>OY979636.1:1607214-7408050 GCA_963855885.1 Coenonympha glycerion
AATACATATTGTGTATGAAATGAAAGAAAACCCTATATTAAAGGTTTCAAAATACAAATTACCTTGCATTTTAATTTATAATGCTATCTATACACACATACACAAATCAAAGGTGTCGGAAGCGCACATGTGAACGAGACATCGCTTTTGAATGGATGCAGTTCTTGATAGATTTATTTTGAACCTTATTGTAGTTGATTAAGATATATAATAGGATGAAGTAGGAAATGAGATTGGATAGTGCACGGCGAAATGTAGCTCTAAGGTCGTGGGAAGGCAGGTCGATTTGGTTACGTTACTATTTTCAGTTATATCCATTAAGTACTAACGATTTAAGGAGGGGAATTATTAAGGTCAGAATTTATTTAACCTATAAACCTGCATAGTGCATACCCGAGAGTTCTTCATAATATTATTATCAAAGCCTGATAATCTACATTTTGCCATCGTAATGGGATGGGACAAAGTTCATCCATTCTGAGAAGAAACCCATGCCCAAAAGCCTAAATATATAAAAAAAGAAACCGACTGACTGACTGATTGTTGACTGTCTGACATAGCAACGCACAGCCCAAACCACTGGATCTAGACATCCCAAAGGCACATAGGTTCCTTGTGAGGTGTAGAGGTGCAAGAAATATTTTTTTCAAAACTCGCCCTCTAAGGGGGTAAAATGGGGGTCTAAAGTCTGTATGGAGAAAAACTCCTTCAAGCTGCAAGTACTGAGCCGATTAGACTGAAATTTGCAATAGGAACTTTTTATCCCGCAAAAATTCATGATTCCCGCTGGATTAATAATAATTGAAAACCTATATTCACATATTTAATAATGGTAAAGGGAGGGATGCAAAAAGAGTATAAAAGTATTATTAGTTGGAGTACTCGTAGCTTTGTACGCGTTGAAGTCTTTAGTATAAGATACTTCAAATAAATACAACTGCATATAATCTATAGTTTTAATATACACTATTGACTTTAATTTTTAATTTTGGCAGCATGGTTAGGTCGCAAACTACTTAATTACCAGTGGCTAAAAATATAAAATACCTCATAAATCGTTTGCAAACTACTTATTTACATTATAAACTAAATAACTTTTTGGAAAATCAGAGGAGGGGAATTATTTAACTGAAAAGTACTGAAATGACTCGTCTTGATAGAAAGACAAAATAAATAGATCTTACTGATCCTCTATGATACATTATTCAAAAACCATAACTGTATAACTATTAACTATTATTGTTAAGATAAAGTTTTAGTGAAATGGAAACAGTTTCCCAGCCTTTGATCCACCGCCGCCTTCTACATTATTGCAGATAACATTTAATTATTTATTAATTTTTACTTCATTAGTATGCAAATAGCGGCTTAATCAATAGAATATTGGTTACGAATGCGAATTATGTTCGTTAATAAAAATTGATTAAGCGATTACTGAGAAAAATAAATCTCAGTTGTTTAAGTTTCGTATTAAATGAAGATGTTTAAATAATAAAATATTTGGTCAAGTGTGAGTCGGATTTACGCTTTTAGGTTTCCGTATTATCTATTTAACAATAAGGTGATTATTATTATGACTATAGCCCTATAGTCATAATAATAATCACCTTATTGTTAAACTACAAATACAAATATTGTTAAAAATGTACTAATTCCATTCTGACATTAGTTCATTTTTAACGATGGTTTGAAATCAATTATTATAATTTATTGTTTCCTTTGAGAGATAGTAACATTATTATTTGCTACATAATTTGTAGGTAGAGCAAAACCTACAAAGCCTACAAATTAAGGTAAAAGTTCGTAATATCTCACAAACTCTATGTAAGTCAGGAGGTTTTGTGTATAAATATTTTCCACACATACGCCCGTCATTCTTTATATTTGGCGATTACTTAAATAAAAAACTATTTAACTATAATACCCTTAAGATTAGACTACTTGAGATCTGTAGTTTTTGTAGTTTTTTAATTTGGTTAAAGATCTAGACAGCTAATATGTAACGATTCAAAAGCCTGTAAGGACGGAACCCTAAAAATTATTAGATTTGTTATACGTTGATTTGATTCTAGTTAGAATTGGGTTAATGCGAATCGAATTGGTTTTATGTGATTCTAAAGATGGGAGAAGATTTGCTCCCGTGAGAGTTTGTTAATAGAAACTTGTTAAACAGAGGTATCTATGAGAAAAGGTTTTGATTGTATGTTTTTATTCCCGACCTACAACTTAGTTTTGACTATGAGTACAATCATACTTAAGGGGTTTCCTTTAAGGGGGGCCCAATTTTATTTATTTATTCGCAAATAGTAGGCTATACATCGCAGGCTTATGGCAATGATTTTGCGAACACAACGTTTATTCATCTACATATTTTTAATGGTAACTTGGCTCATAAATTCTCATTCACCCCATATTGATTTCTAAAAAAAAGTTTTCTGCATTTTCTCAGATTTTGAACTAACAGACCCGAGATAATTTTCAAATCATAAAATCCCAGTCTTAACCGTGAAAATTAAATTTGATCAACCCAGCATTGGGACATAAATAAAGAATTGAGACAAAGGTAGTGATATTTTTTTTAGAGTTTCTGAATTTCACGCGTCTAAAATTCTATTATCTCTTTATTACATTACGGTTGGAAAGGACAGCACTAGTCTTAAGTAATAATAGTATGTTTCATTACAAGTGCGGAAAGGCTGTTATTGCAAAGAGTTCCGACAAATGTCTACCCGAGCCGAGGCGCAGCCGAAAGCGAGGGTTGACAGTCGGAACAAGTTGCAATGACAGTTCCGCACGTGTACTGAACGATTATTTTTAATACAGTTGCGAAAAAATGAAGCAATTTAATGAAATAATAAAAACACAATAAACTCAACTAACTTAACATTTTCTGAAAAACTATTTGCTTTTTTCTCTTCTCTCCACGCAATAAATTCGTCGTATGTAGATATGTAGCGACTTTTTGACTTTTCCGGTAAAATGTTCTCCGAAGCATTTTGTGCAACAAACAACTAAACTCGCAAAGAAAATTTCTGAAAAATGGCGCCAACCGTAGAATATAAGCAGTTTTTTTTCTTCACCCATTCAGGTGATTTAAAAAAAAATAAAAAAAAAATTTGGTCATAGACTAAATAATATTCTGGTACGCAAAGGGAACTATGCCCATACAGCCAAGTCTTCAGTAGAATATTTTTATTGATATGAAATGAAAATGAAATTTAATGAGATGAAATGAAACCTAACCAAACTCATTCAATCAAATCTGATACTGAAACAAATTAGTAGCTTCTTTTTAGAAATATACGTATTTGCATGAATCATAAAAACTTCTATGAATTTTTTTAGTAAAAACTTCATGGTTGGGTTTTTCTTTTTAATAGACATTATTTTGACAGTTGGGAAAGATAACGCACGAGTTCGGGAAAGGTAAAAAAAAAGCACGAGTATGTAATAGCCCACATCCCGAACGCTATACGTCCCTGCAATACGCCACTTTTTGAGCAACTGTATTAAAAAAGTAATTCTACCCTTTCCAACCATGCCATAGTAAATTAAAAAAAATATTTATTTATAATTATTTTGCACAATGAGTATTACAATATAAAACACCCAAACATAGAGAGGACATGTACGAGGACATATTATCGCTACAAATGAGGATCTTTTCCAGATGCCTTAGAAGTGGGAGCAGTTTAAACATGATATGCAGAGTAGACATAATAAAAACAAAACTAAAAAAGTATGCATAAATTAAGTATAATAAAAAATAAGATTGTTAATTGGGATTGTTAATTTTTAAGCGCTCTAAATTTAGAGCCTCTAAAACTGAAACGGTGCCAAAGTCTCATTCATTCGAATGTCAAATTCATGACATTCGGATTCGTTACTTACAGTAAAAAAACCGTATAGAAAAAGTCAATAAAAATTTCCCATGTCGATCAATCGGTCGGCGAGTGCGGACGGCTCAATCAGTAGGTATTAAGCTACATTGTAATTATGAAGTGCCGGTGTCGTACAACCGACTATTAAGTGGATTAGATGCGCTAGTGCAAAGAGCCTTGTTTTGTACCGAGAGCGGAGCGTTCTATTTTTATTTTATACTAGCAAACCCGGCAAACTCCGTTTCGCCACCAGATGGCTTCGTTTTATGTAACATTTTTTAATTTTTAATTTATTTTTTGTAATTTTTCCTGAATTTTCTTTGCTATAAACCTCACGGAGCCCGAGACCTTTCCAATGAATGCAAAACCGTGGAAATCGGTTCGTGCGTTCTAGAGTTATAGCGTCAGGAAGGAAAACCCGACTTATTTTTATATAGTAGATGGAGGAAGCGTATTTTCTTTTCTCTGACCTTGCTTTTGACTATAATGAAGTGCAATAAATATAAATATTAAAAATATATTTAAACCAGGAAAATATTTTTATTTTCATTTTTTTTAAATGAAAAAAATGATTCCGGAAAAACGTAACATTTTTTTTTCTTTTCTGAAATCACATATCTGTCGCTCCTAGAGAAGGTTTTAAAAGGGGAAAATAATATACCGATCCGAGGTTTTACTTAAAACTGCAATTTATCCTAGAAAAATAACTATGTCCTGTTGGGAAGAAGTTGGAAAAATAAGGAGCAGAAAGGAACAAGACTAAAGGACATAATTACTTACTATTGTCGAACGAATGCAGAGTTTCTAGGTTATTCCTGATTAATAAATTGGTCACTACAAAATAATCAAAACAAGGCGGTCAGCCTGTAAAAGCTAGTAAAATATTATTTTAATAGCGCAAGCATAGCATAGCTTTCATTACAACACCGTCATACGTATATTATTATCGATATGGCATTAGAAACGAGTGTAACAGTTTTTATCGATCGCGAATGGAGACTGGGATCATTTAGCACCGTATACTTACACGTAATTGAGGTACAGATTATTGAGAACTTTTAAAAGAGAAACTGTATCGTCCTCAAAATTGGATCTATCGATATACTTATTTTCAATGGTTCACCAAAAATTTAAAGAAATTCATAGTGATTGATCAATTTTGATTGGTTTATTTTTGGCATCACACTAATATAATAGAGAAGAAAATGTATACGTGTGTGTGTGTTTGCATATATTTGTGCGTTCATGTAGTTCACGCAGCAAATACAAAACCAATTTGGCTGAAATTTGAAATTGAAATTTAACCTTGTACAATGCATAACATAAGCAAACAATACCTATTTTATAAATCTACTAGCTGACTCGGCAAACGTTGTTTTGCCATTACTTAGGGATATAAAAATAGATAAATTGAGATTTAAACTATCCTATCTCTCAAGTTGAATCGAACTGCACATGGTGTGCGAATTTTATTATAATCGGTTAAGTGGTTTAGGAGTCCATTGAGGACAAACATTGTGACACGAGATTTATATATATTAAGAATGGGCATAAGGCTATAATAGGATAGATTATTATTGTCAACATAGGTTTTTTATGACGTAATTTAAACCAAAGCAGACCATCAATCTCATAAAAAAAATAGCTGATCCCACAACGCAAGGCAATATCTTATACTCTAAAAACACCTTGGAGACTCAAAATTACTACATCAACAAACATTTAGATGTAGAACAGACGCTAAACACGGCTATACCTTTCCATTATTAAAAATATAGCAACCCAATTCCCATCATATCTAAATCGTTCTCGTTAATATCCACGTAACTACTGTTCGCCGTTATTAATTACCGAATTAATAAATCAGCAATCACATATATCCAATAACAATTTCTACCGAGAGAGAGTTGATCCGTAGGGTTAGTACATGTTTTTTACGAATTTCGAGTCGACTCGCATCGCACAAACGAATCGATACCTCCATACATTTACAGCCAGCACCATGTATGTCTTTAAAGGAAATATTCCAGTTTGCCTGAAGCGAAAAGTATTCGAATAATGTGTCCTACCCACTATGACTTATGGTGCAGAGACTTGGACCCTTACAAAAAAAGTTTCGCATCAGCTCCAAGTTGCACAACGCCCGATGGAAAGAGTAATGTTAGGCCTGTGTTTACTAGATAGGGTCCCCAATATAGAGATCAGGAAGAGAACAGGCTTAACTGACATTGCAAAATGGGCGGCGCTTTTAAAGTGGAACTCGGCGGGTTATGTGGGTCGTAGGGAAAACGGACGTTGGAGCAGGGCGATACTGGAATGGCAACCGCGACTATCACAAAGAAACATCGGCCGACCACCTGCACGATGGCGAGATGACATCGTTAGGGCAGCGGGAAGTCAGTGGCTACAGCATACTAAAAGTAGAAGCGGATGGCGTGCGAATTGAGAAGAGGCCTTAGTCCAGCAGTGGACTGATATGAGCTGACGATGATGACCATGTATGGACAGTCACTGACATGCGGTTGTCAATAGATGGCGCTGTTTGTAAATGTATGGAGGAATCCGATTCGTTTGTGCGATGTGAGTTGACGCGAAATTCGTACAAAAACCTATGCTAACCCCTTAGATCCTCAAACCGTTCGATACGAGGTGATCCAAAGTGACCGCCGCAGGCGCTAACTATTATTTCGGTAGCAACTACCTCCTGTTATTAGAGAAACACTTAGATATCTATCTCATCAGATACACGAAATGATAAATTACTCAACGCCATGTATAGATCAGAATTCTTTTATCATTCGTATAATGATAGACCCCTCATTTTTGATAATTGTCTAACTCTTAATCATTTTTTTTGTGACGACGGGTTATTAATTTTTTGTGTCTTTTTTTTGTGGGAGCGGAAACTTTGGAGCGATTCAATTTCGAAGACGGAATGAGGTTGACAAGTTGAAGAGTTCAATGCCATTGATGATGGGTTTGATGGGATTTAAATCACTTGATTGATTGATTCTTTATTTAATTTAGAGGATTTTTCAATGAGTCATTGGTACGATATATTCAATTAAAAGAGTGGTGTCTAAATTTCTATCCTTCAACTAACAAAACTCCTCGGAAACGATACGACCCATTTTTATAATAATTTGTTTGTGTTATCGGTAATGGGATAATGGGAAATGATTTTTCATATCCCTAAGTGATTATTTATAGAACAATATTTGCTTTGTCAGCTAGTAATATATAAAATTCTTATGACACTATTTTTATATGAATGAAAAATAATTAAGCGCTTCAGATTTTATCGTATTACATAATTTTTAGTTTAATAATTTCTCAGGATATACCAGTTTTTATGAGTTTATTTACAATAAGAAGACCCTTCACAAGGTTTTGCAAACAGTGCTTGGCGGAAAACTCAAGCTGTAACGGCCATGGAAACAGTGTAAATAATTTTATCGTACGAGGTTATAAATACAACAATATTTGCGATGCAATGAAGTAAAAATAGTGCTTGTAAAATGCTATTGAAACAAAATAAGTGAATATTGATTATTTGCATTTTCCAGACTGGATTCTACGCTGGTCAATCTCAATTCAATATAATATCAAAACACAGCTGAAAAAATCAAATGCTGTGTACTTATTGTTGAAAGACTTCTTAATTCACTTTCATTATAATAATTCATAGCCTAGGATTATATTACAAAATATCATACTTGTATTATAAAAATAATGTTTCCTTCAAGCTCACTGAAATAATTTGGCTGAATTTTAGGATAGAGATAGATTATAATATACCCTGATTTAACATAAATATGCTTGGTTCCTTTTGGATTTGGGAAAATTTAAATTTAGGCGGAGGAATCCGCGGGCAATAATTAGTAAAAAAATAGAATGAGATCACAATACAGCAAAACGAATAAAACAACGATGTACTCGTATTTTTTTTCTTCCTTTTAATTCTTATACCTGTCTATATGATATTTTTCGGTGTAGCAAAACCTTAATATTTTACCTCGACAAAAAAGGATATACTCACCATTCGTCACACTCGATCTTACGCATCCCCGGCAACATAAAAGTCGCATCATATATCCATCTGCTTTCTTACACTTCATTAACACACATCGGCAGCTGTAATCCCATGTAATGATATCCAATTATCGATAAGACACGCTCGAATTTCAATAGACTGACTGACAAGCTGAAATATTGTAATAAATGTTTCACATTTTATATACGGTGAAAACAATTACCACTGTGATGTTGCGTGGTGGAAGTGTTGAGCGATAGCGTTTTGGATATTGAAATAGCAAAACAAGATCTTTATAAAAACCTTTATGAGTTCTTGTTGTTCAAAACTGGTTAATAGGCAAACCTATCGCAGAATAAAAGTCGTAAAACCAGTAAATATTTACTTGTACATACCGAAAAAATAAACAATATTGAATACATGCTTAGCACACAACGCCAGGTTAGTTAAGTCATCAGGGAATGATCCAGAGAAAAGACTACCTACCTAACTTAATCACAAGTTTTGCAATAATAGTATGTTAGTAATTCAAGCAAGCGCCGGCAAAAATACTTGTTTCTTGAAAGCTTGATTCTATCGATTTTTAATTTCTCAAAACCTATAAACGTCTCACATATTCCTAAAATCGCTATAAGTTTATATATTACAGAATATCGTGAGAAACATTGCGGGCTCAATATTTGGTACGCGTATGATTGATTTGGAATTGAAAACGAATCGTAAAGTGTATATTTTGACGTCGAATATTTATTATCATCTCCGTAAAACCGTTTTAACGTTTTTACGTATGCGCAATAAACGTTTAACACCTTGTTGGCTCTGGATATAATCGGCTTAATCCCGTTAATATAACTGACTATAAAGTGTAAAGTATTTTCTATAGTGCAGCTTTCATACATAAACTGCCGTATATGTGGATCCAAGAATAACGGTTTGAAGCCAACTATAAAATACGACTTCAACATGGCGAAGAAGATTTTAGATTCGAGTAGTATTTTATTATACCTAATTAGTATCTAAAATAAAGTGACATGAAAATGAAAAATATATTGAGAAAAAAAATATATTTTAGAGGAAGGCATATAATAATAATAAGTATCTAAAAGTAATAGTAAGTCGGAAATATAGAAGTAAGGTGATAATTTGTGACCGAAACTAAGCTCTAGGTAAGTACTCGATACGTTTTAGTTTCTCGAAAAGTAAATACCAGGATGCCAGATATAAACGAATGCTTATTCTGTTTGAAAATACTTAAAGAAACTCTTGGCGTAGATGTTGCCATAGAAGCAACATTTTAAATAGCATAAACCTTGATAGTAAAAGTATCTACAAACAGTTCCAAAGATAACAAGCACGTACATTCAGAATAATTTATAACAATTTCTTCGACTAGGAATGCAGAGCTTCGTTAAAGTTTAAGTAAAGTAATCTAATTAAAAAGGCTGGGGAAGACGATAGTTCGGTTTATCTGCGAGCATCGGCCGTTACTGGGAAGCGGACGGTCAAAGGTAATGAGAGGGCACGGTGATGACATGAGCGGTAAGCGATTTTATAAACTTACACAAAGTAAGCATAATAAAACCATAGTAACTATAATTTTGAAGCTTAGCATGTTTGGACTTTATGTGAATAATTGTCATAAAAGGTAACCAGAGTACAGCCATGCTATTCTGCAAAAATACTTAAAGCAGCGACGAGCGTATCTATGCATCTATGAATTCGTCAGTTGTAATAGAGTACAATTTTGCATGACATCTTCGACTTGGCAGCTCTCTGGCAGCTGTTTCAGAGATGGACATTTTATACTAGTTTTAGTGATCTACTAATCTAAAGGCTAGGTACTTCTTTCTTCAAGAACAAAGCATTTCGCATCCAATTTTCTAAGCAATCCTAATCCATTGTACAATTAATTGGAGTAGTTATTCCTCTTAAAAATTAATAACACGAAATTATTCCTTATTAATGCTTATTACTTCCCCAGCCGTTCTAGCATGCGTTGTTCTGCCATTTTCAACACGAGTTTTTCCTATTACTCTATCAAAAAGAGGACCCGAAAAGTTCTTAAACCTTCTCTCATTCGCGCATGATGGGATATTTAACTCCTGAAGTTTATCTGTAGTTGGAACAACGATATAAGAACGCATATAGCAGCTGAACAAATAAACCAACAAATGATCACATTCGAATATGTTAAAAACCATATTTAAGGGTTCTTCGTTACCAACTATGTGACGGCGTGGTGATATAATAAAGTTGAGAAGACAATAATTTGTAATTAATTTATTAATTTAAATAATTTTTGTAATTATACTAGCTCAATTAGTTTTAAAAGCTTTTGTGAAGTGGTGATAACAGAAAACAAAACCCGGCTGAGTTTGTTGTGGGCTTCTTCTCAGTGCAGGGCGCGTTAGAACCCTCGTAAACTTAGTTTTAAGTCGACTTGGAGTTATCGCCATACAAATGTGACAAATATCATAAGGACCATTTACAAGCGCCTATATATTAGGCCTATGTGAAATAAAGATATTTCATTTCATTTCATTTCATTTCATTCCTTATTCCTAATTTGAACTATGAGTAGGAAATAATTTGTGACTTCATTGTAAATTCGCCACATCCTCTGTCGCGTCGCTTGCTACTATGGTCTCACCCGCCGGTAATCTTGAGCTGCGTTAAGATAACACCTCACTTAGCGGCGATTTATAGCGCGGCCAATTGAAACAGGCTCACATTGGATATAGGTTTCAGAGATTACTTGAATGTACGATTATGTGAGTGAATCGAATGTAAATACGATATACATTCTGACATTTTACTAAGTAGTTAATAACCCAGTGATTTAAAGATCTGGTTTCTAATTTAGAAGTCAGCGTTCGGACTGAACTGACTTCTGAATTTCTGAGTTGAAAGACACTTAGTGAGGAAGTTTACATGCCTTAGGGTTCTCTTTAATGATTTCAAAGAAGGAAATTGGGCCTTAAAACTGGACAAGTGTAGGTTGGGCTCAGACATGAGGGATTCCGTACAATTGTACAAGAATTAATTCCATTTAAGTAACATTAACTCTTGAGGTCAAGCTAAAAAAGCGTTTGTAATCTTAGCTTTAATTCAACTTTCAGTGTCTGATAACTTAAAAAAGCAGCAAAAGAATACACGCTATAAGAAAATGTCAACTGTCTTTCTACTCCATGAGATTGCCTGCTGTCAGATAGATGGACTGACATGTAGAGGCTTTGCAATAAGCTGTCACTGGCACTCTCTGGGTGCAAAGTTTTAAAGAGAGATGGCACGGAACTCTAGAACTTCAAAATTTTAAGGTAAAGCTTACACAACTAAGCACAACTAGCTTCAGCAGTCTTGTTGGTCCTTATCACGTTTTGACCTGCACCTCTGCGAGCGCTAAGTGCGTACTGATAACATCCCTCTCGAGCTGTAGCTATTCGCCAATTGTAACACAACTCTTGATAGAAGAGATTAAAGAATACCACATACTGTATAATACTTCCACGTCTATGTTACAGCGGTGCCAATTTTGTTGTGCAAAATCTCTAAACAAAACTAATTTTTGATGCATCTCAAAATAGTGCTATCTTTTCCATGGGGAAAATTTTGTAAAGGCTATTATTTTAGACAAGTCAAATCGATTTAGTTTAACACCAATGGCGCGCTAGGAGTGCCAACAGAAGTGGAAACATTCTTGAACAATTACTTCGGATATTAAAATTTTAAAAGCTGGCTAGCCTATAACTCCGTGTCGGTAACCATTTACATTGTCGCGAGTTTAACGGTTTTGGTGTTATTTAAGGCGAAATCAACGACTCTGCCCGCGTAATTCAAAACTTACATGGTTTATTGCAATTTGTAAGCTAATTACACATCAGAGGTGTATGGCAGTCAATTTGCGGGAATGGCAGTATCATCTTTATATGATTATATCAAAATAATTGTATAAAATGTGTTTCCTAGAAAATTAGTTCGAGTATTGAGTTTTATGTGAGTAACTCGCAAATGTCGGACTAATTTCTTTAACTCAACACTTTCAAGCAGAGATTTTTATATAAACACGTGAAGATGATATTGGAATTCCCGCAATTTGACTGTCATAAGCATATTATGTCTTATTAGCTTAAAAATCGTGAAGAGCCACAAAAAAAATTGAATTTCGCGGGCACACCCGTGGTGTGCTCTATGTAAAAATATGTAACACTCCAGGAGTGCCGACAGAAGTGAATTAGGTGAACGTCTTTCTAGCCTCGGCATTCCTTGGCATTTCAAAAAAGCATAATAAACCCAATATCTCGTCTATTAAAATAAATCAATTGAAATGACAATAATTAATCACAGCAACTATTAAATCCTCGGTGACAAATACAATCTCACAATCTTAATGACTGTCACGCTTTTAATATTTATTTGTTTACATTAATTTAATTAATCAGTTGTCAATATAAATAAAACTTAACTGACATATAAAAGAGAAAACAGACCGTAAAAGTTAAAAATTGTACTACATTATAAAAGGTGAGAAATATACGGATTAGTTTTAGCTTATTCGACCCAGAAAGATATGGTATTCTATAAAAATAAATCATTTACATTCATTGAATAACAGTATTTATCGCATATCCATTTTAATTACTACAAATTGTTGCAGCAATTACATAAAATGACTCTGAGAATAATATTCGCACTATTACTTTAAACTTAAAAATAATGAAAATCGATTTCAAGTTACATTAACATTGGAGTTAAAACTATTTTCTCTATTAAAATAAAAAAAAGCTTATATTTGGACACAGAAATAATGAAAAAATTGAAGACCATTAATAAAAGTCACGTCATCAAATCAAGAGCCTTCTTGAAGTCGATTAAAATCAAAATAGATTTGGAAGTCAATGTCCGGTCCAGAACACAAAAGGAAAGGTTCTATAACGCCATTCTTCCATACCATTACCACTTGATAAGGCCCAATAAATTTATCACCGCACCTTACAGAGGGCACTAAATCTCTACAATCTATAAAAGTACAATGTGACACCGCACCGGCTGTGTCCGATGACCCTAACAATAAAAAATGGCCACCATAAGCTCTGAGTTTACGTAACTCATTCACGAATTTAAGTGATAGACATGGAGCGGATAAAAATCATAAAAAAACTTTAGAAAAGAGGTACAACAAATTAACGTGCGATTGTCCATATACGAAGTCAATTGAACTTCCAGTAATTTGGACAATTTGACGCGTATAAAATTGATATTTTTAACCGACTTCAAAAAAAGAAAGAGGTTCTGTATTCGACCCGTATGTATGTATGTATGTGGGTGTGTATGTATGTATGTATGTTTGTCCGCGATTATTTCACGTGTGGCTGAACCGATTTTGATGCGGTTTTCAGGAAAGTATTTGTTACATTCTGGAGAAGGTTTTAGTATATTAACCGACTTAAAAAAATAAGAGGTTCTTAGTTTATCAACATATTTGTATTTAAGTTTGTTCGCGATTATCTCGAGTTCGGCAAAACGGATTTAGATGATTCTTTTTTTGTTAGATAGGCCATACATCACAGGTAGACTCGTTTTAATTTCGTCGAGATTTAATGAATATCTTCGGAGATGGAGAGCGGAACTCCTCAACGGAAAATAGTAAATCGCTTGCGATCGGTATAATAGTGTACAGTGTTGATTTTATCGGACTTCAAAAGAGAAGGAGACTCAAGTTGACTGAAATATATGTTTTAATTGACCGACGTCAAAAAAAGAGGTTCTCTGTTTAATCCCTATATGGTAGTTTCTTCACCACTTTTATGTTTGAAATAATACACGGAATATCGCAGTTCATGAATATTTATTGTTCACTTATACAAATTGAAAACAACCTCAAATTAATACGCTCGACCTGCGTGAATGTAGTTGTCGCCGGTGCGCGGGCGTGGCTGTGTCGTCACACGCTCAAACTTCACATCGCAGCGGAGCGGCGCGCGCGCCGCGGTCTCTTCACGCGGCTTTCGGCGCGGGAGATTTAAATTTATGAAAGTGTGTTGGGTGCTAGAATTGTGTATGTAAAATGTAAGTGTAACCCCATATCACTCCCCCCCGGAGGCCGTACTTACGGACGATAAAAATCGGGGAATTTCACACGTCTGCCTGACCTTGTTGTTCTTGCTGGTGCTTCTGGGTTGCTATCCATGCCCTTAGCGTTGGTCTCGGCGCGTGCGGCATGCGGCGGTTCAGTGTTCAGTGAATAGGCCGGTTTGAGGCGGTCTATAGAAACTGTCACTTCTTTGCCTTTCACCCTTATTCTAAAGGTTTTCTCACCTCTTTCGATCACCTCGTGAGGGCCGGAGTAAGCTGGCTGGAAGGTGCTTTTTGCCGCATCTTCTCTGATGTATACGTGACTGGAAGTAGCGAGATCTTTAAAAATAAATGTTTTATTTTTGCTATGACGTGAGGCTGGACAAGGTTTTAACCGTTCGCAGAAAGAACGCATTCTGGCGGTGAAGTCAGTAATGTCTGTTGTGGTATTTGTGCTGCTTTCGAAGAACTCACCTGGGAGTCTCAGGGGCTCTCCGTAGACGAGTTCTGCAGAAGAACATTGCAAGTCTGCTTTGAAGGCGCTTCGGATTCCTAATAGCACCAAAGGTAGTGATTCTGTCCAATCATTATCAGCGTGGCATGTTATGGCCGCTTTGAGCTGTCGGTGAAATCTTTCTACCAAAGCGTTGCAAGCAGGATGGTAGGCTGTGGTTTGCCGATGTTGAAATCCTGCTATTTTGGACAAGTAACTGAATAATTCTGACCTAAATTGGACACCTCTGTCTGTCACCACGACAGATGGGCTGCCAAATTTTGCGATCCATCCTGACAGAAATGCCTTAGCGACAGTTTCAGCAGTGATGTCCACTATAGGGATAGCCTCAGGCCATCTTGTAAAGCGGTCGACTGCTGTTAAACAATAGCGAAAGCCATTCGAATATGGGAGCGGGCCAATCAGATCAATGTGCACGAAGGAAAATCTAGCTCGAGGTAATTCAAATGTGCCTAGCGGTGCTGACACATGGCGATGAACCTTAGAGCGTTGACAAGCTGAGCATGCACGTTACCATTCTCGGCAATCCTTCCTAATTGCGGGCCAAACAAAACGCTGAGCAATCAATTTCGCGGTGGCGTTTGCGCCAGGATGGCTTAAGCAGTGAAGGCTGTCGAAGATTTGTTTCCGCAAGGGTGCGGGAACGAAGGGTCTAGGTGTTCCCGAGCTTATGTCGCAAAATAATTCGACTTCACTCCCTGGTTCCTTAATTTTACTAAAACGCGAGCACTTCGAGTTCAACTGGACTTCGTATCGAATCTACACGGGATAGAGTATCCGCCACAACATTATCTTTTCCGGATATGTGACGAATGTCGCTTGTGAATTGGGAAATGAAGTCCAGGTGTCTATACTGACGTGGAGAGCAGTTATTTTTTTTAGTGTGGAATGCATAGCATAAAGGCTTATGGTCAGTATAGACTGTGAAATGCCTGGCCTCAAGCATATGGCGGAAATACTTAATCCCTTCATAAATGGCAAGCAATTCCCTGTCATAGGGGGCGTACTTTTTTTGTGAAGGACTGAGTTTTCTTGAAAAGAAAGCCAAGGGCTGCCAGGCATCATTTTTGTATTGCTGAAGTGCGGCGCCTAAAGCTTCGTCCGAGGCATCTGTGACGAGAGCGAGCTTAGCCTCACAATCTGGGTGTGCTAATAAGGCGGCGTTACAAAGACTGTCTTTGCATTGCTGAAATGCTGTTAGGGCATCACCAGTTAGATTAACTGGCTGTGAGGGTTTTACTGAACCAGAAAGAAGAGCGTTTAAGGGAGCTTGTATTTTCGCGGCATTAGGTAAGAATCGCCGGTAAAAGTTAAGCATGCCTAGAAATCGCCTGAGTGATTTAATTGTTTTTGGCGCTGGGAATTCCTTTATAGCTTGGACTTTGGACTCGAGTGGTTTCGTACCTGCAGCAGAGATATTGTATCCTAAAAATTGAACTTCTGATGCGCCGAAGACACACTTGGAAGTGTTGATTAGGACACCGTACTTCCTCATTCTCTCGAAGAGTGTGTGTAGATGTTGCTCGTGTTCTGCATTGTCCTTTGAAAAGACTAAAAAATCGTCCAAGTAACAATAACAGAAGTCAAGACCTCTTGTCATCTCATCTACAAATCTCTGAAAAGTCTGACCTGCGTTTCTGAGTCCGAAAGTCATATATGGGAATTCGTAAAGTCCAAATGGCGTTGTTATCGCCGTTTTTGGTATATCCTCTTCAAACACGGGGATCTGGTTATAGGCTTTAACTAAATCGATGGTTGAAAATACCTTACATCCAGTTATGCTATGGGCGAAGTCATGGATATGTTTAATAGGGTACTTATCTGGGATAGTGCGCGCGTTGAGTTGCCTGTAGTCTCCGCACGGTCTCCATCCGTTATCTTTCTTAGGGGCTAGATGTAAGGGGGATGACCAGGAGCTCTGCGAAGGTCGCGCTGTACCGTTGCTCAGCATCTGGTCGAATTCTTGCTTCGCTATTTTCAGTCGGTCCGGTGCTAACCTGCGAGGAGGACATGATATCGGGGGGCCAGGTGTGGTGCGTATGTAGTGTAGGGTGTTGTGTACAGGAACCGTAGGTCTTCCGGCCGGGCGTGTTATTTCCGGAAACTTATTTAATATATCGTGAAAACGTGTGCTACCGGTGGAAACTTTTACAGAAAAAATATTGGCTTGAGCGATAGAAGCAATAGAGAATAATGTTGTAGTATTATCTATTAATCGTTGATTACGAATGTCAACAACTAAATTGTAAAAGCTAAGAAAGTCAACGCCAATTATTGGTTTTGTGACATTAGCAACTATGAATCGCCATGGGAAATCGCGTCTTAGCCCTAAGTTTAAATTAAGATTTATAAAGCCGTAAGTGTCTATAGTAGTTCCATTAGCTGCACTAAGTTCAAAGTCCGTTTTAGTTCGGTGGTGATGGAGTGCAGAAAGGGGGTAGACACACAAATCACTGCCGGTATCAATTAAAAATAGCAATTTTGAGCGGCGGTCGGTCACAAACAATCGGCTTGATGCTGTTGGGCAGTCGCCGGCCGCCATTAGCGACCGCCCGGCTGGTTTTCCGAGGAATAATTGCATGGTTTCATGCACTTGGTCGCTTTCGATCCGAATTTCGTATGGTACCAGCACGATGGGTACTTTCTATAGCTTGACTGACTGCGTTTGCGTTGGTGACTGCTGGAGCGTTCCCGTTGTCTCGGTTGCCGTTGTTGTCGACGGTTCAGCTGCATAGTCAGGTTCTTCACCGCTTCTTTCAGCTCAGCTATGTCGAGGGCCATGGACTCCATAGAAGTTGATGGTTGCGAAGCCGGAGCGCAGGAAGCGGCGGACACAACAGGAGCAGGTGCGACGATGTCGAACACACGGTCGGCCAGGTCAGCAAGGACGTCCAGAGATGCGGTGGGTTGGGACGCTATCAGTGCCTGAATATTAGCAGGTAGCCTACTACACCATATGCTCTTTATGAAATCTTCCGGGACAGACGAACCAGCTAATCCTTTTAAGTGTCGCAGGAACTGTGACGGTTTTCTATTCCCCATCTCTTCATGCGACAACAGCTGTTTTATTCTATTTTCACGTGATGCGGAAAGTCTTTTTATGAGTTCTGTTTTAAGTCTTTCGTAATCTGGCGGTGCGGTAATAATATCTTCCACCTCTGTCGCATATTGTCGGTCTAAAGCAGTAAGTACTTGGTAGAATTTGATGTTGTCGTCCGTAATATCAAATATTTTAAACTGACCTTCGATTTGTTGGAACCATATGTTCGGTTTTTCGGCCCAAAACGGCGGCATTTTTATTTGTCTGGGGCATATTCGCGGAGTATCATCAGTGCGGCTTATTCGCAGCGCTTTTTTCACTCGCGGTTTTGTGTTCACCTGCTGCGAGTCCGTTGAGTCACTATTGGTAGTCATTCTGTTTACCGTGAACCGTGTCCTTGTAGGGTCACCAGTATGGTAGTTTCTTCACCACTTTTATGTTTGAAATAATACACGGAATATCGCAGTTCATGAATATTTATTGTTCACTTATACAAATTGAAAACAACCTCAAATTAATACGCTCGACCTGCGTGAATGTAGTTGTCGCCGGTGCGCGGGCGTGGCTGTGTCGTCACACGCTCAAACTTCACATCGCAGCGGAGCGGCGCGCGCGCCGCGGTCTCTTCACGCGGCTTTCGGCGCGGGAGATTTAAATTTATGAAAGTGTGTTGGGTGCTAGAATTGTGTATGTAAAATGTAAGTGTAACCCCATACCTATATCGGTATTTAGGATTTTCCGTGATTATTGTACATGCATTTTATTGTGATAGTCCGTTTTAAATTTGGTTAAAACGTGGCAACTAGATCATAAAAGCTTGTCTTTAAAAACTTTTTTGCACTAAAAAGGGTAAAATAAATTATTTTTTAAAAAAATTGAACCGTCTTCAAAACCACAAATAGGCACTCAAAAGCGAAAAATAAATTAATATAATTATTATAACCGCTACTACCCACTCATCTATTTTGAAGTCGGTGCCAGCCAATTCAAATAGATAAGTAAATCTTTACAATAGTGCAAAACTACATCCATAGTATGTATTAGTAGTAAGCTTCGCTGGCACCGACTTCAAAATAGATGAGTGGGTAGTAGCGGTTATAATAATTATATTAATTTATTTTTCGCTTTTGAGTGCCTATTTGTGGTTTTGAAGTCGGTTCAATTTTTTTAAAAAATAATTTTTGATTTCACAATTTTAAAAATGTAACACTGATTAGCATAGAAACATAAAACTATACCGGATTTAGGTACTCGTAAGTGTGACTCTTACTAGAAAACTAAAAATTAGTTGCAGTGGAACTAATTTGTAGGTTTCTTATAACGTTTTTGACGTGTTAAACTGTGTTAATAATTATGTTCCTATATATCATATTATAATCTCATTTTATTTCTTTAACAGTCTGCCTAATCAGACCGACTCTAAGACAAATTTGATAATATTAATACAGAAATTAACGCTTTACTTAGATAAAAATATATAATACTGAATGATTTATCGATGTTACTGAAACTACAAAATATGGTCGTTTTAATTCCCACCCAAAAATTACCACAGTAAAAAATCCTTTTTTTTAATTGCACCATACACCCAGCACAGAGCGAACGTCATTTGATCGACTCGTGCCGGCCGCAGATAAAAAAGTGTATAAATAAAAGCGAGAGGCATCAAGGAGCCGAAATAATTAAAAGAACTTTGATGGACACCGTGAACGGGACATTTCACTGACGTTCGACAAATTCTTGTCTAGGAAATGTGACATGCACAAGTGCCTCATTTCGTCTATACTCCGACTTTTATTTCGATTCGTAACGTTTCTTAATTTCATTTACAGCCGTTTTCACTAAACCTAGGAAACGCCTAAATCGAATGCTTAGCCGATAGGTGACAGTTTTCACCTATAACAACTGTCGCCTTAGGGCTAAGATTTCGATTTAGGAGTTTCCTAGATTTAGTGAAAACGGCTGTTAGTTACTTAAATAAGCTAGATAAAATATATAATCTAAGTATTTTACATAAAATAACTTTGTTTAGAAAGCCTCGTGTCTTATTTTATAACATTAAAGCTGTTAAAGAGAAATATAGCGATTTATTGGAGTTTAGAAAAATACGAAACGTCATTTTACGGATCGAATTAAAAGTCGGAGTATAGGGTTGATTATGAATTTAATGGTTCGACTATTTTTGTATACGAACAACGTTCTATACCTTAATCTATGACTTTTCGTGATAATATTTTATTGATAAATAATCCATACGATATTACTAGAAGGATCCGCTTTCGAAAATTATATTTTTGTCTACTTCAATTACCCGACCTTTAGGATCTAACAGTTTGTGTGTCTTCGGACGCTGAAGTTCTTCGATCCGGAACGGCGATGATGAGGCTCTTGCTCTTGTTGTTATTCTGTTGTTGTTGTTCTTAAAAGTTTTGAATCTTCAAAATGGTATAAGTAGGTTCTTCCAGATAAATGTATGTTTGAATGGACTATCCATTTTCAGAACAGGTACTATAGGATACTATACTCTACTTTAGAGCAATAATTTAATTAAAAAGTGTAGAGCATCAACGAAAAAAGTGGGTGATGGGCAAAAACCGCAAAAACTCTTAATGTTTAAATGATTTAACTCCATGTGGCTCCTGGGGCCTTACCATGAACTCTTATAGCAGCATTATTGTAATATTGTTTTGACATTTTCATACAGTGCCAGTATGAAAATTTTAATAATACTGCTATAAGAGATGTTAGTACGGCCCCTGCACAATAAACTTTAAATGATTAAATGGCCAATATGTCCCAGCGCAGTGCGCGAACGATAAATTATCAAATTTAATTATTACGATTTATAATAACTTTAAAAGGTTACCTTTTCACTTTTCACCTGTCACGTTGCATAAAGCGGTCCCCGCCTACGCGCTTGATTGTCAAAGCGGTTGCTTACGGCGTTCATTATGTTTATGACTATTTATACTGTTCGACATATTGTAAAACTGCCAACCCGCCGAGCGTTCAGTAAAAAAATAAATTTTCTTTTTTTTTTTAACATGTGTCGACTTACGAAATCCTGTCGAGTTAAGGTTTAGATTATGTCACGAACCTGCGTTATGAAAATTAGGATATTTCTTTTTTTTATAAGCGCACAATCTTGTCATATGCCTGGTTATATTAAAACATGTCTTATGTTGAAGTAATCAAAGCTCTTTAATTTTGAAAATACCTAATTATAATTTTATTGTGAACAAGTTCTAAGCCTTATTACCTATGTTATTATTATTGATCTCAAAGTAAAGTGGTATCAAATGCTAAAATACAACGTAATTTACACAAAATGTCTTTGAATAAAAAAATATAAGGTCTTACCACTATATATAGGTTCTACCGACTAATATGGAGATTGTAGACGATTTAATCCCATGTAATAAACAAGTATATGATATCAAAGTTCATGATAATTAAATTTACGAGACGTGTCTGATGGCAACCGTAAGTTAATTTTTTATTTTAAATTTCACACTTTATACATCTTTTATATGTTTTTTTATACATATTATGAAAAACTCAAAATGATTTGAATTAAGTAGAACATAACTCTACCTACTCTAGATAATTTTGTCTTGTATTTTACGTTCACACACTTATGTTGAGTCATAGGAATTTCTACTCCATATAACAATATCTAGATATTAATCAGTCACGTACTATGTACACAAATCGTTACATATTACGACGTCTGTTCGCGGAACTATATTGTATTCATTGTAAAGTTGACGAACGAGGAAAAAAATACTAGAACCTACTTTTTCTGACGACTGCTAACTCATCTATTGTGCAACTGGAAATCCAAAGCACAGTTGGATTTGATTTGGAAACCAAAAAATTGGATTTGGAAACCAAAAAATATATATTAAACTTTTTTCTTAAAATTCGAATTACCAACACCGGGAAAAGTGGCGCAGTTATGCGTATATTCTGTGGTTTCTATTCGATTTTAGTGTTTCAAATAAGTTACTGTATATTATAGATGGATAAGGGTTTAACGATAGATTCATAAACGTCGTTGCTGGCGCAGTTTAACTAGTCAAAAAAGAAGTTCACAATTTTTTATTTTTCAATCAGATGATAAATAAATAAATGTCATTTATTCATAATAATGCAGGTACATTAGGTGGTCAGCAATAACAATTATTATCCTTATACATTCTGCCTTATGGCGTATGAATATAAAAAAAGTAAATGTTAATATTTGTTTGATTAAATTTGAAATTATCATTTTTCATAATATTACAATATATATAAGTCGGGATGTCAATGACTGTAAATTAATGATAGTTATGCGTTCCTATAAAATTCGCACGGCCGAAAATAGAAGGTCACGTAAACGAAGTTACGGGGATTCGGTGTCGGAAAGAGTAAAACAACGACTACCGGGCCAGATGTTTGAGAATAAAATGTGGATTATCACGGAGCCAAGCCATAAAACAAACGCGTTAGTAAAGGATGCCGATTGTCAGCGCCAGTACCTGACTGCAATCTCTGAGCATCTATAAAGGGCAGGGCCTCTTTATCTGTGCCGATATAGCGTCGAGATTGCATTTTGATAGCGGATAATACGTGGACCGGTGCCAAGGGGATGTGAACTTAGCTATAATATATCTCTAGCATTCCTTGAATATCCCTTCTGATTTAAGACAAGGAAAGTATTATCATCGTCTATTTTTATCCTTCCAGCTGAACCGCCTGAGAATTTCATGAAATCCTTGCTTGTCCCTTGTCTACAATTTGTAAATCTTTACGTCCTTTATATCACAAAATTCCGAGTATATCTAGGTTTTCGAAAATTCAACCCCTAAAGAAAATATGAGCGAAACTAGACGGTAACTTTTACTTTTTTTTACGCTATACAAGTTAGTACTTGACTGCGATCTCACCTGATGGTAAGTAAGCCGAAGATGTTAGCGTACTAACTTGGAAGGGGTAAGTTATGTCACCCCAACGGTTTCTACACAGCATCGTACCGGAACGCTAAATCGCTTAGCGGTACGTCTTTGCTGGTAGGGTGGTAACTAGCCACGGCCAAAGCCTCCCACCAGACCAGACCTGAGTCAATTTAGCAATTATAAAATTCCAAAGTGGCCCGTGGCGGGAATCAAACCCGCGACCTCCCACTCGAATCCGAGCGTGCGTCCCCTGCGCGTCGTCAAAGCATCAAAAGGACATGTGAGAATATAAACTAGTAATTCAGTCAAAATAATAATTTAAGAAATATTCAACTAAATATTCGAAATATAAACGATTTTTAGACGTTAAACAATTTAGCTCCTCAATGAATAAAATTACGTAATTAGTACTTGAATTGCATACATTTTTTAATTTCATTCCACAATTATAAATGGAACGAATAAGTCATATTATGCTTACGGATGCTGGCCACGATAAGAGTGGGCGATCCGGTAACAGGTCAAAACACTACTAGGTACGTTACAGTTCTTTATCGACAAACTTAAAATCAGATTCTTAATGGATCTATTTCATTTGTTTTCTGTCGATTTAAAATTTATGCCCATCGTAAAACTACTTAATTGGTGTTCTATTTTATAATTATGTTTTGTTCTGTTTACATAATAATAAAAATGTCAAAACTTTATCGATAGCGGGTTTTTAGGTGAACGACCTCATTGGCTCGAAAAAATCTTCCTCGACTAGCGGACTCGTCCCTGCTTTTACCAAGAAATAAATGGATGAAAAAGCCTGAAAAAAGAAAACAAAGTTTGTGGAAACTGTTACAATCAATTAGCTACGAACTACATAAAGTTAACATCGCTGTTTGTAATAGCGACAAGACCCTAGTCTTAAGCCGTTTTCGACATAAGTAGAACCTTTATGAAATAATATGTCTAACAGATACTTTGAGAAAAACTCCTGAAATTAAAATCACGTTTGTGTTGTATTAAATTTTTTTTTAACATAGGGTACTCTACTTAGAAATGTTTAAAATATTTTTTGAGCCCCATATCTGTGCATCCATTAAATAATTATTTTCATATTTTTTTACTATAAGATAGCCGCAAGATAACATAATATTATTGTTGAGTTTGAAATGATTACATTCAATAATTTAGAAGTTATAAGACTCTGACAGACGTACAAACAGGCGGTCAACAGTAAATTAACCCAAATTCGCGTCGCTCGGTCAATAAAATTATTATAGTCGGATTTCGGTTTACCAGAAAAGCTAAAAGGTTTAACCTACAAATTGATAGACGACACGAGATATATAGTGATGAGTTATGTTTAGTGTTTACTCGAAAGTTCACAGTTGTAACGCAGATCGCGTGGATGGGTATCATAAATAACGCTACACATTCGCCGCTCATCTGCAGCGCGTCAAAGAATATAATCGGTAGATGTGCCGTGACACGCTTTCAACATACAAAACATAAATTTTTAAACGCTATACGCTCCGACTAGATAGAGCCCTTCCTAACAACCGCAGCTTCGTGAGTGCGGCAACTTTTTCTTGTAGTGTGTGATCAATTTGAAATTTGTATGGTGCGCGGATGCTTGTGTGCGTGAAGTGTGTAGCGACGGCTCGGGTTTGCCAATTTAGGCAAAGTATTTCTTGTCGCACTTTTGAAGTCAAGGGCGGCCTCTTGGATCTCTGTGATAAAGAAATTGTTCTCCTTGAGAATTGTTATAATTGCGATCGACGTAACTTGTTTGGTTTTCATGCCCGGGTTTAATAAGTACCCGACTATAATTTCAAAGTCATATGGAGCTTTTTTAGATCTAAATTGAAAATGGAGACAGATTATACCCTGAACTAACACAAAGAAAACTTTATATCTCAGAAAAAATCCTATAGTTTTTGCGGGCGGTAAAACCTTTCACGGTTCGAAACCGCAGGAAAAAACTAGGAGCACATCTGTAATTTTAATCTATGTAGTGCTTACGATTTTGAACCGCCATATTTCACGTGATATACTATGACAAATGTTGTAAGAATTTCGATTGTCGCGTGGGCGGGGCGCGCTTTCTCACGGCCTCTGAATAATGAGGCATTTTATAATATTTTTCTCTATGGTCTTTCTTTATGAGTTTTATTGGACGTAGTCGAGTTACGCGTAAGGATGCAGAATAAGGTGTCAATAAATCAACATTTAGTCAACTTTTATAGGAGTCAGATTTACTGTTGGATGTTTTTGTCAATTTTTGAGTTGATTAATATTATTTAAAAGAAAATTTTTAATCTACTGAGAATGTTCTTTTCAATATTACTCGTATTATGTAGAAGTAAATGAATATAATTATTCGTAAATTTGAAGTAGGTAATTCTATTCATTAGAAATTGTAAGGCTTTAACAGATGGACAGACAGTCCGAAACAAGCGCAAATTCACCTTTAGTTAACTTTTACATCTTGTTACGCTCAGTCATATCTCCCAAATTTAATTGTTGTACAATATTAGGCATTCCAAGCTAACATACGCTTAAATTACAACTTTGAAACCTGAGTTAATTGATATCCTAAAGTATATTATAATAACGTCTCAATAATATCTTACTCCAATTAAAGCGAGTCTTGTAACCGTTGCAGCTATTAAGGCACCCATTACACGATAAACAATATTCTCAATCAGTTAGTGCCCCATTACTCCACGCTAACATGCGCAGGGTAATCAAGATTGTGCTAACTACCTTGTCGGCTGGATTGTGGGTCGGCCTCTTTTTATCCTTGCACGCCTCTTTGCTACGATCGTACGACGTTTTGCATGTTTATGAAGACAAGTGTTGAAATGTCTAGATATTATACTCCTAGGCGCTACATACTGATGAGTCTTTACACTTTATCCGTTAAACATATGTCATCAGTTAAACATGTCATGTCTCATGTCAGGCACCGATAAGAAACCCCAGGATATGGGCATCCGAAAAATTTACGTAAACCTTTTTGTACAAGCAAAAAATAGCGCCATCTGTCTCTATAGATGGCTGCTGAGCCAACTACAGCGTGGCCTTACTGTTGGTGACAAAAAAGCGATTTTGGCACCGGTAAACTGGCGTCATTTTTTCGCTCCGTCTGCCCTATGTAGGTTATATGTCTATTGCATCAGGACTTTACATTACCATACAACACACTTAACTACTTTTTAACTTTTAAGTCGTGATCTTGAGGACTTCAGTGCCCTTTACTTACCTTATACCCTACTGTATCTGTATGTATACCTAAGAGATGATACCGCGCTTAGATGGAAGAGGAAGAGTTTTACCACCAGTCAGGAGCACAGGCTAATGAACTAAAAAAAATAGTAGAAATTAGTAGCGTCGTCTGTCAAATTTCACTAATATGCCACAATATGGTGAAAACCATATTCATGAAAACAAACTATTGATAAGTTAGTGATTTGTGTCGGGGGCAGCGGACTATATTCAATACTGTGTCGGTGTCAATACATACATTTTTGACACCGGTGAACTGGCGACAATTTTTCTCGCGTTCCGCCGCATCCAGTGTATATAGGTCTATTGAGACAGCATGCTTTAAGTGGCCTCGCCTAATGAAATTGGACTGTGGGAAACAGTTATTTTGAATCGCAAACATATTATACTGTGAAAAGTAAACTGTCTGTCAGTCAGAGATACGATTAGTCTGTCAGTCTGTTTGTTACGTGGACCTTGATGTGTAACATTCTAACGCTCTTGATTTGTGTTACCTTGAATGCATGCTTTTTGATGGGTCCAAATAAATCACAGATAATAAAAACAACTCTCCATTTGGGAGAGTTTACCTTACTATACTATAGTGGAACCGACAACCGTTGTTTTACCAAATCATTTCATTTCTCACCTAGAGGTATGTAAAATAGTTTAGGTATTCTCAGACTAACCAAAAAATATACAAAATTAATTTCATTAAAATCGGTCAAGCCATTTTGGTGGAATTTGTAGTTTTGTAACACGAGATTTGCTTATATTAGCTGACCTGCCAAACGTTGTTTTGCCATATAAGTTATTTCTCACTTAGGGGTATGACAAACAGTAATTGTCATATTCTCAGACCTCCCAATTATACGCATAAAACTTCATCAAAATCGGTCAAGCCGTTTCGGAGGAGTTTTATTACAAACACATGAGATTTTTTTTTTGTTTTGGACCAGTTCTATATTATACTAAACTACGACGCACTCCCTGCGCTGTTCATCCTAGCACATCAGTTCTTAATCTTCAGTAGCAGAAAAATTTGTTCAGTAAAACCCTCATATTGGCCAGTATTGAATGGTATCGGTTACATACAAAGTCAACAAATTGATTCGATGGCGAGATATCACCGGCGCATGCGCAGCGGTAACAATTTATAGCGTCCATCCAGTGTCCCAACTCCCAGTCATAGTTCAGTGGGTATGCAAATGAGGTGAAACAACCATTCCGAGTAGAACCGCTCGATTTATGTGCGCCCCAATGATATAAGGACACCAAAGATACGCACTTAATATTAACTCGCAATAGTTCAGTTACAAATCGCATTAATTGCGGTTCCCAATATTCGACCTATCCATTGTTTGCCTTTTAGAACGCTTTTTCTTCTCAGCGGCAGGGCGCGTTTGGAACCCTCGTAAACTTAGTTTTAAGTCGACTTGTAGTTATCACCATTATTATGCAAGAAATGTCATGCCGACGTTCGCAAGAGCCTGTATGTTAGGCCTATGTGAAATAAAGACTTTGACTTTTTGACTTAGAAATTTGACATAAGGTCCATAAAAGTTACGTCAAATTTCTATCCCTAGTAAGGCAAACCATAGATAGATCAAATATTGGAAGGTTAAGCTGATTAGTGGCGTGATGACAGTGTTTTTATAATTTACTCATATTTAATCACTAAAAACGTTAAAGACACATGCCGAAAGACTACAAGCTTTGATTACAATGTAAAATTACTACTTATACGTATAAAATATCCAAAACGTGTATTTTGTATTATTATACTTAGGTATTTATAGACTTATTTCATTGCGGTATTTTAAATGTGCGAACTTATCTTTGAGAAAACAGATCAATGGCCCTCTAGTTTATGAACGCAATGAATGAGACATGGAAATTACGTGAAATTTGTGTTTCTATTTACTGGTTTTGTCGAGATACGATTAAAGTCAGATAAAGAAGATACCGGTACCTACAAGCTTATGTAACCCGACACCACGCCTTGTTAACTGTAGCGATCTCTAATTTAATTACCGATAATGTTTGAATTTGTTCCAATGACCTATGTTTTATTTCTCTCAGAGTTTACGTTAACTTGGCGTTTTTAGAGTTCCATACTTTAAGAGAAAATATGAAACAGCTAGACTATTCGCGTACTGTTTTGATACACTAAGTGAAGTAGTAAAATGAAGTAGTAGTATAGATATAGATTACAAAGAGTAAAATTGCCTTTAGAAATCAAATACTTGACTTTATGGCTAAGTAAATTTAATTTCACAATCCACAACCATATTGAATTCTGCATTACATTCAATTTTACGTTCTATGTCCATTGTCCGTAGTTGTAAATTTATTACTTTTTCAGTGTACTCAAGAAATGTTTTGGCGTGACTCTTGTCTTTTTAAATACCCAAGACATACCAAAATGCAATGACGTTTTCATTCATTTTGCTGTTCATTTCACAAACCTTTGTCTTTTGTGAATCGCTAACCTGGGGTCTGATTGCGTGAGAAAAACGTATTCATCGATATCGTTATCACAAACGAATCTCTCTCTGCCCCGCGATTGGCTGACGCAAATCAGGTACCCAACCAGCGAACTAGTAAATGATTACGATAACGATGAATACGGTTTCTTAGACAATCTATGAGCTCAAGGACATAAAAAAAGGTTGCGACGAACCAAAACAAAACCAAGGCACAATTTCCAAATCCAGCGCAATTATCTCGGACTGATTTATATCTAGTAAATAAATTCAATCGTGCACGCTGTTTTAGGCATCGACACCCAGACACATAGACACCTAGACACGTAGCCACTTGGCTAACGAGACCTGACAGCGATCCATTATTCATATTTCGTGAATAATATTACTACCGTTACACTTCACTGTATAAACTATAAGGTGATCTTGTTAGAATACTGTTTCGCGCTTTCAATATTATTATAATAATTTAACATTATGCTACAGGGTGTGTCGCAAATAGTGGAGAAACTAGCACAACAACTAACAAAATAAGTACGAGTATAAATACTAAATAGGCTACTTACAACAACAGAGCAATTTATTATTATTTATCAGTCACTTCCAAGGGTTTGTGTCGCTAATATAGACCTAAATAGAATAACCATAATAAATAGACCATAAACCATATTAAATAGATCTAAATTTTATCTCTTGCTTGAATAACATAGGGCATACTTTACTTTAGACTTTAAAATTTCGACGCACTATCTTAATATTAATATAATAGTCAACAATATTAATAGAATCGTTAAGGTAGCATGCCTACGGCTGCTGATCTTTTGTCAGAAGTTTTTTCATTCATACTGAAATAATTTACCATAATATCTCATCTATATTAACATTGCTAAATACACTTCGTTTACAAGTCTGTGCACTCCATAATACAATCGGATACTTAATATAATTATTAAGTAGTTATGGGTAGGAACCCTATAATCTACTGCACTTAATAATATGAATAAAGCCTGTTTTAAGATATCCGCAAAAATTAATCTGCCTACAAATGTATGAACAACAAAAATATTAAATCCTGACACAATTATCACATAAGCCAAGAGTCTGCGATACTATTTTATTCACTTCTTGTTCCAACTTTGAAGAATCAGAGTGGTTGACAATAATTTTTCTTCAAGTACTTTTTCAATTTATTTAGACATATAAATTATAAGATGTTAAATTAACTAAAATTAAAAATTAAAACTAGGTATAAAATTATATCTAAATTAAAAACTACGTATAAAACTAAATATATACAATTTAAAAACTAAAAAATATTATTAAAGGAAGTCCCTGTGGGCAAGGTTCCGAAGATACTGGCAGCGTTCCCTCTTTGAATAGCTAGGCTAATTCTTTGTCCGAGGTAGCTAGCTGCCAGCTCTTCGGTCTCCTGTGATGTCGACTAACCTTTTTGATATTTTAATATATTATAATGACAATAATTATATACTCGTAAGTATAAGCCTATGTACGATTAATCTACATACAGTGTTAAGTTTGGCTTCATTAATGTGTAGGTTAAAAAGGTTCTTGAGGTTTATATTAATCTGAATCTTTCTAACATTTCTAGATTCAATTGGTATGTCTAAAATGTCTATTATTCGTTGTCAAAGTGTAGTAAAGAATCATCTTTATTACTACTTGCATTTATACTTTTTTCTTTGGTCTCTTTGAGACCATATCAACCCACGATTAATGATTTAAACTCGCTTATTAATAAGTAATTACTCAAATAACAAAATATATGAAGCCACGGTTACCTAACACTTTAAAAATGATTTCAAATAGTATCCTAGCGGCATGTATACAAATGTTATTATTTTAGATATCAAATTTTAACGATGGTCTCTACAACTAGGGACGTTCTCGTTACAGAAGTGAATCAAGTCACGTAAAACGCAGCTCAATTAGAGGTCGTATCTGTGACGCAGGATCCGAACCCGCAACAAACGGGCGTATCTCGCAATTCCCATCTACTACTGTTACTATACTTACTGACTCATATACTATTACATTCGTTTTCTAATCTGCGCTGGCTATTTTACTGCTTTTTTAGTTTTAGACACTCAACATTTAAGTGTTGCTCATAAAACGTTACGACTAGATGAAAAAAAATGACATAATTGCTTATTGCACATCTTGGAAAACGGAGTTCCTTTTTTATATATAATAAATCATAAGAATATAAATTAAGTATGGACTAATACTAAATAAAAAATTAGATTGATATAGTAAATATGTTGACGTATTTATTAATGTGCAAGATAGGTCGTAAGTGCCCAAAATATTCCATTTTTTTCTAAGTCTTATCAGATTGCGCGTCTTCCTTATATGCGGTGGTGGGCGTAAAAGCCACTGAAGCGATGTTTATCTAAATCGTTACACTTTTATCAAATTACACCCAATTTGTCAAGCTCTACGTAATTATAGAACCGTTTGTTTTATTTACAATGCAGAAAATGCAGAATGAATTTTATCTCATATTATGTATTTAAACTATATTATTTCTTATTTGAATTAGAGACAAAATATACTATTCTTAATATATATAAATCTCGTGTCACAATGTTTGTCCTCAATGGACTTCTAAACCACTTAACCGATTATAATAAAATTCGCACACCATGTGCAGTTCGATCCAACTTGAGAGATAGGATAGTTTAAATCTCAATTTATCTATTTTTTTACTACCCCTAAGGGCAAAACAACGTTTGCCAGGTCAGCTAGTATACTATTATATCTAGAACTCCAAATAGTATTAGTTTGTTTTCTCACTAACCTAAAATATGTAAGTACGGTAAATTGTTAATTACTAACTAATTCCATAATAAAAATACAGGCACGTAACTTTGATGATTACAGTCATATTAATGATTATTAACGGAAATGTAACTTTAGATGCCCGCAAAATATGCAAATCCCAAGTGAAATTTAATATAAGGGGATAAGGATTCAAACATGGTTTCGGTCAAAAGCAATATGCAATCAAAAATATTATTATAATCTCAAATAACGCGACAGATCATATTTTTGGCCGAAAAGCGCACCGACCACGCGGGGACGGTGAAACTGTATCACAATCACATATTTTACGCTTTTGTATGAGTTTAATTGAGCAAGAAATGAGTCGGGCCGCTCCCAGCGGGGAAACAACGAAATTTATCCAAAAACATCCGAGAACCGCAAACATTACTTACGTCGAACGCTACAGGACGCACAGAGCATCTGCAATGTTAACCTTCTGGTGCACGCGTCTTTTTATCTGACATAAGCAGACGTGCTTGGTACGTGAGATTCCAAAAGTGATGAAGTTTATAATAATCATATTAATTTAATTTTGTAATGTATAAGTCAATTCATTTTATCCTTTCTTCATAAATTCATATTTCATTTTGTTGTATACTTGCTATTTTTCGCGACTCTGCTCACGTTTTTCCAAAAACTCGTAACCGTAACCAATAGATATTTTGCATAAAATGTAGTCAAAACTGCTGTTTTCATATTTTAAATTAAAATTATTTTATTTAGTTCCCAAAAATCGTCTACTTAAAATTTACCATCACCATCACTATAAAAACTGCGTGTGTTAGGTAACGTAATTTTTTAACTGCTGAATTTTCATTTAGCAGTGTTATGTAGATGGAGAGCAATACCACTTCATAATCAAGTATGTATATGTTGAAAAAAGTAAATAGGAACCTAATAGTTTCTCTCTGAAGAATATTATCATAGAATCGCCATAGTATGCTAGCTGGTTATAGGACTAAATAAAGGTAGCTGCGGTCTCACCGACCGCACGCTACCAATTTAAGGTTAAGTGTGAGATACAGCCTTCTTTGTACTGACCCAGATTTCGATTCTCCCCGAAATGCTCTTTATGATGACTTTTTGAAAAATGTAGTTTTTAATTCGGATCAGAGACGGTCCCGATCTGGCGCGCCGGACGCCCGACATGCAACTCCTTAACTGTAAGGCATATAAATTACTATTTTTTATGCACCAGCAACGGAAGTCTGTCGATATTTTACACCGAATTAATGCTGGCGCGGTTATGAAATCGGTCGTAATTTTTTGCCCTTCTTTAATAACAATTTTCCTTTATTAACATCGGCGTTCTCTCTTGTTGCAGTCGTTCTTCGGGCGGACGTACAATAACCTGTCCTCGATATCCGAATGCAAGAACAATGGTGAATGTGTCATCAATAAGAAAAACAGGACGGCGTGCAAGGCATGCCGGCTGCGGAAATGTTTGCTAGTCGGCATGTCCAAATCGGGCTCGCGGTACGGGAGACGATCCAACTGGTTTAAAATACATTGCCTTTTACAAGAGCAGCAGCAACAACACATGCATCAACTGCAGACGAGTAAATCACCACCTACGTTCAACACATCGATCAACTCGTCTTTTTTGCCGACGAACCTCTTACCGGCGGCGGCTCTGGCGGAGTACTACAAGAGTTCAGAGAAGAATCCTTTCACTGAAGAGGTCACGCGGCAAAGCGTCTCGCCGTCAGACTCCGGGGCATCTTCAGCAGACCCCGAAGACGACAATAGTTCGCGAAGCACCAGCGGTTTAAGCATTTTCAGACCGGCGTCTTCCCCTTGCAGCGAAAAGGACGTCCGATTACACGCGATCAGAAATCAGAATAAAGATCTGAAGAGAAGAAGACCGTCCACTCTGCCCTCTTCACCGTTCGGACCGATGACCGCTTCACCCAGTTACTCCCCAAGAAGTGTACCGTTCTTACCATCGCCGCTTCAGAACATCAGACCAATATCCTCGGGCATAACTTGGCAAGGCCGTAACGGTGGGGACTTAGTACTGCATTCTCCTGCTGTAGCCGGTGTGGCGATTGAACAAGACCAGCCTATAGATCTATCGATAAAGTCCACCGCAGTTTTATTCAGGAGTCCCAAAAACGAGGAGGTCAGTGACTCTGAACCCGAACTGAGTATCGATTTGAATGAAGATGGCAAAGACATTATGAAAAATCCACTCGACTTGAGTCTGGTCACTAAACGCGTTGAAGAAGTGCCTTTGACTGGATAGATGCCGGTTACTTTTAAATTAGTATTAAATTGTTCGTGATTATTCACAGCCATGTATTTTTTGTCGTTATTTATATGTATATACGTATTTTGGTCTGTATTCCTAGTTAGTTAAAGTTTTTTTTTTCAATTTTATTCTTTTATAAATACTCTGCCATACAGTATTTAAGAAACACATGCATTCCTTCCTTTATTAGATTACCTGATCTTGCTACCATAATGATAACGTTGTTTAATTCTGATTGTGTAGATAGAGAGTAGATAAATTACTTAGGTATTATAATGTGAAGATGAAGTGGCAAGTGATTTAGTGTCATATTTAAATGTGTGGAAAAAATATAAATAATTAAAATTCCATTTTAAAGCAATAGTTTTAAGTAACACAAATAGTCAACGGTAAAACTATTAATAGTAGAAAATATGTAGGATACTAATCTAAAAAATTATAATTGATCACGACTGATTGTAAAAGAATACGATTTAAAATACCACAAATGTAAGATTTTATACCACACTATTTATTTTAGAAAAATTAAGACATTTTATGTGCCAGTTACTTAATGCCAGTTTGTAATGTATTACCATTTTAGTTTAATTTAGTGGGATAAAGGCCAGTCGATTATGAAGCTCAAAATTAAAATGTACAAATAAAATTAGTAAAACATTTTTTAATTGTATGATATTAGATGATTTGTTTGAACAAAAATTATCTAAGTATTTATTTTAGTTAATAGGCCAGTTAAATGAGTCATTTTACGTAAGGACTTCTTAGAATAATTTTAGTACTATTAAATAATAATTTTGCGTTTCGTCTTGTGTTAACTAAGTCGTTGATTGTTTTATATTGTTAAAGATTTTTATACTTTTATATTGCATTCCATTAAATGATGCTCAAACAAAAAGTACTTAATTACTATTAGTTTGCTATTGTGTTCATACATTCCATTTTTTCTTTTTTTTTAGTTTCGTACATTTCATTCAATTTAAACAACATTAAAAATAAGCCTACTCATGTAATTTAGTGAAGTTTATGATTGACATTTATGAGATCAATTTTTGAAGTAAGTATATGTAAAAAATGAACTTTTAAAGTAAAAAACGTAAATCTATATTGAAGCATATTACAATATATATAGCTGCTTGTGCTGACTGACTCACTGATTGATCACCTCTCCTGAACAATTTTGTATGAAAATTTTTTTTTTCATTAACTATTTCGTATACACGGAAAAAAATCATTAAGAACAAAAATATGGAGAGAGCTGATGATTGAGGAATTCGAAGACGGGTGAAGAGCACGGGAAAGGTATTGAAGATAGGTGGGGGGTGCTCGAACAAATGTCATTTGAAACGTCATCCAATTGGCAGTTAGCTAAAAAAAATTTCAAAATGGCGGATTCAAAATGGCTGCCATACGAAATTCGTCGATATCTCGGAAAGTATAGAAGATGGGAGAAAAGTTTCTTGACAAGTAATGATCAGGACAAAAAGGTCTATTAGATGGCTAGATAAAAAAAAACAATATGGCGGATTTTTTTTTCCATAGAAAATGTATGGGAAAAGATGACTGAGGGTTGCGATACCTTTATAGGCGGGAAGACAGCCCGCGGGCCACATGTGGCCCGCGCACCCACGCGCCCTACTAGTGTAGTTATATGGCTCAACTAGTAAAGTTAACACGAATTCCTATAAACTCTTGAAATACGTAAGTTATGAACTATAATTATAGTTGTTTGTTATCAGTGTGATATACAATATTTTATATGAATGTGTTTTCAATTTTTTTACGTTTATAAAATCTTAATATATTTTGAGGTGAAAATAAAATGTGAGTGCCTTGAGAGTGAAAGTTTTATTTTTATTATATCCCTTTGATTTAATAGTAGTTCAGTCTGAAATTTTAAACTATTAAGTAACTAAGATATTTATTTTAAAACAGAATAGTAAAATTAAATCTAGTGAATGCGCTTGGCGACAATAGTTCCTACCTGGTGGAAAGCAATGATGGAGTGAGCTTTCCTGGAAAATCCTTATTCAGTCTTTCAATTCTACTTGATTTTCTCTGTCACCGAAAACAAAGCATTTGACGCCTACATGCGGAACGTAAAATAGTCTGGTTATAATGAAAGTAGATTAAAAGTTCACTTGATATTTGCAGCTTTACTAAGAAAAGAGTAGGTACTTACCAAAGCCTTTTCTGATTTTCGCTACGATTTGCTATCTTAACTCGAAAATAATCGAACTGTACAGGAAATATCGATATTGACAAAGAAAATATTAGCCGTTGTTGATCCAAAAAAAATTAGACACTTCAAATAGTATATAAGTAAGTACTATAGGTATAGTAAGTAAGTATAATATAAGTGACAATACTGCCGAAAAAGTTATCGCACGTACTTGGAAGAGTTAAGTAGGTACGAGCTAACTCGTACTACCCTAAGGTAGAGAGCCCTAACAGTTTCTAGTCTAAAAAAACTCGAACTCAAAATATCTTTATTTCACATAGGCCTAATATACAGGCGCTTGTAAATGGTCCTTATGATATTTGTCACATTTGTATGGCGATAACTCCAAGTCGACTTAAAACTAAGTCTAGACAGCATAGTACCGGAACGCTAAAGATTAGCGATGCGTCTTTTGCCGCTATTGTGGTAACAAGACGCAGTTAAAGCTTCCAGACATCAAAATCATTTTAGAAATTACGTAAATATCAAAAAAATTCGTGGCGGTAATCGAACCCGCGACCTCAACCCGCGAAAAATGTTCTCTAGAAAGTTCCAGATATTGCTAGATTAATGAAACAATATCCTAAAACTAAAAAGCATTCAGCAGTAGGTGTTATTCGCAAAATAGGGAATTTAACAAGGTTCCAGGGAATCCAAATCGGCAGGGCAGCGTTTGGGAAACTCCGCGATGGCTTCTCGTCCAACGTCCCTCAGTGCCTGAAGACGGAAGTCAACAGAACAGTCAAGTCAAGAAGAGTAGTGCGTGACGCCATTGATGGCTTACGGATCCGAGACATGGTCGCTAACTCTGGGCCTCACAAGAAGGCTTAGGGTCACTCAGCGAGCGATGGAGAGAGCTATGATCGGAGTATCTTTGCGCGATCGAATCAGAAATGAAAAGATCCGCGTACGAACCAAAGTGTGAGTAAGTACTTGTAGCTCAACTCGTGGTAAAACTGAAGTGGCAATGGGTGGGGCACATAGCTCGTAGGACCGATGGACGTTGGGGGACCCAAAGTGCTGAAATGACAGCCGCGCATCGGGAAGCGCAGTATCAACAGACCGCCCACTAGGTGGACTGATAACATAAAAAAGTCACGGGGTGTCGCGTGTTTGCGGTCATTTCAGGAAGCCTATGTCCAGCAGTGGACGTCCATCGGCTGAAAGGACCACAACGACGACGAGAGAAATAAGTTACAGACCAAGATTTATTTAAGGTAGCGAAGTAAACAGTTAGGTCCGATTTAAACTAGAATTCACTTAATTAACTATGTAATCAAACCAGGGACATCAGCTACTTAGTTAACACGTAATCTGCATACCTAAAGAAAGGTCCTCATAAGTCTGTCCGACGAGACGAAAGTCTTTGAATAGGTAAGTTTGTCTTCTCAGTAAAGATTTGATTTGGTAATTAAGAACCGCCTTCACACACAAAGTGGCGACAGCTACATATTCATACGACTACTAAGTTGAGCATTTCCCAAAACTTCATTTCCAATGCTGGCGTATACATACAACATCGCTGGATGTAAATATTCAAACTATACAAAGTACGCAATGGTTGTACTCTATTAGAAAAAGAGTAGAGTGGGATTTTGCTTGATTGAAGTCGTTTAGTGGGGGGTAGTTAAAGATTTTTAAATTATTCTGTGTGGCTACTGTAAACGAGGTACTGCCGGTAGTGTTGACACAACTTAGCAATCAAACAGTTTGGAACTGCTCGTGTTTATAAAGCAGCTCCTTGATATCGATATTATATTTTAAAACTAAAAAAACACTGATAGTTCTGTTAGTATCTCATGAAAAACAATAACATATTTATGTTTATAGAGCAAATTAAAATCATAGATCTCAATATCCCAGATAAATCCACGTTGCTACGTGTAAATTCATTTGCTACAAGTAAACGTTTACCAAGTTTTATTTCATTCGTTCGTTTTTGAATGAGATTTACTTTATAGCTGCTAGCGAAACTTACAGAACCACATAACCTCTAATCGGATACTTACTATAATAGCTGACATAACAGCTACTTTAGGATTAAGTATAACTGCTACATAATTTAGATCCAATCAAATACTTTTTAAATTTCTTTTTTTTTTTCTTAAGTACATATAAACTTGTTATGGGAATGGAACCATTTTAGTTACTAAAATTTACGCTAATAACACTTTGCTGCAATACCTAATCGCAAGTACAAAGGAGATCGACAAAATCATTAATAAAATTTGGTCATTCAATTGCGATCGTTCGACTGTACGATAGCTAAACCGAGGCAGACGTCTATGTAAGCAAATAAACGAGATAAATGAATTATGTATCGAAACAGTAGACGTGTCTGTTTGTATCGCACGCTACTCGTAGCGACAGGATATTTCACAGTAGTTTTGTTATTGAATAAATTAACGTTTACATACAAGTGATAAGCTGTGACCGTCGTAAAACTTTTTTCACATGTTCTTTCTTGATTATAATTTCCTTATTAAGCTCTTTATCTGATTTAGAAAATATGTGTATGAAAATTTAATCTCCCCCAAGTTGGTAAGCAGGTTTGGAGAAGAACTGTACCAGGAACCAGGAAGAGCGGAACCAGGTTTGGCATGTAGGATATATTTTTTTTATATCTCGTGAAGAGGCAGAAGCATTTCAATATATAATATAAAAATGTTAAACTGGAGCATCATGAGTTGTTTGTTGTCAGGAGTGATTTTATATGAAGAACAATTCCAACAAAAACACTACATTCACAGAAATAGATGTATAGTTAAACAAATCTTTTTATATAATATGAATCCTAATAAGTATTATCTCTACTCTTCAAAGATGAGTAAGCAGCTTTGCAACACGTGGTGCTATAAAAATGCTCTTCAATTTATACAGTAGGTATCTATGTATGCGAACACTGAGTCAAAAACCGTTGCCCCTGCGGTACTCACTCAAAACGTCAGTGTAACGCTTTATAAAAATGTGCGTTTCGACAGCTTGATCACTTCATTAACAAATACTTGAGCGACAAAAATCGCCGGCATCCGCTCCACTTCGCACTCTTCTATGCGGCGGGCACTGGGCAGACGACTTAATAAATCACGCACCTTGTAAGGCCGTAACTACATGGGTTTTTGGACGACCGTACGAGGTGTAATCACAATTAGGCCGATATATTTCCTCGTTAAAATCGGACGCAGCTCCGACTTTTGTGTGGTACCGTAGCGCGCGAAAGTCATTTGACTTTATAAGCATCTGATTTTCATATGGCGGTTCCCAATATTCGATCTATCCATTTCCAGACACATGTAGTCTGAGTTTCCAGATTTACCTGACTAGAGATAGAAATTTGACATAACTTTTATGGCCCTTATGTCAAATTTCTATCCCTAGTAAGGCAAAGCAAGGATAGATAGAATATTTTAGGGATTTCATGCGGGCATTTCTTATTGTTAAGAACTCTCTTAGCAAAATTTCAGAAAGGTGTGTTTCAGTATATTATATATGAATGCAAAGCCCAGAATTTTTTTTTGCTTACAATAATATAGATAGTGAAAGAAAGGCATGTATGCGAGAGATATTTTATGTTACTATCTAAAATGTACCAAAATTAATCTACAAACATTTTTTGCAAAATGCGGATTTTAATGCAAAATTTTCTACACCCTTATTTGTAAACTGGCATCTAGAAATATTTATCATCTATGGACTAGATTAGTGTTCAATTAATACGCAATCCTATTAATGCTAATTATTAAATAATTAGCTTGTATAACAAACAAAAACATGCAAGCTTGTTAATGGTCCGATGTCCGAGCCGCAGCGGGGCGTAATTTAAAATATCCATACCTGGAACTGTTCTACAGCAAAAACAATTATCTACCAAGATAGTGATTTTCTTATAGCAATCCCTTATTGAGTACTCAAATTGAATACAGTATTCATTCACTTACTATCAAATCGCCATTTTATGAATAAGAAGAAAACACTGTCTTGCCGGAGGTTTTTTTTGATAATCTCTCTGGTGTCAAAAACGTCTAACTGAAAATTAAAATCAACAAGAAATACAAGTCATTTAAATCATATTTAATCAAATAATCCAACTACAAATCATGAGGAATATTTGGGTGCGGGTTTGTAAGTTTAATCTTTATTTGTTGCTCCTTCAAGCCATAACCACTGAAACGATTTTGCTGAAATTAGAAATTGTAGCTTAGTATTGAATTAACAGAAAAAACCCATTCTTAATAAAATAAAGCTGAAACCGCAGTGTACCTAATGTAAGAAGAAAAATAAACCAATCTATCCAATATAAAATCGTATCATGCACACAGTATGGATTCTCTCAAGTATCACAATAAGACAGTTGTTTGCTTCCGATGTGGTAAAATGTGTTAAAAATAAACAGTAAGTGAGTTTCAACGAAACGGTAAGGTGTCCCGCGGAGATGTTTTATATCACTTCTGTGCTCGAGCGTCCGCCACTCAATAATGCAAAGCTCCCATTATGCGCACTAACGAGCAACATTTCTTTTCGCCCAACGCCCGGCTATATCGGGGAATGACTGACCGCCGGGCATTCCGAAAAAATGATGATTTGTTACTCCGACAGCGGCATGACTTCGCATGAATTGAGTGACAAAAATCGTAGACTGAGAGACCAAGGGCTAGTGCAAGTTATTCGATAAATTTTTATTCGAGTCTCATTCTGTTTCACCATGCAATCAATATTCGGCGCAAGAATTGAGTGACAAAAATCGTAGACCGAGAGACCAAGAGGTAGTGTTGTTGGATGAATTTCCATTCAAATCTCATCTCGAATCCAACATGCAATCTGTATGCGGGAGTAACTTCAAACGTTTTACTACCAAATAACGTACATTCCTTGTACTAGCGGGGCTGCTCTAGATAATTATCCAATTAATTCCTAATAATTTTACCAATGGATTTTGAATATTTGGATGTTTGTTACTCACACGACAACTACCGAATTTTATGTTATTTTGTTTATTATAAAGAGTAACACTTCTAATTCCATCCTGTCTACTTTTAATCCTGGAAAAAACCATCTTGCTGAAGAGCTGATCATTAGAAGTAGTGACAGGTAAAGCTCCTTTGCGTAGCAATAAAAATAAGGAAAGGGATCGGAAATGTGAAGAATCTACTTAATTTCCTTCGAGAAATTCCACTCTGCGGGATTTTATTTAGTTAGTACACACTTTTTTCCAAACAAAGTGAAACCTTTCTGGCTACACTTCACCCCTTAGATTTCCGAGTAATTTCATTCGTTTCACAGCAAGATTCAAGATTCACTTCTACAAGATCTGGCGTGCTTTGGCTCCTGCGTCTCTCTTGATGTCATCAGTCCTCCTGGTTGGGGGACTACCCAGGCTACACTTCCCAGTGTGATGTCGCCACTGCAGCACCTTGAGTCCAAAGTTTTATAGAAGTCGTCGTATTATTTTTTGAATAATACCTACAATATTTTTTCCACATAGATAGACTGATATAATTGTAATAAAATGTCCTTAGCTGTCACTACATATTATTGAATAAGTACCTACCTACGACGTAATCAATTTTACGTCTATCTCTTAGACTAGCTTGTCATAAACGCTATTGTAGCACTTGATCAAAATGTATGTATGAATCTTATAGCGTTTGAATTAAAGGCTCTTTTGACATGCATGTTCAGGGTACATACACACATAATCGTAATAAACGATTCGTTAAGTAAGTTTTGACGACCTCCGTGGCGCAGGGGACGCACGCTCGGATTCGATCGGGAGGTCGCGGGTTCGATTCCCGCCACGGGCCACTTTGGAATTTTATAATTTCTAAATTGGCTCAGGTCTGGTCTGGTGGGAGGCTTTGGCCGTGGCTACTTACCACCCTACCAGCAAAGACGTGCCGCCAAGCGATTTAGCGTTCCGGTACGATGCTGTGTAGACACCGTTGGAGTGACATAACTTACCCCTTCCAAGTTAGTACGCTAACATCTTCGGCTGCATCATCACTTACCATCAGGTGAGATCGCAGTCAAGTACTAACTTGTATAGCGTAAAAAAAAAAGTACACTGCAGGTATTTAAAAATAACCAATGGAGAAAAATACATAGAGTACATAGAATACATAGGTAATGAACATGGTGTCTACACATCAGGTAGGGTTTCCTGTATCTACAAGGTCCAGGGTCCGAGGTGTCTACAGGGTATCACTATCAGGTAGGGTCTCCTGCTCAAATTCTAAAAATGTTTATCTCAACTAAGAATAAAATGAACTCCAAATAGTCCCAATACATTTTTGTTTCAGTTTATGTACAAAAAATAATACTAAGTAATAAGAAATGGCTGTGATAAAATTATAATAATTAATACACATAAGGCACGAATAGAATTTATTTTCCATTGAAATAGGTCACTGCGATAGTTTCTGTGGCCAAACGGGTTATTACAAATTGTAAGATAAAGTACAAATTGTAAGATGTTCGAATATATGTGAATTGCAAGAATGGATTGTGAATGATAGAGTTACATTTTCGAATTTTTAGCATTATTGTATCTTGTGCTAGGCTTGCAGAATGGTACCCATTTAAGGAGCGCTTATCTAACCAACCAGAATACGTGTAAAGGCACCCTTACCAGCCGAGGTGTCGGCCTCCGCACGGAAAGAGTTAATAATATCAATTAAATCTGTTAAGGCATTATTACCCCCTTATTAGGAGGTGCACAGTTATGTTAACAAATGAGAGCAGTACGGTCGGTGTCTCTGATCGTGAGGCCTTTTAATTAAGTAATCAGTTTAATTTTAACACTACTACCTACCTAGCTGTTGTTTTCTTTTCGGCACGTTGATATGAGTAAGTTAAGTAAATCAAGGCTAGACCTCGTTATACAAACTGATTATAATATATATATTTTTTAACAAAGAATAAGACTTAGATTACATCATTCAAGTTTAAGTGAAGATGCGTAATTATTTTTGGAAATTATTATAGCCTATTACACTCCACAATAACGTAGCTTTCTATTAGTGAAAAAATTTTGAATATCGGTTCAGTAGCTCCAGAAATTACCCCTTACAACGTCACAAACATCGTTACACTACCTCTTTATAATATTATTATATAGTATATAGTATAGATATAGATTAAAATAAGACGTAGGAGAGCTGCAAATATCTACCTCACAATAATTCCAACGCTACCAAGTAAAACTAAAGCTAACAGATATAGGCCATTTATAAAAAAACTTCGTTAATGAATTCTTTCAATAGTTCTGTATAGGCCTAACGTTTTTAGTACATTGCAACGCAATTAAGCGCAGCAGTGTCCCTTTGATCGATTATCGATTAATTAGATAGCAGGTTCATTATTTTTTATTTCTCGTATTAATTAATTTACTAGAAGGGGAATTGTTTAGAAATAACGGTAGTGTTAAACTAACTCCTCCTAAACCTGGTGGGTATATATCTCGCCGCCCAAGGTGCAATAAAACAGGACGGCAACTCATGGTCGGCACCTGAAGGGGATTTATTGAATTTATTTTTGTCTTTGTCGCTCTCACGAATGCGTTGATGGGTGCGACATGCAGCGTCGCGGAAGAATATAACAGAAAAACGACCTTTTTTCTAATTTCTCTAAAACTAAGCCAGTTATTTAAAATCTGTTTCTCAACGTTTTTAGATATTATTATTACCGACACATTAAAACAAAAATTACAATTACATTCATTGTAGTTTCGGTAAAAAGAAGAAAAACTGAGATTTTGGAGCAACTTTTGGGAGAACTTTCTATCGAGAAAATTTTATCTAATCGTGTTTCTGCTTCTCAACGATTTTAGATTAAAGACCCAACATACATGACGTATAAATTTAAAAGTAATTGTCTCCATAGTTTTTAAACTAAACTTCACTAAAGATCGCTTAAATACGGCTTCTACGCTGTTAATCAAAAGTGCGTTGTTCGACAGAAAGCGCATCAGGCAGTCTGTTTGCTCATTCTATTGCCCCGTATGCAGTGAGATGTTGCGACTATAGTATAGGGATAAACGCGTAGGAATCTTAAATAATGTATTTATTTTACACGTTCTATAATTTAGTGAAACGGACATTATATCGTCTCTTGTATTGTCCACATTAAATACTGTCAAAAATAATAATTACATAAAATCCACAGACTTCTGGAAAAATGTTAGAAAGACTTGCGACAATTTTTTTTTGCGAAACAAAAGATGCGACATCTTTCTCAACTTAAAAAAAATCTTTATTCTTTGTTTGCATTATAAACTTCTGTGCAAAATTTCAGTTCTGTAGGTTAAAGTTTGACTGGTAGGGCTTTTTAACCGACTTAAAAAAAAAGGAGGAGTTTCTCAATTCGTCGGAATCTTTTTTTTAAAGCAGTGTCTGACTGACTGAAGTACCTTCCATTTTAAAAGTATATTTTAATGCATTTTGATTTAATTGTTAAACTCTAATTCATTCACATAAAATTCCCGTAGGTAAAATAAACTTTTATGTTTACCCACGAAACTTGGGTGTCCAATAAAGTGCGTGAAACACTGCCTTTGCGGTCGCAATATGACATGTCTTTAACATAATGTTATGTGAATCGGTCAGCTTAAATTAAGAAAGAAACACATAAGTGCGTTGGTAGGCTACGGTGTCAGGGTTCCGTGAAATTCTGTTTATAAAAATAGTCAACTTATTTACCAATATCCCCTTTAAGGTATTTAATCCCCTTATTTATTTATTTTTATTTTTATTATTAATGCACCATACATAAAACTTAACAAAACATAACAAGAGACATAATGTGCAAAGGATAGCTTATCCCTTATTAGGTAAGCGAAAAAAAAGGGCATTTTGTTCCTTTGGCTCATAAAAATAATATTAATGAGTGATTAAAGGAATTAATAATGAATTAAAAGAAATAATAAACTCTAATTATCTATTTAAGAAAATTCTTAATTGTGTATTTTAACTTTAAAATCTATAATATCTGCAATATTCAGTACAATGCTGTACATTGCACAGTTATTAATCTTAATATATATAACTCTCGTGTCACAATGTTTGTCCTCAATGGACTCCTAAACCACTTAACCGATTATAATAAAATTCGCACACCATGTGCAGTTCGATCCAACTTGAGAGATAGGATAGTTTAAATCTCAATTCAACTATTTTTTTTTTAAATCCCCAAGGGCAAAACAACGTTTGCCAGGTCAGCTAGTACATTATAAAAATATCTACTCATTAGACAAAAATAAAGTGTTTTACTCAACATATCATTTTTTTTTAATTAATTGTATCCTAGATTACAGAAACTAAAATTATAGAAGCTCTGAGTTTATCATGCTATTCAGAATAAACATAAATATAAATATAAATATATAAATATATAGTGGACAAAATCACATACACATTGCTTCGATCCCTTAGTAAGTAGCTTATGCACTTGTGTTAAGGAAATCAGAAACAACGAAGGTACCACAACACCCAGACTCGAGACAATGTAGAAAGCTTATTTTTCTACATTGCCCCGACGGGGGATCGAACCCGGAACCTAAGAGATGGCGGCGCCTTGAAAACCGGCACGCTAACCACTCAACCACGGAGGTAAAATTGAAAATGTAACTTCAAATGCTCAATTTTAATACAAACGTGTGCGTAATCCTAAAATAAAATCGGTCAAGTACGAATACAAACTGAAATCTTTATTTTATTCGTAATAAGACACTTTGGAAATAATTGTAATGCACGTTTGATTCGTGTATTCATCTCCGAGCGAATATTGTGAACTCTCGTTTTTGAGTATTTATAACATACAGTCGTTATAAAAAAAGACGTTACAAAGGAAAATGTTACGGAAACGACTTATTTGAAAGTTTATTTTTCATCCCGTTTTTCAACCTAGGCACATTGAATACTATAGATCCTTTTTAGGGTTCCATACCAAAATGGTAAAAATGGAACCCGTATGGTGAGACTCTCCGTTCGTTCGTCCGTCCGTCTGTCACACTCGATTATTTCAGTAACTATTTAAGATATCGACCTGAAGTTTGGAATTGTTGTAGGTAATGGTGGCGCGCCGTCATTGCAATCGTAAAATATTGAAAATCTTTTTTATTTCTATTTAAAAAGGGCCAAAATTTATTCAATTATGCCAGGTAATTCTTTTCACCTATATATTGTTTCTCTCCTATAGATACAAGCGAAAATCTGTAAGGTACTATAATAGACCTATCCACTGAACAGGACAGACGGCGATAAAAAATGTCGCCAGTTTATCGGTGTCAAAAATTCTTGTTTTGCCACCAACAGTGAGGCCATGCTGTAGTTCGCTCAGCAGCTACCTATAGAATTTTGACAGATTGCGCTACTGTTTGCTTGTACGAAAAAGGTTTACTTAAATCCTATCATATCCTGAGTTTTCTTATCAGTAGTTACTATACATATACTGTATGACATCTTACATGATTTAGGTCTATTAATAAAATTATTAAGTCACTTTGTAAGATCCCAAATATCATACAACTAATTTTATTATACTGAATAAACATACACAGATGGTGTTCCTTTTTATTTACCCATATTTTTCTCATAATTTATATCTATTAATATATGTAAATACAACTTTGAATATTCACGACATCGGAAATTATAATATAAAATGGGATTATAATGAAGTAAAGTTTTAATTTATTGTGTGGACGGAACATTATGATATGATTTTTGCTGATAACATTTATTTTTTAATGTCATATTACTAACAGGTGGAATCGTGGTAGGTATTCAAAAACAATGAACATTCAAAAAATAATAAACTGGTAGTGAGTAGCTAGAACGCTGATTTAAAAATATATAGCTATATTATCATGTCAAGAAAAACATTGTAGGTAAATAACTATGACGACGAGGCAATTCGCCTTCGCCGGAATACTCACATACTCATTCTTCTTTATAAAATCTTTCAGTCTTCTACCCCTCTGTACATACGAGAACGCTTCCAGATCGCTCCTCCCAGAGGCAGACCAATGCGTTCCTGTGTGGCACAGAGAGCTCTCGACGTACCACACTATAACACGATTTTTGCTGCTAGATCCTTTGCTGTCCAGGCTACGCGGCTCTGGAACTCTCTCCCGGAGAATATTCTTAAAGACAACCCATCTCTGGGAGTCTTCAAGTCGCGGCTGAAACAGCACTATCATTCTGCTCTTGATAAGATTTCTTAGTTCTTCATTTCTGTTTATTATGTCACATATTTATGTATATATATTATTTTCTACTATTTATACTATGTATACCCATTTATACTTATAATATGTGTGTAATTATAATATATACTTACATTCTTATTTTTATTGTACTTTATTTATGCATACTTTTTCTTTCAGTTTTGTTTTTATTGCCTACTCTGTATATCATGTTTATATTGCTCCCACATCTAGGGCATCTGGAAGAGATCCTCATTTGTAGCGATAAGATGTCCTTGTACATGTCCTCTCTATGTTTGTGTGTTTTATGTTTTAATTCATTGTGCAAAATAAATAAATAAATAAGTAGGAATGAAGGATTTTCGACCAGTTCCCTTCAGTAGTTAATTTTAACATTACAATGAAGAATTTACATAGCATCTCATAGAATAGAGATAGGGCCTCATAAACATTTTTTACAATAATGTTTTACATGGAGTACTGCTTCCTACCTTTGGACTGGAGCAGCTTTATACCAACTACTTCTTTTTGATCCAAAAGCGGGCAGTTCGACTTGTAGATAACCCCAATCTTAGTAACAAACTAAATCCCTTGGAACACCTTAGAGACATCAACTCTTCTTATATTTTCTATCGGTTATTCAATGAGGAGTGCTCTGATGAGCTGTTTGAAGTGCTTCATTCTTCCACTTTCTTACTGCATACACTCCGGCGTAAAAACATCTTCCATCCCGACCACCTTGATGGCTGACACCAGGTATGCCAGATTCTATGATTATCTTCTTTCACAATACGACACAGTAAGACAGCGCAAGAGACTAAGTAACTCTCAACTCCTTATCTGGACATTCTTATAAGGTACCTATGCTCTAGCTAGTACACATAAACAAAATTTAAGGTGGCGCAGTACGCTCGACCGAAGTTGCCGGCGCACGTGGCAAAGTTGTTTGCTATTTTACCTAACTTGTATGGGAAAGGGATCTATTTAGTGTAGTGAGTGCATATACGCATAATTTCGTGATACTGTCCCGCACCCGCTCCGTTTTGCACGAATTTGTACCGAAATCAAGATCGCGAAAGCGTTGAACAGTCGTTTGGCTTAAATGATTTCAGAAAAAACTACTCAATGTTTGGTTGCAAAGTATTGAATATAATGATATATTTTTCATTAGAGTTTTTATACTCCTAATCCTATGTATTCACGCTCAAAGTTGCCATATATTTAGTGTCAAAATGTGAATCTTTCGAGGCTCGTAACTTTAAAATGAACATATTTTTTTTAATATCTTTCAACTTTGATAATGATGAAATAAATCGATTTTATAATTTATTTTGAACTTATCACGTAAAATAATGTAGTAATCACACTTCTATGTTTATATGACGAAAGTGTCGGCTTGAGCGCTCTTAATAATTATGTAAGACCAAGATAACAATCACTTGAAGAAGCAAATAAGTCGTTCTTAACTAATTTATTTTTTAGATGGAGTAAACAGTTACAAATAGGTTTTATTGTTTGTCATTAATATTCATTAAGGTATATAATATATATTCTATTCAAATTAATGAAAAGGTCATACGAAATTAAGACAGAATAACAAAGACCATTTTTAAATTTTAACAATAGTTTAGTTTCTATTAAGTATGTTAAGGTTACCATGTAACTGATTATTGTGGACAGAGTCCTCTTTTGATGACAATTATTGCGGTCAGGCCGTTACGAATTCATAACTTCTGATTATGGAGACAAAATTTTCACTTACATCAGCCGAAGAAAGTTTGTAATAATAATCGCTAGCACTAACAAGAGGTTGTCAACCAGAAGCAAAATAACTTCATGTGCTTGATGGTAGTGAGATTTTTTGGATACTGACATGTTTTCATCAAAAATAAGGTCACTATACTACGTCCATTTGTTTATTTTCTATTTGAAACTTGAGACAAATACGAGTATATGACGATTTTCATGAAATTTAGTATACAGGGGGTTTTGTGTGCGATAAATCGATCTAGCTAGGATTCATTTTTAGAAAATGTCGAATTTACCAAAAATAATAAAAATATGACTACTGCTGCCATCTATTGGCCACCGAGCGAAGCTCGGTCACCCAGATATTAATTCTTTATATGTATATATTTCTTTTTATTAATTATATCGTCAAATAGATAAATGGACGGAGTATAAGTCGTTAAATAATTCTTTCTTTACCTTAACATGTTTTTCTTTTTTATGGAATTATGTCTCAAGACAGGCATGACGTTCACCTGATGTTAAGTGATACGCTTACCCGCAGACGCAGTGCGTTTCACGACTGCATTGCAATTTTTGCAATATCGTTCGACAAACTGCAATGAGCTCATGAACCTGGGACATAAGTGTTGATTCTCATTTAGCCCAGTAATCTCGTCCAGCAAACAGACTCCTTTAAACCTTTATGGTGAAATACCTAACACTGTGGCGATACGAACCTACTGCCGAAGGGAGTAAGGGAACGAAAAGGTTCGTTAATTTTCAAACAGATTCGTTTGCACTAGTCGATTGTTTTGGTATGTTGACATTATAGAATCTTGCAGTACTAGTGCAAGCGAAAATCGGCAGTAAGGTGACGAACCTTTTCATTCCGCGACTATACCTACTACCAACCACCTTGTCGGCATTGTTTAAACGAAATGCAATAGCGGTACGTCGTAAGGTTCACTCCGCAAGATGATTTAAAGAAATAGCGACCTTAGCGCTCACACAAAAAGTGCAATTCAGTTCGCAATAGCGCCTTTCTTCGCATAATTTTATCTCTTTCAACGTACTTGGACTACCTCGTAATCGGGTGCACGCAGCGCGTGAAATAGACCGTACAAGAATTAACGCGTGCAACCTAGCCGGCGCGCGGCAGCCGTTTGAAATCGGTTCGTCTTAACGGCTACCTGTAGCGCTCTTAATCACGTGACAAGGGAGCATGGCCTGACGCCTCGTCAATAGTACGTCTTTGCAGTCACTTACTCTTGTCTTGAAAAGCAAAAGTAAGAGTAGCATAATTCATGGAATCCCTACAACACGACCTCAGCGTATATTATTATAATATTATTATGTACACAAAACGAGAACACAAAATGGCGGCATAAAAGCTAAAATGGTAATTTTTCATTAATATCATTGGCATACCTGATTAAACAGCTTAATAAAAACAAATTTATTCACTATTATCTGCCTTCATGTACACTAAAACGCCCGTTAGCCGAAATATTTCGGCTTCCCTAACCTTTAAAATTGTCATGGTGCACAAGCAATAGTTTGACTCAAGAGCTCGTGGAAAAAATACCCGTTATTATATTAATTTAATGTAGCTAACATAAATTATTATTATTAATGCTATTGATAAAAATTGAAAATAAAAAAGTCCATAACAGAAACCATTTTTCCATTATTCTCTTAAAATATAAATATAATATTTACAATGTACCTACATACCTTGAAATTTCTAAAAGTAATATCATGTTCTGTTCTTATTATTGCAAACGCTGGAAATTTTAAAAATAATGTAGTATCAAAATCTAACTTCTCTACTTTTCTTTTTTTCTTTTTTTATGATTATAGGTTATTATTGTTCCGTAATAACTAATAACCAATGTATAATAAATGTGTAAAGTTGAAAATTTTACAGCAATAAATTTATTGATTTTGTCAAGAGCTTCATTTTCCCCACTTGTTCTCTAACTATACATAATTTTACAATAAATTACTCAAAGGTCACGCCTTATATAACATCCCCCAGGGGGTCTTTAAATATGTTTTCAATCTGTTTCAAATGTGTTTAAATTTATGTTTAAGCTCCAATAAATTGTCGCAAATACAAAAAATGGATCTCGAACGATTCAATCGCACATTATAATCGAATTAAACACGTCTGGCTAATAAAGTCATATCAATTTTAATTTAGCACTTAAATCGATAGGTACAGACAGGTTTTGGTGATTTTATGACGGCGTAGGTTTGTTTTGGCGATTAGATTGTAAAATAAAACCAATTAAACAAAAATTATTAATTTAAAATTTCGTCTTGAAGAATATTTTTTATGATCCCTTCATATTTTTTGAAATTTTAAAATAATTGTAACCAAAATGTGGAAGGAGTGAAATATTGTAAAAATGCATTTTTTCTAATGACCTATGAAAATTGACATAGATTTGAGATGATTGAAAACGCGAAAATTATTTTCTTCCATCTGGCGCTCATCAACGTGACTTCATTGATTTTGAAAAATTTTTTTTTTATGAAATGTGAAATATAAGTTTTATAAAAAATCTAAACCAACGACAATGGAATCGTGGGCAAAAGAAAAATAATTGTGACTGAATATCTGGGCTGGACTGGGTAAAAACGCAAAATAAATTTTTTCTTATGAAAATTTGGATATAAAAGTAATCTTTCATTAACGAATTTTCTAACAATAACCCTGTACTTAACATTAGAAACAAATAAAAAATTGGGAAAAAATTGAAAAAAAAAATTGGGGAGCGAAAGCAAAGGACAGAGACCGATGAAGGAATCTTTTGGAGCAGGCCCGGGCCCACAAAGGGCTGTAGCGCCGTTGATGATGATGATGATAACATTAGAACTCAATTCTTTTGGTTGAAATAGATGAAGCACATCTAACGCTTTTTCGTATTATTACGATACACAGGTACTTATTCCATATTATAAAAGAACTTCGTTTCAAAAATCTGAATTTTTTATACTGAGTTAAAAAAGAAATAAAAAATAGCAGACCGAAATAAAACAAAACATGAGATTACCGAATCGACTTGCATCGACGTACCTTTGATATTTGCATAATTTCAAGCGTTATCATGATACCTGAATATCTTTCGAACATTATCTTTATTTGATCGGGATTGCAAATATTTTTAATATATCATCGGCGATATCATTGGTGAGTGTGATTCAACAAGGTTGAGCGATTGGTTACTAAAAATAAACATTTTTGTCGTGAACTGAATACGTCTCTAAACTAACTAAAATATTCAATATTTTATCCATAAAAAAGCAGCTACCTAACACCCAAAGATGGGTAGTAAAGTAAAGCTCTAAAGTAAAAGACATGGCCGGATTCTGCCCTCAAAAAACACAGATTTAATATGACGTACTGACAAACAGTACGTCATATTAAAGCTTATAATTATGTCTTTACAATCGTTTAGTTTTTATGATCAGAAAACTAGCGTGAGACATAATATCAGCATAACAACTTGCAACAAAATGCGCCTATATATTTTTAATAGCAATGATTTTTTATTAAAAAATTGTTTTTCAAAATGCTTACTCGCATTTTCTAAGCTTTGTAATATGAAAAATTAATAAGTTCATAACCAATACGCATCATTTTTTAATAAAAAATCATTTTTATTAAAAATATATAGACGCATTTTGTTGCAAGTTGTTATGCTGATATTATGTCTCTCGCTAGTTTTCTGATCATAAAAACTAAACGATTGTAAAGACATAATTATAGGCTTTAATATGACGTACTGTTTGTGGAAGGCCATGCATATTTTTTTTCCAGGGCACAGCTCCATACAAGTTTCGGCCATGTCCTTTGGGGAATTTACATTAATAAATAATTTGTCAGAGAGTTTTTATTGACGCCAAAATTATTTATGCAGTTTAACACCTTTAGATAATTCGACACTTTTGTTACTCTTTTTATAATAAAACTGCATTTGATAATAAGTCTCACAAATCAAAATTAATCTTTTATAATAAAAATGCTGTTCTAACAAATTAATATCAGAATTATTGCAACCAGTTTTGAATCCTTGTTCTTTATACCTCGTATAATTTATAAGAAGTGCATTTGTAAGTAGATATCAATACATTAGGTGTTCCCATGGTGTACCTACCTAACCACAAATTAAATAACCTAATATGATTTAAGGCAAAATTTTGAAAATCCCACTCAGTTACATGACAGGGCTTTTTCTAATTAAGAAGGAGGAATTTGGAGTAAAAATCTTTTACGCTGCTTTTATTCCATATTAAGTACCTTTTAACCAGATCAACGGCTTATCCTGCTCGACGAGGAACCGTAATGTAAAACTGCTAATTGAAGCCAATATTAAAAAACACCAAAACATAGGAACTCATGAATATTCATAGATAAATTACACAACATCAAACATTAGAATCAATGGTTCTTCAGTCATTTGGCTCTTTAGTTTTAAACTGAACTTTACGCAACTAAACTCCTACATGAGCCCAAAGAAAATAAATACGTAATAGACATAAAGGTACCCAGGACAGGGCGGACGGCGCAAAAAAAATTATTGGTGCCAAAATCCTTGTTTTGCCATCAACGGCTATAGTTCACTCATCAGTCATATGCTACCGATAGAATTTTGACACGATCTGTCGTTATTGTTTGTTTGTACGAAAAAGGTTTAGTAAATCCTTCCGATGCCCTATCCTGAGGTTTGTTATCGATGAAATAAGTACAGTACGTAGATATTATAACAACAACCTAAGACGAATGTACACCACTGATTAGCCACACGTATATCGAGATACCGTCTCCGCAACCTATAAAACAAACTAAGATCACAAGGATACGCGCGTTTCCTCCTCACCTTAGATCGGAGGCTCGATAAAATATTTCTAGCGCGCACCAAAATTAGCACAATTGCGTGCGCCAACTGAACCGAAGATAAGAACCGCTAGGTGGCGCTGCCATCGAGATAGGCGTTTAAAGTCCGACCGTTTATCTGATGACTCGAAAGCCTTTCTGTTTTGGTTATTTGCGATCAAGGGAAATATTCGACGTATCGATAGGACAAATATATCGACAGCGTTGTCGATATATTTGGTATATCGCAAGGTTGAAGTAGGTAGTACAGTAATTTGTTTGAAAAGATGATCTAGTCTGATGATATTTTAATCTTCAAGCTTCTGCGTTCCTTTACGTCAGGAGTAAAATGTTTAAGGATATGGACTATATTCTTCTGAATATCTAATAGAGTGAATTAACGAAATTTTATAATATACTATCTGAATAATGTTTTAGCATTTTAAATATACGATTAAATTTTTATATATTTGTACTTTTTGGGTTTATATACAAAGAATCACTCGTAGTCACTGCACGCAATGTACTTTGATAACGTACTCGCTATTTTTTGGTAAATACGATTTTTTTTTAAATAAATGATAACTAGATTGATTTATCGCCCCCGAAACTCCCTGTATACTAAATATCATGAAAATCGTTGAAGCCGTCATTGAGTTTCAGATTATATATCTATATACATTATACATACAATATACCTACAAGAATTGATCGCTGGAATTGCGTTTTCCTTACAAATTATTGTTAGAAGTATAACAAAATAACGAATGAAATCATGCTCATAATAAAACTCGGATTTTCCATAGAAGCTCATAAGTCATTAGTATCGTAAATTTATCATAAAAGCGTATATAATACACAAATATTCTAGATCCTCGCTGAAAACCCGTTCGCGACCGCGGAAGTGTAGTACCGTGGCACGACGATTAATTATACGAGGCACAGATTAGTTCGATAACAGATAAGACAAGTAACATTTAAATGTTGTTCTCGTTCAACTCACATAATAAAGTTTATCATTGCCCCGCGCAAAGAGCATCTGTGTACTAACTTTGATGGCCGGATGGTCTTTATTTAAATAAACCGTGAAATACACATCCTTGTTGAAATTCAGTTTATAGTTTATATCAAAGGTTAGAGTGTTTTGAAAGATTTTGTTATTGTTCATCTTTGTGAAATATGGGTTAACGCGGCATGTTGACATTAGAATAGTTATCATATTTTTGTTGTGTTAATTTAAATCCTTACGATGCATTAAGTAACTATATAAAAGCACTGTATTAAAATTATTTCTTATTTATCGATAAGAAACCTGAGGATATTGGCATCTACTTGAACCTTTTTCGTACACGCAAACAGTAGCGCCATTAATCAAAATTCTATAGGTGGCTGCTGAGCGAACTACATCGTGGCCTTACTGCTGGTGACAAAATAAGTGTATTTGGCACCGATAAACCGCCATTGTATATGTCTCTTATTTATAATCAATTGTTGTTGTCTTTGATTTGATATCCCATAGTCGAAAAGTCCTTGAAAGTCAGTTTACACAGGATTGTATATGGCGAATATCTTTTTGTAATTTTTCTCAAAATCAAGAACCTCTCGGAGTTAATATATCAGTAGGCATAAAACGCTCCACGGAATGTTACATTCTGATTATCGCGCGTGTATATTCTATGCCAAACCAATCACAGTGATCTAAGCTCAATAAAGCAACTAATTACAATACTGTCGACACTCTTATATCTTCATTACCTTAAGTTGACTGATGACTGCTCTTTGATGTTCCGTTGGAATTAGTCCGGATTGCTTGGAGCAGGGCTCTCCAAAGTTCCAGCTTCGTCCAACTCCTTTTGACGATCTTCCTGGCGCAGTGGTGCGAGCTTCGACTTAAGTGGAAGGTCGCGAATTCAATTCCCGCTACGGCCTAATTTAAAATTTTTTAAATTCTAATTTGGCACAAGTGGACACACACACAATTTGGTTCGGGACTGGTGGGAGGCTTTGGCGGTGTCTTGTTACCACCCTACCAGAAAACTCGCACTGCCAAGCGATTTAGCATTAAGGGTTACTTACGCCTTCGTAGCTAGCTCTTTAACTGCATCTTCATTTACCATCAGGTGAGATCGCAGTCAAGGTACTAATAATTTAGATAGTGCCCAAAAAAAACTTTTTATGCCAGAGTTATTACTCAGAATTATAGGTGTTTAGCCGTTGCCAAGCTGTATGCCAAGTGTGGGTTGGCGGACTTAGTTCATATTAAATTCAGGCCAAAAGCGGAACTTGCTGAAAGGTCACAGATTCGATCCCTACCCGTAAGACATAATTCAACAATTGTGTCCCAATTCATTTTTAGTTATTAATAATTTACTTTCACATTTTGAGGGACCATAAAGTTTATGGAATTTATTAAAATATTTTCGTGTGAGGCTAGAAATTTTACTGAAATAAAAGAACAGGCTCATCACAAAAACTGCAATTTCTTGGACTGTCGACAGAAGTCGACAACAGCTGCGTCGGTTATGACAAGTGTCCTGAATTCAATGGTCTTTTCCAGACCAAAAACATATACATGCATACATACATATCAAACAGAGTTGTACTTTTCAGTTACTATAACGAGTTCAACTTAGGTAGTTTTTACTTAAATAGGAACATTATTTAAGATGACTTCACATCCTTTTTTGTTTCAGACTAATGTGTGCATAATGTGCATAATGTGTGAGATAAATAACCTTTTATAAACGTAACTTTTACCAACTTTCGCACCCTTTTATTTTAAGATTAAGCCGCACTACGTATCTGCTCACTTTGGGAAGCCTATTCGCATTTTGCTATAAGGCCTATAAGCAAAAGGCGAATAGACGCATTCAATACTAATGCGCTATGCCATTTACTGTGGACTTCGTGGGAAACTCGGACATCATTTTCTTGTAAGGTTCTTGGAACTATTATGATTGATATGGTTTAATAGAAACACTTTTTAAGGGCAAAATGAGGGTAGCAGAGTGGCGCAGGCATGGTAATTACGTCTTATTATTGGACTGCGATTATTACCTACCTACGAACTCAGTAGTCACCTTTCCAGTTTGTCTTTATTTTAGGTTTATTTATTTTTATTTATTTATTTATTTGCATATCTGACCACATAACATATAAAATATAGTCAAAATGCCCTGTCAGGGCGTAGCAAAATGTCCGTAATCTAACAATTTTATCTATCTATAACTAAATGTCTTATTTATATTCGATTGAGTTGACTGCTGTGAAATTTAGGTCAATTTAAACTAACTCATCCCAATGGGGTTATGTCCCAAATGTCCACCAGAGTATTATAATCTAGATAAATAAATAAAATCATTAAATCAAGAAATCCACCCACGCCACTTTCCTAACACCAGATTGTAATTGATTGCTCACGCTAAAACGCTAGAACTTCTGAACTAATTTGGTTTTTTGGACGGGAGATAGCCCTTTCAACCGAATTGGTTTAGGAGTTTTAGCGTTTAGAGTGAAGAAGTAACTAACTATCTAATGTTGGGAATCTGGCGAGGAAATTTTAACCCTAAAATCGGGGTAAAATAATTTCTTGCTGCCGTACTGTAACGTTAAATCACCATCTAAGTACCAGCAAAAAAGTAACTTTATAATACGACGTAAGTACGTACCCAATGAAATCGAAACCTCATTAGTAATTTCTTGTCACCCGCTGTGTGATAAAAAAATTAAAATGATTGGATAAAAATTATAATTTACCGACACTAAAATATGAGAATATTATTCGAACAGGCCAATAAGAAAGTTCGTTTATTACCTGTTATTCAATACGTAAACAAAACATTGGTCGCGAGTATTTCTTAATGTGATAAGGTTGGCCTTTTTCGAGCACCGCTCCTGTGCCAGGGGCTGCAAACTATTTTTAAATTACGTTCCATTGACTACTATATAAAAATTGTAAGTTTGACCACCGTGCACTCGACAATAGACAGGAGTATTATGTAGGTACCCTTATATCTTTTCCAAACCGAAATTTTCGTTCACCAAGTTGAAAAGATAAAGAGAGAAATATTGGTCTGGTTTAAAATAGCTTATGTTCGCGCCGTTTGAATTTGGCGCTCTTGGAATCAAGACATAGACAACACCCGAATGAACGAATGTCACTCTCTAATGAATTGACAGTTTTTGAGAGGTGACGTCTGTCATCGTTCTAACCTTTTGTTGTGATTCTAAGTCAGGAGCTTTACATCCACGGGAAGCACAATCGGCAGGGTTGAGTTCTCCCGGCACATGCCTCCAGGTCAAAGGGGTTTCAGAATTTTGTATTCGTGAAACTCGGTTAGCCACAAAAACTTCCAAATTATGAGGTAAGGCTCGAAGCCAGCAAAGGACAATTTCACTATCTGACCATGCCACAACATCGGATATGTCCACAAATGGTATTAGAGACGAGTAGACATGGTGAAGAAGGCGAGCTAGGAGGTCAGCCCCTGACAATTCCATCTTAGGGATAGTCAAACGCGACCTTACAGGGGCTACCTTACTTTTGGCCATAATGAGGTGGACAGTGACCTCTCCGGAACCCTAGTTGAAAGGAAAGATTCCCTAGTTGCGTGTCGATTTTGCCCCGTGGCTGGCGTGACCTTAGCTGATGGGCCCCTAAGGCCGAGCCACGGAGGGCTTCGTAATCGGGGCGCGAACAGCTTAAATTCTTTTATATGAAAGACAGGATAAAATTAATATGAAAATCAATAACATTTTGGTAATTGTGAATACTTAGACAAATTTATCAATAACAAAAGTCTCATGATTTGGGGCCAGATGACAATGTCAGCTAAATCACTATAATAAGTGCGTTGCCCTGCTAATTTATTATGAAATGTTACAAACTAAATGGTTAATTAAGATCAAGAAGTTCAAAGTTGTTTGTAGACTTGTTGTTATTATCTCATAACAACATCTAGGCATGATAATTCGTAAGGATTGTGTAAGCAATAAAGCTTAACGCAATTGCGTCAGCTGGCGAGAACTTATGCGCAGTGAGTTATAATTATTAGTCCATCTTTAGGCCAAGATAAAGACAAGTTAGTTGGCTATGAAAATTAATATTATTTGCTTAAAATGTAAATTGAGGTCGAAGTGCTAAATACTAAGCAGACAATGATGAATATGTACCTTGCCTAGTCGTCTACGTATATGCAGTATAGTATGATAATATTTGGACTGATCCATTTGGTTAAACCAGAAAAGCCTTGCTACCAGATTAACCTAGCTTGAATCACTCAAAAGTAATAATGATGTTATTCAGTATTCCATTTTTAATTAGAGTTCCGTTTCTTAATTATTGGAAATGAAAACCTTTTATAAAGATCACTAAGCTATTATAGGATCACGTTGCTGTCCATCTGTTCGGCTGTCAAGTCGGTAAATTGACATTAAAAATACGTATTTAAGTACGAGTCGGAGTCGCGCACTGAGGATTAAAAGCATAATTCGATTTCCCGCAACATTAATGGTTTTTCATTTAAAAAAAAAATATGTAAAAGTCATTTAATGAGCACCTAAATTATATTAAAAGATAAAGTGAAAGATCAAGCCTATTATGTAAAAATTTGATGGTGAAAATAAAAGATTTATTTATTTATTATTATATTTAAAAAGATTTAAAAAGACCGTGCATATAAATGCTTCGACCATATAAATTATGCGGTGCATATACAAGCTGCTGTAGAAAATAGTAGTTGCCTGGTGCATCTTACAAACAGATAAAAGAAGGGTAAAAAAAGTTTAAAATAAAATAAAACGTGTACCGGAAGGTTGCCCGCCCCTGAGTTCGTGAGCGCCGACTTAATTTCCACGATTCACGGTGAACACGCAATACGGTAGCCGCACCGTTTCTATCACTATTAAAAGCTTAGAACATTGCTTTATTATTATGAATTTACTCTCCAGAGATCGGAATAAATGTTTATTCTGCCGAGGGATGTCGACTTCTAAAGAAATGTGAATTTATTTATTCCAAAATTTTTCAAAATTCACAAATAAAATTAGTGAGTGGAATTCTTTGTACCGCGACCAAGACTCTTGCCTCTCCATCTGAAGAATAATGAAAAAAAACTCGGACATGTATGCCTAGAATTTGAAACCTAAACTCACGATAAGGAGGAAGAAAGGTAAGGGTTTTTATCTTACCTTACTTACCTTAAAAATAACTAATGTTTGAGGATGACGAGTACAGCAGAACGTCGTATGGCAATCTACCTACGTTGCAAATTCATTGGACGCATTGTATCTGACATGAGCACTGAGCAAACTCAGGTGAACGTCTTCTTCGTCTTACATTTCGCTATAATGCAATGACATTTAATAAAAATATCTAACGAGTAAGTAGGTACGCTGACCGGTAACGCACCCAAAATACACTTATATCTCGAAGTTCAAATCAAAGTACAAATACATAAAACTAGACCAAATTAATAAAATACAGCACACAAAACTGTACTCTATCACCGTTGATGACGTACGAAAATCGCATTGCGGTTTTTTGGTACGGATCATGACATCATCAACTGCGTACATCCTTGGGGAGTGATCGAGCGTATCGCACGCGCGAATCAACTTCTGCTTGTTAGTGGTATCTGATGACTGCGGGTCATCAGCTCGCATGATTCGCGAAGAAAAAATGACAGCAGATAAGTAGGTATGCCTTCTGTTGATGAGGTGCCCCCGTTCGGACTTTGAATTTCAATGGGATACTTGGCTCAATCTTTTTGTTCATTTAATATTTTTAGTTCGACACAGTAAAAGTCATGAGTTTCTGAGAACAGTACCTAATATCAGCAATATATAAAAAAAGAATAAAAAATAAATCATGTTTTAATATTGGAGAGCTTTTACTGTGTGCATTATATGTATATATTACTAGCAAACCCGGCGAACTCCGTTTCGCCACCAGATGGCTTTCCCGCTAAAAAGATTTTCCCGCTTTTCTGTTGAAATTTTTCCTGAATTTTCTTTGCTATAAACCTCACGGAGCCCGAGACCTTTCCAACTAATGCAAAACCGTGGAAATCGGTTCGTGCGTTCTGGAGTTATAGCGTCAGGAAGGAAATCCCGACTTATTTTTATATAGTAGAGAAGATGTCATCTTCAATTTTGAATTTCATTTTTGAGTAAGTAGTTATTATAATAATGAGATATGCTTAATATCTATCCCTCAAGTTAGTGTAAGTGACATTGCCATGCTAATTTGATGTTTTTTACACTTTACAAGTTAGCACTTGACAACGATCTCACCTGATGGTAAATGATGATGCAGCCGAAGATGTTATAGTACTAAATTGTAAAGGGTAAGTAAACTCATCCCTAACGGTTTCTACACAGAACGCGCCGGAACGCTAAATCGCTTGGCGGTGCGTCTTTGCTGGTAGAGAGGTAGCCATGACCGAAGCCTCCCACTAGACCAGATCTGAGCCAATTTAGAAATTATAATATTCCAATTTGCCGTGGCGGGAATCGAACTCTTAACTGCGCCAGGAAGGTCGTCAAAAATAAATGAATAAATCCTTACAGTACCAAATACTAGCGAATAATAAACATGAACTTAAAATAATTTAGCCTAATTTGTAGCTGTTGTAGGTAGCCTTCTTTATACCCTGTTATTCAGGTAATTCTATAACAGCGATACAAGTTATTTTGTTATTATAAAAATATATATCGTTATTCATCATTCCCCTTAATTTTAAAGCCTTTTTTAAGGATGACAAAATCAACATGCTGATTAGGGTCAAGTACCTTATTTGCATAATATTTGCCTTTCGGTGTCAAGTAGGTAGTTCGTTGGAACCCGCGGGGATCGCGGATACGAATCATCATGAGTCGTTTATGAGTGTTAAAAGGGTTTTTATGAGTTATTGGGAATACTTGAAAATTTCGATAAATTAGGACGGATTTTTTTTGGAATTTTTACTAATTTAGTTAAATACACCATTTATAAAGCGCAAAATCCGCAGTACAATTTTTTGTTTCGATGCATAAGTATTATTAAGTTATTATTAGTTCAGCAGCTATGAAATGTCAGACTCTACCACTACGTTCGGAAAGTTGTTTTGCACCAAAAATAACGGGAAAGAATCTCGGCATTCGTTTTATAAAAAAAAAATCACTGGAACACTCGGTTGGAACGAAAGTTCAACCACCGCTCATTAGATGGCGCTGTGTCGAGTTAGTTTCCGTTAACGAATTTCTAGTACCAAATGATCTATCTGGTGGCATTCTTGTATTAGGGGAGACTTTTTATACTTTGAATAAACGATTAACGCGAACAGATTTTCTTATGAACCAAAATATTCCCGGAAAATAAAAAAAATAAAATACTGTTTTTAAGAACCCTTTTAGCACACTTTTTAACAGCTTTTAGTTTTTCATATCCGAAATTATGTTTGCATACAAAACGTTAATTTCTTTTCATTGCACATGTCCTGTCATACAGATTTTATTGAAAATTACAATTTGTTATAACTTTGAAATTCGGATGTTAAATAAGAAAATAATAAGTTTAGGAAGATAATTTGGAGACCATAGTCTATGAAAAAAATGGATTTGAATCGGATTCATACTAGATTCGACACATTCATGGTTATTATCCTTTCCATATATAAAACGCAATTGCTTATAAATTACGCCATTATTATAACTGTAATACCAAAACCTCGGCAAGAAACCGCCGCGGTCAGTGGGCACTTGTCGCAATGTGGTCACAGAGGGTACAATTAATTAAACAATTAATCAGCAAATTGCCGGACGATTTGCTTTTTACGAAGCCGCGTTTTAAACAATTTTCCCGAATCGGGGGCGTAACTGGTCCAGTTTATGTGCGTAATTGGTTTTATTTTCTCTGATTTTTCGAAACCTCCAGTACTTACCATGCTCACTTGCTGGTACTTCTGACGTCCGCATTTTAAAAGATGTTACAATTATTTTTTTGTAGTTGTTGCCAGCAAATTTGTTCACGCTCATGCCGATCAGGAAAATTCTTTTCTTTGTTTTCCAGGATAAAAATAATGTATTCCGTATTCTTTAATCTTTATCCGCTATGTTCATATTATTGACAACTGATTAGAGCAGCGCTCCTTCTTTTTATATCGGAGGTTGTGGGTTCCATTGGCATAACAAGAAAATATTTGCACAACGAGCATGTAAATTTTCCCGTGTTTGGGTATTTTCTATATATTATAAGAATTTATATATAGTTTAATTTACATTTATTAGTCTTTTAGTACCCATAACGCAACTTCGTTTACATTGGATTGGGATTGGATTAAAAAGTGTGTACATAATTTTCTCAACATATTATTATGTATTTAATATTTATTTATGCAAAAAATCACTGGTTTATCGTCATTTGATACGTGATTGGGTGACCAAAGTTTTAACTAATATTTTTTAAGAGAGGTTTTTTGCCATTTAAGTACATCAAATTATTGAAAATTATATTCTTACAGTTGCCCTTTTTTAACTCTTAACTATTTAACAGCAAAAGTCATTGCCCTCAATTCAGGTTAATACGAAAATCACATCAATTTTTCGTCAAAAAAATAAATTCGAGAGTCTGTTGGAAATAGCCCACCGCCATTTTATAACGTTTTTAATCACCCAATATTATGCTCCATTCTGCGAAATGAACTAAATAATTGTGATTGATTGCAATTGATATAGTATTTTCGGTCAATTTTCATTAAGCAAGGCATTGCCCACGGTCCTTAATGGGACATATCTATATTATTTACAACCTCCCAAATTTATTACTGCGTAAAATGTTTCAAACGGTTATAATTCTTCAGCACAGTAATGATAAGAGTTGAAATTGTTTGAAGGGAGTACGATATTTTTGATTTTTGGGTGCTCGAGCGGAACTGAAGCTTTCTCGGGCTATAAAAGTTTATGGGGATCAAAACCGCCGCGCTGACTGAATCGGGTTTTGTTGGGCAAAAAACTGGAGCAACACCGAGCTCATGAAAATTTATAGTTTCTCAAGAAGCGGCCCTCTGTCGGCGATTGCGTTTTTCGAAATTGTTGTGCACAATTTGTCTCGACGCAATTGTATCCATCCGCTGTCAGTGTAGTTTTTTAATATAACTGTAAAACGATTTTAAGGAAACACATTTAAGTCCGAATATATATTATATAACAAGTCATTTCTGATATACTCTTAACAGAAATTCACTTAGTTCTCCGAATATACATATATATTGAGTTAATTTCACACGAAGAGAATGATTTCAATATTGTTAACTTTATGGAAAACATTTCTAGGAGAAGATAACAATTTTGATTTGAAGTTACCGTAACCGACACCTCTGTTTGTGATGGGGGAAACCATTGAACTCGCGATATTGTTACCATAACTGACACTGCTTGAATTTTCACTTGTGTCAGCTCTCCCTGAGTATTTAAATAGCTCCAATTTAAATTGATCCCGTATCAATTTGAATAGCTCCAATTTAAATTGATCCCGTATTGTGTTCAATTTAAATTGGAGCTATTTAAAATTATTTGATATGGCATCTCTTTAACGGCTTCAACATAAGTTTTAATTAGTTGATTGTTTGCCTTTACGGAATTATTATATTCGTAGTACACAAACGCTAGTAAAATCAATTGTCTTCTATAACTACAATATTCTTTGCGCCTTCAGGGTTCGCAATATTAATTATATTCTGATCTCATGTGATACTCGTTATTTCAGCCTAAAGTATGATTTAACTCTTATGAGTAACATTTAATTTTTATAGCATATCAAGATAATAAAACATACAAACAATATAAACACAAAAGTTAACATTTTAATTATGTCGTTATATGCAATAATTGCGAATTAATGACTTAACAACGGATAATAAATGCCTTAAGGGGCGATAACATAATTTCACTTATCCCACCATTTTGTTTACGACATCGCTTTAGGACGTGAAAATTTAAGCTTTAAACTCTTAAAAAATGCATAAACCGTTTTGTTTTAAAAATACATATTCATTAAAAATAATCGTGGCCATTAATTTCCGAGGCTTCTTCAGTTCAGACCACCGGGAGATTACGAAATTGCAAATTACAGATAATAATTTGGGTGAAAGTTTTTAATATTCGCGTCTGAATTCTGTTGATTCCTTCAACCCTTAAATCACGATGGAAAAATATTAAGAAAAGATTACATACTATCGTATATATTTTTTGTTTGACGTATAATAGACATCATAAAAATCAGTTTTTTTCGCAGCTCTACCAAATTACCAATTGATTAATTTATAATAGCCAGACTAATTTTGTAAAAAATGGCTGCAAACAACTTCGAACCGAATATTTCCTAAACCAATGAAAATTCAGCTAATTATTTTGTACCTTAATATGTTTTTTTTTATGATACTTTAAATTCTAACATCAAGAAAGATCTTTAAAAAAAGTTGTAGTTTTTTTTAATATTCCTACGGAACTCTAAAAAAAGGAACAATAATAAATAATTATTGCAGAGCTTAAAAGCAAAACAAAAAAGATTGATTGACCAAATCGTCTTAAACAGTAAGTAGTTAGGTGGGTATGTATGTGTAATGCCAAAAATTCTTAATTACAAATTAAGATTCGAATCTGAATTTATCAAGTATTTTATCATTGCAAATATCTAGAACGTACGGAAGTCACCTTTCGTTTCGCAACAAAAACGAGAAACAGTGCTTTCAAAATGCTGATGTTCCGACCATAGATACATTGCACTTCTGAAGAAATGTAAGTATCTATAAAATATCCACTATGCCTTGCATTAGGTTAATGTTAATGGTGATCAGTCTCCAAAAGAGGTTTAATGGAAGAAGAAGACTATTTCTTCCGCGAACTTCCGCGAAGATTGGATGTACAAAGGAGAGGCATTGAGGCCTATTTAGAGCAATTACCGGTGTCAGTGAGTTGATTCCATATCATTCAGATTGGTACTTAGTAACCCTTACTGAGTTATTAACTAAGAAAATGGAGGCAAAAATCCTATTGGCATTCTTTTTGCACATGCTAATATACCATGCGCTGGGGAATGTATAAACGCATACCAATCAAAAATATCGGATGGATTGGCTGTAGATTTTTATCATTTGTAAAACAAATTTCCATTTAAGCAAACTAAACTTTCTATGCCAAAGTTAACACTTTGTAATTGATCAACTTTGAATAAAAAATAATACCTAGAGCAAATAAATTAATATCTTTGGTTCTCAGTATATCAACGTCCCAAAACCCCAAAACGGCAACCGAGCGACATTTTTCCCGAGCATCGCTGTGTAATCGTGCATCGGGAATCGATTCTCTTAATCGAGTGAACTCGAGTCGAATGATTTATTGCTGTGACACGTGTTTTTTGTCGCGGCCCGCGGAAAGCGGTCGCGCATCGTTTATGCTGGCCGCGTACCCGAATATGGCGCGAACCGACCGCGCTGGTTCATTTTAATTTTTTGAAAAATTTAACGTTATTTTTTTTTTGTTTTCGGGATCGCTTTAGTGATTAAGATGAGCGGTGTGCACTCTGAGATTTTTATTTATATCGAAATAAGAGTGCCGATGATAAATTGTTTTATATCAATTTGGACACTCGATTTTCTTTTATTCTTGTATTTTTTTCCTTCAATATAGTGTAGATAATATTTATTTCGCGCATATTTTCAGAACAGGAAATTATATCTTTACAGGATTCTCACTGGGGGATTTTTGGATACCTTTATCCTAGAAAAGTTGTGTTTTGTGTTAACATAAATTCATGCGGGTAAAACAGCGAGCCAAAGTCTAGCCAGCGTGACGAATACATATATCAAATAATCAATTATAGAACCATTACTATGAGTTCAATGGCCAGAAAAAAATGGCAATAAATATTGTATGATGAATCGCAATAATTATTGCGTTGACAGCTCAATGCGTGTATTAAGCGTGTAACTTATGGGCCGTGACTTTGTTTATGATTGCCTGATAGCCCTGGGAATGTTTCAACCTATTGAGTTGGTGAGTGACCACAACCTAAAGACCCAGCGGCCTTCGATGAAGACAATACGTTTAGGTGAGACTGCTTCAGTATAGCGTAGGATGATCTCTAGCCTGTCGGACTGAAGACCTGTGAAACCAGGGTAACCTACAGTGGGTAGATGAGAAAGGCAGAGGACCGTGTGTAGTGGCAGGCCATCGAAATGGTTTACATTTAATATCTCTAATATAAATTTTCGTGCCAATTTTTCTTGCCAAACTCCTCCGAAACGGCTCGACTGATTGTCATGAAATCTTCTGTGTATGCGCTAGGTCTGAGAGTAGGTTGTAACTTGTAAGCTATTTGTATATCCATAATACCAAAACTACGTTTGCCGGATCAGCAAGTATTTTATAATAATTTTAAAAAATCTTGATTACTGATCCCCTAGATTGTGTAAGAAAAACGTATTCATCGTTATCGAAATCGTTTAAAAGTTCTGCCCGTTCTGCCCGCTGATTGGATCTCTGATTTATGTCGGCCAATCGGGGGGCAGAACTTGCACACGATTACGATAACTATGAATATTTTTTTCTTATGCAATCAGACCCCTGTACGATATTAAAAGCTGTCAATATACTGTCATTGAATGAAACAAAAACAAAATAATAAACTCTACCGTTATCGACCACACAATGCAGGATACACCTCCACGAGCCAAAAACAACGAATCGATCAAACAAGAGAAGACAAGGTATCACTGGCACTTATATGGCGTCGCGAAATATAGGTATCTCGGTGGGACATACCTCCTCCATACTAATTATTTTTGGAATGGTTCATTGCACTTAATTTTTTTAAATAAATAATTTAAGGACTCTCTAGTGCACTTGTGTCCAATATTGTGTAATGAGAAAATGAAAATCTTTTTTTCCAGATTTTCATTTTCAAGGCTCTTGTAAAAATTCAAAACTCTTTAGGCAAGTCCGGAAACCTGGTCAGCTCCAAGAAGAATTGGCAAGAACTTAGACAAGGCAAGACTTATTTTTCTCAAATTTTCGTAATTATATAGTCACATTTATGCTCACGCACTATAGAAGTAAATTACATGATTTTTATCTCGTATGCAGTGAAGCAATAAAAATATGTCTCCAAGTGTTATGGTTAAGAGTGCCGACTATCTAACGGTGTGGGGTTCGAACTCATAGCACATGAATATGGCAGTTCACAGCTTTCCCCTTTTACACTAAAACCAACTTGTTCTGAAGATTTTTAAAGGTGTATGAAGTCCACAAATCCATACCTAGCTATTATGAGGTGACAGGTCACAATAACCCTTTGCAGCCTGACAATAAGACCGTAATTACTAATAAATGACCACCGAGTAGCAAATGATCACGCCTTATTTGACCCAGACCCTGAAAATTAACTATCGTCAATTTGTAAAGAAATTCCCTTATCCAACAAGTAAAAATATGCCCATGTAATTAACCCGGTCACCGCTCGCCCATACTCTGGATTCCTCAACGCACCAGAATTCACATTGTTGAAGTAAAATTGAGCCATAAATTTTGCTACGCTTAATTTTCGATTGTCCAAATTGTCGCGATTTGCATTGCGGTGCAGCAAAGGTTGTTTTTAATGCTTACGTGGAATTAAAAAAAACTGCTTCGGTATGTATGTGTATAACAAAGATGCTTAAATTACTTGCTTTAATCGCTAACCTTTTTATAAACTAAAATCGGCTAGTAATTACGTATTCGGTATCACTAAAAATAATAGAGATTTAGCTATTAAAACAGTGACAAATATTAACAAACATGTAATGAAATAAAGAGATAATTTTAATATTGAGCAAAAGGTACAATATTAATTAATTTACTTTGAAATGGATTTCGTTTCAGCCGACGGACGTCCACTGCTGGACAAAGGCCTCCTGCAATTATTTCCAGCCCGCACGGTTCTGCGCCACTTGTATCTTGTCGTCAGTCCATCTGGTCGGAGGTCTGCCAATACTGCGCTTTCCCGTGCAAGGTCGCCATTCCAGCACTTTGGTTCCCCAACGTCCTACGAGTTATGTGCCCCGCCCATTGCCACTTTAGCTTTGTGATACGTTGAGCTATGTCGGTGACTCCGGTTCGTCTACGGATCTCCTCATTTCTGATTTGATCAGAGAAACTCTGAGCATAGCTCTCTCCATCGCCCGCTGAGTGACTCTGAACCTTGTTATAACTTATTCTTTATATTAACTTATGCGTAATTAATTTACAATCATTACATACATTAGGTACTATAACCGTTAAAGCAAATCAACTGACTTATTTCCACGCGTCTGGATAGTACGAAGCTACGAAGCATTACTCTCGTTTATTTAAATATTTAAAACGGCATAGACGATCGTATTAAGAGATTTTTAGTAAAACTATAAAGACAATTACTTTCAAATTTAAAAGTCATGTTTTTGGGTCCATAATCTTAATTCGCCATGAAGCAGAAATGCGTCGGTAACAATAATATTCAACAACGTTCAGATAGGGTTTTTGAAACTGGCTAAGTTTTTTTTAGTAATAAGATAAAACGTGGTTTTTCTTTTATATTCTTCCGCAACGCTGTCACACCTACCAGCGTGTTCGTAAGATATAAAAGGACAAAAATAATGTCAATATATTATATATATCTTCTTAATGCTTTCAAAGATGAACTAAATAGTTACGATATTGCCAAACGTAACCTAGTACTCAAATATACACAGACTGACAGCGATCGCAGGCGGAGGCATCAGGAAACATCAATTAAAGCCCAACCGTGCCTCAACCGTCGTGACTGCTGCTAAATAGCGTCAAATCGTGGGAATACGCCACTGGGGCAGGTACTGACTTGTTAATGAATTGATGGAAATGGGTCTTAAGAGCCAAGAAGGTTTTTATTTTAATCCTCCTTGCTCTTACGAATACTGCGACAGTACGAATATTACTAACTAGCAGTGACCGCGGACTCCGTTCCGCGTTAGTAATATTTTTGGCAAATAAAGATTATTTTTGTCCCGGCCCGTTGGACCCGCGTAATTCCCACAATTCCTTCTAAACAGCGCTAAATGCGACGCAATCGGATAGATACTGCCTAAACTTATACTTGCTTATCGCCACGCCACGGCCGCGCCGCGGGGCAGCGCGACCGCACCTTTTCATTTTGCTAATATCTTTGAAGGTATTTTTTTAAATTGTATAGAGTAAAACACAAATATTCTACATTAAATTTCCGCAAGCAATTTTTTTTATGACTTGGATTATATTATTCAAGTTTAAGTAGAGATGTGTAGGTAATTAGTGTTGGAAATTTATTATTTCATAATTATAGCCTATGACACTCCACAATAACGTAGCTTTCTATTGGTGAAAGAATTTTGAAAATCGGTTCAGTAGGTCCAGAGATTACCCCTTACAACGTCACATGCTCACAAACTCACAAACATCTTTACGCTACTCTTTATAGTATTGAGTATATATATAGATTAACGACGTTTTCCCAATACTAAAAAATTAAGCCTGTAGCCAAAAAAATGTTCTTAGCGTATGTACTTATTACAAAAAAAAATCACTGCAGTTTCCATAAAAATTAGAGCAATGTCTGGGAAAAAGAAATAGAGACAAGTTTTTCACAATCGTATGTCTGTCTTAGACGAATTTAAGTTAAAAACGCAAAATACTGAACATATTGTTAAAAATTATAGTGATTGACTTTATAATTTTTAAACTTCACTGGTCACTAAAAATGGTAAGAATGTCCTTTTAGCTTCTTAAAGTACGAAGGGCTTATACAAAGTGCACCCATTAAAAGACCCCAACCTCCTTTGTTATTCAAAATATGTACACAATATATTTTCTCAGATGTATATCAAAGTATGAGACATATGACAGTAACAGGTGACATTAGAGCTTCACTGGAGGTAGGAATTAGGACTCAGTTATGTCCTGCAGTTGGACGCACAACATTAAAAGAGTCACCGGGAAAAGTTTGCTGACGTCCATTGGCCGAAACAATTGCCCCTTTTTGGCACAGTCCTAAATAAATATATCATTATAGTCCGTGGACTCACGTGAATCCTTAAATAGCGTAGCGGATACTCAAACTGCACAAGTATTAAAGCTCATAGGAATATGAACAGTTAGTCGTCCACAGATCATATTAATCGCAGGCAATGTGGAGAAAATGGAGAATTTAATTGATTTATTCCCAGTGGCAGCGGTGCCGGCGCCGTGACGTGTGGCCGATACCATCACTGCAGGCTTCACGATTTATGGACGGCGACGATATTGAATATTTCAAATATTAACCTTATCTCACGGCACACGGTCTGACTGACGGTACCACTTAATTAGAAACTCCTCAAATAATATGATACTTAAGGTGGGCAAGCACACCTAACACAAACAAGGACCGATGACTTCCCTAGTGCAGATGGCTATTCCACAGTTTAAAAATATTGTGGAGGATCTTTTGACACTGTGGCAATACACGGACGGGAGAGAGGTTCCAGATTCTATAATTTCTAAATTTGGCTGAAATTTGGAATTGAGATTATGGATTTACACTAAAAAAATTACATATCGTCTGCTTTTTTATCCCATCACAATCCATGGTTCCCGCGGGATTTGTGCTAAACCGAAATACATGCGGGCGTCTGTCAGTTTATAACAAACCTCTGGTTATTTATTTTAATTTCATCTCGTATGTAATAAAATCTTGCTCAGAAATAAATCTCAATTACCATATACAGTAGTTTCCTAACAACATTCGCTATGCGCAATTTGTACCAAATAATACAAGACGTTCGATTCCCGAGTGAGCCATCTAGCGTGCCTAGAGGCAATTCGAGTGGCCACGCAGAATTGATTGTATCAACTAATAGAGGGCCTGGGAACTCGAATATATTACGTACTCCTAATAAAACTTGCTTTAACTAACCTAACCGTACGTACGTGTAAAATGGGCGAAGTGAAATATTTTCCTATTTATTCCTAATATTTTCCGTTATAAATGCTAGACTAAATTTGTTTGAATTTTTTTTTTAATTTCGGACCCCTGAAAACAACGATTTACCAAGTAAGTTATCAAAATATTTACAAATATTTTATGTCTGTATCTGACACCAAGTTTAAAAGAATATTGTTTTTTGAATTTGATTAAAAGTAGTAACAGTTTAATTTTTTTGTCAATAATGAAAAATAGTGTAAAAATTGTTGTATCCATAAACACACTTATTTAAATAACTTATTATTTGAGTGCTGAATAAAATGCGAGGAATCAAAACTAAGCGTTTTAACTGGAATGTTAACGCCTCGCGAGTTAACTGTTACTAGAAATAAGTTTCACCAGATACGTAGAACACATAGTTTTCCCTTACACGCGGATTAAGATCTCAGTAAAATGTATCGATTTAGAAACCAGAGCATACAAATTCTTCTTAAACTGCTGTACGAGTATGTCTATATATGCAAATGGTGGAAGAATACCTTACCTTGTTTATACGTGATGATTTAGATATATCTATGCAAAGGTGATTTGTGTACTTGTTGGACCGATGTGAGTTCGTGACACATAACGCTGGACATCAAGGAAGTTATGGAAAGTCGCTATCAAGTCAGCGGTCCAAAATCATACAGGATGCTTGGCGATCATTCCATAAGTTGCATAATAACCACCGATATGAAACTAAGGATGAGGCCATCTGAACATACCTAACCCTTCATACAAAAAAAACTAGAGACATCTGTCGAATTTGCCACTAATAAGCCACAATTTGGCGGAAACCGTAACTGTGGAAACGTGTGTGCGGACTAACAACGGTGCGGACTAATAACGGTGCGGTTTTTTTTTTAACTTTAATAATTTAAATGTTGTTCAGATTGTTATGCATGCCTTTTTTTTTTCTTTTCTTTGAGTATTTAATTGTCACTAAGTTTTTCTTTTAACATTTAATATTTTGCGGGGAGTCGTGGATTGCGGGTCTCGTCCGTGACCGCACCCATCTTAGGCTCCACTGAAAATCAGCGCTGCAGCTTGCTGCAGCTTAATGCTGAGTGAAGACCTATGTTTGGTCACGCCCTTGTGTTAATTAGTTATTTAAGTCTTTCCTTATAGTCATAAGTATTATTTTGTGACCAAATAAAAAGTATTTCTAATAACAAGTAGAGTGATCATTGGTGTGGACCGCGTTTCATTAACAATATTGAGGTCGGCTTGCTAGTGAAGCCGTTGGTGTTAAAACAAACATTATTGACATCAGTAAACAAAATGAGGAGATTTGTAGACGACCCAGTGTCACCGACAATCGATATAGCTCAGCTCACGTGAAGCTGAAGTGGGCAGAACAAATAGCTCGTGGAACCGCGGATGTTGGGGACCCACAGTGCTGGAATGGAAACCCCTCATGGTTGAGCTCTGTGTTGGCAGACCTTATCATACGGACTAACAACATTACGAGAGTCGTGGAGAGTCGCTGAACACAAATGGCGGGACCGTGTATGTCGGAAATCATTGCAGGAGGCCTTAATCCACCAATGGAAGTCCGCCGGCTGAAACGAAAAAACGAAACTGTCACAAAGTTTAACATCAACTTCAGTCTTCATACTAACCAAAAGCAGTTAACCATAATCAAGAAGCAAACACACCCATAGTCAATTAATCTAATTCCGGAGCATTACGTCAGTTTTAATTCCACTCTGAGAATCGGATCTTAATTACTGGAGCAAATTGCCGCGCTATGTGTAGTGATATTCAAATGAGCTACCACACCTTATGTTTTGCTTACTGGTTAAGGCTTAGCTGGAATACTTTCATTTAAATTAAATAGTATGTTTCATTACAAGTGCGGAAAGGCTGTTATTGCAAAGAGTTCCAACAAATGTCTACCCGAGCGGAGGCGCAGCCGAAAGCGAGGGTTGACAGTCGGAACAAGTTGCAATGACGGTTCCGCACGTGTACTGAACGATTATTTTTAATACAGTTGCGAAAAAATGAAGCAATTTAATAAAATAATAAAAAAACAATAAACTCAACTAACTTAACATTTTCTGAAAAACTATTTGCTTTTTTCTCTTCTCTCCACGCAATAAATTCGTCGTATGTAGATATGTAGCGACTTTTTGACTTTTCCGGTAAAATGTTCTCCGAAGCATTTTGTGCAACAAACAACTAAGTAAACTCGCAAAGAAAATTTCTGAAAAATGGCGCCAACCGTAGAATATACTTAAGCAGTTTTTTTTTCTTCACCCATTCTGGTGATTTAAAAAAAAAATTGGTCATAGACTAAATAATATTCTGGTACGCAAAGGGAACTATGCCCATACAGCCAAGTCTTCAGTAGAATTTTTTTTTTATTGATATGAAATGAAAATGAAATTTAATGAGATGAAATGAAACCTAACCAAACTCATTCAATCAAATCTGATATTGAAACAAATTAGTAGCTTCTTTTTAGAAATATACGTATTTGCATGAATCATAAAAACTTCTATGAATTTTTTTAGTAAAAACTTCATGGTTGGTTTTTCTTTTTAATAGACATTATTTTGACAGTTGGGAAAGATAACGCACGAGTTCGGGAAAGGTAAAAAAAAAGCACGAGTATGTAATAGCCCACATCCCGAACGCTATACGTCCCTGCAATACGCCACTTTTTGAGCAACCAGTGCAATATTTCACTACCCGCGTTGCAATTATATAAGGTTGTCCACCTGTTGCTCTCTTTGTCATACTTACAAGCTTTACAGCAGTGCTGCCGGGAAACAGGCGTCTTCCCCCTTCCCCATTTTACTGCATCGAGGGCAGCGAGATATTGCACCCAATATTATATTGAGCTTATTTTCGCTTCTTCCGGACAATACACTCACCGATTGAAAATTGTGAAATAATAATTATATTATTCATAGAGATTAACGTATATTTTACAGGAAAAACAAAATGTACTCTCCATCTAGTATATTTTACATATACTTCACTTTTTTGTACCAGTACGGATTCCTCGGTGCGTGATTTCGACTAACACTTTACTGCTTTTATATTATTTATTATTTTGTCACTATCGCACTTAATGGCAAGTGATGATGCCGTCAAAGATGTTATTGAACTTAGATATAGTTTAACATGAAATCGGTACCTAAGTCTTGATCGACCAGATGGTAACCATAAAGATTTATCCATTTGGTACTATACCGTAATCGACGTAACATGGGACCTTCCTTTACACTATAAAGGCACAACAAATGCTTCCAAAAAACTTAGAAGTTCTCTACAAGTAGGGATGTTCTTATCCGTAGAAAAACTCTTGGTTCTAAAGAACCAATCGCTCACTTAATTGTTATGTACAGTACGTACGAAGCCTAATATACATGATTCAATTACAGTTAAAGTTATGGTCAGGGTATGATCTAAATGCGATCGATTGCGCCTTAACGGGCTAAACGTATTATGAGGTGGAAAAACGGCATCGAACTGAGGCGAAACGCTACATTCCTATTGCGACCACTTTCTGGAAATATCCGGATTAATACGGAAAACTTTAGGTTCACATAAAAAAAACTTTTGGTTATAATATTTACACTTGAGGCGCAGATTAATATAATTATTACTAATGTCTAAAGGGACTTCCTATGGATTTCATTAGAAATACCTACTTGGAAGTTTTCAATTTTAAGCTAACTAAAATACATTTGTTCTCTTTACTTTACTATAACTTCAAATAACTTTACATATTTCGTCGTAATATTGACTTATTTTGAAGCCAATTATAGCAAAATTTATTTTGGATTGTATGCTAATGGTCGCGCTTATTGTTTGGAGTGTGATGCAATCATTAATTACCAAAATCATAAACATTAGCTATCTGCACTTCTTCTCCACATAAAAAACACCCTTACACTAATATTATAATATATTCTTTGCTTACACACAATACTCTTAAAAGGGTTACTTAAATTGTTGTTACTTCAAGTATCAACATAACAGGAGTTCATAAAAGTGCAAAGCAGAGCGCACTGCGCTAGCACCAGCGGTCTAACATACATAATATATCAGCTATTGAACACTTCCAGATCACCTGCGGCTAATGAATTAGTGTGCGCCAAATAAAGACAACTCGGCTGCCGTTTACGGCCGGTCCAAATGTTACGCGCATGGAATAACCATCCAGACATTTTATAGAGATTTGATCGCTCTAGCCCATCGAAGGTGATAAAAACAAATTCCAGTTATCTTCAATGGGGGAAAAAAACCAACGCGCAACCATTTCATAGACGGGTTATATTATATTGATGTCTAGCATAATTTCGCTCGCACATGCTTGCTTCATCTAAAACTTGACAAAAAGGTTTACTAAAATTAATTATTTTTTTAATATTAAAACTGTCAAAAAAAATTATGGCTTTTCAAAAAGTCGTTCTTTTTAGGTTGATAAACTATTGCTGGAGAGGCATCCATATTACCTATTTTAACAGCATGCAACCTAACTCGGAAGGTTCCAAATTCATAATCGTTAAATGCACACGTTAATTTTTCGGATAAAAGTGCATAAAGCTTTATTTGAGTCCCTTATATCTTTACAACCGACTGACATGCCAAATTTTTAATTCTAAGCTCATTACGTTTGTAATGAAAAAGGGTGTCGTATATGAAAAACAATATAGAAAGAAAAGAAAGAAAGAAATACTTTTTATTTTGTCACAACTAACAATGCACATACAGTATCAATACTTATGACTATAAGAAAATATTTTAATAACTAATTAACACAAATACTTATCATGTAAACCGTGTATATATTATGTTTCATACTAGGTGATGCAGCAAAAAAGCTCTATCTCGCTATAAAGTACATGTTATCTATATGATAACTGAATAGCGTATAAAACCGTTGACACGTGTCGATTTGCGGAGATATGATTGTAGCAGAAAACGATAAATAGACGCTTGTTTTTGTATGGAGTTGACATGTTTCATGCCTTACAGCGACGCGTTTGTTCTTTTTAACCGACTTCAAAAAAAGAAAGAGGTTCTGTATTCGACCCGTATGTATGTATGTATGTGTGTGTGTATGTATGTATGTATGTATGTTTGTCCGCGATTATTTCACGTTTGGCTGAACCGATTTTGATGCGGTTTTCAGGAAAGTATTTGTTACATTCTGGAGAAGGTTTTAGTATATTAACCGACTTAAAAAATAAGAGGTTCTTAGTTTGATCGACATATTTGTATTTAAGTTTGTTCGCGATTATCTCGAGTTCGGCAAAACGGATTTAGATGATTCTTTTTTTGTTAGATAGGCCATACATCACAGGTAGACTCGTTTTAATTTCGTCGAGATTTAATGAATATCTTCGGAGATGGAGAGCGGAACTCCTCAACGGAAAATAGTAAATCGCTTGCGATCGGTATAATAGTGTACAGTGTAGATTTTATCGGACTTCAAAAGAGAAGGAGATTCTCAAGTTGACTGAAATATATGTTTTAATTGACCGACGTCAAAAAAAGAGGTTCTCTGTTTAATCCCTATATCGGTATTTAGGATTTTCCGTGATTATTGTACATGCATTTTATTGTGATAGTCCGTTTTAAATTTGGTTAAAACGTGGCAACTAGATCATAAAAGCTTGTCTTTAAAAACTTTTTTGCACTAAAAAGGGTAAAATAAATTATTTTTTAAAAAAATTGAACCGACTTCAAAACCACAAATAGGCACTCAAAAGCGAAAAATAAATTAATATAATTATTATAACCGCTACTACCCACTCATCTATTTTGAAGTCGGTGCCAGCGAAGCTTACTACTACTACATACTATGGATGTAGTTTTGCACTATTATAAAGATTTACTTATCTATTTGAATTGGCTGGCACCGACTTCAAAATAGATGAGTGGGTAGTAGCGGTTATAATAATTATATTAATTTATTTTTCGCTTTTGAGTGCCTATTTGTGGTTTTGAAGTCGGTTCAATTTTTTTAAAAAATAATTGCTAATACTTATTGCTACCTGGAAGCAAGCAGATGGTCATGTGAGACTTCTATCGCAAGCAAACATCGCAATAAATTATTGGTTCATTGGCAAAAAGTAACATAATATACACTTGTCTTGGACCTTTCGGCATAAGCTAAATTGCGTTGTATTGCAAATCTATGTCTCAGCAAGGGCAGGATATAAACATGTCTATTACTTTCTCGATGTATCATCTGAAGTTCTGATAGAGGGTAAAATAATTTTTTTCCGCAAGCTAAATGTATGACAAAAGGGCTAACGAGAAGTATTTTCGTGCATCTTATCCATGAAAATACTTCTCGTTTCCCCATTCATTAATTATTATTTAACTCATGCCAAACCACTCTTGCTATATCTGTAGCTTGCTATTGCTATAGCTGTAGAAGGAAAATAAATTTGATCTTCTCCCCGTGAAGAAATTGTCCCCAGTCCCCATGCTTTGGGGGCAATACTTTTTCTGAGAGCCCAAGAGGGGATTTTTATAGTTAATGGAGGGTCGTCGGGACCTATTGGATTTTAAATATTAGATGCTTAAATAAATGAGATTGTATGATTTATTTATTTATTTATTTTGCAGGAGTATTAAAACACAAAACACACAGAAATAGAGAGGAAATGTACAAGGACATCTTATCGCTACAAATGAGGATCTCTTCCAGATACCTTAGATGATGTACATGCTATTACCGATTTAGCACCGTAAGCTCCCCTACTATTATTATTTTATCAGAAGACAGTGGACTAAATATTATGAGCCTTCTGTAAATCGGCGTCCATATAGAAATTCTAGCTTACCGAAGACTCATAAGTTTTGAACCCGGAAAAGTTGTAAAATGAAGATGTTGTTAACCAGGATGTATCAACCGACCCGTATGTGCACATTGATACATCAGTCAGTCAATAAGAAAACGCCATTTATAGAAGGTAACTTCTAGATTGCATTATTCAACGAATTGACGATAATGAAAGTACTTTATAGACAGTTGCATAAAGTAAACAAAACAATACACGTCGATAAGTTTTGACGCAAACTGCCTATTGGCTCATTTCAATATTTTTGATGAGTTAAATGTGAAGGTTGGTGCACAGGGATCCAAGGCTTGCCAAGTGCATTTTCTTGTTAAAACTCAAAATGATATACTTTAATTCAAAAGTCATCGCTGTATGATTTTCTGTCAAGACTCCCAATAAAATGTGTTGTTGAGTATCGATTATTGGCTACTTTAAATAAGGTTCGTATCCAACTAATTATGGATGGCAATCTTTCTGGATACTTTAAATGTAAATCGGCGTTGTAACAATATTTTATTTAATTTATATTTTGTACTTTGAGACACACAAATAAGGAACAGGGAAAAGTTATGTACAAGGAAACTTATTTCTTCATTATAGACATAGATTCCATTGAGGAGGTTCAAACGGAAAAAGTAGGTACCAACGCCACAAGTACTAATCAATTTGTATGAAATTTATAGGAATTTGGAATGTACTTAGTTAGGCTTTCTTACTTTTCCGGGAAAAATAAAAAAGAACGACTATTATTTACAAGAAATAATTTATTTATTTAAGAAAAGAGTTTTGAAAAATACTACAACAATAACACATGAGCGAAGCAAAATTAAAATATCTTTATTTCACATAGGCCTCACTTCCAGGTACTTAAGAATGGATACATATGTAATGTTTAATATGGTACCTAATAACAAATAGTAACTTTTGTCATTAAAAAATAAAAACTGGGAGCGTTTTGCATTTTAAGCTCTAGATTATTTTCTGTTTACAGTAGATACTTCTTATCCATGAAGTAAATATAAATTAAAAATTGTTGTTTCTTCAAATGAGAAAAAACAATGAAACTCAATAAAAGCAAAGGTAGCCACGATAATATCTGGCAATAAAACAAAATCAGTGGAACGGAAACAGAAAAATATGACGATGTAAGAGCAAAAAAATACCAACATAAATTTCGCCAACATGACAAAGTGTGTACGCGCACCGCATTACAATTATGAGGAAAGGATTCTGTTTTCTCCGAAATAAACACATTAAGTACTTAGTCAGCAGGAGTGGAACATATGGCAACTGGATGGTGACTGAAAACCACACGAACCGGCTAACTATTGCATTTAGACACCTATGCCATATTTAAAGCGATGTTTGGCAATCAATACCTGAAACGTTTATATAGTCCAAGCATTTACATCTTTGATGATTTTATGGTCTCTAGGTACAAGTCAGGTATATATCGGGCTCCTCTTTGTAGCTATTAAGAAAATTACTTTTCTGTGCCCAACCTAATTGTATTATTTACCATTACTATTTTGAAGTGAGGATCCAAAGGCTCTTTTATGTAATAAGAAAAACCAATGAACTCGTGACAGCGTAACCACTTACCCTGCTATGTAACCTATTACATTGATATGTAACCTTCAAGTTAAAATAAAAACTTATTTTTAACCAAGTTGGACATTTTTGATACCACCACACACTGTAACCGTAACCTACAGACCAGGGAATAACATTATAATAATATTGTCTTTTCTCTGTGCCGCAACCCGACATTTCTGTATTTATTTATTTTTTGAGTTTTCACTTCTGTTGGCACTCACGGATTTTCACATCTTTTTAACCTTTTTTATTTGATATACTCCTATGAACATTTAAAAACGCTCGGATTTTCTTCTCTTTGTAAAGAAAATTAGAACCCGATTCCGCTCCTGGTATCTGAGAACTTAATGAACAAATCTGATGAAGAGATAAAAGGGTGACGAACGGGAATTATTTCGTGGTACCTTAAAGGGTACATCAGATAAGGGTTGGTATATTAGATGTTAGAATTGTGGTTTACGGGACACGTAGACCAAAATCCGCGGGTTTAGATGCAAATTTTCTTAGAAACTCGTGATTTCTTGGATATGTCAGAGGTAAGATACCGTGGAAATCTTACAGTAGGTATGTAGGTGTACAAAAAACGACGCGTAACTCCGTATTATAACAAAGAAGGAAAAAAAAACGGCCAAGTGCGAGTCGGACTCGCGCACCGAGGGTTCCATACCATAAAAGAAGTAAAAAATTAAAAGAATCACTTCTGTTCATGAATTTACGAGTATAATTTACGTGTATGTACTTTTGTTGGCAAACCGCAAACGTAACTTTGTTTTTGGCGGATTATTGTTATTATCAAAAAAAGTATATTAGTCAGCGAGTTTATTTTATTTTTCCTGTAAAATATACGTTAACTTCTATTGATCATAATTATTTCAGATTTTTCGATTGGTAAACTTCGGAGATAAGGGGGGGGGGAACGGTATTTTTTTCGACAGTTTGCCCAATAAATCAAAAACTGATAGTTTTTGATAGCATAAAAATAAATAAAAATTAGTTTTAGAATACACAAGTAACGCCCTTTCATATGATACCCCACTCAATATTGTTATCTCATTTTGAAATGTTGTCGACCCGGTTTTCCCCCCTTTTTAAATAAAAATAAAAACAATTTTCAAATTTTTACGATTGTTATGACGTTGGGTCACTATTACCTATAACTATTCTAAATTTCAAGTCGATAGCTTGAATAGTTACTGAAATAATCGAGTGTGACAGACGGACGGACGGACGGACGGACGGACGGACGGACGGACGAAGATAGTCTCACTATAAGGGTTCCATTTTTACCATTTTGGTATGGAACCCTAAAAAGAAAAGATTTAAATTAGTCCCACTAATAGTCGTCTCCATTGCTAATTACGATCGTTATTATTTTTTTAATGTTATCTCTATACACTCCTTATTCATGTAGGCCTACTCAATATTGAGGATTTTTTTAATCCAATTAATAAATTATTTGAAAGAAAACTTCTATTCAGAGGGTATCGTACAAGGGGCTAGGCGAAAGAAATGGTTCTTTTTTGCGTGACGAAAATCCCGTCTCAAAGAATCTACGAGAAATCTTCGAAAATCAATAATGAAAGTTTTTCTTACCAGTTAACAGAAAGAGCACGCATACAATCATGTATACCTACATATTTGGTATGACGAACTCGCTAACGCGAGCTAACTGAAGACACTTCTACTCGTATATCTATCGAGCGATGGGTGAAATTACTCAGGAAAATAATATAAATGTTTTGGTTTAGGTATTATTAAAAACTTTGTTTCAACTGAGTGTTCAACGACACATAGGTCTTCTTTTTCACTCTGTCTCCTTATACTGTAATAGGTTTATTTTAAAGGAGTGCAGAAAGTAATTACTTAAAATCTCACAGTGCTTGGTCGAAATAATTTTAGAATTCACGCTCTCGCGAGCTGAACACCATAGGCATAAACATACCATAAGTAACAACAAATTCATATAACACCACTATAACACTAAACTCTTAAACTTAGAAAACAAGCCATATATAAACTCCAGCTAGTCTCCAAGTCAGAAGCGATGCCACAACATTTCAGATAAAGTAACAAACAAGATAGATACCATCTCCGTCTGTTTAAATCAAAGGGGCCCACAGGCTTCGCCGCTTCGACCCAGTGCGAGCGCGGAGCATCCTGTAGAAATGATTTGTAACGCTCCCACTAGCGTACGTGCTCACTTGCTCGCGTGCTCGGGTGAGGACACGTTCTTCAAGAGCTATCGTTACCATAACCCCCCTACTTACTGGTGGAAGGACTCTTCTTGCGGGGTTCGAACAAGTAGATACTACCAGCCCCTAGATTGTCTAAAAATAACGTATTAAAGATTCAAAGATTTAAAAATTCAAATCATTTATTTCATATAGGCCATTATTTGTTAGCTCTTATGAAATGTCAGTTAAAATAATTAAGTAGGTACATATGCTTATTAATAGTGATAACTATTTAACGACCTAAAAACTAAGTTTACGAGGGTTCCAACGCGCCCTGAACTGAGAAGTATTACTCATTATCATCATCGTTTACTTATTCTGCCCGGTGATTTGCGTCAGCCAATCGCGGGCCAGAATTTACTAGTGATTACGATAACGATGAATACATTATTTCTAATTCTACGAGGAGCCAATGTAGATAGTAGATACGTCTGGTATCATACAATATCTCTTCAATTACCTATTTATCAATTAACCTACCTAATTATCTATTTATCAATATCGTCTGGTATGAATGTGAAAGTTTCTGAGTTTGCATGTTAAAATATCTGTTATCCAATTGTGCGAGACTTCTGAACAATTTTGGCTGAAATTCGGAGTCTAGACAACTTATAACCTGGAGTAACACATCTGATACACATCTGATAGGTATTATTGGTAAAAACTGAATTCTATGGGGGTGGAGGAAGTGTAAAAAAGTAAACAGGAGACTCATGAATAGGTACCTGTTGGTATTCAATAATGCGTGTCGCCTAATCGCTTCTTCTTATGTGGTGTAACCTCTACACAACATGTTCGGATGTCCCCACAGGTCGCGTACGTGCCCCCGCACCCATACAGTGGTCGATGCCGCAAACAGGTGTACTGTAGGTACCGTTTTACGCTATAAGCTGAGGCTGGCTTCCCACGACGCTAAGCTTCAGGAACCTTGCCATCATCAAACTGTTTTGATGACCTCCACAACGAAGCGGTGCAAAGCGCAGTCGGATTCAATTCTAGCCTCCTGAGAGAGAGACAGAGAGAGAGAGAGAGAGAAAGAGAGAGAGAGAGAGAGAGAGTAATTTTTCAATTGGCTCAATCTGGTCTCGTGGGACTGGGAGGCTTCGACCCCGCCTTACCAGCAAAGAATTACCTTACGATTTAGCGATCGCTATCGAGTACCTACAGTGTATAAAAAATTATTAATTCTTGATTAGGATATAGGGATACAGAGACATAATAACTTCAACGCTCGATCTGTAATGAAATTTTCTAATGTCTAGTTTGTTATCATATAGTAAGTAAGGCGCTTTTGCATCAGTTCTAGTACCAAAATATATTAAATAACAAAAAAAATGTGACAATGATTTATAGTAAATAGGCTTTCTAGTGGATATAATAGTCCACTGGAATTCTGCAGTGTATTTTTTTATTCACTAGGTGAATAAACGCATGACCATAATCTCAACAGATGGAAAGTGACGATGTCAAAGAGCGCGTTTCCCTAGATGCCTATTCACAATTTTTTATTTGATGAAAAATACATAAATTAATTTTTATTTTTTAGTAGAACCCGAATAATGATAAGCCATTGGTAGAACGAAGTTTCACTAACGGTGAGAAACCACCTTTACAGTATGATCAGTATCACCCTTGTTTTGTAAACAATAGAACTACTAGTTCTTGCGTATCATACCATAGATATGATTTGTGAAAATTGGACCTAAAAGCTTATGTTCTCTGACCACTATCTCATGTTCATAAGATTTACTGCAATAAGCAAAATCAAAATATAAATAGAGAACTATAATTTTATATTATCACTTGATTTTTAACCTCATAAACCCTATATTATCTTTTCAAACTTCCACTTTTTCACCGGATCAATAACCCCATGATGTTTGAGGAAATACAGGTGGTAGCTGGTTCTGTAGTTTGCACATCCGCGGTAAGAAAGATCTGGAAAACAGGGTGGTTTTGCCAGCCATCCAGGGGGTAGACATGGAACATGTTTCTGCGCCCAAAGTGTACGCACAGATAAAGTGGAAGGTGGAATCTCCTCAGAGCACTCCCCACTGAACAATCAATAGAACACGCATAGAGAGCTAACGTGTCTACGGTGTTCCAAAGGTTCCAGTTTGTTAACAAGACTGGGGTTGTTATCCTAAGTCAAACTGCATACTTTTGGATCCGGTCAAATGGAAGTAGGTGATGATGAAGTGCTCCAGTCTAGAAGTAAGCTACTCCATATGAGCGCAGCAACCCTGGTATTTATCCGGCTAGACTGTAAGAAGGGTCCTACGATCAGTTTATCGAGATAAATCTTCAGATTTTAGTGAAACTAGCAAGATATCTTACTCAGAACAGTAACAAAAATTGCTATACATTTTCGCAATCACCAAACCTCATATAAGGCACAAGCCTTAATACGAAACTCCTTACAATAAATTCACATTTCGCGACCGTAATTTATATAAAAGGTGTTCTTATTTTAAAACTCACGATTTTGGGTGCGCGGGCGCGTCGTGAAACATGGCGGCGCGCGCGCATAAATTGCGACCAAAAAAATTTTTTGCTTCAAAAATATTTAAACCCGGGTCGTTTTACGCAAAACGAAAAAGGTATATCGGTGAAAGGTTAGTATTTATTTGGTATTGTAGCAATTTTTATATCGGTTCGTACAAATTTAATCTTCAAATCTTGTATTTTATTCGCATAAATGTCGAAGTCTTTATTCGAGTAAGATTTTAGATCATGCTGTTCCAATACGGTATGGCGGACTGTTTTAATTTTTTAAGCTAAAATACTTTCGGTTAGTTTAGTATATTCTTCTTTCAAGTTACATATTATCACCATGATGGCAAATTGTCTTTTTTTTCAGGTTATATTTGACCAATTTATTTAGATATTTAATAATATTTTTTTTAAGAATTTAAATTTAGTTTTGAAGAAAATGTGTTATTTTCCATAAAGGACATTATTAGTAAAAATTCCTTCCTTGTTATTTTTTACGTAATCATATCCCATTCCATCCCATTAAAAATAATAATGAATGTCTGTTTCTTTGACTGTTTGACCATCTTATGGATGAGAGAGATTTAGTATAGCATTGGCATCTATAACTATTCGAGTTATTAAATTATTCATCAGAAAGGGAAAAACAAAGTCAACTGAACCCGTAAATATCAGGTAGGATACAATATTTTCTTATAACGAAATATAAATATCTTCGTATTTTCCCGTATAATGCATCATTATTATTATTTCGCCACCATTCCACTTTATAGTATATTACAACCGTTGCCCGCTACAAGCGGGGCCGCGGCAAAAACTAGTGCAATAACACTTCTTACCGTCATTAAGAGTAATCGACATCGTGTGGGGTCCTACAAAAACCATAAAGCAACGTTAGCCCACGTTATTAAATTCAGTTGACACACTGCATGTTTGCGCCACTGCAGAAGCCGTGCTAGTTCCCCTTAAGTTAGGACGCGTTCACAGGACGGTGTTAGAAAAATAGACAAAATGACAAATTAAAAAAAACATACGCGCTTCTTTATTTTTCGATGTTGGTTAAAATTACTAAAATACATAATAGTTAAATGTTCGCCAGTGATTTCTGAATCAGCCATTCAGATATATCTCTTTAAGAGTCTACTAACCCACGATGTCTCCCATACAAACGTAATACCAAAATCATTTGTAATTTGTGCATATTTCGATCATGTTGTGGTGTTATTCGGGTTCAAATAGTAATAATCTATGCTCCTGGCCATATCTGGTTCCGAAATACCTTTCTTAAACGAAATTGTAATCGAATTTAGTTTGGCTTATTTTTATGTCAAAGAGGACATGTTTTCTGCTTATTTTTTTTTGTAATAAGAACAACCCTATCTCATGTCGCATTAGTTCAGGAGCACAGTTTTTATTGTCCAGCTAAAGAAAAACACCAGTTAATAAAGAAAGTTACAAGTTTTCATTCACAATTTTTGATATTACGGAAAATTATGACCAAAATTGATTATTATTTCGTTTTAAAGAAGTATTTCCGAACCAAATATAGCCAGGAGCATAGACTATTACTCTATGAATCCGAATAAAACCACAACATGATCAAAATATGCACGAATTACAAATGATTTGGTATTCTGTATAAATGGAGACATCGTGGGTCAGTAGTCTCTTAATCAGTTAAAAGTTCGTCAGTGATTTCTGAATGGCTGCCTCTTCAATAAAAATTATGATATTTTAGATGATACTCGTTTAAAGACAAAAACATAATACGTTCTTCAAACTTTATCTGCATGTCTTTTGCTTGTGATAACTGAAGCAGACTGAGTAGTACAAGTAGTACTAAGAGTCATGCCCATAGACTATAGAGATCTCTCCATAGGACCTATTCCCGGAGTATCTCTATGTGATCAAAAAAATTAGGGGATTGTACACAAACTAGAGTCACGAAGCTCAACGTATCTTGAAGTTGAAGTGTCAATGTGCGAGTACATAGCTCGTAGAACCGTCAGACATTGGGGACCCAAAGTGCTGGAATGGTGACTAGGCACGGGAAAGCGCAGTAATGACAGAACTCCAACCAGATGGACTGATGACATCAAGAGAATGGCGGAAAGATGCTGGATCGCTGGACGCTGGAAGCACAGTGTTAAAAGATAATAATATATCTTTAAACTGTGCTGGAAGTGTACAGGCTGGAAATCTTGGAGCATGCATTTGTCCAGCAGTGGACGACGGACATCAGTCTAAAAATTTAATGTCTTGTTATTGAAAATATATAGAGTCGACGTATTTTGCTAATTTACTTTTCTACTTAACTTTCTACTTACCCTTTACATAATTGGAAAAATAGTTATTTCATGGTGATCTACCTTCGCTTATGATCATCCTACTGAATAAGTAAATTACGAATACGAGGTTTTTAAATATCACTTTCAGACAGATTATCACATATAGACGTCAATCAATAATAATTATTATGTTTTCCAAATCAATATCAATTTAATTTAATTATAAACCACTAACCCAGTTTCATGATAACACTGCATCAAAAGGAACGCTAATACATTAAAAAAATTGTGCTGTTATCGTTACCTTGTCAAAATTTATTTTTCCAAAAACTGAAACGGATGTACAGTCGACAATATTATTAAGTTACCCCCAAGCGGAAAGATGGATCTTTTCACAGCAACTTAAGTTCCGATTAGAAACAATTTATTTTTATAATATGAAGTTTGCATTAATATTGTCACAAAAAAAAGGTACATCTACTGTTTTTTTGTTGTTTACGTCGCGTCGGCGCAGGAGTACCTACTCTATTGTTATGAATTTCTATTGTCTCCGAGAACAAAGGATTGTTTGTCCGACAGAAATTTCGTGAAGATGTTTCTTTTGTGAGTACACCGGGTAGATTGTTCTGGGCTTCGGGATGACCACCCATATATAAGGACGGCGCACGGCGGCGGGAGCAGTTCATCCTCAGAGCGATCACGGTGAAGATCAACAGCGAAGTAAACAAGGCGATCTAGGCGATATCTAAGGCGATATCTTGCGATTGTGAATAGTAAAGTCAGCGAATAAACGTTCTTCTGCGGATCTGGCATTTTTAATCGAACCTCCATCCCTGACACGTAACAACTGGTGACAGAAGTGCGATGCCAGCCACACCGCAACAGGAAGAAGGTGTACGAACGCGACGGCAGATGGCGTTGGACTCATCACGTGAGCCGTTGGATCCTGCCGGAGCTGCGCGAGACACTACTGCTGCTCAGGCACCCAACACGGTTCCAACGCCTGTGGCAAGTGGTTTTGACGTAGCGGCATTACTTGGCGCTATACAAAACCTCCAAAAAAGCCAACAAGAAGCGATCAAGACTCAACAGGAAGCGATCAAGACTCAACAGGAAGCCATCAATAATCTGGAGAGCAAAATTAGCGAAAATTTCAGTGGTTTGCTGAAACAGCTAAGTGGTGATGTTCAACAGGTCCAGCATAAAGTGGAGAAACATGACCTGCAATTGAACGATTACCTAAAACGGCTGGAAGAGCTGGACAAGGAGTTGCAGAAGGTTCGAGCGCAAGGATTTGCAGCTGCACCTGCTGGAATTCCCAAACTAAAAGTCCCTAATTTCGACGGATCTACTTCGTGGTCAGCTTTCAAACATCAGTTTGAAACGGTCGCAAAAGGCAATGGATGGGAAGATGACCAGTCTCTCACGGCTCTAACACTTGCACTTCGTGGGGACGCACTACTGATTCTGGAGAACATCCCAGCCGATCGACGGTCTCTCGACGCTCTTCTCAAGGCCCTGGAAGCTCGCTACGGCGATAAACATCTAGAGCATGTTTATAGAGCGCAGCTGAAAGACCGCAGACAGAGATCGAGTGAAAGCCTGCAGCAATGGGCCTCAGAAATTGAACGCCTGGTACGCCGTGCTTATGCCTCTGATCCCTTGCTAGCTGAAAAAACGATTGTGCAGGCTTTTGTAGATGGGATAAAGGACTACGAAGTGAGAAAGACCGTTAGATTAGCTCATCACGCCTCTTTAGATGCTGCTCTTGCCCATGCACTCGAGGTAGAAGCCGCAAGTCAAGACTATCAGAATTATAAGATTCGTGAAGTAGTAGCTGCCGTTAGACCTCGAAGAGCACCAACGTGCTACGGATGTGGTGAACAAGGGCATATTAGACTGAACTGCCCTAGTCAAACGAGGACCCGAGTAAGACAGGGTACAGTAACAACAGGTACCCAGATTGAACACCGCAAGGGAAAATCCCACTCCAATGCAGATGCCCTTTCAAGAAGACCATGCGTGCCAGACTGCCGACACTGTTTGAAACAGGAGTCGAAGGAAGAAGTGAAGTTGCTAAGAACTCAGGGATTGGACGAGTCATGGAATAAGGAAGAGATAAGCAAAGCGCAAAAAGAAGACAAGGACTTGAAGCTCATCGTGGAAGGAAAAATGCGAGGACTAAGACCACGATGGAGTGACGTGTCAGCCACAAGTCCAACAACTAAGGCTTACTGGGCTCAGTGGGACAGCCTTATTTTAGAAGATGAAGTCCTGTACAGAAAATGGGAATCACCGAACGGCAAAGAACAGACTCGGCAGATTGTAGTTCCTAGAAGTAAGATAGCTTCACTATTGAGGCAGTTACACGATGGTACCTCTGGAGGACACCTCGGCGTTAAGAAGGCCTTAGTGAAGGTACGAGAACGCTTCTATTGGGTGCGCTGCCGAGAAGACGTTGAGAATTGGTGCAGAAAATGTTCAGCGTGTGCCTCGGTGAAAGGACCTCGAACTCGGCTACAAGGAAAACTCCAGCTGTATAATGTGGGAACTCCTTGGGAGAGAATCGCCATCGATGTTGCAGGGCCGTTTCCACAAACTGAGGACGGAAATCGATACATTGTGGTGGTTCAAGATTACTTCAGCAAATGGCCAGAAGTGTTTGCAGTTCCAAACCAGGAGGCTAAGACCGTGGCTAAGAAGCTGATTCAAGAAGTGGTTTGCCGATTTGGAGTACCACTGGAATTGCACAGTGACCAAGGAAGAAATTTTGAGTCAGCTCTATTCCAGGAAATGTGTCAACTGCTCGGGATACATAAGACACGGACTACACCAGCACATCCACAGTCGGATGGCATGGTTGAGAGATTCAACCAAACCTTAGAAAATCACTTGGCCAAAGTCGTGGAAGAACACCAACGAGATTGGGATCAGTACATCCCGCTGTTTTTGATGGCTTATCGCTCAGCAGTACATGAAACCACTGGATTTACCCCGGCTAAGATTAACTTTGGAAGAGAAATACGTCTACCAGTTGACTTACTAACTGGAACACCCCCTGGTTCTCCAAAACCGGCCGTCGATTATATCGCAGACCTACAACAACAAATGGACGAGATACACGAACATGTTCGAGAACAAAGTTTACAAGCCGGCGAAAGAATGAAAACGCGATATGATCGGAATGCAAATACACATGGTTTCAAAGTGGGCGATTATGTGTGGTTGCATAACCCTTTAAGGAGGAAGGGCAAGTCTCCAAAGTTACAACCCCGATGGGAAGGACCGTACAAAGTAGTAACCAGGATTAATGACGTTACCTATCGCATTAAACAAGGCAATAGGAAACGACCAAAGATTGTACATGTAGATCGCTTGGCACCATATCGAGGGACCAATGATGCTCGGGACGAGCATAATTAAGGAGGGGATGGTGTCACAAAAAAAAGGTACATCTACTGTTTTTTTGTTGTTTACGTCGCGTCGGCGCAGGAGTACCTACTCTATTGTTATGAATTTCTATTGTCTCCGAGAACAAAGGATTGTTTGTCCGACAGAAATTTCGTGAAGATGTTTCTTTTGTGAGTACACCGGGTAGATTGTTCTGGGCTTCGGGATGACCACCCATATATAAGGACGGCGCACGGCGGCGGGAGCAGTTCATCCTCAGAGCGATCACGGTGAAGATCAACAGCGAAGTAAACAAGGCGATCTAGGCGATATCTAAGGCGATATCTTGCGATTGTGAATAGTAAAGTCAGCGAATAAACGTTCTTCTGCGGATCTGGCATTTTTAATCGAACCTCCATCCCTGACACGTAACAATATTTATAATTGGGTATTACACTATTTTCAGATTTAATACAAAATTATTATTTTTTTATAAACAACGATAAAAATAATGACGTACACTGAAACAAATATTAAAATCCGACAAAGTTTTCTATCAGTTTTTCACAAAACGAAAATTTGTATGAAGCCTCACAAAGCTACTATGGCATTAGTAAGGTGCAACGTCGCCATTCAATATTGCTATCTGTGTTTCATCAAACGTATTTAAATACTTATAACTTTTTTTGTTATTAGATCGATTTATTTAGTTTTTTCAGTGTATGTCATTAATTTTCCTAGCTTATAATAAAATAATAAAAAATTGGAGTCAAATAACAAATGTTTCTAAATTCAATTAAATCCGAACTCATTTAAAAACAGATCTTTAGCATTTACAACTGCTAACCAAATTATTTTGCTGACTGTACAAACTCATAAGATGATAAATGAATGTCCGTGCGAAAGCTGCTCGCGCATTAATTGATTTGGAGTTCATTGTACGAGGCTTGGATCCCAGATTAGAGAATACATGCCAGACCTATGTCATTTCGGATACATTTTCGTACTATTGTAAAAACGAATGCATACTTCTTATTTTTTGCCAGTTCTGCCATGAGGATATTATTTTACAATTAAAATTTTTGGAAGTGAGAACTCTTATACCTTTTAAATTTCCGAGGAAACCTTATTTCACACAACTATAAAAAAACTCAAAACTCAAAATATCTTTATTTCACATAGGCCTAATATACAGGCGCTTGTAAATGGTCTTTATGATATTTGTTACATTTGTATGGCGATAACTCCAAGTCGACTTAAAACTAAGTTTACGAGGGTTCCAACGCGCCCTGCACTGAGAAGAAGCCCCCAACAAACTCAGCCGGGTTTTGTTTTCTGTTATCACCACTTCACAAAAGCTCTTAAAACTAATTGAGCTAGTATAATTACAGCAGTTCATTCATCCCCAAGGATTTGATTCATGTAAGTAATCCTTAATACTATAGTAAGCTTTATTAATGAGCTTTCGTTTTACAGCGACTTTGAACTTATTGAGGGATAAGTTTAATATTTCATTAGGGAGTTTGTTGTAAAAGCGTATCCCATTGCCTTATGATTTATTTATTTTCTCTAGTCTTGTTTTATGAACTACTAGCTGATGCCCGCGACTTCGTCCACGTGGGATAAAAACTATTCTATCTTTTAAGTTGGACCAAATGACAGATATTCACGAAGTTTGAACTAAATCGGTTCAGTAGTTTAGGAGTCCATTGAGGACAAACATTGTGACACGAGATTTATATATATTAAGATAAGTTTATTTTTACTTCTAAGGTTGATAGCATGGAGATCGCTTTTCTTAACAAAGTTATTAATATTTTTATGCACATATATCAAGTTAGCCTTTCTCCTAGTTTGTAAATAAAAATTCATTCTATGCCTTGTTTTATTGATTTTTGCTTCAGTGCAGGGAACACGGAGGTTAGGAGGGCAAACCAGGAATAGATTAAGATATTGGGAGCTGCCACTAGTCTAATCCTACGCTGACATATAAATCGGCCCTGTAGACCAAACACTAACGACCAATTTTCTAACTCACATCACGAATTTCTGGAGTCACAGTTCTGCTCACATGACGTAGGTCTGGCATACATGGCCGAATCCGGCCCACAACTGCCACAGGCACATCATTTTATCACCAGATATGGATTTGCGTGGGCACAGATTTTTCAAGTCTTCCATCAAAAACTTAAAGAAAAAAAAACAACATTTTTTTTTGCTTTGCCCTTAATATGTATTGCTACATTGTTTCTGGTTGCGCAAATTAATTTAGAGCGACTAAGGAGATATTTACATTGAGAAGTGAGATTGCAGTCAAGTAAACTGACTTGTAGATTGTAAAAAAATGCTTTTATATTTTCAGAAGATTTTACTTGGGCCTGTTCAATTAATTAAAAATATTTTACTTATGCCACAAACCGAACGTCCTTACCTACAAACGACCTTAAATTAAAAAAAACCGGCCAAGTGCGAGTCGGACTCGCGCACCGAGGGTTCCATACCATAAAAGAAGTAAAACATTGAAATAAACAATATTGTTATCTCATTTTGAATTTTCATTGACCCGGTTTTCCCCCCTTTTTAAATAAAAATAAAAACAATTTTCAAATTTTTACGATTGTTATGACGTTGGGTCACTATTAACTATAACCATTCTAAATTTCAAGTCTATAGCTTGAATAGTTACTGAAATAATCGCGTGTGACAGACGGATGGAGAAAGTCTCACCTCTCACACAGGGTTCCATTTTTACCATTTTGGTATGGAACCCTAAAAATAGGTATGTACCAAGACAAATATTTCCCGTTCGGCTGTCTGAACCTATTTGTCTTGTAATATAACAACTTTTTACAGCGACCATTTTAATTTTAAATTGAAATTCATTAAGCATTTCGTCTCATCAAGATGCGCATAATCTTGTTTTGCACGTCTTTTTTAAGATGCATCCAATAAAGTGAATCCTTGATATTAAAGTCTTTAGGTGAAATGGGCGGAGCGCCGCGATCATAACTCGCTTCTGACATCGGAACGGTATGGATCACACTTAACGATGTAGATAAATTCTGTCAAGGGATCGCGTTTTAAATGTTATCTGATAAAAAACTGCTCAGTGACGGACGTGTTTTGCCTTCCGACTTCGTTTACTTACAATATATTTTTAAGGACCTGCAGTGTGACCAACTTAGCATATAGTAATAGACAAATAGTAATAGGCATATAGTAATTACACAGGACCCGGCGAACCGCGCAAAAATGTCGCCTGGTTGCTGGTGTCAAAAATGTTTGTTTTGACACCAACGGCAACAGGAGTAAAAGAGATGTTATTGTCTCAGGACTTGGAGCAGTATAGTGCGACGTTTGTTATTGCATCGCAAAACAAATGAGATTACTTCACATCAGGAGAATAATATCTTCATCGCTTCATCATTCTTTATTCTGAATCCTCACTGACCATCAAATGAGACAGCAGTCAAGTACTAAACATAATAATATACCCTCAACAGGGCGGACGGCGCGAAAAAATGTCGCCAGTTTATCGGTGCCAAAAAAACTAAAGAAACCTAAAGAATTTTGACAGATGGCGTATTGTTTGCTTGTACGAAAAAGGTTTTTGTAAATGACGGATGCCCATATCCTGAGGTTACTTATCGGTGAGTCAAGTACAAAAATTAGTAAACATCATCATCGTCATCTCAACCCCTTTTTACGTCCCACTGCTGGGCACGGGTCTCCTCTCAGACTAAGAGGGGTTTGGCCATAGCCCACCACGCTGGCCAAGTGTGGGTTGGCGCGCTTCACACACCTTCGAGAACATTTTTGTGAACTCTCAGGCATGCAGGTTTCCTCACGATGTTTTCCTTCACCGCTAAGCAAGTGATATTTAGTTTCCTAAAACGCACATAATTAGGAAAAGTCAGAGGTGTGTGCCCAGGATTCGAACCTGCGACCTCCTAATGAGAGGCAGAGGTCAAAACCACTGAGCTAGTAAACATCTGAGGGGAATTTTATTTACGTACAGAATTACAGACACTTTGAATGGTTTGTATGTATATAATCGTTATCTGATGAACAGGAGCGGGTAATGTCAGATGGCCTGATAAGAGAAGATGTAATTAATAGTGTTGATGTAACGCTGCGCTTGCGTTCTGTAATAATATGGTAATTGTGGGCTAAATTCATACGCACTTAATAATTTTAACCGTTTTAAAGTGGAGGAGGTTCTCAATTTAACCTTTTTTGAGCAGCTTCAATCGATCAGATCGATGTTTTGAGGTGATTTCGAAGATTAATTAATTTATTGTTTTTAAATATTATGTAGAATATGGCTGCTATCACCTGATGGAAAGTGATTGCTTGCTTAGATGATGCGTATATTGTAGGTTGCAGGGAAGTCGCTTTCACAGGAAGACTATTTCTTTTTTTTTTTTGCGAACGTTTTGTGAAATTATTACTGAGAATGTTTTCTTCAGGAGCGAAATATATTAAAAATTTAGCAAGATTTGTGTAAAGATCTTATGTTGCGGTAAAAAGTGCCACAATAAGTCCTTTCTTTGGAAATGTTAAAAATCCTGTCTAGGTACATTATGAAGGAAACTTATTATTAGGTTTTATAACCAAAGGTTTGGGTTAGTTGGCAATGAGTTAAAGATTTATTATTTTTCATATTTTTTTAAATACATATTTAGAAAAACACCGAGACCACAATATTCATGCTTATTACACAGCCATTTTCCAGTTGGGGAAATTGAACCCACGGCCCTCGATGCAGAAAGCAGGATCACTACCTATAACTAGGATAACGAACAATATAGGTAATCAGAAAAATTAATCCTCAAAATAAAAACTTGAGACGTATTATAAACTGCCGTGCTATTCTGCAAAAATACTTAAAGCAGCGACGAGCGTACATCTATGCATCTATGAATTTGTCAGTTGTAATAGAGTACAATTTTGCATGCCATCTTCGGCTTGGCAGCTGTCTGACAGCTGTTTCAGAGATGGACATTTTGTAGAATAGCACTGCTGATCTTTCGTGGACAAAAACCTCAACTTGCAGATAACTGTCCACGAGAGATCAGCTACGTTACTATCCTTAGTTTTCTATCAAACTCTCACACCAATACTCTCTTTATTGGTGTGTTACACACTCTACTTTTCTATTGCTGCTATACGAAACATAAAATATCAACATACACAACTCTGGTCAACAAGCAACCTTACTGCTGGAAATATTAAGGCAATGCCTTTATCCTAACCACACTATGTCAAACCTAATTAAGTTAGAAGCTCACCGTTCTCTCTATAAATGGAGTGACGGGTAACCATTAGGTCACACAATGAAACAATTGCGACTAAGTTACTGTTATAGTACTGTCCACTTCGCACATCATTCCATCGGCTCTCATTCCTTCTAAATGCGATATATATGCCCATATAAGCAAAACTTTCGTGGTTCCCACGAAGACTCTTTGAGTGAAATAGTATGGAATTAAAGTTCCTATTGTACGAATAAAGTCGCCAGTCATTGTTTAATGGCTTTTAAGATAGAGCATAATGAATGAAATACCGCTTTCTGGTATGATATATATTATATTTAGGCTTTGTTGGAAGCCAAGTATATAAGAAGCCTGTTAAATAGTAGGGTGAAAGATAATATTGTCCTTTGTCAACTAAAAATCTTGTTAGTGCTAACAGAACTACTATGTATAACAAATAGTTAAACTGGCGAAAAAGAATGATGTTTTCCTGGACAATACCTCGTGGATTGTGTAACATGTGCATTCTATAAGAGATATTTAATTCGAGAATTTATGACCTAGTTACACACTCTACTTTTCATTTTAATAGAAATTATACAAGAATAAAATTATATGTAAATAAAATAATTAGTTTTATTCCACTTACCATAGCATAAACGATAACTTTACGACCATGACAAGTGAAAAAGTATATCAAATTATATTTTCGTATTGGAAAAACCGGTCATTCTTTAATAATAACACTATTAATATAATAAGAACAGAATAATGTAAAAAAGATGGTACTTTTAAGTTAGTAATTCCGCGATAGTCTCTCCGAATCCTTGTATTATTTCTGTGAATTATTTCAGCATCGGTCATTGTCGAACCCATTTTATAAATCAACAAACCTACCTTTCGACTAAGCATTGAAACTCAAGGCGGAATTATACCAAAAGAAATACTTAGACACTACCAGAAAAGTGTCATTTTAATACACATAAAATACTAAAACAGCTAAAAATGGACCGTTATCACCGATATATCCTCAGAGAATGTTATCTTGAAACCTGACACGGCGCTCTTCGAACAATAAAATTCAAATCGGAATCCCATAAAAATATCGGAGCGAAAAATCAGCGCATGCGTCGCACGACTCGGCGGTTTGAATTTATAAAGTTTTATTTACCAAGAAAGATAAACAGAAATATTAAAAAAAACTTAAAATATCTTCTATAGCACTGCTATTAATTTTCACACTTTTATTAGAAAACGAAAGGATAAATGTGTGTGTTTCTTACTCCCTCACGCCTACTACTGAACTGATTTATTTGAAATTGAAAATCGAGATATATGCTACAATTTAATCCCGAAAATATCCCGAACATAAGTTTGATGAACTATCGAATGTTTTTTTCTAAGCTAGCACCTATACCTACGATAATGTTGGCAATGTCATTTCACTATAACTAGAACGAGAATAGGTAGAGAACTGTAGTATGAAGAGTGCTCGAGAACTCTACAATCTGGATCCACTTTCACTTTTCCACCAAAAAATAACAATAGGTCGTGCTTCTGTGGTTGATCCAAACGCTTCCAATTTTTCTGATATTCACTTCTGCACTTCCCTAGCAACTGTATTCCTTGCTGTTCATAATTTAGGGACCATCAAAAGTACTGAAGACATTTCAGAGCCAGCATGTACCAACCTCAATATTATTTTCTATCCATAGTTGTGTTCAACATCAATCCATCAATCTTCAGCAAGAAAGATTAAGAAATTTATGATTGAGAAAAAAAAGAAATAAGAAGAAATTTATTTTGAAAAAGCCGCTACTGGGAAAGAATCTGTATGGTCCAAGATGTAGTGGCAAGCAAAGTACCACCCCAAGCCAAGCTCCCAAGCGAACAATGCCATTACCACACAAAAAATCATACAAAACCACACAAAACTCGCCTCAACACTAGGATTTCCTCAGGAGATTTCGACTTCATAATTCAAAATTTTATATTATTTTGACCATAAATATGGACTTCCGCAAAGTAATGCCTGCTTCTATCGTATTCGTACGTTCAATCTTTGATAAAACTTTTCTTCATGTTTGCGTATACGACATACTCGTAACTACAAGGAAAACATCAGTGTTACCCCTCGACTGTTGACTGGCCTGTATTCCCCACGTGTCAAGTGCTCAGCAAACGTTTGCTGAAAGCGAAACGACAAACATTCTGTTGGTTTAACCCGAATAAGGAATCGTGAAAGCTTGCTCTAAGTTTAGAAGGTGACTGCGCTTCGGAGATCCCGTCGACCACGGATTATCCGCTAGACTCCAAGGCCGCATAACAGCATAGGCACAATAACTATACAATCTCGCATTTTAAAGTCAAATATATTATATAATATATTCTCTTGAAGATGTCCTGATGTCGGGATGAAACGTGCGTGGAGTGTCGTAAAAGATGTGATTGCATTGTTTACATGGGAACTTGCCTTGTTTGAAAGGGAGGGTGGGTGATATTTGGCTTGTTACTTTGTAGAATGTTAGACCATACAAATTCTTATTAGACAATTTAATCTTTCTAGATAAATACCTCTGTAGTCTCTGTAGTCTGTAGTCTTCTCAGCCAATCGACGTCTACCACTGGACAAAATTATCACTTCTTTTTATATAGTAGAGGAGGCAAGGGCAGCACTTCTGCCTTGCGTTGCACTTCAAAATTAGTTTAATGGGTATACCTACAAGGTACTAGGACGTGTTAATGGCGTTCAAGATTAGTACGAGAAGAAGCAAACAGTAAGTTTTCGACACTTACCAACCGTTCTCCGTTTTTTTTTTCAAATTTTTAGTTTAAGGAGATTGGAGTCTACTAGTTTACGATCAATGGTGTGTGCACAACGCGAGTGGGGTCGGCGGTGACGTAATGAGAACCATACCGTCACAGCAGAATATGTATGTGGGGGGTTACAATATCACACTTTAATTGATAGCATTTATTACTCAACTAAACGGGGGTTTAAATGATTGATAAACTCCGGTCGAAGTCTCGTGTCACATCTGCGTAATTTTTCGTCGCCGCAAATTGGTTGTTTCAATCTCAGATTAATATTAGTTACTAAGGCCACAGTGATAACTTAGTATAGAATATCTTTAAACTGTGCTAAGGCGCAAGCTGAATAACAGATTAATATAATAGTTACCTGTGGCGCAAGCTGATTTGTCTGTACGTACGTGTACTGTGTGTACGAGTAGGTAATATTAGGTTACCATAAAACCAAACGCAAGCTGATGAATAGTTTTAAGGCAGATAATTCAGCCTGTGGTTATACTAATGCAGCCTCGGCGATGTGTGGAGTACCACAGGGATCGGTACTAGTCCCCACTTTGTGGAGCATGTACGTTGATGTGATGGACCTTGAAGTTCAAGAAGAATTTAGGCTGATTTGCTACGCCGACGACTTGGCGGTTTCTGTAACAGCAAAAAATCGGCTCCAGATGATGTGATGATGTTTTCCATGACGTAGATACGAGTATACGTCAACGGCGATACCTTGGCTTTAACGTGCGCACGGATGTGGCTGGCGAAACCAAATTTGGTTTTAAAAACCCTGTCGCCCGAGCGCCAGTAAAGCTAACCACTGCTGTTATAGGTGTAAGTGTAAGAGGATTTTGGCCTAGCTTTCCGGTCCTGTCGGTTAGTAATGAGATGGTTTTGACGCAAAGTTTCAAATGTTTTAGAATTCTCTTTTATAATTTTCCGCCACTTAGCTCTCTGTAGAGTGGACCTTTCCTCACGTGTCCGGCAAATATTGAGATGATATTTCTTTTCAAGACATCTTTGGATATAGAAAATATATACAGAAAACGAGATATCACACGAGACAGTACAATACTGTCTCGTTAACCTGTGGAGGCGTTGCAAATTATTAAATGTATCAATACAAGAGTCAATAACTTGTGGAATATAGACGGTCGCGGTCATATGATCGTGGTTAGTGTTAGGAGTTAGGACCGACAACGGTATTTCACACCATATAAAGAATGCAATTTAATTGTTACACCGCGCGCACGCGATATAAGCGGGCCTCACACTGCAAATTATTATTATCATTATTTATTATTTTGGACTACATAGGTTCTAATTTGATGATGCCGAGATCAGGATATAGGTTAGATGACTTTTGTTTTTGCGAATATAAATATATTAACAAGTCCTTATATAATAACTAGCTGACCTGGCAAACGTTGTTTTGCCCTTAGGGGTAATAAAAAAATAGATAAATTGAGATTTAAACTATCCTATCTCTCAAGTTGGATCGAACTGCACATTGTGTGCGAATTTTATTATAATCGGTTAAGTGGTTTAGGAGTCCATTGAGGACACACATTGTGACACGAGATTTATATATATTAAGATTAAATCTAAAAAGTACAAAGTAAACTAAAAAAAATAGTAAAGTGAAAAATATTTACAAAAAGAATTCGCCGTCCTAATGCTCGCTTAATGGCATGGTGCCCAAAACGCTGGCGCTATTGCCTCGCTGTACCTATAGCTAGGCTTAGCCGTTGGGCGAAGTAAACGCCAGCTCTTTGGTCACCTGACGCGTGAACCAACTTTTTGGACATTATATTGACAAAATTTTGTCACAAAAAATAGTCTCAAAAGCACCGCAAAAACATAGCCCTTGCTAGGTTCTAAAGTCAATTTTATTTTGATATTTTCAGTGATGATCAATGTTGTCTATGGCTCGTTATACATTGATGCTTTCGCTTTAGTGAGTAAAACAAAAATAAAGTCAAAGTCAAATCATTTATTTCATATATGCCTTACTTGTCAGCTCTTACGAATAGTCAGTAAAAATAATTAAGTAGGTTTACTTATTAATAGTGATAACTATTAAAATAACATTTTGTTGTAAGCTTTCAATGGATGAAAAAGTGTATGTGACCACTTGTAAACCACTGCGTTACAGCAGATGAGTCCGGGTGGTAGAATTATTTTGCACAGTCCAATTCTGCTGTGAAGCTGTACTTGCATTAGGTAAACATATGTAGAAAAAACAGAGCATATTTCAATTGTTTATTTATCTTAGGTCTGATTTTTCAATCGCCACATAAACGTTAAGTAAGGAATAGTGGTTTTGACAGATTTTATAGCATATGTTTCTTTCTGGCGTTTGAAAAATCAGCTCTTAAGCTCATGTGAAGAGCCCTAACCTAGGATCCTCAGCTAGTAGGTAGTATGTCGTCGTACCGAAACAGGCTATCAGCATCGCGCACCGGTTGCGCGCTCCTCATTAATTGTCCTGGCTCATTAACATTATAATAAATAGGCTTGCCAACACCAGTAGTTGAAATACCTTTCTTTTAGTACACCTATATTCTCTGCGAAGCTTCAGGAATCGCCATTAATATTAAATATACGATATTATGCTTAAACTCAAAACCGACATGTCGGATAGATTGAATGAATGACACTAAGTTTCACTGCAGTGCATCAAACGATATTGCAATGGAGTTCTAAAACACACTACGTCTCACATCACCTCAGACGTACACTCGTAAGTATATGATGTTGAATGATAACTTAACACTTTATACAGCTGAACGTCTTTCATATTTTATTTTTCGTACTCGGCAATGCATTTAAATTTGACCGTAAGGTCCGGATACGAATTTTGGCACCAACCAGTTTGGCTAAATTGACACAGGTCCAGTTTGCGCTTAGAATGTGTAAGAAAAACGTATTCATCGTTGTAGTAATCCTTTACAAATGCTGCCCGTTGATTTGTTCCCTGATTTATGTCAACCAATCAGGGGGTAGAGTTTACTAACGATTACGATAGCGATGAATACGTTTTTCTTAGTCAATCAGACACTTGGAGGGAGGCTTCGGCTGCGGCTGGTTACTATTCTGCCGGCAAAGACGCATCGCCTAGCGATGTATCGATCCAGTGCGATGCTGTGTAGCAACCATTAGAGGTTTTACCCCGTTCATGTTAGTACGATAACATACATCTTCAGTTGCATCATCACTTACCATCTGGTGAGATTGCAGTCATGTAGCCACTAACATGTAAGTAACGTAAGAAAAACATGCAAAACATCAACAAATTAATCTTAACCAAACACTTTTGGGATCACATACTCTTACAGGCAGGAGATACTTACTATCTCTGCAATAAACTTCGTCGGAGCGAGATAGCGACGTTCAAATAATGCACTTAAAACACCCAATTTGCACTGTTCAAATTATTTCACGCTACCGCGTTGATAAATGTTGCAATTTAGATTATAACACTGTTCCGTAAACACACGATTAAGTTCATCTTACTCGGATATTGCCCTGAAATAGCTTTAAACGATACGTACATACATTTTATTTTAATTCAAATTCATTTTGGTCTATGAAGTAAATTATTAGCTAGCTATGCAGTAATTAGAATTACAAGCTACTTATCCAGAGAATAGAGACAATATTATTTAGTTACAATAAAATAGTAAATATTCTCAAGCATACAATTTCATAAATCATGAATGCACTCCACATTGCTATCGCCTATCATAATATTATCTTGTATAAAAATTAAAATAAATATTTAATTTTCATTAAAAATATTTCCGCTTACAAATCCAACTTTAAATACCTACGAAAAATAAAAACAACAGATCCAAAGACAATAAAATCCACAATTTGATGCTTAACAATTGCGACAGTTGTAATACAGAAACAATCAACAAATGTTGTTAGTAAATACTAATTTCCAATAAAAAAACATTGCAAGTAGGTATCTACACACCTAACTAAAACAATTAACAAGGATTCCTCGGAAGCTGTAATAGGGTCTTAACGCCGACCTTTAAGAGGGCAGATCAACGATAATTCGAATTGATAGTCTTAGCATGTATTTGCAATTCAGATATTTCACCGCAAAAAAGCGCTGTTAAGCGATCTTAAGCTCAACCGCTTATCTTAATGTTAACACTTCGTTTGAACGCGTAAATTTGAAACAAGACTCGAGATAACAAAGCCCGGTTCCACGTTTTTAATGTGATACTGTAACTCACCTAATCTTTTCTTTTATCAATGGTTATTAATTTAAATGTTGTTTGAAATATTTAAATGTAGTTTAATATGATGAGGTTTTCTCAAACCCTTTGTTTTAAGTGTGTAAAATATACGTTTATAACTTTATAAGTATTAAATTGACCGAAAAAAGATTGATAGACTTTGGCAAGAGAATACCGAAATTCGGAAAACCTACTAAGTGACGATCTGTCAATAAAATAGTCATTGATACAGGCATACATAATTTTTACTAATGTTTTCTCAAATGCTTTGTTTTAAGTGTGTATAAAATACGTTTTTAAGTTTACAAGTATTAAATTAACCTAAAAAAGATTGATAGACTTTGGCAAGAGAATACCGAAAATCGGAGAACCGACTAAGAGACGATCTCTCAATAAAATAGTCATTGATACAGGGATATTTAATTTTTACTGGTGTTTTCTCAAACGCTTTGTTTTAAGTGTGTATAAAATACGTTTATAAGTTTATAAGTATTAAATTAACCTAAAAAAGATTGATAGACTTTGGCAAGAAAATACCGAAAATCGGAGAACCGACTATGAGACTATCTCTCAATAAAAAAGTAATTGAAACAGGGATACATAATTTTTACTGGTAAAACCAACTTAACGATACAATAAGTCCATCAATTCTTATTTGATCACTAGTCACTACATCACTGTCATGTCTACGGTATTAAGTTTTCACTTATCGACATAAAAATTGAATATACGAAGTCAAAATGTCCAAATTAAGCGAAAATAATAACACAGGGGGTCCATCATTACGCTCCGGGCATATTAAACCCGGTCCGTATTACATCAACTCCAATTAGGGCAAAGAAAATGCAAACCACAGGTTTCGGTAGCGTCTTCTCAATTAGTACTTTCCAATGCATACCGATCGCCAGTACGCGGTACGGTGGCCATATTTGGACTATACTGGTGCACATGAGGTTATAAAGCAAGGATATATCTGGATCTTTCCAGATCATCCTTTGTTGGATGGGGATTCATGATCCTGGTTTGTTGGAAGTTGTTAATTTGTTTTTTGTTAGATTTAGCGTTCCTGCTGGATTATGAGCGACACTCATCCAGAGCATCTGAATGCTCTTTTTTGTTAGCTTTGGCGATCCTGCTGGATTGTAAGCGACACTCATCTAGATCATCTGAGTGCTCCGTTAAAATTGGGTAGTTGACTGAAATAAAAATACAGATTTTTTTAATTTTTTCCTAAACTGACTGACTAGAATTTAGAAACTAATTACTAACTGCTACTTCTATAAAATGGTAAAAAACTTATTAAATCGATCAAATAACAAAAAAAGTTACAAAATTTTAAATATTTATGATAAGACAGAGACAGCTGGATTAAACGTAAAAATGTGGTTATAAAAGTTTTATTTTGCGAAAAAGGTATAGAAGGCTGCAATTCCAAAAGTTGATCTTTTTTGTATTTCTTTTTTTGATTTCATTTTTTCCTTTTTTGTGGACGTCGTTATTTTCATCCTAGTTTATGAAATTGTCATAAAAAATTGAGTCAACTATCTAAAGAAAAACCATAATGGACAAAATAATATCTTAAGTTGTAACCAAAGAACCTTAACGCATGTAAGTACGCTGCCCCTGTTTAATAAATCAATTGAAAGCGCGGCTCCTTTGCGCATCGATGCATAAGAAAGTTATTCGTAATTTTCTAGCTTTCTTTGTTAACTTCTACCATTTTTGGGAACCAATTAGCAATCAGCAGTTTTAAAATAAACTAATGTAAACTAAAATAAATCATAACTGTGATCTGGGTAATATCGTCCTGTTAAGTAAGGTGTTTTTTCATTTTTATTGCCTTCTCTGTCACTCTTAGAGGCTTTACGGCAGGCTTGCAAGGCAGCAAACGCCGTCCTGATTCTGCATTTTATTGAACCACGGGCAGCGAGATATTTCGTCAACAATTGCATTTTTATTATTTAAATAATACACTGTTTTCTAATAAGCCTCGGTATAGTATTTGTATCTTGTTGCTATAGAGTAAGAAACGTCCATACATTCAAGCTTTTATTTTTAATATTATGAACCCTGAACAACCATTCACAGACCATCAAAATTTATAGCGCAATCGAGTTTAAATATAACAAACCTTTATTTGGCCGTACAATATTACTCCTTATTAAAACGCGTGGGCATACAAAAATTCCAACACTGCTCTGAAAGCAATGCACGTAAGTGCTTTTTGACGGAAAACCTATTAAATTTTATGAGTGTTTTCCATACTCGTCTTGCTCCAATTTTTTTGTTTGCCCGGCGTGTTTAATTCCGAGTAACTCTATAGATGTACTGGAAGTGACAATCTTTACGCACACATAAAAATAAGTCTATTGGGCATCTTTCTATGTGTCTGTCTAAGATCCCTAAGATCGTAGTCCTCAAACGGATATACGCGAATTTTGTTAAATAAAATCAATAAGACAAATATTGCAGATACCGACGTCCAACATCTTTCGTGAAAATAGATCCAGTCTCCGCGTGCGATGGAGAGAGCTATGCTCGGAGTATCTTTGCGTAATCGAATCAGAAATGATCCGCAAAAGAGCTCAAGCGACCGATGCAACGTATCGCCAAACTGAAATAGCAGCTCGCAGGACCGATGGAAGTCGGGAACCCAAGGAGATGGAATGGCAGCCATGCACCGAGAGCGAGAAGCGCAGTATCGGTAGACCCCCACCAGGTGGTCAGACGACATGAAGAAAGTCTCGGATAGTCCTAGGAAGGGGGAGTAGGAGGAAGTACCTAGGAATGGGAAACCCCATACGAACTTCCAACCCCCTAATTTTATGGATGTGGGGTGATTAACTAAAAATCCTGAAACACGTATTTAATTGTTTATTACAAAGAGTCCCTATATCAATTTTGAGACCTCTAGCATCAATATTTGCGGTAATTTCATACAAACTTCCATCCCCTATTTTAAGGGGTTGGGGGGTTAAATTTCCAACTTTTGGAATTTTTTTGTTGGTTGTGTGCTAATACTAGCTTATATACCAAATTTCAGCTTTCTAGGTCTTCAGGAAGTACCTAGGAATTTTGATGATCATCAGTGAGTCAGTCAGTCAGTGACGAAATTTGGGTTTTTTAGACGTCAATAAAATCTAAAGTATAAGACCTATAAAATTGAAACTTTATAGATTTAATAAGTTCACTGGCGACATCATTTTCCGAGAATTTTGATTATCTGAAATAATTCAGGCCTAAGTTATAAGGGTTTAAAAATACGGCGAAACACTTCGAGAAAAGATAGGTAGTGCCCTCGCGCTTCGCTTGGCTCGTCTGACACTACCGTGTCCCCAGACTTTAAACCAAAATCTGAATACTATTAAGAGACAAGTCAGCGCTTGAAATATTCTACGATAATAGAACGATATTTCGAAAAAATGAATTAAGAATGTGTGGAGTGAGTAAACAAATTACGTAAAGAACATGGGCAGAAATGTACACAAATAAAGTTTAGCGTCTAGATGTAATATTTATTACAAGACGATTCTAATAAATAACAGAATTTTTTCAAGGTATCACCGGTTATTGTAAAGGACGGGTCAAAAAATTAAATATTTAAAGAAATTCAATTGATACTGATAGGTTCCGTTTCCACATTCCTGACTGCTAGTGTTGCCGGATGCCAAACTTTTTCACTTTTATGCTCCATCTTTTTGACGATCGGTCCACTTTTATACGAGAACAACATGTAACAGACTATACTAAAGAAAAACCTATTTTCAAGTACTACGTTAATTTTTAGATCAGACTGTAGAATACAAGACAATAATAACTGTGTCAAAATTCAAATTCAAAATTCAAAAATTGTATTCTTCCACATAGGCCTAACTTACAGGCTCTTGCAAAACGTTAAGACTCTACCGCCTCGTTCGGAAAGTAGCACTGCACCGAGAAGAACGGGCAAGAAACTCGGCACTTGCTTTTTTTTTAAATAATAAATATAAATGTCGATTTCAATCGTTCTTTTTTGCATTTTATTTTATTCGAATATATTTACATAAAAAGATTAAATTAGTTTAGGGGTTTCCATTGCGTTGGAGTAAAACTGAATATTATTTTTCCGTGTGAGCCAGTCTCACTTAAATAACCTGTTTGAATATTTGTGATTTTGTAATTCAATATTAATTTATTAACTCAATTAGATTTTTCTTTCAGTAAATTGGAGTTTTTTAATTCCGGCATCTCGCAACATTGTCCGACAGCTACATGATGGCTACATGGTCTCAACTGTCGACATTGACAAATTCTGGGACAAGTGACAAGTATTTATCAAAGAGTATATAGTGTATTGTCTATGCTCTTAGATGCTTCATGGCGGAGGTCGCAGTTGCTATAATACTCAGATACAATATTTTGAAAATAAATATTAATTTTTCTCCACTTTTTTGTAAGAAAAATCTTTTAGCATTGAGTTCAGGCTTGCAGGTCCAACCAAAAAAATATTTTTTCATTTATAGTTGCAATAGCGTAACGTGACCGAAAGCGATGTATGGGCCCGCACCATTGTTCTTTAATAATTAAAAATTGACATTTCTAGATTGGCATACGACCATCAACGTAAAAAGCGTTCGGAGCGTCGTCGGCTCTGCGATCTTGATGCTCGTAAAATTTTATGTGTCTCGGACAAAGCGAATTTTGTTAATTAACTGTTTCTCTCCAAGCTGCTGACCACTGCACCCTCCCGGGCTGTGATAGATAATGTTTTCTCTTTTTTATCTGCGCCTCGGATCTTAATACCGCCACGAGTCGTGTGGCGGCCATATTTTTAAATGATCCCCAAAATTGGACGCGTTCATACAAAAAGGTGCGACGCTCCTTTAACCGCGCTAGCAGGTGCTATGTTAGTGCCCTAGGTACAAGAACAAGACCATTTGGCCAAAACATTTTATTATATCAAGATTTTTTTACTATAGAAATAGGCTTGCGCTTGAATACAACCATGTCTGATTGACAGAAGTGTTGAGGTCAAGGATGCGCGCTTGCTTAGAAAATGCCTATACACTCTTCTCTTGAAGGCACCCAGGTTGTACTTGGCTGGGAACACCGAAGCTGGAAGCTGTTCCACACCTTAGCGGTATGTATTAGAAACGTGGAAGAAAAACGTTTCGTTCGAGTTCGCTGGGCATCAACTACATAAGGATGCCATTTCTCTCGGCGCTTCTTGTCTTGTGGTTCTGTGGTAGAAAGGTGAAGAAGTATAAGAGTAATTCAGAAAATAAACAGAATAAAGTCTTATCCCCGTCAGGAAAACGGACGGGTTTTCTAGTGACACCCACCCATCTACTGAAAACTGTCTATTTCCACTACAGATCCGCTGGCAGGAGTACTGGATACACTTTCATATTCACCGTACACCCTACCAAAACGTACTACTATAAGTTTTTTTTTTCCACTACAAGCAGTGGAACTCAATGCGACGATATTTTGCATGTAATTTATTTTAGAGCAGTTTTTTTTATTTTTTATTATAGATAGGCTTGCGCTTGACTACAATCATATCTGATGGACAGAAATGATGAGGTCTAGGATGGAGCGCGCTTGCCTAGAAAATGCCTATTCACTCTTCTCTTGAAGGCACCTAGGTTGTACTTGGCTGGGAACACAGAAGCTGGAAGGGTGTTCCACACCTTAGCGGTACGTATCAGAAACGTGGAAGAAAATCGTTTCGTTCGAGCTTGCTGAATATCAACCACATAAGGATGCCACTTCTCCCGGTGCTTTTTCAACGCTATTGGCTACAGGTATGAATATTTTAATTAGCAACAAAATTACTTCGGGAAATCGAACTTCTATTTTAAATGGATGCATACTTCAGTCAATGAAATTTTAAAGATGTCTCATCGAAACAATTTAAACGAGTCATTTTAAAGGGCAAACAACGTTTTTGAGTTATACGGAGTACGTTAATAAGTGTAATAGCGTAAACTACATTTTTTTTAATTAATTATTTTCGTAATTCAATTAAGCTTAACGAAGATAATGGGTAAAATATACAATTTACTTAATAATTGTTGCCATTCAACCGGTCGTTAATATATATAAGGTGTATAGGAAAAACTTTGATCAATATCTTAAGAAACTTGTGCTCACTAACTCACTATGTGCTCTTGGATCAAGGATCTATGCAGAAGGCAGCTGTCGTGTTCGAGATGGCAAATACGTACGTTACCATTAGGAAGTTCTTTATTCTGGAAGCTAGACCACTGTGTGCTGATTCTGTATCGTTCACTTACTTAGTTAGTAACCCAAACTGGGTTATTAACTAAGAAAACGGAGGAAAAAATCCTATTTTTGTATTCTTTTTGTACAAGACAGCAACTAGCACGGTATACTGATATGATACCATACATAGGTTGGTAATTTGTGCAAAAATAGGGTTTTTGCCTTCGTTTTCTTAGTTAATAACCCAGTTAGGGTTACTAACTAACTAAGTGAACGATACAGAATAAGGCCCCTGGTCGTTTGGCATCTAAAAGCTTGGCAGCCACTTAGTCAGCATATGTTTCAAGAGATTCAAGAGGTTCACTTTTCAGAGGTTCAAGAGGCCGCCCTCGGTAATTTTTTTTTAAAAGAAGAAGAAGAAGAAAATTTATTGCATCCAAACACAATTATACATAGAAAAGGATACACAGAACAAAGAATAAAGATAATAGTGATGGTATGCAAGGGCGGCCTTACCACTACAAGCGATCTCTGCCAGGCAACCTTTTTTTGGCAATGGGAAATTTAGTCTGAAAAGTGGTAATTTTTTTTTTCATTGAAGTACGTAGCAATACGCAACTACCAGCAACTGGGCGGCGGTGATCGCTCAATATCAGGTGCCTTGCCTGCTCATTTACTCGCACTCAATATAAAAAAATTGTTATTTGCATGTTAATTGTAACAATATATAGTATTGAGTAAAATTTAAAGTGTTCCCAAACGTTCAAGATTTTTCTAACTTGGCTCGTATAGAATCACCTTTGATTTGAATCTTTGCTAATTGCAAAGAATCATAGGTTAATAATATTTTGCTATACTTTAAGATCTTACTCATAATTTGTCCTTAAAATACAATAAAAAAAAACTACAAATTACCCTTGAACCGTTACGCGGCCTTTTAAAGCGAAATAACGGTTCCTGAGATAAGAAGTCACTACTTCATACGGTAGCTGCTCCAATAGAATATGGGGGTTAATATTTTTACCCCCACATGTCCTTATTAACTACAAATTACTTGGTAAAGAACCGTTACTTGGTTTTATAAAGTAAAACAACGGTTCCAGTGACCAGAAGTTGATCTCAAACAATCGGCTCGACGGCATTACTTCACGCGGCCGCCCCTCGTAAATAACAAATTTATCGCGCACCGCCAACAATCTCAACCGTCAAGATGTTTAAGTAATGGCGGGTAATTAAATACTTTTTGGGCTCCTGGATATACCTGGCGTGCCTTGCGCGTGTATGGTGTTGTGAGACACCGTTTAATTTCTGTTTAAATTAGACCTCTTGAATATTCTGAACGCATCGATAAAACGATCGATAACTTTAACATCATTTGAACAACTGCTGAATGTGGGTTGTCTTCTTAGAATGAGAACTATAAATGAAAAGTGTATCGAAATTAACGCTGCCAACGGGATTCGAACCCGTGACCACCACCAGTCCTGTCGCGAGTGACCGCTCTTCCAACTGAGCTATGGTAGCAAATACCGTTGGCACGATAATTTCGATACACATTATTTATTGTTTTTCCAGTCATAGGCTGACCGCGACAATAGGATAAAACAATGTGTATCGAAATTATCGTGCCAACGGTATTCGCTACCATAGCTCAGTTGGAAGAGCGGTCACTCGCGACAGGTGGTGGTCACGGGTTCGAATCCCGTTGGCAGCGTTAATTTTGATACACTTTTCATTTATAATATTATTAGTGTGTGAAGCACTATAACAATAAAGTAAAATGAGAACTATGGTGATAAGTCAAACCCTTTTGACCACACCGGCTGATTGGCCGGCATAACAGGCGTAAGCGAAACCAGTGACAAGAAAGATATAACCGGCATTTGCATGGGTCTGTGTTTGCAACAACCCTGCGGTCTGTGATGAGCCCACCCGTTTAAATCAGACCTCTTGAATATTCTGAACGCATCGATCGTTTTACTAACTTTAACATCATTTGAGCAACTGCTTAATGTGGGTTGTCTTCTTAGAATGAGAACTATGGTGATTAGTCAAACTCTTTTGACCACACCGGCTGATTGGCCGGCATAATAGGCGTCAGCGAAACCAGTGACAAGAAAGATATAACCGGCATTTGTATGGGTTTGTGTTTGCAACAACCCTGCGGTCTGCGATGAGCCGATGTATAGGGACTTACACCGTACAATCATGTCTGGTGGACAGAAATGATGAGGTCTACGATTGAGCGCGCTTGCCTAGAAAATGCCTATTTACTCTTTTCTTGAAGGCATCCAGATTATACTTGGCTGGGAAGTGGGAACACAGAACCTTGAAGGAATTTAGCGGTAAGTATCAGAAACATGAAAGAAAAACTTTTCGTTCGAGTTCGTTGGACATCAACCTCAATTGCTTACTTTTTACTGGGAGCCCACGTAATTGATGTGAGGAGGAAAAGATGGTCTTGCACTAAATTAGAAGGGTTAAATAATGGTTGCTACTCAGCATCGTATCGCCATTGCTTAGCGGTACGTCTTCGTATGTATACCTAAGATTTAAAAATTATAAAATCCTAAACTGGCTCGACCAAAAATCGAACTCGGGATCCCCCAACCAGTTAAGTATTGCATCAGCCAGATTATTTAATATTATTAAGTTCCCTGGAATGCCCAATACATAGGTATATCTCTGAAAAGTTAGCATAGAATTTGACCTCCAGAACTCCTGAATGGATGCCCGAAGTTTTATAAATGTTTATTAATTAATCTGCACGAGGTTACAAAATTACTAGGAGCTCTGGCCATAATGACATTGAGACCCGATAGAGGAAATCTATCGTACAGCAATATGTCATATGACAAGAGATGCAAGACTGCGACTTTCATGATGGAATATAGAGAGAGAAAGAGAGAAATCACACGTAAGTACTTATCATTAAAACTACACCAAAGATATGCATCGTATGGCGAATCGTGATACATCAAAACATGAGCAACACAGAAAGAAGACGCCGTGTCCTACATGCTATGATTATCATAAACGACATCTAGCGATACAAGCCACACTTATCAATGGTGACGTATTACATACTTTACTCCGCGACATAAAACAAGTGGCATTTATTCAAATACAAGTACGAGTAAGTATAGCCCATACGAGACTTTATATGGACCAAATTAATTGTAGAGTCGCGTGCATTGAGCTGCGTGATTAGGAGAAGACTTGATGTCTGAAGTGAACTGAAACCGATGAATAAAAGGAATATCAAGTAAATGAATATGCTTTTGATTTCGTTTCTTCTGGGTAACGCATTTTTATTATATTATCTGTTTACTTTATATAATCATCCAATATTAACTGTGTAAATACAATGTATCTACCGGATACTCGTAGTTTGATGTAATTTTAAGGTAAAGTATAATAATATGCTATTGCACATACATATTTATGTTCTCAGGTCCTCGTTAGTTTTCAGCACTAACTAAGTAAGTACTAACTACAACTTATAGAGGCAGAATGGTCACGTACTTTGGTCAAAATGAACGTTGCCTCACCCATGAGGGAGAAGACTTGATGCTGTATGGTCGCATGCAATCAATTTACGTAATCTATGATATTTTACGTTTGCACCGTTCTCTAATAGGTGTATCACTCACAATACCAAAGCATCGACAGGTAAAGTCAAAGGTTATCCTCGGATGCGCCTACTTTCACCTCTCGGTCCTCTTTAATCACAACCTTTATCGTGTCATCTATTATTTGAGCTTTCAACCTTATAGTTATCACTACAAGGGTTGTTATAACTGCAAATTGTATGTGGTAATTGTATTCGTACTTTATGATGTTTCAGCGTAGCAATGATTATTTTGTAATAAGACGATAAAGTCGGTTTACATTTCCTTGTGAGATGTGAAAATATATGTCACCCCGGGGTCTCTTGGACCATTTTTGTAACATGTCGATGTAATCAACGCTTGACCGGTTAAAGATGCGATCTGAGATGAACCGCGATAACCCGTACGATGCTAAGAGGGACGGCTAATTGGTCTAATGTACCTGAACGTTAAATCTCTTGTCGGTAAAGGTTTGCTTGGTATAGTAGGAACAATTATTTCCAAGACTGATAATTTGCAATTAAAAAAAATATCTAATTTTGTAATATATAATACAAAGAAATGACCTATTTTATTAAGTTACTCTCACTTTTTTGTGCTCGAAGGAAAGTAATTAAACACTAAACACCTTCCGATTTATAAAATATAACAATAAAAAATTAATATGGTAGCTGTTGATACGATTCCCATCTTCTCTCAGGAGATGTCGACTTCACATTGCGAAATCGTAGAATGCGACTCTACGATTTCGCATTGTGAAGTCAACATCTCCTGAGGATGTCCCGGTGTCGGGACGAAACGTGCGTCAAAGTAAGTGATAGAAAATTATGTGTGGTATTTCATGTGGAGTGTTCCTGCATATTGCACCATACAGAATCCTTTCAAGTAGCGGATAGTAGCAAAATAAATTAATCTGTCCTGCTAATTATGGATTTCCGCAAAATAACGCCGGCTTCCATTCAATATTTAAATTATTTTTATTTACTTTATTTTACACTACGTAGATTGTAAGATAATAATACTATGTAGATTTACTTTAGTTATTTATGTAGATTTTACTAAAGTAATATATTTTCACAAAGACTTACAGTAATTTTGCATAAATTACGTGAAAAAAAAAAACAAGTTGAAGTTCAAACGCTTCTGGATTCTATTGAATTGCATGAATTTATCAACATTACTTGTAGGCTAAGAGACGGCATATTTATTTACATAAACTAGTGATAACTGTATTATGGTCGAATTTCTACTAATAGTGCACCCTATCTATTGACAGGAATTATCTCAGTAGAGTTAAAAGTTAAAACTGAACGCAATACTTTAGTTAGACGACATTAAAATCTCAAGTAGGAAAAATAGTTTTGCTTCACATCATTGCCACTTGAAAAAACATGTTTAGCATAATATAATGTTCCTGTTTTCGGTCTCCGAAAATTCGTGATAGGTATTTGATCATAAGAAACTGTAAAAAAATAATGAAGTAATTTTTTGTGACTTTTAAGTCTAGCAGTTTAACATTCGTTATAGAATGTAGGAAAATCCTATTATTTTTGCACAAATTACCAACCTAGGTTGGTATGGTATTATGTCAACATACCATGCTATTTGCTAAATTCTGCAAAAATAATGAACAAGCCCACTGAATACAATAAAACCGAAAAAATACGTGCCAATCCGCTAGTGCCGACAGTGATAACTTAACAATTACGTGCGGTGTTGTTGACGGTAACGATGTCGCAAGTTCAATGGCTTTTTCCCGTCTCAAAAAATGACCAACACGACTAAAGAAGTTCTTACTCGTACTAATTAATAAATGATATTTCTTTGTGCATCAAACCCATAGACAATCTTTCATCCGTCTCCGGAGCTATTACAATTTTCATTCAAATTAACTGCGGGGCATTATGCGAAAAATGTTTTAATGATCCAAAAGATACGGTTCAGGATCGTAAATCAACGGATCGGGGGATAAATCAAGCGGCGCAAGCGACAGTTACAATTTAGCAATTTACTGATCTAGACCCATTATTGGATTTATTTGAGTTGTAAGCTTTGAGCGATTTTTCCATATTTCAAGAGTACATTTTTTCTTGCAGGGGCAAAGCTTAGCAAAAACTATGACATAATTATTTTACTCAGAGCCCTATTACACTACGGTCTAATTGACACGATTTCTGTAGAATAATTTTATTTACACTAATTATTTATTAGCTTGGTCGAAACTAGAGCGCAAATAATTAATTTTACACCTTCTTTACGAGAACTCTACGTACGAAAAATCTGATAGGTACTCTTTACTTACAGCAATAGGCTTAAAAAGGGGTAGAATACAATTTATTCTTGTAAAGGGCTGTAATTTAAATATACCTAAATAAACACGAGCATTTGATTTGGCATTAATCTTGCTCCAAAAAGTTACAAAAACCTACTAATTAACTACTACTTATACAAATTAACTTTTTTAATTTATATTCATAGTAATTATAGCATTTTCAACCGTTATTTAAATGCTCTCTTAAAAGATTAAAAAGCAAATAAGAGAAAGTCATTTTGAAAATGTTGCAAAAAATCGCTACCTCCTATAGCTTAGCATTCGCATTACAATAAGGCAATTTCTATAGAGGGTACATAGTAATTAAAATAGTGCAAAAAGACCCATTCATCCAGACATACAGTACCATACAAACAGGAGGGCTAGCTCTCATTAAAGGATACTTAATAGCAATATTTTGCATTCAAAGGATTATTAAAGAATGGTCAATAATTTACTTGTGAATATTTACGACGATAAGGCGTGGTTGATTAGAAATGGCCAAATATGAAAATGTGCATAAAACTAAGGCAATTTGCAATAAAATTATTACTCATTCAATACTCATCATTTTTATTATAACTGTTGTTATGTTTTTATTCAGTGACTTTAAGGCCCGGATTCCACCAAAGCGAAGCTGTGTTTGAGTAACCAATCAGATTTCGTCATTTTGACATCTTCGAAACTGAGGGGAGAGGGGAAGTCGAAATGAAGAAATCTGATTGGTTACTTAAACACAGCGCCGCTCCGCTCCGCTCTGGTGGAAACCGGGCCTTAGTTTCGGAGATGTGAATATGTCATTTCTAAGAAATCGGATTGCCGTCCGCCATATTGTCACGGGTCGGGTCAGTTCATAGCATTCAAATTCAAACTCAAACTCAAAATATCCTTATTTCACATAGCTCTTAACATACAGGCTCTTGCGAGACGTCGGTCTAATATTTGTTGTATGGTGATAACTACAAGTCGACTTAAAACTAAGTTTACGAGGGTTCCAAACGCGCCTTGCCGCTGAGAAGAAGCCCACAACAAACTCAGCCGGGTATTTTTTTATGTTGTCACCATTTAACAAACAAAGTATAAATACCAAATAGGCTAGCAACGAAAATTGACATTTTGTTTTTGTGTCAACATTGACTTTTTGTATCAAAAATTCTTAGACCAACCTAGGGTTTTAAAAATGGCGATGGTATCGCATCGATAATGAGAGTACGCACTAGAGAGTGCATTTGTGTTTGCGCATGCGCACACACTTGTGCATTATAATATCTACTAACTCTTTGTGGAGATTCACGGCTTTATTTCACAAGCAAGTTTATCTCAGAAGCAGAAACACAATTGGAAGAAATTATCTCGACAAAAGTTGTCCCAAAAGCTGCTCCAAAATCTACATTTATTAATTTTTATTGGAAACTGCAAAGAACGTATAATATATATTTTTCTTAAATTTGTATCTGCAGTAATAAGATATTTTACCGCAAAATATTCGCATGAACATAAAACAAATATAAAAAATACAAAAACAACAATCGTCTTGGTTCTAAACCGTCGTGGTCGATTTCAGTCTTGAATACATTATAATAGTTGGCAATATCCAAGCAATCAGGCCGCAGTAGAATTATTGGTATTTTACAGTCCAACATGCGCCGATTGTCGGGTGTTGATTTATCCTCAATGTTCGCTATTCGTTGTATTTCCTTACAAATACTCGCTCAGGACTCAGAAGCCTGTTCAGATGGAACGAGGAGCTGAAACGCAGGTACCATTAAAATTGAATATGTGTAAAGTTACTTTATAATTACTTACTATAAAACAATTTTTTTTTTCTTAATATAGCGCCAACTTATGAAATAGACGTTTGGAATTTAGTGCTTCACTGAGATTTCTTTTTTATCTCATAGAAGTTTCTCACTAAACCGAGTTTTCTCGCTTACCCCTTCAGGTTTGGCTTTAATAATACAATAAGATATATCATATGATTTCCGCGCAGCCCGCCGATTCAGATACCTAGATTTTTGATTTTCGGTCGAAAAGTTTGCCTTGGCAATCTTAGAAATCAAATAGATGAGCCATTTACGGCTAAAGCTGCTTGTTATAATACCAATACCCCGTGCAATGGATACGTAAAATCACATAAAGTATGCAAGTTAATTGATAGCCAAAGACACCTATACTATAGACCCGGCGGACCGCGCGAAAAAATGTCGCCAGTTTATGGAAGCAAAACCCCCTCCGGCGTCAGTAGTAAGCTCGTACGTACACAACGACGTAGGGGTTTCGACACATGGCTCTACATTTTCTTGTATGAAGAAGGTTTACGTAAAATTTTTGGATGGGCTCATCTTGATGTTAATATCATAGTTGATAAATAATAAATAGGTCCAAATGTATCAACCATTAAATAACTGTATCAATGTCAAAACAAGGGTTTTGACCAATCACACTATTTCAAAATCACGTTTTACGTAGATACAGTTATTTAATACATTTTTAGCCGATCTATAAATTAAGTACTTACTGCGTTACTTTTGGATGAACTTCCTACAATCTTCTGATATCGAAACATCGATCGTATCCAATCGCTCGCGGTAATGACTCGTGTTGGACATCAAATGGAAAAGTTTGTAGGTATGAAACGTAAATACATTATTATATGTATAAACTCAGCGACGAAAGAGAGATACGAACTAGCAAGGCATCTACTGAAAGAAAAAATCCGTATTCTGAGATGCAGCCTTCCGTTGGAAGCAGTAATAGGTATCACAGTTAGACATAGGGATAGATAAGGTTCTTCCAAACGCCTCCCATTTTTGCGTAGTTTGGTCTTCTATAAAATCCAAATGACCATTAATCGTTTTGCAAATACGTACAACAATTTGCATTTTGAGAATATCGCACTGCTGGTGTAGTGGTATCATGCAAGATTCCCATTCTTGCGACCCGGGTTCGATTCCCGGGCAGTGCATAAATAATTTTGTTTTTTTTTTATACATTACTTTTAAATTTTTTTTCGCAAGAGATGCGTTTCTAGGACCAGAGCAATTAAGATAAATCTGCGGTATTTAGGGACACAAAAGTTTCTTTATGAGCATAAGGGATTAAAATGCTCTATTTAGTTTAAATTCATGTGTTTAAATAAGATTAACCTAATAGGTATATGGTTATCTTTATTTTACTATCTTACATACTATTCTGTAAAGTTAGCTCATCGTTGAGGTCGTCGATGAAACGATTAAACCCGTGCTTTAGACAAAAATATCGCTTTCAACAGAATAAATATATTATGTCTTTATTTTGTATATCATTTTTATTTGCATACATCTCACCTCCTAAATATTTATAGGAGGACCTCATAAATCATTTCCACCAGACCAAAAGAAAAAACCAGAAGGAAAAGGTTGTCTGGAAGAGATTGCCTATGGCAATAAGACCGCCTTTTGCGCATCACGTGTCTTATATATAGTATATGTTTCTTATAATTATGTTTCTTTGTGCAATAAAGTATAAATAAATAAATAAATCATTTCGTCGATTCAAATAAAAAGATTTGACTACTGCGCTGAGATTTTTAAATTTTATTTAAAAATTATATTATCCAGTACTTAGATATTTTAACCTATAGTCTAATGTAACAAATAGTCGGAGGTAGACATTGTTTAACGGAAAATAATAAGGTTTCAACGCACATGCATTAATTCATGCATTTTTTAAATAAAAATTCACCACAAATTAAGTCACCACAAAAAAAAAATAAGTTAAGCTCATCGCTGTTTCATCGTTGAAATAGAGTACAATGTACGTACGAAGCAAAGCTGCTATAAGCATGAATAATTCAATGTAACAAATAGACGTATCGGCGTTACACGGCAAAAAAGAGCTATTAAAATCGCGCTTCACTCAACGACTTTCAGCTTTGAGCTTCTTTTCGCAGCTCGTAAATAGCACCTTTTTGTAATAAGTGCCGATTCAATTCCAATGAGTGCATCGGAATTAATTCTAGGGCAAAGATTAATAGCAATTATAGACGGTTCATACCAACCTCCAATTTTATATAATAATGATTAAGGGTGAACTCACTGTGTTGAATGGTGTTGGAAGCACTGCATTGCTATTCTATAAAATGTTCATCTCTGAAACAGCTGCCAGACAGCTGCCAAGCCGAAGATGCCATGCAAAATTGTACTCTATTACAACTGACGAATTCATAGATGCATAGATATACGCTCGTCGCTACTTTAAGTATTTTTGCACAATAGCAGCAAAAAACTAAAAACCTCAGAAGTAAACCGACCGAAATAAAAGTACAAAAGTACCGGATGGTAAGGTATAGATGAGTTTTGAGTTGTCAATCATGAAAGGTTTAGGATTCCAATCCTAGTTGAACAGAGTTTTCAAAGTTATCGACCTTTGAGGAAAAAATAATAAAAAAATCTGCATGACTGAAAGTTGTTCATGATTTTGTCCCGAGTACATGATCTCATGCAAGGCCAGCGTTGGTACTGTGCTTATTCTAAGAATACGATTTTTAATGTACGAGTATATAATAATAAAAAACGCTACGTATCCCAGCACATTCGTGTCTCCCAGAGGTGCCAATGACTCATCCTTCTATTTATTTTTTCCTCTAAGTCCTAGTTCGGAAAAGGCAATATAACGCCTGGGTCCCTATGCGGACCCAGTAAGGTTTTATTGGAGGTGCTTATAAAGTTTTCTGACGTGGAAATCCAAGATATCCGATAGTATAGATAGATCCTGTTATGGGGGGCAAATTTCTCAACTTTGCTATTTATTTGGATCTATGTGGATTTTTATTACGTTTATAGTTTTTTACTAGTTTCCGCTCTATTGCTAAATACTGGGAAGCTTTATCTGAATGCAACTAATAAAATACAGTTAAAAAGTATTTTTAAAAGAAGCTTCATATAAGTATTTTTGTGTATGCATGTTAGTATGCATATTGTCGCTGAGTTAGGTTTCTCGAGTGAAGGTTATCCTAGCGGTCCTGGATATCGATATCTGTCATAAAAATATAATTAAAAAAATCAGTAAGGTTGCCTGTCTGTCTTTATTCCACAGAATATATTTCGGTGAATGTGCCCCGTCACCTGTTTACCACAAACGTGCAAGGCATCGAAAAGGCTTTCACACCTACATAGAAAACGTACCAAAGACACGTACGAAGCGGTTTGATTCCTCGTTCCTGATACGTTCTGCAAGGATCTGGAATACCCTACCGGGCACGGTCTTTCGCAACACCTTAAAATCGCCTTGGGCACCTTATAATCAAGAATGAACGGGCAAGCGCGCTCCATCTTAGACTGTATCTCTTTTCATCGGATGTGATCACAGTCAAGCCCTAAAAAAAATATCTTAGCATGCGCCAAATTAGTTGAGATTTTGCCTATTATGTATACCTACTATTTAGTCATGTCTCAGGGCCCACACATCGGAACGTCACATAAAACAAATAAAACGTACAACATGTTTGTACATCACTTGTTGAGCCCATTCAGCGGTCACTCATGGATTGCCTTTATTAGCGATGGTATAAGTAATTCAGTACCGTTTATATCCGCAAGGCGGTATTATTTATTATGGTATGGTAATAATTTGCATTCGATTCATCTCTTTGGACGTAATTGTAGATATTGGTTGTATTTCCTGTCTCTAAATTTGCCTATTTAAATAGCAGGTGATCTGGAAATTGGGATACTTTTTATAACCGATAAAATTCTGGTTACCTTACTTTAAATAGGTAGTTACTATAAAAATGAGTTACCTGGTTACCTGACTAATTTAAAATTCCCGCCAACGGTATTTTTTGACAGTTTGCCCAATAAATAAAAAACTAGGATAGGATATACAAGCGAGTGAAATCGCGGAAAACAGTCAATACCTAATATACCTACCAAAAACGGAAAATCAAAATTCTTAATCTAAAATCTAAAATTCGCTGAGGATTTATGGAAAATGTTGGATAGGTAATAACAAAATTTACAAGATGCTAACACTGAATAAATAACTTGGACCCGCAAATACTCGTACATCGGGACCGCTAAAGTCTGCCTTAAACATCCTAGTATTTCAGCGATATAGGCGCTTTACACACGAAAAGGATGCCTGTTGATGATAAAGTCACATACCAACTGTTAAGTCTGATAAAGAAACAATAACATCTCAGTCAACATCTGCGCTTTGCGACAGTTTTACATAGCGAAAAGCAGTGATGAAATGTAGACTCCCAAAACTTGTTTGCGAACTCTCGTCTCTCAGAAGCAAATCAGAAGATACGTGACAGCATTCACGGATGCCGGAAGCGCGGAACACATTTTAGTGATTCTTATCAGAAACGTGCTTGAAAAAGCATTTTATACGGGTAGATCGGATGTCATCACATAATAAGTGCCACTGCTTCTTCTTATGGTAAATGATACGTCCGCCCATGTTATAGGCTTAGCGCGTTCTTTGCAATGTCACATCCTGAAGCATCAGTACAAGATATGAATTCGATATTCGACGTTTTTGGAGCTGTGTTTCGGAGGCTCGAATTGTTTATTCAACAAATTTTACTAACCCCACAGTTGTTATGTTGCACTATGCACAGTAGTTTCGTTTTAGTTGCAGTTCCCTTCAAACCAATACGCAGTTATTCCTCACAATTAACCAAGACGTTGGTGATACCCATTCGGATGAACTCTGCAAGAAGAGTCATGGACTGAACCTGGTGACGTGACGAAAATCTTCTATTCTTCAGAACAGCATTGAAGAGGAGCAACGCTTTGCAGCTAGTTTTCGAGAGTCCTTATGCCCCGCATATTCTGCACGTCTGAAGCGAGCCCGAGTCGGCGATAGCTATCTTCAATGGGCGATGTCCCGCGACCATGGGTAAAGATCGGAATGCCATTGGGATACGGAAGACGGCCCGTGATAGCTTTATGTTCGGCCTCTCGTAGGATTTTATCTCTCAATGATGAACACAGCCCTTATTCGGGACGGCGCATTTTCGTCACGTCCATTTAAATTGGATGAAGGGAATCATAGATTTGTAATAGCTATTTGTTAGTAATGAAGGCTTGTTCATTAGGACCTCTAATTGTATAGGGCTGGGGTTATTCTCTGCCCACAGGAGGATTCTCTGCCTGTCAGATAATCTATACCTTTGCCAAGAAGGCGGTTTTGTAATCACTATAGATCGGAGATGAACGTGCTACTAAAGGGAGCAGAGGAGCCCTTCACAGCCGTGTCTCTAAAAGATGAAAAAGAAGAAAGAATAGAACCGATTTCGGAAACAAGGCAGAACTCTTCAGTTAAATGTGTTTGAACCTTTGCGTTCGATTTGTATAAAGCCGGTGGAGAGCGCGTTAAATTTAGGGAGATTTTGTACGTGCCAATTCTAGATTTTAGCACCTGTGCCGATTATTGTACTCTGTATAATATGCTGTACGGTCAACAAGCTAACTTTACAGACTGTGGCACTTTAATGCTGTATTTTTGTGTATTTTAAGCTTGTTTTATTGGGATCACCTGCATAACCTGACATTTTGATGTGTATGGTTTGAGGCCTCTTGACGTGTGAAGTAAAGGAAAATATCGTCACAGCAAGGCACTTGCCGAGATTTTCTTATAATCCGTTTCTCTTCATAAAATAGCTATTCCAGCATATTTGATCTCCAATATCAAACACGACACCTTAAAATGTCTGATTTGATATGTCAGCTGTCTCGATAGATCCAATTCTTTAACAGATATCATTTTCTAAAACCCACTCTATCTACAAAGTCTAAAAAAATTAGAAATAAGTAACAAAATCGAGAGACTTATTGATTCGAAGATGGTTCAATTTGAAAAAAACCGGCCAAGTGAGAGTTCCATACCATAAAAGAAGTTAACGATAGGAGAATCACTTTGGTTCATGAATTTAAGAGTATAATTTACATGTACGTAGTTTTGTTGGCAAACCGCAAACATAACTTCGTTTTTGCCTGTTTATTGTTATTATCTAAAAAAGTATAATAGTTAGAGAGTTGATTTTATTTTTCCTATAAAATATACGTTAATGCCTTTTGATCGTAATTATTTCAGATTTTTCGATTGGTAAACTTCGGAGATTAGGGGGGGGGAACGGTATTTTTTTCGACAGTTTGCCCAATAAATCAAAAACTATCAGGCATAAAAATAAATAAAAATTAGTTTTAGTATACACAAGTAACGCCCTTTCATATGATACCCCACTCAATATTATTATCTCATTTTGAAAATTTTTTGACCCGGTTTTCCCCCCTTTTTAAATAAAAATAAAAACAATTTTCAATTTTTTACGATTGTTATGACGTCGCGTCATTATTACCTATAACTATTCTAAATTTCAAGTCGATAGCTTGAATATTTACTGAAATAATCGAGTGTGACAGACGGACGGACGGACGGACGGACGGACGGACGGACGGACGGACGGAGAAAGTCTCACCATAAGGGTTCCATTTTTACCAAATTGGTATGGAACCCTAAAAACAAATAACGAAAATGGTAATGAAAAGCGTTGCTGGTAAGATATCATAATTATAATGTTCAATGTAAGCAGCAAATAAGGATCACTAAAACTTATTGCCATGACACAGTGTTGGAAGTCTTAAAACATTTTAAAATTTTATGATTTTTTTATCGTACTAAATATAAGTACGTCGTAAAAAAGGCATAAAATAAAAGCTCAATTAAAGTCAAATGTATCAAAGTTATAAAATCAACACCATTGTACGTAATTTGGGTTTTGATAATATTTATTGGAGTTACTTTAATATTATGATATCGTAAAACACTTACACGTAAAATTTACGATATATGCTACCATCTTTTCATACAATTACCTACTTAAGAATCGGCATCAATTCTTCGAGTTTGATTTTTGGATAGGGTTCTTCCTAGTACAGTCGTTGTGGTCGCAGGTTTGAGCGAGAGGTAACGAGTTTGATTCCTGACATTGCCATTTTGGGATTCTATAATTTTTAGTAACATCTTCGGCTTCATCGTCACTTACCATCAGGTGGGATTGCATTTAAGATGCAGGAGTTTTGTGTTAGATAGTCTTGCTTACTTAGCTTTCCATTAGGCATAATTGTCTAGGTTGGAGACGCTTGCATAGAAAATGCCTACCTATTCAGTCTCGTCTTGGAGTAGAAAGATATCCATTGTACTTTGCTGGAAACATGAAGGCTGAAAGAGCCATTTGTATTAAAAAACGAGGAAGAAAAACGATTTCAGCGAGTTTTTGGATGTCACATAAGTTACAAGCTTGAGTTTCGCTGAGTAAATTGCCCAAACTGCAATTTGTAGGGAAATAATTAAATCCTTTTCATTCATCAGAGATCAATATTCTTGTTATTCTTAAGTTTGAACAACCTGAGTAAACCAGTCTCAAGAACTTCAATGATTGTCTCAATTTGGTGTGAAACTCAACCCTGCAAATGTCAACCCAACACAAGCGTCCGCAGGGTTAATAAAATCATTTTTGAATGTTTTTCAATTTACATTATCTCACGATTTTAATTATTCGCCTCTCGACACGAAGCCTCATCGAATATTCCTGTTTTGAGAGCAATTTATTTTGCTGCTGTCAATTTAACCAAGGAATTTTCAAATCGATTTTTCGACGTAAAATTATTGACGGCGCGAAATCGATACCTACTTTTGTTAATGGTTTTTTTTCAATTGTAGGTTTCAGTATTGGACTGCAATCTCATTTGTAAGTGACGATGAGTTTTAATGATAATCCTATAGTCGGTTGTTACACAGCGTTGCACCTGACTGAAAAAACTGTCGATAGTTCGTCTTTATCAGAATGTATATTGTAATGGTGATCAGCTGCGGTCTGAACATAATACTTTCTTCCATTAGGGGGTTAAATAGATAATAAAAGCCCAAACTTCAAATCCCCTGGCTGTGCAAAATATACATGCCACCATTCTAGCGATTTTATAGAAATCATAGAGATCGTCTACAAAAGGTTTAGATAGTACAAGCTACTACTATTTATTAAAATAATGGATCACGTTAATATTTGGTTTCATAATAATCTGTACAAATAATACTATATGTATTGGATGGGTTTGGTCGAGTTGAATAAACCACTTACTGAAAAAGGCAGAAAAACGTCTACCGACCAGGCCCCAAATTGATACGGAAGTATGATAGATAACAAACAAAAGTCCCAAGTAATCAAAACAATCTGAATAAGAGACAAATCATTGCCTTTATCACAACCCATTCAGTTACTCGTAAGGCAACTATAGAAAACAATGTTCATTAAACGAATACCAAAGTAAGAGTCGTATAGCAATAATTGCTTGCCTCCATTTAAACGGCATAAACCATTGAATAGAACAATTTGTCGGTGCACCCTTTAAGAGCTACGTGTAAGAGACGTTTCCAAGGGGCCGCTCAGAATGCTCTGATACATCGTTAGTTATCTTACCTTAGCTCTAAATAATTGTAGCAGACATCTCAACCGTTCCAAATTAAACTTTACCTTCAACAAAATTAAGTTTGCTTCTTATAAAACTAATCGCGATAGATCTGCTGTTGAAAATACCGACTTATTCGCTACTAATAGAATCTAGTTTGAATCGAGAGTATTTTTTTTAAAACGAGCATTAAAGTTAATCGATTTTCAATCTGATTAAGATGAGTTTAAGGTTGTAATTGATATGGGAACGATGAAAGAGAAGTTTGTTTATGCCGCGTGTCACGGAAGCAGAGCAATTTAGCTGTCCGCGATCTTTATTTATCGATAGCAAGTGATATATTGTGTAGACTGTAGACACAAACGTCACGCTATTAAATTACATAAATAGTTTCATTATAATGTCAGCTGGCAGGATACTTTGACGAGGTCGAGCGCTTTGGGTCCCTTACTTCCAGCGAAAGTAATGGCGCCTAGCGGTTTTTTTTTTGATAAAAATTAAGATGTTTCTTTAGATAAGATATTCTCCATCGCTGAAAGTTAGCAGTCAAGTTTTCCGACCGTTTTTGATTCCGATCGACTCCTGTAGATATTTATTATAACACATTTTGCCATCATAATGGTCTGTACCATACGAAACGATGCGCTTATTGGCGCTGCTGGATAGTTTTTATAAGCTCGATTTGTTGCTGCATTTGGACAAAGAGGCATTAGAAACTTTAGATGTCCAACTTGCGTAATGCGGAGCAATCTTCAACTCTCTTTATAACTTAAAATTATCGAGGTCACAGTTTGGTCTCTTGTGATCTCGATATCAGAGCTAAGCAAAGGGTAAAGTAAATTCAATGTCCGAGACAAAATATTGTGACCTCGAGTGAGAAACACTATTTTTCATCATTGCCTATGAGAAAAGAAACTTCTCAGAATCGAATGAATCAAAAAAGATGATAGACACAAATGCGGACCAATCAGAAGGTAGAAAGCGCTAAAACCTACAAAAAAAATATTTTTGCTTTCGCTATAGTCTGGAGCCATTTTTCGCTTTTCGAATAGATATGATATTATACTTGGAAATATACACTTGACAGGGATTAGATTTACGGTTGCACAAAAGACCCGGCTTGTCTAAAACGTGCTGGCAAGAGTCTTTGACTTTATCACCGACACACTTTAAAAGAGCCATAAATCGTAATCAATAAATCTAAGACTTTAATGGGACCAATTAAACAACCGTAAAAATACATCTGTAATTTTCTATAAAATATTTCCTACGTAAACTGAGTAATTTATGGCGGCACAGCACGTTATTCTTTCAACGGAAAACACGCGCCTTTCTTGAACAGTTAAATGGTATCTACTAGCTATATCTACGTGTATCTCACTATGATTTCAAACGACTTTTGTTAAAAGTGTTAATGTTTATGTAAATTCGATGTATTGTCTCCACTGCTTATCTCGAAATCACGATATTCTTTATTTGGAATGACTTTTTATTGTCTCTTTTGGATCGTTAAAGTTGTGTTTAAGTTTAATGACCCTAAGTGATAACTAGTCAAAAATAGTAGTAATTTTCACGCAGACTAAGTTATAAGTAAGTGATTAATCCAATTTTTGAAATTCCTTCCACACAGAAAACTTTCGTCCTATTGGAGCAATAGCGACACCATTCCATTACTGTAGCAAAAAGGTATTTTGTAAGGGTGCTTGTTCACAATTCAATTGCTATCTTTGCTGAGTAACAGAGCAAATGTTTATCGCTCGCAGATCGTGAAATATTTTTATGTTATAGCATTCCATCTGGCACTCAGGAACAATCAAATACAAATGACACCGCATGCTCTGAACACCTTTTTACTTTGACACCAGCAGTGCAAATTATCTTTTATAGAAACTATGCTCTGAATTTCCCATTATCGTCGTAATATCTACGTGGGGTGCGAATTAAATGTTGAGTAGGTACATCGATATTGGATATTAAAAGCTCACTGTACGGTTTTTTATATTTTGCTTGGACGAGTTCTAGTTTTGTAAAGTTTCTTGTTCGGTATGCCATCAAGCTTTATGATGTAGAGACTGTGCAACATATGAGGGTATAACAATAGCGTTGGGGTATAACGATTTTTATAAACCGCCTCTGGGATTTTAATCTATATTAAATTAAAAACCCACAAATTCATCACATCATAAGACCCTGTCTCAACATCTTTTTTTGTCTCAAGAGAGGTTCTTCTCCCAAAGAGGGGTTTGGTTATTATAACCCACTATGGTAGTTATATGTCGGCGGGCTTCGTAAGAATATATTGAAGTGAACTCTCTGGTATGTAGGGTTCCTAACGATGTTTTGGTTACTAATTAGTTTTTTAATGCACATAAGTCAGAGGCGTATCCGAAATTGAACCCACGACCCCTGATGATAGAACCCTGAGGTACAGCTCTGATCTAATCAAACCTATAACAAGCGTAAAATGAGGACTGACATTCCTCTTTAATAACAAAAAGAGAAACCCCTAATTAGAGTATTTATTTCCAAAAGACCTGTACCTCACATCCTATTTTGTATAAAGATTTTTTTAAAAACCTCCTTCCTGTATAAAATAGAACTAAAACAGAAATTAGCGGTGTCTAATAGGTATGAGCGTTCACATAAAATTGCAGAAGGATACATTATATTATGTCAATTAGTTCTTCCATTTGTTAGCAGACGTGAAGATTATAAATGAAAGATTGCCACGAGCCTTTATAGGTTTGACAAGTAGAATGCGATCTAGAGTTTATTATAGCATACGTAATGGTGGTACAGGAATGTCCTGCTCTTGTAACTTCATGTTATTGCTTATAATTTCATTTGATCCCTTCTCCGAATGCCACTTAGTATTTGAGCCATACTACATGTTAGTCATGTGCGAATTAGTAAGCATCACACACTTTTTAGAACATAATAGAGAACTATAATTATGCTGGTAATGATTTCTTTAACAGTTTGGTAACGTAAAGGTACTTCGAACAAAATATACATTAGGGATTTTCTAACAGCGTGAGAAAAACAATAGAATACACAATTTTATAAATTTCATGTATCCTCTATTTTCTCTTTTTAGGGTTCCATACCAAAATGGTAAAAACGGAACCCTTATGGTGAGACTTTCTCCGTCCATCCGTCCGTCCGTCCGTCCGTCCGTCTGTCACACTCGATTATTTCAGTAACTATCGAAGCTATAGAACTGAAATTTGGAATAGTTGTAGGTAATTGCGGCGCGCCGCCATTGCAATCATAAAAAATTGAAAATCTATTTTATTTTTATTTAAAAAGGGGGGAAAACCGGGTCGTCAAAATTTGAAAATGAGATAACAATATTGAGTGGGGTATCATATGAAAGAAGAGAGTTGGAGAGAAATCAGGCGTAGCTTTCAGTATTGCGACTATGGAACGCAAAGACGTATTCCCGTCAAAATCATTTGTTTGTACATTCCATTCCCGGGATATAACCCGTGGGATAGGTCAGGCGGCGTCGCGAAGGGCCATTTGCGTCCAATTAAAGGCGAATAAATTGCCACCTCCCATGTGGATATCAATAACACCGCGCCCCCCAGATCAATTTGTGCGTACAGTCAGGATTGAGGCAAAGATAATGAAATTAGAATAGAAGTGATAGAAAATACTTTATTCGTGAACATCGGTGGCTGATCGCGACTTTCGTCCCTATCGAAAATCGTATAAAAGTTTGCCAGAAATAAACAACAAATATAATAGAGAAGTTTCCCTTTGTTTTCAATTTATTCAAAGTCGTCTTTGGTCGTATCATGTAGAGTAACTAAAAATACAAAAACGGAAAAAAATATTTTTTGACAAGTAGATGGATGTATTAGTAAAATTAATTATGTACCTCCAATCTGTTAAAAGAAAAATAGATAATGAATATAAATATATGAGCATCAAGGCAAAAGGCAATCTATAGAGTAAGATAAATTAGACTGTTTACTTTATCTCAATCCAAACATTCAAATTAACACTTTAAAATTAAAGTTTTGTAGAATAAAAAAACCGAAAACAACAAGAGAAAAATATCTCTTCATACCATCTACCTACTCGTAGGTGTAGGTGAAAAATCATGGAAAGAAAAAGGAAGTAGGTAATAATGTAATCTGTACCTAACGGAGAATCTCTGTGACACCTTGATCTTTGCCTCAAATAATAATTTATGAGCCAAGAAATAGCTTCTGTTATTACACGGGCGGACCGCTAATAACACTAGGTGTTTCCCGCGACACCGCACGCATTATGATCCCGCACGCCCCCGGATATTTGCGAGCCTTTTTAATACACTTGCGGACACTGGTATAATTTGTAATACAAGAGCACTAATACGAGTGTAATTATTATTATAATATGATGTTTTGCCACTACTTTTTAGGGTTCCTTACAAAAAGGGTAAATGGAATCCTATTACTGAGATTTCGCCGTCCGTCCGTCTGTCACCAGGCTGTATCTCTTAAACTGTGATAGTTACACACTTGAAATTTTTTTCAATGATGTATAACTGTAGCCACTATAACAAAAAATACTAAAAAAACAAAGATTAAAGGAGGCTCCCGTACAAAAACGTGATTTTTTCTCGTTTTTGGTCGATGGTCCACAATCTCAATACTAATACTTGTATAGTACCTAGTAGGGTATTGAGAGTTCTGGTTCTGGCATCATCTCGCTACGTTATACATATAGATAAAAATATAGAAGATAATAAATAACATTAATTCATGTTAATAAGTAATACAACATTTTGTAACTTGTACTTGTAATTAAGGAATACCTAAAAATGTTCCACGAAAAACGTCGAAATAATTTGTAACAAGGTGTTAATGCATTCAAAAGAAATGATAAAATTAATCTAAAGCAATAAAGCAAACTGCACTGAAATTAGTGCTGTCACGATTTATCTGCCAACTTATTTATATACTCGTAGGTAGACTCTCGCGCAACTCGGTTAGTACAATAATTTTCAAAGATAGTATGTGTTTGTTTCCTTTGTTTGTATCCGGTAAAATTATCGGATAGTTACAGCAAGGTTCCAAGCAACCGTGAGGAAACCGTGGGCGTATCCGGGTGAGAAAGATAAGGTATAATAGGCTATTTGACAACAATGAAAATATTATACCTGAAATTGTGGTAAATCTCACTAATAACAACGTAGATAAGCATATTTCACATTATTTTAATCAAATATATGTATATTTTTCAGCAAAATAAGAGTTTAATAATGTTATAATTTTTGATATTTTACCTGTGACAGGAACGCCCTGTGATTGGTTGCAACTCTGGTGACGTCACACTCGAAAACTTGCGGGAAAACAACAGCTTTTTGTACTGATTTTTCTGAGTGTTTTGTTTGGCGGGCGTTTTATTTTATCTTTTAGCTATTTAAACAGTAATTTTATGGTTAACTTTATAACTAAACATACTAAGGAAATAAATAATTAAGTATTTCAAATCGCAGAATGGAATCAAATTTTGTGCGAGCTGATAATAGCAACCTACCTAAGGTAGATGTTTTTATGGTTGCACTTTACTTTAAGAATAATGCTGATTATTATGGCGCGGAACTGAAAAACATAAAAACAGCAATGTAAGTACCTACCGCGTCGAACATATTAGTCCTTCCTTTATTTATTATAATCATTAATCATTATCTCATTTTAGTTTATGTTGACAAATACTCAGGAAGTTCATGGGAGTTCGGTTTATCATGGTACAGACACAAACACTTTTTGAGGGCAATTCATGGAGGTATTTGTACATAATGGTACTACACAGCATTTGTACACCATTCTTTCTGTTAAAATATATTAATTTTTATTAAATTTAAAGAAAAGCGAAGAAATTCAACTAAACTGTACGGTACTGTAGTCTGTTTATATGCGTTTGACAATGTGTGACGTCACGAGTCAGATGACAAGCGCCATTACAAAATTGGCGTTTTTGGCGCGGTTTTGAAAATGAAATTTTAAAAGTGGTTTTTAAAGGGAATTACATTAAATTTCCGCGAAATATCAATGTAATGTGCTTAATAGGTAGTAATAAATTCTTTAAAATCATTTTCAAAATTTAGTCAAATAGCCTATTATGTATTTCTACAGGATATCTCAATGCTAATTTGCAGCCAAATACTTATCACACAGTATTTTTTCGGATGTAAGCGTCATATATAACCTAACAAATCGGCATAAATCTGTCTCTTACTGTTTCCAAAATGGCTTCACGAGTCAAATTGTGCACAAAAGAAGGCGGGAAGTCATTATTTAGAGGCCCTCTGATGTCTAACATATTACTTAATAGCCATTGTCCGCTTCTCCTACCCGCGATACTTTTTGTTTTTTCAAAACCCCATGGGTATAATAGATCAGAGAAATGAACTTTCCGGCATAAAAATTAGTAGGTATATGTTGCTTTTCCGATCATGAACTGTTCTGTGCAAAAAATAACATACTCGTATGTACGTAGATCCATAGTTCTGTTGCGGCGTCATGTAAAGACAAACAAACAAAAACTCGGATTCATAATTATATTTAAAAAAAATATTTTTATATGTCTTTTAATACAAACAAGCACATTTTTATTTTAACGTCCATCTGCAGATTGTAGTTCCTCTGAATTTTCCTAATCTGTAAGTTGCCTGGCAGAGATCGCCATTTGGTGATAAGGCCGCTCTGTGGACTACTTCCTTTTTACTCCTTTTATATAGTTTCATGTTTTGTGATGTACAAATAAAGTGTTAAATAAATAAATAACTAACGTCTTTTAAAACGTGCCATGAAAATGGGAACAGGGGCAAATATACCAAACGGAGCAGAGCAGTAAATTGAAACCCGATATTATTATAAATATGCGGGACCCTACGTGACGACATGCGCCCGGTTTTACACGCTGCGTTATATTAATTATTACTGCTTTAATGAATTTGTGAGCGAATGTTGAATTACAGCACTTTGAATTGATCACGTGACGTTTGGCGATTAACGATTATTGAATGGAAGCAGGCGTTATTTTGCGGAAATCCATAATTAGCAGGACTGATTAATTTGTTTTGCTATTATCCGCTACTGGAAAGGATTCTGTATGGTGTAGATATAGGTATAGAGATTTAGAGAGTTAGAGTAGACTCTACGATTTCGCATTGTGAAGTCACATCTCCTGAGGATGTCCCGGTGTCGGGACGAAACGTGCGTCGAAGAAAGTGATAGAAAATTGTGTGTGGTGTTTCATGTGGATGGTGTTCCTGCATATTGCACCATACAGAATCCTTTCCAGTAGCGGATAATAGCAAAACAAATTAATCAGTCCTGCTGATTAACGATTAGTTTTCTGGTTTGCCATCCCCATCTTTGCTTAAATCTGTCTGATGGATTGTAATGTATGCTTATCATATTTCTTAAATAAGAAAACCTACTATTTAGAATTCTTGACTAAACCTAATTGGAACGTCATTTAATCACCAACAAATATACCGCCATATATAATCATTTTGTAGTCAAAGAATTTCTCTGTCTTGTCAAATTCCAAAAATGAAAAATAACAATGTTTTTCAACAACATAATATATTACAGCGAAAAATCGCGTTATATTCAAGATATCTTAGGCTGCTCGCACATTGGCTACAGGACAGTGGACAACCTGTGCCTTTCATGTATTCATTTATATTTTAATGTATGAATCACTGACCAGCAAATTATCCTCTTGATTCTTCCGACTTTATATTCTATCACAACTATTATAATAAATCAGTATTTATGGCTTTACAGGAACAAAAAAATTACACCCAAGTCAATCAGATACCTCTGTACTTATACTTTATTACTATACACACACTCGATTACTCGACGCGACTAATCAAGTACCTAATTAGTTTTAATAAATAAGGTCACAAAAATTCAATAAGAATAGTGGAATTTTTTTAAAAGCATACATAACGCTATTTTCGCACTATTCTTCAATCGGATATTATCCTCAACACGATAGTAAAGCAAATGTGCGACCCTCCTTAAGGCTATCAACTGAAAAATGTTGCTAACTTAATAAATAATTCATAAATTATAATTGCAGTTGAGAAGGGAAATGGCGAATTTCTCACAGTTTTTAACACTGAAACGGCGTTTTAATCAAAATGTTTTGAGGCGGTTCCTTATTGAGATAATTATAGGCAAATTGGTGAAGATGCGTTAACAAGGTATGGAGTATGAGGACATTTTACAAAAATCCTTTATGAGCCTTGCATCACACCGAACATCAAAAACTCGCTATCCCCGCTGTCTTTGCTTTTGTTTTAAGGCCTTAATAACCCCACGATTGAAATAAATATTAATTTAGGTTGCAAATCAAATCAAATCAAATCAAAATATCTTTATTTCACATAGGCCTAACATATAGGCTCTTGCGAACGTCGGTATGACATTTCTTGCATAAATGAATGGTGATAACTACAAGTCGACTTAAAACTAAGTTTACGAGGGTTCCAAACGCGCCCTGCCACTGAGAAGAAGATTCCTGAGTTGATTTCCTAACTACATGATTTTAATGTGACTTCTTGGATGTTTGTTCAATTCTGGACATTTAAGGGTGCCTATGTCTATCTTTGAGAGCACAATGATCATGTGCCACGTAGATTACAGTCCCATCGTTTTCTCTCTCTCTCTTTCTCAACCCCAGTTACCAGGCAACCGGTAAAAGCATTCCATTTTCCAGTGCCCGGTCGCCACTTAAAGTTCCCAACATCTTTTATTATATTATTATACTTTTTGGGTAATGGCAATGTGTCCCACTCTTAGTTTCAAATAAATATGCAGCTCTGTTTCTATGTAAAAGAAACAGAGCTATGCAATCTTCTCGTTTGTGCTGATATATCTATAAAATCTATCACTTTTTTGGCTGTCCCGAGTTTTATTCTAGGCAAAGGCCAGTTAGGATTTTCATTTTTTTAAACTTCAGTCGTGTAAACTGAACGATCCATTTACAACCAAATATCTATCGTAAAATATCATTCAAGTAGGTACTTACTTATAATGAAGTTTAAAAAACTTTCATAATTAAATATGTTACTCTTCGGTGTAAAAGACATCCATACATTGACCCTTAACATTCCACTAGGTGCTAAACCTCTCGAGATATGCCGAATTGTCGATAAGAGATGCAAAATTTAATGATATTCTGATTGTTAATAAACATGCATTAACAATTTGGCTGATACTTAATGACTATAATTAATAAAATGAATTTATCGGTGTAATAACAATCTGAATAAAAAATACGATTTTGTTGGTGTTTACAAACAAAGGAATTGTTTTTTTTTTATTTATTAAATACTTCTTTTTTAACATTTCTCGTAATTTAAATGAAATTGCAATAAAATAGTGTGTTCTCTACAGGAAAGTATCAATAAAACTATTACAAATTTCATTACTTAGCCCCAACAACATATGACTTTTCTATACCTAAAAAATATCGGGATCATAATTATTTTAGTGCAGATTTAATATAGATTAATGTAATTTAACTTTGTTTTAATTCAATTCGATTCAATTCCATTTTTTTATTGCGAATTTGGGTACATATAATATAGATGTAAAATATTTCTTATCTACGGCATGCAATGTTACAGAATAATTACTAATTATTAATTTACAAAATATGATTACTGAATTTAAAACTCTAAGTTGACGTCAACTATTTTTAAAGTTCAAATAATCCTAATAAGGCAGTCGATAAAGTAGAATAACTAATTGATAATGCAGAACCAATCTAGGAGGCTAGGAACAAGTGGTGTTGAAAAATAACTGATATGATATAAGCATTCTATTGATTAAAAATGAACATGATAACATAAATGTCATTTCAGAGTCATTAAAGTAGCGTTACATGTGAACAAACTCATAAATTCAGAGTCGACGACCACCGCTGTAGTACCAACTGTAGTTTAAATGAAATCGAATGTAATTGTAAAGTAATTACACGATCCAATGCTGTATTATTATTCGCGAATTGAAGTAAAGCTGGACACATACTTGTCTTCAAAAGATAATATCAGGAGCACAGTTTTTATTGTTCTGCTAAAGAAAAACACGAGTTAATAAAGAAAGGTACAAGTTTTCATTTATAATTTTTGGTATTACTGAACTCGACCAAAGTTATAAAAATTTTGATAAAAATTGATTATTATTTCGTTTTAAAGAATTATTTCCGAACCAAATATGGCCAGGAGCAAAGATTATTACTATATGAATCCGTATAACACCACAACATGATCAAAATATGCATGATTTACAAATGATTTGGTAAGTATTTTGAATATATGGAGAAAACGTAGGTCAGTGCATTCTTAAAAATCAATAAAAATTGAGTAGATTTTCACAGCAACAAGAGGCTAAACCCTTCCAAAATAAAAATAATGAGTCCGATTAAACTTCTACGACATATTGATGAAACCTACAGCATAAGGATAGCCTCTACATTATTTTGTTTTTGGAATCCGTTAAAGTCCCATGTGTGCGCCAAGCTTAACAAAGGGTTTGCATCAATTTTGTGATTTTTAATCTGGAGCAGCTTGATATTGCGTTCGAGTTTCGTATTCCAATGAATTACTGATGATAATTACATGTCGCGATACCGTGGGCCCGGTGCTCGGTGGACCAATATTATTGATGTTTTTAGCGTTCCGTAGGCGAATGGCAAAAATGGAATCCTCATAATTTAGAACCTATCAGTTACTTATATGTGCACCTTACTTAGATTTGGAAGCATTAATATAAATATTCTGAAAACTACATATTATTTAGGTTCTATTGTTGTAAAATTAATAAAATGTAATGTTGTAAAATTAATAAATTAATAATTATATTTGTAACATATTACCTATTATTATGCCCTTGAACTATATTCACATTATAGTTCAAGGGCAACTTTACGTCGTACTATGCATGATTTTTTTTTATTATTACTTTTTTTTAATTTTTTTTTCTCTAAATTTGCTAATTATTCTAATTAAAATTTCATTTTGCATTACCAATGTTTTATTTACCTCGCAAGAATGATATAAAGTAGAATGCTTACCTCGGTTGCAAGTAGCTATTACACCCTCGAACTATATTCACCCTCGCTCGCTGCGCTCGCTCGTGTGACTAAATATCTCGGGTGCACGCGATCCATTAGCGCCCTATGCGAGCTACGCTCGCACTGGCGCCAAATTGGATCTTGTTCTGTAATAGCTTACTTACGTCTTTTGTGTAACAATCTACTATTAATTCCTCTGTTATATCTTTGGATAACTTAATTTTATTGAATTAAGTTAGTGTTATTATTGACGACAAGTTTTATTATGATGTCTTTGATAAAACTTAAATTATATGTCGGACATTTCCAACAATGAGGTGAGTAATCCTTGAAACTTTAAAATTACGTAGAACTTGTATCCAATCAAAGTTTTGATTTCAAAGTTGCTTATATTTTAAGATATGGATTTTTTCGGTGACACCATAAAATGGATTTATGGAACCCTAGGAGCGCGCGAGCACGCACTTGGACAATTTTATTTTTATTTCCGAAGCGTATTATGTCTCAAATTATTCAGTCTATAGCATTGATAGACATTGGTGAAGATATATTATCATGTTTTCTAATTTACCTACTGATTTCAATTAAAAATTCATTTCTCTTGCTCCTTAGGTAAATAGCTTATTATTATGTATGATGTCTTAAATTTTAAAAGAATTCGAAAAAAATGCACAGATTTAGCAATATTTCATTAGATTTAAACTTGTCCCCTGGTATTGTTTCCTTATTTCTGAGGAACTTGGCTTTATCTTGATAATATTCGTCTTACTCTATTCTGTATATATCTTTTTATTCTTCAATATATTTATAAGTGTTTTCTTCATACTGTCGTCAAAACTGAGTAAGTACTATGCTTATCTTCGTATGAAATAGTATATCAGTGACTTGCAGACAGTAAATATTTCCTTGAACTCATAAAAGCCCAAACTTAGCGTCTTGAAGGGCTCTTTCAAAATCAATTTTCTTATTTATTCTGGATGTTAAAACCAGGTATTGACTACCCATAACTTAGACAAGGGAATGTAGAATAGGGTTGGCAAGTCACATTCTTTAATTATAATTCCAGCTGATGCTTACACCTCTCCCTCAAGTATTTGCTGATTATAAGTTATAATAATACTTTCTTTAAAACTAATACTATATATCTTTGTACTACTCTATCTTTGAACTCAATTACTTTTATTCGTATAATGAATCAATGCGCCTAAATGATTCGAATATTCATTTTGTTTAAGTATTATTGTACTACAAAGTTCATAATTTACTCAGTGCTCATCCGTCGCATTGTTTTAATAAAATGAACTCAAGTCTCAGAATACTATCTGACATTTAAAAAAATATTCACCAATGACGACCTCCGTGGTTGAGTGGTTAGTGTGCCGGTTTTCAAGGTGCCGCCATCTCTGAGGATCCGGGTTCGATCCCCGGTCGGGGCAATGTAGAAAAATAAGTTTGCCACATTTTCTCGGGTCTGGGTGTTGTAGTACCTTCGTTGTTTCTGTTTTCCTGAACACAAGTGCATAAGCTACTTACTAAGGAATCGGAGCAATGTATGTGATGTTGTCCACTACATATTTATATATATATATTATTATATTATTATTATTTTTAATGATCCTCAGGAACGCCGTGTATAATGGCATTCTATATTCTTCACAGCAAGTGACAACCCTATAATAAAACCACTGTTTTTTCTACGAAAATACTTACAAGAGATCTCGATAACCGAATTTTCAATTAAGTGTCATAATGGTTCCGCGGAAATTTATCATTTCGCCCCACAATTTGTGCGTACACTCGTTAATTACGCCGATTGGGGTTCCGCGGGTATAATGAGAGGTGCCCGGTGTAATAATGACATGGTGGGCGCCGTACCTAACCACTGTGATCTGATGCTTGGAGCTCATGTAAAACTGTTTATTAAAATGTTCTTTTTAACTGTAGATAAGGCTTGCGGTTGTCTCGATGTTTGGTGTGAAAAGTATGGGTAAGTGTAGCGACATACCTGCCAAAAGTACGGCGCCGAAAGTTCGGTTCAATATGCGAATGTACGAATGACGCCGAACGTAACGCAAAGTACGAGTCGGACTCGTGCATAAAGGGTTCCGTACCATTATCCATAAAAACGGCAAAAAATACGTTTGTAATTATGGGAGTCCCCCTTATTATCCGTATTTGTTTTATTTTGATTAAATAATTTATTTTTAAAGTGAATTATGGAAATAATTCTCATCGTCATTCGTCAGAAAAAACGGTGTTGAAGAAAAATGTCATTAGATATCCTGCTAGCTGAAAATCTTCCGTAATAAATATGTATTCTTCAAAGTTGTGGAAAGTCAGCATTTCGCACTTTTAGTAGACTAAGAGCATTATGAATCTATTAGAGTATCGATAAGAGTAGACCGATAATGCTGATGATCACATCAAATTCTATTACAAATTCCTAATTGAACGATAGATAAAGATACGAACAATTACTGAGTTCATTCATCTATCTCTTAACAGGCGGTTTGATAATTTTTCTTAACTAACGAACTTGATTAAACAAATTAAATAAGCTTAATATATTTTTAAACCTTTATGTTTTTTTCTTAATCGTTAAGACAAAGGCAATCAGAACGAAATCATTAGAATAAATAAAAAAAAATTAACCGTAGGTCGGTGGACCGCGATTTCAAAATACTTAACTGCTTCTTATTTAAGCATAGTTATTATTATAAGATTACACGTTTGTCTGTATATACCTTTTTTCATCCACGAAAATTATCATGATTGATTTAATTTTAAGATACTTATTGGTATAATAGGCAGATAGAATACAATAATCAAACAAGTTTGATTTACTTATTATCCCCGAATTACAACTGATTGCATCGAAATTGTATAAATATAAATTTCCACACAGACAAAATCGCAGGCAACAGCTAGTAAAAATTATGATCAATCAAGAAACAAGCTTCTGTCAATCAAAGAACTATAATGATATCATCGACTTTTAATAACTCGATTAAATTAATCAACTCGGATCTACATCTTTATTTTCGCATTATGTACCCGTGGGGCATTTTTCGATTTTAGGAAATCGATCGTGACCAATCGAGATATCGGATTCTCGCCGGATTTATGAATAATTCGATAATAAAAAGCGCAGCCTGGTTATCTTCAAACGATATTGAATTCGGTTCCACAAATTCACGATTCGCTTTTCTCACGGACTTAACAAGACATCGTTTTTGTAAAGCTATTTTTTTACAGTAAAGAATGACGAGGCGGGCAAAACCTTTTGATGTTAAGTGATACGGATGCCCATTGCGCATGTGCGTCTCTGGGGTTTGCATTTTGCAATGTATGTATGCCCTGTAATTTCATCAGCTAGAAGGCCCTACAAACTAAAAACACAACTATTTTTTATTACGACTGGCTACTCAAAAATTGGAATAGACATTATGTTTTTAATAGACATGTACAAATAGATAAAAATAGTGAAGATAGGCCCATCCGAACATTTTAAGTACAAGTAAGTGTAGTTTCTTCATAAGAAAATGTAGCGACATCTAAACTCCTGCGAAATAGATGTTTATTTTTTTATATATTTTTGTATCTATGTATCTGTGGTCACCTTGCCTGCAATATTATTATTAATTAAAAAAAAAATAGGTATTTACCTATCTACCTATACTGACTACTGCCGGGGGGGGGGGGTGTAAAATAGTCATTCTTGCTCCCTTAAACTGGCGACATTTTTTCGCGCTGTTCGCCTTGTCTTTAGTATACATGTCTGTGTGTCATTATTTGCATGAATTATTACAACTTTACCATTAATTTCGTTATTTTGACTGCCTCTGCATTCACTGCTCTACTACTAGACAGAGTGAAGCAAGATACAGAGGCAGTATTTACAGGAATAATAATTACTACGGTATTTACCTGAAGTATTTACGGTAATGAAAAATCGGGAAGGGAATGCGATGGACATAGATCGATGGAGGAATTTTCTGGAGCACGTCCGAGCCCATAGACGGTTAGTTTCCTCTTTTTAATACATAATATCATCGGCTAGTTTTTTTTTGAAAATTATTCGAGGTGTTAGTTTAATTTTTGTTTTGCCAATGCCCATTTTGTTGCTTACATTCTTAGTGTAATATATCAAATGCAGTATGATACTGATGAACATTTAATAAATATTCAATTAAAATACTTAATTATTTATTAATCAATATTTAAAGATTTTACCAAACTGTCCCATTTAGACAACACCACTCGAAATACTAGAGTAGTCCTCAAAATAGACTTGTAGATTTAACAAGGTTGACCTTTGTTGAAGCTATTTGTTTAATCTGCTCCTTAAATTAATGCCAATGTCCATATTTAAAGGTAATAAGCAAAGCAGCGTGTCTTCTCAGAACGGAATTTCTCTTGTTTATTGCTCATAACATTATTATAATAAGCGCTCTGACGATAAAGAACGATGATAACTATTATATAAATATTAACAGTATTAACAATACGAATACACATGTAACGATCTTCTTTTAAAAGTAAGGAAGGATTAAGAAGACGTCGAATAAAGTACCGGTTTAAAAAAAAATGTTATAGCTTCATTTCATAAAAAAAAGACCACAGAAGCGAAATACAATTAATTATTTCCGAATCTTAACATGAACACGTTTTAAAGAAGTCTTACGTTATTTAAGATACTATTGAAAAGGCTATAGGATCATATTTCGATTCGTAACGATCAAATTATGGACTTTCGACCTTAAGGCGCAGGTTATCTGCGATCGGCCTGAGAAATATACATAAATGCATATTAGCTCGCCCGCACACGCAAACGCTCCGGTCCGGTTATAAGGCAGAACAGCATATTATTATCAGTTCAGAAGGATACATATTCATGCTTGACGAAAATCGTTCCTGATTCCTCATATTATTTTGATATAGGCTAGGTCACAGCGTGTGCCTAGAACCTGTCTATAAATTGCAAAATGGATGCTGCATGTCTGTCAAAAGAAAAATCTGTTAAAAAGAATAAGAAAAAAAGGCAGCACGAAATAGCTCCTTGACAATATGAAAATCCAAACATACGTTCAAAAACTACTAAGAACTCCTGACGCTTCACTCGCGTGACCCTGTCTTACCATCGTAAGGTAAGATTTTCGAAAACTCATTCATAGCTGACAATAACTGCCTGTGTTTCAAGTTTAAGTCCAATGGGCGCAGTAATTAGGTGTGTGTTGATAGATCAGCCAGACATCCAACTTCTTCAGCCGCCTAGACGCCTTTGTTTGAAATGGGAAAATACTATAGAACTCGCGGCACTGCTACAGAAATCGACACCTCTGTTTGAGTTTTCACTTCTGTGGGCACCCCTAAATTGCCACATCTTTTTTGTACAGTTTAGGATTATAACAGTTTAATCCAACAAAACAAAACCGGGACGTTTGCGACCAAACTAAGCGCTCCTCGAAATGAGACCGACAAGATGATGGGCCCTTTCAGAGAGTTATGCTCTTGTCTTGTTTACTTGTTCGACTTTTTGGCGGCACTCGCGTTGTATAATTTGTTTTTATTATGCCCACTACCATAACGGCGATTATCGCCGCAATTTATTTTGGTATTATTTTAAATGATGAGCCGTTTCGGCTGAATTTCCCTCCGAGAGTGATGTGCATTGGTTATAACGAAATGACTTGTGAGTCTGTGAAATATGACACTTGTGACTGATGTGCGCAACACCCTACTTTTCCTGCGTGATGTTTAATGTTTGATAAATCATTATGTAATTGTTTCCATTATCAGTAATTAAAGTAGGCTTGATAACTTTATAGACTGTGCAAAGTCTTTCGAAATCTAATTTGCCGTGCTATTCTGCAAAACAGCGACGAGCGTACATCTCTGCATCTATGAATTTGTCAGTTGTAATAGAGTACAATTTTGCATGCCATATTTGGGTTGGCAGCTGTCTGGCAGCTATTTCATTTAGTAGAATAGCACAGCAGTTTTTTGTCAAATATTAATTTCTTACCTCATTATATCTTATTGAGTATTTAATTTTCGGTCTTTTTCCCAAACAACACTTGAACGAACTTTTTGACCGATTTCAATTTACGCAAACTACAACAGAATATAGGGATCAATCCGATTCACCGACATTTGAAAACAAGTTTCATCATGATACCATAAACTGGGCTCCGATGATACCATAGAAAGAGACAGTAACACCAAACATCGCCCGGTCGGGAAAAGCGCGAACAACTAAGGGTGCGGAATGCTATTGAAGTGAGGCGATAGGATCTGAGATGCAGTGCACTTAGCGCCTGATATTGTGTCTCGGAGATTGACACAAAAGTAGACGAAGCCGGGCACTCGAGCTATGTGATTGACGCGAGGTGTTAATGGTGCACGGGATCACGTTGTTTTGTTTTGGCTGCATCCAAACCCTTTAAATTATCTATTCTATTCCTACGATTACATTTGGAACGAAATTCTGAAAATGCATTAACTTAATAACGTATGTATGGAAGAAAATGACGTATCCGAATGACAAAGTGGTCGGTGATACCAATTATTTATCTTTCTCATACATAACCTGCCTAAACTAACCTAACCTATCGGTACCTAACTAAGCAGGCATTTTTTATACAGGCATTGCCTTGACATATCTACTTATGCAAATCAAAGGGTTGATTCACTAAATAACTCTGTTTCCTCAAATAACTCGCTGGCAGGAGCCAGGATTCACTTTTGTACCTATTTATTTATTTATTTTATTGCGCTATCTGACTTTACTTCCTCTACATATAAAACTCAAATATCACACCTCTCATTATATTATTGAGTTTCAGTGGTTTGAAGTACTCTCTGATTAGAATGAAGTGAATGATAATAAAAATTAAATTTCAAATCAGAAAAACTATGCCATCCCACTTCTGATAAAAATTTAATAAGTACCTATACTAGATGCGTAGACTGAAAAGTTTAAGCCTTTTTGAACTTTAAATGAGCTTTCTACTAAGCATAAGTCAGTTTCTACTAAGTAAAATAAGTTCCTGCATTGAATATTCAATCTCATTAATCTAGTGAAACAAATTCTAGACACTAATAAGGTACTTTTAATGGCCCGATTATAGCTCCTATAAGGGTTTTATTGCTTTAGAAACAATTAGCAACAACTCTCAACTGACGTTTTACTTGAATGTTGTCTGTAAGTTTACAGTTTCCTTTTCGATACACAATCAATTCAATTGAATAAAATATTAAGCTCTATTTAAATAGATTTAACGACCTTTTTGAAACTTGTTTCGTAAATGGTTGTTTGTTTAATCCAATATTATAATTGAAAAGTTTTGTTCTTTTTTAAGTCAGTTAAAGTAACTCAAAATCGAGAATGACAATATTATTCAAATGCATTATCGCTTGCGACATTCAGAAATCGAATAAGAAAATACACATATCGATGGGTGGATTTGCAACTACGCCCTTAAAATCTCATGATTTCGTTTCTCCAAATAAATTCGGACATACGTAACGGATCGATGGACATATATTTAGTATTCAACAGAAGAAACGACATTGACTACTTTTGTAGCAACCATGAGTTTACCTTCAAAACTTAATAAGTGATCTTTATTGTGAAGATGATAAAATTCAAAATGATGTTACTGTTTCGAAATTAGACGCATAGGTAAAATTGTAGCGCTATATTTATAGGTCTTTATGCCCGAATCGAGTGCTCGAAAATACTCAATGAGTATAAGTTATTTTGTTTCCAGATAAAAAAGGATCATACTCTTGACGCTTTTGTTTCATTAACCGTAAATGGTGTGGCTGATTTACTCGATCGTAACTCGTTTAAAGTCTTTAATAGTACAAGTTATGCGTGCCAAGCTAATTCGGATGGGAACCCGACATGTTTACCTACAGCGTCTATCTTTGATGATCTCCTAGGCATTTACGCCTTTATCAAGTTCAGATTTTCATGTCGCAATCGAGAAAAAAGGGCCGCCTATTAAAACTACTACCAGAGTTTTACGATATTTTCTACTACGTTGCCATCTAACCAAACTAACATTTGGCCCGTTTTTAGGGTTCCATACCAATTTGGTAAAAATGGAACCCTTATGGTGAGACTTTCTCCGTCCATCCGTCCGTCCGTCCGTCCGTCCGTCCGTCCGTCCGTCTGTCACACTCGATTATTTCAGTAACTATTCAAGCTATCGACTTGAAATTTAGAATAGTTATAGGTAATAGTGACGCGACGTCAAAACAATCGTAAAAATTTGAAAATTGTTTTTATTTTTATTTAAAAAGGGGGAAAACCGGGTCGACAAATTTTCAAAATGAGATAAAAATATTGAGTGGGTTATCATATGAAAGGGCGTTACTTGTGTATACTAAAACTAATTTTTATTTATTTTTATGCCTGATAGTTTTTGATTTATTGGGCAAACTGTCGAAAAAAATACCGTCCCCCCCCCCTTATCTCCGAAGTTTACCAATCAAAAAATCTGAAATAATTATGATCAATAGAAGTTAACGTATATTTTACAGAAAAAATAAAATCAACTCGCTGACTAATATACTTTTTTTGATAATAACAATAATCCGCCAAAAACAAAGTTACGTTTGCGGTTTGCCAACAAAAGTACCTACATGTAAATTATACTCGTAAATTCATGAACAAAAGTGATTCTTTCACTGTTTTACTTCTTTTATGGTATGGAACCCTCGGTGCGCGAGTCCGACGCGCACTTGGCCGGTTTTTTTTTTTGGTACAATAGGACGAAATTGGAGTTTATACCAAAATCAACTCAAGCTTCAAGCTTATATTGATTAAATTATAAGCTCACTGTGGATTTATAGTCACTGCTTACATATTACTTTACGAATCTACGTATTTTGTATCTTATTGATTAATAGGTACGTACCTATTGATTAATTTAATTAATTAATTCAAAATTAACCAACTAACACATTAAATTAAATAATAAGTTCAATTTGTAATACTTTATGCAAGAAATTAAAAGGCTTTTTATTTATTTTATTTCAATTTTATTTTGCCTATTACTCACACGTCTAACGGATTGCTCAGATTCCAAAGTAGAACATATTTTAATCATTAGCAATTCAGACGAATGAATAGGAGAGTATAATGGATCTTGGTGCGTCCTTTTGATACGAAATTCTAAAATCAAAATAATATCATTCAATATCACGAACGCGCTCCCAATTTCGAAGCTATTATTTCGCCGGTCTATATCAACTATGTTGCGCCTGCGTATAGTTAGTTATCAAGTCCCGATATAATTCACCGAAAATTCTTCTCTTGTCGCTGACAGCTGTCATTAAAACCGCCGCCATCTTGGCCGCCATTACGGTTCACGAATTTCACTTAACTTCTTTATAATTTTGATGCAATTTCGGAACGTGATCCCAACACCTACTGTGTACGTGGTTGTGGACGAATATACAGGCTGCTCTTTTTATAGCTTCCCGTTATAGCTTGGAAGTACTAGAATGACTATATGAACACCATAGCGTTCAGTCTGATACAGATATGAACCCAAAATGCAGCTCCCTGGTGGGATGGCTTCGATGAGGAATTTTTCAGCAAAGGGTTATTTAAAGGGAGGAAAACACATTCAAGTGACCTATGCTACTACTCAAAATAAAAAAGGAAGTTTCAATATTTCATGCCAATGCAATTTACCATTTCAAACTTTCCAAATCAAAGATCTGCTACGATTGTCCTAGCAAAATTGAACAATGTCCTAGTGGCAGTGGAGTAAGTATCACCTATTGTCTGTGGAATGTAAAGAGACGAAAGGTTTTTGACGAAATTTTTAGTTAAAAATATTTTGAACCGATTTCGTAGTTTAATATTTTCCACATTCTCCATCAAACTGTACATACCGATCACCGTGCCTAATTGAAATGAAAAAGCGCCCCGATATTTAATGAGCGACGCAAAATCGCTGCGCCTTTTATAAGCGCGTCATAATTTTATGAATTATACGATCGATACAGATTCCTGCGGCGAATGGCCGCGGTGGAAAGGTGACTGGCATGGTCCGCTTACGACCCTGGAAGTACATTCTCACAAATAAAAATCCCCCCCCTTCATTCTCTGTTTACTTGTTTTCTGTTTCATCATTTCGTTCTTGACAGTGCGGTTGTAATCATCTGATCAGAAAACTCAGCGATGAAGAGAACTATGCTCGGAGTTTCTCTGCGTGTGTGTTTCGGAGTGAACAAATCAAAAATAAGGAGATCCGTAGTCGAACCAGAGTCACCGACATAGTCGTAGGGCCGTAGCTCAACGTATCGCGGAGATGAAGTGGCAATAGGCGAGGCACTTAGTTCGAAGAACCGTCGAACGTTAGGTATATTAAGTGCTGGAATGGCGACCCCGCACGTAAAAAAAGCAATATTGGCAGACCTCCGACCAGATGGACTGAGTCGCGAGACGGTGCTATAAAATTCCATCTTTATTTGTTCTTTTTATCCACCCAAAATTAGTGTGTGTGTTTATCATAAGTAATTCTAAATTTTTCCCTTTGAAAGTACATTTTTTGATTCTGACGTAATATGACTTTTGCTGATTTGAATGAAGCTCGGATGGAATTATTGAAGAACTTGTATAGCTTTTGTAAACTATGTAGGAATAGGTACATTTAAAATTATCCATTCCGCGTGATTTGACCCCGTATCTATCCTTGGTTATCGCAGCTAGACATATATAGTCTCTTGATATATAAACCTGTGGATTATAAAATATATGCTACAAAAAGGAAGTAAAGGGTTTTTGTTAGAATTTGAGTATCAGCTAGCTTTTCTTACGCTCCTCTTATGTTGTAAAATATTCTTACTTTGTTAATCTGCCATCCACGTTATGGTAAAACTCACTTAACCTAAGCGGCAAATAGCAGATTGACCGTCTCAGCGCGACGGTCATCAAGACTCATTAAGGTTAATATCGAGTTTTGAGCGAAAATCGATTTAAATGTATCGACGAAGTTTCGATAACGATACATTACATCGCACTCCGCGGCTGTACTTATGGACATTTAATTTATGGGTTATCTTATCTTATACCTTTAAACGAGCAATTCTTGTATATATATTTCTATATAATCTGGATCTCGGAAACGGCTCGAACGATTTTCATGAAATTTAGTATACAGGAGGTTTTGGGGGCGATAAATCGATCTAGCTAGGATTCATTTTTAGATAATGTCGAATTTACCAAAAAAAAAATATGACTACTGCTGCCATCTATTGGCCACCGAGCGAAGCTCGGTCACCCAGATATTAAGTTTTTAAAAACCGATTCACGGTGCTCCGATTGCACGTTGCTTTGAATAAAAGGGCAAAGTGCCGTTGCGAAAAGATCTTGGAAAATTGCAATCTCCTATGGTAGCCAAATCAACGCGTTATCGCTCGAGTTACTAGTTACTACTATTAAGTAGTCTGTCACTAAATGACAAGTGAAGTTTTTTGCATTATAATTGGATCTCAGTTAGATTGCTAAAAATGTTAAATTAGCAGACTTGGGGCCCTGGTTTGCACCGAGAAGAAGCGTATATTCCAACAAATTCACACTAAAAACTTTTTTTTTTCACGTTTCTGAACCGCTAAGCTGTGGAACACCCTTTTGTTTACACTCTTTAACTGTTTCCTCCGTGTCCCCAACATTTTGGGTGCCTTCAAAAGAAGAGTGTAAAAATGAGTGTAGACATGTCGTAACGTCTAGGTAAGCGCGCTCCAATCCAGACATCATCTCGTCAACAGCAAGGATATTAAAAACATATTACAATAAAGAACTTGTGCGTTTCCAATTTCCATACAGATTGTCTAATTGCGACTGGAACGATAATGTTGATTTTCGGAATTTTCCGACTTTTCCGTAGCGATGCAAGATTCAAACATTGATCATACAAACATTGCGAAAGATTTAAACCCATATCGCACTGCATTTGATCAAGCGGCTGGATACGCGTACTATCGTTAGATTTATTGAACACCGAACGGAAGGCATTAGCATGAAGTTCGCCATTAAATTAACCGCTACATTCATACCATAGTAACTAGATATTAACCGGATACGATCAACAGAGGCAGGGGATATATGATTTGTTTGCGATACGTGGTAAAGATCAGTCGTGTTACAACCTTGTATCTAGAAGACTGTACACTACTTAGTATATTCATAAGTGCATACATAATCCTCATATTATTATTATGTCGCGGTCAGATCTTGGAAGTGATCATTTCATGATCCATCCAATCATTCTTCGCCCGGTTTTTATACTGATCACTTTAATGATAATTTTGTCAAGAGTGTCTAAACTTAACGCGATTAAAAATCTCCTGTCCCTTTCACAACAAGGATTGAAACTAGTCCTTAGAAATATTTCTACCCTTTTCCGACTGTTTTCTTGTTTTCTTAGACGCTCTTAATATATAAACTCTTAAACAGAGTTGACTCCAGTGTCAGATTCAACAAATTTTAACGTAGATAAGAAATAGTAGACGTAATATAAATTTTTAAAATTATATTTTGTGCAAGTACAGTTTAATAGTATTAAGCCTACATAATTTATGACACCTATCGAGTTCGTCTGACCATTAGGAAAGGTTTAATTAAATTTTAATTATAGATAATCCTATGCGGATTGGTAATTTATTAAAGCTTTTAAGCTAATTAATATTACACATTAGCCGTATATTGCCTAGCGATCGGGTAATGGACTCGCTTACTCCGTATTAATAATATTATGTTAATTGATGCAACTTTGTATATGTACTAGTTTGCATGTTTACTTAGCTAGAGCGGTCTCTGTTTACCGTCAATTTTTTTCGTATTAAAGGTCAAAACCCGGATGTTTACTGGTTTAAGGTAAACTAAACGGATTTGGCCGCAAAATGGATATTGTAATTGGGTTATAATATAAGACATAAGGCTTGTGACAGAGGGTATGACAATACATATTTACCTATCGTCCATTCCTAGCTAATTACCTTTCAAAACTGCAGAAATATCCTAAATTTTACACTCTAAACTCTATAAGTAAATACTTAACTGCAACCTCGGGTAATAGTATGTGATAATATGTGATAATGTGGTAAAGCCGTAGATATTTTTATCGTACTAACTTGGAAGGGATAAGTAAACTCACCCCTTAAGGTTTCTACACAGCATCGCGCCAAAACGCTAAATCGATTAAAGGTAATTAGTGGCTAGCCACGGCTGAAGCCGAATTCGCCTACCAAAAGTGCAGAAAGGTCCTAAATAATTTGCATTAAGCTCAAAATAAGCTTATGTGGCAAGGGCAACGTTATGTGGTACGAAATTCAATTAAAACAAAGGTGATGGATAACACAGCACAAATGAAACCGTGGCTTCCGTATCGCTCCATATAATGATTGATTGCTGTACCCGAATCGATGATAAATGACCGCCGAATGAAAGCAAATTAATAAAAAAAGAAATGGGAGAAATGATTACATTCTTGCTTTTTTTAATAAAATTAAATAATAATTTATTACCCGAATTTCTTTAAGCCATGCTCCTGATTTAAATGAATGTATGAGGTATATTTTTATTTTATTCATGTTAATGTCATGTTACTCAATGTTTTTATTGTAATAGCCTTAAAAACAATCAACTCTTTCTTCATTCACACTAAAATTTCGAACATACAAATTAGTAGTGACAGAAATACTATACATTTTCAGTATTGTAACATTTTTCCACCTTGCTTCAACCTCAATACTATACTTACTATTAATAATTCATGTCGAAAAACCTACTAACCTCTAGGCCCTACATAATGCTTATCCTAATTCTCTAACAACTGAACGTCTGCCATTTGTTAAGTTCGTTGAAAAAGACGTCAATTTAACTAAAACTAATGTCGTGCCTGTAATATCAACCGCGCTCGCTCGTGATCCCGCCGTTACAGATAGGGTGTGGTCGAAGCTCTAGCGGAAAATATGAACGTCGAAAAAGAGCTTAAGAATTTAGTTTTCAAAGACAAAATCAGGGGGCCTACCACCGTGACCTAAAGTAATATTATTGTGATATTGTTTTAAAATTTCCATACTGATATTGTATGAAAATGTCACGGCCCCAGGTATATTTGCAGTATATGCAGTACTAGCTGACCCTTCCTAGCTTCGACGTTATCCTTCTGTCTTTACCCTTGTCTACATTATAAATACAACCTCTGTGCACAAAATTTCTAGTAAGGATCAAAATAAACATAGCTTTAGTAGTTATTGTTGTTATCATGTGTGTAAACTTCTGAAATAAAAAATATAAAAAACATGACGTATAATTATGAAAAAAGGCCAAGCGTGAGTCTGATTAACACTTGTGTGTATGGCACTTATGGCAGGAAACCCCTGATGTTAAAATGCGACCCAGACTTGAATATTTATTTTGGCTATAAGACATTAAATAAGATAATAAGAGAACTGATTTTGTTAACCTCCCCGCTGTCAGTTGGTGCTTGGGCTGTGTAAATAAATCAGCAACTGATGTCCAAAGTATCGGATGATGATCACAAGCGGGGAGCGATAGGGCGGCGTGATCTGCCTAAACTGGATGCGCCGGCGCATCGTTCCCACGGCGACTGCGATGTTAGAAAAAAGCGATAAATAAACTAAAAGATTGAAAGTTATGCACGTCGACTGCCTGTGCATCGCATGTAACGTCTTTTTTTTCTCAAAGGTGTGTAAAGTGAGCCAGCAACAGTTGGGGCACATGGCGAGATATGGCAAAAATACTTCATCACAAAAACCTCTTTTTGACGATCTCCCTGGCACACTTTGCGCGCGCTCGGACTAGTGTGGGAGGTGCCCAATTTTGGCAATTCCGACAGTTTGAAATGTTATAATATCTATCATGTAATTTCAAAATTGGGTATTTGACTCCAATTTTTTTATTACTTTATTATAAAGTAGAATTAAAATAATGACGTGCACTGAAAGAACTAATTAAATCGATCAAATAACAAAAAAGTTATAAGCATTTAAAGATTTGTGATTAGACAGAGATAGCAACATGAAATTGTGACGTCACACCTTACCAATGCCATAGTAGCTTCGTGCGGCTTCATACAAATTTTCGTTTTGCGAGAAAGGGATAGAAGATCCCCCCACTCCAAAGTTTAAACGCCTGTAACTTTGTAAATCTTCGTTGGATTTTAATATTTCTTTCACTGCACGTTATTATTTTTATCCTAGTTTATAATAAAGTAATATTTTTTATCAAATTCAAAAGTAGTGTAAGACCCCATTGGAACGATGAAATTATAAATAAAAATTAGGTCTGGTGGAAGGGTTCGGAAGTGGCTTAATACTACCCTATACAGACGAAGACGCAACGGCAAGCAATTTCGCGTTCCGATGCGACATTGTGCAGCAAACGTTGGGATTAACTTACTTACCTCTTCTAAATTAGTACGACAATATCTTCGGCAGCATTGTTACTTATCATCTGGTGTGATTACAGTAGAATACGAACTTGTAATGATTAAAAAACTGGGGTCTGATTGCCTAAGAAAAACGTATTCATCGTTATCGTAATCTGAATGCCGCCCTTTTGGCTGACGTAAATCAGGGAACCAATTAGCGGGAAGATTTTCTAAACTATTACGATAACGATGAATACGTTTTTCTTTCACAACCAAGGGACTGTTCTCAGTAATGAGTATATGAGATAATAGCGCATCCAAAATGAGGCGAACGTTTCGCAGGTCTTGTCGTGACCGCACTTCGCTATACATTTCAAATCGCTGCGAGGCGAGGTTGAAGTCAAACGCTCTATTTATTGTCCGATGCAGTATGACCTATATCCCAGACAAGCAAAAACACGACAATGTTGAACGAGCTCACCGCTCCGTTAGTCTAGGTAGGCTTGGACTACCGATCAAAAGTTCTTGGGTTCAATTTTCAGATTAGTCCAAAAACAAGGTATATTTTTTATAATATTTATTCAAAGTCAGATAAAACAAAAATCAGAAGGTGCAAATAGTGTTAGGCTGGTCCTATAATGATAAAAGGGCAAGACAAATGCAGTAAAATGAAAGTAGGCAAAGAAAAAGAGGTAGACACCCAAAAAAGTGGGATGACGACATATCAAGTAGCAAGAGTATGGAATGGAGTTGCTCAAGACAGACACAATGGAAGAGGTTGGAAGAAGTCTTCGCCGATTGTCTCATAGATCTTCAAAATTTTAAAAACAAATATTAGAGTAGAATTATTAGTTCCTAATAAGTTTAACCATGTATAAGGGATATTTGTTCATATTTTTTTGCAATTATTTTAATAGTAAAAAATCTCACTCAGAATAAAGAGTATCGTTGCGCGATCGAATTTGAAACGAGGAGATCCGCAAAGATCCTAAGAAACCGACGCGGTATTGGCCAAAGCTCATTGCGTCTATAGGTGCTGGAATGGCGGTCCACTATGGAAGAGCACAACATCAAAAGAGTGGGGGGATCGCTGGCTTCTCGCAGCACAAAACCATGGTGTTTGGTGGTCATTTTAGGAGCTTATGTCCAACAATGTACATAAAGGGTTGAAACGACCACTTATTAGCAATCTACTGCTGTTTTGGTCCAATTCTTGATCTCTTCTCATGATCTGGAGTTAATTTCCATTAGTTGGGTCAAAAATTTAAATGGCATATTAAGAAGTTAGGTTCGATTTAAAAGTTAGAGTGAAAAAAAGGTATCCTCACATTCACAGGGCAATAATAATTACGTTAATATTTAAGGCGCTCGTAACAAGACCATTTCGGCAATACGCATCTACACTTGACATCGTTAAATTCATTGCCCTTAAACACACGTATTTGTGAGTGTCGGATAAAATCACAAACTGATACGGTTATGCTCAAATTAAGCAATAACACTTACTTTTACTGAGACGGTCGATTCGATGCTCGCGCGTAGTGGACATAAAATTTTATATTTTGTAGCGGGTATGGTCTATAGCGTGAAATAATAGCGGTTTTGAACATACGGTGAATTTTAAAGATAAAATTCATTTTTGCTGAAATTTCACTTTAAAACTCATTTAAGATGTAAAGTTTGTATGTCAGTTATCTATCTAATAAAAACGGGCTATGCTATTTAATGGTGATCGTCTCTATAACCGAAGATCGGTTTGCCAGTCTCCTTAACGCAACAAAACTTTTGTCATCCTAGACAATTTTTTAATTATATAGCCTATGAAATATTTCTAATGTATGTATTTTTCACTACATGTTGTCTCATTCTATCTAGATTATATGAGTATAAGGCTAGCTACGCTGCTGAGATGCAGGCGACATAGCACAGCACAGTACAGCAAGCACAGTGCAGGACAGGGCAGTTGAGGCAGACAGGGCAGTCGACCATAGATGAAAATGCATCCGTTTTAAATTCAGAAAGCACGCACCCTTTTCCCTTAGTTCTGAACTATGTTCGGTGCATAATTTCAAAAATCCTTAGACTAAACGACCACATACGTATACCGCTTCATGCCTTACTTTAGACCATTCGCCATACAGCCCAAAGCTCGCGTTGTTACTCGCTATAAATGCTACCGAAGGGTTGCGTATGCTTAAGCAAATTAACGGCCATAAAACCTTAACTCCTCTGCCATCGTTTAAAGTAGACATTACAATATTGCGAAATAACAAGCTCGTTCCGATGAAGCTATTGGACTTCGATGATTTTTCCCTTTTTTTTTAAATCATTCAGAAAATACAGGTTTCTGGATTATAATTTTTAAATAAGATAAAGTAACTACCTATTTCTACACGGGCATTTGAGGTTGCCTCAAAAAATGAAATGCTAACCATATTACAATATGTATATTGAATTCGTATTTTTTGGTATTTTTCAGTGTACTGTTGAAAGAAGACTTCTTTTCTTTCGCAGTAAATCGCAAAAAATGTCATCGATAAAAACACATGGATGGTCACAAAAAATCGATTTTATTATTTAACTTTTTAATTATTTGTTTTCTGAGCCATAAATCGATCCAACACGAATCGATACCAAAAGAGAAACGTACATGTATCGAATGGTACCTTGATTGTGAAATGTTATACGGGACATAACTCCCGAAAAATCGGCAATAACAATAATTTTTATTTATTCTCGATTAAAACTCATAAAGATGCAATGGCGGTAATCGATTTAAATTGATTTCGCAAATAATTGTAATTAATTCTTAAGCTTGACGCCGATGGTCTGTCAATAAAATTTATTGTGTATACCGAGGTGATTTCTTATTTATGTTTTGCAAAATGATATTCCGTTCGGCCCTTTTCAAGTGACATCAAAAATGCCGCTCTGTGATATATTTATTTCAATTTCAGAGAAAATATTATAATCTTAATTCGCAGTACTGAATAATGCGTGCACTTCTGGCTAAAGAAAACACAGTGTTTGCGACGCAAGCGCACCGTATAAATAATATTAGTAACGGTAGAAGTTTAAAGTTATTAAAAAATACATTATTAATCTATACCTCAATCAGTTAATCCCATCATTCACAATTCTTTTCGGCAAACCCATTTTGTGCTCTCCCATTTTATACCAATAAAATGGGAGAGCACAAAAATAGCCAGTCCGCCATATTGAATTTAGATTGACATCACATAATCCATGCACTGTAAATGCAAAATTTAATTTCGATTGGTTAAGGCGAACTCAACAGGTCTGCGCGCGAAATTCAAAATTTTCGTGGTTTTTTGCAATTTGTACGCTAATAACACATAATTGGCGTATGGCAGTCATTTTGCGAGAATGGCAGTTACTTCTTTACATGTTAATATCAAATTTTTTGCATAAAAATGTGTATCCTAAGAAATTAGTCCGAGTAAAGCGAGCGAGGCGAGTTTTAAGTGAGCAACTCTCAAATCTCGGATTAATTTCTTTAACTCAACACTTTCAAGCAGAGATTTTTATATAAATACGTGAAGATGATCTTGGGATTATCGCCATTTGACTACCATAAGCCCATTACGTCTTATCAGCTTAAAAATCGCGAAAAACCACAAAAAATTTGAATTCCACGGGCACACCTGTGGTGTGTTCCTTAAAGATAACTGCTTTAAAATTAATTGCAGGTTTTGATCTAGATCACTATAGTACAAAGTGTTACAATGTTTTGTCTTCTAATATCTTATGTGATATTGTGAACACCGAATCTTCTAAACAAATCACTATCCAATTTCAGATTCACAGGAAAAATATTGGTTCAAGACTAAATGTGAATTGATTGGCTTCACAGACATTTGAAAACTAGGCATAATACTCGTATGTAAAAATTTCTAGCATTAACGTTTCCCGCAAAGTTTTGTTCAATAAACTGCCTGTTACGCAGGTATCTATGGTCTACTTTCTATGTATGTTTTCATGGAATATTCCACTGTTGTCAGGATAGCTGCCTCGAGTAGCTATACAATGTTAACAGTAAACGAGAATAGCTATTCAATACTCCGTCAAATACTATAGCGAAGCAGGGAACAAAAAAATCTTTGTTTCGCCAATTACCGGTGTATCAGTTAAAAACCGTGACCAAGCAACATCGGTGTTAAGGGTTCATCTCACTGTGTATGTAAGCACAATTTAAACTAAAAAAAAATCCCCCAGCTAATTCAAATCCCACCAGGTACTGTGATAGGTTTGATACGTTTTCAATCACGGATGCAATGCAATATAATTTACAACACTTTTTGACAAGTCATAAAACTTGATATTTTAATGACCTTATATAAAGTTATTCCTTGGTCTGTGACCTTGTAGCTATTTGTATCAACTATACTCAGTACCTCGAAAATCCACTTCCTTGCAATAACTTTGAAAAGCTATCATTAAATTAAGATCTCAGTCCAACTTATCAAAAGAGATTTAATACACGACTGCCTAAAAAAAGGAGTGTAATGTTTTTAGGTATGTATGTATGTGATGTTTCTTTGTTCCACTATAACTTCTGAACGGCTGAACAGATTTGGACATATGGGGTATCGTTAGAATCCTTAGATCCTCCCGAATAACATAGGCTATAATTTTTTTTAAATAGTAATTAAAAAACAAAAAAAAAAACACGACTGCCCTGTTACAAAACGAACTAAAAAGTAAGAAACAAGTTATTTTAGTTGAAGTGTTGAACAGATAAAATATGGCAGTCGGAGGGCTGTTCTGAGGAACACCTAAATTCTAAGAGGTCCCCCGACTACTATGTGAATTTATCTGTTCAACTAAAATAACTTGTTTCTTACTTTTCAGTTCGTTTTATAACAGGGCAGTCGTGTTTTTTAATTTTTTAATTACTTATTTTTATTTAGAGTATAATTAGAAATTCTTTTCTTAATTTTTTACCATGATTAAGGCATAACAAAAATTTGTGCCAATGAGAGAAAAAAAATATTCACAGTATCAAAACTGGTGGAAAGCCACCTTAACAATGGGCTCATTTGAAGCGTTTTGTTCCTAAGTATCACAAATGCAATTCAGCTATATTATGCTCTAGATTTTATACCCAGCAAGTAACAAGCTTTTTTTTTTACGCTGTACAAGTTAGTACTTGACTGCGATCTCACCTGATGGTAAGTGATGATGCAGTCGAAGATGTTAGCGTACTAACTTGGAAGGGGTAAGTTATGTCACCCCAACGGTTTCTACACAGCATCGTACCGGAACGCTAAATCGCTTGGCGGTACGTCTTTGCTGGCAGGGTGGTAACTAGCCACGGCCAAAGCCTTCCACCAGACCAGAATTGACCTGAGCCAATTTAGAAATTATAAAATTCCAAAGTGGCCCGTGGCGGGAATCGAACCCGCGACCTTCCACTCGAATCCGAGCGTGCGTCCCCTGCGCCACGGATCTCGTCAAAAAAAGCTTTTTAAAGTCTCATTTATTAACCGACTTCAAAAAAAGGAGGAGGTTCTCAATTCGTCGGAATCTTTTTTTTTTTTTTTTTTTTTTTTTTTTTATCTATGTATGTTCACCGATTACTCGAAGACGCGTGGACCGATTTGAAAAATTCTTTTTTGTTTAAGAGGGTTTTGTTTCCAGATGGTCCCATTTTAATCAGGTCAGGATCTGATGATGGGATCCTGGAGAAATCGAGGGAACTCTTCAAATTTTGTATGGACACATGAAACTATTTGAGTATTATTAGAAAGAGTAATATTTTCCAAGTTGTCCTATGGTCATCAGGTCAGGATCTGATCATGGGATCTTGGTGAAATCGAGGGAACTCTTCAAATTTTGCTAGTATACTTAAAGCGAGTTGGGTATTTTTTATAGTTACTGGTGCATATGCTACCAGATACTGATTTGATGACTAAAGTCATCAAGTCAGGGTCTGATGATGGGATCTTGGTGAAATCGAGGGAACTCTTCAAATTTTGCTAGTATACTTGAAGCGAGTTGGGTATTTTTTATAGTTACTGGTGCATTTGCTAGCAGATACTGATTTGATGACTAAAGTCATCAAGTCAGGGTCTGATGATGGGATCTTGGTGAATTTGAGGTATATCTTCAGATTTTATGAACACACCTCAAGCAATTTGGGTATTTTACAACGGCTTGTGCATTTTATTGTTTTCCACTAAAAAGTATAAAATAAAAATGGGAAATGCTTTCCAAAAAACCAACTTCAAATGCCACTACAAAGAGTGAAATAATTTTTATTTAAATTTTAGGTACCTACACCAATTCGAAGTCGGACGATTGTCTATGACTTCGTCATTTCTTCGCACATCAAGTAAGTAAGAAGGACTATTAGGGATTGTATGAAACATTGCCCGACTTCGAATTGGTGTAGGTACCTAAAATTTAAATAAAAATTATTTCACTCTTTGTAGTGGCATTTGAAGTTGGTTTTTTGGAAAGCATTTCCCATTTTTTTTATTATTATTTCTTAGACACCGAAGAATTTGTAATATTATATTCCATTTGTTTCGAAATTGTATTTAAGGCAAAGATTTAAAATCTTTGATTTAAGGATCTAAAATTTAAAAAATAATTACTTATAGTTTAGATATTACTAGATTGATTCTTCCCAAACTTTAAATTCATAATATTATAATTGTGCTAAACAAAAAGTATAAAAAAATATTACACAAAGTGTTAAAAACCTTCCTTAAAAGTTACGAGAACGTGTATCGGATATTTTTATGAAAGTTAATGTTCAATAATAACATAATAAACAATATTGTCGTAAACCCGCGGATGACGCGCATCACGACGTGACAACACGAAACACGGCTTAAAGTCGACTCTAAATCTTACACGCGTGTCGTCGTAACTTTTGCGTTATTTCGTATCCAACTGTTACGTTAATTCTGTGTTGAGGAGCTGTAAAAAGTTATGGCAGCTTGAATTATGATGGTCTTTTATAGGTAAAAATATAACTCTTGCAGTTCAATGAGTTTGTATTGGGTTCTTCTTAGCGCAGTGTGTTAGAACAAACGTAAACTAGTAAACTTTTTAATAACTTTATCATACAGTAAATACTGAAAGAGAACAAGGATATTCAGCACGAGCAAAATATTTGTGAGTTCAGGGGGCCTACCACCGTGACTTAAAGCAATATTATTGTAATATTGTTTTGACATTTTCATACAATGTTAGTATGATAAAACAATATTATAATAATATTACTTTAGGTCACGGTGGTAGGCCCCCAGGTGCCTGAATAAAATACCACATTCAAATACGATCCTTGGAATTGAACTAAATTAAAAAAAATCTATGAGAATTATCGCAAAATCATCACGTGACCTATCGGACGTGATTTTTTTAGTTTTCATTTTTGAGTCTGAATTTCGAACGCCCGGATCCAAAGCGTCCAGTGTGTAAAGACCTGCTATAGATAAAAACACAAACTGTTTTTGGTCGCGATGTAGCAGTAAGATAACTCACAGAATACGGGTCACAATCGCGCTCTTAAATCCAATCACCCATACGAAAACGGAGCCGCCGTGATAACGTATGTTCAATTATGTTAACGTAATTTTTACGAGGAGATTCACTCATTCACGTGTTCGGGGAAATTTCAAAATGCCATCTTCGCCTTATAATGAAGACGTGGATTGTAAACGATGCGTTGTTCCTTATAAAGGGTTTTCTTTTTCGCTGTTTTTGGTGATTTGGGTTAATTTCAAACATTGACACTTTCTGATCGGAAGATCGTTTCTCTGAGCTCCGGGAATTTAATTAAATTCCATTGAAGATGACAAACTACCTGGAGCCTGTAAAACATACATAGCCCCTTATCACCGAATATATAATACTACTAACGTAGGGTACATTAATACGGTTACTACACAGCATTGCACTAGAACGCTTATAATCGATAGAACGTATACGGCAATAGAACTCTAACTACAGCAATGAAATTTTTCATCAGACCACATCTGAGCCAATTTATAAAATCATCATTATCACCATCTTAGCCTGTGGACGTCCAGTGTTGGATAGAAACACGCGACACCATACCCTGTCTTCACCTTTTCCCATTGAGCCCTTTACGCCACCCGCTGTATATCGTCGATCCAACGAGCTAAAGCGCGGTCTCCACTCAATGAGAAGTTGCGGGAGAAAATGTGTATAGGATCTTCTTTGCAGATGTCTATATCACGCAGCTTGGTTCAAGACATAATGCCCCGGCATTTCTCTGGCCATAGCAAACCATACCAGTCTCTTTTTTCTCCTACCGCAGCGCTACTTCTTTGGAAGCCGTTTTGTTACAGAAGGCTCTTGTTTTTACTTTAATCTTGTTACTTCAGTTGTGCGACATTATAAGAACAATCTTTAAAGTTTTGAAAACAGATTTATTGTAACAATGGTGGGACAAAATGAAATAATCGTATTTCCTTTAACTCCGCAGCAGCCAAACAGTACGGTGAACAGACACCGCGACTGCGAGTTAAAATATACCCTTATTTAAATGCAAGAGACGAGTGTCGAGAGTTATGGAGCTGACCTTACGACCGATGCTCCTGCGACATAGGGCTCAGCCACATCTTGTGGACCCATTAGATTTAGTATTAAGAAGACCAACAATAAGGTATTATCAATCATCATGAACTCGTATGGTAAAATATTTGTAAATTCCTCTTCTGTGCCTCTCATTAGGGGGTTAGGTGTCCCAATTCCTCGCACTAAGAGGCACACACCTGCAACTTTTTTCTAAGAGAAGCAAAAATCGGGCTATGGCCAAACCCCGGTTATATTATTCTTATCTGGAAGTCCTTGAATGTTTGAATGTTTTGAAAACAAAAATGCTCTTCTTCGCTCGCAGATTCCTCAAACAAGCTGTTTTAAGCTCATTGGACCTCATGATAGGCCTCAAGAAAAAACAATCCAGTACCATTGTCTAGTTTAACTTTTAACGATGTTTTGCACTGGGTAACATTTCGATTGCCAGAAATTGTAGAGTACTTTCGGTTACGAAAAGCCAAAAATTAAATCGGTTTTAGATATTGTGATTTTATAAAAAATCCCAGTGTAGCCATGCCTTTAGGCATGCTAAGATTTTGTGTAACACTTTTGTATGGAAAATTCGTATTTCTCTAAATGTTAAAATATACATAACCACGAAGTTCTCATATTTAAAATATTTTTACATAGAAACTAGGAAGGTAACAAAAGGATCTCTTGAAATAATCTTGACCTTTCAGAATCATTGAAAACTTTACATCATAAGATAAAGTGTATATATTCCGTCTGCTCACAAGATGCTTATTATAATGTGATATATTGTTTAAAACAAAATTGTAAACAATTATTAAAAAAAAGGCAAGTGCCGAGTTTCTTGCCCGTGCTACTTTCCGAACGAGGCGGTAGAGTCTAACGTTTCGCAACTGCCTGTAAGTTAGGCCTATGTGAAAGAATAAAATTTTTGAAATTTTTTTCATCATCATTTTCAACATCAATAAAAGATAAACCAAAAAACTAAATCGCAATCTAAAATAATAGTTTAAAAATCAATAAAAGAATTAAATAAAACAACGACTTTAAATTCTTAAAAGTGACCGTTAGTCGGCTTTAATTGCAAAGTGTTAATTAATAGATTATTACATAAGCTACAAATTATACACTGTCAAGCTATTTTAATTACTGTCGCTTAGATTGCTTACAGTACTTTTATACCTCCTTACTTAATGAATTCCTTAAGTAAGACACATTTAAAATCGCTTCTGGCCCTAACAAGGAAATTAATATGCTAACCGCCGACTTCCTACGTTTAATACAATTAAGAGGATTAAACCTAACGTTCTAATCATAGAGAATATGTGACACACAAGTGTTCGTTATGAAAAGCTCTTAGTGCAGTGAATTAAAAAACATGTATATCTGCTATATTGAAACGGATAGCGTGCTGTTTACTATTTTGCTATAATAACACGTTTATTTTTAAATTCTACATAGGTCTATGTAGATTATATTTTTATGGAATATAAAATATCAGACGTTACTCTGCGTAGATTTATAGTTCTTTTTAGGCTAGAAATGTAATGTCCGTGCTATGCAAATATTATTCCTCACAATAGAATAATGTACTTATTTTACGCAGTTGAAAAAATAGCAATATCAAAAAAAATGCCCATTATAAGTATAAATTGTGGTATTTTGAAATATGAAAACTAATAAATAACTTTATTCCCTTTTAGATGAATAGCGAGCTTTTTAAACTACAAGTACGAGTATATTAAATTTGTGTAAAATAACAGTAAAAATAGCACGCGACTTTTAACGTCCAATAATCTGTTATAGCAACATGCGATTTGTTGTGTAAAAATAACAAGTTACAACGTTATAAGCTACTGCAAGCACATCACTAGTTATTAGTCGAATTCCGGACCATTCCTCGCAGTTCATTAGTTCTGTTCAGCGAGATTTCACGTACCACGAGCGTGGTTTATTTAGAGATATACCTACTTGTCCCTCTCTATGTCTAATCAAGGACTAGCAGGTGAAGAGGGAAATTAACTCTGTTGCCGTAAAAGTGTAACCAGACGAATAGCGTTTGACGCCCTGTTGAAGCTTCTAGCATGCTTTGAATTCGATACTGATTAGAGATCTTCACTTTCTTAAAATTGTAAAAATGAAACGTGAACAATTTTGACGTTCCAAAATTTTACTTACCCATACAAAACGCGATTCGCGAGTTTTTAACTCGTTATAAGTGTTTGCGTGTACTTGTAAGGTTTAACTAATAACGTTTTAAGCAATATCACTATTTTTCTTCTCCAACTACTTTTTCAGAACAGGTTACATTAGTCAATTCAATTCCATTTCACACCCAAAAAGATGCCCAAATACAAAAATATTTAAAATTCATTTTGTCAAGTCACAGTCGCTAATACTATGTAACTAACGTGCTAATATGCTGTAAATATTTAAATAATTAGTGATTTTTAACGTGTTTGTAATCGCGAATCGTGTGAATCACCCTTTATCGCAAGGAGGTATGAAGATGACGGCCACTAACGCCGTTTCCGAGCTAATTGCAATCGATACAGATATTTTTTTTCAATTAAACTCCTTCTTGGAACCCTTAGAAAGCCAGCTTGAGTCTAACTAGCATTGTGGCGTCTTGAAGCGATAATTGTAGGTTGCATTCTACGGAACATAGCTGGACTGCCTTTCAGTCAGGGATGTGCACTTGTATTTCATAGCTCAGCTGGGGTTTAATTACGTATTCATGCCGACGTTCGCAAGTGCCTGTATGCTAGGCCTATGTGAAATAAAGACTTTGACTATTGACTATATGAAAAACGTATGCATCGCATAATTGGGTCTTACACTACTTTTGAATTTGATAAAAAATATTACTTTATTATAAACTAGGATAAAAATAATAACGTGCAGTGAAAGAAATATTAAAATCCAACGAAGATTTACAAAGTTACAGGCGTTTAAACTTTGGAGTGGGGGGATCTTCTATCCCTTTCTCGCAAAACGAAAATTTGTATGAAGCCGCACGAAGCTACTATGGCATTAGTAAGGTGTGACGTCACAATTTCATGTTGCTATCTCTGTCTAATCACAAATCTTTAAATGCTTATAACTTTTTTTGTTATTTGATCGATTTAATTAGTTCTTTCAGTGCACGTCATTATTTTAATTCTACTTTATAATAAAGTAATAAAAAAATTGGAGTCAAATACCCTATTCTGGTCCCCGATTGGCTGATTTAAATCAGGGAACCAATCAGCGGCCACAATTTTTTTGCGTTCACGGTAACGATGATTACTTTTTCCTATACATTCGTCTAGCAAAGCTATAAGAAAATCCCTTGCAAAGCTATAAGAAATCAAAAACAAACGTAGCGATAAGAAAAAACATCAACTAAAAAACGGATGCTACTTTTATTAAACTCTAAAAGGTAGTATTTGACTGCGACCTCATCTGATGGTAAGTGATAACGCTCAGTCGAGGTTGTTATAGTATTAACTCGGAAAGGACTAAGTAACCTTTGACTGATTGTTGCTTCGTAGCATCGTGCCAAGAAAAATGAAAACCATGCTAGCAATATCTTGTTCCATCATATCATTTGACACACCAAAAACTGTATTTATTTTTAAAACACTTTATGTAATTAAATATGACTTTATTGTTTCCCTGAGTTCTGTTCCAAGTTCGATTCTAGTGTATTGGTCAAATGTCAAAACGGGCATTTTATCTTTTGCCATAGGTCCTAGGATCGACCCGGACAACAATATTTAAAAAAAAACCGTTTCCCGGGTAAAAAATAGTCAGGTTTTAGGATTTCTTTTAAAAATGGCGTCTCCGTAAATTGGCGCGATTGTGTCCTTATTTTTAATCTCCGTTGAGATTGGTTGCCATGCGCGTTGCTTGTATGAAAAAACTACCACGGACACCCCTGAGAACAAACAGCCTCCTTCTGACCCACCTTAGCGAAAGTGCGTCAAGAAAATTTAAGTTATTTTTATCTAATACTAAGTTGAGGCACGCGTCTTCATTACGGCATAAAATTAAAAGAAATATTTTTTGAGAAATGTCACCACCATGTTTCTTGTAAGTTCTTGCCGGTACACAACATTCCTAGTGGTTATGATTTTTTCTAATAGTTATATACCATCTTAAACTTACAATGGCCCGTATAGACGCCATTGTTACCACAGAAAAAAGAATATATAAAGTTATTCCTTGGTCTGTGATTGTTACTATGTGGAAGTCTTAATTAATTAACAGTAATTAACAATCAACATAACTGTAAAGCTAGATTTGTGTATATACCTATCCTCACTTTAGTATCAACAATTCTTCAAAAAAAAGTTTCCCTTTACGTAACGGTTTCTGAGGTGCTATCATGTTAGAATTAGAGATAGATGTTGACTATAAAGCGTATATTTGCACAATAGATATGACGAATCTGAGTACATTATTACTATAATATTACTATCCCGGTAACGCTCAGAATGAATGTTAACTGTCTTAGTTTTTTCTAGTAATAAAGTAATACGTCGTTTTTCTGGGATATTTTTCGCAATGCTACCTGTCGCATCCAACAATCAAAGAGCGATTCAACAGGCTCATACAGCTATCGCTTCTGTAGTGGACACTGATTCAGCAGATATAAAGCGCTTTATATAAGTAAAGTAAAGTTAGTAAACGTGCAAAAATTAAGATGCTCGGAATACGTAAATCTGACCGCCTAATGACATGTAGAAATAAATAAGTACGAAATAAATATTTGGCATCCTCGTACGACTAAGTACGGCAATCAAAACTTTTTTTATGTGAGGGTGCACAGTTATATAATAGACTACCTTGTTCAATTAAAGAGTGTAATGGGACAAATGAATTTAAAATTAAGTTAAAATCAGACATTATAGAAAATTTTGAAAAATACATACTCGTAGATTAATAATATTCTTTTAGTAAAAGTGGATAGAATGCTTTGTCTTTTATATAAAAATAATAATATTGAGTCTAGATCAATATAAAATAATGTGTAATATAAAATAATTATGTTTCTTAAATTTTAAAAATAAAATAATTTGGAAAATTTAAGAAACACTATTGTGAACTTTTAAGTGTAAAGTTCTTTTGAGAAATAAATCTCTTTAAACCGAAATATGTACAAATGACCTATATCAGCTTCTTTATCTAGCAAGAGTAAAAGAGGGGTGAAATAGTGGGGCACGTACCCAAAGCAGACGTCCGCTAGCAATAAATAAAGATGTAGCAGTAATAATTTCATCTCCATAAGTACTCATACATCGGAGAAAGTCCCGCACTGATTTTCAACCTGTATATGAAATAATTTATGGCGATCTGTTGCAGTAAAACATAAAATTAAGTATCATCAATTTAAGCCCAATCATTCAGAGTAATCTGGCTCTGTTAAGGAATCAATTGAAACGTGGCTTGTAACGGGGTTGAACCACATTTTTGAACAGACTTTCTTGGAGGAGATTATTTCAACTGCATGAATTAAAATTAAGATCACACAAGGCAAGGTGTTGTTATTTTTTTCCCAAATTCCTTGTAAGTTCTGCCACTCAGAATGTGATTTTCATGGCCATAGCCGGCCATGAAAAAGTGCGGGTTTGGAGACTTCTCACACATTTTACAGCATCTGAGTACATTATTAAGAACCCAACAAACATGTATAGGTTTATGCCGATGACATGATTCGAGCCCCGATCTCCGATATAAAGGCAAACATTTAAATAGTGGACCTTTGCTGCATCTTAATAATTGTGACTAGCTGATCCAGCAAACTTTGTTTTGCCATTTAAATTATTTCTCAATTTGGGAGATGAAAAATAGTTTACGTCCGATTCTCAGACTTAAAATATACCTACACAAAAAGAAATAATCAGTCACAATTTGATAATTTTATCTATTAGAAAGAGAATAGAAGATAGGATTTATTTTTTGTTCATTATTATATCGTGTGTATTTATCAAAGACTCTCCGGTATTACGGAGCAATACAGTTTAACGTGATCCCATTCATTGACAGCGAAGTAATTGTGTGATAATTTTGTACTTTAAAGTACTTATTATGAGAAATAAATTAGTACTTTCATCTAGATGACCTATATGGCCCATTTTATTTCACGTAAACCGGTGTGGGCTTCACGAGCGCGATGCCTATTTAGTTACGAGAAGGCATACAATTTCAGATTACTGATTTTGCGTTGGTAACGTCTCGCGAATTTATTGCATCAGTTATAGTTTACACTGCACTCGAGAAAATGCGGTTTTAATAAACTTTCTTCTCCATTTTTAGGGTTCCATACCAATTTGGTAAAAATGGAACCCTTATGGTGAGACTTTCTCCGTCCGTCCGTCCGTCCGTCCGTCCATCCGTCCGTCTGTCACACTCGATTATTTCAGTAACTATCAAAGCTATCGACCTGAAATTTGGAATAGTTGTAGGTAATTGCGGCGTGCCGCCATTGCAATCATAAAAAATTGAAAATCTTTTTTATTTTTATTTAAAAAGGGGGGAAAACCGGGTTGTCAAAATTTCAAAATGAGGTAACAATATTTAGTGGGGTTTCATATGAAAGGGCGTTACTTGTGTATTCTAAAACCGATTTTTATTTATTTTTATGCCTGATAGTTTTTGATTTATTGGGAAAACTGTCGAAAAAAATACCCTTCCCCCCCCCCCCTTATCTCCGAAGTTTACCAATCGAAAATTCTGAAATAATTACGATCAATAGAAGTTAATGTCTATTTTACAGGAAAAATAAAATCAACTCTTTAACTATTGATGATTAAACGAACTTACCTGTAAGTGAAGTTCTATCACAATTATGTGAATACATTTTATTCGAAAATAATAATAAACACAATCAGGTACACTTTCATTGTACTGGCAATTTCGCACTTTTATTTATTTTGTTTTTTAAAACTGACCACCCTGATGGACACGCTGTCCCAGCCTACGTCCGGGCCAAGCTTCATTCTTTAGAGAATATTTAACAAAATTTTCGTATTATACTCATGGGTTTTGGGTATGGGAGGGACCTTATATTATTATTTTCGAATAAAATGTATTCACATAATTGTGATAGAACTTCACTTACAGGTAAGTTCGTTTAATCATCAATTATATTTCATACATTTTATTCTTCAATAATAATAAACACAATCAGGTAGATGTTTAGAGATGAAAATTTTTGTTAAATTATGGACATTAACAGATAGTAAATTGTTTCCTATTATATTAGGAAATAGGTCCTCTTTATACCACAGAAGTATTTAATTAACACAATCTTTTCGTTCAATTCCTGGATCAATAAACCAGTCACATTACAAATAGGTTTAATTTATATTTAGATAGATTATAATGATTAATGATTAGAGAGCAAAAGAGCTATTGCGACAGAAGCATCATCGCTCAATAAGAGGTTATAAAACTTAGGTAACGTCCGTAATGGTTGTTACCAGCAGACTGCTTTTCTGATGAGGTCAAGCAACAAACTACGTGCTCGCCGAGGAAGTGTTGCGTACTTGGTGCTGAGTACACTGAAACGCAGACCTCTCTCGTAAGAGATTATATTCCTCGGTAGACACGTTCTCACGGTGGTCTGCCTGCAGGCGACCTTATGAGGTCGCTTCAACATTATCAGGAGGTTGTCTATTATATATCTTGGTCTAAGATTTTGTAAACGACATATCGATTTGTTTTTCAAAGCTGTGGCAAATTTTTATACTTTCTCTTCAGTTTTGATTATGGTATAATTAAAACTGGTTCGCCCTGAGTAGTAGCTGGCGTTGTATAAACTCAATAATTCCCTTGAATTATATAAAAACAATAATACTAACTTTAACTAATGCTAATGTTTTCATTCTGTGCTGTATCTACTGCCTAAAGCTAAAAAAGTTACAAGATCAGCAAAGCAAAGTTACGGAATGAATAAACTCTTATTAAGGCCCATTGAGCAATGTGTTAGCATACTATATTGTGTGCTACTATGTGGTGTTTGATGTTAATTTATCTATTCATTTTCGCAATATAATATATATATATATGTATATATATATATATTTTTTTTTTTTTTTTTTTTTTTTTTTAGCAGTATTGCCACAAAACTTTGTAAATAACACAAAATTTTTGAAACATATAGATTATTAATAATTCCAACAAAATGTCCTTTTTTTTTTTTTTTTTTTTTTTTTTTTTTTTTTTTTTTAATGCCTTCAGAGAACTTCCTCCAGTAATTCCTATGAATTGTGGTTCTCTAGGGAAAGACCATATTTATTTATTTATCATCAATAAATGTACTATAAGAAGTAAGTCTTTTGACACCTTATGTAAAAGAAGGAAATCCAAAGTTGTAGAGGTCCTTAGACGATGTATGTCTAAAGCATTGTCTATAATATATTTTTAAGCATTCTACCTCTAGAAGAATGTATAGAAGAGCAAAGGTAAACTTCGTGTTCCAAAATGTTCAGAATGCGTCTGTTTCTAAGACGTCTGGGTTCATATTGATTACATTTCGCATTATTGCAAGAAGCGATAAATTCAATAACTGGATTGAACTCTTTGAATAACTTTGAAGTATATAATTTTACAGCGATAGCTTAATCCCATTAACTGGATGTAACTCTTGGTCAGCTTTTGATTATCTTTAATTTCCACATAAGAAACAATTAACCCAATCGTTTAAATGAGGATATTTGATATCCTCTATGCAACTGATGTAAATCATGTGTATCAAAATAGATGTATCGAAAAATATGGCCATCAACTCTGTAAAGAGGTATTTCGATTCATCTTAACGTTAATTATTACAAAAACAAAAATCCCTCTAATGAAAAGAATTAGTCTTCATCTAGACCGGGAAATCGTGTGAATCACTAGTTCAACCTTTTAGGTTTAAGGGAGTTAGATGACTTAAAAAATGTGTTGTAACCACTGGCCATCTGATAGGATAACCGATGATGGACGAACAGCTGCGTCTAAAGTCTAATTTTTCTTACGGGCTACATTTTTTGTTTCTACAGACGTTCTGTGTAACCCCATCCATACCTAATAGCTGGAGAAGTGGACTTTAGGACTTTTAATCGGAATTAAGCTTAACTCTTAGATGATACAACGAGTTAAGCGTATAAAATTTTTTACAGAATTTGAATTGTTACATAATTCACGTCATAGTTTGCGGTTGGGTAACGATACTGCCATATCGTCAGAAATTAAAATAAAATAAAACCAGGAAACTGAGCATGTTTTGAGGGTAGTAAATAACTTTAACACTCTAACACCTAACAAATCCTCATGAAAAAACCGCGGTAAGTATCTGAGATGAGTCACAACTTCTTTATGTATTTTACCAAGGATGAATCGGTACTTTAAAATAAGATTCTTCAGTTCATAGGCATAAAACCCTTTTTAAGTATTCGCTTGTAAGCTGTTCTATGAACTATCAATTTCAAAGGATTTTGAACTACAAATTCATTCAACGCCTTTAAATTTAGAATGTATCTTTTACCACGTAAGATTTTGAGGTTAGACACATCTTAACTATAATCGAACATGCAGTGACTCACTCCCACATTATCTCACCCAAAAAAGAAATGTCGATTGTCAAAGACATTTGTCGCTTTTTCTTTGTTGTGAACGTGTAAGACGGTACACTGTGTTAGTGTACGATTTTTAAAATGGTATTATGTAATAATAATTTTTTGGAGCTAGTTCCTTAATTTGTTCAATTCATTAAAATATTTTATTGAATGTACGTACATTAATTGTACACCTAGTGAAAGTCGAAAAATAGTCTTCACTTATTATAACTCCCGAAATTCTAGATCATGTTATAGATCGTGACGGATTCCTTGTCAGTGATATGTAACCAACAAACTTCAAAATGTTGAAGACAACTGGCATATAGGTACCTTAATGTCTAGCGTCGTCGCTGAACCTGGTCCTTGTTGTGGCTGATGCTGGAGACTCGCTGCCACGTCGCATCTTCCTCGCGGCTGATCGCCAATACTCAAGTGTGTCACGCCCCCCCCTGCTGGCCGAGCCGTAACGAGAGGGGGCCAGCTAGTTTCTCGAGAAACGAGATTGCGCTGTCCCAGCGGTGGGTGTCGATAGCAAAGTCGCCCGCCGCGCCCTGCTGGTTTCTTTATTTACAACACCTGACGATCAGTAACCATTGAAACTAGTATAATGCCCGAAACTATTTCTCCGAAAAAACATCTGGTCCCGTTCGTGAACTTTAATTACTTGTCATTTGTCGAAACAAAATGTCATTTGTCAATACTTAAGCTTCTTCTCAGTTCAGGACGCGTTGTGGTTTAAGATTTTTATTAGTTTCAGAAAGAATTTAACAATTCACTTCAATGAAACTTTCAGACTAATGGTACATTATACATAATATTGTTAACTTATTGAGTTTTGAGCTAATAGTTAAATTATCATCCCATTACACAATCTGAACATTAATTTTCGAAAGTAAGTAAAATTATTTTCCACCACAAAATCTAAACATTATTGTTGTAGGTACATAGTTAGAAAAGTTCGACGCGTTGGTACCCTCGTGGAATTAGTTTTTAAGTCGTGAAATAGTTATCACTGATAAAAGGCTATAACGTTTAACTGGCTATTCATAAGTCAGGCAAGTATATCAAATAAACTATTTGATTCTTTGCTATGAAGGTCGGCTAGAATTTTACAACTGTCGGGACTAACCATTAATATAGTTCTTGTGACTGAGCGCCGATAGCAATTCGGGATCAAAGTCCGGGAGGTCATGCGGAGCCACTTGTAGTGAAGCCGAGAACAGCGCCACACCGACATCGTCCCCCGTTGGTATCCGCAAAGTCCTTTGAGGTTTTTTTAAAATCCTTCGTGTTGACCCGCAGTCAACCTCCAGGAGCATTGACGCATCATGCTATGCTTTCGTGGTATCCTCAACGTGATACCCTCCAAGCTAGCTTAGAGATGCCTGGACTATTTCGCGCATCATGCTATACTTTCGTGATAACCTCAATGTGATACCCTCCAAGTTAGCTTAGAGATGCCTTAGGATTTCAATTTTTGGACACACTTTCGTCAGCATTGATATTTGAGTTGATGTGATATCTGGGAAAAAAGGTTAATTTTCACTTACCCTCTTTCCTCGGAGTCTGACGAAGATGAATGCACAATTATATGATTTGATTTGATTTTATTTTTGTTATAATAATAAATTTTACTAGCGTCTAAGCATTATCAGTATAGAAAATTAAGCAAGTTTTAACACTGAACACTTAATTTTTTTTTTACTTTGAACCTAAATTAACAAAAACGAGACGTGTTTTTGTAGTCGAGTGCTCATTGCCGCGCACAATAAAAGAATGAAGCTTGGCCCGGACGTAGGCTGGGACAGCGTGTCCATCAGGGTGGTCAGTTTTAAAAAACAAAATAAATAAAAGTGCGAAATTGCCAGTACAATGAAAGTGTACCTGATTGTGTTTATTATTATTGAAGAATAAAATGTATGAAATATAATTATACTTTTTTTGATAATAACAATAATCCACCGAAAACAAAGTTAGATTTGCGGTTTGCCAACAAAAGTACCTTTAAGTAAATTATACTCGTAAAATCATGAACAAAGGTGATTCTTTTAATGTTTTACTTCTTTTATAGTATGGAACCCTCGGTGCGCGAGTCCGACTCGCACTTGGCCGGTTTTTTTTGTATTGGTACTTAAAATGTCTATAAATATTATCTGAAATGATTGAGGTTTTTTATTTATAACAACATGGAGACTATTACTGATTAATTTTCAGATATAATATATGAGTCTTGCCACGATTTTGAAATGGTAAGTGCACTAAATACCTGTCTACGTCTAACATCACCCATAGCTGGCTAGAATTATTATAGGTGGTTATTGGCTATACTCATACCTAATGAAAAAATTACTCAACCATTTTTGTTGAGGTTTGAAATGGAATTTGATTTGGCCCTAAATTATTGTGAGTTTGTAAAGAGCCCAAGTCAACAAAACAAAACTGCGAATGAAATTTAGCTTAATTTTTTAGATAGTCAATTTATTGTTCATAGATTGTGCTGGATTGCTCTCGGGTTCTAAACTCCATCGATAGTAAAATCACAAAATTAATGACGCTAGAACATTGCGAATTTTTTGTGAAAACCCTTAAGTCCATCTTCAAGCCCGGCTGAAGCTCATTTTCTCCATCACAATGACCTTAATGCAAAAAAAATTCGGACCGCATATAAGTGCCTACGTAATATTTCAAAAATAATATGATCACATTTCCTCACGATTCCAGTAAAATATGATTATATCAAAGGAAGCCGAAACGCGTGCCTCGTCCGTACTCATTTATGACCATCACCTTATTAAAAAGTCCATTTGTAACGTGCGTATGCGAAAACTATAGGCCTAGTACAGGTTTTTGACATTTTTCGAGTCGAATAAGCGGAACGGATTTCTCCATACATCTAAGTGTAGCCAACGCTCCAAGCAGAATTATGTGGTGATCTTCGGGTACGGGTCTCGAAGCTTGCCTCCTTACCCGGGCGTTATGTCGCGGAAAAGCCGTGCTCCCTCGGTCTTGTTTTTTTATCCCCAGTAAGGGGCTAAGTCCTCAACTTCTTGGCTTGTGGCCTAATGATGTGATGGGTATGGTGGCCTCGCGCGGTAAGTAGAATTGCAGAATTGTGAACTAAACTTTCGGCGCTTGTCCGCTTGTGGCTTGTAGATCAGGGCTGGCTGCATGGAGAATTCCGTTCCGTTTGTTCGAAGCGAGTCGACTCAATTGTTCTAAAACCTGTACTAACCTTGGTACGTGGTACTCCCGGTATTAATCACGGAAAGGTTACTTGCATCGCTCCAAATGAGAGACCCGAAAAAAATTGGACAAGCCCATGACGTGATGTGATCAGAAGATATCATGAACATTAATTTGATGATGATGGGCTGTTTTAATCGTAGCTTTCATAATGCTACTGAACCCAAACGTAAGTAACGCCGATGGAGTTATTGTACTTAGGTATTTGGAAAGTGTTACATAAGCCCTAAAGGCTGGTTCACAGCATCGCACCGGAACACTAAATCCCTTGGCAGGTACGCTACGTATTTGAAGATAAGGTGGTAAAATCAACGACTGAAACCAGCCAGACCAAACATAAACCAAAGCCTAAGAACCGTCGTAAAATTAGTTTTAAGTCGTTAATTTAATAATAATTCACAATATTTACTAATGTAAACTGGCAGACTTTCAACGAGCTCAATTGACTACATACTCGTATTATATTTATATATTGGAGGTGCGCCACAAAATCTTACTTTTGTTTCACTTAATGAAGCAGCCATGTAAAACAAACTGTAGACAACAGTAATCATAAGATTACGAGTATAATGCGTTTCAAACTGTTTCAAATGAGAATAGGACTGTCATTGTATTTGTATCTCTCTTATTCACTATCAGCACTACATTGATCTATAACAGCAGATTTGTGCATGCAATTATGACAATTTTACAGAAAATGACATGCGGTGCAATAATGAGCGCCAAGATTTGTTGTCAAAAGTTCATGTACCTACCGGGGTACTAGTCTAGATGATGCCATTTTATACGCCACTTGTGTGACTCGCTAAATTTTTTTAGACGGCCCAGCCTATATTGTTTACTAGGTCATTGCTTTAATTTTGTTCTATCCAGCAAATCGAGTCGAAATATGTCATATGGATACACTTTCTGGGAGGTCAAATAATAACTCTGTAAAAGTACTCTTGTTGAATTTATCATTAAGAGGTAAGTAGCATCGCTCCACATTAAATGCACTTTTTCACGACACCGTTGCCAATTTTATTGTTCTCGCAATATATCGTTCAGCTGAACGCATTTTTCAGCATTGAAATAAGGTTATTATCTCAGGGGACCCGGCTTAAGTGAATTTATTCGTTCATTCAGTAATAAAGTAACCGGAGTTTTTTTTTATTTCGTCTGCTAAAATATTGTGCGACGGTTTGTAAGTGTATCGACTTGGATGTGTGGAGACTGGAAGCGCTTTGTTATTGTTGTTATATACATAGAAATTACAGCATCAAGAAAACTGCCAATTTGAGGAGTTTTAATTGCGCCAGGGTTTTCAAAGGAAATCTTACAGCTGAATAAGTGATAGCTCAGTTGTTCTGACCTCTGCCTCTCATAAGGAGGTCGCGGGTTTGAATCCTGGGCACGCACCTCTTTTTACGTGTTATGTGAGCTTTTAGGAAACTAAATATGACTTGATTAGCGGTGAAGGAAAACATGGTGAGGAAACCTGCATGCCTGAGAGTTAGTTAGAAGGGGTAAGTAAAGTCTCCCAACGGTTTCTACACAGCAACGCACCGGAACGCTAAATCGCTTGGCGGCACGTCATTGCTGGTAACTACTCACGGCCGAAGCCTTCAACCAGACCAGACCTGAGCCAATTTAGAAATTATAAAATTCGAAAGTGGCCCGTGGCGGGAATCAAACTCGCGACCTCCCACTCGAGCACGTTTCCCCTGCGCCACGGAGGTCGTCGTCGTCATGTTAAATGTTGTTCCTTCCAGTGAAAGTTTCACGCTATGTCCGTGGTAATCTGGTTCGGTCGTCCGCATTATGCAACGCACTCGTAAGTCCCAACGGTCCCGGGTTCAAGTATCTCGATCATATTTTACGACGCGCCGCGAGCCGCTGCGCCGCCTCGCTTCTGCGAATAATTGAATCTTGTTTAAGATTTCTATTTATTAACTACGCTGAGTTTGTTGATGGCTCTTCTAACAAGGAAATGTGTTTCGATTTCCCCTACGGGCTACGACCTCCCTGACAAAGGTGGCTTGTTGTGGAATTTAAGGGCATGGAGAGTTAGGAATATTGATTTTGGGAAACAATCTATACTTATAATAAAACTGTAAAGGGTCGAATTCTGTACATTGAAGATATTTTGAAATTTTTTGTTGGAGGACACTATTTAGTCGATACTGAAGCCAAAACTGTAATTTGTTTAATTTTTGTCTGTCTGTCTGTCTGTCTGTCTGTCTGTCTGTCTGTCTGTCTGTTTCACGACCGGGCATCACGGCTAATCCGCTGGATGGATTTAAATGAAACTTGACATGATTATAGTTCATACTCCGAGGTAGGACATAGGGTACTTTTTGTCCCGAAATTCATCATGGTTTCCCTGGAAGACGGCATCAAAGTCGAAACGTTTTTTAGTTATAATTCATTAACGCGTTGTCCGATTCCATTCATTCTTTTTTTGTTAGAAAGGAGGTTCTTTAAAGATTATTCTATACAAATCTTATCATCATCACTTTTGTAGTTCAGAAATTACAGACATCACAACCTTTAAGTTCAAGTAGGTAGGTGACTTGAAACTCGGAATGCACAAAGAACCTAGGGCTAGGACGTAGGGCTCAAGTAAGACTGGAGTACCCTTACAGCCGTAAATAAATAGGCTTAGCAGGAAATTTTGTATGGTTTAAAGTTTTTCAGTTTTAGGGTGAACAAAAATCATGTAACTGGCGTTATCGCTACGTTATACCGTATAGCGCCATCTCTACAATTTATGTGGAACTTGAATGTAAAACTCTGAGATAGGTACTACCAAATTTTTTTTAAATAAAAATTAACTGTTTCCTGACTTTATATTAAGATGGCACTGATTAAGACATGAACAGATTTAAACTTTATCATCCGCAATGGAAGGGGTAAGATAATGGTTCACAAATATTATTAACTCTTAGGTCTTATCGATCCTAACCGACTGACTGTCATCTAAGGTCTTTTTATACGTAAGGAAATATATAGCCATTGTCCATTCTTATGTTTTGGATTGTATTGAGATGAAGCAAAGATTTTTAAAAGACTCTTATATTATGTTGGGCTGGGGAATATTGTTGGTAGAGTAATTTATCCCAGTGGTACCTACCTGGCCGAACTCTGAAAGAAGAGTTTCCAGTACCTACAACTTTACACATGGTTTAATAATTTTTGACATATTTCGTGGTTTCAGAATAAAAATCACAATGTAAAGGACGATTTTAACTGTCGATATTTCGATACATTGGTACAAGTCGTGGTCACGTAGTGAACACGACCTGTGACACTGGGTCGAAATATCGACAGTTAAAGTCGTCCTTTTGATCTTTCAACTACGTATTAATGAAACTTCATATTATTATTAAGAAAAAGGAGTTTTCAAAATCACCACAAGATAACCCGTGCAAAGTAAGAACAGGTTTCTGTATAACATCACACCAGAATCCCGCGAAAAATCAAGGAATTCCAGTAGGAAGGTATATTATGTAAAAAATCGTTATTCACGCGGGCGGAGCCGCGGGCAACAGCTAGTACTTTCTAAATTGATACTAAAATCAGGTCTTATATATAGGCTTCGTTTGTAGCTGCTTATCAACAAGGCGTTTAGCATTCCGTAGCGATGCTGTGTTAGACGTTATTTGCTTCTTCAATTTTAGTACTATAATAATTTCGACAGCATATTACTTGCATATTAATATTATGCATAAGACACTTATCTTCAGGTGAGATTGCAATCAAGAACCTTCTAAAATTCTTGCGTTAGCTATTTTGGGGTGTAATAATATATAAATCGGCTTGAGTTTAGTCTGGAGGAAGGTTTCAGTTGTGGCTTTAGTAGTGGTAAAGACGTACCGCCATTGATTATACTCTAGACGGGGCGAACCGCGCGAAAAAATGTCGCCAGTTTATGGGAGCAAAACCCCCTCCGGCGTCAGTAGTAAGCTGTAAGCCTATACGCAGTATTTCTCAGGAGTTTCGACACATGGCGCTACATTTTCTTGTATGAAGAAGGTTTACAGGTTAAAATGTTCGGATGGGCCTATCTTGACTATTATTATCAATGCGTACCGCCTAATAATTCAGCGTTGCAGGACAGGCATATTATATGGAAACGGAGCATTCTTAAGCCCCTGTCACATGGATCTTAACCATAAGCATAGAATGTACTACTTAAAGTACCTATATTCGCAAATCCTGTAAAACTAATAGATTACCTGTTTACTTTAACGTTGATTAATGTAAAGGACTGCACGTCTCTGCCTTTTTGCGACGTAATAGAGTTCATTTTGCCGTGTTTATTTAATGGATTAAGTCATACGGACGATAATACCTTATATTTTATTTGACCACAATCGCTTTAGATCGCTCTAAAATATTGCTAGTTTAAATCCGATCTAAAAGGCTGATTTATTCGTCAATGCTACTTAGGTTTCGATTTCGTTTTCGCCGATTTCGAATGTCGGTTTTCTATTAACTAATAAAAGTGATAATGCATTTAAATTGTCCAGGATACGATTCCCATGTTGAACCTAAAATTATTGTTATACTTAGTATACTTAGATAAGTACTGAGTAAATATTCAGTACCGCTTAGAGCTTCGATTGATGCAATTACCAAATGCTGTATAGAGTACGTTTAAGGTGGGTCGGCTAAACAAGCTCGCGAAATTCAAATTTTATTCAGTTTTTTGCAAATACATTGAAAGTTTTTGGTAATTAGTTTTGCGAGCATAACATTTATACATCTATATTTTTTTCATAAAAGCTTTGCCCATAAATTCCCATTCACCTCATATTGGTTCCTGAAAGATTATTTTCTGCAGTTTCCCAGATTTGGATATTTGATAGATTTGTGATCAATAGAGATTAGCGTAGGTATATTCTATAGGAAAAATAAAATCAAATCACTAAGTACTTATACTTTTTTGATAATAACATAACTTTTTTGACAATATGAACCTATTCAACAACGTTAAGTCTTCGGTTGCTATAAAAAGTACTTTACAATAGAGATTAATAAACAAAAGTGATTCTTATAAAGCTTCACTTCTTTTGTAGTACGGAACCCACGCTATGCGAGTTTGACTCGCACTTGGCTGTTTTTGTATTTTACAATTCTCTACCTACCTACTTATTTAATAGCTTTATTACGAGTGTATTATGAGTAATATGCGATACAGAAGGCAGCAACTTCGCAGCAGCCACCAAACATTCCTATTAAAATTTTATTTACTGAAGTTGACACCCATAAGCCTTCCTACAATCTTCCTACTCATTGTATGACCGTGTTCACCTCATTTTCTTTAAAAGCAAACCAATTTTTCCACATGTGATACTAAAATTATCGTAAAACGCACTAAGGGCGGTCGTCAACCGAGATTCTTACACGGAACGTCTCCATTGAGGCGCGGCAGCCGGCAATTTGTTGTGACCTCCCGGTTTGACGCCGATGACTCGGAATCTACGAAATGGAAGCCGCAATGGATAACGTGCGCGTTTCCATTTTACCGATCCACTTTTTACAAACGTCTTTAAAATCATAGGAAAGTAGCAAGGGTCCTAATCTGACTTGTTGGATGTTTACTAATCTAACTATGACTATATGGCAGTTTAAAAAAAATTCAAGATCGGTAAGATGCCTATGTAGTATGTACTTAGTCATTGGAATCACAAACGTCTGAACAATTTATATGTGTTGCGCCATTGGTGATAACAATTTATCAGGATTAATCACAAGAATATAAAATAAACCTAAACTTAACCCTAAATAGAATAATGCCATGCTAAGTATGTTCGGAATCAGAGGTCAGAAAAACGTATTTATCGTTATCAGAATCAATAGCAAATTCAGCCTCCCGATTGGCTGATGTAAATCGGGAACCTATCAGCGAGTAGCATTTGGAAACGATTACGATAAAGCTGAATACTTTTTTCTTACACGATCTAGAGGCAGGTTCCCTCTTTCACGGATACTCTGTCATCAAATCCGATTACAGTAAAAGACACGGGTAGGGTAGATCCGATTTTTCTAGTACAACGTAAACAGAGCCACAGCCGATGTCTATTGGTACGAACGAATCGAGTCTACGTGTGACATAAACGACATTACCTGCGGCGGCGACCGTGAGAATCGATTCTAACATCGATTCTAGAACGACTGCCGCTCTGCACTCGTTTAACTATTGTTAAGCTACGGCTGAGCAAATTGGTGAGGCTCTGTTATGATATATCAAATCCGATTACATTAAAAGATGCGGGTAGGTTAGATCCGATTTTTCTAGTGCAACGTGAACAGAGCCACAGCCGATGTCTATTGGTACGAATGACTCGAGTCTACGTGTGACATAAACAACATTACCTGCGGCGGCGACCGTGAGAATCGATTCTAACATCGATTCTAGAACGACTGCCGCTCTGCACTCGTTTAACTATTGTTAAGCTTCGGCTGAGCAAATTGGTGAGGCACTGTTATGATATATCAAATCCGATTACAGTAAAAGTGTTAAGTCTTAAAACCAATTGGTGGAAGGCTCAATTCATACGTTGGCCTTCTGGCTAATGCATAATCATTTCGCTACGTTATTCAGATAATGGTACGGAACCCATCGTGCGTGAGTCCGACTCGCACTTGGCCGATTATTCTATTTCACAAATCGGAGAAGGGTAGTTTTGTGATATTCGCCTCCATAGTACCCTGTCTCACCCACGCAACGCTTCGTAAAATTGAGGAAAGCAATTACTGCTTAGTATTAATATATTTTTTTTTACGCTATACAAGTTAGTACTTGACTGCGATCTCACCTGATGGTAAGTGATGATGCAGTCGAAGATGTTAGCGTACTAACTTGGAAGGGGTAAGTTAGGTAACTAGGAAGGTAAGTCACCCCAACGGTTTCTACACAGCATCGTACCGGAACGCTAAATCGCTTGGCGGTACGTCTTTGCTGGTAGGGTGGTAACTAGCCACGGCCAAAGCCTCCCACCAGACCAGACCTGAGCCAATTTAGAAATTATAAAATTCCAAAGTGACCCGTGGCGGGAATCGAACCCGCGACCTCCCACTCGAATCCGAGCGTGCGTTCCCTGCGCCACGAAAGTCGTCCAAAAAATTAATTAAAACAATAATTAATTATTAAAACAAATATCTTATACGCTACTTACAGCATCTCATTGCGCAATTTTTCTAATTCTATTCATATATAAAAAGTCCTGACTTACTAACTGACTGACTGACGAAAGCCCTAGTTTCCCCAGCGGCAGATAGTTCAATTCTGTCAACATCTGTAACCGTCATTTTGACGGGTCGACAAATGATTGAGGCTGTCTCTTATCTGATCTGATATGGATCTGATCTTTATCAATTCAGATGTTTGTCATCTCGTGGACTGCTGATACACATTGCTTGTGTTCGCGAAGCTCCCACATACATTTGAATTTTGATTTCCGCCATGTTTACGATTGTGGTCCAATTAAAGGTAAAAGTATGTTACTTAAGCGCCTGTAGTTAAGCGCCTGTTTCACAATCACCAAAGTTGACAATTTGACGGATTCCCAATACAAAATTTGTTACAATATCAAATATATTCGCTGTATAAAGTTTATCTGGTGAATTTAATACCAGATAGCAAGAGTTTTTCCACATTCAATATGAAAACAATCATTTAAGATTTAAAGAACAAGTACCTATTGAACTTGACAACAATTTACAAGCATAACAAAATAGTATTTTTAGGGTTCCGTATTAAAAGGGTTAAAACCGCCGCCCACTACTAACTACTACTACTAAGACTTCGTCGCCCGTCCGCCGCGTCTCTTGAACCGAGATAGCTACAGACTTTCAGAGATGACGTATTTCTGCTGCCGCTATAACAACAAAATACTAAAAAATGGAATAAAATAAATGAGACGTTTCATCAATGTATGTGCCCTGCAGGGCCAGTTCTATGTACGGTATACTTGGATGTAGCCCAGATCACAAAAAACAGTTTTTACCTAGGTACATATTTTCTCTAAAAATGGCTTTTTCGGTTGTACAAAACAAATGTTTTTACATTTGTTTTGTAATTGCAACACTTGCATATAATTGCAACACTTAACAAAGATTTAACATGGCGGTAATATGTATTTCATTGTGAATTGACATTTGATTTTGACTGAAATGTCAACTATTGACAGATTGAGTCGTGGTTTACGTCAAATCGTACGACGCCAGCGACGCCATTTTGAAAATAGATCATATAAATAATGAAAAAAAAAATATTTTTGTACACCAAAAGTATTCGTTTTAACTAATTAATTTTATTTTTCCCGTGAACAACAGATTTTTCTTGATTTTTTAACATACCGTACAAGACCTAGCCCAATTTAAAATGTCTCCTTTAGGTATAACAACTACATATATTGAGTGGTATGACAGGTACCTATTACTCTGACTATACCTTACCCTTATCCAGTCTAGTAACCGTTAAGCCATTAGGCCAAATAATTTATACTACAAGCGAAATTAATTTTGCTCAGAAAATTATTTATTGTACATCTTTTCCGAACAGTAAAACGATTAGGGCCTCGCAAGTGATCTCAGATCTTCCAATTAGTCAAGTTATGGAGGACTGGAGGTATTGCAATGGCCACATAGGTCCCAGGTTTATTTATGAGCTATATTTCAAATTAGTGTAGTTAAGATCTTGTGATTGATGGGTAGAGGTGTGGTCCATGGGATACCACAGGCCATCCACAGGCTCTATAATACTTCGTAATAAAATAAAATATATGAATTATTATAAGTCTCACTTCCTAGATCAGAAAATTATTGTTAGATAATATATACCTATAAAAAACTAACGATGAAAAATTCTTAATGCTTTAAGTTATGTTATGAGATAAAGATAAAACATAAAATTGACAGGATTAAGACAAGATTATATAACTACTTACCTTATATAAAATTCTGAAAAATCAAAATCTTTAATCTGAAATCTCTTCTTTAAAAAAAAATAATAATAACTGTCCCATAACCATCATCCTGATCTGCCTATTTAAATAAACAAAAAAAGGCGTGTGGCACTCGGAGACTGTCGCGGTAAAGCTATTGCATAGAATTTAAAGTTATTTTTAGTTTTGCCATCAATCGAAGTCATTAAAAAGTTCTGCTATTTTTCGATAGATGGCAAACTAAAAACTAAAAAGTTTGTGGAGTTGCGCTCCCTGCTTTCATGGTAGGCTAGTACCAAAAGGTCTACTTTAGGAGTGCCAGGTTATTTTCGTTACGGAATTTCTGGATTCTAGAAGCTATGCAATAGCTTAAAAAAATTAAAAATCAGTCACGAAATTCTTAAGTTTAAGCTAAACCGACGCGGACGCACGGTGACTCGTATAACAAAGAAGAAAATTACTAGATCACGCAATTTTCTTGTATTTCTTTAATTACTTATATCCAGTGTTATAGCTGTTTGAGAAATATTTTTAAAGTAGCCTGTACGGAATCTTAAAATAACTTATATTCAGCTCTGAAATGAAATATAGAATACCATAAAGAGCCCCATAAATCAACTGTAATATATCTCGCTCGGTCACACGCAAAGGATAACGACCGGAAGTGGGCCCAGACTCCCACCGCTGGGCACAAAAGCCCTGACTTATTGCGCGCCAAGTATTCGGTTATCCGTATGACGAATCATCTCATATATTATTAGCCATAATCTTTGACCATTATGAAGGTCAAAGAATATTCATTTAGTTCAGAGCGATAATGTAGACGCTTTAGTTCTTTCATAAATTAACAGCTTAACTAAACTCACATGATTGAAGTTTAGAGTAAAATTTAATTTTACAGAACAGAGGGAAAAATAAATTAGCTTCAAAATGACAAAATACTAGTTAAACAGGTAGGTACACCTGCATGAAGAATAAATTATAATGAAATACCTGTGAACAAAGATTTAAATCGTCCTTTGAGCAATTTTTAAAAACCTTTCTACAATGACATTACCTCATCAATTCAGAATCTAGAAAATATTTACATTTACAACTGTATACCTCTTACCTGTTCGATATTTTTTTATATAAATGTTTAAATTGTTTTACCTGTTCGATATAAATGTTTAAATTAAAATTAAAAAACCTTTATTTCTTGCATAATTAAAAGTTACAAGATTTAATCGTATTTTTTGCAACCCCTGATTGAGTGAAGGCCTCTTCCAAAGATGCCTATTATAAAATATACAAAACCTTTTTGTTTGAGAAACTAAAATGTAGTTATTTCGTACGGATCGACTTATCCTTATTATTTGTACAATGAACGACTTAGATACTATGCTTTGACTCAGAGAGGCGTATAAATTGTAGGTATTTACACCTACTGGGTAGGAATTATTCAGTCTATGTATTGTACAGGAGGTCCTTTACAATACAGCCAGTAATCCAAGATTATCTGGCCTCCTGCCGCTACCGGTGTTAGTGGTTACAGTATGACTTTATTATGTTATTCACAAATCACAATGATATATTTATTGCGGCGTATATTATGTGCTATAGATAAATAATGCCTATTTTTAACCGACTTCAAAAAAAGGAGGAGGTTCTCAATTCGTCGGAATCTTTTTTTTTTTTTTTTCTATGTATGTTCACCGATTACTCGAAGACGCGTGGACCGATTTGAAAAATTCTATTATTAAAAAAAATGTTATTATGTTATATATATATATAATGTTATTAAAAAATGGGGTATTAGCTATTAATAAAAAAAATGTTATTAGTAACGTCATTATGCAACCTTTTAAGAAAATGACCTCTACGTGGTACTTTCTCATATGGATATCCCACAAAAAAAACTGGACCAAACAAAATTTAATTTCATAAGTTCAAATTTCGAACACTGCACGACCCACGTCGAAATGTATAATTGATTCAACCAAACCGTTAATTAGTTCAAACATAATTAATAATAACAGCTCTATATAATTAAAATCGAAAGTGTAAGAGCCGGCGAACGTATGTTTTTTATGCACAAAATAATGTGGAATATGAATTTTATATTGTTCAAATAAAACCGGAGTTCACAATACGAGTATGGTTATGCGGTGTAGAAAAACATTGCATAATATCTTCTTTTGAAAATCGCATTATGTGATCTTCCTAAAAAGGGCAACACATGAGGCTTAAATGCTTTAAAAATGCTTAACCTCCATTCAAAACCATATAATTTTCACCCTATTTTTGACGAAATCTAATGCACAGTAAAATTTAATTTGGAGCTCCAAAATTAAATTCATAGTATGGGAAGATTTAGGATAGCGACTTAGTTAAGTAGATAATTTAAGCCAGCAATTACTTGTAATTAAGAAGAAATATTGTAGTCATTGCCATTTATTTCGTTTGTAGTCGTTTTCAAAAGGGGTCTCATTAAAGCGTGCAGCTCCTTGACTATAATAATAACAGATTTATAATTAAAATGAATGGGAATGTTCTCACGTTAACTACTATGGTAATTAATCTATATTTTGACATGTTTGTTACATTAGAACTGTTCGTTCAACCAAGCAGAGTGCTACGATCGATAAGATTTTCTCTCTTCGACTTATCCCTAATTTTTTAAAAATTTATTTTATTTTAGTTATTATTCTACCTGTTAAGATGTTGCACTCTACCAGCCCGCGAAGTTCAAATGTTATTTAGTTTTTTGCAAATATTAGACTAACTACATAGATTTATGGAAATGCATTTTGCGGGCCTACCAGATTTCGAGCTATCGGGAACCAATATGAAGTTAATGAATATTGTTGAGAGTTTTTATTAAAAACATGTAGATGCATAAACTTTGTGCCTGCAAAACTCATTGCCATTAGCCTTCGATGTAAAATTAGCCCACTATGAGCGAAAAACTAAATAAAATTTGAATTTTCGCGCCCGGATGGTACCCATCGGCCTTAATCGGCGCCCCCCCCTTTTATTCTCACCATACCCACTGCCCAATGCTAGGCGGAGATTTGCGATAAAAGAACATAAATTTTACCTACCCTTCCATTTAAAAAGCATAGTTTCGTTCAAACTCGAATTAAAAAAATTCCTTCTGGAAAAACAAGTGGAATTTCAAGATCATGTGGCAGAGTACTCTTTTCTGTAGCTTTTATAATATTTATTTATTGGTATGATATGTATTATGTTTAATTATAAATATATATATTATAGTGGTACTAGTATATAGTTAAATACATAATATAACAATAATAATTATAGATTCTCAGTAGTATGATGTTTGATAAATAGAATAGAGTAATTGGGTACGAATTACTTATACTTAATATTCTTTCCTTCCGATAAAAATTACCTACTTTACCAATGCCAATTCAAGCGGAGAGAAAGTCAAGAAAATTCTCGATTGAACAGAAGGCATTCAAACAATATGGCTACAGATCGTCAGTAGGTACATAAAATTATGTAAAGCGTAATATATGAAAAATTATCACGCACGTAAGCAAATTTATTATAATAATTTGCATCATTAAATGTCACGCAGTTGTTTATTGGAAAGCGATTAAAACGGCGATAACCCTTTCATCAGCGACTATTTTCAATTAGGGGTCGTCACATTGATGACAGATTGGTCGTTTTTAAATATCGTACCCTTTAACAGTGTTACCAACCAAATATGAAGAGCATACAGTGTCAAGATTGCCCGGGTGTTGATTTGGCGTCGCGGTGACAATTCCCTTCTGACGCGGGATGTTTTGGAATTAATTTCTGGGTACGAAACTTGAGCTGAGCTAAGTAGCTCAAATCAACTAGATGCTTAATAAGGTACAACTACAAATAAATTTAAAAATTTAAGAGCTACTAAAACTAATTTAATCACAAGAAATATCAAAATTTCATTCATTATTGGTCATTAAATTAGTTTAGGTACTACTTAAATTTTTTATTTTGGTTCTCTCAACTCGGACTTGGTAAATACCAAACCTTTTCCAACCAAATTTTTTCTTCAACCAAACTTATGTAATGCGGATACTAAACAGGCTTTCAGCTCAAAATAATGAAGTCTGTTTTTCTATCCTCCTTCTCGCTTCGGTCTTTTTGTAGTGCATTGCTTATATACTACGTGACATATTATTTTCAGTCGAATATTTTTATTTTTTCTCTGAATATTTTTTTGCCCATCATCTAATTTATCTTTACAGCATACCGCTAATGAAATTACTACGACAAGAGGTATTAAGAGCTTCATTGTATGATGAGATCACTAAAAATGAAATGACTTATCTTGGCCGAACGTAACAATGTCTCTCTGTACAATTTGAAACTTTGCCAGCAACATCAATATTTTAAGCCACATCGATGAGATATGGGTGCAATTTAATTAACCGAATGAATTTTTCATAGAGGTCACGATACCAAATAAAGTGTAGATAAACAATACTCTATATTCCGAGGCGGTACTAAGATATAAATCAATGGAGGATCGTAGGTGGTCGGGCGCAATTACCAATTAAACGCCTCGTATCCGCATTCGAAATTCAAAATTCAAATTCATTCCGCCACCGCCCGCCAAATGAAATGCACGTCCAAAATGGTAGCGTGAAATCGGCGATGAATTTGTAATTGAATAAAATTGATAAAATCACTTTCGAATAAAAAAATATTAATTGCAATATTTGGTGGACCTTCCCGTCAAAAAAAAATTTTAAATGCACACATTGCATACCCAAAGATACCTGCATCTTTGATTATACAACGACAATTTATAAAAATAAAATAATAAAGCAATTATTAGAAAAAAACCGCAGGTCTACTCGGCACCCTTACATTGCATTTTTATACCATTTAATCATTTGTCGTAATTTTTATTTCTTATTCAGTAGAGGCAAAAATATGCAAAATGTAGAGAGAAAATATTAAAAATAACATAAATTTTTATTAATTGTGATTTATTAAAATTCCATTTCTTCAAAATAATTCCACATATTTTGCTAATTTATATAATACTTTGGTAAGTTTCAGCATTTTTTTATTACTGGTATTAATAAATTAGACATCTGAAAAAAAAACAGTAAATTAGGTTTACATCTTAATTTAAATACTACGAGATTCTTGTGTTTGGATATCATAATATTTTTCAAGTGATAGTACACTATAGTAATTAATAGTAAATATTACTAAACATATTTTACACTCATAAAATATATTTCATTTAAATTTATAACTCATTTTATATCAATGTCATGAGCAATTTTGTCTAATATTAGATTTTCAATTTAAATACCTATTTGATAAAAATTACAATTACTTTTAAAATCGAATACAAAAATAACACCTAAGTACCTTACCTAAAAACTAAAACGTTATTTTCATAGGCCCTTCATTATTTTATTAGAATTACTATAAAAATATTATTTACTTTTATAAATGCAAATTATTATGATAATAAAATCGCCTTGAGAGTTTTGATAAAATAAAATTATTAAAATACGCAATCACTATTTCATTCACACAAGTAGTTATTTTTAAGCATAATTTTGCTAGTAATGATGATTATGATAATGAGAATATTTATAAATAATTATAATACAATATTTACATTCCTTTATTTTTTGATCTAACTCGCATAGTTATTAAAAAATATAATACTTAAAACTTAATGTCTAACTATGATATTTAAACGTTAATGAAACAATAAATAATAAGTAAATGAAAAAATAAATCATATTCAATTTCCAACTAATTATTTTTAAATCTCTCAGAGGCTCCTCATTCTTACTGAAAGATTATAAAATTGAAAATTAATTTTCCAAATGCAAATTTACTATTTTTAGATGCGAAATATATTAACATTATTACGTACACTGAGTGTAATAATTAATATTATTATCATTATTAGCTGCTACATCATTACACTGCCCAGAAATAAATTATTCAAAACTTAATAATAATTGACAAAGATACTGTTTTTTTAAAGTTAAATATAAAAATACTCGGGTCTGAGTACCCAAATTTTAATAGGCTAATAAACCTAACTAGGGTATTTAATAATCTAATTATAATTAGGAGTCTTGACGAAATAGGTAATGAGGGTGCCTTTCCCTTTGACGAATGTGGGTCCGCGACATTCACACGTGTACCCAGCGTTCATTAGTACCCTGAAATTATATAAACAGAAACTCACTCAACTTAGATACGTATGAAAACAGTAACGTGTATAAATTGTTAGCAATAAAGTCGTAATGAAGTAAAAACGCTTGCTAATAACATTTTGCAGGCGTCTCTAGCATGCGGCCCGTGCGGGCTAGTTACATTGCTAAGAACAGAAAATGTTTTTCCAATAAGTAAAATACGGTCAAATTGAACACTTCCTCCTTTACAGAATAATTAGTTGTTTACATATCGAGTAAAAAAAGTCGTAGAACAATTTTAGTTGTTAATTTTATAAACAAATACAGGCCGAGACCGATTTGGTATTTTTTTATATAACCCTGTATATTCACTTTAAAAATAAATAGTTAAATTAAAATTAAAAAAATACTTATTTATGTTTGAGAGGGGCTTCCATACATACAAAAACAATTTTTTTGCCGTTTTCTATACTAATATTATAAAGAGGAAGCGTAACGATGTTTGTGACGTTGTAAGGGGTAATCTCTGGATCCATTGAACCGATTTTCAAAATTCTTTCACCAACAGAAAGCTACGTTATTGTGGAGTGTCATAGGCTATAATAATTTCCAAAATTAATTACGTGTCTTTACTTAAACTTGAATAATGTAATCCAAGTCGTAAAAATGCTTTCATCGCGATGAAAACTGCGCTGCGCTGCGAAAACTATTGAAGATAGAACAAAACAATGTTCTACAGTATTAGAGAACGTATTAAAATCTGTAAAAAAGTCCGCGATAGCATATGCCTATCTCCTACGGGTAACTCACAATAACTGCTTTTACTGTTAAAATTGTGGAATTAAAATAAATAAATTTTGTGAAGCTTATTTAGCCCATATGGTATTCATTTATATCTTTGTTAATATGTTTTTAGAACGGAAATTTAATGTAGAATATTTCTGCCCTTTACTTAATAAAATGTAAACAAATATCTTCAAAGATATTAGCAAAATAAAAACGTGCGCGCGCCGCCGCGGCCGTTGCGTGGCGATAGTTAATTATAGGCATAATCTGTGTAGGCACTATATCCATCCAAATGCCTCGCGTCTTGTGGGCTGTGGGTATAAGGCCCGGTTTCCACCAAAGCGAAGCGGAGCGGAGTTGTATTTGAGTAACCATTTAGATTTGTCATTTCGACATCTCCGAAACTGAGGGGAGAGGAGATGTCGAAATGATGAAATCTGGTTGGTTATTCAAACAGCTCCACTTATATGGAAACCGAGCCTTACGCGGGACAAACGGGCCGGGACAAAAATATTTCTAACGCGGAACGGAATCCGCGGGCACTGCTAGTTATTGATAAAATGATACGGAACCCTTACCGGTTAAAGTTAGATGAAGGGCCTTAAATTTTCAAGTCGAGTGCGTTTCCACTGAACCTTGAACCTTTGAAGGCTTGGACCGTAAATTTGCCAATCAGATTTTGTCACACTGACAGGGATTTTTTAGGGCAGCCGTCCGCAATCCGGCCTGCTCTGCTTTAATGGAAACGTACCCTAGCAGTAAAGGTCCTAGCAATAAAGTAGTCTTACTTGGCGGTATCCTCTGTGACGTGTATCCTGCCCATGAGGCCGGTGGAGTCCATACGGGACGCGACGTTCACGGTGTTCCCCCAGATATCGTACTGCGGTTTCTGTGCCCCCACCACGCCTGCTATGACTGGCCCGTGGCTCAGACCTGGGAAGATCAGGTCATTCAGTCAACTATGAAGTAAGTCAAGTAAGGCTACTGGACCAAGACACGGAATACATAACCTAACCTCAGGAGGTCTGGTACAGAAGGCTCGCTCCGCAAGATGGTTTAAAGAAATAGCGTCTCTAGCGCTGACACAAAACGTGCAATTCAGTTCGCAATAGCACCTGGCCCCGCCTACGTAGACAACACGCAACAAGTGCAAAGTTGTGGTCTCTTTCTATAGAGTAACTTTATCTCATTCGACGTAAAAGGTTGCCTCGCGATCGGGCGCACGCAGCGCGTGAAATAGACCGTACAAGAACTAACACGAGCAAAGTAGCCGGCACGTGGCGGCCGTCTGAAATTAATACGTCGAGACGCCTACCTGCAGTTTCTTCGATCACGTGAAATGTGAACCTGGCCTGACCGAGATTGATTTAATATCAATCTATCTATAACAATAACCGCTAATGACGGTAATCTGAATACAGTACGCGCGGCGAAAGTTTGGCTTTGACCGTTATTGCGCAGAAATCAGAAATTGGGTATCAACGGGCAATTAGCGGGGTGTGTAGGCGCACGCGGTGCTCTGATTGGCGCTGATTGATTGACGCGGTGATCTGATTGGCTGATGGCACGCGCGTGACAGTACCCATGCGCAGTAATCCCCTCCACCCGAAGGTCAAAGCCAAACTCTCGCCGCGCGTACTGTAAGCGAGGATAATGAAAAGGTTATAGGAATATTACCTATCCTCAGTTTGAACCTCTGGAAGGACTCCCGGTTGATCTGGTCCAGGATCGTCATAAGCGCCACCGCGAACTCCACGAGGATGGCCACCGTGTGCTCTTCTTTGCTGTTACCATCCTGAAACATGCCACCAATAAAAAAGCCCCATTATCAAAATGAAAAATGTCTACGCCCATTCTGGGCAATTCACATATTCGATCAACTTGTACATTTTAAAAATAGAACGGAACAGAAAATTAGTATGAACAAGATGTAAAGTAGGCAAGTGTACATTGAAATTGTAGAGATGGTTGGACTTTTGTATTGTGGATAGGCTTGCACATAACAACAGCCTGATGGAGTTTGACAGAAATGATGAGACTTGTGTAAAAGTTGGTACGCGCTTATTTAAAAAAAATAATGAAAGAATAAAAAATAATTTTCCAAAAGTTAGCATTAAATAAAATAAAAATGAAAATAAAAAAGCCTTTATTGTACTACCACCTTACAATTAATTACATTAGATTAATTATTATTTATTAACAGTCAGTTCCTTTTAAAGTTAGCATAATAATGTTACAATATTAGTTTTAGTTAAAATTATTTTACTAATTAGCTTTTAGGCTGGATCTTACTCTGTTAAAATACCCTTACAGGACTCTCAGAAACTGTAAACTAAATGGAGGATTTAAGGGCATGCCATGGGTGTGCCCGCGAAATTCAATTTTTTATGGTTTTTCGCGATTTTTAAGCTAATAACACTTAATAGGCTTATGGCAGTCAAATTGCGGGAACTCCAGTATCGTCTTCCCGTGTTTATATAAAAATCTCAGCTTCTAAATGTCTAGTTAAAGAAATTAGTCCGAGATTTGCGAGTTACTCACTTTAAACTCGATATTTGGACTAATTTTCTAGGAAAGACATTTTTATGCAAGGATTTTGATATAAACATGTGAAGATGATACTACCATTCCCGCAAATTGACTGCCATAAGCCTATGATGTCTAATTAACGTATAAATTGCAAAAAACCACGAAAATTTTGAATTTCGCGGGCACACTCGTTGATTTCACGCTAACCGCTTGCTGAACTCCGGTCTCAAGGTAATGAGAGTGTGATCTTGATTGTTTACTTACGATTTGTTCCTCCTTCCCCGGCCTTAGGCCTGAAGCGATCATGTAGGTGCTGCCTATCGTCTTGATTTTCTCAATGCCGCTGAACTTGGGCTTTAGTAATAACTGCAAATTAGAAGAATTACTAATGAGAGTGATTATTCTAAAAAAAAATTGCGGCAATTCATACTTAGCAAGATTAAATTATTTTAGTAGTATCCTGTTGTGGGTAGTCACAGAAAAAGCAGAAAAACTACATAGTACATATTATATAAGGTAACCCCGATGCGTAGCGGCAGTCGTTGCATAACCGTCGCCGGGACAACACCTGTCTTAGTAATTATTCAATGCGTGCTAGTGTTTGAAGTCCGTAGTGAATGAGCGGACTTTACAATTAATATTTTTTTTCAAATAAAGTGCAAATCGCGTGGAGGCAGCCTGCTTCCTGAAGGCTCTTAGTGCTTTTGAGTGATTTTGCCTGGAGTGTTGCTCCATTGCATGTATGTTTTCACTTACCTTATCAAAGTCGCAGATGATTTCATTGAGCAAGCGAAGACACTCGAGGCCCTGCTTGTTGACATCGGTCTCGTCGTAAAACTCTTTGTAGTTGGGGATGGACGCGAACATCACGGCGATGCTGGAGTACCTTTCGTGGTACAGCTCTTCCTGATCATGGACAAATCATTAATAATAATTCTGGTTAACATTTAAGCATTAATAAATAATTGAAGCTAAATATTTTTGCCTGAACTACTTCCAAGAATTATTTACATTCTAAAAAGAATCCCTTAGCAAAATAACAGCTCTAATAATAATTTAAGGCTGAGTGAAGATTTCCTAAAATGGTAATAATTACCTTTGACGCGACTGAAGTAAGGAAATGTTGAGCCACGTGAGCTGGTAGAATGTTTTCCAGAAGAATCTGTGGATAAAGAAACCAATAACATTGTTGTGAAATCTGCTTGTAAATAGAAGAGATCTAAACGAAATATTTTGCCTACGAAAACCAATTTATGAATCAGCAAATATTTCAAAAAGTATAAACCAAATCCGTATAAGTCTGCGCAAAAGTTTCTTAAGCAAGTATTGAAATAGTAATATGTTACCAATTTCGACCACTTTTGAGACTTTTTCCAAAGAGATTAAACAAGTACGCGGCAGATATTACACCTTATGTCCAAGAGATTTCGTAATTGTAGGGCAAGTATTATTTCTCACTAAGACTATGTCTCACTAAGACCGATGCGACAGCAGCTCTGTTACTTCCAGAATGAGACCAGGTGCAGAATCGACTGCTTAACATGTTTTCCAAGGCACGGGGGTGAATCACTACCAAGTTTCAAACTCCGAGCTGGTACTGAGATTTTCTTGACAGAAATACCTACTCCATTCTCTTTTCCATACTATGTTAGATTTTTTTTTAAATAATGGCATTTTTAAAAAAACCTATAGTGCAAAGTCTTTTGCCAGTTCTTCTCGGTGCAAATCTTTGAACTTGGCGGTAGAGTCTCGACTTTTCATAGGAGCGTATGATTGAGCCGATGTGAATTCAATACTACTGATAGGGCCGACCACGGAATCAAGCCCTAATTACTCTTTACCTTATTGATTCCTCTCATCGTCTCCACCTCCTCTTGCTCGAACTTCAGTTTGTCCTTCCACAAGAAGTCTGTGCGCGACGTGAACTCGATCTGTCTGTCCAGGATGTGCAACAGTGCAGCCAGGAACACTAGCACCAGCCCAGCTTTTGCAGCGTACGGTAGCATCGAGAACCTGAAATTATGACGGTGGAGTTTAAATTTTTATTAATTGTGAAATTTCTTACTTAGAGAAAGCCATATATTAATTTCATTTTAATAATCAAATATAGCCCTGAATTTATTCTTCGACCGAATGGCCGGTTGAATTTGAGCTAAGTAAGGTGGGTGGACCATGGAAGGCCATGCTCCTTCGAAGGCCAACTATTAAAATTTCGTAGTTATTGACATGTGATGACAAATTCCTTCTATCTACATAAACATCCATCGAACTAGAAATCACAGACGCGGCGGCGAATCGCTCGCGCCACTATTTTGGCAGTACGGTCCCTCGCTTCATTGATATCGGAAATCGACGACGTTAAACTAAGGTGGGTGCACCATAGAAGGCCACTCTAACAAATAAACAGTTATTATTCATCTATTTACTGGATAAATGAAACTAACAAATATTTAAGTAATACTTTGTTTTATTACGTAACATATAAACCAATTCTTTTTATTGTAGATTTAATCGCTATTTATTAACTTTTAGTGTTAAATGACTGCTTTATTATAAAGGCCTTCTAAGGAGCCCTAGTTCCTAGCAACGCCATTTGGAAGCGTTCAATGAAACTTAAGTTTAATCAATATTGATCAAATCTGAAATTTAAAAAAGTGGTTTATATGTTACGTAATAAAACAAAGTATTACTTTATTATTTGTTCGTATCATTTATTCAGTAAATAAACGAATAATAACTGTTCAATTGTTAGAGTGGCCTTCCATGGTCCACCCACCTTATAACTTATTATTCTTCTTGTGTAATTCATAGTTAGTCATGCTTTAGATCCATAATTATAATAATATTACAGGAACAGATATTTGGAAACTGACGTTTTTAAACCCAGTAATATTTTGAACAAAGATATAGCGGAGTTTTAGTAACATCACCCATGACCCACTCCAATTTATATTATTTAAATAAAATTCTAAATAACTGGAGGTTGTGACCATGAACGATGTGAACGGTATGGAAAGATCTGTGGACATATTCAAAGGTGTATGAAAACTGCCAACGCGCACTTAGCCACCGTGGTCAGCTCATGAGAGGAGCCCCTTTGCTTCATAACGGGCCATGAAAAGCAGTTAGCGGCGTACTCACTCAGTCTCCACTTTAACTATCTGGAAGCGCGTGAAGAGCTCTGCCGTCGCGAACAGCGTGATGTGCAGCACCAGCGTCAGCAGCATCATCAGCAGCTTCAGCACGAAGCTCACTCGCAGGAACACGGATATCGACGCCAGAGTCAGCACGGAGCTGTACAGGTAGCTCTAGAACAGACATTGGTCGGCTTTCAGACACTAGACCAAGCATCGAGTATAGGTAACCACGAAATACATAGTTCCTACCTAAGTAGGAACTATGTATTTCGTGGACTTGTAGTCCGCAAGATTTAAAGAAATAGCGACCCTAGTAGCGCTGACACAAAAAAGTGCAATTCAGTTCGCAATAGCGCCTGGCAGCACCTAAAGTTGTGCTCTTTCTATCGCGATTTATATATATTTTGTTCTAACCCATAACATTATCTCATTCGACGTACTAGGGCTACCTCGCAATTGGGCGCACTCAGCGCGTGATAGACCGTACAAGAACGTGTGCCCGCGAAATTCAAATTTTTTGTAGTTTTTCGCGATTTTTAAGCTTATAAGTCGTATCACGTAATAGGCTTATGGCAATCAAATTGCGATAATCCCAAGATCATATTCACGTAGGTATTTATATGTATAAAAATCTCTGCTTGAAAGTGTCGAGTTAAAGAAATTAATTTGCAAGTTGCTCACTTAAAATTCTTTACTCGGACTAATTTCCTTGGATAGACATTTTTATGGCTCTTTGTATTAAGCTCTTTGTTTTTATGCAAAAATTTTGATATAATTAACATTTAAAGAAGTAACTGCCATTCTCGCAAAATGACTGCCATTATACTATTATATGTAATTAGCGTACAAATTGCAAAAAACCACGAAAATAGTACATTGTGATACAAGGGTGGAAAGTAGGTTTTTGCAAGCGAGCTGTCATTAACAAGCCCGAGCCGAAGGCGAGGGTTTTTAATGTCACGAGTTTGCAAAAACCTATACACCCGTGTATCACACGACGTTTTTCAATACAGTTGTGAGAATTAGTAAAAAAACAAACCAAAGAGATAATATGTGTGCTCAAGATTTTGGGGGCCAATTTCCATCTCGTTTGGTTTTTACCTTAAATAAAATATCGAAGATCGAAATCGAAGGCGACTTTGAATTTGCAATCGAAAAGATAAAAGATTAAAAATAAAAATATAAAAAGATAAAAGATGAAAGATAAAAGATAAAAGATAAAAGATAAAAGATAAAAGATAAAAGATAAAAGATAAAAGATAAAAGATAAAAGATAAAAGATAAAAGATAAAAGATAAAAGATAAAAGATAAAAGATAAAAGATAAAAGATAAAAGATAAAAGATAAAAGATAAAAGATAAAAGATAAAAGATAAAAGATAAAAGATAAAAGATAAAAGATAAAAGATAAAAGATAAAAGATAAAAGATAAAAGATAAAAGATAAAAGATAAAAGATAAAAGATAAAAGATAAAAGATAAAAGATAAAAGATAAAAGATAAAAGATAAAAGATAAAAGATAAAAGATAAAAGATAAAAGATAAAAGATAAAAGATAAAAGATAAAAGATAAAAGATAAAAGATAAAAGATAAAAGATAAAAGATAAAAGATAAAAGACAAAAGATAAAAATATAAAAGGTAAAAGATAAAAGAAAACGAAAAAAAATTCCTTCTGTGTCCATCCCATCCCAATGTCCATCCCATTTTATTGTACAATGAAAACTCCTTGGTATCAAACGTTTTGCAAAAGTAATGATCGAGCTTGTAAAAGTAAGTTACGACCACGAAAAAGAAAGATGCCTGTGCGTAAGATTTAACTTTCGAATACTAATGACAGCCTCTGAAAGTGCGCCATACCATACAACTGTATTGAAAATTTGATTTTCGCGGGCAGACCTGTTGAGTTCGCCCTAAACGCTAGCAACTTCGACGGCTTAACAGCTACCCGTAGCGCTCTTGATCACGTAACAAGTGAGCATGGCCTGAAATAACCAACTCCTTGAATAACTTTCTGGGCTGCGGTGATTTTTTGATCGACTTCAAACGAGGATGATATAACTGCCATTTCCACACACAAAAAAAAACTGAATTCAGTGGTGTGTTTCAACGTACTGGAGCATAATCCACATCGAGGCCATTGACTGGTAACTTGCTGATGTCAGTCATATTCCAACTGCTGTTGCTACTCCCTAGGTCCACGGGAGCTGCCTGGATCATGTAGGCTTGGAACTGAAATTATACAGGGTTATATAAAAATAAATAAAAGTTTAACAAAAATTAAAACCGACTTCAAATAGAAAAAAAACCAACCCACTGAAAAGCATTTAAAAATAATTCTCTAATAATATCTTTGTGTAATTAGTTTTGGAAGACGGTGCCAAACCAAAATTTTAGTTAAGTTTGCAAATTCTCGTGGAGCTTTTTTTGCTGTCCTAAAATTTTGGTCCTTTATTTTTTGAAGTCGGTTAAAAAACCAACTTTTCAACATTAAGTATTAATTATTTATTTCATACATAAAATTGTTTCTGTAAAGAAAGTGACATTACATTGTTGCGGTTTCACGCCGCGAGTTCGCGCACCGCCTCGCTGCGATCCGCGCCGTTGCCACTTATCGATGTTACATTACACTTTACAGAGTAGGAACAAGTAGAGTATCTCTGTTAAATATTGAATATTTGATATTTTTCAAAATATGGAAAAAATGTCGTTGAACAAAAGTTGTTACTTTTAATGTAAACAAACACAGGTCGAGAGCGATTTGGTATTTTTATATAATTTTATATGGCGTGAAAAGAAATTAGGAAATAATATTTATTTAACGTTGACAAAATAATATTTATTTAAACGTTGACAAAACTAAAATCATGTTTAATCAACACGTTGTCCCGGGGCCGGTGATAGTCAACAATGTTGGCATCGAAGTTGTTTCCCAATACAATTATCTTGGTCAGATCATACAGTTAGGTAGAAACAATTTCGATGAAGAAGCCAACAGAAGAATACGGCTGGGTTGGGCAGCTTTCGGTAAACTCAGTCAAGTCTTTTCTTCGTCAATTCCTCAATGCCTGAAAACTAAAGTATTTAACCAGTGCGTCCTGCCGGTCCTCACTTATGGCGCTGAGACGTGGACACTAACAAGCGGCCTGATCCACAAATTAAAGGTCACTCAGCGTGCTATGGAAAGGGCTATGTTAGGGATTTCCCTGCGTGATAGAATCAGAAATGAGGAGATCCGCAGGAGGACCAAGGTCACCGACATAGCCAAAACCATTAGCAAGCTGAAGTGGCAGTGGGCAGGTCACGCTTGTCGTAGGGGCGATGGCCGTTGGAGCCGGAAAGTCCTGGAGTGGAGACCGCGTACAAGTAAGCGTAGTGTGGGGCGACCTCCAGCTCGCTGGACCGACGATATCAAGCGGGTGGCGGGAAGCGGCTGGATGAGGAAGGCTGAGGACAGGGTGTGGTGGCGTGCGCTTGGGAAGGCCTATGTCCAGCAGTAGACGTCCGCAGGCTGAAATGATGATGATGATGATGATGATTTATTTCTTGCTTAGCAGCGAAGCGATAGCAATAGCTTATAAAGCTAAACAATTAAACACGGTATTTTTTAACAGATTAATATGAGTTTACTATGCAAAGACGACGGATATGGATTTTCAACTTTTGCCGGCCGCAGATATTTGAGAAATAATTTTATTTTTATAGTACCTAAAACGAATTACCAAGACAATAATAATTACCTTTCGAGCAAAGAAATTACCTAATACCCGCCTACGGCTTTATTGAGACAAAGTAAACTATTACTGTGTTGATTAATTAAGATTAACTGCGTAATCCGATTTAGTGGGATGTTGAGTGCGGCTTTACTACATACCAAAGAAAATGTTTACTTACTTAATATGGAGAAAATTATTGTAACGAACAATTAGTGTACCTACGGACATTGTACGAGAACAAAATATTGTGCACTCGTTAAGTCAAATAAATAGGTAAGTTCGGTAGGTATGGTCTTCTTGACGACAATCATGCTTGATATAAAGCAATGACCGTATAGTAAATGCCTGGAATAGAATTTTTATTTTGATGTATGTGAACCACATGAGGTTCTCGGTGTTTGTCGTTCTATGGTTAAAAACCGGCCAAGTGCCGGACTTGCGCACCGAGAGTTCCATTCTATAAAAGAATTAAATGGAAAAAAATTACTTTTGTTCATTGAATTTAAGAGTATAATTTGGAGTTGTTGGCGAACCGCAAACCTAACTTTGTTTTCAGAGGTTTATTGTTGATATCAAAAACAGTATACTAGCTGGAGAATTGATTTTATTTTTCTTGTAAAATATACGTTAATGTCTATTGATCATAATTATTTCAGATTTTTCGATCGATACACTTAACAGATAAGGGGGGGGCGGTATTTTTTCGACAGTTTGCTCAATAAATCAAAAACTATCGAGCATAAAAATAAATAAAAATTGGTTTTAGAATACACAAGTAACGCCCTTTTATATGATACCCCATTCAATATTGTTATCTTATTTTGAAATTTTTACGACCCGGTTTTCGCCCCTTTTTAAATAAAAATTAAAACGATTTTCAATTTTTTATGATTGCAATGGCGTTGGGTCACTATTTTCTATAACTATTCCAAATTTCAGGTTGATAGCTATTTTACTTACTGAAATAATTGAGTGTGACAGACGGACGGAGAAAGTCTCACCATAAGGGTTCCATTTTTACCATTTTGGTATGGAACCCTAAAAATGTGAAGACGGTACAAAGTTGTGGAGTTCATGAGTACCAACACTTACCAAATTAATGACCGCACAAGCGCTTATCAAAATGGCAGAGATCGCAAACATTGTGAGTCTGATGTAGCAGTTGCTTGCCACCACCTGGAAAATAAGGAATCAGCTATATTTTTGAAGCAGGAGTAGTAGGAAAGAGGAAGTTTTGCTATAATCCGCTACTTGAAAGTAATCTGTATAGTCCAATATGCAGGAACACCACACGTAATTCTTCAGAAAATTTTCTCTACGTACGTTTCGCCACGACACCAGGACAACCTCAGGAGATGTTGACTACACAATGCGAAATCGTAATCATATTTAGATCTACAGTGGTGGAGCTCATCCGGGTAGGTATCACCGCTGTGTCAGTTATTTTAGGTATTTCGGTTTGGAAGGTACCTATGTTGACGTGATTACTGGGGAAAATGAGAACTGATATGTCAGAATTTTGAGCGCTTTGCAGTGTGGGGCATGATATTATTATTGCAAGGCAATATTATGGGACACGCTGCATCTTACGTAGGCATGCGTTTTACTTTATAATAGATGACCGTTTTGATCGTGTCATCATTCTTTGGTATAAAAAACGTGGCAATCCGGGAGTGCTGACAGAAGTGAGAACTTGACAAAATGCGTGAGGTGACGGTTACTGTAAGAGTCACGAGCTCAATGGTCTTTTCCCATCTCAAAATTTCCCAAAGCGCCTGTTAAAAGCTAACCGCAATTTCATGCAAATTTAAATTGCTCATATTAATTTTTCAGGCGCAATAAATTATTATGAGGTCCAGGCGCAGTAACTTATATTTACCTGTCCCGGTTTTGTACAGTTGTCAGCGTAATATTCAGGAACGTCGGCCAGCATCACGCCCGACTGCCCATCCGACCAGGACAGGTATATAAACACCAGCAGTGTGACCAACGTTGGGCCGAACGATGCGTAGATTACGAGGCCTCTGAAAAAATAATAAAGATGATGATCCTAATATTCTGAAGAAGGTACAACGGGTTGTGTATAATAGGAACATAATAATGTATGTAACCCACAAGACTGTTAACGATTGTATCGCGGCAAGAAGCATAAGTAAACAGCGCAGCTACGCACACCACAAAGCACTTGAACTGCACGTCTGACTATTCACTATAGCTACTTCTCTAGACTATTGTTCTTAAAAAGTAATGGAGTAACTTCAAATAAAAAAACTTAAGTAGGAACTGTCAGTAGCAGCTGTTCTATGGAAGCAAGAAGCATAAACAGCGCAACAGCGCACGCGGCACGCCACGTAGTATTTGAACTGCACGTCTCACTAAGTACTATAGGTACTTCCCTTGGCTTTTGTTCTTAAGAAGTAAACTTAAGTAGACTTGAGTAACTTCAAGTGAAACAACATACTTAGGAACTGTCAGCAGTTGTATGGCAGCAAGAAGCATAAACAGCGCAGCAGCGCACGCCACGTAGTATTTGAACTGCACGTCTGGCTGGTTGCGATACTTCTTCTCTTGGCTGCTATTTTTGAAGACCAATGTAACGTGATGTAGACCTTCTGAGTTGCTGCTGTAAATTTTAATTATAAACTTCGAAGATATCGCCATAGGAGTTAATACAGTTATGTACGGGTGTACTTTCTATTTCCTAATTTTGCAATTATATATTTGTTTCATACCAGCAAATCAGGCATTTAACCGATGTCTTTTAAAACAAGGAGAAGAATCAAATTATTGGAAAAATACAACGGCTATACGTATTAAAATCGAGGTAATAAGAAAACACCTTGACTACATACCTACCTCTGGTCACTAAAATTTAGGTGATCCTAATTTTTTAAGTACTGTCACAGAATACGTAATAGGCTAATAGGTAGGTACTGTATAAAACGTGTAAAAAAACTTTGATCCTTATGTAGCTATCAATGTAGGTGACAGTAGGTTTTTCTCCCTCGACCAAGTTTTTAAATTGCTAAAAGCAAAAAAGGCACTCACGTCAAAAATATCGGAAAAAAAACTTAGTTGAGTACCAACCTGCAATCGCAACAGGTTCTTTGTGGCAGTAGGTGCTGTTCTATCATCGCTAAGCTCTGAAAATAAATGCATTTTGATCAATTAGTATAATCAAAAGATAGAGCAGCATTCAAGCACGATCTTTGTTAATAACTATTAGTTTCTTTATTAATTACTAATTTTTAGCGAAGTAAACAACGTGTAAAGAAATGTGGAAGTAATATTGAAGGACACATGAAAAGTTTCAGAATTTAAAAACACGTTGTATATCTCAGAGACACCCAAACTAAGTGATTTATAACAAGTGCCTGGTTATCAGTTTACGAGTGTCACTTACCGATATACCGATATTCTTGGCAAGGGTCGAGTCGGTAATATTTGCGAAGGGTTTATCCGCGCCCCAGCACTCCACGTACTTCGTCATCTTACTTGAAGGACGAGATCTTGAGGGCACTCCAGGTGTTGCTAAAAATGTAACATATTATTTATAGAAAGGGATGCGTGAAGAAAAAGAGATAAATCAAAAGGGTCATGTGTGGGGGCTTCAATCAAGTGCAAATTAACGTGACATGCAGACATTTTTGTAACAATGAATTTGTCGTTGTTTGAGTCTTACAATCTATAAAACCTGACTTTATCACTTTAGCAGCCTTGGATCATCCAGTGCATCGAATTGAATGGAAATAATTATGTGGTAATATCGCTATGGCTACAGATTCACAACTTTTAACACGTTAGCTGCGGCACCAATTTTTGCATACTTTCCGTTCCTGCGGCACGAGGTATAATCGGCCCGTACCGTGACCAGACGTTAGGGCGACACGCGGTCTATTATACCCCACCTCCTTTTACAGACTAAAATCCATTTTCTGGCGCGAAATCAAAGATAAATGAGAATTTTGGTCCTTATTGATATAGACAGTGAATTGATGAACCCTAATCCACCGTCGCCCCGGGATCTGATGGCTAGTTTAGGAATTATTAGCAAAACAAAATATGGGATCTTATACACCTCGTAACGCACTGAAATAGGGCAAATTTTCGCTGCGATTAGTGATGGGAAAAATAATATCGACGTTTTTAAACTGTCTTAACTACGCAACGACTTGACCGATTTTGATCAATTATATCTCATTAGATCGTTTTAAGGGCAAAACCTGGCAAAACAACACAAAGCTATCAAAGGATACATTTTTTTTTAAATAATCTAAATTGTGCTTGAAGGCGCCATAAAGAAAAAAAACCGGCCAAGTGCGAGTCGGACTCGCGCACGAAGCATTCCATTCTATACCATTAAGAGGCACCTATTACAGACTTATTATTGGAAAATAATGGATTACGGTTTATGCATAAGGTTTATCTTTCTATTTGTATATGAAAATCTTAATGCGGTTCACAGAATAGAAAAAAAAGGCAACCAGAAGTAGAAAAGAAACTGTCCTATTTATTCTGCCTCGGGCTTTAAAAATACAATTATTAGAACTTGCATTAACATTAAAAAATTAAAAGGACGTGCTCTCCAATCGACGTGATTCACAACACTGGTCGCGGGAAACTCGCGTTGAGTGCGGTACGAGGTCAGGGGGGATATGGGACGTTTTAGCCTCGTTTCGCACTGCATTAAAATTATATTAATTCAGTGCGGCACGAGGCCTAAGACATCCGGTACCAAGGTAGGTACACCACCGAGTCCGGAACCATTAGTGATCTCAAATATATATTTATCTCTTTCCTACACTGGACCAAACCAAAGCTATGCCATTCGCACGACAGAGAAATTCACTTTTTTGCTTGCCGCACCACAGGGAAGTTGCATCAGGGGTGATTTAGGCCTCGCTTCGCACTTAACGTGTTAAAGCATCATTGAATTATCTATTGAATCTATATCTATATATATCTATATAATCTTTTCCAGCTGGCCCTCCAAGTTACAATTCTGTTTCTACAATCGGTTTGAAAACTACGGACACGGGACATCTACCTTTAATGAGAATGAAATTCCGTTTTGCAGAGTTGTTCAAATAATAACTTATCGATAACTATTATTGAGTATAATTAATAATTTACCATTTTCATATGGGTAATCTCAGTTTTATAATACGTTAGCGATTGAAGAAAGAGAATAGATTGTACCTAGTCTAGAGGAAGCAACCAACACACCAGCAATTTTGTCACGAATTCTCTCTTTAATACTCTAGATACTCGTATATATGATAGACTATAAAATATGAGGACCAATAAGTATTTAACCACTTTTCAGGTGTAACTAATATTTTCAATGCCGCATGCGTTACTCATGGATAAGTGACACGAAGATTTGAGGGAACTATCAAACCGTGCGTTCAGTTTAAGTAAAGTATGGACAATCATTTTCCTAGACAACACAACTCCAAATCATCATTATCGTCATTGTTTCCCTTATTTAACATATCAAGAATAAATAAATGAAAGGGCCAACAGGATTTTGTTCAAAATATGTTGTTAATTACATTGTTAGTTGGTATAGTAAGTAGTAACCAGTGCCTGAGGAAAACTCCAAAGTAAAAGGGGAAAATCTAAACTATCACATTTTTGATACCAATTGAAAAACATGCTGTAGGTGTGTGATAGTACGAAATTGAAACACTAACTTAATGACTCTTGGGATATAGTACTTAACATTCGAAGAAAGAAAGTCGGTTGAACCGAATCCCGTCGCACAGGGGGTGAATCTGACTCACCCTCTGAAGAAATAACACACTCCGTAAAGATAAAAACTTAAAATAAAGAAGTAGATAAGAACTGAGAAAATACGCGTACCTACTTTGCCTGGGCTACAGCCTACATATAATATTATATCGTCTCGAATACTGAATTGAGAAACATAAAAAAATCACGCTATGTACGTTTCGCTCGGACACAAGAACATAGGCTTCATAGATTTTTCATGTAGTAAACGGCTTTACGATAGCAAAATATTAATGTGTGGTACATAATATAGCTTGCCAAAAACATCTTGAAACTCATAAAAACTTAGAACTATTAATTCTCAAAGTAAATACTGGATAAATCTTTAATATTACATTTTTATAAATTGGAATTCGGAAATATTCGTCAATTTTCTTTTTTGAATATGAGTGTTCGTAATATACGAGTAGATCTTCTATGTTCTCACCTGTGCCCATTATAGGGCTGATTGCTCCAATAATGGAGCCGCTCCGACTCTTAGGCTTGGTAACAACGGTCCCGTTGCTCAAAGCTTCACCGGGACTGGCTGCATTGTTGTTCTCGAAGGCAACCACCCTTACTGATGCTCGTCTACTTAGATCTGGAAATATAAAGACAAGACATCTGGAAATATAAAGACTAAGAGAAAAAGTTTTTCCTGAAGCATTGAAAGCTATTGAATCATAAAAATTCTAGTTTATAAAGAGCAATCTTCACATATCGGATCTTTTTGAAAGATATTATGTTCAGTGTTACGAATAACCAGAAATTATTGCCGATAAGTCGGGCCGATTTCAGACGGCTGCCGCGCGCCGGTTAGGTTGCACGTGTTAGTTCTTATTCTTATAGGGTCTATTGCACGCGCTGCGTGTGCCCGATTACAAGGCAGCCTTAGTACGTCGAAGGATAAAAAGTTACGCGATAGAAAGAGATAACAACTTTAGATGCTAAGCAGAGGAGGAGCCAGGCGCTTTTGAGTTAGTTAGAATAGTTTCCACAAACACACACGATTGTGTAAAAGAGGTGCTTGGACGGGCTTCGAACGCTCAACTGCCTGATCACAGGACTGTACGGGCTATGGCTGCTTCAATTTGAACCAATGTCTTGCCACATTGTCTTTTTTCTTAGTTAAGTCCGAAGTGTAGAACGAGATGTAAGAGATGTACCTCCAGCAGTCCGCATCGACTCCGCGCGGGATATCTTCGGCACCTCCTCGACGAAGCTGTGCTGCGACGGCGCCGGGCTGACCTCCTTCTTGGTGGGGGACACGTCCTGGTAAATGGAGGACACGATGCTTGCCTTGCGGTCCACGGTGCACACTGATAGACGCCCGTTTTCCGATACACCTGGTTTCTGAAACAAGTGCAGAACTCAGTGTTTTTAAATCTGACTTAATAACTAGTTTTTTTTTACACTACAAGTTAGTAATCTCATATTATCTAGGGGTATGTAACCCCTGATTAATGTTTTACCACTTCCTTTAGAAACGATCAATATTCCAAAGTCGAAATCAGAAGTAGTACCTAATCGAACTCTCATAATATGCTGCTCAAATACTAGGCTCAGTTAATTGCTTCAATGAATTCTAAAATTAATCTAGTCTAAAGTGATGCCTAAGTATAAGCTCCTAACGGTCGCACTGTTCTGACAATCATGGTGAGTCTACGATCTGATCAGGCACAAAATATTTATCACAGATTAAAGATTCGACTCAAACTTCCAAGAACCGAATATTTGCAAGGCGAGTTAGAATAAATCTTGTTCAAAGAGTTCGGAAGTATAATTACAGTTTTGAACTTTGTATTAATTGGAAACCCTCATAATTACCACGTTATTTACGTAGAGCCTTTAATTATTGTTTTTTGCTGTCTTTTCCTGGAACACGAAATTGCTTCCCTTTTATTCCAAAGTTTTTACATAAGATACAATTTCGTAAAAGATTTTTGAGATTGTAATAAAACCAAGAAATGTTGTAAATGCTTGTTTTAAAAATCTGTTTTCCTCGCCAAGAAAAAAAATCCCGTCGTATCTAGGTCACCGCATTATATTTCATTATGAAATGCGCGTTCTATGCATTATACGAATGAAATTAAGCAAAGCTCTCAATTTTAATGAAATATTGATTAATTCAATTTTATCGAGTCTACCGGGGATCCAAGAGCTGGCAGCTACCTTGGCCAACGTATTAGTTTGGCCATCCAAAGAGGCAATGCTGCCAGTATCTTGGGTACCGTGCCTCGTTGCGATGGAATCGATGAGGTTTTAAATTTATAACCTAGTTTATAATCCGTTATTTTTATTTTAAATCTTTTTATGTACATATATTTAAGTATTAGTTATAATTTTCTTAAAAATTCATCATATATTACTATGTCAAAACACATTATCTAATTTAATTAATTCAATTTTCACACGAGACGACAGGACTAATATTATGAGAATGTTTTTAACGTTTTGGACCCATCCGGATGGATTCTGCAAAACAGACTTACCAGACTAACTTATAAATCTAGTCGTTTAGAACTCTCACCTTCGGTGGTACGATCAAGTAGGTCTCTACTTTATGATCAGCGAGGTAACCCTCTCGGGAGGCACCGTCTCCGGGCTCTACTTCAAACTTGCCTCCCAGTTGCAGCATGGTCGCTTTTGTTATGTGGACACGACTGCAAGAAAAATTTAGAAAGACTCATGCTTATAAGCTACTTAAAAACCTTACGCGTCTCCGGTCCTCAGGAAATCATACTAACTTAGACAGATTAGAAGTCGTTTTTATTTTCGATAGGGAGTAGTATTTTACTGGCTTTTAGTATATTTTAGTAGAAGACTCGTATAATCTATCCACATTCCAAATTTCGACCAAATTGGTTAGGGTCGAATGTGCAGCAATATCTGTTCAGTAATTTTGGCATAAAGGAATAACAAACATACTTACACTCATACCAATCGCCTTTTTAATATTAGTGTGATAAGAAAACCAATACAGTAATTTTATAAAATACCTATTACCTTACCTAAAAATCTACATATTTTTATAGATTACGAGTGGTTATTAACTTGGGCGCTAAAATCAATTGTTGGACTTTGTAAATTTGATTAATTGCATTAAAAATCGGCAACATTTAAGTATTGCGAAACGTTAGAAGTTAGTGCACGCTGAAAATGTATATTCCTGATCTACTAAACATATTTGAACATACACCGATGGAAAACCGAACTACTGTATCGGGAATGTTAAATTGTTATTTACATTGACGCATAGAAATGATTCGAAATGCTTGAGTAAAATTTTTCATAGACAGGACGGTATACCTTTTATCTATCGGCTTACTTTTTATTCATATTGATTTATATATTTTAATTCCTCAATGGAATAATATGGGCACCATAGTTTCCCATGCCCATAACTTCTTTGTCCTTCCTTACTCCTTAACTTTTTGTTCTTGATTCGCTCGCGTCAGTGGGACATCATCACTCCACACGTTGAACTGCCACTTGCGCTAACCGAGCACTGCGCCCAACACGTTCCCCGTGTGGATCTTAATGAAGCCATAGTCACTCACCCTGCTATACCCCCAGACTCCATGTGATTGGCGAGCGTGACGTCATCGCTCCAAACGTCGAACTGCCACTTGCGCTAACCGAGCACTACGTCCAACACGTTCCCCGTGTGGATCTTAATGAAGCAGTACCTAGCCACTCACCCTGCTATACCTTCAGACTCCATGTGATTGGCAAGCGTGACGTCATCGCTTCCCACGTCTGGCTGTCACTTGCGCAAGCCGAGCACTCCGCACAGCCCGCTCTCCATGTTGATCCCAATAATGCCTTAGCTACTCACCCGGCACCCCGCTATACCACGAGACTCCATGTGATTGGTGAGCGTGACGTCATCGCTCCACACGTCGAACTGCCACTTGTGCAAGCCGAACACTCCGCACAACACATTCCCCGTGTGTATGGACTATGGATCCCAATGACGCCGTAGTCACTCACCCCGCAATACCACCAGACTCCATGTGATTGGCGAGCGTGACGTCATCGCTCCACACGTCGAATTGCCACTTGCGCAAGCCGAGCACTCCGCACAGCACGTTCCCCGTGTGGATCCCAATCCGCATATCCACGTTGAACCCAGTTGCCTCTCGGACGAACCTTGTCAAGAAAATAGTAATAATTTTAATGACACTTCGTTTCAAATTTTTAAGAAATAGAAAATAGTTATAATTTTAATGACATTTCGTTTCAAAATTTATAAAAAAAAAGAGAAAAATAAATTTATAATGATGCTTACCGTATTGCATCAATCATCTGTAAGCCCATGTTCACGCAGTTGTAGGCATGGTTGGGACGGGACACGGGTAGGCCGGACACGCAGTAGTAACAGTCGCCGAGGATTTTGATGCGCATGCACTGGTTCTCCTAATGAATAGACAATAGAGACTTGATTAATTTTTTAAACATGGCAGAACACAGATATTAATCCCGAATAATAGAATAAAGAGATCTTTTTTCTACAAAAACGATTTTCATATTATTATTGAAACCCGGGGGCGTATTTTAATCGTTTGCGTAAGGTACAGAAGTCCTTTGTGGGGTTGAGTGTACGCTTCTACAATATGATCCCGAAGTCTGTTTTGGACTTACCTTTACACAGGTTTAAATCCACTGTCAAGAAACATCTCATAATACTTACTTTTACTATACTACTACACTACTACTATACTATTAAAGAATTTTTCAATGACAAAGATTCTTGGAATGATAGGGATATATTTCCATCTCCTCATGAGATATTCTTAAAGTTATGTAATAACTTTACATAATATGTAAGAATAATTGTATATCATGACATTTTTGAAAAGAGCAAGTGCCGAGTTTCTTGCCAGTTCTTCTCGGTGCAAACCTGCATTCCGAACTTGGCGGTAGAGTTTTTGACATTTCATGGGCGCCTATTATTTAGGCCTATGGGAAATAAAGAATTTCATTTCATTTCATTTTGAGGGGTGAAATCAAGCTAGCGGTTGAGTAAGATAAAGCAAAGATTATTGAATATGTTATAGTGCGTAGCCAAAAAGTTTTCCACTTTGATAATGTTATTTTCATCGTCTTGTTTATCATAAAAAGCATCTGAAATAATGCTTAATTTTTGGACTGCGGGTAAGAATTTATAATTAAGCACGTGGTTATTATTGAGTATTATACACCTTTACAAACTTTTTTGGTGGCTCTCGGAATGCTAGGAGATCAATAATCCATTAATGAAATATTCAATCAAAATGTCGTTAAATTATTCCATTAGCAATCCACCTCTCGATCGGATCACTGAACTGGAATCATTTCAGGGATTAAAAGAGCAATGAAAGTGGCCATCACGTAGACATCCAAGCGAAATAAATGAGTAGGCCTCGAGTGATCTTTGTTTCAGTACAAATAAATACCTAGTAATTAAACACGTAGGCACAAAATAGGAACAATAAATGAATTTGGAAGATTTGTGGCTTTTTTCATCAATGTCAGAGACAACAAAGAAAATCCCTCACTTATTTAATTACGCAGAGTATATCTTAACGTAGAATATACTCGTAAGTAATTAGGGTAGGGACTTTGTGCGAATACAAGCCTGCAAGGGCGTTATTTAATACAATTGACTATCACTAAATGTAAGACACCTAGTTTGTTCGATATACTTTACACCTATGTTGTTGATTTATAGTATGAATAAGTAGGTTCAATGAAAAAAAAATTGGGCATTTTTTATAGCCAGGGAGTCGGAGTCAGGAAATAGAGGATCTGGCCAACCACCAAAATCGCGCGTCATTTCGTGAGCAGAGTGATCGTCATCCTAGCTCTTTCAATGACCATAAGCTTAGACCATCGTTTTTTTGTTCAAGAAATTATGCCGTTGAAGTCGTTAATATTAGCTTTTAATAAACATGTTCATTTTGTCGCCGTTTTTGTCTACCTTCTCCAGTCAGTATTCCTAGTTTTCGCCAAACTACATGTGCCTACCAGTAGCCATATTCAGCTTGTTACTTTTCATTGATCCCGTCTAGTTTTTTACATTAACAATTCATCATTAACTTCAAGGAACGCCTAAAAATTGAATCTAAAAGCTTTTTCAGCGAAATTGCACTGTGCTAGACGGATAGGCGAACAAAAGGCCATTGTGTGAATGGAAATTGATGGCCGATACGCGTTTCATTAGGCGCTGTGTTTAATTGAGACCAAATTTCAATTTGGCGTCAACTATTCGCCTCAGTCAGATTAAATCCAAAATTACGGCTTAGCAATGAGGAATTAAAAATAATTGTTTTAATTTTGCGAGCTCTTACCAAAACCGAACTCTCAAGCTTACAACATGATTACGTGAAATGGCATTTTCGCAAAGTTTATATTATTACGAGTACTACCGTAATGTCTCACATTATTCTACCGTAGACCTGAACCTGAGGATGAGACCATCCGAACATTTCACGTAAACCAAGAAACACACACGAAAAAAGTTGCGCCGACCAGAATTAAAGATTTCACTTAGAACTAAGTAGTGTCTATCTGAGGTGTGGATCGCGGTCCATATACCTACAATAGACAATTAATACGTGCTCTCTCTTAACAATTTTAAATGGCTTAAATACAGACATCAATATATAAATCAATATCATCAATAAAAAAAAAATAAAAAAATTTCGAGCATGGCGGCAGTGTCGCTCTGTTCATGGTGAAATTCATCGTTTTGTTGTCAATTTACTTATCAGCTGCTCTCGCTGCGGCGGCACACGCGTCACTGCACTGTTACGACAGCACTGCTGCGTGCAGCGTGGTTCGGAATCATACCTTTATACTGCGGTGTTAGTTCGTAGGGTTAGTACAAGTTTTTGTTCGAATTTCGAGTGTTTCGAGTCGACTCGCATCGCACAAACGAATCGAATTCCTCCATAAATTTACAGCCAGCGCCATCTATGGACAGTCACTGACATACAGCTGCTGTCAATAGATGGCGCTGGCTGGTACCGGTAGTAAGCCTAAGAGTGACCTTACCTGTGCGATCTGGTCGAACCTCCCGAACAGTTCGTTCAACGTCTTCACGAGGTCGGACGCACTCAGCCGCTCCGAGAGAGGCGTGAAGTTGACGATGTCTGCGTACAGGATGCTGACGTTGTTGTGCCTCTGCACGTGCATCTCGTGGAAGCGGGTCTGCTTTGACGTGTCGGCGCACACCGACGCCATCTTGAGCATGATTGAGCGTTTCACCTGGAACAATGAGCATTTCTTAAGAGAATCGTCTAGCTGTAAGTTTTTATACAAAAAGAGAACATTTTCCTACCCGTAAAAGTTGTCCGATTTTTATAATTTTAATATCCATATATTTGACTAAAAACTTCCTCAAGTATTTTTTTATCCAACTATCAGTACTAAAATTAAAAAAAATTAAAATGAATGAAAACAGATTTTTGATAACTGGCTTAGTTTTTGAGTAATTAGGTAAAAGGTAGTTTTTCTGTTATATTCTTCCGCGACGCTGCATGTCGCACGGCGCACCCATCAACGTATCCCTGAGAGTGACAAAGACAAAAATAAATTCAATAAATCCTCATAACTACATGATAGATAAAAGGATCTTAAATGAAAAACTTTATAGGTAAATTTAAATTTTGAAAAGTTTCGTTAACTCGTTGAATATTAAATGAAATAATGGAAATAAATCACGACAAATCATTGAAGCAAAGGTAGGTAGGTAAGACCTCGTTATTCGTGTTTTATCAATACAGATGTTTTGACCTAAAATGATTGCAAAGATAATAATAATCGCTTTTGACCGAAAAATCGAGTGAACTGTAACTTTAAAGATAAGATTTCTGAATAATTTATAGAATTCAGAATACAAAACTTATAATAACACTATTTTCGTCGGGGGTTTACAAAACGGTCTTTAACTATAGATAGATTGTAGATTCATTAACTCTGCGCCTGGTCTTATGTTCATAGCAATGCGTAATATTCATGTCAATACAGTAAACTATCTACTACCTAATACTAATTAACGTAACTAATGCATTAGTGATAAGCTATTTTAATTACTTTTGAAATATATCCTTTAAATTTAACCTACCTACTATAGTGAATAATAAAATAGATACACATAGTACCTAAACATTCGCAATTTCATAGTCAGTTTTTACAATGACTCCTCATGAATAAATTATGAACATACAAATTGTAAAACTAAAATAATGACATTTTATTTTTTTACAGGCCCTCTCCTAACTTTATAACTTTCTGTCGCGAGCTTGTCTCATCTAAACTTACTTCTCTTATCTGTGGTTTCCCCCAATCCTAATAATTGTGGTCTAACCCAATAGGCATCTCAGAGAGAATACTTCTCTCTACATCTCTCTTTTGGCATCCCCTTTTCCTCTGCCTTTCCCCAGAAACCCTTTATGTAACAATTTTGTCTTGCCTTGTTTTGAATAATTGTTTAGCTCGAGTTTTTTTTTTTTTCTTTTTTTACGCATCTCAATCTAGCCCCAAAGTAAGCGATAGCTTGTGTTATGGGTATAGGAATAACTGATAAATATATATTATACACAAATATAATATACAGAGTAAAGGTAATAGCCACGGCTGCGGTGTAAACACCTGCCACTTACAACCATCAAGAGTGAATAGGCATCTCCTAGGCAAGCGCGTTCCACCTTAAGTTGTATCATCACTTTTCATCAGGTGTGATCACAATCAAGCGCTAGCCTATATAGTTAAAAAAACATTCATGCTCATCGTACAAACATTTGCTAGTTGTGGGAATCGGACCAACAACCTCTTACGCAGAAAGCAGGAACATTACCACTGCGCCATTTGGTCGTCTATTAACTATGACTTTTTAAATTACTGTATTGTATTCGTTAGTGAAACAAACGCCTTTTTTATTTATGGTAGGTATATCCCACTTCTGATAAGGAAACGTCATGGCGTAGTATCTAAGATGCTTGCTCCATGCATCATTACGTAAACAAGCGTTGTCACAACTTGCGACCCAGTCAGTTGGGCAAATCATGATGCAATCAGCATGACGGCAATGATTCAAGATTTGCGCGGAATCTTTGTCATGAATCGAGATTGTTTTAAGGTTAATAATCTTGTTACTGAGTATTGAGGACGCGTGACTTGGATTAGATATAAGAATAGCTTCCGTAAAGAAGTGGAGATTCTCTTTTGAGATAAGTAATTCATAGTTTTATATCAAGTAGGTATGTAATAGTACATTGTGATACAAGGGTGGAAAGTAGGTTTTTGCAAACGAGCTGTCATTAACAAGCCCGAGCCGAAGGCGAGGGTTTTTAATGTCACGAGTTTGCAAAAACCTATACACCCGTGTATCACACGACGTTTTTCAATACAGTTGTGAGAATTAGTAAAAAAACAAATCAAAGAGATAATAATATGTTTGCTCAAGATTTTGGGGGCCAATTTCCATCTTGTTTGATTTTTACCTTAAATAAAATATCGAAGATCGAAATCGAAGGCGACTTCGAATTCGCAATCGAAAAGATAAAAGATAAAAGATAAAAGATAAAAGATAAAAGATAAAAGGTAAAAGATAAAAGGTAAAAGATAAAAGGTAAAAGATAAAAGGTAAAAGATAAAAGGTAAAAGATAAAAGGTAAAAGATAAAAGGTAAAAGATAAAAGGTAAAAGATAAAAGATAAAAGGTAAAAGAAAACGAAAAAAAAAAACCTTCGGTGTCCATCCCATCCCAATGTCCATCCCATTTTATTGTACAATGAAAACTCCTTGGTATGAAACGTTTTGCAAAAGTAATGATTGAGCTTGAAAAAGTAAGTTACGACCACGAAAAAGAAAGATGCCTGTGCGTAAGATTTAACTTTCGAATACTAATGACAGCCTCTGAAAGTGCGCCATACCATACAACTGTATTGAAAAATAATTTATCAGTCGAGTCGCATATTTTATGTAAATGTAGCACCGAGGAAAAATTATTTCAAAGGATTATTTAATTAAAAAATTATAATCAATTAAGATCAAGAGCCTAACTATACTTCCAAGCGCCCAATCTTAGTTGGACAAAAATTGGTTGTAAGGTCGACAAAAGACGCTGTAATCAATAATGAATATTCAATATTTTTAATTTTTATGAGAGTAAAAATTGCACAATCAGTGGGCTGATTCTGTATCGTTGAGTTTGTTAACTAATAAAACGGAGGCAAAAATCCTATTTTTGCTTGCTTTTTGCACAAGTTACCAACCTAGGTTGGTATGGTATCATGTCAACATACCAGACCATACCAGAAACAGCCATCAGGCCGTCTCCATTAGTAAAGTTCTACAAATAAAGTTAATTATTATTGCAGTGTCGTTATGAAAAGGGGAAAGGAAACTACCAGGTCACGCTTTACACCAAATGCTCACAAGAGTCTTTCCAATGGCAGCCAATAGGCCGGGGGCAATTGAAAGCGCGGCAGGCCAAAGCCACATTGAAGCGGTCCCTCGTACCGATTTGAAGGCTGCCAGATGAAGCTGGATATAGGTCCGCAGCGCGGGATAGATCGTCATGGAGGAATGTAGTCATGGCCCTTTGCATCATCGGGTCCCACCAAACATAAAATCATCTGCACTGGAAAGTCCATCTGATACGATTTAGCCCGCAATGTTACGAAGCAATTGTCTTGTTCATTGAGTTTAACCATGAATCCAATGTAACCACATCTGCTAATATATTATTAAGTTGTTCGTGATCGCCGGTTACTATGTTTTATATACTTCCACTATGTACGTTGACAATGACCTAAATGTGCACGAACTGCCCGCGTGTTCTGTTTACTGAAATACAATGTATTTGTCTAAATATTTAACTGGATGTTAGCGAAATTGGTCTGTCACATCCTGGCTTGAACTCGTTTGAAACTGGAACATATTTACAGTAACGAGTAAAACAAACATTGTCTCTTCCATTTTATGCTGCTTACTTATTGAGTTCGAATTGTATATAGAGCCAACGGAGAGGCCAAAACCAAATTGAGGTTGAGTTTCAAGTGCCAATTGTAGAGCTTGACATCTTCGCTGGTTATACTTTTTAGGATACACCCAAAGGATAAAAACGGGACCGTATTACTAAGGCTTCGCCGTCCGTCCGTCCGTCTGTCACCAGGCTGTATGCTCAGTGCGCGAGCCCAAATCGCACTTGACCAATTTTTATGTTCTACTATCATGAATTAAGAGACTGTAAACAGACTAAAAAATATTTTTTTATCATCATTAAATGATAATATATTAGTGCAGTGGGAATAAAATGTCTACAAGAAACTAAAAGCAGAAGCGGATGGCGTGCAAATGGAGAGGCCTCAGGCCAACAGTGGACGGAATTGAGCTGACGCGGATGATGACGATTTTCGGGGCCTGAAACCTCCAACAGTTCCTGATAAACAGAATCAATCATAAGTGGACAGACGGACAAAAAAAAAGCCGGCGAAGTGCGAGTCGGACTCGCGCACCGAGGGTTCCAGGACTATAAAAGGAGTAAAACATTAAAAGAATCACTTTTGTTCATGAATTTACAAGTATAATTTACATGTAGGAACCGCAAACCTAACTTTGTTTTTGGTGGTTATTGTTATTATCAAAAAAAGTATAAAAGTTAGGGAGTTCATTTTATTTTTCCTGTAAAAGATACATTAATGTCTATTGATTATAATTATTTCAGATTTTTCGATCGATAAACTTCGGAGATAAGGGGGGGGGGAACGGTATTTTTTCAACAGTTTGCTCAATAAATCAAAAACTATCGGGCATAAAAATAAAAAAAAATCGGTTTTAGAATACACAAGTAACGCCCTTTCATATGATACCCCACTCAATATTGTTATCTCATTTTGAAAATTCGAAGTCCCGGTTTTCCCCCCTTTTTAAATAAAAATAAAAACAATTTTCAATATTTTATGAGTGCAATGTCGTTGGGTCACTATTACCTAAAACTATTCCAAATTTCAAGTCGATAGCTTTGATAGTTACTGAAATAATCGAGTGTGACAGACGGACGGACGGACGGACGGACGGACGGACGGACGGAGAAAGTCTCACCATAAGGGTTCCATTTTTACCAAATTGGTATGGAACCCTAAAAAATGGCCCTAGAAGGATTCAATTTCAATCACTCGTTCTGAACACAAAAAAATAAGAAATGTCATTGTACTTTTGCATGCCCTTAAGAGGGGGCGGAAAGCAAAAAAAAAGTCGTGTACTGTCAAATACTGTCAACAAAACTCAACAAAACCGCGATCACTATAGGTAAGATAATCAGATAAATTCGGGTGCATTGCAGATCACCTAGTTGTTGGAAAAATGATTCTTGGCATTTTATACAAAAATTTAAATACCTTTTTTCAATCATTTTTAATGCGAATAAAACAATCGATTAAACTTTATTTTTTGGTATGTATTTTAAAAAATGACACAAATTAAAAAAGACATTGGGATGCTTGAATCCGATCATGATAGATTCATGATCGGATTCAAACATGACAAAAATTAAAAAAGACATTGGGATGTTTGAATCCGATCATGAATCTAATAGCTACAGTATTCCTCAGAGAAGCCTTTTAGGTCTTCTTGGGACGTCAATATACAATTAACGTCTAACGTTAATTATATATTGACGTCCTCTTTGCAAACGTATCGTACCCATAAAATACCCATAGAGTATGAAAATACCCATCTATTATTTTCATATTCAACGATACGACAGTAATTATCCCATGCAAAAATTAGCAGTCATTATAATCTGAAGTCAACAAATCTTTGACAAAAAGAGTTGACTGGTTAGGACAATTTATTTGTAAATATAAATTTAAAAAAAATGCATGAAAAGTGAAAAAATTATAGTCTAGGATCCCGCTATACAACGACCTTCACCGAGCTGTTTATTGGATGAAAACTATTTTATATGCAATTTAATTCCTAAAACACGATTATGCAAATTATTAATTAAAACACGATGCGGGTTGCTTAAAAAATTTCAGTCCAGGATAGGATTGATTAAGAATTAAAAAAAAACATTGTAACATGGACTCCTATTTGTTACAGTTTAGTTGACATCGTAGTTCAAATTAGATTGGATGTTATAAATAGTGCTTTTTGCCAGAAATACTTTCCTGGCTGAGGAAAGTATTTCTGCTCTATATTTTTTGGCAAAAGAAAGTTAACGGATAATAAAATCATAGGTAAATAAGCACAATTGCAATTTGCGACCTGAATCGCTAATCCAATCTAGTTTGAACTAAGATGTCAACTAAACTGTAACAAATAGGAGTCCATGTTACAATTTTTTTTTTTAATTCTTAATTAATCATATCCTGGACTGAAATTTTTTAGGCAACCCACTTGCGATATATTTATTGACGTATTAAATTGGATATAAAATAGTTTTCATCCAATAAACAGCTCGGTGAAGGTCGACCTTACTTGGGATTCCCTACTATTAAAAACACGATGACCCTGTTTAATGCTTCATGCATTCAAAATTATAACGAATTGGATGAATTTTTAAATAATGAATAAATAAAATTGGTCAAGTACGTGCGGGCTCGAGCACTGAGGGCTCCTTACTATAAAAACGAATTCTCAATCTCAGTTCGCAATTTGGGACCTTCCTGGCCCAATACAGCGGAGCAATGGCGCTAGTCTGATGGGTATTTTTGGCTGGGTACAGCCAGTTGCGATCTTTTTAACGAAGCGTAAGGAGTTTTTTTCTTTATGAAATTTCTATTTATCTATTTTAATAAAATAAAAAATGAAAAATTGTTTTCATAAAACCGACTTCTAATGCCACTACAAAGTGTGGCATTAGAAGTCGGTTCTCCAATTATGGTTATGTACTCCAATTCGAAATTGGACGATTGTCTATAAGATCGTCGTTTCTTTGCACATCTGTTCCATACTATGAAAGAAGTAAAACATTAAAATTATCACTTTAGTTCATGAATTTACGAGTATAATTTACATCTTTTTTTTCCTAATTTACTTTTGTTGGCTAACCACAAACCTTACTTTGTTTTTGGTGGTTCAAAAAAATTTATAAAAGTTAGAAAGATGATTTTATTTTTTCTGTAAAAATATACGTTTACTTCTATTGATGATAATTATTTTTTAGATTTTTTGAACGATAAACTTCGGAGATAAGGGGGGGGACGATATTTTTTCAACAGTTTGCCTAACAAATAAAAAACTATCGGGCACAAAAATAAATAAAAATAGGTATTAGAATACACAAGTGACGCCCTTTCATATGATACCCCACTCAATATTGTTATCTTATTTTGAAATTACAACAATCCGATTTACCCCCCCTTTTAAATAAAAATAAAAATGATTTTCAAATTTTTATGATTGCAATGACGTTGGGTCACTATTACTTAAAACTATTCCAAATTTCAAGTCGATAGCTTCGATAGCTTACTGAAATAATCGAGTGTGACAGACGGACGGACGGACGGAGAAAGTCTCACTAAAAGGGTTCCATTTTTATCATTTTGGTATAGAACCCTAAAAAAATATGATTGCGACGACTTGAGATCCTCCTAGTTTTAACAATTTTAACAATCACGGTTCAGGAGATACAGCCTGGTGACAGGCAAACGGACAGATGAACGTTGTTAATAGGTCCCGCTTTTACCTTTTGGGCAAGGAACCCAAAAAATAAGCCAGCAAAAATATTTATGCGGAGTCTCTTTCACAGAATTCATTACTCACAAATAAAGTGTATGTGTAATGAATTTGAAATGTTATAATTTTTCATATTTTGACATATTATTATTGCACATTAAAACTTGAAATTTATTTACTTTGAAATAATTAACATACTATCATTAATAAGTCGTTTATGATGCTATATTATATATATTATATGCTTTAGTTTGCAAATATATATTATATATATTTGCAAACTAAAGTATCAAAATATTTAAAATGTTGCACTCTCTATTCCCTCATCTCATAATTCATCGGGATCGTCTTTTTTTGCATATACTTCCTCCTGCCGTCACTGCTTGAAGGAATACAGTGCTAGTTAATTATGTGCTTTAAAATAAAGAGTGAAAGTCGATATTTGAAAGAAAGGTTTATGCTTTAATAAACTTGAAACTCATTGTTTTTGTTGGCCATACTTACAATTATATTATTAACACCTCCAAATAAATTATCGATACGCATACAATCATTTATAATTCATAATTTATATATTAAACATACAAAGAACTATTTTTTCGGCCTGGAGCACAGAAATACAGTCTTCACGTCTCAATGGAGCGATTGTGACTGATTGTCATGCGCAAAACATCATTTTGGTACAAAACAGCATAGCGTATTACGCGAAATAAGAACGTAATAAACGCCATTTATAATTTACAGTAATAACTTTTAAAATACATAATTTAAAAAGGAATCAATAGTAAATGCACTTCGTAATATTTATTGGAATTATAATCCTAAATCTTGGCGCTCTAGGGCGTATAACATTGGAAATAAATTGAAAATTGTAAAAAATTGGATGCAACTTCAAGATTTTTTTTTATCGACAAAAGTTTATCCTTTTATGTTTATAATAGTACAGTTTCTCGACAATAAGATGTAAAATTCGTGTGTTTTATTTCAGGTCGTTAAGACTTGATCTACTACTATAAAAATCAAATCTCTTCCTGCTATAATCAGTTTGTACGCGCTCTTATACCATTGTTATTATTGCCGATTAGATAAACGATAATGATAACAGTTATAGGACAAGACAATCTATCAAGTGCAATATAGGTAGGTGTAACAGAAATATGAAGTGCAATAAAATAGCCACACAGCTGACAGCTATATACCTTCATGCTAGGCTTTATAATAGAATACCTATTGCATACAATACCATAGGTAACGCATATCTATATTTAATAGACATATACCCAGGTCAGGGCGGACGGCGCGAAAAAATTTCGCCAGTTTATCGGTGCCAAAAATGTTTTATTTGCCACCAACAGTACGAAAAAGGTTTACGTAAATCGTTCGGATGTCCATATCCTGGGGTTATTTATCGGTGCCTACACATCAAAATTTAATTCAATCTTAGTCTCTCATCAGGTGACCGAGGATTCGAATCCCGGGCAAGCACTTGAGACTTTTCGAAGTTACTTACGTGCCTTTTAAACTAAATATTATTTGCTTAGCGGTGAAAGAAAACAATTTGAAGGAAACTGCGTGCCTGAGAGTGACTGCAATGTTTTCAAAGGTAGGTATGCGAAATCAGCAGACTTTGCAAACTTGGTGGATTATAGCCAGACCCTCTCACTGAGAAGGAACCCGTATCCAAGAGCGGGATATACAATGTTGTAGGAATGTTTGGTTTCTAAAATAATCCATAATTAAAAAAGTAGGTACCTATTCAAAATTAGGTAATACTTTTTTCAATCGCCTTACAGTTTCAGTCATGAACTTAAAATTTTTCATAATTCTCAGCAGGATATTTAAAAAGGTAGAGACGGTTTTTAGTTATTAGTATTTGTAAGCTGATAACTCATTACTATTAGCTGAAATTATGATGTCTGCATAAAATTTTGTTATTATTATTACAGAGCATGGATTTACCAAACGATATCCGTCAGTAATAGAAAGCACCCCTAAGCATTATAATGGGTTTATAGAAAACATCATAGCTATTTATTTAGCTCTAAAAGCCGCCGTGAAAGTAGATGTGTCATACTCTCGTTGGACATACTTACTTATTATAATGTTATAAATTGGTATGCGAAAATTATGACGAAAAATATCCTCTCCTTTTACAATTCCGTGGAGGAACCCCAAAAGCGTCACTCTACATAGCTGTAATTCTACCGATAAAGGGCCAGACCTCCCCACTTCATCACACATGTGATTCATCCACATGCCGGCAATCGTGGCCTGCGTATCGCATAATAAACTAAACTAAATGCAACCATAAACGATCCACGCGGTGACTCGCGCGCACGTTTTCATAAACAAAACCGGTCCGTGATTGCTCCTTGCGGCACTCCCGTATTTACGCCTTTTCCATCCCTCTATTATGGACTTTCGTTTCAACAGTGTGTGTAGTGATAAAGGGTCATTGTGCTACAATATCAAGATACTTGTAGTTTTGTAACATCGTTTACTTGGTGTACTTTACTTACTGTTTATTTATATTTGTATAGAAATATACATTTAAATGTGCTACTGTTTATAGTGAGTTTTCGAGAAGCAAAACACAATGTTTCCACGTATACAAGGATTGGTATGTATACAACTTATTATTCTATTCTCATAGTTTTATCAGTGATGTTTTTATTTTGCATCAATTAATAATATTATGATCCGAGATTGTGACAGTCAAAACAAATTGTACCTATCTAAGGCATTACATGCGTAATCTCGCAAAATACTAACTTGAAGACACTGTCCATAGATTTTATAGTAGGTGCATGACTTAATAGTAACTTAGTTATTATTAAGTATACACTTAGTAATAACTTTAGTTATCTTGGTGAGTTGTCCTATCTACACACTATTTAATTCCTATCTCGCAGTGATTTTGAAAAGTCGCTTTTCCTCTATTCGTACCTACTATTTTTATTGGGGTCTTTGAAATATTTGAGTTTCTCACTTATTACCTCTAAGTATGGAGTTTCTGTAAAATATTGGAGTCTCTATCAAATATTTCAAGTATTTTAGGAAACTTTGTTAATTGTTGGTAACAGAATTTGACCTAGGCATTGATTAGTCAGTGAGTGTCTCTGCCGAGTTAGTTGTTCGCTCTTTTCGGTGCAAAATGCTTTCCAAAGGGCGGTGGTAGAGTCTGACATGAATATTGAACATGCCTAAGAAACAGTGTTTTTTTTTCTTATTTCTATCTTTCTTCTCTATGTTAAATACTTACCTACATAGGCATTGTTTTAAAATTGTATGTAAGTATGTTTCGACGTTGAATATAATATTTTGATTTTAATAATTAATAAGATCAGCATAAGCAGGTATTTATGAAAATGCCAACTCAGTAATTAAGATAATTATGTAAAACGCAAAATTAGGACATAATATAATATTATAGCAGAGCTAAACGTTGCATTACACGAATCGAGTCGACTCGTTTGCCTTGCTGAGTCGCTGCTTGTGAAACTGTTCCACAAGTAGGTAGGTAGGTACTTAGCTATCAATAATAATAATTTTATGTAAGTAAACACTTATATTTTAAACAAATTTCAAAGAAGAGCTGCTACAAAGCTACCTTCTTTAATCTAGAGTAAACTACCTAATAACTTCCATGGAATTGCTACAAAATATTAAATAAGTTACCTACCTTGTTGGTACTGAGTAATGTTAGGTATACCGTATACGGCAACATCCCATTTTATTAGCTTACATTTACTTCAACTTAGGTGTCAACTTGCAACTTGCAAGTTACATCGAAATCGGTTTAGTGCTTTTCAAGCGGTTCAATTTTAAATCTTTTAGTTTACGTCACAACAGCAAGCGACTTTCATTTCTCGATCGACGACCTTCTAATTGCAATGGTGCATGGATTACGCATTCAAGGTCAATCAATACAGTGACGTCATATGGCGTGGGTTGTCGTCACACAAAAATAAAAATTAAAATCGGGATTGAATTTTGGACGGCAGTAAATTCCCTAATTTGACGCAATGAGGGAATACCTACGTCAGATTTTATTTGTCGCTGTTACAAATGACTAAGTTCCTGGTGTTAGGACATCTACTTAGCACTAATTAATTAATTACTGCATTATATTTAACGTCTACATCTAAATGGTACTACGAGTAGTATTGGTCGAGCACTGTACCAGATTTGAACACTGTAATAGAATAAGATTGTACATTGTAGATTGGTAGAGACGCGAGTGATTTTATGTTAAGCTTGTAAGATCAGATATTTTTCTCTAACAAGCGCAAAATCATTACTAAACAAGCTATTACGTCAAATAAGGTTTAATTTGTGTACCATTTAGTGCAATACAGCCTTTGTTTCACCCGTATTAAGAGGCTATTTGCGTTTGTGTCCTTGGTATAAAGGCTATTGCATTATGAAAAAAAAAAATTAACGCAAAAATATGATCTCTTTTAATATGTGTATTACAATGGCATATTACGACAATAGATTACGAAACAGACGAAATATCTAATACTTAAGAGCTTGTAATACTTAAAATAACCAAATGGGATAAAAAAATTAGTAAATTACGGTTGGTACTAAAAGTAGGTGTTCAATTGAAAAACTTGTAGTAAATGGATTCATAATGACAAATTCACGTACCTAATGGTCTGATATTGTCAAACAATACATAATAACCCATCATTAATTATATTATTATCTATGGTTCTGTAATCTCTAAAGTCTAACAAAAATAAGGATAATTGTGACCTCTATTATAAATTATAATAAAAACATTCCTCGTGCATTTTATGGACAGGTAGAGGTTAGGCGAATTATTCATATTTAATTCTCGTGAATACTGAATAATACTGTTAGGTTAGGTTATTACTATTAGCACTTTATGTTAGTCACAATTCACAATACTGCAAAGATTTCATCTTGACCTAATAAAGATGTTTTAGAGTTTAGACTGTAGGACCGGTAGGTGTCTACTCTAGTCACAATTATTTTACTAAAATTAGTGTATTTGTATTTGGAGTAATTTATATTATACAAAGTACACACCTCCATAACAGTGCCTAATTGAACCCTTAAATTGATTTTGATCTTAAAATACTTGGGTTCAAGACAAGAGTTTCCAGGCAAACGGGCTCCAATCTAGACCATTGCTTTCTAAGTTTCTACCAAGTATGATTATATGTATCCCATACCTTTAATCCTATACCTTTAAACGAGCAATTCTTGTATATATATTTCTATATAATCTGGATCTCGGAAACGGCTTGAACGATTTTCATGAAATTTAGTATACAGGGGGTTTTGGGGGCGATAAATCGATCTAGCTAGGATTCATTTTTAGAAAATGTCGAATTTACCAAAAAAAAATATGACTACTGCTGCCATCTATTGGCCACCGAGCGAAGCTCGGTCACCCAGATATTAATAATAAAAGGAGGATGGACAGATTTTGGAAATTACAGCTCAACGCACTGGAAAATCGGTCTATAATTTAGCATACCGATAGCTATTGTGATTTAAGAATTTACTAAGAAAGACTTTTTTTAAAATTCAACCCCTGGCAGGAAACCTATCGCAAATACGTTACATGTTTTGCGCTTCAAATAAATATACAAACATTACAAAAACATGTTCTTTACATTCACATTAAACAAAGCCATAACATTTTTTCCACCCCAAAGCAAAATACAATTACATAACAAAATTGCAGGAAAATTAGCTTGTATTTGATGGCCATAAAAAAGATCTTTTTCCTTATAATCTTTATTGTTGTCTGCTAATCTTGTAAAGTAGGTCAAGTAGTCGTCATAAAAACGAGAGAGATGAGTAAACCCTATGTGCTGAAAAGTTAGTTAACTTTTTCGGAGAAACACGATTTCGAAGAATAGGACTGTATTATCTGAGTCAGAACTTTGTTATAATCAGTTTATGTGGGTGTAAAGTATGCAGTTAAAATACTATGAGTATTTTGAAGACTGATGTTTGTGAATTACTTGATAATCAATTAACGAGAATTTTCAATGAATGGAAATTTTCGATTCTATAACAATAACTTAATAACATCATAATTTACCACCCACGTAGAAGTAGAGTAGGCGGTAAGATCCCTTTAGTTCTAAATCCTCTTAGAAATATTTATGATAAACATAAAAAGGTACTTTCTAAAACAATTAACTACTCGTTCGTCAGACGCACAGATACACAGACGTCTCGTATCATTGTCGGAAAACCGAGCTCCTTCTAGATTTGAATGAATTAGAAAATTAATATAAGTTATATTTCATACATTTTATTCTTCAATAATAATAAACACAATCAGGTATACTTTCATTGTACTGGCAATTTCGCACTTTTATTTATTTTGTTTTTTAAAACTGACCACCCTGATGGACACGCTGTCCCAGCCTACGTCCGCGCCATGCTTCATTCTTTTATTGTGCGCGGCAATGAGCACTCGACTACAAAAACACGTCTCGTTTTTGTTAATTTAGGTTCAAAGTAAAAAAAAAAAAAAAAAAAAATTAAGTGTTCAGTGTTAAAACTTGCTTAATTTTCTATACTGATAATGCTTAGACGCTAGTAAAATTTATTATTATAACAAAAATAAAATCAAATCAAATCATATAATTGTGCATTCATCTTCGTCAGACTCCGAGGAAAGAGGGTAAGTGAAAATTAACCTTTTTTCCCAGATATCACATCTCTAAGCTAACTTGGAGGGTATCACATTGAGGTTATCACGAAAGTATAGCATGATGCGCGAAATAGTCCAGGCATCTCTAAGCTAGCTTGGAGGGTATCACATTGAGGATACCACGAAAGCATAGCATGATGCGTCAATGCTCCTGGAGGTTGACTGCGGGTCAACACGAAGGATTTTAAAAAACCTCAAAGGACTTTGCGGATACCAACGGGGGACGATGTCGGTGTGGCGCTGTTCTCGGCTTCACTACAAGTGGCTCCGCATGACCTCCCGGACTTTGATCCCGAATTGCTATCGGCGCTCAGTCACAAGAACTATATTAATGGTTAGTCCCGACAGTTGTAAAATTCTAGCCGACCTTCATTGCAAAGAATCAAATAGTTTATTTGATATACTTGCCTGGCTTATGAATAGCCAGTTAAACGTTATAGCCTTTTATCAGTGATAACTATTTCACGACTTAAAAACTAATTCCACGAGGGTACCAACGCGTCGAACTTTTCTAACTATGTACCTACAACAATAATGTTTAGATTTTGTGGTGGAAAATAATTTTACTTACTTTCGAAAATTCATGTTCAGATTGTGTAATGGGATGATAATTTAACTATTAGCTCAAAACTCAATAAGTTAACAATATTATGTATAATGTACCATTAGTCTGAAAGTTTCATTGAAGTGAATTGTTAAATTCTTTCTGAAACTAATAAAAATCTTAAACCACAACGTGTCCTGAACTGAGAAGAAGCTTAAGTATTGACAAATGACATTTTGTTTCGACAAATGACAAGTAATTAAAGTTCACGAACGGGACCAGATGTTTTTTCGGAGAAATAGTTTCGGGCATTATACTAGTTTCAATGGTTACTGATCGTCAGGTGTTGTAAATAAAGAAACCAGCAGGGCGCGGCGGGCGACTTTGCTATCGACACCCACCGCTGGGACAGCGCAATCTCGTTTCTCGAGAAACTAGCCGGCCCCCTCTCGTTACGGCTCGGCCAGCAGGGGGGGGCGTGACACACTTGAGTATTGGCGATCAGCCGCGAGGAAGATGCGACGTGGCAGCGAGTCTCCAGCATCAGCCACAACAAGGACCAGGTTCATCGACGACGCTAGACATTAAGGTACCTATATGCCAGTTGTCTTCAACATTTTGAAGTTTATTGGTTACATATCACTGACAAGGAATCCGTCACGATCTATAACATGATCTAGAATTTCGGGAGTTATAATAAGTGAAGACTATTTTTTGACTTTTACTAGGTGTACAAATGTACGTACATTCAATAAAATATTTTAATGAATTGAACAAATTAAGGAACTAGCTCCAAAAAATTATTATTACATAATACCATTTTAAAAATCGTACACTAACACAGTGTACCGCCTTACACGTTCACAACAAAGAAAAAGCGACAAATGTCTTTGACAATCGACATTTCTTTTTTGGGTGAGATAATGTGGGAGTGAGTCAAGTATGTTCGATTATAGTTAAGATGTGTCTAACCTCAAAATCTTACGTGGTAAAAGATACATTCTAAATTTAAAGGCGTTGAATGAATTTGTAGTTCAAAATCCTTTGAAATTGATAGTTCATAGAACAGCTTACAAGCGAATACTTAAAAAGGGTTTTATGCCTATGAACTGAAGAATCTTATTTTAAAGTACCGATTCATCCTTGGTAAAATACATAAAGAAGTTGTGACTCATCTCAGATACTTACCGCAGTTTTTTCATGAAGATTTGTTAGGTGTTAGAGTGTTAAAGTTATTTACTACCCTCAAAACATGCTCAGTTTCCTGGTTTTATTTTAATTTCTGACGATATGGCAGTATCGTTACCCAACCGCAAACTATGACGTGAATTATGTAACAATTCAAATTCTGTAAAAAAAATTATACGCTTAACTCGTTGTATCATCTAAGAGTTAAGCTTAATTCCGATTAAAAGTCCTAAAGTCCACTTCTCCAGCTATTAGGTATGGATGGGGTTACACAGAACGTCTGTAGAAACAAAAAATGTAGCCCGTAAGAAAAATTAGACTTTAGACGCAGCTGTTCGTCCATCATCGGTTATCCTATCAGATGGCCAGTGGTTACAAAACATTTTTTAAGTCATCTAACTCCCTTAAACCTAAAAGGTTGAACTAGTGATTCACACGATTTCCCGGTCTAGATGAAGACTAATTCTTTTCATTAGAGGGATTTTTGTTTTTGTAATAATTAACGTTAAGATGAATCGAAATACATCTTTACAGAGTTGATGGCCATATTTTTCGATACATCTATTTTGATACACATGATTTACATCAGTTGCATAGAGGATATCAAATATCCTCATTTAAACGATTGGGTTAATTGTTTCTTATATGGAAATTAAAGATAATCAAAAGCTAACCAAGAGTTACATCCAGTTAATGGGATTAAGCTATCGCTGTAAAATTATATACTTCAAAGTTATTCAAAGAGTTCAATCCAGTTATTGAATTTATCGCTTCTTGCAATAATGTGAAATGTAATCAATATGAACCCAGACGTCTTAGAAACAGACGCATTCTGAACATTTTGGAACACCAAGTTTACCTTTGCTCTTCTATACATTCTTCTAGAGGTAGAATGCTTAAAAATACTATTATAGACAATGCTTTAGACATACATCGTCTAAGGACCTCTATAACTTTGGATTTCCTTCTTTTACATAAGGTGTCAAAAGACTTACTTCTTATAGTACATTTATTGATGATAAATAAATAAATATGGTGTTTCCCTAGAGAACCACAATTCATAGGAATTACTGGAGGAAGTTCTCTGAAGGCATTAAAAAAAAAAAAAAAAAAAAAAAAAAAGGACATTTGTTGGAATTTTTAATAATCTATATGTTTCAAAAATTTTGTGTTATTTACAAAGTTTCGTGGCAATACTGCTTTAATAACGACAGATCCGTACAATCCGTACATTATAAGTCAACCTCGTAATTTCCAACAGAACAACTTGTTAACGACGTAGCATATGGTACGATTACTTGTTATCATTCGGCATTGAGTTTAATTTCTGCTGATGATTTTGGGTCAAATAAAAAAAAATATATATATATATATATATATATATATATATATATATATTTTATATATATATATATATATATATTATATTGCGCCATATTATATATGCGCAATATTATATATATATTATATTATATTGCATATATATATATATATAATAATATATATTATATTATTATATATATAAATATATATATATATATATATATTATATTGCGAAAATGAATAGATAAATTAACATCAAACACCACATAGTAGCACACAATATAGTATGCTAACACATTGCTCAATGGGCCTTAATAAGAGTTTATTCATTCCGTAACTTTGCTTTGCTGATCTTGTAACTTTTTTAGCTTTAGGCAGTAGACACAGCACAGAATGAAAACATTAGCATTAGTTAAAGTTAGTATTATTGTTTTTATATAATTCAAGGGAATTATTGAGTTTATACAACGCCAGCTACTACTCAGGGCGAACCAGTTTTAATTATACCATAATCAAAACTGAAGAGAAAGTATAAAAATTTGCCACAGCTTTGAAAAACAAATCGATATGTCGTTTACAAAATCTTAGACCAAGATATATAATAGACAACCTCCTGATAATGTTGAAGCGACCTCATAAGGTCGCCTGCAGGCAGACCACCGTGAGAACGTGTCTGCCGAGGAATATAATCTCTCACGAGAGAGGTCTGCGTGTCAGTGCACTCAGCAACACTTCCTCGGCGAGCACGTAGTTTGTTGCTTGACCTCATCAGAAAAGCAGTCTGCTGGTAACAACCATTACGGACGTTACCTAAGTTTTATAACCTCTTATTGAGCGATGATGCTTCTGTCGCAATAGCTCTTTTGCTCTCTAATCATTAATCATTATAATCTATCTAAATATAAATTAAACCTATTTGTAATGTGACTGGTTTATTGATCCAGGAATTGAACGAAAAGATTGTGTTAATTAAATACTTCTGTGGTATAAAGAGGACCTATTTCCTATTATAATAGGAAACAATTTACTATCTGTTAATGTCCATAATTAAACAAAAATTTTCATCTCTAAACATCTACCTGATTGTGTTTATTATTATTGAAGAATAAAATGTATGAAATATAATTGATGATTAAACGAACTTACCTGTAAGTGAAGTTCTATCACAATTATGTGAATACATTTTATTCGAAAATAATAATATAAGGTCCCTCCCATACCCAAAACCCATGAGTATAATACGAAAATTTTGTTAAATATTCTCTAAAGAATGAAGCATGGCGCGGACGTAGGCTGGGACAGCGTGTCCATCAGGGTGGTCAGTTTTAAAAAACAAAATAAATAAAAGTGCGAAATTGCCAGTACAATGAAAGTATACCTGATTGTGTTTATTATTATTTTCGAATAAAATGTATTCACATAATTGTGATAGAACTTCACTTACAGGTAAGTTCGTTTAATCATCAATAATCATTCAAATCTAGAAGGAGCTCGGTAATATAAGTATGGAAGTATGGAATGGGAGGGATGCAAGTGCATCCCTCCCATTCTTCTATTAATTATGTTAGGTGGTTATCTATTAATTAAGGGCGAATAATAGTTTTGTAGTAGATACTTACCTATTTAATATTAGCTTTCTGAGCTTTATATTTTTTATTTTATCGTCTGCAAAGATTTTAAATAATAAACATTAACTTCTTTGTGTGGTTACGCATAATAATCTTAAATTAACTGAAGAGTACAAACATACGCATATTAAATCTGTCAAGAATTTCTTCCTTGTTGTGGATTTACGTTTTCCTTGAACGTCGATTGCAAATTTAGTTTATGACGAGCTTAAATAAGAGGCGCCATTTTGCAAATTTAATGTAATGTAATAAATAATTAATTAATTAAAGCGATAAATAGATTTTACTAAAGTACATGATAATGAATGAACGAAGAAAAAATCGCAATGAATTCTCGTACCTAGCTTAAAAAAAATCTAAAGGATTTTCTTAAAAAATACCCTGGATATTAGGAAATCCGGAACTTGGGAGTCGGTTTAATTCTAATATAGATCTGTTAAGTTAATATTGTTTATAAATTATATGCGAGATGTTTCATGAAGTCCAGAAGTTTAACAATATTTAGTTGCTTTCCTAGTTCCTGTTAGGATTCCAGATATTTTTTAGAACACTATTTTTAAGGTTAAGCACATTAAGGCTTAGTATTTGATTTATAATTTTATTAGTTTTTATTTCTTTCATTATTATGTACTTACAAAAAAAATTATACTTACTACACACTCGAATATTTTGAGCAACAAAATAATTTAACATAAGTAACATTTGAAATTCAAAACGGTATTCTTGAATTATCAATATTTGCATTTTAAAAATTACAATTATGTATGCAATGTGGAAAAACTTACAATTATTTATTTTCTCGAGTGGTTACTTACACGAATTTTCTGTAATCTAAAGTAATAAATTCTACAGGTACGCCAAAAAATCTTACTCATTAGAAATTAAAAGAAAAAAAAATTGTAGCGTCACAAATGTTTTAAAATAGTCATTTCCGCATTCAGAGAATTACCGTGGTAATTATCTTTTACATTACTATGTGAATTGCTCTAGATGTTTATGGCTCATTCAATAAAATGAGAATAAAATGAAATGGGGCAGTAATAAAGATATAAAATAGTATCACGTAATATAGTTTGAGAATGGCCAAGTGATATGGTTTGTTAGTTACAATTTTGGCCTGTTATTCGTAAGTGTTATATCGAATCCCATGGGGACTTCTGCCTTTTAAAAAAGATGACATTCTAGCCAACTAAAATATTAATTGCATGTTCCAACAACCAAGTTACTTCATATGGTTTCATTGGTACTATTATATGTTTTCAGCGGCCATCAATTGGGAGTTTAATGTGCGCTATAGCCATTGGCATAACCTCTGATATATTATATGTCAAACTGAATTTGCAGGGCATCTTCAGTTTGATTTATCCAGTGAAACAAATGTGCCTAATCGTAATGTTTTAAACGTTGTTTTACACGAAATTTTTAGTTTTACTTCGACGAGCACGTTAATGGTTTATCTACTTATATCTTATAACTGTTTATCTAACATCGGATTATGATGATACTTGAGTTTTATTTGCTCCAGTGAAAATTTAGTTAAGTTACCGTGGTTTAATTTTCTGATAGTTGTTACTATGGTCGTAGCAACGGTTCTAGGTCAGTTAGTACTCGGTTTATTGTAATCTTATCGATAGGTACTACATAATACTAATGCCTGTAGTGAAGTAAGTGCTGTGCAAACTAACAACAGTGATGTAAGTGCTAAAAGGCCGTGAGAGTGCATTGCCTGTGAGGTTTTTGTATACCATTTATTTACGCTTGAATACATAGAGTTGGTATAATATACTATATAGAGACCAACGCCGCGCCGTTTTGTACCTATTTAAATACAAAGTATAATTTAATTTTTTTCAAGCATAGGCACTTCTTACAAGTTTGCTTACAACGGAACCGAATCCGTAAAAAATACTAAATTAAAAAAATCAAAAAACCCGACTGCAAAAATGTCAACTAAAATGCAATAACTTAAAAGACTGAAACAAGGCGGACAACGAAAACAAAATTATAATAAACTTAAAACGATGCAATTTTTACTTCATTTTAACAAACAACATTATGAGCTGCAAGCTTTAGTTAAATTTTCGCATTCAATTTAAAAATATAGAAGGCGGGACCTATTTTCGCAAATTATAAATTAACATAGAGAAAATTAATAGGTCCCGCCTGCTTTATTTTTAAATTGAATGCGAAAATTTAACTAAAGCTTGCAGCTCATAATGTTGTTTGTTAAAATGAAGTAAAAATTGCATCGTTTTAAGTTTATTATAATTTTGTTTTCGTTGTCCGCCTTGTTTCAGTCTTTTAAGTTATTGCATTTTAGTTGACATTTTTGCAGTCGGGTTTTTTGATTTTTTTAATTATTTATTTTATTTCAGGCTTTTAGTTGCCACACTTTACGAGCGAAACCTAAGCAATGTTATCTACACAATGTCAAAGACGTAAAGTGGGTATATTTGGTTTATTATATATATGGGTATATTTGGTTTGGTATTATTAGATTAAATCTGATCGACAAAGTGGAGCGCGTCTTAAAGTACACACAGCGCCATCTAGGGCGAGTAGCGAAAGTACAGATGTTAAATAATTGTTTAATGATTATATTAAATTATGTTTTCGATTTATGCTATGATATACCAAGTAAAAATGCACAATATAAAGTACGACACACATTTGGTCAATACAAGATTAACGCTATCAAAAACTACAAATAATACCATTTTGAACGCATTGATCGACTGTTTATAATTCCAAATTAATTCGAAACATATGACTTATATATATTTTTGTAATCTCCTTGTAATTCCCTTCATTTTGATACCCCACTCGATAGGTTTGGTTATAAATATTTTGTAAATGACTGACAATTTTAGGCCCAAAATCCGCCATTTTGCTTTTTATTTTCAAAAACCTATCTAAGAACACTTGGGTTAATGAGACGAATCTAACGATACCATTAACGTCAAAATCCATCCAGCCGTTTGGAAGATACGTGGTCATAAAGAAATTTACATGCATACATACATACAAGATACGCGCGAAAAACATAACCCTTGTTGCAGTCGGGTAAAAAAGCAAATACGCTTTGACCAATATACCTAAATCGAAGATAAGTTATTAGTATTTCAAGACGCGAGTGACCTTTAACTACCGAATATTAAATTGCTATGACGCATTAAAAATTAAAATATTTCATGAAAATTCTTAATGTTAAAAATCGCACACTTATACTAATTAACATAAAAACCTACCTATAAAAGTTATACAAAATTTTATAAAGTCATTTTTAACCTTTTATGCCACCAAATGTTTGCTGTTTGCAAGTTTTTAATGGGGTCTTACACTACTTTTGAATTTGATAAAAAATATTACTTTATTATAAACTAGGATAAAAATAATAACGTGCAGTGAAAGAAATATTAAAATCCAACGAAGATTTACAAAGTTACAGGCGTTTAAACTTTGGAGTGGGGGGATCTTCTATCCCTTTCTCGCAAAACGAAAATTTGTATGAAGCCGCACGAAGCTACTATGGCATTGGTAAGGTGTGACGTCACAATGTCATGTTGCTATCTCTGTCTAATCACAAATCTTTAAATGCTTATAACTTTTTTGTTATTTGATCGATTTAATTAGTTCTTTCAGTGCACGTCATTATTTTAATTCTACTTTATAATAAAGTAATAAAAAAATTGGAGTCAAATACCCTATATTTATGATGATTGTTGTAAAGATTTTTGTAGGTATCTATTATAGCAAGCCTAGTATGGTTTACGGTATTGCTCAGTGCGTGTTAATGAAGGAAGTGATTTTTTTTTCAAAACAAAACACAACTGCACATTGATAAACAAGTCGTAATCAATAATTTTATTTTATCGATTTCAATTATTTATAAAACACATAATATTAAAGCTATTTTTCCTTTCACTGCATTTGCACTTCCTTAAAAAAAATCGGATAAAAGAACTTTAAATGATTGGGATTATTTGCATTTTAACTAACATACAATAAATCATTTGAAAGTTTTAAGATATTTAAGGTATTTTTATGATTATGATTATGATTATGATTATGATTATGATACTTATAATACTTGAAATTCTTCCCAAAAATCGTATAAGGACACTCGGCTCTCGACTAAAAGCCCTTATTTAAAATCTGTGCCCTTATTGCGGTTTACACTTTTCCCAAGTTGATATCGTTCTTGTTTTTCTTGTATAACGGCCAGTCCATATACGGTTACATAAAATAGTCAACGATTTAACACTACTTATATCGCAAGAGGGACAACCATTCGCAAGTATTTAGATTATCACATCGATTACATCAAATCTCGAGCAATAGTTAACTTGTTTTGGTCCGTTTACTATTCGTTCAGTAAAAAAAGGAGGTGTGGCATTTTGTGTGCGTAAGAGGTGAACTTCTAATGAACTCCCGTAATTATACCTCCGTAGACCATAATTAGTCAGACATAGGCAAGAAAAAATAGATTCGATGCGCTGTGACGACAAACTACTCCATTAGACATTATTTTCATGAATAAATAATGATATCATCATATCATTCACACTTATATATTTTTTTAAATAAATAGAGGACAACATCACATACATTGCTCCGATGCCATAGTAAGTAGCTTATGCACTTGTGTTATGGAAATCAGAAACAACGAAGGTACCACCACACCCAGACCCGAGAAAACTTATTTTTCTACATTGCCCTGACTGGGGATCGAACCCGGAACCTCAGAGATGGCGGCGCCTTGAAAACCGGCACGCTAACCACTCAACCACGGAGGTCGTCAAAATAATAAATATAATAAATAATATCTATATAGGTATTATTTGTTACTTCTTCACGGTTCTGCTGGTATGAATTTGGCGGTAAAAATGTACTTATCCTCATATATTAATTAAAGTTAATGTCTAGTGAAAAGTTACACGAGATAACTGCAGTTTACAGGATATTTTTACTAGGGAGAAAATCATTAATTGACTACAATGAAAACGTTCCACGACTTAATTTTACATACATTTTGATAACCAGCGTTTTAATGCCTATACATAATATCTAAGGCATTTGCAGACAATGTACCTACTAGTCTTATATGATCGTCATTGAACTTTTTGTTACAAGGTAAACTTAATTCCGTTTGTAGTATTAACATATGAAATATATATTATTAAGCACAATCAAATAATCAATATTCACAAAGAATCTAAACAAAGAAGAATAAATCGGGATAACAAATAATGAAATAATTTGCACGAACTCGCGTGTTTATAAAATCTTGTGTGTTGTTGAAAAATTTAAAAATAACACAAAATGTATTAAAATGTGTTATTTATAAATTTTTGACAAGTGGTACACCAAATATATAATCTTATCTTCACCTCTTACCTTTAAACGTGCAATTCTTGTATATAAATTTCTATTTAATCTGAATCTCGGAAACGACACCACCGATTTTCTTGATGTTTAGTATCCATGGGGTTTCGGGGGTGATAAATCGATCTAGTAATACCGAGCAAAGCTCGGTCACGCAGATTTTTACCTATTACTTATAATGAAAAATAAACTTATACTATGTACAACCTACACCTAATCTACATAAATCGTATAAAATATAATACGTCGGAATATTATAAGCCTTGTAGTATATCTTAAAACAATATAATAATATCATAATACCAACCAATCAATAAACTTAATTAATAAATAAAATTTCGCGTAAAATAAAATTAACAGTACAATAGAGTCTTTTATGTAGAAACATAATTAATGTAATTAAGGTCTTATAGGAAGTTAGATATAGCAGAGTACCTGTTAAACTCTATTGCGCTTGGCCGTTGAACTAATTAGACCAAACACACAATGAGGGCTTATGCTTTGTGTTAAAGGATTAGCAAGGCTATAATCTAGGGGCTAGGCCATTACAGAGGAAATCCTGTCCAGCTTAGCAGATACCCCCTATTGTGAAACTGACCCAGCACAGAGACCGTTTGTTTTAGCATTAACTAGGCTTAGGGAATCATTTATAATTTATAGGATTTTGGATGAATATAAGTTAAGTTTAAAAAAATCCACTATGTTAATATTTTGACACGAAAAAAGATCGAGAGGTGCTTCCATTATTTCTTGTGTTATATGTTGATAGATTTTATGTAAGTTTTCTTATCAATCAGAAGATAACATCTTTTACGCATAAACGACTAATTTATTTTGTCTAGCTTGTTTATCTGTGTCCGGAAATAAACATAATAATAAAATATACGAATATGGAATGACTACCTATTCAACATTTTTTTATCCTAACGTGCTAAGGTCAAAACCCAATACTAAAAATGTGACATCAATATACTGTATAGGTATACTTTGCAAATACTTATTGCAGCACAAAAAACGTTAATTGACGTTCACAAACTGCCAAGTTTAAAAGTTTAGATACCTAATTACCTACCTAGTAAGTGTCGCCAACATTGTAAAAAAAAATAAAAAATTACTACCTAGTAGGTATTAAGAAATTAAGTAACCACATTGTATTGTTGGCTGTTGCTGATTGTGACAGCCGAAACACTTTGAACACAGAGTGAACGAGCGCGGGCAACTCGAAAACTCAAAACTTATGACTTATGAGACACTTCCTGGTAACGTAGAATCATAAAGGAGAATGCCAGAAAATGGGCTATATTTGCGTCACTCTGCGTCTGAAGCACGTATGCATGAAGAATCTTCTTACAAATTGTAATGTCGCATATATTTATTGTAGTGAAATGTGAACAGGGGTTTAAAAGTATTATAAAAAAAAGTATTTAAACGTTTCGAAACATGTGGAACCGCCATTCCACTTATAAAACTTAGAAAATTAACCACTTAGAAAATCAGATTATTAGAAATTCCCTGTTAATATCTTACTTATCTTTTTTTTCCATAATATTGAGAATATTTCTAATGTTTTACCGATGATTTGGTTAAGACGCAAGGTATAGCCCAATTTTCATACAAGAATCGGCATTATCCTTTTGCAAATAAACGTGTCTGCCTACTCTTTACTACCAATATTTGATCTTACGAGTATTTATTCCGAAGAAATACAAAAGTAGCTATCAATGTATAAGGATCTCTCCAAGTTCAAACATGTTTCTCTACGAAGGCACAAAGAAGTTACACGAGAGAGTTATAATATTATTACATTTTTTTTCATTAACTTTGCCCTCGACTCCTGAATATTGTGTACGTGACGGGGATTCAATATCCATTATTATTGTAAGTAAACAACTAGATGTTAAAAATAGGTTATCAATATGAAGATTCTTACGAACTTACTAATATCTAACATTTTTACGATCATCATAGCTATATGCGTCGTTAACGGCGTAGAAGCCGTATTTAAGCTATCTTTTGTGGAGTTTTGTTTAGAAACTATAAAGAAAATTAGTTTTAAATTTAAACGTCATGTATTTTGGATTTTAATCTAAAATCGTTGAGAAGCAGAAACACGATTGGATAAAATTTTCTCGATAGAAAGTTCTCCCAAAAGTTTCTCCAAAATCTCAGTTTTTCTCAGTTTTATCGAAAACTACAATGGATGTAATTGTAATTTTAGTTTTAATGTATCTGTAATAATAATATCTAAAAACGTTGAGAAACAGATTTTTGATAACTGGCTTAGTTTTTGAGTAATTAGGTAAAAGGTCGTTTTTCTGGTATATTCTTCCGCGACGCTGCATGTCGCACCCATCAACGTATCCGTGAGAGTGACAAAGACAAAAATAAATTCAATAAATCCCCTTAAAGAGCTTAATTACTTATTAATTTACTAGTAATTTAACGACAGTAGTTATATAGAACTTCTATGGATAAGATCTTGTTGTTATAGCCTGTATGATAATTGTGAATGAATACTTAGTCATGTCTGGTGCGTTATGCAGTGTAGCAAAATACGAGAAGCACGAAAAAACTTTCGAACAGTTAACGTTAACAAGAATTAATAATAATGTATGACATTAATAATAATTAATGTATGAAAACCTCGTAAGTTCTTTAGGAATTTTTGCGTGCTTGACTTAGTGCTTTAGTGTTCTCAAATCTTTTAATGTTCAGTCAATCAATTATACTTATACGGATTGACACTACAGTGCAACTTAGTACCACTTAGCACCTGGTGAAATCGCAGTCAACTACTAATTTATAAGTAGGTACTCTATAAAAACCTATCTGAGCGGACGCTACCAAAAAAGTTCTACCATTAATAACACCATAACCGTCAAAATAGTGAGATAAAAGAAGTATTTATCATAGATAAGAGAAAATGGGACTTGGGACGCTATTTTTGCTAACTTTGCTACGAGTACTTTAAATAATACTAAGACCTCACAGATCAGAGACAGATTTTAACTTTACACATAATAATACACATAATAATACACATAATATATTTTTATGTTCGTATAGTATCTTCAATTTGTAGTGGCAGCGTTCTAACCACGAAGGCAATCTATTCCATTTCCTCTATCAGGACCCGAGCGTAGGCTTTGATATTGACCGAACACTGACAGGAAAGACTAAATTGTTTTTGCCGTAAACAAATTATAGTTATGTTGATAAAGTTGTTCGAGGCATGGGAACGAGATTTTCCATGATATGATTGAATCATCTAGGCTTTTGAAAAGTTATTTGATGCAGGATAATATGACTAATGGTAAATGGTAAAAATACACGACTAACGATATGTTGAACATAAAGGTACTATAGGTAATATATATCTAAAACAGAAATAAAAAGAGACTTGCATTGGAAAGAATTTACGAAGACGAAAAAGATAATAAATTCTAATAAGTCACTAATAAGTCAATGTCACTAATAAGCGAAAATTTTTTTTGATTTGGAATAAATAACTGAATTTTGAAATATTCCTCTCAAAAATCAACATTAAAACTAACACTTTTGTTCCACGACTGTTTTGCTCGATATTTTGAGAAATATCAAATATTAAATATTTTACAGACATACTCTACTTGTTCCTACTCTGTAATGTAACATCGGCAAGCGGCAACGGCGCGGACAGCGGTGCGGCGCGGCGGCGGCGCGCGAACCGCAACAGTGTAATGTCCCTTTGCATGAATAACATTTTTTTGTATGAAATAAATTAATGCTGAATTTTGAAAAGTCGTAGAATAAAAGTTGTTAGACTACAGGCTGAGAGCGATTTGGTATTTTTAAAAATAACCCTGTATAGAAGTTTTTAGGTGGAGATAATTGAGAAATCTAGTATAGCGAAATATGATGCTTATCTAGTATATATCTTAGTAATAAATCTAGTCGAGCTATTTTAGTCGAGAAATAAAAATATCACTGCACAGGTAACCGCTTCCTCGGAAGCTTTCCTACAAACAAGTTCTCACAAGTTTAAAGTTCCCGTGATAATATCATATTGCACTTCCGATATTGGTCAGATTTTATTTAAAACATATCCTTTGAAGGCAGTAGGTTTATAAGAGGTCAGCTACCTCTTGTTGTATTGTAAGTTAATGATTAACCGTGAAAAAGAGCAATGACACAGTGTTTTCGTAAAGTCAGGAAATAACAAAATCATAAAAATAAACGCAAATCGACCTTCTAACTATTTAATTACTGTAGGGTAATGTAGGTAATTATTCTCCATTCGGTGGTTATTTGTACCTAAGTATTTGCATAGATCGTCTAACCTAAAAATGAACGCTCCTCCACGTGCTTACGCTTACACGTTGAAAGAACAAATGGGTGAGAGGGCGTTCAGTTTTGTATAATACGATCTTTAATTTTATAGTTTTCCTTTTAAGGGGGACGGGTACCATCCGGGCGCGAAAATTCTATTTAGTTTTTCGCTAATAGTGGGGTAACTATAGTTTTGCGAGCATAACATTTATTTTTACATGTTTTTGAAAAAAACTATTTATTAATCAAAGTTTTTATTAGAAACATGTAGATGCATAAATATTTTGCTCGCTCATTGCTATGAAGATGAACCTATAATGTGTAGTTAGACTAGTATTTGCAAAAAACTAAATTCAATTTTTATTAAATTTTTGAACTGGTTTGACTCATTTGACATTTCACATTAAGATAGAGTTGACTATGTACAATGTACATTGGGCCCTATGTAAATAATGTAATAAGGATGATGGAAAGAAACCCGAGTTTCATCCTCACATAAAATTTAATGCTTTCAAAGTATTCAGTTTATTTCTCTTCAAGCAACTGCTATTATTGTGCCTTTAAAAAGTTGTCCCTCTCAAATAAGGGTTCAACAAATGATTCGGGATTTCATTGGCGACAGATGTTTAGTATGAATTTAATTAAAAAAAGAAATTGAGGAATGTGGGCACATGATATTAAAATTTTAAGTTCAGAAGCTAATATTAAATATAAAAAGATTGTTGTTGGAATATTTTTTGCGGAGATAGGGAAATTCGTTTTCTTTAATTTTGATACAGGTGAATAAAAAAATAATTAAGTGCTGCTGAAAAAACTAGCTTACCCGCTAGTGTTTCGTATGTGGGGCACATCCATAGTTTTGTTATGTCTGTGTTATTGGACGACCTCCGTGGTTGAGTGGTTAGCGTGCCGGTTTTCAAGGCGCCGCCATCTCTGAGGTTCTGGGTTCGATCCCCGGTCGAGGCAATGTAGAAAAATAAGTTTTCTACATTGTCTCGGGTCCGGGTGTTGTGGTACCTTCATTGTTTCTGATTTCCATAACACTTGGTGCTTATTGCATAAGCTAATTACTCAGGGATCGGAGCAATGTATGTGATGTTGTCCACTATTTATTTATTATTTATAAGCTAAATTAAAAACAAAAATCTTAAGTGGGTACCTTACCCTTCAGGCAGTCGTATTAGAGTAGTACTTCATCTCGCGGTCAACCAAAATAAGCAAAAGCACAGAATCCGTACAAATGCTGTTTTTAGGGGCACCAGGCATATGCGAGACGAGAGCGACGGTCTGTGTGGTTATTAAATACCCGCACATCCTGTGGGAGTTGCCAGGTGGTATTAAGTTCTACTCATCTTTGCTCGCTGTTGTATGTGTACGTAAAGTATATTGCACTTACGCACACATATCTACGTGGTGTTCAGACTTTAACACACATATGAGAGATGCGTATACACAAGCCCACTTACACAAAGCATCATGTGCAAAGACTCATAAATTGAAATTCAAACAATAATGCGTTCGTATGGCTGAGTCAATAAATTTGAAGGTTTAACAATATCTTCGTGTTTTAGCCCTGATATCTCCATTCCAGAAAAAGTACTGGGCGCAGATTTTGTCTCAGAAGGAGAAAGCCTTAATACGCTGGCCAATTAGTATAGTATGGCAAGCTTAACACATTTTGAAGAACTTTCAGGCATAAAGGTTGTGTTTTATCACGAAGAAAGTATTATTTAGTTACCAGAAATGCACATAATAAATATATGAGAGTACCAAGAATACTAACCCTATAACAAATATTGCATGGGATATTATAATCAGAAATTCAGAATGTATCGAATATTACGCCAAAGTATGCAGGAACTATGCAGTTCAAGATACCTGTGTAAAGTGGTTCAAATTCCAAGATTCCAAACAAACATACATCTGACTGATGCTATTTTGAATATAATTATTATAATTAATATTGTACACAACCACAATTGTAATATCTAAACCTGAGAAATTCAAGCACATTTCCGATATAATATTTTGATTTTTGGATTAAGAGCGGTTAGGATTTGAGTTCCTGAATAACTTTTTCAAGAGAATTCTAGTCTGTAACTAGATAAATAATAATAAGTACTTATAATATGAATATGTATGTAATATAATGGAAATAATAAATTTAACCGAATGAAAAATGGTGTGAGTATTGCGTTTGTATAGGAAATACGTCGATAAAATACGAAAAAAAATGAAAACATCTGAAAAAAAAAACATTTTTTTTTCGCTTGTAGCACAGTAGTTGTTTCCTTGTTAAATAATAAGAAAACCTGTAAAGACAAAGAAGTTTTGGAAAGGAACGGCGAGACACGTAACGCTGCGTAGACGTTTTTTGTATCAGCTGCCATCAGTTTTTGTGCGGATAAAATATACACTGAAACACAAGAGACCTCAAGAGAGTCGAGTTACTTTTGGCGAGATAAAAAACGAGATCCAAATATAGACTAGATTGTGCGTACACAAACTAAATCGATTGCTTTACTTTAAAACTACAATAATTGTGGATGTATAATATTAAAACTTATAAACTTTGTAACTCATAGTTAGGAGTACCTAGAGGGTCAGAGACTAATAAAATACAAGAGTAGTAGGTAGTGGTAGAGTAAGGGGGGACGCGGGTTCAAACTTCAAATCCTACAGGATGCGGTAATTTTCATGCGTATTTACTAGAATTAGGAATAACTTGTTTCCAAGAAACCTGTAAGCTTTTTTCTTGAACTAAGTATAATATACACGCAGATTTGTTGCTGTCAGCAGATAAGTATGAATTTACTAATTTAGATAGATTAGTTTAGATATTAAGTTTAGTTTATTAGGTTATCATTTTGAGTAAAAGTTTTAGTTTGGAAAAGATTGGGAAAGTTTAAGAAAATGGATATTTTATGTCATTCCCTTGATTGTTATTTGTTAGGTATATCTTTATTTTGGTACTGGAATTAAGCTTAAATTGATCTTTCATGTAACGAAAATATATTATGCAACATACAACTAACTCCTGCTTGATTATAAAATTATTTACGTATTTCTTAATTAAATTCAAAATAACGGTAGATTAATTTTTAATCATGAGTTAGAAATTACAGATATGGTTCTAGAGCGCCTTTATTTCGGTAAATATGATATTATAAGTAATGACTCATTGTATAAACATCACCAGTTTAGACGTTAATAAACACAAGGAAGCTGTAACATATAATATATAGGAGGTATCGTTTACGATGGGTACGGAACAGACAGACGAAGATATTTCGGGAGCGACTGAGTCACCCATGTCTCATGTTATGTTTACAAGACGCGGTTTAGACTTTGCATTCCAATCGCATTTCGTAGTTAGTTCTGAGTTAACTGGGTACCTAGTTTTAATGCCATTTTTGGTACGGGTTAGGACTGAAAGTGTGGATAAATAATGACGCCTTAGTATTCTTTATATACGGCTGCGTTTCCAAGCTGGTGGCGTTACCAGAGACTGTAGTCAAAAAAATAACTTTATAATATGGAAAGTTATATACCTAACAACCTGTGCATCTATGCCAGCATAAAAAACGGCATTTGCTCTAAGTAGCAGTAATTTTCCTATCGTTTAAAACCAAAATATTCCATAGTAAGTACTTCAAATGAAAACTAGATGACGAAATCGACTAAAGGTACATTTATATGAACAAAACACTCTAAACACCTTGAGAAACATGTGATCTTTAAACCTCAAAGACCACAAATGTATTGATCAAATGCATTACCTTATTCTAATAGAAATCAAATACTTACAAAGATCACTACTGTGCAATATAACCAATGTTGATTAATAAAATTAAGTTAAGCCCAGTGGTTAAGACTTCGACCTTGTACCATAAAGGTCTGAGTTTGGTCCTTAACTAGCATTTTGGTTTATTCGTGCAGTTAGAAAAATCTTCTAAAGTTTTCGAAGCATTAAAAAGTGTAATTCCGTATTTTAATAAAGAAAATTTTGATTTTGAAATGTGTGTGAAGTCCGACAATCCACACTTGACCAACGTAGATTACGTGACCTGGTTAGGTGGTATTAATGATGATGATGATAATTACTAGATCCATTAGTCTTTTGAAGAAACCGCTTTCTCTTCATACAAGCACCGAATCAATATGCTTACTGATTACCATTATTATGATACAATTTAATAGCAATTAGACCGGAACGGCTAAGTAACAGTAGGTAATTAAATATTCACATAATTAATTGCCTACTTACTTGTTATGAAAATGTTACAGAGATTGAATGAACAAAAAAAATGATTCTTTATTGTTGTAAAAAGTTCTGCTCTTAATTCTTTTTTCAATCTAGTTAACCTACTTTTACACAATTTGCAGATTCTACAAGTTTGGCGTTAGCAGGACCAGTAAGTTTGTATTATCTAGTTTGTGATCAAATACAAACTAAATTAGGTTCTAAACTAAGAGGTTTGACATGATTATGTAGGTAAAATTCACATATTTTTAATTCTATAGAAAAGTACTTGGTTACATTTGGGTTGAAGGTGGGTTGAACTATCCTGAATATAGGATAACTAGGTATATTCAAGGACAGGATACTCTAAGGATAACTGCAAAACATTCTTTAGTATATTTTTGTTATTAAATACTTTAATCCAGTTTAGAAAACATTTTAATTTCTAGTTAGAGGTTGGTAGAGGTTTAATTATTTATTTATGACTTCCTGTCCCATAAATAAAGAATGCTTGAAATCAATAGTTCAACGGTCGTAAATAAAGTCTGCTATAAATAATAGCAAGCAGGCGAGTCCGGCATCTCTCGGGACTTATTTAATTTAGCATAAATAGCGCTCCACAGATGGGCGGAATCGCATGGTTTCCACGCAGGGTTGCCGTCATAGATTTACAATAAGGGAGTCTTTCGACACACGGGTAGTTCACCTACCCTTACAGACTATTAAAGAAGTATAGATATTTTATTAACTTTTAACGGTAAATTTTGTAATATATTCATGCCATAAGTAATGAACCTTTGTGACTGGAAATAAAGGTGGCTTATATCCTGGATTAGGACATATTCTTTTTCTTATCCCACAATTTCGCTGCTTCATAATACCTACATAATACTGCTATACTAGTTTACCAATCTCAACGGCTCTTGGAATCTTTAATTTTTACACTCTACAAGTTGGTATTTGTTATAAGGGACGATATAGCCGAAGATTAAGCCATAGTAATTTGAAAAATAGCTGGGAACATCGCTTGGCTGTGCGACTTTGCTGGTAGGGTCGTCCGCCGCCCCGAAACCTCCCATCAGATCAGACTTAGCTAATTTAGAAATTATAATTTTAAAATGGACTCGTGACCGGAATCGAACCTGCAACCTCCTGTGAATCCGATATCGCGCCAATCGCGCCAAAGAGATCGCCAAATCCACAGATTATTATTAGATAAGTTAATGTCCGTGGTCCAATCTTAAAAATCGTAGACTAAGTAGATCTAAGAATAATTGCATTCAGTTATTAGATAATATTTATACGCTATGTCAAAATAAGAGTTTTTGGCAAAGAAAAAAGATCCCATTAGTCCCGTGTGTGTATAATGAAATTAAAGAAGAAAAGTTTTATTCATCTAGCCCTCTACAAATGTTCACCTTAAGTACTTGGGTTTCGAATATTGATATTATTGGTGTTGTAAATATGAATTTAGACTGTATTAAAAAAGCGAAGAAATCTTATGAAGTCGATTATCTTAAGTACTGTGTGATACAAGAATTAAACAGCAAATACGGTGATTTTCATAAAATATTTACGGATGGATCTAAATCAGATGCAATGTCGGGGGCAGCGTTTTTCGATATGAACTCAAAAAGTAGTAGTACATTTAAGGTCGCCACCAATGTATTATGTATAATGTCGCTGGAGTTATTTGCTATCTCAGAGGCTATTGCCTACGCAGAGGCTTCGAAACTTAATAAAGCAGTGATTCTTACAGACAGTAAAAGCGCCTTGCAGCATTTAGCTCGGTGCGCCTCTGGGCACAGAGGTGTACAGGTAGCGTATGCTATTTTGGCAAGGTTAGATAACTTGAGGCGGAACTGTGTGGACTTGAGATTGCAATGGATTCCATCGCATATAGGATTAAAAGGAAACGAAGAGGCTGACCGTCTAGCCAGATTAGCCTGTTCAGACGGTAGTGAGGTTTTCGTAATACCAGATTACTCAGAGGCTGTAATAAGATATAAAAATAAAATCAATTTGATGTGGAAAGAGTACTTTGATCAACGATCCAAAGAGAAGGGAATCTGGTACCGTACTATACAGAGTCAGCCTCTTCGGATACCCTGGTTCGAAAAATATAAACTAAGAAGGTCTATGATTAAGATAGCGCATAGATTGCGTTCTGGACACATTCCATCTAATAAATTTGCATATTTGATGAGGAAACATACGACGACTAATTGTGAAGAATGTGGAGTGTTGGATGATGTACAGCATCGACTAATGGAATGTGTACAGAACAAGCACGCTAGGGAACAGTTGATTAAAGAGTTTATGTTAAATAAGTCAGACATCGGTATGTTTCACACTATCTTGGCTTCCCCAGCATCCGAGGAAGCCAAGATGGTGTACGAGTTGTTTAAAATTGTGTGAATTCTTTAGTTAAGTGAGAGTACGATAGGGCTGATATGTTTTTAAAAAATAAAAGCCCTTTAAATTTAAGAATAAAAAATAAAAAAAAAAGAATTATTTCACTTAATTTATTTTTTTCCTATATCTTGTTGAGCATTGGCACTTTATCACGAAATGTATAGTATCAATGATTGAAGTATCAAGATATCAGCGACCTTTCCTTTCTTTTGTAATATCGTTTCGTAATGCATCCAAGGCGATCAACTCGACTGCATTGATAAATACAAAATAAATACCGACTGCAGGCAAACGTGATTCGATTAACTCCGAATTAAAAACGCACTTTTGGCGATTTATATATTTTTATCTACGCTCATTGCTTAAAGTTCGAATTATGAAATCAAAATGTGTCACATATTGACCTACTTTATTCACAGACTTCTATAATTATTAAAAAGTTATTCATTATAACATAGCTGTACTATGGAAATATCTCTAGATTGTTGAATAATTTCTATTACGATACGCGGCTCTGGGTTCCTGTATTTTTGTGTGTCGTCATCACAGACCAGGGAATAACTTTCTTTTCTCTGTGGTCGTCATAGCCAAAAGAGAGTGTAGAGCCAATCCTCAATTTTTTTTTTTTATATAAGGAGTCCACAGACAACATTTAGTTGGTAGTCATGAACAAGTTGTTGATAGACAACAATTAATTCACGGAAACAATAATTTTTCCCTGCCTTATATATGACTGATTAAAAAAATGGGAAATGCTTTCCAAAAAACCAACTTCAAATGCCACTACAAAGAGTGAAATAATTTTTATTTAAATTTTAGGTACCTACACCAATTCGAAGTCGGGCAATGTTTCATACAATCCCTAATAGTCCTTCTTACTTACTTGATGTGCGAAGAAATGACGAAGTCATAGACAATCGCCCGACTTCGAATTGGTGTAGGTACCTAAAATTTAAATAAAAATTATTTCACTCTTTGTAGTGGCATTTGAAGTTGGTTTTTTGGAAAGCATTTCCCATTTTTATTTTATACTTTTTAGTGGAAAACAATAAAATGCACAAGGCGTTGTAAAATACCCAAATTGCTTGAGGTGTGTTCATAAAATCTGAAGAGATACCTCAAATTCACCAAGATCCCATCATCAGACCCTGACTTGATGACTTTAGTCATCAAATCAGTATCTGCTAGCAAATGCACCAGTAACTATAAAAAATACCCGACTCGCTTCAAGTATACTAGCAAAATTTGAAGAGTTCCCTCGATTTCACCAAGATCCCATCATCAGACCCTGACTTGATGACTTTAGTCATCAAATCAGTATCTGGTAGCATATGCACCAGTAACTATAAAAAATACCCAACTCGCTTTGAGTATACTAGCAAAATTTGAAGAGTTCCCTCGATTTCACCAAGATCCCATGATCAGATCCTGACCTGATGACCATAGGACAACTTGGAAAATATTACTCTTTCTAATAATACTCAAATAGTTTCATGTGTCCATACAAAATTTGAAGAGTTCCCTCGATTTCTCCAGGATCCCATCATCAGATCCTGACCTGATTAAAATGGGACCATCTGGAAACGAAACCCTCTTAAACAAAAAAAGAATTTTTCAAATCGGTCCACGTGTCTTCGAGTAATCGGTGAACATACATAGATAAAAAAAAAAAAGATTCCGACGAATTGAGAACCTCCTCCTTTTTTTGAAGTCGGTTAAAAAGTGTGTTCATACAGAATATTGAAAAGAATTATGTATAATTTTTGATTATTTAATTATCCACTAGAAATATAGTTTATCTGACTTGTATAAATATTTTTCTACTCTTTTTTGTTTCATGACTTTTTTAACAGACTATACGCAGTTTGTAACTGAATTTTGGCGCCATACCTAACTTTTAACATTTCAATGTGTTATTTTTGTTACTTAGTCAAAACTTAGCGCGGAAAAATGTCTAGCAGTGAAACGTACTAAAGAAAATTTAACTCCACCTGACATTTTAGTAATTGCAATAAAAATGACCCACAATCTTTTACCAACAAAGTGAAGGATATTCGACAAACGTTAGCAAGATTTTATGGTTTGGCTTTATGATAATTTGAGCGTAGATAAAGTAGTGTATGAAACTCTACATAATTAGGTATTAAAACACTCGTGTGATACTATTAAAAAACTCGCCTGCGGCTCGTTTTTTAAACTCACACTCATGTTTTAATACCCCCCATTATGCATCCGTTTCATAAACTACTATTTTAATTAAAATCATGCAATAATAATTATATCGAAGACTTTAGTGGTCAAAATGTTTGATTTGGCATTCTAAACTATTATTTCAAAATTTTCTATAAAGGACATCCTTCGTCAAAAATGAGCATTTTGTCAATAATTAAAAATAATATGAGTATGCATGAAACTTTGTTAGTGTCCAGTTTTTGAGATTTATTTCCAAAAGCTCTTCTTCCATACTGTACAGGAAGAGCTTGCATGGTATGATCCTAAAGGATTGGGGTATCTAGATATCAATATACGTTTAACCCGACTTGGTTGGTTGGAACAACAATATACGTTTAACCCGACTTGGTTGAACAAGGTTGCTGTGCAACTATTTTTTTTACGCTATGCAAGTTAGTCCTTGACTGCGATCTCACCTGATGGTAAGTGATGATGCAGTCGAAGATGTTAGCGTACTAACTTGGAAGGGGTAAGTTATGTCACCCCAACGGTTTCTACACAGCATCGTACCGGAACGCTAAATCGCTTGGCGGTACGTATTTGCTGGTAGGGTGGTAACTAGCCACGGCCAAAGCCTCCCACCAGACCAGATCTGAGCTAATTTAGAAATTATAAAATTCCAAAGTGGCCCGGGGCGGGAATCGAATCCGCGACCTCCCACTCAAATCCGAGCGTGCATCCCCTGCGCCACGGAGGTCGTCAGAACTATATTACGTGAGCGATATTTCTATAGAGGTTAAGTTTTCTTTGACTGCTTTACTTATTATTATCACGACTAATCGGTGGTAAATATGTCATCGATAAAAACAATAACACGTTAGTAGGTACATAACCTCATCACCAGCAATTAATATTGATTGAATGGAAACAGCTATTTTCCTAACGATATCAGGAGGGTTAATATCTACTAGGTATTCTGGATTCGAATTCTCGTTCTTAGACCACTTTAGGAAGGGGTGTATAATAACTAAAATATATAATTTTAAGAAGTATACAGTGCATAATCGAAAAATACAATAAAAAATCAAAAACTTTCTGCCGCTTCAAGAAAAATAATACAAGAATTAACTTTTTGTATTTTTTTTCTCTCTTTAATTTATTTGTTTACGGAAAACGGAAGGACATTTCACACAACTCAATAAAGTAATTTTCAAAAACATACATGCTAAGATTATTTCAGAAATCAAAAAGAATATAATTGCTACATACAAAATCAAGAGAAGATCACGATTCACGGAACAGGTCCATTCGGGTGGAACTGTTATCTGAATAGGTAATAGTCCACAAACTCCCATTAGACCGTATCTTTCTGTCTATCTGTTTGTTGAATGGATGACATTATCGGTCTTAATGTTATTGAAATGTTTACGATAATATAATAGGAACCGATGGAGATTTTCTTTGGCATCCGGGTTATTGTAAAATGGACAGATGTGTACCAAAAGAAGATCTTCTTGTCAAGTGTCTTTCGTGTATGTGTTAAAATTACTTCAAATATAAATATAAAGCTCTACCTAGAAAACTATGTGAGAAAATAAGAATGAAGTAAAAATTACGTATAGGTATTATATATATTTTTTAAATTATCTGTATTCCGTACATTAATCCGTACGTACTCACATCAACTACAGTAATTAAGTAGTTGCTTCGGATTTGGTAATTAAATAAAGCCACAATCTGTAAACCAAGATACTCGTATTTATGCCTTTTTTATTACATTTCAATTGCCTTCGAAAACAAAATCTGTCAAAGAAAAATACATTAACTCTCGTTAATATATTGGGTACACAATTTTATTCTGTAAACAAGGACTCGCCAATATTGAAGTAAGCAACAGGAAATTATGTTACTCTGTTACGCAATAAAATATTATACCTATTCATGTTTCCACTATCTTATAATAGCAATAATATCTATGAGATGTCATGCGACGACAAACATATACTTACGACCTTAATATTGAACTTAGATATAACTTACGATCAAGTATAATGATAGTTTTATTTCCACAATTATACGTAAGTAGTTATTTCTCAAACTTCTTATTTCCCGACTCGGGGAAAGTCAGGTAAAAGTCGGGTAGTAACAAATTGCTAAGTACTCGTAACTTAGGCTAGTGCTATTTTTTATTATTATTATTTAACTTAGTGCGTTAAACCTAAGTAAGTAGAGTTTACGTTTTTTTTGGACGTTATTAACTAAAACTTCTGTTGTTTCAGATTTTTTTGTGATATGCAAAGTTAACCTTATTATCTATACTTATAATAAAACTGTAAAGGGTCGAATTCTGTACATTGAAGATATTTTGAAAATTTTTGTTGGAGGATACTATTTAGTCGATACTGAAGCCAAAACTGTAATTTGTTTCATTTTTGTCTGTCTGTCTGTCTGTCTGTTTCAAGACCGCGCATCACGGCTAATCCGCTGGATGGATTTTAATGAAACTTGACATGATTATAGTTCATACTCCGAGGTAGGACATAGGATACTTTTTATCCCGAGATTCAGCTGGCTCCTTTAGGAGAGACGTTCAAAGTCAAAATGTGTATTTGGTTGTAGTTCATTAACGCATTGTCCGATTTCATTCATTATTTTTTGTTAGAAAGATGGTACTTCATAGATCTTCCTAGAAATATTTGAGGGTTATCAGTTTTATAGTTCAGAAATTACAAACCAACAAACCCTCAGTATCAAGTCCAAAAAATTTGAACCACGGAATATATAAAGAATCTTAGAATGTACGGCTCAACTTAAGCTGGCTGGAAGTTCAACCATATGAAATAAACAGAACACATATATTGAGACTGTATGTATGTATATATTGAGACTGTATGTAAGTCGTGGTCACGTAGTGACCACGACCTGTGCCACTGGGTCGAAATATCGACAGTTAAAATGATCCTTTTGATGGTGCAACTATGTATTCATGAAACTGAAGATACGTTATTATCATTATTATTAAAAATAGGAGTTTACAAAATCACAACAAGATAACCCGTGCGAAGCAGGAACGGGTTGCTATACAGCAGCGCACCAGAACGTTAAAACCCTTTGCGGAACGAACGATCAGACCTAATTGAATTTCTTCTCAACCTTACAATAGCTGGGCATTTCCTCTCAGAATAAGATAAGTTTGCTGATAGAGAGAATAGCTGAGAGAATGAGACTCCACTACTGGCCCGTCGAACTCGGGAACTTTTTTCATTTATCCTGCGAAAAATCAAGGAATCCCACTGGATTTTCAAACAACCGTTCTACACGCGTGCGGAGCCGCGGGTAACAGCTAGTCTGCCATAAATGCAGTAGGATTTTTTCGTTCGCTCATTCCAAAATTTTATAAAGTAGTTTACGTGTTAATGCAGGCTATAAGTACCTTATATCCGAATCAATAGGCATTTTCTAGACCTAGACTTCATGATTGCTTTCCATCAGTCATGATTGTCGTTAATCGCAAGCTTATCTTCAGTAAAAAATCTATTAATGATAGGTATCTAATTGCCTCCTTTCTATTCTGTATGAACAAAAACACTTCATTCACATTTTCCCTCTCTATAAGCGTACGTTTACCTGTTTTGATGGGAAATAAAACAAGGATGTATATCGCGTCTACGACTACCTTCTGCCTAATTAGTATCCGAAGTAGATACATACAGACAAAATAAACTCATTGTATTCCTAACACAATGAGCCTAAGGATCGTTGCACACGATTCACATGCACATACACAATCCACATGTAGGTACATATAGTTGCATCGCTATTATTTGAAAATCGCATTTCTCACACCCATATTCTGCCAAAAACATTACAATTACGTGATGTCGGCATTACAATATTAAGTAACCTAATATCTTGGAGACCGAGCTTCACTCGGTAGTATTACTACTAGCCGATAGATGGCAGAAGGAGTCATATTTTTTTGGTAAATTCGACATTTTCTAAAAATGAATCCTAGCTAGAACGATTTATCGCCCCCAAAACCCCTTGTATACTAAATATGATGAAAATTGTTCGAGCCGTTTCCGAGATTCAGATTATATAGAAATATAGAGATATATAATCAAAAAATGCTCGTTTAAGGAGCATACCACAGGTGTGCCCGCGAAATTCAAATTTTTTGTGGTTTTTAGCGATTTTTAAGCTGATAAGGCTTTTGGCAGTCAAATTGCGATAATCCCAAGATCATCTTCACGTAAGTATTTATATAAAAATCTCTGCTTGAAAGTGTCGAGTTAAAGAAATTAATCCGAGATTTGCGAGTTGCTCACTTAAAACTCTTTACTCGGACTAGTTTCCTAGGATAGACATTTTTATGCAAAAATTTTGATATAAACATGTAAAGAAGTAACTGCCATTCTCGCAAAAATTACTGCCATAAGCCTATTATGTGTAATTAGCTTACAAATTGCAAAAAAACACGAAGATTTTGAATTTCGCGGGCAGCGGGTTGAGTTCGCCTTAAAGATATAGGATAAAGGGGTAGATAACATTTTTGGATAAATTAAGGCTCTCTAAAAATACATTTTGGCTATTTGAAGTTTACAAGTAAACAGAATTATAAATGCTTTAGATGTGCTTTATCATAAAGTTCGTCCTTTGCTAGACTAGACGCTAGTATCATAATTTTTTGCTTCTTATATTTCAAAGTAGTAACCGGCAGCTCGTAAATTATATTACAACACTTTGTGGGATATTATTAATTCGAATTTATGTCGTAACACAAGTAACCAAGGTCAAGTTAATCTGTTCTTAATCTCGCAAATGGGGTTAATAATGACAGTAAAAACCAGTTGAAAGGTTTTCGTCACATTTTTTTTCTAACAGCGTAAACGCACCTTAAATTTTTTGTAGTGACGATTGTTAAATCTTCGATTCAATGGAAGTTTGTTAGTACACTTTTAGTTTAGTTTTGTGTCGGTTATCAGTCGGTTGTGCTCCAAAGATCCAAAAAAGGCAAATTTGCAAAAAAGCGTTATTTTAAGTTGAAGCGTTTTTGTGCTTTTCGAAATCGTTGAACGTTTCGATTTGATTCTGGTGCCGTTTTTGCGGACTCTCGTTTTCACTTGTGACCTTTAGATTGGTTATGAGGAAATTTTCAACAGAGTTTGTGTTTGTATTGTATCTTTTAGAATTAGACAAAGTTCAGTGATAAGAAACAAACGTAAACTTTGATATTACTCGTACCTATGTCGCTTACGTTTTGCTCTGGAAATGCGTTAATTACAACTTTATTAGGTACTTTGGAACTTTATGGAAAGTTCAACGAAATCTCCTTGAACTAAGTTCTAACTCATAATTCCTTAGAGTATTTACTGGGAATATTAGTATTGTTTTTTGTGTATTGTCCCATTGTCTGTCCGTTAATCACTATGCGTAGACACGTAATGTATAATCACATGCATGGTTCGGACGAGGAGGAATGTTGTCACACCGCAAGAGACTACCAGAGCCTGAGGAGGGAATCGAAAATGCTATTGTTTGGAAGAGCGGTAAGAATTACTTGGCGTTATCTCGTAGTTATCTATCTCTAGACTTTCTTATACATGAAATTCTAGTGTCTCGTGTTTGAACAAATCGGGAGGTTTAGAATGCATATATTTCTATCATGACATATCTAAAAATTCGCACTTACTTTCGGAAAAATTATACCCCTAAGGGGTAATAATAAAGTCACGCCATGGTCACGCCTGTGAAGTACCACAGGCGCCCTCTTGTTAGCCCTAAATCTAAATAATTGTCACCGTTATTAGTATTATTTGACACAAAGTATATAGACAAAGTAATGTAGAACACGCGATGGCCGCTTAATTAGCTAATGCTGTATCAACGCATAAACAAAACTGTCAAAACTGTTGATGCTGTTTAATTAAATGGATATAATGTATAGGGTTGGTTTTAACTGTAATTTCAACTAAAATCACCGAAGTAAACATTCACAATACTATTTTTTTTCATACCGATACTCTACGATTTCGCATTGTGAAGTCAACATCTCCTGAGGATGTCCCGGTGTCGGGACGAAACGTGCGTCGAAGAAAGTGATAGAAAATTGTGTGTGGTGTTTCATGTGGATGGTGTTCCTGCATATTGCACCATACAGAATCCTTTCAAGTAGCGGATAATAGCAAAACAAATTAATCAGTCCTGCTAGTTTTAATAATGATTTAATTATTATAGAACTAGCAGTTGCCTGCGATTTTGTCCGTCTTTATCTCTACTAGAACAATAGGTCTAATACTCGCATATTTTGATCCCTTCAAAAGACACACAATTTTTTGAATTACTAATTTATATTCCTTAAGGTATAAATAATACGATAAGCCATTGTAGGGGGGCACTAATGGGACATACGAACAATTATGTTGAACAACTAGGGAGCACCTTCAAGGGTTTACATAATATTTTTCGGGTTCCATACCCGAAAGTTAAAAAGGGGATGCCCAGTTCATATACCTTTATGTGTCTAGAACTCTAATGGTTGAAGCTGTGCGTTGCTATAAAAGTCTTTAATAACTAAACGATAACGGCAAGCGACTTACAATTTCCACATTATTAGTGATGATACTACACGCACGATAAAATATCTATATAAATAAATACAAAAAATTGTTAAGTAATGTTTCGAATTCATGCAAAAGTACTCGGCGTAATACTATCATCACGAATCTGAGATCTCTAATATACCTGAGTAAAATTATGTTTAGCACCAAAACCGGAGTGAGTCGGTATAGTTCAATGTAATGTGATGGATTATTCCAAAGTATTAAGGCAAATAAGTAAGTTAATGTATAGAAGAAACATCCTTTGCTTCGTACTTTGTCACGATTTTTCAATCAGTCTCTTTTAACTCATATGGCTAGACCAGTAGCATAAGAGTGTGGTATCAAACAGTGATTTATTTTTAACCGACTTCAAAAAAAGGAGGAGGTTCTCAATTCGTCGGAATCTTTTTTTATTATTTTTTTTTTTTTTTATGTATGTTCACCGATTACTCGAAGACGCGTAAACCGATTTGAAAAATTCTTTTTTTGTTTGAAAGGTTATACTTCCCAGATGGTCCCATTTTTTTTTTGGTCAGGATCTGATGATGGGATCCTGGAGAAGTCGAGGGAACTCTTCAAATTTTATATGGATACTTGTAACGATTTGGGTACTGTTTGAAAGAGTAATATTTTTCAGGTTCTCTTATGGTCATCAGGTCAGGATCTGATCATGGGATCTTGGTGAAATCGAGGGAACTCTTCAAATTTTGCTAGTATACTTGAAGCGATTTGGGTATTTTTTTATAGTTACTAGTGCATTTGCTTGCAGATGCAGACTTAATGGCTATAGTCATCAAGTCAGGTTCTGATGATAGGATCTCGGAACAATTGAGGGAACTCTTCAGATTTTATAAGCACACTTCAAGCGATTTGGGCATTTTTTTCAATACCCTGTGCATTTGTTGTTTACCACTAAAAAGTAAAAAATAAAATGGAAAATTCTTTTCAAAAAAACCGACTTCAAATGCCACTACAAAGAGTGAAATAATTTTTCAATGTAGGTACACCAATTCGAAGTCGGGCAATTCGTACAATCATAGTCCTTCGTATTAATCGCCCGACTTCGAATTGGTGTACCTACATTGAAAAATTATTTCACTCTTTGTAGTGGCATTTGAAGTCGGTTTTTTTGAAAAGAATTTTCCATTTTTTATAAAATAAAAAATCTACCGTATAATATTTCATTGATATAAATTTTGATGTTTAACGTATTTTGATCATATGTTAATTACTTATGTATTTATGTAATGCCTGTAGAGTTTATTTATAAAATCTTCTTCCGTTTACAAGGAAAGTTTCTGTTTAAAAATTATTTTTTGTGGGTGAGTTATTTTATTTGATGTAGTTTCATAATTCCTAATTTCTTCTTAATTTCCTAATTAAAATATCTTTTCATTAATCGAGAAAGGGAAAGCAAAGTACCTACTCGTATTTAAGAATTGATTGTATTATTATGACTTTTTACAACTTCTAAAGCCTTGACTCCATTACTTCATAAATTTAAAACGTAATTGACAATTTAAAATTAACCCGAGATTAGCTCTGATAATACCTATACATTTTCATTTAATTTACCAGTGGATAAATAAATTGAAACACGTTACTTAATGCCTGTTTATTGTATGGCTGTTTTAATTAACAGCAAAAGCAAATAGTTTTGCTGGTGCTCTCAGTTAATGAATTAAATTAATAAATAATTATTAAGTAGCAAATACTACTAAAATGAACTTAATTACATTGGCTCAAATATATTTTAAACAACTTTTTGGACTGACAAGTCGTTAGTGAAAAATACCGTTTTAAATACAAATTACAAATCGGGTGAGATCTCATGGTGAGATAGTCTTTTGTCAAAAACTGTCACGTCATACAAACGAGAAACGTCAAACGTCATTAATTTAGTGCCACTGGGATCATAAGGGAAATTGTCAAAGATTCATTCTACAACTTGTTTAACAATTCAAGACGTAAAATAATTTTACGTCATAATATTGAAAAGAATGGGCAAAAGTACCTACTTTTAACTCAATCTGTTTTTAGCTTTACTTTTATTTGTTACGTTTACATAGCTTGAATACTTATAGTGTTTTAATCGAAATCATTCAAGCGAATAATTTTATTTGACCATGAACCCACCATGGTCATTTGGTTAAGCGGTGAAAAGGTGTCATTGAATGGTTCTACATTTGTGATTCTATATTATTAGGTAAGCCATACACGTTACGGTTGGTTACGGTTTACCGGAGAGGTCTACCTGCGCAGGCAGACCGGAGCATGTATGCCGACCGACCTGCGCAGGCGACCGGAGCAAATTCGAAAATCGATTTTGCTCCGGTCGCCCGTACGGTGAACCTGTGCGTGAGTGCGTACCTGCGCAGGTCGTCCGTCTGTTGTTTAAGACGCAAGACCTAGCAGTGTTAGTGCGTCCTCGTCCTTACTCGATGCCATCGCAAATAAAACTGAAGACCGCTACGGTATACACGCTACCTGACCTGTGCAGGCTAAACTGCACAGGTAAACTGTGCGGTGGACCGTAATGTGTATGGCCGCCCTAAGAGCTCAGTTGACGTCACTAAACGTCAAAATGACGTTATTTCCATTGACCTGGATAATTCGCATACATTTTCTGATTTTTGTTCCTTCCTTGCGGAGATTTTAACATTAATATTATGGATAATAATAGTTCTTCAAGTATTAGACTATTGAACTTGTTTAAATGTTACGATTTAATTAATGTCTTTATGGAACCAACAAGAATAACCGCTCATAGTGCCACATGTTTAGACAATATTTTTACAAATGTAAAGATAGTCAATAGTGAAATTATAAATAAATTAGATTCGGATCATTGTGGCCAATTTATTCAATTTGAAACGTTAAATAAAAATCTAAAAAAACGTAAAATTACTTTTGTGCCAGTAACATCTGACCGCTTAACAAAAACCAAAATAAGGTTAGTAAAGGAATTGCCATTTTTGCCTGATTCTATGAATCCCAATGATATGTATAACTCATTTTTTAATACATTTCGTTCCATTTTTGACTCTATATTTACCAGTAAATCGGTCTTGATTACTGACGCATTAGTTTTTAGCGAGTGGGCAACCAGTGAATTACAGTTAGATAGGCAAAAGCTATACGAGTTGTATGCTGAACGTACATACAATACCAGTGATGAATTCAGAGAGCATGTTAAATTGTTTTCAAAAAAATTTAAAAAAGATTGTATGCTTATGAAATCACGTTATATACAAAATAAAATTAAAAATAGGGACAATGTCGTAAAAACTACTTGGAACATAATTAACCAGGAAACTGGAAGAGCTACACCGCGCTCTACTGAAATTAAACTTAATATTGGTAATGAAGCGATCACGGGAGATCTTGAAGTTGCTACAGCGTTTGAAGAATTCTTTTCGGATATTCCGGTTTCCACAACAAAATCACTGAATTCGTCACCAGCTATTGCTCTTTCATTGTTAAAAAATAACGTGCCTGAATGTAATAACGCCTTTGCATTCAGCCACGTTACTAGCACTGACGTTATCAAAGCATTTAAATTGATAAATATTAAGAAAACTAACGACTTGTGGGGTATTTCTGTAAACGTCGTCAAATCCCTGATTGATATTGTTGCACCTGATCTGGCATTAATATTCAATAATTGTATAGACTGTGGTGTATTTCCTGATTTAATGAAACTCAGCAAAATAATTCCATTGTTTAAATCGGGTAGTACCAGTGACCCCACTAACTTTAGACCAATATCTGTACTACCAACATTCAGTAAAATTTTTGAGAAGCTCATTTTAAATCAATTACTAATCTACTTCCAAAATAATCACTTAATGCATAATAAACAATTCGGTTTTACACGGGGTCGCTCGACAACCGATGCCGGTGTTGAGCTATTACAAAGTATATTTGAAGCCTGGGAGGAATCACGCGACGCGCTTGGCGTTTTTTGTGATCTTTCTAAGGCATTTGATTGTGTTGAACACGAAACATTGATCAGGAAGCTACACCACTATGGAATCAAAGGTGCAGCTCTAGATTTGATGAGCTCCTATCTGAACGAACGGATTCAAAGAGTAGATGTGAATGGTAAGCGGTCGCCGGGTTCGGTTGTTAGGATAGGAGTTCCCCAAGGGTCCATATTAGGACCATTCCTGTTCCTCATTTACATTAATGACCTTCCTTACCTTATTAAGGATAATCATGAGATAGTCTTGTTTGCTGATGATACATCACTCATCTTCAAAATTAATCGACAGAAAAATGTGTTTGACGATGTGAACAACTGTCTCAAAAAAGTAGTACAGTGGTTTGAAGCCAATAATTTACTTCTCAATAGCAAAAAAACTAAATGCATTAAATTTACATTACCAAATGTTAAGCATGTGAAAACGAGTGTACTTCTTAACAATGAGGAACTGGAACTAGTAGATGTAACCGTATTCTTAGGTATAACGTTAGACGCTAAACTCCAATGGGGACCTCATATCGATAAATTATCGAACAGGCTTAGCTCTGCTGCATACGCGGTTAAAAAAATACGGCAGCTGACTGACGTTCAGACTGCTAGACTGGTATATTTTAGCTATTTTCACAGCATAATGTCGTACGGTATCCTGTTGTGGGGTAATGCTGCTGACATTAACACCGTATTCGTGCTGCAGAAAAGGGCTGTTCGTTCAATTTATAAATTAGGTCCAAGAGAGTCACTCAGGATTAAATTTAAGGAATTTAATATCATGACCGTACATAGTCAGTATATTTATGAGAATTTAATATATGTACACAAAAATATAAATAAATTTAGTAGGAAATGTGACCTCAATAACATTAACCTTAGAAGCAAAAACAAACTGGTTGTCCATAGCACGCGTCTTACTAAAATAAGTAGATCGTTTTTATGCAATTGCATTAGATTTTATAATAAACTGCCATCCAGTGTATTCGACATGTCGCTCAATAAGTTCAAAGGTTTTGTCAAGCCGAAACTTATAAAAAAGGCATATTATAGCATAAAAGATTACTTAAATGAAATCAATCCATGGGAGTAAATTGCTCTAATTCAAATTTATAGCTAGTTCTAATTTATATTATATTGTGAAATAGTGATAACAAAAAAAAAATAATACCCGGCTGAGTTTGTTGTGGGCTTCTTCTCAGTTCAGGGCGCGTTGGAACCCTCGTAAACTTAGTTTTTAAGTCGTTAAATAGTTATCACTATTAATAAGTATATGTACCTACTTGACATTCATAAGACGTGCTAACAAGTAGTGGCCAATATGAAATAAATGATTTGAATTTTGAATTTTGAATTTTGAATTTTGAATTTTGTAGACCGTATACTTATATATACCGAAGTAACGCTATTTGTCACTTGGCTCATGGGGCTGGGCATGGAGGTCAACGAATATATAATAATGGAGATCCAAGAGGTCGCTCTCGACTTCAAAAATGCGGCAAAAATTTTCATGCAAACTAGCATCCGCGCACCATATTATAAATTTCAAATTGACGCATTCACACTACAAGAAAAATTGCCCCATTCATGGAGCTGTTATCGTTGTTAGGTAGGGCTCTATCTAGTCGTAGCGCGAGCGACGACCTACCTATTATAAATCTATGGGGCTGGGCATTTAAGATGTAATGATAGGAAGAGTCGCCCGAACGCATCACCGTGGTAGCTAATACACTATAGCTTGACCGCTATAAACTTGGCCCTCCCATGGTCTGCGGGACACGAGGCAGGTGTGCGATTGGCTATACACGATACGATGTAATGACTCGCATCTTGAGAATTCACCCATGGTATTTTCTTGAGTATGTATCATTATCCACGTCGTAAGATTAATATCATCGTGTGTAGCGTAATTCACGTCAGACTCTGACAGCTGATTAGTAGAGTGCACTAATCCCTATTCTATGGATCCACAGTGAACCTAGCCTAAATTGTATAGAATGTTTAATCCATAGAATAGAGATCAGTGGTTGAGTAGCTCCCGCCCCGCGTCCCGCAGACTATGGGAGGGCCAAGTTTATAGCGGTCTAGCTATAATAATGATGACGAATGTTTGATTACAATTGTTTCTCTCTTTGCCCACAGTTTCACTCCGTAACGGACAAGAGATCTCAGAACACCGACTGTGGAGAAAACAGTATGACCATTGTCACAGAGAAGAAGGTAGAAGATGACGCGTCAGAGTCTTCGAGCGGGGAGAATGTGGATATAGAAGGTAAGAGTTAAGGTATACTTACGTGTTCAATTCCACTGATACCATTGAGTAACTATGTTCAATGATTGATACGAAAATTTTTTGAAAAGTCTTTGAAACAACAAAATCGACGGTGTGTTTTCACAATGCTAAGCTTCAGAAGCATTACTAATTGTAAAATATGAAAAAAATCTCATAAGCCTTACTGTGAATTTATATACCATACTATACATAATATAGAAAGGTATTTGGGTAACAAAATCTTCATTGATTAAACCATATTCAAATATTTATTCTAAGTAGTTATCTTTGAAATTAATTTAGCTTCTGAAGAATCAAATTATTACTAATACGATGGAATATGAAATACAGTTCCGGTATAAACCATTTTAATACAATATGTGTGACATTTAAGCGTTTAAAATACCTAGGCTTTAATATAGAGCGTCTGTCTGTCTGTCACACTGTCAGTTAACGTGACATACACTAGATTAAATGTCTATCACTTAGCGCACTGTAATATATGTAGTTACATCATATTTAATGAGATCATGTGCACATTATAATTCATATGGGATTAGTTCATTTCTATTCAAATCTATTTTAACTGTAATATTTTATTTACTACTTACAAGTAAAATGTAAATCTATTTATTTTAATAATAGCGATGCCCTCTACTTCGCCCGCGTGAATTCCGGTTTTTCGCAAATTGTAGCATATATTTATAATCTATCTCCATGCCAATTTCGGTTTAGTAGTTGCGGCGTAACGTAGTTACAAATATACACACTTACACGAAAACTTTCGCCTTTATAATTTTAGTGTGATTTCTTTGGTCTTAAATCATCAATACATATAATAAATCTGTAGAGGTCGAATTTCTGTTTGTCTGTTTGTCTGTTTGTCTGTCTGTTTGTACGGGCTAATCTTTGGAACGGCTGGACCGATTCCAATGAAATTTTGTGTGGTGGTAGCTTATGTCCCTGGTCAACATATAGGATACTTTTCATCCCGGTAAAATAAAGAGTTCCCGTGGGACAGTTAAAAAACTGCAATTAATTTAACAGCTTTGTAAACAACAACTAATGAACTTAATTTAGTATAATTTGTTATGCTGATACCTTATGTTGCCTCTTTAACAAAATATATATATATAAGACATTGAGGATCTCCAAAATAAAACACAAATTGTTTCTCTGAAATAACAAAGTTTTGTTTTATTTAACAAGTCTACAATTATCAAGTTATTATCAAGTTACGACAATTACACTTCTATCTCACCTGAAATAACAAAGAAACGACATTTAAAGTTCACTATATCTCGAGTCCTCAATCACATTCTTTCTATTAGTTTTTATAACAATAAAATGCACAAAACAATCCGCGCGTCCCACGCCATTTTAAATCATAGACACAGATCAATATCATAGCTACATACAGCTGATACGCGAAGCGCGGCAAATTCAAACGAATGAAATGTCACTCATTTCATTACATCTCCCCCCCTAAGAGCGGAAATTCTAAGCAATATATCTGTAAAATGTACTTATAAGTCATCTTCATATTCATTATCATCTCCTTCATCTTCTTCAGCCTCTGTTATGACAGGTTGCAATTTTGTTATATGAAATAATGTTGATTCTGTTTTTCTGTTGCCTGTATCAATCCTATAAATGGAATTCGATATTTTCTCTATTATCTTGAAAGGGCCTATTTTTAATTCGTCTAATTTCTTTCTATTCAGTCTATTTCCATTTTCTACATATACACTGTCTCCTACATTAAATTCTTGCATTTTTCTATTTCTATCAAATATTTTCTTGTTGTACTCATGAGATTTTATTGTATTCTCTAATGCCAATCTTCTATCAGCAATCCACTTGTCTTCCTTTTCCATCGTTTTGAATTCATTTGGTAGAATACTGACATTTGTACCATCCAGTAAATATTTTGGTGCAAAACCTGTAACGGAGTGTTCTGTTTCATTATATTTTTTTATACATTCTCTTGCCAGTGTTGTCCATGTTCTCTTATTATTTTTCTCATTCATTTTACACCTTATTTTATTTACTATTGTTTGGTTTAATCTTTCATTCAAGCCGTTCGAGAATGGTGTATTCACGGCTGTAAAAATTAGTTTAATATTATTTTCGTGCAAAAATTGTTTAAATTCTCTTGAATTTATGCCCGGATATTGATCTGTCAGGATAATTCCAATCTCATCTGTCTCTAGTACTTTCTTTGTTAAATTTATAAAGTCACATGCATTCTGGGTTTTCGAAGTCGCAATAAATGCATATCTTGTGTAGTGATCTACTAAAAGGTGTAGATATTTCTTTGTAGACCTAGATCCTCCAAATCCACCAATAGTATCCATTGACATTATTTCAAATGGTTTGGTAGCTGGTCCCAGTTGTGACATTAATCAAATTTTTTTTTCACATCTTGATTTATTTTTTATGCATATTTCACATGTTTTACAAATATTTATGATATTTTTTGTTAGGTTTATAGCCGTATATATTGAACTTATTTTTTTCTGCAGTTGTCTGATCCCAATATGGCATAAATCTTCATGCACCTTTTTTATAAGTTTTTTACTAAATTCTTCTGAGAGGATAATCTTTTCCTGTTTCTTTATTTTTTATAATAGATATTATTTTTTAGTATTAAATTTTGTTTCTTTTCTCTTATTGTTTCATTTTTCTCTTGGTCTCTAACTATATCTTTTATTTGTATTAAATTAACTATTCTCAATGTTTCCTCTCTGTTATCTTCTGGTTCTAATACAGGGTTTCGGCTCAAACAGTCTGCTTCTACATTTTCTTTACCAGGTATATATTTTACGGTAAAGTCATACTGAGATAGGTAGTATGTGAGATCACCCAATTCTTCATCTGTCCTGCATTTAATGTTCATGTTCTCTAGAGGTTTGTGATCTGAGTAAATGGTGAATTGTTTTCCGATGAGCCAGTGCTGCCAATATTTAACAGCTTCTTTCATAGCAAGACATTCTAAATATATAGCCTTTTTCCGTTTTTGATGTTCATTCAATTTTTTTGAGAAATATGCCACCGGTTTGTCTTTACCATCTAGTTGTGTCTGTTTTAATATTGCTCCAATGCCCTCCAAAGATGCATCGGTAAAGATTTTGATTGGTAAGTCTTTGTCGAATATTTCCAAGACCGGTTGCGAACATAAATATCTTTTTATCAGATTGAATGCTTCTTCACATTTCTCTGACCATACAAATTTCTCGTTTTTTCGTAATAAATTGTGTAATGAAGATAATTGCACTTCTTGGTATATAGTCATGGTAGAAGTTTATTTTTCCCAAAAATTGTCTGATGTTCTTTTGCGTCTTAGGAGTTGGAAAGTTCCTTATTGAAATCAAATTGTCTTTTAGTGGTCTTACTGAATTGTTCTGAATTATATGGCCGAGGTATTTTACCGAGTCTGAAGCAAAGGTACATTTCTTAAACTTCAGTCTAAAGCCTTCTTTAATTATTGCCTCTAATACATTTCTAATGTGCCTTATATGTTCTTCAAAGGTAGACGAGTATATCAAAATATCATCGATATAGTTAACAGAGTATCCTGTGAGATTGTGTTTTCTTAGAATATTGCTTAAGATTCTCTGGAAAATTGCTGGTGATGTTTTCAAGCCAAAAGGGAGGCAGGTCCACTGGAAGTGGCCATCTTGTGTGACAAATCCTGTTTTACTTCTGTCTTCCACCCGTAATGGTATTGCCCAAAATGCTGAGTTTATATCTAGTGTAGTAAAATACTTGCAATTTCTAGTTTTAATAATTAGATCATCTATCAAATTAAATGGTTGAGCTTGTGGTATAACTATTTTGTTTAACTCTCTGAAATCTACACATAAACGGGATTTTCTATTTTCACCTTTTTTAAACGCCAATGTCACTGGAGCAGCGAAAGGACTGTATGATTCTTCTATTAAATTGTTCTTTAGTAACATCGATATTTGCTCTTCAATTTCTAATCTATCTTGTATTGTACATCTGTATGGTCTTTTACTACAATATTTATTTACTTGTAAATCTATGCGAGCTTCATAATCTTTAACTGAACCTATATCATACTTGTCCTTAGCAAATATTGTTTTATATTCCTTTATAATTTTCTCTATCTCAATTTTCTTTTGATTATCTAAATGGTCTGTCATACTTATAAATTCCTCTGTTTCTATGTGTTCATTGAAATTTACTGTATATTTTTTTATATTTTTATCTTCATTTCTGTTATCTTTAGACATCCTGTCTATTTTATTTGTTATTTTCTTTTGTTCTATCTGCAAGTTCTCATTTTGGGTTAATCTGAATTTCTTTATCATATCTAATCCGATTATGAAATCATCAAAATCTTCATTTTCTACTATGTATACATCCACCTCTTCTTCTAAATCAAATATCTTAATTTTTATTGTTATCAAGCCATCCATCTTCTTCACACCATTAACCGTTTTCATGTATGCTATATTCACATCATCTTTTTTTTCTTTTGCTTTTATTAATCTTGAATTTATTATAGAAATCTGTGAGCCTGAATCATAAATACCGCTCACTTCTAGTTTATTTTCTAATAAAAGCTTGATTTTGATTAATGGTGTGCTTACTAGTTTTTTTTCTCAGTATTTATGTCTACTTCAATTATGGAGTTATTGTTTACATTTTTAGTTTTAAGAACTTTTTCAGGTTCATTTTTATTTTTCTTGAACCAACATGACTCCTCCGGATGATATCTAATTCCTTTGTCCAAAGACTCACAAGTCTTACATGACTTCTTCTCATAAGTTTTATTTTTATTATAAAATGTACTGCTCTTTATGTTAGTTGAGTTTTTCTTATACATCGTGCCTTCATATTTTCTTATCTTGTTGAACAAGTCAGTAGTGTTGTTGAGTTCATCCCTGTTTAACTTATTTAAGATAAATCCAGGTAAACCAGTTGCAATAAGATCTATCATTGTTTTGGAATCTATAGATTTGTTTATATCTAATAAAAGCCGTTCTTTTTTTATGGCATAATCAATTAACTGTCCTTCTTTATACCTAAATGCGAGAGCATATGTGACTATGTCCCATCCTTGGTGTTTAAAAGTTTCTAAAAACTTGTCTTTCCATTCACTCCATTCAGAATTTATTGTTAGTTTTATGATCATCGAGCTATACCAATCCAAACAAGGTTTATCTAAAAATAACCTCAAAATATCTATTTTTGTCTCATCTTTTGTTATATTAAAGCGCGCACACTCTTTTTCAAAAATTTCTATCCATTGCATCGCATTAGGATTTTTGCTTGTGAATTTTTCAATAATAAATTTTTCTGAGATATGTTTTAAGTTATGTTGACTTTCTTTCTTAGTTGTAGTTTCTATTAATTGTTCCAAAATTTGTTGCAAAGTGTCATTTTTGTCCTTTGCTTGTGTTGTGCTCACTTCATCTAAATATTGATCTAAAAATTGCATATTACCTTCCTCATCTACATATGTCTTCTTTAGATTTTCATCCAACTTTATCCATACTTTTCTACTCTGGTGTCTTTTTTTAATGCTATTTTTTACTTTTGTGAAAGTGTTCGTTTTAACAATATATGTATGATGACTCACCGGCTTCAGTTCCTCGGGTAAAACATAACATTTTCCTTCTTCAGTAGATATTGAGGTTATAGCTAATACATTTGATTTGCCATCATTTGAGGCTATTATTGTAAACTCAAATTGAAGCCGGTCCATCCTCTTTTAGTTCACAAAAATGTCGTTTTATAAGACATTGAGGATCTCCAAAATAAAACACAAATTGTTTCTCTGAAATAACAAAGTTTTGTTTTATTTAACAAGTCTACAATTATCAAGTTATTATCAAGTTACGACAATTACACTTCTATCTCACCTGAAATAACAAAGAAACGACATTTAAAGTTCACTATATCTCGAGTCCTCAATCACATTCTTTCTATTAGTTTTTATAACAATAAAATGCACAAAACAATCCGCGCGTCCCACGCCATTTTAAATCATAGACACAGATCAATATCATAGCTACATACAGCTGATACGCGAAGCGCGGCAAATTCAAACGAATGAAATGTCACTCATTTCATTACATATATATAGTAAAACTTATTAAACCAATCGAGTTCCCGCGGGAAAGAAAACATTACAAAAACAGTTAGCAGGCGTCTTTCAAGTAACGGATTTAAATGAAATTTTATGATCCTACTTTATATATATGCCCGGTCAACATTTAAGATACTTTTCATCCTGAAAAATTTGAGAGCACCCGTGGGATGTTTAAAAAAACCTATAGTTACTTATCTACGTAGCACAATCAAAACTGGGTTGAAATATCGACAGTTTAAATCGTCCTTATGATCGTGCAACTAGGTATAACTATACAAGATAACCCGTACGTAGCAGGAACGGGTTGCTACGTACACAGCAGCGCATCAGAATGCTTAATTACAATATCTGGGCGTTGGTATCATCTCAGAATAAGATAAGTTTGGTTAGTATAGATATTACAATCCACGATGACACGCCCCACTCTGTCTTACTCCATGCGAATTGAGTAAATAAATTATAGTAATAAAGCGATTTCGACAGAGTGTATAAGTAGAGGAAGACCAAAGAAGATATAGGTAAATTGTGTGAAAGAAGATAGCACGTTGACAGGAGAGATTAGAAGAAGACTCCTTTACGGGTCCATCGAACCCAGGGACCACTCATTTATCTTGGGAAAAATTAAGAAATTCCACGGGAAACATTTTTGTAAAAAAAAAACGAACTGCACGCGGGCGGAGCCGCGGGCAACAGCTAGTCTATATATATAAAAGAAGAAACTGACTGACTGACTGACTGACTGACTGACTGACTGACTGACTGACTCACTGACATATCAACGCACAGCCCAAACCGCTGGGTCTAGAGACTCCAAATTTGGCACACAGATACCTTATGAGGTCTAGGGGAGCACTAAGAAAGGATTTTTCAAAATTCACCCTCTAAGGGGGTGAAACGGGGGTCCGAAGTTTGGATTTTATCAAGTTAAAATACGTCTTCACGCCGCAACGTTGGAATGGAGGTATATTATATCTTGCATTACCACATAGGCTACTTTTCATCCCGAAAAAATTCATGGTTCCCGTGGGATAAGTTAAAAACCGAAATTCACGCGGAAAAAAAATCTCACGCCGCAAGTACACAACGGATTTGGATGAAATTTGGAATGGAGATAGATTATATCCTGGGTTAAAAAACAGGGTACTTTTCATCCCGGAAAAATCCATGCGTTTTTCAGGAGAAGGGAAAAACAGATATTCACGCGGGAAAAATACTACTTCCCGCCGTAATTACTGTACTGATATGGCTGAAATTATGAATAAAGATAGATTGTATCCTGCATTAATATAAAGGCTACTTTTCATCCCGGAAAAATCCGTGGTTTCCGCGGGAAACCTGAAACATTGATGTTCACACGCGAGAAATACTACTTTACACTGTAATTACTGAATTAATATGACTGAAATTCGGAAAAGAGATATATTTTATCCTGCATTAATACATAGGCTACTTTTCATCCCGGAAAATTTCATGGTTTCTATGATAATAGTGAAAAACAGAAATCCACGCGTGAAAAATATTCCTTCATGCCGTAATTACTGAACTGATTTGGCTGAAATTTAGAATCGAGATAGATTATATCCTGGATTAATACAAAAGCTACTTTTCATCCCGGAAAAGTCTATTATGTCCGCGGGAATACTGAAAAACTGATATTCACGCGGTAAAAATACTACTTCACGCTGTAATTACTGAACTGATATGACTGAAATTCGGAAAAGAGATATATTTTATCCTGGATTAATACATAGGCTACTTTTCATCCTGGAAAATTTCATGGTTTCTATGATAATAGTGAAAAACAGAAATCCACGCGGGAAAAATATTCCTTCATGCCGTAATGACTCCACTTATTTGGCTGAAATTTGGAATAGAGATAGATCTTATCCTGGACTAATACGAAGGCTACTTTTTATCTCGGAAAAATCTATGGTTCCCGCGGGAAAACTGAAAAACTGACATTCACGCGCGAAAAATACTACTTTACGCTGTAATTACTGAACTTATATGAATGGAATTCAGAGAGGAGATAGATTTTACCCGGATTATTATAAAGCCTACTTTTCATCCCGGAAAATTCAATGGTTTCTTTGATAATAGTGAAAAACAGAAATCCACGCGTGAAAAATATTCCTTCATGCCGTAATTACTGAACTGATTTGGCTGAAATTTGGAATCGAGATAGATTATATCCTGGATTAATACAAAAGCTACTTTTCATCCCGGAAAAATCTATGGTGTCCGCAGGAAAACTGAAAAACTGATATTCACGCGGTAAATATACTATTTCACGCTGTAATTACTGAACTGATATGACTGAAATTCGGATAAAAGATAGATTTTATCCTGGATTAATACGTAATTTTCATCTCGGAAAATTTCATGACTTCTACGAGTATGATCATAGTGAAAAACAGAAATCCACGCTGGAAAAATATTCTTTCACGCCGCAACCACTGAACCGATTTAGCTCAAATTTGGAATGGAGATAAATTATATCCTGGATTAACACAAAGGCTACTTTTTATACCAAAATATCCATGGTTTCCGCGGGAAAACTTAAAAACAGATATGCACGCGGGAAAAATACTACTTCACGCTGTAATTACTGAACGGATATGACTGAAATTCAAAAAAGGGATAGGCTTTATCCTGGATTAATACATAGGCAACTTTTTATCCCGGGAAAATCCATGGTTTCTAAGAAAATAGTTAAATAGCAGATGTTCATGCGGGAGAAATACTCCATCGTGCGGTCACTTCTGAACCGATTGGGCTGAAATTTGGAATGGAGATGGATTATATCCTAAAATCAACTACTTTTTTCTCGTGAAAATCCATCGTTTTCGTGATATTAGGGAAAAACAGATATTCATGCGGGAGAAAATTTATTCTTTCACAACTACTGAAAATTTTTGGTTTAAAGTTGAAATGAAGATAGTGTAAATTAACACAAAGGGTACTTTTTTTCCGGAAAATGGATGGTTCCCGTAGAATAGTTAAAACTAAAATTTACGCGTGCGAAGCCGCGGGTATCTGCTAGTAATAGAATAAATAGCATGATAGCTGTTAATGATAAATACTATTTAGATCCGTCATAAATAAAATGCAAATAATGTAGAACCAAAAAATCATGTTTCATATAGAACCCAATCTGTAAACAAAATACTTGAAAGACTTGTTGAATACTACCGTGTCGATACAGGAAGAGCTAAAACGTATGTAATGTTTAATCATAGAAGGTCAATTTGTAGTAGTTATTTGTTTACACAACAATTCAGCTTGTGTTTTGGCATGTTTTTTTGATAATTCCAAATAATAAAACGTATGCGTTTATAAATGAAATCGTATACGCTGGCACGATTCTCAACTCTATATATTGATTCTTAGAGATCATTTTAATTTTATGATTTACATAAAATGAATGAACATAAAACTACAACAGCTAGATCAATAGTTTCTAACCACAGTGTCTAACTTTCCGATCGAAACGTAGGTACTATTTCTGTGACGTAATCTAAAAACCCCATGTGTGCGTAAGTTCGACCGTCTTTGGAAGCGATAATACTTGTAGAACTAGGCTAACTAAAATGGCTACTATTTTTACTACTAATTTCCATACGTAAGAACTCATTTAAAGAGGTAACGTACAATTTAACTAAGGTACCTATACTTAGTTATATTACCTACAAAGTTGCAGTATTAAGAAAATTTAGATAATATTTATAAAGCTCTAGAATAGCCTTATCTTTATGTATGTATTACTCGTAATAAGTACCTACTGTTTAGTATGGAAAAACTTACCTAACTTGATATATTGTATATTACCTACTACAAGTCTACAACATTAAATAAGACTATAAATTAATTTCAAAACAACTCAATATCAAAAGTGTTCGAATAATAATCTGTATAAGTATAAAAAGTATGAATCCTGTTTATTATACCTAAATAAAAAAATATATATTTGTGTGATATTTTCAAAAATTTCCAAATAAAAACATGAATAATATTTTCATATCAACATAATATTATTTTATGATTAAGATCAACATAATTAAAGATCAACAGAGGGCTCGAGAAGGGACATTGCAAGAATTTTTAATATAAATCCTGGCAATTTTTACAGTAGTAAAGTGCGACCAAGTTTGAGTCGAACTCGCAGACCAAGGGTTCTATTTCCTTTTCCAAGATTGAAAACCTGCTAAAAAAGGTTGGTAAAATGAAAAAAATTTGAGTTTTGAGGTTCTTCGAATAAAAATAATTCACACACATTTCTGTCTTTTGACTAAATTTAACAAAACTGTTACTGTTACTGTACCACCAAAATCCTCTTTTGAGCGCAAATTATATCGAAAATAGCAGTTTTTTGCAAATAAAAAAAATAACAAAATGTCATCAAACTCTAAAATTGAAATTTCGTGTTAATCTCAAACCGTGCTTACGTGTAGCTTTACTTGTCTTTATTCTACGATATTCCGCATGTAATGATATGATTATTATTATTAAAACAAAATGACATCTATAAAAAATCTTGATCACGAAACCAAGTTATATTTTCCTTAAATACTTTCAATTGTGGACTTTAAACTATTTGTTTTAAGGTTAATTTTCCGTTTAAAATTGATTGTGGTTCCGTTACTCGTGTGACGTCATGACTATACGTCATAACGTCACGTATGGGCCGGGCAGTGACTCACGTCGGTGAAAATCACTTTATGTATGACTCGGCTATAGGATATCGGTTTTGACACGCCCATTATTAAATAAACTATTCGACTATTTCTTCATAAAGTCTATGTACGCTCGCTTCGTAGCGTACAACATGTAAAAGAAATAAACAATCCCAGCAAAAACATTTTCATGTAAAATGTTGCCAAGACGAGAACATGTGGCTCACACTATCAAAAAGTTATCAGATCTCATGTAGAGCAAGACTTCTAACTCTACACGCCCTAACTCTATAAATCCTAACTTTATAAACTCTACACTTTAGTCAAAATATATTATGTCTTGGCTGTTTCGGTACCGTCACATGGGCGTAAAGTGAAGAATTTATTCACTGTTCAGTACTTTTCTAATAGAGTTTTGCAAGTGGCATAATGGACCATGCAAAATTCAAGAAATTTCACATTAAAATTAAATGGTATCACCATTGTTATGGGAAAAAACTTCCATTTATTAACAATATCCTCTAAAGCAAAGGAACACACTTTTGCAAAGTGTGATGAAGTATTTAAAACCAATGCAGTTAGTAAAACCTAAGTGCAGTTTCTGAGGAGACTCAATACCTATCTAATAAATAATCGTTACTACAGAAACTAGGTATTGTATATCAGAAAAGTACAAAGTCAGTAAATAATATTTTTACTTTACACCCATGTGACAGTAACGAAACAGCCAAGACATAATATATTTTGACTAAAGTGTAGAGTTTATAAAGTTAGGATTTATAGAGTTAGGGCGTGTAGAGTTAGAAGTCTTGCTCTACATGAGATCTGATAACTTTTTGATAGTGTGAGCCACATGTTCTCGTCTTGGCAACATTTTACATGAAAATGTTTTTGCTGGGATTTCACTTCTTTTTGTAAGTTGTTTACGACTATATTTTTTATTTGGTTAATTTCCTTTTCTTTGGTGTATTTCTTGAATATCATTGCAAGGTGGATATTTGTCCGAATCAAGTATCCCCCCCTGATTACGCACCGCGCCTGTGCACGATGAATCAGCGGGCAACTGCCGGGCCCATCAGAGCAGGCCAGCGGATTCCCACAGGCAGCGGCGGTGGCGGGTCGAAAAGGGCCCGCCAAAAAATTTATGGGCGATTTGCACTGGGTTTAATCCCGCGGCACAGAACGACTTACTACTAGGTACTTACAGGCGAAGAAGACAGCAAGCACGTGGAATCCGGGGAGTGTGTTAGTGTATGATGAATGTGGTGTGTAGTGTCTGCGGTGTTAAATGCAAATAGGAACACACTCGCCCTCCTTGAGGAATCTTTCGCGGCGGCGGTACGAATTCGCGGGTAGCGAAGCGAGTCCGCGGCGGCGTGGTATCCAGATCGCGCGGGAGCACAAAAAACAATGTCCCTGATAGTCAAATAGGCCCGCGGCGTTAGAAGGACGCGGCGGACTACACGGCAAACTAAGGAACTCAATAAATCGGGGCTCGTAAAACTAAACGACACGGGCGTGGCCGGCAAATTTCACGCGGGCAACGCGGACTGTTTCAGTCGGCTTGTAGAAACGGACTCGGAGTGGCGGCGTGGCCGGCAAACAACACGCGGGCGACGCGGAACAAAATGGTACGCGATAAATAGCTCCTCATAAATAATAAGACAGCGCGATGCGGCGTGGCGGGCGACTTCACGCGGGCGAACGCGGCACACACGGTCGACCGACTCCGTCGGGATTTTGCACCGGACTGGGCGAGCCAACGCGGCCGGGGCGCGCGCGGGCGCTGATCGCAAACCGCTCGCGGGAGAGGGGCGTGCAGGCCGTCGACGCGATAGGCCTAGCATAAACCGGAATGCTAGCGTAAAGCGCAAACACCCCCGCCAGTGGACCCAAGGATTTGGGGTCCACTAACCAATGGGCAAGCGGGATAAGGAAGAGACGGCTCGCTGCAAAACCGAATCTCCGACCATTACCTCGGCAACTCTGGGAACCCCATCGGATCCATATATCAATTTAAGAATGCGTCCACGACGCCAGCACAAAGGCAACAAATTAGACTCCTTAACTAGGACAAGATCACCAACCTTAGGTGGGTCGGTCTTGTCGGACCACTTAACGCGCTGCTGCAAAAGATGCAAATATTCTAAATTCCAACGATGCCAGAAATTTTGGGTCATCTGCTGTAGCAATTCGAAACGAGACAACCGTGAGACCTTCACGTCCCTGAAGGGGTACTCGGGCAGGGCGTTAAGGGGTTCACCAATTAGGAAATGACCGGGGGTTAAAACTTCCAGGTCATTGGGATCGGACGATAAGGGGCAGAGTGGCCGAGAATTGAGGACAGCCTCAATCTTACAAAAAACGGTAGCGAGCTCTTCAAATGTCAAAATGGTTTCACCTATCACGCGTCGGAGATGCGTCTTTGAGACCTTGACGACGGCTTCAAAGATCCCGCCCCAGTGGGGACAAGCTGGCGGGTCAAAGGTCCAAGTTATCCCCATCTTGGACATTGCCGTGCCGAGGCCTATCTTATTTTCATTCAAAAATTGGACGACTTCCTTCAAATATCTATCGGCACCCTTATAGTTGGTCCCACAATCCGATCGGATCAGGTGCGGATATCCTCGGCGTGAAACGAAGCGGCCTAGCGTGGCTACAAAGGCTTCGGTGCTGAGGGCACTCACCAGTTCTAGGTGTACGGCCTTGGTAGCCAGGCAAACAAAAACGCAAAGGTAGGCCTTGAGGGAACGAGCATTGCGGAGGCTGGAGCTCTTGACGAAGAACGGCCCCGCAAAATCCGTCCCGACCGCCGAAAAAGGGCGCGAGGCCACGACACGGTCGGTGGGGAGGTCCCCCATAATGGGCTGCATGGTGCTGGCCTTCAGGCGGTAGCACGGAATGCACTTAAAAATGACGCTTCGGATGGAGCGTCGTCCCGATAAAATCCAAAATTCGCGCTGCAATATGGCCGAAAGGGCGTTGCAGCCAGCGTGGGCATTTTTGACGTGGTAATGCGTCACCAACAATTTTACAAAAGCGCTATTGTTCGGAAGCAATAAGGGATGACGTGCCCCATAGGGTAAGTCAGAATTCCGGAGGCGTCCACCAACGCGTATCAATCCGGTGTCATCCAGGAAGAGGTTTAAGCGGGCGAGCGAGCCTTTCAAAGGTAAACCTCGCTTCAGTGTCTCAATAGCGGACTCAAAATGCTCCAGTTGAACCAAACGTATCCAAAAGGTCCGGGCCTCCTGTCTCTCCAGGGGCGACAAGACCGGGTTCGACATTTTGTCGCGTGGGTTCCGAGCGTTGTGGGTGAAGCGCTGAATCCAAGCCGTCACCCCAATCAATTTATCAAGGGAACTGTAGCGTTCCTGAAGATAGCTCAGCGAATTGGCTGGCTTATCCTCAACAACTCCGACTCGCAAGCCAGGTAACACATCGGGCTCGGAGAACCTACTCTGAGGCCAGGCGGACTCATTCCGAGTCAGCCAGTCAGGGCCCCACCAAAGAGAGTGGTTGACAAGGTCGGAAGCTTCACATCCGCGGGAAGCACAATCTGCAGGGTTCAGGTCCCCTGGCACATGTCTCCAGGTCAACGGGGTTTCCGAATTCTGGATTTGGGAAACCCGGTTGGCAACAAAGACTTCCAAGTTGTGGGGAGCGGCTCGCAACCAACAAAGGACAATTTCGCTGTCCGACCAGGCGTACACGTCCGTCAGGTCAACAATCGATAGGAGGGACGTACGCACATGGTTGAGAAGGCGCACCAAAAGAGCGGCTCCAGACAACTCCAATTTGGGTATCGTCAAGCGTGACCGAATTGGGGCCACTTTACTTTTCGCCAAGACAAGGTGGGTTGCGACCTCGCCGGTGTCACTGACAGTCCGCAAATAGACCACGGCTGCGTACCCCTTTTCGGACGCATCACAAAAGCCGTGGAGACTGGCGTGGCACCTTCCGGGCGGTAGGAAGCAACGAGGCATCGAAATCCGGTTAACATTCGGAAGTGAGGCCACAAGGGAGAGCCACTCCTGTAATAACCTCCCTTGAAGGGGCTCGTCCCAGCTGACTTCAGCCAACCAGAGCTTCTGCAGGAAGCATTTGGCCAAAAATATTACGGGGGTGATCCACCCATTTGGATCAAAGGTACGTGCCACCGTGGACAATACCGTACGTTTGGTCCAAGTCTTAGGGGGGGGATCCAGTTTGACCCGGTAAGTAAAAATGTCCTGCACGGGCTGGTATTGTATACCCAAAACCGTCAGCAAATTAGGATTTTCGGGATTTTCGAAAATGTGTGGATCCTGCTGATCTTCTCCCGGCAAGTCCCTTAAGACAAGCGGGGAGCTCGAGAGCCATTTACTCAGCTCGTATCCACCCGACTTCAGGATGGCAATCAACTCATCCCGCAAAATCAAGGCTTCCTCAACACTGGAAGCTCCAGTACAAATGTCGTCCATGTAGACTGACGACTCCAAAATGGCTGAGGCGCGAGGATACTTCAGTCGTTCCCGGTCGGCCAACTCCAGTAATGACCGGATGGCAATGTAGGGGCTGGACCGAAGGCCATAGGTGGTCGTATTCAGCTCGAACACTCGTATGGGGTCACTCGGACTCTCGCGCCATAATATCAGCTGGTACCTCCGATCATCACGATGCACCACGGTTTGGCGGAACATCATGCGGATGTCGGCCACAAAGACCACCTGGTGCTGCCGAAACGTCGTGAGGATGTCGGAGATATCCTTGATCAACTTGGGACCGGAGTGTAGGCACTGGTTGAGAGACACTCCGTTGGACGTTGGAACAGAGCCATCAAAAACCACACGGATTTTCCCATTCGGGTTTTTCAAAACGGCGTGGTGGCAAAGGAAGTAATGCTCGTTCGAACGCCAATCAAAGTTGGACGGCGACATGTGACCAAGGTCTTCATATTCCCGCATGAAGGCCACATACTTGCTACGGAAGACCGGGTCCCGTTTCATGCGCCGTTCCATTGATAGGAGCCTCTTCTCAGCGAGGGCCCGCGATTGACCTAGGTGGGGTCGTGCCGCCAGGAGTGGCAAACGGGTTACAAAGCGTCCGTCCGTACGGCGCCCCGTGTTATTCCTGTAAAAGGACTCACACTCCTGTTCAAGGGGGCTAACCCGAGCGGCCTGAGGCGGCTCTTCAACCTCCCAAAATCGCTGGACAACATCGGTCAGCGACAAGCCTGCGACCTGGATGGGGTCAGGCTCCGGGGAGGGGCTAGACCATAAAACCGGACCGAAGAAGCTATTGCCAAATATAGTGGGCAAAGCGCAAAGGCCATTGGTCTGCAGGGCCCTAGCTCCCCCAGTTATGATAAGACCCAGCACGTCGGAACCCAAAAGAAGGTCCATAGGACCGGGTTCGGACCAGTGGGGGTCAGCGGGGGCTAAACCTGACGTACAGCGCACTGCGGCGTCGGTTACCCGAACTTGCGGAAGGGGACCTAAAATGTTATCCATGACGGTCACCATAATCAAAACCCGCAGGTTTCCACTAATAGGACTAAACATTAACTCAGCCTCTCCCTTGTGCGATGCGGGCGTGGCGCCACCGACACCGATGACACGACACTCGCGCGGTCTCCAAGGGAGCCCTAGCCTTCCCACCAAGTAAGACGAAGCTATGGAGCGTTGGCTACCCAGGTCCAAAAGGCAACGAACGGTCATAGATTCACCATTAGGGTTATACACCTTCACTGAGGCCGTCGGCAAAAGTATGGTCTGACATACTGTCTGCTGTAGGTTCAGAGTCTCAGGGGAGGTGGCCACGGTGGGAGCTAGGGTGGCGGATACCTAGCGCGGCGAGGGTTCACCAGCGGGATCCCACTGACGGGGGTGCTCCGGCTGGGGCGGCGCTAGAGAGGTGGAGGGCATTCCGTACGGAGAGGTGACGAACATGCCGTACGGAGACCATGCCCCCATCCGGGGCCGTACCATGCGGCTAGCGTCCGGCACCCGGTAGGGATTGCCTCGACCTATGGTGGGTGGATGGCGCTCCAGTCGCGGCCACTCGTGTAGTGGCGGCGAAAACCGACGCGGGACGACGCTCAATGGGGCAGCCGCGATATCCCCGTCGTAATGACGCGAGGGGGATGTGACCGTGACGCGGGGTGGTGAAGCCCTCCTCCGGGGGGCGGAACCCCTACCTCCACTAGGAGGTTGGTGGTCCACCGGAGAACGCCTAACGGGACTGGCCGGGTGGCCAGGACTAGCGCCCCCGCCCATGGGGGGGGTGCGCGACCCAACGTCCCGGCGACCGGAACCACTCCGGTTAGCGCACAAGATGGCCGAATGGGCACCGCCGCAATGTGGGCAGGGCCGCTGGCGCGGGCAGTCTCGTACGAGATGCTGGCCCAGGCAAGAGAAGCACCACTGGCGTGTCGACACGTATTCTCTCCGGGCCGCAACCGGTTTGGCCAGGAAGTGCGGACACGAGGAGACCTGGTGGCCGGGGTGCCGACAATAGGCACAGGGGGGGAGCTTCGTTGCCACGGCCCCGCTGTACTGTGACACCCGGCGACCTTCTCTGGCGTCGGCTCCACGGCCTCGCCGGTTGGGGCCGGTCCCCGCCGAAGGGCCAGTCCTTGCCCCACCCCCTCGGACATGCTCGGACCTCCCAGGGGCCACTCGAGGGCCGGTAACTCCGGAGTTATCGGCCTGGAGGCACTCCTGCTCCAGAAACTTCAGGAGGTCGGAGAAAGGGGGCAGGTAGGTTGCACCGTCCCCTCCGAAGCGCTGCTCGAAGCGGAGCTTAAGCTCCGACGGCAGGCGGGAGAGCACTATGTGCAACAACAAGAAGGACCACTGGTCGACGGGGAGATCCAATCGACGGAGAGCATTGGTGGCCACAATGCAAGGGTTTAGCAAGGCCTCTCTGAGGCCGGCCACCCCGGTGACGGCGGGCAAGGCGAGTAGCTGGGCTACATGTGCGTCGGCCAACCGGCGCACATTTTCGTAGCGCCTGGCCAGCAATTCCCGGGCCGTGGTGTAGCTCTCCTCCGAGAGGTCGAGGTGCCGCACCAAATCCAGGGCCTCGCCCTGTAGCGAGGACAGTAAGTATGTCAGCTTCTGGGTGGGGGACAGGTCCTTCCTGGCGTGGACCAGACTGTCAAATAACGCCAGGAAGCCCATCCACTCTTGAAGCTGCCCACCGAATTTGGGCAGCTCGATCGTGGGCAGTTTCCCGAGTAATGCCGGCTGTGTGGGCGGTCGGCTGGGGGAGTCCCTAAAAGCGCCACTTCGACGCCTTTCATCAGCGGCGGTCCGGATCCCATGGGCGGCCTCCACCACCGAGTCCATCAGTTCAAAGAACTGGTCGTAATCGGCCTGAGCCGTCCTCAGTACCTCCTGTTCGGGACCGAGGGTGAGCAGGTCTTGAAAGGCCTGCTCCACGGAGGCCTGCCGAGTCCGCACCTGGTCCGCTCGGTGTAATAGGGCGGCGGTTCTATCTTCGCGGCCTATCAAACCCGCGGCGGACGTCGCCCAGCGAAGCTCAGACTGTATCTGTACAGCTAGCTTTTTTATGTTCGCGGACATTCTAACAACTTAAATGTAAACAAAATGTAAAAATAAAGCAACAATAATAAATTGAAAAGGCGGCCGGCAAGTCGGCGGGCGGCGAGAGTGCAAGCAATAATAAAATTAAAGCAATAGTAAACAAGTCGTATCGCGGTCGCGGTCGTATCGTAGTCGCAATGAACAAAGCGGCGCGACCGTAGTAGATACGCGTGTTAAATTACGGCGAGCGGGCGGTACCGGCACGCAAGCAAAACTTAAAATAAAAATTAAACTTATAATTATAATAAGCGGAACGCGGCCGAAACGCGGCGTTAACGCAGCGGAACTGGCGGCGATTGCGGAATTTCCGCTAACAGCGCGGCGAACGACGCGGCGCGTGGCGGAAAGCGGGATTTATGCCAGCGGCGCAGAAAATGAACGGCGCGGCGGGCAAAACCAGCGCAAAACGCAAAGCGAGGTGTAGACAAACCACGCTCTGCTACCAATAATGATTACGCACCGCGCCTGTGCACGATGAATCAGCGGGCAACTGCCGGGCCCATCAGAGCAGGCCAGCGGATTCCCACAGGCAGCGGCGGTGGCGGGTCGAAAAGGGCCCGCCAAAAAATTTATGGGCGATTTGCACTGGGTTTAATCCCGCGGCACAGAACGACTTACTACTAGGTACTTACAGGCGAAGAAGACAGCAAGCACGTGGAATCCGGGGAGTGTGTTAGTGTATGATGAATGTGGTGTGTAGTGTCTGCGGTGTTAAATGCAAATAGGAACACACTCGCCCTCCTTGAGGAATCTTTCGCGGCGGCGGTACGAATTCGCGGGTAGCGAAGCGAGTCCGCGGCGGCGTGGTATCCAGATCGCGCGGGAGCACAAAAAACAATGTCCCTGATAGTCAAATAGGCCCGCGGCGTTAGAAGGACGCGGCGGACTACACGGCAAACTAAGGAACTCAATAAATCGGGGCTCGTAAAACTAAACGACACGGGCGTGGCCGGCAAATTTCACGCGGGCAACGCGGACTGTTTCAGTCGGCTTGTAGAAACGGACTCGGAGTGGCGGCGTGGCCGGCAAACAACACGCGGGCGACGCGGAACAAAATGGTACGCGATAAATAGCTCCTCATAAATAATAAGACAGCGCGATGCGGCGTGGCGGGCGACTTCACGCGGGCGAACGCGGCACACACGGTCGACCGACTCCGTCGGGATTTTGCACCGGACTGGGCGAGCCAACGCGGCCGGGGCGCGCGCGGGCGCTGATCGCAAACCGCTCGCGGGAGAGGGGCGTGCAGGCCGTCGACGCGATAGGCCTAGCATAAACCGGAATGCTAGCGTAAAGCGCAAACACCCCCTCTATCATTTAAATGAGGGAACCCTCCTTGGTTCACCTAGTTTATTTTTTTCCTTATTTGTAGTTTATTACAAAGAGTCCCTATATCAATTTTGAGACCTCTAGCATCAATATTTGCGGTAATTTCATACAAACTTCCATCCCCTATTTTAAGGGGTTGGGGGGTTAAATTTCCAACATTTGGAATTTTTTTGCTGGTTGTGTGCTAATACTAGCTTATATACCAAGTTTCAGCTTTCTAGGTCTTCAGGAAGTACCTAGGAATGGGAAACCCCATACGAACTTCCAACCCCCTAATTTTATGGATGTGGGGTGATTAACTAAAAATCCTGAAACACGTATTTAATTGTTTATTACAAAGAGTCCCTATATCAATTTTGAGACCTCTAGCATCAATATTTGCGGTAATTTCATACAAACTTCCATCCCCTATTTTAAGGGGTTGGGGGGTTAAATTTCCAACTTTTGGAATTTTTTTGTTGGTTGTGTGCTAATACTAGCTTATATACCAAATTTCAGCTTTCTAGGTCTTCAGGAAGTACCTAGGAATTTTGATGATCATCAGTGAGTCAGTCAGTCAGTCAGTGACGAAATTTGGGTTTTTTAGACGTCAATAAAATCTAAAGTACAAGACCTATAAAATTGAAACTTTATAGGTTTAGTAAGTTCACTGGCGACATCATTTTCCGAGAATTTTGATTATCTGAAATAATTCAGGCCTAAGTTATAAGGGTTTAAAAATACGGCGAAACACTTCGAGAAAAGATAGGTAGTGCCCTCGCGCTTCGCTTGGCTCGTCTTGGCGGGGACACTACCGTGTCCCCAGATTACCACTATGACAATAAAAATAAAATAAAATAAATTATTTACACGGGCCATAAGAAAATGTATTTAGTCGTTTTATTTTCTCGACTCTTATAATCTCTATATGAAATTTTAATTGAATGAAGAATAAAATAAATAAAAATTATGTGGTTACACTCCTTACACTGGAGTTTTATTTTTGCTGAATTGTGAGGAACCCTTGCTTGGCTGTTTTTTTTTAGATTTTTCTTATTTAATTTAGAGCCATTATATTGGGCTGTTTTCTGTACGTTTATTTTTACATATGAGTATTTCTATTTACTCTACTGGCTCTATTGTGCTCTTTAGGTTCCTAACTTCTCGCAACGTAAACTTTCAGACCTCAAATACATTCAAATGCAAATAGTTTGCATTTACTTACAAATTTGCACGGATAATACGTTTATGCACGAAAGGGAAATACAAATCTTTACTTAAAAAGAAACTACATAATATATTTTACCTTACCAAGGTTGTTCCGTCATCACGCAGTTGCATGCAAAAGGCCTTGCCTCTGTCAATGTCGTCTTTTATTCCTTTAAAAGATTATGGTATTTTTAATATTTACTTAAGCAAGCAAGCAAGGCAAGCAAATTCGGCAATTTACTAACGACCTACTTATTGTATATATATATCTAAGTTTTATATTTATTTATTCAATGACCTACATATTTTATCGAAAATTTAAAACCGCACCTAAAGATTATATTTTATTGCTATTTTTAGGTTCTTATCTAACAACTTTGTTGATAGTTTCAATAGTATTATTATCTTATAATAAAAGTGCGCTCAGGAACTATATAACCTTTGTGCCTCATTCACCTTTCTACTAAAACACCGCAAGACACCAAGAGAGGTGGTGGCATCCTTATGTGGTTGTCATCCAACAAACTCGCACGAAACGTTTTTCTTCCACGTTTCTGATACGAATCGCTAGGTTGTGGAACGCCCTTCCAGCCTCTCTTTTCCCAATAGAGAAGACTGGCATTTTCTAGGCAAGCGCGCACCAACCTAGACCTCATCATTGCTTTCCATCAGGCATGATTGTCGTCAAGCGCAAGTCTATCTACAATGAAAAGTAGATACCTGCGTGATATAAAAATTGTCTACTAAAATACTGTTTGAATTTCATATATTTTTTCGCCGTACTTCACAAACCACGGCATTCTCAACGATTTGCCGGTTATTTTTTGCTACAGCAGCATTTTTTATGGCGGTTCCCAATATTCGATCTATCCATAGTTTGCCTTACTAGAGATAGAAATTTGACATAAGGTCCATAAAAGTTATGTCAAAATTCTATCTCTAGTAAGGCAAACCATGGATAGATCGAATATTGGGAACCGACATTAAACTGCACGTCAGTTTTTGAAATTGGAACGCAATTTAAATCACGATGCTATTATAAACAAAATTTTATGAACCGCATATTTTGGATGAGTGCAAATGATATGACAGTGAAATACTTACTTAAATTAATCTAAACTAATATTAACTGACTTTTACCGACGTAAAGATGAACAATAAATTAAGTTATCAGCAGGCATTCAATTATTAAGACAAAGAAATTGCTATTTAACGATTCGATCTTATCTCTAACGAATAAATAGAAATGTAATTAACTACTTCATTTATCAAGCACTTTTATATATTATTATACTCGTTTGTTAATTGTTCATATAGTATCTTCAGATTGGTAGTGCAAATATTTATAAATAATTTGCAACAATGTTAATGTTTCCTAATCTGCAGTCTGCGAATAAAAAGTTTATTGGGGTTGGTTATTTTATTTACTTTTAGTTCTGACTTCAGTACCACTACCACATGACAAAGACGATAAAGAGTTTAGAGTCTTTTAACAATTTTCTCGCAGTCATAATATATCGTAGCCACAAAATGTGTCCCATTATTAAAATGTACAAATTCATTAAACTCCCGCTTTTTCCTCTACACTAATATGAGAACTTCTCTCTTGAATTTCATGATTTTTAGCCAACGAGAAGAATCCCTTAATAAACACAATACCGAATTATGTTTATTGATATTTAGTTTCATAAAGCATTTTATCTACGCTCATTGCTTAAAGTTCGAATTATGAAATCAAAATGTGTCACATATTGACCTACTTTATTCACAGACTTCTATAATCATTAAAAAGTTATTCATTATTACATCGCTGTACTATGGAAATATCTCTAGAAAGTTGAATAATTTCTATTACGATACTCGGCTCTGGGTTCCTGTATTTTTATGTGTCGTCATCACAGACCAGGGAATAACTTTCTTTTCTCTGTGGTCGTCATAGCTAAAAGAGAGTGTAGAGCCAATCCTCAATTTTGTTTTTTTTTATATATGGAGTCCACAGACAAATTTTTAGTTGGTAGTCACGGGATGGGCCACGATCGACCATAGACAACAATTAATTCACGGAAACAATAATTTTTCACTGCCTTATATGACTGATTAAAAAGTGTGTTCATACAGAATATTGAAAAGAATTATGTATAATTTTTGATTATTTAATTATCCACTAAAAATATACTTTATCTGACTTGTATAAATATTTTTCTACTCTTTTTTGTTTCATGACTTTTTTAACAGACTATACACAGTTTACAACTGAATTTTGGCGCCATACCTAACTTTTAAAATTTCAATGTGTTATTTTTGTTACTTAGTCAAAACTTAGCGCGGAAAAATGTCTAGCAGTGAAACCTACTAAAGAAAATTAAACTCCACCTGACATTTTAGTAATTGCAACAAAAATGACCCACAATCTTTTACCGACAAAGTTAAGGATTTACGGCAAACGTTGGCAAGATTTTATGGTTTGGATTTACGATAATTTGAGCGTAGATAAAGTAGTGTATCAAACTCTACATAATTAGGTATTAAAACACTCGTGTGATACTATTAAAAAACTCGCCTGCGGCTCGTTTTTTAAACTCACACTCATGTTTTAATACCCCCCATTATGCATCCGTTTCATAAACTACTATTTAAACAGCCCCACCATTTTTCAAGTTAATTCGTAAATGTTGGTCTTGTTTATATAAGTCCAGTACTTATTGTATTTATTTACCCCTTTTGTTGTCCCGCACTAACTCAAAAGTAAACATCTTCACAAAAGACAAACTCAAGACCATAAGTCAATGAACTCATTCTTCTTTGTTATCTTTTTCTTATCTTTGTGTAATTAATATTTCACTGCGGCGTCGATTGGCCTTGTTTCTTTTTTTATGTAGTTCATTGGCACAGTTTAGTTTTTGCTGAAAACATAAAATAAATCTAGAAGGTTTGCCTAGGGAGGTTAGTCGCTCAAAAGTCGGCAATAAAATCGCTACACATTAAGATTCTTGACATTTACAGACAGACAAACAGTTAAACAGGTGCAATCCTGATGTAGTTTGCCATTTGACTGTAGAACCAAAAAATAATAGAATTACATCTATACGTATATTACCTAATTTATGAAAAACTGTTTTTCATCCGCGGAGATAATTATTATAATATTTTTTAATCTTAATAATATTTTGCACATGTACGGAAAATGCTGTCCAATTCGACCGACATGTACTTATACATATATAAATAATTTTTAATGCAGTATTTACTTCGAAGATTCATTTATCTTGTTATAGCCGGGTCAGTTACTATTGTTTGAACTGTGGCCGGGTACTCTACAAGTTCCAATCAATAATTCTCTCATTATTTAATTACATTCTTATCTTTATTACTACGACTGTAATTAATTAACTGTAATTAACTAAACTTTTTGCTTACATACTCGCACATATATGACAATAAACATTAACTGGTAAATTATACATACATTGTTTGTTTTTAACAGTTTTTAATTCACGTAGGCGATCGCATGTTGAAGTGGCATAAGTTAAGAAACAATATTGATTTTTAACTACCTAGTACGTACCAAGGGTTTTCCCATGGCATTCATTTTAACAAGGACATCGGTTTTATTTCAAAAATATTATAATTAATTGTTTCGTTTTCTTTTTAGGAAGTGAAGCCTCTGTTTATATAAAGATTCGATCCTTAATTATGCAATATTTTGCCGTGATATAAAAATGTATGTAGTTTTTCTGGAAACTACGAACGAACATAAGTATTTATTTTAATTTGATATCTAACTTGTGTTATTCTGATTTTTGATAATATATCCTGTCGCTTGAATGGAAGATCATCATTTCTACTTTATATAGGATTTTCAATGATGTGTTCTATATTTAGATTTTTCAGAGGGATTAAAGCTTTTCTGATACTTATCTCTCATGTGAGAGAGTTCAAAGGGTCACAAAGCATGGAATTATAAGGGGGAACATCAGAGAGATGTTTACAGGCGTTGTAAGGGAAAGGAGAAATTAGGAACATAATATTTATAATATTGGTAGAGGATCATGAACATACGCTTCAATCATTGCTTTGTCGACCTATAAACCAATATATTCTTAAAAATATGAGTTATTTTTTCGTAGATAAATATTATCTAATATCTGCCTATGCACAGATAACTCAAACGTAAGTGATCTGAGTGCCTATGCATTGTGCTGTGATGATAAATTTATTACCACAGCATATAGAGAATGCTTTTCGATGTGGTAAGAGTTAGGACTATTCTCTACCGATGTTTTTGTTCTTTGCACTGATATGTATCTCTGGATTCATGATTCCATACGTTTGACAGTTCATTTGGGTATTTCTCAGCGGGACCGTTATTTGTTTGACTTCGGTGCCACAATTTTTTTTTCATGTTTGAGACATACTAGCAATGATTTTAAAATCTATATTTTTTTGGGGTAATATGTATATAAGAGGGAACTGTATATGTCAAAGGGTTAAATAATTATTCAAATTTTTAAAAAGCGTGACAACCGAAATCGAACTGATTAAGATGAAATTTTAATTGGAGATAGATTATATCCTGGATTAATACATACTACTATTGATCTAGGAAAAAATCATGGTTTCTGCGGGAATAGTGGAAAACAGATATTCGTGTGCGAGACTCCTTCGCGCCGTAACTACTTAACTGATTTGGCTGAAATTTGAAATGATAGATTTTGTCCTGGAATAATACACCGGCTACTTTTTTCGGAAAAATCATTGGTTTACTTGTAATAGTGGAAAACAGATATTCATGCGAGATAAATACTCCTCCACGCCAGCACTACTACTGAAAACTACTGAAAATTTCCACCGAAAACACTGAAATCAAGTCCACCAAAATCAAAATAATGACCTAAATCTTAATTTTTTCTTAAAGTAATGAAAATTCCGTACGTTAGCCCCTATTATTTAAATCTAGAACTCATTCGCCATACATTAAAAACACGAAAATAGTCGTAGTTCAAATGCACATCGATTAATCAGTTGCACCGAAATCAATTTTAGGGGTATACCAAGCCACCGAAAGCGACTTCTTTTCTCAATAACAAAGAAGCTAAGATAGGCACAGACTTCTTGCCTTTACCAATGACGTAGCGCGAATGAGAGTTTGTCCTACTCTAACAACTATTCTCGCAGTCATTAAAGGAGAAGCAGTATGGAGAGAATGGTGAGCGCCACTGATATCAAGTCTAAACGTCGGACGTAAAAACTATTCGTTATAAGTTATCGAATAAGGCCTATTATTAATTACAAATATAATAAGTTCAGCTAAGAACTAATAAGCTATATCTAAACTATCTTTGTATGATGGTGAGTTTAATATAATACTAATAATGTGGGTTGCGGACGCGCCACCGACGTGAATATTTTCATGGTTTTTATTTTTTTTAAAAAACATGTGGCCAAGCTTATATTAGATCATATCTACCACATAAATATCTATCTACATAAAATTTTCAAGTAGCTAATAATTAATTGAATAGTGGTTTCTCCATTGGACATGCATTATTGTGCCCTGTGAGAATGACCCATTTTTTGTGCCGATTTAAAGGCCTCCCCCGGCCTTCCAACAAATGTCAATTTAGTACCGTGGAGGTACTAAATTGACATTTGTTGGAAGTGGACGCAAGGTTTAGGTTACGCAACAATCAGAGCTAAAATGGCGAAAATTAAGTGTCTTTATTTTTACTTTGACAGTCAGCTATCCAGAGTATATATTCTCTATGGAGATCAGTGGTTCTTTCCTATTAAAATTGTAACTCGACAGCGTTAGTTTCGAATTCATCTCAGTCTTCCGTTACTAGTACGGGATCAACGATCTCACCTGATTTTAAGCTGGCATTTAGTGAATAGCCCTGCTTAGCGAAGGAACAGGTTGTCTGTAACCTCGAAACCTTTCTCTCGGCACAGTTGTTATGTAATACTGCCGTTGCCACCAGTTGCGACATTGAACTTTGGTTCTCATTAAGCATGTATTTGGCGTAATTAATGTGTAGTGTTTTTATATCTATGTGTCCATCATTACTATGGTCTACAATATAATCATCATTGGACCACATATTTTTTTATATCTACTCTGCATCATTGAATTCCACCTGTATGATATTACCTGCAGCGCGATCGGCTTAAAAATGTATCAATCATTTTATAGAACTGAATTAATATCGAAACTATGGGTTTCGAGTTTTTGACCACAGGTTACCTAGAATACATGTAACACATAATGTGTCATTCCCCCCGTATCTCGAGGAGTAAGTTGACCCAGGGGCCAGCATCATTCATAATGATCTGATTCCCATCACTAAAGCCTATTATAAATTATTATTCTAGGATAGCCATAGATACTCAACCCCCTGGCCACTGGAAATCGCGTCATTGATAAATTTTGCCGACAAATGTGGAGAAACATAAAAAGGATTTAACAGATACGTATGCTGCTACGGTCTCAAGACCGCCATATTTAACCGTCACGTGTGTCTTTTAAAGTTAATTGAAATTTAAAACAGCGGAGCGTAATTATAACAAAAAAAACCGGCCAAGTGAGAGTCGGAATCGCGCACCGAGGGTTCCATACTATAAAAGAAGTAAAACATTAAAAGAATCACTTTTGTTCATAAATTTAGGAGTATAGTTTACGTGTAGGTACTTTTGTTGGCGAACCGCAAACCTAACTTTGTTTTTGGTGGTTTTCTGTTATATCAAAAAAGTATAATAGTTAGAGAGTTGATTTTATTTTTCCTCTAAAATATACGTATGTTCCTATTGATCATAATTATTTCAGATTTTTCGAACCATAAACAGTCAGTTTGCCCAATAAATCAAAAACTATCGGGCACAAAAATAAATAAAAATCGGTTTTAGAATACACAAGTAACGCACTTTCATATGATACCCCACTCAATATTTTTATCTCATTTTGAAATTTCAACAACCCAGTTTACCCCCCTTTTTAATGAAAATATAAATGATTTTCAAAATTTTATGAGTGCAATGACGTTGGGTCACTATTATCTAAAACTATTCCAAATTTCAAGTCGATAGCTTCGATAGTTACTGTAATAATCGAGTGTGACAGACGGACGGACGGACGGACGGAGAAAGTCTCACTATAAGGGTTCCATTTTTACCAAATTGGTATGGAACCCTAATTACACGAGAGACTATTTAACGATATTCGATCTGCATCTTTTACCCGTGATTTATTTCAACTAAGTGTTATTTTCTTTTTTTTTTCAGATAAATCTCTACCAATAGTGGAACCGGCGCTGGAGTCGACAGACGAGGGCCACGCAGCCCAGTGCGCATGTCCCAATTGTGACGAAGTACTGTCAAGGTTCTCAGAGTGCAGTATATGTCTGGAGCCATTACAGGTAAATATCAACCACTAATACATTATTTTTTGAATCAATCACATTATTCGCTTTACCTGCAAGAAGTAAAAATTTTGTTTTGAGGTTAAGGAAACCCTTACCGCCCTTCCACACTGCTCGCGAAGTTCCTCGGCGAAGTACTCGGAAAAGTTTACCGAAGTTGAAGTAGGTCACCACACTACTCGGTGAACTTCGCGAGAACGCTTTGACGTCCTTTGACTCGGGCACAAAAACCGACAACAAATGGAAGTTGCCTGAAGTGAGTCAAAGTGAGTCGAAGTTGGTGAAGTTAGACGAAGTGCCCCTCCACTTTCCTCAACTTCGGTCCCACTTAGGCCAACTTCGCGAGTAGTATAGAGGCCGGGTTAGTATTAGTGATACACCATAATTTCAATACTTAGTTATGTAGAACTTAATACAAAACAACATAATAATATTATGCGTTATTTACAAGTTTCTGTCTATTCGTGCATAATATTAACAAGTTCTATTCAAAGGTGTTATGCAAATACACGTGGTAGACATGTGGAGCGAACTAAATCCTTAAGTGATATTTATTTAAATACATCCAGTATCCCATACCTTTAAACGAGCAATTCTTGTATATGTATATTTATATAATCTGAATCTCGGAAACGGCATTTCATGTATACAGGGGGTTTTGGACGCGATAAATCGATCTAGCTAGGATTCATTTTTAGAAAATGACGAATTTACAAAAAATAAGACTCCTGCTGCCATCTATTGGTGAATAGAAATACTACAGAGCAAAGCTCGGTCACCCAGATATCTTAAATAAATGTGAATAAAATTGGAACCTATTAGTTTTAGGTAGTTTAGACCTCAGGCTATTTACAGATATGTTTAAACATACACACACTCATACCAACTTATGCTTTTATAAGGTGAGTGAGTGTGACTGTAACCATAGAGTAATTATTATATATCTTAGTTTTCATTTCATCATCTTTGCTGTAAGTTCTACTATACTTTGGAGAGTGTGCTCAAGAACTCCACAATCTAGTACCTCCTTCACCTTTCCACCATAGAACCGCAAGACGCCGGGAGCAGTGGCATCCTTATGTGATTGATGTCCAGCAAGCTCGAACGAAATGATTTTCATCCACGTTTCTGATACGTACCGCTAAACACAGAAGCTGAAAGGGTTCCACCCACCCTTCCAGCTTCTGTGTTCCCAGCCAAGTACAACCTGAGTGCCTTCAAGAGAAGAGTGAATAGGCATTTTCTAGGCAAGCGCGCTCCATCCTAGACCTCATCATATCTGTTCATCAGATATGATTATAGTCAAGCGCAAGCCTATCCATAATAATAATAAACAAATACGCATCCCAAACGCTATAGCGGATAGAGTCACAACTCACAGCCCAAAGGCAAAGCTATACCTACTCCTACCTCCCCAAACACTTTAGGTAACTAGACCTACTAAAAGTAGGTAGTCCTGGTACTCAGCTCAGTATTATCATCGGCAGTGCTGCGGCCCCTGCGTGTGCCCCTGGTGCGGGGGCGTGTGGTGCGCGCGCTGTTCCCGCCGCATGTCGCGCTGCGCCTGGTGCCGCGGGAGCCTCAGGGCCCCGGCCGCGCCCTGCCTCGCGCTGCAGAGGCTAGTCAACGACCTGATGCTGCCGTGTCGGAACTACAGGTTTGTACCAGTCTTTTCAGCTAACTTTGATTTGGCCATAGACTATGCATTCTATCGTCCAATGGGCATAACGCGACAGGCTCGATCCAATTTTCAGTGGCAGTATCAAATCGGCAGTCAAGTTCGGGTCTATGTACAATCGTGGCTATGCAGTATGCACATAGGATAATGTCTACCATCGCCAAAAGTCTTGACTATACTCAATACTGAACTGAGTACTGACTGTCGCCGACCGCCATACACGGTCCAATCGGTATGATCCAATCGGCATGATCAAGCCAAAAGATTTTTTTGTAAGTTCTGTGGCGTCATAACGATTGGACGATAGATTGAATGGTCTATGGCTACCCTTAAGAATATCTAAGGCCACCTGATGTTAAGCGTAAGGCGTTTCATAGGCATATGCAGCATTATAAGACATTTCGCTGCAGTGTCATACGTTGCGTTGATTTTCGTCTTTTTTGCGCTAATTGTTGCGTAATCTGGCGTGAACGTCCATAAAACTAAAATAAAATGACATTCAAAACGATGGTCGCTACCAACAAATGTCAATTAAGTACCGTGGACCTTCGAGGAGGGCGCTTCAGATCGGCACAAAAATGAACTGTCAATTGTATACAATGAATAATCCATAGAATAGAGATCAGTGTCCAGTACCCATCCAGAAAAAATTTGCAATACGAGTCTTACCACCTTAAAAATCAATAAGATAGTTGTTATTATATGTACACTGCGTATAGTATAAGTTAAGCGAGATGTGAATAGATCATCGTACTCATTCTAGATCATATCTCTATGTAATAGATGGAATAATAGATACACATTTCCTATCCCTTAATGAGTTCGATACATATTTAATGGATAGGTATCGACCATCATTAGATAAGGTTAAACACATTGTATGTGACGTAAGGCTATCAAGTCAAGCGGTAAAGACTAAAGGTCAACCAATACCATAATTTAATTTAAATGGCTCAGAGTTTGTACATTTTTAGTATTTTGGTCTTTTACCAAATTGGCGTTTAAGAAAGTTTAAAGGGAGACAGAAGTTTTTATGAATTGTATGCTCAATCCAATCCCTTTTCCCTTTAAATCTTTAACATCTGTCACAAGTCGAACAGATCCGATATAAAACGTCCCAAGTCCTCGTCGTAGGTACGCTAGATACTTTAATAGCAGAGTTGTAGAAAAATGATTCAAGGACAGGGAAAGTCGGATGCCCATAAAAAATCACTTTATCTGTATTGGTTTCGGAGTAAATATGTCGTAAAAGAGCAATAAAGCAACGTTAAACGGTTTAGTGCTTTCGGCTTGATTTGCCAAGATGACCGAAGGCCTAATTAAATCGATAACTTTGACCTTTGGGCCGACATCTCAATCAAATATTTAAATTTAATTTCGAAATGTCCTTTCTAATGCTCCAAATCTATCAATCAATATGAATTCTTTAATAACAGACCTTTTCAATTAGTTTCATTAGTTGGTAAATCCATTTCATTTTATTTTATAAAGTGATGTAAATTAAAAAATATCTGTCAAATCCAAACTAAAACTAAACTTCAATCTTAATGTTATTTTCAGTTTCTATAAGACGCGGCTTTTGGTTAAATCTTTAACTTTGATTTTTATTTTTCCTAGTGGTTCTTATTGCTTCTAATACAATGGTCGATGAAACAACAAAAAGCAATTGCAAAATTGCGACAATTCGTTTTCGGTCATTGGCTTTACAGCCAATTCTTTCCTTGAATGGTTTTACTCGTTGTTAAATTTTCGTTTTCCATTACTTCCCCTCTGCTATATTTTGTCACTCGGATAACTCTTTATTGTATTTCTCATAAACACTCACATTATATTACAAGCTTTTATCACACTAATAATGATAAACGATGATTTTTATATACAGGTTTGTTTCTCTTTTACACCACTAGGTATTTTTGGGAATTTGTCTGGGAATGAAGATTGATTATACCCTGGAATATTTTTCGTTTCTTATAAATCCTTACTACATACTAAAACACCCGTGGGATGTTTGACATTGAATACAAAAGCTACTATAATATTATTATATTAACTCCATACGACCCATAAGACAGGTTTTCTATTTCTACTAGAAACCTCGCAACTAAAATTTAACTGAAGTATGATTTAACTAAACGTGATATTAAACCCATCGACTGATCCCCTGAGAATAAGCAAGCGTGTCGACCGTTTCGAAGTGACTGGTGGTTACAAATAGACAAGCAGCGTGACTGTCGTACCCTGGGGACGTGGAACCGCTGTTATGGGTATCTGGGCTGACATGACTCAACTTGATACACGCTGTAGTATTTACTGTTGTTGACCTATTAACTACATGCGAGACTGTTTCCAGTTAAACTTTCATCGAAATTTAACGCTAATTTAGGGAGCAAATGAGGATTTTGGGTCGAAATGGAAAATATCAAAGAACGATAAGCAACTTGTGTTAAGGGTTAATTAGTTTATTAGCACGGCAAAGTTGACCACTGTTTAAAAATAAATAAAATAAACTATTGTACTTTGTTCACAGACGGGGCTGCACAGAACTTCTGACTGCGACCATCAGAGCCAAACACGAAGAAGAATGCAAATACGACACAATGATCTGTCCCATCACACCGACGTGCTGTTCCGTACCGTTCGAAGAATTATCAGCTCATCTCCAATCCAACCACAACATCATAGCAGTCTACTCCCAGAAGATCAAGATACTAATAGAGAACTTCCAAACGAAACTCAAGAAAACAGCTTGCTGTAGAACTAAATACAAAATCATACTGCTCTACCAAAAGAGTGCGTTCATTATCAAAGTATGCATCTATAACTATCATGTCAAAGTTGAAGTAATGAGGAGGAAACTTGGATATATCGCTGATGTCAAATCAGAGTCGAAAAAGAGTGATTATTGCGCACTCATCGAGTTCCAGAGTAAAGCGTTGTGTACCAAATCAGCAATACTGATTGAAAATGAAGCTTACAGCAAGAAAGCTGAAGTGCAATGGAATGATGTTATACTGAAATCGGAGAATGATGAAGCTATAACCATTCATGTCAATATTGGTAAAAGTGATGCAGAACAAGTTAGGAAAGAGATTGCAGACTCGTGATGACAATACATAGTAAACAAACTTGTGTGTTAAAATGAACACGGTACTGAATATTAAGACACGGCGGATGCTAAGCTTCGAAAATGTTTTAAACGAGCTAGTTTTAAAACAGTTTTCGAGGAGTTTTATTTAATGGCCAAAAGAACTTAAGTCGGGTCTATTTAAAGTTTAAACTCGACCTCATAATAAAATAACTTTATTCTTATGAAATCAACGATGAACTTAAGATTTTATGTAATCAATTTTTTTTTAAATAATAATGGAATTTGTGAATAGGAATGAGTTTTAGTTCTATTAAGAATGAGATTTTAATGTTGATATTGTAAGAGTGTTCCTTAATACTGATGATGTAAATACATTCCAAGTGATTTGGATCAAATATTTTTGTGATTTTAACGTAAGATAATAACTATGAGGATCAAATAGTCAAAGTTATTAAGTTTAATACAATGACTGATAGACACTTTAAAATTAGATACCATTTTAGACATACAATCGACTGTATTTTAAACATAAGTCTTGAAATAAATAATTGGAAGTAAATTTTTATCGTTTTATTTCAAAAAATCATTTTAGATGAAGTAAGGTAACAGACAGGCTGTCAAAAATGACAGTCAAGGGCTAAAATTAAACAAAATTCACAAAATGTGTAAGAATGAAATACAATGACTTTTGCGCAGATTTTCGTCATTCTCATACATCTGATCGTTCCATTTGAACTACAGAATAATGAAGATTTGAACCATCTAAACTTTGATTAATATACATAATCAAAGCATCTTAATATATCAATGGCGTTCACTAACATGAAAACTAAAACTAAACTCAATTAAAGGCCTGTTATTAAATGTATCTTGATGACCTTCCTGGCGCCGGGGACGCGCGCTCGGTTTCAAGTGGGAGGTCGCGGGTTCGATTCCCGCCGAGGCCACTTTGGAATTTTATAATTTCAAAGTGGCCTCGACCTCGGCTTAGACTTGAGCCTAAATTGGCTCAGGTCTGGTCTGGTGGTCGGCTTCGGCCGTGGCTAGTTACCACCCTTACCACAAAAGACATACCGCCAAGCGATGAAGCGTTCCGGTGCGATGCTGTGTAGAAACCGTTGGGGTGACTTTACTTACCCCTTCCAAGTTAGTACGTTAACATCTTCGGTCGCATCATCACTTACCATTAGGTGAGATCGCAGTCAAGTACCTACTAACTTGTATGGTGTAAAAACTAAAAAGAAAAATATATTAAAGAGAAATATTAATTTATGTTATTTTTAACTGGGCACAAAATAATCTAAATCATTTCGACGAACGGAACAAGATTAGAATAAACTTTTTCCTCGAAAAATGTTAAATGTCTCTTATGAACTTTTTACCTGTAATATCTGATATTTCCTGAAAAGTTTATCGCTTGTTACACAACGTGATAAGCATTTTAAGCAAAAAATTACTCATAATATTTTAACATCAAAAGGCTTTTTTTCATCAAAATGAAAAAAAAATGTTGACGCCTACTATTTGACATGCAATTATTTTCCAAATCAGACAAAAAAATTCAAAATAACTTACTTATTTCTGTGATATTTTTAGCTCTACCACACTCTGGTGAAATGTTATATTTTGTCACGTTCATATTTGATCAATTTTGATTTAATTAGTTTCGATCATTATTGATTACACCTCTACATTTCGGCATGGATTCCTAAAAACCGAATCAGTTAAATTTTAGATCTTAAGAGTCAACTGACCCACGGTGTCTCCCATACAAACGTAAAACCAAAATCATTTGTAATTCGTGCAATTTTCGATCATGTTGTAGTGTTATTCGGGTTCATATAGTAATAATCTATGCTCCTGGCCATACTTGGTTCCGAAATACAGTTCTTAAATGAAATTGTAAACGAATTTAGTTTTGCTTATTTTTATGTCAAAGAGGACATGTTTTCTGCTTATTTGTTTTGTAAAACAAACAACACTATCTCACGTCGCATTAGTTCAGGAGCACAGTTTTTATTGTCCAGCTAAAGAAAAACACCAGTTAATAAAGAAAGTTACAAGTTTTTATTCATAATTTTTGGTATTACGGAACTCGACCAAAGTTATAAAAAATTTCATCAAAATTGATTATTATTTCGTTTTAAAGAAGTATTTCCGAACCAAATATGGCCAGGAGCATAGATTATTACTATATAAATCCGAATAACACCACAACATGATCGAAATATACACGAATTACAAATGATTTAGTATTTTGCATTAATGGAGACATCGTAGTTCACAGGCCTCTTAAGTAATTTTCTAAATATCGTTACTATGTAGTCATAGTTTATTAAGGTAACATAATCAAGGCTACAATATTTTTTTTACTTTTGTTAAACTCTGTACTAGGATAACATAACACTACTTGGCTTTATTACTATTGTAGTTAATGTGGCAGCAAGCCACAGCAAGAGTCAAAGGAGTCACGAGAGTTCAAAGGAGCCATCAATCTACTTCTGCTTCGTGACATCCAACCCTTTCTCTCTAATTAGTATTCCGCCACGACACTCGTACCTATGTTACGTGACGAACTTGCAGCAATTTCAAAGAAAGCCTTTACGAATTGTATGAACTCAGGGTAACATTTTGGTCGAAACAGTACGTATGACAATTTATAAATTGTGCCAACGATTGACATAGTAAACGTATTAAATCCAAATGAAACCTATCTCACCTGAAACCTATCACGGTCATTTATACGGATAAACTTTTAAGAAGTCATGAGGACACCATTAATGATAGTATAAAAGATATTATACAATGGCTGACACTTAATGACCTATCTTTAAACTTTGACAAAACTAAATTCATGACATTTCAAAATATAAGAAACAAGAAAAATAAACATAATAATATGACTATTAAGTATAAAGATATAAATATTGACAGTACCGAGGTGACGAACTTTTTAGGAATACAAATTGACGCCAATTTAACGTGGAATACACATATTGAACGGGTCCGTAATAGAATAAACCAAGCATCGTATTGTTTGTACATGCTAGCAAAAAAGGTAAGCCACGAGGTTCTAATGACTGCTTATCATGGTTATATAGCGTCGATATTAAGATACGGAATAATATTTTGGGGCAACGCCACTAATGTAGAAAGCGTGTTTCTGGCTCAAAAACGATGTGTTAGGGTAATATGCAAACTGTCCCAACGAGACAGTTGCAGACCATATTTTCAAAAACTTAAAATTTTAACGTTACCTTCATTATATATATATGAAACAATTTTATTTGTGGCTAGCAATAAATCTATATTCACAGAATTTAATAATAATACAAGACATATAAATAAGTTAAGATTCCCAGCACATAAAACCTCTCTCTACAATAACAGTGTGTATGTTATGGCAATAAAGCTCTTTAACAAATTACCTTTTGAAATAAGAACGCAAACCAAAGTAACATTACTAAAAAAGAAATTATTGAATTACCTAATAAAAAAGAATTTTTACAGCATTGAAGAATACCTAAGATAATATTTATTGTTCCTTTAGCAGTATGATATTTCCGACACTATGACAATTTTTATAACGTTTTAAATTTTGACTTTTAATACAACAAAATACTGATATTTTCAAAGATGTAAATTGTAATTGGATATTATTATATTTCTTTTTTCATGATATTATATTGTGCAATGTTCATAGTAAATTAATAATTTTTTGTTTGTGATTCTAAAAATGTTAATTGACTTTCTAATGATTTATATTTGCATGCCAATATGGTGTGGTATAGTTAGACCTTATATATTTGTAACAACCAACTTTTGTTAATACTTATACCAGCAAATGAATAAATTGATTGATTGATTGATTGATTGATTGATATCTAGGTAAGTACCTACACAATATTCGTAAGGAATAAATATTCTAAAAAAATCAGCGTGATAACATAAGTTGTTCAGTAATGTAAGATTTTTCTATGTATAAAGTATGGATGTTTGAACGCATTTCTCAGAAAGTAGATATTTATTATATCAAATGAAATTTTCATTTGTGGTCTGCAATTCACTTTTTACGTTTATGAATATTTATATTTCAAACACGTCAGCAATCAAATGCCATTTTACGCTTATTGGGTTTCAACGACGTCACAAATTTTGACGTCACAAACTTTCAACTATACAATAATAATCATCAACATCCGCTAGGTATCAGCCAATCATACAATAACGAAACCAAATTCTCAACCGTATGTAGGTACATACTAAGTATTGTTTATTCTCGTGTGTATTCGACTGTTAACTATTTTAGGCTAATAGCTTAGCTAAATAGTAATCTAAAGCAGGCCAGTAAGCTATAGATGGGCAGAAACTTAAAAGAACATCGCCAATAACGGTCTTCTGATTTGTATTCGTTGTGGAACCTTGGATACGTTTTCGTTGATAGACGACTTTTCTCTTCTTTAGGAAAAACTGTGCTATAAAGTCGTGTTGTGTCATTTCAGAGTAGCTCACGAGGTTGGTTAAGAAATATGTCCAAAACAATGAGTGTTTGTTTAATGTCAATGAGAGCACTAACAATACGAGTAGCTTATCTGGGGACACGGTAGTGTCCCCGCCAAGACGAGCCAAGCGAAGCGCGAGGGCACTACCTATCTTTTCTCGAAGTGTTTCGCCGTATTTTTAAACCCTTATAACTTAGGCCTGAATTATTTCAGATAATCAAAATTCTCGGAAAATGATGTCGCCAGTGAATTTATTAAACCTATAAAGTTTCAATTTTATAGGTCTTATACTTTAGATTTTATTGACGTCTAAAAAACCTAAATTTCGTCACTGACTGACTGACTGACTGACTCACTGATGATCATCAAAATTCCTAGGTACTTCCTGAAGACCTAGAAAGCTGAAATTTGGTATATAAGCTAGTATTAGCACACAACCAACAAAAAAATTCCAAAAGTTGGAAATTTAACCCCCCAACCCCTTAAAATAGGGGATGGAAGTTTGTATGAAATTACCGCAAATATTGATGCTAGAGGTCTCAAAATTGATATAGGGACTCTTTGTAATAAACAATTAAATACGTGTTTCAGGATTTTTAGTTAATCACCCCACAGCCATAAAATTAGGGGGTTGGAAGTTCGTATGGGGTTTCCCATAAGTATATAGGTATAATAAAAACTTAATTTCTGAAATTTGGTATATAAGCTAGTATTAGCACACAACCAACGAAAAAATTCCAAAAGTTGGAAATTTAACCCCCCAACCCCTTAAAATAGGGGATGGAAGTTTGTATGAAATTACCGCAAATATTGATGCTAGAGGTCTCAAAATTGATATAGGGACTCTTTGTAATAAACAATTAAATACGTGTTTCAGGATTTTTAGTTAATCACCCCACATCCATAAAATTAGGGGGTTGGAAGTTCGTATGGGGTTTCCCATAAGTATATAGGTATAATAAAAACTTAATTTCTGAAATTTGGTATATAAGCTAGTATTAGCACACAACCAACAAAAAAATTCCAAAAGTTGGAAATTTAACCCCCCAACCCCTTAAAATAGGGGATGGAAGTTTGTATGAAATTACCGCAAATATTGATGCTAGAGGTCTCAAAATTGATATAGGGACTCTTTGTAGTAAACTACAAATAAGGAAAAAAATAATCTAGGTGAACCAAGGAGAGGGTGAGGGAGGGAGGAGGGACCAAATAAAAAATATAGACGTAAACAACTTACAAAAAGAAGTGAAATCCCAGCAAAAACATTTTCATGTAAAATGTTGCCAAGACGAGAACATGTGGCTCACACTATCAAAAAGTTATCAGATCTCATGTAGAGCAAGACTTCTAACTCTACACGCCCTAACTCTATAAATCCTAACTTTATAAACTCTACACTTTAGTCAAAATATATTATGTCTTGGCTGTTTCGTTACTGTCACATGGGTGTAAAGTAAAAATATTATTCACTGACTTTGTACTTTTCTGATATACAATACCTAGTTTATGTAGTAACGATTATTTATTAGATAGGTCTCCTCAGAAACTGCACTTAGGTTTTACTAACTGCATTGGTTTCAAATACTTCATCACACTTTGCAAAAGTGTGTTCCTTTGCTTTAGAGGATTTTTTTAATAAATGGAAGTTTTTTCCCATAACAATGGTGATACCATTTAATTTTAATGTGAAATTTCTTGAATTTTGCATGGTCCATTATGCCACTTGCAAAACTCTATTAGAAAAGTACTGAACAGTGAATAAATTCTTCACTTTACGCCCATGTGACGGTACCGAAACAGCCAAGACATAATATATTTTGACTAAAGTGTAGAGTTTATAAAGTTAGGATTTATAGAGTTAGGGCGTGTAGAGTTAGAAGTCTTGCTCTACATGAGATCTGATAACTTTTTGATAGTGTGAGCCACATGTTCTCGTCTTGGCAACATTTTACATGAAAATGTTTTTGCTGGGATTATTTTTACTGCGTACCTACTACGGATCAATATACAAAAGTACGAGTAAGATTTTAATTGACTGCAATCTGTGTAAATAACAAATAAGTATTAGACTTACTTTGATTTCAAAGTTGTATTAAAAAGTGGTATCATAAGTTTAAATTTTCTACTTCAATGATGTCTCAATTTAGAGAGACATGTTTATAATATCCATATTATTTAATTAATTCTACGCGATGGTTTGGATGGTTTTGTTATAATGGTTTTAACATATGGCTCAAACTCATAAAAATGCAATACATATTATTATTTAGTCTAAGTTATAATATATTCGTCCTTCCTTTTAGAGATGACTGTGTAAGACATTTATAAACTGAAAACGAAGGTAACAAAACGTAACGGATGGTATAAAATCGTGACGTATATGACAGTGGAAACGCGTCAAAGATTAGTATTCACAAAAGTGAACTGTGCCCATTATATTTCACTCAGCGGGGATAACCGCTTTTCATTTAACAAGGACACTTCAAGAGAAAATGAGGTGGAGTAATTTTAGGTTAAATCTGAAATTTTTCCACTCACGGAAAATTATTACCGAGACTTAAACCCTGCCTCAGGCCAAACAGGAAAAATAGCCTCGTCGTAATATTGGGATGTTTTATTAAAAATAAAAAACCGGCCAAGTGCGAGTCGGACTCGCGCACCGAGGGTTCCATACCATAAAAGAAGTAAAACATTGAAAGAATCACTTTTGTTCATGAATTTACGAGTATAAATTACGTGTAGGTACTTTCGTTGGCGAACCGCAAACGTAACTTTGTTTTTGGTGGTTTATTGTTAATATGAAAAAAGTATAAAATTTACGGAGTTGATTTTATTTTTCCTGTAAAATATACGTTAACTCCTATTGATCATAATTATTTCAGATTTTTCGATCGATAAACTTCGGAGATAAGAGGGGGGGGGGACGGTATTTTTTTCGACAGTTTGATCAATAAATCAAAAAGTATCGGGCATAAAAATTAATAAAAATCGGTTTTAGAATACACAAGCCAACGCCCTTTCATATGATACCCACTCAATATTGTTAACTCATTTTGAAAATTCGAAGTCCCGGTTTTCCCCAATTTTTAAATATAAATAAAAACATTTTTCAATATTTTATGAGTGCAATGGAGTTGGGTGACAATTACCTAAAACTATTCCAAATATCAAGTCAATAGCTTTGATAGTTACTGAAATAATCGAGTGTGACAGACGGACGGACGGAGAAAGTCTCACCATAAGGGTTCCATTTTTACCAAATTGGTATGGAACCCTAAAAAAAGTTAGTTATCTGCCAAGTGCGAGTCAAACTCGTACACCCATGTGGTTCCGTAACACAAAATTAATACACTACATAAAGATGAACCTATTCCCAGAATTTGATAGAAAGGAAATAGAAAGCACACCGGCATCTTGGCAGGAGATGTCAGGTGCCAAGTTTCTTGTCAGTGTTCCTCAAGTGCAGATATGCTATAAGAACTTGGCGGTAGAGTCTGACACTTTATAATCAAGAGCCTATGTGAAAGAATAAACCTGAGGAATAAACATTTTGATTTGATTGATTTTTTTATTCATCATACTGATTGTTTTTTTTACGCTATACAAGTTAGTACTTGACTGCGATCTCACCTGATGGTAAGTGATGATATGCAGCCGAAGATGTTAGCGTACTAACTTCGAAGGGGTAAGTTAAGTTGTGCACAATATTATTTTATTTTTCTAATATAATAAAATTCTTGTGCCAATTTTTGTAACCAAACTCCTCCGATACGACTCGACCGATTGTTATGAAACTTTCTGTATATGGTCGGTAAATCTGCAAGAGTAGGTCATAAGCTATTTTATATCACTAATGGCAAAACAACATTTGCCGGATCAGCTAGTATACCTACTTATAAAATATTTTATCGACAGGTTTGTATGTCGATTTCAGCATATAGGGCCCAACCTAAACCTTATTCTGAAAGGATATCCGAACTCGGTAGTAGGTCGACGTCGGCGATGCGTTATGACGGATAATTCCGTGAAAACGAAACCATAATGGCATGATTCATTGCCATTATCACTCCTATGCAAATCTGCTTTACGAACTTGGCGGTAGAGTCTGACATTTTATAAGCGAGAGCCTTTGAGAAAGAATAAACCTGAGGAATAAACATTTTGATTTGATTGATTTTGGTATTCATCATAGGTACTGATTGTGCACAATATTTTTTCTATTTTTCTCGTGCCAATTTTCGCCTAACTCCTCCGATACGACTCAACCGATTGTTATGAAACTTTCTGTGTATGGTCGGTAAATCTGCAAGAGTAGGTCACAAGCTATTTATTATATCCCTAATGGCAAAACAACATTTGCCGGATCAGCTAGTATACCTACTTATAAAATATTTTATCGACAGGTTTGTATGTCGATTTCAGCATATTGGGCCCAACCTAAACCTTATTCTGAAAGGATATCCGAACTCGGTAGTAGGTCGACGTCGGCGATGCGTTATGACGGATAATTCCGTGAAAACGAAACCATAATGGCATGATTCATTGCCATTATCACTCGCATAGTACACACCGCGTAAAAGCAAGTGAAGTGAGGGTAAACAACAGCCCGTTATGAGAAAAACATCTAATTTTATCAGTCCTGGTCACCCACTTTCCGGAGCAAACAGTCAACTGTGCGATAATTTGACGCGCACGACGATGTTTATACGCAACTTTTGCACACACGATCCGATTTTCTGTTCATCCTTTACACGACATTCTGTCGTGAAGCAGGGGTGTGCCGTTTCTCGAAAGTATAAAATTGTACATCGGCAATAGATAGAAATAGTCAAGATATCCGCACATTTTACGTAAACGTTCTTCATACAAGAAAATGTGGCGCCATCTGTCGTAACTCCTGCGAAATACATGTATATTTTTTTTATCCATGTGTCAAGAAAAAGGTCTTTACCTATCTACCTATACTGACTACTGACGGGGGAGGGTGCAAAATAGTCATTTTTGCTCCCATAAACTGGCGACATTTTTTCGCGCTGTTCGCCCTGTCTTTAGTATACAAGTCTGTGACATCGGGCAACCATCGCCAGTATCCAAAGCAACGCAGCTTTGACCAGCCAATTGACAACTTGGCTGCATAATTGAAGCAAGCATTTACCAATCAGCTGTATGGATGTAAGTTCGTCGCTGCTATAAGTATTTTTGCAGAATCAAGGGGCAATAATAGGGGTTAGCAATGACACGCACAAATAAAAGATATGAGGGTAAATCATTCTTTGTGCCAATGTAGACGAATTCATAGCTCTTTAAGTCTTGTATTATTTTGATTTACGTACCATTTTTTCCTTGCAGACCTACTGTAAATTGCAGCTGATGCACTATTTCGATGACATGAGTATCAGTTGCAATGCAGAAAATATATCTAACGCTCATGGTGTGACTCTGTCCGTTCGTTCGTCGATATATAGGTATGTCTGCCATAATCAATTATTATATTGTAATCGTATATCACCTAAATCGTATCGTGATCACGTTATCGTCACGGTATCGTTAATCGGATAGTGTAAAGTATAAATATTTCAGCTCAGGTGTGATGGTTGTGTATGTGTACTTTACAGCATGACCTGGATATTATTATCATCTCTTCTTATCTTTAATCTTTTAACATAGTTCATTCGTCAATCTTTTAACTTTGTTGTTGAGAAAACCCGGATTTAAATGTATTAACTTCAAAATCTAGATTATATTTAGCTTTGGGGGCTGCCTGAAATAAGTAACTGCCATACAACAAAATTTTAATTTTATCCAATTTACACCCACACTTGAAATGGATATTATGGGAAACTGGCTTTTGTCCCCGTGTATCCCAGGTAGCAAGTGACGTCGGCGACTAAAAAATGACGTCATTCTTAAGTCAATTTAGGGTCAGTACAGAACGTCCTAGATAGAGACCTCGGAGACTGAAAAATGACGTCATTCTTAAGTCATTTTAGGGTCATTACAGTAACGTCATTGTTGTACGTCATACTTACGTACCATTATGGTACTGTATTGTACGTACTGTATGCGTCATTAATGATACCTCCTAGCGACGTCATTTTACAGCCTATCCCTAAACTTAAATGTCCTCCCAGGTAGCAAGATGACATCGGCGACTAAAAAATGATGACATTCTTAAGCCAATTTGGGGTCAGTACAGTAACGTCATTATTGTATGTCATACTTACGAACCATTGTAGTACTGTATTGTACAGCATAATTAAATATGTTTGTTACTCCACCACTAGATGGCGCTATACTGTTTAATGTACAAACTATATTGCACTATGAAGATTGTGCGTCCGCCACTTATATAGTTCGAGGTTTGACTAAATAAATCGACTTCGTTGATCGTTCTCTACGGGGTAGGTGTATAATTTAACACCGAGAGGGAGATTCGAGACTGTTGAATAGCAGCGCAATGCGTTTATGACGCCTGACGGCTAAAGTGAATAATATAACAAAATTTGATGTATTGAATCTTTTGCATGACGTCACACCAATGTCAGTCGCTGCCCTAATATTATGTAGTATTTACGGCCCAGCCCAGTAACGTCCCTATGAAATAAGTGAATGACGTCACTCCAACATCAGTGGCTGACCTAATATGTACGGCCCAGTAACGTCACTATGCATTCAGGATATGACGTCCCTGAAACGTCTGTAAACTGACGTCTTGAGGCTGTGACAAATTGACGTCATCTGAAGGGACCCGCGACGTCAAAACAGGACGTCTCTTACGTCGTGCAAGACCGTAAACTGACGACATAATGACGTAAAAATGCTACCTGGGATATCGAGTGGTTACCAATGTACATTGCTTATTACATTATTGCTGTACTCCCACTCTTAGTTTATACAGTCAGTTTAGAAAAACACTTTAAAAAATCAACAGAATAAAACGTTAAAACTTAAAGCTCTATGTATTTTTTGTATGCAAATTGCAGTCCTTTACAGACAAAAGGTATGAGCTCGAACAAAAAGACTTTACCTTCAAGCTAGCAAGCAATGGATTACGAAGATTACTTCAGTAACTGCAGTTAAACTTTTCAAATCAAGAAAACTTTCGCCGAGCAACAATGGGCATTAGCGTGGTGCATGCTTTATGAAATATTAACCAAGACTAAAAGTAGGTAGGTACTAAGTTTAACTCATCTTAGCGCGCTAGGAATATGTATTTTAGCTAACTAAAAAAAACCAAACCCAATTTCTCCATTATTAAACTTAGCAATCGTTTGTTAAGATAAATTTGCTATAAGTGTTTCGTAAGGTACAAATAAGAATTAAAACAGAGACAGAGATTCAAGTTCGTAGATCTATGTGGTGCACGGTAGGGCACATTCCATCAGAACGCGTCAGCAAAGGCTCTCCTGCTGCTCTCACTCGCACTCGAGCTTGACGCGCTGCTCCAGGCAGGTCCTGGTGCCGGCGAACGTGTTCCGGTGAGCTCGCTCCGTCAGGGCGCGGTAGTAGAGGCCGATGCCGCACTTACCTCAGCAGCAATGTACGCGGGTATGACGGAGAGCAGCAGGCTCTCCTGCTGCTCTCGCTCGCACTCGAGCTTGACGCGCTGCTCCAGGCAGGTCCTGGTGCCGGCGAACGTGTTCCGGTGAGCTCGCTCCGTCAGGGCGCGGTAGTAGAGGCCGATGCCGCACTTACCTCAGCAGCAATGTACGCGGGTATGACGGAGAGCAGCAGGCTCTCCTGCTGCTCTCGCTCGCACTCGAGCTTGACGCGCTGCTCCAGGCAGGTCCTGGTGCCGGCGAACGTGTTCCGGTGAGCTCGCTCCGTCAGGGCGCGGTAGTAGAGGCCGATGCCGCACTTACCTCAGCAGCAATGTACGCGGGTATGACGGAGAGCAGCAGGCTCTCCTGCTGCTCTCGCTCGCACTCGAGCTTGACGCGCTGCTCCAGGCAGGTCCTGGTGCCGGCGAACGTGTTCCGGTGAGCACGCTCCGTCAGGGCGCGGTAATAGAGGCCGATGCCGCACTTACCTCAGCAGCAATGTACGCGGGTATGACGGAGAGCAGCAGGCTCTCCTGCTGCTCTCGCTCGCACTCGAGCTTGACGCGCTGCTCCAGGCAGGTCCTGGTGCCGGCGAACGTGTTCCGGTGAGCACGCTCCGTCAGGGCGCGGTAGTAGAGGCCGATGCCGCACTTACCTCAGCAGCAATGTACGCGGGTATGACGGAGAGCAGCAGGCTCTCCTGCTGCTCTCGCTCGCACTCGAGCTTGACGCGCTGCTCCAGGCAGGTCCTGGTGCCGGCGAACGTGTTCCGGTGAGCACGCTCCGTCAGGGCGCGGTAGTAGAGGCCGATGCCGCACTTACCTCAGCAGCAATGTACGCGGGTATGACGGAGAGCAGCAGGCTCTCCTGCTGCTCTCGCTCGCACTCGAGCTTGACGCGCTGCTCCAGGCAGGTCCTGGTGCCGGCGAACGTGTTCCGGTGAGCACGCTCCGTCAGGGCGCGGTAGTAGAGGCCGATGCCGCACTTACCTCAGCAGCAATGTACGCGGGTATGACGGAGAGCAGCAGGCTCTCCTGCTGCTCTCGCTCGCACTCGAGCTTGACGCGCTGCTCCAGGCAGGTCCTGGTGCCGGCGAACGTGTTCCGGTGAGCTCGCTCCGTCAGGGCGCGGTAGTAGAGGCCGATGCCGCACTTACCTCAGCAGCAATGTACGCGGGTATGACGGAGAGCAGCAGGCTCTCCTGCTGCTCTCGCTCGCACTCGAGCTTGACGCGCTGCTCCAGGCAGGTCCTGGTGCCGGCGAACGTGTTCCGGTGAGCTCGCTCCGTCAGGGCGCGGTAGTAGAGGCCGATGCCGCACTTACCTCAGCAGCAATGTACGCGGGTATGACGGAGAGCAGCAGGCTCTCCTGCTGCTCTCGCTCGCACTCGAGCTTGACGCGCTGCTCCAGGCAGGTCCTGGTGCCGGCGAACGTGTTCCGGTGAGCACGCTCCGTCAGGGCGCGGTAGTAGAGGCCGATGCCGCACTTACCTCAGCAGCAATGTACGCGGGTATGACGGAGAGCAGCAGGCTCTCCTGCTGCTCTCGCTCGCACTCGAGCTTGACGCGCTGCTCCAGGCAGGTCCTGGTGCCGGCGAACGTGTTCCGGTGAGCACGCTCCGTCAGGGCGCGGTAGTAGAGGCCGATGCCGCACTTACCTCAGCAGCAATGTACGCGGGTATGACGGAGAGCAGCAGGCTCTCCTGCTGCTCTCGCTCGCACTCGAGCTTGACGCGCTGCTCCAGGCAGGTCCTGGTGCCGGCGAACGTGTTCCGGTGAGCACGCTCCGTCAGGGCGCGGTAGTAGAGGCCGATGCCGCACTTACCTCAGCAGCAATGTACGCGGGTATGACGGAGAGCAGCAGGCTCTCCTGCTGCTCTCGCTCGCACTCGAGCTTGACGCGCTGCTCCAGGCAGGTCCTGGTGCCGGCGAACGTGTTCCGGTGAGCTCGCTCCGTCAGGGCGCGGTAGTAGAGGCCGATGCCGCACTTACCTCAGCAGCAATGTACGCGGGTATGACGGAGAGCAGCAGGCTCTCCTGCTGCTCTCGCTCGCACTCGAGCTTGACGCGCTGCTCCAGGCAGGTCCTGGTGCCGGCGAACGTGTTCCGGTGAGCTCGCTCCGTCAGGGCGCGGTAGTAGAGGCCGATGCCGCACTTACCTCAGCAGCAATGTACGCGGGTATGACGGAGAGCAGCAGGCTCTCCTGCTGCTCTCGCTCGCACTCGAGCTTGACGCGCTGCTCCAGGCAGGTCCTGGTGCCGGCGAACGTGTTCCGGTGAGCACGCTCCGTCAGGGCGCGGTAGTAGAGGCCGATGCCGCACTTACCTCAGCAGCAATGTACGCGGGTATGACGGAGAGCAGCAGGCTCTCCTGCTGCTCTCGCTCGCACTCGAGCTTGACGCGCTGCTCCAGGCAGGTCCTGGTGCCGGCGAACGTGTTCCGGTGAGCTCGCTCCGTCAGGGCGCGGTAGTAGAGGCCGATGCCGCACTTACCTCAGCAGCAATGTACGCGGGTATGACGGAGAGCAGCAGGCTCTCCTGCTGCTCTCGCTCGCACTCGAGCTTGACGCGCTGCTCCAGGCAGGTCCTGGTGCCGGCGAACGTGTTCCGGTGAGCACGCTCCGTCAGGGCGCGGTAGTAGAGGCCGATGCCGCACTTACCTCAGCAGCAATGTACGCGGGTATGACGGAGAGCAGCAGGCTCTCCTGCTGCTCTCGCTCGCACTCGAGCTTGACGCGCTGCTCCAGGCAGGTCCTGGTGCCGGCGAACGTGTTCCGGTGAGCTCGCTCCGTCAGGGCGCGGTAGTAGAGGCCGATGCCGCACTTACCTCAGCAGCAATGTACGCGGGTATGACGGAGAGCAGCAGGCTCTCCTGCTGCTCTCGCTCGCACTCGAGCTTGACGCGCTGCTCCAGGCAGGTCCTGGTGCCGGCGAACGTGTTCCGGTGAGCTCGCTCCGTCAGGGCGCGGTAGTAGAGGCCGATGCCGCACTTACCTCAGCAGCAATGTACGCGGGTATGACGGAGAGCAGCAGGCTCTCCTGCTGCTCTCGCTCGCACTCGAGCTTGACGCGCTGCTCCAGGCAGGTCCTGGTGCCGGCGAACGTGTTCCGGTGAGCTCGCTCCGTCAGGGCGCGGTAGTAGAGGCCGATGCCGCACTTACCTCAGCAGCAATGTACGCGGGTATGACGGAGAGCAGCAGGCTCTCCTGCTGCTCTCGCTCGCACTCGAGCTTGACGCGCTGCTCCAGGCAGGTCCTGGTGCCGGCGAACGTGTTCCGGTGAGCTCGCTCCGTCAGGGCGCGGTAGTAGAGGCCAATCCCGCTTGCCGAAAGGAGTAAGGACAGCTCGCAGATTAACTGTGGACAAAGAACATTCAACTAAGTATTGTTTTCTTCTGACGCTTAATTGATATTTAACTTAACAAGCAACGGTGGTACAGATTTCGGAGAGTTACTCACAGCTATGTTGGGTAACTAAGATAAGTTCGATCGAAACTTCCCATAAAATCTAAGGGTAAAATCTAAGGTACAGTAACTATAGTAGGGTAGGGTCGTAGGGAGCTAGATCATAATATTCACCCTCCAAGATTCACCCGTTTTATTTGAAAGTTAAAATAAACTTTTATCAAGGGTTTTTAGGTACTTGTATAGCGCTCCTATCCTGGAAAACTGAATGGTCATAGTCAAAGGGATCATATTTTGAAGCGTTTTAATAGGGTTATATACCCTACCTTCACAAGACAAAGTAAAGGACTACTTACAAAGAGTTTAATAAAGGAACAATGCTTCTAAACCAACACGTTCTAACGAAGTGACATCAAAGTGAGAAGTAGGTAGATATTGATCGAGGCTTGAAACTTCTAGCAAGCAAGTCTCTTGCTTACGACGAGCAACTTCAAAAGACAACAAGTTGGCTTCTGACGCGTCCCATCTTTTAACCTTATGTATTTAATGGCTGAAAATCTGTCGGTAGGGAAGTTTCCCACAGATTTTACCACGAGTCATGTTGTAAAGCTACGCTATTAGTTCTGCCTCTCGACAGAAGGTTGCAGGTTCGAATTCTGGGAACGCATTTCTGAGTTCGGATTTATTTGTTCGTTAATGGAAGTTAAATGAAATTTAATTAGCGGTGAAGAAACGCAAGCGATAGCCCATTGGTTCAGACCTCTGCTTCTTGTGAAAGGGTCAAGGGTTCGAATCACTTTTAACTTTTTTGACGTAACTAAATACAACTTGCCTAAAGGTTAAGGAAAATTCGTAAGAAAAACTGCATGCCTGAGTTATTGGTTATCTAAATAACAATATTGGAATTGATGTTTTTGCGATACTGTGAAATGTACACATTCATCTAACATTTCATGGTATATGCAGCATCTTTAGAGGCTCAAATGAGACGTGCTTCTTTGGAACTGACCTTAAATCACGTACTGTCACCAGGGTTATGGAAATAGCCATTTTAAATGGGTCCAAGCCACAAAAAACTACCGTTTCCTTGGTGGAGGCGTATTCACTGACTGCAACAAAAAGAAGCCTTGCAACTAACCTGCTGATAGAACTGCCCCTCCTGTCCCTGAGGCCCCAGGCCTATCGCCAGGCCCATGTACGCGAGGGTCAAAGCGGCAGACATGCCCAGCGCTATAGGCCGCGCTATGGGCATCATTGTGTGCACCATCTGGAAACAAACAATATTTACTGTTAATTCTGCACATACTTAAATTATTAAAATGAAAAAATATCCCAAGAAGTGTAGCTCATATCCCGAGGAAACGATAGGGAGTTCAGAAATGTACCATAAACTTTAAGTGGCATCCCTAAAAACAGCTGGTTCAATATCAATGAACTCGCAATAATGAAAATGATACGAGGTTTGTCAATATCACAGTTAGGGTTGCTAAATTTTATTTTTCTAAGTGAAAAATTATTTTTTGTATTGAAAATAAAATAAATTATTTTTATCACTATACGAATTAGCCCACACCTTGTATACATGATCCGTGTCACAAAGTGTCATCTTCAGTCAGTCGAAGTAAACTTTGGTGGTCATAAGTCATTTTCTTAAAGAACCTTAAAAATCCTTGGAAGAAGAATATGCCCATCTCATCATATCATATCTTTGCTTTGTTTTACCGTCTTATTAGCACTTGAAAACTACTTGATCGATCACGATGAATTCTTATAATTAAAGATATTATGTATGTCGAGTTCAGTCCTAAAACTGCTATCATAACCCCTTCGTTTATTTACAAACACGTATTTGATGTATCTTGGACGTAGATGACCAATCTGGGAAACTCTTTAAGGGAGTCTCATTATGAAGCACCGAAAATTTGAACCTTTTGTCCGTATTAGGTACCTACAGGTGTTATGCTTTGCAAATTTCACCTGATTGCATCTCATTATACAAATCATATTAAAAGTTGCCCCAATGCTCGTTATCTACAGACTTTAAATGCACAACACAAAGTGCTCAGTAAAACTTTCAGTTCGTGTCAGTAGATAAGGAAATAATGAAGCTAAGCCAACTATCCCACGTAGTCGGCTGAAGCTTAAACTGTCATTATTTTAATATTTATTCCGCGTTAACTTTTTATCAGCGTTATGTTCGCTTCCCAACTCTATTTCTCGATTATAAAAAAATAATATATATAAAGTTTTTTCTACTGCACTCATGTCGGTTTCATGCTCTGCAATAGCATTTTTAGACGATAGACGACAAGTTGTACTAACTTAATTACAATCTATCAGGACATGTTATATGTGTATTTCTCCCTTAAATACAAGTCAAGGCTATATTGTATTTTTTATCAGGTTTTATGCATCTCAAGTTGACAACCCCTCTTTACAGCCTCTCAACTGGGTACGGTTTCTCTCTGAATTGAAAGGCCTAGGTTATAAGGACAGCTTGCTTTCTAAGACATGTTTTAGTGGCAGGCAGGTCTTACAATCTTTGAGAACTTGATGGGGGTTCCCTTGCGATGCTTTTTAATTTTTTAACCATTCTTCAATAATATAGTATCCCAAAAATTGGTCCAAGCGTCTGATGACCCGAGAGCTGGCGCTTATTTAGCTCAACGGCTAAGTTTAGCCGTACAAAGAGGTAATAGCGCCAGCGTCTTGGGCACTATGCCCATAAATGATCAGTTGGACGGTGTATATATATTTTGTAAATATTAAAATGTAATTTTTAAAATTTTAAAATATTTTGTTTCCCCTATCGACATTAATTTTATTGGAATTATAATTGTATAAGCACGGAATACCTAATGGTACCTAAAGGTACATTTTCAGGGTTCCGTACCCGAAGGATAAAAAAAAATACACAAAATAGATTTTTTGCCAGTAATGTTTAGTATTGAATTTGAAACACGGATTTCCTGATTATATAAATTTTTGAACTACTAGTCTATCTCCTCGTAAGTACTTACAATACACTTGCAATATTATGTTTGGGTCAAAACTTGCAACTGAATTTTAAAACAGTTGTTGCACGGTACAATGGTTAGGTCATTCTTAATCTAATATAGCGGACGACTCAAGATGGGGAACTAAGTACTTTTAATTTTTGTGCACTTCCATGATGATTGATATCAAACAAAGTAAAAGAGTTTGATGAAAAGGACAAGTTTCAAATTTTTCCTTTGAAGATGTTCTTTTAATGATTATTTTCAAGTAAATAATATATCGTCAATTTTTTTACAAATTGAGTTGAAGGCTCTGCGACACGCGCCTTTTGATATTACATCAAAGCAAAGCATTCCTGCCAGTATCGATAGGAATTCAAACAACCTTTGTGAAAGACGATAAAACGCCTGAAGACAAAAAGTGTTTTGAGGCAGCTCAGTTTTCACTCCAGTAGGTATATGTTGTGATTGTTGATCCTAGTTTAGTCGTACAGTAAAGAAAGCATAATGTTCACAAGTAATTGACTAGCATTACTTGACTCAAGTATTAAGAATTTTTTTTTTTAATTTTAAAATGTTTTGTTTCTTTGTTGTGCGTCTTCTTAAATAATTATAAATAGTAAACATGCAAATAAATAATTTGTGGAAAAACGAAATTAAAAAAAAAAAATCATAATTGACTAGCAAAATAAATTATAACTTTCTAGGAAATAAAGTACGTAAGATAGCATTGCCTCATTCCCCTATCACCTAAATACCAATCGAAGCCAAGCCTTTGATAATATTTAGATTCGGCGGACGATGTTAAAGAAAAGGCTGATTGTGCGAAATCCGTTAACGGAGTCGTGCGAAAAGAAAAAAAATGTGAGTTTGTTGATTTGTTCGTTTATACTTCAATCGCGCCACAACAACGATCAATGTGTTTTTTTTGCACAGACATAGTTAAAAGCACGGTCGAGACTATCATAGGCTACATTTCATCCCGGAAAAATTAATGATTCCCACGGGATTTGCGAAATACCGAAATCGACGTGGGCAGACCTGCGGGCGTCAGCTAGTAGTTTTATAACTTAATTCTATTTCTAAAGCATTCGTCCCATCGCTCAACAATAATTACAAGCTTCAACCGCATTTCGAAAGTGCTTTAATTCGTTTAATCCCACATTAAACCGTCCATTCAAAGCGCCCGGACTTATGACACTTTAATGCAATTCCGTGATAATTCTTCGGTACGGATTTCCCGTTGGGAATCTCGGGATCTTCTATTGTATAATGCACTTACTTAGTTGGAATTTCATAAGTTTGAGCACGATCCATTGTCTTTTATTACCATTTCGTTCGTCTGTTGAAATAAGTTGGTGCCGTGTTATAACGAAAATTCTGTAATTAAACCTGAGCAGACTGGCAGAACTGATGTGTCCTTATTCCTTTCAGTCAAGGTAAACGTGAATCTTTGGATTTTTTTTACCCACCACAAGTCAGCTGCACTCGACTGTTACCTCACCTATGTCACGGAATACGTAATAGTACCTAAAGGTACAGAAGGCTCACTCGGAAGATTGTTTGATAAAAAAAAACCGGCCAAGTGCGAGTCGGACTCGCGCACCGAGGGTTCCATACCATAAAAGAAGTAAGACATTGAAAGAATCACTTTTGTTCATGAATTTACGAGTATAATTTACATCTAGGTACTTTTGTTGGCAAACCGCAAACGTAACTTTGTTTTTGGCGGATTATTGTTATTATCAAAAAAAGTATATTAGTCAGCGAGTTGATTTTATTTTTCCTGTAAAATATACGTTAACTTCTATTGATCATAATTATTTCAGATTTTTCTATTGGTAAACTTTGGAGATAAGGGGGGGGGAACGGTATTTTTTTCGACAGTTTGCCCAATAGTTCAAAAACTATCAGGCATAAAAATAAATAAAAATTAGTTTTAAAATACACAAGTAACGCCCTTTCATATGATACCCCACTCAATATTGTTATCTCATTTTGAAATTTTATCGACCTGGTTTTCCCCCCTTTTTAAATAAAAATCAAAACAATTTTCAAATTTTTACGATAGTTATGACGTCGGGTCACTATTACCTATAACTATTCTAAATTTCAAGTCGATAGCTTGAATAGTTACTGAAATAATCGAGTGTGACAGACGGACGGACGGACGGACGGACGGACGGATGGACGGACGGAGAAAGTCTCACTATAAGGGTTCCATTTTTACCATTTTGGTATGGAACCCTAAAAAGATTCCGACGAATTGAGAAGGAACCTCCTCCTTTTTTTGAAGTCGGTTAAAAATAGCGACTATAGCGCTGAAACGAAAAAGTGCAATTCAGTTCGCAATATCGCCTGGCTCCGCCCCGCTATGCATCTAGAGTTGTGCTCTCTTTCTATCGCGTAACTGAATCCCAGTCGACGTACGAAGGTTGCCTCGTCATTGGGCGCACGCAGCGCGTTAAATAGACCGTACACGAACTAACGCGTACTACCTAGACGCGCGGCGGCCTTCTGAGATTAATACGTCGAGACGGCTACTTAAGCTTGTTCGGTCACGTGATAAGTGAACATGGCCTGCCTACTGAGTATGGTAAGTGACGATGGAGCCGATGCTTGCTTGTTTGTCAATGCGATTTTACTCTTGCGTATCACGTATGTTGTCTTAAGTCGTTGCTACCCGCGGTCGAAGATTTTTCACAAGACCAGAACTGAGCCAATTATGAATTAAGATATAGAAAATTCCACAGTGGCCCGTGGCGGGAATCGAACCCGCGGTCTTGACAGCGACCGCTACTCGAATCCGAACGCGGCATCAGGGAGTTCGTCAAATATAATTAAAATATGTCTAAATAATCCCACCAAAAACATTCTGTAAAAAACTAGCCAAAGTCAAAATGGAGCTGCTTGTTTATCTCTAAAAAGTACTGAAATCTAGACAAAGTCGTGCCAAGTCTAAGGTTCCTTACTGCGATTTCTTTATTATTATAGTTAATGTTGCGTGACTTGGCCGTTGAAGGGTACACAAGGGTTCAAACCAGGTGCTCCATGACACCATTGCACCAATCTGTCGCCAGAATTCATCGTCAATGAGTAGCGGTTCTTGGTCTTCAACGGCCAAGTCACACAACATTAACTATAATAATAAAGAAATCGCAGTAAGGAACCTTAGACTTGGCACGACTTTGTCTAGATTTCAGTACTTTTTAGAGATAAACAAGCAGCTCCATTTTGACTTTGGCTAGTTTTTTACAGAATGTTTTTGGTGGGATTTCACTTCTTTTTGTAGAAACTTCAAAATATTACAAAATATTTCTGTCCGTTTTTCTAGATACATTAACTGCATAAATAACTTTGTAATCTCATATAATTTATATGGAATTACAAAGTTATTAATGCAGTGATCACCAGGTACTCCAGATCTTCGATTATCCTAGTTTTTATAGTTTTCCCTTTATGTGGCCATTAAACCCTAACTCTGTACCAAATTTCAGCTCTCTGAGTTTATGGGAAGTACTAGTACTATTTTGATGATCATGAGTCAGTCAGTCAGTCAGTCAGTGTCGAAAATGCGAAACTTTGCTTTCGCATAACTTCGGAACTATATGGCCTACAGACTTGAAATTTTGGGTTTTAAGTATGTGATTATAGCTTACTGGATAGCGAAAATTTCAGCGTTCTGGTCTTATCCTGAGGTTCTCAAATAGGAGTCCGAAAATGCGGCGAAATGGTTCCTGTAAAGATGGGTCGGCAGTTTTGCTTCGCGCTTTGACTTTAGCGGGGGCACTGCCGTGCCCCCTGATCTCAATTATCACATCAGCTATACTTTATCCTCCATCATAATAAGTCGAAACTCTTCTAAGCTAAATAATGGGTAAATGTCAATGAAGAAGCTAGTAAGTAAATGTCGACTGCTGGAGACACTTTTATGTTACTTTTGAAGGAGTATTTACATTGTACATGGAAGTAATCGTACGTGTCCTGAAGAGAGTTATTGGTTCAATTTTTCATTCAACCATTTTCACTGTTTGTCATAAAGAAAGATTTGCATAGAAAAGCAATCGAAATTATTTTATCCGCCGGCTTCTACAAAAAGGGGAACACCCGGTCGCTAAACTTGATTTTACCTTTGATATTGAACGACGAACGTCATTAAAAGGGAAAAAATATGCAAATTTTTAAGCTTAGTAGGCCCGGCTAGAAGCCTGATTATAACAGACCGTTATTATAAGGTTTATCAAATATTCTTGGTTTTAAGTTAGTCTTCTAGCATTTTGTACATCTTTCCTTCAGATATCATTTGATCAATGTTGTGATAAAGATTCTAGCCAAAACATTTATTTTGCAACTTGCAAACTAACCTATCAAAACTTATATACAGGTTGGCCAATATCGTTAGGTAGGTATGTGGGTACGAAAGTTTGTGGGTACGAAAGTTTAGGCTAAGTAGCTGGACCCAATAAACTAATGTCGCAGATATGTAAAGATAAAGAAGACAAATGACTGAAAAGTCATAACTTGAAGTTTATTTACTATGCTTGTATCGTACCTAATGTCTCTAATGATAGGTTCTGTCTGAAAACTTGTAACTTAACTTAAGTATAACTTGTGACCAGGGGCCTTAAAGTGCTAATATTTTAAAACTGTTTTAACATTTCCATTTCGAAATAGTATGAAATTTTTTAAACAAAGGTCTTAGCACTGAGCTGAACAGCGCTGGCGTGTAACGGCTCGTGATGCGTAGCCATCAGCGTGCCAGTGCCAAGACTGATAGTGACCAAGACTGAGCCGGACATCGCCAGCGCCTCCCACTCAGCATCCGCTGGCAGCAGCGCCATCGCCAGCACCACTGACAGAAAGATTGCCTCTTACCACTATCAATGCGAAAAGCGGCAACGGCGCGTGATGTATGGCTATCAGCGTGCCAGTGCCGAGACTGATAGTGACCAAGACTGAGCCGGACAGCGCCAGCGCCTCCCACTCAGTGGACGCTGGCATCAGTGCCATCGCCAGCATTACTGACAGAAAGTTGTCTCTTACCAGTATCAATGCGAAAAGCGGCAACGGCGCGTGATGTGTGGCCATCAGCGTGCCAGTGCCGAGACTGATTGTGACCAGCACTGAGCCAGACAGCGCCAGCGCCTCCCACTCAGTGGACACTGGCATCAGTGCCATCGCCAGCATTACTGACAGAAAGATTGTCTCTTACCAGGATCAATGCGAAAAGCGGCAACGGCGCGTGATGTGTGGCCATCACCGTGCCAGTGCCGAGACTGATTGTGACCAGCACTGAGCCAGACAGCGCCAGCGCCTCCCACTCAGTGGACGCTGGCATCAGTGCCATCGCCAGCATTACTGACAGAAAGATTGTCTCTTACCAGTATCAATGCGAAAAGCGGCAACGGCGCGTGATGTGTGGCCATCAGCGTGCCAGTGCCGAGACTGATTGTAACCAGCACTGAGCCAGACAGCGCCAGCGCCTCCCACTCAGTGGACGCTGGCATCAGTGCCATCGCCAGCATTACTGACAGAAAGATTGCCTCTTACCAGTATCAATGCGAAAAGCGGCAACGGCGCGTGATGTGTGGCCATCAGCGTGCCAGTGCCGAGACTGATTGTGACCAGCACTGAGCCAGACAGCGCCAGCGCCTCCCACTCAGTGGACGCTGGCATCAGTGCCATCGCCAGCATTACTGACAGAAAGATTGTCTCTTACCAGTATCAATGCGAAAAGCGGCAACGGCGCGTGATGTGTGGCCATCAGCGTACCAGTGCCGAGACTGATTGTGACCAGCACTGAGCCGGACAGCGCCAGCGCCTCCCACTCAGTGGACGCTGGCATCAGTGCCATCGCCAGCATTACTGACAGAAAGATTGTCTCTTACCAGTATCAATGCGAAAAGCGGCAACGGCGCGTGATGTGTGGCCATCAGCGTACCAGTGCCGAGACTGATTGTGACCAGCACTGAGCCGGACAGCGCCAGCGCCTCCCACTCAGTGGACGCTGGCATCAGTGCCATCGCCAGCATTACTGACAGAAAGATTGTCTCTTACCAGTATCAATGCGAAAAGCGGCAACGGCGCGTGATGTGTGGCCATCAGCGTGCCAGTGCCGAGACTGATGGTGACCAGCAATGAGCTGGACAGCGCCAGCACCTCCCACTCAGCGGCCGCTGGCAACAGTGCCATCGCCAGCACCACTTACAGAAAGATTGTCGCTTACCAGTATCAACGCGAAAAGCGGCAACGGCGCGTGATGCGTGGCCATCAGCGTGCCAGTGCCAAGACTGATGGTGACCAGCAATGAGCTGGACAGCGCCAGCACCTCCCACTCAGCGACCGCTGGCAACAGTGTCATCGCCAGCACCACTAACAGAAAGATTGTCGCTTACCAGTATCAACGCGAAAAGCGGCAACGGCGCGTGATGCGTGGCCATCAGCGTGCCAGTGCCGAGACTGATGGTGACCAGCAATGAGCTGGACAGCGCCAGCACCTCCCACTCAGCGGCCGCTGGCAGCAGCGCCATCGCCAGCACCAGTGACAGAAAGATTGCCTCTTACCAGTATCAATGCGAAAAGCGGCAACGGCGCGTGATGTGTGGCCATCAGCGTGCCAGTGCCGAGACTGATGGTGACCAGCACTGAGCCGGACAGCGCCAGCGCCTCCCACTCAGCGGCCGCTGGCAACAGTGCCATCGCCAGCACCACTGACAGTATGAATATGATAACTGACAGCACAGCTATCGCTTTCACTTGCGATGATAAATCCTGGAACAAGGGAAAATAATACTTGATGAGTATTTATAGGAAGAGCGATAGATTTACTGAGGAGTTATGTGTTGGATTATCAATTGCTTTTAATTTTGATCTAGGTCCGACGTGCTGGGGACCAACGTTTCTTGAAGAGTACGTTAAGCCGTCACACCTAGTTAGAAATGTATAGGGGTCAACGGCCAACGGATATAATAAAAGCACCCCCTAAGAAAATATTTCTGATTATGAAATCCCTAAAGAATTTTATAAATATCCCGGAAGATCACTCATTTATCTCCATTTATTATATCCAGATAAATCAAATTGATGAAAATGTTAGACAGAGATTCATGTTAATTTAATGGACTTAGAAAAAATAACCTTGAATATAATGGAATATCGGAACCATCTGGGGAAATATTGTAGGAATAGGCGAGGATATCTAAGTGAAGGGCGGTCATTAAAAAGTGCTAGTTGGCTTTATATGGCTTATAATCATTTACGTACTTCGACTATGAAGGCATGTTCTTTAATAAATATTTCTACGACGAATAACTATGCAACTGAGGAACGGAGTGGTATTTTGACATCCTGATGATTGTGATTCAAAACCAGCTGTCATAGATAAACCGATTTGTACATCTATGACCGATTGTCATAGATGTACAAATATGGCGGCCTTACTGCTTACGGCCTTACTGCTACATAGGAGTCTCTACCAGGCAATCAACAGGTTGACGAGTCATATTTTTGCATGAAAATCATCTACTCTACTATGTATAGTCATCTTGACCATATATATCTAATATTTATCTAGTAGAGAAACTGGATCTATTGAAGAATGTTTAAAATATGTTTTTGTGTGATTTTCTTTTTTTTTTCTTTTTATTTTTTTTTTTTTATATTTTGTAAATTACTGTTTTAAATGTCATTTAAATTTGCATTCACGAGTTGTCATGTCAGTGATTTATTTATCCCTTCTGCAATTTTAAACCATGTAAGTGGATCTCTTTGTCGAGAGGTCAACATTTTCCTTTTGCCGAGATTTTCGTCAACGGGCCGATAGACCGATGTTATGGTGTTATAATGCGTTTATAACTTTGTTTTTTGGTACTTTTTGGTGTTCTGTAGGTAAATGAAAGTAGAACCCCTGTAATTTCATCGTGTGCAAATGTTTATTTGTTCATTAGCGATTAGCCTTAGCATTAGCATTAGCATTAGCCTAAAAAAAATAAACCTACACAAATTATTAGATATATCACCCTGGGTAGTAAGTAGTAGGATCAATAAAAATCGGTCACTAATGACTACTTAAGTTATAACCTGTGGTTATAAGAGTATTGAAAGTCCGAACGGCTCAACTAGTTAACTCTCACTTTTGAGCCAAAAATCCGAAAAGATCATCAGGACAATTATTCACTACAAAAAATTGCGCTTTCGATTTTACACTCAAAATTTGCTCAAAATAACGGTACAGAACCCTCAGTGCGCGAGGATAATTCGCACTTAGTCATATTATTATAGAATTCTTTTCTTGAATCCCAAAGCCTTCCTAACTTTCAATTTATCAGAGCGATTGAATAAACTTTCTTTTTGTACAAGAACTTGTGTCTTTAACTATTTGAAATAGGGTTTTCTCGGCTTAGATTTTCATTCGAATGTAAGTAATAAGAACCGATTTAATACAAATATTATCGCGCCTACATTTAATGATATAGCAAAAATGATTCTCTTATTATTGAGAGCCATTCACAATTTGGTGTGTTTTTTATTCTCTCTCATTTTTAACCGACTTCAAAAAAAGGAGGAGGTTCTCAATTCGTCAGCATCTTTTTTTATTTTTTTTTATTTTTTATTGGGTATAAAACTTGCTATGATTCGAAATATGTAAAAATATGTCTACTACAGTTTTTTGACAACTGGTTTGTTTTTTTTTAGTAGTAATGAAAAACGTTTTTTTCCTAATATTCTTCCGCAAAACTGCATGTCGCACTCACCAACGTATGCGTAAGTGAGAAGGACAAAAATAAAATAAGTATATCCTCATAAGAACTATATTCTATAGACTCTAGGTTTCGGGATCGTTGCTACTTCGCGATAACATTGAATTCCAAACGACATTCATCTCTCCTTATTACTTTACTACGCGGGTTTTATTTTTATTTTTTTCCAACAAAAGGTCATGCCTGTCATAACACGAAAAGGGAAGAAAAGAGAGGGGAGGAAGATATATTAACCATTGTTTTCGAAAAAGAAAATATTAGAACACTTCTAGACTTTGCATGCAATGTCTATGAACTCTTGAAACACACTAATGGAAATTTTTGAGCTAAATATTTATTATAACATGTACTTAAATGAATTAATATTATGCTCGCGAAACTCATGATGTATAATTAGCCCACTATTAGCGAAAAACTAAATAAATTTAGAATTTTCGAAAATTTAATCTTCATCATAACTACCCCTAGACGTGAGAAACAATGTCAATCAATCAATCGATCAATCAATCAATCGATGTCTTTATTGCGAATTGGTCTTATTCAATAGTGTTAGTATTTCCAAATTCAGCCTAATGGCATGCAATTAATATTAATAAAATATTTAATTTGAAACATTTAATTGAATACATAGTCGCAGTTTAGAAAAAATAAAATAATCTAGAGTCACCTATCAATCACAGTTCACAATTTACAAAAAATAATGGCATAACAAGGTTAGTCGGGTCAACAACACACAACAAGTGTTGTAACTATATTATATTAATTACTTACCAATTAGCAATGTTAGATCACTTAAATGATCCTATTTCAGCTTTGAGATAATTATTATTATCTTGTTATACTATAATTATTATTATCTTGTTATATTACATAATAATTTTCAGAGTAATTATATACAGCGTAAGGGACGTCTGCTGATGAAATAGGAATAATGAACCTGTATTATAATATCGCTGTAATAAACTTGAATTAGCAGCCACCCTATCAATGACAAAGGGTAAACATTTATAAAAGGGAAGCCATGTGAAAAAACCCGGCCAAGTGCGAGTAAAACTCGCGCACCGAGAGTACTACAAAATAAGAAATAGCGGTATTTTTTGTCAGTTTGCCCAATAAATCAAAAACTATCAGGCTTCAAGTTAAAATTTAAAAAAAAGCTGTTTAAAATACCCCAATGAATATTAAAAATCATTTTGAAATTTCAACATCCTGGTAATACCGGTGAGAGTACAAGATCAACGAGGTAAGAGTAGACTAAGATAGGTAATAGTTATTGAAATAATCGAGTGTGACAGACGGTCGGACGGATGGAGAAAGTCTCACCATAAGGGTTATATTTTTTCCCCATTTTCTTAAAAATTTAATACTAATATACCTCTATATCTATACTTATAATAAAACTGTAAAGGGTCGAATTCTGTACATTGAAGATATTTTGAAAATTTTTGTTGGAGGACACTATTTAGTCGATACTGAAGCCAAAACTGTAATTTGTTTCATTTTTGTCTGTCTGTCTGTCTGTCTGTCTGTCTGTCTGTCTGTCTGTCTGTTTCACGACCGCGCATCACGGCTAATCCGCTGGATGGATTTAAATGAAACTTGACATGATTATAGTTCATACTCCGAGGTAGGACATAGGATACTTTTTGTCCCGGAATTCATCATGGTTTCCCTGGAAGACGGCATCAAAGTCAAAATGTGTATTTAGTTATAATTCATTAACCCGTTGTCAGATTTCATTCATTCTTTTTTTGTTAGAAAGGAGGTTCTTTAAAGATTATTCCGTATAAATTTTATCATCATCACTTTTGTAGTTCAGAAATTATAGACATCAGAACCTTTATCTATGAGTTCAAGTAGGTGACTTGAAACTCGGAATGGACAAGCATCTAGGGCTAGGACGTAAGGGCTCAAGCCAGACTGGAGTACCTTACAGCCGTAAATAAATATGCTTAGCAGAAGATTTTGTATGGTTTAAGATTTTTCACTTTTAGGGTGAACGAAAATCATGAATTTATTACCACGTTATACCGTATCGCGCCATCTCTACAAATTATGTGGAACTTGAATGTAAAACTTGGAGATAGGTACTACCGAATTTTTGTTAATAATAATTAATGTTCATGTAATGTACTGTTCCTTGACTTTATATTAAGATGGCACTGTTGAGACATGAACAGATTAAAGTTTTGTGGACATTTTTGTGGACATTCCCAGATTGCCACGTCTTTTTTTATCATCCGTAACATGGAAATAGTAAAATAATGGTTCACAAATACTTTTAACTCTCAGGTCTTAACTGGTCCTAACCGATTGACCGTCATAGGTCTTTTTATACGTAAAGAAATATGTAGGTAGCCATTGCCCATTCTGATACTTACTTGGGATTGTATTGAGATGAAGCAAAGATTTTTAACAGACTTTTATGTTGGGCTGGGGAATATTGTTAGTAGAGTATTTTATCCCAGTGGTACCTACCCGGCCGAACTCTGAAAGAAGATTTCTACCACCAGTACAACTTTCAGCACAGGTCGTGGTCACGTAGTGACCACGACCTGTGCCATTGGGTCGAAATATTGACAGTTAAAATCGTCCTTTTAATCTTCCACCTACGTATTAATGAAACTTTATATTATTATTAAAAAAAATGAGTTTTCAAAATCACTACAAGATAACCCGTGCGAAGTAAGAACAGATTTCTGTAAACATCACACCAGAATCCCGCGAAAATCAAGGAATTCTACGGTAGGTATATGTAAAAAAATCGTAATTCACGCGGGCGGAGCCGCGGGCACCAGCTAGTATAATAATATACCTCTTCGGTATAGGATAAACTGCCGAGAATCGTGTTAAATGGAATTTTTGGAACTTTCTGAACCTTTGTTGACGAGTGCACCGAAAAAAAATTGTAAATTCATTCGCTAGCAAAATAGTCAGATAGTGTAGACTGTAGGACATCGTACGTTGCTAGGACTAAACAGCCATAGTGCATAGCTGATGTATACAAGATTGCGTTAGACGAGGGCTAACTCGATCCTGGTGATAAGATTAACTCGCTAGTGCAGGACTAAGGCGCACTTTGCTTTTAGGCAAAGCCTACGTACATAATCTACGTAGGCTGCAATAACATTAACAGCCGTTTTCACTAAGCCTAGGAAACGCCTAAATCGAACGCTTAGCCCTAAGGTGACAGTTGTTGTAGGTGAAAACTGTCACCTATCGGCTAAGCATTCGATTTAGGCGTTTCCTAGGTTTAGTGAAAACGGCTGTAAGTAGTTATAAATCAATGAGTAACGTTATAAATCAATGAGTAACGTATAGTTATAAATCAATGAGTAACGTTTGACGACCTCCGTGGCGCAGGGGACGCACGCTCGGATTCGAGTGGGAGGTCGCGGGTTCAATTCCCGCCACGGGCCACTTTGGAATTTTATAATTTCTAAATTGGCTCAGGTCTGGTCTGGTGGGAGGCTTTGGCCGTGGCTAGTTACCACCCTACCAGCAAAGACGTGCCGCTAAGCGATTTAGCGTTCCGGTACGATGCTGTGTAGAAACCGTTTGGGTGAGTTCAGTTCACTTACCCCTTCCAAGTTAGTACGCTAACATCTTCGACTGCATCATCACTTACCATCAGGTGAGATCGCAGTCAAGTACTAACTTGTATAGCGTAAAAAAAAATAAAAAAAAACAATAAAAAAAAAACATCTAAACAGTACATTATTTATACAGTAGAAAGTCAACTAATCGGACAAATTTTTATAATTAGGCATTCGGATAATCAAATGTATGCAGAAAAGAGGGTTTTGTGCATACTGGTATGTGGCAAATTCCTAATATTATGTTTATTAAAAACAAGAAATACCTAAACGAAACCAACAATACAAAGCGCCTTTCTATAAGTTCAATTCTTGGTTTCGGATAGAAGAATCATACCATAATTAAAGAAATATGACCTTTCAAACCTAATTCCCTAAGTCCTATAAAGAAAGTCTTTCTACCTAAATATAAATAGTACACCTAATACTTACATGTGAATGTAGAGCACACACAGCACAGAGCAGCACGACGCAACAGACCAATGTGACACACAGAGCCGACATGAAGAGAGCGTGCTTCAATCGCACGCAGTATCTTCTGTACAGAGCCTCGAGCTCCAGCTCTGTGCCCTCCTCCTCTGTGGACAAACGAAAGAATAGCATTATTAGACTACTCATGACCCTGGCCAAAATTCCGTTACATTGTTCAAAACTTTTATTTCCTATGATAAAAAACATTGAGAATGACTCAAACGCTCAGCGCGCGGAGCCAATACACCAAGGAGAAGAAATAGTCTACTCATGCTACACACGGGTAAACATTTCCTTTCATAGGACCTCCTTGACATCTGGGATCTGAGATCCCCCTAAGATTCAGACTTCCCCGTCGAACCGAAAGAAGAAATAACGGAGAAGTAGATTGGACTATAGAAGGTAGATGGTTTCCTATTACTCCGCACAACGTCGCTGTTCCTTTGACCATAAACACAAACACTAACACTAAACTCTCATTATCGTAAACAAGTAAACAACTCTCCTATTCGCTCCGTAACGAACCAGAGGGGCTATTCACTTCATTTTACACTGAATGATGTGAATCAAGAAAAAAAAAATAACTTTACGCCTATTGGTTTACACTCTAAACTTTAGGGTGTAAAAAAAGATTCCGACGAATTGAGAACCTCCTCCTTTTTTTGAAGTCGGTTAAAAATTGAATATAAAACATTGGAATTACAATTTCTCAACATTATTGCGGACAGGGTTGTCGACCATGTTGCGTTTTAAACTACATTCAATTTTACGCTCTATGCCAGTGATGTCAGTAGTCTTAAAATTAAATACGTTAATTTTACAGTGCTCTTTACGTGAATAGTTCCTCTCCTTATAGATATACCGTAGGTACAATAAATATTCTCAAACTGTGACAATACCTTATAAACCTAATAAATAAATAAATACCTACATACTGTTGTGTAGGTAGGTACAGTAAACTTTAATATTTCCGCGTTCTGTTTCAAACTTATGATTACTCGTACGCGCAATAGAACGATAATATAAAGCTTCCAAAATTCACAATTCGCCGCTGTTCGTATTGCCATAAACATTAATTTTACTTAACACTAAACTTTAGTCATCGTAAACAAAACTCCAACACGCTCCATAACGAACTGGTACTCGTTACTCGTCGTGGAATAAGGAGTTCCAAATGTAGGGTTAGTACAGGCTTTTGTACGAATTTCGAGTTGAATCGCATCGCACAAAGAAATCGAATTGACAATCGAATCGACAAGACTCTCTTGGCACTTGAAGGAGGGCGCTGTTGCACAACAAAGGCAGCCATAAAATAAAATCTCCTCAATTTTACTTCAATTTTAGTTTAAAATAGTTAATAGTAAGCAAAAACAACATAAGATACAATAGTGATATACTGATAGACTATAGAGCGAACTATCAAACAGTAGCACAAGATAGCGGCGTTAGTTCAGACTTTGGCCACGCGCCAGAATAGCCTTGTCGCACTGTAGCGTCATCCATGGACAGTCGCTGACATTCTACTGTCAATAGATGGCGCTGCGCTGGCTGTAAATGTATGGAGGCATTCGATTCGTTTGTACGATGCGAGTCGTCTCGAAATTCGTAAAAAAAATCTGCACTAACCCCTCAGGTATGTACAGTAAACTGAATGTTTCGGCGACGTGTTTCCAACTTCAGGTGCTGTCGCTGCGAAAGTTTGTCTAAATTCACGTATTTATTCATTTCATGCCATGGAGCGAGGATTTGTTTGCAATGAAAATTCTCTTTAGGAACTCAAGAGCGTGGAGAAATTTTAAGAAGAACCAGAAATATTGCTTATGTTAAAATTTATTAGTGTCTAAATATTTATATATTTTTTACCTAAAAACTTGCCCGAGTCTTTTTATTTTTTTAATTTAAATAAACTAAAATACTAAAAAAGTAAAACGTACGAGCGTAGATTAAGATTGAATGTAATGAGACCAAAATTGTTCAATTTAGTAGACTTGCAACTCTTTCCATACGGGCATACATAGCAATTTTGAAAACACTAGATAATAATTATTCCAAGAGCTATCAAAATAAATAAAATTGTGTTGTAAAAAAAATAATTATAAGGTTGCCTGCTTCAATTTGGCGGTGCCACAAATTTCATTGAACAATAAGGAGTGCCTCCACGAAATAACCACTCCTTTACGACTAGGTATTGCCGCCGTTTACGACTCTCCTAAGGACATTACGGCGATTGAAATCGTGGTTCAAGGCACGATGTTTTGATAAGCTTTTTTTTTGGTTGTTATCGACAAAAATGGAATTCCATATGTTCAAACTGTACCTACTTGTCCTGAGAATATGGATTGCGATCTACAATTTTAGTATCTACTACAGAATCGTGCGGTAAGTAATATTTTTTCACCTACAAACAATAACAGTGCCCAGTCATCATTACATTACAAAAATAATAATACTGCAAAGGGCACATGAGTGTACTTAGCCAAGCTGTTCAAATCTATATCAATAAAAAGTATACCTCAGTTCTCAACTGCAGACAATACTTTCTCTATGCCTCAACCACCGATATGAAGCTGAGGATGAGCGCATCGGAACATTTTACGTTAACCTTCTTCATACAAAATAATGGTAGCGCCCCATATCTATGGTAGCGCCATTTGTCATGGCGTAAATCTTCCCTGCAGAAACTCGCGCGCGGACAAGGCGCGGACTAATAAATAGTAATAAGTTTAGTAATCTGTGGCGTGGACTGCGGTCCATAGACAATACTGCGGTTGGCTTAGAACTTACGCTGTTGGTGTCAAAACAAACATTTTTGACACCAGTATACTAGCGATATTTTTTCGCGCGGTCCACCGGGTCCTTTGCATATACGACTATCGTCTCAAAAGCTCCGAATAAATTTTGTATGAACTTTGTACTTTTTGCATTTTGTATGAACCATCGACCTGCCTACTGCGCTATGCAAAACAATTGAATATTCATGTTAGGATTGGGAAAATTCTGAAATGAGCGTTTTGCATTGGCCTCCAAAAGTGGTTCTGGGAAATACAAAAAATATAAAAAATATAGGATAAACAATAGTATGTTTCATTACAAGTGCGGAAAGGCTGTTATTGCAAAGAGTTCCGACAAATGTCTACCCGAGCCGAGGCGCAGCCGAAAGCGAGGGTTGACAGTCGGAACAAGTTGCAATGACGGTTCCGCACGTGTACTGAACGATTATTTTTAATACAGTTGCGAAAAAATGAAGCAATTTAATAAAATAATAAAAACACAATAAACTCAACTAACTTAACATTTTCTGAAAAACTATTTGCTTTTTTCTCTTCTTTCCACGCAATAAATTCGTCGTATGTAGATATGTAGCGACTTTTTGACTTTTCCGGTAAAATGTTCTCCGAAGCATTTTGTGCAACAAACAACTAAACTCGCAAAGAAAATTTCTGAAAAATGGCGCCAACCGTAGAATATAAGCAGTTTTTTTTTCTTCACCCATTCTGGTGATTTAAAAAAAAAAATAAAAAAAAATTTGGTCATAGACTAAATAATATTCTGGTACGCAAAGGGAACTATGCCCATACAGCCAAGTCTTCAGTAGAATTTTTTTTATTGATATGAAATGAAAATGAAATTTAATGATATGAAATGAAACCTAACCAAACTCATTCAATCAAATCTGATATTGAAACAAATTAGTAGCTTCTTTTTAGAAATATACGTATTTGCATGAATCATAAAAACTTCTATGAATTTTTTTAGTAAAAACTTCATGGTTGGTTTTTCTTTTTAATAGACATTATTTTGACAGTTGGGAAAGATAACGCACGAGTTCGGGAAAGGTAAAAAAAAAGCACGAGTATGTAATAGCCCACATCCCGAACGCTATACGTCCCTGCAATACGCCACTTTTTGAGCAACTGTATTAAAAAATTTTTTTAGCAAACAATCGCCAAAACCCCTGTAAATAAAAACATGTCCCATTGCCTCTGTACAATGTACATCGGTCCAAGGGTCTAAACATTGGTGAGTAGGCTACAAATCAAAGGGATTAGCAAGGATTTTCCGGCTTTGTATTTAAAAATTGCAGACAAGATTTACAGAAACATACGAAAAGGAACAAAAACAATTTCGTAATTAAACGATTAATCATTTTAATAGCAGTGTAACTTACCTATTTTGTTCCTCACAATCCTTTCGTAATTGCAAATATACCTAAGTGCGTTTCGGTTTGAAGTATACTGTAGCCAGTGAAAGACACACCTTGGGAGTGATAGCGAATTGCTGATCTTACTAGGCTGTTACCATTCTTTTCGTGAAATTATTAAATGGTGGTAACAATAAAAATAATACTATCCAGACTACAGACAAACCTTGTCTCAGGTTGAAAAGTGCAATCACATTGCGTCGTAACACGCAGGTTTTGAAAGAGACCCAAATGGAATTTTTAAAATTGGAAATACTCGTGTAAGTGCTCAATATTCTATTTTACCTGTGATTAGAATATGTCTCCTTTTTAAGTAGTACATGGACTTATTATTATTTGCGATTTAAATTGTCATTTAAATCTATTTTAGAAAAGCAAAATAACTGAACAAATAAAACTAAAACTACAAACAACCCTTTGAAACTATAACATGTTTAAATCTGTAAGTATATTACGAGGGTTCATTAATCCAATTTGCGGATCGTCTGACGTCCCTCCTGAAAACATTTTTTATGCTCACGTCCTGAATCTTATTTTCAAGGCCAATAAAAATCTGTGACCCCAGAAGTATATATTTTTTATCATTTACCAAGTCAAGGCAATGGTCAAGGCTGATGAATGCTTCATAATTTTGGTAAAGTCCTTCTATCTTTACGTGTCTTCCTCGTAATATGAGTCAACATGTTACATTGACTCTTAACTTTGACACTGCAATTGCCTCTCAAGGTGAAAATAGTTAATGTAACGTACCTAACGACTTTGGCAAGAGACCAACACAAGTTGCCGCTAATTCCCTTTACTATGTTCCTTAATTCAAAGGATTAAAGCTCGTTTTGTAATGATTAACTGTTGGTCAAGTTTTTTGTCTTGGTAACCGTATTGCTTGGCTCTGTAATGATTGCGATTAATTGTTTTGATACATTTTATTTCCTTGTTTCTTTTATAGTCGGTTTAGTAGTATGAGATTTGGCTATATTGTTATCTCGCTGCCGCGCTGCAATAAAATTAAATAATAGACCACCAGCGGTTGCGCTCTGTCTATTGTTCGGCAGAAACGGGCGACAGGCACCGTCCTGGTTTCCTTATTTTATTGCACTACAGGCAGCGAGATATTAAGTCGACTATAGTAAGGAGCTTATAGATTTATGTGAGTTTCTTTTCAGTAGCAGGGTGCGTAGAAAGTTGGATCGGATCCTTCGTAAACTTTGTTATCACCATTATTATTTGAATATTTGTTACAATTTACTGACTCTTCCTAAGTGCCTGTAAGTTAGGCCTATGTGAAAAAAGTATTTGAAATATTACATAGTATGCGGATCTTGGATATTATAAAAGTTTATTTCTCCAATATTAAAATTATGATCTACGAGTATGATTAATCACCGAATATGAAAATTTTGTTGTAACGTGTTTGATCAAGCCGCTATTATGCAGAGTTGCCTATCTGTGTATATTTAGATAACAATTTTATTTGGTCCATATAACAGTCGTCCGTTTATAACTATTTCCTTTTACAACGGTTATTGCATTACTAGCGAATATAATATGCCTGCCGAAACGCCGAAACGAATTTATCTGATATAGAAAACCAATGTTATAAAATCGTTATAAAAACAAAAGTACGATGTTTGTTTTTGTAAGATTCTGGAAGAAGTGAATTTCGCATTGATTTAATTCTTTGATTTTTATCCTGGAAACACAAGGATCCCATCTTCATAAGACAGTATTTACGAGTAATGTGTACCTACTAGCTATACCTATTCCGACTTCGGACGCTCAGTAGAGCATAGGTATTTTGCTTTTGCTTAATTTTTTCCTGTCGTAGGATTGCATCAGCTTGAAAAATAGGTATAGTAAGCAACCTTTAAAAGAGACATAATTATTGTGTTGCATCTTAACAGCGAAGGAATTCGTATTATGTAATATGCATTGATAACTGATAAGTGATAACTCTACGTTGTCCTATTAATATATACACTGTTACTTTGTCTACGTTTTAATGACTCTACGTTACGTACAATGATGACGTTACAACGTTAATAATATATGTTATATCGATTTTAAACAAGAATAATATAATTGACTCATAATATATTCGTAGCTGTGGTACCTCACAAGCTACTCTATGCCGCTACGAGTTACGACATTGCTACGGTGTAGACTGTAGCAGCTTCGTGAACTAATAAATTCAGGGTCGTAGACTCATCAGTTATAGATACAGATTATAATCGTTATTATTATTTTGACTGTGAAATTAATTTTACGTCGATGTGTGTCCGTCTGTGACATCGTAGCTCTTAAACGGATAGACCGTTTTCGATGCGGATTTTTTCTTTTTTGAAGGCCAGTTTCCTTGTAGGAGTATCGGCTCTTTTCCAAAATGATGTAAGCCATTTAGGAAAATAGCGTATGATTACCCTGTTAAGAGTCAACTGACCCACGGTGTCTCCCATACAAACGTAATACCAAAATCATTTGTAATTCGTGCAATTTTTGATCATGTTGTGGTGTTATTCGGGTTCATATAGTAATAATCTATGCTCCTGGTCATATTTGGTTCCGAAATACTTTTGTTAAACGAAAATGTAAACGAATTTAGTTTTGCTTATTTTTATGTCAAAAAGGACATGTTTTCTACTTATTTGTTTTGTAATAAAAACAACACTATCTCACGTCACATTAGTTCAGGAGCACAGTTTTTATCGTCCAGCTAAAGAAAAACACCAGTTAATAAAAAAAGTTACAAGTTTTCATTCATAATTTTTGGTATTACGGAACTCAACCAAAGTTATAAAAATTTTTAACAAAATTGATTATTATTTCGTTTTACAGAAGTATTTCCGAACCAAATATGGCCAGGAGCATAGATTATTACTATATGAATCCGAATAACACCACAACATGATCCAAATATGCACGAATTATTAATGATTTGTTATTTTGTATGAATGGAGACATTGTAGTTCACAGGCCCCTTAAAACTGCTTCAGGCGTACCAGTGTAAGTGTTAAATGACAAGCGAAGGGTTTCAAAATTTTTACTTTTATTTGTTATGACAATATCAATGAAATCATCATCTACAAAATCCCGCTTGTAGGCTAGAGAAAAGTATAAAATATAGAGATTAGCTTACAAAGACGAATACTTCCCATTAGTTTTTGAAACAACACTCCGTTTTGCGGAAAGTTACTACACTAAAGTACTTTCCACAAAAGCTGAAACAACAGACACTTTTCAAACTTCAGATCGACAATCATCTTAAGGGCGATGGGTACCATCCGGGCGCGAAAATTCAAATTTTATTTAGTTTTTCGCTCATAGTGGGCTAATTATACATCGAAGGCTAATGGCAATGAGTTTTGCGGGCACAACATTTATGCATCTACATGTTTTTAATATAAACTCTGCTCAGAAATACTCATTTACTTCATATTGGTTCCCGATAGCTCGAAATCTGGGAAACTGCAAAAAATTATCTTTCGGGAACCAATATGAGATGAGTGGGAACTTTCGAGCAAAGTTTCTATTAAAAACATGTAAATGCATAAAAAGTAGGCCCGCAAAATGCATTGCCATAAATCTACAATGTGTAGTTAGTCTAATATTTGCGAAAAACTAAATAAAATTTGAATTTCGCGGGCTGGTAGGGCCGCAACACCTTAAACTGAATTATTACCCGCTTTTATGCTTAATTCGAATCCCAAAAGATCCCAAAAGATTTATTAAATTAAAATCTCAAAGGCAATCTGAAACGTTAATTAAGCCAGTTAATTTACTAATTTACCTTCAATATCTTCTGTGTCCATTTCAGTCATTTTTTCAATAACTCAACAGTGGTGTAATTTTAGAAAAATTTTTAAGGGACACATAATTATTGTAATATACACTTATTATACTCAAAACACTTTCGTAAACGAAACTTTTCATTCGCGAAGTTTTGGAGGAATCAGTTTCTACTCCGACACAACCTTACCCTGCCGTTATCCGAAGCATACTAGACGGTTGTCGGTTATGGGAAAATAACTTCAATGGGGAACGCCAGCTGGAAAATGATGGCATATCTATTGCTATCGTGAATATTTAAAAATATGACTGGGTCAGAAAAATCTACATAAATCCACGACAGACCCGGTAGACACATAGTTTGAAATAACACCTAATGGCTAATACAAAACACCATTTTATGTTTCATGAGTAATTTTATCCCTCGCTAGTTAAAAGGCACTGTCTTCAGTTAGCTCGCGCTACGGAGTTCGTCATAACAAATCTGTATTCGTGATTGCATACGTCAAGCATTGAAAGAGAAACTTTCACTCCACATTTTCGAAGTCACGCTAAAAATTGATTTTCTTTCGCCTAGCCCTCTATGCGATACAATCCGAAAGAAACTTTGTTTCAATAAAAAGCTTTTATCAATTTTTTTTTATTCAATGACTTACGACGCTCGTTTCTTCATTTTATTGCCCCGTGTACAGCAAGGCCTTCCTCTCTACATTTCTGATGTAGAGTAGTAGTATGAACAGACCCGTGCCAAGAATTAACTGTCGACTTGTATACTACAGTACATTCCGACTAATACAATATTTGGAGGTCTTTAAACTTATACCATGCGTTCAGACATGCAGCATGAAACTTACCGTAGCTATTTCACAAATTACATGCTAGACCAAGGTTAAGTATTCAGAACATGCTAGGTCGAAGGACAAGATGGTTTATCATATAAATTGAAATAGGAAAGTCTAGAAAATTGACTCGTACACATTTTCGACGATTTGAAAACGCTTTCCTCAATTTTCATATTTAATCTGTTCAGTGTTTTACATTCTATTTAGTAATTGATCATTAAAAAAAAAATGTTAACATTTTATGAGTTTGGTTTTCCTTAGCTTAGCTCGTTGACCGAAAGTGCAAGCCTATTTAGATATAGTATAACTAGCTATAACTAATAAGTTACATTTTTTGAATAGTGGTTAAATTTTTTATGTGATTATGCTCGTTAGATTCAATGCCATATATAAAACAGTAATACCAACTCCTTTAAGCCTCATGTTTTCCAGTTAGTGTCGGAATACACCTGCGTAATTTACGTCACTGAAGGTTCGGCTCTATACGCTCGAAATGTTTTTAACGGCGGTTCCCAATATCCTATCTATCCATGGTTTGCCTTACGAGAAATTTGATATAACTTGTATGGAGCTTATGTCACATTGATATCTCTAGTAGGGCAAATAGAAGATAGATACTTTTCGATAATTTCGGCCGTAAGTAGATAACCTACTGGTATGTATAACTTTAGCGAAAACAATGTCCGTGAAATGCCGAACCTTTGAAGTTACTATTTTTGCGCACATTCAACGCAAACGCTTGCCGCGGCTTGTGTCACATCAACAAAAGTTTACCAGCCCTCACATCGGCACACCGAAACGTCTGTTCATTGGCGGCTGAACTTCTGGCAGGTGTGTCCGAACACTAATTAAATATTAAGATAAGAATTTATTATCTCAAAAAATACCATCTTCAGTTTAATTAAATATGTAGTGGGTAAATCTTTCTTAAGATTTTTCCTTAAAGATTCTAATAATGCGATGCCTATCAATGACAAGCTATTCAAAGAGCAATTAGAGAAGACTGGAATTCTTTGGATAGCATTAGCGTGGACAGCTACTGAGCTTAGATGCCTTTTTGTTATAGATTTAAAAAAATCCAAGGTGTATTTATATTACATTCTCGTACATATTTTGTGGATGTTTAAAAAAAAAAACTTATATTGTAAATCACTGCTTATTCAGACATGAAGTTTTGCTCTTTCGATATTTTAAATAACTACTTTCTCGTAATTATAATTTTTATCCACTGCATATTTTCGTTGAATTTATATATTTATTGTTTTAGCAGCAATTGATCACTGTTTAGCGATGCTATCTCCATCGAATCGTCAGTAATGAAGATGATCTTAGATATGTTGCCGAATGAATAACCCTCTTATTCTGTAAATTGACAGTATCATCAAAGACAGGATAAACAAATAATCTTAAATAAGAATGATGTTCTTGCCAGCAGAGATTAAGGCTCGGTAGCTTCAACAAAGTAACTTTAACAGTGACGCAACCGTTAAACATAGCTAGTTTCTATGACTTTTTCTGTAACGCGACGTTTAACGATAACGTGACAATATAAATATACAATACCTGCATGGAAAAAACATCGAGATTTGAATGATATTATTATAATATGTACTTATTCTAAGTTTATTAATATTACTAGCTGTTTGTATGGTTGTACGAAAAAACACGTTACTCCGTGGCTCCATTATGGTGAGATTGAAGGACAGACAAACCAACCAACCAACAAACTCACATTCAAATTAACAAATATATTTGTAAGCATGGCTGGCAACAAGCAGATGCTCGTGGCAACGAACAAGGATGCTTTAGACCGCGCAAAGTGGAAACAATTAAGCAGGAAAGCTGACCCTGGCATATGCCAGGATGAAGGCTAAGAAGAAGAAGAACATTTGTAAGCATGGATATCCTAGCATGAAAACTGAATAAAAGGTCCTCAGGTCAGGTTATGTATCCGTTTTGTTGGAGCAACCAGGCCTAAAACTATAAGACCTTCTTGACGTTAATACCCCGAGGGAGTGGCAGGAGTTGTCACAGATATGTACGGGGACACCTTTTAGGAAAATGTTCAACTATTTTTGTGATGTAGTCAAAGGCATACCAAACCAACTCGAGGTATGAAACGTGCTCATGTTTGCCTCGAAGTTGTGTCTAAGTACATAATTACCCTTCAAAACCCTTATTAGAACCAAGTTTACCAAGATACTATTATGGTATCTTGTGGTTTGTTTAAGGGAGAAAGATTTTCTTGGAAGGTATAAGTATATTAGATACAAGTTTTATGTCTTTGTTACTTTGTTATATAAGGATTTCTTGGTGTTTTGAAGCAACTTAAAAAGGTTGGATAATAATATGCTAATTACAATCAACTGCAGTAAGGGTCTAAAACATAAAAATCCCTGGCTGATTTTGTTGTGAATTCTTCTCAGTGCAGAGCGCGTTAAAACCCTCTCATCTATACTTCTATACTTATAATAAAACTGTAAAGGGTCGAATTCTGTACATTAAAGATATTTTGAAATTTTTTATTGGAGGACAATATTTAGTCGATACTGAAGCCAAAACTGTAATTTGTTTAATTTTTGTCTGTCTGTCTGTCTGTCTGTCTGTCTGTCTGTCTGTCTGTCTGTCTGTCTGTCTGTCTGTCTGTCTGTCTGTCTGTCTGTCTGTCTGTTTCACGACCGCGCATCACGGCTAATCCGCTGGATGGATTTAAATGAAACTTGACATGATTATAGTTTATACTCCGAGGTAAGACATAGGATACTTTTTGTCCCGGAATTCATCATGGTTTCCCTGGAAGACGGCATCAAAGTCAAAATGTGTATTTAGTTATAATTCATTAACGCGTTGTCCGATTTCATTCATTCTTTCTTTATTAGAAAGGAGGTTCTTTAAAGATTATTCCATACAAATTTTATCATCATCACTTTTGTAGTTCAGAAATTACAGGCATCAGAACCTTTAGCGATAAGTTCAAGTAGGTGACTTGAAACTCGAAATGGACAAAGAACCTAGGGCTAAGACGTAGAGCTAAAGTTAGACTGGACTAACCTTACAGCCGTAAAAAAATAGGCTTAGCAGAAGATTTTGTATGGTTTAAGATTTTTCTCTTTTAGGTTGAACAAAAATCATGAAACTCGCTACGTTATACCGTATAGCGCCATCTCTACAATTTATGTGGAACTTAAATGTAAAACTCTGAGATAGGTACTACCGAATTTTTTTAAATAGGTAATAATTAACTGTCATGTTATTTACTGTTTCATGACTTTATATTAAGACTAGCTGTTGCCCGCGGCTCCGCCCGCGTGAATTACGGTTTTTTTACATAATATACCTTCCTACTTGAATTCCTTGATTTTTCGCGGGATTCTGGTGTGATGTTGTACAGAAACCTGTTCTAACTTTACACGGGTTATCTTGTGGTGATTTTGAAAACTCCTTTTTCTTACTAATAATATAAAGTTTCATTAATACGTAGTTGAAAGATTAAAAGGACGATTTTAACTGTCGATATTTCGATACATTGGTACCAATGTATCGAAATATCGACAGTTAAAATCGTCCCTTTTCAATGTGATTTTTATTCTGAAACCACGAAATATGTCAAAAATAATTAAACCATGTGAAAAGTTGTACTGGTGGTAGAACTCTTCTTTAACTCTTCTTTCAGAGTTCGGCCGGGTAGGTACCACTGGGATAAAATACTCTTTTTACTAACAATATTTCCCAGCCCAACATAATATAAGAGTCTTTTAAAAATCTTTGCTTCATCTCAATACAATCCAAAACATCAGAATGGGCAATGGCTATATATTTCTTTACGTATAAGAAGACCTTAGATGACAGTCAGTCGGTTAGGATCGTTAAGACCTAAGAGTTAAAAATATTTGTGAACCATTATCTTACCCTTTCCATATTGCGGATGATAAAGACGCGGCACAACAGTGCCATCTTAATATAAAGTCAGGGAACAGTAAATAACACGACAGTTAATTTTTATTTAAAAAATTCGGTAGTACCTATCTCAGAGTTTTACATTCAAGTTCCACATAAATTGTAGAGATGGCGGTATACGGTATAACGTATCGATAACGCCAGTTACATGATTTTTGTTCACCCTAAAAGTGAAAAATTTGAAACCATACAAAATCTCCTGCTAAGCTTATGTATTTACGGCTGTAAGGGTACTCCAGTCTTACTTGAGCCCTACGTCCTAGCCCTAGGTTCTTTGTGCATTCCGAGTTTCAAGTCACCTACCTACTTGAACTTAGCGCTAAAGGTTCTGATGTCTGTAATGTCTGAACTACAAAAATGATGATGATAAGATTTGTATGGAATAATCTTTAAGGAACCTCCTTTCTAACAAAAAAAGAATGAATGGAATCGGACAACGCGTTAATGAATTATAACTAAACAACGTTTGGACTTTGATGCCGTCTTCCAGGGAAACCATGATGAATTTCGGGACAAAAAGTATCCTATGTCCTACCTCGGGGTATGAACTATAATCATGTCAAGTTTCATTTAAATCCATCCAGCGGATTAGCCGTGATGCCCGGTCGTGAAACAGACAGACAGACAGACAGACAGACAGACAAAAATTAAACAAATTACAGTTTTGGCTTCAGTATCGACTAAATAGTGTCCTCCAACAAAAATTTTCAAAATATCTTCAATGTACAGAATTCGACCCTTTACAGTTTTATTATAAGTATAGATGGCACTGTTAAAGCATGAACAGGTTAAAGTTTTCACTTCTGTCGACATTCCCGGAGTGCCGTGTCTTTTTTTATCATCCGCAATTTGGAAAGGGTAATAATGGTTCACAAATATTTTTAACTCTTAGGTCTTATCGATCCTAACCGACTGACTGTCATAGGTCTTTTTATACGAAAAGAAATATATGGCCATTGCCCATTCTGATATTTTGGATTGTATTGAGATGAAGCAAAGATTTTTAAATAACTCTTATGTTGGGCTGGGGAAGTAGATAGTAGTATTGTTTGTAGAGTATTTTATCTCAGTGGTACTTACCCGGCCGAACCCTGAAAAAAGAGCTCTATCACCCGTACAAATTTTTACCATGATTTTTGACATATTTCGTGGTTTCAGAATAAAAATCACATTCAAAAGGACACTACATCGAAATATATCGAAATATCGACAGTTAAAATCGTCCTTTTGATAGGTATTTCAACTACGTATTAATGAAACTTTGTATTATGATTAAGAAAAAGGAGTTTTCAAAATCACCACAAGGTAACCCGTGCGAAGTAAGAACAGATTTCTGTATAACATCACACCAGAAACCCGCGAAAAATCAAGGATTTCCACGGTATGTGTAAAAAAATCGTAATTCACGCGGGCGGAGCCGCGGGCAACAGCTAGTAAACCTATATTTAAGTCAACTAGTAGTTATCACCGAATACATAACTAGCGTATTAACCTTTTACAAGAGCCTATGTGAAATAAAGATATTTTGACAGTTGACTTTCAAAAAACTAACGTATCTGACATTTAGAAAGGCAGACGGGAGAAAATCGTCCCAAGGATTTTCATTACAGCAAATAAATTAAGAGCTTTAAGTTGGAAGGAAACTTAGGGACGTCTTGTGAAATTCATAATATGCAAATTAAACTTCATCCGGGGACCTTTATTATTCTATTGCATTTCTGAAGAGGCGTGATACGAGGTCTACTGTATAAAGAGACGTTTGCCCCACGTGCAGCGAGATATTGCGACTATATGAAAAGGTACATCAATATTAGAAACCCATTACTTACCGTTAATGGATAGGTATGAGTTTACTTTGTACTGCCACCATACATACGATCCCTTCTTGTTATAACTACAATAGAAACTTGATTTCAACGGACTATAATAATATAATTGTTGTCGTTTTCGGATAATCGGAAATCTAGATAGAAATTGTATACAGTTTGGTTTAAACATTCGAATTTCGGAATGTGTCAATACCTAAGAACAATGGTGCGGGCCCATACATTGGTTTCGCTAATGCAACATGAATGCAACTATAAATGAAAAAATATTTTTTTGATTGGGCCCGCAAGCCTGAACTCAATGCTAAAAGATTTTTCTCACAATGAAGTGGAGAAAAATTAATATTTATTTTCAAAATATCGTAATTGAGTATTATAACAACAGCGACCTCCGCCATGAACCATCAGAGAGCATAGACAATACACTATATCCTCTTTGATAAATACTTGTCACTTGTTCGAGAATTTGTCACTGTTGACAGTTGTAGCCATGTAGCTGTCGGATAGTGTTGCGAGATGCCGGAATTAAAAAAACTCCAATCGACTGAAAGAAAAATTTAATAGAGTTAATAAATCAATATTCAATTACAAGGGTATTTCGGAAACGCTAAACTACCAAGACAAAATGCTCTATACTCAAAATAATCGGTTGTAATAGATTTCAGTAATAATAATAATTAATAGGTGTTTACTTTTCTGTCAAATAATCATAAATCTGCAAACATTTTATTTAAGTGAGACTGGCTGACACGGAAAAATAATATTCAGTTTTACTCCAACGCAGTGGAAAACCCTAAAGTAATTTAATATTTTTATATAATTCGAGTAAATTAATTGCAAAAAAAGGAACAATGGAAATTGATACAGTTATTGTCGTGTATTCTACATTAGTACCTGAAAATAGGATTTTCTTTAGTAGCTGTTACATGTTGTTCTCGTACAAAAGTGGACCGATCGTCAAAAAGATGGAGTATAAAAGTGGAAAAGTTTGGCATCCGGCAACACAAGCTGTCAGGAATGTGGAAACGGAACCTATCAGTAATCAATTGAATTTCTTTAAATATTTTATTTTTTGACCCGTCCTTTACAATAACTGGTGATACCTTGAAAAATTCAGTTATTTACTAGAATCGTCTTGTAATAAATGTTACATCTAGACGCTAAACTTCATTTGTGTACATTTCTGCCACTGTTCTTTATTGAATTGTAGGTATGCTTTTCACAGAGCAAAGGACCCATTTTAGTTGTCCATTTTTGTACCCATACTGGTTGTCCCGTTGCTACTTTTTGAAAAACCTACAATACTTGCAAAGCGTATTCTAAAAGTTATTTTTTTTTTGTTTCTGCTTTATGTTCCTATGAATCCCGTCTTCACTATCTATTCGGATTCAGTTGGTAGTCCTGATAATCTCGTAGCTGTGTTAGTGAAGGCCAAATAGTCGGATTTCTTATACTGTATTATTATTCTGTGACCTGTGGTACAATAATAACACAACCAGAAAAACATAGCGTCAGGAAAATAAGTAAAGTAAGTCACCTTTATCATCGCCTAGTAAACTACTGATTTTCAAAATTCTTTAATAACACATTGTTAAACCAAAACAGCTGGAAAAACGAGCAGTATTAGATACTTAAATTAATTATTTTTGGGCATATTTTGAGGCTTGGCGAAAACCCAAGAAATGCAAATTAAAATTAGCAGTTTCAATGCAATTAGTATAGTAAATATTCTATCTACATGGAATAGATAAGTAATATGAAATTTAACTATTTATTTAGTACTTATACATATAATCTCTACACCAGCTGTGCTATTCTACAAAATTTCCATCTCTGAAATAGCTGCCAGACAGCTGCCAACCCGAATATGGCATGCAAAATTGTACTCTATTACAACTGACAAATTCATAGATGCATAGATGTACGCTCGTCGCTGTTTTGCAGAATAGCACGGATATTACAAACAATGATTATGACTTGAGATGAGTACCTACTACTGAAAAACAACTGAGCTTTATAAGTGTCAATTGATAAGTCGGAAACGATTCCAAAGATCGATCCCAAAATAGCGTAAAAGAAAATAAAATTTGATTTATTTCATTCCGGTGGCTATCTCCTATACTATGATCTGCCATCTGGCGCTCCTATTCAAGGGCGAGTACTGAATAACAGCCGGGTTCCGTATGTCATTAGATGAGACGAAGACAGTTCGATAGATCAATGCCAGAATACCGAAATAACAAGAACTAATAGTAACGGTTCGAATTATTTATGTATTTTATTTCACTAGCTGTTCACATTTATTATTTTTAAGGAGTTGTAATATTCTAATTTATTAACCTACCTACGTCCTACTCCTACTATATTATATTTAATTCACTCAATTATTTAGAACTAGCTTCCCAGAGCCTTTTTTTGACAGTTAATGCCTAATGCATACTCTTCCGTCGAGGGAAACAGAAAGGTTATGACGTTATGTGGAGATCGAATCCACTAAAAATTGTCTGTTTCTACGGCGGACCTGCTGGCGGGAGTACGGGATTCACTGCCGTGTCTGCCGCGCTCCCGCTATGTCTGGAGTAGCCAACGCAGCTTTTCCGCCCTGCTTTGACTTTTCTAAATCATGAGGTACGTACAGTTCTTCTAAGTACCTAAGTGTTTTTCTTCCTTTTATCGCTCACATCCACCAAATTCTTCGTATATGTATTATCTATAAACCTCAACTAGTGCTATAGTTTTACCTACCTACGATATAACATCAATGACATCTGTGATTCACGATCCAGAATAAGATCCAGATGAGAAGTTTTCAAACCACGATGGCGGCAGTTTCCGGTCGTAACTATTCGGTTTCAGGTAGGTACATTCGATACTTCGAACCCGGATGATTACGTGCGTATTAAATAGGAATTTTCCTATCATTCGCTTAAATTATATTTACGGAAATATTTCTGTATCTGAAATGATAAGAGACTGCGTGAATCTGTCAAAGACAAAACTACGGACTTCGCGGAAGCTGTGTGCTTCTGAAAAAATACTTATATACGTATAGCGTCGATGAAGTTACATCTTCGTCATTGATTGGTTCGGCTTGCATTGTTTTTGGAGCGAAGGCACTGATTGGTTGATGATTGTTGCTATGATCTAGTCAACTACTTTGTTTGGACGATGTGCATTTCCAAGCGCGAGGTGCAGATTAATTACTCATTTTATTACACCGCGGGCAGCGAGATATTGCGTCGTGTATAGTGTTTACTTTTCTCCTGACTCTGGTGGTAACATAATACTAATATAACAATAGCGAAGATCCGAGATGTGGGGAAGGCACTAGAGACGAATCATTACGCCGCTAAGAGTTTTCAACAAGTGGCCAATAAAACTAAACGACTAATAAAAGTTCCATGAGGAACATTCTACGGATACATAAGTAGAGTATCTAAGCACTGTTTATATTATGTTACTTATGTTAGGTACTGTATTTATTATGTTACTGTATTTATCACCGTTCTTAAGCAACAAATATCATACCGACGTTTTGCAAGAGCCTGTATGTTAGGCCTATGTGAAATAAAGATATTTTGAGTTTTTATGTGTATTGCACGGTTATTCGCAACTTGCTAACTGTATCCCACCCATTGACTTATACTCTAGACGGGGCGGACCGCGCGAAAAATGTCGCCAGTTTATGGGAGCAAAACCCCCTCCGGCGTCAGTAGTAAGCTGTAAGCCTACGCAGTATTTCTCAGGTTTTCGACACATGGCTCTACATTTTTATGTATGAAGAAGGTTTACGTAAAATGTTCGGATGGGCCTATCTTGATTATTATTATCAATGAAGAACCGGAGAATTTTCTAAGCTTACAATGACAACATTCCTGAAAATGAAAGCTTCGTTAACCAAAGCCCACCTTTTCTCGGAGGTATTCTCTTTATTGCCGGTGTGATGCCAATAAAACTGTCTGAAACACAGCTGCTGAGAAATAGTACAGTCGCGAACAGAAAAACTGCTGTATGAAGAAATTATTCACGGGTTAAGTTGTTTTTCCACAAACCAAGCGGTGCGACTCTAGATATAAATACTATAATTTAGTATTTAGTATTTAGATCTCTTTGGATTAAAAGGATACACTGAGTTTATTTTTGTCCTTCTCTATCTTACGAATACGTTGGTGGGTGCAACAGACAAAGTTGCGGAAAAATATAAGAGAAAAACAACGTTTTCCCTAATTACTTAAAAAAACTAAGCACGTTATCAAAATCCGTCTGTGGCTTTTTTGGATATTATCATTACCAACACGTTAAATCAAAAATTAGAAATTCTATTTTGGTTTTCGATAAAAATTTGAAAAATGCAGATTTTGGAGCAACTTTATAAGCAGACTTGAGACTGCTTGCTTTCGATAAAATCTATTTTGATCGTTTCTTTTCCTTAGTTTTATCTGAATGCTCTACGAAGTAAGTGGAGGACAAGCTTTTCCATCCGCGTTTCCTGTTAGAATAATAATATTATTATTATGATAAATAGCTATATAAAAGTCACGCGTAAAGTATATTTATTTAGGTGGTACTTAAACTTATTTTATTGACATAAATGACTGTTTTATATTCTGTGATGTTTATTATAACTAACGTTTTGCGCTTCTAATGGAGCATATAATGGGTTTACGTTAGAACAATTTTCTATTTTAATGTCTTTACTACACTTTCGTCACTTTGACGTACTTAAACCGGATCCGCATATTGTTATTTTCCTGTTCACTACAAAAGTTTGACATTTGCCAGCACCACGGAATACATAATAGTACCCAACAGGTATCATCGACGCTCTAGTATTATAGAGCACTTGGGTTCTATCCATTTTGGATGGAAAGTTTAATATTCATACCTTAAAAGAGTGCCATCTCAAAAAAACTTTTTTCAAAACTATCTAGGTATAGATAATAATATAGAATATCGTGCGGATTCCGGACATCGAATATCGACATTACAATTATTAGCTTTAACAGAGCTACTAAAAGTCATCTAAGTTACTCTTTAAATGAGATTTAGATATAGCAGACCTAGCTTTCGATTTTTGCAGATCGCGCAGACATCAGGAATATTTCATATTTTATATCCGTGCTATAAAGACGCGATGCTGTGTTGCAGTTTTATAATGGCTTGATCTATAAATTTTGTTGCAAGCTCTTTCATCTCATAGACGTAGATACGGTCATCTGGAAAGCTTTAGTGTACCTATTAGATTTCGGCGATCTTCCATTACGTTTATTCCAGTATTATTCACCCAGTTTAGAAATTTGTTTCTGCAGTTGTAGGTATGAAGTAGGGATGTTATGGATATATAAATTCGGATCCGGATATGGATATGGATATTGGTAAAAAATAATATCAGTTTCGGTTACGGTTATGGATATTAAATTATTTCGGATTATCCGATAGTTTCGATTACGGATATTAATTTTTTAAGGAACTGTAAAATGAAATACAAATAAGATTATATTCGACTTTAATTGTACCTTGTAAGTTTCGCAATCTGTCATACAATTAATTTTTTCTTACAGCTACTCATTTTGAAGTGTTATATATACTATTAAACACGGATGCGGATATGGATATGGATATTGGTAAAAAATAATATCGGTTTCGGTTACGGTTATGGATATTAAATTATTTCGGATATCCGATAGTTTCGGTTACGGATATGGATATCCATAACAACACTAGTATGAAGTTGTAAGTAACGATTTGAAGTTATTATTCTCCAATATCTTTTGTCTGTGATGTTACTTGTTCAGTTTAAAAAAGTATAAACATGACACTCGCTTGTTTGGAAAACCACCTGTTTCTGATAAATCTTTTAGGGCTATGTTGTACAATATTTCAAACAAACTTATGAACGGTCCAATAATTTATATTTCTTAATTGTTTAAAGAATTACTGTTAGAATGTATGAGTGCTCGGAGCCTTGGACTGTCCTCAATGCTCAGCACCGCAATGGGTGAAGATTTGGCTGACTGTCTGTTTGTCTACCTAACTGCCTGTCTGCTTTGCTTGTTTGCCTATATTTTGTCTAATTATTATTTATTATCATGTATAGATATTTCAACCCACGAAGACGTGAAGATTCTGTAAAATCGCATTTTTCATTCGATTCGTCTGGACTATGGAGTTATTTACATCAAATTATTTGTTGTTTAATTGCCTACTTATCTATAATAGTGTCTACCTGCCTGATTATATGTTTTTTTTTACTTTTTAATAATATGTTGTTGTCCTTGCAGTCTTTCAAATTATTGGACCGGATAATAATGATGATGTTGACATTACTCGTCTTTATTCACTCATGCCTACAACACACTGTGATTTGATCAGACATTTCCATCCATACCTCGAAAACAGGTCAAGCGGAGAACGAATGGTGTCGTGTTGGAGCCTGCGGCATTCGTGACGTCACAATTGATACATAAACGACAAAAAAGTGACGTGTGCCGTGAGCTAGGGCTGTCAACTGGCACAACTAAAAAATTTTATATTATTTGACGCTATAGCGTCAGTGGCTTGAGGAGATCATCAGTGCTATTCTACAAAATGTCCATCTCTGAAAAAGCTGCCAGACAGCTGCCAAGCCGAAGATGGCATGCAAAATTGTACTCTATTACAACTGACAAATTCATAGATGCAGAGATGTACGCTCGTCGATGTTTTGCAGAATAGCACGGCAGTAATAGAAAGTGTCACGAAGCTAAGTGCAGAAATGACCGATGGACATTGGACATTCAAGACTTTTTTTACATTATTTAAGCTAGCAATTGACTGATGAAAAGCGATGATATAGAGTCTAAGGTGGCGCGCTTGCCTAGGAAATGCCTTTTCACTCTTGATTTGAATGTTTTCAAGTATCTAAGACCCAAGTTGTAGGTGGTGAGAAAGACAGAAGTCGGGAAGGTACTCCAGACGCTTTCAATGCGTATGAGGAATAAGGTAGGTACTTATGTGTTTTGATACGTCAACTATATGTATAGGGATATAATCCTTTACGATGCCTTGCAGTTTTATGGGAAGTTAAAGGTGATGAGAGAACCAAATTAAATAGTTCCTAAACACACTCTACGAAATATGTTCTATAGAATGCCGAAGGATAGGCAACCGTACACTTGCCATTAATGGCTTGATAGTTCCTTCAGATAGCTTATATCCTTTACAGAAGATTTAAACAGTGTCAACCCTGACATTAAATATGTACTGGACTACTGGTTTACATGTAGACAAAGCATTGGAGTACGTACTACGTGCCATTTCAACCAACTGCAATGGCGATGTGCATTGTGAATTGCGGTTATTGACGGTGCACTGCGTGACGTGAGTTGTGACGTCACGGCTGCTGGCCGCGATAACACCGTGTACGCCGTTAGTGTTAGTCACGAATATATGTATTTACTGCTAGGTTGCGCCCCTAACTTCGCACGAAGATACCCTATTACCAACGAATATATAATATTACTAACGTACTATTACCTAGATACCTTATTTTCCCAAGTGAGCGGTTGAATTTTCAAAAATCCTTTTGTCGTGTCAAGCCGAATGTTAGCTTGTTCGATTCAGTTACTTGAGCTCAAATCTCAATGCAGATTGTAGATAGATTACAGTCAGTCTATTTTTAATCACCTTTTTCTTACACATTATATTGTATAGACTATTATTATAAGAATATTAGTTACCTATCCAAAAATATGCAAACTAATTTAATTATTTTTATTCTTGGTTATAGACTGTTCATAAATTTTCCCAAGAATTCATTACTCTCGGAAAATAACTAAATCAATTATTTTATTAATCGAAAAAATCTCAGTACCTACGCGTGTAAATGTCGTATAACTCGTAGTCGGCTATTTATCCGTAGATCGCCGATACAGAAGCCTAAAGAACCATGAGAGCTGGTACAAAATTTTTATAACAACTAACAAGGGTAAATTGATGCAAATCTCAGTATTTACTGATATAGTAATATTATAAAGAGCTCGTAATCGGCTACCATTTAGCAATCTTTCTTAATATATGTATATAAATCTCGTGTCACAATGTTTGTCCTCAATGGACTCCTAAACCACTTAACCGATTATAATAATATTCGCACACCATGTGCAGTTCGATCCAACTTGAGAGATAGGATAGTTTAAATCTCAATTCAACTATTTTTTAAATCCCCAAGGGCAAAACAACGTTTGCCAGGTCAGCTAGTATACTTATAGATGTAAATCTCATAAACAAAAGTCAGAACAACCCTGTGGGCTGGTATAAAATGTGTATAACTAACAAGAGTAAATTGATGCAAATCACTGTAACAGTCGTATACCTAACTCGAATCCGGCTACTGGCTCTTTATTAGTAAATCGACGATAAAAAAGTCAAGGCAAGCCTGCAAGCCCCTGGTAGAAATTGTGTGTAAATAACAATCTTAGTATCACTGTAAGAGTCATATCGTAACAGTCGTATAATTCGTCACGGGCTACCGTTCGGTATAAATCGGATGAGATGTGGCATCCTTATGTGGTTGATGTCCAGCAAGCTCGAACGAAACGATTTTCTTCCACGTTTCTGATACGTACCGCTAAGGTGTGGAACATCCTTCCAGCTTCTGTGTTCCCAGCCAAGTACAACCTGGGTGCCTTCAAGAGAAGAGTGAATAGGCATTTTCTAGGAAAGCGCGCTCTATCCTAGACCTCATCATTTCTGTCCATCAGATATGATTGTAGTCAAGCGTAAGCCTATCTAGATAATAAAAAAAAACCCTGTGAGTTGTGTATAAGTAACAAGGGTAAATTGATGTAAATCTCAGTATCACTGTAATAGTCGTATATCTCAAAACCGGCTACCATTCAGCGATTTATCTGTTATCGCGTTAACACGGCGTGAAATTGTTTCATGACGCGTTTTGATGCTCGAGTATATGAATGTAGAGTCAACTGCCGCAAAATGGGGGTTACTGTTCCTACACAACGGGATTTATTTCCTTAGATAAAGTTATCTCACCTATTTACTCACTTGCTAAGTCGATAACAGTTATAAACAAGTAAATAAATTAAAAAACACGATTGCCCTGAGGCAAAACTACTTTTTCCGAAAAATATAGCCTAATATGTTACTCGGAATGATATAAGGATTCCTATAGGAAGGATAAGGAAGTTAGAAGAAATCTAATTTCTCTCCATTTCAAATTTCAACCAAATTGGAACAAACATAAAAAAAGGCGTGTGGCACTCGGAGACTGCTACGGTAAAGCTATTGCATAGAATTTAAAGTAATTTTTAGTTTGCCATCTATCAAAAATTGCAAATTTTTCGATTCGATTTTCGATAGATGGCAAATTAAAAACTAAAACGTTGTGGAGTTAGGCTCCCTGCTTTCATGCTAGCCTAGTACCAAAAGCTCTACTTTAGGAGTGCCAGGTTATTTTCGTTACGAAATTTCTGGATTCGGTCTGCACCTCAAAGCCCGCGATAGAAGCTATGCAATAGCTTAAAAACTGCCGATTTTAAATGATTGGGATAAATTATATTCTTTTACTTAAATCTTCGGGAAGCTTATCTTCAAGACAAGACTCAAGTCACGTGTTTGAATTACTTACACAGTAGGTAGGTACCCATATTATAGTAGTTGTCACAATTACGGCGGCTAATTAAAACGTAATTGGACCGCAGCGGCAATTTATACACATCTAAATCATTTCACACGCAAGATTACTACACCAATACACAACCTTGCAATTCTGTTAATTGTTTCTCTTACACGAGACTTACTCAACACCGAATATTACAAGCAGCTTAGAATTCGTTTCTGATACTCATTCTGACTTGTCTTGCACTTTCTTACCCTGAGTGATGAATATAAAGTTGGATCGAGAGAGCAGCTGACAGAGACAATTAAATGGTTATCTTTGGAGGAGGCTTTCACCCATTAGAGGTTCTTGCATAATAAACAAATTAACACTACTAACAATAAATTTAATTAATCCAAAATTAACCAAACAACACATATCAAATCAAATTAAGTTGAACTTGTATTAATTTAATTATATATGTAATGAAATGAGTGACATTTCATTCATTTGAATTTGCCGCGCTTCGCGTATCAGCTGTCGCGTATCTATGATATTGATCTGTGTCGATGATTTAAAATGGCGAGGGACGCTGAAATTGTTGTGTGCATTTTTGTCGTAATAAAAACTCATAGAAAGAATGTGATTGAGGACTCGAGATATAGTGAACTTTAAATGTCGTTTCTTTGTTATTTCAGGTGAGATAGAAGTGTAATTGTCGTAACTTGATAATAACTAGATAATTGTAAAATAAAACAAAACTTGTAATAAAACAAATCTTTGTTATTTCAGGGAAACAATTTGTGTTTAATTTTGGAGATCCTCAATGTCTTATAAAACGACATTTTTGTGAACTAAAAGAAGATGGACCGGCTTCAATTTGAGTTTACAATAATAGCCTCAAATGATGGCAAATCAAATGTATTAGCTATAACCTCAATATCTACTGAAGAAGGAAAATGTTATGTTTTACCCGAGGAACTGAAGCCGGTGAGTCATCATACATATATTGTTAAAACGAACACTTTCACAAAAGTAAAAAATAGCATTAAAAAAGACACCAGAGTAGAAAAGTATGGATAAAGTTGGATGAAAATCTAAAGAAGACATATGTAGATGAAGAAGGTAATATGCAATTTTTAGATCAATATTTAGATGAAGTGAGCACAACACAAGCAAAGGACAAAAATGACACTTTGCAACAAATCTTGGAACAATTAATAGAAACTACAACTAAGAAAGAAAGTCAACATAACTTAAAACATATCTCAGAAAAATTTATTATTGAAAAATTCACAAGCAAAAATCCTAATGCGATGCAATGGATAGAAATTTTTGAAAAAGAGTGTGCGCGCTTTAATATAACAAAAGATGAGACAAAAATAGATATTTTGAGGTTATTTTTAGATAAACCTTGTTTGGATTGGTATAGCTCGATGATCATAAAACTAACAATAAATTCTGAATGGAGTGAATGGAAAGACAAGTTTTTAGAAACTTTTAAAAACCAAGGATGGGACATAGTCACATATGCTCTCGCATTTAGGTATAAAGAAGGACAGTTAATTGATTATGCCATAAAAAAAGAACGGCTTTTATTAGATATAAACAAATCTATAGATTCCAAAACAATGATAGATCTTATTGCAACTGGTTTACCTGGATTTATCTTAAATAAGTTAAACAGGGATGAACTCAACAACACTACTGACTTGTTCAACGAGATAAGAAAATATGAAGGCACGATGTATAAGAAAAACTCAACTAACATAAAGAGCAGTACATTTTATAATAAAAATAAAACTTATGAGAAGAAGTCATGTAAGACTTGTGAGTCTTTGGACAAAGGGATTAGATATCATCCGGAGGAGTCATGTTGGTTCAAGAAAAATAAAAATGAACCTGAAAAAGATCTTAAAACTAAAAATGTAAACAATAACTCCATAATTGAAGTAGACATAAATACTGAGAAAAAAACTAGTAAGCACACCATTAATCAAAATCAAGCTTTTATTAGAAAATAAACTAGAAGTGAGTGGTATTTATGATTCAGGCTCACAGATTTCTATAATAAATTCAAGATTAATAAAAGTAAAAGAAAAAAAAGATGATGTGAACATAGCATACATGAGAACGGTTAATGGTGTGAAGAAGATGGATGGCTTGATAACAATAAAAATTAAAATATTTGATTTAGAAGAAGAGGTGGATGTATACATAGTAGAAAATGAAGATTTTGATGATTTCATAATCGGATTAGATATGATAAAGAAATTCAGATTAACCCAAAATGAGAACTTGCAGATAGAACAAAAGAAAATAACAAATAAAATAGACAGGATGTCTAAAGATAACAGAAATGAAGATAATAATATAAAAAAATATACAGTAAATTTCAATGAACACATACAAACAGAGGAATTTATAAGTATGACAGACCATTTAGATAATCAAAAGAAAATTGAGATAGAGAAAATTATAAAGGAATATAAAACAATATTTGCTAAGGACAAGTATGATATAGGTTCAGTTAAAGATTATGAAGCTCGCATAGATTTACAAGTAAATAAATATTGTAGTAAAAGACCATACAGATGTACAATACAAGATAGATTAGAAATTGAAGAGCAAATATCGATGTTACTAAAGAACAATTTAATAGAAGAATCATACAGTCCTTTCGCTGCTCCAGTGACATTGGCGTTTAAAAAAGGTGAAAATAGAAAATCCCGTTTATGTGTAGATTTCAGAGAGTTAAACAAAATAGTTATACCACAAGCTCAACCATTTCCTTTGATAGATGATCTAATTATTAAAACTAGAAATTGCAAGTATTTTACTACACTAGATATAAACTCAGCATTTTGGGCAATACCATTACGGGTGGAAGACAGAAGTAAAACAGGATTTGTCACACAAGATGGCCACTTCCAGTGGACCTGCCTCCCTTTTGGCTTGAAAACATCACCAGCAATTTTCCAGAGAATCTTAAGCAATATTCTAAGAAAACACAATCTCACAGGATACTCTGTTAACTATATCGATGATATTTTGATATACTCGTCTACCTTTGAAGAACATATAAGGCACATTAGAAATGTATTAGAGGCAATAATTAAAGAAGGCTTTAGACTGAAGTTTAAGAAATGTACCTTTGCTTCAGACTCAGTAAAATACCTCGGCCATATAATTCAGAACAATTCAGTAAGACCACTAAAAGACAATTTGATTTCAATAAGGAACTTTCCAACTCCTAAGACGCAAAAGAACATCAGACAATTTTTGGGAAAAATAAACTTCTACCATGACTATATACCAAGAAGTGCAATTATTTTAGATCCATTACACAATTTATTACGAAAAAACGAGAAATTTGTATGGTCAGAGAAATGTGAAGAAGCATTCAATCTGATAAAAAGATATTTATGTTCGCAACCGGTCTTGGAAATATTCGACAAAGACTTACCAATCAAAATCTTTACCGATGCATCTTTGGAGGGCATTGGAGCAATATTAAAACAGACACAACTAGATGGTAAAGACAAACCGGTGGCATATTTCTCAAAAAAATTGAATGAACATCAAAAACGGAAAAAGGCTATATATTTAGAATGTCTTGCTATGAAAGAAGCTGTTAAATATTGGCAGCACTGGCTCATCGGAAAACAATTCACCATTTACTCAGATCACAAACCTCTAGAGAACATGAACATTAAATGCAGGACAGATGAAGAATTGGGTGATCTCACATACTACCTATCTCAGTATGACTTTACCGTAAAATATATACCTGGTAAAGAAAATGTAGAAGCAGACTGTTTGAGCCGAAACCCTGTATTAGAACCAGAAGATAACAGAGAGGAAACATTGAGAATAGTTAATTTAATACAAATAAAAGATATAGTTGGAGACCAAGAGAAAAATGAAACAATAAGAGAAAAGAAACAAAATTTAATACTAAAAAATAATATCTATTATAAAAAAATAAAGAAACAGGAAAAGATTATCCTCTCAGAAGAATTTAGTAAAAAACTTATAAAAAAGGTGCATGAAGATTTATGCCATATTGGGATCAGACAACTGCAGAAAAAAATAAGTTCAATATATACGGCTATAAACCTAACAAAAAATATCATAAATATTTGTAAAACATGTGAAATATGCATAAAAAATAAATCAAGATGTCAAAAAAAAATTGGATTAATGTCACAACTGGGACCAGCTACCAAACCATTTGAAATAATGTCAATGGATACTATTGGTGGATTTGGAGGATCTAGGTCTACAAAGAAATATCTACACCTTTTAGTAGATCACTACACAAGATATGCATTTATTGCGACTTCGAAAACCCAGAATGCATGTGACTTTATAAATTTAACAAAGAAAGTACTAGAGACAGATGAGATTGGAATTATCCTGACAGATCAATATCCGGGCATAAATTCAAGAGAATTTAAACAATTTTTGCAGGAAAATAATATTAAACTAATTTTTACAGCCGTGAATACACCATTCTCGAACGGCTTGAATGAAAGATTAAACCAAACAATAGTAAATAAAATAAGGTGTAAAATGAATGAGAAAAATAATAAGAGAACATGGACAACACTGGCAAGAGAATGTATACAAAAATATAATGAAACAGAACACTCCGTTACAGGTTTTGCACCAAAATATTTACTGGATGGTACAAATGTCAGTATTCTACCAAATGAATTCAAAACGATGGAAAAGGAAGACAAGTGGATTGCTGATAGAAGATTGGCATTAGAGAATACAATAAAATCTCATGAGTATAACAAGAAAATATTTGATAGAAATAGAAAAATGCAAGAATTTAATGTAGGAGACAGTGTATATGTAGAAAATGGAAATAGACTGAATAGAAAGAAATTAGACGAATTAAAAATAGGCCCTTTCAAAATAATAGAGAAAATATCGAATTCCATTTATAGGATTGATACAGGCAACAGAAAAACAGAATCAACATTATTTCATATAACAAAATTGCAACCTGTCATAACAGAGGCTGAAGAAGATGAAGGAGATGATAATGAATATGAAGATGACTTATAAGTACATTTTACAGATATATTGCTTAGAATTTTCGCTCTTAGGGGGGGAGATGTAATGAAATGAGTGACATTTCATTCATTTGAATTTGCCGCGCTTCGCGTATCAGCTGTCGCGTATCTATGATATTGATCTGTGTCGATGATTTAAAATGGCGAGGGACGCTGAAATTGTTGTGTGCATTTTTGTCGTAATAAAAACTCATAGAAAGAATGTGATTGAGGACTCGAGATATAGTGAACTTTAAATGTCGTTTCTTTGTTATTTCAGGTGAGATAGAAGTGTAATTGTCGTAACTTGATAATAACTAGATAATTGTAAAATAAAACAAAACTTGTAATAAAACAAATCTTTGTTATTTCAGGGAAACAATTTGTGTTTAATTTTGGAGATCTGAAAGATAATTATATGGCAAAACTCAGTACTCAGTGAAAAATAATTTATATGGCAAAACGACGCTTTCTGGGTCAGTGAACTAACAATGATAGCGAATTAACGGTGAAGTAAAAAAAATTAATAATATATCCGCTATGCCACGCTAAAGTGGTATAGTAACCACTTTACACCGTTCAACGTAAAATGTAGAGTTGTGGTAATCATAATCGATATATATCCAAAATAAGTCGTAGAAATCTGGTAGGTAATGGGAGAACGTTAAAAGGTGTTGAAACCGAATAAAACCATAACTGTATAACATTAACTAACTGAATGGTAGATCTGTTACTATGGCGGTGCGTGGCCTGGCCGGCCGCCAAATGTCATATCCCGATTAAATTCATGATGTTATTTCTGTAACTCACACCACGCCACGCCTCGTGTAGTGTCACCCGTGGGATGAAAAATCTAGCGCTTTGGGAAAAACTAATTGTACCCTATCGGGAAAGAATGTTTCACGAAACTTTAACGATGATGAAAATTTCAAAAATACTTAAATATCGTGGTGTGGTTAAGTCGTGACTCGTGAGCGCGACTATACGTTTTACGTGCATAAAAGTAATTTAATTCCTTGTTCTTTTATTTAGCTATCGAGTAGTGTAAATGACATTGATACGATATATAATATGCTAGTTACTGCATCACCAAACTCTATCCCCCCCCCCCCTTTATCATTTCATCTCAGTTCTCTGAATTGACTCCCACTGTGGAAGCAAAATAGATTCACGTCAAAACCTACGAACACGTGTAATGTACTCATTTACCTAATCCACTAATGGTTAAATGAATATCGAAGCTACTTCAACTCTTCTTCGTTCTAGTATCTTATTGAGTGGGACTTTTCAAACAAATTCATGTCCACATGTGCGGTTGTGTTGAACTCAAAATCTTATTTTATTATTCTAGAGAAAGATATAATATTATGTTGCTTTTCTTAAGAATTTGAGCGTCTGCGGACTGCGTAGTCCACTGGGCTGTACTGAATTATATTTAAAACTCGATAGACTGGCACAGCCTTTTTATCTACAGAATCTATGGTGTTGAGTCGTGTGAGCGAAGTAGCGCGTTATAGCTAGTTTTAAATAATCCTGCGATGTTGATAACATGTGATGTTAAACCGATGTCAATTATGAGAATATCCCACCAAAAGTTTGGCGGAAATTAAAACACCAATTTCGCGCGAAAAAGTCTTACATTTTGAACAGCAAAGTGCTTTGAAGTGCGATCACAAACTCTCGGCAACATCAAAGAGCAACGTTGACACGTTCAGTGTGGGGTACGGGTGTATGTTTATACATTCACGGAGCGAGACTTGGATTATAAACAAACGTCTGTACCAGACAAACTGTGACTGTGCTTAATATTTGCTTAGAAAGATCCATATTACAAAAAACTTAATCAGGGTAATAGTTCACCCACCTCTGCTTTACCTGGACGATACAATGGGAATTTAAAAAATCATTTCTTATCTCTTGCATACGTCATAAAGAGAACCTAGGCAACATTTCAACTTTCTTTGAATGGGTAAATGAATAGTTATTGATAAATCAGGTACTTAAACTGAAGACTTTAAGGGAGTAATAGAGACGCATGGGAGATGCCCGATACAAGAAATATCGTGCAGGTTGGAGTTACTTCTAGATACCTTATATACTTTCTTAATCGCAGTTTCAGATCCTTGGTGAGTCCTCTGCAGTCCTTAACCGCTTCCCCTTCCGTATAGTATAAGTTACCGTCAGGAATATCAACAGTTTATTAGCCAAAATAATTGTGTTACTCATGTAAGTAAACTTATTCATACCTACTTATCTAGTATCTGACCTAGTCCTGTTTCGCCGCATTTCGAAAAAGCCTTCCTTATCCCTTGTATACTTTATAACACGGGAATATCTGAAAAATTTCAGGTTCAGTTCCTAGAGCTGTGGCTGAGACATGAACACCTAGAAATTGAATGAATGAATGAGGCAATGTTGAATGAGTCAGGACTTTTATTTCTCAGTTGTATATAGAAGTTGGAAGTTTCTAAAGCCACACGCCGTATATCTGCATCTGCGGATGCTTTGATAACACACACGTCTGGATCGGACGGATTTAGTCCGCGACCGTAAACTTGACATTGGACGGGAGGAAATCGGTCAATTACCAGATTTATGGCCATGGGGCTTCACTCACGCGCAATCAGCGCTGGTTTATACATAATGCGGTAATTACTGCGAGCACATTCTGTTGCTAATCGAAGATGACCATACCTCTAGACCATATATATGTACTTTATCTGCAGCCAGACACATCGTCACAGAAACCTGTCGATCGCTTATTTCATAACCATATGGAACTAAATTAAAAATATATATATAAGAGAATGACAGTTTACTTCGACAAGTCACGTGATCAATTTTTCAAAGGATTCATTCATTTTTTGAATTGACATTCATTTTTTGAATTTCGTTCCAAGTAATTATGGTTATGGAATGAAAATGAAATCGAAAGTTCTTACTTCTTAGCTATAAGGCTGCTATATCTGTACCTATTAGCTATACAAACACAGTCTTTAAAAATAATTATAATAATTGTCAGATATAGAGTACCTATAGCTAAGACAAGGCCGGTCAAAATGAAATGAAATAAAATGAAATTCTTTATTTTCACATAGGCTTAATAGATATAAGCTCGCATGAAATTTCAAGACTCTACCGCCAGGTTCGGAACGCAGGTCAAGAAGAAGACTAAGTAATTCGTGTGATCATGGAATCTAAAATTGAAGCGCACAAGTCTTGAAAGGGAAAAGTTCACCGAACTCATTAGTCCTACCATGTCTATTGTTGTATGGCGTATCCCAATCGATCTTACCAGAACGCTTATCTGATGACAAGAATCTCATTGGGCAGGCGTACTATGGCCTTGCTTGTCTCATTATTTATTTGTATCCAAAAAAATGTATTGCATTATGCAAACGAAATGCACGTAGGTACTTAGGCAGTAGGTAAATATAATTGAGACGAGATGGCAAAACGATAACAAAAAGATATTGTCTTTTATTATTGCAGTGCTTATGTTTCCTGATTAATCGACCAGATAGTTTTGAACAATAGACTCCTTATAAATAGATGTGACTAACCTTGATCACAGCCGACTCTTCATGCTAGTGGACTGAAATAACAACCGCTAGACACTCTTGTTTATCTCACTTAAAAGTGTGTAACTAACATTTGTTATTATATGCATCTGAAGCTTACTTCAAATCAACTCAGTACGGTTCAAACCCCAAAGTTAAAGCGAATGGAAAAAAATCATAAATAAATTATTAAAAAATTAAAAAAAACACCACTGCCCTGTGCCAAAAATAAATAGCCTAAGTTACTCGGAATGATGTAAGGATTCTAACGATACCACATATACCCAAATCTATTAAGTCCTTTAGAAATTATGGTGGAATAAAGAAAGTCACATACATACATACATACATACTATACATATTACATACATACATACATACATACATACATACATACATGAACCCTAAAACATTACACTCCTTTTTTTTGGTCAGTTGTTTAACGCTACGGTACACGCGCCTCTTTTTTTTACTTGAGTACACGCGTGGCCTACTATAGTAGCCCATTTAAAAAAGTCAATAAATTGTATAATTATAACTATTTGATTAAAATAACAAATGGAATGGAGAAAATATTTATTTAAGTTAACATTACAACAATACAATTTAAATACAATATTTAAGATAGTGAACAATTAGTAATTTATTAAATATCTAGGAAAAAGTAACAAAAATGGCAATACTGAGATCAACGTTTTTTTGTTTTTATTAAAACCACTCTCCATTACTATTTTCTTCATTTTCGTAGCATTCAGGATATACTACTGCTTAGTGATCGTAAAAAATCTTCTAGTAGCAAGTCTTTCACCACTTTTTTGTCTACCGATTTCGGACCCTCGAGCAGAGTGCACATCGACCATCTCGTGCTGTCTTTGGTGTCAAATCATGATTAAGATACTTGGGAATCTTGAATTGTGCTGCCAAAAAGTGCCTTAATCCTCAATTTAAGTTGTCGGGTTCGGGTTGTTTGAAACTGGATAATGGATCCTTAGCATTTCTAGCTCTATCGCCTTTTGGGCTTGCTTATCTAATACTTAGGTTTTGGGTTCGAGTTCGCGTTGCCGATGGTATATTTTTGTGCCAAATGGTTCCGTTCGTCAATTTGTAGATTAGACCGCACCTTCCAGATAGAGTGGAGTGTTATCCGAATCTGATGTTTCGTCAGATCTTTCATTTAACCTTTCCTCTTCATTTTCCTGAAGCTCTGACTCATGCAGAACTAGGGCCTGTTGTTAGTCTGGTTCTGGATCAACTTTATCATCTTCACTCTCTGTCACATCTTCATCATCAGTGTCTAGCTTGAGTAGCAACAAAGATTCACAAGTGGAAACACTTGTGAATCACTCATGACGTTAATGTTATAAATCTGTAAAAAAATAAAAAATTGTCATTTTCCAATTTTAAAATAACAATAATTAAACAAAGGTATAAGTATACTTACAAAACATAGCTGGAGAATATTATTTTAGCGTTATAATTCGATAATACACGAAAAGTTACTTACCTGATTTTGGTACATCAATACACGCGCGGACTACTTTAGTAGGCCTGCGCTTTTGGCGCCAAATATCTCGCACATGCGTTTGCGCAGGAATTGTGTTGGGTACTAAGGTTGCGAAGAATATACCAGACGAGGCTTATCTGGAATCGCAAGCTTCTAGCATGCAAAAATAAAAAGTTACGACAAAAAAACTAACCCTGGTCTACTATAGTAGGCCGCGCGTGTACTCTAGTGTTAAAGACAGTCATGGACATACAATTGAATCTTCGGCTTGATTTTATCAATTGTTACAATGGCTTGCAGACATGCACCCGGTTCTCACGTGCTTATAAAGTGGTATAAAGCGATAAATTGTGTTCCCCTTAGGAATTGCTGGTTGTTACTGAACGTTGAGCTGAATGGAGCAATTGTGTTCGACGAGCGGTCACTGTATACGTGCATAGCATACATATCATATTTTACTCAGTAGACCTCTTCCTCTCTATTACCTTTATGATAAGATCTCTAATATGTTTTGATACTCGTGCCTAGATAAATGTGTAAGTAGGACCCTTCCTGCGGAGTTGGCCCGGGTGGTTACCATTGTTTTCTGGACAATTATATGAGCCCTAATACGTAATGTCTCAGGATGCCGTCATATCCCTTATACAGCGTCTTCTTTCATATCACGGTAGATGATAAACGAAAAAAGGGTTTCGTATGATATTACAATGCAGATTTCAGAATTATAGGGCGCACTGCATCTGGCGTAATTGTAATGTTTATTTTCCCGAGCGGGGTCGCCATTCCAGCACTTTGGGTCCCCAAAGTCCATCGGCTCTACAAACTATGTGCCACGCCCATTGTTACTTCAGTTTCGCGATACGTTGTGCTATGTGGGTGACTCTGGTTCGTCTTCGGATCTCCTCATTTCTAATTTGATCAAGTAGAGAAACTCCGAGCATAGCTCTGTCCATCGCTCGCTGAATGACTGAGTCTTCTTATGAGGCCCATAGTAAAGAAGTACCTCATCAGAAATTAGAATCGCCACCATCCAAGCTAAACGGTGAATAAGAAATTATGTCACTGATAGGATATCACAAATCTGGATTATACCACCCACGCAAGCAGCATATTTAGGGAACGACTATAAACTTGTCGGCCAATTTGTCGTTTAGGCGTCCATAAACACATTTTTATTTCCGAACATAATAACGACACGCGAAAAAAATATTTCATATTACGATACTGGGGGAGAAATTACATCATACTTATTAGGTATCTTTCAATGACTTACTTAAACCTATTTTATAAGAATTTTGTAATTATTAGTTAGTACTTAGTAAGTATACCTATGATCCTTATTACCTGGATGCTTGTAGTTCCTAAAATAGCCAAAACAGGCTACAGTTATAAACGATCATAACTTCATAAGTAAAAATTGTCCATATTCAATGTTTCTTTCTAATTATTATCTTTGTTTGTTGTTTGTCTGTTGAATTCTACGAGTATCTTATACCTTTTTCTTCCTACCTACTTCAAAGCCAAACTCGTAGTTAAAACGAATCTTTCAATATCAATAATCACGTCAAAGAGTTGGGAATCAGATAACCTTCTCTTAGGCTGAAATGTTAAGATTATCGTAGGCTTGAATGTTTTAATGCTATGCTGAAAATTTCGTAAACTCACGCATAATTTCAACATGTAGCAATTTTGTTATATAGAAAATGCCTGTACAGTGTACACACATACCAAGCAATTGTGAACAGATTTAACGTTTACAGTCCCGTAGTTACTTGTAAAAGTATTCACTGCTTACTCAATGCGTATTGGCAGAAGGCCCACCAATGGGCCATTTGATGTACATCATAATTCGCGAAATAAGTACTGTAATAAATCGGTAAAATGGGTGCGTAAAATAAATAATTTTTCAATTCGAACCGTAGTAGTTCCTGAGATTAGAGCGTTCTAACATTGAGTTAATATGTACTAACGTACCGTTCCAATGAAATTTTCAGCTTTATAATTTTGAATAGACTAGATATCATCCTCGGGCTATTTAACGATCGTGGATAAGGCTAATGCTACGCTCTAAGGGGCTAATTCGAACCATTTGAATTACAATTCGTCCGCTCTTTTCACCCGACGAACGTCCACTGATGGAACGACCTCCTGCAATGATTTCAGCCCACACGGTCCTGCGCCACTACTTTTTTAATGTCCATCAGGTCCGAGGTTTGCCAATAATACGTTTTCCCGTGCGTTCCAGCACTTTGGTTCCCCAACGTCCGTCGGTCCTACATGCTATATGCCCCGCCCATTGCCAATATAGCTTCGCGGTACTTTGGTTTTGGTTTGGTGGCTATGTCTGTGACTCTCTAGTTCGTCTACGGATCTCCTCATTTCTGATTTGATCACGTAGAAAAATTCCGGCCATATAGCTCTCTCCATTGTCCGCTGAGTGAATTTTATGAGGCCCATAATCCATGATATAATCGGATCCATAATTATGTCACCATTGGCAACACTCGCACTGTACAAAGACCTTAGTCTTCACCTTCAAGCACCGAGGGATATTGGACAACAAGACAAGAGTAGATACGAGTAATTTGTAGGATTTTACCACATTGTCAAACAATTAACATATTTCCCGACTTTATTGAGCCAGTGTCCCCCGGGCACGTCGCCAGCTCCGGCGGTAAGCCGACGCGAATACACACAAGTCTGTCGTCGAGTGTTTTGAATACTTTGCGCCGATTTACGAAATCACTCCGGAGTTTGTCGACTTGTAAACAAATGAGACTGTTTTTATAAGGTTTTTATAATAAGAATATTTTCTTTGGAATTAGTTGACGATCTCCTTAGTGCAGTTGCATAGGTAGGTATTTAAGTTCCCGGATTCTATTCCCACTGCTTTTGATGTGTGAGACGTAGACCTAATGATAAGTGGTAGGTACTCATGCTCATGTCAGCTAGGCAGTGCGTCCTAGTCAGTTTTGTATGATATTGCATTGCAGTATCATACAAAAAAACTGCACTGTAAACATCAGTTGTAAGGTCTCAATTTGCCTAGTAATGTCTGTATACAATGCCCTTCAAACCGAATCACAGTAAGAAATTTAATGCTTCACGGTAGAATAACCGACACTGCGGTGGTTCGGTGGTACCTATCCGGACGAACTCGGCAAGAAGAGTCCTATCACCACTAAAATCGAACCAGCAGTGCTATTCTACAAAATGTCCATCTCTGAAACAGCTGCCAGACAGCTGCCAAGCCGAAGATGGCATGCAAAATTGTACTCTATTACAACTGACGAATTCATAGATGCATAGATGTACGCTCGTCGATGCTTTAATTATTTTTGCAGAATAGCACGGCAGTACCAGAACGATCGGTCCAGAAGATTTTGAATTTATTGAATTTACTTAGATCAAGTTTAATGAGAAGGCTTCGGCCGCGTTAATTACCACTCTATGGACAAAGATACTTAAGTGTTTTATCGTTTCGGTGCGATGTTGTGGCAAAATGTACGATGTGCCTATATTTATTATGTGTAACGATTTTTATCATTAATGCGATTTATTTTTTAGGTTTGGTGTTAATTTTTTCATATTTGTTTATACCCCGTTACAATTATATTTCTGTTAGACAGTCTATTTATCGCGGATTTCATAAAATAGCATCACGATAGGACCAACAGAATGAAAAATTTACGCGCGTGGAGAAGCGGGCAAGAGCTTGTAAAAAGAATACAACAGGTACTAAACAAGACATGTACTTTACTTTGCACTTGCAGCATATTTCCCTAGAGTCAGCTTTACAGAACAAATTGTAGCTTACCAACAAAATGATGAAGTGGTTATACTCGTAGTTCGCCTTATGCATATAAGTTGATCCGCCGCCTTCTTCGCGCTTTTTAGGGTTCCGTTACCAAAGTGTTAAAAATGCAATCTTTGTGGGAACATTCTCTGTCCTTCAGAGTTTTTTCGATAGATTTCCACTATCTCACTAAATTCCCTACGCGCCTTAAAACCTAATAATATATAAGTTAATTTTGCGGTTAAATAACAATTAATGTGGTTCTTACTCTTTTACCTCTTCAGTATTATGTGTGGGTTGGAAGACTTCACACACGTCACACACCTTTGAGTCTATTGTTTGCGAAAAACTAAATTTTGAATTTCACGGGCTGGTAGGGCCCATAAGATTTAGACCTCTATCCTGTTACCTATTAGAAGACAGGTGTAAAACTATTAACCACTGAGCTTTAATTGCCGATAACTATCCTTTTGAGTTAGGTTTTAATAATAATAATTAAACATGTTAATAGGTTTAGGTATCATTTATATAATTATTAATATACGGTAGGTAAGACGTTAGGTATAGTTAGGATAATATACTTATAACTTTTACAAAGTAGATAGAGTACATGGCCACAGTATCAAGATTAATTGTAATGTTGATTCTTAGAAGCACACAATGATGATATGTTGCAATGAATGGTGTAGTCAAGATTGACCTTAGTAGGTAGGTATACTCGTATGTGGACTAAGGAAAATAGTATTTCTAAGAAAATTGCTTACTTAGACAAGACATTTTATTGTTAATTTAAAGTTAAATACTCCTATTAAGGGCGATGGGTACCATCCGGGCGCGAAAATTCAAATTTTATTTAGTTTTTCGCTCATAGTGAGCTAATTATACATCGAAGGCTAATGGCAATGTATTTTGCGGGCACAACGTTTATGCATCTACATATTTTTAACAAAAACTCTGCTCAACAATACTCATTTACTTCATATTGGTTCCCGATAGCTCGAAATCTGGGAAACTGCAAAAAATTATCTTTCGGGAACCAATATATGAGATGGGTGGGAACTTTCGAGCAAAGTTTCTATTAAAAACGTGTAGATGCATAAAAAGTAGGCCCGCAAAATGCATTGCCATAAAACTTTTATGTGTAGTAAGTCTAATATTTGCAAAAAACTAAATAAAATTTGAATTTCGCGGGCTGGTAGGGCCGCAACACCTTAAGTGGCCATGATCGAAACCGGGAAATCTCTTCATTCATTTATTCATTCATTTATTGATAACAACTGTTGTTATGAACGGTCACTGAACCACTGATGTCATAACAGGTCAAGATATAAGTAGATAATCTTAATAATCACTATACATGCATTTTAAATAATGTGAATAACTCGAATATACAGTGTGTCCACAAAATATTAGTTTAGATTTTATTTTAAGTATTGTATATACCTACCTATCATATTCTTGAATACTTGTAAATGAGTATTGTTAAAAAAACTGTTAATGGTTTTCCGTTTTAGTGTCTAGACAAGTTGGCGCTGCAGTGACCTGTCCTGTTTAATTGGTAATAAATAGCTGTTCTTTAAAATGGACCCTTTATTTCTTGTAATGAGCCATAGACCCAACTCCCTTAAATTATCGCTAGTCCGATCCCGGACACACTGTATACCTATACGTAATAGGTATACAAACATTCAAATAATATTAAATTTATGGGCAGGGGTGTTTGAGTGCGCGAGCCCGACTCGCACTTGACATTTTTTTAATATAATAGGTATATAATAATAAATTATTAATCTACAGACCTGGCATAATATCCTTCTCTTGACTGATTTCAATGTCACTCATTGTTAACTAAAACTCTCACACTTTACACAAAAAAAAATGTTTTTAAACTCGTCTCTACATATATTTTTACCTATGTCACACGTTAAATTGCCCTTAAATTGACCTCATGCATAACTTTCATGTTCCAACTTAGGGAAATTATTATTAATATGCTCATTTTTAACTAAAACTTTTCCACTGAAATTAAAGAACCGGAAGGTCGGTCACACTATTAAATTTAAAAAAAAACTGCACCAAGAAGAAATCTTTAGTTTTTAATCTATGTCATTTTTCGCGCCTTCACACGTGTTTTTTTTAACGTTGATACACGTCTTGATTCCGACGGCGTTAGACACACACTGCTTGTTTCTATTCTATTTTAGTCCAGAAAAAATTTAAAAAGATTTTATATTCATGGACTATAATGTAGTTTCGTGGTCATTTAATATTTAAATGGGCGATTAATTAGTCAGTTACCTACCTACGTTGAAGTGAATTAACGTTTTTGCACGTTAATTTTAATGGCGGAAGGTAACATGGTGGAAACTCTACATTTTAACTTCGTTATTTGAAACTAAGTATACCTGATAATTAACCTTATGTTAAATTACTACCTTTCATCAGGAGGTCTTGGTCTCAAATCCCATTCACGCTCCTTGGATTTTTCGGGACTCGGAGACCGGAGTTATGCGTTCATTTGTGTAGCGGTGAAGGCAAATATCTTTTTACATTCTACAAATTAGTACTTGACTGCGATTTTACCTGATGGTAGATAAGTGATGATACAGACGAAGATGTTGACGAACCAATTTGGAAGGTGTAAGTATTAAGTCACAGCGCATCCCTGACGGTTTCTACACAGAACGCACCGGAACCTATACCGGAACTATTTTCAGTGAGTCTTTGTTGAAAGGGTAGTAACTAGTCATTAGCTATGTAGGTACATGCAAACTATCGCTATTTTAACGAGGTGTTATTTGTCACTAGGCTCGGGGGGCTGAGCCTATTTAGAAATTATAAAGTTCAAGATGCCCCTGGTGGGAATCGAACCTGCGACTTCCCACTCCAATAGCACGCGCCACTGCGCCAGGAAGTAGTCAGAAGTTCTCAAAGGTGTGTGAATCCCACCAATTCACGCTTAACCAGAGTGGTAGCTATAGTTCGCCTGAGTGTTGAGCCATGGGATATAAAAAGGGGTTGAAAGCAATGGTCGAATTGAACTTTTTCACGAACCGGAACGCTGTACCTTCAGTGCTTCTATCATTTTTTGGACCTTTTTACGAACCGGAACGCTATGCCTTCACAGTGCCTACTCATATTCAATTCAGAGGGTACAGATACATTTTTAGAAGTGCTCCTGCCAAGAAGATGTCAATCATTTAAGAACCAGTGTTTAGAACGCTCTGAGAATAATTTTTACGATACGGAACGCTGATTTCACGAACCGGAACGCCGTTCCGGTGCGTTCCGGTCCAATTCGAGCACTGGACTTGAAAGGGTGTTCATTTACTGGAGCGCAGTGCAGTGCGTATTATGTTGAATGTTGACGTGGGACGCACTGCATCTGTCATGGCCAAGGCAGACTTACACTTATGATCACGCGAATGTCTTGCTCGTCTTCTCATCATTCTTTCATATAAAAAAAACTCAATGTTCCAATGACGTCATAGAAGCAAGTGTTTTATATCCTCAAAAAACTAGATAACCGAATACTGTTACATTATAAAGGCACAAACTGGAAATAAATTGTGAAGTGTAACTGGTAACTGGTTGCAAGAATGTTATAAACTTTAAAGTGGTTTTATAGCGAGCCGCCTGAACAAAGTTAGGTATATCTACGAGTAGGTAAATAAGTATGTAGGTACACACAATTCAAACCAGAAATCCCTTCCACGTCTCAGACTGCACTTGGATCGTGAATCGTGAGTCGAAGACTCCTTTTGAAACACCAAATATGAATTTCCCGGGCAAACTTTTGCGCGTTATTTTACCGTCAAATGACACTTGCTAAAACCATCAAATGACGCAGAACGGTGAACACAGACCATGGAAATAGGTTTTTATATTGACTGGTGAAGGCAGCTTACTTACGACACAGACATAGGAAACAAATGAGGATAGGCCCCATCAACAAAATAGCGTGACTATTTTTAACTAATTTGTCAAGTGGCGCATAAATGGCGTCACCTAGGGTACGTCACTCACTACACGAACATTCGACAACAAATCTTGGCCCTCACCATAGCGCCGCATGTCATGCAAGTTTATGCTGAAAATTGGAATGAATGAAATGTGATCTCCATAGTTTTATTATTTCTATGGTGTACAACCGTCGTAGCCCATAGCGTAGTGGTGCCAGGTTAGGCGAATTATCGCCATTTAGGCTACCTCGGGGGGTCAATCGGCGACCAAAAATCCCGATTGGCTACCAGTAGCCATAGGCTACCTGGAAAATAGAAACGGGCGATTTTAGGCTACCTGACTAAAAATTATCTAATAACTAGCTTTTGCCCGCGGCTTCGCCCGCGTGAATTTCGGGGTTTTACAAATCCCGTTGGAGTCCTGGATTTTCTGGGAAAAAAAACAGCATATGTGGTAACCTAACTTCAGAAACACGATTGGATAAAAATTTCTCGCCAAAAAATTTTTCCAAAAATTGATCCAAAATCTCCATTTTTCTTATTTCCATCGAAAACTACGATGGACATAATTGTAATTTTTGTTTTAATGTATCGGTGAAAAATAATTCCCAAAAATGCTCAGAACGACATTTTAATAACTGACTTAGTTTTTGAAGTTATGACATTTAATTAGGTATGACAACGTTTTTCTGTTATATTCTTCCGCAACGTTACATACTAACCTAACCTAACCTAACCCACCAACGTATTCATAAGAGTGAGAAGGACGAAAATAAAATCAACGTATCCTCTTAAGAGCGAAATAATTTCAGAACCTTTACCTTATAGGTATCCATTTTCGCATTTATAGCATAATTACTATCACATATCCTATTGCTCAACTAAAACACATATTTTTAATGGCGAAACAGTTCTAATTTCAGAAACTATACAGGAACATATTTTTAGTATGATTAACCTGTACCCCATTGCTTGACCAAAACACACACTATAGGTAAATAGCGAAAAATGTAGTTGTAGTAAATTGTAGTTGTATTTTCAGAACCTATATGGGTAGGTACCCATTTCCACATTTAAAGCATTACTATCCCATATCCCATAGCTCAACTAAAACATACATTGTCAGCAACGAAACAGTTGTAAGTTCAAAACCTATACTATATAGGTACCCGTTTTCATAGTTATAATACTATTAACCTGTATCTTATTGCTCAACTAAAACACAAAATGCTAATACCCATTTTCACATTTATAGCATTATGATCCCATATCCCATTGTTCAACTAAAACACACTTGTTAAATGCGTGCAGTGCTAAGTTCAGAACCTACATAGTGCCCATTGTCACATTTATAGTTATAATATCATTAGTTTTTGCCCGCGGCCCCGCCCGCGACAAATTAGCTTTTTTCACAAATCCTAAAGGAAACGTCATTTTCCCGTTATCGTTCCCTATTCCAACCATTATACATGCTTTCAAGCAAGTTCGCTTGAACAATCTATCTATAGATGTAGCTATAGATTGCTCTAGAAAATTTGGTATTTTGAGTATCCCACGGGAACTACGGATTTTTCCGGGATAAAAAGTAGCCTATGTTTTAATCCGGGTTATAAGCTACCTATGTTCCAAATTTCAGCTAAATCGGTTCAGTAGTTGAGCCGTGAAGGAGTAACAAACATACACACAAACTTTCGCTTTTACAATATTATATATTATATATTATATTATATTATATATTATATATATATATATAATTAGGATTTCTTTTGCATACGTTTGTAATGAAAGTTTCGTTTCTTTCCTTGCTGTTTGCTTTCTTATACGTATTGCAATTACAATTTGTAGGAATGAGATAGAGATATATAAGTGCATTTGACACAATAATCTTTTACTATACTTTATAACTAGTCGGGCAAATTAAGTGACAATTAGACAAAACGCAATTGCCCAGAGCGACGGAAAATTATAATACGATTATTATAATCTATCAATTACATTCGTGTGGGTAGTAACTTTAAAATAAAATTTGAATTTTTGCGCCTGGCTGTTTACTATGGTATTCTGTATCACAATGATCTTCATCAAGCTTTTTTAAAAACATAAATTAAACTTTTAAAAATACATTTTTTATCCAATGTAAGATTTTCCACAAAATTTTATTTGAATGATAAATTAAAGTAGCAATGTATAACGAACTATATAAAACAGTTATCATCATTGCAAGAGTAATAAATACAGAACAGAATAATATGACCCCACCATGAGTTAGAGTCTGTCTAATGAAAGTAGAGACTCGGGTTTTTTCAAAACTTTTTAAATGGCAACCCTGACACGTCAAAAAAATAATTAAATTGCAAGTATCAAACTGAGTTATTCCAATATTTGCACTATAATTTTGGGGATGACCTACAAAATTTTTTTAAATTTGCCCGGCGATTTCAGTGTCTACTTTCAGTAGAGTTTAGTTTGGTAATTGGTACCTACCTACAATAAATAAATATATTACTTTTCGCTTCACGCTGTTTTATTTACGTGTCTTCTTTATTTGGGTCTAAAATATAGGTCTGTTAGATAGTTCTAAGTTTTAGGCAGGCTACTTGTGCAAAAAAATATTGGGCGAATTTAGGCTACTCAGCGGGCAAAATTGGGCGAATTCAATTAGCAAATATCTGGCAACCCTACCCATAGGTGACATTGACAGCTGTCAAATCAACAAGCTTCACAAAAATGTCACTGAAATACATAATTATTGTTGTTTATTTGTGAATAATTACAAAAAATTGTATAAAAGATCTGCTTCACAGCTTACAAACATAACTAACATTGATAAAATTTCATTTATTAGTAGTTTTATGTGTTTATAATGGAAGATGGTGAGGAAAACCTGCATCGTTTGGAAGGCAGTTCCTCGGATGCCCCTTGTGGATTAATCATCAAGAACAAGGATAAACCACCTGATTTTCAGTTCGCCAAGCCTTCCTTGCTAGGCTTAGATAAGCTTGCTGCAGCTAAAAGGCAGCAGAATCGTCTAATCTCGTTTAAAGACGAGGAAAATGATGGCGAGGATTCCGAAGAGAAAGATGAAAGTTTGGGTGTGAAAGACAGGAAATATCGGCGTCATAATGAAGAAACGCCGACCTATACTGGCGGTCTATCTGAACAAGCACGGGAAAGAATGCTGGAACGGCTGCAGAAGTAAGTTTTTTGTGTACTGTTATTGGTTAGTTTAGGCGCCAATTTCAATAAGAGTGTCAAACCCTAATCTGATAACATTGTTGTTGAAAAATTACTGGAATTTTAACCGTTTACGCAGCGGTCGCAACGGAAGCGCTCCAAAAGGAATATTTTTCTGTTTCTCCAACATTATTTATCAATGGTCAGTGGTCATATCCTATTTAAATTATACCTTTCTCGATAAATGGCCTTAATCCAACAAAAATATATTTTTTTAATTTGGACCATAGATTAGTTTGTTAGCAACAAACAAAATATAGTATAGATATCTCACTTAGGAGTATGTATGTTCTATTTTTCAAAATTTTAAGTGTGCTTATGATGATAGGATGTAACTAGAGTTCGTAAAGATTTATGCAGGTTGTGGGCAAAGGTGATGCTATGCTTATCTCTGTCACTCAAACCTATCGTGGATATGAGTGACAAAGCTACATAAATTATTGAAAATTTATGTAATAGTATTTATATATAGTCACCATTTAATGTAATAGTTTCATAAAACATTAATTCACTTTCAACAACATTTTCAGAAAAGACAAAGAATCAAGAGAAAAAGGTGTACATTACTCCACTCAAGAAGAAAAAGAAACCCGTTCAAAGAATGACAGTGATGATCTATTCTATCGTCATCCATATGACAGGCGAGATCGCAGCAAGGACAAGAGGCGTGATGACAGGCGAGATAGAGATTCAAGGAGGGAAAGAGACAAAGACAGGGAAAGAGGTGACAGGAGCGACAGAGATAGACGAAGAGATTTAGAAAGGAGGGATCGAGATTCAGATAGGGATAGTTCTAGAAGGAGTTATTATGAGCCAAGGTTTAAAGATGAGCCAAGGACTCCAAGGTATGTTTTCATATCATTTATTTATTTTTTTGACACTCTATGAAGCTCAGGTTCGTTCGGGCATGGAGTACTGCAGTCACCTCTGGAATGGATCTGCGAAATATCAGCTCGATGCATTGGACTCGGTTGATCGCCACGCACGCAGAATAATCGGCAAGGAATCGTTAACACGGGCAAAATTGCTCAGTTTAGAACACTGACGCAAGGTTGCCTGTTTAGCGGTTTTTTACAGGATATACTTTGGAGAGTGTGTTCCAGAACTCCACAATCTAGTACCTCCTTCACCTTTCTACCATAGAGCCGCAAGACGCCGGGAGAAGTGGCATCCTTATGTGGTTGTTGTCCAGCAAGCTCGAACGAAACGATTTTCTTCCACGTTTCTGATACGTACCGCTAAGGTGTGGAACACCCTTCCAGCTTCTGTGTTCCCAGCCAAGTACAACCTGGGTGCCTTCAAGAGAAGAGTGAATAGGCATTTTCTAGGCAAGCGTGCTCCATCCTAGACCTCATCATTTCTGTCCATCAGATATGATTGTAGTCAAGCGCAAGCCTATCTATAATAAAAAAAAATATATCATTTATTTTTACATTGTCTGATTATATGACAAGAAAATCTACTATCAGTACATAACATGTCACATTTACTGTGGGTTATTTTTATTTCTATGTATAATATATTTTCATTCTGTGGTGTGCAATAAAGAGTTTATCTATGTATCTATCTATCTATCTATCTATCTATAATAATGTTTGGTTACAGCATGAAAGTCCTTAAACCAACGGACAAGACAGCCTGGGACGATGATGATGATGACCCAAAATCTGTAGCCAGGAAGTCAAGCTGGGACTTCCCTACACCCTTACCTAAGGATGACAGACCAGATAGATCAAGTCGCAGTGAACGACGGCCTACGAGAGATTACAAAGGGCGGCCGTACGATGACACGCCGAGGGCTTCTCCTCATAAGTAAGATCCATTTTTATTATTATTAGAAATTTTATTTAAAGGGTGAAGAATGCGCTATTTACTTTTTTTTAATGAATGTATAGTATTATTTCCGCACCACCTACAACTTAAATAGAATAGAAGAGAATATAGACTTCAAAAAAGAGGGAAAAGGTATTACTTACGCCAGTGCACTCCACCATAGACTGTATTATCAAAAATGGATTAAAGCTGTTAGTTTTTTTTTTCAGATACAAAATGAAACCCAAAGTAATAAGTGTTTTTTCACAGATGGGTAAGCTCTCGCCGTGGTGTGGACATTGATGATCCTGACTGGCAGGAAGCAGAAAAGAAACTGGACAGGGCCTGGTATAATATGGGTGAAGGTGAGACTCTCTACTTCTAACGAAATATCTGGGAGATCCTATCTTCTTTATGATGCGGTTACACAGGGCTTCGGTGCTTTTTAGGCTTTCTCGAAGGCAGAACTTCTTTTACAATTAACAAAGGATTTCCTCCACGATTTGCGGTTTTTCACAAATCTTCCATAGAATGCAGATTTTTTCAGTAGTAGTAGTAGTGTTTGTCTTTGTGTTTCCGCTCCCTTATTCAAATTCAAAACCTTCCTTTAAAGAAGTTTGTTATAGCTGTAAATTGCTATAGCAAAGTTTGCTTTCCTCAAATACCCACAATAAACAAGGATTTTTTGGAATAGAAAGTAGATTATAGGTCATTCAGATTTCAGCAAAATCGGCTGTGGTGTGATTGAGTGACAAAAATCATATTATCAATAACTAAATTGTAACATTTATAATTTTTATATGTAACAGGATTTGCTATTAAAAATATTGTTATTTTAGTCCTATTACATTATATGTAACCACAAAAATTCAATACTAATTGTATTTTAATTTTTAAGGTGAAACCGACGAATCAGATCCCTTCGCCGGCACAAGCGCTGAATACGTTGCGAAGAAAGAGGAACAAATAGAAAAGAGACGGAATCGCAAAGTGTCCGCGGCGCGCCAGCAGATAGACAAGGACAACGAGCTGTGGGAGCGAAACAGGATGCTCACTAGCGGCGTGGTGCACGCTATCAACATTAACAACGACTTGGACGAGGTTAGTTTAGTTAATGCCCACGCGTCATGAAAGATATTCACGCGTCATGAAACTTGTTCACGCGGCATGAAAGTAGTTCACGCGTCATGAAAGTAGTTCACGTGTCATGAAAGTTGTTCCCGCTTCATGAAAGTTGTTCACGCGTCATGAAACTTGTTCACATTTCATGAAAGTTGTTCACGCGTCATGAAAATTGTTTACGCTTCATGAAAGTTGTTCACGCTTCATGAAAGTTGTTCAGGCTTCGTGAAAGTTATGTATGTATCATGAAAAGTGTCCACTGTAGCAGCATGTAGGTTAAAAACTGCTGACCAACAACAATAGGCTTGCTTGCATGCTTTCAAAACTAACTACGACTTTGATAGGTAGCTTATCATGTTATGAACATTATCACGAAAAGATGACCATGTATGCCAAGTGCGACCAGGATGTGCAGGACTATTAGCATCTCCAATCTTTTGGACGCATTAGTATTATCTTCACACATCATTAAACTTGCTTTCACGTCATTAAAGTAACAAGACCATCTCTTCTAAATTGTATCTACAGAAAGAGAACTTTGAATATTTATATTTACTGTGAAAGTTACTTATGTATACTAAAATTTTTAAATTTGTTATAATGTTAAATTTAAACCTCTTATTTACAGGAAAGTGTGGACCGAGTACATCTATTAGTGCATAACATTGTGCCTCCATTCCTTGACGGGAGAATAGTGTTCACTAAGCAACCCGAGCCTGTAATACCGGTAAGTTTATTAATCCTCGCTTTAATAATTTATAAGCATAGTCCACGTCCTTTTCTTCTGACCAACCAAATCTTCCCAGTCTTCACTATTCACGTTTGCTCAGACACTGAGGCATCCTTATTGGCTAATAATTAAGTATGCCGATTAAGTTTAATATATCACTTTCTTTGGGAGCCCTTTTATTGATTTGTTTTGGGGATGAGGGTTTTTTAAATCTAAATTTTATCGTACTAACTTGGAAGGGGATAAGTAACCCCAGTTTCTACACAGCATCGCACTAGAACGCTGAATCGGCACCTGCGCCTAGGATTTGTCAAAAACTTAAGGCTTCAGAGTTAAGCACCTAAAACAGGTTCCCTACCCGCCCAAGTTTTCTAATTCATGAGCATTTTTAAAAATTCGAAGACGAACCCTTTTTCATACAAGCAAGAGTAATCTGTCAAAATTCCTACAAACTACCATAGAGTTACTGTAGAGCGAACGACAAGGTGGCCTTACGACTTAGTTGCCGTGAACGCTAAACATTTATTCAGCCAGTAAACTGCTGATATTTTATCGCGCACTTGACCCGGGTCCTGCATAATGTCTATTTTTATACAACGTGTAGATTACTTGCCCTTATCAGCCGAAAGCCTTAAGCATGATGCATGTAAAAATATCACAAGAAGTGTAACTCATATCCTGAGGAAACTATAGGGAGTTCAACAATTTACCATAAACTTTAAGTGACATCCCTAAAAACAGCTGGTTTAATATGTCAATGAACTGGGAATAATGAAAATTATGTGAGGTTTGTTGATGTCACAGTTAGGGTTGCTAAATTGTATTTTCCTAAATGAAGAATGAATATTTTTTGTATTGAAAATAAAATAATTGGGACTTGGGAGTTAAAAGGTTAGCTGCGGGTACACTAAACGAATTTACCAACACTTTTTAACAGTTTATCATAAGATTTATCATTTAATGATTTTTCAAGGTAAAAGACCCGACTTCGGACATGGCAATAAACGCCCGAAAAGGGTCCGCGCTAGTCAAAGCGTTCCGGGAACAAAAGGAACGGCGGAAGGCGCAGAAGAAGCACTGGAAACTGGAGGGAACTAAGATAGGCAACATCATGGGCATCCAGAAACAAGAAGAAGAAATGGAGGAGGGGCCAACTAAAGAGGCGTATAAATATGCAGAACATTTGGATAAAGGTAATATTTCCACACGAATATTATAAAGGCGAAAGTTTTTATGTTTTTTTTACGCCTTTACGCCTCCAGCCAAATGCTAAAATCTGGAGATAGAATTTATATACTCTTGATATATTAATTTTTATTATTCTATCTGAGATCAGTCTTTTAACTATACCACAGAATACAATAATAGTACCTAGCGGTATGGAAAGTTCACTCCGCAAGATAACTTAAAGAAATAGCGACCTTAGCGCTGACACAAAAAAGTGCAATTCAGTTCGCAATAGCGCTTGGCACCTAAAGTTATGCTCTCTTTCGACCGCCTAACATCTCTTTCAACGTACTAGGGCAACCTCGTAATCGGTCGTACGCAGCGCGTGAAATAGACTGTACAAGAATTAACGAGTGCAACCTAGCCGGCGTGCGACAGCCGTCTGGAATCAGTCCGTCTTAACGGCTACCTGTAGCGGACTTGATCTTGTGACAATTGAAATGGCCTCACTATACACAGATTTGATGTCTGTAATGTTGGGTCATTTCGGGTTTTGCGCATACAATAATGCTTCATCCCTTTGCAGAGGGCCAGCAACCGGAGTCGAAGTCAGATTTCGTGAAAAAGTTAACTATATCGGAGCAGCGCCGTTTCCTACCTGTGTTCGCCGTCCGAGAAGAGCTGATGCAGGTCATCAGGGAGAACAGCGTCATCATTATTGTTGGTAAGGCTTTTAGAGTTCCGTAGCCAGAGGATAAAAATTCTTTGAATCTTACCATGTTTTACTAGCTGTTACCCGCATGTATTTCGGTTTTTAGGGTACCGTACCCAAAGGGTAAAAAAGGAACCCTATTACGAGACTTCGCCGTCCGTCCGTCCGTCCGTCCGTCTGTCTGTCACCAGGCTGTTTTTCTTGAACTAAGATACCTACAGACTTGAAATTTTCACCGTCTTTGCCGCTATAACAAGAAATACTAAAACTAGAATAAAATAAAAATTTAAGGGGGCTCCCTTACAACAAACGTATTTTTTTGCATGTTCTTGCTCGATATTGATAACGGTAACAGGTAGACGCTTCAAATTTTCAAAGAATATATAATTATGTATTTCCTGTAGAAATAAATAGTAAAAATAAAATAAAAATTAAAGGGGACTCCCATACAACAAACATAATATTTTTTGTTCGTTTTTTAACTTCGTAGGCAGGGGTGTTTAGTTTACCTTAATACTATTGAGAATGTGGCTTGATTTACGTAACCGATTAGGCCGATTTTATTTATTATTCTTCCCATTTATAGGTGAAACTGGAAGCGGTAAAACAACTCAGCTGACCCAATACTTGCACGAGGAAGGATACAGCAGGTTGGGCATGATCGGTTGTACCCAACCGCGTCGTGTGGCCGCCATGTCGGTTGCGAAACGAGTTTCAGATGAAATGGGAGTCAAACTGGGTAAGGATTACTTTCTAATACTTCTAAATACCTCTCTCATTTGGATTCAGTGTGAATTTTTTCTCTACTTTCTGTGCAATTTTTTGGTACCCAGTGCAAGTGTTTTTAAAAGCTTTTATTTAACTTGCAATGTATCTTTGTTTGGGAAGAATCTTGCAACTAAATTTGGAAACAGATATCTTCAACCGATTGAGCTGAAATTTTGTGCACACTTTTAGTATGGTTAGCTTTGTGACGTAAATCTAAAGCCAACATGGCGGAATAGTTATTTTTAATGCACTAATACAATAAAGGTTATAATACAAAAAAGGAATGAAAGGGTATTCGATACGGATAAATCTATACTAATATTATAAAGAGGTAGCGTAACGATGTTTGTGAGTTTGTGACGTTGTAAGGGGTAATCTCTGGATCTACTGAACCGATTTTCAAAATTCTTTCACCAATAGAAAGCTACATTATCGTGGAGTGTCATAGGCTATAATAATTTCCAAAATTAACTAAGCATCTTTACTAAAACTTGAATAATGTAATCCAAGTCGCAAAAAAATTGCTTTCATCGCGTACGTTGCGGAAACTATTGAGGATAGAACAAAACAATGTTCTACAATATTAAAGAACGTATCAAAATCTGCAAAAAAGTCCGCGATAGCATATGCCTATCTCCTACGGGTAACTCGCAATAACTGCTTTTACTTTTAATCTATATCTATACTAATATTATAAAGAGGTAGCGTAACGATGTTTGTGAGTTTGTGACGTTGTAAGGGGTAATCTCTGGATCTACTGAACCGATTTTCAAAATTCTTTCACCAATAGAAAGCTACATTATCGTGGAGTGTCATAGGCTATAATAATTTCCAAAATTAACTAAGCATCTTTACTAAAACTTGAATAATGTAATCCAAGTCGCAAAAAAATTGCTTTCATCGCGTACGTTGCGGAAACTATTGAGGATAGAACAAAACAATGTTCTACAATATTAAAGAACGTATCAAAATCTGCAAAAAAGTCCGCGATAGCATATGCCTATCTCCTACGGGTAACTCGCAATAACTGCTTTTACTTTTAAAATTGTGGATTAAAAATAAATAATTTTTGTGAAGCTTATTTAGCCCATATGGTATTAATTTATATCTTTGTAAATATGTTTTTTAGAACGGAAAATTAATGTAGAATATTTTTGCTCTTACTCTATACAGTTTAAACAAATATCTTCAAAGATATTAGCAAAACAAAAACGTGCGGTAAGCGTTTGCGCGCCGCCTCCGCTTCGGCCGTTGCTAGGGAATGGCGATAGGTTTTATAAGTATAGGCATTTATCTATCCTAATGCCTCGAAGCGAAGCGGAGCGGAGCTGTGTTTGAGTAACAAATCAGATTTCGTCATTTTGATATCTCCGAAACTGAGGGATGTCTAAATGATGAAATCTGGTTGGTTATCCAAACAGCTCCGCTTCGCCCCGCTTTGGTGGAAACTGGACTTTACGCGGGACAGACGGGCCGGGACAAAAATATTTCTAACGCGGAACGGAGTCCGCGGGTACTGCTAGTTGACTTATAAAAGCTTGTTTTTAATACAATAAAATTACTAGTAACTTATTAAATTACAGGTGAAGAAGTAGGCTACGCAATCCGATTCGAAGACTGCACGTCACCCCGGACGGTGATCAAGTACATGACGGACGGTATACTCCTTCGCGAGGGCCTGCGCGAGCCGGACCTCGACCAGTACTGCGCAGTGATCATGGACGAGGCGCACGAGCGTTCGCTCTCCACTGACATGCTCTTCGGACTGCTAAGAGAGGTGAGTGATGACTTGCAGCGTCACAAGACGGACGGTACACTGCACTACTTTGAGTGACGTCATATGACGGACGGTACACTGCACGTGCTCGACCTCGACCAGTACTGCGCAGTGATCATGGACGAGGCGCACGAGCGCTCGCTCTCCACTGACATGCTCTTCGGACTGCTGAGAGAGGTGAGTGATGACTTGCAGCGTCACAAGACGGACGGTACACTGCACTACTTTGAGTGACGTCATATGACGGACGGTACACTGCACGTGCTCGACCTCGACCAGTACTGCGCAGTGATCATGGACGAGGCGCACGAGCGTTCGCTCTCCACTGACATGCTCTTCGGACTGCTGAGAGAGGTGAGTGATGACTTGCAGCGTCACAAGACGGACGGTACACTGCACTACTTTGAGTGACGTCATATGACGGACGGTACACTGCACGAGCTCGACCTCGACCAGTACTGCGCAGTGATCATGGACGAGGCGCACGAGCGCTCGCTCTCCACTGACATGCTCTTCGGACTGCTGAGAGAGGTGAGTGATGACTTGCAGCGTCACAAGACGGACGGTACACTGCACTACTTTGAGTGACGTCATATGACGGACGGTACACTGCACGTGCTCGACCTCGACCAGTACTGCGCAGTGATCATGGACGAGGCGCACGAGCGCTCGCTCTCCACTGACATGCTCTTCGGACTGCTGAGAGAGGTGAGTGATGACTTGCAGCGTCACAAGACGGACAGTACACTGCACTACTTTGAGTGACGTCATATGACGGACGGTACACTGCACGAGCTCGACCTCGACCAGTACTGCGCAGTGATCATGGACGAGGCGCACGAGCGCTCGCTCTCCACTGACATGCTGTTTGGACTGCTGAGAGAGGTGAGTGATGACTTGCAGCGTTACATGACGGATGGTACACAGTATGAGCTCGAGTGATGGCTCGCAACGTCACATGACGGACGGTACACCAGTACTGCGCAGTGATCATGGACGAGGCGCACGAGCGCTCGCTCTCCACTGACATGCTGTTTGGACTGCTGAGAGAGGTGAGTGATGACTTGCAGCGTCACAAGACGGACGGTACACAGTATGAGCTCGAGTGACGTCATATGACGGACGGTATATACTGCACGAGCTCGACCTCGACCAGTACTGCACAGTGATCATGGACGAGGCGCACGAGCGCTCGCTCTCCACTGACATGCTGTTTGGACTGCTGAGAGAGGTGAGTGATGACTTGCAGTGTCACAAGACGGACGGTACACTGCACTACTTTGAGTGACGTCATATGACGGACGGTATACACTGCACTAGCTCGACCTCGACCAGTACTGCGCAGTGATCATGGACGAGGCGCACGAGCGCTCGCTCTCCACTGACATGCTGTTTGGACTGCTGAGAGAGGTGAGTGATGACTTGCACTGTCACATGACGGACGGTACACCACTACTGCGCTGTGATCATGAACGAGGATAACAGCACACAAGTGCTCGCTCACTACTGATATGCTGTTCGGTCTCTTAGGTGAGTGATGACTCACAGCGTCATCACACCCGACATGTTAGAGAAAGCAAAGCCATATCTAGCAGCGTCGACGAAATTTTTGAAATTTTACTTAGTCTACAATATTTTAATTTGTGATGTACGTCGCCATATTGGATTTTTCATGTCGTTTGTATTAATTATCTCGATCGCAATGATCATGGACCAAGCGCACTCCACTGACATTATTACTTTATTTGGTCTGAGATAGGTGAGTGATGACTAGCAGCGTCAGCGAAATGGAGTTTGTTACGTACTGAATGTCATGTACGCCATATTGGATTTTCCATTAGTTAAAATCATTTATAAATTCTACATATTGCGCGGATCTTCCCATTTGGTATATTTATGGAACTCTTTAAGCGCCATTTCATATCTGAACTTTGTTATCATTGCCTACTCATTCAAAGACAAACTAGAGCAGGATTTTAGTCTTTCAAAGAATAAATGCTTTTAAATTGCGAAGAATTTGTCTTATATATGCATTCAGCAGTTTCTTTGTGATTCTGTCTTTTCCAGCATAAAAATAATAAAATAAATTATTACTATAGAAATAAAACTCAGCTTTTATTTAAAACCATTTATTTTTATAAAAAAAAAAAATGCCTCATAAATTATCTTGTACGAGCAAATCTCACAAACATTCGCAATTCACAATATGAATATTTCATTAGGTCGTTTATTTTACTTTACTTTATTTTATAAATATTATGAATACTTAACAATACTCATTAACGCGTATATAAACTACGAAAAACTATGTGATTACAGTTTTTAAGTTTTATGAATGGTATTTCATTAGAAATAGTTATACTTAGTATCCTATGAAAAACTAGATAGTATGGAGAAAAACTTTAAGTACAACATGCCATTAACTTAAAGAATACAATAATATTTTTTGAAACAAATGTAGCATACGTTTTGATAATAAAAACTGACCATTAAATATCAATTTTAAATTTAATAAGAAACAATTACAATCAAATATTAATAATAACAAGTGATAGAATTTTTTAGAGTAACAATATTTTACTGTCATTTAAATATCAAAAGAAAATCACGTTTTTCGTAGTTTCTTAAATTAATTTAATTAACTTTGTCAAAAATCAAAACAGTCTTATCAAATTGAAAAATCTTAACAACAAAAACTTTTCGTTAATTTATTATCCTCTTAATTGTAGAAAATACTTCGGCTAAAACGGTTTATTTATATTCCATTTATCCATTTATTTATTAATTTATTTGTAATTTTAGTTGTATAAAGCCGCGAGGCGCGTCTTTGATTCAGGAATGTTATTTTTATTTCAGTTAAACCAAATTCTAAAGAAAATTAAAGCTTCATACATCCCTCACATTTTATATATTTTACTGAACATTAAACCAAAATAATGAGCATTGCTTTACTTAAAAATGTAATTTAAAAGTTTTTAAATTTTTTGAAATGGAACGTAAGGAACTGATTTTTTTTAAACGGACCTCTTTTAAAAGACTCCGTTATCATTATATACTTTTCTTATAAATTCACAACGCAATAGTATTTTTCAAATATTAAAATAATAAATTTAATCGGATCTCGTTCTTAAATATAATGCGAGAGATTCCAAAGTATATCTTTTTTATTATAATTTAAAAGCTGTTACCCGAGGCACCATAGACAAAAAATTAATATCGTAACAATTTAAAATTGCGAATACTTTTCCTAGCAACAGACTTGGAAACCACAAGTCTTCACAAATTAACGCAACACTATTGTAATTTATTATGTAAAGAAGCCAGATTTACCCCAAACCCAAAAAAATATTTGCGGGTATTTTGAGATTTACACAAAGATGTATTGTCCGGTTACTAAACATGTTAAAACTGTTTGTATTGCTACATATTTCAAAAAATTGGCTTCTCCTTAGAGACAACGTGGCCTTGCCAGTTTTGATTCTAAACTAGACAATACAAGAATGGAATGATAAAGAACCTATTTTCAAGGATTCTAGCATGAAACTTTGACCACAATTTGTTATAAAAAGTTATGTAACAATTGCTTACATAAATTGAGCAAAAGCCAAGAACAGTAGTTAAACTTATTGAGTGCCTTCATTGTTTTAATCTCAAAACACAGCTAGATTACTTCCAGAAATTAAATTAGTCTTAAACCCGATGCAACTGAGAATAAACATCGTTGGGCATTCCTTTCTTCATAACAATTTTATTGAAAAAAGCTTAAGTCACATAACCAACTAAAAGCTGTAAGGCAGCGTTAAAACCAAAACATCAACTATGAGTACATTATCAAACTGTTGAAACAGCTTAAAGTGCTCGAAATGCCGATACTTATTTATTGCTGAATCAACATTCGTAAGAGTTGGAAACCAATTTTTTGATTTACATAAATCCATTTAGATTTATATAAATCCATGAAAGACTAGTTATAAGGTCCTTGTACACTTAGGACTTAGAGGGTTCCCAAATCTAAAAGAAGCAGCAATAGATCGATTAAGAAGTTTTTGAGAAAATGTCTAACGGATTTAAATGCTACACTGTCGTAAGTTCAATGCTAGTTCCTTAGGTTCGTAGTTCACAGATTGAGAAGTTTTTCGGAAACTGTCTAGCGGCCTAAAAATGCTACAGGATGATGTTATTACTATGGTCGTAAGTTCAATGCTAGTCCCTTGGGCTCGCAGTTCATACAAAGTCTATGTTCCCCGGTCGCCAGAAACAGGCGTAGCATGCGCCGGCCGAGTCGCCGGCCGCCGACACTCAGACGGACTTCGCCTTGGCACGGGCGTGGCCTTGGCTGACTAGCATGACGCCCATGTTCATGCCGACGTTACCCCATTTGAGCGACTCGCTTATCTGTAACAAGAGATAATAGTTGTTAAAATTTTAGCATAAAAACGACTTCAACTCTCATCAAACTATCTGTGTACTTTAAGAGCCTGTTTCACAACCGCCAGATAAACTTTATCTGATGAATAAACTTGACAGATTCCCAATACAATAATTGTCATAACATCAAATACACTCGCTCGATAAAGTTTATCTGGTGATTGTGAAACAGGCCCTAAAGGTAGTTTGATGAGTGTTAGGGTCCAATAAAAAAGAGTCATCGAAATCCATTTGTTATTCGTCCATTTGTACAATGCAAAGACTTATATAGTTCATGCCACATCATGGATCATCATCATGAATGTCATCAAAATCGGCTCATCCAGTTGAAAGTTCAGAGCTAACAACTAAAAAATCAGTCGAATTAAGAACCTCCTGCTTTTTTGATGTCGGTTGAAAATCTAAGGGTTCAGTCACCTGATTCTATCATGCCGATATAGATTTTTAAATTTTAACACAGCCGAAACTGCGTGGACTGTAAATTTTTATGATTTTTGTGGGAAAATATTTTTTTTAGAGAATTAAGTAAATAATGTATTAGAGCAGGGTATAGGAACTATATCCCAGTCCAAGGTTAAGCCCAATAGGTAGTTGACGAATGAAAGTGTTACACACATCCGAACTACAAACTTTCACCTTATATTGAGCTGATTAAAATTTATAACATAACAGCTGTCAGTAACAGTTATAACATTCATATAGTATTTTATGTTTGTAGAGCTATATTATACATTATACAGTTACACCTAGCACAGGTCTATTAATATAATTAATCCTGAATTATATCTATTATAATATTATAAAAAATGATAATTTCAAATTCAATCAAACAAATATTAAACATTTACTTTTTTTAGGGTTCCATACCAAAATGGTAAAAATGGAACACTTATGGTGAGACTTTCTCCGTCCGTCCGTCTGTCACACTCGATTATTTCAGTAACTATCGAAGTTATCGAACTAAAATTTGGAATAGTTGTAGGTAATTGTGGCGCGCCGCCATTGCAATCATAAAAAATTGAAAATCTATTTTATTTTTATTTAAAAAGGGGGGAAAACCGGGTCGTCAAAATTTCAAAATGAGATAACAATATTGAGTGGGGTATCATATGAAAGGGCGTTACTTGTGTATTCTAAAACCAATTTTTATTTATTTTTATGCCTAATAGTTTTTGAGTTATTGAGCAAACTGTCGAAAAAAATACCGTTCCCCCCCCCCTTATCTCCGAAGATTATCAATCAAAAAATCTGAAATAATTATGATCAATAGGAATAAACGTATATTTTACAGGAAAAATAAAATCAACTCTCTAGCTATTATACTTTTTTTGATAATAACAATAAACCGCCAAAAACAAAGTTACGTTTGCGGTTTGCCAACAAAAGTACCTACATGTAAATTATACTCGTAAATTTATGAACAAAAGTGATTCTATGAATGTTTTACTTCTTTTATGGTATGGAACCCTCGGTGCGCGAGTCCGACTCGCACTTGTTTTAATATTCATACGCCATAAGGCAGAATGTATAAGGATAATAATTGTTATTGCTGACCACCTAATGTACTCGTACCTGCATTCTTATGAATAAATGACATTTATTATTATTAATTATTTAAATTGTGGGGGGAAAATGTTTCTGCACAGTCATGCATCTATGACATTGTTTTCGAAAAAAGAAATCATTCCGTATTGAACTATCAATAAAGCTATTATAAAGATTGTCTCATGAACAGATCTAAGTCATAGGTATGTATACACGTGTCTTTGCATATGTTATTGACAAAATTCAAACAGTTGACTCCAGGCGTGACCCTACCACGATTAACCTAAATTCACAATTGGTAATGTCACACAATATGTCATGAGTTATGACATTCAACACCCATCAACCTTGCTGTGTATTCAATTACATTGGTATTAATTTGTTACTCGTAAATTATAATCTGCACTGACAGAATAGAAATCTGAGAATATTGCTAAAATCGAAGCTAGTGGCAACATGATATAATGCCATAAATAATAATTTCTGCTATGAGTAATTGGTAATCGCTTACAGATTTTTAAACACATTGAGGAATGTTATAAGTAAAAGTAGAGTATCTGTGGTTATTTATTTCGGACCCACACAGATTTTTCGGGATAAAAATGTGTTCATTAAGGCCTAAGGGTATATAATCTACCTCTGCTAAATTTCAGCCAAATTGGTTCAATAGTTTCGGCGTGGAGGAGTAAAAAACTTACACACTTACAATATATACCAACTTTCGCCTTTATAATATTAGTGTGATAAAAATAGGCCAAATTGAATAATAGCACCAAACCTTTGAATAATAGCATCTTCATATAGGAAATAGGCAATACGGAAAACTGCCATTTTAAAGATTGAAATAACTCAATTGCTGTAACAAGTACAAGTGTGTTGAAATTAAATTACTTTGCTATCAATAATTAATTAACTTGCTATTAACACAAGTGGTTAATCATTAAATTCGTCGCCCACTATCACCACAGACAGTCTCTAAATATGTCAATATGTAATTCGGTGTTTGAACCCACTGTATGACATGTAATATTTACATTTCTGATAACAACCGGCTTGCTATCTGTTACTGGAAAATTTTGGGTAAGACTAAAAGAATAGTTCTGGATTTTTTAATCTTTCCTTTTAGCTTAAAACTTCAGCTTTGGATTTCTGGACAAAAATGAGTCATTAAGTTCATGAATAAGCCAGGACTTTTCTGAGATTTGAAGATCATTATGAAGATCAGATTTTGAAGAAGAGAAGATTGACAATCTTGGAATTTATAAACATTCTACTACTTGCAACCATTAAATAGATTATGAAGGTTGTTTATTATAGTAATTATGTTTATGTAAATATTTAATTTTTTTTTGTAAATCCATAAAAATCATGCAAATATAATGGTTGCGAATATTTAAAAATGTCTTACTAAAAAGATCCTCATTTTTACTTTTTTCATAAACGGAAAGCAGTTATGGATATGAGAGAGAATAAAACCAGTCTTGCTATAGCTGTCAAGTTACCAAACCCTAATATAAAATGTAATGAACTCAATAAAATGTATAATATTTTTGGTAGGTATATAAAAATGTTTCGATATAATTTGCAAACTAGTTTTCCTTGCTTGTGCATTGAAGAGAATCATTTTTTGTGGACACGTTTTCGCTTGACTGCAAATCCACTCGAAGCAAGGAACCATTTCAAAGCCATTGTGATTATATATTCAATGATTGTCTTGACTGTAATGTAATTGATCATAAGTGAAGCTGCGTAAGGCAATACTTGTAAGGGACTAACTTCATAAGGCTTAGAGAATGCTTGTCGATCTAAGATGTACTTCGTGATTATGCTCATTTTGTGTTAAACGCACCAATAAAAGCGCTCGATCTTTATAAAGCGATTCCTAACGGTGCTGTTTAACACAAAACGTATCTTAGCAACGTAGTCCATCTGGTAGACAACCACTCTAAAGATGATTTTTACAACAAAACGCTAAAACGCGTACCTAAAAGCTAAAAAAGGTATACAGACTAAGATTTAATTTGTTACTAAGACTTTAATTGCTCGTCAGGCATTACTGGTAGGGATAAAGTTACAAATCAAAATACAAGTGTAACCTTGTGCAGTTTGATATAGCATAACAGCTTACCTTTTGAGACAAAAATATCAAACCCCCCCTTTTAAGCTTACGTTAAATCTTCCACTCAGACTAAGCTAATATTTGCTCTAGGGCAACTAGGTTTTGCTAACGTTAACTCTTAAATTACCTAGTAAACTAAAAATTAAAATAAATCTAGATGCAATCTAAAAGCTAGTCAATAGACAATACAAAAGAAACAGTAACACATAAGAATGTAGGAGTGTCACACAAAAGGTCAACAGATAGAACACATATAGGGCACATTGAATTCCGGTACATTACCGAATCAAAAGATACGCGTATATCTCCGTTTATTAAAAAGAACCTCACCGGTTTCGTAAAGTCGCCAGCCGTAAGTCCAAAGCGCCTCACTGAATACCATCAAAAGATGATAATCATGGGTGTTTTCGACGTCGTTAAGCTGATCTGCAACAAAATTGCTACTTTGTGCGTTTCTCTTTTGTTTTTCAAACGGTCCCCATCGATGGATCCCATGCTATTCGGCGGTGAATCTCCTTATGTGCCCAGTTTTCAATGTCCACAGCGAAGGTTTCAAATAGACAATCACATAAGCGTCAAACTAAGGAATCTTAAAATGAAGGTGATATTTTTTTAAACAAAATTATCGCTTTATAATTCATTTTGTGGTTGAACTGATACAATATTATGACATTAAAAATACAAAAAGTATGCCAACTAAGCAATTTTGAATGGAAATAGTAGATACATTATAACGGTGAAATAAAAAAATATTATACCCAATATAAAATGCCTCTACAAACTATTTTGTGGTTTTTAAACTTTGTTATAATGTTAAGATATTAAAAACAAGTTTTCTAATCAAGTCATTAGGATTAAACGGTAAATGGTGAATAATGAGAATAATTAAGTTGAAATAGCGTATACGATAAAGCGGATAGTGAAGTGAAAAAAACACAGACAAAAACATTGTCAAAACAAACTCGTAACATGCATCACATAATACAAAATGAAGTAAATTCTAGAAACTTGATCAATAAGACGAAGGACGTTAATACAACCGATGTTATCGAGCTGAAGTACAAATAAAAATGATAATAATTGTCGCATGCGTAATTAATAAAAGCTCTGGCATATTCTATTTAATTTAAATGTATGGATATTTGTATTGACTTATCAATGATAACCATACGCAATGGTTCATTAACATCCATCACTTTAATGAGCTTTAAAGAATTTCACTTTGTCGTTCAAGAATTTTCCTATGTTCTAGCAGCAAAGTTTGTTGTTAGGTTACCTGTCTCATCCTCGCTTCCTGCGGTGTCTCCCCATATCGGCACCAGTGGACGAAATGCAGTGTATTATGCCAGTTTCTTTCGAATCTGGATTTTGTTGCCATCTCGAGCTGGAATCAGTAGAAGCTCCTTAGTAGCTGTCCCACTGTTCACTTTCCGAAAAACGAAAGCCCCGACGAGGCTATCTGAAATGAGAGGTTTCCAATTCTGACGTCTATCCTACACTGGAAAGAGGAATTCTTCAAACGGAGCAAAAACCTTTTAAGGTTAATGGAAAACAGATTGATATAAAGCCCCCAATAAGAGCCAATTTATTTTAATGCGGACGTAACGTAATGAAAAATCTAAAAGACCGTGGTAGCATCGAAAAGAAATTACGTGAAAATTTACGTTAAAATGGAAGACGGCCCGTAATGGTTTTTCAACAATCTTTTGTTGTTTATCAATCTAGACTTTGGGTTTTATTTAATTGGCAATATTTCGTAAAATAATAACGTATCTAGCATGTCAAATCATTGTTAAAAGGCCGAGTTATGCAATTAGTATTGGAAAATTTGACGTCGATAAATTGTATGTGCTTTTTGAATTACTATTTACAACATTATCTTGTCTAATGTAATCTTTATCTACTTAATTCTCTTTGCTTTAGCAGCTTCCTTAATAGTGAGATAAGATTTATTGAAAAGATTTAGCAGGGATTAGTGCGAATTGGAAACACGTGCCTCGTGTGCTTTGGTTTTTTCGATATAACTACCTTCGCTCTGATGTCTTTTTCGCTGTTGGGAGTTTCTTGCTTGTCGTCTACGTTGTTGATGCGTATGACCGAGTCTTTCTTCCAGAAGGCACTCAGGTTTGTCTTGATTATACGTTTTCGCACGCCCTTTTGCTGGACCGTGTACACGTCTATCTGTTCCGGGTTTTTTGTTTTTTCTGCAACGCGAAACATACTGTCATTGTAAATATATAAACACGGATGCAAAAGTAGATTAGGAAGTTGAATGCGATAAAATTCAGGTAAACCGATTACACGAATTCCGCCGCATTCATAAATAGTAAATCATTTGAAAATCGTAGTAAGCATCGTCAACGCAAAATTATCTTTTGCGGAATTCACAAGTGAAGAAAGCCTTGCTTTAAACACGACAAGGTTACTACAGTTGTTTATATTTTAATTTGCCGATAAGAAAGAGCGCTATGTAAAACTATTTTTAACTCAATAACAATTGTGATGGCTTGTGAATTATTGTGATAAGAAAGAGCGCTATGTAAAGCTATTTTTAACTCAATAACAATTGTGATGGCTTGTAAATTATGAATTTTACTTAAAACCATGTGTCTTCACTTTGGATTAATTCGGTGAAGTTTAAAAAATAATCCTTGTAAAATAAGGTTTTTGCAAAACCCTTTTTTTTAACAAAAAAAACTGATAAAATTTTCACATAGGTATTGTGTCTGTCTCAATTATCTTATCTGAGTGATACTTATGTATTTCTTATCCGATATTATACCTAGAGTTGAATTGTGAATTACAAATATGTCAGCAGTTGATTTGTTTAATTTACTTTTATTATATCGCCTAAACACCCATCTTAGAGAATCTTGTAAAAGTAGAGCTTGCTGTTGGTTCATTGGATTTATATTTACTATTCACCGCTCTACGTCATTAGAGGCACGAACAAGAATGCTTTACGATTATCACGGTACGAATTATGAATTATTTACAAATGTAAACGTGAGCTCGTTACGATCCGCGACCGCTACCAAAGTTATTCACATTCATGATTCAGTGATCAGTCCCACATCCCGCGGTCGCGCGAACGAACGTCATTCCATCGCCTATGTCTCAACTCAGTGCAATACGACTCAAGGCTATTTTGAAACGACCGGTTTATTGTACTAGTAGAGTCTCGTACATACCTTTACCCTTCTTCCACATGGCAATGGCATACATATGGTAGTCTGGGGACAGCGTAGAGTCCGGCGGCAGCGGGTCCACCGCCTTAACCTCCAAGACGAATCCTGACTCGAGCACGGCACACAAGATGTTTTGCTCGTCATGCTTGAACCACTTCGACTCGCGCAACTTGTGGATCGCTACCGTGGAGCCGAATCTTGGCTTCTTCGGCGCGAATAAAGCTTGAGCCTGGCTCCCGAAACGAGACAGCAGCCCTTTCACCGTAGGCGGTGGCGCTAAACTCTTTTCGGGCGGCTTGATCTGCTGGAAGCTCCGGCAGGTCACGAACCTGGCTTCCATTGAACTCTGTCTTGAATGCGCGATGTAACACCACTCTCGAGAGTTCCGTCGGCACGGGCTCGGTTTACTCTCACTACCGAGAAACGTTCGCACTTTCACAATTATTTCGTACTCGTCGATCCGCGTGGGTCAGCGCGTGCAGGAGCACAGAGCTACACGGTGGCGTCGGAGCGTAAGACGCGGCGCGCGGGTTGTGCGATGTTTTATACTACTGCGGGGAGGAGCGGCGGCCGCGGGAGAAGGCAGGTCCCCCGCCGCTACGACTGCGCATCGAGTGAGGAGACACGCTCGATGCTGTTTAATAATTTTCGATAGTGCTGGTATTTTAGCTGACCCGGAAAAAGTCCGCAGCGTGTAAATTGTGTTAGTATGTGGTGATAATATGTAAAAAAAAAAGCGTGTTCTGACTTAGCTGTCGTACTTTTTTGTCATAATTTGTTCTTTATTCGATTTTTTCATTACTGGAAAGCAATTGCATACTTGTTATTTGTGTTTTTAATTTTACCGTCCACAACATCATCGCTAGGGAACATGACGTGTATGAATTGTAAGCAACTGAAATTGAAACTAATTTATGGCAGGTAAAGAAACGCCTTTTCGTACACAAACTAGCTTTGTATATTTATTTGTAAGTCAGGCGTACTAATACCAACTGCCAAGTACCAGCTCACATTGATTTCTCGAGAAAAAAATACATACTGTCGTGGATTGAATAGTATCTGGAAAGCCACTGTACATTCTCAGTAGATGTAGATTGTAAATTAAATATGTATCTATTCAAAAAATTACGTCGATACGTTGTTCTCTTGCCTACATTATAAAATATAACCAAATATTGAATGGAAGCAGGCTTTATTTTGCGGAAATCTATAATTAGCAGGACAGAATGATTTGTTTTGCTAAAATCCGCTACGCGAAAAGAATCTGCATGGTCCAATATGCAGAAACACCGCCCACATTAAACACCACACATAATTATTCCAACACTTGATTCGACACACAAATTTGTCCCAACACCGAGACATTGTCAGGAGATGTTGACTTCACAATGCGAAATTGTAAAGTACGATTACGCATCGTGACCATATATAGCGGATTATAGCAAAACCAATTAATCAGTCCTGCTAACAATATAACCGACAACGGAACCGTTATAACGGTACATCGATATCGATATCGACAGCACGGTTACTGAACGCCCTCGACAATGCACCGAGTGACCTCACTCCCGTCCCTCCGGCCGGCGCCAAGCGGCAGGTATGTTGGCCTCGCAGCAAAAAACCGTAACTTGTAATTGAACATAATAATGTATTTACGTTAGTATACTATCCTCTTTACAAACGTGGTTACTCCGTAGATCAGGATTCGGGCAGGTTCGGAGATTTTCGGCAGTAAGCGCTGAATGTCGAACTGTTAAAATTCAGGGCACGAAGTTTTACTTGGTTTATGTTACAGGGATTCGGCCCAAGTAGGCCGCGAAATTCACATTTTATGGCAAGTAGCGACGAGATTTGCGAGCATAACGTTTATCCACCTACATGTTTTAGTAAAAACTTTGCTCAAAAATCCCCATTCACCTCGTATTGGTTCCCGAAAGATTATTTTCTGAAGTTTCTCGAATTTGGAGCTATCGGGAACCAATATACAGTATAGTAGAGTCTTAAGTTTTCATAAAACCCTGTAATGTGTTCGCAAGTTTGGCCTACGTGAAAAAAATTCTTTTGACTTGATTGAATACTCCTTTTTGTAAACTCCGCCTCACAGAATGAAGCTTACAAGTTTTGAAAAACACATGTTTAATGTAAGCTTGTTGATTTTCATAAATAAAATATAGCATCTTGATAACATTAATGTAAAAGTTACATAATATGTGTTATTTATTTATGAAAAGGTATATGACCTGTGTTTATGACCTCACAATGTTTTAAACTCATTCGAACCGGGGTCTCCTGAAATACTAATGATGCTATTTCAAGACGCGAAAATGTTCGTCTCGCGATTATCTAATAACACCTAGTGATTGGCAAGAGTCACAAAAAAACTTGGATAAATAAAAGAAATGTACTTATTACGAGCGAAATAAAAATCTAAAAATTACATCAGAATATTTAAAATTCTCAAGTCACAGTCTCAAACCCCTCCAAAACAGCTTGACCGATTTTTATGAAATTTTTGGCTACATTTGGAAGGTCTGAGAATCGTAAGCCGTTTTTCATACGCCTTTATGGCAAAACAGCGTTTGCCCAGTCATCTACTATTTCTGTATAGAATTCTCGTATTACAGTGTTTGTAACAAAACTCCTCTGAAATGGCTTGACCGATTTTTATGAAATCATATAGTATTCTATTATTATCTGTGATGAAATTAATAGTGCTAGTGTTCCTATAAAATTATGTTCCCTGACCTTTCTGAAAGCCCGTCTTGTGCCACTCCAGGCGGGTTGAGGCCAATGACGAAATACGCTACGCTAAGAGGACTGGTAAGATGTGACGTATGTTGAAGCCAAAAATTTCTCAAATATGGCGTCGCGCGTCGTACATTTCGGTACCGCTGACAGCACATACCGCTGTCAGTCGCATACATTAGCGCCATTTTACGGTTTTAACAAATTAAAAATCCGGCTTCAGGGTGGAGCGAAAGGAGAGAAAAATGTATGCGTGACGTCACTCGTCAGTAAGTGCCGATCCTTTAATACGTTTAATCAATGGGTGAGGCAGACATGCGTCCGTAGAACGTGATTACGTTGCTAATTTGGATGCCTTGCATTGTTAAAACGTGACAGTTCTTGATGTGGACTTTGTACAAACGAATCAACTTGCTGCAATTTTATTTTAGGTGTTAGCAATTTCTATTTTAAAATTATGTGACTAATCAATATTATATTTTAACTAGCTGATCAAGCAAACCTTGTTTTGTCATTAGGGATATAAAAAAAACCGGCCAAGTGCGAGTCGGACTCGCGCACCGAGGGGTCCATACTAAAAGAAGTAGAACATTAAAAGAATCACTTTTGTTCATGAATTTATGAGTATAATTTCATAACAATCGATCGAGCCGTTTCGAAGGAGTTTGTTACTCGTAACAAAAATTGGCACGAGAATTTTACATATTAGAGAAAGATTATATGTTTGAGGTGCTGGGTACTTGACTAGATATACTGTTAAAAGATTTAAGAGAAATTCAGGCTCAATAGGACACCTTTGAAATCTCAACTACAAATTCTATTGATTGACCTAACAGCTAAGTAGACCTTGAAATTAACGTATACGATTCTATATTAAAAATACGAAAGTGTTTGTTGGTTTGTCCTTCAATCAATGACCCTAATTGAATGCAACTGATGCTTGTTTTCACCAACACTTTAGGAAAGGCCTAAGCCAGTAAGGAAAGGTGACAGTTTTCACTTACAACAACTGTCACCTAAGGTCATAGGTGTCTCTCAAAATGTTGGTGAAAACGAGCATAAGTGTTATTTCTTGTTGAAGTGATTTCAGTAGAGTTTGTAGACGAAGATCTAGAACGTGTCTACAAAATTACACATTGGGTAATTCTGTTGACACATTCTACGGCATTCGGCATTTCGGGTGTTCGGCACCTGCTAGTATTTCTTTGTATTTATTATGTATCCGACAGTTACTTAATTTGTTCTAAAAACAGTTTTTTCACATGACAAATAATTATACATACGCTGGTCTATTAGTTATGTCACATCTATACCTGGGTACCTGCTAAGCTTTATGAATTTTAATAGATTTATAGTAGAAATCAGTAGGTAAGTGCAAACGCTTTAATGTACGACAGACTTGGAAGAATTTCTTAGTATTGGTACTTATCTGAGTAACTGCCATACAAGTTTAACAGGTTGTGTGTATAAAAGTTGCACTAGCTTGCAGTTGTATAAAAAGTTTAAGTGTCATAATATTATATTCATATTATAAATGTGAAAGTTTTGATTGATGTATGTTCTTGTATGTTTTTAATAAAAACTCTGCTCAACAATACTCATTTACTCCATAAAGTGAGTGGGATCATAAACCTATAATGTGTAGGTACCTAGTTATTCTAATATTTGCGAAAAACTCACGAAAAACTAAATAAAATTTGAATTTCGCGCGGGCTGGTAGGGCCGAAACACCTTAAATGTTTAAATCGGAATCCCGTATAACTTAATTATACTTAACCTTCAGTTTACTTGTTTCGAAAGGAATAAAGGTTGACGGTAAGTAAACATACACAACAAGTAGACGAGTAAGTACATATTTAACATAGCAAAGTGTTTTTTTAATCAATAGCTATTAACAACGACTTCCGATTTCCGCGGAAGTGAGCTATGTAAGTGACCTTCGACAGGGTTCTATAAAGTTCTGTGCTCACAAGAATATGTGCGCATATAAATATATGGCATACGTTATGTGAACATAAAAGAAGATAAAAGAAGTGAAAAGAGCAAGTACCGAGTTTCTTGCCAGTTCTTCTCGGTGCAAACCTGCTTTCCGAACCTGGCGGTAGAGTCTTGACATTTCATGAGAGCTTATACTCGTATCTAAGCCTATGTGAAATAAAAAAAATCATTTCATTTCATACCTTCGGGCTAAAGGGCTATTTTCCAGAAAAAACCATTCTGTTCCTATATTGGAGACCTCATGTCCTTATTCATACAACTTCCAGTAAATTTAATACATTTGTATGTTACAATTAATTTAATATTTAATAACAATTATTTCTCAATTTACAACTGATTCACTGAAAATGGAAAATAAATATTAATTTAAGTTATGATAAAACCTAATTAATTTAAGCTTCCGTTAATTATATTCAAAATTGTGAATAGGTTCACATATTTTACCTAGGGATCCAAAATTTGTTTCTAAAACCTTAACACATCTTCTTTTCATCTTAATAATCTCAATAAAGAAGACCTAAGAGGGCTTGTTAGAAATGACGATCTCCACATTCAGCTAAACATAGAGTACCTAACTACCTATGTACCTCACGTACTTACCGTAGAGTACAGAGACAACTAAGACCTCCGTGGTAGTTATGGCTCATACTACTTCGTTTGGAATGATTCTGAAATAAAAATCGTTACTTAATACGTACCATAAACCTTAACATGAAGATTAAGATTGTTATATCGTTTTCTTTAAAAACCCCAACACTAACGTAAAATAAAAAGCAGTAAATCTAAATCTCGTACGTATCGCCAAAAAAGTCTAAAAAACTTCTGCTTTTAAAATCCAAAGGCCGAAAAGTATCGCTCCGGTTATTCGGTTACTAAGCGGTATCGTAACCAATTACGAGCAAGCATTGGAATGCGAAAACCGTTGAATGTCGCGGCGTGGTTGGTTGGTCGGTTACAGCTTGATGTTACAGCTGGAAATGAGTTGATACATCACACGAGCAAGTACAGTCACGGTACGAAAAGGTTCGTCAATCAATTTTCAAATAAATTCGTTTGCACTGTGTGCTGATTCTGTATCGTTCACTTAGTTAGTTAGTATCCCAAACTGGGTTATTAACTAAGAAAACGGAGGCAAAAATCCTATTTTTGTATTCTTTTTGTACAAGATAGCAACTAGCATGGTATACGGATATAATACCATACCGACCTAGGTTGGTAGTTTGTGCAAAAATAAGATTTTTGCCTTCGTTTTCTTAGTTAATAACCCAATTAGGGTTACTAACTAACTAAGTGAACGATACAGAATCAGTCCACTGGTCTATTGTTTTGTTATGTTGACATAATGGACTCCTACAGTATCAGTGCAAGCGAAAATCGACACTAAGGTGAGGAACCTCTTCATTCCGCGACTATACATTGTCCTTGACATATCTTCGCGAACAATGTATATTCGTAGGTACTACTTACATTTCGTCTTTGGATTCTCCCGCGTATACATTTAGATTAATTTCAGCCGATGGTCGTCCGCTATTGTATGCATATAAGCATCCTGTGTATCGTTATAGTTTAAAGATAGGTTATATATAATATAAAAAAATAAAAAATCTTTTTTCGATAAAATTAAACAAAAAACTGACATTGTGGAGCGTTTTTTTGGGTAAACTTTCTATCCGCAAAATTCCATCCAGTTTGGTTTAAAGTTAAAAAATGTATTACAGTACATTAATTGACTGTGGAAAAAATTATTACTTTATTATTTAAACATAATGACGTACTTACACTGAAAAAATTCCAACAATGATAGGCAGAAGGAAAAGTGAATAGTTTTCTCTGCCTGTATAACTTTGTACTATAATAACTCAGATTCTGTATGTATAATATACTTAGCTTGTTGATTGAGCAAAAAATATCCTACATTTCTTCTATCTTCTCTTGTAGGTACCTATATAAAACTCTCGTGCATTTTTTGTTACCAAATTCCACCGAAATGGCTGGACCGATTGTCATGAATTTTTTTGTGTATGTTTGGTAGGTCTCAGAGATGGTTGTAAGTATTTTTTTATATCCCTGATGGCAAAACAACGTTGGTCGGGTCCTGAGCTATGTTATTGAAAGGCGTTGTTTTTCTTTTCTATGAGTACATATATAATAATCAAGTTATCAGTCGGCCGAGAAGTGCAAGTACGTGATACTGTTGGAGTCACGTTTTTTTTTATTTAGCATTTTTATCACCTCGGTGGTAACTGGCAAGTTGTTAAAACGAGCTTGATATTATAAATTCTTGAAGAATTGCTAATTGTAAAACGCCTACAACCTTCAAAAAAACTTAAGCACATATTATATGAAAACCAGCTAAGAACGACTCAAACTCACGCAAGAAAGGTTCCGTAGTAGTACGAGTATGTACACTGTACTCTATATTATGTACGAGGGAAAAAATGCTTTAGTAAAAATATTATAATGGGGTCTTACACTACTTTTGAATTTGATAAAAAATATTACTTTATTATAAACTAGGATAAAAATAATAACGTGCAGTGAAAGAAATATTAAAATCCAACGAAGATTTACAAAGTTACAGGCGTTTAAACTTTGGAGTGGGGGGATCTTCTATCCCTTTCTCGCAAAACGAAAATTTGTATGAAGCCGCACGAAGCTACTATGCCATTGGTACGGTGTGACGTCACAATGTCATGTTGCTATCTCTGTCTAATCACAAATCTTTAAATGCTTATAACTTTTTTGTTATTTGATCGATTTAATTAGTTCTTTCAGTGCACGTCATTATTTTAATTCTACTTTATAATAAAGTAATAAAAAAATTGGAGTCAAATACCCTATTGGCTGTAGCTAAATGTCTTGTAACTTGTAAGCCATGCCAGCGAATAACTCTACAGAGCTATTTTGGCTAAGCTGTTACTAATATAACGGTCAATTGGGCATAACCCTAAAGATTCAAAAGTCTGGAGTCCGAACTTCGGACCTTCGAATATAGGTAATCTCATAGAGATGATGCTTAGGCCATTTAACACATTGCCTGTGAGTAGGTTACTTATAAACCTATCCATTATATGCTGTTGCGAATAATGTGCGTTATATTTACCAAACAATCGCATCATCAATCAAATGATTGGTTGAACTGGGTACTGCACTTTCGTCGTTGCTTAAGGTGTTGCGGCCCTACCAGCCCGCGAAATTCAAATTTCATTTAGTTTTTCGCTAATAATAGACTAACTACATGCCACATTGTAGATTTATGGCAAAGCATTTTGCGGGCCTGCTTTTTATGCACCTACATGTTTTAATAGAAACTTTGTTCGAAAGTTCCCACTCATCTCATATTGGTTCCCGATAGCTCGAAATCTGGGAAACTGCAAAAAAATATCTTTCGGGAACCACCTTCGCAACACCTTAAGGAGCACACCACGGGTGTGCCCACGAAATTCAAATTTTTCGTGGTTTTTCGCGATTTTTAAGCTAATAAGACATAATAGGCTTATGGCCGTCAAATTGCGATAATCCCAATATCTGCTTCACGTGTTTATATAAAAATCTCTGCTCGAAAGTGTCGAGTTAAAGAAATTAGTCCAAGATTTGCGAGTTACTCACATAAAACTCGATACTCGGGCTAATTTCCTGGGATACACATTTTTATGCAAAGATTTTGATATAATCATGTAAAGATGATACTGCCATTCTCGCAAATTGATTGCTATAAGCCTATCTGACCCGTTGATTTCACGTTAACATTTTACAATGGGCGTATCAAGCATTGATTAAACATATTAAAGGATCAGCACTTACTGACGTCACGCATATAATTTTATAGGCTCCACCCTGAAGCCGGATTTTTAATTTGCCAAAACTGTAATATGGCGCTAATGTACCTATGCGGCTGACAGCGGTATATGTGCTGTCAGCGGTACCGAAATGTACGACGCGCGACGCCATATTTGAGAAATTTTTGCCTTCAACATACGTCACATCTTTCCCGTCCTCTTAGCGTAGTGTATTTCGTCATTGGTATCAAGTCACTTACGTACCCACATGAAGTAAGATACTGCGTATTATAGGTGTGTGGGTGTAAGTAATTGTCTGTGTGTGGGTGCTGAAGCACGTTTTCAGTCACGTGATGCCACCACATGTGCTTTCGATCTTGGAGGCAAAGACTTTTATACATAGAAGTCTTTGCTTGGAGGCTATAATACTTTAAGGAGCACAGCTGAAGCACGTTTTCAGTCACGTGATGCCACCACATGTGCTTTCGATCTTGGAGGCAAAGACTTTTATACATAGAAGTCTTTGCTTGGAGGCTATAATACTTTAAGGAGCACAGCTGAAGCACGTTTTCAGTCACGTGATGCCACCACATGTGCTTTCGATCTTGGAGGCAAAGACTTTTATACATAGAAGTCTTTGCTTGGAGGCTATAATACTTTAAGGAGCACACACAGCAGTTTTTCGCGATTTTTAAGCTGATAAGACGTAATAGGCTTATGGCAGTCATATTGCAATAATCCCAAGATCATCTTCACGAATTTATATAAAAATCTCTGCTTGAAAGTGTCGAGTTAAAGAAATTAATCCGAGATTTGCGAGTTGCTCACTTAAAACTCTTTACTCGGACTAATTTCCTAGGATAGACATTTTTATGCAAAAATTTTGATATAAACATGTAAAAAAGTAACTACCATTCTCGCGAAATGACTGCTATAAGCCTATTGTGTGTAATTAGCGTACAAATTGCAAAAAACCACGAAAATTTTGAATTTCGCGGGCAGACCTGTTAAGTTCGCCATAAGCTTGAATGCACGAGTGTGCCTACTGAAATTTTTATTGGATTTCTCATAATTTGTTGTTTTGTTTGTGCTAATAACTCTAGTCGCGTAGGTTCTACGTACCTAGTAGTTGTATTATTAGTACGATTTCTCGCTGTTCTTAATTGTATGCTTAATGCAATAAAAATCCGGCAAATGCGGTAAGCTGTTCCCACAAATTCACAACCATAAGCGTAAGTTTTTAGCTTACAAATTGCGCATTACAAAATATTTGACCATACCCGCGTAGTTCACCTTAAATGTTAACTAATATGAATAAAGCATTGAACTTTCACATGTGTATGATACGGGTGAGCACTTACAACTTTGGTACGAGTTTTACAGGCTATAAAGATATAAACTTCTCGTTACATTTTGTAAGGGGCAAGGGCATGACCTAATTTTGTAATTGATAAGTCCACAGTCCATACTATCAAGACTACGAATTATTAATTAATTTTTGAAAGCGTATGCTTTGAACCAAAAGGTAATATTTGTATGTCTCGTAAAAAAGATTACTATAATAATTATCGACGTAATATCTCGCTGTTCACGATGCAGTAAAATAGGGATAGGTAATGGCCCCCCTTGTTCGCAGTAGGTAGAATTTCTATGCATTTATAATCTCTTTTTTATAAAAAAGTGGCTATAAAATACGATAATACCACAAAACCATCTCTTAGTTTCTTTTATCAATTATTTATGTAAGTCTGTATTAACCGGAACTAACGATCTTGATTATTTTCTTTTAGATAAAAATCTTTGGTCTAATTCTAGTCTTTTGTAAAGCCTAGTCTATACAAATCTTAAATGTAATAATTCGACAAGGTGTTATACAACGGTAAAAGATCAAAAGCACAACTTTATTCTTTGGAACAAACTAGGTTGTGTTATAAACGTCTAAGTCTAAAATTTATTTATTAGACAAACCGTAGTATCCGAAATTACTAAACCGAATTTGATGGAACTTGCAGAACTTCAACTATAAAAGTTGAAAGTCACACTTGGTTTTACAATGTGTATAACCAAAAATGGAAATAATATATAAATGTGCATAAGTGTGCTTGATAAGACATCACCCTGCAAAATAGTAGGTACTTAAATAAAAATATAAGCTTTTTATTATATTGTACACCGGTGCACCCTTCAATATTATTTTCATTTTTTAATCACATAAACTAACTTACTAACGTGTGCCAAAGATGTTTGTCCAGCAGAGAAAGTTGTGCAATGTTATAGTATTCTAAGGACCGGTTTCCACCAAAGCGGAGCTTTGTTTGAGTAACCAATCAGATTTCGTCAATTCGACATCTCCTATCCCCCCAGTTTCGGAGCTGTCAAAATGACGAAATCTGATTCCGGGCCTTCGTTTTAGGTAAATAAAAATTTTAAAAATATAAGCTTTTTATTATCTTGTACACCACCACCAATGCACCACCCTTCAATATTATTTTCATTTTTTAATCACATAAACTAACTTACTAACGTGTGCCAAAAATGTTTGTACAGAAGAGAAAGTTGTGCGATGTTATAGTATTCTAAGGACCGGTTTCCACCAAAGCGGAGCTGTGTTTGAGTAACCAATCAGATTTCGTCAATTCGACATCTCCTATCCCCTCAGTTTCGGAGCTGTCAAAATGACGAAATCTGATTGGTTACTCAAACGCAGCTCCGCTTTGGTAGAAATCGGGCCTTCGTTGTGTGTCAAGCGCGCGGCGCCAATATAATCGCTTGATTTCCATTTGACACAAAACATAATCGTTCATTGTCATGAATCGCTTTAATTACTAGGTATTATGTTATCCTACGTACACATTCATCAATTATGTATTGATAAATCTCAATCCACTCACAAAACTTTATCATATTATCATATCAGATTAGGTTTTACCCGCTATCTCCATTTCAAACAGAAAATCGGCTCCGTAGTCGCTGCGTGAAGGAATAGCAAACATATATATTTACCTTACTAACTTTCTGTTTTATAATATTTGTGTCAATATCGGAAAATTACTCCAGCAAATGGTTTAATTTTATCAACAAGTCTAAACGGCGCTAAAAGTCTGCAAAGCAAGCGAGAGCAAGTGCATAGAGTAGGAAAACTAGCTAGATAGATGCACTTTGAATTATATTACAATTAGTAATTGCTCATGTGGCACTTCGCGTCGTTGGATATTGTTTCTTCGTATTTGATAAGGAAGCATATAATATGATTTTTAATATTTTGAAGAAAATGTAACTAAACTTATCATGCATATGGATGTCCCAGAGTCGTACCTATACTACTATTATTATGCTACTAAAGTCTCAATTTTACTAGCTTTTTCAAAAAAAAATCAAAATTCAAAATATCTTTATTTAACATATGATATTTGTCGCACATGTATGGTGATAACTACAAGTCGACTTAAAACTATGTTTACGAGGGTTCGTAGGCGCCCTATGCACTGAATAGAAGTTAGTTTCTATACATCGTTGCCAAAAGGTTTATTTTAACAGTCATCTCAGGATACATTATCATAAACAAGGTCTCGCAAGAAAACGTGTGCGAATTCGTTAAGGAGCTTGCGACAATTAATATGTACGAGTAAGCAATGACCTCTTAATGGCAAGTGTTAACATAACGTACAATGAAGGGAAAACCAATGTACTACAACAGACCATGAATAACTTAAATTCTGTGTAATAACTATACGGACACGCACGTAGACCATTTTGTGGGGCAATCCCAAAAATATTATAATGTTTGGCTAAGACTCGTAAACTACACTTAGGTATTTTTTTTACCTTATGTTGAGTCAGGTTCATCTCGCTACAGCGCGGTGAATCCCTTACTCGCGGCAGCAGTTCCGCCGTGGAAATACTCGTAGATAGTTTTTAGTGACTGCCAGCCCCTGCATATAACCCTTGCGTTTCCCCTGACGAAGGAGTACGCGTTAGGCATTTTCTGTGTATAAAAAAAAACGCGCTACAAGAACTGACTATGAATTCTAAACTTCCTATCCAAGGGTCTGATTGCGTAAGAAAAACATCTTATCGTAACGCTAGCGAATTTTGCCCCGTGATTGGCTGACGCAAATAAAGAACCCAATCAGCAGGCAGAATTGGTAAACGATTATGATAACGATGAATACGTTTTTCTTAGACAATCTAGGGGCTGTTCAAAAAGTTCGGCTGGCTTCTCGGTCATGTCATAATACTCGATAACAAATACCCCCATTAATGTGCCTGCGGCTCCGGCCGCCTTAAGTTTTGTTTTATATTAATCCCGTGGGAACGATGGATTTTTCTGGGATAAAAAGTGACCTACGTGTTAATCCGGGTTATAAGCTATCTGTATTCCAAATTTCAGCCAAATCGTTTCTGTAATTTCGGCGTGAAAGAGTAACAAACATCTATCCATCCATTCATACTTAAAAACTTTCGTGTTTATAATAGTAGTAGGATTTCATAAATTGTATCTTGTAATTATATTTTAATAGCAATGATCCATCATAATATGTATGACATGTCATAAGATTGAGATAGTTTGGTACGTAGATTGTAGACGCTTACAGAATAAATAGATTGATAAAGCGATAATTTTCTAAAATATTTTAAGTAGATATTGGAAAATTACAACAAAATTGGCTATCTTCAAGCGCAACGTCAATACCATGCATCATGTGTGATAACTGATAGTGTCAAAATAACGAGCGATCACTGTGGAAAATATTTTGTACAGTCAGCTTCAAAAGTCGATATAGAAGAAGTCGATATAGCTTAGAAGATTACATGTATTTCATATAAACATTTTGGACACTAATGATGTTGTCTTAGAGTGGATATTATTAATAGTTTATGGTACTTGCATACCGTTTTAGCTTTTAAGGTATATTTATTCATTTTTGGAGTCGACTGTACCTGAATATATATTACAGTATATTATATCACATTTCCAAATTCTAAGTTAGTAAATTTTAAAGGCTGCATACGGATCCATTTACAGTTTACACATTCATTATGTTTTATTTTAATGCTTTCTAGGCTTGAATCATTCCCATAAATCATATCATAAGCCAATAAAATTGTAAGGAAATTGTTCGTAACTTTTGGGCTATATTATTCGCACAATATTTGGTGCTTTTCCCCAAATACCATGATTCAAACTTAATTTTATTATTGCTCACTAATTCTTAAAATTGCATTATGGTTCCTTGCATGATTCATTATTATAGATTGATATGTCTGATTAGATATGTTACGCTATACTTCTTCACAACACACACTTCTTCTAGCAAGTTTCTACAGTCATCTTACTGATGTATTAATTTATTTTAAGTTGTGACGTCACTGAGAGAATACTAATCAATGCTAATCTCGACAAACGGCTGTTGTGACGTCACCTGCGCCCGTATTCTGTATCTCGGTGCCTAACAAAGAATGATAGCCACTGGTATATGTTTTTTATCCATTGAAAGTTTGCTTCGAAATAAAAATAACATTTCCTTAGCAAAACTTCAATGGATGAAAAACATTTGCTAGTGGCTATAATATAATTCTTTGATAGACACCGAGTTACAGAATAGGGCTACTGACCACATTCCTTCGGCCTTCCAATGGTGTACGTTCTTATTTGAGTTACGAATATCTTATCAATATTTGTGATAGTCAAAATTTGACTTTCTCTCCTACTATTATTTCGTTATCAATTTGCCTCTGTTATGCCTATGACATGTCGGTCTCAAAATTTAAATCAAGGATTAGCTACTTTTATTAGTGATATCATCTCTGCATGTGTCTGCATTCATTTATTTGCTTTTTGACATATGAGATAGATATATCAAATCAATAGCGAAAGACAAGAGAGAGACAAATGTTAATTGATCTTTTTCAGGTCCCTCGCTATAGATATGTGTCCATGTGTCAAAAAGGAAATAAACTAATGGACAGAGCATATGTAAGCTTTTATAGCCAAGTGCCAAAGTCATATCATAACGATACACAAATGCGATTTACTTTATTTGCCAGTACTTTACTCTAGGTAGTTTTTAACACGCTGCTTACTTACGAAATTTACGTCTTATACGTTAGTACATAGTATACTTACTCAATGGTCTCAGAACAATATAAAATAACAGTACTACCATATTTTCATTGAACACATTACAAGTCTTATAACCTTCGTAGGAAACATGTTTTAGTTACGATCTGTCATTATCTCATTAGTCGTCACTATAGTACATACTCAAAAAACCTTGTTCCTAATTCCAAAGTGCTCGTGAGCTGTTATGACAGCTTCCACTTCCGTGTAACATCTGACATGAAAGATTTAGATATCTACGTTTATACAAATTAAACAAATATGATCTTTATATTGATATGAATAAGGCACAACGCCCTCGAAAACCCTACAATAACATTATTTCTTATAGTCAGCCTTTATAGTCATAGCAAAAAGTAACCTTAAGGTGAATAGAATCAGTTATTTGTCTTCCTAGTTTGGAATCGTCATATAGGTAAAAAGCAAAGAAAGGCTTTATTTAAACAAATTAATCGATTTTGTTAAGGTTCATAATGCTCGAAGCCGCGGGTCTCCATTGGTCATCTAATAAAAGCTGTGAAAAAATCGAGCATCTGTTAGATCTACCTACTCTCAAATAAGATAGATCTGTGAATATTGACCATATCCCAATTCCCATGTGTGTTTATCAAATGGTTCGTACCTAAATCATAATTATACTTGATATTTTGTGGATATTTTTAATGAAACAGCTGGGCCACTTATTCCCGGTACTTCATGTCATAACAAGGGGTTAACTAAATATGAGTACATACTGCCTACCCCCTTATGACTGACCCAGGTAACAGAAAATGGGTCGAGTGTCCATTCGGCGGGCCACCCAGAATAGGTTGCCTTGCCGACATGCCGGCTGTCACATAGCTAGGTATACGGGCAGTTTACGTGTCTGCGTAGCTACTCCTAAATAAATGCTAAAGGTCAACTTCAGCTTATACGTTAGCAAAGCGTCCTATGAATTTTTAAATATCTTAAATACGTCATCGCTCAGGACGTTTAATAGTTATTCGGCAATCCTTATAATTTTATCAGACGTTATGAAGATAACGGGTTTTTAATTGATTAGGTACTAGCATATTATTTCGTGACTGCCTCAAAGATACACCCGAAATAGCACACGTAACTTCGTAAGTGTATAAAAACTGATTGAGGGAGTTTTTGAAAAAAAAATCCGAAATTCTTAGCTTAAAATATATATAAATATCTTAGGTACCTACATATTCTATCGTTTATCGTACTCTAATCAGATAAAAAGAAACCTCTTTCGTTCTAACCGCAAGAATTTAGGGAAAGTGTTGACTATTCACTACGTCCGTGTTTTTGTCTACTTCAAAGTTCAAATTCAGAGATTCCAGAACAAAGTACTCAGGGAAATTTAATGCACCCTGGTATGTTAGAAACGACGACCTCCACAGGGACCTGAATATGGAGCTCGTAAATAAAATAATTCAAAAATACGCAGAGGCTCACCATCTTCGACTTCGTCACCATGTAAATCGGGAGTCTGTTAAGCTTCTCGATTACACGGCCATCAAAAGAAGACTTAAACGAACGAAACCGTTCGAATTAGTGTAATAGTGCCTTGCAGTGTGTGTCAGTTTTACAGTGCGTGGTAGGTCACAAGAGCAATGTGAACCTCAAAATTGCAGTGTAGTGCAAAATAGTGTTGTGTGTAGTTACATACTTTCTAGGTCTTAATAGAAATAGTGGACTCTAAGTAAAATAGAAAAAACTAAGGACAGTTATTGGACTGCAACTTAGATTTAAGAAAATAATCAATACTAGGAAATTTAAGTTAGAATAATATTACTAATTAGCACATAAGCTAGATTGTAGTATAATATTGTAAAGTATCCATTTGACAATGGTACTTTATATAAAAAAAGTTCTCTTTGTTTTTTCTCTCTTGTAGTATTCAGTAGACTAGACTACAAAAGAAGAAAACTAATTTTTCGAATCACTATAGATTTAGACTCTTTTAAAAGGCTTTTCCGAGGCTATCGACCGGGTATATCTGTCCCTTTATAGACGTCCTTTCTTTTTTGGAAGACATTTTCTTTTACAAGACTTTATTCCAGTCTCATCTTGCGGTTATTGAACTTAGTTGAATAAACCCAGATATATTAATAGTTATTCTATGGCTTTCCTCAAGGGAATCGTGTTTGACGGCGGGTCAAGGATAGAGCTTGGCATTATTAGTACTCGTAAACACCTACATGGGAAATTTGTATTTACTTACACGTAATAAAGATGTGATTGGCGTACACAGTCACTTTAATATTATTTTCTGTGTAATAAGATTTGGGGAGGTCTATAAAGAGAATTGGCTAAGAAAGGTTATATTTCTTAGCCTAGTTTCTTTATTAGAATTACTTTGACTTTGATCCAAAGTCGTCTATTTCTAACTTTAGCACGAAACTTCTATTTTGTAGGAAAAAGGTGTTTGCAGGATTTTTGAGAAGAAGTGTAATCCTGCAAAAGTGTATCTCTTATAGCAGTATTATTGTTATATTGTTTAGACATTTTCATACAGTGCCAGTATGAAAATTTTAATAGTAATAGTTGTAAAAGTTTTCGCCACAGTTTTCGCACAATTTCATTTGTACAAAATACTACGTTTGTCACATGTTATTTGTCAAAAAACAAAGAGATTTTTAATAAAATATGTAAGTATGTACATAATATCTCTTACATACATTACGTAATATATACTTAAATCATTATTTCAGTATAATATCTTATAGCCCATTACAAACAGGTGTAACTAGAGGTATATCAAAAGATCGGTGTAAGCTTGATTTATGATTGTTCAGCTAATCATGTCTATAATTGAATTATATACCCTATGGTCTGGTGATAGAGACTATTATAACATGGCGAGTTGTTGGGCATATAGAGTAACGTCTGGCATTCCCACGCTGCTGCTTCTGGGAAAGGCACTGGTAGACTTGTTTCACTGGGCTTGCACTTAGGTTATAAGTGCAAGCCCAGTGAAACAAGTACGCTTATAATAAATATTTTAAATAGGTTTCTTCTGTCATCTTAGTTTGGTTTAATGATAAACGTTAAACATAATATTTTTTAACATAATATTTCTTCTCTACACTTGGAATACGAACTATTTATTGGTTTGGCGTACCAACTATAATATAATATTCATTACATCGATATTCGATACCTCTGTGTCGAAGTGCGAGAAGTACTCGTATTTGCACATTAAGGTCTGGTCTGGCTGGCTGCGTACTTACCACCCTACAATCAAAGACTCACGGCCAACGATTTATCTTTCCGGCGCGATGTTGTGTAACCAGAAATCGTTATGGATTACTTATCCCTTCAATTTCTAACTACTAAAATCTTCGGGTAAATCGTTACCATCAGTAGTACTCATCATCACAGTCAAATACTTACTTGTAAAATCTACTAAAGTGTAAATATCACAATTCAATACGATACATTAATAGGTTTTCGTCATGTTTCCGATAGTACTGCAGGTACAGTCACGGAATGAAAAGGTTAGTGCCGGTTTTCGCTTAAGTCCATTTTGTCAACATAACAATATAAATGTTACATAATTTCAAAAATAATATGTGCTCACGATAGGTTGAACGAATCAATTTGAAAATTGACGAACCTTTTCATTCTCTAACTGTACAAAAGGTTACTGGTCTTATCATTACAGATATCCAATGTTGATTCAATTGAACTATACTGTAAGTATGTGATGTTGTAAAAATAATATCTATTTGGCAATCGACTATAAACAAACCTTGATTACTGCTATCAATTTATCAACGTCGATACGCGAGTTACTTCACGCTCTATTCATGAATCCTGATGATATTGTTATAACTCAACGTTAAATATTTTTCGAGGAAATTAGCCATAGCAATCTTCCTATATAGCTATACCTTACTTCATTGAATCCTGGTATAAAAGTCGGGTAAGAAAGTGGGAACAGGAACGGGCATTGTTTTTAACCCCGGAAATACACGATTGCCGCGGGAATTGGCTTCGTGTGGAATGCTCGCAGGTAGAGCAGCGGGCAACAGCTATAGTAATTTTATATTTATACTGACCGAACGAAACGTCAAACGAGGTCTTCCGTTTTTCACCAATTTCTTCTTTCTTTCTTCTTAGGAACCATAAATTTTTCCGAAATATAAAATAGTTATGTACGCACATAGCTATTTAATATTACGAGTATCTATTCTAGACTGAATGTATTCAAAACAGTCAAATTTGTTCAGTAGTTGCGGCGTGTTAGACTAAAAAGCAAATGCATACACAGATGCAAACTTTCAGCTTTAGTTTAATGCTGTGATGATTTATATATTTATTTACGTACCTAAAAATACAAATATGTGACGTCCTGAACTATGTAACATTATATAAGACGCCCCCGTTAAATGTTTACGTATATAGCATACTAGTAGGGCGCGTGAGTGCGCGGGCCACATGTGGCCCGCGTGCAGTCTTCCCGCCCATTAAGGTATCGCCGTCATCTCCATCGCACATTGGAATCCGATTGGCAGTGAGCTGAAAAACTTACCAAGGAGCACTATCATGGTTTTAAAGATAGTTAAGGGCAGTTCAAACAAAAAATACGCTGAACCTCATCGGATGAGGTTCAGCGTATTTTTTGTGCGTACAGCCCTTAACTATCTTTAAAACCATGACATTGCTCCTCAATCATCATCCAAATCCTAGATCATTGTCTCTTCTCATAATATGTACATTTTCCATGGAAAGATAAATTCTGCCACAGTGAATTATTTTCCATGCATCCCGTAGAACTTGAGATTCTGATCACGTCTTGCTAAGAAACCACTCTCTTATCTTTTATACTTTCCGAGATAGAACAACACGAAATTTGTATGGCGGCCATCTTGAATCCGCCATTTTGTTTTTTTTTTCAGCTCACTGCCAATTGCGTGAAGTTCCGAGTATTTTTTGTTTCAGCAGTCCCCACCTAACTATAATACCTTGCCCATGCTCCTTGACTGTCTTTAAAATCCTCATTCATCACCTAATTCCATATTTTTCTCTAATAGTCTTCCAAAAAACCGCATCAAAGCACTTCATGTTTTACGACTCGTGGTCTCTTCAATATTCCTCATACATTTTCTATGGAAAAATAAATTCCGCCATTTTGAATTTTTTTTCTATCCATCGAATGGACCTTCGGGTACTGATCACTTCTTCCTAAGAAACCACTCTTCCATCTTTTATACTTTTCGAGATATCGACGAAATTCGAATGGCGGCCATTTTGAATCCGCCATTTTGAATTTTTTTTCAGCTCACTGCCAATTGGATGACGTTTCAAATTACATTTGGTCGAGCACCCCCCACCTATCTTTGATACCCTCCCCGTGCTCTTCACCCGTCTCCGAAATCCTCAATCATCAGCTCTCTCCGTATTTTTCCTCCTCATGAATTTTTCCCCTCTATACGAACCCATAAGTGAAAAAAATTTTTTTCACACAAAATTGTTCAGGAGAGGTGATCAATCAGTCAGTGAGTCAGTGGCCAATCAGCACGAGTAGCTATATATATAGTAACTAGTTTTTTGCGTGGGGGCGCGGCCCGCTAAAGCGGACCGCGTAACTGCTGGGAGCCATTTACTTGGTCGCTCATACTCGGATTTTGTAAGAACTCCATATTTCAATTTTTCCCGAAAAATTTTTTTTTACAAATTTACACCCCGAGTCTTAACGTACGATCACCCATAAACGTTCAAAGATGTTACCAACTGTAATAAATTTGAATTAAACCATCCTGGTTTGAGGTAGAACAATGAAAATTAAAAAAAAACACTACAGATCAGCCGCCATCTTGTTTTTACAAGATTTTCCATTTTTTCTATAAATAATTTACTCATTTCCTCAAGTACCGCGAGTTTGAACGAAATCGGTTGGAAAACAAAAGAGTTACGAAAGTCATGCCGGCCGCCATCTTGTTTATCTGAAATGTCATAATTTTTTCCTACTCTACTCCCGCACTTAAACACGTCTCCCATACATCATTGTATCATTTTCGATTTGTTTCCAGGAGAACAATGTCAATATTCTTATAGCTCCTAATCGCCATACAGTTTAGTATGAAAAAAAATTTTTCGCCATTTTGAATTTTTTTTTCTTCCAATAGATAAACTTACTCGTCCTGATCTTCTATTGCTAAGAAAGCACTTTTCTATCTTCCATACTTTCTGAGATAGACTCAGACGAAATTTGTATGGCGGTCATCTTTTTTTCGCCATTTTGAAATTTTTTTCAGCGCATTGGCAATTGCACGAGGTTTCGAATGACATTTGGTCGAGCACCCCCCACGTATCTTCAATACCCTGGCTGAGCCCTTCACCCGTCTCCGAAATCCTCAATCATCAGCTCTCTCCATATTTTTCGCCGAGTCATTTTTTGACTTCTATACGAAGTCATAAGTGAAAAAAAAATTGTTCATACAAAATTTTACAGGAGGACATTTTGGGGAAAATGTCGAAAACTACCCCAAATATGGCAACACAGCTTATATATCTCGATACTGCCGGTCGAGTTACACAATCGGTTCATACATGTCGACTTTCCGAAATGTTGCCAAGTGCCCCAAAAACACGATCAAAATATTCAAAAAAATTAAATAAAAACAAAATGGCCGCCACCCCATTCCACATAAATATTTTACATAATTTCGTATTCTTCCTAGTAACTGCAGGATTAACCGCTCCTGATGACGTTACAATTTTTCATCTCGCTCGCACCCAGGCGACATGATGGCCCCTGAAAAGTGACCATGTCGAAAATCACTTTTACTTTGATAGATTCCAGTGTTGCCAGTGCTCGATCACAAAAATACCCAAATGTCATTTGTACGAGTAAGACACGTGGTCGCTCATACTCGGATTTCGCAAAAAGTCCGTATTTAGATTTTTTACTTTTTGGGGAAAAACTCGAAATTTCCCGAAAAATGGGGTAATTTTTTTCCCCCACTCAATACTTCGAGTCTGTACACACAATCGCCCCATAAAAGTCGAAACGCTCAGATGTTGCCAACTGTGAGAAATTCGAATTTTAAAATCGCGTTTTTTCGTACTTCATACTGATTGGCCGCCAAAACAGCCGCCATCTTGGATTTTGAAAATTACTCCCTATTTGTCAAAATTCAGGTTAATTGTGGGCGAATCAAGCAAAAATTGACATCTTCAACCGCCCCGTTTATGATCTGTGGCGCCGCGGTTTGGGGTCGAAAAATGAAAAATTTTAAAACGCCACAGCTCGGCCGCCATCTTGTTTATCCAAATTTTTCCAATTTTTCTAAAAACCATTTTTTCATTTCCTCGAGTGCTGCGACTTTGACCGAAATCGGTTGGAAAACAAAAGAGATACAAAAGTCACGTCGGCCGCCATCTTGTTTTTCTGAAATGTCATAATTTTTCCCTAGTCGACTCCCGCACCCGAACACATCTCCCGTACATCATCATATCGTTTTCTGTCTCCTTCTGGGAGAACAATTATGTCAATGAGTCAGTGAGTGAGTGGTAATCGAGCTATATATATTATAACTAGTTTTTCGCGTGGGGGCGCGGCCCGCTAAAGCGGACCGCGTAACTGCTTGGAGCAATTTCCGTGGTCGCTCATACTCGGATTTTGCAAAAAGTCCGTATTTTGATTTTTCCCGAAAAATGGGGTAATTTTTTTTTCACCAATCTATCCCCGTTCTGTCAATTTCAGAATAGTTGTAGGTGAAATACTAAAAAATTATCATCCTCGACTATCCCGTTTCGGATCTGTGGTGTCCCGGAATCGGAGTCTGTGGTGAGAAAGAATGAAAATTTTAAAAAAACACTACAGCTCAGCCGCCATCTTGTTTTTCCCAAATTTTCTACTTTTTCTAAAAAACTATTTACTTGTATCCAAAAGTACTGCGTCTTTAAATGAAATCGGTTGGAAAACAAAAAATGTTCGAAAGTCACGTCGGTCGCCATTTTGTTTTTCTGAAATGTCATAATTTTTCCCTTTTCATATCTCACCCTCGAACACATCTCCCATACGTATAGTTTTCTATCTATTTCCAGGAGAACAATGACAATTTTATTAAAGCTCCTAATCGCCATACAAATTAGTAGGACAAAAATATATTCCAACGTTTTGAAAATTTTGTTATTTTCAATAAATAGACTTCCTCCTCGTGATCATCTTTTGCTAAGAAACCCCTTTTCTATATTTCATACTTTCTGAGATAGACTCAGACTAAATTTGTATGGCGGTCATCTTTTTTATGTACGCCATTTTGAAAAAAATTTCAGCTCATTGGCAATTGCACGAGGTTTCGAATGACATTTGGTTGAGCACCCCCCACCTATATTACATACTCTGGCTGTGCTCCTCACCCGTCTCCGTAATCCTCAATTATCAGCTCTCTCCATATTTTTCGCTGAGTCATTTCTTGACTCCTATACGAAGCCACAAGTGAAAAAAAATGTTCATACATTTACAGGAGGACATTTTGGGAAAAATCACGAAAACTACCCCAAATGTGGCAACACAGCTTATATATCTCGATACTGTCGGTCGAGTTACACAATCGGTTCATACATGTCGACTTTCCGAAATGTTGCCAAGTGCCTCAAAAACACGATCAAAATTTTCAAAATCAGAAAAAAATACAAAATGGCCGCCACCTCAGTTCACAGAAATATTTTACATAGTTTCGTATTTTTCCCAGTAACTACAGCATATACCGCTTCTGATGACGTTTCAATTTTTCATCTCGCTCGCACCCAGGCGACACGATAGCCCCTGAAAAGTGACCATGTCAAAAATCACTTTTACTTTGATAGATTCCAGTGTTGCCAGTCCTCGGCGACAAAACTACCCAAATGTCATTTGTACGAGTAAAACACGTAATCGCTAATACTCGGATTTTGCAAAATGTCCGCTTTTAGATTTTTTACTTTTTGGGGAAAATATTGAAATTTCCCGAGAAATGGGGTAATTTTTTCTGTCCCACTCAACACTTCGAGTACACACAATTGCTCCATAGAAGTCGAAACGCTCCGATGCTGCCAAGTGTGAGAAATTTGAATTTCAAAACCCCTTTTTTTTGTTCATCACACTGATTGGCCGCCTGAACAGCCGCCATCTTGGATTTTCAAAAATTACTCCCGTTTTGTCAAAATTCAGGGTAATTGTGGGCGAAACATGCAAAAATTAACATCTTCAACCACCCCGTTTAGGATCAGTGGCGCAGCGGGTTGGGGTCGAAAAATGAAAAATTTTAAAACACCACTGCTCGGCCGCATCTTGTTTTTCTAAATTTTCTAATTTTTTTAAAACCATTTACTCATTTCCTCAAGTGCTGCGTTTTTGAACGGAATCGGTTGGAAAACAAAAAAGTTATGAAAGTCACGTCGGCCGTCATCTTGTTTTTCTGAAATGTCATGATTTTTCCCTACTCGACTCCCGCACTCAAACACGTCTCCCCTACATCATTGTATCGTTTTTATCTGTGTCTAGAAGAACAATGTCAATTTTCTTATAGCTCCTAATCGCCATACAAATTAGAACTTCTCCCGCACTCAAACACGTCTCCCCTACATCATTGTATCGTTTTTATCTGTGTCTAGAAGAACAATTTCAATTTTCTTACAGCTCCTAATCGCCATACAAATTAGAACTTATGAAAAAAAAATTGCCCCATTTTGAATTTTTTTCTGTTCAATAAATAGACCTCTTCGTCCTGGTCATCTTTTGCTAAGAAACCACTTTTCTATCTTTCATACTTTCTGAGATAGGCACCGACGAAGTTGTATGGCGGCCATCTTTTTTTCGCCATTTTGAAAAAAATTTCAGCTCATTGGCAATTGCACGAGGTTTCGAATGACATTTGGTCGAGCACCCCCCACCTATCTTCAATACCCTGGCTGTGCTCTTCACTCGTCTCCGAAATCTTCAATCATCAGCTCTCTCCATAATTTTCGCCGAGTCATTTCTTGACTTCTATACTAAGCCATAAGTGAAAAAAAAATTGTTACATACAAAATTTTACAGGAGGACATTATGGGGAAAATCTCGAAAACTACCCCAAATGTGGATACACCGCTTATATATCTCAATACTGCCGGTCGAGTTACACAATCGGTTCATACATGTCGACTTTCCGAAATGTGCCAAGTGCCTCAAAAACACGTTCAAAATTTTCAAAATCAGAAAAAAATACAAAATGGCCGCCACTTTCGTTCACAGAAATATTTTACACAGTTTCGTATTTTTCCCAGTAACTGCAGGATATACCGCTCCTGATGACGTTTCAAATTTTCATTTCGCTCGCACCCAGGCGACATGATTGCCCCTGAAAAGTGACCATGTCGAAAATCACTTTTATTTTGATAGATTCCAGTGTTGCCAGTCCTCGGCGACAAAAATACCAAAATGTCATTTTTACGAGTAAGACACGTGATCGCTTATACTCGGATTTCGCAAAATGTCCATATTTCGATTTTTTAATTTTTGGGGAAAATCTCGAAATTTCCCTAGAAATGGGGTAATTTTTTTTCCCCCACTCAATACTTCGAGTCTATACACACAATCGCCCCATAGAAGTCGAAACGGTCCGATGATGCCAAGTGTGAGAAATTTGAGTTTCAAAATTGCGATTTTTCATTCCTCAGACTGATTGGCCGCCAGAACAGCCGTCATCTTGGATTTTCAAAAATTACTACCATTTCTTCAAAATTCAGGATAATTGTAAGCAAACCAAGAAAAAACTATTATCATCGAGTACTCCGTTTAGGATCTGTGGCGCCGCGGTTTGGGGTCGAAAAATGAAAAATTTTAAAACACCACAGCTCGGCCGCCATCTTGATTTTCCAAATTTTTCTAATTTTTCTAGAAATCATTTACTCATTTCCTCGAGTGCTGTGACTGAACGAAATCGGTTGAAAAACAAAAGAGTTATGAAAGTCACGTCGGCCGCCATCTTGTTTTTCTGAAATGTCATAATTTTTCTTTACTACACTTCCGCACCCAAACACATCTCCGATACATCATTGTATCGTTTTATGTCTGTTTCTAGGAGAACAATGCCAATTTTCTTATAGATCCAAGTCGCCATACAATTAAGTATGAAAAAAGAATTTCCGCCATTTTGAATTTTTTTTCTTTCAATAGATATACCTTGTCGTCCTGATTATCTTTTGCTAAGAAACTACTTTTCTAACTTTTATACTTTCTGAGATAGACTTAGACGAAATTTGTATGGCGGCCACCTTTTTTACGCCATTTTGAAATTTTTTTTAGCTCATTGGTAACTGCACAAGATTTCGAATGACATTTGGTAGAGCACCCCCCACCTATATTCAATACCCTGGCTGTGCTCTTCACCCGACTCCGAAATCCTCAATCATCAGCTCTCTCCATATTTTTCGCCGAGTCATTTCTTGACTTCTATACGAAGCTATAAGAGAAAAAAAATTGTTCATACAAAATTTTACAGGAGGACATTTTGGGGAAAATCACGAAAACTACCCCAAATGTGGCAACACAGCTTATATATCTCGATACTGCCGGTCGAGTTACACAATCGGTTCATACATGTCGACTTTTCGAAATGTTGCCAAGTGCCTCAAAAACACGATCAAAATTTTCAAAATCAGAAAAAAATACAAAATGGCCGCCACCTCTGTTCACAGAAATATTTTACATAGTTTCGTATTTTTCCCAGTAGCTACAGCATATACCGCTTCTGATGACGTTTCAATTTTTCATCTCGCTCGCACCCAGGCGACACGATAGCCCCTGAAAAGTGACCATGTCAAAAATCACTTTTACTTTTATAGATTCCAGTGTTGCCAGTCCTCGGCGACAAAAATACCAAAATGTCATTTTTACGAGTAAGACACGTGATCACTTATACTCGGATTTCGCAAAATGTCCATATTTCGATTTTTTAATTTTTGGGGAAATTCTCGAAATTTCCCTAGAAATGGGGTATTTTTTTCCCCCACTCAATACTTCGAGTTTATACACACAATCGCCCCATAGAAGTCGAAACGGTCCGATGATGCCAAGTGTGAGAAATTTGAGTTTCAAAATTGCGATTTTTCATTCCTCAGACTGATTGGCCGCCAGAACAGCCGCCATCTTGGATTTTCAAAAATTACTACCATTTCTTCAAAATTCAGGATAATTGTAAGCAAACCAAGAAAAAACTATTATCATCGAGTACTCCGTTTAGGATCTGTGGCGCCGCGGTTTGGGGTCGAAAATGAAAAATTTTAAAACACCACAGCTCGGCCGCCATCTTGATTTTCCAAATTTTTCTAATTTTTCTAGAAATCATTTACTCATTTCCTCGAGTGCTGTGACTTTGAACGAAATCGGTTGGAAAACAAAAGAGTTATGAAAGTCACGTCGGCCGCCATCTTGTTTTTCTGAAATGTCATAATTTTTCTTTACTACACTTCCGCACCCGAACACATCTCCCATACATCATTGTATCGTTTTCGATTTGTTTCCAGGAGAACAATGTCAATATTCTTATAGCTCCTAATCGCCATACAATTCAGTATGAAAAAAAAAATTCCGCCATTTTGAATTTTTTTTTCTTTCAATAGATATACCTTGTCGTCCTGATTATCTTTTGCTAAGAAACTACTTTTCTAACTTTTATACTTTCTGAGATAGACTCAGACGAAATTTGTATGGCGGCCATCTTTTTTTCGCCATTTTGAAAATTTTTTCAGCTCATTGGCAATTGCACGAGGTTTCGAATGACATTTGGTCGAGCACCCCTCACCTATCTTCAATACCCTGGCTGTGCTCTTCACCCGTCTCCGAAATCCTCAATCATCAGCGCTCTCCATGTTTTTCACCGAGTCATTTCTTGACTTCTATACGAAGCCATAGGTGAAAAAAAAAATGTTCATACAAAATTTTACAGGAGGACATTTTGGGGAAAATCTCGAAAATTAACCCAAATGTGGCAACACTGCTTATATATTTCGATACTACCCGTTGAGTTACACAGTCGGTTGATACATGTCGACTTTCCGAAATGTGGCCAAGTGCCTCAAAAACACGATCAAAATTTTCAAAAACAGAAAAAAATACAAAATGGCCGCCACCTCAATTCACAGAAATATTTTACAAGGTTTCGTATTTTTCCCAGTAACTACAGGATATAGCGCACCTGATGACGTTTTAATTTTTCATCTCGCTCGCACCCAGGCGACACGATAGCCCCTGAAAAGTGACCATGTCAAAAATCACTTTTACTCTGATAGATTCCAGTGTTGCCAATGCCGGGTGTCAAAACTACCCAAATGTCATTAGTACGAGTAGGACGCGTGGTCGCTCATACTCGGATTTCGCAAAAAGTCCGTATTTCGATTTTTTACTTTTTGGGGAAAATCTCGAAATTTCCCGAGAAATGGGGTAATTTTTTCTTCCCCAATCAATATTTCGAGTCTTTACACATAATCGCCCCATAGAAGTCGAAACGCTCCGATGCTGCCAACTGTGAGAAATTTGAGTTTCAAAATTGCGATTTTTCATACCTCACACTGATTGGCCTCCAGAACAGCCGCCATCTTGGATTTTTAAAAATTACTCCCGTTTTGTCAAAATTCAGGATAATTGTGGGCGAAACAAGAAAAAATTGACATTCTCAACCATCCCGTTTAGGATCTGTGGCGCCGCGGTTTGGGGTCGAAAAATGAAAAATTTTAAAACACCGCAGCTCGGCCGCCATCTTGTTTTTCAAAAATTTTCCAATTTTTCTAGAAACCATTTACTCATTTCCTCGAGTGCTGCAACTTTGAACGAAATCGGTTGGAAAACAAAAGAGATACGAAAGTCACGTCGGCCGCCATCTTGTTTTTCTGAAATGTCATAATTTTTCCCTAGTCGACTCCCGCACCCGAACACATCTCCCGTACATCATTATATTGTTTTCTGTCTCTTTCTGGGAGAACAATTATGTCAATGAGTCAGTCAGTGGTAATTGAGCTATATATAGTATAACTAGTTTTTCGCGTGGGGGCGCGGCCCGCTAAAGCGGACCGCGTAACTGCTTGGAGCAATTTCCGTGGTCGCTCATAGTCGGATTTTGCAAAAAGTCCGTATTTTGATTTTTCCCGAAAAATGGGGTAATTTTTTTTCATCAATTTACACCCCGAGTACGCACGATCACCCCATAAACGTCCAAATGTTCTGATGTTGCCAACTGTGACAAATTTGAATTAACCCGTCCCGGTTTGAAGTAGAACAATGAAAAATTTGAAAACACTACTACTCGGCCGCCATCTTGTTTTTCCAAATTTTTCTTCTTTTTCTAAAAACCATTTACTCAAATCCTCGAGTACCGCGAGTTTGAACGAAATCGGTTGGAAAACAAAAGAATTACGAAAGTCGCGTCGGCCGCCATCTTGTTTTTCTGAAACGTCATAATTTTTTCCTACTCTACTCCCGCACTTAAACACGTCTCCCATACATAATTTTATCGTTTTATGTCTTCTTCTAGGAGAACAATGTCAATTTCCTTATAGCTCCCAATCGCCATACAATTTAGTATGAAAAAAAAAATTCCGCCATTTTGAATTTTTTTTCTTCCAATAGATAAACCTTCTCATCCTGATCATCTTTTGCTGAGAAACCACTTTTCTATCATTCATACTTTCTGAGATAGACACCGACGAAATTTGTATGGCGGCCATCTTTTTTCCGCCATTTTGAAAATTTTTTCAGCGCATTGGCAATTGCACGAGGTTTCGAATGACATTTGGTCGAGCACCCCCTACCTATCTTCAATACCCTGGCTGAGCCCTTCACCCGTCTCCGAAATCCTCAATCATCAGCTCTCTCCATATTTTTCACCGAGTCATTTCTTGACATCTACACAAAGCCATAAGTGAAAAAAAAATTGTTCATACAAAATTTTACAGGAGGATATTTTGGGGAAAATCTCGAAAACTACCCCGAATGTGGCAACACTGCTTATATATCTCGATACTGCCGGTTGAGTTACATAATCGGTTCATACATGTCGACTTTCCGAAATGTTGCCAAGTGCCCCAAAAACACGATCAAAATATTCAAAAAAATTAAATAAAAACAAAATGGCCGCCACCCCATTCCACATAAATATTTTACATAGTTTCGTATTCTTCCTAGTAACTACAGGATTAACCGCTCCTGATGACGTTTCAATTTTTCATCTCGCTCGCACCCAGGCGACATGATGACCCCTGAAAAGTGACCATGTCGAAAATCACTTTTACTTTGATAAATTCCAGTGTTGCCAGTGCGGACAACAAAACTACCCAAATGTCATTTGTACGAGTAAGACACGTGGTCGCTCATACTCGGATTTCGCAAAAAGTCCGTATTTCGATTTTTTACGTTTTGGGGAAAATCTCGAAATTTCCCGAGAAATGGGGTAATTTTTTTTCGCCCACTCAAGACTTCAAGTCGAAACGCACAATCGTCCCATAGAAGTTGAAACGCTCCGATGTTGCCAACTATGACAAATTTGAATTTCAAAATCGTGTTTTTTCATACATCAGACTGATTGACCGCCAGAACAGCCGCCATCTTGGATTTTGAAAAATTACTCCCATTTTGTCAAAATTCAGGATAATTGTGGCCGAAACAAGAAAAAATTGACATCTTCAACCACCCTGTGTAGGATCTGTGGCGCCGCGGTTTGGGGTCGAAAAATGAAAAATTTTAAAACGCCACAGCTCGGCCGCCATCTTGTTTTTCCAAATTTTTCCAATTTTTCTAAAAACCATTTACTCATTTCCTCGAGTGTTGCGACTTTGAACGAAATCGGTTGGAAAACAAAAGAGTTACGAAAGTCACGTCGGCCGCCATCTTGTTTTTCTGAAATGTCATAATTTTTCCCTAGTCATCTCCCGCACCCGAACACATCTCCCATACATCATTATATCGTTTTCCGTCTCCTTCTGGGAGAACAATTATGTCAATGAGTCAGTCAGTCAGTGGTAATCGAGCTATATATATTACTAGTAGGGCGCGTGAGTGCGCGGGCCACATGTGGCCCGCGTGCAGTCTTCCCGCCTATAAAGATATTGCCGTCATCTCCATCGCCAATTGGAATCCGATTGGCAGTGGGCTTAAAAAATGACCAAGGAGCACTGTCATAGTTTTAAAGATAGTTAAGGGCTGTTCGAACAAAAAATACGCTGAACCTCATAGATGAGGTTCAGCGTATTTTTTTCTCTAACAGCCCTTAACTATCTTTAAAACCATGACCGTGCTCCTCAACCATCATCTAAATCCTATATCATCATCACTTCTCACATTTTTCGCTGGCAGTTCTCTGAAGAACTGCGTCAATGACTTGGATAGTTCCCTACTTATTGTAGCATGCACATTTTCCATGGGAAAATAAATTCCTACATTTTTTTATTCATCTCGCAGAACTTGAGATCCTGATCACCTCTTGCTAAGTAACCACTTTCTTATCTTTTATAGTTTCCGAGATAGAACAACACGAAATTTGTATGGCAGCCATCTTGAATCCGCCATTTTTTTTTAAGCTCACTGCCAATTGCATGACGTTCCGAGTATTTTTTGTTTCAGCAGTCCCCACCTAACTATAATACCTTGCCCATGCTCCGCGACTGTCTTCAAAACCCTCAATCATCATCTCATTCCATATTTTTCTCTAGTAATTCTCCGAAAAACCGCATCGAGACCTTGTATAGTTAGTAGACAGTAGTTATACATACACTTGGTCTCTTCAACATTCCCCATACATTTTCTATGGAAAAATAAATTCCGCCATTTTGATTTTTTTTTTTCTATCCATCAAATAGACCTTCGGGTCCTGATCACTTCTTGTCAAGAAACCATTCTTCCATCTTTTATACTTTCCGAGATATCGGCGAAATTCGTATGGCGGCCATTTTGAATCCGCCATTTTGAATTTTTTTTCAGCTCACTGGCAGTTGGATGACATTTCAAATGACATTTGGTCGAACACCCCCCACCTATCTGCAATACCCTTGGCTGTGCTCTTCACCCGTCTTCGAAATCCTCGATCATCAGCTCTCTCCATATTTTTGTTCTTAATGAATTTTTCCCTTGTATACGGCATGGTCATTGAAAAAAAATTTTTTCATACAAAATTGTTCAGGAGAGGTGATCAATGAGTGAATGAATCAGCACAAGCAGCTATATATATAGTAATAATAATAATGGACTATGTACTGAATTACTGACATGACGTTAGAACTTTATCGTTGAGGTTTTCGGTGCAATATTGTTTAAGGGGCTTTATTGAATTTATTTTTGTCTTTGTCACTCTCACGAATACGTTGATGGGTGCGACATGCAGCGTCGCGGAAGAATATAACAGAAAAACGACCTTTTATCTAATTTCTCCAAAACTAAGCTAGCTATTAAAAATCTGTTTCTCAACGTTACGTTAGATATTATAATTACCGACACATTAAAACAAAAATTACTATTACATCCATTGTAGTTTCGGAAAAAAAGAAGAAAAACTGAGATTTTGGAGCAACTTTTGGGAGAACTTTCTATCGAGAAAATTTTATCTAATCGTGTTTCTGCTTCTCAACGATTTTAGATTAAAGACCCAAAATACATGACGTATAAATTTAAAAGTAATTGTCTTTATAGTTTTTAAACTAAACTTCACTAAAGATCGCTTAAATACGGCTTCTACGCCGTTAATAACATTACTTGTTTTATAGGTGATTGGTTTATTGCACAAGTGATCTGTAGTTTATTGGAATTGTTGAGTTAACACACTTTTATTTATACACCAATCAAATAAACAAACTGTTTTTATGCAAGAAGGAAATGCTTTCAAACAGTACAAGAGTTTTATACAAGTACATTATGACCGAATTATACAAATACATTATAATCAGAAACAAAGGAGAATGCCTGAAAATGGGCTATATTTGCGTCACTCTGCGTCCGAAGCACGTATGCATGAAGAATCTTCTTTCAAATTTTAATATCGCATATATTTATTTTAGAGAAATGTGAACAAGGGTTTAAAAGTATTATAAAAAAAAGTATTTAAACGTTTCGAAACATGTGGAACCGCCAAGCCACTTAAAAAACTTAGAAAATTAACCACTTAGAAAATCAGATTATTAGAAATTCCCTGTTAACATCTTACTAATCTTTTTTTTACATAATATTGAGAATATTTCTAATATTTTACCGATGATTTGGTTAAGACGCAAGGTATATCCCAATTTTCATACAAGAATCGGCATTCTCCTTTTTCCCCCTGATTGGTTCGCTAATTTACGTCAGCCAATCGGGGGCAAAATTCGCTAACGATTAACGAAATAAAAGTGGCCAGTTAACCCAACAATTCCAATAAGACAATCAGACCCCTATTTGTGTTGGTTATCCCAATTATCTAATCTAGTATCCACTCTGAATATATCCCCGAAGACATTCACTCTGGAGTATGAAGTATTTGAATAGGCACCGATTTAAAGAGGCAGTTCTAAATAGCAGTTTTGATAAGTTAAAAATTAAAAATGGCATGTTTAATAACCTAGTTCAGCAGTTAAAACTAAGCAGTAAAGTAAACAAAAATGAGTAATAAAAAATAATGAACTGGATCAGTGAATATATAATTGAGCAGGAAAATAATTAAATGGGTGGTAAAAAAAATTGAACGAGCGGTTACGCGTGGGCAGTAAGAAATCGGAATTTGTCGGTAAGAAATCTCATTCTAAGCAATTCTATAAACAATGAGGTGGTAAAATACAATAAAAAAAACAGTACTTAAATAGTAATGAAAAATTAAATTACTTTTGCTTTGACTGAAGGAATGGTAGGTCTAGGACACGGGACCCGTTGCGGGGGGGATGGGAGGGGGGTGAGGGGGAGGGGAGGGGTAGGGGGAGTCTACCCCCCAAGCCAAATCGTACGAGGCCTAATACTTTTCGAGAAATATTTTTTTGAAATTAAAAAATCTTCACCTCTTCTCATTATTTATGTCTTTAATCTTCTTAAAGGCCAGTCGACGGAGCCCCGCTTCGCGGGGCTCCTATTTCTGGGTGGTCATAAAAGAAAATAACCACTCAGAAGGATGGCGGGGCCTTGCAGGCCCCGCCATCCTCTTCGTCACCTAACCCAGCCGAGTCGGGGTGCCCTCAAGTCCCGAGCTCGCTTCGCTCGCTCCTGGACCCTAAGTCGTTTGTGCAGTGATTTACGAAAGTTAGTGACAGTGTGATACAAATCTTTCGTAAAAATATTAGCAAACTGGCAAAAAATACGTAAACATAACCTAAAAAAATGTGATTTATAATAATAATTTTTCTTATTATTTCTCGTTAATTTGAGTTATTTACGAAAGCTAGTGACATTGTGAAGTGTATTACATAAAAAACTTTCGTGAAAATACCACTCGGACAAAAACTTCCTTTTTTGTCCGAGTGGAATGTTTTTAGCTTCAACTGGAGGTACTGCGTACTTCAGAGAACCTTTAAGAGAAAAGGAACCGCTCATTCCATCATTTTTACCGCTCATTCAGTTATTGGACTGCTAAATTATTTTTAGAATTGATATTGTATGATAAAATAACCGACTAATTGATTCTTTATTACTGTTCATGTTTTACTGTCGCAATAATTAATCAACCGCCATTAAATTAAATAACTGCTCAATATGTTTTCCAACTGATCATAATAACATCTCGAATATTTAAATAACAGCTCAAAAAATTAGTTCCCATTTGAATATCACCTTTGTGTTAACTCTACCACCATATTTTCTACCAATAGAAAACTCTGCGTTTGATGTTGGCAATAAATAATATTATTATTTGTATACTTATAAAAATCAAATCATCTGATATAAGATCCATCTAGCTTACGCCATCAAATTAGAAATAAAAACCATCTTAAAAAATTCAGCAAGTTCCTTGGCTCAAGTAACGAATCCATGGATTGAAAACATACTATTGACGCCTAGTCAATTCAGACGATTGAAAGTTTTATTAAGTGGAAAATAAAATGATACTTTCCTGTTGACACGAATGAATCATAAGATATTAATATAGTATTTACTAACTCAATAGATAAAACAAAAGACCCAGTTAACCTTATCAAAAGAACTCATAAGTGGGCTTCAATAAATTACGGGGTAACTTTCCATTCGGCCAAAACACTCTTAAACCAATCATTGAGGATTAATCTTTATTATAGTCAGCCACAACAAAACACGAGGCGATGGTCCTTGAACTGATTTTAAAAAATGCTGAATTTTACAAAAATACTCATACTGAATTGAATTAATGTCAAGGCTGAAAATAGGTTCATTCCTATATGAACAGAGTGAAAAGTAAAAGTAATACTATGTCTTTCACGCCGAAAATGGTTGCACAACTTGTAGAGATTAGTGTTATACAGGATTATATAAAAAATACCATATCGGTCTAGGTAAACAACATACATAAAACTAACAACTTTTGGTCTATGAATTTTCTTTAAACTCGATTATTTGATAAGATACTCTAATAGTTACTACTCTGTAATAACATCGGCAAGTGGCAACGCGAACTCGCGGAGCGAAACCGCGGCTATTGGTTTCACAGTGTAATGTCACTTTCCAGAAATAACATGATGTATTAATTTTATTAATGTAATATGTAAATTCACACTGAATTTTGAAAAGTCGTCGAACAAAAGTTCTTAGTTTTAATGTAAACAGCTGCAGGCCGAGAGCGATTTGGTATTTTTTAACCGACTTCAAAAAAAGAAAGAGGTTCTGTATTCGACCCGTATGTATGTATGTGTGTGTGTATGTATGTATGTATGTATGTTTGTCCGCGATTATTTCACGTTTGGCTGAACCGATTTTGATGCGGTTTTCAGGAAAGTATTTGTTACATTCTGGAGAAGGTTTTAGTATATTAACCGACTTAAAAAAATAAGAGGTTCTTAGTTTGATCGACATATTTGTATTTAAGTTCGGCAAAACGGATTTAGATGATTCTTTTTTTGTTAGATAGGCCATACATCACAGGTAGACTCGTTTCAATTTCGTCGAGATTTAATGAATATCTTCGGAGATGGAGAGCGGAACTCCTCAACGGAAAATAGTAAATCGCTTGCGATCGGTATAATAGTGTACAGTGTAGATTTTATCGGACTTCAAAAGAGAAGTCGAGATTCTCAAGTTGACTGAAATATATGTTTTAATTGACCGACGTCAAAAAAAGAGGTTCTCTGTTTAATCCCTATATCGGTATTTAGGATTTTCCGTGATTATTGTACATGCATTTTATTGTGATAGTCCGTTTTAAATTTGGTTAAAACGTGGCAACTAGATCATAAAAGCTTGTCTTTAAAAACTTTTTTGCACTAAAAAGGGTAAAATAAATTATTTTTTAAAAAAATTGAACCGACTTCAAAACCACAAATAGGCACTCAAAAGCGAAAAATAAATTAATATAATTATTATAACAGCTACTACCCACTCATCTATTTTGAAGTCGGTGCCAGCCAATTCAAATAGATAAGTAAATCTTTATAATAGTGCAAAACTACATCCATAGTATGTAGTAGTAGTAAGCTTCGCTGGCACCGACTTCAAAATAGATGAGTGGGTAGTAGCGGTTATAATAATTATATTAATTTATTTTTCGCTTTTGAGTGCCTATTTGTGGTTTTGAAGTCGGTTCAATTTCTTTAAAAAATAATTATATCACCTGTATTAATTTGACCGCGACAAAAATATTCATCACTCTAAATTAAATATGGAGTGAACAATAATATTGAAATAGGAATCCGGGGGTTTCCCATAAATTATTACGTACAATAAAAAAAAAATTACAGACGCGTGTCTCGAGATTAATGAATCTAATCAATGCAAAGATAAGATGTATTGTTGATAACCTACTCGTAAATTAGGCCATCGTATTATATTGCATGGTATACTTACCTATTATAGAAAAGTCATTAATTAGTTTTACCTGAAAAGATGCCCTTGAGTTTTGATAATGGATTATTTTATACGATGTGCTCTCTCAGATATACAACTTTGTAAAAGCTTTTAAAAGTTTCCGGCGCTTGCGGCGAAAGGTTTGCGGTTTCACCTGTCCTGTTTGTTTGTTATCTTTAGTCAATTCTCTCAAGTTAAATTTGGTTAAGTACCACATCTCGGTTAAGTACCTACCGATTGAGCTGAAATTTTGCATGCGTGTGTGATGATGATGACGACGCTAAATTATTATGAACTAGCTCTTGCTCGCGGCTCCTCCCTCGTGAATTTCGGTTTTTCGCTAATCCCTTAGGAACGATGGATTTTTCCGGGATAAAAGTAGCCTATGTGTTAATCCGGGTTATAATGGCTATATCTTTGTTCCAAAGTTCAGCCAAATCGGTTCAGTAGTTGCGACATGAAAGAGCAACAAAGATCCATACTTACAAACTTTCGCGTTTATATCGCAGAAGGATAGGATAGGATAGGATGGATTTGATCTGATGATGGAACTGAAAGGTGGCCATATTAACTTGATAGTTAAATGAAACATCACGCAACCCCATCGGGTTTTGAGTTTTTCACTCGTTTGATCCGTCTTGACTAGTAAGTACTTTGGTTCTAGATAGTAACCAAGGTCTGGTGCCTGAGAAGAATACGAATAAAGCGTAAAATCGTTAAAGCTTATTTTCCATTTTCAAAAATCCCGGAAAACTTTCTATGAAACTTTTTTTTTCGATCCAAAACATGACTGTACTAATTATAATCATAATGAACGGAGCACGAATCTAATCTATTTGATTATTAATTTGGTATGAGTAGATTGTTTGTAAACAAGATGGCGGTGTCTCTCGCAAAGTGGTAGACGCGGCCAAATGCCAATACTTAATATAAATAAATAAATAAAAATAAAAATAAAAAAAATAAAAAAGCCTTTATTATTCCCTGATACCAAAAAACAAGAAAAGAAAAAGAATTTATATAAACAGTTGAAACTTAACCTACAGATTTAATACTGTTTTTAAATATGTTTTAGATACAATTTATTATAAAAGGTATTAATTGTTATTATTGGTGAGTCAAGGACCCCTTGCGGGTAAAGGCCTCCTCCATTTTGTGCCAGACTATTCTATTTGTTGCTTTCTCTAGCCAGTGTTTGCCTGCCAGGTCCACTATCTCGTCTGCCCAGCGTTCTTTCGGGCGCCCTCTCTTTCTAGTAATACTTAATATATTGTTACGTTAATTGGCAATAGTTGAATTAACAAGTAACATACATATACGAGTAAAATAGTAGTTAAATCTTATTTAACCTAATTTATAAATCTTATTTATTATAAATGTGAAAGTTTGCATGTTTGAATGTTTCGCCACAATCAAGCCACGCCGATTCGGATGGGAATTTAGACAGCTTAAGAGTCCGCTTACCCACGATGTCTCCCATACATTCGTAATACCAAAATCATTTGTAATTTCGACTGGACTTTCGATCATGTTCGGTGTTATTCGGGTTCATATAGTAATAATCTATGCTCTAACAAATCATTTACTAATCTTACCGCATTCTTGATTCATGATGTGTGACATTAGATCATGCTTGTCACATGTCATCGTTAATTAAGTCACAACAATTAAATCCAACGTTAAAAATCAATTAGGTGATCACGTTCAATCTGGCACGTGAACATTATAAATGAGGAAAAGTAGGTTTAACTAATTTGGTGAGAAATATCCAAATATTTTTTAGTAAAATTTGTTTTATGGTAATATATCAAAAGATGCCAAAAAAAATTGATTTGTACCATTGAATTTAAGACAAAATCTTGCTCTCAAATAAAGGATTATTGAGTTAAGTGAAAAGTATTCCGATTTCCGAATGCTTTTACCATTGTTATACTTTAATTTACGATACCTTTTCTTGTCACAACAAGTCTAAAAGGAAATATAGTTATCTTAATACACTTAAGGTTATCGTGAATACGTTACTTACAAGTACGTAGATAGACGTACTTAAAACAAGTTATATTTTATAAAGCAGATATAACCAACGCATTTCAAGTTTCCACTAATAATATTGACAATTAATTATCACAGCTACTGTGATTTTATACCAAAGTCCAATATCGTTTTTAGGGTTCTGTACCCAAAGGCAAAACGTGAGCCTATTATTAAGACTTCGCCGTCCGTCTGTCATAAAGTTCTGAGGTCAGCAAATCAGCGGGTACAGTAGATATCGTAAAGTTCTCTTCTGAAAAGTCGAGTCGAGAAAAGAAGAAATTGTTGGAAGAATTTTGTGTGGTGTTTCATGTGGGCGGTTTTCCTGCATATTGGACCATACAGATTCTTTTCAAGTAATTGATATCTACTCTAGACGGGGCGAACCGCGCGAAAAAATGTCGCCAGTTTATTGGTGTCATTAGTACCAACAGTATAAGGCCATGCGGTAGTTCGCTCAGCGGCGGCGGCGGTATTTTGACAGTTTGCGCTACTGTTTGCTTGTATGAAAGGGTTTACGTAAATTGTTCGTATGCTTATATCTTAAGGTTAGTAATCAGTTTCAAGTACAATTTAAATAGTTAGGAATAGTCTCAAAACAATTTAATCTGTCCTGCTAAGTCGAGTTTCATTTGCATAGTATTGCCACAAATTACATAACAGGTAGGTATGTTAATATGTACAAACTTGAGTTTGTAATGTTTGTTGTATGCATCCACGATGCGACCTTAAAATGCGTGACTTTCTAACTGGTTTGTGAATTGGTATATTCGAATACCTTTTGGTAAGGTCATCAAACATCTGCGTAAATTTATTAAATTTGTAGCTGTTCGAGAGAAACAATGCCACCTTTTTCACTTCAATGAAGGCTTTTGGAACGCTTCAGGAAGGGTTTTAGATATTTTGCCGTGAACTTACCAACACACAAAGTTTCTGTTTGTAAATACTTTATGTCTTGGCTGAGACGTACCTTAGGACACCATGTCGTCGTTTTGCGATCGTTTTATATGGAGCTTCTTTGGATATGAAGCTTCTTGTAATGTTTGATTTGAAAGCAGGGTCTAATCTGGCAAGATGCAAAAGTATAATCGTCTACTCTATAATACCTTTATACTGAAAACTCCTATGTAAGACTACCAGAGACATTGAGTAACTATGTAATCACGTAACCAGACACCAATCGTATTATAAGCCCATGGCTCTTTCTGTATTTGTATCGGTGTTTCATAAATTCCAAAGATATCACAAAAAGTAGCAAATGTATACGCAAGCGTTATCCATAGCTATCTACATTTCCAGCCAAATCGGTTAATTAGTTTAACGTGAAGGATCAATAAACACACACATACACATACATACTCATACACATAAACACACACACACGCATACACAAAAAGATTACTATAATAATCCTCCATCCGTTCTTACACCTAACGCATTTAAAGCTCAGCAAAGATACTTGTGGATATTAAAAAGAATGCAGACAAGAAAATGTATTTTCAGAATTAATGAAAAGGACAATCGTGCTAAATAGTTATACATATTGCAGACAAAACAATTTTGAAAAAAAGTATTAAAAAGTACCCATTACCCAATTAATACAGTTAACAATAGACATCAAAGATATTATACACAAAATGTAATATTTTTGAATTTGTTTATTATTAAATATTTATTACAATACGTCTTATTTATACAAAACTTATAAATACGACTGAGGAGTAGGAATAACAATATTTACTTACGTTATCTAGAGTAGTACGACAGGTAATTATCTAAAAATACCATAACATGATAATTTATACGTTTACTGTTTGTTATTTATAGCTGCGTACGCACCACGCGCTGATAACGTTAGCGTGTTTTGGCCCTACCAGCCCGCGAAATTCAAATTCTATTTAGATTTTCGTAGACTAACTACAAATTGTAGGTGCCAATTGTAGTGGCAATGAATTTTGCGGGCATAATAGTTATGCATCTACATGTTTTTTTTATATAGAAACTTTGCTGGAAAATTCCCACTCACCTCATATTGGTTCCCAAAAAATATTTTTTTGCAGTTTCCGTTAGTAGTTCAGTTTTGAGCTAGATTTGGGAACTAATATGAAGTAAATGAATTTTGTTGAACTCACTATTAGCTAAAAACTAAATAAAATTTGAGTTTTGGCGCCCGGATGGTACCCATCCCCCTTAAGCTTACCGTGATAGGTCGTCTTGAAAATATTCCTAACAATTATTAACATAATATTCTATTGTTATTATTGCTTAGCGTTACCGCAGTAACAATATTGTATGTACATGTACTTTGGGTATCATTTGAAGTGGAGTGAGCAGAAATATCTAAGGCTCGCTGGAGGATGTAAGCACAACCCATACGAAACTGAAATCGCTAGAGGACGATAAAGTCATCGCATAAATAACCTCAGTTTCTTGTGACACAAATAAAGGAACTTAACCCATATGGACCAAGACTTCTGGTTTAAGATGTCCCGTAATCATCAGTCCAAAAGTCAAGTCAGTCACTAATATATATTTATTATAGGTACGTAGATTTATCTGGATCGTCTTCATTCACTATACTTCCAAATACGATCTTGCCTGCTATTGACCAATGATGTTTATCATAACATTGATCGTCTCTATTTACTATTTTCGGCATCGAAAATACGTCATTCAAAAATTCTCTGATTTGTCGTTATAGAGCAAACGATGCGACGATAGCATTATAATTTCAAGAATTTCTGATCGATTGTCTGCTCATCGCTGTTAAATTGAATCAGTACCATAAACAAGTTTCCAATTATGGTATGAGTACTTTGCAGTCGTGGCTCGGGCCAGCCTTCTGTGGTCGGCGCAACATGTGTGCGAGCTTGGCTGGTTCTATTTTTAATTGAATTAGCATTCCCGTGTCTTACTCATGGTTGTACTTATATCTTAACCGTACCTTCGTAGTTTTCGTAATCATTGAGTGGGGAAAGTGTTTACGTCCTTTTCGACGTTAAAAGTTAAAGCCAACTTTGTAACACCATTAATTTTTGTTCCATTGATTTATGATCCTTGGAGCAACATCATATTTTACTCGTTATCCTAGCTAGGCATTACCCACTAAGAGTTTAATTTTCTTGGATTTTTTGAGCCTATTGCTGGCTGTAAATTCTAAACTATTATCGAGCCAGCGTTTTATGAGGCGGCCACTGTCCTAACGCAACGTGCCATATGCCTATTAGCTATCACAGCAAAGATCCCATTAATGGTTTTTAGTTGCTGTTCTGCGGATCTCTTCATTTCTGATTAGATAATGTTGTAGACATTTGTGCACAAGCTTGCCTGATTGGTAACATGAACATCGTTGTGTCAGATATGCTGTCGTAAAGTATTACTTGCAAAGCAAAGGTTAATTTACTAGGATTTATTAGACTAGCAGATCCTGAGACATAAGCTACAATTGTTCGGGTCATATCAGGATGAAAATCCATGTCCTTATTCGGAAAATTTGGCGAAACATTCTGGAATGTATTTCCAAATTCCTCAGGTATTATTCATAAATCAGGTATTGGTCATATCAGGATGCAAATTGATGTTCTCATTCGGAAAATTTGGCGAAACATTCTGGAATGTGTTTCGTAATTCCTCAGGTATCGTTCATCATAACTCGGGTATTGATCGTATCAGGATGAAAATCCATGTCCTTATTCGGAAATTCAGGGGAAACATTCTGGAATGTGTTTCCAAATTTGTCAGGTATTGCTCGCACAGGTATTGTGTATATTTTGGCCGGCAGCGGAGTCCCCGGCGCGGCGCCGTGGCAAAGCGCCAAGGTGCCTCGATTCGCACGTGATTCTGAAAGACCACATACCTACCTATTTACGTGATTTATTTAATGTTATTGTTCAGAGTTTCGCTTTAATGGCATCATACCAATATTGTTAACTAGCTGTTGTGTAGATTCCCAGATTTTTTAAATATTTCAGTGCTATTTACTTTTTACATAATAAACGTGTTTCTCACTTAAGATATGTTTTCTGTATTGTTACATTTTTTCTAGACTTATGATAGTATGTTTTTTAACATATTTTTCATTTTAGAGATACTAGTAATTGTATTGGTAATAATTCAGTACAGTTACTCTTCAAGTTGTAATCCAGAAAGTCTTTCGAGAAGAGAAAAAATACGATTTTTGCCTCCCGTTTTCTTAGTTAGTAATTCAGGGCGAGTGGCTAACTAACAAAACAGAAAAAAACCCACTGGGCTATGTTTTATTACTTAAAATGTCCGAGAAGAGCCTTACAAAGGATTATAATTCTTCCAAGTTAGCGATTTTTATAAATATGTATGTGAGACTATTAAAAAAAGAAATTCAGACGCGCTAATAACTCGTTCCTTATCTCTACCTTTACTCTATCTAGTTAATGGACGGCAGGCGCGCACGTGACGAATTGAAAAATACTGCGCTTAGAAAAAAATATCATTGCACTGTATTCTTTAGAAAATAGGTTGCACAAATAATAATACTCAAATATTAACTCATCTCATTACTCTGCGCAATTCAGATAATAATTAAGAATTATTTCTGTAGTGGTAAGGGTGCCTTACCTTTCTACTAAAGATGTGCTATGCAGCTATGCTGTGAAGATGTGAAATCTACGTTACAAAAATATGTGACCGTTTCCACAAATACTAAAAAACTATGTAGTTTTGCAAGGAAGATGCACAGCTCGAGCTTTGCGATGTATCAATAATAGGGACATACTTTATTTTTTTCACATAGGCCTAAATAATAGGCGCCCATGAAAAGTCAAAAACTACCGCCAGGTTCGGAATGCAGGTTTGCAACGAGAAGAACTGGCAAGAAACTCGGCTGTAGGTACTATGCTCTGCACATAGCTACATCACTCGCGACGGCCCATAGCAGGCATCTATAGCATGCATCCTCCATACCACGTATCCTTTTTTGTATTGCTTGTTGAAAATTTGCTGTCTGCATTCTCATGCATTCGCGAAAAGCGGGGCTTAGCGTGAATTTTAAAAATCGTGTTACAACGAATTAGCTATGTACGGGGCTACGGGTCGTGTAAAACAGGATATTACTGTAAATATTAATATAATTATCTTTAGATTTTTAATGGATACCCTTGGGATTTGGATAATGGATAATTATTTTAATAATTATCTATGATCAAAACAATAACTATATATCAGTGTTGTAGATGAACTGATGTGCACAAACAACGTATTATTTTAAGCTTGGGAAGCTACAAAAACATAATATTATTATCGTATTTACATTGTATTCGAGTAAATCTAATTTAGTTACTATAGAACGCAGTAAATCTTTGATAGATGTTGGGAAAGGTTTCCACACAATATTTACTGTAGTACAATACGGAACCAATCCTTGACTCAGGTCCAGGAAATTTGTTGACATCTGCGTGCAATTGGATCTATTATCAAACTAATAAAAGGTACCTACGTTAATTCCAGTGAAGAGATTGATTTTACGATCGACTTTAATGAAAACATGTAAGAAATTCGACCCGTATGTGAACTAAATTGAAATGAAAGGTATGCCACAAGTGTGACAAATAAAATATAAGCGTTCCTAGATGTAAAACGTAGGTAAGTACGTTTTAGAGTCTGGTAACAGTTTTAAAATAATTTTTTTTTTTTGGATTAAATATGTTTTATATTGAATAATTTTTTTTTTCAATTTATTATATGTTTTGCGTGTTGAAAAGACATAATCTAGGATATTTCGGTTACATTTTCACCGCATAATAAAGACCATTCGAAATACGGAACCCAGAATGTTTGGGTACCTCGCACTTGTCCACTTTATTAGATTTATTGTTGCCATTGTAAATGATGACAAATAAATCTGCCAATTACGATGTTTACGTCTGCAAGAGTGTACACAGATTTGACATGGGAGTGGATTTACTCGTATATTTCCGAGTGTACCTGCGATTTCGTAAAAAGCTTGGGGACATTTATTTCTAGCATAAGTACTGCCTAGGTTTTTAAGGTTTTCTTCAATCTACATTGTTTTTCTACGGATCTCTTTAATCGCATTCATTTTATAAGCACTTCAATTGTCTGAATTTATGTACAAGTTGCCAATTCTAAAATGTTTTGGAAAATGGCCAAGGGGGAGTACCTAAACGTACCCTAAGTAGTTAAGTACCTGACTGCGAAACGTAAAGAACTTGGCAGCTAAATTCATACCTCTATATCATTTGTTTTTTACGCAGTACCTTACGTATAAAGATTTTGACTGCCCACTTTCCCACCCTTGGGTCAACTCTCAACAGTCATGTGAGCCTTGTAATAAATTCTTAATGATCCACAAGTTTCTTAGCTCACCAGTCACCACTTATGTTACCAGGTTATTCAGATTGCCCGAATTCACATTCCTTGGAGAATATTATGGACAACTCAGACTTGATGTGCATATTTCCTTCCGCCTTGTGACAAAATAAAGTGAAATTAAGCTCGCAACAGTGCTTTACTTTTTTATTAACCTAAACGTATATTCTCTCTTTCTGTAGCGTTACTTTATCTCCTCTATGTCTCTTTCCGGCTCACTACAGGGGTTTTTTTTTTTTTACTCTATACAAGTTAGTACTTACTTGACTGCGATCTCACCTGATGGTAAGTGATGATGCAGTCGAAGATGTTAGCGTACTACCTTGGAAGGGGTAGGTTATGTCACCCCAACGGTTTCTACACAGCATCGTACCGGAACGCTAAATCGCTTGGCGGTACGTCTTTGCTGGTAGGGTGGTAAGTAGCCACGGCCAAAGCTTCCCACCAGACCAGACCTGAGCCAATTTAGAAATTATAAAATTCCAAAGTGGCCCGTGGCGGGAATCGAACCCGCGACCTCCCACTCGAATCCGAGCGTGCGTCCCCTGCGCCAGGGAGGTCGTCAAAACCCGTTTTGACAAAACCCGCTGAGCGTTAGACGCTAAACACTAATAGCCTTTGTACCTACTACTTACCTACAATGCGAGTTAAACCATCATAATTTCAGCATAGATTACTTCACTAAATTTTTCTTCGCCGTTAAATCAAACTGAAATTAAACGCACATACTCGTAGCAGTAGGCTTATAAAAGCGTACATAGCTTACTCGTAGAAAAGACGTAATTTCGCGTCTGGAGCTCGCTCCAACGGAGATAAGATTGGAGTAATATTATTGATAATCACTGGACATTTACTTACTTTCTCATATTTTAAGCCAGTCTGAGATTTTACCAAAATTGTTGTACCCAACTCGATTGGTAATAACTATGACCGTGCTTAAAAGTAAACAAGTACATATATTCTCCCGTCTGGCATACACACAATGAGCCGTACATTTCCCCAGGGCCCAGACACATCCGTCCGCCGCGATGTATGTATTTATATTACCAACGCGTATCACTGCTATATTGCTTGTTATAAATAGAACATAACTAAATAGCAGTACGCTTTGTTTTAGAAGGACATATTAAATTATATTTCATACATTTTATTCTTCATATAATAAACACAATCAGGTAAACTTTCATTGTACTGGCAATTTCGCACTTTTATTTATTTTGTTTTTTAAAACTGACCACCCTGATGGACACGCGGTCCCCAGCCTACCTCCGCGCCATGCTTCATTCTTTTATTGTGCGCGGCAATGAGCACTCGACTACAAAAACACGTCTCGTTTTTGTTAATTTAGGTTCAAAGTAAAAAAAAAAAAAAAAAAAAAAAAAATCAAGTGTTCAGTGTTAAAACTTGCTTAATTTTCTATACTGATAATGCTTAGACGCTAGTAAAATTTATTATTATAACAAAAATAAAATCAAATCAAATCATATAATTGTGCATTCATCTTCGTCAGACTCCGAGGAAAGAGGGTAAGTGAAAATTAACCTTTTTTCCCAGATATCACATCAACTCAAATATCAATGCTGACGAAAGTGTGTCCAAAAATTGAAATCCTAAGGCATCTCTAAGCTAACTTGGAGGGTATCACATTGAGGTTATCACGAAAGTATAGCATGATGCGCGAAATAGTCCAGGCATCTCTAAGCTAGCTTGGAGGGTATCACGTTGAGGATACCACGAAAGCATAGCATGATGCGTCAATGCTCCTGGAGGTTGACTGCGGGTCAACACGAAGGATTTTGAAAAACCTCAAAGGACTTTGCGGATACCAACGGGGGACGATGTCGGTGTGGCGCTGTTCTCGGCTTCACTACAAGTGGCTCCGCATGACCTCCCGGACTTTGATCCCGAATTGCTATCGGCGCTCAGTCACAAGAACTATATTAATGGTTAGTCCCGACAGTTGTAAAATTCTAGCCGACCTTCATTGCAAAGAATCAAATAGTTTATTTGATATACTTGCCTGGCTTATGAATAGCCAGTTAAACGTTATAACCTTTTATCAGTGATAACTATTTCACGACTTAAAAACTAATTCCACGAGGGTACCAACGCGTCGAACTTTTCTAACTATGTACCTACAACAATAATGTTTAGATTTTGTGGTGGAAAATAATTTTACTTACTTTCGAAAATTAATGTTCAGATTGTGTAATGGGATGATAATTTAACTGTTAGCTCAACAATATTATGTATAATGTACCATTAGTCTGAAAGTTTCATTGAAGTGAATTGTTAAATTCTTTCTGAAACTAATAAAAATCTTAAACCACAACGCGTCCTGAACTGAGAAGAAGCTTAAGTATTGACAAATGACATTTTGTTTCGACAAATGACAAGTAATTAAAGTTCACGAACGGGACCAGATGTTTTTTCGGAGAAATAGTTTCGGGCATTATACTAGTTTCAATGGTTACTGATCGTCAGGTGTTGTAAATAAAGAAACCAGCAGGGCGCGGCGGGCGACTTTGCTATCGACACCCACCGCTGGGACAGCGCAATCTCGTTTCTCGAGAAACTAGCTGGCCCCCTCTCGTTACGGCTCGGCCAGCAGGGGGGGGGCGTGACACACTTGAGTATTGGCGATCAGCCGCGAGGAAGATGCGACGTGACAGCAAGTTTCCAGCATCAGCCACAACAAGGACCAGGTTCATCGACGACGCTAGACATTAAGGTACCTATATGCCAGTTGTCTTCAACATTTTGAAGTTTATTGGTTACATATCACTGACAAGGAATCCGTCACGATCTATAACATGATCTAGAATTTCGGGAGTTATAATAAGTGAAGACTATTTTTTGACTTTCACTAGGTGTACAAATGTACGTACATTCAATAAAATATTTTAATGAATTGAACAAATTAAGGAACTAGCTCCAAAAAATTATTATTACATAATACCATTTCAAAAATCGTACACTAACACAGTGTACCGCCTTACACGTTCACAACAAAGAAAAAGCGACAAATGTCTTTGACAATCGACATTTCTTTTTTGGGTGAGATAATGTGGGAGTGAGTCACTGCATGTTCGATTATAGTTAAGATGTGTCTAACCTCAAAATCTTACGTGGTAAAAGATACATTCTAAATTTAAAGGCGTTTAATGAATTTGTAGTTCAAAATCTTTTGAAATTGATAGTTCATAGAACAGCTTACAAGCGAATACCTAAAAAGGGTTTTATGCCTATGAACTGAAGAATCTTATTTTAAAGTACCGATTCATCCTTGGTAAAATACATAAAGAAGTTGTGACTCATCTCAGATACTTACCGCGGTTTTTTCATGAAGATTTGTTAGGTGTTAGAGTGTTAAAGTTATTTACTACCCTCAAAACATGCTCAGTTTCCTGGTTTTATTTTAATTTCTGACGATATGGCAGTATCGTTACCCAACCGCAAACTATGACGTGAATTATGTAACAATTCAAATTCTATAAAGAATTTTATACGCTTAACTCGTTGTATCATCTAAGAGTTAAGCTTAATTCCGATTAAAAGTCCTAAAGTCCACTTCTCCAGCTATTAGGTATGGATGGGGTTACACAGAACGTCTGTAGAAACAAAAAATGTAGTCCGTAAGAAAAATTAGACTTTAGACGCAGCTGTTCGTCCATCATCGGTTATCCTATCAGATGGCCAGTGGTTACAAAACATTTTTTAAGTCATCTAACTCCCTTAAACCTAAAAGGTTGAACTAGTGATTCACACGATTTCCCGGTCTAGATGAAGACTAATTCTTTTCATTAGAGGGATTTTTGTTTTTGTAATAATTAACGTTAAGATGAATCGAAATACCTCTTTACAGAGTTGATGGCCATATTTTTCGATACATCTATTTTGATACACATGATTTACATCAGTTGCATAGAGGATATCAAATATCCTCATTTAAACGATTGGGTTAATTGTTTCTTATATGGAAATTAAAGATAATCAAAAGCTGACCAAGAGTTACATCCAGTTAATGGGATTAAGCTATCGCGGTAAAATTATATACTTCAAAGTTATTCAAAGAGTTCAATCCAGTTATTGAATTTATCGCTTCTTGCAATAATGCGAAATGTAATCAATACGAACCCAGACGTCTTAGAAACAGACGCATTCTGAACATTTTGGAACACCAAGTTTACCTTTGCTCTTCTATACATTCTTCTAGAGGAAGAATGCTTAAAAATACTATTATAGACAATGCTTTAGACATACATCGTCTAAGGACCTTTACAACTTTAGATTTTCTTCTTTTACATAAGGTGTCAAAAGACTTACTTCTTATAGTACATTTATTGATGATAAATAAATAAATATGGTCTTTCCCTAGAGAACCACAATTCATAGGAATTACTGGAGGAAGTTCTCTGAAGGCATTAAAAAAAAAAAATATATATAAAAAAAAAAGGACATTTTGTTGGAATTTTTAATAATTTATATGTTTCAAAAATTTTGTGTTATTTACAAAGTTTTGTGGCAATACTGCTTTAATAACGACTGAGATCCGTACAATCCGTACCTACATCATAAGTCAACCTCGTAATTTCCAACAGAACAACTTGTTAACGACGTAGCATATGGTACGATTACTTGTTATCATTCGGCATTGAGTTTAATTTCTGCTGATGATTTTGGGTCAAATAAAAAAAAAAAAAAAATAAAAAAAAAAAAATAAATAAATAAATATATATATATATATATATATATATTATATTGCGAAAATGAATAGATAAATTAACATCAAACACCACATAGTAGCACACAATATAGTATGCTAACACATTGCTCAATGGGCCTTAATAAGAGTTTATTCATTCCGTAACTTTGCTTTGCTGATCTTGTAACTTTTCTAGCTCTAGGCAGTAGACACAGCACAGAATGAGAACATTAGCATTAGTTAAAGTTAGTATTATTGTTTTTATATAATTCAAGGGAATTATTGAGTTTATACAACGCCAGCTACTACTCAGGGCGAACCAGTTTTAATTATACCATAATTAAAACTGAAGAGAAAGTATAAAAATTTGCCACAGCTTTGAAAAACAAATCGATATGTCGTTTACAAAATCTTAGACCAAGATATATAATAGACAACCTCCTGATAATGTTGAAGCGACCTCATAAGGTCGCCTGCAGGCAGACCACCGTGAGAACGTGTCTGCCGAGGAATATAATCTCTCACGAGAGAGGTCTGCGTTTCAGTGCACTCAGCAACACTTCCTCGGCGAGCACGTAGTTTGTTGCTTGACCTCATCAGAAAAGCAGTCTGCTGGTAATAACCATTACGGACGTTACCTAAGTTTTATAACCTCTTATTGAGCGATGATGCTTCTGTCGCAATAGCTCTTTTGCTCTCTAATCATTAATCATTATAATCTATCTAAATATAAATTAAACCTATTTATAATGTGACTGGGTTATTGATCCAGGAATTGAACGAAAAGATTGTGTTAATTAAATACTTCTGTGGTATAAAGAGGACCTATTTCCTATTATAATAGGAAACAATTTACTATCTGTTAATGTCCATAATTTAACAAAAATTTTCATCTCTAAACATCTACCTGATTGTGTTTATTATATGAAGAATAAAATGTATGAAATATAATTGATGATTAAACGAACTTACCTGTAAGTGAAGTTCTATCACAATTATGTGAATACATTTTATTCGAATATAATAATATAAGGTCCCTCCCATACCCAAAACCCATGAGTATAATACGAAAATTTTGTTAAATATTCTCTAAAGAATGAAGCATGGCGCGGAGGTAGGCTGGGGACCGCGTGTCCATCAGGGTGGTCAGTTTTAAAAAACAAAATAAATAAAAGTGCGAAATTGCCAGTACAATGAAAGTTTACCTGATTGTGTTTATTATATTCGAATAAAATGTATTCACATAATTGTGATAGAACTTCACTTACAGGTAAGTTCGTTTAATCATCAATTGTTTTGCTATAATATAATTCTTCGAACAATTTCTTCGACGCACGATTCGTCCCGCTACTTCATCCTCAGAAGATGTTGACTTCACAATGCGAAATAGTAGAGACTACGATTCACTATGATTTTGCTATGATCATTCAATGTTCGCTGTGTTTTAGTTAAGGGCCTTCTTTATAGCATTGTACCTATCTATTGAAAGAACAATGGTGCGGGCCCATACATCGCTTTCGGTCACGTTACGCTATTGCAACTATAAATGAAAAAATATTTTTTTGGTTTGACCTGCAAGCCTGAACTCAATGCAAAAAGATTTTTCTTACAAAAAAGTGGAGAAAAATTAATATTTATTTTCAAAATATTGTATCTGAGTATTATAACAACTGCGACCTCCGCCATGAAGCATCTGAGAGCATAGACAATACACTATATACTCTTTGATAAATACTTGTCACTTGTCCCAGAATTTGTCAATGTTGACCATGACGACAGTTGAGACCATGTAGCCATCATGTAGCTGTCGGACAATGTTGCGAGATGCCGGAATTAAAAAACTCCAATTAACTGAAAGAAAAATCTAATTGAGTTAATAAATTAATATTAAATTACAAAATCACAAATATTCAAACAGTTAATTTAAGTGAGACTAGCTCACACGGAAAAATAATATTCAGTTTTACTCCAACGCAATGGAAACCCCTAAACTAATTTAATCTTTTTATGTAAATATATATTCGAATAAAATAAAATGCAAAAAAGAACGATTGAAATCGACATTTATATTTATTATTTAAAAAAAAAAGCAAGTGCCGAGCTTCTTGCCCGTTCTTCTCGGTGCAGTGCTACTTTCCGAACGAGGCGGTAGAGTCTTAACGTTTCGCAAGAGCCTGTAAGTTAGGCCTATGTGAAAGAATACAATTTCTGAATTTTGAATTTGAATTTTGACACAGTTATTATTGTCTTGTATTCTACAGTCTGATCTAAGAATTAACGTAGTACCTACTTGAAAATAGGTTTTTCTTTAGTATAGTCTGTTACATGTTGTTCTCGTATAAAAGTGGACCGATCGTCAAAAAGATGGAGCATAAAAGTGGAAAAGTTTGGCATCCGGCAACACTAGCAGTCAGGAATGTGGAAACGGAACCTATCAGTATCAATTGAATTTCTTTAAATATTTTATTTTTTGACCCGTCCTTTAGCATAACCGGTGATACCTTGAAAAAATTCTGTTATTTATTAGAATCGTCTTGTAATAAATATTACATCTAGACGCTAAACTTTATTTGTGTACATTTCTGCCCATGTTCTTTGACATTGATTCATGAGTTCATTTGTCATGAGTTTGGCAACCAGTGTCCCGTGTTCTGTGACCGGGATTTACTCAACTTTGAGGGGGACATTTCGGAGATGCATCCCTCTCGCTAGATGGCCGGAGGGCGAACATCCCTCCAGCTTTCATGAGTGATTGAGGGTTATGCGTTAGGAATTTTCAATTAAAAAAATAAGCCTATGCCCATTTTTTTATTTCTAATTAAAAAAAAATAGGTATAGGTAGTAAGTACGTGGCAATTAAAAAAATACTCAAAATGGCGGCCGTCTACGCAATTATTTTATTTCTTCTCGCGCCTCGCCCGCGCTGCAATTGCCGAATTTCTTGCAAGTTATTCTTGGTGCAAACTTGCTTTCCGAACTTTGCGGTATTTTCATATCAGAGCCTCAATATACATATATCAGAGCCTGTAATTGAAAAAATAAAGGTGTTAGTATGTTCAGTTTCATTATTCCATTTACTATACAGAGCGGAGATAAAAGATTATGGCGAAATAAACCTACAAAAAAGTTTTAAAGGTTAAGCGCCAAACTTTGCAGACACGTAACTTACGTACGCTTGTTTGAAAATTGAAAAAGTTTTAATTAAATCATTACTCAGTATCTTTATTCAAGTTGAACATAAATCCATAACCTAGCTTCCTAGTACTTCTAGAAAATTGTGTTAAACATTAGAGACGTAATAATTAAATCTGTAGCAAACAAAAGTCGTATCTTTTATTTGTCTACTAATATGAAATTAGGACGTTGTTCTTTGTAAATAATAAATGTGTGATTAATTATTTAATTACTTTAATTAATTGATTTGTTTATTAGATCGCGATTCGCGACATCTCTCGAAGCTGCCAAAGTGTCGGGATAACTTTGTAAGTTTCCGTTACGTCACCAATGAGAGATATAAGCGCATCTTCATATGCTCATTTCGATAATGAGGTCACATCCTGAGGGGCTAGTACAAGTTTTTGTACGAAATTCGAGTCGACTTGCGTCGCACAAACGAATCGAAATCTTCCATGCATTTACACATGCTGTTGTCTCCTCCCTTCTGCATAGTATCAAAAGCCTAAACGGGTACAGAACACCATTCAGAAGGGTTAGTACGGGTTTTTGTACGAGATTCGACTCGACTCGCGTCGCACAAACGAATCGAAATCTTCCATGCATTTACACATGCTGTTGTCAATAGATGGCGCTGGCTGTAAATGTATGGGAGGCACTCGATTCGTTTGTGCGATGCGAATCGACTCGAAATTCGTACAAAAACCCGTACTAACCCTTCTGAATGGTGTTCTGTACCCGTTTAGGCTTTTGATACTATGCAGAAGAGAGGAGAATTGTTCCCTGGACCAATATTTGCTCGCGTCAGTACTCAGTAGGTGGTACTAATCTCCTCTTTGCCACACGTCACAATTTAGGAATAACCATAACAAATTTCTACAAAAAAGGTGCTGGATAATTTTCACAAAAACATAATTAAGATGCCTGAAAATTTAATAAAAATCAGTCAAGCCGTTTCGGAGGAGTTTTATCACAAATTATGGTGCCAATTCTGCTGTCAAAAATCTCTCAACTAAAGTAATTTAATGAGTCTAAAATTAGTTCTATCCCTTTCCATGGGATCATTTGGGGTGTGACATGAAAAACATTTTGGGGTGTTCTATTTTTAGACGCGAAAAATTAGTTTAGATATTTTCCACAACAATATTGGCACATTATAATTATTATTTTACCTCTATTCAGCAAAATTCTATTTATAGTACTACTAGGTATTATACATTAAACACCTCAGCATTTTGCATTTTTTGCAGCATTTAGTAGACACTTAACAATATTACAATTTTCATTCTAATTTAATAAAGATTCCGACGAATTGAGAACCTCCTCCATTTTTGAAGTAGGTTAATAAAGGCCAAAGTTTGTATGAATGATGTGTATGTGTGTTAATTACTATTTCACGTCTAAGCATCTACCTAAACCAATATGGCTGAAATTTAAAATGGAGATAGATTATTTACTATAGTTGCATACCACACACCCTAGTTCAGGCTACTAATCGTCTCGGAAAATCAATGTTTCTCGAGGAATTGGTGATGAACCGAATTGCAGGCGGGCGGAGCCTCAAACAAAAGCTAGTTTACTAAACTCTACGATTTCGCATTGTGAAGACAACATCTCCTGAGGATGTCCCGGTGTCGGGAAGAAACGTGTGTCGAAGAAAATTGTGTGCTGATGCTGAGGTGTTAGAAAATTGTGTGTGGTGTTTCATGTGGGTAGTGTTCCTGCATATTGTACCATACAGAATCTTTTCAAGTAGCGGATTATAGCAAAAAAAATGAATCTGCCCTGCTAATTATGGATTTCCGCAAAATAACGCCTGCTTCCATTCAATATTAAAATGCTAGTTTTATTTATTTTCTCTGTAGTTTTTTAAATTGGCGTATTCTCTCTTAATTTGTGGGAAATGAAATCTAAAAATTCAATTCTACGCTTTCCAATTGGATTAAGAAAAAAATAATCTAATTTGCCATGGGCCATTGAGTTATTGCTCAATAAAATTAGTTTCGATTATAGATTGGATTAAAAATTGTGAAAGTAGCATTTCGTAATGGCACCAAAATGGATCTATGAAAAATGTTTGATCGCATTTCTTTTGAGCCACTTCCTTCCAAATTGTAGAATCTATCAGTAAAATGTGTGTGTTATTCACAGTTTGTGGATATTTATTATGCCGGAACCAGACTGCGTTATTTGTTATTCGTTATACGGCTACGTTGTATTTGTCCAAATATGTGTTTATGTGAGCAAATAACAAACATGCTATCCACACTTGGTGCTATGTGCCAAATATTTCCAATACGTGTCCTTTGAAGTGTGCTAAAAACCGACAGGAGGACGGATATGCATATTTGCTATTCGCGCTTATGCGTTATTCGTGCAAATAAAGCAAATATGTGTAGACGAATGAACCGCCCACACTTGGTCGTACGCGGCAGAATAAGGCGCATAACGAATAACAAATAACGAAGTGTGGTACCGCCATTAGAGGTGGTAATTGGGTAAGGGCAAATTAGGCATGATGTGAAACATCCTCTTTTTATAAAGTCGGTTGAAAATAACTTTAAAAAAATCAAGACGACATCGAATGCGTCTTCGCGACGCCAGATGTGTATCACAGTCACGAGGCATGCGTCAGCGCCGGCGCCTTAACAGCTCACTGATCATTTCCTTTGTTTGATATTCGATACTTTCCTCGTGCAGAAAATCTAATAATATTGTGGTTAATTAAATAGAGAAGCAGTGATAACACAGTGGTTCTGACCTCTGCCTCTCTTAAGGAGGGCGCGGGTTCGAATCCTGGGCACGCACCTCTGACTTTTCCGAGTTATGTGCGTTTTTAGGAAACTAAATATCACTTGCTTAACGGTGAAGGAAAACATCGTGAGGAAACCTGCATGCCTGAGAGTTCACAAAAATGTTCTCGAAGGTGTGTGAAGCCCGCCAACCCGCACTAGGCCAGCGCGGTGGGCTATGGCCAAACCCCTCTCAGTCTGAGAGGAGACCCTGCCCAGCTGTGGGACATAAAAAGGGGTTGAGATGAGAATGAAATAAATGTAATTCATTCCAATACATTTCATTTTGCATTTCATAGTAGTGTGTATAGTGATCCTGTAACAACTTTCATATACCCACCCCCTAACGTATCCAAGGTGAGACGACAAAGCGCATTTCCCAAAATATTGTTGAGAGGCATAACGAGGATCAGAAAAGAAAGCGAGAGAAAATGAAGAACTAGAAGGCCAGCATGAAGGTCCTAAGAGAGAATGAGGTTGTTCGAAGAATGTTACAGTAAATGTTGAGGGGCATAATGAGGACCAGAGAAAAAAGCGAGAGAAAATGAAGAACTAAAACGTCAGCATGAACAATGTTAAGTGGTCCTAGCAGACAAAGAGGTAGTTGAAAGAACGTTACAGTAAATGTTGAGGGATATAATGAGGACCAGATAAGAAAGCGATAGAAAATGAAGAACTAAAACGTCAGTATGAACAATGTTAAGTGGTCCTAGCAGACAGAGAAGTTGTTGGAAGAACATTACAGTAAATGTTAAGGGGTATAATGAGGGCCAGATAAGAAAGCGATAGAAAATGAAGAACTAGAAGGCCAGCATGAATTATGTTAAGTGGCCCTAGGAAACAGAGAGCTTGTTGGAAGAACGTTACAGTAAATGTTCAGAGACGTGATGAGAACCAGAAAAGAAAGCGAGTGAAAATGGAGAATAGAAGGCCAGGGTGAATAATGCTAAGCGGTCCTAGGAGACAGAGGGGTTTTTAAGTACACGCCAAGCGGACATACTAGGTACTCTACACGAAAGCAGGAAGTCCGTAAGGAATTTTAATTTAAATCATTTAAAAATGGCGTGAACCATGTAAGGCAACTGCTCTTAACGCAACTAGATGTAATGGATATCCCCTCTGCTATTAATACATACTCGTACTTAGTTTATAAGTATGTACTCCAATAACCGCAGCGTTCTTGCGTTTCAATGCGTTGTTTGTAATCGATACAAATAAGATGCGATACAATTAACGAAGTAAACAAACGGAGTACATAGCTAATATGAACATTGAATATAGAACTTATTAACAATGAATATTTTTTTATGTGTCCCGTTTTAGTGTGTCTTGAATAGAGCTTTGTCGTAGTATTACAAAATTTAGAGGTCTTAAAATGGTGTAATCACCCAAAACAATTACGAATAGTACGTCACTTTTTAAGCTCAGTGAAAACCTGGCTGTTGTTTTAAGTAAGTTTTTTTTAATGAATATACTTCTAGGAGTGTTGGGCAGTTTTTGAGATGGGAAAGAACCATCGAACCCGCGACACTGTTTACCGACACCTCTGTATCTATAGTCATAAGTTTTCAGATCTGTCCCCGGAATGCTAGTTTTTTTTGTGGATTTCCTCAGTGGAATTGGTGCATTTACATCCCTGTGAAATCTTCAAATATTTACCCAAGGTATGGAAGTGTACATCACAGGTTCTTGGCAAAAATCTCTAAGATATTAGGACCTGGTCGCCACTCATTTTTTTCTGACTGACTGATAACTACCATTAAAAAGTACCATTTAAAAGAAGAAAAGAAGCTTTTTCCATGACCTGAGAATCCTGAGATACTTATCGTAGCAGTCACGTGGTGCACTTATCGATATGAATGCAACTCATAAGTGCCATACACGAGATAAAAACCTGCCGACAAAGTAGAATCAAGTATCTCGTAGATTGCAATTGACGTGACATTATACTATGGTCTATGACGTCAATGCTAAATCACTAGTTCCGAAGAGAATAGATCAAAATTTTAAATTACCTCTTTTTAAATTAAATTAATAGCATAACTTTGACTAAATTTTTATTCTTGTAGTTATTGAAATAATCGTCAATGTCGAATGGACCGACATACGAGTAGAAAGTCGTACCATATAAAGGTTCCATATAACTTTACCATTTAATAAATTAATTAATATTTACTTTTTTTTACGAACCGTAATCAGCTTTATTACTTAATATAGAAGTGAGAAGAGGATAGTTATGAGAGTATCTCATACTAGGTCTCCAAAGTGCCTTCTCACTTTTCCTAATATATTACGACAAGATTGCGATTTTGGCCTCGGGCCTTCTTTCTATCGAGCCTGTGGGTTACCTTTCATGTAAATAAGCGATATATTTCAAATTGTTATGTAAATCATTCGCTTTCTTCAAGGAAGCGCGTGGGCTTGCAGCCATACTTTGTGTTTATCCATTAGCACAAACCGCCACCAGCACCGAGCTAGTGACCGCGGTGAAAGTTGACTCAGAAATCTGTACCGATCTACTAATTCCTATAACTAATGGTCCCATAAAGTCCTTTGATAATGGTCCATAAATTACGATTTATATCCGTAATTCTGTTAAGACTTATGGGCTTGTTAAGTTTATGGAAGAAAGTGCGGGGGATTTCGAAATCGATTTCAAATAACCGAACTGTTTAAGACCGTCCGAACGTAGCAATACTGAAACTGCTATATCACCGCTTTAAGATTCTTCAATGTAAAAGTCACAGGTAGATTGGCAAAAATTTCAAACATACATAATAATATATTTTAATAACAATAAAACTATTTGTTTTGCGTTACCGTGGGGGTGAAATCGTTAGTTTCGGAAATGCCATGCAAGAAATAAAATAATAATAATAATAAATATATCCTATTGTTTGCCGATCCTATTGCTTTTTTAGTGGCGCCAAATTGAGTCTAATCTTGGAAGAGTTTATAAAAATCCCAATGTGTCAAAAATCTAAATACGTAAAACTAGAGTTATAAGTTTATAACTAAATTCGTAACAAACGCATCAAAGTTGATAGTCAGTCACCAACTAAACCAATAGAGATAACTCTTATTGAATTTATAATAATTTAATTATAAATAACTAACCAACCAGCTAGGTTTAAAAGCAAGCTTTTTAAGAATCTATAGTTAGCGAGAACTGCAAGCAATGCGAATGGAGCTATAAACGAATGTGCATTGAGAGATAAAGTTCTAATTAAAGAGCTGCATACTAAATAGCGTCAACTCTACTGTACTGAGTTCAATGAAGTCTATATGGGTCAATGACGAAACGAGGCGAGGCGACATAATATACTATGACGTTAGGAATATTATGTTCGCTAAACGATTATATGGAGACAGGTGTCTTTTGGTTATTTTTGGCTTTAAAACGTATTGTACAAGAGTGCACGATAATATGCGTCAGAAATTCAAAATATCTCATTTTGATTTTTACGCAGAATATATCTGATTACTCAAAATTATTCACCCACATTTTTTTAATGAAATAATAATTCATCTACCAGAAGATGCTCGTATCATCTTATTTTTCCCTTTTGGGATATTGTTTTATTTTTAATCTTTTGTAAATGTACGGATGCCTATAGCCTTATTCGTCTTTTGGTTTGAGCTGTGCGGCGCGTTATTTTAATCTAAAGTTCAGTTTGAGTTGTAGTCAAAATTTTAGGCTTATCCCCTTTTCATTTCTATTTGCCTCGTTGTCTGGTAGTGATCATGTTCGACTGCAAATCACGACGTTCTAAATCTCCAGGTTGGGATAATAATAGCCCTGAAATTTTTCGAAAAATTGCCTCTTTTAATGTCTTTCCGATATATTTTCAATCGTGCCGGAGCTGCAGTCCCACCGTTCTTTAATAGTTACGGACTTGAGAGAACAAAAAAAGTATTTGCCTGTGTCCTGCGTAGAAGTTAAATCTTTGGGGAACATTCTTATAATGATTAGATACTTAAATCGAGTCGGCCTTAAACACAAATAGCTGATAGCCACTCAATCGTGGCGGACTGTGGATGTAAATTGTGGACTCCATTAGCATTGTTCTTGAAATAGCTCTCAAGGCTGCCAGGGCGCCTAGAATGCTTGCAATACATAATAATGCACGTAATAATAAAGCATTACTCGGTAGCACACCTACCACTTGTTTACATTGCATGCTGATGAGTAATGCGTAGCAAAACTATTATAATTCATTTCATCCACCTGTCCGGATGTCAGGCGTTATTGGATTTATATGCAGAATTTGGAGGGTTTTAAAGAAATCAATATGATGTTTATTTTAAATAGCCTAAACTCACATAAGGTATTAACTAGTCTTATTTCAAAGACAATTCCAAAGGAGGCAATATAAGCCTTAATCACCACAGTTTTAGTTTCCTTTCCATTACCTCTTAATGCCCTTACGTACGTTAGGTATTCTACCTTTTTCATCCGGCTCCGCCCGCGTAAATCTCTGGGAATAAGCTGCTTTTATTCCTTTTTATTATTAATTCTTATATCACTGCCTTCTTGATTCTATCCTTCCAGTGCCTCAGGCTACATCCACATACTCTCTTTCTCTCAACCTTGCCAGTAACCACGAGTTTTTCAATAATCATAACATTTATCCTTGCAATGCGTCTGAAATATTCGACCATCTTCATATTTATTATTCAGCCAGGTCTATCTAATTTGTACGGGTTCACTTTTCATTGACTGCACCACGTTATACGTAATCGCATCTCCGTAGTCTGACCTTATCAGCAAACAACGTAATCGTCCAATCGGAGCGGATTGCGGGCTTAAATGGACAAATAGCACCATCCCATCTGAACAGCTGTTATCCAATTCAGTTCGTTTCGGAGGTCGAGGTTTTTTCCACTGTTTACTAGGGGATATACACTTACGTGAAGATAGGTACTTCGTAAACATCTAAATTTGTTTTTTCCTTCACTCTAATGTTCATTGCTTTGATTATCAACATATCTTCTGATGATACTCCGATTGTCGGATCGAAACGTGCGTATAGAGCAAGTTTTTGGGACAATTGTGTTATACTGTTGGGAAGGATTATTTTGTGCTTCATCAAATGCAATATTCTAGCAACCAGAAGCACGGAATACTTTATAGTACCTAACGGTACAAAAGCGAGATACAAGTATAAGGCTGCCAATCGAAACGAAGAAATATCAACCAATAGGATTGCGCCACTTAAAAGGAGCGGATAATTTGTGCCATTCTTTTGATTAATATTTCTCCATTTCTCGACTCCGCTGCCTCGCTTCGCTCCGGTGGATTGGCAGCCTTAGACCCACCAAAAAATATTTCAATCGACGCACGTTTCGCTCCGAGCATCCTCACAAAATATTGAATAAGGTCAACCGGGGCAATTGCGTTACATTTTTACTTTATCCCCTTTTACCTAGTCATACCACCGTAATGATAAAATCATTAGGAAAATTCTTAGTACACATGTGTTTTGAAGTTATTCATGTGTAAGTTTCACCGATTTGTTTCTTTCTTGAGTTACGATAAAATGAGTAATTATGTTTTTTTTTAAAAAGAAGTATTTTAGACGCATTTTCCCTAATTGGGGCTAACGCGTCTTTATTAAATAACTTCCAACTGGTGACTTTGAAGATTGAAATAAATGTATTTTGCTCCAATTACACTTTTGAGTATGTATCTATCTAAGTGAATCTAAAGAAAAATTAAAAATTCAGCCTGTTAATGTAATGTTATGAAATCTGGGAAAATGCGACTAAAAAGCCATAGACGCATTTACTCCGTGAGAAATCTAGATGTTCAGAACATTTTGTTTGTTAAAGTTAAATTAAAATGACTTAGTTATGTGATGTGTCTCAAAAAACATTTTGTTGCAATAATTTATATAAAACAACATATATTAATATTCGAAAAAGTTTAAACAAAATTAAGTTAAATTACAAATTGTAATATTTTAGCATATTAAAAAAAATACCTGTAGTCACAAGACACTTGAAATATTAAGGAATTTACTTTCAATCGTAATTATAGAAAACTATTACTACTAACTATAAAATACTTATTTTAATGAAAATATCAAATGAGCTATCCTTTGATAACTGTCCACATCCAAAACATTTATGTGACCAGACAAAATGCGTTTTATGCCATGGCCAAGTAAGTCTCTGTTCTATGTAATTTTGAAAATCATTTCTTTCTAAATATTTATCGATATCGATGTATCTCAGTATCACCATTGGTATTGTACTTTACTTTATCTGAAATATAAATTAAGTAAAAAAGTAATTGACAATTTTCACTACTAGAAAAAACAATACTTAAAATCTTTAAAATTTAATCTTAAACTGAGAAAAAGCAAAATGAAAATTCAGCTTTCTTTATAAAATACCTATTAACCTCTCTACATCTAAATATATAAAAGACAAAGGTGACTGACTGACTGATATATTAACGTGCGGCTCAAACCACTAGACATATCGGGCTGAAATTTGGCATACAGATTACGACATTAGACCATTGAGTAACTATGTACTAACGTACTAGAGGGGCTCTCTGCGTTTATGACTGTGTCACAGGTAGCTGACGCGCGGCGGGCGCGGTAAGAGTGAGGAGAGGTCGTCGTCGTTGGCGTTGCTGAGAGAGTCTCAGCAAATAAAGGAGCAAAATTTTTATTCGAAGTGTCCTCTCTTGTTACTCAATGCATTAGACACAGCTATTACGACGTAGATATCCACTAAGAAAGGATTATCTAAATTTCTAAATTTGTGTAGTCTACGTAGACGAAGTCGCGGGTAGAAGCTAGTTTATTATACACCACAAAAAAGGTTGAAGAACCCTGGTTTTGGGGCAATTGCGATAAACAGACGCAATAACCTCAAAACAGCAGACGCATTTACCTCAAAAATCCAATCATAACCTCTAAATTTGAGATCACAATTTCTCAATAATTAAAACTATTACAATAAAAATAACTGTGTTCACATATAAGCTATATTATATTAATTACATATACAATATAATGAAAACAAGAGATCCACGAAAAATGTGGATTTTTAAGGATTTTGACCACTCACCTCGCGCAGCACCTCTTGTCACGAAACATGTGATTTTAAAAATGGCTGATATTTCGAATTTGTGAGTCACAACGCCCTCTACTGAAGATTTATGTTGCGATTTCAGTGCAAATAAACAAGACTAGATGGCAGAAGCAGTTTTATTTCGACCAGATTTTAAATAATTTCGAATAGACTCAATAGCCCCCAAGACGCAAATCCCCCGGTTGACCTTACTATTTTCAAAAATCAATTTGATTACTGCCAAGTTCTAATTTAGTCCACTCTAAATACGTGACATATAAATGGGGCAATGGAGGGCGGGGTCTTGTGAAAAAATCGATAGTGACGTTTTATACCCGCAGCTGTTCGTGACATTGATAACTTGCCGTTGACTGTTTAAACCAAAGATTTAAATTGCTAGATGAGCCCTAAACCTCCAAAATCCACCACGTTTTTGTCTTGTGTTCGGCACGTTGTCACTTTCTCTGTCACAAGTGAAACTATAGCATGCTGGTTGCTGAGAGCAGTCACTCAACATGTTTGTGAACGTTTTTGATGTGCGCAATGTAGGCTTTCGACCCATCTTGCGATTTAAATCTTTGGATTACACTAATCGTCTCTATCGTCTGATAATGTCTTTAGCGTGGGGTATGTATATAGAAAGAGCGTAATATAATACGGTCTGAGAGTATCAACTAAATTGTAAACACAATTATTATTTTTAAAAAGAGCAACTGCTGAGTTCTTCCGCGTTCTTCTCGGTGCAGTACTGCTTTGCGAACGTGACAGTAGAGTTTGACATTGCAAAAGTGCCTGTAATTTAGGCCCACGTGAAAGAATTATTCTGATTTTGATTTTTTGGTGAATGCCAGGGAATATCTTAAGAGAGAGTTAATGAATGTGACGTCACGGCGATTTGAAACATCTTGCTTCTCTTAAATTTTATGATAATGAGGATCGAATGCGGAATGCTACATAAAAGATAAACGAAAAAGGGTACCCTGAGAACGTGATGACTGCATTACTGACTCACTCTGAATTTACTCATCAAATAATTTGATATAATATGGTTGTTATTTTTATTTACACTACCTATAGTAAAGTACTGTTTTATTCTTTGATTCATTTTATATGACTACCTATACCCTTGTAAACCTAGTAGGTTTGTAATGAGCCCTAGATATCCATATAATGTATTGAAAAAGTACGGTATTAAGCTTTTAGTAATTGCTTGTAGGCCTATTTATGAATATTGATTTACCTCAAAATTATGAAATTATTTCTTTAGTGAGTGAATCAGCATTGTAGAATTAATTAGTAAATTGTAGTAATTAATAACTAGAATGTCAACTTCCAAAGATTGCATGCCACAAGTTCGTCAACGGATGTTCGACTGACGTCTTGTTCCACTTGTCTACTAAATTTTGGCCCGAAATGGAAGCATTGATGTCATACCCATTGAGTAAGTAACATTTATACGTCAATGGTCGTAACTCACAACTGATAAGTGGAAACATTAGAAAATGCATCTTATACTATGATAATAACATCAAGATGAGCCCATCCGAACATTTTACGTAAACCTTCTTCATACAGGAAAATGCAGCCATGTGTCGAAACTCCTGCGAAATACTGCGTAGGCTTACAGCTTACAGCTTTCTACTACTGACGCCAGGGGGTTTTGCTCCCATAAACTGGCGACATTTTTTCGCGCGGTCCGCCGGGTCTATAGTATAGGTGTCTTTGATTTTATATTAAAAAGCTGATGGTCAATTCTCAATATTGTTGTTTAAAAAAATGAAAAAGTATTTTTAATAGCATTCATAACAAGATGCATGGCTTGGCTAGACCAGTAAATAAATAATAAACTGTGGCTACAGAGTACGAAATATCGCCCGTCATATCCGCCCACAAACACACATATTGTGTCATATAGACTATAGAATAGATAAGAGCCTTTACATTAGCTTCAACTCGTATGTGATAATATGATAAGGTGGAAAATATCGACAGTTGTCGTCGTTTGTCATGACGTACCCCGTTGGTGGACGTAAATCTTATCTTGCGTATTCAGTGCAGCAACTCCAGCTGCCAGGTCTCGACCCAACATCTAAGCGGCAAGACCCGTCGCTACAGGTGCCGGCTGCAAGAATACTTACACGAACGAAGATACATCTTAATTCTTAAGCACTGATTGGATCTATCTAATGTTTGCATCGGTTGTGCAGCGCAAGCATCAGCGATTGGCTGTTGACGGTTATACTGGCGATGTTTTCGCGATGTACAATTATTATAATTACTGCAAAGCTGCGCGTCCCGAACAGGGCCTCCAGAGGCCAAAATATTGTCCTATATACTAAAAGGTTTGGCAACATTGTAGCGGTTCGGTAAAAGTATAAGAGGCAAGTCGCCTGATAAAAAATATTAAGTAATATTTGTGGCAATATTAATAATTGAAACAAATTTTACATATTATATTATTTTTTATTTTAATAATAATGTAACGACGCGACGCAGTGTACGACGCGAGCGATCCTCCCTGCGCGAACGCTTATTTACCATCCAACTCCGGGAACTTTCTTTGCCAAGTTAATGTTACTGTTAAGGATGTTGTTCTTAAATTAAAAAGACTTGATAAAAAGAAAGGAGCTGGCCCTGACGAACTCCCCCCACTACTTATTAATAAATGTGCTATTCCCTTATCAAAGCCAGTCTGCATGATATTTAATAAGTCATTGCGTACCGGAACTTTTCCGGATTTATGGAAACGAGCGAGAATAGTACCAATATATAAAAAGGGTAGTCGCGATAACATTATTAACTACAGGCCAATTTCAATATTATCAGCCCTATCAAAGGTATTTGAGTCTCTGGTGCATCCAATAATTTCACGTCATGTCTTGCACATGCTTTCTGAGGCTCAGCACGGTTTTATCGGTTCTAGATCTACCATCACAAATCTATCGAATTTCATAAGCTTTGTCTCAGCCTCCGTGGACTCCAGTCAGGAAGTTGATGCTATTTACACCGATTTTTCAAAGGCCTTCGACAAAGTCAATCATAAACTGTTGATAAAAAAACTATCCTCCTTTGGAATTGGTGGATCACTCCTATCATGGCTCTCGTCGTATCTTTTCAATAGACATTCTTATGTGGCAATAAAAGGATATTCTTCTCGATTATATAGTATGACATCAGGTGTACCCCAGGGTTCTATACTGGGACCACTTCTGTTCAATATTTTTATGAACGACATCACAAACTGCGTAGTTAATTCTAAGTGCTTGATCTTTGCAGATGACCTAAAATTAGCTAAAGAGATCGTAACTGATAAGGACACCCTATCCCTTCAGGAAGATATCAATAGAATCGCTAATTGGTGCAAACAAAACGGCATGGACTTAAATCCCTCAAAGTGTTCTTTCATTACCTTTTCTCGAAAACGCACCGTTTTGGAAAGAAAATACACAATTAATAACTGCCAACTTCAAAAAGTTGAATTTATTCGGGATCTAGGGATTACAATGGATGCAAAACTACGTTTTAACGTGCATATCGAACAAATTTGTAGATCAGCACGCCAAATGCTGGGGTTTGTGTTCAGAAATGCTAAACCTTTTAAAAAAATTAAAACCATAAAAACTCTTTTCGCAACTTTTGTAAGAAGCAAACTGGAATATGGTTCTGTTGTATGGAACCCTGGCTACCAGGTTCATAAAGATCGAATAGAAAGCATACAGACGATTTACACAATTCTATTCCAATGGAAAACAGAAAAGATCCCCATACACCCTCAGACTCAAAGCCTTCAAATTAAAGACATTGTCAGACAGACGCAAAGTTCACGACATGGTCTTTCTTCACAAACTCGTTAACGGTGCAATGAATAACCCAGAGTTATTGAGCCAAATTTCTTTCAAGGTTCCCATCCGTACTCCACGCTATCCTGTCTCACTTTTCACCCACCGGTTTTGCAGGACTAATCTTGGTCGCCACTCCTTAATACCCAGAATAAGTAGTACATACAAAAACTTTATTGCCAAGGATAAGTCCATCGATTTATTTATGGACAAATTACCTAAATTTAAAAATAAATTAACTAAAGTACTTGTCTAGATAGATGTTGTCTTTACAGTAGGTGCAATTGTCTTTTTATATTAATTTATCAATTTCTCTTATAAATATTTATATATACACTTATGGTTTGTATTCTTTAGCATTATTAGCTTATTTTCTTGATTGTATACATTTTATATGTTTATTAACGTTAGATTTAGCGTACGACTTGAACCATTTATACTGCATGCTGTAGCTACCCTTAATTTGAATTATATGTTAATTTAGCACTAAGGTCTTTATAATGTAACATTGTATTACATATAATTCTGTGGGCGGCGCTTTATAAATAAATAAAAATAAATAAGTAAGTATTTGTTATTACAATGCGTGTATAATAATGTAATTACAATGCGTGTTTCTCTAAGCCTATAAAGAACGAGCCGACTCATCTTACGAGCGTTTGTATTTTAAAATGTATGTACATTTTTACACATAGCTCACTTTATACTGTATAGCTCACTTTTTGTCGACGAAAGTTCGATATATTTTCACGGTGCGTCATTCTGCTGTCGCAAAAAAAAAGATAAATTGGCAGACAACTCTTGGCTGGAATCTAATTTCATAGCACTCGCTTGTGAAATGCTACATAATAACATATACTATCATTCTAAGAATACAGTAATTGTAATTATATAATCCTATACCTTCAAACGAGCAATTCTTGTATGTACCTATATATATTTCTATATAATCTGAATCTCGGAAACGGCTCGAACGATTTTCATGAAATTTAGTATACAGGGGGTTTTGAGGGCGATAAATCGATCTAGCTAGAAAATGAAGATAGCATTTTTAGAAAATGTCGTATTTAACAAAAAAAAATGACTTCTGCTGCCATCTATTGGCAAGTAGAAAAAATACCGAGCAAACCTCGGTCACCCAGATATTATTTTCAATTAATTCTGAACTTCTTGAATTAGGCTCCGCGTTCCTACTCAGCCAATAAAAAAATTGATTTGCTCATATTGATAATAATTCGAGCAATTTATATAGAACAACATTGATGATAGTAAAGCTTTATCCAAAATCGATAAACAATCTACTTCTTTATGAATGTCAATCTCCTACTTAAAATTCATTATCACAAATTGAATAAAAAAAACTTTATAAAAACCCACATGCGAACCCGAATTAAAAAAAAATTTGAAGTAGTAGAAAATACAAATGGCGTCAGTATAATAAACGAAATAATGTGCAAAGCTTGAAACTATAATAATTTAAAGCACGTGCCCCGTCAAAATCTTATTAATTATCCTTTCTGTATCGAATAATGCTACAAAGTCCTTAGCTATACGACGTCTCGTCGAGACTTAAGTCTAGACTCGTTACTTAGACACTACACAGAGACGCCCAGATGTCCAACAACTGTAACGAAATCTCGTTCTGTCTTTCCAGCTATTGGACACAAATTGTTTTAGACGTAAAATATTCGAGACCCACGCAAGGATAATGCGTCTCGACAAAGAATATCTTATTCATTACATTTTCACATTGATTCAAGTTCTCTTATATAGTAAGGGATCCATCGTGTACTTTAAAAACGAATGTCTTCAGTAGGTTAAAACTTTCAATGAGAATTTTAACCTAAATCGAACGTTACTAGGTTAAAAAATTGAGCTGAAATTGAGGTTGTCGATTGAAATTATTCATTGAAGACTAAAATTTTTTATGAATTGGGTCTTACACTACTTTTGAATTTGATAAAAAATATTACTTTATTATAAACTAGGATAAAAATAATAACGTGCAGTGAAAGAAATATTAAAATCCAACGAAGATTTACAAAGTTACAGGCGTTTAAACTTTGGAGTGGGGGGATCTTCTATCCCTTTCTCGCAAAACGAAAATTTGTATGAAGCCGCACGAAGCTACTATGGCATTGGTAAGGTGTGACGTCACAATTTCATGTTGCTATCTCTGTCTAATCACAAATCTTTAAATGCTTATAACTTTTTTGTTATTTGATCGATTTAATTAGTTCTTTCAGTGCACGTCATTATTTTAATTCTACTTTATAATAAAGTAATAAAAAAATTGGAGTCAAATACCCTATTCTTGGTTTTTTTATCTATTGGGTATTGTTATCGGGTGTTCTTATTGGGCGGTGGAAAGATCACAATCAAATTGAAGCCGGTGCCTTTTCGAGAGTTTTGACACCAGAGATATAAATCTTCGTCCCTGCTCTATGCGCGTCGGTTGAATATACAGAAGCGTAAAATGGCGGCAATCCCTTTTTAATATGAACATTTTTTTTTAAGAAGCCACGGGTAAAATCTATTCCTAAAATAAATTCACTCTCATCAGCTGTTTTACTATGTATAGGATTCGTTGTTTTGCTAAATACTACAATCTACATAAACTAAAGATGCATTGCCGCAAATAAAACGGAATATCTGTGATTTATACATAGAGCAATATCAAGATTGCAATTGAAAAGTCTCAATATATCTTTGAAATATACCTAACAGTATATATAGCTACGCTCAAATCATTGCTGAAAATAATATTCAAGTCATCAATCCCCATCCAATATCAACCTCTATCGTTAATAACTTTCATATCTCCCATAATGCACGCGATGCGTAAATTTACTGTTATTGGAAAATCCACTCAATTATCTAAGTCATTGAGTGTCTATTGGTGTGGAGGTAATTTTGCGTGTGTCGCACAGATATACCACAGATCCATAGTGCTGCGTCATTTGGTATTAATAAGAGAAGAGCTTTTACCGGGCTATTGGTGTTAACAACGCCTTTGTAGGCGATGTAACTGTGTGACGGTTACAAATGGCAATGTCATTTAAGTGTACCTCTCAATGGCTTGTCTTTTATAATCTCTCTTGGAATATGTCGATATATGTAGGTGTTAAAAAAAATTATTACCAAAGCAAAGTCATGGTATAAGTTTGCCGTTGATCAGTAGAGTCAAAATGCCTATTTCGGATACTATTCATCAATCTTTATAATAATTGAAAGTTTTTACACAAAATGTCTGATTAAAAATATTTAGATATTGCACTATGTACATGACTCTTTTTTGCAACCCTGGGATTCCTCCTAGGGTAGATAAAGACATTTACTAAAAAAGAGTTGGCTTCATGGACAGTTTTCTATTATTCTTATAGTTTTACCTCTTCTACTCTAATTGTAATGTACGTCTAGTTGATCGATATAAAAGTGGTAAAAATGATAATTATTTATAGACTGAATATTTTAAACGACTTCTGTTTATAAATAGGTAGGTATATCTGTATATCGAACTTATACCCTTGTGTTCAAAATTAGCAAGAAAATATCTTTTGTTCAAAATACGTACAGTCACTATTTCATTATCAGGACTATGAAAACGCGTACAGATGAAAAAAATAGTAGTTAAAAACTTGGTAAAACCTGAACAATACCAGGACACTATTAATATAACTTTGATGACTAAAAAATTGCAAAAGAAATGGAACAAGAAATATGCACTAGGTAATAGGCAGCCACCATATTTACTCTGCCTAACCTTTTTGCTTCGAACTATAAGTAATTTTATTTTTATTTATTTATTAATTATAATCAGAACATGGGTGATCGAGCTACTTTTCATCGCCTTTTTACAAAATTACCAATAACATACTAACGTTAAAATGTAGGTAAACTTAAAAAGCCTTACCTACTTAAAGACATAATATCATTCAATTTAAAAAAATTACTCATAATTTCAGCGAAATAAATATATTCATAAGAATTGCTCGTTTTATTATATTATGAACAAGATAAAAGTGAAAATACAGTTCCCAATTTTAGAAAGTAAAATGGAGGAAACGAATTAAAGTAATGAAATCCTACCAAGGTTCGTGGCGGGATAATGTATTGAAAATGTAACGAAGCGGTAAACAATGCAATCCGCGCAGATGGGGCTTTCGCATGGAAGCACCGCAAAACCGTTTATAATCAAAAGGAGCGTAATTGTACTGAATACATAAAATACGTAGTTTTAAATGTCAATGTTTAAAATTAAAGTGTTACTGTTAATTGCAGACCTAACTATTACAACCTAACTGACAGTCACTTACGAAATGTCAGACTCTACCGCTACGTTGGGAAACCTGTTTTTAGGGTTCCATACCAAAAATGGTAAAAATGGAACCCTTATGGTGAGACTTTCTCCGTCCGGCCGTCTGTCACACTCGATTATTTCAGTAATTAGGTACTAAGATTCCCGCCACGATATATATTACGCTGCAACAAGCTTCTGGCGCTCCATACTACCCCAACTTCATTTACGTTTTTTTTTAATTTGATTGTTTCGAGCCTTTTGTATTGCTACATGCCTGGAAGATCACCATAACATAACGTTCTTATGTTCACAATAATCTCCTTTTAAGGTGTGTGAAGCTTTCCAAGCCGCACTTGACCAGCGCAGCGTGACCAAACCACTCACCTGAGAGAAGGCTTTCTTAATACCGATATATTTCTTTCCATCTCTTATGCACAGGTGGTCGCCCGCCGCTCGGACCTGAAGCTGATAGTGACGTCCGCCACCATGGATTCTTCAAAGTTCTCCGCATTCTTCGGCAACGTGCCCACCTTCACCATCCCGGGGAGAACCTTCCCCGTCGAGACTTTCTTCGCGAAGAACGTGTGCGAGGACTATGTCGACGGCGCTGTCAAGCAAGTAAGGACATAGCCTTTTTTAGGGTTCCATACCAATTTGGTAAAAATGGAACCCTTATGGTGAGACTTTCTCCGTCCGTCCGTTTCCGTCTCCGCTTGACCACAATCCTGTCTGATGAGCAGAAATGATGAGGTCTAAGATGGAGCGCCCTTGCCTAGAAAATGCCTATTCACTCGTCTCTTGAGGTCACATAGATGATTGTACTTGACTGGGAACTTGAAAGCTGGAAGGGTGTTCCACACCTTAGCGGTTCGTATCAGAAACGTGGAAGAAAAACGTTTCGTTCGAGTACGCTCGACATCAAACGCAAAAGTATGCCACTTCTCTCGACGACATTGATAAACCACAAATCTTTTCCTTTATACTGCAAACCGTACCGAAACGGCTCGACCGATTGTTATGAAATTTTGTGTATGTTCGGTAGGAGGTTTGAGAGTAGGACGTGAAGCTTTTTTTATATCCCTAATGGCAATTCAACGCTAGTTAAATTATAAAAACCATAACATAATAAAATAACGTTCGTCATTTTGTATCAGAACTTAATGTAAGTTGCCTACAAGATCTAACGCCTCCTAAGTCCTAAATAGACCGCAGCGCGCAGTTAAATGCGAATCTAATAAAACGAGTCTGCCAATTCACTTTGAAGTCTGCTCCTCGTAACGACTATCAAATAAGATCGATTATTGCGTGCCGTACTTTGAAAATTACGAGTGCCTAGACATTATCTAAGAGCTGGTGAAAAATGAAATGTGACTATATGAGATTTAATACGGCGTATGTCCAGAAACATGTAATAATTATTAATTTTTGGTATATCAATGTATATGTTATATTTTATTATGTCATATATATGTATTATATGTATTTATTTAGCTAGGTATGTATTTATATATATTGTTAAGTATATACGTATTTTTTATATATTATGTATTTTATTTTTATCACTAGTTATTTATATCTTATATTTTATCAATAGTAATATCAATTTTCAGTACCTACTCTGCATTTCCAAACTTTATTTTTCCCACATTCAAGGGCTCCTGGAAGAAATCTCTTCAGTAGAGATAAACTGTCCTTTGTGCACGTCTTTTCTTTGTGTAATTTTAAGTTAAGTTTTTGGTACATAAATAAATAAATAAATAAACATGATACTTGATTTACTCAATAAACAGAATCGTTTTGAGTAGTAGATAAGACTCAATTATTTTATTCAGTTTAGGCTCAGTGCAAAATTTAAAAAAATAGTGAAAAACTATTAAAACAAGCTTTTATTTATTCAAAATTTTCTTAGCAAACCTTTTCATACTAGGCCGTCAGCCATATTGAATGAAAATGAAAACATTTATTTTTCACGTAGACCTAATTTAGAGGCTCTTTAGAAACGTCAAAACTCTACTGCCAAGTGAGGAAAGCATGTTGCACAGAGAAAGTTTTCATTTTCACTCATCCTGATAAATCCGTCCTTAAGACTCCTGCAAAATAGTCCTATTAACAGAAATAATGATCTCTTATACTATTTGGCATGTAGACAGTGCATTTTGCAAGTCTAGCCGCCGTCGGGGTCAATAAACTGTCCTGAGGCTGCTTTGAAACGCCGACGCCGATTCGCACTTTCAAAACGCTTCGAAATAAAGGCTCTGACAGACTGGAATATTACTTCCACCCATCATACCACCACGCCAATAGAATATGCCAATTCATTCTTCTTCTGAATACACCTAGATTGTACTTGGCTGAGAACACGGAGGCTGGAAGGTCGTTCCACACCTTAGCGGTTCGTATCAGAAACGTGGAAGAAAAACGTTTCGTGCGAATTTCTTGGTAGGACTCTTAAGTCCACGCGGAAGTTTTAACTGCAGTGTCAAATATTCTTGCATTACCAAGTATCCTTCACCTTTCTCCCACAGAACCGCTTGCATCTTGACGCCGAGAAAAGTGGCATCCTGATGTGGTTGCTGTCCAGCGAACTCGAACAAAACGTTTCTTTTTTTCTACGTTTCTGATACGTAACATTAAGGTGTGGAAGTTGGAACACCTTTCTAGCTTCTGTGTTCCCAGCCAATTATAATCTGGGTGCCTTCAAGAGTAGAGTGAATGGGCATTTTCGAGGCAAGCGCGCTCTATCCTAGACTTCATCATTTTGGTCCACACACACACCACACTTCACATCAGGGGAACGAATCTGGTCGTGTCGTATTTTTTGCTATTACAAGTAGGCCGACAGCGGATCCGTGAAACTGGCACTTGATTGTGTTATGTGTAAGAAAAAGTAGAAAAACGTATTTATCTTTATCGTAATCGTTTAGAAACTCTGCTCGCTGATTGGTTCCCTGATTTACGTCAGCCAATAGGGGGGAAGAATTTGCAAACGATAACGGTAACGATGAGTACGTGATGTCACTCGTGCAATGATGATAATGATAATGAAGTTTGTACAATATTATAATCTTTCGAACGCTGACGTCTGAAATGACGTCGAAAATGCTCAAAAATATCATAACTATCTTCTGCATTAAATATTTATTATTTACCTACTTAGACTGATAGTTTATGTTTACGGAATATTTTCTTTGTCATACTCGTGCACTATATTTATGGTTGCTCTACACAATCGCGTAATCAGCCACAAATTGGACAATCACTGTGCAAGTATAGCAGTAACTTAGTATATTGGTGAATCGACACGATTTGTATAGCTATGCCAATAATACCGATTCGAGTAGTGTGTTAACTAGTGTCATCGTTTTCACTTTGCTCCCTATAGAAAGGGATAGAATCTATGTCCATCTCGTGTTGTTTTACTGTCGACCTGCTCGAGATGACAGTAAAACAACACGAGATAGACATAGTAATAGTAGCCGAACCAAACAGAAAGATAGCAGAAGCTCGGGAATGGCCAACTGACCGGAGAGGAGATGCTACTATCGTTGTGTTTAACAGAGCGATCAAGATACGTATCGTGGCGCAGGGAAATGGCTTTATCGCTATAAGTCTGAACGGACTCATTATTTATAGTTGCTACTTTTCTCCTAACTATAGCTTTGAGGAGTTTGAGCGAGATCTTAGTGAGCTCTTCGAAAGCATCAAGTCACATCATGGGGATGTCTTGGTAGGCGGCGATTTTAATGCGGCAGCAAATGTCTGGTCAGCGAAGAACGAGAATGCCAGAGGACGCCTGATCATGGAGTTACTCGCAAGAGATGATATGGTTGTGATAAATGTGGGGCTCGCTCCTACTTTCCAAAGAGGCTGTAAAAACTCTACCCCAGACATTACCTTTGCGAGCTCCAGTCTGGTACCGAAGATTATGCATTGGAAGGTCTTGGAGGAAGATAGCATGAGTGGTCACCGATACATAAAATTTAATGTGCTCAAGAAAGAGCTGAAACAACCAACACTGCCACCAGTAGGATGGAGAATAGATAAATTGGATAGGAAAGTACTGCAAAATGTTCTCAAGGAAATGGAAATCAATACGCCGGAGGAGCTGGTAGAAGGAACTATAAGGGCATGCAACAAAGCGATGCCCAAAAAAGGGATACACAGGAAGGAACCTGTTTACTGGTGGAACGAGCAAATAAAAAAGCAAAGAGAACTCTGCACACAATGCCGTAGAAAATATACACGGACAAGACGAAAAAAGAGTAGGGAAGCTTCACAGAACGATCGACCAGGAGATGACGAAATCGAAAAACTAAGAGAAGACTATAAAAATGCCAAGCTAACTCTACAAGTAGCCATAGCAAAGTCAAAAGAAGAGAAATGGCGAGAGCTTTGTGAAGAAGTGAATAGAGATACATGGGGACTTGGTTACAAAATAGTAACTAACAAACTGCGAAGGAGTCCTCCAAATCTTGATATGGAACTAATTATGTCAATGGTAAATGTTTTATTTCCATCTCACGACGACTTCTGTCGGATTTTGGCCTCCTCTGAAAAGGTCGAGTTAACGCAGGAAGAGATAAATTCAGCGGCAGAGGACCTTAAAACAAAAAAGGCACCAGGACCCGACCTCATATACCCAGAAATTGTTAAATTGACAGTGCAGTTCATCCCTGAAAAAGTTAAGAGTATCTTAGAAGCGGCCTTTACATCTGAAATTTTCCCACCGGCATGGAAAGTAGCTAGCTTAGTACTACTTAAGAAAGCAAACAAGCCAGCGAACGACCCGACAGGCTATAGACCAGTGTGCCTATTAGATTCCTTCGGAAAGCTTATGGAGAGAGTCCTCCTGAATAGAATAGCTTCTGCCAAAACACGGTGGTCTCTCCAGCCATCAATTTGGTTTTAGAAAAGGTCACTCTACTTTGATGGCCATTAAAAAAGTTGTGGAAACTGCTAAGGAGGCTAAACAGGGAACTCACAAAACTAGAGAATTATGCGCTCTCATTTGTCTTGATGTACGAAACGCCTTCAACTCGGCTTTTTGGAGAGAGATAAATCTAGAACTAAGGAAAAGAGATTTTCCAGGATATATTCAAAACCTGGTCAGCAGTTATCTAGAGGACAGGTTTATAAAAGTCAAAGACTGCAAAGGAAGGGAGGACATGATAAAAGTTAGCAGTGGAGTGCCCCAGGGATCAATTCTGGGACCGACTCTTTGGAATATTTTGTACGACGGGGTTTTCCACTTAAAACAAGAGAAAGGTGTCCAACTAGTGGGATTTGCCGATGACCTGGCACTGGTAGTAGTAGATAAAACAGAGAGGGGCCTCATGGCGAAAGCAAATAAGGCGCTCAATAAAATAAACGGGTGGATGCAAGAAAAAAAACTGTCCCTAGCGCCGGAAAAGACAGAAGCAATTGTTTTTAGCGGAAGGAGGAAACTTGACCCGATTACATTTGTAGTGCAGGACGCAATTATTTCCCCGAAAGAATGCATTAAGTATCTCGGGGTATGGGTTGACAAATGCCTAAACTACAAAAAACACATTGATGAGGTAGCCAAAAAAGCGCAGAATCTGACGGAAGCTCTGAACAGATTGATGCCAAGAAAAGGAGGCCCTCGATCAAGTAAAAGAAGGGTAATGGCATCGGTAGCCCACTCCGTCATTCTATACGGAGCTCCAATATTTGAGGGAGCAATGAAGGTAGAGCTGTACCGGAAGAAACTAGAAGCAGTGCAAAGGCGTATGGCCATAGGTATCTGCGCGGCCTACCGTACAATTTCCACAGACGCTGTGCTGGTAATTGCAGGTGTTGTCCCAATTGACAAGTTAGTCAGAGAGCGTGCCGAGCTTTTCTCGAATAAAGACTTGACACCAGTCGAAGCGCGCGAAAAAAGTTTGACGGATTGGATGACTGACTGGTCGTGAGCTGGAAAAGGATCTTGGACAAGAGAACTTATTAAAGATCTTAAAGCGTGGCATAATAGGAAATACGGAGAGGTGGACCGCTGGCTCACGCAGGCACTGAGCGGTCACGGGGTGTTCAATACTTATCTATTTGCAATAGGGAAAGCTCCGTCAGAAAAGTGCTACTTCTGTGGTGAGGAGGACACCCCAAGACATGCTATTTTTGAGTGTCCTGCTAGTGCCGAGTTAAGAACAGCGGCACAAGGAGCAGATACCGCGGTAGAGCCGCACAACTTGATAACACGGATGCTGCCAGGGGAAGAAGCTTGGCAGCGATACAGCAAAATGTTGAGAGTTATAATGAAGAAAAGGGAAGAAAGAGAGAAGCAGGAAAAGGAGAAGAGAGAGAACTAGGGGGCCAACACGAAGTAATGCTAAGCGGTTCCGTGTTGACTCAGAAGACGGGGAGGTCGTTTTAGTCCGTGCAAGTCGGACATACCCTGCCGAAAGGCAGAAGTCCGTGAGGGATTTTTTCCTCCCCGAAAAAAAAAAAAAAAAAAGAAAGGGATAGAAATATTTTTGACTAGTCATTTTATTTTAGTTTACAGAGTTTTTAAAACCCAATATGGCGGCAACAGGCGACTTCATTGAAAGATACCATCGCCTATGATGTAAAGTGTAGAACGGGCTTAAAACTTAAAATAATCTTATGCGTATCATATTATTATTTTAAGATATTTTACTATCTCACAAACAACATAATTTCTGCATGTTTAATTAGTTCTAGTATATGCAACAAATACTACCTTGCGTAATACGTCTAGTTCGTTGCATAATAACACCATCTATATGCCATCTATTAATTATATGACAACTTAATATGATTATGTCATTAAAAAAAAAATTATTAGGCGGACACTAAAGGCGGCTGGTCATGGCATGGAAAGGGATTTCAACTTTTATCAATGGACATTCAAACGTGTTGTCATAGGAGTATGACAAATGGCTATGCTTAGAAATTATATTGGCATAATTTTGTATCCACCTTCTATTTGCCCTACTAGAAATATCAATGTGACATTTAAGCTCCATACAAGTTATGTCAAATTTCTATCTCTACAAACCATGGATTGATAGGATATTGGGAAGCCCCCTAAGTAATTTAAAATTAGTCCATGGTTATCAAAAGATTTAAATGAAACAAAGCAAAGAACAGTGTCGCTCCAATAGGAAGTTGTCCATACAAGAAAAAGAAAAAGTAATACTTATTTTATCGACCGGCAAACTTAAAGTTGTTTTTGGAAAAAAATATGCTAGTTGGTTGGTTTTCATTTTCATTTGAATCTCATTTTGTTTCAATTGTATGTGATAGAGGTCATATAACTAACACCGTAAATTGTTTCCCCAGGCTCTTCAAATACACCTCCAGCCAGAAGAAGGCGACATCCTGATATTCATGCCCGGCCAAGAGGACATTGAAGTCACGTGCGAGGTAGCCTTCACCACAATTTGAACTATCACAACATTGAGAAGCATTCTTGCGTAGACAAATTAAGATCAAATTACGATGTACTTAAGTACTCCAGCCGTTATCTCCGAAAAATACTCCTTTTTTTATCGAGAAAACCAGTACTTTGCGAATGAACTTACCATTACATAGGTTCAAAAAAATCTTTCAAGAATATCCCTCTGAGTCAAGGTTACTATGCAATAAATGCATTTTTAAACGACAAATACCCTTGTCGAAAGTCGTGACGAATATTCCATCTGCTCGCAAGATGCTAATATAATCTGATTCGCAACATAATTGTTAAAACAAAAGGTAAAGAGAGCAATATGCGATTGCCTACATTAAGGCAACGTGTGGTTTGGCGGGCTGCGCACACTTTTTTTTGCTTAAAATGGTGAGAAGCCAATGGGCTATCACAGTAGATAAAAATAGTAAAGATAGGCCGATCCGAACATTTTACGAAAACGTTCTTCATACAAGTAGCGTCATCTGTCAAAATACCCGCCGCCGCCGCTGCCCGAACTACCGCATGGCCTTATACTGTTGGTACTAATGACACCCATAAACTGGCGACATTTTTTCGCGCTGTTAGGGTGTCTTTAGTATGCAAGTCTGTGGCTTTCACGGTTTTAATCATTAGGAAGCGTTGGTAAATCCCCAGGTGTTGACGGAGCGTCTCGGAGACCTGGACACGGCGCCGCCGCTGACGGTGTTGCCGATCTACTCGCAGCTGCCGACCGACCTGCAGGCGAAGATATTCCAGCGCGCGCCGCCCGGACAGAGGAAGTGCATCGTGGCCACCAATATTGCTGGTGAGGATTTTAGCCTAAAAGAAGGATGAGCTCCGATGATCTGAATGTTATACGTAAAGCTTTACTGTCAAAATTTCCACGATCTTTTTTTTTACGCTATACAAGTTAGTACTTGACTGCGATCTCACCTAATGGTAAGTGATGATGCAGCCGAAGATGTTAGCGTACTAACTTGGAAGGGGTAAGTTATGTCACCCCAACGGTTTCTACACAGCATCGTACCGGAACGCTAAATCGCTTGGCGGTACGTCTTTGCTGGTAGGGTGGTAACTAGCCACGGCCAAAGCCTCCCACCAGACCAGACCTAAGCCAATTTAGAAATTATAAAATTCCAAAGTGGCCCGTGGCGGGAATCGAACCTGCGACCTCCCACTCGAATCCGAGCGTGCTTCCCCTGCGCCACGGAGGTCGTCAAACCATGCTACCATGGAGTTCATTTAGAGCGTGGAGCGAACCTTTCGAAACCTTTGAAAACGTCCACGTTTTTGTCTTATATGCGACACGTTGTCACTCTTTCTGCCACAAATGAAACTATAGCATTATGAGAGCACTCACTCAACATGTTTGTGGACGTTTTTGATGTGCGCAATTTAGGCTTAGGGCCCATCTTGCGATTTAAATCTTTGCTTAGCCCTTAATATTTTAACAATCCAAGAGATGGTCAGTTTAGCCATAACTTTTACACAGTTATTATTTTCTTCCAGAAACTTCGCTCACGGTAGACGGTATAATGTACGTCATAGATTGCGGATACTGCAAGCTCAAAGTGTACAACCCAAGGATTGGTATGGACGCCTTACAGGTAATTTTGTGACCACTAATGTTTGCACTGGACTGTGCTATCATCCTGTTACAAATGATCTTAATTAAGTCCATGACGCCCAGTTATGTCGCCGGTAACAGTTCCGCTCAAACCGAAACAGTAATGCTTCGCCATTACTGTATCACCAACATAGCAGAATATCTGACAATGCAATGCCCACACCCAGGCGGACTTAGCAAAAAAAAGTAGCATCACTACTTGCCATCAATTCATCCGGAACACTCAAAGTATTTAAGACTGACCTACGTTCAAGTATTTAATTATATGTGCGTTTTTGAATACAAAATGTTTATGCTGAAGGAAAACATAACAGAAACCTGCATGCCAAAGAGTTCACCATAATATCTAAGCTTTTGGCCAGTGTGGTTGGCTGTGGCCAAACCCATTCTGTCTAGCATAGGATGATGATGTTGATGGCGTCGTTTCCAGATATACCCAGTGAGTCAAGCCAACGCGCGTCAAAGGGCCGGTCGCGCGGGTCGAACGGGGCCCGGCAAGGCCTTCTGTCTGTACACGCAGAGGCAGTTCCAACAAGAGCTGCTACCCGCCACCGTGCCCGAGATACAGAGGACGAATTTGGCCAACACTGTGCTGCTGCTCAAGTCATTGGGTGTCGAGGATCTTCTGGCCTTCCACTTCATGGACCCGCCTCCGCAGGTAACAGCAGCGTGGTCATCTCCTTCGGGAGCTGATGTTTCTTTGGGGTTATGAACTTTGAGGCTTGCCTTTGGCTTCTAGCAATGGTAAGAGGCTAAGACCTCGCCATCTTGGCTAGAAGTTTGCTGAATAGGTGCAAGTAATGGTCCCATTAGCGATAGCGTCACGGTCCTGTGTTGTTGGGGTCTAGTTTGTTGGTCTTCAGGTCACACAATTTCAATATTGAGATATTGCAGCGGTCTCCATCTGATGGCATCATCAGTTCTTTAGTTTAGGATGATGAAGTATAATATATACCTGTTCCGAAGCAAAACGTTTGTTGAAATGTTGTTTTGTGTTCTTACAGGACACGATCCTCAACTCGATGTACCAGCTGTGGATCCTGGGCGCGCTGGACGGCACGGGCGCGCTCACGCCGCTCGGCAGACAGATGGCGGAGTTCCCGCTCGACCCGCCGCAGTGCCACATGCTCATCGTCTCCGCGGAGATGGGCTGCAGCGCTGAAGTGCTCATCATTGGTGAGTACCAGTTCGCGCAGGACACGATCCTCAACTCGATGTACCAGCTGTGGATCCTGGGCGCGCTGGACGGCACGGGCGCGCTCACGTCGCTCGGCAGACAGATGGCAGAGTTCCCGCTCGACCCGCCGCAGTGCCACATGCTCATCGTCTCCGCGGAGATGGGCTGCAGCGCTGAAGTGCTCATCATTGGTGAGTACCAGTTCGCGCAGGACACGATCCTCAACTCGATGTACCAGCTGTGGATCCTGGGCGCGCTGGACGGCACGGGCGCGCTCACGCCGCTCGGCAGACAGATGGCGGAGTTCCCGCTCGACCCGCCGCAGTGCCACATGCTCATCGTCTCCGCGGAGATGGGCTGCAGCGCTGAAGTGCTCATCATTGGTGAGTACCAGTTCGCGCAGGACACGATCCTCAACTCGATGTACCAGCTGTGGATCCTGGGCGCGCTGGACGGCACGGGCGCGCTCACGCCGCTCGGCAGACAGATGGCGGAGTTCCCGCTCGACCCGCCGCAGTGCCACATGCTCATCGTCTCCGCGGAGATGGGCTGCAGCGCTGAAGTGCTCATCATTGGTGAGTACCAGTTCGCGCAGGACACGATCCTCAACTCGATGTACCAGCTGTGGATCCTGGGCGCGCTGGACGGCACGGGCGCGCTCACGCCGCTCGGCAGACAGATGGCGGAGTTCCCGCTCGACCCGCCGCAGTGCCAAATGCTCATCGTCTCCGCGGAGATGGGCTGCAGCGCTGAAGTGCTCATCATTGGTGAGTACCAGATATATAAAGCACGTCGGGGTCACCAATGACCAGATTGATAGCATTCTGACGAAAAACTCGTCCGCTAATAGCGCGAATAGCGGTTCTTTGTGCCGTTGATCTATTGCTCTATAAACTATTCTATAACAATAGCGAAATAATCGCTTGCCGACATCTTTTGACACATTATGAGGTGCTGTAGATTAAGTTTCATGTATATTATTTTACAAATATTTCACACTGTGTACGTTTATGCAGCCAACTCAATGAGCTGTAGTCCGATTTGTTCCGAACCTAAGAGAATCATTATGTGTACAGTGTCGATGCTGTCGGTGCCCTCCGTATTCTACCGGCCGCAGGGTCGCGAGGAGGAAGCCGACTCCGTCAAGGAGAAGTTCCAGGTGCCCGAGTCCGATCACCTCACCCTGTTGCATCTGTACAACCAGTGGAAGTCTAACAAGTAAGCGATCTACAAATATGAAAATTATACTACTCTATGAGAGAATTTATGAATGAAAAAAGCTGAAAATTTACACAGAGATGCTCTTAATAATATTTAGATAATGGATATGGAAGATTTGTTTTACTCTTGCTTTTGATTGATGATTTTGATTTTGAATTATTTATTGATTATTATTAACTTTATTCACAGCTACTCCAGCGCGTGGTGCACAGAGCACTTTGTGCACGCTAAGGCGATGCGCAAAGTGCGGGAGGTGCGGCAGCAGTTGCGGGACATCCTCACCGCGCAGCGCCTGCCGCTCGTGTCGTGTGGCACGGACTGGGACACCGTGCGGAAATGTATTTGTTCCGGTGAGCTGTTCTACTCGCAGCTACTCTAGCGCGGTGCACAGAGCACTTTGTGCACGCTAAGGCGATGCGCAAAGTGCGGGAGGTGCGGCAGCAGTTGCGGGACATCCTCACCGCGCAGCGCCTGCCGCTCGTGTCGTGTGGCACGGACAGGGACACCGTGCGGAAATGTATTTGTTCCGGTGAGCTGTTCTACTCGCAGCTACTCTAGCGCGCGGTGCACAGAGCACTTTGTGCACGCTAAGGCGATGCGCAAAGTGCGGGAGGTGCGGCAGCAGTTGCGGGGCATCCTCACCGCGCAGCGCCTGCCGCTCGTGTCGTGCGGCACGGACTGGGACACCGTGCGGAAATGTATTTGTTCCGGTGAGCTGTTCTACTCGCAGCTACTCTAGCGCGCGGTGCACAGAGCACTTCGTGCACGCTAAGGCGATGCGCAAAGTGCGGGAGGTGCGGCAGCAGTTGCGGGACATCCTCACCGCGCAGCGCCTGCCGCTCGTGTCGTGCGGCACGGACTGGGACACCGTGCGGAAATGTATTTGTTCCGGTGAGCTGTTCTACTCGCAGCTACTCTAGCGCGCGGTGCACAGAGCACTTCGTGCACGCTAAGGCGATGCGCAAAGTGCGGGAAGTGCGGCAGCAGTTGCGGGACATCCTCACCGCGCAGCGCCTGCCGCTCGTGTCGTGCGGCACGGACTGGGACACCGTGCGGAAATGTATTTGTTCCGGTGAGCTGTTCTACTCGCAGCTACTCTAGCGCGCGGTGCACAGAGCACTTCGCGCACGCTAAGGTGATGCGCAAAGTGCGGGAGGTGCGGCAGCAGTTGCGGGACATCCTCACCGCACAGCGCCTGCCGCTCGTGTCGTGCGGCACGGACTGGGACACCGTGCGGAAATGTTCTTCTTCCGGGGAGCTGTTCTACTCGCTACTCTAATTCTGTTGTCATTGCAGCGTACTTCCAGCAGGCGGCGCGGCTCAAGGGCATCGGCGAGTACGTGAACTGCCGCACGGGCATGCCGTGCCACCTGCACCCCACGTCGGCGCTGTTCGGGCTGGGCAACTCGCCCGACTACGTGGTGTACCACGAGCTCATGATGACCACCAAGGAGTACATGCACTGCGTCACCGCCGTCGACGGCCGCTGGCTCGCCGAGCTGGGGCCCATGTTCTTCTCCGTCAAGGAAACTGGCAAGTGAGTAGCTTCGCGAGTGCATTGCGACAAGGCTATCTTGGCGCGTGGCTAAAATCGGAACTAACGTCGCAATCTTGTGATACTGTTTGATAGTTCGGTCTGTCGATATATCACCATTGTATGTTGTGTTGTTTTGCTTAATATTACCTAAAAAAAAACTAAAATTGAAGAAAAAAAAGTAAAATTTAGGAAATTTTATTTTCAGGCTGCCTTTGTTCTATAACAACGCTGACAATGTCATTCAAGTGCCAAGAGAGCCTTGTCGGACTTTATGTGAACTTAGTTTTCAGCCGGTTTTTAACCGTCTGCTAAGGAAGGGTTATGTTTTTCGCATGTATCTTGTATACATATTATTTGAGGCGACACTACATGTCATCTTATAAGGTTGACTCAGAATAATGCTAGTATGAAGAGGAATAGCCAATATAAAGTAAAGTATAAATTAAAAATGTGTTTCAGGTCGAACCGCGACAAGCGTAAAGAAGCAGCGGTGCACCTGCAGCGCATGGAAGAAGAGATGAAGCAGGCGGAGCAGAAGATGGCAGAAGACAAGAAGAAGAGAGAACAAGAGGTGCCCGTCAAGCAGGAGATCGCCACGCCCGGCCTCAGCACGCCCAAGCGCACGCCGCACCGGTTGGGCTTGTAGACTTAAGGGGTTTAGGCCTAAGTAGCCCGCGAAATTCAAATTTAATTTAGTTTTTCGCTAATAGTAGACTAACTACAAGTCGTAGTTTTTTATGAGCATAACGTTCATGTATCTACATGTATTTAATAAAAGATTTGCTCAAAAATTCCTATTCACCTCATATTGGATCGCGAAAGATTATTTCGTGCAATTTCCCAAATTTGGAGCCACTGGGAATCAATATGAAATTAATAAGTATTTTCGACCAAAGTTTTATGTAGATGCATAAACGTTAAAGTTTACAAAACTCATTGCCGTTAGCCTACGATGTATGATGATGATTAGTTCATTATTTGCGAAAAACTAAATAAAATTAAATTTTCGCGCCCGGATGGTACCCATCCACCATAACTGTTGATCGAAATATGTCGTATGGCTACGGTTGCAAATCCGCACCACTAGCCATATGACATTTTGCAATACGTTAAGAATATAACGATATTCTAAAATGTATGAAAATAAGCGATAAATTGGTCACATGACCGCCGCGCATTGTTATACATTATTTTATTTAAAAGTATATATCTTAAAAAATTCAAAGCAATCTTAAAAGATTCAAAAGCAATCTTAAAAAATGCATGGATGAAACGATACGTGCATACGGCCAAGGCTGTAGTAAAAAAATCAATGCGTGCATTGTATGATCAATATATTTATTATGCATGTATTTTTTCAATACATTTGTTTTAACAACACAAATGTGTTAAAAATTATAGTTGAGGAAAAATATTATATACTATAATATTTTTCCTTTTTTTGGTTGTTTACCATAAAAAGACTTCTTTATAGTGTACTGAGGAAAAGCATTGGAGTTATTTTATTTTTAGAATGAAGTTATTGATGAAATATGCTCAAAATCACGACACTAGAACGCTAGTTGTGTCCGAATCCCAGAGAAATATATATCTGGATCACTGTCAAGAGAAGAGTGTAGGCTTTTTCTACCCGAACTCTAAGTGTAAGGCCCGGTTTCCACCAAAGCGGAGCTGTGTTTGACTAACCAATCAGATTTCGACGTCGATGTCTCCTACTCTCCCCGCAATTTCAAAAATGTTAAAATTACGAAATCTGATTAGTTACTCAAACACAGCTCCGCGTTGGTGGAAACTGGGCCTAAGACCCCATCATTACTTTCTATAAGGCATTATTGTCGATAAGCGCATAAAAATGTTTGGTAAAAGCTTTGATGAATGAACATATCGAAAAATGAACCATGAAAGCGCTCGGGAAATATGAAGCTAGGAAGTAAGTCTGAAATGTGGCTCATAGACTCAGATCCGAAGCTAACAAATAGTGACCGTCCGACCACAGCTTCTATTATACTACTAGAACTACTCGCTGCCCACGATGCAATAAAATGGAGAAACCTCGCCTCGTAAAGCGCGTAATTGCGACAGAAAGCGCAAAAAGCGGTCTTTTCCACATTTTATTGCACTGCGGCCATACATATATAGTGTTTAACATAAGGATAAACGAAAAAGTCTAATTAATTCTGGTGTTACCCTTTTTGGTTATATAATTATTGTAGTTATATACCAACAGAACTTAAGTGTATAATCTCTGAGAAGTAATTTTTAGGTTGTATTTTGTCCGAACTTATAGGATAGTGTATTGACATACTAATGCCACAAAATAATGATTTGACATTATTAAAGTACAATAAATAGTTAACGTAGTACTTACAAGTGGCATTTAGCTAATGTAGTAAGTGAAACATTATTTATTAAAGTAAATGGTATATAAGTATTGAATATTTTTTCAGGAGAAAGCTATTTGCTAATTTGGTGAAGAAATGAAAACTCTTTGGACTTTATTTCGTTATATATTGCAGCTTTTTTAAGTGTAAAGAATATAAAATAATCGAGTGAGACAGACGGACGGACGGACAGACGGAGAAAGTCTCACCATAAGGGTTCCATTTTTACCAAATTGGTATGGAACCCTAACTATAGGCAACCTACAATGGATGAGGGAAAGGAGACGTTTCATCAATGTATGAGCCCTGGGCCAGGTCTTTGTACGGTATACTTGGGTATAGCCAGATAACAATCATACAGTTTTTACCTATTCATTATGGCGTTATCATGTCTTTCATTGTGAATTGACATTTGACTTTGACAGAAATGTCAACTATTGATAGATTGTGTTGTGGTTTACGTCAAATCGTACGACCAGCGATGCCATATTGAAAATCGATCATATAAATAATAAAAAAAATATATTTTTTTTTACACCGAAAGTATTAGTTTAAACTAAATAATATTTCTTTATAATTTTTCCCGTTAACAACAGATTTTTCTTAATTTTTTAAAATAACGTACAAGACCTAGCCTAATTTGAAACATTAACCTAACCTCTTATGTCCCTCTAGCACAGATCTCCCCTTTTCTTATGTGAAATTTTATTTGTGAAAGCCACTGAGTTATCAAATAGGAATCCAGATTTTGTCTTCCAAATTTCTTTTTACACTCTCTAATCGACCCACTTAGTTTTCTTTGTTTAACGTAGTGAATAGTGATATTACGTTTTGCAATTGAATTTAAAGTTTTTGAAGTGATAACTTCTTTAGGCGAATTGGACATTTTTGAAATTGGTAAAATCCATTCAACTTTTGGGAGATGGGTACAAACCATTTTGGACCTGTTAACGTTATGTAACCGACACCCATAGCTGGGCATTAACTCGTTAATCCGTTAATCGTTAATTAACGAAGTTAACATTTTGATTAACGGATTAACTTTTAAGTTAACTTTGACAAATGTTAACGGACACGTTAACTTCCGTTAATATAGATATGTCCGTTAATCGTTAATCCAATACCTACTATTTACCGCACAGGACCGCGGCGCCGCGCGAAAAACAAAAAGTCTCGTTCAATCAAAAGACTATAGTTCAACGATGCTGCCTACCTCGGGGAACCGCCCCTATATTGTCTAAGAAAAACGTATTCATCGTTGGGATCCTGATTTGGGTCAGCCAATCGCGGGACAGAATTAACTAGCGATTACGATAACGATGAATACGTTTTTCCTACGCAATCAAACCCCAGGCCCAGATATCCATAAATCCATTCATAAAATAGAATACTGCTATACCCTCAAGCGCTGCAGTTGAACGTCTGTTTTCCACGAGTAAAGATATTTTAATACCAAAACGAGCCTCGCTTTCAGACGAGAACTTCAACATGTTAATGGTCAAGAAGGGCATACCTATACACCTTATGCCCGACGATTAAATCACGCATTATTTTGTTCGTGTACTAATAAAACCTAGGTTTTATTACCTAGTTCACTAACACAACAATATAAAAATGTAATTTCACACATATTAACGGATTAACGGTTAACGTTAACTTGCGTTAATTCTTCAGAAATTTAACGCTTTAACGATTAACGAAGCTAACTTTTTTTGTAGCGGATTAACGATTAACGAAGTTAACTATTTGATTAACGGTGCCCAGCTATGCCGACACCTCACACCGTTTAGTTTTAATTTTTACTTCTAGGTACTAGATATTAAATAGTAATAATATAATGATGATAACTTATAACCATATTACGGCTTCAAACTAAGTTTACGAAGGTTTCGACGCGCCCAACCACTGCGAAGATGCTCGATCATTCCCCATGAAAAACATCGATCAATTAAAAACTACAAACCATGAAAAACACGTTTGAACTATTGCTGCAGAATAAACTGACCTAGTTCGACTGATTATTATGAAACCCACAAGATGTGGCGATATTGTAAGTAGGTTTGTAGCTGAAACCAGTTTTCCTAATTGCATGAAGTAAACCCATGCATTTCAGTCGAATTACCGGCCTCACTCAAAGAATTCGCTGAAATAAATTATAATTTAATCATTCATATGGACATAATGATAATTAAAATTAAGTGACGTCTGTGTGGCTATAAAAGGCGGAATAAACGGGACATTTTAATTTGGAGGGCAGACTCGCAAGTCTGCCCGCCAACTAACCAATTTAATTTATCTTATAAATAATAAGATTATTTTATTTATCGCAATAAATAAAATTAGCGAATTCAAGGTTCAGATTAACCCTATTATATAAATTAATTAATAATGAAATTAAATGTACAACTTGTGAAGTAGATTTAGAATTATTATCTGTCAGTAGACTGCAGACAAATAAATTGGTGCTTAGATCGCTTTACAAAATCTTTTGACTTAATTTACGGGTAGTAAAAATAATAAATATTTCAACCCGGTCAAACTACCGTGTGCAAAAAAATTATTCAAGGTCGCAAAAAGGTCGAAAATCTTAGACAAAAAGTTATACTTTTGTATAACCACCATTACCACCCATTAAGTAAATAATTACCATCTACAGTTTGAGCATTTTTATCGTAAAACTAACTCGAACCATTTGCCCCAAATAATCCGAAAAAATTGTGAAAAAAATTTTTTTACAGAAGGGAGTGACACGGGATCAATTAGGGAATTTTCACAATTTCACTAAAGGGGCATTCCCTTTAGTGGCATTCCCTTTAGTGAAAATTCCCTCAGCTCATTGGTAATTAATGCAAGGCCCAATTTCTATTTTGATCGTATTGTTATCAATTTTAAAAAAATATTTATTTTAGTAACAAAATACAAAACTGAAAAAAAATACTTGACCCACTAGATATGAAAAGTACTATAATTAAATATATTCTATTAGTTAACTTTAAGACTGATTTAGAGTAAGTTAAGTTGAGAGATTTTGTAAAAACAGTTTAGCACCCTCGTTTTTATTATTTAGATAAAATTTTACCGATGTAATAAGGATAAGCGTATTTTTTTGACAGAAATAAATCAACTCTTTCGAAACAATTCACTTTTATTTGATAATCGTAAATCATAATAATTCCAAAGTTTAATCTAAACAGTTTCTATAATTAAGTTATTTTTGAACTCGATTAGAAGAACGCTTCTTTTTCTTATTCACATATTATACACTCGCCGGCATATTTAGCGGAACAAAAAAAAAAGGTTTGATATCAGTATCATATAAAGTTGCTGGCTGGTTTATACGTTATTTAATTTAAAAAGAAATATTTTCAAATTAAGAAAACAACTGAACAACACATTTTATGCAATTGTTTTAATTTTATTTAAATACACCTTATCTGGAGCGAACTTCGAGTATTTCTTCCTTCTGAGTTTGATTTAAAATTTCATTGAAATACTGTTTTTTGTTAGTTTTTTTTAATCGCGTATCTTTCTGGAGTTGATGACTGTATTATGCCTGACTTAGCCCCAACGGAGATTGCCAGGGCACTCGAAATGCGAAGAAATGGTCAAACCTACAGAGTGATAACCAGAGATCTTCGTCGACCAGTTTCAACGATCCATCGCAGTATCCAACGGTTCAGGGAGACCGGTACTTATGTGAGAAGAGCAGGACAAGGCAGAAAAAGACGCACTTCGAGTAGGGATTATCGTTTCATTCGGCTTCGTGTACGTAGGAACCCCCGTTTGACGGCCGTCCAAGCCCGACATGAGTTAGAAGCAGTGCGGGGTGTAACCGTTAGTGAGCGTACGGTACGAAGAAGGCTCGAAGAAGCTGGTTTGGGTTCATTTGTGCCCGCCAAGGCTCCAAAGCTCGAGGTAAATCATCGTAGAAACAGGTTAACTTTTGCTCAGGAACATCGACTTTGGAACGCGGACCAATGGAGTAAGGTATTGTTTAGTGATGAGTGCAGAATTCTCTTAAATCAAATTGACGGCAGGCAAATAATATACAGACGCAAAGGAGAACGATACATTCAGACAAATTTTGAAACTACAGTTGCATACGGTGGTGGATCAATAATGGTTTGGGCGGGCATTTGTTTGGGAGCTCGCACAGACATGGTAGTGATTGACAGAGGGAGTCTGACTGCAGACCGCTATATCAGAGAAGTTTTAAAAGAAAATGTCGTCCCGTTTGCCCCATATATCGGTGACGATTTTGTTTTTATGCAGGATAATGCTCTGCCGCATACCGCTCGGGTAACTCAAGCTTATCTTAATGATATGAATATCACTGTTATGGAGTGGCCGGCGAGATCACCGGATATGAACCCAATAGAGCACGTTTGGGACTTGCTGAAAAGAAAAGTTAAGTCCAGAATTCCAGCTCCTGCCAACGTGGGAGAACTGCGAATCGCCGTAGTTGAGGAATGGCGGAGACTATCCCAGGAGACCATCGATAACATCATTCTCAGTATGCCTAGACGGGTAGAAACTTTAATAAGAGCACGTGGAGGAAATACGCGATATTAATCACCATTTTTCTAATTTAATTAATTGTAATTTTAATATTAAATTTCACTTTTCCGGGTTACATGAAAAGTTCAAAAATGTACCATTTTTCACAAATAGCCTTTACTCGCAAAATCTGTTCTTAATGTGATCTCATTTTAAGTAAAAACAAATTAAACTTTAAATAACAAAAGAAGTGTAGTAAGTAGATTTTAAAATAAAACCATATTTTTTTAATTATGGGCCTCTTTTTTATGTTCCGCTTAATATGCCGGTGAGTTTAGTTTAAACATTTCCATCCCCTTCTAAAATCGATCTCGCTGTCCGCAGTGCAATAGAACGGGATAACAGCAGTTAGCCATATGACATTGCGGTCCAATAAATTGTATGGAAATAAAATGAAATTCAAAAAAGTTATGAAAATGATCTATCAATTGATCATGTCACTTCCACGTGATTCTTGATTTTAATTTCGTTCGATTTCCATTCCATCTATTGGATCGCAATATGGCTAGGACTCCAGAATGACGCCTGTTGCCGGGCAGGCCTTCCGTAAAAGAAGCCGTAAGTGCGACAGAGCGCAACAAACAGTCTCTATCCATTTTGCCCCGCGTGCAGCGATTTTTTTACAATCAATAAGTTTGCGCTTGGCCACAAAGACTTCTATGTAGGTATCCCTACTAGACAAGCAATGTTGAACAAAAACTGTGCTCCAAACCTGATAACGCCATCTAGTCTGGAAAGCGGGAACTTGCTTGCAAAAGTATGACGTCACGTCGATGAGTGGTCGTATGGTCAAAGATTAATTGCAAAAGATATGGCCGTCGCTTGCAATAATTTATACCTACACATCATTTAACATTGATATTTTAAATTATGATAAATAACATTTTAAGGATAAATTACCAGAATTAAAATAGTTTTTAATATTTGACATAATGAAACTTGAATAATAAATTAAAAACTGTTTCATTTCTGAGCTGACGTCTTTACGATTTTTAGACAATAACTTTTCCGAGTTTGCTTAATTTTTTATGTGAATGTTATAGTTATTATGAACTTTGCAAAAAACCTTAAAAACATTTGATATTGTATGAATGTGTATGAAGGAAGTGTTAAATTATAAAGGAAGTATTAAATTAAACGCAGATAATCTTGCATTGATTGTTTATATTTATTTTTATTTATACAAATATCTTAACATGTCTGGTAAGAAATATACACAACTATATGGTTTTGACAGTGCGTTATAATGTATAATTAAAAGAAAACACACATAAGTTATAATATATTTATATTCGTAACATATATAACGTATTTATATTCGTAACGTAATATATATAACTAAATATGCTGTGAATTTTTTTTAAGTCTGCCTGTTACCGTTATCAACATCGAACAAAAACAAGCTGAAAAATCATGTTTGTTGAATGGGAGCCCCCCATAAATTGTTATTTTATTCTATTTTTTAGTATTTTTTGTTATTACGGAAACAAAAATACATCATCTGTGAAAATTTCATGTCTATAGCTATCACGGTTCGCGAGATACAGCGTGGTGACAGACGGACGGACGGATGGACTGACGGATAGCGCAGTCTTAGTAATAGGGTCCCGTTTTTTTGCCTTTGAGTACGGAACCCTAAAAACAAACTCACAAAATCACTTAATTCCCGTTTATACGCCGATATGTCACAGGCCACAGCGTGTGTATGAACCTTAAAACAACTTGTCATTGAAATCAACCAATTCTTTAATCTATGTTACATAAACCTTATTGTTGGTCTAGGTATTTTTATTTACATACACTGATGGACATCAGATTAGGAAAAGATAGACATACGCCGCAAAAACTTAGTCCTTACTAATTTACGAGTGACATACAAAGTGACATACACACATACAAGTCAAACACAACCTGAATAATAATTAATAGCATATAATAACTTTCCTTTTGGATTTCGCCGCAATCGGATAAAAAGGCAGTGCAATAAAGTCTCAAATAAGGCTACGTACAAATACTTATGAAAAATTATATTATAATAAAAAATATATAAGTAATATAAACTTACTGATGAAAAGTTACGCCGTCAGGTTTTATAAGTTTTCTGGAAGAATTTTTGCAATACCTTAGTATGCAATTCGGAATTTTCTTAAGTCCATCCAATATGTATCTAAAACACAAAAAATATAATTAAGTACTTAATTATATACCAATCGAAATTATTTTCCTACTGGTATATACCCTTTGTCACTTAACATATCTGTTCAAATAATTCCCATAATCTTTGTCAACGTGTCGGTAGTACCGTTCGCTCTCGCGTATTTCTACCAACGAGTAAGCGTGATGGATAATCATGATGTGAGTTGTGTATTTATTTACGATAATATTTGTATTTAGACAAAAACGAAATAAATTATACTGACTTAACTTCAAAATACGTAGAAAAACTACTTACATAAATAATATTCACTGTTTTATTGGTCACTCCCTGTAAAAACCACGTTCACGGCTCACATAACAGTGCATTGATCTCCTCGCTAGCTCGCAGTGGACTAAACGAATTGCGGGACATGCACCGCAACTCAGTGAGCAATTATTTAGTACCACACAGCGCGTCTATACATGGAAGTCTTTGCTTGGCCACAATCATGTCTGATGGGCAGAAATGATGAGGTCTAGGATGGAGCGCGCTTGCCTAGAAAATGCCTATTCACCCTTCTCTTAGTTGCCTTTAATTAGTTCAAAATTAACTTCACCAAGCTTTAGGTATGATGGAAGCCTTAGGGCAGTATTTGCTTTCTGATATATGGGGCGCTTAGGTACTTAAAGGTTAGCGCACACTAAGTCATATGCTCAAACGGGTTACGTATTGTAAACTCTGAATAAAAATCCGCCAAGTGAGTGATGTCCACAGCAACGAAGGAGTATTCGCTCATTTTGCTGTTTTGTGTGCGCTGACCATAAGACTATTTGTCCACCTAACCGAGATCCGACAATCGACACCGATTCAAATAGTCGCCCGTCCGCCGATTAAACGATCACCGACATTTTCTGCCGTGTCAATGGAGTCGCTAGATCGAACGCTGTCGGTCAATTTGCTCGCAATAAAAACTTCTGAATGTATCCACAACGACCGATGATTAAAGCACTAAAAGGACCGATATCGTCGTCACTTTGCTAAGAAATAAAAGTTAATTACCATAAGTAGTTTTAGCACAAGTTTTTGTCCGAATTTCGAGTTGACTTGCATCGCACAAACGAATCTAATTTCTCTATACATTTACAGCCAGAGCCATCTATTGACAGCCGAATGTCATCGACTATCCATAGATGGCGCTGGATATAAATTGTATGGAGGAATTCGATTCGTTTCTGCGATGCGAGTCGACTCGAAATTCGTAAAAAAAACCTGAACTAACCTCTCTGGTCTAATATCTCTGATATCGGTTTGGTATGGTTGACAAACTTGTGCCGACATCGCTTACCGAAAAGGACAAGCGACAACTGATAAAATAGAAGAGGCGCGGTTGTCGGTTGCGGTCATAACAACCTAACAAGTAACAAAAAATATATATTTCAATTAGGTACTAATGTATTCTATTTTAATATTTTTAGTACACTATACATATTATTCCTTTAGAGGTGCGGCAGTCGAAAACTCTCTACACATTTAAAAACTCTGTCAAGAAGCATTACTTTGAAACTTTGACTACTTAATGACGACTAAGTATTATTATTTGTTTATTTGTAATATAACGGGATATATACATAATATATTATAATTATTGGGTATTGAGTATATTTATTAGTTTTTTTATAATATTTATTTTATTATTTTTATTTGTGTAATCTAGTGTATGTAGTAGTGTGTACTTATTTGAATTTAAGTATATTTGTTATAGTTTTGCACCACCTGCAGTCCGTGGTTCCTCTGTATTTTCCTTATCTGTAGGTTGCCTGGCAGAGATCGCTACTTAGCGATAAGGCCGCCTTTTGTACTAATTAATTTTTACTTCTTAGTTGTAATATTGTTTTGTGGTGTACAAATAAAGTGTTAAATAAATAAATAAATAAATAAAATATTAATAATAAAAATAATATATTTTTTTTACTATAGATGGTGATTATTATTTCGTGATCTAATCAACTGAATTACTGACGCGGTATATCCCACAAGATCAACCAAGTCAAACCTGGGTTAAGTTAATCTTGTAAGCACTCCTGTAGACATCCTTTTAAGGCCCGGTTTCCACCAAAGCGGAGCGGAGCTGAGCTGTTTGAGTAACCAATCAGATATCGTCATTTTGACGTCTACGAAACTCATGGGAGACGAGATGTCGAAATGACGAAACCTGATTGGTTACTCAAACCCAGCTCCGCTTTGGTGGAAACCGGGCCTTAGAGATGAATAACTGCTGCAAAACACTTTCAGCTATCTCCCTCTATTGCTTCCGAATTCAACTGGATAGCAGCAGAATCCCATTAGCGCCACCTCTTGAGTCTTTGAATGAACTAGTGTAGAAAATATGCAACAGACTTTTCGGTTTGCAGGCATTTGGTGAATACTAAAAACACATTTTTGTAGATGGAAGTACCTACGTGGTTATAACAACGCCATCTCTTGACGCCACGGTTTATTAGATGTGACAGTAAAAACAATATTAGCTGTGACAGTAAAATTTTGAAAGACCAAAACAAACATTCAAGTACAACATATGGCGCTATAAAATTACAACGCAATTGACATTACACCCGGCAACGGCTCGGCTGTAGTGCAACATTCGATAGGCTTCGGATTATACAATAAAAGTTATACTTACTAATAGAGTCACAGCAAAGTCATATTTTTTCCTATCCACGCAAAAGAAGTAGGAACAGCTACAATTTTTATATTCACGGCATAACAGATTATTTTAGTATGTTATTTATATACAAATGTTGTGTAAAAATATGATATCATAGTGATTATATTATTGCGTACGTATCTACGAGACTTGATGATAAAACATTAATTTTACAGACAAAGTACACAGAATGGGCATAATGTACCTACCCCTCTAGGGCATTGCAACCTTGGCTATTTATTACATGTAAGGAATTTAATAATTAAGTTATTTACAACTTATTTCTGGGTAAACTAAAGTAATAAAGTTGGAGTATATTATATAAATATATATCCCAGCAAAAACATTTTCATGTAAAATGTTGCCAAGACGAGAACATGAGGCTCACACTATCAAAAAGTTATCAGATCTCATGTAGAGCAAGACTTCTAACTCTACGCGCCCTAACTCTATAAATCCTAACTGTATAAACTCTACACTTTAGTCAAAATATATTATGTCTTGGCTGTTTCGGTACCGTCACATGGGCGTAAAGTGAAGAATTTATTCACTGTTCAGTACTTTTCTAATAGAGTTTTGCAAGTGGCATAGTGGACCATGCAAAATTCAAGAAATTTCACATTAAAATTAAATGGTATCACCATTGTTATGGGAAAAAACTTCCATTTATTAAAAATATCCTCTAAAGCAAAGGAACACACTTTTGCAAAGTGTGATGAAGTATTTGAAACCAATGCAGTTAGTAAAACCTAAGTGCAGTTTCTGAGGAGACTCAATACCTATCTAATAAATAATCGTTACTACAGAAACTAGGTATTGTATATCAGAAAAGTACAAAGTCAGTGAATAATATTTTTACTTTACACCCATGTAACAGTAACGAAACAGCCAAGACATAATATATTTTGACTACAGTGTAGAGTTTATAAAGTTAGGATTTATAGAGTTAGGGCGTGTAGAGTTAGAAGTCTTGCTCTACATGAGATCTGATAACTTTTTGATAGTGTGAGCCTCATGTTCTCGTCTTGGCAACATTTTACATGAAAATGTTTTTGCTGGGATTTCACTTCTTTTTGTAAGTTGTTTACGACTATATTTTTTATTTGGTTAATTTCCTTTTCTTTGGTGTACTTATTTCTTGAATATCATTGCAAGGTGGATATTTGTCCGAATCAAGTATCCCCCCCTCTATCATTCAAATGAGGGAACCCTCCTTGGTTCACCTAGTTTATTTTTTTCCTTATTTGTAGTTTATTACAAAGAGTCCCTATATCAATTTTGAGACCTCTAGCATCAATATTTGCGGTAATTTCATACAAACTTCCATCCCCAATTTTAAGGGGTTGGGGGGTTAAATTTCCAACTTTTGGAATTTTTTTGTTGGTTGTGTGCTAATACTAGCTTATATACCAAATTTCAGAAATTAAGTTTTTATTATACCTATATACTTATGGGAAACCCCATACGAACTTCCAAGTCCAACCCCCTAATTTTATGGATGTGGAGTGATTAACTAAAAATCCTGAAACACGTATTTAATTATTTATTACAAAGAGTCCCTATATCAATTTTGAGACCTCTAGCATCAATATTTGCGGTAATTTCATACAAACTTCCATCCCCTATTTTAAGGGGTTGGGGGGTTAAATTTCCAACTTTTGGAATTTTTTTGTTGGTTGTGTGCTAATACTAGCTTATATACCAAATTTCAGCTTTCTAGGTCTTCAGGAAGTACCTAGGAATTTTGATGATCATCAGTGAGTCAGTCAGTCAGTCAGTCAGTCAGTGACGAAATTTGGGTTTTTTAGACGTCAATAAGATCTAAAGTATAAGACCTATAAAATTGAAACTTTATAGGTTTAATAAGTTCACTGGCGACAGCATTTTCCGAGAATTTTGATTATCTGAAATAATTCAGGCCTAAGTTATAAGGGTTTAAAAATACGGCGAAACACTTCGAGAAAAGATAGGTAGTGCCCTCGCGCTTCGCTTAGCTCGTCTTGGCGGGGACACTACCGTGTCCCCAGATTTTCTTATATTATAAAACACAATGATTAAAAATTCTATAAAAACCGCCCTAAAACATATGTGATGATCGAATGAAAAAAATCGACAATGAGATCTAATGACTAAAAGTAAAATAATAAAAGATAAAGTAATTGCTAATGTTAATTATTTATTTATAAGCATTAAAATAAAATAAACATAAATCTCGAGTCAAAAACCAATGTTACGTAAACTGAAAAAGTTGAAGACTTCAACTTTTGCTCCCTAGTGAAAAAAAAAGTCCTAAGCTAAAAACAATTCCAAAAGAAATCGACGCATATTGTAGTAAAAACTTCTGCAGTAAACTTCAAAACTTATTCTAAATTAAATTAAACAATGTATTTAAAGTAGGTATTTATTTTAACAAGTATTGACCTACAAACTGGTTTTTTTTTTCAAGAAAAATATGATTATTCACATTGCTTTACAGTTTACACACTAGGCAATTATTTTTTACAATTTCGTAAATGTTTGAAGGCAATACACTTAGCATATTGCCTGATGATGTTGTTTGATCAAAATTTTGGTAAATACATTAGTGTATTTAAAGTTCATTCCTTCCATTTGAGATCAAAAACAGGCGAGGAAACGAAAACACATATTATTTTTGTGCAAATATAGTCAAATATATAAACATTGTAAGTGTAGTGCCTTTAGAGTTTAGACGAATAATTCGTAAGAAAATACAATAAATAAAAATATCGTAGTCAGGAAGAGGCTCTTAAGAACTACAATATTTATTTTATTCTACTTTAATTAGGTTCAAGGGCTTCAGTGATAACCTAAAGCTATTAGGTTAAAACACTAGATTACTGCTAAGAGCAATTTTTTTGTATATTTTAGCAGCTAGACCTAAAATCACAAAATACAGAAATGTATTGTGGTCTTAAGTGGAAATGTGGTCAGAGAGACTTTTGAACATTAGGTTTTTTAGAAAACTATTGCTGTCGCTCTGCGACGTTTCCGTGTCCGGTCCGGCAGCCCTATCCATGTGTGCGTAAGTTGACAAAGTGTGCGTGTCCGCGATGCGCGTTGCCGCTCCGCAGTCCGCACTCGTTCATTTTCTGGTGTTCGCATCATTCTTTACTTACGCATTGACGCAAAGTGATTGATCTCTAATGTTTTTTGGCTTGTTTATTGGAATTGTTCTCCCTGCTACGCTATTGATTCGGCTTATGTTTACTGGACCGTGTGTTTTATAAAACCCAAGAAGATACTACTACATACCTACTAGGGCCTGCAAAATCGAAAAAAAAAGAAAACCGGTTTTACTCCGATTTTGAGATCTCAAAATCGTTTTTTTTCGATCTTTTCGATTTTAGATTTTTTTTATTGGTAACTGTACAATTATCATGCTGAAAGAGATTTTTGACTGAGAATTTTAATATTGACCAACAAAAATATTGAATCGTGAGCTTGGCAGCAATTCAAAGTAGGTACTTACTGCAATAAAAAGCAGCAGTACCTACCTACTTAAACTCAGAAAGTATTAGTATTGAAAAAGAAACTGGCTGACTGACTGACTGACATATCAACACACAGCCCAAACCGCTGGGTCTAGAGACTCTAAATTTGGCACACAGTTTTTTATGAGGTCTAGAGGTGCACTAAGAAAGGATTTTTCAAAATTCATGCCCTATTTGGGTGTGTATCGGGGCTCCAAAGTTTGTACTTTACCAAGCTTAAATACTCCTTCACGCCGCAACCATTAAACCCATTTAGCTCAAATTTGGAAAGGACTGTATATAAACTGTATCCTGGAATAACACATAAGCTACTTTTTATGCCGAAAAATCCATGGCTCCTTCGGGAACAGTAAAAACAGATATTCAACCGGATGAAACACTCTTTCACGGCGTAACTACAAAACAGATTTGGCTGAAATTTAGCACGGAGATAGATTTTATCCTGGATTGATGATGTATGTTGTATTGATGAATACAAAAGCTACTTTTTATCCCGAAAAAATACATGGTTTCTATGATAGAAGTAAAAGACAAATATCCACGCAGAAAAAATATTCCTTCACGCCGTAATGACTGACTGAACTGATTTGGCTGAAATGCGGAATGAAGATAGATTATATCCCGGATTACTGAAAAAGCTACTTTTTATCCCGAAAAAATCTATGGTTTCCGCGAGAATACTCAAAAACAGATATTCACGCAGGAAAATATTATTTCACGCTGTAATTACTGAACTGATCTGAGTGAAATTCGGAAAAGAGATAGATTTAATCCCGAATTAATACATAGGCTACTTTTATCCCGGAAAACTCAATGGCTTCTATGATAGTAGTATAAAACAGAAATTTCTCGCGGTAAAATATTCCTTCATAGCGTAATAACTAAACTGATTTGAAATTTGGAAAAAGAAAGATTTTACACTGGTATAACAAATCGGCTACTATTTATCCCGAAAAAATTCATAATTTCTAAGATAATAGTGAAAATCACATATTCATGCGTGAGAAATACTACTTCTCGCCGTAACTACTGAACCGATTAGGCTGAAATTCAGGATGGAGATAGATTTTTCCTGTAATAATACATCGGCTAATGTTTATCCCTGAAAAATCCATGGTTTCTAAGAAAATAGTGAAAATCAGATATTCATGTGGGAAATACTCCTTCGCGCCGTAACTACAGAACCGATTTGGCTGAAATTTGGAATGGAGAAAGATTATATTCTAGAGTAACACATCAACTACTTTTTTCTCGGGAAAATCTATTCTATGCATTTTCTATGATAATAGTAAAAAAAATGGTCAAGTGAGAGTTGGGCTCGTGCACTGAGGGTTCCGTACCATCACGACCCATTCTCTATTCTATTAAAGTAAACTTAACACTCGTGCCCACTTAATCAAAAACGAGCATAAATATCACGTTTGTTGTATGGGAGCCCCTTAATTTTTTATTTTAACAGTAGTTATATAACTAAATATTTTGTGAAAATTTGAAGCGTTTACCTGTTAGCGTTATTAAGGTCGAGCAAAAACAAGCAAAAAAATCACGTTGTATGGGAGCCCCCTTAAATATATATTTAATTCCATTTTTTAGTATTTGTTGTTAGCGGCAACAAAATTACATCATCTGTGATAATTTCAAGTCTGTAGCTATCACGATTCAAGAAATACAACCTGGTGACAGACGGATGGACGGACAGCGATCAGAAGTCTCGCTAATAGGGTTCCTTTTTTACCCTTTGGGTACGGAACCCTAAAAACAGATATTCATAGATCTATTTATATAACATACAAACTTTCGACTTTATAATATTAGTATGATGGTACGGAACCCTACGTACGCAAGTCCGTCTCGCACTTGGCCAGTTTTTTATAGACACGACATACAGACAGACAACAAAGTGAGTCCTATAAGGGTTCCTTTTTTCCTTTTAAGATACAGTACCCTGAAAATGTAAATGCTTTTATCGATAGCTGTTAACAACACTAGTTTATCGATATTATTATCAACTACTACGCATCACTTCAATCTGTGTACGTATGACCAGACCGTCCCGCGTCCCCGCCCGCAAATTCGTGCAATAAGGACAACTGCAGATCCGACACAATATGCCCTTGTAAAATGCTATATTTCGGGGTTTGGTTCTCGGCTATTTCCTCCTCCAAAACTGGACCAATTTGAAAGATATTTCGTAAACTGAATATAGAGAATATATACTGTGTCGCTATGTTTTTCTTTTTTCGGTAATAGTTGTCAAATTCGTACACTAGACATCTGTTAACAGCAAGTCTAAATAGGCAATTTTGAGCATTTTCTAAGGCTTCTAGTGCTTATAAAGATAATGTATTATCAAAAAAGAAAACATAGAAACATAGAAAAGATTGATATTTATTTTACTGTAAAAAATCATTGCTTTAAGTTCATAAACCAGAAAGAAAACAGACGAGAACGTTTGTATGGAGAAAAGACCACTATCGTTTCCTCTTAAGGTACCATGTACCTTAGGTTTGCAATGTATATGTATCGTGATTATTCTGGGATGAAATACGTAAATACTCGATGTTGCAGCCAGTGGATTTCTGCACTCCATCTCCATATAAACTTTTTACATTTCCAAATCAAATACTCCTTAGCGCATATAATATGAATATATACATAATTTATATTATATTTTTTTATTTTTCAAAAAAAGGACATTGGTAGTGGTTTTACAAAATTATTACGGTACATATAGATTAATCGGTGCATTACTGTTTAAGTGACTCGTATCTACTATATTTATACAATATGTAACCCAATTATCACCTACAACGTTTTCATAATCTTTATACCAATAAGTGAAAAATAATAGCAATAATGTTTCCTGATAAAGAAAACTTGTCAATTTTTTTTTAACAAATTAGTTTTACACCAAATTTCTCAAACACGAACGTAAAGTGAAATAACGCTTTTAATTGATATCTAATTTTGAATTGAACTAGCCAATATCACAATCATTCAATTAGGTTCCAAAGTTCCAAAATTTCGAGACCACAGATTAATTTGTGATACAACTTAACTTTAAAAAATATCAAAATATCTCTCGGCCATTAGTTTCCTTTTCTATCATAATACGGTATTTTTTCATTATCTATTATATATATAAATAATTCAACATTATTTTATCATAATATTGAATTATTTATAATATATACAAATAATTCAATATTTCTAACATGCCATCACTCTGTATTGCATAATGCACGCGAGCGCAGCTTTAATGACCACTCGGAATAACGTTCTCGCCAGAAAGGGTGGCGCAGCATTACAGAACGTTTGAACATCTATGAAAAATACTAGCTGACGCTCTTGGCTCTGTTTGCATAAAGGACATGGCCGAAACTTGTATGGAGCTGTGCCCTGAAAAAAAATTCATGGCCATCGACAAACAGTACGTCATATTAAAGCTTATATTTATGTCTTTACAATCGTTTAATTTTTATGATCTGAAAACATGCGAGAGACATAATATGATGCATATGATGCTGAAGCATAGCAACTTTCAAAAAAATGCGCCTAACTATTTTTAATAGCAATGTTTTTTTGAATTGCTGTTCAAAATGTTTATTTAATAAAAAAATCATTGCTATTAAAATATTTAGGTGCATTTTGTTGCAAGTTGTTATGCTGAAATTAAGTCTCTCGCCTGTTTTCTGATCATAAAAATTAAACGATTGTAAAGACATAATTACAAGCTGTAATATAACATACTGTTTGTCAATGGCCATGAATATTTTTTCCGAGGGCAGAATCCGGCCATGTCATTTCACAAACCCGCGGTAACCGTGGATTTTTCCAAGATAAAATGTAGCCTATGTAATCTAGGATATAATCTAACACTGTTCCAAATTTCAATCGGTTCAATAGTTGCAGCGTGGAGGAGTAACAAACATACGCGCATACTTACACACAAACTTTCGCTTTTATAATATCAATGTGATTTAAATTTGCATTTACAAATAGTTTTAAAAAGTGTAGAACATCAGATTTTGTTAATTAGGCAGGGAATAGTCCAAGAGCATTTCAGTATAACCCGTTTGCAGAAGCTTTGCCGATGACTTCCCCTCCCAATTCATACTACCGCAGCCTGTATTCGACGAGCGCGGGTCGCGGTAGGGGAATTCATAGGCAAAGCTTCAGCGAACAGGTAGTATTTTAAGGAGCATGCCACGGGTGTGCCAGCGAAATTCAAATTTTTTGTGGTTTTTCGCTATTTTTCAGCTAATAAGACATATGGCAGTCAAATTGCGGGAATTCCGGTATCGTCTTCAGGTGTTTATATAAAAATCTCTGCTTGAAAGTGTCGAGTTAAAGAAATTAGTCCGAGATTTGCGAGTTAAACTTTAAACTCGATACTCGTACTAATTTCCTAGGATATACATTTTTATGCAAAGATTTTGAGATAATCATGTAAAGATGATACTAACTTTCCCGCAAATTGACTGCCATAAGCCCATAATGTGTAACTATCGTACATATTGTAAAAAAAACCACGAAAATTATGAATTTTGCGGGCAGAGTCGTTGATTTCGCCTTAACTTAATCCTGTATTAAGGTGTTGCGGCCCTACCAGTCCGCGAAATTCAAATTTTATTTACTTTTTCGCAAATATTAGACTAACTACACATTGTACTTTAATGGCAATGCATTTTGCGGGCCTACTTTTTATGCATCTACATGTTTTTAATGGAAAACTTTGCTCGAAAGTTCCTACTCATCTCATATTGGTTCCCTTAAGATATTTTTTCGCAGTTTCCCAGATTTCAAGCTATCGGGAACCAATATGAAGTAAATGAGTATTGTTGAGCAGAGATTTTATTCAAAACACGTAGATGCATAAATGTTGTGCCCGCAAAACTCATTGCCATTAGCCTTCGATGTATAATTAGCCCACTATGAGCGAAACTCTAAATAAAATCGCCCTTAATAGACGCCACTGCTTTAAACATCAAACTACCCTCAAAATAACAAATCTCGAAGTGAACACTATCAACAAGCTATTTGTAGGCCGTGCTTCTCTATATACCTCTGGCGCGCCTCTGCTATCATCTGAGCCTTCTTATCTTGGAAGCTCATCTGTCTCTCCTTGGCAGTTCTGGGGAATGTCCCCGTCGGGAGAGGAGTGACGTATTTCGGTGGCGCTTGGGAAGTGCTCGGCTGCGGCTCGGCAACAGATTCCGCTTCCGGTGTGTAAGGGACCAGCCCTTCCAGAAAGTTCGTTATTGTCACGTCGACGCTACGTGTTTTTTCTGTGGGAAAATGGAATATCTGTCAAATAATCCTTCATTTTAGCTATCGGACGTCCACTGCTGGACATAGGCCTATCCTGCAGTCGTATTCACCTGATCAGTTTGGCTAGGCTGCTGAACTGCTGCTTGGATCTTTTGCAGATCCCAAAATGACATTGGTTTACCACAGGCAGTCTGAAATTCGTCTACGAATTTATTTTTGATTTCATCTCGCAGAAAACTCAGATCTCCATAGCTCGCTAAGTGAATCTGAGCTGACCCTGATCAATATGTTATCACTAGTAATATAAAATGTGCGAAGGCACATATGTGTATTAAGACACACATTGATCAAGTATTGTATGGATATCCACGATAGGGAGATCAGATATAGGAGATGTTGCAAAGGAGATATTTAGTAGCAAAAATCCTGCCATAGGGGGTAATGTCATGTAGTTCCCGAACTAAACAATCCATTTGGTAACTCAACATTTGTGTCCCTGGAGCAAAATCTCGCGGCTGCTCAAGAAAACAAGGGCTTGACATAGTAAGGGTCGATTTGCCAGCTAATATACTCAACACATTAAATGCCCAAACCTGGGCAACGTGGGCCAAATCAGCCTGATGATCAGTGTCACTAACCGAGTTCCCTGACAATATCCTTCAAGGGCACGAGCGGCAGCACCTCCTTCACGTGCCTCGCGCGCCGCAGCACCTCGCTCTGCGCGGCGGCGCGGCGCCGCACGCGCGGGCCTCTGTTCAGCTCCTCCCAGGTGTACTCCGTCACTTCCACCTGGTATCAAAAAGAAGGCATTATTATATTTATAGAGAACCACAGCGCGTCCCACCAGGGGAACACGTCTGACGTGTGTCACGTCACAACACAAACCTGCAAGGCGTCGGCGAGCGCCTGCCTCACTCGCTCAGCGAACACCTGGTCGCTGTCCTCGCTCCTGTCCAGCGCGGGCAGTGCGCGGAGCGTGAACACCGAGCACGGCGTCCACAGGAACCACAGCGCGTCCCACCAGGGGAACACGTCTGACGTGTGTCACGTCACAACACAAACCTGCAAGGCGTCGGCGAGCGCCTGCCTCACTCGCTCAGCGAACACCTGGTCGCTGTCCTCGCTCCTGTCCAGCGCGGGCAGTGCGCGGAGCGTGAACACCGAGCACGGCGTCCACAGGAACCACAGCGCGTCCCACCAGGGGAACACGTCTGACGTGTGTCACGTCACAACACAAACCTGCAAGGCGTCGGCGAGCGCCTGCCTCACTCGCTCAGCGAACACCTGGTCGCTGTCCTCGCTCCTGTCCAGCGCGGGCAGTGCGCGGAGCGTGAACACCGAGCACGGCGTCCACAGGAACCACAGCGCGTCCCACCAGGGGAACACGTCTGACGTGTGTCACGTCACAACACAAACCTGCAAGGCGTCGGCGAGCGCCTGCCTCACTCGCTCAGCGAACACCTGGTCGCTGTCCTCGCTCCTGTCCAGCGCGGGCAGTGCGCGGAGCGTGAACACCGAGCACGGCGTCCACAGGAACCACAGCGCGTCCCACCAGGGGAACACGTCTGACGTGTGTCACGTCACAACACAAACCTGCAAGGCGTCGGCGAGCGCCTGCCTCACTCGCTCAGCGAACACCTGGTCGCTGTCCTCGCTCCTGTCCAGCGCGGGCAGTGCGCGGAGCGTGAACACCGAGCACGGCGTCCACAGGAACCACAGCGCGTCCCACCAGGGGAACACGTCTGACGTGTGTCACGTCACAACACAAACCTGCAAGGCGTCGGCGAGCGCCTGCCTCACTCGCTCAGCGAACACCTGGTCGCTGTCCTCGCTCCTGTCCAGCGCGGGCAGTGCGCGGAGCGTGAACACCGAGCACGGCGTCCACAGGAACCACAGCGCGTCCCACCAGGGGAACACGTCTGACGTGTGTCACGTCACAACACAAACCTGCAAGGCGTCGGCGAGCGCCTGCCTCACTCGCTCAGCGAACACCTGGTCGCTGTCCTCGCTCCTGTCCAGCGCGGGCAGTGCGCGGAGCGTGAACACCGAGCACGGCGTCCACAGGAACCACAGCGCGTCCCACCAGGGGAACACGTCTGACGTGTGTCACGTCACAACACAAACCTGCAAGGCGTCGGCGAGCGCCTGCCTCACTCGCTCAGCGAACACCTGGTCGCTGTCCTCGCTCCTGTCCAGCGCGGGCAGTGCGCGGAGCGTGAACACCGAGCACGGCGTCCACAGGAACCACAGCGCGTCCCACCAGGGGAACACGTCTGACGTGTGTCACGTCACAACACAAACCTGCAAGGCGTCGGCGAGCGCCTGCCTCACTCGCTCAGCGAACACCTGGTCGCTGTCCTCGCTCCTGTCCAGCGCGGGCAGTGCGCGGAGCGTGAACACCGAGCACGGCGTCCACAGGAACCACAGCGCGTCCCACCAGGGGAACACGTCTGACGTGTGTCACGTCACAACACAAACCTGCAAGGCGTCGGCGAGCGCCTGCCTCACTCGCTCAGCGAACACCTGGTCGCTGTCCTCGCTCCTGTCCAGCGCGGGCAGTGCGCGGAGCGTGAACACTGAGCACGGCGTCCACAGGAACCACAGCGCGTCCCACCAGGGGAACACGTCTGACGTGTGTCACGTCACAACACAAACCTGCAAGGCGTCGGCGAGCGCCTGCCTCACTCGCTCAGCGAACACCTGGTCGCTGTCCTCGCTCCTGTCCAGCGCGGGCAGTGCGCGGAGCGTGAACACCGAGCACGGCGTCCACAGGAACCACAGCGCGTCCCACCAGGGGAACACGTCTGACGTGTGTCACGTCACAACACAAACCTGCAAGGCGTCGGCGAGCGCCTGCCTCACTCGCTCAGCGAACACCTGGTCGCTGTCCTCGCTCCTGTCCAGCGCGGGCAGTGCGCGGAGCGTGAACACTGAGCACGGCGTCCACAGGAACCACAGCGCGTCCCACCAGGGGAACACGTCTGACGTGTGTCACGTCACAACACAAACCTGCAAGGCGTCGGCGAGCGCCTGCCTCACTCGCTCAGCGAACACCTGGTCGCTGTCCTCGCTCCTGTCCAGCGCGGGCAGTGCGCGGAGCGTGAACACTGAGCACGGCGTCCACAGGAACCACAGCGCGTCCCACCAGGGGAACACGTCTGACGTGTGTCACGTCACAACACAAACCTGCAAGGCGTCGGCGAGCGCCTGCCTCACTCGCTCAGCGAACACCTGGTCGCTGTCCTCGCTCCTGTCCAGCGCGGGCAGTGCGCGGAGCGTGAACACCGAGCACGGCGTCCACAGGAACCACAGCGCGTCCCACCAGGGGAACACGTCTGACGTGTGTCACGTCACAACACAAACCTGCAAGGCGTCGGCGAGCGCCTGCCTCACTCGCTCAGCGAACACCTGGTCGCTGTCCTCGCTCCTGTCCAGCGCGGGCAGTGCGCGGAGCGTGAACACTGAGCACGGCGTCCACAGGAACCACAGCGCGTCCCACCAGGGGAACACGTCTGACGTGTGTCACGTCACAACACAAACCTGCAAGGCGTCGGCGAGCGCCTGCCTCACTCGCTCAGCGAACACCTGGTCGCTGTCCTCGCTCCTGTCCAGCGCGGGCAGTGCGCGGAGCGTGAACACTGAGCACGGCGTCCACAGGAACCACAGCGCGTCCCACCAGGGGAACACGTCTGACGTGTGTCACGTCACAACACAAACCTGCAAGGCGTCGGCGAGCGCCTGCCTCACTCGCTCAGCGAACACCTGGTCGCTGTCCTCGCTCCTGTCCAGCGCGGGCAGTGCGCGGAGCGTGAACACCGAGCACGGCGTCCACAGGAACCACAGCGCGTCCCACCAGGGGAACACGTCCGACTTGTCGTTGGGTCGGTGGACTGTCACGTTCGTGAACGCGCGCTCCACGGCTGCAATAGCAATCAAACTGTAGGTTAAGATTCATGTCACCCAGGAAAATTTGCAATTACAAGTAGACTGCATCTATAAAAACTTGGAAGAAATTTCATGTACTTACTGATAGCAACAGGTTGCACTCTGTTGCCGATAGGGAAGGACCAGTCTGTGAACTTGAGCAGGCCCTTGCCGTTTGTGGGACCGCCTTCTGGCTGCAGCAGCACCGGCTTACTTGGATTCTCTGTGAAGTGTTCTCTGAAACAATTCGACGAGGAATTCTTTTACAATTGAATTATGCAGGATTGCTGTCCTTTATTTAAGAGTTCAATGTAAAAAGAAATTTATATAATAATAATAATAATAAAGCCCTTTTATTCCGAATTTGCTACAAGTTTAACAATACATATTTTACATTCTAATTTATTATAGTATGTCTCGCAATTCGGCGTGCCTTCTGGCATAGGCCTCCTCCAGCTCTCTCCACTGAGCTCTGTCTTCTGCAACTCTGGTCCAGTAAGGCCCCAGGGTTAGGCGGATATCGTCTCTCCATCTTATTTTCGGGCGTCCCTTACTTCTTGTATCCTCTCTTGGGTACCATAAGGTTACCTGTTTGCTCCATTTGTTTATTTTGCAGCGTAACATATGTCCAGTCCAACTCCATTTTAAATGCTCTATTCGAGTTATTATATCTACAACCTTGGTTTTTCTTCTTATTTCTGAGTTTCTGATTTTATCACTTAGTCTGATACCCAGCATGCTCCGTTCCATCGCCCTTTGTGTACTAGCTAGTCTTTCCCTTTGCTTATCTGTTAACGCCCATGACTCGCAGCCATATGTCATGCATGGGAGGATGCAAGTGTTGAAAGTCTTTCTTTTAATGTACATGCTTAAATTTTTACTTTTCATTATTTCTTTTAGTGACCCATATCTATTCCAACCGCAGGTTATTCTTTTGTTTATTTCCTTGGACATATAGTCCTCAGGAGATATAATTTGACCTAGGTAGACATACTCTTTCACATAGTCTAACCTGTTTCCGTAGACCTCTATGTTGACTAAAAAGAAATTTAGCTAAAAGTAAAGTTAACAAAATACATACTTGCGTGCATGTATTTCCGTACAACAATTTTCAATTTTGACTTACTTTCTCACAAATTGAGCAGCGTTTTTGATTCCAAGTGTAGATGAAAAATAAGGTGGCACCTTCCATTTTCTTAACTGTAAATAATAATTTCGAAACTTTTAAATTATTTATATAGCTAAGCTAGCTAGCTAGCTTAAGTAGTACACGACTAAAAAACATAATTTATGTAATAAACGTAATAAGTTGAAGAGTTTGTTTGCTTGAACGCTCTTCTCTTTAGAACTATCAATCTTGTAGCGGTCCTCGATAGCTGACGACAGATGGCGTAACTAGCGCAATAGCACACGCTGACAGAGCATTCGACGAGCGTTCTATAAATACAACTTCTGACGTCACACGCACGGATCACAAGCGGTCCCCAGGCACAACACCCGCCTGGAGGGAAATTTCCCTATTGCCCTCTGCACCGCAAAAATCCTATTTACATTTTTTCTGGAGGATTGTAGGCTAAAGGGTTTCCATAGCATTTTATATTCCAATTTCAAGGCTCTGTTATGCTATGCTATACAGTCAAAAGCTATTTAAAGAGAATCAAGTGCGAGCCGGGCTCGCGCACAGAGGGTTCTGTGCTGACAAGACCAATTTCTAACCAAAACACCTCTGCCCACCTAATCAAAAACGTGCAAAAAATGACATTAGAGGTAGGGGATTATAATATAAATTATATTTGTTTTTATTTCACTATTTATTTTTAAAGTGTGTGTTAAAACTAAATATTCTATGAATATTTTAAGCGTCTACCGTAAGTAAGGCGTAAGTTTCAATATCTAACAAAAACAAGCAAAAAATCACATTTGTTGTATGGGAGCCTCCTTAAATATTAATTTTATTAAAATTTTTAGTGTTAGTTGTTAGAGTAGCAACAGAAATACATCATAGTTTGGACATGTCAAGTGTCACGGTTCAAGAGATACAGCCTGGTGACATATGGACGGACAAACGGCCAAGGCCGAAGTCTTAGTAATAAGGTCCTATTTTTAACCTTTGGGTATGGAACCTCTAAAAATAAACTCTGAAGCAACTTCAACTTACACTAATAGTGCCAAGGGAGTGCGCTGCAGCCAAAGAGTCCAAACATGACACATAGTTGGCCACCAGCACACTGCAGCGCGGGTCCCTGCTGCCTTTGACTTTCACATACACACCTGGAATCATCATCATCATCATTATCATCATCATCATCACCCTCATCATCATCATCACCCTATTAACAATACTCACAGTAATAAAAAGTGTAATGTCTCAACCAACAATCAACATTCATAATGAGAAGGAAGGAAATAACATCATGCTGGCCAAAATGGATTGGCAGGCATCACACACTTTTCAGACATAACTGTCAGGAAAATGTCAAATCTTACTGCTATGTACATAGTTGTGAAAAGCAAGAAGTGCGTAGGCTCAAACACCAGACCCTGAGTATAAAGTTACTATTTATTATAGAGAAGTTTGGACTAACCTTTTTCATAACCAAACAAAATGTGCAAAACTTAAATGAGTAAAGGCTATTCTTATTCGTTATCAAAGCTATGTTTGTCTGATTACTATTTAAATACAATCTATTTAGTTCATTCGTTTCATTTGGTTGATAACATATAAATAAAGTTACAGAAATAAATGATACTATATCAAACTAGCAAACCCGGAGAACTCCGTTTCGCCACCAGATGGCTTCGTTTTATGTAACATTTTTTATTTTATTTTTTTTAATTTTTCCTGAATTTTCTTTGCTATAAATCTCACGGAGCCCGAGACCTTTCCAACGAATGCAAAACCGTGGAAATCGGTTTGTGCGTTCTTTAGTTAGCGTCAGGAAGGAAAACCCGACTTATTTTTATATAGTAGATTTCTGTTTATTTCCAAAAGGACATATTGAACCCATATTATATTCTCATTTCACTTCTTTCTGTCCATCATTATTTGAAAGAGCTACATAGAAGAGATGTAAGAAGCTATGAAATGAACAAAAAAAACATGTTTCTGATATTGAACTATAGTGCAGGATAGTATCGCTGTATCTTGTGCTGCTACTAATCTTGCACTTGCACTTGTACCTAGAGTTTTTTTATTTTTATTAGTATAATTTTGTGGTAGTTTATGCATTCCATTCTTTTTTTTTTTTTTTTTCTAGTTCTGTCCTTTTTTTTAATATTATTTCTAAAACGGGAGGATTAAAAAAAGCCCTCAAGGAACTTCGAGAGGCAAAGATATGGATTCCAAAACTTAAAAACAAAAGGGCAAAACCTGAAACAAGCAGAAAGGATATACTAACTATCGCAACTAACTTCTACAGGGAACTGTACTCAACAAATATAATAGAAAGAAAGGATACAAAACTAGAAGAGGAAAATGAAGAAACCATCCCACCAATTCTAGAAAAGGAAGTAGCTTATGCTGTGGGAACACAGAAGAAGGATAAATCACCCGGTCAAGACTTCATTACAAATGAAATGATGAAAATTACATTGCCAGATAATATAAACAGACTAACCAATCTTTATAACACCATCTTGGAATCTGAATATATCCCTGTTCAATGGACAGACAGCACGATTACACTAATATACAAAAAAGGTGACAAAGATGACATAGGCAACTACCGGCCTATCAGCCTCCTGTCAAATGTTTACAAAGTGTTTGCAAAAATAATTTTAAACCGCATCTCAAAAATATTGGACTTTCACCAGCCAGTTGAGCAAGCAGGATTTAGGTCTGGATACTCAACCATAGACCACATGCACAGCCTGAAGCAAACCATAGAGAAATGCCAAGAGTATGGGTACTCACTGTTCCTGGCGTTTATCGATTACAACAAGGCCTTCGATTCCCTAGAGCACCAATACATTTGGGAGGCGTTGAAAAATCAAGGCGTAGATCTCAAATACATACGGCTGATTAGAAATGTGTATTTAAATAGCTCATCACGGGTAAAACTAGAAACCTGGGGTAAAAGTTTCCCAATTCAAAGAGGGGTAAGACAGGGCGACCCTCTGTCACCAAAACTCTTCTCTGCAGTGCTAGAAGAAGTAATGAGAAAAATGAAATGGGACAGCTATGGAATCAATATTGATGGTCGCAAGCTCAACCACCTCAGGTTTGCAGATGACTTAGTACTGATATCCGATAATCCAGAAACACTACAAATAATGCTACAGGATCTTGCCACAGAAAGCAGAGAAGTGGGTCTAACGATAAATAAGTCTAAAACCAAGGTAATGTCAAACAGAACAGAACTAAGCATACAAATAGATGGCGAGCAAATAGAATTTGTCAAGACCTATATTTACCTGGGGCAACTTATCTCTTTCCAAGACCAAATGGACCAAGAAATAGACAGAAGAGTAACAAATGCATGGAAGCGATTTTGGTCACTCAAAGACATTATGAAAAACAAGCAGTACCCAATGAAAATAAAAAGAAAGCTTTTCAACTGCTGCATATTACCAATTCTAACTTATGGTTCCCAAACATGGTCTATGACAGAGAGAATCCACCGCAAATTAACATGTCAGAGGAGTATGGAGAGAAGTGTACTTGGATATAGAATAAGAGACAAGAAAAGATCAACAGACTTAAGAAAGATTACTGGGTTTCAAGACGTAAATAAGAAAATTAAAGAACTAAAATGGCGCTGGTCAGGCCACATACTAAGAGAACTAGCAGGAAAATGGACAAGGGACATAACTGAATGGACTCCACAATTCAACATAAAAAGGAAGAGAGGCAGACAACTTAAAAGGTGGTCTGATGACATAAAAAAGATAGCAGGACCAGTGTGGACGAGGACTGCAAGAGACCGAATGGAGTGGAGAAGGTTAGAGGAGGCCTACGTGTCAGAGGGGACACACTGATTTGGAACCGTACTGATGTGCACATAACATATTAAAAACTCTGTAAAAAAACATTTAATCAGTAATAAAGGCTTTGTATTTGTATTTGTATTTGTAGTATAATTTTACAAACCACAGACTCCGGGTCTGTGCCCTTTTTGGTATAATTATTATTTTGTTATTTAATTTTAGTTGTTTAACCTACTTATGCTTCGTACTCCCACATTCACAACAGTTCTAATATAATTATAGTACTAATCTTATGTTTTATAATGATACTTATATTTAGTTATAGAGTAGTTTTGGGACATGTTTGAATAAGAGTATTCAAAGTTGTTTCGTCCCTACCCCGTATTAGTACCTAGAGTTTTAAACATTGCAATTTAAACTTTCTTGAGGTGGTAAACAGAAACCTTCACTACCTCAAAACACACCTTTTTGTCTTTAGTGCAAATTTAAAAGCAAAGCTATCTTCCATAATAACATTTTAGTGAGGTTTTATTTGTCTCTAAAATCTTAATTCAGTTTTTCTTTTATTTTAGTGTGAAGACACACAAAACAAAACTTGTTTCTTGTAGAAGCTAATAATATACTTGCAGGAAACAAGATTTTGCTCCCTCAGTAAATTGCAGTCCATTTGGGTCATCTAATAATAATCAAATAGTTTTTATTATTATTAAATGATCCAAATGGACTGCAATTTTAACATAATAATATGTAGTTAGTAGTACCTACTGTTATGACCGTTTTCACCAACATTTTAAGAAACGCCTAAGACGTTGTAATGAAATGAAATGAAATGAAATGAAATTCTTTATTTCACATAGGCTTAGATATAAGCTCTCATGAAATGTCGGGACTCTACCGCCAGGTTCGGAAAGCAGGTTTGCACCGAGAAGAACTGGCAAGAAACTCGGTACTTGCTCTTTTCAAAAAATGTTGTAAGTGAAAACTGTCACTTATCGGCTTAGGCGTTTCTTAGTGTTGGTGAAAACGGTCGTTAGAATCCTTAGCTTACTCCAAAGTGACATTTGCTAGTGGCACTATAGTCAAATTCACAGAGAGGCAAGTTAATCACGACATTCATTCATTTATTCTTTGGTTTATGGTAGTTGTACAAACTGGGTACAGTTGTACTAGTCATCTTACCAAAGGTCCAGCAGGCGAGGGTGGACAGCAGCTGCCGCACAGCTGATTTGTTTGGAAGTATAATGGAGGCAATCCACAGCACTAGCGCCAGGGCTATTCGCAAGGCTGTGAGCAGTAGCCCCAGCGGCAGATATAGTAGGAACTGCAGCACATTGTCACCATTAAATCTAAAAGTAAATTAAATATTAGAAATGAGTATCACAAATAATGTACTGAAAGTCATATGCAATTCTCCATGGTTCACAAAAACATCAGAAGTGCACCACTACCTTGCCATGCCAACCGTCAAAGAAGAAATAGAGAGATCAATTGAATCCTACCAAAAGTAGACTGGAACGTCATAAAAACAGTCTGGCTGTCAAACTTATCGACACCAGAGAATACACATTTCGCCTAAAAAGGACTCGAGCCAACATAGTTTAAGACTTTTTCATATAAGGTATGCTGCATCAGTGGATGTGCAAAACCCATAATGACTTAACACTATAGACCTCAAATCTGATTATGGTTAAAAGACTGATCTCAGATAGCAAGATAAGAGTAGAAAAAAAAAAAAGAAATGAGTATAAATTTGTTTGTTTGAACATGCTGATCTTGGGAACACTGAAAAATTATTTTTTATTAGATATACTCTACTTATCAAGATGGCTATAGGCTATATTACATCACGGTTTGACCAATAGGAGAGAAGCATTTATGAAAAATGGGAACAACTACTCAAACAATTTTGTTTTAAATGTACCAGTTTTCTTAGCCGCAGCTAATTACAATCTTACTGGCAAGGATACCCTGTGAAAAAGTTGTTCGCTAAGTAGCATATTCAATAGGGGTGATACTATGTTGTAAAACATTCCATGTAAGTTTGAGTTGGAAATTATTTTTATTTGCAACTACATATTTGGCTTGCATTCTACAATCTAATATAACACTAAATCTATTACCATGTTAATGGTTGATGTAAGTTGTAATGAATACAAGTGACATGAACAGCAGAGCTATATTCAGCTGTTTCAGCCACCATAAGCCTAAGCTGAAGTAGGTACAAAAAGATTGTTGAGCCAACGTTGAAGTTTTTGGATTTAGGCCATAGCAACAAGCATTGCATAGTGTGCCATGTACAAATGAACAAATCTGTGGCTGCCACATTCCCTCCAACTTGGTTCATTTCTGTGCTGAACAGCACCAGACATCATTCATAGAAGTAGGTACATTTTTGTACTATGAGTTTTAGATGTCGTTAGCAACAAATCCAGCTAGAATTTTGCAACATTGTACGTAAACTTTCTCTTGGCACACACATACAAAAATAATAGCTGTCTTTACTCCTAGTCTCCTACCTCTCGTCATTCGTAAGCTTGTCCAGTGTCAGAGCCATGGCTTCATTGAAATATTTTCAACACTAGTGGTTGTTTAAAATAACTTCTGTTCCAAGATTGAGGATTATGTTGTTTAAAAGGAGTTTTGTTCAAGGAAAACGAAATAAAATTATTTTTATACGCGAAACCGATAACACAGATTGATGAGCAAAGAGTATATAAGTATATAATCACTACGTTTTATTGATGAGTATGTTATTTTGACATTGGCATTACGAACACAAAGAGTACCTATATAATCACTACGGTTACGAACATAGAGTATAGGTATTGAATACCTATAGGAATTTATGTCCACAGAAATAGCATAGATGGCACCTTGGATGGCACAAACTAATTTCCGTGAGCATGAAAATAAGGTTCATGAAAAGTGATTATCATTTATCACTGAGAATTATACGCTATTCTATAAACGCGAATTCGGTGCCGCTGACAGCACATACCGCTACATGGGCGCCAATTTACAGTTTTGACAAATTCATAAATCACTCAGGCATCAGCAATACTTTACGGTGATGCACATTGCACAGGTGGTTCCGTGCACATGCGGTACACTGTACAAACTACAGTGATGGTACCTACGGACCCTACGGTACAGTGATAAAAGAACGTGACACGGTATCGTGTCTCTTTGACAGCTGTCAGCTAATAAGCTGAAGCTCACGCTGCACGCGGCACGCCTCTAATCTTTTTTGTTGCCAAGATTGGCAACATTGATCAATCCGGAAACGGCATTATTATTTTGACACGTTTTTGATATGGACATCTGTCAATTACACGTAGCCTCTACACAATGGCGTATGCTGGCCTACTGCAGGCCATCGCCATTGTGTACAGGGGGAAAGTTGTTCTTTACTTCCATGCTTTAGTCATTGTTGTGACCAATGACCATTGTTTTTGATTTGACTTTTGTCAAATGTCACGTGTTTGTCAAGACTGTCATGACGCCACAGAGTACATTGACGCGAAAGTGAAGTGGAAAAGTGATTAGTGAAACGATAATCGAAAAACAACAAAGGAAAATCCGAAAAAAAATGTAATTGATTTTGTTTTTCTATTTCAATTATTCCAGTGTAATAAACGTACATCCTGTTCCTGAATTTAATTGGGTTTTACTGTTTAATCGCCTCAGTTATCATCTGTAGCAGTGAGGGAATACGTGAGATTGAAAATCATGTCGTCTTCCGAAGGACACATGAATGTTGAAGGCGGTTCTAAGGAGGAAGGAAATAATATAGCCAATCTTGGAAACAATGTATCCAGCCACGATACCTTGCCAGTTCCTGAACCGTGGACGACGTCAAGCTCGACTACGCTTGTGGAAATGGAAGAAAAAATGCGACGCAAACTCCAGTTCTTCTTCATGAATCCTATCGAAAAATGGCGAGCCAAACGTAAGTTCCCGTACAAATTCGTCGTGCAAGTCATAAAAATAGTGCTAGTCACACTCCAGCTGTGTTTGTTCGCACACAACAGATACAACCATGTAAATTATACTTGGGACAACAGAATCACGTTTTCGCACCTGTTTCTGTTGGGCTGGGATGCAACGCGGGAAATAAATGCTTATCCACCCGGAGCTGGGCTTCTGGCCGTATACAAAGTCGAAGAGTTCTACAACACCTTGGATTACGCCTACTCTGGATACTCAAACCTGACTAACGCTATCGGACCTTATTCCTACAACGATGAAAATAATATAAAACCTGAGCCAGAATTCTGCCAGTATTATTACAAGAAGGGAATTATAAATGGCTTTAACGAAAGCTACGAGTTCAATGCTGAAATTGAATCCAGCTGCGTTAACTTCACGAAAGTTGAAACAAAACTTTTTAAATCTCGAGAGTATTTAAAAAATGTAGGATTGGAAGTAGACTTTGCTGCCCTTGTTAGAGCTGAATTAAAGTTTTCTCTGAAAACCATCAATTTCAGAGCTGCAGGGCCGATCACACCACCTGATTGCTTCAGGTTTGATATCCGTATCGTGTTTGATAACGAAGATCACGATGGGCAGATGTCATTATATTTAGAAGCTGAGCCGCATAAGTTAATGTGTAAAGGTGACAAGACATACATTGCTGATAACAAAATTGACCAAATTCTGCGAAGCATTCTGAATATTCTGGTGATCCTAATATGTAGTGTTTCACTCATTTTATGTAGTAGAGCTCTGTACAGAGCACAGTTGTTAAGGAGCCTAACTTGCTCATTTTTCCGACGTGCATACAATAAGGAATTAAGTTTAGACGGGCGTTTGGAATTCCTCAATATATGGTACATAATGATCATTGTCAATGATGTTTTGATAATCATGGGCTCAGCAATGAAAGAACAAATAGAGCGCAACCAATTCACTTACGATGAATGGAATGTGTGTTCTCTATTTTTGGGTGTCGGAAATCTGTTAGTTTGGTTTGGAGTGTTACGTTACCTTGGCTTCTTTAAAACTTACAATGTTGTTATACTGACACTGAAAAAAGCTGCTCCGAAGATATTCAGATTTTCTTGCTGCGCTCTGTTAATTTATGCCGGTTTCACATTTTGTGGTTGGCTTGTACTAGGGCCGTATCACATGAAGTTCAGATCATTAGCAACTACTTCCGAATGTCTGTTTTCTCTTATCAATGGTGATGATATGTTTGCGACCTTCTCAATAATGTCTAAGAAATCACCAATGCTCTGGTGGTTCAGCCGAGTATACCTGTATTCTTTTATAAGTTTGTATATTTATGTAGTTCTAAGTTTATTCATATCGGTCATAATGGATGCTTATGACACTATAAAACAATATTATAAAGAGGGATTTCCTAAAAATGATTTGCAACAATTCATCGGTGAAACGAACGTAGAAGAGGTTTCGTCTGGGTTGTATAGAACTCAAAGTTCATCATCCTTGAACACAGTCATGAATTCTTTGTTCTGTTGTAATCTTTATAGAAGAGCTTACTCCAAAATTGGGGGTAGTAGACAGTCTACAGTGAACTTATTGTAAGCTGTAATTTAAAATCATGTCTTAAAGTTGAAATTATGGTTGTACTCAGTCCATTTATCTTTATACAAAAATGAAACTACTATAATTTTACCCAAAAAGGGTTTCTAATTTTTTGAATTCCTTTTCTATCTTTTTCTGTTCCAATACTCTTTCTGTCCTTTCCGTATACAACTTAAACTCACGTATTATTATTTAATTATCTACTTGGTAGATTAAATATTATGCTCCTGTAAATAATAATTATCAAGAGTGTAGCTGATAGACTATGTTTATACTAGATGATAGCTGCAAATTATGTCGCAAATAGAAATAAGTTTTAATAATTTAGTTACCAAAGAGAGAAAGAATATTTACGAAAAATTAGGCCATTCATGTAGTACCTGAATTCTGAATGCACTTAATTTGAATATTAACATGATTCTCAGGAGTTTCTCTCAGATGTTCCATAGGTGTTATTTAATGATCATCAAGTTCCAAATATTTGTTACTAATTATAATTAAATGTAGGAACAACTTTCTTGAGAGCTGTATAAAGTGGCATGTGATATTGTTATGAATATTTTTACTGTTCCTTGAAGGAATTATACAGGTAGGTATAATTTTATTTTTCTTTTATACAATATTATTTACAGCATATAATAAATGTTTTATCAATAGCAATAAAATTATTTAGATAGTGCATGTGTTTACAATAAAACTGTTGATGATTATTTTAACTGTTTTTATCATTTGTTTTACTCCTACCTTACAGTATTCATATTAAATGGGTATTTTATCTTTATAAACCATATACTATACAGATCACTGTTGTAGAAATTTGATATAGGTACCTAACACTGAAGGACAAGTGATTAGTGATTACTGATCAGTAATTAATGTTATCGATGTTTATCACTTTTATCTTCACAAGCAGCATTAGACAAAAATTCCAGCAATAGACCCTAGACAGGAAAAAAATGTCGCTGGTTTATCGGTGCCTGTAGCGGTTTTCGATAGCTGACGCTAGATGGCGTAACCAGCGCAATAGCACACGCTGACAGAGCATTCGACGAGCGTTCTATAAATACAACTTTGACGTCACACTCTCGGAACACAAGCGGTCCCCAGGCACAACACCAGCGTGGAGGGATATTTCCCTATTGCCCTCTGCACCGCTAAATGCCAAAAATGCTTGTTTTGCCAGAGTACAACGAGGCCACTGTAGTTCGCTGAGCAGCCACCTATAGAAGTTTGACAAATGGCGCTACTGTCAGCTTGTACGAAAAAGGTTTATATAAATCGTTCGGATGCCTATATCCTATATCCTGAGGTTTCTGGGTGGTTCCAGCAGAATATCTTAAACTGTGGTTTCAGTATATAAGTCTATGCAATGGTCAAAGTCAAAGTCTGTAACCCAGCACAAAACTCGAAACATAGCTGTTGTTAGTTATTTATTAAACTTTTTTCAAAGATAGCATGTATTAATTAGTATAGATAGGTAAAATACCTATCATAGTCGCAATACCTGTATATTTTAGTGTTTTCAAAATTTCAAACTGATCCGTCCATTTGTTTGAACTTGGTGATGACTGATGAAGAGATGAGATCACAGAACATTATCACTATGAAATAATTCAAAATATAAAACACATAGGTACCTACTGATAGCGTCATCTCGTATACAGATTAGGAACTAAAAATGTGGCCATCTAATAAAAACTCGTTTATATTTAAAAATTTACATTTATTTCATCACACAAATTCACAGAAACAAATTATTTCAAATAACAATATTTAAAATGAATTCAAATTAGGTATTTATAATAAATCGTTTCAAATCAGGTGTATTGCACAGTATGAATTTATTTATATGCAAAAAATAGTGAATGAATTTGACTAAATTATTATTGAGAATAAAGAAGAGATGAGGTTGTCTGTAGAACCATAACGTTAAGGAGCACACCACGGGTGTGCCCGCGAAATTCAAATTTTTCGTGGTTTTTCGCGATTTTTAAGCTAATAAGACATAATAGGCTTATGGCCGTCAAATTGCGATAATCCCAATATCTTCTTCACGTGTTTATATAAAAATCTCTGCTCGAAAGTGTCGAGTTACAGAAATTAGTCCAAGATTTGCGAGTTACTCACATAAAACTCGATACTCGGATTAATTTCCTAGGATACACATTTTTATGCAAAGATTTTGATATAATCATGTAAAGATGATACTGCCGTTCTCGCAAATTGACTGCCATAAGCCTATCATGGCTATTTAGCGTACAAATTGCAAAAAACCACGAAAATTTTGAATTTCGCGGGCAGAGCCGTTGATTTCACGTTAATGTATGAATCTTAGCAAATATAATATTATAATAATTAGGTACTTTCTCTACAATGAGAGCTATATTTTCTTTTTTATTACTCACCTACAAGCAAGTGATATGATTTATTTAATTTAATGGCATATTTACGACATATTTTTCCCTATTTACGGGGTTTGTCTTTTTTTTTTGCTTCAGTAGAATATATAAATCTGGCAGTAAAAATATCAAGGATTTTGAAGGCTTTTTTATGATTTTCAACACATTCTACGTGAGAAGTATTAACTATAGTGTGCAGTAATTGACTGCCCACATAGTACCCTCAGTTCAGTATTATTTTTATAAATTAATCTACTATATAAAAATAAGTTGGGTTTTCCTTCCTGACGCTATAACTCCAGAACGCACGAACCGATTTCCACAGTTTTGCATTCGTTGGAAAGGTCTCGGGCTCCGTGAGGTTTATAGCAAAGAAAATTCAGGAAAAATTTCAACAGAAAAGCGGGAAAATCTTTTTAGCGGGAAAGCCATCTGGTGGCGAAACGGAGTTCGCCGGGTTTGCTAGTAAATAGGTATATAATAATGAATAAATATTGATAAAATAATATTAACTTGAAATAAAACTTATTTACTAGAAGATTCACTACTAAACGACAACAGCCTTATCATAAACATGGGATTAATAAATTATTATGGCAATATAAATTATCTGTCATAGAAATAGTGAAAACTTTGTACACCCAAGTATATTTTATTATTTATCTAAATAAATATAGTTATCTAAAACATGTATTACAAATAACAATAAATTATAAATGTTAATACAAGACTTATTCTCTAGCAATATCAATATGTAGTTTACTTTGTTATACAGGACAGTGTCATTGTCAAAGTCTAAAAATAGCTGCCGTGAGCACATGATTGTAATTAAATACTTTCTAATAATAATAAATACCTTCTAAAAATGTTTGTTAAGTTCACGTTAAGCGTCACGAAAGTTAAAAAAAGATGGCGTTGACTGATTCTTTCAATATTTACGAAATCTTACTTCATTCCGCAGCTTCATAATGTAAAGTTGATACTAAAGTTAGCAAGCAAGAGCTGTCAGCCATAGAGGTCCTAGAGTCCCTTGACTTCAAAAGTGCGGCAAAAAATACCTACTTTGTCTAAGTTGATAAAACCGAGCCATCGCTACACAATTTTTCTCGCATACTAGCATCCGCACACCATACAAATTGACACATTCACACTACAAAAAAAGTTGCCGCACTCACGGAGCTGTCGTTGTTATGTAGGGCTCTATCAAGTCGGAGCGCGCTGCGCTAGCGACGACCTATTATAAAAATCTTCGCTGTCAGCTATCCGTTTCAACTTTCGTAGCGCATACAGTTTCATCATATAGTTCTTATGTCTAAACCGACAAATCCAGACGATAAAATCTTTGGTAATGGAGCAGTTTTTCGCTGTAAGACCAAAGATAGCTCTGTATTAAAGCCAACCATGCTAGACAACACCAAAGCAGCCGTTGCGCGAAAGGCCGTGCGACTGCATCTCTAATAAAATAATACTTCACCAATCATCATTCACTACCATTTAAACTTTTTCATCGACATTCGTGACTGCCTGTGGTTCTGCACCTAACATTAGTTGGATTTCATCCACGCTCTTTCCTTTAGTTTCAGGTACAACGAAGAATATAAACACGAAACCTACCAGCATTATACCAGCGAACATCCAAAATACTTGACCCGACCCTATGGCGGCATTTAAGGAGTTGAAAGTACTAGTCACTGTGAAGCTTAAAAGCCAGTTCAATGTTCCGGCGGTCGAGCCGACGAACGCTTTGATATCAATAAGACAGAGCTCTCCAGCCATCATCCAGGGTATAGGCCCGAATCCGAGCGAAAACGCAATGATGAACAACGACAGTGATAGCAATGGAAGCCAAGATATAGCTTCGACTATGGACGACTTGTCGCCGTGAGTGTCCTTCAAAAAGAAGAATACACCCAAAGCTGTGGAACACAAACACATGACTAAAGCCGAGAACAGCAAAAGGATGCGTCTGCCCAATCTGTCGACGACCACACTTGAAGTGAACGTCGCAATGACTTGAATAACACCGATTATAATCGTAGCAATCGCAGCGGGAATCGCGGCACCGGCGCTATCAAAGATGGCGGATGTGTTGAAAATGACAGCGTTGATACCCGAAAGTTGCTGGAACAACATCAAAGCGTAGCAAATCAGAAGAGCTTTCAACGCGGTCTTCTTTGTAATCGCCGACGCGAAGGACACCGGCTGGCTCTTAGCTAAATCGGCTTTCATCTGCAGATTGCTCAATTCACTGTCGACATCGTAATTTCTCCCGCGCAGTCTGATCAAAGCATCTTTGGCTTCATCCGACCTGCCTTTTATTACCAGGAAATTAGGGCTTTCGGGCATGAAAAAGAATACGAGGCCGAAAATAATCGGGATCAACGTACAAAGAATGTTGAAAACGAAAACGCTGGTGTAACTGCCTACCGCATAAGCGAAGAGTATACCAACAGTTATCATCAGTTGAAAGAAGCTACCCAAAGTTCCTCGGATGGAGTCTTGAGCGATTTCACTGTTGTAAGCCGGGGCTGTGACGCAAAATGCACCTCCTGCTACGCCAGTGATAAACCTCCCAGCCATAAGCATGCCGACACTCGTCGCAAACGTAATAAGTAACCAGCCCAGAGTGAACGGTATTACGAGCAAAAGCATGGTCTTTTTCCTTCCTATAGCGTCCATGATAAGGCCGATGGGGAAACAGACGGCTGCCGCTCCGAGGTTGATGAGCGAAGACACCCAGTCGCCCTGGGTCTTGGAGACGTCGAAATTGTATTCGTTGGTATCGTTTTGGGTTATTTTGAAGACGACGGGCGATGACCATCCCAGCATAGCACCGGCTGCTAATGCTCCGAGGGTAGCTGGAAAAAGAAAATTAAAACATCAATATCTGATAAGACGTCTATGGCGCATTTCAGCGCTATTACTTATAGAGGTGCAAATTAAAGACCCTATTACATTTGGCGGTCTCTATGACATTTATTCCGTGTCATATGTTTTACTAATTACATTTCTATTACATTACAACCAGGCCTAAATCAAAAACTTTCATTCATAAGTGCCTACCTGACAAAGCTGCAATGTACTGCGGCAGTTTTCGCCCGGTGTCCGCTTGCGGCTCCACCAGCGCCGACTGCGACACGCCCACATCCGCCATCGCCCCGTTGTTGCCTGCTGCCTGCTGGAAACAATAACATGAACTTCAGCATATTTCTCATACAGTACAACTTACTACTAAATTGCAATCTCAGCTGAAGGACCACCGCACCTCAAGACACCGGGCGTCCTTCATCCCTATGTAGTTGATGTGCATACAAAGCAGTTCGCTTCGTGCTTTCTCATAAGCATGCAAGGGTGCTCTCCGAAACCTGTGTTTCTGGTACCATACAACCCGGGTACCTTTAAGAAAAGAGTGAATAGGCATCTTCTAGGTAAGAGTGCTCCATCTTCGACCACATCATCACTTTCTATCAGGTGAAGAAAAAGGTCCTACTGGTTGCTACACAGCATTGCACCGTAATGCTAAATCGCTTGGTGGTGTTTCTTGTGTGACTAAAATTTTACTTGCCACATTATTACCTTTGGCCTGAGTAGATGAGTATCAGAATCGGACACCCTACATCTGATATGTAGTGAGCCTTAAGCTTACCTGCCTTTGTGTATTAATTAAGGTTAAATTTGTGTGCCATGTATGTTATTTTTTTTCTTTCTGGCTTTATGGTGTTGGCATAAAGTAAAATATATTTTCTATCATAGTAGAAAATATAATTTCAAAATATGCAAGTGAAATAAGACATTTATAATAATATATTTTATTCTTTTTATTTTCCAACAAAACAAACATATATTTACACATAAATATATTTATGTACCTATGGTAAAAAGAATCATTCTAAAGTCTAATTTACAATTAAATTGCCTCGTTTTTATCATGATAATCAAGCTATGAAGCTATCAAAAACAAAGAATATAATATTTATATTGAATTTTATCAGATTGAGGCCGCGCATTTTTTATCTATATAGGTACTCTTTGCAGCTTGCGAAGTGCGTAGGTATTAGTTTATTTATGCACAAACCTCATTTTGACTCGGGCCAGGAATCGCGGGAAGCAAAGGTTCCGTTTCCGAACTGTCATAACGTTGACGACGATATAGCGAAGAACGCATTATGTTATATACTACAATCACTATATAAAGCTACACAATAAATAAGAATCATAGCATTAGCTTTGTTTGATATTATATATAACTCCTTTGACTTAAATAATAATAGGCAATTAATATTGTTTTTACAAATCAGTAAGCACAACAAAAACAGTCGTCATATGATTTTGACGTTGACACTTGACACCCAAGTGACCACAGACCACGAAACTAAGTGACAACTGACAAGTCATGTCCATAGACTACAGAGGATTCTGTCATTGTCATTTTTTACATTGACATTTCCAATTGTACTGCTGCTGCTGCCAGTGATGAAAAAAATACCTACTACGCACTGTACGGTACTCGATGGCACTGCATTGTTGTTCACAGTTTATCAAATATACAGTTTGGTTTAATCTAATCTAATCTTTTTATCATGCTGTATAAATTATAATCTATTGTATTTGGCAAAGTCATACTGCCGTATAATTAATTCGACAAATAAGACATACAATCTAAAATATTTAATTGCCATTTTATTTTCACATTGTTTCTCGAGGAAAAGGAATGCCAAGTGTAAAAATTAATTAATTTTTTACAAACAAATACTTAATTGTCCGACCTACTTGAAAAAAAGCAGTGATAGCTCAGTGGTTCTGATCTCTGCCTCTCATAAGAAGGTCGCGGGTTCGAACCCTGGGCTTACTTTTCCGAGTTATGTGCGTTTTTTAGGAAACAAAATATCACTTGCTTAAATTAACGGTGAAGGAAAACATCGTGAGGAAACCGGCATGCCTGAGAGTTCACAAAAATGTTCTAGTCCTCGAAGGTGTGTGAAGCCCGCCAACCCGCACTTGACTAGCGTGGTGGGCTATGGTCATACCCCTCTCAATCTAAGTGGAGACCCGTGCCCAGCTGTGGGACATAAAAGGGGTTGAGCTTGAGAATGAAACGATGAAAAATTACCTACTTAGGTATGTACTTCAAACATATAAAAGGGTCAATTTAGAGAATCTGATCGACCCGAAAAGACCACACGCATACAAGTAATACTTAACGTGAAATCAACGGGTCTGCCCGCGAAATTCAAAATTTTCGTGGTTTTTTGCAATTTGTACGCTAATTAGACATGATAGGCTTATGGCAATCAATTTGCGAGAATGGCAGTATCATCTTTACATGATTATATCAAAATATTTGCATAAATATGTGTATCGTAGGATATTAGTCCGAGTATCGAGTTTTATGTGAGTAACTTGCAAATCTCGGACTAATTTCTTTAACTCGACACTTTCGAGCAGAGATTTTTATATAAACACGTGAAGAAGTTATTAGGATTATCGCAATTTGACGGCCATAAGCCTATTATGTCTTATTAGCTTAAAAATCGCGAAAAACTACGAAAAATTTGAATTTCGCGGGCACACCCGTGGTGTGCTCCTTAAATGAAAATTACCATAATGACAAGACAAGCCGATGGTTATTTTGTCGCAAAGGTAAAATTATGTTGTGACTCTTGTGAGATCCGCAAAGCAAAGCATGTAATTACGTTTCTCTGCAATTTTATGATAACGTGAACAACCCACGTGTCTTGTTTACCAACTTTTTACACGACTGCCCAAAAAAATAGTGTAATGTTCATGTATGTATGTATATATGTGAGTCAGTAACGGCTGAATAGATTTGGACATATGAGGTACATATCGTTAGAATCCTTACATCATTTCGAGTAACATAACATAATTTTTAGCTTGGTATATTTTTTGGAAAAAGACAGGGCAATCGTGTTTTTTTAATTTTTAAATTAGGTATTTACCTACTTGTTACAAAATAGTTTTTAGGGTTACCTATACAGATTTTTAGTACCTATGACCTATAGGTACATAATATTTTTAAGCTATTGCATAGCTTCTATCGCGGGCATTGAGCGTGGAGACCGAATCCAGAAATTCCGTAACGAAAATAACCTAACACCCCCCCACTCCGTCCTATATTTCTATTAAACCTTATTGTCACAGGCATAAAATTTATATTGCAGAAAATTGACCTAAAAAAAATACTACAACTATAGTTCCGCTATTGCCCGCACCAGCGCTAGTTGATTCGTATTTTTAAGTTTTTTTTAGGAACTCTGTTTTTACAGAATAAACTAACTGTCAAAGTGTAGTGATGCATCTTAACCGTGACTCGTAAAATTATCGATACTTAAAGTTGAAAAAATCAATATTGAAAAAATCCAATTTAATTAATTTCTCCCAAGTCATAAAAAGCACATGAAATAACACAGTGGCTCATTCAGAAAACTGTTGAAGGAAAAGAATATACTATTACCTAATTTGAGAAAACTTTTTAGCATAAGTTGCTACTTCATACAAAACTTTGTTTAATCTTATATCTTCAAACGAGCAATTCGTGTATATAATATTTGAAATCCCGGAAACGGCTCCAACGATTTTCATGAAAGGTAGGTATATAGGAAGTTTCGGGGACGATAAAATATGTTATGAACTTAGACTTTATGTGGGTTAGGTTGGCATCTCCGCTTGGGTTAGTCACTATAATCATTAAATTACTGACTACTGTAGTAGGTATAAACAATACATAATACCCATGTAAATTACTGTAAATCACAACAAATGACTACACTTAACACATCAGTGTGTTTGTAACCTTGACTTTGACTCACCTATTCACCATTATCAGACCGCATCACAATACTTAACTGGGAACTTTTATTTGTTGTATTTTAAACCATATAGTAAAGAATTAAATTCTAATTTTGGTTTAGCTCAGTTGAAATGCGCACGTGAACAAGTTAACTTGTATATGGTTGCTTTCAGTAACTATAGGTTAGTTAGATAGATAAACTCTTTATATAGTGCGACAAGGCTATTTTGGCGCGTGGCCAAAGTCTGAACTAACGCCGCTATCTTGTGCTACTGTGTGATAGTTCGCTCTGTCAGTATATCACTATTGTATGTTATGTTGTTTTTGCTTACTATTAACTGTGTTAAACTAAAATTGAAGTTAAATTGAGGAGATTTTATTTTATGGCTGCCTTTGTTTTGCATCAGCGCCCTCCTTCAAGTGCCAAGAGGGCCTTGTCGGACTGTATAAGGTTTTATATTTTTACATCATAGAGTAAAAATATTTAAAAAGAAATAAACTAAACACAAACAAACTTAGGGGTACAACTTGGCGGCCTTATCGCTATGTAGCGATATCTTCCAGGCAACCAATGACGTAAAGGAATATTTCTGACTGGATACGCGGTTGGTGGTGCCAGAATAAATAAATACAATAAACTACATTAACTGACTAGGAACTGGACTTAAGGAATCTGGGATTGATAATTGACTGTAACCTCTCCTGGCTCACATCAATAAAATTAGTAGACCTTTAGTAGATGCGGTTACATTTTTCGCTCCATTCCCTTAAAAGGCTGCAAAACTTCTTGCCTCTCCCTACAAAGATAATGCTCGCTCAAACTCTTCTCCTTCCTCTCATCGACTATGCTGACGTATTTTTTTTTAATTTATTTTACGGCCCTAGATACCAGTCATTTAAGGCCTATGCTGACGTGTGCTACTTAGATGCCACAGAGGAGCTACTCGACAATCTTGATCGACTTCAGAATTTGTGCATCCATTTTATATTCTGACTCTTTGACTCAATGAGCTTAATACATATTATATCAATGCTTTGACTGCGCAAATTCGATCACATTTCTTATTTCCAACGTCAATTGAAGGGGCTCCCAATTCGCCTTCGCCGGAATACTTACATAGGTTCTCATTCAGTCTTTCAGTCTTCTACCCCTCTGTACATACGGGAACGCTTCCAGATCGCTTCTCCCAGAGGCAGACCAATGCGTTCCTGTGTGGCACTGAGGGCTCTCGACATGTACACCATATAACACGATCTTCGCTGCTAAATCCTTTCCTGTCCTTACGCGGCTCTGGAACTCTCTCCCGGAGAATATTCAGACAACCCATCTCTGGGAGTTTTCAAGTCTCTGCTCTTTTCAAAAAAATGTCTCAATACCTATACAATTTTTAGTACATAGTATAAAACATTTTTTTTAAGATATCTCGTGATTTTGATTCTCGTATTTATTAGGTGTATTTTTAGGGTTCCATACCAATTTGGTAAAAATGGAACCCTTATGGTGAGACTTTCTCCGTCCGTCCGTCCGTCCGTCTGTCACACTCGATTATTTCAGTAACTATTCAAGCTATCGAATTGAAATTTAGAATTGTTATAGGTAATAGTGACGCGACGTCATAACAATCGTAAAATTTTGAAAATTGTTTTTATTTTTATTTAAAAAGGGGGGAAAACCGGGTCGACAAATTTTCAAAATGAGATAATAATATTGAGTGGGGTATCATGTGAAAGGGCGTAACTTGTGTATACTAAAACTATTTTTTATTTATTTTTATGCCTGATAGTTTTTGATTTATTGGGCAAACTGTCGAAAAAAATACCGTTCCCCCCCCCCCCCTTATCTCCGAAGTTTACCAATCGAAAAATCTGATATAATTATGATCAATAGAAGTTAATGTATATTTTACAGGAAAAATAAAATCAACTCACTGACTAATATACTTTTTTTGATAATAACAATAATCCGCCAAAAACAAAGTTACGTTTGCGGTTTGCCAACAAAAGTACCTACATGTAAATTATACTCGTAAATTCATGAACAAAAGTGATTCTTTCAATGTTTTACTTCTTTTATGGTATGGAACCCTCGGTGCGCGAGTCCGACTCGCACTTGGCCGGTTTTTTTATGTAGGTATACCCACTTATATTTATAATATGTGTGTAATTATAATATAATATATTTGCATTCTTATTTTTATTGTACTTAATTTATGCATACTTTTTCATTCAGTTTTGTTTTTATTATTTCTACTCCGCATATCATGTTTAAATTGCTCCCACATCTAGGGCATCTGGAAGAGATCCTCATTTGTAGCGATAACATGTCCTTGTACATGTCCTCTCTATGTCGGTGTGTTGTGCAAAATAAATCAATTAATACATACTATAAATATATATAGCTAGATATTTATTCATTTAGGATTTACTAGCCTACAAAACTAGGTATATATTTATGGTCAGTGGTCTACTTTTGGGCACGCAGTTAGAACAGTGAAGTACAGTACATCAAATCATCAAAAAAATATTGGCAGTGATCTACTGATCCGATCGGCAGGGTCATGCCGATATACTAAATAAATCCTCTTTCTATATTTTATAACTCAACTTTTTTGTGACGTCACACGCGCCGCGCCCAGTGCGCTGTCGATACCGGGTTAGACCGGGTAAAAATTAATAAAAAAATATGTCTATTATCTTTTGATTTATTACAAAAATATAACCTATTATTAATAATTGTCAATGAAAGAAAATGTGTAACAGAAATAACAGTACAGGTACCTAAGTGGTTATAGGCAGACTTCATTATTAGACTTCATTCAAGAAGTTATTGGTTATAGGTATTATTTTAATGATATAGGTACCTAATATAGGTAATCGCCAGATTATATAGATTACTAGCTGACCCGGCAAACGTTGTTTTTCCATTAGGGATATAAAAAATAGCTTACGACCTACCGAACATAAGAACACAGACATATATTTTAAGAAAAAAGAAAGACAGGTACCTACTTACTCTTGTACATTATTTTAATAGTACTAGGTATTATGTAGATCCTACATATTCTTTTAAAAAGATAGGTACCTACTTATCTAGCTATGTAAAATAAGCCATACCTAGCTAACGTAGGTAAAAGTTATTTAGACTGATAAATAAGTAGATAATTTATATTTTATGGCACGTATGTAATATTGGATAAGTATTTATTATAATAAATTCTCCGATAAGCTGTTAATGATCATTACGGTCGGTTTATTTACTTATGAACATGATACTTAGAATTACCTTCCTACATTCCTGGTTAAATTATCTCTGGAAACTCGTAGGCAGAGGCTTTCAACTTAGCGGAACTTTAGAGGTCGAGTTTATTCGTCCGTCCGTCTGTCCGTCACCGATCACCGTTGGAACCCTCGTAAACTTAGTTTTTAAGTCGTTAAATAGTTATCACTATTAATAAGTATATATGTACCTACTTGACCTTTCATAAGTGCTAACAAGTAGTGGCCTATATGAAATAAATGATTTGAATCTTTGAATTAATGGACTATCACTACTATATAGATTTCGTATGAATACTGATCTCTATTAAATACAAGTACCTGAAAAAAAATGAGGAGACACTTGATTTTCGCCATTTTGGCGCTGATTGTTACGTAAGCTGGCGTGAGCGTCCATGGAACTAAAATAAAATGACAATTCAAGTACAATAAAACGAATGACATAAGTATCTACCGCATTTTATCTTAGAACTTCTCTTATGTAAGTATTCAAGTAATAAGGAAGCATTTTTAATTCCCACGAGAAGAAGGGATTCCAGAGTACCCGAAATAAAACCCCTGCAAGACGTGACGAGAAGCAAGGCCGAGCTAGTCAAAAATACTTAGAACAAAATATACGAGACTAAGAAACAGACAAACAGAGAGTTAATCAAATCGTAAATATACCATTTCGAAGGCTCGGAGACTCGGAGGTGGTGGTCGGAATGGCGGTGTTGTGTCCATGGAGTTCGGGAAGCTCATGAATAGATTGGCGGTCAGTATCCCGGCAGCCAGCGGCGGGTTATAGGGAAACACCCCGATCGCGACACCCGTGTTCACGCGCGATGGAAACATTGTTCATCGGTCAAAGAAATACTACAGAGTAATATATTTTACCACAAATAACAATACCTTAATGCATAAATGAAGCACTTTACCATTACACCCTTGTTCGTACCAAGAATATGCCCTAAAATCGCTTGGTCGACCCCTTTTTTTACCCTGAAATCGAATTCTCAAAACATTTTCCCCAAAAGATGCCAACGACGAAGTAGGTCGACCATAATCTGATGCAATAGAGTTCTTTGTTGAATAGTGACATAGAGCGTCACATCAAATTATCGCGCTTGCTTCGCTCGTACAACACAACTTTGCAAACTTTTAGCCTGCACTGGTGAGTAAAATTAAATCATTGCCCGTTATGTCTAGGAAAATATTGATATTTAGCAATGAATCAGGCCTGTGTATTTAAAGTGGCATGCCTTTCAGCAATTTTGTTAGGATTTGGGATACTTAAGATATTATAATAGTTTACAAACAAGGGGGTAAAATGGCGCAAAAACACTTCGGACCTAGATTTGGTTGCAACACACACGATATTATCAAAGAGATAGGCACTCCAAACTGTCTAGATTTCCAAATTCTGTGAGCATTTCCAAATCTTTAGATTTAGAGAGAAATAACAAGTTTTATCTCTTGCGTGACATGATATCAGTTTCTATGGCCGATTGGTCGCACTTGGGTAGGTAATCTTTTCGGATAACATTTTTCAGATGATAATATTTGCAAAATATTATAGTTAAGTAGGTACTTATGGTTTTTCGCGATTTAAAATTGCAAGAATTGAAATTACCCGAAAAAATTATTCTCTTCTCAATTGAAATCCTTACATATTAAAAAAATGTTTACATAATATAAAAAATACTTACACTTAACTACTTACTTACTTACTACTTGTACTTTATCTAGATTTAAAATGATTCAATTATTTGGTGTTTCCAATTATAACCGACCAATAATATTATGATCGGGTGTACGGTTTACTAGTACCTACCTATCTTACTGACATTTTACTTTTTAGGCTAGCTTTTAGGGACCCTATAGTTGTTACCTGTGGTTGTTAAATGTTTGTATTACCGTTCTACTTAGTAATCGACTTATTTCCTTTCTATTTATGTAAATAGGCGGTTAGTAGGTAGGTACCTACTTACACATCGGGTTTAATGCCGATGCAATCTCTTTAATCAATTTCAATCAACTGATAGAACCACATTACATCTAATCTCCTCTGCGCGGTTCATACCTACCTACTATTTTCTACCTCAGTTTTCTACATCAAAAATAAATAAAATTTCAAAAACCAAAATCCACGCAGAATAAGCGATAGGCAATTCATCGACAAACCAGTAAAAATCCTCCTAGAATATCATAATTTTTTGGCATTTTTTTTGTCTGAGAGTTCGTGACCAATTTTGAGGGGGTGTTTGATTTAATAATAATGTTTTATAAATTGAACTGCTGCTGCATACCTACAGGCTACCCTAAACTAAAACTTAAATCAGCAATCATTGTTATTTGATACGAATAATTATGTTACGTAGGTTGCATCTTAGTATGAGAAATTTAAAATAACTACCTAGATGAATTCTTAAAAAAAAAAACTATATGTATAAGTATAGCTGTATACAAACAGGAAGAGCGGGGATCCTGGGACACAGGTTTTACAAAAAAACTTACTCCAGGATCCCCAAAAACCATTCTTAAATCATGTACATATGTTGAAAATAAATTTTCATTTTCATTTTCATTCTTTATTACAAAAATTTTAATATTGTAAAAAAGAAACCTAGGTAATTCACATGTAAAATCTGTGGTCACATGTCTGCTTTACCATTCAAAGCTTATACCTAATTATGTTGTAGGTATATGAAAAGTGAAAACCACTTAGTGACACTGTAGTTCATAGTTTAACACCAATTTAATGCCTATCTAAGTATATATATTTACCTTTATCTAAGTATTTAAGTATTTTAAAACCAACAAGTGTGAATATATTATACATCATTACCTTCATAAATACTCATAGCAAGAGAGAGTATGAATGTTTTCTTGTTTATTATATCGTTAATGTATGACACACTTGAGTCGGTACTGAGCTGCTTATAAAATACATTTAGTTCCTATTGACCTCTCTATAGGTATATTTTATGCCTTTCCGGGTGGATGTTCTAGTTTATATCCTACTTACTGGTACCTACATGAGTTGAATTTTCAACTATTTGGTATTATCTATAAGGTAATTGTTAATATCTTGCGGAAGTCTTAGGTGACTAAACCGTGTTCCACAGCTCACACTCTTTGTCTTTGTCCTAGATTAGGTACAATACTAAGTGGGTAAAGGGTACATTGCAGCGCCTTTGTCATATTTTGGATTCGATATCAAGAGATTGTAAGTAAGTATGCCTCAAGAAACTTGACAATCAATCAGTAGAAAAATAAAATATTCATATTACCATAATACATTTTTAAGATCTATTTTGGATCTTTTGCAGACTATTATAGTCCAAATGATATAATATTACCATTTCTTTAAATATCCCTGCAGAGTAATAAATACTAAATAACTCGTTGCTGATGGTGGTCGTTATTAGGTTCATGAAAAACAAACTAAGTAATTTTTCAAGCTTGTCAGCTGTTGTCGCCTAACAATATATCTACGAGCTATCGTTTAAAAAATTCACGGTTGTCCATTTTCGACTGCCGTGTGATGAAATGTTTCTTTTTTTTGAATTTTTAAGATGGTAATATAGTTGGAAGTTATAATAATTGTACCTAACTTTTATTTATAAATTGCCTCTGCTTAAGTATTTCTGTTTGTGTTCCACTTAATGACAACTATAAGTACGGAGTTAAAAAACTCAAAAACCGTATCTAAAGCAGTAGATTAAGATTAGTTTGACAGTTGTTATGTAATAAGAGTAAGTATTTTCTATCTAACTATCTATCTAAGAGTGTAAAGTACAGACATTTCGTCGGAAAAATTGGGTTAGAAATGAAAATGAACCGAGAAAACCAAATTTTGGATATTAGGTACGTGTAAAACAAGCAAAAGCATTATAAAAGCAATTGTATAATATAATATATCCTATTTTATAACTATAAGATAAGATGGGATATACAGTTCAATCAATAATTGTTCTAAAAAAAACTCCGTTGTACATATCATTCAATTAGTTATACCTACATTTAAGTAGATCATAAGAAATGCTATAATCTTATTCGTAAATACATAATCTTGATAAAACATAATAAAACGAAGTTTTTTCAGCACAAGGTGATGAAAAAATAAAACCATAACATTTCAATTGTAAACTTGATGTTTTCATTTTATAACCGCTGTGATAAAGTGGCATTTTATTGCTAACTACCTAGCTCTTACCCGCGGCCCCCCGCGTGAATTTCGGTTTTTACAAATCCCGTGGAAATCATTGAAATTTAAACGTAACTAATAGTGCCCGCGGACTCCGTTCCGCGTTAGAAATATTTTTGTCCCGACCCGTTTGTCCCGTGTTACCCACAGTCCCTTCCCCCACAGCGCCTGAACGCGACGCAATTAAAATATTGGTTTGTGTAGTAGTACATACTATGTATCAGAGATGGCGCTGTGTGTGAAAAAAGATTTTCCCGCTTTTCTGTTGAAATTTTTCCTGAAATTTCTTTGTTATAAACCTCACGGAGCCCGAGACCTTTCCAACGAATGCAAAACCGTGGAAATCGGACTTATTTTTATATAGTAGAGAAAGAAAAGAATAATGTAGCCTTTCCACTCTTTTAAATATATCTGTGCAAAAATCACTTTGATCAAAGCAAACCAACAAGCTCACATTCTTTATAAATAGTATCATATCATATTCAAACAAACATTCAGAACAATAAATCCACGTTGTTTGTGTGAAAAACAATATGTACCATTTCAATCACTTCAATCACGCTTTGTAATGAAAATGACTGTTTGTAAACTTGTTTGGATTATGTTTCAGGGGGGTTATTCACGCAATGCATCGGTTTCATTTCGTGACGTGAAATGTTTAAAAGGATAAAAAAAACGGCCAAGTGCGAGTCGGACTCGCGCACCGAGGGTTCCATACCATAAAAGAAGTAAAACATTGAAAGAATCACTTATTGTCATGAATTTACGAGTATAATTTACTTGTACTTTTGTTGGCGAACCGCAAACCTAACTTTGTTTTTGGCGGTTTATTGTTATTATCAAAAAAGCATGACAGTTAAGGAGTTGATTTTATTTTTCCTGTAAAATATACGTTAAATGCTACTGACCATAATTATTTCAGATTTTTCGAACCATAAACTTCGGAGATAAGGGGGGGAACGATATTTTTTCGACAGTTTTCCCAATAAATCAAAAACTACGGACGCACGGACGGACGGACGGATGGACGGAGAAAGTCTCACCATACCCTTATGGTTAATGGTAAAAATGGAACCCTTTCCATTTTTAGCATTTTGGTATGGAACCCTAATAAAAAGGTGTGTAAAGTTATTTGAGTCTTTGTAAACAACACTTTAAAAGAAACCCTCTTAAATAATACTGTTGCATTATAAATTTTAATATTCTTAATTTCAACACATGTAGAGTATAGACTGTATTAAAAAACTTGAATTAAATATTTTAATTCTAACCTAAATTAGAATTCAAATATTTTTGATAAATTACTTTGGTAAGGTGATTCATGCCTGTGCCTTCAGCCACGTCTATTTCGGATATTCAGATTTTCACAAATCACGTGAAATTGGAGATTACCCCATATCTCATTGCAGGTCTTATAAAATTAAAAGTTTTATACTTGTGTTGTGATTTGTGTCGTGTTTGAGTAGCAAACATACAATCTTACTTTCACATTTATAACAGCAATAGTATTATTACATATAATTACTCAAACACCCCCAAAAAAATTGTCTCCAATATCCTACATTTTCTCCTCCTTTACTTTACGTCCTTGTGCTGTCCTTTCTGTGTTTATATGTACTTTTTACTTTCTATGTACGAAATAAATAAATTTGTTTGTATAAGTATTTATTTTCTTTTGGAAAATAAATAAAGTACTTAGTTATACTTATTGGGAATCATAATAATAGTTAGGTAGGTACCTATACAAATGATTGAATTCTTATTTTGATGATAATATTATTTCTTGATTTTTTGGCACAATATTTAAAAACGGCAGTGAAAGAGTGATGTCGATTGTCGATAGTTTTATCGATGTAATAAACAGTGTAATTTTTTCACAACGTGTGTACCTATGTAAATAAATAAAAGTTTTACGTAAGTACTTTAATTTCTTTGTTTTCTGTGTATTGAATGTTTCTTTTATACCTATTGCTCTTCATAAAAAAAACATTTCACTTAAGTGGAATAACTTTTCCAGTTTATTTACTTAATAAATGGAGTCTCTTTTAGTTCTCGCATATATCTTGTCGTAATAATAGATATCAGCTTCATCATCATCATTATAAAAGATGAACTCTTCAAGTTGCTCCAATGCAATGTTTGTAGACTATTTACATTTCAATAAATAATACACGTAATATGAACGTGTATGTTACACATGTAAATTATCATATCATTCGATAATTTTTTCCATACGTGCCAATTGATATAAAATTAAAAACGTGTTGACGTGGAATGAATTAAACTAATCATTGATTGATTTGAAGTGAACAGATTTGTGGTATTAAGATTGCGGCAACATTAGAGTAGGTACCTATATTTAAGTGTCTAACAAGTCCCTGTGAATTGAAAAACATTTAGAGGGTACTAAAAATATTTTACAATTTACTCTAATGTTGAATTTGTTGATGTCTAAGTATTCGTGTCCAATCTGCATATTAGGTACTATTAGATATTTATTTAGCAACTTCAAAATTTGTCTACCAAAATTCAATAGGATCTTAAATTAAAAAATTCCAGCGATCAAATTGAGAAATAAGGAAGCATAATGCGAATATAATTGCTTTCAATGAATAATTATGAGGCACGCAATTTTTATAAGGACAATCTGGATCACCGCGTTTATACTCGTAAATACCTAAAGATATAATTGTTCTAACATTGCGTATTGCGTATGCATTGTATTCAAATCTATGTTTAAAGTAATTTACCTGATGGTTCTTTAGAAATGGAAGGGTTATTTTTGGAGTTCCGTACCTGTAGAAAGAAAACGGACCGGAATTTTGTTTCAAAAACTCAAAATATCTTTATTTCACATAGGCCTAACATACAGGCTCTTGCAAAATGTCGGTAGGTATGCTATTTGTTGCATAAGAATGGTGATAACTACATGATTTCTTTTTAGAGGACATCAAAATGAGGGTTGTTCATCTCAGCTAGCACAAATGAATTAATAATCCGAATACGTTTAAGTTTATATTTCTATGCATTTTAAAGTAATGCCACAGTGTTAAAAGATCCTACTACAAATTAATATCTTTAAACTGTGATAATGCTGTCTGAAGCCATGTTAGCAATTCGTATGGAGGTAAAGTTTTGATAAACTTGGATTAAACGCAGTAACATAGAAATAGAAATTTTTAGCATTATATTTACAAACAAAATAACGAATTGGTTAAGAAACTCACCGAAAACTGTACAAACTCCCAATAAAAAAATCCGATCAAACAGCACAGATAACTATTTAAATCTACTTTTTTTTAAATAGAAGTCTTCAAAAAAACTGCGCTTCTAAAAATTACTCCCACGTGAAATGTATCGAACTAATCCGCCACAGATTATTTTCGATTTTCTTTTTTTTCACGCTCGCGTAAAGACGACGGCCTATATTTCCAGAGAACGCATCCACACTGGTCGCTAGTGCGGGACTCGGTGCTTCGCCATCGATACCGAGATATAAAGGTGCATACCTACAGGAAATAGTTTCAGTGATGACAAGAGTAGGTATGCGCTGATCTTTGTAAGATGTAAAGACAGTGTACTACAGGTTTTCTCAATAGACTAACTGGCAGATCATATAAAAGTTCTATTCCGTTCTAATGAGATTTGTTGAGATTTATTTCTGGAATAATGTGTGCACTTGTACGACAAGTGGAACAGAGTTTATTTTTATTTATTTTAAAATTACTTTTGAATACCAAATTATAATTTAGTATTAAAAAGATAATTAGAAAATAATTTGAGATTCAAATTTAATTTTTTTTTTCTGATTTAGCTCAGCTGATTAATAATGTCAGTTTTTTAAAAAAGCAAATATTTTACTTGTAAACCGACTTCAAAAAAGGAAGACGTTCTCAATTTGACTGTAGTATTTTTTTTTGTTACCTCAGAAGTTAACTGGGTGAACTAATTTTTTGATTCTTTTTTATTAGAATGGCTTTTTGTTAAAAATCTCTATCTGAGACTAAAATCAATCATGTTTCTTTTTTATTTTTTTCAAGAAGATCAACGGTGCGTGTAGTGTGAACACAGCTTACAGTAAGGCAATCATCTGTCACCGGTTTCTCATGTATAGTTTTTTGCGACTTCACCTTAATGATGGTAAGGAAGCGCGTGTTTAAAACACAAAACATACGGAGTGAATGCATCTACCTATAAACATTTTGTATTTAAATAATTATCTACCCGCCTTTTATATTAGCGAATATTACTCAAATATCCTATTCACATTCCTCATTAGATGATAATGGCATAATATATTATAGGTATAAATATAAACATTATTAAAACTTATCCTTTTAGCACATTTTCAACCACATTTTTGTTAGTTCATTTAATTTTTTTTTCAAAACCCAGGTACCCAATATGATATGTGAATACAATTTATGATAATGAAAGAATGACAGATGAAAAACCTTCTTACACATTTTAGGCATATAACGCTCTAATACTTATAACGCGAATCATCACTTATTAATTAGTGAATACTAGCAGAAACACGCGGCTTCGCCCGCGTAAATTTTAGCTTTCCCTATACACGGGAAACATCGATTTTCCGGAATAAAAAGTACCTAGCCTTTGTGTTAATTTAGGACGAAATCTGTCTCCATCCCAACTTTCAGCCAAAAAATTTCAGTAGTTGCGGCGTGAAGGAATATACATATTTTTTTCCGCCTGAAAATCCGTTTTTCACTATCCCCGCAGTAAGTAACCATTGATTTTCCCGGAATAAATAGAAGCCGATGTATCATTCCAGGACAAAATCTATCTCCGTTCCACAGACAAATCGGTTCAGTAGTGACCTACTGCTTGAAGGATTATTTCTCCCGCATGAATATGTTTTTCTCTATTATCATAGAAAAAATGGATTTTACCTTTTGTATTTATCCAGGATATAATCTAGCAAAATTTCTGCCAAATCGGTTTTGTACTTGGGGTGTAAAGAATTTTCAGTCAGTCAGTCAGTCAGTGTCTTCTTTTATACATATAGATTACCTAATTGCAAAAACTTATCAAAAGATAAAATATTTTTAAACACTAATTTATTTTATTCCGTCAAGTCAATTACAGGTGGTTATGTTTTTCGCGTTATTATAAATATAATAAACCATGATTCATGATGATCAACTACTTGACTATTACTTATTACAACTGCCATCTCAATTAAAACCTTCTTTTACTATTAAAGTATGCTTAAATTAGATTAAATCTTAGATTAAATAGCCAAGCCTACTCGTTAAGTGCGGGGTGTTAGATTTCAAACACATTTGAGAACATTATATAAATCTCTGTGACGTATGACTTTTCTCACGATGTTTTCCTCCACCGCTAAGCAAAATATACGATACGAGTTTTTGTTTACAAAAAAATATTACAGATCTATACAATACTTTAACGTCCTCGAGGAAAATTAAATAACGTTTATTGTTATGGGCACTTGTAAATGTTTATTCCTCGGTTATTATCTACTATCTTCGAAAATGTCAATAAAGATTACGACTATATAAATTGAAATGTGATGATTTGTCACATAAGTACATCAATTAATATGACGTTTTATTTAGTATTGTCTTTAGTGCAAACGTAATTATGATGTCTCGACACAAACAGAAACCTTGATCCTATTTTAGAATTTTGATATGACTGATAGTTTATAATATACCTACCTACACTAAGATTTAAAATTTTATTTAATCTTATAATGATACTAGCTGACCTGGCAAACGTTGTTTTGCCCTTAAGGATATAATATATAATAGTAGCGTTTTACCTGAAAATAAAACGTTTATTAAAATACTTACCTCACTGGAAGCTTATATTGAGAGAAGCGTATCCGTTTCCGTCCGTTTCATGACGGTATCATGTCTCCTTATCGTACTTTTTATGACGTCAGAACCGGCTCTGTGGCGACACCTAGCGGCGTCGCGCACCTTTTGGTTTATATAATGGTTCGGCGCGCTTCTTAGCTCATTGGCTCTATAATATCACCAGGCAGGAATTACTGGAAGCTTCCAGTGAGGTAAGTATTTTAATAAACGTTTTATTTTCAGGTAAAACGCTACTATTAAAACACTTGACCGTCACTGGAAGCTTATATTGAGAGCCTGTTTGTTTTCGCCTGGTGTCGCCACATATTAGACGTTTTACGCCAATGTGATGTAGTAGAATAATTTGTATACGAGAAATATATAATGTTTCTCTAACAATTATTTTTAAAAATAATAATTTTTACTATTATTCCTTAACAATATATTGTACATGAATATGACAAATCGAATTGAAAAGTTGAGTGAATTATTATAATTGTCAATCACTTCACGTTTACAAGTATTGGTTGATTGCCAATTTGCACGATTTGCTATATCATATCAAGGGAGTGAATCTTTCCATCAGCTTTTGGAAGCTACAGCTACAGACCTAACACTACCAGGAGTAGCAGATATGCCAGCTTCTTTGAACAATCTTGCAAAAACTGTGCGCGAGTTTTAGCGACTTTAATTGAATAGATTAAATGAATAGATTATTATAAATTGAAATATTTCGTTAAACATTTAATAATGAAATATTTATCAATAATAATCAAATAGGGTTGTTAATTAGGGATTATCTACATTCAGAGCAACATCCAACCTGACTGCCGTTAAACACTGGTATAAGTTTTTGATCCGAGTTACGGCCAGAATACAACATACTGTAAAGTAGGTAAAGTATGTATAATTCTTTCTGAATAAGGAAGTAATAACATCGCAGTATGACGAGATGTTTTAAAAAGGGCTATTAACATCTCCCTGTATGATATAAATAGATAAGTAAGAGTTTAACTTATTTAGATAACAGATCGATGGATTTAGAAACCTTTGCTATCATAATATGTTTTACGTTTTGCATGGCTACTAACTTGATTTTTCGGCACTACATACGTCAAAACCTGGTTTGTGTAAAAAATTTGCATTGAAGATAATTAATTTATTATTCATATATAAATTAAAAATGGTACTATTTGTGAGCCGGTAGGGTTATTAGTGTCAATTTAGAAACTTTTGTTGGTTTTTCAGATTTAACGGGGCAGCGAGCGCTCAGACTCTGAATTAAAAAATATATTCCCGTTGGCTTATTTAGATGAATCAAGCTTTGGTATACATAGTTGTGTACTACGTGTGTATTCTTCGAAGCAAATAGATCGACTACTGGGATTCCCAACTTTCCATTACTATTTTCATATCGGGAAATAAGTGCCACTATGGAGGTTGGCGATACTTGACAGAAGGTACGCAACACGTATAACTGTTGAACCTGCCTGGGATTTACTTGTATGTTGTAGTATGTTTGATGTCAATCTAGCAATTTCGGAACATGGAAGTTATTTTCAATCTGGGTGAAAATCTCGTCCCACTTGTCTTTTTAAATAAGTCACTGCAGACTTGCTGTCGCCTTGAATAAAATTGAACTTTGACGCCCGGTGTGAGTACGTCTCTGAAAAGCAAATAGTAGGGCCAACACTTCCTTTTGATTGGAAGTAGTATTTGTTCCTATCATGTACAATACTACGATAAAGGGAGATCATCCAGTAATGCTCCCAAACTAGGTACGAGACACGTTTTTACCAAAAACCAAAACTGGCGGAAGATAAAGTTTTGAGGTTAGTAGCTGACAATTCTCCTTTCACTTAACAAGTTCGTTTAACGCATTCACCAGAATTGGCGGATTTGGATAAGGCACTCATCATCCAAGATAGGTCCGGCAGAATCATGTGTTTGAAAAGCAACAAGTGCCGATAATTCAGTCGTTGAACAACAAATCTGGCAAAATTCGAAAGTCCTATATTCATTGTAAATCTTTTAGACTTAGACTTGACTTCAGACTAGACTTTCATTTAAAATCCGAATTACATTATTGAATAAGTACCTCATTTGACTATTCCTAAATAAACTATGATCTTATGCCACAAAAGAACGGATTTATCGAAATTTATTTGCTGACCTAGGAAAGGCGTGGAAGAAAGCGCCATTATGGGAGTAGGCCTGTGTTAAGTATATCCACTTTGCTCAACAAGTCTTGGGGTTGCCGGAAACCCGGAATGCGGTACATTTTATCAGTGAAATGATTCTTGTCAAAATCAATCGTTTAGTGCCTTGAGGTCGAAAATCGGTTGAGACTGAAATAACCCGTCGGGTCAAATAGTGGAAGGAAAGCTTGGTGTGTAAGACGCCATGCTGAAAAAGGAGTGTGAAATATTTTTCCCGTCATGTTGGGAAATACAGACGTGATTTTTGATTAAAGGTATGCGATACCCTCATACTGACTTTTATATTATTACCTCGAGACACCGCTATTTCTTTCAATTTTGAAAGATGTTTATAACTACCCGCTTTGAGAGAATGGTACGAGTCAAATTCTCTAATTTCATTCTGTAGGATGTGGACATACTTATTCGTCACTAGTCGTGTCCTCTCGGACCGCGAGCTCCTTGCGAAATATACAGCGCAAAGATAATCTTTCCTATACTGCTGTGCACCTTGCGAGGGTGGTTTATTCTGGATCATGCTGGAAGGACATGGTGTACCATCCAGGCCGAGTGACGATCTGACTGATTAGCATATGACTGAGAAAAGATTGTGTGAATTATTTATAAGATGGTGTCCACTTCGCGCGCTTGGGCTATAATGATCGCGCAGGCAACACTGCGAGAACTGTGTCCAGGCTAAGAAGTTCTGGAATGGAACGGCAATATTTCTATAACCCCTTGCCCCCGCAAAGGGGCGACGGTCTCATTGCTTTGCATATGACTGAGAAGAGGTTGGCCTTAGTGAGAGTTATTATTTATATATTGGTGTCCACCATGCAAAGGTGGACTGTAATGATCGTGTTAGCAACACTGCGAGGCTGTCCAGGACAAAAAGTTCCATGCGATGGAACGGCAATGCTTGTATGATACCTTGCCCCCGCGAGGGGCGTCGGTCCGTTTGATTTGCATATGACTGAGGAAAGATTGACCTTTGTGTGAATTATACGAAGACACCACTCCATGAGGTTGGCTGTAATGATCGTACTGAACACACAATGCTGCACTGTCCACTGTGAACAATGTCCCAGCTAAGAAGTTCCACGCGATGGAACGGCAATGCTTCTAATATCTTGCCCCCGCGAGGGGCGACTGTCTGTTTGATTCGCATATGACTGAGAAAAGATTGACCTTCCTTTGGTCAAATTGTACGTTGGCACCACCCTGCGAGGGTGGGATGTAATGGACATGCTGAACACGCTGCGAGCACAGTTTCGGCCAAGAAGTCCCACGCGATGGAACGGCAATGCTTGTATAATACCTTGCCCCCGCGAGGGGCGTCGTTCCTTTTGATTAGCATAATATTACTTAGAAAAAGATTGACCTTCCTTTGTTCAAATTGTACGTTGGCACCACCCCGCGAGGGTGGGATGTAATGGACATGCTGGACACGCTGCGAGCACTGTCTCGGTCAAGAAGTTCCACGCGATGGAACGGCAATGCTTGTGTAATACCTTGCCCCTGCGAGAGGCGTCGGTCTGTTTGATTCGCATAATATGACTTGGAAAAAGATTGATCTTCCTTTGTTCAATTTGTACGTTGGCACCACCCCGCGAGGATGGGATGTGATGGACATGCTGGACACACTGCGAGCACTGTCCAGGCCAAGAAGTTCCACGCGATGGAACAACAATGCTAGAAATACCTTGCCCCCGCGAGGGGCGTCGGTCTGTTTGATTCGCATAATATGACTGAGGAAAAGATTGACCTTTTTGCGAATTATACGTAGGCGCCACTCCATGAGGGTGGGCTGTAATGATCGTGCCGGCAATACTTCAAGCAATGTCCAGGCCAAGTAGTTCCACGCGATGGAACGGTAATGCTTCTAATACTTCTACCCATTGTGGGAGTGATTCTTACTCGAAGGTAGTATTTTATTTAGCGAAGCTTAAAATAAAGAATCACAAGCCTGGCTCACGATTCTTTTTGGCGCATCTCATACTTTCTGATCGCTTGCCGCCCGCTAGTGCAATAAATCCGAAAATTTAAATTTTTCCAGTTAATAGTTCAATTTATTACTATTTTCTCTGATCCAAGAAAGCGATACTTTTATAGCCTCCTGACAGGCTGTTTTTATTTTAATTTTAAAATGCAGTATGTGATACTACAATAGCTGCGTACGGCTTACTTGAATTAACTAGCGGCGTATGCGTGTACGCGCAAGGCGTAATGGAGTAAAGTATCATACATTTTTACCTTCTCGTTTGTTTCTAGGTGTATCAACCTGGAGTATGATTACTTTATAAGTTTCTTGTGTTATGCCACTAATTCGGGTCAACACTTATCATATAATGTCATTATTGTGAATTCTTGTTTGCATACATTTTTGATGAGCATAAGCAATGAGAAAGGCTGCATGACCTTTTTGCGAGTCTGCCCGCTTGGGCCAGCCATTTCTTTCATTGCTTTACCTGTTACTGAAATGAAATTAACACACAGACACAAACACATGCACACAAACAAGTTAAAACGAGTAATTTTACATTACATCACGCGTCATAAGTACGAACAATTTAACAAAATAAATATTCATGTAGTGATCCGAACGGAAAAACCGTTAAAAATAATGATCACTTATACTTATTTAACTCTCAGGTGGGGAATCGAACCCCGGTCTCCCGCGTGACAGGCGGAGATACTGATTATATTAAAACAAGGAGACTACTTACTGCGAATTCACGACGAACACAATTCACTTTATAATAATTTTAGTTTGCACTTTACACTTTAGTATTCAAATGCAATGTTCTATGTGGAACGATTGTAAGTTACTTCGACGGAAACTAAAACGCCAATGAGCTAAGAAGCGCGCCGAACCATTATATAAACCAAAAGGTGCACGACGCCGCTAGGTGTCGCCACAGAGCCGGTTCTGACGTCATAAAAAGTACGATAAGGAGACATGATACCGTCATGAAACGGACGGAAACGGATACGCTTCTCTCAATATAAGCTTCCAGTGACGGTCAAGTGTTTTAATAGATAAATTGAGATTTAAGCTATCCTATCTTTTAAGTTAGAGCAAACTGCACCCTGTGTGCGAATTTTATTAAAATCGGTTAAGTGGTTTAGGAGTCCATTGAGGACAAACATTGTGACACGAGATTTATATATATTAAGATATAATTATTATATTATAATTAATTTTATATCATTACTTTTTAAACTAATATTCAATAGTTAATTTTTGATATTATCGATATCGATAGTTTCAAAATAACCACTATGTCACCACTCGAATTAAATACGAATAGGTACTGTACCTACCTATACCTATATTAGATGTCAAATTCCTCAAGAAGAAACACAGTGTGTATTTTCTACAAACTTCATAATAAGTTTATAAGCTTAACTTTGAACCAGTTAGTCTTGCAAGGGTATTAAGCTAATACCATAGAATATATTTTTAAACTTTGCTAATAGGTACTTAATTAACATTTTTTGTAAATAAATAAACAAATAAAATTGTGGTAGTCTCTAATCATATTATCATAGCTAAATAGAGCTTAAGAAAGCATGGGTTTTCCTCGTAATTACTTACACGATAGTAAGACAAACTTGTTGTACGTTTGTACATAGTATCTCTATGTTAAGGGTAAACCCACAAACAACTTAAATTGATCGTAGTTTAGATAGGTAGGTATATACTTTATATCGTAGATAATATTTACCTTATATCGTAGATAATAATAGGTACTTAATAATATCCATTCTACTTATGAAAGTCACCAACCTCATCTCCAAAATCCTTAAACTTCAATGACACAGCAACAATATTGTCCTTCAGCATTCTAACTGTTTATAGGATCGCAAAAGTTACGCACATTTAAAAGCTCAGCACACACACAACCACAATATCCAAAAACATAAGAGTTCTATCGACTTCCTAAAACTAAAAAAAAAACTTGGAATACCACTACTTATTATAAAATTAGGAACCTAGTTGTTCTAGTCTCTAATATAACAGTCTAGAACTATTTAAAACCAAGAGAGACAACTTATTTTATGCCGCTATTATTTTATTTGAGACACTTCACTAGATTTCTTCTTAATTATCTTATATCAAGGTTTCACTTTCAAAGTTTCTATCAAAGAACCATCGTTCGTAACGCACGGACCACAGAGAAATAGCTAGCCTGTGAGGATCTAGCTGTTTATATGTGACAGGGATATTTCGTATGTTTTCCGCATGTTGTTCGAACAAAACACGCATATATTATGTATACAGATTTTCTATAATGACTAAGGGAGTTACTGCAAAAACCCCATGATATTAAACGTATGTACCTACGTCAGATCGATACGTAATGTATAGGTAAACCTTTGTAATGTAAATACACCTAAATAAATAATATAAATAATACTACCGAGATACTTATTAATGATATTTACCGATTTCTTTGATATCCTTTTTAAACCTATTATCGAGTGAGTTTGAATTTACCTACGCACGAAAACATCGTCGCTGGCGCTCCTAGGTGAAAAAGTTTTCATTATGCAATAGGCACTGACAGTAATGATAGCCCATCTATTGATAGCCCGTTAGTCCACGCCTCTACTTCTCATAAGGTGATTGAGGGTTCGAATCCAGGCACGCACCTCTGACATTAAATAATTAGCACCAATCTGCTGAACGTTGAAGGAACAGAACAATTTTCCTTCTTATACGACCGTATAGTTTCTTAGTGCACCATGCCAACCATGCGCTATTTTGTAGCGGAAGAAATGCTTCTATGTTCTATCCGTTCAAAGTTTATTTTTACAAATATACTTAATATGTAGCAGTGTAGGTAAACTTTGTTTTCTTTTTTGCAAATTCTTGGTTATTGTATTTCGCTTAGGCACAATGGACAAAACTGTAATTAATATTCTAGACACACAGAAAGTTGCTGTCAAAACTGCCTGAAGGGTTGTTAATCCTAAGCTTGTTAAAGTAGAAAAGCATTTAGATAACGTATTCCAGTGTGACTGTTGCTAAAACCTTATTGAGGATAAATTTATCTCAGAAAACTTGTTAATAGCTACTCTTATCTATCTGGCTGAGCAAGTTTTGCGAATCAATACTTAAGAAAAATCGTCCGACACTTACTGACTGATCTATCAACGCTCAAACCAATGATGTTAGCGACTTTTTACAGATATAAATATTATGACGCTTAGCTTTTGAGCCACACACCTACGGCATACCTACTTAGTTTGATTAATAATATCACTTGATGCAAACTTCATTGGTTCAACCAATAATGAAACAAAAAATAAAATAATCAACATTCTTATGAGTAGGTATCTACGCAATTATTACAAGCCACTTTTCCGAAATTATGATTATTATTATAGAAGGAAGGAGGAAAGTAGCGCACTGATGTCACGTCAGCTTTCTGGCTACGTGCGGCAAAAAACGTAGTCCGTATACATCACTAACACCCTTTACAGGGCCGTCTTTACCCGGGGGTGCAAGGGGTGCCGTGAACCCGGGCGCGGAGCGGCCGGGGCGCCCGCCGGGCGCGCGGAGGCCCCGGGGGCGCCCGCCGTGCACGCGGAGCGCCCGGGGGCGCCTGCCGAGCGCTGATTATTTAGATATTATTGAGATATCATTGAACTTTACTCCATAGTACACTTTCACATACTTGTTACGAGTTACGACAAAAAGGTATATTGTATAAAAAATTGTCGTCTTTTTTAAACTTACGGCGTTTGTCATACTGCTCATGATGTCAAGTCAAAATGATTCTTATTACTACAATAATAACAATTTTATTTAATAAAACACGCACGCGGCAAAATCTCTCATTCAAAGTGATTTTGATAACGTTTGTTTGACACATTGCCGCCCGGTCGCCCGCACTTGAAGCAAAATTTACGCGTCTTCGAGTAATCGGTGAACATACATAAAAAAAATAAAAAACCGGCCAAGTGCGAGTCAGACTCGCGCACCGAGGGTTCCATACCATAAAAGAAGTAAAACATTGAAAGAATCACTTTTGTTCATGAATTTACGAGTATACATATAGTTGTTCATGAATTTACACTTTTGTTGGCAAACCGCAAACGTAACTTTGTTTTTGGCGGATTATTGTTTTTATCAAAAAAATTATATTAGTTAACGAGTTGATTTTATTTTTCCTGTAAAATATACATCAATGTCTATTAATCATAATTATTTCAGATTTTTCTATTGGTAAACTTCGGAGATAAGGGGGGGGGGGACGGTATTTTTTTCGACAGTTTGCCCAATAAATCAAAAACTATCAAGCATAAAAATAATTAAAAATAAGATTTAGTATACACAAGTAACGCCCTTTCATATGATACCCCATTCAATATTATTATCTCATTTTGAAAATTTGTCGACCCGGTTTTCCCCCCTTTTTAAATAAAAATAAAAACAATTTTCAAATTTTTACGATTAAGTTATGACGTCGGGTCACTATTACCCATAACTATTCTAAATTTCAAGTCGATAGCTTGAATATTTACTGAAATAATCGCGTGTGACAGACGGACGGACGGACGGAGAAAGTCTCACCATAAGGGTTCCATTTTTACCATTTTGGTATGTGCCCTAAAAATAAAAATTAAAAAAGATTCCGACGAATTGAGAACCTCCTCCTTTTTTGAAGTCGGTTAATAAGAGAAAAATATCAAGGTAAGTCAATTTTATTTTTTAAGTGTTAGGTAGATTACAACCATTATCATCGTCAGCCACCAACAGCGTTACCAGACGTCCCGATTTTAAAGGCAAAATTAAATGTCCCGCGCGGGGCAGGCTCTGTCCTGCTTTTTGGTATAACTCGATTTTTTTCGGAAGACGAATAAGACTCATCTATTTAACGATACGATATATATCTGATTTAAATATATATATTTTTTAAATACATTTTGTATGGCTATTTTTGCCATCTATTGTCGGGTAAACGTAAATTTAATTCAAATAAAAGATAATTTCTAATGCTTATGATGAAAGAATCGCAAAAATTCAAATTCTTTGGTTAGTAATTGATACAAACCTACTTAGAATAAAGAAAGAAAAATTAAAATAAAATTTGATTTTATTGTAGATGGCCGAATTAGAGGATGGTAAAAAGAGACCATCGGGTGCTCAAAACAGAAAAAGGAAACTGGAGAAAGAAGAAAAAAAGAAAGTAATTTTGGAACGTGGATTGCTGGTGTTTTTTGCCAGACCATGGACAATTTTTTGCCAGACCATTATGTCTCGAATGAAGAATAGATTTGTTTTTTATTTGTTTACCTAATTGGGTTTAACTTGTATAATTTAAGTTTAATTTTAGTTTTGTATTTTAGAGAAATAAATAAATTATCAAAATTACGTGTATTGTGTATTTTTGGTTGACTAGGATCCCTTTCATACTGCGGTGTCGTCGCTCGCGTGCCACGCTACAGTGTAAAAAAAGTACTCTGTGAGTGTAAAAGAAAAAAAGGGCGCAGGCTGAGCCCCCGCACCCCGGCGCAGAATAGGCTTAAGACGGCACTGACCCTTTACCTACAACTTTCGAACATAGTGCAAATCTCTATGGTTTAAGTACCTAGCTTTTGACTTTTGAGTGGAGGTTTCTATGATCTATCTTAAAGTTAATCGTAGAAGTTGCGATAAGTACCTATATGTAAAATTCGTACATTACAGGCAATCGACGTCCAATGGTGGACGTAGGCCTCTGGAGGTAGGTATCTTCAACGGTTTTGAGCTGCTTGTATCCAGCTGAACTTCCAAGTAAAACTAAACCGATTTGGCTGAAATACTTTTTATCCCGAAAAAATCCATGGTTCACACGGATTAGTGAAAACCCGACATTCGCGTGTGGCTCCGCGGATAATAGCTATAGTTCCGTAATAAATTATCTGATAGAGGTTTTTATCTGCATAGATACAGCTAATAACTTTGAACTGGTCTTTTCGAATCCTCTATGACTTTTGAAAAATTTATAAATAGAGGTACATAGGTGTTCATCTTACGTAAGCAAGTAGGAGTGGTAGGTTTTCATGTAACGTAAGCAAGTACGTATGGTGACTACCTATTTAGACTATTTAAGAATTAATGGAAAATGGGTTATTTTATTTCTGTGGGATTTTTCATAAATCCTAAACTTATAAACAACAAACAGCCTACTTATAACTTAGCCAAAACATAAAAACTGTTTTTTGAGTACTGTTTAGGGTTCGAAATACTTTGCAAGGTACCACTTTAAAGTCTACGTGGTTTGAACGTTGTAACCATGCGCTGCATCTTGTGGCTACGTGATGAAATTGCTTAAATATTTCCCAGTATGAGCAACAGGCAGATTATTTATTAATTGATACAGTGTACTCGTTACGTCCACTATCTTAATCAACATTCCGAAAAAGTGCTGATTTTAAATTGATATAATTAATAGATATTGATAAAAACGTGTCATAGGACACCTACGAATAACTCTTTTTATTTCTGTTACAATATATACCTACGGCTTTAATAAAATTCTTTCACCAATAGAAAGCTAAGTTATCGTGGAGTGTCATAGGATATAAAAATTTCCAAAATTAATTACGTATGTTTACTTAAACTTGAATAATGTAATCCAAGTTGTAAAAAAAATGCTTTTATCGCGTGCGCTGCGGAAACTATTGAGGATAGAACAAAACAATATTCTACAATATAAAAAAACGTATCAAAATCTATAAAAAAAGTCCGTGATAGCATATGCCTATCCCCTACGGGTAACTCACAATAACTGATTTTAGTGTTAAAATTGTGGTTAAAAAATAAGTATTTTTTGTGAAGCTCATTTAGCACATATGGTATTAATTTATATCTTTGTCAATACGTTTTTTAGAATGAAAATTTAATGTTGAAGATTTTTGCCCTTTACTGTATACAGTTTAAACAAATATCTTCAAAGATATTAGCAAAATAAAAAGATTGCGCGCCATCCCGGCGCGGCCTTTGCGTGGCGATAGGTATCTATAGGCAGTATCTATCCGATTGTGTCGCGTTCAGTGCTGTGGGGGAAGGGACTGTGGAATGTGGGTATTACGCGGGACAAACGCGGGCCGGGACCAAAATATTTCTAACGCGGAACGGAGTCCGCGGGTACTGCTAGTTTCTAATAATTCACTAGAACCTAAAGCACCTTCCTACCTTTAGTAAGTAGGTATAGGCACCGCGTCATTTACGTCCTGTCGCTGCTCGATACGCTAACTATCTTTAAAATGTAGGTACTTACGAGGTTGTAACTTGTGTCTTTTTGGGAAAAATAAAAGGGCTGTTTTAGGGGTTTTCCGGGCTTTATTCGAATTTTTCTCGCCGCAAAAACCATCCTTGAATTTCATTTCACGTCTGAACACCATCCTTGAACTTCATGAAACATTTTCTAGCTGTGGAAATCGAACCCGCTACCTCCGACGCACACGGCTGGATCGCTACCGCTACGCCATTCGGTCTTCAACGTTGATTCAAAACGCAATGAACACAGCTTACAATTTTTCTATTCAATTATTTTTATTTCAATTTTTCAATTGCGACGCCTTGAAAAACCCTTTGTCACTTTGCGCTCTCATATTTCAAGGCGCTGCATTGTTAAGTAAGATCGGAGAATTTGAGACAATTTTAAATCGTTAATAACTGTAATAATAAGTGGAAGTGGAATACCAAGTTGGGATTTTACGCTTTGCACAACTTCGTTTGGGGAATGAACGTGATAGTAATTTGTACACTTTTGAAGTGTTCGGTTAGGTCATGGTCATTGTTATATTGTGAAAGCTGGCTTTCCCAGAACCATTAGCCATTAATCATATTCGTCTGATCTGATGGAAATTGAGGGAACTCTTCAGATTTTATATTAGCATACCTACTTACTTCAAGCGGTATACATATACCTAATAATGTTTTCCATTAAAGAGTAAAAAATAAAATAGGAAATTGTTTTGAAAAGAATTTTCTATTTTACGAGCATAATTTACTAAGTGACATTTCAGATACATAATCTGGTAGCTTGTTATAAAATCTTATACAGTTGCATGCAAACGATTTGCTAATTTGAGTTATTCTTCTAGGTACCTACTGTTAACAGGAACTTATGATTTTTATTAGTTTTATAATGAACGAACGAACTTAGCGCAGTCTAGTCGGCGCGCTGTCGGACTTCGGGATCTAGGTTCGATTCCGGGCATTTAATTGATTAAAATTTTATAATAACTCTAGACTAGACCTTAATATTTGAATCAAGTGGAAGTGAATATCACAAGGAAGTATTTTCAAAATATCAAACTCGCCAAACAAATCCGTCCAATGTCCACTCTGTCCATGACATTGGGTATTCGCAATGCAATATAGTCGCTTTGGCCTTACGTGACCGGAGTTTCTTGACAGTTTAACGCTTGTTAATGTTAAATAGTTGCTATATGAACGGCCATGACTTTGTGAGCGGTTCTTTGACTCTTACCACTTTCGTAGTGGCCTACATGATATATTATTACGTGTTTCTCATCGAAATTTTAACAGAATTATTATAAAATTGTATGTCAATAGAATACTAGTTAGCTTACACGTGATATTAAGGATAATTAATTATAATTCAGCTTCATAGGTATGTGGTAATATAAACTTATAAATGCAATATATGTAATTACTAATTATGTAGGTATCTATAAATTAAATATATTAAATAGCAAAGCAATTATTTATTTATGTTACTGGATTTCAATTATTAACCTTTTAGAAAACAGCAGCCAGAGCCATTCATTTCGATTCCATTTTATTCGCTGGATGGAGTGAAATTATAAAATCTGTTTGAGAATTAATTCAATTACGAATTACAATGAAATAAAATCTAGGAGGGCCGGTTCTTTGAGGTAGGGAATCACGAAGCATATTATAGGCGCTACATTTTTATGTAGGTAATAAAAAATATTTTATGAAGATATTTTGTTTGTAGTCACATACTTACCAACCTACATTGTTGTTATTTAAGATAGTATACAAAAACTATTAGAGCTCATGATTTAAGTAGTTTTGTTAAAATTAAACTCTGTGGACACATTGACGTGGATCTTTTAGATATATCTAAGTATAGCTATTTCAGTTATTCCTACTTTAGATAATAATTAGCTCTGATTCAGTCATCCCTAGGATCCATTATGTACCTATTCCTCTTCGGTATGAATCGATGTTTCCTGTGTTTACAATACATAAATCGCAAGGATCTGAGTTTCTCACCCGGCTTCCTTTTTCCCCCATGACTTATTTGTATCTGATGTAAAATTCAATGCCTCTTTGAACACTCATTCAGTGTTCGAAATTTGATCTCGAGATCTGCTGGATTAAACTGCATAGTCATTATTAATTTTGCTTCACACAAACAAGTGGTTGAAAATTAACACCAATATTTATTCTCAAGTTATTTATTCTGATTTTGTTAACACGATCGTAAAAGGTCGTCATAACAACCCCACGAGACATAAAATATTTACGTTATCAATTACCTTTATTTGATGAAACAAGACTCTGATTAGTATCTATTCTACCTCCTTGTGGAAAATTATGTTCAGGTATTTATACATAATATTTGCACATAATGAAATACTCAAATTATAGATATCCAAATAACTTACTTATTTTAGGCATTAATGCGTTGGCTTCTTTGGCTACTTTTTATACTTTAGCGGAAAGATATGCGGATGGTGCTTGAATTATACATAAAAACACTAATTAATACAAAAAAAAACAATTATGCCCAGCCAGCCGTATTGCTTTGTTAATATTTAATGGCCTAAAGCGGCCATAACTTTGAAAATGGCACCCGTATCTTTTTCAGTTTAAAGTCACAGAACCTTGCGCCTTTTAGGATCCTGAACAACCTAAGCAGGAGCCTTGTAGCATATCTGTATGTCCTTTATTTGTTAATATTTGATTGCTAAAGCGGCCATAAATTTGAAAATGGCACCCGTATCTTTTTCAGTTTAAAGTCACAGAACCTTGCGCCTTTTAGGATCCTGAACAACCTAAGAAGGAGCCTTGTATCATATCTGTATGTCCTTTAAATCTTAAAACCTACCTTAACCAGTCTATATCAACATAAAAGCTAAGTATGTTAAACCCATTTCTAGTGCCAAGCCTTGGAACCACAGGATGGTCTAACATAAACATTGCTAAATAAACACCATTTTCTTATTGCATAATGCAAAGCTCCCATCAACTTAATGTTCCCGCTTGTTTTGCATACAAAATACGTCGACAAGTTTCAACTTTTATGAATACCGAAGTAATGTTTTTTAAGCATTAACTTATCTCATATGGCAAAATTTTGTATTTGATGTACCTACTTAGTCCCAATAGTAATAAGTCTAATTCTTGGGTTTTAGGTTATATCAGTTGAGTCCTTAGATTACTATATAAATAATATTAGTTGCGAAATTCACTATGAAATAGAGATTATTATACAACGAGTCAGAACTCATAAGTTAATAACTAGACATGAGTCAATAACAATAATATAGAACATTTAGCTACGATGGAATGAAGTCAAAGATCATTAATTATCTGTAGTTTTGCTTCGTATGCCGCGTAGGACTTCCTATGGATCCTATGGTTTTCCTAACATTCCTTACACTTTCAGTGAGTTCCATAATCCCATGGAAACAATACCGTTCCCGTGTTTTTAGCTCAGCTAGATCTTACATGCAAGATGCAAGACGTCAAGAAGAATAAAACAGTTAATTTTCTTAAATATTTAGTTTGAAATGATAGGGGCATTTATTACACCTAAGAAACGAATTGCCAATTCATAAAATATTTGTTCCAGTCCTTGAATTGTTGAATGAACCAAAGATTGAACACAATTTTATAGGAACATAGCTAGAGGTAGCAGGTGTCTTAATTTCCATGTGGATTTGGTATAGGTAACGGTGATCGAAGAATGCAAAGTATTCTTAAATGTCTTTATGAACCCCAGTTAAAATTTAATGAAGAAATACTCGAAGCAATATCTGTAGATTGATTGACGACACGTGATGTTGCAGATACAATCATTTTAATGCACTTATGTGATTGCTCGCAAGTTGCAACCGGCGACATTGTTTGCAAACACGAAAACAAATACAATCCAAGCTTGGTATAGTAATAAAATAGAGTGCGCTATAAAAACATTGTTGTTTTATGGGCGAAGCAAGTAAGTGATTTCAAAAAAATTAAAATGTCGTAAAAATCTTCCTTTTCCGGTGAGTACCTAAACCTATTCCTAAAGCGTTTAATCCACCTTTGTGGATTGAATTAGATTAGAAAAATGGAGGCACTCCTCGAAACTGAAGTAAGTAATGAAATAGTAAAGTCTCGTCATTTATTCAATTTCGAATTATTTTGTCCCTTTTATTTAAATTCGATTTACGTGCTTTCTGAGTGCTTTCAGAACTCTTAACTTAATGTTTATTTTCATAATAATATGTATTCAACACAGATTTTAAATCTGTGGTATTCAAAAAAGGGTCTTTAAAATCGATTTGTTTATTTACCTATTAAGTCACGAAAGAAAAAGCATCCGAATTTTAAGATTCCGGTATGTACTGCAAAAAATGTATTCGAATGACATAGTATGGGATCGCTATGCTGATCACGTGATTTATCGATATGATATGAGACTATAAGAAAGACGGTTTTAATAAATGCAACATTGCGTTGATATGCTTACAGCCGAAACAAGTTTGATAATACTATATTAAGTACCTATTCAAACCTGCGAAAATTAAGAAAGCCTTGTAAAACTTAGTTAATTTCAGTTTCACCCCGACCTACATGCCTATTGGAATTATAATTAAAGTATTTTGGAGTAAAACTTACTACTAAGTATAATATAGATATTAGGTACATTATAGGTACGAAGTAATAATAAAAAAATAAAAAAATATTAAAATAAAATGACCTAACAATAAAATCGACGGCATTGATATAATCATATTATAAGAATTGAGACCATAACGCTATGTTCTTATACGAGTATCATAGGAATTATGTGCAACAAGCATTGTTTGCGAACTGCATCTACGAGTACCTATATCTAACTAATTATAGGCTAGCGCTTAACTGTGATCACATCACCGATGGAAAGTCATGATAGTCTATGGTGAAACGCGCTTGACTAGAAAATGCCTATTCACTCTTGATTTGAAGGCGCCCAAGTAGTAGGTTGTGGGAAAGACAGTGCCTAGGAGTGTGTTCAAGTAGATATCGAACTCGTCACTTCTCTAAATTGAAATCAATTAAGATTATAAAGCTAGCTGACCTAGCAAACGTTGTTTTGCCATAATAGATATTAAAAAAAAATGCTTATGACCTCCTCTCAGTCCTACTGAACATACTTACACAGAAAATTTCATGCAATCGGTTTTCAGTCGTTTCGGAGGAGTGTGTTTTGTATATTAAAAATAAAATAGAATAGAAAATTCTTTATTACATATAGGCCTAGCATACAGAGGATCTCATTACAAGTCATTTCATCTTACACGATCTTTTTAATGGTGATAAACTTGATAACCATTCTATAGATAGATCTTTTTATCTCCAGTTTTCAACGTTTCATTAGGTTGCATAATCCTAATTCCTATCTAAGTATATTTGCAACGCCTAGAATTTCTAGCGGTTACACACTTAGTTCCGTTTAGGATAACAATCTTGAAATGGCATAAAATAATGAGGAAGTGAGAAATCTAAACAAAGTGCCATAAAATGAAATAGGAAGAAATATAATTCAATTTTATTTTTCTTTTATAAAATAATAATGGAAGTGTCTTGCGACATTATAACAATAAGTGTAAATATAATACGCAATTAAAAATAAGTAATGTAAAATGTCGCTGACACTTTGTAACAGTTTTATGGTTTTGTAACACATAATTATCCTTGTTAGTTGTCATCGATATTGCAATTTTCGATTTATCGTTTTTAATGGAATGTTTACACTTGTTTACTTACATAGCAGATAAGTACAAAGGTGATGATAAATCATTAATAAACATAAAAATGTTTCCTTTAGCAATTATGCCAATTTTATTATGCCCCATTTTCTTAATGATGGCTAAAAGCCGCTTTCGTATTTTCTGTGTTTAGAACTAAGGACATCTCATCCATTTTGGTCCAAAATTGAGAGAGCCGGCAAAAAAAATTTTTGTCGTGTTTCGTTCCGGGATAATTTAGATTTTTTTTCATATTATACCCTCATTGAACAAAGAGAACAAAAAATAAATAAAAAACTTTGCTGCTAATCCCACAATTTTACTGTCAAAAGTCAGTATTTACTGGCTTAGAAATTTCAATAAATTTGAATTTCGTGGGTAAGTAGACCTCTTTGTGAATTTCATTTGTTTTTCTTTTATTACATTACATCTTTTCCAGTTTCTAATTTGTTTGTTTTTATGGATCTGAAAAGTGTATTATGGTTTAAACGGTTATGAAAATCGCTTCATGTAGGTATTTTAGGTCTCTAATTTGAATTCGTTCAGAAACAGAAACACGATTGTAAAAAGTTTACCCGATAAAAAGTTGTCCCAAAATTTGCTCCAAGATCATTTTTTATCGGACACTACAATGGAAGCATTAAAAAAAAAAAATACATATTTTTAATTTGTGTTGGCAGTAATAATTTCTTAAAAAGTTAGTAGGTAATTGGGTAAAACGTCGTTTTTGCTAAAAACGTATTCGAAAGAGCAAGGAGGACAAAAAGAAAATCTTTCAATCTATCTCACTTAAATTGTATAGATCAAGGTAGTATTCAGGCTAAGTCTAGGTTTTGTTAAGTAACCGCTCACGTCTTAGTTTTCAGGCCGGGCTAACGATGTTAATTAGTTTATTGATACAATCCGTCATACATGGGGAGCCACGGCTACACACGAGGCTAACAGGCTGTCTATGTGGCTGTCTATAAAAATCTAGTTTACCTAATCGCAATTTTCGGCTCAACCAAAAATAAAAATTACCAATTACTTTACAGTGTCACAATTTGCCATTTAACACGGGAGTAGTTTGTTAAGTTATTATAATAATTACTAACTGGAGATCAGCACAGCTCTAAGTAACATACATGATTGGCTCATAAGCAATAATTTGTGTCTTAATTTAAAGAAAACTAAATACATAACATCTTCTATACTTATAATAAAACTGTAAAGGGTCGAATTCTGTACATTGAAGATATTTTGAAAATTTTTGTTGGAGGACACTATTTAGTCGATACTGAAGCCAAAACTGTAATTTGTTTAATTTTTGTCTGTCTGTCTGTCTGTCTGTCTGTCTGTCTGTCTGTCTGTCTGTTTCACGACCGGGCATCACGGCTAATCCGCTGGATGGATTTAAATGAAACTTGACATGATTATAGTTCATACCCCGAGGTAGGACATAGGATACTTTTTGTCCCGAAATTCATCATGGTTTCCCTGGAAGACGGCATCAAAGTCCAAACGTTTTTTAGTTATAATTCATTAACGCGTTGTCCGATTCCATTCATTCTTTTTTTGTTAGAAAGGAAGTTCTTTAGAGATTATTCCATACAAATCTTATCATCATCACTTTTGTAGTTCAGAAATTACAGACATCAGAACCTTTAAGTTCAAGTAGGTAGGTGACTTGAAACTCGGAATGCACAAAGAACCTAGGGCTAGGACGTAGGGCTCAAGTAAGACTGGAGTACCCTTACAGCCGTAAATAAATAGGCTTAGCAGGAGATTTTTTTTTAGGGTGAACAAAAATCATGTAACTGGCGTTATCGCTACGTTATACCGTATAGCGCCATCTCTACAATTTATGTGGAACTTGAATGTAAAACTCTGAGATAGGTACTACCGAATTTTTTTAAATAAAAATTAACTGTCATGTTATTTACTGTTTCCTGACTTTATATTAAGATGGCACTGTTAAGACATGAACAGATTTAAACTTTATCATCCGCATTATATGGAAAGGGTAAGAAGATAATGGTTCACAAATATTTTTAACTCTTAGGTCTTATCGATCCTAACCGACTGACTGTCATCTAAGGTCTTTTTATACGTAAGGAAATATATAGCCATTGTCCATTCTGATGTTTTGGATTGTATTGAGATGAAGCAAAGATTTTTAAAAGACTCTTATATTATGTTGGGCTGGGGAATAATGTTAGTAGAGTAATTTATCACAGTGGTACCTACCCGGCCGAACTCTGAAAGAAGAGTTCTACCACCAGTACAACTTTTCACATGGTTTAATAATTTTTGACACATTTCGTGGTTTCAGAATAAAAATCACACCTGTGCCACTGGGTCGAAATATCGACAGTTAAAATCGTCCTTTTGATCTTTCAACTACGTATTAATGAAACTTTATATTTTTTATAAAAAAAGGAGTTTTCAACGTCACCACAAGATAACCCGTGCGAAGTAAGAACAGGTTTCTGTACAACATCACACCAGAATCCCGCGAAAAATTAAGGAATTCCAGTAGGAAGGTATATTATGTAAAAAAATCGTAATTCACGCCGTGGGCGGAGCCGCGGGCAACAGCTAGTTTAAAAATAAAAAAATGACATCAATAAATAATTTTGTGACATATTGCAACGAAAATATAGAACAGGTGTCTATCATAACATTCTTAGGTATGTACTTGGATGAATTCTTGACTTGGAGTACACATGTAGATGTTTTATGTAAAAAAATCAATAGATTTGTTTTCGCCTTGAGAAGACTTTCCAAAATAACGGATAAAAACACTGCATTATCGGCATATCATGGCTATGTAGTTTCGAATATTAGATATGGGGTAATGCTGTGGGGTAATGCCTCGGAAGTTAACAGAGTCTTCTTGATTCAAAAAAAGTGCATCCGAGCAATATGTAATAAGGGACCAATTGAATCATGTAGGCCCCTTTTCAAATCACTTAAACTACTAACCCTGCCATGTATTTATATATTTGAAGTGGCGTGTTTTGTTAAAAGGTATAAGAATGACTTTTTTGAAATATGTGGAAATTTTTCAAAGAACAATGGTGTGGGCCCATACATCGCTTTCGCTCACGTTACGCTATTGCAACTATAAATGAAAAATATTTTTTTGGTTGGGCCTGCAAGCCTGAACTCAATGCTATAAGATTTTTCTTACAAAAAAGTGGAGAAAAATTGATATTTATTTTCAAAATATTGTATCTGAGTATTATAACAACTGCGACCTCCGCCATGAAGCATCTGAGAGCATAGACAATACACTATATACTCTTTGATAAATATTTGTCACTTGTCCCAGAATTTGTCACTGTCGACAGTTGAGACCATGTAGCCATCATGTAGCTGTCGGACAATGTTGCGAGATGCCGGAATTAAAAAACTCCAATCGACTGGAATAAAAAACTAATTGAGTTAATAAATTAATATTGAATTACAAGGGTATTTCGGAAACGCTAAACTACCAAGACAAAATAATCTATCCTCAAAATAATCGGTTGTAATAGATTTCAGTATTAGTAATAGGTGTAGTTTTCTGACAAATAATCACAAATAGTCAAACAGTTTATTTCAGTGAGACTGGCTCACACGGAAAAATAATATTCAGTTTTACTCCAACGCAATGGAAAACCCTAAACTAATTTAATCTTTTTATGTGTGTTTTTATGTGTGTTATATTCGAGTGAAATAAAATGCAAAAAAAGAACGATTGAAATCGGCACAGTTATTATTGTCTTGTATTCTAAATTCTGATCTAAGAATTAACGTAGTACTTGAAAATAGGTTATCTTTAAAGTGGACCGATCGTCAAAAATATGTAGTATAAAAGTGGAAAAGTTTTGCATCGAGCAACTCTAGCTGTCAGGAATGTGGAAACGGAACCTATCAGTAATCAATTGAATTTCTTTAAATATTTTATTTTTTGACCCGTCCTTTACAATAACTGGTGATACCTTGAAAAAATTCAGTTATTTACTAGAATCGTCTTCTAATAAATGTTACATTTAGACGCTAAACTTTGTTTGTGTACATTTCTGCCCATGTTCTTTCAATACTCGCTATCCAAATAAAATATATTATCCACCAGTTAAAACTGCCCTAAGGGCCAAAAGCTGTTACCATATGATGATATCGATTTATAACGGGTTGCCTGCATCAATAAAGGATTTACCATACGCCAAGTTTAAAGTAAAACTATACAGCAAAAACATTTTCATGTAAAATGTTGCCAAGACGAGAACATGTGGCTTACACTATCAAAAAGTTATCAGATCTCATGTAGAGCAAGACTTCTAACTCCACACGCCCTAACTCTATAAATCCTAACTTTATAAACTCTACACTTTAGTCAAAATATATTATGTCTTGGCTGTTTCGGTACCGTCACATGGGCGTAAAGTGAAGAATTTATTCACTGTTCAGTACTTTTCTAATAGAGTTTTGCAAGTGGCATAATGGACCATGCAAAATTCAAGAAATTTCACATTAAAATTAAATGGTATCACCATTGTTATGGGAAAAACTTACATTTATTAAAAATATCCTCTAAAGCAAAGGAACACACTTTTGCAAAGTGTGATGAAGTATTTGAAACCAATGCAGTTAGTAAAACCTAAGTGCAGTTTCTGAGGAGACTCAATACCTATCTAATAAATAATCGTTACTACAGAAACTAGGTATTGTATATCAGAAAAGTTAAAGTCAGTGAATAATATTTTTACTTTGCACCCATGTGACAGTAACGAAACAGCCAAGACATAATATATTTTGACTAAAGTGTAGAGTTTATAAAGTTAGGATTTATAGAGTTAGGGCGTGTGGAGTTAGAAGTCTTGCTCTACATGAGATCTGATAACTTTTTGATAGTGTAAGCCACATGTTCTCGTCTTGGCAACATTTTACATGAAAATGTTTTTGCTGGGATTTCACTTCTTTTTGTAAGTTGTGTACGACTATATTTTTTATTTGGTTAATTTCCTTTTCTTTGGTGTATTTCTTGAATATCATTGCAAGGTGGATATTTGTCCGAATCAAGTATCCCTCTATCATTTAAATGAGGGAACCCTCCTTGGTTCACCTAGTTTATTTTTTTCCTTATTTGTAGAATATGTATTATATTTCTTGCGCATCAAAGGTGCCTTTTTCAGTACAAGTATACAATTGTAGGTCATCCCAGTTATCTACAACATGTCGCACAATAGCAGTCCTGACTTGCAACGCCACCTCAAAGTCAATTTTTTCAAACATTAAATATGTCAAGGAATGGAAGAGGCAGGAACCATCTCCCGGCATATGAACCACGCGATGATGGCGGGGTCCCAGTTCTACTTCTAGTGAAACTATTTCACAAGCCATTTCAAACTAAGGAAATATAATACCTATTACCTACCTAATATTATTTACCTAACTATACCTAATTTTACTTATTTAGAAAACCTACCTAATAACGTAGATACTATATTACTTACTAAATTTATTTAAAAAACCAAACTTAAAACCTAATTTTATTTACCTATTTAAAACCTACCATATAACAATCTTATTAAATCAAAATAAAAACGTGTCTTGCGGCCTTCACTAAAACAACCCTATACCTACTAAACTAAGAAATAACATTCAATAAAATCATAATACAACTAGACAAGACAATACAAGACAAGACAAGCACAAGACAAAACTATCAATCGATTTACATGTGACGTAAACCACATCCGCGTAAAGGACTTTAAGTTCATCGTAGGTATATACATTCTGTAAAATGAGAACTTACAGCGCGAGTTAACTCCGTACAGCGCCATCTGTCGAACGGTAGAGGAATGCGCACGGGCTCAAGCAAACAAAATTAAAGCAATAATTAGCATAAATTAATGAAGTCTAAAAGGAAAACTATCACGGTTAAGTAACGAGTTAACGAGTATTGGCCTTAACTTATAAAATATACTTTTTTTTTTATCTTGGGGAATCCTCATGGATACCCAGTCGCCCGGGGGAGCGGCTGGGTTATGCCGGACTCTTACCGGCTAAACCCCACGGTGTTTCCTCCTCGCACCGTATGACGGGAACACGGGAACGCTTGCGCAAACCTCCGCGAACCCGCCGGTGCCCGGCCGCTTGCGCGGCCCCTCCACGAGGTGGAGCATGGAGCTCCCCTCCAACAGCAAGGCCGGCCAGAAACACCTAAGCCGGCCTTACCTCCTCGGCGCCCATCCGTAAGGCGACGGACCCCCCTGGGACCGCCACCCAGGGGCCGTGGGCACGGGTAAGCCGATACCTGCGAAGCTTGCTCCTGCACTTCGCAGGCATCGACCTCCCATACCCCGCGGCGGATCTGATCTTTGGCTCCGCCGCAAACCACCAAACGGCCGCAGAGGACAGGGAGAACGACAACGACACACCGACACTCCTCTTCCCCTGCGGCCCCGCCGCCGACGCATCTAACGGTGCGCCACCGTTTGGTCGCGGGAGATAGGGCGAGCGGCAACGACACACCGACTCCTCCCGCGACCCCTCCTGGCTGCAGGAGACAGAAAACTCTGTCCCCCGCACCCCTCTTGGACGCATCCAGAGCGGGCCCATCTCCAGGCCCACTCCGAGCGTCCCCTCCTGGATTCCTTTTGGCTTCACCGTGGGGCCCAACCACGGCTACTGAGCCCCCCCATCGCGACAAGATTGGAATCCATCGGGGGGGACCATTCGAAAAATTTGAAATAAATATGATCAATAGAAGTTAACGTATATTTTACAGGAAAAATAAAATCAACCCTCTAACTATTATACTTTTTTTGCTAATAACAATAATCCGCCGAAAACAAAGTTAGGTTTGCGGTTTGCCAACAAAAGTACTTACTTAAATATGTAAATTAAACTCGTAAAATCATGAACAAAAGTGATTATTTTAATGTTTTACTTCTTTTATGGTATGGAACCCTCGGTGCGCGAGTCCGACTCGCACTTGGCCGGTTTTTTTATTTTCTATAGACCGTATGCGTCTTATAAAATATACTTGAAAATAGTAAGAATTTCGTTATAATTCCATGGAAATTTTTTATCAAATACAAGATGCATACCTACAGTGTCTATTATTTATACTTTATAATGTATGACTGCGCGTGGCCCTTTTTTTAGAGTTCTACTCGTATATTAAAATGTTAAAAATGCAAACTTTATGTTGAGACTTCCTCCGTCCGTCCGTCCGTCCGTCTATCACAAACAATAGAATATTTCAGCAACTACCTACCTACTTACGCTATCTACATGGAAATAGATGTCGGCGTTAATGGCCCAAGGTCATTGCAAAATCACCCGGAGCAATATTTCAAGAACAAAATTCCCAGCTCTGAACAATACCTACATAGAAGTCTTTGGCTCTGAACTTACAAGTCTTTCTATACGGGCATGGGCATTGGGCATAATTAATATCATTTTTGAAAATACCTACTCGCTTGCGCTAAGTCACTGGACGATTTTTTTTTAATAATCCACACACTGCGTTTCCACAGGGTCGTCACTAGACGATACTTTTAAGTTTTGTCCGAGTGCAGTCTGCCATTTAAATCAGAGAACTTAGTACCTGCCTACTTGGTTCTTGTAGTTCTACGTAGGTAGGTATGTATATGTAGGAACGAAATTTTTGAACGTGATTTTAACCCACTTTTAAGCATCGGATTAAATTAAATGCGTGCGTTTGGGCACTAAGCAGGTATTTGAGCGCTATATAACGCTATTCAAAATCAGATTTGACGCTTGGCACGTTCGACAGCTCACGCTGGGCACTGGGCACTCGGCTCAATGTGGGTTTTTCTCACTGAGCACTGGATCATGGTCACTCAACGTGCAGTGAAACTCGGCTCGTTAAACATGAAATGCTTGGAACTTGGGCTTGAAACGTGTAATATTACTGGGCACGTGGCACTGGGCACTTGGACGCTTGGCCGCTTGGGCACTGGAATCAGTGGAAAAATTTACGTTTTTTCCATATGTTTACTAGCATTACTAGCAGATATCTAACATGAAATTAAGTTTTTATTATACCTATATACTTATGGGAAACCCCATACGAACTTCCAACCCCCTAATTTTATGGATGTGGGGTGATTAACTAAAAATCCTGAAACACGTATTTAATTGTTTATTACAAAGAATCCCTATATCAATTTTGAGACCTCTAGCATCAATATTTGCGGTAATTTCATACAAACTTCCATCCTCTATTTTAAGGGGTTGGGGGGTTAAATTTCCAACTTTTGTAATTTTTTTGTTGGTTGTGTGCTAATACTAGCTTATATACCAAATTTCAGAAATTAAGTTTTTATTATACCTATATACTTAGGGGAAACCCCATACGAACTTCCAACCCCCTAATTTTATGGATGTGGGGTGATTAACTAAAAATCCTGAAACACGTATTTAATTGTTTATTACAAAGAGTCCCTATATCAATTTTGAGACCTCTAGCATCAATATTTGCGGTATTTTCATACAAACTTCCATCCCCTATTTTAAGGGGTTGGGGGGTTAAATTTCCAACTTTTGGAATTTTTTTGTTGGTTGTGTGCTAATACTAGCTTATATACCAAATTTCAGCTTTCTAGGTCTTCAGGAAGTACCTAGGAATTTTGATGATCATCAGTGAGTCAGTCAGTCAGTCAGTCAGTCAGTCAGTGACGAAATTTGGGTTTTTTAGACGTCAATAAAATCTAAAGTATAAGACCTATAAAATTGAAACTTTATAGGTTTAATAAGTTCACTGGCGACATCATTTTCCGAGAATTTTGATTATCTGAAATAATTCAGGCCTAAGTTATAAGGGTTTAAAAATACGGCGAAACACTTCCAGAAAAGATAGGTAGTGCCCTCGCGCTTCGCTTGGCTCGTCTTGGCGGGGACACTACCGTGTCCCCAGATAGCTGGTTGGTCGACAAATGTTTTTATTCTGTTAAGGAGTATTATTCTATGAAAAATTAAGTGTATGTAATTTTAAATTATTATTTGCCAATTTTTTCTTTTTTCTTTTTGTATGATAATTTTGTAAATGCATTTTAATTTTCATTTTTATATATATTTTTTATAAGCTTTAACCTACTATGAACATTTGCATGTCAATATATTTGTTGACTAAACATGGAACTTGTAATGTACTATGTTTATGCAAATAAATGATGATTGATTGATTGATTGAACTAAGATTCGGAAAATTACCACAAGGAAACCGTCGCGATGCGACGTAGTATTTTTAATATAGGTGCCTACCAAGATAGAAAAGGAAAGTAGATATAGTCACTTTAGTCTTTTAGCGACATTCTGAATTTTTTAAATAATTCAGGATCATAATGAAGGGATTTTAGCCTAACTGGCGAAGGCTCTCCATAATCTATCACACTCATGCCAATGTCTAACACAGACGAAAGATTAAGTTTATACCTATTGATGCCGAATGCCGTAAAAACAATGCGTAAACGCAAGCCGCCTATTTAAAAAGAAAGGTCAAGTGCGAGTCGGGCTTGGGCACTGAGGCTTCCGTACTATCAAGCCCCATTCTCAATAGTATTGAAGTAAACTAAAGACCCTGCCTACCAAATGCAAAAACGAGCAAAAAAAATCATGTTTGTTGTATGGGACGGACTCCTCTTTAATTCTTCATTTAATTTTAATTTTACTATTTATTTCTACAGCAAATATACCTACATAATATATCTGTGAAAATTTTAAGCGTCTACCTGTTACCGTTATCAATAAAGCAAATATAAGCAAAAAAATCACGTTTTTTTTGTATGGGAGCCCCCTTAAATATTTGTTTTATTCTAGTTTTTAGTATTTATTATCATAGCGGTAACAGAAATACATCATCTGTGCAAATTTTAAGTCTGTAGCTATCATGGTTCAAGAGATACAGCCTGGCGACAGACGGACGGACGGACAGTGATTTCGGACGTCCGTATTTGGTTTCCTTTTTCACCTTTTGGGTACGGAACCCTAAACTCACAAAAAAAACCTTTACCTCTTTAGTCATCCAAACATTTTTCTCCGAGAGGACGAAGCCTCCGTTGTCGTAGCAACGCTTCTTATTAACCATTTTCCTTAGCAAATAGAAATATAAAGTTTTTATTTTCCTTCCTATAATAAAAACACCTTTCCACTAAAACGATTATCTTTATCACACAGTCTGTACAATATGAAAAAAACCTTGAGATAATTCAACGTAAATTAAAAAGCAAGAACCTTAATTTAAAAAAAAGGTAAATTTAAATTTTTAAACGATAAAATGTAGTCTATGAAAACTTCGCGCGCTAATTTTCAGCTGTCATTTGTCAGCACAACGGTAGAGCACGCGGGAAAACCGTTCAGTAAGTAGCGTCGAAGAGAACTGGCAATGGTTAAGTCTTTACTCTTTACCCAAATAATATACTTACAGCAATGAACGAAGTACACTGACCAGTTACCAGAATATTTTTTCTCGTGGCTCGATTCGTTAGCCAGAATTGCGTGCATTTTCGTATGGAAGACTTGATTTTCTGGATTGAAAGATATCCAAAATATTATGTAAGTACTTTCGTACCTCCACCTTTCTTATATTTATCTTATAATTATTATTAATATTATCAATATTATCATATTAATTTCTCAAAATATGTAATAAGGAGTAGATAACGCGTAAGTCGTTAGTAGGCAAGGAACGTGCGAGTCTTAGGTAGGATTTTAGTACATGATTCCTGTATTCTCATACTTATCAGTGAAAATATAGGTAGAGAATTAAAATGCTGTCAATGGTTTATCGTCAAAGCCTTAGCGTCCATTCACCCTGAAAATTATAGCTTGACCAGCTAATAGCTTCTCGAATCATGATAACGCTTGGAAAATAAGCGAAGAAAAGTTTTATTTATTCAAATTGGTGGTATTTTCTTCTAACTAACCCAGCACGTCTGTACCTAACTTGTATATGGACAGCATTTTGAATATATTCTATCATTGATATAATATAATACTAAGGATTTCGGGTCAGCGCTAAAAAAATGTCCTAACCTAATGATAGCCAAAACACGAAAATATTTCCATTAGGCTGTAAAAAATACCCTCGTTTATAAAGGTTTTGTCGGGAATTTTGTTTTTCGTGAATTAGGTATTACACCCGTGGTCCATAGATTTATATGCCAATGTATTTTATGGATATTTTATCCTGGTACATAAAAAAACATACAGTCGAATTGAGAACCTCCTCCTTTTTTTGAAGTCTGTTAAAAAGAAAGTGCTCTATGTATATTAATTTTTACTTAAAGCAATGACGCAATGTTTTCATACATTTTAGTTGAGTAAGTGTCTACCATTTATTTAGCATCGAAGTTTTTTTTTACTCTTATCTCGTCTAAATAGGTTAGTTAATTATTTAAATTTATCATAATAAAGAAATAATGGAATATTTAATGGCGTTGTTTCCAAATATAGATACCTACGGTATAAAGTTTTATTATTAATTATATACTTTGCATTTAAAATAAATGATTGGTCAAGTGCGAGTCGGGCTCGCGCACTGAGTGTTCCGTAGTCCGTACCATCAATACCAATTCTCAATAATATTAAAGTAAACTAAACTACCCTGCCCACAAAGTTCAAATATAAGCAAAATATCACGTTTGTTGTACTTAATTTAATTATTTTTAAATTTAAATGAACTATTTATTTTAAAGTGGACTAAGTAATTAACTTTTTAGGTACTTAATCAATTGTATTGTGAAGTTGGTTAAAAATACTAAAATTGTTATATACTAATTACAGGAGTAAACTGCTTTTGCGGTTTGTTCAACATGTTTACTATCATTTGGTTGGTTCTCTAATTATAAGTATCTAGTGTCGCCACTTCTTTCGCCACGTGGTAATTTATCGTAGAAACTGAGTAAGTAGAAAGTTAAACCAATCTAGTATTCGCGTTGACTATAGAAAAATATATACTTATACTATATATTGTAAATTGTATCGGGTTAATTATATTAATAAAATAGTGTAAATATACCTACATTCAAGGGCGTCGCCAGCCGATGACGCAGGGGGGGGCAAGTTGACTTTACCTACTACAATTCATACTTTTCTCTTCTCTATGAATGAGAAAAGTAGGTATGAAATGTAGATAAAGTCGACAGCACATGAAGCTTTTCACTTGTACTACGAGCCTTACATCTACTGCGATTGTAATAACAACAGTATCTTAGTACTATATACATGTATATTCTGTGACAGTACAGAGTCCAATGTGAAAAGCTACACGAGCACGAGCTCTTGACTATGCAATAAAAATCTTGTAAATAAGTTGTTTATTAGAAAAATAGAATAAAAATGAGTTTGAATTTGAATAAGTGTACAGCGTACAGCATATTTTTTTTTAAATTACCAGAACTTCAAGCAAATCAACTCGAAGACTTAGGACTTTGGTTGCATTATATTTGGCAACTTTTTAGAATCTCTAGGGGGGGCAGCTGCCCCTCCCTGCCCCCCCTTGGCGACGCCCTTGCCTACATTAATTATATTAATAAACAAAAAAACCGACTTCAACTCCCATCAATACTTCAATCTTTTTTGAAGTCAGTTGAAGAAAGAGGTTTGAGGTGAAGGAGGAGGGACACGTTTAATTTGCGTATCGTGGCCCGATCTTTTAAAATTGATCACTTATGAACGATTCGGCATGAAGTTACAGTTAACCCATTGATAATAATAGTCAAGATAGGCCCATCCGAACATTTTACGTAAACCTTCTTCATACAAGAAAATGTAGAGCCATGTGTCGAAACTCCTGCGAAATACTGCGTAGGCTTACAGCTTACTACTGACGCCGGGGGGGTTTTGCTCCCATAAACTGGCGACATTTTTTCGCGCGGTCCGCCCCGTCTAGAGTATACGACTACGTCAATGAGTTAACCATATATTGCCATGAAGTGGTACTTCATGACATTTGCCAATAACCTAACCTAACCTAGTCATTATTATCAGTCAGATGTGGAAAATTCGTGACACCAGTTTTTTAGAAGCCTGAGGGCAAAAGGAAAGAACTCTTATAAATTAATAGTTTTTGAACTATTAATCTACAAACGCATTAACTAAAACAGCATTGAAGGCTTAGTTAATTTAATCCAGTTAAAAGAAAAATTATTATAGACGTAATCTTGTGATTTCACCTAAATGAGAGGAAAATTCTTAAAGAAAATTAATGAACAATTATAAAGCAAATTGGTTGTCGTTAGGAAAATTACCTTGATAGGTACCTATATTGTTTTGAGATGACATATTTCTGTGCTGCATTCCACAATCCGAGTCCACAATAATAATTAGCTTCTACGAATCCCTCGATGTTCGACGATACCACAAAAAAACTTATTTTCATTCCGAGCAAGCACTCGAAATACTTAAGTACCTACCCAAAGATCAAAATCGCTAGATGAGCCCTAAGAGCCCCCGCGCATTAGGCGACCAGGCCGCGCGGCCACGTCGCTGCGGCCAACTAATTCTTCCATGATATAATATGTAGATGCGCGCCACAGACTTTAATGTAGTCTGAGATGCGCGCATTACGCGACCAGCGGCCCGCGGCCACGCTCTGGCCGCGCGGCCAACGAAAAACATCGCGACACACATGCGGCCGCTTGGCCGCCGCGTCCAACGAGATCCGGGAAATCGTATGAAATTACTCTTATTAATTACTACGCATGGCGTTTGATACTGAACGTTTCATTTTAGAAATTCAAAACAGAAGAGCGCTATGGGACCACTCATCGGCTGATTATTCGGATAAAAATTAAAAAAGGCAATTTATCTTCATATTGCAGTACGTCTGGAAAGTATGTGTGATATATTCCTTTCGTAAGCCTCTCCCGTAACAATGGATGAATCCAAAATTTCTTGGTCCTTTTTTTCTTTCTCTTTTGTAATAATGAACAAACTAGCGCAGCAATAATTTCTTCTTCAACGTCCATTTCGGAACACGATGTGTATTCGACTGACGAATGTGGTCGCAGACGTGGCCGCCAAAGTGCGCGGCCAGGCCGCGCGACGTGGCCGCGCGGCATGGCCGCCTAATGCGCGGGGGCACGCCTTCAAAAACGTCCACGTTTTTGTGTTGCGTGCAACAGGTTGAATGACATCTCATTTACGCTTAAACGAATTTGCACTCGCGTTCTCTGTCACACAATCATACTCGTGAGAGCGCTCACTCAGCATGTTTGTAGACGTTTTGATGTGCGCATTGTAGGCTTAGGGCTCATCTAGCGATTTAAATCGTTGTTAGTATTTATATGATCAGTGATAATATGTCCCAATATATAACTCAACTCAGGGTGCAATGCCCTGCAAATTGGCAAAACATAAGAAACAAGTTCTTTGGAATTGCAGATAAGACCATGGGCTATTAAGTGCTGATTTTGGCCGTACTTTTGGTTGAATGTAAAAAAAACTGAAATAACTAAGGTAAGTGAGGGGTAATTCGGTATGTCTGGTAATTTCGTTAGTTTTTGCTTCTGGCGTAAAAATAAGCAATAAAGACATGTTATAAATAAATTAAACGTAAATTCTAAATCTTCATCATATTACCCTTTAAAAAATCGAGTATGAGAATTTTGGTGAAAAAGCTCAGACCAATACGACTCTTTAAAACCTTAGTTGGCCGCAAACCGTTGTAGTACACCTGCGTGCCTGTAATTACCGTAAGCTTAAACATCATACTTTATAAGCTTACAGAAAGACAAAGGTAAGTCTATTTTAATTAAGTTTTTTATAGTGTAAATTTGTGTTTCTTTACAATTAATATAATATAAGACAGAGATAAATACAAGTACTAAATTCACTTAAAATTTCAATTAATCGACTCACGAAATACCCGGCATCTTATTTTTCTTAGGTTGCGTATTTCGTATCACTACCGAATTAAGAATTTATGAGTTTCTTTTTTAAAGCTAGTGTATTAATTTATTAATCAAGATATTTTAAATATAAAATCAAAATCATAATTTGAAAGTAATGAACTTTCTTATGAGCTAAATTCGGTATATGATTTTTTCAATAAAACTCTTAAAATACGAGTTTGAACTAAACCTAAATTTGAATTTTTATGGTGAACTCGCATAGGTACTAGTAGCATGGTTTTATTTATAGTTCGTTTTGCTTCATTTATTTTCATATAATATCTTTATATTCAGGATATTTAATAGTTACTTTAAATGATTTTTGAATGATTTACAAACTTAAGTACAGGACTTTTCCAAAATAAGTATCACGAAATAAGATGTTTTTATTTTAGCACTCACTTTTAATTTCGTGATAAGGAATTTAATTTCAATTTATTAGTTTTAGTGATGAAAAATGTCTTATGTTAATAAACATGAAGTTCTACATTTCAAGTTTCATTACAAACCTCACTTAGGTACTCAACTCAAAATTCTCTGTAAAATAAAAAAAGTAACTGTTTCCATCAAATACCTGCAGGCATTACTTTGTAAAGGTTTGTGATTAGTAGGAAAAAATTAAAGTTATTTTGTTATGTTTCAGCCACATGGAACATAATGAGATATACCGTACAAAGTGATATTTGAGTAATCATTAATTTATTAATAATAACAGTTATTTACTTTTAAGGGTTATTTTTTTACTATTTTTTTATTTTGAAATCTACTGAACCGATTTTGATATTTTTTTCACTAATGGAGAGCTACATTATCCTGGATGGATATTGGCTACTTTTTATCTCGAAAAAATCTATTGTTCCTAAGGTATGCAAGCGATATCGTGGAAAACAGTTATGATTAGGGAACAGTTTGTACTTAAAGCTGAATTTGAGCTTAATGTAACATGTTTTTCCTTTAGAAATCGAATATCTTCATTGCTATTATTAACGTATTAAACTCCTGTTATATTTTTATTTAAAATGTTTTAATATAATATCATAAAATTATTGTACAAAAGTTTATCCCGAAATAAAAACCCTGAATTCACGAATTAAAAAGCTGAGCCAAATTTTATCACGAAATAAGAAGGAAAAAAGAGGTCTACCAATAAATTATTTAAAAAGAAAATTCTAACTAAAATCACTTAATTCATGCACGTATTAGCTGGCAAAAGACCAATGTTCTTTTAAAAAAAACTTTCAAACAGAAATCAGGTTTAGTTTTTTAGTTTTATATTAATTTTTGAAGTCGTCGTAGCCTTACACCCATATTCTTAGACGTTTCCTTCAACATCCCTTCACTCAAACTCAATCGAGGAAGCTTCAAAACTCCCTCAGTGTCAACCTCGAAATCGGTATTCATAAAAAGGAAACGTCTAAGAATATGGGTGTATCACCCATATTCCTAGACGTTTCCTTCAACTCACCTCACCTCCACTCAACCTGTCTTGAGCAATATTTGTATTCTTAAATGTTAAAAAACCTCCTCCACTTGAGTATTTACTCATTCGAGTCGAGAGAGAATTGAGAAATGAACTGTCAAACGTAAGGTACGTCGCCAGCAACCTTACAGCTGCCAAAACCCGTATTTAATAGATATTTTAAGGAATAAAGTGCGAATAAAATGGATTTCGAGCAGTTTATTAATTATGCTTATGATTAGTTATGTATGTGATACAAATAGAAAAGAGGAATTCCATGTGCCGCCAATGATGCAATTATTTGTACAAGTTTTACGCTTCAGGGATGTTTCAGGTAAAATTCTATTACTTACTTGCCTAACTATGTACGTAGATAAATATAACCCTTTGGCAGAAGCTTTGCCGATGACTTCCCCTTACATTTCATACCACCGTCACCCGCAATCGTCTGATAACGGACGCGGGTGGCGGTCGTATGATGAAGTGGGAAGGAAAGTCATCGGCAAATCTTCTGTGAGCGGGTAGTATGTAGGTACCTATCATTATGTGATGATTTCCGTAAATCTATAGCATACTCAACTGATGTTTCTTAAGTATTCTTTCACAATGATTCTTATGTCTTTGGTAATAATAAACTATTTTTGTTCATAGACTGACTGTGGAGACGACGGCAGGGTCGGAGAGGGCACGGTTTCTAAAAAACTGGCAAAGTTATCCAAACAATTGGCTATGATAACGCCACAATATATAAACTTTCCTTCGAGTGCAGAGATGAATGCAATTAAGATGGAGTTCTACCAGATTGCTGCGTTCCCTGGTGTTGTGGGATGTATAGACTGCACACACGTGCCCATCAAAAATCCAGCTAGGGAACGTGGACTCACAGCACTCAGGCTAAGAACATGCGGACTGTGGAAAGAAACTCACATATGCCACACCAAAATACTACATGAAATAAAAAAGCCCTTACATAGATTTGATCTGTGATAAAACTAGGAAGGAACACGTTATGGATATAACCCATATAAAATTTTATCAGCCCTTTGTGCAAAACCCGTATGAAGGAAGACGAAACACACACGTACTACTACGGTGCACTGAAGTATCGGATTAACACTAGACCTTCAGCAAAACCTCAAGATATCCTGTTCGGATTCTGGAGTGAGCTCGGCTGGCGGTAGGACCCGCATCGGCGACTTCACGCGCAACGGAAGAAGAGATCAAATGTTGACTTGAGCGGGTGTAATCTGATGGCTATTCTAGTACTGCTGATTTTGTATTAATGTAGTAAAAATAATAATAGTATAAACTAAGCTCAGCGTAATAAAAACATTTTTGAATGGAACAATCATTTATTTCTTAAATTCTCTAAAATTAATTAAGCAGCTTCCCTTTCTAGGCAAACTTTTTAATAACTTTCCTCAGCTTCTTTCACCAGCCACTCCCTCTTGGCTACTTTTAATTTACGTAATTCTTCTTCACGTTCTTGAGCTCTTTTATAAGACTCTTCCCTTAGCGAGAACTTCTCTTGAATTATTTGGGCTCTAATATTTCCTAAAAAATGCGTAATATTAGAAACAATGAGATAAAACGACGCGTAGAATTTATGTAAACAACAAATTTTGGCAGTTAATGTGACATTAATTTGTAGTGGCCAACATTATAAAAATAAAATTACCTCAAAACAATGACGTCACGTGTGACGGCACACCTCCACTCGACTTGACTTGACAGAGTTTACCTCACTCGAGTGGAGGACAAAACAGATTTGAAGGCCAACTAAGAATACCGATTTCGAGGTTGACACTGAGGGAGTTTTGAAGCTTCCTCGATTGAGTTTGAGTGAAGGGATATTGAAGGAAACGTCTAAGAATATGGGTGTTAGTTGGCCTTCAAATCTGTTTTGTCCTCCACTCGAGTGAGGTAAACTCTGTCAAGTCAAGTCGAGTGGAGGTGTGCCGTCACACGTGACGTCATTGTTTCGAGGTAATTTTATTGTTATAATGTTGGCCACTGCAAATTAATGTCACATTAACTGCCAAAATTTGTTGTTTACATAAATTCTACGCGTCGTTTTATCTCATTGTTTCTAATATTACGCATTTATTAGGAAATATTAGAGCCCAAATAATTCAAGAGAAGTTCTCGCTAAGGGAGGAGTCTTATAAAAGAGCTCAAGAACGCCAAGAAGAATTACGTAAATTAAAAGTAGCCAAGAGGGAGTGACTGGTGAAAGAAGCTGAAGAAAGCTTGCCTAGAAAGGGAAGCTGCTTAATTAATTTTAGAGAATTTAAAAAATAAATGATTGTGTCATTCAAAAATGTTTTATTACGCTGAGCTTAGTTTATACTATTATTATTTTTACTAGATTGATACAAAATAGATAGCAAAATTAGCAGTAAGTACTAGAATAACCACCAGATTACACCCGCTCAAGTCAAGATTTGATCTCTTCGTCTGTTGCGCGTGAAGTCGCCGATGCGGGTCCTCGCAAGGTCACTACAGCCAGCCGAGCTCACTCCAGAAACCGAACAGGATATCTTGAGGTGTTGCTGAAGGTCTCGTGTTAATCCGATACTCCAGTGCATCGTAGTAGTACGTGTGCCGGTGTTTCGTCTTCCTTCATGCAGGTTTTGCACAGGGGGCAGATACAATTTTATATGGGTTATCCATTACGTGTTCCTTCCTTATTTTATCACAGATCCAATCTATGTAAGGGCTTTTTTATTTCATGTAGTATTTTGGTGTGGCCTGTGTGAGTTTCTTTCCACAGTCCGCATGTTCTCAGCCTGAGTGTTGTGAGTCCACGTTCCCTAGCTGGATTTTTGATGGGCACTTGTGTGCAGTCTATAAATCCCACAACACAAGAGAACGCAGCAATCTGGTAGAACTCCATCTTAATTGCATTCATCTCTGCACTCGAAGGAAAGTTTATATATTGTGGCGTTATCATAGTTTGGATAACTTTGCCAGTTTTTAAGAAACCGTGCCCTGGCTCAGTTTGTGGAGGTCTCCATAGTCAATCTATGAACAAAAATAGTTTATTTATTACCAAAGACAGAAGAATCGTTGTGAAAGAATACTTAAGAAACATCAGTTGAGTATGCTATAGATTTATAGAAATCATCACATAATGATAGGTACCTACATACTACCCGCTCACAAAAGATTTGCCGATGACTTTCACGGGTGGCGGTCGTATGATGAAGTGGTCATCATACGACCGCCACCCGCGTCCGTTATGAGACGATTGCGGGTGACGGTGGTATGAAATGTGAGGGGAAGTCATCTGCAAAGCTTCTGCCAACGGGTTATATTTATCTACGTACATAGATAGGCAAGTAAGTAACAGAATTTTACCTGGAACATCCCTGAAGCGTACAACTTGAGGGCTACAAATAATTGCATCATTGGCGGCACAGGAATTCCTCTATGTGTATCACATACATAATTAATCATCATATACATAATTAATAAACTGCTCGAAATCCATTTTATTCTTTAAAAAATCTATTAAATACGGGTTTTGGCAGCTGTAAGGTTGATGGCGACGTACCTTACATTTGACAGTTCATTTCTCAATTCTCTCTCGACTCGAATGAGTGAATACTCAAGTGGAGGAGGTTTTTTAACATTTAAGAATACAAATACTTATTGCTCAAGGCAGGTTGAGTGGAGGTGAGGTGAGTTGGAGGAAACGACTAAGAATATGGGTGTTAGTATACCGAATTACACCTCACTTACCTTATACGGACATTTGGAGTTCAGCTTAAAATCGACATAAAGTTCGCAATAAAAGAAGTGTGATACGAGTAAAGAACGCTTCTTTATGAGGTAATAAATCTGCACCAGTATAAAGTTCCAATTGGTAAAAGGAACAAAAAGAATATATTTGCCACCACATATAAATACCACTATGTAACCTATTTTAGGTCTAATTGCTTAAAGTAACTTAACAGAAACTTTGTCTTTTTGAAAATAAATATTAATATTTAATAACGATAACCTTTCTGCTGAAGTTAATTTAAGCAACCAATAGACGTATTGCCTAAGATGCTGGCACTAGAATATCTTACTTAAGGAGCATGCCACGGGTGTGCCCGCGAATTCAAATTTTTTGTGGATTTTCGCGATTTTTAAGCTAATAAGACATAATAAGAAAGTAGGCTTATGGCAGTCAAATTGCGGGAATTCCAGTATCGTCTTCACGTGTTTCTACAAAAATCTCTGCTTCAAAGTGTCGAGTTAAAGAAATTAGCGAATTACTATTTACTTACTCTCTTAAAGCTTGATACTCGAACTAATTTCCTAGAATAGACATTTTTATGCAAAGATTTATACACATAAAGATGATACTGCCATTCCCGCAGCTTGACTGCCATATGCCTATAATGTGTAACTAGAGTACAAATTGCAATAAAACCACGAAAATTTTGAATTTCGTTGAGGTATGCGGTAACCTAAATGAAGCTCTTTGGTCGACGCTTAAATCAGTCTTCGAGTTTATTACAAATTGACTATTAGGTAGGTACTACGAGAGTAGTAAAAGTATCTAGGTACCTACGTGGCCAGGTGAGATTCACAGCATTCGCAGATCGCCCTTGTGTATAATTTAACTGTTATAAGGAAAAGGAATGCAAAAAGGTAAATTTAATAAACCACAATTGAACTTGATGCACGAATGCTTGTCAATTATTTTCTCAAATAGATAAAATACCAACGATTTGCGAATTAACAATTAAGTTTGACCAAATTTTTCCAAATAATAATAATAAGCCACATTATTAATGAAATGAAATGAAATGAAATTCTTTATTTCACATAAGCTCTCATGAAATGTCAAGACTCTACCGCCAGGTTCGGAAAGCAACTCGGTACTTGCTCTTTTCAAAAATCTATAAACCGGTGCAAAGGTAAGTCCAAGACTGTGTTGGCCCAAAAGTAATCTGATTACAATTACAAATTACTGATTAATAATTATAATCAAAAGTTTTAATTACAATTAATTAATCATAATCAAAAATTTTGATTACAATTAATTAATCATTAATCGTAATCATTAATTTGATTACTTGATTACTTATTTTAAATACTTATTAAATTTATTGGAAGAGCAAAACCAACAGCTTATGCTGAGCAAAATTTAAAAAATATGGCCGCCATTTTGAACTTTTTTGTTATTGGACTGAATTACTTCAAAATCGAAATCTGACCGTAGCAACAAGTATTGAGAAAGAATATGGTGCCAAAATTTAAAAAAGTGGCCGCCATTTTGAACTTTTTTGTTATTGGACTGAATTACTTCAAAATCGAAATCTGACCGTAGCAACAAGTATTGGGAAAAAATCTGGTGTCAAAATTTAAAAAAGTGGCCGCCATTTTGAACTTTTTTGTTATTGGACCGAATTACTTCAAAATCGAAATCTGGCCGTAGCAACAAGTATTGAGAAAGAATCTGGTGTCAAAATTTAAAAAAGTGGCCGCCATTTTGAACTTTTTTGTTATTGGACCGAATTACTTCAAAATCGAAATCTGACCGTAGCAACAAGTATTGAGAAAGAATATGGTGCCAAAATTTAAAAAAGTGGCCGCCATTTTGAACTTTTTTGTTATTGGACCGAATTACTTCAAAATCGAAATCTGACCGCAGCAACAAGTATTGAGAAAGAATATGGTGCCAAAATTTAAAAAAGTGGCCGCCATTTTGAACTTTTTTGTTATTGGACTGAATTACTTCAAAATCGAAATCTGAACGTAGCAACAAGTATTGGGAAAGAATCTGGTGTCAAAATTTAAAAAAGTGGCCGCCATTTTGAACTTTTTTGTTATTGGACCGAATTACTTCAAAATCGAAATCTGACCGTAGCAACAAGTATTGGGAAAGAATATGATGTCAGAATTTAAAAAAATGGCCGCCATTTTTAACTTTTTTGTTATTGGACCGACTTACTTCAAAATCGAAATCTGATCGTAGCAACAAGTATTGAGAAAGAATCTGGTGTCAAAATTTAAAAAAGTGGCCGCCATTTTGAACTTTTTTGTTATTGGACCGAATTACTTCAAAATCGAAATCTGACCGCAGCAACAAGTATTGAGAAAGAATATGGTGCCAAAATTTAAAAAAGTGGCCGCCATTTTGAACTTTTTTGTTATTGGACTGAATTACTTTAAAATCGAAATCACTTTATGTCATGTATATCACTTTATGTCAGTCGATCATAACTTATGGTATTGAAACTTGGGGAGGAGCAGCAAAGTCGCACATGATTCAGCTCGAAAGAGCTCAAAGACGTTTGTTAAAAGTGAGCCGCTTCCTTCCATTCCACTACCCTACAGCGAGACTATACAGTGAATGCAAGGTACTTTCTGTAAGACAAATATATATTTACAAACTAATACTGAAATTCCACTGTAAGGAAGGTAGAATATTTAACGTAGGAACAAGACGTAATAACAGAATCTTTTATTCAATCAAGTTTAAAAAATCCTTTATAAATAAATTTCCATGTTTTCTAGGAAGCTATCTGTATAACAAAGTGAACAAAATTCTAAACATACATAATCTCAATATTTATAAATGCAAAACTATTCTATTTGAATGGCTAAATAAACTTACCTACGAAGAAACTGAAAACATGATTAAAACCCTAAAATAATAATACGTTATGGCACAGACACACACACACACACACACACACACACACACACACACACACACACACACACACACACACACACACACACACACACACACACACACACACACACACACAACATTGTGTAATTAACATTATTTAATACCAACATTGTAGCAATTCTAGCGTAAAAATTTATATTTTGTTACTTGTATACCTACTTATTCACCATAAGTGTATTTTTATAGTAAACAGCCTAAGTACCTATTGTTCTTAACTGACCCTCTAGATTGGAGGAAACACTGCCACCTAAGACACAGGTGTCCACCTAGTTTAGGGGCAGTTTCTCACCTGCTTCTGGCACATTTGTATTTAATAGTATTCTAAGATTAATACATGAGTAAATCTTACAAGCAGATGATTTGTATTAGTACGTAAGTATTTGGGTTAATAAAGTTTTTTATTATATTAAAAAAAAAAAAAAAAAAAATCTGACCGTAGCAACAAGTATTGGGAAAGAATATTATGATGTCAGAATTTAAAAAAATGGCCGCCATTTTTAACTTTTTTGTTATTGGACCGACTTACTTCAAAATCGAAATCTGATCGTAGCAACAAGTATTGAGAAAGAATCTGGTGTCAAAATTTAAAAAAGTGGCCGCCATTTTGAACTTTTTTGTTATTGGACCGAATTACTTCAAAATCGAAATCTGACCGCAGCAACAAGTATTGAGAAAGAATATGGTGCCAAAATTTAAAAAAGTGGCCGCCATTTTGAACTTTTTTGTTATTGGACTGAATTACTTCAAAATCGAAATCTGACCGTAGCAACAAGTATTGGGAAAGAATATGATGTCAAAATTTAAAAAAATGGCCGCCATTTTTAACTTTTTTGTTATTGGACCGACTTACTTCAAAATCGAAATCTGATCGTAGCAACAAGTATTGAGAAAGGATCTGGTGTCAAAATTTAAAAAAGTGTCCGCCATTTTGTACTTTTTTGTTATTGGACCGAATTACTTCAAAATCGAAATCTGACCGTAGCAACAAGTATTGGGAAAGAATATGATGTCAAAATTTAAAAAAATGGCCGCCATTTTTAACTTTTTTGTTATTGGACCGACTTACTTCAAAATCGAAATCTGATCGTAGCAACAAGTATTGAGAAAGAATCTGGTGTCAAAATTTAAAAAAGTGGCCGCCATTTTGAACTTTTTTGTTATTGGACCGAATTACTTCAAAATCGAAATCTGACCGCAGCAACAAGTATTGAGAAAGAATATGGTGCCAAAATTTAAAAAAGTGGCCGCCATTTTGAACTTTTTTGTTATTGGACTGAATTACTTCAAAATCGAAATCTGAACGTAGCAACAAGTATTGGGAAAGAATATGATGTCAAAATTTAAAAAAGTGGCCGCCATTTTTAACTATTTTGTTATTGGACCGACTTACTTCAAAATCGAAATCTGATCGTAGCAACAAGTATTGAGAAAGAATCTGGTGTCAAAATTTAAAAAAAGTGGCCGCCATTTTGGACTTTTTTGTTATTGGACCGAATTACTTCAAAATCGAAATCTGACCGTAGCAACAAGTATTGAGAAAGAATATGGTGTCTAAAGGACATGGCCGAAACTTGTATGGAGCTGTGCCCTGGAAAAAAAATACTTATTCATGGCCATCGACAAACCGCACGTCATATTAAAGCTTATAATTATGTCTTTACAATCGTTTAAGTTTTATGATCTGAAAACTTGCGAGAGACATAATATCAGCATAACAACTTGCAACAAAATTACTTAGGCGCATTTTGTTGCAAGTTGTTATGCTGATATTATGTCTCTCGCAAGTTTTCAGATTCAGACCTTAATTAATAAATATTAGTTATTATTTATTGACTTCTTAATTGATTCATTATTATTTTGAGCATACTACCAAGTAATTTTAAAAATCGATTTAAATAACTAAATATTATCATCATCGTCAGCCTGTTAGAGCCTACTAGTGGACATAGAGGTCTTCTCTCCCTTGACTTACGAGTATATCTTTAACTCAAAAATTTGTTGCAATTTACTTTAATGTTATGTTACTTTAGTTTTGTGATGACTGCCATTTTGATTTTTAAATTTGTCATAGTATATGGTACTCTATTATTCAAGCCTCCTTCATTTGACGCCTATGTTAGAGTCGTTGTGAAGAAAAGGACGCGTGAGTGTCGTGGAATACTTGGATGAAACAAAGTTAATTTCATAATGACAACAAGCGGACACCCGCAGCTCCGATTACGTGAATCACTGTTTGACTTACTTACGCGTTGAATTTTCATTATTTATGACTAAGCCGGCCTTTTCAAACTTTAATTTTGACACCAGATTTAATTTGACTCAATGCTTGCTGCCATGGTCAGATTTCGATTTTCAAATAATTCGGTCCAATAACAAAAAAGTTCAAAATGGCGGCCACTGTTTTTAAATTCTGACACCAGATTCTTTCTCAATGCTTGCTGCCATGGTCAGATTTCGATTTTGAAGTAAGTCGGTCCAATAACAAAAAAGTCCAAAATGGCGGCCACTGTTTTAAATTTTGACACCAGATTCTTTCTCAATACTTGTTGCTACGATCAGATTTCGATTTTGAAGTAAGTCGGTCCAATAACAAAAAAGTTAAAAATGGCGGCCACTTTTTTAAATTCTGACACCATATTCTTTCTCAATACTTGTTGCTACGGTCAGATTTCGATTTTGAAATAATTCGGTCCAATAGCAAAAAAGTTCAAAATGGCGACCACTTTTTTAAATTTTGACACCAGATTCTTTCTCAATACTTGTTGCTACTATCAGATTTCGATTTTGAAGTAAGTCGGTCCAATAACACAAAAGTTAAAAATGGCGGCCACTTTTTTAAATTTTGACATCATATTCTTTCCCAATACTTGTTGCTACGGTCAGATTTCGATTTTGAAGTAATTCAGTCCAATAACAAAAAAGTTAAAAATGGCGGCCACTTTTTTAAATTTTGGCACCATATTCTTTCTCAATACTTGTTGCTGCGGTCAGATTTCGATTTTGAAGTAATTCGGTCCAATAACAAAAAAGTTCAAAATGGCGGCCACTTTTTTAAATTTTGACACCCAGATTCTTTCTCAATACTTGTTGCTACGATCAGATTTCGATTTTGAAGTAAGTCGGTCCAATAACAAAAAAGTTAAAAATGGCGGCCATTTTTTTAAATTTTGACATCATATTATTTCCCAATACTTGTTGCTACGGTCAGATTTCGATTTTGAAGTAATTCAGTCCAATAACAAAAAAGTTCAAAATGGCGGCCACTTTTTTAAATTTTGGCACCATATTCTTTCTCAATAAATAAATAAATAAATAAATAATTGCTTTATTTGAAACTTATGATTTAGATACAGTAACAAATGGGAACGATGATCCTGCATAAGTATGAACTGTGTTGCAGTGATCAACGCCCTCCTCATACAATATCACAATGTCTCAAGTGACAAACAATTGTAACTAGTTACAAAATATTATTACAAATGCATGCTGTAAGATTTGTGGTTATTGTGTGTGCGTGTGTGTGTGTGTGCGTGTGTGTGTGTGTGTGTGTGTTTGTTTGTGTGTGTGTGTGTGTGTGTGTGTGTGTGTTTGCGTGTGTGTGTGGTGTGTGTGTGTGTGTGCGTGTGTGTGTATGTTTGCGTGTGAGTGTGTGTTCTATTTACCTTTATTTTAAGACCAAGACTTTACAAGCTGCTCCGACTCATCATAGGACAGAGTTAAAAGCCATTGAGTACATATCTTTTTAGCTCTTGCCGCTGTCAATACTTGTTGCTACGATCAGATTTCGATTTTGAAGTAAGTCGGTCCAATAACAAAAAAGTTAAAAATGGCGGCCATTTTTTTAAATTTTGACATCATATTCTTTCCCAATACTTGTTACTACGGTCAGATTTCGATTTTGAAGTAATTCGGTCCAATAACAAAAAAGTTCAAAATGGCGGCCACTTTTTTAAATTTTGACACCAGATTCTTTCTCAATACTTGTTGCTACTATCAGATTTCGATTTTGAAGTAAGTCGGTCCAATAACACAAAAGTTAAAAATGGCGGCCACTTTTTTAAATTTTGACATCATATTCTTTCCCAATACTTGTTGCTACGGTCAGATTTCGATTTTGAAGTAATTCAGTCCAATAACAAAAAAGTTCAAAATGGCGGCCACTTTTTTAAATTTTGGCACCATATTCTTTCTCAATACTTGTTGCTACGGTCAGATTTCGATTTTGAAGTAATTCAGTCCAATAACAAAAAAGTTCAAAATGGCGGCCACTTTTTTAAATTCTGACCATAAATTCGTTCTCTATGCTTGCTCCGATACTCAAATATCGATTTTTAGAACAATCGGCCCAGTAACCAAAAAGTTCGTAATTTTTGTATGGAAAAATCCCTTAAATGTTTTTTACCCCTTAAAATTAGAATTTCTGGAATCCCCGTCTTAGTACGAATTCATGACCTAATAGGCACCAAATTCCAGATCTCTACAACTTTTAGTTTTCCGGGAATTCCTGGAACAACGAAAAAAATTCACTTTTGTATGGGAAAAACCCTTTAATGTACGATGTTTACTCCTTAAAATTTGAATTTCTGGAATCCCCGTCTTATTACAAATTCATGACCTAATATCTACCTAGACACCAAATTTCAGATCTCTAGGACATTTAGTTTTTCGGGAATTCCTGGAACAACGAAAAAAATTCACTTTTGTATGGGAAAATCCTTTTAATGTACTATATATAGGTAATCAAGTTAATCAATTACTGATTAAGGATTAACGATTACTTTCAGTAATCATGATTACAATTACTTTTGTAATCATAATTATTGTAATCATGATTAATTTAATCTGATTACAAGTAATCAGATTAATTAATTGATTACAAAAGTAATTGATTACTGCCAACACTGGTCCAAGACAGACTTCTAAACCAAGTCCAAGACGTAAGTCCAAGGCAGACTAATATAATAAAGTCTTAAATATGTGTGTATGACTGTAGATATGTAGGTACCTATGTATTGAATTTTATGGTAGCCGTTTGAACTAAATTAACGCGAACGAAACCACGGATAAAAACTATGTTGGTACCTACTGAATATATATTCGTGAATTAAATAGGTACTTAGGGTTAATGAAAGCATGTTTCTAGGTTTATAACAAGTAATAGTCAAAACTGTAGATCAACGAGATTATTTACATGCGAAGTTTTAAGAAAAATCATGCTTCAGTTGGTAAAAGCAAGCAAAACTTTACGTGCGTACTTAGTTGTATTTAATTCCGGTCTAAACTCCTAGACTTAATTTCTAGGTCAAGAAAAGCGTGCTCGTTTTATTAACATAGGAATAAGGAAACCACCTGGTCTTTCTAAAGCGTTCAATGAATAGTTAGAAATCTGGTACCAGGATCATTGACCACATATAGATGTACACACGGACATGTAGACCCCTAGAGACCGGGTTGGGTTATACAGGGTTACACCAAATTAAAAGGCAAAGGAAGGCACCCAAATTAAAGAATAACCAACCCTAAAGAATCGAAATGGTGGCTTCTCAGAATTTCCATTTTAACTTGGACCGACATTTTACAAACACTGACCGCCGTATGATAACTTTGAAGTCAGAGCCCGAGAATCGAACCCCCGACCCCCTGATAAAAGTAGACGTCAGATAAGCTGTCATTGCCCGTATCTACTACTAAGTATATAGTGCAGTTATTATCTCGCTGCAGACTCGCCGTGTATACCAGGTAGCAAGTGACGTCGGCGACTAAAAAATGACGTCATTCTTAAGTCAATTTAGGGTCAGTACAGAACGTCCTAGATAGAGACCTCGGAGACTGAAAAATGACGTCATTCTTAAGTCATTTTAGGGTCATTACAGTAACGTCATTGTTGTACGTCATACTTACGTACCATTATGGTACTGTATTGTACGTACTGTATGCGTCATTAATGATACCTCCTAGCGACGTCATTTTACAGTCTATCCCTAAACTTAAATGTCCTCCCAGGTAGCAAGATGACATCGGCGACTAAAAAATGATGACATTCTTAAGACAATTTGGGGTGAGTACAGTAACGTTATTATTGTATGTCATACTTACGAACCATTGTAGTACTGTATTGTACAGCATAATTAAATATGTTTGTTACTCCACCACTAGATGGCGCTATACTGTTTAATGTACAAACTGTATTGCACTATGAAGATTGTGCGTCCGCCACTTATATAGTTCGAGGTTTGACCAAATAAATCGTTTCTCTACGGGGTAGTTGTATAAATTAACCCCGAGAGGGAGATTCGAGACTGCTAAAGTGAATACTATAACAAAATTTGATGTTTTGAATCTTTTGCATGACGTCACATCAATGTCAGTCGCTGCCCTAATATCATGTAGTATTTACGGCCCAGCCCAGTAACGTCCCTATGAAATAAGTAAATGACGTCACTCCAACGTCAGTGGCTGACCTAATATGTACGGCCCAGTAACGTCACTATGCATTCAGGATATGACGTCCCTGAAACGTCTGTAAACTGACGTCTTGAGGCTGTGACAAATTGACGTCATCTGAAGGGACCCGCGACGTCAAAACAGGACGTCTCTTACGTCGTGCAGGACCGTAAACTGACGACATAATGACGTAAAAATGCTACCTGGGAAACGTGCTTTAATTTCTATCACCCATTAATAAAGATACAAAAAAAAAAAACTTTAAATAAATAGTTACGATGAGTGATATCTATAGTTGTTTATTTTTGTATCTTTATAAATGGATGATAGAAATAAAAACGTGTTTATACAAGGTGAGTCTGCAGCATAGAGAAATAAATGTCTACAGCGAGATAATAACTGCACTATAAATTGCTTAAATAGGGTGACAGTGACACTACAACTTTTATTAACCGAACAATAGAGCAAGCGATGGAGCCCAAACAGTAATAAGAAGTACAGTACAGTTGATACGTATACAGTTAATTCAGTCAGATGGGCCGCATCCGGTCCGCGCAGGACAGTTGTGGCTTCCTACACACAATAACTGCTCATCAGCTATAATCATTTGAGATTATACCGGTATTCGAAAAATTGTATTCCCACACCCACGATGTTTTAGAAAGACCTATCCCAATCTAAGAGAGAGACGAGACAAATCATTCCCAATTTGTACATATAGGGTGTACTTTAAAAAAATTTTTTGAAAATTTTATTTTTCAACGTTCGTGGCAATCAAAATTACAGCTTTCCAGCACTTTAGGTCTCTTTCTCTTATCCAAACCGTGGACCATGTGGACGAACGGGCGGACGGACAAATATACGGACCGATGGCGAAATGATAAAGAATCCTTGTTTATCTAAGGTCCTTTGACAAGGACTGCGAGGCTCAGTGTTGTGTTTTGTCATTTGTGGAATGTAACACGGAGATTCAAAATTCAAAATATCTTTTTTTCACATAGTCCTAATATACAGACGCCTGTAAAACGTCATTATGACATTTGTTGCGTATGGTGATAACCAAAAGTCGTCATAAAGCTAAGTTAACGAGGGTTCCAACGCGCCCTGCACTGAGAAGAACCCACAACAAACTCAGCCGGGTTTTGTTTTCTGTTATCACCACTTCACAAAGGCTCTTAAAACTAATTGGGCTAGTATAATTACAGCAGTTCATTCATCCCCAAGGATTTGATTCATGTAATCCTTAATACTGTAGTAAGCTTGCGACTTTGAACTTATTGAGGGATAAGTTTAATATTTCCTCTCTTATTTTAATTATAAGAGATTTTGGATTCCTAAGCGTACCTATTCCAAAAGAGGTTCTTTCATTCTTCCGTAATATCGATCGCAATTTTAGATTGTTTTAGCTCTGATTTATTTACTTTGATTTAGAGATAATAAATACCTGCGCAATTATTTTGCGGTCGATAAGGATTAGCTGGGTATCTGCGGTTTTAGTAAACAAACGAATTTGCCATATTAACTTATCTAAGGAAATTGTAATGAAATAATCCTCCCTAATTCGTAACACCTACGCGGCCCCCACTCAGATTTAGTGAGATTGCGTCATTCTCTTCTACGCAGTGTCCGTCCTACCCCTGAACAAACATTTGCGCCCCAAACGGGTATTGAATAGGGATGCTATGACGTCACACTTTACGGCATTTGCTTTTGCTGTTGCGCAATCAGAATTTTCTTTATTCAATTAGGCAATTAGTAACTACTATTAGGTACTTTGATATTTAGGTAAGTCGATATTTATAAGTATACGTAGTACTTAAGTAAGTATTTATAAGTAATAAAATTGATTGATTTGGGTATATTTTGTAGTTACTAGTGCATTTGCTTGCAGATGCTGACTTAATGACTATACTCATCAAGTCAGGTTCTGATGATAGGATCTTGGAAAAATTGAGAGGACTCTTCAGATTTAATAAGCACACTTCAAGCGACTTGGGCATTTTTTACGATACCTTGTGCATTTCTTGTTTTCCACTAAAAATTAAAAAATAAAATGAAAAATTCTTAAAAAAAAAGACTTCAAATGCCACTACAACGAGTGAAATAATTTTTAATGTAGGTACACCAATTCGAAGTCGGGCAATTCGTACAATTCAGTCCTTCGTATTAAGGTGTTGCGACCCTACCAGCCCGGGAAATTCAAATTTTATTTAGTTTTTCGCAAATATTAGACTAACTACACATTGTAGTTTTATGGCAATGCATTTTGCGGGCCTACTTTTTATGCATCTACATGTTTTTAATAGAAACTTTGCTCGAAAGTTCCCACTCATCTCATATTGGTTCCCGAAAGATAATTTTTTGCAGTTTCCCAGATTTCGAGCTATCGGGAACCAATATGAAGTAAATGAGTATTGTTGAGCAGAGTTTTTATTAAAAACATGTAGATGCTTAAATGTTGTGCCCGCAAAACTCATTGCCATTAGCCTTCGATGTATAAATAACCCACTATGAGCGAAAAACTAAATAAAGTTTGAATTTTCGCGCCCGGATGGTACCCATCGCCCTTAATCGCCCGACTTCGAATTGGTGTACCTACGTCAAAAATTATTCGTTAGTACAGACACAGGACACAGATATAGGGTTTATGAAATGAAATTTAGAATTTAGAAAAATGTGACGTGTTGTAGCAAGGGCGGGAAAAGGAGTTCAGACTTTATAGGTTCTGAAACCTAGAGCTTCTACTAGGTACGAGTAGATACGGAGATCTTACTTCGCTTCGCTTGGTCAATTTATACTTTCAAAATTACTTTACCTAATTATGAATGATTTAAATCTGGATACGCTTTAAGCCTACACTACTCACATTGAAAACGTCCACAAACATGCTGAGTGAGTGCTCTCAGTCTCAGCATGCTTAAATGAGACCTCGCTTTATCACTATTATCTTATGTCGCTGCCAGGTGACAACGTGTCGCACACAAGACAAAAACGTGGACGTTTTTGGAGATTGGGCTCATCTAGCGATTTAAATGAGCCTATGAGACAACGAGCTACCTAATGACCAATCAGTCATACAATTATGTACTGTTAGAATACCGTATTAATTTGGATCGGTTTTTTAAGTGGCCGCATATTTTTTTGGATAGATAGATTGTATAATACCTTCAGGCACACGGCAATGTAAGTATATACTCGTAATCAACGTCCAACATTGCGTTTCAAACTCGAGGTAGGTATCTATTTCTTCTAAATAGCATATTACGGTATTTAACTGTACTACGGTTCATAACAGTGAACTATCATGTCTATCATTATACCATTTGGGTTTTATCCAAAAGCAACTGTATCTAGAAGTTTCGACAATTTTCCCTGTTCTTGCCGATCCATCTTAACTCTCTAACAACTGGACATCTTCCGTATGCAAATTGTTGTTTATCACATCATAATAATTATCTATGATTTGTAATTTTCATAATCATTGTGTTTATTTTCCTGCAATGAATCTTCGAAAGCCTTGGTAGGATCTTTAATACATAAAAAGTCTCAAAACATTCCATCATTTGCATTTTGCATCATCATTTCATCATTTCGCTTTTGCAGTCTTCTTTTACCTAGTTAGTCTTGTGGGTAGGAGTTTGTTTTATACTTCTTCTTAGTGCGTTGAAATCCTCGTAAACTAAGTTTTAATTCGACTTACGACGACTTTTCGGCTACAGACAGGTACCTAATTATCACGTATATTAATAAATAGGTAATTACATTATGTATAATACTTACTTAACACAAATATCGTATTGACCTTTCATTTGGTGCCTGTTAGTTAAGTTGTGTACCTATTGTGAAATATACCAATTTTGATTTCGATGATCATATTTTGTCCTTCGATTACTCACGTGATCAAATTGTGGATTGGATACGTCATTCCCATATATTTTTTAATTTTCGTTATACCATTAAGATACGGAATAAGCGTTCGACAGGCTTGCCTTAATACGAGTACCTTTACAGTTAAAAAAACCTTTGAAAAGTCAGACTCTACCGCCACGTTCGGAAAGCTGTGATGCGCCGTGAAGAGCGGACAAGAAATTCGGCACGTTCTGGGGTTTTGCTTTAGGTAAATCGGTTTTTACAATTTCAGCTTCTTATTAGCGCGGACATGGCGCGGACCTATTTTCTTCCTTATAAGATCATAATGAACATGGGATTGCAAACACGTGGAGGGGCGTTCATTTTTTAGGTTAGACGATCTAAGCATACCCAGGTATCTACCTATATAGAAAAAAAATATGAAAAGCCAGTCTCATTTTCCGGCCTTCCCTCTCCATTGAGACTCAACTTTTTAAGTAGGTATACTTAAAATTTAGGACAAAACAAATAATAATCCTTATGACCTCCACATGGACGCGCCACAACCCCGCAAAATGACCTCTAAACGACATTACATTATTTAACAATAAACACAACATACCTTTTTCTCCAACAATCCTATCGTCTCCGCACTCGACGTTTTCTTGTCCGACATCTTCCCACTTGACTTCCAAATATGAATTAACTTTGTATTCAAATCAAAGAATACGTAAATATTAGGAGTCCCGATTTCGGTGTTCCGACTCGATGTTACTCGTATCTACGACTGTCAGTCACCCCCGCGCGCATGCGTGCGACTCTACTATGGACCCCTATTATGAAGGGTGAGATTACTGCAGCGAACAGTGAGTCGAAATGTTTGTTGTGGGCTGAGTTTGTTGTATACTTCTCAGTGCAGGGCCCTTTGGAACCCTCGTTAACTTAGTTTTAAGTCGACTTGTGGTTATCACCACACGCAACAAATATTGCCGTTTTACAAGAGCCTGTACGTTAGGCCCACGTTAAGCCTATGTGAAATAAAGAATTTTTGGAATTTTTTGAAATTCGAGAAATTCAGATAAGCTCAGGGATAATATAATACAAGTAAAAGTAACTTTCACGTGAATAAGTGTAGAAAAGAAAAGGGCGCTTTAAAATTCTTAACAAGCAATGCACTACACGACATCCGTTCCTACTGCGATTTTGTAGCTACAAAGGTAGATAATGGTGCTAATAATTCTGTTGTGCGAAATCTCTAACCTAAACTAATTTGACGATTCTGAAATAGTACTATGACTTATCCTTTCCCATGAGGAGCATTTTCAAATGTAGACAAGTCAAATAACTTTAGAGTATAGATTTTGCGCAACAGAATCGATAAGTACCATTAACCATTGCCCAAGTAGGTATTCATTTCTCTTAAAAGCACCTAATAACTGAGAAATATTGACCCAACAATCAATTTCAATAAAACAGTTACAGACGAACAGAAATTAAAGACAGTGAAATACAACATACTAAAATCTACCTTGAAAGTGCGACAAAATAGCAACTACTTAAGTACCTAGTAGTAGTAAATATTGCCCGGTATATTTTATAAATAAATGTCTGAAAACTAAATACCTACTTACCTACTTCTCTGCACTACATTACATTACATTATGCAATAATTCTCTCCTCACTGATCCATCCAAAAATGTCACCCAACGTGTATAGACGCATCTCTAATACCTACAGTAGTAGAGATGAATGGGTATAACTTAGGTCGAGTCTGCGAGCCACATCTGGAGCTCTTTGCGCGTTGTTATCATTGACTTCTGACATGGCTAGGGTCAAAATAGACGTACCTAGACTTGATAGAATACCTACTATGTAAATTATTGGAAACCTTCATCTTAGTCAGATGTGCTTCCCGGGTTCGATTCCATTTCCTGGCAATCCTGGCATGGGTAATATTAAAAGGAAATAAGGCTACTATCGAATACCTAAGGGAATAAGGCTATGACTGACGGGTCTATCATTTATCAACACCGTCAAGCGATTTAGCGTTCCGGAGCGAAGCTGTGTAGAAAGCGTTGGGGGCGAGTTACTTCCCAACTGATTGGTTAAGTACTTACTCAAATACTACAGCTCCGCTTTGCTGGCAACTACTTATATATATAGTTATAGTACCTAGAAACAAATTGGTTAAAGCCCGTAATTAGTCTGTACCTACTCTGTCGCCAACCCCCATTCCTGAGCATCTTTGAAAATTCCGAGCCACGTTTGTACAGTAAGGGAACGAAAAGGTTCGTCAATTTTCAAACAGATTCGTTTGCACTAGTCGATTGTTTTGGTATGTTGACATTATAGAATCTTGCAATACTAGTGCAAGCGAAAATCGACACTAAGGTGACGAACCTTTTCATTCCGCGACTTTAATATACCTGTAGATACATATGTCCGGAAAACGTGTTTGCGGATTGCCCTTTCCGTTGATGGGAGTAGTGAAAGATCATTCCTTAGGTGCTTGTCGTCTTTTTATGGTCAAACTTATGTTTTTTTTTTATTGATATCTCGATAACAATGATCGATACGTGAAAAATATAGAGGACCCTAATTGCATACCTGGGCATTAACTCTTTAATCCGTTAATCGTTAATTAACGAAGTTACCATTTTGATTAACGGATTAACTTTTTAAAATGTTAAAGGACATGTTAACTTCCGTTAATATGCAGAAGTCCGTTAATCGTTCATCCAATGCCTACTATTTACCGCACAGCACCATTATGTTAATGTTCATGAAGGGGAAAATGCACCTTATGCCCGACGATTAAATCGTACATTTGAATTATACCTACAAGTATTTTGTTTTGTCCCTAACCTGTTCACTTCCAGAACCTAAACCGCACCACAGGTTCAATAACGCAACATGCAATTATTCACAATATATTAACGGATTAACGATTAACGTTAACTTGCGTTAATTCTTCCGAAATGTAACGCTTTAACTTTTAACAAAGCTAACTTTTTTTGTAGCGGATTTACGATTAAAGAAGTTAACTATTCGATTAACGGTGCCCAGCTGTTTAATTGTAGATCGTACCAAATCATACAAAAAGCAACCAAAAAGTATTGCTTAAAATTTTTCAATATCTGGGTCACTGGGTGACAGAGCTTTGCTCGGTAGTTTACCTACCTACCAATAGATGGCAGCAGGGGTCATATTTTTAGGGTTCCATACCAAAATGGTAAAAATGGAACCCTTATGGTGAGACTTTTTCCGTCCGTCCGTCTGTCACACTCTATTATTTCAGTAACTATTCAAGCTATCGACCTTCGAATTTGAAAATTGTTTTTATTTTTATTTAAAAAGGGGGGAAAACGGGGGTATTGAAATTTCATAATGAGCTAACAATATTGAGTGGGGTATCATAAGAAAGGGCGTTACTTGTGTAGTCTAAAACAGATTTTTATTTATTTTTATGCTCGATAGTTTTTGATTTATTGGGCAAACTGTCAAAAAAAATACCGTTCCCCCCCCCTTATCTCCGAAGTTTATCGGCCGAAAAATCTGAAATAATTACGTTCAATAGGCATTAACGTATATTTTACAGGAAAAATAAAATAAACTCTCTAACTATTATACTTTTTTAGATAATAACAATAAACCGGCAAAAACAAAGTTATGTTTGCGGTTTTCCAACAAAAGTACCTACATGTAAATTATACTCGTAAATTCATGAACCAGTGATTCTTTTAATGTTTAACTTCTTTTATGGTATGGAACCCTCGGTGCGCGAGTCCGACTCGCACTTGGCCGGTTTTTTTTGGTAAATTCGGAAAGGTACTAAATTAAAAGTCGAAAATCGGTTTCAATAAATTTATTTTCAATCAAACTTACATCCTGGGGCCGAGCTGCAACTTACAGTAAAAGATCATTAAACTTTTAATTATATTTAATTAATTAATCGAGATGGCATTGTTATAATATCAGTCAACATCACAACTGCAATTTAACTATTACTAACATACACAATAAAATAATTTATTCATTATCATAATAATCTATATTATTCCAATAGCATCCCATGCACACCTATATAATATTTATTTATGGGAACTAATTTTTTGAGCTGTTATTTAAATATTCGAGATGTTATTATGATCAGTTGGAAAACATATTGAGCAGTTATTTAATTTAATGGCGGTTGATTAATTATTGCGACAGTAAAACATGAACAGTAATAAAGAATCAATTAGTCGGTTATTTTATCATACAATATCAATTCTAAAAATAATTTAGCAGTCCAATAACTGAATGAGCGGTAAAAATGATGGAATGAGCGGTTCCTTTTCTCTTAAAGGTTCTCTGAAGTACGCAGTACCTCCAGTTGAAGCTAAAAACATTCCACTCGGACAAAAAAGGAAGTTTTTGTCCGAGTGGTATTTTCACGAAAGTTTTTTATGTAATACACTTCACAATGTCACTAGCTTTCGTAAATAACTCAAATTAACGAGAAATAATAAGAAAAATTATTATTATAAATCACATTTTTTTAGGTTATGTTTACGTATTTTTTGCCAGTTTGCTAATATTTTTACGAAAGTTTTGTATCACACTGTCACTAACTTTCGTAAATCACTGCACAAACGACTTAGGGTCCAGGAGCGAGCGAAGCGAGCTCGGGACTTGAGGGCACCCCGACTCGGCTGGGTTAGGTGACGAAGAGGATGGCGGGGCCTGCAAGGCCCCGCCATCCTTCTGAGTGGTTATTTTCTTTTATGACCACCCAGAAATAGGAGCCCCGCGAAGCGGGGCTCCGTCGACTGGCCTTTAAGAAGATTAAAGACATAAATAATGAGAAGAGGTGAAGATTTTTTAATTTCAAAAAAATATTTCTCGAAAAGTATTAGGCCTCGTACGATTTGGCTTGGGGGGTAGACTCCCCCTACCCCTCCCCTCCCCCTCACCCCCCTCCCATCCCCCCCCGCAACGGGTCCCGTGTCCTAGACCTACCATTCCTTCAGTCAAAGCAAAAGTAATTTAATTTTTCATTACTATTTAAGTACTGTTTTTTTTATTGTATTTTACCACCTCATTGTTTATAGAATTGCTTAGAATGAGATTTCTTACCGACAAATTCCGATTTCTTACTGCCCACGCGTAACCGCTCGTTCAATTTTTTTTACCACCCATTTAATTATTTTCCTGCTCAATTATATATTCACTGATCCAGTTCATTATTTTTTATTACTCATTTTTGTTTACTTTACTGCTTAGTTTTAACTGCTGAACTAGGTTATTAAACATGCCATTTTTAATTTTTAACTTATCAAAACTGCTATTTAGAACTGCCTCTTTAAATCAGTGCCTTTATTTATTTATATTTACTATATTATTACATTCTAAGAGAGCTAATAGGTAAATTTAAGGTTGAATGCAACGATCAGTCCGCCAAATTAAAATTTTTGTTTAGTTTTTCGGAATAAGCTCAAAAGAAATAATTACGTACGCAAACCCGTTCAGTTCGCCTTAATAGGCGTAGTGTAGTGTCTCCTAACTATCAGCTCTCATAGACAACATTAACATAGTTTATACAAAATTCGTTTTTTAATTAAAATATATAAATAATAAAATTACCATGATTCGCAAAATACGCCAATAACAGTCCACAAATATGAACTAACGCATTATTGTTTTAAAACTTTTGCATAAAATATAAATACTATAAAATAAACCTTTTCAATCAATCCAAACATATTTTAAAAATATAAATAAATATATTTCTTAAAAGTACATAATATAACTCACAATATTTTTAAATATGAAGTGCTAAAGATAAAAAGTGTCTAAAAATCATAACATATATAATTGTTGAAGTACTTTTATCAATGGTCTAATAATCATAAATATTGTAACGCTTCGAACTTCTTTTGTTATTTGATCAATTTAATTAGCCAATAGTCATCATGTTTTCATCAATACTTCAATATTTGTCAAATACCCAAGTCCCTGTCCCAAAATAGAACTGTTACTCGAATTTTTTATAGAAAATCTTGTGATATTTTCAAGAAATGTTTAAAAAAACCGCAATTTTTTTAGCCTAATTAATAATATTCAGGTATTTTGTTAACCACGTGGCAAGATCGATACAATATTATCTATTAAAGTAGATGTAAAGCTGTATAATTTATGTAAATCTAGGTAATTTGATATTATGTATACACCATTATAGACATGTATTAATTATAGACGAAAAATACATTCACAATTACGAAAAGGCGATATCCCATTGCGGCGTACGATACGCATGATCACAATTCACTACAAATAGTGATATAGCGGTTTTATATGTGAGAAATTAAGTCTCTAAAATCGAATGAACATTCTGAGTGCCAACAGGTTAATTATAATGCACAATAAAATTTATACCACCGAAAGGACAACGCCGCTATAACCGGTTAAAAATATATAGGCTGATAAAAATATAGAAAAACTCTTTAGATTTATATCCGGACTAAATTACTAGGCAAGGAATCAAAGTCAATACTGATATTATGTCCTTCGATCGAATTTAAATTAGTCGAAGAAAAAAAATCTACATAGGACGAAGAAAGACGGCGCGGGTCAGTGATGTACTCGTGCGTAGCGTGCGCCGCAATGCAATCCCATCAATTAAGAGACGCAAATCGTTCATAATATGATGAAGACGATACAAATTCTGTTATCTCGAGTTCATTATTTAACAGAATTTATATCTTAACATCTATAATTATGAACGGGAATAAATTATTATCATAAGATCTAAGACGCGCGATAAATTATTAGATTTTGAAAAGACAAGCGTTAAAAGAGATTTTGGAAATTTGGTGCGTTAATTATTTTGTCTTGTTAATGTTATTGTAGTTTTAAAAATACATTTATCGTAATTAACTGAAATCTGATACCAAGTGAACTCGTATTTTTGATACACAGATAAAAAATAATTATAGTCCACTTGTTTATCGCACGTCACAGGTACTATACAATAGATACAAGCTAGCATTAAGATTAGAATACGTCGAAAGATCATTCGATTTGCTTTAACTATTAGGCCGGTCCTACTACTCGTTGGTTGTGTTACATTAATTAAAATACATATTTTTCAATAATTACATGATTAATTATAAAATAAGCTACTTATTTGTTAGAAAATGTTTAATTAATTGACATTTTTTAATAATATTTCAATTATTTACAATTTATACAGCACTGGATTTATTGGAAAAATATTTGAAAAACAGTATTTAAGTGAGGGTTTTCGGAAATTATGTGCATTAGGTGGCAGCAATGATACAGCATCAGGGCGATCGTCTAAAATTGTATCAATCATTAAATAACTGTAGCAATGTCAAAACGTGATTTTCAAGCATTGTGATTGGTCAACACCCGTGTTTTGACATTGATACAGTTATTTAATGATTGATTTATTTTTAGCCAATCGCCCTGCAGGTTCAAGTATCTGTCAAAACTGTCAAATCAAAGACTACTAATCGATATCATGGGAAGACCTTTTGTCAAAGTTACGCCATCTAGTGGTAAAAATAATTACTCTTGACTGCGTTCATTGCAATTTTATTGTTTCATTACTGTTTTTAATATATATTTTATTAGTACGTGTATAAATAATATTATGATATGTTTGAAAAGGCTACATAATAGTAGCCCACGTTCTATTATTCAAACAACTATTTAAATTTATTATAAATCTATCTATTGATCTAGAATAATTAGGGCAATAATAATCATTATAATTATATAAATTAAGACATATTATTATTTCATTAAGTATTTACATTCATTATTATAGACACAAAACATTTATTTGAGATGTTTCAGAGAAAAAATTCCTATCTAAAAATTGTTATAATATGATAACTATAGTATTTATTAAATGATCTATTTACAATACAAGCATAGATATTGGAAATATTAGTGGAAATTTTAAGAATATTTATTGATGATTTCATTGGCTGATGTGTGCAAAAGATTACTTTCACCATCCAAGGCTAAAGAAAACCTTATATCAAATTTATCAGATCTCTATTTAAAAAAACAATTAATTTTAACAGAGGTTCTTCAAACATTCACTATATTATTTACATAAATTATTTCAGTGGAGTAAAATTAGATAATTCAAGAAAATCTTAGTGAGCAGTGAAAATAGAAGCGTACTGAGCGCAAAATTTTCAATCTTCTTATTGGAACTTATGCGCTTTATCGAGACATACAATAATAATATAACCCAGACGAAGGATTAAACTGGGCACTTTCTAGCAAATATTTTTAATATGAACATTTGAAGATATTTTTTACCGCATTTTTACTGTCATAATTTTCTACAAAGGACATGGCCGAAACTTGTATGGAGTATAAAAAATCATTGCTATTATTGTTATTTAGGCGCATTTTGTTGCAAGTTGTTATGCTAATATTATGTCTCTCGCAAGTTTTCTGGTCATAAAAATTAAACGATCGTAAAGACAAAATTATAAGCTTTAATATGACGTACTGTTTGTCAATGGCCATTATTTTTTTTTTCGAGGGCAGAATCCGGCCATGTCATTTACATTGTGTTAGACGTAATAAAATTCGAATTTAGAGGATAGCCTGTAACATTCAACAACTTCAAGGAAGCAATCGCTATAACCTCCAAGTGTTTCCAAGTTGGAGCAGTTCCGACCAGACCTCACGAGCGTTATCAAAAACGGGCCAGTATCATAACCTCACGCGCTCGTCGTCCAGGCTGCAGCAAGACACCAGCTCCTCGAAGGTCATGCCGGCGAGGGTCATGCTGACGGAGGAGATGGATCTGAACAGCGCCTCAGGATCCAGGTCCTCTGGCAGCTTGGTGAGGAACTGCGCTGCGGCTATGAAGTCCATGTCTTTGAGCTCGTCCTGGTACAGGTGGAGGATGCCTGAGGATACAAAAACTGTGTCATCTTTATATAATTTTATAAGGTAGTACAAGAATCCAGTATCAGCCATCCTTCTTTGAAGATCTTTTGATACTTTTTGCACAGTAGCGCCCAATTTAATCACCCTTTTAGTTTTTAGTGCAGGACACTCTACTCTGGAGTAATAATATGCCAATAGCCCAATAATAATAATAAGTTATAATGGCCAATTTCAACTACAAACATCGCGTTATTTACGCCTGTCGCGAGTACCTAAAAAGTATGCTAAACTGGTCCCGGTTTTGCATATGGAGCGTAAAGAAGTTGTGAGTTTTATACCTTTAAACGAGCAATTCATGTATATATGTATATATATTTCTATATAATCTAAATCTCGGAAACGGCTCGAACGATTTGCATGAAATTTAGTAGACAGGGACTTTTGGGGACGATCAATAGATCTAGCTTGGATTCATTTTTAAGAAAATGTCGAATTTAATAAATAAAAAAAATACTCCTGCTGCCATCTATTGAACAGTAGTAATACTACCGAGCAAAGCTTGGTCACCCAGATATTAGCATTAATATCTTACCGAGAGCAGTGTTAAACAGGAAGGTGTCCCCGTCCCGTAGGAACACGTCCCACACCCTGCAGGCGGCGTCCAGCGGCATGGCCTTCGCGAACGCGGTGTACAGCCACTCCAACAGGTACAGCTCCGGCGGGTTGTGCTGCAGGAGGGTGCTGTACGTGTTTATAACATTAGTATCTTACCAAGAGCAGTGTTAAACAGGAAGGTGTCCCCGTCCCGTAGGAACACGTCCCACACCCTGCAGGCGGCGTCCAGCGGCATGGCCTTCGCGAACGCGGTGTACAGCCACTCCAACAGGTACAGCTCCGGCGGGTTGTGCTGCAGGAGGGTGCTGTACGTGTTTATAACATTAATATCTCACCGAGAGCAGTGTTAAACAGGAAGGTGTCCCCGTCCCGTAGGAACACGTCCCACACCCTGCAGGCGGCGTCCAGCGGCATGGCCTTCGCGAACGCGGTGTACAGCCACTCCAACAGGTACAGCTCCGGCGCCACCACGTCCGCGAGCGACGGCAGGTTGTGCTGCAGGAGGGTGCTGTACGCTTTCCACAGACGCTGGAAAATATTACCACTTATTATAATTATAGTACAAATATTATATTATCCACAGCCCGCCAATCGGCTAAGTGTGGTTCAACAGGCTTTTAATTTTTTTGAGAACACTATGGTAAATCCTCAGGTATGCAGATTTGTCTAGAATATTTTCCTTCACCGTTGAGTGATATTAAATTTCTTAAAACGCACATAGCTCCGAAAATTCTAAGAATCTTTTCTGATCGAAAAAAATCTTCTCCCACCCTTCTATCCTAAGTCCATAAAAATGTACAAATATAACTAAATAGTCCGCCATCTTGTGCCATCTGCCATTTTGAATTTCGAATGACGTTACTTAGTCGACCATGCACTGTCATCCAAATTAAATGTATATGCACCTCAATATGCTGAAGTCTGAAGACATAGCAAGATCGTGCATGTCGGAAATCATTGCAGGAAGCCTTTGACCAGCAGTGGACTCGAAACAAATGGACGAACACTCAATGCTCAACTGACCTGCATGGTGTCGCCGTCCCTGGTGAAGGCCGCCCGCAGCACGGGTCCGTCCAGCAGGTTCGCGAAGCACACGAACGCTTGCGGCGCCTCCATGTTGAGGATCAGCACCGCCGCTATGAACGACATGCCCTGCAAACAAAGACACCTATACTATAGACCCGGCGGACCGCGCGAAAAAATGTCGCCAGTTTATGGGAGGAAAACCCCCTCCGGCGTCAGTAGTAAGCTGTAAGCCTACGCAGTATTTCGCAGGAGTATCGACACAATATGGCTGTACATTTTCTTGTATGAAGAAGGTTTACGTAAAATGTTCGGATGGGCTCATCTTGATGTTATTATCATAGCCTGCAAACAAAACAATGTTACACTCAATACGGGCTACGATGTAAACTCAGAGCTTTTTCCTTTGCGCTTATAGCCATAAGCCAATATTAAGTGAACTTGACAAAATAATTGTGTAACATGTACGTACGACAAAATGAGGTTTTAAGGTGCCGATAATTCGACCTAATTGCAAAGTTCATGGTCACGGTGAGATCTGCTAAGACGTGACGTGTACTCATGGATTTTTTTCAGGAAAAATGTAGCCTATGTACTTATCCAATAAGACATAAGATAGCTGCCTACATTCTCAGTCAAATCGGTTCAGTAGTTCTTGCGTGCTACAGTAACAATCATTCAATACACATACGTCTAATCACATACACCTAATGTATGTATAATGATTAGGATTATTACAACCACAATAAAGGTCACATGATAAAAAATCATCAATTTTGTCACAAAAACCCGTTGTTTAGAAGTTTTTAGGTTTTCACTTGTGAGGTATTTTGAGCCAGTGGAGGCATTTAGTGTACCACAGGAAAACACAAAAAATTGCGACACTTACCTGGATATAGCCGATATCGGGCCTGTAACAGACATACGCCGCCAGCAATTCATGCAGCACATCAAAGTACGGGCCCCCCGGCTGGAAGATACACAAATGGGGGAAAGTCCTCGCGATATCCAGCTGTATCAGCTCCATAGAACACTCGTCACTGTACTCCAACAGATTGGGATTCGACTTAGAACAACATTTCTTCGGAGGCTCCACAGACAATGTCTTCAAGTTTTGCTCACTGAAATTTCTAGGAATCCCTATTCTTTTCTCCGGTTTCTCGGTATTGTCGTCGGTTTTGGAAGATCTCTTGGAAGATCTCTCGTCGGATCTGGCGAATTCATCCGCGGACAATCTACTTGTGTCATCCAATTTCTCATCCTCGATTTTGTTCTGTTTGCAGCTGCAGGCATTTTGCGCGTTGACTTTTAACCTCTTTCTTCTTAATTGTGCCTCTTGCAGTTTCTGCTTGGCTTTGGTAACGTAGTCCTGGTAGTGGTCGTGTGTTATCTTGAGCTTGTTGTCTATGGCTAGTTGCCACACGCGGCCTCTAATGGCGGGTGGCAGCCCACTCCACCATAGTTCTAGTGTACGTTTGTTGTTCTTCCTGTGGACAATTAATGTTATATATTATACAGGATTGTAATCTAACAGTTGCCGGCATGTTGCAAGCTTTTGGGTGCGTTTCCACTGAAGTAGAGCGGAGCGGACCGTAAATCGGCTCATCACAGTCAGTGCCCGAAATCTCCGCTTGCATCAGTGTGTCAATCTGTGATTGGCCGATTCACAGTAGAAACATACCCTTTAGCGTCGTAGGGGAAAGTTTACGCATCGTGGTGACGCCATCTATCGAAAACCGATACAATTTTTTATAGCAAAGAATGACAAGACGTACATGCGGACAATACGTCCATGATTTTACTGATTTTTTCTGGCATATTAATAATGAAATTTTGTTTAGGGAAAATAATAAAATTTCTACTACAAAACATCCAAAAAAATGTGTCACATAACAGAATTAAACTTAGAAAAACAAAAACGCTGCAAAAATTATTCATGCCTATTCGCATTGGAAATGGGCACGGTTCATACTTACAATAACAACAATGGGTGGGTGCGAAGAAAACAGCAAAAATAACAATGGAGGTGTAAAACTAAACCATTGTTATAGTAGCAATACAATACACATAACCTGCTTGTGTTAACGAATGATGGATTGGACTCAGTGAGTTGTGAGTTGTGACCATGGAAATTAGTATGAGCGAGTATAAGACCTAGATGTCCGTAAAATTCGGTTTATCGAACTTTTCACATTTACGGAATTTGTTCATGGTTTTACAGGTAAAATTAAACCGCTCCATCGCGATCGCTATATTGAAAAGTTTTGGAATGATTTTATCACAAGTTATTATGGAGAAAGAAGTAGGTACCTACTGCGGTAATATATTTCTGAAGCTATATGATAAATTTTAAGTATAATTTAATTTGACCCGCTACCCCTCAGGATTTTTCCTACTGATATATTGAATGAGTTAGCAAAAAAATATAAATCTATTTTGTTTTTATGGAACTAAGAAAAAATAATACATAGAAGAGAATTTTCCTGTATCACTTATGGTATAGGATAAGCTTTAGACAGACCCAATTAGAAACAGTTTATCTGTGACATACTTAATATTTTCCAGGCTGAATTTTGGCCATGAAGACCAATCTTCACTGTACATAGGTATAGGTACTTGCGCGCGATATAGTTATTAATGTGCAAAAGAACGCAAATACTCAGAACATGAACTTCTTTTGGTTAATAAGTTCAAGGTTGAGATTGTTAAAGAGCAATTCAACAAAAAACGATAAAAACCAGTTCATTAGTTCAAAAAAAATGTCAGTCGGAAACATACCTATCATCTGCGTTTTCCTGTTGTTTTGATTTTTATTCGCAGTTTATTTTTAAAAATGTAGGTACTCAAAGACCTTCCGCTACTTATCATGAACGCTATAATGGCCAAAATTGTGGTGCAGGACACAGCCTACTACGTAGCAACTAACATCCTATACAGTGAAGGAGTTTCGCGAGTATCTAAGTCTTAGATTAGATTCTAAGAGCTATAGAGCCTAAAAGAAGGGTCAGAGAGGGATCCATGATCAGTGCTAACCTAGGAGATTCGATGAACTTATTAACAATGACAGTCGGGCAGTATATACTTTTCATCCCACCAAACGCTGCATCTACCATAACATTGGATAGACTTACATGTTATGCCAGTCCGGCAGTATATTCTGCGTCCACTCTCTCGCGTGCCTCGCGAGGCGCTCTTCCATGCGTAGCGACTCCTGCAGACGCGCGTGCCTCGCGGCCGCCTCGCGCTCCACCCTGCGCCTCGCCGCCTCGACCATGCGCGCGTGCTCCGCCTTGTGCCGGAGCGCCTCTTCCGTGCACTTCGCTGGGAGGTTCGAAGGTCTGGAAGTAATGATAGGAGATTTTTGAAAATTCATTCATCATCACATTTTTTTCTATATAGCGCAAAAATATGAGAAGAGCAAGAAGAGCAAGCCCATGGCAAAAATCATCTCAGTGCAAGATGAAAACCATGCTCAAAAGCGTCACGTAAAAAAGGGTTGAGTTGAGACAATATGGAGCTCTCAGCTCAGGCCTATCACTATGCTCAAATATGAGTTGTCGGGCTCCTGAACAGGCATATTATATTATCAAGACCTTATTTTAGTACCTCAAATTTTTTGGGTCCAGTGGCCAAAACTGGATCTAACTACGCAAAGCTTCACGAAAATAAGATGGGCGATGACGGAGACGAAGACGGCGACACGGGATTTACACAGTCGGACACCATTATCCCGCGCCGAGCGGTGAAACGATGTTCACTGACCGCGCGGGGCCACCAGACCCACCATACCATCAGGCCACAAGCCAAGACCAAGGCGAGGCCTTCGCCCCTTACCGGGGCTAAAAAAACAACACCGGGGGAGCACAGCAGCTCCCCTGCGACACAACGCCCGGGTAAGGAGGCAAGCCTCGAGGCCTGTACCCCCGTGGGGACTTGTTCCCCATGGAGACGACCACAACACACGAAAATAAAGCGATAGTTTTAATTTTGTAAAGAGATCAAAAGCGCTATAAGTATAGAGACTCAAGCTTTGATTTTTGAATTATTTATTCATTTAAATCATTAGTTATTATTCTATCTGATGATATGAGTTAACTATTTTGTAGCATGAAGACGATCTTGAGAGTATAAATACTCGGATCTCCAATTATAACTTTAATCAGTGCGTCACGACCCACTAAACGTTTTCGCACGCCATCGTCAATCAAAAATATCAATAGGCAATTAATTATTTATTGGGGCCGAGTTGGTCTTACTAGTATACGAATAAGTATATTTTTAACTATCTTCATCAAAATAATTACAGCTGATCGCTTCGTAATCCATTTAGCAATCAGCAAACAATATGTTGCCATTGAATCGATATTAAACGAGCGCGGTGGTGTAAATAACTAATTAACAAAAATTTCCTAATCTATAGTTTATGGCTCATGAAATATTGTGGCAATTTAGTGCACACATACTAAGAACACCCAAAAATAATTGGTAACGTCAACTTATCGTAATAATGCTATAATTATTTACCTAATAAATGCAAAATGTTGTATGTTTGAAATCGAAATCCACGCGAGACCATTCGTAGGGAAAAGCTAGTTATTTAAAAAAACATTTTTTTTATTGCGGACAACATCACATACATTGCTCCGATCCCATAGTAAATAGCTTATGCACTTGTGTTATGGAAATCAGAAACAACGAAGGTACCACAATACCCAGACGCGAGACAATGTAGAAAAGTTATTTTTCTACATTGCCCCGACCGGGGATCGAACCCGAAACCTCAGAGATGGCGACGCCTTGAAAACCGGCACGTTAACCACTCAACCATGGAGGTCGTCTATATATGTATAGGTATAGTTATGATAGTTATGGTAATCTTAAATCAGATAAATGATCCTCTACACAAAAAAAGCAAAGAACTATAAGAGCAACCAATATTCCTTTTAAGTATAACAGATTGACAGTTGACACACTGATGCCAGCGGAGATTTCGGGCACTGTGATTGTCCGATTTCGAATGTACCCTTAGATACGTAAATTATTATGTGGTCCACGCTGAACACCTTTACGATATCTAGACGGAAAGAGAGATATGGAAAAGTAACTTTCAAACGTCTTATTTCCCTAGCGAGTTAGAAAAGGGACTTGGTGAATGGAAGTTGCCATGAGATTTGGCAAATTGCATCTGGCACAGATATTGGATGTGGCGTCGGCATGTCTCGAGTCTCGACTCTCGGGCATAGACAATTAAGACCACGAATCGAAGAAGTGTGACTGGGAATTAAGACATTTAAGGGATTCCTTAACTAACTCGCTTTCTGACGTAGATAATTATGGTAGCGATCTAGCGAGACCTACCATTCTTTGGTATACAAACAAACAAACATAGTAACAAGACATACAAGATACGTGCGAAAAAGATAACACTTCTTTGGCAGTGGGGTAAAAACATAAGATGATTATAATCTCTTCATTCTAAGTGTAATTCCTTGTATAACAGTAAAACCATCTTTCTATTCCTAATATTTCTACGATCTCTTGGTACTTTAGGATCTGGTATTTAAGTACTATAAAACTGTTATACATTTGTATTCAATTCATGCACATAAATCCACTGTTTGGAAGCAAACCGATCGTTAAAGCGCACACTTGTGAGCACACGATGGGTAATCGTAGGAAATTCCCAACTAACCACCGATCCCTTCGCAGTTCGTGACTTGCTATAAACGTGACGTTCACCAGACAAATTGGATTGTGAATCGTAATTCCAACGGAGCAGGGGATAAAATGCAACTATGCCAGTTTGAGAACCCCTATAGCAATCGTTTTGAATGTGCTGAGAGCTGGTAATTGTACGTCTACGAACATTTCTATAAATATCCTGATGGTTGGTTTTGAATTTTCGAAGTAACGGTTCCTTTTTTTTTCATAAAATACTGCAATCTCACCTGATTAAGATATATGATAAGAGTATCTTACAATTCTGCAATGAAGATGTTATCGTTCTAACTTCGAAGGGATATAAACCCTAACCTCTCCTCCTTGCTACACACTTACGTAGATTTCCCATCATACTTAGTTTAGAAACTATGATTTTATGATATATGATTTTTAGTTTCGAAACTATTAATCTCAAACTAGCCGGCAGTGGTAGTTGGTGATTCCGGAGATTGAACTTTGAACCTCCAGCTTAAATATTACAGAACATCAACAAGTACTAACCAGTGACAATGAACAAAAATTGTTCGTTTGTTTAGACTTCGCAAAATGATCAATTGATTCAGTATGCTACTTAAGATTCAATGTTCTAGCCTCTAGGTCCAGACAAAACAATATAACAACAGACATCGCTGATTGTTTATTAATAGGCAAGCCTATTATTATTAGTAACCTTCAGAAAAGGTATGTCATTGACCTCCATTGGCAGACGCGGAGGAAAATTGGCACGCCACCAGTAGCCTACTTATGAGCTCCACTTGTAAATATAGAGTGAAGGAAAACTCTATATCGGGTGATGACGAGTGACGAATGATGAGTTAACAAACGTTAATAATACTACTACTAACTACAAATAGGTTAGAGATGTGTAGTGTTATATATTTCGTAATCGGCCTCTCATGGATTGACGCGTTCGAAATGCGGTGCTGGCACAAAATGATGGGTGTCCTATGGACTGCGCATCACAGAAACGCGCTGATCTTGAAAGAGCTGAAGATCCAGACACGTCTATCTATCACTTGCGCTTACAGACAGCTCTCGTTTTACCTGACTAGGAAAAGGCAAGACAGCATCGAGAGACTTATCCTAACTGGCAGCATAAAGAGCAAGCGAAGGAGAGATATCGCAATTCGCAATGCTACCAATATAGGACACGATAGACAGGCAGACCGCGGCTGTTCTGCGATTTGCGAAGCTGTTAAGTCTATAGGGATTATACCCTTTTCGTATTATTACGAAAGATTTAGTAACGCGAGCAGTATTAGTTAAGTAAAGGTGCAAAGAGAAGAGTCAACGTAGTATCTCGTAATAAATGTGTAATACACTGCCTAGGTACTAGCCGAGATTGCAGTGAAGTACTAACTTGTAATTGAAAAAAAAGAGAAAAAAGGGCGGGAGTGTAGGTAATAGCTTACAATGGCCGTCTGTAGCGGAAGCGGTTACTAAGAAGTGTGCAATTTGTTCGATAGTGTTTTAAGCCCAACCTGTATTTATTGGCCCTATATGATACATTACCTTGCCATCGTCAGCAATGTAGGTTGCAATTTTCTCCAATTACATGTTAGGAATTATAGGATAGCACTACTATAACTTTCTTTTAGGAATCAGTTTCTTGGTACGTAAATATGTAACCAATTTTGTTCTAATGAACCTATTGCAGGATACTACAATGGATTTTTTAGGACTTGTATACATTGTACTAAAAATATTCAAAAATGAACATGCACAAACGATTACACATGCGATTAGCGATACCCATTTAGACAAAGGTTAAATTTTTATGTATAATAAAAAATACATACAAATAGGAGATAAGTACTTTATTAATGAAAACATTGCACGCTCGCCCTTGTTACGGCATATCACAAACAGTCATGGTTATACGTATCGAAACCTTACGAATTCTTGGCTTAAATACGAACTCTAAAAAGTAACAAAAAACATAGTAAAATGTTGAGTTACTTAAGTTACCATCGACAAAACATAAATTATGAAACATGGTGAAAACCACAATAAACTTATTCTTTGTTCTTATTTGTTTCTTTGAAAATCTATTTTCTACGTCTTTATGTTGACAACATGGACTGAAAACAGTGATCCTCACATGTTTCGTGTTCATGCTTGGTTAGTGAAACGCAACCGTAATAAAAATTTAATAATAATTAACACAGATAAGATCTTTGATAACTCAAGATAAGATCTTAAATCACGAACTACTTATAAGTTCGCAAATCAATGATAAATTTACTCATAAATTGCTTACTTCTGCCAAAGGATAGACTTTCGTATTCGCAAATAATTTTGTGAAAATCTTTTATTAGGTAAGCTTTCAACTGCAGATTTTTTTCTACGCTCGCCTTTACTTTCAGAAGCTATACGCTATGACAGCCGACATCCAACAATTTTCTAACTCTGTTTGTTTACTAGCTCAGCTAGCTCTCTCTAAAATAAAGTCAAAATCTAATGACCGATCCCCCAGTGAGATCTACAAAGAACCGGATCAATAGGTAGGAGTATTTTGGAATTCACGAATTAAGGTGGCTATGCGTTTGACCGAGATCGCAGTAGAAATAAGTAAATGTGCGGCTGATTACCACAATTTCACTAATGCTACGCTCTGCTAATCAATTATTTATTTTATGTATATCCTCGGTTGCGGTTTGTGGTGGATTTACCGTGTGGTTTGTGCATTATGATTTATGATATAAATGTCGTGCCAAATTTTTGATTATTATCATCACGTGCTCAGGCATGTGGAGGCATTTTCTTGCGGGCCCCGAATACGAAATCCGTTTCTTTATCCCAATCACGAAAAAAAGTCTGTGTATGTCGGAAAATCAAAAGTCCCCGAGGTATTGTTACAAAGTCAAAATACAATTTTTTAAATATTCGTACATCCAACACGCAACTTTTCTATAAACATTCAAATTATTATAAGTAGGTGGCCTTTAGTATTAAAGATGGCCTTTGTATACTTAATTATATTTTAAAATAAACGTACTAGAATATTAAATTGAATAATAGTCAGAGCAATTTCTCGCTCTCCGCGAAATAGGGGAATAGGACGGCGCTTGCAAAGTGCGACAGAGTACGCAGTTGGTGGCCTGTGTACTCTATTTAATTGCACTGCAGGCAGCGAGAGAACGTGCCGACTATAACCCTTGTACTAATGAAAATATTTACTGCGCCAATATTATAGGTTCCGCTAAATCCCGGCCGATTGCCTCTGCAAGTTTCCATATAAATTCCACCTGTTATCGGCTTGTGGAGTATGAAATTCAAATAAGGATATTGAAGTTTGATTGAAGTGCGTAGTCGTGGGTTCAAGAGCCCATTGATCGCGGCCGCGTATTGTTCCAACTTCCAGTGAGGTCACGGTGGGTGTGATTGACCGACATACATTACAATCAATTATTGTAATTCCGATAATATACCATGCTGGTTATGACCTCCCTTTTTTTCGATTAAGTAAATTGGATTCTTTTACATCAAAGTAAATGAGTAAGCTAATGCCAATGATGAAAGATTATTGTGACTCCACTTCTAAATAATAATACTCGATTGACTTCGTCGTCGATAGAAAAAATGCTTCTTGGGCAAACCTTTCTGGGGCCTTATTCTGTATCGTTCACTTAGTTAGTTAGTAACCCTAACTGGGTTATTAACTAAGAAAACGAAGGCAAAAATCCTATTTTTGCACAAATTACCAACCTAGGTTGGTATGGTATCATATCAGTATACCATGCTAGTTGCTATCTTGTACAAAAAGAATAAAAAAATAGGATTTTTGCCTCCGTTTTCTTAGTTAATAACCCAGTTTGGGTTACTAACTAACGAAGAGAACGATACAGAATAAGGCCCCTGATGTGCAATAAAGGTCCAAAATTATAATTAAGTTTCATCAACATCGTATTCAGTTGAACCAATAATAAATGACTTGCCAGACTATCACTCATTTCCTAGATCCCGCCAGAACACGGAAGACCTAAAGATCTCATTATCACCATCAACTCCTTTTTAAATCCACTTGGGCATGGATTTTTTCTCAGGGGTTTAATTCATCACAGTCAACAAGGATGATAAAGAGCGGTTTGGCAGGTTTCTTAAACCTTTGAGAACATTACGGTGAACTCTCGGCGAGGAATGCAGAATCTCATCAGAGAAGTAGAATTTCCAAAGAGGGCTATTATTTTACTTCTTTTATAAAAGTTACTAAGATAAACGGGACATAATAGAATCTTCGATCATTACTCTTAATTCACTGTATTGACTTATAATTAAGAGGTAGGCATAGGCACAGCCATTACACGCCTAAGTGATTGCGATAATCTTGTACTTGTATAGTACCCGGTAGGATATTGAAATGTCAGAGATCATTTCAATCTCACGATCTTAGATTACGTTCTTAGAAACGTCAGACTATTCTGTATAAAAGAAAAAACTCGGCACAATGAAATTACGGTGTATTGTGTCTAACTGCCACAAAAATGGGCGTCAGGGAAACTTCTGCGTTTGATTTTACTAAAATCAATAATAAATAAATTTTTAAAAACATGCTTTATTAGGTTCTTTTGTTCTCATCAAAACCTTTTATTTCATAGCCATATATCAAGAAAGTGCGCAAAAAATAACTAATAAGCCATATTGGATTGGAAATGTCGTCACTTGTATGAAAATTTTTACTCTTGTGCATAAAAGTTAATCAGCTGTTGTAAGTTATCTCACCTATCATGTTGTATGAGGGCTATAGAACTGGCAACCAGATCATCAAACTGCTTCTCGCTGGCCGAGCTCCCCTGCCGCTTGTGATGATGAGGAGTGTTCGCGGCTGATGATGAAGGTGTCAGCGTCTTCTGGACATCGGTGGTCAGGGTCTTGTCCAGGTTGCAGGTGGACTTGCTGCCGAACAACCGCCAGGATGAGCTAACCCTTGAATCTTGGCTTTTTGATGATGAACTGCTCTTCCACGGGAAAACGCCTCTGTAACAATAGAAAGACATGTAAATATAATAATATTCCACTATGTATTTTTTGCAGACGAATTTATGTGGATTGTTGGATAGAGAGCTGCCCTAGTCGGATTCTCCAGAGGTTGCAATCTAGCTCGTAATGGTATGAACAGATTTTATTCTTAAAATCTTATTTATTAATTCTTTGCTAAGGTGGTTTCAACTATTGGACAGCAGGTGTTTATTTGCGGAAGTGGGCCTGGAGATGGACCCGCTCTGGATGCGTCCAAGAGGGGTGCGGGGGACAGAGTTTTCTGTCTCCTGCAGCCAGGAGGGGTCGCGGGAGGAGAGGCGTGTCGGTGTGTCGTTGCCGCTCGCCCTATCTCCCGCGACCAAACGGTGGCGCACCGTTAGATGCGTCGGCGGCGGGGCCGCAGGGGAAGAGGAGTGTCGGTGTGTCGTTGCCGTTCTCCCTGTCCTCTGCGGCCGTTTGGTGGTTTGCGGCGGAGCCAAAGATCAGATCCGCCGCGGGGTATGGGAGGTCGATGCCTGCGAAGTGCAACCTTCGCAGGTATCGGCTTACCCGTGCCCACGGCCCCTTGGTGGCGGTCCCGGGGGGGTCCGTCGCCTTACGGATGGGCGCCGAGGAGGTAAGGCCCGCTTAGGTGTTTCTGGCGGGCCTTGCTGTTGGAGGGGAGCTCCATGCTCCACCTCGTGGAGGCGGGTTCGCGGAGGTTTGCGCAAGCGTTCCCGTGTTCCCGTCATACAGTGCGAGGAGGAAACACCGTGGGGTTTAGCCGGTAAGAGTCCGGCATAACCCAGCCGCTCCCCCGGGCGACTGGGTATCCATGAGGATTCCCCACGATAAAAAAAAAAAGAAAAAAAAAAAGGTATCACACGAAACTTTTAAAAACTTTTCGCTTCGATACTGGAGCATCAGGAACGGACCAAAACTGAGTTTATTTTGTTAACTAAAGGTGCATGATACGATTTAGATAATCTCCTGTAATCTTGTAGGTCACCTTCTTCTCGTGCATTCGTATCAATTACCACGTAGGTACATTCCTTCATGTTCATACATGGCGATAGTAATGCAAGCTCTACGTTTGCGTCGGCGCAGACGTTCGTCCGGAATGTTATTGTGTGATAATTTAATCTCGTAGAGATGGTGGGCGGAGTCGCCGACAGAGTGCTTCCTTGCGATTACGTTGCTAAAGTACTTACTAACGTTTTATAATTACGAAAACATACCACAAATAAATAATTGTATAATAAATACTTTTGTGTCCCCTTTATGAAAGTCGCATTGTAATTTGTATCAACTGCCAAATGGGGACATGATTAAATGTAATTCGGGGCTTTAGAATACTAATAAACCGTGTCACTCTAATGCGTGGACTTAGATACCTCTTAATTCCTGAGTCCTGGTCCTACTTAGGTGTCCTGTGTGTTTGTGTGTTTAATTCTTAGGGCGGTATTGTATGACATTCAAAGTTCAAACCAAACTATAAAATGGAAGGAAATCTAAATGCGCGCAAGTTTTACGTAGGGTTCTCAAAAGTGTACTCGTATGAGGCTTGCCAATCAGCACATGGCCAGCGTCGAGGGCTATGACAAAGCCCTTCTTAAATCGAAAGACACGTGCTGAGTAGGAATTGTGGAACCAAAACACGAAACATCAGCTACGGTAACACGTATGCAAAAAACAATGGGTTTACGGACTCCGTGAGACAGATTAACTGTATCGCATTCTTTTTATTAAGGGTCATCGTAACACCTATGTTATAGGCACGAATAATAGTTTATCTTAGTTTCTGAGTGGACGATCGGCCTTGTGTACAGAATAAAGGGAAAAAGGGCTTATAAAACAGATTTAAGAGGGTAGTTGAAGTGCATCGCCAGGGCTCTAATAAAGAGCTATTTTAGTGAAGGAGAGTATAGCTGCATTGTTTGGTGAGTAAAAACCACCCCTTTCCATGAAATTTAAAAATAAAATGTACTCAGATATCAGACTTATTTATTTATTATTGAGTTTAAAAAACTGTATAATTTTTTTTTTTACAATTTATTCTGTTATTCAATTAATAGTATAATCTTTGCTAAATAAATCTTCACATTCGGATCTAATGGAATCGCCTTTTGTGAATGAAATCCAGACTTCATAGTATACACTTTATTTTCCTTATTACAAGTACTAGCGTATTACATAAAACTCCTTATCGCTTATACTTTGACATACATTATTATGCCTTACTTCTTGTATTACGATGCAATGAGTACTTTACATAGTTTTTTATTCATATCAGTACAATATCAATTATATAGTTTTTGCTTTTGTGCTCATCAAAACAACTCCATAATCTTTCTGCCATAGCCTACTAGATCTTTCATTGGTTTTTACTAGCGACGTTCTCATTGGTTGAGAAAAATGAGCGGGAATTTTATCGACCAATAACATGTAACATTGTCACAGACAATCAAAAATATTCAAAGGATTACCACAGAATATAAATTTATGCCTTTTTTGGGCAGTCGTGTAATTAAATCATGACACGCCTAATTTTCACAAATTCTGTTGGTGCGTTTGGAACGAAAGATAACAAAGCAACTTAGCACAACTCTGGAAAACAATCATATTGATAGATTCAACTTTATAATACGTGGTTGTCGTTATCGATCCGTTTGGCACGGATAAGTAGAAAGTTTCAGAAATCATTTTGTCTCAATTTCGCTTTACACATAGATACAATCTGATCAACTTGATAACGTAATTTTAATGAGACTCGGTGTTAATTAGTGAAAGTGCGATTATTTAATGTTTGCATTATGCAGTAGCCAGTAGGTAAGTATAGAGAGAGACGATGCAATATTACAATCACAAATAACGCCAGCTATGGATGTGGCGACAAGTCGGCTGCCGACTCGAGACCATTCTACAAAAGCCATTTTCCGTTAATGGATATGTTACAGTCATAGTGATTAAACAGCTATTATTAATAATGACTGGTTACTATGGATAATAGCCAAATTGACTAGACAATTTGATAAATTAATCACTTTATCTGGATATTATTCATAGGCGCTGGTCACAGTTGGCGAAAGTGATAATACGGTCTATTTGGCTTGTAAAACCCCCCCGTTCTTCATCCCGCTGCCGCGTGGCGTGATCCGTGGCTGACTAAATCGTTGTTACGTTGATTCTTAAAATAATTAAAATTCTTAAAATACTAATTAAAGTAATAGTTTTCGTGAAATAATTTTTTTAAGTTTTAAAATTTTAAGGTTTAATAATTTAGTTTTCCCTTACAGTTTTCAAGGCTCGTTCGACGGAGCCCCGCTTCGCGGGGCTCCTATTTCTGGGTGGTCATAAAAGAAAATAACCACTCGGAAGGATCCTCTTCGTCACCTAACCCAACCGAGTCGGGGTGCCCTCAAGTCCCGAGCTCGCTTCGCTCGCTCCTGGACCCTGTATTAATACTATTATTTCATTAAAATATTAGCAAACTGGCAAAGAAATACGTTAAATGTCGTCTGAAATAACCTAACAAATTATGATTTTTAATAATAATTTTTCTTATTACTTCTCGTTAATTTGAGTTATTTACGAAAGCTAGTGACATTGTGAAGGGAATTACATAAAAACATTCATAAATAAGTTAGTGAACAGGTAAATAATCTTTATCCATACTTGTTTTATTACATTATCCAAGTCTTCGAAGATGGTATAAAAAATTGCTGGTTAATGTGATTAATTCTATGTCAATTATCACTTTATCCAAATTGAGTTGACATTATTAATAATGACCAGATGATATGTATAATATCCGGATTAATCGCTTTGGCTGTGACAGATACATGATCAAATTGTATGGAAATCAAATAAGCTTCTGCACGGCTCGCAGTGGATGTGGCAAGTTGAACTGTTCAATGTACAATCTACATATTAATATATAATATTATAGGAAAAATGCTAATTTTAACATAATCATGAACTGCCCTTTAGTATCTATCATTGAGTTTTTTCTATCCAAGTTTTAAAAGATCTCCTAACCTGTGGAGGACCTTTCCACCATCCGCATTGCCTTATGGGTGTGCCTCAGAAATAGATTCAACAGACGATATTGTACAAAAACATTTTCGAAATGTGGTTGTAGAGCCGATAATTATAAACGATAATTATACTAAGTATATTATACCGCTATGCAAATAAGCTATTTTTAATTTATCACTACAGTGTCGACGGGAAAGGTTATTCCTCTCGTTTCTAAGTTCCTCGTCAGTTCTTCGACTTCGAAATTGCAATGTCTATCGAGGCGATTTCGGCAGGTTATACAATATAATATGAATTATGTATGTAACAACAATATATAAATATGTTCATAATGTGTATATCATTATCACTTACATAAAATGCGCAATAATTGCGTATTCACTAAACATTTATTTAAATATTATATCACAAAGCTCTACTCTAGCCGGGGAGTAACATGTCCATCATGTCGTGACTGGGTCTAAACTAAAACTAATTATCATTGTTTATTGCGAGCAGAAAATATGTTTGATACGGCTTCCACGCGATGGAGTATAGTTTTATTTCACTCGTTTCAATTTAAATAACATCAATCAATTATATAATTCGCCATTTCATCCATCCCGCATTCATTAATATTGTTTACATCTCGATCAATATTGCTATCGCTTTGAAAGAACGAACCGAGGTACGTACCGAAAATCAGAACACACAGTAGGGGAATCTAATGAAACTTTGGAGTAGCTTTGGAGGTACCATCAAAATGACCTTAGCTGTTAATCTAGAGAAAAAAAAACCGTGTGAAACGTTGGCGAGTGCTCGATAAGTTCTGGAACTTTCTGATAGTTTAGCTACAACCTTTGATTATTTACTAATCAAAGGCTACAACTATGCAGTTTTTACCCTCTTAGGTAATATTGCATTCATTTTGCTTTCAACTGAGAAAGTCACATCAAATTACATACACTAAGCAAATAGCAAAATGACGGTAAAAGTACAAGTACACAGAAAATATAATAGTGATCATTTTGTGCTTTAACATGACCAGTAGTTTACTTTCTATTTTCTATCACGATGACTCTATAGGAATAATAACTATACATATAGGAATAAAGGTGATTGCCCATTGGAATATTGTTTTAAGAAGTTTTTGCCAACTGTCTTAAACCATCTCAGAACAGCTCTCTATTCGTTTTCATCTCAGTCGAAATGCACCTTTTTAACAGAGGATGTACTCGTACATACTGTGTAATAATGATAACAATGTACAATTTAATGTAATACACATTAGTATAGTCATTATTTTATAAGTATGTAGTTACGTTACGTATTTAGATTAATCGAGAAGTATTCAATTATACATGTACGTCAATGCATTTGTCCTTCCTTCAATTTGCTTTAAACATAATATTATATACATAATATAGATACCTACATATTGACTTATTTTACTGACTTAGTAAATTGGAACATAAACCATATAATCATGGATTTATGAGTTATTTTTGAGCTTTATATGAAAGAGACAATAACAGCCCCAGATTTAGGGTTGACAACCTCAGTAAGAGTAATTAATATTTAACTGATTTGTAACTCAGTCATCAGTATTAAGTGGAATGGAAAGCACACTATATTTATTGTGTAACTATAGAAATCTCTTCAACATAACTTCAACAGACCTATGTATAGCGAAAAACAATTTACGAGTAAGTATACTCGTAATTATCTAAGTTGAAATCGTGAGAGCCCGCGCTGAGGCAAGTACGATAACAGGCAATATTATATTTCATTCATAAGTCTTTATTACTGCACATAAACACGTCAATAGAACATAATGAAAGGTGAAGATAACTAATGGAGAAGCGTAGAGAACGCATCCAAGCGTTAGTATCATAATGTCGATTGTTCCTTCTAAAATTAATTCGTCTATAAAATAATGTTTCTCTGAGAGCTGGCAACCCTAGTCTCAGATGGTATCATCAAACACGACTGTTGGTATTTTAACGACGAAGACGCTACGAGCCTACAAGAGTTGTTGTATTGTCCTTTATTCACCAATCCCCAGTTTGTAAAATAGAATATTCTTGGTTTTTAGGATTGCGTAGAACACCAAGAAACCCTCAAGTTCCGCCAAGAAGGTAAGCCCGTACAACACCATACTAAATATTACCTTCCCGTACTTTATAATCTCTCATTATAGGCAGTGCGTCGTAGGTGTGATATTGCAATTAAGTTGCACTACCAAGATCCTGGAACGAACTGCGTTTAACATCACTTAACATCATGAGTAAAGGTCTTTGGTCTGAAGTCAAGTTTGTAGAGTTTAAAGAACTAACATCACTAATCTCTATTCTATGGAGTAATCATTAAATACATCTAACAGTTCCTTTTTAGTGCCGATTTGAAGCGCCACCCTCGAACGTCCACGGTCCTAAATTAACATTTGTTGCTAGTGACCGTCGTTTGGAATATCATTTTATTCTAGTTCCATAGACGCTCACGCCAGGTTACGCAACAATCAGCGCCAAAATGGCGAAAATCAAGTGTCTTCATTTATACGTTGACACAACATACAGATATATTCATAGAATAGAGATCAGAGGACTGACATGCGTACCTGCTACATAATATTTTCCCCTTTGACGACCTCCGTGGCGCAGGGGACGCACGCTCGGATTCGAGTGGGAGGTCGCGGGTTCGATTCCCACCACGGGCCACTTTGGAATTTTATAATTTCTAAATTGGCTCAAGTCTGGTCTGGTGGGAGGCTTTGGCCGTGGCTAGTTACCACCCTACCAGCAAAGACGTACCGCCAAGCGATTTAGCGTTCCGGTACGATGCTGTGTAGAAACCGTTGGGGTGTCTCCCTTCTAAGTTAGTACGCTAACATCTTCGGCTGCATCATCACTTATCATCAGGTGAGATCGCAGTCAAGTACTAATTTGTATACCGTAAAAAAAAAAGGTTCCCCCTCGCCGAGCTGTCGGAAGCAGTCAAAAGTAAGTAAGTCAGGTGCTGATTGATATTTAGCTGAGGAATGTAGTCACTCAACTGGCAGGTATTTACAGCATCCGTCGGTAATTAAGCGCACGTGTGGCGGATGCTGTGAGATTCATCTGCTAGCTCATCATGGCAGCCACTAGAGTTTATTACGGTTACGCAACAGCAACTGGAAGATTTTAAAACGTATTTAATTTGGGTCGGTGTTAAATTTTTTTGTGTTACCTACCTAACGTAACCTACCTTTTTTAAGACGTATTTCAATATTGACGAACTGGGCAGAAATTGTACCCATACCAGCGTTTCCTGCTGTCGAGGCTGGATGCTCAGTATCCTAAGGCGACGGTTACACGTAAGATATTTACTGTGATCCATCAGTAAATAATGACGTATCGTGGTATTTAATTAACGTGTAACCTAATGTATTGATGTATGTCATTATTTATTCATGGATTTCTAGATTTCTTGATTCTGGATTGATGATCCGTCGGATTATGATAAATATTGATCGTGTAGCCTCGCGTCAATATTTATCACGTCAGTACGCGTTACGCTAGCAATGGAGGAGGACGACTTTTTGGACCTTGATCCGCCGCCTGTGGCGGCGGACGCACCGTCGTCGTTGTCGCCGCCCCGCACCCTCTCGAAACTTACTAAAGATCAGGAAGTTATAAAAGAATTTATCCTAAATTTAGAAGTATTGCCAGAGATATGGGATAGTTCTTCAAAATATTACAAAAATTTAATAAAAAAAGGAGAAGCACTACAAAAATTACTGGAAATTTACAAAAAAATTAAAATGCAAAGTTAACGCTAATTTTTCTCTCGGGGTAATAGATTTTCTCATCACGGTATCTTGTTTGGTTAAAAAAGGTGTTACTATTGTCAGAAGTTCTTCAAAGCAGGGTTCAGGCATTCGAAAATAATTCTCGTAATCATCCATTTCACCATGTAATTTAATTTCAGCCATTAAATTCAAATGTGTGTACCTTTCCCTTTGTTGTAACCAATTTTTTGCCCATCGCTTTCGCTTGACCTTTTTATTTAAACTAAGTGCTAAAATAACAGCCACGCAACCTTTCTTTTTCAGCTCTGTGGCCATTTTAGACGTTTAAACAGCAGGAGACCGGACACAATACTGACGTAATAAATATTGAACGTGTAGGCTAGTGTATTAATCCATCAGTAAAAATTGAAATCCATCAACAAATACTATATTGACGGATCACAGTAAATACCTTACGTGTAACCGTCGCCTAAGTCATCCGTTTACCGAAAATAATTTTTGACCTTGAATCCGGTGATTTGAGATGTTTGTTGACTGTTGAAAGTCAGTCAGTCACTCACTAAAATAAAATCCTAGAATAAAAATGGGAAATGCTTTCCAAAAAACCAACTTCAAATGCCATTACAAAGAGTGAAATAATTTTTAATGTAGGTACACCAATTCGAAGTCGGGCGATTGTCTATAACTTCGTCGTTTCTTCGCACATCAAGTAAGTAAGAAGAACTATTAGTGATTGTACGAAATATTGCCCGACTTCGAATTAGTGTACCTACATTAAAAATTATTTCACTCTTTGTAGTGGCATTTGAAGTTGGTTTTTTGGAAAGCATTTCCCATCTTTATTTTTTACTTTTTAGTGGAAAGCAACTTTTTAAAAGGACAGCAGGTACCCAAATCGCTTGAGATGTGTTTATAAAATCTGAAAGTTCCCTCAATTTCACCAAGATCCCTTCATCGAATCCTGACCTGATTAAAATGGGACCATCTGGAAACTATACCCTTTTAAACAAAAAAATAATTTTTCAAATCGGTCCACGCGTCTTCGAGTAATTGGTGAACTTACATAAATAAAATAAAAAAAAAGATTCCGACGAATTGAGAACGTCCTCCTTTTTTTGAAGTCGGTTAAAAAATTAAAAGAAACAGTCGCACTCCGAGAGTGCCCAGTTATGAAAACTTAAAAAATTCATTTAGGTTTAAAAAATACACCCGTATTTTTTTTGGACATATATTTTGTTATCGTCAGACCAAAGATGATGAAGACTATATTAATTACTCTATGGTCAGACTGTTACACTACATATACTTGTACTTATTATAGGTATCGGTAACGGTAACAGTGTGAAGTGAGGATTATGTTAGTTCAATGGTTTTTATCATACCAAAATTAAAGGTAAATTTACCTCTACATCCCGTGCAAAATGTAGGTAATAGGCATCCTTTCAGTCGTGAGCTAAATTCGAGGTCCTACGTTGTACGTCGACGTAACAAAAACAACGCGCGTTGCACTGTACTCCGTGCCAGCCAGTGCTTGGTACGAGTCTCCACTTTAGACTTACGACTCTACAATATTATCACACGCTCAATTGAGACACAAAGAATGCTGCGAGATTGTTCAACTGAGATAATGTTATGCGACGTAAAAAATTATGCGGGCATTAGATAATAAACAATTATTTATTTATACCTATACTACCTACATTGTGTTTGGTAATTGATGCTTTGGATTTCCATCAGACACGGAGGGTGTTGAGTTCTTGACCGTTCTTCTCGATGCAAAACAAAGTCTGCCATTTTGCAATGTGTAAGTCAGGCCATAATGGCAGAATAAACATTTCGAATTGCTTTTAAGTTTTAATTTGACGAAATGCAAAGATCCTCACATTTGTTGAAATGCAAAAATATATTAACCAACATTGCTACTCGTACATAAATGTAATGCAATTTTTTATTCGAATGCTGAATAAACCCAGACACCTACCTATACAGTTCTAAAACCTTAAAATATTGTGACATGTAAGATGATTCTTTCAAAAAAATTGCAACAGATGTAATGTATACGGCCATATTCAATATCAATCCTTGCTAAGTTGCTGTAATATGATTTTTGACACTTGCAAAATGTAAGAATATTGCATTTCATGACAGATTATTTTCATCATCAGATCAGGTAATTGGGTTACTTCCGTACCTACCTATTATAATGATCAAGGTACTTATTTGATAAATGTGAGCAATATACATGGTATACTGGATACAGTTAGCGCAGGACCGTGCGGGCTGGAAATCATTGCAGGAGGCCTTTGTCCAGCAGTGGACGTCCGTCGGCTGAAACGAACGAACGAACGATACATGGTATACTATTACTAGTATTACTAACCATCTGCCTACGAAACTACTAGGTCGAAATAAGACAGCATTGACCATTACTCACTATGCGTAACTGCTTTTACCAAATCTCATTTTCTTCTTGGACTGATAGGAATATATGCTCCCATCTCCTCACGAGATAGGTATACCTTGTTACAATTATGTATTAATCGTTCATACCATGTAAGAAAAGTTGTCCTACAGTATACATATACTGCCATTTTTGAAAGGGGCATGTGCCGAGTTTCTTTTAAGTTCTTCTCAGTATAAACCTGCTTTCCTAACATGGCGGTAGAGTTTTGATTTTTTTCTTATAAATCAAGCTTACCTATGCGGAAAATAAAGATTTTCATTTTTTTCACATTTTCCCAATGGGCAAACAGAATAGCTGAGTGTTCGGACAGTTCTTCCGATATAAAACCCAGAATATTCCATTGTTTAAAGTTTAAACGTACCTACAGATATTACCTTGAATTCAAAATAGAACTTAATTATTCACACGAAATATGAATGAAATAATAGCTCGATACCTAATATTTAATTATTATTGTAGCTGTAATAGCTAGTTAGTTAGCTAATACAATTACTGATGTAACAAAGACGGAGATTTTTTTCTTGTTTCTTAACTTCAATGTAATGAGAAAACTACAATTACGAGTAAAGAGTAAATTCCTGTAACAGTTATAAAAGCAGTAAAAAATCCAACCCAAAATGATTTTGAAAACTTTTAATCGATCACAACGCCATTTTCGCATCAGAGACGACAAAAACTGAAATGTATTTCAAATCTTTTAATTCCATCATAACTAATTTAGATAGCGAAACCAAAAAAAAACGAATAATGATAGCAAAAAAGTGACCATTTGAAGTGTTTGAAATGTTTTAATTCGATCATTTCTACAGTGGAGGCGTACTTGCGAAAGTTTTTGAACCGTGCGTAAGCAATAGTAAAGTGTAGGACTGTATGTACTCGTACTACAAAGCGTTCACAATAATAACTTGAAAGTCTGTTGCTTCACATGATCTCAACTGGTCTCGGTGTTCTCAACACTTCCTTCAATTATCGCTAGTTCGATCCCGGGCACACTGTATATCATGTATAAAAAATTAGGTAGGTACTAACTAATTAGAGATTAGTTGACGACATCAAGCAACCATGATACTCGTAAAAAGGAAATGACCTACGATCTAGCTTGTTTTCAAAAAGAGCTTATTCGCTTTTGCCATATAAAACATAAGTGCACAGTGCATGTCGTAGGCATGAGACCGGCCTCGCATGGCATGCAACATGCAGCTCCGTAAGGTCAAAGAACAACTTAGTTAAATGACCCGGACTCCGGAGCCCGAACAAACCGCCGTCTTTTATAATTGCTTTAAATCTTACCGTTACCGCCTACTATATAATATTTAATTAGTCATGCTTTTAATGAAGCTGGTAGTTGCAGCTCATTTTTCACCAACATTTTAAGGAACACCTAAGCCCATAGGTGACAGTTTTCACTTACAACAACCACCTTAGGGCTTAGGTGTCCCTTGAAATGTTGGTGAAAACGAGCATAAGTCTTTGTTTGCCTTCAAACTGTTTATCGATTGATAGTGAACACAATGCATTCAGAACACGACTGTACTGTACATTTATTGTTGGTATCACATTCCTTACGTACGTGACCTTCGGATCATAATAAATTAACAATGAGTTGTGTCGAACAAACGAAGACTTGGCTTCTCTATTAATAGGATCGTCTATCAATATTTAAACTTGCCTTTGAAACTATTGATCTACAAAATAAGACCCGCAATGGGCACTTGATAGGAGCTTAGGGTTTATAGTGTTCATTATTTATTGTTCCCCTTTTGCAAGAAAAAATGTGTTTAATAAGCTAAAATAATCAAAACAATTATGATCATCATTACTGAAACTGAAATAAAAATCTAATCTGCATTGCGGTTAAAATATAATGGACCGTGGCATAAGAATTCGACGTCTAAAATTTGAAAAAATATTTGCTTTGAATGTGTAGATGACTAGTTTGATATAAAAAGGCTATATTACAAAATGGCTTCAAAACGAAAGCCACCAACTTTCCCGGAAGACAAAGCAGCAATAAATCAGTTGAAAATGGTTATATTGTAAAACAAAAGGTTGAAATCGTGATCATTCGGATTAGATAGGCATTTGATATATTTTATGAAGCGTGAAACTGAAGGCAGGCGGGGAGGTTAGTGAAGGCAGTGAGATTAGACGGTAGAGCGAATTCGCAATTTCCTATTGATATATTGTCAGTTTCGCTGAAATAAAATATGATAGCATTTAAGTGCAAATTCTGTAAAGCTAACAAAAATTTTCGATTGCGATGTGCGTTGAATATACAAAATTAACCAAAACGTAGACGAAAGCGCGAATAATGTGTTTGGAATAATGTATCATGGTCCCTGTGAATGTGATACAAGTACGCTATTGCCAATTAAGAAAGGCACAGCCATAAAGGAATAAATAGTCTAACAATGTGCCCCAATTACTCAACAGATTTTAACTTAACAAAAAGCATCTGTTTATGGGTCCATCCCGCTTCTGATAATCAATTGGGTCAAAAAGTACTTACTTCATTGAGATTCTAGTTAATTATTGACATCCTTCATATCTCAATCCTAAAGTCAATGACTTATGGCAACTTAAGATTAGGACTAGTCGGTTCCAATTCGAATGATGTCGCAATAGTTATGGCTGCAGTTTTGCAATGTATTACCAACCTCCGTCCGCTCCGGTGTCAATCACGAAGTCGGGACGACACTTTGAATCGTGAGAACTTAGCACTTGGAAGTTGCAAGGTCTGTTGCAAAAAACGTGAACGACGCTGATGGAAAGCCGATAAGTGGTGTGTAAAGTACATTCTTGATACGATATCATTATAATGAGGCAGTCATTTATAACAGCTAGTGAGCAAATAAAATGACAGGAAGTAGAGAAAACAGACAGTGTTGTTCTATGAACAGGACACTGTTTATAAAAACAATAACAGAAGATAACCGATAAATATATTACACAACTAAGTATAGGCATATTAGAGTGATTGTGTAATCATCAACAAGTGACAAGAAATACTAAATGATAATTGCATTTCATAAAATTAACAACCATGATTTCTAAAATCATGAATGCTGAAAACATATACTTCCAGACATAGATTATACACATACTTACTAGACATACCTCTTTTTTCTCTTGTTATATCATAGCTTTGAACAATAAATTCCGGCTGACAATATTTACTGGAGAGCCAAGAGTCAAGACCTATTTCCGTCCAGCCATCTCCCAAGGCGTCCTATTTCACTAAACATAATATTATGTATTTGCCGTCTTGTATTTTTCTCCTTTGATGGAATAAGGTCAACCGAATCATAAAAATATCTTGGTTCAACCTCGGACTTTTATTAAAACGTTAAATGACGATAAATATCAAAAGAAATACTAATAAATAAAATAAGTCACTTTGATCCCAACAACTTTGTCTGACATAGTAATGTACTTTGAATATCAGGTTTGTTTAGCAAATACATACATCGATCACGGCAAATATGTACGGTTATTATGGCCGCCTATACGTGTAAGTTCTAGCCATTGTGACGTGGCAGAATTTATGACGTCATTCCACATCTGGTAAATGGTAAATCTATAGGTTGTATGATAGAAACTATTAGTACAATGACAACTCAATGACAATGATGGATAAGTAATAGTTATTGCTAAAGTAATGAAAGAAATACAGTACTTGTTGCCCGTACTTTGGATTGTAAATCAAAATGAATACTTAAGCCACGAATTATAAATATCACTCACATTGTATCTGTAGACATTATTATTTTTAATGAAACTAAACACATGTAAAGTACGTGATCTCTATAAAAATAAAATACTTAGATAAAAATAACAATATTCGGTTGGTACACTTGGAAATACTGTGTTTATACAAGACGAGACTCTGACTGTTGAACAGATGGCGATAATACTACATTTATACAGTATATTTAATACTGAAAGTAAATATCAATTCAATATTGCCGAAGTTATCATCCAGTTTAAAAGAGGTCAGGATTAAAGGCGATATAACACGCAAAAAAACGTTGAATTCAAACAAACATACTCAAATTTTAGTTCGTCTTTATAAAATGTAATCATTGATTGATTACTGTATCAGCATATTTTCATGATAGATCTATTCCAAACAACCGCGGGTTGCCAGGAAAGAGCCACTATTCAATCCAAGGAAAGAGCATTAACGTTGGAAACGCAGGCAGACTATAAAAGAGAAACTAATCAAGCGCGTTCTTAGTAAACTGTTAACACACAATATCGTAAAAGTTTATGTAAGGTTATTCTAAGAACAACTGATCTATAGGGATCTCAAGAATTCAGGAGCACAAAGGACATGGGTTCTAAGAAAGCAGAATAAAAAATGAGACACACATTTCAAGCAAACATTTAAAAATCAAGGCTTTAAGGCAAACACAATTAAAAAATCCATATCCGCCTGATAAATAATTCAGTGATCGAAGTTAAAACAATAATGAAATATAAATTATTCGAAGCATTATGAACCTAGTTGTTGTATTTATTTTCATAACGCAACGAGTTACGACTATACATGTTTATAAGAGTTAAGAAAGTTCTTCAAGAATGTGGAGCGGTTTATGTAAGCCTAATGCGAAATGCGAGCGCTGTTATTATACAGCTGTGTTTATTCTATTCTATTTTAGATTTCTAAAACATCATACACAAGTGCGTATAAACTAAATCGAATTTTCTATTGAAGTCTATGAGAATTATTTCTGACATAAGAACGTAATATTAGAAGCACTTATAGCAAATTGACTAGATGGACAGTAGATACCATAACAATGAGTTTGGTTCAATCGACATCGCCTAGGACCTTCCAGCTCAGACACAAGATCTACATCAATATAGACAGGCACAGCTTCAGGCATATAGCGGTGCAGGGGGTCTACCTTTAATCTATTAATTGAGACAAATTAGCAAAAACCCGATAACTCCATTGTTTTTGGTATACTGCATTGTGAATTACGATAGTTACGCATTACGTACATGTTGTACTGAGTTACAACTTGAAAATCTAGTAGCGTATACAAATAAAGTACTTAGGTAACAATAACTGATAAAGAACTACCTTGAATGGTTCCCAAGCCACTTGAATCTAGTACTCAACCAATTATTGTTTATCAAATCGAATAATCAATGTTTTGTAAGATAATTATGGATTTAGTGATTAGATTTTGATTGATTATTTGGCTAGTAAAGAAAATAAAATATTATTTTCTTTGATATCTGAAAGAGAAAACTATTTCACTCAGCGTATGCACATTTAGAGCACATACCCGTCTAATGGTAGAAGAGATGGTTTTAAAAAATGCAGCTTATGTTTCTACGATTAAGACTGTTTTGAAAAACAAAATACGCATTTGGATACAAGGCACATTTTTTTACCAAGGTTTAGAGAAAATGTCGAAGCACTTAAAAACTTCAGTGTATCAGCGAACAAGGTATAAACAGTAAAAATATATATTTTCTGTTTAACCACAAACTCGTCAAGTACCTGTAGCTAAGAAAATGTACGTAAAAAGTTCAATGATGGATATAACCTACGAGCTAGGTTAAATAACCTTAAACGTAGAGCTACAAAGTATTAAATTGACTTAGAATAAAAGTATGTAATATTAAAGCATAAATAGTATTATTTAGTCACAAAAAACTGAGATAAGAAACTGCTGAAAACGTTGAGTATTAATTTTTCACTGCAGATACTAGAAACTAAAGAGCTGCACTAGAGAATAGAGGATAGTGGAAACTAAACAACGCTGCTGAATAAAAACGAGGCGCTGAATGAAAAATATGAAATATGCAAGACAAGTTCCTAGAAGCGAATGCAAATGGGTTGACTCTACGTAAAATAAAGAAAGAAAAGCTAGGTTAAGTTGTTATTAAAATAAAACGTAAGTTATACAGTTCAGACTTCAGACCCATATTTTAAAGAGAAACCTCTTCACATTGAAATGTGCCACGACTGCACTTTCAAAGAAGAAATTTCAAATTATATTACGCAATAACTACATAGAATACTTTAAATTGATTTTTTAATGACATTATGCATATTAAAATTGCATTCGATACGGGGCGTATGACGCCACTTAGGTTAAACAGTAAACACTGCTTTTCGTCATTCATTCTTTACAAAACGACTTTGCAACGTGGATAAACCAACTGTCGCGGTTTTGCGAAACAAAAATACAATCTTCACGAATTCTGTTGGCATAAGAAATCCGAAGTCAAGTAATTCAGTCTCCCGATAATAGAAAAAAATTAAAACGGCGCAGCGCGGTACCATGTTTACGTACGAAATTGTTGCATTGTTGTAATTTACAGGTATATTTATATGGTACAGAAACAACAATAGTCTACGACTAAAACATAATGTATCGCAACTATTTTGCACATCAAGCATAATGTAAAGTAAGAGTAGATAAAAAAGTGCAAAGCAAAACACTTGACACACATTAACGCAATATTGCCCGTGATTACGTACCAATGTTGATGTCTTACAAGTGTAATAATTTATTAATAGTTACAAGAGCCAAATATCGTCTTGAAAGCGGCGTCTCATAGCAAATTTTAAAATGGCTCATAGGAATAGAGAGCAGCATATAGGGAACTTCAGGTAAACAATACTACAGATTACAGATGTAGTATAATATTATCATTAATAAATAAGATGTACGAGGAGGCTAGCTAAGCGCTGGGGCCGTAACACCATATTTTAAAGCAGTAATACTGCAGTACTGTTTTAATGTTTTCATACAAACAAGACAATACAAAAATAGTATGAAACTGTCAAAACAATACTGCAACAATACTGCTATAGGAGATGGTGGTACGGTCACAGGTTTCATTATTATGTGACCGCACGTTGGATTCCAAAGATCTGTCAAAATACGCGAGAATCAGTCGGAAAGTTAACTACACATCAAAAGATAACTAACAAAGAAGTAGGATAGTATATATATAAGGCTTAGCAAAAGAAGGACGTTGCGTAGAGACGAAGAAGTTTTAATGTTCTATCATTTTGAAGTACACTTATTAATTAACTGAGTGAAACTTCGAATAATTCAGGTGATAAGCTCAAATGTGATGATGACAGACAATTTACAAAACTCTAAACCTCATCAGACTTCCGTGAAATTGCTGTATCATTTCTCAACCACACCGTCATTGGACGAAGGCAAACGATCCCTACATCCTATCAATTTCACGAGTGACTGACCAAGAACAATCGTGACGGACACTTCGCCACCTGTTCCCAGGATCGACACGCTTCAGTCTACGTGAAGACAGGACACTGGGCTGAGCATCTGAATTCATTCACGCACCTAATAATAAACTTGAAAACGAAATGAACATGATAATTCTTCAATATAAGACTGAAATGTTTTAGACTGAAATGTGTAGACTTATTAACACGAATCTCCTTCACCAAGGTGATTTCATGGGAATTACCATATTCCTACCTTATCATTATATCATTATGAAGGGAACCTCTGAGCAAAATTTCAACTATTTAGGTCCCAGGGTTTGGACTTGGAGATGTTGAGTCAGGAAGTGTCTGAGTGAGAAAGAATGTGTCAAGACTTAGTTTACATTGGAAGTTTATGTAAATATAGATGTTTTATGAAGCGAAGCTAGATTAAGTTCAAGAAATTGGTATTTAAATGGAATTGAAGAAATGATGTAAGTAATAACACCACATAAAGTGATATAAATATGAATTTACAGGTATAGCTTGCATCCCGGAGCAATATAGAGCATACAAAACTATATTTCCAATGGTTAAAAGAAAAAAAATCGTCAAGAAGAAATCACGGGTGACTAAGTTGAGTACTAACTACTAACCGTATAGTCACAGATCGAGGCTTTCCTAAGAACCCTGATAACTTTTATTACGCGTTACTACGTTTACCATTACACAAGTGGTTAATTAGCTTCCCATAGTCTGTACATAATTATCGAGAGAGGTATACGTAACATCCGTAAAGGAAAACGCGCATTCACCATCGACCGTGAAACTTTCACTGTACGAAATTTTTGATTTCGCATTCAGTGGCGTTAGTTGTTACACGCCGAAAATCGCGAGTTTCGTGCCAGTTATAATATTATTAAGATTTCGTAATTGATATTAAACTTTCTTTTAAACGTGTAATGCAATATATGTATAAATCAGTAGCTGCATATCTGTAGTACCTGTAGTAGTAAATATTCTGATCGAATGTTCGCAGATTTAGAACCGAAGATTTCGAGGGAGTCGGTATAATATGTCGGTATTAATAATTTTGGGATAGATAAAACTTTTGAGTATCACGAACCTTTTTAAAGAGCATTTCACCCTAAAATCACTTAGATCACGCAATTGCAACTTCATCACAAGCACATTGTGCTTGATGAAGTTGGAAATCACGTCAAAACCATGTACTTATATGCATCCCTCAGAGTTCTCCAAGTGTGCGAACCCTGACGAATCCTAAAAAACAAAAGATACCAAAGAATATTTTAAGAGAAGATCCCCCGCCGCGCCAACTCTAACAGCCGGAACGGAACAACATGAAGATGATTTTGATATCACACGCGATAAGTAAATTCAATCTTTGATATCTGAGTCACCAATCGGAAGTTCTTAAGCAACGGTAACCTGGCACGTAATTCTAAATGCCATAAAAAGCTTGCCACTGACTATCGCCTTATGAAAACACCATTGTTATTAATTCTCTACCATATGACTCAAGAGGATTATTCATTGTTTAATATAGCGCAGAGCTGACGAATAGTAATACAATCCTAGATGATTAACCGCACTCAATATTAACTTTGATTAAGTACGGTTAATTGTAAGTTAATCCCAATGTCGACGAGTCACCAATAACTAGGTAATTAGGTCTTATTGACCACCATGCGTAAGGATTCTTGGATTTCAACCGTAATTACTACTGAGCACTGATTGTAGCATCTCGTAACATAACATTACATACGGATTAAACTGCTTACTTGGAATAGTTAACTTTACAATATACTTATGTAACCTGTTATAAACGACGGAAGAAAAATGTCTGGGTTCAAAACTACAAACCAAATGGTACAGACAGGCTAACACTTTTGATTTTCAAGGGTAAATCGTGTAGATATGGCTTTAGAACGGAATATTGACAACAAATTTGAGACTAGAGAACACTATTTACATTTAGAAATGGTATCGAATGAAAATCAGTTTTCCAAAATAAAGGAATGAAAAAGGGCAAAAATATACCACTCGCAATTAATGATTATTTGGTAAAATCAACTTGCAGTTCCTATCCAAAATACATTGACTGCATACTGAGCATACGTAGATGTACCCAAAAGAGTGCTGATGTTTTTTGTCACTCATCCATTGTCAAAGCGTACAATAGAATGGGACTCCCCAATTCAATTCAAACGCTTAAAATGATTTCGCAACTTCAAGATTAGCTGGCTTTACTTTATGTAACATCCGTAGGATGTTTTATAGGTATTGTATTACTATTGTATAGTTACATTCAGGTTAAGGATTAATACAAAATTCTTTGTGGGTTAAAAATAATATAATCGCGTGTTTAATCTTCCCAAACGAAAGACAACTCTTGAAGAGATATTACTTTACGTAAATCTATCTCCTCATATTCGATCCAAAAAGAAAGTTTTAGTAAAAGTAAAAAAAAAATATCTAATTCCAGAAGTACATTTGGATCAATTATTATTATTATGTCAGAGCTTATTCCGATCCAATAAATTTCAAGATATCCGAAAATATTTTTACTGGAGAAGTGCTCATAATATTTTTTCAAAGATCCATCCAATTTATACAAGACGAGGAAATAATGGGATCCACGATCGGTCGAGGGTTATTAGATCTATTCACAGCTAATAGCTCCGTGAGTAAAATCTTTCGGCTTATCATCCGCTATTTGATTTGTTGCGTTGGTATTTTTTACGCATGTTTCATTAACCATGGTCGTACAAACACCTGCTGTGATCTCGGCTGAGGCGTCACGTAATTTGAGAATACATTTATAGTACTTTTTTTTGGTTGTGTAACTTCGTTGATGTTGCTTTAAGTCTATAGGTAAGCGTTGAATGTGCTATAAATACTCGACCTCCAGAAATCACTAAGGCATATTGTGTGGGAGCGTTGGTTGACAAAGTAAATCGATTCTCAGAAAGGTGAAATAGAATCCCGAAAGAAATCGCTGTGGACGATGCCACGTAAAAACTTCTTTTAAGCTTCAATTGCCTGTGTGTGTGTTACATTCATATCTCTCATTTAGTTTTGGATATAATCTGACTAGATCTTTACTTAAAGACAGTGCAATACCAGCAAGTTCCCAATAAGTTTTTATTGATGGTTCAATCAATAAAAACTGAAGCACAGTCTAATCTAATTCCGCGATTTTCCAAGTGTTTTTATATGAAGTCGCTGAAATTTTAGTCGCCAGTCGGCAGAGTGAAGAGGGTGAATCGTGAATATAATAGTTCCGGGAGTACGTAGAATATAACCGCATCTTTGATAGCTTTCTAAAAGAAATTGGCTAAAGGCCTTAAGCCTAGACAAGATCCACGACGGGATTTATGAATGAGACAGAGAGTGCTTTGATGAATGAGTAGGTACAGGTCATTATCACTTAGACTACATACATATAGCATGTGTAATCTAATTAGTACAAACAAGACGCATAGGGGCAGTCGTGATTGAGTCATTACAAGGAACAAAGGGACTAATTACCTACTTTATGTGCAAATACATATGTTACCGTATAATGAAAACAACTGGCTAGCAAAGACGTTTTGTCTTTGTCATTGGCATGTTTCTAGTTTAGTTAGTGAGATTGTCTTAAATTAGACTACCAAAAACGATTTAAATCTTGGACCAAAAACGTATGTATATAAAAGTAACCGAGTTAATAAAAGAAAAGGTCTAATTCATAGAGTGATATTCAGGCAAAAGGACATTGATAAAATACATTGAAGCATAGTAGCATCAAAGTGATATAAATAAATACCTGTTATTTCGCCAACTTGACTGTACTTTAATGCATTTTCTACACAACAGATTGTGACCTTGATCAGGAATGAAACATCTGCGAAACAATGTAGCACAAAAACGCACCATCCTGTTCCATAAACACAAGATTCGGCAAAAAATGTTACCACCAACATTCCTGCAGGACCAAACAAATTGCTTTATCGATGCTTCTAAGAATCGCAAAAGTTTCGTATCCATTGCTACGGAGATATTTAGATGTAGTTATGCGTTATGGAATATTCTGATGTCACTATTTTCATCTCACACTACAGTGAGTCGTTGTAAGCGTTGATCCTTTATGACCCAGCAATGGATGAGCTCCGCTGCGGGATGCACATTTCTGCATCGCTTCTCTTGACGGTATTATAAATGTAAGATGGTCAGCGTTGCTTACGTTAATCGTGAGTACACTAGCCATGAGTTGACAATATTTCTGGACAATGAAAATATGACTGGATAATATTTAGCAACCCTTTACATTATTCCCAGTTCATTGATATTGAACCAGCGGTTTTTAGGAATGTCACTTAAAATTTACGATACATATTTGAACTCCCTATAGTTCCCTCAGGATATGAGCTACACTTCTTGTGATATTTTTTCATGCATGTAAACATCGTTCCCCACTTTAGGCTTTCAGCTAATTAGGGCAACTAATCTACACGTTTATTTTCTGACTCCCAAGACACGGGTTTTGCCTAGTTCGGGAGTCAGGGATTGTTCGAAATTGTAACCTTTTCTTTGGCTAATAAATTTGTTTCATTTTCCACAGCATGATAGGATTTTCACGGCCAATTCTTTCGCCGTTATGTGTATGGTCAATTGGTCACCCTACCTCTAAACAGGTTTCCCGAGCATCAGGTTTGGGACACCAGTGACCAGTTAAGTTTACATCGTAACCGCTTAATTTTATAGTGCATTGTTCCACGAAGTACTCGTTCCTATATGTGCCGACGCGACGACGCAGTTTTGTTTACTTTTCTTTTGGTTTCGAAGCTCGCCGGGCTTGGCGGGCTTCAATGAAACGTGCCTTTGGTGCAAGTTCTTGTTGTTTACACTGTTTGGGGTAATAAACTGGACTTTAGCACTCATTTTGAAATTATTCATGTAAACAATGGGAAAACTAAATATATAGAAATGTAGAGACAGATTATGTTAACACGCTTGAAACAGACAATCTCAGACAACATCAGTTTTAGTGTAGAACATCAGTACTTAGTATTAAAACAACACTGACGGGATTTGATATTTAATACTTCACATAGTAATATTACAAACATATTCAACAACACCGATGGGATTTTATAATACTTCACTTAACAATATTACAAAGTTTTTCAACAACAATCTGAATTTTTAATTGTTTTCTTGTAATCATGACACAAAGTACAAACAATGATCATAGAGTGTCGGACCAAGGTCCACCGACCTCTTTTACTTTTCAGTTTTTTTTAAGTCGCGCTCCACAGACATTGACATTTGTCTCGCGCTCCGTGTCACAGATAGTCTAAAACATTCGTGAGCAATGTTGCCAACAGTCGGCCATCCTGTTTACAGAAATGTCCCTATTTCTGGCAGCTCGGCCTTCCTTACGTGGGTAATGACCTCATACCCACAATAAAATACAAACATTTATAAAAACCCTAATAAACATAATATGTAATAATATATATAAAACATCATATCAGTTAAGTGTTGCATAATAAACGCAAGTTACAATCACAACCGGACATCTAGTTATTATAATATTTATTGTAAAATCAACGATTTAATAACACTGGGCGCTGAGTATAAGTTACGGTGAGATCATCAATTTATTATTATATTTACCAAATGAACTTTACTTCAGTAAATAAGTAAATCACTTATCACCTTATTATCGTGAAATAATGAATGATCATAGTGCCATCTTATAATGACTTTTAGGGCTCCGATGGGACTGCCCGGTTCCTGCAGCATATCAGAGATGTTTGCTTTCGCCGAAGGGAAGGGAATTTATTACAACTGCTATGTGGCAGCCAGCCTCAACGGAGTCCCAAACCTGACTGCTGATTTATGTAAACCGCTGCTACCGTAGAAATCAGAAATCATGCAGCAGTGGTTCCCATGTTTTACTTATTTATTTTCTAAACTTACCCTAACACTACCAGATAAAATATCCCAATTCGTTAGGTAACACAAAAATATTTTAATATAAAACTATATTCTAATCTTAAATATTCAAGTAACATTCTGAAATAAAGTAAATTTTAGTTTTGATAACAGACATCGTTTAGTCATTAACGGATAATAATTGACTTATTATTACTTATACAAATCAAATTCAAAATATATAAAGCCAAATCACTTTTTACTAATTACAAAAACTGGATACAAAACAAAGTGTTACTTTAGCTAACTTTCACTTGTTCATTACACTCTATATCTCCATCATGTTTAGCTACTATTACTATCAGCTGTCTTTCCATATTATAGTTCGTTTATTCGAAGTACCGTTCGTCGTATTTGAGACACTTCACACACGGTTACTGCTAGCTACCATTCATTAACACTTGTCACACTTGGGACGTTGTTTATTGCTAACCTAAGTCCTGTCGATCACCATTTGTCACACTTGGGACATGTTTTGTTACTTTTGTCACACTTGGGACATAGGCTGTTATAATTGTCACGCTTGGAACATGGTTTGTCACTTTTGCCACACTTGGGACATAGTTTATTACATTTGTCACACTTGGGACATTAACTGTTACTTTTGTCACACTTGGGACATAGTCTATTACATTTGTCACACTTGGGACATTACCTGTTACTTTCGTCACACTTGGGACATAGCCGGTTATAATCGTCACGCTTGAAACATGGTTTGTCACTTTTGTCACACTTGGGACATAGTCTATTACATTTGTCACACTTGGGACATTATCAGTCACTTTTGTCACACTTGGGACAAAGTCTGTTCTAATAGTCACGTTTGGAACATGGTTGTCACTTTTGTCACACTTGGGACATAGTCTATTACATTTGTCACACTTGGGACATTACTTGTTATTTTTGTCACACTTGGGACATGATGTGTTTCTTTTGTCTCCCTTGGGACATCTTCTGTTGTTATTAATTTTTTTTGGCACTACCATCACTCAACCCATCCTCATCGTGAATGTATATCTAATCTAAAACTGTAATGCTTTTAGGATGCAAGGGGTAGAAAATCATTATAGTTATACTTGAAACCACTGTAACCATACCGTCCTACGAAAAGTTTCTAATATTAACCATGTAATAAATCACTCCTGTTTGATTATTTATACTCCTTCAATGTAATCATATCAATTTACAGTCATTTACAGATCGTCTGGCTATTACCGTTTCTCTTATCTCTTAGTGCTTATTTTCTTCTCGCTCTAATGCTGACTTTAAAATATTTTCTGATCGTCCGCCAGTTCTTTGACCAAAAACGACTTCTGCAGGAGACTTCCTTATTTCTTTATTTAGGGTGTTGTTCAAGCTCCATTGAAATTTTTGTAAGTTCTAGTCCCAATACCTCTCATCAGCACCATGGTTCATCGCAGCTAGTGCGTTAAAAATTGTTCTATTGTATCTCTCAAACATTCAAAGATCATTACTATTACTATGTATCATTAGTACTGTATCATTACTAGGTAGTACTATTATTATGTATCATTATGGAAGGATATGATCTCCACAATACAGGGGATCTTAGTATGGAGACCACAGGCTCCAATTATTTTGTATATTTTGTACCCATAAGTTGTAATAAAATAAATAAATAAATAAATAAATTCAATCAATCCCAATCATCAGTCAATCATTTGCCCGTGACGTGGCGACTACATTAAGCACGTGTTTGATGCCAAGTAACTCCATGAACCCCTTGAATTCTGCAGAGGTGAAGCTAGTTCCTTGGTTGTAATCTGAAGCGTGTCCAGTTCTTCCTGCTCTTATGTTGGTACTGGATTACGACTTAATGCATCTACGTTTTGCATACTATGAGTTATGACCAGGTCTATATTCAATGGTGAAATTGAATTCCTGCAACATAAGCCACCATCTTGCTACTTATGGTAAAAGATCTCTTTTTGTAAGCGTTGTCCGCAGCACAGTCGGTCCTCACTCCTCACCTTAAACTCTAAACCGAGCAAGTAGACACGAAATTTTTAAGCGAAAGTGCTACAGCCATCGTCTCTAGTTCATAAGAATGCCATACAGGTTCTTCACGCGTGGTTTGTCTACTAAAATAGGCCACTGGGCAAAATTTGTCGTCATTCACACCCGTTTGTAACATGATGCCACCTACTCCAATCTTACTAGCATCAAAATTCACAATGTTCCTCCGTCATATTGTCCGGATTGTACAGGGCAAGTATGGGTCTATTTATCAACTTGGTTTTGATTTCCTGGAAAGCCGCTTCTTGTTCGGAACCCCAATTTCAAGCTACATCAGACTTGGTCAATTTTGTCAGAGGTTTAGCAAGTGTTGCGAAATTATAAATAAAACGACGGAAGAAACTGGCTAAACCAACAAATTGACGGAATTGATGAACGTCAGTCGTTACTAGGTGTCGGGAATTCAGAGACTGCTCGAATCTTTCTGAAACCTGGGCGAATTCCAGATTCTGAAATTTCGTATCCTAGATAATCCAGTTCTGTTTGAAAGAAAAAACATTTCTTCAAGTTCAGCGTTAAACCAGACTTGCTAAGTAACTCGAGAATTTCTCAGCAGGCGCGTTAACAAGCCCAAACGGCATTCTTGTATATTCGTAGAGGCCATCAGTCGTAATAAAAGCCGTTAGATATCTTGATGATTCCTGAACAGGTATCTGATAGTATCCTGTTGCTAAACCCCAAGCTAGTAAAAAGTGGTTTTTCACTAATAGCGATCTAATTGATCATCAATTACTGGCATCCGGTAACTGTCCATAACCGTTTTTTTTTTTATTATTATTGAGTGCCCTATAATCTACACATAGCCTATAACCGTTATCCTTTTTACGGACAAGAACTACTGGGCTTGAATAAGCAGACTGAAATTCTCTTATTATATTCGCAAGCAATTCTCCAACCATTTCTCGCACAACCTTACGTTCACTATAAAGGAGCCGGTATGGTTTGTAGCTAATTGGTGAATGGTGTCTCGTCATGTAAGTGGATAGACATTCCTGCAATTTGTGTTGTGCCAAGTTCTTGCATATTTAATGCGAAGCAGTTACGATAACGATCCAGAAGTACGAGTAGTTTTTCTCTTTGCTCTTCGGAGACTTTAGGACCAACATTCAACATGTCCATGGTAATTGGTGATTTAGTCTGGTCTGGCTTAGATGCTGTATTCAAATCATTTTTCCGATATGGTATTAACAAAAGTCTTCAGTGACTGGTCTTTAAGGCGTTCATTGTCAGGTAATATAGTTGCGCGCGCAATAATTTTATCTGCTGAAATATGTAGGCGTTTTCCCGAAAAATTAACTAGCAGGATGCATCCTTTTCCATTTTTGAACTCGTATGCACCTTGTAGAATACAGTGTTCGTTATTGTCCTTCAAACACACGTACCCAGATACAAATAGAAGGCCCGTAAATCACGCTCCTTTATGCGGATACTCACATTTTTCAAATCCTAAACAGTAACCTCCGTATTATTAAGTAGAGTTACCCGATTCAATTACGTATCATCGCAATATAAGGTTAACTGAGTAGTCGTCTTATAAACGGTAACTGATGGTAAGTCTGTTAATGATTGTCCAATTAAAACGACCGAATTCAACCAATTGTCAACAACCATATATGCCTCGATATCCGCACTAACTGTATCCACTTTTAAAGCCACCATTACCCGCCCAAGAGATATCACACTACCTAATCCAAATGCATTAATGTCTCTGTAAGCCTGTTTTATCTATAATCATCTTAGTCTCGTCAGATACTTTTCGCTTTATTAATGTACACTGGCTACCAAAATCGATATAGCCTGACCGCGGTGTACCGTTCATTAGAATGTCTTTAAAATATTTACTGTTTTGTGTTTTTTTGTTATACGGATCACTTGTTTGCCTGTTGACTTATCCGTGCTTTGAACTCAGGTCTGCCCAGGTTGGCGATCCCGTATATTATTTTGGCGACACTAGCATCATGCCCTATGCTAGACCACCTGTCACACCGGGTTATGAGCTTAGTACACGTACGCAAGGTATGACCAATCTCCGCGCAGTTGTAGCAACGGATATTGTTGTTTAGGTCCATTATTTGGAAAATTTAAATTTGATCTTGGCGCAGCGTTCATGCGGTTCATGTTGCTTTCTTTTAGAATGTAACTAACACCTTGGCGATACTTGCGTACTTGATTACCACTATCTTTCTTCGAGATACGACGTAAAAAACTATGTAGTTGCAACAGTCTTTTAAAAGACAGTCCTTGTGCATTTAGTCTGACGCTGTTGTCAAAAATTCCATTAATGATACAATCGACGGCATTCCTCCCCGTTATCCCGAATATTTTAACCTCAATAATAAAAATTAAAATATTCTTCCAACGACTCCTCTCTTTTGCTTTTCCGCGAAAGCATCTCATATAATCGATCCGCATAATTCCGGTTATTGGGAAATATCTTCAGTATCTTGCGCTGCCATTGCTTCCAGCTCAACTTCAAGGACCTCTGATCTTGGTACCTACCACTTTTAGCGTAACCAGATAATTTTGGAATTGCATGATATAATATTTGCTTCTCATTCCAGCCAGAAATTGTGGCTGTGTCATTTACTTTTTGCAGCCATTCAGCAGCTGATTGCGAATTTGCGTCTGGATCGAATTCTGGGATAACATTTTGTGCACCTTCAAAAGTGTTGTTACCTTTACGGCTCATTAATTTGACCAATACAGTCAAAAGATAATTTTCAGATGACTGTTTTGTGTGTAGGTGGTTTCGTTTATGATATCGCTCATTACTGGTATTAGATTTGCTGGTATTATCATGTTTGCCACATCCCGCAGACGAAGATGTAGACGTAGATCAGCTTAGACAATTCCGACGGTCATAGCTGCTCTGGATTCGACGCCGCCGTTAAATTGTTCGGTGACGCATGTCATCACCAGAAGAACTGCTGTCCGAGATATCAGTCTACTTGGATCGAGAACGACTACGGTATGTATCTCGTTTCTGTTTATATCTATCATGTACTTTTGTTACTGATCGCCTCCTCTTCTTAGTACGTCTACAGTGATCTAGCTGTCTAAATGTTCTGATGTTTTATTCGAAACATCTCACAACGGTGGAGTATATATGCTCTTTCTGACATGATTCAATCTTTAGATTTCATGAGTAGTCGTATAGCGAACCAGGTCAGTACATCAGTAGGTAATAGGAAGTGGGGTTGGGAAGGACTAAACAAAATAACATGTTCCAGCTTACGCCTCCACAACAATTATCCCAATATTGTCTGGGCTACAAATTGTCTTTAAATTATAACAGGCGCATTACTACGACATAATGACATTGCATCTTTGTAACAGTCACTCGTCAACCATGTAAGAGTGAACATTAAAACAAACTAGTGGCTAAAGTTAGTGTTTTACTTTGCCCCAATTATATGCCTAAACAGAACATATATTAGTAACATGTACCTATTTAGTTGATATTAAAACATCACATTATTTCGTGCATCCTCAGATTTCTTATCTCCCAACCGATAACCACCTCCCAGGTAATTAAGTCTAAAGTATAACCCAGGCTATTATCTAATAGAGTATCACTATATATAAATTTACCAATAAAATCCATCACCCTCCGGACTCAAGCAGGAGCCTTGGTTTCAATGGTGTAGTTAAATTCACTCACTGGGTTTAATTATTTAAGTAGGGGTGGAATCCAAAATTGCTATTTAATAATAGTTATTATTAATATAATATTAATGCTTCAATTCAAAGTTAATTAGTAAGTACTCTAATATTAGACAACATGTTTTATTTTGAGTACACACTCAAACGTTATTCTCACATACCACTTAATAGTTAATATTGGTTAACTGCAGTTTATTCAAATACCTTACAAGTTACCAGTTGTAGTCAATATTCACACCTATTGAACTTTTAAATAGTCAGATGCACAAATATGTCAAAGATTGAGCCCCATGTGTTGAGTTGAGCCCAATAAAATTATTTGCTTGTTTATTCAATAACCTAATTTTTCCATTAAGTATATTTGCTTTATGTAGTTACAAAGAAGAATGACCAAAGGGTGGTATCAAGCATTCTCGTGAACCAAAACCAAAATAGTTTAGAAAAGTAAATTAGTATATATATTTTTTTTTTAAGAACCATTAGAACTAGGAATTGATTTTTCATATCCGGAATTTAATTTTGCATAATAAGTTACTTTCTATTCAATGCACATTTCTTGTCATATTTTATTAAGAAGCACAACTTGTTTATTTGCCTACAACTTTGGAATCTGCATGTTAGGTAATCAAAATAAAATATAATAATATGGAGGCCGTGATCTGTAAACAATAAAGTTTGGATTTGATTCAGCTTGATACGAGATTCCATATATTATCCATGATCATTTGTCATACACACATAGGCACACAATCCTTTACCAACACAAAACCTAAAAAGTAGATACTTGTGTAAGTATACCTAGTAATCTACCTACTTTAATATATTTACTTTATCACCATAGATAGATATTTTATTTTTCTATTTGACTTACAAACATGCATAAATTCAAATGGGTAAGTAAATGTAAATAGTTAGGATTAACATCAAATGAAAGTACTTTAAGCGTGTACCTAAGTTAGGCACTAGGTAACCAACTTGCAGTAGGTATTGTATGATTTTAACTTACTTGCAATCTGGACCTCTGTGTATTTGCCGTTAAATCTCTAATTGATACCTTACTTTACTTCTAGCCTTGTGCTTCCAGTAGCGTGGGCTATGGGCTGTTCCTAAGAATCTTCACTTCTGATATTAAAACAACACTGACGGGATTTGATATTTAATACTTCACATAGTAATATTACAAACATATTCAACAACACCGATGGGATTTTATAATACTTCACTTAACAATATTACAAAGTTTTTCAACAACAATCTGAATTTTTAATTGTTTTCTTGTAATCATGACACAAAGTACAAACAATGATCATAGAGTGTCGGACCAAGGTCCACCGACCTCTTTTACTTTTCAGTTTTTTTTAAGTCGCGCTCCACAGACATTGACATTTGTCTCGCGCTCCGTGTCACAGATAGTCTAAAACATTCGTGAGCAATGTTGCCAACATTAGTTTCATCATTTTCCGGACCCTGCGTATAAAATCTGTGCCTGTAGCTTTCAAAAAGCTTTAATCAACATAATACATATACATTTTTGTCCACTGAAGGTTTGCCACTAAATCTTATCGTTTAACTCACTAAAGCAGCTATGTATATCAACCTATAAACAACAAAATATCACTGAAATATTACAGTACTAAGTAAAAATTACAGAATAAGGGCCCTCATTTATATCGTTGCCCTGGTCGTAATGGTTTCCTTGGTCCCAAAAGTTTCCCCATTGGGAGAAGAAATATTTTACTCGTAAATAATTTGAATAAAATTACTTAATGCAAAGTGGAATGAACTCTACGAAATGCTTCCACATTGGATATGTGATGTTAATGTTATATCTCTATTTCACTTCCTCTCATGTAGTTTTTCAATAGCGAGAGCGGGACACAATGGTAAATAAACGCCAGCTTGGGTCCGTTCTTCGAATGGGAATGCGTTAAATACGATTGATTATGCGTAAGATAAGATATAAGGGGTTTAGATTGTCTCCTTATTACACAAGCTGATAGAGTTATATCAAAAATAAATTGAAGAAAGACTATTACGTAAGAAAATACGTAACGGAAAAACAGAAACGCATTTCTGTATCGAACAAGTGTTGTTTTTTTGCGTATGTATGCGATAGTGTCGTTTTTGATTATCACTATGATATTTTAATTAAGTGTGTGTGAACCAAAAATATGTTTTACAGTAATCAAAAACAGGTGGTAAATAAAAACCACAATGTAGTCTGAGATAAAAACATACTGGATGATAAACTGATAACTGCTGATAACCTTAAGCGGAACCGGAACTACCAACATCCCTTCCTACCCTTTTTACCTTTTTACCTTCCTACCCGCATATTATACGTACATACTACGACGACTTTTCCGTTTGAGGGTGTAAAAAATGTTAACATTATTCGAAACGTTAGACTTTGGACCTAGATTTATCGCCGCCGACCGCTTGCGAGGCGTAAATCCAATACAATTTAATAGAGCAAATCGTATCGATTTTACTAAATAAACAGCATATGTCGATAACCTAGATACTATCATAGGTACCTTACACCTCCCTGGTCGATAGAAAGGTTAGTTTCAACATAAAGCATTCGTAAACAAAATCGACTAAATTGTACACGGTTGACGCACAATTGAAACGTCCGGTTGGACCTTGCGATTGAACCAAAGTTATTTAGCGAAGCGATGACGTAATGCGCATGCGATATCGGGCTGTTCGCAGACACATGATAGGTGCCCAGTAACATTCCAACCTCTTTACTAATCAGTTTTTGATGATACTAGTGATACAACTAGAATATAGCATTTACGAAAATAAATGCGAACTGGTTTGAAGAAATTAGCCACGCAAACTTCCATAACTCGTATAACCTCTTTAGAAAAAAAAGACAAGATAAAAGAAATCTCTACCTCTGGTTAGTTTTTTGTATCTAACATAATAAACAGTTAGTCAAGCGCGGTTCTGCTAGTAAACAGTATACGCAGTCAGGACTAACGGTACTTCGGTACAACAGACGCGGGGAGAAAGCGTAGAGGATTCCATTCAAGTGAAAGCCGTCAACGCTAAAACTTCTTCGTAAATATAACCTTTAAATTATTAATAACTAAAAATGTTTGTGATAACATCCGTCGCGATAACGATGACCGTTGCGTCTGCGATATACTGGTTCGTGAACAGACATAAACCCGTGAAGTATATACTGAAGGAGGCAAGAACGTTCCTCGATATGCAAGGGGCCGGCGCGGGAGGGTTAATCGACGACTGGATCAGTGTGTGGTGGAACAAAATAGACTTGCCAGACGCGAAAAATAAAATCGCCGTGATAACTGGCGGCGCGAGAGGCATTGGCACGGAAGTTGTCCGAGGACTTCTGAAATCGAACATGACTGTTGTCATGGGAGTAAGAAATCCGGATTCGGTGAAACCCTTGAAAGGAACAATGGAAAACGGTGATAAAATACACGCTTACAAACTGGATTTGCAGTCCTTGAAATCTGTAAAGGAATTCGCGCGTAATGTGCTCGAGAAATTCCCTGAAATCCATTTATTGATAAACAATGCAGGAATTATGTTCGGTGATTATAAGCTCACAGAAGATGGATTCGAAACACAGCTGGCTGTCAATCATTTGAGTCACTTCTATTTGACACATTTATTGTTGCCAGCATTGAAAAGAGGTGGTCAAATTGAGCCGGCGAGGGTTGTGAATGTGTCCTCGTGCGGGCACTATGCTGGGGAAATTAACTTTGAGGACATAAATATGAAGGAGCATTATGACACTACAGCTGCATATGCACAGTCTAAATTGGCACAGGTAATGTAAATTCAATCTATCCAAGTTATCATTATTCTCAACCTATTTATGTCTCACAGCTGGGCATTGGTGTCTCTGATCTTAAAGTTTGACTCCATTTATTGTTGGTGGACAAAAGGTGTTCTCAGATTCAGTTATGTAAGTGTAGTGTGGTACATGTTAGGATACAAAACTAGTACTTAATGAGCCACAAAAGTTGGTTCAATCACTTCAGTGAATTATATATAAGTACATATAGGTATATGAGATGATGATTCCGGCAAGCCCCTTTAGAGTAATCAATCTATTTTGCTAACCAACTTCGAAAACAAAAGGAGTCCGAGTTCTCAATTTGCCTGACATTTTTAATTATTAATCCATAATTTTTTGTTTCAGATAATGATAGCACAGTATGTCAACAGGCTGCTAGAAAAGACGAACCATCCAGTGAAATGTTACTCTGTACATCCAGGGATTGTTGATACAGACTTATTTAGTAACTCTAATTTTTCTAAATTCCCCTGGCTAAAGAGAATACTCTTCAAAACTCCGCAAAAAGGAGCTGTTTCCGTACTCTATGCTTGTTTTAACAATGACATACTGAAACAAGGAGGGTTGTACATAGCTAATTGTAAAGCAGGGATCAGTAATCGGTTTTCTAAAAATGAGAAGCATCAAGAGAGACTTTTTAAGATGTCATGTGAATTGGTTGGCATTGAGGCGGAGAAGTTTGGGATTTGAATAAGTGATAGATTATCGTGTCAAATGGGATTTTACCTATTTGAGTGTTCAGCCAAACCTCTAAAAGGCAAGGCAATTTAAGCATGAATGCACAAACATTCCTTTTATATTATGTAAATGTTAAATAAAATTTATAGAAATATTATTGAACTGAATTTTATAATATTGTACACTTTTCATACATGTAATTTATATTTAGTCAATAAATTTTATATGGTATGCAATTTTCATGTTTTAATTTACTTTTCAACTTTATACAGATACACTTCTTTGGTAATATTAAGAAAGTGAAAATAATATAGTACTTAATTGCTAATATTATGGAAGTGAAATGTCTCAGGAGGCATAGTGTGGTTCATTGTGGCAATGCAAAATTCTAGGACATACTGCATCTTATATGGGCAGGCTTATAACTTAAAATCAGCCCCCTGATTGCGTAAGTAAAACATATTCATATTTATGGTAAACTCTAGCCAATTCTGCACCGCGATTGGCTGACGCAAATCAGAAACCCAATCAATGGGCAGAATTCACTAGCATTAACGATAACGATGATTATGTTTTTCTTATGCAATCAGGGGGCTCATGGCCTTCTTGTTTGTCTAAAAGTTTAGTCATGTAAGTGCCATAACTCACAATAACATAGTCCTTACAAATTCCACTAATAAATAAAAGATATTATCTGAAAACAGGTTTTTGGTAAGAATACTTTTTCTAAGCGAAAAACTTTTTATTATTCACAGTGATAGAAAAAGGTAAAAAGTTCTAAGAATCAATTGCACTAACCTGCTGAAGAAACCAGACAGCCCTTTCTTCTTCAACTTGCCGTGTTCTTGTACACCAATATCAGCGAGGTCATCCTTAGAAGCACTCGACCCCAAGGAACACTCTGACAAACTTGAAACAGTGCTGGAGAATGATCCACCGTCCTTACCCCTCTGGTGCCCACTCACACCCCACTGCAAGGTACTCTTTGGAGAATCACTTGTGTCACTCTTCTCACAAGTTGAAATGGAGAAGTTGCCTTCATCGCTAAAACTACTTTTCTTTGACAACTTGTCAATGTCATCCGATGAGTCCTCGCTAGGTTTCTCTACCTTAGGGCTCACGAAATGCAGCTGTTTTGTAATAGGATTATACGCAAGCTGTATGTTATCTAAGGCTTCGCTCAGGCGGATCCCGCCTTTTTGGCACGGCGTAGACATTCTCCGATTTCTACTATCGAACTGCGTTCACAGATATCCATTTTTCAAGTAAACATTTTTGGCATTACTGTGGTTAATTGCATTATTTAACATAATGATAATGATTTGCAAACGTTTAACACTACAAGTCGTTAGCTTATTAGCTTAATTAGGTATTTTCTGTAGTAGTATCACAAACGAAAACAATCCGTGTAAATAATTCATCACAAATGAAAGGAAAGCAAATAATTTTGATTTTTGATTGCTTCAGAGAAACAAATTACTTTATATATGTTTACATTAAAAACAATGTAATACTTAAACTAACACTATGTTTTTGTTACACTAGATTTTACGGAACTAAAAACATAAAACAAAGCAACACAGTAACACACCCACTACGTTTTCCTTTCCTCTACACAAGCACAGTACACAAGAAAAACTAAAAGGTAAAAATAACCAGTGTGACCGTTTCAAAATTGGCAAATCTGCCAATCGGCAATCACTAGCAAAAAATCTGCCAAAATCTGCCAACTCGATTTCTGAACTGTAATAATACAGTTGTTACTTGGTGTACAAACAGTGATAGCTTGGTAGTTTTGACGTCAAAACATCCTCGTTCCATCAACACAAGACAAAAGTTGCCCGCGATTTACCTTATTTGAGTAATTAGGTCAAAAAAATATGAGTAAATAGACATAAAATGATAAGTTTTTCATTTTATTTCAAGGATAATAAGGATTTCCTTGAAATCTGCCACATTCTGCCACTTTCTTAAATCGTCAGCTTATTCTGCCAGAGTTAAAATTTTGGAGCCAAATCTGCCCAATTGGCAGAAATCTGCCACATACGGTCACACTGAAAATAATATTCATTGATACTTGACCGTTGACAGCGAAGTTGACAGTGACATTTTGCTGCAGTGTGATCAAAACATTGAACCGACTAAATTAAAAGTTTCGAATTAAGAAGGGGTTTCTTTGGTAAATACAATGCGTTTGAATTTTGCCGGTATCTTGCGTTGCTGATGCACTTGGCGACTGGCGTTGACACTTATCCGTCACTGTCAATTTGTTTGGGATTAGGGATGTAAATGACGATTTACAGATAAGAAAAAAAATCCAGTCATAATTAATCGATTCGAAAATACACGCACTTTTTTTTTGTAATTCGAGTCATTTTTGGTTGAGTTATTTTAACGTTTTACACTTATTAGGTATCCAGCGATGGAGAATATTGTATCCAGTCGAATAAGACCATTTAAGAACATGTGAATCAGCAGACTTTCAAGTTATTACTGATATAGTGTGCACATACCCAAAAAAAGTATACAATATTGAAATGGCTCTACCGGGGAGGGGGTGAGGGGGCGCCCCCTCCGATTTTTTTTGCTTGTAATGAGCTATAGAACACTCCCTTAAATTATCGCTAGTTCGATCCCGGACATACTGTATAATATTATCTCTATGCAAATTAATATGACAGATACATAGTGCGAATCTATTTATTATCAAATCATTTAGGAATCGATTTGAGAAAAACACTTTTTCACAAGTTTTACTTCAATCGATCAACGCAATCAATCGAATCAATCAAAACTGCTTTCCGAACGTGACTGTAGTCTGACATTTCACAAGCGCCTGTAATTTAGGCCTATGTGAACTTTCGGTTCCTGGTCTGTGCTATGTGAAAGAATAAACATTTTGACCACCGACCAGACCACTCCCCCATCCTGTGTAATTATTTTCTGCGATGAAGATTGCATTATTTATAAAGTAATGGTGAAGTATATTAGTGGTAGGTGCATGAGTCCTAAAATAAGATTATTCTTTGCTCAAACCTACAAAAGACTAAATGTAAATTGTATACCATCATGTAGGTACACGTATAAACTCACCATAAGGTAATTACTTAGGTACCTATATCCTATACCTTTAAACGAGCAATTCTTGCATATATGTATATATATTTCTATATAATCCGAATCTCGGAAACGGCTCGAACGATTTTCATGAAATTTAGTATACAGGGGGTTTGGGGGCGATAAATCGATCTAGCTAGGATTCATTTTTAGAAAATGTCGAATTTACCAAAAAAATGTGACCAATGCTGCCATCTATTGGTGTGTAGATAGACTACCGAGCAAAGCTCGGTCACCCAGATATTGTAATACAGTACCTATGTGTAATGGCTCGGGTAAAACAAAGAAACAACACGCAAAATACGAAAATAATTTATTTGGTGTACATTCCTGTTACAAATATTCGCCGAACATCCGCCAGCATCGACATTATCACAGATCGAAGTCGCGGACCCTTAACTAGACTATTACAAAAATAGTATGTTATTTTTACAATAATACAAGTGTAATATTTATTTTACGAGAGCTTTTGATCAACGTTAGTGTTGCTCAAGGCCAAATCTTTGGCATACATATATTGTGTCAAATCTTATCTGTATTACCTTAAACCTTGGACAGTTCGCTCAAAACTTTACGACCCCTCCTGTACTTTGTAAGTCATACATATAACAATTTCTGCGTTAATTTGTCCATATGGCTTGAATTTTTAACTCCTATCGACTGACAAATGGAACATACCTACTGTAAACTTGTCTGTCAATGTTGGATCTGACCTCATAAAATCTGACTATACAAAACACACACACACACGTTTACATGTATACAGATAAGACTCAACACAACCATAAGCCAGGCGCGCTCTTTAATTACAAGAAATATGTATATTTAAATATTTACAATTAAATACATATTACGCACATAATCAACAGGAATAGGGGACCATTTTAACTGCAGGTTTATGTATAAGTTAGTTACACATTACAGCCAATGATTAGCATTAATTTTATGAAAAATGTTCACGAATCACATAATAAATGACATGATTTGTAAAAAAAAATTAAAATATTTTATTTGTGTGTCTTTGGTATGACCGCAGTACACACTGATACTAAGTATAAAGATACGTACGAAGGTTTAGTATTTTTTTTACCATTGCAAAAATTATACCTTTGGTAAAACATATACCCCTCTTTTATGACCTCGCTCATTTTGCGTTCTTTAAAATGAATTGATAAATTGCTTCCACGAGACACAATAAAAAATAATACGCAATCACTCTTAATTTATACAGAAAGTTTTAAATAACAATAATTGAAAAAACTAAGACAATAATACTATTTTTCAACTTTTCTTCACATCGGTTTCCGTGTTACGTAATTCGGGGAATAACTCCAGTATGCATAAGTCCAATAAGTTATACACCAACTGAAAAAAATAAATAAAATATTATAATTATCTGGGGCAGTGACATCCTTTTTACCAGAGATGGTTGAAGTGAAAGGACATGGCCGAAACTTGTATGGAGCTCTGCCCTGGAAAATAATATTCATGGCCATCGACAAACAGTACGTCATATTAAAGTTATTAAGTCATTGATTTATAAACTAAGGATTTCGGGTCAGCGCTAAAAGGTGTCGAACCGAATGACATACAAAACGCGAAAAGACATACAATCGCACTTCAGTCTCACGTTTGAAAGTTACGCTGTATAGTAATGGTTTAAGACATAAATTACAATATTTTAGTTTTTTTATAAAAAAACTCATGTACCCTCGTTTATATAGGTTTTCTCGGGACACTTTTTTTGTGAATTTTGTATTGCACCCGTCGTCTATAGATTTATAAGCCTATGGTTAGAGTACATTATTGTTTAATACGGTCGTAGATGCGATAAATGATGCGATTTCTTTTATTGACATTGCTCATATTTGGAATCGTTAATCATAGATCGTGAATAGTGATGATTGATTACAGTATGGTGCCCTCAAAGACACCTATACTATAGACCCGGCGGACCGCGCGAAAAAATGTCGCCAGTTTATGGGAGCAAACCCCCCCCCGGCGTCAGTAGTAGTAGCTGTAAGCCTACGCAGTATTTCGCAGGAGTTTTAACACATGGCTCTACATTTTCTTGTAAAGGTTTACGTAAAATGTTCGGATGGGCTCATCTTGATGTTATTATCATAGGGTGCCCTAGTACCTGTTTATTGAGCTGTGGGTTCTGCACGAGCTCGAAGGCGGCGAGCGCGGCGGCGGGGAGGCCGGGGCCCAGAGCGAGCGTGGCTGCGGGCGGGATCGCTCGCAGCAGCTGGAGCCGCGCCAAGTGGCGTTGCTGCTCAGGGTCCGTGCGGGGCGACGACTTCTTGCCGAAGAGAATACCTGCGATGATAATGAAATCTAACATATACAATTCTCGTACCAATTTTTGTTACCATAACTCCTCTGAAACTCGGCTCAACCGATCGTCATGAAATTTTCCGTGTAAGTTCGGTAGGTCTGAGAATAGGTCATAAGCTATTTTCATATATCCCTTTATGACAAAACAACGTTAGCTACGTCAGCTACTCTTATGTATAAAATTGTCGTGTTAGTGTTTGTAGTCAAACACTACCGAAATGGCTCGACTGACCTTACCAAACTCCGGAACGGGTCAACCGGTCTTTTTGAAATTTTGTGTCCATACCCGGTAGGTCGGAGAATATTAGGTCGTAAGCTTTTTATCACAATAGCAAAACAACGTTTGCCGGGTCCAACTAGTCCTTACTAATATTATAAATATGAATATCTGTTACTCTTTCACACAAAAACTACTGAACCGATTTGACTGGAATTTAAAATCGACAGATCCGATAAGTGTATTCAAGTCCGTCCTTACCATGTCCGAGCCGTATCAAATGCGCCAGTCGCCTTTCGCTGAGGAGGCTGTAGAGGCATTTGTTCAGCAGCGCGTTGAACGACTCATCGATGAGTTGTCGCGACATGCCGATGAGATTGCCGACGATGCCCGTCAAAAAACCGCGCCCCTTTATCACTTTCGATACTGGAAAGTGAAAAAAAGTTACAGTAATTAGTAATTACTGACATACATAGCTTCTATCGCGGGCCTTGAGCGTGGAGACCGAATCCAGAAATTCCGTAACGAAAATAACCTAACACCCCCCACTCCGACCGGTCCGCTCTTATGCGGGCCTTGAGCGTGGAGACCGAATCCAGAAATTCCGTAACGAAAATAACCTAACACCCCCCCACTCCGACCGGTCCGCTCTATCGCGGGCCTTGAGCGTGGAGACCGAATCCAGAAATTCCGTAACGAAAATAACCTAACACCCCGCACTCCAACCGGCCCGCTCTATCGCGGGCCTTGAGCGTGGAGACCGAATCCAGAAATTCCGTAACGAAAATAACCTAACACCCCCCCACTCCGGAACTTGTGACACCTGGCGCCAGCGACTCCTCGCAACTTTATATCGTTCGTCCTCGATGGGGGTCTGTCGACACTGCACTTCCCAGTGCGTGACTATTATGAGCTATTCCCATTGCCACTTTAGTTTTGCGACACGTTGAGCTATGTCAGTCACTTTGGTTCTATTGCAGATCACCTCTCTCCTTTCTTTTGCGTCTTGTAAACAAGTAAAAATACTCACACAAATACATGAAGCACTGCGAGAACCCGACCACGGCGTGCTGATACTCCGCGTCGCGCCGCACCACGACGGGCTCTACGTCGAAGTTGTTCCGGAACACGCTCGCGTGGATGTTCCGCGCGTTGTGCGGACGTTTCGTCAGGTTCTGCTCCAGCTCTTCGACGTTCACCTCGTGGGCTTCATCTATGTCGCGGTTCGTGCCTTGCTTCCTGTGCTCATAAAAATTAAACATGTAGAATAGACATATACATAGGACCCGGCGGAATGCGCGAAAAGTTTAAAAATATTTGTTTTGATAGTTGTAAGCCGACCGCAGTATAATGTGGACAGCTGCGGTCCACGCCACAGATTAGGGCAAATGGCACTTTTTTCACACAATTTTCTTGAATGAAAAAGGTTGACGTGGAATGTTCCGATGGGCTATTCCTCAGGTTCATATCTGTGACTGATGAGTTTTTATTTTATACACTACAAGTTAGTACCAGATGGTAAGTGACGATGCAGCCGAAGATGTTGTCCTTACTAACTTGTAAGGAATATAAGTAACCCCTAAAGGTCTCTATACAGCATCGCGCCGGAACGCTAAATCGTTTGGCGGTGCGGTTAGCAGTGTAGTTTTTCCCAATCTCAAAATTAACTAAGCACATCATACTCACAGCGCCTGATACCGTTCCTTGTCGGAGGAAATGAGGAAGTTCCTCAGGAAGCTCTCCAAGTGCTGGCCCTTCTCCTTGCGCAGCTTGTGCGCGACCGACTGGTAGATGTTGCCCAGATCTGACGCCGACGCGCTTAGAGTCGACGCTTGTACTAACTGCAACGCAGAATATAAATATATATCAAAGAACACTGCACACATCGCATCAAAGTAAGTAAGCATTGCCCCAAAGTAACAAGATAACTGATAAATATACACAAAATAATATGCATATATATAACATACTGAAAAACACCCATCATGCTCATCACACAAACATTTACCAGAAGTGGGAATCGAACCAACGACCTCCGACGCAGACGGCAGGTTCGCTACCGCTTCGCCATTCGGTCGTCAAATGATAGAAAATAATTATATCGAGTAACAGTAACACCCAACATGGAACGGCAAGACGCCAAGAGCGGTCTTTATTTAGGGTTAACAATTAACATTTGTGTACTGCCTGGGATGGGTCTTCAGTCTGATAACTGCACACACACACACACACACACACATACACACACACACACATACACGCACGCACGCACGCACGCACGCACACACACATTATACTAATAAAACTATAAATGTAGATTGAAAAACCATGTAAGGTACTTAAGAGGGGGCGGAAAGCAAAAAAAAAGTCGTGTACTGTCAAATACTGTCAACAAAACTCAACAAAACCGCGATCACTATAGGTAAGATAATCAGATAAATTCGGGTGCATTGCAGATCACCTAGTTGTTGGAAAAATGATTCTTGGCATTTTATACAAAAATTTAAATACCTTTTTTCAATCATTTTTAATGCGAATAAAACTATCGATTAAACTTTATTTTTTGGTATGTATTTTAAAAAATGACACAAATTAAAAAAGACATTGGGATGTTTGAATCCGATCATGAATCTAATAGCTACAGTATTCCTCAGAGAAGCCTTTTAGGTCTTCTTGGGACGTCAATACTTATACAATTAACGTCTAACGTTAATTATATATTGACGTCCTCTTTGCAAACGTATCGTACCCATAAAATACCCATAGAGTATGAAAATACCCATCTATTATTTTCATAATTATTCAACGATACGACAGTAATTATTCCATGCAAAAATTAGCAGTCATTATAATCTGAAGTCAACAAATCTTTGACAAAAAGAGTTGACTGGTTAGGACAATTTATTTGTAAATATAAAATAAATTTTAAAAAAATGCATGAAAAGTGAAAATATAAGTCTAGGATCCCGCTATACAACGACCTTCACCGAGCTGTTTATTGGATGAAAACTATTTTATATGCAATTTAATTCCTAAAACACGATTATGCAAATTATTAATTAAAACACGATGCGGGTTGCTTAAAAAATTTCAGCCCAGGATAGGATTAATTAAGAATTAAAAAAAAAACATTGTAACATGGACTCCTATTTGAACTACGATGGCAACTAGACATCGTAGTTCAAATTAGATTGGATGTTATAAATAGTGCTTTTTGCCAGAAATACTTTCCTGGCTGGGGAAAGTATTTCTGCTCTATATTTTTTGGCAAAAGAAAGTTAACGGATAATAAAATCATAGGTAAATAAGCACAATTGCAATTTGCGACCTGAATCGCTAATCCAATCTAATTTGAACTAAGATGTCAACTAAACTGTAACAAATAGGAGTCCATGTTACAATGGTTTTTTTTATTTCTTAATTAATCATATCCTGGACTGAAATTTTTTAGGCAACCCACTTGCGATATATTTATTGACGTATTAAATTGGATATAAAATAGTTTTCATCCAATAAACAGCTCGGTGAAGGTCGACCTTACTTGGGATTCCCTACTATTAAAAAACACGATGACCCTGTTTAATGCTTCATGCATTCAAAATTATAACAAATTGGATGAATTTTTAAATAATGAATAAATAAAATTGGTCAAGTACGTGCGGGCTCGAGCACTGAGGGCTCATTACTATAAAAACGAATTCTCAATCTCAGTCCGCAATTTGGGACCTTCCTGGCCCAATACAGCGGAGCAATGGCGCTAGTCTGATGGGTATTTTTGGCTGGGTACAGCCAGTTGCGATCTTTTTAACGAAGCGTAAGGAGTTTTTTTCTTTATGACATTTCTATTTATCTATTTTAATAAAATAAAAAATGAAAAATTGTTTTCATGAAACCGACTTCTAATGCCACTACAAAGTGTGTTTTAATGTACTCCAATTCGAAATTGGACGATTGTCTATAAGATCGTCGTTTCTTTGCACATCTGTTCCATACTATGAAAGAAGTAAAACATTAAAATTATCACTTTAGTTCATGAATTTACGAGTATAATTTACATCTTTTTTTTCCTAATTTACTTTTGTTGGTTAACCACAAACCTAACTTTGTTTTTGGTGGTTCAAAAAATGTATAAAAGTTAGAAAGATGATTTTATTTTTTCTGTAAAAATATACGTTTACTTCTATTGATGATAATTATTTTAGATTTTTTGAACGATAAACTTCGGAGATAAGGGGGGGGACGATATTTTTTCAACAGTTTGCCTAACAAATAAAAACTATCGGGCACAAAACTAAATAAAAATAGGTATTAGAATACACAAGTGACGCCCTTTCATATGATACCCCACTCAATATTGTTATCTTATTTTGAAATTACAACAATCCTATTTACCCCCCCTTTTAAATAAAAATAAAAATGATTTTCAAATTTTTATGATTGAAATGACGTTGGGTCACTATTACTTAAAACTATTCCAAATTTCAAGTCGATAGCTTCGATAGCTTACTGAAATAATCGAGTGGACAGACGGACGGACGGACGGAGAAAGTCTCACTAAAAGGGTTCCATTTTTATCATTTTGGTATAGAACCCTAAAAAAATATGATTGCGACGACTTTAGATCCTCCTAGTTTTAACAATTTTAACAATCACGGTTCAAGAGATACAGCCTGGTGACAGGCAAACGGACAGATGAACGTTGTTAATAGGTCCCGCTTTTACCTTTTGGGCAAGGAACCCAAAAAATAAGCCAGCAAAAATATTTATGCGGAGTCTCTTTCACAGAATTCATTACTCACAAATAAAGTATATAATTCCTTTTGACATTGTATCACAATGAATTTGAAATGTTATCATTTTTCATATTTTGACATATTATTATTGCACATTATAACTTGAAATTTATTTACTTAGAAATAATTAACATACTATCATTAATAAGTCGTTTATGATGCTATAATATATATATTATATGCTTTAGTTAATATATATTTGCTTTAGTTATATATATTTTTAATATATATAATATATATTTGCAAACTAAAGTATCAAAATATTTAAAATGTTGCACTCTCTATTCCCTCATCTCATAATTCATCGGGATCGTCTTTTTTTGCATATACTTCCTCCTGCCGTCACTGCTTGAAGGAATACAGTGCTAGTTAATTATGTGCTTTAAAATAAAGAGTGAAAGTCGATATTTGAAAGAAAGGTTTATGCTTTAATAAACTTGAAACTCATTGTTTTTGTTCGCCATACTTACAATTATATTATTAACACCTCCAAATAATTTATCGATACGCATACAATCATTTATAATTCATAATTTATATATTAAACATACAAAGAACTATTTTTTCGGCCTGGAGCACAGAAATACAGTCTTCACGTCTCAATGGAGCGATTGTGACTGATTGTCATGCGCAAAACATCATTCTGGTACAAAACAGCATAGCGTATTACGCGAAATAAGAACGTAATAAACGCCATTTATAATTTACAGTAATAACTTTTAAAATACATAATTTAAAAAGGAATCAATAGTAAATGCACTTCGTAATATTTATTGGAATTATAATCCTAAATCTTGGCGCTCTAGGGCGTATAACATTGGAAATAAATTGAAAATTGTAAAAAATTGGATGCAACTTCAAGATTTTTTTTTATCTACAAAAGTTTATCCTTTTATGTTTATAATAGTACAGTTTCTCGACAATAAGATGTAAAATTCGTGTGTTTTATTTCAGGTCGTTAAGACTTGATCTACTACTATAAAAATCAAATCTCTTCCTGCTATAATCAGTTTGTACGCGCTCTTAATATAATTTAAGTAAGGAAGAGCGAGACCTCCAAATACAGGTTCTTGGAACCTAAATGGAGGTCCCTGCATTGTGTTATTTAATTGTAACCCAGTTAATAATAAATAAAAAAATAAAACATCCAACAATCTCGCACGAAACGTTTTTCTTCTACGTTTCTGATACCAACCGCTAAGGTGTGGAACACCCTTCCAGCTTCTGTGTTCCCAGCCAAGTACAATCAGTGTGCCTTCAAGAGAAGAGTGAATAGGCATTTGCTAGGCAAGCGCGCTCCATCCTAGACCTCATCATTGCATTCCATCTGTCATGATTGTCATCAAGGACAAGCCTACCCACATTAAAAAACAATAATCATCTGGGAATGGACGTTGTTCTGCCTTTTTTACCTGACAGAATCATATTATGTTGCTTTAAGTACGATTTTTAAGGAGAGATTCAAAAAAACTTTAACTTAACCATGATCAATTACTTTGTTTACTCGAGTCTAAATGATATAACAGTTCTCACCATGGAAAAATCCCCATCAACAGTAAGGAATAAATGCAGTAATTCACTGGTCTGGAGAAGGTTTATTTGTATAAGTCGCTGCAGAAAATCCTCGTACTTGTAACGCAACGTTTCCAATGGACTGTTGTCTCTGGAATTAAACAAAATTTGATTTTTTTATACAACATTTTGTACAAACTTTTTCGAGTAGTGTAAATTGCACCCACGTCCTCAGAATTGTAGAGGACTGCTTTGCCATCTGGGTAGGTACCACTACAATGTCAGTTATTCTACCGTCAAGCAGTAATGTTTCGATTTGAAGAGCGCTGTATCCTACGAGATTACTATGCCCTATGAGACCTTAGAATGACCAGTAAATCGTATAATAATGAAATTCTTTCGGTTTGAAAAGTTCTGTACTCTACGAGAATACTGGGCATAATGACCTGGCGAAGATCTCATGATGATGAGCGTAGCACATTGCGGTACATATGACATTGCAGTGCAAAGTTCAGAGACGCACTACATCTGATGACTTTTCTTACCAGAGGTTACATGAGACGAATGCAATATCAACTAGTCCCAGTATAAACAATTGCTACGCCCATCCTGGGCATTCACATTACAAATTGACTACACATTATTATTATTTTTATTGTATATTGTGTAATCATTGTATACATGTGAAATGGCAAATAAAGAAATGGAATGAAATGAACTAACCTTCTAGAGGGCAAGGGAAGGTCTGCGAGAAGAGTGTCTCCGTGGAACTCCAACAGCTTGCTCCTCAGCAAGTGGAAGTCGTGCTCGCTTCGCTCCAGGCTGAACAGTGTGGGCGGCAAGCCCTCCCTAACACGATGCACTGTCAGCGTGAACACTCGGACAGAGCCGCGGCGGGGCGGCGGTTGCTGCAAGACAGTGATTAAATATGACATTGTAGCACTGATACGTATCTCTGGATTCATGATTCCATACGTTTGACAGTTAATTTTCTGTGCCGATTTGAAGCGCCTCCCCCGAGCGTCCACGGTACTAAATTGACATTTGTTGGAAGTGGGCCGTCGTTTTGAATGTCATTCGATTTTAGTTCCATGGACGCTCACGCTAGGTTCGACACGCAACAATCAGCGCCAAAATGGCGAAAATAAAATGTCTTCATTTTTACTTTGACAGTCAGCTATCCAGAGTATATTCTATATACTCTATATGGAGATCAGTGCATTGTAGTTATAAGAAGGAAAAAACGGCTATAAACTCACGCCTATTGGGTCAGGATCGCCTGAAACTGGTCGGGAGATCCTGACCCAATAGGCGTGAGTTTATAGCCGTGTTTTCCTTCTTATAATGTCCACTCACGGAAGTCTTAATTCTAAGGCTTATGTGAAATAAAGATATTTTGACTTTAACTTTTGAAGCGTAACCTTCAAAGGTTTGAGATAAAGAAGACCTTCGGTTGAGAAGTTCTCTATCGCTACACATCGTCAAGCGATTTAGTGTGTCCGCGCGATGCTGTGTAGAAAACGTTAGGGGTATTTACTCCTTCCAAGTAAATACGATAACAGACGGCTGCATCGTCACTGACCGCCAGATGAAAACGCAGTCAAAAAAAAGAACCTAAATGTTGTCTTGCTATGGTATGGGTTAATACTATGGGGTAATTGCGTGGATGTTATCGAGAGTTGAATTCACAGAAAAATAGTAAGAACTTAGACAAGTAAACAGTCTAAGTTCTATAAATTTTGGATATGTGGCCAATCATTAAAATCAATTAGAAGTTATAGTAAAGATTTCTAGATAAAACTCACCAATCTAGTTTCAACATTTGTCAAAACAACTTTGTATGTACTCAAATCCTGATCCATGGTATCATCAGAGGCCAAAGAGTCCAGATACTTGAGTATATCCACATTCTCCAGACTCTCCCCGTCTTCCAGCTCTGCGCTGATGGACTCCAGGATCTGACCGTCGATCACTTGAGGTTTAAGCACGTTTTTTAGTTTCATTCCTAGTTTTAGCATGTTTAGTTTGTCTTGAGGTCTGGAAATGTTGAATACCACAAGTTATTGAAGACTGTGCCGCTGGATTTTGGTCGATTCACCAATGTTAAATATTTAGACGTAGTTTAAAATTGCCAGTATTATACCGCGAAATTTAAAAATAAATCGTTGTTTTATTTAGCTTTTTAGTTTGCTTTAAAATTGATGAAATTGCATGAAAATCTTACCTTTTCGTCATTTGCTTGTGATACCCTATAGGTATTCTTGGTCCAATATACAATTTGTAAAACTGTAAAACAAAAAAAAAGACAAAATTAACTGTATACCAAAATTTCAATAACTCTTTAAATGATAAAAGTTACGACAATAATGCGAAAAATCACGTCGATCCGTTATTACTACCCCGAACGCACCTAATTTTTTTAAAAAGGAACCCTATTAGCGAGACTTCGCTGTCCGTCTGTACGTCCGTCAGTTCGTCCGTCTGTCACCTTGAACCGAGATAGCTACAGACTTGATATTTTCACAGATGATGTATTTCTGTTGCCGCTATAACAACAAATACTAAAAAATAGAATAACATAAATATTTAAGGGGGCTCCCATACAACAAACGTGATTTTTTTTTGCTTGTCTTTGCTTGGTATTGATAACGGTAACAGAAAGACGCTTCAAATTTCCTCAGAATATTTAATTATGTACTTACTACGGCTATACAAACTTACCTCTTCGCTGTGTAGAAATCTAGGCAACATGATTTTCTCTAAAACGGCGTGCGACTGCCGCGCCGCCTGGTACAGCGCACGGCTCGTCTGCAACCTGGAATAATAGATTAAATTGAAGAAAAATATATATATTTTTATATATAATATATTCATGTATAGTCCAGTGCATAGAGTGCTCGTGCAAAGGCATATTGAGGTCATTGGATTTTTATTTGTTTAACACTGATAGCGTTATAAATAGAGAGTATTTGGAACATATGCTATTATTATTTTGTCCTAAAACCATGACATTCGGCAACACGGTCTAATTTCATGGTTTTAAAATAACAAGAAGCGCCTTGTAAGTTTAAACTTGAATGTTTAAAAACGACATGAATGTAAAATTTAATTAAGTTGATTTAGAAGTTTGGACTGTTGACACCCCCAAGAATTTCAACTTGATAGCTCTACCTGTCCCTTAGACAAAAGAAAGTAATCCTATAAGTGTTCATTTACTTATTTGAGATCAGATTTTAGAGGAAAACTAGGAGTACCTCGTTACTCCCTCGGGGCCGGCTTCTAGCAACTCCTCGAGTTCGGCCAACAAGGCGTCTGGCAGGTCGACTCTAGGCACCGCCGAAGACATGTAGCGGGAGAACAGCTCGCGAGCCTCCTGGTGTAGGGACGCCTTCTCTTCAGATGTCAGCTCCGGGTTCAGGATTCGAGTTTGGAATGATTCTGATGGGGACAAAAAAAAGGAGAATAGTATAATAAAAGATTCAGAAAGATTAAAATAAGCTATTTCCTTTCTAATGAATTTCTGAACAATTTTTTTCATCAACAAAGACTGAAATTAAGAAAGAATAAAATTACATACAAATATTTCAGTCTGAGAATTTCATTTATCACGGAAAATCCAGTTTCTGCTAGATTTTTTAAGTAGTACTATTTCCTTGTTGGAAAAACCGAAAAAAAAAATTAAAATACAATAGCAATCTATAGCTACATCTTTCGAAGATTGCTGAAGTAAACTTCCTAAGATGTATAAAAGTTGGCAGTGAAAGTGGGAACAGAAAGTCCACAATTCCCTAAAGATGTTTTGACATTTTCATACTATGTTTGTATGAAAATGTCAAAACAATACTGCAGCATGTACCATCTCTTATAGCAGGATGCTGCAATATTGTTTTGACATTTTCATACTACGTTTGAATGTTTGATTGAAAATGTCAAAACAATACTGTAGCATTACTGCTATAGGAGATGGTGGTAGGCCCTCAGCAAACTCACTGATGTCCTTATAGAACTGCAGCAGGTATATGTCGGTGGTGGTCTTGAGGTGGTGCAGCAGCGCGTAGAAGTGCTCCTGATTGGTCAGCAACAGCTCCAGGTCGATCCGCAGCAGCTTCGCTCGCGCGCCGTACACCGATTCTGATTGGCGGACGAAGTTCTCTAGGAATTCTACCTGTAAAGGAAACGTTCTGTAATTAAGGGATGTTCGGGAGCTCCGTAACAGTAACCGAAACTATCGGATATCCGATATATAACAATATCCAGAACTGTAACCGAATCCGAAATAAAAGTTTCGGATAGGGGAGGAGCCTAATTGTGACATGAATGAATCGTTATGACAGGTTGTTTTGTTGATCGGCCGAGCAAACGCGCATTGTTTTAAGTAGAAAACACTAAAAATTTGTCCGAATGATTTTTGTTCCTACCAATAAAACCAATTTAGTATTAATTATTGTCATAGCAGCAACAGAAATACATCATCTGTGAACATTTCAAGTGTATATCTATTATAATTCAAGAGACACAGCCTGGTGACGGACAGACGGAAGGAAGGAAGGAAGGATGGACAGCGAAGTCTTAGTAATAGGGTCCCGTTTTTACCCTTGAGCATGAAACCCTAAAAATTACCTTATAATTGGGTGTAGCTGGCAGACTGGCCATAGTGTCGTCACCAGTGGCAAGCACTATCAAAGTGTTCAGTATATACGGGTCCGCGAGCACATCTGTGAGATTCAAGAGGACCCAGCCTGCAAATATCTCTCTTATCAGTACTCGGAATACACTGAAAAAGAAAAATGCATTTAAATAACAAGTAGTAGCTTAGTAACAAAATGACATTAAAATAAAGTGCAGAATAAAGGGAATCTGAAAATTGAATGGAAGTGAAAAGAAAATGTGGAAGAAAATTAAGTGAAAGTGGGAAAAAAATTATCCCAGCAAAAACATTTTCATGTAAATTGTAAAATGTTGCCAAGACGAGAACATGTGGCTTACACTATCAAAAACTTATCAGATCTCATGTAGAGCAAGACTTCTAACTCTACACGCCCTAACTCTATAAATCCTAACTTTATAAACTCTACACTTTAGTCAAAATATATTATGTCTTGGCTGTTTCGGTACCGTCACATGGGCGTAAAGTGAAGAATTTATTCACTGTTCAGTACTTTTCTAATAGAGTTTTGCAAGTGGCATAATGGACCATGCAAAATTCAAGAAATTTCACATTAAAATTAAATGGTATCACCATTGTTATGGGTAAAAACTTCCATTTATTAAATATATCCTCTAAAGCAAAGGAACACACTTTTGCAAAGTGTGATGAAGTATTTGAAACCAATGCAGTTAGTAAAACCTAAGTGCAGTTTCTGAGGAGACTCAATACCTATCTAATAAATAATCGTTACTACAGAAACTAGGTATTGTATATCAGAAAAGTACAAAGTCAGTAAATAATATTTTTACTTTACACCCATGTGACAGTAACGAAACAGCCAAGACATAATATATTTTGACTAAAGTGTAGAGTTTATAAAGTTAGGATTTATAGAGTTAGGGCGTGTAGAGTTAGAAGTCTTGCTCTACATGAGATCTGATAACTTTTTGATAGTGTAAGCCACATGTTCTCGTCTTGGCAACATTTTACATGAAAATGTTTTTGCTGGGATTTCACTTCTTTTTGTAAGTTGTTTACGACTATATTTTTTATTTGGTTAATTTCCTTTTCTTTGGTGTATTTCTTGAATATCATTGCAAGGTGGATATTTGTCCGAATCAAGTATCCCCCCCCTCTATCATTTAAATGAGGGAACCCTCCTTGGTTCACCTAGTTTATTTTTTTCCTTATTTGTAGTTTATTACAAAGAGTCCCTATATCAATTTTGAGACCTCTAGCATCAATATTTGCGGTAATTTCATACAAACTTCCATCCCCTATTTTAAGGGGTTGGGGGGTTAAATTTCCAACATTTGGAATTTTTTTGTTGGTTGTGTGCTAATACTAGCTTATATACCAAATTTCAGAAATTAAGTTTTTATTATACCTATATACTTATGGGAAACCCCATACGAACTTCCAACCCCCTAATTTTATGGATGTGGGGTGATTAACTAAAAATCCAGAAACACGTATTTAATTGTTTATTACAAAGAGTCCCTATTTCAATTTTGAGACCTCTAGCATCAATATTTGCGGTAATTTCATACAAACTTCCATCCCCTATTTTAAGGGGTTGGGGGGTTAAATTTCCAACATTTGGAATTTTTTTGTTGGTTGTGTGCTAATACTAGCTTATATACCAAATTTCAGAAATTAAGTTTTTATTATACCTATATACTTATGGGAAACCCCATACGAACTTCCAACCCCCTAATTTTATGGATGTGGGGTGATTAACTAAAAATCCAGAAACACGTATTTAATTGTTTATTACAAAGAGTCCCTATATCAATTTTGAGACCTCTAGCATCAATATTTGCGGTAATTTCATACAAACTTCCATCCCCTATTTTAAGGGGTTGGGGGGTTAAATTTCCAACTTTTGGAATTTTTTTGTTGGTTGTGTGCTAATACTAGCTTATATACCAAATTTCAGCTTTCTAGGTCTTCAGGAAGTACCTAGGAATTTTGATGATCATCAGTGAGTCAGTCAGTCAGTCAGTCAGTCAGTCAGTCAGTCAGTCAGTGACGAAATTTGGGTTTTTTAGACGTCAATAAAATCTAAAGTATAAGACCTATAAAATTGAAACTTTATAGGTTTAATAAGTTCACTGGCGACATCATTTTCCGAGAATTTTGATTATCTGAAATAATTCAGGCCTAAGTTATAAGGGTTTAAAAATACGGCGAAACACTTCGAGAAAAGATAGGTAGTGCCCTCGCGCTTCGCTTGGCTCGTCTTGGCGGGGACACTACCGTGTCCCCAGATTTGAAAGACATCAAAAAAGTGAAATGAATCATCATGAAAGTTTCAAGTAAGTTGGCGTCAATGCCTTTGTCTCCACCCTAATCATAGGCATTCAAATTCCCAGGCCACATTTTTATTTTCAGGAAAGTTACAGGTGTTTCAATGGTTACTCACGTATTCTGACACTCGGCGCTCTTCAGCAAATATGGCAACAGCGCCTCAGTGACGCATCTCAGGTAGCGCAACTCTGCGTGGCGGTTGCTGGCCGCCACGTGCACGGTCGGCCGACTGTCGCCGTCGCCGCACACAGAGTAGTGACGCAACGCGCACGGCACCAGGCGCGAGCAAATAAACTGCGCATAGTTGATCTGTGAAGGCGAGTTAAGACTTGTCAACAATGCTAATTCAAGTATTATTATTATTATTTTTAACCGACTTCAAAAAAAGGAGGAGGTTCTCAATTCGTCGGAATAATTTTTTTTTTTTTTTAAATAAATAATACATTTATTGTTCACAAGCTTTACAATTACATACATTTTAGGTTGAGCGTCTGATGCCTAAAATGAGTATAAAAATATCTCGTGTTACAGGCATCAGAGCTCCCCCTTACAATTGTTGTCTTATGTGTAATACCAACATTAGAGAATTAAATTGCCATGTTTTACACTTAATATTATTTTAATATTAATTAATTATAGTTCAAAACATTGAATTAAACATTGAATCACATTTCTGCTCCATGCACTGATATTACAGGTAAGACAGCACATGATGAAGACTTTTGTCTTTAGGCATTAGGGTATCAACAAATGGAAGACCAAACACAGGTTTTCAAATGGCGACGTGACCACTTAGGTGAATTGTACTATTTTCTTATCCAGTTTAGGAAATTAGCCTCAGCTTTGACTAACTTTGTAAGTGACTTTGTAAGTAACTCACTTCAAACTCAATAATTGGACTAATTTCTTAAAATTGACTTTTTCTTTCTTTTTGCAAAGGTTTTCTAAACATGTGAACTTGATATTGCCATACCCACAATTCTACCCTAAGTGAACTTGGTCATAAATAAATAGCTAACAAATTGTGAAAAACGAAACGATAGTGACATCATACTATAAAATTGTTCAAGGACTTGTAACATTACCTTAATAGCTCTTTGAAGAAGGGATGCAGATGCATATCTTAGTTGGTGACGCAACTCGTCCACGAAAAATGGCTGCAGAGTGATCTTGCTGTACCACGTGTTTATAAATTGTTCCAAAATTGTATTATAAAACTGAAAAAAGAAGATTTTTGTCAATATTTAGGCCGCTGCTTGGTTTATCTGGGTCTTAGAACAATAGATTTTGAGGACCTAAGAATTTGATTTCTAAGTTGTCAGGTTAGGGTTCTGATTGTGTGAGAAAAACATTTTAATTGTTATCAGAATCGTAAGGAAATTTTGCTTCCTCATCGGCTGACGTATATCAGGGAACCAATCCGCAGGCAGAATGTGTTTACAATCACGATTACAATGCATATGTTATTTCACTCAGATGCGCAGCTGGTCTGGTGGGAGATTTGGCTGTGGCTAGTTACCACCCTACTAGCAAAGACTGCCTAGCAATTTTGATGAGAGTTGGTTTACTTAATCCTTCCAAGTTTGTACAATAACAACTTATTCATCATCACTTAACATCAGGTGAGATTGCAGTCAAGTACTAACTGTTGTCGCCCATGACTAGCGTGCCTTGTTCACTTCCGCGCGCAGTTGCGCCACTTCCATTTTAACTTGTGCAAAGGATGGTACGAACATATGAAAAGGGCGAAACGCGGAGAACGGAGTCAGTCTTGTTTTAGTAATGGCAGTCTTATTTTAGTAATGCGAGCAGTAATGGTTAAGTAAAAGTGCAAAGTGAATACTCAACGTAGTATCTCGTAATATAACTGGTAGAATGTAAATAAGGTGATTAACTGTGTTCAATAACTCACATCTTCTATGGCCTGATCCAACTGTTTGTGTATCTGAAGCCCTGTCCAAGGCTCCTCAGATATTTCTGGGTCATGCCGGTCGCAGCCCTTTGAGCCACACGTGTGACAACCCTGTAAAAAGTTTTGTCGTGTAACAAATCTTGCATGGAGCCAATGAGCATTCAGATTAAGGTGTGGTTACCTGAGCCACTTAACATTTAGGCATAAGTCATAGTCACATTACATTAAATAAATAAATAGTTACATTAAATAGTGGACAACATCACATACATTGCTCCGAACCCTTAGTAAGTAGCTTATGCACTTGTGTTAAGGAAATTAGAAACAACGAAGGTACCACAACACCCAGACCCGAGACAATGTAGAAAACTTATTTTTCTACATTGCCCCGACTGGGGATCGAACCCGGGACCTCAGAGATGGCGGCGCCTTGAAAACCGGCACACTGACCACTCAACTAAAAAACAAAAGCTCCTTCATGGACTGAAATTACAGTTTACATTTTTTTTGTTTTAGGAAATCAGGAAGTAATATTTATTGCTGATTATAATAACAATGACTTGACGAATGAATGATGAATTTTTCACACACATTACATATAGGCCAAATAAGTGTTGATTCATATATTATAGTATCTTATCTTACCATACTATTTGTGCAGTAAGATAATAATAACACAATATACCGTTCTGTAAATACAGTATATTAATAAGTAGCTCCCAGAAATAGATATTATTACTGTACTAGTAATGAAGCAATTAATTAGTATATATTGTGCTTAATTATTGTAAAGCTAGGAAGATTTAATGGATATATTTCTTAAAACAATGCATTATGATTGTTATTTCTACACATAGAGATAACATGCAGTCAATGCACTACAATACTAGCCACTTCCTTGCAGTTGAACGAAACGGGGGCAATGTTTGTTAAAACTAAACTATCACTCAACAGGACTTACTGCGTTCGGGGTATCGCCCGTCCCTTCCTTTGGAAGCCTCTTCACAAAGCGGCATGCTATTTGTTCTACAAACCTTTGTAATAAGCACAAATTCAACGCATAATAGCAAACAATACAACCGAAAACGTAACTAACAACCGCTGTGACTAGGTGAAACCTGAAACAACGAAACTTTCTCGGTAACTAATCAACAACACGCAATCTCTTCACAACTATTGTCACTAACATTTATCACACCTGTAGACATATAAAACAGCGAATAAAGCTATTAGAATTCCTGCGCAAATAATATAATTTCTATTATCAATTTTTTCTTTAAACTTCGTTTGACATCTTTCAGTCATGGTTAGAGGAACAATGACGTTTGGAATGACGTTAACTTTCTGGGGTTACCGACTTGATATTTAATTTCTACTAAATCTTGCTTTTTTGCCGATTTCTTTAATGTTTCAGAAATAAATCAACATTCAGACAAAAAGTACTCTGTGGTTCAGAGAAACAGCAAGCATGTCTACGCATACTCTTGTAAATTGTGCTAAATGTTCTCTTTCAATCAGTTTTCATCATTATCATCCGCTGCCTATTAAAGTTTACTTCTGGACTAAGGCATTAGCATTTAGCATGTCATTTTCCTTTATTGTTGATTCTAACTCCTTCCCGAGCAACGAGTTTTAAAAATTGTTATAATTTGGAGGTACTCTAAAGTCTAATCTAATGCAATGTGTGATTAAATAGAACTTTCATTTACATTTGCCAATTATTACCTACATGATGGTCACATGAAATTCGAAAAATTCCTTGAATTTTATGGATAACGTACCAAACAACTGTAAGCATATTATCTATACCTACTATATCTATACTAATACTATATACTATTATTACTATTATATATTATTATTATTATATTATTATATTAATATTCTAAAGAGGAAGCGTAACGATGTTTGTGAGTTTGTGACGTTGTAAGGGGTAATCTCTGAATCCACTGAACCTATTTTCAAAATTCTTTCACCAATAGAAAGCTACGATATTATGGAGTGTTATAGGCTACAATAATTTCCAAAATTAATAACGTATCTTTACTAAAACTTGAATAATGTAATCCAAGTCGTAAAAAAATTGCTTTCATCGCGTACGCTGCGAAAACTATTGAAGATAGAACAAAACAATGTTTTATAATATTAAAGAACGTATCAAAATCTGTAAAAAAGTCCTCGATAGCATATGCCTATCTCCTACGGGTACCTCACAATAACTGCTTTTACTGTTAAAATTGTGGATATACGGTATTAATTTATATCTTTGTAATTATGTTTTTAGAACGGAAATTTAAGGACCACAGGTGTGCCCGCGAAATTCAAATTTTTTTAAGACGTAATAGGCTTATGGCTGTCATTTTACATTTTACATTTTACATGTTTATATCAAAATTTTTGCATAAAAATGTCTATCCTAGGAAATTAGTACGAGTAAAGAGTTTTAAGTGAGTAACTCACAAATCCCGAACTAATTTCTTGAACTCGACACTTTCGAGCAGAGATTTTTATATAAACACATGAAGATGATATTGGGATTATCGCAATTTGTCTGCCATAAGCCTATTATGTCTTATCAGCTAAAAAATCGCAAAAAATCACAAAAAATATGAATTTCAGTTTAAACAAATATCTTCAAAGATATTAGCAAAAAAAATTTGTTGCGTGCCGCCGCGGCCGTTGCGTGGCGATAGGTAAGTATAGGCAGTATGATATCTATCCAAATGCCTCGCGTCCTGCGGGCTGTGGGTATAAGGCCCGGTTTCCACCAAAGCAAAGCGAGTGAGTGGAGTTGTATTTGAGTAACCATTCAGATTTGTCATTTTAACATCTCCGAAACTGAGGGGAGATGAGATGTCGTAATGATGAAATCTGGTTGGTTACTCAAACAGCTCAGCTTTTGTGGAAACCGAGCCTTACGCGGGACAAACGGGCCGGGACAAAAATATTTCTAACGCGGAACGGAGTCCGCGGGCACTGCTAGTTCTGTCTAAAAAGTATTAAAATAATATTCTATATTCTATATGACTGCTGAAATAGATATTTGGCAAATGTAATATTTTGACGAAGCTTTTTGAGCTGCTTCTAAATCTGCTTCTGATCAGCCTCAGAACTGAATCAGCCCACTGTTTCGTTTACGTCTTGATAAATTAATCCTAATTTGATTAAATAATTCCAATAAAATATCAATAATTCCACCAAATAGTTGAAATTATGACACATGGTAACACTGGCTTAAATTGACATTTGACAAATTTAAAAATGTGTTGCCATTGCCATAATACTTTATGGAGATCAGTGGCTAAATTTGTACATTGCAACAAACATAAAAAATATTTATAGGTATTTGTAAATACAATATCGTTAGAATATTGTACTATGTGTACTTAATTACACAAAAAATTACACGTTATTTCAGGCAAATATTTATAGCTGAAGCCTGAAAATATTTTTGAAATTAGTTAATCGGCATTGAGATTTATAATTTTACTAGCTTCTAAATTATTAAACGTACATTTGAAATGTCAAAACAAAGCACAGATGGCACAGACCAGCACAAAACTAGTCTAAAATAGTCTGTGGTCTAGAGTTCTAGACAAAGCCACAGACCAGGCAAAGCTTCAAATTCAAAAATTCTATTTTTGTAGAATTTTCCAAATGAAATAAATAAAAATAAAATAAGATATAAAATATCAAGCAATTACTAAATAGGCGAAGAAGATTTGTTTCGGAATAAGTATACGGGTATGTCCTTACAGTTTTAATCTTTGAACTCCATAGAAATCTAAAGTGGAAGTATTTCCATTCACTTTTCATCATATTGATTAAAATTACGTTGAAAATTACAGAATATAATATTCATGAAATAAACTAACAACTCCGTCATTGAAATAGAGCATTGTTGTTGCGTATCCTACTGATTATTGTGTTGACATAGATCATAGGTCACTTGTATATCTCACAACCCGCTATCATGTTTACTCAATTTATCAGTTTGTACTCATTAAAATAATAACTTTTCTTTAAGTATTTTGTTCATATTATTAAAACAAAACTAAAGCTCTGTATTGATAAAAACTTAATTAGTTTAATTTTTAGCAGTTTCATGTTTTGCTTCGTCATACTTGAGGTTTCTTTTGTGGTTATTTTATAGGCAAATCGGTGAGGCAATTTTTTTTTAGTTTTTAGTATAAAATATAAGATTACTAGAATATTAGTAGCATTAAAATAATAGTTTGCGGGAAAAAATATAAAACAATCCTTCCAACTTATATCTTTTTAATACTTAATTCATCAAGATATCAAAGTATAAAGAATTAAAAAGTCTCAATCTCTATCCAGAGTTTAATCAACTTATCTGATCTATTACTTTGATTTTGTCCATCTAAAAAAGAACCTCCTCAGAAAATTATTTTAAAAAAGTCTGGTTATTTCCAGGCAAACATGATGCTCCAAAGGTACATTCTTCAAGTGTCCAAACAATGTTTTACGACGCCTTACTATCTCCAATCAAACCTGAAGCAATCTTACTGTGAATTAAGACACAGATACAGTACCAAGACCAAAGAGAGGAAGTTCACAGACCGACATGAATGGGTGGTTGTAGATAATGATATAGGCACTGTAGGAATAAGTAGTTACGCACAAGAATCTCTTGGGGATGTGGTTTTTGCACAATTGCCTGATCCAGGTATGGTCAGTTTTATTTTCTTTTAGGTTAATGTAATGTCTCCTCCCGAAACATTAACAGCAAAAAACAAATTTGCTCATAGCCCTGGGGCTGTTTGCAGATTACACGGACAAGAAAAAAAAATTTAATGTCTGGATGGAAGTCTTTTAGGCCTTTAACTGATATTACAGAACTTGGGAGTTTATAGCAACTTATAGGTTGCTTAAACATACTATATACATACTAACACACATACTAGCATGGCCTGAACCAATTAAAAAATTACAAAAAGAGGCCCATTACAGGAGTTGCAACCTGCACCCTTGAATACGAACATGTGCCACTACCCAGTACCATGGAGGTTGTCTATTCGTGAGTTATTAATCAACAATTAGCAAGATGATTCTTATTGGCTGGCTTGGATTTGTAATGGTTACTACTAATAATACTTTGCGAGCGATTTATTGTTGCCTTCTGTTTGACCTCAGTCCAGGAAAGGCCAAGGTCACAAAAATTCACTCACACACTTGCAAAATAAGGAGTATGTGTCCACTATAGTTCACCTTTTGGCGCTGGGTCGCAGAGATGTTAAACTACATTTTTAAATAATATTGAAGGAATTTTTTCTTTAAAGTGAAGACTCCTTTAGGTGCATTGCACATTTTAGAGGTGAGAAAAAATATTAAACTTGCGATGGTTATCAAACATCCAGAACCAAACCCAACAAGTCAGAAGGTCCCATTGGGTTTTTGTTACACAGTCTATAATAGAGAAAGAGACTGACTATTTGATGGATCAGAAATTTAGAATACAGACAGGTATTATGATGGACAGAAGGATCTTTGAAAATTCTACTAATCAAGGGGGTAAGGTAAATAGAAGTCTTTATTTTTTACTGTACATAGGTTTTAATTTCAGGTACAAAAGTGAAAGAAGGCGACGAGTGTGGAGCCCTAGAGAGCGTGAAAGCGGCTAGTGAAATATATTCTCCAGTCAGTGGAACTGTCACGGAGAAAAATGTGGAAGTAGAAAAGAAACCAGCACTCATTAACTCATCGTGTTACGACAAAGGTTGGCTTTTCAAACTTAAGCTGTCTCAACCGGATGAACTGAAAGAGCTAATGTCAGAGGCGGATTATGAGAAGTTTCTGAAAACTGATGTCGACAAGGATCATTAAAGTGTTTTATTGCATAGATGTTTATTTATGATTGTTGTTGATTAGTGTTAATATATGTTGAAGTGAGTTTTGCCCTTTGATTTTATTTTTCTTTTTCTGTCAATTTATTGAGGTAGACTTTGGAGCCTCTGCCCTCTGGCAATCTCATCTGCAGTCTCAAATTAATGCCATATCCAAAATTAATGACTTATCTATCTTCTATTTGCCCTATTAGAGATATCAATTTGACATACGCTCCATACAAGGTCAAATTTCTATCTCTAGTAAGGGAAACCATGGATAGATAGGATATTGGGAATGGCCGTTAGCCATATACTTATCTACGATCGTTATAGAAGTCTGTCGATTAGACATACCTTAAATAAATGAAAGAAATTAAAAAAATGTATGGGAAAGACAGCTTTGTCTTTGATATCTTCAGAGCATATTCAGAGTTTGTAGATTAGTTATTATGTAAATCTTAAAAGCAGGTAGAAGTCTTATCTACTTTGGGCCTTTTCTGTTTTTTAGCACTTGGTTTGAAGTAAAATAAAACTTTCATCACCATCAAATCACCATAATATTCGAATCTGAAAGAGACAGAAGATTCGAATCTTACTTATAATTTTAATTTTTTTAATAGAATGAATGAACAATCGGACAGGTGTCTATAATAACGATCAAAGACAAGACACATCGCTAAGAGCACGGGTAGTTCGTCAGAAAACAGCAAAAAGACAAATCCAGTGCATTATATAAATTTATTTCAGTGCATAATACAAACTATATATCACAACACAATTTGAATTCAGTGTAAATGCTGTCTTAAACTCGTAACATCGACAAATGAAATAAATAATTTCATAGATGTTGGTTTACATTTTAGAACTTACAATGAGTGTCAATTCCCTCCTAAATGCAATATTTAGGACTACAAAATCATTCCTACATATAATATTTTTTACAATCAAACATAGCTAAAGAAGAAACCATGGCACATTCAATGTTCAAATATTTCAATCCAAGGCGCGCCCCAATCTCAAAATCGCTTAAGTTTCACTCGATTCGTATGGAGTTTGATAGAGGGGCGCGTCATTGTGGACTGAAATATCTATAATATTGTTTACTAGTTCTTATCATTGCTATATAATTCTATAAATTGGAAAACAAACAACTGTACTCACTTATATTCTTGCACACAGTATGTTTATATTTTCACTATAATTATATAATAATAATTTTATTTTTTAACATTTAACACTGTATAACGTTGACATAATATTATTAAAATAACAGTTATATATAGCATAGCGTATGATTTTAATACGTACATACATATTTTATATGGTTCTATTTTTTCGCATGGCAAATATTTTCAGAAAAGGAAGACATAAAATAAAGTTATTATAGAAACGTATTTAATATTTTGTCACTTTTATTCATTTTTATTAATAATAAAAGTAATGCCCTTTCTTGTAATCTTGTAAGCTATAATAAAGCGTCGGATTTATCACTTCAAGACTTATTTAAATATACCTACTCGTAATATATTTTGTATGAGATTTAATCACGCTTGAATTAATTAAAAAAATATCTACTAAAATGCTTAATTTTACTATTTTGTACAATATTGTGTTATTTGTTATACTTTTCCTAGAGCATTAAATATCCAATAAAAAAAGTGGAAACGTCTAACAACTTGAATAATATGTATCATATTGTTCTATAGTGACATAGTAAAAAAAATAGTAGAATTATCACAAACTATTTTAATTGGCAATATCTCTCACTATAATGTAATAATATGAGAAGTACCTACTATAACATAATATCTAATTCAAGTGCTGTCAATTCCACACAAAATCTTAACATGATAATATTAAAGAGTAAGAAGTTACTGAATAGATAGACAATAGACTTATATTCATAAAAATATTCAGTAAATAATGATTTGTCTTTTATCATTATATAATTTTTTGAAGTATCAGTTTTCATTTTGTCAAGAATATGGCAGTTATCTTTACTATATCAAAATTATTTATGTTAAATGAAAATTAAAACGGCCAAGTGCGAGTCGGATTCGCGCACTGTCGGTTCCGTCCTACCCTATTTCAGCCATTACCAACCCTTTTGATACCTAATTTATTTAGTCACCCATTGACTGTAATTTCTGATTTCTTAGTCACCATTTGACATAAATACCTGATTAAATAATTCGTAATATCCAAAATAATAATAATTCACACATTTGTCGGCTATCACTAATGTATTTAATTATTTAGTGACCTATAAAGGGTGATATAAAAAATACCAAATCGCTCTTGGCCTGTATTTGATTACATTAAAAGTAACAAATTTTGTTTTACGACTTTTTTTTTTACTCGATATTTTGAGAAATTATATCAAATATTCAATATTTTACAGAGATACTCTACTTGTTCCTACTCTGTAATGTAACATCGGCAAGTGGCAATGGAGCACAGCACGGCGCGTAACCGCAACAGTGTAATGTAACTTTACAGAAATAACATTTTTAGGGTTCCATACCAATTTGGTAAAAATGGAACCCTTATGGTGAGACTTTCTCCGTCCGTCCGTCCGTCCGTCTGTCACACTCGATTATTTCAGTAACTATTCAAGCTATCGACTTGAAATTTAGAATAGTTATAGGTAATAGTGACGCGACGTCATAACAATCATAAAAATTTGAAAATTGATTTTATTTTTATTTAAAAAGGGGAAAACCGGGTCGAAAAATTTTCAAAATGAGATAACAATATTGAGTGGGGTATCATATGAAAGGGCGTTACTTGTGTATACTAAAACTAATTTTTATTTATTTTTATGCCTGATAGTTTTTGATTTATTGGGCAAACTGTCGAAAAAAATACCGTCCCCCCCCCCTTATCTCCGAAGTTTACCAATCGAAAAATCTGAAATAATTATGATCAATAGAAGTTAATGTATATTTTACAGGAAAAATAAAATCAACTCACTGACTAATATACTTTTTTTGATAATAACAATAATCCGCCAAAAACAAAGTTACGTTTGCGGTTTGCCAACAAAAGTACCTACATGTAAATTATACTCGTAAATTCATGAACAAAAGTGATTATTTCAATGTTTTACTTCTTTTATGGTATGGAACCCTCGGTGTGCGAGTCCGACTCGCACTTGGCCGGTTTTTTTTGTATGAAATAAATTAAAATACTGAATTTTGAAAATTCATGGAACCAAAGATGTTAGTGTAATGTAAACACCTACAGGCCGAAAGCGATTTGGTATTTTTTATATAACTATATAATGTATATATAGGGCAGTATCAGGACTACCTGATTTAATTATTTAGTGACCCATTTGACAGTAAATGGCTTGTCTAACGGCAAGTTGACACTGACAGTGAGCACCCCGCGCTCGTCGCACGTGAAGGCGCTGCTGGCGCCGTTGACTGTGACGGTTTTGATGCGGCTCTGGCCGAGCACGAATATGGAGTTGAGCGAGGGGACCCCATAGCCCCACCACTGCACCGAGCTCGTGAGCTGATTATCCTTGACTGTGAACTTGATGTGGCTGTATTTCTTCTCTTCGTACGTATCTGTGAATAGAATACAAGTTATAAATACTCTTATTTATTTTATCTAAATACAATCTAATAATATTTCTAAAAAAGTTTCTAATAAAAACACGTTTAAACATATTGATAAAAAAAGAAAATTAAATACAACATCCCAGTGGGTATTGGGATTCATGTGTCGTATGGTTGTATTTTGCTTATTCGCGTATTCGCTAAATATTTCGCCCAATGAAAAAAACACGCATGTGTAGCATTAAAGTGTTGGCCAAATAAGTCGATTGCTATACATTATACATATATCGATAAAACCGTAAAAGGGTTTACAGCTTATCCAAATGGTCAAGGAAACATAAACACGATGTTTCCTTGATCTTATATTAAATGATATCTAACCCACAAGATACCGAAGAGCCATTGACAAAAACACGACCGTCATCTTGGTTTTATTATTACATTTTACGATGGGTATTTTTTTAATAATAAGGAATGACGAAACAAGAAAGACAACCACCCGATGTTAAGGTGATAACCTCAGCATCGGCTTTAAATAGTAAAAAGCTGTGTAAATTATTCTGGAAAACCTGTACACGTGAAAAAAAATTAGATGTGGAATAGCTTTAAACATAATCTGGGTGTCCGAGCTTTGCTTGGTATTTTCTCTATTTGCCAATAGATGGCAGCAGGAGTTATTTTTTTTTTTGTGAATTCGACATTTTCTTAAAATGAATCTTAGCTAGATCGATTTATCGGCCCCAAAATCCCCTGTATACTAAATTTCATGAAAATCGTTGGAGCCGTTTCCGACATTCAGGTTATATCGAAATATATATCTTAATATATATAAATCTCGTGTCACAATGTTTGTCCTCAATGGACTCCTAAACTACTGAACCGATTTAGTTCAAACTTCGTGAATATCTGTCATTTGGTCCAACTTAAAGAATAGTTTTTATCCCACGTGGACGAAGTCGCGGGCATCAGCTAGCTACAAGAATTGCTCGTTTAAAGGTATAGGATATGTAAATGACATTTTGCGACCGGTCGCTGTCGCGCTGCTGCTGCTGTCGCTACTGCAAAGTTTTACGTAATACGGGGGCCGGTTGCTGTTGTTTACAATGGAGCTGTTTTATTGTTTCGCTAACTCGCTTGGCGGTGCGTCTTTGCTGGTTGTGTTAACTAGCCACGGCCGAAGCCTCCCACCAGACTAGACCTGAGCCAATTTAGAAATTATAACATTCCAAAGTGGCCAGTGGCGAATCTCGAATCCTGCGCCAGGGAGGTCGTCCAAAAGTGGTCGTCAAAGTTTTGTCTGCATAAAAGATGAAGAAGCTAAAAAAGTTTGTGGCGCTACATGTAAACTTAAATCGTCAAGAACACAAGAACAAGTGCCTACAATGCTACAATAGAGACAAAGATAAGGCAATGGACAGATTCTTAGAAATAGGTTTTAATATTAATTTAAGCTAGATCGTAGCTAAGCTAATTTAAGTACCTTAAGGGTCTTTCGTTAAAAAAAATTGCATGTGTACTTAAATGAGAGTACGTACTGATGCTGTCTCCGTCGTCCCAGTACAGCTCGCCTGCGGCTCGGCCGCTGTCGGGCGCGACCAGCAGCTGCAGCGGCGCGCTGCGCGTGGCGGCCGTGTTGACGGGCCCCTTGGACGCCGGCTCCTGCAGCGGCAAGATGGCGCCTCCCTGGACATTGGGAATTAATTAATAAATATACAACGTGTAGATTACTTGCCCTAATAAGCCGAAAGTCTAAAGTAGGGAACGATGTATAGATGCATTAAAAATTATCACAAGAAGGGTCATATCCCTAGGAAGCCCTAGGAAGGGTGCCCAAAGTAAGTTGTTAAATACTTATCATTAACACCATTATAGAAATTTTGAAAATGAAAACAAAAACAAGATTATAAGTTCAACATACCCTAATAGCCACCATGTCTTTGTCGCTGATCTCTATTCTCTTCTCATCACTGAAGCTGTTAGGTGAGTGACTTCCCTGAAAGAACAACTTTAACTTTAAACTAGTAACTTCTACAAAGTTTACTAGCAGGATGATTTGAATATCACTCAAGTGCATTTTTATTTCCAAGCAGGGGCAGCGGACACCGATATGAACCTGAGGATGAGGCCATCGGAACATTTTACGTCATTTGTCTTCATACAAGAAGAAAGTATTGTCGAAATTTCCGCTAATATGGCAGAAATCGTCCTTGTGGAAACGCGCGTGCTGAGTAATGACAAGTATAGTGATCTGTGACGTAGATCGCGGTCCATTGGCTCAACTGCGATCAGCTTACAAGTGACGCTGTTGGTGTCAAAACAAAACATTTTTGACACCAGTAAACTGGCGACATTTTTTCGCGCGGTCTGCCGGGCCTTGTGTCTATTGCAGCGGATGAAAATTATCCTCCGATTATATTACCAAGGGATTTAAATTCATTTCATCACCAGCTAAAGAGCAGAAAAATGGCAAAATAGAATTCATTTGTTCAGTCAGTCAACAGAGGATATTAACTGTATATCTCTGTAATATGTGCCCATTATCAGACAAAACCTTAAGAGTCCACTAACCCACGATGACTCCCATACATTCGTAATATCAAAATCATTTGTAATTCGTGCAAATTTCGATCATGTTGTGGTGTTATTCGGGTTTAAATAGTAATAATCTATGCTCCTGGCCATATTTGGTTCCGAAATACTTTTGTTAAACGAAATTGTAAACGAATTTAGTTTTGCTTATTTTTATGTCAATGAGGACATGTTTTCTGCTTATTTGTTTTGTAATAAAAACAACACTATCTCACGTCGCATTAGTTCAGGAACACAGTTTTAATTGTCCAGCTCAAGAAAAATACGAGTTAATAAAGAAAGTTACAAGTTTTCATTCATAATGTTAGGTATTACAGAACTCAACCAAAGTTATAAAAATTTTGATCAAAATTGATTATTATTTCTTTTTCCGAAACAAATATAGCCAGGAGCATAGATTATTATTATATGAATCCGAATAACACCACAACATAATCGAAATATGCACGAATTACAAATGATTTGGTATTTTGAATTAATGGAGACATCGTAGTTCACAGTTCTCTTAATAGGGAAAAACATTTTATTCTTTCCCTGTGGAAAGTAAATTGTAATTTGTCCTTTGCCGCTATGCTACAGGAGGGCATAAATTTATTCGAATTCCACAGTAGTGCCAGCAAAGTCAATGCCGTCATTCTTGGCTAGACTAGCGTTTGTCATAGACATGTTAAGCACCCGCATTGAGTACGGGCGATGCCAGACCAACTTACCTGGTCTGATTCGACGTCAGTTTCAGTGACGTCATTGTTAGTGGCGTCATTCGCGTCATTCTTGGCCAGTACTCGTCCGTCGCTGAAGCTGTACCACGGGTTGGTTCCCGGGAACACCGCTTTGGTGGTGTTAGCGCCTTCCGTCAGTATCGGCGATATCAGGACGCTGGGACCAATGAGGAACTGATCGTCGATCGGGTAAACGGCTTTGTTGTTCGGGAATCTGAAACAGAGTTGCTATCGTCGTAGCGTAATCGTAGAGTACTACTCCACGATTTCGCATTGTGAAGTCAACATCTCCTGAGGATGTCCCGGTGTCGGGATGAAACGTACGTCGAAGTGTTAGAAAACTGTGTGTAGTGTTTCATGTGGGTAGCGTTCCTGCATATTGTACCATACAGAATCTTTTCAAGTAGCGGATTATAGCAAAACAAATTAATCTGTCCTGCTAGACGAATTATGTTTCGGCTCGTGCTCGATTCGCCACCTAAATGAATTGTGTAGTTGTTTTTTAAAGTCATCGCGAGCAAGCGGGCGGGTTATCTGATGGAAAGCGTTCGCCCATGGACATTTGCAGCACCAGAGGAACTGCAAATGCGTTGCTGGTTTTTGACATACGGGTTTTCCAATAATAAAAACTCCATCCTCATTATAATGGAACTAAGGAAAAATTCTTAGTGATAGACGAAATGCTACGAGAGAACTGCAAGCTTAACAATGTTCTGGAATTTTTATCTCTTGCGGACTCACATTTACAACAAGTCTTAACTTTATGTGGCTGCGACGAGAAGTGGCATCAACTCACTCAAAGAACAGCGGCCTGGCAACGGTGTCTCCGTACAGATGCGCCCGCCAGAACAGCGTGTAGTAGTATGGCAGCAGACGGTACCGCATCATCAGCGCGAAGCGACTCGCTTTCACCACCTCCGGCCCCAAGCTCGCCGGGTCTTGAGGCTGCAGCGGTATTCAATTTTGAATATAAATTAAAACGATTTTTTTATGGTTAGGTTAGTAGTCCACTGACTACAATACTCACTTTCCTTTCTGAAAAGTCAATACTCTACCGCTCTAAAGAACAGGTTTGCATCGAGAAGAGTGGTCAAAGTCTGTCAAATGTCAAGATCTAGCACAACATGTTTAAATTCTCTAAGAGCACAAAAGTCAACAGCTCACTACACTGTATTCTTATTAGGATCGTCTTGGATAGCGATAGCCAGCTGCAAATGTGTATCGATTGAGACAATAAAATTTCATCTTAGCGTTAATAGTATTGTGATCCCTGGAGACAAAATGGAAAGCTTCACCTTAGTGTCATTAGTATTGTGGTTCCTGGAGAAGGGATAGAAGGCTTAACCTTAGCGTCGTGAGTATTGTAGTTCCTGGAGAAGGGATAGAAGGCGTCACCTTAGCGTCATGAGTATTGTGTTTCCTGGAGAAGGGATAAAAGGCTTTACCTTAGCGTCATGAGTATTGTGGTTCCTGGAGAAGGGATAGAAGGCTTAACCTTAGCGTCGTGAGTATTGTAGTTCCTGGAGAAGGGATAGAAGGTTTCACCTAAGCGTCATGAGTATAGTGGTTCCTGGAGAAGGGATAGAAAGCTTCACCTTAGCGTCATGAGTATTGTGGTTCCTGGAGAAGGGATAGAAGGCTTAACCTTAGCGTGATGAGTATTGTGGTTCCTGGAGAAGGGAGAGAAGGCGTCACCTTAGCGTCATGAGTATTGTGGTTCCTGGAGAAAGGATAGAAGGCTCCCAGCTGCATCCATCGCTTGCACAGTTCCACGGTCGTGTCCTCGTTGAATCCGCAGATATCTGTGCCCATCATGGGCACGCCGAATAGACTGAAACTCAGCAAATCTGGAATTCGAAACGAGCGATTACGAAAACAGTTGATCACTGCCATGCTTTTGACACATACTGTTTTAGATGTAATGGTATCAAAATGGTCCTAAATTTATGGCATAATTTCCTACATACATAACATTGTCTCATTCTTTTCTTTCTGGCTGTTATATATTTTTGATAACAAAAATTAATTTAAAGCTTGTATTATTTTGATACTTCTAGTACATATATTTTATCACTAGAGGCTATCATCAATGCAATCTGGAAGACCACTGTAGGGAATAGGAGTAGTATATTACATTTTGTTATTTTCTTCCAATATGGATGAATCACACTCACCTGGTATGGACATGCGCATGTCGTGCCAGCGGCTAAACACGTCGCCGCTCCAGTGGCCAGACCAGCGGCCCAAACCGGGGAATGAAGCGCGGGAGATCACGAAAGGCCGTTTGCCTCGGACCTCCGACAACGCCCTATAGAAGAGAAAGGCGACTATCACATCATGCTAATGATGGCGAAATATGTTTGTTTATTCCATTACGCTATAACTATTAAATAGCTTTGGCTGAAATTGTATAAAATATATGTCTGTATAAACACGTCCCTTGTCAATATCTGCTTGTGTACTTATTTACATTTATAGAGCGCACCATTGAGTTATCATGTGTGGAGATGGAACAATACAATGTGCTTTATGTGTACCAAGCCAGGCGAAATCGCTAGTTTTGTACATATGTGCTAACCTGTAAGTAAACATAGCCTCAGCGAGGGCATGAACGTTGTGCACATCATAATGTCTGCCCGCGTAATGCTTGGCGTCCATGCACAGCGTCTTGTACTTGAGCCCTTCATCCGGCACAAATATCGGCTTGTAGGGCAGCTCCTCTGGCTCACAGTCCCCGTACATCGAGCCGGAGAGGAAGTTAGAGGGTTCGTTCATATCCTGGAATATAATCAAATGAATTGTTCTGTATGTATGTATTGTTCTTTATCACTTGCTAAGCAATGAAGAAAAACGGAGTAAGTAATATCGAGCAATCTTGTCTTAGGACTCGATCTCGCCGTGCAGTGTGCTTTGGTTATCTTCCACTGACTTATTACACGACTGCCCACAAAAGGAGTGTAATGTTTTTATGTATGTATGTATATATGTGAGTTTCTTTATTCCACCATAACTTCTGAACGGCTGAATAGATTTGGACATTTGGGGTAGTCGTTAGAATCCTTACATCATTCAGAGTAACATAGGCTATATTTTTTGGAAAAAGTAATTTTACCACAGGGTACTCGTGTTTTTTAATTTTTAAATTATTTACTTGTTTTGTCTTTGTATGAGCAACATAGAAATATAATTCTACCGGAATATTCAATGGATGGAACTAAGAATTAAATTAACGAGCTTAGTGAGTTTCAATTTTGAAAGCCACTGTGTAATGTGTTACTGCAAAGTGGTTCAGGTTTTCTTCTAGTACACTCTCTGTTTTGACTGGTCTTACTTCTTGTGGATGTTTATCTTCTCTTCTGGCGCTTGGCATATCTTCTGTGCTGACATATATTTATTGCATTGTACTCACGATCCAAGCGCCGTCATATTTGACCTCCTGATGGAAGTCCGCCATCATTTCGTGCCAGTACGCCGAGCTGTTGGGGTGCGTGAAGTCTGGCCACACCGTCGACACTGGGTTCCATACCTACCAATCATTTATTGGTTACTAAAACAATTTTTTTTACACTATACAAGTTAGTATATGACTGCGATCTCACCTGATAGTAAGTGATGATGCAGCCGAAGGTGTTAACGTACTAACTTGGAACGGGTAAGTAAAGTCGGTAAACCCCAACGGCTTATACACAGCATCGCACCGGAACGCTAAATCGCTTGGCGGTACGTCTTTGTTGGTAGGGTGGTAACTAGACACGGCCGAAGCCTCCCACCAGACCCAGACCTGAGCCAATTTAGAAGTTATAAAATTCCAAAGTGGCCCGTGGCGGAAATCGAACCTGGGACCTCCCACTCAAATCCGAGCCCGCATGCCCTGCGCCAGGGAGGGCGTCAGACTCATATCATATCGTAACTATTTTGTTATGCTCTGAGATATCACATGAATCCGAACTTCCTAGAATATATTTTTACAGTGACAAGGTCCTTGTACCCAAGCAAATTGACTATATTTTCTATTTTCTATTTTCTGTATTTCTTGTATTTCATTGTTCTCTGTACATATAATACGAATATAAAGACCAAAAATACAGGGTGTTTTTTGAAAGTTCTTATAGTTTTTAAACTAGTCACTAAATATCGCTTAAATAACCGTACACATCGTTAATATAGTACCTTGCCGACAAAAGGTTGATCTGAAGAGTTTTTGATGAATACGTCCATTTCTAGACCGCGGTCGAAGGGAGGATAGTCACCGGGCGGCTCTGATGCACTCACTCCGGGATCTACATCAATTTTCATGTTAATTAGTATATTAAAAAGTATGCTATTTGAGTATAAATATAAATAGTGGACAACATCACATACATTGCTCCGATCCCTTAGTAAGTAGCTTATGCACTTGTGTTAAGGAAATCGAAACAACAAAGGTACCACAACACCCACGCCCGAGACAATGTAGAAAACTTGTTTTTCTTTATTGTCCCGATCGGGATCGAACCCGGAACCTCAGAGATGGCGGCGCCTTGAAAGCCGGCACGCTAAGCACTCAATCACGGAGGTCGTCGGTATATTACAAAGAGTGTAATTTGAGTGGCTACATTTACATAAATTATTTTTTTTTTTATATTTTTTTAAGCTTGTGCACCGCAATTTTTTCTAAAAATCACAAAAAGTCAAATTACTCGAAAATGGTTGATATTTGGGTAGGGGTCATCAGGGGTCATTTGGTTGCAAATGACCCCTGTATAACCCACTATAAGTGAGAGTGGAGTTTTTTATAGTTAAAAATCTTACCAATAAGTATGACATAATGCATTCCCTTGTCGTGTAGTTGATTGACGAATTGCGGCAGCCCGGCGTATTTCTCTGTGTCGTATGTGAAATCGTTGTACGTTTTCATATAGTCGATGTCATTCCATTGCACATCCTTCAACAAAACAAAAATTAACTTCAAAAAAGGTTTTTTTTATGAAACATGCTTTTTATAAAATGGATATGCCCTTAAGACAAAAATTGCTTTACATTTTTAAAGATGTTTTAATTTATGTAAAATACTAGCAAACCCGGCGAACTCCGTTTCGCCACCAGATGGTTTTCCCGCTAAAAAGATTTTCCCGCTTTTCTGTTGAAATTTTTCCTGAATTTTCTTTGCTATAAACCTCACGGAGCCCGAGACCTTTCCAACGAATGCAAAACCGTGGAAATCGGTTCGTGCGTTCTGGAGTTATAGCGTCAGGAAGGAAAACCCGACTTATTTTTATATAGTAGATTTATTTATTACAACCATTGGCATATAAATCTATGGACCCCAGGTGTAATACAAAATTCACGAAAAAAGTGTCCCGAGAAAACCTATATCAACGAGGGTACGTGTGTATTTTCATAAACAAACTAAAATATTGTATAATTTTGCTTAAGTGCGATTGGAAATCTTTTAGCGTTTTGGCTTTCGTTAGGTTCGGACACTTTTTAGCGCTGACCCGAAATCCTTATTATATATTATCATTTACAGCTTAAATATTATTATTGACTGTACATATATGAATCGATTCTTTAGCTAAATTGTACTTACAAGAGGTATAACCTCTCTGTTAGTCTCCACAACTTCTCTGGTCACATTTAGACTGCCATAGTTGTATCTAGAAAATGAGATTACATTAAAGTTAGAACATTGTAATTTGTAAAACGCTTACAATATGACGGCCAGCCAATAATCGCAGTATACTGTGATCCTGCGTCTTGCCAAGTTGGATCCACAAACATAAAGAAATTGAGAATTCTATTGAAAGCTTTGAAGGTTGCTCCTGGGTTTCGGCACCAAATTATTCCAACCTCTTGGGCTCTACCAGTATAAGGCCGAGTTTCCACCAAAGCGGAGCGGTGCTGTGTTTGAGTAACCAATCAGATTTCATCATTTTGACATTTCCGAAACTGAGGGAAGAAGTGATGTCGAAATGACGAAATTTGATTGGTTACTTAGACACAGGTCCGCGTTCGCTTTGGTGGAAACCGGGCCTTAAGTGGCCCCTTCCCGGACGATCCAAGTTCAACGAATGCGTGGTCTAAAGGCTTGCTGTTTAGTCTAACGCAATCCTAGTAAAAGATATACTGTGGAAAAAATTATATAACGCCCGCGTCGTCGGTCGGGCGTTTGGGAAAAAGAAAACAGTGGAAAAATTTAATGAAACGTGTTCCAGGAAATACGCGATTTTGAAAAAGCCTTACAAGTATGTGTAAATAATGTTTGTTATTTCAAATCTCCATTGGTTGCACGAGGTTTCTATAGAGTTGTTTTTTTTTTAATTTTGCAATATATGAGCTAAGCGAAACGACCAGTTTATGTAAAATTTCTGCAAGAATGCAGATTTTTGGAGGCTTGTACTGAATTCGTTGCAAATAAATTTCAATTTTTGTTTCTATACAAACCTAGATATAGTGTGCAAGGTAACTTCTTATTAAAAATATTTCAAGAAAATTTTGCTAAAACGCCATAATCGCGTACGAGCGTTTGTATGGAAAATCTACCGGGATGGCCGCTCTTAAACAATTCTTACTTGCACTAGTGGAAGCGACCAATTTGAACGGCGGCTAATCAACGGGATTTATTGAGTAAATACGTCTCGCGGAGTCGAAAGGAAGCCGAAGAAATTACTACCAAATTCTCTAGAGGATACACCCGCGGGTTTCGGCACCAAATTATTCAACCTATAGAAATCTATACTTCTACACTAATATTATAAAAAGGAAAGATTTGATTGTTTGTTTCTATTGAATAGGCTCTGACACTACTTTACCGATTTGAAAAATTTTTTCACTGTTGGGAAGCTACACAATCTTCGGTGAACATAGGCTATGTTAAATTTTCAAAAAAGTTAGGGATCCATACTAAAACTCCAATAAAGTAACCCAAGGTGTGAAAAAATTATAATAAAGTAACTCTCACTTGCACAAATGGAAGCCGAGCGACCAATATGGCGGCATGAACGGCCGGCCAATCAGCGCAGTGTATTGTGACACCACGTCTTGCGGAGTCGGACCCAAAAACACGAAGAAGTTGAGCACGCCGCCCAAAGCTCTGTAGGTTATGGCCGGAGTCGGTTGGAGTACTATGTCTGGAAAAAAGATACTCGTAACATGTTAACTATGCTTCGAATAACTAGCTCACTCACAGCTAATACGAAAAGAGAACCATAATACAAAATTTGACATTGGAAAACCTTGCAAGTTAGTTTATCTACTCTACGCATATTGTAGCCGTCAGAAAATTCAATATACACCTTTTACATTTGAATTCAAGCGTAACCACGTAAGTATATAAATTATGAACACCCCTCCGCGTATTTACATGTTTAACTAATTAATAATAATAATATAATATAATAATAATAATAATAATAAATATATAGAGGACAACATCACATACATTGCTCCGATCCCATAGTAAGTAACTTATACACTTGTGTTATGGAAATCAGAAACAATGAAGGTCCACAACACCCAGACCCAAGACAATGTAGAAAAGTTATTTTTCTACATTGCCCCGACCGGGGATCGAACCTGGAACCTCAGAGATGGCGGCGCCTTAATTATGTAGTGGAGAGGCGGTTTTTAATTTTGGTTTACTCAAGAGGCAAATACAAATTTTATCAGCACATTATGGAGTTAAAAATATACATAGTTCAGCAAATGCATATCTCTTAATACGGTTTTAAATTACTAAATAATAAAGGATGTTATACCCATTGCATTAGTATTGAGTAGCACCACTCCATGGCTTTTACTGCTATTTTCCATCGCTAAGTAGAATGGCTGTGTTCCATACAGATTTACCTATAAGTTATACAAAATCTGTTTAGTGAAAATATTTTGTTATAAGTGTTATGTTTTGTGTGTGTCACTTGTGGCTAAGTGTTATAATAATGGATAACTCAAGTGTTTATATGTTATAGTGGTTTGTTAGGCGATGTTTTTTGTCGCAGCAGTCTCGCTATTATAAACGACGACGCCTTGCTCCAACAACAATTTAGATGATATTTATTATTCTGTGTTAAGTGTTAAGGTCTGTGTGTTAAGTGTTATTGTGTGTGAGTCAAGTGTTATGTTAATGTGAGAGTTAAGTGTTATTTTGATACCCAAGTTAAATGTAACTCTTCCACTTAAAATCGTTGAAGAAGACGCTTAACTTTGATTTCCTCCCAGCATAATATAAAAACCAAACATATTTGCACGAAACAACAGACTTTTAATTGTGTTAATGAGTATTATGGTGTAAGAGTTAAGTGTTACATTGGTATATGAATGAAATATTATGTAGGTGTGTAGGACTCACGTGTTAATGAGTATTATGGTGTAAGGGTTAAGTGTTACATTGGTATATGAATGAAATGTTATGTAGGTGTGTAGGACTCACGTGTTAATGAGTATTATGGTGTAAGAGTTAAGTGTTACATTGGTATATGAATGAAATGTTATGTAGGTGTGTAGGACTCACGTGTTAATGAGTATTATGGTGTAAGAGTTAAGTGTTACATTGGTATATGAATGAAATGTTATGTAGGTGTGTAGGACTCACGTTCTCCGTCGGGGCGATGTCCCTATTGAATAGCGTAAACGTCTTCCAGTTCAAATCGTTCAAGAAGGCGGCTTGCTTTTCTCCCAATCCGTATACATAATTCGATGGTAGGAGAGACGATATTTGCAGGAACTTGTCTGACAGAATAAAACCTCCCACGTCTTGAGTGTCTATACTGAAAGGGAGTAAAAAAAAATAACTGACGAAATCAGAGACTTCCTTCACACTAACTGCACATGCTGCCAAGAAGCAGTGATAGCTTAGTGTCCTCTGAATTATCACAAGTTTTTACTTACTAAAGCTTAATATTTATTTATTTATAAATAAATGTTTGTGTTCCCATCATTATCCCAGTGGTTCAGAAGTCTGGCTTTAATCAGAGAGTTGAGAGTTCATTCACGCACGCATCTCAGTTTTTCCCGAGTTACGTGACGAGTGTTTATGGAAACTTGAAACATAAATTACTTCACTATAAAGGAAAACATCGCGAACTGCGAAATAACTTATATCCCTAAGAGACCCCCATAATTTTTTTCAAGGCTAGCTACTGTGATCACTCCTGATGGAAAGTGATAATACAGACTAAGGTGGAATGCGCTTGCCTAGGAAATGCATATTTGCTCTTGATTTGAAGGCGCCCAATAATGGCCATAACAGTTTGTGAAACTTGCTAACCCGCAATTAGCCCGCATGACCTATGGGCCAATTCCCATTTTGAGAGTATACACAGTAATGGCAGGGTGGTTTCACTAGCACTTAAGGTACAAAACCTACAAGTATAAAGCGCTGTACACTATCGAGCCGGACAAAGATAAGTGGGAGATACATCAACGCGACAGAGAGAGGCATAAGGCGCTGTTGCGAACTAATTTGCACTTTATTGTGTCAGCGCTAGAGTCTATTTATTAAAATCATTTTGCGGAGTGAATCTTCTGTAAGGTACATTACTGTGTCTGTTAGTATTAAGGCGACTATATCCCAGCACTTTAGGTATTTGTCGCACAGCCAGACCCGCTCTACGATACCTAGCGACCATTGCCGTTAGCCGAGAAGTTAGAATGAACTCCGTGAACCTATTCATAAATATTTGCGTCACAGTACTGTGCAGTAGTGTACTGTTACAGTTGGACTATTTGTCATTATAATTTGCTTCACGAAATATATGCTGGAAGTTGCGTTTTTTACGTATATTTTGACTTTTTTATGGTAATCGATAATATCAACCGAGGTATTTATTTATAATAATTATGTATTACTAAAGTAGCAGGATTTGTAGAAATTTTTCTTGTACATATTAGGGAAATGAAGAGTTTTATATTTTTTTTTAATCTTCTTTGCTACCGTCCGCATCTTTCTTTTCACAGTAGTAGTTTTGACACATTCTGTGATCACCATAAGAGTGCGGCATTGAGTTTAACAATATCGTTGTGCAGAACTGATATGGCAACGTTTTTAGGGTTCCCAGATATTTTGTGATATCTATACTAATATAATAAAAAGGTAGGGTAACGATGTTTGTGAGTTTGTGACGTTGTAAGGGGTAATCTCTGGATCTACTGAACCGATTTTCAAAATTCTTTCACCAATACATTATCGTGGAGTGTCATAGGCTATAATAATTTCCAAAATTAACTATGCATTGTTACTAAAACTTGAATAATGTAATCCAAGTCGCAAAAAAATTGCTTTCATCGCGTACGCTGCGATTGAGGATAGAACAAAACAAAATCAAAATCATCAAATCAGTATCAAAATCTGCAAAAAAAGTCCGCAATAGCATATGCCTATCTCCTATGGGTAACTCGCAATAACTGCTTTTACTTTAAAATTGTGGATTAAAAATAAATAATTTTTGTGAAGCTTATTTAGCCCATATGGTATTAATTTATCTCTTTGTAAATATGTTTTTTAGAACGGAAATTTAATGTGGAATAGTTCTGCCCTTTACTCTATACAGTTTAAATACATATCTTCAAAGATATTAGCAAAACAAAAACGCGCGGTATGCAGGAGCGCGCCGCCGCCGCTTCGGTCGTTGCGTGGCGATAGGATAGGCATTTATCATTCATTTATCTGAATGCCTCGCGTCCAGCGCTGTGGGCTGTGGGTATAAGGCCCGTTTTCCACCACAGCGAAGCGGAGCGGAGCTGTATTTCAGTAACAAATCAGATTTCGTCATTTTGATATTTTTGAAACTGAGGGATGTCTAAATGATGAAATCTGGTTAGTTATCCAAACACAGCTCCGCTTCGCTCCGCTTTCGTGGAAACCGGGCCTAACGTGGGACAAAAATATTTCTAACGCGGAACGGAGTCTGCGGGCACTGCTAGTTTTATATATTTCACGATAGCTTTTCTCATTATCATAATTCTTATGTTGGTAAGTGTTTTTCGATGTCTCAGGGCATTTGTTTCTGCTGCCAGTCTGCGTAGTTTTTTACAAAAGTTGCGTAATATGTGCTTGCGACACTCAATTTTTCAACGGTTACATTTTGATTTTCATATGGTTTGGCATTGAGTATCCTTACATATGTCGAGTCGACATTTATCTCCAATCATTGTGTGATCTCCAATGTTGTAAATGAGACCGAAATAGAAGCCTTCTAAAATAATTTCAGTTTCAACAATTAAAAAACACGAATGCCCTGTTATAAAACGAAGTAATAACTCGTTTTTTACTTTTTAGTTCGTTTTATAACAGGGCACTCGTGTTTTTAGGGTTCCATACCAATTTGGTAAAAATGGAACCCTTATGGTGAGACTTTCTCCGTCCGCTCGTCCGTCCGTCCGTCCGTCCGTCCGTCTGTCACACTCGATTATTTCAGCAACTATCAAAGCTATCGACTTGAAATTTGGAATAGTTTTAGGTAATAGTGACCCAACGCCAATGCATAATATTATAATTATAAAACATTGCAAATTGATTTTATTTTTATTTAAAAAGGGGGGAAAACCGGGGCTTTGAATTTTCAAAATGAGATAACAATATTGAGTGGGGTATGAAAGGACGTTACTTGTATATTCTAAAACCGATTTTTATTTATTTTTATGCCCGATAGTTTTTGATTTATTGAGCAAACTGTCGAAAAACATACCAGCCCCCCCCCCCCTTATCTCCGAAGTTTATCAATCGAAAAATCTAAAATAATTATGATCAATAGAAATTAACGTATATTTTACAGGAAAAATAAAATCAACTCCCTAACTTTTATACTTTTTTTGATAATAGCAATAAACCGCCGAAAACAAAGTTAGGTTTGCGGTTCGCCAACAAAAGTACCTAGGTACATGTAAATTATACTCGTAAATTCTTGAACAAAAGTGATTCTTTTAATGTTTTACTTCTTTTATAGTATGGAAGCGGTGCGCGAGTCCAAATCGCACTTGGCCGGTTTTTTTTTAAATTTTTTAATTACTTATTTTTATTTTATGTTTTTTACTGATGGTCAGCAGTTAGGTGAAGGTATTTTCTGTTACTACTCTCCAATACCTTCATTTTGATACCCATATTATGATAGTTGAAGAAAAAATTTTTTTTCCACTTTTGAAAATGGCGCCTCACATCCGCCATATTGATTTTTCCAAAAAAATATAGTCTTTGTTACTCGAGAGGATCCAAGGATTCTAACGATACCCCATACATCCAAATCTGTTCAGCCGTTCAGAAGTTATGGAGGAATAAAGAAACATCACATACATACATACATACATACATACATACACACATACATACGTACATACATACATACATACATGAACCCTAAAAACATTACACTCCTTTTTTTGGGCAGTCGTGTAAAAAGTAAAAAACGAGTTATTTTAGTTGAACAGATAAACAGTAACAGTATTTAAACTGTGGTTACGCGTGATGGTATTTGCACGTGGTGGAATTTACACTACCTACCATAATTTTCTTAGTTCGTATCAGAGTTTCTTCGGAGCTTTTGAGGACTAGGTATTTTGATAAACTCAAGAAACACTTACTATATAATTTTTTTAAATTCTCCTTCGCTTCCTGTCAGATAGTTTTTTTTTCCAGCGCATTTAAAAAATAAATAATTTTAGCGCGAAAGGAGCGTGAGTCGTGAAAACTTGCGCAGGTCCGTCTCGTATGGAGGCTCGTGAGCCACTGAGTACATCGTTTATTCGATGCGTTAGACCATTTTATGACTTCTGTTAGGCGAAATTTTGCAGCAATTTTTTTATTTAATATCTGTCTGCTCAATGGATAGGCAATACAATGAGATTACTTTACGTATAATTTTTATGAAATTTAGTCTAAAGCTTTGGAAATACCATTAAAAAAATGAACAAAAACGACCTGTTTTCAAAAATTTTTATGATCGAGGCAAGTTTAACTTATCGTGTTTTCATGAGGCCATTATAGAGATAAAGCATGTATCTTTAATATGTATTTTTAACAGTGAAAAAAAAACAATTTTTTCATGACTTTGAATTGCTTTGAAAAGTGGCGTAGTCGCTAAAAACCGGGATAATGGGCCGTTAAGTAGTAGGCTATTGAAGATGTTGAGGCAGCTTACAGCGTGACGTTGTCTGAATTCCTCACGACCTTGAACCCAACTGCGGAGCTGTCGACTTGTACGCGGTACTTGAGGTCAGAGATAGGACCCGAAACCATCGGGATCTCGGGGTACGGGGATTCAAATCTCTTGCGGTCTGCGTCGACTATCTGTTCGATAAAAAAACTACATAAAATAATACTTAATTTTATAAATAATTATGCTCGTTTTCACCAACATCTTAAGAGTCACCTTAGCCCTAAGGTGACAGTTGTTGTGGGTGAAAACTGTCACCTATCGGCTTAAGCATTCGATTTAGGATTTCCTAGGTTTAGTGAAAACAGCTGTTAGTGTATCAAACTTATCGCTGCCAATGGGACTTGAACCCGCATCCCCCAACTATCGCGGCTGGGCGCTCTACCAATTGACGGGAGCTACAGGAGCAACTACCGCTGACATAATAATTTCGATACACATTGTTTTCAGTCATAGGCAGACTGCGGAGCCATCTTATTGGAAAACTACGGTTTGTGAATCCAATTTCAAACGCCCATATTTCGAATGGAGCTCGCTAGGTACACTCGATATAGGGTAGGCACTGTCTTTATGCCTATATGGAGTCACACGCGTGGAATAGCGTCAGAATATCCCCTCCAACTTCCCATGACTATCTGGATATCGCAGGTCGAAGTTCGGGGCGGGGGTTCGTTTTTTTTTAGTCTAGATAGTATCATAAAGCTTTGCATACGTGGAACCAGTATGTCCTTACCTTAAACGCCTTTGAATGTAAATATAAATATATATAAATATATAGTGGACAATATCACATACATTGCTCCGATCCTATAGTAAGTAGCTTATGCACTTGTGTTATGGAAATCAGAAACAACGAAGGTACCACAACACCCAGACCCGAGACAATGTAGAACACTTATTTTTCAACATTGCCCCGACCGGGGATCGTACCCGGAACTTCAGAGATGGCGGCGGATGGAAATATCTCACCTTGATCTGCAGTACGTCGTCGGAAACGTAGTAGAAGCCCAGTTTGACAGTGTTGAACTGTCCCGGGTAACCGGAGTCGCGCGCCCTGCCATAGTACACGCTTAAGCCGTGCTGAAACAGGTTATAATCTTATACCTTTAAACGATCAATTCTTGTATATATATTTCTATATAATCTGGATCTCGGAAACGGCTCGAACGATTTTCATGAAATTTAGTATACAGGGGGTTTTGGGGGCAATAAATCGATCTAGCTAGGATTCATTTTTAGAAACTGTCGAATTTACCAAAAAAAATAAAAATATGACTACTGCTGCCATCTATTGGCCACCGAGCGAAGCTCGGTCACCCAGATATTGTAACTGATTGGACGTTAGTAATAGACACACTGTAGTTACATCTGTATGGAGATTTGACCAATATCGATCTGGGGTACATTCTTGATTTTATACCCTCTGCTAGTGAAAGGATTAAGTTTTAATGAAAATCATGCCTGATGGAAAGCACTGATGAGGTCTAGGTTGGAGCGCGTTTGCCTAGAAAATGCCTATCACTATTTCAAGGGGCGGATGAACAAATTTCTTAAGAGCCGACAACGTATTTGCAGTTCCTCTGGTGCTGAGAATGTCATTGGGCGGCGGTGAACGCTTAACGTCAGGTGACACGCTTGTTTAATAGCGATGACAATAAAAAAACCGACCAAGTGCAAGTCTGATTCTCGCACCTAGGGTTCCATACTATAAAAGAAGTAAAACATTAAAAGAATCACTTTTTTCATGAATTCACGAGTATAATTTACATGTAGGTACTTTTGTTGGCGAACCGCAAACTTAACTTTGTTTTTGGTGGTTTATTGTTATTATCAAAAAAAGTCTAATAGTTAGAGAATTTCCTGTAAAATATACGTTTTGATCATTATAATTATTTTAGATTTTTCGAACGATAAACTTCGGAGATAAGGGGGGAACCGTATTTTTTTCGACAGTTTGACTAATAAAACTATCGGCCACAAAAATAAATAAATAAAAATCGGTGTTAGAATACACAAGTCTCACCATAAGGGGTCCATTTTTACCATTTTGGTATGGAACCCTAAAAAGTTACCTTAGTCTCTGTGCTGTTGACAAAGTGGTATGTATCGTACTGCGGTGGGTAGAAGCAGTACGGTGCGCCCGCAACCGACGTCGACTTCCAGCAACAGCCTGTAATACATGGAAGATATGGAAAAAGGCAATGGTTATTTTAAATGTCGTACTTATATGAATCGAACCTCTATCGCAATGAAGGTCTGCAGGTCTCTCAGAGTAAGCACTCTTCTTGTTGTAGCCCTTCTTGTTTAACTAAAATTAATATTTTAGTACAAACCTCGTCGCACGCACGCCTCCTCACTGGCGCCGGTCTGCGGATGGCAGCCAAAGCGCGCATTGTCCGTCACTTGAGCGCATATCTCACGCAACACCTCGACAGGACTCTCGGTGTAAGCACTCTTCTTGTCGTAGCCCTTCTTATTGAACTAACCTTAATATTTTAGTACAAACCTCGTTGCACGCAAGACCCTTCGCTGGCGCCGGTGGGCGGATGGCAGTCAAAGCGCGCATTGTCCGTCACTTGAGCACACATCTCGCGCAACACCTCGACAGGTCTCTCGGTGTAAGCACTCTTGTCTTGTCGTAGCCCTTCTTATTGGACTAAAATTAATATTTTAGTACAAACCTCGTTGCACGCACGCCTCCTCACTGGCGCCGGTCTGCGGATGGCAGCCAAAGCGCGCATTGTCCGCCACTTGAGCGCACATCTCGCGCAACACCTCGACAGGTCTCTCGGTGTAAGCACTCTTGTCTTGTCGTAGCCCTTCTTATTGGACTAAAATTAATATTTTAGTACAAACCTCGTTGCACGCACGCCTCCTCACTGGCGCCGGTCTGCGGATGGCAGCCAAAGCGCGCATTGTCCGTCACTTGAGCGCATATCTCACGCAACACCTCGACAGGTCTCTCGGTGTAAGCACTCTTCTTGTCGTAGCCCTTCTTATCGGACTAAAATTAATATTTTAGTACAAACCTCGTTGCACGCACGCCTCCTCACTGGCGCCGGTCTGCGGATGGCAGCCAAAGCGCGCATTGTCCGCCACTTGAGCGCACATCTCGCGCAACACCTCGACAGGTCTCTCGGTGTAAGCACTCTTGTCTTGTCGTAGCCCTTCTTATTGGACTAAAATTAATATTTTAGTACAAACCTCGTTGCACGCACGCCTCCTCACTGGCGCCGGTCTGCGGATGGCAGCCAAAGCGCGCATTGTCCGTCACTTGAGCGCATATCTCACGCAACACCTCGACAGGTCTCTCGGTGTAAGCACTCTTCTTGTCGTAGCCCTTCTTATTGAACTAACCTTAATATTTTAGTACAAACCTCGTTGCACGCAAGACCCTTCGCTGTCGCCGGTCGGCGGATGGCAGTCAAAGCGCGCATTGTCCGTCACTTGAGCGCACATCTCGCGCAACACCTCGACAGGTCTCTCGGTGTAAGCACTCTTCTTGTCGTAGCCTTTCTTATTGGACTAAAATTAATATTTTAGTACAAACCTCGTTGCACGCACGCCTCCTCACTGGCACCAGTCTGCGGGTGGCAGTCAAAGCGCGCATTGTCCGTCACTTGAGCGCACATCTCGCGCAACATCTCGACAGGTCTCTCGGTGTAACCACTCTTCTTGTTATAATCCTTCTTCTTGTCATCAGACATGTTGAGTTTGTTTTTGGTTGACAGGTTGTTGTGATCATGGTAGCGATTTTCTGTAGGTATAACCTGAAGGCACAATATTTAAAAATTAATTGTCATATCTAGTACAAGTCCAAAAATTTACAAAAGACATGTATACATAATTTCACACCTTTTCAATGATGGGTGATAGCGGTGTTTTCACATCTTCAGGATGGGCGCGTTCCCAAAGTCTCCTGCCAATCATTCAAATAAAGTTATTGACTCAAGTACCTTAAAGGTAAGTTACGTATAAGATCAGAAAATTATTTAGTGTGAACTAGGGTAGATGGCACAAATACACACAGCTATTTAGCATTGAAAGAGGCGTTTAGTCACTGGAAGATCAAATCAATAAACCAAGAAACTGATTTAGTTCATCCTAAAGCACATCTATCAAATGCCACGGCTAGATCAAGGGCGTAGTTCATGACACTCGCCTGTAGTGATCATCACCCCAGCGTCCCCCGACCACGCCGCCCACCGCCCACCACGCGGCCACGAACAGCGCGATCAGCAGAGCCGCCGCGCCAAGGCCCGGCATCAAGCTCCATAAAGTGTCCCAGCGAATAGGCCAGCAGCTGGGCCTGGGTGAAAACCTTTGGTACCTGAAATTTAAAAAGATGTGATTGTCGCGGAACACTCAGTGGCAACAAAGTTTGGAATAACAACAACACTTCAGTGTGGTCTTCTCTGCGAGAGCAAATCCTTCAGAGGTACACTACGCTAGACTTGCCTTCTACATTGGCGATGAGTTGCGGACACGCATAGTTCTTCTAGCCCCAGTAAAGAGCTAGGGCCTCACTGTTCTGGCTTGTGGCCTGTAGGCTGTTTTCAGTGGAAAACTCCATTTAATATTTTCACGTGTGGTTTTACCCATCTATTTATATTCTATGTTATTATTTATCATCAGACAGGAGCCAATTACAAAAATATGTATAAATTATAAAAATTCCAAAACTTGAAATTTGAATCTAATAAAAAGAGACAGCTTCAAAATGTAATAATGTGTCATTTGTTACAAATGCTCATAACTAAAAAAGTTCAAAATGAAGCTAAATATTTGAACCACTACAGCTGTCTATCACAGTTTTATTAACTACTAGCAAACCCGGCGAACTCTGTATTGCCACCAGATGGCTTTCCTGCTAAAAAGATTTTCCCGCTTTTCTGTTAAAATTTTCCTGAATTTTCTTTGCTATAAACCTCACGGAGCCCGGGACCTTTCTAACGAATGCAAAACCGTGGAAATCGGTTCGTGCGTTCTGGAGTTATAGCGTCAGGAAGGAAAACCCGACTTATTTTTATATAGTAGATTAAATTAAATTAAACAAATGATAATGTACAGACATACCTTTTCATGTTGATACAATTAATGTTCACTCACACTTATATTTTAGGAAGTTTTGGAATTAAAACTTTTATTCAAATAAAATACCGAAGATAAGTCAGCTCATATCAAACATTTGATACAACTAACATACTTGTATGTTTGCCAATATAAGCATTTCAGCGCAGATGATAACAAAGGATTGGTCTTTATATCAAGGGTCAACGTACTAAAATTTAATAATTAGAAAACAAATATAAAGGCCAACTAATGAATCATCGTTTAATTTTGTTATTGTTGTTGTGAGTTGAAAACATTTGTATGTAGTATCAGTCAGAGGAAGATATGATTAATAAATCATTTGAGGTATGAGGTATATTAAGAATATTAGGATGGCAAGGATAAAAATACTATTATAATTACAAAAGAGGAAGTTGGGCAAAGGAGTAAGAATTGATTTTATAGGTCATATTAGTGCCTTTTATAAATTATTATTTATAATTCCTGTCATATTAGCTTAGGAAATTGGAACCTTATCCCATAATATGCATACTTTTTTCTATGTTACAACTTCTTATATCAAATAAATTCAAAAGAACCTGCCTTCGAAAAAATAATAATATATAGATTTGTTTTCAATCAATTTTATGACCCATAATTGGACACTAGCCTCCTCCAAAATGAGAGATTTTTAGCTGATAATTTTATTATTAAATCATAGTCACCTCTATATCTATATGAGATACATAGATATAGAGAGGGATGACTATGCTACCCAAGTGCAGGTTGCCCATTATCCTCAATACCTGCATGCCTGAATTTTCACCGTAATGTTTTTAAAGGTGTGGAAAAGGCTGCAAATTTGTACTTAGCCAGCGTGGCAGGCCAAAGCCATTCTAAGAGGAGACCCAGTGTTGGGACATAAAAGGGAATTAAGATAAATCATAAACTCACCTATGCTCTATTGACTCATCCTCATCTTGAAAACGATTTGTTGGCTTACTGTAAGTTGGTCCATGATTTGCCTTATCAACTTTACCAAATGGAGCGAAAGACAGTTTCCTCTTATAAGATGCATTCTTAGGACCATTCAGCGAGGTCTCTGTGTGCATACCAACATTACGCGTCGAGGGTTCACCAGCCTCGGCAGAATTGATGCCTTTATCGCTCTCGTAGTAGAGGCGATAGTTTATATTGTCGTTTAAAGTTAATAAATCGGTTTTAGAACCTGGCGACTTGTCACAGAAATCTTCAAACGACACGATTTCATAGTCCTCATCATCGTCCTGGCACTTTTCAGCTTTGTACGGAATTTTGGGCATATTTCTTTAGTGAAACTGCGATGCGCAGTCGAAGTTAAAAATAAATAAAACTCAGCTAATTTTAAATTTTTAAATTAGAGACCTGTGCGGCACTTACAAAGTCTGGATCTTTGTGTGTCATTTTAGGATTAAGAAGATTAAGGAAAACGCTTTTAGTTACGAATAATTAAAATTTACAAATCAAAGAGTATATAATCACTACGTTTTATTACAAATCACGTCACAATATTATTTTTATAAAATGAAAACAACGATACAGTAGCGGTAGGTAGGTAGAAAAGTCAATAATACATTTGTTTGACATTTTTGACAGTGACAGATTTTTAGCTTTTCTTGTAGTTTTTTTTTGGTTTTTAGCACAGAGTACATTGAGTTTTTACCAAGAGCCAAGTGGAACCAAACAGCAAATTATTCTAACTTGGATTAAAAAATTAAATGTTAACTAACTTATTTTCAAATTATTCAAAATGATTCTGACATTTCAAGAAATAAAATAAATCATAGCACACTGTACAACTTAATTAGACGGCAGTATTTTTTTTTAAGTCAACCCATAGTCAATCACATTTTTGTGGGTACTTTGCTAAAAGTAATTGCTTATATCAAATGCGTGAACATCATGGTGGAATGTTATCAGTGAAGTTTTATTTACATGAAAATCTGTAAAACACGGCAAAATGGACTGGAAAAGTACAAAGTTTCTTTTAGTATCCACCGCTACGATCGTTGTTGCTTCTCATGTAGTGAAAAAGTTGTGTAACTACTTGTTCAATTGCAACAAGAGTTGTGAACCTGAAGTTGCAAGTGAAGAAACATGTAATGATGTGGTAAACATAAGAAATCGTGAAATAAATGACGTTATATTATTTTCGGATGATATTATACGCCACACGATAAAAATCCCACCTAATAAGGACGTCACAATATGTGAAAGTAGGGAAATGAACTGTTTCAAATTGATAAAATACATAAAATCTGCCCGTGAAACTTTGGACGTCTGTATGTATCTTATAACCAGTTCTGAAATTGCTGAGCAGCTGATAAGGTTAGGACAAAGGCATGTTTTAATACGAATCATTGTAGATAGTGACATGGCTTTCACTGCACCATCTCAAATTAAAAAGCTGAAGGAATACAGTAAGTTTATGTTTCACTAGCTAATAAATCTAGAAAGAGTTAAATGAGTATAAATAAAAACTAGATCAAAAAGCTTTATTTATTTTACAGGTTTCATCCAGGTGCAAACGAGCAAAAAGTCCATCTTGATGCACCACAAATTTTGTATAGTAGATGGACCAAAAGCAGTAAAACGCAAAAGTATATTAAAAGCTTATGCAGAAAAATTAAATATTCATGCACAGTTAACGAATCACAGTGAACAGCAAATAAAAATGAGACCATCTAAAGGTTTTGTCATGTCAGGATCTTTAAACTGGTCTACCCAAGCAATGGTATCGAACCACGAGAGCGTTATTGTAACATCACATCCCAATATCGTCCATAAATTTGAAAAGGAGTTCGAGAGTTTATGGGTTGAAGACGAACCAGTACGTATTATTATATTTTTTATTTTAGTAAAGTACGTATTATTATATTTTATTTTCAAAGAATATGTAATCATAATGTACCTATGATATTTTTCTGAAAATTGCACTCTATTATTGGAAATTATAATTTGGAGTCATATATATTCACATGTTCACTGTGTTGGATATTTATATTGCTTTTTTTATGTTTAAAATTATAAAACATTATTCTTTCAGGCTTTTCTTTCGACGCTATGACAATAATAATCGCCCAGCGACTTAAACAGGCACTCCAAAAATATTCAACGGTAAGTAGGTAGTAGTAAATAGTACAAAAACTGAAGAAATAGTTGACAAACAAGTGAATACTAAACGGGGCAATTTTTTATTTTATAGAAAAACGGCTTAAGGTGTGTCCGTGCGTCACACACTTTGCGTGAGTTTAAGCGTTTTTAGAGTTCCGTACCCGAAGGGTAAAAAAGGAACCCTATTAGCGAGACTTCGCTGTCCGTCTGTCTGTCCGTCCGTCCGTCTGTCACCAGGCTGTATCTCTGGAACCGTGATAGCTACAGACTTGAAATTTTCACAGATGTTGTATCTCGGTTGCCGCTATAACAACAAGTACTACTAAAAAATAGAATAACATAAATATTTAAGGGGGCTCCCATACAACAAACGTGATTTTTTTGCTTGTTTTTGTTTGGTATTGATAACAGCAACAGATAGACGCTTCAAATTTTTTCAGAATATTTAATGTACTTACTATACAAATAAATAGTTACATTAAAAAAAAATAAAAAAATAAGGGGGCTCCCACACAACAAACGTAATTTTTTGCTTGTTTTTGCTCGATATTGATAACGGTAGACGCTTCAAATTTTCACAGAATATTTAGTTATATAAGTACTTACTGTAGAAATAAATAGTTAAATTAAAAAAAAAAAATAAAAAAATATGGGGGGCTCCCATACAATAAACGTGATTTTTATGCTCGGTTTTGATTTAGTGGGCAGGGGTGTTTAGTTTAATACTATAGAGAAAGGGAATATACTCGTGATGGTACGGAACCCTCAGTGCGCGAGCCCGACTCTGACTGACTTGACCTGTAATGTGTTCGTTCTACTCACGATAGCCGAAATTCTAAAATTATATTTCTTTCTTTAAATTCTTCACTTCCTCAGCCAGCAGCAACAAAGAATAAGAACACGAAAATGTGTGTTTATTTTTCATGCACTGACCTCCATTCTAAGGAGAATCTCCATATTAGAATGGAGATCAGTGGGTTTATGCCATCATTCGTTCCATTCGTTCTCTTCAACTGACAGATGATGACAGCTGTCATATATCCATAGACAATTCCATGTGCAGTAAGACTTCAATTTCGATCGATCATATGTTTTCTTTGTGTAGTTTTTTCAGCCGCTGATTTTCGAATTGGTTATAAAGTTTATTAGTTTAAAATTCATTTAATAACCTTGCTATATTACGCAGGATTCTCTAAAAAACGTAGATAACTCGAGTTAAGCGTCTGGAGTTGTGAAAAGTTATATTTTTTGGAGTTCTTATAGGTGCAGTTCGAAGTGCACGTGTTTTCATTTTGCAGTCACTTTCTGAAATTTCACTTGGGAATGTGCTACTGAAACTTTGAATATAGCATTAGGGACGTTCTTTCTTTATTTTAACGTCTTTTCCATTCTTTGTTTTGTATATTTCACTCTCCAAACGTGGTTTTTAGCGGGGGCTAGGTTCATGCAGTGAATGCACTTTGGTTATTTTGTATTTAAAATTGCGAAGTCAAAACGGTATTCCAGGATTGGAAAAGTCTAGGATAAAGTGATAAAGGTATGTATAAAACACATCTACAGCTATTAATAACCAGGATTCTGGAAAAACTGCACATTTCAGTGTGACATGAAGGTCACCATGTTATTTTTTCTAATCATCTGCTACTTAAACTGGTTAGGTTAGGACATCAATAATAATAAGTAGTTAACTGTGTAGTGTAGATAGTTACAAAATTAATACAACATTATATATACAGACATGGATTAGTATTATGCATTCTAGATTATATCAAAAAATGTGGGCAACATACTTATTTTCTACAACCTACTTTATTAATAAATGATGTATCTAATATAAATATATGTAAGCGAATACAGTAATTTAACATTACAATTCACTGTTCCATTCTCACTTATGTCACATGTGTTAAAATAAGTGTGGTTAACTTAGATTCAGGAAAAAAATTTGTGTAATTTAATAAATTTTTTACTTTAAAGTAATAATTTAATTACTTTTAAGTAATAAATTGTCTGATTAGGTCGAAAAGGATAGAATCAATGTAGGATGATACTGATATAAAAGAAATTGAAACGTTGAATTGTTATAAGCTAGGCTAGGCTGTTTTATAAGTAAAGCTGCTGTAGCCTACGGTTCTGCCCACGTAAATTTAGTTTTTTTGCTAATCCCTCTGAAACGATGAATTTTTCAGGGATAAAAATCTATGTGTCAATCCGGGTTATAAGCTATCTTTGTTCCAAATTTCAGCCAAATAGTAGTTGCGCCATAAAAGAGTAACAACGATCCATCTGTACTTATATACAAACTTTCGCGGTTATATATTTAGTAGGATGAAAATAATGTAGATCTAAATCACATGTAAATTGCATTAGATGATAATTCAGAATGGAATTTTATTTAAGTTCATTATTAAACCAGATTTCTTGATGTTGGCAATTCTTTCACTTTTAAAAATTTAAATGAAGGTAAAAAAACAAGATAAAATATACAAAATATTAAATAATTTAAAACAGTGTGTAATGTGAGTGACTATGTCTTGCTAAGGGCCATAATCTGCACTATTGGCTGTTTATAAGTGTAAATTCCAGTGTTCCCTCAAAACTATAACATGGGTTTCAAGGGGCGGATAAACAAATTTCTTAATAGGCTGCAACGCATTTGCAGTTCCTCTGGTGCTGCAAATGTGTGTGGGCAGTGGTGATCGCTTACCATCAGGTGACCCGCCTGCTTGTTTTCTCGAGATCACTATGAAAAAAAATTCGGACTTGAACCACCTTAACTTACAAACTTGAGTTTTGAATTTTTAGCTTTATAGGTTTTTAAGTTGCATAGGTATAATATCATACTTGACCAATTAATTTGTGTATTGCAGTTATATTTTAATAACATATTTCTTTGTTTCAGACATATTCTAATAACCTCTTTCTTTGTTTCAGTTGCGTGCATCAATGATGCAACGCCTCATGTACATGTGCAAGTGTGTTAGTGCGACAAATTCTTATGAAGTGCCACAGTGTAAAATACACAAAAACAACAATTTTAAAACGTGAAATTAAGTATTTATTGTGTGTAAAGTTGCTGGCAGATTGCTTTGCTGTGGAAAATTGTGATTTGAAAATAGTGCGCTTTTTGGATGCAGTGTTAGTGCATAGATGGCGTTGTGGTCATTGCTGGGAAAGCGAGTTCCGCTATGCACCACGAGGTGGCGTTGGTAAGTGGCAAGTGTGCATTTAACTACTTTCGTTTTAGGACACCGCCATCTAGCGTCGAGTAGTCTACTTTTTTAGTTTAAGACGTTTTGATAGATGGCGTTACATGTCTCGATTTTAGAGTAAAAAAAAACTTAATTTTGCAGAATTTTAAAACTTTCCTGTATTTGTCCAACTCTCACTTTTCAGGTTTATTCATAAATCGTAATATAGTCTAAGATAATATACCTAGGATATAATGAATTTTAGGCAAAGCGGGACTCGAGAGTTCTTTGAATCCATTAGTCGTAATGGATTCTTGAAAATGATGGAGTACCTATTAGATGTAAATTGCCAAAAATAAAAAATAAATATGTCCACCTTGATAGCAAAATTTGCGGTACCTAGGAGAGTTGATAAGATAGTTACCAAGTTAACTTTCCTTTTACAGTAACCTGCCTCATTGTAACACAAACAAAACATTTTATTACAACAATAACGCCCGTTTTCCTGGAAGGCGCTGGAAAGGTGTACATAAGGAACGGCGGAGCATACAAACGGCGCTTATTAGGATTTTTTACGTTTTAGCGTTCCGCAGCGGAACGCCGGGTGACCAATGGACTGTGTCATTATGCTGACCGTACCGTGTACGTGTGTTACTGCATAAAAAAAAGAAACGGCCAAACAATTCCGATCGCTCAGTGACCCGTCGTAGACCATGACTTCTTAGTAGGTAGTAAGGGTAGTACTTAGTTAGCAGCATAGCTTCGGATCCCGATGTTTATCATTTTATATCCAGGTCTATACGGAAATATTACCGATTAGGTAAGATGAGCTGGGGATGAAAATTCTATTCCATGATTTTTCCCTTTATCATTGCCTCTTAGTCTCACTGATGTATGGATTCAAACGATACCCCATACGTCCAAATCGATTCAGCCGTTCAGAAGTTATAGTGGAATAAAGAAACTCACATACATACATACATACATGAACCATAAAAACATTGTAACACTCCTTTTTTGGGCAGTCGTGTAAAAAACATAGAAACTTAACGAGACATGGGGCTATATCCACCCGGCGCCCTGCATGCTCGTAGAGTGAATAGGTATAGGTGCAGATTATTTTACACACTACTGTTAGTACTTACCTAACCATGATATCTGAAGGTAACGATGTAACCAAGGATTTTATCGTATCGCACTAAATTGGAAAGCGGGTAGGTAACTAACCGTTAACAGTTTCTACACAGCATCACCCCGAAACGTTTTTGCCTGTAGGGTGGTAACCACTTCACCAGCCGCGGCAGAGACATCGCAAGTCTCACCAGATAATAGGAACTAGAGAGTTATAAGCTGGATTGAAAAAAATATGACTAGTTCATGCAAGCACTTTACTTCCGCTAATAAATTTCCTAAACATACGGAACACGTTCATAAAGCTACTAAACATTTTTTTCAATCCGAAAACAACATTTGTCGCACTTTGACCCAAATCGCGTAACTAACTATGGGTCGTAAAGATTGTTATCGTCGTAAAAGCGTGTGATACGCACATAACGCACCTAATTCTAGTGATATACATTTAGTACGACGATTTCTTCTTAATTCTCGTAACCAAATTGAAATATGATCTTGTAAACTTTTTATCGTTTCCCGTTTTCTTTCTTTAGGTTTTACCCTTTGCTCCTTTTGTTTAGTAGACAGTGGATAATTGGTCTAAATCTATTATATTATTATACTTAGCGACGACCTATGGCTTTGTTAGGTACTCTGTCGTAGTATTTAGTGATGGCTCCCGTTTCCCAATGCGATACAACTAAGAGAATTTATTTAATTCTATGTGATCTTACAAATTTATCGCTTCTCGTTTTGTATCCTTAGCTTTATTCTCTTGCTTTACTAGTTTTGTTTGTTAGAAAGTGGGAGGTCTCGGATTTCATTGCCGATATATAAATAGGATTTTTTGATTTCCGATATGCTGCTTCTTTCTAATATTTATAATTATAAGTAGATAGAGACAAAGTAAGTGTTGAAGAAAGCAACTGCTGAGAGGCGCTTCTAAGAGTTTTTTTTAACCAAGCACGCTGTAGATTAGATATCAAAATTGGTATCATTGGGAAGGCATTAGTTATCAATCACAACTCCTAAGGCTAATATGAATTTTCGTCAGACAGGAACTCACCAGTGAGTAAATGCATACTTACCTACTTAGTAGGAAGAACTTCAGAAAATTAATGAAAGCGAAATATGTATACGCTATAGGATGTAGTGATGTATACTGTAACACTTTCATTGTGTAGCTTGCATTTTACAGTCGACGATTATAATTCCAGTTGCATCTTGACGGTTCTTCTCAGGTACTAATTGAAACAAACTTTATTAGACCAACAAAAGATTACACGTATAAATAAGCCCTGACTCCCAAGTTAGGCAACAACCGATTTAATTACATATTTATTTTTATCTGCATCCAAAATTTAATTATATCTTATTTACATTTAGCAAATGTATCACAGAGTTCATGAGAATAAAACTTATTTAGTTTACCAGGGAAGCAGAGATTTCGAGAAATAATTTGTTTTTCGCGAATAAAAAACCAGCACGCAAGAGCCTCCCTCGAGTCCTTACTTTAGCCGCTTAAACACTACTAAATTACAAGAATAGCACATCGCAGCTGTGGTACCTTAACCCCTAAAGCCGTGTGACTCACGTACTGTTTTACATATTAAAATGTTTTTATATTTACAAACAAAGAGCCGGGTAGCACCGGACGTTTCCAGAAATGGATACTAAGTAGAGGAAGTTGCGTTCATAAAGAGGCATTTTGATGTGCTACTGATATTGTTGTGATAAGGGGCTCGGGCTCGATTGAGAATAATTTACCGGTGCCGCAGTTTAAAGCGAGGGTTTTACCTGAAAATATACCGAAATTAGAATTCTGGAGTTGGGAATTGTCTTGAAGGATAAGCTTCGAAACGAGATGCGCTGAAGAGTCAAGCGCATTGGTCGGAGTTTGCTTCTTTGTCTATTTTAGTTGTAGTTTTTTGACGACTGAATGACCTAGCGGTAGCGAACCTAATTCTGCGTCGGAGGTCGTGGTTTCGATTCCCACAACTAGAGAATGTTTGTGTGATGAACTTGAATGTTTTCCAGTGTCTGGGTGTTTTTCAATATATTTCTCTTAATATATATAAATCTCGTGTCACAATGTTTGTCCTCAATGGACTCCTAAACCACTTAACCGATTATAATAAAATTCGCACACCATGTTTAGTTGGATCGAACTGTAACAGTTCGATCCAACTTGAGAGATAGGATAGTTTAAATCTCAAATTATAGTCGCAATTTTAATTAAAAAAAAATCGTAATTCACGCGGGCGGAGCCGCGGGCAACAGCTAGTGTACATATATATTTATCAATTATCTAGTAGATATCCATAACACAAGCTATTGCTTACTTTGGGCTAGATTGCGATGTGTATAATGTCCTGATACATATTTATATTTATTTATATATTATTCTAGTCTGTTATTTTGTCAGTGTATCAAGAATTTTACATGAAACTATACTCTGTCCATTAGTTTTTTTTTTTACATGAAATGTACAGCAATAGTTAGGTTAGGTTAGATCAGAAAGAGACAAACGTAAAGTGATCTCTCTCTCGTATCTTGTTATTGCCATATATCTGTCTCATGTGTCAAAAAGAAAATATGAAACAAATTAAACAATTTTTTTATTAGCAAACAACAACAAATGGATAGGGTATAACTTGACCCTGGAAACTTTTTGCCATAAAGTGATTCCTCACCTGATATATAAAAGTTTACGTCCTATTCTCAGACTTATCGAATGTACACAAAAAAAAGTTCATAAAAATCTTTAGTTTAGTCAAAGCAAGTTACACACACAAGTGGCGTGAGAATTTAATACTGCCATGGCAGTTTTTATAAAGCTGAAATGACTATATAAATATATAAGTTTTATTGAGTGTTTTTCGTATCAGAAAGACTAAAAATCCTACCTGAATATCAAATGTTTTCGGCTTGGTATTTTTTAAATTTTGTTAAGCATAAAGTCGTATGTATCTAAGCACTTATTTATATTAAAACAGTATGGTTACGTAGGTACGTACAGAACTACCAGTTTATGAATTCTCAATGGTCGGTGAATTGTATTATCGTATTGAAAACAATTTATTAATGAACAAAGACTGAAACAAAGGCTGTGAGATTACTGTTACTTAGGTTTGTGAATAATGTTATTGATTTACTGAATTCGTTTTTTCTGTTGCCTTTGACGATTTACACTTTGTATGTTCCTACAAAGTAGGGTTATCAGAATATGCAAAAATGAAAAGTCCGGAGAAACCTACCAACCTATTCAGCATGTTACTTAAATAATTTTATTTTCCATTCGCGATGAATCGTAAGTTATAAAATACATTTTACGACTTCCTAAGAACATGTAACTATAAAGGGCGTAACTACTTCAAATTCATATTATTCAGTTGTACACGTAATTTACGATCAATTTGCAGAAGTGTGTATAGCTTACGAGGCGCCTCAACGTAGCTCGTAAGGACGTGAGCCCAGAGGGGTCGTCCCTTAGCAACGGCATCACAGACGGCCGTATTCTCCCCGTCAATAGCCGAATAATTGAATTTTACGTTTTCTATAACAGTAACATCACCTGCTTTTGAAAGGAGCCAAAAAAATCCGAGCGGATCCCCAATCTCTATTTGACATATCGTAACTCAAACGTCTTCTCCTATTATGAAGCACAACATCTCGAGATACCTATATTTATGGATGGTCGTATTCGCCTTGGGGTCTGCGTTGCGCGTCTTCACTGTATTAAGAAATTAGGCCCCTATTTATTAGGGGACAGTTAAGATTTACGGCCGAAATCATTATGGCGGTTACGACCTTACGGATAGGATGTACTCAGCCAGGTGTGACTGGTTGCTCCGATTTTTTTTCTCGGAGAGCTTTGTCCGCTCTGCCAGGTTTGGTTTCATTGTACAATAGATGTAAGATTTTTGCACAAAAACCGTCTCGCAGAACGGAGCTTTAGAAAAAAGTGCACCTTGAATGCAATATCGGGTACGTAGGTAGCCATAATTCATCTCGGCGGGCCCCGAATTTTCGTTCCTGCACTGCCGTGCATACAGCCCAAAACGAGTGAATGGAATAAGGGATTGCGTCATGTATTTTTTATTTTTTAATCTATGTTTAACGGTCTCAGGCTGTTTGACTTCGGGCGCGTGCCGTGTTTTTGATTTCCTATTGTTTTTTCAGCGTCTTGTATTTCAGACCCTTATAATTGCATTCTCCTTAAATAGAGAGTTTTCGGTACTTACGTACTATAACAAAGCACTGTATAAAAATCAGAAATTAACGTTTTGGTCTCGTACTTATACGTATATAATCTTCCTAAATAATAATTTTAGAAGTTACCATAGTAATTTAAATATATATTTTATGATAGTTAATTTTCTTACAAAAAGTTTTCTGATCAAACTAATAATACGAGTATGTCCTGGAATAGCATTGAAAGGTTTAACTTTAAGCGAAGCAAACACTATTAATTTTTGATCCCGTAAAAATAATTTTATCTACGAGTAATTTTTTACATAGTTTTTGAGTCAAATTGTTCTAAAAAATTGGTGAATTAGTGATAAATTTTTGGCTACATCGCATAATAAGTTACGGAATTGCACTTGTCTTATTATTTCAAGTTTAAATTCTGTTGATTGGACTTATCAATGAGCCAAGTGTAAAATATTTAAACATAAACAATAGTTAATAATTAAGTAGGTACTATTACCAGTATGTAACATTATTACATTACATTATTTAATTTTATACGCTTGTTTACTTTTCCGGTATATTACTTACTGTATAAGAAACTATTAGATTATAACGTAGCCTGGATAAATGAGGATAATTTAATATAAATATGCGATGTTTTACAAGTGTAAGTAAATACTTACATACTTGTGTACAAGATCCGTACCTACTCATTGCAATTTTTGAGTGTCGGCACAAGTTACTAGTATTTCTTATATAACAAACAACGCCGACTGCGATCTTCAAATACCGCGGGCTCTCTGTGTGGGCTAGATCATTGAGTAAACCACCAACAGGAGTGTAAAAGTGCAACCTACCCCTTTTTTCAAAATGGATAGGATAGGACCTATAAGAGACATATACCCTGGACATGTCGGACGGCGCGAAAATATGTCGCCAGTTTATCGGTGCCAAAAATGCTTGTTGTGACTTGTGCCACCATAAGTAAGGCCACGCTGTAGTTTGCTCATTTACAACTCGGTTACAATATCTGTGGACCTCGCTGGAATGCGTACCCCCTTCCCGTTCTCCTTTCACCTCCCCGCGCTCGCCCCGGCACCATTGTTTTGCGCACCATATCAGAGCGCTGACACGACGTGACGTCATCGAGCCAGGTCCACAGATATTGTAACCGGGTTATACATAAATCGCTCAGATGCCCATAATAACCTTAGTTTTGTTATATATATCCAGTGTCATGTTTGTTTCACACACTGTCAGAATGGTCTGAAATTTTGCTGGCTTTTTTTACCAAAACATAAGTGCTCAACCCCTCTCCCCCCTCGTCTTAAAATTGGCAAGATACCTAGTTACAAAAATTATCCCCATATCTAATGTGACTATGTGGCTAAGTATCGCTTAGGCCTAGCCATCTATCGTAGATATACGGTAAGATTAGTACTGCTTCAGAAGAATACCGAGTTCCAGAGGATTCATGAGTCAATGAGACTCCAAAGACACTTATGTGATAGAAAATAATAATCATCATCATCATCTTTAAAGCGGAGTTTAGCTGTCACAATTCGAAAAGCTTTCCTATTGCTTGCGGCTTCATTTAAAGTTAGGTTAGTTAGGTAATAAAATCTAAAAATTGCTGCCCATATAGTACACAATATTAAAAAGGCTGCCGCTCTGAAAAAAAAATTGGTATCGTAACTGTGACTGTACAGTGTGGCAATATTACTGTTCTGTACAGATTTTAAATTAATAACACTACAGATTTTACACCGTTGCCTGGCAACACAGCCTGCGCGCGCCGCTAATAAATACAATTTTACGTCTGGCAATAAAAAAATACATTATTTACGGTAAAATATACGGCTAAAGAAACTTTAAACGCTCATCGCAATGCTTTCCGATCAAGCTTCAGCCGAATAAGGAATGCGTGGAGTTGTTAATGGCACTTGTTTTTTTTTCTTCATTTATATTTCAATTAAGTATTTCGAAACGATGATGGAATGGAGCGGGTGTAATTTTTTAAAGTATCAATTGCTTTACACGAGGTTTTATTGAGATTTAAGATACACAGATACTCATACATATCTAGACCTGAAATTTTGCACAGACGTTTGGCATGACAATACAATGGTTACTTGTACTTGTATGACCATTTTAAATCCAACATGGTGGAACACACAAGATGGCGGACTAGTTATTTTTAATGCACTCCTATATGGGTATCAAATTTTTTGATCATTTGATTTTATTTATTGCCATCTCGTGGTTCGATCAGCGAGAAATTCGACCGTTACGAATTTGAATGTGAAGTTAGTTCTATCGGCTTGCGTAATTGTAGTTATCAAAGATTTAATGTAATATTTTGTAAGTTTTTTTTTTAACTTAGCATACTTTTTTTTATAGACAGAAAATGCCTGACGCATACCCCTTTGACAGGGGAAACGAAGGGTTTATGTGGGGCTTGCACCCACTAAAAACTGTCTGTACCTTCAACAAACCTGCTGGCGGGAGTACGGGATTCACTATCGTATTCACCGCGCTCCCGCCAGGTCTCGACCAGCCACCTCAGCAGCAAGTCCATCTGTAAGTCAAACCAAACAAAGGTGTGTTTTGGCTCGCCACCTTCCATATTTTGCCTGTCCATTTTTGAGTGACGGACGGCCCCTAGCGTCCATAACCTAGCATACCTACTACTGAGTACTGATGTCTAGAACTCTAGACGATACTTAGGGATAAATCATTGCGAGTCACATCATTTTCCAGTTTGTGTGGTATTAACCTACTTAGTCTGTTTTAGGTTCGTGGCTAAATAAAAAAAAAAGTTCTGTTCGGCGCTCTCTACAGAGTTCAGTATTCCGTCCAGACTGACTCGGTAGGTGCGATTTCGAAAATGTACTTACATACCTAAAGCGTTGCAAGAACATCGAAAAGGCCCGTTTCGGCACATTAATCTCGCGTGCCGGCGCGCCGTGCCGTGCCGCGCCCGCCGGCACCTCCGCGCGCCGACAAAGGGGTTCTCTATGTAAAAATCGAACGTTAAGGCGCATATCAGTAGGGTTAGTACAGGTTATTGTACGAATTTCGAGTAGACTCGCATCGCACAAACGAATCGAATTCCACCACACATATGCAGCCAGCGCCATCTATTGACAACCGCATGTCATCGACTATCCATAAATGGCGCTGGCTATAAATGTATGAGGAATTCGATTCGTTTGTGCGATGCGAGTCATTGAGTTACTATGTAGGTACTAATGATGCGAGTCGATTCGGAATTCGTACAAAAACCTGTAGGTACCTCTGGGGTCTACTCGCGAAATTCAATGTTTATTTGGTTTTTCTCAATTCGTACCTAAGTCAATACGATATACCTAATAGGTTTATGACGGTAAAATTGTGCCAGTGACTGTAACATTTGTAACATGTTTATAAAAATCTTTGCTTGAAATGTCCAGTAAGAAAATGTCCGGAAAGAATAATTGATTGATTAGTAGGGACCTGGGCGGTTTCTTTCGCAGAATGTCGCGTTTTTTTATGAGAAGTTTAACTGGATACATAGATAGGTAAACTTATGAAGCAAAACCTTCTCTAAATATTTCATTATCGTATTCATCAAAATCATTAGAGCCTTTTCTGATATACAAGAATTGTTAGTTTAAATAGTAAGATTACAAACTACGAGAAAAATAATTATATGAATTTCATCAAAATCATTCGATCCGTTTCCGTTCGTTTAGAATCCATATATATATGTGTATATATATATATTTTTTTTTTTGTGGCCTTATTTTAGAATTTAAAATACCTGTACAAATATTCTTGTAAAACGCTGTTTGATTACAAATAAATAAATAAAATTTCGCGAGCAGACCCGCTTGCTTCGCCTTAAATAACATATTAGCGGGAGGTAATGCACATTGTTAGCACACGCGAGTGTCTAGACCGGAAACGAGGAGGTTTTTATGCTAAATATACTCTCCCGATTGATGGCCTAGCCCTAAGGCTTCGAGATACGAGAATATCTTTCGAGAATACTTCTCCGCAGCGAAAACGATATCCTGTTTGCTGTATTTTTAAGTGACTTCCGATGTTTGCCTGAAATTATTTTATTGATAGGTAGGTACGCATTTCGCAGGCGGACAAATGTCGAAGCCCCTATTTAATCCCCTGGGGATGAATTTTGAAAATCTTTTCGTTGTCCTTTCTACATGCCTACGGGCTAAGATATAAAAAACATTTTTGGTAAAAATTCCTTGCTTCTAGATCTCACAGTATAACCACAAACTAAAATCACAAAAGCGATTCAACATTTTTCGTACTGTAGAATTATCTAAGGAATACAGTGAGTGCCACAAATCTGAATTACAATGTTGTATGATGAACTACAATGCGCTAATCTTCCTTCAAAAATTCAAGTTTTTAAGTCTCATTTGAACCAGTTATGTCGTCGGCTAAAGCAAAATGAGTATAACTTTTTGCGGTAGAATTAATACCTCTGCGGTGATGCCTACCCGGACGGATTCCGTTAGAAGAGTTCTACCAGCAGTGAAATTTTTGTTTAGAACAAACTAGTCGATGAAAGACATACAGAGTATCGACTGTCGATAAATTCTCGCTCTACATTTAATGGCGGCATCTACAGTGGAGTGGATACTCCGTCGCTATTAAGCGCCTCGGGTTTAATTGTATATTTACAAATAAGCGTTGTCTAGTCACCATAGTAATGCCCTAGAGTCAGAGAGAATAACTTGCGTATAGAACGAGTTTTGGAATATTGCGGAGTAGGTTTAGTAAAATAATATTTATGTACCTGCATATTCACATCTGTCATAACATCAAAACCGCTTTTTATCGGTCTCCATAAGTCATAAGACTTATGGATTAGGCTCAAATGTTGCTCAAACACATATTTTCTTCGCATCACAACGCTTCGAAATAACGCCGTTTGTATAAGATAATCCTAGTTTTGTCCCCAAGATAATGGGGTATTTTTTTTTCTTTTATCCCCGTCGGATTGCGCCGGGGTAGACACACGTGCTGGTGTAGAAATTACGGCCCGCAGGCTGTTTCGATATAGTTTAGGTTTGCCGTAACGTGTGAAGTTTTGTAGGGCGACAATATCAGCTTCGTTTACTTTGGAGACTGTTATTAATTTATCCAAGAAATTCACTTACAGTAATAAATAAGACGCGTTTTCAATTACACTACCAAGGCCAGGCCTGAGAGAATTACACTACCAGGGAAACAGATTTTCTTCGGAGAGCATTTTAAAGCCATGGGAATCAGAAAAGAAGAAGACCATCCATCCATCATCCAGATAGTATATAGATGATAATAATATAGGAAGCATACGCGGTTTCTTGCAGTGCGGTGAAAAAATGGCGAGTAGTCCGGTCAATATAGACATTTGAAATAACAAAAATCCCCACAGAGCCAAATATTCGTGGAGAGGGTTTACCATTGCAAAGTTATTCAGGGTCAAAGGTAATAATTTGAGGTTTTTCAAATTTTTAACCTCGAATAATTTTTCTAGCACATACAGGATCGATGGGGATTTTTTAAAACCTTATTTGTAATTGTTAACTCGAGCTCTCCACCAATATTTGGCTCTGTGGGAATTATTGTTATTAGACCACTATTTTTATGTCTAAATTGACCGAACTACTTGCCGTGGAAAATTGGGCCCCGGCCAATGTCCTGCAGCATAGCCGTGCAGTACTGAAAAACCAAAACCGTGTAAGCCCCCTAGCCATAACTTAAGTAAGCAGTACCCGTGTGCAGCAGATGTCCGTACAATTGCCCCGATCTTACCATTTTTTTGCCGAACCGATAGCGATCGGACCATTGTGATCCATTGTACTTGCATGTTGCATTGTAACACGGAGATTTCTGAGATTTCCAATAGCAATTTTCTGTGATGTTTTTCTAGAGATTATTAAACTGTGGGAATGGTTTTGGAATATGGCAGGGGATGCATTGTGTTCCCCGGTTTACGAGAATTTGAATGAGTAACGAAGTATTTGTGCGGAAATTAGTCTAGTATTCAGCAATCAGAATGCACTAAGTAGTTCGTATCAGAAATGTGAAAGAGAAACGTTTGTTTTTTTTATATTTATGATGCAAAAACTGCGTTTATACTGAATTGAAGAGGGCGCACGAGGCTTATCCGACGTCTCTCTGACCTCTATCTGACCTCGTCTAAGGTTACAAATCCTTTAGCGAATGCCTATATCAGAAACGTACGCCAAACATCCTGATCCGTCCAATAGTTGAATTGTGCGTTGATAGATCAGGCAGACAAGGATTACTTTTTGTTTTCTTAAAGTATTATAATAATACTAGCTGACCTGGCAAACGTTGTTTTGCCCTTAAGGATATAAAAAATAGATAAATTGAGATTTAAGCTATCCTATCTTTTAAGTTAGAGCAAACTACACCCTGTGTGCGAATTTTATTAAAATCGGTTAAGTGGTTTAGGAGTCCATTGAGGACAAACATTGTGACACGAGATTTATATATATTAAGATTTGTATGCCGCTCCACAAATTAAGGTTGGCAGTTAGTCCTTATCTACTATACATGGTTATACGAAATTGGGATCTATGACCGTTTTCATTCTTTTGTCTGTTCGGTCTCTTTAATGTCGCACAGTCAAGATGTTTTACTTGTAAAGTGCTTACCAAGTCGATGAAGTCAAATACTTATAAAATGTTCAGTTTCTAGGGATTCTTATGAAACATCCACGACCTTGTGTCTCCGACATGGCGTACGCAACTGTTCAAAGTTGATATAACCTTCTAAATATATTACTACGCGAGGCGCCTAGTGACCAAGAGTATATTTGTTGAACAAATTGCCTTCGTCGTTCGAAGGATTTTTCCCAAGAATCAACAAATAAGGCTGGACAAGGAAAGAAATTTAATTTGATATCAAGAACGAACACTTTCATGAACTAGCGGCATTACTCCTCGATTTTTTAAACTAAATGCAAATTACATTTTATCGAAAGCTCCTCCAAAAAAGGTGCTCGTGGATTCTACTTATTTTACTTTAAAAAATATTTTTTTTCGGATTGCATTTCCAAAAGCGTTTCCGAAAGTAATTCGAGACGACCGCGGGCGCTTTCTCACGCGGCGTTCTTATTTCGAAGTTTGGCGCGAAATCTTGTCGGGCGCCGCAAACGCAGTTCCCCGACGCAGCGCGCACGCACCGACATGAGTGACACGTGTGACACTGACATGAGTGACAGCGACAGCTTCACTTTAATACGAAGACCTCAATGCTGAAGACGTAATTTACGTTTTTTAAAAGGCTTATAGGAATTCGAATCGCGGTGCGGCCTTTGTAATGGAGTTTCAACATAATTATGTGCTCGCGCAATCCGATGGCGGTATTAAGAGATGCTAACTTTGAAGTTACTTTTTCGAAAATGAGTCTTATATTGACGTAGTAGGTACAGTAACACTAAACACTTGCTGCTGCTGTGTTAGGGCTAGGATGCGCGCGTAGAGATAGAGAAAAGTGCTGATAGTAGACAGAGAAAAGAGAGCGACAAAAATAGAGATATCTCTACGTGCGCAAGCTGCATAGGCTGATAGCATCATTTCTTTTCTCAAACTCTTTTATTCATTTTAAAATAAAATTAATTGTTTTGTAAACTCTTACTTATGTTTAGGTGTTTGACTGTATAGAGTCTAGACTCTTAAGTACACTCTTTTACTATGTTTTGAAAAGGTTTGCTAGCTATGACTACTAGGTAAATACTGATGTTGCCCATATTAAATGATATTAGAAAAATGATAGGTTATCAGCAAATAAAAACTAATCACTATGCCAAAAACTGCCTATGTATAAATAAGGGCCTCATTAGTCAGTACCCTGGTAACACGCATTAAAACAACCGATAAAAATTATCTGTCTATTCAGACATGGCCTTCTGGCGATTTTAGCATATTTTATCTATTAAAACACTATATTCGACTAATAAATAACCAGCAAATTTCCCACGTTGGAATATTAAACTGATTAGTAATGCAAAGCGAGGCGACATTAATGACTAGACTCAGTGGTAGGGTAGTCAACAAAAATACAGTCTTGGTGAAAATTTACATCGCTTATCTGCATAAAAAAATTTGCATCCGATGCCCTAACAAAGTTTTCTAAAACTTAAAGGGGATGAAACGGGGGTCCAAATAATGTATGGAGAGATACTTCTTCACGCCGCCGCAACTACTGGAATTGAGAGATATGTATATCTAATAAATATCTCCATTCCAGTAGTTAGCTGTTGCGTGAAGAACCAATAACAACTATCAAACAATATAATCATATTATCCTGGATTGATACTCCATGTCTGTTATTAAGGATTGTCTGTAATTAATAAAAAATATTTTATCCAGAAAATCCATGGCTTCCGCGGGATTTGTGAAGGACCGCAGTATTGTCAAAGGGGGGCTAAATAGGGTTGTCTTTGAAGGATTATTGACAACCCTATTGACAAGTCGATGCGGCGGCGATGGTCCGCATGGCGACAGTAATTATTCAGCATAATTACGAGGACCGGAAGACAATAATTAGCCTAAAATATTGGCGGCTCACAATCTTAGTCGCGCCGCCTAATCCACTTTAACATTTTCAGTCGACTGAAGTGATAAACATTCAATGAAAACCTAATTTAATTGGTCATGGGAGACACATTATTTTTGTTACTTATATAGCTGGGTTTATAAAATACAAGGATGATTCAGTAGGTAACTATACATAGTCAGTTTCGAATTCTTATATTTTTATGCCGGAGGGACAGAGCAATTTTGGCTGGAATTTGGGATAGAGATGGCTTATATTATTATTTACCCGGGGCTAGACAAAGTAACAGTCGTTTAGCGTTCACGACAGTAGATAAAAATGTATGGACAAACCACGTCACTGTAGAAAAACCACGTGACCGAATAGAGGAAAACACGCTGTTTTTGAAAATCGAGTACGACAATTTGAATGCTCCCTGGCGTTCTCACAGACGTTGAAGATAACTTTAGCGTACTTCGCGCGAAAACAACGCAGCGCATAGAGTAAGTACATTCTGCTTTCATTTGTTTTGTATTGGTGATCGCGTGGTTTTTCTACTGTCGTCAACGCTTGGTCACTTTGTATAGGCCCGCGGGTTTGGCTTCTTTTTATTGCAGAGAAATGCTCGATCTTTTTCGGGACTAGTTTTTCCCACTTATTAGAAGTAGGTCTACGTTTGTAATCTTTGTTGTTGTTTGAATTTAATGTGGTTATATTTATATCAATGAATGTGTTTAAGAGTAACCAAGGCAATAGTATAGCATATTCAAAGCATTTATATTTTATACTCCAACATTTATAGGTATCACCTGTATACGATAGCCGTAAAGGTCAATTACATACCAACAGCTGGGAATAACATACCAAGACGCAATTAGTAGTGAACCATATTTGGATGGAGGATTTCTTATTATTGTTACTAGCTCCTACAATAGAAAATATGTCGCAATATAAATTTTTTTTACTAAGCGATGTTAGATTCTTTATTGGATAAGTCACCTGTGGTCATTAACCCTTGTATATCGTATAAGGATGAAAGGAATGATCTATTGAATAACAAACACATGGAGTGTTTCTTTGAGGGTAGGCATTTTTATTGAATTCAAATATAGTTAGTCTGTCTGCCATCAGGTTTAAATATTTCAATGGACTCTATGTACCTTATACTGTGTTCTGAAAATAAAAATTAGATTTGAAGATTTATCTCTGTAGGACTCTTCTTGGGAAGTTCGCCCGGGTAGATGCCAACGTGGTGTCAGTTATTACCTTATTCTACGGGCTAAAAATATTGCTAATAGAAATAGCTACTTAATTATGATAGCAAAATTAAACTCCTGTTAAGTTTTTATAATGGCAACAATTTTTTGGTATTTGTTAGACCGTGGAGCAATAATGTATTACTGTATTTCTGTTTAAAGGGCACTGTAAGCTGACGTGATAACAGAGCAATTGAGGTCTCAGAACTGATTGCTTCAGGCTGATAATTAATTTCAACTACAACTTAGTTTGAGTCCAGCGATTGAAATCGCTAGACCTAACCCTAAACCTCCAAAAACGTCCAAACGTTTTTGTCTTGTATGCGACATGCAAGTGAAACTACAGCATGCTGAGAGAACACACTCAACATGTTTGTGGACATTTTTGATGTGCGCTATGTAGGCTTAGGGCCCTTATCTAGCGATTTAAATCTTTGATTGGTTGTATGGTATTTCAATGGTCACAAGATGCACAGCATCTGACATGGGAAAACATATCACTTCAAAACTATCACACAGTCTAATCATTCATTCGTGATAAATAAACTTACTAAAGTATAAACTCGTTATCATGACTATTGTCGAAGTGGAAGTAAAAACGTTTAGTAAATTGTATAAAAATGAACTATGAACTCGTAAATAGGGTCTGAGCAAGGGTCCTCAAACGCTTCGGCAGAGCACATGAGATAATCGAGTCTACGTGATACGCTTCTCAATTTCGCAATCCCTATGTTAAACATCAAATACCTAGTTAATAGAGAATTGTGTTGGGGTTTTAGGGTAAATGCGTATCTCTGTGTTTCGGTTAGCAACACTGTGGCCTGCGACATTATACTAGGTAAGGGCTAATGAGACCTAACTATGAGCAGGCATCTTTATCTCCGGGATACCATAATAGTACCTGTCTCTTCTACTTCTGTAGCTATATAGATTGTCTAATCTAAAAATGAACGCTCATCCACGTGTTTGTGTTTACACGTTGTAAGAATGATGTAGTGGAGGGGCGTTTATTTTTAAATCAGACGATCTCTACATGGTTTTCGTGAAATCACCAACCACTTTATTAACGCGTCGCTTGAATATAGCTACTGCTTTGATGTAGTCCCTCGTCCGTCCTGTAATAGTTCCTAAGATTCTTCTGACAAGTTTCCTACAAAATTCGATCTACCGGCACCAAAATTACGTCTTCAAAATTCAAGTCACGTATAGACAATAGGTGCGAATCGAATAGCGGGTGGTTTTAATCTTGCCGGAATGTCGGAAGCTCATAACGATGCCATTTTGAGTTATGGACCAATAAACACGAAGGATTTGAATATGAGGCGACCAGACGGCGACTGGATCGTCTCTTTGTTGGCAAAGGGTGCCTGTTGCTAGGAACTACAGTAGACAGTCGTTTATGTCTTCTTCGATTCATCTCCTTAATATAAGAGTGAAACTCGTATTTGGAAGAGTATTAATATAATACTAAGTGATTCGATGAACTTTTTACAACAATTGTTTGTAAAAGGGCAAGATAGTCATCTCTCGTTCAAAGTTCGCTCCATGACTGGAAAACAATGTGTATCGATAATTATAGTGTCAGCGGTATTCGCTTCCATAGCTCAATCGGTAGAACGGCCACTCGCGACAGGTGGTGGTTGCGGGTTCGTATCCCGTTGGCAGCGATAATTTTGATACATTTACAATTTATAATTATAGTGTATAAGGCACTATAACAAAAAAGTAAATTGTAAAAAAGGCAAGGTAGTCATCTCTCGTTCAAAGTTCGCTCCATTCGAAATATGAGCCTTTGAAGTTGGTGAAACCTTAGTTTCCCAATAGATGGCTCCGCAGTCTGTCTATGACTGGAAAACAGTGTGTATCGAAATTATCGTGTTTGAATGACTATTCAGAAGAAGATCTATCTCAATCAATAAGTCAAGAACAAAAACGTTATATTGTTGTTACTATAATAATTATTATCGGTAATAACAGCAAATATTAGTTAGCCACTTCTAAAATAGCACACTGCATATATTATATACCAACTGATAACTGTTGAAGCGTATTTAATTACTGGCTATTGGAAGAAAATAACCGTTCTATAGACCTTTTTTTACAATCTTGGATAATGCTAATAAATTCGAGGTCTTACTAAGCTAAAGGTTTTGCTCAGACTTTATCGTTGCTAATAAGCTAGTTACAATGATGAAATTATTGATTCCGTATTGGTAATCGTTTGGCAAAAAGTTCTATGAACTTAAATCAATTACATTAATGGATGAGTATTGGATATAATTTACTTTTTCTTAGGTACTACTTAAGTGTTTTAATGCCAAAGTGTTTGTTTATTAATTCTTGTTACTTTGATTCTTTTTATAGAATGGTTAATAGGTACGAGTGCACCTAAGTTAAAAAGTGGACTTTGTTGTAAAACCTTAAAAAATAAAATTGCCCAAATATGAATTGGATGCTTGCTTTGTTTTTACATATACTTGTATACAAAGCTATTGGTACGAGATTCCGATTCTCACTTGAGATTTTGACTACGCACGGCTCTATCGTTAAACCGATTTTGACTGCATTGACAATCTTCCTTTTTGTGTAGTCGGGTAGTTACTCATTCCACATTCGAATAGCTGATAGTCAGTTCCTTTTAGAGAACGGACTTGTTTTGTTATGTAACCTACATAGGTTTTGACAAATTCGGTATATTACAAGATATGGTGGTACAATTCAAGTTTCAGCAACAATAAATTGCGTAAATAGGTATTTTACGTCTCACCTTTCCCCCGCAAGGAGATAAAACTACTAAATCTTTCTGTTGTTGTTTTTCTGACAAAAGGTCTGCCTGTTGTCTAGACTGAACTTACACTTAGGGGGTTGGAATCACAGTATCTTTCACTTTGATTGCGACTCTATGAACAAGAGATGTAGCTACTTAAAGAGAATTATGAGATAGTGCAATACAAGTTACTCAGCTATGTGTTAAATATACTTGTTACTAGGTATAGTAAGTCTTATACTGCTTTTAAAATTAGGGAACTTATAATTTTCCAAACTTTAGCCTATATTTAGGTAAAAAAAAACTTTTCTGAAAACCGCATCAAAATCGTTTCAGTCAAACGAAATAATGGTGGACGAACCTACATACATTCCGGTCTACTACAGAACCTGCTTTTCCCCAAAGTCGGTTAATATCCTGAAACCTCCAGAATGTAACAATGCGAAATAATCGCTGACAAACATACATACATACATACAAACATACGGGTCGAATACAGAACCTCCTTCTATTTTTGAAATCGGTTAAAAAAATCGGCGGGGTTGAACCCGCATATAATAATATCGCGTCCGGGGCTTCTACTACTTGACCACGAGCGCTCATTAATAGTGCGCGAAAATTGTAAATGTATTTCTCTAACTCAGTTCTTTCATTGCACTTAGAGCGGAACAGGCGATCTTTTTCCACTTTTTATTGCCCCACGTGCAGCGAGTGATAGCGTTAACTACCTTTATAACCAATCTATCCTTTCAAAACTCACAAGGAAACTAACCCGCGACGTCTTTCACAATCGCAACACGGATGCTCCAGGGTCGTCGCGTATTTGAATTGTCTGTAGTCCCTTTTGAACCCTTCCGTCTAATGTCTGGGTTTGCGCAGTCCAATGGCTTTTACGACCGTAATCCCCTTTGATAGTGCTTATAACGACCCATGCCGTTCGGACAATCGCAAATTGTCGTGTGGAACTCACGATGAATTCAAATAGAGCAATATTTAAGGACATAACTTTTACTTTTGACGTTTTGATCGTGTCCCTGTGCGGAGTTGTGGGATTTTAAGAGGAGTTTATTATTATGGCGTTTGGTTATTAATTGTGGATGTGCAGGCGTGATTGTTGTGGATTATAATTGTTTGTTTGTCGGATCCTACATCATACTTACACTTATTACAAAGACGAAAGTTTGTATGTGAGCGTGTATGATTGTTATACTGCTTCACGCCGTAACTTCTGGACAGATTTGGATGAAACTTAGAATGTGGATAGATCATACCCTGATGGACTTCCCCAGGAAACTTTTATGACAAATCTATTGAAATTCACGCGGGCGGCTAGGTATATTACTTACTTATCCCGAAATATAAGTAGATACATATTTTTCTATATTCAGAAAATATTACGCACTTAGATCTTGTTGCTAAGCAGGCCCCACTGTAGATCTAGCACATAATAGCCAGGAAAATGGATATAAAGACTGAAAAATGACCTAAAATCTACCATCCCTTAATACCCCGACGATGGGGATGGGGTGCTTAGACATAAAAATAACCTCGTTTGTCATTCTCCCCTAGACTTAGCAATTAGTTCGCGGGGCATGGAGACATATTGGCGTACTTTTCACCTTTTTTCGAGGGTCCCTAAATCTTTTTTATAACTACCCACCCTAAACAAGACTAGACAAATTAACATCCACTCGAATTGTCTCCTAACTCAGCGATATGGTAAGCGAGTAAACTGTAAAAGTATATTTTAGTTTGTATTTTTCAGGTCCCCTTTATGGTCAAATGTTGTTGTTTATGATTGTATCCCGGTGTATTTATGGCGAACAAATAACCAATTACGATGATTAACGACGACCATATCTCCTGAAATCTGTAGTGTTTAATATACATCCAGGGATTAAGAAGCTAGCTAACTTTATGGAAATACAACTAGGGCTTTTATAGGATTTATTTTGCTCATAAATAAAGACTTATGACAATAGACTAGACCTAAGTGTCTCATAAAAACTGATGAAATTATCTAGCGGGGATACAAGTAAACAGGGACAATCCAAAAACAAGCGTATAATATGACAGGACTAATATAACACCAAATGTTGATCACATAATAGATTACAAAAAATTTTTGTACCACAATATCCTAAGAAAACTTGATTAGTTTCGACCACAAATCTGATCAAGCGAGTTTTACTGAAGTCTTTTGTATGTGACAAACGCAACCACAGATGAAATCTATGCAGTTCAGCGGAACAAAAACTGGAAGTTCGAAGGTTCAAAGTGCTTTTGGGCTGTTGTCGTATATCTCCTTCTAGCGATACCGTCTTTACGTTAGTTGAGTCGACCAATATTTTGATGATCTGTTAGTACCTAAGCAATATTAGAGTTAAGAATGCTACTATTAACTGTTTTCAAAAATAAATTATCTTAAGATTACGGGTCGAGTAAAGAATTGAAGAAATGTTTTGCTGGTCAGTGGTAACCCTAGATTAAAAAAAAAAGATCGTGAGCGAGTAGGGTGGTAGATATTTGAACTGATTCTTAAACCAAATATTGATCGTGTGCATACGTATAAACCTATATTTTTGTATAGATTTGTAAAGGAAGTTTGCTCAAGACAAAATCCGTATACTTTTGGTAATACTTATACGAAGTTTTAGAGAGTTTGCCTTTAATAGAACTGCTAGTTAATTAATACATTTTTTATGTATGAGGCAGCCTTATGTGCATATCATTGATTGTCGTTAATCATGCCTGAAAGAAAGCAATGGTGATATCCGGGTTAGATTGCGCTTGTCTATAGAAAATGCCTATTCAAAGACTTTTGAAGGCACCCAAACTGTACTTGGCTGGAAACACGAACGCAGGATGGGCTAAAGAGGGCTAAAGCCATCTTTAGCTTTATATCACTTTGTTAGGCATCATGAAAAAATATTTTAAGCAGAGTACGAATAATATTTTAAAACTACATATATTAATAAGAAGTTTTTAATTGATTATTTATGGAAGCGTTTAAAGTCGCTGTTTCAGTACCAAAGGCGAAGTCCTAGTATTTTCAGTGGTTGAATAAAATACTTAATAGTACTTAGTATATACTAGATATGTATTAAACAAACCTGATATACCTTTATCTCGATTCGTGGAAGCAATTATCACCTTTGCCGTGGCGCCGGATGTATTGTTAGCATCTGATAATACTGGTATTTTGGCGACTACCTGACCTGACCGACCGTCTACCTGCCATTGGATACTTCTGAAATATTTACACAGACTGACCGTCAAACTTAGTTCGTTGTATGATCAATCACAAAACAGAGTGTCTATCTATGCCTCAATCATTAGTACTCTACCTACTACTAAAACATGCACCACCGAGCTCATTTGCCATGAGCAAATCATCCACATGACATGGCATGAGCATTTGTCATAGTTTATGTCTATTGAAGGTTCGCTACAAAATGTCATTTTTTGTTTCTGTCATTAAGAGTCCGTATGGAGACATCGTAGGTCATCGCATTCTTAATGCAGCAATGTAACAATTATAAGCAAGAGAGCTATTTAATCATACTAATGAGAAAGTTGTGTATGTCTTTATCTAGCTATCGGATAGAGTAGCCACGATACAACCAGATCCCCATCAAAACAAACGGGAATGCAATCCATCTAACAGATTTGATAACCGTTCGAATTGTACCATAAACGGGCCTCGTAAAATCCTCGCACTTACATTGTTATTAAGGAGTCGTTTGTTTTACGGCCGCATATTAACGGCCCATTATCCCGGTTTTTAGCGACTACGCCACTTTTCAAAGCAATTCAAAGTCATGAAAAAATTGTTTTTTTTTTACTGTTAAAAATACATATTAAAGATACATGCTTTATCTCTATAATGGCCTCATGAAAACACGATAAGTTAAACTTGCCTCGATCATAAAAATTTTTGAAAACAGGTCGTTTTTGTTCATTTTTTTAATGGTATTTCCAAAGCTTTAGACTAAATCTCATAAAAATTATACGTAAAGTAAGCTCATTGTATTGCCTATCCATTGAGCAGACAGATATTAAATAAAAAAATTGCTGCAAAATTTCGCCTAACAGAAGTCATAAAATGGTCTAACGCATCGAATAAACGATGTACTCAGTGGCTCACGAGCCTCCATACGAGACGGACCTGCGCAAGTTTTCACGACTCACGCTCCTTTCGCGCTAAAATTATTTATTTTTTAAATGCGCTGGAAAAAAAAAACTATCTGACAGGAAACGAAGGAGAATTTAAAAAAATTATATAGTAAGTGTTTCTTGAGTTTATCAAAATACCTAGTCCTCAAAAGCTCCGAAGAAACTCTGATACGAACTAAGAAAATTATGGTAGGTAGTGTAAATTCCACCACGTGCAAATACCATCACGCGTAACCACAGTTTAAATACTGTTACTGTTTATCTGTTCAACTAAAATAACTCGTTTTTTACTTTTTACACGACTGCCCAAAAAAAGGAGTGTAATGTTTTTAGGGTTCATGTATGTATGTATGTATGTACGTATGTATGTGTGTATGTATGTATGTATGTATGTATGTATGTATGTATGTGATGTTTCTTTATTCCTCCATAACTTCTGAACGGCTGAACAGATTTGGATATATGGGGTATCGTTAGAATCCTTGGATCCTCCCGAGTAACAAAGACTATATTTTTTTGGAAAAATCAATATGGCGGATGTGAGGCGCCATTTTCAAAAGTGGAAAAAAATTTTTTTCTTCAACTACATAATATGGGTATCAAAATGAAGGTATTGGAGAGTAGTAACAGAAAATACCTTCACCTAACTGCTGACCATCAGTAAAAAACATAAAATAAAAATAAGTAATTAAAAAATTAAAAAAAAAAACCGGCCAAGTGCGAGTCGGACTCGCGCACCGCTTCCATACTATAAAAGAAGTAAAACATTAAAAGAATTACTTTTGTTCAAGAATTTACGAGTATAATTTACATGTACCTAGGTACTTTTGTTGGCGAACCGCAAACCTAACTTTGTTTTCGGCGGTTTATTGCTATTATCAAAAAAAGTATAAAAGTTAGGGAGTTGATTTTATTTTTCCTGTAAAATATACGTTAATTTCTATTGATCATAATTATTTTAGATTTTTCGATTGATAAACTTCGGAGATAAGGGGGGGGGGGCTGGTATGTTTTTCGACAGTTTGCTCAATAAATCAAAAACTATCGGGCATAAAAATAAATAAAAATCGGTTTTAGAATATACAAGTAACGTCCTTTCATACCCCACTCAATATTGTTATCTCATTTTGAAAATTCAAAGCCCCGGTTTTCCCCCCTTTTTAAATAAAAATAAAATCAATTTGCAATGTTTTATAATTGCATTGGCGTTGGGTCACTATTACCTAAAACTATTCCAAATTTCAAGTCGATAGCTTTGATAGTTGCTGAAATAATCGAGTGTGACAGACGGACGGACGGACGGACGGACGGACGAGCGGACGGAGAAAGTCTCACCATAAGGGTTCCATTTTTACCAAATTGGTATGGAACCCTAAAAACACGAGTGCCCTGTTATAAAACGAACTAAAAAGTAAAAAACGAGTTATTACTTCGTTTTATAACAGGGCATTCGTGTTTTTTAATTGTTGAAACTGAAATTATTTTAGAAGGCTTCTTTTTCGATGAACGGTCTCATTTACAACATTGGAGATCACACAATGATTGGAGATAAATGTCGACTCGACATATGTAAGGATACTCAATGCCAAACCATATGAAAATCAAAATGTAACCGTTGAAAAAATTGAGTGTCGCAAGCGCATATTACGCAACTTTTGTAAAAAACTACGCAGACTGGCAGCAGAAACAAATGCCCTGAGACATCGAAAAACACTTACCAACATAAGAATTATGATAATGAGAAAAGCTATCGTGAAATATATAAAACTAGCAGTGCCCGCGGACTCCGTTCCGCGTTAGAAATATTTTTGTCCCACGTTAGGCCCGGTTTCCACGAAAGCGGAGCGAAGCGGAACTGTGTTTGGATAACTAACCAGATTTCATCATTTAGACATCCCTCAGTTTCAAAAATATCAAAATGACGAAATCTGATTTGTTACTGAAATACAGCTCCGCTCCGCTTCGCTGTGGTGGAAAACGGGCCTTATACCCACAGCCCACAGCGCTGGACGCGAGGCATTCAGATAAATGAATGATAAATGCCTATCCTATCGCCACGCAACGACCGAAGCGGCGGCGGCGCGCTCCTGCATACCGCGCGTTTTTGTTTTGCTAATATCTTTGAAGATATGTATTTAAACTGTATAGAGTAAAGGGCAGAACTATTCTACATTAAATTTCCGTTCTAAAAAACATATTTACAAAGATATAAATTAATACTATATGGGCTAAATAAGCTTCACAAAAATTATTTATTTTTAATCCACAATTTTAAAGTAAAAGCAGTTATTGCGAGTTACCCATAGGAGATAGGCATATGCTATTGCGGACTTTTTTGCAGATTTTGATACTGATTTGATGATTTTGATTTTGTTTTGTTCTATCCTCAATCGCAGCGTACGCGATGAAAGCAATTTTTTTGCGACTTGGATTACATTATTCAAGTTTTAGTAACAATGCATAGTAAATTTTGGAAATTATTATAGCCTATGACACTCCACGATAATGTATTGGTGAAAGAATTTTGAAAATCGGTTCAGTAGATCCAGAGATTACCCCTTACAACGTCACAAACTCACAAACATCGTTACGCTACCTTTTTATTATATTAGTATAGATATCACAAAATATCTGGGAACCCTAAAAACGTTGCCATATCAGTTCTGCACAACGATATTGTTAAACTCAATGCCGCACTCTTATGGTGATCACAGAATGTGTCAAAACTACTACTGTGAAAAGAAAGATGCGGACGGTAGCAAAGAAGATTAAAAAAAAATATAAAACTCTTCATTTCCCTAATATGTACAAGAAAAATTTCTACAAATCCTGCTACTTTAGTAATACATAATTATTATAAATAAATACCTCGGTTGATATTATCGATTACCATAAAAAAGTCAAAATATACGTAAAAAACGCAACTTCCAGCATATATTTCGTGAAGCGAATTATAATGACAAATAGTCCAACTGTAACAGTACACTACTGCACAGTACTGTGACGCAAATATTTATGAATAGGTTCACGGAGTTCATTCTAACTTCTCGGCTCACGGCAATGGTCGCTAGGTATCGTTGAGCGGGTCTGACTGTGCGACAAATACCTAAAGTGCTGGGATATAGTCGCCTTAAACACGACTTCAAAATATTGCGTCGGGCAAGGGTCGGTGCTCACTTGAAATTATCGCTTTGGGGGTGTCTAAGGCATGGTCAATAACAGACGCGTTAGGTCGCGTCACACAATTCTCAAAGGGAGAAAATTGAACATGCTTTCATAAGAAAATGCCGCCGTCTAAATAAGACTTATTTCTCATAATACCTAATCATCTCATATTTTAGTCAGTTATTAATATAATAAATAAAAAATGAAGTCGGTTAACTAAGCTACGTTACCAAGAAACAAGACCACACGCGTTTGAGATAGTGTTGTTTAAATATTTTAATTGGGCTTTGTCAGACAATTTTACAACAATTGCTGGTCCGTTTACCGGGATTTGAAAAGAGATAGAAATATACTGTATTAATTAGTGAAAAAGAGATGAAAGAGGGTATAAAATATTAAGCGTGCGTTGTCAGACACGTGGAGCGTGAAGTGATTAATGTCCAGGGTTGGCATCCAACACGTTATATTGCAAGTCCTGATTGTTATCTTAACTGGGCTTGCGTTACTTTAACGCCCTAGGTATGTAAACGAAGCCTATCGCAATATTCCTAGGGTCACATTTTCGTATGTCCAGGGTTGGCACCCAACACGTTATATTGCAAGTCCTGATTGTTATCTTAACTGGGCTTGCGTTACTTTAACGCCCTAGGTATGTAAACGAAGCCTATCGCAATATTCCTAGGGTTACATTTTCGTATGTCTAAGTTTGGCACCCTACACGTTATGTGCCAGGTCCTGATTGTAATCTTAACTGGGCTTGCGTTACTTTAACGCCCTAGATATACTCGTAAATATGAAGATATGTAAACGAAGTCTATCGCAACATTTCTAGGGTCACATTTTCGTATGTCCAGGGTTGGCACATTATGTGGCAGGTCTTTTGTTACTTGTTTTAAGAGTGTTTGCGTTACTTTTGCTCTCGCTATTTACCTGACTGGTTAATGGTTATCTTCTCTTTTAAAATTCTCGTGGCAATTTTTGTCCAACAAAACGGCTCGACCGATTTTTATGAAATTTTCTGTGAGTATTCGTTAGGTCTGAGAAAAGGTCGTATAGGCTATTTTCGTTTATAACCCTAATGGCAAAACAACGTTTGCCGGGCCAGCTAGTAAGTATATATAAGAAGTGTTTAAAAGCCAAGTTTAATTACCGCTCAGTGTGGTGCCAAGCGTTTATGAAACAATTCGCTGGAATACTCGAGCATTGATGCTCCCATTCCATTCCGCCGCGGTGTAAATTGACCCTTACACTTCAAGTCACTAAAAATCACATAATGAGCCTTTCTGGCCCGTGATATGTGTCAGAACAGCTGGCAGCCCTGAAAGCGTTTATATTCGCAGTAGAAGCCTGTGCTCAGTTTATGTAAATGAGATTTAACAAAGTCGTCCCAGACCCTCAGCGCAGCGGAGCGTCCGTCGTGTTTAATTGATAATATCAATAAATAAACCTCCTTATCACCAAGTTCTCACCTCGCAGGAGTGGAATACACCAGCCTACCACTATTTCCAAATGGACAGTATAAGCAGTCATACTTGCCATATAAAACGGCTCGCTGCAATATGCTAGCCACCGCCAATAATTGAATCCCCCTTAAATTAGTGGAAATCTAAACAATAAATGATCAATTCCCCTCATGTTAGCTTGATACTGAATGCTCGTTAGTTATCTTACCTTACCGCTTTACATTATTGTCTTATCTTTATTAAAGTCGACTACTTAGTTATATACATACCTATAGTATATCGTTGTTAATATACTGGTATTGCAAAAGTGTCTGTTTGTATTTTTCGGCAGTATATATTATTTTGATGATAATAATATGTATAGGTAATCGTAGATTTCCATTTGCTTCACTTTAGCAGATACCTTCTTGCCGTAAAGATGTACTTTAGCTAATTAGTGATCCGTTGCGATCCTGTGTAGCTACCGATAAGAGTTATAATAGTTATAATAATAATAATATAAGGGGTTATCTAATATCTATGTATAAGTAAGTGCAACTAAATCCTCCGCTGTATCGTAAATGACCATCACTTGAGGTTGCTGTCAAGTATGAATATGTTGTGAATAAAGAAATGTCTGTAGTACTCCAACGAATTCCTCGAATGAGTTATTTTTGTAAAGCTATGTGAACAAACTCAAACAAAATTAAAATGTATTTTAATTTTGTTTGACTTTTAAATGGTTCACACGGTCTCGCCTGTCATATTTAGTAAGGAGATGGGACCCGTGATAAAATGTTTGATTAAAAGCGTCAACGAAGCTTGAAAATCTGATCTCGGTCTGTGCCCCTTGCTTTAGTTCAACCTCGTTAAAACGCCGAAGTAGATTGGGAACACCCATCGATAGGGATATTTCAGTGGCGCATCCCGCTCGCCGGAGACGATCAGGGGCCGCCATCTCTTAAAGCAGTAATTCTGCAGTATTGTATTGATATTTTCATACAAACATAGTATGAAAATGTCAAAACCATATTGCAATTGCATCAATAGTGCTTTAAGTGATGGTGGTACGGCCCCAGGTTGCCGGAGAGCGAACATCTTTATCTGACTTATTTGGATGCCGGCCTGATGGGTGATGGATTTCAGGAGCGTTGGCGTCATTCACCCGAATTCCAAAAACCACATATCGAACCAAGGGCGTCATGTTTTGGGCGCACATCTCAGACACAGGCGGCAGCGGTCAGGCTGCCGGTTGCGACGGGACCCGCCGCTCGGGTGACGAATCGAAACCTGGTGGGATCCTCATCTACCTTCCTTAGGTACTCCAGCCAATGGGTCCGTCGTAGCAGCAATCAGGTGTACGCTCCACACGTCGACCTCCTTGACGCAGTCGAGCGCGCTCGGAGATCAGTGGGAGGTCGCGGTTTGCGGGGCTCAGGCCACTCTTGAATTTTATAATTTCTAAATTGGCTCTGGTCTGGTGGGAGGCTTCAGCCGTGGCTCATTACCACCCTACCAGCGAAGATGCACCACCAAGCGATTAAGTGATCCGGCGTGATGCTGTGTTGAAACTTGAGCCCGTTTAGGGTGAGCTATACTTACGCCTTCCAAGTTAGCACGATATAGGTAACATCTGCTGCTGCATCATTGATCATACCATCAGGAAGGAACGAACTTCTGGTGGATAACAAAAAACATAACCCCTCGTTTCCCCTGAAAGACGAGTATGCTTCAGGCCTTTGCTGTCTTCAAAAATACAACAAAAGTCTAGTAAATTTTAAGATGAATGATGGGTTATAAACGGTGGCAGTAAATACGTCTCGTGTGTTGTATTCTGTAACTGGGTTATCACTGGGGAGAATTTCCCAACTTAACTGTCTATATTCCGCATTCCTCTGGTTTTGCTCCAAATAAAAGAGTCAGTAAATCGTCTCCATTCCGTCCCACGTGATGTGGCGTTAAGGGGAAGCCGCCTTGTTCTTTCTAATTGTGTCATCTTATTAAATGTTCCTAAATGAGCACCTAAAAAAATTTAGCTTTTTTTTAAATGGAAGACGGAGAAACTTTATGTTTATTTGGTCTGGCAGATTCCTTGTACATGTACTTTATTGAATGGATTAATAAAATAATGTTTTCTATATTACCTATCTTGCATTTCCTTGCATCTTATTCTTCAATTTTTTATTTGATTTTGCAATAACATAAAAATGAGACTAAGACCCTTGACGTTAAGTGATAAGCCTGCTTATGTTAGATGCACTGCATTTCTTTTAAATGCTATATAATTGCAAATTTCAATATGTATATCTAACGAAACACTGTACTGCGGACATCATCATTCTTAAGTCTCATTATTTTATCTGCTCGAATTTTGCTACACTATAGCACTTTTTTGTCTTATTTCTTCTTCAAACTGACTTAATTTCTTACTTCCTCGTACCAAATCCAGTCAGTTCCATGCGGCGGGGCGTCGCCTTAACTTGCGGCGCGGGTAATTGGGCCAGGATGTCGGGAATAACCGGCTGAGTCACGACCACACGACGCCCACGGTAGCGCACATTTTACTAGGGCTAGACTATACTATGGATGTATCTACTGCAAACTATGATAACAATGACAAAATACGCTACGCTAAGAGGACGGGAAAGATGTGACGTTTGTTGAAGCCAAACATTTCTTACGCTACGCTAAGAGAACGGAAAAGATGTGACGTTTCTTGAAGCCTGCCAAATATGGCGTCGCGCGTACCACCACATCGTGCCGTCACATTTTAGTACCGCTGACAGCACATACCGCTATCGATTGCATACATTAGCGCCATTTTACAGATTTGACAAATTAAAATCCGGCTTCAGGGCGGAGCCTTAAATACATGCGTGACGTCACAAGTGCTGATCCTATTTATGTTTAATCAACGGTTATAGTCAACAGACTCTTACAGACATATTAAAGTCGTAAATATGGCGTGGCTAAACAGAACAAAATATCAATGAAATTAACGATGCCATCTTTAACGATGTGTAACCGTTCGCGACTCAGTAAGTCATTAGCGTTATCAGTGATTAAGTTTTATTGATATATTTTATTGAAGAGTTTTTTTACACTACAAGTTAGTACATACTGTGATCTCACCTGATGGTAAGTGATGATACATCTAAAGACATTACCGCTCCAGTATTTGCCAAAAAATAATGATTATAATTAAGTAATATTGAATGGAAGCAGGCGTTATTTTGAGGAAATCCATAATTAGCAATTCTTCCTTCTGGGTATATAAGAACGCATCGCTGACACGAAAGTCACTACGATTTCGCATTGTGAAGTCAACATCTCCTGAGGATGTCCCGGTATCGGGACGAAACGTGCGTACAGAAAGTGTTAGAAAATTGTGTGTGGTGTCTCATGTGGGTAGTGTTCCTGCATATTGTACCATACAGAATCTTTTCAAGTAGCGGATTATAGCAAAACAAATTAATCTGTCCTATAATTAAGTAAATTAAAAGTACCTAAGACCATTTAAGTCTGCATTAACACATCATAAAATTGTGAATATAAACGATTGCCTCGTGATTATAATTCATACAATACATGCACTTTTGAAATATACCATGTTATGTTTCTTTTAATGTTTTAAAATTCCGCCGTAAATTACCTACGTATTGCGTAAATTAAAAAAAAAGGTAACTTTTGTGGAACATAATGTAAATCTTTCAATGCCCGGCGTCGACAGATATACGATCGTCCGCATCATATTTGTTCACATAAAAATGAATGGACCCAAAAATTTATCCTACTTCAATGCCGTTCGTGTTGTAGAAATTGTGCCAGGTTTTCGTAATATTTATCTTTTTTCCGTAAACATTATTATTGAAAGATATAAAAACAGAAGTTAAACGCATACTACGCATACGCGTGGCTTAAAACTTTGGGGAAATAGTACAAAGATTGAAGACATATTCATGCAGCAAAAAAAAATTACGATGATCGTAAACATAAAACCATACAGAATCGTGCAAACCATATTTCTGGGAACTAAAAGTCCTTATCTTAGCTTCAATTTACATATTCGATGTATGCAAATTAGTAAGGAACAAACCCTACATAAAATATTTGGACAAACCGCGCCGATACCTACTCCGAAAGCTCAAACATCAAACTGCAATCGGTTTTTCGCAGTTTGTAAGTTAAAAACACAGTAAAATTGCTTGCGACATTAAAATTGCGGGAATAGAAGTATCATCTACAGGTTTACCAAAAAAAAAACCGAGCAATGCTCGGTCACCCAATTATTAGTACTTAATCATACACGCTTACTTTTACCGTTTAAATACTCTAGAGTCTAGACTCTAGGAGGCCTAACTACGTCTAGTATACAAAGTGGCCGATGACTGTTACTTTGACTATAGTATGTGTATATTTTCGCAATAACTCGCATTAACAGTATCTGACGTTTAGCTAATAGTAATAATTTATGCGGAGACAGCGGTAAGATTACATTGTTGCGAGCCGTTAAAATGTCATTTGCTAGACGCCACTAAAATAGACGCTTTGGCAACTGTGTGAAACGATCTGTTCGCGACACTCTGGACGACAGATATCGTCACTCCGAAGTCCGAACTGCCATTGCAAAATTATGTCGTCTTGTTTCTGTGATGGTGATGTGAAAATATTTCCGATTTCATCATTATGAAATGTACGTAAACGTCTGTCCGCCAAGGCGAAAACTGCACAAAATTTAGACAGTAATTATTCTGCAGTTAGACATGATATACGAGTAGGTTGTATTTTCAGATGCGTACAAGTACCGTGTATCCAGTTTTAATTATTCCTTACGCCATAATTGCCTCGAAAAAATCGCTATGTAGCGATAAGGCCGCCAAATTGTACTCTAAGTTCGTTTGTATTTTGATTATTTCAATAAAGAGTTTATCTATCTATCTATAGTAATGAAACATTTATTCGTTTAAATTCAAAATTATTGCCTAGAATATTTATTTTGCCATTATATGGGCCAATTATGCCATAATTAAAGTAGTCAAAATTTGATTTGCCTGTTACTTATAAGTTGATTTGAATTTTAATCAAGCTTAATATAGGTAATTTAAAGGTTAATCTCATTTTATTATAATGAATCACAGTTAGGGTTCATAAAGGCATAATATGAAAATTAATAAGAATTAAGTAACTAGGCATCGTCACATTAAGTGGATTGTATTTTTAAAACAGAACGTTCTAGTTAATTTTTATGATTGTTTTCCATAAACAACTAACGGTAGCTTATGAGTGATAATTATGGTGCAGCATTGCAGTCAACTAATTATTTGGTGCGGGTAATTAAAATTGGTATTTCCGGCCGCCATGCGGGCACCATTCTGGTTGGCCGAGATATTCACAAGCTTCTGGGGTGCATTCAATTATAGAAGCGCAGCGTAGAGATTCGCTTTACCGTAGTTTGTATGAGTAGCTTTGCCTATTGAAATATCCTATCCTTTCCTATCCTACTAATATATAAACGCGAAAGTTTGTGAGTATAGATGGATGGATATTCGTTGCTCTTTCACGCCGCAACTACTGAACCGATTTGCCTGAAATTTGAAACAACGATAGCTTATAACCGGAGCAACATCAGGCGCTTAGTTTCTACTTTTTTATGATCAAGCGTGCAGCGACATATTGCGTTGGCTATAACTAGGGTGGTAGGTACATCAACCAGCAATGATGGTCTTATGATTCAGACATCTTCCTCCTAATTGGTGACCCGGGTTGAACTTAAAAAAACTGTCTCGTTCATTCTATAGCTTTGGATATGGAAGAACGAATGGAATATTAATTTCCGCCTGCAATATTTACATTTCAGATCAACTTCCTTGCTGCAATATAAAACTGCAGTAAAGCTTAATGATTGCAAATCAATTTCTTATTTGTTCGCTACGAAATGGGACTTGAGAACCGATGTCTTAAACACTGCATCTGTGGGCTGATTCTGTATCGTTCAGTTAGTTAGTAACCCTAACTGGGTTATTAACCAAGAAAACGAAGACAAAAATCCTATTTTTGCACAAATTACCAACCTAGGTCGGTATGGTATCATGTCAATATACCCATGCTAGTTGCTATCTTGTACAAAAATAATACAAAAATAGGATTTTTGCCTCCGTTTTCTTAGTTAATAACCCAGTGCGGATTAACTAACTAACTGAACGATACAGAATCAGCACACTGATATAGGTAGGCGTACTGTTCACAATGACGAAATACGCTACGCTAACAGGGCGCGAAAGATGTGACGTATGTTGAAGCGAAAGATTTCTTAAATATGGCGTCGCGCGTCGTACATTTCGGTACCGTTGCCAGAACATACTGCTGTTAGTCGCATTAGTTAGCGCCATTTTACATTTTTGACACATTAAAAATTCGCCTTCTGGCCGGAGCCTAAAAATGTATGCGTGACGTCAGTAAGTGCTTATCCTCTAATATTATGTTTAATCAATGCTTTTTCACAGCCTAATCTTCTTTTTCTTAAAAATATTGAAAAATAATTTTTCCCTCACTACGAAAAGTCACGTGAGGTAAGGCGCGTGCGCGGCCCACTGACCGATATTCTGTGGCTCCAGCCTCCACCTACAAAGGCGTCGCGCGCCGGGAGCGGCGCCTGCGCATTTCGCAACGCGCGCGTGACTACACGTAACTAATGCACCTAGTTATTACGGAGAGGCGGTGACGCACCGTACTATTACCAGACGTATACTTGAATTCTATGAAGATACGTGTGCGTTGGCTAAGACTTCAACGGAGTTAATTCTGGAGTTCTGATTTGTCTGTACATCAATCATATCGGTTAGTCTAAGTTGATTTTAGAACGCTTTCAATAATAGTTGTCTCGTGAAGTCGTGACGTAGACCGTCCTAAGTTTGTTCCAACAGAGTTAAAGTATATTAATTTCTTTAACACCTAATCGAGTCATCTCTTCTGGATCTTAGCAATGGTAAATGTTATATTCAGAGGCCTTATTATGTACCTACTTAGTTAAATAATAAACTCAACTATTGAAACAGCCTAGGTCATCCAGTTGATGACGTTTTCGATGTCATCCGTTGACCAGATGGACGAAACCGCTACTTTTACCACAGATATGGACTTTTACCCTGGTAAGGTCAGTCCACCCCTAGCAGTAGTTAAAAACCCCTAGTCAATCTCTTTCAATCGGAAAACTGCCCATAAGATAAAAATAACATACATAATATAAATTACCTATATGTATATTAACAAAACACCCAGACACTGGAAACAATCATGCTCAGTACACAAACATTTTCCAGTTGTGGAAATCGAAACCAGGACTTTCGAGGGAAGGACCACTAGGTACCGATGTGCAATTCGGTCTCCAAATGACTGTTATAATAAGTTTGCAAAGAAAACACAAAGCCTCTTGATTTTGCACTCCATTAAATACGTCTTCAATATTCCCTATACTACATAAATTACACTTTCTTCCCCTCCAATTTCTATAGATTCTTATCGTGTTGCGGCAAAATGGGTATCGTATGCAACGTTCGTCGTGGACGTGGTCCTCGTACCTTCGACTGCAGAGGCAAGGGCAAGGCGGGGAGGGCCAATAAAGCTATTAGTGGGTGCTGCGATGTCCATTATCGATAACGGGGAAGGGGAGACTGGCTGTGGTAGCCACGATGTGCCGTACTTTTGGATTTATTCAAATAATTACACGGAAGACCAGCGCTGCGCCTTAAAAAGCGTAGCTAAGCTGAGTGACTCCCAAACAAAGAGCTTCTTCTTTTTTCTTTCTTTCTCTCCTTTTTTTCTAACTTGAAACTAGAAAACTGTTTTGCTGTAATCGGTAATTATGATATCGAATTTGCCTATGCATGACACTGCTTACGTTTCGCCCCGATACCGGAACACCTGCAGGAGATATGACTTACCAAGGTTGCTTATATTGGAATTATTTAGTGATAATTTTAATAGTTGATACCCTCCACTCTATTCGTTTTGGTACGTCATTCGTTGGTACAATCTACCTAACCTAGCCTATTGGCCTGTCCAAATATCTGAAGTGTGTAGGAAAAATTTGACTACGATTTTTTATTTGAATCTTTGGAAGAAATTCCTTCCACTCGAAGCAAAACCAGTAGTTTGCGATGCATTGGAGGCGCACTGACGTAGTTTATAAACGTACCTTTCATCCGAACCTTCCTTTTAAGATTCTTAGACGGTTGGTCACCCTTAGTCTGAGGGCGAAGGATAACACGACCAATTTGCAGATCTAATATCTGTTGTACCAAAATTATACTCACCCGACACCCACGCAAGGGCGGGCCAGCGCCCCGTGACGTGACGTGGCTAGAATTAAGTACACGAGGCCTAGAATAACATGCTTTGTCGCGGGTTATATCACCTGTAGATCGACAAATCGTCTACTTCGCGAAGAGTGTCGCAACTCACAACAAAATCTAAACAAGCAACTCGAGCAGATCAAAAAAGCTGTTGATAGCTGATATAGTTTAGATCTAACGCCGTTTCATTTAGGGTTAACCGTTTTCATAGTCTTGTTGTTGGCCAAAGAAGCTCTACAATGATTAGTAGGGCAGATTCTACGACTCGCATTGTGAAGTCAACATCTCCTGAGAATGTCCGGGTATCGGGACGTAACGTGCGTCGAAGAAAGTGTTGGAAAATTGTGTGTGGTGTTTCATGTGGGCAGTGTTCCTGCATATTGTACCATACAGAATCTTTTCAAGTAACGGATTATAGCAAAACTAATCTGTCCTAGATACTAATTATGGATTTCCGCAAAATAACGCCTGCTTCCATTCAAATACTCTACAATGATGTTATACTTTTACATTTGTTCTATCATACTAAATGATGTTTAATGTTTATGACCAGATAACTTCAGTTGCAAGTCGTCGTTAGTATTAGCTTATGGCATACAGGTGTTATCGCTTTAATAGAGAAGGACAAAGCATTGCTTAGACGGCTATAACTACCTTCATGATGATGGATTCGTTTGACGGAGCGATATAATTTTATCGAGTCCAAGCGTCATAACTTGTGGTTATGGGACTGTTTTAATATCTCCCTTGAACAATATGACACTTTGGTCGTGATTTTTATTTTTGACACGTCGTCACTTGATAGATGTGACACGTTTTGACACGGACGCCGGCTTTATACGGACATTTTTGTATTGTTTTGGGTGTTAAGAAAAATAGTTATAAGAATCATGAGGGATTCTATATTATTATTATTTTTTTCAAATCATTTTTGCATGCATCAAGTTTGAGGAGTTTCCTAGTTTGCAAATAAAATCCATCCGACAAAAACACTTAATGTAAATTCTCATGTTAAAATTTCGTAATGTCAATTTGCATTCATTGTTATTAAAGAGGATGTGAGTTAACTTAAAGTAGTTGTTAAAGATGGACATAGGAGTAATAAGCTTTTCAAAATCCCATTTTTTAAATACGGTCTAAGTAGTAAGTCAGGGAATTACGGGATAAAATGTAGAGACAATTTAAATCTCTCTGTGTCGATAATAGTTGCTGCTACTAATTGCATAATACAAATGTTGGTATTTAGAATGAAGTAAGAATAGTAAGGAATAATTAAAATGCATTGTTATTGTTATATTTCAATAAAAGCTTACGTGTGAAATAATGCAGTTAAATTATAAAACACTATCTAAGCCTTTATTTAACACTAGCAGACACCCGCGGCTTCGCACGCGTAAATTTTAGTTTTAACTATTCTACGGGAACCATCCATTTTCCGGAATAAAAAGTACCCTTTGTGTTAATTTACATGAAATCTATCTTCATTTCAACTTAAAACCAAAAATTTTCAGTAGTTGTGCGTGAAGGAATAAATTTTCTCCCGCATGAATATCTGTTTTTCCCTATTATCACGAAAACAATGGATTTTCCCGAGAAAAAAGTAATTGATTCTAGGATATAATCTATCTCCATTCCAAATTTCAGCCCAATCGGTTCAGAAATGACGGCACGATGGAGTATTTCTCCCGCATGAATATCTGCTATTTAATTATTTTCTTAGAAACCATGGGTTTTCCCGGGATAAAAATTTGCCTATGTATTTTTGCCAAATGTATATGCCATGTATGTGCCAAATTTGAGCTAAATCGGTTCAGTAGTTGCGGCGTGAACGAATATTTTTCCCGCGTGGATTTCTGTTTTTCACTATGATCATACTCGTAGAAGTCATGAAATTTTCCGAGAAAAAAGTAGCCTACATATTCAATCCAGGATAATATCTTTTTTCCGAATTTCAGTCATATCAGTTCAGTAATTACTGCGTGAAGTAGTATTTTAACCGCGTGAATATCAGTTTTTCAGTTCTCCCGCGGACACCATAGATTTTTCCGAGATTAAAAGTAGCTTTTGTATTAATACAGGATATAATCTATCTCGATTCCAAATCTCAGCCAAATCAGTTCAGTAATTACAGCATGAAGGAATATTTATTCGTGAATTTCTGTTTTTCACTATTATCATAGAAACCATGGAATTTTCCGGGATGAAAAGTAGGCTTTGTAATAATCCGGGATAAAATCTATCTCCTCTCCGAATTTAAGTCATATCAGTTCAGTAATTACAGCGTAAAGTAGTATTTTTCGCGCGTGAACATCAATGTTTCAGGTTTCCCGCGAAAACCATGGATTTTTCCGGGATGAAAAGTAGAATATCTATTGAATCTTGATATAATCTATCTCCATTCCAAATTTCAGGCAAAGTTCAGTAATTACGGTGTTAAGGAATATTTTCCCCGCGTTGATTTCTGTTTTTCACTATTATCATAGAAACCATGAAATTTTCCGGGATGAAAAGTAGCCTATGTTTTAATTCAGGATAAAATCTATCTTCTCTCCGAATTCCATTCATATCAGTTCAGTAATTACAGCGTAAAGTAGTATTTTTCGCGCGTGAATGTTAGTTTTTCAGTTTTCCCGCGGAAACCATAGATTTTTCCGGGATGAAAAGTAGCTTTTGTATTAATCCAGGATATAATCTATCTCGATTCCAAATTTCAGCCAAATCAGTTCAGTAATTACGGCATGAAGGAATATTTTTCACGCGTGGATTTCTGTTTTTCACTATTATCATAGAAACCACGGAATTTTCCTGGATGAAAAGTAGGCTTTGTAATAATCCGGGATAAAATCTATCTCCTTTCCGATTTTCAGTCATATCAATTCAGTAATTACGGTGTAAAGTAGTATTTCTCGCGTGTGAACATCAATGTTTCAGGTTTCCCGCGGAAACCATGGATTTTTCCGGGATGAAAAGTAGCCTTTATATTAATCCAGGATACAATCTATCTTTATTCCGAATTTCAGCCATATCAGTTCAGTAATTACGGCGTGAAGTAGTATTTTTCGCGTACGAATATCTGTTTTTCTTTTTTCCTGCAAAAACCATGGATTTTTCCGGGATCTAAATTAGCCTATTTATTAACCCAGGATATTATCTATCTCCGTTCCAAATTTCATCCAAATCGGTTGTGTACTTGCGGCGTGAGATTTTTTTTCCGGGTGAATTTCGGTTTTTGATTTATCCCACGGGAACCATGAATTTTTTCGGGATGAAAAGTAGCCTATGTGGTAATGCAAGATATAATATACCTCCATTCCAAATTTTAGCCAAATCGGTACAGTAGTTGCGGCGTGAAGACGTATTTTATCTTAATAAAATCCAAACTTCGGACCCCCGTTTCACCCCCTTAGAGGGTGAATTTTGAAAAATCCTTTCTTAGTGCTCCCCTAGACCTCATAAGGTATCTGTGTGCCAAATTTGGAGTCTCTAGACCGAGCGGTTTGGGCTGTGCGTTGATATGTCAGTGAGTCAGTTTCTTCTTTTATATATTTAGATGAGAATTCAGAAGGAAAACAGCCACATAAATAAGGGACTGCCAAATTGAATTTTGCGGTGTACCTTTTTTGGCTCTTTTCGGTATCTTTGTTGTCCGGTTATTCGGCGAGGCGCATTATCGGCGGCAGTTCGGACGGGTTTATCAGTCGCCTGATCATTTGCTAATGGCGGGCTGGATGTCGGAGGCAGATTGGCAAAGGTCACGCGGCATATCGGACCGTGAAAGGGTATCTAGTATGTGAAATTGACAGGTCTTGTTGGCTTCTACGTGGAAATATGATCTTCTTTTAATAAAAAAGTTAACTGTGAACATTATCTTCTAATATATCAATGGAAAATAAGTGAGATGTATTGCAGGCAGTTCCGCTTCAGGATTGAATCCACCGTTTTTAGAACGACTTTTAGATCCAATAGACGTTGCTTGCTGCTGCATTCAAGATAATAATAATCGAAGAGTAAACCTACTCAACAACATCAACTGTGCTACTATGGTAGCATATTGTTGTGGTTTAAATTAATGTACCTATGTAAATCTATTTACGTAGAAATCACAATAAAACAGTTTACGTATCTTTTGATGACCTTTAATAATTTTATGTACAGTAGGCGCTCGATAATCCCCTCTCATTTTTTCCCTCTATGCCTGATTGTCGTAACTGCCGGATTATCGAATTTGTATAGGAAGTAAGAGCTTTTTACACATGTACAAATTTCCATCTTTTTAGTTAAACTAAATGTTTCGTGTTTACGTTTTTTGTCCGTCATTTTGTCAAAGCGACGCTGCGAAACAAGAAAAAGCAAAACAAACACGTGGCTTCACTATTAAGGTTATGCCCGGACTGAAACTATGTACTCCCCGCTCAGTAGTCCGGCGTTCAGCTGCGTAAAACGCCGGATTATAGAGCGGGCTACCTGAGTCCCAAAATGCCGGACTACTGAGTGTGCCGGATTGGCGAGCGCCGGATTATCGAGCGCCTACTGTACCTACATGAAATACAAAATGAAAGAAAAAAACCTCAAAACGATAGCATAGTCACCTTTTCAAAAAGTTCTAGAAAATATTAATGGAGACCCATTAAAAAGATATCGTAGAAATACTTTTAGGACTAAAAAGTTTTGAATATGTTTTCAATGAGTAAGTATAATATTTTAATCTTATACCGATACAATGAAACTTTCTACATGTCTCTAACTTAACCCAAAACTTAAGTATTTCATATTCATAGCAACATCGTCTGGTCTGGTATGGTCATCATTTTAATGAACCTTTGCGGACCTTTTCATTTGTCAGGGGTCCTCAAAGTTAAGTAAAGTTTGTCGTTGAACTAATTGTTCGTCATCCGGTCTAGACTGTAGACTTTCATACTCAGACATTTCAAGTTGAACGAGTTGTGTGTTGAAATCCAAAGATTTAAATCGCTAGATGGAGCCCTAAGCCTTCAAAAACTTCCACGTTTTTGTCTTGCGTGCGACACGTTGTCATCTTACACACACCGACATAATGTTGTTATGAAATGTTGATATTAAAGTAACGTTTCATTTACTCTTAAATAAAATTTGCACACACACACACGTCACACACACATTTGCTCGCGTTCTTGGTCACACAATCACACTACTACAGCATGCTGAGAGCGCTCACTCAGCATGTTTGTGGACATTTTCGTTAGGGCTCATCTAGCGATTTAAATCTTTGTTGAAATCAAATGACGTGACCTCTATAAGTATGTCTGGTCGTTTCGCCTTTTATCTTTGTCATCTATTTTATCCACTTGTATAGCCTGGAGGTAGTATACCTATCTATTGGTTGATATAAAGATCTTATTAATTATATTGTCTAACAGTGCAACTAGAATTAGCATAAGATAGATAATAATAAATTATTTTGATTTTATGCTGCGATAAGTTAGCCTGACAATTGTATTTAATTAATACGACATTCATTATTTATTTATAAATCTATGTTTTACGTAACTTCATAAATTCTTTATCAACATCTATTTCTTTTGATAGAACGACATAATTTTTGTTCCACTTTGAAATCGCACATTGCTTTAGGTGAAGTTTCGCATGAAGCTAGTCTTCATGTTGTGAGTCAACACCATAAAGCTCAAAAATGGAAGTGGTATAAATGTAGAGTCAGTAGTATTGAACAAAATGTATTGTCGAAGAGTCTAAAAACAATTAATTTTGCCGATTTCTCAATCGCCAGCTCATCGTTAACTAAGGAATAAATATGACGTTTTGACAGCCTTAGATAGTTTATCTGGCGATTGAAAAATCAACCCTTTATAAAATTTTTGTCCATCTCTCACGCATAATTAATCAGCATAAAATTTAAAACATAGTTACATAGGTTTTTAATTAGAACAAAAACAACGCGTGTAGTTTTGTGCGTGTAATGTTTTAAAATGTTTGCGGCGCGTACACGATGCTGGCTGATGTACGTTCAGCATTATTGGCTAGCTAGGGCATTCGGTGCGGTTATTACAGCAGTATTGTATATTTGTATTTTGTAGTCCAAGTGCAAATCATTCATGAAATGTGTTGAAAACTATCATAAATTCATTGTTTACGTTTCGCATTTCATATATCTTCATGTGTTTCTGGATACGAGTCACTTTTATTTTTAGAGTTCAGTACTCAAAGGATAAAAACGGAACCCTATTACCACCGCTATTACTAAGACTTCGCCGTCCATCTGTCACCAGGCTGTATCTCTTGAAACATGATAGTTAGACATGTGTAATTATTTGTATAGATGCTGTATTTCTGTTGCTGCTATAACAACTATACTTAACAACAATTAATACTCCTACAATATGAGTATCAAATGAAAGGGATTGCTGAGACTAACTCGAAAAATAAAAAAGACGTCACTTTAAATCCAACATGGTGGAACAACCAAGATGGCGGACTGGTTTTTTAATGCACTCCTACAATATGGGTATCAAATGAAAGGGTTTGCTAAGAGTAATTAATTCGAAAAATAAAAAATACTTTCTAAGAAAAAACTTTTATTTAAAAGCGCTAAAAACAATAAAATAGACTTTTCTTATCTTACACTATCAACTTGTAACGTCGTAAGGTATACACTATTTATATGATTAAAAAAAAAGTTTTTTTTTTTACTTTAAATAATGCTGTCTTCTTTCTGACTAATGCTTTGTTGGGCCCACAGCTCCTATAATGTACATGTAGGTACTTACCGTGTGGTGCTAGGAAGTTAAAATGTTGATAACTATAATAATACATAATTTCTGCATAATAAATTCCCCGATGTTCATAACCGAAGTCGTTAATCTTTGGCATTGGCAAACTCAGGCTAATGGCGATTAAATCCTACCTACTTATCGACCGCCGCTGCTCCGTGGAGTGGAGTTTAGACCAAGTGATAAACTCTAGCTTAAAGCAGGTTGCGACTTGATGAGAGAAGATGTAATTTTTCAAAGCTGTGCCTTTATTTATTTATTTATTTATTTATTTATTACATAATATCCTTGCCAAACTTACAGCTTGCGCCAAAACGTTTAGCAAGTCAGAGTCTGAGTACAATCGTAGATTAATTACATAATTACAATTCATTATTTTTTAGAAATGAAATAAAGTTATACAAACTTATATTAAACAGATCAAGGCTCTGGTGCTGAGCAATTAGGTCATTAAAAATGGAAAGTGCGCGAAATGTTGGGGCACTTTCCGCATACTGCGTACGGAACGACTCGAGCGCGAATAGGCCAGGCCGCTTGCGACACGATCGGAGCACCTTATCCGGCGCTCGCACCGCCAACCCACACCGCGACAGTGTGTCCGGATTATCCACCTTGTTGGTCAATAGTAGGTAGTAATGGATGAGAATAGCTCTCTTTCGCCTTAACTCCAGAGTGTCTAAACCCACCATACCCGAGACAAACATGGAAGGGTACAAGTATGGATAATAGCCATACATTTTTTTATATAAACCACGCGCGAATTTTCGCTGGACCCTTTCGATTACTCGCCTTGATAGATTACTCATTCAGTAGAATATTGAGAGAAGAAAGCGGTATTTTAGCTACGAATAATATAAGGAGTTAACTAAAATAACATTTAATAGATCAACTGTGAGCTCACGCAATATAAGTAGCTTCTCATTTTCCCGCAATTTGGCATCGCATTATTTAATCCTTTTTCCTTATGCTTTACGGGACCTGGTCAACTGCGACTCGCGTCTGCACTGTCCCCAAAATGATTGCTTAGGGCCTTCGGCGGTGACTCTGAAATTTTGACAGATGGCGCTTTTCCTTCCAATCACCGCTAAAAATATTTGCCGTTTTCAATTACAAGCCTATAGATATTTCAGTCCACGAAGACGCGCCCCACTCTGTCAAAATCGCTTATGTTTCATTCGTTTCGTATGACGTTTGACAGAGTGAGGTATATCACCGTGAATTTAAATAGACTATTAATGTCGAGGGTTTTTTCTAAACTGCTAATTTTGCTAGGTACCTTCTCGCAAGCAATCGCATCGGCCCGTAACTTGAGCCATACACTGTCATTTCCAATTCGCGCGTCGCCCTCCCCAAAGCGCAAATGACAAATGATGTGCTGTATTGGTAAAAAACGCATGTCTATTGTTATGCTACACCGAAGCTCCGCAACGAACTAATAGTTTAACGAACTTTTTGCCACCGCCATTAATAATAATGACGGTCTGTTTGGTAAATTCGCTCAGTTGGTGGTTATTTGTCGTAGTGGAATTACACTATTAGGAATACAGTGAAGATAAACTAGAAACTAAAACTTTTTCTTGTGAAATGATGGTCTACTTTAATACTTCTGGATTTTTTAACATTGCTTCTTGCTTAATTTCATACCTAAACCTAGGAGTTAGGCCACAGCGGTTTAAATTTTCCGAGCCATAAAATTAACTATAGAATTGGCATTTCTTAGGCGCTTGAATTTTTCGCACCTTCTAGGGACATGAGTATTTGCTATCAATTTGAGACTGATAGAAGATACTCAGTTTAATATCAATATGATTTTTTCGCACAATATACCCGATCCTGAAAAAAAGGACCTAAAACCGTATAAAAGGATAACGTATACTGCCATCTGATTAGCTTATAATAATAACGCTTATTTTTTAACCAATCAGAATTAAAAAAGTGTGTTTATTACGATTATCAGGGGTCATGATGAAGGTTAGCTTATCTAAAATTAAAAAAATTTGAAACAATGTTTCTATCTTCTGTTTCTTTCTTTTCATCAAAGTTGGCAAAATTATAAAGTTACCGAACGCCTCGGCCCCGAAGTTGTTTACAGGGGCCACCGGCTATGACTTGGGATCGGTTTTAATAGCTTTAATTACACTTTAATGAGCCACCACATAGATTGTATCGCGGACGATAATATTGGGTTCACCAGGATGTTAACAATTGCGTTCTGTTTGTGGTCGGATCGTCGTACTGATAATGGTAGCCAGTAGCTACTATTAATTATTATTAATTCAAATTCAAATTTCTTTAGTTGCTAAAGTACACGTTACAATAAATACAGATCCTATAAAGTAATAATTCCAGTGTATTCGCCTTATTAAGACGTGCAAATTTTATCTAGTCAGGCTAATAATATCTCGTCATTAATTAATTAATTGTCATTCTATACAATTCCTTAATTTCATATTATATTAATAATAATCCTTAATGTCATATATTAGTAGAAAAAAAATTGTACCTATTGTAGGTACCTACTTGTTTCTTAAATTCTTTAATTATCTGGTATTATACTTAAGTATACGAATTAGGCGGACACAAAATATCACTTGCTTATAGTAGGTAGCAAATTAGGTGAACATCGCGAGGTCTACATTTTCTAGAGCGATTTCCACATTTATCTCAAATGTGTGTAAATCCCGCAAACCCACACTTGAACAGTGTGGTGATCTGTGGTATATATGACCAAACTATCTCATTTGAAATATCTCCTTTCAGCTAAATTGATTCGGTAGTTGCAGCTCGAAGGAGCATTAATCACGCATAGGTACATAACATATACACATACAGGCTTTCGCCTTTATAAATAACTTTGATTTCAAAGGAAACTTTACTTGCAATTTAAGTTTTTTCAGACAAGAGTGATAAGGAAAACTTGAAATTGCTTGCCGTCATTCGTGATTGTAGTCGGCGCATGCACGAATCCTTTTCCCACTAATCTCGTAACCCTCCAAGCTTAAACCAAAACAAAGGTTAAACTGATCACCGATTCCGTTAAAACCAATCTGCTCCAATCATTGGGGCAGATGCTTCCCAAATAATTAACCGTTCTCTGATCAATCGCCTGCGTGGGGTTTTAATTACCCCACGATGCGGGCTCTAATACAATATTATACTGATTTCGGTGAATTAAAATTGACTTTGGGGTTTTTCGCTTACGTGTGTGGTAAGCTTTATTTTTTTTGGTTAAATTACTTTGTCGATAAAAATGATCGCATCGTATTAACGGCGTAGAAGGTTTGTACCTATTTAAGCGATTCTTAGTGACCTGGAGTTTAAAAACTATAAAGACAATTACTTTCGAATTTTAATTGGGGTCTTTAATCTAAAATCGCTGAGACAGCAACACAATTGGATAAAATTTTCTCGATTGAAAGTTGTCCCAAAAGTTGCTCCAAAATTTCAGTTGTTCTAATTTTTATCGGAAACTACAATGGATGTACCTAATTGTAATTTTTCCTTTAATGTGTCGGTAATAATAATTTTGAAAACTGGTCTAGGTTTTTAGTAATTAGGTAGAACGTTGTTTTTCTGTTTAAATACTCTTCCGCGACGCTGTTCATGTTGCACCCACCAACGTATTCGTGTGATTGAGAAAGACAAAAACAGATTCAATATTTATAGTCTCTTAAGGTTAGCTGTTATCTTCATGGGAATAATACGCTTAGTTGAGTTACCAATTCACGACTAAGAAGCAAAAGTATAAAACATATATTAAATAAACAATAAGTACGAAATTCCAAGAGAAATATGATTAATTTTATTTCTCGTTAACAGAAATTTCATCGACGATGTTAAATAAAATTGATTTACAGAGAGATAGCAAAAAGTATATTTCTAACAGTTGCGTAGAATCGAGTTCGTTTTACGGTTAAACAAACTTGTGATTATTCCGAGAATCGCTACAATGTAGCTACGAAAATACACAATCATTGACTAATAGCTATCGAGACACGACCGTTTATTTGTTGACCAAACATTGGTATAAAAAATGAGATATAACTAGAAATACACCGTCAGTCGCGTCAAAATGGAAAAGTGTTTATTGTGGACATTAAAGAGCTTACAAGTAGCTTAGAATACTTAAAATAAGTGAAGATGACTTAAGCTCAAATAGGTATTATTTAAGGTTTTACAGTTAAGTGTGACGAAGACCGATATCATTTAAGTCTTATTCGAAAATAATAAAACTGTTGAGAGTATAAATAACTAAATTAACGGCCTCAATGTTGCAAAATACAAAAAACACTAAGCTACGCTATTATTGTAACATTAGAAAACCACATACGTAAGCAATTATTTCCAATGAAGTAACAATTTTTCTCACCCCTGCTCGGGTAACATACGGGACCATTCCGGGATGACTGGTCCAATGGGCCAATTATGATGAAGTCATTATGTACAATGGCTGGTAGACGACCCGCATGGTCCGCACGCGTCTCCGACCTAGCTGATGGGGTCCCATATAAATTTTTTTGTCCATTAAACAATATTTGGTTACGCTTGGACCCTTTTAATGTGGACATGCGTTATGCAATTGAAGAATATTATGTTCATATTGTGGTTTTCAAATTATTAAACTTCTTAATAAATTCATAAGCAATAAGAATCATAATAATACCTGACGGTACAGAACTAATAGCGACTCTAGCGCTGACATAAAACCGTAGAAGAACTAACGCGAGCAAAGTATCTGGCGCGTGGCGGCCGTCTGAAATTAGCGCCTACCTATAATTTCTCGATCACGTAATAACTGGCCTGATGACGTTTACTAAGTCATAGTGACAGTGGATGAAAAATAGCGGCTTGCAAAATTTTAAAGCTTTTTTTTAGTGTTAGCGCATAGCGTACTTATCCTGATAATTTAGGAACCTGGACTGTTTGAGTTATGCGCAATTGTGACACCAAAATGTCACGATTAATATCAGTTCCTTAGTGGTGAAGAACATCGAGAGAGAATCTTTATTTTGATAACCGATAGGCTTAGGCTTGACTACAATAATCTTGAAGGCACCCCGATTATACTGACTGAGAATACGGAAACTGGTAGGGTATTTCCACACCTTTGCGGTTCGTATCAAAAACGTGAAAGAAAAACGTTTCGTTCGAGTAGGTACACTGGACATCAACCACATAAGGATCCCTTAGAGATTGCCACAATGTTCTAAAGCGAAACTGATAACCCGCAGTTGGCCAGCACTGTCGGTAGTATCAAACCCATTCTCTTATGAATACTGAATGGAATATCTCTCATAGTAAACAGTTAAACACCTACATTATAAAGTGTAGTTTGCATGTGTAACTTAATTTTTGGCTTGGTGCATTTTAAGTATATTTTATGCACGGAATTGCAGTCGCCATGTCATTAAGTCCAGTTTGGGGTGGGTGCTGCGTGACTCAATTGTTTCTGTGAATTTCGCAATGGACGCCGCTTTCCGTGCCGACTGCGGTCCGCGCGATTGCCGGCAGATGTTCTTTTTTTGGCTAATTGAATATATGAATCACGCGATTTTAGAGATACTTAAGTACGCTTACAATGCCTAGACTGGCTTGACATTTCGGAAATACCGGAACCTGAGTCAAGGAAATGGTGGGGTGTCCGCGTTTGAGTCATCGTCATCTTGTCATTTCTTCGTCGCGTCGGTGTGATTCTCGAAAATATAAAATTGTACATCGGCCAACCACCGCCGAAAACCAGAACAACACAGCTATCATCAGCCAATTGGCTCCTTGGCTGCACAATTTATGCAAGCATTAACCAATCAGCTGCATAGTTGTAAGCTCGTCGCTGCTTTAAGGGCGATGGGTACCATCCGGGCGCGAAAATTCAAATTTTATTTAGTTTTTCGCTCATAGTGGGCTAATTAAGTATACATCAAAAGGTAATGTCAATGCGTTTTGCGGGCACAACATTTATGCATCTACATGTTTTTAATAAAAACTCTACTCAACAATACTCATTTATTTCATATTGGTTCCCGATAGCTCAAAATCTGGGAAACTGCAAAAAATTATCTTTCGGGAACCAATATGAGATGAGTGGGAACTTTCGAGCAAAGTTTCTATTAAAAACATGTAGGTGCATAAAAAGTAGGCCCGCAAAATGCATTGCCATAAATCTACAATGTGTAGTTAGTCTAATATCTGCGAAAAACTAAATAAAATTTGAATTTCGCGGGCTGGTAGGGCCGCAACACCTTAAGTAGGTATTTTTGCAGAATCAATCAAGCTTGATCTTATAAAAAGTCTAGAGTCAAAATTTTTCATCAAGCCATTTGTCAAGCCTAATTCATTTCTTATCTTAGGTACTTTGCATTGAATAGCAGTGGTATATAAAGCTCTCCCAATAATGAGTTAAAGTAGTTTGATTAAGTAATAATATACCTACGTGTAAATTAAATTCATGAAGATTTTTATAAAACCAAATACTTAAAAACTGTATGTCATCATATTGCTTGTATTTATAAACGTTGACGCACATGTTTGCCCTATCAGAATGAACAGGATTTTAAGTAACCAAGGAATGGGATTCATGCCAACCTGGCTTTAGTACAACTGATATTTTGTTAAATTAAACGAATACCTACATCTCTAACTAAACTATTTATTGTAACTATTAATTTTAACTTTTTGTTGCAGTTAACTGTATAATGTATCTTCATTAATAGTCCTATGAAACCATTAGTTAAATAGAGATTAGTTAGAAAAAAAAGGTTAAACCGGAAACAGTATGTGTAAACAGGACCTTCTGCGAAATGGGATATCGGTAAGGGTGACAGAGAAGTGTATTGTTCCAATACAAATATTGCGACATTGGGAGCCCTAATCTGTTATTGACTACGGGATACATTGTTGTGAGAACTAATCCTTATTTCCGTTTAACGGGATTTATATCAAAGATTGGTATTGTTTTGTAGTCACACGTGTGGCGGCCTGTGAGCCTCATATTATAAAAACTACGTTACCATCTCCGACGTGAGAGTTTGAGGTCATTTAGAAAGAATAAAATCTTTTAACTCTTGATTGTCTGGAATAGATTGCTTTAGCAACAAAGCCGTCTTAGCATAGTTTATATAACTATGTATGTTTTATAATCCTTCTAGCCGCAACTACTGTACGATATTGGTTGTTTATCATAGAGATCAGTTGTACCTTGATACACATAGGCTACTTTTTTATCCCGGAAAATTCATGGTTGTCGCGAGATAATTAAAAAACCAAGTTTCACGTAGGCGAAACCATCGGCAAAAGTGGTTTTGTCGATGGTTTCCTGCAAGTTGAAATATTTTTGAGTTATTTTTTTCTTGCGTTATGTTTTTGGTTTTCAATGTCGTATTTATATCTATTTGTAAATCTATACATAATTTATAGTTATCGTATTTATATCTATAAAATAAATAATTAGCTGTCGCGACCAGAAGCAAGCTATCAGCAGGATAAATCATTGGCTTATACCGTCCGATAAGAAACGCCGTACAATCGTCGTGAACAAACGTTTTATGACTTCATTTCATGGTTTCGTGGGTCGTTGACTCGGGTGCACCCAAGGTTTTAGAATTTAGATCATTAACGATTTCGCGAAGGATATTTTTACTTCATTCGCGGCAAAAAGTTTATTGTATTAGAGTAAAATATTTAATTATAACGCATAATTTTAAGGTATACGAAAGGTTAGTATAAAAAATTCGAGCTTTTTTAAGCTAAGTACCTACTTGTGGCCCAGTTGGTAGAATACTAATTAGCCGCGATAGCTAGGAGACGCGGGTTGAAATCCGAGTTTTTTCGTTCCGAGAAGTTTTTTTATCCATTGAAAGTTTGCTATGAAATAAAAATAACATTTCCTTAAGGTGTTGCGGCCCTACCAGCCCGCGAAATTCAAATTTTATTTAGTTTTTCGCAAATATTAGACTAACTACACATTTTAGATTTATGGCAATGCATTTTGCGGGCCTACTTCTTATGCATCTACGTTTTTAATAGAAACTTTGCTCGAAAGTTCCTACTCATCTCATATTGGTTCCCGAAAGATAATTTTTTGCAGTTTCCCAGATTTCGAGCTATCGGGAACCAATATCAATTAAATGAGTATTGTTGAGCAGAGTTTTTGTTAAAAACATGTAGATGCATAAACGTTGTGCCCGCAAAACACATTGCCATAAGCCTTCGATGTATAATTAGCCCACTATGAGCGAAAAACTAAATAAAATTTGAATCTTCGCGCCCGGATGGTACCCATCGCCCTTAACAAAACTTCAATGGATGAAAAACTTTTGCTAGTGGCTATCATTCTTTGATAGGCACCGAGATACGCAGAATAGGTACGCTGATAGGTCCTCGTATACTATCTTTTAAAATGATAGCAAGACTTTTCAGTTACATACACATTTTAATTTTAAATCTTTTATAGTCGGATGCCATCTAATAACGCTCGGGAAGTCTCCCAGGAAAATTACTTACTTGCTTTCATGACTTGGGCTTTGCCGGACAAGATTTTAATACAAGTTGCAAGTTTGCGAGTGATCATATTGGTTATAACTTTATAAGTTGTAAGAAAGTTTGCCGTATCGATGTCATTAATATGACTGATACATACTGCTGCTCGCGACTTTGCAAGATTTTTACTGCATACTTTCTAAAGCAACGGTGGTGGTCTAGAGAATGCCTCAGTCTTCTGTTGAAGATACTATGATATTCTACTATACTTGGCTGGGTTCACGGATGTTGCAAGGGCGTTCTATATATTAGCAATTAGTATCTGAAACTTAAGAGAATTTGCGAGTTTGTTCGTTGAAATATTTTGCTCTTAAAAAAATAGCTGGAATGATGGAAGATGCTAATTTGTTTTCAGTTTTATCTAATTCTGTGATAAGTAATTCGAGGTGTCTTACAGATTCATCCAATATTTTTTTACTCAATAGGTACTTGACTGCAATTTCATTTGATGATAAGTGAAGATGTTATCGTTCAAACTTGGAAGAGGTTATAAAATAACCCTAAAGCTTGCTACACAGTATCGCACCGTAACGCTAAATCGCTTGGAGGTAAGTTTTTGCTGATGGGATGGTAACCGACCAAACCTTAGCTAGTTTAGAAATTATAAACTTCCAAACTTGTGCCCTCTTAGAGGTTCTAATCAATCATGGAGTATTATTATCCCGGTGAACTTCGACAAAATAACCTCTGCTCTGATCCAATATTGAGAGATAGTGTTACCCCGGCTCCACACGTTGGCCCCAACGCTGGTATAAGTAGACGTTGGTCGGTTAATTTCGTGAAGCGTACATCACGTTGGCTGTTATACTAGTCTTTCTCCGTCGTTGTTGTGCGTCGTCGTAGTGGCGTTGGGGCCAACGTGTAGAGCCGGCCTTAAACACAATAAGCAATAGTATCTAATAAATTACATTAAATAGTTTTGAACTTCAAGTGAGCTCCATGCTATTGATATTCAGCACTTAAGTGTTGCTATAGGAACTGTGTTAGTACCGCGGAAGCTAAGGTTAAGGACTTGGAGTTATTTACTAGACTGGCTTCAACCTTCAAGAGGCAGATAATATCGTTATTGATTGAGGCGACACGTGCGAGACTACGCACAATATTTACGATAATGACTGTAAGTACGATTGTAAGAACGACTATATTATTTTACTAGATACATAATGTGAATTAGGATACTTGTTACGAACGTAGTACCCCATATACCATACATAGAGTTTTGATATTCGTTCTCAAGGGGGGCATAGATGAACGGAATATCTTTCTTCTCGTAGGTACACCCATGTGTATTTTCATAAAAACCTTCCCTTAAAAACTTTTAAAGCAGAAAAGATAATAACTTCTGAACAAAACGAGATTTTTTTTAACTAAGAACTTAATCATTATTATTACTTAGTTCTTAGTTTGGGATAAACCTCTTGTAGAACAACTAAACGGTAGTTAATAAGAACTTACTCGTACATACTCTAAGGCTGTTGAGGGCATATAAAAAACCTTACATACAAGCCTTACACAGTAGTTGAAGGGGAAAGAAAAATATTAACCTACTGCCTTAAAAGCATTCCTAATGTAATTTCATAAAAAGAAAAAAAGAGGCCCGCACTCAAAGACATCATCAGCCCGCTAAGTAATACGCTAAGACTGTGCGGGCTCCACACCTAAAGTGCTCTGTACTCGAGGGCAAGGGGCATAGACAAAGTGACTTCCATTCGCCTTTGAGGTGGGTAAACAAACTAATATAACGCTACGCAAACGAGCTACACGTTTGTGAGAAGACGCAACGCTCATTTCTTCGACAAGATTTTAAGGTAATTGATAGCCCGCACGCAATTTGTAAGTAATGATACATTGTAAGCTATCTATCTATCTTGTGGTGCAACTTCTTGTGGGGCCGCGTCCTCTACAATATTCCTCCACTTGTCGCGGTCCACTCAACTCAGCGTAGGCTGTAGACTCTAACAGATCTATACTAAGTTGAGTACACTCTACAATTTAAGGTGTAGTGATTACAATTGTTCCTAGATCTCTTGACCACAAGCCAATCATAGCCCAAGCCAAGCAAGGATCGATAAGGTTATGCTAACCTGCCGACATGAGACAAAATCAACTAGTTTTGAATTTCGACACATACTCGTAGCGTCAGTAAAATTGCGGAATGGTCTATAATATCATCTTCATGTCATCGTGTATTTGGACCGGATGGTCTGAAGTTTTGGAGAAGAATGAAGTTTTATATTAAAATTGTTAAATAAGTGAATAGTTGCGTTTCACATACATTGCTTCTTTGTTTTTTGGACAAGACATAAAATGGCCAGTTTACGATATCACAATCTAATCTCGACGGATAAAAAATATTGTAAATGAGAGTGGTTAAAGGAGAACTATAGTTATGACTGAGCAATAGTTCAGCAATAACTATACTACAATTATATGGTAGATTTTGGCATCAACTTTTTTCAAAGGCTTTTTATAGGCTAGCCCTAGACCTATTATGACACCTGATGAAAGTGATACTTTGCTCAGACATGAACAAAAATATCTTTGAAAGCATATTATGGTGTATAAGCCAATCAAATTGACGATAATTTTGAGACGAATGCCTACGCGGATGTTCAATGTGAACAAAACTTTTTGAGCAGCTACGCATAATAAATAAGTTTTTCTAATTAACTTTTAATTAAATAATAATGAGTGCGCGTTTTTAACGTTTAACTTATTACCCGGTAATTATTACAAGCAAAATGGATTTGTTTAGGGAGCACGCGAATTACCGTTCACCGCTGGGAAGTCTGCCGCTGACGTGATGATGGGCAGGTCTAAATTGAGCTATTTAAAAGAAGGCGTATATTTACGTAGTACTTCACTTGTATGTACAGAGTTTTGACATTACATATAGGATTTATGTTTGTACATTACTTACTTAATTATATAGAATTTGAACACTTAAGTAAGGTTTTATTAGCTGTCTAACGGCCGAGCTGTGCTTTTTACACGATTGCCCAAAAAAAGGAGTGTAATGTTTCTAGGGTTCATGTATGTATGTGAGTTTTTTATTGGACTGTATTTGAACATAATATGGGGTATCGTTAGAATCCTTACATCATTCCGAGTAACATTATAGACTATATATATATTTTTTTGTTGGAAAAAGTCGTTTTACCACAGTGCAGTCGTGTATTTTTATTTTTAAATTATTTACTTGTTATATACTTAAGTATAAGCATATTTTGTAAAGCGTTAATTTTTGTAGACTCTAGAGAGACGGGCTCTCTTCAATAACTTTTTTGAACTTTTGTGTAGTCTAAGATTATAAACTTTACATGAATAGTTATTTGTTATGCAAGGCCGCAAAGTTAATTTTTAAACCGAGTGTCGAAATTGAATGCTGAGCGCCGAAGGAAGGATGATTCTAAGTTTGAACTATAGGCACAAATGAAATGAAAACGCTCTTGCGGCCTATAGGGAAACATAAATGGCATTTCCCGCCCGCAGATTTCTTTTTTGAGCGAGTGAGATGGAAAATATTTTTTTTTGGGATACTGTAGTCTAACGTCCATACATACAAGTATTTATATTGATTCGTTACAAGCTTTTTTCATTACATCTTAAATCACGTATCTAATTCTGAATAACCGACATTGACCTGGTTTGCGTCATTTAAGATGTGGCTACACTGAGTTTGTTTTGCTATGTGAATTTATGCATTGACAGTAACTCATTCTCTGTAGGTATATTTTTGGGAGCATTATAGAAGGTATTTGTGGCATTTTGATTCCAGCCGTCGCTCCATCTGATTTGGGTCGTCTCCATACGTTCCACTTATTATTAGAGGATTTTTCTCTATACCTTTATTATATTTTATATGTTCAATGTATTGTGCGCTTTTCCTGTCGCATTAAAATAATTTAAAAAATAACCCGTACGTTTTTGATTCATCATCATATCTAATGATCTTAGCCTGCGAATGTCCACTGTTGGGTTGGACATAGGCATTATTTTCCAAGCGCGCGCTATCATACACTGTCCTTAGCTTTCCTCATAGCTTTCCTCATTCAGCCGCTTCCCGCTATGTCATATAGTCGGTCCAACGAGCTGGGGATCGCCCAGTCATACAAACCACAGAAAAATCTTTTCTTTTCTTTGGTCTGTGGTACAAACAAATTACTGCAGAATTGTAAGTACGTACTTGAAATATTTTCACTCAAGAACTTAGGACGACGCGTTTGACGTTGTAAATTACAAATGTAAATCTATGTGAATATTTATGTCTATAGATAGCTCATATGTAAATTGTAAGTTCACAAATAACTTCAACTTTTTGATCAAAATCAACGTGGGCTTGATGTGTTTACTACCTTACTGAATAAATCTTTTGAAAACCGTATATAATATTTATCAGCCCCGCATATTGTTGACCTAAGCTGGTTGTATCACACATTGTGATTCGATATGTTTTGACAGTTTTTTCAACGTCTCGTTTTAAGGTTCCATACTAAAATTGCAATAATGGAACCCTCTTTGAGATTACAATCTCTTTGAGGTAGGGACTATTTAGGATGTAAAGTTCTCGTTCGTTATTAATGTGAGATGTATGTCACTTTATTGTTATTTGCTAATAATAAATGTAGAGCTGATATGTTTTGTATGTTTAAAGATTGTAAATAAGTATGACATATTGTTAAATAATATGTAAGGGAGGGTTTTTTTGTATTGGCACCTGTGTTTTATTGGTTGTGACAATTCTTTTATTTGTACTGTATATATAATTATTATTAATTAACGTTAACAATATCTGGCCCTTTGATGGTTTGGTTTCAATTTCGTTTGCATATGAAATTGTGATGTTTACCCTCAGTTCTACTACAGGTTCTACGAAACAAATTCAAAAGTTTAATTACAAGTTGTCAAAAAATGTATAGTCTAGCAATGAAATTAGTTTAAGTGTCCCTTAAATTTTTGATTTTATTTCGAACAAGTCACGGAGTTAACGCTTGAATGGATTTTATATTTGATCATATGTGTATTGAAAATAAAAAGTCTGTAAATCTTTAGAGTACATTACAGATACTTATATACAGAGGTGTTAGTTACGTTAACGAACTGGTAATGGTGTAGCGGGTTCAATGATTTTTACTCTTCTCAAAACTGCCCAACGTGCTTAAAGAAGATCTTACTTCAAAATACTTACCACCCAGTAAAACTCCGGTCTTCGGCGTTGGGATGAAGATTGGTCTAGCGTAAGAATGCAGAATCTTACAGCAAAAACAGTTTTGAGTGACTTATCTAGCACCTCGGCTAGTGATATCTAATTATCTCGTCAGGTGCCAAGTGGCCTGGTGTGTTTTTGCCCTGACATGCAACCGACCACTAGAATTCTTAGCATCGCTCCACGCTGATGTGATTTGTATGAATTCGCTTGCGTAGTTGTGACTTGTAACTGCATATTTAAACAAAAACGGGTAATGTTTAAACTAGGGAAAACAAGTACAAACTAGTACCTACTCACTTAATTTTTTTAATCAAAATGTCTATCCTTTTATATTACTACTTACTGACACTTTTGGCATTTATGTTATTAAATGTCGCTATGTTCGGTAAGAAGTTTTGCATCGAGATGAACAAGCAAGGTACTCGGCACTTTTCAGTTAAAAAAAGTATTCCCAAACAAAGACCATCTATTTTCAGTACCTACTCAGCATTTCCAATATTTATTTTTCACATTCAAGGGCTCCTGGAAGAAATCTCTCCAGTAGAGATAAGCTGTCCTTGTGCTGTCCATACAAATAAATAAATAAATAAAGACGCTCTTCAAGTTAGGCAGCTACGAGTGTAAATCCAACTAATGTTCAAGTTAAAAAAATTACTTTGACGAAGGGTTCACCTTAGCGGCGGTATTTCTTCGAAAACCTTTAATCGAAATCACTGATTGTCTTACCAAAAGTTCACCAGACAGAAATTAGACTCGTCCTACCCATTTTCTAATCCCGTTTGCCATTTTTTTCATGCCAATTCCAGACGCGAGGGCTGCTTGCCAATTCGTTTTTTTCCTAGTATTTCTCCGAAACACGGGTTCTTCGAACTCACCTTGGTTTTGCCCTCCAAAATCTAGTATTAGTAATACAGACTTCAATTTAATGCCTAGAAATTGAACACGCCTTTTGTATTCGCTGAAACAGAGGTACCTATACTATACTATGCTAGAGGTAATAGACTAGGAGCCTATAGACGGTTTGTTGATGATGTTCATCAACTAAAAATATTCTAGTAATATATTCATTTAGTTCTTCAATAGGTATATCGAAATTTCGGTATACCGTAAGGTACGAAGGATTGATTACATGGAAAGTTGATGTAGGTCCTATTCGTTCAACTAATTTTATTTAATAGGCCGGTTAAAATGGCGATCTAATATAATTGTCATACATTCATATTTAACAATCAAGTTTCTGTTAAATTTTGCCTTCGGGTACGAAAGCTACGGGTAGTAAAACTTCCTAATAGAAAGTTTCATTACTTTATTAGTAAATACTTAGGGTCTTTAAATTTGTCGAGTGTTTTTTAATTTTTCCTTCCTGTCATGTTTTAGATACATTTTAATTAGGAGTAAAATTTAGATTTCTAATTTAGAATGCAAAATCTAAAGACATTTGTTTCGGCAATTTTTTGGCTCGCTCTTGGAGTACATTAAATCAGCTTCTATAATTATTATAATTTTGATTCTGGCCTTAATTCATGGTTCGGTGTTTAACACTATAAATGCCACTTGTTTGCCTTTCGTTCGAGCTCTAGTTTCGAAACTAAGATTGGAAAGTCTTTTTAAATAAAAATAAATAAATACACACAGTACCTACTGATATCTACTTAGTATTAATAACTTGATTTATCATTTTAAAAGCTATTTATCATTTTAAAAGGAAATATTGGTGACTCACAGGCATTATGAAAAGACAGCCTTCAAAACGCTGAACGTAGAAACTTTTAGCAGAGGATGTTTAAATAAACGATTTATTGTAATGATAACGACCGAATGTCGTAGCGGTAGCGATCTTGCCATCTGCATCAGAGGTTGGGAATTCGATTCCCACAACTGGTAAATGTTTGTGTGATGAGCAGGAAGATTTTCCAGTGTCTGGGTGTTTTTCAATACATTGTATTTATGTCAGTTAAATATCTTACTTTCTGGCTAGATTGCGATGTGTGTTCAAAAAAATTCATACGGGTTGCCGTAAAATAAGCCTTAAAACTCAGATCATTGATCTGAGCTTATAAAAAGCTAATTCGAAGTCGGCTAAAAGTTTTTGAGATTAAAGTAAACTAGCCGTGCCCGCGGACTCCGTTCCGCGTTAGCAATAGTTTTGTCCCGGCCCGTTTGTCCCGCGTAAGGCCCGGTTTCCACCAAAGCGGAGCGGAGCGAGGAGCTGTGTTTGAATAACCAACCTGCTGAATCATTTCGACATCTCCTCTCCCCTCAATTTCGGAGATGTGAGTTAGCCGTAGAAGATAGGCATATGCTATCGCGGACTTTTTTTACAGATTTTGATACGTTCTTTAATATTGTAGAACATTGTTTTGTTCTATCCTCAATACTTTCCGCGGCGCACGCGATGAAAGCAATTTTTTTTACGACGTGTTTATTAAAGTTTTAGTAAATGTGCGTAATTAATTTTGGAAATTATTATAGCCTGTGACACTCCCCAATAATGTAGCTTTCTATTGGTGAAAGAATTTTGAAAATCAGTTCTGTAGATCCAGAGATTACCCCTTACAACGTCACAAACTCACAATAGTAGTTTATGAAACGGATGCATAATGGGGGGTATTAAAACATGAGTGTGAGTTTAAAAAACGAGCCGCAGGCGAGTTTTTTAATAGTATCACACGAGTGTTTTAATACCTAATTATGTAGAGTTTCATACACTACTTTATCTACGCTCAAATTATCATAAATCCAAACCATAAAATCTTGCTAACGTTTGTCTTAAATCCTTCACTTTGTTGGTAAAAGATTGTGGGTCATTTTTGTTGCAATTACTAAAATGTCAGGTGGAGTTAAATTTTCTTTAGAACGTTTCACTGCTAGACATTTTTCCGCGCTAAGTTTTGACTAAGTAACAAAAATAACACATTGAAATGTTAAAAGTTAGGGTATGGCGCCAAAATTCAGTTGCAAACTGCGTATAGTCTGTTAGAGTAGAAAAATATTTATACAAGTCAGATAAACTATATTTTTAGTGGATAATTAAATAATCAAAAATTATACATATTTCTTTTCAATATTCTGTATGAACACACTTTTTAATCAGTCATATAAGGCAGGGAAAAATTATTGTTTCCGTGAATTAATTACAGTCTATGGTCGATCATGACTACCAACTAAATGCTGTCTGTGGACTCCTTATATAAAAAAAAAAAACAAAATTGAGGATTGGCTCTACACTCTCTTTTGGCTATGACGACCACAGAGAAAAGAAAGTTATTCCCTGGTCTGTGATGACGACACACAAAAATACAGGAACCCAGGGCCGCGTATCGTAATAGAAATTATTCAACTTTCTAGAGATATTTCCATAGTACAGCCATGTTATAATGAATAACTTTTTAATAATTATAGAAGTCTGTGAATAAAGTAGGTCAATATGTGACACATTTTGATTTCATAATTCGAACTTTAAGCAATGAGCGTAGATAAACATCGTTACGCTACCTCTTTATAATATTAGTATAGATTAGTAGTACCTAAATAATTTTGTTGGTCGCAATATCTAAGTAGCTATTAAACTCGAAGCAATGAAAGAGAACGCCTATCGGGCTCTCTGTCTACTTACGGACTATACGGCGGTCCTGTTTTCTATTTAATTGCACCACGTGCAGCGAGGTTATATCTAATAATTATGTGGAATATTTTTAGAAGATAGGTAAAAAAATTGGCACATTGACATTATGGCACAATAATTCGTGAAAAAAACATTAATTATTTAAAAATTCGTGTTGCGTGCTGTTTTTACACTGTGTAGATTCCAATAATTATTTCTTGCAAGAAAAGGGGGAATAACAGTTAGATTATTAACCATTGCAAATATTTCAAAATATTTTTGTCACGAGAAGTCCTTCACAAGCTACTTAAATATTAACAGGGTGATGCAGTTGAAATTCCTGCAATCCAATGTTCGCAAAAGCTGCATTGCAGATTTTGCGAATTCAGATCTATTTTCTATATTGAGAATCGCAGTAGATAAAGCTTCAACCGATTCATATTCATAAATTACACATACAGTTCCAGTATACATTTGATTTAAAAGAAAACGAATTTGTCGTTAAGCTTCTTCTTCAAGAAAATAAATAAACGTTTATTACTTCGTTTCCGCGTTCACACGTCTTCCATCCGCACTCAAAAAATATCACCCCAAAATTAAAATGATGTCACCCAGAAATCTACGGTATTGGTAAAAAATACACTCAATCGTCCCTAATCCTAATTCCTAATCTCGCCGGTACCACAACTTGTAAATTGGGTCGAAAGATAGGCACCTGACATCGACATTTTACCGTTGTGTGTAACTCTTACTTAATAAAATTATACTGTGCCTATGTTGTTAATAAGACGTCTTTAAGTCCGTAATTAGTAAGCAAAAAAATTTGCTACGTAGCTAACATGCAGTAAAAGTGACTTAGCATTTGTGCTTGTTGGTAATGTAAGCGATGCTTGATAAAAGCTAATTTTATCATGGTTTATATACCCGTCTTGTGATAAAAGCTAATTTTATCACGGTTTATATACCCGTCTTGTCAAATTTCTTGTCGTAAAGGGCAAAACAACGTTTAACCAGCTACCAACTGACCCAGTCCAGGATACAGTGTAAGTAGAAGCAGCGATGTTCATTGGGTAACTGTCTGCCCGGCAACTGCATTGCGGACTGCGGCTTTGCAGGAACCCGCTGCGGTACTCCTATTAGGGACTTTCCGTGTTACGAACCGTTCCAGTCGCTCTTTCCCATTCCTTTTTGCACGGAAACATCGCCGAATACGCAATCATGGGGCCTCGATAATGTACTTCAATTGCGGATTTCGCATTGCTCGAGTTTTTCCAATGTGATTTACGTTGTTTTGTAATTTGGTACATGTTGATGTAATTGGTCCAATTTGGGTGATTTGTGGTAGCGTTTTCGTTAGTCGTTTTTGTGGAAAATTTTGGGGGTGATTTTCGTAAGTATCTCAAGGGTTACGGTTTAAATAAAATAAGAAAAAATGGTAGGTATTCTATTGATCTTTAACTGCTGAAACGTAAAATTAGCGTTCTTTGTCGTAATTGTTGTTTTTATGGTAGCCCCGCCGAAAGGAAAAAGAATAACTTGTACTTCAGCTGAAAATATGTCAAGTATAGATACGTATTTTAAAACCACGATGACGCGCCTTACTCTATCAAAATATACAAATCGAATGAAACATAAGCAATTTTTACAGAGTGGGTCGCGTATTCGTGGATTGAAATATATATAAAGTATTAATGATGATACACTTCTATAGGCTAAAAGCATTAATTTTTAAGATGTTGGTTTTTAACCCCGGGTTGCATTTTTCATGAGCACTAAAACTGAAGTAATTAACAAATTAATCCAAAACCAAGTTTAAGTTAGTACTTTGAATTTTGTGTGTTTAATTCGATCATTTTGTATTTCTTAGTAAATTATCATAAGCGGCTGCTTTCATGTATCAAATGCTCGCTAAATCAGATTGGCGTGTCCCCTAAAATACAGCTATATAGCTACAAATGCAGAGTATATACATGTACAATACATATTTTGAATCTAATTACGGGCACGCAACATCAAGTCTGCGACCGCCGCCGGGTCGATGCACTCCGAATTGATAAAAGATTAACTTTTTGTTTGGCTAATGGCTACACGTTATGTCTTTAGCTAGATGCAAATGTGCCAACTGCAAGTTGGCTGCTATGCAATGTCATTGCAATCCACCGATTGCAACTCTACAGTCAATTAATGACCTGCTGGGATGTGAGCTCCACCATGAATGTTCAGTGTGGGCTCGTCGTCTTCACACGCCATTGAGAAATTTAGGAAGAGCTCTCATACATGTAATTTTGTTTGCGATTTTTTTTACTCCGTGAAATACAAGCAACTGCGACTCATGTAATTGCCTAAAACACACATTACTTCCAAAACTCAAATGTGCTTGGATATCAAACTCCTGAGTTTCTGCTAATAAGACGTCAGTCTGAAGTTGGAACAACTTATCTACCACAGCTGCGTTGCAATATTGCTTGACCATTCTAGATTCGTGGTCAACAGATGCCAATATCACAAATCAAGAACTCTACGACAGCTATTAAAATACTTTAGTTCAAACTAGGCTGTGGTGTTAGCGACGAGCTTTGTGCTATTGCCCCTCCAACTTTATTTCATTGCTGATATCTTAAATTCTTATTAAGCTGCTAAGAAGTCTGGTCGAGCAGCAACTTGTCAGTTGGAAGGATATACGTCAGTTCCTTGTTTAATCTGATTTAATTTAATGAAATAAGTTGCCTGCTGCTTTGGAGCTCCTTGCGTTCGATTTGTCGGTACATCTATAGACAGCTTAATTGAAATACATCTCTAGAAGTGGTCCCACTTCTTTGTTTGAATTCCAAATGCAAATTTGGTGGAAAATTAATAATGAAATGTGCATTATATTAGTTACTTTGCGCTGACATTTAACAGCGATTGCGTCAAGATCGAGTTTGAAATAATTAATGGATCGCTCGAATATCGAGACACGAGTATAGGTATTATAATTATGTTATTAAGGGTCGTTACATATTTAAATCCGTAACTTTTACTTAGGTATACCTTGGTGATTTGTATGAAGGTAAAAATTTGTAAGCTATATTGTCACAGTTTAAAAACTACTTCAAAAGGGCTTGATCGATTTTTATGATTTTTTAAGTTAGGTAGTCCTTGGACCTACCCAATATACACATATTGGGTAGGTCCAAGGACTACCTACCTTTCATATTTCCAAGTGGCTATTACAGCTAGTGACATGAAATTTGGAGTGGTTGTAGGTTATAGTGGCCCGCAGTCATTGCACTTATAAAAAATTGAAAATCGATTTTATTTTTATCAAAAGTGGGAAAACAGGGAAATACAAATTTTCAACATGAGATATAACAATATTGAGTGGTGTATCATAAGAGAGGGCGTTACTTGTGTATTCTAAAACCAATTTTTATTTAGTTTTATGCCTGATAGTTTTTGATTTATTGGGCAAACTGTCGATAAAATACCAGTCCCGCCCTCATCTTAGTTTATCAATAGAAATAATTATGATAAATAGAAATTTATGTATATTTTACGGGAAAAATAAAATAAACTCTGTATCTATTATACTTTTTTTGGTATCAGCAATTAACCCCAAAAAACAAAGTTAAGTTTGCGGTTCGGTAAGGAAGGTTTTACTTATTCTAAAATAGTACAGAACCCTCAGTGCGTGAGACCACTGTATCGGACTCGCACTTGACCAATTATTTATATTCCCAATGGCAAAAAAAAAAAACCTTTTCCCGGTCAACTAGTACCTACTATCTAAATTGTGTCAACTAGCGATATTCAAGTGTTATACGTTTCCGCGTGACATATTAGTAAAATTCTGTCTGGTTTGTTTCAGATCCACTGGGTTCAGCAGCCGATAATGTGACTGATAACGTGAGTACCTACCCAAAATGGATTTATTTAGACTCTTGGACTGTGTAACTACGTGGATACAATGCTACACAGTCACACTTATTAATTTTTATTATTATTATTTTTTAACTAAATAGGCTAGCGCTTCACACTTGATGGAAAGTGATGATACAGTTTAAGCTGGAACGCGCTTGCCTAGGAGATGCCTATTCACTCTTATCTTGCTTTGAAGGTGCCCAGGTTGTAAATGGCGGGAAAGACTGTGTGCGTGTGTATGTTTGTAACTCCTTTGGCTTAGGCTGAATTCCCAATAGTTGATACTTAAGTAAGTAATGCTCATTTTCAACAACATTTTAAGAGACACCTAAGCCATTAGGTGACAGTTGTTGTTAATGAAAACTGTCACCAATCGGCTTAGACGTTTCTTAAAGTGTTGGTGAAAACGAGCAGTGTATTAAATTGAATAAATTATTACCGTATTGAGGAACCAATTTCATAGTTAAATAGTGCTTGAGTAAACTAAAAAATTGTGGTTTTTCAAACGGTGGATTTAATACTTTAATACTGTAATACTAATAAGTACTACTGAACAACGTAAACGCTCGCACACTTACACGCAAAACCATACAAGTGCTTTCATTGCATTACATGTAATCCACTCATGAGTACTGTACCTACCTGGATAGGTATTTGCAATTACTGATCTACCGCAAACAGAATTAAATAGAGAGGCAAATGAAATATACCTAACCTTATAAAAGTAAAAATTATTTAACAACGGAAAAAATAAGTGCGAAGCAATACTACACTGATTTCTATTGAAGTATTTTATTAGCGACCCGATATTGGACATTGGTTAAGCTAAGATGAACATACTCGAACTTTTGGGTGTTGCTAGGCTGACTTCTACAACTAAGTTGCGAAGAGATCTCAGCGATTAATACAAAAGCATAGATGTAGGTAAAATCTGTGGATGTAGGATGCAGTTTACGATTTTACATAACACATCGGCACAGTCCGTGACATCCTTCGCTTTTTTAAAAATTTTACACAATTACTAAAATTTGGTCAAGTGCGAGTCGGGCTGGCGCACTAAGGGTTCCGTACCATCAAGACCCATTCTCAATGTTGTGGTGTTAGTAAATGAACGTGAAAAATATATCGTTTAGCATAAGTGCGACGTATCATACTGTTTTCAGTGTAGAGTTGGGGGCTGCTTCCCGTTGCAATAATGCATCGCGATAAAATCGTTGTTATTTTAAGCGTGGTGTACATACTATACCTATTATGCTCGTTTTCACCAACATTTTAAGAGTCACCTTAGCCCTAAGGTGACAGTTGTTGTAGGTGAAAACTATCACCTATCTGCTTAAGCATTCGATTTAGGCGTTTCCTAGGTTTAGTGAAAACGGCTGTTACAGCCGTTTTCACTAAACCTAGGAAACGCCTAAATCGAATGCTTAGCCCTAAGGTGACAGTTGTTGTAGGTGAAAACTGTCACCTATCGGCTATGCATTCGATTTAGGAGTTTCCTAAGTTTAGTGAAAACGGCCGTTAGTGTTTTAAATATACGCGACAAAACCGACGTTTTGCTTGACGGCGTCGCGTCGGTTCGTTAAAAGATTTGGATGTTGTCTTTGCAACTGAATTGCGTGTCTTCTTAATTTATAATATGGAATAAATTTTTGTATTAGTTAATTTGCACTTATAATGAAACTTATATTTTAGTTTTTTGACACATAGGAGCAATGAAGCCAGTATTCTAGGTAATGCTAGGTAATTTTTACGGAAATAAATGATTCTTTTATGTAAATTTATCTTAAAACAATGTTGACTGCAAGTTGCGACTTTCGTAACGTGAAGAGGCGTCATGTCGTAAGTGGTAACCCCAATGTACACATGGATTAATAAAATCGAAGCGGGTGCAAAACAGTAACGTAAAATGCCGCCTATTGTCTGCCATGATCGATTGAGATTAGATATACTGTTTCCAGGGTTATCGCGTGACTAGGGGCTGCCGAACACTTATTTTGGCCAAGCCTGGGGTAGTTAGCGATCGTACAAACATTACATATGTAAATGCAACTGATTTTATTGTTTGTTTATCGGTTTGTTTTTTAACCACGCTGGAATATGATGAAAACCTGGCTAGAGTGATATTTTCAAAAATTTAAATCGCAAGATGGGCTCTAAGCCTTCATTGCGTGCATCAAAAACGTCCACAGACATGTTGAGTGAGTGCTCTCATAATGCTATAGTTTCACTTGTGTCAGAGAGAGTGACAACATGTCGCACACAAGACAAAAACGTGGATGTTTTTGGAGGTTTAAGGCTCATCTAGCGATTTAAATCGTTGGATATTTTCTTATCATTCCACAAAAGTGTTCATGTGAGCTTATCAATTTGAAGTGATTATAAAGTTGAGGCATAAGTTATCGCCATCCTTATTCTGTGTTATATGAATGCATTGGGTACAGTTATTGTTCTACTAGCTACATATAAAATTGTGCGTATATGTTATGTAAACTGTGTGTTATGTAACTGTACACAACGTAATGTATGTGGGACCGACTGAGTTGCAGTGCAAACAACATACAGAAAGATATTTCAATCTTCGATGAAAGTGGGGCACTTTGTCAAAATCGTTTATGTTTTATTCTATGAGGTAACAGTAGTTTTATTCATTTCGTATGAAGTTTGACAGAGTGGGGGGCGCCGTCGTGGATTGAAATACCTATCTATATTTGTCAACTACTGGCACTTGCTATGACAATTTGATTTTGCTGAGGGAGCGATCATCCCGTAACTCCTTCAGAGCATGTCTGTTGCTGTAATTTTACAACCGGGAATGAAATATAACAATCATAATAAAACACAGCTTATTGCACTTTATAGTTTACGATTCGGGCCCCTCAGGAGTCAAACAGTTTACAACATTGTACTTGTAGTTTACATTATTAATACACCGGGAGCTTGGGTATTGCATCGAGCCCCCATAACTTGCATCTACCCTCATAAAGATAATTAAAATTTATGTCTCTAGTATCAAGTTTAATATTTATATTATGAAAATATTGCTGGTCTTCTAGATGGGAGTCTTAAAGTTAAGTGTTAGGGGAAGAGTATAGGTAGAAAATATCGGATTTGTTAAATTCACACAAATATTATGGAGACGAAGTTTGTATGTACGGTCTATATGTGCGTATATTATGTTTGTTAGTTCTTCACGCCGTGACTACTGAATGGGTCAGTGACTTAAAAGTTTGACTTTAACCACCTTTAATAATACCGAAGTAAAGAACATTAGAGGCAACTAACAAAAAACCAACGCGAGAAAATCTGCGTGGTGTGGGAGTTCTACGATATATTAATTATATATTTTTCCACGATATATTAGGGTTCCATACCAAAATGGTAAAAATGGAACCCTTATGGTGAGACTTTCTCCGTCCGTCCGTCCGTGTCCGTCCGTCCGTCTGTCACACTCGATTATTTCAGTAACTATAATAGCTATTTTTTTATTATTTATTATTTTTTATTTTTATGCTTGATAGTTTTCGAATTATTAGGCAAACTGTTGAAATAATACCGTCCCCCCCGCCCCCCTTATCTCCGAAGTTTACCAATAGAAAAATCTGAAATAATTATGATCAATAGAAATAAATGTATTCTTTACAGGAAAAATAAAATCAACTCTCTAACTATTATACTTTTTTTGATAATAACAATAAACCGGCAAAAACAAAGTTATGTGTGCGGTCTGCCAACAAAAGTACCTACATGTAAACTATACTCGTAAATTCATGAACCAAAGTGATTCTTTTAATGTTTAACTTCTTTCATGGTATGGAACCCTCGGTGCGCGAGTCCGACTCGCACTTGGCCGGTTTTTTTTGTTTATATATTTACCCAATTTCCTACACATGAATGAGGTTTCTTAAAGGCAACAATTTCTCTCGTTATCATTTTTTTGAGTCGCGTTGAAGTTGTTGACAGTCGCTAACGAGGTATGCCAATTAAGTTTCACTTGATTCCTTATCCGTTTTTTGTTGTAAGTACACAGAGAAGGTATTGTTGTGAAAAAAAAACCAGATCTGTGAAGAGATGTGACTGTAGGGCGGTGCATAGTGCCGCCTTGCATTTTAGGATGTCGTGGAGTCGATTCTCGACTTAGATTAAGAAACTGGTTAAATATTAAGATGGCGATCTCTTCAATTTTTTCACGTTCATATGATAAAATATTTAAAATTATATTATAATAGAAATATGCATAATAATATATCGTACTTGCATAATATGTCGTAGGCAATTTGTAAGATTCCGCTTTTTACATTAAGCCGTCGTCAATTTACTAACGTTCGCGAAGGCAAATTGTAAGTTTAGAAATGCTTGCCGTTTTGTAATTTTCCGATGGCAAAATGACGTCAACGTTGGTTTTTTAGGGTGCTGAACCCATAGGTTAAATAAGGGGCCCCTATTTCTGAGACATCGCTGTCCTCTTAACCGTGATAGTTAGATGACTGAAATTTTCACAAATGATGTATTTCTGTTCCCGCTATAACAAAAATACTAAAAAAAAACAGAATAAAGTAATTAAAAGGGCCTCCCATACAACAAACGTATTTTTTTGCCATTTTTATAAGGAATGCTACGGAACCCTTGGTACGTGAGCCCGAATCGCACTTGACAATTATTTTAAAAGTTATTTGTCTGATAATACTTAGGACTGAACTCTTATTTTTGAACAAGGAACATTTAATTTTAAAAGACTCACGAACGCACTTGCCGTACGGTAGTTCTCTAATTAATTAAAAGGTGTCATTCGAAATGTTATACGTAACGAGTGAACATAATTACGTGAAATTACTGGTTTCAAATGGGCACCCTTATTAAAAAAAACTAATTTGAACCCTATTCCCCGAGCATTTAAGTCAGGGACACCTTTGAAACTTTAATACGAGCTCAGTCGAATGTTCCCCTTTGTTTGATTTTCAATGTTATTTTTTCAGTTAATTGTTAGAAATTTTAATTATTAGCCTTCGTATTTTGATGTCACATCCTGTTGGGCAGACCAGTGGCGCCGCATTCAACGTAATAATCGTGTCGCGTCGGCATGAGGTTCGGCTGTCGTGTCTATGCGAGGCGACTAGTATATTAAGACAGGGTTTTAGGAAGTCCTTCTCTTTTCGGACACAACCTTCGACAGTGAATACGTCAAGTGATAGTCACGTGTTAAAGTCAGTGCAGTGTTGAATGTACGTGTTACAATCAGTGCAGTTTTAAATGTAAACGTCATCACGTGTGTAGTAGTGTTATTTAAGTGCAGTAGTGGAATTAAATCAGTTTAAATAACCAAATCTGTGTATTAAAATACCACTGAGTTTATAGTTCAGTCAGTGGGATGCCGGGAAGGCAGCCCTTTTGCCATCCTGGTTAAGGACTACGCCCAAAATCAACTCACGATGGAGACAAATGTACGCAAACGCGTACCGAGCCCCGAAACCGATTCAGAGGTTTCGAGCTCGGGCAGCAGCACGCACAGTCAATCGAGAGGCCGTCGCAGGTCTCCCCTGCGCAAACGCCTACGCCGAAGAAGATCTCGGGAGCCTAGCTGTCGAGATCGCCACAATACTCGCAGCCGAACGCGCACTTCAGCCCGGACACCGCAGCCAACGAGCCGCTCCAACAATGAAGCAGGTACCTCAGACACACTTATATCTACATTTCTAGAGTTTATGCAAAGTATCAAAAAGGACAGTAATAGTGAACGTTTTCCTGTAATGAACGTTATACCAGAATTTGATCCATCCAAACGTAACCAAACTATTCACACGTGGCTTTCAAAAGTCAACGAATGTGCATCTATTTATGGTTGGACGGACAAACAAATAGCTTACTATGCATTACCGAAGTTAGTGGGGTTAGCCCAGAGGTGGTATCAGGGATTACCAAGTGTAAAATTTTCCTGGCCTGAGTGGGAAAGTAAATTAACTTTAGCATTTCCAAGCGAAGAAAATTATGGACAGTTATTGACGGAAATGCTTGCTTGCAGGGCTCGCTTTAATGACTCATTAGAAGAATATTTTTATGATAAAATGGTTTTGTTAAATAGATGTAAAATAAAAGGAAAAGATGCCATAGACTGCATTTTGTTTGGCATTGAAGACAGGTCCGTCCGAACTAGTGCCGAGGCGGCTCAGTTCAGCGAACCTGATAAGTTGTTAGTGTATTTAAGAAATGTCAAAGCAAATAGAAGACAAGAGAAGTCAAATGTAACCATGCAAGCAAGTACTTCCGATAATAAGCGCGTAAAACGTATAAGTCAGGGCAACGGCCCACGTTGTTACAACTGTGCGGAAGAAGGACACCCTTATTTTAAGTGTAAACAACCCCTTAAGCGCTGTGGAACTTGCCATAAAGTCGGGCATGAAACCCGTGACTGTACTGTTAGAATCGAAAATAGTTCAAATCGATCGAACCCCACAAAAGATAAATCTGTTTTATGTGTTTCCGTAAGTCAGCAAAGTGATGAAAAATATTTTAAACAGGCTGTTGTTGACGGTCATGATTTAAGTTGTTTTATTGACTTCGGAAGTCAATGTACTATGGTTAAAGAATCAGTTGCTAAAAGGCTTAATAAAACTTTAATAATTGACAATTTACCTGTTTTGAGGGGGTTTGGTAACTCTCTTGTTGAATGTCTTGGCAAGTGTTCCTTTTTCATAAAAATAGATTCAGTTAGTGCTCAAGTAGACGCGCTGGTTGTGCCCGATGGTTATTTACGCGAATCATTACTAATTGGACAAACGTTTACGGAACAAGATCACATAGTGGTATACAAAACTAAATCCGAACTAAAGTTCTTAAACAAAAGCGTGCACCGAAACGATAAAATTCAGCTATTCGTCTCCGAATCGGTATCTATTACAGGTCTTGGAGCGATTGATGTTCATTCTGAACCAGCGTATAATGGGGATATATTGGTAGAATCAAGTCTCAATTCGCAAAAGGAATATCAAATAATTGAATGTATCACCAGATTAGAAAATGGGAAAGGTACATTAATTATAAAAACTCTAAACCAATCAAACGTTGAGTTGCACGCAAATACGTTGTTAGTAAGGGCCCAACCATGCAGTGAAATTAAAACTGTACTTGTAAGCAGAGTTGAACGCGATGATAAATCTAGTCCAGAAATTATAACAGACGAAATGGTTAATACAAGTAAAAATTTTGACAGAACCAAACAATTAACAAATTTATTAAATCAATATAGGGATTGTTTTGCTTTTCAAGTGAAAGAACTAGGTTGTGTAGCGGGGACAGAAATGAACATTAATCTCAAAGACAATACGCCAGTTGTTTATCGCCCATATCGCCTGTCTCATATGGAAAGGAAAATAGTACGTGATATGGTTGATGAATTGAAGGATTCCGGCATCGTTAAGGATTCCAATTCGGAGTACGCATCTCCTATTTTATTAGTTAAGAAGAAGTCCGGAGATTACCGTCTTTGCGTTGATTATAGGAACCTTAATAAAAGAACCGTTAAAGAACACTACCCTTTACCACGGATAGACGATCAATTAGATAATTTATCTGGAAATAAATATTACACCACTTTGGATCTTGCTTCCGGTTATTACCAAATTCCCATGTCTGAAACGTCGAGACATCTAACTGCATTTATAACGCCGGATGGTCATTTCGAGTTTAACAGGATGCCATTCGGGTTGGCCAACGCGCCGTCAACTTTTCAAAGAGCAATTAATGATATTTTGGGCAATGCGAGATTTAAAGAAGCATTCGCGTATATGGATGATGTAATCATCCCATCAAAAACTATAGAGGAGGGATTTCAGAAATTAATCAACACGTTAGAATTATTTCGAAAGGCCGGGTTAACACTTAAATTATCGAAATGTAATTTCTTTAAAGAATCGATAGATTATTTAGGTTTTGAAGTTTGTGAAAATGGTGTAAGACCAGGTAAAACTAAAATTGATGCAGTAGAAAATTTCCCTGTACCGACTGACCAGCATAGATTGAGACAATTTCTTGGACTAGCTAGCTTCTTTAGGAGGTTCATTCGAGGATTTTCAATTATAGCCCAACCTTTGACGAGACTTTTAAAAAAGGATGTTAAATGGCAATGGGGTGACGGCGAGGAAAACGCCTTTCAAACTTTGAAACGAGAATTAGTAAAACGACCAGTACTAACATTCTTTAATCCTGGCCACGAAACCCAGCTGCATACCGACGCTTCAAAATCTGGGATTGCTGGAATTTTGCTGCAAAGGCCAAATAAAGAATCTCCCTTCAGTGCGGTTGCTTATTATAGTAGACAGACATCCCCAGAAGAAAGTCGGTTCACTTCCTACGATTTAGAGACACTAGCAGTGGTAGCTTCTATGCAACGTTTTAGGGTATATTTGTTGGGTGTACCGTTCACAGTGGTGACTGACTGTAATTCACTCCGTGCTACTTTTGAAAAGAAGGATATGCTTCCTAGGGTGGCTAGATGGTGGGGAACAATGCAAGAATATGATTTTAATATTGTTTACAAACCTGGTGTGACTATGAGTCACGTCGATGCGCTTAGCCGCAATCCCATAGCGGATAAAGAGGTATTAGACATTCTAAATGTCGAATCAGATTGGATCGTAACGGTACAACAAAGTGATCCCGAGTTACAGCGTATAGTTCGAATACTTAACGATCCTGAAACTAAAAATTTAGTGGACCTTAAAGATAACTACATCGTAAAACGAGGGCTCTTATATAAAAGGACTAGCGAGGGGGACCGTTGGGTGGTACCTAAGGGGGTACGTTGGCAGATTCTAAAGGCCAACCACGATAACATAGGGCACTTCGCGTTTGATAAAACCTATGACAAAATTCGAAAACAATACTGGTTCGCTAAGATGAGGCGTTTTATAAAAAAATACATAGATTCTTGCTTAGAATGCGCACATAACAAAGTGCCATCGGGAAAAAGGGCTGGTGAATTACATCCGATCCCTAAGGTCGACTGTCCCTTTCATACAATACATGTTGACCACCTGGGTCCGTTTGTACGTAGTAAAAAGGGAAATTCTTACTTACTACTTATAATCGACGCTTACACAAAATTTATAATGTTATATCCCGTTAAAAGTACAAAATCAGTCCATTCTATTAAAGCCATTAGAAATTATTTCCACATTTTTAGCGTTCCAAAACGCCTAATTTCGGATCGAGGTAGTTCATTTACGTCAAAACGCTTCGAAGAATTTTTAAATAATCTTGGGGTTAAACACATCCTAAATGCAGTAGCGACACCGCGGGCAAATGGCCAGATTGAACGATACAATCGGACAGTGTTAGCTGCTCTCTCAACTACCAACCATGGTAAATCCGAATCTCTGTGGGATGAATGCATTTCTGAAGTACAATGGGGCCTAAACAATACGCTAAACAAAGGTATCGGAAATACACCAGCACAAGCACTCTTTGGTACGGATCTTATAGGAACCTCTGATTCTCTGGCAAATATTTTAAATAATGAAAATGATAACCCTAGTGAAATTAATAACGAAAGAGATCATCGTAAAGGAAATGAACAAGATGTCGGTCTTAAAACTGTTAGAAATGAGATATCTTCATTTATCAATAAAAATCAAACCAAACAAAAGACACGTTTTGACAAGAAGAGAATTAAAGTTAATTTTAACGTAGGCGATCTTGTAAGAGTAGAAAGAGATATCCCTTCAACAGGTGGGAGTAGAAAATTAGTTTCAAAGATTCGTGGTCCTTATCGAATAATTGAAGCACTCCCAAATGATAGGTATGTCGTTGAAGACACTCCTCTATCTCGAAAGGGTAACAGAAATTTTAAAGGCACTTTTTCGGTAGATAAAATTCACCCATGGTTAGTTTTTAATAGAAATTGTGGAGATTCTAGTAGTGAATCTAACGTTTCTGACGAATAAGTTTTATTAAGCGACCTCTTCCCCACAGTTGCAAATAAGAACCGTCAATTGAAAGGAAACACTGTTGTAACAAATGTATATTAATGAAATAAGAAGCTATTTAAAAGAATAGGTGATAATGATATTATAGTGTATAATAATATGATATAATAATGTAAATCTAAGTAGTTATTTACTTTACTTCTATTGATTTGATCACGTACAAAATAGGTAAGCATTATTGTTTAATGATGTAATTTTATTAATTACTACATCTCTATATGACTCAAATGGACCTTATTTAATTAATTTGATTATTTTGGCTAGCAAATATTTCTAAGTAATTTTGATTATTAATATGGATCCAAATTAGTATAGTTCATCATTCATGTTGTTGATTTAAGATACATCTTTATAATATTAAGTTGGTAAAATAATTTTATTATTAGTGTAAAGTTGAGAGTAATGGAAAATAATATTATTTTCAAATGTCAAATGTTCAGCTGCAATGTTCTATTAGTTAAAAGATGATGATTCTTTGATGTATTGTTCGAATGAAAGTTAGAAGTTGATGATTCTGTGATGTATTTTTCGGTTAAAAGTTAAAAGTTGATGATTCTTTGATGTATTGTTTGAGTGCAATGTGAACAAATAAATGAATTTATTCGGTGCAAGATAGTTAATATTAATCTTTAAACCATTATACTGTAGTGAACATGAATGGGGTCACACAGCTTATTGTAGTGAACATGAATGGATGACTCAGCTTACTGTAGTGAACATGGAGGGGTCACTCAGCTTACTGGAGTGAACATGAAGGGGTCACCCAACTTACTGTAGTGAACATGGAGGGGTCACTCAGCTTACTGGAGTGAACATGAAGGGGTCACCCAGCTTACTGTAGTGAACATGAAGGGGTCACTCAGCTTACTGTAGTGAACATGTAGGGGTCACTCAGCTTACTGTAGTGAACATGCAGGGGTCACTCAGCTTACTGGAGTGAACATGCAGGGGTCACTCGGCTTAATTTAACTATGAGTATGTAGAGATCACTGTTCAAGTTACAAGGATTAATTATTTGTATGTAGATACGTAAACTGTTTCTGAAGACTTTTAAGTTAGACTCTTTGAAGTTGTAAAGATGCTGGTTTGTTTCACGGGACGTGAACTCGGTCAGGAAAGGCCGACTGTTAGAAATTTTAATTATTAGCCTTCGTATTTTGATGTCACATCCTGTTGGGCAGACCAGTGGCGCCGCATTCAACGTAATAATCGTGTCGCGTCGGCATGAGGTTCGGCTGTCGTGTCTATGCGAGGCGACTAGTATATTAAGACAGGGTTTTAGGAAGTCCTTCTCTTTTCGGACACAACCTTCGACAGTGAATACGTCAAGTGATAGTCACGTGTTAAAGTCAGTGCAGTGTTGAATGTACGTGTTACAATCAGTGCAGTTTTAAATGTAAACGTCATCACGTGTGTAGTAGTGTTATTTAAGTGCAGTAGTGGAATTAAATCAGTTTAAATAACCAAATCTGTGTATTAAAATACCACTGAGTTTATATAATTCAACTCATTTTAGATTGACATCCGATACCTCTTTGATTATAAGGCGCGTGCACAACATGTGACTAATAATACTGACATTGCCGGATACCTTAAATATAGGCTAAAAAAATGTTGGGGGGGGCGGACAAATTGGGTTACCAAATTGATTTAGTCGAAGCTTATTATTTGATGCACTGCACAGCATGTTTTTATGTTTGTTACTTTTTGGGTTATATGCATTTTGTAATCTGTGGGCTGATTCTGTATGGTTCACTTAGTTAGTAAGTAACCCTAACTGGGTTATTAACTAAGAAAACGAAGGCAAAAATCCTATTTTTGCACAAATTACCAACCTAGGTCGGTATGTTATCATGTCTGTATACCATGCTAGTTGCTATCTTGTACAAAAAGAATACAAAAATAGGATTTTTGCCTCCGTTTTCTTAGTTAATAACCCAGTTAGGTTACTAACTAACTAAGTGAACGATACAGAATCAGCACACTGAAATAGGATACACCATTTTATCGTGCAGCTTTGGTTAAGTTAATGAATTTGGTTTAAATAAAGTAAGTAAATAAGACAGTATGTTGAAATAATGATCGACTGTGATAGACAGACGGACGGATGAAGTAGCATCATAAAGAAATATCTCAAAAAAGTACTAAAATGCGTATAGATATTTCAATCCACGATGACACGCCCCAGTCTGTCAATCTCCGTATGAATCGAATGAAACATAAGCAATTTTGCTAGAGCGGGACGCGTCTTTGTGGATTGAAATATCTAAATCTGATCCGAAATAAATTATGATGTCGTGTAGACCGCAGGGATACAGAAACAAGCTAATATCCTTACATCTCTAGTTATTTAAATGTAATTTATAGCTCATTAGAAGATATTCGATCATTAGGTAAGACACGACTGTTTTATACAAAAAAGATCTTCAAAAAAAATAAAAGGTTCCTACAGCCATTAAAAATACATCGGGAAGTGGATTAACAAATGCTTAAGGGCTCATCAAAGGCAGAGCAGCGGGAAGCGCGAAAGGGGGTCAAATGTACCACCACCTGTCACCTGTCCACTCGTCAACAAAAAGCTTACTCACAAAAAAAGCTCACACAAAAAATCCACAAAAGTGATGGAAAGTAGATATTATTAGAGTCACTTGATACAGGAAAGGTTTTTTATCGCCTCAGTATCGAATTGACTTGCATAGAGACATAAAAAATGTCGCCAAGACAATGTAATGGTGTCTATTCAGGCGTATACCGGAGTTAAATGGTGTTGAAGACGGGTGCACCTGTTTTCCCCTTCTTTTAGTAAAAAACAAAAGATGGGCATATTTCATTTGATTCCATAATATTGAGTTGCAGAGATTTAAGAAATGGAGGTGTTAGATGCCTCTCAATTGGATGTGATTTTTTTGCGATTAAGTTAAATCGGAAATACTTCATATTAGCACAATACAGTAATTCAGAAGACAGATTTTATTATGTTTATCATTGAGCGATCTTCTTTATTATTCTCAAGTTAATAAAATTTCACGACCATTCATTTTGAACGGTAATAAAATCGACTTTCATATTAATTAGGGATTAATTTAGGCTTGATTGAAAGTTAATGCCACCGAATTATTACTTTGCTCTGATTGGGCCACCAATAAATCTCGGACGGCCGTACAATAAACGCATACTCGTACCGGTGGTTGCCCTGCCACTTCGTTTGGGAATCATTTCGCGTTTCCGGTCCAAAAAGCCACACACCAAATATTAAAACAGTTATTAAAGTTACAAAAAAAGTCTTAAGTTTTGTCCAAAAATGTTAAAAATTGTGTATATTGCTTGTAATCATGTTTGTATTTTATATTGCACACCATTGTATCGGTTGTTACTTACACTGTGACTTAAGATCATGTATCTATTATCATCATTCTGTAACTTGTATTTTGCAATAAAGATATTTCAATTTCTATTTCAATCCTAATATAGCAGTAGAGTTAGTACAGGTTTTTGTACAACTTTCGAGTCGACTCGCTTCGAAAAATCGGAACGGATTTCGGCATACATCTACAGCCAAGCTGATAACCGCCGAAAGTTCACAATGTTTCACTTTTACTAACCTACTGAAATCTATTTGGGAGGTTTTTGCTTCATGAGAGAGTGTGTCAAAGGTCCAGCCAAATCCACGGGTGACAACAGTACCTACCTAACTGAGACACCAATTAGTGGTAAAAAAATTACCTTTTTATCTCAGACTACATTAATGTAATCATTTACGATCAGCACTCAGCTAATACGAGTTTATTTAGAGTTAAAACAAAAATGTCTTATTAAAAAAATTACAAAATATGTATGATCTACGTACCAACATGAGATTTTTTTGTCCCTTTTGATTCTTGTCGAATGGACACAAGGACATAGAAATAAGGTTTTTACGTTCTTAAATAAATTAAAAAAGATAGATGTAATTTTAGCAGTGACGAAGTACGCTACTGCGCCAAGAGGACGAGAAATATGTGACGTACATGTTGAAGCCAAAAATTTATCAAATATAGCGTCGTGACCGCCCACTACATTACCGTACCGCTGACAGCGCAATATAATGTTGTCGCTTACATTAGCGCCATTTGAAAGCCTAAAAATACATGCGTGACGTCAGTAAGTGTTAAGTCCTTTATATGTTTAATTAATGAAATTTAGCGAATAAACGTCTTCACTGTTCAAATGAAGTCGAGTTTGTTTATTATATTATATACTAACCCAAACAAACCCAAACCCGGCCGAACTCCGTTTCGCCACCAGATGGCTTTCCCGCTAAAAAGATTTTCCCGCTTTTCTGTTGAAATTTTTCCTGAATTTTCTTTGCTATAAACCTTACGGAGCCCGAGACCTTTCCATCGAATGCAAAACCGTGCAAATCGGTTCGTGCGTTCTGGAGTTATAGCGTCAGGAAGGAAAACCCGACTTATTTTTATATAGTAAAAAGAAGAGAAGATTATTTAAGTATTTAATTCGGTTTGCTCTGTCTGTAATTCGTTTAGGGAATAAATAATAATAATAATGGCCTTCTCTTCATGTATTTCAACAATTAAACATAGCTTTTCCGAGCGACTAATATAAAGAATAAAATGTCTATCCCATCCTTAAATCCTTGACATTTACAAAGAATGATTTGTTACAAGGAAACTCCGGGGCAGGTGACAGCAATTATTCCGATATGCAACAATAATAAACGAGTAGAGTTTAATATACTGAGCTCCGACCTCACCTTACGTTGGACCACCTTTTGACAGCAGCTGCCACTGTCCTATAATAGGGACGCGTCACGAATGACTCCTTCAGTGCCCGTATTCTGTATCTCGGTGCCTTTCAAAGAATGATAGCCACTGGCATATGTTTATTATCCATTAAAAGGTTTGCTATGGAATAAAAATAACATTTCCTTAGCAAAACTTCAATGGAGGAAAAACATTTGCTGGTGGCTATCATTCTTTGATAGGCACTGAGATACAGAATAGGTACGCAGGTGTTTTGTTTTAATGGACAATGAGCTTTCAAATGTCTTACTGTAGGAGCTACTTAAGGCGAACTCAACAGATCTGCCCGCGAAATTCAAAATTTTCGTGGTTTTTTGCAATTTGTACGCTAATTACACATCATAGGCTTATGGTAGTCATTTTGCGAGAATGGCAGTTACTTCTTTACATGTTTATATCAAAATTTTTGCATAAAATGTCTAGCCTAAGAAATTAGTCCGAGTAAAGAGTTTTAAGTGAACAACTCGCAAATCTCGGATTAATTTCTTTAACTCGACACTTTCAAGCAGAGATTTTTATATAAATACGTGAAGATGATCTTGGGATTATCGCAATTTGACTGCCATAAGCCTATTACTTCTTATCAGCTTAAAAATCGCGAAAAACCACAAAACATTTAAATTTCGCGGGCACACCTGTGGCGTGATCCTTAAGTAGTAACCTTTGCTGGAACAAGTTGGATCTCCAAGAGGTACAAAACCTTAGATATAGATGCAACTACGTAGCCATAGGTATAAAGTTAAATTTGATTGAAAACTGCGGTCGACATCACAATTCACAACAGACTAAGGGTGCCATTCCACCAGATATGTGTTATGCGGCTATGCTGCGAAGATGTGAATTTCAAGCTACGAAAATATATGACGGTTTTCACCAATACTAAGCTTTATAGCTTGACGAGAAAGATGCGCTATGAATGTGCTATGCGTCGCTGCACAGCTCGAGCTATGCGATGTATCGATAGTAACGACATACTGTAATAACTCTGCTCTGGACATAGCTACACCACTCGCGACGGCGCATAGCAGGCATCTATAGCGCACGCATCCATAGCATACATCCTTTCATATATGAATCCGTTTCCACCAGTGGCAAGCTATGTGCACCAATGAATATATAATTATGATTTGTGGAAATCAAACACATCCATAGCAACGTAGCATAGCACATCTCTGGTGGAAAAGCAGCCTAACACGTAGATTTATATAAACCGCTCATTGTCCTATTTGTAGTTTGCTCTTAGTTTATTTTCTTAAAGATAAACATAAAGGCGGTACCACCCATAGATTTCAATTTAACAGCGCAAAAAGGATGGACACAAAAGCTGTATTGTCCTCTCAATGCTTTGCGGCAGTGGCTCCCAAACGTTGGGTAGTGATTAAACTGGGGAAATTACTTCAGCTTCGCTGCCAGACATTTTTTGCTATCTCCTGCTTTAAAAACATCTTGAATTCCTGATTATACCTACTAGATTTTGATTGCGCCTTTGCTGGCTTTGAATTTGTCCTTTATTAAGCCAAACGGTAGGGATTTATTCAGGGTATAACCACAGATTAGATAACCGTGTAAGCTACCGATGTCCATTGCGAATCTGGTCTGCTGTTGTTGTTGCGAATAATAATAATAATAATAATAATAATAATAATTTATTTCAAGCAATTAAAACCCATATTACATACAAAAATACTAAAGAGCCGCTGATTACACATGTCACATTTTAAAAAATACACAAAAGATAATTAATTAAAAATCACAATGAACATTAACAATTACAAATTGCAATAACAAATTAAACCAACACATTCACCATCGTATGTCCCTGTGCCCAACATGCAGTCCACAGCAATGATTTAAATATGCACAGTCCAAACGATTGGCCAACACCGTCAACATGCTGTTGGCGCTCTCCCGCACCCGCCGCACCAGCGATGCGCCTCGCGCCCGCATGATCGCATAAAAACAATCCACGCGCGCCTCAGCAAACATCGCCGATGCGCTGCAGTACCGAGGGAGCCCCAACAGCATCCTGAACGCGTTGTTGAACTGGACTCGAAGTGCGCTGAACGATCTTTGCGTAAAGTTGCTCCACAGGCTGCAGGTGTAAAATGTAGTGCAGTAGGCTCTGAACAGTGTAATTTTAACTTCACTAGAGCACCGTGCAAACCTGCGGATCACCATATTCGCTCTGACCGCCATCGCCCTTCGTTCCCGCTCAATGTCAGCATCGTCTTTCAGGGTGGGTGTTACTAAATGCCCAAGATATTTGAATACATTCACCGTTTCCAGTTGTGAACCATTTAACTTAATATGTGGCATTTCTGTAATTTTCCTCGACCCGCCCTGAAAGACCATACACTGACTCTTCTTTGGATTATACTTGAGTCCGAATGCTATCAAACATTGAAAAACACAAACTTTAACATAGGATGATAATAAAACTTTCATATTATGTTTTGTGTTTAGGGAGTGCGAATTGAAGGTCTCATAACGATGCAGCAAGCATTGTTACAAAAAATACAAATAAACTTGTGTTATTTAATTTTAGATCTCTAACACAAACTTTAGTGATGTTTATCTACAAAAAAAGCCAATGGGTACCGTAACTAAAGTAAAAATACTTATTTTTGGTTCAATGTAAAGCGCTTAGAAAATGTCAACCTACATAAAAGTCTGTTGTTGTGAATGTTGGGCCGAAAAAGAAGTTTGGGAAACTCGGGGGGTAGTTTTAAAAATGGACGTTTCTCGGTAGGGAGATATCGTTTTTGTGTGTACTGATGAATAAATTTTTGTTAACTAAGAACATTGTTCTTTACCGACAAAGGGAAAAAGGACAGAAGAACTGTTTTGTTCTTTTAAATGATTTCTGAAGTGTTGTATGTCTACTGTCTAGTAGGTGTACCTTGTTGTGATTTTACTTCAGTAATTCATTAAATTTGCAATTGTGCGGAGCAGTGCCTTAAAAACTGCATAGCAGCACTTCATTCTATTTTAACAGGATTTTATCATTGGTCTCATTTCTCATTGAAAATAATATTTTGAAGATATAATATTATTCTATCATCACAAGGAGATAAGGCAATGCGCCCTTATCGCAAAGTAAATGAATAACTATCATACTGGGACTAGATAAGATCGCAGTCAAATCTATATTATTATGAAATTTAAAACAGAAACAGCTTTTTTAGGGTTCTGGATCATCAACTTATGTTTTAAATTTTATATATGAGTTCCGTACTAATTCTGACCTATCCAGTACTAGGTTGTGTGTACTTGTAGAGACTTAAAGAGGTTATACAAAGTTGATAATTTTAGACTTATTTCTTAGACCAAGGACCACGCCGCCGTGACTCCGACCTCTGCAATGAGACCTCGTTAATGATATACGAGAATAAAGCTTTAAATATAGACAAATGCGATAAGTTGTTATTTCATGGTATGTTGCACCTCTTTTCGCTGCTAATTTTAGCAAACAGGACTGGATTGGCTATAAAAAAACCATTGTAGTTTAATCGAAGATAAATCTCGGTATGTAGGTAAATGGTAATATTGCTGTAATAAGGAATTAGCGTTATGTGGAAATCGTAGAGTTCCCTCGATAAGACTGTGTTTTCGAGCACGGAACACGGATCTCTAAAAAAGATCTGTTATCTGTAAATTGTTAAAATCCTCAACACAGTGCATCGGAACCGTTCGGCAACGCTGGTTTATGGCTTTTTTCATTCATTCCCGTTCTAAGAATGGCGGCGGGCTTTTTGGCGCCTCAAAATCCCTTTCCTTTTTTTCGTTTTTTTTTTTCGGGTTTTTGTTCCACGCTCGGGGTGGAATTTGGCGCGAACCGTATTTGGTTGTGCTTGTGTTTCTAGATGTTTTATTTTGTAGAAGTTTGGTACGAGTGCTGACTGCAAAGAGCTTTATCCTTAACAGATTTATGCTTGGGAAAGTTGAATGGTTCTGTGGGAATAAGGGTTTAGGATGCGTTTGTATAAACTTAGCGAAGAGTAGAACCCCGTATCATCTACTAACGCTATGCTTTTCGGTGAGAGCCACAACTTCAACAGGACCCGGGGGTCCATTCGTCCTGCTATACTTTGGTTTTAATTTGTTCGCTGGTGTCCACCGGTCCTACCTTCCAGATTTTTCAACAAAAAAAAACCTATCTTATCCTGGGATACGTATATTTTCGCGCACTATGGGCCTCTGATACGATTTTTTCTAACCACAGTTTACCAAAGAAATAGTATTTCAGTATAAGTTTCAATTATCAATACGGTCCCTCTCCCGTTAGTCCGAATCGTGGGGTACGAGGTTAGATTCCTTGACCCCTTATGTGCGCAGCGAGGTGACCTGCATCCCAAGCCACCCGCTACCGTTACAAAGTGATAAAATCTGAGCAATTCACTATCATTCCTAAGGGCTTGGTCTTCTAGCAATGCCGCGTCCTCCACACACGCTCTACACGCTGGGAATAAAAACCATTATATCTGTTGTACAAATAAAGCTACACACACTGAGATACTATGTACTGACGTACGCTACACAAGACGTCAACGTCAAGTGGTATCGGTTAATTAAGCCGGTCGCGTCACGTGCTAACGATGCCGCGCCCCTCGCCCTGCGCGCCATTTATTTAAGTCAATCATCGTAGCCGAGCCGACGGGGGGAGAAATTGTGAAATTGCCGAAACTGGCCGAAAGTGACCGCCACAGAGCGGTAAGTGATATTTCCGGGAGAGAAACTATCGCTTTTGATAAGCAACTGGACAGGACCATTCGGTCAGAAAATCAAAACAAAATGTTGTCACAAGATGATATTACCTATACTGATATTATCATCCCGTGACAAAACTTTTTTTGGTAGAACCAGAATCAAGTCTGAAATGCTTCCACAAGCTATAAAATTGTCAAAGGCTCTAGATAAAGCTTTGACCATTTTTTGAATTATGAATAAACCTATTACCTACTTCTGTAAGTACGCAAATGCTAAACTGTGTCTGCTTAGTTTTGACTTTCCACAGTAAACTGAAGGGCTGTGGACTGTCTGCCACTTTGAAATGCAGAGTTTAGTTTTTTGACATAATATGTTTTGATTTGTATTTGTATTTTATTATGATTTGTTTTGGCATGAGGTCTTCTCGAAGTATAATGCGTGTTACTTAATGGTACGAGGTAATTATATGGAGTGCGAATAAAAGTTGCGCGGCCGGTTCAAGGAACCGTATTGAAGTGTCGGTCGGTGGCTTTTTTCATTTATTTGTGTTTTTGTTTTATATTTCGCCGACAGAGTATTCGGTTAGATTTTGGATAAGAAAACATTGCTGCGAAATAAATTGGATGCTTTGATTGTACTAATTTATGCAGCCCACTTCTGAGTTCAGGGTCTTCTCCTAGAATAAGAGTAATTTTGCTATAGCTCTCCATGTGACATTGCAGGTTGGCAAGATTCACACACCTTTGACACAAACATTGTGCAGAACTATCAGGCATGTAGATTTTTCCTTAACATAACCTTGCAAGTTGCAAGTGACACGCTACCAGACAAAAGGTGCCTGGGGTTCGAAACCCAAACCCCTAATTAGGAGACAGCCATCTGAACTATTTGGCTATCACTATATATTATAGACTATCAGTAGCTGTTGTCCATGGCTTCGCCCGTGTGAATTGTGGTTTGGTTTCGCAGCGCACGTAGCGGAAACTCTCCAAAAGGAATTTTTCCCCATTTTTGCAACGTTTTCATTGATGCCCCGCTTCCATTGGTCGCAGCAGTATTATTATAACATTAATTATAATAATAGCCAGCATTCCTTCCATAAACAGACCATCCAACACTAAAATAAATTTTCAATTCTGACCAGTAATTCCGGAGATTAGTTTGTTCAAACAAAAAACTTTTCAGCTTTATAATATTAGTATAGATATAATACATACAGAACTGTGATATATATAAATATATCCTGTATTATATAATATCAAGAGAACCAAGGTCACCATACATAGCCAAAACCATTAGCAAGCTGAAGTGGCAGTGGGCAGGTCACGCTTCTTGTAGGGGCGATGGCCGTTGGAGCCGGAAAGTCCTGGAGTGGAGACCGCGTACAAGTAAGCGTAGTGTGGAGCGACCTCCAGCTCGCTGGACCGACGGATATCAAGCGGGTGGCGGGAAGCGGCTGGATGAGGAAGGCTGAGGACAGGGTGTGGTGGCGTGCGCTTGGGAAGGCCTATGTCCAGCAGTGGACGTCCGCAGGCTGAAATGATGATGATGATGATGATGATTATATAATATATGTCAATCGGTAGAAAAACACGTTTTATACAACAATATAACGAGGTTGTCATGTTAATTTTTGCGTGATGAATGTATTCGTTGCTCCTCCGAGATACTTCATTAGAACTGATTTACCGGCAATGTCCGCATCTGCGCGTGAAATTGGTGAATCAAAAGAACCGTGTGTTTAATGGATGCCACGTCTATTTGAATTTACTTTTATGTAGCGTTTTATAAATTATGTACGTAATTTATATTTGATTTGAGTGCGAGCAGCGTTTCTTCTACGTGATTGTGTGATGTTTTTGCGATGGTTGCTGCAAAAACAACGATTTATATGAACCCGACTCCACTGTAAGTCGCGAAGTACCTATGCGTTTGGTCGGGAAGTGTGTCCTATAAAAATCGTAAGAAATTAAATAGGTACTTTTTAAAGCCTCGACGAGGCAGGTCGCTCGATGGCAAAAACTAGCAACATTAGTAATTCTGGCCACTTTAAAATGTGGTTCATTGAGTACCTAGGCTGTTGTTGTAGAATGTAGATTATTATTGCATACCCCTATGATCTATGAACTGGAAAAATCCAAACGTCGAAGACAAAAAAAAACTCCACTGTCTCTACACTGATTTCTACTACTGTATGCGAGTCCTGCTATACTTAGTGAAAAGTTGAATGTTTCAAATGCGTATGTGAACCGCTTTTATACGCCTAGGTGGGGGCAGTAAATATGTAACAATAAGTATAAATACCCACTCCTATAAATTATACAAAACGTATCAAAATTGTCGCATCCGTCGGGACTTGAACCCGCGTCCCTCAGTTGTTTCGGCTGGATAATCTGAAACTTACTTTGTAATAGTTTATAGGAATAATCGTAATGTCGGCTCCCAATAAACTATCTATCTCCTACTTGCCCTAATATAGATATCAATGTTACATAATATTAGCTCCATACAAGTTATGTCTTTCTTTGTCTAATAAGGCAAACCATGGATACCTACATAGGATATTAGGGACCTACTGGGATGTTGGGAACCGCCATTAGTGTGTGAAACATTAGGTATAACAAGAAGATGATGTCTTACTTAATTTTCAAATTTTAGATTCGTTTTCTAGCGAAGCAGTCTTAATTTCTCTATCATTCGAGACACGTCCCGCGAGGGTCCTTACCTTCGTAGAGTTTATCAAATCTCCGAATAACGGGACGTCCTCGTAAATCCGGGACGGCTGGCAACCCCGCCCCGACCCGAGTCACCTTGACCTGGGCGAGATCAGACGGCGAACGACCGGCCTTCACATTGGATGACATTTATATTGGAATCGGATTCAATCCGCCGCTTCTGCGAAGTTTCATTTTTCATCTTTTTTTGTCATCTCTTGCGGGAACTGTCTCTTTGATCTTTGGCTTAATTCAATGCGTCATCCAACGATGGTGAAGAAGATCTACGATAGATATGCCTCTCGGTAAAAACGGAAGTCGGGAGGGGTTTTAAAATGAGGACAATATACGTACGTATACACAGGATGCGGGCCGCGAAAAAATGTCGCCATTATACTGGTGTCAAAAATGAAAAACTATGATTCAGAATATGGGCTTAAATGAAAACTTTATTTAACAAAGATTTTTTGTATGTGTAAGTAAGGGAAAATATTTCAAATGTTTCCTGAATTGTTTTATACACGTTTTATAATACCAACTCGGTGTTTTACACCTGCCTTGTTGCTAAGGATGTAAATATTTAAAACAATATCTAATTAATCTTGATGATTAAATCTTTAAAATTAACGACATCGCGATTCGCGACACAAACACTTAGCCTACTTCTTTATGCCAATTTTAAGCAGCTGGAATGGAATCTTTTGAAGCACATAACGGAATATATAAATACATAATTTGGGTCATAAATTATTTTCGGTAGGTAGTTAGATACCTAACTATATAACAAAAATACGTTTTTAGGGTTCCGTACCTGAAGGGTAAAAAAGGAACCATATAATCGAGACTTCGCTGTCCGTCTGTCCGTCCGTCCGTCCGCCCGTCTGTCACCAGGTTTGTATCTCTGGAACCGTGATAGCTAGAGACTTGAAATTTTCACAGATGATGTATGTTGCCGCTGTTGCCGCTATAACAACAAATACTAAAAAATAGAAAAAAATAATATTTAAGGGGGCTCTCATACAACAAACGTGATTTTTTGCTTGTTTTTGCTCGATATTGATAACGGTAACCGGTAGATGCTTCAAATTTTCACAGAATATTTAGTAACATACTTACTGTAGAAATAAATAGTTAAATTACAAAAAAAATAAGAAATTAAGGGGGACTCATACAATGAACGTGATTTTTATGCACGGTTTTTGATTTAGTGGGCAGCGGTGTTTAGTTTACTTTAATACTATAGAGAAAAGGAATATACTTTCGATGGTATGGAACCCTTAGTGCGCGAACCCGACTCGCACTTGACCAATTTTTTTTAGATATTTCCGTACATATCTGAGAGCTTTTATTTTAAATCAACCTATATTTTGAATGAATTTTTTGCTAGTAAAATCTTTAAACAAGGGATAGTGACCAAGAATATATGGAATCCTTGATACCACTTTTGGTCACCATTTTATATTGTATATTTCACAGTCCAAACCCAATCCAAGGATAGAAGTTGATATTTTTCGCCTTTCAAAAAAAAACTATTTGTATTTACGATACAATTTTGTATATTGGATATGCCATCGTCATTCGTCATAGATTAGGTAAATAATAGTCATATGCCATCGTGTAGTAAAGTTAGGTATGCTTCGAAAATTTTTAGGTCTTAGTTGAAATTCATATTAAAACGTTAAAAAATCATCATCAGTACAGACTAACGGCGCATGCGCACACGACTACCTACTCGGAGCAATTATATTGTTTACTATTTTTCATTTGTTTATCACATAAACATGAGTCTGTAACCGTTAAAGCTCGTTACACACGCACAGACACAACAAAAGATTACTTTCTCGAAAAAAAAAATACAATTAATATTCATGAGAATTTGCATCCGAGTTCGAGCAAAAAGAGTTTACCCACACTGGCGCCGCCGGCGTCTCGTCCTAGTATGGAAGTGCCCTAACGGAGTTATACACCGAGAAAATAAAACACATAATATAAATGTATGAGCAAACTGAGATGTATGATACACGCTGCAAAGTGCAAACCAAAGATATACCTAATCTAAGGGCGCTTTGACATTAGCCGCAAAGTGAAGTACTTTGTAAATCTATGTAAATAAACAACGCGCGGCCGCAGCGCTGCAGACGCGCAGCCGCCGCGCGTCAGTTCATCGGTCGACTAGTGCTGTATTTTTTTTTGTGCAAATTGAGCAGCGTTCTTTCGTCAGAGTCCATCGTGAAACTATGTACAACACTACGAGTCTCAATCCTAGCGACAGCAGCGACGCAGGAGCACGTCTGCAGCGCTGCAGCCGCGCTACTTTGCGCCTAATTTGAAGGCGCCCTAATTACTGCATCTACCTCTTTTCTTCTTCACTTAAATACATTTCGGTATAGCTCTATGCGGTATTTTGCTCTCTACTCTTTATCCAGGAAAAATCTTAGGTTACTTTCGAAATAACCAGCTATTAATCTATAGCTACAGATTTCTGAAGGAAACTTCTTTGAAAGTAAGAACATGTTGGAGAGTTAATCGAGAATCGGGATTAATCTTGCAGGATTTTTATCTGACAAACTGAAAGACAACGCGGGTAAAGCTGCTGGCAAAACCTATTAGTGTTTAAATAAATCGTACCAATTACCGAATAAGTTTCATCCGTCAGAGAAAAAATAACTGCTTAAAAGCTGCATTTCCGCGCTGAACAATCTTTTTCGTTTAACTAAAATGTGACGGCGCTCCTAATAAGTGCGGCAATTAATCGCGATAAAATCTCTCGTAGAAAATGTTTTTGATGTCTTCCAGGCGAAGGTATATCTATGGCGTAGGTATACTCGTATATCTACGGCGTATGAGCATGGCATTTATAGCACGTGCTGGGGAAGCTCCAAGCGTGAAGTCCCGGGTTGTTTCCCGGGTCGACACCCTTATTATGTTTGTTGTTCTTATTCCATTTGATCGTCTTAATTGCGGCGCGGTTTGTAGATCCTATCTGACTGCTGGATTTATATCAACTGCCAAGGAAAGTGTTAGGAAGGGTTTGTTATGAAATTAACGTAACGGTTTATAATAAGTCGCTCTTGGTTTTATTAAATAACCAACTTAATTTAGCTTGACTTAATTAACATTCCATTTAAATTAGTTGCTGCTACAATAAAATTAAAATCTGTTCTCAATTTAGAATTACTTTATTAATATGTGTAATTTTTTTTTTCAGAAATCAGACGAATTTAAGCAATTTAAGTTAGTAAGACCTTTCTATTACATCTATATAGTATATCGAGTTATTGTATGTTTGTGAATAACGCGTATTCAAATGAGAGTTATATCTTGCTTTGGAGAACACGCAAATCTGTGAGTCCTGCACCTACTCGTAATTTCAGTCATCAGTGCTATAGTTTCGATTCGTATTGCGAGGATTGATTGCGTTTGAAGATCATATCATATCTATAATATTTGCGCAAACATTTGTTCACTGTGTAATGTGATCTGCGTTGCTAGTCTCCGATGTTAATCCTGACCGTAAAAATAAATTGTATGGCATACAACAAAACATCATTCTACACAAAATTCAGGCTCCGCCCTCCTGGCTCCTAAGTACTAGTTTTATCATTGATAGTTCAAAACTGAATCAAATTTTTTTTTTTTTTTTTATTATTTATTTAAACAAAAAGTTTACATCCAGTTATATTATTATAAAAGGTGTAGTCATAAACTCATAAGAGTTTTTCTGTACACCTTGCGTCGCCGACAGTAATCATAGTATTTAAAGAACATATTATAATTAATCAAAACACACTAATACAAACATTACTAAACAATAGTGATATGGAAATTATATATATAAAAAAAAATACTATAGCCAGTTAAACATAAAAATAACAAATTATAATCCAAAGTTGAGGGTAGTCAGTAGTAAAAAGTCAATACGAACGTAAAAACCTTTTGTTGACGCTCTCGCTGTTTGGATTCTGGCATAATAAGAGTGATATATCGTTATATCACATGTTATATCGCGCCTTACCAATTGTCACAGCGTTACGTAAGAGGAAGTCGGCGACGGTCGCTCTCGCCGGGATTAGCCCGCCGTAGCCCGATTTAGAAATGCGGCCGGGACAAAAAGAAATGGCCTACGGAACGCGCCTTACCGACGCGAGCCACTGGGGACCGTCTTACACCGAAGTGTAACATTATGTATTTTTTTTTACTCTAAAAGACCCGTATACACTTAGCAGGCTTTAATCTTCCAAGTTAGACTTTTTAACAAGTCGATTTGTGAAGTAAATCGGAAATATAAGCCGACAACCGTTGGTAAGCCGTAAGAGTCACTTTATCTACTTTAAATGAGACTTTACCAAGATCTTACAAAAATGCAAATAATTTTTTAATCATAATATGCTTATATGTAGGTACTGAAATTCACTTATAACACAGGAAAGTGAAAAAAACACGAAAGACTCATGTTCCTTTTACACCTAATAAATAGTACGAGTAGGTACATCTCGATGTGACGCTATTAATTTTTGTTACGAGTACCTAAGATACGATCTTACTCGGGTTAAGTTGGATGTGGACCATCAAAATAAATATATGTAACTAACAACAAGTTACTCTAAAGAATCCAGCTTTCCGATAGTAGATAGTCCGATGAAAGTTTTGACTTGAACAAGTAACATAATAATATGTTGTTACGGTGTGATAGGCGCACATGTAAATAGGCACTAGTTATTTCTGTCCTAGCGACATCCAACACTGTGTTACAAACGCCTCGACACTTGACTGATACGAATGTGGATACCCTCGCTCGTCGGACCGAAACCCGAGAAAATACGTTTTTTATTTTCGGGAAAGAGGAAAGAAAACAAATAAGGTGGTGACAAACGCTGGGGAAATCTGAGAAATTTACATTTTTTGTCCATTAGTTTTTGGGTGTGCGGTCGTCCGGGTATCCACTACATCTTGTGTGTTATTTGATATATGTAGTATCATAATGTCGTTCGTGGTATAGCGGTTAATTTTAGAGTGCTCTCTCCCATATGGTAGTTTTTTAGCGGAAAACTATTTTCACATCCAATTATACCTACCTAAAAACCTGTAAGTGTTAGACGTGAAACTTTTAAAGAAAGAAATTGTATAATGTTACTTTAACAAAGAGTTAGAAACAACCGGGCTTCGCAATGCAAATTATGCACCATTTGAACTCCGTTTATATACTTAGGTACCAAAAACCTCCACGCTTTTAAATAATCCATAATGTAAACTTATTATCTTCTTCTAATTATATAAATTTCTCGTGCTAATTTTTGTTACCAAACTCCTCCAAATCGGCTCGACCGATTGTTATGAAATATTCTGTGTATGCTGTGTGTGTATGTTACCGAAAATTAGTCTGTGAGTTGGTCGTAACCTATTTTTTTAACTATAATGGTAAAACAACGTTTGCGGGGTCAGCTAATGTATTGTATACATGTAAGATACTTAAATTTCCTACTTATCGTAAGCAGAATAAATCATAGTCAATTATACGAGAAACTGTAATGAAGGTAGAAACAAAAAGGCAAAGGTTTTGAGTTTTTGCCACGCTACCTCCCGAGCGTGTCGCGTGTATTCCAGCTATAGGAGCGGCCGCCATATTGGATGCGCACGCGCCGCTGAGCGCCAATTAATTAATACTTGCCCTTACAGTTTACAGCAATGTTTGCACGCTAGAGACATGTTGTTAGACAAAATATTCTATCATACCACTTACTCGTAATTTGTCTATGACTTAATCTCATAAACTACACGATTATATTGTATACCTACACTGTCACTATTTCCTAGGTCGACAAAATTATGTTTTAACACATACATCTCTCATATATGTGTAACATCTATCCCTGTGGACTCAGATAAACAGAAACTTAATTCGGCGTTTAAAAACCATCATCTGGAGTTTTGGACACACACAACATTACTCAATGATTTTCTAAGCTTATATAAACTAACTTAAAAATCGTAAGCTTACAGATTAATAGGCAGGTATGTCTCCGCTTTATAACTAATCGAAATAGGGTAGTACTTATGTCGAATTAAAAATTTCGTAGTTTTCGTGAATCTTTTTCTTTGAACGAATGCGTTCAAATTATGCACCAAATAAGAGTGATATATCGTTATATCACATATTGTTATTTAGCGCCTTACACATTGTCTCAGCGTTACGGAAGAGGAAGTCGGCGACGGTCGCTCTCGCCGGGATTTCATGAACAAACGGGATTATGTGTTTTGTGTTTCTTACACTCAAGCTACGTGTAGTATGACAAAAAAGATTCTGGCTAGCTCTAGCTGGCTAGTAATACATTTTTAATGGAGACATAATGTTGCGAAACAATTCGTCTTCAGTGTGTAGTCATCCTTATGTTTCAGTGCAGACGCTTTTTTGCGATGCTCATAGTTTTTTAGTTGTGATAGAGTCACACTCGGATTGGTTCAGTTTGCTGCGAGTGTGTTTGTACTTTTGCTAGCAGCTTACACGCGATCTGATTCGATCTGATAATTTGTACTCTTTGTTTATTAAATCCAATGTCTGCCTGTCTGACTACAAAATCTAGATTGAGCTGTTTTCACTATCATGTAGAGTATTTTTTGTAGTTTATGGAATATATGGGTCGGCATCTACTCTACCTACTCAAAGAATTTTAAAGACATTGTAGAGAATTCGTAGTAAAATAAAGAATTTTTAGGATCGATTAACAAAATTAGGTTACTCATGCTACAGTATACTCATAGTAATTCTACCTAATAGGTACAGAAAAACTAAATGTTGAGCATAAATGATGATAGAATATCATAAACTATTAAAAGGATATTGAAGTAGTACCTTAAAATAAATTTTATAATTTCTTACCAAATAAAATAAATTGAGTTTTATCCTGATCATTTAATATTAAGATCTTATGTAAATAAAGTAAGATAGTTACTTATTGATATCTACTTTATAAATACTGCTATCTCTTACATGGAAATGCTTGTAAAATAAAATCAGCCACGAATATTCATTATAATTATAATATTCATATTACGTTAAATTATCATAAAACTGCAGTTATTTAACAAATTTATTATTTATAAATATATCGAATTTCAGTTTATTTTTAGAAATTGTAGATAAAATAATTCCGTGGAAAACTTCGCTCCAACTTTTACATGGAAATGCTTGTAAAATAAAATCAGCCATGAATATTCATTATAATTATAATATTCATATTACGTTAAATTATCATAAAACTGCAGTTATTTAACAAATTTATTATTTATAAATATATCGAATTTCAGTTTATTTTTAGAAATTGTAGATAAAATAATTCCGTGGAAAACTTCGCTCCAACTTTTCGCATATCTAAAAATTCGGAATATCTAAAAATTCTATTTTTAGATATTCCGCGTGAACTTAATTGTAAATTGGCTTTTTGCACGAAAAGCTAAGGAAACTTGAGATGAAAGTAATAAGCCCTGTGATTATATGTGTGTCCGTTTCACCTGCAAACAGGCAACTTACCTCACAAATGCTCGTTTTCACCAACACTTTAAGAAACGCCTAAGCCGTAGGTGACAGTTTCCACCTACAACAACTGTCACGAAAGGCTTAGGTTTAATTTAGTGTCGGTCAATGATATATATTATAATGCTGTCGGTAATCACTATTGCATGATATCATAGGAACTTCTATTCAACTTGAACCTTCTGTGCGAAAACTTGTCGTTAGGTTGGTACTTCCCTTATAAGTTGGTCATAATAGGCCTTCCACTTGAAAAGTATATATTATCGCACGCGAAATTTTATTTGAAGCATAACGTGCTTTAGTAAATAGGTACATAGTAAATATTACTCGATGTTACTTTTACCTGTGTGTGTTAATTGGTGATATAAATCAAATTACAGACAACAGATTATGAATTAAGTTTAATAAAACTGAGCTCCCGCTGTCGTTCCTTCCCTGTACTTCCCCGCAGTCAATTTCAACGGCCGCCATCAGTGTTTGCAGTGAGTGTACTATAGATAAAATGTTGTGATAAAAAAGAGCGACCGATCAAATGTCTGTCGATTAAAAATTGACCAAATCGGACGCGAGCGCATTCCGGCGGGAGCGTTGACCGCGCGCGCGTCTCAAAGGCGATTTTTTTTACTCTTTCCCACCGTTTGCCGACTGTGGATTGACAATCGTAAGGTATGTGAAGGTTAGGAAGGCTTTTGGGTTTCGTAATCTCGAGATTCTTGAGTAACTTGTGAAGTTGTCAAAATATATGGACAGGTTTCGTCTTCACGGGCTTTTGAGCGTTCACGATTTGGGAGATGATTTAAGTAATTTAAGTAAGCACTTTGAAGACAAGGTACGATGCCGACGATGCACTTTAAGCTATACGAGGTGGCTCGTGAATGGCTTGTTTAGGGTATTTTGGACCAATTCCTCGATTGTATATACAAGATACTGTGGTAAGCCATTACAGTCCAAAAATGTATTAATTAGATCGATTTTTTACCCGACTACGCCAAAAGGACGACTAGAATGTTTTTGCTTGTAATTTTAACTTAACAATTTGGAGTTGGTTGCTTGAGCCTACCTCAAACAGGCATAGGTACTCTGAATATAGAGACACTATTTCTAGGTCCCAGATAAAACTATGTCTCCGACAATATCTCGTCTTGTGGACGGACAGTAGTTTCATCTAAATGTCAGCTTTCAGCAAAGCTTATCTCAGCCATGTGATTATATCTGTTGCCGCGAGCTAAAATCATGTCTTTTTTTTATTTATCAATTATATGACTCTTTCCTCCTTCTTATCCATGTTTGTAATGATATCTCATGACGTTTGTTATGCAAAGTAATTCGTCAAAGCGGATACCGGATGTGATATCTCATTCGTGACTTAGTAGGTTTGACTGGTTTTGACTCAGCTCAATGGTTAATTGATATTCGGAACAGGTGTCGGTAGAAATCGGGAACTATGTTGGAAAAATATGAATCATGCCGCAAGATAGCTTATGCATTTTCCGACCGGTTTTTCGTTAAAGTAGAGGTAAATATTTATGCTGAGGTATTCCAAAGGATTTTCACACGCAACAAAAATTTTTTGGTTGGCCAAAATATTGAAAGCCGAATTAGCCATACATACATTCATTAAGGTCGTGTGCATCAAGCATCGCTCGCCCGTCAGCTAGATCGCATCTAGAAAAAAATCGCGTTATTGTAAAGTTCACTATGATGGTTGGGGCAGACAAACGACTTTACGCATCGGAACTTTTTTTGCTGACAGTCATATTATATACCAGTTGATTAACAGAATCATAGATGGTCGTTTCTACAGAAAACTTGCAGTTCCGAATAAGCAATAGTTACAATATTTTATCGGGACTTGTAATTTAGCAATTTAAAAGTAGTTAAGAATATTTGGCTTCAAGTTTTGTGCGTTGCCAATTCAAACTTGAGTTCCATGTTCCTTATTTCGCACATACATTTACAGCTATTTTTTTAATTAATCGTCTCTTTCTCACTTTTCTGATTTCTGATTCAGATCCGTCATTTTTTGTTACAAAGTTACATATAGGATATACTTTTTTATTCATTAATTCACTAAACGTTGCATGTTACATTAGGAATACAGCAATAATAACATCCTTTAGTGCTACCTTAATATATTCACGGACATCGATCATGTTCCTACGCCACATAGTTAATAGTTTAGTAAGTACGAACGATAGATATATAGGGAAGTCCACTTCCTGAATATAATACCTAAAGAATAATTGATATGAGCGCCTTATCTTGCTATCATTGCTCTTAAGAGCAATGATAGCAAGATAAGGCTAGGGTCACACGTTGGATATGTCGCTAGAAAAGAAGTCGTGACGCATCACGTGACTTACGTATCTAATATCTTTGCAGGATATAGGAAAGTTGGTATAGAACACAAATAAACAAATTTAGTGTTATTTATTTCACTACCTATTGTCTGTGTGAATTTCGTTATTTTTTAACAATAAAAAAAGTATAGGTACTATGCGTCATTCCAAGGATAAATATTAATCTACCTCATCACTAATCCAAACAAGTTTAGTAGTTTTAGCGTGAAGGAGTAACAAACAAATACAAAACTCTCGCCATCATAATATGTATTAGTGTATTTATTTATTTATAGTAGGTATAACAAAATTATCGCTGCCAACGGGACTTGAACCCGCATCCCCCAGCTATCGCGGCTGAGTGCTCTGCCAATTGAAATGGTCTTTGAAATTGGATTGAAACCGTAGTTTCCCAATAGTTGACTCCGCAGTCTGCCTGAGACTGAAACAATGTGTATCGAAATTATCGTGTCAGTGGTAGTTGCTCCCATAGCTCAATTGGCAGAGCACTCAGACGCAATAGCTGGGGGATGCGGGTTCAAGTCTCGTTATAATTTTGATACACTTAAATAATAATTTATACCAAAGTGCGTGAAACACTATAACAAATATAAATTAGTATTAGTGTGATTTCCTACTTATATACTTTCATACATTATACATAACTAAACATAGACTATTGTGTAAACGTCCAGAGCGACATTTCTATAGTATGACACAGGTATGCCGCGGCAAATGACCGATGTGAGCCGGCATGCGATGTGCGTACTTAACACCATAGTTTATGGGAGCCGCGTACGACGTACGTGGGCTTGACACTTTACCGGTCAAGGGCGAACCGTCCGCCCGTCCCCAAGGTCGCGCCTTTGACCGAGCCCCGAATTCGCGAAAATATTTACTTTAAAACCCACCCAAACTTGACGAGATGCGGACGACCATTCCACAATCGGCGCTCGGGATATACAACAAAGACCAGTTTTAATTCCAGATTAGTTGGAGTTAAGACGTTTTGTATGTCGGTATCTGTGTTTTAGATACTGCTAAGTGCTGGAGATATTTTATGTTACAGTAGTGTCAGATGGGACAAAGCGACTGCATGAATTCAGTAATATCACAAAGTTAGTGTCGTTAAATAATGTAATTAAAAGAGCATAAAAATATTTCATAGTTTTTTTTTAAATAAAAAAATGTTTGTTGAAATCAAAAATTTGTTCAACCAATCTTAAAACTGAAGACGATTAATGAATGGATCTTCGTTCTTTTTCTGTCATAGACGATAAATAATATTATATAGGCATACATAAAAGCTAAAGATGACTGATTGGCAGATGGCTGACTGACAGATCTATCCGCAAAGCTCAAACCTCTACCTGGACACGGGGAAAGATTAGGTTATGTGGCATAATGACAGAGAAAGCTGTCACTATCACTAACCATCTGATAACAAACGAGTTTTGAAAGTTCAGCCGCTAGATGAGAGAAAATGGTGATAGTTGAGTATTGAGGAATTTGTAAAAAATAAAAAATTACTAAAACACTTCGCTATGGCCGCTCTACTTTTAGGATATTGTATTGTGGTTGTATATCTTATACTACTTAAGTATGTTAAGCCTTCGCCGGGGCCGTTGCCATTTGAGGCACTTTTTGTTTCAATGTATACTATATTTTGTATAACAAATAGTACAGTGTACAATGTACATACATAGTAGGTAGGCACTAGGCATGAGTTTGTATTCATTAATACATAATAGTCGACCCCTTGCAGCTTTCCTCGTGTGACCTCATATTTTTCTTACTTATGTGCTTAAAAAAAGATTTCTTAAATTTTTTCTTACGCCTAATATATTAATCACTCTCTAGATTTGCCCTTTCCAGCTAGACTGACCTTTTGACAAACTAGGCACTGTGCAAGTTATGTGCAATTTCTATCTTCGGTAGGACAAACCTGGATAGGATATGTAGGTAGATAATTTCGGTTGTGTGTAGGATGGCTACAACTTTTAGCTAGATTCGTCTACATCCGATATAATATGAAAGTATCGGCTCGACCCATTGTTAAGAAATATTCTGTGTATGTTTGGTATGTCTGAGAGTAGGTCATAAGTTTTTTTTTTTTATATTTTTATATCCCTAATGGAAAAACAACGTTTGCCGGTTGTGTATCTAATTTTATGCTACATTAGTACACTACTATCAAGTGACGTAAATAATACACAGTATTCCTAAGAATAATGAATAGTTGGTATTTGTATAATATTATAATTAACGCTATTAAATGTCAAATTGCTTAAATACTAACTCGTTGTCTAGACATACTTGCATAAAATTAAGTTAGGGTCGTTATGTAATATTTAGTGATATTTGAAATGTTGTGCAATTTTAAAAAGCCTTGGAGCCATGTGGACTTTGTATAAACGTTTTTTCTAGATTTTCCTCTTAGAAAACAAATTCTGAGAAGCTCATTTTAATATTACCTAGTCACTAGAGGTTGACTAATTGATAGTTGTTAAGAATTTTGTTTAGAAAATTATGGAGGAAAATAAACTAATTCGGAAAACATAATTTTTGATGTAACTATTGCAGTTTCTTATATTAAACGTACCTAATTTTTCAAGTAGTGAGTGGGAAAATGAAAATAAATAAGTTCTTAAACGTAAAATTTCAATGAAAGTGATTAGTTTAAATTTTTTTTTAGAAGTACGGAACTCTCGGTGTCTAAGCACGACTCGCAACTTGTCTAACAAAAAGTATGAACGAATCAATTAAATTAAATGTTTCGTTTAAATTCCTCACCAAACGTCTCCTCAAATGTTCTAAATTATTTGAATTACTTTCGCTATTTTAAGGTAAGGTAAATCTAAATTGAATTTTTTATTTGTCATTTTCCTTGATATTACCTAATCGCTTCTTCCACTTTGAAATAAATATTTTGTAGATCATTATTTAATATTAAGAAAAATATTGCGGCGATCGAATAGCGTAGCGGTGATCCTGCCGTTTGCGTCGGAGGTCGTGGATTCGATTCCCACTTCTACAAAATATTTGTGTGAATGAGCACGTATGTTTTCTAGTAGGTATCTGGGTGATTTTCTATATATTTTGTATATATTATATGTAAATTAAATATTATGTATATAAATTGCCAGTTATCTAGTATGTAACCTGTCCATAACACAAGCTATCCCTTGCTTTGGCTAGATTGCGATATGTGCTATATCCTCATATTATATTTATAGCAATCTGTGCTTTTTTTGCTACAGCTATACATAGCGAAAAAAAGCACAGACATACAACGTACAATATGATACAAGTACAACATATATGGGCAAAACTCGTCGCTTATTAAGTTTTTCCACTTACCCATTACATAAGATACGTGTCGCGGGCGGAGACAGGTTTCACAGATTTCAATCTTACGTCATCATCAATTGCGATGGTCTCATTACGAGCTTCACAGTCACTGACATAATGACATACGCGTCGGCGCATGATGGTTGGTGCCCTTTGGTACGGATAGTGCAATTGTATTAACCCTAGATTTACTAAGACCCTTCGCATACGGCTCGTAAGCGTCAGCATATATCGTTATGACAATTACGCCTCCTACGATGCGTAACAACATGATGACAATTACGCCTCCTACGATGTCCAACGTTTAACATAAGTATTTCCCACATATTAAAGAACCCACATATTTTCCTACAGACCCAAACAGAAGACCAGATCTGCTGGATTTCTTTCTTTATAAAGGATTCACTGAACATTATTTAAGTATAGAAAGTTGTTATGATACGTCAGATGATCACTCCCCGATTATTGCTACTATTAGCACAACAATTATTGAAAGACTGCCTAAGCAACATCTTTATAATAAAAGTACTGATTGGTTAGCATTTAGTGAGTATATAAATGAACATCTTAATCTAAAAATATGTCTTAAGACTGAGGAGGATATTGAAACAGCAACAATCAACTTTACTATGCTAGTTCAAAAAGCTTGCTGGTTAAGTACGCCAGAACTGAACAAAAAAACAGCACTCCAAAATGTGCCTTTAAGGACAAAAGAGAAAGTGCTGGAAAAAAGACGTTTAAGAAAGATATGGCAGACCTATCGGAGATCCGAGGACAAAACAAAACTTAACAAAGCAATTATCGACCTAAAAGCATATCTGAGAGAAGTAGAAGATGAAACCCTCCAACACAGACTGGAAAATATGTCACCAACAGGCAGTAAAGAACATTCTTTGTGGCAGGCTACAAAAACAAGCATAAGACCGCAAACCCAATCCTATCCATTGAAACTTGGAAAAAACAACTGGGCAAGAACTGACTCACATAAGGCAGAAGTTTATGCACAATTCCTTGAAAAAATATTTACCCCAAATGAAAGGGATGAAACTCACAACAATGAGATAAATATAGATGAGTTTCTGTCTAGTGATTTGCAATTAAGTCCTCCTGTAAAATGCTTTACCCCTGCCGAGGTCTTGAGAGCTATAAAACGTCTTGAAAACAGAAAAGCGCCAGGCTTTGACCTGATAACTGCAGAAATTCTTAAGCAGCTCCCACGAAAAGCAATTGTCTTCCTAACAACACTCTTTAATAGCATACTCAGAACATCATACTATCCACAAACTTGGAAAGTCTCCCAAATAATAATGATTCCAAAACCTGGGAAAGATCATCACGAAGTTTCTTCATATAGACCAATTAGTTTACTCCCTGTTTTATCAAAGCTCTTTGAAAAAGTTTTCCTAAACCGCTTGAAATTCTTTATCAAAAGAGATGCTCTCATACCGGATCACCAATTTGGTTTTAGAGAAGGACATTCTACTGTGGAACAAGTCCATAGAGTTGTTGACAGGATAAGGCAATCTCTGGAAAGAAAGGAGTACTGTTCAGCAGCATTCTTAGATGTCCAACAGGCTTTCGACAAAGTCTGGCATAAAGGCTTACTCTACAAAATAAAGAGAAACTTTCCTCATAATATCTACACTCTGTTAAAATCTTATTTACAAGACAGGATCTTTCAAGTATTGGTGGGAGAAGACTGTTCCAAGTTCTACAATATCAATGCTGGTGTACCACAGGGTTCTGTCTTGGGGCCTGTGTTGTATACCCTCTACACAGCCGATTTACCAGAAAGTCCGGGTATACTTACCGCAACTTTTGCTGACGATACTGCGGCGTTGAGCAGCCACTCAAATCCTAAAGTGGCTAGTGAAAACCTCCAGGTCCACTTAAATCATATCAATGACTGGATGAGAACATGGAGAATCAAAGCAAGTGCATCAAAATCAACCCATGTTACGTTCACACTCAGACCGGAAAACTGCCCAGAGGTTAAACTCGGTAACGAGACTCTGCCTCACAGCAACGAAGCTAAGTATCTTGGAATGCACCTTGATAGGAGACAGACCTGGCAAACACATGTGAGAAAGAAAAGAGATGAGTTACGACTACGCACAAGGTCACTTATGTGGTTACTTGGCAGACACTCAAGAATAACACTGAAAAGCAAGCTACTTGTATACAAGTGCACCTTGAAACCAATCTGGACATATGGCCTTGAGCTGTGGGGGACAGCAAGCCACTCTAACATCGAGATACTTCAGAGATATCAAAATCAAGTTTTTCGCACAATTCTAAACGCTCCGTGGTTTACTAAATCATCAGAAATGCACGAATACCTATCAATGCCTACCGTAAAGGAAGAAATTGCTAACTTTGCCAAAAAACACAAGACCAGACTAGAGGCACATATTAATTGTCTCGCGGTCTCGCTTACCAGGGACAACAGGCCCAAGAGACTAAAAAGATCCACAATAGCTGACCTATGCTGTGATCACTGACGCCCAGTTAAAACTCTTATGAGAAGGGCTGCTCAATGGAGTTGGCCTTCTCCCATGCCAAAATTCACACATCCAATCTGCTTATAGTTGAAAGACTGATCGCAGAAAGATCAAAAATAACAAAAAAAAAAAAAAAAAAAAAAAACATAAGTATTTCGGAACCAGATATGGCCCAGGGCATAGATTTTTAATACTATATTAACCAGAATAACACCACAACATGATCGAAATTTGCACGAATTATAAATGATTTTGGTATTACGAATGTATGGGAGACATCGTGGGTAAGCGGACTCTTAAGTGGTGACTGATGAAACTGAAGAATAACACAGAAAACATGAAAAACAAAACAAGTGAATTGAGAACAAATCACTGCAAAATGCAAATATACACGTAAGCACATTCGCGAGAATCTTTCAGTAGCTAATAAAATTAAAGGACGAACTTTATTTAAAAAGCTCTCAGCGAGTGAAACTTATAATGATTCCTATCGCTGGCGAAATAAGAGTTTTCAATTGGAAAAAAAAGAATGAAAAAGCAAGTCGTGTGGTTTTATCAAGAAATACGACACGTAAGTCCCTCGGGTGGGTGAAAATAAACAAGTTGATCATTTTATTTTCACCGCAGCCTTGGCAGTGAACGTATTAATCTCCCTTATATGACGTCTCTCGCTGTTGGCGGCAAAGTGGCATAAACCAAAAATAGGAAACTTTTCAGGAAAATTTGTGCACATGCATTTCATTATTGTGTAAAAAATTTGTTGGTCAAAATACAGCAAAGCTAAAATAAGACTAAGAATATTTAATTATTGGAGTAAACCGCGCGTAAAGCTATTTTTTTCTAAAAAACAATCCATAAACCTACCTAAATTGTTTACTATCTCGTTCTTAATCATTCTATTTAAGCGGTTTTTTGTGGTCAAAAAGTTTTGTAAGTAAGAAATATTCGATTAATTTCATTTTATATACTCAGGCAATTGGTAAAAAAAAATTATAGGCACATCGCACCGTTGCTTGTCGCAAAGGTTGGTTCCACTGCTGGATATAGGTGCCTTTCGGAGAGAGCACTTACAATCACGGTGTACCATTGATGACATTCGTCTTCTTTAATAAAAAAAGTCTGTATCTCGTATCTTGGTTTTCATTGATTATTAAATTTAATGAAAAATGGGTTAGACCACTGTAACAGAAGAGGGTGTGATATTAGTATTACATTACTGCTTGCTGCCCGCAGCTTTCCTTGAGTTTGCGGTTTGGGGTAACCTTACTTGACTTTCTTAGTGTTGAGAGTACGCTATAAATAGACGCCTTTGAACGTCTCGCGATCTAAAACTAAATAATATTAGTCTAGCGCTTGACTTCCATAACACCTGATGGAATGTAATAATTCAGTATTAGGTGAATACACTTGACTAGAAGATGCCTTTCTTGATTTAAATTTTGCACTTACGTTGTAGGTGGTGGTGGACAAAACGTCTCTACAAACAGAGTTGATTGAAAGGAAGTTAAGAAATTCCCGAACGCAAAATACGCACATTTCCGTCCACAGAATATAAAATTAGAGGATAATAAAACCTTGGTTTCGTTACGTTTCGATATTTCGATCAGGCATTCGTTTTTAATTCCTACCGGTTCAAGGATGACCGAACGCGGTCCCTTCGGCCCGTGCTTTATAAAGTTTCATTTGCATAATGGCTATATCTCGGACGCCTTCCCGATTTGTTGCTTTTATTCCTTTTCATTCGCCAGCGAAAGGATATTTATAGCTACTAAGGAACTCGGCGAAGTATTAAATTCTCGTCGTTTATTTGCAAGGACTGGCGTAATAATGACAAATATTTCCGTCAACAAACATGTTATTTCGTTTCTTTTTTTATTTGATGATTTTATTACGTCTTTACATTCGTTAATTTCAAATTTTCCGGAACGCCATTCCGAAGTCTGTTTTCTACTTATTAACATGCCAACTCTATATCAAAGCTTCACTCACGTTTCAGAAACAGCGATGAGTTCAAAGCTCACGCATATTATAATAATTATAATATAATATACATCTCATTGATTAAGGCGTCGTATGGTGGTTGTATGTTGTTAAGTTTGCAACGTCAAAGAAATAATTTAGATGTAACATTTCAATTTGCTTCAACACACAGGAAGATAACCTAATGAAAGGTTGTCCTCATGCTCAAGGCTGTAGCAGAAATCGTATAGGCTTTGGGCAGGAACTCATGGTTCTATGAGTACAGAGATTTTAGAACGCCTTTCTCATACTGACTTGCTCTCCCATGCTGCCATATCAGTGGGAGAGATGGACCATGGAAGGGGGTAAGTTGTACCCAATATGGTCAAATGGAAGACACCGATACCTTTAAAGGGTCAGCTTTAGACTAAGCCATTAAGGCAAACACCGAAATCAAAATAGACATCTTAAAATTTACGAGTAAACAATAACACAATAACTAAAGGTAAAGATTAAAGGCATTGACTAAGACTTTGACTGACCTGGGGTCTGATTGCGTAAGAAAAAACGTATTCATCGTTATCGCAATCGCTACCGATTTCTGTCCCGCGATTGGCTGACGCAAATCAGGAACCCAATCTGCGAGCAGAATTAGTAAACGATTACGTAACGATGAATACGATTTTCTTAGATCAATCTAGAGGCTGAGGTTTGATTGAGCAAACCTAGAGCGCCTGAGCTTCGAACAAAATAATATATTTTTTCTTCGTTACAGTTTCCAAAAGTAGTAAAGTTAATGTAGCGTGATTAATGCCATCTCCAAGTGATATGACAGTCAATGACCGGCGCGCAGTTTTCTTTAACTGTTGGCTGCATCACAGGAAATGTTGGCAAACCGTTACTAATAGCGGCCTAAAAATATCCAGCGTTGGATATTTTAGTATCTACCCGCCAAATATAAATCTTTGAGGCGTGGGTCAGTGAATCATTGCTAATAATATTTGCTAACTCCAAGTTTTTGTTTATAAATAACTTACGCCCGCCTAACAGAAACCCCTACGGGGAACGTGTGCCCATGGTTTTGAGCTATCTTAAAGGCAAATCGGTTCAGTAGCTTCAATTTCGTCATCGAGTAACAAACTTTAAATGACCACACTTATGAGGCCTACGCTTGATCACAATATAGTTTTGCAGGAAAATTTAATGTCCGATACTTAACATACCTATTACATTAAACACACCACCTGGTTGATTCTGTTGTTAACTTTAAATGATTAGAGTCGGTGCCGCATCAGCAACCTCTGAAATATGACGTCACAATACTGACGTAGGTCCAGGTAATTTGAAGTTTACTCCTACCACACCAGTTTGAAAGGCCTAAACTCATATATATTTTGATCGAGGTGGATACTTAAAATGTATTATTCTAATTAAATCTGTCCTTAGTAAGTTGGTACTAACTAATATAATAAGAATGTGAGATCACTTACGGTAAAATTAATCGAATAAAAAAATGGTCTCTATAAAGTGACCAAGTTTTTTTGCAAAAAATTTTGGCCATTAAATGTACAAGAACTTGGTTTTAATTCATGACTCGGAATTTAAAATGGCCATATATTATGTATGTATATGGTGATGCCGTGAAGTTCCCGCATTCAGCTGTAATTATTTCCTTTAGTGGGATTTTAATTTCAGTATCTAAAAGTACAAGTAGGTACTTTTATGTTATATCACAAAAGATATTGTCATCGTTATTTATTTCATTGATGTTTTTCCTTGTAGTTCGAGTATTTGTATTGTATCTACTTTATCCAAAATTGTATATTTCGCGCTAAACAAATTCATTTCCAGTCGTTGATGGCTAGGTTTTTCTAGCTGGTCAGTGAACCTCTTTAATGAGATATCGTCTAGAAAAGTAAAACTGTTAGGGCTTCTCGGTCACGCGTCTTTTGCGTAATATTTACCTACTTGTGTGTTGTACTGTTCGGGTTCAAGGTAATGCAGGCTTTAGAACGATAAGAGTTTTATTTTCTCAAGATCAGCTTAGCGACAATCTTTCATGAGTATTCACTCATTTATTGAAGGCTTTCAGATACGGATAAAAAAGGTGTTTCCTTGCGGTAGTCTATGGAATTCAATTACTTAAATGCTTTATACTTACTACACATCTTTCTAAAACCTTATAATCAGTTTATTGCAAACAATATCTGATGATGCTCCGGTGTCAGGGCGAAACGCGGCATTACTACTGATATATCATAACGATTAATGCGCTTTGTGGACTTTGCATTAAAAGCTGTATTATTTTTAGTATACGAATAAGCACCATGTAGATATTTAGTGGATTGAATGTGTCTATGTTGCATTCCATTTGTATGGTGTTTGACAAATTGGGACGCTTCGCGTCGTTGTGGATTTACATGGTATTCGAATACTAAAAATAATACAGCTTTAAATGAGTAATAAATAGAGTGGGAACTTGGTAGAGTTCATAATAAAGAATGTTGCGCAGTTCATTATTTAGTGTATAGGAGCGAGATGAGCGGTTATGCCAGTGCACAGCGGGCTAAATGTGTAGTCATTTGTAATCTAGACCAAAGCGGGTATCGAACCCGGAACCGGCCGGCGAGACGGCAAACATTCAGAAAGTGAACAGTGCGTTTTTTATACTGCTACGAGATCTCTTGTCGCGACCAGATATCAAGAATAGGCTCACGTGGGACAATTCGATACAGTTCGGTCGCTGTTTGCTTTTTCAGTAAAAAAGAGCGAATAAATGAACGATTTTATTGAACGGAAATTGCTTATGATGTTAGTTTTTGCTGTTATACTTAGTTTGTGTTAACGGTTGATATCAAATAATCTTGTTTAATGAATCCTAATTTATCAGGTGTCAATTGTTTGTATTTAGAATTCAGTTTTTAATGAGATGATACCATTTAGGACTATAATATTATGAATACTTTTGTGCTGTGTGCACATTGGATCCAGTGTAAAATGTTTTATCCCGGAATATATTTTATAGTAAAAAAATGTCAGTTTATAAATAGGTCTCACCAGTCACCATCCATTCTGAGTCTTAGTACATCACATCATATTGCGAAATAGCGTACGAATGTTCCACGTCCATCAGGATTATACATACAAAAGATCTCTTTGTACGTTATAAATGCCTGGTATGCTCTTGTTGGAGATATTCCCACTTCAGGTCTTGTTACTTTCACTCAATGCCACATCTAGAGCTTCGCGAAACCTTTAACGTTTTTTTTTACTATAAGACGCTTCTCAAGTGATTCTTTTTTAGGGTTCCATACCAATTTGGTAAAAATGGAACCCTTATGGTGAGACTTTCTCCGTCCGTCCGTCCGTCTGTCACACTCGATTATTTCAGTAACTATTCAAGCTATCGACTTGAAATTTAGAATAGTTATAGGTAATAGTGACGCGACGTCATAACAATCGTAAAAATTTGAAAATTGTTTTTATTTTTATTTAAAAAGGGGGGAAAACCGGGTCGAAAAATTTTCAAAATGAGATAATAATATTGAGTGGGGTATCATATGAAAGGGCCTTACTTGTGTATACTAAAACTAATTTTTATTTATTTTTATGCCTAATAGTTTTTGATTTATTGGGCAAACTGTCGAAAAAAATACCGTTCCCCCCCCTTATCTCCGAAGTTTACCAATCGAAAAATCTGAAATAATTACGATCAATAGGCATTAACGTATATTTTACAGGAAAAATAAAATCAACTCTCTAACTATTATACTTTTTTAGATAATAACAATAAACCGGCAAAAACAAAGTTATGTTTGCGGTTTGCCAACAAAACTACCTACATGTAAATTATACTCTTAAATTCATGAACCAAAGTGATTCTTCTAATGTTTAACTTCTTTTATGGTATGGAACCCTCGGTGCGCGAGTCCGACTCGCACTTGGCCGGTTTTTTTATTCTGTGACTACTTTAGAGATTGCTTACTCTACGAACCTGCTCTAGGTACCTATATCTTGCAACAGGTTTGCAACAGATGATCAATTGCTGTCAAACATTTTCAAAAATCTGTCGCGAGATAGGTACGGTTAGAATTATACGGGCCGTAAATATATCGATTGATCTTCGTAATCTATTGGTTAAGAGTTTTATCGAGAACCAAGAGCAAACTTCAAAAATACATGTAGGCGGGGCTGGCAAAAAAATGAAGTTTTTGTTAGAAGTATATTATGAGACTTATTGGGAACTAATTTCCCAGGACGAGCGCATCGCAATGCGTCATATGGGATTGCAATGCGTGGACCTGGGCTACACTGCATCTGAATTCTGACAGAGATTCGTGTGTGAATCAATGAATATTGGAAGTACTTGCGTGAGAATTGGGTAAACGAGAAAACTCTATTAATGAGATTATTTTTGGCCAGGTCCCGTCATTTTGTCCTCCTAACTCTGAAACTCGGGTTAGTGAGAAACTTCTATTAGAGAGAATCTCCTTTGAGCTCTTACTTATAACTGGGGTCTGATTGCGTAAGGAGAACGTATTCATCGTAATCGTTTACAAATTCTGCCCGCTGCAATCGATTAGGATAACGATGTTATATGAATACGTTTTTCTTATGCAGTCAGACCCCTGGATTGACAATATTCAGTCATCTGCGCTCCCAAAATATTCATTTCGTTGGAGTTTATGGAACTAGCCACTAGGTATACGTACTTAACTAATATATTATGTTTCTTGCAAATTCCAACGGCCATTCTATACGACGCGGCGATGTGTTGGCCAGTGTCGTGTATTACTCTAGTACACGAAATAATAATAAATAGCCGCGGGCGAGTGTCCGTTTCCACGGCACGCGTCCGGCGGTTCAAGGGCGGGCGGCGGTCGTCGAACTGACGTTTTTGCGCGCTTGCGCATTTGACACGGCGCGCCTTGCCGTCGTCTGCGCCCGCGCCTCCGCCCAAGCCTTAACTTAATCCTTAACTAAGTGTTGTTTTTTTTTAATCTGTTGTTATTCTAGGCCTCTTCTTCGGATTCGGTCTGGGTCATTAATTAAAGATATTAAAGGATCATCACTAATAATTGACGTAATGCCAAAGACACCTAGTATACTATAGACCCGGCGGACCGCGCGAAAAAATGTCGCCAGTTTATGGGAGCAAAACCCCCCGGCGTCAGTAGTAGTAAGCTGTTAGCCTACGCAGTATTTCGCAGGAGCTTCGACACAAGGCTCTACATTTTCTTGTATGAAGAAGGTTTACGTAAAATGTTCGGATGGGCTCATCTTGATGTTATTGTCATAGCGTCACGCATACATTTTTAGACGCCGCCCTAAAGCCAGATTTTTAATTTGTCAAAACTGTAAAATGGCCAATGTATGCGACCGACAGCGGTACCGAAATTTACGACGCGCGACGCCATATTTGAGAAATTTTTGGCTTTAACATACGTCACATCTTTCCCGTCCTCTAAGCGTAGGTAGCGTATTTCGTCATTGGTATGGGTATATACCACCGCAGTATCAGTTATTCTGTCGTGAACAAAGACACGGTCTATACTATGACCGGGCGGACCGCGCGAAAAAATGTCGCCAAATTATGGGAACAAAACCCCCTCCGGCGTCAGTAGTAAGCTGTAAGCCTACGCAGTATTTCGCAGGAGTTTCGACACATGGCTCTACATTTTCTTGTATGAAGAAGGTTTACGTAAAATGTTCGGAAGGGTCTATCTTGACTATTATTATCAATTGTCGTGAAACAGTTTTTATTCCTGTGCTTCGTTTTGTAGCGCACCATATTCGGCGATGAGGGCGATGAGTGCTGTGCGTCTTATGACGTTTTAATGCAAAGTTGTGGGATGCACTGTATCTGACATGATCAGAGTATCACTGAACGTCTTATCATTCTTTCCTCAAAACAAATAACAACGAGGCTCCAGGGGCCCTACCACCAACTCTTATAGCAGCATTATTGTAATATTGTTTTGGCATTTTCATACAATTTCAGTATGAAAATTTGAAAACAATATTACAATAATAATGCTATAAGAGTTGGTGGTACGGCCCCAGATCCATCAACTAAGAAAAAAAATATATACATTAATAGTATTGCTAGTGCGATCTGAAATAAATCTTCGTTACATCATTAATCAATCCTATAGCGACACTTCGGTTACAAGCGGATTGCAATGCTCTTGTTTATTTTATTTTTTTGCTATATTTTACATTTTATAATGCCTACATTTATTTTTTGCTATATTACCTACATTTAATGGCACACCTAATGCGCCGTATTATCTCGGGGGTAAGAGCTGCAATACATTATCACGATTTTGCAAATGCAATGCCGCAGATTAGGGTTGTCTCCAATTTTAAATGTCTTCTCGTAAATAAGAATTGTGTTTACTGCTACAATATCAATATCCTCAATTCTTGATGTCGCATGTCAGTGTCATACGTCTTTGACGTATAAATATAAAAAAAATACATTATGGACAAATAACTGAAGCACCTAGTGCATATTTTACTCATATTTACTCGTACCTATGTCATCCAACAGAATTTCTTTATTAAACTTGTCAAATATCGTGGAAAGGATTTACAGGCCTGTCAATTTTGTTCAGTATAAATTTTGTAAACTGGCACAAAATATAGTGAGACTATGAATGGGTGTTTGCCATTGTTTTCCGTTGTTTTGCCATATAGTGATATGAAAAATAGTTTACCACCTATTCACAGACCCACCGAGTTGTAGGCAAATTATCCTAAGAACCGGTCAAACCATTTTGGAGGACTTTGGTTACACACACTGAGACACTAGAATTTTTTATATTAAACTAGCTGACCCGGCAAACGTTGTTTTGCCATTAGGGATATAAAAAGAAGCTTACGACCCACCGAACATACACAGAAAATTTTAACAAGCAGTCGAGCCGTTTCGGTGCAGTTTGGTAACAAAAATTGGCACGAGATTTTTTTTATATAATTAGAGAAAAAGATGGTTTTGGGCTATGTTGGCAACCCTAGCGAGAATACACGCGGGTACACCCAAAGCTACAATTTGTCATTTGCGCTTCCTTGCATTCCTGAAGGATATTAGTTGGAGTTATTTGTTAACACGAGTGTTAGCTCGCTTCACTCACTGCTCTTTGCTTTTAAACTGATCTTTTTTGCACTTTGATTAATTACGTTAACGCTTTTATTATACCTACCTCGTTTGTAAAACCGGTTCAGAGCAATTAATCGTTAAAGGGGTTATTTTACAATGGATATCTGATCTTGTTTAATTTTAGCGACCGCAAAATTTTGACTTCTTATAGGATACAATAACAATAAGCTCGGGGATATATGGATACAATAAGTAATGGTCCATTTTATTTCATCAGGTTACGATCTTAGCTTATGATTATGAATTATGATAACTGATGAAGACGCATTGGTTAAAATTAGAGCATTAACTGAATGTTTCAGGCACAATTTTTTTTTGTTGAGCGACTTTTAATAAGGTGTACTATAAGATGATATATATTATAAAAAAAAACTTGTATCCGTTAAGATAAAGAAGAAAGATGTTTTAATATGTTTTTACTATGTCCATTTATTTATATTAATTATTTAAGTAACTTCCTAACTAGTTTCACAACCAAGCCGTATGTGTATGAATAAATAATTACTTTAAAATCTGTAACTTATTAATATTAATGATTCAAAAGCCCTCACTAATAAGGCTTATGTTTTATTTAATTAACACCTTTATAATTTCGTCTTAATTGATGTTATGAGTACGGAGATCATAAGCGAAAAGAGGCAGATAAACTTCTCTATGTGATTTTAAAAGATTATATTTTTAGATAGGGTCCCGTTACGTAATGGTTCTATCTTTAACTCTTGCTCTACATGCTTTTTTGTTGAATTTTTAAAGGCCACTTGAATAAACATTTTCAGCGTGAATTGGCTTGATTCAGTTTTTATAATATTCGAATAGAGAAATTCAAAAAAATAAGAATACATAAAATATACTATATAACATAACTGTTGTTTACAATGATAATAGTTAATTTAAATTATAGTACAAGTCCCTACCTATTTTCGGTTACACTATTCAATATACTGAAACCCCGGTGCATAAGTCGGCTCGGGCTTGACCATTAATTTTTTGTTTGTCCGTAATAGAGATGTTAGTATTCTTATTGTACTGTTGCCGTTATTTTTGTTAATAATGGCAAGATTGTACTTTATACGATTTAAAACGCGCAGTTCGTTTTAATTCTTTTTATGGGTAACTTAGATGTTTTAATTTTGATGATTTTGCATCATAATATTAATGTTGGTTTATTACAATTTTAGACATGAGATGAGTCGTTATTTGAACTATTTTATTTACCGTTCGTATTTGGTGAGGCCTTCGAAGGGCTTGCGGTTATACACTCGTATATTTAGATACACTATGACGCATCAGCTGGTATAAATGTATATTTTTAGTTTTTCACGTATAAGGAAAATCTTATAAGGTATGTCGTTTTTGCGAAGATTTTTGAAATTACACATGTACTCGTATACGTATAGGGTTAGACTTTTTTAAACGTCTCGTAGACTGCTTACTTCAGGCAAAGATTATGTAATCAATGATCTTTGCTTCAGGCTAATATATAATTATATTATATTTGCTACTTTAAAAATTTCGTTAGTGAGTATCAACAACATGTACATGTATATAACAAAGGCAATGCATACAAGAAAATATCTGAGTCAGCAAATGAATTTTACTGTCAAAAAAGCTTCTCTATGTTAAAAAATATTTTTGCGAAATTTTACCACTGAGCCATAAAGAATATAATCGAATCAATGCAAGAATGCGAATCCCACGTGTACAATAGTTGCCACGGGAACCGATTAGAGGCCCATTAATCGATTAATTACTTGATACAATGAATTCTTCTGCTATCGGTCTTAATCGCGAGCGTGCATATCAAATAATGTGCGAAGCCATGTAACCTCGAATAACTCTGATAACTTGTAGTTAAGAATTTAAGACATACCGTGTTAACTTTGTAGTGAAATTACTTTTGGTACGGTTGGTCAAATTGGAGTTTAATTCGCTGCCTAATGCGAATCTTGTCGACAGATACTGATACTTGGTAGTATCAGTATCTGTCGACAAGATTCGCATTCACGACTTATTTGAGTTGCTTCTTCGGAACCGACGGGGCCTAATTTTACAAATTCCACCAGTTTTAACCGCTGTGCGAGAGGTTAATAATTGAGCAGATAAGTAAACGTGGTAACAATCGGCCGCTGCTTGAGGGTGAAGATCAAGGCTAGAAGGAGGCTTCAGAGAACTAGAGTGGAGACCGAAACCGGTCGCCATGGTGGCCATCTCGCTCTAGTCCCATTGCATCAAGACATATTTAAACTTATACTATCAGCTGGGTATAACTATAATGTTTTAACTGCCTCGTTGGTCTAGTGGAGTTTGAAAATTTTAATTTAAAATAACATTATTAATAATATAACATTATTATTATAATAATGTTTATTGGGGCGTGTTTAGGTATAAGTTAGTTTCTCACCGCCACAACTATAGATACTGAACCAAGATGGTAAGAAATGAAAACGGGTTTCTGCCGGTTTTGTATATGATATTAATACCAATCGATGTAAGTGGAGAAGTCGCGGGTAAACGCTAGCTGATCCTGGGTGCATAAAGCAATGTGTATAGGGACAACAAGGGGCATTCGATTGTGCAATATGATTAGGTATTTCCTAATTATTGCAAACGGATGGCGGCAGCGGGGCGCGTGGGCGGCGGGCGTTTGTTCTTGGAATCTGTGTTCACTTGTGTTGTTGCTTTGAGTCATTTGAATCGGAGGGCACAGGTCAATAACGTGGACCGCGTGCGAGACTACTAGCGGTGCTTAGCCACTGGTTCCACCGCCGACTAGAAAGCGACTAGCCATCGACTATAGACTCGCTCAAGAAACGCTTCGATCTATAAAGGCTCTTCACTCATTCATTCACTCGCCCAGCCCATAATCCTTAGTCCCAAAAATCTGAAAACTGAAACGGATGATGTAAACAAGAGATTTTTGGAAGTTATTTGGGAACTTTCAAAAATCTCTTGTTTACATTATCCATTATTTAATGACATATTAGTGTAGATAAAAATACTCATAGTATATTTATAGTTGATCGTTGACTGTGCAATGTCACTGACCAAGGATTTCTTCACTACTTCGTTGAAAAGACAAGATGTAGGTAAAAAAAAGAAATAAACTCATTCAGCGACGTTATCTGTGATTCTCAAAAATCTCAACCATGCGACAAAGCAATACTAACCTCACACTGGCGTCTCTTTGCTCGCTTACTAGATCTAATCGTTTCTCGCTAAACGTCGGCGATGGGACAAGTGCCTAAAACAACATTCGCAACATGCGAATTCTCAAAATTGACCTCTGGACATCGCACACAGTTCTGCTGGTAGTTATGTTGAAAATTCCGAAAATTGACCTCTAGACGTCTAACTATTGTACATACTTGCTGGTAATGCACTCGAGGCACGAGAAACTAATAGGAATCTAGATTATCTTAGATTGTTCTGGTGGTGTTGGTGTGATTATTTATGCTAAGTAGTTTTTGTTATGTTTATTATAGTTGTTTTGGATTATATTTTTTTTTACACTATACAAGTTAGTCTTGATGGTAAGTGATGATGCAGCCGTAGATGTTAACTTACTAACTTGGAGTGGTAAGTAAAGTCACCCCAACGGTTTCTACACAGAATCGCACCAGAACGCTAAATCGCTTGGCGGTACGTCTTAAGTAGGGTGGTAACTGGCCACGGCCGAAGCCTCCCACCAGACCAGACCTGAGCCCCGTGGCGGGAATCGAACCCGCATCCTCCCCCTCGAATCCGAGCGCGAATCCCCTGCGCCAGGGAGGTAAAACTAAAATAAAATGTCGGATCGTAATGGACATTTTATACATAACTTTATCTACGAGAGTAAAACACACAGGTATGCGAAGTAGTATACGTCCTTTTCGATTTCACACGAAACCAGATAATTACACAGAAAATGGCAATGTTGGATGCCATTCGGATCCTGTTCGAGAAGAACTATTCTATAAGGATTGATAGCAACTCGACGACGCGAGCTTCGAATTCGTCGCACCCTGTCTTTGTCTTTTGTATCTTTTTCTAGTATATCTGTCTCGGCTGCAACACTAGCGTAGCTTCTACACCATGTCGCGTTTTACTCAATAGCCCTGCTGTAGCGAGACTATTAACTATTTCCCGAGCAGATGTGCGCGCGTCTGGTCAGACTGGTTCTGCGAGACGCGGAGGCTGCTCGCTCCTTGAAGTCGGTCAAGGACACGTCTATGAGATAACTCCCGACGTCCCAGATTAATTAGAACTTGTCCCGACTAGATAGAATTAATGTCTTTTCGCACGTTGTAATTCCATGTGCGCTTAGGCGTTGCTCGTCTCTTTTAGCTTAGGTGTATGAAAAGTCCGCTGAACCATTTTATTAATTTAGATTCTCAATTTTATTAAGACGCAAAAACGGGAGTTATAAGTTTGAACCGATTTTGATTTTGTTTTTTTTTTGATTGCCTCGCTTGGATTCTACATGCAAGATTGCCGCCACCAAACTGCATTGCACAGCATCTGAGTGTTGTCTAACAATATTTGAACTTAGTATTCTATAGTGATAGCCCATCGGTTCAGACCTCCGCCTCTCATCAGGGGGTAAAAGGTTCGAATCCCGGACATGCACCTCTGACTTTTCTGAGTGATATGCGTTTTAGGGAAGTAAATACTACTTTCTGAGCAGTGAAGGAAAGAGCGCGAGGAAAATTCGCATGCCTGAGAGTTCACCACAATTTCTCAAAATATTGTGGTCTATGGTTAAACCGCTCTCATCCTGTGCCCAGAATTGGGACTTATAAAACCCAAACCTAAACTAAACTAAACCTTACCTAAACTTACCTAAACCTAACCCCCAAACCTAAACTAAACTAAACCTTACCTAAACTTACCTAAACCTAACCTAAACCTAACCAAAACCTAACCTAACCTAAACCTAACCAAAACCTAACCTAAACCTAACCGAAACCTTACATAAACCTAACCTAAACCTAACCTAAACTTAACCTAAACCTAACCTAAACCTAACCTAAACCTAACCTTAAGTTAAACTAAACCTAACCCAAACTTAAAGTAAACCTAACCTAAAGTTAACCTAAACCTTTTATAAACGTATCAATTGCATTATTTTCTTCCTTGTTTCGCAATTTCCATACTCAGCTTTATGAAACCTTTACAACATCCTTATGCGGCCGCAACGAGTATCGACCAAATGTCCGTAACGAGCAGGGATGTTCCGGAGCGACCCGAAATAGGCCTCGTTTTACGAGCCAACCGTGAACCTTGAGTACATTTCAATAATTCATACGCCACGGGGTCGACAGCCTATCGTTTTACGACTCGCGTCACTTGTGCGGCTGCTTGTGGATACATCTATTTGAAGTAAGTGATGGGGAAAGTGCGGTAGAGTAGTTTATATCTGTATAAAAAGTCCTGACTCATTCATTCTTTGGTTCATCTATCGTCGCTCCCAATCCTTTGGATCTAAAAAGAAACGAAGACGAAAGCTTGTATACCTACTCATCGGTAATTTCTGAAAGTACCTACTAGTCCGATTTTGTCAATTCTTTCACCAGTAGGAAGCTGTTTGATGGTTATGACCATAGGCTTATTAATCCATGGACGACGCGTGTAATACAAAATTCACGAAAAAAGTGCCCCGAGAAACCTTTATAAACGAGGGTACATGAGTTTTTTTAAAACAAATTAAAACATTGTAATTTATGTCTTAAACCATTACTATACAGCCTTTTCAAACACTAGACTGAAGTGCGATTGTATATCTTTTCGCGTTTTGTATGTCATTCGGTTCGGACACTTTTTAGCGCTGACCCACAATCCTTAGTTTATAAATCATCGAAGGTGAAAAGTTGCAAGGATTTCTTTTAGTTAGGAATTCCATTAGTCCAAGATAGCCCACTACGCGGTCATGATTTTTTTATGTAATTGCATTGCCCGAAAATGCCTTCTGTGATCTTTCTCTATCTCAAGATGTTATACAAACAGCATGTTTGAGATATGTGCTGATTGTTCTCAAACGTGTATAGAGCCCGCGTTTGGCCAGTGAGTCGAACGCTTGTCTAAGCCATTGCTCATTGTAATAATATTCCTTTGGGTCGGTGATGTATTAAGATGACGATGATGGTGACCAAAATCATTGTCATTGCATGAAAATGATGTCCTCGCGATTTTCGCGACTTAGTCACTAAATCGGCTTAGGTGTGATGACTAACGCAATAATCGTCGACGCTCTATAAGGTCAGCCACAATAGGCTGTTTAGTGGATCCGTCTTACATAATTCCGCCGGTTAACATTGTTGCCAAGTTCACGGCCGGCATTCCTTTGACACCTGAGACATTGAACCAAATGCTAGAGGAGCTATTAGACAACACGCCCATTAAAAAAATACAGTAGGTACATATTCAGAGATATAAGACACCTTTTTTCCAGACGACATTAGATTTTGCGTTCGTCAGGCGGTCTTCGGTATGCAATCGAATTATTTTTGCGGATGGTATTGGCTCGGTAGTAGTTATAGATATATGTAAGTATGTACCACATACCCTTCGCAGAAGTAATCCCTTATAGGGAAAGCCATAGTCAAAGAATGATCCGAGAATATTAGAAAGATTGAATCACACCAATACACACTATTGTCCCCACAGACCAGAGAGTAAGTTTATAACATGTTCTTAATTACAATAATAATAATTATTGTGTTCTGCCAAAAGTCGCAATGAAATAGCGTGGTGTATCGAGACTTCTTTCTCCACTGCTGATACAAAAGATCAAAAGATAGAGTAGCTTTGTCTAGCAACAGAGTTCGAATAGGTGTTGCTTTTAAATAGCCATTGAGCATTTTTTTTTACTATTATCCTATCTGTTAGTCTTAGTACAAAGTTAAAATCTTAGTTTGACACCAATTGCTGTTTCATGGACGAAATATTGTCATGTTTATGGCTGCGGAAGTGTTGACCTTAAGATGTTAGTGGCTTGCAACTATGTACGCGTGTATGGAAGGGTGTTTTTATGACTTTTAACACAGTGTAGTGGTTATAACTTGGAACATGTAATTGTGGAAAATTTCGGCTATACCTAAGCGTCTGTTTGTTTTTTTTTTTTTAATCAAATTTGGTTCGGTTCGGAAAATCTATTCTTCGTCCAGAATCTAGATTGAATTGCGTGAAAAAGGAAACGCTGGCTTCAGGTAGTTATGATCATGGTGGTTGGTGATCCTTCGGGACTTTCAGAAGTGCTAGGTATGTCTAGCCGGAGTACTAATGGCAACTGAGAAAAAAACGATAATCTTCACCGATGTACAGAAAATGGATAGATTTCTTTGAGTGGTTATTCGAGTAAATGAAGAAAGTCGTAAATTATCTAGATAATACAATATTACAAATATTGTAATATACGTGCTAAACGCCTGTAACTTGTTTCTCTTTGATCACGGCATCAGGTCACTGCTGTTTTTGAAGTAACTTCTAGGCTGGTTCCAATGAATTGTGACCCAGTATCTAAATCTATAAACCCTTAACCGACGTTGGTTGAGGACAGGAACAGCAGAAGATTCTTGACATTTTCAGACTTAAGTATTCTATAATTCTAATTTTTAATGTGATCTAATTTAAGTAGTTTGAAAGTAAAACGCTCTTCTTGCCAGCAATTTCAATAAAGTGATTCTGCCAAGTCGCGACACATTTTATATACATGAACTGGCAACCCTCCACATGGTGCAATAAGTGAATATTATATGATCCTAACTCTATTATACTGCATGATTAGTTTTCCGCCTAACTTGCTCAGTTGCGGTGACTCGTGGTACAGCTATTCTGATAGGACCTACCTAATCTAATACGTATGTTACGATCGAAGTCTAGGCTGCTTTGAGATTCTAACATATTCAAGACTGGACTTCAACCCTAAAATGGATAAACTAGTGAAATATATGGGTAACCAGTAAAAATTTTATATTTTGGCTTTTTTCATTTAATAAATTTTTAGTAAGTATAATCATATGGATAAAATTTTCTCGATAGAAAGTTCTCCCAAAAGTTATTTTTCTAATTTTATCGGAAACTTAAATGGATGTTATTGTATTTTTTGCTTTAATGTGTCGATCATAATAATAGATCTAAAAATGCTCTGAACGGATTTTTGATAACTAACTTTGTAATTAGGGTAAAACGTCGTTTTCCCGTTCTATTCTTCCGCGACGCTGCATGTTGCAGCCACCACCGTAATCCTAAAGGCGAGAGGGACAAAAGTAAATTCAGTAAATCCTCTTAATACCAGGCAGTACCAAAAATTGCATATACATACTGCATGTATTGCATGGGCTCACAAGTCGCAACACTGAACTAGCGTTAGTCATTGTGCAAAACTTTGAATGGACGTCTGTTACAGTCTATATCAATACCGAGAAGACGTTAAAATAAAATAAAATAAAAAACCGGCGCCATGGTCTGTTTCCTCAATGAGAACTCCCATTACGACATGCTGAGGTATGTCATTGATATTTTTGTAGGCAACCCGTCGTTAGGTATTTGTTTGCCGTACATACGCCAATCGCATCTAAGCATACTTTATTGCCTGTATTTCTAAGAGAACATGGTATTTTTTTGCCTTTTGCGTTTGCGCCTAAATAACAGTGGGTAACACTGGAAGGGAAAAAACCGATTACATTTTTACAAGAAAAAGCTACAGATTAAAAAAACTGACTAGCCCCGCTTTTGATACATTTGTTGTAGAATTTCTAAATCTATGTTTAAAAAAAAAGTCTAGATTCAGTCATTCATTCATTCACTAACTCACTGACTCACTGACTCATTATCGATCAACCTAAACTATTGAACTTAAAATGTTGAAACTGTGTGTAGAGATAGACTCCTTCTACGATGCGAACAAGGTATAAATAAAAATTTGAACAAGGTATAAATAACAATTTGAACAAGGTATAATTAAAAATTTGAACAAGGTATAAATAAAAATTTGAACAAGGTATAGGTAAAAATTTGAACAAGGTATAAATAAAAATTTGAACAAGGTATAAATAAAAATTTGAACAAGGTATAGGTAAAAATTTGAACAAGGTATAAATAAAAATTTGAACAAGGTATAAATAAAAATTTGAACAAGGTATAAGTAAAAATTTTTGGGAAGCTCTTAACTTGTCTCCCTTGATACTCGACTTATCTTTTCTACTTTGGCCACCCTTTTAAAGGTCGCTATTTTTTAAAATCATCTTGCCGAGTGAGCCTTTTGTATCTTCAGTACTATTATGTATTCCGTGATGCAAGGTCATAAGATATAAATAATTAGTGATCAGTACTGCCCCTAATAAGTACTTTGTTTTTATACATACTTATTATACATACATACACGTACTCGACGGTAGAGTCTCGACATTTCATGAGAGCTTATATCTATTCGTAAGCCCATGTGAAATAAATAATTTCATTTCATTTCATTTCACTATGTTTTTGCTGGAATATAGCCCTCTATGTCCATTACCGAGCGTAACGCAATCTTGTGATCAAAATAAAGATGTTATTTAGTTATAAGCATTAAAACTACTAATGTGTATTTTTTGTATTTTTTGTAAACAATAAACATAAAATATCATCAATTCAGCTTAGCAACCATGGGTTTTATCGTCGAGTGAACTAAAACGATTAGTTTCGATATTCGATATTAAATTCCTACAAAGTTATAAAATTAGACTGTGACCGATAGGTATTAATAATTTTATCATAATCGCTTTTGTGTTATCAATTTCACCATAATATTAAATTAGATTAGATTTTATGGTGGTAACATTTATTAGATTGATGTTTAAAATTGAATAAATTGACTAACCTATTATCATATTATAACAAAGTGTAATTTTTTTATATATAATATTTGTGTCTGGATGATTGTTATACATTTAGATAGCTCATATTATTTGGAATAAAAATTGCTGAAAAAATCTAGTATTTATAGCCGTGGGCAATACATGGTCATTGATAGAACTGAAATAGATGTCTTCGAAGAATGTCTTAGAAATGATTGAAAACACGAACGAAGTACTAGAATTTTAAAATAGACATGTTTGATAGACCGATTTGTTTTCTGGAGATATTGGAGCGGTAAATATCGAAATGATTGAGTTTGGTTTTCCTCAAAGATTCGCCTGCTTAGCATAAAACCCCGATTTGCATGCGACAGTCGACATCAGACAGCGATTTGCGTGGGGGAAATGTTGGCCACAAGTACATTAGACGTAATGCATGCTATGCAATGTGCATTTAAAACGGTGTACACAAGGGGTTTGAAGTAAAGAACTAGTTTAAAGTAAAGAACTAGTTCATTAAAGTCTATCACACAATATTAACGTGATAAAAATAATCTTTTGGGAAGTATTATGAGGTGAATGAGAATTTTTGAGCAAAGTTTTATGAAAAAAAAATGTACTTAGATGTATATAAACGCTATGCTCTCAAAACTCATTGGCAAAAGCCTACGATGTATAATTAGCCAACTATTTGCGAAAAACTCAATAAAATTTGAATTTCGCGGGCTACTTAGGCCAAATCCCCATAAAGGTAATAGTTATGTAAGTATACAAAAAGCACTGTAGATTTAAGCCAGTAAAATTGCAGGACTAACAAAATAATTGATTTTGTCCACGAAGGTGGCGGTAGAGTCCGCCATGTCAAATAGTGCCTGTAACTATAGCTTGACCGCTATAAACTTGGCCCTCCCATGGTCTGCGGGACGCGGGGCGGGTGTGCGATTGGGTATACACGATACGATATAATGACTCGCATCTTGAGAATTTGCCTATGGTATTTTCTTAAGTATGTATCATTATCCACGTCGCAAGATTAATATTATTGTGTAGCGTAATTCACGTCAGTAACTGACAGCTCATTAGTAGAGTACACTGATCCCTATTCTATGGATCCACAGTGAACCTAGCCTAAATTGTATAGAATGTTCAATCCATGGAATAGAGATCAGTGGTTGAGTAGCTCCCGCCCCGCGTCCCGCAGACCATGGGAGGGCCAAGTATATAGCGGTCTAGCTACAACACTTATCACATGTCAGACTTTTTTATTTTTTTAAAGAATTTAACCATCAATGATTCACAAAATTTAATTAAAATTTATTCATTTAAAATTTGTTCTCATATATCAATGTATGAGTGTACTCGAATAAATATTATTATTGTTCATTACATTACACTATTAACTTAAATAAAGTTGCGGTTTAAAGATAAACAGCAATGGGTTTTAAATTCTTATACAGGTTTTCCTGTTTTTTGCTCCTATAATCCTGCATTTTTTCCTCGATTGACTTATTATGAAGACTATAGCGCCACATATTAAGTGGCGTCATAGACACTATACCTATAGTTAAGTACATTGTAATGATATAAGGAAGATGGCTCATAATAATTATATTTTGTACTACATATATAATATTTTTTACATTTAATTCTATATCGATGACGTTTTCTATTGACGTATATTAAAAGTCAGACGTTGCGATTTCGGTTGTTGCAGCTAATTTATGTACTTACCTACTTTAGGGTAGTTATAAAGTTATGTTATTTGGAATTACCACTTTGGCAAATTGTAATATCCAAGGTGTACAATGAAATGGTTCTCCCGGGGAGGGGGTGACCGCCCCCTATTGATGGGGGATTTTTTTTTTGCTTGTAATTAGCTATAGACCACTCCCTTAAATTATCGCAAGATCCCGGACACACTATAATATAACCCTGTATTGTAAAAAAAATGTTCCAATATTCATGCATATAGGAATCAAGATCAAGCGGCTTATGTTGTACGCTGCCTAGTATCAGCCGTAACTAACTGACTGACACAACTTAATTTATTTATTTCACTACTAAGCGATAGGTACAATCGACCGCTAGGTCAGCCAAGGCGGTGGTCTGCAACAGACGCGTTAGGTCGCGTCCGACGTTACGCAGTACGCGGCCTACGAATGCTTACTGTGGAAATGTACCTACTATGCGTGCCAAATGAGAATAGGACTGTCAAGACGCCATTTTGTTCAGAAATACGCGCAAACTTCATTACTAAAGTGTATGGTGTGCAAAAAAATCAGTAAACAAATTATATTCCGTTTAAATGTTTAATGTACGCTTTTTTGGTATTTCTAATACATTTCACGCCAAATTAATTATAAATGAGTAGGAAATGAAATATACATAATATATTAACATAACAATAGTAACATTAATTATGTATTTGTTCATTTTTAAAGTGTTTCCATACCTCTAGAATTAATTCATCCAAAATTATCCATTAATAAAATTCAAGAATAGTATTCTTAAATGAATATAATGATTATACAATAATTAAATCTATACTATAATATGAACAATAAAAAATATATGAAATTTCTGTTTTGCACTTTTTTTGCTGGCAGTACTATTTTGACAGTTATCGTGTGAAGTTGGCAGCAAGCGCGGTCCTATTCTTAGTTGGCACGCATATTACTAGAGTGGTCTCTCTGACACGCCTGATGCGGCGTTCGTTTTTCTGACATTTCCATAGTAATTAGTAGCATTCATAGGTCGCGTACGTCGTACAGCTTCACACCGGACGAGACCTAACGTAAAACCTAACGTAACGCGTCTGTTGCAGACCACCGCCTTAGCCTTTAATATCGGTGGACTTCCATTCATAAAATCATAAACATCGTTGTATCTATCGGCATCGCGTGTGTTATCTAGGGTCGCCCTTCTCGGAAGCGAGGTTATCGATATCGACATGATACACGAATGTCGACAGTGGCCCGATAAGCGGTCACGAGGAGCGACTCAGATTTTGGATCGCTTTTTTATACTTTCCATGATGTAATATGAATGAATATTAATAATTCAACAATGTTTCGGGTCACGGTTTTGTTGATATTCATTCATAACTCACTGTTTGATAAATGATAACACGCTAACTTCGTATAAATTAAACATACTTACAATTTAATATTACGTAAAGAATATTTCAATTTTCTTATTTTATGAGGTAAAATTTTATGATAATTTTTCAGGTAATTTTTCAGGTAATAGAGTGTTAAGAATTACTCAATTTGAAACTTGTTTGCTATTTGCGTTGCGAATTGGGATGTATGAAAAAATTTATCAAATAAAACTAATTTTTGAGAAATAAAACTAAATTTTCGCACTCATTATCGGCTACGGGTACTTTAGTTTTTTTTTATTCAGTATAGGCTTACGCTGAAGCACAATCTCACCTGATGGAAAGTGGCGATGTGGTCGAAGATGGAGCACGCGTACCACGAAGATCTATAGAAGTTTATTCACTTTCTTTCTAGTTGCAGCAAAAGTTACATTATGTACGAATTACTAGAATTATAAAGCTTTTAAACAATATGCAGAGCACTGATCTTTTATTTACCTTACACGAGTAGGCCATACTACATAGAATAACTAAAGATATCGGCGTATAAATATGGCAGTTAGGGAACATCCCTAGTGATTTTTTGTTACATAAAAGTTTGAACTTTCGGACAGACAGGTTTGAATATTTTTTATATATCTCTGTCTGGACCACAGCTAATCGCCATTCTTTGAACTTTCATCGTCACGGCACACCGACTGTACAGTGTGCATCCCAAAAAAAAATCCATCCGAGCTTTTTTCAACTTTTTTTTAAAGATAATATTACTTGAATTCCTGGTTCTGTTTCCAACGAGAGCTCATGGTTAAAGTTAATGGTCAAGTAAAATCATGCAAAGTAAACAATAATCTAATACTACAACAATACTAGATGACACGAAAATTAATTAACAAATGAAAATGTAAGTTTTTATTAATTAACAATTATTATCGGGAGTCTGATCTGGCACCTACATTAACATATTTTCAAGCGATCTTTCTACCATTTGACTAACAGTTTTATCTGATGGTGATATCCTAAAAGTATATTCACTACATTCAATAAAATTATTGTAGGGCAATGGTTTCATATTGTAGTTGTTTATTATTAATAGCCCGGGAATGTAATGGGTTTTTTATATCATCACCAACGCGTTCGTGCATGAGTCATGCAGCTATGGTAGCGTGGACTCACAAAATTCGCGATATTCTGGAAGTGACGTCATTTTTTTTTTCAAGAAAAGCTCGTGCTTAGAGCTTTGGGTGACTCAAGTTAAAAAACAAGTAGTAAAGATATTTTTAGGGGTCATCTAGGTTCGAATTAGCTGCCTCCCGAACGCAGTGGTAGTCCAGCTAGTGTTGAGTTTAAATCCTTAGACCTTCTTAAGTACAGTGAAAAACTCTTAAAGTTCATTTAAGCCTAGTACCTACTGAATTCAAAAAAGTACAAACTAATTGCCGGTAAACTTAAGACGCATAATTATTTCAGCAAGGTCAGTTCGCATAATGTGGATACAGTATGTTGATTAAAACCTTGTCATCTAAAAGATATATGAACGGATAAACGCGTTGTCGGTACCAACTCCCATGAAGGAAACACAGCTTAGCAATAATACAGTTTAACCAAGACCGTACTTTACGTATAGAGGTTATATCTTTCAACAAATACACGTGTAATTATTACGATCATCATGAATTGTTTAAATAGAAGTACAAGGCTTGTGAAAATAGACGAAAGGAACAAACATTTTGCATGTAAGTTCTAGAGTGCGATCTGATTGAAGAAATTACCCGATTCATGCGGAACAAAAATGATAAAAACAAATCGCGCCAAAAAGATATGATACCTATAATAATTACCTTTCCCATTATTAATTTAATAGTCCTTTGCGACATCTTTTTCTAAAATATTATCTATTTATCAATTTATAAAAAAAAAAAAATACATTTCTGTTAAAGTTCTGTTGCTTATAAATTAAGGATCAAAATATATGTTAGCAGTAATAGTTATGTAAACGAATACATCTTGAGCCTACATGTTATGAAGTTGTCACTATAAATAATTGTTTTCAAAGGTAAGTGAAGCTTCCGAATGCACATTTAACCAGCGTGGTGGACTATGGCCAAATCCTTGCTCATTTTGAGACGACACCGGTGCCTAGCAATGGGCTATAAAAGGGGTTGTGAGCTGTGTGGTCTAAGTGTTCTTATTCTTCTTGATGACGTGGCTATGCAAGGCTTCTCTCGTTCCCGGTAGCACTTTAACCGTCAACGATCTATTGTGCTCGCCGCTGCCTATAATTCCCCTCCAAGTCCAGTTGCCGCCTGGAAGCGAGCAGCACGTCCTTTGCAGGGGTATATTTAACCTCCTCTAGGCGGAGGATGTACCGTCCCATGAGTCGGCTACGCGTATGCCTCACGGCTGGGCAACTGCACAGTATGTGCAATGGAGTTTCCTCCTCCGCACTGCAGAGTCGGTCTAAGTGTAACTGTATGATAGCTTATCTCGGACGCAAGGCCGCATCTGCCGACCGGCCCGACCGGACGCCGGCTGCATGTGGTGTGGTAGAGTGGGGTAGGTTGGGAACCTTATAGGCACAAGGAATTTGTTGTGCGAATTCACCAGCTCTATTTATATACAGTGTTTGATGACTAGGTATACGAATGGCTTTTTACGGCGTACGCTTGCTGTAATGTCCTGACTTTTACCTTTGCAAATCAGACAAGCCAAAGTAGTCATGCTCGCCTGGTAGAAGCGCATCAAAATATACTCCCAAAAAGTAATAATAATACGCTAATTTATTAGAAAAGTCGCTATCCATTATAATTTTATATTATTTCCAGATTCGATGAACATGAGTGAGTAATTGTCGCCTGGTGGTAGGTGGTTGGTACCAATGCCTGGTACCTTCCGGTCTTAATACGTTGTAGTTATGTAAGTACCTGTTATGTTCTTGTTGAGCCATGGCCTCCTAGTTAGGAGGTTGGTTAATGGTTCCTAACAGTAGTTAATTTAATTATGTTTTTAAACGATTTTTGTCTGTTTTAAGTTATTTATTTTTCGAACTACATACATCAAGTGTTTGCACAAATACGAAAATATTAAACGTATCGAAACGATAATAGTAGTTTATGAAACGGATGACACGAGTGTTTTAATACCTAATTATGTAGAGTTTATCTACGCTCAAATTATCATAAATCCAAACCATAAAATCTTGCTAACGTTTGTCGTAAATCCTTCACTTTGTTGGTATAAAAGATTGTGGGTCATTTTTGTTGCAATTACTAAGATGTCAGGTGGGGTTAAATTTTCTTTAATAGGTTTCACTGCTATAGACATTTTTCCGCGCTAAGTTTTGACTAGGTAAGTAACAAAAATAACACATTGAAATGGTAAAAGTTAGGTATGGCGCCAAAATTCAGTTGTAAACTGCGTAGTCTGTTAAAAAAGTCATGAAACAAAAAAGAGTAGAAAAATATTTATACAAGTCAGATAAAGTATATTTTTAGTGGATAATTAAATAATCAAAAATTATACATAATTCTTTTCAATATTCTGTATGAACACACTTTTTAATCAGTCATATTTAAAAAATGTCGTCATATGAAAAATTATTGTTTCCGTGAAATAATTGTTGTCTATCATGGCGCATCCCGTAACTACCAACTAAATGTTGTCTGGTGACTCCATATATAAAAAACAAAATTTAGGATTCTCTCTTTTGGCTATGACGACCACAGAGAAAAGAAGTTATTCCCTGGTCTGTATTCACATAAAAATACAGGAACCCAGAGCCAAGTATCGTAATGGAAATTATTCAATTATCTAGAGATATTTCCATAGTACAGTAATGTTATAATGAATAACTTTTTAATAATTATAGAAGTCTGTGAATAAAGTAGGTCAATATGTGACACATTTTGATTTCATAATTCGAACTTTAAGCAATGAGCGTAGATAAAATATATAATATCGTTATTTTTGTGGTTACAATGCTCGACCAATTAACAAATGAATACCACAGTCCGTAATATTGAAGTGTCATGTCGGTTTAACTTAACCATTTGGTCGACCACAAAGCACGATCAAAATCAATTCAATAGCATTGTAGTATCTGGTCAAACTTGTTACAATACTTTCGCGCTGTTAAGACACATGCTTAGTCTGTAAGGCAATGATATTATGTTGCTCGTACGACATCGAATACATTATATTCGAAAGTTACTTAACTACCTATATCTACTTTATTAAGTAGAACAAGAGCACCTAATAGGACATTTTTAAATAAGATAACTATTTTTGTACCCTATAAGTACTTGACTAAGTACTTGGTTGCTATTTAACCTGATGGTAGGTGATGATGCAGCTGAAGATGTTATCGTACTAACTTTGAAGGGGTAAGTAGCTCACCCCGATGGTTTCTACACAGCATCGCACAATCGCTTGGCGGTGTGTCTTTGATCTTTTTTTTCTTTGTTGACATGTCTTTGTAACTCTGTAGACATTTTTAAATAATTTAAATTATGTGTACATCTATCTTTGGTAAGCACTCAACGAACATTGCGATCTTAAGTAATATTTAATTACCAAACTTGAAATGGGCAGTTAGTACCATAAATGGTCCAATTCTAAGTTCTCAACGAGACATCTGAATGTCACTCGTACCTATCTCTGATTGAAAGGATCGGCACTCGGTGATTTTTTGTACGTGATTCAATACTAATTCGTGCGAACCAGGTCACCGCCGATGACTCATACAGTCCTGGTACCTTGCACGGATCTGCTTGGAATCAATTGTAAGCATGAAAAAACATTTATGTTATCATTGCATTAAAGGTGCGACAAAGATGAGTGTTATCTACACTAACTAACTCTTAACACTCATCTTTGTAACTTGAAATAGTACATTGTGATACAAGGGTGGAAAGTAGGTTTTTCCTATTAAAAACTTAAAAGGTTAAAAACCTATACACCCGTGTATCACACGACGATTTTCAATACAGTTGTGCGAATTAGTAAAAAAAACAAATCAAAGAGATAATATTATGTTTTCTCAAGATTTTGGGGGCCAATTTCCAGTTTGGTTTTTACCTTAAATAAAATATCGAAGATCGAAATCGAAGGCGACTTCGAATTCGCAATCGAAAAGATAAAAGATAAAAGATAAAAGATAAAAGAAAACGAAAAAAAAAATCCTTCTGTGTCCATCCCATCCCAATGTATCGATAATGATCGAGCTTGTAAAAGTAAGTTACGACCACGAAAAAGAAAGATGCCTGTGCGTAAGATTTAACTTTCGAATACTAATGACAGCCTCTGAAAGTGCGCCATACCATACAACTGTATTGAAATGTAATTTTTACTAACTTTGTAAGTAGGTCTCTCATCGTGATCCTATTTATAGCGACATATAAGTTTAATAATTGTCAGTAATCTACCGATAGAGTGTAAAACTTTGTATAAGCTTTGTATAACTTTGTATAGGCTTCAAACACCTTCGAGAACATTTTTGTGAACTCTCAGGCATGCAGGTTGTTTTTTTATTATCTTGTTTGTCCTTCATCGTTAAGCAAGTGATATTTAGTTTCCTAAAAACGCACATAACTCGGAAAAGTCATAGGTCAGGATGCCCAGGATTCGAACCCGAGCTTTATACATACGAGTATGTAGGTATACTGTCATTCCATTCACCCACTCACTTCTCTCGCAAAATAAAAAAATATTTGTCCACCTGCCGCCTGCGGGACGGATTCATTATGTTTCTTATTCAGTAAACGCAATGGTAACACCTCTTTGTATTTTCGCTACGCAAATTCTTTTGTTCGATTCCGTCAATCGACAAAAGTGCATTCACTGGTTCGCAGACATTCCCATTCAGAGAGCGGACGATAATTCATAAGATCAATGTTGTTTTAACGTCACTACACTTGCGTGCAATGAATTCGACTTGGTCTCATGCACAACACAAACTTATCAGAGAATGAGACAACCAAGTTCGAAGAGACAAAAGTTAATGGAAGTATTTGCCTTCTGCAGAGGCGGTAGTGAAATAGCTACTGGTATTGACTACTGACAAATTGTTTCAGATGACCGCCCACTTTCATTTTGAGAGAGCCAAGATGTTGTCTGAGTTTTCAGCTACTTATCACACGTAATATCGATCGCAATAGGGTATTTGACTCCAATTTTTTTATTACTTTATTATAAAGTAGAATTAAAATAATGACGTGCACTGAAAGAACTAATTAAATCGATCAAATAACAAAAAAGTTATAAGCATTTAAAGATTTGTGATTAGACAGAGATAGCAACAGAGACATTGTGACGTCACACCGTACCAATGCCATAGTAGCTTCGTGCGGCTTCATACAAATTTTTGTTTTGCGAGAAAGGGATAGAAGATCCTCCCACTCCAAAGTTTAAACGCCTGTAACTTTGTAAATCTTCGTTGGATTTTAATATTTCTTTCACTGCACGTTATTATTTTTATCCTAGTTTATAATAAAGTAATATTTTTTATCAAATTCAAAAGTAGTGTAAGACCCCATTACTGATAGCAGTTATACCTGCCGACAAAGGCATACCGCCAACCGATTAATTGTTATGGTAGGTACGACGCTGTGTAGCAACCGCTACGTGTTTTTTTAACCCTTTCTAAGAAAGTAAGGCTGCATTCTTTACTATTAGGTGGGATTGCAGTAAAGTCGGTAAGTATAAACTAAAACTTGTAAGTTGTAATGAATAAAAAAAGTTTCATCGCTTCGCAAGTGCTTTTCCATTTTGGATATGTATTATCGACACGAGTGTTCCGCGTTAATCACTCCAAAAAGTGATATTGCAGATGAAAGTTTTTGAAAAAATGCGACGGGCATAAATTCGTTGCTCGCGAGTGCACATTATTCAGGCGAAAACAATCTCGCTCGCAGTCGGGCGCGCGACTTGCAAAACTAGTCCGAACTCCTTTGTGTCTGTAGAAAGGCGCGATTTTCTCCGCCACACGGTGTACGCCCATAAATCACAGAGCCTCCGACAGATCCAAGCACCACCGCGCAGGTGTCCATAGTTTGAGTCACCATTGTCATTTTGTTTTTGTTACTCTCCGAAGTCATCTGCTCCGTGCATTATTAGCTCTCATTTACACAGCTATCTTTTATGTATACATTGTATATACATATATATGAAACTTACGAACTAATGTCTCAGGATGACAAGCGTAGTGCGACAAGCGTAATACAATAGCAATGCATATGCCTGGGACGCACTAAAAAAGGCGTTATTGATACCAATTGATACAGCATTAAGTAACGTTTCAGTCAATCACAACCACTATACCAGGAATGTATGACACATGAGGAGGATATAGGCGATGTTTCATCCTAATGTCGAGAGGTAGACTTTAGCATCCACCACACGCGTTGAAGCTCTTGCCACTAAGAAATAGAAATATTACGCTTACTCGTTCCCTTGTGAACTATTACGCCCATGTATTTGGTTGGTTACTGCCATCAACCATTATTTGTATTGTCTCCGGATTCCGGCAACCTACCATAAATGGTCGTGTTTTCTTACCCATATACCTTTTGTTAGAAGATGGCACCGTGTTTCCCTTGCACATCGAGATGAAACCTTCCGCAATTGTAATAAAGTCAATATTCGTTTGATCGCCGATTGCCGGCACCGGATGGGAAGCCGAGATGCTGTGTAATTTGGTCGCACAATACGGCAGCAATAATCGCAGGTCGCTCGTAATTGCGACGGCATCCGTCCGACGAGACATACAGTACACATGTCCGTGTGAAAGTATGGAGAGGGCCGCGCGAGCGGTTCTCTTATCAGAACCTGTTCCGTGCATTTCAGATGTATCTGCTACGGGCGAAGTCCGCTGGGTGTGCAAAGTCGACACTGCCCACACGATCATTCTACAGCTATTAGTACAGTACAGTAATAGTACAGTAGGTAGTCAGTCAATAAGAGGATAATAAAGCTTTTTCGGAGAAATTACTCATTACGATGAGAGTCAAATGTCGCAAAATGACGAGCACGTTGTGATCGTCTTATGATATTGCAATGCGAAGTCCTGGAATGCACTGCATCTGACATAGGCAGGTGTATTACATAACATCTTATGAACGTCTTACTCGACATTCTTTATTGCAAAAAATAAGCACAATTTCTTTGTAAATTATCATTTACTTACGATGAAATTGTGCTTAAAATGACTGTGTGCCCTATGATAATAATTATCACAGGGCACAGTCATTAACCATGGAGGAAATCTTTCGTATCAGGGACCGCCAGAAAATGTGATTTTTTTTTGTCAGAAATTCATTTATGGCTTTGCTCAAGCTTCAAGACTTTGGCTGTAACATATCGACTTTCTTTATGTTCCAATTCTTAAAAACAGTCTTAGGAATTTTTATTTCGATGTACATACATAGGTACCTACATCAAAAGTTGATAATTAATTAGTCTTTGAATCTTTGACGACAAGCAATTGTGAACCACCCGTAAGTTTTAAATCTCTTCTAGGAACTTTTTTTTAATACCGACTGACTATAGTAGTCATTGAAATTTAACGTTACTGTAATATCGGTTTCCAATGAAAAGATCTAGACTGTTGATATATTTTAACAATGACGCCAGTGTTCATTGTTATATCATCGAATCGTGAGATTTTTTGTATTTGTATCGGAGTTTTTTATCTTCGGAAAAATGTGGACTCTGCAAAAAGCCCCACGAAATGTAATCAATATTTACACAAAGCGATTGCATTATACTTGAAATGGCAAAATGGGAGTCCGATACCGTTTTAGAATTTTGAATGTCAAGTACAGTAAACGTATTGAATCTAGTTTAAAAAGAGTAAAATCTATCACACTTATTCGTACTACGAGTATGTATTCCTCACTTCATAACATGTTTTTTGAGCTTTGTAGTGTACATTGATGTTACTTGTTAAATTATGAATTGAACTCTTGGAAAACCATTTTGTCTTGAAGTATTTAAGTATTTCTTCATTTGGTAGTTGTATAAGTTTGACATACCTTAACCCTCAGATCTCATGATTATTCCACAGTGTGAGGATCAAGGAAGAAACGTTTTTTATTTACGTTTATATATATTTTCAATAGGTATCCTAAATGTGTAATATTATAGATAAACCATCAGCCCTATTATTAATTCGTAAAAATTAAAAAATTCTCGTTATTGATTCAATCACTAAGTTAACCACTATCCAAAAATTTTGGAAATATCCGGAATTTTTTGGAGCCATTTGAATTCCGCAAAGCGACAATCGCCTTCTCGTAATATTTTTTCGGGGCGGAAGTCTTTTGTCGGGGCATATCTCTTGGCCGCTGTCGAATTTGATCTATGTGAGTGTTTTGACAAGCGCCGATATATAAATGGCGTGTCCCCACAGTTTATTTACGATCCTGTCGGACGTCGCTTTTGGAATTATCGAAAGCGTTAAGGAATTTTACGCAACGCCAGGTAAAAATTAATGGGGACCAACACCTTTCTCGAAACTTTTGACAAAGTCTTTAACACCCTGTATGCTTACGACGGTAAAATTGCTGGGATATCTTTCGCAGTATAATATTCACAGAGTGAACGAGTTTGACATCAGTCATTCACAAAATGGTGAGTTCTTCGTACGAGACTTTCGTAAAATGGAAATGTATAAACAAAAAATGTAATAAATATAATATACTTATCACATAGACTTCTATGTAGTATCCTCTATTATAGAAGTCTGACTTCTATAATGATGATTCTGCCGCAATCAGCGCTATTTTACTGACATAAGAATATACTGCTTTTGTACAGAAGTGTCTCAGAATTTTCTTTTTGGAACTAATTAAATTTTGACACTTATCTGCCATCTCACCTGATAATGATTAAGGAATAGGGACTTGTTAATTAGAGAACAGTATTAACCCTTAAGTGGCGCTTGTACTACACAGCATCGCACTGGGATGGTAACGGTAGTCACAAACCAGACCAGACTTAAGATAATTAATTTAGAAATGATTGCATCCTTCATTGGCTGGTGAGAAGATTTTAATTTGAGGATTGATGTAAGCACAATGCACCGACTATGGCCCTGAAGGTTTCTAAAATCATAGGGTTATTGATCAACTTCATTTTCTAGATTGGCGTGGTTCAGTACCACAGATATCTGTGATTAGTATGAAACTTTTGCCACGACGAGTCACTACCGGCAAAGCCTTATCGCAAAGCGATTAAGCAATCTGATACCGTCTAGAAACTGGTCCACCCTTTCCAGGCTAGCACGTTTCTACTGCATCATTTAAACATTAGGAGAGATCGCAACCAAGCATTACTGTATAAAAAACGTTACAATTGTAAGAGGCAGGCAATGCAATCCAATCCAAAAAATCCGTTTCCGATTTCCCTTTATTCGTAAAAAGGTTTTAACATGTGTTTAATTTTTTGATACAGCGTACATGATAAGGAAAAAAAAAACAGATTGTAGGATCTTTTATTAGTGCGAGAGGGCGTGGGACCGTCACCGGTATTAGATACCGGATACCTTTTTATATTTGTTAGTATTACCGTTCTGATTCAAAAAAGCCTTTCGAGAGGGTTGCCTTAGGGCCGATTTTAATCCTTGTTTATAATTTTCATGGTATGATGAATTTATTAGATTCGGTTTCGAGTTTCTCACTTTTTCACGCTTGTGGTTTTTTTAATTCGATGACCGGTCTTGTGCTTGGCTACGATCTCTACTCTAATATTTTCTATGAACCCGTGATACCATAGAGTAAGTAGTGTTCCCTCTTTCCCGACAAATGTAGTGAACTTCGCGATCTTAACATTATAAATGGTATGCGACAGCTTAGGTCTTCCTTAAGGCATGTAGGAGAGAGAGATTATACATATATATTATACATACCACTTTTTTGTCACGGTTTCAGCTACAGTTTTTTTCTGCTTCATAGACGCAAAGCTCGTGGCTTGAGTATATTCGATAAAAACCATAGTTAGCCCAAGGTAAGCCCATGGAGGCTCATGTAAGGATGATGTTGTTTATAAGCGAGATAATATAAGCTTGTCGAAATGCCTTAAAGCATTGAAAAAATAGGAGCTTTTTTCGACAGTATACATCAGTGATCCAGTAAGAATGCTTCAGCGGATGTTTTTTTTCTATCATAGACTCAGTTAGGAGATAGATGATACACCAAGTCAAAAAATAAGGTGTCAAAGTATGTTTGGAAATAATACTTAAGTACACGGGAAAGCTACATGTTCTTTACATTGTGTTTTGAAGCTATAATAGAACATACGCTTTACTTTGTATACGTGTATAAGAGAAAATGCATACTGAATATCAGGTACATTGATGCCAAAGTACTAAATTCTGCAACATGTCAGAACAAACAACTAAGATTTTACAGCCTCTAAATTTCTAAACCTTTATCGTTGATGAATTGTATGGAAATATGGCCATAGAATTTAGATTTATTCAGTGTCTTAACATTGATATTTTCACATTAAAGTGTAATAAAGAGCAAGCCATTAAAGTCTCTCTAGGTAGGTATCTTTCAAAAGATTAAGAAGTCAGAGTTTTTATTAGTTTAATGGGGACACGAAAATGTGTATCACATATTTTATTGCTTTTTAAAATAAAACCTGTTAATTGATCGTTTCGATCAAATAATGCCGTTAAACCCGTGTGTTATTATTTTCTGTGTTGTGCGAGATCAATGACGAACTAACGTATCAACCTTATCGGGCTGTTCTTTAGGAGCTTCAGCTTTCATCTAGCGTCAATAAAAAACTAATAAGCCATCACAAAAACGTAAAACCTTTTTTCTCTATACATATCTAAGTCTGTCTGTATGAGTATGACGGACCGAGATGAAAGATTCAATCACGAGCGGGCGCTTCTCAGAAGGCGCATTGGTTTTTTGCTAGTTTTATAGATTTAGGGCTCCTTGAGACGTGCTCTGAAGCCGCTATCGACTTCGCAACACCGAGGGCCCCACGAAATTTTCCACCTGTCGACTCTATTTCTTTCGGATTGAGGTCATTATCCTTTGTACAGTTGATTCTTGTATTTTCCCACCGTATGTCTTCGGGTTGTTTGCAGCGAAGGCGATAAGGTGGTTACATTGAAATAATTCGTTCACGGACCTGTGGGAATCTCCCGGGATGGTGACCGCAAAATATTGGGATAATAAACGGATACTTTATTTTGATTCAATTGAAAAGGGACAAGTGCGTCTGGATTTATTGTAGGATGTCTGGAGAATTTTTTCGCATCTGCTTTTGAATATCCAGTTGGTGATGTTAACATATTTTTTTTTATTTCGCTACAACAAAGATTAACGTGTCTTTATTAAATCCTTTTGTAAATCTTGACCGGTAAAATTTTGTGTTCGGAATCATGCTCCAAAAAGACAAAATGCCATGACCTATTTATTAATTGAAATAATTGTATCCACCTAATTATATCCATCGTATAGTTTTTCTTAATTGGAAGATAAATGTTATCAAAATACGTGTTCAATAAATTAAAAGCGTAATATTGTAAGCCAACCCAACAGTATATTTTCAGTGTTAACACTTAAACACTTGATTAATTTGTGATTGTTTTAATTTAAGTATAGTGAACACTGGCCAAAGTCGCGGTTGCACGCATTTTTTGCTGGCAGCAACCACTCAGAAGTCGTGAGATGCGTTTTTTCTAACAAGCTTGTAACCCACACTATTTCCTCTGTCTGTTTGGACTCGACAACGACTTCAACTTACATTTCTCCCACAGTATGAATCATCTTTAAACTGAATCGTACGCAACCGGCATGCCACATTAAATTTGGACAAATGATCATTTACATCTCCATCGTTATCTGTATTAGGTAGGTTATGTTTTTATTAATGTCTAAAGCGGTAAGTGGTTGCTTTTTCATTTAGTCGGAGGGAAAAAGATTTATTGCGTTTTTTTACTCTAAAGACCACCATAGGATGACACAGATGATTGAAGACATGAGAGCTTGGCGCATATGTCTTTGTGAATGAAACTCTTTGCTTATTTTGTTCATTTTTTTGCCGCCTTTCGTCGAAATGAGCTAACGGTTTACACGAGCATCATAAGTTAACAAAGCATCAACCGAAAGTTTTTCTCGCGGGTTTTTGTCGTAAAATTTCTCGGCGCTTCGACGTTCATTCATTCGGTTCCGTTAACTTTGTGTTATTAATTTCGACTCGGTTTCATCGCAATAAAGAAATAAACAAAAACAATTAAATGCGCAGGTTTTGGCTCGTTAAGATGTGGAGTTAGGAGATCGTTTCCAATATTTCCCAACACATTAACATCCTTGACTTTGCCATCAATAAACGCAGTTTGGATTTTTAAAAGGTTTTAAAAAAATAATGTGCAATTTAAATGAGGCAATAAACTAACTTTCGATTCCATAAAGTTTTATATGTGTCTCACAATTTCTGTTGAGATATGTAACGATTATTAGGGTAACTAAAAGTCGAACCTCTTTTATACACTGCAACCAGATTAAAACACCGAGGCATTTACGACCTGCATCGCATGTGCAAAATAAAATCGAACAAGTTATCGAAATTAAAAATAAGTATTTGATAAAGTTATTTAAGATAGCAACATTAACTTTTAATTCAGAGATATTAAAATTTTTGTTGCCGTACTTCCAGAAACAAATATTTAAGTTGTTCAAAGTTATGGTATTGATTCTAATAACGACTCGTATCGATGTTGAATAATTATTTATTACAGATATTTTATCTTTAATTTTAAACTTAAGACTTTTTGCTCTTATATGTAGTGAATAGAAACCGTATAGACTAGCATACCCATAGCTGTCGTTCTTATAGTGAGCCTGTCTAATTGGATGTTAATGATGTTTTTCATATTTATTAAACAAAGTAGCAATTTGGAACATACGAGTATCTAGTACAGAGGTCACAAGGGAGGTTGATTGCCTCTCTCAACTACTACTGTCAACCTATATTGTCAAATACCTCATAGAAACATACAATAACCGCTACTGTCTCAAAGTTATACGTACCAACATAAAATTTTAATGTCAATCGGATATGTAAAGTGTCCTAAAGGGTTAAAACATTTGACCCAACTCGCAGGAAGTTTAATAAAACCTTTAATAAACATCCGCGCTTTGTGACCTTAATTAGAACAGAGTGCGTGTGAACTTGCCTTTAATTTCGACGTTTAAATTTATATTCATACAAATATGAATGTTCCCTGATGTAGTTATCCACCGTTTTAATGTAGCGTAGGTATAACGTGTAGCTTAGAGCTCGTTCACATGTATAGTTCAATGTATATTTTAATCCATGATGACCCCAAAGTCTTTCAGACTTCATACGAATCGAATGAAACATAGTCGATATTGACTCGTGGATTTAATTATCTATACCGTGTACATGTTCTAGTATCTCTATGACATGTTCACAATGAATTCACTTTGTGCAAAGATGCAATATCAGAAACATAGATGACAGAACGTTGAATGTAATGTTGTATGTCCTAGGATGTAGGCGAGCCCTAACAATGAGGCGCTAGGCGCCGGGGTTTTCTACAGAGGATGCAACAGCCATTGACACAGTAACCTGTGTTTACGCACTTAACTAGCGTCACGGTACCGAGCGGCATAATGCGAGGACACTGCAGTTACGCCGCGAGGCTTACGAAATTATCGAATCAATTCATTCATTGTCATCGACGACCACAGCGAGCGCGCAATTGTTACAATTTATGCAGTTACCACGTTCGCGAATTGTACACTAACCGGATTATTATAATGACGAGCTTTTTGTATTCTATCAATCATATTGTTATGAGCTGTTTAAATATGTTTGCATGTTTTTATTGTGCAACGTGTTTCTATGTTGGCAATACCTCTTTTCTTATTTTAAAGCCGCCTTTTGTAATATACAGAATAGCTTCGTTTAGCGATACTAGATTCAAGTTTTTAATGCAATAGGTTTTGGATAAAACATGCACTCCTTTTTGTTCTTCAATTTTACCAATTACAATATATATTCCAGCCATCCTTCCATGAGTCCTTGTTTAATCCTTTTTCCTAGTTCTTCAATCAGCTTTGAATATACTATTTTTGCTATACTCATCTACATATTGTTTTGGTTACGTTATAAATTGCGACATCCGCATATTGTAAAATTCTAGGCTCAACGTTATTTTACTGTCCTTATTTCCATTCAAAGCATCCATCTTATAATGCTTCTTTACGCAATCCTTTCTCCTTGCGTCCTTTTTAGAAAGTTCGTCATGGAATCTGGCCACGTTAATAACGCTCACTGGGTCGCCTCTCGTCATGCTATATTAACTCTCAGTTTCATATTTAGGCGTATCGGGTTACGAATTACGGACTAAATGCATCTAGATTCTTGTAAGAAAGTAGTTTTGGCAGCAAGTATGGTATCACTTTTGAAATTGCTTATAGGTTTTAATGAAAGTAATTGATTGAAGGGATAACTCGTTTCAAAACGAGTTTTTTAGCTCAATGGCAAAGTATAATTTCTATATCGCTCACTTATTCAGACACTAATTTAGATAATAATAATATTTTATCGTGTTTCATTTTTATTTTTGTTGAATAAATATTTCATTTAACATGTCATTTTGTCATCCTTATCACACTGAAATTAATCGGAGATAAGTTTAATTTTTTGTAAGTTATTGCAGAAGATAGATTTGAAATAATCCTTTTTATCAACCTCTCTAATAATAATTCGCCTGTCAGAGGTATCCTCATTAAGGTTTATACCAATCTGACAACTGATATAAATTTTTAACCCTCTGGCTTTTGCGGAGGTTGATGACCTTTATATTTTTTACTCCCTATAATAATCGTGGCGGTAGCTTATTCAACCTTACCGGGTAATGTACCGGCAAACATTAGGTTTAACTATAGATTAGATAGTCTCACAAATCTAGACCATAATATTAATATAGGCAGACGGTATTTAGATAATATGGGGGTACGTGTCAGGTCGTAAAAATTGGCGAGACAAAGAGTGCCTGATAGCTTATCTAACAGGCCTATGACTTGTGACTTGTCTTTTATGATCATATTGAGGTTACGAAGGCCGAGATTTTAAAAGAGCTCACAATAATTTATTCCAAGTGAGTATACTCGAAATATAATTAATTACGGTGAGCTAATTATAGACCTTGTACTTGTATCAAGAGATGACGTTTGCCCGGGCCATTAACAAATTATGTCCCGGTTTCCACCAAGCGGAGCGGAGCGGAGCTGTTTTTGAGTAACCAATCAGATTTCGTCATTTTGACATCTCCGAAACTGAGGGGAGAGGAGAAACCGAGCCTGTCGTCCTCCCATAAAATTAGAAGCTTAGATGGCGTCTCAGAATAAATCGGATAGTTACCTTAGTATGAGGCATATTCCAAAAACCCACCAATAAAATAAATAATTGATCAAAAGCCAAAGCCTCTATGAAGGTTCCAAGGTTTTTTTTGTTAGTTCTTCCTATACGGGTTACATATTAATTACAACTTTATACCTGCAACTTCTTCTACAAGTTATATTTCTCTTATTCCATTCTTGGTCAGAGTGACTGAAAGCAAAGTGAGTCGAGGAATTGATTAATGATTATAGAGATGGTGTTCAGGCGCTGTGCACTTGTGCAGCAAGGCTTTACGCACATAGTGTCGGCACGGCAAGAGATTCCAACTTTTCACCAATGGACATTCTAACGTACACGCATAAAAATACGACATGAATTGCTATGGCGACATTTTTGTATGTCTGTTGGTAAAAACTTCAAGTCCCTTGCCATGCGGTACCCAGTATGCGTTAGCCATTATGCGCCAATCTGAGCGATAGCTTATCGCTATCGTGGCGCCTCACGCGACTGCTGCTTGCGCAACGACGGTGCAGCGAGGCCTATTACGTTGAAATGGGTCGACTGCTGAAATGTACTGAACTGTGTACCCGGTGCATGGGAATTGTGATATACGAGTATTACATATATATACAAGTAAAACCTCAGTGGTGGTTCTTGGAAATAGGAGTTGTTATTATTAATTACTAGCTGTTGCCCGCGGCTCCGCCCGCGTGAATTTCGGTTTTTCGCTAATCCCGTGGCAATGATAGATTTTTCCAGGATAAAGGTTAGCATATGTGTTCATCTGGGTTATAAGCTATCTATGTTTTCAAATTTCAAAAGAAAGTGAGTATAAGAGCGGCGTGTAAGAGTAACAAAAATCCATCCATCCATCTATCCGTACATACTTATATATACTTTCGCGTTTATAATATTAGTAGATATGTAAAAATTTTGAGTAATTGATAATTATATTTTACGAACACTAGCTAACCCGGCAAACGTTGTATAGCCATTAGGGATATAAAAAATAGTTCAAGACCTACTCCTAACCTACCAAACATACATACTCTTGAGACCTACCAAACATACACACAAAATTTCATAACAATCTGCAGTCGAGCCGTTTCTGAGGAGTTTGGAAACAAGCACGAGCCCTTGGGCTGTTGTTACCATCTTTATTTCTGTATGCTAGCTGATCTAGGACCAGTCAGTCTTGATTTTATATGGAAAAGGTATAGAGACGCTTTGATAGTAGGTATTATAATTTCTAACTAAAGCGCTGTGCAAGTCCATGAGATATTAACTACTGCTATACATGGTGTTCGAAAACCGTATTCGATATTCAAATACAAAATCCCCGCAAGCCATTATCGCGAGTTTAATCAAACTACAGACTACACAGGGTGTGACGCAACTCTCTCCATTGTGCAACAATTGATACAAACAACAACTCTGCAACTATCGAGACTGCATTAACTGCAGCGCGACAAAGTTTCGCACGTTTTGATAGTCCGAGAGACTAATGCAAATTATTTTGTTATTGGGAATCATTTTGGATCCAACTTCAGATATTGAAGTTACAAGAAAAAAAAAGATTCCGACGAATTATTGAGAACCTCCTACTTTTTTGTAGTCGTTTTTGCAACATGAATATTTCGAAACACCATAATAGTACCTACCGACCATACCGAGAATAGGTAGATGTACTGACTCTATAGCTTGGCAACTTCGTGCGGGACCCTCTTGAGGATTGACAGACGGTGGGGGAGGCAAGGAACTTAGATGTCAGCGGTTAGCGGGCGGTGTAGCGGGGAATGGGACACTTCTCTGAATGTATGCGTTACCTCGTCCCTCGGCCGTCTGTCACCCCGCAGGAAGGTCCCACACGAAGTTGCCAAGCTATAGCGTTGACATAATTAAGTGCAACTCATTTCGCAACAGCATGGCGCCTTATACCTACGTCGTTATTACTCTAATAAAAGTTGTGCTCTCTTTCTATCGTGCTACTTAATATCCGCTCTATCTCTTTCCGGCTCGCTACATTGGTCCTGGTAAACCGCTGAGCGGTCGGCGCTATGTACCTACTTGTAGCCTTTTTGATTAGGTATATCACAAAATAAGTTTTGTTTCTGCATCTCAAACTGTTATAAATGAATGAAATTAGAAATGCTTGAGGCTATGTCTTCAATATCAAAAAATAATAAAAAGAAGATAAAATATTATGTTTTTAGTTGTACGCAGCATATATTCCGCGAGTAAGACTGGCTGACTTGACCGGTTTTGTTTAAAATGATTGAATTTAACTATCAATCAATTAATAAAACGCTAAATTCATAAACCATGTTCATTTATATAGTTGTTCACCTCGAATTCGACGTCTTGATAATTCTACAACCGTCTCTCACACTATAACTTAGCGACTCTATAAATAGATATACGTCTGAAGCGGTAGATTGCACTACTAGAGCCTGTCTAGATTCATAACGTTCTATATAAATTCACCAAAGTACTAATATCGACTTTAAGCTTATAAGAACAGAATTTAAAATCAATTAGTAAGCTTATTGCAATAACATCGTAGTACTTTGTATGGCGAAAAGCAAATGTCAACTTTATTAAAATTGAGTAGGATAAAAATTGCATTGGATGCGTGAATATACTAGAATTGCAGCTGTAATGCAATGGGATAAGATCGGAAATGCAACGGATGCAACTTGCAGCTACGTTCGATATAGGTCGCAAAATGAAGCGCCGTTCATAGTAGGCTTGTACTTAGCCCGTACTATCGTAGTAGCGGTATTGATATATTAAGTAAAAGATATTTTGTATGGTGCCCGTCTCTGTATTATAGTCGAAACTTCGTCCGAAACCTTACAATAAAGTTTGGTACAACAGAAAAGACCTAAAGCTGTATTATATGTTTGATTTAACAGCGTGACAAATTAATAAAATAATATACGAATAGCTATAATTCTTTATTGCATTTGTAGATTTTGTGTCAAAATTTACAGTGATATTATGATGGTAACGAAAATTTTTTTTTCGATTTAACAATAAAGCTACGGGATTGCAAATGGCCTTAACAAAGAACAATGGTGAGGATGAAAAATCCTACAATCGGTAAAATATGAAAAATTAGATATAATTTTAAAATATTACCTACTGTGTATCGCCATTTTGTATGTCAGTGACAATTTATTATAGTGTGCGCTCGCCTCGTAAGTATTATAAATCGCGATGCACTTTTACTTTGCCTGTGTGGGTGACATCTATAAGTACATGTGGGTATATTCAATGAATGGATTGCGTCTGTGTGCTGTGGCTGGTTTTATTGATTTCTCTCAGATAGGATAGGCATATTTTTAGATCTAGAACGATCTAGACCTAAGTGAGACGCTCTGGTTGTGGCCTGCACGATAGTGGATATAAATTTCTCTTATCGTGATAAATGTATTTTTATTTTTAACTTTCCCTGACGACGAATTGTACAAGTACAAGATAGTGGAGAATGTTATTATTCATGTGTAAAGTTACTTTGTATGTGAGATACATTTTGATTTCATGCTGGGTTTCTACTTACTTTATCTTGAAACTTGGAACATACAAAAACAATGAAATAGAAGTAATTTCTAAATTATTTTGTCAGGAAAAAAGTTAATAAATTAGTTAATAGGTACTACTATTAACTATTTCTTTGAACAAGGATTAAAATATTAAGAACATGGGGTTTCAAACCAAAATGGTGAAAATATAACCATATAAAGTCGTTATATTTTTACCACTTCGTGCGACTTCATCCATTCGTCCGTCCGTCCGTCACTCACACTTTTTTTAAATCATGTAATTTTTGTTACAGGTTTGGCTTCTCCGTGCAATGCCTACGGAAGCTGCTACAAGTACCGCTTACAGCAATGGTAATAATTTCTTACGCCTACTACGTATAATTAGCGTACTAATTGCGAGAAACTAAATAAAATTTGAATTTTCGCGCCCGGATGATACTCGTCCACCTTAAATAATTCACTTGGTTAGTGGTAAAGGAAAATCACTCGCTTGTTTGACACTTCAGACAGTTTCCCATAATATTCTCAATGGTACGTAAAACCTGCCATTCCGCAACTGGTTGTAGTGGGCCGAATTACCAAGCCGCAAGTGTACGCAGAGAAGGGGTGCAGAAACTAAATTCCAACAAATAGCCGCGACCCCTAGTAACCATGATCTATAATAATATTAATTGAATTTTTTTTATCTTATAATGGCAGTTTATTGTGTTAAATAAAATAATTCCACATCGATGGCCGAGTTCTCAAGTGCATCGATAAACTTTAATAAATATTAAAACTGTAAAAATGTAACACAAACACATAATTTGTAGATAAAATCTTTATTATTTTTAAATTAATGGTTATTAAATATAATGCATCATCATAAAACTTTAAGTGTTTTAAATGCAATTACTAACAACTGTTGCTACGAGAAAAATATTAAAAGCTATTGGCTCACATTTTTGAGGACTTCCCAAAGTCATTGGTTGTGTTAATATTATAAAAAAAATTGTATTTTTCTAAAAGGCTAAGAAGAAAATCTAATTTTTGTAAAAAATTCGCCACTCATCTGCTTCTATGAGTACCCGCAAACCCATACAAATAAAAAAATATTAATCGATAACGAATGCTTAAAATATCTATAAATTACGATTCATAAAATTTTCTTGAGACGGGAATCGAACTGACCTCAGGTCAGACCTCAGGTCTAAATAAATAAGCTGTATCTATTTATTGAAAAAATCGATGAATAAATAATCTATAAAACAATAAACATCTGTGAAAATTTCAAGTCTGTAGCTATCACGGTTCCAGAAATACAGCCTGCTGACAGACGGACGGATGGACGGACGGACGGATGGACAGACGGACGGAAAAGTCTCGCGAACAGAGTTCCTTTTTTACCCTTCGTGTACGGAACCCTAAAAAAAGAAAATTGAAGTCAAAGCTCCTTTGGTACCTAGAAAACATTGCGTACAAAAACCAAATACAGAGCTATACTCTTATATCGTCAATTTAGAAACCTTATTAATTTTGATAACAGTCAATATTAAGATAATTTTATCCGTAGTTTCAGTGGATGTGTTATACCTACGTGTGGCTTGTGGTGACTTTAATGAATCACTTGACACAATAAATATCTTTGTGAAAATGTGCGTGTGTAATAGACCTATGCAAGCCTACTTATACCCTGGACGCGGCGAACCGCGAGAAATTGTCGCCAGTTTATAAATAAAATAAAATTTACTTAACATTAAATAAAAAATAATACGCCAGTCGCCAGTTTACTGGTGCCAAAAATGTATGTTTTGACACCGACAGCGTCGGTAGGTACTCAAGAGCAAACCGACCGCAGTATTAGTAGTAGACCGCGGTCCCCGCCACAGATAGAGAAAAAGGAGAATGACCAAAAGTGGTATCAAGTTTTCTCAAGAACCAAACCCAAAATAACTAAGAATTTGTATTTCATATCTGGAATTTTAGTTTGCATACAAAAAGTTACTTTCTTTTCGATGCACGTTTCGTGACATACTGACTTTACTATGAAGTACAACTTGTTTGTTTTCCTAAAACTTAAGAATTCGGATGTTAATTAAAAAAGTATTAACTGTAGGAGTTAATGTGGAGACCGTAGTCTATAAAAAATAAAGTTTGGGTTTGATTCAGCTTGATACGGGAATCCATATATCCATGGTCATTGTCCTTGGCAGACGGCGCTACTATTTTCTTGTATTATGAAGATTTGCGTAAAATATTCTGAAGGCCATGTCCTCAGGTTCCTTATCCATGACGTGTGTACTTTTAGATGTTCTTACAGTAACGCTTAAGTACATATTCGTTATGTACTTACATGTAAAACACGTTTATATATCGATTGCGTCACCGTCTGTGAGGTTAAGTTGCTGAAAACTCTTCAAATTTGCACAGCTGATGTCTTTATAGGGAATTGTGTCACCAGGCCGAATTTCTATAGATCAATTAAAAAGCCATTGCGCAATGACGTAAACACGATTAACGATTGTTTCAATTTTAGACAAAGAACTTCTCTTTTATCGTGACGAGTAATCGATTTGATTCGATTCTCAAATCGGTGTTACTTTCGATTTGATACCTCTAGAAAAGTTTTATTTGTATGACTGCATTAAAAGTTTCTTAGTATTTGAAAAAAAATATTCTTAAATTTTATTTAACAGAGGTCCACTTTGAATGCAGTACCTACGCGTTGCGTATGCTAATATTTTATATTGCGATTACTGTTGACTGTATTATATAACATTATGCCATTATTACTTGTGGCATACTTCGTATTGTGGCATTTAGCTACTGTAGTTTTACTTTACTTTGTCACGTGAAATGAAATGAATTTCAAAAAACCCGACTTTATAAAAACGGTTCTACTGTATTAAAACTGTAATAATACTCGTATAAAGCTAGGAAAATGATGCAATTTACTGTTATCACGGTCGGGAATATACTTAAGTAAAAATATATTAATTATATTACGGATTTATAAGACATAAATCCTAGTTATATTATAAATGTTGTACGCTATTTCGGCATATTGTGTGCAGAGAAGAATGTGGGATTTGGTATTAATAAAATATACAAATGGGAAGAGAGTGGAGAAAGTAAAAATTAACGTCGTACCATCGAAGTGCATATGACTGGTGTAGGTATTCAAAATAATAGTAAGGTAGCCCATGTCGGGATTTTGGTAGTTTATACTCGAGCGTCATGGGGACCTATTGCATTGTAAAGATGCTAAAATAAAATGAAAGAAAAGTTATTTGATGTTTACTATTTCAGCGGTGGGGCAGTTTTTTTTTTAAAAAAAACGTGAGTTTGAAAAAAAAATTATATATATTCTAGAGCATCAGAATTTTATATACACAAGCTTCATCTTGATCTGCTGATCGCCCTGACCACATAAACAGAATTTCCTTTATAATATGATCTGATCGGGGGAAAGAATTTTTCTATGTAATATATTTTTTGTATCCAAATTATTTAAAATCGAATGGGTCCCCTCGACGCTCGAGTTACAACCAAAATCCCCGCTTCGGCTCCCCTACTATACCTAACAAATTCAAGATTTCTCTAGGCAGCGATATCTCATAGCCACCTCTCGTTGCGTGCGGCGGTCATTATATAAACGCATATGTAATTGATATGTGATGCAACCGTCCGGATATACCTCGCCGGGATCACATGCATCAAACTGCACACAACACTGTCGCGTGACCAGTTTTGGCTCCGAGACACACAGTAAAAACGTATCTCGTAAAAGTTGTTTTATTTATTTAATTGGTATACCATTTTATTTCACATCAATGTCGAGCGGAGCACTTTTTTGACACCCTAATGTATGTACAAGTTAATTGAACTTTTGCAATGTATATACTGTACATATATTGTGCTGCGAAAATTTTGATTAACGGCATATAAACGGTAGTTTTAAGCGATTTTTATGTGACCTGCAGTTTAAAAACTATAAAGACGTGTACTTTCAAATTTAAATGTCTTGTATTTTGATCTTTAAATTCGCTCAGAAGCAGAAACAATATATAAGATAAAATTTTCTCGATAGAGAGTTTTTAATTTTTCTAATATTTGTTTCAATATGGCGTGAAAAATAATATCCAAAATCAATTAGAAACGGATTTTTGATAACTGGCTTAGTTTTTCAGTAATTAAAGCTGCGGCCACACCTGCGCGACCAAAGCGACTGCGAAGCGGGAGCGTCTACCGCGCGGCGGACGCTACCCATATATTCTTATGGCGCCTTGCACACCTACGCGACCGCGATGGGGGACGTACGCGTCGGCAGAGCGGGACGTACGCGTCCAGTGGCCAGACGTGTGTTTTGTAAAAGCGAGTATAACTCACATAAATAATTGTTATCTATTTTATTCCATAATAGCTACACCATAACTCCTGAACGGCTGAACATATTTGAACTTATAGGGTATCGTTAGAATCCTTAGATCCTTCCGAGTAACATAGGCTATATTTTTTTTTGGAAAAAATCAATAAGAATCAATGGGCCCATGGTCATCGGATACAAAAAAATTCTTCGATATAGTATCCCAAAAATTGGTCCAAGCGTCTGGTGACCCGAGAGCTGGCGCTTATTTAGCTCAACGGCTAAGTTTAGCCGTTCAGAGGTAATAGCGCCAGCGTCTTGGGCACTATGCCCATAAATGATCAGTTGGACGGTGTATATATTTTGTAAATATTGAATTGTAATTTTTTAAATTTCAAAATGTTTTGTTTCTTTGTTGTGTGTTTTATAAGGCGGATGTGAGGCGCCATTTTCAAAAGTGTAAAACAATTTTTTTTCTTTAACTATCACAATATGGATATCAAAATGGAGTATTAGAGAGTAGTTACAGAAAATATGTATATTTAATATATAATTTTACATAGGTATGATGTACACCCAAAAAAACCTTTTTTATATGACTGTCCAAAAGGTAGGTAAGATTATTGCCATTTACCATAACTTCTGAATGACTAATGACATTTGTACATATTATTATGGGTTATTGTTGAATCCTTGCTTCCCCTTACTGCTTACCGTCACTAAAAAATATAAAATAAAAAAAAAGTAATTAAAAAATTAAAAAACACGACTGCCCTGTAATAAAACGAACTGAAAAGTAAGGAACAAGTTATTTTAGTTTTACAGATAAATTCATATGACAGTCGGGGGTTGTTCTGAGGGATACCTTCTATTCTAAGAGGTCTCTGATGTTAGGTACGAGGATGTCATTAGCACAACTATTTACGAATAGTTAGTTACACCAGATAAAATCGCGCGTCTTCAGTGGCTGTTCATTAACAAACGAATTTCACGGTTCGCGCCGTAGTCGCGTAGGTGTGCACGCGAGTTTCGCGTTGCAGACGCTCCCGCATCGCGTCCCGCGTCCCGCGCTACTGACGCGCAGGTTTGGCCGCAGCTTAAGTAAAATGACGTTTTTCTGTGATATTCCGCAACGCCGCATGATGCATCCATCAACGTATTTATAAAAGTGAGAAAGACAAAAATAAAATCAGTATATCCGCTTAAGTATTTAAACATGATAAAAATCTTGGATATATTATAACCTTTATTAGTTACTGAACTAATAGTATTTTTTTCATTATGAAATAGAGCGGATTTTCCTTGCAATAACGCACAAGTAAATCTGATGTCTTATTTAAATATGATAATGGTTCATAGAAATAGTATAATGAGCTAATCTAAAACGTCTGTATAGACAACAATAGAATTTAAGTATCCCATTAACTTTCCTTTATTAGTTACTGAACTAATCGTTTTTTTTCATCATGAAATAAAGCGAATTTTCCTTGCAATAATGCACAAGTAAATCTGATAAGATTTTATTTAAATATGATAATGGTTCATAGAAATAGTATAATGAGCTAATCTAAAACGTCTGTATAGACAACAATAGAATTTAAGTACCCCATTAACTTTAGCTATTAAGGGCAAATGAGTCTTCTGAAAAAGAAAATCTGTTGGCAACGAGCCCTAGAAATCTGAAATCATAAACCTTCCCAAAGTATAATCAAAAAAGCTCAATGATATAGCCATTATCCATGATAGACTGAAGTTTGGCACTCACGCTAATTGGATATGACCGCAAAAATCTAAAGGAATTGACTTTGAAGCATTTTTATCTCTATTTCGATGACCTTAAGATTGATTTCTTTATAGCCGTGTTGCTATAGCACTGTAGGTCATATAATACCGGTGGGATTAGGAAATGGGGTAAATCGTAGCGATATCTTGAGGCGTGGGCCAAATCGAGGCCGTGACGAAACTGATTGATAACGTTAGTGTGTATTTATTTTGATAAGCGCCATTTAGTCGTTGCTATGCCAACTAAATTTGTCTTTGTTTGATTAACGTGTTTATATAACAATTTCGTTTTATACGCTTTTATCTGGGTGAAGTTTCTTGGGTGCAATGCCCTTGCTCTTTATTTGGTTAGCAACAACATTTATCTGTTTTATGTATCATATATCCCAGATATAATTTAAAATGGATTCAAATTTAACCTCCGCAATACCATACTAGGCTGTTGGGAACTGGAAAATAAAATTACTTAATATATAGGGTTATATAAAAAATACTAAATCGCTTTCGGCCTGTAGTTGTTTAATTAACACTAACAACTTTTGTTCCACGACTTTTCAAAATTCAGTATTTCATATGTAAAATATTATTTCTGTAATGTAACATTACTCTGTTGCGGTTTCGCGCCACGATTCCACACGCCGCAGCGCTGTTGCCACTTGCCAATGTTACTTTACAGAGTAGGAACAAGTAGAGTATCCGTCTAAATATTTGATATTTCTCAAAATATCGAGTAAAAAAAAAGTCGTTGAACAAAAGTTGTTAGTTTTAATGTAAACAAATACAGGCCGAGAGCGATTTGATATTTTTTCATATAACCCTGTAATAATTAAAATCTTACGTGGCATTAACGAAGTTCCTGGTTTAGCAAACGAAGACCGTTAAAGAAATGTATAAACATATTTTTTTTTTTTTTTGTTATTTTTGATCTTTCTGCGATCAGTCTTTTAACTATAAGCAGATCGGATGTGTGAATTTTGGCATGGGAGAAGGCCAACTCCATTGAGCAGCCCTTCTCATAAGAGTTTTAACTGGGCGTCAGTGATCACAGCATAGGTCAGCTATTGTGGATCTTTTTAGTCTCTTTGGCCTGTTGTCCCTGGTAAGTGAGACCGCGAGACAATTAATATGTGCCTCTAGCCTGGTCTTGTGTTTTTTGGCAAAGTTAGCAATTTCTTCCTTTACGGTAGGCATTGATAGGTATTCGTGCATTTCTGATGATTTAGTAAACCACGGAGCGTTTAGAATTGTGCGAAAAACTTGATTTTGATATCTCTGAAGTATCTCGATGTTAGAGTGGCTTGCTGTCCCCCACAGCTCCAGGCCATATGTCCAGATTGGTTTCAAGGTGCACTTGTATACAAGTAGCTTGCTTTTCAGTGATATTCTTGAGTGAAACATATTTTTATTTAATTGAAAATGTTTCAATAGAACTTAATTCCAAATTAGCCTGCCTGTCACCATATGAGGCTATTATAACCGGGAAGATTTTTTGGCGCAATGACTCCATAGGCTCATGGTCATTAAAACCATACAGGGCTCTATACACTGATATAATTTAGGACTCCTTTATGTACCGTGGATGCGTATAATACAAAGCCATTGCAACACAATTTTATTTCAAGGCATTTTTGAACTGATACACCCAATGCTTATTGAATATAAAATCCATCTTTTGTATATTCAATATATTATTATGTATGTCCATTAATAAACCATTTTTGGTATTCATACTCGTACGAGTATATATTGAGTTGAGGGCATCTAAATACTGCTGCATCATCCGCCGGGTATTAATTTCTATATCTCCCCTTTACTCGACTTTGTTGTTAAATTTGATATGGTATAATGACATCGGAATATTTAAGGGCATTCTTAGCTTTCGCCAACATTTCTGAGGGTCGACCATTAGTCGTTAGGGTTCACAATGCTGAAGGACAATCGGTTCTAAATGCTAAGTCATCGTTTGCAATCGTAACTTTTCAATCGCCAAATTCCTTTGAAATTTTGCAAAGTTAAGCTGAATACCATACATAAATTGTACATCAGCTTTACCAAGCAGATGATTTAGGATAATATAATTACTGTATTATTCTTATTCTTTTGCCCTATGAGTTTTTCTTAAACGGTTTGGTCTTTTTCTTTTTTATTCGATGTTTAATTATAGCAATTTAAGTTTTATTTTGTATTATAAGTTGTGCCTTTTGTCTATCCCCTTTATTGAGTTACTTCCTACGCCTAAACATTTTATTTGATTTTGTTTTTTTCGTTTGTTCCAGATACATCGTTTGCATCTGATGAAGACGTTACCTGCATTCCTTTAGCTTAATTTCCACCATCGTATTTTTTGTTCCTTGGATTACAACTGATTTTAATTTTTATGTTTTTTTTTGTAAGTTTTTGTCATCCTACCACGCGACGAATGCTACGAAAATTGCAAGAAAACCTAATCACGAGTACATTTATTTTAAATTTTGAACTTATCGACTTCGTGATAGTTTTTCGATGCAATTTCGTGTATTCTTAGGAGATTTTATTTGTAACAGAGTCTCGACTATTCATATCTTTTGTGACCATTTCACGAGATCCATGATAAGGCCTCGCGAGGAAAAAGAAAGAATGCTCCTTTATTTTCTAAGTTCATTGACTTATTTTATGATCTTCTCAACGTTTTTCCTTTTTCCTTCGAGTCCCGCAGTTCACGCATTAGTATTTTAATTATTAGTTAATGTTACTTTTACCGATGTTATTATGAACATTGACTAACAAACACTAAAAATTCTAACGCATGACTATAATTCTTTTTTACATTTTTACTCGCGAGTGTGCATGACCGGGATATTTTATAATTGTTAATATTTTAGACATTGCAATACTGACATGCGTTATTTTATTTTATGTTTTAATATGTTATTTTAAATTGTTGTAAAATAAATGATTGTGAAATGTTTACTTCAACAATAGGAAAATATCGAGTGAGTCATTCGAAATTGGGATCAATAAATTGTAAATTGTCGTACGCTTTGCGCCATAAAACTTGATTTTAGGTTAAATTCCAATTAATGCTTAAAATTCGAGTTTTAGATATTGCATGGCAGTACCCGGGGTTGCATTCCAATTTTTTTTTAATGAAAAATTTTGATTATGCGATCGGTTATTTTAGTTATTATTATCGAAAATGTTTTTATATAAATTTGGTGTGATTTATTCAATAAACGTTCTCTCAATCTCATTTAAGTTTGTTTCATTCAATTTAATCAACTATGGATCAACGATCTAAGTATTTTATTGTAGGTATGAGTATATTATATCCTTTGCAAAAATATAAAATACCTCTTCTTCCTGATTCTTATGCTTTCGTGGAATATAATTTTCTCGGAGTCGGGAATCGAACCTGGGAATACCAAAGTTGAACCTACTCACTACTACACTAACGAGGTATCCATTACCATTAAGCTCTCACAAGTGGTTCCCACAGCGGATTCGCATGTCTCATAACTATTGAATACACCGCTTGGAGGTCGCTCGTAGTCATTTTCCAATTATACAATGTCATCAGGACGAGCCTGCCTCTCCCACAACTTGAAGAAATGTGACGGTGGGATATTCAATCATCAGCACTCATAGGTATCTTTTATTTCATACTCATCACAAGTAAAGGTACAGGCACGCATGCTTATAAAAAGCATCTTAAAATGATTTGCATGCAGAATAAGCATGCTCATTTCTAGCAGACATTTCATGCACTGTACACTTGCTATAATTAGTAGCAACTGCTTGAAACAAGCATGCTTTCGTGGCTCGTGCACCTACTTAGCGTGTGTATCTGTAGGTACCTTTAGAGGTATTTGAAGCAGTGATAGCCATGGACTTACTGGTGATGGCTCATTGGCTGAGACTCAGGAGCCATCAGGAAGTCAACCTCTGACTTTTTGGTGTCTTGTGCGTTTAACTAGGTATCACTTGCCTAGCAGCTAATGAAAATATCGTGAGGAACATAATTTTCTCAAACGTGTGAGAAGCCTTTTAACCCTCACTTGGCCAGCGTGGTTGTCTATGGCCAAGCCCCTCTTTTGTAAGAGGAGACCCGTGCCCACCATTGGGACATAATAATAAGGTGTCAAAATGCTGATAAGATACTTGACTGCAATCTCACCTGATGGTAAGTGACGATGAAGTCGAAGATGTCTAACTTGGAAGGGGTTAAGTGGCTAAAAGCCAAAACGGTTGCTATAATACAGAATCGTACAGGATCGAACGCTAAATCGCAAGACAGTATGTGCCGGTTGGTCACAGAACGCGCCGGTTGGCTCATTTAGTAATTATGTAGAAGCTGTGAAATTCCAAAATGATTCCAATGATGGAGCCTGAAATTGAACAGGGAACTCCTGTTCCCTGGACCAAATTCAGGCTCCAATCTGAACGCGCGTCGACTACGCCTGGGAGGTCCTTAAGGAGGAATGATGTGTCCACAAATATTATTGGACATCTTTAGGATGCTGCATAAAGATCCAGACATCAACATCGTTTATCGCTAGTAAGTGAAGGAAAATATTTCAACCAAACATTCCAACAAACCTCTAGGGTTCCTTAGAGGTTTGTTGGAAGTTGACAATGTATGTATGCAATTAAATCACTAAACTTCGATTCTCAGATTACAAAGTTAAAAGTTTAATTGTAGAGATCGTGTCATTTATAAATGAACGCCCCTCCGAGTGTTTACGCTCTCACGTTGAATGAAAAATGCAGTGGAGGAGTGTTCATTTTTCATCAAAAAAAACTGTATCACCTATAATCTACCTAGATACCGTCTACTCTCTATGTAAATTGTAGGTGGTACCGATTTTATTACTACCTACTAGGGATATGTGAATGATAACGCTACACTATCCCTGCATAGGCAAATCTACTTTTATTCTAGAAGAACCAACGATTCTCGCAGAACGCGGATAAAGTCGTAAGCAACAGCTAGTCTTATAATAATTTAATATAAAGGTTACCTGCCTTTATGCGTTTCAAATAGTGCGTAAAATAATAAGACGATTCGTTTCACACCTACGTGTGTACAGCCTTGATAAACTTACATCGACCACGAATCCACCAGACTCGGAGCAACAAATATCAGAACAGAGATAACATTAATTATGAAGTGTTAACTTTTATCGTATGTAATATACCTATGTTTAGACTTTAGGGCCCTAAATGCTTCATATTAGATCGTATCACAATTATGCCTAAGAACTAAAGCTAGGATAATTTTAGTCGTTTTAACAATTTTCGTCACTCTGCGATGGAGGTGAGTACTCGTGGTCAATTGGTAGACGCAATAGCTCTGGAGTCAAATCGGGGCGTACGTCGTAAAGTAGTTACGAAAACTTACATTTATCTTAAAAATTATTATTATTAACATGAGTATATTTACTCGTAAAGGTAAGGTTTAATTAAAAGTAAGTATAATATTCAATAAACTTTTAATAAAAATTCCTACGATCAAAATAAGGTAGAGCTTATATAACAAAATGGGAAAACAGAACGTCTGTTATGATCTGTGTTGCACTCACTGGCGCCGGACAACATCAGGCGGTGTCCAGCAAGGCGATCGGCTAAAAATGTATCAATCATTAAATATCGATCAATGTCAAAACATGATGCTTGCAAAGCATGACACAATGCTTGAAAATCTCGTTTAGACATTGATGCAGCTCTTTAATGATTGATGCATTTTTAGCCGATGGCCCTGCTGTTTCCCCATTTTATTGCAACGCGGACAGCGACTGTTTAGGCATCTAGCGGATACGCCGTCGATGGCTAGCGATAAACCGCGTAGCAACAGCCAATTCACTCGTACACGACTGAAAACAGCTGAGCTATCGACCTACTAGCACGGAGCCGGGCCATTTCACACTCGCCTATAAAAATATATCGGCCAAGCGCGGGATTTACTTCATTAGCCACTAGATCCCATAATTTCCTTGCACAATTTATTTAGGCATTTTTTTATATAATTTATAGGCTTGACTACAATCATGTCTGATGGACAGAGATGATGAGGTCTAGGATGGAGTGCGCTTGCCTACAAAATGCCTATTCACTCTTCTCTTGAAGGCACCCAGATTCGACTTCGCTCTGAGCACGGAAGCTGGAAGTGTGTTCCACACACCTTAGCAGTTCGTGTCAGAAATGTGGAAGAAAAACGTTTCGTTCGAGTACGCCGGACATCAACCAGATAAGGATGCCACTTCTCTCGACGTCTTGCGGTTCTGTGGTAGAAAAGTGAAGGAGTTCAAGGTTATGGAGTTCTTGAGTACACTCTCCAAAATATATCCTGTAAAAAACATGTCTATGATTCCCAAATTCTTGGACCATAGGGGGCCCTGAAGAGCTAGCCAGGTAGTGCAAATGGGAAAAAAAGAAAAACGAATCTAGTAGGTTGTTCACCTGTTTTAATAAGGCAGGTTTGGTTTTTTTGGCGTAGACCATAAAAACTTTAGATCTACGAATAAATTGTAGCTATATCTACAAGTGTGTTGACCTTGTTTAAAAGAAAAACACACTTAGCACCCATTATATCATCATACTTTATTTAGGAATCCGTACCTCAATTTAAATTACGGAACCCAACAGGAGCACTTAATTGTCCACCTTTCTGCCATTTACGATTACGACCCTTGTTTTCAGGAAGGGTCAGGTATTATTTAATTAAAAATCAATTTCTTATAGGTTTGGTGTTACGGAACCTCTATTGCAAAAGTCAGAACCGCACTTGATAGGTAATATTTTAAAAACTTAAAAAGTGCTTGATGTCACCCGAATATAAATTTCGAAAGGAACTTGGGTCTTATAAAATTAAAATAAGGAATAGGTATTGACTACAGTTGAGAAGTTACCTCATTTATATATTTTTTATTATTTACTTTCGAAGCAAAATCAATCATAAATTAGAGTGAATATTGACATACATTTTCGGAACATTTTAAGTTTTAAATAATGTTGATTTAATAAATAGGTATAATTTTATTTCTGTCAATAGCATCTTAAATCAATTAATGTCACATTTAAATGAAAAGAACCCTAAAAACCTTGATGCATTTCGGTAATTGAATGAATTCCAAAAGTGACAATGCCTACGCCAAGTGCGAGTCGAATTCGCGAACCGAGGGTTCCGCACTATATAGCGTGGCATTCAGTTTCTTTTATAGTGCTTAAAAATACCAAATATTATTTCTGGGGCCCATTCCGAATTTAAGCTTTATAACTTATTTTGTTAAGAATTAGAATCCCGTGATTAACGTCTGTCTGTTCATCTAATAGAAGGGAGTAAATAGAGCACCATTTAACGCCATGTTAACACCGAACACTAAATCGAAGCATTCACTTTTTTGAAAATTTTTAAACTCGAAAAACAATTTCGAAATTTTATAAATTGTAGGACATTTTTTTTCACAAACACAATTTTGTACTTAATTAAGTTAAATTGATAGTATAAATCAATATCTTTGATCGCCAAGTAACATGAATGTTAAATTACAAAAATATACTCCATAATTTCTGATTCTACTTTAAAAAGTTACGGTTATGTTATCGAAAGTGCACTGACTTAAAGTATAGGTATAGAGGATGATTTTTTAATAGATTTTTTTATAAGTATTTTATCTAAATGTCAGAGTTGGAATGTTAATTTGTATAATTTGTAAGTAGGCACGTTTATAATTTTAGTAAACTTCATAACATGACATACACTCGGCGTCAAAAAAATCGCACCTTTCAATAAATCTACTTCAAACAACTTTAAACCTTATTTGACATCAATAATGACGGTCATGTTGGATATCATTTGAAAGGCGATGAAATGGAGAGCACAAAAACAATTCAATTTATTATTTTTCTTTTATTGGAAAAGCACAAAAAAAATAAGTATATTAAACAGTAAAAATCCTTAATTAAGCCTTAATTTAAAACAGATTAATTACACAAAAAAGAATACATAAATGATCTTAAAACTAATCTAAAATCTAGTGTTACCCCCCCTTGCCCTGATGACGGCTTCCATACGATCCCTCATGGATCTTACCAATTTTAAAATTTCTTCTTGAGGGATAGTGTCCCATTCCTCAATAACGGCATCTTTGAGTTCCTGGAGAGTCGTAGGAGCGGGATCACGAGACCGAACCTTGCGTTTTAAATGGTCCCATAGGTGCTCAATCGGGTTCAGGTCTGGACTTCTCGCTGGCCACTGCATGACAGAGATCCCAACATCTTGAAGGTAGTCGCGCACAATAATTGCAGTGTGAGCGCGAGCGTTGTCATGCATCAACGTGAACCCCTCGCCAACAAAACTGGCATAGGGGACCACATGGTCTTCCAGGATCTCTGTGATGTACCGGTGAGCAGTCAGCGACCCTTGCCCGCGAGCACCTCGAGCCCGGGAGACGCAAACAAGGTCGGTTTTCCCGTCGGCAGACATGCCGCCCCAGAACATACAAGAACCGCCTCCATATTCCACCGTCTCCTGGATGCAGGCTTGGGCGAAACGTTCACCCTGTCTTCTGTACACTCTTTTGCGTCTGTCGTTGCAGAAAAGGCACACTCTCGTCTCGTCTGAGAAGAGAACAGCTTTCCGCATTGTTCGAGGGTCCAATTGACGTGTTCGCGAGCGAATTGCAAGCGGGCTCGCCGATGCTCTGCGGTAAATTTTGGACCCGTAGCAGCTCTTCGCGCCGCTACCCCTCCCTTCCTCTCCCCCAGCCTTCGTCTAACCGTAGACACACTCACGGTTCTTCTGTTAGCTGTCTGGAGCTGCTGTCGCAACTCAACAGCATTTAAGAAGCGATTTCTCAAAGATGTCGATACGATGAATCGGTCGTCTCTCTCCGAGGTGCAGCGACGTCTACCAGACCCATGTCTTCGGACGTAGCCACCGGTCTCCAGGAAACGCTGGTACACTCTTCGAACCGAAAAACGGCTCAAGTTGAGTTGCCGAGCGACATCACACTGCCGCATGCCTGATCGCAGTAGTGCAATCACCTGGGCGGCCTCATCGACAGTGGTATCCATCTTCAAGGGTATTTTTCTTGGGAATGAGCTTCTCGTGTGTCCACTTCAACGGTTTGATAGCGAATGATCCCGATTCCGCGTCTGGGTCATCCACGCGGACCCCTAAGGGTCCCGGGGTAATTGTTCGGGGCGATGGCCCCTTCCAATAGTAGCAACGCCGCCTGCAACTACAGGCGGGGCGCTGGGTGGGACCATTGCTGGTCCTTGGTGTCAGTCCGGTGACTCCGCCGCGCTGCGATACAAGCCCGCGTGATGTCGCGAGCGATCTGCGAGCGCAGCGGAGTGAAGGTAAATCCTGGTTGTAGCTTGCAACCCGCCGCTCAGCGAGGTCGTGCCCGCCAGTGATGTCCCGGCGGGCGCCCGTCAGCCAGCGGCGAGGAAGCGTTGTGGTCTCAATCCGACGTCAGGTCACGTGGCAGACCCCTGATGTCCGGCGGCCGCCGATGGTATGGCGCGATGCCCCGCAGATGCTGGGACCGCGCTCCGTCGGCGCGCGCGAACATTGAGGTGCTCAGGCGGCGAACGTGGTCGTCGAGGCTCTCCATGCGCAGGTCCCTGGAGATGACCTGGTTCCGTACGAAGCGTGGCGCTCCGGTGATGGTGCGGAGCGCGAGCGACTGCTGCGCCCGCAGCGACTTGCGGCCCGGCTCGCTGACCAGCGCGAACCAGGCTGGGGCCGCGTATGTGAGTCGCGTGCGGACGTATGCCTTATACAGGCACAGCTTCGCACGGAGAGGCAGGTGGGACGCCAGCACGGGGCGCAGGAGGCCTCGCACGGCGCGCGACTGCGCGACCACGTTCTTTACGTGGGGCCGCATCGAGAGCTTCTTGTCGATGGTCACGCCGAGGTATTTAGCCGTCGGGGTCCATTCGACAAGTTCTCCCAGAAGCGACACCCGGGGCGGCAGGGTGACAGCCCGCCCGATGGAGATCGCCTGAGTCTTCGCCACGTTGACCTTCAGTCTCCAGTCCTTCAGCCATGTGGGAAGTGCGTCCAGTGCACGCTGCATCTTGATGGCTGCGTGTGGGGCGTTCAGCGAGGTGGTGATGAGTGCAGCGTCGTCGGCGTATAGCGCCAGCATGGCGTCGCCGACCACTGGGATGTCGTCCGTGTATCTGCTGTAGCAGACGGGCGACAAGCAGCTTCCCTGGGGCACGCCGGCACGGATGGGTCGTTCCGTGGACAGCACGTTTTCAACCGCCACTTGAAAACGTCTGTCTTGCAGAAAGGTGGCCACAGTCTTGACTACTCGACGAGGAGTAGTAGACGTGGACAGCTTGTACACGAGGCCGGCATGCCAGACGCGATCAAACGCCTTCTCCATGTCCAGGAATACTGCAACAGAGTGCTCCCGCTTATTATAAGCGGCAGCGAGGTGGTGCAGTACTCGCGAGACTTGGAGCGTGGTGGAGTGTTCGGCACGGAAGCCGAACTGCTCGTCGCGTGGCTGAAGGTGGGGCGTGATGTGCAGCAGCAGCAACTTCTCGAAGACTTTCGATATCGTCGACAGCAGCGTGATGGGACGGTAGCTCCCAGGCAGCAAGATGTTCTTCCCCTGTTTCGGTATCATAATGACTCGGCCGAGCTTCCACGAACACGGGAAGTGCCCGGTGCGGAGGACGCCGTTGAACAGCCGCGCCATCGCCGCGATGGATCGCTGTGGTAGATGGCGCAGAGCTTCATTGGTGATGCGGTCGGGACCGGGCGCTTTCCGTAGTTTAGTCCGCCGAATCATCCGGTGGACCTGCCCAGGGGAGAACACGACGGGATCTTCCGTCGGCGCTATCGGCGTCTCGAAGTAAGTCTCCAAGTGTCGCTCGATGGTGTCAACGTGCTGCACATCAGTGGTCGGATTCGGTGTGAACTGCGTCTCCAGGAAGTCGGCGAAAATCTCCGCTCGGTCTTCGGCACGGTAACGTGGGGTTCCGTCACCGGCCAGGAGAGGCCTAATCGGAGTGGGCTTCCCGGAGAGGTGGCGGCAGAGGCGGTGGAGGCCGGACCAGTCGTCACCGGCTCGCTCGATGGTGCGATGCCAAGACTCAACAGCTACTGTTTCCAGCGCTTCTGAGATCTTGGCGGCCAGAGCGTTGAGCCGCGTCTTTATGATCGGGCACCGCCGGACTTGCCATTGCCGTCGCAGTTTCCTCTTCTCCTCAATCATCGCCTGGATAAAGGCCGGGAGGTGTGGAGGCCTGCGAGTGGTAGCAGCGTCGAGCTTGGACTCTCGAAGCGCGGTGGACAGAGTCGCGCTGAGGTCCGTCGCGAGGCGGTCGACGTCTGCGGGGGTCTCCACTCGGAAGGACGGCGTGTGCTCCGCCATGTAGTCGGCGAAGGCTCGCCAGTCCTGGCGATGTTTCGGAGAAGGTATCTTCGTCATCATCGGCACGCTCTTCAGCGTCAAGAGGACAGGTTGGTGGTCGGAGATGAGGTGGTCATCCAGGACGTCGATCGACGGCGACGCGGCGAGGCCGCGTGTAACGGCGATGTCGATGACGTCCGGTGTGAGGGCTGCACAGTACGGGTAGTGCGTCGGGACCTCTGGCCCTAGCACCTCGTAGCCGTGGCGGTCTGCATCGTCCAGGAGGCGTCTGCCATCCGGGGACACGATGTTGGAGTTCCACGCCGTGTGATGATCGTGGGCAGTGGCGAGTCCAGCAAGGTGCGGACGTCAGCCACTGCGAGTCGATGCGTCGGGGGCTTGTAGAAAGCGAACACACGGGTGGGCTGGCGGTCGACGCAGACCTCCACGCCGAGGGCGTACGACGTCTGCAGATGTGGTACTGGCAGCAGCTGATGGATGACGTTCCGACGGACCAAAACTGCTAATCCCCGATAAGCAGTCCCGATCGGCGAGGTGTGGTCCTCCCGGTAGACATAGTATCCGGAAACCTTCAACTTGTCTACTGGTCTGAGGTGAGTCTCGTTGATCAGGCCGATGTCCACTTGACGCTGAGAGAGCAGGTGCTTTAAGAGACGGGCTTTCTGCGAAGAAAGCCCGTCGGCGTTCCAGAATGCGATGCGGAGCTCAACCATGCAGGAGCTCCGTGATGCACGCCACGAGCAGCGGGATCGGATCGCGCTGCTCCTGGATCGCCATCAACACCTGGTGCAGGGTGCCGATGATGCGGGTCGTCCTGGCGTCCAAGGTGCCGCGCGCCGGCTGAGGTGCCGGCTGCGGCAGAGCCACGCGCTTCGCCTTCGTCCCCCGGGGCTCGGGGGCAGCGACCACGGTGGTCTTGGACTGTGTCTGTTGTGGAGGCGCTGGAGGTGCCACCGTCGGGCGTCTGAGTATGGGCCGCGGCACTGGAGGCTGCGGCTGCAGCGTCGGGCGCGGCGCCGCCGTTGTTGACGGCGCGGTTTTGGGCGGCGCGACCGAGGACGGCGCGGTCGTGGGCGGCGCGTCTTGGCGCGAGCCCGCGCGCTTGCCTCGGCGCTGTCGGCGGCGCTTGCGGCCTGGCTGCTGCTGTGGCTGGTTGGCGGCAGCCATGAGCGAGCCAGGCGCGTCAGCCTCAGATGTCACGACAGGCGCCGCTGTTGCGGTGCGCGCGACAGTGCCCGCACGGCGATTGCGCGACTCCCTGCGGAACACAGGGCAGGCCGCGTTGTTCGCCGTGTGTGCGCCTTTGCAGTTGGCGCACGTCGGCGGCTCCTCTCGTGGGCGCGTGCAGTCCCTCGCCGGGTGCCCCTCCCCACAGCACACGCAGGCCACCGGCCGGTGGCAGTTGTGCGACGAGTGCCGGAACTGCTGGCACCGGTGGCACTGCGCGGGGCCTCTGCGGCCGCGCCACGCCTCGATGGTGATCCCGGGCATGCAGAGGAGCTCATGCACCTCGTAGATGCCCGGGACGACGTCCGGAGTCCGCTGCAGCTGCGCGAACATCAGGCATCCCGGTCTGCCCGGGCGTGCGGGGATCGTGCGCACGTGCTCCGGGACGTACCCGAGCTCGCGCAGCTCCTTCTCGACGTCAGCCGGCTCCGTGTTGGCCGGCAGGCCGCGGATCGCTACCTTGACGCTGCGCTCGGCGGGCAGCGAGTAGCAGAACCAGGAGAGTCCCGCGGCGCTTTCCAGCTGCGTTAAGTAGCGCTGGATGGCGCGGTACTCCTGGTCCGTCCTCGGTATAAATCGGACACCCTTGCCAAAGGGGCGCCCGTTGGGTGCGTGACCAAGTATCTTTTTCAGCTCCCGGAAGTGCGTCGGCCAGTCCGGAAGCACCTCCACGACGAGCGGAGGGTATCGGGCGGCCGGTCTCTTCGCGGGAGCAGCAGCGGTAGCGGAGGTCGACGCGGCATGGGCGGTCGACACGGCGGCGGCGGACGTCGTAGCAGCGGAGCCGGAGGCGGCGCTGGCCGGCGGAGTGCGCTGCCGCGATGGCCTCTGGGCCGCGCTCGCGGCGGCAGCCGCGTATGTCGGACTCGACGACGTCTCCATCGGCGAGCCCGGCGAGAGACGCGGCATGCTTGGCGGCGTGATGTTCGCCTGCGGGGCTTCTGCTCGACCCTTAGTCGGGGAGGGGAAGCGACCCACAGGGATAGCGGGCGGTGGCGGGCGCGGCGCGGGGTAGCGCGGCGAGCGCGGTTGAGGCACCGGTGCAGCGGGCGACGGTGCAACCGTCGCAGCGCGCTGCGGTGCGGTACGTCCGGGTGCGGCCGAGGCGGCGGGCGGCGCGGAGGCCGCGGCCTGCGTCGGCGCAGATGAAGTTGAGGCCGTCGCTTTAGAACCGACGGCCTCGACGGACGGCGCGCGGGAGAGTACCAGGGGGCTCGCTGCAAAGCGCTCCTCCCCGGCTCCCTGCGCTGGGCCTGGCGATGGTGCGGTGGTGGCGCGGTCGGCCGCAAGCGACCTGACCGCATCCATCAGCTCGGCATTCGGCGACTTAAATAAATAAATAAATAAATAAATAAATAAATAAAAACTTTATTGTCACTTCTTATTGCTAGACATTATTATTCGCTTAACTATTTATTATAACACTAAATTAAATCTAACAAAGGACAATAGGCCGCAAACTCAGCTGTGCTGGGCGTTGGCAACAATGCCCAGCGCTGGTTTTCAGTTTGCTCCGCTTTACATTTAAGGATTAAAAAATTAAATTGCGCCGCGCCCGTTGCTTCGCATAACATTATAATATTTTATCTATTGCCTGTTCCATTCCAGCTGACTATATAACTATATTACAAGGAAGAAAGATAAAAGACGAGAAGAACATACCCAATAAAAAAAAAAAAAAAATATTTGAACAAAACATAAATAAAAAAAAAAAAATAAAAAAAACAATCCATTTAAAACGTAGTAAGTAGTTGAATTAACCTAACAAAGTACGGAGACTTTTAATTAATCTATACTATTTATTTTTATTTATTGTTTGTAGATAAATCTAGCTGCCTCAATTTGGAGATCTAGATAAAAGGTCTTCAACTTATTTCTTAGAGTGATCTCACTGTTCGGCTTATTCCATTCCCGGAGCGGGGGTGGCAGATCATTCCAAATTTTTGCCGCAGCGAATCGGAAGCAACCTCTAAACCCTACTTTTTTATGTGGCGGAATGGCAATTTTCCTTTTCTGCTGCAGTCGGGTCGTTGTTTTGTCCTTTCGCCAGAGCAGTCTATCATAGAGGTACTTAACGAGGTTAACTTAACGAAGATCTTCCTTCGCAGTGGGCGCGGTCGAGTGGCGCGCCGCTGGGCTCCCGCAGGATGGTGTGCGGGTGGGCGCGGCATCGCTCCGAGCGTTATGCCGCGCCACGCAAGCGCGCGCACGGGCGCGCTCGGACTTGCGCAAGACGCGGGTGTCGCGGGTGATACGGGAAAACGCGGGGCGGTGCTGCCTCAGCGCGGCCCGAGCGGCGGCGTGGGCGCGCCACACCTCGCCGGGCCCGGGTTCCGGTGGATGCCGCTTGTGGCAAGCCGGTCACCGGACACCGTCGAAGGTGACACGTTAATCCCAACACCGCCGTGGACGCAGAGTTTTCGGAGAGGCAGTCGCAGTACACCGAAAAACTTGACGGGCCCGAGCGCCGGCGCAAAATACGTCTGCGCTCGTCGGCAGCCGAGCGCGTCTGAATGATCCCGATTGAACCTGTATTGACCCTTTTATACCTGCAAAAGGTAGCGCAACTAGCGGCTGTTTAAGGAGCAAAATTGTAAGTGTTTTCTTCTTCTTTTTTTGTGCTCTTCCAGTAAAAGAAAAATAATCAATTGAATTGTTTTTGTACACTCCATTTCATCACCTTTCAAATGATATGCAACATGACCCTCATTATTGATGTCAAATAAGGTCTAAAGTTGTTTGAAGTAGATTTTTTGAAAGGTGCGATTTTTTTGACGCCGAGTGTATTATCAACAATCAATAAAGGAATAAATTTCAAAATAATATTATATAGTATTGTCTATCTTACGCCTGGTTTCCACCAAAGCGAAGCTGTGTTTGAGTAACCAATCAGATTGCGTCATTTCGACATCTCCTCTCCCCTCAGTTTGGGTAGCAGTCGCTACCGTGGAAACAGGACAGGATTGCTTACCATCAGGTGACCCGCCCGCTCGTTTACTCGCGTTAACTAAATAAATGCCCGTTTTTTATTGCCCCAAGGGTAGCTACTCGTATTTAAGAATAGCATAGCCGAACCGCCTGCTTCTGCCGGATGATTCCTTCTTTATCCACTGAATACGTCACAAATTCAGCTCTCTAAGTTCTAGGGGTTTGGACTGGGCAAAAATGAGTCGGTGAATGAATCCATGAGTGAGTCATGAGTGAGTGAGTCAGAACTTCTCTTTTTATTTCCATCGATATCACTTGGACTCCTGTCAGTAATTAAGTACCGGCCTTTTGGTGCCGATCTCTAAAATGTAAGTATTTACACGATGTTAAACTATAAGTATAAATGAAGCACTCTGTATAATTATAAAGGTTGGCAAGTGACTTTCATATAATATTGCCAAATCGCTTGACATGTTACGTCTCGGTGGCGGTTGAGACTTGAGTCCAAGTTGTCGGGTGATTAAAATATGAGTTGAAAATAGAAGGCTTACGACATCACTTTCCTTGGTTATCCATATTTATAGTCTAATTGTTAATTTTAAAGAATAACCCAACAGGTAGACCACAGAAGTCAGATCTCAATACTATGAAGAAATATCTTAACACTGTGGTATCGTCTGCAAATAATATAATGTTTTATAATGTAATAATAAATAAATATAATGTTTGGTGTTTAGTAACATCAGGGAGATCGTTGATATACAACAGAAACAAAATTGGGCCTTAGATGCTACCCTGAGGCACACCGCTTAAAGAAAGAAAATATAGAATTTATACTAATTAGTAGTATAGAATAATTTGTTTTGCTATGATCCGCTACTTGAAAAGGTTCTGTATGGTACAGTATGCAGGAACACAGCCCACATGAAACACCACACACAATTTTCCAGCACTTTCTTAGACGCACGTTTCGTCCCGACACCGAGACATCCTCAAGAGATGTTGAAATTTATGCAAGTGTTTGTAAGTTTGTGTTTTGACCTTCAATCACATCAGAGGGTCGACGTGAGATTTTTTGAATGAATAATAGGTTTGACTTTGCTAATTGCTATCACATGGATAAATGTAAAGGCTTCTCTTTATTAAGATAATAAACTATGACTGTTATTTAAGAGGATTGTTATTTAGGTCTCAGATTCGATTCTCGCCAGAATGAATTTGGGAATTAAAAGTCTCAGTGTGAACCAGTAAGAAAAGAATAAATGTCACCCGAACACACGTTAAATGAATGCATTCTTCAAAACTTGTCCTCAAGAATGCAATTTCACCTTTAAGAGTGTTCGCAAGAGTTTTACTACATCGTTAAAACTGGACCAAGATCTGAGGACCGCCAGACTTACGTGCGCTACTCACGTATATTGTCTAAAATATGTCTTTGTGTTGATCTTGAAACTATAAGGAAATAACGATGATTAATAAATAAAATTTGGTATCAAGAAAACATGCCAAACGCATCCTGTTATCGTATTTTTGTACCTTCCGACATTATCCACGGTATGTTATGGCGTTCATGTTTATGGTTAAATACGCTACGGGAATGACATTTCGGTTATAATCCAGTCAAAGACACATTGGGGTCTGTCGATTGACATCTACCCTGGACAGGGCGGGCCGCGCGAAAAAATGTCGCCAGTTTATCGGTGCCAATAATACCAACAGTGTAAGGCCACGCTGTAGTTCGCTCAGCGGCCACCTATTTAATTTTGACGCTACTGTTTGCTTATATGAAAACTTTTTACGTTTGGATGCCCATATCCTGAGGTTAGTAATCAGTGGGTCTATCTGAAATCTGAATAAATGCTTTCGGACTGCAATAACCCGTCGTCAGAGGTCAATTGACTTCATAGCGACTAAGAGTTTCGAGTGTGAGTGAGTCGAGTCTGGCGTACCCGGGATCTCCGTGTATCCGCTTTAATTAGCTGCATAAACGTGGAGCGAAATAGCAGACAACGCCCGGGGCGAGAGCTAGACGTAGATATCTAGACCGGTACGTGAAGTCACGATAAACACGTATAGTATGATCCGATCACTGCATAGAGCAGCTAAGTCAATAATTGAAATTAGCTAGCCGTTGCCCGCGTCTCCGCTCGCGTGAATTTCGGTTTTCAAACTTTTCAGGATAATACGTAGTCTACCTGTAAGTCCAGGTGATAATTTATATTCATTCCTATTTCAGCCAAATCGGTTCAGAAGTTTTGGCGTGAAAGGGTGATAAAAATTCGAAGACACGGCCACACATGTATACAAACTATTGCTTACGTAATATGTTTGAATTGTTAACGATATATGAGGTGAATTCAATTTCTGCTACCTTTGCAAAGGCTTTCACGTTCTCCTCTCACTTCAGGAGAACGCGTCCTGCGCTCGTCTGGTCATTGCGACGAGCCAGATGAGCGCATGACGCGGTCGTTTGAACTGGGAAGAGAAATTCATCGACAAAGCTTTTGCTAACGAGTTATGCCTATATAGACATTTCAGTCCACAAAAACGCGCCCCACTCTTTTTTTTTATTATAGATAGGCTTGCGCTTGACTACAATCATATCTGATGGACAGAAATGATGAGGTCTAGGATGGAGCACGCTTGCCTAGAAAATGCCTATTCACCTCTTGAAGGCACCCAAGGCTCTGTCAAAATTGCATATATTTCATTTGATTCGTATGGAGTTTGACATAATGGGTCGCGTCCGCTAATAATGGTTTTTATATTTGCAGCTCATCAAAGGGCGCAATTTGTTAACGATTATGATACCGAAAAAATATTGTTTTCTTACAATTGACATCTTACACAATTGGCCAAGTCTTGGTTTGAACACAGAGCATGTTACAAAGTTGTGTAGATCTCATCTCCATAATACAGTGACTGGCTCCATTATTCTGTGGCGGCGCATGATGTAGTGTTGAGAAAGCAGCGTCACAATCACGAACGCTCTCGTTAATTAGTATCGGTTATTAATCGTGATTCGTACGGAAGAGATCACTTAGAGTGTTTTTTTTTACGTTATACAAGTTAGTATTTGACTGCGATCTCACCTGATGGTAAGTGATGATGCAGCCGAAGATGTTAGCGTACTAACTTGGAAGGGGTAAGTTATGTCACCCCAACGGTTTCTACACAGCATCGTACCGGAACGCTAAATCGCTAAATCGCTTGTCATTGCTGGTAGGGTGGTAACTAGCCACGGCCAAAGCCTCCCACCAGACCAGACCTGAGCCAATTTAGAAGACTGCGAAAACTGGACAAGTGCGTGTTGGGCCACGCGCTGTGTAGGATTCCCTAGTTGTAAAGTTCTCCTTTCTGCGATGTATAATGCTGTTAACAGTATATGAAAACAAAGGCTTTAAATAGTTTGGAAATACTATTCCTTGAATTCCTGATTTCAAGTAGGTATAAGATCGTCCAATCTAACAATGAACGCCCCATATAGCGGAGATGCGTTAATTTTTAAATCGCGCGATCTCCACCTACATATTTTTCACTGGTCTGGCGGACTCTTAGTCTGCACTAGAGATTACAATCGCGATGCAGGCGATAGCTGTTGATAGACATGATTAGTGAAATCTAGCTACAATACAATGTAGCAACCAGGCCCGTCACACCAGGGCTGCCTAGAGCAGAGATCCTCAACGCTAAGTTACCACAGATCAGTTACGCTACCACAGAGACAATACCATACACATAGTTTAATCTGTCATACTTAATTTGTGTTTTGAATTTTGATTTAGTTTTTCATAAAAATATTGCTAAAATTGTGGAAATGTTATACGTAAGGTAACTTCAGATGTTGTTTGTGGACAGCAAGCAGTTTGTGTGATGTGACTTATTAATTGCTTTAAAATCGTGAAAAGTGGTTGCGAAGTGAAGTGTACGCCAAAAGGTTTGTTTGTTTACCTTTTAACTCAATTCAAAATGAATGGACTTTACCTACCTTGCGGTACAGAAAATTCACTTGGGGTTGATTTTTCAATCGTCAGATAAACTAACTACTGAGGAATAAATTTGAGAATTGTTTGAAACATATGCAGCCATACGAAATCTGTCAAAACGTCATATTTTTTCGACCCTTAGCAAAATTATTAAAAAAAAAATTATTATTATTATTCAAAACACATCAGATTTTTTTACAAAACACATAAAAAGTTCACACATAAACCACATAGGGTTTTTGCGTAATAATTCAGGTCGCAAAGACACCTATACTATAGACCCGGCGGACCGCGCGCAAAAAATGTCGCCAGTTTATGGGAGCAAAACCCCCTCCGGCGTCAGTAGTAAGCTACGCCTACGCAGCCATTTCGCAGGAGTTTCGACACATGGCTCTACATTTTCTTGTATGAAGAAGGTTTACGTAAAATGTTCGGATGGGCTCATCTTGATGTTATTATCATAGTTCAGGTCGCAATATCGGCGTACACCTACGACTTACATCGTTATTAACCAACACATTGTGGTCTCATTCCATCGCGTTACATTTCATCTTTACCCTATCTCTCTCCGGCCCGCTACAGGGGTCCTGATAAAACCGCTGAGCGGTCGGCGCTATGTACTTGTAGCTTTCGTACCTACACTGCGAGTGGAACCCTCTGACTCTACATAAGTTATTAGGATTCGAAAAGCCATTGAGCTAATTTGTCAAAATAGTACTTCGATATGAGGCTATAAGGAGCATGTTTATGCGAGGTAATAATAAAAGAAGCTCGGCTGTTGTATTTGGTATGCAATGATACTCATTCCTGTACCGGAAATATTAAAATTATAAAACCCGTCAAGCGCCAGTGGTATTAAGTACGGGAGTTTTATACATAGGTATTTAATACTTATTTATTTCCGCTGTAAAATTATCATTTTAAGTACAAAAAGTTTGTAGAGAACTCTTTTGGATAATAAACCTTCTTCATGCATTAGAATCTTCTCAGGAGAAAAAGTAAAAGGTATTACTGCGGAAAAGATAAACTCTCCTCAGGCTAAACACACGTAGAAATATCTAGTTTTCGTGCAAATGTATAAAAATAGTTTTCTTATTTAAAAACAATATTTCCTATTCTCAGAACGTTTGATGCCTTTTTATTATTCTACAATTTATTATTGGACAATTAAGTAGCAATGCTATATATAGCAACCATTTCTTAGCATCAAACTATTTTATTAATTTTATCTTACTTTAATGGTTAACATATTGTTTTAATATTTTAGCATTTTTGTGTACCTATACTCTAATGTGTGGCGCATCTCGCCCACTAATATAGGTACACAAAAGATCATAGAAATCGGTCAAGCCGTTTTCTGACTCTAAAAAAAGGGATTTGAATTCTACATTACATACTAATTTTTTGGAGACAGTTAAAAGAATGATAAACACCAATGCATTATAATTTTCCCAGCATTTCAATACCGAATTCCCAAAGACAACTCGCCCGAATTACGAAGGACAACGAACCACATCGGCATTATCTTTTCCGGCGACTCCGCGCTATAAATAAAAAGTGATTTATTACATAATTAAGCCAAGTATGCCTTAACGAAGCTCAGCTCTCAACTCATTACGTATGCCATTCATAATGGTATCGAAAAACGGTTTAAATGAGCCCCCGGCGCGGGCGGCGCAATCGCAATCTGTAAAAAGGTTCCCACCTAAAACGATATTTGGAAAAAGTGGCCAAGTTATATTAATACAAATGTAGTGCAGCATTATTTGCGTTGCTGGTCAAAGAAGTCAGATTTATGTCTGTAATTGTGAAAAATCTCGTGTCCCCAGTGAACGAAAACGGTCACATATGTTCGTAGCTTTTATAGCAAATCTTCGCAGTATAGCTATTAGCTGCATAGCACATCTCTGGTGGAAAGGCACTCTTACGCCTATTGTCAATCGCTTGATAAGTCAAGCGTTATAAATTGAAGCCTGCAAGAAACTCTCACGTGTTGTGACATTCACTGAGAGGCCATTTCCGGTTCCTAATCTCGTTGATAGATTAGCGAGCGGCCGGTGCGCTGGCTGGTGAGTGGTGTCTGTGTGTCTGTCGGTCCCGCACAGTGTGACCGCTTGTGGAAGATTTCTGCCATTTGGGCAGATTTGATTCATAAATAACTTTGGCAGAATTCGCTGATGATTTTAAAAAAGTGGCAAAATTTTGCAGATTTCAAGGAAATCCTCATTATCAGTGAAATAAAATGAAAAAAACTATGATTATAATATGTCTTCTTACTTATTTTTGTATGACTTAGTTAGTCAGTAATATTACTTAGGTACTAAACTGGCAACTTTTGTCTTGTGTCGATGGAACGGGATTTTTCCGACGTCAAAAACACTAAGCTATCCAAAGATTTAAATCGTTAGATGGCTCACCTAGGCCTTCATTGCGCACAACAAAAACGTCCACAAACAAGCTGAGTGAGTGCTCTTAGCATGCTGTAGTTTCACTTGTGACAGAGAAAGTGACAACGTGTCGCACACAAGACAAATACGTGGACGTTTTTGGTCATTTAAGGCTCATCTAGCGATTTAAATCTTTGAAGCTATCACTTGTACAATAACTGAATTCGAGTTGGCAGATCTTGGCAGATTTTTTGCCAATATTTGGCAGATTCGCCAATTTTGAAACGGTCACACAGGTCCCAAAGTAAAACCGTCCACGCCCGTTCAAATGTCCCAAACCTGTTCCGAGAGCTTAGAGCGCGTGATTCACTTGTAAAGCTACTCGTATACCTACTGTTAATGTTGGTAAAGCCACAGATCCGTGAATGTATTTTATTAATGCGTATCGAACGCTAACGGCTTTTCTCTTTAACTTTTGTCGATGAACTTGCTTTTGCCTGTAACTACGCTTACGCACACTTAATTTTGAAATGCAATTTCTAAGGATTTAGATTACTGCGGTGTTAGACTTATAACGAAACGTAGGTCGTCTTTTGTCTGAAAGTTTTGTGTGATCTGATGCGATGTCTTGCTTCATGAGTTTCTTGCTTGTCTAAAAGATAAGCAGCACATGTCTTAAATCATAAGTATAGAATTTAATATTTATAGGTTTTCTGTTTTGGCGGATTACATCATTTAGGTCATTTATTGCTAATTATGACTTCCACAAAGTAACCTGCTTCTATTCATAATGCCTTTGCTTTTGTCAAACTTAGTCCGGAGTAAAACTCTTCTTTGACCAAGATCTGAAGTCATTCCAATAGATCGTTTTCTTTCTCCCAGGTTGTCTATATTTTACCGTAAATTTTTAACCCGATATTTTTATTTGTATCCCATAAAAATTTTTCATTATTCGATTTTCCTCTACTTTGCACAAATCGAATTATATTTTTAGGCTTTCCAGTATAATTTTTTCCCTTTTCTGTTTTGCTTATTTTGCAATTATCTTCATTCGTAAAACTCCGTAAACTTTTTTCTTCTGATACGAGTATATGAAATTCGCGTTCCAATCTTTGTTACGTTCTCCGAAACGGCTCGTCCGATTGTTATGAAATTTTCCGTGTATGTTCGGTTGGTCTGAGAGTAGGTCCTAAGTTATTTTTATATCCCTCATGGCAAAACAATGTTTGCCGGGTCAGCTAGTATCGAAATAAAGGTATCATACAGTAGTAAGATACGCTAAAAAGTTACTTAGATCGACGAAAGCCCCTGTAGTAGTCATCTAAATTGTACAGTACTTAATTCTCGTTACAAAGAGATTGATTTCTATGTAACCGGCAACGTGTGCTGCCTACCATTGTTTTCGCTGATTTGCCCATTTACCGTTCCATCGAACGATTTAATTGGACCGTTTTGATCGATGTGCGGCCAAAACAATTGTCTCTCACAAGTCACAACTCACAGATACACGTGTGAGAATACATACTTTATTGTTCTGTATGGATGACATTTTGGATTGGGTTTCATTATCGGAAACGTATATCTACGTTATTGGTCATAACAGAGTTGAAATAATATCTTAGTTCTAAATAGATGAGTTATAGGCGCGAATATACGTAGCACAAAGGCGCGCCTTGTTTTTATAACGGTATGAAATTGACATAGACGTATTACGTTACTTTTACCTTTTTTAATCCTACGTTAAATTGACATTTTATTCTAGATGAAGAAGAAGTATAGCCTGTGTTAATCTTAAGCCTAAAAGCTATGTATTTTACTGCTCGGTCTACCGGTTTAGGCCCGGTTTTCATCAAAGCGGAGCGGAGCGGTGTGTTTGAGTAACCAATCAGATTTCGTCATTTCTAAATCTACTCTCCCCTCAGGTTCAAAGATGTCAAAATGACGAAATCTGATTGGCTACTTAACACTAGAGTACACGCGCGGCCTACTATAGTAGACCAGGGTTAGTTTTTTTGTCGTAACTTTTTATTTTTGCATGCTAGAAGCTTGCGATTCCAGATAAGCCTCGTCTGGTATATTCTTCGCAACCTTAGTACCCAGCACAATTCCTGCGCAAACGCATGTGCGAGATATTTGGCGCCAAAAGCGCAGGCCTACTAAAGTAGTCCGCGCGTGTATTGATGTACCAAAATCAGGTAAGTAACTTTTCTTGTATTATCGAATTATAACACTAAAACAATATTATCCAGCTATGTTATGTATGTATACTTATACCTTTGTTTAATTATTGTTATTTTAAAATTGGAAAATGTCAATTTTTTATTTTTTACAGATTTATAACATTAACGTCATGAGTGATTCACAAGTGTTTCCACTTGTGAATCTTTGTTGCTACTTAAGCTAGACACTGGTGATGAAGATGTGACAGAGAGTGAAGATGATAAAGTTGAGCCAGAACCAGACTAACAACAGGCCCTAGTTCTGCATGAGTCAGAGCTTCAGGAAAACGAAGAGGAAATGTTAAATGAAAGGTCTATGACGAAACATCAGATTCGGATAACACTCCACTCTATCTGGATCCGGTCTAATCTACGAATTGACGAACGGAACCATTTGGCACAAAAATATACCATCGGCAACGTGAACTCGAACCCAAAACCTAAGTTTTAGATAAGCAAGCCCAAAAGGAGATAGAGCTAGAAATGCTAAGGATCCATTATCCAGTTTCAAACAACCCGAACCCGACAACTTAAATTGAGGATTGGGGCACTTTTCGGCAGCACAATTCAGGATTCCCAAGTATCTAAATCATGATTTGACACCAAAGACAGCACGAGATGGTCGATGTGCACTCTGCTCAAGAGCCCGAAATCGGTCGACAAAAAAGTGGTGAAAGACTTGCTACTAGAATATTTATCACTATCACTGAGCAGTAGTATATCCTGAATGCTAGGAAAATGAAGAAAATAGTAATGAAGAGTGGTTTTAATAAAAACAAAAAAACGTTGAACTCAGTATTGCCAATTTTTGTTACTTTTTCGCAGATATTTAATAAATTGCTAATTGTTCACTATTTTAAATATTGTATTTAAATTGTGTTGTTGTATTGTTAACTTAAATAAATATTTTTTCCATTCCATTTGTTATTTTAATCAAATAGTTATAAATATACAATTTATTGACTTTTTAAAATGGGCTACTATAGTAGGCCACGCGTGTACTCAAGTAAAAAAAAGAGGCGCGTGTACTGTAGTGTTAAACACAGCTTCGCTCCGTTCCTCTTGGGTGGAAACCGGGCCTAAATCGTATAGCATCGGTCGAACAGCCAGATTATAATTAGGTACATAATATAATTTTTTTAAATAATGTTATAAGAGTATCCGGCCGCGTTTAAACGATGTCGCAATAGTTTGATGTGCACATTGTTTCACTTTGTAGTTTGTATTAATTTTGCGCAAAACCGCTTATGCGAAGGTAGGATTTTTCCATTGTGTTTCTTTTTCGTAGAATTGTATGTTTATGTTAAAACGATATTCTACAATGTAGATTCTAGCTGCTGAGTAAGTATGTAAGTAAGGTAGGCTACGGGTGAATGACCAGGGTAAGTATCAAATTATATAAACGCGCATACCTTAGAATATCTAAGGAATGCATTTATGTCATATGGAGTTTTCACAAATACACACAACTCCGAAAAGTCAGAGGTGCATGCCCAGTATTCGAAGCCTGGCCTCCTGACGAAAGACAGAGGTAATGAACCAATAATTGGCTATCACTGCCTACGAAAAAAAAGATTGATAATGAGCTATCATTGCTTAGGAGAAAGCAGTGTGATAATAGACTATTACTGCTTGGCAAAAAACAGTGATAATGGACTAACTCTGTTTAGGAAAAAGCTATGCTAATGGACTATCTCCTGTGATAATAAACTATACTACGAGAAAGGAGTGATAACGGGTTAACACTGCTTAGGAAAAAGCAGTGATAATAGACTAACTCTGCTTAGGAAAAAGGAGTGATATTGGGCTAACTCCGCTTAAGAAAAAGCAGTGATAATGCACTATCACTGCTTAGCAAAAAGGAGTCATAATAGGCTAACTCTACTTAGGAAACAGCAGTGAGTATGGACTATCCCTGCTTCTGAGAAAGCAGTGATAATGGGCTATTCCTGCTTAGGAGAATGCTGTGATATATACTAGGACTGTTTAGGAAAGCAGAGATACCCAGCAGAGATAGATAAGTAGAGTGTCGTCAGGTCGCTTGGGTTTATTTTGGCCGTTTGACACGATTACTGAACACGCAGCATGAAACCCGCTGAGTGGGCGCTAGCATGATTGACGTTTTCTCTCTATTTACATTACAGTCCGGCCGTTCACCTCCGACGGTCATTCTTCATTTCAGTCCTCCTAGTAGGCTAGTACGAGGACATGTATCGATAACGATCGTGGTTTTCGGATTTAATTACGGAAAACGTTTCGAGAGTAATTTACTCATACAAAATAATGTGACTGACGATTTTAAAGACCGTTTCACCAAAACTTTAAGAAACGCCTAAGCCGATAGGAGACAGTTTTCACGTAGGCTACAACTGTCACCTAAGGACTTAGGCGTTTCTTAAAGTGTTGGTGAAAACGGTCGTAAGTAATTAGTAAGTCCAATTTGACCAATCAGCATCACACTAAGTATGTGTTTTCACGAGTCGCTAGTAAAGGTTTTTAAGTTATAAGTCGTTACTCCAGCACTACTGTAAACTTATTCATAGGATTTGTATCACTATTTTTTTGATAAGGGAACTCGATATCGAATTTCATTTCTTGTAAAAATGACGTTCTAGGGGTGCAGGGCTTTTTCTATGACACCGTGATACGCCGATTTGTATATAATCTAAAATCCATTTATCAAAATAAAAAGTGTACGCTATCGGTCAGAGAATATACGTACAATACTAATGTAGGTAAGTAGGTACGTATATTAAACATACTGTGAAGATAAAACTAGATTGTATGGAGGTTTTGTAGGTCTTTTGTGTAAAGTTACCTGAGATTAAGTATAAGTACCTACCCATAGCTTTTTTTGGAAAGGACGTGAAGGAAACCTCTATACGTTAGTAATATTATATATTCGTTGCCTCTATTGAGATATTAGATATACTGTGAGAAGGTTGGAGGTTGGTTGGGATGTTTACCCACAAAAACCCCATCGGTGGACATCCTCAGCACATATTGGAAGCCTGCGGGATCTCATACAAAATAATAACCTCTAAAAAACTCCCATCTTCTCAGAAGACCATGCACTCCGGTAGTCTAAGAGAAAGTGGTTCAAATCCATGCAAGAATCCAGCTGCGAAGCAAATATGGTGGTAAAAACTCAACAAAACCATAGATAACAATGACTAAAGCAAAACTAAAAAAAAGATGTAAGGTCGTGGGACTTCGGCAGAAACAAAGTGCAACACCTAGAACAAAACTCCAATTTATATATGATGTATTTTTATGTGTGATTTCATCCATCGCTCGATACATGACGCAGTCTTCAGTTAGCTAGCGCTATAACGAGCTGAGTACCAAATCTCTATACGTGATTGCATGCGTGCCCAATCTGTTGACTTACAGTTTCCATAAACTTACAGTCTAGAATTTCGTAAATTTATCTTCGTGACGGAATTTTCGTTCGGAAAAATTCATTTCCTTTCCTGGGCGATAGGTTCCCTCCGAAAGGAAACTTTGTATCAAAAATTACAACTTACTGGTCTTCAAGACCAACTATTCCGATATTTATTAAAATGATATAGGAAGCAATGATATACATAAACATAAAAATAGATCTGTCATCCAGTTGTCAAGCATTTTCATTTCGCGATTGGTCATAGTGGTTTTTACTATGGGGCTACACGACCGAACTCACTGTATTTATCGCTATAGCCTTACAGCATTGTTGTAAATTACTTTATGCGCTCTATTTTTTATGACCCAACATGCGGTATTGACAATGATATATATTCACCGAAGATACTCATGAAATTGTATCCAATATTGCTTTTTTGCCATTGGCTAAAAAAATTAATCTGATAAATATATATGAAATAGAAGATTACAAAAAAGATCATTTCATACTCCACCATCGTCTTCGGAAAGCAGATTCACACATCATTAAAAAAATTTGGCACCGCTTTCAAAGTATTTGGTCGCAATGACACTTACCGTGAATATACATAAATTAGTCACAAAAGATCTCTAACTCAGTGCTCTATCTATCTTAAGAAAATCCCATATATAATATTATTTAGGGTTCCGTACCCAAAGGGTAAAAAAGGAACCCTATTACTAAAACTTCGCTGTCCGTCCGTCCGTCCGTCCGTCACCAGGCTGTATCTCTTGAACTGTGATAGCTACAGACTCGTCACAGATGTGTATTTGTGTTATTATTACACATATTAAATAAACTAAATATTTAAGGGGGCTCCCATACTATAAACGTGATTTTTTGCTCGTTTTTGATTTTGGTTTTGGGGCGCACTTGGCCGACTATTGACATCAAATCTGTTCATCGATATTAAAATCGATTTTATAAATGTTTATTCACACATTCATATATTTGACATTTTCTTTGTCTTGTATTTGGAATCAATTTGGAATAAACTCTGTACTGGCCTATGGATGTCTTTGTGGTGGTAAGTATGTCTTCGGTGTACATTATAATTTTTTATTACCAATATAGATCATCGCTCCTGCGCGGTGTCTATTCAAATAATACGCGATTCATCATTATCAAGAAATGTTCGCAAAAAGTAAACTATAACGCGCTTGTATGTGTGGGTGAGGTTCCTTGAACTAGATGTACAGTTGCCGACAGAAAATTAGATAATTACTCATTCGTTTAATAAGTCATTTTTATCATTCTAATAAATAATAATTATAAACGTTCCCTCTTGATAATAGTTATCTTAATATACAAAAGAAAAAACAGATTAACTGACTGATTGGTAACCCCCAATTTTGACTTCAAAAGGAGGAGATTCTCAATTCAACTGTATTTTTTTTAAATACTCAAACTCAATTAGGTTAAGGAATACTTATGTAACAAAAATAACAAATTATTTCTTTCGATTGAGTAAAGACTACAAATATGCTGAATAATGAAAATAAAAATGATTTATAATCGTCGCAGGATGAGCACGGAACAACCCTTTGTTTGTCATTAAAACTTGTGCAATTATACAAATTGCGAAACAAATAATTTATTAGCTAATTATTTAGACAGACTAAAATGACATGTCATTAAGCATTTTGGCAGCCTTCTAATAATCGAACGCCGAATGTACTGGAAAGTTTAAGATATCCATTCGAAATTAAACTGTATTAAAAGCAATTAAAATACAAAATCCCTATTTACCAATTTTATCTAGTGATCTAGTTTTGTCATAGAAGTTTAGAAATATATAAAAGCTAATAGGTTGCTAAGTGCTTGAAGAAATTCGGTGATTGTTGTATGATTGGATTTTTTATCTATTTTTTAAACAAGTATCAGAAAGGAAGTGCATTCCGAGGAACTTGTTCTTATAGAACTTTTTCCAATTAATAACTGTGATAGGTATAGTATTGGCGGCGAAAATAAAATTGTACTCATTTCAGCGTTCGTAGCTATAAGCTAATGAAATCTTAGAAAACATAACATTACTACACTCGGCGTCAAAAAAATCGCACCTTTCAAAAAATCTACTTCAAACAACTTTAGACCTTATTTGACATCAATAATGAGGGTCATGTTGCATATCATTTGAAAGGTGATGAAATGGAATGTACAAAAACAATTCAATTGATTATTTTTCTTTTACTGGAAGAGCACAAAAAAGAAGAAGAAAACACTTACAATTTTGCTCCTTAAACAGCCGCTAGTTGCGCTACCTTTTGCAGGTATAAAAGGGTCAATACAGGTTCAATCGGGATCATTCGCTATCCAACCGTTGAAGTGGACACACGAGAAGCTCATTCCCAAGAAAAATACCCTTGAAGATGGATACCACTGTCGATGAGGCCGCCCAAGTGATTGCACTACTGCAATCAGGCATGCGGCAGTGTGATGTCGCTCGGCAACTCAACTTGAGCCGTTTTTCGGTTCGAAGAGTGTACCAGCGTTTCCTGGAGACCGGTGGCTACGTCCGGAGACATGGGTCTGGTAGACGTCGCTGCACCTCGAAGAGAGACGACCGATTCATCGTATCGACATCTTTGAGAAATCGCTTCTTAAATGCTGTTGAGTTGCGACAGCAGCTCCAGACAGCTAACAGAAGAACCGTAAGTGTGTCTACGGTTAGACGAAGGCTGGGGGAGAGGAAAATAGCGGCGCGAAGAGCTGCTACGGGTCCAAAATTGACCGCAGAGCATCGGCGAGCCCGCTTGCAATTCGCTCGCGAACACGTCAATTGGACCCTCGAACAATGGAAAGCTGTTCTCTTCTCAGACGAGACGAGAGTGTGCCTTTTCTGCAACGACAGACGCAAAAGAGTGTACAGAAGACAGGGTGAACGTTTCGCCCAAGCCTGCATCCAGGAGACGGTGGAATATGGAGGCGGTTCTTGTATGTTCTGGGGCGGCATGTCTGCCGACGGCAAAACCGACCTTGTTTGCGTCTCCCGGGCTCGAGGTGCTCGCGGGCAAGGGTCGCTGACTGCTCACCGGTACATCACAGAGATCCTGGAAGACCATGTGGTCCCCTATGCCAGTTTTGTTGGCGAGGGGTTCACGTTGATGCATGACAACGCTCGCGCTCATACTGCAATTATTGTGCGTCTACCTTCAAGATGTTGGGATCTCTGTCATGCAGTGGCCAGCGAGAAGTCCAGACCTGAACCCGATTGAGCACCTATGGGACCATTTAAAACGCAAGGTTCGGTCTCGTGATCCCGCTCCTACGACTCTCCAGGAACTCAAAGATGCCGTTATTGAGGAATGGGACACTATCCCTCAAGAAGAAATTTTAAAATTGGTAAGATCCATGAGGGATCGTATGGAAGCCGTCATCAGGGCAAGGGGGGGTAACACTAGATTTAAGATTATTTTTAAGATCATTTTTGTATTCTTTTTTGTGTAATTAATCTGTTTTAAATTAAGGCTTAATTAAGGATTTTTACTGTTTTATATACTTCTTTTTTTTGTGCTTTTCCAATAAAAGAAAAATAATAAATTGAATTGTTTTTGTGCTCTCCATTTCATCGCCTGTCAAATGATATCCAACATGACCGTCATTATTGATGTCAAATAAGGTTTAAAGTTGTTTGAAGTAGATTTATTGAAAGGTGCGATTTTTTTGACGCCGAGTGTATTACCTAACTATTGCGTAAAATACGAAGAAACAACCAATCTTGTACGTTTTGGTTGAGACGCGGTTTTTAGGACCTAAATAATAATAAACAGGACCCTGTTACCAACTATTACCGATACTTCGCCGTCCGTCCGTGCATCTGTCACTCTCTCTTAAATCGTATACACTTGAAATTTTCACAGATGTTGTACAGGTATATCTGTTGCCGCTATAACAACAAGCATTAATAAATAGAGTAAAATAAAGATTAAAGATACAAAAAACGAAAACAAAAATTTTTTGCTCGTTTTTCGTCGATGATCCAGGAGCTAAAATCTTAACGTACTTGTATATAGTAGTAGGGCTTCTGCATCATCATTTCACTATAATAATGGTACGGAACCCTTCGTGCGCGAGTACGACTCACACTTCGCCAATTTTTGAAAAATATCACCTTACAGTTGTGAGTGGAAAGTTCACCGCTAGTAATTTATGGCGTCGCGTGTTAAAAGTGTGTTACCGTCTGGGCATTCAGACAAATGTGCGCATCACGTATTTGGCATAGCACTCGTAGGAGAGACAGGAAGGCGAGAGCGTTGCCCTTTTTCACACCTTCTTGAGATGCAACTGGCAGGGCTATTCTTTAATTGGGAATTCGACATCAAAGATTTATATAGTGACACGTTAATATTAGGAATCAAGTCGACAGAGTAAGACAAATTCGAAGATTTCTCTATCAACTGAAGAAAACATTATTAGGTTTTATATAGGGTAGGGTATATATAGGGTACATACCCACTTTGGTGACTGTGCTAAAGAACTCCATAACCTTATGCCTCCTCCACCTTTCTACCTTAGACATCCAAGAAGACTTCTTTATATGGTTGATATGTAACAATCTCGCACGAAATGTTTTCTTTCCATATTTGAGATAATATGAACTGCTAAGGAATGCTCTTCCAGCCAAGTAAAATCTGGGAACTTTCAAGAGAAGAGTGAATAGACATTTTCTAGGCAAGCGCGCTCCAACTTAGACCTCATCATTGGTTGTCGTGAAGAATAAAGGGACAAGCCAAAATGTTTTCTTGCTTCTTGTCCCTATAATTTCATAAAGGAGGAAAATGCAACAACTGAGCTGTTTCTCTCTAGGGCGTACTTACTGCTTGAGTTATCTCGATTAGTCCGGGTCTTCAAAGGATCTCCACAAGTCTGATTTGTTTAATATTGTAAAGTTACACCGAATATGACTCCCTGATCCATCATCGTCCACTGGGTGCCTCCGATGCCATTATGAGATTGTTTTGGATCAGTATTCAAATATATTTTTATCATAATTACATCACCGGTCCAAAAACCTCGCAATTTCGGCCGCAAAAAGGCTTTCGTCTTTCGGGCGTCGCTGGAAGTTTCCCGAATGCCTGCGATCAATCAAACGACACTCGTTAAGGAGCCTGTTGCGAGTAGGGTCACCAAGAGGCCGGAATTATCGGGACATGTTTGGAACTTTGTCGTTATCACATAAAAAATCCTTCCTTCAGGTCTTCTTCTTAACTATTAACTACTTACTTAATCAGCCAATATAGACGTTCACAGCTGGACAAAGGCCTTTCCGAGAGCGTGCCACACCAGAACACGTCTGCCCCAACGGCCGTCGGTTCTGCCCGCCCACTGCCACTTCAGATTGCTTATCCGTTCCTTCAGTCTTATCCGGATATTATGTTTGGAACTTTATCGTTATCACAGCAAATATCCGGCGTCCAGTCTTATCCGGACATGTTTGGTACTTTACCGTTGTCACTACTAATATCCGTCTAGTACTATCGGAACATATTTAAAACTTGAAGTTGTCAATGCAAATGTACGTTTAGTCTTATCCGGACATGTTTCACATAGACCAATTTAGTATGATATAGTATTATATTACTTACGTAAGTTAAGCAAGAGCATGTGAATCGCTTGAGAGTTCCCAAATAATACCAATCTTAACCTATATTTTTACTGTCGCGTTCTGCATTTTCAGTATCACATCTGACATAAGACTACTTTACAATGAAAGCTGTGTCCATCCAAAATTACTGTGCTGTATCTATCTTATGAATTAAATGTCAGGGGGGGCACTACATGGCACATAGTCCGGGTTTGTCTTACAATTTGGCAACCCTACTCGCGAATGCGGCTCGGGGTCGATAACCAGGGCATTTCGGCGTATGTAGGCGACGCTACCTGTTCTGACCACCGCCCGAGTTCGTTCGACCAATATGAGTGCAGGTTTTTAATAGAAACAAGTAAGTACTTGAATGCGATCTCACCTACAGGCTACATCGATGCAGATGAAACGTAAGCGAAGCGCAACAGTGCGATTATCATAATAACTTGAAAGGAGTTAGTGACTCCTTACGGTTTCTACACAATATCGCGCCGGAACGCTAATCGGTTGGCGTTGCGTCTTTGCTGGTAGACCAGATCTGAGCCAAATTTCAAATTACAAAATTCTAAAGTGACTCGTGGAAGGAATCGATCCCACGACCTCCCACTCGAATCCGAGTGCGCACCACAACGCCAGGGAGGTCATAAATCTTTTTTCTCTTATCAAATTAATGCTTTCACTACATAAACCCCGGGAATCGATTCCAGAACCTCGCGATCTGCCGAGATAACGATTAGAACCCTCAGTTAGTAGGTATTTGCTTTAATCAAAACTACTCGTTTTCATTAAAGCAAGCTCGTTTAATTAAATACTTGTGGAATGCGTATATATTTCAACTGCGTCACCGACTTACAAAGCAAATACTTTGCATGCTAAAATTCAGGGAAACGGGCAAAATATTTGATGTTGCATTTATAATGCTACGATGGTATTTTTAAAATTGAATAAGTATAATTTGCAATTAAAACTTGTGAATATGATACCTTCAATAATTTTCGCAATTACCTATGTTTGATTAAAAAAACTGCTTTCTCATGATTTTTTTCTTCGCTGCATAGCAACTGATATTTTTGTAACAAATTTCATTAGTACAAAAAGTCAGAGGAGCCTGGTAATCGAACCCCGTACACTCGACAGAAGAGGCATTGATGGACTGTAAATAATGTGGGTCGAGGCGGAACCGAGGCATACACATACGCGACTTGATTTTCATAACTTTTGCCGGCCACTGCTTGGCCGGTACAGCAATATTGATTTATTTCCATTATAATACTGGACCACACATATACCTATTATTACACCACTACCACCACCACACTTTTTACAAAAGTTTTGACGATAAGATTCAGCCAGCGCCTTGACTTTGAACAACCTGTCTAACAAGCTGATTTTCGATCTAATTTATTGTGAAGAAAGTTGCCAAAATAATGCTCTTAAGAGTCCACTAACCTACGATGTCTCCCATACAAACGTAATACCAAAATCATTTGTAATTCGTGAAAATTTCGATCATGTTGTGGTGTTATTCGGGTTCATATAGTAATAATCTATGCTCCTGGCCATATCTGGTTCCTTCATAATTTTTGGGATTATGGAACTCGACCAAAGTTATAAGAATTTTGATCAAAATTGATTATTATTTCGTTTTAAAGAAGTATTTCCGAACCAAATATGGCCAGGAGTATAGATTATTACTATATAAATCCGAATAACACCACAACATGATCGAAATATGCACGAATTACAAATGATTTGGTATTTTGAATGTATGGAGAAAACGTAGGTCAGTGCATTCTTAAGCTCTTTCCAAATTAAATAACAGTCGCACCCTCTCGCAGCGTACGAGTAAATGTCTCAGGCAAGGATGTCATGCTTTCATTTATCGTGCTAATTTTAATGAGGTCCGATATTACTCCGCTTTGTGCGCCGGCCGCTGCGCGCCGCCGGCCGCCGGCCGATACTCGGTAATTGACATTCTTTCCCCAAAATCGGCCCATACATAATTATGGTGCAAGTTAATGTATGAATAGGTCCCTGACCCTTCGCGCGTGTGAATCGAAAGGATTGGAAGCGTTCACTTTGCTCACTTTGTATTGGATAGGCATAAATATAAATATAACGTCAGTCACACGTTGTCTCTTTAAAAAGTTGATAAATAAAATTGAATTTTGGGAACCGTTAAAAAAATCATTAATCCTAACTAATGTTTGCCTATACGATATCAGCTTCAGCAGTCACTTACACTGGATAATATACTGGATGATATAGAAATATTGCAAACCTTCATAAGCTTACTGGCTGACCTCGCAAACGTTGTTTTGAAATATAAATGATTTCTCTCTTAGGTCTATTAGGGTTAGCTGGTAGGGTGGTCACAAGACACGACTTAAGCCAGACCACATATCAGCCTATATCATAAACTATCTGTGTACTAAATTTCAGCCCGATCTACATAGTGGTTTGAGCTGTGAATTGATAAGTCATAGTCAGTCAGATAGCCAGTCAGTCACCTTCTCATTTTATATATAGGTACAGCTCAAAGTCCTATTGCTTGTGACGTACAGAAAATCCCTCATTACTGTAAGTAACCGTCACGAACCAACAATTTCATAGATCAAACAGACGTCTTTCCATGTCATTAAACTTGTGACGAATGCAAAGTCGCACATAACCGCTAAATGGTAGAACATCGACTTAGTATAATAGGCGAGTATATAAATATAATGCTTTTAAATGCCACTAAAAACTCAATTATCGTTGCGAGCACGGTTTTTGTACTGGCCGGGCCGGTAGCCACCCACGACTCAACCGGGTGAAAGAACTTCAACGATAATATTAAAGATGGCTGATCTCACCTCTTGGTGACTGCTATTTGTGTGGACCTGGCCTTGACTCCGCCTGTGAGCTTGATCTAATAAAATTAATTATCATCGTCATCTCGACCATCGACGATAGCCCAAACACATGATGAGACTTCACAGAGAAGAAATCTTAAGAGAGGAATAGGTACCAATTCTACTGGGCATAATCTCTTAAGTAATTTGACGTGTCTAAAACAAGTGCTTTTCAAAATACTCTCCATTGAAAAAATGGCACTATTTTTATAAGCGTTAAATTACTCTTGCTCAAAGGTTTTGCGCAACGGAATTGACACCAAAAACTTGGATGAATTGACCAAAATGTTGGATGAATTATTGACCACTTATGATTTGCGCGGCGGTATGGTCCTGCCGTCTACGTCGGAGGTCTTGGGTTGTATTTCCACAATTGGAAAATGTTTGTGTAATGAGCACCGATAAAGAAACCTCAGGAGAAACAAACAGTAGCGCCATCTATCAAAATTCTATAGGTGGCTGCTGAGGGAACTACAGCGTGGCCTTACTGTTGGTGGCAAAACAAGCATTTTTGGCACCAATAAACTGGCGACATTTTTTCGCGCTGTCTGTTATGTCCAGGGTCTGTTGTAATGAGCATGAATGTTTTCCTAAATCAAAGATTTAAAAAATAAATGTACTGAGTTTTTGTACTGAACGCTTCTTTTTCACTGCCGTGCTATTCTGCAAAAATACTTAAAGCAGCGACAAGCGTACATCTATGCATCTATGAATTTGCAGCGGCAGCTGTCTGGCAGCTGTTTCAGAGATGGACATTTTGTAGAATAGCACTGCTGGTATAAGTTAATAAAATATAAGGATTCAACAAAATCGATGGGTTTAAGAACCTCTAACAATAACACCGGCATCTGATCTCATAGTTTAGTTGGCTTGGTGATTGCTAATTCTGGCTTGACGCGGCCTTGACTCCTATTAGTTTATACTATGGCACCTGTGTAAACGATTGTCTATGATTGCCTTAATATGGTCTGTTAGTATAATGTGGTTTTAGGCTATGGAAAAATCTTGATAACCTTTTAAGTTAGCAAACATGAAAGTTTCTAAGTTTTTTTTTATTTGTAAGTTACTAAATCACGCAACAATTATTTGACCTATTTGATTGTAAAATGTAATTAAGTTATTTATAACCTCAATTGACACATTACACATACGTTACTTTTCATTCCGGAAAAGCCATAATATCCGCGGGATTTCCATAAATTCAGAAGTTTTCTTTATGACCATCTATTTATTACTATAGAGATACCAAACAAGATAACAAAAATTAACTGTTGTAAAATTCTAAGACATAATCTACGTCTATTCCACGAACGTACAGAGAATGCCTATTTGAACACGATGGTTACGGATTTGGCATAGAAATAGATCATCAACAGAAACGAGCGAGTATAGAAAAACCGGAACGAATCGGCATCAATGACTTTATACGTTACTCTCGTCGGTCTGTGAACTTCAGTAAAATTCTGTGATGCAACCGAATATAACCTACGTCATATCTACGTATAGCCCTCTCCACACTTGCCATTCGCTGAACACCAAATGAAAATCTACCATACGTATTTACAATAAAGTGTATAATCAAATAGCGGTTGGAGAGTTATTAAAAATTACTGCCAAGCCCATGTGATTAAGAGCGTCAAGTCTTCAGAGTTGCGTCAAATTGCTTGTCTAATTATGGTAACGGTGTCAAAGAACTCTTATCTTGGGCTCACGGAAAGAAAGCTTTTCCATACGAACCGATCTGATACGGATGGAGTATCTACGGAGTGAGTATTTGTCTGGGATCTTGATAGCATTTTATGGCTGCGGGTGACAAAATGACCCAAATTGCTAAATAAAAAACCATTTTAAGATACTGTTGAAATGAGTGTTTAAACTTTTGTTAGGACTTTAAGCTATTCTACGTCAATTTACTTAAGGTATTAGGCATAGAGCATTTTATTAGAATTACTTTACAGGAGAAATTAGAGTAATATTTAGTAATAGACCTTCAGTAGGTAAAAATATATAGTTACTTATGTCAGAGAATATTAACAATTTACGTAGAAGTAGCTTGGACAAATTGGTTCTTACTTATGGTATTGTAAGCTACACATTAATGAAATGCTCGTTTTCCTATAGTTTGACAAATAATACGAAATTGGATAGGTATAATATATTTTTGGAAAATTTTTGTGATGAGGTTTCATATACTAAGCTTTATCCGATTGCGTAGTATACAATGCTTAACAATTTTGTTAAAAATAAACTACAGGTTGGTATGGCATGGTTTTGGTTTCGAAGCTCCGAGATAGTATTAAAATCCGCCAAAACCATAAACCAAATTTTCGGAATTTGACTAACTCTGCATCTTCTGTCTAATTTATGTCAACTTCTAGTAAAGTTGTAGAGTAGGTATCAGATTGAAGGTCACGTCGCTTAATGTGAATGGGCTCTTATGGTATTAGGAGGTATAATTTATTGCTTTTTATTCTAATTTATTAATTAAATACTTATCACATTATGTTACATTTTTTGTTGAAAAACAAGATAATTGAACAAAAAATTAAATACATGATGTTAAGATGGATTAATAAGCTTATCAGATGAAATAAGTATGAGGCTCTATGTTTTACGGAATAAAGAATATCATATCCAGTTATGTATGTATGTATGTCGCCGGTGGCAAAAATGCTTGAATGAATGAATGAATGAATTAATGAATGAATGAATGAATGCTTGTTTTGTCACCAACACTCAGAGGCAGCCACCTATAGAATTTTGACAGATCGCGTTAGTGTTTTCTTATACGAAAAAGGTTTACGTAAATCTTTCGGATAAACATATCCTCAGATTTCTCATCGGTGGTATTAAGTGTATATTTTTTTAATAAATTAAAGATAATATCTTTTTTGCCTACGAGTTGATAGGGTTTAGTTCATCAAACGAAGCACTATTTCGGAATGTACCTAAGTACTTGTAATCATTATAAGTAGGCAGGTACTGTAGACCTCAAATCGATCCTATTCAGTTGGAGACTTGGTAAGTTAGGCTAGGGAGATTTAGAAATATGATGTGATGCTGTGTAGGTAATGCTAGGGGGTTACTTACTACTTCCATGTTAGTACGACATCTTTGGCTGCATTTTCACTTACCATCTGATGAGATTTCAGAGAAGTACTAAATTATATGAAAAATCCTAAAAGGAACACCATAAAACTTGTCTTATGTGTTAATGTACATATAAACTTTGTACAATGGCATATTATGTACGGTCAACTTCAACAGCCATTTAATCTCGTAAGCCTTAATGGTTTTTTGAAGTTGACTGTACGTTTTTCGAAATCAAGACTTCAGTTTTATTTATTTGTTCAGATTCACCAAATAATATGACTGATGCAGAGAATATTCTGTCCCTTTCTAAAAAGGAACGTGTAAGTGAGAGAGAAACAGGAGCGCCGAGGAATTCGTGCGGTCTTTGTAACTTTGTCACAGGTGAAATGCATTCAAGTGTAGCGATTGGGATTTATGCGCACTGTGGTTTCCTTTTCATCCTGTTTTTATAGACATATTTTTTGTGGGGAAATTTGTGGTATCTGGTAATAATTAGGAAACGACAATAAAAAATGCACTCAAAGGTGTCGTGGAAACGTGTGCATAATATGACGATTTCTTCAAAGTCTTCCCAACTGTTGGAATCGTTATAAGTATTTATTCCAAAAACGGTTGCTCTTAGTAAAAAAGTATTGAGACTTTTTTAAAGATAATTATGTGATCTACAATTAGGTCTCAGTAATTTCATTCCAATAAATAAAATTCTGGTTCCAATTTTTGCTACCAAACTCCTCCGAAATGGTTCGACCGATTGTTATGAAATTTTCGGTGTATATTCGTGTAGGTCTGAGGGTAGGTCGTAAGCTATTTTGCTGAAAATCGCGAGCATACCTATTTTGTAACTGGACGAGGAGTTTTTACATTTTATTTATTAAAGTAAGTATATTATTCTCATTATTATAATAAATTGTACTCCTAAGTTTGTTTGTATTTAATTTATTTCTTTCTTTTTTATATTTTTATTCCGTGGTGTGCAATAAAGAGTTTATCTATCTATCTGTCTATCTATAATATTTTGAACAATCCTACCAATTTTAAGCTGGGTGTGAATTATTCTAACTTCACTCCTCTTCTTTGGTCTCATTTGACCATTTTATTATTCGAATGTCTTGTTTTTTTTCATGTCATTTAAATACACTGACACAGTAAAGGTAAATAGGTGACGCAGATGTAGCGTAGGCGACAGTGCAGACGGATTGTTCAATTATGAAAGTGATATCAATACCTTACAAGTTACTCATACGCGATACGTGTGTGGGAGGGTGTTTCTAATCTGAATGTACCTACTCACTTAGCTTTGGTGCCAAAATTGCCAACCACTAATATCTACAGAGCTGTATCGACCTAGGTATACTATGTCAACTACTAGGTACAATACTAGGTGTAATGTCAATGGGTAGAATATATGTATATGGCCTCCATATCAGGGTATAAAATCAAAAAGCTCCTTTACATACGCAAATCTTTCAGGCACTTATAAAATTACAAATTCTTCCACGTTTGGAAAACTGTTTTGCACTAGAACACAGACATTGCTCCTTGTTAAAATCGCATAATTATGTCATCTGCTAAAAGGGGCCAGCATTGCAATGTAATAAACGGTAATTAATTATAATGTGAAATTGGGTCTAATTACGTGTATAATTATTATTTTTCTTCTGCAACAATGTATGAAAGGGTAGTGCTCGGAAGGCTTCGCGGCAGGATCTTGAGCCAATTATTTGCTGTGTCCGTTGCCATGGCGACCGCTCTGTCGCCATAATTGGCGGTTTTCGCGTTCTCATTAAAGGCTCCGCGTTTGCTGTGCTCTTTGGGAATCTGCAAGACATGTGAGGTGCACGGTTTTGATACGCGGAAACGTAATTAGCGCATACGCTCTCATTAAAGAGCAGACTCGAGACTGCCAATCGAGGTACACAAGCGAGGTAGCAAGACGTTCACCTGATGTCAAGTGATACATGCCCTTGTCCTATATCCCACGTCAGATGCAATGCGTCATGATTTTGCATGGCAATATCATACGACACATTATCTAAATATAATTGTTTAGTCCATCGAAAAGTTACATACAATTTAAGCATCGAATATTGCATTTGTAAGAGGACGATTGAGGTTAAGCTTCTATTGACCCCCCAAACATGACCAAAAAATAAAATTGCGTCCTCTGACATATGCAAAGCTTATGTAACATTTCAATGGACTAGTTGTGCATAAGTGAAATATGTAACTGATATCATTGAACATATTTGTTTCAGTTGTAAGTTAATAATATTGCATGCCGAAAGGTAGAATATGATTCGCAATAAAGAAATTTGATTTGATTTGGACTAAACGCTCATCATACTGAAACATGGGCAGTAGTTTCTCCAGATACAGTGCTCTTCAAACCAAAATACTGCTTCGCAAGCTTTGCTTCACGGCCGAATGTTTGATGAGTAATGCTTCGATAAAATGTACTTCTAGAGAGAGAGAAGAAGCTTCCAGATCTAGAAAAAGGTTAACAAGGAGAATTATTAATAAGCCACGCATACAAATAACTTTGGAAATTGGATGTTATTCAGATTTTCAATGCTTCTTAAAAGAGCTACGAAAATCATTTTAATATAGCGGATTAGAAAAAGAAAAAGCTCAAATAAAAGCGTTAGATTTTAAACAGAAGTTATGGGGTAACCTTTCTATAAATTTCTGCTTGGATAAATACTTTAATCTAGCGGTGTTTGGCGGTTTTTTGCCAGTTATTAGCATATTAATTAAATCGGTAAGCTCTTATGGATCCGCTGTGGTTAATATAGCAGTTTTTTACTGATTACGTTTAGCCAGGTAATGGAATGCCTTAAGTGAGTTATGGTAATTATGTTTTTTTGCGTTATAGCGCGGTATCTACAGTAGAAAAGCTTAACCGGTATTAAGGAAAGCTTATTGGACTATCTTTTTTATGCTCTAAAAATTAGTACTCGACTGCGATCTCACCTGATGGTAAGTGATGACTGATGCAGCCGAAGATGTTATCGTACCAACTTGGAAGGGGTAAGTAAATCACTCCTAACGATTTCTACACAGCATCGCGCCGGAACAGTAAAACGCTTGGCCGTACATATTTGCTGGTAGAGTGATAACTAGTCCTTTGCCGAAGCCTCCTACCAGATCAGACCTGAGTAAATAGAAATTCTAAATTCCTCTGAATGCCACTAAAGAAAACAACAACGAATAGAATTTCCGTTTTATATTTTGGTTACGGAACCCTAAAACAGCATAAGCAACGAAGTTATTAGTGAAGAAAACTAAATGCTTAAAAACTTACAAAAATGGTAATACAATGACAAGTACATAGTGGTATTTACAATTACCAATCAGCCGTGTAAGCTCGGCAGGGTTGGCATTTTTTAAAGCTTTGAATTTGATGCTGTTGTATTATTATATTTTAATTTTCTCTTAATCTTGGAAATGTCATAATATTTTATTGGCAAGTGTAACTTTGATGGACTCTGAACATCTGAGGATCTCTATTCTCTATGCATTTATAACATTCTGCTTATTTTGCTTTCATTATTTTTTTACTACATAAACTATTTTTATGTATTAAAAAAATATAAGGCACACAGGTTGTCTTTGCGCCCTATTGATGTCTAAATAAATGTTACGAGTATTGCGTAATCGATAGATATTTTTGAGTAAGTTAAGAGTAATCACATTTAAACCCTGACATTTAACGTTGTTACAGTTTCAAATGTAAGTAAGTACTTAAACTTTAAAATGCAATCGTTAAATAATAATCGTAAATCAACTTGGGTGTCGATACATTATTTTTTTTTTCGGATATTTGTCGCATATATTGTAGTTTATTTTTATAACTTACTAGCAAACCCGGCGAACTCCGTTTCGCCACCAGATGGCTTCCTTTTATGTAAAATTTTTTTAATTTTTAATTTTTATTTTTATTTTTTCCTGAATTTTCTTTGCTATAAACCTCACGGAGCCCGAGACCTTTCCAACGAATGCAAAACCGTGGAAATCGGTTCGTGCGTTCTGGAGTTATAGCGTCAGGAAGGAAAACCCGACTTATTTTTATATAGTAGATATTTTAATTTTTCCTGAATTTTCTTTGCTATAAACCTCACGGAGCCCGAGACCTTTCCAACGAATGCAAAACCTTGGAAATCGGTTCGTGCGTTCTGGAGTTATATAGCGTCAGGAAGGAAAACCCGACTTATTTTTATATAGTAGATTTTTGAGTGTTTCAACTCTTCTTCAAAATCCATTTCTGAGCATGGGTCCCACCATCTTTGACCGGATTCACACATCTTATGTTCTCAACTAGTGCTATTTAGTTGAGACAAACACATAACTATCACTATGGACGGACTGTAAATGTCATTGCTTCCTAAACATTAAGGTCATAAAGTTTTATATGTCAACCTAGATAACAAATACAACACAATATAGCGTAGACCAAAAAGTGTATTAATATGTTGTTGCAACCCTAATTCCTAATACTGTGTTGCAAGTTTTTAATTCCGCAGCTTCGCAACGGGCAACACTATGCATTACATTATGGCACCAGGGGTGTTGTAAATTTCAAATTAGTTTCAAAAAACCCGTCTGGCTTCTAAGCAGCTTGCGAGCCGTACAATGTTGCGTGTACTACTGCTATTTGTATGGATGAATTTCCAATATTCGATCTAACATTGGAAAAGCTATAAAAACTGAAGCGCTAAAAGGGTTAATTATTAATTATATATACTAAAAAAACAAAATCTTTATTTTTATGACAGTGTTATTCAATGTTTGTTGTTTTACCTGCCTAGAAACAAAACTTGATTTTATTCCATACTATTGAGCACAAATCCCGAAGGAATCGTGGTTTTTCCGTTCCAATTATTTTCACCCCTTTTCTAAAGTTTGTTAAGACACAATTATTACTTTGAACTAATAATAGAATCAGTGATGGTTTTTGTGGTACGGAGCAAGTCAGAGCCCTTTGTGAGTGAGTCCGACTCGCACTTAGCCGGTAGGTCGAGTAACTTTTTCTCGTTTTCATTGATTGAGTCTCCCAGGTGCAAATGGCAAAGTTGTCTCAAAACTAGTTATTCTATTAACTATTTTAATTGAATGCCACTTCAAGGCTGGTACCAACCAATTTGTTATAAAACGACCAACGACAATGTAATATAAAATGTATTATTGAGGTAGGTTATAGTTCCTTGTAATACGATTTTCATAAAATAATTAAGTTATTAACCTGTCAATATTACAAACATTGTTGTAACTCATTACAATAAACCGGATCGCTTTGTTGTACATCCGTTCATCTCTCCCACACTATCATATTAGGGTTACATATCAAAATGGTAAAAATGGAACCTTTATGGTAAGACAATAGACATATACCCTAGACAGTGGATAGGACGATGGCGGCGGCAATTTCATGTCGCCAGTTTACCGGTCCAAGTATGCTTGTTCATTCACCAGCAGAAGTAAGGTCGCAATGTAGTTCGCTCAGCCTATAGGATTTTGAAAGATGGTTTGTACGACAAAGGTTTACGTAATTCCTTTGGATGCCTCCATCCTCAGGTTCTTTATCCGTGGCTACTTAACCCCAACTCAAAACCCAGACCGATTTCGGTGAACTAGGCTGCGCACTTCTAGGAAGATTGCAACTTTGATTCTCTCGCGACCCCAAAAACGACTTCAAAACCAAATATTGAATGGAAGCAGGCGTTATTTTGCGGAAATCCATAATTAGCAGGACTGATTAATTTGTTTTGCTATTATCCGCTACTTGAAAGGATTCTGTATGGTGCAATATGCAGGAACACCATCCACATGAAACACCACACACAATTTTCTATCACTTTCTTCGACGCACGTTTCGTCCCGACACCGGGACATCCTCAGGAGATGTTGACTTCACAATGCGAAATCGCAGAATCAATCTCTACGATTTCGCATTGTGAAGTCAACATCTCCTGAGGATGTCCCGGTGTCGGGACGAAACGTGCGTCGAAGAAAGTGATAGAAAATTGTGTGTGGTGTTTCATGTGGATGGTGTTCCTGCATATTGCACCATACAGAATCCTTTCAAGTAGCGGATAATAGCAAAACAAATTAATCAGTCCGACTTCAAAAACTTTTTTGCCGGAGTTTGTTCTCATCGAGTTAATACAAACGCACCGCCGACCGGCCGAGCGCCCTTCCGAGAACCGCGTAACTGTAGCACACTGCACAGGCTAAATGCTGACAGTTATTTAACGAAAAAATCGTGTCAATGAATTCGGAATCAATACAAACGTCAAGAGCGTGTGTGTTTTTTGCGTACAAAATACAAATTGGCAGTTGGTAATAGTTGCTCAAACTTTCCATATTAAGGGCGATGGGTTCCACCTGGGCGCGAAAATTCAAATTTTATTTAGTTTTTCGCTCATAATGGGCTAATTATACATCGAAAGCTAATGGCAATGCGTTTTGCGGGCACAACATTTAAGCATCTACATGTTTTTAATAAAAACTCTGCTCAACAATACTCATTTATTTCATATTGGTTCCCGATAGCTCGAAATCTGGGAAACTGCAAATAATTATCTTTCGGGAACCAATATGAGATGAGTGGGAACTTTCGAGCAAAGTTTCTATTAAAACATGTAGATGCATAAAAAGTAGGCCCGCAAAATGCATTGCCATAAATTTACAATGTGTAGTTAGTCTAATATCTGCGAAAAACTAAATAAAATTTGAATTTCGCGGGCTGGTAGGGCCGCAACACCTTAAGGTACTATAGCAAGACCTTGGCCCTCCCATGGTCTGCGGGACGCGGGGCGGGAGCTGATCTCTATTCTATGGATTAAGCATTCTATACAATTCAGGCTAGGTTCACTGTGGATCCATAGAATAGGGATCAGTGCACTCTACTAATCAGCTGTCAGTGACTGACGTGAATTACGCTACACACGATAATGTTAAATCTTGAAACTTGAATAATGATACAAACTCAAGAAAATACCATAGGCGAATTCTCAAATTTTGAGTCATTACTTCGTATCGTGTATAGCCAATCGCACACCCGCCCCGCGTCCCGCAGACCATGGGAGGGCCAAGTTTATAGCGGTCAAGCTATAGAGACCATCACTACCATAATATAGACTTTTCTGTATGTATGATGTAGAGTCGTAAACAAAGATGATTAATTAAAATCCGGCTGCAAAAATATCATCTTAAAAAGTTATAAAATGCAAAGTTATGATTACATTTAAACATATGACATAATAATTATATATTTTAGTAATCTCCTTTCAATTTCCTTCATTTTGATACCCTATACTCGATATGTTTAGTAAGATATTTGATAACGATATTTACCGCCAAAAATCCGCCATTTTGATCTTTTTTAAAAAAAACTTGGGTATCTGAGTGGAATAATCCATTTAATTTTAGCCGTTTGCGAGGTGATAAATAAAATTACAAATATATAAGAAAGTACTTACTTACATACAAGATACTTACGGGCGAAAAATTAAACCCTTTCTTGCTGTTGGCATTGTCACTAGCACAATTACCTATTTTGCCACTCAGCTATATGTATTTACAATGTCAGCAATTTTCTGCAATATTTCAGCTCTTCGCGTGTTCCATCCTATATCTACGTAAAATGTTTCTTTATTGACGCAAATTGCATTTTAATTGGCCGAGAGAAATTACGTGTCTCGATATGACGATGTAATTAATTAGATCCATTTTACATACGATAGCCATCGGGGCAAGCGAGCGCGGGTAATGCGGTTCGTATTTCTTTAGCATAGCAACCAGTAGAGCGATCAGACGCGATTTGAATTGAGACGTTAATGCCCTAACCGATGCAGTACTAGTTCACCTGTTACATTGGCATATAAATTTATGGACCCCGGGTGTAATACAAAATTCACGAAAGAAGGGTATAATACATGTGTATTTTTATACATAAACTAAAATATTGTAATTTAACCTAAATTATACAGCCTAATTTGGCGTAAGTGAGATTCGAACTCTTAAATCCTTAACTGACCTTAAATCCTTAGATTATATACGAGTATCAATGATCTATTAACACTAACGAGCTTTAGGTGCTATCAAATATGGCTGTATATCAGCTTTCGTACTACCAACTATGGACTATTATTTTAACTTTTATTTTTTAAACTATTATGACAATTACTTTCAAATTTAAACCTTATACAATGTATTTTGGGACTCTGATCTAAATTCGCTGTGAAGCAGAAACACGATTGGATTTAAAAATTTCGATAGATAATTCTCACAAAAGTTGTTCCATTGTGAGTTAATTTATAACCGGTAAGAACGTACAAAATTAATGAAAAAAATGCACAAAACTCAAATACAAGTACATCAAGGGACATAAGTTGAACCATGCACTTTTCAGAATTCAGCTGTATACCTGCGCAAACAGCCGTGATTTTGGGTCAACTTAATTGCGGCTTACTGTAATATTATGATCCACATTAGAAGTTAGAACAGCGTGTGCCTCGCCCAAACTGTGGCATGAAACTTACAGAAACGATTTTTTCTCTAGGGATCCATTTTATGTCAAACACTCTACTTTTTAGACCATGTTTACAAAATTTTCGTACAAAATTGGACCTACTGTTTCATTTTATTCTGTGCCAAATTTATAACCCGACAAAATGCGAAACCACCTCTGACCTCATAAATTACGCGATTACTTCGCGCTGATTGGTCGACGGACGATGTGCTCGTAGCTTGAGGACTCGATCGCAGTTCGAACTTCGAACAAATTGACGTGTTTACACTACTAAATCAAGGAGGACACACTTGATGCGGGGAAGCTCGTATAGTAAGAGCAGTTTGATTTACGTATGTTTTAAGTGAAACGATTTTGGTATTCTGTGCAGGAAAATGCTAAAGCATCACCACAAAAGTTTCTTTGCTATTTTTTTTACTTTTTTTCTTAGAACCCGTGCGCAGAAGCTTTGCGGATGTCCTCCCTTCTTACTACAGACGACCGTGTCCCGCACTAATCTCTAACAAGAAGAACGTGTGTCGCGGTCGTAACAACTAGGATACTTCTCTTTTTCACCTACTTATACTAGTATAAAGCGTAACACGGATTCCACTCTGTAATTTAAACTATTGAGATTATTTTATCTACCTAAATGACGTGAAACCCTTGTCTTTTATCATTTTGAGGTTATTAGAAAAAATACATCAAAGTGCAATTTTAGAAAAAGCTTTAGAATTTTAGAAAAAGCTTAAAAAAAAATTCTAAATCTTTGACGTTGACTGCTTAAAAAATTATTACTCTTTCACAGACAAGATTTGTGTCAAGTAGAATTCTCGTCTCAGATTTTTTCTAATTGATTTTAGTGACCTTAATTTTATTTCTAATTGAACATTATTGCTTAACACTTTCAAATATCAAACAAGTGTAAATTGTAACACCTAACATTTACTTTAGAACGATTCATTAATCTAACTCTATTAAGAAATTATTTTTGTATTTAGTTTTAGTAATTAAAAAACTTACAAAACTTATTGTTTGTACTTACAGTTCTTGGTTTTTCTTGTTTAGATTTTGGTCTTTCATCATGGTAATCATCACTGTCATATTTTTTTCTTTCCCTATAATTATAAAATAAATAATTATGATACACTTTTCAATGACTACTTACTTTTAAGTTTTCTCCTTTCGTCGCTGCTCTATCTTTATCATAATAATCATCATTAACATCTTCATATAATCAATCATCACATATTATCGTAAATCATCAACATCATATTAAACTATGATCATAATCTCGTCATCATTCTAAATTGACTCAGGTCTGGTTTGGTGTCTGCTTCGGAAATAGCTAGTTATCTATCACCCTACCCGCAAAGATGCACCGTCAAGCAATTTAGCATTCTGGCGTGATGCTGGTTAGAAACCGTACGACAACATCTTCGGCTGCATCGACATCTACTATTGGGCGAAATCGTAGTCAAGTAATAACTTGTTGAGTGTAAAAAAGTAGGTCCGCATTATACGGAACAGTGCACCAAACCACGCTCTTGACCCGTTTTTAACGATCGCCTTCGTTCGCTGCACCGTTGCAATTAATAATAATAACGCGGGGCAAAAACAACTTTGACTTACGTGCGATTTTCGCTCCGAAATCAGCCCGAATTCCGGCGCGGGCGCAGGGTCAACGACCGCCGGCTCTGGAACTGGTTCAAATTATCCCTTAGGGCTTTTTCGCACGGGTGAGAAAGAACGCCGTGATTTAAATTTTGCTTTGGGCGCGCGCACATGAGCTTTACGAACCAAACTTTTTCACGTATACGCTGATGATTGCGATTTTAGTCGTCGCAAACGCATGTTACTTCAACAATCAGAAGATGACTGCCTTGACAATCATGGACCTCTGCATCGGAGACTTTGATTCTGCAAAAATACTTATAGGTACTTACCAGCGACGACTTTACATCTATGCGATTGTTTGATGCTTGCATCAATTATGCAGCCAATGCCGTCAATTGAGTAGTATGTGTTTCGCCGGTTCTGCCCCACTGACCCACCCTCCAACCCCCCACCGCCGGCGCTCCCCCCGTCGCTTCGTGCTTGGCTAACTTACCAAAACCAAAAAAAAAAAAAAAAAAAAAAAAAAAAAAAGGTTTAGCCCCCCATTTGAATCGTTTGCGAGCACTCCCGGAGTCGTATCTATCGTAGTTTCAGAGATAGCTTTTTTGAAGCAAACGTCCTAGTTCGTTAACTAATCGCTTAATTAATCGAACGCTAATCACCTCACCTCATGGACAATCGACATGGTCTCGAGGCTCGAACGCCGCTAATGACAGGCTCATTACTAATCACCTTAAACGATTGCAGGGTGCGTTCAAAGGAACTTTCTTACAGATCATATTCTGCCGGATTCATCGCTGCCAACAGCACGCTATATTTATTTACCGACGATTGCTCTTTGGGAAAGACTAAGCGTCATCGGCCGCCGCATACGGACTATGTCATCTTTGTTCATACAAAATTACAAAAATGCCTTTGAACACCCTGCACACGGTAACGCTGGTGGCTGCCGCTCCCTACAAATCATTGCTACTCACTTCTTGTGCTGCGCACTGCTCACTCAGCATGGGTTACAAAAAATATCACCCAGCGACCGCATGTGTCGACCACCGACCACAAGTGGGTTAATACGAAAGAGACACTAACCCCAAACAAAAACAAAATAACATAAATATCATAGTATTACAACAAGATACCTACCCATTTGACAATTGACTAGAGCGTGTCCACCTTTACCATAATAAAAAACAATAAAGATCTATCAACGTACTACCTTGCGATAACGTAGTAATACACTGTAAAAAATCAAAAAATCAAAAACAATGCCTATGTTGTTAAAAATTGACAAAACATTCTCCACCCTGTAATCCTTCCCTTTACCCTATAAATTTCAAATCTAAATAAACTGTTAAACAAACTTGAAAAGAAATATGAGAACCACATAATATAAAGAAAGTAACAAAACAGCCAAAACAAATCTAGACACGGGTAAGATCCATATTACTTACACTAAAAACAAATATCTGTTTAGAACGGCAAATATCCCTTTTTTGCAAATTATGTGCAAATGATATAAAATATTTTAAATGGTGATACTGAAAATTTTAAAAGAATTTACAAACTGAAGAACGATAAAAGTCCAGGACCAGATAATAGGTACATGAAGCAATGCAACAAATATATCAAAAGTATTGATTATGCAAAAGCATTCGACGCTATCTCGCTTGAAAGCATTTGGAACGTCCTAGAAAACTTTGAATTCCCGCAAATATACTTGAAAATAATTAAAAATACTTATGAAAACTACAAAAGTATATTTGTAAAACCGTCTAGTTATGTTATAGTTATGTTGAGAATATAGAGACAACAATTGTATTTTTTTATTTTATTTTATTTTTGTATGTATGCAAGTACAAAAAAAGGTTAAATGAAGTTAAGTTTTGAAGACAGTATACTCGTAGTTTGCTTAAACTGTAATGGCAAATTTACTATTTTTTGCCTAAAAATTAACATGTACCTAATGAAACCTACTACATACTATTAGAATTGCTAAAGTTATCAATTCAGACCAAACTATTTTTTAGGTTTATGTTTATTTTGTTCAATATAAATTCGTTATAAATTTTAGAATTACAAGTACCAATATTAATATAATCTAATATTTTTTATTATAACTCAAATTTTTCTCTCATTCTATTCAAAATATTTAAACCACCTCCTACGAGAGCCTACACATTATACATACATATAACACATACAAATTCATAGGTCAAAACAAATTCTGCGACAAGTGACATTTGTTTATCACAGAGTAAAGAAATCATTGTCTCTATGCTCTAGGATGCTTTGCGATGGCGCTCCCTGTCACAGTTGTTTTAACAAACGGATTATTGTAGCAACAACAGATATAAATATATATTTTTCCTACACTTTCTCTTTTGAAAAAACTCTATGTATCTAAATTTCAAACATACAGACAGAATCTAAAATGGGTTCGCAGCAATATATTCTCATCTAAAATTATGTTTGGTATATCACCATTGTTCTTTTACCACAATATAGTATGTTTTGATGAAATAAAATTTATCAAAAATTTTAACACAAAAAAAAAATACAGAATAACTTAATTTAAAAAAAAATGAAAACTCTTTATCTTTCCAATGCATTTATAATTTTTAACTGATGAAAAATATTTTTATGAAATATAAAACTATTCATATGTAAAAAAAAAAAAAAAGATTACACATAAAAAAGTTCACTTACTTTAACGTAACTCAAAAAAAAAAAAAGAAGTCATCTCTTGTTTTCAGAAAACTTAGATACTGACAACAATATATAAATTTATAAAACTGTTTCACGAGTTGAAAAAAAATGTATGTCACTAATCAAAATACAAAAAATAATATGTTCACGCAATTCTCTTTTCTGGTATTTCAAAATGAGTGAATTTCTTGTTTGATGTGTGTATTTTTTTTTAATTTAGAATAGTTTTATAAATTTATATACACTTTTATCTATTGTTTTCATTTTTTATTTTTGTCTAGTGATAATTTCCTTTCAACTCGAGAAATATTTTTATAAATTTATATATTGTTGTAGATTCATTAAATATACTTTCAAAACATTCAATTAATTTTTCAGATTTTTTTTATACTCATATTTACTAAATATATCAATAAAACACAATATATAGTTAAAACTATAATTATATTTCGAATATATGTATTTGTTTCGAGCAAACTTTCGCTGCACAGGTTTTTTTTTATTATTATTGATAAATCATTAACAACTTGCCGCTTCCAGTGAGGCGACACTTGACTCCAAAAGTTTTAATAAAACTTATAATAACATGCATTAAATATGAATTTACAATATGAAAAATCTTGTTTACCAATATTATATTACATTATTAATATTATCCAATATTAAATCGCAGTTGCTCCGTTTGCTATCGCTGCAATCCGAAGTGCTTTTTCTCCAAAAGCTAGCAGGTGAGAACGGCAGCTGTCATGTCCAATCGCTATGCGAAGACTCTCTTTAGTCAGTTGGAAGCCCAACCTGAATTCACAGTCCATGCGATGTTCGCTGCACAGGTTTATGAAGTGTGTAAGTATCTTATGACTGCCACCATTTTCTAACATCTTTTTTAGACATTTTTACTTCTCAATCTAGTTTTAATTAACGATGTGGTGATTAAATGAAAACAGTTGGTAGATTGTACTTTAAATATTTCTATGAAATTGCAACATCGGTAAAAGTTGACATTTAATGAGTAATTGCACTCATTAACTTCTTGTTCATAACGATAACTTATCTACCTCAAATATCTACTGAATGATTCATTCTTGTTAAAAACATTTTACGAAATACACGTCACAATGTTTTATTTTATTCATCCTTTTACCATAATTGCAGATATTTAAAGAATCATCAAATTTGTATCAGTCACAAACAATGCATCAACGCTTAAAGACCCATAAAGAGCTACTAAATGCATTACATACACTTAAACCTAAATATAGAAAAGCTTTATTGAAATCTTGTGACGAAGAAGAAATACATTGCATTTGTGAATGTATTCATAACGTTTTACAAGGTAAAGTTCCAATAGAAGATAGGAACAAGAAAAAGTTACAAAAATATAAAAAAATACTACGCAACTTGGTTCGTAAAGGAAAAAATAAAATAAGAAAAAATATACTAATACAAAAGGGAGGAGCATTTTTACCTTTAATATTGGGATCTATTTTAAGTGAACTAGTTTCATCTTCAGTTTAAGATGGAAAATGCTAAGAAAATGTTGTTAGTCGAACCAAGTGTCATAGAAAAATTTAAACAACAAACTAATGTTGAAAATCCTATGTCTCGATTAGATGCAGAAATGCAAAAGATCTTAAAAAGTAACATTGAAGATACTAAAAAGTGTATTTTATATCTACAAATTTTACGAAGATACCTACATTTTACCCATGAGGATCGTCAACCTATTAAATTACCGATTATAACTGAAAGCATTAATAATATGGAATATGAAAATAGTAAAACGAAAAATGAAAACTTAGGTTTGACTGAAATACCATCACATGAAGTAAAAGAACAAAATATATTAAATAATAATCGGACACGTTACACTTCAACTGAAATATTAAGTTTAATACCTAAGTCATATTTGAAAAAGGGTGAGTTGTTACTGAACTTGATCTCTTTGAGTAAAAATACAATTGACTGGGATGATGAAGGTACAGTTATAATAAATAATGAAAAAGTTTCTGGAAGTAATATTGTTGATCTAATAAATGACTCCCTGAGATCACTTAAAAGAAGTGATCCTATAGGTTGGGAAAAATTTGCAGAAGCTTTAAATTCAATTAAAATACCGTTGTCTTACATCGGTAATCCTAAAAGATCTGAGTTTATTCATCAACTTCAATTGAATAAGCTTGAAGGTAACTATAAATCAAATCAAGACACCTTATTCACACCTAATTCTAGTGGTGATAAGCATATGACAAAGATTAAGAAGAAAATAGATTGGGAAAAATGGACTCCTTATTAGAAATAAACAATATAATATTATGATTCAAAACATCCTACTGGATTCAGTAGCAAAGAGAAATTTTCAAATACTATGAGAAGTAAAAATGTCTAAAAAAGATGTTAGAAAATGGTGGCAGTCATAAGATACTTACACACTTCATAAACCTGTGCAGCGAACATCGCATGGACTGTGAATTCAGGTTGGGCTTCCAACTGACTAAAGAGAGTCTTCGCATAGCGATTGGACATGACAGCTGCCGTTCTCACCTGCTAGCTTTTGGAGAAAAAGCACTTCGGATTGCAGCGAAAGCAAACGGAGCAACTGCGATTTAATATTGGATAATATTAATAATGTAATATAATATTGGTAAACAAGATTTTTCATATTGTAAATTCATATTTAATGCATGTTATTATAAGTTTTATTAAAACTTTTGGAGTCAAGTGTCGCCTCACTGGAAGCGGCAAGTTGTTAATGATTTATCAATAATAATAAAAAAAAAAACCTGTGCAGCGAAAGTTTGCTCGAAACAAATACATATATTCGAAATATAATTATAGTTTTAACTATATATTGTGTTTTATTGATATCTTTAGTAAATATGAGTATAAAAAAATCTGAAAAATTAATTGAATGTTTTGAAAGTATATTTAATGAATCTACAACAATATATAAATTTATAAAAATATTTCTCGAGTTGAAAGGAAATTATCACTAGACAAAAATAAAAAATGAAAACAATAGATAAAAGGGTATATAAATTTATAAAACTATTCTAAATTAAAAAAAAATACACACATCAAACAAGAAATTCACTCATTTTGAAATACCAGAAAAGAGAATTGCGTGAACATATTATTTTTTGTATTTTGATTAGTGACATACATTTTTTTCAACTCGTGAAACAGTTTTATAAATTTATATATTGTTGTCAGTATCTAAGTTTTCTGAAAACAAGAGATGACTTTTTTTTTTCGAGTTACGTTAAAGTAAGTGAACTTTTTTATGTGTAATCTTTTTTTTTTTTACATATGAATAGTTTTATATTTCATAAAAATATTTTTCATCAGTTAAAAATTATAAATGCATTGGAAAGATAAAGAGTTTTCATTTTTTTTTTTTAAATTAAGTTATTCTGTATTTTTTTTTTGTGTTAAAATTTTTGATAAATTTTATTTCATCAAAACATACTATATTGTGGTAAAAGAACAATGGTGATATACCAAACATAATTTTAGATGAGAATATATTGCTGCGAACCCATTTTAGATTCTGTCTGTATGTTTGAAATTTAGATACATAGAGTTTTTTCAAAAGAGAAAGTGTAGGAAAAATATATATTTATATCTGTTGTTGCTACAATAATCCGTTTGTTAAAACAACTGTGACAGGGAGCGCCATCGCAAAGCATCCTAGAGCATAGAGACAATGATTTCTTTACTCTGTGATAAACAAATGTCACTTGTCGCAGAATTTGTTTTGACCTATGAATTTGTATGTGTTATATGTATGTATAATGTGTAGGCTCTCGTAGGAGGTGGTTTAAATATTTTGAATAGAATGAGAGAAAAATTTGAGTTATAATAAAAAATATTAGATTATATTAATATTGGTACTTGTAATTCTAAAATTTATAACGAATTTATATTGAACAAAATAAACATAAACCTAAAAAATAGTTTGGTCTGAATTGATAACTTTAGCAATTCTAATAGTATGTAGTAGGTTTCATTAGGTACATGTTAATTTTTAGGCAAAAAATAGTAAATTTGCCATTACAGTTTAAGCAAACTACGAGTATACTGTCTTCAAAACTTAACTTCATTTAACCTTTTTTTGTACTTGCATACATACAAAAATAAAATAAAATAAAAAAATACAATTGTTGTCTCTATATTCTCAACATAACTATAACATAACTAGACGGTTTTACAAATATACTTTTGTAGTTTTCATAAGTATTTTTAATTATTTTCAAGTATATTTGCGGGAATTCAAAGTTTTCTAGGACGTTCCAAATGCTTTCAAGCGAGATAGCGTCGAATGCTTTTGCATAATCAATACTTTTGATATATTTGTTGCATTGCTTCATGTACCTATTATCTGGTCCTGGACTTTTATCGTTCTTCAGTTTGTAAATTCTTTTAAAATTTTCAGTATCACCATTTAAAATATTTTATATCATTTGCACATAATTTGCAAAAAAGGGATATTTGCCGTTCTAAACAGATATTTGTTTTTAGTGTAAGTAATATGGATCTTACCCGTGTCTAGATTTGTTTTGGCTGTTTTGTTACTTTCTTTATATTATGTGGTTCTCATATTTCTTTTCAAGTTTGTTTAACAGTTTATTTAGATTTGAAATTTATAGGGTAAAGGGAAGGATTACAGGGTGGAGAATGTTTTGTCAATTTTTAACAACATAGGCATTGTTTTTGATTTTTTGATTTTTTACAGTGTATTACTACGTTATCGCAAGGTAGTACGTTGATAGATCTTTATTGTTTTTTATTATGGTAAAGGTGGACACGCTCTAGTCAATTGTCAAATGGGTAGGTATCTTGTTGTAATACTATGATATTTATGTTATTTTGTTTTTGTTTGGGGTTAGTGTCTCTTTCGTATTAACCCACTTGTGGTCGGTGGTCGACACATGCGGTCGCTGGGTGATATTTTTTGTAACCCATGCTGAGTGAGCAGTGCGCAGCACAAGAAGTGAGTAGCAATGATTTGTAGGGAGCGGCAGCCACCAGCGTTACCGTGTGCAGGGTGTTCAAAGGCATTTTTGTAATTTTGTATGAACAAAGATGACATAGTCCGTATGCGGCGGCCGATGACGCTTAGTCTTTCCCAAAGAGCAATCGTCGGTAAATAAATATAGCGTGCTGTTGGCAGCGATGAATCCGGCAGAATATGATCTGTAAGAAAGTTCCTTTGAACGCACCCTGCAATCGTTTAAGGTGATTAGTAATGAGCCTGTCATTAGCGGCGTTCGAGCCTCGAGACCATGTCGATTGTCCATGAGGTGAGGTGATTAGCGTTCGATTAATTAAGCGATTAGTTAACGAACTAGGACGTTTGCTTCAAAAAAGCTATCTCTGAAACTACGATAGATACGACTCCGGGAGTGCTCGCAAACGATTCAAATGGGGGGCTAAACCTTTTTTTTTTTTTTTTTTTTTTTGGTTTTGGTAAGTTAGCCAAGCACGAAGCGACGGGGGGAGCGCCGGCGGTGGGGGGTTGGAGGGTGGGTCAGTGGGGCAGAACCGGCGAAACACATACTACTCAATTGGTTGGTAATAAGCTGCGCTGAGACAATTTTATATACTTAAATATACGTTAAATACGTTGTTGTCAGTGTTGTGTGTGTGTTAAATGTGTTGTTGTGAACTAATGCATGCAATTTGTAGTAATATTATGTTGGTTAGAGTTTCACTAAAGACTTGGTAGAGGCTATAAGTAGGTAGGTAGTTGTTCCAGCTTATACCCTAAAAAAATATCATGTTTTTATAGTCCACTGCGGAATTAGAGGAAAAAGCTAAACGGTTTATTTCTAAGATGCGATAAAGCCCTCCAAAAGTTTCTTCTCAGATTTTCGACAAACATAAGCAACTTTGTAAAGCGTAATTTTATTACGTGTCCAAGTCGTGTAACGTTATTATAATATTGGTCTCTTGTTATTATATGATTTTTGTAATGACGCCCGATTATACTAAAAGCTGACGAGTCAAATATACCTTTGAAAAAGTTTAAATGTTTTAGTTATATCCGATTTGAAAACGTAGATTGGAAAGATATCACTAATTTGTGTTACATTTGTATGCCCAAGGGTGCTAGCCAATATGGTCAGTAAATAATTTTTTTTATAATAAAATACTCGTGAGAAAATATTGACATTAATGAGCTGAAATTACTGGCAATTGATTTAAATATGGAACCCTAAAAATGATCATTACAGTGAATTATATTAAGTGGAAAGACGAAATTTCGAAAACGTTCATTAAAATTCTACTTCTTCTATTCGTGTAAACATATTTACTCGAATGAAATAAAATCTTACTTAATCAACTTTAAATTAAAATATTCAAGAGAGCACTGCTTGTGGACGAAAATTAAAGTCGATGTATTTCGATTGGCGACGAGTACTTCGACTTTAATTTTAGTCCACCTTATTTACGTTAGGTTTACCTACAAGTTTTAAATTTTCTTCCTTAGAGACAGGACAGGACGCCTTTATTTACCTGAAGATGATGGTGATGTAATAATGATGTTTCTGGTGATGACGGATGATATTGATCATGGGAAGGGGAACTTTTTCTCCCTTCTTTCCATACACTTGTAACGAAACGTTACACATTTTATTAATATGTAATTTTATTTATTTAAAATATAATGTTATTAATATTTTAAATTTATATTTATTATTATTTTATTATATTTATTTAATATTTAACGCAAAATTTATGTATTTTTACTCGCTAACGGAACGACGGCGCTGGTTTTTGTCATCGCACACCACACGGAGGTTGACCGCTAGTTCACCTTTCAGTGTGGCGCCGGCGTTCCTAGGTGACCACACGTCATTTTTTAGCCATCGTGCGAGCGTCTTTAGCTCGTCGCGATGGATTTTTATATTTTAATTTCTTTTAAAGATTATTAAAATGTAAATTACAGTATAAGTGCTCCCGATTATACGGGAGCGCTGTACGAGCTCAGCACTGTACGAGCTTAGCACTGTACGAGCTCAGCACCGTACGGGCTAGGGTATTGGGATCCCGACCCGTCAACCATCGCCCGCTTTAACCACCTCGCCCCGCGACGTCACCTGCGGCGGCGTCCCTCCTGACCTTGGGCCGCCCGCCATCTTAGGTCCAAGCCAGGGGAGTACCAGCTACGTAACCGCAACAGAAGTAAAATAACAGATTGGCCGCCACGACCCTACAATAAATTAGTGTGCCTCCGCTGACCTAGAACATCTATATGTAAAAATTTTACCAAATAAATCATTTTTTGATTTTCTCTCAGCAAATATTTTATTTAACTCTTTTTTTAATTTTTTTTAAAACCGGCACACACTTTTAAACAAAACGTGTGCTTTATTCAGAACACTTGTTTTATTTTTGTTTAGAAACCAAATACGATTAAGTAGCAGTATGTAAAAATTTTTATTGAAGAACAAATCAATCAATTTCAATGTGTCGATTTCATCACAATCAGTGCTCTCATTTTCAAGATATGGACGGCTGTTTTCTATACATAAATTAAATAGCTGATCTGACCAACATTGTATTGGTTTTGCCAGATAAATTAATTTGTTTCATTTAGTGGTTTGTTAAATTATGTTTTAAAAAAATTTAAAAATTTATACGAAAAAAATTCATAAAAATCGGTCAAGCCTGAGGCACAAGAATTTTATTAATATAAGATACTCAAACCGCACCAAGTATCGGTTTCTGGGAACTGGAACGTTTTCAAGGTATCAATTGTTAAAGAGGCGCCGATATTGTTGTGGTTATTCAGTTAACAATAGATTCTGGTGGCTCGTGGGATTCTCACCGCCTCAGGTGAGTTTGGTGACGATCTCGTAGGTATTATTTTACCTACTCGTAGTTATTGGTGTGTGTAAAGTGTTGCGGTTGTCCCTTGTCACCCAGTCATCTTGTGTGACAGATTTAAGTGGCTGTCAAAATACCAAGCTACCGGAACGCCAGTAATCAAAATTATTTTCTCTAATATGTAAAAATCTCGTGTTACAGTATTAGTAACACCTCTGAAACTGTTTGACCGATATTTATGACATTGTTTGCGAATATTTGTAGATTACGCGTATGCTGGAATAATTATTTTTAACTCTTATACTAATTAATAAATGTGACTTGTCTGTCCATCAATTACGCCGCAACAAAGCAACGGATCATAATTTTTTAACACTAAGTATATCTACTTGGTATTAGTCCGCACGCAAGTTTCCACAGGCCATGTTGCGGCTTATTAGCGGAAATTTTGACAAATTACTACTTTTTTCTTGTATGAAGAAGGTTGACGTAAAATGTTCCGAAGGACTCATCCCCAGGTTCATATCGGTGCGATAAAATTAATGATTCCCACGCGGTTTGTGAAAAACTGAAATTCACGCGGGCGGACCCGCGTGCAACAGGTAATGAAATGAAATGAAATGAAATTCTTTATTTCCACATAGGCTTAGATATCTCATGAAATGTCAAAACTCTACCGCCAGGTTCGGAACGCAGGTTTGCACCGAGAAGAACTGGCAAGAAACTCGGTACTCGCTTTTTTCAAAAATGTCTCAATATACAATTTTTTGTACATAGTATGAAACAATATTTTTTAAATATCTCGTGAGGAGATGGAAGCATATCACTATCGTTCTAAGATTCCTTGTTATTTAAAAACTCTTCAATGGTATAGTAAGCCTGATTTATTAGATGTTTTTGACAGTATCTTTAAACCGGTGTGAAACTAGTTCATTATATTAAATAATCGGTAAAGGCGCAACGCATAAAAAGGGATTAGGGGTTTGAATTCTGTTTTCAAATTGTCAATGTCGTCAATTTAAGTTACATTTTAGTCCAAACTTTCCTCTGCCCATCCAGTGTTTGTGTTGCAAAGAGCTCCATCATTTCTGACATCAATGGCGACTGCAGTCTAAATAAAGTTTTATTTTAATGCGGTTGTTTCTCGGAAAGCTCGTCAAAACGATGTTATTACGGCAGATCGCATCGCTGCCCGCAGCGACTCATTTGATCTGGAGCGAATATTTTGTTTTTTCTTGTACAGAATCGGCCATTTATCGAGCGGGTGGGTCCTTGGAGTTGCTTTTCGGGACAAGCGCGTATTTATTATGGAAGCGACAACAGGTGAGGTTTTAGAATAGAACTTTAAGTTTTTTATTAATACTAAGAATGTGGTTATGAAAAGCTAGTTAAGTAATTCACCTTGCTCGTGCCAGTTGCACTGTGTGCTAGGAACTTGCATTGCAATGTCTTAGGTACGTCATTTCATCATGCAAAGATATCCGCAGTAATTTCGCCGAAAACAGTGCCTTTCACAACAGAATAACTTAGACTGTAGTGGTAGTGGTAGTGGTATAGATCACCTAATCTAAAAATCAACGCCCTTCCGCATTTTTTCGCATACATCACACATTTGATGAAACAAATTGAAAAAATCTGCGTAGGATAAAAAAATCCACATTTCTCACGCTCTTGCTCTATATTCCTGTGAATTGAATTTTTCTAATAAAAACTGCTTTATAATGTCTACAAGAATAAAGGTCCTAAAATCAGAAGTCTGCTGCCATACCAGTTAACACCATCTCGTAAAGCAGTCATATTGCAGTACTGCTTTAATATTTTCATACCATTATAGTATCAACGAATATATAATATTGATAGTATGAAGATGTCAATTGCACCATAGATTTATAATAGGTCGTCGCTTGCGCTCCTCCAACTAGAAAAAGTCCTACCTAACAACGAGAGCGACATTTTTTTCTTGTAGTGTGAGTGTGTCAATGTAGAATTAGCATGGTGCGCGGATTCTAGAGTGCGTGAAAAATTATGTAACGACAGCTCTGGTTTGCCAATTCAGGCAAAGTATTTTTTGCCGCACTTTTGAAGTCGAGGGCGGCCTTTTTGACCTCTATGACTGCATCATTACTGCTTTGAGAGATGGTGACACGGCCCTAGTCTCGCGACAGGATTTTCCTCCACCTGGTCACATCTAGCAACTCTACACGCATGTGAAGGAATGCACTCTGATTTTTGTGCGCGCATAATTGCATCGCATGGCCGAACCGAAAATTCGCGCACCGGTACGATACTCGCAAATAAGTAGGTACGACTCGATCATCAGATTGTATCGGAGATTTCGCGGTACGGCGGTACGCACTTGTTTAAGTAATGCAAACCGCGTATTTATTTAGTTTATTGCAGACTGCTGCAAGGCCTGCCACTACTACCGGACAACACGCTCGTTCGTTTTATCGATCTTAAAGTAGATTTTAAGGTAGGTATCTGTTTTATAATGAATACAGAAGAAATTCTTATGGTTGCTAGATTCATTAATGTGCAAATGTTTTTCGTTGGCTTGAGCTGAAATTCATGCACTTACGACAAAGACTTTTTGGTTATTTTAGTAACTTCTTTAGTATTTTTGTATCTTGATTCTTGAAGCATAAAGATATAAAAATGTAGCTATCCGCACCTTGGTTAAAACTATAACGTTTGTTAAGTTTGTTACGTCTGTGTTTCTCATGTGTGATGTGAATCGCATTTCAGCTTTCAACATTCACGTCTTTTACAGAAGTCTGCGAACACCTTTTATTTTCCATGTCGCGGCCCGCACTTGTTGCCAACCGTTTATTATTTTAAATGCGCTCAACCGCCAGTTTTGTTGATTGATGTACTTACAGTTACCGCACTCGTGCTTTTATTATTCGACAAATTTCCAAAATTTTCCAAAATTTCAGGTCTTCTAAATAAATGACGCTACGGTAAAATAGCCTTCCGGGTGAAGTCGCACATCAAGTGGTCTATGTCTTCCAAGGAACCTATTTTTACACGACTGACCAGAAAAGGAGTGTAATATGTTTTTAGTTAGGGTTAGGGTATGTATGAATGTGAGTTTCTTGATTCCACCATAACTTCTGAACAACATAATTGATTTGGACATATGAGGTATCGTTAGAATCCTTACATCACTCCGAGTAAAATAGGCAAATTTTTTTTTTTGGAAAAATTCGTTTTACCACAGGGTACTTACACTTAGTCGTGTTTTTAAATTATTTACTTGTTATTCTGTTGAGTTCTTTGACGAACTCGCTCGGGAAGTGGGCGCGCTCGGATTCGGGTCGAAAGTTACACGCCACGGGCCACTTTATTATTTTGTTATTTCTAATTTGGCTCAGGCATAGCATGGCAGGCAGGCATTATTAATCTATGGACGACGGGTGTAATACAAAATTCACGAAAAAAGTGTCCCGAAAAAACCTTTATAAACGAGTGTACATGAGTATTTTTATAAACAAACTAAAACATTGTAATTTGTTTCTTACAAACCTTTGCTATACAGCCTGATTTTCGAATACGAGACTGAAGTGCGATTGTCTTTTCGCGTTTTGTATATCATTCGGTTCGGACACTTTTCAGCGCTGACCCCAATCCTTAGTTTATTATAAATCAATGGGCTCAGGGGTAGCTAGTAACATTCTACCAGCAAAGAAGCACCGCCAAGCGATTTAGCGTGCCGGCGCGATGCTACGTGGAAACGGTTAGGTTGAGTTACTCTTTTTATATCTACGATAAAATCTTCAGGTGATATCACAGTCAAGTACTAACTTGTACTTACTGTGTAAAAAGGTTTACTACATTATACTAGTATAGAAAGTTAACTACAATATGTATAGTATAGGGTAGAGGTACCTACAGTTATCGGCTACAAGTGAAATTCTAGTAAAGTTGTTAAATATTGTAAATATAAAAATAAGTCGGGTTTTCCTTCCTGACGCTATAACTCCAGAACGCACGAACCGATTTCCACGATTTTGCAGTCGTTGGAAAGGTCTCGGGCTCCGTGAGGTTTATAGCAAGTAAGAAAATTCAGGAAAAATTTCAACAGAAAAGCGGGAAAATCTTTTTAGCGGGAAAGCCATCTGGTGGCGAAACTGAGTTCGCCGGGTTTCCTAGTATTGTAATAGAAATGATTTAATATAACTTTGCTCGCGGTTTCGCTTGCCTGAAATTGGAATTATTTTGTTAATTATTTGTTTATCTCCCCACACGATCAGATACCGGCGTTTACGTCAAATTACTTACTCGTGAAACATTGAAATAACAGCTGAAATTGCTTAATCGACGGCCGCTTCAAATTGGGCGCCTCACGAAGACTCCAATAATTTGACAGTCCACAATAGGGTATTTGACTCCAATTTTTTTATTACTTTATTATAAAGTAGAATTAAAATAATGACGTTCACTGAAAGAACTAATTAAATCGATCAAATAACAAAAAAGTTATAAGCATTTAAAGATTTGTGATTAGACAGAGATAGCAACATGAAATTGTGACGTCACAAAGTACCAATGCCATAGTAGCTTCGTGCGGCTTCATACAAATTTTCGTTTTGCGAGAAAGGGATAGAAGATCCCCCCACTCCAAAGTTTAAACGCCTGTAACTTTGTAATTTTGATTCATTCCTGTATTCGATATTAACATGAACACTTATTAGGTATTTACGCCAAGTGATAGCCATTCAGACACTAAAGTTGAGAGAAAAAATAAAAAATTTCAACATTTTTCATTACGATATCTCACGCTAGCAACACTGTGTCTGTCCTTCCATTAGCGTTCTAGTGCTCGGCCGTTCAACACAACATTATTAAACTCGTATAAAAAAGTGAGTGATTATAAGTATTTCTTGCGGAAATCAAAGTATCCGAAAAGAAATATTCAAAATAATCGGATTCATCGTCAAAACGAATTGTGAAATCTACGGAATTGTTATTATTGGTTCAGAAAATCCATATTGCTCCAGTGTTGGGTACACCTCTTAGAGGGTGTTACGTTCACAGCAGTATACATTGAGGGTAGTTGGAAGGACTATCGCCTTTGTTTTAATTACTGCAAGAGGAGCTAATCAAGATGCATTCTTCGGTGATGGGTACACTTCATTAAGAGGGTGTGACCTTCACGACAAAATACATTGAGGGTAGTTGGTAGGTGAAAAACCTGAGGACTATCGCCTTTGTATTAATAATTGCAAAAAATAATTGCAAAGCATCTATGTTGAGGACACTGCATAAAAGGATGTGATCATCACGACGACATACATATGAGGGTGAGTTAATAAGATTATCGTCTCTATATTAGGTAATAATTGCAAAAAAGTCAATCAACATAATATATTCTGCAGTCTATGCTTCAGTGTTGGGTACACTTCATTAGAGAGTGTGACCTTCACGACAATATACATTGAGGATGGTTATTGGGACAACGCCTATGGATTAATCATTCCCAAAAATGACAAGATTATCTTGTAAGCAACTCCCAAAATAGCAAATTGGTGCTTAAACGCCCCCATACCATGTTGAAAACACCGGTTGACGGTTCTCGTCCGATCACCGAAATTAAGCAACATCGGGCGCAGTTAATACTTGGATGGGTGACCACCTGGGAACACCGCGCGATGCTGTTTTTTTTTTATCACCAACTGTATTGGAATGATATAAAGGATCAAAACGATTACCTTTAGAAACTATTTCGATATACCCTCATATCAATATTTTCTTTTACTGTCTGCTAATTTAAATGAACCAAGATTACTTTACTAGACCAGGTCTGAAAAGTACCCGCAATCAAATGCACTATTTACAATTATTTTAGTCTTCCGCACGAATCGTTTCTTGTTGTGGTCATTATTTATAGATACATCAATAAAAAGTCCATTGACAACGTCTTACAAAATCAACTAGTAATAGGTACTACTCAAAATTTGAAATGTACGAGTGAGACACAAAAATTTTATTTGATAATATAATATTCTAATAACTTCTGTGTATATTATGTCTTTTATCAATAATATGAAATACAGTTAATCAAGATCCAATATTAACTGGCACTGGAGGAATATCTGAGCAATCCACCTGTCGGTCCATGGTGGACCCACGGGCCAAATCGCAGGACAGCACTCGTCTCTTGCGACGACTTTTCTCGAAGATTTACCCAGGACAGAAGAGTCTTGATTTCCCCACAAGAACAGCACCAGGAGCAAAACAGCCTTGCAAGTACTTATCGATGTCCTCTTTTGACATTTCCGTCGACCTGTCATGTCAGGCGCCGCGCGGCCGCCGATCAGAGTGCTGGCGGAGCGTTGCGCTGTTTCGAACCTCGTGCGGACTCGCGCATGTTCGCATATAGTCGGGTCGGGGTAAGAAGGCAACCCGTGGTACCCCGGGGGGACCATCGGGGGTACCACGGGCAATAAACGACACCTACTTACTCGTACGTTTGCCGCTTAGCTTATAGAATAACCGCATTCATAAAATATTCGAGCCTGATGATATTATTTTATCGTGCTTAAATATGAGTGGAAAATTTATTTTTTCTCTCTTTATGTTCTCAAAACAATGAACAGAATTTAATGTGTATTTTTTTTTCTCTTCTTTAGTTCGCATGTAGTGCAATGACACTTTAGATATCTAGGTACTATCCTAGTTTCATTCATAATAATTTACTTTTATACAAAAGGTTTTATAATATGAAGATTTATAAACTATTGAACCACTAACATTACAGTTAGTTTTCATGTTTAAGTAATTAAAAATGAAAATGAGTTTTTTTTCAAATGGGCTTGATTTACAGGCTTTTATGAAAGCTTGAATCTGAAAAACGGGTTTGCGCTGAGAAGGTCTGGCAAAAAACTCGGCTATTATATTCTGTTCACATACAATTGAATTCATGACAACCTATTCGATAACATACTTAATTTTTTTTGTTATTCCATTACAAATACATGTTTTTAATACAACCATTCTTTCATCGTAACTCGATGTATTAGATATTACATCAAATTTATCAATGCTTTAACTGAGTTAGGATGCATGCTTTTAAAAGAATGCAATATTTTTGAATATCAAAGTTATTTATAGTTTCTATAATTGACTATTTCTTAAATTTCTTAAATGAATATTAAATATGGAAAATGTAGAGTCCTTATAAAACAATCGATGATATGTTTATTTAAATTTATTTTAGGTATCCTTGTGCCTGTATCTACAGGAATATCGGTATCCATACCTAGGAATAACGTAACGCAATGGAAAATATATTTAAAGACCAAATTAATTTTTGCTAGATCAAATATTTTTATTTTCAGGCGATCGCGCCGCTAATTAACTAATGGTTATCTATGCATCAAAAATGTTAAAGGATTTGGAAATTACCAATATATATATAAGATCATAGAATCATTAAATACTTCATTGGATTTATGATAATATGAACAATGATGGTTCATAATTTTGGCTTGCATGTATCATATTTTTTTTTTGTTCTTTTAGAGTTGATACATAGCCTACATTTTATGTTTTCTGTATTTAATCATTATTAAATAAGTCTAATATTTTGTTTAACTTTCATGCCGATGGATGACGCCGCTGCAAGGATTTAGCTCTCGATGATGACTGACCAAGGTCAAATGATAATTGAAAATTGGGTCATCACTGCTTCACTAGGAACTTGAATACCAGTACAGTAGCACTTCAGCTGTGGTATGTAATTAACTGATTATTATTAAACGAAGATTAGAGACTTATCTCCTGTGATGACAGTGGAATTATTGGGTAAGTGACAAAAAAAAAAATTTTTTTTTTTTCATCGTCGCAACAAGTCTACAAAGCATTAATCGCGAACGATCGCGAATAACATTTCGACATGTCTACCTATTTACATGTTATATTTGCTCGTTGATTTTTGCGATTATCAACTTGGAAAAATCAGATCACATTTTTAAACTGACAGACTGCTAAATTAAAAAATGGTCTTGATGCAGAAACTGAAGAACTTAAAAAGTATTGTCTAATATTTGTATTCCAATTGTATATGTGGTTTTTTGTTTACAACTAACCAGTACAACAGCGATAGTAGTGTTGGGGTGACTGTTAAAATAACAATTAATGATATTAAACAACATTATTATAACATGAATAAGAATAACAATTATGCCTTCAGTTAAAATTTTAATATTATGTGAAATGAGAAACTCAACACGGTTTTACATACTATATTGTATAAGATGTTTACTGTCTGACAATATTAGAAAAAATGCTTTTTTCAGACTATCTTAAGTTTCTATTGTTATCACTTTATTAGAACTCAGGAATAAACAGTAGATACAGTTACTTCATCAGCCTTTGTCTCAGAATCAACTTTAAAATAGGCTTATAAGATGATTTCTCTATGGCTTTTTTCAAAATCTCTTGAGAATATTCTTTCTTCACCCTATTCAGTTAAAAATATAATTTAAGGTCACTTTAAATCTTAATGACCTTATTAAAGCTGTACCTACACCAAAACCCAAATAACAATATTATTATGGAAATTAAATAAAAATATCATTGTTAACTCCTTTAATAGAAATAACTCTAAAAAGCTATGAATAAAATTAAACAACACTTTACGAAAATACTAATGCCTGTATTTTCGTAAAGTGAAGTCAAGATGAACAAAAATTTACGAACTAGTTCTCTGCAACCCATAGATTTATTAATCTTATATATTAATAAATTGATCTTATTTTTTCTTTCCAAAAATAATATGTCTCGGTAATATTTATTCTACTCAAGTTTATAGAAATATATTCGTGATCAATTTACTGTTTAAAATATATTTTTCATGGTTGCATATTAACAGCTCAATTTATTACGATTAATCAAGTGTTGCATTTAAAAGTTTTAACTGATACAAATATTTTCAAGCTTGTTGAAAGAGGTTTAAAACCTCTTTTAATCGTCAAGACTACATACGAGCAGTACTGCTAGAATATAGTCTTAATATACCCTTGGTATTCGCACATATAAAAATATATGTTTTTGTACATATATTATTATTAATATATTATACTAATAATATTGATTTACTATCTATTACAGTTTTAATATTTCTACAAAATTATGCCATTAATTATTAATTTGCTTTGAATATCAACTTAAGTTGTTATTTTTATTTTTTTGCTCAATATTAAGCGATTATGCTTATTATTCTATTAATTTAAAAGCATTTCTTATTTACAAATGTCATGGCTCTAAACATCTACCTAATAAGTGTTCATGTTAATATCGAATACAGGAATGAATCAAAATTGATGATTAAACGAACTTACCTTAAGTGAAGTTCTATCATAATTTTGTGAATTCCTGTATGAAGATATTAACACCCTCCCGCCCCTGTTTTGTGGAAAAACCCATGTATGAATTTGTAAATAAAAAATGTACATATTACAATAATAATAAATATTTATTGAAGACAACATAACCCACATATATATATATATATATATTATTATATTTACATAATATATAATATTGTGTGGTTATGTATAATATTGTGTAGTTATGTATATATTAGGTATATGATACATATTTGGGTGCTCTGTAGTGCTCCTACCAAGACGAGCTTATCGAAGCACAAAGGCACTCTTATAATAATTACTCTGAACTAAATGAAAGGACAGACACAGTGTTGCTAGCGTGAGATATCGTAATGAAAAATGTTGAAATTTTTTATTTTTTCTCTCAACTTTAGTGTCTGAATGGCTATCACTTGGCGTAAATACCTAATAAGTGTTCATGTTAATATCTTCATACAGGAATTCACAAAATTATGATAGAACTTCACTTAAGGTAAGTTCGTTTAATCATCAAATCTTCGTTGGATTTTAATATTTCTTTCACTGCACGTTATTATTTTTATCCTAGTTTATAATAAAGTAATATTTTTTATCAAATTCAAAAGTAGTGTAAGACCCCATTATGCGTCGATCGAATGTAATTTTGTTCAAAAACAATACAGGCTGCCGCTTACGATTTTTTGTGCTGTTATTCAATTAATTATTATAAATGCGAATGTTAGTAGGTATATTTGTTAAGTACCTACTAAACTTCTTTATGTGAACGACAGTTTAAAGACATTAAAGAAAAAACGAAAGAATCTGAATTTTCCTGATTTTTATCGGTAACTACAATAGATGTAATTGTAATTTTTGTTTTAATGTATCGCTAATAATGATATTCAAAAAACGCTCAGAACGGTCTTTTGATAGCTGCGTTAGTTTTTTAGTAATTAGGTAAAACGCCGTTTTTCTGTTATATTATTCCGCAACGCTGCATGTCGCACCGACCCACGTATTCAGAAGAGTGAGAAAGACAAAAATAAATTTATTTTGTCCTCTTAAGAGCAGCAGCCTTTTTTCCCCCACTTTGGCTGAACACAGTTTATTACACTTTCTTATTCCTTGTCTGCATTATGAAAAGTATAATACACAGTTAGTAGTATTAATAGTAGAACCCTGTGCAGAACAACAATTCGGCGTCAACCGAGATGCCCGGTTTCCACCAAAGCGGAGCGGAGCTGTGTCTGATTAACCAATGAGTTTCGTTATTTCGACATCTCTTCTCCCGTTAGTTTCGGAGATGTCAAAACGAGGAAATCTGATTGGTTACTCAAACACAGCTCCGCTTTGGTGGAAACTGGGCCTGAGAATGGATCTAGCCCGCGGCATCATGCTGATTCTACGATAGAAACGACGGTCTCTATAGTACGGAACCCTCGATTAAGGTAAAAACGGAACCCTTATTCTGCGTCCGTATGTCTGTCCGTGTGTCTCTGGCCAGCCTTAGTCAAGACTGTTCTTTTCATTTTATTTTTTGCTCATAAAAAACAGAAAATATGAAGATAGAGATAGAGAAGTTAATAAAGATATGTAGAAGTCAACTAGAGACATATTGCAAGTACCTAATAATAATGTTTCTTATTTGCTCAGTTGGCCTCATTTTTCCAAACACCTTTATAGAGGCCATCCGATGAAACATTTTATTAAAATACCCGGCATAACCTCTAAATGTCTCAGCTGAGAGTACTGAGAAATTTACACCTCTGCTGAAATAAAAAAAAAATCTTCAACTCTCATCAAACTACCTTCGAAAGTGTTTACCTACCACTATGATTCAAAAAAATTTAAGAGTATTTATTTGTAACTAACATTGATTTATAAACTAAGGATTGTGGGTCAGCGCTAAAAAGTGTCTGAACCAAATGACATTCAAAACGCGAAAAGACATACAATCGCACTTCAGTCTCGTGTTTGAAAATTAGGCTGTATAGTAATTGGTGTAAGACATAAATTACAATGTCTTAGTTTGTTTATAAAAATACTCATATACCCTCGTTTATAAAGGTTTTTTGGGACACTTTTTTCGCGAATTTTGTATTACACCCGTCGTCCATAGATTAATAAGCCTATGGTAACTAACAAGTAAGTTGATTGTAGTTTCAGGTCAATGTGATCATTTAAAATCAGCAAAACATTTTGAAAATGAAAGCGATGATGCACCGCGTCAGCACGCCGCCGAATTCGCGACTCAGCAGAATTGGTAATTGAGATTGTAAAATTTTATTACATGTAATTGTCAACGATTACAGAATCGCGTGTAAAGCGCTCATCACAATAAACGCGGATCAGCAGCGGTGCAGTTTAAAAGAGTTTGTAGTTTTAAAGGCGCTGTCAGAATCCTTCGTAGCAGTATTTTCTTTTATAGGCTAAATTCTGTAAATTGACACAGCCAGACAACGTGAAATTGCAAAATAACAAGTTCCATCTCATAATTTCTACATAGGTGTAGGTCTGGTCTGGGTCTGGTGGAAGGTTTCGTGGCTATAGTTGCCACTCTATCAGTTAATACGCACCGCCAAGCGATTAATACTCGTTATCACCAACATTTTAAGGGACATCTAAGTCCTTATGTGACAGTTGTTCTATGTGAAAACTGTCATATATGGGTTTAGGTGTCCCTTAAGGAGCACACCACAGGTGTGCCAGCTAAATTCAATTTTTTTGTGGTTTTTCGCGATTTTTAAGCTGATAAGACGTAATAGGCTTTTGGCAGTCAAATTGCGATAATCCCAAGATCATCTTCACGTATTAATATAAAAATCTCTGCTTGAAAGTGTCGAGTTAAAGAAATTAATCCGAGATTTGCGAGTTGCTCACTTAAAACTCTTTACTCGGACTAATTTCCTAGAATAGACATTTTTATGCAAAAATGTTGATATAAACATGTAAAAAAGTAACTGTCATTCTCGCAAAAATGACTGCCATAAGCCTATTATGTGTAATTAGCGTACAAATTGCAAAAAACCACGAAAATTTTGAATTTTGCGGGCAGACCTTTCGAGTTCGCCTTAAAATGTCATTGCAAAGGAGCATTAGCGTTCTGGCGCGATGCTGTGTAGAAACCGTTAGGGGTACTTCTTCCAATTTGGTACAATGAGATCTTCAGCTGCATCAGGTGAGATCAGAGTCCAGTAAGTACTAAACTGTAGAGGAATTATTATAGTCTTTCATACATTATCATATTACAAGTAATGTGCTGGATTGCAAACCTCACGAAAAACCGCGTTGAATGTGACGATACCTTAGCAAAAATAACTGTTCTCCCGCAAAAACCGTGTACAGTTGCCCGTTTATGTGGACCCAAACAATGGTACCAGTCTCACGAAAATGGAAGCAGACTCATTGGCGGCAGGTTTCCGACTACGTGATCCAAGTTACTGCAATGCTTTTTATTGGTGTAGTAGTTTGGTATAACTTATACCTCCTAGGTACCAGAAAGGCTTATACCGTTTTAGCCTGCCTATATTATGGTGCCTAGTTGACCTGGCCTTTTTGTGCGAAAAATACATGGTTTCCGCGGGATTTGTGAAAAAACCAGAATTCACGTGGGCGAAGTCGCGGGCGACTGCTAGTTTTAAAGTATCAAGAAACTTTTTCGTGGTAAAAATTGTTAAAAATCCACGATTTCAGACAAAACATGGGTGGGGAGGGGGGGAACCAATAATTTCTCGAAGTGGTTCTACTTCTGTCTTGGATTATTTTTGTCAAACTTACATGCATGCTAAGTTTCATGCTTTCTTCCGACTGGGACCGAATTTCCTATTTTCTTGAGCTAAATTCAATTGCGTATTTACTGAACTCCCGCCAGATCTAGCCAGCACCGCCACCTGGTAGCTTACCACCTCCTCCTAAAGCAGTAATGCTGCAGTAAGTACTGTTTCAACATTACTGCTTTAAGAGATGGTGGTACGGCCTCTGAGCGGCAGTTCTTCGGTGCTGCTGGCAGCCTGGCCGCTGCCACCTTATCGACCTGTTGTTTGGTTATATTAGAGTTCGGTTAACAGACGCCACAGATAGTTGATCCGCCCATGTTTCTTCTGAATGGTAGATATAATTAGGATGTTTATAATTTACTTATATCTATCACAGTGAGGAGGAACGCGGGAGGAAGTTAGCATGGAATGACAAACAACCGGGCTATGAAAAACCTATTTTAGACCTACGTCATAAAGATAAGAGATTAGTTTTGATGTTTATCAAGTACCTATTTATACGAATGTTTTTGTTTGTATAGTTACTTGTTTATTTGTATCTATATTTACCTGTTTATTATTACATCTGAACCAAATATTTGACTGTTTGGAAAACTTTAGGTACCGGAATATGTTTTTCCGGAATTGGTAGTGTTCATGTTTTATTTTTGTAGTAGGTAAGTGTATGTGGTCCTGAATCTGGATATTCCTAACATAAGGCACTATTTTATTATACACAAAAATACAACGAAGTATATTTACTGTACCTACGTATGTGGTACCTACGTATTCAGAAAAAGTCCCTCTAACATAACATCCAACATGACTAAGTTATAATACATCACACAATAGCACCATCCATTAATATTACTAAAGCTAAAGCATCTATTACTCTCATCGCCCATAGAACCGCGGGAGGAAAATTAACATAAAAATATGTGTCTAGGGACCACCGAGATTTATGATACGAATTTGTACAATATCTTTAAACAAACTTTATCATAGTTAGCCGTTAGGTATACATATTTTTGTTACACAGATGCTTAGTAGGATTTATTGATAAATAGATGAGCAAAGAGAAATAATTCACCGATTCGGCTGAAATTTGGAATGCAGGGCACATTAACAATGTTTGCATTTATGACTGGGCGATGATTTTTGCGTGCATAATCGACTGTTGTCGTCGGTAATCGTCTCAAACATAGAGCAAGCATCTACAATTATATACATATTTGTGATACACGTGCAGCTTTGGCTATCCGTTGGTGAATGAATTATCGGCTCACTCAACATCGGATTTCCTTTGATGCGTGTCCCAAAAAGAGCGGAATCTTCGTCCACGATGATTGGAAATTTTAGACGATTACCAGCAACTTATCGAGTCGAACCCCACTACACCATCGTGCTCGTGTGTATTCGTCTATACTCGCCAACTATCTCAAGACGCTTTTAGATTTTATATCAATCAATAACCAGCCAAGACCCCACGTCTTTATTAATTACCTCCGTCTTTATCACATACGTTATGATATGTTCAGTAAAGTGTAACGCTCCCCTCGCCTCGGAACACCTATATTACACATTTACGGTCCACGACCGTACATAAAACAAAACCAACATGATTAGACGCAACGACCGATTTAGGGATGGGCAAATTATCACTTACATCGCTAACCAGCGTAACGTGATCCTTCATCCCTGTAAATCTCACTAGATTTATAGCTCTATCTTAATCAGTCTTACCAGCGTCTTACCAACTTACTCTTTCATGCCGTGGCTACCAAATTCAACTTTATCTCTTGAACGATAAAGCTTGTAAAGAATGCACGATGGTGAATGATTAAACGCGTAATGTACATGAATCACGCTTGGTTTCATACTTTAGATAATCCGTCAACGTCACAAGTTCGTAAATATTGCGATGACATTCGATAAAAACCTGTCAGGTATGGCTAAATCTCGTTCGCTAATGGTTCCGTAGGGTACTATCCCAGAGCGTAGACTAGACAAACAATTGATTTGCACGTCAACTTACGGATTACAGGCTGCTTAGTACTTGTCAGAAATACATATTTGTACTCGGTGCAAATATGTGTTTGGTTTTAACAAGACGTTTTTTGCTTCACTTTTGGACTGCGCGTGTGTGGGTCAAAAATGCTCACTCAGTGATTTATGAAAGCGATGAGTAATTGTTCTGTCAAGTCTAGAATAGTCCTACGTTCTCCACACAAGGGATGTCATACAGGCTACTTAGGATTTTTCGGAATAAATGGTATGTGTTTATAATACCTAGAGTAAGTATGCTACATAAATTTCCTGTAGGATAAATGGAGTATCATAACTTTCAAACAAACAATATCGGATATTATTAATTGTAATTGAATGAAGAACGGGAGTGTTGGACTATGCCCGTATCAATAACAGCACCAACCTGTAGCTTAAATCTTTGAGACGGAACCCTAAAAGCTGCTAAACCTAAATATAGTGACAGTACCAACTCAATCTGTCAGAAACAATTTCTACACGATCGCTTGACCAGTTCTCTCTGTCGTACTTTTGCTCATGACCACACCTCATGACAGTCTTATTTAACATCATGATAAATAAAGAGAAGTTTCTTTTATATGTGCAGTTCTGTAAATAAATAAATAAGCAGATTTTAAATAGTAATTAGTCAGGCAGTAGCAGAATGGATATACCTTCTTTTACATAATATTCAAATCTAATATATATAAATCTCGTGTCACAATGTTTGTCCTCAATGGACTCCTAAACTACTGAACCGATTTAGTTCAAACTTCGTGAATATCTGTCATTTGGTCCAACTTAAAAGATAGAATAGTTTTTATCCCACGTGGACGAAGTCGCGGGCATCAGCTAGTAGCCCAATAAATTCTGTACAAATCAACTACATTCGAAAGGGTTTTGTGACCGTTCGCTATTTAGTATTTACCCTATAGGTTCACGAATAATGTGCTCGCGAGCAAAAAATTTTGAGCAATAATTAATAATCGCTTGTTTGTGAACCATTTGGTTCACGTGAATATAGATACTTCAATCCACGCTGACGCGCCCCACTCTGTCAAACTCCATACGAATTGAATGAAACAAGGGATTTTAACTGAATGGAGCGCGTCTTCATGAATTGAAATATCTATAATGTGTTTCTTATCTTAAATGATCCCGTTAAAGTTAAAGAAGTTCATCGTTATTTACCACAACAACACTTAGCTTTCTACAATCGAATACCTAATTAACACAAATATGGAGAGAGCTAGCACGTTTTCCTTGCTAATTGTAAACAATTTGGGGTGTGAATAGTGATAAAATGCTGCTCAGTTTCGAATTATTGATGTTTTATTACAGCGTAAACGCTTATTTAAGCGATTTTCAGTGACTTTCATTTTAAAAACTATAAAGGCAATTACTTTAGAAATTTAGGTCTTTAATTTAAAATCGCTGTGAAGCAGAAAAACGATTACTTAGGTAAAATTTTCTAGATTGCAAAAGTGGCTCAAAACCTCCATTTTCTAATTTATATCGGAAACTACAATGGATGTATTTGTAATTTTTGTTTTAATATGTCGGTAATAATAATAAATAAATTAATAAATAAATATATATAGAGGACAACATCACATACATTGCTCCGATCCCATAGTAAGTAGCTTAAGCACTGTTAAGGAATCAGAAACAACGAAGGTACCCAGACCCGAGACAATGTAGAAAAGTTATTTTTCTACTTTGCCCCGGCCGGGGATCGAACCCGGAACCTCAGAGATGGCGGCGCCTTGAAAACCGGCACGCTACCACTCAACCACGGAGGTCGTCAATAATATCCAAAGAACTTTATTGGAACGGATACGGATTTTTGATAACAGGGTTAGTTTTTTAGTAAGTAATTAGGTAAAACATCGTTATTCTGTTACATTCTTCCTCAACGCTGCATGTCGTATCCACCACTGAATTCGTAAAAGTGAGAAGGACAAAAATAAACTCAGTTTATCCTCTAAAAGTGGTTGCAGATTTGCAGAGATAACTATTGTATTGTAATGTTATGTCCTCAAAATGTTTCGTCTTCAAACTTCCTTGTTATCTAAGTCATTCCCAAGTAGCGTTACACAATATCTATGATAGATTTATTTTGCTTCAGTTTAATGAGGTTGCTCCATATACAGTGATAATGTATGGGCCTTAAAGATTACGATTTATTAGTTCAACTGTCGGCATGTTATTACAGAAGCAATAATAATAATTATTATTATTCTAGGAAATTGTAAGCACTTGAGTAAGACTAGTTTAAAATAGGATCATAAAGCTATGTCAATAAATACACAGTAGCATTTGGTATTAATACATTTTTAATTCACTTTTTTGTAAAAATCTTAATATATATAAATCTCGTGTCACAATGTTTGTCCTCAATGGACTCCTAAACTACTGAACCGATTTAGTTCAAACTTCGTGAATATCTGTCATTTGGTCCAACTTAAAAGATAGAATAGTTTTTATCCCACGTGGACGAAGTCGCGGGCATCAGCTAGTATATTATAAACACGATTAGCAAAATGTTCATATAATTTTAATATTATAATATGTACTTTATTTATTACTTAACTTTTATATATTTTTTTAATTGGAAAGTATTTTGAAAAAACAGAGATTCTGCTTTAGTAGGTAGGTAGAGTCTGTTAACTTTATTGGATATTCTTAGGGCTTACAAACTCCACGCTGTTTGTATGCGGGTTGCGGCTATTAAACATAATAATATAATAAGCTACTCTAATTACACGGTATTGCGTAACCGTTAAAAGCTTGCAATAAATATTAATCATTCGAGCTGGCAGCTTTAAGGCGCACACACACACGATTGGTGTAAATAAAGGCGCGCACACATTGACGCGAACTGCAAACTCCCATTCATTATTCGCTAGACGGTCTTACTTTATTTTTGAGTGCTCAATGAGAAATGAAATAACATCCTGTTGGTGTACCGACAGCAAATACGATTCGTCTTATGGTTACCTATCGTTAAGATTTTTTATTTAAAATCTATATGACCTTATTTAAAAATTGTGTTCGATATAAATCACTCAAAAAAATTAGAATCAGACATACATAAAAAAATCATCAAAATCGGTCAAGCCGTTTAGGGGGAGTTTTGTTACAAACAATGTAACACGCATAGATGTATAATAAGTCGCTCGCGCTCCGAGAGTTATTGTACCTAACAACTTTTTTTTTGTAGTGTGAGTGTGTCAATTTGAAATTTAAATGGTAGCGACGGCTCGGGTTTGCCAATTTGGGCAAAGTATTTATTGCCGCACTTTTGAAATCGAGGGCTCCTTCTCGGACCTCTATGGTAACATGAGAATTTGGAATTAATCTCTGAATTTTTGATATCATCTTGGTATTTTATTTGAAGAGTTTATTTTCACCGAACACATTCTTTTCTTTAATTATCATTTTTATACATTTTTTGGATTGTATTCCAATCAAATCACAAAATATGGGTTACGGGTGGTGTTGCGTTTTTTGCGAGCGGTCCCGCCTGCGTCCTGTGGGAAAGTGCGCAGGCGTCATCGCTAATTTGGCGCAAACATGCGCGCGCATGCGCTGTGCGTTTCTTTGCGCAACGCTTTTTGGAGCTGCAAGTGACAACTGACATTGCTATCCACACGTGATGCTGCTTTGCAAGATCAACTTATTAACCGACTTCAAAAACAAAATTCTGACGCTAGGTAGGTTTATGGTTATTCGTGGTTTTAGGCACCAAGAGATTACAGCCTCAGACTACATTAAATAAAGGCTTACAGCGATCTCATGCTTGATGGCAACGATGCAGCCGAAGATGTTATCGTACTGAATAACCCCTTAAAGCATCGCATCAAAACGTTAGATACATTTCTCGTGCCAATTTTTGTAACCAAACTCGTCCGAAACGGCTTGACCGATTGTTATGAAAATTTCTGTGTATGATTACTGGGTCTGAGATCAGGTCGTTATCTATTTTTTATATCCCTAATGGCAAGACAACGTTTGCTGGGCCAGCTAGTTGAAATTATAAAATTCCCGTGGCGAGAATCAAACCTGCGATCCGAGCGTGCGCTAACTGCGCGGGAGATTCGAAAATTCTTAACCAATTTTGATGATTCTTTGTTTATTAATGTTATGGTAATTTTATATGTTATATTATATTGAGAGCTGAATTATTATAGTTACTGATGATTTTTCATGAATTTTCACAAAACACAAAAAGCTCACAGTTTAATTTAGGGGTACAAAAAATCATGATATCCTCCAGTTTAGTTTTAAAACATTTACACCACAATTGAAAAAAATGTTTCGAAACAATACCGGGAGGTTTGTTTGGTAAATTATTAGCACAAACAGACGTACATATTAACTCCCATATAAGAACTCCCGAGGTGAGCCAGCCTGCATACAGACATACAGACGGTAATTTTTTTCGTAAATATTAGTGAATAACGACCTCATGATGGGTTGAAGTGAAAATTTATTTACAGGTTTTAAAACAAGCTTTTAACATTTATTTTTGTAAACACAGTTGGTATTTTATTTTTGTAACGTAAGCAGAAATACCCCAATGGCTCAGACCTCTGCTTGAGAGTCGGAGGTTCGAATCTAGGGGATTATTCGACGCATCTCTACATTTTCGTTTATGGAAACTATCATAATATCCCTTGCTTCGGGATGAATGAAAATGTAGTAAATAAATATGCATGATCCATTATAGTACCTATTTTCAGTGTTTTTAGGGTGCCGTACCTCAAAGAAAAAAAACGGAACCCTTATAGGATCACTTTGTTTTAACTAGCTATGGGTAAGCTAGGCGCTTGACTGTGATCACACCATTGCTAAGTAAAGATACAGTCTAAGGCGGAGTGCCTAGGAAATGCCTATTCGCTCTTGATTCGAAGGTGGCTATGTTGTAGTTTGTAGGAAATACAGTGCCTCGGAGGAAATTCCAGACCTTCGCAATGGGTGTCAGGAACGAAGACTGGTTGGTTATTCTTAACTTTCTGGTAGGTTGTATGTAATTAATAATACCTATTTAGGAAGAGGAATTCTTATTACCTAAGTATTTTAACCTTCATGTGGTCCCAAATTTCCTGATAATAATAATACTTCCTATTCTTTTGTTTGTCAACACAAATATCTTCTTCCTTAAATGTATCATACATGCATAATTGTGACCAGATAATGTAATTGGTACTATCTTATCAGTTATAAATATTACGCATTTATATTATATCTACTTTAATAAGGCGCGTGACTTACATAGCTTATACCTTATTAGGGAAATTGGTATATTTTTTATAACAAAGAGTGATGAGACGTGTTAATGGTTCACCTGATGTTAAGTGATACGTATGCAGTGCGTCCCATAATTTTACATTGCAATAGGTATCATACACTGCAGTTATAATCCTGAGAAATTAGTTCTCAAGTCTCATTTTGCCCAGTAATCAAGTCGGCGTAAAGTGCCGTTTAAACTGAAACACAATAATTGCTGCTTATGGTAATAGACAAATACAGGACCCGGCAGACCGCGCAAAAAAAGTCGCCAGTTTACTGGTGTCAAAAATGTTCGTATTGACACCAACGGCCTCAGTAGTAGGTCGACCGCAGTATTGTTTATTTACCGCGGTCCACGCCAATGATCACTATCGTTATTAGGCCGCACGTACACATTTCCACAGTCTCGGGGTCCGCCATATTGTGGCATATTAGCGGGAAATTCGCCAGATAGCGAAACTTTTTTTTAATGAAGAAGGTTTACGTATAATGTTCAGAGGGCCTATAGCTAGACCGCTATAAACTTGGCCCTCCCATGATCTGCGGGACGCGGGGCGGGAGCTACTCAACCACTGATCTCTATTCTATGGATTAAACATTCTATACAAAAAAGGCTAGGTTTACTGTGGATCCATAGAATAGGGATCAGTGCGCTCAACTAATCAGCTGTCAGTGACTGACGTGAATTACGCTACACACGATAATATTAATCTTGCGACGTGGATAATGATACATACTCAAGAAAATACCATAGGCGAATTCTCAAGATGCGGGTCATTACATCGTATCGTGTATAGCCGATCGCACACCCGCCCCGCGTCCCGCAGACCATGGGAGGGCCAAGTTTATAGCGGTCAAGCTATAGACAAAGTGACATTCTATTAGCGATATCGCTATACTATAACTATATAGCGATATAAAATGCCAAAAATGTACATTTTGGCTAATAATGTCATTTTGTCTACAGGCTCAGAAGGGCGCAATCTTTAGGTCGGTGTTCACGGTAGAATCTTGACATTGCGGTACCTACCCGGACGAACTCTAGTGTTACCTACACGGACGAATTCTGCAATAGCCCTAACACCAATAAAATATCGAGGATTTTTTTGGCTTATAATAATTACCAAGTAGAAAGCGCACTGCGCAACAAATCTACTCGTTATTAAAGTCAACATTGCCGACCTATATACAAACACAGTTTCACGCTAAGATAATGTTGGCGAGGTCGTGTATTCAGGAAATCTATATATTTCGCCTTATCTCGACGTGCTGAGCCCCGCGTTGCATTACCGAAAATGATTACAAAATTACGGCGATAAAATGATTAATAATGGCCTTCCGAATGAAAAGTTTTTAAAATTATATTCAAATTTTTTTGATATATAAAATACTCATATAAAATTAAATATTATAAGATTTTTAATTTTATATAAGTATTTATGATGGTATTCCGTGACTATTGAATATAGGAAAAACATAAAATAAAATATTTCAAGACGTGTTTGCCACACTGTAAATACCCACATAACTACTTAAAATATTTTTAATACATTTTCCCAAAATGCAGACTTTGTTTGTGACCATATGTGTATAATTGTTATTTTCTAGAAAATAACTAATCGTGCAGAAAATTGTTATTTTCTATGCTAGTAGATACTTTTTGTTTTTCTCCTGCATTAACATCCAAATGCACGGAAGGTGTTTCATCAAAAATATGTCTATATAATTTTATTGTGAGTTACGACTACTTTACAGCGTGAAAACAGTCAACACATGAGTTAGTATTTATTATAAGCAATAATATTTTCTCGCAAAAGTATTAAAAACGTCGTTCAATGCACGTTCCGTTATTTTCCCGCGCCTTCGGCTTGGGTCAACAAAACGGGACTCACGAAGAAATAACATGCTTTCTGCACTTGGACCGAAATGCACTATCATAACTATTGATAAGGATAGCAGTGAAATACAGGTCGTCACGCTAGTCGTCAGATTGTCGCGTGTTATCAGCGCTATCTTATCACGGCACGATTAACCCACTTTGCGCGCGCGCATGAGACTGGAGCATTTGTTTTAAAATATTTATTTGTCAAAGAATCACTCACAACGGTTGACTCTGTCAACTTTCTTCGTGTGTTTCCTGAAAGCGTAGATAAAAGACCTACCAGAACCACTAACGTTTTTAAACACTAATTATTATTATATTATTCTGATCATTCCTACATCAAATCATTAATACATCGGAAAATTTTTTACAGAGTTTTAACCAAGAGAAGTCCTCAGATAAATTGCACAGGGTTTTTGCGCAGAGACATAATATTACTTGTTCATTACATAACAAATATGATATATAGTTTTTCTATTTTTCTATACTTATATTACGTTGTTTAACATTTTAAGTTATGTTATAAAAAATCTAATAATTTATTTTTTAAATAAATTACCTTTACGTTTGAGCTGAAATCTTTTAGAACTCTATAAATCAGCTGCCATTCCTTGAATAGTAGTGAGAGCAAGTTTTCCCAAGTCCTTTTCGGTTTTCCCATAGGTATTAATATAACAGTAAACTATATCTTGGTAAGTTTTAAAGTTCTCTTAAGTTTTCTGATCTCATATGTTTTTTGAGTAAGCTCAATGTTATTAGGAGACCTTATATTTTTTTCATAGGAAAAAGAGAAGAATTGGTTAAAAAATCCTTGTAGATAGATACTTCAAATTAGGTCATCATATCTGTCATTTCAAGGTTGCATCCAATCTATATCTTTAGTCCCGATGATAAAGTGTTATAATAAGTACTATAAAATTCGATACGCATATCTTTAACGTATTATAATATGTTATCAAATTCGCTTTTGCTAATTGTCAGTTATTAGTGAAAATATTCCAATGTAGGGTGACCTTACCAGAACCAGTCACAGAGCCAGTTCTAGACTTTTGTCGGCGAAATCTAACCTTCTATTAAACTAATCGTATATAGCTATCCTTTCCATAAAACTAAACATTTTCCGGTTTTCATAAATGTTTACTAGTCTTTTTACGTGTTGTCATTTTTTGTCACTTGCACTTTTCTACACCTTGTGTACTGACATCTAATTTCTTATAGAATCACTCAAGTCACAATTAATATCGCGCGTTCTGGTAAGGAGATAGAGGCGAGGCTCATGGATTAGCGAATGGAAAATGATCGCAAGTGACTACCGTGATTTCTTATAAATTTTTTTGTTTCTTCCCATTTCCATTCCATCTATCGGATCGCAATGTCATATATTATATTATGGTACAGCCTCAGAACTGCTGAACATTTTCAGGCAGCATCAAACCTCTTGTGTATCCTTTCCTTAGGACTAACTACTTACCAGGATTCATAGTACTCTTCTTACGGGCCTATATATGCCTCGCCTATTGCCACCTCAACCGCGAGACCTTGCGTGATAACGTTTCCTAATTTCTGGTTCAATCACGCAAAGACACAATTAACATCAAGTGGCGTGGGAAGAGGTTTGAGTGCGGCTTCAGGCGGCACAAAATCGTGGTCTTTTGGTGATCATTTGGCAGAGTACGTTCAGATCGCAAAGCATTACCTGCCCCCTGATTGCGTAAGAAAAACGTATTCATCGTTATCGTAAACGCCAGCGAATTCTGCGCCGCGATTCTCATCTCTCATCTCAACCCCTTTTTTATGTCCCACTGCTGGGCACGGGTCTCCTCTCAGACTGAGAGGGGTTTGGCCATAGCCCACCACGCTGGCCAAGTGCGGGTTGGCGGGCTTCACACACCTTCGAGAACATTTTTGTGAACTCTCAGGCATGCAGGTTTCCTCACGATGTTTTCCTTCACCGTTAAGCAAGTGATATTTAGTTTCCTAAAACGCACATAACTCGGAAAAGTCAAAGGTGCGTGTGAAAAGTCGAACCCGCGACCTCCTTATGAGAGGCAGAGGTCAGAACCACTGAGATATCACTGCTTCATTGCGCCGCGATTGGCTGACGCAAATCAGGAACCCAATTAGCGGGCAGAATTCAGGAAGCTGCTGTGTTCCATAAACAATGAATTTGACGACTCGCCCTCAAGCTATGAAGCACATAAATCCGCACCATCGAGTTGAGATGTTTGGCGAAGCACGCATAGCATAGTTTTTACACAGTGTGCGTAAGCGGTGCACATCCCTTTTGCGCAGGGTTAAGGCCAGCTCCAATGGTACTCTGAGGGAATTTTTGGACAGGTTTGGACTTCTGTTCAGTACCTACCTGAACCCCTGCTGTGCTGCAACCGTTCATGTTCTGGCATGTCCCGTCCAAGATTGGATAAGCTTAGGTTTTAAGATATCAGGTTTTAAGTTCCATTGTTACTACCATATAGTAGGATTCTTCATGGTCGAAACTAAACATGTTTATTGGAACGATATCTCATTTCAGACAATACGGAAGGGGCTATAGGCGAAAGGAAGTGGATTTTTTACGTCACCTAAATCTCGATAATATGATGAATATAATATCCACTAAAATCCCATAGTCTGAACGCTAAGACTCACACACATAGTCCAAAAAAAATACGTCGCTGTTTGGATGCAATCAGCTAAGTATATTATGGTTTGGTATGAGAATCTCGTTAGCGCGTGCTAACTAGACACCCAGCGCCACCTACCAAGCGGTGCGTGAACCTCATTCCAACCGAGTGTTGCACGACACATTCTCTTTTTATTTATTTACTAATGTATTTCCCCAGGCCCCACATATCCTGTTTCGGCACGTTTGCTAAGATAGCGAGATTAGGGATTTACATTGAAGCATTCCAGTGATACCGCGTATCAGCGTCGGGCGCCACGACTATCGTGATTGTGTGATAGGAGACATATCTACACACACACGGCGCGCTGTTGCGCCGTTATCACAAGGCATTTCTCTGTGCGTTTGTGTGAACTCGCATCGGGAAGTTAGAGTTAAACCACTTCCACAAATACATTTCAAATTCGAACCCGCGTCTCTTCGGCTATCAGGCTTTACCTCCATCGATCCATAAGACTTAAAAGTTCATAATATTATATCTGTAGATACTAGCAAAGATTATTCATATATTAATACCCTTTGATACTAGCTTTTACTAGCGGCTCGGCCCGTGTGGGTTTCAATTTTTATGTATTCCGTTATAATGAGTCAACCTAAGATAGACATGTGACAACACGGATTTTTTATACGACTGCTCAAAAAAGGAGTTTATAAATATTTTTAGGGTTCATGTATGTATGTATGTGACTTTCTTTATTCCACCATAACTTCTGAACGGCTGAATAGATTTGGGCATATGGGGTATCGTTGGAATCATCATCATCCCGAGTAACATAGGCATTATTTTTTTTGGAAAAAGTCGTTTTGCCACAGGGCAATCGTGTTTTTTAATTTTTAAATTAGGTTTATTTTGGTAAACTTGTTAGAACTATTAAGGAGCACACCACGGATGTGCCCGCGAAATTCAAATTTTTCGTGGTTTTTCGCGATTTTTAAGCTAATAAGACATAATAGGCTTATGGCTGTCAAATTGCGATAATCCCAATATCTTCTTCACGTGTTTATATAAAAATCTCTGCTCGAAAGTGTCGAGTTAAAGAAATTAGTCCGAGATTTGCGAGTTACTCACATAAAACTCTATACTCGGACTAATATCCTAGGATACACATTTTTATGCAAATATTTTGATATAATCATGTAAAGATGATACTGCCATTCTCGCAAATTGATTGCCATAAGCCTATCATGTCTAATTAGCGTACAAATTGCAAAAAACCATAAAAATTTTGAATTTCGCGGGCAGACCCGTTGAGTTCACGTTAAAGGTGAACTTTAATCGTTTACGCTGCGTACGCAATGGAACTCTCGTCAAAAGAAGCAATTTTTCCCGTTAATGCAACATTTTTCATTGATGTTCATTTCTATTGGTCATTGCGTGATGTTCTATATCCTTCCTCGATAAATGGACTATCCAACACAAAAATATTTTTTTAATTCGAACCAGTAGTTACTGAGATTAGTGCGTTCAAACGAACAAATAAACTAACAAACTTTTCAACTCCATAAAAGACAAGAGTTGCTTGTTCAACAGAAGAAAAAGACAACGGATTTTGTTTCAAGAGTTATTATTTTTATTTATGTAACGATGTGTAAAAGCCGATTTTTCAATCGCCAGATAATCGTTAACTAAGGAATAAATGTGACGTTTTGTCAGATTTTGTGTGGCATGTATGTGTCAAATTAATTCCTCAGATAGTTTATTTGGCAATTGAATAATCGGCCCAGTATCATACTATTATCTTATCGTAGAGATCTAACGCCTTTGGTAAAGCACTGATCTCGTCCAAAAATTCAAATTTCAGCCAAATCTGTTCATCCAACACTGGTTATCGCACGGCTATACGTGTTCGGAGCAGCGCGAACTGAAGCGCGATTCAACCAACCCGTGCTGCCATCTAGCGGTGTAATCATATTACTAACATTAAAACGACGAGTCAGCTACCTAGCTCAGCTAAACCGAAACTCGAGGCCGTACCGCCGACGGACTTCGGTCGTCGGAGAAGACCCCCTCGTCGGTCAGCTAGTATAAGAAAAAAAATTCGTGTCACATGCAAAGATTTGTCACATGTCATCAATTTGTAATCAAACCATTGATCTATAAGTAATCAAACTAACAATTTTGTGAAAGAACAATGGTGTGGGCCCATACATCGCTTTCGCTCACGTTACGCTATTGCAACTATAAATGAAAAAATATTTTTTTGATTGGGCCTGCAAGCCTGAACTCAATGCTAAAAGATTTTTCTTACAAAAAAGTGGAGAAAAATTAATATTTATTTTCAAAATATTGTATCTGAGTTTTATAACAACAACGACCTCCGCCATGAAGCATCCGAGAGCATAGAAAATACACTAAATACTCTTTGATAAATACTTTTCACTTGTCCAAGAATTTGTCACTGTTGACAGTTGGTAGCCATGTAGCTGACGGACAGTGTTGCGAGATGCCGGAATTTAAAAATTCGACTGAAAGAAAAGTCTGATTGAGTTAATAAATCAATATTGAATTACAAAAGTGTTTCGGAAACGCTAAACAACCAAGACAAAATAATCTATGCTCAAAATAATCGGTTGTAATAGATTTCAGAATTATTAAAAAGTGTAGTCTTCTGTCAAATAATCTCAAATCTTTAAGCAGTTTATTTAAGTGAGACTAGCTCACACGGAATAATATCGAATATTCAGATTTACTCCAATGCAGTGGAAAACCCTAAACTAATGTAATGTTTTTATGTAAATAATATATTCGAGTAAAATAAAATGCAAAAAAGGAACAATTGAAATCGATACAGTTATTGTCTTGTATTCTACATTCTGATCTAAGAATTAACGTAGTACCTGAAAGTAAGTTTTTCTTTAGTATCTGTTACATGTTGTTCTCGTACAAAAGTGGACCGATCGTCAAAAAGGTGGAGTATAAAAGTGGAAAAGTTTGGCAACCGGCAACACTAGCTGTATGGAATGTGGAAACGGAACCTATCAGTAATCAATTGAATTTCTTTAAATATTTTATTTTTTGACCCGACCTTTACAATAACTCGTGATACCTTGAAAAAATTCAGTTATTTACTGGAATCGTCTTGAAATAAATTTTACATCTAGACGCTAAACTTTATTTGTCGTACATTTCTGCCCATGTTCACATTCAGTTAGGCTTACAACAAATAGGCCGTGAGCTTTTTCATTACCCCTATAAACGACAACCGAATGATGGCGAAAAATGGCGTAGCCGTCTGCGTCGGAGGTCGTGGGTTCGATTTTCATATTATATTAAGGTATATTAAAACGTATGTATATTTATTAGTTATCTAGTCTTATGTCTAGTACCCGTAACACAAGCTATCGCTTACTTTATGGCTAGACTACTTTTTATCCCGAAAAAATCAATCATTCTCACGGGATTTGCGAAAAACCAAAATTCACCCCAAAGTGTCGTTTGTCAGCAACAATCGCGATTTACGCCTCTCAATAAGAGTGCCGGTCCTTCGAAATATTGGTCGGGTTTTAACCACATTTTTAGCAAGGACAGAAAAGGTAGTCCGGTACAGCGTACACTAAATCTGGAACAAACTTGTCATGATTTACATAACGATCAGTCATTTGTCTGTCAACAGTTTTGCAATTCATGAAATTTTCTAGAGTATGGCGATGTCCCCGCTTGATGAATGAGTCTTATCTATACCAGAACTAATCGGTTACCACTAAGGATACTGCGTTTTATACTTACAAATCGCTGTATTGGTAACTTATGTCGCAGCTATACCTACCTGTTATCCTTGAAGCAGGAAAAATCAGCACTCTTTTTCGCTATAATCTCATCTGACGGTAAGTGACTATGCAGTTGAATGTTATTGTACTAACTCGGAAGTTACCCCTAAAATTACAAAAAAATCGGTTTTAGAATACACAAGTAATGCCCTTTCATATATGATACCCCACTCAATTTGGGGCAATGACGGCGCGCCACAATTACCGACAACCATTTAAAATTGCAGGTCGATACGAGTAGCTTTAATAGTTACTGAAAAACTCGTTATCGAGTGTGACAGACGGACGGACGGACGGAGAAAGTCTCACCATAAGGGTTCCATTTTTACCAAATTGGTATGGAACCCTAAAAATCCACAAAGTCACCAGAACAAGTGCTCATTAAAATGAAAGATTAATTTAATCGACTTAAGTTATTTCTACAAGAATTCTTGGATCTTTATCTTGTCAACAATACTTATTATGCTCGTACCAAAAACTGACAACGCTTATATCGATTTTAAAGAATTCCGCTGTCGTTTTATCGATTTCAAAAGTGCAATCGCGAGTTCCACAGAACCGAGCAAATGCAGTGATTATATCGATTCAAGTTCAAGGAAATGGCGATAGGGAAACAGTGTGTCATTCTAGTGCTGGCGCTGTTTGTTATCAAATATAACGCCGTGAATGTTCCGATATCTAGGACTTACGTAGAATGGGGTCTTACACTACTTTTGAATTTAATAAAAAATATTACTTTATTATAAACTAGGATAAAAATAATAACGTGCAGTGAAAGAAATATTAAAATCCAACGAAGATTTACAAAGTTACAGGCGTTTAAACTTTGGAGTGGGGGGATCTTCTATCCCTTTCTCGCAAAACGAAAATTTGTATGAAGCCGCACGAAGCTACTATGGCATTGGTACGGTGTGACGTCACAATGTCATGTTGCTATCTCTGTCTAATCACAAATCTTTAAATGCTTATAACTTTTTTGTTATTTGATCGATTTAATTAGTTCTTTCAGTGCACGTCATTATTTTAATTCTACTTTATAATAAAGTAATAAAAAAATTGGAGTCAAATACCCTATTGTTTACGTTGCTTCAAGCGACGTGTGAAACTTGCAGATGTTTGCGACCTTTGACGGGGCCTCGTGTTCATGCTAAGACTGCTTTTCCACTAGAGATGTGCTACGCTACGTTGCTATTGATGCGTTTGATATCATAATCATATTCATTGGTGCACTTAACTTAGCACTGTCGGAAACGAATCCAACTAAGATATGTTTTTATATGGAATGTGTGTGCTATGGATGCCTGCTATGGGCTGTCGCGAGTGGTGTAGCTATGTACAGAACAGAGTACCTAAAGTATGTCCCTACTATCGATACATCACATAGCTCGAGCTACGCATCTTTCTCGCGCAGCTACTTTGCGGCGGCGCATTTTCATAGCTCATCTTCCTCGCACACACATTGGTGGAAACGGACATATTATATTTTCGTAGCGTAGATTTCACATCTTCGCATGCAACGCTACATAGCACATCTCTGGTGGAAAGACACTCTTAGAATAAAGGTTAATGCGCACTGCCGCTAGTGCTCTACGCTTTGGCATCACCTCCTGACACTTAAATAATCCATTTTCTATTTTTCTACCCTTGCCTCCCTTTTCCTCTTCCAATTTGCTCGTCCTCCAATTCCAATTTGTCGTCTTCCAATTTGTAGTTGTCGTTTTATCGTTTTTGATGACAGCGGTGCATACAAAAGTGAATCCCGTACACCCGCCGCGGTGAGTCCATCAAGGAACAACATAGGCCTTCCATTTCTTTTCGTTTGAGTGAATCTGAAGAACTTATCTCAAAGTAAAAATTAATGACGCATAACTACGGCGTAAACTACCTACTCTATATACGGCGTATACTACCTCTAGTTTTTTTTATCCAATACTATATTTATAGTATTGGATAAGCTTGGACGAGATTAGTCGAGAAACGTCTGCCCATTTTAGGTGCAGTACAATGGTTACCAGGATTGTATACTGCAATATCATTCGAAGGATGCATCTGGATGGATGGATGAATCCATCCGGGCAAGCAGTAAAAAAGTCTCACCATCTGGTAAAAGGCAGGATTGTAATAAATAAATCCATTAACTAATAGGTTAGTATTGTGTTACCGAGGGCACTTCGCCGGAAGTGGTCTATAACAATTCATTATTCACATTAAAAGAATAGTTAAACTTTAAACCGAGAATTGTAACAGTTAATTGACAGCGACTTGCTAACGAGTACTAAAAGCACTGGCATATTGTTGATATACTTCCGAAGATTGCCGAACTTGCCGAAGATAAACAGTTGGTTAGAAAATAGTAATAGACCTCTAAGGTTAGAAATTTAAGGATGCTAAAAGTTTCAATATCAATTTGAGAAGTGATTGCTGCTCGCCATTTTTACTTTGTTAAGATTGCACCAGCAAAACTAAAAAAAGTCGAAAAGTCCCAAAATAGGAATTTCATAGAAAATTCAAAAACTTGCCTCTCATGCAATTGGCTCTATTGGAGTGGTAATTTGCAGAAGTGTGAAATAGCCCTATTATTTATTTGAAGACAACGAATTTTTTTCGTCTCGATATTAAACTGTACTGTATTAAACTTGCATTGGAATATCTCTACGTTTATAAAGAATCTGAACGTTTGCTTGTGTGTGTATACGAGTATATAATATTTGGATCTACTGAGCCTATTTTAAAACTACTTTCACTTTAACCGGGACAGCCTTTTCCAATGACAAAAGCCACTTTTTATCCCGGGAAAACATACGATTCCCACGAGACGTGTACCTAGATGTAGTGCACCTCGTAGTGTACATCTAGGTTTCGTATATCAGAGCAATAAAAGCACGTTCCATTATACGATTGTGAATTCCATACGGGCTAACCTTACCGGCCGCGGCGGCGCCGGCTCTAAAACCCAACGAGCCACGAAAGAGTTTGTAAAGGCAGCCAGCAATAGCAATCACAGCAGTATTAATATACCGTGACCGAGTTCATTAAGATTATGACCGGAGATATACATAATTCATACGTAATAATAAGCTACACATAAACTCGCCAATCTACATTGAGGCAGCTCGGAGGGTCCGAGCTGTGTTCACTGATCCACTGTCTTATGGGAAAGGCTGTGCCCAACCGTGGGACGATAACTTGGGTTTGGGTATATTTAGGCGATCGACTTGTTTGAATAAACATTTTCTGGATTTTAAGCCTTTGGTTCTACAGCGACAATCTTACATCTACCCAGCTGATTGGTTTATGCTTGGATCAATAAGCAGCCAAGGCGCCAATTGGCTGGTGATGGCTGCCTTGCTATGGTTACTGGCGATGATTGGCCGATGTTAAATTTTTTATTTTCGATAATCACACCCCTGATTTAGTGTCAAAACTGTCAAAACTGTACTGTGTTTTGTACGAAAATATTTTCTGAGGCAGAATAAAAGTCATCTCCATTAATAGGCTGTCTATCGCAAATCGCAGACTTAATTAAAGTTGTGCAAAGAAAAATTATAATTAACTTTTAATCGTAATTAAAACATAATTATAATTTTTCTTTGAACTTAAACTTATATAACCAATACAAAAAAAACAGCAATTTAAAAATGATAAAATCTTTGACTACGAGTAAAAATGCCATAACGAGTACCTACTCTACGCAAAATAAAGATAAGTTCTAAGTCATACCTATATGGCCTTACTAAACCTTCATGTCGCTATACTCGTGAATATATACTATTTTTCTTCAATTTGAGTAAAAAAAAAGTAAAATTAATGTCTAAATAACTCTGGAATCCAATAAAATAATTGGTGCAAATACCTAGTTATCGATAGGTATGTACTACGTGACCATGAATTCCCGAAGAGCATCATCTCTTTGTGTTGGAGTCATTAAGACTAACTCAACCAGATGTTTTAAATAATAAGGAGTAAAAGGCTCCCGTGGAACAATTGCTTCGAAGGAACTCTCTAGGACGTTGCACCCGACATTCCACCAATGGCCGAGGAGCCGTGTGTTGACGCGCGGCGGAAGGGCGCGCGCGGGATGTGCATCCAATATGAGCGGCGCAGACGCAGCCCAGACGCTAGCGCCATTTTTAAATGATGCGCCTTCCTGTCTAACAGGGCTGTGAATGAAGCTTTGAGGTTGTATGATTTTTGAAGTTTTTGAGTTGTGTCATTTTTACCCACGACGGAACGTAGTACGGGTATATGCGTTAAGGGTGAGAGATCGTTTGTACATTAATTAGTTGAAATAGTGTTTTGTTTATTTGTATGTAAAATTGTGCATACAAACCAAAAATCTAATTATTATTGTTTATTTGTTTAATCGTTTGTTTAACACGTTAGCTGCGGCACCAATTTTTGCATACTTTCCGTTCCTGCGGCACGAGGTATAATCGGCCCGTACCGTGACCAGACGTTAGGGCGACACGCGGTCTATTAGACCCCACCTCCTTTTGATAAATGAGAATTTTGGTCCTTATTGATATAGACAGTGAATTGATGAACCCTAATCCACCGTCGCCCCGGGATCTGATGGCTAGTTTAGGAATTATTAGCAAAACAACATATGGGATCTTATACACCTCGTAACGCACTGAAATAGGGCAAATTTTCGCTGCGATTAGTGATGGGAAAAATAATATCGACGTTTTTAAACTGTCTTAACTACGCAACGACTTGACCGTTTTTGATCAATTATATCTCATTAGATCGTTTTAAGGGCAAAACCTGGCAAAACAACACAAAGCTATCAAAGGATACATTTTTTTTAAATAATCTAAATTGTGCTTGAAGGCGCCATAAAGAAAAAAGAACCGGCCAAGTGCGAGTCGGACTCGCGCACGAAGCGTTCCATTCTATACCATTAAGAGGCACCTATTACAGACTTATTATTGGAAAATAATGGATTACGGTTTATGCATAAGGTTTATCTTTCTATTTGTATATGAAAATCTTAATGCGGTTCACAGAATAGAAAAAAAAGGCAACCAGAAGTAGAAAAGAAACTGTCCTATTTATTCTGCCTCGGGCTTTAAAAACACAATTATTAGAACTTGAATTAACATTAAAAAATTAAAAGGACGTGCTCTCCAATCGACGTGATGCACAACACTGGTCGCGGGAAGCTCGCGTTGAGTGCGGTACGAGGTCAGGGGGGATATGGGACGTTTTAGCCTCGTTCCGCACTGCATTAAAATTATATTAATTCAGTGCGGCACGAGGCCTAAGACATCCGGTACCAAGATAGGTACACCACCGAGTCCGGAACCATTAGTGATCTCAAATATATATTTATCTCTTTCCTACACTGGACCAAACCAAAGCTATGCCATTCGCACGACAGAGAAATTCACTTTTTTGCTTGCCGCACCACAGGGAAGTTGCATCAGGGGTGATTTAGGCCTCGCTTCGCACTTAACGTGTTAATATTGGAATAAGTAAACAGTGCAGTGTCACAGTTTAAAAAGTTTCTGACTGATTGTTTTGAAAACTGATTTTTTTTACAATTGATAGGCTTGCGCTTGACCACAATCATGTCCAATGGGCAGAAGTGATGAGGTCTAGGATGGAGCGCGCTTGCCTAGAAAATGCCTATACACATTCTGCCTGCCATGCCTGTACATTATTCTCTTGAAGGCACCCAGATTGTACTTGGCTAGGAACACGGAGCTGGAAGGGCCTTCCACACATTAGCGGTTCGTATCAGAAACGTGGAAGAAAAAACGTTTCTTTCGAGTACGCTGTACATCAACCACATAAGGATGCCACTTCTCTCGACGTCTTGCGGTTCTGTGGTAGAAAGGTGAAGGAGGTACAAGGTTGTGGAGTTCCTGAGTACACTAACTTTTTGCGTCAGCGCTAGAGTCGCTGTTTCTCTTGCGGAGTGAGCCTTCTGTACCGTTAGTTACTATCATGTATTCCGTGGTTCTAATTACTAAATTCACAGCGAGCCAGCCCTATATGAAAGGCGTCTCGTGAGCAGCACATCTAGTGGTTGCGTCACCGCAGGAGCCGCACGCGCAGGAACAATGGGAGCGATTCCAGGCACGTAACGATGCTACACTACGCTGATAGGTTCTTTCATCTCCAGGGTTTGATGAACCAGGCCCCCATCTCGTTAGCGGCTGACTTATGTCTACAGTAATGATGATGATAATGTCTTACGTATGTCTACATACAATAATGATGATTGTTGATATCCGGATGGCGCAGCTGTAGTGACCCTGGCGTCTGCGTCGGAGGTCGTGGCTTCGATTCCCACTGGTAAATGTTTTTGTGATTGAGCATGAACGTTTTCAAGTTTCTGGGTGTTTTTAATACTTGTATTTATCAGTTATCTAATACTTATAACACAAGATATTTAGTTTAGGGCTAGACTGCGATGTATAATGTCCTAATATATTTATAATATTAATATATATATAGCTACTCGTGCTGATTCACTGACTGACTCATTGATCACCTCTCCTGAACAATTTTGTATGAAAAATTTTTTTTTCAATTACCATTTCGTACAGAAGAGAAAAATTCATTCGGAGGAAAAATATGGAGAGAGCTGATGATTGAGGATTTCGAAGACGGGTAAAGAGCACAGCCAAAGGTATTGAAGATAGGTGGAGGGTGCTCGACCAAATGTCATTTGAAATGTCGTCCAATTGGCAGTTAGCTGAAAAAAAATTCAAAATGGCGGATTCAAAATGGCCGCCATACGAATTTCGTCGATTTCTCGGAAAGTATAAAAGATGGAAGAACGGTTTCTTGACAAGAGTTGATCAGGACAAAAAGGTCTATTTGATGGCAAGAAAAAAAAATCAAAATGGCGGAATTTATTTTTCCATAGAAAATGTATGGGGAATGTTGAAGAGACTAACAGTTGGTAATTATGCAAGGTTGTGATGCGGTGCAAATTGTGCGGGATTGTGGTTTTCGGAGAGTTACTAGAGTTATGTATTTACAATAATTGCCATTCTGAATTATAATACTTAATTGACAATATGTATTATGAAAAATGATAGTTACAAAAATGATAATATCAAACTAATGACAATATTTACATTTTCTTCTTATATTCATACGCCATAAGGCAGAATGTACAAGGATATTGATTGTTATTGTGACCACCTAATGTACCTACATTCTTATGAATAAATGACATTTATTTATTTATTTTTAAAAATATGGAGAGAGCTGATGATTGAGGATTTCGGAGACGGGTGAAGAGCACAGCCAGGGTATCGAAGATAGGTGGGGGGTGCTCGACCAAATGTAACTCGAAACGTCATCCAATTGGCAGTTAGCTGAAAAAAAATCAAAATGGCGGATTCAAGATGCCCGCCATACAAATTTCGTGTTTTTATATCTCGGAAAGTATAAAAGATAAGAGAGTGATTTCTTTGCAAGACGTAATTAGAATCTCAAGGTCTACGGGATGAATGAAAAAAAAATCAAAGTGGTTGAATTTATTTTTCCATGGAAAATGTGAATGCTACAATAAACCCAAAGGCCTATCAAAAACTATGAAAAGTATGAGAAGAGATGATGGTCTATGATTTGGATGATGATTGAGGAGCACGGTCATGGATTTAAAGATAGTTAAGAACTGTTTGAATAAAAATACACTGAACCTCACCCGGTATTTTTTATTTAAACAGCTCTTAACTATCTTTAAATCCATGATCGTGCTCCTAGGTAATTCTTTTAGCCCATTGCCAATCTAATTCCAATTGGCGATGGTGATGACGGCGATTCTTTTATAGGTGAGAAGACAGCCCGCGGGCCACATGTGGCCCGCGCTTCCACGCGCCCTACTAGTTACTATATATATAGCTGCTTGTGCTGATTCACTCACTGACTCATTGATCACCTCTCCTGAACAATTTTGTATGAAAAATATTTTTTTCAATTACCATTTCGTATAGAGGAGAAAAATTCATTCGGAGGAAAAATACGGAGAGAGCTGATGATTGAGGATTTCGGAGACGGATGAAGAGCACAGCCAAGGGTATTGGAGATAGGTGGGAGGTGCTCGACCAAATGTCATTTGAAACGTCATCCAATTGGCAGTGAGCTGAAAAATTTTTCAAAATGGCGGATTCAAAATGGCCGCCATTCGAATTTCGCCGATATCACGGAAAGTATAAAAGATGGAAGAATGGTTTCTTGACAAGAACTGATCAGGACTCGAAGGTCCATTTGATGGATAGAAAAAAAATTCAAAATGGCGGAATTTATTTTTTCCATAGAAAATGTATGGGGAATGTTGAAGAGACTAACAGTTGGTAATTATGCAAGGTTGTGATGCGGTTTTTCGGAGAGTTACTAGAGAAAAATATGGAGAGAGCTGATGATTGAGGATTTCGGAGACGGGTGAAGAGCACAGCCAGGGTATCGAAGATAGGTGGGGGGTGCTCGACCAAATGTAACTCGAAACGTCATCCAATTGGCAGTTGGCTGAAAAAAAAATCAAAATGGCGGATTCAAGATGGCCGCCATACTTTCGTGTTTTTATATCTCGGAAAGTATAAAAGATAAGAGAGTGATTTCTTTGCAAGACGTAATTAGAATCTCAAGGTCTACGGGATGAATGAAAAAAAATCAAAGTGGTTGAATTTATTTTTCCATGGAAAATGTGAATGCTACAATAAACCCAAAGGCCTATGCCTAAAACTATGAAAAGTATGAGAAGAGATGGTCTACGATTTGAATGATGATTGAGGAGCACGGTCATGGATTTAAAGATAATTAAGGGCGGTTTGAATAAAAAATACACTGAACCTCATCTGATGAGGTTCAGTGTATTTTTTATTCAAACAGCCCTTAACTATCTTTAAATCCATGACCGTGCTCCGAGGTGATTCTTTTAGCCCATTGCCAATCGGATTCCAATTGGCGATGGAGATGACGGCGATTCTTTTATAGGTAAGAAGACAGCCCGCGGGCCACATGTGGCCCGCGCTCCCACGCGCCCTACTAGTTAATATATATATAGCTACTTGTGCTGATTCACTGACTGACTGACTCATTGATCACCTCTCCTGAACAATTTTGTATGAAAATTTTTTTTTTCAATAACCAATTCGTATACAAGAAAAAAATTCATTCGGAGGAAAAATATGGAGAGAGCTGATGATTCAGGATTTCGGAGACGGGTGAAGAGCACAGCAAGGGTATCGGAGATAGGTGGGGGGTGCTCGACCAAATGTCACTCGAAATGTCATCCAATTGGCAGTGAGCTGAAAAATTTTTCAAAATGGCGGAAAAAAGATGGCCGCCATACAAACTTCATCGGCGTTCATCTCGAAAAGTATAAAAGTTGGAAGAGTGGTTTCTTGGAAAGAAATGATCAGGATCCGAAGGTTTATTCGATGGATAGAAAAAAAAATCAAAATGGCGGAATTTAGTTTTCCATAGAAAAAGTAAGGGGAATATTGAAGAGACCACGAGTTGTAAAACATGAAGTGCTTTGATGAGGTTTTTTGGAAGACTACCAGAGGAAAATATGAATTGAGGTGATGATTGAGGATTTTTAAGATAGTCAAGAGCATGGGCAAGGTATTATAGTTAGGTGGGGAGTGCTAAAACAAAAAATACTCGGAACTTCACGCAATTGCCAGTGAGCTGAAAAAAAAAACAAAATGGCGGATACAAGATGGCCGCCATACAAATTTCGTGTTGTTCTATCTCGGAAAGTATAAAAGATAAGAGAGTGGTTTCTTAGCAAGAGGTGATCAGGATCTCAAGTTCTACGGGATGCATGGAAAATAATTCACTGTGGCGGAATTTATCTTTCCATGGAAAATGTCCATACTATGAGAAGAGACAGTGATCTAGGATTTGGATGATGATTTAGGAGCACTGTCATGGTTTTAAAGATAGTTAAGGGCAGTTCGAAGAAAAAAATACGCTGAACCTCATCCGATGAGGTTCAGCGTATTTTTTTTGTTCGAAATGCCCTTAACTATCTTTAAAACCATGACAGTGCTCCTTGGTAATTTTTTCAGCTTACTGCTAATCGAATTACAATGGGCGATGGAGATGACGGCGATACCGTTATGGGCGGGAAGACTGCACGCGGGCCACATGTGGCCCGCGCACTCACGCGCCTTACTAGTTTATTTATATCAAAATATGCATGGTAGTCTTCGTGCGTTATACGCGTATCACGCAGTTTGTCGAAATGTTTGTGGCTGATGTAAAAACTACATAAAGAAACTGTATTGTTGTACGGTTCGTAAAAGATCCACTATATTTGAAAAGGTTTTTCTTCCAAATTCCATGTATTATTATTATGTTATGCATGATCAAAACATACAGTCAACTTGAGAACCTCCTCCTAGAAACAATATATTTTAAAATTTAAAAAATTACAATTTAATATTTACAAAATATATACACCGTCCAACTGATCATTTATGACCTTCTCCTTTTTTTGAAGCCGTTTAAAAATATATGTGATGACGCAATAAAAACACATTGCATCTTGCTGCTAGCAACTTGTTAATATACTTGTCCAAGGTCAAGTGAGACCCTAAATTAGTCTGGATCCGAAAAACTTAAAAATCAAAAGTAGGTATACTAAAAGCGCCAGGATTAGAAGATCCAATTCCTCAATTACCGGATTGGCAATTAGAAAACTATCTTTGCTTAATTGGCCACTGGAGTAGCCACTATAAGGCCTTAGCACCGAGCGATTTATTGTTCCGGCGCATTGCCGTAGGGAATCCAATTAAGGTTGTAATGTAGAGTGGGGTAGGTAAAGGTCTAAATGATTGCCATAACTCTTGCCGGTTGGAGCGTACCATCTTTGACTGGATCGTCACATGCCGGCACGCGAGCTGTTGCCAGGCGTAAATCTTTCGGCCCCGACTCACGGCCCATTTTGAGACTAAGAATTGCTGCATACATCACCTTTATACGTCTGTGTATGTGTGTGTACCATCATCTTCTTATTCCACCTTCGAAACAAAGTACGGCTGTCAACTTGCGAAAAGCTCCTCTAACGGACACTGGTAACATACTAGGGTACCTAATATTGCAGGAATACCCATTTGATATATACTAGGGAAGTATGTATTTGCAGCAGTAGTGGCACATTGCTTTCTGCGCCAGGCATTTTAGAGATTTCACCTTAAATCGATCGGTCGCCAGAGCATCGTTTGCTGTCTAAAAGTGGGCAATTTGTAGGCATTGTAGGCTAGCGATCTGCTGTGCTATTCTTAAAAATTTACATCCCTGAAACAGCTGTCAGATACCTGCCATACCAAAGATGGCTTGCAAAATTGAATTCCAGTACATCTGACGAATTCATAGATGCAGAGATGTACGCTCGTCGCTGCTTTAAGTATTTTTGCAGAATAGCACGGCTGGTTGGAAAGAGCTTGCATATGGGCTGACCACTCGTGGCTGCAGTCCAGTTGCCTTGTTCACTGTTAGAGATTATAAAACTCAATATTCGAACACTGGCGTTCTGCGCATCAGACCTAAGTTCCGAGAAGCATCATCATTCGCTCCTCAACACGTAATAATAGTCCTCGGTTCGCGCCACGGCTATATCCTCAGCGGTTTACCGATATATCTTTTGACTCTTTTAACTAGTTACTGTTTGCCATTATGTATGTATACTTGTGGAAGTTAACAATAACGAGTTCCTAGGACACGCGCTTTATTTATCTTATGTGGACGAATATCACGTACAGCATGTTTGTATCCCATTAGACTAAAAGTATCAAACCAATTTGGCTGTTTGGAAACGAAGTAGATAATTAGCATACCCCGGATTAACAAAGGCTGCTTTTTATCCCGAGAGAAACCATCCAAAATTCACGCACATACAACCGTTTGGTTCAAGTATACTCGTAGCTATTCCAAAATGGGCAAGGTCGTAAGCCAGTTTCAATCAGTAAGGTTACCAATGTTTGATCGTGTGTTAACACTCGGGTTAGGGCCTTGATTCAACGTGACGCTGAGATTTGAACGTAACGCCTCTTACGGAACTCAGTGATAATGAAATGATGGAATTGATCTTGTGTATGACGATAAATTGAGTTTAGTTTTAAAAAACTTGGCTTAGCAGGTACGAGGTACAGCACCCATGTTTTGTTGCCCAGGACAGTGGCTTTTTAGTCTGTAAGCCACATATTTTTTTATAGGGTTCTCATTGCCCTTGTTAGCATGGCATGGTATGTAACATATTTCTCAGTATAATATAAAAAAAACTCAGTAAAATGGCGCCTGTTTTCTCGCGGTTCGCCAGGTCCAGTCCATAATATGTGTAACATATTTCTCAGTATAATAGACATATTATGGACTGGATCTGGCGACCCCGAGAAAACTGGTGGCCAAAAATGTTTGTTTTAATAAGCCGCCCGCAGTATTGTCCCTTATGACATGCAAATGCATGGACTGCGGTCTACGCTACTGATCATATTGTCTTGTTCTTAGTCATCACACAAGTTTCAACAGGGATAGTTTCTAGTTGATCTTCTCCTCGAGGCTTGCCTCCTCGCCTCGAGGACCCTCACCTTCCTGGCTTGTAACCTGCTGGTGTGTTGGATCTGGTGGCCCCGCGCGGTCAGCGATCACGTCACTGCCCTGGGGGGGTGATGGGGTCTGGTTTACTGGGACTTGGACAGTTTCAGCCCTATTGTGGCATGTTAGCAAACATTTTGACAGATGGCGCTACATAATCTTGCATAAGGGCGTCAGGTTGCCTGCGCCGAACTATCAGCTCTTATCGGTACCGACCCGCGAAGGTCAGCGCACGTAGTCTCCATACTTGTGTCAAGCCAGCGCCGACATGTTTCGAGTTGCTCCGATCAGCGCTGTATACAAGTATGGAGACTACCTGCGCACCGGGCTGGCACCGATAAGCGCTGGTAGTTCGGCGCAGGCAACCTGCTTTGTAAATGCATACGCGCTTAAGAACGTTTGCGTAAAAATTGCAGATAAACGTATTCATACTCGGCAGTGCTATTCTACAAAATGTCCATCTCTGAAACAGCTGCCAGCCAGCTGCCAAGCCGAAGATGGCATGCCAAATTGTATTCTGCAATTAATTTCAGTTCGCTCGACAACCATCCATGCGACACTATGCGCTGCGTTGGCGGTAACGGGAGATGTAGAAAACTTCAACTTGTCTTATTTGTATGAAAAATGGTATTCTGAAATTCTAAGGTCCATCCCTGAAGCAGCTGTCACACAGCTGTCATACCGAAGATGGATATTTAAAATTAATAATTCATGGATGCATAGATGTCAGCTCGTCGCTGTTTGAAGTATTTTCGCAGAATAGCACAGCTGGTTTGTTATCGGTGCTCATTATGCTCAATTTTTTCAGCAACGTCCTCGCCTTGCCACCTTTGACCATAACCCATTGAGCTGCGCGGGAGTATGTCACACCGCTGGGGCCGTGCGACCGCCGCATGGGAATCACTGAAGCATTGTTTTTTACGCACATTAACAATATAATGATTTATGTCCACAAGGAAAATCACCGTTTACCTGAGGGCGGGGTAGACGTTTCGTGTAATCTTTGCCATTCACTTTTTGACGAAATATTTTGGTCTTGTATTCTGACAACAATGCATTAGTGTTTTGCGTAACTCGCACATTGGTGACATTCATGAGCTTAGATTCTTGATTTTCAATAAATTATTATTAGAAAGTGAAAATAATTTCAACTTCATTATATGTAAAGCAACTAGAAACACAAAAGTATAAATTGGGGGAATAGAAATGCTTTCTCAAGACGAGCTAAAGGAAAGAGAAGGAAATTTTACCTACCTATCTGCAATTTCTCAATTTCTTTTTAGGGATCATATGAAAATGATAAAAATAGATCCTATTAGGTGCGACTTTATCCGTTCGTCTGTTTGTAACACTCGACTATTCTAAATTGAAACTAGCCGACACACCAAACGTTTTATGGTATTTCAATTATTTCTCACTTATTTCGTCCACTTGATGTGCGAAACGGGGGTTAAATATTTACATTTTTAACCCTTGAGTCAACGTCTCTCATTGGACAATTTTGACAACTTACACAACTTACTCTGGGTTAGCGTGTTAACTCTGGGTAGACGCAAGTGGGCCAGGGGTATGAAAAATACGTATATAGTTTGCGATTGCGAATGTGAAAAAAGTCAGGTCGTAAGGCACAGATTATTGTTTAAATGTCACAGGTTTAAGGGCAATGGGTACCATCCGGGCGCGAAAAAACAAATTTTATTTAGTTTTTCGCTCATAGTGGGGTAATTATAAATCGAAAGCTAATGGCAATGAGTTTTGCGGGCACAACATTTATGCATCTACATGTTTTTAATAAAAACTCTGCTCAACAATACTCATTTACTTCATATTGGTTTCCGATAGCTCGAAATCTGGGAAACTGCAAAAAATTATCTTTCGGGAACCAATATGAGATGAATGGGAACTTTCAAGCAAAGTTTCTATCAAAAACATGTAGATGCATAAAAAGTAGGCCCGCAAAATGCATTGCCATAAATTTTCAATGTGTAGTTAGTGTAATATTTGCGAAAAACTAAATAAAATTTGAATTTCGCGGGCTGGTAGGCGGGCTTAATTAATGAGGCGGCTCCTAGTTTTTAGTGCACTCAATGAAATAAAAAAAAAATAGTTAGAAAAAAGTAACAATTAATTGCACACTCTACAATACTCGTGGAGTCGTTGGAATATTATTACGTAATGGCTCTATTTGTTTGTGCCTTAACAACGCTTTGTTGTATTCGTCCGAGTCAAACAATGGTATTTGTGTGTGTATGGCAAATGTATTATTTACGATTGTTTAATACATTCTTTAGTTTATGGGAAAAATATGGGAATATGAAAATGCTTCAGCAAGTAGCCATAACGAATAAACTTATAGGTACCCTGAACAATAAATTAATTTTTAAATTAAAAATTGTTTCTTCTAAAGCTCCCTCTACGTCTACACAATGGCTTGTGATGGGCCATGCTTTGCAACGCACAACTGTAGGCCACGATCACTTGGTGTTCACACAATGGCGCATGGCTCATTGCTGCCTGGTGAGGCACTTGCGAGTTGCGATGAACGTAGAAGTTGTTACGGCCGCGGCTATTTATTTTCAATATAATTCTTTGTTGAGATTATTTTAAATATTCATACAATGTTAACTAGTAATCCTAATAATATTATAAAAGCGAAAGTTTGTGTGTGTGTATGTTTGTTACTCCTTCACGACTCAATTACTGAACCGATTTAGCTGAAATTTGGAACATAGGTAGCTTATAACCCGGATTAAAACATAGGCTACTTTTTATCTCGGAAAATCCGTAGTTCCCGTGGGATACTCAAAATACCAAATTTTCTAGATCAATCTATAGCTACATCTATAGATAGATTGTTCAAGCGAACTTGCTTGAAAGCATGTTCATAGGTTGGAATAGGGAACGATAACGGGAAAATGACGTTTCCCTTAGGATTCATGAAAAAGCGAATTTGACGCGGGCGGGGCCGCGGGCAAAAGCTGAATCTTTTATCGCTATAAATGTGAAAATGGCCACTATGTAGGTTCTGAACATAGCACTGTACGCATTTAACAAGTGTGTTTTAGTTGAACAAGGGGATAAAGGATAGAAATGCTATAAATAATAATGCTATAATGCTATCAATAATGCATAATGTTATAAATGTGAAAATGGGTACCCGTATTATAGGTTCCGACATTACAACTGTTTCGCCATTAGCATTTTGTGTTTTAATTGAGCAATAAGATACAGGTTAATAATATTATAACTATGAAAACGGGTACCTATATGATATAGGTTCTTAACTAACATCTGTTTCGTTACTGACAATGTATGTTTTAGTTGAGCTGTGGGATATGGTATAGTAATTAGTAATGCTATAAATGTGGAAATGGGTACCTACCCATAAAGGTTCTGAAAGTACAATTGTTTCGCTATTGATAATGTGTGTTTTGGTTAAGCAATGGGATACAGGTTAATAATGCTAAAAAGGTGTTCCTGTATAGTTTCTGATATTAGAACTGTTTCGCTATTAAAAATATGTGTTTTAGTTGAGCAATAGAATATGTGATAGTAACTATGCAATAGATGCAAAAATGGATACCTATAAGGTAAAGGTTCTGAAATTATTTCACTCTTAAGCGGATACGTTGATTTTATTTTCGTCCTTCTCACTCTTATGAATACGTTGGTGGGTTAGGTAAGGTTAGGTTAGTATGCAGCGTTGCGGAAGAATATAACAGAAAAAGGTTGTTTTACCTAATTACTTCAAAAACTAAGCCAGTTATTTAAATGTCGTTCTGAGCGATTTTGGGAATTATTTTTTACCGATACATAAAAACAAAAATCAATTGAGAAATTGACATTAGAAAAATTGAGATTTTGGAGCAATTTTTGGGAAAACTTTTTGGCGAGAAATTTTTATCCAATCGTGTTTCTGAAGCTAGGTTAACACATATGCTGTTTTTTCCCAGAAAATCCAGGACTCCCACGGGATTTGTAAAACCCCGAAATTCACGCGGGCGAAGCCGCGGGCAAAAGCTAGTTTCGAATATATTTTGCAAAAAAATATCGCCAAAAGAGTGCATTATCCGTATCAGCGGTCGGTTACACACCACTGACCACGCAACGCCACGATTCCTTTGAAGTGTGCCCCAAAAACCGACAACTTCCCGATCGCGCGCCATCGTTGACCATCCGCTATTGTATACCATTTCCCCCTGTACACAATGGCGATGGCCTGCAGTGGGCCAGCATACGCCATTGTGTAGCGGCTACTTAAAAAGTAAAGAATTTGGGCAGGGCGGACGGGCGGCGCGAAAAAATGTCGCCAGTTTACCGGTGTCAAAAATGCTTTTTTGTCACCAGCAGTTAGACGACGATGTAGTTCACTCAGCAGCCACCGCTAGAATTTTGACAGATGGCCCTACAGTTTGCTTGTACGGAAAAGGTTTACGTAAATGGTTCGGATGCCCATAACCTCATTAACCTCAGGTTACTTATATATTAAATTTATTTTTGTCTTTCTCACTCACACACACACACACACACACACACACACACACACACACACACACACACACACACACACGCACGCACGCGGATAAGTTGGTGGGTGTCAACATGCAGCGTCGTGGAAGAATATAACAGAAAACGAAATTTTACGGAGTAAATCTTCTGTACCGAAAGGTTATAAGTATTCTGTGCTAAAGCCTAGAAATCTAGTCTAAATTCGGACAGCGTCTTGGCGTATTATTATTATTATTATGATTTATATAAAAATAAGTCGGGTTTTCCTTCCTGACGCTATAACTCCAGAACGCACGAACCGATTTCCACGGTTTTGCATTCGTTGGAAAGGTCTCGGGCTCCGTGAGGTTTATAGCAAAGAAAATTCAGGAAAATTTTCAACAGAAAAGCGGGAAAATCTTTTTAGCGGGAAAGCCATCTGGTGGCGAAACGGAGTTGAGTTCGCCGGGTTTGCTAGTGATTTATAGATATTTCAATCCACAATAACGCGTCTCTCTCAATCTCGTCTCTCAAATCGTCTCTGTCAATTTCCATACGAATCGAGTAAAATGTAAACAATTTTGACAGAGTGCTTTTTTGGATGATCATAGAAAGATCATAGAAAAGTGTCGATTGTATATCAATATCGTAAGTAATTGTTATACAATCATATTAATATAATCGCCACTTGTGGTGGAATATTTCTGAGAAAAGCGAAAGTGCTGGCGCCACATTTAGGGTTGTCACCAAAATACGGTCAGCATTTTTTAAGTGAGAATTTATTGTGCTAAAAGTTCTATCTCTTATTTACCCTTTTTTACCTTAGTAGCTGTGTATTATTGGCCAAGCACGAGTCGGGGTCTATATAGAAAGGTTTTGTACAGTACATATACAGCTCTCAAATAAAATGAAACTGCATATTAAATCGTCTTCCTACCATGGTAAACACCATGGTATCCGTTAAAACTTGACAGCTTAGAGCTATCTTTAGAAAAGGCCATATAGGTGGCGGATAAATGAACAGACACCATCTAAAAGGGTCTATCATAATAATAAAAAAAGATTCCGACGAATTGAGAACCTCCTCCTTTTTTTGAAGTCGGTTAAAAATAGTTTTTGAGATAGATCCAAAAGACCCCTTAAAGAACAAAAATTTTAAATCCAAATGTTAGTAGGTTCATCATTCGACGATCTTTCAATTTTGTGAAGCACCACTCCTATTGAACAGTATTTGAATTTTGAATAATGATTCAATAACAATAAATAAATAATAATCGCAAAATTCAAACGTAATAATTATAAAGTGAAATAAGTAAAGTGTAGGTAAATACCTAAAGTGTGCTGAAGTGATCGTTGTAAGGTCAACGTTGACGCACGACTCGCGTTGTTACATTATATACTTTACACGCAAATTCATCAAATTTTTATTTAAGTACATTGAGTACTCAGCGAGTAGGAGCGGAACTCTCTCCCACATTTAAGGCCGACAGTCATACCTATGAACGTCTGACATTTATTATGCCTCTAGAACGTTCAGCCATGTCTCCATGTGTTTTTAAGATCGCTTTCGAACGAAATTCAAAAAAATGTAAAATAAAGCGCTGAGGACGAATCCGCTCTTACTGGTCGCGTGTACTTATTGAAATTACGTGATAAATGGAAAATATGTACTTATTGCGAAATTATAACGCGTTAAATAGTAAGACATAGCAATTGCGAGTAAGCGGGTTTTGAAAATTATAGCGACATCTAAAAATTTTAAAAAAATTTAAAATATATTATTTTTATATTATTTTTTCCGGATTCCAAAGTGATATTAGATGCAAATAAAAAATAGCATTTTCAATAAAATCTGTATGTCTACAAAAAAAAATTTTCTATGCTATTTCATGACGAGCATTTTGAAAAGGATACCACCATTTTTACGTGTCTTTTTACGTGTCTTATTTGACATAACTAATTCTATATAACTCGACACTATACCTACAGCCAGTTTACGAGCAAAATATATATTCAAATAATAATCATTATTATCAATTAACATTTATGATGTTATCGTTAAGCATTATGAGGCAGGACGCAATAAATTAAATCCTAAGCATTTGGCGCTTTATAACGCCTCGGGTAAATAAATAATCTGCAGCTAAAATAAAGATGATGCATCTTACACACAGTTCCCATGAGTTTTATGAGACATATTTTTGTACACATTTGGTTTTGGCTTCTTAGAATAACAATGAATGAACATGAAGTTTTCTGATTACATTTTTTGCTTTTTTTTTCAAAGAAGAATCATGTTGGTCATGCTATTTTTGACTAACTGTTCCTCGCGGCTACTATTTACTACTGTTGTCTCCGTTATCCTTTTAGAACACAGCAACATAGTGAACTTACAGGTTAAAGAGCATGCCACGGGTGTGCCCGCGAAATTCAATTTTTTTGTGGTTTTTCGCGATTTTTAAGCTAATAAGACATAATATGCTTATGTTACTCAATTTGCGGTAATTCCAGTATCGTTCGTCTTCACGTGTTTGTATAAAAATCTCTGCTTGAAAGTGTCGAGTTAAAAAGAAATAAGTCCGAGATTTGCGAGTTAATCACTTAAAACTCGATACTTGCACTAATTTCCTAGGATAGACATTTTTAAGCAAAGATTTTGTTATAAACATGTAAAGATGATACTGCCATTTCCGCGAATTGACTGCCATAAACCTATTATGTCTAATTAGCGTACAAATTGCAAAAAAACACAAAAGTTTTGAATTTCGCGGAGACTTGTTGCGCTCGCATTTATTTAGTTTTCCTGACGCAACGACATAATTGCGAAGTGTTAAAGGGACCCGGGATTCAAACCCCACTCCCTAACGAGAGGCACAGGTCCGATGGTAACTTGACGTCAAGAATGATAAGCGTGTTTGACTTTATTTACGTACCAAGATTAGCTGTAACGACTGCTAAGTACATCGTACAATGGCCGATCAAATATTCATCAGATACGCACGGATTTCCTCCGCGGTACCAGTGACCTGCACAACGTGGCCCGCACACAAGATTTTTTTTAATACTAAGCTTTTTTAACTACATATAATAGCAATAATAACGAGACGTTTGTCTTGTCTGGTTGGAGGCTTCGGCCGTGGCCAGTTACAATCCTACCAGCAAAGACGCACCGCCAAGCGATATTAAGGAGCACACCACATGTGTGCCCGCGAAATTCAAATTTTTTGTGGTTTTTCGCGATTTTTAAGCTGGCAGTCAAATTGCGATAATCCCAAGATCATCTTCACGTATTTATATAAAAATCTCTGCCTGTTAAGTGTCGAGTTAAAGAAATTAATCCGAGATTTGCGAGTTGCTCACTTAAAACTCTTTACTCGGTCTAATTTCCTAGGATAAACATTTTTATGCAAAAATTTAACTTTAAAATTAACTTATTAACAGTAAAAGATTTAAAAAATAACAGAATTGATATTAAAATTTAAGCTAAAGCCTCATTGAAGCCAAACATTTGCAAAAATTTTGATATAAACATGTAAAGAAGTAACTGACATTCTCGCAAAATGACTGTCATATAAGCCTATCATGTGTAATTAGCGTACAAATTCCAAAAAACCACGAAAATTTTGAATTTCGCGGGCAGACCTGTTGAGTTCGCCAATATTCTAGATAACTGTCCATGTTTTGCCTTACTAGAGATATAAATTTGACGTAACTAGTATGGAGCTTATGTCACATTGATATCTGTAGTAGAGCAAATAGAAGATATAGAATATTGGGAACTGGCATTAGCGTTCCGGCGCGATGCTGTTTAGAAACTGTAAGGGGATGTTTCTGAAACCTCTTCCACTGAATCGAACCTTACCATCAAATGAGATCACACTTGTAGTGTAAAAAACAGTTGAGTTGAGAATGGGGAACCCCCAAAGTTTATTGTTTTTTTTTTATTTTTGTTTGAAAACGGAATACAAAGTTTCAACAGTATAGTTCTTATAGCTTCGAAAAAAGTGGCTATGACATACGGACAGACAGATAGACATGACGAATCTATAACGGTTCCGTTTTTTGCCATTTGGCTACGGAACCCTAAAAAGCAAAACTTTTAAATACTGCCGATATCACGTGCCATATCCAGTGCCATAGTGCCAGTGTCTACATTGCGATTTGAAAAGAGAAAGTGCCGAGTTTCTTGCCAATTCTTCTCTGTGTATAGCCTGCGAGCTTATAAGATAGGCACAGTGCGTAAAAAAATAAAGATTTTCATTTCAATGTCTAATTGACGTTTTCTACTCTCCATGAATCTCTGCACAACCACTCAAACACAATTACAAAAAAAAACCAAAATCGCTTGAGCTATACTTACTTATTCGAATTTAGAAAGACTTAAAGAATAACTACTTATTATTTATTATTTATTTAACACTTTATTTGTACACCACAAAACATAATACTATAACTAAGAAGTAAAAATTAACTAGTACAAAAGGCGGCCTTATCGCTTGGTAGCGATCTCTGCCAGGCAACCTACAGATAAGGAAAATACAGAGGAACCATGGACTGCAAGTGGTGCAACACTACAATATTTATACCTAAATTCAAATAAGTACATACTACTACATACACAAATAAAAATAATAAAATAAATATATATAATAATAAATATTAAATAATAAAAAAACTAATATATAATACTGAATACCCAATAATTATAATATATTATGTATATAATCTGTTATGTTACAAATAAGCAAATAATACTTACTTAGTCGTCATTAAGTAGCCAGAGTTGAAAAAATTGCTTCTTTACAGAGTTTTTAAATATGTTGAGGGTTTTCGACTGCCGTACCTCTAAGGGGCATTCCATAAAATAATTGCCCGCACATTGAAAGGCTGCTCATACTTATGTAGCTTTTTTCAGCGGTCTCACCGCTTTTTTAATTCTCTTCAATTTTTTGAATCTCGATTTACAAGTACCAATAAAATAAAATGTACCTACTTTGTTATGTGATGATTGATGATAATAACGAAAGACGGATAAAGTATGTGTATTCAGAGGCTTAGGTTAATCTAGAGCATATCCCTTTTCCCTTGTCGGTAAAGTCGGCAAAAACCCACTGTACCGTACTCGGTACAATCGGCCGGGTGAACGGAAGCGCGCCGTAAAAGGCTTTCGCGACGCCATCTTGCAAAATTAATTGGCAACTGCAACATTGTAAGGATAAGGAGGTGTAACATTCGAGTTTGTATACCTAAGTATATACATTCCAAGTCGATCACTCAGTTTGTTTTGTCTTTCTTACTCTTGCGAATACGTTGGTCGGTGCAAATAACTCATTACTTTCTTTGCGAACTTATATAATCTTCTTCTAAACATATAATTGAAGAAACAGACTGACTGCCTGACATATAAACGTACAGCCCAAATCGCTGGATCTAAAGACTCCAAATAGGGTATTTGACCCCAATTATTTTATTGCTTTATTATAAACTAGGATAAAAATAATGACGTACACTGAATAAACTAATCCAATCGATCAAATAACAAAAAAGTTATAAGCATTTAAATATTTCTGATTAGACAGAGATAGCGATATAAAATTATGACGTCACACCTCACGAATTCCATAGTAGCTTCATACAAATTTTCATTTTGCGAGAAAGGGATAGGAGATCATCCCACTCCAAAATTAAAATGCCTGTAACTTTGTAAATCTTCGTTGGATTTTAATATTTCTTTCAGTGTATGCTATTATTTTTATCCTAGTTTATAATAAAGTAATTTTTTTTATCAAATTCAATAGTAGTGTAATACCCAATTTGCACATAGATTATGTGCACATTTGATGTCTCTAGATCCAGCGAGGTGTAGGGGTGCACTAAAAAAGGATTTTTAAAAACTTTGGACCCCTGTCGGCTGTTTCAACCTAAGTTTGTATTATATCAAGTACGATATACGCCTTCATGCAGCAACTACTGAACCGATTTGGCTAAAATTTGGAATTGTATCTCGATTTAATACATGGGCTACTTTTTATCACGGAAAAGTCGATGGTTCTCGTGGGATTAGCTAAAAACTTAAATTCACGTGGAAAAAATTCCATCACGCCGCGTCTACGATACTGATTTGGCTGAAATTTGGAATGGACATAGGTTACATCCTGGAATAATACATCGGTTACTTTTTATATCAGAAAAGCCATGGTTACTATAATAATAGTAAAAACCTGATATTCACGCGTAAAAATCCTTCACGTTGCAAATACGGAATCGATTTCGCTGAAATTTGAAATTGAGATAGATAATATGCCGGTATAATAGATTGGCTACTTTTTCTTTCGGAAAAAATCATGGTTTCTGCTAGAATAGTTAAAAAGTGATATTCGTGCGGGAGAATTACTCCTGCGTGCCGTAATTACTGGACTGATTTGGCTGAAAGTTGAAATGGAGATAGATTTTGTTCAAAATTAACAACACAAAGGCTACTTTTTATTCCGGAAAACTCGATGGTTTCCGTGGGAATAGGGAAAACTAAAATGTACGCGGGCGAACCCGCGGGTAACTAGTACTCACATAATATAAACTAACACTAAATCACATAACCCTTTTTTAATAAAGTCAGTTAAAACACAAAGAAGCGTCGAACATCCATTCAAAACACGTAGCTGTCGCAAAAATTTGTTTAGCGTCCGGAAACGGCCATTTTTTTTCTTTTTTTTTTTACAACTGCCGCCTTGCACCACGACGCATGCTGCGTACGTTTTGATTCATGAATTAAAAATATCACACGCGCTGTATACTTTGCATACAACGCTCCTCTGTGCTCAGTGAATGGCAAAATCTTTGTATGCATTGAGTGTTACATTGCGTGTTTGGTTTTGATCTATTTATCGTGATTATAAAGAAGATGCTGCGATGGACGTTGAATTTTTTGTATGTTTTTTAGGGAGCCGTACTCAAACGGGACCCTATTACTGATTTTTTTTTTAGAGGAGTCAGTTACGGTAACAGTAGTAATATTAAAATGTACACATGGAATAAAAAATATATTTTTTGATCTCAATACGACATCCCACTTCTGATAAAAAGAATTAAGTATGACGGAATGAGAAAAAAGAGTTTTTTAATAAAATATGGGCTCAGTAAATGAAGTTTGGACACCCACCGCGCATGTCCTCGGCTTGCAACTTAATGGAGCCCTAGGGCTGTAACAAATTATGGCATTATATTCATAAATTTAAAGAGTCTCTACATAGTCTTTTCTTCACAATACACGTAGTTAGCAAGTACCTACGCATTTAAAAATGAACGCCCCTCCACTACATTATTCTTTCAACGTACAAGCGTAAATGTCATTTCCACTATTATGTTTATTGTTTTTTATATATTCGAAGCAGCCCTAATATCGACATTTAGATACAGAAGATAATGATCGAAAGTTTGTCAGTAATCAGTATTAAACCTTATTAGCTGTACGATAAAATCAAATAAACGACATTTTTTGGAGTTGCGTAATTTACATAAAAACGAAAAGCTTACAAATTTACAAAGATGAACGCTGATGCGAACAACGCGCGACGGTATACATGGGAAAAAATCTTAAGTTAATAAATCCTACGGAACCCAGTCTGTTGTACACACATTGCGTTGTAGACGCATTTGCATGTCATTTGGAACATTTCATAAGTGTACAGGATTTCTTATGTCAAAACTGCAATAATAAAAGTTGATCGAAGTTTTCCAGATACCAGTATTGGAGACAATTTTAGCGACGGTAGTACTCGCCTGTTGGCGCGGCGGGGGGACTCTTGGCGGGTGCATCCCGTACTCCTGCCAACGAGGTTGTCGAGGAAATACAGACGGAGGGATGTGAGTTGGGCATTTTATGTTTATAAAGAAAGTAAGATAAAACCCTAACAAGCGAGATCAAACTTCCTACCCTTCGGTAACAATCTGCCATTTCACCGTATTGCGGGGCTATTGCGACTTAGAATTAACTTGAAGTAACTACTTCAGAAATCGTTAAGAATTTCTTAAACTTTACATTCCTCAGATATACCTACTTAAGTACCCTACGTGCTTTAACAAATAACGTTCATGCAATTAATTAGTACCTACTTGTACAAAAGAAATTCGATAACTTAGCTGAAAAGATCATATAGGTGGCAACAATTAAGCCCCAGACATACTTACAACATGGCACGGCCCTTCCGCGCATGCACATTGCATAGATTCACGCTAGCTAGAGTCATTCGTCTATTACAAGGATCGGTATCATTGTGAATGAGAATTAAGATCTATCAACTATTGCACCGGAATACTTATCGTTTTTGACAGGATAGGGTAACCTGAGCTATTTTACAAATCATCAAATCCCAAAATGGCCCGTGCCACAGCCATTAAGAATGTCAAAAATATTGGTGAATAGTAAATGATGACAATTTTAGTACAGTCCGACAAGGCACTTGAAGGAGGGCGCTGTTGCACAACAAAGGCACCCATAAAATAAAATCTCCTCAATTTTACTTCAATTTTAGTTTAAAATAGTTAATAGTAAGCAAAGACAACATAAAATACAATAGTGATATAATATACAGAGCGAACTATCAAACAGTAGCACAAGATAGCGGCGTTAGTTCAGACTTTGGCCACGCGCCAAAATAACCTTGTAGCACTGTAGTGTATGCGCGTTGGATGTTACAAATGTATATCCAGCATTACAATTATTACAGTCAATATCAAATTAATTATTGTTTATGACCATTATGCCACATAAAAGTATTAAATTTTGCAATGATTCGAAAAATTAATTGTGTATGCCATATCGAAGTGTTCAATTTTGCAATTTCTCGAAAAACAATGCCCGATAGGAATGTGCTGATTCTATACGCATTTTTGCAATAATTATTGTTTTGTTGTTACATTACCACGAATTTCCTGTGAAATCTGAGAAGTGTTTTTCATTATTATAATATCTAGAATGTTGCCTAAGCGCTGCGTAAGTTATTTTCAAGTTACCTATAAGTATGTCAAAATTGCAATGAAAAATAACGGTAAATAAATTTATAATATCTTTCTCAAAACTTTAAAACTATACATGTATATCTTAGGTAGCATGCAGATTACCTACGTCAAAATTAAACTTTTAATAAAAGCCCCTTTTACAGTAGGTATGATACGCGCCAAAAAAGAGCAGTGATAGCTCAGTTGTTCTGACCTCTGCCTCTTATAGGTCGCGGGTTCGAATCCTGGGCACGCACCTCTGACTTTTCCAAGTTATGAGCGTTTTTAGAAAACTAAATGCAGCTTAGCGATGAAGCATCGTGAGGAAAGCTGCATGCCTGAGAGTTCACAAAAATGTTCTCCAACGTGTGTAAAGCTCGCCAACCCGCACTTGGCCAGCGTGGTGGGCTATGGCCAAACCCCTCGCAGTCTGAGAGGAGACCCATGCTCAACAGTGGGACATTGAAATTGGCTCAAGGCTGGTCTCGTGGGAGCTTTCGGTCACAGAAAAAATGCACCGTCAAGCGATTTAGCTTTCCGGTGCGATGCTGTGTAGTAACCATTAGAGGCCACTAACCTCTTCCAAGTTAGACGATAACATCTGTTACACCATAACTACCATAAGGTCAGGTGAGATATCAGTGAAGTCGTACAAGCTACAAGTAGGTACACTTGTAGCTTGTACGACTCTTATATTTAAGAAAATAATTTTTCAAGGATGAATAATGTCGTGAGCAATTCCTGAAAGATTTAAATAATGTTCTTAAATCTTTTTATATTTATTTATTTATTTTAATTTTATTATTAAAAATACACCATACATAAAACTTATCGAAACATAACAAGAGACATGATGTTATACCTACTACATGCATTTTTCAAGTTTTAACATTAGGTAATTTTACATAAACTGGTAATTAACTACATATTTGCCGTTTCCGTAACAGCGTAACGTTATAAAAACCGTAATCCGAGCCGCAGCACCGTAATCCATCATGTATAAACTGCTTTATATTATATAAATTAAGTAATATTTCAGCTCGTAATCCTTGTAAGCTTTAAGCTTTCCGTACTTGAAACGTACTAGCGATTTGACTACATTATGTATACGTACAACTAACAAGTAGCTGTGAGTTTCTACTGAAACAATATGAGCTTCATTTTCTAGGTCTTTACTGACAACTAACTAAAACAGTTCAAAATATTTATTTACAAGTTATAACCATTTATCTGCTATACCTTCATGAAAATTAAAAGAAAGTATATACTTATCATATTCATTTTATCTCTATGAACTAACTCATTGACTCATTATAATTGCACAGTTCAAACTATACACATCAGATAGAAGTTAGGTATATAGGGTCAAAATCCTTCAATAATTTCGTAGTGAAACGAAAAAAGTTTGAGTTTCCATTTACCTCTGTTTCCATTTACCCACTTTGACTAAGTATATATCTTTTTTTCTTAGGTCCAAACTATTGGATGCAGTATGCTGAATTTGGCATGGAGATAACTTATTATGTAGGCAAAAGATAAGGAAGGAATTATCTCCGGACCAGTCGAGCGAAGTAGGGGGCGGGTCAGTCAGTCAGGTGTACTTATATGTAACATTTAAAAAGTTAATTACAAAACTGTAACGATCACGTGTTAAACAACTTTACCTCAAAGCTCACTCATTTATTTTTATAAAATGCTCAATTTTAATTGTATTTAATTTAGAGTAACATTTATTTTATAACGATCAAAAAATCATGTTTTATGTGATAACTACTTTCGTGTGCTATGTTTTATTTTATAACTAGGTACTTTTTGTCGTACAAAAAATGTTATTAAAGTAAATTTATGTAGTGCGATTAAGAGTCGTTGCCCCACCGCAGCGCGCAGCGGTTAGATCTGCTATGCAGAACTAGCTTTAAAAAATAAAACACATCAAGTTATACGGCAGTTTTTGAGACGTACCTCATTGTATGATTATTATTGAAATCAAAAGTTCCACGAGTTCAAACCTTTTAAATCTTATAGTGTACAAAACTGTTATTTTTTCAAGATTTACATTTTTGATTTTTAATTACTCTATCTTTTTAAAAATTATTCGGTAGCATATTGTTAACATTACCGTGTGCTTCCAAGAAACCACATTTGCTTCAAACCATATAAAATTTAAACATACTTTCACATTTATAATATTCATACATTAGTTATAAGCATAACCTAAGTCATATTAAGTGATTATATTACGTGTGAATTGTACTTTTAATTCTTATTTTAACAGTGTAAAGTTAAAACAAAGTATGAAGGTATACGTTATGAATATAAATAGAACCCATTAAATAATTTCCGATTCACAAAGTCAATTAAACGGTGTAAGAGTGGTAATGAGCGGATACAACCCGTTGAACCTCGCCGCGCGGTATAATCCGCGGTGTACAACCGGCTTTACATAAATAAGGCGCGCGCGCACGCGATCCAGCAATATTGCAACGTCAGGATGCGCCCTTTGGAACGCGGTCGTTATTCTCGACTAGCGGAAACGCGCGGTTTTGTTCCATTTGTAACCTAGCTTTTAGTTCTCACTAAACTGTAAGCCAGCCCATCCTTTTTTAATAGACTTTATTTATCTTCTTTTTGACGACCTCCGTGGCGCAGGGGACGCATGCTCGGATTCGAGTGGGAGGTCGCGGGTTCGATTCCCGCCACCGGCCACTTTGAAATTTTATAATTTCAAAATTGGCTCAGGTCTGGTCTGGTGGGAGGCTTTGGCCGTGGCTAGTTACCACCCTACCCGCAAAGATGCCGCCAAGCGATTTAGCGTTCCGGGACGATGCTGTGTAGAAACCGTTGGGGTGACATATCTTACCCCTTCCAAGTTAGTACGCTAACATCTTAGACTGCATCATCGCAGTCAAGTACTAACTTGCATAGCGTAAAAAAATCTACTTTTATTATCACACCGGAGACAATATTCTGTAAAATAGTCACTTACAGTGATAATCACATTTGTCTATTGTTCGTTACATATTATTGTCAATGTGGGTAAATATAAACAGCGGTACCATTTACCGCTGTTTATAATTTCAATTGTAGTTTTAATTAATATCAGTTTCAGAGTGTAATGAAATGCATCTATAGTCTAATACATATTATATCAGGACATTATATACATCGCAATCTAGCTCCAAAGTAAGCGATACTTTTGTGTTATGGGTGAAATTGAACCCACGGCCTCCGACGCAGACAGGTTCGCTACCGCTTTGCCATTAGATCGTCAAATCATTAGGTTAAACGAGCTAAGACTTTGTGGCAAACCTTCAATGGATAAAAAATTTATATCAAATGAACTCGTTTAATATCACTGAGTAATCATTATTGAGATACAAAATAATGGCCCTGTTGGAAAATTATGATACAGTCTATAAGGAGAAGATTATGGTACATATTTTTGTTGATATTAGCAAAGTTTGTTTCGTGTTTCGTTTCGTTTCGTTTGTTTCGTTTTCGTGTTTGCTTGAATGCTAGGTGCGTAAGTCGCTTTTTGTTTGTCTTCGTATTTATAGTAGGGGATCTCAAGTAAGGTCGACCTTCACCGAGCTGTTTATTGGATGAAAACTATTTTATATCCAATTAAATATGTCAATAAATATATCGCAAGTGGGTTTCCTAAAAAATTTCAGTCCAGGATATGATTAATTTAGAATTAAAAAAAAGCATTGTAACATGAACTCCTATTTGTTTGAGTTCCGTTGACATCTTAGTTCAAATTAGATTGGATGAGCGATTCAGGTCGCAAATTGCAATTGTGCTTTACCTACGATTTTATTATCCGTTAACTTTCTTTTGCCAAAAAAGATAGAGCAGAAATACTTTCCTCAGCCAGGAAAGTATTACTGGCAAAAAGCAATATTTATAACATCCAATCTAATTTGAACTACGATGTCAACTAAACTGTAACAAATAGGAGTCCATGTTACAATGTTTTTTTTTTAATTATTAATTAATCATACTCTGGACTGAATTTTTTTAGGCAACCCACTTGTGATATATTATTGACATATTAAATTGGATATAAAATATTTAGTTTTCATCCAATAAACAGCTCGGTGAAGGTCGTTGTATTGCGGGATCCTAGACTAATAGATAATGTACTTTTTTCAAAACAGTCGGATATTAATGAACCTTATGGAAATTGAAACTTTTAATCAAGCGTTATAAATGTAGTTAAAAAAGAAAGAAGTAGTTAATAGAAATTAATGAGTATTGGATACACATTAATGAGGCAGGAAGTTATTACTATTTTTTTATTGAAAATCAATAGGTTTACGCTGTTTACACGTAGCTTATGTGCTTAATAACAATGATAGGTTCTTATGTTATTGTGTTATTATGTGGTTATTTTCTACTTATTAGCAATAAGACATGGCCAAGTGCGGTGTGGGATTATGCGCTTGTAGGGTTCCGTACTTGTCCGTCACATAGCATTATAGATACCAATATATGTAAAGTCATTCCTTGATCTGTGGCATTAGAAAGTTAGAAAGCACCTATTCATTAACGATAAATACTACGAGTATATCTTTACCTAATGCCCGTTTTCACCAACACTTTAAGAAACGCCTTAGCCGATAGGTGACAGTTTTCACTTACAACAACTGTCACCTAAGGGCTTATAGCTTGGCAACTTCGGGCGGGACCCTCCTGCGGGGTGACAGACGGCCGGGGGACGCGGTAACGCATACATGCAGAGAAGTGTCTCCTTCCCCGCTACACCGCCCGCTAACCGCTGATCTCTAAGTTCCTTGCCTCCCTTACCGCCTGTCACCCCGCAGGAGGGTCCCACACGAAGTTGCCGAGCTATAGGAGTCTTTTAAAATGTTGGTGAAAACGAGCATAAGTCAATTTTCTATGTTTTAAATCTTGTTTACAATGCCATAATAGTTTTGTGTATTTTTACAAAATTGTGAATAATACTAAGTTCAGTTTTTATAACATCTCTTCTATTGCATACATAGAGCAAAAGTTGGTTTTATAAAATTTCAAGAAACGTTATATTATACTAACCTTTCAACCTTGTATATACAAAGGTTTCTGAGATAGAGGCAAAACTTTACCTCGCTGTATTTCATCTGCTTTCTACTTTTCCTAGTATTCGTAACAGGAAAATTCCCAAAAATCTCATCTATTACGAAACAATTAGCCCAATTCAGATAGGAAGAAACATCGTATTGCACAATATGCGACAGACAAAACATTGCTCGACGACCACTTCTGTGAAACAACGAATTTCCTATCCCTCATTTCGTGATCCATTACGTAGCTGATAGGTAACTTTTTAAAACTTTCAAGAACTAAACCAGCAATGTAAGTAGAAGTTATATTTGTTTAGTATGTTAGTAGGCGGGATTGGAGACGACCTACTTGGCAGGGTAGTCGCGCCCATTGGAAACCCACGAAATGCTGTCGCCAAACGAATTAAGGTTTACAATATTATATTTATTTTCTACACTAAGGCCCAGTTTCCACCGAAGCCGAGCGAAGCGGCGCTGTATTTGAGTAACCAATCAGATTTCGTCATTTCGACATCACATCTCTCCCCTCAATTTCGGAAATGTCAAAATGGCGAAATCCGATTGGCTACACAAACACAGCTCCGCTTTGGCGAAAACCGGGCCTTCCCACTCCCAAAACTCCCACCGCCACCGTCCTTTCGTCCCACTGCCGGCGAAAAAACTAGCTGTCGACTATAATAGTTATTGTCTCGGTTAGAAAATGTATATGTACCCAACTACAAACGATAAAATAATTGTGAATATAATAGGGTATTTGACTCCAATTTTTTTATTACTTTATTATAAAGTAGAATTAAAATAAAGACGTGCACTGAAAGAACTAATTAAATCGATCAAATAACAAAAAAGTTATAAGCATTTAAAGATTTGTGATTAGACAGAGATAGCAACATGAAATTGTGACGTCACACTGTACCAATGCCATAGTAGCTTCGTGCGGCTTCATACACATTTTCGTTTTGCGAGAAAGGGATAGAAGATCCCCCCACTCCAAAGTTCAAACGCCTGTAACTTTGTAAATCTTCGTTGGATTTTAATATTTCTTTCACTGCACGTTATTATTTTTATCCTAGTTTATAATAAAGTAATATTTTTTATCAAATTCAAAAGTAGTGTAAGACCCCATTGATGATTAAACGAACTTACCTGTAAGTGAAGTTCTATCACAATTATGTGAATACATTTTATTCGAAAATAATAATAAACACAATCAGGTACACTTTCATTGTACTGGCAATTTCGCACTTTTATTTATTTTGTTTTTTAAAACTGACCACCCTGATGGACACGCTGTCCCAGCCTACGTCCGGGCCAAGCTTCATTCTTTAGAGAATATTTAACAAAATTTTCGTATTATACTCATGGGTTTTGGGTATGGGAGGGACCTTATATTATTATTTTCGAATAAAATGTATTCACATAATTGTGATAGAACTTCACTTACAGGTAAGTTCGTTTAATCATCAATTATATTTCATACATTTTATTCTTCAATAATAATAAACACAATCAGGTAGATGTTTAGAGATGAAAATTTTTGTTAAATTATGGACATTAACAGATAGTAAATTGTTTCCTATTATAATAGGAAATAGGTCCTCTTTATACCACAGAAGTATTTAATTAACACAATCTTTTCGTTCAATTCCTGGATCAATAAACCAGTCACATTACAAATAGGTTTAATTTATATTTAGATAGATTATAATGATTAATGATTAGAGAGCAAAAGAGCTATTGCGACAGAAGCATCATCGCTCAATAAGAGGTTATAAAACTTAGGTAACGTCCGTAATGGTTGTTACCAGCAGACTGCTTTTCTGATGAGGTCAAGCAACAAACTACGTGCTCGCCGAGGAAGTGTTGCGTACTTGGTGCTGAGTACACTGAAACGCAGACCTCTCTCGTGAGAGATTATATTCCTCGGCAGACACGTTCTCACGGTGGTCTGCCTGCAGGCGACCTTATGAGGTCGCTTCAACATTATCAGGAGGTTGTCTATTATATATCTTGGTCTAAGATTTTGTAAACGACATATCGATTTGTTTTTCAAAGCTGTGGCAAATTTTTATACTTTCTCTTCAGTTTTGATTATGGCATAATTAAAACTGGTTCGCCCTGAGTAGTAGCTGGCGTTGTATAAACTCAATAATTCCCTTGAATTATATAAAAACAATAATACTAACTTTAACTAATGCTAATGGTTTCATTCTGTGCTGTGTCTACTGCCTAAAGCTAAAAAAGTTACAAGATCAGCAAAGCAAAGTTACGGAATGAATAAACTCTTATTAAGGCCCATTGAGCAATGTGTTAGCATACTATATTGTGTGCTACTATGTGGTGTTTGATGTTAATTTATCTATTCATTTTCGCAATATAATATATATATATATATATATATATATTTTTTTTTTTTATTTAACCCAAAATCATCAGCAGAAATTAAACTCAATGTCGAATGATAACAAGTAATCGTACCATATGCTACGTCGTTAACAAGTTGTTCTGTTGGAAATTACGAGGTTGACTTATAATGTACGGATTGTACGGATCTCAGTCGTTATTAAAGCAGTATTGCCACAAAACTTTGTAAATAACACAAAATTTTTGAAACATATAGATTATTAAAAATTCCAACAAAATGTCCTTTTTTTTTTTTTTTTTTTAATGCCTTCAGAGAACTTCCTCCAGTAATTCCTATGAATTGTGGTTCTCTAGGGAAAGACCATATTTCTTTATTTATCATCAATAAATGTACTATAAGAAGTAAGTCTTTTGACACCTTATGTAAAAGAAGGAAATCCAAAGTTGTAGAGGTCCTTAGACGATGTATGTCTAAAGCATTGTCTATAATAGTATTTTTAAGAATTCTACCTCTAGAAGAATGTATAGAAGAGCAAAGGTAAACTTCGTGTTCCAAAATGTTCAGAATGCGTCTGTTTCTAAGACGTCTGGGTTCATATTGATAACATTTCGCATTATTGCAAGAAGCGATAAATTCAATAACTGGATTGAACTCTTTGAATAACTTTGAAGTATATAATTTTACAGCGATAGCTTAATCCCATTAACTGGATGTAACTCTTGGTCAGCTTTTGATTATCTTTAATTTCCATATAAGAAACAATTAACCCAATCGTTTAAATGAGGATATTTGATATCCTCTATGCAACTGATGTAAATCATGTGTATCAAAATAGATGTATCGAAAAATATGGCCATCAACTCTGTAAAGAGGTATTTCGATTCATCTTAACGTTAATTATTACAAAAACAAAAATCCCTCTAATGAAAAGAATTAGTCTTCATCTAGACCGGGAAATCGTGTGAATCACTAGTTCAACCTTTTAGGTTTAAGGGAGTTAGATGACTTAAAAAATGTGTTGTAACCACTGGCCATCTGATAGGATAACCGATGATGGACGAACAGCTGCGTCTAAAGTCTAATTTTTCTTACGGGCTACATTTTTTGTTTCTACAGACGTTCTGTGTAACCCCATCCATACCTAATAGCTGGAGAAGTGGACTTTAGGACTTTTAATCGGAATTAAGCTTAACTCTTAGATGATACAACGAGTTAAGCGTATAAATTTTTTTACAGAATTTGAATTGTTACATAATTCACGTCATAGTTTGCGGTTGGGTAACGATACTGCCATATCGTCAGAAATTAAAATAAAACCAGGAAACTGAGCATGTTTTGAGGGTAGTAAATAACTTTAACACTCTAACACCTAACAAATCTTCATGAAAAAACCGCGGTAAGTATCTGAGATGAGTCACAACTTCTTTATGTATTTTACCAAGGATGAATCGGTACTTTAAAATAAGATTCTTCAGTTCATAGGCATAAAACCCTTTTTAAGTATTCGCTTGTAAGCTGTTCTATGAACTATCAATTTCAAAGGATTTTGAACTACAAATTCATTCAACGCCTTTAAATTTAGAATGTATCTTTTACCACGTAAGATTTTGAGGTTAGACACATCTTAACTATAATCGAACATGCAGTGACTCACTCCCACATTATCTCACCCAAAAAAGAAATGTCGATTGTCAAAGACATTTGTCGCTTTTTCTTTGTTGTGAACGTGTAAGGCGGTACACTGTGTTAGTGTACGATTTTTAAAATGGTATTATGTAATAATAATTTTTCGGAGCTAGTTCCTTAATTTGTTCAATTCATTAAAATATTTTATTGAATGTACGTACATTTGTACACCTAGTGAAAGTCAAAAAATAGTCTTCACTTATTATAACTCCCGAAATTCTAGATCAAGTTATAGATCGTGACGGATTCCTTGTCAGTGATATGTAACCAATAAACTTCAAAATGTTGAAGACAACTGGCATATAGGTACCTTAATGTCTAGCGTCGTCGATGAACCTGGTCCTTGTTGTGGCTGATGCTGGAGACTCGGTGCCACGTCGCTTCTTCCTCGCGGCTGATCGCCAATACTCAAGTGTGTCACGCCCCCCCCTGCTGGCCGAGCCGTAACGAGAGGGGGCCAGCTTGTTTCTCGAGAAACGAGATTGCGCTGTCCCAGCGGTGGGTGTCGATAGCAAAGTCGCCCGCCGCGCCCTGCTGGTTTCTTTATTTACAACACCTGACGATCAGTAACCATTGAAACTAGTATAATGCCCGAAACTATTTCTCCGAAAAAACATCTGGTCCCGTTCGTGAACTTTAATTACTTGTCATTTGTCGAAACAAAATGTCATTTGTCAATACTTAAGCTTCTTCTCAGTTCAGGACGCGTTGTGGTTTAAGATTTTTATTAGTTTCAGAAAGAATTTAACAATTCACTTCAATGAAACTTTCAGACTAATGGTACATTATACATAATATTGTTAACTTATTGAGTTTTGAGCTAATAGTTAAATTATCATCCCATTACACAATCTGAACATTAATTTTCGAAAGTAAGTAAAATTATTTTCCACCACAAAATCTAAACATTATTGTTGTAGGTACATAGTTAGAAAAGTTCGACGCGTTGGTACCCTCGTGGAATTAGTTTTTAAGTCGTGAAATAGTTATCACTGATAAAAGGCTATAACGTTTAACTGGCTATTCATAAGCCAGGCAAGTATATCAAATAAACTATTTGATTCTTTGCAATGAAGGTCGGCTAGAATTTTACAACTGTCGGGACTAACCATTAATATAGTTCTTGTGACTGAGCGCCGATAGCAATTCGGGATCAAAGTCCGGGAGGTCATGCGGAGCCACTTGTAGTGAAGCCGAGAACAGCGCCACACCGACATCGTCCCCCGTTGGTATCCGCAAAGTCCTTTGAGGTTTTTTTTAAAATCCTTCGTGTTGACCCGCAGTCAACCTCCAGGAGCATTGACGCATCATGCTATGCTTTCGTGGTATCCTCAACGTGATACCCTCCAAGCTAGCTTAGAGATGCCTGGACTATTTCGCGCATCATGCTATACTTTCGTGATAACCTCAATGTGATACCCTCCAAGTTAGCTTAGAGATGCCTTAGGATTTCAATTTTTGGACACACTTTCGTCAGCATTGATATTTGAGTTGATGTGATATCTGGGAAAAAAGGTTAATTTTCACTTACCCTCTTTCCTCGGAGTCTGACGAAGATGAATGCACAATTATATGATTTGATTTGATTTTATTTTTGTTATAATAATAAATTTTACTAGCGTCTAAGCATTATCAGTATAGAAAATTAAGCAAGTTTTAACACTGAACACTTAATTTTTTTACTTTGAACCTAAATTAACAAAAACGAGACGTGTTTTTGTAGTCGAGTGCTCATTGCCGCGCACAATAAAAGAATGAAGCTTGGCCCGGACGTAGGCTGGGACAGCGTGTCCATCAGGGTGGTCAGTTTTAAAAAACAAAATAAATAAAAGTGCGAAATTGCCAGTACAATGAAAGTGTACCTGATTGTGTTTATTATTATTGAAGAATAAAATGTATGAAATATAATAATAATTTTAAATATATCACTAAATATTCATACAGCTGAAGAAAATTCTGCTTCTTCATAAATCTGTAGCTTTATCATAGACCAGCTGCAAGTCTGTTTTTGGGAATTTTGGTAAGAGAATGTCTCGGCTGTATATTGAGCCAATTTAAGTGGTCATACATCGCAATCGCACGAACCTAGAATAATTTTTCCGCAACTAATCGCTACTTAGCTGCTCACTACTGTTTATAGCTTTACTCGTTTCTCTATCGTTGACGGTGGGACAAGCGCCTTAGCTTCTAGCTTCACGTACTTATACATATTTCCGAAGATAATTTTAAAAATAGAGAATGTTGGTAGACAGTTTGGTTTTACAGATGTAGAAATGTTTAAGAATTGAGCATAAAGAGACTCTATAACTGATGTCTTAGAATGACGTACGCACTGCAGTGCGTCCTATGTCATTGCAATGCAAAGTCCTAGTCTGCACTGCAATGACATCGACAGGCGTATCATTCAACGCCTTACTCGTTTGGTCTTAAAAAAAGATTTATTTGAAAAATAGTTTAAACAACACTTGAAACTAGAATTACAATAAGTGTCACTGTCAGAATACCAAATTCGAGACTACCCTCTGGTAATAGAATTCCCTATTCCTTCGATTGTATTACGCGAATTCTTTGAAGTTTTCCGCCGTACCTACACCCCATGTAACCCTACTCTGAATTTAAAATAAATTTACTGCGTCTAAAATAGGGTACGCGGAGGGGTCGGAAATACCTCTGGTTCGGATTGTCCAGTGGCGCTCAAACTGTCAGCTATAGCCCACACATGGACCTCGTCTTAAAATGTAACTTGAAAATCAATATTTTCTAAATTAATAAAAGGGAGGCGAAAAGACTACTAAATCATAAAAAAATTGGAAAATTTATAATAGCTATTAGCTACTGTTCATGAAAGAAAATACGAATATTATTTTGAGGTTAAAATTATTTCTTACCACTGTAAAATACCAAACATCAAACAGATGACGGAAAACCAAGATGTTATCAATAGTGACCCCACATCGTGAAGAGTTTTAAATTATCTACCAAATGTCGAGTTTAACAAACAGTTTTAGGAGAAACAATAAGAAGTTAAATAAATAAAATAAACCTACGTACAAAAAGTTCATCGAGGCTGATGATGGTACTGGCTTTAATCACATAGATTAAAAATATATAATTAAATCAATTAATGTATTATTGATTTTACTAACCTTTTTTTTTTTCTAAATTAGGTGAGACTCTCTCAACCTCTCCTTTGGGAACCACTGGCCTGCGCGGACCAGACTCAAATAGATCGTTGAATTAATAATACACACGGTCCAGTCCTAGTCTGAGTATAATTAGATTTTCAAATTCGCTGTTAGTACGTTTACGATATCAGTCATTGGTAGAGTCAACAGAAGAATCACTGTTTCAAATAAACTTCAGCTTACATTTTAGTGCGTGCTTCTGATTTCGAAATTTTCATTAATTGACCTAGCAAAGCGAAGTAAGCGGACTTTTGCCCGTAGTTTCCACAAAAGTTAATTTAGTTTTTATAAGATTTTTCTGAATAAAATCCTCATATCTAAATGGAAATGTGTATAACACACAAATAATTTTATCCTATTCCCTAAATTTTCACTTGAAGTCTGTTAAACTTTCAGACGGACAAAGTACAAACTGCTCTTCCTGGCGGCAACCGGACTTGGAGGGAAAATCTAGCATAATACGCGAAGAGCATAACACAGTTTGGAGACGATCAATATGTTTCTGGTAGCAGAGCTCTGTACAGCCGCGTTATCCAAAAAATAAGAAGAAGGTTATTTATCATAAACATCCACAGTTACAATAGCTACTTTCACCCAATAGTTTACGATCTTATTTGGTTGCCGACCGTACATTGCTTGTGGATTGTGGATCATGTAGCAACAGTTGGTATCATAAATCTTGACGGCTTAATTGTTGACCCATTTTCAACGAATTTTGGGATACAGTTTAATGGCTTTGATATCTATATCTACCTCACTGTTCTGGCTAGTGGTTAGCTATACTACTGATGCCCAACATCGCGGGTTCGATTTCGGGACAAGATTAGAATAGGTCTAGAATGTCCAGGCCAGAAATACAGATGCGGGGTTACCATTCCAGCACCATGAGTCCCCATTGTCCATCGGTCCTACGAGCTATGTGTATGTTATATGCTATTTCAACCCCCATTTATGTCCCACGGCTGGGCATGAGTCTTCGTATACTTAGAGGATATTCTGCTGAAATATCAGGCATGCAGGTTAAATCTGTTTTCCTTCAAGCAACTGTGCAAGTGACATTTAGATGCCCCTAGATTGTCTAAGAAAAACGTATTCATCGTTATCGTAATCGTTTACTAATTTAGCCCGCTGATTGGGTTCCTGATTTGCGTCAGCCAATCGCGGTCCAGAATTCGCTAGCGATTACGATAACGATGAATCAGACAACTGGTCCGTGCTTTGATATCATCATCAATACATATAATAAATCTGTAGAGGTCGAATTTCTGTACAAATAAAAAAAATGCTAAAAACGGAGTCAGGGGGATGTAAAAAGTGAAATAGAACTAATTAAAATTTTTTTCAAATTTTTTGTTTCTCTGTTTGTCTGTTTGTCTGTTTGTCTGTCTGTTTGTACGGGCTAATCTTTGGAACGGCTGGACCGATTCCAATGAAATTTTGTGTGGTGGTAGCTTATGTCCCTGGTCAACATATAGGATACTTTTCATCCCGGTAAAATAAAGAGTTCCCGTGGGATAGTTAAAAAACTGCAATTAATTTAACAGCTTTGTAAACAACAACTAATGAACTTAATTTAGTAAAATTTGTTATGCTGATACCTTATGTTGCCTCTTTAACAATCCAATCGAGTTCCCGCGGGAAAGAAAACATTACAAAAACAGTTAGCAGGCGTCTTTCAAGTAACGGATTTAAATGAAATTTTATGATCATACTTTATATATATGCCCGGTCAACATTTAAGATACTTTTCATCCTGAAAAATTTGAAAGCACCCGTGGGATGTTTAAAAAAACCTGTAGCTACTTATCTACGTAGCACAATCGACACGACGACGATTTAAACACGAAATGTCGACAGTTTAAATCGTCCTTTTGATCGTGCAACTAGGTATAACTATACAAGATAACCCGTACGTAGCAGGAACGGGTTGCTACGTACACAGCAGCGCATCAGAATGCTTAATTACAATATCTGGGCGTTGGTATCATCTCAGAATAAGATAAGTTTGGTTAGTATAGATATTACAATCCACGATGACACGCCCCACTCTGTCTTACTCCATGCGAATTGAGTAACATAAGCAATTTCGACAGAGTGTATAAGTAGAGGAAGACCAAAGAAGATATAGGTAAATTGTGTGAAAGAAGATAGCACGTTAACAGGAGAGATTGGAAGAAGACTCCTTTACGGGTCCATCGAACCTAGGGACCACTAATTTATCTTGGGAAAAATTAAGAAATTCCACGGGAAACATTTTTGTAAAAAAAAAAGGAACTGCACGCGGGCGGAGCCGCGGGCAACAGCTAGTTTCCAATATGTGTAAATGTACAGTGTGGAGACACGGACAGTAAGAGAAAGGTAAAGGATAAATGCGTTCGAGATGTGGTGCTGGGGGCTCATGTTAAGGATTCCTTGGACAGCCACAAACGCATCTATCCTGTCACAGCTAGGGGTAAAAACGCGACTTTCCTCCAAATGTTACCAACGCCTGCTCTTCCATTTCAAAAACATGCGACGTAGAAATGACAGGTTAGAAAAGCTTATATTGGGGCGGGCAATACTGAGGGCAGAAGATCGAGAGGCCGCTAACAAACCAGATGGTCAGAGTTCAGACCAGCTGAGGGACTCCAAGTGCACTAACGATTGTGAAACTGTCTTGCGATAGAACCCAGTGAAAGAAATTAATCCGCACGAGTTCGCAAAATCACCAGGGCCATATGATCTTCAACAATGAAGGAATGACTGGAGAAAGATAAACGCACATAACCGAAAAGTCAGTGAGGAGGGACTCAAACCTCTGACTTCCTAGTGAGAAGCAGACGTCTGACCAATGAATGGACTGTCACTGTTTTACATGTATAAGCATGCTGCTTTTAAGGGTGTGGTGCTAGCTTAATTGCTTCATCAATATCAGAATTTGAACGGGCTATTTAAGCCTGAATAAATGAAATGTTGTTACTTATCAATTTATAATCCCTCTGTTTATTGTATATCAATAAACATTATAAAAAAGATGTAATTCCCAACTTCAGGACAAGTATTATAGTTTAGGAACGAAGCTTTTAAATTCAGGTCACAGGTATGCTGGTATGGCTGGTGTTATGGTCAGGTTGATATGCTTGCCATTGACGAAAATCATGCAAGATGGAGAGGTTGGGAACGCCCTTGCCTAGAAAATGAATTCATTTTTCTTTGATTGCCTGGCAAATTATTATCTGGTTGCCTTTGATGCAGGTTTTGTGTTTTAAAGTCCATGCCACTATCCATACTTCACATTTGAGATTAATCTATATACTTATAATAAAACTGTAAAGGGTCGAATTCTGTACATTGAAGATATTTTGAAAATTTTTGTTGGAGGACACTATTTAGTCGATACTGAAGCCAAAACTGTAATTTGTTTAATTTTTGTCTGTCTGTCTGTCTGTCTGTCTGTCTGTCTGTCTGTTTCACGACCGGGCATCACGGCTAATCCGCTGGATGGATTTAAATGAAACTTGACATGATTATAGCTCATACTCTGAGGTAGGACATAGGATACTTTTTGTCCCGAAATTCATCATGGTTTCCCTGAAAGACGGCATCAAAGTCCAAACGTTTTTTAGTTATAATTCATTAACGTGTTGTCCGATTCCATTCATTCTTTTTTTGTTAGAAAGGAGGTTCTTTAAAGATTATTCCATACAAATCTTATCATCATCACTTTTGTAGTTCAGAAATTACAGACCTTTAAGTAACCTTTAAGTTCAAGTAGGTAGGTGACTTGAAACTCGGAATGCACAAAGAACCTAGGGCTAGGACGTAGGGCTCAAGTAAGACTGGAGTACCCTTACAGCCGTAAATAAATAGGCTTAGCAGGAGATTTTGTATGGTTTAAAATTTTTCACTTTTAGGGTGAACAAAAATCGTGTAACTGGCGTTATCGCTACGTTATACCGTATAGCGCCATCTCTACAAATTATGTGGAACTTGAATGTAAAACTCTGAGATAGGTTCTACCTAATTTTTTTAAATAATAATAAACTGTCATGCAATTTACTGTTTCGTGACTTTATATTAAGATGGCACTGTTAAGACTTTTCACTTCTGTCGACATTCCCGGAGTGCCGCGTCATTTTTTATCATCCGCAATATGGAAAGGGTAAAATAATGGTTCACAAATACTTTTAACCATGGTTTTTAACTCTTAGGTCTTATCGATCCTAACCGACTGACTGTCTTTTTATACGTAAAGAAATATATAGCCATTGCCCATTCTGATATTTTGTATTGTATTGAGATGAAGCAAAGATTTCTAAAAGACTTATATGTTGGGCTGGGGAATATTGTTAGTAGAGTATTTTATCCCAGTGGTACCTACTCGGACGAACTCTGAAAGAAGAGTTCTACCACCAATACAACTTTTCACATGATTTTTGACAAATCACAATGAAAAGGACGATTTTAACTGTCGATATTTCGATACATTGGTACAAGTCGTGGTCACGTAGTGACCACGACCTGTGCCACTGGGTCGAAATATCGACAGTTAAAATCGTCCTTTTGATCTTTCTACTACGTATTAATGAAACTTTATATTATGATTAAGAAAAAAGAGTTTTCAAAATCATCACAAGATAACCCGTGAGAAGTAAGAACAGGTTTCTGTACAACATCACACCAGAATCCCGCGAAAAATCAAGGAATTCCACGGTATATGTATAAAATAATTCACGCGGGCGGAGCCGCGGGCAACAGCTAGTCTACTATATAAAAATAAGTCGGGTTTTCCTTCCTGACGCTATAACTCCAAAACGCACGAACCGATTTCCACGGTTTTGCATTCGTTGGAAAGGTCTCGGGCTCCGTGAGGTTTATAGCAAAGAAAATTCAGGAAATTTTCAACAGAAAAGCGGGAAAATCTTTTTTCACATACAGCGCCATCTCTGATACATAGCATGTACTACAAACCAATATTTTAAGTAGATGGCGCCAGTGCGTAATCTATACTATAATATTATAAAGAGGTAGCGTAACGATGTTTGTGAGTTTGTGAGTTTGTGACGTTGTAAAGGGTAATCTCTGGATCTACTGAACCGATTTTCAAAATTTTTTCACCAATAGAAAGCTACGTTATTGTGGAGTGTCATAGGCTATGATAATTTCCAAAATTAATTACGCATCTTTACTTAAACTTGAATAATATAATGCAAGTCGTAAAAAAAATTGCTTCCATCGCGTGCGCTGCGGAAACTATTAAAGATAGAACAAAAAAATGTTGTACAATATTAAAGAACTTATCAAAATCTGCAAAAAAAGTCCGCGATAGCATATATGCCTATCTCCTACGAGTAACTCACAATAAGTATTTTACTGTTAAAATTGTGAATTAAAAATAAATATTTTTTGTGAAGCTTATTTAGCCCATATGGTATTAATTTATATCTTTGTAAATATGTTTTTTAGAACGGAAAGGAGAATGCCGATTTTTGTATGAGAATTGGGCTATCTATACCTTGCGTTTTAACCAAATCATCGGTAAAACATTAGAAAAGTTCTCGATATTATGTAAAAAAAAAGATTAGTAACATATTAACAGGGAAATTGTAATAATCAGATTTTCTGAGTGGTTAATTTTTTAAATTTTATGAGTGGCATAGCGGTTCCACGTTTCGAAACGTTTAATTACTTTTTTATAATACTTTTGAACCCCTTTTCACATTTCACTATCATAAATATATGCAATATTAAAATTTGAAAGAAGATTCTTCATGCATACGTGCTTGAGACGCAGAGTGACGCAAAACTAGCCCATTTTCTGGCATTCTCCTTTAATGTAGAATATTTGTGTTTACTGTTGTTTACTGTATTCAGTTTAAACAAATATCTTCAAAGATATTAGCAAAATAAAAACGTGTGGTAAGCGGTTGCGCTCCGCCGCCGCTCCGGCCGTTGCGATAGGCATATCTATCCGAATGTCTCGCGTCCAGCGCTGTGGGCTGTGGGTTTAAGGCCTGGTTTCCACCACAGCGATGCGGATCGGAGCTGTATATGAGTAACCAATCAGATTTCGTCATTTTGACATCTCCGAAACTGAGGGGAGAAGAGATGTCAAAATGTTGAAATTCCGCTTTGGTAGGAACCGGGCCTTACGAGGGACAAACGGGCCGGGCCAAACATATTTCTAACGCGGAACGGAGTCCGCGGGCACTGCTAGTCTACTATATAAAAATAAGTCGGGGTTTCCTTCCTGACGCTATAACTCCAGAACGCACGAACCGATTTCCACGGTTTTGCATTCGTTGGAAAAGTCTCGGGCTCCGTGAGGTTTATAGCGAAGAAAATTCAGGAAAAATTTCAACAGAAAAGCGGGAAAATCTTTTTAGCGGGAAAACCATCCGGTGGCGAAACGGAGTTCGCCAGGTTTGCTAGTGCTAGATAAATAAAACATTGTTTAAAGCAGGTACAAAATCTGTGAATTAGCTAAAATTTTAACATTCTTATTTCGTGCGATGTTACCCTAGTCCTGGATGACAACGCAAAATATTCCAAGAATCAGATTATTTTCGAAAGTGCAAAGTGAATTGTCGCACATTATCTCATTTAACCCAATTACCTGTAAATTATATTAATATCGGGTATCGGGTATCGTATCGGGTGAAATTTTAGAAGTGGTCATAAGGGAATAATAATTTGGATATCAAGCCTATTGATTTATTTAAAAAAGCTGAACTTGTAAAGTGTCTAACGATATACTATAATTTTATCGTAGTGTTTTATCTACAATAGGGTATTTGACTCCAATTTTTTTATTACTTTATTATAAAGTAGAATTAAAATAATGACGTGCACTGAAAGAACTAATTAAATCGATCAAATAACAAAAAAGTTATAAGCATTTAAAGATTTGTGATTAGACAGAGATAGCAACAGAGACATTGTGACGTCACAACGTACCAATGCCATAGTAGCTTCGTGCGGCTTCATACAAATTTTCGTTTTGCGAGAAAGGGATAGAAGATCCTCCCACTCCAAAGTTTAAACGCCTGTAACTTTGTAAATCTTCGTTGGATTTTAATATTTCTTTCACTGCACGTTATTATTTTTATCCTAGTTTATAATAAAGTAATATTTTTTATCAAATTCAAAAGTAGTGTAAGACCCCATTCATAATGTCAACTCAATAATAATAATCTAGTTAGTTCTACACAAAATTCATAAAGTTTAATATTTTCTATTCTCTCCTTTTCCATGTAAGTATCAAAATATTTTCAGCGCAACGCAACATATCTTACTTGAATTTTTATTGACTTGTTTTTTTTTGTGACACCAAAGATTACGTCTAGCCAATATAGGCTATATTAGGGGTGAGGGCTTATCAGCAAAATCCACTAATCAATCTTTGCAATGGTCAAAACCAAAAAGTACATGCAATCTGAATGCAGAACTCGTATGGACAGATAGTGTAGTTCCACCCATATTTATATTTAACTTCTCATATTTATCACCTCACTGGCCTCTTCCGTAATATCACTCCATAAATTGTAGTCGTTTATCGAGTGATCCGATACGTTATCGATGTTTTAAGTCCATTTTGAATCGGGCCGGCTTATCGTTTTTTTGACGTGTCGCCTTTCATATCAATTGGCTCCGTTACTAATAGCCCGCTAATCGTAATCACTATCATAATCATAGTCATACATCAAGAAAGTACTAGCTTGGTTATAAATAATAATTAATACGAGTGTAATAACTAACAATAGCCAACTTGAAATCGTTCCTTCTCTCTCATGAGTCCTCCCAACCATACCTGGGGCGGCCACGAATATACCTATATACTAGCTCAGTAGCCATACTGCCGTGCTATTCTGCAAAAATACTTAAAACAGCGACGAGCGTGCATCTCTGCATCTATGAATTTGTCACTTGTAATAGAGTACAATTTTGCATGCCATCTTCGGCTTGGCAGCTGTCTGGCAGCTGTTTCAGATCTCTAATTTCGGAATGTGTATACTGCGTGGCCCTATTGGCCGTAACAGTGTCACCGGTGATTTGGGCGGGCATGAAGCCTCGCCAGAGGGTAAGAAGGCCCCTAGGGCCTAGGTCGCTCGAGAAGATCGGGGGTAACGTCTTCCTAAGGGCGTCTCCTGTGAGACTCGGACCGCGGCTTAGGTCGACGTTGGACACATGGGTATGGATCGGTTGGACACTTGCTAGTCCGTTCGCCCCCGAGGCCGTGGGTGTGATCCACGTCCGGGTAGCGTTAGGAAATGGGGTCCTCGCCTTCGCCGGCGAAGGCGCTGTCTGGAGTTTGTAGATGTGGAGCATTGTCGGTCGTTATCTGGTCGTCCGGGTCATGGAGGACGTGCTTCGGGCGTCTCTTCTTGGGGAGAGCATTGGGGTCGGGGTTGTATGAAAAGCTGTTTCAGAGATGGACATTTTGTAGAATAGCACTGCAGAGCTAGTATATTATATTCGTGACCGCTGTTAACTGGTCAATCTCTTCAATTTCGGCTGTACCGCTATGGTAAAATAGCAGTCGAATACGTACTTATTTGTGTACTTACAAGTTCTTCTGTGCTGCTGGATGGACTGGTCTAGTCTATTTAGTACCAGGATCTCAGGAGTTCGATGAATAACTTTGAAAAAAGCATACTACAGGAGCATATGCATGTTTATGCCTATGCATATTTTACACGAGGGCCGAGGCACTGTCGGCAGAGCAGCTTAGTGGTTTTTGGTTTGGTGTAACCACGGTGTAACACGACTCGTACTTTTTTTATTCACAGTTGCTTCAGAATGTAGAAGATGGACCAGAAGCGAGAGGCAATATTCTTGTATTTATTTTATAGAGAAGGCACGTACTAAAAACAAGGACCAAATTGCGAACAGGCGCCTCTCTGCAATTCGTCAATTTCTTTCAAAGGTGGTTTATTGTTGGCTTCATAATTAAAATGGTTTTCCACGATAACTGATGCATGTCTGCCGCAATATCATATCATTTAAGACACGAGATAAAGCGTACTTTTTATTTACGTTCGCTGATAATAATTTTGATAACTAGTGCATTCCGTTTTGTTTAAATGCTTTGGAATTTAGCAGATTATGTTTTAATAGATAAGATTCATTCTTGGAAAATTTATTTCCGTATATCAATGGAATAGTCATTTTTCTGGGTTCTATTCCCGAATTTCGGTAAAAATTGATTGTAAGTGCATTACTGCAGCGGCCCGCAGAGGCGGATATTGATGGATGAACGTGTGAATGTGGGCAAAGCCGAGGCACACACACGTAAGACTTTTAAATGCTTGCATAGTACTTTTCTCCAATAAACTAAATAATACCTAGCCTAGGCAGACATTTTCAAAACCTATTACGAACAACGAACATCAATATTTTGTTGTTTTGACACATTTTTAAATTAAACAACAGATATGAGATTAGTACGTATCTTATACGAACGCTAAACCACGAAAGTATTGGTTTTTATACAATTTTTAGCAGCCGCTGATTTTCCGATACAGCAATTTCGATTTATCTCGAAGAAGGTTGTCAAAGTAATGCTCAAGCATGTTTGAGAAAATATAATTAAGGGGCTATTGCGACTGCTAGATACCTACATGAATGCTTAGAGATTCATACAGCGTTTTGGTTTTTCCCCGCATGCTAGAGAGGCTACGAGTATATTACATTATTATATCTAGTAGGTATAAGATACAATAATGCTGAGTTCGATAGCGTTACCTACATCACATTTTCGGTTATTCCCCGCCAGTATAGGTTGTATGGTGAAACCAAATGTGCCTGCGAAATTTAAACTTTTCGTGGGGTTTTCGGGATTTTTAAGTATTAGCTTATATATATAGCGGCACAATGGGCTTATGGCAGTCAAAATGCGGGAATTCCGGTATTATCTTCACGTATTTATATAAAAATCTTTGCTTGAAAGTGTCGAGTTAAAGAAATGAGTCCGATTTTTGCGAATCATCTTGATACTCGAACTAATTATTGATATAATAGAATTCCTAGAATAGAATAAACATTTATAAGCAAAGATTTTGATATAAATATGTACTGATGATACTGCCATTCCGCAAATAGCGCGGGCAGACTCGTTGATTTCGCCTTAACAACTTGTACTAACTCCAATTGAAATCGGTCGAAAAATTATAAATGTTAATGTAATGTTAAAAGTTACTGACTTAAATAGTTAAAACGGAACCCTAAAAATGCAATAATTTTCCCTATGCACTATATGTAGTGTTTTTATTTTAATAGTTGCTAAGAATTTATTTAAATTCTGCCAAGAGTCGGCATTATCACACGTCTTAAGGAAACCTGAGAATCGTACGTCGGGTACACTTACAGGATAGTTTAACAGTGTTTGCACGGCTCTTAGTAATCCACTTGAACATGGTCGTGTTTACTTACGAGTATAGACACCTAAGTCCTAAACCTACAACCACTGATTACTAACCTCAAGATATGGGCATCCGAACGATTTACGTAAACCTTTTTCATACAAACAAACAGTAGCGCCAACTGTCAAAATACTAAAGATGGCCGCTGAGCGATCTACCGCGTGGCCTTATACTGTTAGTACTAATGACACCGACATTTTTTCGCGCGGTTTGCCCTGTCTAGAGTAGATGTCAATTCCTACAACCTACAAGTACTGAATTTAGCAGGCAAGAAATAAAGCAAGACTTTGAAACGACAGTTGTCTGTGGCTGTTGTTGTCTTCTTCGTTGTTGTTGTCTTCTTTATTGTTGTTGTCTTCTTGGAGTAGCTGTAGTAGTCACACTGTTGGATTTCAGCAGAAGATCTCTGGTTTGCTTTCTAAGCCCCAGGCGCATGGCAGTTTGGGATTTTATCGCATCTAAAATCAACGAGACGTTCTGCCGTATGACTCAATACAATCCTCATAGAAATCTGTCGATAGTTAGTCATTCCATAACTTTGTGGAGAGTGGGGGGGTGTTAGGTTATTTTCGTTACGGAATTTCTGGATTCGGCTCCACGCCCAAGGCCCGCGATAGAGCGGGCTGGTCGGAGTGGGGTGTTAGGTTATTTTTGTTACGGAATTTCTGGATTCGGTCTCCACGCTCGAGGTCCGCGATAGAAGCTATGCACTAGCTTAAAAAGAACTCCGATCGACAAAATGTCATTCTCTTACTTTTTGAAATTCGGTCCAATGATGAGCGATCGATGAGTTTTTATGACGATCGTCTTATTTCTGGCAGGACATCTTGAAGGCTGTTGGACTCCCTAAATCGTCACCAGTTTTGCTGGTGTCAAAAATGCTTATTTTGACACCAACGGCGTCAGTAGCCGACTACAGTATTGTTTATGGACCACAGTCCACGCCACAGATCACTCACTATACCTACTTGTTTATTAGTCCGCACGCGCTTTTCACAGGGACGGTTGCCGCCATATTGTGGCATATTAGCGGAAAATTGACAAGTGGTTCGACTTTTTTTGGTATGAAGAAGGTTTACGTAAAATGCTCAGATGGTCTCATCCTTAGGTTCATGTCGGTGGTCTCGATACTAACACATTATTACCTGAGGTTTTTCTTTTATTATTATTTATTTACATGAGGTATTACGGGGTTCATTGATCATTCATACCTATACCGAATAGGTATGAATGATCAATGAACCCCTTATCAATGAACGCTAATCGCTGGTAGCGTTTGCTCAGGCAATCGGCCCTTACCCGCGTGTACTCACAAGTGGCCGCTCCTTCGTTTCCGGCTTCTACAAACATTGGGCCCAACCTTATCTAGAATGTGGATGTTACGAAACTGAATAAGTTAGTTCTTAAGAGATGCAACGGATAGTTGTTTGGCCGGGTACCGGATACCAGATATTCGGCCTGATCACCGGCCGAATATCCGGTATCCGGCCGCCGAATATTCGGCTGGCCAAACGATACCTACATTTTAGTTTGGCGGGGGCGCGTCGTGCAGTTTTCAACCTGTTGTTACGTATTGAAGTTCGCGCGGACCGTTTTCTGTGCAAGAAACTAGTTTTATTAGGTCAGTGACCAGTGTACGGGAACTAATGATTGATAATTTGGTGTTATTTTCTTGTATACTAACCATTTTTCAAAGTTAAATACCAAACAGAATCACTATTCGGTATGCCGGATAGTGCGCAACTATCCTATAGTCGGCCGGATAGTAAAATAATGGCCGGATAGGCCGGATACCGGATAGCAACCGAATATCCGTTGCATCTCACTTCTTACATCTATTGGGACACTGAAGTCGCAGAAATTACAAGGATTAATGAAAACTTCGGGCGAACTTTATTTTTCACACTCACAGTTCACAATATACTATTTAGTACCTTCTTCACCCATGATGTCTGACCCATGACTTCAGCTAACTCAGGTTTTAGTGGGTATATACCCACTAAAACCTGAGTTAGCTGAAGTTCCTCCACGGATCCGCTGGCAGGAGTACCGGATTCACTTTTGTATTCATCGCGCTCCGCCAGATCTTGACTGCCTGATGTTATTTATAACTTATACAAACCCTGCCTTTTTACATTGACTTGTATACAAAAAAACCTGTGTTAGCTGTTGTTCCTCCACGGATCCGCTGGCAGGAGTACCGGATTCACTTTTGTATACACCGCACTCCGTCAGATCTTGGCTGACTGATGTTTATATGTATACCTAACTTGTACAAATGCCTTTGTACATTTAACTTGTATAAAAAATAAACAATTAAAGCCATTAAAGTCGATTGATTAACAAACGGGTTTCACGGAGTCACTTTGTAATTTCAAAGTCATTTGAAAAATTAAAGTATTTGCGTATTGCAATTTGCAAGTCCGAGACAGAAATCGCTACGCTCTCTAGCTGCTAAGAAACTATGACGTTTGAGCAACAAGCTTCGATTATGCCATAACGGTTTCCCTTAAATTAGTCAAATACGCCTTCGAAATATCTACAGTTAAAATCGTCCTTTTGATCGTTCAAATATGCAAAAAACCTTACTTCACGCGGGCGGAGTGGGAGGTCGCGGGTCCGATTCCCGCCACGGGCTACTTTGGAATTTTATAATTTCGAAAAAGGCTCTGGTGGGATGCTTCGGCCGTGGCTATAGTTACTACCCTACCAGCAAAGACGCATCGCCAAGCGATTTAGCATTCCGGGGCGATGCTGTGTAGAAACCGTTGGGGTGAGTGTACATATCCAATGTTAGTAAGTTGACACTAGGCAGTCTTCACTTACCATCAGGTGAGATCGCAGTCAAGTACTAAATTGTATAGTGTACCAAAAAAACGCTTAAAATGAACTAAAAACGCTTAAAAGAAAAAAACAGAAGCACCAGGAACACATGACTAGCTGTTGCGCGCGGCTTTGCCCGCAGGAATTTCGTTTTCTACATAATTTCCAGCTAGATGTAGCAACAGCTAGTTGTAAATGTGAATCTTAGAATCGTGATATCTCTTAGAAATATAATCAACAGACAATTTTTGTAGAGAATTTTAAGACCTTCAATTTTGTTCTGAGATTTATTTTGATGAAACTTACCGTTTTCGAAATAAATCCAAAAAAACCTCCAAATTTGATCTTTGACTCCGAACAACTTCAGTAGCACACATAGGATCGATGGGGCTTTTGAAACCTTATTTGCAATGGTAAACCTAGCTCTCTACCAATATTCGGCTCTGTGGGAATTTTTGTTATTTCAATTATGTCTATATTGACCGGACTATTGTGATAAAATATATCTTTATATTATAAAGATATTTATTTAATTGTTATACTTTATCCAATGTCTTTATATTATAAAGATATTTATTTCATCCTTATCAAAATTAGGTACTCGCACAAAAATCGTAAAATTCTGAGGTTAGTGCCTGGGACAGAAAATACAAAATTAGGTAATAAAAACGATTTTATTTTTATTAGGTTTTATGACATTATTAATTTGGCTGATTTACCCAGCTATATACAAGTCCGTGAAGTAACGGGTCACCTTTATTTTAATCGTTTTATGGGACCCTACCACAGATTAAAATATCGTTTTATTATTATTCGAAGGACTTAAAAAGGTCAAAAGTGATAATTTAACCAACAATTTTCAAACTAGTTACGAGTAATTACTTGTTGCATCCATCGTCGCCATTATGTTCCGGGAAACGATCAAATCTCGGTATTTCTAGCATTTTTCTATGTCGCTTAGATTCCATATATTAATAATTCAACTAAGCATCTTCGCTATAATATATCAATGTTGCAAATGAATGAAAATAAAAAGTCGCGTACCTGCACAATAGACAATTTGCCATCTTTGTAAGATCTTGTTCATACCAAACCACATAGGTTCATCAAAATCGATTCAGGCATTGAGAAGTTGCACTGGAGTAAAATCGCATTACATTCAATATCCCTGCAGCCGTAGCCATACGAAATATTCGATTCGATTCGCTCAAAGAGAATGACGTATACGATCGCTATATTGATCACGTGAATATGGCACAGACAACCAGAAATTCTCATATATTTTTTTAATTTCGGTCTATTTGTGAGATTTGGGCCCATCGAATTTAATCCAAATGATATTATATTAAAAGAATTATACTTGCGACTGTTGCACGTAATTACTCTGTTTTATTGTACATGGATGTGTAGTGTGTACTAGTATTGTTATGGATATCCATATCCGTAACCGAAACTATCGGATATCCGAAATAATTTAATATCCATAACCGTAACCGAAACCGATTATTATTTTTACCAATATCCATACCCATATCCGGATCCGTGTTTAGTAGAACACTTCAAAATGAGTAGCAAAATGTAAGAAAGAATTTATTGTATGACAGATTGCGAAACCTACAAGGTACAATTAAAGTCGAATATAATCTTATTTGTATTTCATTTTACAGTTGCTTAAAAAATTAATATCCGTAACCGAAACTATCGGATAATCCGAAATAATTTAATATCCATAACCGTAACCGAAACCGATATTATTTTTTACCAATATTTATATCCATATCCGGATCCGAAATTATATATCCATAACATCCCTAGTGTGTACCTATTTGTGGTTAAAACGTGGTTAAAACCTTAACCCATTAGTAACAACCCAGTATGAAGAGCTCTACAACTACAACAGTCAATACTTATCAATGAACATAATACGCACGTTAGCTCAACGGCTTGAGCGGAAGATCAGCGAACTCAGGAAGCGCGGATGAGTCACTTGATAAGGTTAAATAAAATGCACTCTTGACATTGCGCCTGCGCTTATCAAACGATTGTTACGTAATCCTTCCGCCCGACAGCCCGCATTTTGGTAAGCGTGCTGGGTTTTAAAAATTTAAACCCACTTAAAAAAATGAAAACTCAAAAATGTGTGCAAAATCTCAATCTTTATCCGTTCCGTTTATGCGAAACGAGTCGACTCGAAAGTTGTACAAAACCCTGTGCTAACCCATTCTTACCCATTGATATAATGAGTATAAACTATTCTTACCCGACAAATTAGTTAGGTAGACGGTCTTGCTATTTGTGTTCTATTTTCTTAATATTCTTATACACTTTATAGTATAAATATCTGGGTGACCAAGCTTTGCTCGGTAGTATATCTATCGGCCAATAGATGGCAGCATTAGTAACTTTTTTTTTTGTAAATTTGACATTTTCTAAAAATGAATCCTAGCTAGATCGATTTATCGCCCCCAAAACCCCCTGTATACTAAATTTCATGAAAATCGTTCGAGCCGTTTCCGAGATTCGGATTATATAGAAATATATATACATATATGTATACAAGAATTGCTCGTTTAAAGGTATAGGATACATAGAGTAAACTCTATATCTCTAATCTGTATCTGTTATGCTTTGTCTATTATCTGTGTGTACAATAAAGAAATAAAATAGAGATGTTTCAATAGTCTTACAACTTTTTTAAATGTTGTTTAATGGACACAAAGTGCAAATGAGGAATAAAAGCAACGTTTCATTTCCAGACCTACCGAATTCACACGAAGAACTTCATAAAAATCGGTCAAGCCGTTTCAGAGGTTTGCTACAAACACGAGATTTTTTCATATTGGTTTATAAATGTAATTTTTTGTATGTTTGTGTATTAGATGTTTGTTACTCTATCGCTAGACACCCACGAAACTTTCGCCTTTATAAAATTAGTGTGATTATCCAGGATACATACACCTTGCTTCGATTCCCACGCCCGCAGATATTAACCCAACACAGCTCAGTTACAGGTGTATTATAATATACACAATTACAATTAAACCTACCCTTTTGTGGGTCTAAGAGATGACTCTATCCTGTCAGATTTTGAAGCTTCGCATCTGCTGCAACCTTCCTTTGTTGTTATTATAGGTCTACCATATAAAAACTCATTCGCTGATCTGTGGGTCTACCCGTCTAGCTTTTGATGTTTTGGAGTCCAAAATTAAGAGGATACACTTATTTTGAAAGCAACATAAAAATTAGAAAAATGCAGAGTTTGGAGCGAATTTTTGTGAAAATTTTAGAGAAGTTACAAAAAAGGGCACAGACCCGGAGTCTGTCGATTAAAGTTCATAATATTATAAAAAAGTTCATTACTTAAGAGTCATCTGACCCACGGTGTCTCCCATACAAACGTAATACCAAAATCATTTGTAATTCGTGCAATTTTCGATCATGTTGTGGTGTTATTCGGGTTCATGTAGTAATAATCTATGCTCCTGGCCATATTTGGTTCCGAAATACTTTTGTTAAACGAAAATGTAAACGAATTTAGTTTTGCTTATTTTTATGTCAAAGAGGACATGTTTTCTACTTATTTCTTTTGTAATAAAAACAACACTATCTCACGTCACGTTAGTTCAGGAGCACAGTTTTTATTGTCCAGCTAAAGAAAAACACCAGTTAATTAAGAAAGTTACAAGTTTTCATACTTATATAATTTTTGGTATTACGGAACTGGACCAAAGTTATAAAAATTTTGATCAAAATTGATTATTATTTCGTTTTAAAGAAGTATTTCCGAACCAAATATGGCCAGGAGCATAGATTATTATTATGAATCCGAATAACACCACAACATGATCGAAATATTCACGAATTACAAGTGATTTGGTATTTTGCATTAACGGAGACAACGTAAATCACAGGCCCCTTAAATAATAATAATAAATAAATAAAACTATTGTCAACAGCGAAACGTACCTTTGTCACACAAAGAAAGGGCTAAACCGTGGATTAGTAGCTTTCTAACATAACGAGGCTAATCCCTTTACTGTGCCGACAAATTGGCGTGACCGCTCTGCACTCTGCCAGGGGAGTGATTTATTTACAGTTTATTTTAAAAACCGTCAAACGGGAGTTGTCACTCTACTAATTTGAGTGAATTTTACGGTTCCGTACCGAAAGGGTAAAACCGGGAACCCATTACTAAGACTTCGCTGTCCGTCCGTCTGTCACCAGGCTGTATCTCTTGAACCGTGATAGCCGAGAGGTGATGTATTTATGTTGCCACTGTAACAACTAATACTAAAAATATAGAATAAAATAAATATTTTATGGGGCTGCGGGCTGCCATACAAAAAATGTGATTTTTCGCTATTTTGGTAGAGGTTGAGACTGAGATGACGACCAATTATTTTCCATTAACAATGTTTTAAATATTTTATTCGTTTTAAAAATTGTATTGAGCTGTATATTTAATTTACTTCGCTTACTCAAATTTATATCGCTCAAGTTATTTAAACAGTATATCATCATCTGTCGCAAAGTTTTTTTTATTCGCTCGTTTTATAATTCCCCCTTCAATTTTACTGTCTGATCCACTCTTGCCCCGACTTGTATGATCCCGATAAAAATAATCTATTTATTTGTATAAAAATTTTGGCGACTCCAAAGTAAATTTTGAAATCTAGATAGTTAATAGAACTCATTGGATTTAAACAATAATTATAGAGCAACGGGATAATATTTTTCCAATAGCAAAGTGTTCCGCCATGGATCTCTAAAACGTTCGCCGTGTTTACTTTTTCCTCCTTCCTTACCTTATATGGATAGCAAAAAATAGGGTTGGCAAGTAAAAGCGAAAATAAATTTAATCATATTTTTGTATTCATAAGTAAAACATTTTGTGCTTCATAAAATTTTACGCATGGAAAAATTTTGGTAAATTATGTAATATGCAAATTAACAACATTGTAGGCGCCTTAGCTGTTTCTTGCCCGATTTAAGGTTCAAGGTGATTACATCAGTTGTGACTAAGCTATTTGAATAAATTTTTGTTAAATTTACAAACGGAATTATGCCTTTAATTACGCCAAAATTTTCGGTTTGTTATTTTCAATAATCTATTCTTTTTGTGTAATGCTTTTGTATTGCACAAATCTTCTTACATTTTTAATTTTTAAATCAAAGAAGTAGGTACCTACTTTTTTTGCAATTGTTTGTCTCACATAACACGGTAGTACTTACTGATATTAAGTAAGTAAGTGTAATATTATAATCTTATATAAGTATGTATTAAATGATTTTGTAAGCAACGTTTTTTAATTGTACAGCTAAGCCCTCGTAAAAATACACGTTTTATAGCGACCGGGGAGCAGTTAATGAATTTTGAATTTACGACGCGAATAGGCATAAAGATCTTATACATAATTTATCATAACCTTATTGCAAACGTTGATCTTTTAGAATACATTCTAATATTTTATTGTGTCTTTAAATTAAACATTATAGTAACTACTTTTCTTCATCACTAATATGGCTTTGGATCATATTTAAAAAACGAGTGTGACAGACGGACGGACGGACGGACGGACGGACGGACGGAGAAGGTCTCACCATAAGGGTTCCATTTTTACCGTATGGAACCCTAAAAACGGTATGCTGATATGGTTATCCTAAGTTAAACGTACTCGTATGCACATACGCTCTGCTCAAAGTCGTGAAGATTTGAAGACGTGGAGATTTGATTAAAAAATCAACATTATATTTTTTAAGTTAACACAGTCGACAACCCTACTTGCGTAAATATTTAAAATATCGACGAAAAATAAATAACTCCCTTTGCCTATTCCATAGTTTTCAATACCGTACGTATTTTTTGAATGACAATTAGGTGTACTTTTTTTTATACGTTATCCCTTATGGCGTTCGGGAACGTTTCAAAACCGCGTGGCGTGTCTTTTAGAGACAGGGAAGATAGTATTGTCTGGCATACTCGGGTCTCGGTAGGTCCCGCCAAGAGCACTCCATTTCCTTGCTAGTATTTTTTGAAAAGACGAGGGCACAATGAATGCGGAATTAATTGAAGGGCACTCTCTCTGAAAGGGTTAGGGTTACTGGGCCGAGCTTGATCCAATTTCTCTAGGGTTTGGCATCAGAGCGTCCGTGTGGAGTAGGGTTGCCACTTTGAAAGAAAAGAAATAAAAATTACACAAAACGTAATTTTTTTTTTGAAAAAGACGTAACTAAACACTGCGAAGTAATTTTCGAGTTGATAGCCTTTTTGAGTTATAGGCTTTGTGGTTTTCAGGACATTGTTTGCCTTGCCTTGATAATTTTTGAAGTAAAAAATTCTTGTAGGTGTATGTAATTAATGCTAGACCGGAGACGCGTAGCGGCCTCTTATTCCCAAAGTTTTACTTAAGTTAATAAGTTTTTACTTAAGAATACAATGTAAATTTTTGTTGTTCTCAGCACAGTAAATAACTCTTAATTATACTGAACACGTATGTCTGTGACATTAAATGTAATTGTCTTGTTTTAAATAGTATTTATTATGGAGTCGACAACCCTAGTTTGTAAGGCTTCTTGGCTTGACACAGATAAAATCATTGTTTTGCCTATAGTAAAGCAATTGATATAATTTTAATTAACTAATTCATATTAATACAATGTGCAGTATAGGTATATTCGTTATTATTCTAACTATTCGTAATCTAGCTGTCCCAGCTAACTTTGTTTTGCCATATAAATTAATTTCCACTATTAGGTGGTACCTATTACCTATTCCAGTAGGTATGAAAATAATATGGTTACATCCGAATTCCCAGACATATTGAATATACCTACTCATAATATAATATACCAAATCTGCATATCTGGGTAAACGAGCTTCGCTCGGTAGTTTAACTACTGGCTAATAGATGGCAGCAGGAATCATATTTTTATTTATTTTTGGTAAATACGACATTTTCTAAAAATGAATCCTAAAAGCTATATCGATTTATCGCCCCCAAAACCCCCTGTACACTAAATTTCATGAAAATCGGTCGAGCCGTTTCCGAGATCCAGATTATATAGAAATATATATATACAAGAATAGGTATATAGGATTAGACTAGCTGGCCGGGCAAACATTGTTTTGACATTAGGGATATAAAATCACCGAATCCAGATACGTTACTGAACAAAATTCAGAGAAATCGATGTTCTGTTTCGAAATTAGGTTACAAACACTGTAACAAGTGAGTTTTATATCATAAGTATTAGAATTTTAATTTTTCGCTCAAAACAACAAATAGGTAGTGTTGGCAACATTGTGGACAAATATCAATGTCTGTGGAGCGCGACTCAAAAAAAAAAAAAAAAAAAAAAAAAAAAAAAAAAAAAAAAAAAAGAAGTCGATTGATCATTGTGACATATTGGAGATTCTATGTTCGTTGTTTGTGATGGTTGTAAGAAAAACGATAAAAGTTCATTAAAAATTCCGTTAGACTTTGTAATAAGTATTGGTACATAGTGATTATATACTCTTTGTATTGATAAGTGAAGAATTATAAAACCAAAACTCTTTCAGTGTCGTTTTAATATCAGAGTGCTGAGTGCGAGTTGCACATAAATAATCCATTAACTTTACTAGCGCGTTATTCGAGCAAACGCCATACGGAGTGATAATCGAAAACAAGCGAGTGCGAGTTAGTATCAAGCGTATCACTAGATTTTGCGTTAGCTCACGGTGAATAGTGATATATTTTTTTCTTAAGTTGGTATCACGCGTGGGTCGTGAGATAACCCAGTCAAATTTAGAATCACGTTTTCACTAAGTAAATTACATGAAAACATGGGTCTATCAAAGTTATGGTGATTATATCATTATACTTGTTGATTGTTGAATGTTGATTGTTTATTTTCGCTGTAGCGTAGCGTAGCAGACTGCACTCAGCAGTAAAGGATTATTTCTTAAAAACTACATACCTACTTTAATTAATAAAATGAGGACAAGTGCAACGCAATTGGAACTAATGGTGACATTTATGGAGCAGTTAATGTATTTAAAGTTATGTGGTGATTTGTGAAATTGAGATTTTGTGAACTTGCAAACTGAAAAGAAAGAAAAGAAAGAAAGAAAAATATGTTTATTTCCACACATTATGCCACACATAAAACAAAGTACACACTCATGTACTAAAACGTTGTCTGAAGCTTCCACCACCTGGGCAACAAATACTAGACTGTTGCTCAAGTGACTGAAGCACCAGACACCGCTTGTCATGTGTGGCACAACCCAGAAATGGGCCCCAACTCAGCATAGTGCTGCGCGCCCCATGCAAGCATGAGAGCACACAGCGCTGATTTTCAGTTGCAACTGCAACCAAGGTTTGCAAGATGCCCGAGCTCTCGCTTCCTTGTTGGCGTTGTAATCGCGGTCATCTTGCGCCTTAGCGGCCGCAAACGTACTCCAAGCGAAGAAAAACCGCGCTGCCATAATTTTATAGAAATTCACACACTCAATTATTTTATAAAAATTATTCTCACACCACTCTCACTGTAAAAATCAAGGTGACAAGTCAGTGATAACTTTTCGATCGCGTTAGCGTTTACGATTTACTCGTTTACGTCTCAAATGTCATAATTTGAAACTCGCACTCGCAATTTCTTTGAAACGACCAATCACAAGCCTTAACGCTCTCACTATCGAATACTTGCGAATGATCGACACTCGCATACAAGGAAGTAAACACTCAAACTCGCATTTTTTGTTTCCAATTATTGTCACTAGGTGGCGCTGATCCAATCCCATACAAATCCACGTTTTACTCTCTCACGATCGAATAAGTAAAAAACTCGGAATAGGCACACAGAAGTGAAGATTTTTAGCCTTTAGGAACAGCCCATAGCCCACTCCACTGGAAGCACAAGGCTAGAAGTAAAGTAAGGTATCAATTAGAGATTTAACGGCAAATACACAGATATCCAGATTGCAAGTAAGTTAAAATCATACTTAACTACCTACTGTCAAGATACACGGTACTTTCATCTGATGTTATTCCTATCTTACTATTTACACTTACTTACCCATTTTGACTTATGCATGTTTGAAAATCAAATAGAAAAATAAAATATCCATCTATGGTGATAAAGTTAATATACTGTAGTAGGTAGATCACTAGGTATACTTACACAAGTATCTACTTTTTAGGATTTGTGTTGGTAAAGGATTGTGTATGTATGTATGACAAATGATCATGGATAGTACAGTGCGACAGGGCTACTTTGGCGCGTGGCCAAAGTCTGAACTAGCGCAGCTATATTGTGCTACTGTTTGATGGTTCGCTCTGTCAGTGTATCGCTGTTGTATGTTGTGTTGTTTTTGCTTAAACTATTTTAAACTAAAATTGAGGTGAAATTGAGGAGATTTTGTTTTGTGGCTGCCTTTGTTTTGCAACAGCGCCCTCCTTCAAGTGCCATGAGAGCCTTGTCGGACTGTAAATGGTATCTTGTATCAAGCTGAGTAGAATCCAAATTTTATTGTTTACAGACCACAGTCTCCATATTATTATATTATATTTTTGATTACTTAACATCGGGATTCCAAAGTTATAGGCAAATAAACAAGTTTTGCTTCTTATATAGCAAATAATTATATCGGGCTCAACTCATAGGGCTCAATCTTTGACATATTTGTGCATCTGACTATTTAAAAGTTCAATATGTGTAAACATTGACTACAACAGGTAGCTTGTATGGTATTTGAATAAACTGTAGTTAACCAATATTAACTATTAAGTGGTGTGTGAGAATTACTTTTGAGTGTGTACTGAAAATAAAACATGTTGTCTAATATTAGAGTACTTACTAATTAACTTTGAACTGAAGTATTAATATTATATTAATAATAATTATTATTAGATAGCAATTTTGTATTCCACACCTACTTAAATAATTAAACCCAGTGAGTGGATTTAACGACACCATTGAAACCAAGGCTCCTACTTGAGTCCGGACGGTGATGGATTTTATTGGTAGGCTTTATATGTATAGTGATACTTTATTAGATAATAGTCTAGGTTATACTTTAGGCTTCATTACCTGGGAGGCGGTTATCAGTTGGGAAATATGAAATCCGAGGATGCACTAAATAATGTGATGTGTTGATATTAACTAAGTAGATATGTGTTACTAATATATATTCTTTTGTTTATTCTTTCCCTACCCCACTTCCTATTACCTACTGTTGTACTGACCTGGTTTGCTATACGACTACTCATGAAACCTAAAGATTGAATCATGTCAGAAAGAGCATATACTCCACCTCTGCAAGACGTTTCGAATAAAAACATCAGAACATCTAGACAGCTAGATCGCTGTAGACATACTAAAAAGAGGAGGCGATCAGTAACAAAAGTACACGATAGATATAAACGGAAACGAGATACATACCGTAGTCGTTCTCGATCCAAGCAGACTGATATCTCGGACAGCAGTTCTTCTGGTGATGACATGCGTCACCGAACAATAAAACGGCGGTGTCGAACTCAGAGCGGCTATGACCGTCGAAATTGTCTAAGCCCATCTACTTCCGCTACGTCTACATCTTTGTCTGCGGGAAGTGTCAAACATGATAATACCAGCGAATCTAATACCAGTTATGAGCAATATCGTAAACGAAAGCACCAGCACACAAAACAGTCCTCTGACAATCAAAATCTTTTGACTGAATTGGTCAAGTTAATGAGCCATAAAGGTAATAACTTTGAAGGTGCACAAAATGTCATCCCAGAATTCGATCCAGACGCAAATTCGCAATCAGCTGCTGAATGGCTGCGAAAAGTCAATGATACAGCCACTATTTATGGTTGGAATGAGAAACAAATAATATACCATGCGATTCCAAAATTAGCCGGTTATGCTAAGAAGTGGTACCAAGGTCGGAGGTCCTTGAAGTTGAGCTGGAAGCAATGGCAGCGCAAGATAATAAAGACATTTCCCGATGACCGGAATTATGCGGATCGATTATATGAGATGCTTTCCCGGAAAAGCAAAAGAGAGGAGTCCCTGGAAGAATATTTCCATGACAAAATAAGATTGATTAAAATGTGTGGGATAACCGGGAGGAATGCGGTCGATTGTGTCATTAATGGAATTTTCGATAACAGCATAAAACTAAATGCACAAGGATTGTCTTTTAAAAGACCGTCGCAACTACTTAGTTTTCTACGTCGTATATCGAAGAAAAATAGTAGTTATCAAGTACGCAAGCCTAGCCAAGGTGGTAGTTACATTCTAAAAGAAAGCAATGTGAATCGCATGAACGCTGCGCCAAGATCAAATTTAAATTTTCCAAATAATAGACCTAAAAACAATATCCGTTGCTATAACTGCGCGGAGATTGGTCATACCTTGCGTACGTGTACCAAATCCATAACCCGGTGTGACAGGTGTTCTGGCGTAGGGCATGATGCTCGACAGTGTCGCCAAAATAATATACGGGATCGCCAACCTGGGCAGACGGAGGTTCAAAGCACGGACAAGTCAACAGGCAAACAAGTGCTCCGTATAACGAAGGAGAACAGAGAAACACAAAACGGTAAATATTTTAAGGACATTCTATTGAACGGTACACCGCGGTCAGGTTATATCGATTTTGGTAGCCAGTGTACATTAATAAAGCGAAAAGTAGCTGACGAGACCAAGATGATTTTAGATAAAACAGGCCTACCTGTCATTAATGGATTTGGATTGGGTAGTGTGATACCTCTTGGGCGGGTAACGGTGGCTTTAAAAGTGGATACAGTTAGTGCGGATGTCGAGGCATATGTGGTTGATGACAATTTGTTGAATTCAGACGTTTTAATTGGACAATCATTAACAGAATTACCATCAGTTACCGTTTATAAGACGAGTACCCAGTTAACCTTATATTGCGATGATACGAAATTGAATCGGGTAACTCTGCTTAACACGTTCACTGCATTATGAGGTCTAAAAGTCACAAGCGTGACTTCTCTCTGGTGCGGCAGTCAAAATCGCGTTCTTTCACTCTGTGCGGGAGGGGACTATTTTAACATTTCTTTGAGTATGACAGAGACAAATACCTAAAATTGTTTCTCTTGCGAAGTCAAGCACTGTGGCGAAGTTAATAAGATATGAGGTCGCAGAGCACTCATACGCACTGAATAGAAATAATTACGCTACTGTGCGAAGTGAGGTCTAATCTGTCTCAAAAGTTGTAGGCCTCATAGACGCACGGAGTGAAGCGCGGGCGGCGCGGGCGCCGCGTAGTGATGGGAAAAGTTTTGATAGGAAAGCACGCTTCTCCTGCATGTGACTCGCTCGATTTTTATTGTTACTGCAATTAGTTGTTTTGGTGTAATATGGATCCTTCAAACCATAAACGAAGCAGAATGAGGCTCATATTATGTGATTCAGATTCGTCAAGTGAAACAGAGTAGGTTTCTACGATAAATTAAGGCTCATTCAAGATGCAAAATTGTTACTTTCTGTGTGCAGTGTGATAAATCATACCGTTTGCCTTGCTTCAATGCAAATTTTGATTATTTATTTTAATGATAAGAGATATGCAGGTGCGACGAGTATAAAATAAATTTTATACCTGCATATCTCTTTTATGTACATCACTAGTAGAGGCACAAATCGAACTTCTTTTTAGTGCGATAGGAGGCAGAACCGATGACAAAAATAATTTTTTCATTTATTAAATACCCAAATGTCACAACTGCGGGCGAAGCCAGATTCAACTTGAAAAACTATTTAAGTTTATAATGGTAAAGTTTTAAGCAATTATTTTCAATTTTGAGCTAAATTTAGGGTGTTTTTGGAAACAATATTTTGTGAGGCCAAAAAGCTCTCAAACGCACTGTAAAGAAGTTCAACTTTGCCTCGAAAAGACCTCATTCGCACTGGCTGAAAGGCCATCAAAAATAGTGCCGCAGTGAACGTGTTAATAATGCGGAGGTTACTGTTCAGGATTTGAAAAATGTGAGTGTCCGCGTAAAAGAGTGTGACTTCACGGGCCTTCTATTTGTATCTGGGTACGTGTGTTTGAAGGACAATAACGAACACTGTATTCTACAAGGTGTATACGAGTTCAAAAATGGAAAAGGATGTATTCTGCTAGTTAATTTTTCGGGAGAACCCCTACATATTTCAGTAGATAAAATTATTGCGCGCGCAACTATATTACCTGACAATGAACGCCTTAAAGATCAGTCACTGAAGACCTATGTTAATACCATATCGGAAAATGATTTGAACACAGCATCTAAGCCAGACCAGACTAAATCACCAATTACCATGGACATGTTGAATGTTGGCCCTAAAGTCTCCGAAGAGCAAAAAGAAAAACTACTCGTTCTTCTGAATCGTTATCGTAACTGCTTCGCATTCAATATGCAAGAACTTGGCACAACACAAATTGCAGAAATGTCTATCCGCTTAAATGACGAAACACCAGTTAGCTACAAGCCATACCGGCTCCCTTATAGTGAACGTAAGGTTGTGCGAGAAATGGTTGGAGAATTGCTTGCGAATAACATAATAAGAGAATCGCAGTCTGCTTATGCAAGCCCAGTAGTTCTTGTCCGTAAAAAGGATAACGGTTATAGGCTTTGTGTAGATTATAGGGCACTCAATAAAAAAACGGTTAAGGACAGTTACCCGATGCCAGTAATTGATGACCAATTAGATCGATTGAGTGGAAAAACCCTTTTTACTAGCTTGGATCTAGCATCAGGATACTATCAGATACCTGTTCAGGAATCATCAAGACATCTAACGGCTTTTATTACGCCTGATGGCCTCTACGAATATACGAGAATGCCGTTTGGGCTTGTTAACGCGCCTGCGGTTTTTCAAAAGATGATTAATAAGGCTCTTGGTAATAGAAGATTTGACTTAGCAATCCCATATTTGGATGATTTGCTGAGTACAGGAAGTACATTTCCAGAGGCCTTCCAGAAATTGGAAGAAATTCTCGAGTTACTTGGCAAGTCTGGTTTGACGCTGAACTTGAAGAAATGTTTTTTCTTTCAAACAGAACTGGATTATCTAGGATACGAAATTTCAGAATCCGGAATTCGCCCAGGTATCAGAAAGATTCGAGCAGTGTCTGAATTCCCGACCCCTACTAACGTCCATCAAGTCCGTCAATTTGTTGGTTTAGCCAGTTTCTTCCGTCGTTTTATTTATAATTTCGCAACACTTGCTAAACCTCTGACAAAATTGACCAAGTCTGATGTAGCTTGGAATTGGGGTTCCGAACAAGAAGCGGCTTTCCAGGAAATCAAAGCCAAGTTGATAAGTAGACCCATACTTGCCCTGTACAACCCGGACAATATAACGGAGGTACATTGTGATGCTAGTAAAATTGGAGTAGGTGGCATCATGTTACAAAAGGGTGTGAATGACGACAAATTTCGCCCAGTGGCATATTTCAGCCGACAAACCACGCGTGAAGAATCTGTATGGCATTCTTATGAACTAGAGACAATGGCTGTTGTACTTTCGCTTAAGAAATTTCGTGTCTACTTGCTCGGTTTAGAGTTTAAGGTGAGGACCGACTGTGCTGCTCTACGAACAACGCTTACGAAAAGAGATCTTTTACCAAAAGTAGCAAGATGGTGGCTTATGTTGCAGGAATTCAATTTCACCATTGAATATAGACCTGGTCATAGTATGCAACACGTAGATGCATTAAGTCGTAATCCGGTACCAACAGAAGAGCAGGAAGAACTGGACGTGCTTCAGATTACAACCAAAGACTGGTTACATACGGTTCAGATGACAGATCCTCGATTAAAGCATATCAAAACTATTTTAGAGATGAGTGAACCCGATTTTAAAGATATCTCAAAGAATTATGTCCTTCGGGATGATAAATTATATAGGCGTGTGGGTCGGAAATTAAAGTGGGTGGTACCCCATGGGGCTCGATGGCGTATATGCCAGATTAATCATGACGACGCAGGCCACTTTGCATTGGAAAAGACGCTAGAAAAAATAAGCGCTGACTATTGGTTTCCCAAAATGAAACGGTTCGTGAAGAAATATGTTGCTTCTTGCATAAATTGTGCATACAGTAAAGAAATGGGTGGAAAAAAATCAGGTTATTTACACCCCATCCCTAAAACTGCGGAAATTTTCCACACGCTTCACATAGACCATCTGGGTCCTTTTGTTAAGAGCAAAAGCGGAAACACCTATATCTTAGGGATAATTGATGGATTTAGCAAATTTATTTTGATAAAGGCCGTAAGGAATACTAAGTCAAAAACGTCTATCAAAGTCCTCGAAGATATATTCTCTTACTTTGGGTACCCCAAAGTTATCATCTCAGACCAAGGAACTAGCTTCACCTCGGTAGAATTCAAGGGGTTCATGGAGTCACTTGGCATCAAACACGTGCTCAATGCAGTCGCCACGCCACGGGCAAATGGACAGATTGAGAGATACAATAGAACGATTTTGAACTCACTAGCTGCGATGAACCATGGTGCTGATGAGAGAGATTGGGACCGGAACTTACAAAAACTTCAATGGAGCTTGAACAACACCCTCAATAAAGGAATAGGGAAGTCTCCTGCAGAAGTCGTTTTTGGTCAAAGAACTGACGGACGGTCAGAGAATATTTTAAAGTCAGCATTAGAACGAGAAGAAAATAAGCACTCAGAGATAAGAGAAACGGTAATAGCCACTATCGAAGACAACCAAAAGAAAATGAAAAAGGCGTTTGATAAAACACGAGCTCCCACCAAGTTGTTTAATGTAGGGGATTTGGTAATGATACCAAATCACAACCCTGAAAAGGGAAAGAGCAAAAAACTAGCTCCCAAGTTTCGTGGGCCATTTAAAATAACATCTATTTTGGATCAGGATAGGTATGAAGTATCAAACATTGAAGGCCACTCTCAGAAGAAGTACAAAAATATATATCCGGCGGATCACCTAAAACCCTGGATTACTTTTCAATCTTCTCCACGAGCGAATGAAAGTAGTAACAGTGACGATAGTAGTGACAACACAAATATGACAGACAGACTGTAAGGGACAGTAAATTGATATAATTACATTAAAAGAATATAAATAATCAAACAGGAGTAACTTAATACATGGTTAATATTAGAAACGTTCTCATAGGACGGTATGATTACAGTGGTTTCAAGTACATAATGATCTCCTACCCCTTGCATCCTAAAACCATTACAGTTTCAGATTAGGTATACATGCACGATGAGGATGGGTTGACTGATGGTAGTGCCCAAAAATTAATAACAATGGGTCAACAGTATCAATACAAACAGAAGATGTCCTATGGGTGACAAAAGAAACACATCATGACTCATGTGTGACAACATTAACATGTAATGTCCCGAGTGTGACAAAAATAACAGGTAATGTCCCAAGTGTGACAAATGTAATAGACTATGTCCCAAGTGTGACAAAAATAACAGGTAATGTCCCAAGTGTGACAAATGTAATAGACTATGTCCCAAGTGTGATAAAAATAACAGGTAATGTCCCAAGTGTGACAAATGTAATAGACTATGTCCCAAGTGTGATAAAAATAACAGGTAATGTCCCAAGTGTGACAAATGCAATAGACTATGTCCCAAGTGTGACAAAAGTGACAATCAGGTTCCAAACGTGACTATTATAGCAGACTATGTCCAAAGTGTGACAAAATTAGCAGGTAATGTCCCAAGTGTGACAAAAGTGTCGGGTAATGTCCCAAGTGTGACAAAAGTAATAAGCTATGTCCCAAGTGTGACAAAAGTGACAAACTATGTTCCAAGCGTGACGATTATATCAGGTTATGTCCCAAGTGTGACAAAAGTAACAAAACATGTCCCAAGTGTGACAAGTGTTAATGAATGGTAGCTAGCAGTAACCGTGTGTGAAGTGTCACAAATACGACGAATGGTACTTCGAATTAACGAACTATAATATGGAAAGACAGCTGCTAGTAATAGTAGCTAAACATGATGGTGATATAGAGTGTAATAAACAAGTGAAAGTTAGCTAAAGTTACATACACTTTGTTTTGTATCTAGTTTTAGTAATTAGTAAAAGTGATTTGATTTTAAATATTTTAATGTTTCAGTTGTATTAGTAATAATAATTCAATTGTTATCCGTTAATGACTAAACGATGTCTCTTATCAAAACTAAATTTTACTTTATTTCAGAATGTTACTTGTAGATTTAAGATTAGAATATAGTTTTAAATTAAAATATTTTTATGTTAACTAACGAATAGGGATATTCTATCCGGTAGTGTTAAGGTTAGTTTAGGAAATAAATAATTAAAACTTGGGAACCCCTGCTGCATGATTTCTGATTTCTATGGTAGCAGCGTTTCTCATAAATCAGCAGTCAGGCTAGCTGCTTATCGTGTTTGGGACTCCGTTGAGACTGGCTGGCACATAGCAGTTGTATTACATTACCTTGGCGGCAGCAAACATCTCTGATATGCTGCAGGAACTGGGCAGTCCCATCGGAGCCCTAAATGTAATCATAAGATGGCACTATGAACATGTAGTATCATTCATTATTTCTCTATAATAAGGTGATAAGTGTTTTACTTATTTATTGAAGTGAAGTTTACTTGGCAAATATAATAATATTGATGATCTCACCTAAGTTACTCAGTGCCCAGTGCTATTAAAATGTTGCTTTTACAATAAATATTATGATAACTATAGTGGTCTGGTTGTGATTGTAACTTGCGTTTATTATGCAACACTTAACTGATATGTTGTTTTATATAATAATTACATAGATTGTTTTATATAATGATTATTAGGATTTTTATAAATGCTTGTATTTTATTGTGGGTATGAGGTCATTACCCACGTTAGGAAGGCCGAGCTGCCAGAAATAGGGACATTTCTGTAAACAGGATGGCCGACTGTTGGCAACATTGTGGACAAATATCAATGTCTGTGGAGCGCGACTCAAAAAAAAAAAAAAAAAAAAAAAAAAAAAAAAAAAAAAAAAAAAAGAAGTCGATTGATCATTGTGACATATTGGAGATTCTATGTTCGTTGTTTGTGATGGTTGTAAGAAAAACGATAAAAGTTCATTAAAAATTCCGTTAGACTTTGTAATAAGTATTGGTACATAGTGATTATATACTCTTTGTATTGATAAGTGAAGAATTATAAAACCAAAACTCTTTCAGTGTCGTTTTAATAGTAGGTAACCAGTTACCTTTTAATTTCATTATTAAAGTTGTTTTATTAATGACGAATTATAGCGAAAGCATTTTTATTGCAAACGGCAACAGTCGTTATATTTCGCAAGCGCAAGCCTGTTTTTATTTCTGAGGGAATGCAAAGTGCAAACCGAGGTATGCGGGGTCGTTGACCTTCGTGGCGGGAAGTAGGGTTGGCACAATTTATATATAGACCAATATAATATTTAAAGAGTTTAATTCAATGACAATAATTATTAATTTCATTATTGGTTGATGTAGCGATAGTTACAGCGTTCATGCGAGATAGCACAGATGCTGTTAGACGCGTTAACCTTCGTCATTATGCCAAATAAGAAAGAATGTAAATCCTATTTCTAATCTACTTCTATTCTACCTGATCTGTCAAGATAGTAAGCATTTTTAAGGTTCCATACCTAAATGGTAAAAACCGGCCAAGTGCGAGTCGGACTCGCGCACCGAGGGTTCCATACCATAAAAGACGTAAAACATTGAAAGAATCACTTTTATTCATGAATTTACGAGTATAATTTACATGTAGGTACTTTTGTTGGCAAACCGCAAACGTAACTTTGTTTTTGGCGGATTATTGTTATTATCAAAAAAAGTATATTAGTCAGTGAATTGATTTTATTTTTCCTGTAAAATATACATTAACTTCTATTGATCATAATTATTTCAGATTTTTCGATTGGTAAACTTCGGAGATAAGGGGGGGGGGGAAACGGTATTTTTTTCGACAGTTTGCTCAATAAATCAAAAACTATCGGACATAAAAATAAATAAAAATCGGTTTTAGACTACACAAGTAACGCCCTTTCATATGATACCCCACTCAATATTGTTATCTCATTTTGAAAACTCGAAGCCCCGGTTTTCCCCCCTTTTTAAATAAAAATAAAAATAATTTTCAAATTTTTACGATTGTTATGACGTCGCGTCACTATTACCTATAACTATTCCAAATTTCAAGTCGATAGCTTTGATAGTTACTGAAATAATCGAGTGTGACAGACGGACGGACGGACGGACGGACGGACGGAGAAAGTCTCACCATAAGGGTTCCATTTTTACCAAATTGGTATGGAACCCTAAAAATGGAACCCTTATGGTGAGACTTTCTCTGTCCGTCCGTCCGTCCATCCGTCCGTCCGTCTGTTACACTCGATTATTTCTCAATTTTCATATTTCAATGAAAAGTTTTTTGGCAGCAGATCTTGTGTTTTTGTTTTTTTTATTGAAAAGCCGAAATATTTGGGTGAGAGATATCTCGTAAAATACATTACGTACTTACCTACTATGTGTGTATACCTAAGTATGTGATTTAATATAACACAATAATTAATCTAATCGTATGAAATTTTCGAGTCATAATTTTTTTGTGAAGATCCGTAGGTATATTCGGTAGGTCGGATAAGACGTTACGTTAACCTAAGGTTAAGATTTTCCATACCTCAATCAAAGTGAATATAATTTACAGTCAAAACTGGTTAAGTGTCACAAAAGTGACACAAAGGACCAAATTTTTTTTCTATAGAGAGTTTTCACTAACCCGAGTTTCAGAGGAAGAAGGGCAAAACGACGTGACCTGATAAAAAAATCTCAGACTTTTCTCTCTTACCCTGTTCTCACTTACTCTGGTTCAACAGTATCTATATGTATAGCAAAACGAAGTTTGGCGGTCCAATGTGCGTCCGGATGGGTTCCTAAGTCTTCCACCTGCCTGAGGGTGACGAGCGTCGTTTGTCGTTGTAGATAATTGCAATGTCTTACCGCGGCTCCACACGTTGGCCCTAACGTTCGCCCCAACGCCACTCGCCCAACGTGTGGATCTAGAAGAAAGCGCGCTCCAACGTTGGGGCCAAGGCTATTTTCTAGATCCACACATTGGGCGAATGGCGTTGGGGCCAACGTGTGGAGCCGGCCGTAGGTGTGACATTGCGATGTATAGAAGCAGGGACGCGATGCATCTGGTGAGGGCCAGGCTTATCACTTAACATTAACTGAAAATCTGACTCGTCCTGTCATTAACTCATTACTTACTTCCCAAAAAAAAGGATTAAGTACCTACCTACTATGATAAATAAGTAGGTAAAGTAACTCGTATTAGTAGACTAAACTAAATTTGATTCTGATGTCAATGAAATATTTACGAGTAGGTACTTATTTCAATTACACTTTACAGTGCTAAGTGTCAGCAAATTCTGTTATTTGAATGGCATAATGAATTCAAAAAGGAACATAACAACATTATTACAAGGATTTTAATGAGAATCAGCCGTCAGGTACACCACCATAAATTAGGTAGGTACCTAATTGTTCGCTAGCACTGGGCAATAAATACACGCCAATTCATCAGAACCGCTCAGGTATTTTCGCTTCGCGCCATAACATAAGCCCCCGAAGGAATGTCGACCGACTGGCTCCGATATCGCCTGGAAAAAATAAAGCGACCGACGCAGCCTCCCATCGACAGCAACGCCGCGCGTCGAATGAAGGAAAGGATTAAGGAACGCGCGTCTACGGCCTACGGGCTACTCGTAGCCGGCCCGATTTTCCACCCACAAACTCGACTGCGACCAACGTCTGTGTCGAAATGCCGCTACGGCTCTGCCCCCTCACCCCGCGCCGCGAGACGCTAAACTCGCGATTCCTCTGCAATCAACGCTGAAACCACCAAATTAGAAGAATGCCGGGTAAAAGAACTACGTGGGAGATAGTAGAGTCGAAGTATAGGATACGAGGCAGCGTATTTTCAGTGTAATTAGCTATGATCGTGAATGGCATCAAATTAGCCGGTGCGGCGCGGGGGGGAGGCCGGCGCGTCGCTCGGCGGCGACCGCTACCCGGCGCGCCGACCGCCGTGCTATAGTCCGCCTCGCGCTCCGCCAAGCAGTCGTGTCCACGGCGCCACACGAATCGCACGCGCGGCTCCCCTTAGACCCGGCCGGCACCCGAATAATGTTTCAGTGTTTGACAAACTCAATCGGAGGTCTCGGAAGAAGTACCGTATATAGTTTACACTGTATAACCAATCGCATATTCTCAGTGAGTGTTACGCAGTGTGTACGGAAAAAACTTTGTCGAAGATTCTGAAGAATCTTGTGTAAAATTGTGTAATTCGCCGGCTGAGGCCGGACCGCGATTTGCACAAACTTTTCGGTGAGTGATACTTTAGTGTCTAGACTCTAGATAATGTGGGTATATAATATACTGGAATTTATTCGCGAGCGAAGCTGCTTGTTGGGATAGTTGTTCGGGTAGATACAATAATTACAGGCGGGGCGTTGCCGAACCAAAGCGGCGATTCCGCGAAACGCCGGCAACTGAATTTTTCACAAAATATTACGTACTTTTAAACTTCAAAGAGACTTGTGATATTATTAATAATAATTTTGTGTCTAAGAAATGTAAAAATCAATTTCTGAGAAATGTTAATTGCAAAAAAAATCTGTTAACTTTCTTGGAATTAAGACACTTAAAATCGTTATCGAGCAAAAGTTGATAAAAAGTTTATGCTATTAATTACGTATTACACAATATTTAAAAATATTTAAGTGGTGAATTAATAATAGTAATAATATTCCCACGAATTTTATTTCGTGTAAAAACTAAATAAAAGATACGGTGACATGATATCGAGATTACACGTTAGTGCCAAAAAATTGCAAATTCTTTTTTATCTTTATTTTAGTGTTAAAATTTTATGTTATAAATATTTCATAAAACTGTGTGGCGGGAAATTATTATACGTATAAATTTAAAGTAATGTGTAGGGTTACACTAATTCTTATTATTTATTTTTAATTTGCTCAAACATTATGTCGATATTTGTACACGATTAAAATTTTCCTATTTTTTTTTGTAATAGTTTAAAAGTTTCAATGTTAAAATCTTGAATTTAATAATTTCTTAAGTAGGAAAACTGTTTTGTCCTAATTTGTCATTTTTAGTGATCAAGTTAGATTACTTTAGAAATTTGGATTCTATTGAGAATTCATTCATTAGAAGTTGTTAATCGTTCAAATTAATGAAACTGCTATTAAATATAATTTTATATTCAGATATAGATAGAAATTATCATAAGTAGCACTTATTATTATTTGATACACCATCCTCACAAAAAATCAGAAAAAGGTTAAGTAAGTACCTATAAAGTCATAAAAATCTGTTTGCTTTGGATAATATTGTGTAATATGAAAAAGTAAAACAGACAAAATACTAAGCAATAAATTGTCTCGATAAGCTGTTCAACGCATGACATGTAATTTTAATTAATTAGTTATTATGTATTTACAAATACTAAGGAAAACAGAAAATAGCGGGAAAACGTAGGTTGTAAACGTTTATTAGTAAACAGAATTTCGCGCCAACGTAATGCGGGCTTGTTAAGGGAGTTAATATTTTCGCTGAATCGGCTTCTACCTGCTTTTACCCATTTCGTGGAATCTTCATACCAGCTTAACCCAGGTAGAAAATTAAAAAAAATAGGGGTGGAGCACAATAAGTAATTTTTGTATGAACCGGGATATGGCCACAGGCCAGTACCGGTGTACTTACCGTGTAGTTTAGGTACCCTTTAAAAGAGTATGTATGCGAATCCAGACTTCAGTCTACTTTCGGGCTTCATGCAGGACAGTTGATAGTTAACTGTCTTGCAGTGCAGACGCGGTATTTGTTTGTAAATACAAGGGGTCATCACCCCTTGTGTTTATGTTACGCAAAACTTCAATGAATTGTTTCTGTATTTCAATATTTACTGCAGTGACACTGGTTTAGTTTAGGTCACTTAGTGCAATAGTAGGTGAAAATTTATATTGGATATTTTTTTTACAAATTGGAAATTTAGTTTTTGGTGATTCGAAGTCTTGACAAGAGGTTTCTTTTGTTTCAGACGGTGTGCGTGGAATCCCATCGCGCTCATCGTCCGTGTGATAAGAGGGCCCTGTGATATCGACGACTACGTCTTAGCTTTAAAACTAGTTAGGCTTTAGTTTATACAACAACAAAAAAAACAAGAATGTCTCCGCCAATAGACGCCGCCATTCTTCAGTTCGACGTTTGGGAGACGTTGGACGAAGAGTCAATGGAATTGACACAGACATCAGAGTTCTGGACACAAATACAATGCGAGGCTGAGGACTTGCTGTCTCCATCAACCTCGACGACTATTTCACATGACGCTGATTTTGATTGGTCGATCTCTGAGTCATCTGAGGAATTGCACAAAGACAACATTGTGCACCACGACTGCATGTGGGCAGGATCGTGTTTGGACTCAGTGCATCCTTCCAACACATTCGTACCATCGGATTTGATTTCGACGACCCCTGGACAGAGTCTGTTGCGGCGGGAGGCTTCGCCGCCGAGACCTGATACTCCGCCTTCAATGGATGGAGATGAACCGCCACAATTCAGGCATGCTGTTGACGTGGCTGGAACGGCTTTAAGACTCTTGAGGGACTCCGCAGCGGTGGCAGCTGACCATTCCTACACGCTCGCGCGACAACACATTGACTACCTAGGCGTTCAGACACCTTCTGACTCCGGTGAATCAGGTTAGTGCTGATATTATTTGCTTGATTATTCTTAAGTTTTTCTTATTTTATTATTAGTTTATAATAACTTATTTTATATGTATATTGGTTCTTAAAATGAGTTCTCGACTCTCGTAGAACGCTTATCTGGAAATAATCCTCGATTTGAAGTAAATATCGTTTGAACTCTGGCGCGATTTCCACCGATAATTCCCGCCAACGCATCCTATTTGATTGGCCTATAAAAGCTTGTACAAATAAACAACTTTCACTTTACCTAGAATTGAAACAGCGTCAATACTTATTGTCTTCATTGTTACGATAAACTTTACAACTGGGTGGATAGTTTTTCCTTCCTTAAGGGCTTTGACACATTTAGGAAATCTCGAATGTTAATGAATTTAGATGCTCAAATTTTTGTTAGGAATTAACTTCCGAACGAAAAGAAAAGTTTTCTTGAACAAGTCAGAACAGTATAGAACTTTCAATATTCATTATGAATATTATAAGGGATATTAAATCCGGTTATGCAATGTTTTATATTGTTTAAAGTGTAATAAAATACACGATCGTGACACTAAATTGATGTAATAAATCGATCGCTTAAATATTTTAAAGCGATGTCTGTCAGATTTAAAATTCAAATTTAGGGGACGTTTCACGGACGCGCCGATTTATTTAGGATCCGTACCAAATCTATTGATATCGTTCCATATATTGTACTTGCAATCTGTAGTAGTTAAGTAATTATTTACGAAACAAAAAATGAGCAAGAAACTGAAAGGGAACCTTTTAAATTTTCAATCAATGAAGAGGCCTAGCAATGCGGTCATTATAAGTTAAGGTTGTTTTAATGTAAGTATTTCAGTTATTTTTTAAACTGTAAAGTAATTGATTAAATTTTAAAACACTTTAGAATATAATTATCGTTTACGCAATACAATACATAAATTAAACACATAAACAAGTCATTATCTATCATCATATCGAAAAGCAAAGTTGAGTTTCTAAAAGTATTGCAATTGAGTTCGCGGGTCCACAGTAATTGGGGATTGAAGAACAAGATGGAGCCGCTCTCAGGACGCAGGCGCCGCGACAAGAGCGCGGGAAACTGCGTATCGACCGCGCCTCCCTCCCCCACCCCTCCGTCTAGACGCACCCGCTTCCGGAACCACCGCCTTCGACCTTGAACGTCTCAACCTTAATGTGCCTCTTCTCGAGATTGAGATGACATATCGTGGAATTTCAAACTATCCCGATCGGTGACCGACAACTGACAAGAGACAGGTGACATCCTTATCTGTGTGCTAGATAAACTGTCCCGATGAGAATATACTTTGTTAGGTAAAAAAAGCATAGGGCTGTTATGTTGTGCTTTTGAGAGTTTAGGACATAAAAAATTATTTTTAATTTGAATGCGTAGATGTAATTAACACTCGTTTTGTCATGTTCCCCTAATTATGCCACTGAGTGTGCCAGTGAACTTTAAATTCACGTAAACTTTAAATTTCATTAGGTATCCATCATAACTTCAAAATTCTTCATTCAAAATTTGCCGCAATATTTATAATATTTTGCATTTTTATCAAACTTTATGACCGGTAGCGACATCTATCTATGGTATGTCACATTAACGCTTAGCGGAAAACTTCTAAGCTTCTAAGAATTACAAAGTCTAATAAGAAATTTTGCGATTAAATTTTTTTTGGCCCTCTGTTTACTGTACTCAAGAATTCCATTTTACCCTATCGTCGTGAAAATTAAATACCAATTCCCATGCTCACGCCTCGCCTGTTATCCCACCATTATTGCCTGTATCTAATTGGTGTATCATTCCATGACGTCACAATTGTCACAATACGTGTCCTTGACGTCACAAAAATGTATTAACACTTTCAAAGTCAGCATAAGCCCTTCTATGGATATACGGGTCCTAAAATGGCACATCCAATCACTCGTAGCTCCGGTTCCCTGGATCCCCGGGACTAGGGGTCGCTGTAACTTCGACCGGGACGTCCCGATTGTCCCGACATTGCTCCTCGGGTTAAGGTTAACATCCTCTCAGTCTGGCGGACCAATAAAAATGATAAAGTGAGCTCGGTGCTCATACTTCAGATCTACAAGTAGGTATCAATTCAAACATCGAGTGCGGATTAGAAATCGAATGACGGGTCCGATTAGGGTTGCCACTTTGCGGAAATAAATACAGAGAATCAAGTCGCTTTTTCAGCTAGGGTTGACACTCGTGTAGTAAAATATATCACTAACAATTCTAATAATATAATAGGTCGATTAGGGTTGCCACTTTGCGGAAATAAATACAGAAAATCAAGTCGCTTTTCTCGGCTAGGGTTGACACTCGTGTAGTAAAATATATCACTAACAATTCTAATATAATAGGTATAATGAATTTCTAACTAGTAAAATATCAACTAGAAATTCACATTATTGTCACATTTATTATTACTACAGTTGGAAAGTAATATTACTATTTAACTAAACCGTGGTTTTAGTTTCGGAGCTATCCGAAATAGTCCTTTGATTTCTGGTGGTTTTAATGCTTATTTTTTAAAGCTGTATAAAATTGCTATCGACAACCCTAGACCAAACTTTAGAAAGTATTCTTTATCGCTTAATTGGGCTACGTATTTATTCATACCTAAATACCTAGCTGCTTAAAAAATCTATGATTGCATCCAAAATCTTAACATGAGCATAATTTGAAAGTCATTTTACGCAATGAAAAAACTTACTTACTACATATATAACGCGCCCTTTTTCATTTGCGTTTCATTTTATTATAATAACAACATTATACACTACATTTATGTTTATTTTATATACTAGTACGGCCTCGAGTAATATAGCACAGATATTACTTGCAACATTAAAACTACATTGTGTTCTGTTACAGCTTACGCTATAAATATTACTATAATACGTACTTAAATATAACTGATAGATAGCTTCTTAACGTATTAACTAAGGTCACGCATCACGTTTAATAAACATGTGTTTTTATTACAATCATTTGCAAAACACTTATAAAATCTGAATGGCCAAAAAATTTTGACGTACCTAATTCTACAAAACAAATCTGGAATCACACCTAAAACAAAACTCCTTTTTATAAATTTATGTGTGATTTGACAGATGGCGCTGTCTTCAGTTAGCTAAAGATTTCTATGTCAAATCTATATAGGTACGTGATTGCATGCGTGCCCATTCTGATGACTAGTAAGAGAAACTACCATTTCAAAATTTTCGTGAATTGAGTTTCATGACGCAAAAAATTCATTATCTCTCGCCTACCCCACTGCGCGAGATCCTCCGAAAAGAAACTTTGTTTCAAAAATCTAATGTATTGCCAGAAGAACGGATCTTTCTCTAAAGAATTTAATAAGACTAAAAAATTAGTATTTTTTAAACAAATGGCCCGCTTGGCCTGCGAATAAATCAAATACATCATAATATTTACGTATATGATACACGTGAAATCAATTTACAACTAATTGGGCTGATAGCCTGTTACATCTTCGATCATTGCCTTGCCAAAATATCAATCGAACGTAGACGAACTTCTTTATTGACAACCCTGATATCATTTTTTGTAAAAATATTTTATTTCGAATGACAAAAACGCCAAAGATCACAAGATTATCGAGGACGGAACCGGCGATATAAAAGTCGATTTTAACGCGCGCTAAAAAGTAATCGATTTCCAAACTGAGTAATAAGTGGGTAAGTAATTGCACGTTATAAATAGTTGCTCGTAAATCGCGTTCTTGGCGTGTCTCAGCTCGTCTATTCCGTTATTCGTATAAGAATGCAATGCAACGGAACGAAAAGGAATCTCATTGAAGTGGCTGCGAGCGAAGCCCGCCGGACCGGTTTGAGCGCGGTACTCCGACGTCTAGCCGGCCGGATGACAATTTGATCGACTGCTATATCTCTCTCGATTCTCGACTCGACTACGTCAGGTACATCCATTGAACTTGGTAATTAGTAATTACTCGACCCTTAAGGTGATACACTGATTTTATTTTTGTCTTTCTTTTACGTTGGTGGGTGCGACAGATTGTCTCGTTATTATTTTAAAAAATGTAATCGAATTTAGTTTTTTTTTTATAATTGTAGTCGAAGAGCAAGTATATATATAACATCAGAATGAAACAGTTTTTTAAAATATGGAAATGAAAAGCGCCGTGTTCTATTTAATTGCAAACATGTATAACAGACAACAGTGCACAAACCGAGCAGTATAAATCAATTTTATTTAACTAAATATGAGTAGAAAATAGTAAACCGGTTCGTTTTCCTTTGAACACGTGTTTATGTCCCATTTTTAGGGTTCCGTAATAATTTTAAGTCATAAAACGTCTTGGTATTTTCGCAAGCGAACGTTTAGTTCAACGCATAAACTCGAGTAACCTAATAAACTGTGGAACTGATAAGCGTTATAGTTAGAGCTAGGTGCTTTTGACCCGCATACTATCTTGATAGATTGCGTACGCGAAACGTGATAGTCTAAGAGCTAGTGGAGGAAATGTGAAAGTGTTTAAAAATGTCTGGTTTCATTGTGTCCTCAAACATTCGAATTTAATTGTTTAGTACGGTTATACTTGGCTCTTAAAGCTGTATTAAAATGCTATTGTTACTTCATTATAACGTTTTTATAGCAGGTGTTAACATTTTTGTTGAAAAAGGTGCGCCCATAAAAAGATTAAATCCTTTTGTAGCGGTGTTGCTACGCCGATATCTGGATTGTAAATATTCATTATACCATCCAGTATTTATTTCAGTAACAACTAACAATGGTTCGATTCAACCGTTGCTTGTCTGAATTATATTTGCGTTTTAGTTACTTCTATTATAAATTTTGAGAGTAAAGAAGACTTATGTTTGATACGTTCCATTTCTTGATACGCAAAAAATTATATTCTGAACACTTAATAGATTCGGTCATCAGCTCTTCGTCTATGATTTATGATATTTCAAATTCGCCACTAAGTAGATAGGTAAAGCAAGTAGGGCCCGGTGTATGGACATTGTATATAGTTCGTTTAAGGAGATCCAGGCCAAAAGATCCGGTTTCACCGCCCTTATTCCCAAACATTTAAACCAGCGAGCGATATACGTACATTCCAATCGCGGTATTGAGTTTAAAAACGTCAGTTTTTATATCTGCTATTACACATAGCACAGCTGATCGTATAACTATGTGTAATGTGACATAATATGTAGGTCTGTAATCTGTGTATTGCAATTTGCAGCTACACGCGACTCGACAATAAAAACTGTCTTCTATAAAACCAGCTACAGATGTCCCGACTAAATCGTTTTCTTTATACTAAATACCTTTGTCATAAACCAAATGTTCACCAATATCTTTGGTTAGTACCAAAGATATTTGTGAATGTCAAAACAAGGCCCTGATCGGTTATGTACTATTTAAAAGTATCCGTTTCTTAGAAGTTTTTCGGCACGTTTTGGTGGTCCAATTCCGGTCTATCTTTATCTTTAAGTCTCTGACCACCACAGATTAAATTGGCAATAGCCGTTAAACATATTGTTATTTTATAGCCTAATCTGTATTCTTGTAAAAAAAAAGATATTGTCTGTTATGAAAACTAAAAGAATTTCGTACCATTAAGGTTGGATCGGATGTATACTGTAGGTAGATATTCCCTTGGGTATTTAGGATCGAAAATTAGATTTAAAACATCTTATTATTAATATATTTAACGTTTAATCGAAGTAAACCGTAGTAAACGGCCTCGGGCGCGCAGTTAAAGCAATTTGAACGGTTACATTAGGTATTTCAAGCGACCTAAATATTGAGTTACTCGGCCTAACCTAACCTTACGTCGGTTACCAACCGCCAGTCACATTCATACGTGTCGGTCTATTAAGATCATATACATCGATTAGCACATACTGAGCTGTAGGTTTAGTACAGCTTTTTGTACGAATTTCGAGTCGACTCGCATCGCACAATCGAATCGAATTCCGCCATACATTTACAGCCAGCGCCATCTATTGACAGACGAATTTCGAGTAGACTCGCATCGCACAATCGAATCAAATTCCTCCATACGTTAACAGATAGCTCCATCTATTGACAGACGAATTTCGAGTAGACTCGCATCGCACAATCGAATCGAATTCCTCCATACATTTACAGCCAGCGCCATCTATTGACAGACGAATTTCGAGTAGACTCGCATCGCACAAACGAATAGAATTCCTCCATACATTTACAGCCAGCGCCATCTATTGACAGACGAATTTCGAGTAGACTCGCATCGCACAAACGAATAGAATTCCTCCATACATTTACAGCCAGCCGCGTGTCAGTGAATATCCATAGATGGTGCTGGCTGTAAATGTATGGAGGAATTCGATTCGTTCGTGCGATGCGAGTCGACTCGAAATTCGTACAAAAACTTGTACTAACCCCTCTGGGCTTGGGTGCCAAACATGAAACAACCGACATACCCAGCAATTAGGATACCTTACTACCTAATACATTAGGTACTTGGCGTTACAAGTTATTTATAACCAATAAAATTACTACTAGTACAAAGTAAACTTAAGGCTAGTACTTATCTGTATAGAAGAGAAATGATTTAAAATACCGGCAAAGTGCGTGTTTGACTTACAGATAGTGGGTTCCATACCTTGGTAGACGTAGGTATAAGTTTCAAGTGATAAGCGATTGGCAAGTTCGAGAAAAACGTCAGTTAAGTTACATTTATTTTACCTATTTATCTTTTTATTTGCTCTACCAATTGATAGGTACATATTATGCGAAAAATTAATAACACCTACATAAAATTACGTTTCATGAGATAATAAGCCGGGTGGGATAAGAGATCTAGTAATTGGGTCCTGTTGGCATATTTGGGTACGGAACTCACATGAAAAAAATAGTTGTAGGACCTCTAAAATGTCTGTAGACTTTCTTTCTTACGAATTCGTCAAGTGTTGTCTAAAATAGCACGAAACTCGGACAATCGAAAACGTTGACGAGATACCAACAGCTCTTCATGTATATGGCAACCCTAACATAAATAAATACTTGTATTATCGCTACAAATATTTATATCTATGCACTTAAAATATACTCAGCACTTCAGCAGGTAGGTTATTATAGTAAACTAGCTGTCAGTATTTCCATGTTATAAATTCTTTACGATCGTAACACGAAACATTTAATTTGTTCATTGTTTCTGAGTTACTGATAAGGGGATTCACTACGCTTCGCTTATGATTACATTTTTCCATCATTTTGTTCGATATCGATATCGATTTAATTTTCAAAACTAACCTATATGATTATTTATTGTACAATGATGGGATAAAAACACGAGTAGTGTGCCTAAAAGATTACACGATCGTCATCTGATAAAATATACACGTACCAAGAGGTCCAAGAGACCGCCCTCGACTTCAAAAGTGCGGCAAAAAACTTTGCCTAAATTGGCAAACCTGAGCCGTCGTTACACAATTTTTCACGCACACTAGCTTCCGAGCACCATACAAATTTCAAATTGAGACATTCACACTACAAGAAAATGTTGCCGCACTCACGGAGCTATCGTTCTTAGGAAAGGATCTATCTAGTCGGAGCGTGAGCGACAACTTATTATAAATCTATGACACGTACTTATGACACTAACTGGCCCGGAAAACGTATTTGACAACAGCGCAATGACCTAGAAAACTAGGCAACCGCGCTTCATCCTAGACCTCATAATTTCAGTCCATCAGACATTATTGTAGACGAACGCAAGCCTATGAAAAAAAAATTCACTAGATTAGTCTGGTAAACTATGTTACTAGACTTTCTAGTATCTATGGGTCTAGGGATATAACTTTACTAGGTACTGCTTCGAACATCTCACTGCGACGGATACCTACTATACGAAAAACCAGAATAAAGCGCGTAGAAACGACCTTGGTACTTTATCGCTAAGATATTCAAAACCCAAGTAAGTATTACAAAATACAATTTACACCGTACAGATAACTAGATTGGCGTTCGAGATGTTTGAAATACTGGGTCAATATGCGATTGTGGGTAGAAATTCCGTCTCTGGTTTCTAGAGTATAACCGGCGTTTTACGCCGACAGATAAAATGTTTGGTATCGATTGGAAAACGATCTAGATACTTGCATGGTGGTTCTGAGTTGCTTGCATTGCGTAACGTGGTTTCTTAAGAGGCTCCATACTATTTTCCCTTGAAATACCCGTTGTTCAACATGCTTTTAAGCTTCTAGCAATCACAAATGCTTATTATAAAATTCCGAATGAAACATACCTATATAGTACTTTCATTCATGCTCATTTCATTCAATATTGTACAATAAATAAATTATTGTGCAATATTGAGACAACACTTACGAACGTACGCGGCTCATTAAATATATTATTAATAACTTGGTTCATTTTTTAAACAATTCACAGCGATTACAGATTGCTGCAAAGATCGAAAGGCCCCCTAGTGACCTTGTGAATCACATATCAATACTGATAACAGCGTATTACGACGTGTTACACTAACATAAATTCGTATTGCCTTATCACGAAAAAGTCTTAACTTTAAGCATGTCGCATGATAATACAACGCTACAGCCCAGCAACTAGATAATGCTCGAACTCACCTTGATCTCACCGTATTCGCAGAAATAAAAACTTCTGCCTAAATTTAAATGATAAAAATGATTATTTAATTCATATCTTCGTCGCTAATTTTCCATTGGCGTTGTATAATTCGGTCGACGTTGGCAACCCGTTCGTTCTCGAGATAAAATGACGCTTTCGAATTTGGAAGGCGGTTGATACTGTTGGTAGTTACTGAACCAATGGCGAACCACAAAAAATCTATGGTTTGGTTGATAACTGAGAACAGACACAGTCTTGGATGAATAAACATACATAATACAAAAATATTTTCAACTCTGAAAATATATTTGCATGGGAACATTTCTATCCCGTCTAGTAATGGCCGTGGAGTCATAGTGTCAAGAATTTTCCGGGACTACTGAACGCAGCTAAATATCACAGGGGTTAGTACAGGTTTTTTTACGAATTTCGAGTCCACTCGCATCGTAAAAGCGAATCGAATTCCTCCACACATTTACATATAGCGCTGTCTATAGACAGTCACTGACTGTCGTCTGTCAGTAGATGGCAATGGCTGTAAATGTATCGAGGAATTCGATTCGTTTGTGCGACGCGAGTGGACTCGAAAATCGTACATAAACCGGTAATAAGCTTTAACCGGTAATAGTCTTTCTTTCTTTCTTTCTTTTAATAACCCTAGTTACTGAAGAGCTTGCTTATTTTTTTCACCTGAAAATTCAGCGTGGAAATTGCAGCTGTTTTTGCCACACTTTCACGCGGGCAACACTCGTGGCAGTAATTAGTACCTATTACTCTTGCAACATTTTCAATAAAACCAAACAATTACCTATTTAATTAGATATTTTAAGCAAGACAGACATTCAAATGGGGTGTGGTCTTAACAGAATATTTATGAATAATTATTAACTATATAAAAGTGACGCAAATGAAACTGGTTTTGAGTTATTTGAGAAAAAAACCGGAAACGTCTGTGAGAACGACTTGTCTCGCACGACTTATGAACTGTGGCATTTAGAATGTCTGTGATTAGCACATACTAGTATTAGGACATGTAAACGTACACAGGTATTAATTAAGATAATATTTGAATTTAGCTTTACCTACTTGATTCCTTTTTACCACAATGTTTGCATCCCAGTCAAAAATGACCAATCCAGAAGTCTTGATAAAACTTCCCATTTACTGCAAAGCTTGTTTATCATTAAATGAAAACATAGCGTGCGTAGTTTTAGCAGTATCCGTGAATAAAATTCTACGGCCCCAAACCACGTGTTCAAGTTCAAACACATTTCAACCTTAGATAGTCACAAACATAATAATTAAAACAGTCTCGATGTACCTAAATGACGTAAACGTTAAGACGGTAACAATTGATACTAGATTTTTTACAGAAATCAGGTTTTCACCAATCTCCAAGAAAACCTCTGATTTTCAGTGACCCTATATAAGTAGATAAGTAGCCTGTGTACTCTATTTCCAGTCCAAATAGTCAAATAGGTTCAGTAGTTGCTGAGGATACATATTACATACAGACAAACATCACCTATATTAGTGTGGAATAGACTTATAGAATCAGCGTCGAGTAAATGCGTCACTAAAAATATCGTTATGACCAAAAAAGAACACCGAAAATACGAGTAGGTATTATACATTTTCCAGGCCCGCCTCGTGCCGTCGATTCTTCCGTTTAAGCCTCGAAACGAATAATAGTTTTTGTACGCACACGCACATCGCACGTCCGTGAACTTGTGTCGAAAACTCTCCAAGGTCGCACTAAACCAATCGAACCGACATAAATTACTGGCCCGTCTATTATAGCGGGCCTCTAGTCTCGAGTGGTTGATACAGTAGAGATGACCGACTTTCCTCGGTTGCGTAATGGGCCCGAAATACCATTCGACCGAATTTCCTCCGATACGTAGCTATAGGCGTTAAAAATCGATTTATCTTGTACAGTTTTTGATCTAGTAATGTAGGAAAGCTTGCAGCAGTATTCTTAATTTATCGCGAGAAGTTTCCATCGCTATGTTCTAAAATAGTAAGATAATTGGCAACATTTCCTATAATAACATGAGCTGGTTATACTTATAAGAGTTGGTGCGGCCTCTCTTATTCTAATTAGCATCGGCTATACATGCTTTCTAAGATACATGTACAGGCTGATTCTAAATGTGTAACGAACTAGCAAGTAACGAAGAGTTGAGTACTAGCTTATCAGCAGCGGCGTTATAAAAATTCAAGGACAAATCGCTATCATATAATCTCTTTATCGATCGCAAGAACTTCCGACGCAATTGTTACAAAACAATGCTGACCGTCAATTGAGCAAGACAATGGGCGCCTCTACAAACTCTCCAAAACTGTTTAAAGTTTGTGGGTAGTTTAAAAACGCAGCGTCACTTCCTCAAGACCGTCTGCGGCATGAGTCCATTAAGCTCGATGGCCGATACAGCTCTTGAATCCGTTTTTTTTTAGTATTATTTTCTTCTGACGAAAGAAGCGGCTTTATCAAACAACCTGTAGAGGATGGCGTGAGTCGCGAGCGCGTCACGATATTTTTTAATTATCGCTCTCAAATGCCAGTGAACTTGGCCTTAGATCGTGGCCATCGGAGCGTGTGGCGTTCGCTTTAACAGGTCGACTCGCGACCGGCGACAACGTTACGTTCCGTTCTGGGTAGCACGACACTTAACAATTAAGTATACAATAAGGATTGCTAAGATTCTAACCCAACTAATCTGAAAATGGGTTGAAACTTGAAGGACCAAATCTACTTACCCCCACGGGATGAGGACGAAACATAATTAATGGGTGTAAAATTCAAGATTGAAGAATCCTGTCTATACGACTTTTAAATAACATAGGTGATTGCTAAAAAAAGGTTAAAATATGAAAGTTCCTTTTCTAAAGGCCAAATAGGGAATGACAATGATGCATGCTCGTTAAGAACTACAAACTACAAACAGTTATCAATTGAACCTCATCCCTTTTAAAATACGAGTCCTTGTTTTAACTCGTGTCAACGCAAATCTTTTCCTTAATGATTATGCGTCTCGCAAACTGTTTGAGGATAAAGAATTTTGTCGTCTAGCCGAAAACGATGTTGAAACTTGAGATAATTCAGAACTTATAATGACATTTGCCGCATTGTGAGGGGAGATTTCCGCCCATTAAATACCGGTAAAGTCATGGTGAAGTGGACGATGCCGGAGTGCCAATGGCTTTGCTCGCTTAATTAAAGCCTGAGATCGCGAACTTTCCCTTCGACATTTCCGACACAAATATAATTAATGCTGTAGTGTAAATTGGTCCACGAGATTTTACAGAATTGTTCACTTAAATGTTAATTGGACGATCGCAATCTGTGGATTGGACTTCATACCATCTTAAAGGCTTTATCCTGTTTTATCTGAACGATCAAGTTTTATCCATAAAAGTTGCGGATGGTAAATTGTAATGTTAAAAAAGTTATTTGCGCCCAAAAATTGCTGAGAAACCAATTGGAAATATTAAAACCTCAGATATTAAAACCGTTAACATTGACCCCAGTTTGACACAAACGGCAGATATAAAAGCACTGAAATTTCCTTCCTCTTCGAGCATTATTAAGATAATAAATAAGAGCGCTCGGCACCAAATCAAACTTGTATAAACTTTTCGCAAAGTAATTGGAGTATGAATGTTTGCAAACATTTGGTTTCGTGCGAGTGTTACGTAATTAAGGAAGTTGTATTGGCGCCGGGAACATCTTTCGTTCAGGAAACTGTATTACATCTCATTAATTGTTCAACGCGGAGTTTAGACTTTGGAACATTTGCATTTAGAAGCGGCGAGTACCCAACTAACTGTCGGCGGTGTCTAGTTGCAAAGGGAACTGCGGTGCGAACTCCGAGCGCCGAGTCTATGACTCATTGTATTTCTCACGGCGAAACCGATGGTACCTAGAAACTGTGACTAATCAGAATCACAATTCACAACTCGAGTGGGAGAGCTGGTTCGAGATGATAAACTTTGGCTCAATGTATCATATCATTTTCAAGTTTGTATAGTTGAATTTTCCTCAACTTAACTGCACGAATTACACGAACCGAGATTCGAGGCGAGATGTTACGAGACGGCCATTCCCGTACTTTTCTTGCCATATTTGTGATATCTGACTTTGGCGGAAAGATCCGTTTAGTCCTTTTGAAATTGGAGCGGCAGCGCGGCGGTAGATCATAGAGCCGCGCCCGGCTCTCGAGCGATGTCGATATAATAGATACGCACTAGACGGCGACGCGACGCGCACAATACGGGCCGTATCGCTTACACGCAGAGAGCTGAAACAAATAGTCTCAGGCGACCGTTAATCGCGGCGGCGCCAGAGAGAATCTTCACGTGGAAATCGACCCAGCACAATGGATCCTCACGCACCACATTTAGACTTCAAGCGAGCCCAGTCGGAAGGCAGGCGCCGATACTCCGAACCGAATTAGATCGACGCGCCACCACGCCGCATCAGCGGCCGTGTAACTATGCGGAAATCGAATAAAAAGATGGTGCGTTGGTGTGCAAATTTATCGTCACTTTGGCGGATTATGCGATTTTTTCGTATTGCGTAGTTGCAAATTACGCGGACGTCCCTGAATTCTGTAATCGACTAGCGCCCACGTAACTAGCTTCTATTCTCAGTGGTGAGGATGTAATGTGAAAATCTCGGCCGGCGAGCGACGGGGCCCGCTCAGGCCGTACGGATCTAATCGCTGTGAACTGCTGACATAATTATTCCTCGTGAACGCTGTACCACGCGTCGCGCGTCGGCAATTTCCGCGTAAGCGTCTGCGGCGCTGTGTAACGACATTAGCGAACGACTAAAGTACTACATCCGCAGTCGAACACGATCCCGAACTCGACGCCTACTTTGTTTTCACTCGGCTCACTCATTCATAGAAATACAATGTCGCCTTTATGCCGTCCTCGACAGTCTTTCTCTTGCGATTTGCGACCATTGCAAAACCGTGCGGAATTCAGGTTATGTTTCCGTCGGTTTAGAATTACCCTGGCCGACCTTCTGTGCAATTCCTGCATTGCGTGGATTTATTGGTGGAAATCGATCGTCAAGTATCCTGCTCATTTGGGAGTTCTAGTCCTATGGCTTCTACTCTAGAAAAAGCAGGTAGATTATATTAGGGAGACGCCCGTGTTGAGGCAGTCACTTTTGACGCCACCAACTCCGTACGTGTTCCACAAACTGTGCATAAAGCTATGTATCGACTAGAGTTCGAGGGCATTTGAGAAGTCGCAGCTAGAACATTAAAGCAGCGGAACGCGTGTCCACCGGTTGATATCCAAGCGTCCATTGAGTGAGGACGCTGCGGCAGAAGCCGCGCACGCGCTCTGGTTTTGGCGCGAATAGCCGTGACGTCAGGCGTCTGGATCGATGTGGACAGACGCTGCGGTAGTACGCCGGGGTCGTCGCCCTGCCACCTCCCCACACCGCGGCGCGCCCGCCACCTGACTGCTGCAATCGCATCCCGGCTCGGCATCTAGTCCCGCACTTATATATCCCTATACACGCCGCTATGACAATCGCCCGCCTTTTATGGTGATGCGAACGTAATGAACGCTCTATGAATGAAAGTATGCTAGGAATGAAACGGTTTATATGCGGGTTTTATTTGTAAAAGCGATAGTAGAAGCGAAAATATGTGTGAAGTATTTTTAATTCCGCATAAAAGCTATTGAGCGTTTTTAAACTCCAATGGAGAATTTTGCAATTTCTACTTAAATTATATTTTCTCTTGTGCAAATAATTTCGAAAGTATTCTAAACTTAATTTTATGTAACTTGTACGAACCATGATAATATTGTAGATTTTTCATTGCCGATATTCGTGATTCGTCCCAGTTGCAAAGACGATGGTCAGGACGGTACTGCATGTAGCGAGGCGCGAAGTTGGATTCCACCTTCGTTCCACCTTCTTGATCGTTGTCTAAAATCATTATTCTAAACTTCTTCTCTCTTGTTACAGAGGAAGAAATCGATGTGGTTTCCGTCGGTACAACGCAACAACCCTTGGCTTCGATAGCGCCAGTGCGCGTAGACTCGCTGCCGCGGGCGCCCTCTGTGCAGGAGCGGCACTACATCCAGCGCACCGTGGAGACCAACGTGACGAGACCGCCGGCCAGGAAGCGCCTCATACCGCCCTCGAGCATCTCCGCGGCCTCCGTGCCTCGCCGGCGGAGAGGCCCCGGACGACGCGGCCGCTCCAACACGGACACAGACTCGGAAGCCGAGTCCCCGGAGATAGAACGCCGGTCTATGCACAACGACATGGAGCGCTTGCGGCGTATCGGCCTCAAAAATCTCTTCGACGAGCTGAAGAAGCAAATACCGGCGACGAGAGATAAGGAGCGCGCGCCTAAAGTCGTCATCCTCCGCGAGGCCGCAGCGCTCTGCCGCAAACTACGTGAGGAGGAACTCGAGAGGGAGTACCTCAAAAAGCAGCAGAACAAATTGGTGACCAAGCTCAAAAAGCTTCGAACCATGGTCTCGGCACGCTACCGCCCGTATTGAGCCAAGTGTCTGACTCTTTGGATAAGGTTTATCTAATTCGAGAGGCACGGCCTTCTCCGCGCTACAGATTCGGACTGATAACTTCCAATGTAAGTTGGTAATCGAAATATGAGTGCTTGAGTTTACATCTTTATAACTACAATAGGCATGTTGACGATCATTATTTTGAATGATCGATATCGATAATATCTATCCGACGAATGCAATCGACGTCTGTAAAATGTTGAATTATCCGTCACTATCCAGCTTTTACGGCTTACTCTCTGTGGAAATCCGCGGTAGGCACACGATTAATGCTTGGTTGTTTTGCTCAAACGACGTTTCGCAGTGCCAAAGTGAGCCATAAAACTGGTGTTTATAAATCCTAAAGTCCTAGTCTTCAGTAAAATATCTTAAATAGCTACAGACTGCTTCGTGAACTAGTAGACTGGTTTTACCTCTGAAATATTTTTAAAAATTAACAGTAAATTAATGCGTAGCCGTAGTTGCGCGAAGCCGATTTTATTGTATAGACGATATGACAACGGTATTAGTTTTCAACATTGAGGATTGTAGATTTTTTACTGGACCTTTTCTTGGATACCTTGGAGATGCGACGTGGCAATAGCGCGTTTTTGTTGATGCTGTAAATAAAATTGGTAGCGATCGATAGTCTTGAATTTATTAGGTAGGCTGGCGGAAGGTAGCAGATGGCTTTACGGAAAGTTCTAGGGCGCTGGCCACTATATATGTTTTCGGCCCGGTTCGTAGGATTTTCTTTCAACCGCTCTACGACGGCAAAATTCGCGGAGACGGGGTGATATTGTTTATACAATATTGTTTTGACTTGATATTATTGTAAGTGTACAACTGTACACTTAGATTTTAGTAATTCGCTTACGGTTTTTGTAGTGTTTTTGTTATATTGTAAATTTTAACAATTTTAGTGTTTTTTTATACATAATATGTATTAATCGCGCAATTAACACGGTATGACTAATCAAAAAAATGAAGTATGTATAATATGTTTGCATAATAAAAAAAATGGACCGTTTTTGGCTAATATTTCTTTTTGTACCATAGTATAATTTTGCACCTGTATCAGAAGCATTTTATAATATAAACACATTGTTGTATATTATGTACAGTATCTACTAATGTTAACTAAATATTGCATGAGTCTAATTTTTTGCGTCTTTTTCGGTTAGCATTACAAACAGTTTAGGCATCCGAAAGAATCATGTATTTGTGTTAAATGTGTTTAAAAATTCATTATTATTTGCTACATGTGTATCGTCATAATTATGTTGATTAAGTGTATACAGACTTTATTTCTAATTTACATATTCAGTCGAAGGCAATAATGAAATGGATTTTGAACTCGTTTTCACCCAGTGAAATCTCAGTGATTTAGTTTGTTTATTGATAAAAAATAGACTGTGTATATTGATAACAACATCAAAACCTTCTATTACAGTTCGCCCCATATTTAGGGCGTTTAACATAAAAATAACCACGAAATAGTTCCTCATAGTACCTACTAATAGAAAATGTGCATTTTCTTTATTATTATATTAATATTTTATTGCAGTAAGTTAGTGATGTATACTCGCGATAGTTACGAAGTCGATAGTGAAAGCCTGGCTGGAAAATGGAGAGGTCGAGTTTTTGCCGGTCGTGGTCTGGGTTTAGCATAGATTAAAAAAAAAATGTAATAATGTGGCGCCGTGCTTTCCGGCCAGGCTTTAGGAAGTTTGATGTTTTATCAAGCACATGGTCAGCAGAATAGTAAGTTTTGAAGGCTTTAATTGTGTGCGGAATGTGCCTTGCTATGTACATATAAATATATAGGTAATATTAGGTTTATACTCGAATTAGTTGCAAGAAATATTTTTTTGTGAGAAATATTAATGTAGGAATATAGCGTTGTTCTTATAAGTATGTAGTAGTACACGAGGAGGTTTTATATTTATCGTGTTAAAGATTCGCAGTTTATCTTCCACTAGGCGTAAAGATGTACATAATAGAGACTAGATCATAGATGTATTTCATCTTTTTTATAAATGAGGTTTTTTTTTCTAGTAATTGTTTTTTTTTTCATAACTGGAGAGTTAGGAATTCTCGAATGTTGTACCTGCATTTAATTTTTTTGTTAATCTTGACATAAATAATAAAAATACGTTAGTTATTTTGAAAGTAACATTGGTTTCATACAGTGTTTAAAGGCAAAATAGATTTACGTAAGGAAAAGTCAGTAAGTTAATGGTTTAATAGTAAGGAATGACAGCTTTATATTCGATACACTAATCGAGACATTTAAAGCAAAGGCAATGCACATTATTTGTGACAAGGCACATTTCCACCACTGCCAAATGGAAAATATGAATAGAAAAAAATTAGCAACTCGGTTTGTATATTTTATAAATAAGGTTGGGATGATATAAGTCATGTTATAGTTTAATTATTATTACTTTTTCTTTGTATAGTAAGTATCCTTTTATGAAAGGTTTAGGCACCATCTAACTGTTGTTTGCGGTCGCCATTCGAGGGATGGGGAAAGTGTTTAATGCCGACCGGTTGGCAGCCATGTCGGGAGATGGCGGGACGCGTTGACGCGAACGTTCCCGGCGCATGCGCAAACAACGGTTAAAGCACGCCACTACAGAGAATGCAGGATGCAAAATAGATTCCGCCTAACATTAACGTTGCACTTTGCAATCTTTGAAGCGGCGTTTTATAAATACGAGAAACCTGTGTACTTACTACGTCTTGAGTTTATGGATACTATTATAATGAGAAGAAAAGTTTTTTGGTTTTTGTTCCTTAATTATGTGTATCGAAAGATAAGATAATCATTAAATATGGAAATAAACATGCGTCGGACTGCGCAGAGCTAGGAAACAGTTGGCTGTTAAGATTGTGATTTTTTATACTTTTTGGGGGGAGACGAAAATTGACTTTCAGATTCTGTGATTTTATGTACCTGTGTGGTACTGCTGGGGAGCTGTTTCTCCAACTCTGCCCAGTTCGGCTTAAAAAAAAAAAATTCTGATTTTTATTTTACTTCTTTCCCTACTCCTTAAGTCCTTATTATAAAAAAATATGTGATTAAAAAATGTTTTGATATTCAATATTATCTACAGTAAACTAAAAATTCATCTATTACCAGAAACATTATTTTCTAATCACAGATTACCATAATAGTTGCTAGAGTGATAATAATAACACGCAAACGCGCAACGTGGAACTGGACCTACTGTACTATCGATATTCTAGAAAAAAGGGTTATAGCACCTATTATGTAAATCTATGTTATATTTTAGGCCCCTTAAAAGTATGGAGGCTCCTCGTACATAGAGGTGTTTCAACCCTTTTTCCTAGAATATCGATAGTATCTAACTACGAAACGAACATCACTATCTACATATATTTTTAAAAATTCATCTACTAAGTAAGTACCTACCTACCACAATATTTCAGATATGATAGTAGGTACCACAGATTTTGTACCTACTCGAGTAATTATACATAATATTAAGATAATTTAATAACCAACATTTTGCTGTAAGCTGCTTGAAAATGAAAAGAAGTTTAGGTAGGTACCTTTTTACATGAAAAATCACACTAAATACCTAATATGAATTTCTAAACGAGGACGAAACAGCAAAGATTTAAATCAAAACTAAAATCTGTGATCGAAACATAATCTTAAGTCGGATGTGTACTGGTTATTACTTACAAATGCCAAAGATTATAGGTACGTAGTATGTTTAATATATTAAATATATATTACAAAATAAACGTTTACATTCCATGTGAAACACAACAAACAACTTGATAACATTACTGAACGAGAGTATGTAGCTAAAAATGGAACGCATCGCATCTGTGCTTTTGCCTGCGCTGTCATGTGTCAAAACAAAAGTGAAGTTAGCTGTTAGTCGGTGTGTGTGAGTGAAGTGCGTGCGAGTGTTTGTTATGGCTCTTAGATCGGTAATATCTTCCAAAATACCAATGGTGATAATTTTAGGTGCGACTGGTACAGGAAAGACCAAATTGGGCGTGGAATTGGCCCAAAAATTTGGTACGGAGATCATCAGTGCAGACTCTATGCAGGTTAGTAGATATAACCTCAAAATGTTTTTGTTTACGATTCTTCTAAGAGGTTTTTATCATTAATATAAATTCTATGTAAGTTTAGAACTTTTATTTAGTATTTGCTTGTATTTGGTCGTATTAAATAGTGTTTTCCGTACCGTCTTAGTATAATTCCCATGAGATTAAATTAACCTCTTTTACCACCTGTTACTTTCTTATTAGAACATATTTTGAACTTTCCAGCATGTATTCGAATTATATTTATTAGGTATTTATTTATTCGAATTATATTTATTAGGTATTTATTGAAATATATCGGTTTTGTGATTAAAATTCTCAATAGAGAATTTTAAAAGATTTATAGCAATGTACCAAGTGCTTTTTAATGCTAAAACCCAAACCGTATATAAATTCACTAATTTCTTTGCTTTTTTTGTTTAGTAAGAACTTTGATTGAAGAATACTCTTATCTGTGGTTAAAAATCTATGTAGGTTACCTTACCGAGTAAACCAGAAACATTGCAAACTCTAGGCATCCAAGTTGCTTCACTCGGGAAGCAAAAGGTTGGACCTCAGTTACTCTGGCATGTATGTATCTCCTTTCTCTTTCTGATCCATATTAATAGGCAGAGATAAAAGATCAACAAAAGTAGAATAGCCTCATAGATTAAATAATTGTTATATTATCACGATCCTCTGAACAAAACATTCCGAAGCACTGGCCTATCCTGTCATAAAAGCAATACTAGATCGTAGGCTCTTGATAATGCTGCATTGAATAGTAGACTATTCCATTTCATAGACATGAAGTCATTATAAAACACCTGTTCTTAAAAAACAGCAATGCAATACCATATGCGGCAGAATATCTGGTGCTCATCTGGATAGTCTCTATGTAAAGTACTACCACCTGGCATTTATTTGTTAACATCACAAAAGCTGTTGAGAATCAATGGCCAACGTGATGCTGTGTAGCAACTGATAAGGATTTTATTTTAATTCCCTACAAGTTAGTTTTTTCAGAATTTTTTTTTACAGTTTTCAGAATCACACCTCAATGTTCAGTGTTGACTGTTGACACAACTTAAGATTTTAATAACTAATTGAGTTACACAGCATCATAGCCTTAAACGCCTTATTGCTTAGAGGTTTGTCTTTACTGGAAGGTTGGTAGCCATGTCAAAAGATGATTTAGGTATTATAAATCCCAAAGTAGCCCTTTCCCGGGAATCAAACTTGGGACATCCTGCTTATTTCCAACTATGCCAAGGAAGACTTTCCACGATTATATTAGTGCCAAGTCAGTGCGATTTCATAACATTATTAAACTGTATGATTGAGACTCACCATCAGAGAGAGCACAGGTAATAGGTATAACTATAAACATAAATAAATGAATAGATATATCAGGATATTACATACAAATTAACTTGGGTACTTGATAACTTACAATTATCTTTAAGAAAACTTGTATAAAATGATATTTTTGAAAAGAGCAAGTGCTGAGTCTCTTGTAAGTTCTTCTAGGTGCAAACCTGTTTGACAAACCTGGCAGCAAAGTTTTGACTTTTCATAAGAGCTTACCATTTAGGCCTATGTGAAAAATAAAGTTTTTAATTTTATACATATAATCTTTTCTGTATAGAAACACTAATCATACAAACAATTTCCAGTTGTGGTAATCGAACCTGTGACCTCTGATGCAGAAGGCAGTATGACTACCGACTGCGCCAATTGCTCGCATAGCAGTAATTAGTAGATGAAATAAATCAGCCAAAACTAGAGTAAGTTTGCTTAGTTTCTAGAATAACTTAAGATTTCTAGCCCGAGAAGATGTGATGAAGTATATTGAGAATATTATGATCTTTTTCTTTACAGGTCTGATGCAACTTACTTTATTGTTTGATATAGGTTCCTACTTTTCATAGAGGGTGCCAACTTTTTTTTGCAATCGGATCTTTTATTCACCTGACAGGGTGTTTTCCGTACCCAAGGGTATAAAGTGAACCCTATTATGGAGACTTTGCTGTCTGTCTATCCGTCCATCTGTCATCAGGATGTATCTCTGGAACCAAGATAGCTACAGACTTCAAATTTTCACAGGTGATGTATTTATGTTGCCGCTATAACAACAAATATTAAAAACTAGAATAAAATTAATATTTAAGGGGGCTCCCATGCAATTGCTATACATTAATAATGGTAACAGGTAGCTAGGCTTAAAATTTTTACTCCCAATATTATATATTAAGTATATTTAATTTTATAGAAATAAAAAGTAAAATTAAAATAAAGTAAAAAATTGAAGAGGACTCCCATACAACTGATTTTTTTTGCTCGTTATTGACTTTAATAGGTGTTCGGTTTACTTTAATACTATTGAGAATAGGGCTCGATAGTACGGAACCCTCAGTGCGCGAGCCCGACTCGCACTTGACCAATTTTGGAAAAACGAATTGCAAGTAGGTATTAATCAAGTAGGTAAATTGAAATATCTATAATGGTACGAAACCTATGATAATAACATCAAGATGAGCCCATCCGAACATTTTACGTAAACCTTCTTCATACAAGAAAATGTAGCGCCATTAATTGTCGAAACTCCTGCGAAATACTGCGTAGGCTTACAGCTTACTACTGACGCCGGAGGGGGTTTTGCTCCCATAAACTGGCGACATTTTTTCGCGCGGTCCGCCGGGTCTATAGTATAGGTGTCTTTGTACGAAACCCTTCTTTTGCGAGTCTGACTCGCACTTGGCCAGTTTTTATTTTTATTTCGTTCCACTTTCATTCCATCTATCATATTATCGCAATATGTCAAATGGCTAGACTTGCAGGTCAGAAATTATTCATCTGTGTAATGAACACTTCATGACACTTACGCCTCATAGCGTAATACAGTGCGACAATGCTATTTCGGCGCGTGGCCAAAGTCTGAACTAACACCGCTATCTTGTGCTACTGTTTGATAGTTCGCTCTGTCAGTATATCACTATTGTATGTTATATTGTTTTTGCTTACTATTAACTATTTTAAACTAAAATTGAAGTAAAATTGAGGAGATTTTATTTTATGGCTACCTTTGTTTTGCAACAGCGCTCTCCTTCAAGTGCCAAGAGAGCGTTGTCGGACTGTAGATAACATGTAAATGTGCCGCTCGAGTTAGGTATTGAATTTAGTTGTGCAACATAGGGTAGAACTGAAAGTCATTGTGCAACGACGATTGCGCCATACTTTGTATTAGTTTATTTTTGGATATTTAAGCAAAACAGATAATTATTATTATCTTCTGACGACCTCCCTGGCGCAGGGGACGCGCGCTCGTATTCGAGTGGAAGATCGCGGGTTCGAATCCCGCCACGGGCCACTTTGGAATTTCATAATATCTAAATTGGCTCAGGTCTGGTCTGGTGGGAGGCTTCGGCCGTGGCTAGTTAGGTACCACCCTACCAGCAAAGACGTACCGCCAAGCGATTTAGCGATGCGATGCTGTGTAGAAACCATTGGGGTTACTTTACTTACCCCTTCCAAGTTAGTACGTTAACATTTTCGGCTGCATCATCACAGTTACCATCAGGTGAGATCGCAGTCAAGTACTAACTTGTATAGTGTGAAAAAAAAATCACTAATATTATAAAGGCGAACATTTTTTTTAAATAAAGAATGAATGAGATGAGCAAGACGTTCACCAGATATTAAGTGATAAGGATGTCCATGTAAGATGCAGTGTGTCCCATAATTTTGCATTGCAATATCAAACGAGACACTGCAATGCACTCATCATCCTGAGACATCTTGGTGTGTTAAATACAGTGAGTCATGTAGGTAGTCGAATTCGATTAGCGGGTCACATCTAGCTCGTAGAACCAACGGACGTTGAGGACCTAAAGTGCTGGAATAGCGACCAGTCACGGGAAATCGCAGTGTTGACAGATCTCCGACCAGATGGACTGACGACATTAAGCGAGTCGCGGGGAGTCGCTGGATTCAAGTGATTGTTACTCCTTCATGCCACAACTAATGAACCGAGGTGTAAACTGTAAACCCGAACACAGTTCAGGGGTCTGATTGCGTAAGAAAAACGTATTCATCGTTATCATAATCGCTACCGAATTCTGCCCCGCGATTGGCTGACGCGTAAATCAGGAACCCAATCAGCAGCGGGCAGAATTGGTAAACGATTACGATAGCGATGAACACGTTTTTATTAGACACTAGGGGCAGAGCCGCGGGAATTCACAGAAACTCAAGTGTTCTAAGATATTTTTTATAATTAGCCATAGTTTTTTGAGAGTTGGTAGTACCCAAAATGCCACACTAACTAGAGTCGACATAACTGTACAATTTTATCTAAGGATTTATTTTGATCTTTTTAAAAAAATTAAATTTTTTTAAAAGATCAAAATGGCGGATTTTTAACGCTTAATGTAAGTCGTTATTAAAAAAAATCAAACCTATCGAGTGGGTTATCAAAACGAAAGAAATTAAAAGGAGATTATGTCATAGGATTAAATGTCTTTGTATAACTTTAGAAGTTGATAATTTTGCAGTTGGGTCTATTATTATTTTTTTAATTAGTTATTTAATACTGTACCTACCTTAACTGGCAGAATACTGACGGAGAAGGCATTCTACTGATTACTATGAAGCTTAATTTATAATGTTTGAATTTGTATGAATATAATATAATAAGCTGTAAAATCGTACCTTACTTAATTGCTTTTCGATATATTGCTAAGATATTGTGTTATATTGTCAATTGTAACTCATGAATTGTTGACCGAGCGACAACATAACCGTATTTTTGTAAACCGAAAAACAGGCACCCACGATACAGGAACTCCTAGTGTGGGTGCCAACGGATATTTCGAACTATGTATGTTGTTTTTTGATAATAAATATTTTTCATTTTTCATATATTTAAACCGACTCAGAAATCGAACTCAGTACCGTTCGATACTTAGTCAAACATGCCAAACACAGGCTGTCTAATCGTTCAAATTAACGATAAGGTAAACAGTGTTCGAGTTTGTCTACTTGTTATGTAATGAGACAAGATGCCGGCTGATGTAGCCTTCGGATGGGTCGCCGCCGTTGCAGTATATGTAAAAACGTAGATAAAACTGTGCTATCGTATGATGATACCTACAACGTGTAAGACTACTTGTGCTAAATAGACGAAACCCAAAAGTAGGGATAGATGCATGAAAAACTATCACAAGAAGTGTAGCTCATATCCTGATGGAACTATAGGAAGTTAAAAAAATGTACCATAAATTTTAAGTGACAACCCTTAAAACAGCTGGTTCAGTATCAATGAACTGGGAATAATGAAAATGATATGAGGTTGGTCGATATCACAGTTAGGGTTGCTAATTTTCATTTGTCTAAATGAAGTAATGTTTTTTGTATTGAAATTACAATAAAATAATTGGGACTTCTTATCACGTTAATGTGTTTCTACTTTTCTAGGATCAAATTAAAAGGTTAGCACACTATACAAATTAACCCACACCTCGTATATCTGGATATGGTGTCGACTGTCGACGATGTAAACAGATTCAGGTTCCGTGGGTAGTGTCCGAGTTTTTCTAGTTGTTATGAAATGAGACACGTTGTAATTGATCTTCAGAGAGGTCGCTAACATTGCAGTGTATGCAAAAACGTACATAAAACTATGCTACTATAATATATCTGGTTATGGCCTTATGATGCTTCGCACATTGCCGTACCTACTTTTGTGATTTGGTTATGTTATTAATAACATTATTATCTCCGGATTAACTCTTTCTGTTTTTCAACCGACTTTAATAAGGTGGAAAACTCAATTGGACCATATATTTTTTTTACCTCAGAACTTTCGACTGGGTGAACCAATTTTGATTAATCTTTTTTTGTTTGAAAGCTGATGCTTCCCGTGTAGTCCCATTTCAATTTGGTCTAGTTCTAGCAATGGCATCCACGTGTAAACCATGTAAGTGCTAAATCTGAATTAAGTATGTGCGCAACAAATGGACGAACAACTCACGCCAACCGATTTTAATGATTATTTTTTTATTGGAAAACATGTGATAGTTAAGGGTAGTTCGATGAGAGTTAAAGTCGTTTTTTTTTGTTTAAATTAAGCTAGATTAATTTTAACATAACATTTTGGGGATACATCAGAGTTACAAACGCCATCTTCCGCGCAATGATTGGTTCATAAATTTTTTCATTGTTTGTAATTTGAGGTTTATGCTCATTGTTGGCAGTTGGCAACAGTATATTATAATGCCTATTGGAATTTGGAATCTAATCGAAGTATCTAATTGATCCTATTAGAATAAACCCGAGACATGCGTCTGGTACACTTATTGCTTCACCGAACTGGTAGGCTTTTGTCGAATTTAGTGAGACGGCGCGAATAGTTTGCGGATGCCAGATTTACGGGTGAGGTCAAAATTCTTTCTTTAGCTTGTAAGTGTAGGTGTTAATTGTGTATCTAGGTAGCGATTCACCTAGATGCACGTCAGTAGGTAGTTCAATCCACGAAGACGCGCTCCACTCTTTATAAATCGCACGAAACGCGATTGTGGATTAGTGGTTGAACTCCCTATGTACACAAATAACGGACGCAATACATGCTTTATTTTAACTGTGTCTGCAAAACTGCTGACCCCGAGAGAATTTAAAAATTAATTCCTCCCTTCCTTTCCTTTTCAACAGCATTAAGGGAACGGATCTGTGGTTGACATCCAGCTAACTCGCACTAAACGTTCTTCCTCGTTTCTGATGCGAACCGCTACGGTGTGGAACTCCCTTCCAGCCTCCGTGTCCCCAGCCAAGTACACTCTGGGTGCCTTCAAGAGAAAAGTGATTAGGCATTTACTAGGCAAGCGCGCTTTAACCTAGACCTCATCATTGCTTTCCATCAGGTACGATTGTCGTCAAGCGCAAGCCTATCTCAGTACAATAAATAAATAAAAAACAGCTTTCTACGAACAAGGATTTGGTCTAGACGAAGACGAGGAGGATGATGAATAATTCTGGATTTCCTTCATAAATATTAAATTCATTAATTAGCCTTAAAAATTGAAACAAAAACTAGTTTATCTATAAATTTTCCGTGTTCGTCCCAATTTCGGCAAGTGTCCGGCAGTCGGGTCTTGTTTGCATTCCGGCGTGGGGTCGTCGCCTCGGCCAAGGTTGCGCGCGCGCAGGCGGCGCTGCGGCGCTCCCCGCGGTGCCTCGAGTGCTGCCCGCTGGCCGGCGCGAGTTGACTGTACTGCCTCCCTCGCCAAGGTTGAGACCTGTGACAGACGCTCTCATTTTTGCGAATGGACCATTTTTTTGTACAGCAAAACGAAATAATGAGAGTAGCACTTCAGATATGAACACCCAGAAGTTCTTTACGTGTTATTTAGCTACTTGTCGCAGGTAGCACGCGCTTTGATTCGGCTGGAAGCCTGGGAGGTCGCGGGGTCGATTCTCACCAAGGCCTATTTTGGAATTTATACTAAATTGGCATTAATACTAAGGTGACAGCCGATTTTCAGGAAGATCCGTGCAGTTTGCCTTGATCATTTAATCAAATAAACTTTGAATAATTTTTGCAGTTTACTTCATTCGCCTAGTTGGTTTTTCAGAAGTGACTGATTTATTTTTAGTCGTTTATCAATTTACTTTATCATTGGCAGACAGATATCTTCGTACTACTTGGTACTACGCATAGGTAAATTTGGCGCTAGTTATAGTTATACCTACTTAAGGGGCATGCGGTGGCCGACGAGTTTGCTCGGGATATTCAAAATTTTTGCAATTTGTAACCTAATAGGGCACATACTAGGGTTTTACAATCAGTAAAATTACGGAAATGGCAGTATCATCTTAACGTGTTTATATCAGAATCTTTGCTTAAAAATGTCCATTCTGAGAAATAAGTTCGAGTACTTATCGAGTTTGAAGTGAGCAATTCGCAAATCTCGAACTAATTTCTTTTACTTGACACTGTCAAGCAAAAATTTTTAAGTAAACAGGTTAACGTTTTTATATAACAACGTAGCAGACCCGTTTACGCCTTAAGTATTTATTTATTTAAATAGGTTTTAGACGCATTTGATGCGGTAACCGTCTTGTTATGTGTTTTTGTTTTATCATTGACTAGCTGTTGCCCGCGGCTCCGCCCGCGTGAATTACGATTTTTTTTTACATAATATACCTTCCTACTGGAATTCCTTGATTTTTCGCGGGATTCTGGTGTGATGTTGTACAGAAACCTGTGCCCGTATTCTATATCTCGGTGCCTATCAAAGAATGATAGCCACTGGCATATGTTTTTTATCCATTGAAAGCTTGCTATGAAATAAAAATAACATTTCCTTAGCAAAACTTCAATGGATGAAAAACATTTGGTAGTGGCTGTCATTCTTTGATAGGCACCGAGTTACAGAATAGGTACGCTGTTCTTACTTTGCACGGGTTATCTTGTGGTGATTTTGAAAACTCCTTTTTCTTAATAATAATATAAAGTTTCATTAATACGTAGTTGAAAGATCAAAAGGACGATTTTAACTGTCGATATTTCGACCCAGCGGCACAGGTCGTGGTCACGTAGTGACCACGACTTGTACCAGTGTATCGAAATATCGACAGTTAAAATCGTCCTTTTCATTGTGATTTTTATTCTGAAACCACGAAATATATCAAAAATTATTAAAATTATTAAACCATGTGAAAAGTTGTTCTGGTGGTAGAACTCTTCTTTCAGAGTTCGGCCGGGTAGGTACCACTGGGATAAATTACTCTACTAACAATATTCCCCAGCCCAACATAATATTATAAGAGTCTTTTAAAAATCTTTGCTTCATCTCAATACAATCCAAAACATCAGAATGGGCAATGGCTATATATTTCTTTACGTATAAAAAGACCTTAGATGACAGTCAGTCGGTTAGGATCGATAAGACCTAAGAGTTAAAAATATTTGTGAACCATTATCTTACCCTTTCCATATTGCGAATGATAAAGTTTAAATCTGTTCATGTGTAACAGTGCCATCTTAATATAAAGTCAGGAAACAGTAAATAACATGACAGTTAATTTTTATTTAAAAAAATCGGTAGTACCTATCTCAGAGTTTTACATTCAAGTTTCACATAAATTGTAGAGATGGCGCTATACGGTATAACGTAGCGATAACGCCAGTTAAATGATTTTTGTTCACCCTAAAAGTGAAAAATTTTAAACCATACAAAATCTCCTGCTAAGCCTATTTATTTACGGCTGTAAAGGTACTCCAGTCTTGAGCCCTACGTCCTAGCCCTAGGTTCTTTGTGCATTCCGAGTTTCAAGTCACCTACCTACTTGAACTTAAAGGTTCTGATGTCTGTAATTTCTGAACTACAAAAGTGATGATGATAAGATTTGTATGGAATAATCTGTAAAGAACCTCCTTTCTAACAAAAAAAGAATGAATGGAATCGGACAACGCGTTAATGAATTATAACTAAAAAACGTTTGGACTTTGATGCCGTCTTCCAGGGAAACCATGATGAATTTCGGGACAGAAAGTATCCTATGTCCTACCTCGGGGTATGAACTATAATCATGTCAAGTTTCATTTAAATCCATCCAGCGGATTAGCCGTGATGCCCGGTCGTGAAACAGACAGACAGACAGACAGACAAAAATTAAACAAATTACAGTTTTGGCTTCAGTATCGACTAAATAGTGTCCTCCAACAAAAATTTTCAAAATATCTTCAATGTACAGAATTCGACCCTTTACAGTTTTATTATAAGTACTAGCTGTTGCCCGCGGCTCTGCCCGCGTGAATTACGATTTTTTTACATAATATACCTTCCTACTGGAATTCCTTGATTTTTCGCGGGATTCTGGTGTGATGTTGTACAGAAACCTGTTCTTACTTACTTACTTTGCACGGGTTATCTTGTGGGGATTTTGAAAACTCCTTTTTCTTAATAATAATATAAAGTTTCATTAATACGTAGTTGAAAGATCAAAAAGGACGATTTCAACTGTCGATATTTCGACCCAGTGGCACAGGTCGTGGTCACTACGTGACCACGACTTGTACCAATGTATCGAAATATTGACAGTTAAAATCGTCCTTTTCATTGTGATTTTTATTCTGAAACCACGAAATATGTCAAAAATTATTAAACCATGTGAAAAGTTGTACTGGTGGTAGAACTCTTCTTTCAGAGTTCGGCCGGGTAGGTACCACTGGGATAAATTACTCTACTAACAATATTCCCCAGCCCAACATAATATAAGAGTCTTTTAAAAATCTTTGCTTCATCTCAATACAATCCAAAACATCAGAATGGACAATGGCTATATATTTCCTTACTGGTCGGTTAGGATCGATAAGACCTAAGAGTTAAAAATATTTGTGAACCATTATCTTACCCTTTCCATATTGCGGATGATAAAGTTTAAATCTGTTCATGTCTTACCTAACAGTGCCATCTTAATATAAAGTCAGGAAACAGTAAATAACATGACAGTTAATTTTTATTTAAAAAAATTCGGTAGTACCTATCTCAGAGTTTTACATTCAAGTTCCACATAAATTGTAGAGATGGCGCTATACGGTATAACGTAGCGATAACGCCAGTTACATGATTTTTGTTCACTCTAAAAGTGAAAAATTTTAAACCATACAAAATCTCCTGCTAAGCCTATTTATTTACGGCTGTAAGGGTACTCCAGCCTTACTTGAGCCCTACGTCCTAGCCCTAGGTTCTTTGTGCATTCCGAGTTTCAAGTCACCTACCTACTTGAAGTTAAAGGTTCTGATGTCTGTAATTTCTGAACTACAAAAGTGATGATGATAAGATTTGTATGGAATAATCTTTAAAGAACCTCTTTTCTAACAAAAAAAGAATGAATGGAATCGGATAACGCGTTAATGAATTATAACTAAAAAACGTTTGGACTTTGATGCCGTCTTCCAGGGAAACCATGATGAATTTCGGAACAAAAAGTATCCTATGTCCTACCTCGGGGTATGAACTATAATCATGTCAAGTTTCATTTAAATCCATCCAGCGGATTAGCCGTGATGCCCGGTCGTGAAACAGACAGACAGACAGACAGACAGACAGACAGACAGACAGACAGACAAAAATTAAACAAATTACAGTTTTGGCTTCAGTATCGACTAAATAGTGTCCTCCAACAAAAATTTTCAAAATATCTTCAATGTACAGAATTCGACCCTTTACAGTTTTATTATAAGTATAGATAAAGTAAAGTTTTCACCTTTGGTAGACACACTATATCTTCATACTACGCATAATTTTGGCACTAGTATACTCGTACGAGTAAGTACTCGTAGATACTCGATTTTTAAGACGCAGTTGATGCGGTAAACACGTTTGTTACACAGCCATGTACTTGTTAGAGTTCCGTACCCAAAGGGTAAAACGGGTCCCTAAAAAATCTACTTAATTATAATTGACTATTCATATTGATCTACCTTTTAATTCTGAGATAAGTAAATAAAGATTGCAAAATTAAGTACTATATTGTACGTGATTTCAAAGCTCTGGGTCTCCTGAGATCTGCTTAGTGTTCTTTAAGGTGTGTTAAGCTTTGTAATCCACTCCCGCTAGATTTTACATCTTTGAAGGCTTTCTAACGGATACCTTGTCAGCGTAATCTCAAAATCTTCCTCCTTAGGTACCTTATCCAAGTAGCTTCAATAAAATCGTCTGCGGATTTACTTATCGGTTTTATCGGTAAAATAATCATTTAATTGAATACTAAATTACACGCGCAGTGTACGTTGTTTCTGTATTTATTTACAAATTTACCGGTAATTTTATTCACATCTCTGAATCAATTGGAAATCGAAAATCTTTTCTTATCTTCAGTTAAAAATAGTATTTTTATTAAAAAAATAATACAGATATTAATTGTTATATTACGAGTATGACAGTCAACAGGCATTATTATATTATCTCAACCCCTTTTTATCTCCCACTGTTGGGCACGGGTCTCCTCTAAGACTGAGTGGGGTTGACCAATGGCCATAGGCCACCACGCAGGCCTTGGCGGGCTTCACACACCTTCAAGAACATTTTTGTGAACTCTCAGGCATGCAGGTTTCCTCACGATGTTTTCCTTCACCGCTAAGCAAGTGATATTTAGTTTCCTAAAAACGCACATAACTCACAAAAGTCAGAGGTGCGTGACCAGGATGCGAACCCGCGACCTCCTTATGATATAGGCAGAGGTCAGAACCACTGAGCTATCATTGCTTACAATTCAATTTCAGGCATAGCATAGTATCAATAAACTATCTAGAATTTTTAAACACAGTAAGGTACTTACATCAAACTTTAAAAATACCTTTTTACTTAATTACCGTTTAAATACGGGTGTGAGTAAAACGACCGTGATTCATACAGAAACAGGTGTTGGAGTGTAGGTTTACAATTTTATTGATAATGCACTCGCTATCTTTAATCTGTTTTCATATTTGAGTCATTACGATCTCAAATAACTGAATCATTTTACGTACTCACACTAGCTTACATTTAAATTAATTAGCTATATTTATGTGTAATGGGATAAAAGATGACACACAGAGAACTTTCTACAAACTATATCTTTAACTAATCTTTTAGAACCTCTCTGGCGCATCAGAGCCGAGCTTCGATTTCCGCCATGGGCCTGGTTAGAATTTGGTTAAATTGGCTAAGGGGTCTTATTGCCTAAGAAAAACGTAGGTATTCATCGTTATCGTAATCGTTATCAAATTCAGTCCCCCGATTGGCTCTAGTAAATTAGGGGACCAATCACCGAACGGAACTTGTAAACGATAACGATAACGATAAATACGTTTTCCTTACACAATCTAGGGGCAGGTCTGGTATTGTGAGAAGCTTCGGTCGTGGCGATCTGCACTCTACCAGCAAAGACGCACCCCTAAGAGATTTTAGTGTTCCGACGCGATTCGGTGTAGAAACCGTATATAAGTACTACCCCTTCCAAGTTAGTACAATTACAATAACACCTTTGGTTACATCTTCACTTACCACTAGGTGAAATTCCAGTCAATTAATTAGTAAGTAATTGACTGAAATCTCACATGATGGTACTATATATTGAGTAAAAAAGATGGTGGTATATTGAGTAAATGCGTGATCAAATAAATGAGGAGATCCGTAGACGAACCAGCGTGACCGACATTGCTCAACGTATCGCGGAGCTGAAGTGGTGGGGCACTTAGCTCGAAGAAGCGACGGACATTAGGGACCCAAAGTGCTGGAATGGCGACCTTGCACGGGAAAGCACTGTGTTGGCAGACCTCCGACTAGATGGACTGACGACATTAAAAGAGTCGCGGGAAGGCGCTGGATACAGGTCGCGCTGGACCGAACTGAAACGAACGATATTGTGTAAAAATGCTTGGATTTTTTTTCCATAATGTATGTAATGTATTTTCACATACATTTTGGAAAAATAAATATATATGCTTATTTCTATTTAATATTTTTACAGGGTGATTCGTTATCAAGACTTACGTATGTACCCTTCAGTATTTGAACTTTTCATTACATGTTGTATTATTAGGTACCTTAAATACCTATACATTTTAATATGTTATGGCAAGCAAGGCGTTATGATGTTCTCGACCATAAAACTTAGCTAAGCGTCCCTTATTGCTACTCAACCGTTGCTCCCATCATCGATCACATATGCGCTAGACACCTAGTAAGCCTTAGGGAAAGTCCCGTCATTTTTACATATTCACAAAGAGTTTTAAAATCATATGCATGGATATAACAAGAGAAAAAAAGGTCTTTATCTATGATTATACTAGCAGATACCCGCGGCTTCGCACGCGTAAATTTTATTTTTAACTATTCTACGGGAACCATCCATTTTCCGAAATAAAAAGTACCCTTTGTGTTAATTTACATGAAATCTATCTTCATTTCAACTTTAAACCAAAAATTTTCAGTAGTTGTGTGTGTGAAGGAATAAATTTTCTCCCGCATGAATATCTGCTATTTAACTATTTTCTTAGAAACCATGGATTTTCCCGGGATAAAAATTTGCCTGTGTATTAATCCACAATAAAACCTATCCCCTTTCCGAATTTCAGTCATATCCGTTCAGTAATTACAGCGTGAAGTAGTATTTTTTCCGCGTGCATATCTGTTTTTAAGTTTTTCCGTGGAAACCATGGTTTTTTTTTGGGATAAAAAGTAGCCTTTCTATTAATACAAGATAAAATCTAACTTAATTCCGCATTTCAGCCACATCAGTTCAGTAAGTAAGGCGTGAAGGAAAATTTTGCCCGCGTAGATATCTGTTTTTCACTTCTATCATAGAAACCATGAATTTTTCCAGGATAAAAAGTAGCCTAGGCGTTAATTCAGGATATAAACCATCTCCATTACAAAGCCAAATCGATTCAGTAGTTGCCCCGTGAATTTCTGTTTTTAACTAATCCCACGGGAACCTTGAACTTTTTCGGGATAAAATGTAACTTATGTGTTAATCCAGGATATAATTTATCTCCATTCCAAATTTGAGCTAAACCGGTTCAGAAGTTGCGGCGTCAACGAATATTTTTCCCGCGTGGATTTCTGGTTTTCACTATGATCATACTCGTAGAAGTCATGAAATTTTCCGAGATGAAAAGTAGCATACGTATTTATCCAGGATAAAAATCTATAATTTTTCCGAATTTCAGTCATATCAGTTCAGTAATGACAGCGTGAAGTAGTATTTTTACCGCGTGAATATCTGTTTTTCCCTTTTCCTGAAAAACCCATGAATTTTTCCGGGATTAAAAGTACCTTATTTATTAACCCAGGATATAACCTATCTCCATTCCAAATTTCAGCCAAATCGGTTGTGTACTTGCGGCATGAAGATTTTTTTCCGCATGAATTTCGGTTTTTAACTAATCCCACGGGAACCATGAATTTTTGCAGGATGAAAAGTAGCCTATGTGTTAATCCAAGATACAATCTACCTCCATTCCACATTTTAGCCAAATCTGCTCAGTAGTTGCGGCGTGAAGACGTATTTTAACTTGATAAAAGCTAAACTTCGGACCCCCGTTTCACCCCCTTAGAGGGTGAATTTTAAAAAATCCTTTCTTAGTGCACCCCTAGACCTCACAAGGAACATGTGTGCCAAAATTGGAGTCTCTAGACCCAGCGGTTTGGGCTGTGCGTTGATATTTCAGTGAGTCAGTTAGTCAGTCAGTCAGTCAGTCAGTATCTTCTTTTATATATTTAGATGTCAAAGTATTGTGTTACTGTAACCGAACAACTGTTATACATTGTTTATCATATCTGCTGTAGCGAACAGTCTACTCGGGGGGCACTAAAAACTAAAAAGAGCAAGTAGGATTACATGGGGAAACAGGACTACACTACAACCTGTGCCGGCCGCCGTACCTTAAAGCCAGGGTGACAGAAATCGCAAAAGGCGTGCTATTTCCCCGTTCTAAGTGCCCCACGGGCCACTGACTCACTGACCACTGGTAGCTACAGTTGTAGTATTTCTGCTAAAGTTTAATTTTTTATGCAACGTGTAAATTATTTGCTCTTATTTCTGTAACAAGTTTATCTGCACCCAAATCATCCATTTGGGAGATGAGCGATGTCAAACAAACCGACAGCCAATCCGACAAAAAAATCCGTCTATAAAAAATATTTAGTGTCTATTGGATTTGTTGTCCACTTTGTTTGTATAGTTTTTATGCGCTTTTTTTTCAAAACCGTCTGTCTAGACATTAGGCGTTAGGACAGGTGTATCGTATCATAGACTGTAACGCAGCGTCGCGGTCTAGTCGACACGGCCGTTTACTGGCGTTGGATGACCCTCATGACGCAACGGGAGGCATTGGATGGCCAAGTGTCATTTGACCTTTTTAACCCATTGACCCCACGAAATTACTCTCCTGATAAGAAGAGAAGACGTTTTAAACCTTGACGTTGGTCATTCCTGGCATGTCCTTTCAGGCACAATATATGTAGCTGACAAACCTGAAGTCTCTAGAGGTGATAACTTAAAGGTCTATGTGGGTGATGACAGTATGAATTATGATAATGGCATGCACAAAGTCACAATCTATGAGGTCTGGTATATAAGGCTTGAGAAGCTCAAAAGTAGATTAAATAAAATTAGTTACATTTACTCAGAATAAAGAACGTACCTATGTTTATCTCATCGAGTCGGAGTGGAGGATGTCTTCACGGGAAGAGGAAAAAAAATGTTTTATCTTCCTACAATTTTCTTAACTCTCTAAGCGTGGGATATAAATGTCCCCTCTGAATAAAAAATTTGCCCCCTTTTGCCGTACTATAACCGGTGCAGGTGAAAATAATGTAATCCTCAGTTAGAATAGTCGGGGAATAAAAAATATATCTCCTGCCCATTCTATGGAGCTGTACTAGGCCCATAACCTTATCACTCAAAGACACCTTTTCGTTTTTTGCTTTTAGCGTGTTTTCTTTTGTTTGGGAGGTTTTTTATGTATTTATTTTATAATATAATGTGTAAAGCATCTCTCTGTCAGTCCGTTAGCTCAGTGACAGGCAGTGAACTTTCTGGCACGCGCCTTGTGTCACTAACCTGTCCGGTCTAGCTTTCCCGCGTGCGGGTATAATTAGCACCAGACATTCACTTATTGTCTACTGGTTAGGGCTACTTCACATTCGCACCTTTTTCATTTCACCCACGACTCACTATTTGACGGCGATCTCACCATAACCACGGAATACATAATAGTACCTACCCATAACCTGATGGCCCGTTCGAAGAAACTTGAAACCGCGATCAGCGCTTGTCTGATAACTGACGAGCGCGGGTCGCGGTTGACATGGAAGCTAGTAGATAGAATATAGAATATTGGGAACTAGCATTAGAGCAACTGTTGACGAGGTGAGGGCTGCGAGGGCAGGCAAAATACGGCCTTAAGACTGTTTCGACTAAGTCCAGGTCGACAACGATGATGGGACGCGCTGCTGAGGTGGCTGGTCGAAACCTGGCGGGAGTGCGGTGAATACGACAGTGCATCCCGTACTCCCGCCAGCAAGTTCGCCATGGAGACTGTCAGTTTTTAGTAGGTGCAAGCCCCACATTACATCGGCAAAGCTTTTGCGAATGGGTTATACTTACTCGTAGGTAGTCGTAGATCTTCCTGGACCATTTTCCATTCTTTTCCATAATGCGTGATAGACCTTAGGTGAACTCCCTGCTAGATGAGACAAGTCAGCCAGTTTCCTTTATACTTAATAGTAAGGAGGCCGTCCAGTTCGCAAACCACATCTAGATATTATTTTTGTAGCATATGCGGGAAAAGAAAGAAGACAGAAAAAGTGATAACTGATAACCAACAAATTCAACGAAATCCAATTATTTTATCGTTTAATCAAGAAAAATCACAAAAATAACGTTTACCTATTATAATATCATCGGCAATCGTTACCTTGAATTCACGCCATTCAGAAAACCTAAATAAAACGATTCGTCGCGTTTCGTGCCTCTTTACTATTACCATAGTAATATTATGTAGGTATTTTGTGCTGCATATTATGTTGTGAAGTAGGTAATATGATATGACCAAATATAAAAGAGTTGTTGTTTTGTTTTTGTTGTTTTCCCTGGGAACGGGGTCGGGCGCTGATGTGGGACGCAACATGCGTTGACACATTGGCTTCGATTCATATCAGGGAGACAGAATCAAAGCCGGGAGCCGCAGCTGAGACTGCTGAATCCGGTAAGCGTCGCAAGCATGCCTCTCTTTTAGAGAGTTACATATTTGTCCCGTTTGCCGTGGAGACCCTGGGGCCATGGAGTCATAGTGCCAAAAAATTCCTTCGAGAGCTTTCCCCGCGGTTAATAGCCTCAACTGGTGACAGAAGGGCTGGCTCATTTTTTGCGCAACGTATCAGCCTAGCTGTTCAACGCGGAAATGCAGCCAGTATTCTTGGCACCATTCCCCGCGGGCAAGATTTGTATAGTAATTAGAATAAGCTAATAATAAGTTTTATTGTAACATTAAAAAAAAAAAAAGAGTTGTTTCCAAGAAAATCACTTAACCAAACATCTTTTACAAAAACGACCGGTACGATGCTGTGTAGAAACCGTTGGGGTAACTTAACTTACCCCTTCCAAGTTAGTACGCTATCATCTTCGACTGCATCATCACTTACCATCAGGTGAGATCGCAGTCAAGTACTAACTTGTATAGCGTAAAAAAAAAAAGTTTCAGAATTTGACTATTTAAGGCATGATTATTGCTACCATTGATTGTTGTTACAAAATTGTAATCTAAATATGGAAAAAAGCGTGGTTAATAATTCCATTGAATACGTGTAAAAACGAGAGTACAAAATATCTAGGAAATCATAGTTTATAATCTGTTAAAAAAAATGGTTTTAAATTTTTTTTGATTTTTTTATTTTTGACCAATGTCTAATATTTGGCTGCCGAAATATTTAATGAGCCTTTGTTAAAACTGATTTGATGATAAGCGATACAAAAACTCAATCGATATTATTAATACTTATAATAAATTGTAAATATAATTTTAAAAAATACCATTCCTATATATATAATTGACGAATCGAAATAGTTCTAATTTGTGAAACTTAATGATTTATGGATTAAATTGTTTTCGACGTCTTATGCTGTGTATATCTCTATAAACACTTAACACACCATCAAACATAAAAAATTACAACAAATATTAAAGTATCAAATCATACGATACTTATTAAAGAATCAAGATAACTATCAGGAACATTCACTCACTAACAAATTATTTGCTTGTTAACACAATAATACTGTGTATGTTGTGTTACAACAATTGGATGTTTTAACTTTGAATTGCTTTACACTCGATCGCGCTTGTCGAATTTCTGGTTAAGCTCGTTATACACTATCCGACCCACGACTGCCCAATATGGCCGGCCGTTGCGTCGCCAACAATAAAAATAAGACACATGCGGCTACGAATCGCCTCATACTTGTTTCCAAGACGCCATATCGAAAAAGATAATAGTATAGTTGTTTTATAACACTGCTATTATAATTATTATTATTGATGTAATTATTTATTAAGTCGATAGCATAACTTAATACTGTATTAAATATAAAACTTAAAAAAATAACATATACCTGCTTGTACCTCAAAGACTTAAAAGTGATTAGCAAGAAACCATAGAAATTATTCTTATATCATTCGCCAAAACAGGAAAATAAATATGAAAAAAATTGTATCCTCTATTTTCAGACAAGCAGTAAAGCCAAGCCATCAAGCACCACCTACATGCAATTGCTTGATACTTTAAAGTGCATTCGATATGCAGCATTCAACACGGCCACAGGGAATAGCGGAATATTATAGGGATCGGTAGCGGAACTACTTGCCGAATTGGCTCGTGAAGAGCTGGCTTAAGTAAAAATACCACGAGTCATGGCAGGGAATGAGGAAAATTTGTATTGAAGTAACTGTGACGATCGATAAAAAATCTACGATGTGAACGTTTGTTTGTATACAGCACTAGTCACACAAAGCCACTTACTACAAAGGAGGAGCTTCACACCGAATAATAAGTCAATCCACCTAGTGGAGTCACTAGATTACGATCGACAACGTTTGGGCATTATGATTTATGTCCATTCTGCGATGATATACTGGTAGCTGGTAGCTACGAGTATGTTATTTTATTTGTTCATCTTTACATATATATGGATAGTAATTTAGTGATTAGTTTTTCTGAAAACTTACCCTTAATTATTTTTAATACCACTTTCTTTGCGTCCTGTTTTTTAACCGACTTAAAAATGGAGGAGGTTATCAATTCGACTATGTTTTTTTTACTTAAACTTAAAAGACCTCGCAAATTGCATTTAAAACAAGGTTATTTAATTTCTTCTATGATATATTTTTTAATCTTTACTTATCACCAGTTGCTAGCATTATTGCCAGTTTTTAGTATGAAAAAAGTATAAGTCCTACTTACTGTCAAGTTTTTAATATGCATTAGGTAACATGGTTATTTTTAAGGTGAATTACATGCCGAACTTCTGTTTTATCTTTAGTAATTAAGTATAGGTTAATATAACCGTCTGTCTGGCTCTGATAAGGATCTGTAAAGTGGAAAGAGTAGTGCGTTTTTCTCTAAAACAATACCAAGTTTGCTTGCTTTAAGATTTACTAGGCAATAAAAATTAATGGCCCAGGACTTATAGTCATAAATTATGAAAGCGATCATTATTATGTAAGTTAATTAATCTCATACTGTTTAATTGCAATTAAGTTGTCTACTCCCGCACACATATTACGAGTATTATTTTCGCCGTATCACTAACTCTCAAGAAGGAGTATAGTTCCCTTTTAATCTGAAGATCATAAACGCCCTAAGCACCGATTTTCGAGGCCAACAGCTTACATGGATAAATTGTGCCTTCCGGCAAAATTTATCCATCCTTCTTAAAAAACTGTTTACATTGTGAACCAAAAAAGTAGTACAATTTTTATATAAAGTTTTACGGGTGTTTTAAAATAAACAATGTGTGGTGGTAAAATTTTTGGCAAAATGCTGCCCGCATTACTTGGCTTTGGAAGAGATCTGTATCTGATGTCAGTGAAGTCCAGCGTAACTTTAACTCCGTAATCTAATAGACTCGGTGACCTCGGTAGGTCGCTGGCATCAGGCGTATTCTGATGTCACTACCGCGCAAATATTCCGGCCAGTGATTGGTCCAGGGTTGTCACACTGAAAACCATGTACAAACGGTGGCAACCAATCCACCAACCATTTTCCATTATGGAATATCTTACATTGCTTTGGAATAGTTCTTTATCTGATGGCAGCGAAGTCCGGCGTGATTTTACCTCCGTAATCTGATAGACTCGGTGACTTCGGTAGGTCGCTGGCTTCAGGCATGTTCTAATGTCACTACCGCGCAAATATTCCGGCCAGTGATTGGTCCAGGACTGCCACACTGAAAACCTTGCACAAACAGTGGCAACCAGTCCACCAACCATTTTCCATTATGGAATATCTTACATTGCTTTGGAATAGTTCTTTATCTGATGGCAGCGAAGTCCGGCGTGATTTTACCTCCGTAATCTGATAGACTCGGTGACCTCGGTAGGTCGCTGGCTTCAGGCATGTTCTAATGTCACTACCGCGCAAATATTCCGGCCAGTGATTGGTCCAGGACTGCCACACTGAAAACCTTGCACAAACAGTGGCAACCAGTCCACCAACCATTTTCCACTATGGAATACCTTACTTCGCTTTGGAATAGTTCTGTATCTGATGGCAGCGAAGTCCGGCGTGATTTTACCTCCGTAATCTGATAGTCTCGGTGACCTCGGTAGGTCGCTGGCATCAGGCGTATTCTGGTGTCACTACCGCGCAAATATTCCGGCCAGTGATTGGTCCAGGATGCCTGCCACACTGAAACCCTTGCACAAAGACTGGCAACCAATCCATCAACCACTCTCAAATTTGGAATATTTGCAGCAGAAACGAAACCGGTATACTTACTATAATTTTTATAGGAAAGAATTCACCTTACCACACAAATTCACTAGGAACCTTCCTGTGTGATAAAAAAAATGTTAATCCGAGCTATATTAAATGTATCCTCAAGGAGTAACGGAATTTTTTGCCGTTTAACAAATGGCAACCCTTAGGGATTCTTTTCATTTAATGAAATGAGTAATGACGCGGTGCTAAATGGCATTTCACACTCTACGCGCTTGATTTGTGTGACTGTGCGTCCTAGAATCAACACTGTCTGATGAAGTCTAGCGTGTACTTTCCGTCAAGTATCTACAGAGTTATATAAAAAATACTTAATCGCTCTCGGCCTGTAGTTGTTTTGTTCTCTGTGTTTTGGTCACTGGTTGATCAACACTGTTCACAGATACAGAATGATGGTCCTCAACGTCTCTCGGTTTTAGCGTTATGCGCTCCTCCCATGATCGCTTTAGCTTTGCGACACATTGAACTATGTGGGTGGGTGATATAATTTCTAATACATCGCTGCATCAAGTTTAATCTAGATATTGTGTGGATATTGTCTATATAGGTTGGAAATCATTGCAGGGAGGCCTTTGTCTAGCAGTGGACGTCTGTTGGCTGAAATTAACGAACGATTAGAACAATACATGTAAATGAAATTGTATGAGAATAAAATTACATTGGTCGAAGTTCTCCGAACCCTGGCCTATGATCTAACTCTATTAGGAAATCAATTAGATCTGAGGCCAAACACTTGGTTTCCAGATCACGTATCTTGTAACCACGAATTTGGTGTGCAATTATGTTAATCCGACCGCGACACCCTGAACAGACCTTAGCCGCCGCGGATAATTATCCAACAAGCTATTGTTAATGACAACAGACAGTGTAATGTGGGTGTGCTAATAAATTTATGAGTGCAGTTTCGGCATAAGTGATTAGGAACGAGATATTATTGGCTTTGATTTGGGAGCTAAGAATCTTGTGTTATACTAGCCAGCCTGATGGGACCCGGGAGGGTATTTCAGATCTATGCAGTGCGTATCAGAAACGAGAAATCAAATCGCCTCTGTCTTTGGTAAGTCTGAGTGTCCTTCCAAGTTATTTGGAATAAATTTATATAATTTTTCATACACATTCTTAGAGTCGTCACAGACAATGTTATCTAAAAGTGTCCATTTATAAGCCTTTTCCAAAAGACGATTGTTAAGGCTCAAAAGATGTCAAGGGTTAAAAAATCGTCGTCATTATTATCAAAACTTGTTTGGGTTTTTGCAACTTTTGAGAACACATGGAAGGCTTATGAGTTATGACAGTAAACTTACGAGAATGGCTCATCAAAATATTAGACATCAACAGTATCTAATTCAGGAAATTAGTATATACTTAAGAACTCTCGATTCTCGGAGTGGATTTCCTAAGATAGTCAAGACAGTCTTTTAAAGAAATATTTGAGTATAAAAATGTGAGGATACTGCATTCCCTGAATAGAATGACACACACTTTAACTCCCTTGACGTTTATTTAAATAGAAAAGTGGATGTTACACATAAAAACTCAGTAAATAACGACGATAAATATAAACCTTCAATTTCAATTATTTTCTACCACCAGTTACTTCGAAGCGGTGAAAATAAAACAATTATTTATTACATTCACAGAACGTCATATCTCGACGGCGATCCATTAGCTCTGACAAATGGGCCGTGTAACACGAGTTGCATTTACTTGTCGTACTTGTAATTATGCTGTTATTTGTTAAATTGTGTCGACTGTCGAGTGATAAAGGAAGCGTTTGATTTATATGCGATCTATTTGACCTGGAAGTGTCGGTGCCGCTGCTAAACGTATCTGGTTTCTCATTACGTAATTTGATGAAGTCGATTTATGAATGGAGAATTTATGATAATAATTATTTGAATATTAAGTTGAGCTTCGTTTCAGCTTTTTTTATCGTAATAATAGGCTTGCGCTTCACGACAATCATGCCTGAGGGCAAGCAATGATGAGGTCTAGGTAGGAGTGCGCTTGCCTAGAAAATGCCTTTTCATGCTTCTCTTGAAGATTATACTTGGCTAGAAACACGGAGGCTGGAAGGGCGTTCCATACCTTAGCGGTTTGTATCAGAAACGTGGAAGAAAAACATTTCGTGCGAGTTGGATGTCAACCGCATAAGGATGCCACCGCTCTCGGCGTCTTGCATTCCTATGGTAGAAAGGTGAAGGAGGTACTTGTATGAAGGACAAAATCCTTATGGGCGCTGTATCAGACTCTTGCCGACTAATAAAAACCCTTTGTATAGTTACAAGCAATGAAGCTCCTGCCGTTGGGCTTACGAGTACCACCACTGCCGCATTTCTTTTTGTTTTTCTCTTACAAAAAGTTAGTTATTAAAAATGACATGATTTAGTACTAGCTGTATTTTTATTACTAACTTGGAGGTAGCTATTTCTACCGGACCCGTAAGCGCATTGGTGATACCATGAACCTTCCCAGGTAGATAGACTTCCAGAGATTTGGGGAAGCTGTAGGATTCAAGCAACGTCCGATCATTATACAAGTATACGAAAGTGGTTTGCAATACATTCTGTGAGTATCGCAATTATGAGTGTCGAATGGCTATACGACTGCCAGACGCCCAAAGAAAATGTTGAAATTTCACAAATAGTGAAACAAATATTTAAAAAAATAGCTAAAATTCATAGCAAAAATTTTATTCCTCTTTGGGAAAGCCCTTTATCCCTTCAGGCAGCAAAAACATACTTCACCTCTTGATGTTTGTGAGGAAGGGGACACCTGGCACTGTGGGAATAACAAAATATTCTAAGTTATGGCATGGCCTATAATTGCGAGGCTCGAACCTTAGGGGAGAAGATTGCACCAATATTGCCATAAGAATTTATTGAGTTTGTCTTGCTTTGCACATATTATGATGAGCCAATATTTGTCTTGTTCTTGGCACGGCGTGATTTTGGAATGTTGTCTTCGTTTTGTTTTCGTCAAGAGTGATTTTTCCCGCGATATAGTTCGCCGTCTAAAATGTAAGGAAATAAATTACAGAGTTCATCGCGTGGACTATTATTATTTGACAATCTCTTCAATATCTAATGTCTAAAATGTAAGGAAATAAATTACAGAGTTCATCGCGTGGACTATTATTATTTGACAATCTCTTTCCATACATTTCTTGCAAGCGATTGCATTAATAGAATCGATATGTGTGCTGGAAGCGTCAAGATTATGAGCAAGCAGGTATAAAATATGCTTGACTAAAGGGCGATTTTTCAATCGCCAAATAATCATTAACTAGGGAATAAATTTGACGTTTTGACAGATTTTGTATGGAACATGTTTCAGATTTATTCCTCAGATAGTTTAAAATAATTGACCAAATTTTAAGGAATTGAGCTTCGAATAAGTAATTTAGCTTATGACATTTCAGAGACTTCTACTTTAGAGGAAAACTAAAAGGAAATATGTCATGTAAGTTTTAATATTTAAAACGCCTTCTCAGAAACCCATTTTTCCATCAAAAATAGTTAGAAACTGAGAGTAGTGACCGGGTGTCGTGCTGTCTGAGGAAACAAGTGAGACGAATCTTTTCGTCACGTTTTAATTATGAGATGATCTCAATTGACATAACGCCAACAAACTAACATCCTTCTAAAGGCACCTCATTAGTGACGTATGTAGACCTATACTAAAAGAGTTTCTTATTATCAGTCAAACCACTCTTTTATCGGTCAACCCCGTTACAGACGAGTTCATAAGAAACTGTTTTATTTTTAAAATTGGCACAATTCTGTCTGTTTGTGTTCTTCTACAAGATTATGATTTACGAATTATGTTGAATGTAAAGAGAAACGGAATTATAGAAAGCTGGATGGCTTTGAAGATAGTTATGATAATGTTCCCGTGTTATGATAAACCCGGTGTTCTTGTTCTATTTATAAATGGACAATTAGTGACGGTGAAAACGCGTGATGCAGGAAAAATATATTTAAATTTCTTACTGCAGTAGTATTTATTGGAAAATATTTTTTATTGATTTTCATTCAAATCCTTATTTTTAGATCTCTAAAGCTCATATAACAAGGAAGAAATGTACGCTATTTAACGAGGGGACAAAAATTAAGAGCAAAACAATATTATAATATTATATATTCGTGGAAGAAATCTTAAAATCTACCGAAATAGATAAAATAGATAGAAACGGAGAGAGTATGTGTAAGATTTGCCAATAGTTTCCCAGAAAATAGTTTTAATTAGCGGAAATGTCAGTAAAAATTTTTACGCATCGTACTGAGGGCTTCGGCTAATCCAAGATTACTGAAAATTTGAATACCGACGACATCCGAGTTCCCTTTTTCACGACAAAAGGTCTTGCATGTCACAGAGATAACAAAACTATGGAGATGCCCCAGATTCATTCATTTTTGACTAGATTTGCACGCCAAGGTGAACGCCAACATTTGTTGTCAAATGTTCATGTACTGAGTTACTACCCAAGGGGACGCCATATTATACGCTACTTGACATTAAAAATAGTCACGCTAATTTTGTTTGTTTCCTATAGGTCTGTGCTACATAGTTGAAATTCATATAAAAATGAGGTTATATTATGCGCAATAGATTCTAGTCAGTGAGGTAAAAGATTAAAAAGAGGAAAATTCTTTGACAACTATATAGGTACTAAAAAACTTTATTTTATCATTTACCCCAAGCCATGCCGCGCATACCCATACCCATAATATGGTTAACGGAGTGGTATAACTGATTGTTCAGTAGGTATTAAAGAAAAATGTGGGAAATGTCCCACGTTTTCCACTTTCGCATTTATTTCATGTTTATAACATAAAATTTACTGTATGAAATATGGATAAATAAGACCTAGACTAGTAATGTGACAGGGCCTTATGCAACAAGTTGCTTTGCCAAGTGAATACATATTATACATTTTAATGAAATTATGCAGTGTAAGCTTTTAATGTCATCCAGGTTCTCAATAGTACATTGTGATACAAGGGTGGAAAGTAGGTTATGTCGTGCAAACGAGCTGTCATTTACAAGCCCGAGCCGAAGGCGAGGGTTTTTAACGTCACGAGAAAAACCTACTCACGTGTAGGATACACACGACGTTTTTCAATACAGTTGTGGGAATTGGTGAATAACAAAGTTTTCTCAGGGGCAAAATTCCATCTTGTGCAGTTTTCAGGAAGGGTTATGTTTTTAGCACGTATGTTATTGTATATATTTGTCTGTTTGTAAATATTTTTTAAATTAATCTTGGTAAGATTCAAAAACGGACCAGACCAGTGCAAGGCGTCTTGCTTGAATAACGAAGATCTCCTGCGGGCTGCGTCAGGGAGGTCGCATCTCGTAAGCATCTATTTCCTACGATCCAAACCTCCAAACACCATAATTTGTTTACAAAGCCCAAGGCCGCGCGCGGGCGGGTCGGCGCGGGCGCGTGGCGGGTCAGGAGTCAAACGGTTTCACTTTCCACTGCGCCGGAGTCGCGGTTCACCGGCGAGCTTACGGCATATTGTTTACTCTATTGTTTTGGAGTTTGGGCGCGTTTGATGACCTCTCTGGCGCAGATGACGCGCCGCCGCGTCGAGAAGCTCCCGGCATGGACCAGTTTGGGATTTTATCAACCGACTTCAAAAAAGGAGGTTCTCAATTTGACTGTATTTTTTATGTTTCTTACCTCATAACTTTAGACTGGGTGGATCGATTTTGATGATTTTATTTTTATTAGAAAGCTGACGCTTTCCGTGCGGTACCATTTCAATTTAGTCCTGTTCTGATAATGGGTATTCTTGAGAAAACCATTTATTTAAGTCTTAAATTTGTAATTTGATTATTCAACGGTAGATTGATGAGAGTTGAAGTAGGTTTTGTTTGTTATATAATTAACATAAATTATAATTAGTAAATTTGGTTGGGCTTGGTTTTTCGGCGACCGAATATGGTTGGCATAGCGGTAGCGATTTTACCGTCTGCGTCTTGAGAATATACACAGTACTGTCAAAGATTTTTTTTATAATTTCTCATTAATTGTAGCAGAATAAAAACACCCAAGTATTTTGTGGAACACCTCTTCTTAAAAATGCGCGCCTAGATTTTTTGCCAAATAATTAATGTATTTAAACAATTATATGCCGACAGCGATTTGGTACTTTTTATATAACCCTGTTTATTAACTCCCAAACTTTTCCATCACTACGTTTCAAAACAAGAATACCAAATTTCTGCATGGACACACGTACTAGCCTACACGCCTAGTTTAATATATTCCGTCTGCGAAAAGCCATTATTATATCCATATAGAATACTCGTACTTCGTAGCTATGAGTACTTCCAATGCGAACTTTTATATGATAGAACAGAATTATTCGTTACTTCGTTATCCATATGACTTAACAACTACCTTTAGGCGGTGGTCTGCAACAGACGCGTTACACGTCCGACGTTACGCTGTACGCGGCCTACGAATGCTTACCATGGAAATATTAGTCTCTCTGACACCCATGACGCGGCGTTCGTTTTTCTGACATTTCCATAGCAACGTTCATAGGCCGCGTACAGCGTCACGTCGGACACGACCTAACGCGTCTGTTGCAGACCACCGCCTTATTGTCTTCGAAAACTGTCAATCGCTCAGTCCAAAATAAAATGAATGGAATTAATGAATTCACAAAATGGATGAGTATGACATATCCGATCGAAATCTTAACTTTTCGATGACATCCCTCATTGTCATACATTATTAAGGATTCCGTACCCAAAGGAGAAAAAATGGGACCCTATTACTAGACTTCGCCGTCCGTCCGTCTGTCACTATAGGCTGTATCTCTAGAACCGTGATATAGTTAGACACTTGAAATTTTCACAGATGATGTATTTCTGTTGCCGGTATAACAAATAAAATAAATATTTAATGGGGCTCCCATACAACATGATTATTTTGCTTGTTTTTGCTCACATTCACAGAATATTATATTCACTTTAAAAATATAACCAATGTGATTTTTTTGTTCGTATTTGAATTTGGTGGGAAAGGGTGTTTAGTTTACTATAACACTACTATTGAGAATGGGTTTTGATAATACATAGACACATACCCTGGACAGGGCAGACGGTGCAAAAGAATGTCGCCAGTTTATCGGTGCCAAAAATGCTTGTTTTGCCACCAATAGTAAGGTTACGCTGTAGTTCGCTCAGCAGCCACATATAGAATTCTGACAGATGGCGCTACTACTTATTTGCTTGTACGAAAAAGGTTTACATAAATCATTCGGATGCCCATGTCCTGAGTTTTCTTATCAGTGGCCTTGATAGTACGGAACGGCGGGAGCGCGGTGAATACGACTGTGAATCCCGTATTCCCGCCAGCAAGTCCGTCAGCAGACCTGTCAGCAGCAAACAGACAGCTTTTACTGGGTGCAAGCCCTACATAACCCCTCCGTTTCCCTTGACGCGGACGGAGGGGTTATGCGTTATGCATTTTCTGTCTTAAAAAAGATTGCTCAATGGTTAAAAATCTGGTCTAGAATTCACACAGAGACGCCGTTTCGGTTCTTAGGACCAGTTTCTTCTTGAAATAGTAAAGTAACTAGAGAATAGTATTCATCAATAACTAACTATTCGCTTTTACAAAACTTTCAGTTTTTGTCGTAAAACTTGAATCTCATCCCACGGCAGGCAAACTAATCTGCGACATGACGTCATTCGCGCACTTTGTTTGATAGACTAGGGTTGCCGCAGAGTCGGTAATAATAATAATACATTATCAGACAGAATCAAGATATAAAAAAAAGTTACTAAAGACAGTGGGTTAGTATAGGTTTTTGTTCAAATTTCGAGTCAACTCGCATCACACAAACGAATCGAATGTCTCCATACATTTACAGCCAGCGCCATCTATTGACAGCCGCATGTCAGTGACCGAGAGGCGGCGGTATTGTTTTCGACAATTTTCCCAATAAACCGTTAACTATCAGGCATAAAAATAAATAAAAATCGGTTTCGAATACGCAAGTGAAACCCTTAAATATGATACCATTCCATTTAATATCTTATCTTATACCTTTAAACGAGCAATTCTTGTATATATATTTCTATATAATCTGGATCTCGGAAACGGCTGGAACGATTTTCATGAAATTTAGTATACAGGGGGTTTTGGGGGCGATAAATCGATATAGCTAGATTACTCGAGTTCGATACAGAGATTCATTTATAGAAAATGTCGAATTTACCCAAAAAAAAAAATATGACTACTGCTGCCATCTATTGGCCACCGATCGAAGCTCGGTCACCCAGATATTTGTCATTTAATTTTGAAAATTCAAAGCCCCTCTTTTCCTCCTTTTTAAATAAAAATCAAAATGATTTTAAGTTTTTTTTTATGATTGCAATGCCGTCATGCTAAATTTCATGTCGATGTCATAGTTACTGGAAAAAAGGGCCGTGACAGACGGACAGCAAAGTGGTCCTTTTAAGGTACGGAACCTTAAAATAGGACCTTACGAGTTTTTCGGCAACAACAGCCCTATCTGAGTATTTGGGCCTGACGTGGTGCTGTAGGCACGTTGGCGTGTGACGTGTCCTAGGTTGCGGCAACGACCCGACAAGGCCAAGTTATCTGCGCACAATGAACAAACCTTTTTGTACCGCCTCACCACAATAGATAGGCTGTTAGACAAAAACCCCAGGACCTAGTTACTACAAGGAATTGTTCAATCGAAAGCGTTCGATACAAATACTACTAACCACCTACTAACCCTAGCACTAATACTAACTGACCCGGCAAACGTTGTTTTGCTATTAGGGATATTAAAAGTACCTAACAACCAACTTCTGTCAGACCTACTGTACATACACAGAAAATTTCATAATAATCGGTCGAGCCACTTCGGATGTGTTTGGTAACAAATATTGGCAAGAATATTTTTATATTAGAAAAAAAAATATTGAGAGCTTGAGTTTGTTTGTTTGAATGCGCTAACTTTAGGAACTACTGGTCCGAATTGAAAAATAAATAAATATAAATATAAATAGTGGACATCACATACATTGCTCCGATCCCTTAGTAAGTAGCTTAATGCACTTGTGTTAAGGAAATCAGAAACAACGAAGGTACTACAACACCCAGACCCGAGACAATGTAGAAAACTTATTTTTCTACATTGCCCCGACCGGGGATCGAACCCGGAACCTCAGAGATGGCGGCGCCTTGAGAACCGGCACGCCTTGAGGTCGTCATTTCTGACCGAAAATCATTTTGTGATGGATAGTTCATTTATCGAGGAAGCCTATGGGCTACCTAACATCATGCTATGACCAACAGGAGCAGAGTATCGATGAAGAATGTTGGAAGAACGGGAAAATTGTTCTCATTGTAAATCTTCGTTGCATGTACTGCTTAAACGGTTGAAGTTACACAAAAATCATGTACGATGGAATTGTTCTCCATTAAAAGTTCTAAAAAAAGCCCGCAACACAATAATTATGTCTATTTTTTAGGTTGACTCATTAAAACGAGATATCAAAAATCCGAAATTCATGCGAGTACAGCCGCACGCAACAGCTAGTGCTTTCTATACAGCATCGCACCGCAACGCTAAATCGCTTAGAGATGTGTTTTTGCTGATAAGATGGTAAAGCCACGGCCGAAGCCTCCAGCAGAGCACAACTGAGCCAATTTAGAAATTATGAACTGCTCCGTGGCGGGAATTGAACCCTCTACCTCATTCTGATTCTGAGCGAGTCAACATCGCTAAGGAAGTCGTCGGAAGAATCTAGTCTCTAAATTTTGTAACCGTTTTCAAGGATTTTCGTGCACTGCTTAAGATATGTGTCATAACTTAAGTTTTCACGAGAAATGAGAGCAGAAAGTTAAGGTATGATTCCGAACTTGGCAGCAAGCAGCAGTGCTGTCGCCGCAGTGCTGCCACGAAGGTGCTGCCCAGCAGTGTTGCCTGCCGCGCTGATTTCGAGCAAGGCAGCAGTGTCGCTCTGTTCGTGGTGAAATTCATACTTTTGTAGTCAATTTACTTATCAACATTCACGTAGGTACCCTCGCTGCGGCGGCAGACGTATCACCACTGTTCTGTCGCGGCGGCAGGGCGACACTGACGCGCAGCAGTGCTGCCGCGACATTGCTGCCTATCTCGGAATGTAATCTCATATAAGCATAGAGATTGTATGGGGACCAGTAGTGTCGCGACAGCACTGTTGCGGCAGCACTGCTGCTCGCAGCCGATTTCGGAATCATACCTTTAAAATAAGTCAAACTACCGTCACCGTTAGCATAAAAGTGCCACATAGCCTTATTTAGGACGGAACTGAATATACGTACGAAGTATCTAACTAGTGGCGTATGCTAGGTTTTCTAGTTAGTTCGATGACCTAACAAGGCCATAGTATTCGCTCACAATAAACTTAAGTCCTTTTTTATTCAGCTGCTACGATAGTTTACAAAAAGCCTATTTCACCTTTTTATTGTTTGGTAAGCAGTTACTAAAGGGACAATGACGGAAATTGATCGCAGCCACATTCATATTTTTTCCTATTATACTATTGGACAAGCTCATAAGGCCGTAAGGTTACCTTGTTGGTCAGGTATGAATATTTGATTGTAAATCACAAGGCCATATTGGGTTCGATTCCCCGGCCGAGTCAAAACTTATTCTACTTAACGTGGAAGAAGTTAAACGCTACACTCAAGTAAATACTCGTAAAGCGAAAGATTTGTATACTTATTGGGATCATTTGGCTTTCCTTCATACGTATGCGTAAAACATGATGGCCCAATGCATTGGCCCAACACGTTGGCCCTGCGTGTACTAAGGGCTTTATGGGTGATAAAACGTCCCTAATCAAGACTGATGTTGTACATGCCCTCCTCGCAAAGGTATTAAGGATGTAAGTTAACCTCGCAATTCGGATCATGATAGAAAATACCAATTTGAGACTAATTTGGTCTCAGACAAATAGGGTGACAAATAAAGACCTAGAAAGAAATAGAGTGAAACCATATTGGTCTTTATTTGGGATATTAAGAGCTACTTTTGAACTTACAAAATCGTCTTAAAAGCATATTTCCGCTAAAAATTTGAACCTGCATTTACAGATTTTGAAACATCAGCAGCAAGAAATGGGAATGTATTCACAAACGCAATTTTTGATGCGATCCTGTTTGGAATGAGGATGAATCATGAAACCACACTATGGGACCTAGTAGATTATCTGACGATTGAAAAATCAGTCCTGATTGATACATTATTTGTATCTCCTTCTAGTAGTGTAGTTTTGTTTTACCATTCACGATGCTCTTTGGTGAGTACACTTCCTGGTTATTGTAGCACCCCTAGTGAAGCAGCCTGTTGTTGGTCGGTAATGGATCATGTGCCGTGTGCTAGTGACGTAGCGTCGCACAGGTTACGCCAACGACCTGACAAGGCCAAAATATCCGTTTACGAGTTTACGACGCCATCACGGTTTTTATACGCCGCGCGCCGACCGGTGCGTTGCGTCGCCAACGTCTCTAGATCTTGAAGGCTGCCTAGATAGGGGAATTACGCACTACTACTACGTTTGGCCTTTTGCATTGTTGTTGAAATATCTAAATAGTTGGTCGATATCTGGGCCATCGCCTAATGGACATCCATTCCAGGTTCCTTGTAGCAATTTCCACCTCATTGTTCTTACTTCTTATCTCGTGTAAGGGATAGGAGATGTATGTAGTTCTTTACCTTTTTGCCTGATGAACTGTGATAAAAATATATTTGAATCCTGTGACCCTTATGTTTTACTTATCTTCTAGTGATGACACTAATATGATGATACTCCTTCAAACTGCAACTACTGAACCGATTTGGCGGAATTGAGATAGTGTATGCTGAATTGACACATAGTCACCGATATGAGCTTGAGGATGAACCCATCGAAACATATTACGTCAGCCTTCTTCATACAAAAAAAAAAACGCCATTTGTCAAAATTTCCGCTAATACGCTGCAACATGGCGGAAATTGTCCCTGACTCTGTTGGTGTCAAAACAAACATTTTCGACACCAGTAAACTGGCGACATCTGCTGGGCCCTGTGTATAGGTACGTCTATTCACATATAGGCTTTCGACTTGTGTCACACAATAATACTTGTCCCATGAAAACCGATCCCAACAGGATCCGCGGGCACACGTCCGCCTTTTTATGCCCCGGATGTGAAGTGCCCTCAAGCACTGGGCACATAATAGAAAGGGCCCGTACGGAATGATAATACTCCTCAAACAACCCCATTAATTTTTCCCCTTTAATAAAAAGTAATGGGCGACACCATTGACATAGAAAAAATAGAGATAGGTAATAAGTGCACTCCTTTATCTTTATAAACGATTCGTAGTTTAGTTTACGCATGAACTTTTTCGTTGGTCGCTCATAACTTGCTTAACGGCGAAAGAAAACAAAGGCGGTCCAATAAGTGTGTTTCATCTGTCCCCTCGTCTTGTCCCCAAGTCCCCAAGTGTACTCGGCAGCGTAATCAGTTATTGCGAAAGGACCATACTCGACAGTCCGCGGAATTCGAATTTAAACGTTGAGTTCACTTTAAGTATCCCACGTACCTACTTCTACGCTGTGATAATATAATATCAGCTTCTAAAGGACCCTGCAGAAGCAAAAATCAACCTCAGTTAGAATTTTCTGAGGTTCAAATTTCTAACTGAAGTTGAAGCTATTCAGGCTTAATAAATTAATAAATAAAAAGGATTTGGTTACGCCCACCACGTTGATCAACAGCGGGTTGGCGGGCTTCGCACACCTTTAGGAACATAATGGTAAAACCGTTGAGCAAGTAATGTTTAGTTTCCACAAACTGCGAAAACTTTTAGTTGCGTGTTTGGAATTTTTGTACACCGACCTCCTTATAAAATAATAGGGACCTATTAAAAGTATATCTTTGGTTTGGGATATACCCATATCAACGGTACAGCCGCGACCGCGTAGCGATGCTACAGCACTATTTTCAATCGTAAACCCCGATGGTAGGGCAGAGAGCGTGTTTGTTTTTATGCCCGTAGCCCCGTAACGTAACGGGTTGACGGTGGTACAGTCGGTGCATGTTAAACCGACCCCGTAACTAGGGGTCTCGATTATGGAGACAGCATATTTTGAACATTTTACTTACAATCGATATAGTATGGGTCGAATTAAAACTGAATTGATAATGAATCGGCAATGTTTATCAATAACATAACTAAATAAAAAATTTTTTTCGTTGTCCTTTTGTTTTTTTTATTCATGCTCCAAAATGGGTATAAATATTAAAATACCTATATTCATTAAAAATACGATTTTTTAAGAGTTAGATGGTAGAAATTCGGTTTTGGAGTTAGTATTTCCAGCTATTTCTTTCATAACGATACATAAAAGGGGATCTTTAGTAGTACGAGTAGTGCTATAGTGGTCGCAACTCGCAATAACTCACTGCACGCGCTGCAATAAAATGGGGAAACAGACCGTCTGTTGCGCTCTCTCAGGGACTAATGGACTTTACGGAAGGCTGACGGACAACAGGCGCCGTCCTCTTCCCCATTTTATGCCTCGCGTGCAGCGAGGTAGGTATTGTGAACAACTCTACAATCACGTAAAAATGTATTAATCATTAAATTAAAGAAGATCATCAATGTCAAAACATGGTTTTCTGTTTAAATTGGTCAAAACCCATGTTATTACATTGATAACGTTCTTTAATGATTGATAAGATTGATAAAATTTTAAGCTTGTTTTTATAGGCAATCGAGAGGCTGCATAGTGATGTTGCTTCAATTATTCAAATGTAACGGAAATATTTGCTCTTGATCCCAAATACTCAATGACATTGTACCCGTTCCGAGGTAGCCTCTGGCCTGAAGAAGTAGGTAACTCAGAGTTCATATGTAGGTCGCTTCGTCTTTGTGCCTGATAGGGACCATTTGCATACAATTTACTTATTGTTATACTTAATTACCTACCAATCTTCACGGTCAAAGTGACACCTAATGCTATTTATATTATTACATACTATCGGATACCCGCGGCGCTGCTCGCGTGAATTTAGGTTTGTTAATCCAAGATATAATCTATCTCCATTCCGAATTTCAGCCAAATCGGTTCAGTAGATGGTCATACGGAACCATGCCATACAGCCAAATTATAGTGATCATGTATGTACGGAATCCCGCACCAAGCTGAATAAAATCGAAACTTTATCTTTATATAGATATTAACTCCTACAATTATTTTAAACTTCTCAATAAAATCTGTATGACAGGAAATCGGATATAATAACAAATTCCTATTGCCAATGGAGCTTAAAGAATACTATTGTATTTTTCTAAAATATTCAGGTTTGGTTAATGAGAAAACTTGATACTATCACTTCTCATTCTGCTTTGACAGTCTAGAGTCTATAAACCCGGTGATTTGGGCTGTATCAGTCAGTCAGTCAATCACCAATCAATCAGTCTGTTAATTCTTTTATATATTATATTTATTAGATATGTATATATTTATGTAATTCGGTCAACTTCATTAAATAATTAATTAATTAAAATATAACTTGTCTGGCAAGTATTAGAAAGTCAAGACTGTATAATGTATATGTAATTAGTTACTGTTATATTTTCGGAAGTGGATACAAGTATATTATCGTGTTTATTGGAAATATTTTCGAGAGCAAAGATGATTTTTAAAATCAGCTGATACAGACATAGACATAACCAATATTTTGTATAAATAAATATCATTGCGAATCAATGAATTTTGGATGGAAAGGGAATGGGAACAATGAATTTTTCCGGGAAAAATTAACCTTTATTTTAATCCAGGCTACGAGTATAATCTATCGACTATCCCCATTCCAAATTTTGACATTTCCAAATTTCGACGTTTCAGTAGTTTCGGCGTGAAGGATGGACATACATATTTTACCGGAAATCTTGGAAAAGTAGGAAAACAAAATTATTTACTTAGGTGAGAATTATTATAGGATTTAGGTTGAAGTAAGAATTCTCACATCAATTAATAAACACATTTCCTAAGATCCTTATCTGATTTGGACACTCCACTCCCCTGCTGTCGTCTTTGTCTTTTACACATTTCCTATCGCCGTTTAGGTATTGTATAGAATTCTAAGGAAATTTTTAATTACATGCATACATTTCCTGTAACAAACACTCACACTCTCACACACACACACACACACACACACACACACACACACACACACACACACACACACACACACACACATTCGCCTTTATAATATTCGTGAAAATAAATTATTGCAATTCCCTTTTCATAAGAAGCCACGTCGTAATATTTAGGTATTACCTATACCTACCTAACATGTATGCAGTAATTTTATCGCTCGAATACCTACATAGTGCTTGGCCATAGCCTCACACATCGAAGTAAAATATTCAATAATATCCACCGGTTATAATAAGTGTAAATTGAAATTATTCCTTTAATTCACGCATTACGCAACCGCATACCGTCCAGCCGCGGTGCGTGGCAAATTGGTGCTTATCGCGCTCGCATTAGATGCGAATTCTTCGTGCTCGTGGCGCGGTCACGTGGGCCCGCACGATCCTCATGTACCAGTGTACCTAATCGATTACAAAAATGCGTTTATTACTGTGATGCTATATAATATTAGGTATATATTGAATTTAAACCAAGCATTTAACCCAAGTTAAGTCGAACGATCATTAAAACATGGTTTATTATTTAGTGAACTCATGTCAAAGGCTGATTGGATGGATTGAAATAAGCACGTTGGAATAAGCACGCACTACGTTATGAAATATCTAATCAGATGTAAAGGAGTAACAAACATACCTACTCACACACACACACATCAAACTTCCGCCTTTATAATATTAGTGTGAACTGAACCCAAAAAGCTAGAATTTTGCACAGAAGTAAATCAATGCATCAATAATAATAAAGGTCTGCAGTATTATTGTCATAACATGGGTCTCGTCTATTGTCCAATCGAAACCATGTTGGGCATTGATAGAGTTCTTTAATGATACTTTTTAAGCGGTTGGAGTACAGGAAGTCATTGTGGCAAACATCCAAATCGCTACAGTCGTTCCCCCCACTAAAAAACAGAAGTTGAATGCTACACGAGAGCTTATTGTTTACCCCCTTTTAACCTCATTAGTTTCGCCAATCCGACAAATCTTCAAAAAACCTTAAAGTGGGTTCAAAAATCCTTTCAAACGCGGCACAAAAGTGCATTTTAAAACGTCCTGTATAACACCCAGTCCAGGATCAAGGGAAGAGAGATAAGCCCCACGTGGCCATTGTCGGAAAATTGTACGGGAATTTTCGGGAACATTTTCCCCCCATTCGCGTAAATCGTTTGATGTTCCCGGTGCCTCCTCCCTTTTTTAAACTGAATTTAAACTCGGTATAACGTGAATTTTCCCTCCTTCCTGTATGAATAATGGCGCTCGTTTTGGTTTTCTGATGTTTTTGTTTTATTTTTGATTTTCAAACTACATTAACTAATTTGATTTTAATATATATTACTTTAAAATATCGGATTTAACGCGTTGCGAACCAAGTGTGATTGAATATTTGAACCGTGCCGTGGTAGTCTAGTGATTAATTATGCTAGCATGTTTATTCGAGGGTCAGAAGTTTGATTCCAGGGCCGTGTCGAAAACAAGACATAAAGGATTTCTCTTAATGGGCCTGGAGTTGCTTCTTTATTGCTGCCTTAAATCCTTGAGCCTAGACGAAGAGTCACAGAGGATTTCTCTATAATGAAGACTAGGAATGAACAGTGTTCGCCCATTGGTTAAGACCTGCCTCTCATCAGAGGTCGGTTAGATTCCCAAGCATTCAACTAACTTTTAGCCTATTATATATGTCGTTTTAGGTAACTAAATATGACTTACGTAACGGTAAACGAAACATCATGAGGAAACCTGCATGCCTAAGAATTCACCACAATATTGTACACCCGCACTTAGCCAGCGTACTGGGCTATGGTCAAACCCCTCTTATTCATTCCGAGAGGAAACCCGTGCCCATCTCTGGGACATTAAGATTGAGATGAAGACAAGGAATAAATAACAATTTCGCATGGGATCACGGAACTAAGCAGAAGCGAGTCATCCTCATCTAGCTATCAACAGAACGCCACTTTATTCATCCATATACAACAAAGTGAAGCACCGATAAAATACTATCACCCAATCGGCATCGCATTGACTACGGAAATCGTTTGCGAACGACTATTCAGTACATTTACTATTCACGAGCTGAATGCGTTCCCATGTGGTTTCGCCTGTACTGCTTAAAATGTCGACGGCGCCTGCCATTCGCTTTTCTTCGAATAACTAATGTGGGCACATTCTGATCCCCGATTGCGGTAATACAGTACTGTGGCATACTTCGGTGTGCCCTTACACACCTTTGTATTCTTTGTGTGTTCATTTATATTTGTTACTGCAAAAGTCAATTCAATCATGAATTTCGTCTACAAAAGTAAATAAGTACATAATGGTAAAAATCAATTGAACTTACTGTCTTTCAGTTAAAGGTAAATAAATTGGTGTTTCGGGATTCTTGAAAATGACAATGAAAACCTTAATTTAATGACAGATATTCTTCATTAGAAAATTCAATAGTATACTTGCGCCAAGTTCGGAAAGCAGGCTGGGCAATTCTACACCTGAAAGTGTAGAAAAATAATTAAAATGTAAACAGGCAACAATAATAATTAATAAAACGATTCAATAATATAACTGATGAATTTATGGGCAAAGTGCCCAAGATGATGGCGGTATTACCTCTTTGTAAGACTAAAATTAGAAGTTGAGTTCCATATTTTCTGTGTTCCTACAAACTTGATGACCCTACGTCCTATTTCTACATCAAGGAGGCCTCGGGACTCTATAAAATTTAAATAGAGCGAACACCATCAGAGGGTGGCTATGCAAAAGAAACAGAAAAATACTAAACGTCCAGAAATGTAAACTTGAACGAAACAGTTTCCTAGCTAATTTAATTTAGGTTTTGTTCGATCCCGTTTAAATCCTTTTTGTAAGTTAACAAATAAATTGAGGATGTATTTTTTTCTGGTTTCACTTAAAATTTCTTTATTAGCTAGTAGTCAAAACCTACTTATATGACTACAACTACTAACCCCGGTTCCACACGTTGCTCCTGTAGTCAGTATTCGTATAATATAAATAATGTGATATACAATTAAATTCCTATTCTCAAATTCAGACGCTACGCTGCAAATGCTAATCAGTCCAATTTAACTTTTTGCTCATACAAATTCTTCCGCTCCGATGCTTCCCGAATAGAGAGTCATCAAAAAGCATTGCTTTTTCAAGAAACTTAACGCAGGTTCGGATAGATTTGGACCCGAATGAGTTATTGTGTACAGACAGACGTACCTAATGATAATCTACGTAGTAATGTGGCTAGATTCATTTGAGATAGCCAGGTGAACGATCTACTCGGGTTGAAGGCCAAGCATTTTAGTGGTCAGTTTTTATTACAAACTTTATTTATATTATCTTTATTTGTACGTTAGTGTGCTAAAGTGGGAAGCGGTTGTAGCGTAGTAATAAAAAGTTCTGTCTCCTTTTCATAAGTCCAGGCTTTGAAGTCAAACTTCACTAGCTTTATTAGTGATGGAAAAGAATGTAAGTATAAATAAAAAAAATTCAGATAACTTTGAGATTGCTCGGCCGTAGGTAGATGTTTGCCGGTAAGGTGGTAACCAGCCACTGTACAGCCTCGTTTCCTTACAACACCTTCGCTCATTTAAAATTTATGAAATCCCAAACTGGCAAGCCCAGGAATATAACCTAGGATCTCGCGCTTAAACACCAAGGCGTGCCAACTGCATCAGAGAGGTTTGGCCTTTGTAAAGGATTTTAGGGGTATTAAAAATTCAATAAGAAAAATTTCCTTGAATCCTATATAGGCAAGCTTAAGCTTTAATAAAATTTGTATGTTCTTTAAGTAAATGTTAACTTCACAGGTAAATTAATTCTTATTAGGATTCGACGGGTACCCCGACAACTTCTAATGGAACCGTCTCTACAGTGGGCCCCGCGCATACTAAATAACGCTCAAATTCATTAATTTAATTTCATTCAAGTGGACCCCGATTTAAGGAAGGAATATACGGACGATGAATCTTTAAAGAGGATTGGCGACCGTAAAATAATAGACATGACTGCAAAGACTGAATGAAAGAAGCATTCTAGGTTTTATTATAGCAAATGCAAGTAGTAATGATACGAGCAATACGATCATCATGATTTTTAAGTGATGCGCTTGCCCATTTCAGGTGCAGTACGTCATGTGACTTTGTGACGCAATGGTATTCGTTGCAATTTCGTCTGACCATAACGTCTGGTGTCACAAAAAGGTGTGACACCAGACGTTATGGTCAGTAATATCGCTGACTACAGAGGCCCTTGAAACAGATACACAGTAAATACAGTAATACTTCGCAATTTTCGGTACTTTGCAATACTGCAAAATAAATGTTCAGAGTATTACAATACGTAACTATATTATGGACCTTGAATAGATTTCTGCCGCAAATACCTTCTTGTTGAGCAGGCAATAGACACAAAAAAGTCTATATACTATACCTTCTTCTGTAACAGCCTAGGATCGTGATAATGAACAAAAGACATCAAAAACGCAAGCAGCTACGAGAATACACTGAATTATCGTAAAAAAATTCGTTAAACACAATATAATATGTCGTACAGTAAACTTTTATCAGTTTAATATAAAAATCAAAATCGATAAACACTAAGCGACAAGTTTTAATAAATCTTGAGACCCCGAAAATACGAGCAATGTTCAATATTTAACGTAACAAGTATTAATCTCCATTACAAAGTAAAACAATGAATAACTAAGCCATTAATTACACTGTCAACGACCAACCGAAAAATTAACTGTGGTTTCCTCGGACATGACCATGAAAATTTAATTTAATAAGCAATTAACAGTGCAGTTATACAACCAGTGTTATCTCAGGACTCATCCGAACAACTTCAATCGTGATTCGGCGTTTTGCCGCTTTTGTTGACTAAAGATAGATTTCCATTGCGATAAAACTCCCAGTTTTTGGAGGACTGACCGAATGGAAGATCAGCTAACGTGACGTGATTCAGACCTTTTTGGTGCAGTCAGCGTTTTGTGGTATTCCTGGTTCATCATCATCATCATCTCAGCCTGCGGACGTCCACTGCTTAACAAGCGCGCGCCACCAAACCCCGTCCTCAGCCTTCCTCATCCAGCCACTTCCCGCCACCCGCTTTATATCGTAGGTCCAGCCGGCTGGAGATCGCCCCACACTACGCTTACTTGTACGCGGTCTCCACTCCAGGACTTTCCGGCTCCAACGGCCATCGTCCCTACGAGAAGCGTGACCTGCCCACTGCCACTTCAATTTGCTAATTCCTGGTTAAGATTCCGGAACAGTTCAGATTGGGACTCTGTAATTTTTACATTGAGTAAGGCCTCGTCTAGTTTGTATGCCCTACAGCGAAGAGTCTCACGTTGCGTCCTATTGCGATTTGCGAGGATGTAATAAGCATCAAGGAGGCATCAAAGTTGGTGAGAAAGATGCGGCTGATGGTCCCCCGCTCTGTAAAGGAAAACCGGATGGAAAGAAAACTGGACCTTTGCACACTTTATGGTGTAGTTATGGAATTTGGAATGATTTTAATGAACTCCTTGGGGATCATGCGGGCAGAAACAGGCGAGCTAGTATAAAACAAAAACATTATGTAACACCATTAGTAAACGAATTTCCTCAGTAATCGTTTCCTTAAATACCTCAAACTACTTCTTAAGATGTATTAAATCATCCCAAACGCTTAGCTCTCAGCACACGTCGTCAAACACATTAATGGTCTAATGATTCACATTATAAAAAGGAATAGTCATGCCATTTGGCCAGGTGCTGAGATCGTTCGAATTAAAACGAATGCCAATCTAAGCTCGGGGTCAAAATCCTGTACACCTGACACCGCAAGTTTGGACGTGTGACTCTTAATTCTTCAACCGTAGAGGTCATAATTCTCTAGCTGTGGCCAACAAATCTTTGATCCGCCGTGTTTATATTTGATGCTTGTGGAAAATCTGATCGTAAAAGGCGTCCGTACAATCACGATTGGTGTCTATCTATTAGAATGTGTCGAAGATATCCAAACATTTAGCAAGTGAAAGATAGGTCAATGTGATATTAATGCCCCTTTTCACCAACATGTTAAGAGTCACCTAAGCCCTTAGGTGACAGTTTTCATTTACAACAACTGTCACCTAAGGGCTTAGGTGACTCTTAAAATGTTGGTGAAAACGAGCACTAGGCTATCATTTTCTTTTGCCAAAAGAGTGATAATGTCCTAGGGGTGGTTATTGAAAATAGGAGGCGGCAATCTTTTAGAGCTTTCAAAAGATATTGAAGACGAATTTAGATACAGGATATCCAGATTAGATGGTCATGATTTTCTCAGAATCATGTTTTAAGTGGACATAAAATTGTACGCTTTACTAACTGTATTGACGTATATAGTCGTCTTACCTGCCACTCGTGACTTGACCAATAGTGTTGGGAAAATCTTAAACTAGTCTTGCGACGTTCCCACCCTTTTTTTAGTGCCTTGATATTATGTTACAGTCACACGTTTAAAATGCGTCTGCAGCAGGATATTGCGACTATTATAAACAGTTTCAATATAGTTACTCTACCTTTTAAATATCTACAGGCTTCACAGATAGCCGCTGAATTAGTTAGGTTTTGGTGAGCTCCTTATGGGGCTCTTTGCTTTTAATTTTTTGACACGCTTTCAAATTACTCGTTTAGCATCTTTGAATGTTTGTCATTACTGGTTAAATACACTTGTAGATATTTTTTGCGCGAACGCTACTCCATAAAATTAGTACCTACTTGATAGCTTACTGTATTCTTTGATTTTTTAGGGATGCAGGTTTCTATCACAAAAATATTATCAAATGATGATGTGTGATATTTTAGTTTCTGGTCTTTGGATGTGTGCTACTCAAACATGCCACGACCCACTACTACCGAACGGATTCCAAATTCGACGACGCTACTAGATTGTCGAGGCTGGTACAGATTATACTATAGTCCGTGCAATATCTCGCTGCACCCGGGGGCGATAAAATGGGGACACAGGACAGCAGGCCTGCCGTAAAACCCGTATAAGTGCGGTGATTTCAGAGAGTGCAACAGACGGCCTGTTTACCAATTTAATTGCATCGATGACAGCGAGATATTGCGCCGCCTATAACTACTCAGTACAATAAGTACTCTAACTAGTACCTTCTTACAACAGGTAGAAACGAGAATGAAATTGGATTATCTCAACAGAGCCGGTTACCAGCCCACTTAAGAAGGAAGCCCTATTCATAGAGCGGCGTTAGCCGGCTAGCCACGAAACTTAATAAGAACACCTTACTGGTTATTAACTTACAGACCTTCACAGACACCTATCTACTATACAGGGGAGAGAGATTTCAGGCTTTTAAACTTCTTCACAACACTTTTTTTAAATTATGTGTTTTGAATCACCAATAAGAAACCTCAGGGTGTGGGCATGAGAACGATTTACGTAAACCTTTATCTTGCACGAAAACAGCAAACAGTAGCGCCATCTCCCAAAGTTCTATAGGTGGCTGCTAAGCGAACTACAGCGTGGCCTTACTGTTTGGTGTCAAAACAAGCATTTTTGGTACCGATAAACTGGCGGTATTTTTTCGCGCCATCCGACCTGCATGCATAGTGGAAACATGCATGCAAACGTTAAGCAAATGATAATTCCGAAAAGTTAGTTTATACCTACACTACATGTCCAAATTGAATCTCATCTAATGGTAAGTGACGTGAGCAATATTGAAAGGAGTAAAGTAACCCCTAACAGTTTCTACACAGCATCACAGCATCGAAATTCTGATAGAAAACCTGTAGAGATAGATGTGGATCGAAAAAAAAAGATCGAGACTGGCTTCTAGCTGATGAAAAGTCGTATTCGAAACCTGTACTGTTGATTTACAAACCGTCCTCACAGATTAGCCATGCAAGTGGGAGGTTGGCCGCATTTCATCAGAGGTCTTCAAAAATTCCATGACAGTGTAACGGTAGTACAGATTACCGCAATGAATGGACACATCGCACTCGCGATTGATTGAAACCTGCTGCCAAATTAACGTTACGACGATAGGCTTTTAAATAATTAATTCTTGTAAGTTATCGTATCGGTATCCGGTACCTACTTACTTATTGAAGATAGAGACGCGCTTGATGACATCACTATGCCATCAGGGGCCTTATTCTGTATCGTTCACTTAGTTAGTAACCCTAACTGGGTTATTAACTAAGAAAACGAAGGCAAAAATCCTATTTTTGCACAAATTACCAACCTAGGTCGGTATGATATCATATCAGTATACCATGCTAGTTGCTATCTTGTACAAAAAGAATACAAAAATAGGATTTTTGCCTCCGTTTTCTTAGTTAATAACACAGTTTGGGTTACTAACTAACGATCATGAAAACAGGTTGAATGATCTGAGACCATGACTGAAGAAAAGTAAAGCAGTCTAGAAGAAGTGATGGATAAATAAGATTGGATGATGCATGTCTAGAAAATGTTCTCAGATTTGATGCTTGGCAAGAAAAAAAGCAAATGCTGGAAAATAACAACGAACGAAAAAGTTTGTGGTCGAAAATCAAAAATTAGCTAAATCAAATTGGTATTTGATCCTAAGACCATCATTCCAGATGTTAATATGTAATTCACCTGTATAGAAAAACTAGCTGACCCGGCAAACGTTGTTTTGCCTTTAAGGATAAAACCTGATATATCATAGGTACTCAGACCTACTGCACATTTCACAGAAAATTTCATAGCAATCGGTCGAACCGTTTTGGACAACTTTGGTAACAAACACGAGACACAAACATTTTATAATATATTAGAACGAGACACGAGAATTGTAATAAGGTACTTTCTTATAGGTGTTAAGAGGCCTGTGAACTACAATGTCTCCATTCATTCAAAATATCAAATCATTAGTAATTCGTGCATATTTGGATCATGTTGTGGTGGATTCATATAGTAATAATCTATGCTCTTGGCCATATTTGGTTTGGAAATACTTCTTTAAAACGAAATAATAATCAATTTTGATCAAAATTTTTATAACTTTGGTCGAGTTCCGTAATACAAAAAATTATGAATGAAAACTTGTAACTATCTTTATTAAGTGGTGTTTTTCTTAATCTGGTAAAAACTGTGCTCCTGAACTAATGCGACGTGAGATAGTGTTGTTTTTATTACAAAACAAATAAGCAGAAAACATGTCCTCTTTGACATAAAAATAAGCAAAACTAAATTCGTTTACAATTTCGTTTAACAAAAGTATTTCGGAACCAGATATGGCCAGGAGCATAGATTATTACTATATGAACCCGAATAACACCACAACATGATCGAAATTTGCACGAATTACAAATGATTTTGGTATTACGTTTGTATGGGAGACATCGTGGGTCAGTAGACTCTTAATTACGATTTGAATCTCAATACATTCTTTTGAACTCCATCAACAGGACATAAATCACATTCACATTCACAAATCACAATAGTCGAAGACTCCGCATCTGACAGAGCAGACGTGTCGGGTGACGTCACAGGTAGGATGTCGCCGAATTCGGAGCGACCGGAAACTCCGCCATTCATCATAATGCCCTTCACCTTGCCCTCGAGGCCCGACCCGAGTGCAAAACCCTATAACAAGGCTTCAAGGCCAAACTAGGGACTTTGATTTTTAGGGTTCCCTGATAAAATAATGTAAAGTATGGTTTTGTTGTGTCCGAAGGCGTGTGACTTTTTGGTCTTTATTGACTTTGAGGATGTCTGCTAACTGCCTACGAACCCAAGCCCTATTGTGCTCGCAATGTTGTCTGTCTACCCCCCTGTCGGTGGACCACGAATTTTTGTAAAGTATATGGGATAGATTTTCGTTCGATTCATGACTTGTACTAATTACAATTTTATAATTTTTTAATTGCCTGATCTGGGGCCTGATTGCGTAAGACGAGACAATAATATAATCGTTTGCAAATTGTGCCCCCCGCTTGGCTGACCGAAATCAGGAAACCAATCAGCGTGCAAAGTTTATAAACGATTACGATAATATGAATACGTTTTTCTTACACAGTCTGGTCCCTCTGGGGGCTGGTACGGTAAGTACTGTACTTGTAGTCAGCGATTGAAACCACCGAACATGGTAAATTTTCTGTGGCTGAAACCGACTTCGGCCTAAGATGGATATCCATCCATCCATCCATGGATACCAAGTCCACCTTCTTCCGAGATATATCAACCACGCAGCGATAAGGTGATACTCATTTCTTCTACAATGTGCTTTTATTTCTATGAATCAGTTATTATTGTGAGAAACTTGATTTCCCGACATAAAAGATCTTTCGTAGTACGGAGATGTTTAATTCTCATGTAATGATTTTTGTAATTGGTTCATACTGCAGTAGATCCAAAAATTGCAGCTACATGTAAACGGTCAAATCTTCTTTACAATAAAAACCAACAAAAAATAAACTACTTACGTACTTACTCCAATATGGTTCATAGTTTCCTTCTATAAATCCAGAAAACCATTAAATAATATCAAGGAATACAAACAGATGGTGAATATTAAAATACGAGGGGATAGAAACGTCTTGGATCGGAAACCGGTCGGGCAGAAGCAATAAATCGGCAGCGCCAGGCTTTCTGCACTGCTTGAATGGTGGCCCACGACACAGACCAACGCGGCGTCTCCTGGAGAGACGATATACGCGAGGTCATCCCCTGTCAAAGTAGCAGACCAGACAGACCAAAAATCATGTGGCGTTTTAGTTTTAAAATCGGTTGAAATTTTAAATTCGGAATTCAATAAATGGCTTATAACTTTCATTCAATACAACTTGCAGATATAATTGGTGGTGATTGGTGTCTGGTTAGTCATAGCATTTTGCAACGTTCTATGCAAAAAAAGAAGAAAAGTAAAAGAAATATCTTGCCTTTTATATTTCCCAAAAAAAAAATATGGTCAGTATCGTTATCGTCTTTGAAAGATGCTGCTATTAACTACGTCTAAGTATATCAGCAAAACAATGCTGATGTATTTTTGTATTTTAAAGTTGCTGTTTGTGTTTTGTAGTTTTCTGTATGTAGTTATTACCAGCAGAAGAGAAAGAGTTATGTCTACTGTTAAGCGTGTTGCTAGATCACAGCAATGTACTCAAATATAGACCTTAGAAAGATAAATACTAAGGTGATTCTTGCTAGTAAGTTCACGATATAGGCCTTCCGACGTATTTCACAAAAGTTCGGTGCACAGAGTAGGTTTGATCAAAGTTCACGGCCGGTTTTATTCCCCCATCCACCTTAGGGAAAAGCTTCTAAATAAAACTTTACAACGTATGCTAAAGAGTACCTTCTCTTGTCTAGAGTCTGGAGAGTCTACACGATCTGCACCTATTTCCAGGTTTTTCTGTGTTTTAGGCTGAAATCTTACGTCGCGAGCGTTTGACTTTGCTAACTTGGGTTTCGTACTAAGACGACGTGGGAGTTTATATAAAGCCAACTTCGAAATTAAGCTACGAATAAGTGTGTGCTGTAAAAGCTTAAGTTAAATCCTAGAAACAAGGAAGAAAATTTTGTATAAGCATACAAAAAAGCGATAGTACTTAATTGATTCCAAACAATTGTCTGCACATTAAGTAGTCTATGCTCTATGCCACTGCAGGATATTAATTTTGTGTATCATGTGCAACGCGGAAACTTTCCCGCTCCGCAAAGGAGTAGGTATATAAGGAAACTAGTAGGGCGCGTGGAAGCGCGGGCCACATGTGGCCCGCGGGCTGTCTTCACACCTATAAAAGAATCGCCGTCATCTCCATCGCCAATTGGAATCCGGTCGGCAATGGGCTAAAAGAATTACCTCGGAGCACGGTCATGGATTTAAAGATAGTTAAGGGCTGTTTGAATAAAAAAATACACTGAACATCATCCGATGAGGTTCAGTGTATTTTTTATTGAAACAGCCCTTAACTATCTTTAAATCCATGACCGTGCTCCTCAATCATCATCCAAATCGTAGACCATCATCTCTTCTCATACTTTTCATAGTTTTTCATAGGCCTTGTTTATTGTAGCATTCACATTTTCCATGGAAAAATAAATTCAACCACTTTGAATTTTTTTCATTCATCCCGTAGACCTTAAGATTCTAATCACGTCTTGCAAAGAAACCACTCTCTTATCTTTTATACTTTCCGAGATAGAAAAACACGAAATTTGTATGGCGGCCATCTTGAATCCGTCATTTTGAATTTTTTTTTCAGCTAACTGCCAATTGGATGACGTTTCGAGTTACATTTGGTCGAGCACCCCCCACCTATCTTCGATACCCTGGCTGTGCTCTTCACCCGTCTCCGAAATCCTCAATCATCAGCGCTCTCCATATTTTTCTCTAGTAACTCTCCGAAAAACCGCATCACAACCTTGAATAATTACCAACTGTTAGTCTCTTCAACATTCCCCATACATTTTCTATGGAAAAATAAATTCCGCCATTTTGAATTTTTTTTTCTATCCATCAAATAGACCTTCGGGTCCTGATCACTTCTTGTCAAGAAACCATTCTTCCATCTTTTATACTTTCCGAGATATCGGCGAAATTCGTATGGCGGCCATTTTGAATCCGCCATTTTGAATTTTTTTTCAACTCACTGCCAATTGGATGACATTTCGAATGACATTTGGTCGAGCACCCCCCACCTATCTACAATACCTGTGGCTGTGCTCTTGATACGACTCCGAAATCCTCAATCATCAGCTCTCTCCGTATTTTTCCTCCTCATGAATTTTTCCCCTCTATACGACATCATCCTTGAAAAAAATATTTTTCATACAAAATTGTTCAGGAGAGGTGATCAATCAGTCAGTCAGTGGCCAATCAGCACAAGCAGCTATATATATAGTAACTAGTAGGGCGCGTGAGTGCGCGGGCCACATGTGGCCCGCGTGCAGTCTTCCCTCCTATAAAGGTATCGCCGTCATCTCCATCGCCAATTGGAATCCGATTGGCAGTGGGCTTTAAAAATGACCAAGGAGCACTGTCATGGTTTTAAAGATAGTTAAGGGCTGTTCGAACAAAAAATACGCTGAACCTCATCAGATGAGGTTCAGCGTATTTTTTGCCCTAACAGACCTTAACTATCTTTAAAACCATGACCGTGCTCCTCAACCATCATCCAAATCCTAGATCATCATCACTTCTCATAGTATGTACATTTTCCATGGAAAGATGAATTCCGCCACAATGAATTATTTTCCATGCAACTTGAGATCCTGATAACCTCTTGCTAAGAAACCACTCTCTTATCTTTTATACTTTCCGAGATAGAACAACACGAAATTTGTATGGCGGCCATCTTGAATCCGCCATTTTGGTTTTTTTTTCAGCTCACTGCCAATTGCGTGAAGTTCCGAGTATTTTTTGTTTCAGCAGTCGCCACCTAACTATAATACCTTGTCCATGCTCCTTGACTGCCTTTAAAATCCTCAATCATCACCTCATTCCATATTTTTCTCTTGTAGTCTTCCAAAAAACCGCATCAAAGCACTTCATGTTTTACAACTCGTGGTCTCTTCAATATTCCCCATACATTTTCTATGGAAAAATAAATTCCGCCATTTTGAACTTTTTTTTCATTCATCGAGTAGACCTTCGGGTCCTGATCACTTCTTGTCAAGAAACCACTCTTCCATCTTTTATACTTCCCGAGTTAGACACCGATGAATTTTGTATGGCGGCCATCTTGAATCCGCCATTTTGAACTTTTTTTCAGCTAACTGCCAATTGGATGACATTTCGAGTGACATTTGGTCGAGCACCCCCCACCTATCTACGATACCCTGCCCGTGCTCTTCACCCGTCTTCGAAATCCTCAATCATCAGCTCTCTCCGTATTTTTCCTCCGAATGAATTTTTCCCTTTTATACGAAATGGTCATTAAAAAAAAAATTTTTCATACAAAATTGTTCAGGAGAGGTGATCAATCAGTGAGTCAGTCAGTCAATCAGTGAATCAGCACGAGTAGCTATATATATATTAACTAGTAGGGCGCGTGGGAGCGCGGGCCACATGTGGCCCGCGGGCTGTCTTCTCACCTATAAAAGAATCGCCGTCATCTCCATCGCCAATTGGAATCCGATTGGCAATGGGCTAAAAGAATTACCTCGGAGCACTGAACCTCACCGGGTGAGGTTCAGTGTATTTTTTATTCAAACAGCCCTTTACTATCTTTAAATCCATGACCGTGCTCCTCAATCATCATCCAAATCGTAGACCATCATCTCTTCTCATACTTTTCATAGTTTTTCATAGGCCTTGTTTATTGTAGCATTCACATTTTCCATGGAAAAATAAATGCAACCTCTTTGATTTTTTTCATTCATCCCGTAGACCTTGAGATTCTAATTATGTCTTGCGAAGAAATCACTCTCTTATCTTTTATACTTTCCGAGATAGAACAACACGAAATTTGTATGGCGGCCATCTTGAATCCGCCATTTTGATTTTTTTTCAGCTAACTGCCAATTGGATGTCGTTTCGAGTTACATTTGGTCGAGCACCCCCCACCTATCGTCGATACCCTGGCTGTGCTCTTCACCCGTCTCCGAAATCCTCAATCATCAGCTCTCTCCATATTTTTCTCTAGTAACTCTCCGAAAAACCGCATCACAACCTTGCATAATTACCAACTTTTAGTCTCTTCAACATTCCCCATACATTTTCTGTGGAAAAATAAATTCCGCCATTTTGATTTTTATTTCTATTCATCAAATAGACCTTCGGGTCCTGATCATCTCTTGTCAAGAAACCGGTCTTCCACCTTTTATACTTTCCGAGATATTGACGAAATTCGAATGGCCGCCATTTTGAATCCGCCATTTTGAATTTTTTTTCAGCTCACTGGCAATTGGATGACATTTCGAATGACATTTGGTCGAGCACCCCCCACCTATCTTCAATACCCTTGGCTGTGCTCTTCATCCGTCTTCGATATCCTCAATCATCAGCTCTCTCCATATTTTTGTTCTTAATGAATTTTTTCCTTCTATACGACATGATCCTTTAAAAAAATTTTTTTCATACAAAATTGTTCAGGAGAGGTGATCAATCAGTGGCCAATCAGCACGAGTAGCTATATATATATTAATAAAGTTTTCCATCAAATCGTCAAATTATGGCGACTGATATATACTTGTAAACTCCTTGCTCAAGCAAGAAGCAAATTATTTTGTTATTATTATTCTATACTTATATTATAAAGCTGAAGAGTTTGTTTGAATGGAACTACTGGTCCAATTTGAAAAATTCTTGCACTGTTAGATAGCCTTTTTATCGAGGAAGGCTACAGGCACAGATTTTATACAGGCTTCTTTTTATCCCACTGATTGGCACAATATGCAATGCAGTTCACTTCGACAGAAAGCTAGTCATCAAATACTCTTTGTCTTTTGAAGAAAAAATTATGAGAACTTTTTTTCTCAGACTTGGGTTCGATTCAAAGTATGGTTCAGTTTGGGACTAAACTACCTATTACTAATTTGACCCATACTTGTAAGGAACTAAAAATATTAAGTTTCATGTCTGACACTTCCTCTATGATATCCCTTTATGACAATCGCTTTGAGAGGATCTTATAATACCTATATCACATTTATAACAACTGAATTGCAAAAGTGTAGCCAAGATCAAAAAGAAGGCTCTTTCTGGCAAGTTTACAAGATTCCATCTAAACATAGATACTGGTAGTGATTCGGGCTTGATTTTCTAAATTTAACACCAAAATAATCTTTCACGAAGGAACTATTTCTAAAGATGAGTACACTTGCAGAGACGCCGTTTTGAACAAGATGGAAGATTTTAAGACTCGGTTAAAGAGACTAAAGCTGAATAGCTACCACAATCTACAAACATGCTTGAAGTGAAGCTAATAGGGCGTGTTATCCAATATAATATGTACGAAGTAGGATGAACGGTAAACATCTGTCTGATTAAGACGGATTAGGCTAAAGTGACCACACGGCGCGTTGACCGACATGTTTTGTGATGCTCTTATCTGGGTGGCCTACGGAGAAAGCCAATTGATAAAGCTATACGAACGAATCTAGTACTTGTAAGCCGAATCAGCACCCGAAGCCATTGTTAGGTTTAAAGATAAATTGTTCTCAAAAGAAATACAAAATTTCACTTATTGAGAAATTAACAAATTAAAGTTAACAATTAACTTAAGAGTCCCGTGAACTACGATGTCTCCTTAAATTCGAAATACCATTGGTGTTATTCGGGTTCATATAGTAATAATCTATGCTCCTGGCCATATTTGGTTCGGAAATACTTCTCTAAAACGAAATATAAATCGATCAAAACTTCGGTCGAGTTAAAAAATTATTTCTAAAGGATCAGCACTTAGGGACGACACGCATGTATTTTTAAGCTCCGCCCTGAAGCCGGATTTGTAATTTGTCATAACTGTAAAATGTCGCCAATGTAAGCGACGGACCGCGGCATGTGCTGTCAGCGGTACCGAAAAGCACGACGCGCGCGCCATATTTGAGAAATTTTTGGACTCAACATACGTCACATCTTTCCCGCCTTCTTAGCGTAGCGTATTTTGTCATTGTGCATAATATGCAGCAAACGCAATGAACTACAAATAAATTGACATAAACATTTCACAACCATTCATCAGCTGTCGGCAAAAACAAACAAACAATCGAAGATCCACAGGTTTCAACTATCCCACGGCTATAAACCTGACAAATTTAATAACATAACATTTCCCATGCAATAATTATCCAATTTCATTCGGCTAGGACGGTGGTAAACGAGCGAGAGCAATTCGATAGTATACTACGTCATAAACACTTGAAGGTATCTTTTTTGTGAAGGAAGACGTGTTTCTTGAAGATATTTTAATTTTCTCAGTGAATATACCTAAATAGCCACTGCTTGGTCTCTTAAGACGATCGTCTAGCTGTAAAGCTTCATACTAAAAGCGATAACGTTTTCATTTACCCGTAAATGTAGTCCGATTTTTATAATTTTTACAAATGTTGCAGATGCAATGAAATCTAAATAGTCTAAATATCCATATTTTTGAACTAAAAAGTTCCTCAAGTATTTTTATGATTTTTAATTAAAAATAACTAAAAATACAAAAAAATAAAACGTACGAGCCTGGATTAAGGTGTACTGAATCTAATGAGACCAAAATTGTCCATTTGCTAAACGTTTTGGGGGGTATAAACGTTATCACCCGAAGCAATATTTCGAGTTATTATTTTAAAAACACCTTCTCGTGTCGCACTTAGTCACTAGTTGATAATCTTAAAGAGATCTCTATTTAGGGAAGAAACAAGTATAGGTAAAATCCCAAAAATAAAACAATAAACTAACTTTAGTTATGTAAAAGCGGCCTTCTAAACTACGCGTTTAAAATCTAAATTATAGTATCAAAAATATTTCTTTAAAAGTCAAACCAAAAGTGCGCGTCATATTTATTTTGCCGGCACGTTACGCGTCCGTTGTCGATACAATGACTCGATTCATTCAAATTGCAATCTCATAGCACATAAAAATACTGCGCCTTGAATGCGCCGGCGCATAGCGTCATTCATTTGGCAGGTGGCGGTGACATAATCGTTAATCACAATGCCAAGGTCCGTGTCGATGACCGAAAAATTTGCAACAAACCCTCGTATGAACTCACCGAGATTTGAATTCAATTGATGCGTTTTTGGCAACTTCTATAACATACTAAACTCAGCAAACATGCAGGTACATACGTGTAGTCTGATTCATTACGCTAATAGTTAATACCCTATAGCAAGACATAATGAAATTCAAAATTTATTTACTTTATCGCAATTTGTGAGTAATTAGGCCTAATAAAGAAAATCGTTGCTTACAAGTGCCCTTTGCCGCAACGCAATATCGTACGATTCACTGTTCGGCGCTCAGCACCAAGATACATTAGAACCAAGGTCCTATTTTGCCTACCAATACGGTATGTACAAATGCCGAAGTCCGAACCGAAACGCAATTTGGCGACTTCTCTAGCACAGTGGAGCGCACTCGGATTCGAGTCGATACCCGAGAGGACACTAGGTCGAGGTAGTATCATCACTTACCATAAGGTGAGATCGCAGTCAAAGTTACACCGCAGTGGTGCCTACTCGGACGGACTCCGCGAGAAGAGTCATACAAGTCCAAGAGAAGTATTTTTAAGGGTAAATAAATAGCGTTACCGTGATTGCGTCTCAGCTACATAACGTGCTTCTATCGGCAGGTTGCGGTGACGTAACTCGTCGCAATGCCAAGGTCCGAGTCGTTGACCGACGGAATCTCGGTAATTACAATTGGTGACCCCGACTCTCTGAGTGCGTGCGGACACGCCGTGATTTTACGCGGCTTTTGGACGCGAATACGTCTAACGTCTATAAGGCTTTCGCTGACGTCCAAAGGAACAGTGGATTGAAGTTGCATTAGCAGATGCCCGTGCCAACGGACTGCGTAAGGAGGATGTTTTGGAGTGTGCAAAGTGGAAACGAATTAGCAGGAAAGCTGCCCTTGGTATATGCCAGGGTAATAGCTGAGTAGAAGACGTCTGTAAGGCCCGGTTGATACACCGAACTTTAACGGACTGATCCTTCTTCTTAGCCGTAAGCAGGCCAGATGCACTCTGTTTCTCAGGTAAAAAGCTAAATAAGTACGTGGCGACTTGTCAACGGGTTACCCAAATGTGTGCAGTGTCGGAAGAGATAGAAAGAGAAAATAGGTGGCTAAGGGCTGATTTTTCAATCGCCAGATACACTATCTGAGGAATAAATTTGAAACATATGCATTACAAAATCTATCAAAACGTCATATTTATTCCTTAGTTAACGTTTATCTGGCGATTGAAAAATCGGCCCTAAGAAAATCTTAGGTAATTAATTGCAGTTTATTGTGTCTTGGGCCGTAGCTAGAGTCGTTATTTACTTAAATTATTTTGCGGAGTGAATCTTCGAAAGATACTTGGTATTCTGTTATGTAAGTATCAGACTTGTCGTCATTTTACGGTTAAGTGTCTGTTAAAGTTAGTTGAAACAACCGGCCTAAAACTAAATCGTAGTTGGACGCAGTTCAAGAAACAAATGATGATTACAAAAATCGTGGGATTCGGTTTGGTGATGCACCTGCCAGCTATCTACATTAACACAACTTTATAGCTAAGCGAGAGCTAAGCGATCAAAGAATTTATTACTTACGAGTAGCTCGTATACCTAGTAAATCACGGCAACCGTATTCACGGCTCGGTTACACGTTCTAGTTTCTTTCAGGATTTTATACCTCAATAGTCTAATCGAAACCCTTATATATTATTTCCTTTCTTTTCTGTCTGTACGTTAAAAACACCTCTTTTTAGCATATTCCTGTGTTTTCTAATGAACATAAGAAAAATCAAGACGATTAGTAGGTTGTTTGGATCCAGTGAATCTCGCCATGTCTAGTTATGCAGTTAACCTAGACACACCTTACGATAATATGATGTCATAGGACGTTAAAGTAAATACTGTTATAATATGATATCACCATGTTACTGTGGTTCTCATAAATAATATGGTAACGGAGTATTACGGGTAAGACACCTTTTGGTAACGAAATTTTTATTACTAGAAATTGTTTCATATGGTACCACTGATTTTATTACTGTAATTTATCTTCAGATTAACGATTTTTACTGCTAAATCTGGAATCAGTAAAATGGTAAAAAATGCAGTAATTATGTTACCAGCAATGTACTGCTAAACCGATGATTGCATATCGTTCTATTGCTCTAAGGAAAATAATAATGTGTTTTTTTAACTACGAAAAACTGGGTAACCGAACACTTTTTTGTGTGAGTTGACGGTGGTCATTTAAAAAATACCTCATATAAGTCATTATTAACTATTTATTAACGGTCGCCAATGGACCGAAAATGCCAAGGAAATTCACTGGTTGAGTTGAAAGCACTCTAAATTATGCCTTAAAGAAGCCTAAATATCTTTGGAAACTTTTTATCTAGATTCTAGATATGTAAAGTAGCTTTTTTGTTAAATCTCTGCATACATAAAATTAATTAACTGGTCAGTATACCCAACTTGTAATGTTCAACACTTGTCAAGCTTAACTAGTTTTTTCTTGTGGTATCGATAGCTTGTAAAAGTGTTGTACTTGTTTTTTTGTTAAAAGTATTTCGCTGAACTATGATGTCATTCAATGACCAGTAAAGTATGAGAGAAGTAAAGGAGTTGTCTCGCGCGGTATTTATAAAACAAGTATCTTACATTGTTCACGAAAATCTAAGGTTTGCCAAATTTAACGGCAAGTGCCTTGTGTTTTCTTGACAGCAAATAATATGCCGTATACTAAACTGTTAGGAATGGATAGTAAAATCGAATTTTGTTTTAATAGGTTTCTGGATAGGTTGGAATTTATCATGCAGCTTTTAAGTAAAATAATTGCTGGTAGGTACTAATTTTATAAGGAAGGATTAGATATTATAGAGTCAAAGACCCAGATCACATCCGTTTACAAGAAATAACTGCAAAAATGTAGTAAAAATAATTGATTTCATTTTAAAAACTATACCTAACCTAATGCGACAATTGAAATTTTACCTTGCTATTTGACGCCGGAGCCCGGAACTACTGAACCGATTTGGCTAAAATTTTGAATGGAAATAGATTTTACGTGGGATACTTGGTTATTTTCTATCCAGAAACATTAATGCTTTCCCGTGGGATTAGTGAAGCGAATTTCACGCAGATGATTTCACGAGATATACGACGACGAATACATCTGCTTGATGGACAAAAGACAAAGGATAAACCTCTAGTAGTTACAGGCAACATATTGTAAAACCAACAAGTAGGTACCCATTCTGATGCTTTGTGAGAGGGGGCTGTCAAAAACACTACGATTTTTTTGTCTATCTGAATCCTTGATATATTACTGCGCAGATATGCATGACGTGCAAGAAATAATCGCAGATACGTCCCTCTCTGCGATCAGTCGTCGCTGATATTATTTCCGGAGGGCACTCTTTGTGGAGCCTAGTCTTTGTGTCTAACGGGGATTCTTAGAATTTTTATTAGAGAAATTCATTCGAATTTAATTGCGGTACGGTTTGGTTGTTTGCTTTCTCTCCTTGCCCTCACAGAACGTTTAGGCATCCATGAAGCTTTTTATTTGAATAAAACTTTTTACTTTTATATATGACTGAGATTATGAACGAGGAAGAAAGTTAACATTTCGCATATCTTTTGTCAGTCAGACCTTTGGGTAGCAGCAGATGAGACGAATGTGGGAACGTTTGTTCTTTTTTGGTGATGGTTATAAAACTATCGTCGATGAACAATATGGTGGAAAGTTCGGCTGCTAAATTTTTTTGTCATGAAGGGCCGATTTTCAATCACCTGATAGACTATATGAGGAATAAATTTGAAACATATGCTATACAAAATCTGTTAAAACGTCGTATTTAATTCTTAGTTAACGATTATTTGGCAATTAAAAAAATCAGCCCTAAGATTCAGTAAATTTTCCTGACTAATTCTGTTTAATGTTAATGCTTGCTAAAAAGCTGCAGTTAAACTGCAATTACAATAAGGCTCCGACTACAGCTAAAGGTTCCCTAACATTTAATTAGGCATTATAAAATACTTACGAATTGCACAGAAAGTACGTAAGAAATTGAACTCAGCACGTCCCACACGCAGCTCGCACAACTTGACAAAGTAGGTTATTGCTCAATTCAAGAACCACCAAGTGCACTCAAGTATTCGAATAAACGAAACTTGTCAGACCGATCATCATGTCAATGTATAGGAAAACGAGTTATCTAAAATCTTAGTAGATCAATATAAAATTAACATTTTGACAAACATCGCGCGCCATCTTTGAATCGAGTAACTTCAGTAGGTACAGTGATACACGTTCGAATACCTACATGACAAGCACTTTTCTATAATCATCAAAATATTCAAACAATTACTCAACCAGATTTACAAAACGAATCTCTGTTGTGGAAAAGTATGACATTACGAATAAGGAGAGCAGAAAACCAATATTCATGAATTAACGTCTAATTTTGAGCCATAAGCATGAACACTGGTTAAAATAAGCTAACATATACATGAAGAAATATTTTTAGATTATTTATTATTTATTAAAGACGGAAATATGTCGAATTTAAATATTTAATTACCTAATGATTAACCAATTTCATCTTGTTAAACGTATTTTATTGCGCTAATATTTGGTCGTCTTGAGATTTATTAATGTTTAATGGCGGAAAAATGCAAATTAGTCTCATGTCTTGTACGTATTTAATTAACTAACTTTTTATGCTTTATCACTTTTAATACTTTAATGGTTATTATTAACGTAGCTGTTAATTTAAATACAGACTCGCTCTTACACATGGTGATATCGTGATATGGTGGACAATTTCAAGCACATATTGTAAATATGAAAACTATTTACAATGCGTACCTAATTAAATAATTACCTACTCACATGAAATCAAAGTAAATTACAATTCCGCGTGGGCGCTTACACGCACAATTACTCCAAAATATACTTTCACCTATTTATTGTTAAGTAATTAAATGTGTTTAATCAAGATTCTAACAAACAGTGATGGTATAAGACTTACGAGTATAAGTACATATTACGTAAATTTTATTAGTATTCGCACCGTTGCACCAGAGGTCGTCAAATACGTCATAAATTAGAATAATCTTCACATTTCACCGAACACGCATAGTCTTACAATGTACCTTCAATCTTCATTCACATTAATACTAAGAATTTACATAATATGGTAATAACACAATACTTGCTAGTGCATAATATAATATTTCCTTCCGCAATAACGCCATAGGCGCGGCTTCTTTGAAGACAAATCGAGTTTACCTATGCACAGAATTCTATTTTTTTTTTTTATTAAAAATGTACAAAACACTGTCCATTAAACGGTGGCTTGACAAAATTAATAGAAGGGATCGTCTGAGGTCCCAATTATTTTGTCTCCAAAAATTCTGATTAATTTGGTTTTAAAATGGCCCTTTTAAAGCAAACAATAATAATACATTAATAATATGATATTTATTTGGATTTGATATGACATTGATTTATGCTATTTATCTAATTGCAATATAAATCATAAATTACGTTATTTATAGATGCAAGTGACAATAGTTCCGGTTAGGACCACTTTCACAATATTTTGACCCCGTTTTTTATAAAGCCCACCTATTGAGGCTCTAAATTAAAATCTAGATTCGAAAACGTTCTCTATAAAACCTGATAGCGCCCATAATGTTAGTGCCTAGTAGATATAATATCTAGGCTTAGTTATAAGAGCGTCTATACACTTGCGAATTGTATCATTGAGCTTTTTTGCGGTAAAAAGAATGATTTAAAACAGCAGTTAAATGATTTCACTAGGGATTTTTAGAACAAAAACAAAGTACAAACGCTGAACGTATTTTACTTAAACCGACGAATATAAAAGTAAAACAAAGTACAAACGCTGAACGTAATTTACTTAAACCAACGAATATATAATATGCTTAAACTAAAGAGTTTAACGACTTTTACTGTCAATTTACCTGAACAGTAAAATTCGTTAAACTTTTTTAAGACAGTTTAGTTGTAGAACGATGTACCTATAGTGTGTGCGTTCTTTAAGCACCCATTGGTAACAGTTAAGAGGTGGGTTACCGCTAAGTTATCAACGTTCTTACAGATAAGAGCCCAGCTTGCATACTAATTAATTTCGGCAACCGAATATCTTTGAAGGTACGCTGCGAGACCGCCTGTGGATACCTAGTGTACTTGACATACCAATAAAAAAGTTACCGTTTAATGAATTTAATAATAACTCAGTTCTGAAAAGAGTTAAAATTAGGCTGTATAAAATACACAGTACCCTCGTTGATATAGGTTTTCTCGGGACACTTTATTCGTGAATTTTGTATTACACCCGCGGTCCATAGATTTAAAAGCCAATGTATTAGTGGGATAAATGTTGCAATGCAGGATGCATCACTTTATTCCGTTTAATTTTCCTGCACGTGGAAAGAAAGGGAGGTGCATTTCTCCCGTTTACACGTGTACAGATGGGGGGAAAGGCAGTACATCGCAAGCCTCGTGTTGCACTTTGTAATACTTACCCATAAAGATTTGCTCTTCAGTGCTGATACTTCAAGTCATCTTTGCGCGCGGCGTGTATCTGAGCTTTTTATAATACTTATTATGCAGCAAATTGTGGCAGAGACTCAGCAGATAATAAACTTGTTCGCAACATGTTATGTGTGTAAGAATAATTCAGAGTGTATTTTTGAGATGGGACCTACTGTCACCGATACGAGTAATAAGTAAACAGGAAAAATTTGTTAAACAAAAGATCACCAAGCTTCTCATGTTGTCGCTTTTTTGGGAGAAGATATTAAGTAATAAGAAGATTTTTAGTAAAGAGAGACATACTTACTAAAAAAAATGAATTTTAAAATTTATCACGATTAGTTGTTTGGTGAACTCGGGGTTTCCGTCTTAAGCAACTATCCTTAACGTTTTTCAGAAATTCTGACCCGGATTATAGGATATGTTAATATCAAAATAGCTGTTTTTAAAAAGACCTAAGTGTTAAAAAAATTTTTTTTACATAGGCCCTATCTAACGGGCAATTATGAAATGTCAGACTCTACTGCCAAGTTCGGAAAGCTATAAGCGGAACTGTCTGACCTGAGACTGTTGGCTTGTCTTACAATAATACTTAAGCTGCCCTTATTTCTTTATGCCCTTATACTTTTTCATAGTTCGAGCCGCGCGCAAAGATGAGTTGAACGGCATTAGCTATCGCATAACATTTGCGGGCTCGGTTGCCCGCAAGTTAAGTTAAGTTTTATATACCTTGTTAGCTATGTAAAACTTAACTACAACTCTAAGCTAATGTTTTCGTAGAGAACACTGTAAAATAGGAGGCAACAATATGGTATTAAAAGTAGGGACACATAATTTTCTGAATATAACTACATGTGTATACTTAACTATTAAGTACCTTCTAATATATCAAATGAAAATTTTATCTACGGTTACTTTTTGTACCCAACTAAGACAAAAAAGTGTGTGTGAATAACTTACAAGTTGATAATAGTCGAACCTTATAAAATTGGCCCTTCCTTGAACTTATAGGTGGACTATCACCTCTATCGACTTGTCAATTCAACATCTGCCAACGCTTTTTCCATCCAGCAAATGGAATCGAATCGAAATATGACGTACGGCTACGGCTGGATGCCTCTACACTATACACTGCGCCATCAAACTATATCTGAAAGCTTTGTTCCTACAAGTGATGTCTATCAGAACTCAGAAGTAGACCGTTAGACGCCACAAAAACTGCCCATCACTATCTTATCTCGAGGTGAGCTGACCGGTCACCTGACGCGGATAATTACTTTTTATATCCGCTTCTATGACACGCAGTATGTTCTTTTTTAGAGTTCCGTCCTTCAATGAGATAAACAATTTTCTTATAATCTGATCGTTTAGATGTTCATCTATCTCATGGCCTTTTTTCTCAGGAATGGCTACTAATTACTTTAAGTTTGAAATTAATACCAAGTACTGAAGTCTTTGATCTTTTAGAGGTAGAAAATATTCATGCCTTTAAGTCAATCTGATCAAAAGTTACAATCTTTTAAGTGTGTATCGAAACTCAAAAATTTCAGTTTCTTCCTGGTGTCCAAAAATCATAAAATTTTACAAGGTTTTAATGTAATAGCATAAAATAAAAAGAAAATCCGAAAGTTGTAAAGATTATATGCAATCTAAATTTTCACACAGAACATACCTTTAAGCTATAACCTTTGTATTACCATCAAAATGTAAGAAAGCATTTATGGTTAACTTATACGGGACCCTTGATGCGTAAGCTCGCCTCGCAGTTTTTTGCTAGCGGCACGACCACAAAGCCTCTGCCTCAATGTGATTTAACAGACCATAGGTGGTACAAGACAAGCCACTTATTAATCGGGGTTAGTTTTTGTATGCAGATTCTATCTGAATTGAAAAAGGTCGGATCATAGGCGATGGTATTTTATCGGCACTCTAGCCCATGAATAGAGAATAAATAATATTCGTTACTATGTCCTAAACATGAGCAGATTTTGTTATAGTAATTTTTTGAATTTCTTCCCACTTAAAGACGTGTTCAAGTCAAAATAAAATGCTTTGCCACAAACCATCAATATGCATAATTGTTAATTTGCAAATTGCAATCAAAGTCATTTAATGAGCTTTCTCGTAACTCTATTAGGTACCATAAAAGAAGACACTGGACTTCATTCGAACCGTGTCTATTGTTTTGGTGTGATCCATAAGCAACTCAACATGAAAACTGTCAGGGAGGAAATAAACAGGTACAATTCCAACTACAAGTGTAGGCTAACCAGCCATCCGAACTACCTAGCACCTGTACAGCTTACAATGCCAGAAGTAATTCGGGGACTGAAAAGACGGCATATACGAGTACTAGATAGCCCAAAGTAACACAAGGGGATCTTCCTGATGAAGCCATCTTGCCGTGCCGCTTATCTCATGCAACACATCTGCTCATAGTCTACAGATTGATTGCAAGATTTTCACAACACAAAAACTATTTTCTTGATGGAGCCGTATTTATTAGCTAAAAAGGTAGTAAGTATATATACTTACTATGTCAAACTTCCAACTGTCACCGGCAATATACGGTACAACGTACCCTGCTTGACCTAGAAACTCGATATTTGGGTATCAAGGACTTCAATTGGCCGCTAATAGGGGATTTAGTGTAACCTGACCTCCCCCACGCATATCGGTGTGTGAAAAGCCTAAAAGCTGTCGCACGAACTAAGTATTAATTGTTCTTTTAACCGACTCCAAAAAACTAAAGGAGCTTTAACCTACTCTGCTTAACAATTCTACGCTATTGAATGGAAGCAGGCGTTATTTTGCGAAAATCCATAATTTGCAGGACAGATTAATTTGTTTTGCTATTTTTAGTTGGCTCTACGATTTCGCATTTTCAAATCAACATCTCCTGAGGATGTTCCATTAATTAAATTCTATCTCAACGTCAAGATCTTCAGAAATAGACGAAGAATCTCATTTGGTTTTGTGGGCCACCCGACACACTACACAAGAAAACATCACACAAACACACACACAGCATCATTTCAACAAACATACAACACATACAAAATTACATAAGCAAAGTCGGGTGATACCGGTTGGTCATACGGTCGTACTTCAAGCCGTACGGTGAGTGAACGCCGAGCGGTGTGAAGTAACAGCGAGTGTAGTTTCCCACGGCCGCCGCGTGCAGGCCGCGTACGCGCAAGTGGCGCTGTTGTCGATCGCGACTGCATTCACATCGCTCGCCGGTCACCCAACTTCGTTCTTGTTTACGACACAGACAGAATGAGAGAATTCGAAATTCATTCATCCAACAACCGCTTTTTACTTTTTAGTTTTTCGTGCAAATAATTGTTATTAAATCGCATTTTCGTATTGTGACAAATCTGACTTGCGACATAATAAAACACACAGTAAGAAGTGCCGTGTCTAATTTCCTCCCACGACCGTAGAAAACTGCTGTAACTGATTGGATTAAGGTAGGATACCAAATCACCCGCCTACACTGGTGACCCGACTATAACACGACAATGAGCGACAGCAGTACCTCCGATACTAGCGTGAAACACAATCCAGGCACGTCGAAGGAGGAAGATGGAGTAACACGTCGCCGAAAAATGATCCGCTTGTCCGATGCTCGAAAGAGAACGCCAGACAGGTGGCGGCGACTGAAGGTTCCCGCTTTCTCACCGGAGGACCCTGACATCTGGTTTGCTTTACGAGAGAGCCAATTTACCAGGTATGACATAACCGATGACTCCGAGAAGTTCACCTGCGTCACAAGCAACTTAGATATAGCAAATGCAAGATCAGTCAAGGACATTATTCTTAACCCCCCACCGAACAGCAAGTATGAACGGATCAAGATCGAACTGGTGAAGCGTCTCACTGCGTCGCACGAGGAGAAAGTACGGCAGCTCCTGATGCATGAAGAACTCGGTGACAGGAAGCCGTCACAATTCCTGCGTCATCTCCAGGACCTAGCCGGCAGTAACATCCCGGAGGAGTTTCTGAAGACCGTGTGGTGCAGCCGACTACCTACGAATATTCAGACGGTGCTTGCCTCCCAACGTCACAATACACTAGAACAGCTAGCGGAATTAGCGGACCGCGTCAACGAAATCGCGACGGCACCCAACGTCGCAGCAGCCTCAGCGTCTCACACACCCGCAGCGCAGCCCGACACATTCAGCGAAATCTCCGAGCTTCGCAAGATGGTCGAGCGACTTTCGATGAAAATCGACGAGCACACCCGCAGGTCTAGAACTGCAGACCGATCTCGACCACTACACAGGATGTCTTCGAGGAGTAGATCACGCTCAGCCTCCAGCTACCGACGGTACCCGGTATGTTGGTACCACGCCAAATTCGGGAGCAGAGCGAATAAATGTCAGAAGCCCTGCGATCACAAACGTTCGGGAAACGCCGCGGGCAATCACTGATGGCGACTGACGATTGCCCTGCCTCTTCTGGTCGCCTTTTTGTCTTCGATCGCACAACGCGCACAGACCTATTAGTCGACACAGGAAGCGACCTCTGCGTCTATCCGCGCTCGAAGCTCAAGGAGCAACGAACACCTACAGGCTACACACTCGTCGCTGCAAACGGTTCCACGATCGACACATATGGGTTCACATACCTAAACCTGGACTTAGGACTTCGTCGAACATATCCGTGGCGTTTCGTAGTGGCGGACGTTACTAAACCTATAATAGGTGTAGATTTTTTAATTCATTATAGCTTAATTGTAGATTGTAAGAATAAAAAACTAATAGACGATGTAACTTCTATAGCTACTTCTGCATCTTTAGCCATAAATTGTAAGGTTTTGTCTGTCAAGGTACTCACTGGAGAATCGCGGTACCACACCATGTTGTCCCGCGATTATCCAGATATTACGCGACCAGCCGGTACACACCGCACCATACCGCACAACACTCAACACCACATCCGCACAACACCAGGTCCACCAGTCACGTGCTCACCCAGACGCCTGGCCCCAGACAAACTGAAGGTGGCGAAGGCCGAGTTTGAGGCGATGCTAGCCAATGGCACTGCCAGACCCTCCGACAGCCCATGGTCATCACCATTGCACCTTGCTCCAAAGAAAGACAATGGGTGGCGACCATGTGGCGACTATAGGAAACTTAATGCCCGTACAGTGCCAGATATGTATCCAATCCGTCACATCCATGACTTTACACATAATATAGCTGGCTGTCACGTATTTAGCACTATCGATCTCGCAAAGGCCTACAATCAAATCCCAGTTCGCGCAGAGGACATATCCAAAACAGCAATTACGACTCCATTCGGCATGTTTGAATTCCCGTTTATGACGTTTGGCTTACGCAACGCGGGCCAAACCTTTCAACGTTTCGTAGACGAGATGATGCGCGGGCTAGATTTCGTCTATTGTTATCTGGACGACTTTTTAATATACAGCCGAAACGAAGACGAACACGAAGCGCACTTACGCCAAGTGTTCACCAGACTACGAGAGTACGGCATGGTGATTAATGTGTCAAAGTGCGTATTTGGAGCTTCTGAGGTGACTTTCCTAGGTTATCGAATTTCTGACCAAGGAACAAAACCACTAGATACGAAGATCCAAGTCATTAAAGACTTTCCCCCACCCAAGGACGTTAAATCTTTGAGACGTTTCCTGGGCATGGCCAATTTTTATAGGCGATTCCTGCCTAAAGCCGCCCAAATACAAGCGCCACTTAACGCCTTGCTGATGGGATCTGTCAAGGGTTCCACACCCATTAACCTAACAGGGCAGGCACTGAAGGCATTTGAAGCAACCAAAGAGAGCCTTTCCAACGCAGCCTTGCTTGCACATCCCGACCACCAAGCTAAACTCGCATTGGTCACGGACGCCTCGGACTGGGCGATTGGAGGAGCTTTACAGCAGCTGAAGGGCGACGCTTGGCAGCCTTTGGCATTTTTCAGCCGTAAGCTCAGCCCCAGTCAACAGATGTACGGAGCATACGACAGAGAGTTACTCGCCGTCTACGAGGGTATTAAGTACTTTAGGCATATGGTCGAAGCTAGGCACTTTACAGTCTACACGGACCATAAACCGCTCAGTTTTGCCTTCCACGAAAGGAAGCAGAACTGTTCGCCTAGGCAGTTCCGGCAGTTGGACTTTATTTCCCAGTTTACGACCGATATACGACATATTTCGGGCAAGGACAATGTCGTTGCCGACACACTGTCACGGGTCGAAAAATTGGATGCACCCATCTGTCTTACTGACCTTGCCAAAGCCCAAGTGGACGACCCGGAATTAGCTGAATACCTCACAAATGATTCCTCACTCCGTATCGAGAAGATGAGCTTCCCTGGGTGTCGTACACCTCTGTACTGCGATGTCAGTACACCGACACCGAGGCCATTCGTCACTAAGGATTTTCGTCATCAAGTGTTCAAAAGTCTCCATTCGCTTAGTCATCCCGGCGCTGCTGCAACTGCCAAACTGGTAGCCGAAAGGTTTGTTTGGCCTGGCGTGAGAAAGGATTGTCGCGAGTGGAGTCGAACTTGTCTGTCATGTCAGCGCTCAAAGATAAGTAGACACGTGTCTGCACCATTAGGCACTTTCGACTTGCCTCGCGCACGATTTCAAAACGTCAGTCTAGACCTGATCGGCCCCCTACCTTTATCTCAGGGTCAAAGGTATTGCCTCACAGTCATAGACCGTTTTACTCGGTGGCCTGAAGCCATACCTATACCCGACATCACTGCAGAGACGGTGGCTAAAGCCCTAATCTCAGTCTGGATTTCGCGTTTTGGTGTGCCAAGTGTCATCTTGACAGACAGAGGCCGCCAATTTGACTCAGCGCTCTTCCAGTATCTCGCCAAGGCCACTGGATTCCAACACAAGCGCACCACGGCCTATCACCCGGCTTGTAATGGCCTTATCGAGAGGTTCCACAGGCAACTCAAAGCATCAATCACCTGTCATGCCGACCAGAGCTGGACAGAGGTCTTGCCACTTGTGCTGCTTGGCATCCGCAGCAGTCTCAAAGAAGAATTGCAATCATCTTCTGCTGAGTTGGTGTATGGCGAACCGCTCAGACTTCCCGGTGAATTCTTCGATCCTAACACGCCCTGTACAACTGACATGTCAGATTTTACTGCGCGTATGCGATCATTCGCCGAGAATCTGAAGCCAGTTCCAGCTTCCCGCCACAACAAGCACAAAATCTTTATATTTAAAGAGCTCGCGACTGCCGAATATGTCTTCCTACGTGAAGACGCTTCGCGTGCTCCACTCCAACCGGCTTACACAGGCCCCCATAAGGTCATTGACAGAGGTGACAGAACTTTTACCATCCTTTTTAAAGGTAAATCTGTCACCGTGTCTTTAGACCGTTTAAAACCCGCATTCATACTCTCCGACGAAAGGGACATATTGGGAAATACAACCAAAAAGGCACCTAACAAATCATCTTCAGCGGACAAACAGTCATCTCCAACCTCTGAAGCTCCCAGAACTACCCGTTCAGGTCGTCAGGTTCGCTTTCCAGATTATTATCGCCCTTAACCAGGTCTCTGGGGGGGAATGATGTGGGCCACCCGACACACTACACAAGAAAACATCACACAAACACACACACAGCATCATTTCAACAAACATACAACACATACAAAATTACATAAGCAAAGTCGGGTGATACCGGTTGGTCATACGGTCGTACTTCAAGCCGTACGGTGAGTGAACGCCGAGCGGTGTGAAGTAACAGCGAGTGTAGTTTCCCACGGCCGCCGCGTGCAGGCCGCGTACGCGCAAGTGGCGCTGTTGTCGATCGCGACTGCATTCACATCGCTCGCCGGTCACCCAACTTCGTTCTTGTTTACGACACAGACAGAACGAGAGAATTCGAAATTCATTCATCCAACAACCGCTTTTTACTTTTTAGTTTTTCGTGCAAATAATTGTTATTAAATCGCATTTTCGTATTGTGACAAATCTGACTTGCGACATAATAAAACACACAGTAAGAAGTGCCGTGTCTAATTTCCTCCCACGACCGTAGAAAACTGCTGTAACTGATTGGATTAAGGTAGGATACCAAATCACCCGCCTACAGTTTTTTAAAAACTTCGACCATTCGATTATCACATTCATTCGCTGAATAGTACGATATACCAAATATTAGTCGTATTATTTATTAGTATTATTATCAAAAATGCTTGAAGATGCTCGGTAACTGCGTATTTACGATATTTTGTAAAAAGTAAAAAATGTTTGATCTGCCTTTTTAATTGATCCAGAGCATCTGCAGTTGCACAAGACCTTAATAAAGTTGGGCTAGAGTCTTTTAATCTTGTAGAGTGTGGACTAAAATGTAGTAGTAAATTGCCGTCGTACAAAATAGCGTTGTAAAATGTGACACAACCGAGTTTGTGTTATTAGTCAGGCTTCCGGATTCCCCGCCGTGGGATGACTGACAGGGCGCCTTGCAATGTTTTTGTCATGCTCTCGTTAGTGCGAAAATTTATATTCGAGTATGTAACATATACTCGTACCTACTCGTACATACCTGTCTGCTTGTTTTTCGCCAAGGTTGCTGGTTGACTTTGAATTGCAGAGTCGTTTTCTGTTTTTTCCTGAAGAGCCAAGACTGTTTTTATTTTTATCCTCTTCGCTCTTACTACCTATACCAGCCAGTCGATATCTTTATTTTCTAATCCAGACAGATAGAAAAAAAAATTGACAAAAGTAGAGAAAATTATCTGGACACGAAATATCACGCACATGATGCAGGAAGGTTGTGTCGGCGTCAAATTTTACAAGCGACTTACACTTACGTACTCTTCTTTAATGCATATTGCATTAATTAAATGCTATTAGATAAATAGTTTCATATGCGATGCGTTATATGGGCCAATTTATGTTGGCGGCTGAAAGGCAGAATCTCATACATGTCTGGGCGAAAAAGTTACTTCATTGATTCTTATGTTGTTAAATAGGCCAATAAAATAGGCAAAATATTTTATATTTTGGTAACATACAGAATTTTGTGAAGATTCTATGGGAATAAGAATAAATTAAGAAGATATTTTGATTTTCGATGAATAAGGCTAGATCATAGTGTGCATGTCTGAGCACCATTACTAACGTAAAATGGCTAGTTTTTAACCACATACATCACATAGTATACACATTTCAATAGCAAAGGTAACCGAATTTCGAAAAAAGGCGAAAAAATTCATTTGGCTCATTTTTGCCGACGTCCTTTCGGTACTTATGTCCCGATACCTAGCAAAGTGTTCCAGTATTAACTGCTTATTGCTCCCGGTCCGGGAATCGAACCAGTGACCTACACTCACTTAAATAACACCACAGTGCACCCAAGATCTGCGTCATACATTCAACAATGGTATTGCGTCAAATCTCATCAAAACAATTTGACGTTAACCGGCGGTATGCGTTTAATGTTTCATTTGTTTTCACTACAGTCGTTAACTGTCTGTTACTCTGTTTGAACTCGTTCTAAATACACACCCGTGGGCGTGTGTCGTGGGTGTCGTGGGTGTCGTGGGTCGTGGGTGACGCGTCGGATCCGGGCCGGAAAGGCTTGTTAAGGAATTAGGTAACAGAGTAGTACAATCACTATAGCGCCATTGATACTCGAACATTGTTTTTTGATAGACATTCGAATTGGTTTAAAGCGGCTACCGATTTTGTTTTCTTTTTTATTAGTTTGATTTTCGACGTTAATGAGTGTCGATACAAAGGCAACGAATGAAATAAGGAAAAGAAAATTAATTTAAAATAGCTGGCCTATCGTTATATTTGAAAGTATCTAGCAGACGTCTTCCAGACGAATTCCAGTATTTCTAAAGTCCCACGGAACCCGTGGATTCGTTCCTTGGATAACATCTAACATAGATGTTAATCCAGGATATAATTTCTTTTCATTCCAAATTTCAGCCAAATTGGACCCCACTTTTATCCCCTTATCGGATTGAGTTTTGAAAAATTATTTCTTAGTGTACTCTTAGACCTCATAAGAAAACTGTGTTTGGGCTGTGCGTTAATATGTCGTCACCAGAAGTCACACAGTTGCTTCCTTTATAAAATTAGAAGATTAAGTCCTATACAGGTAACTAGGAAACTGCTGAAACAATTTTGTAAGTTTCTCCGATTTCCGATTTATCTGGCTAAAGCCGCAGCCACCCCTAACAGTCTGCCAAATTTTCTAATTCACGCACCTTGAGTTTCTATCGTTCATCGGTCATTCGAGCTACTCCCACACACCTTTGCGAAACATTTAGTTTTGTCACACCGATAAGAAATCTGAGGATATGGGCATACGAACTATTTGCGTTAACCTTTTTCGTACAAGCAAACAGTAGCGCCATCTGTCAAAATTCTATAGGTGGCTGTTGAGTGAACTACTACTACCTTACAGCTGGTGACAAAATAATAATTTTTGGCACCGGTAAACTGGCGACCTTGTTACGCGCCGTCCGCCCTCTCCAGGGTATTATATTCTTTGTCGATGATTCTGGTGCGTCTGTGGATCTCTCCATAACTGATACAACATCCGAATAGATCTATCCTTTACATGCGAGTGGCTATACCATGGTCAGGTGCGGACCCCAGCTTGCCAGTATGTCGGTATGTTACGAGAATGTGTGCCTGGCTAGTGCCCACTCGTTCCCCGCCTCAGCAACGCAACCAGTTTTTATCGCCAATCGCGGGATGATGGATCGATGGCACATGCCACATTCTTTTTCCCCGCAAGCGTAATTAGTATACGCACCTTCCTATAATACCTGTGGTCCATTCTTGGCATACTTTGGAGCGTTCTAAGCGCACTTTTCCACTTAGGCGAAAATGTGGATTGAACTAAGAAAAAAGATGGGTGTTTTTTATGTGCATTCTTATAGCGGTTTCGCGTTTAAAACATTCGTTGGGCCGTAAAATAGCCGCTTGGCCACTCGAGTAAGGCAGCAGCAGCTAAGCAAGTCACTAGCGTCGCCAAATATTACTAATTTAGCTTGGGAATCGAGTCCGTCCAGTCGGTTCTGTCGGATACTCCGCTACAGAAAAGCATCGAGTGTGTCAACGCCTATCTTCTTCCATGCAGGCTCTTGCACAGAAGTTCGTCTGTGATATTCAAATATGTACCAAATGATTGTTTAGCGGCATTAGAAAGTGCCCGAATACTTATAATCCCTATGCATTCCCTGCCATTATTCTTGTTAAAAATATATCTTTTCGTATGCCGCACAATTTCAACTAGTTCTTCGATGCTAGATGAATGAAGAGGCGATGTCTAGCCAGCTGGATTGGTCTCTCGATGTTAGAAAATAAAAATTCCGCATCGTCAAAGCTACGAGAAACGTGTAGTCTTACAAAAATGTAATAAGAAAAAACACAAATTGAATACTATTATACGAGTACATTAGTTTCTCATTAGATATTAAAATTCCACAGTTCTTTTGCCAAAAAAAAATAACGAATTCCGACTCGATGTTAATGTACAACTGAGCACAGAACTGGCTCTCAAAGGCCGTTAGATTAACAAAAAGTATCACACATTCGATTTGTCGCCGCCGAAATGTGGAAATGACCAAAAAACAGAACTGCTGCCGCATAAATAAGCTGATAAAATTGCAGTGTTGAGCGTTTAGCTAAAAAAGGTGAACGCTCATTATCCGAGTAACTGGGCAGTGTAAGAGTGTATATTATAACAATTCAAAAATTTCTTCGCAGAACAGCTTATATTTATTAAAAAACATCAAAACATTTCTTCATAAAATTGCCCTCTTTAGAGTAACTAAGTATCCAGTTTCCAATATTCCTTCACATTATTGGTTGCCTGGTAGAAATCGCTATGTAGCGATAAGGCCGCCAAATTGTACTCCTAAGTTTGTTTGTATTTAATTTATTTCTTTCTTTTCTATATTTTTATTCTGTGGTGTGCAATAAAGAGTTTATCTATCTATCTATCTATCTAAGTACCTACCTAGAGATACCATTTCAAAAGTTAAAGTTAACGCACACGATGTTATTCAAACGTACCTCTTGTCCTTTTGTTTTATCCTTTTCAAAGTAAAAAGAATTCCGAATATTGAATAGAAGCTGATTATTTTGTCGAAATCCATAATTAGAAGGACAGATTAATTTGTATATCTTTAAAATCCGCTACTTGAAAAGATTCTGTGTGGTACAATGTGCAGGAACTCTACCCACATGAAAAACGACACACAATTGTTTCAACACTTTCTTCGACGTACTTTTCGTTCCGACACCGGGACATTCTCAGGAGATGCGGACTTCACAATGCTAAATCGTAGAGCCCGACAATGGGACATCCTCAGGAGATATTGACTACACAATTGAAGAAAATGTTGGAAGAGTAGTGTGTGGTGTTTCATGTGGGTGGTGTTCCTACATATTGTACCTACCATACAAATGTTTTCAAGTTGCGTATTATAGCATATAATAATCTGTCCTGCTATTGAGGCTAATGTGCGCCAAGCTTTAGCTGCATCATTTGGAGACCTTATCACCTGACAATCACAGCAAATCAGGTAGTCTGTACGCAAATGTGGCCAATAAACTACCTCACAATGGAGGGCCTTCGGGTTGGAAGTTTTGGCCAAACGGCCCCATTTAATGCGTTATGGAGATGCAACATTATAGTCGAAGAGCTTTTTGAAATAAAATTAGTAAAGAAGTAGAGTAAAGGAATTAATTTACTTTAGAACTAAGCTCATCGTTTGAAAGTATGGGATGATCTTCGAAAAAGGTGGAGTCACCTTCTTCACAGACCAGCACCTTTATTGCCTTATGAACATGGTGTGTGTATAGTAAGATATAAATATTATACAAAAAGTGCTACACTAATTTTAATGGAATTTATATGTATCTTTTAACGATGAATCATGAAATTTCGGGGAATAAAACAAAACAAACGCGCCTAGTTGAGAAATTGGGAGCCTCTTCTTTCCTTCTTTTGTTTTTCGATGTCAGTTAAAAATAACCGATGCTAATCAAATGTTCTTGCTAGTTCTTTTTGGTACAAATTTTCGTCGTGTAGAAAAACAATTAATAACTTGATATTCAAATATGCACCAGAAATCAAACGTATACTAATAATATTAAATAGAACGAAATAGTTTACTTAAGGCGAACTCAACAGGTCTGCCCGCGAAATCCAAAATTTTCGTAGTTTTTTGCAATTTGTGCGCTAATTACACATAATAGGCTAATGGCAGTCATTTTGCGAGAATGGCAGTTACCTCTTTACATGTTTATATCAAAATTTTTGCATAAAAATGTCTATCATAGAAAATTAGTCCGAGTAAAGAGTTTTAAGTGAGCAACTTGCAAATCTCGGATTAATTTCTTTAACTTAACACTTTTAGGCAGAGATTTTTATATAAATACGTGAAGATGATCTTGGAATTATCGCAATATGACTGCCATAAGCCTATTACGTCTTATCAGCTTAAAAATCGCGAAACACCACAAAAAAATTGAGTTTCGCGGGCACAACTGTGCTGTGCTCCTTAACTTAATTACTTAATCAGTCTATAGACGTCCACTGTTGGGGACCTTTCCGAGAGCGCGCCACCACACACGGTCCTCCGCCCTTCCTCATCCACCCGCCACCAGCGAACTTTTTCAGGTCGTCGGTCCAGCGGGCAGGAGGAAATAGTTTACTACCTGTTATATCTTTTATTACCATCGAATGTCAAATTACTGATAAAAGAGAAAAGACAAGGCGTAGTTCATTCATTCCACATTTTTTGTCTCTCAATGAAATCATCCACTGTTTCTTAGACTATTTCGGGATTGAGGTAAACTGATATTGAAATGACGTCTATTAGTGGCCGTATGGCAAAATTTAATCCGATGCAAATTTCAGGTCATGTCCGTAATTATGTTAACACTGGTCTCCTAATTCAATTAAATACTTTTTATGGGTATAATAATTATGGGTACAATAAGGTCTTTGTACCTTTCATGAGTAGTTCGAGATTCTTTTACATTGTAAGTAAAGACGCCATGGGATATCGGCATCCACTTTTTGGCTTACAGGTACACTAGGAGTCAAAAGAGTCAACAATCGTTTCTACCAAAATAGATTAATTGCCTTGGTCAGGAGAAAATGCCAGTTCATTGTCTGTCACACTAAAACTAAAAGACGCTTTGGGATAGCGGTATCCACTTAAGACAAAAAGTCGTCCATCAGGAGTTGAAAAAGCCAACACTCGTTTCTACCAACATATAGATTTACTGCCCTGGTCACGCGAAAATACCAATTTTTTGAGACTCTCTGAAACTAAAAGACTTTGGGATAGCAGCATCTACTTTAGTCAAGAAGTCGTCAATGAGGAGTGGAAAAAGTCAGCACAAGGTTCCACAAAAATAGATTAATTGCCTTGGCCATGGAAAATACCAATACATAGAGACTTTGTCACACTGCAACTTAAAGACTCTTTGGCATTGCAGCATCCACTTTCTAGCAAGAATTACTTAACTCATGAGCATTTTTATGTGATAAAACACGCTAAACATCATACTAAACATTTGCCAGTGACCGAAAGGCGAAAGCTTCTCGAATGTTGTAGCCTTTTTTGCAAATAATTAGGCACCCACATCCCCTCCTGTTATCTTAGTACTTGATGGTAAAAACTTCCACGAAGATTCGGAAATCCGAAAAAAAAAACGTCGGGTCAGTGACTATACTTAGAACTTGAAGCCTATACAAAAAGTGTTGCCACAAGAAGACTAAAGCATCGTTAGCAAGGATTACAAGTAGCAATTAGCACATATTAGCACAGCCTCGGGTCGTCGCACCCAAGCTTAAGGCGAGGTAAACAAATGATAAGCATATTTTACAAGAGAAACTTTTCTATCATCATATATCTTGTAGCAGAGAGTATTACGAGCTTTCAAGTATTAGCTTCTCGTAAACTTATTTTTACCAAAGAATGATGTCGAGGTATGTGTTCACCTGATGCTAAGTGATACAAATTGTTTGTTGAAGTATGTGAGGCCCCTGTCATATATGTTTATTCTATTTTTTGTGATAGCGGCAACAGAAATACATCATTAGTGAAATTTTCAACTATAAAACTAGGGATCACAGTTCAAGAGACCTGCCTGGTTAAAAACGGATGGCGGAGTCTTAGTAAAACTGGAGTATTCTAGTAAAACTGGAGTAGTAGTAGTTTCTAGGATTTCCGACACAACAAGAATCCAACAAAAATAGGTTGTTTGCTCTTCCAGAAAAAAAACAGCAAAATTTGTGCAAAACTGTATTAAAAAAAAGTTTCTTTTTGTGAAACTTTTACAAGTCGTGTTTTTAAAACGCATTTTTGAACACGAATTTTGAACTTGCTTTAAACTCTAATATAAAGGATGGAACTTGTACAAATTCTAAAGCAGATAACGACGAAAAGTTCAGAAATAGAAATACCTACAAGTGGCACGATAAATAATAATGCTTATATATTTTTAATAAATAATATGTAAATACTATAGTTACTGTTAAAATTAACAATAAGTTATTGTAATCACAGTTAGTTGTAACGCTCATCAGTTTTTCCTACTACGTTTGATCACGCCTACATTTAATGATCACAATCACGACATGAAATACTTCGGTTATGCAAATGTCTAATATTTGCATTTAGGCCGCGGACAGAACAGCGCAACTGCACCAGAACTCGGTAGTATGTGCTTCCCTTATTATAATAAAAAAAATGTGTATTATTTAACGAAACATCGCTAAATTTTATTCTCAATTCCCATGTTATTCCTATCCCGATTTAAATCTCCAGAGTCAAGATTACGCACTGATATGTATCCCTAGATTCATGATTCCATACGTTTGACAGTTCATTTATGTGCCGATTTGAAGCGCCTCCCCCGAGCGTCCACGGTACTAAATTGACATTTGTTGGAAGTGGACCACAGAGTGGACCGTCGTTTTGAATGTCATTCGCCTTTAGTTCCATAGACACTCACGCCAGGTTACGCAACAATCAGCGCCAAAATGGCGAAGTGTCTTCATTTTTACGTTGACAGTCAGCTATCCAGAGTATATTCTATATACTCTATGGAGATCAGTGAGATTACGTAATTCGCGGCATGTTTTACTGACAGAAATATAACCTACTTATTTACCAGTCTTTTCGAAAACAATATTCACTGTCCTGCAAGAGAGGGTTTAAGGTGTAGATCTTATTTGTCTACTGCCTTGAAAGTTGACCATTTTTTCCGTCAACGAAAATCAATTTTCTCCTTTCATAAGGAGATAATGCTTAGATTTAAAGAAAAATTTGGTGAATTATTGAAACAAATCTTTAACGGCGTAGAAGCCGTATTTACGCAATCTTTAGTGAAGTTTTGTTTAAAAACTATAAAGACAATGACTTTTAAATTTACACGTCATGTATTTTGGGTCTTTAATCTAAAATCGTTGAGAAGCAGAAACACGATTGGATAAAATTTCCTCGATAGAAAGTTCTCCCAAAAGTTGCTCGACAATCTCAGTTTTTCTTGTTTTTATCGGAAACTGAAATGGATGTAATTGTAATTTTTGTTTTAATGTGTCGGTAATAATTATATCTAAAAACGTTGAGAAACGGATTTTTGATAACTGGCTTAGTTTTTGAGTAATTAGGTAAAAGGTCATATTTCTGACATATTCTTCCGCGACGCTGCATGTCGCACCCATCAACGTATCCGTGAGAGTGACAAAGACAAAAATAAATTCAATAAATCACCTTAAAGAACCAAGCTAATTTTTTGTTGATTTGCGATACTTAGGGGCTGTTAAAGTTAATCTGCTGTTAGTCAACAGCACACGTGCTGTTGCGATGTTGCAGTTACGCGTTAAGTGTGACCGAGGTTTTAGCACGCCGCGACGTTCCTAGAATCGTTGAGCTATGGGGTTCTCCCCCAACGGAATCAAAAGGACATGCTAATGACTTACAATTAACACCATTTGCGTATATCGCCAATTGAATAACGGATGTGGGTGAAAAAATGTATAGGTTCAATAGACCTGAACTCGGCGAAGAAATGGTACCGCCAATTTACCGGTGTCAAAGATTTTTTTTTTGACACCGACAGCGTCAGTAGTAAGCCGACAGCAGTACTAGAGACCGTGGTCCCCGTCACAAGTCACTATTTACCTTGTCAACAGTCTGCAAGCACGTTTCCATGGAGACAGTTTCCGCCGTATTGATGTGTGTTAATGGGAAATTTTGAAAGACGGCTCTACTATTTTCTTGTATGAAAAAGTTTTGCGTAAAATGTTCTGATGACCATATCCTCAGGTTCCTTATCGGTGATAGGTTCCGATTAATAAATACGAGTACATTTGTATATACGCAGATACAGTTAGGTAGTCGTTTGTTTTTTTGACACGAATGATTGGTGTTAGGCCAATTATACGTTGCACTAAAAAATTAAAAAAAAACCCTCGAGGTTCGCCTCTGAACCGTTGAGCTGTCGAGGTCCGTCTTTGAACCATTGAGCTGTCGAGGTCCGTCTCTTAACCGTTGAAATGTCGAGGTCCGTCTTTGAACAGTTGAGCTGTCGAGGTTTCTGGTTCGTCTCGTAACCGTTGAGATCTCGAGCTCCGTCTCTTAACCGTTGAGATCTCGAGGTCCGTCTCTTAACCGTTGAGCTCTCGAGGTCCGTCTCTTAACCGTTGAGCTCTCGAGGTCCGTCTCTTAACCGTTGAGATCTCGAGGTCCGTCTCTTAACCGTTGAGCTCTCGAGGTCCGTCTCTTAACCGTTGAGCTCTCGAGGTCCGTCTCTTAACCGTTGAGATCTCGAGGTCCGTCTCTTAACCGTTGAGCTCTCGAGATCCGTCTCTTAACCGTTGAGCTCTCGAGGTCCGTCTCTTAACCATTGAGCTGTCGAGTCTAGTCCGAAGCGCCATCCACTAGCCGTGACTCATAAAACACATCGTGCATCCTCCGCCTTATACGCGCATCCTTCCTCCAGGCGACGCGCGCCATGTTTAATGCAGACCCCACCCGGAGGTCCCGCGGGATTTGTTATTGTAATTACTACGAACGGACACCGCGACTTTGGCTGCTTTCCAGGACACCTAAGCATATTCTGATTTATGTGATGAACTTCACTTACATACAAGTTACTAACTCAGGTAACTTCTCATATTCACTTAGGTATTTGCTACAAATGTCAGCTTATAATGTACAGTGATCAAGAAATGTATGGAACACGCCATTTCTAACAAAATGTTTTTCGCAAGTTTCACGATTGGCCCAAAGTTGTTGTTGCACTGTGTGTCATACATGCAGCATCCTTGTCAAACTGTCTAACTTGACATTGTGTTAGCCGAGCGGACAGTCTATAAGACGTGGAATATTCGTCACGCTCGCCCCATATTTTGAATGTAAGAAAGATCAATGCATTGCTGACGTAATCATAAAACTAGAATAATAATAAAAATTTGAATATCGTCTCCTCCATATGCACGGAAAAAAAAAATTGTTTTATGCTAAGAATATTTCACTTGGTCAAGACATTGCGTGATTCATATATGGGGAAAACATTGTATTCTTAAGATTAGTAAATATTTGTCTTGTTATTCATTTTTCTTCCAAGTATATATACTCACTAACCAAGGCAATATCTATTCTTGTAATGAGAAAGCAACGTTTTCTTTGCATAAGTAAGTTTTTTTTTTTGGAGTCTAGAGTCTTAAATTCTCAAATTTAAGACAATTATGTCTTAAATCTACAATGGACTCTTTGAAGTTACGCTTGATTACTCATCCGAGTATGAAGAGTGGTATCTCTTATCAAGAATATATTTATTGGACAAGGATATTAGAGTTTTTGATCAAGAATATATCTATTGGTCAAGAATTTCCGTGATTCACATATGGGGAAAACAATAAATGGTTGTATCAAAACACAATTATTCTCAATGGTAGTAAATAAATAGTTAAGTCAAGATAATTGTCTTACTTCTAGAATTTACATACTTGTGATTAAACAATATATTTGAGAATAATGCTTTTCTCAGCTGAACACTTTGTCAAACAGAACCCGGAGTTTTCTTACAAGAAAATAAATTCTTAGTATCAAAAATAAAAGACTTGTAAGAAGATTGGTAATTTATTTATCTGTATGCTACGGCATACTTCAGTGAAGCAGCTTTAACTCTTGCACCAATTAATTTTATTTTCACACTGAAAACAATTTATTTATATTGAAGAATACCAACAATCTTAGTTACTACTTGATGCTTTTCAGTGAAGAAGTTTTATTTCTTACTTTAATAATATTATCGAATTGAAACGGAGATCACATTGTCTAAAAAGAATAATATCAATTTTCTTAGTTCAACATTTTTACGTATTTCAGTGAAGATGACCAGTTCTTAATTTAAAAACAATAAGCAATTGATAGGAAGATCAGATTGTCTCCAATCAATAATGTTAATTTTATAGATTTAAGAACGTGCAGGTCTTACCTGAAGAAGTTTTAGTTTTTGGTCTAATTCATTGCATGTATCATTCGGAGATTAGAAATCCCTTAGCTCAATAATAGTGTATTTCACTGCAAGAAATCTCAGTTCTAGGTTCAATGCATATCATGTTTCATAGGAAGATCAGATTGTTTCCAACGAATAATGTCATTATTATTGATCTAAAAACCCTGTACTTCTGTAAAGAAGTTTTAGTTCTTCATCTAATTCATTGCATGTTTCATTCGGAGATTAGCAATCTCTTAGCACAATAATAGTGTATTTCACTGCAAGAAATCTCAGTTCTAGGTTCAATGCATATCATGTTTCATAGGAAGATCAGATTGTTTCCAACGAATAATGTCATTATTATTGATCTAAAAACCCTGTACTTCTGTAAAGAAGTTTAAGTTCTTGATCTAATTCATTGAATGTTTCATTCGGAGATTATAAATCTCTTGGCTCATTAATAAAGTATTTTACTGAAGAATTTTCAGTTCTTGATTCAAATCATGGCATGTTTCATACGAAGGTCAGATTGTCTTTTTTGAAGAATTACAATAGTCTTGGTTCAATGGTTAATATACGTTTCAGTAAATATTTTCAGTTCATCGTTCGCTTTATTCGAGATAATGTTCAGTCAGAACGATGAACTGAAAAATATTCACTAAAACGCATCTTAACCACTGAACAAAGACTATTGTAATTCAAATGAGACAATCTTAACTCCGTATATAACAAAGCTCTTGAATCTGTACATAGAACTGAAATGGCTTTACTAAAATACCATGATTATTGAGTGCCATTTGAAACATGAAATGAACAAGAAAAAGCACAAAAACTCACTTACAGAATTTCGCACCTGATGCACCGTCACATCTTTCAATCTGATCTCCGCGTGCCATTTTATGCCTGAAAATAGAGGCAGGTAAATAAGTGGGTAGTACTCAAATTAATAATAGATAAAATAATACAATGGATTGAATTCTATGAAATAATTTATTAAAAATTAAAATTTTGATTACAATTACCTACAAATTACCTTATTTTTTAAGATATCCTTACAATCGATATTTATGTACGACCAAATTTCTGTTTACAATGATAATTTTAACTGATATTATCATTGTAAACTATAAAAAAATCAACTTCTAAAATCAACATACTGATTTTTACCTATTTTATGAATTATATTCGGTGTTGTGCTATAGCAATCGTGTAAGGAAATAATTTCAAAACTACTTGTACAATTGACCGAATACGCCATGTAATGAGGAGAATAATTTAATTGTTTTAAGAACTTTACACTTGAAGTAAATTTTACTTTCATCAGATTCGTTAGATAACACTTGTTCAATTTTGAAAAATAATGGTAGATCTTGATCATACCTATACAAGATAACATTTTTATCACAATATGTTATACCATTAATCTCTATAAAACTAACACAATTATAAACATCAGCATCAGATAAAATAATACAATGGATTGAATTCTATGAAATAATTTATAAAAAATTAAAATTTTGATTACAATTACAAATTACCTTATTTTTAAGATATCCTTATAATCGATATTTATGTACGACCAAATTTCTGTTTACAATGATAATTTTAACTGATATTATCATTGTAAACTATAAAAAAAAATCAACTTCTCAAATCAACATACTGATTTTTTACCTATTTTATGAATTATATTCAGTGTTGTGCTATAGCAATCGTGTAAGGAAATAATTTCAAAACTACTTGTACAATTGACCGAATACGCCATGTAATGAGGAGAAAAATTTAATTGTTTTAAGAACTTTACACTTGAAGTAAATTTTACTTTCATCAGATTCGTTAGATAACACTTGTTCAATTTTGAAAAATAATGGTAGATCTTGATCATACCTATACCAGATAACATTTTTATCACAATATGTTATACCATTAATCTCTATAAAACTAACACAATTATAAACATCAGCATCAGATAAAATAATACAATGGATTGAATTCTATGAAATAATTTATAAAAAAATTAAAATTTTGATTACAATTACAAATTACCTTATTTTTAAGATATCCTTACAATCGATATTTATGTACGACCAAATTCTGTTTACAATGATAATTTTAACTGATATTATCATTGTAAACTATAAAAAAAATCAACTTCTCAAATTTACATACTGATTTTTACCTATTTTATGAATTATATTCGGTGTTGTGCTATAGCAATCGTGTAAGGAAATAATTTCAAAACTACTTGTACAATTGACCGAATACGCCATGTAATGAGGAGAATAATTAATTGTTTTAAGAACTGTACACTTTTACTGGTAAGACATTATCTAAACGACTGCAGAACTGTGGTGGTATTGTAGATATAGTTACATACACAACACCTATTTTCTGATTTCCAGCATGACTGCCTAGTGGATTGCCAGATTCAAAATCATCATAATACACTGTCTAAAGTGAGGCAGTGTAGCACCAACAACAACATTTCTGATTTTATTGATGAGTGGAACATTTTAAATGACCCAAGGAGTGGTATTTTGGTAAGTATTTTTTTTGTACAGATACATAAAGTTTATTTTCTTTCACAATTTTTTTTTTATTTGAAAGTTGAAACCTTTGTTAGCTTAAAGTTGTAATTTGTTAAAAATTAAAGTTTTTGTTTGTAAAGTATGTAAGAAAACCCATAACTGTACAATATGTATCTTATATATATATTGTACAGTTATGGGTTTTTTTATTTTTAGACTCACTTTTTTATTGTTGTTTATCTTAAGCTATTCAAATTTGAATTTGCGTTTACTAAAGAATGTAAGGCTAGATAGTGTTGTGGCTAGATAGATTCCCACAAATATTTATTCGTTTATGTTGGCTCTTACTAGATTGGTTCAACACCAGTATGCCAAATACTTTTCTGTAAAATTGTAAATGTTAACATAAGACCAATTTTTGTTTCTAGATAAACTTGGACTTTGAAAGACTGTATCCTGAAAAATCGACATACTTTTTCAAGAATTGGAAATGGTTTATTAATAAAATCATCAGCCTCAAATTTGGGGAATCAAAAGATGACACATTGGTGACTTTATATGAAAGTATTGAAGAGCAGCCTGATGATGGTAATTAATAGTTTAAATTTCATTTATTAGGTTTACCATCGGGGAATATTCGTATTTATATTATTTACATTACTGTTGTGTTGTGTTATATTATTGTTATATTATGTTATATTATTTACATTATTATTCAATTTAGGGGCTTCATTCAAAGGTGATGATAATTCAGATGTTGAACCTGAATCACAGTTTGCTTTGCCACTAACATCAAATACATTGGCATGTGAGACGAGGTTGCTACTTAAGGTTTCATGATAATGAGTTAAATGCTTCTTTAAATCACTCTTTGAGTGATATAACCTTGCACAATTCTCTTCAGGACATTTAAAATAATTGACAATATTATGCGCATAACGCAAATGCACAAAGTACTGTTGAAAATCTTGATATTCGTTTTGACATTCAAGGCACTTCATTGTGCAATTATTAATACAGTAGTTTATTATAAAGTAAAGTATTTTAACAAGATTAAACAACAATTTCGTTTACATTTTCGCAAGCGACAACAAATCTGCGATATATGGTAGGTACTATCTTATCGTACTTTGTTTCTATTTGATAGACACAACGCTGAATCAGCACGTATAAATGCGCAGCAGCTGCTGGATACGTGGCGTGTAGCACATGGTATGATTTGAACAATGTGTCAAAAGCTTTTATTGGCGAGGTAAACTTCCACATAACTTTGTCTATTACCAAATAATAGTTATCGTTACCATCATTGCCAGCACCACATTTAATAAGGTACGGTTGAACACTTTGCTTGCTGCGTAGAGCCTTTTCTTTAATTTCATCAATCTTTATTTGTATATCTCCAGGATTCTGAAAACAATAGCAAACATATAAAAATTGCAAAATTGAAAAACATACCTACAAAGCATAGATAATTACCATACCATTCAACTACATAAAAGAGTATCCCAATATATTTACCTGGACGTCAATTATGAAGTTTTCGACGCATTCTAATGTGGAAAATTTTCTACGCTTGTTCAGTCTTCCTCTCGGGGGAATCAAGTAGGACAACAGTTTTATTTGATCTGGCACTTTTAGATCTGAAATGTATAAAAGAGGTGATTTATTTTAAAGTAAGTACCATGGGAGCGGAGCCACAGGTGAATGCTAGTAATGTAAATAATATAAATACGAATATTCCCCGATGGTAACACTGACGGTAAACCTAATAAATGAAATTTAAACTATTAATTACCATCATCAGGCTGCTCTTCAATACTTTCATATAAAGTCACCAATGTGTCATCTTTTGATTCCCCAAATTTGAGGCTGATGATTTTATTAATAAACCATTTCCAATTCTTGAAAAAGCATGTTGATTTTTTAGGATACAGTCTTTCAAAGTCCAAGTTTATCTAGAAACAAAAATTGGTCTTATGTTAACATTTACAATTTTACAGAAAAGTATTTGGCATACTGGTGTTGAACCAATCTAGTAAGAGCCAACATAAACGAATAAATATTTGTGGGAATCTATCTAGCCACAACACTATCTAGCCTTACATTCTTTAGTAAACGCAAATTCAAATTTGAATAGCTTAAGATAAACAACAATAAAAAAGTGAGTCTAAAAATAAAATAATACTACAATATATATATAAGATACATATTGTACAGTTATGGGTTTTCTTACATACTTTACAAACAAAAACTTTAAGTTTTAACAAATTACAACTTTAAGCTAACAAAGGTTTCAACTTTCAAATAAAAAAAATTGTGAAAGAAAATAAACTTTATGTATCTGTACAAAAAAAATACTTACCAAACTATCATCCTTGGGTCATTTAAAATGTTCCACTCATCAATAAAATCCGAAATGTTGTTGTTGGTGCTACACTGTCTCACTTTGAATGTTTCATTCCAACAGTCAATGATTTCACTCCATGGCTCATTGTTATTCTTAAGAAAAATTATTTGATCTGTGTGATCTTCTGTAATATAAAAATGTTATGTTAGCCAAAACATAAGACAGATATACAGATAAATTATCTGTAGGTATTAATGAACATAAAGTAAACAAATCTAAAAAAGCAAGCAGTGATAGCTAAGTGGTTCAGACCCCTGTCTCTCATCGGGAGGTCACGGGTTCGAATCCCGGGCATGCACCTCAAACTTTTCCGAGTTAGGTGCGTTTTCAGAAACTAAATATCACTTGCTTAGCGGTGAAGAAAAACATCGTGAGGAAACCTGCATGCCTGTGAGTTCACCAAAATATTCTCATAGGTGTGCGAAGCCCTCCAACCCGCACTTGGCCAGCGTGGTGGGTTATGACTAATACCTACCCTCACATTCAGAGAAGAGACCCGTGCCCAGCAGTAGGACAAAAAGGGGGTTGATATGATGAAACAAATCTACTCTACAGCGTCTAATATCTACAAAAATAATCATACAGAAAAATTATCTCTTCGCCATTATCTGTCTCTTGACGCAATGTGTGGTGTAGCCAAGAGACAATGCAGATTTCAATTATACAGACACAAGTGACTAACTACTCTAGCTACTGTTTATGTAGGTCAAGTAATCATTTAAAACCTTTCAACTCCTCATATTTTACTAATGATAAAATAATGAAAATAATATCATTATAAACAGAACATTCTATAGGTAAGTAGGGAACTTACTATGCTGGTTAAGTAATCATCAATTTTTTTTTTTTAAGATAATTCTCAAGCCAATGTTTGGGCACAATTCTTTAAGGATGTTATCATCGATGTCTTTTAACTGCTCCAGAGTTACTTCATTTTCTAAAACAAAATTTTTTTTAATCACTAGATAAGTTTGAACAAAATACTACCTAATTACCTAAATATTATAAATTTACTAGCTGACCGGGCAAACTTTGTTTTGCCGTTTAGGGATATAAAAAATAGATAACAACCCGCTCCCCGACCCAGAGATCATACCCTGAAAATTTCATAACGATCGGTCGAGCCGTTTCGGAGGATTTTGGTAAGAAAATCAAGAGAATTTTATATATTAGATTTATAACATTTTAATCTGCTGCCCTGATGCTGATGTATAAACTAGTTGTTAAGCAGCAATTTTAACACATTAAAATTGTGTTTATGAATGACATTATGTATAATTTACAACTTGGCACATTTTTTTTTGGAATAGTAATATTATTAGGAAGTACAGTACAGTGTTCACTTGATGCCCTTTTCCAGACAAAATGTTTAAGTATAGAAATACATATTCACCTACCATTGAAATTTTGAATTATATCGGGTGGAACATTCCATTCTTTAAGAAGCAAGTCCATTATCTTTTGCAGTGTTGACCTCGATTTATATCTGCAAACAATCTGCAAATAGACAGAACATAATTAGTGTTCTATAGTAAACATGTAAAAAAACAGCGGGGTAGGATAAACATTCTTTTCATTGTAGACACGATAGGTACCTATATTACGTAACAAGAACCTCATGGTCATTAAAGGTAGGTACTAGGTAGTGATTACAATATATTTCCATCACCCGACATAACGTGAAAGGCAGTCCAACTATATTTTGACCAGCTACATATACATATATTATACATTAAAGAAATACAACTAAGTAACTGCTGAAGATGATGATTACAAAAACTACTTCAGGATGGATGAGAAATCGACTTGGCTTAGCGTAGACTGACGCGATCCTGCGTTTACACGTTTAATCTTGTTCACGATCACTGGATCGCGATCTTGATTTCAATATATCCAGATACTTTGTGATCAGATGCTTCAATCCGTCAATCTACTCCGTACATTTTCAATCTGGATCGCGATCATCGCTTTAGATGGCGGATCGCGATCTAAATTGACTGTGTAAAGGCTGCCTTACTCAAAATAGGTAGATAAAACTAGTAAGATGATTTTTGTTCACAACATGGCACCTAGCCGGCCCTGATGCCATGTTATTCATCGTGTGTCGGTCCATCTTTAAAATGCAATAACTTTGTTCACAACATGGCACCTAGCCGGCCCTGATGCCATGTTATTCATCGTGTGTCGGTCCATCTTTAAAATGCAATAACTTAATTAGATATATTATATTCCAATTAAACACTTACCTTAGCACAAACAACACAACAAAATCTAACTCGTATCACCCAACGGGAACAAAGCAAACCCGCGGCCGAAAAAATCACCCAAGTATTATATGTATTATGAAATGAAATCACCATTCACCACTGGAGCTGAAGACGTAATGCGACCCGGATGCGTAGCACAGCGCCCGGCGCCGCCACATCAAAGACGAAAACGGTGTTGCCTGCTACGTAATGTTAATTACCAAAAATAAGGCCGAATCTTACACGTCTCCACTATTTTTCCCGCCAATTATTGACTTACTACATAATTAATTATTATTTAATAATCATTACGCATACATAAAACCTATTACTATTACTATCCGATTTATATCATACTATCCGTAATAGTCCGATTATGTGATTCTGTTCTAAAAGTAGGTAGTTGTAAAGTTGTTAGCAAACGACTGGCCAAATCACGAAGTACCTATTTGAAATGTGACAGAGATGCATTCTTTTATACATTTTGTATGGAAAATTAATTTCCGCCATTTTGATTTTTTTCTACCCATCAGATAGGCCTCCGGGTCCTGATTACTTCTTGTCAAGAAACCGTTCTTCCATCTTTTATACTTTCCGAGATATCGAGGAAATTCAATTGGCGGCCATTTTGAATCCGCCATTTTGAAATTTTTTTCAGTTCACTGCCAATTGGATGACATTTCAAATGGCATTTGGTCGAGCACCCCCCACCTATCTTCGATACCCTGGCTGTGCTCTTCACCCATCCTCAGCTCTCTCCATATTTTTGTTCTTAATGAATTTTTCCCTTCTATATGGAATGGTCATTGAAAAAAAAAATTCATACAAAATTGTTCAGGAGAGGTGATCAATCAGTCAGTCAGTCAGTCAGTGAATCAGCACAAGCAGCTATATATTTATATATAAGTACTAATGCCGCGCAGCGTCGCGCCGCTCCGTTGCAGTGTAGTTCCGTGCGGTCCGACTTTTATTTAAGTTAGTAGGTACCTACTTGACTGCGATCTCACCTGAGGGTAATTGTCGATGGAAGGACTTTGGAAGCGGTAAGCAACCCCTAACGGTTTATACAGAGCATCACCCTGGAACGCTAAATCGCTTGGCGGTGCGTCTTTGTCGGCAGGGGTGGTACGAGTAACTAGCCACGGTCGAAGCCTCCCGCCGTGAAAGAACGAATGATCAATTATTTTCCCTACATTTTGGGAGAACACGGCAACACCCAATACAAGCAAGCCTAACCTATATTAGGTATAGTTTGTTTCCATACTAAAGTATGTAATTCCAAGAAGCGTGAATTTGGTTCAAATCAAAACGCTTTGAACTCAAGAATATTATTGTTTTAGACTCGAGACATCTTTTCTTAAATATTTTTTTTTAAGATTTCCATGCTAAAACCAAGAAACACGAATTTGGTTTAAAATACCTATACTCATTTGTATCATAGTTTTCATACAAGAAAATTATTATTTATTGTTTACACATTCAAAAGTGTTGTTCTTATATATTTTGTTCAAAATTTGCATTCAGAAAATCAGAACTAAGAAACCTTAACTGAGTCCAAGGTCCGGTTTCACTCCCAACGCCTCGAAGGTTGTAACTTGTTTATATTCTATATACTCTATGTTGTAACTTGTAGGGCAAGCCGCTGATGGATTCCGCATTTAGCAAATCGCTAATCAACCAATCAAAAATTTGACTATATTGGATGCAAAAATTCGTTAGAGTTCGAGTTTAGTAGGCATGATACACTTGTCAAATATTATCCGAAGGTGGTGGTGGATTTGAATCTGGGACATAATCAAGGAAAAAATAGGAGCCCGAAACGGTGACGGCATACCTCTAGGTACCTATACATCGTGTGGAATCCATCAGTGATCAGCGGCTTGCTCTACAACAACCTATCATTCGAGGCCCTATTTAGTTATTTACATAAACTACACAAGTGTATGGCAGAAACCTCGCAGAAACATACTTGCGTGTCGTGGCGTGTCGTGACGCGCCAGGAGCACATCGGTTTCATACATTTAGTATGGCTAGAGACACATTATAGTGGAGTCGCGACACGACACGCAAGTATGTTTCTGCCTTAACGAAATTATAAATGCAGTATACTGAGTATAGGCATACTAAATCTATACTTATAATAAAACTGTAAAGGGTCGAATTCTGTACATTGAAGATATTTTGAAAATTTTTGTTGGAGGACACTATTTAGTCGATACTGAAGCCAAAACTGTAATTTGTTTAATTTTTGTCTGTCTGTCTGTCTGTCTGTCTGTCTGTCTGTCTGTCTGTCTGTCTGTCTGTCTGTCTGTCTGTCTGTTTCACGACCGGGCATATCCGCTGGATGGATTTAAATGAAACTTGACATGATTATAGTTCATACCCCGAGGTAGGACATAGGATACTTTTTGTCCCGAAATTCATCATGGTTTTCCTGGAAGACGGCATCAAAGTCCAAACGTTTTTTAGTTATAATTCATTAACGCGTTGTCCGATTACATTCATTCTTTTTTTGTTAGAAAGGAGGTTCTTTAAAGATTATTCCATACAAATCTTATCATCATCACTTTTGTAGTTCAGAAATTACAGACATCAGAACCTTTAAGTTCAAGTAGGTAGGTGACTTGAAACTCGGAATGCACAAAGAACCTAGGGCTAGGACGTAGGGCTCAAGTAAGACTGGAGTACCCTTACAGCCGTAAATAAATAGGCTTAGCTTAAATCATTTAACTGGCGTTATTGCTACGTTATACAATATAGCGCCATCTCTACAAATTATGTGGAACTTGAATGTAAAACTCTGAGATAGGTACAACCGAATTTTTTTAAATAAAAATTAAGTGTCATGTTATTTACTGTTTCCTGACTTTATATTAAGATGGCACTGTTAACACATGAACAGATTTAAACTTTGTCATCCGTAATATGGAAAGGGTAAGATAATGGTTCACAAATATTTTTAACACTTAGGTCTTATCGATCCTAACCGACTGACTGTCATCTAAGGTCTTTTTATACGTAAAGAAATATATAGCCATTGTCCATTCCGATGTTTTGGATTGTATTGAGATGAAGCAAAGATTTTTAAAAGACTCTTATATTATGTTGGGCTGGGGAATATTGTTAGTAGAGTAATTTATCCCAGTGGTACCTACCCGGCCGAACTCTGAAAGAAGAGTTCTACCACCAGTACAACTTTTCACATGGTTTAATAATTTTTGACATATTTCGTGGTTTCACAATAAAAATCACAATGAAAAAGACGATTTTAACTGTCGATATTTCGATACATTGGTACAAGTACCTGTGCCACTGGGTCGAAATATCGACAGTTAAAATCGTCCTTTTGATCTTTCAACTACGTATTAATGAAACTTTAAGTTTATTATTATTAAGAAAAAGGAGTTTTCAAAATCACCACAAGATAACCCGTGCAAAGTAAGAACAGGTTTCTGTACAACATCACACCAGAATCCCGCGAAAAATCAAGGAATTCCAGTAGGAAGGTATATTATGTAAAAAAATCGTAATTCACGCGGGCGGAGCCGCGGGCAACAGCTAGTTGAATTGATAAAAATGTTACATACTGAGTATGTTACGTATGAGGGGACTGGGGCATGCTCCCGATAATAATCGAAGGTACCGGTAATTACCTCGGTACCTACCGCTAATTTTGAACCTAACCAATAGCAATTCTTCTACTTAGGTAGGTACCTAATTATTAAAAGCTTTCTATCCCAGCTCGTCTCATTTTACAACGAATTACCTACGTAGGTATACTTTCTTAGTGCAATAGGTATATTCTTGTATGAAATGAAAATGAAAGTAGGTAAGTAGGGAGCTACCATTATTCCATATTTAAGTAGTTTAATTGTATAAACCCTAGACATGTCACGTCGAAAACGTTGCTAACTCAGATTTATGTAACATTAGGGCAATCCATTTTGGGTTATTGTACTCATACCTATCTCAGTGTGGGGTGCAGCGTCAAAAATAAATAAGTTTCTTGAAGTATAAGGGTTTTCATGTTTTCATTTTTCAATTGTAAAAGGATATTCATATTCACTGAAGAAGATATTTTCTTGATTTTAAATGTTGTTTCTTTAAATGTTATTCTTCATTTTAGTGACATTGCACTCGCAGCAAAGCTGTTGAATTTGTCTGACCAAGAAAAAGATTTCTCAATGGCAGACAGTTATCATTCTTAATTGAAGAAGAGTAAATATTCAAATCAATACAGACCTATTTTTAATTGTAAAAGAAATCAATATTCAATAAAGTAAATATTTCTTTAGATAAAATTTTTGTTCTTAGCTGGTATTTGAATCCATATTTTTAGGTTAAGAGGCAATAATTGTCATTTGAGAGCTTTTTTTTCTTGCTATTAAATATTAGATTCTCAAAATGTATCTATAATGTATTTTGAATCATAACTATTATAAACTCTTGTCTACACAATATTATTGTTGAAGAAATATGATTTTTTATTATTCTTGCCTGGACTGGTAAGCAAAAAAAGATTTTTTCTACAGTCAAAACTAAGTTGTTCTTAGATAAAGAAAGCTGTATTTGTTCATGAAAGCATAATGCAGTATTCCAGTTAACACAGACATGTAATTGATTGCAAAAGATAACCATATTCACTGAAGAAGATATTTCCTTTACTTAAAATGTTTATTCTTCGTCAAATTTAGAAACCATATTCTTAGGTCAAGAGACATTGTACTCACAGCAAAGCTGTTGAATTTGTCTAACCAAGAAAAAGAGATCTCAATGGCAGACAGTTATAATTCTTAATCAAAAAAATGAATCAATCTTCAATGAAAAAAATATTTCTTTACATAAAATGTTTGTTCTTGGCTGATCATAAATGAAACAATAATTTTCTTGTAGTTACATAGGAGGGTTTATTTAAAATGAGTATTTTACATTTTTTGAATCAAGAGTATAAAACTTTTGTCACAATAATATTATTGTTGAACGAATTTACACTTTTTCTTAAACCAATAATTTCATTTTATTCTTGGCCCTAATCTCTGAACTTCTTAAGCAAAATCCTTTTATATTCAGAGTAAGAATTCTTAATTACATGTTTCAAAATGCAAATGTTTTCTACAGTCAAGAGTGAATATCGTCTTTATCCAAAAAAATATTCTTGATGTAAATAAATAAATGAAGAAAAATATTATATATCTAGAAGAATTCCATTTTATTTCAATATTATTGTTACCTTGAGTAAATATATGCTTGAGATTAAACAACATACTTGAGAATAATTTTATTCTTGAATGAAAACTTTGCCAGACCCAATTTTTTTCAGTGTGGCCTACCATTGCCTCTTTCAGGTAGCGGGATCCCTATTCCCTTTATTTGTTTGAAAAGCTTTCCATCAAACCTTGCCTACTAGGTAGTTGCTACTAGTCAATTTTAACTTCGCGACGATTTATTGTAGAATTATTTTAAACTTCTCAGCGAGTTTGTACTTGTGTATTTGACTCCTCTACGCCTTTTGTTAAAACGAAATTTTCGGTAATGCTGCAGTTTCAATGCAAAAAAACGTATAGAAAGGTGCCATTTCTATCTGACATAGCAAAGTACCTACAACACAAAATAATGTTGTGGTTCATCTCATTGCTGATAATATTTTTAACCGACTTCAAAAAAAGGAGGAGGTTCTCAATTCGTCGGAATCTTTTTTTTTTTTTTTTTTTTTTTTTAATCTATGTATGTTCACCGATTACTCGGAGACGCGTGGACCGATTTGAAAAATTCTTTTTTTGTTTAAGAGGGTTTTGTTTCCAGATGGTCCCATTTTAATCAGGTCAGGATCTGATGATGGGATCCTGGAGAAATCGAGGGAACTCTTCAAATTTTATATGGACACATGAAACTATTTGAGTATTATTAGAAAGAGTAATATTTTTCAAGTTGTTCTATGGTCATCAGGTCAGGATCTGATCATGGGATCTTGGTGAAATCGAGAGAACTCTTCAAATTTTGCTAGTATACTTAAAGCGAGTTGGGTATTTTTATAGTTACTGGTGCATATGCTAGCAGATACGGATTTAATGACTAAAGTCATCAAGTCAGGGTCTGATGATGGGATCTTGGTGAATTTGAGGTATCTCTTCAGATTTTATGAACACACCTCAAGCAATTTGGATATTTTACAACGCCTTGTGCATTTTATTGTTTTCCACTAAAAAGTATAAAATAAAAATGGGAAATGCTTTCCAAAAAACCAACTTCAAATGCCACTACAAAGAGTGAAATAATTTTTATTTAAATTTTAGGTACCTACACCAATTCGAAGTCGGGCGATTGTCTATGACTTTGTCATTTCTTCGCACATCAATTAAGTAAGAAGGACTATTAGGGATTGTATGAAACATTGCCCGACTTCGAATTGGTGTAGGTACCTAAAATTTAAATAAAAATTATTTCACTCTTTGTAGTGGCATTTGAAGTTGGTTTTTTGGAAAGCATTTCCCATTTTTATTAAAGCTTTAAAACCCTAAAGTAACAATAAAAATAAATTTTCCTCACGTCAAGATTATCACTAAATGAAAATAAAATAAATCACACGAAGCGTCATTTGATAAAACCAGCGTTGAGAGCCGGCGGCCAATAAACAACCGCGCTTTTGACGTCGAATTCCGTTTGCGAATTTAAAATGCTGTCACGACTCATGAGCGCATTCGAAACAAGCAACAACCAATACTACTAGTTGAGTCACCGGCGTCGAATGCGCTACGTTTTCCCGCGTAAAGACCTCAAATGACAAACTTAATTTTCACCCCCATCAATTCAGCTACAACCTTAAAGTTAATCTGTCAAAGTTCATTTTCGATCGACTGGCGTTTTCGTATCCGCAAACCCAACGTTGTCGACTATATAAATAGTGCAACAGTGCGTTCTGCGAACCGGCTGCTATGCGTTCGTTTTCCTCCTCGCAGGAATGTGGTGACGTCACTACTACAGTACTAACCCACCTATTTAAACGCGCCCAACATACGCCCTTTAACCGTAAAGGGAACGCTCTATTTAAATTTGTCGCGTAACCATTCTTTGAATAACCGGTCGAATTGAAATGCAATGACGCCGTTTCATTTTCACACAGGCTTCTACGGCCTATTTCAATTGATACTATTCTACGTCTGCAGTAACGGTACATTATAGTTTTGTCGTTGATAGGGGGCTCTGTTATCTTATTTGCATGCTATTTGTGGAGAACGAGGGATTTGATTGTTGTACCAGGTATTTACACGGCGTGTGAGTGCTTACAGAGATATTGCTCGTTACGAATTCACTGTTCAAAGTGACACTTATGTAATACTGGGTAGGTAACTCGCCTACTTACGGGGAAGGCCGTATTAAGTGTTGTTTGATAAATATTGATATCATTCTCAGGAAAATAAGGGCGTGTGTATTATGAAAGAGACAGTTTTATTATGTGAATGGTCTAGATCAGTGGTTCCCAAACTTATTTTGTCTACTGCCCACTTTGAGAATAAATATTTTTTTAGCGCCCCCATTTTTTCACCTATTTAAAAACCACTATAACTTCAAATTGAATTAATTAATTATTGTGACCTATATATGTATATTAACGGAGAATTCTAAACGAAACTTTTACTATAACCCGCAACTTGAAACCTGAGCGCAGTAGGTAACATACAACGGCGCTTAAGGTCTCAAGTTAACTCTTACGGGCTCCACCTGCCAATAAGAATGATTATTGAAACGCAACTTTATAGTATTAAAACAGAGTATCTTTTATTAAAAATATAACTAAAATAATCAATCCTTATATAAAAACTAATGTGAAGGATGAATCTGATGCTGTTTAATAAGTTTGTTGATATCAGGTTCCAATTTACTCAAGAACAGTCGCAAGTCGCCACGTTCGGTAACAAGCAAACGATTTCGCTTTTTAGTAAGCAATGTTGTCACAGCACTAAATCCACGTTCACACAAATATGACGATGGGAATGCTATCAAGAATCGTTGAACGATTGACCACAATCCAGGGTACAATTGCGGGATCGGTTTTTGTAGCCAAAATTCTTGGTAACCATTTTTGAACTTGATTTTTATTTCCTCGTTTGTTGTCAATTCTATAAGTTCTTCTTCCAGCTGAGGTGACATTGCTGTGTTGACATTTGAAAACGGATCCAACACCCAGTCTGGTATTTCCAAGTTCAAAATGTCCTGGTATCGTTCGGTGAAGTCAATGTGGAGGTTTTCCAAATGTTGGCAGTAGGCAAACAATTCGTCGTTACTGCATGATACTGATAAATTTGGAAAATTGTGAAACTCACGTCTGCCCAGATTCTTTTTGTGTAGAAGCAGTTTGGCTGCGAAAGCAGCAACGACGTTTTTTGTTTTAATTAAATTTAGTTTATCGCCTTGCATTTGGAGATTCATGTCGTTGAATAATTTATACAGGTCTGTCATGTAAGCTATATCATTTTTTGATGTTATGAGCTTGTCGTGCAATTCTGTATCTTTAGTTTCCAAGAACTCTATAACAGAGTCAAACAGGTTGTAAAATCGAGTCAGACAATTGCCTCTTGATAGCCAACGAACTTCAGTATGATACAACAAACGGTTGAAATCCTCGTCATTAGTAACACAAAGCTGATGAAATAATCTATCATTCAAAGAGCTGTTGCGGATTTTATTGACTGCTTTGATGACATATTGCAGTGATTGAAATAGTTTTTCACTTAAGTTTCTAGCAACTAAATGTTGTCTATGAATAACGCAATGTACACCAAGGACATCTGGAATTTTATTTTTTAAGTACGCTATGAAGCCTTTATGGCACCCTGTCATAGCCGGAGCGCCATCCGTAGCAACTGAAATAATATTTTTCAAAGGAATCTCTTTCTCATCGCAAAACTTTTCCAATGTATTGAATATGGTTTCACCTTTTGTATCGGTCTCTAAATTTCTAGCAAATAATAGTTCTTCACATATTTTCTCATCTTTAATAAACCTCACGTAAGACAACAACAATGCTTCATTAGTTGGTAAAGTGGACTCATCGAGCTGAATTGAGTATTGACTTGTCCTCAGGTGATCGCACAATGATTCTTCAATGTTTTCAGCCATTTCATCAATTCGTCTTTGCACAGAATTATTACTCAAAGGAATTTTTCGGATAATATCTGCGGCCGGTTTATGAAGCACAGTAGTTATTACTTCATTTATTGCTGGCAATATTAACTCTTCTCCGATGTTATGTGGTTTGCCTTTAAGAGCAATTAACAAAGAGATATTGTACGAAGCTCGAAGTCCGTCGTGCTTAGCAGCCGCCGAAAATAGTTTTGCTACACTTGGCTGTGTATTATGCTTCTTCTCTAGGTCTTGAAAATATGCTACATTCTTGTCTTTCTTATCTGGATGCATTTTATTCAAATGATCTTGCAGCCTTGAAGGCTTCATTGCTTCATTCGAAAATGTTTTTAGACATAGAAGACACAAAGGCGACGATGGGTTTGTGGGATTTTCAATAAATCCGAATTTAATATATTCCGCACAGTATTGCCGTCTCTTCTTTTTTACTTCCGACATTGTTTTGCAATGAGAAATACGTTCAACTTCGCGAGTAGTGTAGAGGAGGTGTAAGTAGTGCTCATCTATTACGCGCGAGACCACAAATGAAAATAAAATAAATATTACATTGTTTATATAGAAATGCTTAAGCAGCACGCACCGACAGGAATAAAACAAACATGCATAAACTCGTTAATCTCATTCGACGCTCAATCGTACTCAACAAGTCCGAACAAGTATTCAATGAATCATCCGACTGCTACAGGAATGCACAATTCGGGTTATTTAACAAAAACTTGTTAAAACATGATAGATATCTACGAGTACTAATAACTATTAAAATGCGAAAGTGTGTCTGTTGCCTTTTTATTTGTGTCTACTTTCATTACGAAACGGAGCGACCGATTGACATGATGATTCATTTTTTCTATATTCAATAAAATATGACAGATATATGAACTACGCGGAGAGAAATATAGAATCGAGTTTGAGCAATCTTTTAATTCATATTAGTTGATGTTCACAAGTTGTTGTTGAGAGTCGAGAGCTCTTGCAGTTAAGAGGTTGTTTAAGAGGCCTACTAGCTAAATAAAATTACAAATCACCCCCCCGCCTCGACACAACGCCCCCATTTTCTTTCTGGGTCTCTTACCGCCCCCCTTGAGACCTGCAGCGCCCACAAGGGGGCGTTATCGCCCACTTTGGGAAAGACTGGTCTAGATTTATGGAAGTTGGGACTATTTTTAGATTTTCTTATTAGTAGGTAGTGTACGTAGGTAAAGTTAATTCTTGTTTCTATGATTTTCAGTTTACAACATTATAATTCTATGAGGCATGAAAGGGATTTGGAAGAATCGTCGACCTCTATGTTTTTTTTTTGTTCACTGCCTTAAACTACCTACTAAATAGAGTACAAACAAAAGAGGCATGCTTACACAAGTTGTTCACTATTGGTATTGTTTCCAAAATGCTCAACTTAATTGTTAGCCACTCATTACTAAGTGCCTACTTCTTAACAGAAATTATTTGAAAATGTATGAGTCTATTAGTTTTAAGTTTCACTCTTTGTAGACAGTCGGATATACGGAAGAACAATGGACTTAGATCTATCAATCACGAAACCAACTTTCTATTGTTGACGTAATTTCAGTACCTTTATGTTAGGTAAAGGGGTGGAGGATATCACTAACAAATTACCAACTCAGGGGTCTGATTGCGTAAGAAAAATGTATTCATCTTTATCGTAATCGTTTGCAAATACTGCCTCCCGATTGACTGACGTTAATCAGAGAACCAATCAGCGGGCAGAATTTGTCAACGATTACGATAACGATGAATAAGTTTTCCTTACCCAATCTAAAAGCAGACCTAAGTCAATTTAAACATTAAACCCGGAACAACCACTAAAATTCCTCAGCCTATATGCATCATAGGGATTTTTCCACGTTTAAGCGTAGTCTTAAAATCTAGATTACAGACTACAAGTTTGTGTTTACATCCTGTATGTGCTAGATACATGCCAGATACAATCAAATGTGGTTCTACAGTCGTGCCTCAAACCCTGAGAACAGGTGGACCTTAAACCCAGGCAAAGATCTAAATCGCTAGATGAGCCCTAAGCCTACATTGCGCACATCGAAAACGTCCACAAACATGCTGAGTGAGAACTCTCAGCATGCTGTAGTAGTGTAATTGTGTGACAGAGAAAGCGGCAAATTTCATTTAAGGGCGATGGGTACCATCCGGGCGCGAAAATTCAAATTTTATTTAGTTTTTCGCTCATAGTGGGTTAATTATACATCGAAGGCTAAATGGCAATGAGTTTTGCGGGCACAACATTTATGCAACTACATGTTTTTAATAAAAACTCTGCTCAACAATACTCATTTACTTCATATTGGTTCCCGATAGCTCGAAATCTGGGAAACTGCAAAAAATTATCTTTCGGGAACCAATATGAGATGAGTGGGAACTTTCGAGCAAAGTTTCTATTAAAAACATGTATATGCATCAAAAGTAGGCCCGCAAAATGCATTGCCATAAATGTACAATGTGTAAGGTAAAATACCCAGTAGATGACACCCTAATGATTTATTAGTATGTTTATTGACATAGTTTGGTATGAAATCATCTTAGAGAGAACTCCTAATTGTTTATAGTTGCGCAAATTATTCCCCTTTCAGAATGTGACAAGAGTTGTAGCAATAAAACTAATGTGCATTTTTTAAGTTATTTTTAATAAAGTAAAGGTACTATGCTAGTAGTTGACACCCAGTGAAAACAAAAATATTTAGTAGTTGACATAGGTATATTTAGTAGTTGACATAGGTATACGAAAAAGATGTACACAAAAAGAAATGTAATGAAAGTAAATACACATTTACTTTAAATCCATAATATGTTTAAATCCATATATTAATATATAATAAATAATATATTAATATATAATAAATAATATATTTAAATCCATATATTACACACAGTAAATCCATAAGTTGACACCCACATGTCAACTACTCAAATTTACGTAATTTCAAGTTTCAGTAAATGACATGACGCCATGTATATAATTTTTTATTGTGTGATTTAAAATAATATGTATTCACGCTTCAAACTCTAATATAATGAATGAAATTAATATTTATTTCAAATCGTAAAATAATATTTACCTTTCCAACATTAGGAATCTTTCGGCTTGCTCTAAACAAACTTCACAAGAAAATAACAATAAATATGGCGCGAAGCGTGCGGTTGTCATCAGTCGAACGGGTAGCTAGCGATGTTGTTTAAAGACGCCACGTTAGTTTGTTTTGGTGCCGCTAGATGTCTATACTATATCTCAGACACAATCTCGATCTTCGGCAACCTGTGGTTTTCTTAATATTTTATTTTCTTCGTCAAAGTGTCAACTATTAGTACAGTGTCAATTACTGGTGGTTTTACCTTAGTTAGTCTAATATTTGCGAAAAACGAAATAAATTTTGAATTTCGCGGGCTGGTAGGGCCGCAACACCTTAAGAGTAAATAAGACATCACTAATTTTCACCATTTCTTATGTCGCGCTGTGTGTGTAAGATGATGTCGCAACATGTCGCACGCAAGACAAGAACGTGGACGTTTTTAGAGGCTTAAGGCTCATCTAGCAATTTAAATCTTTGAACCCAAACATATTGCGAATCTAACTAGCGATCTAATTTCCGATGAATTTAACTTTCGAAAGGAGGAAAATATAAGAGAATCCATTCCAACCCAACAGTAATACTATTCATTTAAGGCCTTAGTAACTGCTTCTATGTTCTATATTTTAAGGATGAAATCTGCTTATTAAATTCACTAAATAATTTTAACTCTTCATATTTTTCTCATATGTATTATCATTTTTATGACGATAAAGTATGACATGAGCAAGAGCCAAGAAGTGATACAAATGTCCATGATAATGATGCAGTGCATCCCCACTATTTTGCATTGCAATATTTATATTTATATATAATACGTTCATCATCCTGAGCCATCAGAAATGTACCTATTTTTTATACGAAAAAAAACCGGCCAAGTGCGAGTCCGACTCGCGCACCGAGGGTTCCATACCATAAAAGAAGTAAAACATTAAAAGAATCACTTTTATTCATGAATTTACGAGTATAAATTACATGTAGGTACTTTTGTTGGCAAACCGCAAACGTAACTTTGTTTTTGGCGGATTATTGTTATTATCAAAAAAAGTATATTAGTCAGTGAGTTTATTTTATTTTTCCTGTAAAATATACATTAACTTCTATTGATCATAATTATTTCAGATTTTTCGATTGGTAAACTTCGGAAATAAGGGGGGGGAACGGTATTTTTTTCGACAGATTGCTCAATAAATCAAAAACTATCGGACATAAAAATAAATAAAAATCGGTTTTAGACTACACAAGTAACGCCCTTTCATATGATACCCCACTCAATATTGTTATCTCATTTTGAAAAATCGAAGCCCCGGTTTTCCCCTCTTTTTAAATAGAAATAAAAATTATTTTCAAATTTTTACGATTGTTATGACGTCGCGTCACTATTACCTATAACTATTCCAAATTTCAAGTCGATAGCTTTGATAGTTACTGAAATAATCGAGTGTGACAGACGGACGGACGGACGGAGAAAGTCTCACCATAAGGGTTCCATTTTTACCAAATTGGTATGGAACCCTAAAAAACGATTAGACGAGACCCATTGCTGTTGTAAGAATTGAATTGACTATAGGTAGACTATAGGGTCTATAAAGTTCTCGTTGTGTATGGTCCCTCTCCCTTATCACAGGACGCCTGGAGCCGTACCTATTACCATCTCTTAAAGCAGTAATGCTGCAATACTGTTTTAATGTTCTCATACAAACATAAAGTATGAAAATGTAAAAACTCCCAAACTTTTGACGACCTCCGTGGCGCAGGGGACGCACGCTCGGATTCGAGTGGGAGGTCGCGGGTTCGATTCCCGCCACGGGCCACTTTGGAATTTTATAATTTCTAATTTGGCTTAGGTCTGGTCTGGTGGGAGGCTTTGGCCGTGGCTAGTTACCACCCTACCAGCAAAGACGTACCGCCAAGCGATTTAGCGTTCCGGTACGATGCTGTGTAGAAACTGTTGGGGTGACATAACTTACCCCTTCTTCTGCATCTTCGACTTTTTATAATTTCTAATTTGGCTTAGGTCTGGTCTGGTGGGAGGCTTTGGCCGTGGCTAGTTACCACCCTACCAGCAAAGACGTACCGCCAAGCGATTTAGCGTTCCGGTACGATGCTGTGTAGAAACTGTTGGGGTGACATAACTTACCCCTTCTTCTGCATCTTCGACTGCATCATCACTTACCATCAGGTGAGATCGCAGTCAAGTACTAACTTGTATAGCGTAAAAAAAAAACTGCTTTAAGAAATGGTGGTACCGGGTACGGTCCTTGAGCCCAGCAGTGGCATTCTTACCTATCGCAGCAATATGCATAGAACTTCACGTCGTAAGTCGTAACCTACTCGTTCGACGTAGACACAAAATACCGACGCATGCGCATCGCTGGACATAATCAAAACAACGTGCGGCGGGTCATCGACCCCGGCCAGCCATTGTGCAATTCCCACACTTTAGGTATTTCTTAGTCCCTTCGCCCACAGTTCGTAAGCGTACGCCTCCTACGATACGCTGCAACACCGCTTCGTCTGCGAACATATTTGAAAATGTTCGTGCTCGTTCAGCTCTCCTCGTATGCGAGGATTACGCTACCCTTACGCTTACGAGCCGTGTGCGAAGGGGCTAAGTGGCGCGAATTTTCTCGTCTATGCCATCGACTGAAAAATCTGTTTTATACTTACTTTAAAAGTAACCTGCTGCTAATTCACACATTTACGCATCAGTGGAATTATCATATTATTAATTTATTACCTGTGATTATTACGCGTTGGAATCGGATAAAAATAAGTTTTCTTTAGAGGAATTTAAAAATCCCTACTTACGAGTAGTCCGTCCAGAAAGTGTGTGTCAATTTTATGCTACACAAAAAATTATGTAAAGCTTACTTTCACGTATTAGAACAAATATATAATACTTTGATGACTTCCCTTTACATCACACGTAATGCGACCGCGACCCGCGCTCGTCTATTTTTTATCAAACGTATGACGTGTGATGATAGTACCAATAAAATCTAGGTGTGGTAGGTGCGAATTTCAGCTAAGATAAAGAACTACTTATGCTGGTACAGCCACAGATTTTAGGTACAGCATATACCAAAAAAATTTAAATAATTCATGATTCATGTCCTAAAATTATAAGTCAAATGCGACCTACTTTTTGGAGTTATGCCACTTTTCCTGTTGTACACAGTAGTCGATTTATCTATGTATTTAATAAAAGTGTATTTGGTTGAGTGAAGTATACACTTGTCGTGTTGAAGGAAATTCTATGTTCGTACGCGACGGCAATCGAAAATAGTTACCAAGACGTATAAAAATACTGACTGTTAAAAACTAAATATGTAATATCATAATATGTAAAAAAAAGGGTCATTTACCCATGTTAGAAGACTCCTTGAGACTACTAGGGTTGCCAACGAAATAATATTTTGTAATTAAATACCTCGTTGTTTTTGCATTGGTCATTAACTCACGTTCCAAGCGATTTCTTTGAAGGGATAGATCGTTTTTAATCATTTTTAATTCGGTTTTTCATAAAACTCATCGAATTGATTAATCTTGATATTGGTGCATTTAATATTACCGACACTCACTTCAATTCTGTTTTCAAACTAGGTATTTGTTTTAAAAGTTTCAACCCTAAAATAATATACCTCAATTGGATGCGGCTGTTTTTTATGAAGTTTCCTTGAATAAAATTTAACTATGTGTTTGGTTTTAATTTTATTGTTTTCGTCTAGACCACAATCTAAATCAATAGTAGCTATAGTAATGAAATATTAAACTTATCCCTCAATAAGTTCAAAGTCGCTGTAAAACGAAAGCTCATTAATAAAGCTTACTATAGTATTAAGGATTACTTACATGAATCAAATCCTTGGGGATGAATGAACTGCTGTAATTATACTAGCTCAATTAGTTTTAAAAGCTTTTGTGAAGTGGTGATAACAGAAAACAAAACCCGGCTGAGTTTGTTGTGGGCTTCTTCTCAGTGCAGGGCGCGTTGGAACCCTCGTAAACTTAGTTTTAAGTCGACTTGGAGTTATCGCCATTCAAATGTGACAAATATCATAAGGACCATTTACAAGCGCCTATATATTAGGCCTATGTGAAATAAATAAAGATAAGATAAGATATTGGTCAATACTTTTATAAGTATCTCAATATGTACACTAATATTATAAAGGCGGAAATATTTGCTAATGTCAGGAGTAACTCCCTTGCACGGCAACTAGGTACTGAACTGATTTTGCTGAAATAATGGCTGGAAATAATGAACTAAATGTCCTCCAACAGCCAGGACTGATTTATTCGTAGGGCAAACGGGGCAAATAAATAGTACGGTCTTATAAAAAATAGTAAATTTATTTAAAATTTTTGAAAATGTATTTTTGCTAATTTTTGCAGTCCAACGATTTTTCATTGTTTTTGAAAGACCAGACATTCTAAACGTACATAAGATATGTTCAGGAGCTCATTTTAAGTCAATTTCATTGAATCCCTTTTCCTTTCATTCCAGCTTGGGAATACCGACAATATTAAAATTAAATAGGTGACTTTTTGGTTACGATAACTATTATTCATCGTATATGCGTAAAAAAATAAATAAAGAAAAAGAGTATTGTAGAATTCAGAGTCCTCTATTAGTGCTACAGGTGATAATAATAGTGGTGTCTACATCATATAAAATACACAAGAGAGTAGAGTTTTAGAGTACGGTTGACAAGTGGCAACCCTAGCAGTAGCAGTGGTCTACACTGTTAGGCCTTGGCTTCCACGTGTGAGATTTTGTCCTTCCACGCCTCTGACCTTCGTTTAAACTTTAAACTCAACAAATACCGAACGGGAAATAATTTCAATCTCCAAGTCAGGAGGTTATCGTTGGGTTTTCCCGAATCCCCGTTTTAGTACCGGTTCGGGGACCCTATCGTCCCGGCCAGGAAGGTTGCGGTGGTATTATCTGTGGGAAGTGATAACAGGCTTCATTAGCTTGGCTGTTGTTCGATTAATTAATTTTAAGTGGGCAGAGTCGGGGCTTTTTTAAGTGGCCATACGATTATCCTCTTTCGACTTTCGAGTAATGTGAAATAGTAACAAGTATCATTTAAAAAATATTTTTTACAGACAAACTTCATATATGTTAAATCCGTATTTTTCTCAGCACCAGACCTCTTGCACATAGTACTCGTAAAGACAAATTAGACGAGCCCAAACTCGATGGGGTTACAGTGCGACAATGCTATTTTGGCGCGTGGCCAAAGTCTGAACTATCGCCGCTATCTTGTCGCTCTGTCAGTATATCACTATTGTGTGTTATGGTGTTTTTGCTTACTATTAACTATTTTAAATTAAAATTGAAGTAAAATTGAGGAGATTTTATTTTATGGCTGCCTTTGTTTTGGAACAGCGCCCTCCCTTAAGTGCCAAGAGAGCCTTGTCGGACTGTAGGTATGTCGATTAATTACTAAGTTTCTAATTTCATGTTCTTGCTACATCATCAGACTCCGCGGTTACCATCTAGCAAAAGTACTCGACAATACGTATCAGGAGCCCAAACTCGATGGGGTTGAGTCGTTTAACAACCGAGTTCCTATGCCCACCTTCTGATTCCATCATCAGATCAGCTATATGTCATAGCCTCATAGGTAATAGTTTTGCATGTCATAATTGTAAAATTTATTTATCAGTGTTCTCAAAAATAAAAATGTTTTCGTAAACGCTAGCGAATTCTGCGCCGCGATTGGGTGACGCAAATCAGGAACCCAATCAGGGGGCAGAATTAATAAACGATTACGATAACGATGAATACGTTTTTCTTAGACAATCTGGGGGTCTGTTTCAATATCGTCTGTTTATAATTTATATGTACCTAAAAAAATTCACTTCACGTGACGTGCTTCAAATGTAGCCGATGCGTTACGCGAATCGCCTACCTGAGCCCTAAACCTCAAAAGAATCCTTTTGTTATAATGCCTGTAGTTGCTTTATGTTCTTGTAAAACAACTATTGTGTTTCGCAACCGCTTACACCCTAGCATTCTCGGTAACCCAACACACGCCTTTATTGCCTGCTTCCATTGCAAAAATTCCTCCATTCTGCCATTTTTATTCAAAACAAATTTCGCCATACCACCCAGTTCTAATACTCCGTAACTCACATCACGTAAAAATCACTTGCAACTCATTTGTTTAGAACATAAAGTTAATAACCGCTTGTGTCAGCGCCGGTACTTGTTGTACAGGAAATAATAGGTTTGTTAATTTGTTGAAATAGTAACAATATACTTCGGGTCATAGAATTATGCTAACATCATTTCCAGTAAAGCATATCCTACACTTTATATTCATTTTGCTTTGTCTTGAATTCACCTATTGTTGAAATTATTATGACACTGGTTACTACCTACTATAACTAAGTATTCTTATTGAATGCGGCTCCAAAACTTAAGCTACATATCATATTAAAATGAAAATAACCTAGCACTAACTAATAACTAAGCTAGTAAATATCATATTCATCGGGCTGTTCGTCGAAGGTATACCTACAATAGTAACTCCACTTTTTCTAAATTAAGTATATTTTTTTGCACCATAAAAATCTCAAGAACTAGTTCGACATTATTATTATTAGATATTTGGTACAAAAAGCATAATTTTGCAATAAGTGGAGTTACTATTGCTTACCTCTGTGGTGCATTATTTATTTGTCGTGTACACTTTTTGATTTTGCGGAATTGCAAGAAAATAACCAAACAGACAGAATAGTATGTTTCATTACAAGTGCGGAAAGGCTGTTATTGCAAAGAGTTCCGACAAATGTCTACCCGAGCCGAGGCGCAGCCGAAAGCGAGGGTTGACAGTCGGAACAAGTTGCAATGACGGTTCCGCACGTGTACTGAACGATTATTTTTAATACAGTTGCGAAAAAATGAAGCAATTTAATAAAATAATAAAAACACAATAAACTCAACTAACTTAACATTTTCTGAAAAACTATTTGCTTTTTTCTCTTCTCTCCACGCAATAAATTCGTCGTATGTAGATATGTAGCGACTTTTTGACTTTTCCGGTAAAATGTTCTCCGAAGCATTTTGTGCAACAAACAACTAATCTCGCAAAGAAAATTTCTGAAAAATGGCGCCAACCGTAGAATATAAGCAGTTTTTTTTTCTTCACCCATTCTGGTGATTTAAAAAAAAAGTAAAAAAAAAAAATTTGGTCATAGACTAAATAATATTCTGGTACGCAAAGGGAACTATACCCATACAGCCAAGTCTTCAGTAGAATTTTTTTTATTGATATGAAATGAAAATGAAATTTAATGAGATGAAATGAAACCTAACCAAACTCATTCAATCAAATCTGATATTGAAACAAATTAGTAGCTTCTTTTTAGAAATATACGTATTTGCATGAATCATAAAAACTTCTATGAATTTTTTTAGTAAAAACTTCATGGTTGGTTTTTCTTTTTAATAAACAATTATTTTGACAGTTGGGAAAGTATAACGCACGAGTTCGGGAAAGGTAAAAAAAAAGCACGAGTATGTAATAGCCCACATCCCGAACGCTATACGTCCCTGCAATACGCCACTTTTTGAGCAACTGTATTAAAAAAGTCTTACTACTCAATCATTCTGGTGTACAAATGTCACTTATATTACAACTCTGTTACAATATCTGTGGACCTCGCTGGAATGCGTACCCCCTTCCCGTTCTCCTTTCACCTCCCCGCGCTCGCCCCGGCTTGATTGTTTTGCGCACCATATCAGAGCGCTGACACGACGTGACGTCATCGAGCCAGGTCCACAGATATTGTAACCGGGTTATACATGCAAAATTTTCTCCCAATAAACAATAGAGTATAATCACTCGTATTTATATTATACTTTCAAGTTGGTCTAAATAATTCTGATCGCGCGTAAAAATGCCAGTAAGTCATGTTGATCTTTCAAAGATCAAATCTGCGCTGCCCGACAAAATCCGCATTCCATACCGATAGGTACTGTTACTTGGAGCGTTCCTCGAATTGCAATATGTAGTACTAACTACTTGATATACATCTACGAGGAAAACGAAAGTATATTGAAATTTGAAAGTCTAACAAGAAGTAGGTATTGGTCTTATAGTAGTGCCCGACATGAAAAGTTCATTGCTATGTTAAAGAGAATATTGGGTGTTATTTGAAGACGAAATAAGCATTCGAAGATGATTTCCCAATATAATTGAATGAAATTTCTATGGTATTGAAGGCTTTTTGCCAAGTTTTCGTGAACATTTTAATATCTAGGAAATCATTACTGAATTGTTGTGTCGATAGAGATAGGATTGATGTTCTTGCCAAAATAAATACTTGAATAACTTATAGAAATGCGAGAGTTCCTCGAAAAGCATTTATTTGTTAAGCTCAAATATCTTGCCGCATATTTTTACGTACTTTTAACTAGATGTTTATGATATTAATAAAATATCCTTGTTATAATTCCAAAATTAGTGACATTGCAAGAACAACATTGCAACTACAACAACAATGTCTAGAAGTTATATGGCGTCCCTAATTTTAGAGTGCCTTTTGGCAAAAGCCTTTCCAGCTCTGTCTGAAGTATCAAGCATAGACCAGTATGGACCCAAATTAAGTCTTATTTCGTCTCTCCATCGTCCCAGGGTTGAGTACGTACGTCCTGATTATACGCTTATCCCCACAAGGGCGCAAAAGTGTGACCTGTTTAGAACATTTTTTTCCGTCACAACGCAGCATATATGTAGTTATGATCTCTTCTTCTCTTCTCCTGTTCTTGGGACTTTTCCACGATTAGGCAATATTTCGCCCGTTGCGCGTGAAATCGCCGATGATGGTCCTCGCCGGATCACTCCAGCCAGCCGAGCTTACTCCAGAATCCGAACAGGCCTCCCAGGTCGCACAGGATATCTTGGAGTGTTGCTGAGGATCCCAAGTAGATCTCGCGTGGTCCGACACTCCAGTGCAAATTGCAAAAGTGGTTATGATATTAATACCTATAAATAAAACTTAACGAAAGTTACATTACCAACACACGAATATATACACACGAACAAGAACTAGATATCGCGTGTAGCAACCACACAACAAACGTTGCGGGCTTGCAAGTTTGCACATACGGGTCAAATACCACAAAGTGTCGACACTGGAGAGCCGAGACGCAAGCTATAATCACTCCACAGTCTGGAGGTCAACGCAACTGGTTCACCCTTTGTTCACAGCCGTGACCTACCTTGCGGAGTTATGGCGCTATGGTGCCGACAGACAAGACAGACATTCCTTCTGCTGATGCTAAACTTTGAATACTCGATTGAATAAGTCTTTTTAGGGTTCCGTACCCAAAGGGTAAAAAGGGAACCCTATTACTAATGCCCGTTTGCACTAACATTTTTAGTGACACCTAAGCCCTTAGGTGACAGTTTTCACATACAACAACCAGGCTGTATCTCTTGAACCGTGATAGCTACAGACTTGAAATTTTCACAGATTATGTATTTCTATTGCAGCGATAGAAACAAATACTAAAAAATATAATAAAATAAATATTTAAGGGGGCTCCCATATTTTCCGCGATAATTTCCGCCATGATGCGGCGTATAAGCAGAAGTTTTGACAATTACTTTTTTGTATGAAGGAAGTTGACGTAAAATGCTCCAATGAGCTCATCCTCAGGTTCATATCGATGTGCAATGAGATAGCTTAGGTCGTAAAGGAATTTTAATGGAGGTCCGAATAGCCAATTGCCAGTGCCTAAACAGAAAAGTAAGGTAATATTATGAACCTTACAGAATCTCTCGTTTTGTAGAGTATATAAGTATCAAAAATCTGTTAAATATTAATTATGTCTGGGTTAGAATTTTCTGTGATGGTTGGTGATGGTATATCACAGCTTAAGATTTTTAAGAGCATTTCAACGCGCTCTGTCCTGAGAAAAAGCCTAAACCGAAATTAGCTTCATCTGTTCAAAAATCACTTATTTTCTTGTTTTTGTGTGATGTTAGCCTCAACCTAATCTGCCTCATCTGATCAAAAATCTCTTATTTTCTTATTTTTGTGCGATGTTTACATAATATTATCTGAGAACAAATAAGGACTTTATGGACTTAAAACACAGAACAAAGGATCGGAAACAATTTGCACTGACGTCTGACATTTGCAACATCTACCTGGGTACCGGAATACGGTCCCATGAGTTTCGTAACACCAAGGTAGGTCAGGGTTGTACCGCACGACCAGTTCCAATGACCTCCAGACTTGTGGGACGACCAATGGTAAAGGAGTTCCGACGTTTCGCTAAAACTAATCAGTTTCTAATTATACGTTTTGCATCAGTTCATTTGTCTATGCTGAATTTAAATTTTGGACACGCCATGGCCATCGCCATGGGCTATACTCCGTTTTTAGTACTTGGTATTGAGATAAATAAAAGCTTGCACGTGATTGGCCAGAGATGAGCCTCTAAAGCCTATCTTGATATCCCCTTTAAATGTGGATATCAATCGTCTACGGCCTACGCGATTAATGGTTATAATAGGTACATACTTAGAGTTGTTTTTCAAATGGACCGATAGATTTTTTTTATAGTCCAACTTTAGCACTGTGAATGTGTTGAGCTTTGACCTAAGCCCCTAGTTTAACCTTCTAAAGTTATCCCTGTGTCCTATAGTTGGCCGATCAGGGCCATATTCTTTATTATTTTCTCTTCTCTTCTTCTTTCTTTAATTTCTAGGCAAGGGCTTACCTTTTAAGACAGAATGGTCCATGGAACACTTGAAGTCCCAGTTTCATTTCAACGATGGGATGGTTCTTGATTTAATCAATTTGAAATTGACATTAGGCTTCGGCCCTTAGTCACAACTCTACATGTAAACAAGCTTACTACAGCTGAATTGTTAGTAATCATACAGAACATTATTCTCTTTTAACATGCTTATATGAATCTAGTAACATTTGTAAACGAAACTGATAGTAAAACTCACATTTGCGAGACGCCAATAAACTCAAAGGTCACACAAAAGTTTCCTAGAAGCTTGAGTAGGTAAATACGTTAGAATATACGCGGACAACTCAAGGACGCCTGGTTTTAGTCTAGCTAGACGAAATCTCAAATCTTCCACTAATCCTAATTAAGTATTAGCCCGGTCTGTCGCCTGTCGGTATCTTACAATATATACAGCTCTAGCCATAATAGGCATGTCCTAACTCCTATCGTTTAAGATTGCTATTGCATCGCTTTTAAACAGGGTTCACAAAAATGTATAAGACCAGGACCGGAAGGTAGTCATGGCAAATCAGTAGTTAAACGAACCCCATCGAGTTTGGGCTCGTTTGATTTGTTTTGATGAGTACTTTGGTCCTAGATGGTAACCAGGGTCTGATGGTGGAGCTGGAACATGGCCATACAAACTCAGTTATTAAACGACATAACCGCATCGAGTTTGGGCTCGTTTGATTTGTCTTGATGAGTACTTTGGTCCTAGACCAGGGTCTGATGGTGGAGCTGGAACATGGTCATACAAACTCAGTTATTAAACGACATAACCGCATCGAGTTTGGGCTCGTTTGATTTGTCTTGACGAGTGCTTTGGTGCTAAATAGTGGGTGATGTGGTACTTAGAAGAACACGGATTAAACGTATAAAAGCTTGTTTATGTCATTATTTTATAACCATGTACCGAGAGGCAATAAGACACAAAAAACTTACTATCTGCGAATATATTAATATATCAGTACTTATACCGGATGTAATGCTCAAATATCGCAAAGGGGCCAACTTTAAGTGTCTTTAGGTACGCCAGGTAGGTACCGCATATCGAGGCGAGTTGTCTGGAGGTCACGGAAACTGGTTCGCCCTTTGTGCGCGTATAGCCCTGACCTACCTCGTAAGTTGTGGGGCCCTCAGACCATCATCCACCAGGCAACTCGAGTACTCTTACGACGGGGTGTTATTTTGGGTGCGGGCAGTGCACCTTAACTGAAGACAACAAAATATTAATATGTTAATAGTGAAGATATTTTTGAAACAAAGTTTGGCAGCAACCCTTTCATATTTTGATAGTTGATACTATATCACGGGAGTGCACAAAAAGAACTATTCAGCTATCTTAGACCGTCTGCCATATTGGATTTAGAGTTATGTCACTTAGCTAAATAAAGTAAAATACCTTTTCGGTATACATGTACATACATGTATACCGAAAAGGTATTTTACTTTATTTTATTCTCGTACTGTTACGACTAGTCTTACATCTAATTATATTAAAGCTAATGAAAAGTTTTCACAGGTGCAGAGTATAGGCAAAAGATAAAAGAAAGAAGAAATTTGTTAACAAAGGTAGCAGTTAATGGAAGTTAGATGGAAGAAGTTGGTGGAAGTGGTAGTGATAGAAGGTATGGTAATTGGTAGCCTATACTTTTGTTGCGGTTCAAAATCAGCGAAATTGCTTATTAGCAGGACAGATTTATTTGTTTTGCTGTAATCAGTTGCTTGAAAAGAATCTGTTTGATCTAACAGAACCGACCCACAATCCTTCCAACACTTTCTTCGACGTACGTTTCGTCTCGACACCGGGATATCCTTAGGAGATGTTAACTTTACAATGCGAAATCGTAGAGTTGCTTATTCTAAAGCTTCCTGTTACTACGCAGTTTTTAACAAAAATCTCGAACTCCTTCGGTAATTTTAAGTTCCGTCTCACTGACCGTTTCCAAAATTACACCCTGATAAAAGTACGCGGTGTTTCTTTATGACTTATGTTGTAAGTGCGTGATACAATGTTAACAATGTTTATGGCGTAAGGATATACCTGAATATTTTAACCGACATGCACCTGGCCAGTTACTGCTTGAGTTTTTTTTTTACTAGCGTTGGTTTACAATTGGATGTGTGTGATGCTCATCAGCGTCAATATGTGGAACGAAGAGAATCGCCACATGGTTACCTACTTACTCCTTCCAACTTACTACGATAAGGCTTGATCGCTTGGCGGTGGTCTTATTGCGTCTTTGCTGGCCGGCCTCTCATCAGACAAAACTATACTCAGCTGAATCTAATGCCCATAACGATTTCTACAGTGTGGCGCCGGAACGCTTGATCGCTTGGCGGTGGTCTATGCGTCTTTGCTGGCCGGCCTCTCATCAGACAAAACTATACTCAGCTGAATCTTATGCCCATAACGATTTCTACAGTGTGGCGCCGAAACGCTTGATCGCTTGGCGGTGGTCTATGCGTCTTTGCTGGCCGGCCTCTCATCAGACAAAACTATACTCAGCTGAATCTAATGCCCATAACGATTTCTACAGTGTGGCGCCGAAACGCTTGATCGCTTGGCGGTGGTCTATGCGTCTTTGCTGGCCGGCCTCTCATCAGACAAAACTATACTCAGCTGAATCTAATGCCCATAACGATTTCTACAGTGTGGCGCCGAAACGCTTGATCGCTTGGCGGTGGTCTATGCGTCTTTGCTGGCCGGCCTCTCATCAGACAAAACTATACTCAGCTGAATCTAATGCCCATAACGATTTCTACACAGTGTGGCGCCGGAACGCTTGATCGCTTGGCGGTGGTTTATGCGTCTTTGCTGGCCGGTCTCTCATCAGACAAAACTATACTACACAGTTGATAGTGTCGAAAAAGAGCGTACCCTTAGTATTCTTTCTTCTTGCTCCACTCCTGACTTCGTCCCATTTACCTTCGAGTCTTTCACTGAATGTGATGTTAAGAAGACCACTTTGTCCATCGCTTCGAATGCTGTTGGCTCTGACTGTATTAGCCGGAACATGATCATACCTATCCTTGACATCGTTTCTCCTGTCTTGACTCATATCCTCAATTATTCCATCTCCTCTGGCGAATTCCCTGATGCTTGGAAAAATGCACAAATTATTCCTCTACCAAAAAAGGCTAAACCTACTTCTGTCTCTGACTTCCGCCCCATCTCCATCTTACCTTTCCTGTCCAAAGTCCTCGAAAAGCTTGTTTATCATCAGCTGAGGCTTTTCCTTGATAAACATCTACTCCTGAGTCCGTTGCAGTCTGGATTTCGGTCAGGACATAGCACAGTCACTGCACTTGTAAAGCTGACTGATGACATTCGATTGGCGATGGACAATAAGCAGCTCACAGTTCTCACTTTGCTTGACTTTAGTAATGCGTTTAACACAGTTGACTATGATATCTTGCTGAGGCTGCTACGTTCTATTAACATATCTCCATCGGTGGTAGACTGGTTTCGGAGTTACCTCAAAGGCCGCCGACAGCGCATCCGGGTAGATGAAAGTTTTTCATCCTGGTGTGATGTTACGGCTGGGGTCCCTCAGGGTGGCGTGTTGTCTCCTTTACTTTTCGCAATCTTCATTAATTCTATCACAAATAACATCTCTTCTCTCTATCACATGTATGCAGATGATATCCAAATCTATCGCTCAGCACCTATTGGTGAGCTTAGTTCTGCAGTAGCTGCTGTTAACAGAGACCTCGCTGCTATATCTATTTGGAGCACTCAGTTTGGTCTGAAGGTCAACCCAGCTAAATCCCAAGCTATAATTATTGGTAGCCCCGGGATGATCGCCAGAGTTGACTGGCATAATCTTCCTCCAGTGTCATTTAATGGGGTTACCATTGCTTACTGCGGTTCTGTTAAAGACCTCGGCGTACATATAGATCGGGAGCTGTCATGGGCCACACACCTGAAAGAATTAAGCAGGAAAACCTTTGCAGCTATGAGCTCGTTGCGGCGGTTGCAGTCTTTTCTTCCAATTCCTACCAAGGTTATGTTAGCACAATCTCTCCTCCTCTCTATACTTGACTACGCGGACGCAAGCTTTCTCAATATGAATGAAGACCAGCTTAATAAACTTGAGCGTCTCCAAAATCTTGCAATTCGGTTTATATTTGGCCTACGCAAGTATGACCATATCTCTGAATTTCGACAAAAGCTCAACTGGCTCCCTATCCGCCGTTGCCGGGATCTGCATGTTCTTTCTCTACTGTACTGTGTATTATATGATCCTAGAACCCCTCCTTACCTCAAGGAGAAATTCAAATTTCTTGGGGAACATTCAGACCTCAGAACCTGTCGTACCTTGACACTTAAAATGCCATTCCATAAAACAAAGATGTTCCAAAAATCCTTCACCGTACAGGCAACTCTTTTATGGAATGCACTCCCCCTCGAGATACGACAGTCTAAATCTTTGTACATTTTCAAGAATGCGGTCAAAGATCACTATTTGAGTACCTAGTTGATGCAAATGATGACTGTTATTTATTCATATTATCTTGTCCTTATTAGTGGACATTATATTATTATATTGTATATATTAGTTTATAGTTTGATGATTATGTATTGAATATCTTTGTTTATTTGTTTAACCTAGTTTATGTATTAGTTTGTAGTTATTTGTATGTATATAGTTTATAAATCTTCACCACCTGCAAAATCTAGTTCCTTTGTTTTCCTTTTCTCAAGGTTGCCTGGCAGAGATCGCTGCTAAGCGATAAGGCCGCCTTTTGTGCCTAAAATTAGTTTATTATGTATTTCTGTTTTGTACAATTTCTTGTGTGGTGCAAATAAAGTGTATTTATTTATTTATTATTTATTTATACTCAGCTGATTACGTTAGTAATATTATATATTCGTTGTCTGAAGTCACACAAATGATATAGATATTTAAATCCACAAAAACGCTAATCTTTCAAAATCGCTTAACGTTTTATTCGATTCGTATGGAGTTTGACAGGGTATGGCGCGTCATCGTCGATAGAAATATCTTATTGAAGATAGCACTGACCACCGAATAACCATTAATATTCAAACCCCTTTCAGCTTTCAAAACCCGCAAGCAAGCCCTTAATTCTGTCCCGACTCTCAGGGACACACTACAGAAAATGAGATAATTATTTTCAAACGGAAGCGAAGAGTGCAGCCTCCGCGACGTGACAGATTAAAAATTAACGTAACTAACTAACGAGCTGCGAAATTGAAAAGCACAATGAGGGGCGTGCAATTGTAATAAAGTGGAAAGCAATTAGTGAGACAATTACCGGGGGTCGTCTTGCGGATTGTCGCGCGACGAAATGTTGCAGCATCCGATTTGTACGGAGAACTTACTGGCTGGTTTTATACTTAAAAAATAATTATCTGGGTGACCGAGCTTCGATCGGTAGTAATACAACTGACCAATAGATGGCAGCAGGAGGCATATTTTTATTTATGTTTTGTAAATTCGGCATTTTATTAAAATGAATCCTAGCTAGATTGATTTATCGTTCCCAAAACCCCTGTATACTAAATTTCATGAAAATCGTTCGAGTCGTTTCCGAAATCCGGATTATATAGAAATATATATACAAGAATTGCTCGTTTAAAGGTCTAGGATTTTATGGTCTGTCATTTTGTCGCACGGACCAGCACACGTATTTTATCCCGGTGCCTATCAAAGAATGACAGCCACTGGCATATTTTTGTATCCATTGAAGTTTTTTTATAAAATAAAAATTAAAAACTTATTTTTCATAGCAAACCTTCAATGGAAAAGGAGTATATGTTTATAATGTGTTTGGCTTTGTTGCAGTGCCTATAATTTTTCGATAGGCCCCGAGTTACAAAATACCTGTGCAGGTCCTTGTGTATATGTCTATGCCACTACATTTTGAGCGAATTTTTCCATAGCCACGCTAAGCCAATAGAGAAATAGTGGCATTATCATCACGGACGCCGTCCGCGATACGACCGCAGCCTTCCTGCGGGCAATAGGCATGGGAGTGAGAACTTCATCGCTATCGGGCGAGCCTTATCTGGTGATATTATGTATTTGGCGTTTATCTCGTTTCATGGGAACGCCGAATTGTGTTAGAAGGTTGCGCGATGTTTGATCGAAATAAATAAATACAAACCGGCCAAGTGCGAGTCATAAATATGATTTTCATTTTATTTTTTTATTTCAATAATGTTGCGTTACTAACATATTCTATATGACGATAGGATTTAAAGTAACTGAAATAATCGAATGTAACAGACGGACAGAGAAATTTTCACCATAAAGATGGTCCTTTATTTATTTAAAACTAACTCAGTATATTTTCTATAGTCAGCTATGAATCCCGGTCAATAGGATATAAATTATGCGGGTTTGCATATTATATATCCGCTTCAATGAGGCGAGAAAGAATGGGCGCCCACAGACACCCACGGGTCCCGTCAAAAATAATATCGAGCCCACTTTCCCATCTCCTTAAAACATTTGTACTAATTTGTCGTTAATATAATAACCGTTGCTAAAACTTAATATACACTGTTGAAAATATTTAAGGGGATATACCATCCGGGCGCGAAAATTCAAATTATATTTAGTTTTTTGCTAATAGTGGGCTAATTCTTAGATCGTAGACGTATAGCGTACTGCGTAAACGTACAATGTGCCTCATTTTTGTCACAAAAAACTACATAAAATTTGAATTTCGCGGGCTAGTAGAGCCGAAATACTTTAAGAGTTGGCATGACTATCAGGGTTTGTCAGACCGACATAGTCAAAAGATTAACGAATTCAAAGAGTTTTGGACTCTAAGGGCACTCGCCTACAGTTGCTAACCGTTGCTAACTGCTCTAAGTAATAGTTCCAAAATCAAAATTTCTTAATTTCACGTAGACTTACAGGTCCTTGTAAAAGGTCAATAATACGGTATGTATTTGGTGATAAATATAAGTCGACTTAAAAAGTTTACGAGGGTTCTAACTTTTAACGCGCCCTGAGAAGAAGCCCACAACATTCTCAGCCAGGTTTTGTTTTTTGTTACCACCATTTTACAATAGCTCTTAAAAACTAAATTAGGCTAGTATATTATATAATTACAGCAGTTTACTATCACTCCCAAGGATTTGATTCATGTAAATAATCCTTAATACTGTAAGTAAGCTTTATTAATAAGCTTGCGTTTCACAACCACTTGGAACTTATTGAGGAATAAGTTGAGTTTTAAGGATAGTATTGTATAGAATAGAACACGGGTCTCCTTCTAACGGGAAGTATTTCGCCAAAAGCCACTTGGTAGCTAATTTGGGTAATAATAATACGCAGGCATATTCTGCGGTTACATTTGTGGTTAACATTATTATAAGTAAACTTACCTACAATGGCAATGTAACTAAAATGAAATATTTATTCAGCTATGTTTTCCCTAATATTTTCCTTCCTCCGATTATTTATTTTAAGTCGGTAGGTACCTAGTACCAATTAATTAAAAAAAAAGAAAAAAAAATGGAGAATTTTAGTCTACCATAAGTCGGTAGGTACCTAGTACCAATTAATTAAAAAAAAAAAAAAAAAAAAAAATTGGAGAATTTTAGAGTCTACCATAAGTATAGATCGTCTAATCTAGCAATGAACGCTCTGCCAAATGTTTACACTCACACGTTGAAAGAAAAATGTAGTGGAGGGGCGTTCAATTTTAAATTAGACGATCTATTGGAATACCTCAAGGAAACGCAATATTGACCAACCAGATGGACTGATGACATTAAAACAGTGATGTGGATCCAAGCGGAGCATAACTAGGCAACGCATCATAATAAGATTGAAGTTCATCACCTTAAAAGATTGATATTATGTTGTTTTAAAACTATATCTTTTGTATAGTTTCAGTTAATATAATACAGTGTGTCCGGGATCGAACTAGCGATAATTTAAGAGAGTATTCTATAGCCCATTACAAGCCGCCATCCCTCACCCCCTCCCCGGGAGAGCCATTTCAATTTTGGTTGCTTTTTTGGGTATGTGCACACAAAATCAGTATTATCTTGAAAGTCTCTTGCTTCACATGTTCACACACACACACTGTATATGTCATACATTGGGGATAGACTGTAAAAACATAAAGATGGCATTTTTGGCATTATTTGGTATACCTAGAACCCAAAACGGAAATGACGTAACTCTTCGTAAGCGAATATTAATAACAATTTACACAGTTATTCGAGTAGTCATACAATCTTTGCAACGTAATTATGTCTAGTCATATTACTGATTGCCAGCAATTAGTGCAGATATATAATAGTGCTAATTGTCCTTGCAGTGTTGTAGGTAGGAGTCCACTTTCAATTTTAACGATTTCGATGAAATTTGACCTTTCTAATGTAATACTTAAAGGGACCAAAGATATTAAACGTTAGAGGAATAAGCAAAAGCTCTAGAATCTAGATTTACCAAAAGGTGACAATTTCTACCAAACAAAAGCATTCCCAAGGAAGGTTGACGTCACGCAGGCAGCCGGTCGTAAAATATTGCTAAACATTTTCCACTAGTAAAATAAAAAGAAGACAGAAGAAGAAGAAGAATAAAATTCGTTTTTCAACACACTTGCTCATAAATTGGCTCTAATTTCATCGCACTTAGGCACATAATGACACCTATAATCACAAACTGTGACTTTTTCATTACTATTATTCACTAGTGAGTTAGACAGTTTTTTCAACACACTTGCCCATCGCAAACTGTGACTTTTTCATTTCTATTATTCACTAGTGAGTTAAATAGTTTTCTTTTTAATTTTATCTACAAAATAAAATTATTTTTAGTATTATCTTATTCACAAGTGTGTTGAAAAACGTCGTATCGATACATCCTCGGCTCTCACGGCTCGGATTTCAATGGCGCCTCAGCGGTAATCACCAACTTTCCTCCCTTGTACCATAAACTACTATTCTCTCATTCCCTTTAAAATATGCATAGCAAAAAACCCAATGTAAAAACAGTTTCCAAATTTTTTAACGATTTTTAAAAATAAGCAGATTTTTTTTCCAATTTTTTGATTCAATTCGCTATAGTATCAAAGATCTTAAAATGATGTAGGTGTGTCATGAACTTAATGTCAGATAGTAAATATTATAAACAAATCCGTACCGTACGGGCGGCGTGGGCGGGCGCCTTTCATTCAAAAACATTTCGTGACGTCACTCATCGATCTACAACAATCAACAACCAACTTACTCGCTGTCTCTATTACGAGTAGGTACTTATCGCATGCCTCCTACACTTTATTGTGCCCTGGTACATAGAAGATTGGACTTCTGTTTTCTCTGTGAGCACCCCATTTTCTTGGAAATCTCCTTGCATGGTCAATCGTATTTTATGTATTAATTTTATAGACTTTTAACCGACTTCAAAAAAGGAGGAGGTTCTCAATTCGACGGCATCTTTTTTATATATACCTAAAAAATTTGCAGGGAAAACATAAAGAGAAAAACTTACAGGTATCCAAAACTTGTGTCAAGAAAGCGGGCTCATTTATAAAAGAGCATATTTTTCTTTTCTTCGTTTTTACATCTTCCTTTTTAACGAGCAAAATTGCCTGAGCATGTAATACCTAAGTACTTACGTAAATAACAATTAGCAGCCCCTAGTACAATTTTAACGTCAGTTTTAATATGAAAGTTTTTTGTATCGTCCCAAGTTGAATGTTTCATTACGGCTGGCTCGGAGCCGGATGTCATCTTAAATTGTTTAATAATAATAATTTAATAGCGCCATCTTTAAAATGTATGTGGTACTTGAATTTTAATTTCTGTGTTACAAACTTTTACTGTCACAACTAATAATTTATTGTGACAAGTAGGTAAACTGTTGCGTTCAGAGATGGCGCTATTATAACTACTTAATGCCATCTAAACGTGTTTTTATTTTTCACCTACAGTGATTTCCACAAAACGAAATTCAAACCATTTGCTGTTCGTTTTAAATTGTATCCTAGATTTTATGCTACTCTGGTCATACCTACAGTAAAAGCGCAAAACAGTCGTCATTATTTGATCTGTACTTGATACAGGCAGATTCTGGTGCTCCTAAAATATTGATGACTTTATTATTTGACTCATACATTAACTTGTATGTTTTAGTATACACAAATGCCTATCTACAGCCGCGGTCGATGTGTGCGTGGGCGTCTTTCATTCACATCCAGCTTACGTCACCCACCCACACAACAACGTAGTGTCAAACGCCACTTCACTTACACTTGCCCTTTACGCTATCGCGCTTTTACGCATGATAGAGAGATAACGTAGGTAGGTATGTATACAACTAATAATACATAGTAGTCTAATATATGTATATTAATTGTTGCGTATATTAATTGTTTAACGGGCTAGAAAGACTATGCATTTTAAGAGGCTCTGCCAGGCGATTGTGTATGAAACACTTTTTTATCGCTATCGTATTCTGCCCGCTGATTGGATGAAAAAAAATTAAACTTTTATGTAGCATTTGTTCACGATTGCGATTCCGATGAATACATTTTTCTTACGCAATTGTCCACCTGAAGATTAAAAATTAGATGTCTTTCTAATTTTTTATCTTCAGTTTAATCATCTTGCAACCTAAATTATTCTAGAGATCATCTACAGCAAAAAATCTCAATAACATAGATTTAAAACAGGTCGTCGCTCGCGCTCCGACTAGATAGAGCCCTTCCTAGCAACGACAGCTCCGTAAGTGTGGCAACTTTTTCTTGTATGTGTGTCAATTTGACATTTGTATGCAGGTGCGCGGATGGTAGTGTGCGTGAAAAATTGTGTGGCGTCGGCTCGGGTTTGCCAATTTAGGCAAAGTATTTTTTGCCGCACTTTTGAAGTCGAGGGCTCCCTCGTAGACCTTTGTGGGGTAGTATATTATGTAGATGAAAAATAAAAAATTTGGTGACTGACAAGTGGGTCTGAAAATTGGAGAGAAATTAGGTAGGTACACATGGTAATAATAAAATTTTAATGAATATTTATTATAGTTTTCCATAATAAATAATAATAATTAATTAAATATGTTGCTATGATGTCGACAAAGGATATTGAATATTACGTCGTGAGACGCGGCAATAAGAATAATAATTAATTTATTATTAACATATTAGTGACAAAGTTATTTTCCATTGATACTTTGGGATCGCATTTTTGTGAATGTTCCGCTATCGAATACTGAATGTACCTACAGTGTAGCACAAACGGATTCGATAAAAATAAAATATTTGGTACTATCACTTCAGTTACTGTGCAACTGTCGTTATAATACGACAAAACGGAATGTCTGTATGGTAAAACTACACAGTGTACAAAAAAAAATCTATCATTCAAATGTCTTACTGAGTTGAAATTATGGTTAGTAAAGATTTTGAATCTTGATAGTATCTCCAATTTAAGAAATAGGATACCTCTGCTCCTCCTTTTTATTTCGTAGATTGGAATCAGTGGATCATTCGAATTTTATGTGCTATTGACGTAATAAATAAATAATAAATATTTTTTTTTATTTTTCACCATCAAAAAACTTTTGACACACTCAACACAACATCAATTTGTCGATACAAAACTGACATAATCCGCGAGTCAGACGTCTAGCAAGTTTGTCGCGCTAGAAAAAACCAGTTTGACTATAGCATTAGATAATATATTATTATGTAAAAAACATGTCTATCGTATACCGCCGCGCGCTGTTACAAAATTCTGATATTTAGCAAAATAGGTACAGGCGATAGGTCTGGCGATAAGTCAGGCGGTAGGTTTCTATGCGAACATTTGAAAACTTATATTTTATGTAAGTATTCTTTTCAAATACACATTTTCTATTTCTTCTTTCTATTATTTCAGATAGGCCTTATTAGGCTCTTGTAAAAGTTCAATACATTTGTGATATATGTATGTATAAAATTCTAAATTCTAAATTCAAAAGATTTATCTCATTTAGGCTCATTTCACAAGCACTTATGAATAGTCACATACTTATATAGCTAGTGATAACTTTTTAACGACTTGAAACTAAGTTAACGAGTGTGATAACGCGCCCTGATCTGAGAAGAAGCCCACAACAAACTCAGTCGGGCTTTTTTTGTTGTTATCACTATTTCACAAAAATATAAATTACGAGCTAGTAGTAGTTTAAATAGTTAAATAATAAAAAATTATGCATAGGTACATTATTTTTCCCTTGGCTTATTTTCGTTTAAGTAATCTTTTAAGTATATTGTAATGTGATTGTAATATGTTTTATTTTTGAGATTAGGCTTGAACTTATTGAGTGACATGTCAAATACATCGAGTGGAAATTTGTTATATCTCCTGATGATGCTCCTGTTTCGGAGCGAAATTTAAATAAGAAACTATATAGCAAGAGATTTGTGTGTTACTGTGAGGCTCTGCCAGGCGATTGTGTAAGAAACACTCTTTCATCGCTATCGTATTCTGCATACAGAAAGACAGATTCATCAGATCCGGGGTATCTTTAGCAAAAACTATTTTGGTTCAATTGTGGAGTAAAACTGTGGTTCAAATATGGAGTTTGGTCAAAGCGCAGACAGAACGCAGCGATAACTGGGCGGCCTTGGCAGATATCTGTTATCTGCGAATTTTAAATGCCAGCCGCTGTCCAACTGCAAGCGGGTTTTGGAAAATGACTGCGCCCTAAGTTATACGACTTGTCTATAATCGCCATCGAAATATTTCTTATTTTATTTATTTTTTTATTTTTATTTTTAATGCACCATACATAAAACTTAACGAAACATAACAAAAGACATGATGTGCAAAGGATATATATATTATGTCTAAATCGATTTTCTCTTCAATACCATAAAAAATATACTGCAAATTGGTTCTGATTCCTGAATAATAACAAAAAAAAAAAATGTTAAACCGATTCGAATCGAACCGAATCGATTTTGATTAAAGTTATGTAGAATTTTTTAAACCTAAAAAGTTGCAAGTAGGTACTTACCTACTTTCAGAAACTTGGCATATCAGTTCAATCGGCTGAAGATATATGCTTCAAAGTTAAGTTGCAACATTCCATCCGAACAAAATACACATATTTCAAGTTAAATGAAAGCTGAAAACTTCCTTCTTCTTTAAAGTCGGATAAAAGTAATTTACCTGAAGCTTGTAAAAATTATCTAACTAGTAGTAGTACTAGTAACTAAAGTAATGTTTTCCGCTCTCACTCGGCCGTACCCCGTTCTACATAGCAACATTTGTATAGCTATGTATGCAAATAAAGTAAAATCGTAGTGTTCATCTGTAATTTAGAAATTACTATCTTTCATACAGCTCTTTTTAGGGTTCCATACCAATTTGGTAAAAATGGAACCCTTATGGTGAGACTTTCTCCGTCCGTCCGTCCGTCTGTCACACTCTATTATTTCAGTAACTATTCAAGCTATCGACATGAAATTTAGAATAGTTGTAGGTAATAGTGACCCGACGTTATAACAATCGTAAAAATATGAAAAATATGAAATTTTGTTTTTATTAAAAAAGGGGGGGAAACCGGGTCGACAAAATTTCAAAATGATATAACAATATTGAGTGGGGTATCATATGAAAGGGCGTTACTTGTGTATTCTGAAACTAATTTTTATTTATTTTTATGCCTGATAGTTTTTGATTTATTGGGCAAACTGTCGAAAAAAATACCGTTCTCCCTTACCCTTATCTCCGAAGTTTACCAATTTTACAGGAAAAATAAAATCAACTCGCTGACTAATATACTTTTTTTGATAATAACAATAATCCGCCAAAAACAACCGTATATTAAAACGCGCACATTTTAAAAACGGCTAATCTAGTTTTGATGGGACTTTCACAGGCAAAAAGACTAAGGATAATAACGGGATTAATATTATTGTCCTAGGAAAGAATAATTTTTACTTAATTTTGATTAGCACCTACGTTGCAAGGAATTATATGGATAATACAAACTTTTTGTCCCGGAAATAATGTTAATTTTATTATTTGAATTCCCTCGGGTGAAACCAGCGCTAAAAGCTAGCCTATATAATAAACACATTGATTATAAAATGCGTGCAATTTTTTTTGTATTAAATGATGTCTGATTAATGTGGGGTTGCGTCACTAATTAACCATTAAGGAGCACACCACGGGTCTGCCAGCGAAATTCAATTTTTTCGTGGTTTTTCGCGATTTTTAAGCTAATAAGACATAATAGGCTTATGGCCGTCAAATTGCGATAGTCCCAATATCTTCTTCACGTGTTTATATAAAAATCTCTGCTCGAAAGTGTCGAGTTAAAGAAATTAGTCCGAGATTTGCGAGTTACTCACATAAAACTCGATACTCGGACTAATTTCCTAGGATACACATTTTTATGCAAAGATTTTGATATAATCATGTAAAGATGATACTGCCATCCTCGCAAATTGATTGCCATAAGCCTATCATGTCTAATTAGCGTACAAATTGCAAAAAACCACGAAAATTTTGAATTTCGCGGGCAGACCCGTTGATTTCACGTTAAGTTCTGAATTAAAAAATGTAGTTCCGTATCCAAATTATCGCGCTTCATTGCCGTCTTTGGAACACAGACGTCACGAATGTTTACATAGTGATAATACGGGTCGACCAATTAAAGGAAACGCTTTTTTCAAACAAAAACAACGCAGTCGGAGGCCCGTGCAAATTGGATGCACTTCGCGAGGTCAACCGAAATAAAAAATCCCGATCGCTCCAAAAATAATACGACATAAGGGGTCTTCTTAAACTGGTGTTTTTGTCTCCTAACGGAGATACGCAATTCGTTCTGTGGTGTATTGAAACAGAGGTCATTTGGAGTGGACATTGAAACATCCGACCTACCGCAATAGGTCACTGTAATGTATCCAAGGTGAATAGTTTTTTGAATGCAATATGTCATCTAAGTAGGTATAGTATAGACGATAGTAGGGTTGACATGAATGCAGTTTGTTTACAACTTGGTCCTTTACAATTTTGGGAACTATATACTTAATTAATTCGGTTACTAAACTTTTTAAAAATAATGGTTTTTGTCCTTTTTAAAAATTAAATATGATGACACGCAAAAATTTATATTTTTAAAATAATAAGAAAAGGGTTTGATTGATTAATAAGGATAATAAACATAAATAATATATTTTATCTTAAGTTAGGTCTCTCATACAGCTTAACTCAAGTTTAACCATCCATACAAAAAGGTAAAAGCGCCAGCGATTTGGGCAACATGCCTATACTGATAAGTTGGAACTTGGACGATGTATTTTTTTTCTATGAATATTAAAATTAATATTAATATTTATTAATTGACATTAAGTAATTTTTTATTAAAATAAATTAGATGTATCTTAGGTATCTATATCCCTTTAGAATGCAAAGGCTTATCAATCATGCCAAAGATATAATATATCCGTTTGAAAGAAGAATGGCCATAGATGGTATCAAGTTTTTTTATGCATCAATACTATAAGGAAAACAAAATAGTGTTTTAAAGAAAACACTAGAAATTGTTTTTTTTTTATGTCTGGAATTCAATTTTGCTTACAAAAAACTTTCTTTTGAATGCACATTTCATGTCATAGAGATTTTATTTAGAAGTAAAACTTGTTTATTTGCCTATAACTTTAGAATCCGGAAAGTGCGAGTCGGATTCGCACACCGAGGGTTCCATACTATTAAAGAAGTAAAACATTAAAAGAATCACTTTTGTTTATGAATTTACAAGTATATAATTTACATGTAGGTACTTTTGTTGGCGAACCGCAAACCTAACTTTGTTTTTGGTGGTTTATTGTTTTTATCAAAAAAAGTATAAAAGTTAGGTAGTTGATTTAATTTTTCCTGTAAAATATACATTAATGTCTATTGATTATAATATTTCAGATTTTTCGATCGATAAACTTCGGAGATAAGGGAGGGGGAACGGTATTTTTTTCGACAGTCATTAAATTAAAAACTATCGGGCATAAAAATAAATAAAAATCGGTTTTAGAATTCACATGTAACGCCCTTTCATATGATAGCCCACTCAATATTGTTATCTCATTTTGAAAATTCGAAGTCCCGGTTTTCCCCACTTTTTAAATAAAAATTAAAACAATTTTTTAATATTTTATGAGTGCAATGGCGTTGGGTCACTATTACCTAAAACTATTTCAAATTCGATAGCTTTGATAGGTACTGAAATAATCGAGTGTGACAGACGGACGGACGGACGGACGGAGAAAGTCTCACCATAAGGGTTCCATTTTTACCAAATTGGTTGGAACCCAAAAAATGGTATTAAATCCGGATGTTAATTAAATGTTACTTAGTACCTGAGTTAATGTGGATTACGTAGTCTATAAAAATAAAGTTTGGATTTAAATCAGCTTGGTACGGGGTTCCATACATCCATGATTATTTTCCTTTATTTTTTAAACTCATCGACCTCTAAGCTTTTAAGTATAAAAAAATGTATGAAAATGAACGCTTAATTGAGAGTGTACTAAGGTTAACAGTTAAACATCTATTCTTAAGAATGCACTGACCTACGTTTTCTCCATACATTCAAAATACCAAATCATTTTTAATTCGTGCATATTTCGATCATGTTGTGGTGTTGTTCGGGTTCATATAGTAATAATCTATGCTCCTGGCCATATTTGGTTCGGAAATACTTCTTTAAAACGAAATAATAATCAATTTTGATCAAATTTTTGTAACTTTGGTCGAGTTCCGTAATACCAAAAATTATGAATGAAAACTTGTAACTTTCTTCATTAACTGGTGTTTTTCTTTATCTGGACAGTAAAAACTGTGCTCCTGAATTAATTCGACGTGAAATAGTGTTGTTTTTATTACAAAACAAATAAGCAGAAAACATGTCCTCTTTGACATAAAAATAAGCAAAACTAAATTCGTTTACAATTTCGTTTAATAAAAGTATTTCGGAACCAGATTATTACTTTATGAACCCGAATATTACTACAACATGATCGAAATTTGCACGAATTACAAATGATTTTTGTATTACGTTTGTTTGAGACATCGTTGGTCAGTGGACTCTTAATATGTATACACTCCTATATAATAAATGCTCATGCTTGAACTAGCTTTCAAAAACGGAGCTTGGTCCTTATTAAGAGGGGAAAGAAGTTCGTATTACACGTGTTTAAATGCAAACCGGCTATATCAATATACATATAACTAAATTTAAGTTGACACTCGTATTTTATAAAGTAAAATTGCGTTTTAATTTTTGTTCGGAATCGCAAATTTATGTTAAAACATCGCGGTCACATACGCGGACTCTTAAACAGATCAGAGGAAAAGATAGATAGAGTTTTAAGCTAATATTATTTAAATTCTAAAACCCATTTTGAGGCCCACTACAGAGCATGCTACACAACATGCGTCTACTACTGCAGGATATGATTGGGGATTGGGCTCTCAGAATAAAAGCTGTTACATACAGAGTTTCTTATACTTTTGTCTCCATTACTTTGAAAAATATAGGTTTGTGTAATTAAAATAAAATCACAAACCTAAATACGTTACTTATTGCGGTCTGTGGATGTATAAATTCGAAGGCTTATATAGTAGAAAAAACAGATATGTTATACCGGCACTATAAAAGTAAGATAAAGGCAGCCAGGAAACCGTTCAGCAGATGTGACTTAAACCGATGTGTTTTAAATGTACACTGTCCATTCCTGACCATGCCATGCCTAGAAAGGGATTAAGTAAATAACTTCGCTGTCTAATAATTTTTCCATCAAATTTTTTCTATGGATTGTGAGTTGCCTTTCCAACAAATCTTTTCTGGTTAATCATCGCCACGTAGTCGTGTTCTTTAAAAAAATTGGCTTTATTAACAAACGTTTAGTTAGTGGTCTATATTTTTCCATGTGTCTATGAACACGTATTATAATTATCGTCGCTAAATAGTTCTGTCTGGCCGGGGCCCTCCTGGGAGTGTGAATTATAATAGCCGAGATTAGATTGTTGCTCAAACATTAATTCATTATTATGAAATACTGCTCAATATGGCGATATTGTATCAATGTTGTGAAATTTATAGATTTTTATTGTGATTTTTTTAGATTATGGAAAATATACTTGTAGTTACGAGTATTTTAAAATTTGAATATTGTAGTCTACTTGCTTGTTATTCCTTGTAAAAGGAATCTAAGAAATTTTTCAGCTTTGGCTCAACAGGTCCTATATAGCACGGAATACATAATAGTACTTGACGGTACATATAGTGAGTCATTCATCAATGAGTGAGTCAGTCACTATTTTTTTAAGATGAGCTTAAACTGAATCAAAAAATTTCACATCATCTCATATCTCAAAATAAATTTCATTTCGTTAGCTCTACCCGTTCCTAAGAAAAGGAGGCTACAAGTTATAGACAAAAGGACAAATAGTTACACAGAGTTACACGGACAAGTGATCCGTTTTTCTCATTTAAGGTACGGAACCCTAAGAAATAAAATATTAAGTTCATGAACTGATGCGATTTGTAGGATTCAATTTGGACTCGATTCTTCTAACAACTGCGTCATTACCATAATAATTGATGAAATCGAGCGTGATCGAATAAAATCGATTCGGGCAAAGACACCTATACTATAGACCCGGCGGACCAGTTTATGGGAGCAAAACCCTCGCTCCGGCGTCAGTAGTAAGCTGTAAGCCTACGCAGTATTTCGCAGGAGTTTCGACACATGGCTCTACATTTTCTTGTATGAAGAAGGTTTACGTAAAATGTTCGGATGGGCTCATCTTGATGTTATTATCATAGGATTCGGGTGATATTCTTGGTTCTCAATCTCTGACCAAGGTGACACATTTGATCTTGCCCGTGGATGGAAAAATCCATTTTGAAGAACCTCTGACCTCACGATAGTTTATCTTGAATAATTTTCGGATGTTAGTCATTTACCAAGTTCGTAGTTACGTAAATGATAAAGAATAAGTGTTATTAAGAGTTTTTATTAAAATTTAATAATTAAGCTACAATGTAAACGATATACTTACCTACTTTTTTTAACATCTCAGTTGCTAATAGAAAGTTATCTACAGTTCAAGGTTCAATGAGAAATAATAAAATTATTTTTAGGCAGCTTCATTAAAATGAATTATTTTGTATCTGCTGCGTAGTAAAGATGGGTTGGGCATTATACATATTACATACTTATCGTTCGAGAAGAACAGAATAAATAATTTTCAAAACCTACTTCAAGTAACATACTACGAGTATGTAGGTACCTTAAAATCTTAAAAAGCTACCTTAGAAAGTGACTTCAATTGAATTTTTTTCCTGCGTCTGATGTAGAACTTTTTGTGTAGACACAGATTTTTTGAAAACCCACCGAAAATTAAGTCTATTTTCTTATGTCAGTCTCTAGAATATAACTAAACTAGCAGAAACCCGCGGCTTCGCACGCGTAAGTTTTAGTTTTAACTTAAAAAACATTAGTTTAAACTTAAAAAATTTTAGTTCTCTACGGGAACCATCCATTTTCCGGAATAAAAAGTACCCTTTGTGTTAATGTACATGAAATCTATCTTCATTTCAACTTTAAACCAAAAATTTTCAGTAATTGCGGTGTGAACAAAAAAATCTCTCCCGCATGAATATCTCTTTTTCCCTATTATCACGAAAACAATGGATTTTCCCGAGAAAAAGTAGTTGATTCTAGGATATAATCTATCTCCATTCCAAATTTCAGCCCAATCGATTCAGTAGTTGCGGCGTGAATAATTTTTTGCGCGTGAATTTCGGTTTTTAACTAATCCCACGGGAACCTTGAATTTTTTCGGGATAAAATGTAGCTTATGAGTTAATCCAGGATATAATTTATCTCCATTTCAAATTTGAGCTAAATTGGTTCAGTAGTTGCGGCGTGAACGAATATTTTTCCCGAGTGGATTTCTGTTTTTCACTATGATCATACTCGTAGAAGTCATGAAATTTTCCGAGATGAAAAGTAGCCTACGTATTAATTCAGGATATAATCTATCTTTTTTCTGAATTTCAGTCATATCAGTAATTACAGCGTGAAGTAGTATTTTTACCGCGTGAATATCAGTGTTTCAGTTTTCCCGCGGACACTATAGATTTTTCCGGGATGAAAAGTAGCTTTTGTATTAATCCAGGATATAATCTATCTCGATTTCAAATTACAGCCAAATTAGTTCAGTAATTACGGCATGAAGGAATATTTTTCACGCGTGGATTTCTGTTTTTCACTATTATCATAGAAACCACGGAATTTTCCTGGATGAAAAGTAAGCTTTGTAATAATCCGGGATAAAATCTATCTCATTTCCGATTTTCAGTCATATCAATTCTGTAATTACAGTGTAAAGTAGTATTTCTCGCGTGTGAACATCAATGTTTCAGGTTTCCCGCGGAAACCATGATGTATGAAAAGTAGCCTTTATATTAATCCAGGATACAATCTATCTTTATTCCAAATTTCAGCCATATCAGTTCAGTAATTACGGCGTGAAGTAGTATTTTTCGCGTATGAATATCTGTTTTTCTTTTTTCCTACAAAACCCATGGATTTTTGCGGGATAAAAAGTAGCCTATTTGTTAACCCAAGATATAATCTATCTCCGTTCCAAATTCCAGCCAAACCGGTTGTGCACTTGCGGCATTAAGATTTTTTTTCCGCGTTAATTTCGGTTTTTTACTAATCCCACGGGAACCATGAATTTTTTCGCGATGAAAAGTAGCCTTCGTATTAACCCAATATATAATCTATCTTTATTCATAATTTCAGCCATATCAGTTCAGTAATTACGGCGGGAAGTAGTATTTTTCCCGCGTGAATATCTGTTTTTCCCTTCTCCTGCAAAACCCATGGATTTTGACGGTATAAAAAGTATCCTATTTATTAACCCAGGATATAATCTATCTCCATTCCAAATTTCATCCAAATCGGTTGTGTACTTGCGGCGTGAGATTTTTTTTCCGCTTGAATTTCGGTTTTTAACTTATCCCACGGGAACCATGATTTTTTTCGGGATGAAAAGTAGCCTATGTGGTAATGCAAGACATAATATACCTCCATTCCAAATTTTAGCCAAATTGGTACAGTAGTTGCGGCGTGAAGACGTATTTTAACTTGATAAAATCCAAACTTCGGACCCCCGTTTCACCCCCTTAGAGGGTGAATTTTGAAAAATCCTTTCTTAGTGCTCCCCTAGACCTCATAAGGTATCTGTGTGCCAAATTTGGAGTCTCTAGACCCAGCGGTTTGGGCTGTGCGTTGATATGTCAGTGAGTCAGTCAGTCAGTCAGTCAGTCAGTCAGTTTCTTCTTTTATATATATAGATAGGTAGATACATGTCCAGTAATCCAGTTGATGTTTAAATTTTTTAATTTTTTCAAACATTCCTTCGTTATAGCACCGAATATTTACTGACATAGTTATACTGTGATTGAAAGACAAATGAACATACAATTGTAGCTATAACATAATGCCTATAACCTATATTCCGGTTCATTGAAGTATCCCCGCTATGTTAAGGCTCAAAAGGCGTAGGTGTCCTTTCACGTGAGGCGCTCTCAAAATTATTATTCCCACTCAATCTATAATTACTATGGCTTTATGAATATTAACGCGGACACTTCTCAGTTCACACCTCGCGACCCTCTTACATATATTTCATACGTTTAACATTTAACATAATTAGCGCATTGAGCTCAGACTACATTAAATAAAGGGCATTGAGTTATTCAAATATTCTGAGTGGAGTCTGGATGGTTCCTTCGCGTGAATCGCTTTGGTCAGTTGCTTTTATGGGTTAAAGTATAACGTATATTTGTTTTTAGGTAATGTAGGAGTATGTGGGGAGAGATAAACGTGCATATATTAGTTTCAGGTAATGTAGGTAAGGAGGGCAAATGTTTGGTGATATGCTTCCCTATTCAAATGCAATGCGTCTGGGTAGAAGTAAAGCTGCTCTGTACTGCATTCTTCAAAAACTTAAATTTCTCAGTTTGCCCACTGCCCCGTAAGTTCGTTAGCCATAACCGAACCCTAAAAAACTGAAACTTCGCCTGGCTCCGCCTCCGCTATCCACCTAAAGTTGTGCTCTCTTTCTATCGCGTAACTTTATCTCTTTCGACATGCTAAGGCCGCGTAGCAATCGGGCGCACGCAGTGTGTGAAATAGACAGTACAAGAAAACGCGTGAAACCTAGCCGGCGCGCGGCAGCCGTCTGAAATCAGTCCGTCGTGACTAGCTTTTTCGATCACGTGAGAAGTGAACGTGGCATGGCTGTGGTAATAATTATACCATTGTGCTGTGGGTACTAACTGTAAGTATCCATCCGCTATACAAGTGAGTACTTGACTGCGATCTCACCTGATGGTAAGTGATGATGCAGTCGAAGATGTTAGCGTACTAACTTGGAAGGGGTAAGTTAAGTCACCCCAACGGTTTCTACACAGCATCGTTCCGGAACGCTAAATCGCTTTTCGGTACGTCTTTGCTAGTAGGGTGGTAACTAGCCACGGCCAAAGCCTCCCACCAGACCAGACCTGAGCCAGTTTAGAAATTATAAAATTCCAAAGTGGCCCGTGGCGGGAATCGAACCCGCGACCTCCCACTCGAATCCGAGCGTGCGTCCCCTGCGCCACGGAGGTCGTCAGACTTATGATTCGCAATTACTGATACTGTCGTGGCAGAATATTAAATTCTGCGTTGGTTAAATATACCCATCCAGGAGGACTCTGCAAAAACTGTTCGTACCACCTGGTTGTTCTGTTTTGTTCCAGATCTACAAGGGGCTGGACATCGTGACGGCGAAGGCGTCTCGCCAGGAGCGCGAGCTGGTGCCGCACCACCTGCTGGATATCCTGGAACCCCACCAGGTCTTCACCGTCGTCGACTTCCGAGCTAGGGCTCTTAAGATTGTATCCTTTCTACAAACTCTTATTTAGTTCGATTTGTCCCGAAATTTGTTGGTCTACAAATCTTGCAAGTTAAATTTAATCCACTTTCCGATTACCGATTGAGCTGAAATTTTTCATGATAACAACGCAAAACTATTATGACATGGAGCTGATCTGACGATGGAACCGAATGGTGGCCATAGGTACTCGGTAGTTAAACGACACATCCCCATCGAGTTTGGACTCGTTTGAACCGTCTTGACGAGTGCTTTGATGCTAGATGGTAACCAGGGTCTGTTGCTAAGATAAATACGGATAAAACGTATCAAAGCTTGTTTTTAAAAAAGATTTTTTGTATGATAACTTGTTGGAAACTTGTATCTATTGCACAAAGTCTTAATTGACTTCAATTTCTGAGGACATGTTAAAATACGGCTGAATCAGTCAACCTATTAGCAATAATTCTGTGCTATGAGTGTCACTGTCCTACCATTGAGATAGGGCTTCTGTTTAATTTAAGTAGGTGTCCCAAGCAACATCAACTTGTCATCAATTAAAACTCAAACTCAAAATATTTTTATTTCACATAGGCCTAACCATACAGGCTCTTGTAAAACGGCACTATGATATTTATTGCATAAGTATGGTGATAACTACAAGACGACTTAAAATAAGTTTACGACTTACGAGGGTTCACAAACGCGCCCTACCGCTGAGAATTACATCTACTTGTTATGAAATCTTATCAATGAATTCACACGTTTTTGAAAATTTTTGTGATAGGCGCTGTACTGTGAAAAATAAGCTGTAATAAATTTCCGCAAAGTATATTTTAACAAATGGTAAAAGAGAAAAGAGGTAGTAGTCGCCCGCCTTCGACCTGGTAGTCAAATATAAAAAGAGACCTCAAGCTAGCCCAATTGCCTGAACCGACAACCCAAGATCGCACGACTTGGCGCAAAAAAGTGAGGAGACCCGACCCCAAATAACGGGAACAGGGAAAGACTCTTGTGCTTGAGTCTTGAGACTGTTTTAATCGGTGCTGCTATGGAAAATACGGAAAAAGTCAAAGATACAAGCTCTCTTTCGGATTAAGGAAATCTTTATTTAATCGGAAGGAGTCACATTGCCAGTGGCGTTAATTTGTCAAGCACGGCACAAAAGATACGACTCTGACGTGCTCTTTATAGCCAACGGATACGACCAGACCAAAATAAATAACAATTAATTATATAATAAATACCACCGCTTTTTGATACTCGATGGATCATGTGACTAAATGTTTCATATGAATTGTGTACTAAGAATCATTAATAATAACACTGCAAAAAAGAATATTAAAGTTATCACGTTTTTATGAAATTCTTTTATGTTATTTGAAGCATAAGATTGCAAAATTGGTCAGGTCTGAGTAAGATTCACACACCTACGGTTTCATACCATCCTACTAAAGCCACACAGTCGTCAAGTTTTAAGTTGTACCTACATCAAAATACTGGAAAAGTTACGTTTTTTGTGCCCTTTTAATGTTTATTACATATTTATTGTTTCAGGGCCAAAAAAATGGTCTTTACGTTCTAGATACAATACAGCCCGCTCAAAGACAGACCGACAATACTGTCGGTCTGTCTTTCAGCGGCTTCGTATTGATTGAATTTATTTTATTTTTCAATGGAAAACTTACAGCTACATCTTACAGATTAGTGTTACATCTTACAGCTAATCACAAGTTTTCACAAATGTGTAAAAAACAAAATATACAAAGAAGGAGTTTGAGTATCGAGTGGTAGAAGTTAATGGAAGATTGATAGAAGAAATTAGTGAAAGTGGTAGTGGTAAAAGTATAGGTATCAATAAGGGGCTAAAGAATGAATCTTTGCCATAAATTACGCTAATTTATAATATTTATATCGTCGTGGTCCCGTTCTTACCATTTGGGTACGGTATCGTAACAGTCTTGTCGTCGTCTTGTGTAACAACTGAAAGCCCTTCCGTGACTTGTCTGTGTTTACTCAGCAGTCACAAATGCCATCTTTCTAATGGAATGCGATACAATTCCATCGTACCTAGTAGGTATAATTAACACCATAGTGTTCAACGCATAAATTATACAATATTTGCTCTTTGATTATTTACTCAAATGCTTGGTCTGGTTGCGATGGCTGACATTGCGACAGAAATTTCCAATATTTTATAAAATTAATATTTTACTCGAAGTCCTTTTTATGCGTAAATGCACCTTCTGAAAATGACTGAATTAAAAACAACGTTGCTTTTTATATCAATTCGGCCCAAAGTTATCCACAAAATCTGTGCTTGGAATATATTGGAATCAAGATAATTGATACTCTCTACTTTTTTGACCCAATTATGAAGTCGGAGGCAGAAGTTTTTGTTAAAATATAAGCATAAATTAATGTTGTTTCAATATTGCTTATTAACTACCTCTTTATTGAACGCACATTGTACAGACACGTAACACGTTTTAGTATTGAGTAGGCTTTCTATTATATATTCCGGTCATTGACAGATAAAACAACTTAGATTCGCATTTATTTGATATATTACACGTCATCGTATTGACAAACTTGAAAGTCATAACAAAATAAAATGCTATAAAATGCTAATTGAAACAATTTGTAGAAATAATAATACGACACGTATTACGACTTAACATAACTAAATGTCAAAATATTAAATTTAAGCTTAACGTATATTGGTTTTATTATTATCCTAAAAGATTCTCACATCTATAAGTAATTTTCACACTTATAAGCATTTTAATGTAACAGGACAAACATAAGTTAGTTATAACTAACTTATGTTTGTCCCGTTACATTACTTACATCTGCTTAATTTTCTTTAACTGAAATTCAGATAGACAATTTAACAAATCAAGGCAAAATACCCATAATAGTAGGTGGTACCAACTATTACATAGAATCAATTGTATACCAGATACTAGTAGAACATACGGAAGATGCTGAAGAGCTACTTTGGGATAAAAGTAAAAGAAAGAGAGATTTTGATGTTGTTGATGAAGAAAGCAATAAAAGAACTGCCAATGATAGTGATGATTCTGAAAATTCTAAAGAAACACCGGTTACAACGGCAGAATCCAAAGAAAAAGATGAGTCAACATTACAATCTGGAGTAAAAGATGGTACGATTTCATTAAAAGGTGAAGAAAAGAAAAATATAGATGCTGAAACGTTAAAACATGACGTAGATAATGAAAGTAGATTTACAAACGAAGAGATACATTCGAGATTAAAAGCAATTGATCCTGTCATGGCTTCCAGACTGCATCCAAACAACCGACGGAAAGTGTTGAGGTAAGTTCAGTTTCAATGAATCAATTTAAAGTTAGCCTTTAAATACAGGTAGATTTAAATTTTAATCATTGTAAATATTGTCTGTGACAGCTGCACAGTGCACAGTATAGCCTATAGAGTGTACAAACAAAAATTTACCATCTACATACGAGTTCTTACATTGTAAAATGTAGAAACTGTTTTTTTATACAAAAAGATTTGAGCAAGTAGAGGCGACTAAGTTTACCATTAAAGTAATTGCGGAGCGACACTAAAGCTGCAATGCATTAGAAACATTAGAAACCTCAATTCACTTAAAGTTAGAACATTTCTAGCTTGTAACTCACCGGCAACGAAAACAAGTGTCCCGAGTTGAAAAACATTTAAGCGTTAAAACACATACAGAGGAGCGGGGGTGAACTGGTGTAAAATTCAGATGCAAATGTTATTGTCCTCAAGTGCTAAGTTAGTTTAGTTCCTTTTTCACTTTTTTAGTGAAAACTCATGATGAATTCAACTTTAGCATTAGAAGCACGCAGGATGAAGTTGTTGCTTCTAAGATTAGTTTTAGTTATTGGGACCCGTGGAAATTTTTTCTTTTTGGGAACACGTGACGAAACCCGTGATACAATAATGTGCAGCTTTTTTCTCATCCTTAAAATCAAGAGAGGACTAGCATCACTTAGTTATGCGTTTTTCACCTTCGGCTGTAATATCATCCTCTTCTTCGGGACATATAGAGTCAAGAACTGATCTAAATACTTTATTTTATGAGACTCCAGGCCTGTAGGATATCAATGGCTTCAGATAGTTAGGGGAACAACGTCAAATGATCTGTGTAACACGTATCATAGAATCCGTAGCAGCAGAATAAAATATGAAAATCAACTCCGCCCCGGTGCGCTCTCGCTCCGCTCTCCCTAAGGTCTGTGTGTCTAACATCTTAAATGGTCCAGTTTTATGAATGGTACCTACTGGTTATCAATTTGTGTAAGTCACCTGAATTGATATGTTTATTTTAATCCTTAACACTTAAATTAATTCCTATTTAGTATTATGTTCATGGCAATAGATAGCTTTGTTTCCTTAAGGATGCATTTATAAAATCACATTCTACGATAGCTTGAAAAGAGGGGCATGTTATACTACTTGAAAGAGCCTTAAATGTAGGCTTACTAGATGATTATGTAGTGATAAACATAACTCAATGTTCTAGTATAGGTACTCTTCATAGAAGTAACTTAGAAAACCCAAAGTATTTTATGAAGTAGGTTAAAAAATTTATACTACATATTTCATATTCAAACGTTATTAATATGAGTCAATGATCAACTTTAGCAAGTGAACTTTGATAAAGATTTAAGATACACTATTTAGTAGGTAACATTGACTAACTACTAACTGATTCACTTTTGGGCTTATCTTGGCTATTATTTTATGTCGGCTCTACAATCGCGGCCGTTAAAATGCTCGCGTTTTGTGCGTAAACCGTTTATAAACAATAATAAACTTTGTATTTGAATTCTCACAAAAATTATTATGAATTACAATACATCAATTATCAATCAAGATTTCTTTTGCAACAGGCAAATTCTACCATTAAACTATTTTCTAACAGTTTTAATATGAATTGTTATCGGCAGAATAAACAAAGATGATACATAATATGAGTTGTCAAACAGATGCGTCAACATTGGGGTCCGAATACTTGACCTGATAATTGACTCTCTCTCTTTTTTCACCTCTTGTTTAAAATTATATGTTAGTTTAGATTTTATTTTAAGTACTGCATATTTAATGTTCTTGAATATTGATTCGTCAATTACAAGAAAATGATTTTATAAATCATTGAATTAATAACTCAATGCGTACCGTCGCTAAGATATCCATACAAGTCGTAAGAGTGTGTTCAAGGCTTTCAAAATGTATTTCCGGGCAAGTGTATTACCCACTTAACGAGTAAGTATAATTTTAATTTTTATCATAAACTGTATTATTCATTGGACCCTTGACAGTTCTTGGAAAGAATCATAAAAACGGTCAGAGGTTATCTTAAGTAATTAAATTTTTGTTCGAAACATTTCATCATTAAATAATCCCTAATTCGGAATATGTCATAGTTAAAACCAATGGTTGATAAGTAGTAATTACCTACTAATCGTGGCAAATACGACCGCACTCGCTTAATTCAAGTTTTATAAGGTTTTTGCATTACAAACAAACCTTATTATTTTAGGTTAATAGCTAAAGCAAGTACCTATCTGTTTCACAAGTTTGCATAAAATTGGCATTTGTATAATAACGTCTCAAAATTCGCTTATTATATCAGTTGCCTTATACCTAGACATATCTAAGGAAACTAGTTTCTGCAGGTCACGTCATACATGCCCGTGGGTGATGGTTTTCGTCGTCCAAACCATATCAGGCCAAGAGGTATGGTAAGACCAAATATTGGAGTGCCTTTTAGTTAGTTTACGCCGACGATGGTGGTACCCGCTGCTAAGGTAGTTGGTCAAGACCTTGCGGGAGCGTGGTGGTTAAATCCCGTATTCCCGCCAGCAGGTCCGTCGTTAAAACAGACCGTGCCTGTGATCGTGGGTGCAATCCCCACATAATCCTTCTATGAGGGAAACGGAATAGTTATGCATTTTCTATCTATAAAAATAGATCTCAGCTCGTTACTCGTAAGAGTCTTAGGCATTTCAACAAGCAAGGTTACCCTGAAAAAAAAATGGATAGCGATTAGAGATACACGAGTTAATATAGTAGGCTAGTAAAATTTTGCTTGGAAACAATAATATATTATAATATATTCGTAATTCATATTAATAATAAACTATTATTTAACTACGCACAGTCTGGAGTCGTAACATCGCAGGAAACATGTTAACTAGTTCTGTATCCACGTGATTTACATAAACATTAAAACCGAAGGCCGCCGGCGTGATGACTGATGACATACACCGCGGCCACTTAACACAGACCTCGCTTGGCGTCACCTCACTGAAATAGGCGCTTACTGACTGACTGACACAATTCTCTGAATGAAATGGGTCAGGTAAGGATTTCTTGGAGCTTACTCTTTAGAAATCGATTTAAATCTCGGAGTATTGAGGAAGTTCAATCCACGAAGACGCGCCCCACTCCTTCTATATTCCATATCAAGCTAGTCATCATCATTTTTAGGGTTCCATACCAAAATGGTAAAAATGGAACCCCTAGGGTGACACTTTCTCCGTCCGTCTGTCCGTCTGTCACACTCGATTAATCCAGTAACTATTAAAGCTATCAACCTGAAATTTGGAACAGTTGTAGGTACTCGTACCTAATTATGGCGCGCCCGGCGCCGGCATTGCAATCATGAAAATGTAGAATCTATAAGGTTGATAATCAAGTGTGACAGACGGAAGGACGGAGCACGTCTCATCATAACGGTTCAGTTTCCACTGTAAGTAAAGCTCTTTCAAAAGGTATCCCACTTGGAGTTATATACCTCACCTGAAAACTACAACCCCCTGAATTTACCCTCTTAAAAATACATTTCACTATGACCACCTGTCACTTTATTTTGATCTCATGTAGCCTAAGGGTTTCATTTCTACCACTTTTGTAACGGAACCCTAAAAAAGTAGGAACCGCGCGGCTGCCGGCACGAGGCGCGGGGCGAGTCTATCTCGCTAGTCGGATCGACTTCCGCGGGTCTTCGACCGCGCCCAAGGATTTCGTAGTTCGCCAGTGTGCGAGCGTCTGACCTTGGCTTTACTATCCGCCGCTAGGGTGGCCATGGCTTCTTTGTTGAACATCGCTACTTCTAATGAAATCCATAATTAGCAGGACAGATTGCTATAATCCGCTACTTGAAAAGATTCTGTGTGGTACAATATGCAGGAACACTACCCACATGAAACACCACACACAATTTTCTAACACTTTCTTCGACGCACGTTTCGTCCTGACACCGGGACATCCTCAGGAGATGTTGACTTCACAATGCGAAATCGTAGAGTGACTCTCGTGTCAGCGACGCGTTTTTATATACCCTTTCTACACAGACGGCGCGGATGTCCCGGTGTCGGGATATTCACTTAGCAGCAACCTATGAAATTTTGACAGATGGCGCTACTGTTTTCTTGTACGGAAAAGGTTTACGTAAATCGTTTGGATGCCCGTATCCTGAGGTTTCTTGTCGGTGGACTATCGCCAATTTTTGACTTTTATAGTAAGTACACTTCGAACAAAAAAAGACGCGAGTGTCGTGAAACACCCGGTTGAAACAATGTTTGGTATAACCTGAAACAAAACTCCGTTTTCCTTTACGTAATAAAAATTTACGCTAAGTATTGCACGGTATAACCTATCTCCATAGCAAAATAGGCGCTAAAGTGCTCGACTGTAGCGCCTATTTTGCTATGAAGATAGGTCATACCGTGGACTAACACTCTACTTTTCATCCCGGAATGGAAAACACAGCACCAGATAAATTGCAAATGCGTTGCCGCAACTGCAATTAGTATGGTTGTAAAAAATCCAAACCCATGGTCACCCCAAATGATATCGCGAACGCGGCCCCTTCGATAAACCCCGAATTATTTATCGTCGTATTATAACACAAATACACGTTTTATACACGTGTAGTATATTTACCTAGAACTACATGCGCACTGGTTATATTGTACTTGGTACGTGTAAATAGTCGGCAAGGCTTTCCGTTCCCACTACACTAGTTCAATTACATAGGATCTTTGCTCGAAAAGGGTCAACCATTGCCTATTGTTAATTTTTTCCCTTCGTATAATTTATTCTGATCGCGAATAATCTAGAATTAGTATGACTTGTAATTTTATGTACATATTCTAGTTTAAATGTTAATTAAATACATATACGTTACTATTATATATTATGTACAATATGTAGGTATTTCATTCCATGGAATAATTTCACATTCTACATCGCTGAAAATAAAAATTGTATTTATTTCAGAGATTATAATATATTTATTTTGTGTGGACATAATATTGTAGTTGTTTCAATCCCTTGCTGCGCCGTTGCAATGTGCATAAACCCTTATAGTAGATATGGACATCAATTAGGTAAACTCTATTCTTATGCCTACATAATATATTCCTAACCTATAAGAATAAAAGCGCTTTTAAGACTTTTAACACAATATTAGTACAGTGTAAGTACATATTAACAAATCTATAAAAACGTATAAAAAGAAGATTTATTTTCCTATTTGCACGTAACAAAAGCGTAGTTTAATAGCCCTAGAACGAGTATGTATAGTCATGTTAATTCGCACAATAAATTAAGTCGGCAAGTGGGCTAGTTGCTATGGAATTTGGGGCAAAGGGATAACAAGTAATATAATAACTTTTTCAATTTTGGATGAAATCTTCTACTATATAAAAATAAGTCGGGTTTTCCTTCCTGACGCTATAACTCCAGAACGCACGAACCGATTTCCACGGTTTTGCATTCGTTGGAAAGGTCTCGGGCTCCGTGAGGTTTATAGCAAAGAAAATTCAGGAAAAATTTCAACAGAAAAGCGGGAAAATCTTTTCAGCGCGAAAGCCATCTGGTGGTGAAACAGAGTTCGCCGGGTTTGCTAGTTTAATCTGAATATTAGACAGCTAGTAAAAAGATTTATCAATTTATAATGTAGACAACTTATACCCTGATTTAAAACTAAGGCTTTTATCCTGGGTATTTAATAATTCCACAGTTCTTAAGGGATTTACAAAAAACTGAACTTTGAATGGAAGCAGGTGTTATTTTGCGGAAATCCATAATTAGCAGGACAGATTAATTTGTTTTGCTACCATCCGCTACTTGAAAGGATTCTGTATAGTGCAATATGCAGGAACACCACCCACATGAAACACCACACACAATTTTCTATCACTTTCTTCGACGCACGTTTCGTCCCGACACCGGGACATCCTCAGGAGATGTTGACTTCACAATGCGAAATCGTAGAGTCCTAGAGTAGAGTAGAGTGACTCTACGATTTCGCATTGTGAAGTGAAGTCCTGCTAAACTGAACTTTGTTGAAAGTAGGTTGGAAATGGCAGCGAGAACAGGGAAACAGGAATGGTATTTTTCTCAGTATTTTTTGATAGTTGATAGGCTTACGCTTGACTAAAATAATGCCTGATGGAAAGCAATGATGAGGCCCTAGGGTGGAGCACGTTTCTTTAGGAAGTTTACTTCTCTTGTCTTTTCTGTGTTCTCTGGTCTTGTTGTCTTGTACGTTGTTGCTGTGTTATTGTTTGTTGTATTATGTAAACATCCTCGCGAGCGAAGCTGCTAGCAAAAGTTAGTTTAAATTTTGTTCAGCCAAGTTTACTTCCTGGTTGTTGTTCCTGTAAAATTCTGCAATTAGCAAGTTTCGCAGAGCATCCATCATACGACGATTTATTTTTCATTTTCATTTTTCATTTTTTTCATTTATATTTATTTATACAAAAAAGGTTAATAATAATTATAATTGCCCTAAATTATTAGGTAGCGGGACAGGTGGGGTTTTGCTTCCGGAAACGAAGTTTGAGTCCACTGGGAGGAATTTTTATCGCACTAATAAGTAACTAAGTATATAATAAGTAAATATATAATAAACCTATAAAAAATCGAAACTTTGTATGTGTGTATGTTTTGGTGTGGTTTAGTATTGTTTAAAGTATTTAGATTTTCAGTTCTGAAATTAAAAGTTTTTGCTTTTCTGTGATCCACATTTTTACAGATTTACAAGTATTTGTAGCTTCGTTGCTACATCGAAATATAAGAAAATGAAAAATCAAGCTCTTGTTGGTCCTAAACTCCATGACTGTTTTCATATTATATATATAGTAATAACATTTCTTATTATAAAACCATTTTTAAAACAAGTTTTAAAAAGTACGTCAATTTATCCTTGGAATCATAGAAATCGGTTGGCGTGATATTGAGTTTAGATTTACAGTCCGACAAGGCTCTCTTGGCACTTGAATGACATTGCCAGGAGGGTTTGTTTGTTATTTGTATTGTTTGATAGTGTCCCCTGTCAGTATATCGCTATTGTTTGTTGCATTGTTTTTGCTTAATTCTACTATATAAAAATAAGTCGGGTTTTCCTTCCTGACGCTATAACTCCAGAACGCACGAACCGATTTCCACGGTTTTGCATTCGTTGGAAAGGTCTCGGACTCCGTGAGGTTTATAGCAAAGAAAATTCAAGAAAATTTCAACAGAAAAGCTGGAAAATCTTTTAAGTGGGAAAGCCATCTGGTGGCGAAACGGAGTTCGCCGGGTTTGCTAGTTTGTAAGTATATGATTGTTCTCAAACGCCGTTGGAGCGTAAACTCGTGTCTGAGCTCATTAACAATAATTCCAAAACACTTCCAATCTCAATATAAAAATGTTGGCAGCGTGGAACGTCCAGTTTGGTGCACTCGTCGACCATAGTACCCCCTAGACCTCTAGTAATGCAGGCAAGAGGTCTTTGTGGACATACTCGTACATGTATCATTTTATACCGCCAAATACTTATAACTTATTTTCTAAAGGACAAAATGAAGAGTGAGTTTATATGTAATTTATAGTGTATCATAATTATCGCTGCCAACAGGAATTGAACCCGTATCCCCCAGCTATCGCGGCTAGGTGCTCTGCCAATTGAGCTATGGGAAATGGAAGAAAATTAAAAAATGTATGCGAACTAATGTTAAATGAAAAAAATAACGTTCCTCTCAGGAGAGTTGCTAAGTGGCCAAGATGCAATTTTACAGGCGCTAACGATTATTGTAGATGCACAGATTGTAAATAGGTCGTCGCTCGCGGGATCTATGAGTCGATGTGACATTGACATTATTTTAACATTAGCTATCGCTAACTATAGATGATTTTATTGGTTTCTTTCTACACAAACTATAGGATGAGCGATCGTTAACGTTTCCGCACCTACCGACGCTAAGACATATGGCTACAGGCAGCTCATCGGAACACTGGACGTCTATGTGGTGCATGGTCGACGGCTGCGCTGCAGTGCGAGCGGCTTAGTTTACTGCAGAGGTTTACGTGATTCACTCTTCCCTGTTGCAGTCTGCAGAGATCCATCTCAGTGCCTATAATATACAGGGTTATATAAAAATACCAAATCGCTCTCGGCTTGTAGTTGTTTACACTACCTCTAACAACTTTCGTTCTAAGACTTTTCAAAATTCAGTATTAATTTATTTCATACTAAACAATTAATAAATCATGTCATTTCGTGTGTTATTTCTATAAAATGGCATTACACTGTGATTAAACCAAACGTCGCGCGTCGTCGCGTTTTCTGAGATAATGTATTAGAAATTGTAAAATTCCAATGTGGCCCGAATGACCCCGGGTTTTCCTACTTCAAACAAGTCCTAATTTCCTTAAATCAATTATTCGAACAGTGCGAAGAAAAGGTTTCATTACTTGCATGCAATAATAACGCGAATGAATGAATAATTTTTATTTCTATTTTTAGTCGTACTTTAAACGATAGATAATAAACATTATAGAAACAAGTTAGATAACAGACACGCAGAGGTGGCATTGATTTATAAAATACCTACAAACAACGTTCATTCATGAAGTGGTTAATACCTACTCGCTGCATCGTGAGATTAGCGATAAAAATTGCAGCTTTTTAACCGACTTCAAAAAAAGGAGGAGGTTCTCAATTCGTCGGAATCTTTTTTTTTTTCTATGTATGTTCACCGATTACTCGAAGACGCGTGGACCGATTTGAAAAATTCTTATTTTGTTTAAGAGGGTTTTGTTTCCAGATGGTCCCATTTTAATCAGGTCAGGATCTGATGATGGGATCCTGGAGAAATCGAGGGAACTCTTCAAATTTTATATGGAGACATGAAACTATTTGAGTATTATTAGAAAGAGTAATATTTTTCAAGTTGTCTTATGGTCATCAGGTCAGGATCTGATCATGGGATCTTGGTGAAATCGAGGGAACTCTTCAAATTTTGCTAGTATACTTGAAGCGAGTTGGGTATTTTTTATAGTTACTGGTGCATATGCTAGCAGATACTGATTTGATGACTAAAGTCATCAAGGCAGGGTCTGATGGTGGGATCTTGGTGAAATCGCGGGAACTCTTCAAATTTTGCTAGTATACTTGAAGCGAGTTGGGTATTTTTTATAGTTACTGGTGCATTTGCTAGCAGATACTGATTTGATGACTAAAGTCATCAAGTCAGGGTCTGATGATGGGATCTTGGTGAATTTGAGGTATCTTGTAGTGTGTGTAAGAGGACTTTAGTCTATGTAAGCATATTGTATTGACTGTAGAGGGGTAAGGGAAGCATTAAATGGCGGTTAGCTGTACGAAGTGGTCGTGTTTTATTTAATAATATGTAATCCGATCCAAAACGCCTCAATCTCTTCAGATTTTATGAACACACCTCAAGCGATTTGGGTATTTTTACAACGCCTTGTGCATTTTATTGTTTTCCACTAAAAAGTATAAAATAAAAATGGGAAATGCTTTCCAAAAAACCAACTTCAAATGCCACTACAAAGAGTGAAATAATTTTTATTTAAATTTTAGGTACCTACACCAATTAGAAGTCGGGCGATTGTCTATGACTTCGTCATTACTTCGCACATCAAGTAAGTAAGAAGGACTATTAGGGATTGTATGAAACATTGCCCGACTTCGAATTGGTGTAGGTACCTAAAATTTAAATAAAAATTATTTCACTCTTTGTAGTGGCATTTGAAGTTGGTTTTTTGGAAAGCATTTCCCATTTTTATTTAAACAATGAATAGTACATACAAATAAGCATCAGGTCCGAGTCGCATCAGCGACTTTAATGTCGCTTGTTCTCTGTTTTTGTAAAGTACCTATTTCTTTTTCATGCGCTTGTAGTCTGTCTGTTCCGCAAGATGAGGATGAGATGTTTTTAACTTCTATGATGGCTGATCACTTTGTCACGTCTGCTGCTTGACCAATAATGATGATAACGTCAATAGATGACAGTGTTATAGATTCCTATCAATTAATTCATAACTAACACACTAAACATTAACTGCCTAACAAATCTCCTCCTTTGTTAATAAACATCTTTTGTCATTCAAAAGAAAAAAACTAAATAGAGTATAACTATTCGACCTCTATTCCATTTTCATTTGTAAATGGCTAAGTTCTAATTTTGTAAAAAAAAATCGCTAGTGTTTTTCCCGCCTAAGGTGAATATATCAGCGCTATGTGTGCGTATGCGCAGCGCCACCATTTTCAAGTATGACGTCACATCCGCACGCCATTTACACGGGTAGGTCCATTCATAAGATTGAACTCACGTTAGAAGCTAACATACTCTGCTAGTGAAGTTGTAACTTCAAATTGCATAATATACTCGTACATATTAATATAACAATCCTTTTGGACAGATAATAATTAATTATTTAATATTATTGAAGACCAAGATTGGCTCCATTTCCATCTATTCGGGAAATTTCCGTTAGTGTGCTCCTCTCTTTAGTAGCAATACGTATCTCTGCGAGTGGAGAAAATTCCTTTGGTAGAGATAAGAAAATTATTGGTGGCAAAGATTCACGAGAAAAAGCGACTTTGCTTCCATCTACTCGGGAAGTTGTCGTTAGTGTGCTCGTGTCTTCAGTATGTGAATTGTCAGCGAGCGCCCTGGGTGCGTACTGCGTGTGCGCACCGACGCCGCTGTGACGTCACATCCGCCCGCCATTCACAGGCGGATCCATTCATAAGATTGTACTAGCATCAGAAGCTAACGTACTCTGCGAGTGGAGACAACGGTCTGCAATAGATAACAAATCTATCGTAGACATTTAGGTAACTAAGTACCATCCTTACCAATACCAATGCTAGACGCTGCAACTACATTTAACTGAAAGGGATGGAGATTTCTATATACCTACTACCCGTTCGCAGAAGCTTTGCCGATGCCTTTCCCTCCCACTTTATAATGCCGCGCACAGACGTCCGCGGGTGGCGGTTGTATGAAGTGGAAGGGGAAATCAACGGCAAACGGGTTGTACTAAGCGATAATACATAGAGTAAGTAAGTACTTTCTATACCGAAGAAATACAATAATTCCGTGGTTAATAAAAATGCTATAAACCATGCTATCATTCGCTTTTATATTACATGTCTGTATGATTATGTAATGTATATTTGATATTTAATTTGTAATAAAAATTCTGCGCACATTCCTAACAATTATGTTGTAATTTGTATTGCGTAATTTACAGTATCTGATTAATAAGACATTAATTATTATAATGTAAGCAGACGCGCAAAATCAAACAGGCCTCCGTGATAATAATAGGTGTCGGGCCGAATTTGTCATTTGATTGAATTAGGCCTATCAGTGATATTTAATTAGATCAACACTGAGATACTATAGATCAACTCATCTTTGCGTGCGGCAATTTTGTCTATTTTTTAAATATCACACTAAGCAAAAAGTGACGATATCCATAAATGTCGTAGGTTTTAAATGTTTATCAGAACTAGATTTAGAAATAAACACAATGTACTTATTATTGAGACATTTTTTTGAAAAGAGCAAGTACCGAGTTTCTTGCCAGTTCTTCTCGGTGCAAACCTGCTTTCCGAACCTGGCGGTACAGTCTTGACATTTCATGAGAGCTTAAATATCTAAGCCTATGTGAAATAAATAATTTCATTTCATTTCATTTCAATGTTTGATACTATCGTGTGACACCACAGATCATAGAAGTACATGGATACACCACGTCAATTTTTAATGAGCTTCTTTTCATATACATTTTAACGACTAAGTATCGATGAGTGATGACAACTGTCACGCGTGATTGACTAATGATAGGAGATGCGAAAAGAATGGGGGCGCCAGGTCGTTGATAAAACCCGATATAATTTTGATACACACTCTGTGTATCAAAATTATATCGGGATTTTACACGCCACCTCGAAATATCGCAGTTAGGTGCTCTGTCGCTAAGCTACGGGAGTTCATCACGTAATTTCGATACGTATTCTATACAGACTACAGTCCTTTTGCAGAACTGTGATGCTATGCCATCTTTCAGGAAAAATTTCAGTTCCAATCTTATTTCAAAGGCCCATCATTTCAAATGGCTTGAACTTTTAAACTGAAATTGACTATGAAAGCTTTGAACTTGCCGTCATTACTAATTGTGTGGAACACTAAAGGCCGGGCTACACTACTCGCGAAGTTGACCGAAGTGGGACCGAAGTTGAACGGAGCGAGCAGTGTGGAGGGTCACTTCGTCTAACTTCGCCAATCGGTAAACTTTCTAAGTACTTCGCCGAGGAACCTCGCGAGTAGTGTAGAGGATACATAAAACTAAAAGACAATTAGCGTGTAGGTAGTTTAAATACGTTTTTAAGCGAGTTTCCGTGTTCGTCCACCGGCCGCGCGCAAAGATGAGCTGTCGATTACTGACCGAGCAGTCGCGTTCTCGCATTGACCTTGTCGCCATTCACCGATATTCGAGCCGGCGGCCTTATCAGCAGTGCCCTGATAACCCGCGCCCGGGGTCGCAGCACGCTGATAATAATCAAATTTTAAATACACAGTTATCGAAATTTTTGTCTCGGTGAGGGCTAACGATCGATCGCCAGATGGAGCTATCTTATGTGTCGTACGATGCTGCGGTAGAAACCCAATTATCCGGCCTTCCTCATGCGAATTTGCGACTATCCAAACTACTACGAAATCCGTATCTAAGATCTAGTGAATGTGGGAGAAAACATCAGACACTGGTCAATCCAAAAACTCCAAAGCCTCGAACATCGTAAGATTGAATGTCTGTCCGTATGCTATAGAATATATTTCAGAGAGTAAACTCAGCAACTATAAAATTTGGTTCGCCCGTCACCTTTTTACCATAGAACAACAAGGCCATAGAATCGAAATGGCGTCCTTCCACTCATACATAGTCAACGTATCAAAGACGCGAAACGTAAATCCACGTTTTTGATACAAACTGCCCTTCCAGTTTTCCAATTTCCAACCAAGTATCTGGGTGCTTTCAAGAAAAGAGCAAATACACATTTTCTATACAAACATTGCAAGTTGCAACGGAGACTAAGAATATTTTACAGCTTTTCATCATATTTAAGCGCATGGCCTATCCATTATCCATATTTAAAAAGATTAATGCGAATAGAAATCGCTGCGCTCGTAAGCCGATTGCAGGTATTCGCTTCATAATTTTTGAGAGTGAGAGAAATTGGAGCAGGTACATTTTATATTTCCAGCATATAATGGTTTGTTTCCTTCATTAGGGTACAGAACCCAAAAATACTAGCTCTAGGGAAGCTCGTTTCATTTTGTCGTAATAGTTTTTTCAAACCAGTTTCCGAGACCTAAAATTGTTGAACAAAGGAACAAGTCTGTAGTTTCAACAATAAAGGAACACTTTACATTTGGCGTGAGTTAAAGGCTTTTATCGCGTTTAACATCGAATTGCTCTCAGTTATCTTGACGTACGAGCCGATTCTTGCTCACCTCCACCTCTTACACGTGATGACTTACGGACACACACATTTACTGCCTACATTTATATGTTTACCGAGTACACACTAGTACTGCTTAGCGAATATTATAAAGTTACCTAATATTAGAAATAATAATATTATAAAGCTCTAGAGTTTGTTTGTTTGTACGCGCTAATCACAATGCAAAATCGTAGAGATTTGATTCGTAGACTCTACGATTTCGCATTGTGAAGTCAACATCTCCTGAGGACGTCCCGATGTCGGGACGAAACGTGCGTCGAAGTTAGTGTTGGAAAATTGTGTGTGGTTTTTCATGTGGGCAGTGTTCAGGCATATTGTACCATACAGAATCTTTTCAAGTGGCGGATTATAGCAAAACAAATTAATTTGTTCTAAGAAAATGTTTTTGTTGGATAGTCAATTTATCGTAGTTACGCAAAATCCTGTATGTGTACCTATTTCCCTCCGACCTCCGTGGTTGAGTGGTTAGCGTGTCGGTTTTCAAGGCGCCGCCATCTCTGAGGTTCCGGGTTCAATCTCCGGTCGGGGCAATGTAGAAAATAAGTTTTCTACATTGTCTCGGGTCTGGGTGTTGTGGTACCTTCGTTGTTTCTGATTTCCTTAACACAAGTGCATAATCTACTAAGGGATCGGAGCAATGTATGTGATGTTGTCCACTATATATTTATTTATTTAAGTTCTCTTTTAAAAGTTCTCAAAATAAATACGCTACTCCACATAATAATGTTATTCTTTTGTAAAGTGTTCCTTGATTCATTATAACGGGGCGACAGCTTGAGTAATAAGTATGGAGCTTGAAAAGTTTTCTTGGCTAAGGTCTAAAAAATTACAAATATTTATTAAAAAAAATTGCCAAGTTTCATGTTACTCAGTTATTAGGGATACTTATAAACTTTCTTTCATTCCTATAGAACTTGGCGCCCATGTATATTTCAATACTATTTATTTATTTATTGAATGTTGAACCAACGTTTGGCCTCCATTTATCTACATTAATTATGTTTTGGGTGGATGCAATTTTATGTAAAATACTTGTAAATCCGATTAATATTTTAAATTACCAAATCATATTATACTTAAAACCAATTTTCCCAGTGACACAGTTGTGAAAAAAAATTTATATTGTACAAAGTAACAAAGCAATTACAATATACAGTACGTAACACTGACCTCGTTTCGTTCACTTTATTATAGGTACATGTGCTGTATAGAACAATTAATAATTTTCAATAGAATTTTCCGTTGCCATGCTTTAACAAAACCAACGTAAGTATTTCGTGTCAATAAAATATCGACACATATTAAATAAAGAGTGTAGATTCAGGTGTATGCACGTAGAAATAATGGTGAATATATTACATTTTTCTCAGACCTTAAACCAATATAGGCGCCTCATCTTCCATGTTCAAATATTTGCTGATGAACATATTATACAATATTATTACACATTTTTTTTTGAAATATGTGTAAAGAATGAAATGTAAAACTACACGCCCCATTCCGTCATATTTTAAAACATTTAGTATTCCGCAATTTGTAAGCTAATAAGACGTAATAGGCCTATTTCAGTTAAATTGCAGGAATAGCAGTAACATCTTCACATATTTATAGTAAAATCTTTGTGTAAAATTTGTACATTTATTAATAAATTGATTTATAATACTTAGATCGTCTCTCGCGCTCCGACTAGATAGAGCCCTTTCTAAACACGACAACTCCGTGTGTGCGGGAACTTTTTTTTGTAGTGTGAGTGTGTCAATTTAGAATTTGTATGGTGCGCGGTTGCTAGTGTGCGTGAAATATAGTGTACTTATTACTCATTTTCTTTAGTATTTTTTGCCGCATTTTTAAAGTCGAGGGCTCCCTCATGAACCTCTATGATTTATTATATGAAATTAGTTCGAGTTTGACGTTAGTAACTCATGATTCGAGGAATGTTCCCGCGGTACGTGGCAACAGCTAGTTCATAATATTATAAGGATTAGGCATTGATAATAATAGTCAAGATAGGCCCATCCGAACATTTTACGTAAACCTTCTTCATGCAAGAAAATGTAGCGCCATGTGTCGAAACTCCTGCGAAATACTGCGTAGGTTTACAGCTTACTACTGACGCCGGAGGGGGTTTAGCTCCCATAAACTGGCGACATTTTTTCGCGCGGTCCGCCCCGTCTAGAGTATACGTCAATGGAATTAGGTATAATATTTATTGCTATGAAACCTACGCTACAATGTAGCAACTGTTGCCAGCCTGAGTGACTCTAAAGTCCCAATTCGCCAGCGATAATGATAATAAAGATACGCAGTGAAGGATACCAGCGCAGCAACGCATAGCCGTTGCTAGGCGCTCGCGTTATCTCGCGGAACTCGTGACGCGCCGGATCAATGGGTCACTGTGACTTTGTTTCTATTATACTATATGTTATATTACCTACTATGATAACTTAGGTTGTAAAAGCATTTGTACGGCTACATGTACGCTTGACAAAGCTCAGTAATTGATGCTTTGAAACTCAAGGAATTTGTGACGTGCCGGATCAATGGGTCACTGTAACACTGTGTCTATTACATTGTATAGCAGCCTACTATTATAGCAGACTAGCAGTGCCCGCGGACTCCGTTCCGCGTTAGAAATATTTTTGTCCCGGTCCGTTTGTCCCGTGTAATATCCACAGTCCCTTCCCCCACAGCGCCTGAATGCGACGCAATAGATACTGCCTATATTTACTAACTATCGCCACGCAACGGCCCGCGGCGGCGCGGCGGAGCGGTGCGCAAGGTTTTTATTTTGCTAATATCTTTGAAGATATTTGTTTAAACTATATAGAGTAAAGGGCACAAATATTTTAAATTAAATTTCCGTTCTAAAAACATATTTACAAAGATATAAATTAAAACCATATGGGCTAACTAATCTTCACAAAAATTATTTATTTTTTAACCACAATTTTAACACTAAAAGTCGTTATTGTGAGTTACCCGTAGGAGATAGGCATATGCTATCCCGGTCTTTTTTACAGATTTTGATACGTTCTTTAATATTGTGGAACATTGTTTTGTTCTATCCTCAATAGTTTCCGCAGCGTACGCGATGAAAGCATTTTTTTTACGACTTGGATTACATTATTCAAGTTTAAGTAAAGATGCGTGACTAATTTTGGAATTTATTATAGCCTATGACACTTCACAATAACGTAGCTTTCTATTGGTGAAAGAATTTTGAAAATCGGTTCAGTAGATCCAGAGATTACCCCTTACAACGTCACAAACTCACAAACTCACAAACATCGTTACGCTACCTCTTTATAATATTAGTATAGATGTAGTAATAGTATTATGAACAGATATTATGCTAGCTAATGTTAGCTTTACAAAGTTGCTGGTTGTTAACGTTATTTAGCGCCACACCACGTCTGAGTGTTGAGTGCTGTAAACGCCGGATCAATGGGTCACTGTGACATTGCAGCAATGATTGTACATAGCAGCCTACTGTAATAGCTGGTGTTGTTATTATATTTTGCACTCCTATTGTGATAGCTAATCTGAGCTTTAAGTGGCCTGTGAACTACAATGTCTCCATTCATTCAAAATAACAATTCATTAGTAATTCGTGCATATTTGGATCATGTTGTGGTGTTATTCGGATTCATATAGTAATAATCTATGCTCCTGGCCATATTTGGTTCGGAAATACTTCTTTAAAAAGAAAAAATAATCAATTTTGATCAAAATTTTTATAACTTTGGTCGAGTTCCGTAATACCAAAAATTATGAATGAAAACTTGTAACTTTCTGTATTAACTGGTGTTTTTCTTTAGCTGGACAATAAAAACTGTGCTCCTGAACTAATGCGACGTGAGATATTGTTGTTTTTATAACAAAACAAATAAGTAGAAAACATGTCCTCTTTGACATAAAAATAAGCAAAACTAAATTCGTTTACATTTTCGTTTAACAAAAGTATTTCGGAACCAAATATGGCCAGGAGCATAGATTATTACTATATGAACCCGAATAACACCACAACATGATCGAAAATTGCACGAATTACAAATGATTTTGGTATTACGTTTGTATGGGAGACACCGTGGGTCAGCAGACTCTTAATTAGTTCATAGGAATTCGTGACGCGCTGGATCAATGGGTCACTGTGGCTATAATTGTATACCAGCGTCCCATGAGAGCGGCTATTTTACATTTACTATGCACGGCTTCTATACTCGCGCTGTAAGTTTTAACTGTAGCTCTCCAGGTTAAAACATGAATCTCGCGAAATTTGAACGCATCAGATCAATGGGTCATGTCATCATGTCATTATTGTTAAGCTCTCCTATCATAACATACTGGCCTACTGTAGTTATATAAAGAGCTGCATCTGTGATGAGTAGATATTTAGAACTTTGATGGAAAAGTGGAAGGACCCCTTTATGAGGTACTGGGTTGTTATGCACATGTGGAAGGACACCCGCTACTGGAACTGAATTCCATGTTACTAAGTTAGATATTAGCAATTCCCGGATTGTTTTTACACTATACTTAGTACATGACTGCGATCTCACCTGATGGTAAGTGATGATGCAGCCGAAGATGTTAACGTACTAACTTGGAAAGGGTAAGTGAACTCACCCCAACGGTTTCTATGCAGTATCGCACCGGAACGCTAAATCACTTGACGTTGCGTCTTTGCTGGTACCATCAGACCTGACCTGAGCTAGTACCAGACCTGAACCAATTTAGAAATTATAAAATTCCAAAGTTGATTCCATGGCGGGAATCGAACCTGCGACCTACTCGAATCTGAGCGCGCGCCATTGCGCCAGGGAGGTCGTCAAAGTTGTTTCAGATTACATAGAAAAATTGGATTTTGAAATTGTATTAACTACGAAGCTGCAATCGGGGAGTCACGGCGCGGCGTCGCAGGTCGCACATACGTAATTACTGTAACATGCTAATAACCCATTGTTTGTTTGTTTGTCATAAATCGTCGACGTGCGCAATTAGACGGCGCTAGGTGTTCCCACGCGTACGGGCGTCCGTAATGGGCCGTATTCCACGCGCGTCCAGGCACCTGTGGTACCGTCCACAGATAAAAACAAAACAAAGAAAAAAAAAAAGAAAAAAGTTTCAGTAAAATTCAAGCGAGGAGGAGCATGGGTAAATTCACCAACTGGCGCAGGAAGCCGAGGGACCCGCGACAAGTGGAGGAATATTGCGGAGGAGGCCAGCACCCACAAGGGGCTGTAGCGCCACAGGATAGAGATAGATAGAGTTTAGCCAAGATAAAAAAGCAGTATTTTTTTAAATTATTTATTTGGGTTTACCAGCAGGCTTACATGATTCTTAAAATAAATACATACATTCTTAAATTTAACCCATTTTAAGGTAACCACTAGTTGCTAAATTACTTGTTTATTTGCGAATTGCGATATAGAGTCGATCCAAAACAAAATCAAAATGTAGCCTAGCTCACAGGCGTTTATAGAAAGTCGGACTATATCGTCGGACGTTTTGAAAACTATTTTATACCGAGATGAACGGGCAAGAAACTCAGCACATGCTTTTTTGAATAATAGAGCTCTATAAACATTTTAGGTACAGTTATCTTCTATTTATATTTTGTCATACTTCAGACTTCAGTCTTTGACGGTTTAAAAAGCGTGTAATAATCACACAGTAAAGTGAATTAAAGCAAAACGCGTTTGTGGCAACAATAATACCACCTCGAACTGTTTTCTGAACTCTAAAACCACAAATACGACACCCAAAGTTGTAAACATACTGCCATTTTTTAGGTGTTTTATGCGAAAGATTATTAACCGACTTCAAAAAAGGAGAAGCTTCTCAATTCGTCGGAATCTTTATTTTTATCGAACGATAATAATTGGTGTTGGGTAGTTTAAAATAAAATTGGCTGAATCGAATCGTTCTTCAAGTCGAGAGTTCTTTCGAATGTCCATTCCATGAACGCGATAATATCATTGACGCGATATAGAATTTACTATGTAGTTCCAAAAGTCACCAATTAAATGGATCCGAATATTTTTTACTACAACATGAAAACTAAAATAAAATTGTGTTGATCAAGTGTATTATTTTGCTAACGGTACGCTATCACGATTTCATTCACTAATCACACCGACCAATCATACGTTACGTCTTTAGATTTATAAACTTTCTTAATGCAACACATAATATTTAGCATAATATATTGCTATCATGTATGTATTACAAAAGCGTACAGATTTACAAGGAAAATTATGTGGCCTAATCGAAACACGAATACATAATATTTATCTACAAAAAAAACTTGTAATACATACTTATCCCTACTTCGGATAGTATAAATAGAGTGTAAGTTTGTTTGTTACGTTTTCACGCGTTAACTACTAAACCAATTTTGATGAAATTTGGCTCAGGGATAGATTGGAAAAGGCTATTTTTATATTTAATCAACAGTTCTCGTGGAATTTTTAAAAAAGCTGTATTTTCTACATTCATCTATAGTTACAGCTATAGTTAGATTGTTTTAGCAAACTTTCTTGAAAGTGGGTATAAATCTTGGAATAGGGAGCGGGAACGGATACGGGAATTTCACATTTCCATCGGGATTTGTAAAAAACCAAACTCCCCGGGAGCGGAGCCGCCGGCAAATGCTAGTAATTTATAATATCGTATTTTTAACACTATGTTACATAATACCAGGAAAAAAATAATCACAGTATCATAAAACTGTTAACGCTATATTTCCTAATATCAGAATAATGTGTGGCAAAAGTAAACTTTCATGATTTATTGCCTTCCACGTAAACAAACTCTGTCTTTGAATCTTTTATGTAATAAATAATACTAAAACAAACCAAAATAAAACAAACCAAATAAATCTGCGTTCTAGGGCATTTTGTTAACTATCAAAAAAAAATGTATCCATTCCTAAAATAAGCTGGTGTACCTATATCATCCAAATTTTGAAGGCAATTAGCTTAACCACGATTCATAACAATTTAATACGTACAATAATAAATCAATAAAATCAAAATATCTTTATTTCACATAGGCCCAACTTACAACCAGTTAATAATGGTAAAAACAGTTCCAACTGGAAAAAAAACAATTAGACGGGCAGAGGCTTTTTTGACGGGCAGAGAGTTTGTCATAATACGAGCCATTAGAATTAAACACCTAAATTGTATGAAATCCTTATAATAAAAATACACACAATAACGCATTTACCCAAAAACTTCTAAAACGGTTAAATTCAAAGTTTTTTTTGATTGTACACTTTAATAAAATTGTAATAAGTAATGATTTATGGATTTCAAATTGTAACAATGATAATATATCGATGTAGGTGACTACCGTGCGACAAAACTATTTTGGCGCGTGACCAAAGTCTGAACTAACGATGCTATCTTGTGCTACCTACTTTTTGATAGTTCGCTCTGGCAGAATATCACTATTGTATGTTATGTTGTTTTTGCTTACTATTAACTATTTTAAACTAAAATAGATGTAAAATTGAGGAGATTTTATTTTATGGCTGCCTTTGTTTTGCAACAGCGTCCTCCTTCAAGTGCCAAGAGAGCCTTGTCGGACTGTAGGTGACTATGTTACTGGGGCACATCAGGCACATGTATCTAAATAAAGATAAGATAAGGACGTGTGTGTAAAGCGTTGGGTAAATTCGTCGCTGCAGACAGCGGCGCCGTGGCTTAGTTGGTTAAAGCGCCTGTCTAGTAAACAGGAGATCGCGAGTTCGAATCTCGCCGGGGCCTGGGTTGATTATTTTTTTGTACCTGTTTGTATATTTTTAGATTTTCTTTTATTACATTTTTAGTCAAATAACTCGGTTTATCCAAATTATCAAATAATGTTTTATAAACCTTTCCAAGGGTAGGCTGAAACGAATTTCAATTACTAGCTATTGCCCGCGGTTCCGCTGGCGTGAATTTCGGTTTTTCAGCAATCCCATGGAAATTATTGAATTTTCCCGGCTAAAATATAGACTATATACCTATAACTTTCCACTGTTCACTCTGCTCCACTCTTTCAAATATGTTTGTGCAAATATCACGTTGATAAGCGGCTTCGTAGTGGTGTAATTAAAGGAAGAACATATAAAAATGAAACAAACTAAATAAATTACAACATTAAACAAAATCGGAAATCACAGCACAAAAATACAATATAGCATTTAGTACCAAAACTGCATCAAAAATATCAAAATGGAAGATCGTATTATAAATTATAATTTATTTTCTCCAATTTCAAATAAATACAACGCCCTTTATCGTCCGATTGTGAAGCCTTCCAATCATCTCGGAAGACGGAGCGTAAAAATTGAAACTGACACACAAACCCGGGCCATGTTTGGAAACAATAAAACTGAATTCTTACCCGCTAATTAGAAAAGTTCCTTCCTGTACAGCTTTAGGGATCCGCACGCCAAGCGGCGAAAGTCCAGTCTAGCAGTAACGGAAAACTGTGACAACTTTATTTATAAAATTAATATAACTTTACTAGCTGACCGGACAAACGTTGTTTTGCCATTTACGAGTATGAAAACCTATCTTTTAGTAGTCTTTTATTGTGAATTGACATTTGGACTTTGACAGAAATAAAAGGATAAACAAATTCCTCTTTTTTTGATGGATCCACGGAAGACCAGCGTTGGCTCCACGGTCGTATCAAATGCTGAGTGTAGTCCATTTTGGGATCACACAACTCATACTTAAGCGTCTTATTTTGCCAGTCGGCCTATAATAAGTATAATGTGCTTCTAAGCTCTTTTTGTTTCCTTCTTTAAGAGCTGACGACGTATTGGCAGTCCCCTTGGGTGCTACAAATGCCCAATGTCCATGAGCGGCGGTGATCATCCCCGCAAATAATCAATTAACTTTGCACAGCTTTTTTAGGGACTTCTGCACGGTATGAATTTTGTATCTCGCCCTATAACTCACTAGTTATTGACCTTCCGGTAGCTGAGCCGCTTTCTAGCTTCTTCATCTCTCTTTTTTCTGAAAATTCGAATATCTCAAAGGGAAGTCAAAAAGAGATAAGTAGCTTTAATTTTTTTATCTAAACTGGGGTTAAATGCTTGATGTAATTGGGGCTAAGTGACATAAATCGTAGAACCCTCAAAGCCTCACTAAACGCTTCGTGATTCGCATATTAAGCTTTTAATTAAAGATGATTATGTAAATTCTACTTTTACCGCTCGGATGACTCCGGTTGTGTTTTACTCTACTGCAGGTGTACTGTTTAATAGCCGTCCAGATTAAAACAAGCTGCAAAAACATTGCTTCTCTCTCACACACATTGGATAGTAGTATCGTGTGAACGAGAGGGGAATATAAGTCTTCATCTTTATATGAACGGGTACTTGTAGTAGTGAACTTATTAAGATTTCCTATACAGATTAACTGTATGCTTATTAAACATTCTGTTATTCTGTTTAATTTTAATATCTAATATCGTCCGCTTTGCTCGAGTACGATGCAATTTGCATAATTTATGGATTTTTAATTTTGAGAGTTAGGCTGCTATTACATCACAGATAATGCTATGCGTAGAGCAGGAATGTTTATGGAACTAAATAATAACGGGTGCATTTGAATAAGTAATTTGTGGGTTCCGTACCCAAAGGGTAAAAAAGGAACCCTATTACTGTGACTTCGCTGTCCACCTGTCCGTCTGTCACCAGGCTGTATCTCTTGAACCGCAACAGTCTCGAAATTTTCACAGATAATGTATTTCTGTTGCCACTATATAACAAAAAATACTAAAAACTTGAATAAAAAAATATTAAAGGCAGCTCCCAATTTACAAACGTGATTTTTTGCTCGTTTTTGTATTTTTTTTTTTATGATAGATAGGCTTACGCTTGACCACAATCATGTCTGATGGGCAGAAATTATGAGGTCTAGGGTGGAGCGCGCTTGCCTAGAAAATGCCTATTCACTCTTCTCTTGAAGGCACCCAGATTGTACTTGGCTGGGAACACGGAAGCTGGAAGGGTATTTGGTAGGCAGGGGTGTTTAATTACTTTAATACTATCGAGAATGGGGCTTGATAGTACAGAACCGTCAGTGCGCGAGCCCGACTCGCACTTGACCAATTCATCATAAAATATGTGTCATCGTAAAATATATGTACCTATCACTACTTCGACGCCGTCTTCTCATTCACGGCGATGCTGCGGTGGACAAATCACACCGCCACCATAAAGCACCATCCTGTAGGACCACTGATATGACGTATCTGTGGATTAATGATTCCATACGTTTGACAGGTCATTTTTTGTGCCGATTTGAAGCGCCTCCCCCGAGCGTCCACGGTACTAAATTGACATTTGATGGAAATGGACCGTCGTTTTGAATGTCATCTGATTTTAAGTTCCATAGACGCTCACGCCAGGTTTGGCCAGGTTACGCAACAATCAGCGCCAAAATGGCGAAAATCAAATGTCTTCATTTTTACGTTGACAGTCAGCTATCCAGAGTATATTCTATATACTCTATGGAGATCAGTGTGCATTTCTGGATCGTGTAACAACTGACAATAGACCCATGCCGTGGACGCGGCGGACCGCGAGAAAAAGTGTCGCCAATTAACCGGTGCCAAAGATATTTGTTATGGCACCGACAGCGTCAGCAGTAAGCCGATAGTATTGTCTATAGACTCTTTCTTTCTAAGTTATTTTTGACTTTATATCGAATTTGCGGAAAAAGCCTAGAGTAGAATGCAATAAATTCTTTCTTCGATAGAAGCGGGGGAAGAATAAATATCAACAAAGTCACCCTTCAAACCCTGTCCATTATATCAGTATGTTTACCCTTCTCTACGTGATATCGATTACAATCGTCAAATATGAACGTAAAGATTACCTAAACAACCTAAAATACTGATAAAATTTTGAGTAAATCATGTGATACGAAGCACGAAGAAGACACAACTAACCTTAGACTGTATCATCACTTTCCATCAGGTGTGACCTACCAGGCACTGTCTTTCCCACCACCGACAACTTGGGCGCCTTCAAATCAAGAGTGAATAGGCATCTCCTAGGCAAGCGTGCTCCACCTTAGACTGTATAATCACTTTCCATCAGGTGTGACCTACCAGGCACTGTCTTTCCCACCACCGACAACTTGGGCGCCTTCAAATCAAGAGTGAATAGGCATATCCTAGGCAAGCGTGCTCCACCTTAGACTGTATCATCACTTTCCATCAGGTGTGACCTACCAGACACTGTCTTTTCCACCACCGACAGCTTGGGCGCCTTCAAATCAAGAGTGAATAGGCATCTCCTAGGCAAGCGTGCTCCACCTTAGACTGTATCATCACTTTCCATCAGGTGTGACCTACCAGGCACTGTCTTTCCCACTACCGACAACTTGGGCGCCTTCAAATCAAGAGTGAATAGGCATCTCCTAGGCAAGCGCGCTCCACCTTAGACTATATCATCACTTTCCATCAGGTGTGAGCTACCAGACACTGTCTTTCCCACTACCGACAACTTGGGCGCCTTCAAATCAAGAGTGAATAGGCATCTCCTAGGCAAGCGCGCTCCACCTTAGACTATATCATCACTTTCCATCAGGTGTGAGCTACCAGACACTGTCTTTCCCACTACCGACAACTTGGGCGCCTTCAAATCAAGAGTGAATAGGCATCTCCTAGGCAAGCGTGCTCCACCTTAGACTGTATCATCACTTTCCATCAGGTGTGACCTACCAGGCACTGTCTTTCCCACCGCCGACAACTTGGGCGCCTTCAAATCAAGAGTGAATAGGCATCTCCTAGGCAAGCGTGCTCCACCTTAGACTGTATCATCACTTTCCATCAGGTGTGACCTACCAGGCACTGTCTTTCCCACCACCGACAACTTGGGCGCCTTCAAATCAAGAGTGAATAGGCATATCCTAGGCAAGCGTGCTCCACCTTAGACTGTATCATCACTTTCCATCAGGTGTGACCTACCAGGCACTGTCTTTCCCACTACCGACAACTTGGGCGCCTTCAAATCAAGAGTGAATAGGCATCTCCTAGGCAAGCGCGCTCCACCTTAGACTGTATCACCACTTTCCATCAGGTGTGAGCTACCAGACACTGTCTTTCCCACTACCGACAACTTGGGCGCCTTCAAATCAAGAGTGAATAGGCATCTCCTAGGCAAGCGCGCTCCACCTTAGACTGTATCACCACTTTGTCCTTGACTATGACGTGTGATCATAGTCAAGGGCTAGCCATATAGTTAAAAAAAATGAGAACAATCATCGATACTGTCCCTTACCATCAGACAAGATTGTAGTCAAGATCTTGTACTCGAAAGTACATAAAAATACCTTGAAATTTCTTTACGCAAGGTTTCGCAGTCACTTCTCAGGCTAAAAAGTAAAACCAAAACAGTAAAAACAAAAAACGTAACCATAAGTAGATAGTATAGTGTACTTGACCACCGGTCTGTTTACTTTCCACCGCCATATAACTGTATCCGAGTATTTAAACGGCCAAATCGATTGACTGATTAAATTAACTAGGCGTCATTGCATTCCTGTATTGCGCCCGGCTCCATTGATCGCGACGTCACGGCATAATCACGGCGCTGGATACCTGTAGCGGACCGTCGCTGCACGCGGGGAAATAAAATGGTAAGACTACGGCGCCTATTTCCCGACATGGCCTACCGTAAAGCCTATAAAAGATCGGTCAGTTTTCCTGTTTTACTGACCCACGGGCAGCGAGTGTTTGGAAATAATATATCTATTATTTTATTGTTATTTTATATAATAATTTGTTGATGATCAACAACTTTTTCGATTGATTTTGTTTGGTGATAGGCTTCGGTCGTGGCTGTTTACCAACCTAACTGCAAAGACGTACCGCCAAGCGATTCAAAGTGTGTCATGTGTTAGGGGACAATCTGGGGACACGGTAGTGTCCCCGCCAAGACGAGCCAAGCGAAGCGCGAGGGCACTACCTATCTTTTCTCGAAGTGTTTCGCCGTATTTTTAAACCCTTATAACTTAGGCCTGAATTATTTCAGATAATCAAAATTCTCGGTAAATGATGTCGCCAGTGAACTTATTAAACCTATAAAGTTTCCATTTTATAGGTCTTATACTTTAGATTTTATTGACGTCTAAAAAACCCAAATTTCGTCACTGACTGACTGACTGACTCACTGATGATCATCAAAATTCCTAGGTACTTCCTGAAGACCTAGAAAGCTGAAATTTGGTATATAAGCTAGTATTAGCACACAACCAACAAAAAAATTCCAAAAGTTGGAAATTTAACCCCCCAACCCCTTAAAATAGGGGATGGAATTTTGTATGAAATTACCGCAAATATTGATGCTAGAGGTCTCAAAATTGATATAGGGACTCTTTGTAATAAACTACAAATAAGGAAAAAAATAAACTAGGTGAACCAAGGAGGGTTCCCTCATTTAAATGATAGAGGGGGGGATACTTGATTCGGACAAATATCCACCTTGCAATGATATTCAAGAAATACACCAAAGAAAAGGAAATTAACCAAATAAAAAATATAGTCGTAAACAACTTACAAAAAGAAGTGAAATCCCAGCAAAAACATTTTCATGTAAAATGTTGCCAAGACGAGAACATGTGGCTCACACTATCAAAAAGTTATCAGATCTCATGTAGAGCAAGACTTCTAACTCTACACGCCCTAACTCTATAAATCTTAACTTTATAAACTCTACACTTTAGTCAAAATATATTATGTCTTGGCTGTTTCGTTACTGTCACATGGGTGTAAAGTAAATTATTCACTGACTGTACTTTTCTGATATACAATACTTAGTTTCTGTAGTAACGATTATTTATTAGGTAGGTATTGAGTCTCCTCAGAAACTGCACTTAGGTTTTACTAACTGCATTGGTTTCAAATACTTCATCACACTTTGCAAAAGTGTGTTCCTTTGCTTTAGAGGATATTTTTAATAAATGGAAGTTTTTTCCCATAACAATGGTGATACCATTTATTTGAATGTGAAATTTCTTGAATTTTGCATGGTCCATTATGCCACTTGCAAAACTCTATTAGAAAAGTACTGAATAGTGAATAAATTCTTCACTTTACGCCCATGTGACGGTACCGAAACAGCCAAGACATAATATATTTTGACTTAAGTGTAGAGTTTATAAAGTTAGGATTTATAGAGTTAGGGCGTGTAGAGTTAGAAGTCTTGCTCTACATGAGATCTGATAACTTTTTGATAGTGTGAGCCACATGTTCTCGTCTTGGCAACATTTTACATGAAAATGTTTTTGCTGGGATAATTATTACTCGTAATACAGGTTAGTACAATGACACTTTCGGCTGCATCATCACACCATGACGTGAAATTGCAATAAATTATATACTTGTACTCTGTAAAAAAAAAATAACCATGAACGATAACATTCTCATGATTTGTGCAATGCAAACGCGCATTGTATATTCACAAATCGATATTCCTTGATAAAACAACTTTTTGTGCAGTGCTCAATCGACGTAAAGTTTCAACTTTCCATATTTCGACTGCGGGTTATAATTGTTAATTAAGAAAAACAAGCTTTATTGTTTCGAAAAAGTATTAAGTTAGGTAGATGCCCTAGCCAGGGTGGCTATAAACTTGTAAGGAGTTCCTTAGTCTAGTCATGTTAGTCATCTAGGCTTCTCTGATTTTCCGAAGTTATGTACATTTGTGGCAGCTATGCCTAGGTATAGCCAGCAGGAAGCTCTCCATAATAATCTCAGAAATGTGTGAAGCTTGCTGATCCGCAATTAAGCTGTAAAAAAGCTCATTCTAAGCTATTAAATAATGAAAATCTTTATTTTCCACATATAGTCCTAAATAATAAGCTCTAACTTTACTGCCAGGTTCGGAAAGCAGGTTTGCTCCGAAAAGAACAGGCAAGAAACTCCGTACTTGATCTTTTGAAAAATGACATTTTATAATACAAATTTTCTAAAAGTATGAAAATTTATTAGATATTTTTAAGATATACCATGGGGAGATTTCTATTTCCCATATCCTGACATTACAAGGATTTTTATCATTAAAAATTATTCAATGTTATAGTAACCCTAATTTATTACATGTTGTTTGACAGTGACTTTAAAACCAACAGTGACTTTAGTCCAAAACAAAAGTGTAAAAAAAAAACTCAATCCCAATAAATCTGTTCAACGCATTACGCAACACCAAAAATTCTAAGCCGTCATCAAAACCTGCTTCGAGTGAGCCCGTAATAATTTGATTATGCCTTCCGAAAGGCGAAAACATATAATTCCAGTGAACCTGACACACACACGGTGCTTACCCACCGTGACCACTGGCCACCAAACGAGCAACAGGTTACGGCTAATATGAGTGTAATGACAGTTGAATATCTCCTCAAGCTATGAGGAAGCCATACCGTGACGAGACGTTCCCTCTTATATGAACTGGGGCTACCATCCTTTTCATTTATCCAGTACAGTCCGGCTGCTCCCGAAAGTTTTTAGGGTTCATACCAAAATGGTAAAGTTGGAATTTTTTTGGGAGATCACCGAATTACATATTATATGTTAGAAGAAATTCGGAACATTCTAGTGTCTTCTTTGCATGATATTTTAAAGAACTATTTATTTGTGAATAAGCTTTGTACCTTGTGGGTGCCCCCAGCATCAAAAATAGTGTCGCGTCGAATGGGCGCGATCTACGATAAAACGATTAGACGATGGTCAATCAAAGCACATTATGATTTCCATCGTCGTAGATGATGAATCCTGGGTTTATTATTACGACATGCTAACTATATCCCAAATCAACATACTCGTAATATGGATCTTCGAAGACGAAGAACAACATACCCAGGTGAGAAAATCGAAAACTGTAAATACGGCAGATGACACTTCAACGGATGATGCCGGTTTTTTTTTCAACGAACGAGAAATAATCAAATCCACATAATTTAGTTGATAGAAAACCTGAAAAATCGACGCCCAAACTCAAGACTCCGATCATGGTGTCTTCACCACGATAATGCTCCAGCCTATAGAGTTGACACTACCGCGCTATTTCCAGCAAATCAGTTATAAATATACTCGAACACCCTCCAACTAAAATCTGTGCCTCCAACAGTCCAGATCTTGCACCCTGTGCCTTTGGTTTATTTTTTTATGCACAGAATCGCATAAAAGGCTGCAAGGTTTTGTCGAAGCAGCAGTTGATTGGCATATTTAAGGAAGAACTTGAATTCATTCCGAAAGAAAAGTGGTCAAGTTGGATAAGTGAGTAGTTTGTGCGCATGTATAAATGATATTTATTTTGAAAAAATATGTAAATGTATGACTTATTGAATAACCTGCGTACTGACAAACTTTAACCCTCTTCTGGAGCAGTCAGGTTAAAAACATACTACAAGTGTCAACCAACGTCATCAGTGTCAGGACAATCCATGTCATACCAAACGCGGAGACACTCTACACGCAGGGAGTTGACGTGAGAACCGGCCAATTACGGGCGATTGCCCTAATTTAATTACGAACGTGTTACAACCTCGGGTGTTCCGACTGAGGAGTGTGGACGGGGCCTATCAGGAAACCATTAATCATGTCCTAATATTCGTGTTATTTGTTGTAATTAAAAATACGTTTCACTATGGTGTAAATGTTATGTAGCTGTCATATAAAAAAAAGATTCCGACAAATTGAGAACCTCCTCCTTTTTTTGAAGTCGGTTAAAAATACAAACGTATGAAAAACCGGCCAAGCATAAGACACGCGCGTTCGAAAGGTTCCGTGCAATTTGAGCGAGCCAAAAATGACAAAAAATACTTACTTACTATATTAAATTGAGTCGCCATTAATTTTTGTTATATTTGCTATAATTGCTCATTGTATGAAAATTTTAACAGTGTAATTATTACAGTTCGTGAGGACAGACGGACTTACATCAGATGCTTATTAGTAAGGCTTAGTAATAGGATCCTGTTGGTATTCTAAAAAGTAGCGTAGATTTACTTGTGTTTGCAATTTGATTTTGTGTTTTGGATTTATATTCGTTTGTATCACTTGCTTGAAGGTGAAGGGCAGTTAAATGCTTGAGAGTTTTAATAATATTCACAACGGTGTGAAGACTTCTAACCCGCACTTGACCAGCATGGCATAAACATAATATAATACACTCGTACATATATGTAGAACAAATAAAAAAATTAGCTCTTCGATACCCTTCTATGAAAATTACAGACCTTACTTTTTATAGAAGTACCAAACCAATGGAACGGTTTACTTTTTGACTTTTGGATAAGGGTTTTCTCACAGAGATAACACAACTATGGAGATGTGTCTATGCCCTATCATTCATTCTAGCCTAGACTTGCGTGACATGCGGCGTCATAATGAGCGTCAAGATTTGTTGTCAAACAATGATATGAAACGAATAAATAAATAAAAAAAAAAAAAAGATATATCATAATGTTCTCAAAGGTTCATGTTTCGGGTTACGCCATTTTATACGCCACTTGACAGATTAATAGTCACGCTAATTGTGTAGACAGGGCTAGTCCACATAATATTGATTCTTAGGTCTACCGTTCATGTATAGTCGAATATATTTTGTACGTATACTCCCAAAACACTGAGGGAAACTACTGGAAAAGTATTCTAGTCTCATGTAGTATGGCAACACTTACTTTTTTAGTTTTCCGTGTGCCTTTCGCCGGCAGTTGTAAATCTGACGTTCATTGCCAGTTGCCTCAGACGTCCAAACAAAATAAATATATTATCAGCGAATCGATTCAGACGCAGCAAGAAACAATAACAGTCCAAACTGGATACATACATAACTAACGCGTTTGTAGGTCAGTTATTTTAAAAACAAGCAGTTTGTTGTAATATCTACGTACCTATGCCTATCTCTACGTTGTGTCAGGCCAGGTTCACTTATCACGTGCTCGAAGAAACTTCGGGTAGCCGTGTACGGCTACGCGACGTACTAATTTCAGACGGCCGCCGCGCGCCGCCTTTTTTGTTCGCGTTAGTTCTTGTACGGTCTATTTCACGCGCTCCGTGCGCCAGATTGCGAGGAACTTTAGTACGTCGATTGAGATAGAGTTACGCGATAGAAAGAAACCACAACTTAGCGTTCGTTGCGTGTTGCTTGCGGAGGCAGAGCCAGGCGCTATTGCGAACTGAATTGCACTTTTTGTGTCAGGGCTAGAGTCGCTATTTCTTTAAATCATCTTGCGGAGTGAGCCTTCTGTACCTTTAGATATTATTATGTATTTCGTTGTTGTGTCCGAATTTGACTCCTTACGGTTTCTATTACCCTTTTGCAGAATCTTTGCCTCATACTACCGCTACCCGCGCTCGTCTGTTATTATCAGACGAATGAAGTGGGAGAAGAAGTAAGGGCAAAGATTCCGCAAACAGGTTATACACACAAACACTCTGGAACGCTTAACCGCTTGGCGGTTTGTCCTTGCTGGTAGGGTGGTAGCTAGAGCCACAGTCGAAGCCTCCCACCAAACCAGACATTGTTATACAATGTCTGTATGAAAATTTCAACAAGGTTGTACAAATGTACAGCCCCTGGCCTGGACCAATTCGGTAATTAAAGACATCCTAAAGTGAAGTCGTAGGTTGATTTTGTTATTTGTCCACGTAAATGTATAAACAAAGCTCGATACCAAATATTTGTTTACCGCGGAACTTTGGTCGTCTGAAAAAAGGTGAAACAAGGCCAAGGGCGTGATAAAACTGAACGAAAAGCCAAAAAACTTCAAGAGAACTAGAGAGCGAACAATTTCTTTCAAAACCAATTTACTCGACGGTATTTATTTTGGGTAGATCTTGGCGGCAGTAAACGGTGGATTTATGACGCGAACTCCCCACGAAGTTGTAACTGTGTTGCTAGGGTATAAAAACCCCCTATTTGTTTGTGGGGTAACGATCAATTTTAGAGTTCCTCAAGTGAGACTAACGGACCTCTTATTGGATCATTTTGTCGTGCGACTGTGCATTTGGCCTTTTTCTCTGGAATTAATAAAGCTACGAGTTTATTCGTTCGTTTCAGATAACGGGCGTCCCACTATTGGACGTAGGCCTCCTAGATTTCCAACCTATACGGTCCTGACGTCAGTCTATCTGCTCGGACGTCTGCCAACACTGTGTTTTCCCATGCGGGGTCGCCTTTCCAGTACTTTTGGGTCCCCAACATCCGAGCTACCTACGAGCTATATTCACTTTGCAACTTCACTTTGTCGCTTCACTGAAGCTACGAGTATCGTTTTGGAATTTATACGTATTGAGTAACAACGTCGCGCGAGTAAAAAAAGCCGCGACCTTACTTGATGAACCCGATCGAAAGTTATTGCTGTGGCCAAAATTAAAACCTAGAATCATGAAAGGTAAGAAGCGAGGTAGCACAAGTAAACCGTGAATGAATAAGATCCACGAGGAATCGGCCGACGTTTTTCCGGTATTGTGATATTTTATAGAATAATTGCATATTGTTGACAACACTGAAAGCAATAAAACGGTACAGGAAATTGGTTCCGTACACGAAAACTCCCATAACATTACGAGGTTAACAATGCTGTTTATAAATAAACCGAACCCCCCGAGTGCGGTGCATTCTTGATGATGCGTTCGTGCTTATGCTATATGTGTTACGCTCGAAGATCGAAAACGCTCATTGAGCGGAAAAATAGCTCACAACGCGATGCGGTCACAGTGAAACATCCACATAGCGAAATTCGTGTTATGGCTCTAATGAAAACGCGCACGACGTGTTGTGGCAATCAAAGAAAGACCAAATAGCGAAATTCGTGTCGCGGCTTACATGCTGTTCGATTACAACGCGTTGTGGCACGTGCCAGAACGCGTTGAGATATAACACGAATTTCGCTATGTGGATGTTTCACTGTGACCACATCGCGTTGTGAGCTATTTTTCCGCTCAATGAGCGTTTTCGATCTTCGAGCGTAACATATACACTTAACTTGACAAATAGTTAACTTAAGTATGTAAGTACCTACTGTATATTTGAACTATCCATAACCCAAAAACCTCACTATATTTAAACATGATGGGTCAAAAGCTGAATTATTTGTTTTTCGTGTGATTTTTTATTTTATTCGGGTTTACCAGCGGATTTACATTGATTTATAAAATAAATACATATAAAATATCAATACATTAATAGGGTATGTAAACCAATTCAAAGGACAAGTAGGTTTTTCTTTAACGAAAATGATCACAAGTAGTCTGAGGATCACAATAACTAACCAACATAGTAAAAGTGTACTAGGAGCGCAACGTTGGTAGTTGGTACAGAGCGAAATAGAACGAACTATAAGAGGCTGTTAAGCACCGGCTGCCGAGTGCTCAGACAGTAACGACTTGGCACTGGAACACAAAATACATACTGCGTCCCATCACCATCGTTTTGAGTAAATTTGAAAAAAAAAAACATTTTAAAATATATTTTTGGATATGACTGAAATAATGTAGCGCAAGCTTCGGGTAAATCAGATTTTTTTTTCTAAGTAGTAGTAGGTATCTAATTATTTCGTTACACCCGGAATACATAAATTCGTCACAATACGTCGATAACTATTACATTTAAACCAATTGATTAAATAGTTACAGAAGTGGCAGAAGGCTACAGCCATTACTCTCCAGACAAAAGAAAAAAAATACACATTTAAATGACACTAATTTTCGTACCCACCATCATATAAGACTACGGTCACACCATTAGCGTTATTTTTGCTTGTTGTTTCTAATCTAAGGTAACTCAGTGGAAATAACAGATTGCTAAACGAAACTTACTAAATCCCTTGTGAAGCAGTGATGATTAAGTAATAATTTATACTGATTTAAGTATGTTTTGTTTTTTGGGTTCTTCTCAGTACGGCCTATTTAGACTTGGAATCCTCTGTTCCTATAGTTCTGTCATTATGTAACAGGATGTTTGATTACCTGCCATAAAACATCCACAACATATTATTGTCTACGCTTACAATATATTGCAAAAAAGAGGAAGGAACACCCGTGTGGGTGTTTCTTTACATATATATTTTTACACCCACATATATAGTTAGAAAATAATACAAAAAAAACCTACAGAAACAGTTAAGAAAATAAAAATAGGTACCTACATTTTGTTGTGCTTGGGCGTTTTTATATCTGCAAGTAATCCAGGTAACCGTCAACTAAATCCTCCTCTTCCATTAGGCACATGTTAAAAACGTGCCTGTGATAAAAATAAATATTCTGAGAATCGCAATCTTTCTAGGTGGTACCAATAATTTTATCTAAGACTCAGCTCAATCGCCCAATAAGACCGCGCCCTAAAAGCAAATTGCTAAACAATTATACAAACATGCGTTTAAAGAGTGCGTGACCAATTTTACTGTAACCAGGTGTAAAATGAGGCCGCGAACCATGAACGCGCATTGGAGGACCACAGAATATATCCGATAGACACAGAAAATCTTCATCGGAATGGAAAAAGCCATTTTCACTCCCCAACCGAAACATTTTCTCTCATTTTCTCGGTTACCGCTTCATGGTTTAGATAAATAACCTAACAAATCTGTGTTTTATGAGTAGCCAAGCTTTTTGCATACAATCAATATTTATATAAACTCGAAGTCGGTTTTTTTGAAAATATTTTTTATTGGTCGGTTAAAAATGTCGATCGCTTGTTCTTAGGAGTCTGCGTATGCCAGTGCAGGTCGATGGAGTAGACAAACGGCGCGAACATCGTCTGCGGAACGTAACTGGGTCAATATTTCAGTGTGCCGCACCTACATTGATGAGAATCATCAAGGTCGAGCTTTTTCTCTCATCTCAACCCCATTTTAGGGGTGAGAATCAGAAGATTTAGGCATAGCCTACCATGCTGACAAATGCATAAGTGTCCAAGAAGGGTAAGAATCTCCTCTTGGAATGACAAGACAGTTTTAATCCACCACCCTGATCAAGTGCCCCAAAGCTCAAAAAGGGATTGGGTCTCTTCTGAGAATTTTTTAGACATAGCCTACCATGCTGACAAATGCCTAAGTGCCCAAAAAGGGCTTATGGTCTCTTCTTAAAATGAGAAGATTTGGTCATAGCCTACCACGCCGACCAAGAGCCCAAAAAGGGCTTTGGTCTCCTACTCCTTGCAGAAGGAGAAAATTAGCCACAATTAACGACCAAATGCCCAAATGGCTAAAAAATAGCTCCGGGATCCGGGGTAATATCCGGCGTATACTCTATCGCCATTTCAAATTTCAGCCAAATTGGTTCAGTAGTTTGGTGAGAATGAATACCTCACAAATATACGATTTTGATCGGGGACTGAAGTAAGTTTATTACTGTGTTTTCATACTCTGTTGAATCTGAAGACAAAAGGTTTTTCTTGCTGCTGACTGCGTCTAAGTAGCTTATATAAATTGCGAAAAACCAAATAAAATTTCAATTCGGCGGGCGAACCCGTTTAGTTCACCCTAAATAAAGTTAGTCAGTTCCTTATTGCCTACAATATGTTCTCGGAGACACAGCGCTGCGTGTGATAGGAATATTTACTGTAATTACGTGCGCGCCGCCCACGGGTTAAATCGCGAATGCGGAACGACCCTGGAAATTTCAGCGCACGCCCTTGAACTACTAGAGTGACGAGCTTGGTGTTGCCGATCGATGGATGTAGGGTTGCCGTCTCCCTAATCACAATTCATAACTCTACAACAACATATTTTAATCTAATACACTTAAAGTGCATAAAACGAGACTAGAGAAAATAGATACATCATTTAAAGGCAATGGGATACGCTTTCATAACAAACTGCGAGAGGAGTGACATCCTTATGTGGTTGATGTCCAACGAACTCGAACGAGACATTTTTTCTGCCACGTTTCAGATATGTACCACTAAGGTGTGGAACACTCTTCCAGCTTCTGTGCTCCCAGCCAAGTGCAATCTAGGTACCCTCAAGGGAAGAGTGAATAGGCATTTATCTATCTAAGCAAACGTGCTCCAACTTAGACCTCATCATTTCTGTGCACCAGACGTGATTATAGTCAAGTGCAAGCCTATCAAAAGTACAAAAAACATCCTTCATAAATATTGAACTTATCCCTCAATTAGTTCAAAATGGCTGTGAAACGAAATCTCATAAATAAAGCTATACTTCTTAAGGATTATTTTCATGAATCATATCCTTGGGAGTGATAATAAATTGCTGTAATTAGTTTTAAGAGCTATAATTATGAAATGATGATACCAAAAAACTAATATAAATGCAGCTCACAGATTAGGCTTCTTCACAGTGCAGGGCGCGTTTGAACCCACGTAAACTAAGTTTTAAGTCGATTTGGTATAGTCTGCTCATTCCGTAAGAGTGAGAACAAAAATTAATTCAGTAAAACCTCTTTAAAAGGGGGTTGCAGAACTATGCGTGGAACATAGGAGACAGTGATATAACATGAATTTAGGACCTTGTGAAATACATTGGCCCCACTTGTAGGACTACGAAGTCAAGTCAGTCAGGAATTCGGTGGAACCACAAACCTTTATGGTATTAGAGCTACAAAATTATTATGTAGTTTCATATATGTACTTATTTATTGATAAACTACCCCTTTGTGCACAAAAGCACATCGTACAAAGATCAAATTTAAAGTCAAATTCTGAACATTGCATACCGATTCGAAATGAGGAAATCTCAATTAAGTTATCCCTGTGGGACACTAAGTAGTTAGCCGACTAGAGAGGTATTAAGGGCTCATATAATTTCAAACAAAGTCTGCTAAATATTTGGGTAGCTCTCGTTTCTTATAATTGGTTGGCATACATTGGTTAACAGTTTCATGGATTTGCAAGACCACATATCCATTAGTCAAAGAGTTAAACTCATCTTTCCACTCATGTTGACTTAATACTCAATGCGTAGGCATGATAAGAATTTCCGCCGCGGGACATCGGCGTAGCAACCGATGGGATGTGACGTCATTGGCAATGTGGTACTTTGCCATTCATACCATATTGCAGATCAATGTCAATAGGCCTACCTACACTGGTGAAACTTTTTAGTTTTTTTTCTGTCTCAGATTACTTCAAAATGTATTTTTGATGGTCGTTTCTTTGGTTAATCTAAAAAATCATATTGAAAAAATCTAAAAAAGGTAAGACGCTGACTGTATTTTGGACGCACAACTCAAACTTTCAGAAGATTCGGGTTCTTATTGACTTGCAGATATATAAATTTCGAAAAGGTTTCTTAATATATAAAGGTCACGTGAGCGAAGCCGCGAGCACCTTCTTAATTCTAAACATAGACTTGTATAGGTACTAAAGACAGGGCGAACAGCGCGAAAAAATGTCGCCAGTTTAAGGGAGCAAGAATGACTCCCATTGCACCCTCCCCCGTCAGTTGTCAGTATCGGTAGATAGGTAAAGACCTATTTCTTTTTTTTGAATTAATAATAATATTGCAGGCACGGTGACACAGACACATAGATAAAAAAAATATAAAAAATAAACATGTATTTCGCAGGAGTTTCGACAGATGGCGCTACATATTCTTGTATGAAGAACGTTTACGTAAAATATTCGGATGGGCCTATCTTGACTATTTTTATCTATTATTCTTAATTTCCTAGCTGTTGCCCACGGCTCCGCCCGCCTGAATTTCAGTTTTTCTTGAATCCTGTGAAAATTATTAATTTTCCTGGGATAAAAAGTATCGTATGTCATTCCCCGCACTTTCATCTAGGGCTATGAAGAAATTCATATTGAGCCATAGGTCCGTTGTGGCGTGCGGTGATTGAAGGACAAATTTCAAATTTTGAAGGAGGATTCTCGGGAACAAAATCATATAATAAGAAACGACACAGCCGCACGGCACATAGAAGGATTCAGTGGCAACAATTTAATAAATGATTTGTACGTAAAAAATGTATACGCAAAGATGAGAGTTTCAAAAGTCCAATCAAACTTAATCGGTTTCAAGTTGGTCTCAAGATGATTTTTATTATTGGTCAAACAAATGTCATTCATTCAACCTCCAGTGTACAATCGGCTTAATACTTTTAGGACAATGACTCGACCTTAGAATTGCTATTATGATATATACGCACTACTGATTAGAATAGGTTAGTTTTTTTATTCAATTCAGAGCCTATCAACAGACTTCAGGGTCATCAGACGAGCCTTGAATAATATAGTGAATATTAAACACCACGCATAATAAATGGTTGCCGAATTTTAAATGCTCTTATTAGGAAGTCTAGGTTCTTTGTCTACATTGTAGCTTTTTAGGGTTCCATACCAAAATGGTAAAAATGGAACCCTTATAGTGAGACTTTCTCCGTCCGTCCGTCCGTCCGTCCGTCCGTCTGTCACACTCGATTATTTCAGTAACTATTCAAGCTATCGACTTGAAATTTAGAATAGTTATAGGTAATAGTGACCCGACGTCATAACAATCGTAAAAATTTGAAAATTGTTTTTATTTTTATTTAAAAAGGGGGGAAAACCGGGTCGATAAAATTTCAAAATGAGATAACAATATTGAGTGAGGTATCATATGAAAGGGCGTTACTTGTGTATTTTCAAACTAATTTTTATTTATTTTTAAGCCTGATAGTTTTTTTATTTATTGGGCAAACTGTCGAAAAAAATACCGTTACCCCCCCTTATCTCCGAAGTTTTCCAATCGAAAAATCTGAAATAATTAAGAACAATAGAAGTAAACGTATATTTTACAGGAAAAATAAAATCAACTCCCTAACTATTATACTTTTTTTGATAATAGCAATAAACCACCAAAAACAAAGTTACGTTTGCGGTTCGCCAACAAAAGTACCTAAATGTAAATTATACTCGTAAATTCATGAACAAAAGTGATTCTTTCAATGTTTTACTTCTTTTATGGTATGGAACCCTCGGTGCGCGAGTCCGACTCGCACATGGCCGGTTTTATTATTGGTCAAACAAATGCCATTCATTCGTGTACAATCGGCTTAATACTTTTAGGACAATGACTCGACCTTAGAATTGCCATTATGATATATACGCAGTACTGATTAGAATAGGTTAGTTTTTTTATTCAATTCAGAGCCTATCAACAGACTTCAGGGTCATCAGACGAGCCTTGAATAATATAGTGAATATTAAACACCACGCATAAAAAATGGTTGCTGAATTTTAAATGCTCTTAATAGGAAGTCTAGGTTCTTTGTCTACATTGTAGCTTTTTTTGTTTTAACCCTGAAAAAAATATCATAGTGTCTGCCTTCGTCTCTACATGGCTTCGTATAGATCCAAAACAAAGGTATGGAAGGGCATGCAATTTTTAAATGTTTTCTTATTAATTAAATTAAGTAATATGTTGCATCAAACTATTTCTAGTAATTTTTAGTTTTTATTTATTTCCTCTAGTTGTGGTGAAAATTTCAGACGAAACATTTAATGTCCTCGGCTAGTGGCAACCCTTGGTTTATTTGTACCCTGCGGTGTACCTATACACCAAACAAAATTCTCTAGTTACGAGTAATACTCGCGGATGAGTGCGGAAGAGACCGCGCCTTAGCCACATGACATATTTCGATGCGATAGAAGGAATGGGATGAAACGAAGTTCAAAAAATGTATGTGAAAATACGTAACGTATCGTAATGTAACATATCGTATCGTAACGATACGTGATCATTTAACGATTATTTCCTTGTGATAACTCTCATACTCGTACATAAATTCCATCCTTCGTATAGAAATATATCATGTTACTGCAGATATAGGTTCACTAAGGGATCGTGTGAGAAGAACGTATTCATCCCTATCGTAATCGTAAAGAACCATCAACAAGAATCGAAAAATTCCGCACGCCGATTGGCTAGAAAAAAAAATGCAAACAGCGAATTTGGTCAATCAGAGGTCAAAATTTATTTACGTTTACGTATGAATACGTTTTTGTCTCCGTAGTTGAAGTAGGCCGTAAAAAGGCCAAGGTGTAAAAAACTACTATAATATTATACAGGATTTTTGCATTGCAATGTTTAGCGGCCTTTTTACCACAACTCTTTTCCATTGTAAAGATAATCCATTATCATTATCACGTATACTCGTACATATTCCATCTGCTGAGATCGCAATCAAGCGTAAAACCTGTCACCTTGTAAAAACTCGACGTGAAAACTTGGAGTTGATGTTTAAATAAAACATCGGGGAATTAATTCAGCGCGTTCAAGGAGAACCGAGCCAAATGCAATAGTGTGATTTGTAAATAAATAAGTAATAAAAGTTGCCACAAACCAAAGATTTTAATCGCTAGATAAGCCCTAAACCTTCAAAAACGTCCACGTTTTTGTCTTGTTGGTGACACGTTGTCACTCTCTCTGTCACAAGTGAAACTATAGCATTATGAGAGCACTCACTCAACATGTTTGTGGACGTTTTTGATGTGCGCAATGTAAGCTCAGGGCCTATCTTGCGATTTAAATCTTTGCCACAAACGTACAGCGTAGATGCTCTACGCGCTACGAAAACGTTTGTAAAGTTAAGATTTTGTTTGTGTTTGGTTTGATTAGTTGGTTGGCGCGGTTGCTGGTTCAAAATATTTTTTTAGAGTATCTAGCAAGGAAGACTATATAAAATCACTCTACAAATAACAGGAGCGGAGCATCGATACAGTCCGACAAGGCTCTCTTGGCACTTGAAGGAGGGCGCTGTTGCAAAACAAAGGCAGCCATAAAATAAAATCTCCTCAATTTTACTTCAATTTTAGTTTAAAATAGTTTAATAGTAAGCAGAAACAACATAACATACAATAGTGATATACTGACAGAGCGAACTATCAAACAGTAGCACAAGATAGCAGCGTTAGTTCAGACTTTGGCCACAAGCCAAAATAGCCTTGTCGCACTGTGAAAAATATTGCGAAAACGAGAAAAATATTCCTATTAACAGCTTCCGATGCGTGCACTGTGAAAACGGTTAAAGAATCACAAAAACAAAAATCATGTTGGAATTTTCCCTTTTAAACGTTTAAACAAAAGCGATGGAGTATGACTATTTTTAAGGTTGACTCATGACTATGAACTTTTTTATGGTAATAGCCACAACGGACCAACGGATCAACGCCACACCTAATTGAAAACCCGGAGAGACAGACATAGACCATTTATATATTGTTGTGTTTAGAACGGGTACATACCACGATATAACACGATGATTTTATGTGCCGATATTTCGACCCAGTTACATGGATCGTGGTCACGACAGGACTGCGGTGTTGCGAGGTGTGTAGCTGGAACCGTCATATGTTTTCCAACCACGAAATAAGTCTTAAATCAATAGACCATTTATTCCGGGTAAATAAATGATTCCCGCAGGATTTGTGAAAAACCAAAATTTACGAGAAGCCGCGGGCAACAGCCAGTGTTATTATAATCTCTGTTAGTCACAAGCACGTTATGTTTAAAAATGTTCATGTCGTCTTTAAATCTCGACACAAAGAGATGAAATGTCGCTTTGAAGCTTTCCGCGGCTGTCCGCGGTCTGTGGCGTTGTTAGTTTATGTATAATATACTATGATAATAACATCAAGATGAGCCCATCCGAACATTTTACATAAACCTTCTTCATACAAGAAAATGTAGAGCCACGTGTCGAACTCCTGCGAAATACTGCGTAGGCTTACAGCTTACTACTGACGCCGGAGGGGGTTTTGCTCCCATAAACTGGCGACATTTTTTCGCGCGGTCCGCCGGGTCTATAGTATAGGTGTCTTTGATAATATATTATTATTATATTTCGGTGAAATTTCGGTATATAATTTAAGGGCTGGATTTCTAGGCTTCTAAACCGATTTGACTGAAATTCGAAACGGAGATAGATTTATTATCCTGGATTAAAACATATGCTACTTTTTATTTCGGAATATACCACGGTTCACGTAGGGGTAAGAGGGGGGGTGGGGAGGGCGGAAGGGTTAAGATCACGTGAAATCTGCGTGGAAGCGAATACCGCGACGTTTTTACCGGTTCCGTACCCGAAGGGTAAAAAAAGGAACCCTATTAGCGAGACTTCGCTGTCCGTCTGTCCGTCCGTCCGTCCGTCTGTCACCAAGCTGTATCTCCTGAACCGTGATAGCTGCAGACTTGAAATTTTCACAGATGATATATTTCTGTTGCCGCTATAACAACAAATATTAAAAAATATAATTAAATAAATATTTAAGGGGGCTCCCATACAACAATCGTGTTTTGTTTGTTTGTTTTTGCTCGATATTGATCACGGTGACAGGTAGACGCTTCAAATTTTCACAGAAATGAAATTAAAATAAAGTTAAAAAATAAAGGGAAGGCTCCCATACAATAAACGTGATTTTTATGCACCGCTTTTGATTAAGTGGGCAGGGGTGTTTAGTTTACTTTAGTACTATAGAGAAAGGGAATATACTCGTGATGGTACGGAACCCTCAGTGCGCGAGCCCGACTCACACTTGACCAATTTTTTTAAACATTTCACTTCACGAAATGCAGCCGACGCGTTACGTGAATTACTAGACGGTAACTCATTCAGTGACCCTGTCTGTACCGATGGTAATTTCGTAAACACAGGATATCGCAAGGCCTGTGCCGATTGTCATGGCAAACTTGTAGTCGGTTCTGTTCCTGCCTAAGTTCTAAGACATGTGCCGCTCTATTTTCCGAATTTTTCAATGACAAAGATTCTTGGAATGATAGGGATATACTTCCATCTCCTCATGAGATATTCTAAAGGTTATGTAATATCTTTTTATAATATATAAGAATAATTGTATATCATGACATTTTGAAAAGAGCAAGTGCCGAGTTTCTTGCCAGTTCTTCTCGGTGCAAACCTGCATTCCGAACTTGGCGGTAGAGTTTTTGACATTTCATGGGCGCCTATTATTTAGGCCTATGTGAAATAAAGAATTTCATTTCATTTCATTTCTACCATGGTAAGTACGCAAAAGACTCATACGTGACAGACATAATATCGCTCCTGAAAAATCGCTGGATTTTAAAACGATTGGTTGTCGATACTACTTGTTTTCCGATAGTGTAGACAACCTGTCACTATTAAGTATCAATGCCTCTATTCGACGACCTCCCTGGCGCAGTGGTTCGCGCTCGGATTCGCGTGGGAGGTCACGGGTTCGATTCTCGCCCACATGCCGCTTTAGAATTTATAAAATTTCTAAATTGGCTCAGCCCCCTGATTGTGTAAGACAAACGTATTCATCGTTATCGTAAACGCTAGCGAATTCTGCCCCTCGATTGGCTGACGCAAATCAGGAACCCAATCAGCGGACAGAATTCGCTAGCGTTTACGATAACGATGAATATAACGATGAACGTTTGTCTGACGCAATCAAGGGGCTCAGGTCTGGTCTGCTGGGAGGCTTCGGCCGTAGCCAGTTACCATCCTACCAGCAAAGACACCCCGTAAAGTGCTTTATAGTGTTCCGGCGTGACGCACGCTGTGTAGAAAGCGATATAGGGTTCAATTACTTACCTCTTTCAAGTTATTCCAATAACACCTTCGGCTGTAATATCACTTCCCATCAGGTAAGATTGCAGTCAAGGTGGTACTTACTAGTAGAGGTTAAGAAGTAAATAATTTAAAATTTTAAAACCGCAACTGCCCTGTGGTATCACGACTTTTTCCAAAAAAATATAGCCTATGTTACTCGGAATGAGGATTCTAACGATACCATATGTCCAAATGTATTCAGTCGTTCAGAAGTTATAGCGGAATATAGAAACTCATATATATACATACATACATGAACATTACACTCCTTTTTTGCGCAGTCGTGTAAAAAGAGTAGATAAACCTCGAGGTAATACAAAATAAGAACCAGAAACTCCTGGCTAATCAGTGATCAGCTAGCCATTTTACTTACCGAGACTATTCCTATTTTAGAAATAGAATATACGAGTACATCCATCATAATATGATTAGAATAGGTATTATGTCTCCAAAGTGTAATCATCTAAATCAATACACGAGGCTCTATATAACATTCATTAACATAACAAGGTTTCTATCGCTAGTAAAAATCACGCGAAAATGTAAACCAGGAAGTCATTAAGATCTTGACGTAAATAGTGTTAATTTATCGACGCTGCATTATAGTTTTATCGTCGATAACCAAATAAATGTAACGTATTGGATGTATTTATGAGATGAAATATTAAACTTTTAGTCTATCCACCAAACCTAATATGGCCCTTGGCCCTTGTGTTTTGGATATTACGTATTCAACAAAGAATTCTTGTATTTGTACAAGATTCATCATTTCCGTCCGTCCATACGTCCTTGGTACGTCCAAGGCTTTGCTTTGAGACCCAAATTACTAGAATGCTGTAATTTGGCAAAGTCATACTTATTATTCATGCTGAGAAAGTTATATATAATCTAGTCACAAAAAATATATGGTACGTTCCCTAAACCTTTGTTTAGGGAACGTACCATATATCTTCAACGGCAAGTTTAAAATAGTAACTTTTGTGGATCTTTATCCACAAAAGTTACTATTTTAAACTTGCCGTTGAAGATCAAGCAGATAGACAAAAACTAGAATATCTAGAATGGTTTGGGTACAAAAGATATTTTCCACCTTACACTAAAATTAACCCAAACAAAAGATTTTTTTCTATTCATATAAATTACATAACTAGTATGCCGTAGGACTTATAAAAGCCATTAAAGATATAAATATTCGCTCGGTTTTGCGTAGTTTCAGACAGAATTCCACTTGTCGTTGAATTAAATTAAATAAAACACCAAATCTCACCTTGAAGAATAGACTTTTGCAACATTTGTATAATTTTTTCCATTATAAATTTACAGTGACACCACACGTTTGACAAAATCAGGATATTTTTTCCAAAGGACTCAGGCATCAAAATTTTCAAAAGAACTACGAGATCTAAGAAATGTATGGTTTCTGTGTAACAGGTACGAAAATAAAGAAAATAAAATCACTTGCTTTGTTTTTCATTGTAATAAATGGAACAATAAAAAAATTAGTGTAGGTTGTTACGTTACGAGCCATCAAAGGTTTCCTTCCAAACCTCATACATTTCTGCCTTTATATTCGTAAAATGATCGGCTTAAATTTTGAATTTAGAGGAGTTTCATCTACGAGTAAAGCAGACATTAAAGGAGATTGTTTTTAATCAAATAATTTGAAAGCACCGAAAATGGATGATTTCGGCAACATCTCCCTTCCCACCCAATAAAGGAGGATGGGAGTGTTGAACCGCTAATCACCGCTATTCAATCGCCAAAGCGCAGCGTCACGGCGTTTTATTCGCGCTCCTTTGAAAAGGTTGAAACATGAAACACACAAACAGAGGCGACGGGATCGACCGGGATTAACAGGTTGAATCGAAATATAAAGCAAACGTATACAGAAGTTAGGGCGGACCGGCTTCAAAGTATTAAGCAGTGGTGTGTGAAAAATACCAATCGGTCACCATAAACGGTCCTGTCATCTATGTGATTCTGATCATCTGACACGGAATTTTTATAGCGTTTCCAGCGGTCACAATGCTTTCCGATTAGGAGACTCGACATAAGTGAATTGGTATGATTCGACGTTCATAGGTTGACCGTTAATTAAAATGTTAATTTATACCTTTAAACGAGCAATAATTCTTGTATATATTTTTTTATATATATTTATATACGAGTATAATCTGGATCTCGGAAAGGGCACGAACGATTTTGATGAAATTTAGTATCCCCTGTATACTAAATAGGTTTGAAGCGATAAATCGATCTAGCTAGGATTCATTTTTAGAAAATGTCGAATTTACCAAAAAAAAAAACCGGCCAAGTGCGAGTCGGACTCGCGCACCGAGGGTTCCATACCATGAAAGAAGTAAAACATTGAAAGAATCACTTTTGTTCATGAATTTACGCGTATAATTTACATGTAGGTACTTTTGTTGGCAAACCGCAAACGTAACTTTGTTTTTGTCGGATTATTGTTATTATCAAAAAAAGTATATTAGTCAGCGAGTTGATTTTATTTCTCCTGTAAAATATACGTTAACTTCTATTGATCATAATTATTTCAGATTTTTAGATTGGTAAACTTCGGAGATAAGGGGGGGAACGGTATTTTTTTCGACAGTTTGCCCAATAAATCAAAGGCATAAAAATAAATAAAAATTAGTTTTAGAATACACAAGTAACGCCCTTTCATATGATACCCCACTCAATATTGTTATCTCATTTTGAAATTTTATCGACCCGGTTTTCCCCCCTTTTTAAATAAAAATAAAAACAATTTTCAAATTTTTACGATTGTTATGACGTCGCGTCCCTATTACCTATAACTATTCTAAATTTCAAGTCGATAGCTTGAATAGTTATTGAAATAAACGAGTGTGACAGACGGACGGACGGACGGAGAAAGTCTCACTATAAGGGTTCCATTTTTACCATTTTGGTATGGAACCCTAAAAATAAAAAAACAAGACTCCTGCTGTCATCTATTGGCCAGTAGTTAAACTACCTAGCGAAGCTCGGTCACCCAGATATTGAATGTTAGTAAGACAAACGAAATAAAGTGGAATAACAAGGAAAATTTATCGTAATGAGTCCTGTTGCCCCGGTTCGCTCCCGCCCCGCTCTGTGTGTGTTTCAACATTGAATAGGACAAAAACGAAATCCCTCTGCGCCGTTAAGTGGGGAACAATGTAAACAGCGCGCAGTGACGAAGCTTTATCCATCAAATTTTGCACACTAGATTTATCTAAAACAAAGAAAAAACTATTTGGTGGGATACGCCACGTGACTCCTAAAAGCAATAACATTTATCTACACATGTGTCCTTTCGTGATACTATATAGATAAATAAATAGAGCTTAAGGAATTTCACAATATCCTTTCTTTCGCAAGTTTTGTTCAACAAATTCAATGAAAATGTCGTCATGTGAGTTAAAAATATTTTTTTTTTTAATCCTTAAGTTTTTAAGCTCTTGACTGATATCTTGTTCTTTTACATTTACCTGAAAGCGCCATTTACGAGTAAAGTGTAAAAAAGGCGTACGCAGATCACGTTCATCAAAATTACCCTCAATGCCTTTTGCGTCTTGCAAAAGGACAATGAGTTTTGAAAAGTTATCGCTTTTCTGCTGCAGTTGCCGAGAAGCTTCGGTACTTAAATGTAAGCAAACATCGACTTTTGATGCAGTATCATCATCATCATCATTTCAATAATTTCAACTATACTTTTATAGACTGGGATAGGATTGTACATGTTTTGGTGCTCCAATACTAATCTGGTCAAATTCAATGTGACGACTAGTATTTTTGTCAAATAAAAATTATTTGACTTCAATATTTTTTATTCCTTTATTATGAAATAGAATAAAAATAATGACGGAAACCGAAAAAAAAAATAATCTGTCAAATAACAAGTAAGTTGCAGCAAAAAAGCATTTAAATATTTCTGACTAGACAGAGATAGAGTTATTAAATTGTGACGTCACGCCTTACAAATGCCATAGTAGCCTCGTAAAAAAATATAGGAGACCCTCCCAATCCAAAATTAAAATGTCTGTAACTTTGTAAATCTACGTAGGATTTTAATATTTTTTCAGTGTGTCATTTCTTTTATCCTAGTTTATAATTAAGTATGTAATAATTTTTATCAAATTCAATAGTAATGTAATGTACCAAATTGACATACTTAAGTATATGACGTCAAATGGAATAATCTTAGGCAAGTTATGAATGTAGTCACCCCACAAAACTATGAGACAAGACGGGTGTGTCAGAAGTTGGCGCGATGTTCGCCAATAAATTTTCGCGTTTTTCGCAATTTTCGCAATTTTCGATATTCTCGCACCGGGTCACTGGGTCTAGGGCTATTTCTGAAAATCTATTTTATATCGCACGTCGCCTCGCGTTGGTAGAGCGCGATCTTTTTTTATTGTTGGAAAATTTTACACCGATCGCGATACTCTGTCGCCAAGAAGAGATATATATTGCAATTGATATTTTTTATATAAACCAATGATACCTCGGAAAATTCCATGATCTTTACTGCTTTTTTTATAATGTTATTAGTCATCTTGTTTAAGGCTACGTCCCCACTGCAGTGGAGTTCGTATTAAAGTAAAAGAAACTTAAAATAATGTTCGTTCAGAAACCAAGGACTCTTCGAAGGAAATGGGACGCAAAATTCGTGAAAATAGGGCGACTAACCGCTTTCAGCGCACTTTATATTCATTATTCCTAGCTATTTTATGCACCTCGACTACGGTTTGCACTAAGCCTTGAAAAATACTCCATTTTGCTCTCAATCTTGAAACATGTAGCGGTGAATCCAAAGGGCGAATTCCAAACTTTATGCTTCTTTTTTTACGCTTCTTCTTATCTTCGTGATGACGCGCTTTTGCTGAGCATCTCCGCTCCCAGAAGCAGTTTGATCATCTCCGATCTATTTATGCTCGCTACTTCCTAGCAGACTAGAATCTTGGCAGAAATATTATGTGCTTGATGTCCAGCGATCTCGAACGAAACGTTTATATTTCACGTTTCAGATAAATACCGTTAAGGTGTGGAAAACCTTCCAGCTTCTGTGTTCCAGGCAATTATAATCTGGGTATCTTCAAGAGAAGAGTGAATACGCATTTTCTAGGCACACCAGGCATACCATCTTAGACCTCACCACTTCTGTCCATCAGACATATTTGTAGTCAAGCGCTAACCTATCAATAATAAAAAAATTTACATAGGAGCTTCCTGCTCCTTGTTGCAGAGGTTTTTTGCCTTTTCAGGATACCCATATCCTGAAGAGATTTACAACCTGCATAGTGTTGTATCCTGGATCGTGCATTTATTAATAAACCACCTACCGTGTAACCGCGTCTGCCAGTTAGTCAGAAATAAAAATTCTTGTCTGTCATTTTTAACCTGGCGATCCATTCTATTCCTGTATAGATATTTAGATAAAAGTTTGCAGTAAAACCCGGGTTCAAAGCGTTCTTGTGAAATAACATAAAGATCACGCGGTCGCGTCGCTACTCGCTAGCACGTGCTGCATGTGCGTAGACATATTATAGAAACTTGAGGACTGGCCTACAGACGTACGAGTAAAACAAGTAAAAACCAACAAAAGGGCGAAAAGTGTCACACAGTTTGAGAGACTTACGCTTGACGACGATGATTTTCACGCCAGATGAAAAGCCGAATGAGATTTAAATTGAAATGCGATTGCCTATAAATATTTAATATTCTCTTTTCTTTTAAAGGCACATTTAGATCGTAAGAGTATATAAATAAAATAAATAAATAAATAAGATTAGCTGTCAAGGAATTAGCGAGGCGTATAAGTAGTTTATTAATTTTGTAAATGAGAGCGCATATTAGACAACAAACTGCTAATCAGTTTGGTGGGACATTAAAATAAGATAACAATGGTGCATTATTTGAAATAAATAAACAATTAGCACATTTTGTGAAGTTTTGGCACCGTTTAAGCACCGAAAAATCGTTGCTAATTTATCTGTTATTTATTTATTTAATATTTTATTGCACACAAAACTTTTGGTACAAAAGCAATGCTTAATCCCTGAGGGATTTTCTTCCAGCGTCGCTTCACTAATTGTGAGACATCAGACAGCATTATATATCTGTTAGTGACGATATGATTAGATTAGATGAGCCAGTCCTGCAGTAACATATCTATGGCGATGTGATAAAATTTATCGCTAGTAGGCGTTATGTCTCAGTCCGTTGAATGGGCTGAGTGGAATTTCCCTACGCAACTTTAGTCTCCACTGCACCCGTCAGACCAGAATAGAGCGGCGTAGCGGGCGCCTGACTCGTTGCAAACCATAGTTTAAATTTGGATCTTAAGGATGCCCTGAGCTACGATGTCTCCCATACATTCGTAATACCAAAATCGTAATTCGTGCAAAATTTGATCATGTTGTGGTGTTATTCGGGTACATATAGTAATAATCTATGCTCCTGGCCATATTTGGTTAGGAAATTCTTCTCGAAAACGAAATATAAACGATATTTTCACGTACTCACTCATCAGTCACTCATCAACACTCTCTGTCTTTGACAATGGGTGAGTGGAAATACGCGACCTGTAATGAGTAGTGAATCGGTACCATGGATTTGTGTTCCTACGTTTGCCATAATCAGCTTGAATTATGGCGAATATGGGACACAAAGCATACAACGACGATTTGAAATTTTTTTCACCATCTGGATTTCTTTGGAATTATAAATTCCCAAACGAGCCTGTGCCGAAACAAAAATAAAAATCGCTACACATCATAGAAAACAAACTAGTGATATCTTAATATATATAAATCTCGTGTCACAATGTTTGTCCGCGATGGACTCCTAAACTACTGAACCGATTTAGTTCAAACTTCGTGAATATCTGTCATTTGGTCCAACTTAAAAGATAGAATAGTTTTTATCCCACGTGGACGAAGTCGCGGGCATCAGCTAGTAATATTGTATGTACGAGTACCTACTTACAAACTAAATTTGCATTCAGGTCGTAGTTTCTCAAGATATTCCCACTCGCGAGCATCCCATTCGCGCCGCCTTTGATCTGTCATTTTAATATCCGCATGACAGTCGGTGTCATAACTGATACTAAGGACACGTCCTATCTCTACACCTTCTACATGTTTATATGATTTACACCCAATAAAATGCTGAATGAGACTGAAAGTATTACAATATTTTAAAAGAAATGTAAAAATAAAATGGTACATCGCAATTAACCTACATTTGAATTACCACTTAGCACTACCAGAACTTAGGTACATCAATCTAGAAAATCCGTGGGAATTTCGAACAATCCTATTTTATTCTTTATCTCCAATAATATAATAAATATATAAAAGCAATCTCTAGAGAAAATTCGTTTCAGTGGAGTGGAGGAGTGACTAATATCAATCCAGATATTCAACATACAGTCACATATACATCTTTTACAAACATAATTTTAATAGACATATTTGCGGCATTAATCGATTAAGGAGAATGAACGAAAATCTTATACTTAATGAAAAACTTCATTGTGTCTACGGCGGTAATCCCATGGTTATTTTGAAACTTTTAGAAGTGTTTGACTATTTAGGGTTGGACCTACGCGCACACTGATGTCCTATCGTACCTCGCCAGTCACCCTCCGTCCAGACTTCAAGTAAATCCTAACGGTAAACAGCTTATAGCCTTGTACCTACTTTTTATATGCACAGCTTTATCAATTAATTTCAGTCTCCCAGTCTTTGTATTGAGTTTTTTTTTTTTTTTTTACAAAAGACACTAGACAGTCTAGAATACAATACATTACTTCTCTAATCTGTGCGCACCTCTTATCACTTGCTTAGCGGTGAAGGAAAACACCGTGAGGAAACCTGCATGCCAGAGAGTTCACAAAAATGTTCTCGAAGCAAAAATATTCTCGAAGGTGTGAAGCACCTGCACTTGATCAGCGTCTCTCAGTCTAAGAGGAGACCCGTGCCCAGCAGTGGGACTAAAAAAGGGGTTGAGATGATGATGAGGTGATGAATAAAATGTCGAATTACCAATAAAATTCTCGTGTGGCACTCATGACGTGTTAGTGAAAGATACATCGTAATCGCAAGATAAAAGAATCTTGGTGTGAACAGACAAAGTAAAACGAAAACTATCTTTATTTATTGTTAAGTCCACGTCCCCATATTTAGCTCTAAGCTATAAGATGCGTGACGCACGGCGCTAGAGCGGCCCGCGGCTGCGTCTGCATCGAAATAGCCTTCCCGCGCAGACTTCAGACCCGCTCGACTCCACTACCAAGTACTTACGTGAACTACGACACGACTGTCTTGATTACTATAAATGGTTGACAGGTAGACGACAACGATAATTATATGGTCATTTGACTTTTAATTTTAGTTAGTTATGAGCTATTGAATTAAGCAGATGCTCGTGCCAACATGCTGACTGCTGGGTAAGGCCGATGCTTTAGAGTTTAGACCATGCAAAGTGGAAACGACTAAACAAACTGACCCTTGCATATGCCAGGATTATACTTAGCTTTAGAAATCATCGATGTGAGCCTTCGCAAACGTATTTTATTATACCGTTAGTACTCGTATGCTTAACACTATTAGAATTTAGAGAATCATCAGGAAATGTTAACTAGACTAGGTCAAGTCAATCTGATGATGCTACAGCGTCAGAGCAAATAACTTGTATGACAAATTGACTGAGTACATCCGATGTAGCGAACAACAGCAAAAAAATTTTTTTCTTTAAATTATATTTATTGCACCGTCCCGCGCTTCATTCCACAAATCCTCTTACCAAAGCTTGCCTGGAAGAGATTGCTCTAGCAATATGGCCGCCTTTGCGCTCACTTTGTTCCGTGTTTCTGTATCTGTATTCTTTCTTTATGTGTGTGCAAAAAGATATATAAATATAAGAGATAAACAATAATTTCGTGGTGGAAATTCATTAATTAGAGACATGTCTGAAGTCTACAGCCGCGCATAAAAGCTACGCGGAAGCTAATTATACGCGGTTAGCGACCAAAACGAATATGCAGTCAAAATTATTCGGTGGATAGGTCAGTTTGTGATCTTTATGTGTCGATAAAATGTAAAGTGGTCCGAGTGACGCAGTAGAATATAGGATCATTAGCATACAGCCAGCTGCGTCGCTCTCAATTTATCGTCAGAGGTTGCGAATTACATTTAATCAAGTATTCACGTCTAATTTTTCTAATATATAAAATTCTCGTGCCAATTTTTGTTATAAAACTCCTCCGAAACGGCTTGACCGATTGTAATGAATTTTTCTGTGTATGTTTGATACGTCTGAGAGTATATCGTAAGATATTTTTTATATATCACTAATGGCAAAACAACGTTTGCACGGTCATGAATTTAATTTTCCCTCACAAATATCGAAGTTCGTACGTTAGCGGTTTGCAGAATACATACTTTTGAGAGTGTGCTCAGGAACTCCTCGAACAATGTAGTTAGTATCTGCTTCTCCTCTCTACCGCAGAAACGCAAGAAACTGAGAGAAGTCGCATCCTCATGTGGTTGGTGTCCAGCGAAATCGTAAGTAACGTTTTTCTTCTTCATTTCTGATAAATATTTTCTGGTTTCGCTAAGGTGTGGAACACCCTTCCAGCATCCGTGTTCCTAGCCAAGTATAAATTGGGTGCCTTTAAGAGAAGAGTGAATAGACATTTTGTAGGCAAGCGCGCTCCGTCCTAGAACCTAACATAACTGTACCTACATCAGGGGTCTGATTGCGTAAGAAAAACGTATTCATCGTTATCGTTATCGTTAGTATATTCTGCCCCCCAATTGGCTGACGTAAATCAGGGAACCAATCAGCGGGCAGAATTAGTAAACGATTACGATAACGATGAATACTTTTTTACACAAACCCAATTTTCCTTTTTCGAATACGGCCTTGCTGCTTAGGTATGTTGAACATAATGTTTTCGATAATGATAATATAGTAATAGGTGGTAAGTACAATAGTATTGGTGTCGCCTTTCCGCTCGGAGGTTGATCCACAGTAAATGCGAGTTATAATATTATTCACGTCATGTCGCCGAGGGCCGCCGATTTATGGCCACATCGATACCTCATCCGTTGGAGCCTTTAAACTAGCGGTTTTTATCCTACAACTTTGTTTCTCTTATTAATTTTCGTTCCTTACTTCCTAGGCCAGAGAGATTAATGTCGATTCCCAATGTAAAATCTATCTATTGTTTGCCTTACTATAGAGATAGAAATTTGACATAACTTGTATGGAGCTTATGTCACATTGATATCTCTAGTAGGGCAAATGGAAGATATTTAATACTAGCTTTTGCCCGCGGCTTCGCCCGCGTGAACTTCGGGGTTTAACAAATCCCGTGGGAGTCATGGATTTTCTGGGAAAAAACAGCATATGTGTTAACCTAACTTCAGAAACACAATCCCGATAAAAATTTCTCGCCAAAAAGTTCTCCCAAAAATTGCTCCAAAATCTCCATTTTTCTAATTTCCATCGAAAACTACGATGGACATAATTGTAATTTTTGTTTTAATGTATCGGTAAAAAATAATTCCCAAAAAACGGTCAGAATTACATTTTAATAACTGGCTTAGTTTTTGAAGTAATTAGGTAAAACATTGTTTTTCTGTTATATTCTTCCGCAACGCTGCATACTAACCTAACCTAACCTAACCCACCAACGTATTCATAAGAGTGAGAAGGACGAAAATAAAATGAACGTATCCGCTTAAGAGCGAAATAATTTCGGAACCTTTACCTTATAGGTATCCATTTTCGCATTTATAGCAATATAATAATTTTAAAATTATTAAAATTTCAATCTATATATATCTAGGCTACGATCCACGCTCTGGAGCCTACCTGGTCCAAAAGTTATCCATCGCCATTCAGCGTGGCAACGCTGCAAGCTTGATGGGTACCTTTGGCTCAGGTGCAACCAGGGGTGGCCTTTTTGATTAGGTCCCTTTCATGTATTTTTTAGGATTTAGTTTTAACGTATTTTATAGTTTATGTAGTTTTATTATTTTAGTTTTTAATTGTATATTTTTATTTAAGATATTTTATAAGAATTATTTTAATTAATAAAAAAAAATAAAGATCATTTATATTTATAGCATATATACTATCACATATTCTATTGCTCAACTAAAACACATATTATTTTTAATAGCGAAACAGTTCTAAAATCAGAAACTATACAGGAACAACTTTTTAGCATTATTAATCTGTATCCCGTTGCTTAACCAAAACACACATTATAAATAGCGAAACAATTGTACTTTCAGAACCTTTATGGGTAGGTACCCATTTCCACATTTATAGCATTACTAATTACTATACCATATCCCATAGCTCAACTAAAACATACATTGTCAGTAACGAAACAGATGTTAGTTCAGAACCTATATCATATAGGTATCCATTTTCATAGTTATAATATTATTAACCTGTATCTCATTGCTCAACTAAAACACAAAATGCTAATAGCGAAACAGTTGTAATGTCGGAACCTATAATACAGGTTTTCAAACCCATTTTCTCATTTATAGCATTATGCATTATTTATAACATTATAGCATTAATATTTATAGCATTATTATCCCATATCCCTTGTTCAACTAAAACACACTTGTTAAATGCGTACAGTGCTATGTTCAGAACCTACATAGTGGCCATTTTCACATTTATAGTGATAATAGATTCAGTTTTTGCCCGCGGCCCCGCCCGCGTCAAATTCGTCATTTTGCCGTTATCGTTCCCTATTCCAACCTTTAAACATGCTTTCAAGCAAGTTCGCTTGAACAATGTATCTATAGATGTAGCTATAAATTGCTCTAGAAAATTTGGTATTTTGAGTATCCCACGGGAACTACGGATTTTTCCGGGATAAAAAGTAGCCTATTTTTTAATCCGGGTTATAAGCTACCTATGTTCCAAATTTCAGCTAAATTGGTTCAGTAGTTACGGCGTGAAAGCGGAACAAACAAACAAACTCACTTTCCCATTTATAATATTAGTAAGGATTAGGAACTAGCATGAGACGAGAGAGAACCACTAGAAATGGAAAAGAAAAAATTGTTCCGCTTTTTAAGACTGATACTTGGAGGAGTAATGTCAAATTTAAATACTTGGAGGAGTAATGTGGAAATTAGTGAATTGTTATTGAAATTCAAGTTTGGGCCAAAATATTTATAGCCTGAAATTTTCACAAACAAACTTCCTTTTATTATTGTAGACAAGGAATAAAGAAGGATTCGGGTATATTTTGTACAAAATTCATTCAAGCATTACAGGTAAGCACAATTCAGTTAGTCAAAAATTAGATAAAATTAAGTCAAACAATAATACTTATTTTATATGGTATATATTTATTATATATAGCGGGAAAACTTAGGAAAGCTGAGGCGGCGACAGAAAGAGAGAAGGGGGCCAAAAAATAGACAAAGCAAGCCGAAATAAGAATAGAAATATCATATATTGCAATATAAACATTACAGAATAATGTTGTACATGATTTAAAGTCACAGTATATTACCAATACAATGGTGTGCAACATAAAATACAAACATGCGTCATAGTTCGCACAATTCTTAAATTAAACAGTAATAAAATCTAGGAAAATCCCTGGAGCCAGAAATTCGCCTTCTTCCTAGCCCGCCGTGTCGCGAAAATATCTTCACGGCACGCGGATTAGGGGCCAGCGGCGGCGCGGCGTGGGCGCGAGAACCGAGGGTTCCGTCGATATTCCGTGGACTGTGAGCGGAATTTAAACACGACTTCTTTAATGTCGGGTACAAGATTATGTCGCGGGTACAAGGTACCCGATGAATATATTTTTCCGGTTCATGTTATTACATGACTGCCCAAAAAAGGAGTGTAATGTTTTAGGGTTCATATATGTATATGTATGTATGTATGTATGTATGTATGTATGTATCATGTATGTATGTATGTATGTATGTATGTGAGTTTCTTTATTCCACCATAACTTCTGAACTACTTAAGAGATTTGGACATATGGGGTATCGTTAGAATCCTTACATCACTCCGAGTAACATAGGCTTTTTTGGAAAAAGTAGTTTTACCACAGGGCAGTCGTGTTTTCAATTTTTAAATTATTTACTTGTTTATATACCTATAAAGTTTTTAAATTATTTACTTGTTTATATACCTTTAAGTCTTTCGTGCGGTGCATTCTTTTCAAGTTACAGCAAACGGACGACTACTGCTGGACTTAGGTCTCCTGTATGAATCTCCAATCTGCACGGTTTCGCGTTGCTTAGGTTTTTCCAGAGATTTCTAAATGTAATCAGTTCATTTAGTTGGAGGTCTGCCAACACTAACCTTTCCTGTGCGGGGTTGCCTCTACGAGTCCTAACAGTCCGTCATCCGAAGTTATGTACCCTGCCCTTTCAGTATTTGTATCAACACGGCGAATCGCACTGACAGCTGACAATCTGTGAATAGAGCAATGGTCTTCAATAAAATAAAAGTAATAATATAAAATGAAACCATTGCACAACCCTGGTAAATATACTAAATGTGCAACTGACGATAACGCCATAACTCGACGAATATTTTTAAGATAAGAAAAAAAAAATTAAGACATTTAATTATAGATTAATATAATATTAAAATTATAATAATTCCGTGCATAATAGTGTTAACGCAGTGCAGACAACAAAGAGCATATCTAGTTGTTTCCACTCATTTACCTAGGGATGTGCCCTGCCGGCCCAGGTGAGGTTCGGTGACCGTCTAAACTCTAAAACAATCGCGGCTCTTGTAAATTATACTCTTAATTTTATTTTTCTTTAATTTTCCAAATGCTGAAATAAGGACAAAAATACCAAAAATGTAATTATATTTCATACATTTTATTCTTCAATAATAATAAACACAATCAGGTACACTTTCATTGTACTGGCAATTTCGCACTTTTATTTATTTTGTTTTTTAAAACTGACCACCCTGATGGACACGCTGTCCCAGCCTACGTCCGGGCCAAGCTTCATTCTTTTATTGTGCGCGGCAATGAGCACTCGACTACAAAAACACGTCTCGTTTTTGTTAATTTAGGTTCAAAGTAAAAAAAATTAAGTGTTCAGTGTTAAAACTTGCTTAATTTTCTATACTGATAATGCTTAGACGCTAGTAAAATTTATTATTATAACAAAAATAAAATCAAATCAAATCATATAATTGTGCATTCATCTTCGTCAGACTCCGAGGAAAGAGGGTAAGTGAAAATTAACCTTTTTTCCCAGATATCACATCAACTCAAATATCAATGCTGACGAAAGTGTGTCCAAAAATTGAAATCCTAAGGCATCTCTAAGCTAACTTGGAGGGTATCACATTGAGGTTATCACGAAAGTATAGCATGATGCGCGAAATAGTCCAGGCATCTCTAAGCTAGCTTGGAGGGTATCACGTTGAGGATACCACGAAAGCATAGCATGATGCGTCAATGCTCCTGGAGGTTGACTGCGGGTCAACACGAAGGATTTTGAAAAAAAAAACCTCAAAGGACTTTGCGGATACCAACGGGGGACGATGTCGGTGTGGCGCTGTTCTCGGCTTCACTACAAGTGGCTCCGCATGACCTCCCGGACTTTGATCCCGAATTGCTATCGGCGCTCAGTCACAAGAACTATATTAATGGTTAGTCCCGACAGTTGTAAAATTCTAGCCGACCTTCATTGCAAAGAATCAAATAGTTTATTTGATATACTTGCCTGACTTATGAATAGCCAGTTAAACGTTATAGCCTTTTATCAGTGATAACTATTTCACGACTTAAAAACTAATTCCACGAGGGTACCAACGCGTCGAACTTTTCTAACTATGTACCTACAACAATAATGTTTAGATTTTGTGGTGGAAAATAATTTTACTTACTTTCGAAAATTAATGTTCAGATTGTGTAATGGGATGATAATTTAACTATTAGCTCAAAACTCAATAAGTTAACAATATTATGTATAATGTACCATTAGTCTGAAAGTTTCATTGAAGTGAATTGTTAAATTCTTTCTGAAACTAATAAAAATCCTAAACCACAACGCGTCCTGAACTGAGAAGAAGCTTAAGTATTGACAAATGACATTTTGTTTCGACAAATGACAAGTAATTAAAGTTCACGAACGGGACCAGATGTTTTTTCGGAGAAATAGTTTCGGGCATTATACTAGTTTCAATGGTTACTGATCGTCAGGTGTTGTAAATAAAGAAACCAGCAGGGCGCGGCGGGCGACTTTGCTATCGACACCCACCGCTGGGACAGCGCAATCTCGTTTCTCGAGAAACTAGCTGGCCCCCTCTCGTTACGGCTCGGCCAGCAGGGGGGGGCGTGACACACTTGAGTATTGGCGATCAGCCGCGAGGAAGATGCGACGTGGCAGCGAGTCTCCAGCATCAGCCACAACAAGGACCAGGTTCAGCGACGACGCTAGACATTAAGGTACCTATATGCCAGTTGTCTTCAACATTTTGAAGTTTGTTGGTTACATATCACTGACAAGGAATCCGTCACGATCTATAACATGATCTAGAATTTCGGGAGTTATAATAAGTGAAGACTATTTTTTGACTTTCACTAGGTGTACAAATGTACGTACATTCAATAAAATATTTTAATGAATTGAACAAATTAAGGAACTAGCTCCAAAAAATTATTATTACATAATACCATTTTAAAAATCGTACACTAACACAGTGTACCGTCTTACACGTTCACAACAAAGAAAAAGCGACAAATGTCTTTGACAATCGACATTTCTTTTTTGGGTGAGATAATGTGGGAGTGAGTCACTGCATGTTCGATTATAGTTAAGATGTGTCTAACCTCAAAATCTTACGTGGTAAAAGATACATTCTAAATTTAAAGGCGTTGAATGAATTTGTAGTTCAAAATCCTTTGAAATTGATAGTTCATAGAACAGCTTACAAGCGAATACTTAAAAAGGGTTTCATGCCTATGAACTGAAGAATCTTATTTTAAGTACCGATTCATCCTTGGTAAAATACATAAAGAAGTTGTGACTCATCTCAGATACTTACCGCGGTTTTTTCATGAAGATTTGTTAGGTGTTAGAGTGTTAAAGTTATTTACTACCCTCAAAACATGCTCAGTTTCCTGGTTTTATTTTAATTTCTGACGATATGGCAGTATCGTTACCCAACCGCAAACTATGACGTGAATTATGTAACAATTCAAATTCTGTAAAAAAAAAAATTATACGCTTAACTCGTTGTATCATCTAAGAGTTAAGCTTAATTCCGATTAAAAGTCCTAAAGTCCACTTCTCCAGCTATTAGGTATGGATGGGGTTACACAGAACGTCTGTAGAAACAAAAAATGTAGCCCTGTAGTGATTGACATTTTAGTCTGTAATCTCAAGTACAGACATTGGCTCAAAAGGCAAGCGTCCCAGGTCAACTATAGTTAAAAAAAAAAAACAAACAATAATAAACAATAGATTTATTCTGTATTCTTTTAAAAATAAAAATTTAAATAACCATTACTAAAACCTAAACTAAAACTAAACACTTTATAAAGTATTTAAATACTTTGAAACTTATATATTTTTACACACTAGCAATAGACAAGCGCACTCGGTTTCTGAACGAGAGTTTTGTCTATGTTTTTTGACGGCTGGGTCTACGAACGTGACCTACTGTTCTTTTTCTGCACGTCGTCATGCGAGCTGGCAATTTTTGAGAAATCTCCGTTGAGATACCTATCAGGAAGATGAAAGTTGGGAGTAAAAAATAACCCAATGGATTCCACCTATCAGTGAAATCTAGTAATAACCCGAAACTCGGTGAGTTGAAATTCTTTTTTTTTCGCATAATCAGACGTAACAATACCGATACCTAACTACTGCAGAATTCCTCGTATTGCAGTCTAATCCTCGATTAATTTTGTGTATAATACATTATTAACCCATATTTCAGTGTTCCCAAACGTGTTACTGCATATTTTCTCCATAAAATGCATTGTACTTGAATTTGCGTCGTAACTAAACCACATGTCAGTCAAACGACATTTCTATTATTTCGATGTTTTATACTTGCGTTCCTTGTTTTCGACGCTGCAATACTGATAATTCACCTAGGTCAAGTTATCTGTGTAGATTGAATTCGTTGATTGGCAGTTTTGTGAAATATTCGAGTCTCTAATATAAAAGTCGATATTAACCTTTGTAAATCTAACCTCTTGCCTAGCCATGTTTTCTTTGAGTCCGAACCACTCTGTGTTGGTGGGTTCCCTCGGGACTCCAAGGAGACATCGGCAGACTTGAGCGCGCAAAGACCTCGGACTAAGACGAGCTTGTGTGGACGCGTTCCAGGGTTTTCTCCACCTACCATATAACTACGTGGACACTTATTTAATGAGTGGATACCTACTGAAGACTCCTTCACGCTGAAATGCAGCCTACTGTGGAGTGAGCCAGGTTCCGGCTTCGGTCCACTGCTGAGTCACTACACTCAGGATCGATGAACAGACCACCACGCTTTACTACGCGCTGAGCACCGCCGCCCTGACGTCCAGCAGCACCGTGCAGGAGCCACGAAGAACCCGTCAACACAGATCAGTATTTCCATCTTATCTACGCCTGCGAGTCTCGTCCCGTCTACCGTCCTTCTGTGAGAACCCCGCGCTCTCCGAGCTAGTGCATAATTATTAATTATTTAACTTTTTACTACCCAAATTGAATTAAAATTCGTTTTTTTATACAACCGTAAAAGGTAGCTTCACTACAACCCAATTTGTCGTATCATAATTTAAACCTCCATTAGTAATTGTAAATTTAAAACAACCAAATGTAACAACTAACCCATTAATAACACTTAACAATCATCTTCCTGATTTTTAAATATAACTTTAAAAGAAATATCTCTAGTTTTTATTGTCCAACCTACCTACCTACCTTGCCGTGTTTGGGTCTGTCACCTACCGGGCAGTGCACAGCACCCAAGCGCGACAGCCCGTAAGAAAAATTAGACTTTAGACGCAGCTGTTCGTCCATCATCGGTTATCCTATCAGATGGCCAGTGGTTACAAAACATTTTTTAAGTCATCTAACTCCCTTAAACCTAAAAGGTCGAACTAGTGATTCACACGATTTCCCGGTCTAGATGAAGACTAATTCTTTTCATTAGAGGGATTTTTGTTTTTGTAATAATTAACGTTAAGATGAATCGAAATACCTCTTTACAGAGTTGATGGCCATATTTTTCGATACATCTATTTTGAGACACATGATTTACATCAGTTGCATAGAGGATATCAAATATCCTCATTTAAACGATTGGGTTAATTGTTTCTTATATGGAAATTAAAGATAATCAAAAGCTGACCAAGAGTTACATCCAGTTAATGGGATTAAGCTATCGCTGTAAAATTATATACTTCAAAGTTATTCAAAGAGTTCAATCCAGTTATTGAATTTATCGCTTCTTGCAATAATGCGAAATGTAATCAATATGAACCCAGACGTCTTAGAAACAGACGCATTCTGAACATTTTGGAACACCAAGTTTACCTTTGCTCTTCTATACATTCTTCTAGAGGTAAAATGCTTAAAAATACTATTATAGACAATGCTTTAGACATACATCGTCTAAGGACCTCTACAACTTTGGATTTCCTTCTTTTACATAAGGTGTCAAAAGACTTACTTCTTATAGTACATTTATTGATGATAAATAAATAAATATGGTCTTTCCCTAGAGAACCACAATTCATAGGAATTACTGGAGGAAGTTCTCTGAAGGCATTAAAAAAAAAAAAAAAAGGACATTTTGTTGGAATTTTTAATAATCTATATGTTTCAAAAATTTTGTGTTATTTACAAAGTTTTGTGGCAATACTGCTTTAATAACGACTGAGATCCGTACAATCCGTACATGATAAGTCAACCTCGTAATTTCCAACAGAACAACTTGTTAACGACGTAGCATATGGTACGATTACTTGTTATCATTCGGCATTGAGTTTAATTTCTGCTGATGATTTTGGGTCAAATAAAAAAAAAAAAATATATATATATATATATATATATATATATATATTATATTGCGAAAATGAATAGATAAATTAACATCAAACACCACATAGTAGCACACAATATAGTATGCTAACACATTGCTCAATGGGCCTTAATAAGAGTTTATTCATTCCGTAACTTTGCTTTGCTGATCTTGTAACTTTTTTAGCTCTAGGCAGTAGACACAGCACAGAATGAGAACATTAGCATTAGTTAAAGTTAGTATTATTGTTTTTATATAATTCAAGGGAATTATTGAGTTTATACAACGCCAGCTACTACTCAGGGCGAACCAGTTTTAATTATACCATAATTAAAACTGAAGAGAAAGTATAAAAATTTGCCACAGCTTTGAAAAACAAATCGATATGTCGTTTACAAAATCTTAGACCAAGATATATAATAGACAACCTCCTGATAATGTTGAAGCGACCTCATAAGGTCGCCTGCAGGCAGACCACCGTGAGAACGTGTCTGCCGAGGAATATAATCTCTCACGAGAGAGGTCTGCGTTTCAGTGCACTCAGCAACACTTCCTCGGCGAGCACGTAGTTTGTTGCTTGACCTCATCAGAAAAGCAGTCTGCTGGTAACAACCATTACGGACGTTACCTAAGTTTTATAACCTCTTATTGAGCGATGATGCTTCTGTCGCAATAGCTCTTTTGCTCTCTAATCATTAATCATTATAATCTATCTAAATATAAATTAAACCTATTTGTAATGTGACTGGTTTATTGATCCAGGAATTGAACGAAAAGATTGTGTTAATTAAATACTTCTGTGGTATAAAGAGGACCTATTTCCTATTATAATAGGAAACAATTTACTATCTGTTAATGTCCATAATTTAACAAAAATTTTCATCTCTAAACATCTACCTGATTGTGTTTATTATTATTGAAGAATAAAATGTATGAAATATAATTGATGATTAAACGAACTTACCTGTAAGTGAAGTTCTATCACAATTATGTGAATACATTTTATTCGAAAATAATAATATAAGGTCCCTCCCATACCCAAAACCCATGAGTATAATACGAAAATTTTGTTAAATATTCTCTAAAGAATGAAGCTTGGCCCGGACGTAGGCTGGGACAGCGTGTCCATCAGGGTGGTCAGTTTTAAAAAACAAAATAAATAAAAGTGCGAAATTGCCAGTACAATGAAAGTGTACCTGATTGTGTTTATTATTATTTTCGAATAAAATGTATTCACATAATTGTGATAGAACTTCACTTACAGGTAAGTTCGTTTAATCATCAATAATTTAGTCGTTGTTATAGATGTTTTATAGATGTGAATAGAGATATGTTGTTAGTAGATGTTTTTAGAGGTCTATTATGCTCTGGGGGCCAGAATGTGCGACTAGAGATATATTTTTTTGATCTCTTATCTCATTCTAATCAATACCATTGATAAACAGAGAAAAGAGATGTGATCATGCTGCACAAGCTGGAGCTATAACATTGGTCTACCTGCGTAATATCAAAAATTCTTCTATTGTTTATAAAACTTTTTACTGCGAATTATTTTTCGGAATCTCTAAACTTTCTTATTGGGGCAGAACAATCTACCTTATTAGTCAAGTACTAATACCATAATACTTTTTTTTTCGGAAATGAGATCATGGAATTTTATACAAGACAAACTTTATCAGTATTATTCATAAAAAATACTAGCAATAGTTGAAAGCAGAGGTAAGACCTTTCGTGAAGGTCAGAATTCGAATTCTATGAACTCGCAAAATAATCGTAGGGTTGTTAGTTCAGGAGCAATTCAAATTCCTTTGACATTAACAATGTCGCTATTTCTACTATCGTTTGAGCTGCAGACGATCTGTGACTCCGAGACTTGTACTTCGCTTCTCAGGGGGCGAGCGATTCGGTGAGTCAAAGACTACACAAATGCGCGTTTGGTTTCGGCGTTTTTAGTTTTTCAGTCCCTAATCCCTAGATGGATTTGTAGGAATTTCCTGCGAAATTGTCATTTCCATTCGTTAGCCCGTGCCTTGGGCTTGGGTCTAAAACCGATACTCGTAAAGAAATCACACAGGTATTTACTTTCTTCACTTTTTTAGTTCAAGCTTCAGTACCTACTCCCTAGATGGAGTGTCAGTTCTATACAGTTGGTTAGTCTGTGTCGAAGGGCGTAGGACGCGGCGTAGGTTCCCGGCGAGGGCGCCCCGGAGGGCATCGGCTCACTCGTTCATTGTTCGCGAATTGTATTGAATCGGCTCGAAGGCAGCGATCGGCGGCCCTATGAATATATTAAGATATCATTATGCGGACTGTATTAATGGTTTCGTGGGTATACGCTTCCTTCCTTATGTTATCTAATTCGCACATTTGTTCTTATGAACTTAATAATTTACTTGGTTCTTCTAGGAACTCAAAATTTCAAGTGAAAGTTTTTATGTATGGAGCTATGTTACTGCTTCATATTATAACAACTACCTAGTTATCACCATATTGTACATACAGAACAAATATCTATGTATTATAAGAGAAATCAAGTATTGTATTGCTGAATAGTAGATTGCTACGTATATAAGCTAAGTACTTTATATCTCTGAAAAAGTCTACCACCCCGAGCTCGACTCGTGCTCGTTTTGTAAAAAAGGAGACCCATGTCCATTATATCGTCGTTAACTAATAAATCCACGATTAAGTAAATGGTTTTGACAATATTTTAACACTCTTCATTCTACAAGTTAGTAGATAGGTACTTAACTGCGATCTCACCTAACAGCGATGCAGCCAAAGAAGATATAGTACTAACTTCGAAAATGTTTCGACATAGGTACATCGCGTCTTTGCCTTCAAGGTGTACTAGCAGGTCAGGGTGGTACAAGATAATAATGATGATAATAAGCTAAAAGCTAACATCTAGCCGCCAAATCTACGCGGTCGTTTCCTCTCCGTGGTGCCATCTATATTTAACCACATCTCTCGTCGCTTGCCCGTCCATCGCTATGTGGGTCAGAGTTTCTTTTGTTTTTTGCATATAGGACACTTTTGGGTCTCGCTCTACTGGAAGCTATACTAACTTGGACTAAAGGTAAGTTTCAAGATGCTTGTCCACAACAGATGCGCTTCGTTGCTATGCTACGTTAATGTGCTAAACGCACCAATGGAACCGATTGAGTTATGATGAAATCAAATGAAAATCAGGCGATTCTGTTAGTTTGTTTCAAAGAAACGGTACAACAAATAACTACGTAGCGTATTCGATTCGTATCGCATATATACAAACGATAGATACCATACTCTACTATGTCCAACGGGCCTCCAACCACAACAAGTAAATTCATTGGACGTTGATATGGTTCGTGAAATATTATGTATATAAAAAGTCAAATATTATGTATATTATGTATTATGTATACATGTATGTAAAACTTCCTTTTCTAGGTACTGGTCCTTTTTTACTCTGGTTTTGTTTTGACATTTTTGATTTTGTTTAGGAAAACTTTCTCCTGATACATGCACTATCATGCTCTTTTTATTATTGATAGGCTTGCGCTTAAATACATAGTCATGCCTGATGGAAAGCAATGATGAGGTCTATGGTGGAGCGCATTTGCCTGGAAAATGCCTATATTCACTCGTCTTTTGAAAACAGCCAAATTATACTGCTAGAAAATCGAAAGCTGGCAAAGGTGTTCCACACCTTAGCGGTTCGTATCAGAAACCTGACAGAAATAGTTTCGTTCGAGTTCGCTGAATGTAACCACATAAGGATTTCTCCTCTCACGGCGTCTTGCGGATCTGTGGTAGAAATGTGAAGGAGGACTGAAAAAGAGTAAGTGGTGTGTTTCTAGATTGAAAGCACTTAAGGTGTTGCAATTCTTTGTGACAATCGGGGTTGGAGGGTATGATATCTAGAGAGTGCCATATCATCATGATAGATACGAGTATATCGGTGACGGTCAACTATTGCGACCAGAGGGCATAGACAAAGTGATATTCTATTCGCGATATCGCTACATTCAGCGATATAGAATGCCAAAAATGTATGGGATTGACGTTAGCTCACGCCATGCCACAGCGTTAGCTAATTTCAATCCCATACATTTTGGACTTTTCTATTCGCAACTTCGCTAATAAAATGCCACTTTGCCTACAGGCTCAGATGAAGACAGATCCTCAAGATGAAGAACACGTCTACCAAACTAGCTATTAATGTACATATGAACGATGAATCACTTCACACCTAGTGAATATTACGATTCAATTAGTAATCACCACTTCATGATACTTGTATGACATCATCACATGAGAGTCGTAACCTATACTCGCTGGCCTATCAAGAGTTGAGACAATCGGTATCTATTGTTACATCGCATGTATTTATAACTTCAATTCATATAAATATAGCTATTTATGCAACTGCATTGTGTAGAGGGTCATTTTAATTCGAGTGCTGGTTTTTGATACGAGGCTTCCGAGAATCAATATAGGATAGTACGACGATTAAAATGACTAATTACGCACAATTGCATGCATAATTTTATCTACGACAAGGGACATAAAATTATGTCAATGCAATCGATAAAAATAACAAAAAAACCTTGAATATCTTTAAAAAAATAAAGCACCGAACAATATTAAATGCAGGAATAAAAGTATGCTCAGGATGTTATTTAATTATCACAATAAACAAATCAGATTGTCAATGCAAATAATTAATTTTCTATTCAAGCGCCATCATCATTAATTTTCTATTCAATTTATGATGTATTTGGATGTATTGTGGTTCAAGTCCCAACGCAGGCCCTTTGGATTTTCATAATTTCTGTGTAATTTCTAAATTGATTAAGGTCTGGTCTGGTCTGGTTGGGTCTATACTTCAGCCGTGGCTAATTCCTTCGACTTCCCTACCGGTAAAGACGCACCGATGAGAGATTAAGAGTAGGTTCCAGTGCGATTCTGTGTAGAAACCGTCAAAGTTTGCTTACCTATATATCTTGGCACCTCGATCAAATAAGATTTGGAAATAAAATCGTTCCTCTCTTTTTAGATTTACTTCAGTTTGGATCTGGTTAATCCTGTTTTCAATGTTTCCACTTAAAATATTGAAACTCAAACAAAGTCGAGGCAAATAGTCAGTGTAGGCACGAAATGAAAGCGACATTCGAAAGCCCCCATGCACATTAGCATAGGCATTTTATCAATTTTAACGGAAATTCATAAATGAAAATTCAACGCATATTTTCACGTGACGCCTTTAGGAAAAACCTAAAAAACTGTTTTAGCAGGAAGTAGTAGGACGTAATTTATGAAATATCCTTTCACTGTTAATATATCCGTTGTTTTTCCACTTTCTACTAAACTCATTATCATCAACATTACGACCGATACCGACCGATACGATTTTGACGACCGAATGACGTAATGGTAGCGAACCTGCCGCCTGCGTCGGAGGTCGTGGGTTCGATTCCCACAATAGGACAATATTTGTGTGATATATGAGCATGATTTTTTCAAGTGTCTAGGTGTTTTTTTTAATTAATTATTCAAAACATCAGTTTTTTTACAAACAACATAAGAAGTACCCACATAAACCGCATAAGGTTTATGTGGGGTTTAAATAGGTATATATTGTATTTATGTAAGTATAATAAATATTCTGTATATTGAATTATCAGTTGTTAGTACTTAGTGCCCATGACAAATAGATTGCGATGTGCGTGATGTCCTGATAAATTTATTTAATAATTATTAATTATTAATTTAATCACTGACCAACCAACAGAGGCTCTACTCTACAGCTTACAAAGTTACAACAAAGGTAAGCCTTCATACACAAAGCCGCATCGTATGTACTTTCGCTTTCCGAAAAAAAACTATGCACCGTCAATAAGTACTTAACCATAAAGAGGGGAATTCGACCACAAGCATATTTTCTTAAAGGAAACAAGTTTCATGGAGAGAATCTTACTAAGTGCGAAAGAACTTAGTAAGATAATGACGATGCGTTTCGACAGTAAATTATTCGAGGCAAGTATCCCTAAATTGTCGAAATTTTATACTTTTTACCACCCACGAAGGAAATCACCATCATCGAATGTATATAATATACCAACCTGAGATTTCTTCATTATATTGTCATGAAACTGTCATCCCCAGTGAATAAGCGTAGATTGCTCTATATCTTCTTATTCTAATATTATGTTTTGAGAGAGGAGGCCTTGCTACTATACTGGGATATTGGTTAAACGACACATATATAACTGACAGTCTTATCCGCTTCCCAGAAGGACAAGGCGGAGCCGCCTTCCCACTCCTGTAGTCTAAATACCACCACCACAGACGCAAATCAACCTGTGGTACCGCAACCATCTGTTGTCTCCGCCAACGACACATGGCGGCCCTTTACGACCCTACGATTTGTTTATATCGCCGTCCCTTTCCCCCAACCCCTGAAATTGTAGGAAACGCACCCTCTATCCCTCTCCCACGTCGTTTTCCTTCAAGGTGCTTGTAATTGAAATTGAACACTGCATGCGGGCCAAGTGAAAGGTACCACTTGTCATAGATTAAGCATTTTTTGTGATGTTTAACGGCAGAGGCTGTTAAGTGTTTTTTTTTCGAAATGCTAGTTGCTACCTATAATTAGTTTAATGAAAAGCAGTACTCATTACTACCCTTTTATTATTAACTAAAGTTTTTGTGAGAAAGAAGCTTAGAAATATGCCAAGAGCGGGTTATAGTTGTAAATCGAGAACTCTGTGGTGTCAACGAGTAAAGTCCCGGGTTCTATTCCAGGGCACTTTGCTATAATTTTTACATTAGCTTCGATCTGTGTTCTTAGCCATATGTCTATCTACAATCGTAATTGAAACGAAATTCAAAATATGGTAATGACGTATCCGATCGACAAATTAGACTTGTCGAAGAGAACTATCATACGTTTAAGGCTGCTGGTCTGATGGTTCGAATGGAAGGCTTCGGTCACACCTGGCTACCACGTCCTGAGATAAACTTACCGAAATACCTCGCTGAATAGCATCAAGTCAGTGTTATACCGCTTCCCCTTGATGCTAAAGTAAACAATATAAATAATAAATTCGGCAATAAATCATTGTTTAAAAACAACAACAAGAAAACAGGAAATAACTTTTTAATGCGACACAGACCCGTAAAATAAACTTATTAATTAAAAATAACTGTTACCCAGAGACACCTCCTTCTCTTCCAACCTCTTTACCTTCGACAATTATCTCAGAATAACAAAAATAACAAGGGAAATAATAAAAATGAATAAATAATTTATTCTTCTTCATGTTTTTGATAGTCTATTGTTGTGGATCCAATTTTTTTTTATCTGTCAACAGTATCATCACGTCATAATCATATTTTGCATTTGCCAATTTTTTAGATTTACATTTATAGTAATACAATGTGTAGGTAATTTATGCATAAAACAAACAATTAATCGGAGATGCTTATTCGCCCAGCTCAAACTGAGGGTTGATATATTTAAGTCCAGCAAAAAAATGAGGTTTATGACTTTCTTTTTGATAACGAGGAAATTATTTCTTGTAAACTTGACACCAAAAATTTAGACATTAATTATAATTTAACAAATTTTTGATTAACATTTCAGCTCATACAAATAAATAGAATTTACTTAATAAATCATGACAATAAAAATATTTCGTAACTTTTAATTTGCTGATAATAACTTTCAAAAGCAGTAGCGTTATGTACAGCGGAATGGGCTCATACTTATTTTAATTGCATAATGAGCTTTTGTATACCAATCAACAATTATACCCTTTCGGAAAGTCATAAGAGGCTTATCACGAAAAAATCATCCACATTTTAACGTGATCTCGCGCAAACCCTCTTATATCTAAGACTTTTCCTACAAAGCCGGCCATGAATCATTCGTACATGTGACACGCTATGTCCCCCCTAAGCCACTCTCTAGTTTCTATTATTAATGACAGCTTAACAAGGCTGTTTACCTTATTACTGTAACACAGTTTTTCATATCATCTATCCTTATTAACTTTATTAATGCGAGTGTATCTCTTTGTTAGTAGGTGTGTAACAAATTATTATTTGTGCTACTGTATGCTGACACCTGTCTATCGGAGCGAAAACAAAAATATGTATAGGAATAACATACTGGTCGATAGATTGAACACGTGATTTATCGATAGCAAATATCTCTCATTCATTTTTAGCTTTCGATCTAATAAAAGTCTTAGTAATAGAAGAGATAATATATGGCTACAGTTGTTTTAAATTAGAAAATCGTCCCATATGTATGCATTTCCATAGAATCACAGAAGCAAAAGATATGCTAAGAGTGGAAACGGTGTAAAAACTTTCTGCACTTCAGTAAGTAATCACAAAGCACAGCGCCTAAGCAAATGGAGTGAAGGACTTGTTATATCATATTGCCTGGATGTATTATCTAAATGGAAGTGCCTTAAGAGAACTCAAAATGCGTACATAGGAACCTTGATACTGCAATTAATATTTTTCATTCAGAGAATATAAAAAAAATACATGGTTGAAGTCCCGGTCAAAAGCTTGTTTCATAGTAAAAACCTTATCTTGTGTCTTTCTTATTTAATGTTTAACATCTTATGTACTTAATTTAACAAACCTTCAATTGCGTTGTAATTAAAAGAAAGGAATCGGTATTTATAATAATTGGCCTTAATTTAAAGTCAAAGAAATTAAAGCTAGAAATAAAATAATACATGTAATTCAGAATTGTACTTAACAATTTTAGTAAGCATCTTCTTAAAAAAATATAATTACCACTACACCGCTCGTTTCTCTTTGAAATATCACTTCTCGTTGACAATCAATATTTGTTGTTGATAATGCTCCGGGTTTTATAACAAACTCTATGACTCGACAAAGTGAATTTGAAAGAAAGCGCTCAAAATACAAATACACTTTGTCGGATCAAAATCTGCTTATGATGATTCGTTACGTACAATGCAAAGAAAACGAATTACGAGTCTAACGTGCTGTACCTAATCAGATGTACAGAAATTGTGTACTAGTCTAATCCATACCGGAATCTTTTTGTCTCTGTGAGCGCTTAAACTTGTAGGCATAAAGTCTTGAACCATATTTTTGCTTACTCTCTGAAACAAGGGACATCGACATTCACCGAACCTAGGTCCCACCTTTGTTATGTTATCTACACGGCCGGGTGGTAGTTATATAATAATAAATAATAATTAATTTCGCGACTGTTAACTTGGAAATGTCAGGGCGTTCTCTTACCGAGAAATATCCCTTTCAGCAATCTCCTTTGAAGTTCGCCGACAGCTTAAGTCTTTACTACATAGTTACTTGGTTCTATTTATTCGTAAACTTAATAAGTTTTATAACTGCCACGTTAGTCTAGTGATCGGATCACTAGGTCCTGGGTTCGATACCAAAGTCGTAACAATAAATAGCATCTACAGTCAAACCTAGTTAAGTGAGAGCTTAAGGGACAGCAATATTTTTTCTCTTATAGAAGATTGTCACTAAACCGAGTTTCAGAGTTAGATGGACAAAATGAAGGGACCTGGCAAATACTCTCACTGATAGAGTTTTCTCGCTTACCGAGTTCTCAAATTTTTTCTTTGAAATAGGCAATGCTACACATCTATGTGTCGGAGACTACGTTAAAGCTCTCGGTCCTACGTCTGATCTCTCCTCTCGGTCTTATCGGAGCTGTCGTTCGATCGGAGTATGAGAGTAAGGAAATAGAGAGTGCGTCTGTGTCTGCACACACACTCACACAGTAATATCTCGTGCATAGATTGAAAATCAAATGCAGAATTACGACAGGAGATACCATACCAAAAACATTGTTAATGGTTCTTCAAGAGTACAGTAGATTTTATATTTGGATGTTCGGTACTGTTTTAGAACTCTTAGGTACTCGTATATTGAAATTTGGTATGGAGATTTAATAATTACTCGTATATAGTGGCTAACTTTTAATTTCCGAAAAATGTACGGAAACCTGCCGGCAAACGCTATAGTAAAATAATACGAGCCCAACCCTATAAAGTGACGCGAATCGATTGACAAATCGATTACCAACTCATCTCGATTGTGATGTAATAAAATCGTATCGACACCATAAAGCCTAAAAGTATTGTTTTCCACCATGGTTTTATACACTTCGCGTAAACGCTTGACCCAGTAACATTACAATTATTAGGCAATGTTGGACACTATGACAATAGCAATAGCGTGTGATTTCATTTACATTTTTGGACTAGTGTTGTGATGTGTACCAGATCGATTTTACGCCTGTCCGGTCATGTCATTGGTAATGACCGGAAAGGTATTTTGATGCTTTACGGCGATTTTACTTGCTCGGTTATCGACTGTTCAAAGTTTGTCCATCTCTCAATAAAGGTGAGGGCCCCTTCTGCCAAACTACTGGACCAATTGGTCCACTGAATTGAGTTAGACTATTTTGACAGAAATATTTTCAATATTATGTTTCTACAGACAAAAGATATTATATCACAGTGTATTCCACTGAAAAGAAGCCAACTTTTCCAAACTCGAACTTACTTCACCACCTTTTGATAAGTGTCGGATAGTGTCCTTCCATTTGTCATAATAAGAGTAGGTAATTAACAAAACTTACGTTTAGGCTATCCGACACAATTCGAAAGTGGTTAAGACGGCTTAATCTACCAAAGGTGTTCTAAGATTTTATTCGTTATAATAAACTTCGACTGATTCCAATTACTTATTTATCTACGATTTGCCCTTATATGGAGACGATTTTTGGCATTAGCTTCATAGAAGTAAATTAAATTTTTATCTGTACTTAGTACGAAAATAATATGGTTGTATAGATATTGAACTGATTTTAGTCGAGTCTAAAATAATATATTTAATCGGTTTTGGCGATTGCGATTATTTTACCTATTCTTATTGACCACATTAGTAAAATATTGCCAATGTGTCGCTCTTTGATTAGCTGCATAAAACGTATGGGGTACTCTTGGGGTGCTAGCGAATTTCGATAGTCGATAATATCGATAACACTCCGTTTCTACGTTCATGTTGAGGGGTAATAAAGGCCGCTTATAGTTCTCGGGCAGCAAAAGGTCCCTCGGTTACTAACGGAAATGTACATTGATGTTTTTTCGTTTTCCTTTTAGTTTTGCTTATCGTGGGTGGTCTATTTTTTAACAGTATATAACTAATTTTAGACTTTTAAAGTCGACTTTACCTTTGCTTTAATGGACTTATTTGATTTTTTGCATGGTTACCCGAAACTAAGTTCAAGATCTCGAAAATTTTGACTTTGATATCGTGTTTTAAATAAATTCCACTATCCATTAGTTGAAAAGAGGTGTTTTTCTCATTTTCTTCCTCAGGCGCTACCTCTAAGAAAACAATGTTTAGCAGTAAAATCTTTCGATTAAAAGACGAAATATAAGGACTGCATTGTCCAGAAATATTATTTCCAAAAATGGGTCTACGCACCACCTTCCCGAGCTTCTCTTGGGCCGAAACGCGGGAGGACACCCGAACGGTACTTGCTCTCGGCGCTTTTCCCAATTCGGGTGCTTTCTTGAGCTCCCTACAAGTTATTTATCTCTTACCCTTGTCCCTTACGTCTTTCTCCCCTTTCTGGGGCAGACTCCACTGATGATGGTACTGCCAAAAATGGGTCATCTTAATTTCTAAGAATAATGTCTGTGCTCAAGACCCACAGACTGAATAATCTGCAGTCATTATAGGAACAAAACAAGATGGCCGCCACCTGCGCATTGTCACATGCTGCGGCACATGTGCTGTGCTTCCGATCAAATGGTGCATTTCCATTGTCATTTAGTGACGGCATTTTAAAACCGTTGAAATAGTTGTCAAAAGGGACTTATTTTCTTCCCGCAACTTTATCATCAGTGTAAAGACAAAAAAACCTTGGATACCAAAAATCAAACGGGCTTACTGTCTTCAGTGGGGACATAGTATAGCCGTTAAAGCTTAGGGATTTAGTGACTATATTTGATAGAGATAAAGTTCTTCTATGGCTCCTTCATTTCTGATTTGATCGCTCGCGTGGCATTTCTCCGAAACATCGGCAAAGCTGTCTTCAACGTCTGCTGGGCCGAGCAAAATCCTATAGCACAATCAAACCAATTTCTTGTGCTAAAACTTAAAGCCAAAGAACACAGTTTTGGATCGCATAGATTCAGTGGCACACTGAGACTTTCGCAACCACCACAACCACCTAGTAGAGGTTCATGCAGTTCGCTACTGAGTCTATCAAAAAAATTCAAAATTCAAAATTCAAAAATTTTATTCTTTCACATAGGCCTAACCAACAGGCTCTTGCGAAACGTTATGACTCTACCGCCTCGTTCGGAAAGTAGCACTGCACCGAGAAGAACGGGCAAGAAACTCGGCACTTGTTTTTTATCAAAATAATATTTTTTACAATTTTGTTTTAAACTAAGTATATATCTCATTATAATAAGCATCTTGTGAGCAGACAGAATATACACTTAGATCCAAAGGTCTTTGTCATTTAAAAATTCATTAATTGTATAGTAACCCTTACTTAGAAGATGATTTTCGACAGTTTGTTTGAACCTATGTATAGGTAGGTCCAAAACTGCCTTCGGGATCACGTTACGAGTATAAAAGCGTTATCAAAGGATGAATGTCACTGGCATATATTTTTTATCCATTGAAGGTTTGCTGTGATATAAAAATAACATTTTCGTAGCAAACCTTCAATGAATAAAGAATATATGCCAGTGGCTATAATTTTTTAACCGACTTCAAAAAAAGGAGGAGTTTCTCAATTCGTCGGAATCTTTTATTTATTGATAGCCACTGATTCACAGAATACTTGTGCTGATCTACGGGCCTATCATTGTCCCGTATGAACAAAGCTTCATGTATATCTACTCCAAGCATAGTCTCATTCAAAGCCCTCTGTGCCTTTAAGAAACGAACACACTCTCGTAGAACAATGGAAATGCTCCCTTTCTTGTATTTCGGTGACAAATCTTTTAAAATAGTTACTAGACGCGCCCCCACGGCCGGCCGCTTTATTAATTACCGATCGTTATTATAATACTTTGAATTGGTCGCTCATTGATGCCATTAATAATGCAGACGACGACGGCGTTAGAGATCCGCACACAGCCTGTCTACAAATTAGCTACTGTACATAAATGTTTAAACTAAGCTTTGTTGATACAACAATTTTTGATGTTGCTCCGATCTTGGTCGAAACTCGAAACGTACGTAGAGGAAAAGGTTTTGTGGTATTGAGACCTGCCATACAGATTCGTTTGGAATATATATAAAGATAATTTAGTAGTAAAATTTTACCCAAAAATTCAAAATGTATTACAAATGGACATAGATCTTACTGTTCTGAAAAATGACCAATCTCTATTCTTACTTATCTAGTAAAAGTCATACTTTATTAAATGCAATGCACACTTACATAAACAAACACTTTTTATGTTTATTTTTGTAAATAACTGAATGAAGAACAATAAATACTGCATGTCAATTAATTAATAAAAAATGTTTCTACGGAACTCTTACCGTAAGTACAGCTCAAGACTCATGTTTTATCGCTCGTATATTTCCATTCACTAATTCAGGCATACATAAATGTGCGAATTGTCCACACACTATGATAGCTAACAATATAGATATGTATATGTGGTGATAATTACCCGTTTGACTGGTATTTTTAATGCGAAATATATTCTTTTCATAGCTAATTAACTTGATACATTTATATTATAATTAAATAACAGTCGAAGCGGGGTCGAGGCCAAGTTCACAAAATTAGTAGGGCTCAGGTGGATGGAAAATTATTTATTAAGTCTCCTAAAAATCTACTTTTAGGTTTTGAAGCCAAATTACGCTTATATTAACAAAGATAAATGCTTACTACTTATGAAACAACAATGTAATAAATATTTAAAGTAAAAAGGAAAAAAATGTAATTTAGAAAAAAAAACTTTCAAAGATGGAAAAGATTTTCAAGAAACATTAAGCAGGGTATGAATATTGAATATTCCCTTTCTATCCAAAAACTGGAGACAGTCAGAAATGCGTTCTACTATAATAAGCTGACTGAAAGGGTCAAGCATCGCGCATAATCTCTCACACTAAAATATAGATAACTTGCTGTTGCCCGCTTCTCCGCCCGCGTGAGTTTTGGTTTTCACAAATCCCGTGGGAATCGTGGATTTTCCCGGGATTAATAGTGGCTTCGTTTCCGTTCCCGCTCTCTTTCCTAACCTACTTTTAAAGACATTCGCTATAATAATCTACCCATACATTACTATACTCGTATATATAGCTACTCGTGCTGATTCAACACTGACTGACTGACTGATTGATCACCTCTCCTGAACAATTTTGTATGAAAAATTTTTTTTTCAAGGATGATGTCGTATAGAAGGAAAAAATTCATAAGGAGGAAAAATACGAAGAGAGCTGGTGATTGAGGATTTCGGAGACGGGTGAAAAGCACGAGAAGAGTATTGAAGATAGGTGAGGGGTGCTCGACCAAATGTCATTTGAAATGACATCCAATTGGCAGTTCGCTGAAAAAAAATTAAAAATGGCGGATTCAAAATGGCCGCCATACGAATATCGTCGATATCTCGAAGAGTATAAAAGATGGAAGAACGGTTTCTTAACAAGAGTTGATCAGGACAAAAAGGTCTATTTGATGGCAAAAAAAAAATCCAATATGGCGGAATTTTTTTTTCGATAGAAAATGTAGGGGGATTATTGTCGGCCTATATAGGCGGGAAGACAGCATGCGGGCCACATGTGGCCCGCGCCCCCACGCGCCCTACTAGTATAATATATTGCTACAGCGAGTTTTGGATTTTTCAAAACCCCACGGGAACTGTTGTATTTTTCGGGATAAAAAGTTGCCTCTGTCCTTTCCCAAGCTCTAGTCTATCTATGTTCCAAAATCAAGGTTGGTTTAGTGATTTAGATGTGTAGCGTAACAGACAGACAGAGTTACTTTCGCATTTAAAATATTAGTTGGGATAAAGTATGTTATAATTATTATTGATTTAGCCAGCCGTACCTACCACGCCTCACACCTTCCGTAGGTGACGGTGATAGATGATCAATTATCCCCTGCCTCGACTTGACAATTCGTCACATGTGACCGTTCCAAACACGACGACGAGACGTTATAAAAACGAGATTTTATCGCGACTTACGACCTTATATCACGTGAATAAGATCGACATAAAATTACAACAGTACGACAAAAACTGTTCCAAGTGCTAACCTATGATATAATTATCATTATTTTTTGTCCACGCTAGGCCGCGAAGTCACTGACCTCGTTTTACTTTTTTTGGTACTTAATTTTCTTACTTGAGGTACTAAGTTGGTACCATTGATATACATATAAACTAAGGATTTCGGGTCGGCGCTAAAAAGTGTCCGAACCTAATGAATGCGAAAAACGCGAAAAGAGTTCCAATGGCACTTAAGAAAAATTAGGCTGTGTAATAATGGTTTAAGACATAAATTACAATGTTTAGTTTGTTTATAAAAATACACATATAACCTTGTTTATATAGGTTTTCTCGAGACATTTTTTTCGTGAATTTTGTATTTACACCCGGGGTCTGTAGATTTATATGCCAATGGTTGGTACGGTACAAATTACAAACACATGTTTTTGTTTCACATTATTAAAGTGTAATCTATTATCTGAAGAGGCAATAAACGTAATGATAGACAAGTAATAATCACTATTATTGAAATCAATTTAATTGGTAAGCGATTAACGCTTCAACTTTCAACGCTAAGTAGGTGTTGTATTTCGTTGCGTTAATATCATTTTCGTTGATGGAAGCTATTTTAAGTATAGGGGTTAGGCATCTGGTTTGAACTTGGTATTTTTAGGGTTCCGTACTTTAAAAGGAAAAACGGTACCGTTACAGGATTACTTAGTTATCCGTCTGTCTGTTCGACCCTCCTTATCTCGAAAACGAAGGAATCGAGTTGAAACTTGAAACTTACACCGCATAGGTACTAAAGTCTACAGTATCTTGAAGCTGTGAAAAAATACAACTTTAAAGTGAACGTAAAAAAAGTACGACTGTTTATAGGTATCGCAAAAACGTGTTTTTGACACTCTCCACGGAATCGAAATTTAAAAGGGAATACTGTTGACCTATAACTAGGTATACTACACTCGCCGGCATATTTAGCGGAACATAAAAAAAAGGTTTTATATCAGTATCATATAAAGTTGCTGGCTGGTTTATACGTTATTTAATTTAAAAAGAAATATTTTCAAATTAAGAAAAAAACTGAACATCACATTTTATGCAATTGTTTTAATTTTATTCAAATACACCTAGCGTGGACCTTATCTGGAGCGAACTTCGAGTATTTCTTCCTTCTGAGTTTGATTTAAAATTTCATTGAAATACTGTTTTTTGTTACTTTTTTTTAATCGCGTATCTTTCTGGAGTTGATGACTGAATTATGCCTGACTTAGCCCCAACGGAGATTGCCAGGGCACTCGAAATGCGAAGAAATGGTCAAACCTACAGAGTGATATCCAGAGATCTTCGTCGACCAGTTTCAACGATCCATCGCAGTATCCAACGGTTCAGGGAGACCGGTACTTATGTGAGAAGAGCAGGACAAGGCAGAAAAAGACGCACTTCGAGTAGGGATGTTCGTTTCATTCGGCTTCGTGTACGTAGGAACCCTCGTTTGACGGCCGTCCAAGCCCGACATGAGTTAGAAGCAGTGCGGGGTGTAACCGTAAGTGAGCGTACGGTACGAAGAAGGCTCGAAGAAGCTGGTTTAGGTTCATTTGTGCCCGCCAAGGCTCCAAGGCTCGAGGTAAATCATCGTAGAAACAGGTTAACTTTTGCTCAGGAACATCGACTTTGGAACGTGGACCAATGGAGTAAGGTATTGTTTAGTGATGAGTGCAGAATTCTCTTAAATCAAATTGACGGCAGGCAAAGAATATACAGACGAGAACGATACATTCAGACAAATTTTGAAACTACAGTTGCATACGGTGGTGGATCAATAATGGTTTGGGCGGGCATTTGTTTGGGAGCTCGCACAGACTTGGTAGTGATTGACAGAGGGAGTCTGACTGCAGACCGCTATATCAGAGAAGTTTTAGAAAAAAATGTCGTACCGTTTGCCCCATATATCGGTGACGATTTTGTTTTTATGCAGGATAATGCTCTGCCGCATACCGCTCGGGTAACTCAAGCTTATCTTAATGATATGAATATCACTGTTATGGAGTGGCCGGCGAGATCACCGGATATGAACCCAATAGAGCACGTTTGGGACTTGCTGAAAAGAAAAGTTAAGTACAGAATTCCAGCTCCTGCCAACGTGGGAGAACTGCGAATCGCCTTAGTTGAGGAATGGCGGAGACTATCCCAGGAGACCATCGATAACATCATTCTCAGTATGCCTAGACGGGTAGAAACTTTAATAAGAGCACGTGGAGGAAATACGCGATATTAATCACCATTTTTCTAATTTAATTAATTGTAATTTTAAAAGTAAATTTCACTTTTCCAGGTTACATGAAAAGTTCAAAAATGTACCATTTTTCACAAATAGCCTTTACTCGCAAAATCTGTTCTTAATGTGATCTCATTTTAAGTAAAAACAAATGAAACTTTAAATAACAAAAGAAGTGTAGTAAGTAGATTTTAAAATAAAACCATATTTTTTAAATTATGGACCTTTTTTTATGTTCCGCTAAATATGCCGGTGAGTTTATATGTTTGGTAAGCACATTTGGTAAGTATACGTTTGTAATTAACCTATGCGTTATGCAAATCGTCTACCTGTATCGTAAGAAAACTATATTTTTAACTTTAACTTTTATACATATCTCAACAGTTGAACTACTAACGAATAAGCATGACAAAGCTACAATGTTCCCCAGCCTACGTCCCATCGCAGGAGTCTAATTACGGCTGAGAACAGGTAGATTCCGGCAAGCAACAGGTTAGATACTATTGTCCACTTCGACCCTTGGACACATCATGGACAATATAATTATTATCTTTTAAGCCCAGCACAGACGATGTAAAGTTCGTGAAAAAAGATAAAAGTAACCTACCTTTATTATTATTAAGTTTTTTAGAACGAAGCTCCTTTTCGTTCGGTAGGGTAATGGATTTTTTGCATCATGAAAAACCTGACGTCGAGAAATCAAAACAAATACTATTATTTACTGTATAAACAAAACATTCCATTTGTAAATGGAATTACTATAACTTTATTGTACAAAAATTTTTATTCCGGATTGGAAAAACTATATACATTACTAATAGTTCGTTCTCAAACAATACAGTTTTTTTTACTAAAATATTTTGTATTGAAATTTGAAACGTGAGGAAACTCGAATACCACCTTTGGTTATTCCTTCTTTATCTATAAAGAGAGTAGGTAAAATTGTATAATTAAACAAAATGAAGCAAAATATTTTTTCTGACATATTAATATGATGACTGATTTATGTGATAATACTTCTTTACGCTATTAGCTGTCATTTTTATAGAATAATTACATATTATAATAGAAACAAAATTAAATAAATAATAAAATTATATTTCTCTACGATTTCGCTTTGTGAAGTCAATATCAAATCAACCTAAATGAAATAAATCATTTGACTTTGACTTTCCCGATGCTGTGACGAAAGGTGCTTCGAAAAAAGTGTTGGGCAGATGACCGTAAATTACCTAAAATTATACCTTAGACCTTAGATTTTAGATTTTAGTAAAAGACTGGCAATGAACACGACTTTTACTAAAGTACAGTCTCTCAGTAAGTAAAGTAGAGTCTCTACGATAGAGTCTTTACGATTTTGCATTGTGAAGTCGACATCTCCTGAGGATGTCCCGGTGTCGTGACGAAACGTGTGTCGAAGAAAGTGTTGGATGATTTGTGTGTGGTGTTTCATGTGGGCGGTGTTCCAGCATATTGGACCATACAGATTATTTTCAAGTAGCGGATTAAAGCAAAACAAATTCGTCTGTCCTGCAAATTATGATTCATTTACAAAGGAATGCCTTCTATGACAGAAGACTATGGTCGTCTGTCTAGACTTTAAAAGAGGGACTAATAAAGTAGCATCGCATACCGACGCGTAAAAGGACGGATGCCCTTTCTTATTTGCTTACTGTTAATTTACCTTGAAATAGAATTTTAACCACGGTGACTTGTGACTTGTAATATACCTCTAAGCCTTAAACTGTTTTAGGTTTTTGGTCAAAGTATCACCTTGTAAGTTTATCCATAAACTTATGGGTTGAGTGGTGATAGGTATGATGCTGAAGTCTGTTTTGAACTTTTGAATCTTTATATTGGTTTAAAGTAACTGTCAAGAAACATCTTGTAAATCAGGGTTACTATAATAATAGTATATCATTGAATAATTTCTTAATGGCAAGGATTATGGAATGGTAGGAATATATGCTTTCATTGCCTCACGAAATATCATAATTTCATCATGAATAATCTTTCATACTAAGTGTCTAGGAAAAGATGTATATAACGCCTGTTTTAATAAAAGGAAGTGCCGAGTTTCTTGGCAATTTATTCTCGGTGCAAACCGGCCTTTCCGAACTTGGCGGTAAAGTTTTGACTTTTTATATAGAGTCTTATAAAGGCCTATGTGAAAAATAAAATTTTCATTTTCATACAAATCAGAAATAAACAATGTATTAATTTATACGAATATTACAAAGCTGAAGAATTTTTTTTGTTTGTTTAGTTTGTTTGAACGTGGTAAGCTCAGGAACTACTGGTGCGAATTAAAAAAATATTTTTATGTTGTATAGTCCATTTTTCGAGGAAGGCTACATAACATTTCGCTATGCCTGTTATGAGCGGAATATCAATGGAAAATGTTGCAAAAACGGGAGAAATTGTTCCTTTTCGAGAGCTTCCGTTGTATGCGCTGCGTAAACGGTTTAAGGTAAAAATCATATATGCCGAAATTGATTCCTTTAAAAAACCTAAAAAACAATCTGCGACACCACATATTATCTATCATTTATGGTTGACTCATTATAACAGGACATGTAAAACCCTAAATTCACGCGGGCGGAGCTGCTGAAAAAAGCTAGTTAGTTAGTTTATATTAAGCATTGACGAAAGTAAACCTACAGAGACTACGACTCGCACTCATCCGGTTTTTTGTCAATGTACTGAGTTGATGGGTTCATACAAATTCAAGGTTAACTTTAAAACAGAACGAGTTCAATTTGACGTGATAACGAACTCCCATTACGCGTAATAATTTATGTCATTAGAAGTTAGCTAATTGAGCATGAGAATGTTCGCAAATGAAGTTATCATGCGACATATTACTATACAATCGGTTAAGTTGAGACCTTAGACTAAGCGAAAAATTATAGACGGAAAAATTACACACGATTTTTTAAAAACATACAAGAATTAAGCCGTCTATCAAAACGTTAGTGCCGGATACACGTTCTACAACAGAGAAGGATGGCAGGCATAACTCTTCATTTACCTTTTGTAGTTATCATTTTCAAACATAACACGGGGGCCAGTCCTTGCACAGTTGCCTCCCAAAAGTTGCTCCAAAATCTCAATTGTCCTAAATCGGAAATTACAATGGATGTAACTGCAATTTTTGTAATAATATGTCTGCAATAATAATACCCAAAAACGGTCAGAGCGGATTTTTTATAACCGGCTTTTAATATAAAAAATGGTAATTAGATTAAACGTCTTATTCCTGTTATATTCTTCCGCAACGCTGCATGTCGCACCCACCAACGTATTCGTAAGACAAAAATAAATTCAATGAATCCTCATAAGGCACGCATCACGCGGTGAAGTGAAGAAGTAACACATTTCGCGCGTAAGCTCCATCTATTTGTTCGTTTGGTCACTGGCAGTGAAGTCACCCGGTGGCTGGTTAATGAACGACTTCCTGTCTTAATCAATCCACGAGACATGCGCCCGTCTCCGGCCGCGACCCCAGGACGAGAGGGACGGACTAATTGTCCCGGGGAAAAGTTACACGATCATTAGTTGTACGTTTCGATCATACGGGAATTTGATATTCTAGTCCGCTAACTCGTAACCAACTCGGAACTCCCTCTAAATTGACCAGTAAAAACGTTGAAAGGAAACAGGCGTTATTTTACGGAAATTCATAAATTTTAGCAGGACTTGTAAAGAATCTGTACGGTACAATATGCAGGAACAGCACCCACGTGAGATACACAATTCTTCCAACAAAAATCTTCGAATCATGTTTTGTCTCGGCACCGGGACATCTTCAGGAGATGTCGACTTCACAATGCGAAATCGTAGAGACTCTACTATTTTTAACCGACTTCAAAAAAAGGAGGAGGTTCTCAATTCGTCGGAATCTTTTTTTTTTTTTTATCTATGTATGTTCACCGATTACTCGAAGACGCGTGGACCGATTTGAAAAATTCTTTTTCTGTTTAAGAGGGTTTTGTTTCCAGGTGGTCCCATTTTAATCAGGTCAGGATCTGATGATGGGATCCTGGAGAAATCGAGGGAACTCTTCAAATTTTATATGGACACATGAAACTATTTGAGTATTATTAGAAAGAGTAATATTTTCCATGTTGTCCTATGGTCATCAGGTCAGGATCTGACCATGGGATCTTGGTGAAATCGGGGAACTCTTCAAATTTTGCTAGTATACTTAAAGCGAGTCGCGTATTTTTTATAGTTACTGGTGCATATGCTAGCAGATACTGATTTGATGACTAAAGTCATCAAGTCAGGGTCTGATGATGGGATCTTGGTGAAATCGAGGGAACTCTTCAAATTTTGCTAGTATACTTGAAGCGAGTTGGGTATTTTTTATAGTTACTAGTGCATTTGCTAGGAGATACTGATTTGATGACTAAAGTCATCAAGTCAGGGTCTGATGATGGGATCTTGGTGAATTTGAGGTATCTCTTCAGATTTTATGAACACACCTCAAGCAATTTGGATATTTTTACTACGCCTTGTGCATTTTATTGTTTTCCACTAAAAAGTATAAAATAAAAATGGGAAATGCTTTCCAAAAAACCAACTTCAAATGCCACTACAAAGAGTGAAATAATTTTTATTTAAATTTTAGGTACCTACACCAATTCGAAGTCGGGCGATTGTCTATGACTTCGTCATTTTTTCGCACATCAAGTAAGTAAGAAGGACTATTAGGGATTGTATGAAACATTGCCCGACTTCGAATTGGTGTAGGTACCTAAAATTTAAATAAAAATTATTTCACTCTTTGTAGTGGCATTTGAAGTTGGTTTTTTGGAAAGCATTTCCCATTTTTATAGTAAAAGACGTGTTCATTGCCCGTCTTTTACTAAACTCTAAAATCTAAGGTCTAAGTTTTAATTTACCGGTAATATACGGTCATCAGTCTAAAAGGGTTACGATTACAAAAGTTGGGGCTAAACGACTGACACCAAGAGCCAGAGCTACCGTGATACAACAATTACTAAGAGAAAAAAAAATAAGCAAACTTTTGTTACTTATTTAACTTAATTAGGCAATCGATATGGCTCAAAAGAGCTGTGACCTAGAGAGTAACATAATCTAGAACCAGAGCTTTTTCCCAAAAAAATAGAGCTGGAATAAACCCTTTTAAGCTAGCCTAAACTATTGAACTCCTTTAGATAATGAATTTTAAAGCAACTAGAAGCTCAAGGGATTCGTAAAAACCAAAATTCACGTTTTCTAGTTATAATATAAAGAAATCCCGTACCTACAAAATATTATGTTTTGAGTTAGACCCAGCGCTTTTAGCTGAAATTTCACAATTAATATTACAGATTTTTATTTTTTAACTTTTGCCCTTTTTTGATGAAATAAACTAGATAATTAGGATATGGAAGCAAAAACGTTGTTTGCACAAGGAAAATTTTTTTGAAAGTCACATGACATAAATCATTATTAAAAACACTTGTTCGAATATCAAATTAAAGAATGTCGTAAACTAAAAAGTTTCCACACTTCCCCTCAAACAACATCCATCATCAGATATCCTCACATTACACCACGCCACACACACCCAAACTCAGATCGCGCACACATTTGGTAATCAAAGAGTTTCCGCATTTAAAAATAAATCCAGAATAAGATTTCCTATCTTTGATGTTCCCTCCCCAGTCAGCATCTACGAATCCCGTGATGTCCTGCACCGGCGACTTGGGAAATATCAAACATAGATCCCTTGTACCCTTAAGATACCTCAAGATATGCTTAGCTGATTTCCAATGGCGTTCCTCACAACAGGAATTATACTGCGCCAAGAAATTAACCGCAGCCGCAATATTCGGGCGTGTGTTACAGGCCAAATAGTTCAGCGACCCTATGAGCGCCTGATAACGACGATAGTCTTGGCAGGACAAGATCTTACCTCCTTAAGTCACATGACATAAATCATTATTAAAAACACTTGTTCGAATATCAAATTAAAGAATGTCGTAAACTAAAAAGTTTCCACACCCTTGGCCATTACTTAAAGGGTCGATAGTGTACTAGACATTAGAGTCAAATAAATAAACGAAGATTAATTACAAACATTGTATTCAACACAATATTTAAAGGGGCCTGAATCAGGGCCGGTTGATTGAATATAATGGATTCCTCTGAACAGCGAAGGCGAAATTGCGTTAATTTCCTCTGTTGCCTTTCTTGCGTACAAATAATGAAGTAATGAACGAATGACGTCACAAAGGAGCGGATGGGCGCAGTTGTAGGCAATTGCCGAACTGAAGAATGAGATTGCTTAAAAATATATATTAAGAGTCCACTAACCCACGATGTCTCCATTTATTATTACTATATGAGCATAGATTATTACTATATGAACCCGAATAACACCACAACATGATCGAAATTTGCACGAATTAGAAATGATTTTGGTATTACGAATGTATGGGAGACTTCGTGGGTTAGTGGACTCTTAAGTATGTAGGTATACGAGGACGTCAAAAGTTTCAGAAATATCAAAAAATGATTTTTGATTTTTCTCGCTTCATGGAGACTTCTCTTTAAACTCGGCTCTGAAATATCAGAAAGCCCGGTTAGTGTGGCTTTAAACTTTAACAGTTTTTATTGTTAACTATGGCGTTCCCCATCAAGAAAAGGTTGCGACTCTCATGAGAACCGGTAGATTAAAATGTATGTAGGTTTGCAGCTACGGGTTCCCATGGAATTAGTCATTAGAACGTCTGTCTGTCACGGATCTATCCAACTAACAGACCTTTTAGAAATTACTTAAATAGAAAATATTTTTAACCAGTCTAACTCATTGAGTTGCAGAATCCTGTTATAAATGTGAAAGTTTGAGAGTTTGTATGTTTGTACCGCGCCACAACTATTGAACTGATCTGGATATAGCTATAGCACTATATAGCTGTAGATTATTATAGCAAACGCTAAACTTCCTTGAAAGTATTTCTTAAGAAGCCAAGATTTCAATCTTTGGCGGAAAGTTCAACAATGCCACATCACCATTTTTACACATTTTAAATATCGTCTCGATCTTTTCTTATAAAATCTGTAATAGTGGTGATTAAGTTTATAATGGAAACACGTAACTATTACCCGTTCGCAGAAGGTTTGCCGATAAGCACCCCTAACACATAAGACCACCGCGTTCCTCGTGTGGCTCATGGTCAGACCAGACAAGCGCGGGACGCGTCGTCTGAAGTGGGAGGAAAAACTCATCGACTCAGCTTCTGCGAACGGACTTATAACTATAGAATACAAGGATGAAGAAAATGTTCTAGGTTCCTGCTGAAATAATAACCGATTTAAGCTGCAGGCATTTAACGACGAATTAAAATAGCGATTTCATCTATGCGCCTTTTATACTTACATATAAAGCTAAATAAACGTAGATCTTTCAGGCTGCGCCAGCTATGTTGATTACATAGGTACTGAACATACCACCTTTAAGGTAACTGTGCTGAGATTGGCTGAGCTTTAAACACACACCGTCGTAGAAGTAATGTATTATAGTGTTACAGCCATAGGAATGAGATAATTCCTATTAAAAACCGCGAGGTGCTTAAGGTGTCAATAAAAAGCATGAGAGACGAAATAAAATTCAACGGCAACAGGTAATATACTTAAAATACCACTCGGGTGAGCGCAAAAAATCTCGATTCCCAGAAACACTAAATCGGTTGAAATATGCTTCCATAATCATGCTTACAATCCATTCAAGAAAATTAACAAGGCCATTTACTAAAAACGAATCGTAATATGGGAATTCATCGACCGAATCTTAACCTAACAAGATTTTGAGTTGAGCTGCCATTTTTTCCCGCCGTGATGTAAGTAAGCGAGGTCGACGACCCGCACCTGTTGCTTATGTTTTTTTTTTATCTCGTCTGGCACTGGACATACGTCTATTAACCATTCGGTTTTTACATAATAAGAACAACCACGCTACCTGGGGGAGTAGCCATGAACCTACCTACCTACTATCACTTGTGGACCGCTCTACGAGTAAAAGATGAGTTGGTTGGTATAACGTTTGGTAATGAAAATGTTAATGCGATAAATCTCAAGAAGCTTATTGAACATTATCTCCCATGTAATAATAAGTGGCGGATAGACGAACAGACGGACAAATTCGTCCTTTAATGGATCTGTTATCTCATTTGATATACTCCTTCGCAATCGCTAGGTAATATTTCATTCGATTCGTAAGTAGTAAAGAAGGAGTGGGGCGCGTCTACGTGGATAGAACTACCTACCTTCAAAATCTTTGATAGTTAAATTTTTAATCTAAATGTTAAAATTGTCGTACTTGACAGATTTTGAACCAGCATCTTTACTATTTCTTTGGCAATGCCGCATATATTGCTCCCCGCGAGAAATTCTAAAACTTTTGTATCGTATTAGAACGCAATGTCGTCTCTTAAACGTCTTGCTTGAACTATTTTTCTTTTACAACTCTTTTTATAACTCTTTAGTTATTGATTTATTATTGAGGTATAGTAAACCAGTAACCGCGCTTGCTCACGACCGACTGTGTTGAACACAATATTGGGTCGCTTCTATTTTGATCGGCCTGATCCATAGACTAATAAAACTTTCTTTGACTTATGATTGATTATATTTCATATCGCTGCCTCAGGAATTTTTATGGCTTAGTTGATTTTATTGTCGTTTTACAGCTAATTCTCTTTAAATATGCCATATTTAAATTAAATGAATATGCTGTTATAGTTCGTGGAAAGTAATATTTAAAATTAAGATATTTATGAGTACAAAAGATCATGAAACTACAGTCTAGTAGCTTTTTAAGTTTTTAATTCAGGAGCTTAGTTTAATTGCTCTTTAAGACTTAGGTATAAATTACCCATTATGGTAAAATTTCTGAACCATCTCGCGCTTGCAAATTAGCTGTTAAAATTTTAAACAAATGCTGTCTGCTGTAACATTAAAGATTTTCGACAATAGACTAGACGAATTTAATGATCCATTTAATGACCGCAGGATTGAAAAATATGTTTTTATTATGCAAGAAGTACTTAAAACATGAAATATTCCATTCATTCAAAATTTGTGTTCTTTTGAATCAAGATTAATAGCGTGAAATAATATTGTATTCACTGAAATTAATAACCTAATTTAGACACGAAAATTCGAATACTAAATATATATAATATGCGTTATATTATATATTTAAATCAGCGCGGCGTTAGTAAAATCAAGCCTCTTTTGTCGGAATGATTAAGTAAGCATCAAGTCATTTGAAAGCTTCAATAAAATAACATGAACATTCGACATTGATTGTACCAATGATGAAGTGTTGGCTATACCTAACAATAAGTAAGAGCGGAGATAAAATTATTCCATGACTTTTTCGAGCAAACATAAATATTATACCTAATACGTTACGACTCCTATTGGTGAATAATTGGTGTCTCTCCTATAACTGGCGATGGTTGGCGTCATTTAATCGTTATTACACGACTTCCAAAAAAAAGGAGTGTTTTTTTTTGTTTTTAGGGTTCTATACCAAAATAGTAAAAATGGATCCCTTAGGTGCGACTTTACTCGTCCGACCGTCCATACCACTCGATATTTGCTCTTTTAATATCCCTGTTGACAATACTATAGTAAATTACTGCAGCGGCCAGCAAAAAAGCATTGATGGACGAACGTGTAAATGTAGGCCGAGGCAGCGCCGAGGCACATGACAGGGTTCGTGGAGTGAGGCCCGTGGCACGTTTGTTCGTTCTTTTAATCAGCGTGCTTTGCTGATTCTTAAAATATTCTTATTTGTTACAGAGCAATAGAAGTGTGGCTCAAAACTGGTCGGCGGCACAGTGAGGTGTTGGACGAACAAAAGATAAGCGAGGGTCGGCTGAGGAGACCGGGCGCTACCATCATTCTGTGGCTAAAGTGCGAACAGGTGAATAAATATAAAAAAAAATTAATATAGAATTTTCTGAAGCTACTTTGTTCCATTTATAAGAATCGAACCCAAAGTGAACTAATTACTAGTTAGCTCTGAAATCAACGGCCCTTTTGAGTGCAGATGTGGAAGTTAGCATCAAATTTTATTTGCTTTTTCGCTTATTTTTTTATGATATATGGGTTACACTTTATGCAATGTTCTCAGACCTACCGAATATACACAAACACAGTGACACAAGTTTTAAGCTATTGCATAGCTTCTATCGCGGGCTTTGACGGTGCAGACCGAATCCAGAAATTCCATAACGAAAATAACCTGGCACTCCTAAAGTAGAGCTTTTGGTACGAGGAGTTGCACTCCCTGCTTTCATTGCAGCCTGGTACCAAAAGTTCTACTTTTCGATTGATGGCAAAACTAAAAATAACTTTAAATTCTATGCAATAGCTTTACCGCGGCAGTCTCCGAGTGCCACACGCCTTTTTTTTATAAATAAGGGACGTGAACTTTAAATGTGTGAGCTTACAAATTACGAAAACAAAATAAAATGTAAATTTGGTGGGTAAATCCTTGCATTGAACATCTATGTGTCTCACTTAAAATTAAATTCTAATAAGTTTATATACTTTTCTATTTATACCTTTGCCGTCGATACCCAATCGATATGACATCCATCTTAACATCCCATAAGGATCAATAAAAAAACCGTCAGCTGCCTGTATTTATTTCAGGCGATGGGTATTTTAATGCCAATTGCCTACCTTTTAATCAAAATGGTGCTCAATAAAAATTCTATTATGGTAAGCGCGCATTAAGTATTACTGCAGACGTACAGGCTATCTTGACATGTGGCCAAAATCGGTACTAACGCCGCTATCTTGTGATACTGTTTGATAGTTCGCTCTGTCGGTATATCGCTATTGTATGTTGTGTTGTTTTTGCTTACTATTAAGTATTTTAAAGTAAAATTGAAGTGAAATTGAGTAGATTTTATTTTCTGGATGCCTTTGTTCTATAACAGCGCCCTCCTGTCAATGTCATTCAAGTGCCAAGAGAGCCTCGTCGGACTGTAGGTCCGTAGGTCATTAGTAGTTTAAAGATGGCGGCCACTTTACATGCAGCGTAAAAAAACGTAAACATTGCTGTCCACCTGCGCGCGCACAGATTGGCAGGTGCTACGAAAGTGCATCTGCATACAAAAAACGCTAGCAGATGCGCGCGAGGCGATGCCGAGATAAAAAATGCATCGAAAATTAATATACTTATCTATTTACGCGGTCCGAGAAGTGCCCTTCAACAATTGACATCTACTCTAGACACGGCGAACCGCGCGAAAAATTGTCGCCTGTCACCTGTCGTATGGGTGTCATTAGTACCAACAGTATAAGGCCACGAGGTAGTTCGGTCAGCGGCGGCAGCGGTATTTTGACAGTTGGCGCTACTGTTTGCTTGTATGAAAAGGTTTACGTAAATCGTTCGGATGCCCATATCTTGAGGTTAGTAATCAGTGCCTTCAACGCTCAGTTTGCATACTATATGCTAGACGGATATTGTACCAAGAGATTCCAGCAGCTTAAGCCTATCTTAGCAATTTTAATTTAGCGACGATTGACGGAGAAACCTGTAATTGATCGCCCAGATATGAATGATTATTTTACACGAATCAAACCCTTGGGAGTGACAGAGAACTGCTGCAAGTGACAGTGATACTAGCTCAAACAGTTTTTAAGATATTTTTTAAAATGGTAGCTTTCATAAAAGCCTGTAAATTAGGCCTATGCCAAATAAAGATATTTTAACATTGAATTTGACTTAAATGGAATGAAATTTAAAAAAATAAAATATAAGAACCAGCTGGTTTTGCCATAAAATATTTTTAACTTTGGGATATGAATAATAGTTCTGTTTCTCAGACCTATACAGAATGTACTACCTAACTAGCAAAGCTCATGAAAATCGATCAAACCGTTTCGGAAGAGTTTTGTTACAAGCACTGTGACATGAGAATTTTCAACGTTAGAACGACACACTCGATCGCTAAACTGACCACGTGATTTCCGCATAGACAACTCTCATTCTCATTCATTTTTCATCAACATCATGAACTTCATTCAATTTGACCGACCGACAGCTTTGTGTGACGAATACAAATAATAATGAATTACCTTATTTTATTCTTAACTAGCAGTGCCCGCGGACTCCGTTCAGCGTTAGAAATATTTTTATCTCGGCCCGTTTGTCCCGCGTAAGACACGGTTTCCACCAAAGCGGAGCGGAGCGGGACTGTGTTTGAGTAACCAATCAGATTTCGACATTTCGACATCTCCTCTCCCTTCAGTTTCGAAGATATCAAAATGACGAAATCTGATTTATTCGAATCTTTCTCAACTTTTGAACCTTCCCTAGACCTCCACGAGCATTTCAAAACCAAGATAAGATAAATCCGTTTAGCTGTTCTCGAGTTTTAGCGAGACTAACGAACAGCAATTCAGTTTTATATACATATATAGATTATATACTTACATACTTGTAATTTCATCATAAACAAAAAATCCTGCTAACGTATCAACTCTTTTAAAGGTCTACATCCTTTCTCTAGGACATTCACACTCAATAATATGCTCTTTACACGAGCAATTTATGTCAGCAGGTGCAACTATGGAACCGCACGCAAATGGTGGGTACTTTGTTGCGAATACTTCTCACTATCTTTTTTTATACTCTACACAAGTTAGTACTTGACTGCGATCTCACCTGATGGTAAGTGCAGCCGAAGATGTTAACGTATTAACTTGGAAGGGGTAAGGAAAGTCACCCCAACGGTTTCTACACAGCATCGCACCTAAACAAAAAAAAAACCTAAATTCCACTGACTCGCGGTTCTGCGGTAGTAACATTTAATTTACGGAACTCGACCAAAGTTTTAAAAATCTTGATCAAAATTGATTATTATTTCTTTTTAAAGAAGTATTTCCGAACCAAATATGGCCAGGAGCATAGATTATTACTATATGAATCCGAATAACACCACAACAGGATCGAAATATGCACGAATTGCAAATGATTTGGTATTTTCAATGAATGGAGACATCGTAGTTCACAGGACCCGGAGCCAATCCAATCAAAAGTAACGGCCATTTTAATGTCGTTAATTTTTGCGTATCACATCCACAGACCAAGGAAATAAGTTTTTATATTGACTATCTATCTCATTATTCTCATATCACGAGCCTGTCCGATAACGAGAAAAAGTCCTCTCGTTATATTATGACATACCTATGTGACAGACATGATAATATGTATAATTTAGTCATTCAAGATATTATGTTTATGGGTAAAAATTTTGCCATATTTGCAATAATGCCCAGTTGACAGAAAACCGTCCAGGCTACAACCACAAGTCAAGCGTTTCAAATTCCACACGAACTCAAGAAAAAGGTCTAAGTACAGTCAGCAAAAGAGTCTAACCGTTGTTGTCTTTATCACAATTAGTGGTTAAAATCATTACCTAAGAAGTGAGTATATGTTCACTTGTTTGGTGATAGTTAAAAAAAACAAATTGAATTTTAAATGAATTTTTGGATAATTGTTCTGTGCTGTACTGTAGCATTACAGCTAAAAGCTGGCGTAAATAGAAAAAAAATTAAACCTTTTCATTACAATTACTTGGCACGGGTCCGGGAGTGCATACAGAAGGGAAAACTTGAATTACATGAGGTGTCGGTTACAGTTACAGTGTCGCGAGTTCAATGTTTTTTACCCTAAAGAAGATTAGCACCGAGAGAAGATTACACTTCAAATTTTTTCCAGATAGGTAGTTACATAATGAACATCTTTGTATGCTATGGCTAGCAGTGCCCGCGGACTCCGTTCCGCGTTAGATCCCGGCCCGTTTGTCCCGTGTTACCCACAGCGCCTGAACGCGACGCAATTAAAATATTATTTTGTAGTACTTACATGCTATGTATCAGAGATGGCGCTGTATGTGAAATAGATTTTCCCGCTTTTCTGTTGAAATTTTTCCTGAATTTTCTTTGTTATAAACCTCACGGAGCCCGACACCTTTCCAACGAATGCAAAACCGTGGAAATCGGTTCGTGCGTTCTGGAGTTACAGCGTCAGGAAGGAAAACCCGACTTATTTTTATATAGTAGATTTATGTAAGTCTTCTACGTACATCAATTAATTTGCCAACTGTACTTTTACACCAATGACCTGCCGTAACACACGGCGGGTTGTTATACCCATGTTGGGTTAAAGGTACCCCGCGCCATGCAAACAGAACAAAAAGCCGCGACAGGTGCAGCTGTATACAGGTTGTTTCGTGAAAGACCACTCGCGTACCAATTATAGTTATAATTGGATTCATAAATCGAACTCGACATTGCGTCGGCCGGTTAATTGTGCAACGCAATCATGTTGGTTTTTAGGGTTCCATAGGAAAATTCTCTTGAAAATCTTAATTACTAATATCTAGGTGACCGAGCTTCGCTAGGTAGTATTGCTACTGGCTAATAGATGGCAGCAGGAGTCATATTATTATTTTTTGGTAAATTCGCCATTTTCTAAAAATGAATCCTAGCTAGATTGATTTATCACCCCGAAAACCCCCTGTATACTAAATTTCATGAAAATCGATCGAACCGTTTCCGAGATTCAGATTATATAGAAATATATATATTTACAAGAATTGCTCGTATTTAACGGTATAGGATAACTATTTATTTCAATTTTTTTTATTCACTCTACAATCTAGAAGACTGGAATCTCTTTTGATGCAGCCGATGATGTTATGTTGCTAGTTTGTACATAGAATTTTGCAAATGAAACTAAATTCAAAAACGCGTGACAATGGCATATCCGATCGCTTAATTCATCAAGATCAATCACTTCCACGCAGACAACTGTCATTCTCGTACATCTTTTAATCGTTCCATTTGAGCGAATCTAATCGAATCGAAATATGTCATATATGTATTTCGATTCGCGTTTCGATGGCTTGTGCGTGTATCTAATTATTCTAAGATCTATTTATCTGTCAAGTGTCAACTAAATTGCTTCATGAAGGTCGTCAATATCGGTTTTACTTTATCACTTGTCTAAGTGGATGCTGGGTATTTACACCCTGTATATATCCATCGTATAGAGCAGGGTGCTCCAACAGGTGGCAGCACACTCGCGTGCCGCCAACAAAGGTTCGTCGATTTACACAATTACTTTAATCATCCTGTATTTTCATTTCTGCTATCTGTTGCGGCCTCGATACCGTATTGCAGCTGCCAAACATCGATTTATCTGTACCCGTATATCGATATTAATATGAACTTGTTCTTTATTATTATTTTTTTTTTAATTTTTTGTTATTGGGTTTTACCTACCTCTGTATTATGCAAATCGCACAGACATGGGATATTCCTGTACCTACCCGTTCCCGCTCCCTATCCCAATTTATAGGTCAATCGTATACAAGCCGGACTCTTGAAGACATAATATTAGGCAGTAGCCAAACTGCCGACAGTGCGGTGAAAACTCAAGTGAATCCCGTACCCTTTCAAGCGGGTTTATTGATTCAAAGATCTTCAAATCATTTATGATTTCAAATCATTGATTCAAAAATCATTTATTTCATATAGGCCACTACTTGTTAGCACTTATGAAAGGTCAAGTAGGTACATATTATACTTATTAATAGTGATAACTATTTAACGACTTAAAAACTAAGTTTACGAGAGTTCCAACGCGCCCTGAACTGAGAAGAAGTGAGAGTTGAGTGATAAACAAAGTTATTATAGTGATATTATAAGCTCCGCATAGCTCCTACGTTTCCGCTGACAGAGGCTTATGAGATAGATATTTGCTATGTATAAAAAAACTTCACTTTTCATAATTTACTTTATTATTAGAAGATTAATAAAAATAACAACTGGCAACCCTTATACGTATGCCAGCTCATCATAGTATCACCTGCTCAGTTGAGAATGCTTAGACAAAAACTAAGTTTTTATACCAATTGATTGTTACTTAGGTGTTGCTAGTTTTATTGGGATAATCAGATGTCGCGATAGGACGGACAGGTGATTTAAAAAAAAACAACGATGGTGATTAAAATAAGACAGTCATCAGATGATTTTTTGTAGTTTTAATGAGGCATTTACAACCGAAATTGCTTGTAATTAAATCTTCATACACTTGTCTAAGGTCCATGGTTGAACCTTGAAGGACAAAAAAAACTCGGATATACATACGAGACCGTTCAAAATCATAAAACGGGTGTAGGCCTTTTTTGCAGGATCCACTCTGAATGTCGCTTCTTCTTTTCTTTTACGCATGGCTAGGTTTTGAAATGCTCTCCTGAAATCTGTGTTTCTGATATCAACAACACGAGAGGAAAATCTTACCTACTGCTTCGTTTGTTTGTTTCAACGCGTTAGTGTCAAAAACTACTTGTCTGAATTGAAAATTATTTTTGTGTAGAATAGCCCATTTATCGAGACAGGCTATAAATTATATAACATCACGCTGTGACCAATAGAAGCGGAGCATCAATAACAAATGTTGTAGATTTTTTTTTCATTTGGAGAGCTGGTTCGTGCGCTATGTAAACAGTGAAAGTTACGCAAAAATCTTGTATGATTTTTTTATGCTATACAAGTTAGTACTTGACTGCGATCTCACCTAGTAAGTAAGTGATGATGCAGTCGAAGATGTTCGCGTACTAACTTGGAAGGGGTAACTTAAGTCACACCAACGGTTTCTACACAGCATCATACCGGAACGATAAATCGCTTGGCGGTACGTCTTTGCGGTACGTCTTGGCGGTAGGGTGGTAACTAGCCACGGGCAAAGCCTCCCACCAGACCAGACCTGAGCCAATTTAGAAATTATAAAATTCCAAAGTGGCCCGTGGCGGGAATCGAACCCGCGACCGCCCAAGGCTCCCACTCGAATCCGAGCGTGCGTCCCCTGCGCCACGGAGGTCGTCAAAAATGATGGACTTGTTTAAAAAAAGTCTGTAATACCACATGACTTAGGTATATCTATCGGATCAACGTGAATTTACAAAGTGGTACAAACTATTTTTTATCCCCAAAAAAATCAATGATTCCCACGAAATTCGTGAAAAACCGAAATTTACGCGGGCGGAGCTGCGGACGACAAATAGTTAAAATAAAAATACATGACTGTAGTTCGCTAAAGGTGGGTCTACGCTAGGCGAACCGAGCACGAGCGGGAACACAATTCGTCTAGTGTGGACCGAGCACGAGCGGAGCCGTTTCGGCTTTGTTCGTGCTCTCGTACGAACTCTCTCTCGACTCGTGCTCGGTTCGTGCTCGGTTCGCCTAGCGTAGACCCACCTTAATACTTGCAGGTGATAGAATATCTCATGGTTTTATTGTAATTTTTGCCCATTCGCAGAATAGGTCGCGCGGTGGTCGCCGTTAATTGTACATTTATATCGCGGGTAGTACAGGAAGTGCTTCATAAGACGCGGCGCACATGAAAGACGGTAAATTGAGTTTTTATCTACAAAGTTTATAGGACATAAAGGGCAAGCGCATTCGTGCCTATCAGGTGCTAAAGATGTTTATCTTTAATTTCGGATTATTTTTATTTACGTATCTCTGCCGACTTACGCCAGACCTACAAAGTTGAAGAATATAGAGCAAAAAGAAGACGGTCCACCTGTTGGCTTTTGTTGGGTGATAAAAAGACGATCAGGACGTTCACCTGATGTTAAGTGATAGGTACGGTTAGGGTCAAAAGTGCATATAGAATTTGCAAACAAAATCCCTTGCATGCACTCGGCCAGACAGTACTTACATAATGTAAGATTACGTATTTATTATCTTGAACCTAAGGCTGTTGTCTTAGGGCTGATAGATAGTTTGTGTACTTAGGTATTACTTACAATGTAATATGCGGTTACTTCTATGCTGTTTTAGGCTTTAAGCTATGTATGCATTTTTGACACCAACAGTTCAAAAGAAATACTCAATAAAGATTCCAAAATGACGTTGCTATAACCGTTCGCGGATAGTTTACCAATGAGTCTTCCATCTCACACTTCAGACGACCACATCTCGCGCTCGTCGGATCAGAACGGCGAGCCAGACGAGCGCGGGACACGGTCGTCTGAAGTGGTATAGGAACTCATAGTCAACGTTTAAGTGTTGTGTTCAGAAGGATTAGTATGTGTTCAAATAAGCGAATTTTGAGAAAAAAAAGATTTTACAACGGATTCAAATCTCTGATTAGGTAGTAAATTGAACCACTTATCCATCATTGCTTTGCTGTTCTCATCAAAGCATCATAATTACTTCAATAAGGAACGCCCACCGAGACATTCGTGCTAACGGTTCGCGATACTTTCTCTTTTAATCTTAATCAATCGATATGCATACTTGACTCGTACTTCGTCTGATCCTCAAACGTAGAATACCGATCCATCTACCTTTCTAATACGGTATCTACTTTTTTGGAACAAAGTTACTTCTCAGGCGGTACAGCGGAGATGGCTAGGAGAAAGAAAATGAATTTTTTCCGTCGCTGAAATATCTTAAATTTTACCTGTCATTGATTTAATAATTGCCAAGACACATCCTTAGTATCTGTCTATATGTGAATATATATTTGTATTTTTGTATGTATATTATGTTTTTAGTAGGTTTTTTAATCTGTTTATGTATTGTATTTATTGTGTTTATGTATATATTTTTATACTTATTATGTATTGTTGTACGTAGTATTACTGTAGCATCTTACTATTCGTATTACTGTAGCTAACTACTAAAATCACTGAATCATTACAAGAAAATACACATACTATGAGTTTACCTAAAAAACAAAGAACAATAAAACCATGGATAACTCAAGGTATTTTACGATGTATACATAACAGAAATAAAATGCAAAAGCAATTAAAATGTAATCCTGACGATAATATACTTAAAATAACATATAAAAGATATCGCAACTACTGTAACAATTTAATTAAGAAACTGAAACGTGTACATGACAGGAAACTATTACTAGATAAGAACCCAAAAGTGCTATGGAATAATATAAAAAATCTAACTAGCTCAAAACCTGCAAAAACAATCAATTCACAATTACTTGATACTGACCCATGTCCTATGAAGGCAGTTAACTCAGTAAACAACTTCTTTGCTAATGTTGGATCAAATCTTGCTAAAGAAATTAAAATAAACGACCAATTATTATTACAGCATAATAATCCAATACAGATACCTCACGATAAAAATCAATTATCATCCTTTGTTATCTTAAATACTGATCACGAAGAGGTTACTTCAATCCTTATGAATTTAAAATCAGACAGTGCTTCTGGACTTGACAATATCCCTACAAAATTTCTAAAACTATCAAAAGACCTAATAGTACCCATACTCACTTACTTAGCAAATCTTTGTTTCACTAAAGGTATTTTTCCTTCGCTCATGAAACAATCAATAATTACTCCTGTGTATAAGAATGGGGATAAAACTCAAATGAATAACTACAGGCCAATCTCAGTCTTAACGGGAATCTCTAAAATAATGGAAAAATTAATTAATAATAGACTAATGCAATACCTTTATAAATTTAATATTCTATCAACATCACAATACGGGTTTAGACAAGGGAAATGCACGCAAGATGCTGTTTTGGCTTTAACTTCGAATATTGTAAACCATCTTGATAGTAAAAATAAATGTTTGACCGTCTTTTTGGACCTCAAAAAGGCGTTTGATACAGTTTCGATCCCTATCCTTCTAAAAAGCTTGAAAACATTGGCATTAGAGGAAACCAGCTTAATCTGTTGAAGGACTATCTAAGTAATCGAACTCAGCGTGTAAAAATAGACGACTATATCAGTACTGACCTTGAAATGACCTTTGGTGTTCCACAAGGTAGTGTCCTAGGACCTACCTTGTTTTTAATATATATAAACGACCTATGTAATTTTAAAATAGATTCTGGAAATATTTATTCTTATGCAGATGACACTGCTATAGTCTTTCACGGGAAAACTTGGAAAGAAGTGCATAGTACTGCCGAAACAGGTTTAAGGAAAATATCTAGTTGGCTTAAATCAAATTTTTTGACACTTAACACTAATAAGACAAACTACATATGTTTCGCAATAAATAATAAAGGTCAACCTTTAACATCAAATCTACAAATTCACCATTGTAACGTCCAGAGCGTTTGCACGTGTCCTACCATTGATAAAATTTATTCAACTAAATATCTAGGTATAATTATTGACCAAAGATTATCCTGGCATTCCCATCTGGAACTACTATCTAGCAGAATTAGAAAACTTATTTGGATTTTTAAAACATTAAGACATGTTGCAACAAACAAAGTTCTAATTCAAGTGTATACAGCCCTTGCTGAATCTATACTATCATACTGCATTCCAGTATGGGGAGGAGCATCAAAAATTAAATTTCTTGAATTAGAGCGTAGTCAACGTGCCCTATTAAAAGTTATGTACTGTAAACCTTATCGGTTCCCTACAAATGAGCTATACTCCATAAATAATTTAATGAGTGTGAGAAAGCTATATATTCTAAAACTAATACTAAATCGGCATAAAACAGTTACTATAGATACTGACACAATGACAAAAAGAAGAGTAAATATTAGAATAGAAACAAATACTGTAAAAACTAAATTTGCTAGTAAACAGTATACTAAACAATCGGCTTATGTTTATAAGAAGGTAAATAATTTGTTAAAAATATATTCATTAAATACTCACGATCTTAAAAAGTCTCTAACTGAATGGCTCACTAGCCTAAATTATGAAGACACTGAGGCATTACTCGAAGTTATCACCTGAAAGATCTATCTGCGCGCGCATGTATGCACACACACACACACACACACACACACACACACACACACACACACACACACACACACACATACACACACGCACACACACACACTTACACACACACACACACACATACACACACATACACTTTTAGGATATTTAACTTATATTGTATTTAACTTATATATTTTAAATGTGTACTTCATTTCTATTTATAAGATTTTCATAAAGATTGTCTACGGAAGAGCGGGACATCCTGGCACAGGTATAAATTTACCTAAAAGGATGTCCCAACAACTGATGAATGTTTTGAAATATTTTTATTAATAAATCATTTTTCATTTCATTTTTCATCTTAGTTTTTTTTGCTTTCAACTTCCTTATCCTCAGCCCTATGCCACTTTTACAACAACTCAATTCCCATTGCCAAAAAAGGTTGCCTGGCAGAGATCGCTTGCAGCGATAAGGCCGCCTTTGCATACCATCACTATTATGTTTTTTCTTTGTTCTGTGTTTATTTTTCTGTTTTGTGTTTGTATGCAATAAAGTGTTTCTTCCTCTTCTTAAATGAAAGATAATCCCACTAACTTAGTTGTAAGCATGCAATCAGCTACATATATGATTTGGTATATGAGAAACTCGACGCAGCACCATCTATCGAGCGGTGGGTGAACTTCGATTCAACCGAGTGCTCCACGACACTCACTCACTTCTTTTTAAACACTTTCTTGCCATTCTTTGCCATGCCAGTCAAAATGCCCAAAAATGTACACAGAACGTCCTTGATTACCACACTTGATATCCCTTTATCAGGAAAGTTGGGTAAAAATCGAACAAACCCGCTTTCTCCTATCACTTGACCCCTCCTACTAAACATCGCAACGTTGCATTCCTCAATGCCATTAACGGCGTAGAAGCCGTATTAAAGCTATCTTTAGCGAAGTTTTGTTTAAAAACTATAAGGACAATAAGTTTTAAATTTTAACGTCATGTATTTTGGGTCTTTAATCTAAAATCGTTGAGAAGCAGAAACACGATTGGATAAAATTTTTCTCGATAGAAAGTTCTCCCAAAAGTTGCTCCAAAATCTCAGTTTTTCTCAATTTTATCGGAAACTACAATGGATGTAATTGTAATTTTAGTTTTAATGTATCGGTAATAATAATATCTAAAAACTTTGAGAAACAGATTTTTGATAACTGGCTTAGTTTTTGAGTAATGAGTTAAAAAGTCGTTTTTCTGTTATATTCTTCCGCGACGCTGCATGTCGCACCCATCAACGTATCCGTGAGAGTGACAAAGGCAAAAATAAATTCAATAAATCGCCTTAAGTATTCTCCCAACAGAAGGGGTAAGGGCAACTAACTGCACAAAAAGTCTCAAGGGGAATTCTACCACTGGGGTGCGGTATACCATTTTGTATGACCTATCAAAAGCAGAAAAGGCTAATCAGTCCATTTCCACTCCGACTAAGTAACTACTTAATGCTCCTTGCTCTACACCGGCAGCCAAATTGAATACCACTATTTGCATAACCATTAGGGAGCGTTCATTTCATTTGTTTTTTAGGGTTCCGTTGCTCAAATGAGAAGATCCCTTATAGGCTGACTTGTTGTATGTCTGTCCGTCTGTTCGCCATTTATGGCTCTTCTCAGGACAGTTAAGAGCTATAATGTTGAAATTGATGCCTAATAAATTAACAAAATAGGTCCGAAACACAGTCACTTTCCAATCTAGCTAGTAAGGGATATCTTGTGTTATGGGTACTTGATAACTGATAAATACTATACAGAAATACAATACTTATACAGAAAATAATACAGGACATATTATATTCGCATTGTGAAGTCAACATCTCCTGAGGATGTCCCGGTGTCGGGACGAAACGTGCGTCGAAGAAAGTGTTAGAAAATTGTGTGTGGTGTTTCACGTGGGTAGTGTTCCTGCATATTGTACAATACAGAATCTTTTCAAGTAGAGGATTATAGCAAAACAAATTGATCTGTCCTGCTAATTATGGATTTCCGCAAAATAACGCCTGCTTCCATTCAATAGAAAATAATACGCCCAGACACTGGAAAACTTTCATGCTCTTTACGCAAGTTTTTGCCAGTTGTGAGAATCGAACCCACGACCACCAACGCAGAGGACAAGGCCACTAACTACCGCTGCGCCTTTCGGTCATCAAATACTGAAGTCTTAGATAAAAAGGTCCCTCCTCATGAAGTTCATGCCTCCAAGTCAACCTAATTAATAGTGACAGAAAGTTATAACCATTTATTATCTTTTCGAAAACTTATAGTCAATGGAGTACTTCCTATTGTCCAAAAATCAAAAAGAAAAATAGCAAGAATCAAAAAATCCCACAGTTTTTTTTAATTCTAAAAATAGTAATAACGAATTACCTATTTGTTATACGAAATTGATTCACAAATGATAGAGTTGTTAAAATTTTTTATTTCATAGCGATATTGCTATGATTTTTTTGGCAGTTCAGTTTTTCACACAATATAATATTATAGTTGTGGCCGCTGTATATTATCAACAAAAAATTAAATATAAATATATAAATATAAATATATAGTGGACAACATCACATACATTGCTCCGATCCTTTAGTAAGTAGCTTATGCACTTGTGTTAAGGAAATCAGAAACAACGAAGGTACCACAACACTCAGACCCGAGACAATGTAGAAAACTTATTTTTCTACATTGCCCCGACCGGGGATCGAACCCGGAACCTCAGAGATGGCGGCGCCTTGAAAACCGGCACGCTAACCACTCAACCACGGAGGTCGTCAAAACATTAAATATGCTCTCTGCGGTACGGGAACCTCGGTGTATGAGCCCTACTCGCACTTGACCAGTTTTTTTTGTTTCCACCCCGCGACCGACCGTTGACAGGCGCGACAAACCCCGGCGATTTAATATTGATGTTTTTAACACGTGACCTCAATAAGCCAGCGTGTTTGGGGCCTTATATTGTTTGTTTTTTTGATTAGGTTGGTATTTTTGCGCATTGAGTTATGAGCGTGATAAGTATGACGAACCTTAGCTGACACATTGCATCACGGTAGATGGAATGTAAATGGAAAAAATTCAAAAAATGTATGAAAATGATCACTAAATTGATCACGTGACTTTCGCGCATTCTTCTAATTTTTTTATTTTCTGTGTGAAAAGGAACGAAACTATGTGTATTTCTTGTTAATAAATAAATAGAAGAATTATATAACCAAAAAGAAATGAATATCTAAGGAATAAGTCAAAGACACCTATACTATAGACCCGGCGGACCGCGCGAAACAATGTCGCCAGTTTATGGGAGCAAAACCCCCTCCGGCGTCAGTAGTAAACTGTAAGCCTACGCAGTATTTCGCAGGAGTTTCGACACATGGCTCTACATTTTCTTGTATGAAGAAGGTTTACGTAAAATGTTCGGATGGGCTCATCTTGATGTTATTATCATAGGAATAAGTACAATATTTTTTTTATTAGTAATATACATTACCTACTAAACAAAATAAGGAGTTTGTCTTTTCTCAACTCCTTCCTATATTAACTTCGACAATCCAGCTACATGACAGATAGTTTTATATTTATCTTTTTTTTTTTCTTTTTAAAAATCCCCTTTCTGTTATTCGATCTGAATAGACTGCCTAGATACTAGACAGACAGAACAAGAAAACACCAACTCGTACCTAGCAGGTTGGCACGTACTATTTATTTTATAGCCTTTTTTGCACACTTCTCCGGTAACGCTGAGCGAAAAACCAACGTGACAAAAACCCATTGAGTAGTGCGCGCTTAGCCTAACCGATGACGACTAGGGTTGCCAACAATTTCTGCAGCCAACAGACAACATCGATAAAGAACCTGAGGATATGGTCATAGAACATTTTACGCCAACCTTGTTCATACAAGAAACTAGTAGAGCCGTCTGTCATTTCCCACTAACACAACGCAACTATCTTGTGATACTGTTTGATAGTTCGCTCTGTCGGTATATCGCTATTGTATGTAGTGTTGTTTTTGCTTAATATTAACTAAAATAAAACTAGAATTAAAGTAAAATTTGGGAGATTTTATTTTCTGGCTGCCTTCGTTCTATAACAGCGCCCTCCTAACAATGTCATTCAAGTTCTAAGACAACCTTGTCGGACTGTACTGTCGGCTTACTATACTGACGCTGTAGGTCTCAAAACAAACATCTTTGGCACCAATACTACGTAGAAGTCTTTGTTTGGCACCGGTTAACTGGCGACACTTTTTCTCGCGGTCGACCGCGTCCTGGGTCTTGTCTATGCCAAGCAATATGACTTGTCTACGGTCGCCTCAGAAACCTATCGACCGCTCATTCCATAAGTCTCGTCAATTTTTTTTGAGAAATTAAAAAAAATGGATGAGACTGACTGCGGTGTTCGAAAAGTCAGGTTTTTTCCTTTTAGTCATAGGTTTTTTTATCTTTCTAGGAATAAATCTAGCCTAGTGGGGGCTAACACAAAAATATTTTTCAGATCGAACCCAGTAGTTCCAGAGATTAGGGCGTTCAAACAAACTTTTCAACTTTATAATATTAGTATAGAAGTAAGGCATACAGTCGAAAACCCTAGCAACGCCGTCGGTGGATAAGAGTCAAGGCCGGTCAACGAGCAGCTGGCTTCCTTCTGAATTTTAATTCCCGCCGAATCTAAACTACGTAGCTATATTATAATAGATTTACGATCTCGTTCGAGGTCAATCGGACGCCAGCTAACACTCGAATGCGAGAAAATGAGACGAAAACGCGGAAGCCAAGCGAACTAAGGCTCGACTAGACCGAAGACTGAAGACGTTCTGGATTTGAAATTCGAATTATTAAAGGTGGGTCTACGCTAGGCGAACCGAGCACGAGCCGGAACACAATTCGTCTAGTGTGGACCGACTTACAAGCCTCGAACGACTTACAACGACGCTCGTGCTCGGTTCGTGCTCGATTCGCCTAGCGTAGACCCACCTTAATATTGCGTACGATTCAATTCGATTCGAATTATATTAGTAATTAGTATGCATTGTTTTACAAAACTAACTTATACGATACACACATGAAATCTCGTTTTGTGTTTCAAGAAAATCTTCTACAGCTTTATGATTAACTTTAATGCATTCTAAAAGAATATAAGAGCTTACTTAGTTGCCCACTATATTTGTCTATTAGTTACTTTAAAAGTAGTGTTACCTTGCTTGAGTATTTTTTACCTCTCAGCGTAGGTAAGTGATATAATGCGTGTGGAGCACAGACTTGTATATAGTATACTAAAGACAGGGCGAACAGCGCGAAAAAATGTCGCCAGTTTATGGATGTCATTAGTACCAACAGTATAAGGCCACGCGGTAGTTCGGTCAGCGGCGGCGAGTATTTTGACAGAACATGACGCTACTGTTTGCTTAAGTATCAAGAAGGTTTACGTAAAATGTTCGGAGCGGCCTATCTTTACTATTTTTATCTATTGTGAGGAGACAGAAGCATAATATTATGCTTCTATTTCCTCACGAGGTATCACTACTACTTTCATACTATGTATGTTATTCATTTAAATTACATTTTAAAAAAGCTGTGAGAACAGGCCATATTACTTGTTACTGGCTGTTAATAATTTAAATGTATATAGTCCACCACTACGTCACATCAAATGTTTGTTGTCCTTAGCAACTAGAATATTGATTGTAATAATAAAACATGTTACTAAAACCATGTACGTATTTAATTAAATAAAACGGCCACAAAATGGTAGCAGATCGTAAAATTAATTTATAATTGTAGTTACGAAAAATTGCAATAAATAAAAATGGCGATGGCTACTAATTATCGTATTGAGCCATTACAAAAAGACAATTACGATACATGGTGCGTTCAGGCCCAAGCGGTACTAATTAAAAATGATTTGTGGCAATATGTCACAGGTGAAGCTACCGATAATAAAAAGCAAGATATGATGGCGAAGTCCGAGATTTTACTTCTCATGTCACCTAACGAGCTTAAGCAAGTAAGTCGCTGCACAACTTCTAAAGAAGTATGGGACAAGTTAAAATCTATTCATCAAAGTTCAGGGCCTGCACGAAAAGCTAGTTTATTGAAACAATAAGTCGTCAAAAAGATGACAGCGCAGGAGGATGTCCGGTATCATTTAAATAATTTCATGGATATTGTTGATAAATTACAAAATATGGAAGTCAGCATACACCCGGAACTTCTTAGTATAATGATGCTTTATAGTTTACCAACTTCTTACGAGAATTTTAGAATAGCAATTGAATCAAGGGATGTTTTGCCAAAACCCGAAGATTTAAAAATAAAGATTATAGAAGAGAATGATGCTAGACAGAATTGTTCAAGTAAGGAGGAGGAAGGTGCATATTATAACAATAATAAAAAGAACAATAAATATAAATTAAAATGTACAAAATGCTCGAAGATGGGTCATACGGCGTCACGATGCTGGTCAAAGGTAAAGAAGACCGAAGAGAATAAAGTTTTTGCTGTTGAACAAAAGGAAAGTATCAGCATATCACCTATTTGCCTAAATAGTACGGCTATTAAAAGTGACACGTGGTGTTTAGATAGCGGATGCTCGTCACATATGACAGGAATAAAGGAGCAATTTACTACTATAAAAGATGAAACAGGTTCTCTTAAACTAGCCTCTGATAGTCACACTACAGAGATAGCAGGTAAAGGAAACGTTGCACTCAACATACAAAATACCCAGTATACCCTCCTTAACACATTGTATGTGCCCGAATTATCGGTGAATTTACTATCTGTTGGAAAAATTACGGATAAAGGAAACACAGTTTTATTTACTAAAGATAAAGCCTTTATTAAAGATGACAAGGGTAAAGTATTGTTGACAGCTGAAAGAAAAAATAGCCTTTATTACCTGAAAACAGAAAACGTAAATGAAAATGCTAGTTTTATACCTGAAAAAGAAACTAATATTATGAAATGGCACCGTAAACTTGGTCATATAAATGAAAGAGATTTAAAGAAAATGGCTAAAGATGACCTCATGCATGGATTAAAATTGTCTGACGAAAAGTTGGAAACATGCGAAACCTGCATAAAAGGTAAATTATCACGATTACCATTCACTAGGCATGATGATCTCTACACGACGGATAAGCTAGAAATAATTCATAGCGACGTTTGTGGGCCTTTTGAATGTGAAACACCAGCGGGATCAAAATATTTTGTCACGTTCATAGATGATTTCACTCGTTACTGTCACGTCTATTTTATTAAAAGAAAGAGTGATGTATTCGATAAATTTAAAGAATACAAAAATGAAGTCGAAACTTTCCACAACAAAAAGATAAAATACCTGCAGTCAGATAATGGCACAGAATATCGAAACAAGGATTTTGACGATTTTCTCAAATCACATGGCATCCAAAGAAGGTTGACCACAACTTATACCCCTCAACAAAGTGGAATAAGCGAAAGAAAAAATAGATCCTTGTTAGACAAAGCCAGATGCATGATGATAGAGGCCAATGTACCTAAAAGACTATGGGCGGAAGCGGTATCAACAGCAAACTATCTTCTTAATCGCAGTCCATCGAAAGTACTGAATGGCGAAATACCGTTCACAAAATGGGTAGGCCGAACACCAAGTGGAAATCATCTTAAAATTTATGGCAGGAAAACATTTGTTTTAAAAAAGAAAATAAAAGGAAAGTTAACCCAAAAGGCCAAAGAAGGCGTATTCATGGGATACTCATTGACTTCAAAAGCTTATAGAATCTACATACCTGAAGACGATGACGTAGTAATAAGCAGAGATGTAAAAGTCATAGACAAAATGTACTTCCAAGAAGGTGGACAGAGCTATGATAATCTTGTGAACGAAAAAGAACTATTATCAAATGTGCCTGAAAAGGAAAATAAAACCAAAGGTAAGAAAATGAAAAAGTCTGAACCATTAGAAATTGAATTTATTCGTAAAAAGAATGGAAATATCTTGCAAAATAAGAACAATCAAGAAGACGAAGTTTCTTCAGCAGACGAAATAGAATCCTATGATGATGCGTCAGAAAATATAGAAATACCTGGAAATGGGAGGCCACAAAGAAATAGGCATCCACCAGGGTGGACCAGGGATTATGAAATGGAAGAAAGTGAAGAAAGCAATTTATTATCAGAAATATCTTACCTGTCTGATGAAAATGAAAAAGATGAATACTGGCATGATGCAATAAAAGCTGAAATAAAAGCACATGTCAAGAATGGAACCTGGAAAATTGAAAAGAAAACGAAAGGAATGAAAGAAGTAGATTACAAAATGGTTCTGAAAGATAAAATAGGACCAGATAACAGCATTACCAGCAAAGCCAGACTCGTAGCACGGGGTTTCACGCAGCGACCGGGTATCGATTACAATGAAACATACGCTCCTGTTGCTAAACTAAGTTCAATCAGATCTGTCATTGGGATAGCTGTGGAAGAAGGGTTAAAACTAAACCAGATGGATGTAACAACTGCGTATCTTAATGGTGAATTAGAAGAAAATATGGTTATGAAATACCCTGATTATTTAGAAGACTATCTGACGGAAATCTTGGACGAAGAAAGTAAGAAAAACGATCTGACTATATATAATAAAACTTTACGTATGCTGAACGATATTAAAAACATTCCTGATCAGAAAGTCTGTCGCCTTATAAAAGCCCTTTATGGACTCAAACAGGCAGGGAGGCAATGGTATAAGAAACTCGACACAGAATTAAAGAATATTGGGTTTAAAGCATTAAAAGCTGACCCATGTGTATATTTACTAGAGAAAAGAGGAGTTAAAATAATACTAGTAATATATGTCGATGACTTATTGATTGCCTATTCGTGTCCAAGAAAGCTTCAAGAAATAAAAACTTTATTAAATAAAAAATTTGATATGAAAGACTTAGGATTACCGAAACGTCTGATCGGAATGGACCTCAAGTATGAAAAGGGTTCTATAAAATTAAATCAAGAGAAATTTATAGAAGACACCCTTAAAAAATACAAAATGGAGGACTGTAAAGCTACTTCTACTCCTATTGAACCGGGCCTTGCATTACAAAAAGAAGCAAGTCAAAATGGAAAACATTTACCCTATAAAAACTTAATCGGCACGCTTATGTACCTAGCAGTGGCAACTCGTCCTGATATAATGTTTGCTATTAGCTATCTCTCACAATTCAATGATTGTTATGGAGAAGAGCATTTTAAGTGTGCAAAAAGGGTACTTAGATACCTAAAAGGGACGAAAAACGTTGGTCTCATTTTCAGAAAGACTGGAAAAGAATTATATGGAATGGCTGATGCCGATTGGGGCTCATGTAAACTAGATAGAAAGTCTTTTTCTGGTTATAGCTTCAAATACGCCGGAACAACTGTGAGTTGGATGTCGAAGAAGCAAAGAAGCGTGGCGTTATCAACTGCTGAAGCGGAGTATGTTGCTTTGACTGAAGCTGCAAAAGAAGCTATTCACTTGAGAAATTTTCATAGAGAGTTAGGGGCCAGTTTAGACTGCATTGTCATATTAAATGATAACCAAGCTGCCCTCAAACTAAGTAAAAATGAAATGGTCACTTCAAAATCTAAGCATGTGGACCTAAAAATGCATTTCATACGAAATTGTATACAAGAGGGTGTAATAGATGTTCAGTATCTACAAACGGAAGAAATGGAAGCAGATATATTAACTAAAGGTTTGGCTGGTCCTAGGCTTTTGAAATTGAGAAGCAATTTAGGACTCTCATGATTGCGACATAGCGGTGAAGAGGAGTATGTGAGAACAGGCCATATTACTTGTTACTGGCTGTTAATAATTTAAATGTATATAGTCCACCACTACGTCACATCAAATGTTTGTTGTCCTTAGCAACTAGAATATTGATTGTAATAATAAAACATGTTACTAAAACCATGTACGTATTTAATTAAATAAAACGGCCACAAAAGCAAGAGCCGATTTCCTCACCAGTACTTTTCAGTGCAAATCTGCTTCCCGAACATGGTGGTAGAATTTTGACTTTTCAAAATAACCAAAAGTTAGGCCTGGGTGAAAAATAAAGATTTTTATTTTCATTTTCATATGCATGTGACACGGTCTGATTCTCATTAAAATAAAATAAAAAAATGTAGAACCTCTTAAAACACACGAGACATATGTATTTCAACGGATCGCAGACTATTTGTGTTTATTATGTCTTCGGATGTGGCAACTCTGAAATATTTTCGTTTAGAAAGTTTCCACTGCTATTTGGAGTGCATATTAAGTGGAAGCCAACATCGTTTTTCTTCCATTCTATTTTAAGCGATTCATTTTTAACACCTCACTTTGTTCCCTCCCGGTCTATCTCGCTTGATTGTAAGTAATGGTGCATTAGGTATCTAAAGATGGAACGCGCTTGCTTGGAAGAGAATCGGGGCAAGACTGGCTTATTATTATGGGGTTTTGGCCCAAGTAGCTCGCGATTATTCAACTTTTCGCAAATAGTAATTTATTTATCAAAAATTTTATTTAAAAGAAAAGAAAGATTTTTTCTGCAGTTTCCCAGATTTGGAGCTTTCGGGAACCTATATGAAGTAAACGAATATTGTTGACCAAAGTTTGTATGAATAACATGTAGATAAATAAACGTTACGCTCTCAAAACTCATTGCCATAAGTCTAAGATGTATTTTTAGTCCACTATTTGCGAACAACTATAAAAAATTTGAATTTTTGCGCCCGGATAACACTCATCCACCTTAAATGCTCAGAATATTGAATGTTAAATGATACCTAACAAAGAGTTATATCTAAATAATCATTTTCACTGGAGTAAATTCAACAATAAACGATGGGAAATGCAACTAAACTGTATGATTAACAATTATGCAACTAACAGACGTATTAATATTGCAGAACTCGCCGCTTTTAGCCGTTGTGTAGAATCCGTGATTATTCCCAAAGGATTAAGTAAATATGGAAATGTAAGCTCAGTTCCTGCAAATGGCCTTGTATGTCATATCAGTCTTCATTTTAGCCACTATTTACGCCAAGTATCGTGTGCATATTGTATTCGAATCCTACAATCCTGAGTTAGAATTAGAAGGTGCAGGTAATAAACTTTCGGAACTAATCTTGGTATTCGTTATTAATTTCAACTTGATAAGATAAGAAAATTAGTGATCCTACCGTTTTTCACATCTGAGGTACGGAATACTATAAAAAATAAGAAATAAGAATGGAAATATGGCTTTTTTTCCTTATAACTATTATTAATAACCTTATATTATAAGGAATAAAAACCCATTTTTCCATATGTCATATGGTTGAGACTGCATTTGTGTCTAACAATGGAAAGAAGCTTCAGCAACAAACTGTAGCTACTTCTGTTTTTCGCTTCATGTTTCTGAATTGCCTCTCATTATGAAAGCAAAAATGGCGTATCCGCGTTAAAATATGAGTACTTTACTGACACTGACAGGAGCAGGGGTTGTCTCTTAACATCAGGTAAACACTCTATTACTTCGTCATTGGGTAAACATCTTGCTCGTGTCATCATTCCTCTGTGGAAATAAATGGTTTTCCACTCGTCCCTATCGTTCACCCGCGCCTTCGATTTTTTTTACGTGGAGAAATCAGGTTGCCACGGGGAGGCACTGCGGTTATATCGGAGTCGCCGACTAAAACCCCATGGTGTTCACCTTGGTTGGGGAACGGCACCACTCGACTACCTAGCCAACAATGTCTGCCGAGACAAACCCTCCTTCCTTCTTGATCTACGTCACAATTCCCTGACAGAGGTGCATCGTGGACACATAGATGCAACCTCCCGGCGACAAACTCCACGTGTCTATCGCCCAGGTGCCCTTCTTAAGGGGGTAGCATCTTCAGCTTGAGTCAACTACCCAAGCCGAAGACGTGACTCATAAAAGAAATGATAAACTTTCCGCACTAATGTCGAAATGTACTATTATTCGTTTCCATAATTTCATTTTTTTTTTGAAACGATGCTCATTGACAATTTCTTAGCACTTTATTTTTATAAATAGTCCGCTATCCGCGAAGCAAGTAATTAGGGTTAACCAGGAACTCGATTGGGAGCATCGGGAATATGTGTCAGTCACGATGGTATTTTAGTTTTGTTTATTTTTGTATTAGAGGGTTTGGGGCTGGTGAGCCAACTTACAACTTGGGCACCTTAAAATCAAGAGTATACAGGCATTTCCTAGGCAAGAGTAGATACGCCCTAGATACAGTCTAATGTGGAATTAGACTGTATCATCACTTTCCATCAGGTGAGATCACAATCAATCGCTGGCCTAATCCTTAGTTAAAAAAAAGAAAACATACCTACTTAGGGATCAATGGGGCAGGACGGTGGATTTGTTTTAAAAAAATAATCAAAATTCAACATGTTTTATTCTTTCACGTAGACCTTATATTTCATACCTTGGAAACCTGTCTACCGAGCACCGAGAAGAACGGTCAAGAAACTCGGCTCTTGCTTTTATTGTGCCCAGTCATGTGTTGAGCCGAGAAAATTAGGTTTTAAAAGAATACTTGAAACTTTTTTTCATATTTAAAAACATAAACTAGAAAACTCATCCATAGAAAAGTATTTGGTTGAAAGTTTCTCCATTAAACTTAGTCAAGTAAGTATGGTCTGCCTACCATACTTACTTGACTAAGTTTAAAAACACTTTCACAGTGAAAGTTATCATTATATATATTATTGGAAAATCACAAGTTACGAAATTAGTTCACCTTAAAACCCAAACTTTTTCATTCATTACATCAATTAGTCGTGGAATGTTTGTTAATGTTAATAGCTAGTAGTTAGCATAAAACCGCGACTCTTAGGTGTATGACCACAGAGTTGTAATGAATGAGTACATAGTCGGAAAACGTACGAAAAAACATATCACCGGAGGAGTCATGGCCGGACAAAATGTATGAACTTTTAAAGTGACCACCAATGATATACCTTCTGAAAATTACCGAGATACGCAGTTAAAAAATGACTCACTAATGATGAGAGTGATTATACTGTTGCATTTTTGGAAAAAAGTTTCTTTTCGGGCGGTAGGCACCGCGCGTAGGGGGCTGCGCGAAAATAAATGGATTTTTTCCGTCACGAAAATATCAAAATCGATGATCGTTTGTTGCAATCATGCAATCTAGTATGATTTGGTAATAGAAACTCGTTAGCGCGAGATAACTAAACATAGTGCAAACTGTCGAGCGATGGGTCAACTTAGCTTCAACCGAGTGTTCCACGAAACTCACCATTAAAAATGTATATTTTGTATCATGATAATTGCGATATGCAATGATGTTGCGAGTAGGTATGATGTTAGTTCACCTGTGTTAAGTTTTTACTCCAAAACTAAATAAATTGTTCTGCAAGTGTTATTTTCAAGTCTGGATAAATTATAAAAATAATCATTAAAAGAAACATTTTAAACTTTGGTAGGTACTGTCGACACTTTCCTTGGTTCTTTGCAAAAATAACTTTTAAGAATAATATAAGCTTTATTGTAACATTTTAGAATTATTTAAAAAATATCGACATTCTATGGTTAAATGTCGATTATTTTTTTAATTATTCTTTTAAATAAATATAATTATACGTACTTAGATCCGTCATTATTGTAATAATATAATGGGCGGCCACACGCGGTGTTTGTCACGCCATACATAACGAAGTCAAGTTTATTAACATCATAAGTTACACTCTCCCTGCAATCTATTTCTTTGGTTTTTATATCTATGGCAGGTACTTAGATTTTTGACGCGGCGCGATTTATAAGGCGTGACAGATCGTATTAACAATACAGATAAAATACATTATGTTTTGTTTGCGTTAAAAACAACGTTAAAAGTTATACATAATATATACTTACATATAATATTTTTTGGCGCGTGTAAAATTTTAACGCGTGTTACTTTTTGCTTATTTCCACGAAAACAAGTTAAAAATTCGTTAAAGTTAATAACCTGTACAATGTACATAGCTTTTCCTAAGGTTTTTTTTATTTGTTTATGTTACTGTTCCAACGCTTGACCGGTCAAAAGGTAGTTTAAGTACTAAACTGTCGAAACTACTTCTAACATCCGATGTCTTTTAATTTTATTAAGTGAATGAACTTACTATAAGTACCAGTTTATTATTCCGAGATAAGGTTTACTAACGGATATATCTTATAGGCATCAGATGGCATCGTGAAAAAATTTTAGGGATCAATACCCAAAGGGAAAAACGGGATCCTGTTACTAAGACGCTGCTGACCTTTTGTTTGTTTGTCCGTCACCAGGCTGTGTCTCATGAACCGTGATACTGAGATAGTTGAAATTTTCTCATATAAAATGTATTTTTGTTGCCGCTATATTAACAAATACTAAAATTAATATTTAAAGGTAAGGTCTCATACAACAAACGTAGTTATTTCATGTTTGCATGTTTTTTTTTATTTGCTGGGCCGAGATGCTAAGTTTACTTTTAAAAATTGGTCTTGAAAGTCAATTAAAAAGTCAAAATATCTTTATTTCAATCTGGCTTAACATACAGGCCTAGTTTAATACGATATTTGTGATAGATAAATATAATTGGTGATAACGACTAGTCGACTTAAAACAAAGTTTACGTGGGTTCTATCGCGCCCTGCACTGAGAAAACCCTCAGCCGGGTTTTGTTTTTTGCTATCGCAATTTTACAATAGCTTAAAAAAACTAATTGAGCTAGTATCACCATTTTACAAAAGCTTTAAAAAAATTGAGCGAGTAATATACGGAACTCTCAGTGCGATAGGCCGACTCGCACTTGACCAGTTTTTATTTTCTTACGTAGGATCGGTACGCTAACATATAATTACTGTACCTGCCCTTCTTGTACTCTATCGCCTGTTTCAATATGCAATGGCTTTACTTTTACTAAGTCCAGCCCTCGGCTAGTTGCAATGACTAACCAATACGACCTTGAAGTAAACAAAAACCATAGTATACGAACGCGGTTGCCGAATAGAAATAATTAAAAGATCATTCAACTCTACCTGCCTACAGCCTAGTCTATTCGCTAGTGCATACTATGTTATACCTATACCTACAGGCTACATAATATAGTACATACCTAATAAGATTAGTATTCTGAGAGTAATACTAGCAAAGATCGTGAGCGCATGGCCGTTAAATTATCACGACAGAAAAAACTATTGGCGAATTATAAGGAAAGAACATTTATCAATAATCACTTTTTTTAAGATGGATCCGGGACATCCTGGCGCGAAAATTCAAAATTTTATTTACTTCTTCGCAAGTGCTGGGCTATGCTCGAGAAATGAGGAGTTCCGTAGACGAACCAGGGTCAACGACATAGCTCAACTTATCGCGAAGCTGGGGCATACATAGCTCGTAGAACCGACGGACGTTGGGGACCCAAAGTGCTAGAATGGCGACCCCGCACGGGAAAGCGCAGTGTTGGCAGACCTCCGACCTCCGACCTGGATGGACTGACGACATTAAGAGAGTCGCAGGAAGTCGCTGGATACAAGTGGCACAGGACCGTGCGGGCTGGAAATCATTACAGGAGGCACAGACTTGTATACTAAAGACAGGGTGAACAGCGCGAAAAAATGTCGCCAGTTTATGGGTGTCATTAGTACCATCAGTATAAGGCCACGCGATAGTTCGGTCAGCGGCGGCGGCGGGTATTTTGACAGATGACGCTACTGTTTGCTTGTATGAAGTAGGTTTACGTAAAATGTTCGGATCGGCCTATCTTTACTATTTTTATCTATTACAGGAGGCCTTTGTCCAGCAGTGGACGTCCGTCGGCTGAAACGAACGAACGAACGAAACACTGGGCCAGTTAATTAATTGTCATTTAAGTATCGTAGACTTGTGGCAATGAGTTTGCGAGAATCTATCAGTACATATTTTTAATAAAAAATTTGTTCAAAAATACTCATTTTCATACTATGGCTACGGGTACATAAAATTATCTGTTAGTGATGGACCATGGAAACTTCCATCCCGAATCAAAAAATAAAACTTACACGTGCCAAATACTAATGAAATTATTCATGAAACAACAGAGAAATACCTACGAGTACGTGTTTAAGCTATAGCATATATTCAGTTCATTGATTTAAATGTACACGTACATAGTTATGATACAGTGACCTACGTATAGTCCATGTCACGAGTCGAATTGCACATGTGTGTAAACCTAGAATTAAATCGCATGTAGTAACAACTAACTCTTGGAATAAACTATTTTAAACTCTCAGTTTTTCCTTACTGATATAATATTTACGGGCGGAATATGCATTCCGCCCGTTTTGCACAATAAGAATTAACTATTAAGTTAAATACTTTCAAATTCATGTATTTTGGGCAAAGACACCTATACTATAGACCCGGCGGACCGCGCGAAAAAAAGTCGCCAGTTTATGGGAGCAAAACCCCCCCAGCGTCAGTAGTAGTAAGCTGTAAGCCTACGCAGTATTTTGTAGGAGTTTCGACACATGGCTCTACATTTTCTTGTATGAAGAAGGTTTACGTAAAATGTTCAGATGGGCTCATCTTGATGTTATTATCATAGATTTTGGGTCTTTCATTCGCATAGAAGCAGATACACAATAGGGAAAAAATCTTGTTACTTAGGTTTCCCTAAAGTTGCTAGTTGTATGTTTTTATCTTGTAATAAAGGTTTTTATTGAAAACTAAAATGGTTTTTCGTTGTTTTTTTTTTTCAAAAATCTTCTGTTTTTTTTTTATAGCTGTTTAAGTTTTTTTAGTAATTAGATAAAACGTCGTTCATCTGTGATAATCTCCCTCAATCCTGCCTGTAGCCAGACCCCGGTTCCCCATTTGTTAGATTGGCAGGCTTCACACCTTTGACTGCATCATAACGAGTTTTGGAGTTACAAGTTTTACGATTTATCCAATTTAGGTACAAACTGACAACCCAAGGCAGGTACATTATTATTATTGGTCTCTATATTTCTTGGTAAGCAGAATATAGTTTCATCTTTACCTAGACCACCTTTAGCCAGTCACGAAGGAATAAAACAAGGCTTCTGATTATTCTTGTTTATTATATTCGTTACGTAATAATGGCAGGCGTCTGCGCTGATTGTGATCTATGGTTATATTTACACGTCAGTGGAAAACTCATAGGTACTTATTTATGTTAACCTATTATGTATGTACTTATGTATTAATGTATAGGTATGTATTTATTAATCGATTAATAAATACATACATAAATGGTTAGGTATGTAATCGACTAAAATTTGAAGACTTTAATATCGAGGTGCTTAAATGTTAATTCATATGCTTGTTTCGTGTCGTATAAAAATCATACCATTGCAAATAAAAGAACAAAAATAAAATGCGTTATAGAACAAGAAAATTGATTGGCAGAATCTAATGCTTACATTTTTTCCAGCCAATCAGGTGACAGTATTTGTTAACGATTACGACAGTGATGAATACACTTTTCTTACACAATCGGCTAGGTGGGCTACATTGAGATTACATATATCCCGGGGTACATATTATATCCTACGATACCACTGATCTCCATAGAGTATATAGAGTATACTCTGGATAGCTGACTGTCAAAGTAAAAATGAAGATATTTGATTTTCGCCATTTTGGCGCTGATTGTTGCGTAACCTAGCGTGAGCGTCTATGGAACTAAAATCAAATGACATTCAAAACGACGGTCCACTTCCAACAAATGCCAATTTAGTACCGTGGATGCTCGGGGAGGCGCTTCAAATCGGCACAAAAATGAACTGTCAAACATATGGAATCATGAATCCAGATTCCAGACACACATATCAGATACATATCAGATATCGATCTCTGCGGAGATTTTCCATCCATATAGTAGACATTATAGAAAGTGCACAAGTGCTTGCTAAAACATATGCAGTGCATTCTCTATCTATGAGAGTGAGTCTCAAAATCCAATGGGACGGCAGCTTCGTCATGACCGGAGAAAGACATGGTTTAGGACCGACGGCTTAACGTGATCTTCGAGGAGCAGGGGTGAACAACCACAAATTGTCAAATTATTACTGATAAAACGTCAAAAATGCGGTCGTCAAAATATCATAGCTATCATTTTCTAGTAGCAAATTGAGCTTCACGTTCTCAAGCAATCGTGCCACTATGCGAGCTTTCAATAGTTATTACTGATTAGCTTATTACTCTGTATTCGGGACGAGGATATCCAATGCTATAACCAGGCTTTAAAAACTATCGGTACAGTCCCGAGTATCCGAAAATAGTACATTTCAGCAAACATTTCAGTTAAAAATATATATGACAATTAATTTCACACGTGCATTGTTATTTTAATGTATTTACAGAAAAATAAAACCACGAAGAAATCTTTGAAGTTTATGTTTAAAAACCTCTCTCACGCATTTGAATGATATTTGCAACAAATAGGAAAACAAAAAGCTCACGTGTGGAAATATGCGATGACTATTAGGTTCAAAATGTTTTTATGTAATACATGCGTAGCAAGGGATCTTGCAAAGGGAAAGTGAAGCAGACAATACTGTCATTACCATAAAAGTGACAGCGATGATTTTTCCGCAAAGTGTTTTCGATCCCACATGACATTCGCGTTGTGTTCAGGGCTGCTTTGGCACAATAAAAGCCATTAAATAAATCAACAACAACAGTTTCCTTAAAATTCATTATAACGCATGTGGGGCAAGCCGCCTTTACAAAGCTGGCTACCTCTAAATTGCATATCGGTCCATTTGCGCGGTAGCGACAGAAACGGTTTGCGCAGGAAGACTCCTACCATCAGTATGGTCACCCCAAGTCCAAAACAAAGGGATCAGACCTATATTAAAGGGCGTGTCCTGGCTGCTACGCCGGCATTGTGCGGCGCGAATGCAATAAGAAGTCGTGGTTTTGCGCCGTGACCCAGTTCGGATACACTTCCAAACCCACTTCTGTGTTGCGCAAGTATACCTTACCTTGTTGATCAAATGTTGGAATTGTTGGAATGTATAACGCTGCGAATCACGAGGTTCTTGGGTTCGACTCCCAGGTAGTTGTTGAAAGACATGTCAGGACTCTCTCTGTATCTCTTCTCGGTCGTCATTCTGTATTACTGAAGGTCTAGGAACACGGAAACGGAAACTCTAATACTATTGAAAATTAGCCTCGGTAGTTCAGAACCTCAGTGCGCGAGCCTGACTCGCACTTGACCGACTTTGTTTTTTTTTTATTATTATTATTATTATTATTTTTTTTATATATATAAATAAATATAAATATATAGAGGACAACATCACATACATTGCTCCGATCCCATAGTAAGTAGCTTATGCACTTGTGTTATGGAAATCAGAAACAACGAAGGTACCACAACACCCAGACCCGAGACAATGTAGAAAAGTTATTTTTCTACATTGCCCCGACCGGGGATCGAACCCGGAACCTCAGAGATGGCGGCGCCTTGAAAACCGGCACGCTAACCACTCAACCACGGAGGTCGTCAATTATATTAATTGTTTGTAGCAAGAACGCCCGACGCAAGTCGAAGACTTTTCCAGGCTAGTTTAGGAATGTATTTAGTAATAAAGTCTTTTAGTCAAAATATCTGTATTTTACACAGGCCTAACGTATAGGCTTTTGTAGAATGTCAATAAGATATTATTTGTCGCATATATGTATAAGACATTGAGGATCTCCAAAATTAAACCACAAATTGTTTCTCTGAAATAACAAAGTTTTGTTTTATTACAAGTTTTGTTTTATTTTACAATTATCTAGTTATTATCAAGTTACGACAATTACACTTCTATCTCACCTGAAATAACAAAGAAACGACATTTAAAGTTCACTATATCTCGAGTCCTCAATCACATTCTTTCTATGAGTTTTTATTACGATAACAATGCACAAAACAATTTCAGCGTCCCTCGCCATTTTAAATCCTCGACACAGATCACTAATCATAGGTACAGACAGCTGATACGCGAAGCGCGGCAAATTCAAATGAATGAAATGTCACTCATTTCATTACATCTCCCCCCCTAAGAGCGAAAATTCTAAGCAATATATCTGTAAAATGTACTTATAAGTCATCTTCATATTCATTATCATCTCCTTCATCTTCTTCAGCCTCTGTTATGACAGGTTGCAATTTTGTTATAACTACAACTCGACTTAAAATTAAGTTTATGCTTGACCGCTATAAACTTGGCCCTCCCATGGTCTGCGGGACGCGGGGCGGATGTGCCATTGGCTATACACGATACGATGTAATGACTCGCATCTTGAGAATTCGCCTATGGTATTTTCTTAAGTATGTATCATTATCCACGTCGCAAGATTAATATTATCGTGTGTAGCGTAATTCACGTCAGTCTCTGACAGCTGATTAGTAGAGTGCACTGATCGCTATTCTATGGATCCACAGTGAACCTAGCCTGAATTGTATAGAATGTTTAATCTATAGAATAGAGATCAGTGGTTGAGTAGCTCCCGCCCCGCGTCCCGCATACCATGGGAGGGCCAAGTTTATAGCGGTCTAGCTATAAGTACGAGGGTTACGAGTAAAAAGAAACAAACACTAAAGAGCTAATTTTGGTTATGATGTTTAATGATGTACGAGTATGATAGTAAAATTTGCTTGCTTCAGAGCGTCCACGATGAGCGGTTGAACTCCAGAGTGGACTCCATGCTGGCGGACGGCTTGATCGAGGAACTGCTCGACTTCCATGACAGGCACAACAAGCAGAGGATCCAGGACGACAAGTGAGTTTATGGGTATACTGATAATTGATATAGTAGAAAGATTCTATCATAGAAACTTATCTCTTCCAAGAACAAAAGAAACTTCACTCACTGCACGATTTATTAATGCAAATTACAGCAAACTTTAAAATCTTGACATTTGGTGTGTTTTGTGTACAAGTGCCGAGTGTCTTTTCCGTCCTTTTCGGTGCAAACTTGCTTTCAGAAACTATACGTGAGTTAGGCCATGTACATTGTGCGGCCCTGCCCGTCAAATTTGTATTTTTAATTTTTTGCAAATCGTTTACCAATAAATCTTCTTATGCATTTAAAAAAATCATGACTGAGTCACACTCACTGGCTCATTAATTATCGCCTAGCTCAAATACCTACTTGGACACAGAAATTCCTTTTGTAACCGTAGATAAAGGATAAGAAAGGTTTTTTTTTAAACTGCCACGAGTTCTCCCCAGCTAAGGGCTAGTCAACTAGTGTGCTATAAGATTGATTAATTATTTGAAGATATTGGAAGAAAAGTCAGTCGATTTTGATTCACGGTAGCTTTATGTGTAAACTTATAAGTTGTAACTTGTGTATGAACAGGGGATGGGTAGTGGGTACCTACCATCCGGGCGCTAAAATTAAAGTTTTATTTAGTTTTTCGTTAATATTGGGCTAATTATACAACGTAGGATTAAGGCAATGAGTTTTGCGAGCATAAGATGTATGCATGTACATGTTTTTAATAAAAACTTTGCTCAAAAATACGCATTTAGTTCATATTGGTTCCCGATAGCTCTAAATCTTTCGGGAAACCTACAAAATTTGAATTTCGTGGGCTATAGTAGGGCCAAAACACCTTAATATATTTACAAAACGTGTGAAACCCTTTGATAAGGTATGAAACCTCATAGGCTCACGAGGTAGGTATAAGGTGACATGCAAACTTAATATTGCCCGTTTTTTTGCACTCAATCAAGCACAAAAAAAAATAACAAACACACGGGGCAACGTCCGCGCGAGTGCATCTACTAGTGATGCGGTTTACTCACGGCTCACGATATGGCATCTCAAGTTTCACAACACTATTTTTTATTTTTATAGGGGTTAACATTTTTTTGTCTGTGTCACTGTTTTTTTTAACTACTACAACACATACTACAATTAATCTAAAACAGTTAACAACCGTAATTAAGGATCATCATACAATATCTGGGTGACCGAACTTTCCTCGGTAATTTGTTTTTGTGGAATGCAATGACGACCAACGAATTACTGTTATTACTATTTTCTTTCTGAGACTGAGACCATAAGAAAATGTCTACTTATGTTTTAATCATTAAGAGAGATTGAATCCAATCACCAATAAACAGGTTAAAACAACTGTAAGTATTTCCGTTTCTATTAGGAATACTCGTCCATTTTTATATATTTTTTTTCATCTTACACCACAGGCTCTCTACCAATGGGATGGCTCGAGATACCTTTAATAACAAAAAATAAAGAACAGATTATAGCTATTTGCTTAATCAAAAAAAATTCTATAGCACTTGCCGCGCGATGAATAAAACTGAATTTTGAGGCGTGACGTTTTCAAAGTATCGGGTCTCTTTCATCTCGCTGAGAGAGCGAATGAAAGGATGTGGAGTGGGGATTATGGGCTCCACGCCGACACTTCACCGACACTCGACACGAGGACCCGGCCCACGGCCCATCTCACCGTTATAAGACGTTAATGAAATAACAATCGAATTTTTTGTACGAACTTCCTACTTTTATGTGGGGCATAGGTCGTATAAGGCCCAGTTTCCACCAAAGCGGAGCTATCTTTGAGTAACATCTCCGAAACTGAGGGGAGAGGAGCTCCGCTTTGGTGGAAACCTGGCCTAAACAGACGTAGACACACGATCCGGCGGACCACATCAAAAAACGTCGCCAACCAAACAGTATCACAAGATAGCGGCGTTAGTTCAGATTTTGGCCACGCGCCAAGATAGCCTTGTTGCACTGTAACAGTAGGCGCGTAGAGTTACGCACCCCATAGACTGTAGACCGTAGGTAGACTGTAGTAACATAAAGTTGTACAGCAAGAGCCCGCCGACCGCAGACCGCGGCACAGATACGCAGTTGCTATGGAAAACGCACTAGATGTGCCGTATACAATAGTCATTATTTTTATTGGAATTAATGGCGAGACCAGAAAGACTCATTGTTCAGTGATTTTTTTTATTATTGATAGGCTTGCGCTTGACTACAATCATGTCTGATGGACAGAAATGATGAGATTAGGGCTTGCCTACAAAATGCCTATTCACTCTTCTCTTGAAGGCACCCAGATTAAACATGACTGGGAACATAGAAGCTGACAGGTTGTTCTACACCTTAGCGGTATGTTTCTCCTCTCCCTTCAGTTTCGGAAATGACGAAATCTGGTTTGTTACTCAATTAACTCGTTAATCGTTAATTAACGAAGTTAACATTTTGGCTAACGGATTAACTTTTAAGTTAACTTTTAAAAATGTTAACGGACACGTTAACTTCCGTTAACATGCAGAAGTCCGTTAATCGTTAATCCAATGCCTACTATTCACCGCACAGCACAGCGGTGCGGCGCGAAAAACAGGTTCAGTATGGAAGGAAACGACAAGTGTGAAATACAACAGTTAAGTACTCAAGTGCTGGAGTTGAACGTTTTTCGCGGTCAATATGTTGGTTTTGTCATAAATTACTTATACCTTTAAACTTTTAAATGTCAACTTATTCTACTTTCTCTACTTTTTTATTCTTACATTTTGAATTGAAAAAATTGAAATTTATTCCTAACCTGTTAACTTCCAGAACCTAAACCAATTTTTACCAGGTTTTATAAAATTAAAATGCAATTTTACACAATATATTAACGGATTAACGATTAACGTTAACTTGCGTTAATTCTTCTGAAGTGTAACGTGCTTTAACGTTTAACGAAACTAACTTTTTTTGTAACGGATTAACGATTAACGAAGTTAACTATTTGATTAACGGTGCCCAGCTATGATAATAACTGTTAAATATTGAATGGAAGCAGGCGTTATTTTGCGGAAATCCATAATTAGCAGGACTGATTAATTTGTTTTGCTATTATCCGCTACTTGAAAGGATTTTGTATGGTGCAATATGCAGGAACACCATTCACATGAAACACCGCTAGCTAGTGGTATATATTTTATGTTTACACTTCGCTTCAATTAGGTAATTAAAAATCTCTAGACTGTGTTATATATTATGGTCACATCCAGCACATGTATGGGAATTTGTACGCCTTCCCCTGGCGAGGGCGATTTGTTCATTAAAGCACCTACAACCGCTGAGATCCCAGTGTTTACGATCACCCGCTGCCTGAGCGATGACCCCGATTGCGTTGCGATGGAACACAGGAGCCCTGACCAAGCCCTGACGTTTTAAAACAACATTTAAAAAATTGTCCAAGAGTGAGTAGCTAGTGGTATATATTTTATGTTTACACTTCGCTTCAATTAGGTAATTAAAAATCTCTAGACTGTGTTATATATTATTGTCACATCCAGCACATGTATGGGAATTTGTACGCCTTCCCCTGGCGAGGGCGATTTGTTCATTAAAGCACCTACAACCGCTGAGATCCCAGTGTTTACGATCACCCGCTGCCTGAGCGATGACCCCGATTGCGTTGCGATGGAACACAGGAGCCCTGACCAAGCCCTGACGTTTTAAAACAACATTTAAAAAATTGTCCAAGAGTGAGTAGCTAGTGATATATATTTTGTGTTTAAACTTCGCTTCAATTAGGTAATTAAAAATCTCTAGACTGTGTTATATATTATGGTCACATCCAGCACATGTATGGGAATTTGTACGCCTTCCCCTGGCGAGGGCGATTTGTTCATTAAAGCACCTACAACCGCTGAGATCCCAGTGTTTACGATCACCCGCTGCCTGAGCGATGACCCCGATTGCGTTGCGATGGAACACAGGAGCCCTGACCAAGCCCTGACGTTTTAAAACAACATTTAAAAAATTGTCCAAGAGTGAGTAGCAAGTGGTATATATTTTATGTTTACACTTCGCTTCAATTAGGTAATTAAAAATCTCTAGACTGTGTTATATATTATGGTCACATCCAGCACATGTATGGGAATTTGTACGCCTTCCCCTGGCGAGGGCGATTAGCACCTACAACCGCTGAGATCCCAGTGTTTACGATCACCCGCTGCCTGAGCGATGACCCCGATTGCGTTGCGATGGAACACAGGAGCCCTGACCAAGCCCTGACGTTTTAAAACAACATTTTAAAAATTGTCCAAGAGTGAGTAGCTAGTGGTATATATTTTATGTTTACACTTCGCTTCAATTAGGTAATTAAAAATCTCTAGACTGTGTTATATATTATGGTCACATCCAGCACATGTATGGGAATTTGTACGCCTTCCCCTGGCGAGGGCGATTTGTTCATTAAAGCACCTACAACCGCTGAGATCCCAGTGTTTACGATCACCCGCTGCCTGAGCGATGACCCCGATTGCGTTGCGATGGAACACAGGAGCCCTGACCAAGCCCTGACGTTTTAAAACAAAATTTAAAAAATTGTCCAAGAGTGAGTAGCTAGTGGTATATATTTTATGTTTACACTTCGCTTCAATTAGGTAATTAAAAATCTCTAGACTGTGTTATATATTATGGTCACATCCAGCACATGTATGGGAATTTGTACGCCTTCCCCTGGCGAGGGCGATTTGTTCATTAAAGCACCTACAACCGCTGAGATCCCAGTGTTTACGATCACCCGCTGCCTGAGCGATGACCCCGATTGCGTTGCGATGCAACACAGGAGCCCTGACCAAGCCCTGACGTTTTAAAACTACAATTAAAAAATTGGTCAAGTGCGAGTCGGGCTCGCGCACTGATGGTTCCGTACTATCTGGACCTATTCTCAATAATATTATAGTAAACTAAACACCCGCTAACTGCACAGACTACGAAGTTTTTGACATGTTTCTTTAGATCGAGAGATTTGGTTTCCGCTGCAAACTTATATTTTCCCGTATATGATAGGTAATAGTCAAGTTCACCATATACCTACTTAATCCATTTTAGTAGATCATAATGTTTTCGCACTGTAAGTATAATAATATCGTATATTTTTACCTTTAACTTATTTTACTTTCCAAAATATTATAATGGGGACATCATATTATTAACTAGGTACATCTTGTGGAAATATGAAATAATTATAAGTGCCGTCATAATTTAATATTATATTCCACCCATCAACATGGCGATAACCGCACAGTAAATATTAGATAGATATCGCTAACAGCCTGTTAGCACATACGTGAATAAATACAGAGGTCAATGAACGATACGGTACAGCCAAGCCTCGAGAATACTTCTCCATAGGCATGGGTTTTTCATCATGAGAAGCCTCAACAAGTCTACAATTTGGAGGAGTTTATATGAAAAAAAAAATATAGCTAAAATGACTTACAAAGGACCTTTTACTATCCTCTATGTTCTCATAGTGTGTGAAACATGCCAAGCCGTACATGGCCCGCGGAGTACCAAGCCGTTTTTGCCATTCGTAGCCAATACAAATGCCTTGTCAAATCCTTGTCTACATAATCATAAGCTAATCATAGTCTACCTGTGACGTTACACTTACCTACGTTATATAAGGGCTAATTTTTCAACCGCCAGCTAATCGTTATAAAAGGAATAAATATGACGTTTTGAGTTTTGACAGATTTTGTGTAGCTTATGTTACAAATTAATTTTTCAGTTTGTCTATTTGACGATAAAAAGAAAATGTTAATTCAATAAAATAAATGAAAAACACGAATAATTTTCCGCGATTCAAATGCAGCGATCTCCGATTCGCACTTCGCCGATAGCTGTGTACCACAGATAAGAAACCTCCGAGATATGGGCATCCGAATGATTTACGTAAACCTTTTTCGTACAAGCAAACTAAAGCATAGCATTTAACAAGCGCCATCTGCTCTGCGTAAGATAAAATATCATATAATGCGTAAAATATCATAAACGTGGTTGCACTTCTGTGCTAAAAACATTTTAGTTAGGGATTTAATTTAAACTCGATTCTCCGATGTTTACGATAATTTCGGCCGTTTGCAGTAAAATCCCGGCAGCGTACACCCACATGGTGTAAATCTGATCGATATCGATTTTCTGGGAATCGCACCGCTTCTCTATTTCTAAAGCTGACTTATAGACTACACTAGTAATTAATTAGAAGATCAAAGAGTATATTATAATCACGTGAAGGAGATAGTAAAAGCCATAGACTTTATTTAAAATGTAGTCTGAGGTAAAAGTACATAAGACCACTCGGCACGTCAAAAAAAGTTTTATTTAAGTAAGTACATATTTTTTTTTTGTTCTAGACCACCCGACTACACGAAAGGGGTATTCCAGACATTAGGACTTAAAGAGTTCCACGAATATCTAATGCTAACGCCAGACCAGAAGAATTCTGACGAAGGGAAAAAGCTCCTGCAAGAAAGTATAGCAAACATGAAATTAGCGACCCGGAGGTACGCGAGACGACAAAACAAAATGGTTAGGGGAAGATTTCTGGAACACCCTTCCCGAGAGGTAATAAGATGTTATTATAATAGTAGATATTCTTTTTTCTATTGTTCATTTTGCATAGTCATGAAAATTAAAAGGTCTGGATAATTGTATTTAGCCCCTTCCAAAGTTAACCATATGTGAATATTATTACTTATTTTAGATACTAGTCTTAAATTAATGTGTATTTTTTTTTTACTGAAAAAGTCCAGGACATTAGTGTAGCTTCGTGTAGTAATAATGAGAACATATCGCGACGTAAGAGTCAGATGAACGTAACTACAAAAAATTCAAAAAACGTTTTTTTTCATAAATCGGATCACAATGTGGTCCTCTATGAACTGCCAAAACGACGTATCGATATATTCAATATTTCACAAATTCCAAAAAAACGCATTAACATTTCAACAAATTTCAATAGAACCACAAAAACGTATAATAAATGCCGCTAAATTAGCTTTAATAGTCGCGCAACTAGTTACGGCTATAGGAACGTATTTGCAAAAGCGATATATTTAATTTAAGAAAATATATTGTTTGTTTCACAAAATCATAGAACCATATCAACATAAAAGCTTTTACGTTGTTTTGAGTGCTACAAAATTTTGTTTGGCGCTTAGTTTGAAAAGCCAAAACAACGTATAACTATTTACGTTCCATTGGCACAAACATTTTTGTAAAATAAATTATTTAAGTGACTGCCAAAGCGTCGTAATACGATACACGCTACTCTGGCAGTACTATATTCTTTAATAATTATTTAAGTCCATTGAGAAATACAAACTTACGTTAGGATGGCACGTAAAAGTTGATGTAAGGTCTAAACGTGTTGAAACGCGCAGTGCGGGAAGCTCGCTAATGTGAAGTTTGAAGCATAATGTTTTGTTATTATTTTACCCCGCGTACCTAACACGTTTACCTAAGAGTGTTTAATTAAAAGTGAAAGGTAATAAAAAGTTCAATAAAATGAAATGAAATGAAATGAAATTCTTTATTTCACATAGGCTTAGATATAGGCTCTCATGAAATGTCGAGACTCTACCGCCAGGTTCGGAAAGCAGGTTTGCACCGAGAAGAACTGGCAAGAAACTCGGTACTTGCTCATGCAATGCATGCAAGTTTTCTAATCATTGTTGATTAGAAAACTTGCATGCCTGAGACTTCTCCATAATTTTCGGAATCCTGCCAATTCGCACTTGACCAATTAGGTGGGTTGTAGTCAAACGCTTCTCAATCTGTAAAAATTAACGGTATCCATTTTGACATTATTTACCTTATTATTTTTTCTTATCTCAGGAAACTGATGCAGTTAATCACAGCACCATTAACTACAATAATTATTCTGACATCGAAGAAATCAGTAATTGCTCAAACCTGGGTATTCAACCATCCTCTACTGATTTAACGACAACTTTACAAGTGTCACCCTCTGTATTGTCAAGTGTTTTCTGTGAACCTGGACCTTCAACGTCACCTACCAAATTATTTACAACATTGGAAAATGTGTCACTTATTGATTTAAATGAGGATTTGTATTTATCAAATTCGAGCAATGATTGTGAGCCTGCACCAGATGAATGTATCTTATCATCAAGTGCCTTTTCAACTTCGGATACGAGAAACAACGTTCAAATGACGATTTCGTAGATATTAAGCACCTCAAATCCGCATTAATTAAGAATGCTAAGGTGGATTGTGATGGCAACGCTGTCAACTGGCTTAAAATAAGATGGCTACAGTACCGCAAAGACGACAATAAACATATATATTTCAAATATGACCTGGATGATGACGACTTTAAAATGATTAAGATTATAAGAAGAGGCAAAAGACCACCTGTAAAACAAATTTTGTTTAAAAATGCATATGAAAAACTATTACCTATTTCCGCTGAAAAGTATGAAGATTTGCAGGATTTATGCAGACAGGGTATTATCCCCTCACAGTATCGCAGTTTTTATGAAGGATTCTTAGTTGGAACAACAGATGATAATGAAGACAATTAAGGATTGTCTATGCAAATGGCTGAGTGTGGATTTAACCAATTTTTTAATTACTTTTTCGTTTGATCGATTCCGATGATGATATCGAAGACAATAATTTAAGATTATTCTATGCGAATGGCTATGTTTATTATTAAAATTACAAGCTTTCAGCTATAAATTAAGATTATGTTCTGTTTGATTAATAAACATTTTATTTTTTAATTCATTTTACTAACTGGAAATAAAAGTAAGCTTCAGAAATAACGTATTTCAATACGATAACCTCACGATAACAACAGAAAAATAAAGACCACACTGACGTATGTCTACCAAATTTTAAAAAAACTTTTATGGCTATGACGTAAGCATATATGTATAAATAATTCCTATCTTATACAAAGCTCAAATAGTATACCAATACAGCGATATATCTTTTTTTTTAGTCAATTATATAGTTTCTCTGTAAATAGCTGATAAAGTCTAAGTAGGCGATTTCTGGCAGTTTTTTCGCTCTCCTGTAAAGTTTGCGAAAACGTAGTTACGTTCATCTGACTCTTACGTCGCGATATTTTTTTACCTATTAACTTTTGAAATAAATATGCAATAGTTATAACGCTTCGAATACAATTTTTAGACTATTACCGCCATCTAGTACCGAGTAGTAAAACAAACGATGTGAAAGATGTTATGAACCTTTTATTAAACAACGCCATCTATCATCAAATAGATTATAGTAAAATACAAAAAATGCCAATAGGTGTCACTTTCCCCCATGCTCTCATTTTCAGGTTCCACCAATTTACGAATTGGACACGACAAATCTCAGCAAATGGGAAGATGAAGTCAAAAATAAAGCTATCACCATCATAGAAAGTTTTGTCAATGGCACTCCTTGTCAATACGAGCCTTTAAAGCAATACCTTTCTGAGGATAAAAGAAGCATAGATGGTCACTCCTGCAACTATTGTGAGGTGTGTGAAAGGCTTATTATTGGTGACAAGGAATATTCTATACATCTTAGCTCCCATAAGCATATGCGTGTTATGAAAAAGAAGAAAAAAATTGCTATGCAATTGGAAAAACAAACAGCAACACAATCTGGAAATAATGGAAATTAAACTAAACCATTAATTGTTAATTGAACAAATATTAATTTGCCAAATATTAAATAATAAGGGTTGACTTGTTTCAATGTTTCTTTAATATTACAGATATTTACATCATCAACATTAAATGAAGAAATCGTTTAAACATTTTGTCAGTGTTTGTGTAGAAGATCTATCAGCTGATATATAATTATGTGGATATAATTCCCAAAGATTTAATTTCCACATTTGCCTCAAATTATTTGATGATTAAAATGATTCTTGTTTCATCAATAAAAGTTTGATCATTAAAATAAAGAGTTTTATTTATCTACTAAACCTATTTACAAAATAATAATTATACATTTGCCTCTACACTAACATCAAGTTTTTTCTTCGGTGCCCTATAGTCATAGTTTTCAAGTTCTGGATACATTTTTATGATTTCATTGTAAGCTTCACATAAGCGATTAAATTCCCCATTTGCAATCTGGTAAGGTCTTGTAACTGGGTCTATTTCTGCCATCTTATACATTTTTAGGGCCATTTCTTCTCTAACTTCTTCAGGGAATAAAGTCTGGCAACCTCGTATGGAATACTTCTGTCTCATAGAAAATATTTGCCGAGCAACTTTTTCCACCAGTTTGAATGGTAGATTTATTATAGGCTGTTTTAGAGGGGTCAAAGTAACCACACCAACATCTACTTCTGGTTTTGGAACGAAAGCCTGCCCTGGGATGTTGAACTTGTAGTTAACATTACACCAGTTCTGACACATGACTGACAACCTACACCTCTGTTTATCGCTGATCCGTGCTGACATTCTTTCGGCTACTTCTTTTTGAAAGGTTAAAGTCATTCTTGCACGTCCAAATGCCCACGGGCCTTCTTTTTTTGAAATCTTTTCAAGCCACCTTATCATCAATATTGTTGAGACACTGAAAGGTAGGTTTCCGATAAGATTGATGGGAGGCGGGGGATCAGTCCATTCGCGCTTTACATCATCAGGAAAGAAGTGTGACACATCAGTTTTTAGGATATCGCCTGTTATGATGTCTACGTCTACTTTGCCTCTGCAAGCATCGGCTAGAAGCTCTAGGGTAGGTATAAAGCGCCGATCCTTCTCAACTAAAATGACCTTCCGGGGTGCTTGTTGTATGATCGACCTTGTAATACCTCCGGGCCCGGGGCCCACTTCACAGACTACATTGTTTTCTATATGGCCAGCGGCGCGTACTATTTTATCAATCAAACGCGGCTCCATGAGAAAATTCTGAGATAACTCTCTCAGAGCGCGTAGCTTGTACAATCTGAGGATATCTTTGATGCTTGGTAGCGGAGGCAGTCTAACTTGGGCAGCTCTGGGCGTTGCCATTATTGTTGCACTTTCGCGGGCTCGTTGAAGTCGTCGAGGAACGTCTCCTGCTTCACCGCGAAGATAGAGTACAAGTAAATGCTAAAGACTCCAGCGCCGATCGCAACACCAGTCAATCTATTGCGCCTGGAGAGCTGCTGCAATTTCTGCACCCGTTCACGATTCTTCTGCTCGATGATTTTCATGTAATCGAGCTCCGCCTGTTTGAGTACCGGATCCTTCGCACCAGTGCTAATTTTGGACTTCAATTCGGAGTCATCCATCACGAGATAGGGGTTTATTTCTAACCTATACACGGCTAAGAAAATCGAGAACCTCAAAACAACAGTCAAATCAAAGAAGACTATGTACTACTCGTATCAATGACTAAAGAAGTAATGGACACAAAGTAGTGAGTCTTTTTGGCTGGGCATTTCCGCCATCTTGTGTCGCATCAAAAATATCCAATCACATCTATCAGCCAATCACAGATAGGCACCAGTTAGCTGATCAGAAGGGCTGCTCTAACTATCTATCGATATGGAAATATTATCGATGTAGTTTGTGGTTAGTAATTAAATATTTAAGAGCAAAAATGAATGAATTATTACTATTGAAAATTAATTTATAGTAAAACTAGGTTTGGCCAGCGGTGTTTATGTTTCCGGGTTATTTTTAACTTATCCCGCGAGACCAAACTACATTTGATACGAGTGATTAACGAGTGATACCTATATTAAATGTTCGCATCCGCGGCCCGTTTTCTTAAAGCGGAAATAACTACGTCAGAGATGTAAAACCTCGAGATCCAAATAGAAGGTAGTGATATTAGGAGCCCTACTCATCTATCAACATTTAACTTCACATATTATATGAATTTTATCTATATCGGTATAACAGCGGTCGCGTCATTAGTACTTTGTTTTTGTTTTGTTAACATAACAACAAAAATTAAATCGTATTTATTTCAATCCTGAACAAATATTTCTTCTTTTACACGTTTTATAAGTGCATGTAATATGATCATAACATATAATAACACATAATTTTTAACGATTTAACGATATAATTAATGAAATCGAATACTGAACTATAAAATGTTAAATGTGGCCTATTTTTGTCTTTCCGCGATCTGCACTTCACAACACAACACTAAGTAGGCATTTTCACACCTGCATACTAATTATAATCCGCACGCAAATTAGAATAATAATATGATTGTTTAATATTTCAAAAAATATGATACGCATAAACTTTGTATGACATGTTTCGACGTGTTCGAATCTACAAAATGCTACAAATTATGGAGGAATTGGCCACCCGGCTATTTTTTCGTGACGTCACAACTTCAGTGTTGCCGAAATCAGAAAAAAACAAATATTTTGCTATCTCGTTTAACGTAAATATTCTGAATTAGTAAGAAAGAGACAATGTGATGTTTTTTATAGCTATGCCGATTTTACGCAACATATGAACGCATATGTGTGTGTAGAAAACTACAGCTGCTCCATTAGTTTCGTTCCTCGTAGACTACTATGGACCATGAGTGTATAATCTATGCTATGGACTAAAGAGTAAAGAAAAAGCATTGATCTCTTGCAGACCCATTGATCTATACCTAATGCAGACCTGAGACCACAGATGTATGAGTCTGGAGCTGGGAAGAGAGTAAACTAAAGACATCAAAAAACCATAGAGATAAGAGAAAATAGAAATAATGATAGAAATAAAGAGGCGTCCCATTCATTCATTCTAGCCTAGCTTTAAAATGTGATATGCTGCGCCATGTTGAGCGCCAAGATTTGCTGTTAAGGAGCACACCACGGGTGTGCCCCCGAAATTCAAATTTTTCGTGGTTTTTCGCGATTTTTAAGCTAATAAGACATAATAGGCTTATGGCCGTCAAATTGCGATAATCCCAATATCTTCTTCACGGTTTTATATAAAAATCTCTACTCGAAAGTGTCGAGTTAAAGAAATTAGTCCGAGATTTGCGAGTTACTCACATAAAACTCGATACTCGGACTAATTTCCTAGGATACACATTTTTATGCAAAGATTTTGATGTGTGTAAAGTCATGTAAAGATGATACTGCTTTTCTCGCAAATTGATTGCCATAAGCCTATCATGTCTAATTAGCGTACAAATTGCAAAAAACCACGAAAATTTTGAATTTCGCGGGCAGACCCGTTGATTTCACGTTAAATCTCCGTGTAGGTACCTAGTACCTACTGAGTTTACTTCTCCAGGTGACGCCATCTTATGCGCCATTTTAGAGATCAAAAATAGTCACGATTATTTTGTAGACGGAGCCCATCCATATTGTTTCCTAGATCTGATGCTAAAAACCATGAAGTTCGTACGTTATAGACCACATACATTAATAGTTTATGAATAGTTACCTAATCAATAAAAATCATAATTCATTGCCTACAAAACCAAATTCACTGCTCATTCTACGGTCGGTTTAAACGTATGAATGAATGAATGAACGAAATACTTCTCTTACGGTATACTTTTCCTTGTCTCTGTTTAGGCCACAGAATAATAACCTCTTTAAGGCGGTTCCCCGCTTCATAAAAAAAAATATACATGTTTCGAAAATGTTTGAAAAAATATTATAAAATGAAAATATAATTATTTATTTGGTGCAAAAATTTATTTAACTTCTGTACTCTATACCGTACCTAATAAACAGTTTATCGTGCTCTGTTATAATCGATTTCGTATTTAAAATGTTTAGTTATTATTGACATGTAAACACAACAAAAACAGCTGTTTGTCAAAGAGTATATAATCACTACGTTTTACTGTTTGTGACGTAAGGAGTCGGAAGTACACACTACACACCATGCGCATTGCGCACAGCTGTCTTTTTCTAAACAAACTATCGTATCGTCTCTTTCTTGCACACGGCATGCGCGTTTGCAGGAACTCTACAATTCGTCCGCAAAAGCATCAGCAAAAGTCTGTCAAAAGCAAAAGCAAAACCAATTCCAGTCGCGCCTTAGAAGCGTTCGGTCGCCTGTGAGTTTTTTAACGATCGCGGAACTTTGTGTTGTGTTACAAAACAATGCCTTTTATATCAAAAGACTGGCGTTCCCCGGGCGAGGTATGGGTCAAAACACAAGAGGGCTGGGAAAAGAAGAAAGTGTTGGAATGCTCGGCGCAAAGGTAATTTTTTGTTGCAAAACAAAACCTATCCTTTGTTCATAAGTCGTACACCGTTCGACGCAACTGATCACCGTATTTCCCTGTTTTAGCGCCTCAACTAACTTAATTTTTAATCTAGTAAACGCTCTAATGCTTGTTGTATTTTTAAATAATCAGAATGTTTGTACTAGCTTGTTTGTATTTTTGTATTGCAGATACGCAGCTATCTCTAACTTTAATAACTCAGACGATAATCAGCAGAAGTGGTGAGTGTTTTGTATTTAGTTGTAAGTTCTAACAATAAATCGCAGATCAGCTGTTGTCTTGCATCGGTTAGTATTGATTTTCACGCAAGTTGTCGCGAGTCCTTCACTCTCCACAGATAGATTTGCTATCGTACTGTAGATTATTATGTAGTAATGCATCTCGTAATAGCTCAAAATTAATTTAGACCAGCGTAACCAAGCATTTAACCCTCGTCTAGTTAAAATCATAGTACAATACGGTTCCTCTCCCTTTTTTATAAGATAAAGGTTTTAAGATACATTCCATATCACATTAGATTCCAATTGGAGGCTGCAAGTCAAAACAACACATACCTATTATAGGTACCTATTTACTGAATGAAAATTCCGTACGGTCTAATATATACATAGGTTTTAAGTATACCTACATACCTAATATAATTAGGGATTAGGAACATACTTTAAAGAAATCCAATATATGTATAATTAAAAAATAGGTATTTACTGAGGAGTGATTTGCGCTATTAACGTGAAATCAACGGATCTGCCCGCGAAATTCAAAATTTTCGTGGTTTTTTGTAATTTGTACGCTAATTAGACATGATAGGCTTATGGCAATCAATTTGCGAGAATGACAGTATCATCTTTACATGATTATATCAAAATCTTTGCATAAAAATGTGTATCCTAGGAAATTAGTCCGAGTATCGAGTTTTATGTAAGTAACTCGCAAATCTTGGACTAATTTCTTAACTCGACACTTTCGAGCAGAGATTTTTATATAAACACGTGAAGAAGATATTGGGATTATCGCAATTTGACGGCCATAAGCCTATTATGTCTTATTAGCTTAAAAATCGCGAAAAACCACGAAAAATTTGAATTTCGCGGGCACACCCGTGGTGTGCTCCTTAAGGGCGATGGGTACCATCCGGGCGCGAAAATTCAAATTTTGGCAATGCAAAAATGGCAATGTGTTTTGCGGGCACAGGATTTATGCATCTACATGTTTTAATAAGAACTCTGCTCAACAATACTCATTTACTTCATATTGGTTCCCGATAGCTCGAAATCTGGGAAACTGCAAAAAATTATCTTTCGGGAACCAATATGAGATGAGTGGGAACTTTCGAACAAAGTTTCTATTAAAACATGTTGATGCATAAAAAGTAGGCCCGCAAAATGCATTGCCATAAATCTACAATGTGTAGTTACTCTAATATTTGCGAAAAACTAAATAAAATTTGAATTTCGCGGGCTGGTAGGGCCGCAATACCTTAAGGAAGGTAGGTACTTTTGGTGTGGGCTCAAGAAACAATAGATCACATAGCCCTACTCGCTAGAAGTAGGTAGGTAGATAGGTATATATGTATAAAAAAAAAAAACAAAATCGAGAAAAAAAAATTGGACGCAAAAGCTGGCTCTTAAAAAAATTGTAGGTACCTATTTAAATTTCTAAACCTCCTTGAAACAGGTGCTAAAAGACATTAGAAAGTACAGAATAAAAACTTCCCATGCCTATTTACCGATAGTCGCCCAAAAATATAACTTTACATAATTATAATTTAACGAGTTCGTAACCCCATTTTGCTTTTAACATCGCACCGGTATATCGTTAAAAATAGATTTCCCAAAACGAAGTCGGACAGGGAATTCGGTTCTGTAATATAGGTCACACTAAATCGTTTGGGTCAAGCCAGTCGCGCTTGGGGCAAAACTGACGAGAAACTGGATTACTGATTACGACTGTAATTTTTTGTTGAGCGACTATTTTACTGAAGCTCCATCGTGCCAAAAGAGAGGTTTTAGTGGGTGCAAAGTGCAAACCTCGCATAAACCCTCCGTTTCTCGTGACAAAATGTCCATTCAAGTATGTACTGCCTTGCCTGCCTAGATTTTGAGTATTAAGTAGGTATATGTTGATTTCTTCGATCATGTCAGAATGGAAATGTTGATCGATGTGTTTTGATTGTTTGATTGCAGGCCTGGCAAGACCGGGAAATATATTGTACGGTTGCCGTAAAATTTTATTACATACCTACCTAATTTGTGCGGACGAAATCTCGGAAAATTATGAATTTTATCATCAGTTGTGATCAGAATTTTAGCTGTTGAAATTAAATAAGGGTTTAAAAGACTCTTTAACCATAATTTAAAGATGGAGAATTATTTAGCGGTAGAGTCTGACATTTCATACGTGCAGCCTGTAAATTGGGCCTATATGAATAAACATTTTATTTAATTAATATTTTAACTACCTGACCGGGTTGTTTTTCTATTTAGGGGTTTGAAAAATAGATAACAACCTTCTAGATTCTCAGACCTGCCTAATGCTGGAACCAGACTGCGTTATTTGTTATTCGTTAAGCGGCTACGCTGTATTTGTCCAAAAATGTGTTTATGTGAGCAAACAACAAACATGCTATCCACACTTGGTGCTATGTGCCAAATATTGCCAATACGTGTCCTTTGGAGTGTGCTAAAAACCGACAAGAGGACGGATAAGTATATTTGCTATTCGCGCTTATGCGTTATTCGTGCAAATAAAGAAATATAGACGAATATAGACGAATGAACACTTGAATTGATGAATGACACTTGGTCGTAACTCGTATGCGGCCGAATAAGGCGCATAACGAATAACAAATAACGAAGTGTGGTGCCGCCATAACGTACGAAAAAAATCATAAAAGTCGGTCGTTTCGGAGGAGTTTGGCTACAAACACAGTGATAATTTTACACATTAGACAAATTACTTACTAGGTACATTTTAAGTTAAAAGCTTTTCTCTTTACGAGCAATTATTTCACGTAGGTCTCTTGTTACTATTATATTCTGTTTCAGCTGAAGTAGGATCTCCATGCGCCACTTTTCGAGATAGAACTCCGTTTGCGGATAACTTGACATGGTTTGGAGCGTGGTTTGACATAATACTTTGATGTTGATTCGTGTCTGCGTATACGACTTTGATAGGCTAAATAACAATAGATTCTATAAAAAAACTTGCAGAAAACCCAAAATGCTAATTTTATTTTCTTTAGGCCTGGATAAAAGATTTTCTTACTCTTTTGGATTGGATGAATAAAGATTGAAATTTCTGTGTTTGAAGGTTTCTTTTACTTTTCGCCTATGTCCAAAACATTGGCATATAAATCTATGGGCCCCGGGTGTAATACAAAATTCAAGAAAAAAGTGTCAAGAGAAAACCTACATAACCGAGGGTATATATTGTGTATTATTATTAACAAACTAAAACATTGTAATTTTTGTCTTAAACCAACATTATAAGCTATTATGTGGCTGGGCTCCGAATGGCGATATGTTTAATGTCCTGATAAAAAAGTAACAAGATTAAGTATAAGGTCAGATTTTTGGCTGGTACCCAAACGGTATCAAAAAGCTAAAAAGGATCAACGGCCGCGCTTTATCTCAATTATAAATTATTTATTTATTACCTACAGCATACTTATAACACAATCCCTAATAAACAATAACACCATAAAAGGTGACACTAAAAATAATCTGAACCCAATCGTTGGAGTTAATTATTATTTTTACGAACCGATCCGTAGCCATAAGAGGAAAGGTGAATCACTTAAATTGGGAACGCGTCTCGACGAGAACGGCTTTATTTTTAAACGTTGACTGAAATGTCCCTTTTGGTCGAGTTCATTGATGTAGTCTGCTCTGATATAACGAAGGATCGAGGCTGGAACTTTCTTATCACACTAACATTGGCAAATAAATCTATGGACCCCGGGTGTAATACAAAATTCACGAAAAAAGTGTCCCGAGAAAACCTATAGTATAAACGAGGGTACATGTGTATTTTTATAAACAAACTAAAACATTGTAATTTATGTCTTAAACCATTTTTAAACTTACAGTCTAATTTTGCTTAACTGCGATTGGAACTCTTTTCGCGTTTTGGCATTCATTATTATACACTTTTGTTTGGACACTTTTTAGGGATGATCCGAAATCATTAGATATAGGTACTCGTATCAATGCACGCTAAAGTATAAATTAACCGTTCCTTCGTGGTAGCACGACAACCAACTTTTGTCACGACATCACAGCAAGAATCTTCGTTTATTTTCCGCAGCATTATAATATATCCCTTAACGCTTGTCCCTTAGATATGAGGCTGCACTTGTCAACCATTAAAATAAAATAAAAAACACTAAATGTGTATACTTTTTATTATTATTCAATATAGGTCTACGCTTATCCACATCTCATCTGATGAACACTAATTGTTAAATAAAGATGTGCAACTTTACTCAGACAATATCTACTCACAAACAATATTTTGTTCAGATTCGGCACGCAATGTCTGTAGATCTAGTAGATAATAGTAATTATTTAATCGGAAGTTCGCGAAGGATTCTGTTTGGTATGTATGTATGCTAATCACATGCGGTAACCGGCGCACTGGCAAGGTAACCGCGCATTTCACTCCTAATTCAACGCAATGGTCAAGCTCTTCAATTTTCTTAGATGAAAATAACTTAAACATCGGTTGAACATCTTGGGTTACCATAGCAAGATCTAACATTTCCCTAATCCTGGGTATCCTGGAATGCTTTACTGATAAATCTACATAATTATATAACCTAAGTCATTCCACATTTACAATCGGTACGCAAGTCCTGAAACCTGAAAAGTCTACGTTCTGAAAATTAGTTTTAATAAATTTTTGGTTTTCTATACTAACTTTCCCTATATGTTACTGAATATAGGTCCTAAACTAAAGTCTGTCTACTGGCAAATCGGAGAATTTTAGCAATAAGGTTAATAAGTTTACAGCTACAGTTAATAAGGTTACAGCCTTACAGTTAATGTTATATTTTAAATATTTACCCTAAGTTTTGTCATCGTATACTTAATTATGAGTGCTTTCAGAACATACGTTTATTCTGCTGCTAATAAAATATATCTACAAGTTTTATTTTTCTTTCTTATAAATAAACGATGCATTACGTCACAGTCGGGACAAAGAAGAAAACACAAATATAGCGTGGGCAGCCGCTCCTGTGTCAAACAAACTGGGCGCACCCAGTGTTTGTTTCCCCTGAAAAGGTTAACTCAATTCGGACGATTGCATTCATATCTAGATACGAGTCACATTTCCAAAGGGCAGGGCGACCTTTCTATTTGCTAAGGTTTATTGTGGAGAGATAGTGGAATTGATAGCTCACACTGCTATCATCTAATATCATATGACGAGTATTTCTAAATTGCCAGGGGAATCGGGATTTCAAAATATCCTTTCGTATCATTTGTCTACACCATACATCTAAGCTAAATTTAAGCTTTCTAGAGCCTAGGTTTAGGCTGAACTGTGACGAGTTCGTAAATGAATAAATCAGTAGGTAATTTTCTGGAAGGAAATTCTTTCTTTATTTTTTCACATAGGCTTAGAATAGCGGACGCCTGTGGCTTCGCTTATGTGACTACATATTTTTTACGTTTAGGGGTTGAATTTTTTTATGCCTCAAATCCGTCTAATCATGATAAATCATTTAACTAGTCAGCATTACCTTTTATATTAAGTATAGTGATTTTACACTATAATAATTATTGAATTATTGTTAAATGGCCAAGAATTTATTTCTTACTTTATTGTGCTAAAACTGAAACGACAGGAAAACGAAACGAGAAAGTGTTTAGGTCAGTTAAAGTTAACGACTGAATGGGCACGCGAAGTCGCCTGAATTTACGGTGATTACAGTTAATTGGTGCTGAACGTAGTAATTACTAACATAATTAGTTTTCAATTTTCATACTATATAAAAAGTTAGAAACATATATACAGTGACTGTGATAAAAATTGATGCCTGTCGCCTTGTGGCGCAAACTTTTGAACAAACGCAATAACATATTTCCATTTGATAATGTCTACGCACTAAGTAACTCATCTAATAAAATCGAAAACACCACAGAATTTATATGAGAATAAGAGCTAACAATTAAATTGTAAATTGTTGGGATTCGTTTTAGTTAGTTAAGAGGTTAAATAAATACTGACTGAGATTTAGTTTGTACGACAATAAAAGTACCTAAAATAAAAAAATCAATGTTTTTCATTACGTGTATGATGATTTCAGTTAAATAAATTACATTTTAATAAAACTCAAGCGACATTGAACACTTATATTATGTAGACCTTCACTATTCATAGGAATGTACTCGTATATATGAGCTGAATTTACTACCTTAAAATTGGTTAATGTAATTCGAAGATAGTAACAATTTAAAAAGAATATCAGTAATCTGGAAAATGCTTTTGCCCCAGTTTAGAGTATAAAACGGGAATGATTTTCAGCTGCGAGAGAGGCGAACTAAATTTATAAATGAAAAGCGTACCTATTCATTTTCGAGGTCGAAGTCGAGGATTGATGTATTTTGTGAATGTGATGAAACCTTTTAGAAATATTGAAGCCTAAGGGCTGCACGTTACACTTCTATATGATAGTCAGTACTATTTTAATTTGAGAATCTTATTTATTCTGTAAAGACGTTTTAAGACTAACTCGACTGCGCTTGAAATTCTTTTCTGTTCCTGTTTCCCCTAATACAGAATTAGACACTAAAATTCTTTAACATTTCACTTACGAGTACGTGCCCGTCAAAGTTAGTTGAGTTAGTTGATTACAAGACACATTTATAGAATAGCTATGTTTTATAAGCCCCTTCGCAAACGGCTCGTAAGCGTAAGCGAATCGTTACGACGCTACGCAAAACCATATGGCAATTACGCCTTCTACGATTTGCTGCAATACCGCTTCGTATGCGGACATGTTTTAAAAATGTTTGTGCTCATAAGTCATACTGTTCTCGTCGTACGCGAGGATTACGCTACGCTTACGCTTATGAGCCGTGTGCGAAGGGGCTAAGTCGGTAAAATCACCAAACCACTAGATAAGTAAAATCAGTAAACTGTAGTAAACTCAGCTATCAACCTCCGACTGCGGAAGACTACCCTGCAGGGGTTCCCTTTGCACACAACCATTTTACGGTTTACCATCCATAATATTTGTTTTTTATTCATTTCTCACTAAAAGAATTACATCGATATGGTTGTGAAACTGTTCCAGTGAACCAGTTCGAGAGATATGGGTCACGGCCGCAAAGATACAGAGAGAACTGAGCGAACCTATACCCTAGATTATGATTTCTGATAGGGAAATACGGCCTGATCATTCTGATTGTTACAATAAAACGCGTACGTATGAAACTGAACTTTTAATAATTTTGGCGATTTTTACACAGACACGTAAAATCAAAGATTTTTTACGCTCAATAAAGGAAGTAGAGCGTGCAAACTACGGTAACAATAATAATTTACGTAACGTTTGGGTATCGTTCCACGTTTCACTAATTCATAAACACTTTGTTCTGTGATCAAAGTCTTGCCTCGGAAATGCCTATTCCTATTGATATGAAGGCGCCCAAGTTGTAGGTGGTGGGAAAGACAGTGCCTGATAGGTCACACCTGATGGAAAGTGATGATACAGTCTTAGGTGGAGCACGCTTGCCTCGGAAATGCCTATTCCTCTTGATTTCACACCTGATGGAAAGTGATGATACAGTCTTAGGTGGAGCACGCTTGCCTCGGAAATGCCTATTCCTCTTGATTTGAAGGCGCCCAAGTTGTAGGTGGTCCGTGGTGGGAAAAACAGTGCCTGGAAGGGTATTCCAGCCTTGCGTATCAGGAACGAGGAATCTGACCGCTTTGTACGTGTCTTTGCTACGTCTACTATGTAGAGGTGAAAGCCTGAAACTCATCAATATCCTTTGTTGGTATATAAGTATATTATCATTTAATCCGTTATCCGACCCCAATGCCCAACTAATCGGACAAACTCAGGAGAAGTGTTCATTGTTCAACTGCTTAGGCAGTGGGAACATTTTGCTATAGACCTCGTTGAAATGTACCAGATTAACGTAAATCTGATTACGCACAATTTAATCCCAGCAAAAACATTTTCATGTAAAATGTTGCCAAGACGAGAACATGTGGCTCACAGTATCAAAAAGTTATCAGATCTCATGTAGAGCAAGACGCCCTAACTCTATAAATCCTAACTTTATAAACTCTACACTTTAGTCAAAATATATTATGTCTTGGCTGTTTCGGTACCGTCACATGGGCGTAAAGTGAAGAATTTATTCACTGTTTAGTACTTTTCTAATAGAGTTTTGCAAGTGGCATAATGGACCATGCAAAATTCAAGAAATTTCACATTAAAATTAAATGGTATCATCATTGTTATGGGAAAAAACTTCCATTTATTAAAAATATCCTCTAAAGCAAAGGAACACACTTTTGCAAAGTGTGATGAAGTATTTCAAACCAATGCAGTTAGTAAAACCTAAGTGCAGTTTCTGAGGAGACTCAATACCTATCTAATAAATAATCGTTACTACAGAAACTAGGTATTGTATATCAGAAAAGTACAAAGTCAGTGAATAATATTTTTACTTTACACCCATGTGACAGTAACGAAACAGCCAAGACATAATATATTTTGACTAAAGTGTAGAGTTTATAAAGTTAGGATTTATAGAGTTAGGGCGTGTAGAGTTAGAAGTCTTGCTCTACATGAGATCTGATAACTTTTTGATACTGTGAGCCACATGTTCTCGTCTTGGCAACATTTTACATGAAAATGTTTTTGCTGGGATTTCACTTCTTTTTGTAAGTTGTTTACGACTATATTTTTTTTTTGGTTAATTTCCTTTTCTTTGGTGTATTTCTTGAATATCATTGCAAGGTGGATATTTGTCCGAATACGAACTTCCAACCCCCTAATTTTATGTATGTGGGGTGATTAACTAAAAATCCTGAAACACGTATTTAATTGTTTATTACAAAGAGTCCCTATATCAATTTTGAGACCTCTAGCATCAATATTTGCGGTAATTTCATACAAACTTCCATCCCCTATTTTAAGGGGTTGGGGGGTTAAATTTCCAACTTTTGGAATTTTTTTGTTGGTTGTGTGCTAATACTAGCTTATATACCAAATTTCAGCTTTCTAGGTCTTCAGGAAGTACCTAGGAATTTTGATGATCATCAGTGAGTCAGTCAGTCAGTCAGTCAGTCAGTCAGTGACGAAATTTGGGTTTTTTAGACGTCAATAAAATCTAAAGTATAAGACCTATAAAATTGAAACTTTATAGGTTTAATAAGTTCACTGGCGACATCATTTTCCGAGAATTTTGACTATCTGAACTAATTCAGGCCTAAGTTATAAGGGTTTAAAAATACGGCGAAACACTTCGAGAAAAGATAGGTAGTGCCCTCGCGCTTCGCTTGGCTCGTCTTGGCGGGGACACTACCGTGTCCCCAGATTAAAATCTTGCAGTATGGGCCGTAGTAACGTGACGTACCTACTTCCTAGTTGAATTATGCATATTATATGATTTAAAACTTTAAAATCAATGACGAAGTACGCTACGCTAAGAGGACGAGAAATATGTGACGTTCGTGAATCCAAAAAAACTCAAATATGGCGTCGTTTCCGCCCACAACAGTACGGGGTCGCTGACAACACATAATGTTGTTGCTTACATTAGCGACATTTTACAGTTTTGACAAATTAAAAAGCCGGCTTCAGGACGGAGTCTAAAAGTGCATGCGAGACGTCACTAAGTGCTGATCCTTTAATATGTTTAATCAATGTATAAATGCACTCGTATTTCAAGTGTTTAATGCAGAAAGAAAACTGTAGAGTAATCACAAAGCTCTTGCGTTTAATGAATAGGATGAAACAAAGGAGCCCACGCAAGTGTATAATTGCCTTAAGGTCGAGCTAAGTTAACCTTTTCAGCGAAATTGCTTAGTATAAAAAAGTTGTAAAAAAGTATACAATTGGCAAACTTGCCCGCGGCTCCGAGTTCCGACCGCGTTAATTTCGGTTCTCCACAAATCCCGTGGGAACTGTCGTTTTTCAGGGATAATAAGGTCATATATGTCAATCTTAGGTATAATATATCTCCTGTTATGTCAGTTCCGTAAAGTCAGATAAAAAAGTATTGAATTGGCGGAAGAATTTTATAAAAACAATTTTTTTGCCCTAATTTAAATATAAGTCATTAAAGGATGGATGTACATTCAAAATGAAAGAATAAATACAATTTTATAATTATTATTTAATTAATATCCACGATTCAGGCGTTAGTAGTTATTTTTCAACTCTTTTTGTTTCATGAATAATTTTGATAACATGTAATACACAAATACATATTTCGCCTTTACAAAACTAGCGTTATCTTAGATAAACTAATCGAACACACTACGACTTTTAATAGAGTGATCGATCTATTAAAAGTCAAAAAAATCCCTTATATAATCAAAAAGTCTAAAAACCCCCTTATATATAAACAATAAGTCTCGATAAGACTTTTTGGCAAAAACCCAACCCTAAAAACAGCTCGGAACAAATGTGAAAATCACTGGTGAAAATAGTAGGATTATCTACGTCAATCATCATTAGCGCAGACCACTGATATGTATCTCTGGATTCATGATTCCATACGTTTGACAGTTCATTTTTTGTGTCGATTTGAAGCGCCTCCCCCGAGCGTCCACGGTACTAAATTGACATTTCTTGGAAGTGGACCATAGAGTGGACCGTCGTTTTGAATGTCATTCGCTTTTAGTTCCATAGACGCTCACGCCAGGTTACGCAACAATCAGCGCCAAAATTGCTAAAACCAAGTCTCTTCATTTTTACTTTGACAGTCAGCTATCCAGAGTATATTCTATATACTCTATGGAGATCAGTGGCGCCGCAGACGATATAATAATGACATTTGAAACAGAATGCTCGAGCCGCGTAACGAAGCTACGTCGCGATTGTGACGTATCTCCACAACCCGCTTCTCATGGCTTCTTTGTTTCGTAAGTCTTAGCTGAACCGCAATTTAAAGTAAATTCTTAAAACGATTAGTTTCACGAAGCCTTCTAATTTAATTCCACACAAAAAAATGCAATTTCTGAAAACATTAATTAAGTACAACGTGGCCGTCGCCATTGCCACTTGCCGATATAACAGTAGTCAGTACCTACTGCTTAAAAAAAGTATTCATTATTATCGTAAACGTAAACAAATTATACCCGCTGATTGGTGATAATTTACGTATAATTACTTAAACTTACTATTACGATAACGATGAATAGGTACGTTTGCCACCTAAGACACAGGTGTCCACCTAGTTTAGGGGGCAGTTTCTCACCTGCTTTTGGCACATTTGTATTTAATAGCATTTTAAGATTAATACATGAGTAAATCTTACAAGCAGATGATTTGTATTAGTACGTAAGTATTTGGGTTAATAAAGACGTTTTTCTTACACAATCAGAACCCAGAGCTAGAACAAGAGTATCTCTATAAAATATATATTTTATTTATATATTAATTCCTCATCCTATTTCAAACTTACAACTAAAACAAAAGTTTTAGTTGTAAGTTTTTATATATTAATAACTTATATTTTCTCAAAATAAGTATTGAGTATAAAAGTTCGTAGCACAAGTTAATTTCAATGTAAACAAATATAGGCCGAGAGCGATTTGTTATTTTTTATACATATAAACCTTGTATAGAAAGAAGTCTTACTTACTTACTGATTGAGAATTCAAAAAGAAAGATAGACCCATCTGTTTTCACATTCAAGATTAGGAAGTGACATTTAGATGGCACTCAAGGACTATACATTTAAATGCTCTCTCGTTCTAAAACGGGAATGATTCTTGTAGTATTCTTGTATGTGCTTAGGAAGGGTGATTAACGTTTGGTCGTTGTCCGACCATTGGCAGAGCGCCAGAAGATTCAGGGCGTTCAGGGCGTAGTACCTACTGCTGACTGGCTATCATTATAATATGCTCCATTTTCAAATTGTCTTATGCAATATGTATTGGTCGACATTTATGTTTTCCTGGTATCTCACTTCTCAGACTATGTCTCTCTGCATGCTGCCTTCTGTCTAGAAGGTTCAGGATTAAAGTATTTATTCTTCTTATAGAACATTATATTCATGTGATCTCAATTATCATTCAAAGATTAAAAGTTTGATCTGCATTTAAGAAATAATTAGAAAAATAGATCTACATCATAGGTACTTTGCTGGTTTTTCGGATTGGTTGAAAAAAATTAGTACATATATCTACCAAGAGGTTTTGAGATAAATTGCTTTGGTACGCAAAAACGGTGATTAAAGATTCAATGAGTAATCAATGTATGCAAATAAATAATAAGGTAGGTTCAATGTACTAATCAATTTAAAGCAACAAAAAAATGAAAGGTGAGGTGTTCATACTCAAGAAGACCAAGGCTAAAATAAAAAGTATAACGGTTCCTATATTAACGCTTGCGTCGGCGTCGACTATGACTGACGACTAGTCGAGTTTAGATACATTACCTTTTTGCTTCGTTGCACACGATGTACTTACCTGCGCAATATCATATAATCCGTTACAAATTACTCGCTAAATATACAGGATTATATAAAAAATACCAAATCGCTCTCGGCCTTACTTTTGTTCTACAACTTTTTTCTCGATATTTTGAGAAATATGAAATATTCAATATTTTACGTAGATACTCTACTTGTTCCTGCTCTGTAATGTAACATCGGCAAGTGGCAATGGCACGGCGGCGCGCGGACTCGCGGCGTGAAACCGCAACAGTGTAATGTCACTTTACGTAAATAATTTTTTTTTTATGAAATAAATTAATACTGAATTTTGAAAAGTACCTATATCAAGTGTTTATTGCAAAGATGAAAAGTTTACTTTTCTGTACAGCTTCTAAAGATTTCAAGGCTAAGTCCGGAGTCCGGAACTATCGTGCGTATACGATAATATCAGTTCTAGTGAACTACTCATTTATAGCTTAGTCATAGTGCGATATTGAAAGAGTTTCATAATCGGCACCTAAGTAGAAAATTGCATCCATTGCATAGTGTCAGTGATAGACGACCTAGAGGTGCTAGCGAGGCCGTTTCAATTCAACATAGTGACAAAATGGATCGCTATCCGTATTCCGTTCGTCCGTGACAATGCCACGAATAAAGGACACGATGCAATGGAGTTAATTTAACTAATAAACTCTAATTTTTAATTAAAAGTTGATTTAAAAATTATTGGCATTCACATTTCATAGATTCGGCTTTATCTGTCTCATAAAAAAAACACAATTTTATGTTTTACTTATTCCATATTTTTCGGTCCCATTGAAATTGATCCACAAGAAAGATTTCAATTTCTAAGCGAGGTAGTATTATTTTAAATCTAAATTAATTAATTGATTTTTTTCATCAATTTAATAAAGATAATAATTTTATCTATTTCAGTAATAATAATTTTTCACTGGACTAGAAATTGTATATAGGGCTACTAATTAATGTTGCTACTAATCCAATAACAGCAATAGTAACTAACAATAACTTAATAGTACGATTTGTAATTTTTTTACTTTGAAGGTGTATCTAGAAGCAGCATCAAAGCGATTGCGTAAAGAATTTACATCTGCTTAAATATGCTTTTTTCCTTGGAATTAGAGAACATAAATTCATAACGAAACAGAACAGCGAATATTCAGTTCACTGCAGCAATTTAGTAGTTTGCTTCATAACCGGTAGCGAACGACTGCCGACTGGCGACCCGGAATCGTTGGCTCTAGAAATTATGTTTCAAATAACACCACTGTAACTCGAACTGCAGTGCTCCTTAAGAACTTTTACATATTACATGTTATGTTCAAATCAATACACGGTAATACAGACCGTATGAACGATGCAAAAAGGATGCATTTCGCAGCCACTTATCAAATTGTATCGTGAAGACGGAAGGTCTTAAGAAATATACGCACATCATTCTATTTCTGAATTTATTCCTATAATATGGATTATATTGGAAATACATTACTTTAATGTTATGTTTACGAAAACCAATGATTACATAAACGTAGAATGTACCTAATGATAGATTAAAAATATATAACATGTGTGTATTTTTTGACACTCTGTAATACCAATCTCTTAGCTCTATCCTATGGCTCTATCTAAAAGTTGTTTTGTTTAATTCATTTTAATTGCTCCAATTAATTAAATTTATATATAAAAAAATTGTACTTTCATATTTCATTAGCTTGATTGAAATTGATCAAAGTTTAAAAATGGTGTTCAAACGAATTTGTTTCTTTTTGTTTAATATTTTGTAAGTTTACGTTTCCCTCCTATACGCACTAGGCATACGATTGTTATTAATCCGAGGATAATATAATGGTTGGATATTCAATGGTTGGTTTGGTAAACGCAACAAGTTTTAAACTGCAGGTAGATAGACAACCACGTAAGCAATGTATGACGCGAATTATCGCATAAATAAAAGTGTAAATTAATTACGTGTGGTTCATAAATAAAAGTGGCTTAGTCCTTGCGTATATATATCATACTTTTATATGGAAAAGGATACTCTAAAGCATCTATTTTCTTTTTAATTTTATTATTGTTGCAATTTACACGATATTGCGTCATATAATTTAACAATAATAATAATAATAATCTGCGTCTATCTTTAAACCACAAAGTAATGTTCTACGAGAATTTATATAAAATCTGAATAATAATGTCATTTGTTACTTTCGCAAGGTAATACGGCATTCGCCAAATTAATTTAATTGAGGACGTTTGTTATGAAAGATTGTATTGTATAAGAACGTATTAATTCCAAACTTGACTGTCTAATGGTCTGTCGAGAAACCAGTCTAATGACATCTCATAAAGCTAGGTTTTAAATTCTCTTTTTCACTGATCAAGGAAATCATGGATTTTCTGGGATGAAAATAGCCCATGCGTAATATAAGTGTATTTCTTATCTATCTACACCTTTCTCTGTTCAAATGTAGGAAACGCCAAGAGAGCATTTCAACTTTTGCTCGTTTATATTTTCTGCCAAAATACATGTGAGTCTACTAAGTAGTAGGCTAATTGGGAATCCTTAATTATTGTCAACCCTTTTAGCAATTGGTTATCGGTCTGTCGCACTCGCAAGTCGCATACGAAATACAATTTTAATAGAGTAAATAAAGAGTAAATAAAGTTGTCGGAACATGCTTGTGTAAGCAATTCTTCCCTCTTCCCAGTCTGCGCCAAATTATTGAAACTCCTTTTCGTTTACAGGTCCAGGATTGTGAATAAAAGATTCTTTCCACTTATTTATCTTTTTGTATTTTTTTCATAAATTAATAATTCAATTAGTAACATTTTTTACGACATATTATCTTTTTCAATCGCAGACAGAACTAATTACATTTCTATTTTCAAATTCCATAAAAAATAATATTAATCGTAAAGAGGATTGTTTTCCTAAAATTATACATATTAAATACTTCACGGTGACGCAAAATATTAATGAAAACTAAACATAAATCTTCAGCACGCTAACAACTCGTCCATCCTGATATACATTTCGCGTCCCCGCGAAATACTGAACACTGTTACAAACAAACATCAAATAACCTAAGAATCATATTATCAAAACCGTATGATATCATTTAAAATTATTTTTATAAAGAAAGCTTTTATACATTTTATTAATATCCTTCTCAGCACCAGATCCAGGTTACCACCTAGCACCAAAGTACTTGTCAAAACGGATCAAACGAGTCTAAACTCGATGGGGTTGTGTCATTTAACTACCGAGTTCCTATAACAACTTTCCTGTTCATCATCAAATCAGCTCCAAGTCATAATTGTTATCCAATTACACATGTATACAAAATTTAAGTTCAATCGGTAACCGGGACGTCTTTAACTTGCAAAATTTCATTACAAACAAACAAACATTAAAATTGGTGAAACTAGTAACAATTACAAAACATTTCAGGGTAACCCATAAGTATTAATTGTCATCATCTGAATTACTAATTTTTGACTTTATAAATTATGAATTTTCAATTATTGATATCTTGAATTATAACGAACAATATTATGAAAAATGATAATTATAAATTGACATTCTGAATTACTAATTTTTATCTTTATAAATTATCAATTTACAGTCATTGACATCCTGACTTATATCTATTATAAAATTATGAAAAAAAAAATAATTTCTAATTTAATCAAACAAATATTTACATTTAGTTTTTTTTTTTTATATTCATACGCCATAAGGCAGAATATATAAGGATAATAATTGTTATTGCTGACCACCTAATGTACCTGCATTCATATGAATAATTGACATTTATTTATTTATTATAATCATTAATTTAAACAAATAACATTGAACACACAATACACTTTATGCACTTTTTATATTAATTTACAAAATTAAACAAATCAAATTATTGTATTGCGTTTAAAGTCTTTAAGTACGTGCACCTTGCACTTCCAAGTCTTCCACACTATCGTGCTACCTTAGCAGTGTGGGCATAATGATCTTCTACACTATCATGCTACCTTAGCAGTGTAGGAATAATGGTCGTCCACACTATCATGCTACCTTAGCAGTGCGGAATTAATGGTATTTTTACACTATCATGCTACCTTAGCAGTGTAGGGGGTAAGAACTAAGTATACGTGCACATTGCACTTCAAATGGTCTGTTACACTATCATGCTACTTTAACAGTGTAGAAACTAGGTGCATATTGCACTACAATCAAACATTTACAATTTTAACTTCATTAGAAACAATCCTTGTTTGCAACAAAACATCAAACAACAATTACTTTACACTAATTGAAATACAAACTTCCAGTTTGTACTAACACACAATGAGGCAGAATCAACATACGATGTTTCATCTCAATTCATTGTCTCGCTGTTACAAATTAATACACCATTCCATGCATTAGATCCTATAACGTCAACAAATATTTTTAAAGTGAAACTTTTATTACATCGTCTCAAACTCGTTTCGTCTATGTGTTGCAAGTCGCGTGACGGTCGGCCGCGGAATAGGAACAAAGTGAAAGGCGCTCGTCAGAGCAGCCAAGACCACAAAAGTTCGACTTTTACCGTGGTTTCATACAACCACACAATCCTTTTTATAAAAAAAAAATTAAAAGAATTATCTCTCTGAAACACATATCTAAATCACAAAACTTTATTTTTAACCATCAGTATATCCTCGCAAAGGATGGCTCACTACATTCTCCATTAAAACAGGACCAAGGATGTGCGTTATCAATCGTGTATAATTATAATATTATTATGTTGTTAAGCCTTTTTTTGTAACAAAATTATCCTCCAATCCTCATGATACAATATTTTAGTTACACTATAATATAAACATAAACCTTTCGGTCTTAATTTTATACTTTTATCGCAACCTTGTTTATACATTATGTTCTTTCAATTCTCACTAGATCTCTCATTTTTAATATCAAACGGTTTTTCTGTTTCTTTCTTCAAATCTATTGAACTTTTTTTTATGACTTTTGCATACCATAACTACTCATGATACTAATAATTACATGGCCTTTTCATTTATTTTTTAAGCTCGTGAAATGGCTTCACAATATTTTTAGTCAATATAAATTATTCCCTAGTCTGTGTTTTTAACACTCGGTAAAAAAAAATAACAGTGCTAACCAATTTTTCCTTAAGTCACCAGTGGGAAGGTCACAATATCTAAATCGACCGCCAGAAAAATTAAAATAAAGTGCTGAATTTAATCTAATTACGAAGTCTCACAATTTTGTGAATACGTATCAGATTTAAGTGAAATAAATACGAATATTCCTATAATGACATATTTTTAAAGAAATAGATGACAACCATTTTTATTTCCCTTTTCGTCTTTCTCAAGCTGTTTGTTACTAACGTAACAAATGGATTGGACATAATTATTAATATTCAATATGGTATGGGATGACTTTCGTATTTGAAAAGACTATTTATGTTTTTTTTTTTAAATATTGCTAATGTTTTGCCGTCTGCAACACATTGGCACTACCGTACCTTAATCCATCCTTAGTCACCTTATACTCCCAGATGCGCTTAAACACAAAATTCTTAGGTACATAAATCCATCAATCATCTGCTTCTAAACTGGAAGATTTTTTATATAAATATAGACATATTAAATATATTAAATATAGACATTAATCAGAATTTTCTTAGTAATTTCTACTGCTGGGCTTTTACTCGTTATAAGATGGTATAAGTAGGTACTTATAGCTTTCTCAAGACGAAATTAATAGTCGTTAAAAAAAAAACTGAATCCTATTGTCAAATCTCAATAGTTAGGTTGACCGAACTACTATAGGTATTATATATAATTCATACTGCCCATCAGGTGTTAGGATCTTTTCTTTTTACTCTTAGTGTCTTGAGTTAACGAAATCTAACAATATTCAGTTATATGGTTATAATATAATTCAACAGGTTTTATACAAAATTTCCAACCGAACGATCACTCTATTCCTCAATATGTAGTAACGGAAAATCTTACTATATTTCCTTTCTGTCATAGCAAATCAAAAAAATCTATCGCCCGTTCTAAAATAATTTAACCCATACAGTCTTTAAGCGATTGCTTCTATATTTGCAACTTGACTAGTTATTTCTGTTATCATTTTCGATTTTTAAATCATCTTGCCGAGTGAGCCTTCTGTACCTTTAGTACTATTATGTACTCCGTGACCTAGCTCAACGAAATTCTTAGTAAGTAAACAATCACAGTACCAATTCATAATAATAGATATCGAGCAACTTTGTCTTTTGTCCAAACTTGCGTAATTAGGTATGAAGTTAATTCGAAAAAATGAATGCTTATCGCCATAATTTTAAACTATTTGTAAACTTATGCCACAGATTTTAACTTATACTGCCAACACTACTTCATGTCATAATTAAAATAAGTTATACAATGATTACCGTTTTTGATGTGCCCATTACTATAATATCGTTTAATCACAGATCGTTACGAAAACAATTTCGACTGGTAAAACTTTTACTATCGTCTAGCTGTAAGCTTTCATACAAAAACCAATAACGTTTTCCTACTCGTAAATATGTATAATCAAAAATGGGTATTATGATAATGCAGTGGAACTCGCAAAGCCTGCAACCCAAATTAGCAGACTTTAAATTATTACTGAACAGAGAGAAGGTTCACGTTGCAATTATTAGTGAGACCTGGTTAGAGCCTGGTTCCTGTTTAAATGTAAGTAATTATAATGTTTATAGAAATGATAGGATCGATTCTTATGGAGGTGTTGCAATTTTAGCTCACAAATCTTTGAAATCAACAGGAGATTCAATTCATATGAATAATACGGGAATTGAAGTTTTACGAATAAAAATTTTTAATTGTAAATATTTAAAAAATGTGATTTCGGTCTATTGTCCCTCAAGTATCAACACTAGTCAATCTGATTGGGATTATTTATTTTCTATCTGTCCGAAAGAAACTATTATCGCTGGGGATTTTAATGGGCATCATACTAACTGGTCCGACAGGGTTGATACTAGAGGAAATCAGTTGTTTGATAGCTCTCTTCAATATGGTTTCATCTCTGTTAATGACAACAGCTATACTAGAATAAAGCTTGTCAATGGCTTGTTGCAAAAGTCATCTCCAGATGTTACATTTTGTTCGTCTGATATTTCGATTTACATGGATTGGACAGTTATGAATGAAAACCTTGGCAGTGACCACCTTATTATTAAATACTGTCTTAGGTATGAAAGTCACTTACATTTTGTTAAAAAGAGAAACTATAATAAAGCCAATTGGAAAGAATATAAGATAGTTTTGACAAGGCTATTTACAGAATCGCCTTTAGAATCTAGTGAGGTGCAAGATATGTACGATTGGTTCGTTCAACAACTCGATAAAGCAGCTGATAAGTGTATTCCGATTTTTAAATACTGTACAAGTCCAACTCAAAAATTTATTCCTAAGCATTATTGGGATCAATCTCTATCTAAAATTGTTGCTGAAAGAAGACTAGCATTGAAAAATTTTAGGCGGAATCCAACTCCTAATAATTTAACATTATTAGAACAAAAGGTTTCTGAAGCAAGACTTTTGATTAAGAAAGCTGAATATAATAGTTGGCATAAATTCTGTAATAGTTTAGATGAGAGTATGAACATATCTCATGTTTGGATGAAAATGCAATGGATGAAAGGGGTAAGAAAAGCTAGGGTCTGTACATCAGATGAAAGAAAACAGGATTTATTACAGTCCTTGACTCCTGACTTTGTACCTTTGAATGCTCCTTCGTTCACGTCTAAGAATGAACTTCTAGAGTCAATTTTTACAATTCATGAGTTAGATAATAGTTTGAAACCAAAAAATAGCGCACCAGGATTTGATGAAATCTCATACTCAATGTTAATTAACTTACCAGATGTTGCGAAATTGTATTTGCTTAAAATTTATAATTTAATATTCCAATCTTGTATTATACCAAGTCAATGGAGGGAAATACAAATAATAGCCATTCCTAAATCAGGTAGCAGCAATGATAATATTAAGTTAAGACCTATTGCTCTAATGTCTTGTATCATTAAATCATTTCATAACATGATTCATAAAAGATTGGAATGGTTTTTAGAAAGAAATCACATTTTTTCTCCTTGTACAACAGGATTTCGAAAGTCACAGTCGTGTCTGGATAATTTAGTTCGTCTCGTTACACATATACAAATTGGGTTTACTAAAAAGACTGAAACTGTTGCTTGTTTTGTTGATATAGAAGGAGCCTACAATAATGTATTAACTGAAAGTGTTGTAAATTCTCTCGATAAGTTGCAGGTTGGCTCTTTAATATGTAAATATATTTGGAATTTCTTGAATGAACGACACCTAAAAATTAAAAGGGACGTGGATGACTCTTACTTTGAGAGATGGACGAATAGAGGTCTCGCTCAAGGTGATCCACTTTCACCTCTTTTATTTAATGTAGCAACTATAGAAGTCTGTCAATCTATTAAAAATGTTTATTTGAGTCAATATGCTGATGATATTGTTTTATACTCTAGCTGTAAGGAAATTCCAGACAGCATTGTAAACATTCAATCCGCCTTAGAAACGCTAATATTAGTTTTGAATAAATTGGGCCTGGAGTTATCGATTCCTAAATCTAAATTATGTATTTTCAGCAGAGGTCATAAGCGACATAACAATGTAAATATTAATATAAATAATTTAAGTTTAGATGTAGTTGATAATGTCAAGTATTTGGGTATTTGGTTAGATAAATCACTTCGATGGAGTAGACATATTAATGAAACTTGTGCAAAAGCAGGGAAGTTTTTACAAGTGCTCAAAGTGCTCGCTGGTTCTGGGTGGGGAGTTCACCCCTTACATTTGCGCAGATTGTATATAGCATTAATAAGAAGTAGAATAGATTATGGTTCTTTTTTATATGATAATAGTGCTAATACCCACTTAAATAAGATAAGTAGAATACAAAATCAGGCTATGAGAGTAATAGGAGGATACATAAGGTCTACCCCCATACATGTGATGGAAAACGACCTTTGTATACCTCCTCTTAATATTAGAAGGAGTTACCTCGCGATTAAATATTGTTTAAAATGTCAATCATGGTCTGGGAATGAAACTATTCAGTGTATTTCAGAATTGAGTTTACTCATATCCAATAACAGTTATTGGATTAATAAACGGAAACCGTTACTTTCGATCACTTATTTAAAAACAAAAGAAGAAAGTGTAAGTACATCAAATATTCAACTTATGTTCAGCTTAGAAAAGTGGATTTCTAGTATTGATATGAAAACAACTTGTATAAGCAATTTGGAATGTATGAAATGTTCAAAAAACCAGTCTGATATCAATTCTTTAAGATTTGAAACCATACAGGAAATTCGAGAGAAGTACACTGAATGGTATTCATTATACACAGATGGTTCTAAAGATAAGTTAAATGTAGGGTGTGCATTTTATGATCCAAGTTGTAACAAGGAGGCAATGTTTAAGTTAAGTAATGGAAATATATCAATAATGACGGCGGAGCTCACTGCTATTTTTGAGGCAATTTTATATGCTTCAAATGTTGATAGCAAAAACATAGTAGTTTTTTCCGACAGTAAGAGTGGAATATTTCATTTAAAAAGCTGTGTAAAAGGCAAGAGAGGAATTACAATTGCTTATAAAATCCTCAATGAAGTTAATAAATTGCAGTCAAGAGGTGTGGCTTTGAAGATACAGTGGGTTCCATCTCACATTGGACTCACGGGGAACGATAAGGCTGACAATTTGGCTAAAAGAGCTATCTCAGAAGGAATTGAAGTTGAAGTAAACCCCAGTTATTATGAAGTATTAGGCAAATACAGACAGGAATGTTGGAAAAACTGGAAACTTTACTTTGATGAACGTTCAAAAACAAAAGGAATATGGTACAAAAGTTTGCAATGTGAGCCTCCTCGTATCCCGTGGTTCAGCGATGTAAGATTGCCGCGTCAACTACTAGTTATGGCTTTGAGATTACGGTCAGGACACGTTCCTTTGAACAAATTTGCCTATATGATGAGGAAAGTATCCTCTCCTAATTGTGAAATGTGTAATGTGGAAGAGGATATAATTCACTTTCTAGGAGAATGTGCCCGAAACCATCACCTAAGACAACAAATCAAAGATAATTTTCAATTAAATTTTTTGGATGTGGGAATATATCAAAGTATTTTGGCCTGCCCGTCTTCACAGGCAGCCAAGATATTATTTAAATTTAAATTAAGATAGGCTAGAATTACGATAGAGGTTAAGAAGTGATTGTATTTTTTTTTTAATTTCTGTTTTTCTACTTTTAAGTTGCGCTGAGGAAAATGTTGTCATCAACGGGGCTGACATTCTGTTTTATGGCAGAGAAGCCCTTTAATAAATTAGAATAAAAAAAAAAAAAAAAAAATAAAAAAAAAAAAAAAAATATGTATAATCCGGTTTTCATAACTTTTAGAAATGTTGCAGATACAATGAAGTACTTTGTTCATAAATTTAACTTTTTAAGAAGTATTACTTATGTTAAAAGTTATTAGAGTCTAAATATCCATATTTTTGACCTTAAAACTTACTCGAGTATTTTTTGAAATAAAACGTACGAGCCTAAATTAAAATGTACTGAATCTAATAAAACCAAAATTGTCCAATTCAGTAGGTAACGTTTACTGGGTGGATGGGTAAAAACTCAAGCAATATTTCAAGAATAAAATTTAGGTTCTGGACTTGCAACTCTATACGAGCATACGAAGTATTTTCAACCGCGTTTATAAATCGTATTTAGGTGAAGTTAATAAAATATTTATTTCAGTTAACAAAATCACAATTTTTTAGTAAAGCCAAATTATTCAGTTAGCCATTTTACGTATGACACAATTTCCTTCTCAAAAAATTATTTATTTTATTACATTGACTGCCAGTAGAACAATGACGACTTCCCATTCATAATTTTAGTTGAGAATATTTTCTATTAATATATACAATAACAAATATCTTTTAATTTCATTCTGCCTATATTCCTTAACTCACTATTTTTAATTTTTTTTAACATATTAATGTAAAACAAACTCATTTTTAGTTTCATCTATTTAGTTTATCTAAGTAGATATATCTATCAAGAAAAAAGCGACTCTATCCAAGAAATATCCAAAGATAATAGGTATTCAATATACGCTATGGTTAACATAAGTCACTTGTCCTAGGATTTGTTACTATTATTAATTGTAATTTATCCTTTATAACTATAGTTGTGAGTCTTGAGCAATGCTGCGAGGTACACAATTGTAAAATAAATCCGTAGTCAATTAAAGAAAACCCTATTGAGTTGATAAAATAATATCAGATTATAATATGAATAATTCGAAAATGCAGAACTACCAAAACAGAATATTAGAAATGAACGTTAGAAATAGTTTTGTCTGAATCAATAACCGAATAGTTGTGTTGATAACTATATAACAAAATAATTCAATAAAAATAACATCAAGTGCACATACCTACTGCACTAAAGTTTCCTACAGGTGCTTACTCTTTATCTAAGTTGATTGTAACGTTATTGTAATGCTTCTTTAATAACTTTTTATTTTAGTACCCAAATTTACCCACCTACGTGATTGTGATGTGTTTCTCTATCACATTATCGACATTTAAAATTTGTTACAACTTGCCAATTACAAGCAACGTTGCCGATTACTTTTTGAGTAAACAATAACAAGTATTTACTTATAACTGCCAAATAACATAAACGTCCAAAGAAACTGTTTAAGCAGAACTGACTTGAATTATAATATGTGTAGTTAATAGGTATGTCTTCATCTAAAACAATTCAGTCATCTAGTCACAATAATATCAATGAGCAGTTTGTTTGCTGACCCAACAATAAATTTCAGCGCTTTCTCTTACTTTATTTCAAGTTATAAATGATTATAATTATTCGATATTTAGATAGCAAATTACAATTATACTGTGAGATTAGTACGAGTTGGATCAATTTAAATTCAAATTTCGATTCAATTCAAACTTTGACTTTTTTCACAAAATTAAATTGTATTGAATATTAAGCATTATTAATGTATTTTGTACTAATCTTACTGGTTACATTATTTTATGAAAACATTAATTTTTCTCTACTTATTTATAGTTGTTTGATTATAAAACCTCTTTGATATATATTAATTAATAATAACCAATAATCATAAACCATTATCAGTTATCACCAAACAACATAGTTAGCAGCGATGCAGGTATAATAGCGCAAGTAAAAACGTGAATACGCGACCCATTAAGCTCAAGTCTCGATAACATCTGCAATGTATGACGCCTGTGCAATCTATGACTATTTCTAAATCTAAGTATTTGCCGCTTATCGGTTCGGTGATGTACGGGGTGTGCGTCGCTGTACCGCAGGCCGTCTTGCCTGCCATCCAGCTGCCAGCACTGCTAAGAGCGACATCCACCGACGTACTCGACACTCGTAGCACGTTGCCGCCAGCGACGATTTCGCCTGCACCTTGAAACACCAACTGCTCCACCACCAAGCTGCACCTTGAAACAGCAACTGCTCCACCACCAAGCTGCACCGTAGACTCCAACTGCTGCCATCACCAGGCTGCACCATGGGACACCAGGCTGCACCGTAAGACACCAACTGCTGCTACCACCAGGCTGCATCGTGAGACACCAACTGCTGTTACCACCAGGCCGCACCGTGAGACACCAACTGCTGCTACCACCAGGCTGCACCGTGGGACACCAACTGCTGCTACCACCAGGCTGCACCGTGAGACACCAACTGCTGCTACCGCCAGGCTATACCGCGGGACATCCATTCACTCCGGGAACGATCACATGGCATCTTGAGTCACTTACCTGAAACCATTTAAACAACGAGTATCTCTCTCCTTATACCCACACATTATGTACCTACACACAATAATATGTAGTACATTCAATCTCCTACCATAAACTTATGAAACATGAATCTCTTAGAATCCAAAATTACTTTACATTTAGTACACACACTGTGGTAACTGTTAAAGATTTGTAAATCAATCAATCAATCAAACAATTTATTTGCATACATGTGTCAGGTATAAAGATGATAGAGAAGTTGTACAATCTCTTATCTCTTTTGGCAATTTATTGTATATTTTACAAAGATTTAAATCTTTGATATTTTAACAGCCATTACGCAAACACCCTTATAAATGAATGTGAAATTGTGAATGTCTTGTACATTCTAAAACACAAATACATTAACATGTACCTTCTCGTGGGCGTAGAATTGCACCAGGGTAACGGTAGTACGTTATAGTCCCTGATGGTCGTCCCTCTTCGGATCTGTAAGCAATTCTTCCCTCTTCCCAGTCTGCGCCAAATTATTGAAACTCCTTTTCGTTTACAGGTCCAGGATTGTGAATAAAAGATTCTTTCCACTTATTTATCTTTTTGTATTTTTTTCATAAATTAATAATTCAATTAGTAACATTTTTTACGACATATCTTTTTCAATCGCAGACAGAACTAATTACATTTCTATTTTCAAATTCCATAAAAAATAATATTAATCGTAAAGAGGATTGTTTTCCTAAAATTATACATATTAAATACTTCACGGTGACGCAAAATATTAATGAAAACTAAACATAAATCTTCAGCACGCTAACACTTGTCACTCGTCCCTATAACGAGGAAGTATTTATAGGTCGCGTTAGGTAGCGCAACGGTTTTAGCTGTTTTTTAGCTGCAATTTATACTTCCTTTACTATTTCACAGTGGCCAAAAATATTTCTTTGTGCCATCGCCCATCATGGAATTCGCATAGGTTTTATTATCACGTACAGGCGTAAGAATAGTTTGTAAGAGACGACAAAGTCAGAAACCTCTCTGAAATTACCCCCAGTTTAAACCGCTTGCAGTCTCGGTCAACAGCCAAACGATTCAAATAAGGATCGACAAAGGACCGCCAACGCTAACGTTCATTCATATTATGCATTATGCAATTATGCATCCATACTTGCACTATACAATTTGTACATTTAACATCAGATTATACTCATGTCCTGAAACTGATAGTTTTAGAACTGACCCTGGAGTCAATCAAAGGAGTCAATTTTGAATTAGACCCTTATGATCACTTAATATGCTTATGATACACTGTTTTTTAATATATCAGGATATTACACACATCGGAATCTAGCCTTAAAGTAAGCGATATCATTTATACTCATCACACAACCATTTATAAGTAGTGGGAATCGAACCCTCAGGTTCGCTACCGCTACGCTATTCGGTCTTCGGTGTTGATTTTATTGCTTTGAATTCACCTCAAATTTTTTGCCAAAATTGATACAATTACTGTCTGTTTTAAATGAACTTATTTTAGGGCTGGTGCTATTGGATAGATATTAAAAAGATTAAGGATAAAATATAATATGAGTTTGTTCCCATACCGCATAAAGTGGTAGTTATGCACTATGTATTGCAATTAGTTGCAACGCCACCGACTTAGCTTAGCGCAGGTCATTGACACCCCGACCATTGCTCATCACTTTGTATTTACTTACATAACCACTAGCTACCGGCCCGCGACTCCGCACGACAACACTCTAATACTGTGTCGTGGTATATTTTAGGTACGTGTTTTTTTTTTTCATTTTACTGAACCGATTTTGAGGAATTCATACAACCAGTCTGTGCCATTTGGATCTTATCACCTCATATCTGCACTTCATGTTCCTTTCATAACCTCTTTTAAATTACTAGCAGTGCCCGCGGACTCCGTTCCGCGTTAGAAATATTTTTGTCCCGCGTAAGGCCCGGTTTCCACCAAAGCGGAGCGAAGCGGAACTGTGTTTGGATAACCAACCAGATTTCATCATTTAGACATCCCTCAGTTTCGAAAATATCAAAATGACGAAATCTGATTTGTTACTCAAATACAGCTCCGCTCCACTTCGCTGTGGTGGAAAACGGGCCTTATACCCACAGCCCACAGCGCTGGACCACAGCCCTATCCCTATCCTATCGCCACGCAACGACCGAAGCGGCGGCGGCGCGCTCCTGCATACCGCACGTTTTTGTTTTGCTAATATCTTTGAAGATATTTATTTAAACTGTAAGTAAAGGGCAGAACTATTCTACATTAAATTTCCGTTCTAAAAAACATATTTTCAAAGATATAAATTAATACCATATGGGCTAAATAAGCTTCACAAAAATTATTTATTTTTAATCGACAATTTTAAAGTAAAAGCAGTTATTGCGAGTTACCCATAGGAGATAGGCATATGCTATCGCGGACTTTTTTGCAGATTTTGATACGTTCTTTAATATTGTAGAACATTGTTTTGTTCTATCCTCAATAGTTTCCGCAGCGTACGCGATGAAAGCAATTTTTTTTGCGACTTGGATTACATTATTCAAGTTTTAGTAATGATGCATAGTTAATTTTGGAAATTATTATAGCCTATGACACTCCACGATAATGTAGCTTTCTATTGGTGAAAGAATTTTGAAAATCGGTTCAGTAGATCCAGAGATTACCCCTTACAACGTCACAAACTCACAAACATCGTTACGCTACCTCTTTATAATATTAGTATAGACTAGCTGTTGCCCGCGGCCCGCCCGCGTGAATTACAATTTTTTTACATATACCGTGGAATTCCTTGATTTTTCGCGGGATTCTGGTGTGATGTTATACAGAAACCTGTTCTTACTTCGCACGGGTTATCTTGTGGTGATTTTGAAACCTCCTTTTTCTTAATCATAATATAAAGATTCATTATTACGTAGTTGAAATATCAAGAGGACGATTTTAACTGTCGATATTTCGACCCAATGGCACAGGTCGTGGTCACTACGTGACCACGACATGTACCAATGTATCGAAATATCGTCAGTTAAAATCGTCCTTTTCAATGTGATTTTTATTCTGAAACCACGAAATATGTCAAAAATGATTAAATCATGTGAAAATTTGTACTGGTAGTAGAGCTCTTCTTTCAGGGTTCGGCCGGGTATGTACCACTGGGATAAAATACTCTATACTAACAATATTCCCCGGCCCAACATAAGAGTCATTTAAAAATCTTTGCTTCATCTCAATACAATCCAAAATATCCGAATGGGCAATGGCTATATATTTGTTTACGTATAAAATTAAAAAGACCTATGACATTAGGATTTGTGAACCATTATTTTACCCTTTCCATATTGCGGATGATAAAAAAAGACGCGGCACTCCGGGATGGTTCATGTCTTAACAGTGCCATCTTAATGTAAAGTCATGAAACAGTAAATTACATGACAGTTAATTATTATGTAAAAAAATTCGGTAGTACGTACCTATCTCAGAGTTTTACATTCAAGTTCCACATAAATTGTAGAGATGGCGCTATACGGTATAACGTAGCGATTTTCATGATTTTTGTTCACTCTAAAAGTGAAAATCTTAAACCATACAAAATCTTCTGCTAAGACTATTTATTTACGGCTGTAAGGATAGTCCAGTCTAACTTTAGCTCTACGTCTTAGCCCTAGGTTCTTTATCCATTCCGAGTTTCAAGTCACCTACTTGAACTTATCGCTAAAGGTTCTGATGCCTATAATTTCTGAACTACAAAAGTGATGATGATAAAATTTGTATGGAATAATCTTTAAGGAACCTCCTTTCTAACAAAGAAAGAATGAATCAAATCACACAACGCGTTAATGAATTATAAGATGAATGAAACCATGATGAATTTCGGGACAAAAAGTATCCTATGTCCTACCTCGGGGTATGAGCTATAATCATGTCAAGTTTCATTTAAATCCATCCAGCGGATTAGCCGTGATGCGCGGTCGTGAAACAGACAGACAGACAGACAGACAGACAGACAGACAGACAAAAATTAAAAAAATTACAGTTTTGGCTTCAGTATCGACTAAATAGTGTCCTCCAACAAAAATTTTCAAAATATCTTCAATGTACAGAATTCGACCCTTTACAGTTTTATTATAAGTATATAGATAGTATAGAAGTATAGATATGCAGATTTATATGCTTCAATCGCAAAATTGAAAATGCTACATTTATGATTCGTAGTTGCATATTTCCTCACTACTATTAATTTTTGAGTTATTGAGTTTGTGTTATTTTTGAGTTATTGAGTTAATTAAGTTTTGAGTTTATGACCTTGAAACTATACATTCTATATATAGGAGTACCTATCTATAAACCTGATTTCTGAAAGTTAAAATATGGTAGAAGATCTATCTATGTTGTATGTCATTAAACGGACCATGCCCATAGAAATGACAGCGCATTTTAGCGCATTACAGTGACAGTTCATACGCTTTCTAGACAAGAAAATTTGAATCACAACGGACGTAACAAAAGGCTGCATTGTCGATCACAATTACCCACGTGGAAAACTGTCGTACAGAACTGGTATCATATTTTTGGTATAGTATTTTAACAAAAATAGGTTTTGCTTTAATCTTGTGTAAGAAAAAACTAGTTGCTATCTCTCAAACTCTACTACTAAAGAAAGTAAAGGTATTGAATACGCACCGCGCCTGTGCACGATGAATCAGCGGGCAACTGCCGGGCCCATCAAAGCAGGCCAGCGGATTCCCACAGGCAGCGGCGGTGGCGGGTCGAAAAGGGCCCGCCAAAAAATTTAGTGGGCGATTTGCACTGGGTTTTATCCCGCGACACAGAACGACTTACTACTAGGTACTTACAGGCGCAGAAGACAGCAAGCACGTGGCATCCGGGGAGTGAGTTCGTGTAGGATGAATGTAGTGTGTGGTGTCTGCGGTGTTAAATGCAAATAGGAACACACTCTCCCTTTCTTGAGGGATCTTTCGCGGCGGCGGTACGAAATCGCGGGTAGCGAAGTGAGTCCGCGGCGGCGTGGTGTCCAGGTGACGCGTGAGCACAAAAAACAGTATTCCGGATAGCCAAAGGGGCCCGCGGCGTTAGAATGACGCGGCGGACAACACGGCAAACGAAGGAGCACAATAAATCGGGCTCGTAAAAACTAAACGACACGGGCGTGGCCGGCAAAATTTCAACGCGGGCAACGCGGACCTTGGGTATGGACCGTTTCGATCGGCTTGTAGCACCGGACTCTTCCGCGATCGCGGACGGCAAGTGGCGGCGTGGCCGGCAAACAACACGCGGGCGACGCGGCACAAAATGGTACGCGATAAATAGCTCCTCATAAATAATAAGACGGCACGATGCGGCGTGGCAGGCGACTTCACGCGGGCTACGCGGCACAAACAATCGACCGACTCCGTCGAGGTTTTACCAAGGACTGTTCAAGCGCGTCGCCGAAACGGGGAGGCGCGATGCGCGGGGGCAGGCGATAGCCGGCCGTCGCGATACGGCCTAGCATAAACTGGAGTGCTAGCGTAAAGCGCGAACACCCCCGCCAGTGGACCCATGGATTTGGAGTCCACTAACAATTGGGCAACCGGGATAAGGAAGAGACGGCTCGCTGCAAAACCGAATCTCCGACCATTACCTCGGCAACTCTGGGAACCCCATCGGATCCATATATCAATTTAAGAATGCGTCCACGACGCCAGCACAAAGGCAACAAATTAGGCTCCTTAACTAGGACAAGATCACCAACCTTAGGTGGGTCGGTCTTGTCTGACCACTTAACGCGCTGCTGCAAAAGATGCAAATATTCTAAATTCCAACGATGCCAGAAATTTTGGGTCATCTGCTGTAGCAATTCGAAACGAGACAACCGTGAGACCTTCACGTCCCTGAAGGGGTACTCGGGCAGGGCGTTAAGGGGTTCACCAATTAGGAAATGACCGGGGGTTAAAACTTCCAGGTCATTGGGATCTGACGATAAGGGGCAGAGTGGCCGAGAATTGAGGACAGCCTCAATCTTACAAAACACAGTAGCGAGCTCTTCAAAAGTCAAAATGGTTTCACCTATCACGCGTCGGAGATGCGTCTTTGAGACCTTAACGACGGCTTCAAAGATCCCGCCCCAGTGGGGACAAGCTGGCGGGTCAAAGGTCCAAGTTATCCCCATCTTGGACATTGCCGTGCCGATGCCTACCTTATTTTCATTCAAAAATTGGGCGACTTCCTTCAAATACCTATCGGCACCCTTATAGTTGGTCCCACAATCCGATCGGATCAGGTGCGGATAACCTCGGCGTGAAACGAAGCGGCCTAGCGTGGCTACAAAGGCTTCGGTGCTGAGGGCGCTCACCAGTTCTAAGTGTACGGCCTTGGTAGCCAGGCAAACAAAAACGCAAAGGTAGGCCTTGAGGGAACGAGCATTGCGGAGGCTGGAGCTCTTGACGAAGAACGGCCCCGCAAAATCCGTCCCGACCGCCGAAAAAGGGCGCGAGGCCACGACACGGTCGGTGGGGAGGTCCCCCATAATGGGCTGCATGGTGCTGGCCTTCAGGCGGTAGCACGGAATGCACTTAAAAATGACGCTTCGGATGGAGCGTCGTCCCGATAAAATCCAAAATTCGCGCTGCAATATGGCCGAAAGGGCGTTGCAGCCAGCGTGGGCATTTTTGACGTGGTAATGCGTCACCAACAATTTTACAAAAGCGCTATTGTTCGGAAGCAGCAGGGGATGACGTGCCCCATAGGGTAAGTCAGAATTCCGGAGGCGTCCACCAACGCGTATCAATCCGGTGTCATCCAGGAAGAGGTTTAAGCGGGCGAGCGAGCCCTTCAAAGGTAAACCTCGCTTCAGTGTCTCAATAGCGGACTCAAAATGCTCCAGTTGAACCAAACGTATCCAAAAGGTCCGGGCCTCCTGTCTCTCCAGGGGCGACAAGACCGGGTTCGACATTTTGTCGCGTGGGTTCCGAGCGTTGTGGGTGAAGCGCTGAATCCAAGCCGTCACCCCAATCAATTTATCAAGGGAACTGTAGCGTTCCTGAAGATAGCTCAGCGAATTGGCTGGCTTATCCTCAACAACTCCGACTCGCAAGCCAGGTAACACATCGGGCTCGGAGAACCTACTCTGAGGCCAGGCGGACTCATTCCGAGTCAGCCAGTCAGGGCCCCACCAAAGAGAGTGGTTGACAAGGTCGGAAGCTTCACATCCGCGGGAAGCACAATCTGCAGGGTTCAGGTCCCCTGGCACATGTCTCCAGGTCAACGGGGTTTCCGAATTCTGGATTTGGGAAACCCGGTTGGCAACAAAGACTTCCAAGTTGTGGGGAGCGGCTCGCAACCAACAAAGGACAATTTCGCTGTCCGACCAGGCGTACACGTCCGTCAGGTCAACGATCGATAGGAGGGACGTACGCACATGGTTGAGAAGGCGCACCAAAAGAGCGGCTCCAGACAACTCCAATTTGGGTATCGTCAAGCGTGACCGAATTGGGCCACTTTACTTTTCGCCAAGACAAGGTGGGTTGCGACCTCGCCGGTGTCACTGACAGTTCGCAAATAGACCACGGCTGCGTACCCCTTTTCGGACGCATCACAAAGCCGTGGAGACTGGCGTGGCACCTTCCGGGCGGTAGGAAGCAACGAGGCATCGAAATCCGATTAACATTCGGAAGTGAGGCCACAAGGGAGAGCCACTCCTGTAGCCTGAGACCCTAACCTCCCTGAGGCAGTCGACAAAAGTATGGTCTGGCATACTGACTGCTGTAGATCCAAAGTCTCAGGGGAGGTGGCTAGGTGGCAGCTAGGGTGGCGGACACCTAGCGCGACGCGCCTTCACCAGCGGGAGCCCACTGACGGGGGTACTCCGGCTGGGGCGCTGCTAGAGAGGGGGAGGGTACCCAACGTGGGGACCATCCGGCATAACCAACCCGGGGTCGCACCATGCGGCTAGCATCCGGGGCGTGGTAGGGAGCGCCTCGACCTAGCACGGGTGGATGGCGCTCCAGTTGCGTCCACACATGGAGGGGAGGCAAAAACCTAGACGGTTCGACGCTCAATGGGGCAGCCGCGATATCCCCGTCGTAATGACGCGAGGGGGATGTGACCGTGACGCGGGGGGGTGAAACCCTCCTCCGGGGGGCGGAACCCCTACCTCCACTAGGAGGTTGGTGGTCCACCGGAGAACGCCTAACGGGGCTGGCCGGGTGGCCAGGACTAGCGCCCCCGCCCATGGGGGGGTGCGCGATCGAGCGCCCCCGCCCATGGGGGGGTGCGCAACCCAACGTCCCGGCGACCGGAACCACTCCGGTTAGCGCACAAGATGGCCGAATGGGCACCGCCGCAATGTGGGCAGGGCCGCTGGCGCGGGCAGTCTCTTACGAGATGCTGGCCCAGGCACGAAAAGCACCACTGGCGTGTCGACACGTATTCTCTCCGGGCCGCAACCGGTTTGGCCAGGAAGTGCGGACACGAGGAGACCTGGTGGCCGGGGTGCCGACAATAGGCACAGGGGGGGAGCTTCGTTGCCACGGCCCCGCTGTACTGTGACACCCGGCGACCTTCTCTGGCGTCGGCTCCACGGCCTCGCCGGTTGGGGCCGGTCCCCGTCGAAGGGCCAGTCCTTGCCCCACCCCCTCGGACATGCTCGGACCTCCCAGGGGCCACTCGAGGGCCGGTAACTCCAGAGTTATCGGCCTGGAGGCACTCCTGCTCCAAAAACTTCAGGAGGTCGGAGAAAGGGGGCAGGTAGGTTGCACCGTCCCCTCCGAAGCGCTGCTCGAAGCGGAGCTTAAGCTCCGACGGCAGGCGGGAGAGCACTATGTGCAACAACAAGAAGGACCACTGGTCGACGGGGAGATCCAATCGACGGAGAGCATTGGTGGCCACAATGCAAGGGTTTAGCAAGGCCTCTCTGAGGCCGGCCACCCCGGTGACGGCGGGCAAGGCGAGTAGCTGGGCTACATGTGCGTCGGCCAACCGGCGCACATTTTCATAGCGCCTGGCCAGCAATTCCCGGGCCGTGTGGTAGCTCTCCTCCGAGAGGTCGAGGTGCCGCACCACGTCCAGGGCCTCGCCCTGTAGCGAGGACAGTAAGTATGTCAGCTTCTGGGTGGGGGACAGGTCCTTCCTGGCGTGGACAAGACTGTCGAATAACGCCAGGAAGCCCATCCACTCTTGAAGCTGCCCACCGAATTTGGGCAGCTCGATCGTGGGCAGTTTCCCGAGTAATGCCGGCTGTGTGGGCGGTCGGCTGGGGGAGTCTCGAAAAGCGCCACTTCGACGCCTTTCATCAGCGGCGGTCCGGATCCCATGGGCGGCCTCCACCACCGAGTCCATCAGTTCGAAGAACTGGTCGTAATCGGCCTGAGCCGTCCTCAGTACCTCCTGTTCGGGACCGAGGGTGAGCAGGTCTTGAAAGGCTTGCTCCACAGAGGCCTGCCGAGTCCGCACCTGGTCCGCTCGGTGTAATAGGGCGGCGGATCTATCTTCGCGGCCTATCAAACCCGCGGCGGACGTCGCCCAGCGAAGCTCAGACTGTATCTGCACAGCTAGCTTTTTTATGTTCGCGGACATTCTAACAAATTAAATGTAAACAAAATGTAAAAATAAAGCAACAATAATAAATTGAAAAGGCGGCCGGCAAGTCGGCGGGCGGCGCGAGTGCAAGCAATAATAAAATTAAAGTAATAGTAAACAAGTCGTATCGCGGTCGCGGTCGTATCGTAGTCGCAATGAACAAAGCGGCGCGACCGTAGTAGATACGCGTGTTAAATTACGGCGAGCGGGCGGTACCGGCACGCAAGCAAAACTTAAAATAAAAATTAAACTTATAATTATAATAAGCGGAACGCGGCCGAAACGCGGCGTTAACGCAGCGGAACTGGCGGCGATTGCGGAATTTCCGCTAACAGCGCGGCGAACGACACGGCGCGTGGCGGAAAGCGGGATTTATGCCAGCGGCGCAGAAAACGAACGGCGCGGCGGGCAAAACCAGCGCAAAACGCAAAGCGAGGTGTAGACAAACCACGCTCTGCTACCAAAAATGAATACGCACCGCGCCTGTGCACGATGAATCAGCGGGCAACTGCCGGGCCCATCAAAGCAGGCCAGCGGATTCCCACAGGCAGCGGCGGTGGCGGGTCGAAAAGGGCCCGCCAAAAAATTTAGTGGGCGATTTGCACTGGGTTTTATCCCGCGACACAGAACGACTTACTACTAGGTACTTACAGGCGCAGAAGACAGCAAGCACGTGGCATCCGGGGAGTGAGTTCGTGTAGGATGAATGTAGTGTGTGGTGTCTGCGGTGTTAAATGCAAATAGGAACACACTCTCCCTTTCTTGAGGGATCTTTCGCGGCGGCGGTACGAAATCGCGGGTAGCGAAGTGAGTCCGCGGCGGCGTGGTGTCCAGGTGACGCGTGAGCACAAAAAACAGTATTCCGGATAGCCAAAGGGGCCCGCGGCGTTAGAATGACGCGGCGGACAACACGGCAAACGAAGGAGCACAATAAATCGGGCTCGTAAAAACTAAACGACACGGGCGTGGCCGGCAAAATTTCAACGCGGGCAACGCGGACCTTGGGTATGGACCGTTTCGATCGGCTTGTAGCACCGGACTCTTCCGCGATCGCGGACGGCAAGTGGCGGCGTGGCCGGCAAACAACACGCGGGCGACGCGGCACAAAATGGTACGCGATAAATAGCTCCTCATAAATAATAAGACGGCACGATGCGGCGTGGCAGGCGACTTCACGCGGGCTACGCGGCACAAACAATCGACCGACTCCGTCGAGGTTTTACCAAGGACTGTTCAAGCGCGTCGCCGAAACGGGGAGGCGCGATGCGCGGGGGCAGGCGATAGCCGGCCGTCGCGATACGGCCTAGCATAAACTGGAGTGCTAGCGTAAAGCGCGAACAGGTATAGATGTATTTTGCTAATATTATTCGACTGCAATATTATTCCTAATTGACCCTATGATGTCTATAATTATCTAGATTCTAGATTAGGTATTCTTAAACAGTAAAACCTAGTCGTTAGTCTACCTAGACTAACATCCATCACTCCACTACCACCGTGCTGTATTGATAAATAAAATTTCTTTGAAACATAAATTAACAAATACGAGCACATACTCGTACGCAGATATACCTATCTAACACTCACAACTCACAAGGCGTATAGATGAATAGCGCATCTATATAATTGCGCGCAAAATTTTTGCACATAATATGTATCTACGTACGTAAAATAGCGTACATAATACGAGTATAGTCTGTTACCTGTAAAAGAGAAAAATTTTCATCTACAGGATCGGAACCAGTGAAGAGGGGGAGAAAGGATCGGACGATGTCGTCGCCAGGATACCGCCACACTGCCACATCACAATCAAATGCACAAGAGAGGTAGGTAATCCTTCGATCACTATAATCTAGCGTACGCAATTGCGTATATACGTTCTTTACAGAGGTAGCACCTTCGTATTGACCTACATCATATAAGAAACTCCTGAGCAAACCAAACAATATCTTCAAGCTTTTGTATGTAAATACAGCCGAGCTATAGAAAATATTATGTATTTTTAGCAGCCTTCATCAAAATTATTGACAGTAATATATATTTTGTCTTTTTAGTAGGGGATCCCAAGTAAGGTCGACCTTCACCGAGCTGTTTATTGGATGAAAACTATTTTATATCCAATTAAATATGTCAATAAATATATCGCAAGTGGGTTGCCTAAAAAATTTCAGTCCAGGATATGATTAATTAAGAATAAAAAAAAAACCATTGTAACATGAACTCCTATTTGTTAGAGTTCCGTTATCTTAGTTCAAATTAGATTGGATGAGCGATTCATGTCGCAAATTGCAATTTTGCTTATTTACCTACGATTTTATTATCCGTTAACTTTCTTTTGCCAAAAAATATAGAGCAGAAATACTTTCCTCAGCCAGGAAAGTATTTTTGGCAAAAAGCACTATTTAACCGACTTCAAAAAAAGGAGGAGGTTCTCAATTCGTCGGAATCTTTTTTTTATAACATCCAATCTAATTTGAACTATGATGTCAACTAAACTGTAACAAATAGGAGTCCATGTTACAATGTTTTTTTTTTTTTAATTCTTAATTAATCATACCCTGGACTGAATTTTTTTTCGGTGAAGGTCGTTGTATAGCGGGATCCTAGACCATTTGGTATGTTAAAAAATTCTCGCTAACGAGTACCGACACATACGCCCCACGCTATGCCCTTCCTCTCCTGAATATTTAATTCATGCCTACCGTACAGTACCTTTACTAGTGCAATTCCTACTACTGCCCTTCCCGGCCTCGCCGATGCACAGACCTCGACCGGATCAGCCACAGCTTGGCTCGTGCACGTCCGTCCATGACCTATTTCAGAGACACGAGTCTGCGTTCTTTCTTATTTACCCGTGCACTTTTTCAGGTCTCTTACAAATCCAGTAATGTCTCTTACAAATTTGAATGTTGGAGAAAATGTTTGATATAAATCTACTCGTAAAATCTTAGGATGGAAATTATGTATCCTGGCAACCTCGCTACAAATGTTAGAATCTAATTAAATTGTTTGTTTTATAAAAATTATACATGATGACACATAAAGTGGAAAGTGAAAGGTTGAGTAATTACGTGAGGTTTCGGTTACAGTAACAGTGTAAGGTGTCGGTAACAGTGTAGCAAGTTCAATGGGTTGTTCCCCATTTGAAAAATGCCCCATGAAGAAGTTTTCACTTCATACTTAGAAGTTATGCTCCTAAAGAAGTTTTCACTTCATACTTACTCAATAAATAAGAAAGTGTTTTTAATTAGGTCCAAAAAATCTCTGACAAAAATGAGAACTAGAATAACTACGTGAGGTGTCGGTTACAGTAACAGTGTGAGGTGTCGGTTACGGTAGCAGTGTGAGGTGTCGGTAACGGTATAGCGAGTTCAATGGGTTTTCTCCCAAAAATGCCCCACGCGCCTAAAGAAGTTTTCACTTCATACTCACAAAAATGAGAAAAGATTTTTAACACGTATCTATACAGCTTTCCTTGCAGACTGCAGTATGTAAGAGATTTTGTAATATCTGATAGTTCCCAGCTTCCCTATTCCAGGCAATTCCAGGCACGTACGAAGTAGCTGCGACAGTGGCGCGGGGTAGATACTAGTTAATAAAGGGCGCATTGCAGGAGATGTGATCTTTTGAGCGTCGTCTGCCCTTGAAGTGTTAATGATTCCTTTTAATCTCTCCCCAGTCCCCATGTCTTTGCAGCAAGTACGAATACATATTCTGAGTTTCTTTTCCTTGACAAATCAGAGAGATATTAATAACTTCGTAAAGAGAAAGTACTATTTTCCTGAGAAGGCATGCAGTTTTCTTAAAGAAAGCAAGGATATGACTCTGAAAGATAAAGGATACATATACGTTTCTTTACTTTCTTGTTCCCAGAAAATCATAGAAGAGTTGGCTGGTTTTCTTGAATATTTGATATTATTACATTACACGGATTTTTAGTAGTCAGTGAGAACATTCAATGATAAAAGGCACGGGACGGTACAATCATAATAAATCCAATAATAAGTAATGCACTTTTCTAAATTCTAACGATGACAAAGATAAAAATTTTAAGTATACATACTATTATGTAAACATACGCTAAGATTATTTTCTTCCGTTTCCGTGGTCGGATAAAAGTGAAACCACGCGGTCAAGAACCCATTAAAAAGTACCAGGCAATCATAGCTCACGGGCAGTAATCAACACCACAGCGTAATTGAAGTGAAACTCTAATCTCCACAGATTGCGGGCTTCAACGGCTTGTCAGAGGCGGTGCGGCGGTTGGATTTCTCCTCCGCCGTCCGCGACGTGCGCAGGTTCAATTACATCTGCGCCCTGTTGGAACTTCTACTGGGAGGACAGAAGTTGACTAATCTGCCGGGAGCAGCACAGAAACTGCTGCTGTCTATGCTCGAACAGCTGGCTGATCAAGGTTTGTCGTCGCTTTTACGGAACAATCCTATCGATGCATTATAAACCTGGTATATTTTTTGTGAACTTATACATTCGCGATGGTTCTTGGTTGTCTTATGAAAGTCTATCCAGTCTCTTTTGCTGCAGATGGGGTAACCATCTCAGAAAACTTTGATTTTTTATGGTCTCTTTTCGTCTATAATTTGTAAAGTTAATATTTTATGTTACAGTTGCACAATCAAAACAGAACCTCAACGCGCTTCGGGCGCTGCTCGTGGCGCTGACCGCTTTGCGAGAGGCGGAGCGGCGAGCGTGTTGGGGTCGACCACTGGGCTCCCGCGCCTTGTGGGGCCACCACGACCACGCCATCGCCAGGATTAACCACATCGCCAATAGCATAAGTATACAGGAGGTGAGGAACTTCTAGTACCCTCTTTATGTTCCCCTAGTACTGCCCGAAACAACTATTACAAGCGTTTCTCCATCTGCTGATATAAAAATATCCGTCAATACTGCCAATCAAAACGCAATTAACTAGGCAACTGCGCAGATATTATAATTACAAGGGAACTGCTACATAAGGGAGAGTGAAATTCGCACCATCAGTATGATTTTCTCGACTGATACTCATCATACTTACTACTCGAAACTTAAAAACTGACAATAAAAATAATAGAATACCAGAATAACGTACGAAATCGATCACAATTTATTGGAATGTCTTGTTTTCGTTATGGAAATACAAAAAATAGACATCGACGGGCGAAGCCACTTTTCTGGCGGAGATAAATGCGAAGTTCGTATCAAAACGAGCGTGGCTTGAAGCTTTTATGGATTGACATTTTAACGGATTAGAAACTTAAAAAATTGGCTCTAGTGGATTAACCTGAAATGAAAGCTTTATTCTTAAAAACCTACAAGAAGTTTTCGAATTAACGTCGTGCTCTCAGGTCTAAAAGCCTATTAGAGGTTTAAGAGGTACCTATTTAAGTATTCCATTTCAAAACTTTGTCATGCAAATAAAGGAGCCTTAAATTAAAATGTAGAAACAAGATGCCTTTGAAGGCACTTCTTAAATGCGAACACCAGACTTGACGCCTGCCATCTCTTAATTAATGATATAATGGTGAAGGGCGAAGGCAGAACTATATTAAAATGTTTACAAAAAGAGGAAACAGTTATTAAACTGTTATTCGATGCATTATATCAAATAGGATGGAACATTATATACCTACAGGAATTAAGTATTATCACGGAATACATATTAGTACCTAACGGTACAGAAGGTTCACACCGCTGACACAAAAAAGTGCGATTCAGTTCACAATAGGGACTGGCTCCGCCTCCGCTATGCATCTAAGTTGTGGTCTCTTTCTATCGCGTAATCTCTTTATCTCTTTCGACTTACTAAGGCTCCCTCGTAATCGGGTGAAATAGACCGTACTACCGTACTAACACTTGCAACCTAGCCGACGCGCGGCGGCCGTCTGAGAGATCGTTGAGACGGCTACTTCTAGCTTCTTCGACACGTGATAAGTGAACATGACCTGGTATTATACAAAAATTGCGAAATGCACAAAGGTAGAAAATTGTAGTGTGCTGTAGGTTCCTATACTTAAATGATAGTAATAATTATTATTGGAATTCTTAAGTCCCCCAACATTTTGAAAATAATGTCCCTCACGAACCTTACAGAAACTTCAAGCTAGAATCTCATGAACTCGAAATTCAACAGAACTTTGTATCCATCCATGTATCCATTAGGAAAGGTAGGTAAAAAGGTAGGTATACCTATACCTACCTTTCTTAATGGACAATAACGTCATGTCTAAAACTTTATTGTGTAATTGATTGTAGAATTATTTCAGCCGGGACCAGAGGTAGTTCCTAAACTTCACGATTTGCCTGAGGAGTGCATCAGGGAGATTCTGTTGAGGATATCGGACCACAGGGACTTAGATGTAAGTTTCTTAAGTACATAAATAGTACATCGTTTCGTTTTTATTTGCATGTAATATTTATTTTAGCGACTGTAACACTCCCGAATATGTTAAATTAGCTAATCCTTAAATGTCGAGTTATCTGGCACATGAATTATTGTTGTAAACTGTGGGTTTTTTCTAAGTGTAGGGCGCGTTAAACTTAGTTTAGTTCGATCAGATATCTTATTGAACTTCATATTATAGCCTTACTTAATCAATCCTATTGAATAAAAAAACTGTGTACATGGCTAGGGTAGGTACAAATACCAACACGCGAGTTTATTTCTTACATTCGTTACTTCTTTAGTTCATTCCAATCTTGTGCTTGCCGTGATTCCGCCCAAGGTTTCACGTCATGCTTGTACCTGTTACTTGAGAGTAGATGGTGTGAGAAAGCTGTTCTTGATACATTTCAACAGATTTCAAAAAGGAGGAGGTTCTCAATTCGACTGTATTTTTTTATGTTTGTTACCTCATAACTTTTGACTGGGACAATCGATCTTGATGATTCTTTTTTTTTATTAGAAAGCTGACGCTTGCCTTGTGGTACCATTTCAATTTAGTCCAGTTCTGATTATGGTATCCATGAGAAAATCATATAAGTTTTAAAGGAGAAATCCAGAAAATGGGCTAGATTTGCGTCACTCTGCGTCTCAAGCACGTAGATACGTAAATACGCATGAAGAATCTTCTTTCAAATTTTAATATTGCATATATTTACTTATGTTAGTGAAATGTGAAAAAGGGTTCAAAAGTATTATAAAAAAAAGTAATTAAACGTTTCGAAACATGTGGAACCGCCATGCCACTTATAAAACTTAGAGAATTAACCACTTAGAAAATCAGATTATTAGGTACAATTTCCCTATGCTACGAGTAATATTATCTTACTAATCTCTTTTTTACATAATATTTTTACATAATATTGAGAATATTTCTAATGTTTTACCGATGATTTGACGTAAGGTATAGCCCAATTTTCATACGAAAATCGGCATTCTCCTTTTAAATTGGAATGGATGTATTCAACAGTAGTTTGATGAGAGTTGAAGTTGGTTTTTTATTAATTAATAAACGTTGTATAGATATATTATTTATACCTACAATTTAATTGGACTGTAACGGAATGTTTTCCCTGGGCAGTCGGCGTCGTCGGCGTGGCCGGTGATGGCGTCGGTGTGCTCGGAGCAGCGCGTGTGGCGCGAGCTGGTCACGTTCCACTTCTCGCAGCAGCAGATCGACTCGCTGCAGAAACCCGACGCCAAGGACGTCGACTGGAAGAAGACCTTCCATCAGCTGAGGAAGTGAGCTATTTATTATGTTCTCCTTTTTGTACAAATGACGACCGAAAGGCGTAGAGGTAGCGATCCTGCCGTTTGCGTCGGACTATACCCATAACTGCAAAATGTTTATTCAATGAGTATATTGTATTTATTTATACCAAATACTATGTATATCTATCAGTTATCTAGTACTTACCCACAACACAAGCTATCGCTTACTTTGCGGCTAGATTGCGATATGTGTAAAGTCCTGATATATTCATTTATTATTTTAAAAAAATCTTAGACATCAGCTCGGATATAAATGGTAAAAAAAAGGGCATTTTTTCAGCTGAAGATGTGAGTCCTGCAATAATTATTTCGCCTGGTACAATGCTTTGACTTCTTGAAATTTTGGTGCAGGCAACAGTGTGAAAGAAGACTGCAACTTAGCTTGCGCTTACTTTTAAGCTCTAGTAAAGTTATTAAATCGATGTCTAAGAATATGATCGGGATGGACACTTTATTAATTATGCCTCGTTTTAAAATTAAAAATCGTCTTCGGGTAGAGTTTATACTCTCTTTCCTCAGCGTAGGCAATATTCACTTTATATTATTGTGAATCCTCGCCTCCGTCTCGGGCTTCAACCGTGTTTGTTTTTCAGGTTGTACGGGCTGAGGGAAGACGCACAGTTCGCCGAGACCCTCTCCCTGTGCCGACACTGCAAGTGCCTTTTCTGGCGGTCTCTGGGACACCCCTGTATAGCTGACCAGGTGAGGTGACCAATGTCTTTCTAAGAGTTATTTAATCTGTTTAGCAATAATTGTTTAGTTAAGCTATGTTTAGAATTTAGCTCCAATTTTACCGAATTAAGTAACCATTGTTAATTTAAACATATTTTGTAACTCTCCTGTGGAAATCTGCAAAAAAAAGCAAAGAGCATAGCAGCAGCTAATCTTGCTTCGGTTTAGGCTTCGGCCGTACCAGTAAACACGCATCGCCAAGCAACTTATTATTCTGTTTTTGTTTAAAGGTACTGTTATTATTGTTTAAAGATACTGTCAAAAAACATCTAATAAATCAGGGTTACTACACCATAGATGAATTTTTAAATAACAAAGATTCTTGGAACGATAGTGATATGCTTCCATTTCCTCACGAGATATCTTAAAATATTGTTTCATACTAAGTACTAAAAATTGTATATTGAGACATTTTTTTTTTAAAAGAGCAAGTACCGAGTTCTTACCAGTTCTTCTCGGAGCAAACCTACTTTCCGAACCTGGCGGTAGTCTTGACATTTCATGAGATATCTTAGCCTATGTGAAATAAAGAATTTCATTAGGAGGAAACGTTAGGAGTTGCTTACCTTTTTTCAAGTTAGTACGAGTACCATCTAGTAACTTGTGAGTAAAGAAAACTAACGAAAATAAGAAAAAAATGTGAACAATATTCTCTTATATTCTTCTCCCATTATAATGTGAACAATGTTGTCAATATTTGTCAGTGCCCGGAGTACCGCGAGCGGCTGCGCGAGGCGGGCGGGCCGCTGCCGCCGCACCCCGTGCCGCCCGCCGCCTTCCTCAAGTTCTTCTCGCTCTAAACACGCACGCACCGCGCCCACTGCCCGCAGTGCTGCAGACGCTTATTCCGTCTTCTGAAACCACTCAACGAGCGTTTCCCAACTGCTTTAGCGCCGCGACATTCTCAACAATAAGGTGTTTCGGCCTTACCAGCCCGCGAAATTCAAATTTTATTTATAGTTTTTCAGATTGTACATATATGGCAATGAATTTTGCGGGCATAATATTTATGCATCAACATGTTTTTAATAGTAACTTTGCTCGAAAATTCCCACGCTTCTCATATTCGTTCCCGAAAGATTGCAAAGAAGAATTTTTTGCAGTTTCCCAGATTCCGAGCTATCGGGAACCAATATGAAGTAAATGAGTATTGTTGAGCAGAGTTTTTATTAAAACATGTAGATGTAAATGTTGTGACCGCAAAACTCATTGCCATAGGTCTACTGTGAATAATTAGCCCACTGTTAGCGAAAAACTAAATAATATTTGAGTTTTCGCGCCCGGATGATACCTGGATCCCTTAAGTGTAAGAGTTTGCAGCTCCCTGACTACACTATGTTAGGGGGATATATCAATGCGTCACATAGAAAGGCTATCACGGTAACGCTTCGTCCTTTTTTCAGTAGGTACTTATCGTATAGTAATTATGATTAAACTACCGTCATTTTTTACTTATTTCAATTTAATACCAGAACGCGACCTCTAGTTTTGGAATACGACGCTCTGAAGTTCAGAGAAACCAAACTAAACTGTTGCGTCTAAAATAACTAGAAGAACTAATTTGAGAGCCAAAATCCTTCTTCATACTTCTCCAACTGACGAACTTGTCGAAAGGACAAGTTACAATAATTGACCAATAATATATGAATAATATTGAATTAAAAGTGTGATAACGTTTGCCACAATATTAATTAAAAATTACTAACCACATTACTTATTATAATACTAGTATCGATGACAGAAGTCATTGCTGGCATATTCAAACTGTTCACAAAAATTTACTACAATAGAAGTACTGTTCACACGGTTTTTTGTCCATATCTTGGCCAAAATTCACCTAAAACACAGCTCCTCGGGTTAGTACTACCAATCGATAGAAAAAAAACCCAAATTCGGTTGTTTGCAAGTTGAGTTATCGCTCCGACTAACTTGCTTGCTTACTTGTCGACAGACTCATGTATTTTGAGGGTTTCTCGTGACTGAAAGCACCAATTTTGATGCGGTTTTCGCCATTAGACCTGAAACTCTAAGCACGAACTGCTATCAGTGATACTTAGGTCCACTTGCGCGAAATGGAAGTTAAATATTTACATTTTTAACCCTAGAGTCAAAGTCTCTCATTGGACAATTTTGACAACTTTCTCTGAGTAAGAGTGCTAACTCTGAGTTAACACACTAACCCAGGCCGATGCAAATGAGCCTTATGGGACTAGCGATTAACCCTGGTCTGCCAGGTCAAAAAAAACTGTATTTGAAACTCAACCAAAAGCAAAATATCCACTCCGGAATGGTGTGAATATGACAAATAAATTAGATGAAAAATTATTATTTTTCAACAGCCACAAATTAAAAAAAAATTAAATTGTGCAGTACTCTAAATAAGTTGGTAAAAAAATATTCTATAAAATTAGTAGACTAAAATATTAAAAATTACCGTTTCAGTATTTTGTTCTTATGATAAATATTAGCAAGTGAAAACCAAATGTATTCCAGGATAACTCCAAAATTATAGGCTATAATTCAGTTGTTTCCAAGTTGAATTTGAGTATCTTATACAAAACGAAATGTTGATATTTTTATTACTTTTCGAAAACAGGGAAGTAAATATATTAAATAAGCTACAATAAAATAGTTCAGAGCGTTTTAAATATAGTTGATAAGATAGAAGAAATTTGCTTATCTTGTCTGCACAACATAACGTGCAGTAAAACCATGGTATAAATCTCTAATCAATACTCAGAAATAAAATTCCTTTTGAATATCAGATTATTCAATGTAAAATTTTAAAATTGAATTATTGATGTAACCTCATATTAGATCTTTACATAAATGAGATTATGTCAACGTTATTTCACTAATTTGTTTTTAATATTAAGGACTAAAACTACTAATGCCTGAACTGTAGATGCTTTAAAAAATTCGTGATAAAAAATCTAAAATTACCTTTTATGTGTGTTATAATAAAATAATATTTATAATAAAAGTACCATATAAGTACTTCCAGTGAGTTTTTTGTTGTTTTCACTATTAATTAATTATTATTTGTGTTTTTGTATTGCTAATTTTAAGACTTATTATTCAGGTTTATACTTATTAGAACTGATAACAAATTATTTCAAATGTGTCAGTGCATAAATGTGATTAAGTAAATTTAATTTTCGACTGAAAAGCTCTCAACTTTTAATGTCAAAGTTAACTAACACAGAGCTAACCTAACTATTAAATAACAGTAGATTAAAATTAACATTGGATCATATTAACATATTTTTCTATAAGGTTAAAATAACTAGATTTATAAATAATAATTCATTTTGAAATCAGGCCTAGGTAAGAAAGTGAATATTCGATTTCTAATATAAAGGCAAGTAATTAAAAATGTCTTAAGTCTGATTGTTACATACGTCACTGTCAAAAATATAATGTTCATTATTTTAATGTAGAGACTAGAGAGTAGCTCTGCGTAGTTGTTGATAATAATGTGATATTTTAAGATAATTTTTGGAAAGCAAATGAAAAGATTGGTTACACTCTCCTTTAGATCCAACACTTCATATAAGAATTAATATTATTAAGCTGTCCTGCCCCCTGAGTCTAAACTTTTGACTTTAAACATACAATAAACAATTCATCAATAAATGTAACAAACATCATAAAATATAATTTAAGCTACTATTTGAATGATATTTAACATATAAATATTTAAAAGATTTTAAGGGCTTTTTTATATTTATAATAAAACCAGGAATAAAAGCTTGCATTGTGGAAAGAAACACAAGGGACTAAAAGTACTCCATACAACTTTGTTATAATGGGGTACTTTAGTTCCTACGAATTAAATGCTTCTTTTATGAAAGCATACACTACCTGAGGCTGTATCTACTCTCCATTACGTAAAACAAAAGGTTTGTCTATGAATTTTAAAAAATTGTAATCTTTTTTCATCTCGTCTGTCTTGCACAAACAGTCTCTTATTTGTACAGGCCTTACTGTCCAGTTAAAGTTAAATATGTATTATTTATATTTGCTTAACTCATCAATGGAAGTGAATTACAATAACATCAAGTTTTGTAATTTGAAGTGAACCTGAGGACTTTGATCTCAATAAATTCAAAGAGTGTAACTAAAAGGAGCTGACTAAATTTGGTAGAAAATAAGTTTTATTATGATAGAATAATGCAGCATACATTAAGTATTATGTTTAGTCATTTTTAGTTAATCTGTGATGTGTTTTGTGCAAAGGAATTGTTTTTTTTTTTGTGTCTATGTTCTCTATTATGGTGATCTTTAAATAAAGTTATTTTTAGTATGCCAAATTGTTTTTATTTCTTCTCCATTATTTCAGATATATCAATACCTCCCAACTCCCATGTATGTTGTATCCTCAATATATTTATAGATGGGATACAACAACTTATGTCAGAAGTATCATAATATACCCCTAGTCTAGAAACTAGGCATGTATAACTTTACCTAATGTAGGTCATACAGGATTATTGAATCTTATGTGCAAAAAATGAAAACATCCACTAAATTGGCTAGTTACATCATGCATGCAGTCATCTAAATACATCTCAACATCAAGATTCAAGATTACATTTGATTACATAAGTCTAATGTAATCTTGATGTTGAGATGTCTTGAATCTGTGCTGCATAGGCTGTTCTACTGATTAGACCAGCCTATGCAGCATAGATATTGTCTACTTTTGTTGATCTCTTTTCTCTGTCTATCCATAACTCGGTTACAATATCTGTGGACCTTGCTGGAATGCGTAACCCCTTCCCGTTCTCCTTTCACCTCCCCGCACTCGCCCGGGCTTGATTGTTTTGCGCACCATATTAGAGCGTTGACAAGACGTGACGAGCCGGGTCCACAGATATTGTAACCGGGTTATATATGGATTAGAAAGGGACTGACAAAAGTATGCAGGATTATCTCTATTACTATTAAGGCATTCTGTGTCTATCCCTGTATAGGTTTTCTATCATAACCAGTGATCATCTTGAGCCACATCTTGGATAAAAAATTTGATAAGCCAATAAAAGACAAAAATCAGATTAATGTAATACTTAGATTTTAATTGGTACTGTGATTCATATTTAAAATAAATTAATTATACAATTAACCAAAACTACTGCATTGGTAGATACACAGGTAGCAGAAGCCTCTATTTACAATAAAACACGTTTCAATTCAATCGATTCTCGCTAACTTCACAATATCAATCGTTCATCCCAGTTCATTTTTGGTTTTTTCGCAGTGTCTCACCAAATCCTTCAATTTGTACACCAAGTCCTGCAGCTGCTGGGTTCCGCACGTGAACTGTACGTCTTCGCCGTCTGTTTTTAACACCACTGTGTATAGTAAATTGTCCGATCCAATGCCAGGAGTGTTCGTCAGGACTTCCAATTTCCACTCCACGTCAGTAATACGTGGTAAAAAGTTTGATCGCCCGGGGTTAGGCTCCATGTTGGTAAACTAATCAGTTCAGGCCTCACTGTATCTTTTGGATTAACATTTATTTAAAGTTGAAGCTATAAATCTAAACGATAAAACAGACTTTGTTTTGGGCGTTTTACACCAAATTAAATTCACAAAACGAGCCACAGAATTCAGAAATTAAACGTAGTGATCACAGAACACTATTACTCCTAGTGATTATATTATACTCTTTGCAGAAATTCTCCAGACTCCAACAAATGTCTATCATAGACATAAAACACTATTGTCTATGTCCCTTTATACACAAATTACTCTATGGTCTATGTTCTCCTATATTGAATAATTCATGGATTGAAGTGAAATGTCAGAATGTCAGCCATAGACGTGCATATCAACTCTATGATGTCAGCAATCAGCATTGTCAACTGACAAGCGTTTTTGCCCACAGATCTAAGAAACAATATGGACTGGCCTCGTTTACAAAAGGTGACTATTTTTAATCTGTTAAATACGGATCGAATACAGAACTTCCTTTTTAGGGTTCCATACCAATTTGGTAAAAATGGAACCCTTATGGTGAGACTTTCTCCGTCCGTCCGTCCGTCCGTCCGTCCGTCTGTCACACTCGATTATTTCAGTAACTATCATTGCTATCGACTTGAAATATTTTGGAATAGTTTTAGGTAATAGTGACCCAACGCCATTGCACTCATAAAATATTAAAAATTGTTTTTATTTCTATTTAAAAAGGGGGGAAAACCGGGACTTCGAATTTTCAAAATGAGATAACAATATTGAGTGGGGTATCATATGAAAGGGCGTTACTTGTGTATTCTAAAACCGATTTTTATTTATTTTTATGCCTGATAGTTTTGGATTTATTGAGCAAACTGTCAAAAAAAATACCGTTCCCCCCCCCTTATCTCCGAAGTTTATCAATCGAAAAATTTGAAATAATTATGATTAATAGAAATTAATGTATATTTTACAGGAAAAATAAAATCAACTCCCGTACTATTATACTTTTTTTGATAATAACAATAAACCACCAAAAACAAAGTTACGTTTGCGGTTCGCCAACAAAAGTACCTACATGTAAATTATACTCGTAAATTCATGAACAAAAGTGATTCTTTCAATGTTTTACTTCTTTTATGGTATGGAACCCTCGGTGCGCGAGTCCGACTCGCACTTGGCCGTTTTTTTTTGAAGTCGTTTGATAAAATATGAATTTTTGCGCCCAAATAGTACCTACCTATATTTGCTTACAAATTGCGAAAGACGAAATTAAATTTGTATTTCGCAGGTAGCTGGTAGACCAGATTAGTTCACATTTTTAGGGTTCCGTCCAATTGACATCTACTCTAGACAGGGCGAACCGCGCGAAAAAATGTCGCCAGTTTATCGGTGTCATTAGTACCAACAGTATAAGGCCAGGCGGTAGTTCGCTCAGCAGCCACCTATAGTATTTTGACAGTTGGCGCTACTGTTTGCTTGTATGAAAGATTTACGTAAATCGTACGGATGCCCATATCTTGAGGTTAGTAATCAGTGTTCCGTACAAAAAAAAACAGAACTCTTTTAAGATCACTTTGTTGTCCTGTCTGTCTGTGTGTCACGACTCCTTATTTTTATTTTTGCGTATGCAAAGATACGTAAGATACCTATTCTTTCTGTGATACAGGTTAAATAATACGAATATTTTTACAAAATAGTTAGTTTATTTACGTTATAACATTGTTTTCACATCAAAAATATTAGATTATTATATTTAAATATGATTTAGTCCAATTTACTTTTAGTAAATTACATAATATTATTGACATAATATTTATTTCATAAGTCAGTATACACATTATTATCGGCATAATCATAAGGCACATAAAATTACTTGTAAGCATACATTAAATTACTAAGCACACATTATAAAATTATACTAAATTTTATTTATTATTAGTTTTGCATTACGTTATAATCACTTAAATAATTAATTCTTCAAAACTTACTAGAAACGCAAAGTATGTAAAAATTATGACTTTGAGATTCTTTTACTTTTCAATTATTTAGAAGCTTTTGCCCGCGGTTTCGCACGCGTGGAATGCGGTTTTCCACCTATGGCAGAAAACATGGATTTTTTCAAGATAAAATATGTTAACTATGGGGGGCAAAATATAAATATATCTATTCCAGAGTTCAACTAAATTACTTTAGTACTTGTAGCGTTAAGGAGTAATAATATACATACACGCATAAACAAACTTTCGACATTACAACATTAATTTAAAAATTATATGAAATATTGTATTTTCGTTACCACTTTACACCACAATTATTTGGATGAACACCAATTTGGATGAACTTTTGAATGAATATAGCTGTTACCCGAGCCCTTGGATTGTGTAAGAAAAACATATTCATCGTTATCGTAATCGTAACAAATTCTGCCCGCTGATTGGTTCCCTGATTTACGTAAGCCAATCGGGAGGCAGAATTGGGTAACGATTACGATAACGATGAACGGTGATTATGATAACGGTTATATGAGCAATCAGACCTCTGATTAATATGGACAATAATAATCATTTTTTATCCCGAAACTTCCAAATTGCCCAAAATATACCTACGCGAATGAAGACGCGGACAAAAGCTAGTCAGTAACTATAGCATTTTTTTATTTTCATACAAACTGTTTAACATTATTGCAATAATAAATTAATGTGTATTAATGTATGTTTAAAAAAATAAGTATGTATAAAATCATTAACTAAAAGTTATCAGATGATTCTTAGCACCACTAAGTTATTTTTTTTTGTATAAATAATAAATCTTTCTAAAGGCATTTGAACTTATTTTACATATTATATAATATGTATATAGTTGTACTGTATAAAAAAATATACTCACGTGTACACAGTAAATAAAAATACAATAAAAAATACAACCTACATTAACAACAAAACAAAATACTGGCAGTATGATGCTTCACATAATGTTTGTTTGTACATTAACCAACTTCCCCAGAGAACAAATTCTCTATACATAATACCAATACCATTTTTAATTTGGGTGTCCATATTATTGTGGATATTTCGAAATGTAGGCGATTGTATTAACTTTTAAAATTTCTTTATATGTACTCACACTTAATTTTGCTAAGGTCTCATAATTGTAAGTATTTTGGAAAGACCTGTATTTAGGAGCCTATATGATATATCATCACTATCAAATGGTTTTGTTATTTTGTATAGGAAGTCAAAATGTACTCAGAGTCCCATCAGCTTTTTAAATAATAAATATTTCAGTTTTTTGTAAATGTAAAGATTCCCATACATCGGGGTGGGGAGTAGTCTTTTGAATAACGAAAATCTTGTTACTTAATTAACTTTTGAACATTTTTTGTAATACCTTATGTCCATAATTTTTAAATGGCACTAACATTGGATTTTCAATTTTGGGTTATGGCTTGCTGCCGTCCCACACAGGATAAAGAAATTTTTGTTAACAATAAAATAGTATTAAATTTTACATTTTGTAAATCTGACAAAACAAATAAAATTTAAGAAAAATAAATTGTTATAGATACTCATAACCAATATTTTATTCATGTTCATAATTATTTCATTTCTTTTAACTTTCGATCGTTAATTTGAAGTATGCAGCTGATCGCAAATTATTTGCTACAAAACAGCAATGAGGATTTTAATAAAACATAACATGTCTTGGGTATACTCATTAGTTCGGGTGATTTTATGGGAAGACATGAATTTCTGTTGTTGTAAGGCTTCCAGTACACTAATGCTGGTTCCCAATATTCTATCTATCTTCAATTTGCTCTACTAGAGATATCAATGTGACATAAGCTATACAAGTTATGTAAAATTTCTATCTATAGTAAGGCAAACCATGGATAGATTTAATGATGAAATACGCTACGCTAAGAGGACGGGAAAGATGTGACGTATGTTAAATTATCTAATATGGCGTCGCGTGCCGTACATTTCAGTACCGCTGACAGCACCATTCGGTCGCATATATTAGCGCCATTTTACAGTTTTGACAAATTAAAAATCCTTTTTCAGGGCGGAGCCTAAAAATGTACATGCGTGACGTCATCAAGTGCTGATCCTTCAATATGTTTAATCAATGCATAAATTGAATATTGGGAACCGCCATACCACAATCTCTCCCTGTTCAGCGTTTCATCTTCTCGAGGATGGGCAAGATCATTTCGAAGGAAGGTCGTTTCCCGGGGTCCTCGTTCATGCAGATCTTGATCAGCTTGGAGATGTGCGGCGATATGCCCGGCGGGATCGTGACGCGGAGGCCCTCGAGAGCGATCTTCATCCCGCACTCCATCGGAGACAGATCTGCAAACGGCACCTGCCCAAACAAGATGACTATGAAACGAGCAGTTGCGGGCATGTGCGACGCGGGTAGACGAGTTGAGGCGATAAGGGACGAGCGGGGACGGGCAGAGCCGAGGAGACGGGAGCGAAAGAGGTGTGGGCAGTTGAGCATCCTTAAAACTGGCGAACAAGGAGGCGTGCGGGCAGTATTAATTTTTTGCGATTAGGTGTGAATAATTTTGTGTTACTGTGAATTTTAATAGTTGACAATATAATAGCGGTGTGACGTGTTTCATTTCTGGCTCCGTACTTTTAAGTAAACTTTTTTTAGGTGTTCCTACCTACCTACTATTAAATTATGTAATCTGTTACCACACCCTGTATATAGATATTTCGATCCAGGAACACGCGTCCCAATCTGACAAAATCGCCGCATGGAGACTTGACAGAGGCCCAACTCTGTCAAGCCTCCATGCGAACCGAATCATCGTGAATTGAAATATGTATAAACTTGAATTCTTTTAGGCGTATTGAGAATTTTTGACATGTGTTTTTTTTAGGTTTCTACTTTTGTTGGAAGTCCGAACGTGTTTTTTCTGCTGTAATGTCACCACGCCCGCTGAGGACTCACCTCCCTGGTGGCGAGCTCCCACAGCAGCACGGCGAAGCTCCACATGTCGGCCGCCTCCCAGTTGCGCTTGGCGCTGGGCTTGAGCAGCGCCTCGGGCGCCATCCAGGCGGGCGCGTACACGCGGCCGCGCTCCTGGAACGAGAACTTGGCGTCGGCCATGTTGACGCGCGCCGTGAGGTCCTCGTCGATCATGACGTGCTTGCTGTTGAGGTGGTAGGCGGGCAGCACGCGGTCGCGCTGCAGCGAGTGCAGGTACGCCATGCCGGCCGCCACGTCGCGCGCCAGGCGCAGCGCCGCGCCCGCGTCCACCACCACGCGCCCGCCCGCGCCGCCGTGCAGCAGCGCGTGCAGCGAGCCCCACGACATGTGCTGCGAGATCACCACCAGCGACGGCGGCGACACGCAGCACCCCACCTGCGCACACGCGCACGACTCGTGATAGCTTCATCAAATTAGTGTACTTATTACCAAATGTACAACTACATTTTCTGTCATAAAAGACATGACCGGATTCTACTCTCGGACAAAAATATTCATGGCCATTGACAAACAGTACGTCATATTAAAGCTTGTAATTATAACTTTACAATCGTTTAATTTTTGTGATCAGAAAACAGGCGAAAGACAATATCAGCATAACAACTTGCAACAAAATGCGCCTAAATATTTTTAATAGCAATGTATTTTTATTAAAAAATTGCTATTAAAAATGTTTACTCACATTTTCTAAGCTTTGTAATATGAAAAAATAATTAGTTCATAACCAATACACATCATTTTTTAATAAAAAATCATTGCTATTAAAAATATTTAGGTGCATTTTGTTGAAAGTTGTTATGCTGATATATGTCTCTCGCCTGTTTTCTGATCATAAAACTTAAACGATTGTAAAGACATAATTATAAGCTTTAATATGACGTACTTACTGTTTGTCGATGGCCATGAATATTTTTTTTCCAGGGCACAGCTCCATACAAGTTTCGGCCATGTCCTTTAGAAAAAAATGTACAGTCAAATTGGCAAAAAAGTTGTATTGGTATGTGCGCCTGTAGGCAGTAGCATAAAACATGCTTGCTTGTAAACTGCAAGTACCTACTTATAATCCAGTTGCTGGCAACTCACCACAGGCAGGATGTTGGGGTGTGAGAATATCCTCAGTTTGGGGAACTCCTCGTTGAAGTCGCGCTGGATGCGCGGCGTGCACTCGCGCACCGCGATGATCTTCGCGACTATGTCGTTCTTCTGCCATCGGCCGCGCCAGGTCTCCCCTGCATGATGAATGCATAGGATGACGAGATCACCTTCTCATGGTCTGATTAATTATTATTATTATTGCTATATAATGCTTTGAAGATTTGTTAAGTGTAAACCAAAAATTCGATGTACATTATCACGACAGACCCAATGTTTATTGTAAACATAAAAATAAGTCATTTCTATACAAAATCTATACAAAATAGGTCATTTTCTATACAAAAAGCTCTAAACACCTCTCATTCATTTATTACCTGAAGGAGTGACAGCAATTCTGGTGTGCAGAGCCAGCTCGTTGATATTGATGCCCTTGTGTCGAGATAGCGTGGCGTCGCGGCTCCTGGTCTTGAGACCCAGCCATGACTGATCCTTGAATTGGATCTTCTTCAAGTCTTGGCCTTGGTTCACAGCAAGTTCATGGAGTCTGAAACACAATGTACGAAAACTGTGAATGACGTATGAGGTACCAGACAGGTAAACTCTTTATTGTGAAAAATTTTAAGTGACATCCATTGAGTTATAAACTAAGGAATTGGGGTCAGTGACAGAAAATGCTAAAAGACATACAATCACACTTCAGTCTTGTGTTTGAAAATTAGGCCGTATAGTAATGGTTTAAGACATATATCACAATGTTTTAGTTTATTTATAAAAATACTCATCTACCCTAGTTTTAAATATAGGTTTGCTCGGACACTTTTATCGTGAATTTTTTATTACACCTGTCATCCATAGATTTATATGCCTATGGTGACATCCCTAAAAACAGCTCATTCAATATGAATTAACTGAAAATAATGAAAAGTGTATTAAGCTTTATTGATATCATAGGGTTATATTAGGGTTGCTAAAAATTTTTTCTAAATTAAATAATAAGTTTCGTATTGAATAATTGGGTCTTCTTAGTTCTTGCGTCCATCAATGTGTTCTAGGAGCAAGTAAAAAGGTTAGCTGCGGGCACACTACACAAATTAACCAACACCTTGTGAATTCGCTTCTTATTTTTAAGGGGTTCCATTTAAAACCCAAGCCCACCTCAACTTTTATTTTTAGGATGGAACGCATTATGGCTAAAAAGGCAACCATGATAATGCCAAATGACAATTGTGAAGCACCCATTAAAATACGTTAAATATGTTACATTATGTTAGAACGGACAGTTATTTACCTCTGAACAAGCTGACCCCTGGTCTTGTCCAGCGGCGTGTCCCCATCCTTGTTGGCCAGCGACACCAGCGCGCCGGCGACCACCAGGTCCTCGGCAATGGCGCTGTAGCCCCAGAAGCACGCGTAGTGCAGCGGCGAGTTGCCGTGCTCGTTCGTGAAGTTCACATCCACACGGTTTTGAAGAAGCTGGCAAGACATTGTCGTTTGTAACCGAGTAAATTGTCTACTGAATAACGTAAAGCTTTCAGTTATCTTATTGGGATGAGTTGTTATTGTGATTTAACTACATAGGAGTTTAAAAGCTCACAATGTCAATGTAGGGACTGAGCCTCTACCACTGTGTCTTATAGCAGTAATGCTGCAGTACTGTTTTGTCATTTTCATACAAACATTAATGCTATAAGACACGGTAGTAGAGCTCCAGGTAAGGGATTTGAAATCGGTCGCCTTGAATATTTCTTATATCAAGAAGAAGGATAATTAAGGTGACAAAGAGTACCTAAATTATCCGAGTCGGGGTGCCCTCAAGTTCTAATCTTGCTTCGTTTGTTCTTGTATTCTAAGATATTTATGACAATAGACTTTAGCGAACAGGTATAAGGCCCTCAGCCTTGTGATAGCATGAGGTTGATTCTTTAGTGTTCACTCGATGAAAGCGACTCGATTCAAAGCCTCATCCAGGCCCCAGATTATGTAAGAAAAACGTAGTTATTGTTATCCGAATCGTAATTGTTTGCAAATTCTGCCCTCCGATTGTCTGACTCCTTCTTCATCAACCATCTATCTAAACTTCCTTTGTGAGAGGAAACATAAAACCAGCAATGGGAAGTTGTGTTGTGACTGATGATGTAACACCTACCAACTGGACAATAGGTCTGTGACCGTGCGCAGCGGCCAGATGCAAGGGAGTGTCGTCGCCCATGTTGGTAACATTGATCCGGGCGCCTCTCCGGATCAGCATCTCTACTATCTTGATGTGGCCTTCCTTGCAAGCCCAGTGTAGGGGGCTGAAGCCATGGTCGTCACTGGAAATTGTAACTATAGCTTAGTTGTAATTCTGATATTGAGTGGAAACCAAACATTGAAGAAATTTGTTTTCTCCTCTGTCATCTGCAATCAGTCTTTGAACTATAATCAGAGGGCCTACCACCGTGACCTAAAGTAATATTATCGTAATATTGTTTTAAAATTTCCATACTGACATTGTTTGAAAATTTCAAAACATGAGATTGCATGGAGGAAACATATTCATCGTTATTGTAAGCATGAGCAACTTCTGTGCTCCGATTGGTTGATGTAATTCAGAAAACCAATTGGCGGGCATAATATGTTTACTATAACAATAACAATGAACATGTGTCTCATACACAATTGCCTAGCTAATGTGAAGCAGAGCTAAAAAAAAAATTACAGGAATTGTATTTTACAAAAGTTTTAAATTAAACCAAGTTGACAGGTCCAAAAAAATGTGCTGGTAAAATATCTTTAGCTTTATGTCTGCCTATTGCAAAAGTTTACATTTTGCATAAGAGGATTAGCACCATTTTATAAGACTACTAGCTGATGCCCGCAACTTCGTCCATTGGGGATAAAAACTATTCTATCTTTTAAGTTGGACCAAATGACAGATATTCACGAAGTTTGAACTAAATCGGTTCAGTAGTTTAGGAGTCCATTGAGGACAAACATTGTGACACGAGATTTATATATATTAAGATTGTTTATGTAAACAATAGTCTTATTGTTTACAAAAACAATTGACATATTGTATTGTATTGTTTACATATTGTATTGTATTGTTTATGAAAATGGCAGTCCATAATAATTAATCTTTCAATGACTATATATTGCCAGCTTCAAACCAGAGGGGTGTACAAACAATATCAATACTTTTCAAGAAATAAATAAAACTTAAGAGAATAAATATTATTAAGTTTCTTCTGGTTATGTATAGTGTATAATTTTGGCATCCATAAATATTGGGATGTTTTATTGTTGCTGTGATGATGTTATTGGATGTTAAAAAACCTTTCAAAATTTCCGATGGAACAAACCTATTTCTTGTGCATTTTCAAATTCAACACACTCTCAACACATAATCCAAAATGAGTGATAGGCTTGAATATGTATATTTTGCTTTTACTTAGTTTCTAAGTATTTTTTCCTTGTAAAGCTTTAAGCATGTATGTTCTTATGAAAAGAGATAATTATATAAAAATATGTAACAGGAAACATTATAGAGTAGGTATAAGTTGTGAACTTTATATGAATCATAATTTTAGAGCTGTGATCAAATGGCAATTAAGGTGTAAGATTTCAGTTTTCTTGAAAATCCTGAATTACACTAATCAGATCTACTGTCTAATTTATGATTAATTTCATTAGAAGTATTAGTCAAACAAATGATAATTTAAGATGACTGTTGTACAAATAGTTCTAAAGGTTACTGTTAATATACAGTTTATTATGGGTTGTGACTAACACAAGGCTCGGTTTCTCTCTACTTTGCTGACATAATTTACCAGGCCTTGGCGATGTGGGCGAGATGGATTACCATACCATTAGTACCATTTATGGAAAAAAGAGTCTACGCATGGCGTGTTTTATAAACAAAGGTATGTAGCCAAGGCTTTACTCTTACCCCTGGTTCATATCATGCTCCGTATCGTCCAACCAAACGCGCACCTGCAGAGCATTTCCCTCTCGACACCATTGGAAAATATCTTCCATGTTTTGACTCCTCTACACACTTGAAACAATACTTTTTGGGCAACCACTTAACAAAAAGTTATTCTCATATAAACGAACTACCTATTTAGATAAGAAAATAATACTTTTAACATAGAGAAACGCAAAAATATTATTTAGAAGTAAAAAACAAAATTCCTATTTCTTAATCACTCATCGAATGACTTTGACAGTTTCGCAATCACCAAAAATAAAATTTACAAGGAACAATATGGAACCACAGAGGATAATATATGCATCTCTTTCTCTTATAAGAAATTTGCATATCAACATCCCTATTTAGCCTAACAAAGCACGTTCACCTTATTTGGCAGTATAGTATGGTACAAAATCAGTGTTGCCAGCATCAAAATATTGAAATATTCTTATACACAGCAAGCAGGAGTGCTAAGAGTGGAAAAGACAAGGCGTCGCGCTTCGCTACTAAGTTTTTGAAAGCAATCGAACTCAAAGAATATAATACTCTTAAGTCTCGAAAAGATCCAACTCCCCCTTATCACATACCTCATTTATCAATAATTACCATTGTTCTTCACTTCTCCAGGACACAGTTTTCCCTCCTTTTCTGAAGGAATTATAATAGGATAAGGAACAGGTTTCATCAAAAAGAAACTCAACATATTGTATGTAAAGTGTAAATGACTAGTCACAGCCGAAGAGCTGTTAGGGCCAAGTGCAATGCTCAAAACAGTTCTTGAAATACTTAAAACTTTATTATACTTAGTACTTATGTTTTACAACTAAATAAATCTACTATTTTTTCGCGAACGAAATCTTCATAGCATGAGTGGGAGTGATCTTGAAGCCCTGCAGTGCCTCTTTAGCAGCAGCAGACTGCATTTCGTTGGCAAACTCAACAAAAGCAATATCGTGCCTGTTTGGTACCAAACGAACTTCTTTGAAGCCTGGGAATCTGTAAAAAGGAAACATGGTATTTTAGCCCGAGACGAAAGCTAATAATAAACTTAACAAAAAATATATAAAGAAGTGTTATATTACAACTGTCTATAAAATGTACTAGCAACAAAAATTAAATTTTAGTAATTAAATATCAAACATTTTAAATTCCACTGTCCTCATTCTGAGAGGAGACCTGTGCCTAACAGTGGTCTGAAAAGTAGTTGAGAAGAAAAAGAAAAATATGAACCATAAGAGCTATAAGCATTTGAGGCTTCTAAGCATTACTAGCTTTACCATTGAAATAAAACATTGCAAGGAATCCATAATGCTTGTGATCCCAAAGGTTGCTTGTGATCCAAAAGTTGCTGTGGTCAAACCCTTCCAGTTGTAAGAGGAAATCTGTTCCCAGCTGTGACAAAAGATAAAATACTCACTGATTGAAAAGCATAGACAACATCATCTCTGAAGTCTCATCTGGCAGATTGGTGAGGAACAGGATTTGGTTAGGAGGCTGTTCCACATTGACATTGTTGAGTAGGCTCGGCTGGCCGAACCCAGGCACAACAGGTCTGTTAGACTCCTTATTCTTTTTCTTCTTATTATCCTCTGAGGTTTTGGGCAGTTTGGGTCTCTTGGGCCTCTCTTGGAATGTGCCTTTTATTTTTGAAATAACATCGCTGTCTGTTTTCGAGTACTGGATTCTCTGAAAACATAGAATTAATATGTATAAATGATTTTACAGTTCTTATAATCCGTTTGCAGAAGCTTTGCAGATGACTTCCCCTCTCTCTTTATACTATTGCAAACCACAATCATTAGATAGTGGATGAGCATAGTTGTTGAGGTTCTTATAAATCCTCCTGGTATTATGCTGTTTACCAACACAAAAGGGGTTATACATTTAGAATTATGGTGCATGCTGTATTTCTTTGTTCTTGTTTGCCTAATGTGTTAATAAATAAAAATTACCATAGGCTTATCATAGAACGGGAATCCTTGCATACTCCTCAATGCAACAGTAGCACTGGATATCTCTTTAAATATAACAAAAGCTTGCCCTCGCATTTTTAGTGTCTTCATGGCCACAATGTCAAGGATTTGACCAAACTGTGAGAAAATTGCATACAAGGACTTTTTTAGTTCCTCCTTTTTTATTTTTTCATTGAGATTGTTAATGTATATCGTGTGGTTAGGGCGGATATCCATAGCTGAAACAAACAAAAGTTAATATTAAGTAAACAACTTCAATGCACAGTCTGACCTAGCAAACTATTCTACCAATTTTTACTTGCTGTTCCTAAAATGCATTGATTGCATTCCTAAAATACAATGTAATATTATATATCAGCAGGATAACATCAGAATCACAAAAAAATTTGCGTATTACATTAAAATATGGTTACAAATTTATTTCATGATTATTTACTCGACTGCCCAAAAAAGGAGTGTAATGTTTCGAAAAAAGTCGTTTTACCACAGGGCAGTCGTATTTTAATTTTTAACTTATTAACTTTTCATTTGAGGTTATCTCATAAAAACATTCCTAGATGATTACTACAGAGTACATAAACTCTAAATAGTGTTTAGTAATTAAAACAGTGTATTGAACTCTTTAGTACGCTGATATTCCAATAAAGCAGAGTGATCAATTTGATATTGAAAGTAACATACTCATATTGAGGTTAGTTCCGGTATTCACTATGTAATATTAACTTTTATCAGTTGAATCTATCGAAGGCAGTGGCCACAAAAGAAATCTTGTTTAGAGAAGATTATTCGATTTAACACAAATACAAAAGACCGCGCATAAAAATAGAAATAAATACGACGCGGGACGCCGATGCCAATTGCCAACTTAAACATAGACTAAAAACCACAGAACATTATTACTTGAGCTAAAGCCTAAAGACTAATATTATGCCTAAAATTAAATCTAAACTAATATTATTAAATTAAATCTATCTAAATCAAAATTAAATCTAAACTAATTTAAAAAGAAGTGGAAAAAAAATAATTGTAAAAAATTAAAATATTTGTAATTGTAATATGTAAAATAGGTTTTAGGTCCCTTATGGGTCCCTTGTATATGAGACTATAGATAGAGCAAGAGAGTATATTATTATTCCTTGCTACAGTCCGAAAGGCTCTCTCACAGACCAGGAACTGGGCTCTCTTGGCACTTGAAGGAGAGCGCTGTCGCAAAACAAAGGCAGCCATAAAATAAAATCTCCTCAATTTTACTTCAATTTTAGTTTAAAAAAGTTAATAGTAAGCAAAAACAACATAACATAGAATAGTGATATACTGACAGAGCGAACTATCAAACAGTAGCACAATATACCGGCGTTAGTTCAGACTTTGGCCACGCGCCAAAATAGCCTTGTCGCACTGTATCACCATTTTGGTTATCATAGACCACAAAAGACAAAACGTAATAATAATCCTAATATAGTGATCTGTGGCTCAGACCACAGACCACAAAAGGAAGTTTGGTTTTGACTTCTGACCATACTACCTCCCAATGACTACCTCCATTCTTCTGACATAATTCCATTGTAGTGATTGTAATTCCGACTTCTGTGATGAACTTGCTTTCGGTTCCTGCTGGTTGAACTTGCACCATGCTTGCACCACAGAATAACTTTATAGCAATACATGCCAATTATGGACGAATTTCAGGCGTTCGACAATGAGCACCATGAGGGTGCAGTATAATGATGCATACCGCATCCTCATGAGGTTGCCGAGGTTCTGCAGCGCGTCGGGCATGTTCGCCGAGGCGAGGGTCCCTGATTTCTTCGCGATTAGACGCAGTCGAATCGCTTCTTTTTGGAAGCGATTGCTGGAGTCGAAAAACGTCATCCTTGAGGTCATCGGTGAGAGTATGTCCAGTGATATAATAAATCACTGGCGCTCTGTTCACCGAGAGGCAAACAAAAAATAGTCCTAGTACTACTATTAATTTAGTTTTATAGCACTAGTAACAAAAAGGTTTTTGTATTTTGTATTTTTTTGTATTTCTATTTTATTTATACCTACATTATGGATGTTTTATCTGAAATAAAGGATTATTATTATTATTATTTAATTTAACTCTCACACCCGGCACATGATAAATATATATAAAAACCAAAAACGTATAATAAACTTACTTACATACACATAGATTACATAAACATACATAAACGTTACACACATACATATATGTACCGGGCGGAGGACTACACCCCGGCAGGGGAGACCAAACGGCCGGGGGTCAGGGCGACAGGCTAAGAAACCGACGGACTATCCTAGCCGAGTCGAGCACCACCGCCTTCTGCATCTTGGCCGCAAGTGAACTGCCACGGAAACCCAGTCGCCGCAGATGGTGAGCGAGGCTGACTGGGATTAAACCATTAGCAGATATCACGATTGGAATGGTTTCAGTGGACTCCACGTGCCACATGGCGGAAACCTCGTGAGCCAGATCCAGATACTTTCGTTTTTTCTCCGTCTCAGCTCTCACGAGGTTCTCGTCATACGGGATCGTGATGTCCACCAAAAACACCCGCGACTGTGCCCGGTCCATCACCACGATATCAGGCTTGTTAGCCAAGATAGTCCTGTCCGTGATGATTGACCGGTCCCAATAGAGCCGGACGCCGCCGCGCTCGAGGACAGGAACCGGTGTGTACCTATAATAGGGCACCCTCTCATCCAGGAGTCCGTACTTCAGAGCAAGCTCTTGGTGGAGGATTTTGGCTGCTTGGTTGTGCCTGTGCAAATACTCAGTGTTGGCAAGCGCCGAACACCCCGAAAGCACATGTCTGAGTGACTCACCGGGATGGCGACAGGCTCGACAAATGTCATGAGTGCCATCCTTCAGAATGTACTTTCGGTAGTTCCGCGTCTTAACCACCTGATCTTGTATTGCACAGACAAAACCCTCGGTTTCCCCAAAGAGGTCACCGAAACGCAGCCACTGCACGGACGCTTTTCTATCCACGTGGGGCTCATGTAGAGCCTTAAAAAAGCGCCCGTGCAGCTCCTTCCCCTTCCATACAGACTCCCGGTCAGAGGTGCTAAGCACAGCCGGTCCCTGCCACTCGGTGTTGGCCAAAGATAGGGGAGTAAGTCCTTTATCACATTCTATGACTTCCCGATGCACCGGAGACTCCCTTTTCGTCTCAAAGTATGCTCTGAGGCTGGATATCTCCCGATTGTGCATGGTCTTGACGTTGAGCATGCCTCGACCACCACACTTTCGGGGGACATACAGTCTCATGACAGACGACTTTGGGTGGTGCATGCGATGGGCAGTCATAGTTGTGCGGACCTTTCTATCCAGGGCGTCTAGTTCAGTTTGAGTCCATCTGAGCACGCCAAAGGTGTACATGAGGACGGGCATGACCCAGCCGTTATAGGCTCGGACTTTATTGGCACCCGACAAATAACTTTTACAGATCTTTGCCAGGCGCCGAAAAAAGACCTCGCAAACAGACTGTTTCACGTCCGCCTCCTGAACCCCTATTGATTGTGACATGCCCAGATACCGGTATGACTCAGCCTCGGAGAGGGTCCTGATGCTCGACGGCTCGAGATTGATCTCGGCCGAGCGAGCGACCCGTCCCCGCTCCACATGCAGGACCGCACACTTGTCCACCCCGAGTTCCATTCTGATGGAACTGCTGAACTCAGTGGTGATGTTCAACAATTCCTGCAGACGGGAAGCGCTGGGTGCCATCAGTTTGAGGTCATCCATGTAGAGAAGGTGAGGTAACTTCGGCCCCCCTCTCCGAAACTGAAAGCCTGTCCCGGAACCCTCCAGCAACGTGCTAAGGGGGTTCAGAGCCAGGCAAAACCAAAGTGGACTCAAACAATCGCCCTGAAAGATACCCCGCCGTATCCTGATTCGGTCATCCGCAGCCGCCAGCCGCTCGCCATGGAGACAAAGGATCGTGCTCCATTGCCCCATACATTCTCCGAGGAAGTCTCGAACTGCACTGTCAACTTTATACAGCTCGAGGACCCTCAGGAGCCATGAATGAGGCACCGAGTCGAACGCCTTTTTATAGTCAATCCAGGCGGCGGAAAAATTCCGGCGGCTGCGTTTGACCAAATGGCCCGCGACGGAGTCGATGAGAAGGAGCTCCTTAGTACCGCGACTACCACCCCTACACCCGTTCTGAGCCCCAGACATGATCCCGTGGTTGTCAACATGACGGGTAATTTTGGAGCTCAGAACGGATGTAAGTGTCTTATAGATGGTAGTAAGACACGTAATGGGGCGGTATTTAGCCGGGTCAGCGGTATCCGTGGTTTTTGGAGCTAAATGAGTGATCCCAGTGGTGAAAAGGCTTGGGAGTGCCCTTTGCTCAAGAGCGTCCCGGAATTGTCGAGCCAAGGTCGCATGGCAAGCCGAGAAACCCTTAAGCCAGTAGTGATGCAGTCCGTCAGGCCCCGGACTTTTCCAGTTCGGGGCCCGCCTTACTGCACCAGCTACATCCTCAGCGGAGATGGCGACCGGGTTCATCGGCTCAATTGAGGCACATGCTTCCTCTACCGCCGCAATCCAAGGACCCTCTTCGTGCTCCACCTCCGTCGACCAAACACTGCGCCAGAAAGAGACTAGGTCAGCCGTGTCCGGTCGCTGAGAGGAGGAGCAGACCGCTGGGCACTCCAGCTTTTTGTAGAACCTTTTCTGATCACTCACGAAGAGGCGATTTTGCTGAAATCGCTCAACTCTTTCCGAGTACCGCCGAATGCGGTTTCCCCATGCAGCGATTTTCTGCTTCAGGTCGTCGATGCGCTCCGTTAGTTTTTGGGCTATATCAGGCTGGTCTAGGCGAACCCCCATCCCATTAAAAGCTATCCTAACGGAGCGCACAATCCTTGGCCTTGTATTGCCCGACCTGAAGCTCTGCAGTCTGCCAATGAGGCCTCTGGCAAGGGTGATACGTCGTTCTATTCTCTTCTTCCAGGCAGGCTCTGCACTGGATCTAGCGGCACACCGTCCAAGTTTCTTGGCTTTGACGCCAATGAAACGATGGACGGCTAGGGCAGCGCCGAAGAGAACAGAAGCCGTATCATCCAAACCAGTGCTGCTCTCCAGATGTTGTGGCAGCATTTGGTTAATGGCCTCAATGACATCCCGCGTCGCCACATTTAACGATAGCCGGGAAAGCCGCGGGCGTTCCTCTAGAGGAGCAACTCGGATTTCAGCAATCGTCTCTTCTAAAATCCTTCTCATCCTCTCTATATCAAGGGCGACTGTTCCCTCGGTGTCCTCCTCCACAGGCAAATCTTGAGACAGAGTCTCGGTCTCTTCGCGGGCAGGGGCCGCAGGAGACACGATTTGCGCTGTGGTTGAAGTTGGTACGTCGGGAACAGCCTCACGTCGCAATCGTTCGAGCTCGGCAGCGCTGAAGATGTTAGAGCGCATTATGAACCGAGCCCGATCTGCCAGGTTTTGTTCCGTGACAGCTAGTTGCGGCTCAAGCAGCAGAAACTGACGATACATTGCCGCTCGGTAGCCAGTCCGTCCGGTTTCCCCCCTGTAGCCCTGAAATACGCTCGCATGACGTTTTCATTCATGGATGGTGTCCATCGCATGCGGCGTACACCACCAGCGGCGGGCTCCGAAGATTGGGCCCTAGAGGACCCTGTCGGAGCCAAGCCATCTGGTGGGGATGATGGAATTGCCGGCCGGCTAGATGGTAGCGCCGGCCGGCTGTTGGTGTGGCTGGCGGACCGCATGCTGCCACGTCCAGCGCCAGCCCCAGACGCGCCCTGGCGCCCCCCAGGCAGCGACCCTATGTGCGCATTCTCTTTATTTCTTTCCATCATTATAAAAGGGGGGGGGGTGAGTGGTGATTACATCACCCGGGGTCCACTCAGGTCCCCGGGGAGGCTGTTTTAGTTGAGCCAGCTCGCTCAGTCGGGAGAACCATAAGCCAGGTGATCACAGAGTAACAACTCCGTGATCATCCGGCTTAAAGACTTTAAATGGTTCTCCCATCCCTTAGTCGCCTCTTACGACACCCACGGGTAAGAGATGGGGTGGCAATATTCTACTCTGCCGTTGCCACACGGCGGTTATTATTATTATTATTATTATTATTATTATAGCATGGCTTTATAGCATGCTTTATAGGACAGTGTTCTGTGCTCGCACCAAGCTCGCACTTATCTGTGACATGTCTGTGACATATCTGTGGTCAAAGAATATACAGCGCGACAAGGCTGTTTTGGCGCGTGGCCAAAGTCTGAACTAACACCGCTATCTTGTGTTACTGTTTGATAGTTCGCTCTGTCAGTATATCACTATTGTATGTTATGTTTTTTTTGCTTACTATTAACTATTTTAAACTAAAATTGAAGTAAAATTGAGGAGATTTTATTTTATGGCTACCTTTGTTTTGCAACAGCGCCCTCCTTCAAGTGCCAAGAGAGCCTTGTCGGACTGTAAATAATCTGTGATCATTAATAATAGAAAAAAAGATGGAGGTATACCTAGGTACCTATCATTTCGGTCAATGTCTCGGTCATTGTGCTGTCAATCCAATGTCAATCTGACAAATATCAAGTCACCAAGTGACAACTGACAAGTAGGTACTCCAGCCTTCAATCTTCCATCTTCGCTAATCGCTTTTGAGTTTTGGCGCGCCTTTCGCGCAGTCGCAACTCGGGCAAAGCCTCTTTGGGCAAAGCCGTAGATGGGCAAAGCTAACCATAAAATTAAAATAAATTAATTGTGTTGTGTATCGAACTTTAATTTATTTTATTCTCAATTAAACTGCTATGAATGAAGATTACCAAGATAAAATCGTTATTCTAAACAAGTGTCATTTTAACAAGTTTAGATTCAGTGAAAACATTGAAATGTATGATTTTGCCAATGATTTCGATAGTGTAACGCCGGATATATGGATGTTAAATGAAGCCGCATGGAACGAAAGACTTCTTCAGTTACCAAATTGGCAGAAGGTATATACCTATTTGCTTTCATAAACAATTTCATTCGGAAAATTATATTTTGTTGACCTTTGTTTAACCTTTTAGATTCCTCTAATAAACTCGAACGCTTCGCACAACTTGCCCGATGGATCACTGGTGCGTTTTCGCGGCATGGTGCAGGACATGCACAATCCAGAATTCTTCTTTGAACAATTTGAAGTGTTCAACACTGTTACCAATGAAATAAAGAACAAATCTGGAAAATATACTGATACAGCACACATATTGGTATGTTATTTCATTTATTATCTTTCAGTACTTTTATACTGAATCATCAGTTTGTATAATGCACTAATTCGATTTATCCGTGATTCGCCTTACTTGAGATAGAAATTTGACATTTGGCCGCTCCCAATATTCAATATATCCATGGTTTGCCTTACTAGAGATACAAATTTGACGTAACTTGTATGGAGATTATGTCACAATGCTATCTCTAGTAGGGCAAATGGAAGATAGATAGAATATTGGGAACCGGCTATAAGGTCCATAAAAGTTACGTTAAATTTCTATCTCTAGTAAGGCAAACCATGGATAGATCGAATATTGGGAACCGCCATAAGATAATGCACAATTCTGTCATTTCAGGAGCATGACATTAATGACATAATGGTGATCATGACATAAATGTCATGCTCCTGAAAGTCTCCTCTTTTGATGTAGAGAGATCTGAATAACATCTGCACTGTACCAATGCAGTTTGATACAAACTAATGGCGATCCCAATATTCGATCTATCCGTGGTTCGCCTTACTAGAGATAGAAATTTGACATAAGGTCGATAAAAGTTACGTCAAATTTCTATCTCTAGTAAGGCAAACCGTGGATAGATCGAATATTGGGAACCGACATAAATTGAAAAGTGTTTCAAATCTATCCATTTAATTATGGTGTGCAGGAATAACATACTTACTAAGTCCATTCATAAAATTACATAATAAAATAACAAAAACATGTAATGTATCCAGTAGATGTAATGAAATAAATTTAATATTTATATATATATATATATTGGCAGGAAAACGAGAAGATAAACTACACAGAAAACCTTAAAAGTGCTCAACGGCAGACCATCGTAGTGGTCTCCATGCCTGGATTAAATGAGTGGGCACAGAGCATGGAAGATGAACAGAACCATCTCCAACATTTGGACCAACAGTCCAATTCATCCAAGAGGCTAAACTTGAGCACAGCCCAACTGAAGAGGAGCTATGATGACAGCAACGAAGACCCTGATGCTATGGAAATGGAGAACAATGGTGGTGTGTAGAATCTTCAAACTGTAGGGAAAAAAAGAGTGGTGATGGGCAGTAGGGAGGTGGTTTCTTTAGCCCATAGGTCATTGAGTACCATTCCTAATGGACGATAAGGATATCTCCTCATCTCATTAAAATAAAAAGCTCAGAATACTAGAGTTCATGTGTTTTATTGAGAGATAAACACGACTTCAAAAAACAAATTTTTAAAGAATCTGTAAAAAAAAAATATGGGTAGCTTTCATTAAGTATAAAGAGTTTTATTATATGATCTTTTTTTAAAGTAAACTGCATAATTTCATGTTAACAGTTGAGAAGTCGTCTTTCTGTACTGTTTATGACTATGTAGCTATTAAAATAAGTGATGTATTGTTATTAATTTGTGCTTCATTTTCAACTGGAAAGGTGGTAACAAGGAACGGCGTACAGATGAAGTGGTGAATAATGCCTCCAAGGTGGTGTCCAGGGAGCATTTACTGAATTTCCCACTCCCTGATGTTGCTAGCAAGTCCTGCATTGTTAAGGTATGCACACAGCATGCTAGTAAAGCTATAAGTCTAAGCTATAATCTGTTTCCCAGCTGTGGGACATTAATATGCTGGGCATAATGTTGATGATAAAGTTAGGGAACACAACATTATAATAGATAAATATTTTTTGGGCTTATTTTTACTGAAAGGTGCATCAGAATGCTCATAACCGGAATGCTTATACTCTTCATAACTGTGTAAGATAGGTCTAAAAGGATATGCAATGAAGAGGTTTTTTAATTTTGCTCCACAGATATATGATGACAACGACAATCTCAAAATCAATGACATGATAGAGGTGGTAGGCTTTCTGTCAGTGGACCCAGCATTATCGGGAGAGTTCCAAGCAGACAAGGACTCAATACTGGAGCCTACTTGTGAGACAGACGCTGAGGTCATCACTCATAATCCTCCTCCAAGCCTGGTTCCTCGGCTCCATGCGGTGCATGTAAGGAAGCTGGAACATTGTAATCCATTAGTTAAAGGACCCACTGATCAAGGTATGCCTTCTTTTTAATTTTTTTATGGCACTTGATAATCATAATGTTCCTGTCCATAGTGAATTTTGCCACTGTGGTAAATCTCAACTAGAAGGAGACTGCGGAGATTGGAGAAGATAGGAATTTAGGAAGTCTGATCCCTCAGACATATCCCAGACCTCAATAATAGCACAGGACCTCAAGACTGACCTATGTTGGGAAATGGCTGGCATGGATCAGTCAAAAGGCAAGGGATTTTTGTAAGAGAGCCTCCAGTGCAATCACATGAGATCCTAGAGGCTTCCAACATGTGCTGAGGATGTATGATGATGTATGAGAGGGTATAGTGGGTAAAAATCCCGTAAACCAATCTACTCCCAGGTTGGATAACACAATAAATATGATGGTCTGAATTGTAAATTTGAGGGTGCAGCTGCAGAGTCTGCACAAATGCTTAAGCGCCGCAAATACTCGGTAATCAGCAAGGACTATGTTTTTGCGGCGCTTGCATTTGAGACTCTAGTTCCATGGTCGTCAGACACAAAAAATTTTGTCAATATAATGTCCAAAAAGTTGGTTCACGCGTCAGGTGACCAAAGAGCTGGCGCTTACTTCGCCCAATGGCTAAGCCTAGCTATACAGCGAGGCAATAGCGCCAGCGTTTTGGGCACCATGCCATTAAGCAAGCATTTGGACGGTGTATACTTTTTGTAAATATTTTTCACTTTATTATTATTTTTTTAGTTAAGTTGTACTTCTAGATTTAATTATTATATTAGCTAATTGTAAATTGGTTTTATCATATTTTGGTATGTATAATGTATGTCAGTGTCGAAATTTCTCCCCTGGTTTCTAACAAACCCTCTTTCTAATCCAATTGCAAACAGACTGTTTTTGCATAGTATAATGTGAACTTGAATTGTTTACTTGTTATAGAGGCTATACTGAAAGAAGCACACACGGCGCGGGAACATTTACTGAAAGCATTAAAGGAGCTCCTGCTTGGTGACGAGCTGGCAGCAGAATATTTAATATGTCACCTCATTGCATGTGTGTAAGTCATATTATGATTGTTTGTGAGTAATAGAGATTTAAATATATATCGAAAATCACTCCATATACACTTTTCTATCATTACTGTAATGACATAATATTGCAATCTGTTTAATTTATGGACAGATATAAATCAATAGCGATTGTTGAATGATCTGTAAATGAAGTTTTTCTTGACTCCTGAATTACATTCACTAGTAATATGCTGTGAATTTATTAGCATTAAATAAGTCTAATTGTTTCCTGACTTCATAAATGCCTGTAAGTTAAGCCTATATGAAATAAATAATTTTGAACCTTTCAGATACCTCCGTCAAGACACATTCACTCTGGGTCAGTTTTGCCTCAACATATCAAACATGCCCACAAAGAAGTACCCTCACTATGCGAAGCAGCTGTATGACATCATCAAGCAGTTTGTGACCAAGAGCTATTACTTGCCGCTCACTGTTGAAAACATGAACACCATGGCACTGCTGCCCAAGTGAGTTATCTCCATTCACCATCTTCCATCAACCCTCATACCAAAAAGTCACCCACATATGTGACTATAAGTCTAAGTCGTGGCAAATTCATGGGTGCAAGTGTCTTTTTGGTGGAGCACTGGCCAAATCTTAATATATATAAATCTCGTGTCACAATGTTTATCCTCAATGGACTCCTAAACCACTTAACCGATTATAATAAAATTCGCACACCATGTGCAGTTCGATCCAACTTGAGAGATAGGATAGTTTAAATCTCAATTTATCTATTTTTTATTACCCCTAAGGGCAATACAACGTTTGCCAGGTCAGCTAGTGAAAATATAAATAAATTATAATACGACTTTTCAAAATCAGTATAAAAAAATGTCATTTCTGTAAAGTGACATTATACTTTTGCGGTTTCGTGCCGCGCGCCGCGCCATTGTACGTGTCGATATAACTTTACAGAGAAGGAACAAGTAGAGTGTCTGTAAAATCTTAATATATATAAATCTCGTGTCACAATGTTTGTCCTCAATGGACTCCTAAACTACTGAACCGATTTAGTTCAAACTTCGTGAATATCTGTCATTTGGTCCAACTTAAAAGATAGAATAGTTTTTATCCCACGTGGACGAAGTCGCGGGCATCAGCTAGTATTGTATAAAAAAAGTCGTAGAACAAAAGTTGTTAGTTTTAATGTAAACAAATACAGGCCGAGAGCGATTTGGTATTTTTTATATAACCCTATATTATAATATACACATTTAGTTTGGATGCCAATTAGCATGACGACATTCTAAATCCAAGATGGCGGACTATTTATTTTTAATGTAAAAAATTAGTATCAAATGAAAGGGTTCGCTTAAAAGAAAACGGAAAAATTTAACTATAAAAGCTTGTTTATAAAAATGTAATATTTTAAAATATGATAACTTATATCGATTCCAGAAAAGACTACGACTGCAATCGCCTAACGAGCGGCATTTTACAACTCAGCAAACACACGCACTTGGTCCTGGACGAAACCAAAATGGAGCAGGGACAGTTGGATGCCACGGGAGTCAATAACATCTCGGCGCTGGGCAACCTCATCAAGATGCAGAAGGTGGAATACGACTTCAAGTATTACAAGATGGAGTTCGACTCGGACATCAATGTACTGGTTTTGTCGGAGGGCAAATCTCTGCTACCGGTGAGTGGATATCATCTCATTGTAATAGTCTACGCTATAGGACTTACTGAGTGCCTTCTGCCCTCAAAACAGCTGGCTGAGCCAAGAGACGTCGCGACGTAATGCTATTTCGTCACTTGACGCAGGTGGCTAGCCTTCCGTCCATGGGACTGCAGTACTGTTTCCCCTTTTAATGACCCAGCGTGCAGCTACATATTGCCTTCACTATATTTTTGAAGGAACACACCCTGTTACCGTAACCGACACCTCTAAATAATTTTGGATGAGGCTTAAATCAAGTCAGAGGGCACACCGACTCGGATAACGCATAGGTGACGAAGAGGATGGCGGGGCCTTTTATGACCACCCAGACAGTAGAGACCTGCGAAAGCAGGGCTCCGTCGACCGAGCTTTTAAGAGGGCTAAAGATATAATCATGTTTTTTTCTGACCTATTTAAAATCCATAATTTTTTGGCTTGCACACTTCTTTAAATCATCCAGATTATATACGGGAGATGAAAGAACCTTCTTCAGCTTAGTGGATCACATCATAAACGTAGAAAGAATTTGTTTGTTTGTTTGATCGCACTAATCTCAGGAACTACCGTTCCAAATTGAAAAAATAATAAATAGGTTATATATATAATGCTATATATGTTATGGAATAGGCTATATATTATAGTATCACTTTATAAATGGATGAAAAAATCCTTTTTGAGATCTTCTGCTACGTGCCCTGTGGAAACAGTAAAATTTCACAATCTCTCGAAAATATTCAACGATACCACAATATGTCTATCTTATAAGGTCGACGTATTATACCGGGATATGTAATTCATGCGGACGAAGCCGCGTGCAACAGCTACTAGTACTATGATCGTTTCCAGAGCGACTACCACATACCGCTGCGGCCGGAGGAGTCGTGCCTGGAGATATTCGACGCGATCGTGGAGGCCGCCACCTACTACCTCAAGGAGGAGATCATGAACACCATCCGCTCGTACCTCACCAACCTGAAGCTCGCCAAGTACTCCATTGCCGATAATTTACAGGTGACAACTCTCATAGATTTAAAATTAAGGAGCATGCCACAGGTGTGCCCGCGAAATTCAATTTTTATGTGGTATTTCGCAATTTTTAAGCTAATAAGACATAATAGGCTTATGGCCGTAAAATTGCGATAATCTCAATATCTTCTTCACGTGTTTATATAAAAATCTCTGCTCGAAAGTGTCGAGTTAAAGAAATTAGTCCGAGATTTGCGAGTTACTCACATAAAACTCGATACTCGGACTAATTTCCTAGGATACACATTTTTATGCAAAGATTTTGATATAATCATGTAAAGATGATACTGCCATTCTCGCAAATTGATTGCCATAAGCCTATCATGTCTAATTAGCGTACAAATTGCAAAAAACCATGAAAATTTTGAATTTCGCGGGCAGACCCGTTGATTTCACGTTAAGGAGCTGCCACGGGTGTGCCCGCGAAATTCAATTTTTTTGTGGTATTTCGCGATTTTTTAAGCTAATAAGACATTAAAGGCTTATGGCAGTCAAATTGCGGGAATTCCAGTATAATCTTCACGTGTTTATATAAAAATCTCTGCTTGAAAGTGTCGAGTTAAAGAAATTAGTCCGAGATTTGCGAGTTACTCACATTATTGTGCAAAGATTTTTATATAAACATGTAAAGATGATACTGTCATTGCCGCAAATTGACTTCCATAAGCCTATAACGTGTAATTAGCGTACAAATTGCAAAAAACCATGAAAATTTTGAATTTCGCGGGCAGAGTCGTTGATTTCGCCTTAATAGGTCGTCGAGTAACCAATCAGATTTCGTCATTTCGATATCTCCGAAATTGAAGACAGAAGAGATGTTGAAATGATGAAATCTGATTGGTGGAATCCGGGCCTAACAACGATAGCTACGTGAGTGCGGCAAGTTTGTTTTGTAGTGTCGCGTCAATTGGAAATTTGTATGGTGCGCGGATGATAGTGTGGGTGAAAAATTGTAGCGACGGCTCGGGTTTGCCAATTTGGGCAAAGTATTTTTTGCAGCACTTTTGAAGTCGAGGGCTCCCTCTTAGACTATGTGAAAATTTTTTGGATGAATAGGGACAGTTAGAACATTAAAGATACGCCATTGCGAGTCGCCAAAGACGTACAGCCTCGTACTAACGTTAGTCTTCTGCCGCATCATCATTCACACCATAAAGAAAAATCGCTTTTATGCGACTGAAAAATATTCTTCAATCATTTAAAAAGAACCATTTGTTTGTAAGTAGAGCGGTTGAAACAATTCTGGTGTCTCATAGAGTCTGTCTAATGAAAGTAGAGACTCGGGTTTTTTCAAAACTTTTTAAATGGCAACCCTGACACGTCAATCGGGAAAAGGAAGATGGCGGTTGTTGATATTTTTCTGTGATCTTATTTAGTCCGGATTTTCTGTGATCGGGTGAAAAAATGAAAAAAACAATTAAAAGTGGAGTGCGGGAGTTACTGTTTTGTTTAATATCAAAATTCAAAGAAAAACAACAACAAAAACAGGCTGCGTTTACACAAAAACAAGATTGTTTACATGTTGTAGTCGATTTCTTGTGTAAGTAAAACAGTTCAGTTTGATGCTTGGTTTTAAATCCTCCCAAGTAATAATTAGTGCATTATGTCTTGTGATTGTGGATTGGTGGGCTTCTTACACCTTTGAAAACATAGTGCTCAGGCATGTAGGTTACCTCATGACGTTTTCCTTCATAGCTACGCAAGTAATATTTAGTCCTAAGACGCTCATTACTCCAAACAGTTAAAAGGCGCGAACCCGGGACTCGAACCCCAACCTCCTGATGAGAGGTAGAAATAATAAATAGGTAAGCAATTTAATAAAGACTTGTGTGAAAACCGATATAAAAAAATAATTAAATTGCAAGTATCAAACTGAGTTATTCCAATATTTGCACTATAATTTTGGGGATGACCTACAAATTTTTTTTAAATTTGCCGGGCGATTTCAGCGTCTACTTTCAGTAGACAGACTCTTTCATGTGCACTAGCAGGGCCAGAGGACAATCGCGTAAGCAAAACGTATTCATCACTATCGTAATCGTAAACAAATCCCGCTCACTGGCAGAATCTGTACATTGTTTCCACCCATTCATGTGGCAGAATTTGTTTATACGATAGCGATGTTTAAGTTTTCCTTACAGTCGCCTGACAGTTGACAAGTTGAATGAGTTATTTCCAATGACCAAATACGCTACGCTAAGAGGACGGGAAAGATGTGACGTATATTGAAGCCAAAAATTTCTCAAATATCGCGTCGCTCGTCGTACATTCCGGTACCGCTGACAGCACTTTCCCCTGTCGGTCGCTTATATTAGCGCCATTTTACAGTTTTGACAAATTAAAAATCCCGCTTCAGGGCGGAGCCTAAAAATACATGCGTGACGTCACTTAGTGCTGATCCTTTATATGTTTAATCAATGGTTATTTCAAATTTCGAATAACGAATTTTTTTTATTGCGTTTAAGTTCGTGGAAGACGACTTCATAGAGATGCGCAGCAACTCCGACAGCGATAACCCCGTGACAGCCGACGACCTGCACCGCCTGCTGGTGCTGGCGCGCCTGGTGAGCCTTTCGCGCGGGCACGATACGCTCACCAGGGAGTGTTGGGATCACACTAAGAAGATGGAGGCAGAGAGAATACAAAGGCTAAAGAATAGAGTAGCACCAACTTTTTAATATATTTATTTAATATTTTTTTATGTGTAACATGCACGCCTCTTTTTAATAAAATGAATTTTCTAATTCTCGTCTTTCATTTCAAGGAGTCGTCAAAAGTGTAATAGGGCAGATGCCCTAGGGAATTTAAATACAGGTCTAGTATTAGTACTTTTATTTGTAATCTTCATAGGTATCATCAAAACATAATAAAAATGTAAAAAAACTAAGTAGGTATTCCATAATGACAGAGGAAAATAAGTTGAAGTGGTTGAGAATTTTCCCTACATTTCATGAATAATAATGTTTTGGAAACCCTCAACATATTCTTATTTTGCAGATGAGATACGTCTTATGCATTGAGTTCAATTCGCTTTGTATTGCTTTCTCACTTCTGACTTGATTGACACGCATAGACTGATGCCAGCCAATGATGAAGTTCGCTATACCTAACTTACACATCAAGTTCAATCAATAATCCCATTTTCGATACCGGATATGAAAATTAGAAACACCAACATACCAACAACACTTTCTGTATCTGTGCACCCTACCTCTGCCTTTGAATCATACATTATTAGCATTATACCCCTATATTCAATATACTCTATGGCTCGTTAGAGACTTGTTCCTTGCTCTATGGTTTGAATCTTGCAGAAATCTTGTAACGTCATCGTCGTTTTGACAAATGACATGAGCACAAACCAAAGACAAAGTAAATATAAGGACAGGAAATTGTCAGTCTTATTGGGTGGGTATATCCGCCATCTTGTGTCGAATTGAAATAGCCAATCAGAGCCATCGGCCAATCACAGATAGGCACCAGACAGCTGATCAGAAGGGCTGCTCTAACTATCTATCGATATCGAAATATTATCGATGTAGTAAGTAGTTCGTGGTTAGTCATTAAAGATTTGAGAGAGCAAAAATGAATGAACATAACCTACCGTTAAAAACCTACTGATAAAAATTAATGGCTAACGGTTTTGAAATCGGTCGCCTTGATGCGAAGTAACGATTATCTTAAGAACATACAGTATTACGAGTCGTATACATGTTTCTCCGGAGATGCAAAATTATTTTTTTGTGGAATAAATACCTACCTACGTTAAAAATAAAAAAATCTTGCTATCCACATGTCACCAACTGACAATAATTATTATCTGACGTAACCATGACACACATACACATCACAGTTTAAATATACTGTATCTGACGTATAATTCAAATAACATACTATCTAAAATAATATTTTAGTAAAAAACAAATTAGTTACTTACAGTAGTGTCAGATAATTTACATGTAATAGTAGTATTATGATTAATACACGACGTGATGTATTAGGATCTTCGTAAGTTATAGAGAAATATTCTTTTTTTTTAATCTTGAGGTTACAACTCCTTTTTAATCCTCAGTTTCTCTCACCCATTTCAAAGCTCGGTCAACGGAGTTTTGCGGGACTCCTATTTCTGGGTGGTCATGATAATAACTACCAATAAATATCCTATTCGTCACCTAATTTGTCGGGGTTTTCCAAGACCCAAGCTCGCATCGGTCGCTCCCGGATCCTAATATTTCTAACAAACATCTAATCTGCAAATAGCGTAGATCTGTAGTAGCTGAGACTTCCAGTTTAAATGTTCAAAGTTCAATATGGCAGCCATTTTTTTTTAATTTTGACCACAAATTACATGTCTTTGCTTGCTGCAATGGTTTTTGTAATTTATTCATTTCGAGATATGAACAATTATTTTCTTAAAATACAGTCCCGCCAAACTGACTTACAGTTGTTACTTAAAAGTTGTCAGACATCGATTTTAAAGAAATTCATCATTCATGAAAAAACTTTAGAAATTATTACTCCTTACAATTTGAATTTCGAAAATTCCCGTCTTTGTACAGAATATACAAATATTCTGGAGATTCATGACCTAATAATATGAGCCTGAGTACTAAATTTTACATCTCTACGACTTTTAGTTTTACCGGAATCTGTGGAACAACGAAAATGCCTCACTCCTTTATTTATATTATTATATAGAATTTACGGAACCCTTCATGCATGAGTCCGACTCGTACTTGTTTGTCTTTGGCCTACTCTCTGTTTTTTTATAACTTTAATCTATATTATTGTCTATTGCGTGTTAGTATTGTCCATGTATTTATGTCAGTTATTAGGTTTTGTGGGTTGTGGTCAGCAATATTATTATAATATTTACGTGATGTGCTGAAAATTTTATTTTATTCATACAAAATAAATTCACATCTCCGGGAAAAAATAAGTATGCGTGGGTCTTGTCGTTCTACTGAATCTCTCTTAATTCATCGTAACTTCAAACTAAGGCGACCGGATTTAAACCAACAGCCAATACTTTAACAAATCCCGCGAGACCAAACTATATCTATTCCTGAAGCCTTTCCCTCTCTTTATTATAAAAATTTGCAATAGATAATAGCTATAGAAAAGCTTTAGTTTCTGTAAAACCCCGAGATTTTTTTCCTATCTACTCAGCTATCACAAGCATCGTATGCAATTTATCGATAACGGTATAATAGTAGTCACATCATTAGTACTTTGACATGAAGCAATGCGCATGTCAAAGTGCTACACTTTATGGCGGTTTTTGCCACCCCGAGACATATAGTGTTAAGTAAACTATGGCCTCTCTATATTATGTTTAAATTCTCTAAGGCACAAACACATTTGACAGTGACGTGTAAGAATTTTGTGAGGAATTTGTTACCTATTGATTATAATTAAATTTCATATTTATAAAGAGAAATTACAGTAAAAAGACATGTCAAGTAAAAGTAAATCCTCAGATACTTCAAACAAAAATACTTTAAGTGATAGTATTTGGAAAAGAGCACTATCTTCAAACGCTGAATGGCCCGACAAGGTTAGTTTCAATATCACGAGACTTATTAATGAAATTGGTTAAATTTGTTGTTTATTTACTTTTGTACCTTTAGGAGGAGTTTCTGGATGTGATATATTGGATGCGGCAAGCTATTGGCATCGTTCTAGGCCTATGTTGGGGTTTATTACCCATGAAAGGATTTTTGGGTTTGTTACTGTAAGTTTCCGTTTTTTCATTTTTTAAGTAATAAGAGTAGCTCAAATTTCAAGATTTTCTATACCCATATTTTTTTTCACACAAGTTTCTTCGAAGTTTACTGTAATGGGCCTGTAGGATTTATTGATCAAGCCTACCATGAATTTCCAGGTTTGTGAGCTTGACTGTGAAAGACAGCCTTTTTACCAGTCCTGAGAAAGACAGCTTTATGATTGTATCAAAAAATCAATCATCAATATCAATACATATAATAAATCTGTAGAGGTCGAATTTCTGTACAAATAAAAAAAATGCTTAAAACGGAGTCAGGGGATGTAAGAAGTAAAATAGAACTAATCTAAATTTTTTTCAAATTTTGTGTTTCTCTGTTTTTCTGTTTATCTGTTTGTCTGTCTGTTTGTACGGGCTAATCTTTGGAACGGCTGGACCGATTCCAATGAAATTTTGTGTGGTGGTAGCTTATGTCCCTGGTCAACATATAGGATACTTTTCATACCGGTAAAATAAAGAGTTCCCGTGGGATAGTTAAAAAACCTGCAATTAATTTAACAGCTTTGTAAACAACAACTAATGAACTTAAATTAGTAAAATTTGTTATGCTGATACCTTATGTTGCCTCTTTAACAAAATATATATATAGTAAAACTTATTCATCCAATCGAGTTCCCGCGGAAAAGAAAACATTACAAAAACAGTTAGCAGGCGTCTTTCAAGTAACGGATTTAAATGAAATTTTATGTTCCTACTTTATATATATGCCCGGTCAACATTTAAGATACTTTTCATCCTGAAAAATTTGAGAGCACCCGTGGGATGTTTAAAAAAACCTATAACTACTTATTTACATAGCACAATCAAAACGGGGTCGAAATATCGACAGTTTAAATCGTCCTTTTGATCGTGCAACTAGGTATAACTATACAAGATAACCCGTACGTAGCAGGAACGGGTTGCTACGTACACAGCAGCGCATCAGAATGCTTAATTACAATATCTGGGCGTTGGTATCATCTCAGAATAAGATAAGTTTGGTTAGTATAGATATTACAATCCACGATGACACGCCCCACTCTGTCTTACTCCATGCGAATTGAGTAACATAAGCGATTTCGACAGAGTGTATAAGTAGAGGAAGACCAAAGAAGATATAGGTAAATTGTGTGAAAGAAGATAGCACGTTGACAGGAGAGATTGGAAGAAGACTCCTTTACGGGTCCATCGAGGGACCACTCATTTATCTTGGGAAAAATTAAGAAATTCCACGGGAAACATTTTTGTAATAAAAACGAACTGCACGCGGGCGGAGCCGCGGGCAACAGCTAGTTATATCTCAAATTGGGTCCATTTCATATCTTCTAGGTTTGTGATAGTGAATGCAGCAGTGATATATGTGTATGCGAGCAGCTTTCAAAACGTAGATGAGGAGGAATATGGTGGCATGTGGGAGATCACTAAAGAGGGTTTCATGACATCATTTGCTGGATTTCTGGTAAGAAATACTATATTATTTAAATGACATGCTGACAAAGTTATCTAGCTTATATTCTAAAGACATAAAATATTCACAAATACCAACAAGATCTGTTATATCTTACCATAATTTGTTGAGTGCTTATGCCAGATAATTTAAAAAGGCAAATTTAATGGGGATGGGTCCCATACAGGTACAAAAATGCAAAGTGGGCTAATTATACATCGTAGGCTTATGGCAATAAGTTTTGCGGGCACAACATTAATGCATCTACATGTTTTTAATGAAAACTCCGCTCAACAATAACTATTTACTTTATATTGGTTCCTGATAGCTCAAAATCTGGGAAACTGCAAAAAATTTTCTTTCCAATTAGAGGTGAGTAAGAATTTTTGAGCCAAGTTTCTAATTAGTGTTGTTTTAAATTATGTATTAGTGTACTGACAGTGACCAAATAAATAAATAAAATAAATTAAAAAATAAAGGAAGATTTTAGTATAAACTTGTGAAGATGATATTTCACTTGTTTATGTTTATTGCCATGAGCCTACTGTGTCTTACTAACTTACGAATCACAAGAAACCAGCTACACTTTGAGTTGGGCAAACCAACCCATTAGGGCCATACCATGACCATACCATGACCATATTATGAGACGGTCGAACTAAAACGGCAATGTTTATTACACCAATGCTAATAAAGCTAGTTTTTTAGGCAGAGTTAGCAAGGTATTTGAATAGGTTACTCTTATTCATTTGCAGGTGACGTGGATAATCATGTTCACGGGTCTACATGGCGCCAGTGCTTTATGAGATTAAGCTAAAAACTAAGTGAATCAGTTATACAGGAAAGACATATAATTAAGTGTTATTACAAACGGTTTAATAGGCAATGGATGGATTGGATACGGAGGCAGTTACTGTCTGAACGGCCATGATACTCAATGTACCGTAAAGTTATTATTTTACTATGCCTGTGGCACAGCCTGTGTGGATTTCAGTTTTTCTTTAAAAGAAAAAAAAATATTTGGTTCCACTCATTAAAGCTGCAATGTATAACAAATAAGAGAACCAGGGCTTATTAGTGATTTTACTGAATAAAAAAATGTATAATCGGGATCTATGGTAGTTAATTTCTACATGTCAGCTTTTTAAAATTTTGTAACCTTGGACCAAACATTGCTTCTTGTATCAAGTATTAAACTTAGAGTAGTGCCAAATTGTAGCTATTGACGTTTTAAAAATTAAAAGGTGCTTATTTTGTACCTCTTTTGGCAGATCTAAAGAAGTTCAGTAACAACTAGGAGACACCACAGTCTAGCTAGTTTAGTGAGACTACTCACTTAAGGTACGGTTGTAAAATGAAAATAAAATGGTATTACATTTAGGTATATAATCAGACTAATTTAATATCAAAATGTTTTCTGTGGACACCAAAATTAATTTTATGACAATTAACAAAATCTTCGAGAATTGTGAGATTAAGTTTGCACGATTAGGTTGAAGTATTGTAATAACTATGTTGAAGTACATTCAAATTTTACCCTCTATATCAATAGAATTTAAGTTATTGTTTGTTAATTTTTAATTTCATTATTTCTATTCACGTGTGAAAATATTTTGCGAATGCGGTAGTTGTGACGTGAAGGAGTAACAAACATACATACACAAAAACTTTCGCCTTCATTATATTAGTGTGATGAAAGAAGATTGCATTTTTAGACCTGCCTTTTTACATGATTTATAATAAGAGCTTTTCCAAAATAGAATAAGCACCTTTGCTTTAATTATTACATTAGAAGAATTATGAGTCATGCCTGCCCTTGTCACGAAATACCTAATAGTAGGAAGTATCAACTTTTTATTTATTTATTTTCACCACAATCCAGCATTAATTGCTGATTATGTGTAGACAAAATTATGTCGTAACAAACTGGAAATATCAATATCTAACTATGCAAGCCGTTATAGATATATTATGAACATTTAATTAATTTATTAATATTAATACAAATATGATACATAATATTATTATAGTAAAAGCTAGGTAAGGCAAAATGTAAGTGAGGTATCACTAATCTAAACATTTTACTGGTTTTTAGCTTTCATTTTGTACAGTATACACATTCTAAGTGAAGCAATGAGTTTATGAATTTTGTATTTAATTCTGTTAAAATAAAAGATCAAACGTGTTATTTTCTATGTAAGTAAGTAAATGTTATAAAAAATAATTATTATTTAGCCATTGTTGGTTGATTCATGGTTGCTGTGGAATTGTGTACCCGGTGTGTAGTGAGTTAATTTTTTTGAACAAATATAATAGTTGATTTAATTCATAAAATCTAAATCTTTGATAAACTTTTTTTTAATTCTCCCGAAAGGAAACATTATTTCATATTAACTCTCAACTTTATGGTTCGCTCTATTAAACTGGAAGAGTTATTACTGTTGAAGAATATCTTAATGACAACAATTCTTGGATAGGAATATTCTTTTCTTCTTGCGACATATAATTTAAATTAAAATTAAGAGTAAATAATCAAAGATTATGTAATTGACTTAAAAGTTATACTACATTTTTGAAAAGCCGCGGTTCTTAGGTTTAAAGACGTTTATTCTCAAAAGAAATACAATAATTTCACTTGATGATAAAATTACAATGAATACATAAGGTAGTCTTAAATAAATTGTGTGAACACATTGAAAAACAAAGTGGCATGCATGATTAAATATCAAAACAATGTTGTTTTAGTTTTTTTTTAAAAGATACAAATGACTTGTCACATATTAAGTCCTTGGTAAGCTATTATATAACAGTGCTCCCTCAACTTGTATGGTTTTAGTTCCGTAATTTGTTCTTCGTAATGGTATTTGAAGTTTATATTTGCTTCTACTGTTTAAGTATGATTTTGTTTTAAATGTTATTTGAGTATGTGTAGCTCCAGTTACTATTTTCCTAATTAATATACATGTTTTGTATTTATAAAGTTGAGTGATAGACATAACCTTTGTTTTCTTATAGAGTTCTTCTCGGTGTTAACCTGCTTTCCGAACTTTGTGGTAGTTTTGAATTTTCATAAGAGCCTGTGATAATAAGATATGCACCGAAAAATAAAGATTTTCATATTCAGAGACTATAAATATGTTTATTAGTAATTCCAGATACGTCTAAAATTTTATTAGTTTTATATATCTGCATAGCAGTTGATTTTTTTCTCCAGTCTGGACGCATATGGCATTTTTATTTTATGCGAGTTCAAATAAAATGACAAAAAATTATAAGTATACAAATTTTATTAGTCATTCCTCCACGTAACTAAAACATCGTCAGTCCTATATCTCTGCGTAATGGTTGCATCTTTCAGTTCCATGCGAGCGCCGGACGCATGCGCGAGCGCGCCCGCGTGCGCGATCATCACGCCGTTGTCGATGCAGAACCGCTCGTCCGTCGCGAAGATCTTGGCGTTCCGCTCTGTACACATGACAGCCATCATTTCTTGCAGGCGCTCGTTGCAACCGACGCCGCCTACTATCAGCACCTGCGGTCAAAACGTCAATAAAGCGTTACAAACAAAACTTGATGAATGATTAAGCATTTACCAGTGATAAATATAATAATCAGGAAGATAATAATTTGTCGGTAAATAGAAAACGCGCGTGCATCCTGCGAGTGACACGTGATATCTACATCGACTAATATCATCTCCATTTTGCTCGCACTAAGCTTATAGTCCGATATTGATATCAGTAGTTCAATCCACGAAGACGCGTCCCACTCCTTCATAACTCCTTACGAATTGCATGTGAAGTACCTATATTATATGGTGAACAAACTTTTGCCTACATTGTTTATTAACAAGTGACAGCCAAGAACGGAAATTTTGGTTATAGTAGACAAAGGTAGACTTCTTAAAACAAACCAAATTAGCCCAAACTGGACTGAACTGGTGGTAGGAAACTGGTGGTTTCCTAGGAACCGCGAGCCCAATTATAATTATTAAGAAAATAAACCTCATCCGAAGCGCAATGGGCCATAGCTCTCTCTGTGATCTCCACCAGCATGGCGAAAACAGTCTCCTGCAGCGAGTAGCAGAGGTCTTCTGGGGAGTAGTCTTTCAGCAGCTCATCTATTCTGTCCTCCATGTATGACAAGATGCCAGACAAACTGACGTCCATTCCTAAAAATAGATTTAATATTTGGATGAACGGACATACCTTTCATCATAAATTCCACTGTATTATCTCCTTTTTGTCACAAATTGATTTAAGTTTCAGTTTATTTATAAGTGTAATAGTTGTAATATGAAGATTGTTTAAATATCAGCAGTATTGCCCCACAGTAGGGTCCCCAAGGATACACCACTGATATTGGTGAAATTAACAACATCACATTGACATAATATGGTTTGAAGCAAAGATCATTGTTTGAAGCAAAGTATGGTGCTGGTATTACAGAAGAGGACTTCACTTTCACTCACTTCAGTTACCTTTAACACAGTATGGCAAATGTAAGTACTTTTTCCCCTTCTTTGCCATTTGTTCAATGTTGTACCCTGGACTGGGTGCATTGGACAACTTCAAAACTCGCGCGAATCTGAACGAAAAGCAAACATTTTATTAGATTTTAAAGCACTGAAGATTAAAGCTACTCCTAAAGAGAATCTACAAGCAGATAAGGCATAATACATCTGCCAAAAAGAGAAACAATATCTAAGGATTTTTTTTTTACAGGGGGGAAATCTCCATTGAGATATCCAATCTGCAAGTAGATTGAATCATGTGGATTTTCTACCCACTAAATCCCCCTTGGACATCCTCAGAGCTCATGTTGGAAGCCTCCTAGGAAGGAATGTACATGGGTTCAGAAGTATGAAGTCTTATCCATGAAAACTAAACATCTCCATATAATACCTGTGTTTGTTTTAAAGGAGTCAAAACTAAACATACCTGTCCAAACAGTTGCCAACAGCAATGTCGATGGTCTCTCCAAATATCCTGTACCGCTGTCTGGAGTAGGCTATGATCTGTGTGTTGCCGCCACTCACATACAACACTGTTGGGTTGTTGGCTCCTGTTATTAGCCGGCCCATCTCTATATCTGTGTTTGTTGTTAAAGGAGTCAAACAACTTTCATCACTTCCTAACCCCAAAGACTGCACCCAAATCATCACACATTTTTTTGTATTGTAAAACAAGGGTTGACTTTTATGAACCTTGATTAGATGGATTTATCTCTATAAAATATTAGAAAAACTAAAAAAAAACCATTTGTACAATTCAGAGACATTCTCATAAGCATATGCAATAGCGTTTTGCTGTTATCTTGAAAATGGATAATTTCAATTTACCTACTAGTACCCAGAGACACTATATTTACTTTACACAATATATAATCATAAAAGGACTCTACTATAATAATGTTATTATTTGTAGGTTCTGTTGTCACATACAATAATATTGAAGTAACAATAATAATCAGTATTTACCTACCCTGATGAAGGCAAAAGAATCCCATTCTCAGAAGCTTCGCCGGTGACTTCCACTCCCTCTTTGTATGATGGCCACCCGTGTGGACCTGTTATCAGACGAGAGAAGGTTGCGGTTGTATGAAGTAGGAGGAGAAGTCACTAGCAAAGCTTCTGCCAACGAGTTTGAACAACATCAATCATAAAAATACATTTATAAAAGGATACGTCCAATACAATGATTAACACCGAGTATGGGTTTGTTCCACAGCAAGGCGCATGTCCTCGCCACTATCGCACACACAGACAGAGGAGCGCCCATGCCCGGCCCTTTGGTGTAACATACCACATCTAGGTCTTGAGGCTCCACGCCCGACTGGTCGAGAGCTTCCTTGAGCACTTGGTGTATGTTCTCTTGATGATGTTGAGCGGTTTCTCTGGGTAGGAAGCCTGGAAAATTATTATACGCGGATTATCAGCAGCAACAAGTACTATCCTGTAATTCGATATTAAGTATAACAACTAATGAGCTGGTCAAGCTGGTTAGCTTAGCTGGCTTACAACGTATATTAGATCGGCTTAATATATGCTCCTTGGTGATATTTAGGAAATCTAAAAGTGAAATTACCTTCGCCGGGCGGTGTAATGTAAGTTCGTCTGCAATTTGAGAGTATTTCTCCGTCTTTCACAATGCCTATACCTAGCTTATTAGCACTTCCTTCAAATCCTATTGCTAAAACCATAATTTACAAGATAAAGTAAAACTGTTATAAATTAATGTTTTAGCAATTTGCAAAGTAAACAGAGGCACAGATCTGAGATCACTATCGGTTCCTGGTCTGTGACCTGTGACACAGGTCTGTGATCACTATATTAGTTAGGTACGAGTTGGTTACGAGCATCCTGGTCTGTGGGCACTGCTCGTAACCAACTCTTAACAAATATTAGTGATCTGTGCCTCTATTTACTTTGCAAATAATTGTTATTCTTTCGGTTCCTGGTCTGTGGTTACGAGGCACAGATCACTATATATTAGGAACAGAGGCTAGAGCATAAAACCAAAGAGTATAAAACCAATAACCATTGATCTATTACCTCATAGCATAAAAAAAAACCTGGGTTTCTGGTCTGTGCATAAAACATAAAATAAATAATTTCAAATAGTATATCAATCTCTGGATAGCTTAGCTTAGGTACTTTGTACCTACATCTCATTAGTCCATTTTTTGTGCCGATTTGAAGCGCCACCCGCGAACGTCCACGGTACTAAATTGACATTTGTTCGTAGTGACCGCCATTTTGAATGTCATTATATTTTACTTTAGTTCCATGGACGCTCACGCCAGGTTAGGTACCTACGCAACAATCAGCTCCAAAATGGCGAAAATCAAGTGTCTTCATTTTTACGTTGACAGTCAGCACTCCAGAGATAGGTATAGATAGAGCTCAGTGGACTCACACTAAACCGCCATAGACAATTTAATTGCATGGGTAGGTACCTAACATCCGGGCGCGAAAATTTAAATTTTATTTAATTTTTCGACATTATTAGACTACAACTAAAGTAGTGGAAATAAGGAATACATCGCAGGCTAATGACGAAAATGAGTTTTGCGACCACGAAGTTTATACTCAAAATATCTTTATTTCACACTAGCTGTTGCCCGCGGCTCCGCCCGCGTGCAGTTCGTTTTTTTTACAAAAATGTTTCCCGTGGAATTTCTTAATTTTTCCCAAGATAAATGAGTGGTCCCTGGGTTCGATGGACCCGTAAAGGAGTCTTCTTCCAATCTCTCCTGTCAACGTGCTATCTTCTTTCACACAATTTACCTATATCTTCTTTGGTCTTCCTCTACTTATAACACTCTGTCGAAATCGCTTATGTTACTCAATTTGCATGGAGTAAGACAGAGTGGGGCATGTCATCGTGGATTGTAATATCTATACTAACCAAACTTATTCTGAGATGATACCAACGCCCAGATATTGTAATTAAGCATTCTGATGCGCTGCTGTGTACGTAGCAACCCGTTCCTGCTACGTACGGGTTATCTTGTATAGTTATACCTAGTTGCACGATCAAAAAGACGATTTAAACTGTCGATATTTCAACCCCGTTTTGATTGTGCTACGTAGATAAATAGCTATAGGTTTTTTTAAACATCCCACGGGTGCTCTCAAATTTTTCATGATGAAAAGTATCTTAAATGTTGACCGGGCATATATATAAAGTAGGATCATAAAATTTCATTTAAATCCGTTACTTGAAAGACGCCTGCTTTTCCTGTTTTTGTAATGTTTTCTTTCCCGTGGAAACTCGATTGGATTAATAAGTTTTACTATATATATATATATATATATATATTTTGTTAAAGAGGCAACATAAGGTATCAGCATAACATTTTACTAAATTAAGTTCATTAGTTGTTGTTTACAAAGCTGTTAAATTAATTGCAGTTTTTTAACTATCCCACGGGAACCCTTTATTTTACCGGGATGAAAAGTATCCTATATGTTGACCAGGGACATAAGCTACCACCACACAAAATTTCATTGGAATCGGTCAAGCCGTTCCAAAGATTAGCCCGTACAAACAGACAGACAAACAGAACAGATAAATAGACAAACAGAGAAACAAAAAATTTGAAAAAAATTTAAATTAGTTCTATTTCACTTCTTACATCCCCCTGACTCCGTTTTTAGCATTTTTTTTATTTGTACAGAAATTCGACCTCTACAGATTTATTATATGTAGGTATGTATTGATTGATGATAGGCTCTAGGTAACGTACAGTCTCTTGTAAAACGTCAGTGATATTTGTTGCATATTGTATGGTGATTTACAACTTAGTTTACGAGGGTTCACAAACGCGCCCTGCCGCTGAGAAGAAGCCCTCAACAAACTCAGCCGGGTATTTTTTATGTTATCACCATTTAACAAAATAAATATAAAATACTAAGACTAATTATTAAGGTACGACTAAATAAGGTACCTACTCGTATGTAACGGAGCAATTTATTATTTATCAGTCACTTTCAAGGGTTCGTGTCGCTAATTTTTATACCTAGTCCTTAATTTATACTGTAGTATGCCTTATGTATACAGTGGATCGAACTAGCGATAATTTAAGGGAGTGTTCTATAGCTCATTACAAGCAAAAAAAATCCCCCACAATGGGGGGGGGGCCTCCTCCCCTTCCCGGTAGAGCCATTTCAATTTTGTATGCGCTTTTTTGGGTATGTGCACACACACACACAGTAATAACTCGAAAGTCTGTTGCTTCACATCACACATGTTCTTAAATGGTCTTATTCGACTGGATACAATATTCTCCATCGCTGAATACCTAATAATAGTGTTAAAAAGATTCCGACGAATTGAGAACCTCCTCCTTTTTTTAACATCGGTTAAAAACGTTAAAATAATACAGTCAAAAATGCCTCGAATAAAAAAAAATGAAAATGTGAAGTTATTCGTAAATTTTGCAGAAACGGGATGGCTAAGACCATAATTTTTTGTTTGCCGGCTGTTGCGTGACCGCGCCGGAGCAGCGGAGGACCTTTATAGGTATAAGTAAGTACATATAGGCAGCATCTATCCGATTGTGTCGCGTTCAGCGCTGTCGGGGAAGGAACTGGGGATATTACCTACGCGGGACAAACGGGCCGGGACAAAAGTATTTCTAACGCGGGACGGAGTCCGCGGGCACTGCTAGTATGATGCAATGATTTACTTATTAATTATTAATTTCAGTAAATGAAAAAACTCATTCCCATATATATACAGGGTTACATAAGAAATGTTGAGAAATATCAAATATTCAATACTTTACAGAGATACTCTATTTGTTCCTTATCTGTAATGTAACATCGGCATTCGGCAAGTGCAACGTTGCGGACCGCGGCGCGGTGGCGCGCGAACTCGCGGCGCGAACCCGCAACAGAGTAATGCCACTTTACAGAAATAACATTTTTTGTATAATCCTGTATAAGCCTAAGGAGTATATTAGCCTATTATTTTATTTCGAGAAATAAAATGAAATTTTGATTTGGCCGGGCGGCCGGATGTCGACGTTTTTGCAGTTTGTGAGTTATCGGGAATAGTGTTACCACATCTCAGGATTTATCCTGGAGGGGATCCTGGATATTCGGACTTTTCTCAGGATTGCGGCCGGATTTTGCAAATCTCAGGATTTACAGTCTTTTCAATAAAATACAGCTTTCATTTTAAAGATCTCTTTAATAAAAAGTTAAACAAACCTTATCACACAATGTTACGAGTATAATACCATGAGATGACGCTATATGAGGTGTTGGGTTCATTTTTTACAGATTTTTTAGGGTTCCGTAGCCAAATGGCAAAAAACGGAACCCTTAGACGACTGCCCAAAAAGGCAGTCGTGTAAAAAACCAGTCGTGTGCGAGTCGGACTCGCGCACGAAGGGTTCCGTAGTCCGTACCATATGTAAATATATAACGTAGCGAGATGATATAAAGTCACTATATTAGGCTAATACGTAGTATGGTAGGTAATTAAAGGGTTGGGGTTTCCATCATCGACCAAAAACGAGCGAAAAAATTCACCCCTTTAATAAGTATATTATATTTTATTGTTTTTTTGGTAAGAAATACATAATCTATGTAAATGTAAGTAATGCAACATTTTAAGTTTGACAATCCTACCAGTCAAACCTTGCCATCTATTTGCTACTTTTGCTCCACGTGCAACAGGCGAATAGATTTACTTACTTTAAACTTGAGTAGGTATTATAGCACCTTAGTGCTATAACACTTTAGAGTGAGTTTTCATGTGATTTACTAAACAATTTTTCTTGCCAAAAATACGATTACATACATCGCAACAAAAAGGTGGTTTCGATTCGTGAGTTTTAATGTGAGACACTAAAGTACCTTTATGAACAAATTTACGATTACATAAATCGCAACAAAAACGTGGTTTGGATTCGTGACTTTTAATGTGAGTCACTAAAGTACCTTTGTGTACATATTTACGATCACATAAATCGCAACAAAAAAGTGGTTTTGATTCGTGAGTTCTAATGTGACTCACTAAAAAACATTTTTGTGCAAATTTACGATGACATAAATCGCAACAAAAACGTGTTTTACAACTTTTACTTCTAATGTGATTTACTAAAGAGCTTTTGTGTACAAATTTACGATGACACGAATCGCAACAAAAACGTTTTTTACAACTTTTAAGTCTAATGTGACTCACTAAAGAACTTTTGTGTGCAAATTTATGATGACATAAATCACAAGAAAAAGGCTTTTCGCCCGTGTGAATTTTCATATGGCTCAGTATATAATGTTTTTGTGCAAATTTACGATTACATATATCGCAAGAAAAAGGTTTCTTGCCAGAGTGAGTTATGCTGTGACTAATTAAATTTTTTTTGTGGGCAAATGAACGATTACATATATCGCAAGAAAAAGGTTTTTCGCCCGTGTGAGTAGCCATGTGTCTCCTTACGTGACATTTTCGAGTAAATTTTAAATTACATATTTTGCAAGGAAAGGGCTTCTCACCAGTATGGATACTCATATGCCTTTTCAAATGACATTTCCGTGCAGTTTTAAAATCACATAACTGACAAGCGAAAGGCTTTATTCCAGTATGAGATTTCATGTGATTGTGTAACTGATTAATTTGTGCAAATTTGTACTCACACAATTCACAAGAGAAAGGCTTTTCGCCACTATGAACTTTCATGTGACTCAGTAAATGGGGTTTACTTTTACATGTATAGTCACACAAATGACAGGAATAAGGCCTCTCAGTAGAATGAGTTCTCATATGCACCACTAAAGAACTCTTTTCTGCGCATTTATACTCACACAATGTACAAGAGTAAGGCCTTTCGCCGGTATGGTATCTCATGTGAATTAAAAACTTATTAACATATCTATATCTAAAATCACACAAGTGACACGAAAAAGGCTTATCTAAACTAGTGCTTCGAGTGTCACGTTTCACTGAACGAGAGAAAGCCACTTGATTCTGACTTGCTGTTAGATAATCTTTGCAATATTTGAAAGCTCTATTAATATTTTGACAGTCATACAAACTTATAGCGTTGCGTGAATCCGTCGGAAATTCATCTTTTACAAGTACAGTATTCATGGAACTGTTTAAAACCTGGTCTACGCTTGATACTTTAAGACTGTCAGGTAGCAGATTTTCTAATGCGTTGTTGATTTCAATATTGACCTGGATTGTATTGTTTTTTTCAGCTGCAGTGTGCACTAGGTATTTGTAAATTTTTGCTCGATTCGAAGACGAAGGAGTGGCTGAAACAAAATATTAATTATAATTTAATACTTTATATGTACGAGTATATATAAAACTGCTTGTAACTTGTACTTATACACTTAAAGGAGAATGACACAAAAATAAAAAATAAAAAAGTAATTAAACGTTTCGAAACTTGTGGAACCGCCAAGCCACTTATAAAACTTAGTAAATTAACCACTTAGAAAATCAGATTATTAGGAATTCCCTGTTAATATCTTACTAAATATTTTTTTCATAATATTGAGAATATTTCTAATGTTCTATCCGATGATTTGGTAAAGACGCAAGGTATAGCCCAATTTTCAAACAAGAATCGGCATTATCCTTTACTGATCTCCTCTTATTATCATATTATTTCTGAAATATTTACCGAAGGTACTCGGTTGCAGGTCATCATTTAGCTTGTAACTGACCAGCCTGTGAAAGAAAAATTTAGATATGCTGTAGGATGTTTGGCGATACAACAGCTAAATGTATGGGCATAATAGTTTTTCATTCAACTTCAATTTAAATTATTTTTTACAATTGGAATGATGAGCAGATGTCTGTACTCACTTGCTCTGATTGTTGTAAGAAGAGCCCCCGCTGCAGCTAGCAGATGTACCAGGCTCGCATACTTGTGAAACGTTACGTTCACCACCATTGCCAGTGTTCTGCAATATATAAACATTTCTGTCTTTCGAGTGCCCAGCAGATTCGAACATATTTTTGTTAGGTACTGTAAAACTAAAAAACCGGCCAAGTGCGAGTCGGACTCGCGCACCGAGGGTTCCATACCATAAAAGAAGTAAAACATTAAAAGAATCACTTTTGTTCATGATTTTACGAGTATAATTTACATATAGGTACTTTTGTTGGCAAACCGCAAACCTAAATTTGTTTTCGGCGGATTATTGTTATTAGCAAAAAAAGTATAATAATTAGAGGGTTGATTTTATTTTTCCTGTAAAATATACGTTAACTTTTATTGATTATATTTATTTCAGATTTTTGGAATGATAAACTTCGGAGATAAGGGGGGGGGAACGGTATTTTTTTCGACAGTTTGCCCAATAAATCAAAAACTATCAGGCATAAAAATAAATAAAAATTGGTTTTAGAATATACAAGTAACGCCCTTTCATATGATACCCCATTCAATATTGTTATCTCATTTTGAAATTTCGGCGACCCGGTATTCCCCCCTTTTTAAATAAAAATAAAAACAATTTTCATATTTTTACGATTGCTATGACGTCGCGTCACTATTATCTATAATTATTCTAAATTTCAGGTCGATAGCTTGAATAGTTACTGAAATAATCGAGTGTGACAGACGGACGGACGGACGGACGGACGGAGAAAGTCTCACCATAAGGGTTCCATTTTTACCAAATTGGTATGGAACCCTAAAAAAAGCCTAATTCGATTCGACATACATATTCGATGAAAAACAAAGATATTTTGAACAATCTATACTTATAATAAAACTGTAAAGGGTCGAATTCTGTACATTGGAGATATTTTGAAAATTTTTGTTGGAGGACACTATTTAGTCGATACTGAAGCCAAAACTGTAATTTGTTTAATTTTTGTCTGTCTGTCTGTCTGTCTGTCTGTCTGTCTGTCTGTCTGTCTGTTTCACGACCGCGCATCACGGCTTATCCACTGGATGGATTTAAATGAAACTTGACATGATTATAGTTCATACTCCGAGGTAGGACATAGGATACTTTTTGTCCCGGAATTCATCATGGTTTCCCTGGAAGACGGCATCAAAGTCAAAATGTGTATTTAGTTATAATTCATTAACCCGTTGTCCGATTTCATTCATTCTTTTTTTGTTAGAAAGGACGTTCTTTACAAATTATTCCGTATAAATTTTATCATCATCACTTTTGTAGTTCAGAAATTATAGACATCAGAACCTTTATCGATGAGTTCAAGTAGGTGACTTGAAACTCGGAATGGACAAGCACCTAGGGCTAGGACGTAAGGGCTCAAGTCAGACTGGAGTACCCTTACAGCCGTAAATAAATATACTTAGCAGAAAATTTTGTATGGTTTAAGATTTTTCACTTTTAGGGTGAACAAAAATCATGAATTTATCACCACGTTATACCGTATAACGCCATCTCTACAAATTATGTGGAACTTGAATGTAAAATTTGGAGATAGGTACTACCGAATTTTTGTTAATAATAATTAATTTTCACGTAATGTACTGTTCCTTGACTTTATATTAAGATGGCACTGTTGAGACACGAACAGATTAAAGTTTTCACTTTTGTGGACATTCCCAGAGTGCCACGTCTTTTTTATCATCCGCAACATGGAAAGAGTAAAATAATGGTTCACAAATACTTTTAACTCTCAGGTATGAACTGGTCCTAACCGATTAACCGTAATAGGTCTTTTTATACGTAAAGAAATATATAGCCATTGCCCATTCTGATACTTGGGATTGTATTGAGATGAAGCAAAGATTTTTAACAGACTCTTATCCCAGTGGTACCTACCCGGCCGAACTCTGAAAGAAGATTTCTACCACCAGTACAACTTTTCACATGATTTAATAATTTTTGACATATTTCGTGGTTTCACAATAAAAATCACAATGAAAAGGACGATTTTAACTGTCGATATTTCGATACATTGGTACAAGTCGTGGTCACGTAGTGACCACGACCTGTGCCATTGGGTCGAAATATCGACAGTTAAAATCGTCCTTTTGATCTTTCGATTACGTAATTAATGAAACTTTATATTTCTTATTAAAAAAAGGAGTTTTCAAAATCACCACAAGATAACCCGTGCGAAGTAAGAACAGGTTTCTGTACAACATCACACCAGAATCCCGCGAAAATCAAGGAATTCTACGGTATATGTAAAAAAAATCGTAATTCACGCGGGCGGAGCCGCGGGCAACAGCTAGTCTGACAATAATAATTTGTCTCATAAAAAAGTTTAATAACTGCAGTGATAGTGGTAAAATGTAAACGTGGCGAATTCTGCCCTCCGATTAGTTGACGTGAATCAGGGATCCAATCAACGGTCAGAATTATTGAACGATTACGATAACGATGAATACGTTTTTCTTACACAATCTAGAGGCGTGTCTTCCCTTCCACCTACTGTTATAATCTTATAATAATATATACCTATATATAAGGGTGCTTTTATACCAAACATGTGCCACGTTGTTTCGTAAGTTCTGTGTCAAACGGCACCAGTAGGAACCACTTGAGCCTATAAAATGAAAAGCTCAAGTGGTTCCTATTGGTGCCGTATTCATGACGAATCGTTTTTATTTTAAGGTTCCATACCAAAATGGTAAAAATGGAACCCTTATGGTGAGATTTCTCCGTCCGTCCGTCCGTCACACTCGATTATTTTAGGAACTATCAAAGCTATCAACCTGTGGAATAGTTGTAAGTAATTGTGGCACACCATCAATGCAATTAAAAAAATTAAAATCTTTTTTTATTTTTATTTAAAAAGGGGAAAACCGGGTCGTCGAAAAATGGGGTATCATATGAAAGGGCGTTACTTGTGTATTCTAAAACCAATATTTATTTACTTTATGCCCGATAGTATTTGATTTATTGGCCAAGCTGTCGGAAAAATACCGTTCCCCGCACCATGTCTCCGAAGTTTACCAAGCGAAAAATCTGAAATAATTAAGATTAATAGGAATAAACGTATATTTTACAGAAAAAATAAAATCAACTCACTAACTAATATACTTTTTTTGATATTAACAATAAACCTCTAAAAACAAAGTTAAGTTTGATGTTCGCCAACAAAAGTACCTACTTGTAAATTATTATACTCGTAAATTCAAGGGACAAAAGTTATTCTTAACGTTTTACTTCTTTGATAGTATGGAACCCTCGGTGCGCGAGTCCGACTCGCACTTGGCCGGTTTTTTATTTAGAAGTCAAAGTAAACATGCTTTATTTTACTCAGGCCTAACTTATGTGTATAGCTACTATACTTATATTTATTTTAGAAATGCTTTGAAAATAAAAATGCCAACAATTGTTTCAATTGCATATGTATATTTATGAAATATTTGTTCCCACAACCCTGGTACCTATGTTACAACTTTTTATTATACAAATAATTTCTCTAACTTACGCTTAGTCTGAGATACAACGCTGTCGCTTGGAGCCACAGATTTTACTTGGAGCGTTCATTTTTAATGCGATTTTACATACTTAAACTGGATAAGTTAGAGTTGCACTCGCCCAACGAGGATTTTCTACAAATTTATCGGTACGTATACTTGTAGTTAATTCAAATAAAGACTTGACGTATCAAAATCAAAACATGGATTATGAGTGACCAATCAAAACCAACGAAAATCATATTTTGACTTTGATGAGTTATGAGTGACTAATCAAAACCAACGAAAATTATGTTTTGATGACGTAGTTCATTAACAATTGATACATTTTTACGCTGACAAGAGCGATCGCGGGAGAAGTAGTAACTCTCCACTAACATTTTGGTAAGGTAAGGTTAAGTCAAGTATCTTGCATTTCAGCTGGAAATGCAGGATACTTGAGGCACAATTAAAGTAGCACATTTGTAACTGTAAGTACATCTGTATTTGTTGTTTGTCTTTGTTGCACAAAGGTGCACATTTTATGTCAGTTGGTTGTGTTTTTTCAGGTTTTACAGGGAGTTTTCATACAATTAATTCAAATCTTATTCCACTTATAGCACTTTAGAGTGAGTTTTCATATGAGTTGATAAACTTTTTTTTTTGCTGAAGAAACGATTACATGATTTGCAACAAAAACGTGGTTTGGAAGTGTGAGTTTTAATGTGATTCACTAAACTACTTTTGTGTGCAAATATACGATCACATTTATCGCAAATAAAACGTTTTTTGCAACTTTTAGTTTCAATGTGACCAACTAATGTATTTCTGTGTGCAAATCTACGATGACACAAATAACATGAAAAAGGTTTTGTGCCCATGTGAGTTTTCATAATATGATTCTCTATAGATTTTTTTTGTACAAATCTACGATTACACATATCGCAAGAGAAAGGTTTTTTACCACAGTTATTTTTAATGTGAACCAGTAAATTATATTTTTGGGTATATGAACGATTACACAAGTCGCAACAAAAACGTTTTTCGCCAGTGTGAGTAGCCATGTGTCTCGTTACATGACACTTTCGGGAAAATTTTATATTACATATCTTGCAAGGAAAGGACTTCTCACCGGTATGGATGCTCATGTGCCTTTTCAAATGACATTTCTGTCTAAATTTACTATCACATAACTGGCAAGCAAAAGGTTTGATTCCTTTGTGAGTTCTCACGTGGGTGTATAACGGACCCGTATGTGCAAATTTGTGCCCACAAAATTCACAAGAGAAAGGCTTTTCGCCACTGTGAATTCTGATGTGACTCACCAATAGGTATTTACTTTTACATGTATAGTCACATGACTGACAGGAAAAAGGCCTCTCAGTGGAATGAGTTTGCATATGCACCACTAAATTATGTTCCTTTCGGCATTTATACTCACATATTGTACAAGATAAAGTCTTCTCACCAGTATGTATTTTCATATGTCTCACAAACTTATGTTTATATAGACTCTGACTTACTGCTTGATCTTTGCAATATTTAGAAGCTACATCAATATTTTGACTATCACGCAAACTTATAGCATTGCGTGAATCCGTCGGAAATTCGTCTTCTATAAGTATAGTATTTAAGGAACTGTTTAAAGCCTGGTCTATGCTTGATACTTTGAGACTGTCAGGTAGCTGATTCTCTAAAACGTCATTAATTTCAATATTGACCTGGGTTGTATTGATTTTTTCAGCTGCAGTGTGCACTTTGTATTTGTTGGTTTTCGCTAGTTTCGCAAACGCAGGCGTGTCTGAAACAAAATATTAATTATTATTATTTAATGCTCTATAGTATATAACTAACTATTAGTTAATACTACTTAATTTAAAAATATCACACTATATAACACCAACTTATGTATTAATCTAATAGGCACTAGTTCATGAAATAAGTAATATTATTGTAATTTATTACACACAAAGATGATCAAAACAGTTTTACAAAAATTTTATATTAGTTTATATTTATATTAAAAAAAATTGAAACTGTTTTTTGAAGATATTTATTTAAACTGTATAGAGTAAAGGGCAGAACTATTCTACATTAAATTTCCGTTCTAAAAAACATATTTTCAAAGATATAAATTAATACCATATGGGCTAAATAAGCTTCACAAAAATTATTTATTTGTAATCCACAATTTTAAAGTAAAAGCAGTTATTGCGAGTTACCCTAGGAGATAGGCATATGCTATCGCGGACTTTTTTGCAGATTTTGATACGTTCTTTAATATTGTAGAACATTGTTTTGATCTATCCTCATAGTATCCGCAGCGTACGCGATGAAAGCAATTTTTTTTTGCGACTTGGATTACATTATTCAAGTTTTAGTAATGATGCATAGTTAATTTTGGAAATTATTATAGCCTATGACACTCCACGATAATGTAGCTTTCTATTGGTGACAGAATTTTGAAAATCGGTTCAGTAGATCCAGAGATTACCCCTTACAACGTCACAAACTCACAAACATCGTTACGCTACCTCTTTATAATATTAGTATAGATATAGATTATTTCTGAGATATTTACCAAAGGTACTCGGTTGTAGGTCATCATTTAGCTTGTAACTGACCAGCCTGTGAAAAAAAAATAGGAATATGCTTTAGGATTTTTTGCGATACAACAGCTAAATGTATGGGCATAATAGTTTTTAAGTTAACTATGCATGTTACTATTTAGACTACTACTGTTTCGATTAAGAGATCGATTGCTGCACGCTGCAGTGGTCAATCTCGAACCGCAGGTCAAGCACAACATAAAAATTGTAAGTTTGTACGCGACTGGGGGCGTCCTTAATATTTTTTTTCAATTCTACTCAAATCGTTATTGCAAAACTTGGCGTTAAAGGTCTTAAAATATAATCATGCTTATTACAATTACAATTTGAACTAAATGCTGGATATAGCTACCAGGTTGTAGAGAAAAGTGAAATAATGATGAGTGGCAGTGTGTACTGACTTGTTTTGAGTGTTGTGAGAAGAGCCCCTGCTGCAGCTCGCAGATGTACCAGGCTCGCATACTTGTGAAGCGTCACGTTCACCATCACTGCCAGTGTTCTGCAATATATAAAACAAATGCTTGACATTTCTGTATTTAGAGTGCCCAGCAGGGAGGCTACTCACGTCACGTTTCACACATTCACACCCGGTTTCTTCAACTATAACTTTTACTGAAAAGTAAAACAATAGCAAGCATAATATAATTCCTTTTAATCCTATTCGACATACAAAGATGAAAGACAAAGATATTTTATACAATCTGACAATAATTTGTCTACTAAAAATGTTTGATAACTGTAGTGATAGTGGTAAAATGTAAACGTGTCTTCCACCTACTGTTAAAATCTTATAATATTATAAGAGTGCTTTTCGACCAAACATGTGCCTCGTAAGTTCTGTGTCAAACGGCACCAATAGGCACCACTTGAGCTTATGAAATGAAAAGATATTAATTACGAATTGTTTTTGTTAAAAAGTCAAAGTAAAAATGATTTATTTTACTCCAGACTAATTTATAGATACCTGCTATTTATTTTAGAAATGCTTTGAAAATAAAAATGCCAACAATTGTTTCAATTGCTTATGTATATTTCTGTAATTTTTTTCCCACAATCGTGGTATGTTACTTTTAGATACAATTCATTTCTCCTTACGCTTACTTAAAATAGTCTGAGATACAACGCTGTCGCTTGGAGCATTTATTTTTAATGCGACATTACAAAAACTGGGGTAGAGTTGGATTCGCCCAACGAGGGTTCCTTACTTTATTGGTTTGTATACTTATAATAGATTTAAATAAAGACTTGATGTATCAAAATCAAAACATGGGTTATGAGTTAGGACCATTGATTAAAAATATTACAGGATCGGCACTTACTGAGGTCACGCATACATTTTTAGGCTCCGTCCTGAAGCGGGATTTTTAATTTGTCAAAACTGTAAAATGGCGCTAATGTATGCGACCGACCGCGGTATTTGCTGTCAGCGGTACCAAAATGTACGACGCGCGACACCATATTTGAGAAATATTTGGCTTCACTTCAACATACGTCACATCTAACAACTTTCCCATCCTCTTAGCGTAGCGTATTTCGTCATTGGTTAGGACTTATGAGTGAACACGAAAATCATGTTTTGACTTTGAGGGGTTATGAGTGACCAATCAAAACCAATGAAAATTATGTTTGTTATTGATGCAGTTCTTTAGCAATTGATACATTTTTACGCCGATAAGGGCGATCGCGGGAGAAGTACTTAACTATCAGCAAAATTTTTGGTAAGGTTCAGCTGAAATCCAGGATACTTGAGGCATAATAATAAAAGTTGCAGTTGTAAGTTTTCATACAAATAACTCATATCTTATTCCACTTTAACACTTTAGAGTGAGTTTTCATATTAGTTGATAACCTTTTTTTGCTGAAGAACCGATTACATGATTTGCAACAAAAACGTGGTTTGGAAGTGTGAGTTTCAATGTGATTCACTAAACTACCTCTGTGTGCATATATACGATCACATTTAACGCAAATAAAACGTTTTTTTGCGAATTTTAATTTCAATGTGAACCACTAATGTATATTTCTGTGTGCAAATCTACGAGTATGATGACAGAAATCTCATGAAAAAGGTTTTGTGCCCATGTGAGTTTTCATAATATGATTCTCTATGGATTTTTTTTGTACAAATTTACGATTACACATATCGCAAATGAAAGGGTGTTTGACACGGCAATTTTTAATGTGAACCTCTAAAGAATATTTTTGGGCAAATGCACGTTTACACAAGTCGCAAGAAAAAGGTTTTTCGCCAGTGTGAGTAGCCATGTGTCTCTGTACATGACACTTTCGGGAAAATTTTAAATTACATATCTTGCAAGGAAAGGGCTTATCTGCAGTATGTGTACTCATATGTCTCTCCAAACAAAATTTCCGTGCAAACTTAAAATCACATAACTGACAAGCGAATGGTTTTATTCCTGTGTGTAGTTTCGTGTGTGCCACTAAAAGGGTTTTAGTTTTACAGGTATGATCACATAACTGACAGGAAAATGGCCTCTCAGTGGAATGAGATACCATATGCACCACTAACTGAGCCTTTAGTTTGCATTTATACTCACACATTGTACAAGAGAAACGCTTCTCGCCAGTATGCTTTCTCATTTGATTCACAGACGTATCATTATGTCTAGGCTTATCTAGGTTAGTGCGAGCTTGAGTGTTACGTTTCACCGAACGAGAGGAAGTCTGAGTAAGAGTCACTGCACTCTGACTTGTTGCCAGATTATTATTGGAATATTTAGAAGCTCCATTAATATTTAGACTGTCACACAAACTGACACCGTTGCGTGAGTCCGTCGGAAGTTCAGTATTTATGGAACTGTTTAAAGCCTGGTCTATGCTTGATACTTTGAGACTGTCAGGTAGCTGATTCTCTAACGCGTCATTAATTTCAATATTGACCTGGGTTGTATTGATTTTTTCAGCTGCAGTGTGCACTTTGTACTTGTTAATATTCGCTCGTTTCGCAGACGCGGGAGTGACTGAAACAAAAAATTGAAATATGTTAACTTACTTAATCTTATATGCCTGTTGGTCTTAATTTAGTACTAAGGTACCAAAAAATAGCTAATGGTGATTGTGGTGCAAGAAATCAAAGGAGACGCTCCAAGTTTGTATGGAGTATAGGTCTCATTTTAAACAAAGCAATTATAAATAAAATATTGAACTGTTCTTTATTTCAGATGGTACCAATTAATATTATTTATTCTCTGTACGTAATAATGGTGGACGGATTCGTGTTTTTGGCGTTAGCTTTCCAAAGTATCATAATTTCGTGAGGTCCGGTTTCCACCAAAGCGCAGAGAAGAGACAAGAGGAGATGCGCTACGAATTAGTCTAGTCATTTCCACCGATGCGGGGACGAGATGTCGGCTGACGTTTTCGCGCATGCGTGGCGCCGGAAAAAGGCGGTGACGAACGAAGCGCGCGAGTGTCTGCGTCGCCGCTCGAACGCCCGATTATAGACACCTGCAACTAACGTCTGCAACTGCAGGGCGATCGGCTAAAAATGTATCAATTATTATTAAAGAACTGTGTCAATGTCAAAACGTGATTTGCAAGCGTTGTGATTGTGTGACAACACCCATGTTTTGACATTGATATAGTTATTTAACGATTGATACATTTTTGGCCGATCGCCCTGCTGAGCTCTTCCGCGCCGCTTGTTCGCTCGCGGCACAAAATTCCATAGAAAAATCCTCGATCCAAAGATAACCGAAGAGGACATGTGGCAATAACTAAATCTGATTGGTTATTCAAAAGATCTCTCTTCTAGCCTCTTCTACGCTTTGGTGGAAACCACACTTGAAAGACCCAAGTCAAGCAAATAAGAATAGATGCTAAGCCATATTATATTTTGTATTTCGGCAATAATTTTAATTTCGGCAATATAACTTCGTAGAGATATTTATTATTTACCACAGGTTTGAGCAGAGCTTGCAAGCAGCTGGCAGTCATCATTTAGCTTGACTCTGACTGACCTGAAACATAGAAACGTAATCTATTTGTTTCGAAAAAAATCTATAAGCTTTTAAAGTTTGACAATTCACCCCTAAATGAGTCAGTAGGGGATGGATCATTTTCTTAGCAGTCTGATTTTTAAGTTAACTACATTATGATCTGCCAGAGGTGTGTCATTGATACCAGTCTATGCAGCATGTAGACATAAATTGTTCACTTATGTCGATCTCTTTCCTGTTTATATAAATTGACTAAAAAGAGAAAAGAAATCAAAACAGAAACAAAAGTAGACAAAATTATCCTTAAGTGCACATCCTAACCCCGCAGGACTATATAGCAGGACTATAGGTGCTGGATATACCTGCTAGCTACAGCAGGTTCTAGAGGAGAGCGATAATAATGAGACAAAAGAGGTAATGATGAGTGGCAGTGTGTACTGACTTGTTTTGAGTGTTGTGAGAAGAGCCCTTGCTGCAGCTCGCAGATGTACCAGGCTCGCATACTTGTGAAGCGTCACGTTCACCATCACTGCCAGTGTTCTGCAATATAAAAAACAAATCATCTCAATTAGGTATTTGAGCTGTTGGAGATCAAACCCTAAGTCCTTGGGGTCCCATTAAAGAAGTAACTTCTTTTATTGAGAAATCTAATAGTAAATCTATTACAAATTAAAGATTTTTCATAATTACAATAACTAGCTCACCTGGCAAATTTAGTTTCACCATGTAAATTATTTCTCACTTGGGTGACTTACGGGTTTGGAAAACAGACCTATTCCAACCAAAACACTGCCCACCAAATTTAAAAATGGGCAAAATCGATTGTTGTATGAGATTTTGTTGTATTTTGTATGAAAACTAAATATTCTATAAATATTTTTATCGCCCCTTTAAATACCTATTTATTTTACTATATTTTTTGTGGCAACAAAAATATATCTAAATATATTTTTAGTGTATTAACTATCACGGTTCAAGAGATACAGCCTGGTGACAGACGGACGGACGGCGAAATCATAGTAATAGAGTTTCGTTTTTACCCTAAAAAAGCGCTCACCTGGAGATGCCAAGTCATATGTTCAAGGTGCTCCCGTTCACTGGAAAATTCCTCAAAGCAGAGTACACATGTGACGGAAGAAGATATGTTTATCTCGGTCCTATCCTTTGTTTTGGACGCGTGTTTCGTTACTGCAGAGCTGGATGCCGCCTGCGTCTTCTGGAGAGCTTTACAAAGTTCATCATCCACTTGCTTCATTGCCTGCATTATGCTTCCATCAGATATTGAGTTTTCTGCCTCTTTGGCGTTTTTCAACTGAGGCCCATTATTTCTCTTATTTGTGATTGTGATATTTGCTTCAAGTCTGTGCGCTGCTTTTTTTAATTTCTCTATCTGTCTGTCATAATTTATGTGCAAGTTACAGTGGTCAGGTCCGTGCGTTGTGGTCACAAAGTTATCCTTTAGTTGGTGTTTCGTGCGGTTTATCATTTTTATGTGCCTTATTGTAATCTGAAACAATTTTCATATTGAATAGAAACACAACTCGCTTAACTTACAAAATTTTACATGTGTTTATACTTCAGCATAATATGCATTTTACAAATATTATAATTAAAGAATCCAGCCAAGTGCGAGTCGGACTCACGGACAGAGGGTTACATACTTTCCGTAATTACTGTTTAAATTTCATGTTGATAGTTTTAATTATTTCTAACTCTGTTGTTTAAAATAATACTCCACTGTGACAAACATACAGACAGATGTAAAAAAATTACAACACCCTTTTCATGTGATACCCCACTCAATATTCTTATCTCATTTTGAAATTTCAACACTCCGGTCCCCCCCCCCCCCTCTTTTAAATAAAAATTAATAATTATGATTGCAATGAGGTTGGGTCACTATTACCTATAACTATTCCAAATTTCAGATCGATAGCTTTAGTAGTTATTGTAATAATCGAGTGTGACAGACGGACGGAAAAAGTCTCACCATAAGGGTTCCATTTTGGTATGGAGTCCTAAAAATGCAGACTGACGAAGTTTATCATGTTATTTTGTACTCACTATTTCGTGTTTTTCAACTAGCTCCATTATCAGGGAATGGGCTCTCAAGCTCCTATCTCTAAATCTATTAAACTTGATCAAACTGTGGGCGCAGTGTACGCAAACTCTTTGTTTTATGTCTCCTTGATTAAACACCTGAAATAAAATTACTGTTTAAAGGTGGAAATTAATAACCTATTCGATCCGAATTAATCCTATCTGAGATAGAAATTTGACATAAGCTCCATACATGTTATGTCCAATTTCTATCTCTGGTAGGTAGGTCACATCTGGATAGGATAGGTTATTAATTTCGGCCGTAAAACGTCAGAAGTATTGAACTAAGTGCAACAAGATTATGTTAACAGTTTTGAAAGAGACCGCCAAAACCAATTCAACTTGGTTGGTAAGCTTATACCTTATAGCCAAAACCTGTCGTTCTGGCTGTAAGCAGAGGGCTAACAGCGAGATAAATATAACTATTTATTAGATAACTAGCTTTTGCCCGCGGCTTCGCCCGCGTGAATTTCGGGGTTTTACAAATCCCGTGGGAGTCCTGGATTTTCTGGGAAAAAAACAGCATATGTGTTAACCTAACTTCAGAAACACGATTGGATAAAAATTTCTCGCCAAAAAGTTTTCCCAAAAATTGCTCCAAAATCTCAATTTTTCTAATTGCCATCGAAAACTACGATGGACATAATTGTAATTTTGTTTTAATGTATCGGTAAAAAATAATTCCCAAAAACGCTCAGAACGACATTTAAATAACTGGCTTAGTTTTTGAAGTAATTAGGTAAAACAACCTTTTTCTGTTATATTCTTCCGCAACGCTGCATACTAACCTAACCTTTTTTTTTTTTTTATCGTGGGGAATCCTCATGGATACCCAGCCTAACCTAACCCACCAACGTATTCATAAGAGTGAGAAGGACGAAAATAAAATCAACGTATCCGCTTAAGAGTGAAATAATTTCAGAACCTTTACCTTATAGGTATCCATTTTCGCATTTATTGCATAATTACTATCACATATTCTATTGCTCTACTAAAACACATATTTTTAATAGCGAAACAGTTTTAATATCAGAAACTATACATGAACACCTTTTTAGCATTATTAACCTGTAGGCTGTATCCCATTGCTTAACCAAAACACACATTATAAATAGCGAAACAATTGTACTTTCAGAACCTTTATGGGTAGGTACCCATTTCCACATTTATAGCATTACTAATTACTATACCATATCCCACAGCTCAACTAAAACATACATTGTCAGTAACGAAACAGATGTTAGTTCAGAACCTATATCATAAAGGTACCCGTTTTCATAGTTATAATATTATTAACCTGTATCTCATTGCTCAACTAAAACACAATGCTAATAGCGAAACAGTTGTAATGTCGGAACCTATAATACGGGTACCCATTTTCACATTTATAACATTATGCATTATTTATAGCATTATTATTTATAGCATTACTATCCCATATCCCCTTGTTCAACTAAAACACACTTGTTAAATGCGTACAGTGCTATGTTCAGAACCTACATAGTGGCCATTTTCACATTTATAGTGATAAAAGATTCAGCTTTTGCCCGCGGCCCCGCCCGCGTCAAATTCGCTTTTTCATGAATCCTAAGGGAAACGTCATTTTCCCGTTATCGTTCCCTATTCCAACCTTTAAACATGCTTTCAAGCAAGTTCGCTTGAACAATTTATCTATAGATGTAGCTATAGATTGCTCTAGAAAAGTTGGTATTTTGAGTATCCCACGGGAACTACGGATTTTTCCGGGATAAAAAGTAGCCTATGTTTTAATCCGGGTTATAAGCTACCTATGTTCCAAATTTCAGCTAAATCGGTTCAGTAGTTGAGCCGTGAAGGAGTAACAAACATACACACACAAACTTTCGCCTTTATAATATTATTAGATAATTTATTACAAGACATTGCAAATCAGTATGTACTTGCAAAAAGCTAATGTAACTGTTGCAATTGGGTTCAACGTAGGTTGGTCTTTTTAAATTACCACGAAATACCAAGATTTCGCGTCGCCTGAAGTCAGCGACTTCTTGGAACTCTTTAATGCTGATTCCCAATATTCTATCTATCTTCCATTTGCTCTACTGAAGATATCAATGTGACATAAGCACCATACAAGGTATGTCATATTTCTATGTCTAGTAAGGCAAACCATGGATAGATAGAATATCGGGAAGCGCCATTAATGTCTGTTAGCCACACTGTTCACTCATATCTTCGAAATGCGAGATCATCAAACTCGAGACGGGTGTGAAGATGGGCTACCAGGGCGCCTTCAAATTAGTCGCAACTTCCGCCGCGCTGCTGTCACTAGTTTTGATGATGGACTCACTGGACAAAAACACTGCTCGATTTGTACAAAAAAATAAATACGCGCAGCACTAGTCGATCGATGAACTGACGCGACTGATAGATTTACAAAATAGCTGCTTCCGCCGCGCTTCACTTTGCGACTAAATTGAAGGCGCGCTCACTGTCCATGAGTCATTTAAACAGCAGATAATTAATTTTGCAAGTAGTTAGTAAACTTACAGTATTTCCTGTTAATGTTTCATAAACTTCATTCAGTTTATATTTGCTCATTAGAAACATTTTGGTTTCAGTGGCCAGGCATGTTATGCAGACCTGGAAATATTCAATATTAATACAAATCTTCATTTTGTTTATATGTTTTAATATACATAGACTGTGGTCTCACCTGATGGTAAGTGATGTCAAAGACCTTATCATACTAACTTGGAAGGGGGGGTTAGTAATCACTCTTTCTAAACAGCATCGCACCGGAAAGCTAAGCTATTTATTGCTTGGCAGTGCATGCTGGTAGGGTGGTAACTGGCCACAGCCTTCCATTTTGAAGGTCCAATGAATTACGTTTATTTAGGGCTGATTTTTCAATCGCCAGATAAACTATCTGAGGAATAAATTTGAAACATGCCATCTGTCAAAAGTGCATATTTATTCCATAGGTAACAATTATCTAGCGATTCCAAAATCGGTCCTTAAAGAAAATATTTAACAAGACTGACTTTGTCGTGCCAAATACCAGGCAATTAGCCCTGACTAGTATGAAATGCCATTCAACTTTACCTTTATTGCAGTGTTAGATTCCGTCTGCGTTTTCTGGAGAACTTTACAAGCTTCATCATCCACCAGCATTGATGCTAACATTATACTTTCATCAGATATCGAGTTATCTACACAAACATTTCTGGCATAGCCGTGCTCCTTGATTATCTCTTCAGAGTCCATCAACTCAAGCCCATTACTTGTTTTGTTTCTGACAGTGACCCTTTTTTCACCTCTGTACACTGTGTCTTTTGATTTTCCTGTCTGTGTGTCATTATAAAGTATCTGGAAGTCACAGTGGTCAGGTCCATATGTTGTCATCACAAAATTATCATTTAGCTGGTGTCTTGTGCGGTTTATCATCAGTATATGTCGTATTGTTATCTGAAAAAGTTTCACTTATCTTAAGTATAAGAAACTGCCTGACAGTGGTGACTGCACTGCTGACATATACCCACATCCCAAAGTGCTTGGTCTAGAGACTTCAAAAGGCTCATTGTAGGCTACTCACAATCATTATCACGCACACACGGAACCATAATTCAGCACATAAGCACATACAGAACACAAAATCACATTCATACCAATAAACAAACATTTTCATATACATAAAATTTACAAGCATACTCGGGTGAAACCTTAGTGTTAGCTGATGGCCGCGCCGCGAGGCGATTGACCTACCGAAAATCGCTGAGTTGCAAATCCATTGCAAAACCGCACCAACAATATCTATTATTACGTCAGTCAAATCGCGATTTACACCATCTTGCTAATTTAGCAATATTGTAAGTGTTCTATACTCAGTTCGAAATAAATAATTAAAAAGTAGAAGCTGTATACTTAAAAAGTAGAAGCTGTATACTTTACAACTTTTTGACTCGAAATCGGTCTTATGAGGTCTAGGGGTGAAGGACTAAGAAAGGATTTTGGCAAAACTTACCCCTATAAGGGGTTGGAACTGGAGTCCAACGTTTGTATGAAGAAATGCACCTTCAAGCTGCAATTACTGAACTAATTTGGCAGAAATTTGGAGACAGATTATATTCTGAATTTTCTGAAACACTTTTTAACCCAGAAAAATCTATGGTTTTCGCGGGCATTGTAAAAAATCGAACTTCATGCGGGTGGACCCACATGCATCCTCTATTAATAAAGGAAATGAAAAAAGTAATTTATAAAAAATAATAATATAGTTTAGCTATGACTCAGATAATTTCAATTCAAATAATTTTATAAAATCTAAGTTAATTAAAGCGCTTTGTACTCACTATTTCATGTTTTGTAACCAAATTCTCCATCAGAGAACAAGCTGTTGAGCTCCTGTTTTTAAATCTATTGAAGTTTATCAAAGTCTGGGCGCACAGTGCGCAAACTGTTTGTTTTAAGTTTCCTTCAGTAAACAGCTGAAACACAGCAATATGAAATACATCAGATAAGAGTCCAACAATTATGATTAAAGTAAGTTACTTCCAAAATCAAGCAAACTTGATTTGGTAAGTTTACTCTAATTATGTAACGGATGGAAAGCGAAGTCTTAGTAATAGGGTCCCGTTTTTAGGGTTCTGTAGCCAAATGGCAAAAAAGGGAACCCTTATAGATATTTCATATCAGTTTATCTGTCATAGCCACTTTTTTCCAAAACTATACTGTTGTAACTTGGTAAGAAAATGTATTCCGTGACCTGCATAAAAATTTTCACACTAAAATAGAAAAATATCATTTAGAGTTTCTCAACCACATTGAATATGATAACCAACTTTTGGCAATGAGGTTTCTAAAATACAATAGTTCAACTTACCGGAAATCCAGTTAATGTTTCATATACTTCAATCAGTTTATATTTGCTCACTAGAAACATTTTGGTGTCAGTGGCCAGGCAAATCATGCACACCTGGAAAGATACATCTGCTTTATACTTATACTTTTAATTAGAATACCTTAAGTGTTTTTGATTTTTCAAATTTTTTTTTTATTATTAGTTTTTAACACACATAATTATTATGTTATTCTTTATACTAAAGAATACCCTATACCTAAATAATAACATTTATGTAAAAAAATAATAATAGACTTCTGCTACTGGTGAGTTTTCACTTTTCATGCTTAATCTATTGACTGGGATTTACCCTGTTACATACCGATAACTTTTTTGAGATGTGTATTTGATATACTTGAAAATACTTGAATGAATATTGTATTTAGTTTTTTTTTCCTTATTATAAAGTACCATTGCCAAATGGTTACTTTACTATGTACTACAATATAGCTTATGAGCTAATCAATACATATAATAAATCTGTTGTTTGTCTGTTTGTCTGTCTGTTTGTACGGGCTAATCTTTGGAACGGCTGGACCGATTCCAATGAAATTTTGTGTGGTGGTAGCCTATGTCCCTGGTCAACATATAGGATACTTTTCATCCCGGTAAAATAAAGAGTTCCCATGGGATAGTTAAAAAACTGCAATCAATTTAACAGCTTTGTAAACAACAACTAATGAACTTAATTTAGTAAAATTGGTTATGCTGATACCTTATGTTGCCTTTTTAACAAAATATATATATAGTAAAACTTATTAATCCAATCGAGTTCCCGCGGGAAAGAAAACATTACAAAAACAGTTAGCAGGCGTCTTTCAAGTAACGGATTTTAATGAAATTTTATGATCCTACTTTATATATATAAGACATTGAGGATCTCCAAAATAAAACACAAATTGTTTCCCTGAAATAACAAAGAAACGACATTTAAAGTTCACTATATCTCGAGTCCTCAATCACATTCTTTCTATTAGTTTTTATAACAATAATATGCACAAAACAATCTGCGCGTCCCACGCCATTTTTAAATCATCGACACAGATCAATATCATAGATACGCGACAAACAGCTGATACGCGAAGCGCGGCAAATTCAAATGAATGAAATGTCACTCATTTCATTACATCTCCCCCCCTAAGAGCGAAAATTCTAAGCAATATATCTGTAAAATGTACTTATAAGTCATCTTCATATTCATTATCATCTCCTTCATCTTCTTCAGCCTCTGTTATGACAGGTTGCAATTTTGTTATATGAAATAATGTTGATTCTGTTTTTCTGTTGCCTGTATCAATCCTATAAATGGAATTCGATATTTTCTCTATTATCTTGAAAGGGCCTATTTTTAATTCGTCTAATTTCTTTCTATTCAGTCTATTTCCATTTTCTACATATACACTGTCTCCTACATTAAATTCTTGCATTTTTCTGTTTCTATCAAATATTTTCTTGTTATACTCATGAGATTTTATTGTATTCTCTAATGCCAATCTTCTATCAGCAATCCACTTGTCTTCCTTTTCCATCGTTTTGAATTCATTTGGTAGAATACTGACATTTGTACCATCCAGTAAATATTTTGGTGCAAAACCTGTAACGGAGTGTTCTGTTTCATTATATTTTTGTATACATTCTCTTGCCAGTGTTGTCCATGTTCTCTTATTATTTTTCTCATTCATTTTACACCCTATTTTATTTACTATTGTTTGGTTTAATCTTTCATTCAAGCCGTTCGAGAATGGTGTATTCACGGCTGTAAAAATTAGTTTAATATTATTTTCCTGCAAAAATTGTTTAAATTCTCTTGAATTTATGCCCGGATATTGATCTGTCAGGATAATTCCAATCTCATCTGTCTCTAGTACTTTCTTTGTTAAATTTATAAAGTCACATGCATTCTGGGTTTTCGAAGTCGCAATAAATGCATATCTTGTGTAGTGATCTACTAAAAGGTGTAGATATTTCTTTGTAGACCTAGATCCTCCAAATCCACCAATAGTATCCATTGACATTATTTCAAATGGTTTGGTAGCTGGTCCCAGTTGTGACATTAATCCAATTTTTTTTTGACATCTTGATTTATTTTTTATGCATATTTCACATGTTTTACAAATATTTATGATATTTTTTGTTAGGTTTATAGCCGTATATATTGAACTTATTTTTTTCTGCAGTTGTCTGATCCCAATATGGCATAAATCTTCATGCACCTTTTTTATAAGTTTTTTACTAAATTCTTCTGAGAGGATAATCTTTTCCTGTTTCTTTATTTTTTTATAATAGATATTATTTTTTAGTAATAAATTTTGTTTCTTTTCTCTTATTGTTTCATTTTTCTCTTGGTCTTCAACTATATCTTTTATTTGTATTAAATTAACTATTCTCAATGTTTCCTCTCTGTTATCTTCTGGTTCTAATACAGGGTTTCGGCTCAAACAGTCTGCTTCTACATTTTCTTTACCAGGTATATATTTTACGGTAAAGTCATATTGAGATAGGTAGTATGTGAGATCACCCAATTCTTCATCTGTCCTGCATTTAATGTTCATGTTCTCTAGAGGTTTGTGATCTGAGTAAATGGTGAATTGTTTTCCGATGAGCCAGTGCTGCCAATATTTAACAGCTTCTTTCATAGCAAGACATTCTAAATATATAGCCTTTTTCCGTTTTTGATGTTCATTCAATTTTTTTGAGAAATATGCCACCGGTTTGTCTTTACCATCTAGTTGTGTCTGTTTTAATATTGCTCCAATACCCTCCAAAGATGCATCGGTAAAGATTTTGATTGGTAAGTCTTTGTCGAATATTTCCAAGACCGGTTGCGAACATAAATATCTTTTTATCAGATTGAATGCTTCTTCACATTTCTCTGACCATACAAATTTCTCGTTTTTTCGTAATAAATTGTGTAATGGATCTAAAATAATTGCACTTCTTGGTATATAGTCATGGTAGAAGTTTATTTTTCCCAAAAATTGTCTGATGTTCTTTTGCGTCTTAGGAGTTGGAAAGTTCCTTATTGAAATCAAATTGTCTTTTAGTGGTCTTACTGAATTGTTCTGAATTATATGGCCGAGGTATTTTACCGAGTCTGAAGCAAAGGTACATTTCTTAAACTTCAGTCTAAAGCCTTCTTTAATTATTGCCTCTAATACATTTCTAATGTGCCTTATATGTTCTTCAAAGGTAGACGAGTATATCAAAATATCATCGATATAGTTAACAGAGTATCCTGTGAGATTGTGTTTTCTTAGAATATTGCTTAAGATTCTCTGGAAAATTGCTGGTGATGTTTTCAAGCCAAAAGGGAGGCAGGTCCACTGGAAGTGGCCATCTTGTGTGACAAATCCTGTTTTACTTCTGTCTTCCACCCGTAATGGTATTGCCCAAAATGCTGAGTTTATATCTAGTGTAGTAAAATACTTGCAATTTCTAGTTTTAATAATTAGATCATCTATCAAAGGAAATGGTTGAGCTTGTGGTATAACTATTTTGTTTAACTCTCTGAAATCTACACATAAACGGGATTTTCTATTTTCACCTTTTTTAAACGCCAATGTCACTGGAGCAGCGAAAGGACTGTATGATTCTTCTATTAAATTGTTCTTTAGTAACATCGATATTTGCTCTTCAATTTCTAATCTATCTTGTATTGTACATCTGTATGGTCTTTTACTACAATATTTATTTACTTGTAAATCTATGCGAGCTTCATAATCTTTAACTGAACCTATATCATACTTGTCCTTAGCAAATATTGTTTTATATTCCTTTATAATTTTCTCTATCTCAATTTTCTTTTGATTATCTAAATGGTCTGTCATACTTATAAATTCCTCTGTTTCTATGTGTTCATTGAAATTTACTGTATATTTTTTTATATTATTATCTTCATTTTTCTGTTATCTTTAGACATCCTGTCTATTTTATTTGTTATTTTCTTTTGTTCTATCTGCAAGTTCTCATTTTGGGTTAATCTGAATTTCTTTATCATATCTAATCCGATTATGAAATCATCAAAATCTTCATTTTCTACTATGTATACATCCACCTCTTCTTCTAAATCAAATATTTTAATTTTTATTGTTATCAAGCCATCCATCTTCTTCACACCATTAACCGTTTTCATGTATGCTATGTTCACATCATCTTTTTTTTCTTTTACTTTTATTAATCTTGAATTTATTATAGAAATCTGTGAGCCTGAATCATAAATACCACTCACTTCTAGTTTATTTTCTAATAAAAGCTTGATTTTGATTAATGGTGTGCTTACTAGTTTTTTTTCTCAGTATTTATGTCTACTTCAATTATGGAGTTATTGTTTACATTTTTAGTTTTAAGAACTTTTTCAGGTTCATTTTTATTTTTCTTGAACCAACATGACTCCTCCGGATGATATCTAATTCCTTTGTCCAAAGACTCACAAGTCTTACATGACTTCTTCTCATAAGTTTTATTTTTATTATAAAATGTACTGCTCTTTATGTTAGTTGAGTTTTTCTTATACATCGTGCCTTCATATTTTCTTATCTCGTTGAACAAGTCAGTAGTGTTGTTGAGTTCATCCCTGTTTAACTTATTTAAGATAAATCCAGGTAAACCAGTTGCAATAAGATCTATCATTGTTTTGGAATCTATAGATTTGTTTATATCTAATAAAAGCCGTTCTTTTTTTATGGCATAATCAATTAACTGTCCTTCTTTATACCTAAATGCGAGAGCATATGTGACTATGTCCCATCCTTGGTTTTTAAAAGTTTCTAAAAACTTGTCTTTCCATTCACTCCATTCAGAATTTATTGTTAGTTTTATGATCATCGAGCTATACCAATCCAAACAAGGTTTATCTAAAAATAACCTCAAAATATCTATTTTTGTCTCATCTTTTGTTATATTAAAGCGCGCACACTCTTTTTCAAAAATTTCTATCCATTGCATCGCATTAGGATTTTTGCTTGTGAATTTTTCAATAATAAATTTTTCTGAGATATGTTTTAAGTTATGTTGACTTTCTTTCTTTGTTGTAGTTTCTATTAATTGTTCCAAGATTTGTTGCAAAGTGTCATTTTTGTCCTTTGCTTGTGTTGTGCTCACTTCATCTAAATATTGATCTAAAAATTGCATATTACCTTCCTCATCTACATATGTCTTCTTTAGATTTTCATCCAACTTTATCCATACTTTTCTACTCTGGTGTCTTTTTTTAATGCTATTTTTTACTTTTGTGAAAGTGTTTGTTTTAACAATATATGTATGATGACTCACCGGCTTCAGTTCCTCGGGTAAAACATAACATTTTCCTTCTTCAGTAGATATTGAGGTTATAGCTAATACATTTGATTTGCCATCATTTGAGGCTATTATTGTAAACTCAAATTGAAGCCGGTCCATCTTCTTTTAGTTCACAAAAATGTCGTTTTATAAGACATTGAGGATCTCCAAAATAAAACACAAATTGTTTCCCTGAAATAACAAAGAAACGACATTTAAAGTTCACTATATCTCGAGTCCTCAATCACATTCTTTCTATTAGTTTTTATAACAATAATATGCACAAAACAATCTGCGCGTCCCACGCCATTTTTAAATCATCGACACAGATCAATATCATAGATACGCGACAAACAGCTGATACGCGAAGCGCGGCAAATTCAAATGAATGAAATGTCACTCATTTCATTACATATATATGCCCGGTCAACATTTAAGATACTTTTCATCCCGAAAAATTTGAGAGCACCCGTGGGATGTTTAAAAAAACCTATAGCTACTTATCTCCGTAACACAATCAAAACGGGGTCGAAATATCGACAGTTTAAATCGTCCTTTTGATCGTGCAACTTGGTATAACTACGTAGCAGGAACGGGTTGCTACGTACACAGTAGCGCATCAGAATGCTTAATTACAATATCTGGGCGTTGGTATCATCTCAGAATAAGATTGGTTAGTATAGATATTACAATCCACGATGACACGCCCCACTCTATCTTACTCCATGCGAATTGAGTAACATAAGCGATTTCGACAGAGTGTATAAGTATAGGAAGACCAAAGAAGATATAGGTAAATTGTGTAAAAGATAGCACGTTGACAGGAGAGATTGGAAGAAGACTCCTTTACGGGTCCATCGAACCCAAGGACCACTCATTTTGTACGGGAAATCTTGGGAAAAATTAAGAAATTCCACGGGAAACATTTTTGTAAAAAAAACGAACTGCACGCGGGCGGAGCCGCGGGCAACAGCTAGTTAGTAATATTATTCTAGCTATGATTATTATTTTCTTAAATCTAAGTTGCTGTCCAATAACTGTCCTTAGTGAGTCCACTATTTCTATTGTAACCTATACTTACTCATATTGCACTACATGGCATATTTTACATGCACTGTAAAACTGACACACAATGCAAGGCACTATTACACTAATTCGAACGGTTTATTATATTAAGTGAAATAGTTACCTGCACTGTTGAGGGCACAGCATCAGCACAAAGTTGCTTCCCGCTTCCTGCTTCAAAGTCGTCCAGAAGGAAGTGCTGGGAACAGACGATTGCAGATTCTGGCAGAGGAGCATCTTGTCTGCCGAGAGCTCTGAGCCACTCAGCACGGCGGTGCCCATCTCTGGGGAACCTGAATATAACAGAATATGCATTTTCAAAAACCAACTAAACTGACCTGGGCCAACGCTACCAACCACCTATGTGTACTATTTCTAACGTCCAAAGATTAAACAGCATCCGATAAAATAGAATATCTTTCCTGAATTCTTGAATGCATTCACCTGATGACACAGAGCCAGACCATCAAACAGGCAAACACAGTCTCCGTCAACTCTTTAGTCAAAGTCATCATCAACCGATGGACATTTACAGCAGATAAGTAAAGTTTCCTGTACATAGGCCTCCTGAAACTTTACTGATGGTAGGACTCTACTTGCCCGGGTATAGGTACTACTACCACACTGTCAGTTATTCTACAGTGAAGCACTAATGTAGTACTGTTTTTTTATAGTGTGTCATAAGATACTGCAATACAAAGTTGTGTGATGGACTGTATCAGACAAGGGCTTGCGAGTTGCGTGTCACACTGAGAAATGTGAAACACAGCAACAGACCCTAATCCTAGGTATTCATCTAAAGATTCAACTCACCAATGAAAGCTAACTCCCTTGTCATTGCTAAGGCTTTTCCCGTCTGAAGCAGAGACATGGTCCGCAGTGTTCTTGCAAAAAGCCACGCAACAACGCAGTCGCATTGGTCGTCCGTACTCGACGTATTTCTGTGTATTGTGTACTGTTTATCTATTAAAAACCGCACTCCGAGCTCTGTAGTGATAGCAAAGTGATTTATATTTTATGTTGCAAATAATTAGGTACTCTTGATTCAAATAATATTGATACTAAAATAGTAAAATAGTAGGTAAATTTTGTTTTTTGTTAAGTTAGCAATTTAGCAAATCCAAATAATGTTCTGTGATCCAAATAGCAATAAAAATATATTTTGAAATACCTATATAGACAATCATAGACAATATATGGTGCCCACAGAGAAAAGAAGACCAATTAGTCAATATAAAAACTTATTCCTTGGTCTGTGATGGTGCCTATCTTTCGGTTTCTGGTCTGTGGTGCCTATAAGTTGCATGGAGTAGGTAGAGTCTGTCTAATGCTATAATATACATTGATCTATGGTCTAATGAAAGTAGAGACTCGGGTTTTTTCAAAACTTTTTAAATGGCAACCCTGACACGTCAGTCGTCAATCGGGAAACCGGAAAAGGCAAAGAGTATATAATCACTAAAAGGAAGATGGCGGTTGTTGATATTTTTCTGTGATCTTATAAAACGTAGTGATTATATACTCTTTGTGATCTTATTTAGTCCACGTAGTGATTATATAGGTACTCTTTGTTTAGTCCGGAATCCGGATCACAGTTTTTGCCGCGGGACTTCTTTCATGAAAAGGACTTTACCTAGGTACTGGTTGCTCGTATTTTTTATAGTATTTAATAAAACGCGTAGGTATCCTATATAACCTACCTATCAAATATCGATAACATGAACATAATATGCTCCATTGGTAGGTACAATATACTAGAGAGTATTTATATTCTTTGATATACATCGGTGGGTGGCCATCACAGAGTACTTTTTATATGGCCATTTGACCAAAGAGGAGGATTTTTACGTTCTCATTTACCTTCCGCTTCCAAGTTCCAAATATGGCTACGTTAGAAGACAAAATTCTGGGAAATAAATTACAAAATTATTGTAGTAGTAGCGAGGATGAGGGATCCGAGGACGAAGACAGCAGAAGTGGTGGAGAAGATGACAAATCTCCAAAACTATCAACCGCTAGCGCTGAACCCGCTCCAGTCAACAATTGGAACGGGACAGCCAGTAATACCGGCCCCAAGGGCGTATTGGAAGATTGGCGCAGATTCAAAGAGCTAGAAGCGGCAAATCGCGAAGCACTTGCGAAAGAACGTTTCGCTGTGGCGAAGAAACTCACAATGGCCGTCAAAACTGCTCGCGAAGAGGAAGAAGACAAGGAAATCGATGAACTGGAGGAGGAATTGAACGAATTGTTGGATGAAGGTTTTCTCATGAAGTACCAACAGCAACGGATGCAGGAACTCATGAATCAGTTACAAAAAGCACCAAAATTCGGGAAAGTCATCACATTGAAGAACCAGGATGAGTTTTTGAATGCAATCGATAAGGAAGACTCTAAGGTTACTGTGATCATTCATATTTACAATAATGGTGTACAGGCGTGCGAAAGTATGGATGGGTGTTTGAATATATTAGCTGGTGACTATCCTGGTATTAAGTTTTGTCGCATTGCTGCTGACATAGCAGGCTTGAGCAGGCATTTTCGTGTTGATGGAGTCCCTGCCCTGTTGGTGTATAAGGGTGGACAGATAATAGGTAATTTTGTGCAGTTAATAACTGAGCTGGGTGATGATTTCTATGCTTCTAATGTTGAAAAGTTTCTTATAGAGTATGGAATGTTACCTGAGAATTGATATTATTACTATAAATACTAAAGTTGGATCAATCCTATGTGTAGATGTAAGAGACATGCTTGCTACCTATAATGAATTTTGTTTAGAACTGTCTTATAGAGTTCTAATTATAATTATTTTGAGATATTGCAGGTGAGGATTTAATTTGAGTCGCCTTCATTGGAAGCTGCTAAAGAGTCTTAACCTCAAGAGTTTAAAACTTAAAATTTATATCTCAAAAACTAACTATCACAAGGCTGAGGGCCTTATACCCATTCCCAGAAATTTATTGTCACAAATACGTACAATTTATTGTCACAAATACAATATTTATAGAATACAAGAGCGAGTGAAGCGAGTTTGGGACTTGAGGGCACCGCAACTCAGATAATTTAGGTGACGAAGCCTTACTGGCCCCGGCATCCTGCTGAGTGGTTATTTTCTTTTATGATCACCAGATCAACAGAAGCTCTACTTGCCTTGCTTAAGGCTCCTATTTCTGGGTTGACCAAGCTTTTTAAGAGGGTTAATGATATATGATGTTTTAAGAAAAAATCAAGGCGATCGCTTTCATAACCCTTACCTGATATTGCAGTCGATCTCAATTCATTAAACAACCACTCTAGTTCAAAGGTACTTAATACATTGCATCCTGCTAAGTTTCTGGCGGACCTTATGCACATCTGGTTAAAGCGAAAAACATTTACCGCAGCAATCTTCTTTCTCTCAGAGAAAATCTGGCAAAGAATTGAATTGAAATATCAATCAATTATTTTGTTATTAGTGTATACACAACACATTTACAACATTTTTTTTTCTATCACACATCAATCAATAAGAATTAAAAATTATTTCACTACAAACCTCTACCAACATTCCTTAATCTATTCTACTATTTGCAGTAATGTTCATCCCTTGAAACTAGATTCTTGAAGATTATATACAAAAATACCAGTTCAGCACCTGTTTACTTGACCAATTTTAATCAAGTTTTACTGCTTTGAATGTCGGGTGCCAAGTTCACACAGTCTCCTTCACTTAGTTCCCCCATTTTCATCAGGATCCTTTTTATGTACTAAAATGAATTATAATAAGACATACATATAAGTACTGTAACATGTACAATCTACATTTAATTATAAAACTGATTACTCTTTTTACAACTGTTTTCTTGTAATCTCTTCATGTTTATTTTGGTGTGATTGAGACTTGAGAGGCAATACATATTGTGTTCCAAAGCCACTGGCATTCCAGAAAATCCAGCAGTAACCGATTCTTAAACCTAGGTTATGCGCCCATTTTCTCTTGTTATGGATTCAATATTCATTGAAAAATAACATGCTGTTACTGTAATACATGATTGATGGACAATCAAACATACTTTTGCATTTACATAACTAGTAGTGTTAGAAGTATAATATTAGTAATGATTTGTAGTTAATATTTTTTTAAGTATGTGCAACCCACCTGATTCAATGAAACTCAACTTCATAAATAAATCACTTTCACTTCACTTTACATTTTAATTCAACTATCGCGTATGTATCCAGCGATGGATAATATTTGTACCCAGTCGAATGAGAGACCATATTTTGAGAACATGTGAAGCAACAGTCTTTTAAGTTAAAAACGCAACCAAATTTGAAATGGCTTTCCCGGGGAGAGGGTGAGGGGGCGCCCCCCTTAATAGGGGATTTTTTGCTTGTAATGAGCTATAGAACCCTCCCTTAAATTATTGCTAGTTCAATCCCTGACAAGTGACAACCAACGTGGTTGAGTGGTTAGCGTGCCGGTTTTCAAGGCGCCGCCATCTCTGAGGTTCCGGGTTCGATCCCTGGTCGGGGATTTCCTTAACACAAGTGCATAAGCTACTTACTAAGGGATCAGAGCAATGTATGTGATGTTGTCCACTATTTATTTATTATTTATTTAATCCCAGACACACTATAATATAATATAGTATTAATGTTGCTTGCTAAGTGTGGTGTGATAGATTTGTTTTAATAATATAAATGGATAAAATTTATTTTAATTAATTCTTTGTATAATGTGTGAAGACTTGATATACTTAATAATTTATTTTATTTTACGAGTACTAATAAATTATTTGGTCTTTTATTTACTTGTGTTTTTCTATTAAAAATCATCAAAATATCAAATAAAACTTTAAATTTCATAACCATTCTGTATTTATTTGTGAGAAGTATATAGGTTAATATAATTGAGAAGAATATAATATAATTATAATATATATATAATATAATTGAGAAGAAAGCTGTAGATGTACATTATTCTTAATAATGAATTTTACAAAATTTATTTAAACAGCATCCAGTTAAGAAATTAATAATGATGAAATTGTAGTTAAAAATATGCTATTGCAATTCTGTGTTAAAATTGTAATTCCTGATCAGAAAATAAAAAACCTTCAAGGTGCTGCAGGAAATAGAGAAGAGCTAATGGGCTACAAATTAGCTCTTCTCTTTCTTTACCAGCTATGGCTAATAACTGGATTGATCTGTCAGGGCTGTAAATTAAAAAAAAAAACCGGCCAAGTGCGAGGCAGACTCGCGCACCGAGGGTTCCATACTATAAAAGAAGTAAAACAATGAATTTACGAGTATAATTTACATGTAGGTATTTTTGTTGGCGAACCGCAAACCTAACTTTGTTTTTGGCGGTTTATTGTTATTATCAAAAAAAAAAAAGTATAATAGAGTTAATTTTATTTTTCCTGTAAAATATACTTTTATTTCTATTGATCATAATTATTTCAGATTTTCGCACGATAAACTTCGGAGATAAGGGGGGATAATGGCGGCACAGACAAATAAAAGTTTTTTTTTTTATGATTGCAAGAAGAAAGATTTTCAAATTTTTATGATTGCAATGACGTTGGGTCACTATTACATAAAACTGTTCCAAATTTCAAGTCGATGGCTTTGATAGTTACTGAAATAATCGAGTGTGACAGACAGACAGACGGCCGGACGGAGAAAGTCTCACCATAAGTGTTCCATTTTCACCATTTTGGTATGGAACCCTAAAAATTGCCTTTAGAGCAGGAGTTTTCATTTATCTGGTAAGGCCATCCAAGTTTCCAAGAATGAATGATAATTAATAATCAATGTACCATAGTTGGGTTTACAATTAATTTCTTCACAATACTATATTATAGTAGACAATTCAAACAATACTTTCAAAAAGGTACAATATAATTCCTCCTACAACTAATATTATCTTAAAAGACTTAAAACCTATCGCACATCTTATACGTTTTTCGCTGTGGGTGCATAATAGTAAGATAATGGTAATTTAAAATACGAAAAATATAGCGCTCAATTTATTTTTAATTTGATAGTAGTAGTATACAGTAAAATAAAATAAAGCCAGAGAAATAAAAGTAAATAAACAATAGAAATAATGGAATCCATATGTGGAATGAAACTTATTATTTCTATCGGTTGTACAAAACTGTTTCTCTAGGCTTTTTATTCTATGCCTTAAACGCATTTTGGCTCTGGAGTGTTTTATTTCCTGAAAATTCTACAAAAAATACCATACATTAAATACCAGCACATAAAAGATAGCTTGCAGCTTTCTCACAATGTGCGATCGGCTTAGTGCCGGAAACACATTCACAATTATACTCCAGAGAACACCACTGTAATAATCAAATCTTTATACAATTTGCTAATACACCACAAACATTCAAAATAATGGTGCTTGAAATCATAGTATAATATTTAAAGGGGTAGTAAGATATTTTTATTTAATTTTATAGTAAAAAGAAGTCGCTACATTAGTTACCAGCCGGCAGCCGCGGCCGAAACCTCCCAGTAGACCAGGCTTGAGCCAACTTAAAACTTATAAAATCCCAAACTGTCCTGTGCTCAGAATTCCCCAATTAAACACAATCCCGTCAAATGTACCAAGGACAACATATTATATAAATATATCAGATCCACATTTGGCGACTAATGGCGATCAATAAGAAATAATTTACGTCTCGATTGAATCACAGTGGGTAGTTTGTAACACGTGTGTTCGGCGCATACTATAGTTAATCTTAAATATTCATAACTGCCATTGTCTATGGCTATGAGAATTAGCAAACAATGCTCAATAACATTTTACTAGCACAGCTCGACAATCTCAGTGCTCATTTCGACCTTTCTGCGTTTTGGAGGTTTGGGGGCCGGCTCCCCGTTGTCGTCCTCGTCAATGATCTCCATGTCGCTGTCACTGTCATCTTTGGGACGCGACGGACCCGGTTTGGGTTCGTCAGAGCCGTTCGAACCATTTGCAGTTTTCTCTTCCTTCGGCCCGAGCATAGGGCTGTCGGTATCTGTGACCAAGCGCCACGACTTCTCCTCCTCTTCTTGCTGTAATCTCACACGTACTTCGTAGTTCTGCAGGAAGTCGTCGACTAACAACGCGCAGCCGTCGTTCAGTCCTATTTCCTCTAAAGTTTTATCATTGTTATGATCCGTTTCGCCGGGTTCGGAAGACAAGACAACGAGGCCTTTGCCCTCAACGGTTGCGTCTGGCGCTTGCATGTTGAGTCCTTCCTTGAAGACAGTGTTCAGATCTTTGAGGGTCAATTGTTTGAGATTACATGCGAGCCCAACCTCAGGTTTTGGAGCGCACACGTAGCATTTGGGATTTGGTGGGGTTAAAGCTGAAAAAGAAAAATCAATCTTTAATTACTCCACTGAGTGGTGCTGAAGATGCTTATTTTCTTACTATAGAGATTAATTTGAACCACTCTAGCCTTTATCTTGGTCTGTCAATTCCTCAGAACTTTTTCAAAATTGGTTTGAAACTTGAGTTTCAATACTCAGTTTAGAGTTGAGAAAAAGGATTATCAAGATAAGTTAATTCTGGTTTCAATTCTTAGTTGGCCCAGTGGCTTCACTTATATGCATTTCTTACTCTTTTAAACTCATGTACTATTAAACGGTTGCTATGGCCAGGATAATACTACCAGCCGTTATATGCATGACTACTGTTGCCCACGGCTCCGCCTGCGTGAATTTCGGTTTTTCGCTAATCCCGTGGGAACGATGGATTTTTCCGGGATAAAATGTGGGATAATCTAGGTTAGGTAAAGAGTAACTAACTTAAATCTATCCATACTTACAAACTTTCTGGTTTATATATATGTAAGTAGGATAGGACAGGATACTCACTTTTCTCGGGAACAAACAGTTGCCCGCGGTGGTTGACCTTGGGGCGCAGATACACGCTGGTGCACGCCTCGATCTCTCCTCGCAAGAGGCTCTGCGCTCGCAGCACCGCCAGGCCCGCTACGATGGCGTTAGCCGTCGCTATGGCCGGGATGATGTTGCCTGCCATTGCTGCGTTAGAAAAGACATAACTAAATGCTAAAACTTCAAATATAACATACTGGTTGCGCGTAATCCTTAAATTTCCATATTTTCCTTCTCCTTTCCCCAAATATCCAATTTGGCACTACATCTCGCTCGCACATACGAGAGAACTGCATACTGCGTGGTGCATTCTGATTGGACGCTGGGAATTGCACCACCGTTGACGTGTGAAAAAATTCGTTCGTTGACCGTCGTGACTCGAGGACTACAGACCTATGGCGAATTCGAATTTTACCGCCGCTCGCTAACGCTCATCCCTGGACAATCCGCTGTTCCATGTGAATTTAGTGAAGGAACTTGCTTGGGGAAATATTTATTAGGAAGTGCATCATTGTGTCTACGCATACCGCCGCCGGCAGTTCCTGATTCGTGGTCGCTGTTCGTCTCCAAGTAAGTGGTGCCAATTCCTTCATTCAAATAGTAATCCCGCAAAACCCAATAGAACACCCCCATCCATACAGTCCATTGCTCCCGCACGACCATTCTTTTTGGTTCCCATCGAACCGGATAATTTAGTGTCCACGTGGTAAGGTTAGGTAATATAATTAGTTAGTTAGTTCCGCATTGCTTAAACCTACGCATACTATAGTAGAAACCGCTTATAGATATAGATAGAACTATCGTATAACGTAGTTAACCCGCGATCCGCATCGCATTATAGGTAGGTAGTTAGATTGATAGATTTCGCTCAACATAGATAGGTATTTAAGTAGGTAACAATTTAGTAGTAGAACCGCATCGCTTTCCTACCTAGGTACCTAGATATTGTAGTTTTAATCCCGCTTATAGTTAGTTAGAATACGTATAGAAAAATAGGTACGCTGCGTGGGCGCATCGCTGTTACTTAGCTGAACATCTCGTAAACAAGATACATAGATATAGCTATAGATACGCGCTCGGCGCTCGCCGCGCGGTTAATCTACCCTTTAGTTTATGAATTACATACGCATTATTACATAGGTAATAATTTACTTGTTAATTAGTAGTTATTAGGTAAGATGGAGTCTAAAAGACGTGCTGCGTCCCCCTTACCTAATGATAAAGAATTAAAGCTATTAGAAGCTAAACGAAATGTTATATTTCAGAGGGTTCAAAATATTTACGACCTTACGAAAACATTACATACGGACGAAAATGCCAAGGATAGCTTCTTGAGTGCAGTTTCTACCATAGATTCGTTAAGGTTGGACTTCCAAAACATAGTAGATAAATTCAACGAACGTTTGTTAACGATAGATGCAGATGCGTCACCTCAATATTATAGCTTAATATCGTTCGATGAGTTATACGGTCGCATTAAATTAGTAAATTCGAAACTTAACCCTCAGACCGCCCCTAGTACTAGTTGCGATCATGCATTACGAAAAAAGACACCGTATTTGCCGCCTATTCAATTACAAACTTTTGATGGTAGTGATTATTTCGCATGGCCATTGTTTTATTCTAATTTCAAATCAACTATCGATCAGAATCCACATCTCACCGATTCTGAAAGGATGTATTATCTCATTGGAAACTTAAAGGGTCAAGCGTTATCCGCCATCTCAGGAATAACTCCCTGTGCGGAAAATTATCCCGTTTTATTACAGACCTTAATTGACAAATACGAGGATAAACGAATGATCGCATCTAAGTATCTAGAACAAATGATAGAATTTAAATCGATTACCGCTTCCGCAAATAATCTCGATTTGTTTTTAGAAAAATTCGTAGCAGCTTATAGGGGTCTTAAGGCTCTAAAGCTACCCGATCTCGCCGATTTCGTAGTGTTGCACTTAGCGCTCAAGAAATTAGATACAGATTCGATACAACTGTTCGAACGTTTAGGCGATTCGAATACTATTCCAACAGTTGAAGATTTAATAAATTTTGTTAAAAATCAAGCTAAAATATTACAGCGTTCCTCGCCTGTGAATAATAACAGTCGCAACTCTAAGAAATTGGTTGAGCGTAGTCGGGTTGAAATTAAGAAAACTTATACACCACCTAAGGTGTCTTTGACAACTACTTCCACGGAAGAACATAGTGTGAAATCCACCGCTAAATGCTTGTGTGACTCGGTCGTGCACAATCATTTGTCGCAGTGTCCGCGCTTTGTTAAGGCCTCGCCAGAGGAGAGGTACAAACTAGTTAAGGACCTCGGCGCCTGCTTGAATTGTACTTCTATTAGCAGGGTGTCCACGGACCTGGAAGGTCAGGGAAAGTCAGGGAAAAGTCAGGGAAGCTATTGTGGGTCAGGGAAAGTCAGGGAAATGACTTCGCTACCTGGAAAAGTCAGGGAAAACCAGGACTTTTTGATGATTGATCTTTAAAATTAATATAAAAGTCTAAAAATGTATAGAATAAATAAAAATAATATCAGTCTAAATAAAAATAATATCTTATCAGTCATCAGTACTTATTATTTACATATTTATACTCCAACAGCTAATTATAGAGAGGAAAATGACAGTTCTTTTATCATAGATTAAGTAAAAAAAAGTATTTCTTTGTATTATTTTTACTTTATCTATGATATATTTAATTTATTAAACTTTCTCTTTTCCCAGTGATCGGTAAGTGAGGGAAGCCTTTATGCTCTAGTCTGTTTTAACCCAGACTATTGAAGCATTCTTTTGCAGGTCCCTTAATTCCCTAACTCATTTGGTTGTTTTTCTTTTAACTGCTGCTATTACATGTGCAATACTAACCTGGGCCGGCAGTCTCGACATTCATAACGACAAAATTCGGTTTGATAAGTAATCGTGCTTCGACTCTATGTATTGTAGGTAGGACAACAATATCCTATCGACCCGAATTTTGTCGTTATGAATGTCGAGAATGCATCGCTTAATTTGACTTAACCTAAACTTAACTATGGTGCTGCACCATAGTTTTAAGTTTAGGTTACCACAGTAGTAAGCACTGCAGGTTACTAACGTGCATAACTTAACTAACGTGAACTATATTATAAGTGTTGCTATGAGTGCCAAAAAGAGTACAGTGTTTAATGTTCAATGGTTGGACCCTATTATGCATCCTGATTTTACGGACTGGCTAGAAGAAGTAAAAAATGACCCGCTTAGCGCTTTTTGTAAAGTATGCCATAAAACGTTCAAACTTAGTAACATGGGAAAACAGGCCATCACTTCTCACAGCAAAGGACCTAAACATCGTCAAAATATGGAATTACGCAAGAAACAGCCCTCTATTTCATACTTCACAAAATCAGCTCCTGCAGTAGACAAAGATGTAGTTGTGGTGGAAAAACAATCGCCAGCGGCTATTGTAGGTGACAATGAAACAACAGCCACACGTGCCCCAACTGTTGAAGCTCATGACAATAAAACACATAAACAAGTTGTGATTCAAACCTACAATGAAAATGATGTAACATCGTCAGAAATCTTGTGGGCACTCCAAGTTATTTACAATAAACTATCGTTGAATTCATGTGACCGAATTTCTACCTCATTTAAAAGATTGTTTCCCGATAGCAAAATCGCCCAGAACTTTACCATGGGTAAAACAAAAGCGTCATATGTGATTAACCATGGCATTGCGCCATTCATTCAGATGACACTGAATAGCCTGCTTAGAGAATGCTTATATTACGTCATCTCATTTGACGAATCCCTAAATAAAGTGGCCCAAAAATGTCAGATGGACTTGTGCGTAAGATATTGGTGCGTTAATACTAACACAGTAGCCACAAGATATGTGACCTCTGTTTTTCTGGGACGGCAAACAGCCGATAATCTTGTAGACTCATTTCTGGAAGGATTGGCTGATTTAGATAGAAAAAGACTGCTACAAGTTTCGATGGATGGCCCCAATGTGAACATTAGTTTTCTGAAAAAATTGAAAAATGTTCTTTCTTCCGAGGAAACAAAAAGTCCCTTATTGGACATAGGTGTGTGTGGATTGCACACTGTCAATGGTGCTTTCAAAACAGGTCATCAAAAAGTAGATTGGAAGACTTTTGAAGTACCTACTAAAAACTATGTACAATCTCTTTAAAGATAGTCCGGCACGACGAGCTTTATACACACAAATCACAGAAGGGACTCTATTTCCACAAAAATTCACTTCTATTAGATGGTTAGAAAATGGTCCTTGCATTGAAAGAGCTATCAAAATTTATGACAAGATCAACCAATTTGTCAATGATCGTACCGTCCCTGAAAACCATAATCAAAAAATCTTAAAAGACATTATGAAGAATCCCTTGGTAAAAGTCCACCTATCAACTGTAAAAAGTTTGACTAACGAATTCGAACCTTTTTTGCGCCGATTCCAAAGCGAGAAACCTATGGCTCCGTTTCTCTACACTGCCCTCCTAGAGTTACTTCACAATCTCATGGCGAAGATTGTAAAGCCATCCAAATTAGAAACGGCTTCGAGTCATAATATTATTAACGTTGATTTAGACAATAAAGAGAACCTGCTGCCGTTAGAAAAGACAGATATCGGATATCAAGCAAAGCGCCTGCTTAAAGATGCTAAATGCAGTCCGCAAGTCCAGCTAGCGTTTAAATCCGACTTTCAAAAACTAATTGTTCAAACGGTTGTGAAACTGTTGGATAAAAGTCCCATTAAGATTCGTTTTGTTCGTGGTTTGACGTGTTTCGATCCACGAGTTATTATGAATTACTCCGAAATAGCATCGAATCGCGTCGACATAGTACTTGAAACGTTACATGAACAAGACAAGATTCACGGAGAGGTGGCCGACAGAGCCAAAAAACAATACAAAAAAATGTTATCTGAAGCTCAGGGAACTTGGAGACAAAAGTTCGAAGACTTCAATGAGGATGCGGTTGGTTTGGACAAGTTTTACCATCTACTCATAGGTGGAGTTAAACAGTATGAAGACATATGGAAAGTCATGAAAATTTGTTTCATCATTTCTCACGGTAATGCAAGTGTTGAGAGCGGGTTTTCTATCAACAAATCACTGTTGGTAGAAAATTTGACAGAAGAGTCACTGATTGCACAAAGAACTGTTTATGATTACCTTAAAACCATTGATGGCCCTGAAAACCACATCACGACTAACAGCCTACTAGTGTCCGTCAGAAGTGCTAGGAAGAAGTATCACGCGTGTCTAGAAAAAAAGAAAGAAAATGAGTCTAAAGAACAGCAGAAACAAGCTGAAAAACGCAAAATCGAAAAGAAAATACGAGAAGTAGAGGAGAAAAAGAAGAAACTGGAACTACAAAGAGAAAAAGAAAATGTAGAGTTGCAAACTTTGAAAAACGCTCTGGAAGAGAAAAGAAGAAAAATTGATTAAATTATTGCACTTACATATAAGTTGAAGCTTCCTAATTCGGTTCCTAACATGTGTTATTGATCTCAATAAATGTCAAAGTTTTATATGGTGGTAATTCTTAACAAACGTAGTTAGCATCCCTCCAACCCAAAATTTATACATAGATGTGATGATGTTTAATACCTATTCTAGCCTAGTCCTGTAATAGGGTGTGTGGTGTTTGGTATCATGGTTTACAGTCTACGACAGGGTCAGCGATACCTTTTCAAGCGCAAATAGGCTCTGCCATGTAGATAGCAAAGATAATAAAAAAAACGGACGTAACGCTGGCCTTGTCGTAGGCTATACCCAGGTAATGGCTAGTGGTGGTATCGTTTAATTAAGGTAAGGTGGTGTTCGGTATAATTGTTTGTGGGTATGGTGTATGTATGGTACGGTATGGTTATGGTGTGGCAATCTACCTGTGTTGAAAATTGTCATCTTGATAGTTGGACACCTTGGGAAGCCAATAACATAAATCTCTGAGTGTTTGTGAAGACTTAATTTTTGTCTCTTACAATCATTCGCAAGAGAAACATTTTTACTTTGAAAAATTACAGCTAAAAAGGTCAGGGAAAATTTTAGAAATGGTCAGGGAAAGTCAGGGAAAAGTCAGGGAAATGTTTTGACGATTTAGAGTGGACACCCTGATTAGGCATTTTATTAGCGCCTGTAATTCGCCTCATAACTGTAAAAAATGCCTTAAGCGCCATTCCAGTTGGATACATTTCGAATCGAACTCCACTGCCACGAGACGCGCGTCCGACCTACCAAGTAATGAACCTACGGTCTCGCCCGGTGCAGCCGCCGCTCGCTCCGCTGCTACACGCAGTGATTCGACTAAACCGCAACCGTCGTCGTCTGGCCCCGCGCGCTCCAGTGACGTAGCCACGCTTTGTTCCTCGTCTAATAGTAATAGTTCACCTACCACGGTGTTGCTGTCAACCGCGAAAGTTATAGTATTTGATACGCAAGGCCGAGAGCATTGTGTGCGCGCCTTACTGGACTCGGCCTCTCAAAGTCATTTCGCTAGTCATAGCTTATGCCAACGACTAGGTTTAGAAAATAATTTAGTACCTAATAGCACCGAGGTTAAAGGGATTGGAGGTACAACCAAACCCACTCAAGGTTTGGTGCAAATTAAATTCTACTCTCGATTTGATAAAAATATTTCGTTTGTTATGGACTCGCTTGTAGTCGACAAGGTAACCGAACGCTTGCCCACGGTTCCGGTTGACATTTCAACTTTAGTTAATTTTGATGGTTTACCTATGGCGGACGACAAGTATTCGGTCCCCGGTAACATAGACTTATTGATTGGTGCGTCAATCTTTCCCCATCTCTTGTTATCGCATAAGGTGGAGGGTCGTTCGGACGCCCCATCGCCGATAGCAATAGAAACGGTACTAGGTTACGTCGTATTGGGATCTGCCGCAGCTCGCATCAATGATTGTTCGCTCGTCTCATACTGCTGTGCCGCGGACCCACTAGACGCCGCCGTGCGCAAGTTTTGGCAAATAGAAGAAATTAGTGACCAACATACATTGAGCCCAGACGACACGGCGTGTGAGGAGATTTATAAAAATACGACTACCCGCGGGGAAGATGGTAGATACCAAGTCGCACTCCCATTTAAGGGAGACGTGTTGTCGCTTGGCGATTCCTTTCAAAAGGCTAAAACTCGCTTTCTTTGCCTAGAGCGGAAAATGTTAGCCTCACCCAAACTTAAGAAGGCGTATGATGGCGTCATCCTTGAGTACCTAGAAACAGGACTATATATGGACGACTTTGTCTATAGCATCGATAGTGAAGGTGATGCTATCGCCACCGCTGCAGAGGTGATTGCTTTGATGAAGGCAGGGCAATTTGATCTCGTTAAATGGACGAGCAACTCCCAAGAGGTATTAGACTATATTAGTATATTCCGCCTTCGCATCGTCTCTCTGCAGTTAAAGAGTTCGACGATTCGGAGCCACATAAAGTACTCGGCTTATGTTGGTCACCCACAACAGACAATTTTAGTCTCAAGATTAGTACGCCCGCTGCTGAATCTTGCACAAAACGCATCATTTTGTCTTGTATAGCAAAAATATGGGACGTAACTGGTTTCATAGCTCCGGTAGTCCTATACGCGAAGCTAATCCTCAAACGCCTTTGGTTGTGCAATTGTGATTGGGATGATGTTCCACCCGAAAACATTGTCCAACTCTGGGCTCGATTCAAGGAAGAGCTTCCTCAGCTTAGCAAATTAGAGATTCCACGACACGTCGGTATTAAGACAGGTGATATTATTACCATCGTGGGGTTCGCTGACGCTTCAATGGATGGATACGGTGGAGTGGTGTATTTTTTGGTGCAAGATAACAGTGGCGTACGTAAAAATGAATTACACTTGATAGCCGCTAAATCTAAAGTCGCTCCTCGTAAAGTTGTATCGCTCGCTAGACTTGAACTTTGTGCTCTTCTATTATTAAGTAATTTACTCACAAAAGTAATAGAAGCTTGTCGCAACCGCATAAATATTGATCGCGTTTTTGCATTCTCCGACTCAACAGTAGCGTTGTGTTGGGTGCATGCCTCACCCCACCGTTGGGACACTTTTGTTGCCAACAGGGTCACTAAAATTCAAAATGAATTTCCCTCGCAAACCTTTTATCACGTGTCTGGCGCTGAGAATCCCGCTGATTGCTTGTCGCGCGGGCTTAGTCCAGCACAAATTTTAGATCATCCGCTTTGGTTCTGTGGTCCTCCTTGGATTATATCAGATCCCGACTCATGGCCTATAGCTCCATTTAATCCCGCTACGGTGTCACAGCCACCGGAAGAAAGAAAACAAGTTCTTGTCACTATAGAAAAAAGTGAGGAGAATTTAATAATCTCGCTCGCAGAACGCTTCTCGTCTTGGTCGAAGCTTCTACGTGTTGTAGTATATATTTGTCGCTTTGGAAATATGCTTCCAAGACGTGATTTAGTTACAGCATCAGATTTAGATTATGCTGAAAATTTAATTCTTCGTGAACTTCAAGGTTCTTATTTCGCTGAAGATATCGCTAAACTGCAGGCAGGGAAATGCTGCAGCCCAGCGTTACAACGTCTAAAGCCTTTCTTAGACGGTGGAATTGTAAGAGTAGGTGGTCGCTTAAGTAACGCTGACTTGAGCTTTAACAGTAAGCATCCAATATTATTACCTAGAAAAGCTCACATTTTAGATCTATTAGTAGATTATCATCACATATTAAATTGTCATGCAGGTCCAGATCTCTTGATGTCGTTGTTGCGTCAGAGATATTGGATCCTGTCAGCTCGCAACCTAATCCGTAGTCGTTTGCATAAATGTCTCGCTTGCTTCCGACTTAGCGCCAAGCCAGTTCATCCCGAAATGGCTGATCATCGTTCCTGTCGAGTAAATCCAACCGCGAAAGCGTTTATATACACCGGTACAGATTATTCAGGACCCTTTAAGGTGACGACGTTTCGTGGCCGTGGCATTCGTTCGACGAAAGCATACGTATGCCTTTTTGTGTGCTTGACTACTCGCGCTGTACACATGGAGGTTGCTGGCGATTTAAGCGCTGCTAGTTTTCTCGGCGCGTTTAAACGTTTTTTGTCTCGCCGAGGTCCAATTTCTCGTGTGTACTCAGATAATGGAACAAATTATGTCGGTGCTAAGCGTATTCTCTCAGAATTGCATGATTTTCTGTTGTCAAAACACTTTGAGACAGAATTTGGTCACATGTTAAATGAAAATCGCATCGATTGGTCGTTAAATGTTCCGTCAGCTAGCCATTTTAATGGAAATTGGGAGACTAATGTTAAGAGTTTCAAGACTCACTTAAACCGCGTAGTTGGTGACCAAATTCTAACGTTTGAAGAGTTCAGTACTGTACTTGCTCAGATCGAGGCAGTAATGAACTCCCGCCCTTTGTGCCGCACGCTATCCAATGACCCATCGGAGCCCCTCGCGTTAACTCCGGCTCACTTTCTAACTCTTACGCCCTTGAGATATCTTCCCGCGAAGGAAATAGAAGATGGTCCGTTACATTTGCTTTCGCGTCAGAAACTAATTGATAAACTTGTCCAGTCGTTTTGGAAGCGCTGGAAATCTAATTATTTATAGACGCGAAGTAAATGGAACACACCAACGAATCCAATCGAGAAAGGTGATGTGGTCATACTAAAGGTCGATAACGCTCCGCCTCTACATTGGCCATTAGGGGTCGTGGAAGAAGTATTTCCAGGCTCTAATGGAGTGATTCGCATTGTTAGGGTTCGAACCGCTACTGGGTCTTATTTACGTCCAGTTGTGCGTCTTTGTCCCTTACCGAAAGAATAGTTAGTTTAGTCGCGTAATTCCTAGTTAGTCTCACTTTAGATAGTTTAGAATCGCAAGTTAGTTTAGTTAGTTTATTTTAGTGTATTTGTTTGTAGTTTTGAGACCGGAGGTCTCAAGCCCGGGGGAATGGTTGCGCGTAATCCTTAAATTTCCATATTTTCCTTCTCCTTTCCCCAAATATCCAATTTGGCACTACATCTCGCTCGCACATACGAGAGAACTGCATACTGCGTGGTGCATTCTGATTGGACGCTGGGAATTACACCACCGTTGACGTGTGAAAAAATTCGTTCGTTGACCGTCGTGACTCGAGGACTACAGACCTATGGCGAATTCGAATTTTACCGCCGCTCGCTAACGCTCATCCCTGGACAATCCGCTGTTCCATGTGAATTTAGTGAAGGAACTTGCTTGGGGAAATATTTATTAGGAAGTGCATCATTGTGTCTACGCATACCGCCGCCGGCAGTTCCTGATTCGTGGTCGCTGTTCGTCTCCAAGTAAGTGGTGCCAATTCCTTCATTCAAATAGTAATCCCGCAAAACCCAATAGAACACCCCCATCCATACAGTCCATTGCTCCCGCACGACCACATACTATCTTTTATCTAGTTGCTGGATATGTATATACTAGCATAAATGATTGTATTGCAAGTTAAATGTTAATGTAGGTAGTGTGTTGCAGCCAATATAATAGAATTAAAATAATAAAAACAATTGATTCAATTACATGTTAAATGTTAATACACATGTCTGTCCATATTGAATGCTATGAATATGCTACGAATAGGACAGAGTTTAATAAAGTATTATGCACACAATGAGATTGAATCAATTGAGAGATATGGTTTTATTTGCTGTAGCCATAATGATAACGATACATACATTTGATCTCAAAGCGCGAGTTTAGCGGGATGTTAAAGATGTGCGCGCGAATATTGGCGCATGCAGTGACAAAGTCCATGGAACTCTTCTCGTCCTTGTCCCACACCAGGTGATCACCCTCCGGGCGGTTCTTCAGTTCTGCTTGTAAGGCCTTGCAGCTCTCTGCAAACACCTGCAAAGGAAATTTTTAACTTGTTACCTCGATGTCTCCATACATTCTTAATACCAAAATCATTTCTAATTCGTGCATATTTCGATCATGTTGTGGTGTTATACAGGTTCATATAGTAATAATCTATGCTCCTCTCCTGGCCATATTTGTTTTGGAAATACTTTTCGAAAACGAAATATAAATCAATTCGATCAAAACTTTTATAACTTTGGTCGATTTGCGTAAAATTTATGAATGAAAACTTGTAACTTTCTTTATTAAATGGCGGTTTTCTTTAGCTGGACAATAAAAACTGTGCTCCTGAACATAGCTGGGCATTAACTCGTTAATTAACGAAGTTAACATTTTGGTTAACGGATTAACTTTTAAGTTACCTTTTAAAAATGTTAACGAACACGTTAACTTCCATTAACTTGCAGAAGACCGTTAATCGTTAATCCAATGCCTACTATTCATCGCACAGCACAGCGGTGCGGCGCGAAAAACAGGTTCAGACAAGTATAAAAGGAAACGACAAGTGTGAAAATACAATACGGCTGTACCATCAAGCGCTGCAGTTGAACTTTTTTCGCGGTCAATATGTGTTTTCCAGTTTCCAGTTAGTTTTTGTCATAAACCTTTAAACTTTTGAATGTCAACTTATTCTACTTTCTCTACTTTTTATTTTACATTTTAAATTGAAAAAATAAAATTTGTTCCTAACCTGTTAACTTCCAGAACCATGATGAATATAAAAATGCAATTTAACACAATATTATATTAACGGATTAACGATTAACGTTAACTTGCGTTAATTCTTCCGAAATGTAACGCTTTAAAGTTTAACGAAGCTAACTTTTTTTTGTAACGGATTAACGATTAACGAAGTTAACTATTTGATTAATGGTGCCCAGCTATGCTCCTGAACTAATGCGATGTGATATAGTGTTGTCGTTATTTGAAAAGAATTTTCTATTTTATAGTCTCTATACCCATTAAAACATATTATAACAGTGAGATGAGAAACACATTTACCTGAGCACACTCATGCACCGACCACACCCTCTGGTCGGGCAACCCAGAATGCTGCGCCGCCGGGGCGTCTTTTCCCGGCAAATTGTCCCACGACAGTGGTGTTGGAGGGCGGCGTTTCTTCCACAAATTCTCCATGGACAGCAAATAACGGATGTCGTCGCCGAATAACTTTGAAAACAGCTTTTCTGGATCATAATTTGTGTCGGCCGCCCACTGTCTTGTGCTTTTCCTTTCTACATTTCCAGTTTCCGTTCCTTCAAAGAGTGGAATAAATTTTAGGCAAACACAATAAAACATAGCATACTATGTAATTACAGCAAATTTGGGTTTATTAAATCCTCTAGAAACTGTGGATTAATCCGGGATATCTCCCTTCAAAAAATTTTCCTAAGGGATTTTGTCTACATATTCATAGGCTACAAATTTTGCCTCCTAATTGAATTAGCTATAATTTATTTTTATTGATAAATCCATAAGTAAGATAAGTTGTGGTATGAACATTTAATTAAATATTTATGCACAAAATTTTTTTATAACATGAATAGGAAAGGATTAACACACCTTGTGAAGTCAGGGCAGAGGCCCCAGCTTCACCCGCAGCCTCAGGGTCAGCTGTGTCAGGGCTTACATCCTGGTCTGGGTCCTCTTCGCCAAACAGTTGGTTGAAGAGATGTTTGGCCCATACAATGCAATGGATGGGTTCAGATGGTGTATTTCTGATTGTACATCCGGGGAAGGATTTCTGTGGCGCTTTTGGTTGACATTCGTAACACTGTGTTAGTCCTTTTTTGATCAGCTCCACCTGAAAAATATGTGTAATTGCAGCTTTGTTTGCAATGAGGACTATGATTTTATCTTGTAATCTTTGATGATTTGGAATTTTATATTATTAAAATTTACTAAGAACAAAAATTTTTATTCATTTATTGGTACCAGTGTAAACATATCAAAACCTTTATAGTTAAAACATGAATCTGGTCACTTAAAATGTTAACTTGTCTTTATAAACATCATAAGGAAACCTGGACACAATTTGTTTGGTGTGAAGCTTATTGTTGCTTGGGCAATGTGTTGGGGCCTTCGCTGAAGCCCTCCTCACTTAAAGAGGTGGACCCATTCATCATATACTTTTGTCTTCTATTCCAGGACTAAAGTCATGAACAGACTTTAGTAGACATGCCAATTTCTTTCAGCTAAAGTTAAATATATCCCCCTACAATATGCTTATGCTGTTTGCCTACAATCACTTTCATCACAACTGCTTGATATTCCCTAAATAGTGATTTTTTAGGCATGGTTAAATATTATAATGTTGCTCTATTTGCCATAATTATCGCACCACCATTCTTATGCTGTTTGCCTACAATCACTTCACAACTGCTTGCTATTTTCTTAATCTACAAAATAGTAATGATATGACTTTGTATTGTTTGTACCTGTCCAGCGTAACCTGCAGTGCCAGTCTCGATGAGGGGAATGTTAGCAGCGAGACACATCCTGTTGACGTGGTTGCGAGCCACACGGTTATCTAGCGCATTCAGCACCATGTTGAACTGTTTGAAGTAGCTCACCCCATAGTCATTACTGAAAGATATCAATTAGCTAACTCAAATGAGCTGTAGAGTTTAAAGTACATGATGTTAACTTTTTTAATTTATACAAAGTCAGTTATTGTGGAAAACTAAGAAGAAGAGAAAACCCAAGACTCAAAATTACTAAATATACAAATAACTACGGTAAACGAACACTGAAATTTACTGTCCCATATCTACTAAATAATCTTCCCAGGACATTAAAAGAAGAGATGGATAAAAATAACTACAAGCATAAGCTAAAAAAGTACTTTCTGGATCAGCCTGCATAGCAAGCCGCTCTTATCGGATTCACAAACTGGTTTCGCTGGCAGCGTTGTCGCGCGTCTAGAATGAGTGTACTGCAGTGCACAGAAAAACCGACTGTGGTTTTTGTTGCACTAGCTGAGACTTAGCTTGTAAGACAATTGTATTGTTTATGTTATAATAAATAAATAAATAAAATAAAACAATAATGTTAGAGTGACTGCAATTGTTTAGATTAGCCCTCTGTTTTATTTAAGTTCTGTAAGTGGTACTTTAAAAAAAATTTGACTCTGTATAAAAGTAGTATAACAAACAAATCATTAATTGTTTTATAAATATTAAAGATTAAATCTTTGACAATAATAATAATATTTATAAATATAGGCATTATAATATTGAATTACAATTGAAAAGATGTTTATATTTATAAATTCGCGAATTCAACAGGAAATATTATCATGTCGCTGAAGCATCGTAAATTACGCCATAGAGGTCATTTACCTTCGGCGAGTCGCCAACACTAACCTTATAACACTGTCATGATGTGCAATGATAGTCACGTTGGGGTTGAAGCTGAGCGCACTATCCTTTGCCACCTGAGCCTTCGACTTCCCGACATGCTCTTTATGAAATAGGAACTGCCTATTTAGATTGCTTACGTCGATTGTATCAAGGTCGATCTAGAAAAATATAACAATTTAACAACAAACGGGACATTAAAATAATAACTATTAACTATTATTGGGTCATTTAGAAGTAAAACTTACAATTTCTATGTAAGGGAAGCCGGTTAAAACGAGATTTTTCAGAATTTCACAACCTATACCGCCGGCTCCGACTACTAAAAGTTTGGAATTTGCAATTGCCTCCGTTAACTTCTCGTCGAAAACGCCAGCAACCCGTGCTACCATCTTCCTGCCGTTAATCAGATCACAGTGGACACAAATCAATAGATTGTATTTATATTATTTGCAATTAAAAAGCAACAAACGGTAAAATTTGCACCTTGCGGCATTTACAAAAATGACAGATAATTGTGAAACTGTCAAAGTTGGCGTCAGTTTAGACCATAGATAATATATCGGTTCCATGCATGGAGATATCCATGATGTTTCTGTGGTATAATCTACTAATATACATAATCTAAGGGTATAATAATATTCAATTCTTATTATAATATCTCTAATCTCTATGCTTGTAAGTCTATTTCCAACTCGGACGACGAATTCGTCCGAGATTTCCAATATCTCATCATGATCTCATCCAACTCCAAGACGTGTAGAAGTGATTAGATATAATATAAACCATGGATACAACGTACTCATAGTGATAGTAGTCTATGACATATCCCTATAGGCATTAGGCTATATAGTGTTAATAGTCTATGATGACAATTATGACTATACTTACTATTACTCTTTGCTTTGATAACCTCAAAAAAATTCAATTTGAGTCGAGGAATCTTTGCCAACAAACTGTAATTTATGTTATAATTTCTCAATAAAATCTTAAAATGTATTCGAGTGATGATTATAATGAGGTATGTTAACTTTTCCTCGTGAGTGAATTTTGTGCTTCTTATTCGCTAACCTTGTTTTCATCAATAATGGTATAAACTGTTGAGGCTGTATACTTAGAAAAAACATAAATGTTACACATAATGAAAAAAAACTGAGAAGGATAAATTCATAATAAAAAAAAATTCTATACCAGCTCTGTCTATGAAAGTTGTACTTTTAATAAATTTATATTTTGTTCTAGGGTGGGTACGAGTCTTACGGAGACTATGAGCCTCACACAGGAGATCCTCAATATGACTTGGAATATGACAGGTCATACTACCAAATGCCTGAAATGGTAAGATGCATGGAAATCCTTAGATCTAAAATGTATGTGGTTTGTCTTTTTTTTCGCCGTCGACAAGTTTGGTTGACGCACGTGTTAGTGAGATTTCGGTGTTTCAATACATTTTTGTGCTTCTTTCCAGCTAAAGTTGTTATTTAACATTTAATACTAACGTTGGTGCTGGTAAGTAAATAAGGAAAAATGGATTTTGACCCACCTGAACCTCCTGATCCCCCGGATCCGAGAATTCCATCCTCCTCCCGAAAACGTCAATTAGAGGATGAACAAGTTCCCTCCTCCTCCTCCAAGAAGACCATAACGGTCCCTTCGCAAGCAAATCCATCTCTCCAAAACGTTTATACTCACCCATCCTTTTCTGAAGGCCTCAAGTCCTACTCCATCGACAACAAGGGCCCATTCATAGTCCAAGTCTCTCGCGAAGTCGAAGACCCGTCTTCCGGAGCTTCAATTCGGGCTATATCGTTTGGCCAGTTTTTACATAAAAACAAAATAGAATCAATTATTCATGATGGTGTGCGAAATGTTGGCCGCAATAAGATTACGGTGGAGTTTGTGTCTGCCTCAGCAGCCAATAACTTCCTGACCAACCCCATATTATCCATGTACAAATACAAAGCCTCCATCCCTACCTACAATATGACTAGAATGGGATTGGTCAAGGGAGTTCCCGTAGACTGGTCTATGGATGAACTCGTGGAGTCGATGGAGCTTCCCCCTGGATGTGGAGAGGTCCTCAAAGCCCGCAGATTAAACAGAAAATCAGTGGATAATGGCATTACCACTTGGATTCCAACCCAATCTGTGGTCCTAACATTTAAGGGTCAATTCCTCCCTACTAGGGTATTTTCTTATCATTCCTCGCTGCCAGTGGAAACCTATAAGCTCCCAACCATAATGTGCCTGAATTGCTGCCGCTTTGGCCATACTAAAGCCATCTGCAGGTCGAAGCCGAGATGTTACAAGTGTGCTCAAGCTCATATTGGTGACTCCTGCGAGTCTACTAAAGACCTAGCTATATGTGTACATTGCAATGGCAAACACTTTGCAAATGATAAAACATGCCCTGAATTCACCAGACAACAGTCCATAAAGGTTGTAATGTTCAAGACAATATCTCATACATGGAAGCAGCGTCACAATTCCCATCCTCTCGACGGTCCTATGCGGAGATGGCAAGGGAACTACATTCTCCTCCGGCCTATTCCTCAAGAACTCCTTCTCGTCCCTCCTCTCAAACTCCAATAAAGACCTCATATCGTAAGACTGTAACTCGCACTCCTCGTCCTCAAGCCCCACTAACGAAGGGTTATGATAGGAGAACCCACCAAAATATTATTGGTGATCCTCCTACTTCCCTTCCTAATGGTTGTGCACTTAACAATAATCCCTCTCCCACCCCAAATGTAACCATGCTGGAACAAGTTTCAGCACTCCTTCTGAGCCTTGTTGCTCCTTGTAGCGACATGCCCCTACCGTCCAACGTTGCCGAAATACTAACTCAAGTGTTTAAGATACTGAAATATGGGCCAAATGACCCTACTTCAGTGGAACAGTAAAAGCCTTCGTCCGAAAAAACATGAATTAGTTTCTCTCATAAACCTGCATAAACCCGTCATTGTTGCCATCTCTGAGACATGGCTAGTGCCTGGCTCCCGCTTTCGGGTGCCTGGCTTCTCCTGCCTTAGGGATGACAGGAGTGACGGGTATGCTGGTAGTGCCGTCCTTGTACGGCACTCCCTTTGTTATTCCCAAATCCCTCTCCCTCCCCGCAGTCAACAGATTAATGCTGTTGCTATCCGCTCCTCGAACATCTCCTATGTGTCTTTATATATTCCTCACCCCTCTTCCTCACTCCTTCCTGAGTTACAGTCTATTCTATCCTCAGTCCCTAGCCCAATCATCGTCATGGGTGACGTCAACACTCACCACACTATGTGGGGGTGCCACAACTGTGATGGTCTGGCCCCTCTACTGATTGATATGCTGGATGATATTGGACTTTGCATCCTTAATGATGGATCCCCGACACGCCGGGTCTTTCCCAGTCAAAACCCTAAATCTGCTGTGGATCTCACCCTTTGCTCTCCTAACCTTGCTTCACAAATTTCTTGGAAAATCCTTCCCTCTACACATGGCAGTGATCACTTCCCTATAGTCCTATCACTAAACAATAGATCCTTTCCCCCTCCCAGACATGATCCTCTTTTAAAATATAAACTTAAAAAGGCAGATTGGACAGCCTATGCCCAATCTGTTGATTTCATGGTTGATTCTCTCCCAGATTTAGAAAACAATGCCAATATTTTGACCTATTACAACCTATTCGTTGACTCCCTCAAATCCAGTGCTGACTCCCATATCCCCCAAAAATACACTCCTAAAAACCTGCTGATTTCCTCTCCCTGGTGGGATGATGAATGCAGCGATATGTTTGGCCAGAGAACTTCTGCAGAAGAATCATACTCAAACTGTATGTCACAGGAAAATTTTCTTAACTACCAAAAACTTGATGCCAAATTTAAAAGGTTGGTATCAAGGAAAAAAAAGTCCAGTTGGACACAGTTTTGTGAATCCTTAAGCCCTCGCTCTCCTCCCTCAATTGTCTGGTCGAATATCAGAAGATTCCGTCGCTCTCTTGCTCATTCTGACCTTACGTCCAACAATCCTTCAGATTGGCTAAACAACTTTGCCGACAAACTCGCCCCTCCTTATGTTCCCAATGTAGACTTATTCCCTAATTTATCACCAGCCCCTTCCATTGATGAAATGGATGCTCCCTTCTCTTTGCCTGAACTCCTTGTGGCTCTTAATGGTTTAAAAGATTCAACCCCTGGAGAAGATGGCATTCCTTATTCCTTTTTATCAAATCTAAATGACAAAGCCAAATCTTATTTCCTTAACTTAATTAACAAATGTTTAGAATCTGGTAATGTCCCAACTTCATGGAAATCCCAAATTGTCATTCCCGTCTTGAAACCCAACAAAAATCCCCAAGACCCAAATTCATATAGACCTATCGCGTTATCATCCACTCTTGCAAAAATAACTGAACATCTCATCAAAAACCGCTTGGAATGGTTAATGGAAAGCAGAAATGTTCTCTCCTCCTCCCAATTTGGGTTTAGGAAGGGTTTGAGCACGACTGACAGCCTCAGCATTCTGACAACAGACATTCGAATAGCCTTTTCAAAAGGAGAGTACCTAGTGGGCGTTTTTCTCGATATTGCTTCTGCATATGACAATGTCTTACTTCCGGTGCTCAGGCAAAAACTGCAAAAGCTGAGTATTCCTCCGAGGTTAATTCATCTCATATGTAACCTGCTATTTGGCAGGTCAATACTGGTCAAACACCAGTCATCCACTCTTCCCCCCAGACTTATCTGGAAAGGTCTCCCTCAAGGCTCCGTTCTCAGTCCTCTGCTATATAGCATATATACCCATGATCTCGAACTGTCTGTTAATAACTTTTGCAACATCCTCCAGTATGCTGATGATATTGTCCTCTATTACAGCTCCAGCAGTGTAGAGGAAATATCCTGTCATATAAATTCTGCTTTGTATTACCTAGGCCAGTGGCTTCTTGAGCATGGCTTGTCCCTGTCAGTGGACAAAAGCCAGGCTGTGATGTTCACTCGGAAAAGATCCATTCCCATTCCCCACCTTATATTCGAAGATCAACTCATCCACTTTGCAGACAAAGCCAAATTTTTGGGTATTTATTTAGACGGCCGCCTGAATGGAATCGCCCACTCTGAGCACATTATCAATAAATGTGAAAAGGGCATTAATGTGCTTCGTGCTATTGCAGGTGTTTGGTGGGGTGCTCACCCGTATTCTCTAAAATTGCTTTATAATGCCTTAGTACGAAGCCATATGGATTATTGTATGTTTGTTTTGGACCCTTTTAATAAATCAGCTTCTGAGAAACTTAATAAAATTCAATACCGGTGCCTTAGGATTATCCTAGGCGCAATGAAGTCCTCCCCCACGAATGCCCTGCAGGTGGAATGTGTTGATCCCCCCTACCTATCCGTCGCCAATTCCTTTGTGACCGGTTTGTTAGCAAGATGCTACAACTATCTTCTCATCCCCTTTGGCCTCGTCTCGCCCAGTTATCCAGATTCCCTCATTCTCGTAATTCTTCCTCTTACTTGTTAGACAGTTTTTCTAAATATTCCAGTCTTCCCCATCCTCTTTCAACTTTCCCCCGCAACCCTCTTTTCTCTACCCCCTATAAAGCCCTTATTCTTAATCCTCCCATTATCACAAATCTGGGCCTGACTAAAGGATCCTCAGATGCTAATACCAAACTTCTTAGCCATATTCATCAAAATTGGCCCAATCATCTTCTCATCTACACTGATGCATCAAAGCTATCTCCTGACAGTTGTGTAGGTGCTGCCTGCTGGATCCCCAAATATAAGATAATTTTAAAATACAAATGTCCTCCTGAGGCTTCAGTTTTTACGGGTGAAGCCATTGCTATATTCGAAGCCATCCAGTTTGCCCTTGCCCATAACTTACAACAGACTGTGATTTTTACGGACTCTCTAAGCTGTCTTTTAGCAATTAAGGAAAACCCTTTTCGGAGCAGGTCAAGATTCCCTATTATTTTAAGAATCAGAGAAGCTTTACTCTCATGCAATCAAAAAGGTTTATCCTTATTGCTGGTATGGGTCCCTAGTCATTCTGGGATCACAGGAAACGAGTCGGCTGACACCTGCGCCAAATCAGCTGTTGAAACAGGTTCTCTAGATCACTTTCAAAATTCATCACCTGACCTTTGTGCCCTTGCTAAAACCTTCTTAGAAAAAGCCTGGATCACCTCATGGGATAATACAAAGTCCATCAAGGGTAAATATTACGCTTCCATTCAGCCTTCCATTCCTAGAAAACCTTGGTTCTGTCGCAATAAATACATAGATCGCTGGGTCACCTCTACCATCTCTCGCCTACGCCTTGGTCACTCGTGCACACCTGTACATCTAGCCAAGCTTCGGATTAGGGATAACTCCATCTGCGAATGTGGTTTAGATGAAGGCACATCATCCCATATACTTTTCAACTGTCCTAAACTCCTTCATCCTCTATATGATGTTCTTCCCCCCAAAATCCCTCGTCCTATAAGTGTTGAATGTTTACTAATGTTTGTGTTTAGTCCATATTGTAAATTTTTATGTAAATATATAAAATATAATAAAATTAAGCTATAATTTATTATAATGTCTATATTGATGTATTATATTATTTGTGTTGTCATTTATTAACACTCGTGTAATGTGTTGTCCCTCTTGTTTTAGGTTAAAACTAAGAAAAAAAAAAAAAAGATTGAAAATAACAACTACAGACATTCAATACTTAGTTTACAACAATTTTCACCGTACAATCTCCTTTGTGCCTCTTCTAAATACGCGACACTGGCGAAGCAATCTGTGCCCGCTTGGCACAACTGAAAGCCATGAAAAGAGCATTGAATTGAATTATGTGGTTTGTAGTTGGTTCATACTCAAAGCTGGGCATTAACTCGTTAATCCGTTAATCGTTAATTAACGAAGTTAACATTTTGATTAACGGATTAACTTTTAAGTTAACTTCCAAAAATGTTAACGGACACGTTAACTTCCGTTAACATGGAGAAGTCCGTTAATCGTTAATCCAATGCCTATAACTGTGAACTGTGTTAACATTATAAAGGGGAATATGCACCCTATGCCCGACTATTAAATCACAGGTTTGAATTATACAAGTATTGTATTTTTAGGGTTCTTTACCTCAAAGAAAAAAAAAAAACGGAACCCTTATATGATCACTTTGTTGTCCGTCTGTTTTTGATTTATTGAGCAAACTGTCGAAAAAAATACCGTATCTATTATACTTTTTTTTGGTATTAGCAATTAACCTCATAAAGTTAAGTTTGCGGTTCGGTAAAAAAGTGATTCTTATATGGTTTAACTTTTTCTAATAATAATAATTTCTTTTAATATAGGTAGTACGGAACTCTCAGTGCGCAAGCCCGACTCGCACCTGACCAATTATTTCCAAACTAACCTAACTTCTAGACCCTAAACTAATAGGTTTTAGTAGTTCAGTAACACAACGATATAAAAAGGCAATTTTACATAGATATATTAACGGATTAATGATTAACGTTAACTTGCGTTAATTCGTCCGCAATGTAACGCTTTAACGATTAAAGAAGTTAACTTTTTTTGTAACGGATTAACGATTAACGAAGTTAACTATTTGATTAACGGTGCCCAGCTATGTTCATACTGTACATAAATGTTCCATTGAAAAGAAATTGAGAGAATGACTGTAAAATGCAGCATGTCTTCTAATGACCTACTATATTATATATATATGAACTACTATACTGCTGTGAGTTCAGTGTTACAGAATAGAGTGCAACATATGACTTTGCAATGGAATTTGGAAAGCCCCCTAAATTGCATAAGAAAAACGTATTCATCGTTATCATAAACGCTAGCAAATTCTGCCCGCTGATTGGGTTCCTGATTTGCGTCAGTCAATTGCAGCGCAGATTTCACTAGCATGTACAATAACGATGAATACAATTTTCTTACACAATCAGGGGGCTGGGGCCACCATCTACTGCTTGTCTTAAAGCAGTAGATGTTTCAGTAATGTTTTAATATTTTCATACCAACATAATGTTAAAATGTATCAACAGAATAAAAAATAATACACTTGTATCAACAGGTTAAAAAGTTCCTGGTGTACTTCCGCAACATGATCACTGAGGGTATGACGTTTGAGATCCTGAACCTCTATGAGAACACATTCCCCAAGCTCACTGAGCAATACTTTGAGAACACTCCATGGCCTGATGAGAAGGAGGTTGCACCAATAGTGGACAATGATCATGTAAGTTATACAATACATGTGAATTTTAAATATGAGTAGTATTAAGTAAATTCTTCCTTTTGCAAGTACACTACACATAACTTATATACAGAAGTGTTGGTAATGGTATTGCTATTGCGAGTGGCATTGTTTTTTTCCTATCATAAAGTTCCCAAAGCCCCAAAAGAAGTTTTTATTTTACAAATAGGATATATATTATTTAATTTAACCTAAATAACAATAATATAAGTCATAAAATTCTTTTATAAGGTGTTCATGATCCTGTACAAAGAGCTGTACTTCCGTGACATCTATGCGCGCGTGCCTGGAGGCCCCAAGCCCGAGCAAAGGTTCCTCTCCTTCTACAACTACTGTGACCTGTTCAACTACATCCTGTCCGCGGAGACACCTGTACCGCTGGAGCTGCCCGACCAGTGGCTATGGGAGCTCATTGATGAGTTTGTGTATCAGTTCCAGTCGTTCGCTCAATACAGGTGAATATTGATGAATTGTCATATTTTGTTTTATAGGTGCATTGTTTGGAAAACTATTCATTTGACAATCAATTCCGGACATTTCTAAAAAGAGAGGTAATCAAATGGTCAGTTATGCAGAATTACATGTTTGAAACCTAGGAAGGTTGTTAAATGAACAGTTTGTCCAATAAGAAAATTGTAATTGCCTGTAGTTTTTATATTTAGGAAATTGTAAGTTGTTCAAACAGCACAAGTTGTTGCTATTTTACACAAAATATAAACTCTAAAAATTTAATTGTATAACTGTGATTTTCATATGCCATTTAATTTTTGCAATTATGTATGTAGGCAACTTTATATTGTGTAACATTTTAGATCACGTACTTCCAAATTGAGCCAAGCTGAGATTGAGGCTCTGAACACTGAGAACAAAGCGTGGAATGTGCTGTGCATCCTTAATGTTCTGCATTCTCTCGTGGACAAATCCAATATCAAAAGGCAACTTGAGGTAAGCCATATCTTAACCTTCATAATTATTGGTTCTAGATAGAGTGGGGTATATCAAATGACACACTTACAGCAAAATCACAATTGTTTGTTCATTGTTGTTCAAAGTAAGTCATTGTATTATTTAATATGGATAGATAGAAAGATCAGGAGGACCAATCAAGGATGCGTGCAGTGCTCATACATCTACTCGTTAAATGTAATGCAAATATAATGGTTTCTAACATTCTCATTCAAAGAACAGGTACTGTTGATCATGGGCCTCCTGAAATGACCGCCAAATACCACGATTTCGAGCCACGTGATTTCTTAAGATTTCTTTTATGTCATCCATCAAAACCGCGTCTCGCGTTTAGTGCGTCGACGCCATTCCAGTACTTCGGGACCCAAGTTCCTTAAGCTTAAGCCTGCTGTGTATTGCCACTTCAACTTCTTAACACATTGACCTGGAGGCTATGGTCACTTTAGGTACTAAATTATGTACTGAGGCTGTATTCACTGCTGTCTTGGGGAATATGCTGAATAAAACACTATTGACTCTAATAAGAATCTAATTTTAATTTAAGTTCAACAACTTCAGAAATGAACACACAATAAATCAAACATATAAGTCTACAAGTGAAGTATACGACTGACATGTAACAATAGATAAAAAAAAAGACGTGTGGCACTCGTTGACTGCCGCGGTAAAGCTATTGCATAGATACAACCAATGCCACCTAGACGCGATTTGCAGAACTAAAGAGACAAGCGTGAAATTTCAAAATATAGTCATTAGACGTTCTGCTATTCATCGGTAAAGGCAATACGTGAAAAATTGTGTTAAATTTCTATACAGCTACAAGACATTTTAAAGCGATCCTTAAAATAAGAACTTTACGGTTGATTTCACATTTACTAATAATTTTCTTCTAGAACATTGACATTCAAATTTCGCTATTCAGCCAGTACTGCACATAACATAATATCTATTAAAATAAAATAAATACTGTTGGAACTTGTGACGAATGTTTTTATTTTACAGTAGTATGACAAGTTATATAATAATAGAAAACTGTTGCTATGGAGACTGAAGGTACAGTCCTAACATCCACTCCTCTTTTAGGAACTGAGGCCAAGAGCTTTAGTCAGCCTTTCCAGCCTGGGTGCATATAAGGGCTTTTTGAAACAATCAGCCAGTTGGTCCTCAGTAGTAACTTGCTTGACCTCAAGTATGCCAGCTGCCACACACTCTCTGACATAGAGATACCTTCGTTGTATGTGCTTGGTTCGGCTATGTTACTCGTACGGCGGATTGTATGCTAGCTTTATTGTTGACTCATTGTCAATGTAAAGAAGTGGTGGCTTTTCAGTTTTAGTGATTTCCTCCAACATCTGTTGTAGCCATATAATTTCCCGGACTGTCTCCGTAGCTGCCACTAGCTCTGCCTCTGTCGACGATAAAGCTATCGTCTTTTGCTTGTTACTCCAGCCTTCTGCATTCACTGATAACATGTCCTTTCTTCTTGCAAAATTTGCATGTTTTTACGAAATTTGTCTCTTCTTCGTGTTCATCTTTAGTGTTGGTAGTATTGGTGTTGGAACCATTATTAAATTGTCTGGCTTCTGATTCTTCTAAAATTTTTACCTTGAGTTCTTCAGGTTTCGGTAACGTGTCTCTGGATTCTATCGCTACACGAAAATTTTCGTAGTCAGGTGGTAAACTGTATAGCATCATAACAGTGAGCAAATCCTCATGAATACAAATGTCAATATCCTGCATTTTTTCCACCACGTCCATGAACTTATTTAAATGCTCTCTAATATTGCCATTTTCCATTTTGGACAATATTAACTTCTTTAAAAGAGAGGCCTTCCTAGCCGGTCCCTTACTGGCATATATAAAATCAAGCAAAGTCCAAATCTCGTGAGCTGTTTTGCAGTTTTTTATTTGCTTCAATTCAGAGGGTGAAATTAAAAGTACTAACTCAGATTGAGCTAAAAGATCCTTCTCTCTCTTCTCTTCATCAGGTTTCTCAAGATTCAGCGGCTTCTCAATAACACTCCATAATTTATTTTTGATGAGTACGGCCCTTGCTTGAATTCGCCATGTGTCGAAATTTTCTTTATTTAAAGTCTCAATTTTTGTACTTGAGCCCGACGCCATCGTGATCAACGTATTTATCGCTTTATTTTTACTCTGCTACCATATTAAAGTAAAATAAATACTGTTGGAACTTGTGACGAATGTTTTTATTTTACAGTAGTATGACAAGTTATATAATAATAGGAAACTGATGCTATGGAGACTGAAGGTACAGTCCTCCTAACAATATCGATAAAACATAAAATATATAAAACATAAAACATATCGACTTTAATTAGAATGTTCCGCGTATAGACGAATCTGTTCAGAGTAATCTTAGGAAGTTTTATCACTACTGTACGGATTTTGTACGCTTATCAATAGTAGAAAAATGGCTTTTCATTGCGGTAATAGATTACAGTAAATTTATTTAAGAATTAAAGATCTTACTATTTCAGTTTCTTAAGGGAGCCAATTTTAAAAGAAAAATGGACCAAAGCTACTGGAAGGCTACATTAATTCCCTTCAAAAACAAGTACAATCTGCTCCGATCATTTTTTGGAAAAGGATTTTACTGTTAAGAAAAGTGGTAATATATATAAAACTGGAGCGCAACCACGTAAAAATATTTTGATTCATCGCGCACTGGTGCGTGTATAGTCACAGTCAACAGGCCTAGAATCACGTGATTCTAGGCCTGTTCCCAACAGTGTTAAATTAAAGTTGACACTTGAGCGACAGTGTTTCAAGGATATTTGAGTTTTACTTTTCCTCATAATATTACATGTAACAATGTTTTGTATTTCAAATCGGTCTTTACTCAGTTTATTTTTTGGTGAATATAACATTTTCTGAAAATAATCCCAGCTAGATCGATTTATCGTCCTGTAAACTTCCTGTATACCGTTCATGAAAATCGTTGGAGCTGTTTCCGAGATTCAAATATATACACGAATTGCTCGTTTGAAGACATAAGATTAAACAAAGTTTTGTATGTAGCAACTTATGATAAAAAGTTTTCTCAAATTAGGTAATAGTAAATTCTTTTCCTTCAACAGTTCTCTGATTGGCCCATTGTATCATTTTATGTGATTTTTTATGACTTAGAAGAAATTAATTAAATTTGATTTTTTCATAGTGATTTTTTCAACTTTATCGATATTTTTACGAGTCACGGTTAAGGTGCATCACTATACTTTGACACTTATCAAATATTAAAGTTTATTCTTTGCCATTGAAATTTTAACCTTAATTACATAAAATACGAATCAACTAGCGCTGGTGCGGGCAAAAGCGGAACTATAGGTATATTTTAAGTCAATTTTTGCAATATAAATTATATGCCTGTGACAATAAGGTTGACTTTAATGTTGGCTTGTTGGTTGGCTGAATTTTTTCATTACGGTTTTTCTGGATTCGGTTCACCCGTCAAGGCCCGCGATAGAAGCTATGCAATAGCTTAATAGTCAAGATAGGTCCATCCGAACATTTTAAGTAAACGTTCTTCATACAAGAAAATGTAGCGACATCTGTCTAAACTCCTGCGAAATACACGTTTTTTTTTTATATATTCTTTTATCTATATGTCTGTGGTCACCTTGCCTGCAATAATATTATAATTTCAAAAAAAAAAAGAAATTGGTCTATACCTATCTACCTATACTGACTACTGCCGGGGGGGTGCAAAATAGTCATTCTTGTTCCCTTAAACTGGCGACATTTTTTCGCGCTGTTCGCCCTGTCTTTAGTATACAAGTCTGTGCATGTAACGCGTTTAGGACGTAACTGGTTAAACTCTCATAGTACTTGTCCTTATAATGCAACGAGCTCTGCCACTTACGCGGCTGCTCTCACATATGTGTTACTTACATAAGCCTATGTGCGGTATGCCCCTACAGTCACCTTGTCACCTTGATTCTTTTGCAGAACTCCACAATAATCTATTATTTATTTACGCGCCAAGAAAGGCCGTGATATGTCATATGTGCATACTTGCAGGTGTATGCCACCGGCGGCGACCCAGATTCAGTGGCGGGCGAGTTCGGGCGCCACTCGCTGTACAAGATGCTTGGCTACTTCTCGCTGGTGGGGCTCTTGCGCCTGCACTCGCTGCTTGGAGACTACTACCAAGCTATTAAGGTATTATTTTATTCAATTTACGTTATCGTTTTATAAAACTTACCCCAATTTTGATAGGTACATTAACAGACAATGAGTAAGATATTAATATTGATTGTGTCCAATTATTGCCAGAACTTAATCTTTTCAAACATTGAATGACTCTACCAAAAGTGAACATGTATTCAAATATTTCAGGTGCTAGAAAACATCGAGCTGCACAAGAAGTCTCAATACTCCCACGTGCCGGCGTGCCAAATATCCACGTCTTACTACGTCGGCTTCGCGTATATGATGATGCGCCGATACGCCGACGCGATACGCACCCTGTCGTCCGCGCTGCTCTACATACAGCGCACCAAGCAGCTGTTCTCGCAGCGCTCCTACCAGAACGACCAGATCAACAAGCAGACGGAGCAGATGTACCATCTTCTAGCCATCTGCTTGGTGCTGCACCCTCAGTGTGTGGATGAATCCATTCAGCAGGTTAGTGACGTGATGATACGCCGACCGATACGCACTCTGTCGTCCGCGCTGCTCTACATACAGCGCACCAAGCAGCTGTTCTCCCAGCGTTCCTACCAGAACGACCAGATCAACAAGCAGACGGAGCAGATGTACCATCTTCTAGCCATCTGCTTGGTGCTGCACCCTCAGTGTGTGGATGAATCCATTCAGCAGGTTAGTGACGTGATGATACGCCGACCGATACGCACTCTGTCGTCCGCGCTGCTCTACATACAGCGCACCAAGCAGCTGTTCTCCCAGCGTTCCTACCAGAACGACCAGATCAACAAGCAGACGGAGCAGATGTACCATCTTCTAGCCATCTGCTTGGTGCTGCACCCTCAGTGTGTGGACGAATCCATTCAGCAGGTTAGTGACGTGATGATACGCCGACCGATACGCACTCTGTCGTCCGCGCTGCTCTACATACAGCACACCAAGCAGCTGTTCTCCCAGCGCTCCTACCAGAACGACCAGATCAACAAGCAGACGGACCATCTTCTAGCCATCTTGGTGTTGCACCCTCAGTGTGTGGACGAGTCCATTCAGCAAGTTAGTTACATGATAATACACTGGCGTGATACGCACCCTGTCTTCTGTGCTACAAACATACAGTTAACAGTACACCAAGCAGCTGTTCCCCAACACTCCGAGTTTAACCAGATCAACAAGTAGACGCGTTGTGGCTGAGACCATTTAACAGGTAATTTACGTGATAATACGCCAATGCGGTAGGCTATTTTACGTATCTTTCGCTACACTTGAATTATAGTATTTTTGTCCCACAGAGGCTGTCAAGAAAAAAGAACCATATTATGTTTAAGATGAACCGTATGATACTTGAACCTTTGTTCATCAGCTTGTTGTGTATACACAGGTGCTCCGTGAGAAGAACTACCACGAGAAGATGTTCAAGATGCAGTACGGGGACCTGGGCGAGTTCGAGAGCTGCTTCACGTTCGCGTGCCCCAAGTTCCTGTCGCCGTGCCCGCCGCCCATCGAGCCCGGCTCCAACTACGGCCGCGACGCTGTCAAGCACCAGACTCAAGTGTTCATGGACGAGGTAAGTCTCATTACCACGTTTAAAGTGTTTAGAAATATGTTGCTGGCCTACTTATAATTGCCCCAGGCCAAACTTATGGATTATGATGTGTTTTAGACAAGGCCCTTGTAGTTGTGTAACAAAACATGGGTCAACATGAAAATCTTTATTTTTCACTTAGGCTTAGATATCTGGGGACACGGTAGTGTCCCCGACAAGACGAGCCAAGCGAAGCGCGAGGGCACTACCTATCTTTTCTCGAAGTGTTTCGCCGTATTTTTAAACCCTTATAACTTAGGCCTGAATTATTTCAGATAATCAAAATTCTCGGAAAATGATGTCGCCAGTGAACTTATTAAACCTATAAAGTTTCAATTTTATAGGTCTTATACTTTAGATTTTATTGACGTCTAAAAAACCCATAGGTCTTATACTTTAGATTTTATTGACGTCTAAAAAACCCAAATTTCGTCACTGACTGACTGACTCACTGATGATCATCAAAATTCCTAGGTACTTCCTGAAGACCTAGAAAGCTGAAATTTGGTATATAAGCTAGTATTAGCACACAACCAACAAAAAAATTCCAAAAGTTGGAAATTTAACCCCCCAACCCCTTAAAATAGGGGATGGAAGTTTTTATGAAATTACCGCAAATATTGATGCTAGAGGTCTCAAAATTGATATAGGGACTCTTTGTAATAAACAATTAAATACGTGTTTCAGGATTTTTAGTTAATCACCCCACATCCATAAAATTAGGGGGTTGGAAGTTCGTATGGGGTTTCCCATTCCTAGGTACTTCCTGAAGACCTAGAAAGCTGAAATTTGGTATAATATAAGCTAGTATTAGCACACAACCAACAAAAAAATTCCAAAAGTTGGAAATTTAACCCCCCAACCCCTTAAAATAGGGGATGGAAGTTTGTATGAAATTACCGCAAATATTGATGCTAGAGGTCTCAAAATTGATATATGGACTCTTTGTAATAAACAATTAAATACGTGTTTCAGGATTTTTAGTTAATCACCCCACATCCATAAAATTAGGGGGTTGGAAGTTCGTATGGGGTTTCCCATTCCTAGGTACTTCCTGAAGACCTAGAAAGCTGAAATTTGGTATATAAGCTAGTATTAGCACACAACCAACAAAAAAATTCCAAAAGTTGGAAATTTAACCCCCCAACCCCTTAAAATAGGGGATGGAAGTTTGTATGAAATTACCGCAAATATTGATGCTAGAGGTCTCAAAATTGATATAGGGACTCTTTGTAATAAACAATTAAATATGAGTTTCAGGATTTTTAGTTAATCACCCCACATCCATAAAATTAGGGGGTTGGAAGTTCGTATGGGGTTTCCCATAAGTATATAGGTATAATAAAAACTTAATTTCATGTTAGATATCTGCTAGTAATGCTAGTAAACATATGGAAAACACGTAAATTTTTCCACTGATTCCAGTGCCCAAGCGGCCTAGCGTCCAAGTGCCCAGTGCCACGTGCCCAGTAATATTACACGTTTCAAGCCCAAGTTCCAAGCATTTCATGTTTAACGAGCCGAGTTTCACTGCACGTCGAGTGACCATGATCCAGTGCTCAGTGACAAAAACCCACATTGAGCCGAGTGCCCAGTGCCCAGCGTGAGCTGTCGAACGTGCCAAGCGTCAAATCTGATTTTGAATAGCGTTATATAGCGCTCAAATACCTGCTTAGTGCCCAAACGCACGCATTTAATTTAATCCGATACTTAAAAGTGGGTTAAAATCACGTTCAAAAATTTCGTTTCATACCTACCTACGTAGACCTACAAGAACCAAGTAGGCAGGTACTAAGTTCTCTCATTTAAATGGCAGACTGCACTCGGACCAAACTTAAAAGTATCGTCTAGTGACGACCCTGTGGAAACGCACGTGTGGATTATTAAAAAAAAATCGTCGAGTGACTTAGCGCAAGCGAGTAGGTATTTTCAAAAATGATATTAATTATGCCCAATGCCCATGCCCGTATAGAAAGACTTGCAAGTTCAGAGCTGGGAATTTTGTTCTTGAAATATTGCTCCGGGTGATTTTGCAATGACCTTGGGCCATTAACGAAACAGCCAAGACATAATATATTTTGACTAAAGTGTAGAGTTTATAAAGTTAGGATTTATAGAGTTAGGGCGTGTAGAGTTAGAAGTCTTGCTCTACATGAGATCTGATAACTTTTTGATAGTGTGAGCCACATGTTCTCGTCTTGGCAACATTTTACATGAAAATGTTTTTGCTGGGATAAGCTTTTATGAAAAGTCAAAACTCTACCGCCAAGTTCGGAAAGCAGATTTGCACCGAAAGGACTGGCAAGAAACTCGGTACTTGCTCTTTTAAAAAATGTCATAATATACAAGTTTTATTATTATAGTATGAAACAATATTTTTAAGATATCTCGTGAGGAGATGGAAAAGGCATTTTGTATTTTGGGTCTTGTCACCTTGAGGCAGAAATACGATTGGAAAACAATTAAAATAGAGGAGGCAAAAATAAAATCGGTGTAGTGTCTTAATATGGCAACAAAGAGTTGATAATATAATATGGTGCACTTGTCATTCTGAGATATTAGCTCATCAAGACTTTATCCTAAATTACCCCGCTGAACTTTCTTTTGGCGTGTGTTGTATATTCACGGGGCAGCTACCGTGCCTCATGAAGCAATGTTGTGAGTCGCTCGCTGGTGCCGCAGGTCCGTCAGCAGAAGATGCTGCCCACGATCCGCTCGTACCTCAAGCTGTACACCACGCTGCCGCTGGCCAAGCTCGCGGCGTTCATGTCGGCGGCGCGCGGCGGCGAGCGCGACGCGGCGCGCGAGCACGCGGCGCTCGCCATACACCTGCTGTGCTTCAAGCACAAGATGAAGAACGTCGTGTGGACCAAGGGGCCCAGCGGCCTGGACGGCAAGTTCCAGAGCGGCTCCGAGGTATGCGCAGTTTAACCTTTAACACATCACAGGCTTTTTAGGGTTCCATACCAATTTGGTAAAAATGGAACCCTTATGGTGAGACTTTCTCCGTCCGTCCGTCCGTCCGTCCGTCTGTCACACTCGATTATTTCAGTAACTATTCAAGCTATCGACTTGAAATTTAGAATAGTTATAGGTATTAGTGACGCGACGTCATAACAATCGTAAAAATCTGAAAATTGTTTTTATTTTTATTTAAAAAGGGGGGAAAACCGGGTCGACAAATTTTCAAAATGAGATAACATTATTGAGTGGGGTATCATATGAAAGGGCGTTACTTGTGTATTCTAAAACCGATTTTTATTTATTTTTATGCCTGATAGTTTTCGATTTATTGGGCAAACTGTCGAAAAAAATACCGTTCCCCTTCCTTATCTCTGAAGATTACCGATCGAAAAATCTGAAATAATTATGATCAATAGAAGTAAACGTATATTTTACAGGAAAAATAAAATAAACTCTCTAACTATAATACTTTTTTTGATAATAACAATAAACCGGCAAAAACAAAGTTATGTTTGCGGTTTGCCAACAAAAGTACCTACATGTAAATTATACTCGTAAATTCATGAAACCAAAGTGATTCTTTTATGGTATGGAACCCTCGGTGGGCGAGTCCGACTCGCACTTGGCCGGTTTTTTTAGACTATAGAGAGCGTTTTGGGTAATTTAAAATGAAGACCGCGTACCGGTAAGCGCAGCGTACGAAGACCTGCCCGCTGGACCGACAACCTGTAAAAGGTCGCTGGTTGATGAGGAAGGCGGAGGACAGAGTATGTCGCGCCCTCGGAAAGGCCTATGTCCAGCCGCAGTGGATGTCCATAGGTTGATTAAGTAAGTAATTAAAGTAAAATGAAGTTCAGATGTCTCTGTCTAATGCTAAAATACAGGTCGGTGGGCTAAGAAATATTGTTGATCTGATCAGGGGACAGGAAATCATGGACTTCCAGCTTTTGGATAAGACTTGAGATGTTGCAGTTGACAAGGTGCTCGGAGTTAAGTGGAAGGTTCGATTCTTGTCACTGCCAAGCGATCTTGCGTTCCGGTGCGATGCTGTGTAGCAACCATTAGAGGTTACTTTTGACAAAATATGAGTACCAATAAGTTAGAGCAAACTATAGTTTGAGAAAGTTGTACATTTATTTCTCTGGTTCCTTGCTATTGCTATATCTGTCTAGTGTGTCAAAAACTTTATCATCATTATCAACCTTACTACAATAAACTTTTGGCATTCATTCATGTAATATCATGCGAGAGCTATAGATATTTAAATCCACGATGACGCGCCCCACTCTGTCAAACTCCATACAATTCGAATGAATTGTAAGCGATTTTTACAGAGTGGGGCGCGGCTTCGTGGATTGAAATGTCTATAACGTACTAAGTAATAAGTATGTTTCAAAAAAATTCAAAATTAAAAAAAAATATTCTTTTACTTAGGCCTAACTTACAGGCACTTGCGAAACGTTAGACTACCGCGTTCGGAAAGTGGCACTGCACCGAGAAGAACGGGCAAAAAACTCGGCACTTGCTTTTTTTTTAAAATAATTGTTTACAATTTTGTTTTAAACAATATATCACATCTTATAAGCATCTTGTGAGCAGACGGAAAATACACTTAGATCCAAGGGTCTTTGTCATTTAAGAATTCATTTATTGCATAGTATCCCTTACATCTTAGAAGATGATTTTTGACAGTTTGTTTGAATATATGTATAGGTAGGTCCAAAACTGCCTTCGGGAGCACGTTATAAAAGCGTCTGTGTTCGCAGCTGGACTTCTACATCGACAACGACATGATCCACATCGCGGACACGAAGGTGGCGCACCGCTACGGCGACTTCTTCATCCGCAAGCTGCTCAAGTTCGAGGAGCTCAACCGCAAGCTGCACCACATCAAGATATAGACGTCGCTACAGCGTTACTTTACATAGCACGTTAACATTTTTACATTCAATAAAAATATTATTTAAAACTTTTTTGGTTTTCATTTCATGAAAATGACGTCTCCGTCGCCAGAAGAAGAAAGGCTCAGAAACATTTGCAAAGTAGACAGTTTAATAAGTTTCTAATAGCCACTGCAATGTCACCAATTAATTTAATAGTTACTAACTATAACATAGTTTGATGCCAGTATAATTGATATATCAATGCAATTTGATGGCCAATATCAAATGACATCTCTCCTGTTCATACGAGTATGTACCTAATGTGCATTACCAATAAACTTTTTCATTTCATTTCAAATGAGATTTTTGGGTTTTATTTATCACAGGGTCTCTGGAGTGAATGGTTATAAATATCAGAATCCAAGATATCAATCTCAGATTTATAAGCTTTGATCATGATTCCTGGTACTTGTCTTCAATCTCATTTGATTAAGTGACGACGCAGCAGAGAATCGATAGAGCATCGCTCCTCGGTTGCTACACAGCTTCGCTCCAAAATGCTAAATCACTTGGCATTGTTTTGGCGTGTAGAGGTAACCAGCCGCAGCTATTCTCTCACTTGACCAGCCAATATATAACATTATTCATCTCAACCCCCTTTTACGTCCCACTGCTGGGCACGGGTCTCCTCTCAGACAGAGGGGTTTGGCCATAGCCCACCACGCTGGCCAAGTGCAGGTTGGCGGGCTTCACACACCATCGAGAACATTTTTGTGAACTCTCAGGCATGCAGGTTTCCTCACGATGTTTTCCTTCACCGCTAAGCAAGAGATATTTAGTTTCCTAAACCGCACATAACTCGGAAAAGTCAGAGGTGCCCAGGATTCGAACCCGCGACCTCCTTATGAGAGGCAGAGGTCAGAACTACTGAGCTATCACTGCTTTATATAACATTATACTTATTCCAAACTGCCCCATGTTGAGAATCAAATAGTAAAATATACCTTACACCAATGGAAAAGAATTTTGGTAAGTGTATTTAATACATTTATTTACATGAATTATTTATAACTTAGGATCGTATTTAACAAATTTGCGATTTTTCTTATAAAATTTCTTAGGCTCTACAATTTTAAAGTTTTCTCTCTGCACTGTGGTGGGATATGGCTCCATGAATTGCTTCCATGGGTGTTCAGGTTTTAGTGCTTCTTCCACATTGATGTCTTTCAACCAGCTGGTATAGGTTTTATTAAACCTGTTATATGCAGCCACAAAGCCTGAGCTCTCTCTGTTTTCCTCTTTATTCTGAAAGATGAAAAAAGAATTTGTAAAGAGTAACGAATACTGCTCTTTGGAATACTACATACCATTTAAACGATGTTAAACCGATATGTAGTAAATATTAAAAAATTAAATTACCTTTTGTAAAATTTTCTGACATCTATCGTTGAAAATTTCCAAATGTTTTATAAAGGCGTCGTTGACTCTTATATTTTCCTTTTTCACTATATCCATTACATATAAAATGTAACCAAATTGCATTTGGAATGTAGCATTCTTTAATAAAGTGCCCAAGATTTCTATGTTTACTCTGAAAGAAGAAAATAATTATTGTTTAGGTGTTCAGAAATCTAGAATAAATTTCAAACACTTCTAAACTATTAATAGACTTACTTGAACTGTTTTTCATTCATTTCATTAAGAAGTGCCTCTGCTTTATCCTTTGTTTTGCATCCTAAAGCTAGGACACCATAGGTCATTATATTGACATTTATGTGGTGTTTCTTGTTCAAGGGATGCCTTTTACGCCGCTTGTTCTCAGTCTCTATAATTTCTCGAACATCCTAAAAATTTTAAGAAAGTAATTAATAAGCTAGTAATAAACAACTATTTATTTGCTGTAGTCCACCAAAATAAAAAAATCTGTATGTAATGTAAATATGTATATATAACTTGCAGTTTTACACAAGAACCTTCCTATACAAGATTATGAGAGCTCTGTAATGCAACCACATACAAAATCCCAAACATCAACCAAAATTTCCAGATTACACTCATTGAATGTATTGCTCGGAATCTGGCACATATCTCTGGCGCATATTTTCTTGAAATTATATAGATGCACTTACAACATGATAAAAATCCTGTAAATATACTGTCATATTATTAAGTAAGATTTTAATTTGAATACCATGACATTCTGAAAAGAGCAAGTCCAGAGTGTCCCAAACTTGGTGGTGAGACCTTTTTGTATGAGCCTGTAAGTTTGGTTTATATGAAATATCAAATAATCGAGTGTGACAGATGTACGCATGGGCGGACGGACGGACAGTCGGACGGACGGACGGGTCCGGGACGGACACCATAAGGGTTCCATTTTTACCACTTTGGTATGGAACCCTAAAAATGAAGATTCAAAAAAAAAAAACATTAAAAGAACATTAAAAGAACATTATTCAACATTTTCTATCTTATCATATTGAAAGTTTATACATTTAAAGGAAATCTTTTATTCTTGAATAGTTTGCTCTAAAATAGAAAATTCTAATTTTTTTTAATTCATGTAACAGAACTTACTAAAGCACTATCATAATCCTGTCTGAAACATCTCTTTTTAATCAATGCATTATAAAAATCGATATCAGTTTTAATTTCCAAACTTTGCATTGTTTCAAGCAGTTTATTTTCAGCTTCTGTATTATCTTCTATTACAGGCAGCATTTGTGTGAAGGTTTTAAGATCTGGCTTCACTGAATAGACCTCCATTTCTTTGAGGAAGTCTTCTTGACCTCCAATTATCGCAAACTTATCTTGTGGTGTATGGACTTCCTGAATGCCTAATATTTTGTCAAGTAATACAACTTTAGATAGCAAGTTAGGTGCCGCTCTCTTCTCTACTGGTTGTGCTGGTCTTTGGTAATTCTCAATCACCTCTAAACTCACATTGTCTTTATTTACATCCAAATCTGTGGGTCCCCCTTGTTTCACTTCTGTAACTTCTTTGGCAATTTGATTTCTACTTTCAGAACTACCTTTTGTTACTTCATCTTTCTTTAAATCCAAATCTGTGTGTCTTTCTTGTTTCACTTCTGTAACATCTTTGGCAATTTGATTTCTACTTTCAGACCTTTGATTTGTTAATTCATTTGATTCATAAACATTGGTTTGATAATTTAATTCTTCATGTTTTGATACAGTATTTAAAGGCAGAGAGATTTTAGAATCTTCGATTTGAAGCACTTTTGGTTGCATGTTCAACAAAGCCATATGTTCCTGTATCAAGCTAACTACTTCCAACAAATCCTCTTTTGAACCCAAATTACAATCTTTAACACATTTAAGCATGAGGTTAAATGAGTAGATATTGGGCTTTTCTCTCATTTTCAACATTTTCCTCCACACAATAAGAGCATGTTTCAGACCATAGTTTTTATCTGATATGCACGCTTGAATCAAATGGTTAAAAGTGTGAACTCTGATCTTGATTTTCTTGCTGATCATTTCGTCAACGATTTTGAAAGCTGTGGGTAGATCAGAACACCTCCCGAACGCTTTGATCATAACGTTATAATTAGTCAAGTTTGGTTCTATACCTTTCTCAATCATGTGGTTTCTGAGATGGTGCGCCAATTTTAATCCATCGGCAGGCCAAGGACTATTGATACAAGCTTGAAAAAGACAAGTATAAGTATCACCTGTTGGCTTCAGCGCTCTCCTTTTCATGTCGTTAAATAGCTTAAAAGCCTTCTTTGTGTATCCCACTTCAGCACAAGCTCCGATCAGTATATTGTAGATATAGTTTTCTGGTTTCACTCTATCCTCTTTTAACATTCTTGTCTCGAGGATATCGATTGCCTCATTTAGTCGCTTGTGTTTCAAATATTGCTTTATTAAATCTGCGTATTGTTTGGTTGTGAGCTGTTGTGTTTTAAGTGGTTTATTTTGTAAATACTGTTCCTCTTTCAAATCTCCTTCATCTTCTAAAGTTTCTGGAATTGGTGTTCTCCCTGAAAGAGTCCCAAACGTATCTGAATCCCCTAAGTATGTGATATTATTCTCAGTTTTGAATTCCTTGATTTCACTGGGTTTTTCCTTTGAAACTGCTGTAGACAATAGGTTATGGCGAGATATGATTGCATTACTACATCTGATATTCTTGAGGAGATTTATACAACGAAAAGCCATTTTAATCTAGATTTGTTTTGCAAAAACAGAAACAAAAATATTGAAAAATTATAACCTAAAAAATTTTTTACACAGACCGGAACCGAAAGATTGTTTACATTTTTTACATACTTATCTATGCATTTTTTTTTTAATAACTGGCTTTACGGCTCTGGGGGATTGTTTACAATATTTATCACAGCACAGACCTCTGGGCAGTACTACGGACCACGGAGTACGGACCACAGTGACAGAACACATATACTCTGTACGGACCTTAGCAGCATATTATAAAGTCATTGGTCTAATACTTATGGCTCGACTGCAAAGTGTTCTGTGTTCGACAGAACTACAGACCAACAGTTGACAGTTGACACATGGTTGACACTGACAAATGACAATTTAGATTTGCTTTTTGCACGTGTTTTTGTGTGTTAAATTTGTAAAGTTTGTTCTTGCCTTAATTTAAGGTTCGACTTTTACCATTATCTTTCTCTGATGAAAATGTCTGACGATATCTCGGAGACAAACTCGGAGGAAATCGAAGAACACATGGAGGACGGTTCTTCAAGCGATGATGACAGCATGGATGAAGAAGGGAATAATGAAGAAGAGTCTGGCCCGAAGACCTATCTGCCTGGTCAGCCGCTACAAGAGGACGAGCACTTGATATGTGACCAGTCTGCATATGTCATGCTGCATCAAGCACAGACCGGCGCGCCCTGCTTGAGTTTTGATATAATAACTGATAATCTAGGCAACGATAGACAACAGTTCCCTATGACTGCGTATCTAGTCGCTGGAACACAGGCGTCAAGTGCACACCTCAATAAGTATGTAATTTTTCTGATACATAAAACAGACTACTTGTGATCTTGGTTCTATGAAATCTCATTGGGAAATGTTTATTTTACTTTTAGAAAAAGTGATAATACAGTGTATAATCTCTATCATTATATAATAATCACTGTTACACTGATCATCTAATTTAAAAATGAACAGCCCTCCACTACATTATTCATTTAACCTGTAAGAGTAAACATGTGGATGGGCATTCATAAGGTCAGATAACCTACACCTTTACACCAAATTTCAGCCAAATCGGTTCAGAATTTGTTTATTGTAATATTACCATGATTGTTCAGAACTTATTTTAAACATCTCTCAACAATAGGAACATTGAGTGAATGGTTAAATATACAACTTAATTGTATTTAGTGTTTTAGTAGTGAAAATGTCCAACTTGCACCCAACTTCAAAGCCGGAGGATGAAGATGAGTCTGATGAAGACGCGGAGGATGATGGTGATGATGAAGATGAAGAGAAGAAGCCACAGATGACTTTCTCTTTCATTAAACACCAGGGATGTGTCAACAGGATAAGGGTGTGTACTTTAAGTTGAACGTGCACTACGAGTATCAGCTGAAGTAATTTTTCTATGATCTTTTTAAGTTCGACTTCTCAAGTGCAAGCAGTGATGGCTGAGTGGTGCTGATCTCTGCCTCTCATAAGGAGGTCGCGGGGAAGGTTCGAATCCTGGGCATGCACCTCTGACTTTTCCAAGTTAGAGTTAGTTAGAAAACTAAATATCACTTGCTTAGCAGTGAAGGAAAACGACATGAGGAAACCTGCATGCCTGAGAGTTCTCTGTCTGAGAGTAGACCTGTGCCCAGCTGTGGGACAAAAAAAGGGGTTGAGATGATGACTTCTAAAGTACTACATAATACAGACAGTGAATTACTTGTACATTTTGCAACATTCTGAATGAACTCACCAACTTTGCAATGTGAACTATCTGTTATATAGTATTTGATAGTTGATTAATTAAAGAATCAAATGTCTTTATTTTGCTTGCATATACTTGTAAATACATTCACACATAGTAAAATTCCCTATTTATACAATGTGTTCAGGAAGTCTGAAATAAACAGGCATGAATGCAGATTTGATGAGGAATTATTGTGAATTAAAATATTTAACTATGAAACACACTTATTTTTTAAACAAATTAATTCAACTGATTGTACGTGCTTTCTTGTGACAATCCTATTGAGTTAAACATGTATGTAGAACATATGAGCTGTGTACTCATTGTCATGCGCCACCACTTTTAGGGTTTTTTCTAATGGTGCTAACAATGACACTGGTTTGTGGTTAACTCAATAACTATTAAGGATTAGGCTTAAACATGGGTTTCAAGCTTGGTATATAATGTACCTCATATGCCTGAAATATATGTGAAATATTATTATGGACTCTTTAAACATGTAGATTTTTCACAATAAACAAAACATTTTTCAGGCTACAAACTTCAAAAACTCAGTTCTAGCCGCAAGCTGGTCAGAGCTAGGACATGTGGACATCTGGAACATAACTCAGCAGCTGCAAGCCGTGGACGAGCCAGCACTGCTGGAGCGCTACAATTTAGACACTGTCAACAATCCTGTGAAGCCTCTCTATTCCTTCAGCGGCCATCAGCAAGAGGGATTTGGTATAGACTGGTGCCCGACTGAACAAGGTGTAAGTTTTTCTTTTAATGATTATGCTTTAAAATTTTTACAGTAAAGAAAAAGGCCTTTGGGCAATTGAAATTTGTCTACATAAAGCAGTAAAGAATATCAAATTCATTTTTCATTATTAAATAATTGTATTCTTATGAGAGTTGTTTTCTCTCTATTTGGTCAGTGTTCATGTCTTTCTTCTTTTTTTTTTTCATTGGTTTTTACGCGTTTAATTAATTTTTTACGTCTATAATCTATATATACGATTTTGAGATTTCAGGTTTTTTCTCCATAGGTAGTGATGAGAAATAGTGTGTTGGGCTATTGTTATTAGGTACTCGGGCCACAATATTTTGTTCTCGAGCGCCGTAATTTGAATTCCTCATAACAATTTTCATCTTAACCACTTGTTAAACAAATAACTATTGACGCTACTTCTGAGAATTAGCAAAAGCCAAACTTTCTTGAGAAATATAAATACAACAATTCAATATTTATTTACCACACTTTGTACTATTTAAATTATGTAAATTTCCTAATTCCAGGTGTTAGCAACTGGTGACTGTAGGAGAGACATTCACATATGGAAGCCTAACGAGGGTGGCACGTGGACGGTGGACCAGCGGCCGCTGGTTGGACACACCGGCTCCGTTGAAGACATACAGTGGTCGCCCAATGAGAGGTAAATTTCTCTAGCCGAGGTAGATTTGCTGATCAAAATATATTATGTAAACTAGCGGATGGGCGCGGTTCTGTCCCCGTGAATTTCAGTTTCTCAAAAACCAGAACCATGGATTTTTAACGATTTTTCAATAGTTTGCCCAATAAATCGAAAACTGCCTAAAATAAATAACAATCGGTTTTAGAATAAACAAGTAATTGTTTATACTAATACAATTACTTGTTTATTCGAAATTTCTTGTTTATTCTTAGCGCACTTTTATGACAGAAACCCTATTAAATGTTGTTATCTCATTTGGAAATTTCAACACCCCGGTTTTTCCCCTTTTTAAATAAAAAAATAAAAACAATTTTCAAATGTGGAATCTCATCTTTATCAATGAGCATTGAGTATATGTTCAGACGCGTAGTCATCTTTGATAATTTTGCAGGAATGTACTAGCAACGTGCTCAGTGGACAGAACTCTTAGGATATGGGACACGCGCGCGGCGCCGCACAAGGCGTGCATGCTAGTGGCTGAGAACGCGCACGAGAAAGACATCAATGTGCTGTCCTGGAACAGCAAGGAACCATTTATTGCTAGTGGTAAACATCCTAAATATCTTCGAAAATAAATAGCTGCAAAATTTCGTTGCAAATAGAGCAAACCAAACAAAGTGACTAACAATATCAAGGGCTGTCACTATAACCATATTACCTCCTCACATACGACGGTCTTCAAGTATGGAAAAGGTCCAGAAAGAAGGAAATTCACTGTATTACCTCACCACCTCATAGTCATCTAATGTAATTTCTATGTATTTTTAATCTGTATAAAAATTGTCTTACTCAGCGGGATTTGTATTCGCCTCCTCAGCTATCATGATCGGAGCAGTCACTCTGTGTGAAAGTGTGCTACACTTAATTTTAAAACTACACCACATCTCTAACTTTAAATTAACGTTTGATAAGACGCCACTTTTAACAAGTCATAATTGAATTTATGCATTGTAAATTCAAAGGACGCAAGGACGACCTCCGTGGTTGAGTGGTTAGCATGCCGGTTTTCAAGGCGCTGCCATCTCTGAGGTTCCGGGTTCGATCCCCGGTCGGGACAATGTTTAAAAATAAGTTTTCAACATTGTCTCGAGTCTGGGTGTTGGGGTACCTTTGTTGTTTCTGATTTTCTTAACACAAGTGCATAAGCTACTTACTAAGGGATCGGAGCAATGTATGTGATGTTCACTATTTATATATTTATTTATATTTAAAGGAGTTTGTACCACAAGGCAATTATTTGTGATGATCGTCTTAAGGTGGTGACGACGGCTTCCTCCACATATGGGACCTCCGTCAGTTCCCGACCAGCGCGCCGGTGGGCACGTTCAAGCACCACACGGCGCCGATCACGTCGGTGGAGTGGCACTGGAGCGAGCCCAGCGTGCTGGCGTCCGCCGGCGAGGACAACCAGGTCGCGCTCTGGGACCTGGCCGTCGAGCGAGACGATGACGAAGTTGTGGAAGAGGACCTGCAGGTGAATATCTAGTAGTTGCCCCACTACTGATGCTCGTTTTGAAGTTTCTGGCCCAGTTTATTATCAGGATCTCGTGGGTTCGGCGGCCAACTTCGGAAAGCTACGGGAGTTCGTGCACGCATGGCATAAGAGGCGGAGCGGCTTGGAGTGACACAGAGACTTATTTGCTACGGACAGCCCCGGGAACACGCCAAGAGCAAGTACCGAACGGGCGCCCTCCCGCGATACGGCCCCCATAACCGCGAGGTTGATTGGGCCATGGGTGGTGGAGGGTTGTCCCTACTGATGCTCGTTTTCACCAAAACTTTAAAAAACGCCTAAGCCGATAGTTGACAGTTTTCACTTAGAACAACTGTCACCTAAGGGCTTGGACGTCTCCTAAAATGTTGTTGAAAACGAGCATAAGCCCCTTCATACTAAGCCCCTTTAAACGCACGTCAAACGAAGCCCCTTCGCACACGGCTCGTAAGCGAAAGTGTAGCGTAAGCGCTTCGTTATGATGCTACGCAAAACAAGATTATGACAATTACGCCTCCTACGATTCGCTGCAACACCGCTTCGTATGCGGACATGTTTAAAAATGTTCGTGCTCGTACTGCTCTCGTCGTACGCGAGGATTACGCTACGCTTACGAGCCATGTGCGAAGGGGCTAGCATGCTATTTAGGACAAAAACAGTGTCTTCGGAAATCCCCCAAATACTTTATTTAAAATTTTAAAAAAGATGGCACTCCGGATATTCCAACAGAAATGAAAACTCAGACGTGTCGTTTACGGGAACAGTGTGAAGTCTCAGTAATAGTATCGCGATTTCAATGGTTTTTTCCACATCTCAAAAATGCCTAACGTCCCTAAAGAAGTTTGAATTTCACGGGATTTTAATACCAAAACCAAAGTGGAAATTGACTAAATCTAGTATTTAGTAAAAGCTTCATCTTATCTTAGTTATTAACTGAATCAAAAATTGTTTCAGAATCTACCGCCACAACTACTGTTCATCCATCAAGGGCAGACAGACATCAAGGAACTTCATTGGCATAAACAGATTCCTGGAGTTATCGTGACAACTGCACATACTGGCTTCAACATATTCAAAACTATTAGCGTGTAAATAAAATGTTAAAATAATATACTGATTGTTTTTTTCCACTTTCTTTGAAAATAGTTATGCAAGGTTATAAAATAGCTTTTTGGCACCAGAATCAAAGTATCAGATATGAGCAGCGAAGGATTCTGAAGTTATTTGATTAGAAGCCTAATGGCGAGACAAGTCGCAAAAAAGCACCCGTATATATACAGCTAGGGGCTAAGGTATAATTCTATACCAAACTAATTGCAAGTAGGTATAAGGGTTGGGAAAGAAAGGAAACCCACAATTCCCACGGGATTTGTGGAAACCCGATATGGATTGAGCCGTGGGTAGACCTAGTATGAAACTGCAAGTTTTATGGAAAAAAGAAAACACTAATTCAACAACAAATACTTTAATTTTAAAATCGTCTGTTATTTTGTATAGATTAGCTCAACATGATTTATCATTATTCACGTTAAAAAAATAAAAAATTCAAGTTCCATTGTCACTACTAGTTTGAACCATTGCCAAATTGACAAGATGGCGAATTGTGGGCCTTCCGTGTGGGCAGTTCTGAAAAGAACAATACATTTTTGTTAATTGTATAAAGCTTTTGAACCAAACAAACTCCCTGCCCCCGCAAACCATGAAATAGGTACTAAAAAAACATCTTAATCGGTTGAGCTGTAGCCTTTGCCTGTAATCGAGTTTTATCAACATCAAGTTTTATTAAAGAGGGGGGGAGGGGGAGGAATCAAATTAGAAATTTTTAAAATGCCCGTGCCGGGAATTGAACGCGTGACCTCCCTGCACTCGAATTTTCAATTTTTTATGATTGCAATTACGGCGCGCCGAAAATATACCTACAATTATTCCAAATCTCAGGTCAATAGCTTTAATAGTTACTGAAATAATAGAGCGTGACAGACGGACGGACGGAGAAAGTCTCACTATAAGTGTTTCTTTTTATACCATTTTGGTGAAGAACCCTAAAAACCAACGAGGCAGTGGGAATTAACTCGGGGTTGAGTGTACTTACCCATGGTTTGTCAATGTCCGCCATGTGATCGACCAGCACCCTCATGTCCGCTTTGCTCAGAGCGGTTCCAATCATCACGGACTTCCGACACGCTCGCGATGCGAACATGGCGCGCACGCGGCTCGGCCGGCAGTACTCAGACTGGTTCTCCTGCAATCAAGGCTACATCATTTGCATATCCTGGGTTGGCAATAGGTTATTTCTACTTCGCATATCATGTTTTTATTGTTCCCACATCTAGGGCATCTGGAAGAGATCCTCATTTATAGTGATAAGACGTCCTTGTAAATGTCCTTTCTGTTTGTTAATAATTACACGACCGCCCAAAAAAGTGAGTGTAATGTTTTTAGGGTCATGTATGTATGTATGTGGGTTTCTTTATTCCACCATAACTTCTGAACGGCTGAACTGATTTGGACATATGGGGTATCGTTAGAATCCTTACATCATTCCGAGTAATATAGGCTATATTTTTTTTGGAAAAAATAGTTTTAGGTAGTGTTTTTTAATTTACAAAGAACTAACCCCTTCTGATCAGAGAATTAAGTTTATATTTCCGTGGTCAGAATAATTGAATACTCTTTAATCACTCGAATTATTTCAATGCTCGAGATGGCTCGAGTTTACTCTTTAATGCGCATGCATATTGCATAATATGGCACTAGCAGTATTTTGAGAGAATTTCTAAGCAATCTTTACATTTTTTATAAGAATTAGCATGCATATACTATAGAAGATATTATACTGGAACCACCAAAATTCTCTAGAGGCCCAGACATAACAGCCTGAATTCATGTATTCCTGTTGCAGTATCACTATTGAAACCACCACAAAATCTAAAATATAAAACCTTTTCGAACTTACTCTTAACATAAAAAGAAGTTCTTCTATATCTTCCTTACCAAACGTCCAGTTTTTGGACATCGGTATTGTTAGAAGCTTTACCCTCTTAGTGGGTGGCGCATGTTCGTCTATTTTGAAAGTGAAACCGTTCTTTTTGAATATCTCCAGATTATCCATTAATATTTGTTCATTGACGCCTGTTAGCTCTAACTGCTGTGGACTAAAACACATTAGATACATAACTTTAAAGCATATCTCTACCAAACTTTTTGTATGGAGCGCAGTGACATTCCTACTCCCCCTGCAGTAAATCAAGAATTGACTTAAACGAAAACTCAGTTACTTTTCCAAAAAAAAAAAAGATCCAAGTTTGACTTCTGTGTTATCAGTGAATATTTTATATTACATATTATCAGCGATATCACAAAATTAAATGTATCAGTAATATAAGTAAATCTTTCTTTTCTCTTTCAATCTTTATTTTAATACTTATGTGCATTTTCTTCATGTCTACTGAGCGAAAATTTTATTTCTAAAATAAAGTTCAGGCGTCTATTTAGTTTTGCACGAGTGATGCCAAAAAATATACCCCTATATTCAATATACTCTATGAAATATAATTACTTACATGACAAGTTTTTGACTAGTGAGTTCAGTTGTTTTTTGTAACGTTTCAAAATTATAAATTTCATCAGTAGCATGTTGATCGATTATAAAGAGATCTTCGTCCAAACGCGTAATTATAAAACCCAAATTGAATTGACCAATAACTGCCATTCTTTTGAAGGAGTTTTTTGATATTTCTTTGGTCAATTCTTCTTCACATTTCTTATTAAACACAGGATTTATTGCAGACTTGAACTTAATTCTTTCGGGTTGCGATTTGTTATTTTTCTTACTATAAATATCTACCAAAGCTTTTACATGTTCTAAAGATGTCTTCAAATTCACAGTCTTTCGATTATTTTGTCCTAATTCTTCTTTATCAGTTACAACTTGCAATTTTGGTTTGGCAGATTTTATTATGTCCTTAGGCTTGCAACGTATAGTATGTGATTTTACAAATACAACATCAGAAATATTTCTTATTTGTGTATTTGGTAGTGCATTTGAATCTTCTAAGTACATTATGTCTTCTTGTGTTCTGGTTTCACTTTTCTCTTTTGGTAAAATATCATCATCATCTGCTATAATTTCAATATCACTATTTTTATCACATTTGTCATGAAATGATTCAGATTCTGAATCACTATCAGGAACTACATTATGTTCCGAAATAGCTTTATCAACTTTAGATGTATAACTTTTTTTAGTAGCTATGAAATTATCTAAAACTGAGGTAGATTTTCTCTTTAGTTCTGATTTTTCAGGGTTCTCATTGTTACTTTTCAGAGATGTTTCTGACTGATTACTGAACTGTTTGACAAACGACTGGAAAATCCTAGGCTGACTAAGCTCAGCTTCCACTTTTTGACTAGCATTATTATTTGATGCCTCAACTTTTAATGTTCTTGGTATATTTTCAAACAATTTTAGCAGGGAGTTTTTAATGACGTCCATTACAGCTTTTTCTTTGGTAATAAATAACTTTCTTTTATCAGGGGTAACATTTACATCTACAGAGATTCTGTCAACATTGACATCTAGAAATACAAATGGATATTGATTGGGATTGTACTGCCTATATATTTCGTTAACTAGCTTTATAACTTTCGTTGGTTCACATGGCCTTGAATTCACGTAAAAAAATTGTCGGTCAGTGCTGGATCTTCCACTTCCATGGGCACATGAAGATATGAATCCTGTAAGTTTGACAGGATCAGGAATATTTTTGTAACCCTGTGATTTCTGTGAACTGATTATAGAATCTTGTGAATTATTAATATTATTATCTGCATCATTTGAATCCTCAGATAAATCAATTTCAACATCTTCTAGCATCACTGACTCTTCATTCTCTTTTACTTCTCCCGAGAGACCTCTCAAAATGTTGTCTTTTATATTTGATACACTTTCAGTTTTTATTTCGAGGATGCTCTGAAGCTGCTTCATACCAAATACACAAGCAATGTTATCTTTATATGAAGATGAACCGTGAGTGGCAACTACAACAGATTTAGAATTGGAGCTTGTTTGATTGTTGCATGTTATCCTGAAAAATAATATATTACAGATTATTTTTGAAAATCTAGTAAATTTAACATGGGTTAAATAATGGATTTTTCTTTAGTTAACAATTCAGAAATTATGTTGAAATTAAAAAACGTGAAAACAGGGCCATGGAGTGGGGTAAGATTGAAGCAAAAAGTTATAGCTGTTTACCCTAGAATTATGGATTGGATTCTACATACATACCTTACTCCAGTAGATATTAAGCAATATGCATATAGCAAGTTGGTCATTTTATTGAACTCTCTCTTGGCATTTTTGTGGAACTCTTTCTGCCTCACTGGGAGGGAGCAAAAGAGGTTTGTTAGTGTCACAGTTGTTCCAACTTGTCTCGAACATGGCTTCTGACTGGTAATGTGGCCTTTATGGTCATACTCAATTTTCGTTGCTAAAATGTTAAAATAATATTTGTGGAATATCACTATGATTGATAAAAATAAACAACAAATAACTAAGCTATGGAAATATTAATTTTCATACTTATTTGGAAGGAAAAGGGATATTAACTCAATTTTAATCCCTTTGAGTCACCATCACCAATTAGTAGGCATAGCATCCTTAAGAATTGAAGATGCTCCCTCTACACAATGGCTTGTGATGGGCCATGCTTTGCAACGCACAACTGTAGGCCACAATCACTTGATGTTCACACAATGGCGCATGCCTCATTGCTGCCTGGTGAGGCACTTGCGATGGACATAGAAGTAGTTACGGCCGCGGCTATTTATTTTACATATAATTCTTTGTTGAGATTATTTTAAATATTTATACAATGTTAACTAGTAATTTTGAATATATTTTGCAAAAAAATATTGCCAAAAGAGTGCACTATCCTTATCAGCGGTCTGTTTACTAACAAGCAATGGGCCATTGTGTGAACACCACTGACCACGCAACGCCACAATTCCTTTGATGTGTGCCCCAAAAACCGACAACTTCCCGATCCCGCACCATCGTTGACCATTGTTCGCCATTGTATACCATTTCTCCCTGTACACAATGGCGATGGCCTGCAGTAAGCCAGCATACGTCATTGTGTAGTGGCTACTTTACAGTGTTTGTAAATGAAGGTTGGCAGATTTCACATACCTTACTTATGATATGTTGGTTATTTCACAACACCAGAATGCACCAATCAAAGGGTCAAAAACAAAATATACTAACCAAATTCACTGCTTTGATGTCTAGTAGTGATTGTAAGGTTAGCCAAAGAACATAAAGAGCTTAAAGCTTCACCACGGAATCCAAAGCTGGATACTCCAAGCAGATCTCCATAGTCACTCAACTTTGACGTATGGTACTTTAACGCTAAAAAAAAATAACATATTTTATAATGTAATTGATAAAATAAAGACTTGATTCAATAAAAATACAAAAAGTTGTAAGATGTAATGCTGGATTTGGAATATTTTTAAACATAGTTATATGATGTCAAATAATTATGAAAAAATTATTATATCAATCACACATATCTTTGTATATGTATCAATAAGATAGGCCTAGGTGAAATAAAAAAATTGATGTGATTTTAGGCAAAGCCTAAATTTACAGATAGGCCTAGTATTGATACTTGTAAAATGTCACAGGAAGCATTGCACCAAAACTTAAAATCTTTCTCATTTCTCTGTGCATGTTAATTTTCATTCTGGAAACATAGTTTTTTGGGACTTGAAGCAATGGTAAGAACAAAAATCATAATATAGGTAATGCAAAACATACTCAATGCTGCAAAATTGTCTTCGGTTACTCCTGATCCATTATCTGATACTTCTATGAGGTCAAGGCCATAGTTTTTGAATCGAATTTCAATATTGGTAGCACCAGCATCCAGAGAATTTTCCACAAGTTCCTTGACAGCTACTGCTAAACTAAGGACCACCTGCAAATAATAAATTAATTAATTTTTCATGACTAGTCAAATGCTATTTTTATATTGAGAGAATTTGTTTACATTTTTACGGATTAACCTACTTGACCAGAACAAATCCTATGCACTGAATCTTTGTTGATGGGTTTAATAGAATTGATATCAAAATTGCTTAAATCGTTTGTGTCAACCATAATTCTTCTGTTATCACAACGTTTTTATTTTTTTTATGATTGTTAAAAGATAGTAAAATAAAAAAATTCAAAAAATTGACCGAATAAAGTTAAATCACAGACGGAACAAATTTATAGACCATAGACTACTTAAGTACTAAGTACTAACACTATAGCACAGAGAAGCACTATAGGAATACACCATAGACTACTAACACTAATTTGTAACCACAGATCCACAGATAAAAATCGTACGATTTTATAACGTGTGAAAAAAGACAGAAAGAGATTTCCTACGTAGATCTGTGTAAAAAGATTACATAACCTTTGATTAGGTAGGTACCTAGGTATAAGGTAATTTTATAGTAGCCTAATCAAAGAACAAAACAACGAAAACCCTAGAGCAAGTGTATGAAATCGGTCCACAGACTACTAACAATCTGTGACAATACCACTATCATAGACATAAAACACTATAGGGATAGACCGTCATACAAAATGAAAGAGATAGAAATATCTGTTAACTGCCAACATTGGCTGTTCTAAGTCGGGAGGGACTGACCACTATGAGGTAACAGCATGGGCTTGGACGAAAAAGTGTGATTTTTTATCCAAGAGCAGAGGCGTCTTTACCTATAGTGCAGGGTGTGCGGCGCACACGGGCGCCGGGTCTAAAGGGGGCGCCGCGCGCCGAGCGCCCTTGCGACACATCCGAAGATGCGTCGCTCTCAAAGACCCTGCGCCCGCCGTGGCCGACGCCGGGCGCGCGGTAGCAAAGCAAAACTACTCCTTTTCCTACCTACTCTATTTAAATTTACACAATTACTTTTGTTTCAACATGAAAGCAGCCTTAAAACAGATAATAAAAGATTAAATTGGCGTAATGTCGCATCGCTACGAAAGGCAGGTGCCGGCATCGGCACCTGTTTGTTTTGATTCGTTTGACAACACGCCGCGGCCGACAATCATTGCTAACTCGGCTGTATTAGAATGCTATAAAGTTCAAATTAAATTTCCCAGGGACGTGCGGCGGTCATTTTCAAAGGCTTGTGTACGCGTGCCGCAATTTTTGTTTTACCGCTACATCGTAGTTTTGCGAAATAAGCCTTGATGCAATTGGATTAAGTATCATCTTTGAGTAAACATGTAAATATGAAGTAAATCGGCTTTTCTTTTGCTAAAAATTATATAAAAGGTAAGATTTGGTTAATTGCTTTCACAATTATTGCGACATGCCTCGAGGTCGGAGGTCATCAAAAATAGCTAGCGAAATTCATGAAAACAAAACATCGGTGATAGATAGTAATATCGAAGTTAAATAGGTACTCGTACCTATACGACCTAGCATTTTTCATTTGTTTATCCTACTGCAGTGCGGAACAAACAACGGTAAGTTTCAAGTGTAATATGTTCCTACTAGTATAAGTACTTAGGTACCTATTTATTTATTTAGGTCTTACTTGTACCTAACCGTTGAACAACGAACTTCAACTACCTACTTTTAAATTTTATTTATTTATTCTGAAATGATGATGATTATAAATGCGAAAGTAGGTAACTCTGTCTGTCTGTCTGTGTGTTACGCTTTCACGGCCTAACCGCTGAACCGATTTGGATGAATTTTGGTATGGAGATAGGATAGCTTGCGTCCTGGGGAAGGACATAGGCTAATTGCTATCCCGGAAAAGTGCACAGATCCCGGGGGAATCGCGATATACCTAAGAATTCCTCGCGGACGAAGTCGCGGGAAGAAGCTTGTAATAAATAATACTCCAAGTCCTAGTCCAAGTTGCAGCTTTTTCTCTGGACCTAGGTATATTAATTTATTTACATTGATAGTTCTTTTAGGTGCCTAGGTATACTAAGTTTATTATTTATTTTAGATGTCTGATGGCGATGGAAAAAAGAAACTGTCTGGTGCACAGAGTCGAAAAAGAAAGCTGGAGAAGGAAGTGTCTCTGAAAAAGAATACAAGTTCTATTAAAAAGTTTTTTGTTCGACCCGGTCCATCCTCGGACGAACACCTGGAGATAGAGACATATGAAAACCAAGATAATTCTACAGCAGAACTCGTCACTTCTAAGTCACCGCCGCCGCCGCCGCCGCCGCTGCTGTCTTTGTCGTCGGTAGTCGAAGAAGACGAAGAACCCCCTAGTGCCGAAGCGTCCCCGGAGAATATACTTCGAGAAGATATAATGAATGATCTCGCGTTATGGCCACAGGTGTTATCCGATAAACAGAGAATATTTTTGATGGAGCGTGGGCCCGTGCAGGTAAAACTGGGTTCATATCCTTCAAATAGTTCGAAAAGATCTTTTTCAAATGCTTATTATGCTAAAAAGATGTTAAATAATGAAACCGTTTTAAGAGACTGGCTGGTTTACTCTAAGTCAACTGATTCTGTTTATTGTTTTTATTGTAAACTGTTTCATGCTGATGCGAGTCTGACTCCTTTTAATGGTGAAATAGGTTACAAAGATTGGCAGCATTTGTCTACTGCTATAGAACGTCATGAAAAGAGCTTAGGGCACCTATCATGTCTTAAGAAACAAATTACATTGAAAACTGTTATTTTAAAAGAAAAGTCAGTAGATTTCTTGCACCAAAATGAAATTGATCGGGAAAAAAAACGTTGGGTTGCAGTACTCGAGCGAATAATCAACCTAATTCATTTTTTAGCGAGGCAATGTCTGGCTTTTCGGGGAAGATCTCAAAAACTTTACGATTCTGATAATGGTAATTTTTTAAAGCTGGTTGAATATACCTCTAACTTTGATAATGTGCTTGCGGAACACATTGCCCTTATTCAAAAATCCAAGTCACGCCTAACTCATTATCTTGGCCATAATATTCAGAACGAAATAATACAATTGTTGGGAGAAAGAATAAAAAAAAACTATTGTTTTGGAATTGAAACAATCTAAATATTTTTCCATTATTTTAGATTGCACTCCAGATATTGCACACGAAGAACAAATATCGGTTGTCGTACGGTACGTTCTTTTAAATGCAAGCAACGACAAGGCTGAAGTAAAAGAACACTTTCTGGGTTTTTTTCCTATTACAGACACTACTGGCCTGGGCTTAACTCAATTTTTGTTAGATTTTTTAATCTCAAACGAAATTGACATACAAGATATTCGTGGTCAAGGTTATGATAATGGTGCAAACATGAAAGGGAAAAATATAGGTCTACAAAAACGAATTTTAGATTTAAACCCGCGCGCATTTTATGTACCTTGTGCGGCACACAGCCTTAATTTGGTAGTGAATGACGCTGCTAAAAGTTCATTAGAAATTGTCAATTTCTTTTCAATTGTGCAGGAAATTTATGTTTTTTTTTCTGCGTCAACAGCACGTTGGCAAATACTTGCTAAAGAAGTGCCAACTTTAAGTCTAAAACCACTCTCAAATACTCGATGGGAGAGCAGGGTTGAAGCCGTAAAAGCTCTACGTTTTGAACTGGGAAAAGTGTATGATGCCTTGTTTACTATATATTCCGATAGGAGCAAAGATGCAGAGTCAAGAAATATGGCAAATTCATTGCTGGCAAAAATTAAGTCCTTTAAATTTATCTGCTCTCTGCTTATTTGGTTTGAAATTTTAAGCAAGATAAATATAGTTAGCAAGGCCCTTCAAAAGTCAGACGTTGTATTGTCAGAAGCGGTGAAAATGATTGATAATGCAAAAATAAGTTTGTCTGAATTTCGTAATGAGTCTGCTTTTGAGGAGCTCCTTAACAGGGCGAAAACTGTAGCGGAAGAAATCGAGGCAATAGTAGAATTTCCCACACCTGCACGCCCTCGCGCTCGTAAAAGGTTTTTTAATTATGAGGCGGAGGATGAACCGATAGCAGATGCGAAAACAGATTTTAAAGTAAATTTTTACTACTATTTGTTAGACACCGCAATCACTAAGTTCGACGAACGGTTCGAACTTTTGAATGAAAATAATGTAATTTTTTCATTTCTTCAAAAATTGAAAAACTGGAAAGATTTGGACACTGATACAAAAAAAACACATTGCTCTAATTTAGAAAATAAACTTTGCCATGCTGGCTCTTCAGATGTGGAACAGTTCGAGCTCTATAATGAAATCGAATTATTACCAATGTTTATTGATGATTCCACTACGCCGTTGGATATTTTAAATTACTTATTTACGAATAAATTAATTTCAGTGTTCCCAAATCTGTCCACAGCACTGAGGATATACCTAACACTTCCAGTCACGGTCGCACATAGCGAAAGGTCATTTTCTAAACTAAAAATAATTAAAAACTACCTTAGATCAACATTGTCGCAAAGTAGATTGACAAATTTATCATTAATAAGTATTGAACACGAAATCAAAATTGAAGTTAATGACATTGTTAATGATTTCGCTAATGCAAAAGCTCGAAAAGTAACTTTTTTGTAAATACATTTGTGTGTTATTATATTATTTGTGTGAACGACCGTCCTGTTACGTAACTATAATAGTTTTTAAATTAAATATTTTTGAAAGAACTACAAAGTTGTGATTTTTTATTCTTATAACCCCTTCTTTCCTAAAAAACTTTTTGCTTCCTGACATCATTTAAAATTGCACCATTTGCATCCGAATTTTCGTTTGAAAATACAGGGTGTTAGGTAAAATAGAGCAAATCTCTTGAGGGGTGTTTCTACTCATGAAACTGAACAACTTTCCCCAAGGAACTCATATCGAATTCTCAAAAAAAAAAATTGGACTTTGTATGGATATTTGGCCAATCAGCTGACCGCTCCGATACAAAGTACTTGTATGGGAGCGGTCACTTGTATTCCATTTTGACCCCGCTCGAGGGCGTCAGGTTACTGGCTGCACACGGGCGCCACTAGGGCTAGAGACGCCTCTGTCCAAGAGCATGGGTAACAGTAACAATATCACAGGACATCAAGGAATAACAGGAACTTGCGAATGTTACATTAATCCTACATTAATCTTGGTCAGTGGTTATTGCGCTTACATATTCCTAGTTCTTAAGGTTAAGTGTCACTGTCACCTTGTCCGATTGTTGTCATATGTCACTCAAATTTCATTTGTCATTCAAATCATTCAAATTTTTGTCAGCAAACTTCGAGAGATTACGATTTCTGTTCTATTGTTGGTTTGGTATTTTTATCGATTAATTGCAGGAGTCCATAGAGTAATTTGTGTATAACAGGAGTCGCAGATTACAAGTTTATCAGAAAAGTTTCCAGGACTAAATCATGTCTCTGAATACAGCCCATGCAGATCACGGTGTGCTAATTCACGCTGGAGAAGCGTAAGTCTCACTCTCACTATCCCATTAGAGACAATTTCGTTGAAATTCGCTTAGATTGTTATGAGTCATAGTTAACTCCGTATTATCATCATTATCATCCTTCTCAAACGATGATATACACATACTAGCGAAAGTAATTACTCGATGTTGCAGCACAGTAGATTTCCACCCGTTTGTTTAAATATTTAATCAAACATCAATTAAACCTTGAAAAACAGCGCTAACTAATTAATATCTTAATATCATATCTCATCATGATGATGATCATAACCAAATTAGAAACGTTTAAAAATTTTTTTTTTTTCATATTAATAATACATCATAATTAACATTATTATTACACTATCAAATTTCATTTTACAGCATAATTCTCTTTTCTGATAATGTCATCGTGGAATTCTACGGAAATGATACACAGGAGTTTAAAGGGACCAAAAATGGACGCATGTACCTTACAACACATCGTATGATATATAACTCAAAGAATAACGCTGATCCGTTACGATCATTCAGTTTTCCCTTCATTTCTTTACAAGATGTAAGTATCTCAACACTAATGAACATTATTGTTTTGAAGTATGAGCCAGTAAATATTTAAAAAGATGAGGCAATTGTATACTAGCATTTAACAGACAAGTATCAAACAAAATCATTTAGAAGAAGATCCTTCAGAGACATCAACTTGACACAGTTTAATTAATCTTCCAATCCGATCAGATGATTTATAATTCACATTTATGTGAAATTTTTAGGTCTTTTGTTCCTAGGTAGCTCTGGAATAACTAGTGATTCTAGAACAAATGTTTACCAATAAAATATACTATCCTTATCTAAATCACATATAATACAACACTTGGGATCAATGTATAGGTTCAAGGAATCTAGTGAGGTTACGGGCAACAGTTTGTAGAGTATAATATTCGCTGGACACCCTCAATGTAAACAAATAAACTAGGTGATTATTAATTTTCATTTTTAGGTGACAGTGGAACAACCAATGTTTGGTGCAAATTATATCAAAGGCAAAGTGCGTTCTCAGCCAAATGGCAACTTCATTGGCGAGGTTAAATTCAAGCTGACCTTCAAATCTGGTGGTGCTATCGAATTTGGACAAGCTATGCTGAAGGCTGCACATCTTGGTAAGACTTGGGTTTATTTTAATATGACCCTAAAACCGACACACGCTTAGGCCAGGTCCACTACTGCTGCTCCATTCAGTTGTCAAATAATTGCTGCCCATGTTACAATAAAATGGAGAAATAAGACAATAAGATGATGATGGTACATAAAAAAACTAGACTAATAGTACAGTAGTAGTACTACTGGCAGATGATATGATGATCTCTCTACTTTTGTCTCTTTTTCCTTTCTGATTCATATTGATAAACCGAGAAAAGAGAGCAACAAAAGTAGAGAGATGATCTAAGTCATCACTGGATGCACTCAAACATACTCAAAATAAAAACATCAAAATAAGTAAAGCCATTTCTGAGTTTTAGTGAGACTAACGAATCTAGAAGTATTGGCAAGCACTCCAGCGACAATAGCTAAAAATATAGAAGAGTTAAAACTACATTGAGTACTGGTTATTGCAGCATCACGCCACATGTCGGCCGACACGCCGCCGCCGCCGTACATGCCGCCCACCGGCCCGTGGCACGCCGCGCCGCCGCCCGCCTACGCGCCTCCGCCACAAGGATACTATGGATGGGTGCCTCCTTATACTGTGAGTAGTCTTCAAAGCTGTACAAAGTTAAAAGCCTTATCTTTGACTTAGATCTAACATTATGAACATGATGGTAATGCCAAGTGGCAAGTTTTGTTGCCTTAAATTAACTTAGAAGACAGTTAAATATTTCTGAATAACTGTATATCTGTAACAAAAATCACTCGGTTGTACCTCTTTGTCAATGCTTCGGATTCACTTGTCTAGATTCTCCATCTAATTACTATACAGCTACTAATGAGGGTCTCCACACCTGAGACTTAAGTACATATCTTTACTACTACTATCAACCTATGGACGTCCACTGCTGGACATAGGCCTTTCCGAGAGTGTGCCACCACACATGGTCCTCTGCCTTCCTCATCCACCCACTAGCAGTGACCCTTTTCAGGTTGTCAGTCCAGCGGGCACGAGGTTGCCCTACGCTGCACTGTAAAGTTCATATCTTTAAGGCATACTATTAATAGAGTTACAGAACTATAACATGTGCCTGTAAGTTAGGCTTATATGAAATTAATCATACACTAAAAATTTTCTGCCACTTAATAATTATTTGTTTTAAACACATTTTCACAATGTGCTATCTTCAAGAAATATGAAGCAAACATGTAACTTTCCTTATTGCAGGCATTCCCTGACCAACCATCTCCAAACTCCGTGTTCGTCTCAAACAGTCCCCCTCCTTATCCCGGTGTAATGGGCGTGACCTACCCCCCGGGAGCTGGATTCTCCGGTGCTACTGGGCCGAGTCCTACAGGTGCGCAGGCGCAGGGCTATCCAGGGTATCCGGGCCAGGCCAACGGGAGCATGCCGCCGCCGGGGTACCCGGGTAACGCGAACGCGCCGCCTCCAGGATACCCCGGGGGCTTTGCACCAGCAGCACCGCCCATGTCATCCAGTGGTGAGACCTTACACTTATGCAGGGTTAAATGAATTTGTTGACAATCTTTGCAGGTTATTCCTACATGACCGTTGTTAGGGGGATACGTCTCTATTGAATAGTAAGTTTGTTTTGCAAGATTATAGTGGATTGAGTTTTGATTTTTGCTCTAAACGATCATTATATTATGCTGAGCATTAATCATTGATTAAAAATAATAATTAATGTTATAATAATGAATTTAATTTAAAATAGCACACATGCTAATACAAAAACATTGTTACCATAAGAATTGTAAATAATGTGCTATACTTTAACTATTTTCAATGCCTTCACACACATTTGAGATCATTTTTATCAAAGCATGTACCCATTGAATATAAAACCACTTGGCTAATTTTGTGTGCATTAACTAAACTTTGCATTGATGTAAATAGTCATGCAAAATATTTATAATGTTCCAAGTAAATAGGTTGTTAGTTAGGATTCTATACCTAAAGAGCGCTAACTGTACCCAATTTCTAGACCTCAGCTGTCCATTCATTCTCCTGTAGCCCGTACCGTGCCTGTACTTATCTCACGTTAAAGCAACAATTAATAAATTTAAATAAAACAATGCTGTTGTTTTGTAATTTAAAATCTGTATCATTAATTTTTTATTCCTCTACATTTCATGGGAATTATGGATCTAGTAAGTGATTGTCAACTAATTTTATTTAACTCTTAATAAATAATGCTCGAAATTTGCTGAACAAAAAGTTTGTGGCGAAAATGTTTTAATATTTTACTAAAACGAAAATTCATCACAATAATATTATTACTACATGGTGCTTCTGTGTGAATAGATAACATATTAATGTTTATTTAGGTATTAGACTTGTAAGTTGTAGTGTAAATAATTTGTTGTAGTCGTTTAGAATATTGAAACATTTTAGATCCACATTGTAAGTAAATACTAACTGAGTAAAGTAAAATGGTTGTTTTTGTGGTGTTCTTTCGTGTAAATTAGTAATTTTGCAGTAGTTTGAATACGATTTTCAGATGCTAAAGCCGCGGAGGCCGCTCAAAGTGCTTACTACGACCCGAACAGGCCTCAAACAGCCTATGTTCCACCACCTTATGTGAGTATTCAAGTACATATAAACACTAGTAGTACAGTTATTAGTATTTTACAAAATTCTAGATAGCATCAAAAGACCAATGGACTTATCCACAGGTCTACTTTTCTACTGGATATTTTGTTATCAACAAGATAACATCAAACACAATTAGTCTGTCTTATATTTTAGGGTTCCGTAACTCAAAAGAAAAAAACAGAACCCTTATAAGATCACATAATGTTGTTGTCCTTTTATCCGTGTCTGTCACAACTGTTTATTTCAGTAACTATATTAAAGATATCGACATAAAATTTGGAATAGTTGTAAGTACTAATGGCCCAACGTCATTGCAATCATAAATTTAAAAAAAAATTGAAATTCATTTATAATTTTGGTTGGGGTTTATTGTTATGCCTAATAGTTATTTATTGGGCTAAATGACGAAAAATATACCCCCCCCCATCTCCAAATCTGAAATAATAATAATTAATTATTATTATAGTAAGGATTATACTTTACGGGAAAAATAAAATGAACTCTGTACCTATAGTTATACTTTTTTTGGTACCAATTAACTTCAAAAAACATATTCAAGCTTGCGGTTCGTAAAAAAAATGATTCAGGTTATGGTTTTACTTTTTCCAACTCGCACTTGGGCGGTTTTTTATTCATAAACAAAACTATAGAAAACGACTATGTATCGAATAGAACAACAGGGAGGATCAGCTAATATAAGAGGATCTTTATAACTTTGCAGGATCAACCGCCGACCTATCAGGAATCTACGTCGAAGAAAGAAAACTAATGCACTGTCCACACTACCATATGAGCTCTTCGCGTCCCTCGCCTTAATGCTATTGTGGTTCATGAGCTATAGTGAGTTTCAATGCTGTATAAAAGGTGTTTTAATTACCATGGGCTGCAAAATATTTATATAATGTAATTTCATTTTATATACATAACTGTCTACGTTACTCTTTTAATAATATTATGATAACTTCTCAGATTTAAGTAGACAGGTCTTAAAAGTGCTATATATTGTATTTTTCAGTTTGTTGTACAATAAAATACAGATGGCTTTACGATCTGTTTGGTTAATTTTAGAGTTTTCTAAAAATAAATTAGTTTGTATAATATGTTAATGTTAATACAGTGCGAAGGGTGGAAATTTTTAAGAGGGCAGCCAGATGTTTTTTTCTATTTAATTCAGCTTTTCTTTTCTGACTTCACATTAAAAAAATGTAAAATAAAAAAAGCTAAAATAAAAAAAGGTAGTCGTTGTTTGGGAGTAGTGCGTTCAATCCACGATGACGCCCACTCCTCATTTCCTCCCCAATACCTTACGAATAGCATGAAACATAAGCGATTGTGAAAGAGTGGGGCGCGTCTTCGTGGATTGAACTAATTAGAGAGACCATTCGCCATTCTTAAATGGTTCTTTAAAAGGTTCTATGATTATTTCAAAGTATTGCAGTTGATGTAATTTTTATAACTGTTAGTTTTTAGCATTCCATGAAATATTGATTGCTTTCAGCTTTTAACGCTTTTATATTATTGTTAGAGCATCGTAACGATGTATATTATGTAAAGTATATCAGTATTAAAATACTATTCAAAAACTGACATTTAATGTATAGAATTTTGTAATGTTGTATTGTATATTAAAATGTATCGAAATTCTAAATAATTGTAGATTTGAATAGGTCGACTTGGCTTCTTAATTCTTAGTTATGTAAAAATCTTTGTTATTTATACTATAAATTCTATAAAGAGCAGATTTGTTCAGGTATAATTTTACAACTGTTAATAGAAGGGTGCCATTCTTTTCGTCTGTTTCAGAAATGTATTAAATAAACATGATTTTGTACTGATATTTTTTTACTGTATAAAACTACATACACATAGCAATATAAAATATAAAATATATCTTATATCTATATTTGATAATATTACTAAAAAAATGTATTTATTTTGGTAAGGAGACCGATAAATAAATATATTTTCATTATTGTTTTACGTTAATGTCATTACAATCCAAAAAAATAATGATTATTAGTAATTATTAATATCTTTAATGCTAACCTACTTTTTTCAATATTAAGTTTTGTTAATTTTATTGTACACATACTATGTAGCTTAAATTCAATTAAAATTATATTTACATAATATTGTAGTAAAGCATTTTTGTTTTGATTACAACAATAAAATATAAAAAAAAAAACTATATTTTAATATTTTATATTATGCTGTATCTGTAGACAATTATTGTAGGCGCGTATTATAGACAAGAAAATTACTTATAATAAAACCTCATTGTCCAAAAGAATTTCGCAAGCGTCAGTATTAAAAATAGAAAATCAAGCAGAAGATTCTCAAGATTAGTATGCTGTCAAGCATTGAAAAATTCACGTGTCAGTTACAAAAAATATACAAAAACACAAATTAAAATTTAATAGACATGTTTAAAACTAAATTCCTCGTTTTATAAACATATAGTATGGGTAAGTTATTACCTATAATATTCAGTATTTAGTGTAGATTATAGCTGACAGCTTTGTACAAAAGCCTGCATGTAGATATAAGATAACGAAGCCAGCCTGCTATAGGTACTGTCAAATGATGCCACTATAATACAGGATTCCTGATAAAAGTACAAAAGTTCAATTATTGCACCATATTTATATCAAGGCGCGGTTTTTTTCTAGGCATGCTACTGAGTTAGCACTTAGCAGTACTTAGGTATGACGGCTTGAACGAAATAAATCACCATTTATAGGTACCTAGGTGCCTCAATTAAATAAGATGCTATGCGCAAGTTTTCCGTAGATGAAAAACTGATAAATATTAAAACAACAGGCATTGAACTTTTGTACAAAGTTGTTATTGTAATTTATTTCTTCAATTCTAAAGGATTTTTTCTTTTTTAACTTTAGTGTAATAAAGGCAGCTCCAAGAAAACCCACCCAAATAATTGGACGAAATAAAAATGAGCAGGCACTGTGAGTACCTACCTACATCACAAGCCTTCTATTTTAGTATCTATTGTTATAACCTAAGTTCTTTATAAATGCCCTTCTACCGCATTTATTAACGGTTTCACGCGTATTTTTCGTATGATAGCTTTTTTTCATCTACAGTGACTCGCGCTTCGCGTTTTAGCAGTTATTAACTATTAGTGACTAATATATTGATGTAAGTTTTGTCCAGTTTTTTTTAAATAATAATTTAATGAGTGGCTATATTATTTGTACCTTTTAGAAGCTGGCTTCAGTTATCTTTAGTGGGACACGGTTGCAACAAGATCTTTAATGATATTTTTTTTTTCAGAGTAAAGACCAAAAGTTCGGGATAAAAATCGATGGCTCCCGGAATTCACCCGCCGTGTACGCCAACCGCGTCGTGTACGCCGATACGATGCCACCCCACGCCTCCGCCGTGTTCGAGGCCGGCAAAATGCCTGAAAACTACGTCTCGGAAAAATATAAAACCGTGCCAGAGCGCCGTATCTATCATGTCAACCAGGTCGAAATCCTCCTGTAAAACGTGCAGCCTAAGCAACTGCAATAGATGCAGAAAGGACTACAAAAAGAAATCAGTAGACAAGTTTCTGAAGGAGAAATCCAAAGAGGCGAAAATGAAAAGGGAAGACCAACTGAAAGGAACTAGAAAATTCGAAAGGTACTCTAAAACAAAGGGCAGGCGTCGTTCCCAAACGGATTGTTGCCAAGGCAAAGGTCACAGGGGACGAATTAAGGCACCCGTGAAATGTTGCGAAATACTTTGATCAATGATCACCTATGATGATAAAACATAACTACTTAAGTATACCAGTAAAAAGTAATACATATATACAGTACCTATCTTTGTTGCAAAATATTTAGAGTGCCTTATTTTACGAGTAGATAGCAAATAAAAAGTTATGTCTACCGAACAAAGTTTTTCCGTTTTCTTAGTACCTCATCCCAAGTAATTATGCCACCAGTGTTAAAGTCGTCGTCGTCTCAACCCCTTTTTGTCCCACTGCTGGGCTGGGCTCGAAATGAGAGGGGTTTTGTAATTTGTTATACCTATCTGACCCCAAATGATAAGAAAGATTATGTATCACTACTAGTAATAACAACATACAAAATAATAAGTAGGTAGGTAATAACCGCTTAACAGGGTACATAAAAGGCACTTGCCACCGGCGTCTTCTATTTAGGAAAAAACAGGTATAGTACGAAGGTTTGAAACTAATCAATTTTAAAGAAGTACAAAATAAGATAGGTACAAATAGTGCATTTCTATAAATAACATGTCCTTTAAGTGCAAGAGATTACAATAAACTTTGTTCCAACAGACAAAGAACAGGTCAAACGCCTAGAGGCATCCAAGAGCCTGTCATCCACTAAGAGCTTGGCACCATGCATTTCCGCACCCGCGTGCAGTGTGCACAAGCACAGGCCGCAGCCGCCACCCTGTCTCGAGCCGGAAAAATGCTTCAGGAACAGCAGGAGAAGTAGCCACAGATGCCGCAGCGCCATGGATCAGGTTCACCGACTGGGGTCTCCCTGCGAATGCGCCAGGGTGCAATCCAGGGACTCGAGACTGGTCAGGAAAAGAAGAACGTACTCGTATAAGGGCCACAAGAGACGTCTTAAGAAAGCCTATAAGAAACGCTCCAAGGTGTCGCGTTGGCAGAAAAAGTGTTGTGGCTGTTGTACTTGTACCATTCTTTGACAATCAAGTTTATATGGTTTTCATCATGAAATACTTAGTATTATGTAATTATCTAACTACCTAACTGCTGTTAATATAAATCAATACAAGCATTTCATCACCTAAGAAGAAGAACGTACTCGTATAAGGGCCACAAGAGACGTCTTATGAAAGCCTATAAGAAACGCTCCAAGGTGTCGCGTTGGCAGAAAGTGTTGTGGCTGTTATACTTGTACTATTCTTTGACAATCAAGTTTAAATGGTTTTCATCATGAAATACTTAGTATTATGTAACTATCTAATTACCTAACTGCTGTTAATATAAATGAATACATGCATTTCTTCAGAAATACCTGCGTAATAATATATACTAGTTATAAAGTTATAATATCTGTAGCCTCACCAGAGCAACATAGTCACCACAGAGTACCTACATAATAAAATTGTACATAATATAAATACCTATCCACTAGTTTGCGTCATAGTACCTATATACATAATCAAAGGTACCTAACTACCTAATTGGTATATCGATGCTAACTACAGTAGTGATTATATACTCTTTTCCTAACTAATATACTTTGCGTGAGACAGGTTACGGGTTTGGGACAAGTACTCCCTGCACAACGTAAAAATAGGTATATCAACAGAACTGTACCTAAAGGATAAACATAGTCTGTAAAACCCATGTAAAACCATTTTGGATGCTCAGAACACGTGATACGATTTACGTGATAGATACGTACATAAAACACTCGAGTTGAGTTTCTGTATTCACTGCAACGTGCTGCAAGTTGCAACTAAAAAGTTTTTTCGAACTAAGGATATATGGTACCAATGTAGGTACTTAGTTCCTGGTTCGAATCTGGCTCACACAGGATCCTGATGATGAACTTTTTAAGTTCACCAGGATCATCTCGGAGATCCTGGTGGACCACCCCCCATTTGTTTGTAACTTGTTATTGATTTGTGATATTCCAAAATATTCAAACATAAAAAAAACGTTTGGATTAAGTTAAATTTGTATTTGAATTAAAGAACAGTGGCAGAAATGTACACAAATGAAGTTTAGCGTCTAGATGTAACATTTATTACAAGACGATTCTAGTAAATAACTGAATTTTTTCAAGGTATCACCAGTTATTGTAAAGGACGGGTCAAAAAATAAAATATTTAAAGAAATTCAATTGATTACTGATAGGTTCCGTTTCCACATTCCTGACAGCTAGTGTTGCCGGATGCCAAACTTTTCCACTTTTATACTCCACCTTTTTGACGATCGGTCCACTTTTGTACAAGAACAACATGTAACAGCTACTAAAGAAAATCCTATTTTCAGGTACTAATGTAGAATACACGACAATAACTGTATCAATTTCCATTGTTCCTTTTTTTGCAATTAATTTACTCGAATTATATAAAAAGACTAGTAGGGCGCGTGAGTGCGCGGGCCACATGTGGCCCGCGTGCAGTCTTCCCGCCTATAAAGGTATCGCCGTCATCTCCATTGCCAATTGGAATCCGATTGGCAGTGGGCTTAAAAAATGACCAAGGAGCAAAAAATACGCTGAACCTCATCTGATGAGGTTCAGCGTATTTTTTCTGTTCGAACAGCCCTTAACTATCTTTAAAACCATGACCGTGCTCCTCAACTATCATCCAAATCCTAGATCATCATCACTTCTCATATTTTCCTCTGGCAGTTCTATGAAGAACTGCGTCAATGCCTTGGATAGTTCCCTTCTTATTGTAGCATGTACATTTTCCATGGAAAAATAAATTCCTCCATTTAGTTTTTTATTCATCCCGTTGAACTTGAGATCCTGATCACCTCTTGCTAAGAAACCACTCTCTTATCTTTTATACTTTCCGAGATAGAACAACACGAAACCTGTATGGCGGCCATCTTGAATCCGCCATTTTAATTTTTTTTTCGGCTCACTGCCAATTGCATGACGTTCCGAGTATTTTTTGTTTCAGCAGTCCCCACCTAACTATAATACCTTGCCCATGCTCTTCGACTGTCTTCATACCCTCAATCTTCATCTCATTCCATATTATTCCTCCGAAAAACGGCATCTAAACCTTGCGCATAGTTACCAACTTTTAGTCTCTTCAACATTCCCCATACATTTTCTATGGAAAAATAAATTCCGCCATTTTGATTTTTTTTCTATCCATCAAATAGACCTTCGGGTCCTGATCACTTCTTGTCAAGAAACCGTTCTTCCATCTTTTATACTTTTCGAGATGGCCACCGATGAAGTTTGTATGGCGGCCATCTTGAATCCGCCATTTTGAACTTTTTTTCAGCTAACTGCCAATTGGATGACATTTCAAATGACATTTGGTCGAACACCCCCTACCTATCTGCAATACCCTTGGCTGTGCTCTTCACCCGTCTTCGAAATCCTCAATCATCAGCTCTCTCCGTATTTTTCCTCGGATTCATTTCTTTTCTTCTATAAGACCCCATCCGTGAAAAAAAAATTTTTCATACAAAACTGTTCAGGAGAGGTGATAATCAGTCAGTCAGTCAGTCAGTCAGTCAATCAGTGAATCAGCACGAGTAGCTATATATATATTAATTAAATTACTTTAGGGTTTTCCACTGCGTTGGAGTAAAACTGAATATTATTTTTCCGTGTGAGCCAATCTCACTTAAATTAACTGTTTGCAGATTTATGATTATTTGACAGAAGAGTACACCTATTAATTACCTATTATTATTACTGAAATCTATTACAACCGATTATTTTGAGCATAGAGCATTTTGTCTTGGTAGTTTAGCGTTTCCGAAATACCCTTGTAATTGAATATTGATTTATTAACTCTATTAGATTTTTCTTTCAATCGATTGGAGTTTTTTAATTCCGGCATCTCGCAACACTATCCGACATGCTACATGGCTACAACTGTCAACAGTGACAAATTCTCGAACAAGTGACAAGTATTTATCAAAGAGGATATAGTGTATTGTCTATGCTCTCTGATGGTTCATGGCGGAGGTCGCTGTTGTTATAGAGTCTGTCTAATGAAAGTAGAGACTCGGGTTTTTTCAAAACTTTTTAAATGGCAACCCTGACACGTCAATCGGGAAAAGGAAGATGGCGGTTGTTGATATTTTTCTGTGATCTTATTTAGTCCGGATTTTCTGTGATCGGGTGAAAAAGTGAATAAAACAATTAAAAGTGGAGTGCAGGAGTTACTGTTTTGTTTAATATCAAAATTCAAAGAAAAGCAATAACAAAAACAGGCTGCGTTTACACAAAAACAAGATTGTTTACATGTTGTAGTCGATTTCTTGTGTAAGTAAAACAGTTCAGTTTGATGCTTGGTTTTAAATCCTCCCAAGTAATAATTAGTGCACAACAAGACATAATCTTGTGATTGTGGATTGATGGGCTTCTTAAACCTTTGAAAACATAGTGCTCAGGCATGTAGGTTACCTCATGATGTTTTCCTTTATAGCTACGCAAGTAATATTTAGTCCTAAGACGCTCATTACTCCAAACAGTTAAAAGGCGCGAACCCGGGACTCGAACCCCCAACCCCCTGATGAGATGTAGAAATAATAAATAGGTAAGCAATTTAATAAAGTCTAGTGTGAAAACCGATATAAAAAAATAATGAAATTGCAAGTATTAAACTGAGTTATTCCAATATTTGCACTATAATTTTGGGGATGACCTACAAAATTTTTTCAAATTTGCCGGGCGATTTCAGTGTCTACTTTCAGTAGACAGACTATAATACTCAATTACAATATTTTGAAAATAAATATTAATTTTTCTCCACTTTTTTGTGAGAAAAATCTTTTAGCATTGAGTTCAGGCTTGCGGGCCCAATCAAAAAAATATTTTTTCAATAATAGTTGCATTCATGTTGCATTAGCGAAACAAATGTATGGGCCCCAAAGACACTCTATACTATAGACCTGGCGGACCGCACGAAAAAATGTCGCCAGTTTATGGGAGCAAGAATGACTATTTTCACCTCCCCTGGCGTCAGTAGTCAGTAGACCGCGGTCCCCGCCACAGATAATGACGCTAACAGCACGTTTCCATGGAGACGGTTTCCGCCATATTAGATTCTTAGTAGCGGGAAAATGGAATATAACTTAGTGGGAAATTTAAGTAAAAAACATCAAAATGCCTAATTGCATTGTAAAAGGCTGCAAAAATTGCAGTTTTAAATTTAAAAAGGAGCATGGGATAACGTATCATCGGTAAGTAACATCTAATATTACATGAATTTGTTGGAAATAAATTATTATGTACTTACCAATTGTAAATGGCAATCCAATAGCCACATAATAACCACATAAATATTATAAGATTACACATATTGTATTGTTCTTGCATATTAATAATATAAATAGTTATTTTAAAAAAGTTATTTTGATATTCAATAATTAGTACCGAACTGCCATTTCCGAAGTGACTTTGTAAAGACGTCATTTTTATTTGTTTTATTTTTGTCTCAGGAACTTAGATTAATTGTATTAAGTATACTAAATATATCTGCATGATTATTTTTATAGGCGTTCTTTTTATTTCTGTATTTATTAACAATCAGCTGTTGCTCGCTGTGAGGCTTTTTCAATGTTCCACGTTTTTCTTCAAAACAATATTAGTCGAAGAGAAGTAAGATTTAATATTAGACAAAATATAAAGTTAATAAGTCGTGGAACAAGCGCTATTAATTTTAATGACAGAAATACCCAACATTTTCCGTCCAAGAACATCTTGGTATTTTAGGTGCTTTTATAACTAAGAGATATAGGCAAACTCTATTAGGATACATGGAACCGATTTTAAATGTAAAAATATTTTATAGTTTTTTTTAGTCAAGCTTGAGTTCTGCACAAAAATCCATAGCATTTTTTTACTGTGAATCGACTAAGTTTTATATGTGCAAGCAACATACCTACATTGAAAAAGAATCCTGGCAGTGGAAGTTGGTCAAATTTCATAAAGTATTATTTTTCATAATTACTAACAAGCTGAATTCAATATGTGTAGTACTTGCTCGTGGTCAAAAGTTAAATCATTCAGAAATTATTATTACAGATTTCCAAGAGATCCCATACGTGAAAAGATTTGGAGTCGCATTATCAGGACACAAGAAAATCAGCCTTATTTTGAGCCCACTAAAAACACAAGAGTATGCTCTGCTCATTTTAGTGACGAGGATTTTGTTATCTCAAAAGCTGGACTGCGAAAGCTAAAAGAATCAGCTGTACCGCAATTTCATAATACCTATATACAGGTACTGACCTCATATAAACTCATCTATACTAAAAATAAAATGTATTTTAACATAAAAGTTTCTCATATTTTATTAAAGAAAATGTTTAGCGATCACTGATGAATTCTGAATTGTAAGTAAAAATACATTTAAATTATATCGGTATGCCACTAACTTTTTTACCACTAATTTATACGATTAAAACAGGAAGTACGTTCGATTCCCGAACAAGGTTACCTCTACAACCTGTGCAGCATTGCAGGCAAGGTGACCATAGACATAGATAAAAAAAAAAGTTTTTCGCTGGAGTTTCCACAGATGGCGCAACATTTTCTTGTATGAAGGAGGTTTACGTAAAATGTTCGGATGGGCGTATCTTGATATTTGTATCTATTATGGGCCCGCACCATTGTTCTTTGGCGGGCTGAATACTTACCCAAGAACTATATATTCGGTGATGGAACAGAGGAGTAAGTATAAATCACAGATTTGCAGATGTCTATGGTGCTCACAATCACTTCATGGTCATTTCCTCATTTAGTTGGTCTGTGCATCTTATTGTATACTAAGTAGCAGTGCCCGCGGACTCCGTTCCGCGTTAGAAATATTTTTGTCCCAGCCTTGTCCCGCGTAAGGCCCGGTTTCCTTTCCACCAAAGCGGAGCGGAGCTGTGTTTGAGTATCTCATCAGATTTCGACATTTAAAATGCGACATTCCCTCAGTTTCGGAGATGTTAAAATGACAAAATCTGATTCATTCGAATTTTTCTCAACTTTTAAGCCTTCCCTAGACCTCCACGAACATTTCAAAACCAAGATAAGATTAAAGATAAATCCGTTCAGCCGTTCTCGAGTTTTAGCGAGACTAACGAACATCAATTCATTTTTATATTATATATAGATAGATAGAAGATCTCATTCGGATAGCCACGCTTGTAAAAGAAAGGCAAATAGCAAAAACATGAACAACTTTGGCAATGGCTTCAAATAATTCAAGGCAATGAATGCATTGTAATCAATGATCAAGTACGCTACTATGAAGTATGCTTCTTGTCGATATAAAACTATGGATTACTATGGATAGCCAGTAAGATACAGTAGGTATGATTTTAGGCGAAATCAACGAGTCTGCCCGCGAAATTCAAAATTTTTGTGGAGGATCATGTCACGCATACATTTTTAGGCTGCGCCCTGAAGCCGGCAGGGCGATCGGCTAAAATGTATCAATCATTAAAGAACAGTATCAATGTCAAAACGTGATATTCAAGCGTTGTGATTGGTCAATACCTGTGTTTTGACATTGATACAGTTATTTAATGACTGATACATTTTTAGCCGATCGCCCTGCTGATTTCTAAGTTGTCAAAACTGTAAAATAGCGCTAATTTCATTCGAATTTTTCAGCCTATGTGCTTCAATGACGAAATACGCTACGCTAAGAGGACGGGAACTAAGTGACGTATGTTGAAACCAAAAATTTCTCAAATATGGCGTCGCGCGTCAATCATTTCGGTACCGCTGACAGCACATACCGCTGTTGGTCGCATACATTAGCGCCATTTTACAGATTAGACAACTTAAAAATCCGGATTTAGGGTAGAGCTTAAAAATAAATACGTGACATCAATAAGGGCTCATCCTTTATGTTACATCCATGGTGTGCGTGTTGTCAGCGGTACCGAAATGTATGAAGCGCGACGCCATATTTGAGTTTTTGGCTTCAACATACTTCTTTCCCTTCCTCTTAGCGTAGAGTATTTCGATCTATTTTTATATATACACGTAAAGATGATACTGGAATTCCTGCACTTTGACTATTATTTCTTATTAGCTTATAGATCGTGAAAACCAAAGGTAAAAACCCGTTTGATTATGTAAAGGAAAACCTAGCTCGTTGAGGAAAACCCACAAAAATTTGAATTTCGCGGGCACGCCCGTGTTGCCGGCCACAGACCTACTGATGACCTACCGTGTTGCCGTCAGAAGGACAAAAAGGACAACACGGAAAGTGGAAAGGAAATTTGAAGCATAGACAAAGGCATCTGTGGTGTTATAGTCAGTGGGTGTAGTGTATTTTAGTCTGTTGCGGCATTTCAAAACTGACAACTTTAAAAAATTAAAAATTAAAATGGTCAAAAAAATTGACAGAGAGAGTGGCCCGGGGATTGCTGCTCGCAAAATTTTGCAATTTTATTTAGGTATATAATTAATGTACATTACGCCAAAAACGTCTGAATATTTGTAACTAATTACCATTATAAGATTAATTTGTGTATGAGACATTGCTCTTTATATTAAATGCGCTAACGCGAATCGAAGCTGTCCCGGGTTATTGACGTTTTGTGTACTCTACAGGAATAGGCTTCCGATCCGAATGTCTGTTTGTATCGGACTGCTGTGAGTGGGTGTGCGGTGCTACGGACGTTTAGTTTATTTGGATAATTAAATAAGTATAAGTGAAAAGTGCATTAGTGTATTACTGATTTAATATGTGGATCAAATATGCACTGATGTGGCAAACCGGAACGCACCTAGGCGGTGAAAACGTGACTCTGTTTTAAGGTCAGTATCAGGTTTTATTTTAAATTTAGTTTTTATTCATTATTATCATTAAATACCTACACTGATTTATGCGCAAATATTGAATAAGAACATACAGCTGTGAAAGTTCTTTATATTAACAATTAAATTCCAATACTACTCACTGTTTTTCTTTAATTTCCTTTCAGAATCAACAGCTTATTAGGTCTCAGATTTGCTTTTTATAAAATATTAGGTATTAGGTATTAACTCTTGCTTAATTGCTTGACCAGCAACTTCAGTCCATAACAAATTGATATTATTCCTGTATAGAGTGCATCAAATTGGTTGCATTTGTCTTTCTATTCTATATTTGTCTGTTATCTTTTGCTACAAGTACATATTAGGGCATTTCGGGCATATAGACATCTTTTATCTATTTTCCAAAGAAGGGCATAAAATTTTATGTAATAATATTGAAATATTGGATTATTATCAGCCTATATAGCATCCCAGATTTGTAAAAATAATATCCAATCCTATCCTAAAATAGAGGATGATGTATAGATGCATGAAAAAATATCACAAGAAGTCTAGCTCATATCCTGAGGGAATATAGGGAGTTCAAGGTGTATCACAAATATAAAGTGACATCCCTTTTTTTTGTTTTTTTTTTTTTATAGACAGAAAATGCCTATCGCATACCCATCCGTCAGGGGAAACGGAAGGATTATGTGGGGCTTGCACCCACAACAACTGGTTCAATATGAGGTTCGCCAATATCACAGTTAGGGTTGCTAAATTTTATTTTTCTAAATGTAACAGTTTTTTTTATTGAAAATAAAATAAAATAATTGGGACTTCTTATCACGTTAATGTGTTTCTAGGATCAAGTTAGCTGTGCGGGCACACCATATGAATTAACCCACACCTTGTATAACCATAATAAATAGACAGTTCGAATTTACACAATATTAATTTTATTACCTCCATAACAATAAATATTGAAAGAGGACAGAGTCAAGTGGTCACACTTCTTATTATAAAAGTTAGACTCCCAATTTTTCATCAGCTCCTGAAATCTGACATCACAATCACATTAAATTCAGTATTTATTTATTAATTTATACGGACAACCAACACGCGATACAATATTACATTTACTACAAAAAATCACAAATAAACGAACACATGGTTATTGGACGACTAATCAAAGGTTGCCACAGCATGCGCCAACTCAGTCAAACCTTTACTTACTATAATGTCTAATTTCCTTATAACAAAATTATTATTAACTATAGCCACAATAACAATAAAAACCAGCTTGTGGATGGATCACTGGAGGCAGTAGTAGTCTCTGGTGATGATTGAGCAGCGCAGCTGCTTTCCAGACATAACCATTTTCCTATTGATTAAAGTTATCAGTATGGAATTAAAGTTGTCGCTTTACTTGAGTTGTATTGCAGTTAGAGTAAAACTAGATCAGTGTTGACTGTACCACAGTAATATTGCTGAGGAAACCTTGAATTTGAATTCAGTGTAATTTTTAAGTTTGTCAAGTAAGGTCAAATTATATTTCTCCACTGACTAGCAGTATTTATTGTATCGGTGTAAATGGGATTTTCTTTCCACAAATTTTTCCATCTTCCCAGGAAAAGGTTTGCGTTAAGGCTTCCTGGCTGCCTGGATTTTTTTTTCCATTCCACCAACATTATAGGGTGAAGCGCTGGCAGTCAAGATGGATCAACCTTTTCTCTCCAACCTGTATGTTGTGTTTTGAAAAATTTTTGTCATGTAGAAGAAATCATTCTGCTCTCTGCAATAGGAAAACTATTTCCTGTGCCTAGAAACTGCTTTTGTAGCCTTTAATTTTTTGGCTCTTTTGAAAAATGAGTTTTGACTACTTAATGCAAATACAAATATTCTCATACAGATATTTTAGAATGCACTCATTGGCATATAATACTTAGACATACATATGTATACACCCTATGGACTTAGGGTGTAATACAAAATTTACAGTGTCCCGAGAAAACCTATAAAGGAGGGTATCTTTACTAAACAAACTAAAACATTTGAATTTATGTCTTAATCCATTATAATACAGCCTAATTTTGTTTAAGTGCTATTGGAACTCTTTTCACGTATTGGATTTCATTAGGTTCGGACACTGTTTAGCGCTGACCCAAAATCCTTAGTTTATATATCAATGGAGTGTAGTACATATTTTTGAAAGGAAAATGGTAATGCAGAATGTATAGCTAAAAGAATCTGGAAACTTTGTCATGCAGGTGAAGCCAGGGTGTAAGCTCGTTGCTGTTAATTTGTTAGATAACCGTATTTTTAAAATAAGGTCGATCTCGCTCTCGCTATCAAGAGCGGCGTGACGTGTCCAAGTGGCGACAAGGCGGACCCTTCCTCACTACACAGTATACCACACCCTCTCGAGTAGCCACAGCTCTTTATCAAATACGATGGCAAACTTCTTGTCAAAGTGATTTACTAGATAATAGTTGTGATGTGCTTGTGAGCTTATTTTCATACTCCAGCATTAAGCAACAATACTGAATAGTACTTACCTTAAAAATAAATCCATTTCTTGGAGTTTCGTAACAGGCTATAAAAGTTTAAATTAGTAAAGGATTATGGTAAGTTAGCGGACTTTCGGTTTTTGACTAATCCCAAAGGAACCATGAATTTTTCTGGGATAAAAAGTAGCCTGTGTGTAGCCTATGTGTGCCAGGGTATGATGCATCGCCATTCCAAATTTCAGCCAAATTGATGCAGTAATTTTTGTGCAAAGAAGTAACAAATATACATACACACACGTGTAAGTGTGAAACTTCAATCATTGGGGTTCCGTTAAAAAGTTAAAAAGTTAATTACGAAAGAAAAAACCTCGTTTGAAAACCAGTGTAACAGTTTGCTAATTGCTAATTATTGAAGTACTTAGGGCCTACACTTCAGCCTGAGCTTAAATAACAGAACTTTTGAAAAGTTGTAGAGAGTAAAACTTACAAGAGCACTGGGCAAACCGCGCCCCTTTTCTCCCCCTGCAAGGGCCAACGACAGGCTGAATCTCTAATAAGGGGTTGACGTATTTAGAACGTTGATCTTATTTTAAAAATAGGTAACTATTATATCCAACTAAAGTCGCTCGGCCTTGCTTGAGTGGAGGTGAAGTGCGGTTGCGACTTGCGATCCGGTAACCCGAACCGCCAGTTACCTTCCTGCCAAGTAAAGTTGTGATTAAAAATATTTCACATGGTAAATGATCATCATCGGTAATCATTAAAAATAAATAAATATATATAAGGACATTCCACACATTGCAATCTAGCCCTAAGGCCCGGTTTCCACCAAAACGGAGCAGCTGTGTTTGAGTAACCATTCTGATTTCGTCATTTTCACATCTCCGAAACCGAGGGGAGAGAAGGTGTCGAAATGACGAAATCTGTTTGGTAACTCAAACACAGCTCCGCTCCGCTCCGCTTTGGTGGAAACCGGGCCTGAGTAAGCTTAGCGTAGCTTGTAGCTAAGTGTAGCTTGTGTTTGACCGGAAAGCATTCACGCAACGCAAACGCACAGACATATTTTCCAGTTGTGCGAATCAAACCCACGACCTTCGATTCGATGCAGAGGGCAGGGGTACTTCCGTTGCGCCATTGGTCATCAAATTAATATCACTTACTTTCTTAAACACTTTTTCATTGAAGGATATGATTGGGTGTCTACTATGTGCATAATTGCGGTTTTAGAGGCGTCTGTCTGTCCACAGGCTTGAGTAAAATGTATATCCATGTAACAAATTTATCCACAGTAATTATTGTGTGCGTAAGTTTAGTGCGAAATCCTTCAGATTTCTTTAATGATATTATTATAGCTGCGCAAGTAAGGCTTTCCTTAGGATTATATTTCAGTTGCGTAATGTTTAGGAAATACGGCAAAAGTCTGTCGCGTTAAGGTAACTCTACACCTTGGTTGTTCCAGATGGGCGAGCGCGCGCGGCGAGCGGGCGGCCGCGCGGCGTCGAGTGACACGCGTTGCGCGACGCTTGCAGTTGCACCACGCACCGGGTTCACATTTTCAACGTACGTAATAATACGGTTGCCGGCAAGTAACTTGGCAAGAATCTCAAAATGCGCAGAACATGCTTTTGGGTCTCTTTGGCTACAGCGCGAGGCGGGGGAACGAGGTAAGGGTATCGTTGTGCGCTATTGGTTGGTCAGTGGATGCTGTCTCTCTCGCACTTCGTTGCACGAAACGTACGTTGCGCAAACTTGTCCCCACCAGTCACCACGCCAAAACCTTGCCAAGTTACATGCCGGCAACTGTAACTGTTGTTAAGGTGTTTCAGCCCTACTAGCCAAAATTCTAATTTTATTTTTCGCATTGTAGAATTATGGCAATGAGTTTTGCGAGTGTAATATTTAGGTATGCATTTTTAATGAAAACTTTACTCAAAAATACGCATTTATAACCCGTTCGCAGAAGCTTTGCCAGTGACTTCAAGGTCCGCGCCGGTGGCGGTCTTATCAAGTGGGAGGAGAAGTGACCGGCAAAGCTTCTGTGAACGGGTAGTAGTTCATATTGGTTCCCGATAGCTCCAAATCTGGGAAATTGCTAAAAATAATATTTGCTAATAGAACCCATCCCCCTTAAGAGGCCTGTGAACTACAATGTCTCCATTCATTCAAAATAACAAATCATTAGTAATTCGTGCATATTTGGATCATGTTGTGGTGTTATTCGGATTCATATAGTAATAATCTATGCTCCTGGCCATATTTGGTTCGGAAATACTTCTTTAAAACGAAATAATAATCAATTTTGATCAATTTGATTGATTGAATTTGTATGAAGCTAATGTCACATTGATATCTCTGGTAGAGCAAATGGAAGATAGATCGAATATTGGGAACCGGCTTTAGTAGTCGTGCTTCATAATATTATGTCAATCTAGCCTTGGTGACTGGAGTCGATTGTCGGTCTCTAATATTTTACCAAAACTTACTAAATGAGAAGCGGTTAGACACATTAAAGTGACTTAATCACTTTAAATCGTGAGGATAGAAGCCTATCTGGTAAAACTAGAAAAAAGATTCTATGAAACAAACATAATTTCGTTGCACATCAATGAACGGATGATGAATAGTTAGCATTAGATTAGATGTCAGTGCCGGTAGTAAAACGGCATGCTGTATTTTGTAGCTGTACTAATACAAACAATTTTAAATAATTTTAAATGGTAGCTTCCACCAGTTTTAAAGCTTTTCAAATCATAGAAATAAAAATTAAGACACCAGTTTCTTTTTGCAAAGGAGGTTGATAATTTGGTGACCATTATAACTTAAGATTAAAAAAATTACAGTAAGGTCTCATGTCATTAACTAAAAGAGATCATCAGCCCCTTATTCCAAGATAGCTTTCTCTGCCCACATACTTAACGTACTAATTTACTCGTACCACATATTTTTCATAAAGCTTGTTTGTTTTCGTAATCGTAATTCTTATAAATATAAGATGCTTAAATTAAAAACTTTCCTATTAAATCAATTGTTTAATTAGTAAAATGACAGATGGATTTTACAATATAGCGCCCTTAAATATTTTAAACTTTATGAAACAATTAAAGGTTTATGAAGTGTTGGTAAGGCACTCTGGGAGCCAGTCGTCCTTCTCAAGCTGGTAGCCGTCGGAGTCTACGCAGTACGTGACGTTGCCGGCGATCTGGTTGGGGCGGTAGTTTCCGTTGGGCAAACAAACCTCTGACACTGTCATGCCTTTTGCCGGGAAGTACACTATCGTGTCGCGAGCGCAATCTGTTGGGCAAGTAAACATATAAGTTTCTGAAGACATGTTACACATAGGATATCATCTTTATGGATATGCTTAAATGCCTGCGCAAGAAATCTTACAGTAGGTACTGATTTTACTTATACAAGAGGACAAGCTGCTTCGCTCGCGGACTTCCTAGTTCCTATACTCTCTATGGGTTGAAATACCAAAACTTAGCGTTTGGGGTGGTCTCGATTACTATCCGTATTGCCTTTCAGTGCAATTCGTGCAGTGGCGTGAGTTGTTCATAGATGTCAATCAGTGAGTCAGTACCCTTTTCGTTTTATACAGAGAGGATTCTATAAGGTTTGATTATACAGATTTTGACAAATGGAAACCATTCAGTGGTTGCATAAGTGGTTGTTACGGTAATATAATATACGCGGTAATTCTCCTATATTCCACTGGTGTATCATTGTTTGGCCTCTTCGTGAACGATAAACTTTCACTTTTATCAAAACTTGGCTTATCTCGCATATTTCGTGTCACGCATCTGTTATCGACGAGTGTAGCGACTGCCGGGCCGCGTACGTCGGCACGCAAGGTTTTCCTCGAACTGGTCGTGCGCTGAACAGTTATGTTTTGGTATGAGATCCAGTATCGCGGCTCCCGCATTCCATCGGAGCGTCAACCTATTGAATGGAGCCGTTCAACATGTCGGGAATAGGGTCACGGTCGCAAACCGGTCGCGAGTCGCGGCCCGAGGGTCGCCTGACGCCTCGCTTCACTCCGCAATGCGTGAACGCTAACGGTACTGCCATACGTTTCCGCGTATTTTGCTGTATATGCATTTTTGATATTACGAATTAACAAGCTTTTGCCCGAGGCCTGCGTCAAATTCGGCTTTTCACCAAGTCGAAACTATACAATTTTCCGGGATGAAAATGAACCTATCCAAGATAAAATCTACCTCCTTTCAAAATTTCAGCCAAATCGATTCAGTTCAGTAGTATTAGCGTGAAGGAGTAACAAACATACACACACGCATACATTTGAACTTTTGCCCTTATAATATTGATAGTGTGGGTGGTATTAGTGCCATTCCTTTATGTTCACGAAAAATAGGATAACATTGAAAATTAGTAAACCGAAGTATCCAATCAAATTGCGAGTACTCACTGCAATTCATTCCCCGCATTTCACTGACCACGACCTGCCAAGAGCCCAAGATCTTGCCGTCTCGACCGGTGCAGTAGGCACTGAAAGTGAAAACTCGTGTTTTGACAGATGTTTAAAATTTCTTTAAAATTTTGTGCGATCGAAATTTTCTATTAAAATGTTTTTCGAGTTATCATTGACTCCGTTATTTCGATTATTTCTTCCATTGAGTTGTTTCTTCAATAGGCCCTTCTAGTACAGAAAGCCCGAAAAAATAGAATTGAAGGTGTTTACTTTGTACAATGTTTCGGCTGTTTATGAACTACTCTTTCCTATAAAATTTTTGCTACTCTACCATTATTCACTACCTAGTAAATGGTATACAAAAATATTTTTCTCTTACATTCCATTCTGAATTTGGTATGGTCCATAGCTTCCGTCAAAATCACAGAACGTCGTCGGATTGCCTAAGAAATTGGTTCCGTGCGCCGACTGCTCTCTATGGATCCTGCCCAAAGCGTGCACGATACTTTCACATCTGCGCAGGTACTGCTCGCCTAGTGATGCCGCATTAACTGCGAACAGGGAAGTTCTAAAATTAGTCCCAACTAATGTGCCGTTAAAATACTTTTATTTTATGTATACGATTCTCCTTTCAAAATGAAGCACACGACACTGGCAAAGTGTGGGTTGACAGATTCACACACCTTAAGGGGTTTCGGCCCGATTTTATTTAGTTTTTCGCTAATTTTAGGCTAGTTAAAAATTTTTGCGACCATAACGTTTATGCATCTACACGGTTTTAGTAAAAATTTTGCTATTAAATTCGCAGTTACCTCATTTTGGTTCCCGAAAGATTATTTTCTGCAGTTTCCCAGATTTGGAGCTGTCTGGAACCAACATTCATATAGGTTCCAGACAGCTACAAATCTGGAAAACTTTGTTCAACAATACTCTATTGTTGATCATAGTTTTTATGAAAAACATGTAGGTACATCTACATACGCGTATGCTCGCAAAACTCGCATTGATACGATGTATAATTAGTCCAATATTTGCGAAAAACTAAATAAAATTAGCATTTTCGCGCCAGGATGATACCCATCTCTTGATATAGTTTCCTTGTGTTGATTTCCTTCACCGTTAAGCAAGTGTTAGCTGTCGCAAACGCACAAAACTCTCAAGAGTATGACGATATGAATTTCGAACCTCGAACTCCTAGGAGGCATAGGTCTAAACCACAATACATATTATCTAAACTCTACTTGCTCTAAACCACCATCACTGCTTTATTTGTAATCATCGTTTTGTAACTCAATCGTGTTGTTGTTTCGAATTTCAACTCCTAGGAGGCATAGGTCTAAAGCACAGTAAATATTATCTAAACTCTACTCGCTCCAAACCACCATCACTGCTATTTTTGTAACCATCGTTTTGTAACTCAATCGTGTTGTTGTTTCAGCTAAGGTTAAAAAATGAAACTGATACTGTCAGGAAGTGGTGAGCAAGATTTATGTAAGTAGGTGGATAGTGATTCAGGCGTTCCAGAAATCGGAATTTAATGCGCCGATTTCGTGTTTGCACAAATCGCTATTGATGTGGTATTCAGTATTCACGTTTCATTCAAATCAATGAATAGAATTGTTATTTGTTGTGTTCCCTTATGTTAAACTCTTGACAAATAACCTTGCCGCATTTGAACGTATGCTTCTAGATAGGTACTTTAAAATAATGAACAAGGGAGCTTCTTAGTTAGTTACACTCCATGGAAGACCTTTTAATGTCTCACCCCATGTCACTACCGCTTCACTGAACGTGAGAGTCCGTCGGTCTATTTCCAGCGTACGCTTTGTACATCAAGTTTTATCTACGTGACAATTTCTTCAAGATGTTATTCGTGACAGAATTATGGCCCTTATCATTTTATCAAGATTTCACTCTTAAAGAAATGTACCTAACGAGCATATCGCTTTCCAGGAATCTAAGTTCTTGACGCGCTGTCAAGAACTTAGATTCTAAAATCTAGTGCAGCAGATGATCGCACATAATATAGATGGCGTCGCAAATATGCATGCGTGATTGCATGCATGCCTATTCTGAACTAGTATTAGATAAACTTCGAAAATGTAGAAAATTATCGAAGATTTTCCTAAATTTTCTTCGTGACAGAATTTTCGTCCGAAAAGGAACTTTGTTTCAAAAAGGTGATTCTTAATTCTTACAAGACACTCACAGCAGGGCAGTCGGCGCATGTCGACGTCCCGCACGGGCGGCGTGGTCGGCTGCCCCGTCTTGGTGTGCGTGCACCAGCACATATCCTGGTCACACTGCAGCTCCTCGTAGTCTCCGTTAGACGTGCAGTGCAGGGTACTCAGTTGGCCCTGTTTCGTTTCCAGTTCATGTCTCTTGCGGCTGCATGCTATATGAAACAATTTTATTGACTTTAAAATTACTCACTAATTATTTTTTTATTTCGTTGGGAAATCCGTTATAAATACCGGTGCTCCATGGGGAGGCACTTCGGTTCTGTCAGAGTCGCACCGACTAAAAACTCTACGGTGTTAACCTCGTCTCCTGGTGGTCGGGCAACGGGACAAGCAATCGCAGTACCCAGCCAAGACTTTAAAGTACTTAGAGGAACAGGCCGATAAAAACCCCTATAGGTCCCTTTCAAACTCTAGAGCCCGTCTCTTAAAATATACCAGGAAGCCTCATATCCAATTAATAAAATAAGTTATACCTAATACGAAATAACTAGTTCTTGATATCGGAACTTGGAAGGCCACACTCCTATAACATTTAGGAGTAAGCTTAGGAATCACTTCCAGAACAGAATATAATATATGGCAATATCCTCTGACCTAAGATAGTTAACTCTATGTTCAATTTATATGATGTTCTTACTTTTTGTCAATGTCTGTTTTGTCAATGTCTGTCAAACAAAGATTTTATTTTAGTTTTTAATAAAACGTAAATTATAATTTCATCTGGATTTTATCTACGGGTTTAATGTTTTTTACTGATGCATACATATAGAAAATGATAAAGATTGTTTTCCGTTTGAGTGGATTGAGATGCGAGAGAAATTCAGGTTTATATTCGTAGAATAAAGATCAGTCGAAAACGCCGCTATGGGCAGCCAGGTATTTCAGTTCATTACAATATTATGTTTCTTGCAATTACTCACCGCAACTCATCTCATTTGCTTCACTCCTCCACATTTGTCCAAATATTCGGGTCCCGGTTTCATCAGAGCAGAAACATCTGTGTAATGTGTAAATAATACATTTCAGCGGTGAAACGTAAGTGCATTCGAGCGTAGTAAAATAAAACTAATTCTTGTAACGACTCAAGAACAAAAACTATAAACGTTTTAAGAACTGATATACCTATAATTACTTTATCTAGAAATTCTAAACCCGTAGTTTTGTAATGTCTATTTTGGTAAGGATACTCGTACCATCTGGGCGCGAAAATTCAAATTTTATTTAGTTTTTCGCTAATTATACGTCGTAGGTTTATGTATCGTAATTTTCGAGAAAAGTTTGTATTAAAACACGTAGATGCATAAATATTATGCTCGCAAAATTCATTGCCATAAACCTACATGTGTAGTCAGTCTAATATTTGCGAAAAACTAAATAAAATTAAAATTTTTACGGAAAAAAATCTTATAAAAAATCCAGTTAGTTTTAGTTAGCGTAGCGTTTTTCGACATTAGTTTTAGTCCGTATCGAGCTAGTGAGTTATTATAAGTTTTTGTTACATTACTCAATGTTAATTATGTTTACCTGCCGGTGAATACATCGCCTTTACATTGCACGGGTGCGTATCGTCCGTCCGGTAAACAATTGGCAGGGGGTCGACACCCTTCCGTAGGACTTGTATCTGAAAAATAAGTTTCCTTCTTTAAAAAACAGTTTTGAAAAGAAGCTTTTATGTAATTACATCAGGATATTTATATTTTTCTTAATAAACCTTTTCATTTGATACCCATATTATTGAAGTGCACAAAAAATGATGCGTCCATCTTGGGCCGTCCGCCATATTGGATCTTAATTCAGCATAATATCAGCTACTTATGGTACCGCTTAATGATCGTACAGCGACTGTTAAGTATAACTGCATAACTCATAACCCTAAGTTAATTATTGCTTAGAAATTGTACATAAATTAATAATATGCGTAGCTTAAACAATCAATTTTAATTTCCTGCAATTTTCCATTGTCTGATTCTCACTCCTTATAACTTGTTTTCGTATATAATATATCATACAGAATATAATATAATATATTATTATTACATACATACATATTCAATAAAACTAATGTCTGAAATCTGTACAAAAATATTTATTGATTCACATATTCTGATAATTCAATGAGAAAGTAAAATAATTACATTGCTTCCGACTATTTGTTGTGTTGCTTTCAATTGACTACAGTTCAGACACTTCAAAAGCATAGTATGACCATAAGTAGATATAGTCGGCGATTGGCTCACAAAACAACCTCTGCGACAGCTTAGTTTCACCAATACGAGCTACTTGTACGTTTGTGCGGCGTTCACTTTCGCCTTATAAATTAATATCGGCCTTCATCTCTCTAGCTCGATCGACTCTAGTACAATGACTCACACCACGTGTCTAATTCCTGTACTGTTGTATTATATTCTTACGTAAATATCTTAGGTATACTATATACCTATGTATTCTAATTTACAGGACGGCACAACATACAGAATAAAACTCGCGTGTAATTGATGGTATAGACTTTAGCTGATTGGGTAGTAAGATTGAGAATGAAAACGTAATCTTTATTTCTCATTTGTTTTACTAATAATCTTATGAAAAGTCAAAATTAACCATGTTCAAAAAGCACCTTTGCCTCGCGAAGAACAGGTAGGTACTTGCATATTTCAAAATGTTAGAACTATTTTAAAGCTATGTAAAGAAAAGTCCAAAATGCCCTTTGGAAAATCGTGTTGTTAAAGCAGTACACTCAATCCCTTAAAGGACTTCTAAACTCTACAAAACGTTACAAGTCCTAAGAAACTATACATAACCTTGTGCCTCCTTCACCTCTCAACCATGAACCACAAAACGCCGTGAGCGGTGGCCCGTGGCACCCTTATGTGGTTTACATCTTAACTCGCGCAAAGTGTTTTTTTCCACGTTTCTGATACGAACCGCTAAGGTGTGGAACGCCCTTCCAGCCTCCGTGTTCCCAGCCACTTGGATGGCGACACATTTTGGGTGTCTTCAAGGGAAGAACGAATAGGCATTTTCTAGGCAAGCGCGCTCCAACCTAGACTTTATCATTTCTTTCCTCGCCCCATCGGACATGATTGTGATCAAGTACAAGCCTATATAAAAAGATAAAAGTTCTTAATTATCAATTAATAATACCTACTAATAATTTGTTTAAAGAGAGTGTTTGAGTTTACTAAAGAGAGACAACGTTTAAGGACCGACCGAAGTATTTAATTCAGGCTTTTTGAGTATTTGGCTAATAAGGAAACTATAAATCGATTTACTCCTTACGTTTTTCTAATCCTATATTGCCTTTGCTTCTCTCTGATTTTCTTACTTTATTGCCTTACCACTGTCTTCTCCGCCAATACCGTTCTGTCTGCAGCCAGGACAGCATCCGAATATACTAGCATTAGGAACTAATGTCAGCCCTGGTCCACAGTCCTCTTGAGAAAGATCAGTCACACATACTTGAGCCACCTCACAACGGTTCGCTAAGACGTATGTAATACTTAAAACTAAGAACAAAGATATTATATGAAAACTTGTCATTATTGCTGCGTTAAAAATGCTCACATAGCTATCGTATAACAATACGCACTGAGTTAATTACTTTTAGATATCTATTGACTGTTAATCTTTATCGAAAAAATCTTATCGCAAGATATTTTTTATTCCTTGAAGTGAAGTGAATTGAATTATGTTGTGTATAATGTCAATAGCTATGAGACCGTGTGTGGAAATGTTAGTTTAAACTATTGTCACGAAAAAAATAGTAGGTAAAATGCAATGTACCTACTCGTCTTTTTCCAATTCCGTGAACTCTCTATCTTTCAAATTTGTAATGCTTAGTAGCAATTAACAAAACACAATGTCGCCTACGTACAGTTTATAGGTGCCAACTGTGTGTGTTATCAGCGTTATCGCTATCTCTCTGTTTCGCGACAGCGCGACCGCCAGGCAAGACGCGAGCGGCCGCGCCGCCGCACTAGTGTCCGCGGCGGGCGCAGACTACCTGCGCCGCTAGCGCTATCTCGCATTATCAGCTCGCTAGAAAACGCGGCCTATTTCTCCTATTTGTACAAGTGACGCGAAGATACTTCTCGTTTACTCATGTGGATAATTCCTTTTCCAGATTGGATTGAAGCGGCCGTACCCGGCTAGTATGGAGGAGTGCAAGAAACGAGCACAAGGCACTAAGGTTTCGAAAATCGCGAATATATTTCAAGGGATGCCGTCGAGGGACGATGAAGACATGCGTGGAAGTGACGTGACGGTCGTGCGAACCGAGAGCCACCTGGCCAGGTTTAACAATGCCAGAGCTCTGTTTGAAAAGTTAGGTGAAGAGAATCGTAACTTTCGCATCGAGAAGTCGCCCTCGGCGGCTGCCAGCTTCGCCGGAACGCGCGGTGTGCTCCCGGTGATTCCTGCGCGCTCGCGGTCCAGCTCGGCGGGGTCCGTGAGCCCCACGAGGAACAATGCCCAGGCGCAAAGCGCGCCAGCCCCGGCCGTCAACGGCAACCGCCTGTCCAACGGCGCCACGCAACAGCCGCCACCCAAGCCAGCCAAACCTAGCGTTCTACCCAAGCCCGAGAAACCTGATAGACGCTTCAATAAAGAGCTCATAGAGAAACAGAGAAACTGGACCTCTCACTTTAACAAATCACGGCCGCCTAAGTACGATCCAGAGCAGAGAACCGAATATAAATCACTTGGCTATCAAGACAGAAAGTCTCCGGAGGCGGCAGACAGACATGTGGTCCCGTCGAGGGTGTACTCCCCACCGCTGTCGCCAGGCGCTGGCGACACACATCTCGAACGCCCCAATACTCTTCCCGCATCTTTAGTTAATCGAGGTATACATGTTGCGAAATCCCCTAGTCCTGTAAAAAACATCGCTCCTGTGTTACCTTCGCCTAGAACTAATAATAGTATAACCCCCACCGCTAGATCCGAAATCCTTATATCTCCTACTGTAAAACGAGATTTAAGTTCGCCCACAAGACAAAGTCCCCAGAAAGTAGAACCGATAGAGAGGAAACATGCAAAAAGAGCATCGGTCTCTCCTGAAGTAGAAAAAGCTGATATTGAAAAATTAGAACAAGTAGTTCAACAACCTGACTTTTATCCTTCAAACGAAAGAGAGTGTATATCCCCGATACAATCGTATACGTTAGAGGGAAGTATCGATGTCGATAAAAATTCGATATACTATACCACTCCGCCGTCACCTCCGGCTCGCCTGCCAAAATCGCCTCCACCTTTACTCGACGAAGAAGACGAAATTTTAGAAACAGATATTAATGCAAAGTCAACGCCAGTCGAAGTAGAGTCTACACCGTGTATATCTAAGGACGACGAAAGCAATGACAACATCGACCAAGGAATAATCGTGAGGTCGCCTTCATCCTCGTCAGTTCAATCTCTCCAATGTGACCAAAACAAAGATTACAACATCGTCGAGTTGGAATCTTCGGCGATGACAACACCTGACGTTTGTAATGTTGTACTGAGGTCGCCAACGAATAGCCAGGAGGAAGACGGCTACGAGACTATCCTTTATAGCGGTGAATGGGATGATAAAAACAAACGGAGATCTTCAACGCCCGAGGTGTCTCCGAGCGCAGTTCAAGAAACTCCGCAGTCTCCCCTCGCGTCGCCGGTGGCGTCGCCGGTACACAGCCTGCCGTACTCATCGTCCCCGGCTCTTGCATCGCCTTCGCAAGGTACGTTTAACCTTTTTGCCTTGTTTTGCCTTTAACTAAATTATTTTCATTGTATGATAATACGAAACACACGAAATCGCTTATCTCTTGTATCTTTATTGTTGAATTACGTGTACTGATAAGCGTTTATTTTTTAATTACACTGGTGTATCCTTGCTTTACCATAACATTTTATTGTTACCCGTAGAAAGGTATCATTTTGTGTTTGACCAAGACAAGGGGCCTAGTTTAAGAATATACTCGTAATATTGTGTGTATGAATTTGTATATTCACTTGCACAATGCACATGCAAATACTGTGAAAGCTGATGAGCGTATTGGTAAACGGAAAAATTAGGCAGGAACTTAGTTAAAATTAAACGTCCGGTTATGCTTTTTATATTCACTTTTAATGAGTACGATTATAAAGAGATGAAAGACCTCATTCAGACGCAAAACGAGTGAAGTTAGCGTTTTCGCACCGTGGGCTGTGTTTTAGCCTAAGAAGTCTGCACAAGTGGGCGTCGATTGACGTACGTTCGGCCGTCTCGTGCTCCGTGGGTTCAATGTAATATTGAGGAAGTCAAGGTATTTGAGACTCGAGTCGTTGCGAGAGTTGCGAGTCGATCCCGATTTAGATGCTCCGGCGCCGCCTCCGCCGCGGCGACGCAGTAACCCGAGCGACGTCGTCCTGCGCGCCCTTCCCTAACCACTCCACACCGAGCCCCGACTCTACTCGACTCTACAAATGGGCCAGCGCTTTTAACAATTCAATGGCCCACTTTAATCGCGCTGCCAATGTGACGTCTGTGATAGTGTTCGTACTCGCTTTATTTGTGCACTCTCGTCCCGTCTCGTGCTCCGTGGAGTGTTTCATTGATAGTGTAGACATTTACTGCTCCCAATACCTGGATGTTGTATGTTTTGTTTTAAGATTGAGTGAAAGTGATACATCGATTTAGAAAACCCGTGCGAGGATAAAACACATTACTTGAACTATCACTGTTGATGCTCACACCACAGATAAATATATTGTTTGTATTGACAAAACACTCTTTTTTATACTTCGTTTGATATCCAGTCGTCAATATAGTATTTTCATGTTTAAAAGACACGTACGAGTTGTCGCGTATTAGGCACTCAATAAAAAAATACTTAAAAACCAAAAGTCGGAATGTAAATGGGAAGCATTGTTCAAGCGTCACGCGAATACTACGAAAAGGCGACGGCGAATTTATTTAAATTAAGCCCGGCTCAATTCCTATAAGTGGCGCCGTCTTTGTCAATAGTATTTCATTAAAATTTGCGAAATTCAAACGTGTCTCTGGAAACATCACGTAGTAAATATTATGTTTGAGAGCCCCGTGTTGACGTTAATGTTGGGGAATTTTTCACTAAAGCAATTCAAAAACTTGAGAGAGAATGGAAATGACTGCGTCTGAATGAGGGATACAATAAGTGCACTGGGACTCGACACAATACGTCGTCTGGAGCTAAAAGTGAGTGTGAGCGTGCGCGACGCGAATTCGCGCGACGGACGATGGCGCGGCGATGAGGCGCGCGCCGCGTGCGCCGGCGCAGACGCGCGCTCGCACAACATGCGGCTGTGCGGATGCTGCATCGGTCAGTATGTTCACTTGTTCTTATACAGTTTGATGAACTACGGGTTCAAATCCTGCTGTGAGTGAAATTTTGATTCGTATTTAAATTTATATGAAGACCGTTTGTTTACATTGTATTGTTTAATCGATTTTATTGATTAGTAATTATTATTAAATCTCCCATTGGTTAAATTATAGAATGGAATAGAAAAATTCTTTATTTAATATAGGCCTAGCATACAAGACTTATGACACGTCGTTTTGTTTTACATGGTCACTTTAATGGTAATAACCATTCACGACTTAAAACTAAGTTTTTACGAGGGTTCCAAACGCGCCCTGCCGCTGAGAAGAAGCCCACAACAAACTCAGCCGGTTTTATATACCGGTTCACTTTTATATTATGGCACTAAAAAATATTATTCCATTTTTCGACAAATACATGTACTTACCTTTTCAATACAGTCTGCGTCATTCTCTCCCATAGTTGCTTACTTAAATAACATATGAAATATGTTCTCAGTCTTCTAAGATAATTTCTTGGGTGGTCCACACACTATCTCTTATATTAACAAAGAAGTACGGAAGGCAAACTCCTATATGTAGTTATAGATCATAGTTAATTATAAAGCTTCTTGTATAAATGCAAGATATGCGTTCTCCGTATGAATGAAAGTTGTTTTGCATAAAGCTTCGAGCCGTAGTTGTACCAGTCTTGGCACGTCTTGAGTCTTGAGTCTTGAGTCTTGACATACAGTTGAGTGAACCTTTATTATGAGACAACTTTGTATGCATCGTATGCATAGTGCATTAATACGTATTGTGCATAAATTATAATTATTAACTATTATCACACACTATTTCATAATATGTTTAGCACGACGTAGGTTAGCATACTAAAGGCATAAAATAATATTTTTTAAATTGTCTACCTAATTTTTTAATTGTCAGTTTATGAGTTTAGTATAGATTTTCTAATTTTGAAAAAAAAAATCGCCTGTTATTATTTAAGTTTACAATTTCCGCCGTTTACATTTTTTTATGTTTCGTGGAAATTGCTGATTCGTTTTTTGCGAGTTATTGTTATACAAGTTAAAGGAAATTGACTTGTAGCTTAATTTTTCTTTTCAATCTACAAGGTAGTACTTGACTCATCTGATGGTAAGTGTGTAACAGCCACAAATGTTATCGTAATAACTTGGCAGGAATTAATAACCACTAACGGTTTCTTACTTTCTAGTTTCTACACAGCATTGCGCCGCAACGCTTATTCGCTGGGCGGTGCGTCTTGGTTGCTTAATGCTTGGGCCGAAGCCATCCACCAAACCAGACTTGAGCCAAATTATAAGTTTTGTTAGATAAGGTGTTTTAAATTACCTTAGCATTTCCGCAATAAATTGGTAACGCTGGTCACACCTTTACAATTATATGAGATCACATATATTTTAAAATTGTCATGTTCCTCACTTTATGCGTGGGGCGATCAACTCGTTTACATCATTTAAACATCATATAGTTCGGTCATTGCCTATTTTAGAAGGTTGTTTTCTTTTTTGATGCTCATGACTTAAATGGTCATCTTTCAAATACCAGCAGAGATTACAACAAAGAGTTCATTAAATATTTATATACCTTTTTAGTCACAGTACATATTTATACTCAAAGCTAATACAATGTATTTGATATAAAGTTGGAAAAAGAATTTCATCATAATCTCAACCCCTTTTATGTCCCACTGCTGGGCACGGGTCTCCTCTCAGACTGAGAGAGGTTGGGCCATAGCCCACCACGCTGGCCAAGTGCGGGTTGGCGGGCTTCCTACACCTTCGGGAACGTTTTTGTAAACTCAGGCATGCAGATTTCTTCACGATGTTTTCCTTCACCGTTAAGCAAATAATATTTAGTTTCCTAAAAACGCACATAACTCGGAAAAGTCAGAGGTCCAGGATACGAACCTGCGCGACCTGCTTATGAGAGGCAGAGGTCAGAACCCTGAGCTATCACTGCTTTTTAAATTATTAGTATTCCTCAATAAGGATAGACCACGAGATAAACTTATCTCGTGGTCCATGATCCCATACTGGAGTTGTTTAGAATACAGAATTTTGAGATGCATTATAGTGTTGCTTAGGATGATTGTATCCTTAACTCGGCTTAGCGCAGCAACAAGCAACTGAAGCGGAGAATTAGGAGCAAACAAAACGCCGGCTGAACGACGACGATTATTAATTAGTAAATGGGGACTAGTTCGTTGCTTCAATGAGTTAGATTGCGTACTAACGTCGCTGTGCTATAATAGGTATGTACCACTTACAATATTATTATAATTACGTGGCCGAGCGAATTGCATTGAAATGCGTTATGAGTATGTAATTTCTTGGATATTAGACCCGAGCTTGATCCTTACCTTTTTTGAAGTGAAAACTTCTAAGTACAGGTGCGTTTAATATGGGTAAAAACCATTGAACCCGTTCCGTAAACGATAACTCACACTGTTCCGACAACCTTATATAAGTAGATATCTGCAGTGTAGTGTATTTGGAGGATTCAAATTAATACACACGAATTTTTTTCATAGGGACTAAATCTCCTCATGAAATACCCAGCCTTCTATGAAGAACATTGGTTTCTGTATACCATGACATCGATACGATGTGTAATGTAATGTCAGTGGCCCAGTTGAGGCCCAGACGCCAATACACGAGACCTAGAAGAAGAAGCAGACGAGCCACTTCTGAAGCAAGCTTCGTGACATACTCTACGCCTCGAGAAACCATCACAGAAGCGATTTTAGGTGGTTCGATCCACGAAGACTCCTTCAGAATTCAGACGATTCGTAAGGAGTATGAATGGAATAAGGCGCGTTTTCCTAGATTGAACTTCTTGAACACTGTGCAATGTGATTGAAAAGGAGAGCACTATTTTAGACGCGTATTAGTTTAATTTACAGATTTTGCACAACAAAATTGGCCCCATTGTGTAATAGAAAATACAAAAACATAGAGCTGGAGAGAAAACTCAGGCCATGGACTCTGGTACCAACTTGGTATATCAGATATCTGACTGGTTAATTTACCTGACACGAGATAGCAACAAATACGTGTTGAAAGTTGATTGATACTACAGCGAAAATAGGTTAATATAGTTAATTTTAACACCGACTCCGCCGCAGGTGCCCGCGCAGGCATTCTGCCATTCAGCTTTATATAAATAAACAAAACGTTCTATGGGAAAATCTCACACATGTTTTAGGGTTCCATACCAAAATGGTAACAATGGAACCCTTATGGTGAGACCTTTTCCGTCCGTCCGTCCGTCACACTCGAAACACGAAACTACGAAAGTTATCGACCTAATTATTTGGAATAGTTACAGGTAATAGTGACCCAACGTCATCATTCACTTATGAATATTTAAAATTCATTTTTGTTTAAAAGGGAGAAAACCGGGGTCTCGAAATTTTAAAATGAGATAACATTATTGGGTGGGGTATCATAAAAGAGGACGTTACCTTTGTATTCTAAAACAGATTTTTATTTAAGTATTTTTATGCCTGACTAGCAAACCCGGCGAACTCCGTTTCGCCACCAGATGGCTTCCTCATAAGTAACATTTTTTAATTTTTAATTTTTCTTTTTTTAATTTTTCCTGAATTTTCTTTGCTATAAACGTCACGGAGCCCGAGACCTTTCCAACGAATGCAAAACCGTGGAAATCGGTTCGTGCGTTCTGGAGTTGTAGCGTCAGGCAGGAAAACCCGACTTATTTTTATATATTAGAAAATAGCAATGACTTCCCTGATAGTTTTCTAATCTCCGAAGTTTATTGATCGAAAATCTGAAATAATTATTATGAACAATAAGGGGGTTAACGAATACTTTATAGGAAAAATAAAATCAACTCTGTTGCAAGTATACCTTTATTGATATTTAACGATAAAACCTCTGAAAACAAACTTAAGTTAGGTTAGGGTGCGGTTCGCCAACAAAAGTACCTACTTGTAAATTATATACTCGTAAATTCAATTAACAAAAGTGATTATCTTAAAGTTTTACTGCTTTGATAGTATGGAACCCTCAGTGCGCGAGTCCGACTCGCACTTGTTAACTATTCAAATGAAGAAAACATACCATAGGCCGTCACTTTCACGCTGTGAGAAGTGAGACCATTAATTCAACTTTGGTGGCAATACTATTCTAACTGCTCATGTTCGAATTGCACTGTCATAATAATGTGTTCATATTGTGCTGTAAATATGAAATGTTTTGTAAACATGAGAGCAATGTTGAGAAAGTAATTAATTAGAGTAGTCCAAACTTCGTGTCACGTGGTCATGTAGGATTATACATAGATTACTAAAGATAGTTAGGAAATAGATCGAAAACTATAAGACGAATATTGTGTATAATGCAGTGTGTTGCGTACTTAGCACCTACTATGTAGGTACAGTAAGTAATAAGTAATGCTTAGTAATGAACAAAACTGACATTGAATTTTTGTATATTGCAATTTGCACAGTTAAGTCGCACAAATTGTTTGCAGTACGTATACATAATATAATTTAACACCTCATGGAATGCACGATAAGCTAATGTAAACAATATAGAGAAAAATTCAAACTTTCAATCTACTGTACTATACCTACTTGTAGTATTGGAAATTTTTTGTTTAGGAATAGGAAAGGCATAAGAAATAGTACTTATATACGATCAGTTTAAAGGCTTTAGTATGCACCTAAATTATAATAAAACTTAAAGTTAGCAACTTAGTTTTGGTCAGTATGGGATAAACTCTTTGCTTCATTGAAGAATATCATTGGGATGTAACCATATAGCCATGTTCCTTGAAAGACTTTTACCGTCAGAAGCACCAGAATCAAATATTATGTGCTACGATACGAACAAACAGGATTGGCAATTACATGAACTGCCTTTGTCCTGAACACCTTTCAAGGTTTTGTTTCGGTGCAGAGATCTGCTACAGCAGTAAAGATCGTCAATTAAAAAACGAAAGCCCCTCAACTACATTTTTCACTCAACGTATGACATAAACACGTAGATGTGCGTTCATATTTATACTAAGCGATCTATGTGCATCGCACATGTCCGGAAGAAAGACAAGCTTAACGTGAACTCAACGGCTCTGCCCGCGAAATTCAAAATTTTCGTGGTTTTTTGCAATTTGTACGCTAATTAGACATGATAGGCTTATGGCAATCAATTTGCGAGAATGGCAGTATCATCTTTACATGATTATATCAAAATCTTTGCATAAAAATGTGTATCCTAGGAAATTAGTCCGAGTATCGAGTTTTATGTGAGTAACTCGCAAATCTTGGACTAATTTCTTTAACTCGACACTTTCGAGCAGAGATTTTTATATAAACACGTGAAGCAGATATTGGGATTATCGCAATTTGACGGCCATAAGCCTATTATGTCTTATTAGCTTAAAAATCGCGAAAAACCACGAAATATTTGAATTTCGCGGGCACAGCCGTGGTGTGCTCCTTAACCGTTACGTTGTCCTGGCAGCGGGCGGCGGTCGCAAGTCGTCGGAGGGCGAGGAGGCGCCGCCGCGCGCGCGCTCGCGGGCGTCCAGCGTGTCCGACGAGGGCGGGTTCAACGAGCCGTCGCCCGAGGTGGTGGCGCGGCTGCGGCCCGCCGACTACCGCGAGCCGCCCGCCCTCACGCGCGACATCCGCGACGCGGAGCGGGCGCGCTCCGACCCCGATACGCTGTCCGTGCTCCAGCAGGTGATTACTTACTCCTAGACTCCTAGCCAACACGCTCTTTTACCTCCTCCTACCACAGAACCGCTAGACGCCGAGAAAAGGGGCATTTTCTTCCACGTTTCTGATCTGATGAACGAACCGCTAAGATGTGGGACATCCTTTCAGTTTCTGTGTTCCCTCCAAGTATAATTTTCATACTTTAGAACCCTTCAAGAGAAGACTGAGGAAATTCTAGGCAAGCGCGCTCCACCCTAGATCATTAATGCTTTTCATCATCTATGTAATCAAGTGCAATAAGCTTGCTTGCTTGCTCACGATAACAAAAAAAAAACAATAAAAGGAAACCTCCAGATCACAAACAGAACCAGTATTTTTCTCGCATTTCATTTGTAAAACTTAACAATCTTTGGGATGTCAACTTCTTTTGTATTGGATGGGCTACATATTTTGAGTTAATAATTTGATTACGTATTACCCAATGAGCTTAATACACATATTATATCAATGGTATTACCATTAGAGTAAAGCGGTCCGCCCATATTTTATTCGTTGTATACATGCTACACGGTGCAAGATTCGATTTCGACACGCTTTCATCCGATAATTCGTTCGACTTGAGTTTTGATTTATTCTACTTGCCAGCGACTGCTACCAGTATCATCATAATAATTTCAGTTTTTCACAAATCTCGCGGGAACCATGCGTTCTTCGGGATAAAAGTAGCCTATGTGTTTATCCAGGATATAATCTATCTCTATTCCAAATTTCAGTCAAATTGGTTCTGTAGTTGCAGTGCGAAGGAGCCATACCAACTTTGGATCCCATTTCATCACTTTATGGGGAGAGTTTTAAAAAATCCTCTCTTAGTGCACCTCCAGACCTCATAAAGAACTCGTGTGCCTTTAGAGTCTCTAGATCCAGCAGTTTGGGCTGTAATTTGATATGTCAATCAGTCAGTATCTTCGTTAATGTATTTAGAAAATAGTATCGATAATAGCTGATATACTGCTGTTCAATAACATAAACGCTTCAAAAGAAACTAGTTACATTATGCGTGTTGATAATTCATTACAATTTAATTGTTTTCGGCGCTGACTGATTGCCTTGTAAACAAAGTTATGCGGATGAGTTTTTTTAATACAGTTGCTCAAAAAGTGGCGTATTGCAGGAACGTATAGCGTTCGGGATGTGGGCTATTACATACTTGTGCTTTTTTTTTACCTTTCCCGAACTCGTGCGTTATCTTTCCCAACTGTCAAAATAATGTCTATTAAAAAGAAAAACCAACCATGAAGTTTTTACTAAAAAAATTCATAGAAGTTTTTATTTAGAATGGGTGAAGAAAAAAAACTGCTTATATTCTACGATTGGCGCCATTTTTCAGAAATTTTCTTTGCGAGTTTAGTTGTTTGTTGCACAAAATGCTTCGGAGAACATTTTACCGGAAAAGTCAAAAAGTCGCTACGTATCTACATACGACGAATTTATTGCGTGGAGAGAAGAGAAAAAAGCAAATAGTTTTTCAGAAAATGTTAAGTTAGTAGTGTTTTTATTATTTTATTAAATTGCTTCATTTTTTCGCAACTGTATTAAAAATAATCGTTCAGTACACGTGCGGAACCGTCATTGCAACTTGTTCCGACTGTCAACCCTCGCTTTCGGCTGCGCCTCGGCTCGGGTAGACATTTGTCGGAACTCTTTGCAATAACAGCCTTTCCGCACTTGTAATGAAACATACTATTCGCATCCTGGAAGCGGACATACATGTATCGAAATTGCATACATTAATGTGAGCTTGAAAGGTCGTTTTATTTTACTGGGGAAATAGTGCATTTGTACCGAGGTATCTCAATGACTAAACATTTCACAGAATAAATTATTCGGTCCCTAGTCACTCTACTGTTTTATTGTTTGCAATTTGTAGGACATACTGGTTATCTCTGTTTCAGTAAATCATTGCTGAAAGCCTCGACGAAGATAGATATGAGGTCTATCTTCCACTTAACTTCGTTCCATTATTAATTACGAAATACTTGCAATTATGACTAAAATGAAATGAGAGAGGGGAGGCTTTACCTAAATTATATAAATCTTTTAATTTAAGTTGCGATTAATACCGCAAAATACCTTTAGGCATGATTTATGCTAGACCATGGAAGGCAAATGTCATTATAAAGTCCATAAAAAAAAGTCCAGACGTCGAGCTTCGATCATATTCACGTTGGCCGTATTCACAATGAACTAATCCATATGAAATGAAATTCATAAAGTCTAAAATCTATACCTTGTCCAATGCCCAGATATCTGTGACGCTTACGTCATTTATTTTATTTCTTCTGCAGGACTCAGGCGTAGTGGTGAGCGAGGCGAGTCAGGGCTCCATAGAGGTGCTCGATAAATCGACCACCAGCCAATGGAGCGTGTCGGAGGAGGCGCCGGGCGAGGCGCGCGCCGACGCGGGCGCGGCCGACGAGGAGGACGCCAAGCAGCCCGACAGCATGACGCCCGACGAGGCCGAGATCCTCCTGAGCTCCAGGTGAGGTCCGCTCCCACGCCACTCGGATCTTGAGGCATGAGCGAAAGTGCAATCCAACCCTAGGGTGCTGCGTTTTGTATCAAACAGCACTAAGAGAATCGCTTGATTTTCACAAGCTATCTCTAAATGAAACTTAAATAAGGCAATCTTGTTGATGCATTTGACACAAACTCTGATAGCACCATTATGCTGTAACTCAGTGGCCTTCAAGAACAGAAAGCATATTGGCTATTTTGTGTCCATTGAAGATTGTTCTATAACATCTTATTTTTGATTCAGTTGTTAAAGCAGCACTATGATAAACCATGAACAATGGAGCTCCGTTATCATCACTTGTTTAAATTTATCAAGTTATGATATACGATATATTTTGATGGAATAAAGTGGAGAATATGTTGATATTTTGTAAGCCACTGAGTTATTAAATACGACTATAATGTGAAGGGTAAAAAGCAATATCACACAATCCTTAGTTTATAAATCAATGACTCTTCCTGATACTTCCCTATGTTTTATTTATATCGTCTTGTACTGGATTAGTAAACTGAATTAAAAGCAGAAAAGCGAAAAACAACAATCAATGATTTTGGACCCCGGGCTCGAACTCGGTATAGCAGCTGTGTATTCGACTGGTTGTACCGCGAGACCAACTTCCTCGTAATTCATCTTTCGAATTTAGTAGACTGTATAGACACTTGCGAGTCAACGTTAATCGGGCTGATTTGAATTTTGATCAACCTTCAATATTTAATTTCGTGTTATTAGTTACTGATTAGTGTTAATTTTATCACTTTATTTTGATAGTGTCCAACCGAAATTTCGGTTTCGGTTTCGGCCGAGTTTCGGCCAAAAATCAAGTTTCGGCGGCAGTTTCGGTTTCGGCCTAAATTGGCCAAAACTTTTGCCGAAACCGAATTGATTTCGTAAGTAGTCGTGCACGCTCGCCCTACTTCGTTTCTCGCGGCAACACTATGGCGGACGCTGGCGGCCCTGTTCGGGAAGCTGTAGCTACGTAGCAACAAAACTTAGTGCGTTATCGTCCGTCGTAAACATTATAATGTGTAAAATGCATCTTTAAGGAATTTTATACTTGACCACATGAGTTTCGGTTTCGGTTTCGGTTTCGGCCGAAATTGAAGCCAGGGCCGAATATCGGGTTTCGGTTTCGGCCGGAAAACCAGTTTCGGTCGGACTCTAATTTTGATGCTCATTAACACTGTAATTCCCGAAGTAAGGAGTTTTTGATGCAATGGTGGTTTATTTTCATCGTATTTAAACACTTCGTTTACAAAATACAGTAAGTTTTGGACACTAGACCAAAGTTATATATTGGCGTATAAATCACTGTTTTCTCCCGTTTTGTATTGATGATAACACTTCCATTTGCTTATTGTATGTTTTTATACGTTTTTAAAGTATTAAAGTAATACTAAAGTATAAAATTTTAATACGGAGCAAGTAGGTACTACACTCAGCGCATCTTAGTGCCCACTCTCCGTTTATCCACTCTAAAATATCCATCTTAAAAAGTCTAACCCTCTAGACGTAGAATAGTCGCAGAATATTCGTAGAATAGTTTGCGACTATTCTACGTCATTCTATCGTCTATTGTTTTGTCTTTTTCCTTCGAGTGTCAAATTACTGATGACAGAAGGACAAACCAATTTAACACAACCCCTATTCCACGTAAACTTGTTAGGCGGTAATAACTATAGCTAGTTCTTACTCTACTATACTTAAAAAAAATGCCTTTCGAAATATATATTGTTTTCGAATGTTTACTCCACTTTTTACACACCTTTATTGTGCAGTTGTACTGATGGCTAACTATTTTCTGAATGTGAATGGACTATACGTAAATTATACAAATAATAAACCATAGTAATAAGAAATTCTACTAATAATGAAGTCGGTTAATAAACACTTTTTTTTACCTTATAGGGAGCTTGTTTAGGATAGATAAACGTAATAATTTTTAAAATTACAAATAATATGATGTCCCTTATGTCAGATGATTTGTTGCATAGTACTGCTTCAGTCTATCACACTGCAGTGGGCCTACACTATTGGGGCACACATTTCATCTGTCATAGACTTCAATTTTGAGTATATCATGTTTTTTATTCTATAGTACAAATTTTTCTAATTTATGCTAATTTAATTAAAACAAATTGTATTTTTATGATGCATTAAGCACGTATACATTTCAATTCTCTTATTTTTGTTGCACGCTTAATCTTTGTTTTTATATCTCTTCATTCACACCTACTCGTGAGTATATTATACTGTTTCCTTGCTTTTAGATTGTTTAAGTTGTACTTTTAAGCTTTATTATATTAAATGTTTGATTTTTATCATTTGCATGCCGCCTGTGCGCACTACGCTTCATTCTTGACGATCACATTTGCAGTATTCTGGAGAAAAAACTTAGGTAAGCTTGCTTTCTCCGAAAGTACCAATTTTTCCTTTCTTATTTTCTCGTTATTTTTTATGAATAACTGCATTTTACTGGTCATTTATGATTTAGTACAAGCGTTCTGTATTAAAAATGGCTTTGTTTGCTCTTTTTTACAATTTGGCATTCGATTGTAAAGTATAAAATGGAAATATGTATTTGATACAATTACTTGGAATTTAGGGACAAATGGAGCGCTGTAGTGTACCAAGTTGATTTATCTATAAGTGGCTGAACTGAATGGAACAATAAATACCTAATCAAATCCATGTATTTATTAGAATTTGCCAATCTGCACATGGGTTTCACAGAGGTAGAGGAAACAAAATCGAAAAAGCACTTCTGAATATGCAATATGCATGTCTGTCAAAGTAAAACGATTTTTATGTGATTCACGTTCATTAATTGTATTGTACCCAAGCACTCAGCTACTTTGTATAGTACGTTCGCTTTCATTTTGTCGCGCGGCCGGTTTGCGGTCGCGTCGGTATTCTCTCGATATCTTAAAACGACAAATTCTAAGCGAATAGACTATACTCTGTTTTTCGTAATCGTTAAATTTTTTTTAAACTCCATTAGTCTGGGGATTTTCATGTGAATACTTTCTTTACAACCTCGTGTGTGTCGTGGGTCTTTATTTCTATTATTGGGTCGGACCTTACCCTATTGGGTACTGGTTCAGAAAGTAATACCACCCCTGAGAAAGAAAATTGGGGGTTTTATCGTCTGTGCATTGGAAAGCAATTTGAACCATCGTTTCTTGTTATTGTACTATTATATAATAACGAAACGCGATTATGGTTCTCAAAAATCTCCAACGCATATATGATTAGTGTTTCCCACATTTTGCTCTTAGGACGAGGAGACATTAGGACATTAAATTTAGAAGGACAGACATGTTATTAAACGAAGAGCTCGAAGCTGCCGTTAATGCCAGTTTTGAGAGCCAAGATGAAGCGTTTTTTTATTGGTAGAATGGCTTTAAAAATCAGATAAAAGAAGTGTTTTGAGAAAGATAAAAAGAAAATTAATTTTTGAACTTTCTGGTTTTGTTTTCATATTCAGATCGCGAACTTTACAATCTACGTGATTTGGGTTCAGCAAAAAACCTAAATCAGTTCAGAATGACGGTTTATGTAACGTAGTGTGCTTTATCCTCAGGCAAGAAGCTCTGCTGTCGGACGAGCAGGCGCAGGAGATTGTGGCGATGCTGTCGCCACACACGCTGCCGCACGACAACGGCGTCTCGCTCAACGATAGCTACCAGTCCGTGCTCTCGTACGAGAGGTAAGCACCTCATATATTGCAGCTCAACATCAAAACTTATAGGTACGAAATAAACAGCTATATTTCCACCTACAAACGTAGGCTAACTATCGACCGGAATCTTGCAGTTCTAGAAATGGCTCGAAAATTGAAGAGACAGCATATCGGAGATCTTCCCGATGGGGAAGTCATCTTGCCGTACCGCCAATTACATACAACAAATCTACTTATACTCTTCGGACAGATTGCAAGACAAAAAAAAAAGCTAGCGCTTATACACTGTTATCACACCCGATTGAAAGCTGTATTGAATCTGTGACTGTTTGCAGCATGCAGTCAGTGGACGAGAGCTACGAGTTTGTGTCGCTGGAGACGGAAGGCATGGGCGCGGGCGACGCGCGCACGCATTCCACTCTCGAGTCGGAGTCCGCTCCGGAGCCGGAGCCGGCGTCCGACGTACAGGAGGAGCCCGCCACGGTGTTCGACCACTACCCGCCGCGTTCGCTGCGGGAGCTCGCCGAGGAGAATGGCATCCACTACTTCGAGGACGGCCACTTTTATACAGAGGTATGTTACGCGCACGTACTCCACGCTGACACAGTTTAAAGTAGTATATTTTAACACTGTGACGCTGAGTCGGAGCCCGCTCCGGAGCCGAAGCCGGCGTCCGATGCGCAGGAGGAGCCCGCCACGGTGCTCGACCACTACCCGCCGCGTTCCCTGCGGGAGTTTCTTCGAGGACAACGACATCCACTATTTAGAGGACGGCCACTTTTATACAGAGGTATGTTGCCAACAAAACCGTCAAACCCCGAAGACTCCGAGATTTGTTTAGAAAGCTGAGCCAGCGCAAAAGGCCTCCGTGTTCGACCACTAATGCTCGCCGACGAGAACGATATTAGGTAGCTTCTTTGAGTAAACACACATATAGAGAGGTGTGTTACAGAAGTCCGAGTTGTTATAAAGGCAATGCCAGCGTAAGAGGAGCTTGTACTATGTTTTCAGTAAAACAGCATTTACTTCTTTGTACTGGCTCGCGGAACCCGTGGGCCATGGGGAGAAATATACATTATACGTCCATTAGATGAGACATTGATATCTTCAAAGCTCAAAGTTCTCACAGATTCTGAGTTGAGGGCTGGGTTGAGTCTGTGTTCCGCCTTTCCAGGTACATGAGGATAAATAACCAAACTTATGTATGATGTTAATATAACACATTTAATATGGCAATAATGTCAACTGAAGCATCCTTGATTGAAAAAACAGAATAAACCATAGTGCGAAAATAAAATTATTCACTTTGCCCCTTTAGGCGATTTCCTGAAATTCAATATCATTTAGAAAATACTTCAACTGAATGTTTATGTACGTTTTAAGGTCGCCGGACTTCCACCGGTCGAAGAAGACGAGGATGACGACTATTACCCACCAGTATTCGTAAAGAAAAATACCAAAGTTAAATTCAGGTATGTGCCGTAATGCTGTTGACGATTGAGTTTTTAGATCGACTTGCGAGTCGCATTTCCTAGTTTTGGGGATCCCGGACACTTATAGACCGGAGAAAATTATACTTTTATTATGAACCTTTTGCTTTTACTTTTTAACTAGCAAGCATTCGAGTGACCCAACCCTTGTTGTTCAGTGTTGTTTCCCGTAACGAGTAAACTTAAGATGTATTAAGTTTTATGCATCCGCCAGTTTAATCTCTTCAATTATTCTTCTTCTTCGGGATTTCAGTACGGATCCAATGCGCGTATTCTCCACGCATTCTGTGCGAGAGTACGACCGGCGCAACGAGGACGTGGACCCGGTCGCGGCCTCCGCCGAGTACGAGCTGGAGAAGCGCGTGGAGAAGATGCACGTGTTCCCCGTCGATCTCGTCAAGGGCGCTGATGGATTGGGCCTCTCTATTATTGGTGAGCTTTATTATTCTCCACGCATTCATCTTCCTCACGCAAGTCGTGTGATACGCAATAAGAGGGCCCGTCGCGGCTTCCATCGGGTACGAGCTGGAGAAGCGCGTGGAGAAGATGCACGTGTTCCCCATCGATCTCGTCAAGTGCGCTGATGGATTGGGCCTCTATTATTGGTGAGCTTTATTATTCTCCACGCATTCATCTTCCTCACGCAAGTCGTGTGGTACGTAATAATAAGAGGGCCCCTCGCAACCTCTATCGGGTACGAGCTGGAGAAGTGCGTGTTTATTAGAGAAAAGAGCTGGTGTTTATTAGGCCCACAATATAAAGAATCATCGACATTTTTCGTATATCGTATTGATTGATTCATGACCTATTTATTATTACCTACAGGAATGGGCGTCGGAGCGGATGCAGGGTTGGAAAAGCTGGGGATTTTCGTGAAAACCATCACCGAGAGCGGAGCGGCCGCGCGCGACGGCCGCATACAGGTCAACGACCAGATCATTGAGGTGGATGGGAAAAGTTTGGTGAGCACCTTTTGAACCATTGTTATTGGCGTCACTTGCATGTCGTTTGGGAGTTTCTTGACATTTTTACCATAATACGGTCATGAGAAATTTAACGTTGATTTTCTTAAGATTGCAACAGCGCAGTATGTAAACAACATGGTTTACCAATTGTTTTCAAAAGATGATTCTTTTTCAATCCTATACAAGTCGAGTCGGTCTAGGCTAAACAAGACGCAACTGCCTACCAAATTTGAATTTCATTTGGTTTTCGTAAATTGTGCAAAATTTTAAGCTTTTTAGGTCCATAGGTTTGGACCGGGCGTGTCACTGAGTGAACAAGTGAATGAATGAGCCCGGCATTAAATCGATCAGGAGTTTTTATTTATTTATGTTAAATATTAATGATATGAAAACACCAAATGGGACAATTTATTTAGATTTTTATGAACTTGATTATCATGTTCAGTTGGTTGTCGTAGGTGGGTGTAACGCAAGCGTACGCCGCGTCAGTATTACGCAACACGTCGGGTCCGGTGAAGTTCCTCATCGGACGCGAGAAGGACCCGGAGAACAGCGAAGTGGCGCACCTCATACGACAGTCACTTGCCGCCGATAAGGAGAGGGAAGAGAGGTTAATGTGTTTTCTTTACAGTAACTTAAACTTACTACTAGTAGGTTGAATACATCTACAGCCTGTGCCTAATATAATTTTTTATAATGAAAATTTCTGGGATAGATAGATAAATAAACTCTTTATTGCATACCACAATATAAAAAAGAAATAAACAAAACACAAACAAATTTAGTACTAAAATTTGGCGGCCAGACAACCAATGGCATGGAGGAATATTTAAAATTGGATTGAATTGGGATGTTAGGATCGTTGAATGGTATCTTGTACTTCGTTATGAACTTGGCGTGGCTCCAGTAATGCGGTGTCGGGTCCACAACACGAATTAAGGAATTTCCTTATATTTCGTCAGGGCTGCCCGGGAGCGCCAGCGCAGACAACAGACGGAGGAAGAGCCCAGCCCGCCCGCCACCGACGCGCGCCACCCCGACATCGCCGAGCTGCGGGCGCTGCTCAACGAGGTACGTGAAGCCCGCCAACCCGCCCTTGGCCAGCGTGGTGGGCTGTGGCTAAACCCATCTCATTCTGAGAGGAGACCCGTGCCCAGCTGTGGGACTAACAAACTCCAACACTTGGGTCTGGGCGATGGAGAGCTGAAATTTGCACAGAGGTTGCTTCTATAATGAGGACAAGGCATAAGGAAGAATTTCCTAAAATTCTCACGGTGTTACCTGTTAGCAGGAACGGGAGATTACTCAAGGGGTTTCGTTGTTAAAATAACCGTAAAGTTTTAGGTACACTGTATTGAAACTCAAACTCAAATTAAATATTTCATATAGGCCTTATTTGTTGGCTCTTATGAATAATTAATAAAAGTATACTTATAGTAGTAGTGATAACTATTTTACGACTTAAAAACTAAGTTTACGTGGGTTCAATCACGCTCTGAATTGAGAAGTCCACAACAAACTCAGCCGGATACTGTTTTTTTTGTTATCACTATTATTTATGTTCGATTTGTCAGTTGGTGGGCATGGAGTCGGGCGGCGGCAGCAGCGCGGAGATCAGCGCGCGCGTGCGCGAGTGGTGCGCGGCGCGCGCGCCCACCGACCACATGCGGCGCGCGCTCGCCGCCGCCGCAGACACCGCGCACCGCGCGCACCGCAAGTACGACAAGGTGGGGACTGATGTTACATTCATTTTATTGGCGTTCTTAGTTCTAAAGGGACGTAATGGTCCAAGGAACTCATGTTTCATAAGGTATTCATTATAAAATGCAAAATCTTTGATACATATATGTACACACAAAACTTTTGCCTGAATCAATTTTCTGATGTTTTAAACCAAGTATAAGATAGCATCGGTGTATTAAATCACGACCTGCGTGCGCTGGCAGGCCCGGCGCGCGCTGCGCGAGTGGCGGCGCACGCGCGCGATGGTGCGCGCGCGCGAGGAGTGGTGGAGCAGCGCGCTGCGCGAGGCGCACCGCGAGTACGCGGCCGCGCTGTCCGCGCTGCACGACCGCGTCGCCAGGCTCGAGGTGCTGCTGCTGGTGCGTACTGTGACCAATTGTATTATCGTTTTTATTTATCGGCGTCTGTGGCACTTATGTGTTAATGGCCACTTAACATGCGTGTGCGCTGCACTGCGATATGATGGATCTAATGGAAAAAAGTTGTTATTTCAAATATTTTGTAACTAATACACCATACCACTTATACTAACTACCTCTGTGTTATAGTTAAACGAAAAAGAAGTAATAATGTAATTGCGAATCACGGGAAATTCGTGAAATTCGTGTTGTTTTGGCTAAAATTGGCCAAACGCCGCGTTCTCGCTCCCGCCTGCGGCTGGAGAGGGAAATGGGGCGCGCGGCTCCGGGGGGAGCGGTAGCCCCCCGTGTACGCGGTTCAAGTAGTACATTCGTCGACGGGTTCGTGCTGCCGTACCGTCGGCCGGCGAAAATCGTCTTTAAGTATATTAGCGTAAGGCTACTAGTCGCGCGAGACGGCCTGCAGGGCCCTCTCCCACGAGCCGTTTGCGACCGTCGCCCGCGCTCGTCCCGGCGCGGTCGCTCGCGGCAGTCCGGTTCTACAAGCCGACTGAAACGGTCAATACCCAAGGTCCGCGTTGCCCGCGTTGAAGTTTTGCCGGCCACGCCGTGTCGTTTAGTTTTTACGAGCCCTATTTATTGCGCTCCTTCGTGTGTCGTGTTGTCCGCCGCGTCCTTCTAACGCCGCGGGCCCATTTGACTGTCCGGAGCACGGTTTTTTGTGCTCACGCGCCATCTTGATACCACGCCGCCGCGGACTCGCTTCGCTACCCGCGAATTCGTGCCGCCGCCGCGAAAGACCCTTCAGAGGAGGGCGAGTGTGTTCCTTGGCATTTAACACCGCAGACACCACACACTACATTCATCATACACGAACACACTCCCCGGATTCCACGTGCTGGCTGTCTCCTGCGCCGGTAAGTACCTAGTAGTAAGTCACTCTGTGCCGCGGGATAAAACCCAGTGCAAATCGTCTATAGAATTTTTTGGCGGGCCTTTTTCGACCCGCCACCGCCGCTGCCTGTGGGAATCCGCTGGACTGCTCTGATGGGCCCGGCAGTTGCCCGCTGATTCATCGTGCACAGGCGCGGTGCGTAATCATTATTGGTAGCAGTGAGCGTGGTTTGTCTACACCTCGCTTTGCGTTTTGCGCTGGTTTTGCCCGCCGCGCCGTTTATTTTCTGCGCCGCTGGCATAAATCCCGCTTTCCGCCACGCGCCGTGTCGTTCGCCGCGCTGTTAGCGGAAATTCCGCAATCGCCGCCAGTTCCGCTGCGTCAACGCCGCGTTTCGGCCGCGTTCCGCTTATTATAATTATAAGTTTAATTTTTATTTTAAGTTTTGCTTGCGTGCCGGTACCGCCCGCTCGCCGTAATTTAACACGCGTACCTACTACGGTCGCGCCGCTTTGTTCATTGCGACTACGGTACGACCGCGACCGCGATACGACTTGTTTACTATTGCTTTAATTTTATTATTGCTTGCACTCGCGCCGCCCGCCGACTTGCCGGCCGCCTTTTCAATTTATTATTGCTTGCACTCGCGCCGCCCGCCGACTTGCCGGCCGCCTTTTCAATTTATTATTACTTTATTTTTACATTTTGTTTACATTTAATTTGTTAGAATGTCCGCGAACATAAAAAAGCTAGCTGTACAGATACAGTCTGAGCTTCGCTGGGCGACGTCCGCCGCGGGTTTGATAGGCCGCGAAGATAGAACCGCCGCCCTATTACACCGAGCGGACCAGGTGCGGACTCGGCAGGCCTCCGTGGAGCAGGCCTTTCAAGACCTGCTCACCCTCGGTCCCGAACAGGAGGTACTGAGGACGGCTCAGGCCGATTACGACCAGTTCTTCGAACTGATGGACTCGGTGGTGGAGGCCGCCCATGGGATCCGGACCGCCGCTGATGAAAGGCGTCGAAGTGGCGCTTTTAGAGACTCCCCCAGCCGACCGCCCACACAGCCGGCATTACTCGGGAAACTGCCCACGATCGAGCTGCCCAAATTCGGTGGGCAGCTTCAAGAGTGGATGGGCTTCCTGGCGTTATTCGACAGTCTGGTCCACGCCAGGAAGGACCTGTCCCCCACCCAGAAGCTGACATACTTACTGTCCTCGCTACAGGGCGAGGCCCTGGACGTGGTGCGACACCTCGACCTCTCGGAGGAGAGCTACCACACGGCTCGGGAATTGCTGGCCAGGCGCTATGAAAATGTGCGCCGGTTGGCCGACGCACATGTAGCCCAGCTACTCGCCTTGCCCGCCGTCACCGGGGTGGCCGGCCTCAGAGAGGCCTTGCTAAACCCTTGCATTGTGGCCACCAATGCTCTCCGTCGATTGGATCTCCCCGTCGACCAGTGGTCCTTCTTGTTGTTGCACATAGTGCTCTCCCGCCTGCCGACGGAGCTTAAGCTCCGCTTCGAGCAGCGCTTCGGAGGGGACGGTGCAACCTACCTGCCCCCTTTCTCCGACCTCCTGAAGTTTTTGGAGCAGGAGTGCCTCCAGGCCGATAACTCTGGAGTTACCGGCCCTCGAGTGGCCCCTGGGAGGTCCGAGCATGTCCGAGGGGGTGGGGCAAGGACTGGCCCTTCGGCGGGGACCGGCCCCAACCGGCGAGGCCGTGGAGCCGACGCCAGAGAAGGTCGCCGGGTGTCACAGTACAGCGGGGCCGTGGCAACGAAGCTCCCCCCTGTGCCTATTGTCGGCACCCCGGCCACCAGGTCTCCTCGTGTCCGCACTTCCTGGCCAAACCGGTTGCGGCCCGGAGAGAATACGTGTCGACACGCCAGTGGTGCTTCTCGTGCCTGGGCCAGCATCTCGTAAGAGACTGCCCGCGCCAGCGGCCCTGCCCACATTGCGGCGGTGCCCATTCGGCCCTCTTGTGCGCTAACCGGAGTGGTTCCGGTCGCCGGGACGTTGGGTCGCGCACCCCCCCATGGGCGGGGGCGCTCGATCGCGCACCCCCCCATGGGCGGGGGCGCTAGTCCTGGCCACCCGGCCAGCCCCGTTAGGCGTTCTCCGGTGGACCACCAACCTCCTAGTGGAGGTAGGGGTTCCGCCCCCCGGAGGAGGGTTTCACCCCCCCGCGTCACGGTCACATACCCCTCGCGTCATCACGACGGGGATATCGCGTCCGCCCCATTGGGCGTCGTCCCGCGTCGGTTCTCGCCGCCACTACACGAGTGGCCGCGACTGGAGCGCCATCCACCCACCATAGGTCGAGGCGATTCCTACCGGGTGCCGGACGTTAGCCGCATGGTGCGGCCCCAAATGGGTGAACGGTCCCCTGCTGATTACCAGCGCCCTAGGGGCGGTGGGGCTTCACCCCCCCAGGGGGGGTCACACCCCCCGGGGAGGGTCACACCCCCCTCGCATTTTTATGACGGGGGTCTGACGGCCGCTCAAATGAGCGTCGAACCGTCTAGGTTTTTGCCTCCCCTCCATGTGTGGACGCAACTGGAGCACCATCCACCCGTGCTAGGTCGAGGCGCTCCCTACCACGCCCCGGATGCTAGCCGCATGGTGCGACCCCGGGTTGGTTATGCCGGATGGTCCCCACGTTGGGTACCCTCCCCCTCTCTAGCAGCGCCCCAGCCGGAGTACCCCCGTCAGTGGGCTCCCGCTGGTGAAGGCCCGTCGCGCTAGGTGTCCGCCACCCTAGCTGCCACCTAGCCACCTCCCCTGAGACTTTGGATCTACAGCAGTCAGTATGCCAGACCATACTTTTGTCGACTGCCTCAGGGAGGTTAGGGTCTCAGGCTACAGGAGTGGCTCTCCCTTGTGGCCTCACTTCCGAATGTTAATCGGATTTCGATGCCTCGTTGCTTCCTACCGCCCGGAAGGTGCCACGCCAGTCTCCACGGCTTTTGTGATGCGTCCGAAAAGGGGTACGCAGCCGTGGTCTATTTGCGGACTGTCAGTGACACCGGCGAGGTCGCAACCCACCTTGTCTTGGCGAAAAGTAAAGTGGCCCCAATTCGGTCACGCTTGACGATACCCAAATTGGAGTCGTCTGGAGCCGCTCTTTTGGTGCGCCTTCTCAACCATGTGCGTACGTCCCTCCTATCGATCGTGGACCTGACGGACGTGTACGCCTGGTCGGACAGCGAAATTGTCCTTTGTTGGTTGCGAGCCGCTCCCCACAACTTGGAAGTCTTTGTTGCCAACCGGGTTTCCCAAATCCAGAATTCGGAAACCCCGTTGACCTGGAGACATGTGCCAGGGGACCTGAACCCTGCAGATTGTGCTTCCCGCGGATGTGAAGCTTCCGACCTTGTCAACCACTCTCTTTGGTGGGGCCCTGACTGGCTGACTCGGAATGAGTCCGCCTGGCCTCAGAGTAGGTTCTCCGAGCCCGATGTGTTACCTGGCTTGCGAGTCGGAGTTGTTGAGGATAAGCCAGCCAATTCGCTGAGCTATCTTCAGGAACGCTACAGTTCCCTTGATAAATTGATTGGGGTGACGGCTTGGATTCAGCGCTTCACCCACAACGCTCGGAACCCACGCGACAAAATGTCGAACCCGGTCTTGTCGCCCCTGGAGAGACAGGAGGCCCGGACCTTTTGGATACGTTTGGTTCAACTGGAGCATTTTGAGTCCGCTATTGAGACACTGAAGCGAGGTTTACCTTTGAAGGGCTCGCTTGCCCGCTTAAACCTCTTCCTGGATGACACCGGATTGATACGCGTTGGTGGACGCCTCCGGAATTCTGACTTACCCTATGGGGCACGTCATCCCCTGCTGCTTCCGAACAATAGCGCTTTTGTAAAATTGTTGGTGACGCATTACCACGTCAAAAATGCCCACGCTGGCTGCAACGCCCTTTCGGCCATATTGCAGCGCGAATTTTGGATTTTATCAGGACGACGCTCCATCCGAAGCGTCATTTTTAAGTGCATTCCGTGCTACCGCCTGAAGGCCAGCACCATGCAGCCCATTATGGGGGACCTCCCCACCGACCGTGTCGTGGCCTCGCGCCCTTTTTCGGCGGTCGGGACGGATTTTGCGGGGCCGTTCTTCGTCAAGAGCTCCAGCCTCCGCAATGCTCGTTCCCTCAAGGCCTACCTTTGCGTTTTTGTTTGCCTGGCTACCAAGGCCGTACACTTAGAACTGGTGAGTGCCCTCAGCACCGAAGCCTTTGTAGCCACGCTAGGCCGCTTCGTTTCACGCCGAGGTTATCCGCACCTGATCCGATCGGATTGTGGGACCAACTATAAGGGTGCCGATAGATATTTGAAGGAAGTCTTCCAATTTTTGAATGAAAATAAGATAGGCCTCGGCACGGCAATGTCCAAGATGGGGATAACTTGGACCTTTGACCCGCCAGCTTGTCCCCACTGGGGCGGGATCTTTGAAGCCGTCGTTAAGGTCTCAAAGACGCATCTCCGACGCGTGATAGGTGAAACCATTTTGACTTTTGAAGAGCTCGCTACCGTGTTTTGTAAGATTGAGGCTGTCCTCAATTCTCGGCCACTCTGCCCCTTATCGTCCGATCCCAATGACCTGGAAGTTTTAACCCCCGGTCATTTCCTAATTGGTGAACCCCTTAACGCCCTGCCCGAGTACCCCTTCAGGGACGTGAAGGTCTCACGGTTGTCTCGCTTCGAATTGCTACAGCAGATGACCCAAAATTTCTGGCATCGTTGGTATTTAGAATATTTGCATCTCTTGCAGCAGCGCGTTAAGTGGTCAGACAAGACCGACCCACCTAAGGTTGGTGATCTTGTCCTAGTTAAGGAGTCTAATTTGTTGCCTTTGTGCTGGCGTCGTGGACGCATTCTTAAATTGATATATGGATCCGATGGGGTTCCCAGAGTTGCCGAGGTAATGGTCGGAGATTCGGTTTTGCAGCGAGCCGTCTCTTCCTTATCCCGCTTGCCCATTGGTTAGTGGACCCCAAATCCTTGGGCCCACGGGCGGGGGGATTGTTTTGGCTAAAATTGGCCAAACGCCGCGTTCTCGCTCCCGCCTGCGGCTGGAGAGGGAAATGGGGCGCGCGGCTCCGGGGGGAGCGGTAGCCCCCCGTGTACGCGGTTCAAGTAGTACATTCGTCGACGGGTTCGTGCTGCCGTACCGTCGGCCGGCGAAAATCGTCTTTAAGTATATTAGCGTAAGGCTACTAGTCGCGCGAGACGGCCTGCAGGGCCCTCTCCCACGAGCCGTTTGCGACCGTCGCCCGCGCTCGTCCCGGCGCGGTCGCTCGCGGCAGTCCGGTTCTACAAGCCGACTGAAACGGTCAATACCCAAGGTCCGCGTTGCCCGCGTTGAAGTTTTGCCGGCCACGCCGTGTCGTTTAGTTTTTACGAGCCCTATTTATTGCGCTCCTTCGTGTGTCGTGTTGTCCGCCGCGTCCTTCTAACGCCGCGGGCCCATTTGACTGTCCGGAGCACGGTTTTTTGTGCTCACGCGCCATCTTGATACCACGCCGCCGCGGACTCGCTTCGCTACCCGCGAATTCGTGCCGCCGCCGCGAAAGACCCTTCAGAGGAGGGCGAGTGTGTTCCTTGGCATTTAACACCGCAGACACCACACACTACATTCATCATACACGAACACACTCCCCGGATTCCACGTGCTGGCTGTCTCCTGCGCCGGTAAGTACCTAGTAGTAAGTCACTCTGTGCCGCGGGATAAAACCCAGTGCAAATCGTCTATAGAATTTTTTGGCGGGCCTTTTTCGACCCGCCACCGCCGCTGCCTGTGGGAATCCGCTGGACTGCTCTGATGGGCCCGGCAGTTGCCCGCTGATTCATCGTGCACAGGCGCGGTGCGTAATCATGTGTTTTTTATTCATTTTATATTGACCTAAAAACTCAATATGTAGATTCTGTAAATGTGACGTCACAGGTTAAGGGCCTGCGGTGGATCCGTCCTTGCTGCTAACGTGAATTGTGAAGTTACCGGAGATGTGTTATTGCAGGAGACACAAAAGAAAGCTGGCCTACCTGTGATGTTACCGCACGAACCTTCTGCTCGGCGGGAGACGCCTCCCCTGCCGCGGCGTCCAGATCCAGACCCGTTACTTATCAATGGTAAACATTTAATTATCATATAATATATCAACAAATATTTAAAAAAGTATTTGTTGACAAAATGTTACGTCATAGCCTTCTTTGGAATTGCCATTAGCCTCCTCACTAGGAATCCACAGGGAACGTTAATTTAGTATCCATAATACCTTTAATTTTTTTGACTATAATCCAACATGTGCAAACTGTGGATCAAACCTGGAGTCTTTTTTGTTTCAGTCCGTCCCTGAACCATTGAACTTAAAACGAATGAATGAATGACTTGACGCTACTACAAACTATATATACATTTTATATTGCCGATTATTCTATTTTATTGATCTATTCTATTTCTTCAGATCCCTGGAGTTCAGACAGCGATCTCTCCGACTTATCGCCCGTGGAAGACGAGTACGCGAAGGTGGACAAGTCCGACAAGAAGTCACGGGAAGCGCCCGACATTGGTGACGTCACTGTCACCACCGCCAGTGACGTCACGTCGACCGCCGTCACCACCAAGTATGTCATATTATTATCTGTTGTGACGTGTGTTATACGACTACGAGCACTAACCACTTTCTTCGCTTCGCACGCTTGCGCTTTGCTTTTAAGTGTTACGGTTTTTGAAAAACGTTGTTTTTCTATATTGTGTTAAACAGACGATTTTTTTTTATTAAAACTCTTATAAACACCTTAAATTATTTATAGATACAATTTCAATTTTTTTGTTAAACCGAATAATACCATTTTTTCTCTGCAATTTATTCCTGGAAAAAACATACTTAATATTAACTAGAACTCAACTATCAAAAACTAAAAGGATCATTACTGATTATGATGCTTATAATTTTATCGTTCAGTATAAAAAATAATTAACTGTGAAAAAGTAAACTATAGCATGTTCAAAGTCAATCTCCCAGTTTTTTGGTTGGAATCAAGGTCAGAGAGTCCGGTAAGTTGGAAAACAATATAGTCTTGTACAGTCACAAAATGAAAAGGTTCGTCAATTTTCAAATTGATTCGCTTGCACTAGTCGATTGTTTTAGTTTGTTGACATAATGGACTCTTGTACTATGTACTAGTGCAAGCGAAAATCGACACTAAGGTGACGAACCTTTTCATTCCGCGACTATACCATTTCTCTTTTACACTGTTTTTCTTTTACTGTGCTCTGAAAGTTGCATGGTCTGCATGTCGAGCTAACGCTTCCGGGGTGTGGTATTTAAAGTTGTGTAGTGTGTCTTATCATTACAGGACTCCGCGTTGCACGGGGTATAACATCAGACAGGGGTGCAGGAATATACAGGGTGTCTTGTTGAGATGGGTCACTATGGACAGGTTTGACGCTATTATACAGATTATGTTTTTCCAAAAACGTCATGGTTTGTTTTTGGAGCGACTGCAATTATTCTTACCATGTATTAGCCTCAGAAATTAGTATACCGGTGAGATTCCACTGAGAAAACATATGCATCAAACATGTTCTCAACTTCTTAATGTGGTAAAATCAAAAACGTAGAAAATAGAATTTTCAACATGTCTGGTAATTCCACACATTAAGAAGGTATTAACGAGAAGTTATTCACCATTCAAACCTGTTCTTTCCATTTCTGGCAAAAAAAACTTAAGTTCATTTCATAAATAATAACAAAGGAATCTTTAGAGATGACAGCCGTTTTAAGGATATACTTCATATCACCAAAAGGTATGAATTTAAAGCAAGGTTAGATAATTAAATATTTAAGCATGATGCTTCAAATGAAATCTCTATCTTTCGAACTAATAGCTGCGTATGCATAGAAGTGCTTATTAGTGCAAGTCCTGCCTTGATATTGTGTAAGAAACCTACATTTATCCAACAGATTTAGCTAGTTCGAAAATGAATATAAGGAATACGTTTTGCTTACATATTCGGTAACTTATAACTATTCCAACGAATATTCTAAGGTAAAATTGAACAACTACTACTTACGATCGTGGAAAATTGTTCTGTTTTCCACTAGACTAAACCGAATTGACAACAGCTATAAATAAGTATCTTATTGTGCGATTTAAATATTTTAAAACTATTTTTATACCTGTGAATTTTGTTCATTATCTTAAAATAGCTCCCTGATTAACGATTAACGAAACTATACGTTTAAAGCTGTAAAATGGATGCGATTATAGTATTCGTACACTGAACCCCATTCGTTCTACAAGTAAACTAATATTTCTCGTATTTTACGCCTACTCGATATACTTAAGACATTATGGAGGAGTCTCAGGCACAGGTTTCCTCACAATGTTATTTTCTAAACCTCATTGATATCTTAACGAAATTACCTATTTTAAGTTGATTCACACACTAAAAAAGCAATAATTTATTTCAAGCTCTGTGACGTCACACCCCAACGCCACCGCTGCAGCGTACGCCACTGTCAGCACATCGACGTCATACAGTGACGTCAGCACGGCCACCACCTACGTCAACGTGACGTCAGCGGCGCCGAACATCGCCCCCGCCGCGAGTTCTGTGAGCCACGTGACTGTGACCACTATAGCCCCAGCGCCGGCCGTTGTGACAGATACTGTGTAAGTACTTGACTCTTCTTGTAGGAATATTAAGGTTTTATGAAATACTGGGTTCCTAAGTGTATACAGTACGAGTGTCCACACACCTCAGTGCCATTGTTTTATGACTTAGTGTCGTTCAGGCTTGACTACCATTTTTCAAATAAAAAATATTCATGAAGTTTTGATTGTCCCACAATGACGTTAAATGGCTGCAGCTTGAAGCAGCAATAATAGATCAATTGAAGTTTATTTTAGTACTTTTTTGAAAAAACCTGATACTAGAACGTACTAGCAATTAGTACTTTGCACCTCTAACTTAATTTATAGTGAACGATGTATGCAAAATTATACGCAATCCTGTCAATAAATTTTCAGAAGCGGAGCGAGCGCGACAGGCGCTTCAGGCGCAAGTGTCATCCCTATCACCCAGAGCGTGACGAGCGGTGCGACGAGCGGCGTGACAAGCGGCACGGCGCCGAGCAGCGAAGGCGTGACGTCACGCGAGCTCGACGCGGCCGTGCCGAGGGGCGCGCTGCTCGACACGTCGGCGCACCGAGCGCGCACGGACCTGGCGCGGCACCGCCACCACGCGCCGCTCTCGCACTCCACGCACTCGCCGCACTCGCTCAGCAACGCCAGCTCCGTGAGTGCTCACTGAGAAAAATAATAGTAGTTATTGCTCGTGTCGTGCACCTGTGTCTCGCCGCATGCGCCACTCGTTTATGGCCGTGACGTCACGTCATGCGTCGCTCTCAAAACATTTCAGAGCATGACGATTAGGGTATTTGACTCCAATTTTTTTTATTACTTTATTATAAAGTAGAATTAAAATAATGACGTGCACTGAAAGAACTAATTAAATCGATCAAATAACAAAAAAGTTATAAGCATTTAAAGATTTGTGATTAGACAGAGATAGCAACATGACATTGTGACGTCACACCGTACCAATGCCATAGTAGCTTCGTGCGGCTTCATACAAATTTTCGTTTTGCGAGAAAGGGATAGAAGATCCCCCCACTCCAAAGTTTAAACGCCTGTAACTATGTAAATCTTCGTTGGATTTTAATATTTCTTTCACTGCACGTTATTATTTTTATCCTAGTTTATTATAAAGTAATATATTTATCAAATTCAAAAGTAGTGTAAGACCCCATTGTCCAGTAGTCAAACCGTGACGTCACGAGCATCACTGCTAGTGGTAAGAAAATGTCTAGTTGTATCAGCGTTACGGTGGCAGTTCCGCCGCTTTAAGATTGCTAGGTTTGCAATAATAGAAGAATTATTTATAGCTTTAATCAACGTAAATGTTGTTTCAGTACGACGGCCTAGACGACTCGTACAACGACTCGGCGGATGAATCGCTCAGCGAGTCCACGTCGGGCGCTCCGCCGCATTCCTCTCATCACACGGTGAGAAATTGAAATATTGACGACCTCCGTGGTTGAGTGGTTAGCTTGCCGGTTTTCAAGGCGCCGCCATCTCTGTGGCTCCGGGTTCGATCCCCGTTAGGGGCAATGAAGAAAAATAAGTTTTCTACATTGTCTCGGGTCTTCTGATTTCCAAAACACAAATGCATAAGCTACTTACTAAGCGATCGGAGCAGTGTATGTGATGTTGTCCAGTATTTTTTTTATCTTTATTGTAAAATACACGTTACAGCAAGGGCGTCGCCAGCCGATGGCGCAGGGGGGGGCAAGTTGACTTTACCTACTACAATTCCTACTTTTCTCTTCGACTTCAAGTTTTATGTTTGGTAAATTATAAAACTGAGCGATAGTTTCACAAGTTTCTGTGAGATTTTCGACTGACATCGTTTGCATTTGTGCGGGGTGTAATTTAGATATAGCAAATGATGGAGTATTTTCTTCAGGAAAGCGTGTTTCAAGCGATGTAATAACGGAGTCCAAGTATGGTATTATTAATGATCTTTTCCAGAATTCTGAAGGGCTTTCTGCTGGGTGATTGCTTCGACGACGTTGTTCCCCAACAATGCGCGGCATTGAAGTGATATCCTCCTCCAAACTGACTTTCTCCGCAACAACAGTAGCATCCTTTATAATTTCATCTGTAACTCTTTCGGGATTATCACGGTGGCTCTTAAGCAATTGCAAAATGCGTTTGACGTGTTGCCGAGGTCTTAACCACATCCAAAGCTATAGATTGGAGTGCGTTGACAACAGGTTCCAACAAAGCAGAGTATTTAGCTATCAAAGTAATACAAAGTATAAACGAAATTTTGAAAGCATTCGAGTTTCGACGTACGGGAATGATTATTCAAGGCTTGAACTTCAAGCAAATCAACTCCAAGACTTAGGACTTTGGTTGCATTATATTTGGCAATTTTTTTAGAATCTCTAGAGGGGGGCAGCTGCCCCTCCCTGCCCTCCCTTGGCGACGCCCTTGCGTTACAGAATGATGATAGGTACATGATCTTATCAATGTGAGTGTTTTATCAATTAAAGCGTGTTTGAATAAACAAAAAACATCTCAACCGATAGTCGGGCACCAGTCAGGGTTTGACATTATACAGATTTAAAGATTTTTCGTTAAACTGTTTTAATTTTTTAAATAATATTGATTCTGCTAATAAATTGTTTCATTAAGTTTAAATATCGAGTAAGGATAAGGTTATAGATGTATTTGGCAGTCACTCTATCCATCACCATTAATTATTCCCAAGATCGTCGCGTGTATCATGTGCCTCGGTTCTGGAGTTACATTTAAACTTATGTCTTCCATCACCCGCAGCGGGACACGCGACAAAGTTGCGGCAGCTCGATCGGCAGCGCCACGGACGACGCGGTGTACTCGCGAGACCACAGACTACATCCGCTCTCAGGTAAATACGCTTCACGCTTGGCCTTTTTCATTTCATTCATTGTGAACTACACTCTTTCCATTCGTTTACTTTCTTTTTGACACATGAGGCAGATATAACATTAGCGAGGAACCAGAAAGAGACAAACGTAATGTGATCTCTCTCATTATTGCCATGTCTGTCTCATGTGTCAAAAAGAAAATAAACGAATGGACAGAGTATAATTACTTGTGTGTAGCACTGTGTGGCCAGCTTTATATAGTGGTGCTGGTGGAAGATTTGAATTTAATGAATTATGTACAAATGTGTGGCCAGCTTTAAAAAACAATAATCATGAAGCGTCCATACGGTACATAATCTTGATATCTCTCCCTCACGGTGTTAAGCTTAATATTTTGTGATTAATTTACATTGCATTGATTATAATATAAAAGCAAAGCCTTTTTAATGCCATGGCAAAATAAACTATTTCTTATCGTACAATATAGCTAGCAAAACTTAATAATATTTACTATAGCCTGAACTGGGATCTAGGGATCTTCAGATTGCAATGAGCATGGTCTCCACTAGACTAACGAGGCAACCTTACTTCTTCTCCAACATTACTTGCAGGGGCGTTGACGACTGTAGAAAAGCCACGTGACCACCAGTACAAAACATATGACAGCAGAATGTACTCTATGCGTACCGTTGTTGCTGCTGCAGCTGCCGGTATCGCTTGTCACGCGCAGTACGCTAAAGTTATCTACAAGGTCTGCGAGAACGACAAATTGTCGTACTCGATTTTCAAAAACAGCGTGAATTTCCCTCTATTCGATGACGTGGTTTGCCTACAGTCACGTGGTTTGTCCATACATTTTTGTCTACTGTCGTCAACGCTAAACGACTGTTACTTTGTCTAGCCCTGCAGCTGTCTCTCGTAGGCGTAGTGGCTCTAGAGTTCCACCTATCAGTTATCAAGAGCTACATGGAACGCTAGTCGTATTCGCTACGAAGGATAACAGAAATCGGATGGCATAGAGATGAAACGCACGGTATTGCGTGTCGGGTAAAAACAACTCTCCATCACACATGGCCCAATCAACCTCACTGTTAGAGGGACCGAAACGCAGGAAACTTGCTCTTGGGATGTTTCCTCTCGCTTATTTGCCCATATGAGCTCACTATCCCCATACGGGGGCAGAACGATAAAACGACGGACTCGCCTTACGCCCGTCGCTGTCTCCAACAAAGATCCTCTGTACTGTCACTTTGAGCTTTGAGTATTCTACGCGTTTTATGCATTGATAAAACATATTAAAAGATCTTTAGGCTCTGCCCTGAAGCCGGATTTTTAATTTGTCAAAACTGTAAAATGGCGTTAATGTACGCGGCCGACAGCGGCACCGAAATGTACGATTTGCGTCGCCATATTTAAGACATTTGGCTTTTGGCTTCAACATACGTCACATCACGTCATTGGTTTTATGGCACGCGTGCGCCGCGCGCGAACTTCCGTAACTTGTCGAAGTTGACCGCCGTTGCGTGTCGGGTAGGTCCGCCCGCGTCGCTGGCCGAGCAGCTGAAGCAGGTGCTGGCGGAGCGCGAGCGGCGCCTGGCGGCCGGCGCGTCGCCGCACCCCGACCCCGTGCAGCTCACCAACGACCTGGTCGACGAGATCCGCCAGGCCGTCAGCGAGGCCAACGCGCGAGGTGACTACATCCACTACACCGACTGTACAGTCCACTTCACTGGTCGAACTCCTGGGAACAAAATACTCGCACCTCATTGGTCAATGCGCGTAGCTAGACGAAAGCGAAGACCGTCCGCTTGTAGTCAAAGTTTTCATGCTTGGCGAGCTGTAGGTACTGTTATCATTATTAAAAAAAGTTTAGAACAATGTATATTGTATATTATCATATTTAAAAATTAAAAAGGACAACTATTTTTAATGTTTGGGTGTTTGCTAATATTAACTAAATTATAGTTATTTCTGCTGACGAAATAGGGCCTCATTTAGTTTTTTTTTTAAATATATATTTTTTCGCGTACCACCAACCACTGCAAAAATTATGAACGTCCTGAGTACAATCCGAATTTTAACTTGTAAGATGTTCCCAAAAATCATTTGGCTAGTGATATTAAACGCGCATTAGTGAATGAGCGGACTGGGACAATTTTCTTTGGGAGCTCGTTTCGTGAAATGGACTATAGATACGTATAACAGTTGCCGCCATGTAACTTGGCAAGAATATCTTTTGGGTCACTTTGATTATTACCAAACAGGCAAACACTCCCCTACCACGTCAAACTTTGCCAAGTTATGTGCAGGCTGTAGTATCCTTAACTACTGCATCTTTAACTACTATATTCCTACGATTGCTATTGGAAAGAAATTTCGGTCACGTTCAACGTGTTTTTCCTTCCAGGAATTATTTAAAATCCGCGATGTCCTCGGGATAGTCTTGATTTAAATATTTTTATATGAGAAACTGGTTCCGAACCAGTTTTTTGAAATGATAGTTATTTTCATTGAAGGCGTTTGGTGTTCGACGAAAATATCTCGATTGTATCTAATTTTAATTAAGATACTATTGAAAGAGATTCCTTAGTACGAATATATAACTAAAGAGTCATGGTGATGGTGTTATATTTTTAGCGCTCTTTAGCTTTCTGTGTCCATCGAATCGTTTGTGCTTTTAATTTGGGTGGTTTATGTTTTTAACTTGTTTTGCTTTGTTGTAATTTATTCTGTGAATTTATGATGTGATCATTTGACCACTATTTAAGTTTACTGATATCGAACTATTGACAGTCTCGATTCAACTGATATGGGTTAACCCATTGTTGGTAGTTTCCCTGTCATTATGAATGCACGCACATTAAAATTTACGCACGCACAAGTAGGTTTCAAGTGGGGTGTGCTGTGCGGTGTAGTGTTATAGGACGTAGGTATATGCACTGGCCGCTATGTTCTCGTGGTAGCGGTCAGTGCATGCAAGTGACCCGGCGTGTGGTTGTAGTGAAGAAAGCTCCGGCTTGTGTAGTCGGCGGCGAGGTGCCGTGGCAGCCGCTGTCGGCCGCCGCGTCCGAGGCGAGCCTGTCGCCGCCGCCCGCGCCGCTGCCCGCGCACGCGCTGCCGCAGCCGCCCAGCCTCTGGACCAAGCAGCAGGTGAGTGCAGAGCGAGCACTGTGACCCGGCGTGTGTTGTAGTGAAGAAGGCTCCGGCTTGTGTAGTCGGCGGCGAGGTGCCGTGGCAGCCGCTGTCGGCCGCCGCGTCCGAGGCGAGCCTGTCGCCGCCGCCCGCGCCGCTGCCCGCGCACGCGCTGCCGCAGCCGCCCAGCCTCTGGACCAAGCAGCAGGTGAGTGCAGAGCGAGCACTGTGACCCGGCGTGTGTTGTAGTGAAGAAGGCTCCGGCTTGTGTAGTCGGCGGCGAGGTGCCGTGGCAGCCGCTGTCGGCCGCCGCGTCCGAGGCGAGCCTGTCGCCGCCGCCCGCGCCGCTGCCCGCGCACGCGCTGCCGCAGCCGCCCAGCCTCTGGACCAAGCAGCAGGTGAGTGCAGAGCGAGCACTGTGACCCGGCGTGTGTTGTAATGAAGAAGGCTCCGGCTTGTGTAGTCGGCGGCGAGGTGCCGTGGCAGCCGCTGTCGGCCGCCGCGTCCGAGGCGAGCCTGTCGCCGCCGCCCGCGCCGCTGCCCGCGCACGCGCTGCCGCAGCCGCCCAGCCTCTGGACCAAGCAGCAGGTGAGTGCAGAGCGAGCACTGTGACCCGGCGTGTGTTGTAGTGAAGAAGGCTCCGGCTTGTGTAGTCGGCGGCGAGGTGCCGTGGCAGCCGCTGTCGGCCGCCGCGTCCGAGGCGAGCCTGTCGCCGCCGCCCGCGCCGCTGCCCGCGCACGCGCTGCCGCAGCCGCCCAGCCTCTGGACCAAGCAGCAGGTGAGTGCAGAGCGAGCACTGTGACCCGGCGTGTGTTGTAGTGAAGAAGGCTCCGGCTTGTGTAGTCGGCGGCGAGGTGCCGTGGCAGCCGCTGTCGGCCGCCGCGTCCGAGGCGAGCCTGTCGCCGCCGCCCGCGCCGCTGCCCGCGCACGCGCTGCCGCAGCCGCCCAGCCTCTGGACCAAGCAGCAGGTGAGTGCAGAGCGAGCACTGTGACCCGGCGTGTGTTGTAGTGAAGAAGGCTCCGGCTTGTGTAGTCGGCGGCGAGGTGCCGTGGCAGCCGCTGTCGGCCGCCGCGTCCGAGGCGAGCCTGTCGCCGCCGCCCGCGCCGCTGCCCGCGCACGCGCTGCCGCAGCCGCCCAGCCTCTGGACCAAGCAGCAGGTGAGTGCAGAGCGAGCACTGTGACCCGGCGTGTGTTGTAATGAAGAAGGCTCCGGCTTGTGTAGTCGGCGGCGAGGTGCCGTGTGGCAGCCGCTGTCGGCCGCCGCGTCCCTGAAAAATATAGATTTTTATTTTTTATCGATACGAGTCCTCGCAAGTGTCGAGGCCCGTTCCCCATGGAGAGAACCACCAGAGAAGCTCGATCCGAGGATTGCACACACACACTGCAGCGATCGCTGTGCCACACTATTTGTCGAGTTCCGATGGACACCTTTTCAACTTCTTCATTACAGTGACAGTTCTCCTTCATTACTTAACTAAGTCGTGTGCCACCTCGGATCGGACTAGAACTCTTACATTACGGTTATGTAGGACTATTTCGACATGGGGCCGTACCACCATATATTATAGCAGTATTATTGTAATATTGTTTTGACATTTTCATACAGTGCCAGTATGAAAATTTTAAAACAATATTACAATAATACTGCTATAATATATGGTGGTACGGCCCATGAAGCTCTTTACCCGTGTGTAACACGCGTTCCGCGTGGGTTCATCGGAATTGGGAGCTGATGTAAATGATTTGGTCAGGTGTGGCAGTGGATATCGGGTCTGGGCGAGGGGCTGGAGCGGCACGCGGGCGCGTTCGCGGCGCGCGGCGTGGACGGCGCGCTGCTGCTCACGCTGAGCTCCTCCGACCTCAAGCTGCTGGGGCTGGCGGGCGACGACCGCCGCCGCATGAAGCGCCGCCTCAAGGAGCTGCGCGCGGCGCACGAGAAACACCTCAAGGCGTTGAAGAAGGCCGAGAAAAAGGCTAAGAAGAAGTAACTCCCCAGCTAATGTATACCTCGCCTATCGCTATGTAGGACTGCCGGAAACGTAACAATCAGCGTGTTTTGTTAATGATTATAATGGTGTTTGGTCAAACTGGCCAGCGATGTTCAAATTTTATTTAGTTTTTGCAAATATTAGACTAACTACACTTTGTAGACTTTTGGCCATGAATTTTGCGAGCATAACATTTATATTATCTAATTTTTTTGCATAAAGACATTGCTTAAAAATTCCCATTTACCTCATATTGGTTCCCGAACTATTAATTTTTTTGCAGTTTCCCCAGATTTGGGACTATCCAATATGAAATAAGTGAGTATTTTTAAGTAATAAGTATTTCAAAGTTTTTATTCAAACATTGGATCCATAAATGGTATGCTGGCAGAACTCATTGCTATAAGCCTGTAATGTATAATTAGTCCACTTTTTGCGAAAAACCAAATAAAATTTGAATTTTCGCGCCCGGATGTCACCCATCCTTAAAATGTTTTTAAGCAATTATCACGTGATTATGAAACACTTTTTTGTCTTTAACAAGATGATGGAATTACGTGTGTTAGGGAAAGAAGTCTTACATTAGACAATATTTGTGAGTAAACATGTCGACAACTGTACAACTGTTAAAGAATCTCCAAAATTGTACTGTTCTGACGGCATAGCAGTCCCGTTGTTGGCGTCTATTTGAGGAAAAACTGTAAATGCACTCCCGCCAAAGAGAGACACGGTGAACGGTTCACATCAATCGACAACAACCGTAGCGATATGACATATTATAGAGTTTCTATGCATTGTATAGAACGGAACGACATTCGAAAAATAAATGAAACGGTTCTCATACATTTTTTTTATTTAATTCCATACAACGCATTAAAACGCAATATGTCATATTGCTCAGGCCCATGGTCTGTATTGTCTACGCGCGGGTTGAATGAAGAAATGCAGACTACATTCATAACATAGGCATTCAAGTCGCACTTCTAGCATACTTATTCATATACTTACATACAATTTCTTATGCCATTTAAGTATTATCTTATTGATTTCTATTTATGCATTTCTTGCCTTATATATTAGATTCGATAAGTCTTTTAGATTTCCTATCTTATTTTTTCATTAGTACATTCCTGTGTGAGGTTGGTGTGAACTGTCTCCAAACTCAATAAATAAGTATTGTAATTATTATAAAGCAAATATGATAAGTTAGAGATGCATAATTTTTACAATATTGTATGAATCAAACTGTGAACTGTTTTTATATAGTAAAATTACCTGTGTTTAATGAGGCATATTAATTATTTAATGATAATAATTAATTAATCAAAGGAAATGTCGTGTGCTGATTACTTGTAATTATCACTAAGCCCCAGATGCCAGACATATAGGAAATGATGAATTCTGCTCTTAAAATAAAAACTGTTCAGGTCATGAAATATGAGGCTTCCAGTTCTGTTTACTCGGTCGATTTGATTATTGTGTTAATTGGCCGCAGTGGAAGTTTAATATAGCAAAAACCTTAAAATATTATATGACTGACCCACATGAGTTGACATAACGGAAATCCATGAGTAGTCATTGCGGAATATGACTGAATCACGAGTAGTCATAACGGAATGTGACAGATCTACGAGTAGTCATAGCGAAATGTGACTGATCTATGAGTAATCATTGCAGAATATGACTGATCTATGAGTAGTCATAGCGGAATATGACTGATCCATGAGTAGTTATTCCGGAATGCGGCTGCTAGTATAGAGTGCCATCTGATTTGTAGCTTTAGAGGGTAGACACGATAGAGCAGCTTCGAACGAAGAATCGAATCGTATTGATCGAAAATAGGCTAAATAAATAATATAAGTAAACGTGAAATAGAACGATCGGATCGATAAAGTAAGCGCTACCAAAGTGACATAAATTTATACGAATAAATATAATATATTTTCAATGCTGAAATTCTTCGTTGTTCCTACATTTTATATTACATGTCTATACTCCTCTCTGTCAGAGTTGAATGCGAGTCGATGGGTTGTCTGATAATACTGGCTCAATCTAGTCATAAGATCAATTTGTAAACTGTTTGGAAACCTTATGAAATACATACCACTAATAGCATTTTTTTTCTCGGGAATTTTCAAGTTATTAGAATAAATTGTAACTTTGAAGTGTAATAATTTAGGGCATCTATATGTATTGAATAAACGATTAAATTGCGATAGTTATTCTTAGGTCGACATCATATAAATACAAATTGATTTTGGTAAAAAGCATTTATTTATAAAGTTGTATTGCACAAAATGTACTTAGTCCGGTGAACGAATTTTTTGTATAAGCGTCGCCGATATATTAGTGTATCTGCCACATAATATATTACTATATTTCCAGCGTACATCAAATCATTATGACGTGATCTCATCATGATAATTCTGCATGTTTATCATCAATTGGGTAGTTGAATGAAAAAATATTGATTTTTTAAAATTGATTTTTGAAACTAGAAGTAATAACGAATAAAATGATGAAAAAACTGATTAAATCGATGAAATAACAAAAAGTTATCATTTTAATGTTTTCGTTCTGCAAGAAAGAGGCAGAAGATCTGTACAGTAGGGGTACTAGTATATGTACTTAAAAAGTTGAATACCTGTAACTTTGTTAAATTTTCCGCATACATCATTTTTCTTATACTGGTTTTAAAAGGTGATTAAAAAATTATTCAGCTACCCAATTATAATCATCAAGTATTACAAGTATTTGCTAGAACGAGCTCCTTACACCTCAGTTCCTGTAATAAAATCTACATGTTTTATATATAACATTCCAACAACTTTCTCTTAAATAGTTATTTCTTGTGTGATTTGAATGATTTAGAAGAAGCTTTATAGTTTCCTTAGGCAACATTAATAGGGTTTATATAAGTGTTAATCGGTCTGTGTATTCATTGAGCGTGTTTGGTTCCGTGTAGCTGCGTTCATTGTAAATATTTTGGTCTCTGGCAGACTGGCTAGCGGCTAGAGACTAGCGAGTTTGTTTCGTTTGTATGGCGTTGAGTATGACTGATGTAAATCATTCTTAGAGTATTTATTTCAACTAAGATTTAATAATTAATATAAGTAGGACTCCATTAACCATTGCCAAAATTGATGAGTACTTTTTTATCTTTGTTGACTTTTTTATTTACTCCCCCTTAAATTATTTAAATATTTATTTTGGGACCAATTTAATTTATTATTAACCTGCAATTTATTGTTTGTGTATTTTGGTGTGTTCAGAAAAAGAATTTTATTTATAAATAAATAAAGAAACCAAAGTCTACATCATAACGTTTTTTATTTCGTTAACCTAATAAAAATAAATATGAAAATGGCTAGACCGATTTTGATATTTTATAGTGATGGGTTATAAAAAGCAAGTAAACGTCTGTTGTTCCAGCTACTTGGCTTAATTCATAACACTACTGTAGCAACTATTATTAGTCTCAATAATAATAATTAATTAATCAATAGTCTGTACTAAATTCTATTTGCAATCTTGATTCGAGCCTTAACAACATCCATACACAAAGTTGCCTGAGTGTTGCAATATTTGGTTTTTACAAGGTTTTTGTTGAAGCCATGATCTACTTGACTTGTTCACAGGAGGAACTGATGATATAAAATAATGTGTATAACATAGCTATAAAATTACTTTTAATTCATCAATCCGAGAATCAAGAAAGCAGCTTTGATGAAAGTCATGCATAATTTATGTCCATGAAATTTGAAGTAATATCAAGTTGCCTTTGTCAAGTGGTAAACAAAGGACAAAGCAGGTAATGGAAGACATCTCAAACTACTTTTTGATAATATATTTAGTTACATTTTAGTAATGAGTTATGAACCTAAAACACATTCAATTTCAGGTATGAAAAATACAAACAACCTTTCAAAAATTATTTAACATTTTTATTCTTTTTATTCCTCCTTTTCCTCTTTGTTTTCTTCACAGCTGGTTCTGTCTCATTGGACACTCCATCTCCATTCTCATTGTCGTAACTTACAGTGACAAATGCCCCCGGCTTCCTCTTTCTTGATGAGACTTCTGTTTTTGATTCGTCATCTGATGCTCCACTGTCAACATTTTTTGACTCATCTTCTTCATCATTGTCGCCTTCAGATTCTTCCTTTTTTATTAAATGGTTTTGTCTATTTAATGCCAAACATGTCACTCTACAAGCTGCATTCAAAGAGCATATTTCTTCGAGTTTATTTTCATTTATTGACCATGCTTTTAATTCCCCAGAGCTAGATGCAGAGTACAAAGTATTATTTTCATAATGTAAACACTTCACCCTTTGTTTATGAGCATGGTATGTTTCAGCTTTTGTTTCCGACACTTCAAAATTGATAATATTACCAGTCTCGAGTCCAACAAACATTTTGTCATCATTGATCCATTGGACAGTTGATGGTTTAGAATTGCAAGTTAAGCGTTTCTCTAGGCCTGCCTTACTGATGGTCCAGACATCTACATTTTGTAAAGATACAATAGAAAATCTATCTCCACTGGGTGAGAAGTTGATTTCAGTGGGCATATTTACTCCTTTGCTTCCTAAATTAATTGTAAAGGCTGGGCGACCCTTAATCAAATTCCATGTACGTAGAGTCTTATCTCCACCAATGCTCAGAGCCAACTTATCTGATTGATGTACAGAAATGGCAGTAACAGGATGTCCTGAAATATAAATTATCAATTTTTATTAAACCATTTATGACAGTATTTTTGCAATAAGATTTCAACTCTAGGGTAAACTAAATATTATATATTGAACTTCTTTATTCAGGAAAATCCAGAATATGAACCTAAAATAATTCATACTTTACTTATCTACTAGAAGTAATGGCAGATGAAAGGTAACATAGGGATGACCCTCTAGCACCCATAACCCAATCAACCTCGCAGTTACTGGGGCCGGATTGCGGGAGGGCACCCATTCGGTAGCAAGTAAAAGGTAAGTATGGATGTAGTGGTTGAATTTTGTTAATTTTCAGTGTAGAACTTACCACCATGCGCTTTTTTCCAGATCTTTTCAACCTGCCAGTTGCCTGTCCTAGTCACAATGATGGATCCATCGTCGCTGCCGGTGAGGAGATGTGTGCCCCCGTGTGTAAACGCCACTGTATTGATCGTTCCATCGTGGTTCATTAAAACAGTATGTTCTTTACGGGTTTTCAGGTCTATAACCACAACTTTATCATCCGTCCCGCCAGAAGCTAAAAACTTCCCAGCGATTGATATACATCTTACGGATGCCGTGTGTGAATGTGTTGCAAAAGTCTGCTTTAATTTTGATCCCTGCAAATAATAATTATCACCAATATAATATTACAAGAGTATGTTACCTGCATGAAGAGTTAAAGAAATATAATAGTGAACTTTAAGATTTACTTACATCGTCTCCTGATCTTAAAGAATATCCCAAAAGGAAGCCTTCGTATGTTCCTACAATTAGTTCATCCATTATAATTAGCTCCAATGTTCTTTTATTATTGATAATCTCGACATAACCTCAAAAGTCAAAACATCATCAAAATATGCTCAAAGCCATAGACTATACTAAACTTTTACTAACTATCAGTGTTGCCAGAGTATACTCAGCCCAGGTTGCCATTTGTAGGTTCAAATGTTGCCATTTGAAACCAAATGTTGCCATTAGAAAAAACAAAAAAACCGGCCAAGTGCGAGTCGGACTCGCGCACCGAGGGTTCCATACTATAAAAGAAGTAAAACATTAAAAGAATCACTTTTGTTCATGATTTTACGAGTATAATTTACATATAGGTACTTTTGTTGGCAAACCGCAATCCTAACTTTGTTTTCGGCGGAAAAAGTATAATAGTTAGAGAGTTGATTTTATTTTTCCCGTAAAATATACGTTAACTTCTATTGATCATAATTATTTCAGATTTTTCGATTGGTAAACTTCGGAGATAAGGGGGGGGGGGGAACGGTATTTGTTTCGACAGTTTGCCCAATTAATTAAAAACCATCAGGCATAAAAATAAATAAAAATCGGTTTTAGAATACACAAGTAAGGCCCTTTCATATGATACCCCACTCAATATTATTACCTCATTTTGAAATTTTGACCACCCGGTTTTCCCCCCTTTTTAAATAAAAATAAAAAAGATTTTTTATTCAATTTTTTATGATTGCAATGGCGGCGCGCCGCAATTACCTACAACTATTCCAAATTTCAGGTAGCTTTAATATTTACTGAAATAATCGAGTGTGACAGACGGACGGACGGACGGACGGAGAAAGTCTCACCATAAGGGTTCCATTTTTACCAAATTGGTATGGAACCCTAAAAACCTGTAAAAAAACGTTCTGTGCCTTTTAGTAATATAAAAATATTTATACCTACCTATTGAGTACTGTTTTATTGCTCTGCATTTTGGTTGATAAAAATTTAAATCGAAAAAAATCGTCGTAAATGGTCTAAGTGTACATCCATTTAAAAATTACAAAATGGCAACACTTTACTTCTTTCTTCTTTCTTTTGAAAATTGTATCCGACTAGAGAACTTTGTATCCATGGTCATGAATAAATTAAAAAAAATTCATTTGTTTGACATTGACAAAGAAGGGCGGACCTCGGAGCAATTAACAAGCGGACAGACCAAAAAAAAGACAAGGAAGGAAAAAAAAAAACAGACGTGTACACCGAACACAGATCGCACTTGTTGAGTCTTCAATCCATCAGTAAAATTGGTTTTTCAAATAGGTCTATAGATAGCTTCTTCGATTAAAACAACAAAGAGGACTTACCAATAGATTTAAAAACAAAAGTATTAGAAAACCACGAAAAAATTTCCTTTGCATCGCACTACACAGTGCACACAGTCACACACAAAGAATTTATTTAAGGTGTTGCGGCCCTACCAGCCAAATTCAAATTTTATTTAGTTTTTCGCAAATATTAGACTAACTACACATTGTAAATTCATGGCAATGCATTTTGCGGGCCTACTTTTTATTTATCTACACGTTTTTAATAGAAACTTTGCTCGAAAGTTCCCACTCATCTCATATTGGTTCCCGAAAGATAATTTTTTGCTGTTTCCCAGATTTCGAGCTATCGGGAACCAATATGAAGTAAATGAGTATTGTTGAGCAGAGTTTTTGTTAAAAACATGTATATGCATAAACGTTGTACCCGCAAAACACATTGCCATCAGCCTTCGATGTATAATTAGCCCACTATGAGCGAAAAACTAAAAAAAATTTGAATTTTCGCGCCCGGATGGTACCCATCGCCCTTAAAACACTACGTATTAATTATCTGCTCTGTGGTCACTAAGTTTCTTCCATTTTTGTTTACATATATAGATATAAATAAAATATATAGATATAAATAAATATATATTGTACAACATCACATACATTGCTCCGATCCCATAGTAAGTAGCTTATGCACTTGTGTTATGGAAATCAGAAACAACGAAGGTACCACAACACCCAGACCCGAGACAAAGTAGAAAAGTTATTTTTCTACATTGCCCCGACCGGGGATCGAACCCGGAACCTCAGAGATGGCGGCGCCTTGAAAACCGGCACGCTAACCACTCAACCACGGAGGTCGTCAAAAAATTACTTTTATCTCTAGCTTCACCAAAATAGACCTTTTGATGATAGAAATATGGGTACAATTTGTTTGTCTATTATATAAGTATTGTTTTCATTTGGGAATAAAAATGCGTTCAAGATTTTGATTTTATTCAATTCGATGAGTTCAGTTCATCTGCGAAATATATTCGATATTTTTTTACCGATGATCGCGCGACAAGTCGAAAAGTTGCCAAAAAATTGCCATTTCAGCTCGGTTGCCATTTGGTTGCCACGAAGGGTCAAATGTTGCCAAAATGGCAACCAAAGTTGCCAAATGGCAACGCAGCTAACTATATACTAAACTACATCATAGAGTAGTATGGTCATATATACTATATATGACTATATACCATACTACTCTATGAGTATGGTATACTAACCACAGATACTAACACCATAGACCACTAACACGCACTATCTAACACATATCTAACACAGATCTCCATAGAGTATATAGACTATATCGAACACCAAATGGTGCACTCTGTCTTTCTGTCTAACACTATATGAACCTTTGATTATATAGAATACCTAATACCTAATCTAAAATAAAATATGAACACTATCTCAAAAACACAGACTACAAACGCTCAAAACGTGCTCAAAACCTTAAAACCATGTGGTCTGTGCTCAAAACTTCAAAGTGCAAACCAACGAGCTAAGAGTAGATATAATATTATAGATCAATGGTGCAAACCCCATGCAAACCCAAGGTTGGATCCGTGGTTGGACCAAATTCATTCATTCATTCATTCATTCAGTGTAATCTGGGTAAAATGATCCATATTCCATTCTGAAGCAGAGCATATAGTTTATAGTAATCTGTGGGCTGCGCTTGACAGCAGAGAGTATAAACTGTAGGTACCATAGGTAATACCGTAGACAGAGTATTTCTCTATCTACGGGTAATACCTACTAAATTTTTACTCAATAGACAACCATAGACAACTGAACTAACTTGACAGTTGACACACCAATAAGACATAAGTTCGGAGAAAAAAAAAAACACTAGAAATTCTAAGACGAAATATTAGACAATAAAAGTGTTGTATGGATAGAATTCATTCAAATCTTTTGGAATCATACTATTTCCTGGTTATTGATAAAGGCATATTTCCATTCTGGTGAGTGTACAAGCATTCCGTTTTAAGTTGCAGAGGGGTTGCAGAACAGTGTGCACTATCGATCTTGAAAACATTGTTTTCCAATTGGTTTGGTGCAGGATTCCCAAAAGAGGACTTATTTAGACATCTACAAGATGGATTTGGCGGAGACGATGAAAAATGTGTTAGCCAAGAGTTCGGGGAGCGCGAGCGGCGCGGCGAGCGGCTCGGGCGCCGGGGGCCCGCACGGCGCGGAGGGCTACGTGACCGAGAAGCTGTACATGCTGCTGCAGCTGTACCTGCAGAACAAGGGCTGGAGCCCCAGCATCGAGCTGCTGCAGTGCTTCAGCGACCTCAAGGAGTCTTCCATGCTACCCAGTGCTGCTTATTTACAGTGAGGTTTTTTTCAAGTAAACTACAACAATTTCAGATTCTCATTGATTTATTTGCAATACTTTGTCATTTTTATTAATTTCTTTTTATACATTGATTCACAGAATGATGGCATCAAGAGTGGGTTTGGATGCTCAAGGTAGGCTGATATACCGTGAGAATGGGAAGATAATTCTGCCGTACGAACACTTTGCCAATGCTGTGATGCTGAAACACATGAACGGCCCACATGGTCTTCATCTTGGTTTGGAAGCTACCGTCAGAGCTGTGAGTCATTTGTTATACATGCTTATAAAATATTTTTTTGTGCAGTATAAATGGCTAGCATGCATTACACACATACTATTGCAATTACAAAAATTTGCAAACTTTTTTAACCTAATTTGAAATATACTAACAAGTCAAAAGCTATATATCTTATCTTAGTGAATCTTAGTGAAAACTAATTGTTAAGCAGAAGTAAATTTACAGTATGTGGAGTCATACACCTATATAGTAGCTGTTGGCCTCTTACCCGCTCGCATGAATTTCAGTTATTGCTTGTGGAATGAAGTTGGGAACATAGATACTTTACAATCTGGGTGATGAGCTATCTATGTTCCAAATTTCAGCCAAATTGGTTGATTAACAAAGATCCATTCATACATAGGATAGGCATAGGCCATGATCAATTAGGCATAGAAAATATTAAGTGGAAGTAAATTTGCAGGTTGTAGAGTCATACACCATAGGCCGTGACCAATTTGGTATGGAAAAGGAGTTCATAGTGGAAGTGGTTCAGAACTGTCCAAACCCAGCATGTCGCTATTACAAGAACCAGCTGGAGATGACACAGAAGTCTATCCAGCAGCATTTGTCACAGCAACCAACATATATTCCAGGCAAGATATGTGATCATACCTAATGATTTTTTCCTATTTTAAAGTTCAATACAGTATTTTACTCAATTTTTTTTTAAGTAGTTGTAAAGTAGGAAGAAATAATAACACAATGATTTCTATTCAGACAAGGATATACAAAAATTCATCTTCTGTTCTTTTCTCACAAATCAAAAATTCGTGCAAGAACCTTGCATTACAAATGGCATGATGTCACAAGGATCTAAGGTTATCTTTGTCCAATCGGATTTTTAGCTTGCCACATCAGCTTGCATTGGATTATGACAGTTACTTTAATTCTCTTGATGCCCACATTGCAGATTCTATCCCACAGAGAAACATCCAAAATAGCCTTTACCATAGGATAATATTATGATTGAGTGTTAATAATTTTTTTGTGCTGTTTGACCAATATCTGGGATCAACTATGTCCAGGGCTATGAGTTTTTTGTTGGATGCAAATGTCATGAAGAGATTGATCCTCAGTAGAATCAGCAATTGTCTGGAAATAACCCCAATTTATTGGTGAAGGTCAGTGATATGTTTTCACTTAAGGTAAATCATCAATGAGGGTCAGTAAGCTAATACACTGGCATGGACCAGTAAGCATGCTTTATATCTTTGCTCTAGTCCTCGTACTTCCTCTTTTATACATGGTAATTGGAAGTATTTAAAGATCTCGGAGTGTAAATCAATAGTGAGTTTTATTATATGATACTTGGTGTCAAATAGAAGCGGGCGGCGCCGCACTGCCGGACAGCGCGGCGGTGGAGCGGCTGCTGCGGGGACAAGCGTTGCCACAGGACTACCAGCTGCCGCTCGCGCCGCATCTAGCTGCGCTCAGTGAGTTGCTACAACATTACTTGTTAATAATGGCTCAAAGGTTTGCTCGCCACACTAAAAATTTTATATGATGTTTTTGTAATTTGTAAGCTCAAATAAAATATAAGCCTAGTAAAATTGCGGGAATAACAGTATCAACTTCACTTAATATCTTTGCTTGGAAGTATACTTAAGTTTAAAAACTTATAATTTAAAGCAAAGATTTTATTATAAACCAGTGATAATTCCTGCAATTTCACTGCCTTGTAGTGAAAAACTTGTAGTGAAAAACCACGTAAAATTTGAATTTGACTGGCATACCTTGGTATTGAACCCTAAACTTGCTGACTCTTATAACTTTAAATAGAGTGGAATAGCTTATTGTAACCGTCTTCTTTGGAACCCCCAGCGAACCTTGCGGGCGAGAAGTCGGAGCGTCGCGCGGAGAAGCTGTCGCAGCAGATGCTGCTGCAGAACCGGTCGCTGGCGCACCCGCCCGACAAGTACGCGCACGCGGCGCGCCACGCCGGCCTCGACGCCAAGCCCAAGCACCACTACAGCGACGAGCACAAGCTCACCGACTTTCTGAGGTGCTGTTGTTTGATACACGATTGATATAGAATATTTAAAATATGTTTAGGAAAGTAGGATAATCCCTTGTTTTTAAGATTGCTATTTAATCGCTTTCGAACGAAATTCAATAATTGTATAAGAAACCGGTTACCTGATCAATTTAGCAAAGATTTTCTTACACTTTTTCAATCAATAAATCAATGTCTTCAATTTCTTTGTTTCAAGTTTCGAATATACTTGTCGCTGGTTGTTGTCTCGATAATTCGAGCCTCACCTTGAGGGGTTTATGGGTGTGTAAGAAGTATTTATACCTCAACAGGGCTAACCTGGACAGCTTGGAGTCTCTATCGAGCGGCGGCGGCGGGGGCGGCGAGCGCGGCGGCAGCGGCGCCAGCAGCAGCGCGGGCGCGGGCGCGGCGGGCGGCGGGCAGGAGCGCGTGGTGCGCGCGTTCGCGGAGCTGGCGCGCAACCTGCAGCGCATGCGGCCGTGCGTGCGCCCCGCCATGTGCAAGCCCTACGGCAAGCAGAGCGAGCAGCTGCAGAAGAGTGAGTACAGCTCTGAGTCTCTATCGAGCGGCGGCGGCGGGGGCGGCGAGCGCGGCGGCAGCGGCGCCAGCAGCAGCGCGGGCGCGGGCGCGGCGGGCGGCGGGCAGGAGCGCGTGGTGCGCGCGTTCGCGGAGCTGGCGCGCAACCTGCAGCGCATGCGGCCGTGCGTGCGCCCCGCCATGTGCAAGCCCTACGGCAAGCAGAGCGAGCAGCTGCAGAAGAGTGAGTACAGCTCTGAGTCTCTATCGAGCGGCGGCGGCGGGGGCGGCGAGCGCGGCGGCAGCGGCGCCAGCAGCAGCGCGGGCGCGGGCGCGGCGGGCGGCGGGCAGGAGCGCGTGGTGCGCGCGTTCGCGGAGCTGGCGCGCAACCTGCAGCGCATGCGGCCGTGCGTGCGCCCCGCCATGTGCAAGCCCTACGGCAAGCAGAGCGAGCAGCTGCAGAAGAGTGAGTACAGCTCTGAGTCTCTATCGAGCGGCGGCGGCGGGGGCGGCGAGCGCGGCGGCAGCGGCGCCAGCAGCAGCGCGGGCGCGGGCGCGGCGGGCGGCGGGCAGGAGCGCGTGGTGCGCGCGTTCGCGGAGCTGGCGCGCAACCTGCAGCGCATGCGGCCGTGCGTGCGCCCCGCCATGTGCAAGCCCTACGGCAAGCAGAGCGAGCAGCTGCAGAAGAGTGAGTACACGCTCACATCACAATCAGCTTTTCTGCTTAGACCCTTGAGTGTTCCGAGGCAATTGGTTCCTTTGAGTAAATAGGAACGCTGCCTACGACTATAGGCGATGCACTGAGGCGGGGACATTTTCTGGCCTGTGGTGTCTGTGGTGACCGGTGACTCCTCCGCGATGCGGTTAATCCATGTAGGTTCGCGAGTGGACGTAAATTCCTGGTTGGGCTTAAGATTCGTCCCTAAGCGAGGTCGTGCCCGCCAAGTCCCGGCAGGCGCACGTCAGCCAGCGGCGAGGAAGCGGTGTTGCGTCTTAAAGCGTTGTCTACATGGCTGCGGACAGACCGCGGAAGAAGGAGATCATAAACCGCAGGATTAATCGCACTGGTACTTGTTAGCTAATAGTATAAAGCGACTGTCGGCGCAGGCTCATCAGAATGTTCGATGTTTCAGTCCTGCTGGACACCATCCAGCTGGTGCAGTCGCTGCGCAGCTACCTGCCGCCGCCGCACATCCAGGTCACGTCGTGGAAGAACGACGACAAGCTGCGGTGAGGAAATATCCTTGTTGTGGTCATTTACCATGTTCAATGGATAATGACCATGAATGTATGGAATACCTTACCAGGCTGAATCAACTCCAAACTTTATTTTTTATAGACTATGGTCTCGACCTAACGATTAACGTTAACGTTTACAATTTTTTTAACAATTAATAAACAAGTCGTACACCCCAATAAAACCTGTATGACAGCAAATGTGCATTGAAAATAAAGTTAAATTTCATTTTTATAGTGGTAATTAAATTTCGGATATGGAAAACAAATTCCTAGTGCCAATGGTTCTTCAAACACTTTAATTTTTACTTTCCTATAGACTATTTTGGTATTAATTTATGAGAAAACTTGATACCACCTTTGGTCATTCTTCTTTAAACAATATGCGCTTTTGTCAAGATCATAAAATTCATTGCCTATACCTGTCTGGTGCAATGGATCGAATCGATTTTTAATAGCGCATTTAGAAAATCCTTGAAGCGAACTGATTTGCCTGTATGTTAGCATACATACTCGAAGTTATGAAATGTACACGCACTTCGCACACGCACGCACGCAGTGGAAGCGTATTAAAATAAAATTAACTTCTTTGGGTCCATTATTCTTTATTACACATTTTAGCAGAGTAAAGACAATTCAATTTACAGATCAAAGACTATCATGACTACTACAGACAAAATAATTGATAAATGCAGTGTTCATAAAGTCACAGACTACACTAACACTTTTGATATGTTCGTTTCTACCGCCATATTGGGAAAACAATTTTGCACATTGAAGAATGGGCATTAAACTCGAAAATTGCTCTTTTGAAACAATCGTATTTTTTTACTTAAAACATTTTTTTTATTTTTCAGTTCAAACAATATGGAAGAGCTCGAGAGTCGTAAAATTGTGAGTGGCAACTAGCCTACACTCAAACACATGTTCATATTGTATTGTATTGTATCATACATTATTGTATGTCATTTTTTAAGGGTGTCTCTAACCCATCTTACTCAGAGCAAAGTATGCTTATTTAGATATCTTCTTTCACAATGAATTTGCTTTGGATTGAGTTCGTCATTTTATTATTGTACATGATTTTGATTACTTGATAATGATGACATTTTCGGAATCTTCAAGGATTGAAACTGATTAAAAAAGTGTGAATTAATGAATTATACTATAATTGTATTATATTTATTACTTGTAAGTTATATATGGCATTAAATCTTATCGAAATTCGAAATTCAGATAAATGTGACTTAAAAATTAAAAACAAAACGATAAATTACACGCAGGTAGTGTAAATTTGAAAATTTCTGTAAGTTTTTTTTTTTAATTTTATAGTTTATAATAATTGGTAAATTTCTCAGCACAAAATTAATTTTTATACATAATAGTTTACATAGTTAAGTATTTTATAATTCCGTAATATTTACTTTATCCTTGTTAATGTTAAAGATCTTGATGTTTTCTTTTTTTCTTGATGTTACGTACGTTTTGTGTACTATATTGCTTTTTATGTTATTATAAAAATAATTGTAAGTTAACTTTATAAAGCTCAGTAACATCTCAAACAAAATAATCTAAGAAAAGCTTTTTTTAACTCAAAACCAAATTTTAAAAGCATTTAGCAAAACCAACAGTGATTGAGATGAAATTTTGCATACACGTTTAGTTTGGAATATATTAGTCGTGCAAAATCTTTAAACTAATTTGACGCGTTTAAAAATAGTGCTATCCTTTTCCATAAATTTTATAAAGAACATATTGAAAAAGATAGATCTATTTTTAGAAGTGTCAAATTAATTTAGACTCGAGGTTTGCACAACAGTATTAGCACCAATCCACGGTTTAGCTAAGTGACGCCATTCTAAATTTATTATGGCGGACGGCCCAAGATGACGGACTAGTTGTTTGGGGAAATAATAAGAAAAAAATGCATATTGAAGTTAAAAGAAGAAAGTGTTTATGGAGAAGAATATAAACTGTCGTATAAAAGCTTGATTTTGAAAAACATTTTGTTTTAATGTAGGAAACTTATTTTTTTTTTGAGATGCTACTAGCTCATTATAATATTTTAATGTGTAATGTTTTTTTACAATTCGTTCTAGTTACGCCTTGATTTAAAAACTATATTTAATCCCAGTCTCCTGTAAGTGCATTATTTACACTGTGATAGAGGTGTAATAGTTCTAGGTTTGTGCAAAGTCTTGATATGGAACGCGTACGATATCCGATTCAAATGTGATTTGAATTTAGCTTTTGCCTGCTAACTTCACTCGTCGATTTTGTAAGGATTCCTCGCGTGTGAAGTTTACAGCAATTGGTCTGTCAGATTTTGAACAATTGGATGAAGTAAGCTAATGATTTGTGTAGGTTTTTGTATCTGAGATGAGTAGATGCTTATAAAAAAATGTTTTCCTCAATTTTCTAACCCAGTCAGTATAGAATGCTTTAAAACTAATCTAGGCTTCTGGAATATTCAAAAGAAAATTATTGTTGAAAAAATATGTTCTTATAAAATAGTTTATATTAATCGCATTTAATTTAATAGTACATTAAATTATGGCATACTCATGCGTGACTAGCATCCGCAGCAATGTCACTATCTATTATATTTCCAAATCTAGAATGAAATTAAAAAGAGTGATAATGATAGTTATCATCGATAAGTCACTTGACCAATTTGTCGATCGGATCTGTCATTTCAGATATATCTGTAATTCACATTGCCCTATAAATGTGGGTAAACTTAAAAACTTTAATTTTTGTGGAGAAAAACAACTTAAAAATCTTTTATTCAATAAAGTTATTGGAGTAACAGAAAAGCAATCGCCACGTCTTGTCTTGTAAAGTGATAAGAGGATAGTATCGTACTGAAGACTGCAAGTTTTTCACATTGTCTAGGATATAAGTGCGTGTATAAAATAAGGTTTGGTAACAGTAGGGAATAGGAATGTTTGGCTTCGTTACAATAAGTTTGCACCTTGTCAAATTCAAATTTTATTTGGTTTTTTTTTTATTTGCAATTTGTAAGCTGATAAGGCTTTTAGCAGTTAAATTGTGGAATGGCAGTATCGTCTTCTAATTATGTATTGAATTTTTCGCATTATTAATCAATTTAAGAAATTAGTTCGAGAATTTAATATCAGGAGTAACTTAGTGACTCACAAAATAGATTACAATGTGTTATTAGCTTACAATTTGTAAAATAAAATTTGAATTTAGTGAATTTTGATGAACCTTAATGTAGATCACACTCTTCAGCGGTTGGACTAATTTGACAGGTTTAAATAAGTGCTAAGGGGGTTATTACACCTTCTGACTTTGGATTGAATGACTTTGTTACTGACTTCAGATCAGTGTAACTGTAATGTGTGTGATATTGGTGTTTCACTGCTCTGAAGTTAGTATCAAAATCATTAGGTCAACTAAATTTATTATTTTTAGGATTATTTATGGGGCCTATCCTTATGGAAGTTTGAACTAAATGATCTTGTAACTAACTTCAGAACAGTGTTACACGATACAGATAACACATACATTACACCGATCGATCTGAAGTTAGTAATCTCACCCCTAAATTAAAGTTGAAAACGATGTTTCGACCTGTCAAATTAGTTTGCAGATTTGTTCAACCCGATTAGGCACTATTGTGTAATTTTTAAGATTTTTAATATTTTCACGTTTTGATACAGGTAAGTATTATATTGGCATCTGTTTTTTCGCATTTATCAGTAATTTATGATAAGCTTTAAATTTTACAACTCGATTCTTTTTCTATGACATAATATTAAGTTTATGTTGAAATGCTTAATTGTATTTTATGTATCGGACATCACATTTAGAATTCGATTAGTGCAATAATTAGGCAAAGTCTACATCTTTTATACAACTAGATCTGTAATATATTCTAAATTGTAAAGCGTAACATATTACATCTATATACAATAAATATTTAGAATTAATGAGGTTGTACTTGAGTAAGAAACATTTCATGTCTATATTGAAATCATGTTGTGTTGCATCACATTTTGTTATCTTTATATTACGTATACGCATCTTATTATATTATACTTTTTTAGCTTTTTTTGTATGTACTGAATGTAAATAGATTGGCAGCAATTCTGTTAAATACGCGAATCATTAAATAAAAATGTCTATAACGAACGAACAGCCGAATTAAGTTCTTTTAACTTGGAAAGCGTTGCTTAACTAATTTAATACGCGTTTCTAAGTGTTTTTATAAGTTCATTAGAAATGTATCGCTGCCTCATCCAAAATACGTAATGACTAAAAATGAGGCTATTGTATAAAACTTGTACAAAAACATCTAGTATGTATTAAGTTTTAACATTAACATTGTCCTCGAAGTATTATGAAGACCGTAAGAATCTCTCTCTGTATTAGAATTAAGCTTTCTAGTCAAAAATTGATATCACATTTTTTAATTGGTCCTATTGGCAAGAGAAACTGTTTGGAATTAGTGATTTAATATGGATAAATAACATGTATATTCAACATATCATGTGACGCAAGACCGAGGTCCTTTCTATGGTGTTTTTATTTTTTTGATCTCACTTCTGATACTACTGTCCTGTGAATTGTCGGGTATTAATTTTTCACACAGTATACAATTTTTATTTATCTTACAAAACATATATTTTATCGTATTTTGTGTTTCGATTTATTACGATATTTAGTAAAACCTGAGTAACTAGGTAGGAATGTGTTTGGTTCTTCTTTAATTTATTTTATGAACATAAAATCACTGATATAAAACGCCAGTGTAATGCCTAGTTCGTTAAATGCCTTTTCCCTTTTTATATAGAAATCTAAATCTTACATTCAAATAATGCAATCGAGAATCTGTGATAAAATATGAATAGCTTTCATAAATTTCACCTTATACATTTTCTTGTTTGGTTATCTATGTTTTGTGTCTATGTAGAATGACTTTAAAATATTTCACGTTAGGTTTCTTCTCATTGATACTGCGTAACTCGAAACACGAGTATATAATAATAAATGAAGACGGCAACTTGTATAAAGTAATCTCAAGAAGAAACCTAACGTATTATGGTGTAAGTTTGGCCTTGCCATCAACTTATTTCATTGTTCGCTGAATATTGTTTAATCTGTAAAAATTAATAACATAGTGAAGCAAGAACTGCAGTAGAATAAATTCAGTGATGCAAGAATGTTGTTTTGTTATTTATCCCCCAGCAAAATCTCTTAATATACAGGGTTATTTAAAAAACCAAACTGCTCTCGGCCTGTACTTGTTTACATTTATATTAACAACTTTTGTTATACGACTTCAAAATTCAGTATTATTTCATACGAAAAAAAATGTGGTTCCGTGCCGCGAGTTCGCGCGCCGTGCCATTGCACTTGCGGATGTCAGTGTTTATGTAATAAAACCTCTTTGAAATGGCTTGAAAGGTTTTTTTTTTTTTTTTTTTGTACATTCTGAGAATAGGACTTTAAACTATATTCATACCCTTATATTATGAAAAATGGTATGTCGGATAATTTATAAGGTAAACGACGACTACTAAAAAAGTATTTATTTATTTATTTAAGTCCATAATCTGTGGGCTTTCTGTATCGGTTAGTTAGCAACCCTTTACTGGGTTATTAACTCACAAAACGGAGGCTTACCTAAGTTGGTATGGTTTCATTTCAACATACCATGCTAGTTGCTGACTTGTGCAAAAAAATACAAATTTTTACCTTTAATTAAAATACATTTTTTTAGTTAACAAGTAACAACCCCAGTGTGGGTTAGTAACTAACAAACTGAATGATACAGGAGAAGATCGACGAGGGTCGGACAAAATAAAACAAGTCCTTCGATTAGGAAATGTATTATAATGTAACTATAAATTTATTAAGTAAATATAGCACAGACTGAATGACAAATTGACACATTCTTTTTGAATAATTTTTATTTATATTGAGTTAAAAAATATATTATATACAAAGCTTTTGTTCATAAAAATTAAATACAATTAACAAACCATCATATTATAACACAATATTCATAATAATCGTTCATTAATAATAATTTGTAATTAGAAGTTTTAAGGAATATGGTTATTGATATTGGAAAAACTATCTAACATAAAAATACGTATAAGATTTCATAATAATATTATCTTACTCTACAATGTCCATAAATATGCAAAATCTACTTTATAAATATAAAAAAGACAAAAGTACATTGTACATTTATATTTTAGTGAAAAACATGTTTCATTCGTTGCCCTATTTGACAGCAGCCACAACATTCAAGTAATTATTACGTATCTATGTAAATATGATTTGTATAAATTAATCAACTTAGAGATGCTTCGATGTACGTAAAAAGTTATACCTTGGATTAGTTCTTGTACCGTTACAAAAAAAACCGAAAACATTAAACAGTTATAAACTGTCATTCTTATACTTCTGTATTGAAACAACCATTCTTTGGATACCTAAATTATTTTCGTTTACCAAAATCTGAACTGAGTGTTGGTATTTTTTCTGTAAGTAACAAATGATTTTCTCAAATCAGTCAAGCTGTACGGCACAAGAGCTTATCCAATTCGAAACACCTCACTGGCACCAGTTTGACATTACGGTAGATACTACCTATAAGGATTAGAAATGTAATGAAAACAGCCTCCTCGAGGACATCACTTTAATGTTCCGGAGTGTTATATTCACACATTATCTGTAGGTACTAAGTTGAGACATCACCCTTTTATGAGTCTGGATTTATTAAAATGGAATATATAGATTCATTTTTTAGGGTTTCTTACCCAAAGGGTATAAAACAGGACCCTACTACTAAGAGTCCGCCACACGGTGGGTCGGAACTGCTATTACAAATTCCGTTTTAAAAATACGCCGCTAGATCCAATGCACAACAGTGCAGAATCTGCCCGGAAGAAGAGAATTGAACGACGTATCCCGTACCATTCCCAGAGGCCTCATTGGCAGACTGCAAAGCTTCAGGTCGGGCAACACGTGGAGAAGGATTGTGCGCTCCGTTACGATAGCTCTTAATGGGCTGGGGGATCGCCTAAACCAGCCCAAAAACTAACGCAGTGCATTGATGCTTTGAATCAGAAGTGGTGGGATTTGGAAGAAAGGATCCGGCGGTTCTCGAAAAGAGTTGAGCGATTTCAGCAAAATTGCGTCTTCTTGAGTTACCAGAAAAAAAATTACAAAAGGCTAAATAAAATTTACAAAAGGAGTATCTAACGGTCTGCTCCACCTCTCAGTGACCAAACATGGCAGACCTTATCGGTTTCAGTCGCAGTCTCTGGTCGACAAAGGAGGAGCATTAAGAGAGCCCTTTGATTGCGGCGGTAGAACTAGCATATACCTATGCCTCAATTGAGCCGATGAACCCGGTCGCCATCTCCGCGGTGGCGATATAGTAAGGTGGACCCCGAAATGGAAAAGTCCGGGGCCTGATTAACGGGGCCTGTTCATTTTCGCTCGATATCGATAATGGCGATAGACGTAGAAATATTCACAGAATATTTGTTTCACTTTAATGTTAAAATTAAATTTAAACAAGTATCGAAGGGAGGCTCCCATACAATAAACGTAATTTTTGCCGTTTTTATAATTATAGATAACGGTACCCTTTGTGCGCGAGTTCGACTCGTGCTTGGTCGATTATTTTATTTAGCCCTGGTAGGTCTATGCTGTTTTTAGGTATCAGTCTGCAATTATTTGCTCTTTATAAATGCACTATGGTCTCAAAAATGAGGTAGAAAAAACTTTCGCTTATATTTTACGAATTATTATTTAGGTACTAGTTTGTCATAGATATATCAAAACCAATAATTGGGTCGATGACTTTTAACTACTATCAACTGTTAATTAGGGATAGTAAGAATTGTTGTTACGTATAATTTTATATAATGTGGAATGTAATTTATTTGCAATTTATGAAATAATTTGGTAATTTCCGTACATTCAACATTAAAGAGTTTAAAAAACCGTTTAAGCCTTAGAATATGTAAATATTATTTGCCACAGCTTTAAAAGATCTGAGAATCGACAATTTTGCGAGTTACTCAGGTTAAACTCGATACTCTGACTTTAAAATGGACATTTATAAAGCGAAGTTTTCAATATCAAAATGTAAAGATGATGCCTACCCTTAGCGCAATTTTACTGAAATACCTACATCGTTAATTATTAGTAAATTGCGAAAAAACCACATTAAATTTGGCTGATCCGATTTACTTTCTATTCCTTTTCATGTCTCACTACTGGCCACGGTTCTACCCTCACAATGAGAGGGGTTTGACCGTAGCCAACTACGCAAGACTTCACCCGGCTTGTCGCGCTTCGCATACCTTTGAGATCATTCGAACTATCAGGCTTTGAACTATCAAGCTTTGAACTATCAGGCATGCAGGTATCCTCACGTTCATCCGTCACCCTCACCGTTATCAGTCATACATCCATGACAAGTGACAAAAATCTGATGCAGACAGGACAGCTGTCCTGCTGTTCCAATATCTGCGTGATGCGACTATACGAAGGCCCTTACAAATATAAAAAGTTATATAAACTCATAGTTGTAGGCAGGTGAAGTCGCTTACAGGCCTTTTTCCAACAGTTATCAGAAAAGGAGAACACCAGACTGTATTAAGGAAAAAAGAAGGCACCGACATGGCTATCAGGGCGGGATTCAGTTTTATTCCTCTCTGAGATTGAAGCACGCCAAAAAGGGACTGAAAAATTTAGTCTTGATGATGGATCCCATACTCAAAGAGTGGTTGAAACTGTAGGGAAATTCTGTCTTCTCCCGTGGAGAAACTCATGCAGGCAAGTCGGCGATGTTTCAAGTGCGCGTCGCGAGCGGCGTGAACACGTACACGGAGTCGTCGAGCCAGTAGTAGGCCTGCGCGAAGTCGCCCTCGCACAGGTAGGGTGCGCGCGACCACGCCGCCAGCTCGAAACCCATCTCATCGCGCATGAACTGCACGAACGAAGCTGCCTGCTCCTCGAACGTAGCGCCCTGGATGGGCAGACGCTCCTCGGGTTTGTGGTCTGAGGTTACTGTAAGAAAAGAAAGCCGTCGTAAAGTGTCCGTATTTAATTGCGACTACACCATTCCTCTGAGTCTTAATGTTAGACTACACTCTACATCCTATGGTTCAGTCAACTTCGCGGGTATGAGGGCTGAGGCTGAATTGCGGGAGGGCTTACGTTCGGTACTTGCTCTTGGCGTGTTCCCGGGGCGTGCTTAACGCTGATGGGAAACATCGTGAGTGAAGCCATGAGAGTTCATCACAATGCTTTATCTCAAAGATGTGCTAATCCCGATACTTGTACTTGGCCAGCGTGGAAGGCCGTGTTCTAATTCTGAGAGAGCAGTTAAATGGGTTTGAGAGGGAGTAGAATAGGAAAAGACTGTCCGTACCTTCAACGTACGGTTTGTAGGGCAGCACCAGCGCGAGTAGCAGCACTCCGTGCGGCGCGATGGCGGTCTTGGCCTGCTGCAGCATGGAGCGCGGGCGCGCGCAGCGGTCCAGCAGGTTCAGCATGCACACGCAGTCGAAGTGCTGCTCGCGCCACCACTTCTCCGTGTCCAGCAGGCTGGAACAACGAACATACGAGGCCACGTATACAAGCTACTTCTCAGAATTTATCATACTCGTATTGCCAACCCCAGACGTGTAAAGATCGTAGAACTGATCAAATGGTTGTATTTCAAGATGTGACCAGCTGCAACCCATAAAAATCTGAATTTTTGCCGCTCTATAAAACTAGTGTTATAGGTAAGGTTCCTAGGGGCGACTGTGCTCCTACGAGTATGACATAAAAATTGGCTCAGGGTCTGGTCTGGTGGGAGGCTTTGGCCGTGGCTAATTACCACCAAGCGAAGACGTACCGGCAAGCGATTTAGCGTTCCGGTACGATGCTGTGTAGAAACCGTTGGGGTGAGTTCACTTACCCCTTCCAAGTTAGTACGCTAACATCTTCGACTGCATCATCACTTACCATCAGGTGAGATCGCAGTCAAGTACTAACTTGTATAGCGTAAAAAAAAATAGCCCATTTAAACTCTTTGCGAGGATGTTATACCTACTACGAGTATATTGTAGAACTTTTAAACAGCAAAAATAAACTTCCAAACCATTGTAAATGAAGCAGGCATGATGGTAATGTAATAACCATGTCAGGTATAGGTACAATGTGAACCGAACAGTTCTTCCTACTGTTCGGTTCACAATTCAAAGTGGCGCGATGACGCGCTGAAGCAGACGCAGTTTGAGCCATCACAATATGTTTCACGCTGAAACATGTGCGACCTCCTTGTCTATGGTCGTCACAAGATACTCACATGAAGCCCTTACTGCTGAGCGCGTTGCGCATGCTGCCCGATATTTCCGTGGCGTACTTGTTGGTGTAGAGGTGCGCGAACCGGCGGCTGACCTCGCCGTCGCCCGCGCCCACGTCCACCAGCGAGCCGGCGTTGTTGGCGCCGCGCCCGGCCGCGTCCAGCAGCGCGCGGGCTTGCGCAGAGGATAGCACGAACATGGAGCCTCGGCCTAACCACCTGCGAAAGAGAATTTCATTATTTGACAAAAAAATTACGCACTACAAATTAGTAGGTACCTACTTGACGACAAGGAATGAAATAGCCGAAGATCAGAAGCGCCTAAAATTGCTACACACCGGAACGGTAAATCGCTATAAGGTGTTTACCAGTAGATTGGTAACAAGCCTCGGTCAAAGCCTCCAGAACCGTGCTGAATTAAGAAATTAATTAGGTATATAATTCCAAGATCTCACGTGCAGGAAATAAAATCCGAGACCTCCAGCTCAAATCGGAGCGAGTACCAACTGCGCCATGGAAATCGTCATTCTATCCTACATAGCATTCAGGGCTAGTAGGCTAGACCCGGAACTTATGATTATACTTTAATCCGTAGGTATATTTGCGCGATCGAATATAAAATCAGGAGAGCCGCTAAAATCAGTGTCGCGAAAGGCAATGGGCGGTTCTCATAGCTCGTTAGATTGGTGGATGTCGCGGGCCGAAGGTGCTAGGTATTCGGCTAGATTTCGACGGGCATTGTACGTTAGGAAATTTTTAAGCGTTATTTTAGCCTCTGCAGAATAATTTCACGTCGACATGCAATAAAAAAATACGGAAGTGGAGAAAAGGTATTTTTTTATTAAAGGTTTATAGTTTACAAACTCGGGCGAAATCGTAGCCAAGCACAATTGTTCATTGATAAAAAAATCTAATCACATAAATCAAACATCACAATATACCGTGCAGTTTACAAAGTAGAGGTAGGTTATGCCTGCTTTTATCATGTCACGTAACAGATAACAAAGTTGCAACGATGCTACGTAATGGCTACGTATGATTTAGGTGGATAGCTATTTAGTAGGTCGGATGCAACAATGGTGCAATTACCCTGCATCGTTGGTCGTGTGGTGGTATCCGAGGCGGTTCGTGCTGGACTCGCAATTATCGAGGATAAAACACAAAGCTGTTTGCAACGGCGCTTGGCGTCTAGCGATCGAGCGCGCCTAATTGTGCGCCCGCGGCTTATGAACAGTGCTGCGACTTCTAAGCTGAATTACTTGAAATTTTTATAAAATACTGGGCATCATTAATTCAAGTGTCTACACTGCACAGATGTTTCGTCTATCGCGGCAAATCTGACAGAAATTATCGGTCCGATATAGCCAAATTAACGTTGACCGTTTTACAGGTGGTCATTTGTCGGATGTCGGTTATAGGTAGACAAGTGTAGGGTAGTCTGGTGACATTTGGATCCATTCGTTACCGCATTAATATATTACTACTTTACGGTAGTAAGGCAGTTTTCTACGAATTCTACGTTTGTAAATTCGGATCTAGTGCGTAAATTATAGAAATAAGTAGTTGTACGATTACTCTGGACCGTATTTTGACGGGTTCGGATCGGATTCGGATCGGACGTATTGCGAAACCCCTCCAAGAAATAAGAAACTGATACGTAACAGATGTTTCCGGAAATAACGATTGTGCTCTATCTACGTTTTGCAAGAAAGAAGATAGGTAGGTAGAGTTTGGGAGCAATTCCGCCTGCGGGCGATAATGAAGTTAAACTACATTCCCTACTTTAGGAATCCGGAAGCGATAACATTACCCTAGAAAGGGCATTAACGCTGGGGCTCGTGCGCTGCGGGCCGCGCTCGTGCATTTCTCCCCGCGACGTCTTCATTGCGCCGCGGGCGAGCGTCGAAAGTGGATAATGACCAGTAAATCCCGCACTCATTAGCTTAGAGCCTTCGCGCGATCGATACCAATCGTCTTTGCCGAGAAGAGGATAATCGGCGCGAGGCTCCAGCTCTGTTATTAGACGCTGTATCATATATCACGCGCGGCATTACTGCGGCCCCCGGCGTCCGCGCTGCAATTACTCCGTTGCAGGCCGTTGCAGGCCTGGCGCACTCAAGCGGCCTTCTCTCCAACTCTAGAGCCTATATACTAAAACTAAAACTTCTTATCATTACCACCTTCTACCGCATCATCGTCACTTCTACGTCGGTGTCACTGGTCATAAGTAGTATGTGTTTCGCCGGTTCTGCCCCACTGACCCACCCTCCAACCCCCCACCCGCCGGCGCTCCCCCCGCCTTCGTGTTGGCTAACTTACCAAAGCTAAAAAAAAAAAAAAAAAAAAAAAAAAGTTTAGCCCCCCATTTGAATCGTTTGCGAGCACTCCCAGAGTCCTATCTATCGTAGTTTTAGAGATAGCTTTTTTAAAGCAAACGTCCTAGTTCGTTAACTAATCGATTAATTACTCCAACGCTAATCACCTCACCTCATGGACATGGTCTCGAGGCTCGAACGCCGCTAATGACAGACTCATTACTAATCACCTTAAACGATTGCAGGGTGCGTTCAAAGGAAAGATTTTTTTATGATAACTTACTATTTATTTTTCTTTAAAAATTGTTTTAAATAATCTATACACTAACATATCATTCTCTAGCGTGTTGTTATTGAATACATTCAAAAAATTCCTACTGTTATAACCCATGAACATGTAAAACAAGTATGTAATACAATATTCACCACATACTGAAGTGAAATCATTTTGTATTCTTCTCGTGTTGTACTGCCACCTCCTCGAATTTCTTTTCAGAAACTGCAGATGATATTTTGTTGGTGCTCGCCCATACGAATCAAAATATTGACCAATGCCATTCCTGTCTATATACATGGCTATCCAGTGGGATCCTGGTTTATTATCAGTATCAAGATTGCTTATTATATAACTTGGAGTTGAAACATAAATAGGCAATCGGTTCGCAGCGTATACATTGTGTTCAATACTTGGGTGGATTTTGCTTAGATACGATTTTATATCTAAGGTATTCATGTTACCTACATGACAGATCTTAACGTTGCAATGGATCATAGATGAATGTGATTATAGAATGTACTTTAATCTTATAACTTAATAAATGAAAGATATAAATATTTATTTTACAAGTGTTTTATTACATATAAATCTTATTATTAAAATACAACTTTTGACTTAACCTATTTACAATATAGTGTTACTTAACTACTATAGTCTACGCTTACATTGCGGTTTTTATCAATTTCAATAACATTATCAAACTCTGCATATACAATACAATTTATTGTTTCATGAATAGCTGTATCAAAACGAACTTCTAGCCTCACACTACCGTGCTTTATAAGATTCCAATGACTAGAGTGAGCTGATAGATCAGGAGTTAAATCAAATGCTAAGAGACAATAGCCTTTTGCGTATTGTTCCCTAGATATTCCGTTCCCTTCATTAAAAAAATGGATGCCTGTCCCTGAGAATAACGTATGATAGGCTGAACTGAATGTATTATTATCGAATGATGGCTGCAAAGCTTTTGAAGGTATTTGTTGACCGTCAATATATAAACAAAATGTATTCATATGATAATTTTCAAAGTTGAATGGATTTTTCGTAAGAGTTCCATTAAATGCGGCATTGTTAACAAATCCAACGATACATCTTTTAGGAACTTGACCAAGAAAAATATTATCGAGTGTTTTACCCTGAACCCCTGAAGGAATTGTTAAAACTTTAACTTCCGCTCGAGTTATGGGATACTTTGCTGTAGTAGAAGCCAAGACTTTTTGATGTGCTAGTAATACAGTCGGATTGATCCGCGCGCGCCGAACTATAAGGGTTGCATCTGTGATACACACTTTAAGTTTTAAATCTGTTGAAGAAGCCATAAGACTAAAAGTTTCCCGTGAGCGAACTAATTTTACACACATTTCGACACCATTAATCAAAAATTTTTCCTGGTTAAATATATCACCATGTAAGTGTCCAATCATTTCTATTTCCTTGCTTTCTGATGCAAGAGTCTGTCTTTTAATAAAACCTGTGTTATTTTCATCTACCGAATCCATACTCCCCGCAGTATCTTCATACCAAAGACCACAAGTCAGGTGAGATTCTTTTGCTGCTGGCGCATAGTTTAGTAATGTCTCAATATAAGCACGGTAAGCGTATGTATTGTTTGGTGGTGAAATAAGTTTTTGATTCAAATATACATCCAGCTGACTAAAGACTGAATGTAACCAATTGTTGATTGGAGCTACAACAGTAGATGAATTAAGTTTTGATAAGTCTTGATTCACTACCTTAGCTTTTAAATGGATCAATGTATGAGACAAATCTATGTAGTCATCGCTCGTTCCAGGTATTTGAAATTCTATAGGACCATCATCAGCAAGGGATGAAATGGGCTTGTAATGAATCCATAGTCCATTTTCTATACTTGTTTGTGTTGATGGTAAAGCAAACAAATCTAACTCTGATTTGATACACTCACATGAATGATTATGTAAAAAAGACATAATTAATTAATTAGAAAATATGTCTTTTATTTTATTTTGACTGAGCCTTGATTTTTTAATAGCTTTCACTTTAGCTGTCAGCGGTTGAATGAATGAAGACTGCCGTTTTCTTTTGGTTATATATCCTGAGCCAGACATATTAATTCTGTCTATCTTGTCATGTACTTTTCTGTTTAAATTAGAACTAGCTTCCTTAAGACGAGTTTTGATAGAATCTTCCATAGGTCGGGCACTAACCATATCCGATAAAAGGCCGACACCTGTATTTAATGCCTCTTTTCCTATAGCTTTAGCACCATTGGAGAGAAGTGGTAAAATAGACCTAAACAATCCTCCAAGAAAACTACCAATCCCATGACCACGTTGATATGGTACACCTTTATAAATTACTCCAATACCTGATCCAGCCTGATGTGAATAATATTGCTCATAAGGACATGTCATCTTGTTGTGATAAGGATCCATTATAATTTTCTAAAATGAAGTTTAATACACGCAGTTCCAAACTGGAATGGGATTTTATTGCCTGTGCTTGACCTTATATCTATTTCAATAGTATCAAACTCCCGCCGCATAACAGGTAAATAGTGAGGCGGTGAGAAAATATGCATTTTATTTGCTCCATATACATATGCTGCTGTATCTAATGGTACAATTCTGAGAAGTGGAGCCATCACATCCCCCACAATTTGTGGTTCTATTATATCACAATAAACAAATAATTGAGATGGCAACCCTAATTTTAAATTTGAAGGATAAGTCCCAATTTTGTTAACTACAAGATTTTTGTCTGGTTCAAACCCAAGTTGTAAACATAATTTGGTTGACAACGTAAGTGTATCAATGTAGTTATCCAAAATTGACACTGATACTTGTTTAGTTATTTCATCATACTTAAATATTATATCATCAAAAGTATTTCTATTTAAAGTTGCTATCACATGTTGAATGCTGTCATAGTTCATGGCAGGAATATGTCCTCTATAGTGCACTAATGAATGTTTTTCATCATCAGGCATCAAAACCCACTTAGAAGTTTTAATAACATTTTCATTTTCTTGAACAGTAAATATGGTACAAGGATATTGAATTTCTACAACTCCAACAAACCATTCACCTTCTAATACAAGAGATTTTGGTAACTTCGTTGAAAACATAGTTGTTTTGTTTTCTGGGAAGTAGTCCATTGAACTATTGCTAAGTAAAGTTAAATAAAAGCTTTCTTTTATCATATTTGATTTAAACTAGACTCTAAAATCCAACTGTTAAATTTATCAGGATAACCTTTCCACTTCACTAACACTTCTTTTCTGTTGCCAGAGTATCGAGAACCAATGATTTTATCTATTTTATAATTTGAGGAGGGGTTATAAAATACTTTCTGTAATTCTTTTTCATAGAAAGTTCCAACTATAGGTTCGTTTTGTAAATCTTTTAATGTGTAAACTACATGTGGAGATCTGTCTATTATTGAAGATATAACAAATATTTCGTCACTCCAGTTAGATTCATAACCTTTTTGAAAAATGTGTTTATATTTTGAAATTCTCACATTATCACCAATGTGAAATTTAGGTAGTGAGTATTGTGATGATGGTTTATTAGTTGTTTTCCTATCATATAAATTTCTCCAAACTGTCATTATATTGTTGGAACTAACATCGCAAGGACACATTTTAATACTAGAATGAAAACTATGGTTATATGAATATATCAAGTCTTGTAAAATATCTATATATTTATATGTATTTTTAAAAGTAAAATAGCGCCACATTTTAGATTTCAGAGTTCTTTGAAACCTTTCTACAATACTCGCTTTTATATCAGGATTATTTGTAGTGTAATAATTAATATTTTTACTTTTAAAATATTTTTTTACATCTTTAGAAACAAATTCAGTACCTTTATCAGATTGTATGTGTGTAGGAGTTACATTAGATTCATTAAATATACTATCAAAACATTCAATTATTGTTTCAGAATTTTTCCTTTTCATTGCCCTGGCATAAGCATATTTACTAAAGACATCAATAACACACAATATATAGTTAAAACCATTATTATATTTAGAGTAAGTTCTCATGTCACTAAGATCAGCTTGCCATAATTCGTTTAGATTTGATAATATGTATTTGTTTCGAGCAAACTTCCGCTGCACAGGTTTATGAAGAGTGTAAGTATCTTGTGCCTCCAACCATTTCCTAACATCTTTTTTTGACATTTTACCTCTCATGGTATTTGATAATTTCTCTATGCTACTGAATCCAGCAGGATGTTTTGGATCATAATATACATTATTTATTTCTAATAAGGGGTCCATTTTTCCCAATCAATTTTCTTCTTAATCTTTGTCATATGTCTATCACCTCTTGAATTAGGTGTGATTAAGGTTTCTTTATTGTAACCTTCGAGCTTATTCAATTGAAGTTGATGAATAAACTCAGATCTCTTAGGATTACCGATGTAAGACAATGGTATTTTAATTGAATTTAAAGCTTCTGCAAATTTTTCCCAACCTATGGGATCACTTCTTTTAAGTGATCTCAGGGAGTCATTTATGAGATCGACAATATTACTCCCAGGAATTTTCTCGTTATTAATTATAACTGTACCTTCATCATCCCAGTCAATTGTATTTTTACTCAAAGAGATTAAGTTCAATAACAACTCACCTTTTTTCAAATATGACTTAGGTATTAAACTTAATATTTCAGTTGAAGTGTAACGTGTCTTATCATTTAATATATTTTGTTCTTTTACTTCATGTGATGGTGTCTCAGTTGAAACTAAGTTTTTATTTTTCGTGTCACTATTTTTATATTCTATATTATTAATATTTTCAGTTATAATTGGTAATTCAATAGGTTGACGATCCTCCTGGGTAAAATGTAGGTATCTTTGTAAAATTTGTAGATATAAAATACACTTTTTTGTATCTTCCATGTTACTTTTAAGATCTTTTGCATTTCTGCATCTAATCGAGACTTAGGATTTTCAACATTAGTATGATGTTTTAGTTTTTCTATGACACTTGGGTCAACTAACACCATTTTCTTAGCATTTTCCATCTTAAACTAAAGAGGACACTAGCCCGCTTAAAATAGATCCCAAAATCAAAGGTAAAAATGCTCCTCCCTTTTGTATTAGTATATTTTTTCTTATTTTATTTTTTCCTTTACGAACCAAGTTACGTAATATTTTTTTATATTTTTGTAACTTTTTCTTGTGTCTATCTTCTATTGGAACTTTACCTTGTAAAACGTTATGAATACATTCACAAATGCAATTTATTTCTTCTTCTTCACAAGATTTCAATAAAGCTTTTCTATATTTAGGTTTAAGTGTATGTAATGCATTTAGCAGCTCTTTATGAGTCTTTAAACGTTGATGCATTATTTGTAACTGATAGAAATTTGATGATTCTTTAAATATTTATACTCTTTTGCGGGGACATAAACTACGCAGTATTCGTCGGGGGGAAATATTTTTGACTTAATTCGACACATATCATTAGTATCCTGTTTAAGATCAATCATTAAATAGCCATGTGCTTCTTTTGTTGCATCTTTATAGGCATCTTCAATAAATTTTGAATTATCCGGTGAAACCTGTCGGGCCAAGTATCGTATTTGTGTTTTATCTCTTGGATTTTTAAAATAAATTATGTAACTGGAATTCAAAGATATATCTCTTTGACCTTTTCCCTGATGAAATAAATTTTGAGTAATGTAAAAGACACTTAAGTTTCTATGATGGCTCCCCTTAGTAAAAATATCAACAACACGACCATCAGATTCCCTCATGAGATCATCAATAATAACAAGTTGAGCATCTTTTCCATCAAACATAGACAGATCCGGAATCCCTTCATGATAGTCGATATAGATAGTACCAAATGTCATATTTGGTAAATTGTAAAGTGGTTGCATTTCATCAAAACACCAAATTATTTGAGCGAATTCTGTATTACAAATGTCTTTCAAATATTTTATGAAATTTGTAACAAAATTTGATTTTCCACAACCACTAGGCCCAGCTACAATTGCAGTAAAAGGATGAATAAAATAAAACATTGTGACGTGTATTTCGTAATATGTTTTTAACAAGAATGAATCATTCAGTAGATATTTGTGGTAGATAAGTAATCGTTATGAACAAGAAGTTAATGAGTGTTCTCATTAGATGTGAAATTTTACCGATGTTGCAATTTCGTAGAAATATTTAAGTACAATCTATTTAAATACAACTGGTTTCGTTTCATCACTACATCGTTAGTTTAAACTAGATTAATAGGGTACTTATAAAGAACTGAAATAAAATAAATTTAAAATCTTACATTTATTTTTATTGAAAAATAATTTAACAAAAATACAAAGCAAATAATTTTAATTTTAATTTACATTTTAAATTCCTATTCTAAATACAAAAAAAGAAAACTTAAAATTACAAAAGATTTATAAAATATTGACAAAAAGAAAAAATTATGAACACGATATAATAATTACAATGACATTATCTTAAACTAATATTTACAATTTACAAAACTACCTACTTGTTCGTAATTTTATAATGACCCCAAGCCAATGTATCAACGTTATTTTCTAAAATAAAACGTTTTGTGTCGTTATGTGACAAACAAGTTTTGTTAATATTTTGTGTGAAAATCGTGTGTTTAATAGATCGAAATCTTAACATATTACAATACTGATTTTTTTTCTCAAATAAACATGATCTATAATCTTCCATTGTCATTCTTTTTGTGATACATTTATTTACACCTTTTGCTTTTGCCACAGTTTTATCGTCTATATTTAATGCATACATTTTTGATCGTAAACCTACGAATTCTTTGAAAATTTTTCCATTGTTTTCATCTTTAAAAAACCCAAGTTTTTTCTTATTGACTCTTGAATATCCATATATATTATCATTTGGATAGTCAGATGTGTCAAAATAATTTATGAGATCAGATTTTATATCTTCATAAAAATTTTCTGTAAAAATTTGATAAATTAAACTATCTGTATCCGTATACAATAGTTTTATATTGTTTTTGAATTTTTTTAACATGTAATGATAGTGAAAGTCATACATTAAAGTTTTAGATATGTCTAATATACAAAATCCTAAATAAATAGGTTTATCATAAGTTAATTTTGTTTTACGTAATTGTATTGCAACTAAATTTTCAGAGAAAACAGCTAAGCTATGGAATTCAGGTTTAGCAATCAAGTCTTGTGCGCCTAAGACTTTACCACGATTTTCCCAATGCGTTAACATTTTAACATTGACTCTTTTTTCAATATTTTCCATAGTTTTACCAAAAACGGAATTGTTCATTAATTTATAAAAATCTTTTTCAAAATCTGATGTAGCTAAAGTTCGTAAATTTGTATTTAAATCTATATATCTTTGCAACCAAGGACTTTGATTAAATTTTAATATTCTATGAATTTTAGTCAACTTCATACCGATGTTAATGCATTGTTTCAAGTTTCTGTAATGAATTTTATAATTTTTTTTATTATTTAGATTGGGTACCAGCTTTACATCTTTAGAATTTCCAATTATAACATTTTCTGGACATAAAGGTAAATCTGAATGGGAATCATGTAAATCATCAGGATACTCCAAATCAACTTCAAGAATAAATCCAATCTCTGATGTTTCTGACACTTCAAAATTTGTATCAGTTGTCACCCATTCAAATCCTCCTGTTGGTAAATATTGGGACATTGCCCAGCCATACAAGTTATTTGCATCCAAATATGTCAAATAAGATATAGGTTTTTCTTTATCAAAATCATCCATGAACTGATTATTTGCTTTTGCGTAGCGATTGCTACACTGAGATATACCTCCTCTGATGCCTGATTTAATAAATGCTATTTTATCAAAGTCTGTCAACAATTCTAATTCTATTTGTGTATATTTAAGCATAGCATCCCAGCTTAATCCAGGAGCTGTGTAATAATGAGCTGGATCCAAACCATATGTTTTGAGACAAAGTTTGCGAAAATTCTCAAAAATATCTGTTAGTAACATAACATCAGTTTTAAGGTAGAGATTAGAATAATCCAGCATAGTATTACAGTTAAAATGTTTCCAGACATCTTTTGCACGATTATACTCCTCATCAGAAACATGGGTATTAGTTAAAGAACTGTAAAATTGTTGTTGAGATGGTAGTGATGATAATTTTAAGCAGTCATAAGAACTCATGAATTCATAAGGATAAATACCTTTTCTTCTTAAACGATTAAAATCATCAGAACTTGGGAAACACTTTTTTAGAGATTCAAACTGATCGTCATTTAGATTTTTAGCTAATTGATCGAGACTACATGACAAAAATTTAAAAGAATCTACAAATCTCAAACTTACTTGTTGATTATTAACATTTATTTTCTTTGAGAAAGAAATATATTTTTCTTTGTTTTGGGGTATTACTTCAATTTCACCCTCCACAAAATTTAAAGAATGGACAATGAAATGGGCATCATAGTTACTAAGATTATGTAACAACACAGGTATATAACGCGGAGCACGATATTTTTCAGCACAAGCTTCATGAGCAATGCCTCTTAGCTTTCCAGTATGCCAATCATAATCGAGAACGTATTCACTATTAAAACTTGTTTCACATATATGACATTTATTTGAAAATGCGATATGCGCTTCATCTTCCTTCGTCAGAGGGTTTGGGCGTGTATGATAACTATTCTTTTTACATATTAATTTAATATCCTCATAGAGTCGTTCCATGAATACTTTGGTACAATCTGGACCACTATACGTCTCATATTTTGAAAGACTTTCGTCATAAGAACATTTTATGTAATAACCAAAACTATATACCTCATGTTTTTGAATATTTTCCGTAAACGGTTTGGAGGGATCATTTGAACATGAATTTAAAGGTTTTATAAATGCCTCGAAATCAGCATATATTACAAATGGTATTTTTAATTTTTTACTAAATTTATCAAACTTTATTTTATTGTTTGATGATGGATGACCAAACCAATTCTTTTTTTTGAGTTCACTATTCGGTAACTCTGTAACGATATGAGAACAATCATTTTTTCGATGATTATCTAATCTCTCAAGTGTTGGAAAATGTAGTAAGCATCCATCACATATGTGAATAGCATGTTCTTGATTAGAAATTTGCTTACTAACTAGACGTGACATATTTTTTATATAACAATAGTGTGAATTTGTCTTATTTGATATCAATAGTAAATTAACATGAGTGCTTTGACAAGATTTTGTAAAATATAACGGACCTATGATACTGTGCTGTTTACTTTCTTTGTTATATTCTAAACCAAACACATTTATGCTTATGTTGTTTTGTTTTTCTACTTTAGGTATATCTGTTAATTTAACTGGAAAAGACACACCGTCAAACCTAAGCTTATTTGAATGCATACTATATGATGAGACTCTGTCAGTCTTATTATTAGTAGGGGGATATAAAGCCGAAAGTAATGCCCATTTAAAACACATATGATCTGCATTTTTTACGTTTATAACAGCCTTTTTAGTTTTGATATCTCGAGGTAAATCGACGTACGATGTACCACGGAGTGGATTAAATTTATTCACATTCATATCCAAACATTTTATGTTAGCAAGGCTCCAACCACTATCTTTTCTCTCAAAGGCACTTATTTTATTTGTTAAAGTATCACATAAAGATGACATGAATATATTTAAATCATCTCCAGTAAAAACTACATAATTACATGTTTGAAAATCAAAAGAGGTTCGATAGTTTTTTAGTTTCTTGTACAAAATCAGCATGTAAAATGAAATTTATCTTTAAAACACTATGTTCTTTAATCGACTCTTGGATAAGGAGTAAGATATCATCTTTTATAGAGTTAAAAAATGATTCAGGTGTCTTAAAAATTAAATCAGATGTAATATTAGCTTTACTGTTTATCTTGTAGGTTTTTATTCTTTGTCCAAAAGCTGACTCTATTACTGACACATTTGGCAACGAGGAATGTGATTTTAAGTGATTATTTTTGTGAAAATTACTTTTTAAATGATTTGTAAAGTACTTTTTGCTTATGTAAACTTGACAAATATCGCATTTAATTTTATTACCTATATGTTCTGCTGATGAATCCGAATGTGTATTGTTCAGGCTTTCACTAGATGATGTAGAGGCTCCTTCATTTACTTTCATCCTTTTCGTAGGACTATTTCTTTCTGAGGTAATATTCCGTCGTTTGAGAGCTCCTCCAGTTTGTAAAGTTTGGTTCGTTTGACTACATATAAGAAAAAAAAAACATGTTAAAAATAGGAAAATGAAAAAAATTAATGCAAAAAAAAAAAAAACAAATAAAAAATACTTACATAATATTGTTTCTTTCCAACTCCTCAAAGAGTTCATTGAGTTGGTCATTGTCAATAGAGTCACAGAAAGCTTTTTCATATTCTTCTCTTTCAACTCGCGTACACAATTCATTTAATTGATTGTCGTCTATTGAGTCACAGAATATATTTTTACACTCTTCAGAATTCGTTTCAAAATTATCACACAATTCAAGGACTTCTTCCGTAGAGTTGAAAAAACTGCTAACAACCAATTCTCTTACACTTTCCATAACTAATGTTTTGGCGAAAAGACTATTGAGAGAGATCTTTACAGGTAAAGCGTTAAGACACTTACTAATTCAACTTCCATAGCTTCAACGAGTTTTAATATAGTCATGTAAGATTATTCATTAATTGATGGATACCTTGTTTACTAATTACATTACAGAGAACACTTTAAAATAATAGGTAGTTTAATAATTATGATTTTAACAAATTAACTATTATAAGAATATTTCTTACAACCCTCTGTTTGCGCGATTTCTTTAGTAATATTATAAATAATATCATTAGTGTTCGCGAGAACTGTACTTGTTTTCTGAGTGTAATATTTTATTCTAACGTTAGCATGTTTCCAGTGTTGAGAAGGAGGTATTTTAGATATTTTTTTCAAATCATATAACTCAATTTTTATAAGATAGCTTGCTGTTGCTGCATCATCAGTGTTTGTGGAAATGTATGATCTGCCATCATCTTTATTTATCCTCGATACTGTAGAACAATTTAGCTTTCTTTTGTTTTTCGTGGGGGAATCAAAAAAGTTGTCTAAAGTTTCTGATTTTCTCTTCTTTGATGGCATTTCCTGTTCAATATAAAGTTCTTGTGTTTCCTCTTCAGGGCAATCACTGGTAGGAAAATAATATTGTTTATAAGTATTATTTTCTTGACTACTAAGACTGTATAATTTATTCTGTAACAATATAAAGTAAATATTAGACTGATTTTTTAAAATAAGGGACAGCGTATGAAAATAAGAATAAAAATATAAAATAAAAATAACTTACCTCCATCTCTGCAGTATATAACACAAACTTTCACACACAAAACAACTCAGATTATAAAACCAAGAATAGCACTTAATAGTTACAGTGAAGAACTGATAATATGATTGAATCAATACATTTTTTGTCTTATATAGAAGCCAATACAAACTAGTTTAAACTAACGATGTGACGATAAAGAAACCAGTAGATAGATTAGGTGGAAATTGCAACATCAGTAAAAGTTCATTTCTAATGAGTGTAGTAATTAACTTCTTGTTCCTAACGATAATTTATTTACCACGAATATCTACTTAATGATTGCTTCTTGATAAAATATATTATGAAATATACGTTACAATCAACAATTGGTTACATTCAGTCTTTAGTCAGCTGGATGTATATTTGAATCAAAAACTTATTTCACCACCAAACAATACATACGCTTACCGTGCTTATATTGAGACATTACTAAACTATGCGCCAGCAGCAAAAGAATCTCACCTGACTTGTGGTCTTTGGTATGAAGATACTGCGGGGAGTATGGATTCGGTAGATGAAAATAACACAGGTTTTATTAAAAGACAGACTCTTGCATCAGAAAGCAAGGAAATAGAAATGATTGGACACTTACATGGTGATATATTTAACCAGGAAAAATTTTTGATTAATGGTGTCGAAATGTGTGTAAAATTAGTTCGCTCACGGGAAACTTTTAGTCTTATGGCTTCTTCAACAGATTTAAAACTTAAAGTGTGTATCACAGATGCAACCCTTATAGTTCGGCGCGCGCGGATCAATCCGACTGTATTACTAGCACATCAAAAAGTCTTGGCTTCTACTACAGCAAAGTATCCCATAACTCGAGCGGAAGTTAAAGTTTTAACAATTCCTTCAGGGGTTCAGGGTAAAACACTCGATAATATTTTTCTTGGTCAAGTTCCTAAAAGATGTATCGTTGGATTTGTTAACAATGCCGCATTTAATGGAACTCTTACGAAAAATCCATTCAACTTTGAAAATTATCATATGAATACATTTTGTTTATATATTGACGGTCAACAAATACCTTCAAAAGCTTTGCAGCCATCATTCGATAATAATACATTCAGTTCAGCCTATCATACGTTATTCTCAGGGACAGGCATCCATTTTTTTAATGAAGGGAACGGAATATCTAGGGAACAATACGCAAAAGGCTATTGTCTCTTAGCATTTGATTTAACTCCTGATCTATCAGCTCACTCTAGTCATTGGAATCTTATAAAGCACGGTAGTGTGAGGCTAGAAGTTCGTTTTGATACAGCTATTCATGAAACAATAAATTGTATTGTATATGCAGAGTTTGATAATGTTATTGAAATTGATAAAAACCGCAATGTAAGCGTAGACTATAGTAGTTAAGTAACACTATATTGTAAATAGGTTAAGTCAAAAGTTGTATTTTAATAATAAGATTTATATGTAATAAAACACTTGTAAAATAAATATTTATATCTTTCATTTATTAAGTTATAAGATTAAAGTACATTCTATAATCACATTCATCTATGATCCATTGCAACGTTAAGATCTGTCATGTAGGTAACATGAATACCTTAGATATAAAATCGTATCTAAGCAAAATCCACCCAAGTATTGAACACAATGTATACGCTGCGAACCGATTGCCTATTTATGTTTCAACTCCAAGTTATATAATAAGCAATCTTGATACTGATAATAAACCAGGATCCCACTGGATAGCCATGTATATAGACAGGAATGGCATTGGTCAATATTTTGATTCGTATGGGCGAGCACCAACAAAATATCATCTGCAGTTTCTGAAAAGAAATTCGAGGAGGTGGCAGTACAACACGAGAAGAATACAAAATGATTTCACTTCAGTATGTGGTGAATATTGTATTACATACTTGTTTTACATGTTCATGGGTTATAACAGTAGGAATTTTTTGAATGTATTCAATAACAACACGCTAGAGAATGATATGTTAGTGTATAGATTATTTAAAACAATTTTTAAAGAAAAATAAATAGTAAGTTATCATAAAAAAATCTTTCCTTTGAACGCACCCTGCAATCGTTTAAGGTGATTAGTAATGAGTCTGTCATTAGCGGCGTTCGAGCCTCGAGACCATGTCCATGAGGTGAGGTGATTAGCGTTGGAGTAATTAATCGATTAGTTAACGAACTAGGACGTTTGCTTTAAAAAAGCTATCTCTAAAACTACGATAGATAGGACTCTGGGAGTGCTCGCAAACGATTCAAATGGGGGGCTAAACTTTTTTTTTTTTTTTTTTTTTTTTTTTTTTTTTAAGTTAGCCAACACGAAGGCGGGGGGAGCGCCGGCGGGTGGGGGGTTGGAGGGTGGGTCAGTGGGGCAGAACCGGCGAAACACATACTACTGTCATATGACGTGATACATGGTCGTTTATCCACTATTATATACTGCACTACTGCTGACAAGACAACCTATAGACATTTCATTTTTAATTGAAAACACTAAAACTTTTTAGACCCAGTATTCATGCTGGCGTAGTATGTTACCATATTCCATACATATTAATACAAAAGTATATCTATTGGAATACTCATTAAATTGTACCTGTATAGGTACAATTTAAAATACTTTCCATATTTCGCTTAGATACTTTCTTGGTTGTAGGAATTGAAAGCACACAAGTAGGTACATACATATAAGATTCCAGGAATTAATAGCAATATACTCGTACGATTAATATAACTTTTGCTGCAATAGGATTTCGGGAATTCCGAATAGTTCCTAATTTTCATTAAAAAAAGCCTTTACCAATTTAAGATGTTTCTTGCCGTCATTATTCGACATTTAAGTTTTGTACGATACAATTAACGCTGTGAAGCACAAGAAGAGAATATCAAACGGTCCTCAAAAGCGAACTCCGTAATTGGTGATTGCATTTTTCATTGTGCAATTTATGACAATGTATCTCAGGTTATCGGTCCGGCACTCGTTTTGGGCCGAACATGGCCCGACAGTGGCGACGGAGCCGCGAATTGATTGCTTTATTGTCCGCTGCCGAGGACGTGAGATACATGATACATGAAGTCGCACCTCGCGTCTAATGAGCGTCGCCATCACGTAATTGTCGCTGGTCCGCGCTGGAGCATCCTCGTCGCCAAGTCACGACTCAGTTCCCACAACCGAGAGGAGTATAATGCGTCCGCTTTAGAAAACCGCGTGATTAATTTAATATTCATTATACCTAGTAAGTACAGTCTGCTAGGATCTAAGACATAAGTTCTAAACGATACAGGCGTAGTGCATGAATATGAAATAAGTTTAGACGAACGAACCTTTCAAGTTTACAGAAGCAGCATCCGTATGCACTAGCAAGGTAGATTAATTTCATTAGAATAATGTGATAAAAATTTCTAAATTTCCTCCGTGAGCTCCATGATTTTTATAAGAAATCAATCTTTAGTGACCAGTTTCTTGAATCCTTAAGTACATAAAAATAATTAAGTAGGTATGGATATAAGCATATGGATAAAAGCTTTGAAGAATTTTCAAATTTTGTATTAAATTGTGTATTGGTTGTATTAAATATTTATGGCAAATTAAAAATTATCATTGTTGTGCATTAATTTAAGCGTTTTTATTTATTTTCAAATTGGTTTTACTATACTGAAAACTGTTTAGGTAAACACTTCAATGATATACTCGTACGAGTATCTGGACGGTGTATCTATGATGTTTTGTTAATGAGCATTGAACACACATCATACAAGCTCAAAAGTTCAACACCTAAGGGTGACACGGAACACCTGACTGAGAAATAGGTGTTTGTGCTCGGAGTGTATCTATTTCTACAGAACGCGCGGTGGCTTGCAACAAGGAATCCGATGCGGTTATCGAAGACGGAGGTGAGAGATGTGTGGGTGGGGCTCGTATCGCGATTGCATCGGAGAGCAAACAAGCGGGCGCGGGGTGTCGCCGGCCCGCTCAAATCATATTACCCCCGGCCTCACACCCGTCACGAGTGTGCGAACCGCGTCGCCATGGCAACGGGCCCGTGCATGATATTAGTGCGCTCATCTCCGGCCGTTTAAACTTAACGCCCGCGGGGGAAATTAAAACCGGCCCCGGATCCGGAGACCGCTCGGCCTCGCCCGGTCCGACGTCATCGCCTACCGTCCGGCCGCGGCCGGTGGGCCATCGCGCGCTGCCATGTCACCTACCGGAACCTAGCGCGGTGCAATATACTTTCAAATCTTGTCGCTGTGTTTTGATACACGTAACGCTCATTTCCATTTTCGAATCATACACATAATTATGTAGCCAATTCTTTCTCACTCAATATGTCAATGCAAGGACGTTGAAATATAGATTTCCATAAGTTTCAGCAGCTTCACCACTTTCACCTAGGTATACAGTTTAGGTATTTCATATACTTATGAGTTTTTTTACTATACGATGTTGTCCGCATTAACGTGAACATGCAACTTGAGAAAGTCCAATGGCAACCGACACACAATAAGTTAAAAAACCATCATCAACCACGCGACAGTATCCATATTTAATACGTACTGACTACTGATTCAATTTTTATTTTTTATTTTTTTATTTATTTATACTTTATTGCACAAAGAAACATAATTATAAGAAACATATACTATATATAAGACACGTGATGCGCAAAAGGCGGTCTTATTGCCATAGGCAATCTCTTCCAGACTCTCTTTCTCTTTCAATATAAAAATGTGCACTCAGTAAAAGTCTAATTAGTCGCACAGAAATAAAACATAACAGTCTCGTAATGTAGGCAAGCCGAAGCGAGTACATAGACACACGTACTCGGTATCTATGAAGCGTGAACCGAGATAGAAGGAACCCCCACCCTCGTATGTAGATACCTACACATTTGCTTTGCTCAAAGACATTGTCGCTTTCAGGCACCTCATTAGAGAGCGTCCCATGTGAGCCTACCCACCCCCACGCACCCCGCTCGGCGCTCCCTGAAACCCCCCCTCTCACAAAGGAGAGCAATTCTTTTCCTGAGCTCGCAAACTTGGATGGATAATTACAGTTCGGTACCAACCCATTTCTTGTTTATTGTCTCTTTCGTATTATGTAGACCTCTGAATTTAATTGGGTAGGTAGATAGTAAAAATTCCTGGATCTATAAGAATGGACATTCATTGTAAATGCTATAAAAAAGCTGATCCAAATAAACCTGATGAAGATCCAAAGGTTCAAATTTGTTGTGTCCACATCAGGGCTTTAATTTTAATTACCACGAAAAGTTAACTTGTTTATTGTAACATGAAACGATTCTTCTTATAAGTTGGACTTGATAAGCAAGGCATAATACTTTTTTGTGAATCAAGATTCTTTTCGGAGTCTTATGTAGGCTAAGAAGGCGAGGGACTAGGATGCGCATAGAGATAATTTTGTCTACTTTTCTCGACCTTTTTTTAATCCCTATGATTTAATATTTATATCTACTAAGAAATTTATATCTACAAGGAAAAGGGGGGTCGACAAAAGTGGAAAAAATTTATCGTACGCACGTACAGTGCATGTGGTGAATAGGCAGGTTTCAAAGGCTACAATTTTTTTTTTTTTTTTTTTGTTTAATTCGTACCACTGGATTATTTCCGTACATCTACAACATAGAGATCACCTCAAAACACGAGGCATACAATATACTCTATGGAAAATGCTCTACGGGCCGCTCGCTTCAACTAACTCTAACATTCACGTAACAGTTAAACATGGCGTTTTGTATAGCATTTTGTTGTGCAGCGCCATATTTAACGTTCACGTGACTGTTAAAATTTGTTGAAGCTGCAAGCCTAAAGATTAAACATAAAAAAAATATTATATACAAGATGATCAGTGAAAAATAAAAAAAAGAGGCAGTAAATATTTAGTAAAAATCGTCATTGGTACGAGTACGTTATAAAAATAACTTCTTTGCAAAATGTATGATATAAACAAGCTATTTTATATGATCTGTGGTGTTCACCTTGAGGAGTTCCCTCTTTAGGAGCCAACCGTGAGTGCTATAGTTTCACCGCCCTCTATTCTCTGTCCAGTTGTTTATTTTTTTTTGACACATGACATGAGACAGACTTGTAGCAATAATTGTACACAGGTGAGCGTGGACCAGGACTCAGTGCTAGGTATAAGATTCCTGTATAAATTGCGCTTTGCAACGCAGCCTAACCCCAGTACGCGAGCTCGAAGCCGTAGCATGACCCTCGCCAGAGAAGTTGTCAAGATAACGATCAGATATAGAATTTTTATTAGTCAGTTATTGCGGCAGTTCAGCAAAGTCGAATTACGTAATCCGCGATCTCGACTCGTACCCGCCGATAACGGAATACCAGACACTATTTAACCTCAATAAAAATCAAATCCGATGACATACAACCGAAGGCGGCCCGTCACACAAACGTTACCCCGAGCGGCACTCGAGCCGCAATAAACTATAAAAAAGTGGATAGTAAAATGTTATAAACAATGAGAGCAGCGCTAAAACGTTTTAGTGTTAAGAGTGGAGCCGTAAACAGTCGACAGTCGACACGCACGCGTAAAATATTAACGATAGCGAAGAGAAAAATGACGACTATCAATGTAGGTTCGGCACACGGGCTACGCGGCTACGGCACCGATTTTCGGCCGCGAAGACGCTCCGCGCAACAAATAATGGCGGGACACAATTTATTCGTGCACCCGAATTGGCCCGATTGAATATTTTACCGCGCCACGAATACGTCCGACGATATTTTTCTATTTCGCCGCCCATTTCCACTATCAATTGCTTAGTTTCCCCTTTAATATTATTCGTGCGATCCGAGATTAAAGGCGCAGTATGCAAACGAGTGTCGTGTATTGGATTTTCTACTATTAGAGAAAACAATTTAGTGAGGACACTCGCGACTAAGAAACAGAAAGATTTTTCCACTTTTCGTATTTCTTGACGATATACATATATTTCATCGTATTAGGTAGGTATACGAGAAGTTTATGTCTCTTTCCTAGCCCATCTATTTATATCTTATGCAGATATAGGTATTATTATACCTACGTATTGAGCTAGCATTTAGCAATCAATACTTATAGCTTCTTTTAGATTTCCTCTCTTATTGGAAAATGTCTGTCATATGCAAAACTGGGAAAGAACGTAAGATACGAGTAGCGTCAATTTAATAATAATAATTTGTAAAGGTAGTATACCTAGCGAATATTGCTTCAAGTGCAGAAATTTTTCTTCCATTGTTACTTGTAACGACTTTAATAGGAATAAAATAAATGGGAACCCGAAGAATAAAGTATCCAGCGCTCCTTGTAACAAGGGAATCATGAATTATGAGTTCCTCGAGAACCCGACGACTAGTGCTTTGTGTAGCGACCTATTTTACAATTCCACCTAGTGCCTAGTTGCCTAGTGCCTACCTACTTTTTGAATAATATTTTGAACGGCTTGAGATGTATAAAAGAGTGTGCGTATAATAAGCTATTCACACTTAGGACATTGATTCTGGTTAGGAGGACACTTTAGTATCCACCCTTGTTGGGTTTAATTTAAAGCATATTATTATTTATTTTAAATTCACATTAACATCTTCAGGCAACATATAAAAAAACAAAGCTCAAAAAACTTCGAACATGAACAAAGATGATTCAAGTCTGTAATAGCAAACGAAAGCAGCTGTCGACAATGACGGTAGGCAATAAGATGATCGTTTTTGAAACACAATAACCTTTAAAAGGCGTAAAGTCGCGTCCCAGACGGACTTTAAAATAACTTCTCGGAGGCGTATAGTTTATTGCTTATTGAGGACTGACGAGACGCGCCTGCGACGCGCGTCGCTAACGCATTCCCGGGTGGAATCTCAGCCAATATCGCGATATACGAATACGTGGCGACATTGAAATTATCGCGCGGTGGGAGGTGTAGGCACTGCCGATGAGACGGAGAGGAGTTGAGTGTGGAGTGTGGGCTAAAGCAAAATGAGAATCGTTTGAAACAATGTGCATTGTCGCGATGTCGCAGCGCTCGGAGCGGGCGCGGGCGCGTGCGCGGGTCAGCGCGGCCGCCATTGGCCGAGCGCGGTGGGCGGGGCGCGGCGGCTGCGCGCACGCAAATAGCGCACTCGCGAGCCGCACACGAATTAAAATAATAAAATGAAAGTAATAAAACAAAGTAAGCGCCGAAGAGTACCCGCTATCGAGCCTTAATGGCCGGGCGGAGGCGACGCCGCTTCGATTTATTGAGTGAGACGCTTTCACGAGAAGCGCTGAGCGGACGGCGCCGTCGACACGCGTTATTGTTTCTGTATCTCGCACTAAACCATTATAGCGCTCGCAGATATTACGGTTACTGCTAAACAATTTCATATCAATACATCTGAGATTATGGCAGTTACCTCATTTATCTATGCACCAGAGGCGTACAAAATTTGTTTAAGATTAATGTTCAAGTAGCAGTCAATTATCGAAAATAATGAAAATTAAATTATGTTTGAATTTATTAATAAAATCATCGCAATGGCATGTGATTGGTTTTCTGATACCTAAATTTCGTTAGCCTACCCATGCCTATTCTGATATTTAGTTGCTGAAGCCTGAAACGGAATTGGAATTCGTTAATCATGTCCTATAATCGAATGATGTCATGTGTCAAGTTACCTATATCTTGCCAAAAAAGAAATTAGGCATATCAACATAAACATACTCCATCTTTTATATTCCCATCTCCTACAGGTACCTAATGAGGCAAGTTTGCAGGATAGGTAGCAGTCGCGATTCTCTCTGGAAGGCTTTCAATGAGCGCAGGGGGGGAGCGGGTGGCGGGCCGAGGTGGGGGTGGAGGGGTTAGGAAGGGGGGGCACGTAACGAATGTCGCCTCATTTACTAATGTGTCACACACAGGCGGCGCTGTTTCAAGGGGGAGGCTGTGTGTGGGCTATGTTCAATTATGTTATGTACCCACTTAATCATATTATTATATGAAGCCTTATAATTGCTTATGTAAACTGGTAGGTAACTTACCTAAACACCTATATTTTTTGTTTTTTACTTTAACAGACTTCATGTTAGGTATATCAGCTTGATATAGGAACGAAATCTGTTTTACCTAATAGGTATTTACTTACGTAGTGTTTCAAAATCAAGAAAAATGTTCGTATAGGTAACGCGTTTCTTTAAAATGCATTCGCTGTTCTTCTATTCTCCAGTGAGTTGACGAAATAAAATAGGTAAATATACATCAACACAGATTTAAATCTTTGAGGTGGCGTAGGCACCTCAAAATAAGAAATAATCCCTTGTAGGATCACTCTGTTGTCCGTCGGCTCTGTTACTGTACCTCATTTTTAGTCACGTTTCTCTGGAACGAATAGGTAGAGGTTGCAAGTTGAAAAATTCCTATATCAATAACTACAGGAGGATTTCTTGGGAGCATAAAAAATCAAGCCACTTATGGCGGTTCCCAATATTCTATCAATCCATGGTTTGCCTTACTAGAGATGGAAAGACATTAGGTACTTGTATGAAGCCTATGTCACATTGATAGCTAACATTGATTGATAACTCTAGTAGGACAAATAGAAGATATATAGAATATTGGGAACCGGCATCAGTCACCCACATAGTCGTAGAGCTGTGTCTATTCTCTGCTCAACTGAGATCACACATATAAAATATCTTAAAATAAGTATTTTATAACGAGTAAGCTACGTTATATTATGCGGTTCAGATAAAATCTCAACAAAATGAGTATAACAAACCAGCGCCATCTTATTATACCATCACAAAATTAAACTAGGCAATAACGAAGCGTTTTTTCCGCCCGCCGCCTGATTTTGTTTACAAAAGCAAAAGCGTAATGTTTTTCCTGGAGAGGCGCTTTGTTAGTTAGCCGGCGCGAGCGAGCGAAAACATTTGCCGTCAAAGCGTGATTGTGAAAAGGATCGTGATTATTACAGTGCGCGTAGTTAGCGGAGGCTTCATTAGACCTCCTCAGTCCTCCCGGGAGGGGAGGGGGGCTCATCTCGCCGGGTGCATCGCGGCTGCGCGCGCAAACAAATTAAAAACGTAAGACGCGCTCTAATCAATAGCCGAGTACGCCGCGGAGCCGAATTAACTCGCCCGAATGAAAAAATGAACAAAATTATATTCGCGCGAGACCTCGAGCCCCGCCGCCCCCGCCCGAGGAAATTGCTTTTCTTTCAGTGGGCGCGCACTAGTGTTGCCAGGCGTCCCGCTTTTGGCGGGTTGTCCCGTTTCCCATAGCTCAGACGGGACTCTTTCCACCGCGAAAAATGGGGTAAGTTTGCTCTTTTAAAAAAAAATTGCATAATAAACGCCAATGAAATAATACCTACGTGAAGTAGTTAGGTTAGGGGAGAACTAAGACATAGAATATTATGATAGATATTTATGAATTAGATAGAATATATGACGTTATTGTTTGCGACAGCTAGACAATAACAGAACAGCACAACACACCTACACAACACTCTAGATTCATAATTATTAATGTAATCAATCAATCAATCGCCAATAGAAGCCACAATACAGAATAGTACCAGAATAGACCAGTAAGTTTTTGATGTTCATCAATGCTACATCACGGACCAGCGACTTCTATAACCATTCATACGCAATACACATGTACCTATCCCATTAACCCATTATGACCTGAATTATTTTACGTAACCTACGTTACTCTATGTGGAGGTCCGAGTCCTACAAGAGGAGTTATTAGAATGAAGTTGCTCACCTAACACCTGTCACCTAACAGCTTTTCAATCTGGCAAAGTTTAATGCTTTTGCTACCTGCGGCGACGTCATTGCTATCGACATGGCCATGCAGCTTACTAAATCTTAGCCGCTTTAGTCCTCGAATTTTTTGAAAGTCCCGATATTTACGAAGACGTATCTGGCAACTCTAGCGCGCACACACGCTCGCAGAGCACACACGACGAGACGCGGCGTGCGAGGCGAGAGGGTTAGCCGTAGCGTAGTCTGCAGTGTAGAATGTAGCCCGACACACAATATTATAATTTACGTTCCCCGTATATCGCGCTGTAAGTAGGTACTTTACCTGGGCGTTTCACGCCTGCTCAGCCCTCGGCTGCCGCTAAATCTGAGCTTTATACGTTCACTTGACGCGACGAGAGCGATATTAGTTTGGAGCCAACTCCTTTTCCACTACGTTATTTATTAATGCCCTAGGAAGCTAGTTGTTGAGCCCTCTACTCTTTTATAAAGCTCCTATTTCGAATAAAGTTGATATTATATACATTTTAATAATAAGATCAAATACTTACCAAAAGGGGTCATTCTCTCAAAGCATCTCAAACTTATAGCTCTTTATTTCGTGGACGCAACTGTCAAACGTAGAGCATTCGTTACCACGTAAATCAATCTCACATAAACACGTTAAGGATAACTATTTGTCATATTGTGTACCGGATACTCTTACCTATCTGTTAATCTACTAATAACTCCAATATATATAAATATATTAGCTTTTACTATATAACATTAGGTCCAGTACAGTTAATTAATGTCGTAGGCATTACTAAATAGGTACAGCCTCGTAAGACACAACACAGCTCTCTGTATAGCACCGACGGTTTTCTCATTAATCGGAGGCGCCGCAGTCCGCCCAATTAACGCGTAGGCGAAGATCCGCCGCCCAGCGCCGGCCAATGGCTGCCGCGCGGGGATTAATTAAGTAACTTCCCGGCAGCTCTCCCCCTCCCCCCCTCCCGACCCACGGCCCCACGGCCGCAGACTCCGCGGACACGCCCGGAAAACTAACCACCTAATGAGGGGAGATGACCTCACGTGTTTGTGTGCTTTGTCTGTCCGTGTACGTAGTTCGCTGGCGTTGGCCTTTTGTGTACCCGTTATGTATTGTGCTTTATGTTCCCGTGCTACCCCCATTAGCTTTCATTTGCTGTGCCGGACAAGGGATGCCGCAATGTGGCACGCTGTTTGCTGACCAACAGACTAATCTACTCTCCTCTATATTAAGTATAATCTATGTGGTGGCATGTGACAAAAGGACCAATTTTTGAATTTAAGATTTGATAGAATTTTAAAGATCGAATTTCGCTCTATTATAATTGTGGCTATCATAATATTATAATGTCCCAATATCCCCTTTGAATGCCCCACTTCTGGGCGCGGGATTCCTTTCGCGTCAATTGAATAGGGGTTGGCAGACTTCACACATTTTAAGAGCATTACGGAGAACTCTCAGCCATGCTGCCGTTGTGTATCTTCGCGGTGTTAATTTTTAACGCAAATGATCGCACACGCCAGAAAACAAATAACATCTCAAAAGTCTAACTAGACTATCACTGCACCTTTTATGAATATTGAATACCCATTATGTGTGGACATACGTAAATGATAAGCCATGCACGTGTTTTCCAGACAAAAACGTAGTTCAATCAATTCAATCGATTAAGGTGAACTGAAATTCACAATAAGCTTGGGAGAGCTGTTAATCTTTACGCTACGGTAAGGCAATTTACACTACGACTATAACATTTCGGGGTAAGACTATTTCTGTTTGTTTTTCTACGTTCCTTCAAATAACGGTCAGGGTCAATGCCGAAAGTTTCGATAACTGACTAGAGGACGAAAATATACCCTATACGTCGAAGCAACGTGGACTCCGCTATTTCTAAGGCCGCCCGATTGTATACGAAAGACAACAATACAATAATATTAGTTCTTATCGTAAAATAATGCAAACTCTGTTCTCTGATTGGCTAAACTTGCTATTTTACAATTGAAATCGTACGTTTTTACGATTAAGAGGATTCTATTTTCCCACACTCAGGTTTGAAGGTAAATCAGCTATGTGAAACATATAATAGATAACATGCTACTTTTTGTCCCGGAAAATCGACAGAACCCGCGAGATTTTGAAAAAAACTAAATTTGCTTGAACAATCACATAGGATAGCATTCCAGCTACCTAATTCTTACACGAAAGAAGAGTTACAGGATGATTAAGGGAGCGGGAACGCATGAAAAACCGGAATTCACGTAGGTGGAGCCGTGGGCAATATCTAGTGTTCAATAGATTTTAGCTTTTAGGTAAATACTAAGCAATATTTATAAACCTGGAGTGCAAAGGTCAGTAAACGGAGGCTACGAGCGTATCGGAAACTCCGATGACGGATGAGTGGGGCGAGCGTTGGCGCCGCGCGGACGAGTGTGGACAGCGGCATCTTTGTTGTATGAAACTATAAACACATACATGATTTATTGTGTTTTTTATGTAGTGTAGGGGAATTATGAGATAGTGCAGAGACAACTAACACCTCTCTACTGCCTCCTTTGGAGGAATGTCCATCGAAATAAGAACAGTTTATTCGTAATCTTTTAGTTAAAGTTTAAACTAAAGTTTGGCTGGTCAACAAATCAAGAAGTAAATCAAGTCATTGAAGGTATTATTATTTCGTTATTGAACCTAGTCTCTTTTGCTATTTTGACACTAGTTAAGTTAGGCATAAAGAACCTATATGTTCTGTTATGTACCTATTACATTACACATTCTTGATAAGATAGATGAAGAATATTTCCTCATTTATGTTCTTAGCGATGGCTACTGCCTATAGTAAAACATACCTAGTAGTTCGTCAATAGAAATAATAAACGGTGTACTGCCTCGTAAATAGTAAATATTTATACACAACATCAGTCTCCCGGCTTTGGCCTTAAACTTGTTTCTGTTTAGGACGTCAATTGTATTTATACATTTAAATCATCGCCATTGAAATTCATTCAAACTCCTCGCAATCTGATGGCGACGAGAAATCTTTAACGGTAATATTAGGTATTGTTGCATAATATTATTATCATCCCATCTCGATCAATCGCCAGCTCAGTACAGACCATTCACCATGAGTCCATCCTTATAAGGGCTTTGGCCACCTAATCTTTGTATTGGCAGAAGCGCGTATCTTATTTATTACACTGTGATCGATTCTGATGTGCAAAATCTCTAAACTAAAATAATTTAAAATAGTGTTATCCTTTTCAAACTAATCGCGATGGGAAAGGATAGCACTATTTTAAATTAGTTTAGTTTAGAGATTTTGCACAACAGAATCGACCACATTGTCGAACTTCGTATTGGCAGACTTAGCCATTACTAAGAATTTCCATAGAAGTTTTTGAAGTGGAAACTTCTTTAGATGCGCTGGGCATTTTTTGAGATGGGAAAAAACTATTGATCTCGCGACACCGTTACCGTAACTGACACCTTACTCGTACGTATTTGTTCAAGTTTTCTCTTTTGTCAGCACTCTCGGAGACCGTGTAAGCATAATACTCGTATAAGTAGTACCTAATGGAAATTACAATGACGACAAAAATTGTGAGTTGATGAACGATTAGCATTGGCTTGGTATTATTAAAGGCTTACAATAAACTGACAAATTAACATACTATACTACTATACAAACGACTCTATACGACTACATCCTCTCTATTGAGTAGGTACAGTCTGACTTATTGACTGACACTGACAGCTTAAATCGTTAGGTAAGAAGCATTAAAAGTCAGAGCTGTTTGAGAGGATGAAAAGATCTAATAACTTTCCCGCAATGGAAGGGAAAATTCAGAAAAATTGGTAAAACATAAAAAATGCTGCAAACTACTTTAATGTTAGTATTTTATTGGTTTTAAATACGCATTGATGTATTTTTTATGACGCATTGTACATATTTTACTATCGCGTATTATCCTTGAATCTGTTAGTATGTACCTACGGGCATGTACGAGTATCTCATGTTTATGATTGACGTAAGTATTAAATATGTAGTCGGGTTCATAAATAAGTTAACAGCAATGAAAGTTTTATGGCCCCATATACTTTATCATGCTTTGAATTTCATCAACGCTACTGTAATGCGAGATTTTATCGTTAACTTCCCCATATCACTGACTTATGTTTTGGTTAATATAAACAATATCGGATGAAATACGTTTTTGCAATATACGAGTCTGCGTACCTACTTATGCTAAAAGGTTGTGATATTATAGAGACTCAGCGAGATGGTGCAGACTATGCTAGAAAAGGAGGAAATAAGTTGGAGAAGCTACAGGGGAAGAGAAAAAACTATATGAGGCACCGATAGTACCTACCTATAAGTTGACCTGTAGCCGTATGACATATTTGCAATCATCGCAGAATGATTGGTCCGGTCGATCGCTCAATGAAACAAAATTAACAAAATGTATGAGGATTACATATGCGATCGCTCAATTGATCACGTGATTTTCCGCGAAAACAACTGTCAATTTCATAAATTTTGTTAATTTTGTTCAATCAACAATTTCTCATCAAGGTCAACTGCTTTCTGCGACGATCGCAATTAATATTGTCATGTTGTGGCCACGGCATTTCATCTAAAAAATAACCTTGCACAAGGGATTGTTTAATTGGCAGATCCCCAATGCAGATCGACTGATGATATGATCCGTCAATGGCGGTCCTTTTAGAAGGTTTATGTATACGAGTAGTGAGTAGATACAGAACTACATTGGTACTGTGCTTGGCTTACTGTGCTTGTATCCTTTTACGTACTACCTTGACAATGAAAGCTGCGTTCCGTAGTGGAGCCTAAAATTGATTTAAATCGAGACAAAATGATTTCCGCATCTGTAGTATGTACCTCTTAGTGGTTTCGAGATGAGTCTTCTAGTCACCGATGTGAACCTAAGGATGAGCCCATCTCAACATTTTACGTAAACCTTCTTCATACAACAATAACAAGTACCTATAGTGATCTGTGGCGTGAACCGCTGTCGGTCGGCTTACACTAATGACTACTCAAAACTAACATTGTTAACACTATTATTCTGGCGACATTTTTTGTGTGGTTCGCCGGGTCCTGTGTATATGTTACAGTCATAGTGATTAAACAGCTATTATTAATAATGACTGGTTACTATAGATAATAGCCAAATTGACTAGACAATTTGATAAATTAATCACTTTATCTGGATATTATTCATAGGCGCTGGTCACAGTTGGCGAAAGTGATAATACGGTCTATTTGGCTTGTAAAACCCCCCCCGTTCTTCATACCGCTGCCGCGTGGCGTGATCCGTGGCTGACTAAATTGTTGTTACGTTGATTCTTAAAATAATAAAAATTCTTAAAATACTAATTAAAGTAATAGTTTTCGTGAAATAATTTTTTTAAGTTTTAAAATTTTAAGGTTAATAATTTAGTTTTCCCTTACACTTTTCAAGGCTCGATCGACGGAGCCCCGCTTCGCGGGGCTCCTATTTCTGGGTGGTCATAAAAGAAAATAACCACTCAGAAGGATGGCGGGGCCTTGCAGGCCCCGCCATCCTCTTCGTCACCTAACCCAACCGAGTCGGGGTGCCCTCAAGTCCCGAGCTCGCTTCGCTCGCTCCTAGACCCTGTATTAATACTTTTATTTCATTAAAATATTAGCAAACTGGCAAAGAAATACGTTAAATGTCGTCTGAAATAACCTAACAAATTATGATTTTTAATAATAATTTTTCTTATTACTTCTCGATAATTTGAGTTATTTACGAAAGCTAGTGACATTGTGAAGGGAATTACATAAAAACATTCATAAATAAGTTAGTAAACAGGTAAATAATCTTTATCCATACTTGTTTTATTACATTATCCAAGATGAAGAAGATGGTATAAAAAATAGCTGGTTAATGTGATTAATTCTATGTCAATTATCACTTTATCCAAATTGAGTTGATATTATTAATAATGGCCAGATGATATGTATAATATCCGGATTAATCGCTTTGGCTGTGACATATATATTGTGTCTATTCTTCTGGTATTCTTGGGGGCCTAGATTTACCTAGCATTATAATCCATTGCTTAACGCATAAGCTGGCAAAAACAAACTGGCTCATATAATCGTCTGCGCGGGCTGCAGGGGTGCCAAAATAACTAATAGTTTTCGCGAGGGCGTGTTAGCATTTTTCTTCTGGCGGTGACGGCCGGGAGTTGTGGGGGGCAGATGGAGGAGAAGGGGGGGGGGGGCAGCGGGACGAGGTCGGTTCCAGTGGCCCCGCGGATCATTTACACTTCATCGGTTCTCTTAATAACGCGTTAGTCTCGAAGCTGTTGTTCTTTTTCAATGCTGTATCGATTTAAAATACCGTTCTGACTACTGAGTACTTCCTGCCGCATTTGTTCTTCTGTTGAGTAAAGGAGACCATGAAGTATAAGCAACAGGAGAGGGAAATAGAATTACGGATTACTTACCTAATTTATTTACAAACAAAATTCGGTCACTGGTGCGATACAACAATATATTATAGGTCAAGTATGACCGCAAGCCAAGTTTCATATGTCAAGAATGACCATTTGGAAAACATCAACCTTTCTGTTACTTAGCTTAAAACTTAATGGGAGAGGATTCTAACCTCTCCATTGAAATATCGTTGAAGCAAAAGCGGACATCTTGTCATGCCCATAAAAACGAAAAGAGTGAACCCCTTTGCCTTCACTAAGTGATCAAAATTTCGTAGGCACTATTGACATCCGAAAACTGGGCACTATCTTATTATGTAACCTTCAGGTTTAGTCATATAGTAAGATGGTTTTCAGTCATAATTAATAACGATTATTTAGAAAACACATAACGTAGATTCTATGTAAAGTCGATCGCCCACTAGGGAGCGATTAATCAACGCCCTCTCCCAGTACGCCCGGAAAAGCAACCCTTTCGTCTTAATTACCACGCCTCGCTTCAGTGCTCGCTTCCCATTGGCCGGGTCTCGTTACGCTCTGTCGCCCCCTTGTTTTAATTGGTCGATGGTAATTAACGCGATGTAATCACCAACGGCGGCGAAGGGGAAATTCATTTGAATTTTTAATTACTCGCTCGGCACTGTTTTCAGACGGCTATTGGTGGATTTTCCGACTTGTTTACTTTGAAACAATGCCCATTGGCTCCCCGGCGAAATGAATAGACTGTTTACACATTTTCTATTGCTGAACCATATAGGTAGGTATGTACAGACGGTTTAATTATTTAACCTACTTATACCTAGGTATAGATTTTATATTTGATTCGTCTATTATAAGTATGATCGGTAATGCACAAATTATTCATATTATTTTTTGTACACTTTAGACTTATAGTCAGAAAATTTTCGGCAAATTCACTAGAAGTTTTATATGAATGTTTTCAGTAATATTTACCTAGTAATTATTAATTATTTGGGTAAAATACTGTCCTGTACAGGTATAACCTGACGTTTATACCTGTAGCAAACAGTCGCTGCACGCGGCGCAATAACATGTTTTCATGTTTTCAATTCTATAACTGCAACGTTTGATGAGATGGGTAGGAAGGAACTATAAGTTAAGACTTAAGAGGCCCTTTTTATCTCCAGGGGCTTACCACCATTTCTTTGTACAGTGAAATTTTCATACAATATCAGTATGAAAATTTTAAAACAATATTAGGTACCTACTGCAGCTATAAGAGATGGTGGTAGGGCGCCAGTTTGCATGTGCAAGGCACTAGGTAAGTACCTACCGATGCATTTTAATTGGCCGTTAGGTTTACTATCTACATAAGTAACGCTAAGTAGGTAACTATTTCCCGTTCAGAAACTCATTTGAATTACTAATTACTCGCTCGAGAATGTATACCGGAGCCGGCCATTGGTGCATTTCCTTTATGGTTTTCTTCGAATCAAACACTATTGGCTATTGGATACATGTTTTATAACTAGGTACTTACATAGAAAATAGAATCAAGGAAACTTTTTTTATACCTAATGTAATAGCACGGAATACATAATAGGTAAGTACCTATCTAACGGTATTTTAGGCTCATGGTCGTATAGATACTCCACTACGAGTTACTCTCATTAGAATATAAGGGAAGATGCAGTCTTATTTGAGTATTAATTATATCACAATCTAAGAAAGTTTGCTACAAAATACATAGCACTCTTTGCCGTTAGGTTGGTAATCAGCCGCCGCCGAAGCCTCCTACTAAAACAGACCAGTGCCTATCTAATCAGTAAACGTAACTCGATTACAGTAGGTAATCGATTATATCGAGACTGCCGCAGAGGTAGGTAGCTGAGCCTGGAACGCGCGCCGGTCGCATGCCGAATTAGCTCATTAAACAACTCGAGGCTTCGTTCCAAATTCGACCCTCTTAAGATTTATCCCCCGACTTTCGCTATTGCCAATTTGAATACGGCCGCCTGCAGACCGCAACTCTCGATTGGTACTGAATTTGAAATTGGTCATTCCTGGCCGCAGATTTTCGGGTTGCCATTTAAACTGGTAATATTTAAGATTATTTTGAAGTCTCGAGTCTTTGAACGTGGAATCGCTTTGAATAAACGTTATGATTTTATCTTCTCTTATAATAAAGAAGACGTAGAATGGATTATTGCAGTAAAAAATCAATAGTTACAATGTTTACGTAGGTACCTGTCAGTGTAACTTTTTTGCCGTGCTTTATGAGAAAAATCTATATTACAAACTAGCTAACCCAGCAAACGCTGTTTTGCCATTAGAGACACAAATAATTGCTTATGACCTACTCTGAGACCCAGCAAACATACACTATTAATTCCTAACCAATCAGTCGAGCCGTTTCGGAGGAGTTTGGAACAAATTGGCACGAAAATTTTGTATACCGATTAGAATAAGTATATCATCTTTTTAATCTAGAAAAACGTGGTTTCGTATCATAAGTGTGCCCATAATTTATTTTTATCAGTACATTCCACACATCACAATCTAGCCCCAAAGGAAGCGATAGCTTGTGTTATGGGTACTAGATAACAGATAAATATACATACATATTAATTTACATAAATATAATATATTGAAAAACACCCAGACACTGAAAAAACCAGTCGTGGGAATCGAACCCACGACCTCCGACGCAGACGGCATCGGCAGGTTCGCTACCGCTATTCGGTCGCCATTCGGTCGTCACATCAGACTGAGGTTCACTGTTTCCCAGGCTTCCTCAGCGAGTACCGCCAATATAATTAATACGAAAATGAAGAGTTTAGTATGGATTTTATTGTAGATACCTGCTCATTCATGACCAAGCTACTTTCACGCTTTTTGTCTCCACAAACCTGTTTCAATTTGGCGAATATTTATAGTGCCTAAATTGGACTTCGGAGACGATAAAAACCTTTAATTACAGAGCTTTAAAATGGCACCCAACGGACTTCATTGGAAAAATAATCAACGAGGTAAGTATACGCGCAAGAAGTTCATTATCCGCACAGAATTCTGTCAACGTAATTTCTATCGATAAAAACGCGTCCGATCGCATTTAAAGAGGTTTAGATGGAGTTTTTATAGAATTTTTTTCGATGTCCGGGCACGGGTCAAGCGCGCTGAGACAATGGGCAGCGCGGCTGGCTGTCGCGCTCGATGTTGCCACATGAAATGTAGCTGAATTCCCTACAAATACTTTAAAAGTATTGTTGTTTTAACCCTCTTTATGGCACACTACCAACTGGGGGATGATCCGTTGACAGAGTGGCTTTCAAAAGTTGAAAATCCCATCACGCCAGCCAAGTGTGGGTTAGCAGGCTACACAGACTTGAAAAATTATGGACCATGTGGGTTTGCTCATGATGTTGACCTTCTTCGCCTAGCAAATAGCAATTAATATTGCAATTTTTTGTTGGAGAGTAAATAAGACGGGGGGTTACTAAAAAGGTTTTGGGGACATTATTTTGTAAAAATCTAAATATATTTTTGAAAATGTAAGACAAACATGTTCATATTTCTTTAAAGAAAGGCATTTTTTCTTGCTTATTATTTTTAAAGAGTCTCTTTTATTTGCCATGCAACACCAATTAAATATTATATCATTGTTTTTTTCTTGAACGAAAATCATTAATTTAAACAAAATAACATGATTTAAATACACGTAATAAAGAGATAAAAAAACTATAATAATACGTTGAGTTCATGCCTTTGAGTTCTCCACAACGTTCTGTTCTAAGAAGTCCGCGACACCACAATATGTTGGTCTAAGGTTGACTCATTTAACGAGATATGGAAACATCAAAATTCATGCAGACGAGGCCGCGGGCAACGGCTAGTGGTCTAATAACCATGTTAATCATTTAATTTATGACAATGTGTGTTTCTTCGAACTCCCAAAAAAAAGTTTAAAACGTTTAAAATTAATAAATTACCCTAAAAATAGGGTAATTATTTCACATGCAGCAGCACTGTTCGTGCCGCGCGCTCGGTTCCGCGTGCCGCGGCCGGTCCCATTCAGCGCTAATCGCTTCATTCACCGGCGAGGCAGCGCTTTTTCTTCTGCAGCGACGATCGGTCATGCATTCCAACTAAACGTAGCCCGATGTCGTGTAGAGCTATTCTAGCTATTGAAGCTACCTATTCTGGAAAGACATTTTTGTAACTTTGGAATTCGAATTCGTCTCTATGTGTCGGAAATAGAAAAAGTGAGATGATGAATTTACAAAGGATTTTGATTGTCCACCGTAAACCACTTATTTTGTCACTTGCCCTTTTCACTTCCTTCAATCCTTTTTATACTCACCAAAATTATTTAAATTAAAAACACGAATAAATAAATTGGTAGCACAACAGTTATTTCGATAATATATAAATATAATGAAAAAAACTACCAAAAACTTTATTATAGGATTCTAACTGTGAACAAAACAATTAAATGTTTGTCACCGCTTGTGGGAAACGAGATCAAATTGACGATTTTTTAATTAAAAACGGTTTAATTACTGAGCGTGACTAAATTACTGAAGCAAGAAGTAGCAACTAATTATAAAGTTCTTGGAATTGCGGATTTTGACTTTCCATGATTAAGTACCTGTGGGTGTTTTTGTTTTGGTCACAATTTTTTTGGGCGAAGTTATTGAGGAAAGACTAAATTTTAGGTTGAATTATGTAGAATTGTTATTGAACTTAGAAACCGAATTCTATATATTAGAGACCTGGCAAAACCACTACTGAATAATACTGAGCCGTTTATTTCTACTTTTTAGAAAACGGCGCGGCGTGGTAAAAGAAAACGAGTACGAAAAATGTTCCTACAACATCGTTGCAGATAATAATCATGGAAGCATTAAGCTGCGCGAGTAGGTACCTAATAAATGCATGAAACTTGATAGCACTACTAGAACAGTAGTTGTTGCAACGGATTTACAAGTTCAGTGGGTAGAGAGGACACGACGGGAGCTCTCGTCCAGGTGGTCGGTGCTGCTCGCTGCTGCGCGTCGCTGCGGCCGTGAGTCATGCGCGGGCGCAGCGTCGCGTGTAACCCAACCCCGCGCCGGCGCATAACGCCGCGGTCGCCATAACATAATTAAAAATGATTTAAAGCATTCGCTCCGGCTGCTTTGTTTCGCGCATTATGTTTCACTTGTTCGCGTCGCCGTCGCGGCTTCACCTCCGTTTTTTAACGCGGCCGCTCTTAATTCTGTCACAGTTTTTATAACCCTTTTGTGTTTATTAATGCCCTTTCGGCTCCAGTAGCGCTACGCTTCTCGGAACGGTTTTGACGCGACATTTCTTGGCCGTCGCCGTCGCGTCCCTGCGTTAATGAAGCATCCGACTCCGCAGCCTGGACCCGTTAGGTTAGAGGTCCAAATTTTTGAATAGTTAATTGCCTTTTTTTCTCATTTAGTTATAGTCGCCGACGTCCACGGAATTCGGCGATAAATAAACGTAGGTAGGTAGCTTATACGTAGCCAATCGGGTCCGTAAATAACCGAGTGGGAATAAAGTATTATAATAATAGCCTTTAAAACTGAAGGTGAAGTAGGTAATAAAATTTTAATACATCTTTGGTGAACAATAGCAGTATTAAGGCGGGAGGCGCGGGCTGTAAATAAGTATGAAAAGGATTAACTCCGGCTTGTTGACGCGTCGCGGCCGGTTATCGGGTGCAGTGTGCGCGCGCGCAGGCTGCAGCACGCCGCGCCGGTTGCGACTCACGAGCGGTTCCACTGGGCGACCGTGTCCGGGCCGCCGAAAAATAATTATTCACGGGTCATACATTACTGTTGATTGTTGACGACTCTCAAAACTCTCACGTACAATCGCCTCTCTGGTAAAGGGAACATTGGTAGTATGTCCTAATTTTCAAGAAAAAAAGAAAAAACATGTACTTATTTCAAATAATTATGCCACATGTAACAAACACAAAGTGCTTACGTAGGTACTAAAACGATGCCTGAAGCTTCCCCCACCCGGGCAACAAAAACCAAATAATTGCCCAAGTGGCAGAAGCACCAGACACCGCCTGTCACGTGTGGCACAACTCAGATATAGGCCCCAACTCAGCATGGTGTTGTTGGTGAGACATACCTACAGTCAGAATGAAATGAAATGGGCTATGGCCAAACCACCAAACTCTTCTGTTACTAAGTCTTCTATGACTATATCAGTGGATGTGGCTGTTGGATGGCTATAGCTCATACGAGGAGAGCTAAAGCACGAATAGGTCATTTCTCAAAGCCCTTTATCATTGACTCGGTATAACTGATAGTGACTGGGAATAGTGACTGGCTTTGCGCGGGTAGACCACATTATTATGTCAAAGTCTCATTATACACTGGATGTAAGAAAACAGAAGACTCTACATCACTTTCGAGGAAATGATACTTGGTGATTTCCAATATTGTATGTATAGTAATTTAATCACTACTTGGATCGGAATACATTGCGGGTTGGTATCTATTTATCGAGCATAGTAATCTCGTGAAGCTATTGCCGTCGTGTCGATTCTTCGAAGTCTCTCGGCTTCTGGCTTCAGAAGCGCTGGTGATCCATCACTTGGTCGATCCGTCACCGCGCGCGGGCGACTCGAAGGACAGTCGAACGCATGTTTTATAGATCGCTAGCTGCCTTTGACATTTTGCTTTATGTACTTGACTTACCTACATGGATTACGGTCTCTTTGCGCAGATTATTATAAAAAGCTGGTTGCTATTCATTAAGATGTAAAAGTAAATGCAATTGTTCATATTTTTAAGGGTTTATGTTAAGGTTTACAATCAACACATAGCTGTTGGCACATAATGTAAAGATAAGTTGAGTATCCAAAGTGAATTAATTAATCAATTTCTTCATCAACTGATTATCATCGTTTCCAAAAAAAAAATTGAGCAAAATTAGAAAGCCCTAATGCATTATTTTGCTATAATAAGCAGAGCGTTATGGTCAAATTCGTTGCATTTGAGAGGTCCGTGCACCGTAATAGCTTTAAAAAGGGGAGATAAAGACAGTTACAAGCCCGCACGTCAAAAGCAGCATAAATTCGCTTTTACCACCCAAACATTACCTTATTGAATTCGCAACAAAGGAGAAAGAGCAGCCATTTAATTAAACGCAGCATTTAAAACATGAAAGGCATCTGCATAAAAATATTGGTGAGCTATTCGGTTTTAATTTATCTCGCGAATGCAGCGGAGCGTCGGGCTCGGAGCTCGCTCCGGCGGCTGAGGCCGCGAGTCCATCTTTGTTAATTAGTTTTTTGTGGCGGGTGGGGCGGTCGACGCCATCAAATTACGATGAGTCGGCCTTTCGGCTACCGGCGCCGCTGATAATAATTACACACTCGTTACTACCGTTCTGCCGCTGCAGCGCCGCCCGCGCCGCGCTCGAGGAGAAATCACTCACGCCATTGTGTAAGAGCTGATATAATTCAGAGACGCGTTCTATGATCTATCGCTGTTCTGTGACCGATGACCACGAAGTAAAAAATGTTGTCGCCATTGAATAGATCTGCCCACGAAAGGGGAAATCTAGGCTTGTTTGTAATTCTATTTGTGGTTTCTCCCAAAGATTTCATTCTTGGGGAGTAAAGTAATCAAGTAGGTACTTCGTTCGACTTGATTACTGTGCCAAATGAAACCTAACAACTGATGTCCAAGGATGAAGAGCGCAGTGTATCGTATCATAGCATGATATTGCAATGCAAAATTGTGGGACGCACTGCATCTGACACGCGCATGCGTGAATTAATATTATGTGAATGTCTTGCTTGTCGTGTCATTCTGTAATTATTATTAAAAAAAAACGAAAAGTTATATAACACGTTAATTAGTTCTAATTGGGTGGTAAGTAACATCTCCGAAACTGTGGGGAGAGGAGATGTCGAAATAACGAAATCTGATTGGTTAATAAAACACAGCTCCGATCCACTCCGCAATGGTGGAAACCGGGCTATAAGCAGAAAAATGACAGAAATATAAAAGAACAGGCTTTACAATAGTCATAATAAATGATGTCACGTAACATCTGTACACTAATGGCCTATTGGCTATTGACACTGTTGGCCGTCAGTGTCACTACGTCCGTCGTGGTACCAACCTTACGCAAAATGTCACCACGCACACTCATTGGTCAAATCAAATAGCGCGCGCTAGCTTCCCCAAAATCACTCACACAAAAAATATCCAGTAACCGAGAAGAAAGAAGTTACACTTCAAACAAAAAAGGCGAACTTGTAACTTGATGTTACTATGTTTTGCATCATGAGTAAGTAAAGTATATGCTTCCAATAAAGAAGATAAGATATGTTCCGGTGCATACCAACGAGTGCATAACCGGGAGAAACCGTATCTTCAATTAAAATTACTCAACCCGCTCGATACAATATAATCAGTGCACTAGTTTGTTTTTTCTAATGAACGACGCTGCGTGAAGAGCATAGAGCCGTGAAGCCGCTAAGTATCGTCGATAAATTCCATCGATAAAATCGGCGACGTCGACAGCGCTCGGTAATTTCTTAACGACAGCGTAACCCGGTGGCGACGCGTGCGCGTACGCATTTTATTTCTCTGATCTCGAGATGCCGACTCGGAAATAATCGTCATCCACTCAACATAGATGGTAATCAAGTAGACTATTACGATCTTAATGTAACTTTTTTTTGGACACTGAACGAGAATTGGAGATCGAATCGTGACTATGGCTACCACGTGTCTTGGCTTTTAGTGCATCTAAAGAGATGTCTGCTTGAGATATATTTGATTTAGATGCTTTCGTACTTACTTCATGCTAATAACTGCCAGTTTATAATCCTAAAAAAAGTCTTTTGAAAAATTTGAAGCCACCATCATTGCATCGAATTAATTAAATACAGGTACATACCTATACCCAAGTACGTTGAGTGCACGCTCAAAAATCAATCAAAACAGAAGTAGTTCTCTTATTTAATTGACGAAACAATTTCTTAAGTGTTAATGAATGACGAAGCTATTCTTGATACTCAATTTTGAAGAGTTGTATAGACTGTGATAGCGTAGTAGGTGCCTACGTACCTACCTATGTAGGCTTCATTTCAAGCCCGTTACAAACACAAATTAATTAAAATAGATTAAAAATAAAAATAGATAATATTCGGGCTTTCGCTTTCAAATCAAAGGCTTGGTTGAGAGGTTTACGTGGGTTTGCATACCTGAGACCCAAAAGTTATCTAATTTCTAAATATAAAAGAAGAAACTGACTGACTGACTGATATATCAACCCACAGCCCAAACCGCTGGGTCTAGACTCTATGGAAACTCCAAATAAACTTGGCACACACTGTCCCTATGATGTCTAGGGATGCACTAAGAATTTTTTTCTCGAAATTCACCCCCTAAGGGATTAGACGCTCTAGCTGTTTACGATCCGATAGATGGAATAGAAAAGGATCATTATTTAGAAAAGGATGGCCATCATTTTAAAAACTCGAGCTGCAGTTTTGAATTCTGATGATAATGACGAATTTTCAAAAAAAAAAGAAAACTGGTTATAGAGACCCAAAAGTTATTTACTTTCTAAATATAAAAGAAGAAACTGACTGACTGACTGATATATCAACCCACAGCTCAAACCGCTGGGTCTAGACTATGGAAACTCCAAATAAACTTGGCACACACTGTCCCTATGATGTCTAGGGGTGCACTAAGAAAAGATTATTCAAAATTCACCCCCTAATGGACTAGACGCTCTAGCCGTTTACGATCCGATAGATGGAATAGAAAAGGATCATCATTTAGAAAGGATGGCCATCATTTTAAAAACTCGAGCTGCAGTTTTGAATTCTGATGGTAATGACGAATTTTCAAAAAAAAAGAAAACTGGTTATAGAGACCCAAAAGTTATTTACTTTCTAAATATAAAAGAAGAAACTGACTGACTGACTGATATATCAACCCACAGCTCAAACCGCTGGGTCTAGACTATGGAAACTATGGAAACTCCAAATAAACTTGGCACACACTGTCCCTATGATGTCTAGGGGTGCACTAAGAAAAGATTATTCAAAATTCACCCCCTAATGGACTAGACGCTCTAGCTGTTTACGATCCGATAGATGGAATAGAAAAGGATCATCATTTAGAAAGGATGGCCATCATTTTAAAACTCGAGCTGCAGTTTTGAATTCTGATGATAATGACGAATTTTCAAAAAAAAAAGAAAACTGGTTATAGAGACCCAAAAGTTATTTACTTTCTAAATATAAAAGAAGAAACTGACTGACTGACTGATATATCAACCCACAGCTCAAACCGCTGGGTCTAGACTATGGAAACTCCAAATAAACTTGGCACACACTGTCCCTATGATGTCTAGGGGTGCACTAAGAAAAGATTATTCAAAATTCACCCCCTAATGGACTAGACGCTCTAGCTGTTTACGATCCGATAGATGGAATAGAAAAGGATCATCATTTAGAAAGGATGGCCATCATTTTAAAAACTCGAGCTGCAGTTTTGGATTCTGATAATAATGACGAATTAAAAAAAAAAGAATACTGGTTATACAAATAGGTATCCTCGCTATGCGTCAAAAGTTTATTTCTTGTAGACCTGAATTAAAATAGAGAGAACTTGATACGGATGTTGTTTTCTGATCTCAAATTCTTTTACACCGAATCACTGGCCGGCCCGAGGTGCTACCGTCTTTGTTGCCTATTCATTGGGCTCGAATGAGCTTCTTTTTAATTACTACACTTTAGGGTTGGCGAGAGGTTAAAAATATTGAAAATATTATTAACTTAAGTGGTACATAATAATTTTGTAATGTGTTTATTCTGGCAGATGTAAGCAAGTAGGTACTTATTTTCATATAACTGTCAAGTTTTTAATATTCATTTTATAAATATATATTTCATTAAATAATACGTGGTTTGATTTAAACATTTATTATCATCTATATTTCGACAGTAAATTCGACATAAAATTTTATAGCTAGTTTTGTACAGTCACTACCAAAATTCATTTATTTCGACAATCTAGTATTATCGTAATTTTAATTACTTTAAAAAGTCAATTAATAGAATTCTTATGATAATAAAAATATAGAGTAAGATTACATTGAAGTTATAGAGAAAGATTAGATGATATTTTTTAAATTCCCAAAATTCTTCTTATTCAGGGTTTTTCTTTCTATAGAGAAGTCCAGTGCTCAGTTTTGGGCAAAGGTTAGGTAGTGAATGGATTATGAATTATGATGATGACGATAATTTTATACCTTTTATTGTAGTGGCAACCCTATGCAGCGAAGTATAGTGCGAGGTAGCTATACACTATACAAGTGGAACGTGCAGCCATGTTACATTTATCTTTAATTAAAAACCGGAGAGGCCATCACTAGATTAGTGGAAGCCGTCACAAAAAGGGTTACGAGCGCCCGAAACACCTTCCCGATTCGTCACGAGGCACAGCTTTATTTTTATTCGAGCGAGCCCTTTGTTAACCCTAACCGAATTTGCTGTTCAATAAAAACAGTCTAATTAAGAAATGTTCGGGGAGCCGTTAAAAGATTTCGCGTTCTTATGTCCTGAATGACCGAACTCAAATTTTATCGCGTTAAAATATTTCTGTTTGTCTGATTCTTGATGGTTTCAAGGTGTGTTCTTTTGGCTTTGCTGCGTACAGTTATTTGGTTTATGATCTTCTGTTTGAAATGAAGCGCGTCGTCAATAGTTTTTGTGCAACGATTTATTTTTGTTTGCTCAGAAATATCTGTGTTGACGAAAGTAAACCAAATGATTCAAATATATTTTGACTCTTTGATGTAGAAAAACATGTTGATGTTTCTTTAATTTTTTTAAATTATATCGTGTTACTTTTCCAATAATCAACTAGCATACTTAAGTAAGGCTTCATCCACACATCTTGCCCACGCGCATACTATGTTCAGAAGCAGTTTGCGCAGGTAAACGCATACTTACTCGGAAAAGGTTAAACGATAGCTTATGGAAATGAAGTAGACATATTATCGATATCGCTATTATTAACGGGCGATATCCGATCGACAAATTAACACGTGACTTATCGCAAACAACTGTCATTCTTATATATTTTTTGGAATATCGTTCTATTTAGTTATGTATTGAGCGATCTACAGGTACTGACGGGTGTCTGTAACAATCGTTAATGAATCAAATGACTATAGGGCTGCTTGAATGATAAGGAAACTGAAAAGATGTATGTCAAATTAGGGGACCATTTTAATAATTATTGCAAGTGATTCCATCAATCATTGATTTTATCAACATCAGATGAACAACTTCTTCGTCTAATCATAAATAAGCTTTAAATAAAACACTCGAGTGATATACACAAATCTATATAATGTAATCATTGCCCGGTATCTAAATGTCATAATGAAATGAAAACATTACAGTGAAATGTCTGAAAACAGGCCGTTCGCTTTCATTACTGCTGATATAAATCAAAATAATACCAAGCAAAGATGGCGCATGAAAATCAGCCCATCCCTCCGCCGGGTGATTTATGCCGGTAATTTTCCGGCCGGTTGCGAAAGTAACCTGCGATTTTTCTTCGCATACACGTAATTAGATAATTTTCATGGATTTTTGTTCTTGGATCGTGTTTTATGCGAAAGGAAAATTTAAACGCTCTTCAATGGATAATTGGAGATGTTGGATTGCAAAATTTTGACAATCTGTGATTTTTCAGAGTTATACATAATATATATATGATATGTTCGGTTGTGGTCACCGTGTTAAAGTACAATAACATTTTATTTTAAAGAAAAAGATTAATAAAAAATCTGCATGCATGAAAGTTTCAATTGTGCGACTATGAAGCCTTCGTATCCGCGTATGACCAGCTTGGTGGTAGTGGTACGAATGAAAAAGTGAAAAAAAAATCAGAACTGTAGTGCTAATGGATTTGGGGATCGGTTATCTCTATTGCAATTTTTTGTAGAGAATTTGGTATTAAGCAGGAAGAGAACTGATATGGAAAATCAGATTTAAATACCAAATGAATTATAATTATAAAGATACGGAGTCGCGACATTTCGTAAGGGTATTAATTTAGGTCAATTCTTTAATTGCCTACTTCACGCTAAGCTTTTAATAAATTCGGGGATAGTCGGCTTAGCTCTGAGCGACCAAAAAATACACAAGCCGGGCCCGCTGCGCCAAAAAAAGGACAGATTTTAATTTATAAGAGACAGGACAAACGATTAATAATTTATTTGTATCGTCCGTTTCTTGCGCGCGAGGGTCCAAGCGTTAAAAACAACCGTTAAAAGTTAAAACCGGCGACTTTGTGTAGCTCGCGCTTAGCCCGAAATGCCAATTGCGGGTAGACACAAGTATACAGCGGGTCGGAATGTCGCTTTAAAAAACCTCGCAAATAAATAAATCGCGTCGCACGCACCGACCGCGAAAAAAAACCACCGCCATATTCGATTCTTTAATGTGATTTTGAAAAAATAGAAGTAAGCGGAGGCTGGCTTCGATTGAAAATGAATGAGGGCGAGCGCGATAGTGGAAATTAGCATTGAGCCGGGATTCAGGAGCGGCCTTTGTGCGATCATATCGAGGTGTATTCTTTGCGCTTTTTACGCCGCGTCGCGCCCGCGCCGCGCCTCGCCCGCGCGAGCCCTTTGAGTCCTTATTACGGCACTGTCGCCTTTTTGTTGACAATAATTAAGGGCCACTGCAATCGAAGTTCGCAACGTGGGCCGATAAATTTATGGCAGACGTCAACCGTGTTTAACGAAAGGACGGAATTAATTCAAGCATTTGGAGACTATATTAAGGATTACTTTTTATCATTATAATATAGGTATCTACCTACAAAATGTTGTATACTATACATAATATTGGACATTACGCAAAATTTTACCTTGTCGCCATTCAAAATATGTTAAAAATCAAAAGGTTAAAAACGATAACTGTATATAATCCACTTTGTTCTTATACATACAATAACAAACATACTCGTAGGTATATAACCGACTCAGTAACTCGCCGTAGAGGCGATAGGTGCGTTATCGCAAATCACTGCCGCACTGGCTTATCGATACAAAAGGCCGTGAAATCACGCGGGCGGCGATTTATAAATTAACGATTACGCACATATCGAATAATAAAGGCAACAATGGGATTCAATGCAGATGAGCGGAGGGCGCGGAGCGGAGGCACCGATCGACATTTGTATGCGATATCTAAGCTCACAATTGGATGCCGGCGCGAGGCTTCGCGCTAATGGTACACTATCGAGTGATCGCTCGCCTTGAGAAGTGGCGACCGCCTCGGAATGGGGACCACACGGCACCGCACCACACACAATAAATAAATACAATGCGGCGATTTATTAAACGGCGAGGTACCTACAACTAGCGCACCGATACGATCGATCTCCCGTCTCATTTAGCGGAACACAATTATCCTCCAACCCACCACCCACCGTGTACGAGCTCTCTGTCTGCTCTACAATCAGACGCCTTCAGAGACGATTATTAAAAAGTTAATTATCTTTAAAACCCAATGCATCAGGTGTCACATCCTGCGTATCAGTGGCTTCATGAGTTGGCAGTTACCGTAGCTACGTACGAACTACGTTTCGTAGCGTATAATGTATCTATTCATTAGAATAAACACCACGAGCTTGGTGTCTGACATCTAAATACGTTGAGAATTGAGATTTAATGATAATTAAATTTGAGAACATATTTTTATAAACCGAACATTACTGAATAAGTAAGTAAGATAAGCATAATATAACAAGTATACACAATACACATTTGTTAACAATTTAAAAAAATACTAATAAAAATTATCCTTAGTTATGAAAGTAAAATTATGTAAAATTATAATCGTAAGGTGAATATACATTTTTCTTGTGTTGAATATGCAATCCAAATTATTGTAATATGCAATTAAATATTGTAAATACCGCAATTTTAACGCCAAGAGAAACGCACTCAAAAAGTTTTTATGGTCTCGGCGCGGTTTAAAAAAGGTCAAAGTAATTAAAATGTCCGAACAGCGATTTTTAAGTCGAGACCTTTATGTTTGCGCTTATTAATTAAACCTGCCTTTGCCACAATGACCAGTAAATGCTCTTGACACGGCAGATGATTCATATCTCAAAAATTTAAAAGTCATACGAGTAATAAATAACTCCCGAAGCCACGCGAAAGCGTTGCTGGCGAAGATTATACACTGCGGAAAATAAATAATTACTTGATTGATTTTACTTGCGTCCGAGGCGTTTACATCAAAACCAGATTTTATAACACGAAATTTACGGAAATTACAAAATAAAATCCTGTTGACGACACTCGATAAAATTTTTTAACCAGCTTTACCTACATGTAGTCCTACAGATAGGTACATCAGCTGGCCTATAAGGATAGACACAATAATATAAGAAAACTTACTAACAGAAGCAGCTGTTAGTAAGTTTTCTTATAATTTCAAGAGTCTCTTTGCACAGATCAATTGGATTTTTGAAATATAGCTTAAAAGTGGAGACTGGAGTCAACGGTTACGCCAACAAACCGTTACGTCATTACAGTAATAACGTTTAACAAAGTGAAATCATAAAGTATCACTGCCGGATAGACTTAACAAAGACAACTAATAAATTAAGTATAACTTATTTGGGTGAGTTAGGTTAGTAATAATCAAACTTGCTCATATGACTATTTATGACTTTGCAATGCATATTTGACGAACATTCTATGAAACACTACAATACGCGTGGTCCGACACGCATTTGGCCAGTTTCTTATTTTATAAGTGGTCGCTATTTCTCCGGCCATTCGCTCTCCACTCGCCAGCAGTAGCCCGCATCTCGCCGATACAGGTCCCAATTAGTCACCGCCTCACCCTTTTGTTGATGAAACAGAATTAGCAACAGGTAATTTGTGTGCCTGATTGAGTGCTCATAAAGCGAATGAGGTAGCGCATTGCGACCAGATTGCTGTCGTTGAACTCTACCCACTCTTTACTCTACTGACTATGCATATTGCATATACGCATCGTGTATATGCAATAAGTATTCATAGTCGGTAGAGAGATTTATCTACCCATTTTATATGCAATATGTATATACTATATGGATAAAATTTTAACGGCCGGTATTACCTACCTCAGTTTGTCTAGCAAGATCCTCTGTCATTTAAGAAATACTGATATAAATCTATATAATTAATGTGTACCGAAAACATAAATCCTGCATAAAAAAATCTCAACACAAAAAATCTCAAATTCGACTCCAGACCTTGATGAAAAATCGTACGGCTTTAAAATTATTTAAAAATTGGAACGTGTAATTTTAAGTACTTTTCTAAAATTTATTTTTTTAATTTCGATTTAAAAAGGGAAAACGTTGCTTCTGCGCCGCACCCAAACAAAATGTTCCCAAAGAGCAGTTAGTCGTTTCAATTAGTACGTTTTCTTGAACGCGACTAAAATCGAATCCTCCATATACCTCCGATTTCTTTTCAAAAATGGAACACACTGTATCAACTCTTGTCACTCGAAACAATATGCGTGTCGAAGTGAAGCCAATTGATTTTAGCAGACTTTTATTGGCCCTGTCGATATTGCGTCAACACGGCTGAAAAGTTTATTGAACCTTATATTAATGTTACCAAAAATAATCCATCAATCCCGGTAAAAAATTGATAAAAAAAACAGTAAACATAAATTGTATTGATGTTAATACAATAAATATGAATATTTGTAGAAATCTTTAAAATAAAGTATGCCAAAAGCATGATATGCGTACATATTTCAAAATATTATGAAAGTATTAACAAATTAAGACTATACTTACTATGCGTTTTTTATTGGTCGCATTTCCATAAAAAAGTATAAGTATGAGGCGTAATATTTTTTCTTTTACTTCTTTCAATTTAACCATAAATAAATAGGTTTAAGCCAAAAGTTGATTTGTCATTTTGGTCAAAGGTTGACTTACTGATTTTTTATGAGCGCGCATCACACATCAAAAAATGAGGAAATTCGAGCATAAACTGATAAGATAAAAAAAGTGTCTTTGTAATTTCACACATTTCACACGATTTTTCGAACTCGTTACGACGTCTGTCACTTTATACGACACTGACAGAGCAGCTCGCGGAGTAAAGTCAATTGATTTTGGCATTTTATTGCCCGAGCCAACAGTATTGTTTTGAGGTGGCTGATGCGTTGATTGAAATGCGTTGTTTTTCGTTGGTTTAATAAAAAAATAAAACAAAAAGGAAATAAACATTGACATTTTATTGTTAATTGAAATGCAGGGTTAGCATACCATTGATTCGGCCAGGTAATCCAGTGATAATTAAAATAATTCCTTTCTTATCTGTTTTCTATACCATGAAGAGAACCGGTGTATAAAATTTCACTTTCTAGGATTAAAAGTTTGGGCAGTGATTAGTCGGGAAAGTAAATGAACGAATCAGAGTTTTTCTTTTTGTAGGTACGAGTATACTTATGTAGGATTTATTACCACTAATCATCATCATATTATTAAGAGAAATGTTTTTATAACAAAGTTCATTCGAAATGGCTTGACAGATTTTTATGACATTTTTTGAGTTGGTTGGTATGAGTATGAGAATAGGACGTAAAGTGTTTTTCACACATATAAGCGAGAAATAATTTATATGGCAAAACAACTTTACCGTATCAGGTAGTATTTATATAATTATGTTTATACGTGTAAGCCTTATAAAGCATCTTTGACTTTTGTTAATTTAATACAAATGAACTAAAAGCTGTATCAGTTCGCACGTTTAATTGAGGGGAGGGCATCTGAAGCCTTCGTGTTATCGCCCGCACAAATCATTCGTCAGGAAGCAGCAGTGACGTCGCCCCCCTTAAGCAAAATATCCGGGATATTAATCATTGCGCCTATAGTTAGGATAAATGACTCAATGAACGCTCGACTCCTCGCTATTGACTTATCCGGTGTAAATGTCCAAATTAATTGATTCCAATAGATTTCTATTTATTTTTAATCAGTTCGGATCAGTGTTTGATTTTTATCTGGATTTATTTGATTTACAACTTTGGATCTTTGATTGATTTAACGAAATAACTGACATTCTTTAGGTAGGTAGGTCCTTTACCTACAACTTTTCGAAAATTACCTATCTAAAACAGCGTATATATTAATACGCTGTTTTAGATAGGTAGAGGACTATGTATTGAACTATTTATTATTTATTGTTTGACCGTTATGTGTTAAAATCAAAACTATAACACTGAAATTAACACAAAAATTTTTGACCGCACTATGGATGACATTCATAAGGGTTGTGACAGACAACAGACGGACGGATCCCAAAGTGATCCTATAAGGGTTCCGCATTTCCTAACGGAACCTTTTTTTCCGTATGGAACTGTAACACCCATAGTTTATTAGTTCTATCAAAATAAAACGTATTCATTAGTCTCTATATACAAAAATGAATCGCAAAATGTGTTGGTAAGCGCAGAACTCAACGCCTGGACCAATTTGGCCAATCATTTTTTTAAATTTCTTTTTTGTATTTAACATACGTGTTAGGTAAAGGTATGGTATGAATTTTCGAATATATTATGCTAATTAAAAAGAAAATTTGGATTTGCATATTTTGTTCGTCACTTCAAGAAAAACTACGCACTACTGCGCCACCAATAGAATTAGCAATGTATGATTGATTGTAGAGCGATAGAGCGGCGCAGGCGCAGCAGTGCGGCGGGTGCGCGGGGCTCGCTCGACCAGCAGTACCTAAGTGATAAATAAAGCGTAATCGAGAGACGGAAACAGTCAATGAGTAAATCTCGTCCGTCAATTTATTTAAATTATTTATTAGTGCCCGCTATAGACACCCGGGCGCGATCGTTTTCATTGCGCGTTCACAGAGAGCGCTCCGGACGCGGCCAGTGCGAGACACAACACGTGGCCTCGATATCGATAAATTATATTATTACATCGACAAAATCTTTGCAGCGATGTGTATTTGTTAAATTCACACAAAGTGTTATTATAGTATGTAGTATCGCCATCATTGTAGGCCTTATTATTCGATAATTTAAGTTAATGGCCTGTTAAACCTTCTCTTGTTTATGATTAAGCGATTTTATCATACGTCATCCTATATGGTTAGTCTATCTCAAAGTTAGACCAGACCACAGGCTTACTGATCAAGAAAAAGCGAAAGGTATAAAAAACTATTTAATTACATCAAAAATAGTTTAAATAAACCGAATTTTACCTACCCGCATTTTATGGAAAAGCTATTAAAAGCTGTGAAAGTACAATATAGATTATAATTATTGTACCTATTTATATAAAAACGAGACGCGCACGTCGCAAGGCAAAAACTGTTAAACAGTAAATTTCAAAAGACATTAGAAGGCTTTCTTACAAATTGTTTACGGTAAATTAAGATGGAGAGTAAAAAAAACAGATAGAAAGTTATACAAAGACGGTTCTTTATAAAACTTTTTAAATATCTTATTTTTACAGGCAGAACATTTCCTAAAAAATATAAACTTAGCTGTCTTCAGTTGTTAACTTGAAGTTTTGTTACAGAAAAAATCGACAAATGTTTTGCAGACGGCACTATTCACGACTCGAATTAGTTATTTGTGCAGATACAACACAATGGATGAGGAAATAATATACTCGCATGTACTTACATACACTATGCCGAACACGTATTGGTGTGCGGCGTTGTGTGTGCGTGAGATTGTAGACATAGCTTTTTATTTGAGTGTGTGTGTGACGTAACAGTCAGCGTCGAACAAAACGTAAGTGTGCGTTTGTGTACTATGTTTCACGCAAACACAGCGTTGCGCGCCAAGATGAGTTGTGGTCAGTATACCAGGAGATTGTAATTGGCGTAATTGGACGAATCTGGACGCACTTAATAATGTTCCATTGTCGTGATTCAAACGGCAATTCACCGTTTGTGTAAGATGTGATTCATTAATGTGAAGGTTAACGTTTTCATTCCGATTGATAGATAAAGAGTTGTTTTTTTATGGTGATCGATCTAATTCATACTTCCTAGTACTCGTAAAAAGGCTGAGGACCAGCTATCTACCCTGGGTTGGTTATAATTACTATATGCTGTAAGGCAAACACGAAATGTCGAACGAATGACGAATCAACAATTAAGTATTGTTGCTGGATGGTCAAATTTAATGAAAAATGTTTTCAGTGATTATGTTTTTGTAATTCTCGTAGATGGACGTCTCAGGCGATGAACGTCCACACCGGTTTCTACGTCATTTTAAGTCCACATACTCCTTATCTAGGCCTGGGCATACTATACGCCCAGCGAGTCACCAGGCCTCTTGATCGTTTTGACGTAGCCTTGATGTTCTCATTATTATGATTGAAATTAAAAGTACGTACCCATTGATATCTGTGATGGTCCAGAAGTGTTTCAGCACGGCTTTAGCGATCAGGTACCAGATCTGCGTCCACACCCACGAGGACTTATCGATGGACGACGAGAGGAACTCCTTGGTCTCATCGTCGGGAGATAGCTGGACAAACTTCTCTTCTAAGTCCGGGCTCAACTTGCTTTTATCAACTCGGTACCACTGAAACAATTGAAACATTTACAGTTTGGTTACAGCTAAGATATATTGATAGTTTTTGTTGAATGAGGAGATGTGGGTCAGAAGAAATCCGAATTGAATCAAAAAGTCAGGGCTATTCCTAACGTCTTTCTTACACATTTAAACGAACAATTCTTCTAGGTATATATTTATTTAACAGATCTAAGAAACGGCTGTAACAATTAGTTGAAAGGAGATATTTCAAATTGGGCTAGGTCTTGTACGGTACATTTAGATAAGGTTTTACTTTTTAAGTTTACCTAAGTAGGTTTTACTTAAATTGTTAAGTTTACCTAAGTAATAGTATTTTTTTGTGGATTTTGAGATGTCAACACTTTTTAAATGTCTCTTACGTTCAGGGATCTCTTACAGAGTTAAAAGACATTATTAACTGAGAGGAAGAAAGACAAATTCGTTACTCACGAATGGTTCAGTTAGAAAAAGTCCTTACAAATGTATAGAAGTCAGGTGTAGTCGGCAACAAAGGAATGTGATCAAATGTTTCTCCTGATTGTCAAGACGGAGTTAAATATTTTAGGTCAATAATCTTTTCTTTTTTTAGATCTACAACACCTATAATGACTCAGTCAGGTAAAAATCAGATATAAGTAGACCGTACCTAATAAAGTCACCAGTTTTTTTTTGCCACGATACTCGTACCAATGATTTACGACGTTGAAGTAGTAAAAATAAAACGTTCGAATAGTTAGTCGCAGAAACAATTCAGTAACGATAACAAGTTTTTGCAGCGGACGTCGGGGGGAGCAAAAAACCGTCTAACGCATCGAAAGGTGACTCTTGATTACCTCAGTAAATTAGTAAAGACGTTATTAATGTAACGCGGATCCCGGGAGCGTAATCGTAAATTGATGTTTAACAACTCCCCGGCTCAGATTTTAATGAAAGTATATAAAAAGAGTAATGGAGTGCAAATAAGAGAGTAGTACGAAAGAAGCGTGTAGCTCGTCACCCGTTGTATGTTTAAGTCAGCCGCCGCGGCCCTACAAAGGGCATTGCGGCGGCTGTTAATTTCACGCTGCCTCGAATTAACATTTCTTTACGCCACAGAATAATAACGAATTAAAAAAACTTCTCGCCTCTACATATAGTGGTAATGACGGCGGGCGGCGGGAGTCGGGACGGCGAACTCATCAGGCCGACTTAATTAATGCCCGATCTGTCTTTATATTAAAATCGAAGCCGGCAGCGGCGTACAAAAAATTGATAACACATTACACACGGACGCGAGAACTAATGATTGATTTACAATTACGATGTACAAATAGAAAAAACTAAATGGACTTCTGTTTTTATTCCGCTACTAGGTTGCTGGTTGCTACAAGGTTCGGATTATAATTATTGTGTGTTTGTCTTGATCTCTTTGTTTTTCTTGATCTCTTCCTGATATCATCATTTTCATCTGTAGGTTTCACTCAACTAGGTACTTAACATGTCGTACAAACGGACCTGAAGACTCCAAATAAATCCATTATTTGGAGTCTTCAGGTCCGTTTGCACGACATGTTAAACTGCGCATTGTTGTTTTTCGTCAAGATTCGCTAAACTAATATCAGATTTACAATATGAGTGAGGCAAATCGAAGTGAAAAAGTATCTGAGCTCAGGCGGTAATTACAATAGTAAATTAATTTGACACAATAAACTCTGATCAGATTATATCGGGTTCTAAGATTGATGCACAGTTACAGGTAAAGGAAGAGGAGGAATAAGGAGTTAGGAAGATAAGGGCTGACCATAATGAGAGTGCTGTTAAGTTAGGTGTCTCTGAGACATATAATATGCATATATCCCCAAGCAATGAATAAATAAATCTAGCATCGGCTACTACTGGAGGAGAATGTATGAAAAAAAAGTATACTAGAGACAAATAAATATTTATTAGTGGAATACTGATGGCGAATCACGTTGGTGATTCTGATTATGCAATGAGCCGTCTTTACATTTAAAATAACCTGCATCGGAACTACGGGATACGGCGAGGCGAATTCTCCAGACGGAATACAAATTGTGGAAAATTTTGAATGCCGTGTATTGATATAATAATACGCCGCTTTTAGATCATTTGACGAACGATGGTCTAATTTGCTGTTTTCGATTGTTTATGTAAGTAGTTCATTTACGTAAATAAGGAGATTGTTAACAGAAACCTCAGATGTTTGAAATTCAGTTCCAGCGGTAAACTCTACTTAGTCGTGGAACAATCTAGTGGTGTTGCATTTTAAATTCGAGCAAAGCATGACGGAAAGTCTCTGGTACTACAGGAAAATCTATGGCATTTAGGTACGTATTTGTATCAAATTCATAATGATTTAATGACACCAAATGACATGGCCGGATTCTGCCCTCAAAAAAAAATATTCATGGCCATTGACAAACAGTACGTCATATTAAATCTTATAATTATGTCTTTACAATCGTTTAGCTTTTATGATCAGAAAACTAGCGAGAGACATAATATCAGCATAACAACTTGCAACAAAATGCGCCTATATATTTTTAATAGCAATGATTTTTTATTAAAAAATTGTTTTTCAAAATGTTTACTCGCATTTTCTAAGCTTTGTAATATGAAAAATTAATAAGTTCATAACCAATACGCATCATTTTTAGGGTTCCATACCAATTTGGTAAAAATGGAACCCTTATGGTGAGACTTTCTCCGTCCGTCCGTCCGTCCGTCCGTCCGTCCGTCTGTCACACTCGATTATTTCAGTATCTATATTTAGATTTCTTTATTTATATTCATGTATCTATGTGAACTCGCCATCCTCACATAAACTCTTTGAGTTTAAGAGGATGGCAAGCTGTATACATATTGATTGTTGTTTGGTTTTATGCAATAAATTAAAAAAAAAAAATGTATGTAATCAGTTTTACAAATTAGTTGGCGCCGGTCGTATGACGTACTAGAGCCTCTTATACTATGTAAAAAGGACAAACACGAGCTGAAAAGTCTAGATACGACGTAACTGTAACAAAATGATTTCCGCGTTGTTGTTTTTGAATTTTAAGCAATACGTAGTCTTACAGGCGCCCGGCTCGATTTTATTTATGAGATCCGCGCTTACGATTCAGTTTCTACTCGTGTAAGGCTAGGCATGAATAAAAATATGTTGTATTTTTTTAAATCTACCTGTAAAGGAAGTCAAATTTTGTGCGATTTATTCAATTTGACGAGCTTCTCGCATCGAGGCCGCACGAGCCTCGTTTATTTTAAGGACTTAATGTGGGTTACCGATTTTCACAACCTGGTCAACGGGTCAGGTGGTGTGAAACTGGTTTGCCCACCTATATGAACCTGAGGATGAGGCATGAGCCCATGAGAATATTTTACGCCAACCTTCAAGAAAAAAGTTATCAACATTTCCGCTAATACGTCGCAACACGGCGGAAATCGTCCCTGTGGAAACACGCATGCGGACTAATAACGAGTATAGTGATCTGTTACATGGACCGCGGTCAGCTTACAACTGACGCTATTGGTGTCAAAACAATCCTCTTTGACACCAGTGAATTGGCGACATGTTTTCGCGCGGTCTACCGGGTCCTGTGTAAACGTCTATTGGTTTGCCTTATTCTTTGTGCGTCTTCCAGTCTTCGGCTCGAGCTGTCATGCGTCTTTGAATGCGATCATTATCCCTCGGTGACTCGTTAGCGGTTAGGTCAAGGAAGGTGCATCGATGGAACGAATGGGAGGGATGCAGATCCTTTATCCGCCGGTCGTTCGCCTCTCGGCTAATGAATCGAACCTGCGCGCGTATTGTCAATACGGAGCGAAATATTAACGCTGAATGCGCTGTACCCGCACAATGCCAGATTAATTCCCATTTAAGTGTGTGAAGTAAACGGTGACGAGCGGCGATTCACAGGCAAATGGCGCTGCATTGCGAGCTGTGACTTTCAAGCTAATGCATAATGAATGGCTCGCCATTCCCGCGGCCGTATTTAATATATCGCATTATTGACAATTAATGACTGTCTGAGAAACTTTTTGTTTGCTTACATACTCGTACATGTTGCCTACCTACATAGCAAACTACATATTGTCATTAAAATCTAATTACAGAAATGCCAAAAGAAAGTCGGTCTTTCCAAAACTTTCCTTTGTAAATACTTAATTAGATTTTGATTGATTAATTCGTTGATAGTGTTTTAATAAGCAAACGACTTGATTGGACGTAATTGCGATGTGATTAGTTGATTACGGAACCGGAAATTAAATATTAACCGTCTCACGAGATACGCGTACTGTACATACTCGTAAGATTAATAAATAAATAAATAAATAAATAGTTTATTTGTGAACAGAAAATACATACAGTTATCTTAAAATTACCCTGGACCCCCAAACTAGGAAACCCGTGACTTGGGGGTCGGTTTCTAAAGTTAAACTTAAAACAATTTTAACACGGACGAACAACTGCAGTAAATGAAGCATTTATATTAGTATGGCGATTACAATTTATATTAGTATGGTTGCGACTGCGAGTGTATATATTGTATGTATACGTGCGTGCGTGTGATATGTATATGTGTGTGTGTGTGTGTGTGTGTGTGCGTGTGTGTGTGCGTGCGTGTGTGTGTGTGTGTGCGCGTGTGTGTGCGTGCGCGTGTGTTAGAATGTGCATGTTTAATAAATAAATATTACCGAATAAGCTTTTCAGTGTCATGGTAGTTTAGATCACTTAAAATTTTTCTTAGTTTATTTTTGAGACTATAGCTGTTAAGATGGGAGGTATTGACCTTTTTGTCGATATTTTTATACAAATATAAGCTCATGTAGTTAAATTGTCTCTGTGCAAATGAACTGTGTGTACGAGGGATGTGAATATCTAACCGACGCCGGTGAGAGTGAGTATGGACCGGTGGAGGTGCTGGGTGGATTTGATGGTAACGAATAACACTTCTTTCAATATACAGTTGCCGAACTGTAAGTAATTTAGCGGTTTTATATAGTTCCTCTGTGGGGAATCTGCGCGGTTTACCAAGCATTACCTTTATGATGGCTCTTTGGGCTCGTTCTATCTCAATCATATGAGTGGTAGCTGCGCCTCCCCATACTGGTATACAGTAGGTGATTAGAGATTCACATAAGGCCTTATATACTTGTGTTTTTAATTTATTGTCTGCAATGTCGCGGAGATTTCTAAATATTGGTATAAGCCTTCTGACTTTATTGGCAAGTGTTGTGATGTGTGGGTGCCACGTTAGGTTTTCGTCAATGATGACTCCTAGGTATCTCATAGTTTCCACCTTATCGAGGACTTCGCAAGTGCAATCGCTTGGCAGTTTGTCTGATTTATTACATGGAAAGGTATGGAGTTTAAGCGAGAAGTTAGGCATAGGTTGGGTTACACGCGAGACACTGAAGCAAACATACTTTGTTTTTTGGGCGTTTATAGTTAGAAGGTTATTTTCTAGAGTTTTCGTAACTATGCTTAGACCCTTTTCAACTGCCATACGAGTTTCGTCCCATGTTCTGCCATGGAATATAATAGCTGTATCATCGGCAAAGGCAATAATTTGTGCATTATTTAATTCCAAATTGCAAATCTCATTAGCGTAAACTAAAAAGAGGGTCGGACCCAACGTACTACCTTGTGGTATCCCATGTGTGACTTTGTTGGTATTACTGGTAAAGTCAGAGACTTTGACTTTTTGGCTCCTTTCTGTAAGATAGTCCTTAAACCAGGCTAATGGTATTCCTCGTATGCCATGGGCTTCAAGTTTACGGAGGAGGAGAGGGATAGACACGGTGTCAAAGGCTTTCTTGAGGTCAAGAAATACCCCTAGGCACTTGTTTTTCTGATCGACAAGCTTGGTCACAATGTTGGAAAAGGCGATTACGGCATCTTCGGTAGACTTATTGGCGCGGAAGCCGTATTGATTGCTTGCAATCAGGTTATGTCGTTCAAGGTAACTTACCAATCTGTAGTTAACCACCTTCTCCAAAATTTTACTTAAAGCCCTTAGCAACGAGATAGGCCTGTAATTTGAGACAGACTGTTTATCTCCACCCTTATGAATGGGAACGACAGTCGCCTGTTTAAATATTCCTGGGAATGTACCTGTTGCCAAACTTAGGTTACAAAGATGATTAATAGGGAAGCAGAGGATATCTCGAAATCTTCTCAAAAGACCCGTCGTTATACCATCGTCTCCAGGAGCACAACGGATTTTAAGACTACCCATGATGCCCTTAATTTCTGTAGGATCTGTAGGGTTCAACATCATCGAGTTACCCTTATCAGCTAGAGATTTTTGCAAGCATATCAATTCCTCTTCGGATTTATTAGTACTTCTTAGTATATCGTTAGCAAGTGCACTGCCTACACCAGTAAAATAGTTATTAACTGTTTCTAAGGAACCCATCGGACTGGAATTTAACTTAAGTAGTTCGTTAGCTGGGGTTTTTTGTGGAGTTAAATTACAAATTTCTTTTAATATATCCCAGGTATCTTTCTTCCCTGTTTGTTGCCGAAGTTTATTCTGGTAGTAGCTAATTTTTAGTTTCTTAGTGATCTCCTTGCACTTATTCCTGTAGTTGATGTACTTTAGTTTATGTTCCTCACTTCCTGGAAATTTTTTAGTAATTGCATGAAGACGGTCTCGTTTTTTGATACATTTGATTATACTATAGGTAATCCAGGGCTTAAGTGATCTCTTTCTACGGGAAAGCAATATTGTATCTGTAAACTTAATAACAGTTTCTTGTAAAATGCTGTTAAGTACTTGAGCTGATTCATTAGTGTCGATTATTGATACATAGGATGACCAATCATATTCGAGCAAATATTTTCGAATTCCTTCATAATTAATTTTGGTTCTGGTATATGGGCCATGATCTAGTTTTTTAATGACAGAGGAGCCTTGTACAGATAGTAGCAATGGCAAATGGTCTGTCGTGTCTGTATTTAATACATAACATTTTGATTTACCTACTAGCCTAGTCATGAAATGATCAAGACATGTTTTTCCGTGGGTTGGAACATTGACTGCAGCCAAAAGGCCATGTGATCCTATTACATCTAGGTAATCACAGGTAATTTTGTGGCTTAGATTTAGGGTATCAATATTTATATCCCCTGTTACTATAATGTTGCGGGACTTAGTGAGTATTATATCTAGAGAGTCAATGAATGGCCTAATTTCCTTGAAACAATATGGTCTGTAAATTCCAAGGACAGTCGTATTTCCTATCCTTGCAGCAAGGCAATTCGCTTCCCTAATATTTACCTCACTGACATTAGTTTGTATTTCGGATTTGATGTACATCATAACCCCATCATTTTGGTTAAAGCTACGCTTTGTATGATAAGCGTTATAGCCATCAATGAGTGGGGGGATAGTCCATTCGTTGCACCAGCATTCCGTGAAGATCATGACATCTGGGTGGACTTGAAGTTGTGAAATAAATATAAGGAAGTTATCAAGGTTTTTATTTATACTTCTTATGTTGATCGATACGATATTGAAATTATTTGAACCAGCTAGAGCTATCTCTTTAGGGTCATCAACGACTAAGCAAGGTATAGTACACGTGTCCTCTATATCGTCATGTATCGATAAGCTATTAACTTTTAATAATTAATATAAAAATCTCTGTATGTGTTCTGAAAGTTGGATACAAATCTCGTAATACATAAGCATAATAAGTATGAGAGAGGACCGTAAATGGACGGTGAACTATTAAAATTATTGTTCTCAAAGATTTGATTGTAATTTTCCCATTTGCTTTTAGTGTAATAATAATAAAATTATAAAATAATTTAGATTTGATCATTAATAAATAATTACTATAAAATTGGTTTGTGTTTATGTGTAAATAATAGTAATTGTGTGTTGCGATAGTTGTTTTTGTATATGTATAATTTTTGAGACTGTAGATAGTGTATTTTGTGTTATTATGTATTCTATAATATAGAACTAGTAAGAAACTCGAGTTGTGGAAGTTTAATTCACGCAGGACTAGATACAACGTACTGCGCGACAAGTTCAATAATATTGAAGTTGTAGTATTTTTACATATTTGTACAGCACGTATGACAATACCAATGATTTTGCTAAGACATAATAATAAAACAATATAATTATAAGAATAGGTATGCTGCATGGTATAGATCGACACAAAGTTTTTGAATGAGACAATATTTTTCAGAACAACTACGAAATTGGTGACGCTAGCCAAGTCACGTACCCTAAGTAATACAATGTAGTACTTATTTAAGTTATTTGGAGGCGAAATTTCTGACGTTACTATTCTATTGTTCCTTGCGGTCGCTGGTAGGTCCAACGGTGTTAGTGCCAAAAACACGCACCAGGTCGTCATCGCTGCGGATGCTATGCACGGGTTTTCCATCACCTTGCCGGGCATATATTCTGCCTCTCTTAGTCCACGTATACTTCCATTGATGACCTTTCGCTACCTCACGCGCTGTATAGAACAGTTTTCTATTCGCCGGAGTGAGCCGTTCATTAATGTAGAACCGACGAGGGGGCAAGTCCGTGCATAGGTCGGCCGTCGTAGCACCTCGACGTACACGAGCGTTTTGTATAAGTTCATCCCGCAGTTGTCGCCTTGAAAGCCGCACCACCAATCGACGACTTCTTTTTGGTTCGCCCTTGCTTATATCAATGGTTCTACCAACCCGTTCAGCAAATATCACGTCTTCCTGTTTCAACGTTACGCCTAACTTCGTGGCTAAGATTAAAACCATCTGAATAGGATTTTATCCGCTAACTTCCGGCAAGTTTGAGATTTCAACATCAGATTGTAAAATTTCCTGCTCCCGGTCATTAATTTCCCTTTTTAGGCTAGTCACAGTGTGTTCCAGCTCATCTATTCTGCAGCTGGACTCCGCCTCCTTCTTGTTCTCTAGTGCGCAAATTCTCTCCTCGAGACCATCTATTCTTGCATTGGACTTCGAAATGAGGTTGCGCAGATCAGTAAGTTCCTGCCGAAGCCCTTTAAATTCATGCCTAACTTCCCGCAAGATGTCATCCCGAAGGAGTCGAATTTCTAGTCCCAAATCAACGTTTTCAGACGATTGAGACGTCTGGGGCGGTTTCTGAGTGTCCAAAGTAGCGGTGGGTTCCGGGCTCAGTGTTAGCTCACGGGCCGGACTGGCGCCAGTGTCCTCATCCGGGCCGGTTCTTGTCGTTGGGGGAGACACACTGCTAACCTCAATACTTTTCACTGGGGTAGCCACATTACCCTTTTTTGGTATTTTATTTTTACATTCAGGGCATCTCCATGAAGCCGATAATTTAGTTTCTTCCGGAATGCCTAAACATGCCTTGTGGTAAACGCTGGCGCATAGGCAGGTGTGAGTGGCGCCATCGCGGGGCGACATGAACTTACCGCAAGCTTTGCACTTAGCCATTATGTTATTCTTTGCGGGTAGATTAATAATAAAGGTGACAATTTACTGTTTGTAATGAAATATTTGTAGGCTTCGCACACTCTTTTCATTAACTTCCATACACTATAACACTACCACTAAGCTATTACACTCGCAGAAGCACTTTTATAACTATTTTACAGTGGTTAATGCAGAATATATGCATGAAATGTAAATAAATATACGGAGACACTACTGCCGCTGTCACGTCCGAATGAAGATGAAAGTATTTTTTTTTATTAAATTACAATTTACAAGTAAGTACCTAAAATGCAATCTCATCTAATTGCGAGTGACGATGAAGACGAAGATTTCATCGTGCTAACTTCGAAAGGCTCAATATAACAACTATTCTGCAAATCATATCGTAGAACGCTAATTCGCTAAACGGTACATCTTTCTTCGGAGGGTCGCTTCCGAAGTTTCCATTAGACCAACCTAGGTCCAATTTAGAAAATCTCATGCTTTACGAGTATTATTAACTGGTCAAAGCTTATTTTTTTTCACTCTACACGTTTGTACTTGACTGCGATCTCAATTCTCACCTGATGATAAGTGATGATACAGCGAAGATATCATCGTATTAACTTGGAAAGGGTAAGTAAACTCTCTCATAAAGGTTTCTACACAGCCAGCATCGCACTGTAACACTAGGTCGCTTGACGGTACGTTTAAGCTGGAAGGGCTGGTAGCTAGCCACAGGCGATGCCTCTCGCCAAACCAACCCTGAACCTTAAATAAAAGTTTAAAGAGGCCCCTTAGAAATCAAACCCACATATACTGAAATAGCACTACTACAGCTGTACCAGATAATTTATCAAAAGCCTATAGAAATCACACCAAATGCAAAACACATATAGCTGTGACGTTTATTCGGGCTGTAGACGCTATACGGGATAAAATGTTGTAACTAAGTGGCGCATAGGATCACGGTGGATTTGCCGGTAAGCGGCTCGGGAGTTGGGAGCTTGTTTGCCGGCGCTCCATTAAAATGGGATCAGGCCGATGCAGATTGCTGCCGCCTGCTGCCCGCGGACGCTACGTCTGCGCTGCGGCGAATACGTGGGATCTTGCATGCTGTGTAAATGCATCAGGCTTATTAGTTTATGTACCTTACTGCTTTAGTAGGTATAGCGTTAGAACTAGGGTTGCCATTTTTTTTTGGCAATTCGGAAAAGACGGTGAAAACTCCGGATTTTAGAGCCCAGAACCCGGACATGTCAGCAAGTTATTTTGATAGGATAATAAAAACAGTTAAAAAAGTCAAAAATTACATTGGCTGTTCGCAGCGTGCGGGCACACTGCACCTAAGACTTCAGATTTTTAAGCCCGGTCTACAAATGAAGCTCCGCCCAGACGATCCCCGGATGCCCTGCCTTTTTTATTTTATTATTTATTTATTATTATTTAAAAAAAAGCACCGCTGTGCTGTAAACAGATGACACGCCCCTGGTGTTTAGTGGGTATTCAGGACGCTTCACGTCCTGCGAGTTCCACATATCCATTCCGCAGCGTGTCGAGTTCCCTGGAGGGGAAGTCATCCAGGCTTCGCCTCGGGAGGCCTAGGCACGATGTGGGTTGGGATGCGTAAATGCATTCCCCAGTGGATTAAAAAAACAGAAAAAAAACTACTCCTACACTAAGTACACACAGTGTATTTGTCTGTAAATCCTATAAGATTTGACTGTTTAGAGTGGAGATGTTCCTACCTATTGTGGGTACCATTTTTATCGCGGAGAAATCAATGGTTCCCGAGGATGAAAAACCGACTTTAACGCAGGCGCGAAAGCTATACCTTGCCTTTCCTAATTGTACTATAGTACTCGTATATAAATAAATACGGCGCCAATCTAACTGCTCACGGTGCAATAAAATGTGGAAACAGGACGGCGCCTGTTGCCCAGCAGACCTGCCGTAAAGCCCGTAAGTATAAGTAATAAACCTACAGGATATATTTTGAAGAGTGTGCTCAGGAACTCAACAACCTTGTATCTCTTTCACCTTTCTACCACAGAACCGCAAGACGTCGAGAGAAGTGGCATCCTTATGTGGCTGATGTCCAGCGTAATTGAACAAACGCTTTCTGATTCGAACCGCTAAGGTGTGGGACATCCTTCCAGCCTCCGATTTCCCAGCCAAGTATACAATCTGAGTGCGTGCAAGAGAAGAGCGAATAGGCATTTTCTAGGCAAGCGCGCTCCACCTAGACCTCATCATTTCTGGCCATCAGACATGACTGTAGTCAAGCGGAAGCCTATCAATTATAAAAAAAACCTCTACTGCCCGTTCGCCCTTGTCAGACTCGTCGTACTGACCAGACCAGTAACTCTTACTCTTAAGTAAGAGTAAGAGAGTAAGAGGGGAAATTCATCGGCAAATCTTTTGCGAAACGGGTTATATAAACAAAGTAAGTTTTGCGGTTCTCAACAGGAGTGGTTCTTGCCGTTTTACTTCTTGTGTACGGGACCGTCCGTGCGCAGGTCTGCCTCGCAATTGGCCGTTTTTTTTTAAACAGCAAGTCATGCTTTTCAATGTCATAATTGCCAAAAAAACACATCGGTCATCATAATTAATAAATACGAGTGTAATTAAGTATTATTATTTATGAAGCATAATTACGTTTTGATCTTTTACATACGTCATTTTCATTGAACATTTGTAAATGTAATAATTTGATTAATACTTATACCTTAACGGAGGCAGGCAAATAATTGTAATGTCATGTTTCTTTTGATTTATAAAATGTATTTGCGATTCTAATTATTCAGATCTACACTTTAGATCTACAGCATTGATATTACTAGTGCATAAATATTCCATGGTAATAGCCTTGAGGAGGCCTGACGTCTGCGAGGCTCAATTAAAGATTAAAATGACTTATGGCAGTAAAACAATTGTGTTCTATTAACACTAGACAAAGCTACTAGATGATAAACTATGCTATCTGAATCTTATGGATTTTAATCGATTTATGTGCCTATAAGATATAACTATCCGGTCAAAGAATAAGTAAGAATGGAAATACTGATTTATTGAATCTTTTTTGTTTAAACATAATTATAAAATTTTTTGTACAGATTGTAAAAATGTTCAGATGATGACATATTGTTTCTATAAACATACTCAGAAAATATACTCAGAAAATAACTTCAAAGTAATTCTTAAGAATATAGTCATTCCAATTTCAAATAAACCGAAATGTACTGAAAGATCAGACGTTGAACTTGATGTCATTTCGTTTAAACGAAAATAGAAGAGCTCAAAAAAATGGGAAATGCTTTCCAAAAAACCAACTTCAAATGCCACTACAAAGAGTGAAATAATTTTTATTTAAATTTTAGGTACCTACACCAATTCGAAGTCGGGCAATGTTTCATACAATCCCTAATAGTCCTTCTTACTTACTTGATGTGCAAAGAAATGACGAAGTCATAGACAATCGCCCGACTTCGAATTGGTGTAGGTACCTAAAATTTAAATAAAAATTATTTCACTCTTTGTAGTGGCATTTGAAGTTGGTTTTTTGGAAAGCATTTCCCATTTTTATTTTATACTTTTTAGTGGAAAACAATAAAATGCACAAGGCGTTGTAAAGTACCCAAATTGCTTGAGGTGTGTTCATAAAATCTGAAGAGATACCTCAAATTCACCAAGATCCCATCATCAGACCCTGACTTGATGACTTTAGTCATCAAATCAGTATCTGCTAGCAAATGCACCAGTAACTATAAAAAATACCCAACTCGCTTCAAGTATACTAGCAAAATTTGAAGAGTTCCCTCGATTTCGCCAAGATCCCATCATCAGACCCTGACTTGATGACTTTAGTCATCAAATCAGTATCTGGTAGCATATGCACCAGTAACTATAAAAAATACCCAACTCGCTTTAAGTATACTAGCAAAATTTGAAGAGTTCCCTCGATTTCACCAAGATCCCATGATCAGATCCTGACCTGATGACCATAGGACAACTTGGAAAATATTACTCTTTCTAATAATACTCAAATAGTTTCATGTGTCCATACAAAATTTGAAGAGTTCCCTCGATTTCTCCAGGATCCCATCATCAGATCCTGACCTGATTAAAATGGGACCATCTGGAAACAAAACCCTCTTAAACAAAAAAAGAATTTTTCAAATCGGTCCACGCGTCTTCGAGTAATCGGTGAACATACATAGAAAAAAAAAAAATAAAAAAAAAAGATTCCGACGAATTGAGAACCTCCTCCTTTTTTTGAAGTCGGTTAAAAAAATTGCAATATCAAGACACATATTGACAAAGCCAAATTATATGTTTCAACGAGGAACCTAATCGAGAAATCACTTTTTAGATTAAGTATGTTCAGACATGCAAACTATTCCCTCAAAAGAAAACATTGGGTTATTGTGTGCATTCGTTCTATGGCATCACGAACGCCTAAGGGCCACTGTTGCGTAATTGTTTTGAGCTCGTCTTTTAATTGTTCTATCGGGGGTCTGGATTTATGGGCCCACGTGACCTCCAGCTAGACGTTATTCGGCGCAATTATTATTCAACAGTCGGGATCGGCATTATCACGAACAACTTCAAAAGCAGTACAATGGAGTGATTTTTAGGTATCTAGGTAAATCGATGCTTGTAAAGTCACTCCTTAATACTAACCTTGATTTTGGTCTCAGAATAATATTGTATCTCATCAAACTCTCTCAAAAGACATCTAATAGTGAAATTACAATGCATAAAAGACATATTAGACACAGGACCGGACGAATCGCGCAAAAATGTCGCCAGTTTAATGGTGTCAAAAATGTTTGTTTTGACAACAACGGCGACCACATGTTTGGTTATGGTTTATGGACCGCGGTCCACGCCACAGATCACTATGTATGGTAACGCGCGTTTCAACAGGGATCACTGTTTTCGTCATATAACATATTGTGGCATATTAACGAGAAATTTGACAGATGACATTACCTACTTTCTTTTTGTATCAAGAAGGTCTACGTAAAATGTAGACAAAGTGGCATTCTTTAGCGATGTTGCGAATAGAAAAGTCCAAAATGTATGGTATTGACATTACTTATCTAACGCTGTGGCATAGCGTAAACTAACGTAAACTCCATACATTTTTGATATTCTGTATCGCTGAATATAGCGATATCGCGAATAGAATGTCACTTTGTCTAGGCCCTCAGATGGGCTCATCCTTATTCCTTAGGTACATATCGGTGCAATGCATACGATTCCGATTTGTAAATCACAATTGCAACAACAATTCATTTCCACCAGCATTATTTCCGCACGCCGGACCATGGGAATGCATCCCGACAATAGCAATTTTAATCAAAGATCACTCGCTCTTAGCCAATTGAATTAACATTTAGGATAAACGAAAACAATTGTTTTTGTTTATGTAACTTCGTGTGGCTATTGGATGTTGTAATTTCTAATCAGTTGTTGAAATTTTAGATTACTATTGTAGTCCGAATTAAAATGCGGCCTTCAAGCAATTTTGGTTACCGTACTTTCTAGATTGATTATATTATGCATGACCCAATGTTTCTGAGTGGGTTAGGTACAAGTGCATTCGTTTTTTTACCGATCAGCACTTACTGATGTGACGCATACATTTTTAGGTTCCGCCCTGAAGCCGGATTTTTAATTGGTCAAAACTGTAAAATGGCGCTAATGTTTGTGACCGACAGCGGTATGTGCTGTCAACGCTACCGAAATGTACGACGCGCGACGCCATACTTGAGGAATTTTTGGTTTCAACATATGTCACACCTTTCCCGTCCTCCTAGAGTAGCGAATTTGTCATTGATGATCACCGATTTTGTATTTTTATGTCGCTTGTCACGTAAAAATAGATCCTAATAAGTGTCCTATCACTCGAGTCTATTTATTCAAACGCTATTACTACGAAAACTGCGTAATCGTTACCAATTTCAAAATTTATATCATGTAAGCATACTTTATTATACTATACTATACAAGGAAGAGACCTATCTATCCCATACAAGTTTAAGATGAAATGTGAATCGAGGTGTGGGCACGCGTCAGAGTGATTTACGGGTGTATTTAAACTGGTTTTACATTAAGCTCCAACTGAGGCGATTTGATCGTAAAATCAGCCGTTACTTCTCGAGACAATATCGTAGCTGCTTACCACCCAGGCAGAATGGTGAATTAACCGCGGGTTAACTACAGGTCAGGTTTGTGCCCGAATTGAAATCGCTTTTTACGTGCAAGACAATCAACAAGGCAATCTTTTAACAACTTTATTTCACAATTTGTAACATTAAAGTAAGATCTAGTTGACTGATTAGATAAAGTTTAGGAGCGCGTTTATTTATTTATAGAGAACCCTGTGGATGCCTATTTCTATCGTCATCACAATTTGCATAAAATGGACGTACGGCAAAGATTTAGAGTGGACGAAAAGGCCGCCTTTGGACGAGTGGATTAAAATAAAGGTTCTGGAATTTCAGGGGTTATACCTAATATTTTTTAAATTAGAAGGAAAGCTTTTATGCACTCAAATAAGAAAATCATTTTTGGACTCTGTATTTTTCAATTCCCAACTAGGTTTTGATTTCGACAGTCTAGAAAAAGTTTTACGAAATTGGACGGTTTAATATTGTTATACTTATCTAACACTACTAAGTGACGTACTAACTCAGGTAGAAAATATTACCACAGAATGTAATATATAAAACGTCAGTATAAAATTTATTAGCTCTTACTTTGTTTCTAGCTTTATACACGTGATTATTTACATTCAATCTCCTGTACAGGATAAGTCGGTACGCAGTTTTGTTTCCTCCAAGATGCGGGTGTTGTGATAAGCCTGAATCTATTTTTAAAGGAACAATGTTTAATTCATCCAGACGTACTTTACATTTTCCTTGACAGCGGTCTAGGAACTACGTATCTTACCCATAATCGTATTTGTTTATCAACGGCAAATTGATACCAACATAAATCATGTACGACTAAGTTTTTTTTAAACATGCCTGTCATTCAGTAATTTCAGTTATGATTTAGAGATGCTTTATATTTATGACATTCAGGGTTGACGAGCGGCGTTTGAATTTTTGTGACGTCACGGCAGCGCGAAGTGGCCAATCGAATGGTGGCGGTTGATTGAATTGATTTAGAAAGAAATTGAAAGGGGCGCGAGGCAGCATCTCGAGGTATTTTTATGGCGTGTTCGCGACCCAGGACGCGGTGGCAACACATTCCAGTCGATGCGACGTTTTTGCAGCGCAACTGCGCAACTCACGTACAGACAGCGCGCCGCTTGGACTTTAAGGTGGATGGGTAACATCCGAGCGCGAAAATTCAAATTCTATTTAGTTTTTCGCCAATAGTTGTCTTATTACACACAACTTTGCTCATAATTATCATTTACTTCATATTGGTGCCCAATAGCTCCAAATCCGGGACACCGCAGAAGGTAAATTTTCGGTGAGGTGAATGGGAATTTTAGAGCAATGTTTTATGAAAAACATATTTGTATATAGGTAAATAAATGTTATGCTCGCAAAACTCATTGCCATAAACCTACAATGTTGTATGTGTAGGTACAATGTGTGTGTCATAATATTTGCGCAAAAGTAATAAAATTTGAATTTCGCGGGCGAGTTTGGCCGATCCAAAATCTAAATATTAATTTATGGTTGTAACTTGTAGCGTGAAGGAGTAACAAATCAGAGTGAGGAAAATAAATGTGCGTATCAGTATCACATTACTAACACATATAATATTGAAAAAGGATTATTTAGTGAGCCCACCGGTCCAAGGTCCAGGCCAGTTTTATTGATTACTTACATAAAACAAATAAAAAGTTATGAAAATTTCTATTATTTTGATGCAAAATAGGTAAGTATTTTGTAAGTCCATCTCGAAAGCCGCAATAAACATCGAATATTTTTAGATGCCATTGTTACAATCTTTTGATACTCAAAACCTTTTACGCAAATGTGAAAGCGCGCAAATGTCTTGTCAACTTTTATCGAATTTATTTGCTCATTCATTATTTTCTTGTTTCAGTGACTTCTTTTATAACTGTCGATATATGATCCATTTTGGAAATGCAAGTTTATATTTAGATGTCATTGTTACAATCTTTCGATACTCAAAACCTTTTACGCAAATGTAAAAGCGCGCAAATCTCTTACTTGTCAACATTTATCTAATTTATTTGCTTATTCATTACTTTCTTGTTTCAGTGGCTTCTTTTATAACTGTCGATTTATGATCCATTTTGGAAATGCAAGCTCATCGTAAGAAACGTGTGTAATGTTTTTTTCACGTCGCAAACAGATAGCTGTTTATTTTTTTAGGCGCACACAAATCAATTGAGAACCTGCAGACTGGTTTCGTTTTTTAACCGAGATTTATATTCAGGGGCTCTTAGGAAATAAAATAATCACGGCGGCGTCGATTTGCATACAATGGTAAAATAATTTTACGCGCGTTTCTCCGCGCTTAATTCTGCTTTTTATTTGGGTTTTCGCGTCCTATCTATGAATCAAACGGACTGGACGAGGGGCCATTTGAGTGTTAATATTTTTGAAGTTTCGGGTTTTCTTTTCTTGAAACCGCTTATCGAAATCTTTGATCTGAGTTGTAACGTTACTTTTGTGTTTGCAAAAGGTATTTATTTATGCTCGTTCTTGCTACGATGTCTGTCTCTATTTCAAGTGTCGTATTAAGCGCCATCGGTTCGCTTTTTAAACGTACACTCGGTCGGGAAAATCCGCTTGGAGCAGACCGCGTGGCGAGGTCGTACGGTTCACGGACAGGGCAGCAACAGTCGACTTGGCGCCGTCTACGAACACAGATGCACGCACTACGAGTATACGTGCGATGCCACGCCGCATTCCTCTACAAGTCTACACTTACACCTACGATATGAACCCGAGGATGAGCCCATTGGAACATTTTACGTCAACTTTCGTCATACAAGAAAAAAGTAGGGCCATTTGATAAAATTTTCCCTTTAAAACGCCGCAACATGCGGAAATCGTCCCTGTGGAAATTCGCGTGTGGACTATAATAAAACCTAGTCACTTTATGTGGCGTGGACCACGGTCATAGACAATACGGCGGTCGGCTCACAATTGACGCTGTTGGTGTCAAAACAAACATTTTTGACACCAGTAAACTTGCTCAAAAAACATTTTTTCGCGCGGTCCACAGGGTCCCGTGTATACGTCTATCACTTAGGTACACGATAAACATTCGAACGAGAAAAACGGTGGGCAGAGAACGGGCCTTTCTCTGATAATTTACATTCTGAACAAACATCGCCTGTCATAAATTTCAGCACGAAAGTGCGAGCGAAGGCCGAGCGGCAACAAAAGGGCATGACTTTTCCCGCAAAAAGATGATCCTTAATCTGATTAAATCTCCATCGCGGCGGACGTCGGACCGTGAAAGATTAATGAATATTTGTGCGAGGATTCCCGGGCTGGGCTGGCACGTAGCACTGTCATAATCATATTAGCTGCGACCGGAGGCCGGGTGGGCACGCACGCACCGTGTGTGCCCGTGTGTGCCCATGTGGCCTCATGTGCCCGTCCCTGATCAACCGTTACACCGGCTCGCGTTGAGCGTGACACTACCGCTCAAACTTTACCTACGATGTGACTACACGACAGCGGTTACGTACTTATACGTAAACATTGAGCAGTCATTGCGAAGGATTATGGGCTATGGCATCACTCTAAAGTTACCCGTAAATCCAAATTACAAACGGCCAAGTGCGGGTCGGACTCGCTCACAAAGGGTTCCGTACCATTATCTACATAATGTGCGAGATAAGCAGAAGTCAGAACTCTCAATCATATCCTACTACTATTATACCTACAAGTAGAGTAATATTGGGTGTTCTGGATCAAGGAGCTCAAAACGAGCGAAAAATCACGTTTGTTGTATGGGATTTTATTCTATTTTTTAGTATTTGTTATTATATTGCGGCAACGGAAATACATTATTTTTCAAAATTGCAAGTGTGTGTATCACGGTTCAAGAGATACCTGCCTGGTGAAAGACGAACGGACGGACGGACGGCGAAGTCTCAGAATAGAGTCGCGTTTTTAGCTTTTGGGTACGAAACCCCCAAAAATATTATTATTAAAAAGCTTATAATATTTCAACTTTATTGAAACCAAATAACGGCTAAAGAAAGTTATTTTAAGAACAAAAACCTGAGGTAATTTAGCTATAGGTGATAAATCTTGCGCGTTCTAAAGACCGAATATCACAATCGACATTTCGCACATTGGAAGCATAATAAACACACTCGTAAAAAAACCAATTGAGGTCCATAAGAAATTAAACGTGAGAATGTATTGTTTCATATGAGCGGGTACAAAACGAAAATCGATGTTGCGTTAATCAGATCTCGGCTCATTTTCAAAAACCTTCTCGCGAAGTACTGACCATGGAGTTTATTTATTGAAGGAATAGATGCGTTAAGAACGCAAACTAAAAATAAATAAAAGGAACAACAAAGAGCTTCATGATAATGTCAAATTATGAATCAAACATTTAAAATAAATGTCGTAAAAATTTATGCGTGGGTAGTTATTTATTGCGCATATTGGTTGCTATGGTTAATCACAAAAAAATGTAATTAAAAAATAATTAAGTACGCGTCAGAAATAAACGAGACCTTGGCATTTGATGCGAGAGACCACGTAGCAAGCCAGGCAGGTAGTCAGGTACGTTGGAGGTAATAGACATATTATTCTCAGGACACGACGGACCGCACGAAAAAATGTCGCCAGTTTACTGGTGTCAAAATAGTTTCAAACGGCGTCAGTAATAATCTGACCGCATTAATTTGTATGGACCACGATCCATGCCAAGGATCACTTCACTATGTTATTAGTCCGCACGCGCGTTTCCACAGTGGCGTACCATATTGTGGCGTATTAACGAGAATTTTGTCAGATAGCGCTTTTTTCTTGTATGAAAATGTTCAGATTGGCTGGGCGGATCCTTAGGTTCATATCAGTGGAGGTGGGTAATTAATTATTTGACATTGTCTGCGGCAGCAATAAAGGCGGCATCAATGATTCAGAGGCCGCAACGCGTGCTGCGGACGCATTATCCGCCGTAAGACATCATAAACGGGGCACCATCATCTGCTCTTATAAAAGATTCATGCTCATCTCACATTTCGGCGCCCCTCTTAATTTCGTGAGCCTCTTCTTGCTCCGTGTAAAAACTTCGGGTGTCTTTTTATGACTTTTACTGCGGTATAATTGGGAGGGGCGAGTGCTCGCATCCCCGAGGTGACATAAATACACCCCCCTTTCCCCCCACGCTCCACGCTTTCAACTACTCCGGCTTAATCTCATGTAAGACTATAAGGTAAGATATGTTTTGGCAACCGTTTGGTTAATTTTCTTAAGAATCTGGCGATGAGTTGGCATAGCTTTTGATAGAGGATACGATCAAAATATTACGGCACATATATTTTTTTGCTACAGTCCATTTAAATAAAGTAATACAAGGACTTTTCAAATTTAAATAATATACTTTTTCTTTGTTACGAGCTGAACAAGTGCAGCAGAACCCAGGTCTAAACTTTATACTCCTGTCCTTGATATGAGCTATAGTAGTTTTTCAGGTTCTTGTATTCAAAGTCTTTCTCAAGCAGTCTCTTTTAAGTGCTCCACATCATTATACTTTTGCATTGGCGTCAGGAATCATTACGGTGGTATACATTATTAGGCAGACCTAATTAAACCTACTTAAAAAAGTACCTGAGGAAAGTAATGACTAAGTAATTTCTTTTCCTATCTTGGGGAGCTAAACCACAGATTCTGATTATAGTCAATGATTATGAATCCTTTGATAAGATAAGAATTATTCAACCTTTTATCATCAAAGATTCGCTATAAGGTCAGATAGCAATCATTCCATACAATATAAAATCCGTTAATAAAATACCCGGCTAAAGATTTAGATTCAGACGAAACAGTGTAGGCAAAAAGTAAGTAAAATGTCAGCGTAATATGCTCAGAACTTTTTCCAAGAACTGTGTTTATAGAAGCTTTGAAAGGATTATACACTACTAAGCATCTGTAAGTGCTAACTGGTCTCAGGTGGATGTATCGCAAACGACTCTTTGCAGGCACTTGCGTGGTCGTGTGGAGCATTGAATTATAAGTCCAGTGTTCTCTTGAAAGCCTTTAAGTATATATTAACAGGTAAGTAATACTTGCTCAAGCATTATGCACTAGTTGAGAGAAAAAGTTTTAAATTCTTCTTTATTACTCGGTTAACGATAATATGGGCTGAATTGGACTGTGAAAACAAAGTATAGTGTTTCTTCTTTCTATGTATGCCCGCGGGCCCGCCCGCGTGTATTTCTGAAATTCCATGGGAACCAAGGATTTTTCCAGGATAAAAAGTGTCTAAGTGTTCAGTGCTAATCCAGGATATAATCTATCTCCATTCCAAATTTCAGCGAAAGCGGTTAATTAGTTGCGGCTAGAAGGATAAGGGGGTGAGTTTTGTAAAATCCTTTCAATGTGAAAATTTGGAGTCTCTTGACGCTTCGGTTTGAGCAATGGCAGTCAGTTTCTTCTTACATATAAATTAGGATTGGTCAATTCAAGGTAATTTCATGTTTAAAATGACATTAAAAATAATATGATCATTTTTTGTGTGTCGCGAATATTGGATTGTAATACCGACGTGTTCATAATCCTCAATAACGCTAGAGACCAAGGTAGCTTTCAGGAGACAGTCACCGAATGCGATTTCAATTTTAAAAAGGGAGCAGTGATGCGCCGGGCGGGGCGGCTGCGCGGCGTGTGCATGTATTTATTTGCAAATTCCGAATAGCTTTCAATATGTAGAGGTGCCACTGACTCCCGCCTGTCGATCTACTGTAATATCGCACACGGGCACATCAGAGGCGGCGCTGCTATTCGTGGCGACGATTGGATCGAACGCTCGCACCGCCACCACCGATATGTAGCTGAGGATGAGCCTTTGGAGCATTTACGACAACCTTCTTCATCACTGATAAGAAAGTTCAGGATATGGGCATCCGAACAATTTACGTAAACCTTTTTCGTTTAAGCAAACAATAGCGCTATCTGTAATCTGTCAATATTGAGCCGTTGAGCGAACTACAGCATCGCCTAACTGCTGGTGGCAAAACAAGCATTTTGACACCGATAAACTGGTGTCATTTTTATCGCGCTGTCCACCTTACTCAGGGTATATGTCTAGTTTCTTCATACAAGATACTAGTAGCGCCATTTGTCAAAATTTACACTAATACGCCGCAACATGGCGGAAATCGTCCCTGTGGAAACTCGGACTGCGGACTAATAACAAGTGATCTGTGGCGTGGACAGCGGTCCATAGACTGGACTCGGTTCGGTTGGCTCATCACTGATGCTGTTGGTGTCAAAACTAACATTTTTGACGCCAGTAAACTGACGACATTTTTTTCGCGGGTCCTGCGTATACGTCTATGACCGCCACCGATAGCTCGGGACGCATGATAGATGAGCTCAAAAAACAACGCAGGCAATTGAGATTTCTATTACTAAAATTGCCGGTGGCCGATCCGTTTTTTCGTGTTTGTTTACATAATGTGAGTGGCGACAGTGTGCTATCGGCGAGGAAGCTTCGGGCGGACGTCAATTTGTGTATTGTCATTATTAAAGTCAGTGCGGAAAGTTTGGTTGCGTTCATCCATCATAACGTGACGGGTGGCCGCAGCCGGGCCGATATCGCGCCTAATACGTATTGATTTCCCACTTAGCGTTTTTCTTGGGAAGCACGGCTCCACCCTTCCGTCGGACTGGCGCTTAACGAGCTGTTTGTCCTCCATTCCCAATGAGAGTCGGTACTGTTCGCCTGCGACCGTGGTTTAACAACGTGAGAGAAACGGACCAGCAGCTTAAGGTTCATCTACGAGTATTCCATTTCCACGATTACTTTTGGTGCGCTTTGGAATTAAATGTATGCGGGAAATGAACAACATTCGATCGACTACATGGATATATTATGACAACTGACATTCTTGGTATAATTGTAACTAATATCTGGGTGAGCGGTTTTTTTTTGGTAAATACGAAATTTTCTAAAAATATATCCTAGCTAGATCGATTTATTTTATTGCCCCCAAATTCTCCTATACTTATATACATCCTAAATTTCGTGCCTGAATTGGAGCCGTTTCCGAGATTTTGATTTTTTGATTGATTTCTTATTCTGATAAAAATTAATCGTTTAGATGTATTTTTATTGGTCACTATGTATACAAGTTGCGAAATATTGTGAAGCTTTTTTGCTTCAACTTTTGTAGGTTATTATATAAACTGTCGTTGGCACCACAGGATTGAATCTTTACCTTACATATGGAGTTGGCGAAATTCGTAAATTTGAAATGTGCTACTAAAGCGTATCGTAAACGTTTGGTTGCGAGTTGCGACCTGCGTTTACGTCCTTGTAAGGAGGTTCTATCAAAGCCTTATTGGTTGTCGTATTTGTTACTTATCCAACAAAACCTATCGTACAAATTTGGAAGGAGGCAGGGGTTACCTGAACCTAAGAACCTGGTTAAGTGGGACCTATAAGTTAAGTTTTGTAAGTGAAAAATATAGGATAGGAGTTTAGTAAAATACAAAACGACATTTTACTGCATCGAATTAAAGTCGGAATAACCCTTTGTACATAGAAAATGTAAGATACAAGAGGAAGTATATACTGCTAAGTAAGTATTTTTTATGCATAAGAAATTAATGTTTCATGCGTAACGCAATAAGTTCTGGGATAGTGTGGGTACGTTTATGTAAATGACGAAGAGAAAGATTGCGTCACCAAGGTCCCCCGTGGGGGTGGAAGCGAGAACAATGGTTTCGGTTCTCACACGTGTGGAGGATTATTTGCATTCGGAAATAAAGAGAGGAATGATAAAAGAAAGGCGCGAGAGAGGTCCCGCCGCCCCGGGGCAGGGTGTGGGGCTGGGGCGGGCGGCGGCGGGCGGCGGGGGGCGGGGGCTCGTTACGCGAACAATGGAGAAATAATGTACAGATTGCAGTGAGCGATGCGCCCGGCGCGACTCAGGTGTCTCGGCTGTGCGGACATCGCGCCTCGAGTAGGTATTGCGAATGTACTATTCTGTAGGTATTTTCTTTAGGGTTCCGTACTTACCGCGAATGACAAAAAACGAAAAAAAGTCTGTCTTTCCACTAAGCCCCTTCGTTCACGGCTCGTGAGCGTAAGCGTAGCGTAATCCCCGCGTACGACAAGAGCAGTACGAGCACGAACATTTTCAAACACGTCCGCAGACGAAGCGGTGTTCCAGCGAATCGTAGGAGCATTATGAAGATATGCTTACGCTACGATTACGCTTACGAGCCGTGTGCGAAGAGGCTAGAGCTATCGAGTTGGAATTGACACCACATACTCAGGTAAAAGCCCCTATCAAAAGATTAATTGAAGCTTTTTAATAGTCAAATAAACTTACTTCCCTTTGTCGGAAAATCATGAAAAGCAATAAGAAGGTAAGACTCAGCACAATTAAAATACTTGTGGCCACGTTGCCCCTGTAATTAAACATTACGCATTAGTACCGACTTGACTACTATTTTTTTGAATAGCGACTTACATACAGCGAAGGATGAAAATCTCACCAACTTGAAAAATGCTCGATTGACAACTGTTGCCACCAATAAAGTTATTCCTTGGTCTGTGGTTTCCACTATGACAAAATCAACGAGCCATAGTTATCAAGGCCTGAATCTAACAATGAGAGTGTCCAGAGTGAACAGAAATACATCATCCATGAAAAAATCAACTCGTAAGTAATTTCAATCCCCTTTGGGTACGAAGCCCTAAAAACATCACTGATTCTGATGATTAACTGTCTTTCTTGCAGAGTCAGCTCGGATGGGTATCACTGCAGTATCTGATATGTGAAGAAGGAAGTGCGAGCATTACTGTTGTTCAGTTTGAAGGGCATTGGGCTGGGAAATTACAGGCTAAACAACCTCTGTGTTTAGGATGCCGAGAGCAGTAGGGGCAGTATTTCGTATAACGTATGACATTGCAAGGCACTGATATGCGCAGATGTATCACTTAACATCAGTCGAACGTGTTGCTCATCTCACCAGTATTCGTTTAAAAAGATCCACCCACCGGTTAGAATCTAAGCGCATCATGAAAACACCAAAGGGGTAGGTACAGCCAGGCCAGGTCCACTTATCACGTGATCGAGATATTACAGGTAGGCGTCTAGACGTACTAATTTCAGACGGGCGCCACGCGCCGGATACTTTGCTCGCGTTAGTTCGGGTACGGTCTATTTCACGTGCTGCGTGCGCCTGATGACGAGGTAGCCCTGGTACGTCGAATCACGAATGCGATAAAGTTACGCGATATAGAAAGAGAAGTTCTTTTCGGAGGCGTGGCCAGGCGCTATTTCGAACTGAATTGCAGTTTTTGTGTCAGCGCTAGAGTTGCTTTTTTTTAAAATCATCTTGCCAAGTGAGCCTCCTGCACCGTCAGGTACTATTTATTAGGTATTCCGTGGTACAGCTTGCATTGAACAAAAATTTTCCATCCCACTTCTGATTGTGAGTATTGCGTACGCGCACTCGTCACACGATCTTCGCCATCATCCGTAATCACTGCTATCCATTCTGTTAAAACCAGCCGGTGATAAATTAGTTAAGTAGACGCTTCCGTTAATCGTCGGTCGCGGCCGGTGCCGGGCGAGCGCTCTAAATGGATTAATTTGTACTTATGAACGAGGCCGCTTTCGGTGTCACGCAAGGCTGGGGTGATTGTGTTGTGATTGCTCGCTGTAAAGGCATCCTTTGCGAAGCGGTTCGGCCTTAGTGTCCTGCGCCAAGTGCTAACTACAAGACCTTTTTATACTGACCACATATATAAAAAGATTTATAACCGATTAGATTGTACCTTGATACCTTGATGGATCTAGTGCGCAAGAAGAATAACAAGTATTTAACAAGTGCGAATTTACTAGCGACGCTATAGCGATCTGCAGATTTAAAATTCACTTCTGGACACTGGTCACAAAATGGAAATTATATTTATATTTTGCCATTTAGTGGAAGGTATGAAAAATAGATAACGAGCTTTTCTCACACCGTATGTAGAAGAAAATTTGCGACGCGACAATTTACATAGAAATGTTACATATACATTATATATCCATATACATTACATATATATTATATATCCAGTCCACGTGCCAGTGGTAGTGACATCAAAGAGCACAGGGAGGCGATGGTTGAGCGAATTAACTCCACCCTGAAAGCAGTGTCCGATTGGGGTGATGCCAACTTGGTTGAGTTCAACGCCACCAAGACGCAGGCATGTCTACTGACAGCAAAAAGGAGTCCCTTCACATTGACTCCCACTTTCCGAAATATATCCGTACCTGTCACAGACCACATTGATCTCCTAGGCCTCGACATCTCAACTAACATTAACTTTGGCAGATCCATCGAAGCCAAAGCCAAGACTGCCGCTAAAAAACTAGGCATTCTTAACAAAGTGAAGCGGTACTTCACACCTCAACAACTAACAACTTTGTACCAGGCACAAGTTCGGTCCTGTATGGAGTACTGCAGCCACTTGTTTGATGGTTCTGCTAAATACCAGTTGGCAGCTTTAGATGCTGTAGACCGTCGGGCTAGGAGACTCATAGGCGAAGATTCGCCGTTTGTAGCGAAGCTTCATAGTCTTGAGCATCGTCGCAAGGTGGCAAGCCTGTCGGTATTTTATAGGATATATTTCGGAGAGTGTGCACAAGAGCTGTTCGATCTGGTTCTTCCCTCTCCATTTTACCACCGCACCGCTAGACACCGGGTGGGCTTTCATCCCTATGTCGTCGATATACCACCAGTGCGTACAAAGCGGTTTGCTTCGTCCTTTCTCATACGCATGGCGAGGGTTTGGAATGGTCTCCCGAAATCTGTGTTTCCGGTATCTTACAACCCGGGTACCTTTAAGAAAAGAGTGAATAGGCATCTTCTAGGCAAACGCGCTCCATCTTCGACCACATCGTCACTTTCCATCAGGTGAGATTGTGGTCAAGCGTAAGCCTATATTGAATAAAAAAAAAAAAAACATATTAGAAATTAGAATTGTGGAAAAGTCTCCTAATCCAATGAATATTTTTTCATAGTTCACTTTCTACTTCCAAATGTATTGATATTTCCAAAGATTTTTAATTTTATTTTGTTATCTCAGCAATATTTTTATTTACTTATCTCGTCTACAGCTTAGTTATAAGCCTTAGGTAAATAATACACGACTTGATTCGAAAACTCCTAGGTACATAGAGTTCGTAAGACTGATTGTACATAATCTATTGATCTTGAATTTGTTTCAGCTGACAGGACGTCGCGAAATAGTCCTAATATCGGCCACCTGATTGTTAAGGAGCGGTTAACGTGATAGTTCATAGTCTTATTATGTTTGTGATCCCGCAACCCCGCGACATTTTAATAACATTGATCAAATAGAACAAAAGTATGTGGACCGAGCACTCGACAGAGATGAAAGTTAAAAGGGTCGCGGGAGGCTGGCAGGGAGGCACGGGGGGAGAGGGTTGAATGTCTTATTCCCTCCACAATTCAGAGGTATTTCGTGTTTTTCATACGCAAATATATCCTCGTTACTGAAGCACACGTGAGGCCCGATTGCATGTACCTACGTACTCCTGTGTATATTGTAGGTACTCTACAACAGATGAAAGTCCCGGCAGAAATTCTGATGGCTGCGAGGCAAAGTGTTTCTAACAATCAAGGTAGTTGGGATTCTGTCACGAATCAAATTTGAACAGGCAAAATGTTTTCGTATATCTATAGTTTTGTAGCTAATATCATACATATATTGTGGATTGTGATGACTATCAAACTTTAACTATAGACCTAAAACCGAATTGAAACCTACCATTATGAATATGTAGGTACATTATATTTTTATTAGATTCGTATTTCGTACAAATTTAAATGAGCATCCAAGTCTTCTGTCTAAATTCTATAGGTGGCTGTTGAGCGAACTGCTGCAGCATGTCCTTACTGTTGGTGACAAAACAAGTTTTTTTGGCACCGATAAACTGGCGACATTTTTTCGTGCCGTCAGTCCTGTCCATGGTACATGTCTAATAATCCACTACATACTTAGTACATAACATTATCATGCATGATTCATACAAGCCGGCCATTCTACTCCCGCGTGAACTATACTGACTACATTTTATTTAAGAAGCAAATAAACATTTAATTTTTTTGTACTAAGTAGTATTTAAACTATAAATTCATATGTGAGACCAATTGTAAACAAGCTCCGAAGCCAACTGCAATCATTAACTTCATATGTTGAAATACTGAACTGATTGAGCTGAAAGTTGAACTGTTCCCTAATTCAATGTAACAGGAAGCCAATAAAAAAAGAATGGTTCTATCAGATTAAGCCCTAACATATTAATAAGGCAAACTATAGTAATATATTCGCGACACCAATGCTTGGGAGTGATAGTGAATTGCTCTGATTTTAGTGGTAAATTTGTAGTGATTGTAGTGATAAAAGAATACCCAGCTGAGTTTGTTGTGGGTTCTTCTCAAGGGCATGTGAGAAATAGTCATCACTATTATATTTATGTATTGATTGAAAAATGAAATGACTCATCATAATATCATAAGAGCCTGTAAGTTAGGCTTATATGAAATAAAGTGTCAGTTTGAGATTGACTTATAATAGTGTTGGAGAATTGAATGGAAAAACATACATAAACAATGTCATAGGATTACCATCTGTCCTAACAGACCCACCGTACTGTGTACACCGTGCTGTGTATATATGCATCCTTGGTGGTGCAAGACAAGCAGATTATATTGACTGTCAGGCGATGCAGATATCCTGACCAACAAGGCTTGCAGAAGCCTCGAGGACTACTCAAATATCCTCTAAAATACTAGTGCAGAAAGGAATAGGAAATTACCACTACCATTTTTGCTAAGAAAATTTCCTATGAGCAGCAACAAAAGAAGGAAAAGGTGCCAGGTTGGATCCATGTCTACTATACTCCGACTTTTAATTCGATTCCTAAAATGACATTTCGTATTTTTCTAAACTCCAAGAAATGGCTATATTTCACTTTAACAGCTTTAAATATTTTAAAATAAGACATGTGGCTTCATAAAAAAAAGTTATTTTATGTAAAAATACTGGGATTATATATTTTATTTAGCTTATTTAAATATCTAAATGACATTTAGAAACACCATTTTATGAATTGAATTAAAAGTTGGAGTAAAGTGTGAAATTGGCTACCAGTAAGGGAGTGTATCCACAAGTTTCTTGCAGAAACTGGGCTGTTTGACCATCAACTCCACCCTCTATATGCAAACTGAATTGCAGCAAACACCTTAAAATTGCCACCTGGGATGTGGCATGATGCAACCGGGAAAGGCGGACAGACATACTGGGACTTAGTGAAACACATCTAAAGCACAGTAGACGTTTTGTTGTGTGATTGATTGATTGCTGTTTTACTCTGTGAAGTTAAAATAATATTTCATCGCAAATCTTCAATGAACAAAAAATATTAAACAAATGAGGTCAGAGGCGCAGCAGTTTTTAAACTAGAAAGTAACAAAATATAGCTCAATTAGTTTTTAAGAGCCGTTGTAAAATGGTGTTAACAAAAAAAGAAAACTGGACCATCTTCGTTGTGGGCTTCTATTCAGCGCAAGGCATATTGGAACCTTAGTTATTCGTTAACTTAGTTTTAAGTTGACTAATGATAGCACCATAAATGTCTGTATAAAAAGTATCTTATTGACTTTTCCTAAAGGCCCGTAAGTTAGATCTATGTGAAAAAAATATATTTTGAATAATATTTTGAATTTTGTGATGCTGGTCTGGGAATAGAACCTGGGACTTTCCGATTAAGTACCACAGTGCATCAACTATATCTAGATAGTCGCCGGAATATACTGCTTATTTAACCTACTAACAAACTTACCTCATTTTTATCTATCTCCTGCAGTTGCCTGTCATTCCATTGCTTCTCATACAAAGCTCGGGCCAATGCACTTCGCGGCCGATACAATCCATTCAATCCTGAATTACTGGCCATATCTTCATCCTCGTATGTGTTACTAATAGATATGTTCAAGTCTGACTCGTTTAGCTCGGTATACCCATGTCTTCGACACGGCTGCTCATATTCCTTGTTGTAATAAGAATACAAATCAGGTTTCGTACACGTATGGCAATGTTCTAGCAACAGAACCGGGTAAATTATACACAAACTTACGGCAATACGGAGAATACTTGACATCGACTGAGATTCAACGAAAACGATCACAAAAATCACTTTTGCTTATAACCTCAACAATATTTTGTAAAGATCTTATGTTTCGTGTATCACAAAATTGGAAAGCCTACAAAATTATGTTAACTATGTTGGAATGAATAATTATAATTTAAAATCATAGTCCTTGCAGTAATATTTAATTGAAAAACGAAAGCTTCTTGTTTGTTATGATTGCGAAATGTCAAATGTGAAATGTTTTGTCAGTGTCATCCAACTGTCATCTTAGTGTGTCTGTCAAAGTCAGCCGTCAAATGTTGTTTTCGAAAGGGCGCGTTCCAGTTTACGACGAGAGTTTGGGTTTCCTTTAAAACTTAAAATAGTGGTGGGAAAATATGAAAATTCCAGCGTTATCCTGTAAGATATTTCATTATGATAAAATTAATATGTACTAAACTTAAATTTGGGATAAAAATAGATAATAAATATTAATGGAAGATAAGGTAGCTCTTTTATATTTGTTTTAACTTTTAAGGTGTTGATAAATAATGAAAGACTGAGCTTAAAATTAAGAAAATAAAAAAGTTTACAAACCTTGTGTTGCTTGGATTCAATCGATGCAGTCGCAACAATTTCTCGTAGAACGGTATTCATCATTTTAGGTCCACGAACTTTATCGACAGTTATTTTTAATGATACCTACCGACAAAACACAAAAATTACATGCACTAATTAATAAAGACTGCTTTTATTTTAGTTATTAAGGAGAAACTCAAAACTAAGTGCTAAGTTTATTTAAATTATTTTATTTGAATGAAAAGTTCAATAAATCCGAAGACTAAATTTCAGTTCAGCCTTGGCCGTGACCGACCGTTCACTGCCTCTCCGATGTGCTTGACCACTTCTTAGGGATTTCGTTAGAAGTCATAAAAACGTTCGCTTAGGCAATTGGAAATGTTTTGTTATATTAAACAAGCATAAAAATAAAGTTTTAAATAAATACAGGCGATATTCTCGCTAAAACTTGAAATTCGCTCGAACATTTACCGATTCTAATGTAATTTTCGTAAATTTTTGTGTTTTATTTTCACTACTACTAGACACTACTGGACTAAGTGGTACTGCATTCAGAGGGAAGTACAACGTTTGTCAGGAGGTCTAAATTAATTTTTGGACGTCACCTAGGTATCTTGGCGTAAATTAATGAGGCCTACTTAGTTGTATGGCAGCCTTATGTACCTATAAAGAAGATATAAAGGTACGTATGTTGAATCAACTGGGCCTTTAGCCAATTAAAGGGTTGTTAATCATGATAAAATTCATGATTAAAGCATCGCAAGTTAAAAAATGTTTAAAAATCTACCAACTATCAGACTGAAGCAATCACATGAGGGTACTTACATCCTTTTTGACCTCCGGCACTTTTAAATTATGGAACCTCTCCATTTCTATCAACAGTCACTATATTTTGGTACCTATTAAGTCCGTTAGAGCTGATTGAAGACACTACAAATATGTACAGTTTTAGGTTATTTCCTAAACGCGTTAAAGTCAGCGGCAAATTAAAAATGGTCTGATAAGTACAAGTCTTGTCGCATACAATACGGTACTTATTGTGATATTGATATTGTGTTTGACAAAGATATCACGTGTACTGTACAAGACACCTAAAGTATTGTGATGATAAGAGTTATTTCTTGGGATTAATTTTTTTTATCTGGTCCATTGCGTATCTTATATGATAAAATGTGTTCGTATATCATTGCTATTACCTCAGGTATTACAACCATACTATTATTTCGAGACAAATTCATGCGGTCTAGGTCATTCTATGATTCCTATCTCCAATGTCATAGTGCACTCTTTTTCCTAAATTATTATATGAAGTGTCAACACCATTGAGTTAGGTAGGGTACAAGGTCGTGTAATCACACCGTGTTAGTTTCACGGTGATCAATTTAATGTAGCAATACCGACAACCACAGACTACCTACAACTTACTGGTGATATAGGTACTTCCATTAGCACACAAGATGAAGATGAACCATTCTCCAAATTCCGTGTCTACTAGGAGGTGATGATTTGTGTTTATCATCACTTACCATCAAGTGCGATGATAGTCGATAAAATATATTAAGTAGTCTTTATTATTTGATAATGATGATGCTGATGATGAAAAAATAGAGTCAGAAGATCCAGACATACAGGTAGGCATACCTACGTATAGGTTGTAAACAAAGCAATCTAAATGCAATTAAAATAAAACTGAAAACAATAGCTAATTTAGCGCAAGTTCAATATGGTGTTTCGATCACGCGCGGATCGCCGCGAGCTGCGCCTGCGCCGCTGCGCCCGCGCACGCGGGACATTTAAAATAATTACAAGCCATCGGAGAAACGTAACAGCCAGTGTTTTGAGACCATTACTTATTTTTTAATTCCAAAAAAATGCTTTAAAAGCGCACACTTAGTGCCTCGGCGCAATGCAGCAGACGAGACAATACTTTTGAACAATTACAGTAACTTTATATTAATGTTTTTCTCAAAAACTTTCCTGTTTCATAACTAGAGCTTTATTATTTTTTGAATTTCATATTTTTTTCTTTAGTAAGTATAAGAATTTTAAAGTATCTAAAAAGAAATTCTAAGAATATTTTGTCATAAAGTACTTTAGAACCCATTAATAAGCACTGCCATTTTTCATAAATATCCATAAAAATTATGTTTGAAATTTTAAAAATTTACTAACTTTTTAACAAAGTGTTAATTCCGCGGTCGGCCTATGACTGGAAAAACAATGTGTATCGAAATTATCGTTCCAACGGTATTCGCTACCATAGCTCAGTTGGAAGAGCGTCCACTCGCGACAGGTGGTGGTCACGGGTTCGAATCCCGTTAGCAGCGTTAATTTTGATACTCTTTTCATTTATAAAAGTGTTAATTATTTTAAGCTAAACTTATTCCTATAGTCTTTTAGCATATTTAGATCATCTAAGTGTACCTATTTCTATTTTGTTGATCGTTTTTATTGCTATTTTTTACAGAGGGAAGTGAATCATCATCAAAGATTCATCCTGGATTATAATTACCCCCATTGTTGAGGTTCGATAAGGTGTCTCGAAGTCGAAACAAAAGCAAGTGTTCAGTTTAATTTAAATCCGTGCTCGTAGTTTTTGCACCCTCAACCGCATTCTCATGCGGCGAGTGATGCACTTCACTTCTGATTGGATCATTACTGAGTTCATCATACCCCGTGCGATCCGCGGGCGCAGACAGAGACGGGGATACCTACCTTCACCGTAGGGCTGTCTAGTTGCCAAGCCCTTTATTGTATTTAGTACTGGTAAGTGGTAGTTCGAAAAAATTATCTGTCTACGATTTGCCCTATAAGAGATATCAATGTGACAAAAGCTCCATATTCTATCTGTAGTATGGCAAACCATGGTTAATACCATAAATGGTAGGAGTCATCGTGCAGAATCTATTGGGATAGGTGCCACTGGAGTGTCAGATATTCTAACGGAAAGCAGTCATTGCAAATAATTACTGTGTTTCGTCTAAGGGACACTGTAGCCGGCGACATAAAAAATAATAACAATAATAAAAAAATAACAAAAACTAACAGTATAATGTGACTCAAATGTACCTAATGTAATGTCCTGGGATACTTTGCATTTGAGGTAGGAGTATCGATCATTTAACATCGGGTGAATGACTTGCTTATCTCTACATTATTAAAAAAATAAGTATGAACTAGGTACTCAAAGAATATAAAAAATAATTCTCAAAAATATTTGCTAACAAATTAAGTAAGGAATAGCTTTACAATTAATATTATTGTCAGAATGGAAAACACTCTGAAATTCTTGTTAGACCCCTAAAATTGCCGCCGTTATGGAATCTATTCGAGAAAAGCTGTCAAACAGTTACAGTAAATATTTATTCTAAATTCTTATAGCATTTATTTATTCCACTTTGTCGTTTAAGCAGCGTCAGAAGCAATGGATGACGGGAGCTACATGCTGGGTGGACTAGAATTTTGATTTGCGATGTGTTCAGGGAAGCGGTGAGCCGCGTTGTGACAGCCCTAGTGTATGGAGAAGAAAGAGCCGCACGCAGCCCGGCCACATCGCCCAAGAATTATTTCATATCATGATTATTGGAACTTTATTGCACTCCGTAACTAACAATTGACATTAGGAAATGCAATTTCATATTGATTTCGTAATCTCGCCCGTCGTTTATTTTTATCAATGCAGCAAATCTTTCTATGATTTGCGGCTAACCATCCTCGGTCGTATTCGTCGTTTTGTTGTGGCCTCTATCTTCGGAGAAAAATGTCATTAAAAGCTCGATGGGGATTAAGCCGGTTAAATTTTCACGTAGCTCGCCAGGAAATCGGTTTAACCGTCACAAAGGGTGGGAAGATACGGAGAAATTATCTTTTGGTCGGAGTACAAACCGCTAAACAGGCAATTACTCGTTACAGATTGGGGTATTGAGTGATCAAAAAATAATAATTTTTCACACCGGCCGGAAGGTGTCGCGGCGATCACGTAGCGCGCTCGCCGCAATGTTCTGGGGGGCTATTCACGTAATGTTTTCACACGTGAGTGACGTGAATCAGGATATAAAATAAAATTTACATAAAAAAATTACCTTTACGTCTAAAAGTTTAGAGTGTAGAATTGAATGTATTTCAACATAGCAAATACAAACTTTCAAAGTTACCGCGGAAAGTAAATTTAATTTCACCATTGTCGGCCATGTTGCGTTTTGAGCGTAATTCTATTTGTTTTACATCAAGACATTACACACATCGCAATCTACCCCCAAAGTAAGCGATAGCTTGTGTTATGGGTACTAGATAACTGATAAATACATAAAAATAATACTTATATTGAAAAACACCCAGACACTGGAAAACATTTATTAGCCTCCCTCTTATTTTCCTCTATGTCAATAGTAGTTACATTAAATTTTCAGTGTTCGCAAAAAATGTTTTGATTTCAATATCGTCTGCTTAATATACCTACCTATACGGAAACGCCATGATATTTTTAAACATTTCACTTCATGAAATGTAGCCGACGCGTTATCTGAATAGCCCCCCTGGATCCTCCGAATTCGGCGCGTATACAGTCATCACGTTTCTAATAAAAATCCCTCAGCCAGGCATCTGTCGTATTGCGTAACCGCATTTATTGCCGTTAATGGTCGCCTTTCTTCGCGTTAATTTAAATCCGAGCGCTCTCTATTACCATAATTCGACTTGTTATCGTTAAAATATATCCTCGTGCGTATCGTTTGCAGTAAACGTATCACTCCGACCACTTAACAGTGCTATTATCTGTAATTATCCCGCACGCCGTTAAATATACAATGTTGCGGGAGAAGCCGAAGCTAATTTTGGGAGTCGTACCCACGTCGTACCATTGAAACGCTGTAAAGTTCAAACTACTTACGGATTTTATGGGAATGTCGACTTCAAATCGAATCTGTCTTTCTTATTACCTACTAGGGCAGCATAAACGGAGGGCATCACTATTGAGATGGATCTGAATTAAACATAATTCGAATAATCGTAGCTCGGACGATACAATAAGGCAAAGACATAGAGTGCGGCCGACATTAGCGAGCAACGAAGGATTTCAATTTTGAACGTGATGAGGCGAGTTTTCATTTACGTACAGTGCCTATGTTCGATGAGGTTCGTGTTTGTAATCATACAATGTATGTGCTCTGTACTTTAGGTACCTACTTGCCAGAGAAGAAACAACATACTCAATAAAACAATATTTTGTTGAACTAACTTACCTTACACATTTATATCACCTAAAACGCTCTAAAAAAGTAATTAAGTAGGTATACCTATAATAAGGTGATAAAGTGAACTCTCAGTGCACCTAAGCTTTTACTACAAAGTATTTTATACTTGTTCGTACACTTTATAATTATTATAATTATGAATAATTATAATTTATAAATTATGGTTTATAATTTTTTTCGCCTTTTTCTTCTATGAAATTGGTCGCAGTCTTGGAAGGGAAGAGATATCCAGTTGTATTCAGAACTGAGTCATAATAATATTCACTTGGGAATTAAGTAAGTTCGTATATTCCTACAAAAAAACTTTAAGCGCCTTGTTTCTAAAAAAAAAGCTTTATTGTTCGATGAAATTTATAGGCTTTATCGTTCCTTCACTAAACTCGCGAAGTCGTGAGCGAAACTCTAAGTATAAATAAGAGCGCGTTAAATGCAACGGATTGGAGTCATACCTCATTACTAAAGTTGAAGCCCGATGACCGCCGACAGGCTTGGTAGTTCAAGATGCTAATTCGAGCTCTCTTCAAGATTCCGTAGGATTACTCGCTGCGAGCGAAATTGCACCCCAAAACTGCTTGGATTAGGTTGAATTTTAAACGGCACGATCTCGTATAAGTCATATTCATCCCGAGAGCTCGAGGTGTTCGTTAGGCAGTTCCATAATTAAAAATTAAATTGACGCCTGCGCGCCAAAGTGCTGAGTGTTGTGCAAGCATCGCTTGAATGATGTTTTGCGAAGTATTTTTTATGCGCCTACTTTATTAATATTTATGATTTCGAGAAGACATACTTTCTCGGCGTAATGAATTTTCAATTTCGTAATTACACAAATTGTTTTTTTTTTATCCACGTGCCATTTCATTTGAGGAGCTCGGCCTTGACAGGAGTCTGGATTCTTATGTGCTGAAATGACTTGAAAAGTATATCTCTAGGGCAAGAACAAGATCCTTTTTCTACCTTAGAGCTTCGTCATTACAACTTTGAAGATATGGGTATAATATAGCTATTAAAAACATAATAGTCAGTTATGCACTTATGCAGGTTCCTCTAATTCTTACAAAGGTTTGCTTCTGCGTCCTCGTTTGCCCGGTTATTTCAGGCCTGGGGTCCAAAAGAACTTGGGGAAACCATAACGAGTGACCCCTTATAAAATCCAAGAAACTTTTCATTAGATAGGTACAAGGTCTTCATCATTGCAACAACGTCATCTGCATTTTCTTCTCTCGCCGCTTGTGGTCCTAAAAATAGTTCAATTACAACATTTATCACAATAAATGTCAGTGTTAAGAACGACATCATATTTGGAATAAGAATTAAGCCGATGCACAATATCTATTCTGAAATCTAAAGTACTGTACCTAACGTATGAATACGTATAAATATAATCACGGCGCATTATTTCCCGCACGTCATTTAGATTACAATAACAAATGATGGTGCATTCCCCACGCGTCGCCGCCTTGACCCGACAAATAATTAAAAGCGCTAATAATTACTGGCCGGTGCTTAAAATGCAAATGTTGTCGCCCGCAGAGCCTTCAACTTGTCGTATCCTCTCCACAGAACTGGTATAACTCGAACTTTTGTATTTCAAAGGCAGGGAGGCAATCCAGAAATATGATGAACAAAATCAGAGGATACAGAATGGTGTTTCAGAATGCATCTATATCAGCTCTACATGCAAAATTTAATTATACAACTTGATAGATAAAGGACCAAAGAATTCATCACATGTATTCATCAAAAACACACAGCCCAATTTTTTTAGTTAAAAACTTCGTTCCTTCATGTTAATATAATTTATTTATTGATTTGAATAGAATATTCTTGAAACTTTTCAAGAAGTTATCTTTAAAAGTTCCAAGGATACTTCAAAGTATGCTGAAGAAACAAGTTATAAAAATGTGGAGGGTACCTATCAATTACTAATCTACCAATCGAATTAAATTATTTTCTTAAGACTTAATGGGCATCCTCTTTCAATAATAATTTATAAATCACAAAAAAATACGAAGTTGTAGGTGTAGTTAGGAAATAGTTAATTCTAATTTCTAATGAGAGCTTTTCGTGATTTAGATTTTTTGAATTACAGTACTTATCCACCTTTTTGTTGCACAATGTTGCTTTGTAACGTATGCGAATCGGCAACAGATAAGGGCACGAGATTTACACTTCCCCGTGTCATGTCTTGTACCGTTCGTTGACCCAACACGGAGAATTATTTTTTTTGGGGTGTCCCGAACTCGTTTATCGAGGCAACATTAAATAATTTACACCTACCCAATTCCCTTTAATTACTTTGCTGAGATGAAATTAATTTTTTCCTTTAATAATATGCGTGTTGTTGAGATTTCTGAGCGATAATTAAGGATTAAATTGGCATTTTTGCAACTGACGTGATTTATCGAATGGCACACAAAAACACAACATAATTCAGCTGTGAACAAAGTCAGGCTGTATATCTTTGTATTTAATAAATTACTATTACATTAAAGTTTAAACATTTTGCCGAATAAAAATGAGATTTTAATGTACATAAATGTCTTAAAGGGTTCCGTGCCAAAAGTGAGGTATGGAAGGCTTTTTCTATCCATTATGCCAAATTGGATCTTCCGAGCCTGCTTGATGACTGACTTAACTTACTACTCTCTTAGAATAAGATGTTTTTTTAGTCTCCGTACTCTCTTAGAATGAGGATGGTTAGCTACGAGTATAAAGCCCACCAAGCAGTAAAGAGTGAGTTATCAGGCTTCAACCACCTTTTGCTAGATGCGACTATCAGCACCAGGAGTCTTTTTCAAGCCCTCGACACACCCCCAAGATTTTTCTGAGTAGGTATGTCTCTTTGAGGTTTGAGGTGTCTGAGACATGTCTCTGAGAGGTGATCCCTAAAATGTGGTTCCTCAACCAAAGAAAGAAAATCAAAAAAATAGAACTTATTTCATCAGAGCCAGAGTTTCGCATTAAAAAACTTTATGCAGTGGCGTGCTGGAAAACCATAATGGGGGTATTAAAACCAAATTTGCGAGCTCAAAAAAATACAAGTAGGCAATAACTATCATAGCAATTTTTCACATTTCTCTCTGATTGAAAACGAATACCGTGATCCGGTTGGCACGTTACCGTGACTTAATAATGGGAAATTCGTCATTTGCTCGCTATTATTTCAGCAGTCACCGTCCCCGTGGCAGTTGCATTTTGAAAGTGTCGTTTGATCTGTGTAGACTCTTCGAAGAATCTTGATACTTGATTATACTAATAGACATATGTACCCTGGACGCGACGGATCGCGACTCGCGTGAAAAGGTATAGCCAGTTTACCGGTGCCAAAAATGTATGTTTTGACACAGACAAAGTCAATAGATAGCCGACCACAGTATTGTCTACAGACCTCGGCCCCCGCCACAGATCACTACTATACTTGTCAATAGTCTTCACGCACGTTTCCATGGAGACGGTTTCCGCCATAGTATTGCACGTTATCAGTGGGAAATTTTGACAGACGGCGCTACTATTTTCTTGTATAAAGAAGGTTTGCATAAAATGTTCCGATGGCCATATCCTCAGGTTCTTTATCGGTGTTTATACTGCTCCAGGCCTATCTATCATCGGTGCGTTGTGATTGAGCGCTGAGATTTCCTATGAATGGCGTGTTGTCAGCTGCGAGCATTCAACTCGGAGACGCCTCGACGTGATATCATTGAACAAAAGTTCATATTTTCTTAAAATGGAAAATGATATTTGCCTCGAATTTATCGGTAGGTTAAAAGCTATGATCTAATCTTTGGCTATCTCGAACTCTCGAGAGGGCTATGCCTAAAACCCGATCCTTATAATCTATGCTTATTAGAATATTGATTCATTGCTACAAATTAATAAATGTAATTTTCTTCTTGTTTCTTGAATACATCGCTTCATGTTAGGTACAACCGAACAATTAATTATTATAATCAATTTATTGATGAGCCGAAATCTTTAGAATAACCTTAAGTCGCTTGTTGGGTTTTCCTAGGGTTATATTTTTCATCTTTAAAGTCGAAAAAACCATCTCAGCTCGTCATAAGTGTACCTATCTACAACAGATTATGTCCTTGGTGTATGTTTGCACAAGATATAAAAATGTTTACATACCAACCGTTTATCATAATAATTATTTATTATAATGTACGAATTTGAATTGTTTACGTTATTTTTATTACCTTGATGTAGTTGCAATAAAATACCGCTAACGTCTATCGCACTTCCAACAATAACGTTTACATTAACCGTCTAATGGTGCAAATAAATTTACAAATTTTGTTTACACTGGCCACTATAAACCGATGATTGAAATTGTGAATAAATCAAGATCAACTTATTGCTCTACACACGATTTAACCCTTTTTACGAACTGCGAAAAAGTCTGAATTATGCACGACAAGTCGCGTTGAATATAATTTAATTTTATGACGATGTTTGCACATTGACGAGCCGAAGTCGGAACTACCGGGATAAACATTTTGGTAGCTTTTACGTTTTTTTATAGGTTCCGTTTGTTATGTAGCTTGTTACATAGCTTAGTAAATGCTTATTTGAATTATACGTACCTATAGTTGGTACATTTTAATTTGCACTAATTAATAAAAATAGCTGAAGTGGCCATAAGGAAACAAAAAATTCAGAACCTTCTCCTATACCGAATTAAATCTTTAAAATCGTCATCATGTCCAATGGCATAGTCTTTTAGTAATTATTCTTTGTTCATTTACATTGTTTCTTACAGTATGATTATAAAAAAAATACATTATGATTATATAAACAAGTCCTAAGAAATATTTAAATTAGTAGGACGGATTAATATGTTTTTAATAATAAGTATTGGAAAAGTGTATGTGGCGTTTCATGTGGGCAGTGTCCCTGCATATTGTATCATACATAATCTTTTGATGTAGTGGATTCTAGCAAAATAAATTAACCAGTCCTACTAATTATGAATTTCCGCAAAATAACGCCTGTTTCCATTCAATATTAATATTTAAGTAGATATAAATCCTAAACATAAATCCTAAACTAAACCTACTTCGTAGATTTGATATAGGTCATCATAGGTCATTCTTTAATTGTTTCGTGTTACGTAACAACAGTTAGTTTCAACTGACAAGGCAACGAACGTGGAATGAAATCATCCAAACTATCCTATTTATCGGTATTTTTTCATCCGTTTCCCGTAAGCAACAACAATAGGCAACAAATCCCGTGCGTCCAGCGGGAACCGGCCGTGATTTAATACAAATTATTATTAGAGAACATAAATAACTGCGGTACGGGCAGGAGCTCCTTAATAAGTAATAAAGGGGTCATCGTTCATAGGAGTAGTCCGGGGCGGAATTAACCCGGGCGGGACATATGGACATGTGGTGTTATTATTGCCAAGCGGCGTGACCGAAAACATCGGCGTTTTGTGTGTGTTCTCGATACTTTAACAATGTTTGTTCTTGGTATTGGGTTCAAGCTGCACGCTTTCTTTTTTTACTATTTTACTATCATCATCTCATTAAAACATCTGTATACTAACCAAAAAAGCACTGTTTAGCAGCTTAGCGTTGAAATGAAATGAAATGAAATTCTTAATTTCTGATAGGCTTAGATATACGAGTAAGCTCTCATGAAATGTCAAGACTCTACCGCCAGGTTCGGAAAGCAGGTTTGCACCGAGAAGAACTGGCAAGAAACTCGGAACTTGCTCTTTTCAAAAATGTCTCAATATATAATTTTTAGTACATAGTATGAAACAATATTTTTTAGATATCTCGTGAGGAGATGGAAGCATACCACTATTGTCCCAAGAATCCTTGTTATTTAAAAATTCTTCAATGGTGTAGTAACCCTGATTCATTAGATGTTTTTTGACAGTATCTTTAAACCGGTGCAAAGGTAAGTCCAAGACAGACTTCGGGATCATATTGTAGAAGCGTACACTCAACCCCACAAAGGACTTCTGTACCTTACGCAAACGGTGTGGCGCTAGAACTAACTTATGTGCTCCATTTCTAATTGGATGGTTACTAATATCTATCCGTTTCTTGTAGTTATTAATATTATTATTTATATTTTGGCAATTCCAGTCCTTACATGGATATTTCAAAATCTTGAATTCCTCTAACCAACGCTTTTCTTTCATACGATTTTGCAAACCCTGATCATATAAACACTCACTCGTCATGGAGAGCGCATCCCAATTCCCAAGTAACCACTTCTTTTGATGGCTAAAATTTTCACGATTTCACGTAAATGGACGATTTTCCCGTCTATTGGCCCAACTACTTCCAAACATTCTTTGGTAGTTTCGGTAATTCCTTAAGTAAATCATAAAACGACAAAAAGTATTAATAAATTTAGCAATAAATACTGCCTTTCGCTTTCGATTAGGCAAGCTAACCGTGCGCTGTGCTCCAATAATGAACAGAGGCAATTAATATTGCAGGTGCGTGCGGTAACTGGTAGTTGTTTATGACGGGTGCAATTCATTCATCGCTTTATTAGCGCGCGCGTGAGAGGCATGCGTAGCGACTGTGTAGCGACTGCGTAGTGGCGAGGGCGGCTAGCGAGGGAGACCATCAATTGATTTGTAACCCTTTAACTAACCTTGTTTCTTTCTGTTCTGTGTGCGGTCTGATTAATTGGTCAGTGAAGATGTTGTGTACTGTATGTATCCTCCAGACCGATCCGGTAATGGCGGTCAATCTCTAATGAATTTGTTCATCTTCGCGGGACAAGTCTTTTCGCAATCACACAGGTGCGATGGGACAACAGCCCCAACACGACCGATTAGAGATCAAGCGCAGGCCCGACGATATAAGGTGCTGCTTCGTCTTCTCAGAACTTGTATGGTACTGTCCGGAATAAGCTTTTTTGCAAACATTTATTACTTTCGCTGCTTTTTGTATGAAGGATTTGCATTGGTTGCGTAGATGTTGTGCGATCTCAAAATATGTAACAGTCTTAAAGATATTTTTTATTTGTCTTCTTTGAAGTACCCTTTTTAACATACGCAAAGTCTGACTATAAAATACGGAGAGTCCTCGATCTATAGTGATATGATATGCCGTCTCCCACTGACTTTTGCCGCCAGGACAGCATAATTTTCTTCTAAGCTGCGGTTGAAAATATCCATGATGAACGTCAGACGTGGCTGAAAAAAAAAGAAAAATATGATTTTATCTATTCCTTAAGTAATAAATTAATATGGAGTACAAAGCCACACAAGTCGTACGTACACCCAACTCAAAGTTATCGCTACAACATCAATCCACTTGTTCCCGCGAAATAATTTTGATAGCTTCAAAGCTGAAAGGGCTAAACATTTACCACAGAGAGCCGCAAAGCGGTGTTTCTACAAAGCTCCCATTACGTACTAATCGGCAGAGTGCCGATGCTCTAAATATCGCTTTACGCATATTTATCGAACCATAAATAAAAAAGTCTATGAAAAATATAAATGCCCTCCCCTTTTTTTCTATCGTTTTCCGAGTATCGCGTTTTTTTCATAGAGTCAAAAGCTTGAACAGACCACTTTCGCATTATGGAATTGCCAAAACTCCATTTGAGATTTATTTTCAAACGGCTCTAGCTTCGAACACGTCCGATCCAAACTCGACTTTATTGCTGTTGGAAAAAGACTGTTTTCTGTCCGTGCAGTATGCTCATTAGGTCGTTTTGGCGTCTTTGAACGGCAGTGAGCGTAGAAATGAGATATTTTGGCAGTATTACGCAAATTGGATAGCTTTCAACACTCAACGGAGTAGGTTCCGAACTTTCGCGGGGAAAATTGAATTAAAAATATCATAAGATGTAAATATGTATGGAGATCGTAATGATGTGGCTTCTGCAGCGGCTGCGGTCGGTTCATTTTATAATATGGAATGCTATTTCTTAACTACTTGAATTTCGTAGCTTGCCCAAATGCAGGCCGTTTCCTAAAGTACTTATAATTTATAAGTGACTCAAGTAGGTTACCTTATAATTATTCATAATGTTTGCTTCTGTGACCTGAAGCTAGCCAATTCTGTAGATAATTAGATAAATAAAATTTTCAAACATAATTATTTATTATTTAGTCTAGGTACATTACTATGGCATAAAATATAAAATTAAAATCTTTGATGTATTTGTAGGTAGGTCCAAGGTAGGTACGTAGGTACCTGTAATTTAACTAATCGGTCGCGATGATTCAACCTGGAAATCCAGGTGCAATTAAAATAATCACCTTATTACAATAATTACACACCATTGGTGATCCGTCACTCTTGCAGCCTCCGAGTTTGTATCTACAATTATCTCAGGAATTATGTATAATTAAAATGTAATCTGATTTGAGAATTGAGATTTGACAGAGTAGAGTAGGTATTTAGTAATCATCGATGATGGCGATAAAAAATTATATTATATTCAGAAAAAATGATTCTACGATTTTGCTATGGTTTTCAATTACCATGTTGAGAACAGTCCTTTGCCATACTCTATTTATTAATAATCTCAATATACGTACGCGTAGCATACTAAATATTATGGTATTCCATGCTCGTAGTTTGTCTACAAGCCTGAGTGTTTGAGGCACTTCGTAACTTTATATCATAAAACATTTTGTCGGCCGGTGACGAATGCTTAGGTACTTATAGGTTTTGACCCTTCCAAAAATGTTGCAACTAGGTAGGCTACGCAACAAAATGCTTTTAGTATGTCGGCATATCGGTGGCATGGTTAATGAATAGTCTATGGTGGCAGTAGGTAGACCTACTAGATACTAAATCGTGATATTTATGTCATGTTTAAACACAACATTTTGAATAAAAAAACCAAGAACTCACTCCATTATTACTTGTTATTAGGTGACGTAACAAAAACTCAGAATGATGACCGAAAAAACGAACTTAGTGGTACATATACAATGCACCTACCTATGTAATTTTTGATAATTACACATCCCAAAATTAACCGGACTACTTGAGCGTGGGATGAAGACACACGGACATACGTAAATAATTGTTTCTTATTAAAATCAACGTTAATCTTGTTCGAGGCAGATTCCGGCGCACCGCCGCATTATGTTCAAGAATCGACAGCTATAATTTCTGTTCAATCAAGATTTAATTGTTTTAATGAGCCTGCATGCGTGAATGGCCGCCCCAATTATTCTTTATTTTTAATCGCCTCGAGTGGTTTCTACGTTCGCAAGCAGCACGCAGGGCGGCCCGCAGCGATCATTTTCATTATTTTAATAATGTAAACTTCCAATAATAATTTACAGTGATTTGGGGTTAAACACGTTAAGAGATATTTATGAATACCTCGCGAGGTCCGGAGTAGTTAGCTCCGTAATTTGATCCTCGGCCCACGGTTTTGTTTTCTTTGTTGCAATTAAAGCTTATCGGAGCGAATACAAGTTTATCCAATATCCGAGTGAGACGTGCCGTCTTGTAAGACGGATTTTATTGTCAAACTAATAATTTTACCATCGTATTGCTGGGTGTGTTGATTTTGATCTTAAAACTAAAGTCTATAATAACTACTACTGTAATGATATGATAATAACACATTGCCTATTCGCTATCAAAGTTTCACTAACGTAAAACTTACTTGTTATTGACTTATTTACGATTTTTAAGTAACGCCTACGTGCCTACTAAAAGTTTCGATTGAAATAACTCTGCACAACAATAATTAACAACACGAATTTCACGAAGGATACGAAATTTAGATGGATACATAGACGAAAAAAGTACGCCTTACGAGAATTTGCAATTCTGGAGCTCATTATACCTACTTATCTATATAAGTCTTAATAAGAAAGCCTTCTTATTTATAACATCTAAAAGTAAGTTAATATCATCTTTTAGAATAATCGATTTTTTTCTGTAATTTGGGTATTTTTCCTTTATTTTAGAGCATAATTATAAAAAATAAAATATATTAAAACATTTTTTTGTAGAGTTGTGATTTCTAATGTAGCACATCTAAATGAAATAAAGTAGGTAGCCAAACAATTTCATCACAGGACACGATAACTTTTCCCTGTTTATCCCACAGGAAGATAAGCTACGATGTTTGCCTATTAGCAACGAATCTATAATTGCTATTAGGCAGTTGGACTAGTTTGTAACGAAATTAACAAGAGAATCAAGCAGTGTCCAATAGCAATAAACGGCAACAATTTAACAGTTGTCAAAATAGATTTGGCCTGATTGTCAATTGAATACGTCATTATTAGTGAGATGTATAATTGGGAGGCAATTCGCATGTTATTCCGGCCAATTAAAAGCAATTGGCTGCAGTTGAAATACGTCTGCGATTTGATTGATACGGTATAGATTTCGAAATTTGTACCCACTTAGGAATCGTTTAAGGAGTGATAGTTTAGTGGTTCAAAAGAAGGATGACCACAGTTGGTATAATTTCTTCTCACGAACCAAAACCAAAATATCCTATAAAAATAAAATACTTAGTTTTTTTTAAGAATCATTGGCACTAGGAACTTGATTTTCCTATCCGGAATTGAATTTTGCAAATAAAAAGTTACTCTCTTTTTAATACATATACTTCCTGTCACGACATTAATCGAGATGTACAACTTTTTTATTTGCCTTAATCCGGATGTTAATTAAAAAAAATATATAATTTTAGGAGTTAATGTAAAGAGCGTATAGTCTAAATTAAACTTATGGCGTGTCTGCCGGGCAACAGATATCGTCCTGGTTCAACATTTTTAACCGACTTCAAAAAAAGGAGGAGGTTCTCAATTCGTCGGAATCTTTTTTTATTATATCGCGAGCAACGAGTATTTGTTGGTTCAAATCCTAGTCCAAGTCCTTTCCCAGTCTTAGCCTTTTCGAAGATATTAAGTGTTTATGGAAACTTTATATCGTCACTTGTTTGGCGGTGAACGAAAACATTGTGAATAAACTTGCATGCTGGAGATTTGTTTATTGAAAGGTGTGTAAAGCCTGACGAACCACACTTGGCTAGCATGCCAAAACCAGCCATCAGTCAAATAATGGCATGGTGAGAATGGCGAGCCGTAAAAAATATTCAGACATCATTTATTATTATTTTACTTGTGATACATAAATAATTCTTCAAACAGATTATTTTACCATTTTTTGTTTCAGTCCGAAAGCAGGAGCGAAATTTTCCACAGAGAGTTTAGTGGTGTAGGTTCTAACGAACAAGTTAATTTAGCCCGGAGCGGTATAAAGTTTATATCGTTTTGCATTATGGTTCATTATCTCAGCAATTTTTGCTTCGCTACAGGGCTTAGGCCACAAACATTGTTAGGAATGCTAGAATAAACACGTACCTACTTACTTTCTTTTTATTAACATTAAATACATACACTCCGGTGTAGAAACACGTTCATCCATACCACCTGGTCTGACAGGATGTCTGGCAATCCACGACCACCCGGTATGCCAGATCCTTCTTTCCACGCACATGCAAACTATGGAACCAGCTACCAGCAACAGTGTTCCCTCAAAATATGGGGTTATACAGGGGCAGATAAACATATTTCTTAAGAGCCGGCAACGCATTTGCAGTTCCTCTGGTGGTGCAAATGTCCAATGTCCATGGGAGGCGGTGATCGCTTACCAACACCCGCCAGTTCGTTTGCTTGCGTCGACTATAATAGTAGTTTATGAAACGGATGCATAATGGGGGGTGTTAAAACATGAGTGTGAGTTTAACAAACGAGCCGCAGGCGAGTTTTTTAATAGTATCACACGAGTGTTTTAATACCTAATTATGTAGAGTTTCATACACTACTTTATCTACGCTCAAATTATCATAAATCCAAACCATAAAATCTTGCTAACGTTTGTCGTAAATCCTTCACTTTGTTGGTAAAAGATTGTGAGTCATTTTTTTATAATTACTAAAATGTCAGGTGGAGTTAAATTTTCTTTAGTAGGTTTCACTGCTAGACATTATTCCGCGCTAAGTTTTGACTAAGTAACAAAAATAACACATTGAAATGTTAAAAGTTAGGTATGGCGCCAAAATTCAGTTGTAAACTGCGTACTGTGACTGCATATAGTCTGTTAAAAAAGTCATGAAACAAAAAAGAGTAGAAAAATATTTATACAAGTCAGATAAAGTATATTTTTAGTGGATAATTAAATAATCAAAAATTATACATAATTCTTTTCAATATTCTGTATGAACACACTTTTTAATCAGTCATATAAGGCAGGGAAAAATTATTGTTTCCGTGAAATAATTGTTGTCTATGGTCGATCATGGCGCATCCCATGACTACCAACTAAATGTTGTCTGTGGACTCCATATATAAAAAACAAAATTTAGGATTCTCTCTTTTGGCTATGACGTCCACAGAGAAAAGAAGTTATTCCCTGGTCTGTGATGACGACACATAAAAATACAGGAACCCAGAGCCGAGTATCGTAATGGAAATTATTCAATTATCTAGAGATATTTCCATAGTACAGTGATGTTATAATGAATAACTTTTTAATAATTATAGAAGTCTGTGAATAAAGTAGGTCAATATGTGACACATTTTGATTTCATAATTCGAACTTTAAGCAATGAGCGTAGATAAAAATAAAAAATAAACAGATTAACGGAATGTTTTGAAACATAATATCTTTAGCAACAACAAAAGTCAATATTCATAGACACATATACCTATGTAAAAACTAGGATGAGATTGCAAGTTTCACGTATCGTGCAAAGCCTTTTGGATTGAAAACAATCGCAAAATTGTAATATGACAATGCTTTAAAGAATGCGCCTCGAATAGGAAATTTTCCATGAGTACTCTACTATACAAAAAATACTTAGTAAAATTAAATACATCGGCATTTTGCTACTATGTTATCCAGCTTTTGATTAACTCACTCAATATTATGATTATAATTTAAGTCTAAACAAATATTAGGCAAACTCTCAGCCCTGATTCACACGTTGCCAAAGGCGGTTGAGTCGCTGCGCGCGCGCCTCTCTCCGCACCCTTTGATCGATCGCTGCACTCGACAATTAGACCTGCAAACTAAATATCAAGTCATGTTTAAGAACATAATTAAACGAAACGGACGCTTAAAAATAAAAAAAAAGTGAAAAAACATTGCTGTGCTCAGAATGCGAGAAATAAACTAGGTAGTGGTAGGTAGAGTTGATAACATTATACCACTTAAAGAAAATTTGGTGAAAGCAGAGGTTACAAAATCTTAAAGCTAAGGAGACCACCATTTAACATCAGCTGGACTTTGGAGTCTTATTTAAGCATTGTGAGAAAGCCCTTCATAATCTGGATCCCAAAAAACCGCGGGTGTGGTGGTTTGGTCACCGATAGCTCCGCAACCTGATAAGAATTAGTTTATTCTCCGAAGTTGAAGTTGAATAAGAAAGAGTACGTAATAACACATTGAAACAGTTTAATCTGCAAATGTTAATCCATCATAAAACTGGATATATACGCATTAAAACAAACAAAAGCAGCTAACAAGAGATTACTGCCTTTAACAGTTCACGTACAAACAGCATTAGAGGAGAAAATGGGCCACTTTACTAAGAGCGAACAAACCTCAATTAGGTGCAATTGTAATAGTGACGCCGTAGAAATAAATAAGAGTTGCCTCCATTAGACGAGAGTTAATCTCGATGACGGAACACATTACCAGCGGCGGTAATGAGAGGAGCGTGAACTCGGAACAATTTACAAACTCCTAAAGGCATTTGGAAGTACGGATAGACACCGATTTCGTCCGGCCCTTGCGCATAATAACTAAACAACACGCTGTCGCTGTGACGGATATGCGGGGCTTTGGATTGTTCTCGCCAATTGTGCCGCGGCGGACGGGGCATTCGTTAAGACGAGCCTAACGGTGCTCTTATATACATTAGTAAACTAGCCAAGTAGATGAATCTACATGATGAGGTGGTGCAGAATGCAAAAATGCAAATCTGTTGCATTCTCTAGAACATAAAAGTATGAATAATGGAACCTAAGGAGGAGAGGGACAAATACAAATGTGCCATAATCTATAGTTGTGGCAATCTCAGTGCAACAAAATTGGGAATCAAGACGCCTGCTGCGATCTCTGTTCGAATTTACGAAGTTTCTTACTGAATAGGATACTCCAATCTGTGACTCCAATTGCTTAAATTGGAGAAATTCAAGAAGAATAGGGAATTGCAACTTGCATGGCCAAAATTAGTGGTATGTAACATGTCAAGCACACTAGAGCATGACAATAAGCATAAATAATAATTGGTGAAAGTGAAATAATTTTACCCTTGCCCTTTTTTAATAAAATGTTACAATAAATCTTATTATTAGCAATAATAAGATTCTTTATTAAGAATTAAGATCTTATTATTCTAATAACTATACAAATCTTGCCCGCGTGGAATGGTGCCAAGAATACTGGCTGCATTTCCGCGTTGAACAGCTAGGCTGATACGTTGTTATTGTAATAACAGATAATAACAAACAAATTTTAATTGTAAGGCCATAGGTAGGGGTTTCAACAACTTTGTTTTCTTTTCTCCCCGTACTAAATAGGTAGTTTATCATTAAATAAATTGTTACGAAAGATGATAATGCTAGCTGTGGCCTCTGGGCGCGATTAGCGGTTTTATGAACGCCGTTCTGTTGTGCACTGGACTGGTCGCAGTGCTCATAAATACGATGCACTGACACCTCGATTTCGAAATCTTGGGCTCTAGTTACCTACACAGCGGTTTCCAAATTTTAATTTTGGGTCTCATAATGTTTTGAGTCACAATTATTTTCCTAGCGTATTCTTGGACCGATATCACTTGGATATTCATCGCGTGCTTATTATCAAGACGCTAACACCTTGGTGGGAGCGCGGTGAATACGTACTCCCGCCAGCCCTTGTGGTCTGTGGAGACAAACTGTTTTTATTAAGTTCACGGATTTTTATTTTCTCTAGTGTCACAATTCCACTCACATCTGATCTCAGCCAGAAATGATCTTGCTGAAATCAAGATGACGTAATGGCCGTGCGGTGGTCACACGGTTATAGTCCTAAATATATCTCGGTGACGTCCCGATGACTGCAGTGGACATGGGGGCTACGTCGGTACCTAAATGGAACACTGAATACGGCCCGGGACTTTTATCATGCACCGATATAGTATATCCGGTCCTGAACAAAGCATTTGAGAAACTCTGGTCTATAAACTTAGACGTGACCACAAACGATAGAAAATTAGCAACATCGCATAGACTCATGGTGAAGTATGGGACGCCGGAGGCGCTGCGCGGTATTGTAACGAAGTTCAACAAAGGCCCACCATATCGTCGCGGTTCCGTGACAAATCCCCGGGATGCCTCGAGCGATGCATTAGAGGGCGATCAAAATTAGGTACCTACTTCCTGCGAGATTTTGATTTATGCCTAATAACCTGATTTGCATTCTCTGTGACGATAATTTCATACGTCCCGGCCCAGCAATCAGATTGATTATTAACTTGTCACGTTAGCTTTAAGCATTTGTAATGCAGACTTGTACCTGTAATATTTCATTGTAATATTTCATAATGTTGCAAATACTACAACGAATTACACGTCTAAGTATATAAGCTCATCGTCTGCGAATAAAGTGGGTGCCTAGTTGGACACTCGATGTCCTCTCAGATTAAGAAGTGTTTGTTGGCTGTAGTTTACCAAGCTACTTTAGAGTGATGCCTCATTAGAGCGTTGCACTGCGTCATCGCAATGGATCAATATATCGATAACGAATGCCTAACCTGCTTTGCGAGATGCAGGACGTCTCAGAATAAGAGCTAGCTGTTAGAGACACGCACGTCGACCTTAGACTTATTGTGGAGACTGTCCACAATAAGTCTAAGCAGTGGAACATTGTCCGTCGTCGCACCAGAGCTTCGACAATCGACAGCGCAGCGCATCACCTTCCCTTCATCTCTCGTCGATGCAATAAAACGTTGCATGCGACGACGAACGCTTTAATGTGGCATGCTCTAATGAGGCATCATGCACTCTTTAACCAGCAAGTTTCATGAGAAATTTATTAAGAACTCGCCGTCATACATTTTTCTTTGAGCAGACGTTTTCCTTTGAGGAAGTGGTTCGGGTGTGTTGGGGATCGCCTCGTTAAGACGTTAATACTGTCAATTTTTAGTGTATATTGTGATAATTTGGCTTACAGTTGCTTATTACAACAATAACCTCTTTTGCATGGCTAGCCCGTGCCGTGGTCCGATAATTCATCCGCAGTTCCTAGCGGTGACCGTTCACTAGCAACGATTGATAATAATCGCTCGCGAAGTATAATGGCGTACACCCACGGGTAATTATTGTGGTGCGGTCGTGAGTTCGTGCGCCTGTGGAATGCATCTCCTTCGGGGGGTTGCTCCTTGCTGTACAGTGTACAGTGTAGCTACAGTGAGAGCACGGCTTATTCGGCCGCAAATAACTGATCGCTTTTCCGTGCTAATGATAGTGCGCCCGGCCTCTTTAGGCGCTGGACGCTGCTCGGATAAAATAATTATGAGCTGATTTTATAATTTCGCAATGTCAACTCTGTCGTAAAGCAAGAGCTGCGAAGCAAATGTTTCTGTTCAAAGGGTACTGTAGCCGGATGACAATTAGGCAAAACATACAGGCTGGTATGAAAAGTCAAAACTATACCGCCAATTTCGGGAAACAGGCTTACACCGAAAAGAACTATGGAACACGGAACTTGCTATTTTAATCTCTTGCATTTGTTATTGCACACCACATGCAGAATAAAAATATAAAAAAACTACATAAAGTTACATCTGACATGGATATTGGATAGGCGTGACAAAACTCGTAATAAGCAAAATCAGGTAGAGGATAAGCTCCCGTCATTCTTATGGCTATAAAAACAATCTTAAAATATTTCATAGGTCACTCATTCGCCCTGTGAAGTTGATGTAAATCTTAGTCTTGACTCTTATTATAGCTTTTTGCACTCCTTCTCTGAAACTGAATCTCAGACTCCTACGTGCTCGCAACAAATAAATGTGCATTAAGGTTTATAAAATACCAAGGTTTTTCTTTAGTTCAAAATATATCTATAAATAGATCATAGATTGCTCGTACCTATTGACTACTTACTGAAAATAATAATTAAGATCTATAAATTGTACGACAGACATTGATACAAGATAAACAGTTGGAGGATCACGTACGCTCCCTCGACGGAAAGGGTTGTGCACTTGTGTGTAGTATGGGCGTAGGTACAAATTGTGCAGTGTTTATCTGACCCCCACACTCGTTCCTCGTATTTATCTACAACCCTTGCGCTGCGATTGACTTCGTTACTTGTGACTCTATCGCAGTTTCCGATCGCCATCTATTTTTAGTCAGACTTTGTTCGTGAGAATGAATAAAATCACGTTGGTTAAATAGGAGCCCCCTTTAATGTTTATTTTATTCTATTTTTTAATTACGTATTTGTTGTTATAGGGTAATGAAAATACATCATCTATGAAAATTTCAGACAGACTGACGGAGAGACGGACGGCGAAGTCTCAATATTAGGGTCTCGTTCTTAGGGTTCCATACCAAAATGGTAAAAATGGAACCCTTATGGTGAGACTTTCTCCGTCCGTCCGTCTGTCACACGCGATTATTTTAGTAGTTTATACATTTCGGAATCATTTAAAATTTGGAAAGAAAATCAAATACCTACACAAACGCATAGATTGCTTTATCTCGCGAAATACCCATTTAACGTACTGACGAGAGGTACCTAGTAGAGAAGAGGCATGTCTTATGTCTATACTATACAGTCTAAAATAAACACTATCAAGTTCTTAGATAAAACAATATGTAAGTAAGTCACAGAAGGGACTAGTTCAGTAATGAAAAAATATAGTAAACGCTATCATTTTCTACTTTAAATCTGGAATTGTTTCCAGCAATTTACAGCAGAAGATCTGCTGTGCTATTCTACAAAATGTCCATCTCTTAAACAGCTGCCAGACCACTGCCAACCCGAAAAAAGCATGCAAAATTGTACTCTATTACAACTGACAAATTCATAGATGCATAGATGTACGCTCGTCGCTGTTTTGCAGAATAGCACGGTCATTGTCAAAACAATGATAATAATAAGAACTATATTCCGCATCATTTATGCTAACAAAGTGAGACACGCCGTCAGACAACAATGCACAAATGAAACGGCATCGGACAAGTCCCGAGTCTAAACAGGCCGCGCGGATTTATGGGCGCAATTCCAAAAGAAAACGGCTAGGTGTTATCGAGTTAGTATTGACACTTTAATGCCATTGTTTGATTTAGAGGGCTCATTATATCGCGGGAACGGCGGTCGTGAGGTGCGAACCCGACCCCACCGAGCCTCTTGATCATTCTATTCGTAATTTCTCATCGCTATCCTTTCAACATCGTTTGATGCGATGTTTATATCGATAATTACGAGCTCGTGAGCAGTTTATTATATGGGATAGGAAGGCCTTACATTCTGCAAGGATATTTGTAAGTGTGCTTACACAGTTTGGTTAGCTCAGTTTAAATACAGTTTCTATTGCACTGGATATAGGCAATAAGACAAAATGAAAATATCATTTAAAGGTACTCATGGGTTAACTTGTAAAGGTAAAAAAAAATAAAAAAAAAATAAGTAAATTTGTCTGAGACACACTTGAAAATTCTCGTTCTGGAAAAAACGTTGAGAAACAATTAGGTTTACCTAAGAAGGTACCTACATGGAGAAATTCCTATATACTTAAGCAAGTAGGTACACATATTTTTTATATCGGCTTAATAGTTTCCCGCAGGAATTTTACAAAACCCTAAATTAGTTTGGTCGGTAGGTCGACTTACGTCTGGTCCGGTGAAGATAGCCGGTGTAATTATTTTCTACATCCAGTTACTCTAAAGGTCTAATCCTTTTGAAGATCACGAAGGGATCGCGCTCTGTAATAATAAGAGGAAATTTTGCGCTCCGGGACAATACGATATAAAATTATCTGTTAGATCCAATAATCGCACGGAACCGGCGGGACTTAATGCCGGCCAATCATTAGCTACAAGGGATAACGGGTACAGCCGCCAGCCGACCATTAAAGCTGGGCGCACACTCGCGCGCCAGGTGGTCAAGCTTACCTGACGTATCTTATACTGAATAAAACTCCTCGATCACAAAAATTTCAGGTCCTAAAATACCTACTTGTTATCTATAATATAAAAACAAAAATGAATTCTTAAGACTATTCATAAGTGCTTGTGAAATAAGCCTATATGAAATAAATCATTTAAAATTTGAATTTTGAATTGCCGAATTTCATCAATTCATTTTTGTGTCAGCGCATAACTTCAGTGCCTCATGATAACCAAGTGATCTTCACTCTCTCAGCTCATTTGACATATTTTTACTGTTGAAAGTTTGCCACAAAATTTTATTTTTGTTTTACTTTTCAAAGCAGTATTGTGTAACAAACCAAATGCACCAGTCAGATCATTGCGGGTATCAATTTTGACGGGCTGCACTAATATTTGGCTAGGTTTATTATTTTTTTGCATTTGTTATACACCGAAGCGTCGGTTATAGTAACATTAATAAGGTATCGGTTACATAACGATAACGAGTTCAATGGTTTTTAGCCTTCCCAAAAATGCCTAACATGCCATGCATTTCCGTATTTACTGATTGGCTCTCAAAAGAGTGTCTACAAAATATCTTGATTTTTTTGATTTTGATCGTATCTGTATCTTCTTAATGCATGCAATGAATCAGTTTCTAAGGTTGTACTTACTTGGCCTCACATTGAGATGAGACATGCCACGAAGGTGGCCCGTGACCAAACGTCAATGCAACTTCAGATATTTGCAGCATTCTACGACGAGCCCCCGAGGCGGGAGGTTGTCCGCACAAAGGAATGACTTCATTGTAACTCTACTTAAATTTATATTGCTTTTCGAAGAATTTTGTATGCGCAATTAGCGAAAAGGCGTCTAAAAGTTGTTCATTCGCTCCTGGAAACAAAGACTACATTAAAACGTCATTCAGATAGCCGTAAGTGTTGTTTGAGTCTAAGTAAAACAATTGAAAATATCTAACCTACCTAATACCTTACGAGTTTTTTAAGACCACAAACAAGTCATACGCAAGTTGCATGGTGCCAAAAATACTGGCAGCATTTTCTCACAGAACATCCACGTCGATTCAACGCGCAAAAAATTACTCGGCTCTTCTGTGAACATTGATCCACTTATAAATGAAGTAGTTTCCACAGCAAACAGGACATATTACATATAGAGGGTGTTTTAATATTTTGATCGAAGTAATGTCTAGAGTAGCTACATGGGTGTTGAGTGGTAAAGAAGGCAGTTCTAAAGCCTCTAAGCTATAATCCTCATTGAGAATGCGGAGTAGGTATATAAACAGCAGCACTCATTAATCACCCGCAAACTTTGTCTATTCAGCAGACTCCACCTGACTCGGGTATTTTCTTTTAACTTTTAAGCTTTGTTCGAAACTTTTGATGGACTCTGAGTTTTAAGTAAGTTGAATAGTAATATATCTTTGCCGGTAGCGGGTTTGTATTGTGTTATCGTGCGCGTTTTATATAGAACAACTTTTTAAAACTATTTTCATAATGGTCGTATTGTGTGCGAGTTTTATTTTGTGGATTTTGTAAATTGCATGTAGGTATGCACGCTGCACAATGCACATGATTTAGGTATTCTAGAATCTAGACAACCAATCCTCTTCGGTAAGATTGACACCCCGTGGTAATAAAAAGAGCGGTTCAGAGTTCAGTCCTTGCAAAGGCCAATTCTATTTTTAATTTCACCATGTAAGCTATCAGTTTTTACCTAATTCCTAAACTACCTAATTGCCGAGTACGTGTTGGTCCAATTTAATAGGGCTCATGTATGTATGTATGTATATTGTATGTATGTGAGTTTCTTTATTCCACCATAGCTTCTGAACGGCTGAATTTATTTGGACATATGGGGTATCGTTGGAATCCTTAAACTTATTCCGAGTAACATATAGGCTATATCTTTTGGAAAAAGTCGTTTTACCACAGGGCAGTCGTGTTTTGAATTTTTAAATTATTTACTTGTTTTCTGTTTGTATCTGCTGGGATCCAAAAAAGGTTGTTAGAAGAAGTAAATTGGCAAAAGATCAGACCCAGATCTTTTGCATTAACGCTATTCAACTTAACCACGATCAATACCATTAGGAAAGGCCCATTTCAATCCAACATCGGAATTAGTTCCACCTTATTGCCAACTTGAGAATTTTTATCACAGCTAAAGCAATCAGAGCGCCAATAATTTCCCTCATAATGACTCTTCGCTCGTAAAATTTGAGCATTGCGCCAAAATGGTGGCACATTAAAATTCTCTCCCCATCGTTATAACAGGAGTTATCGGCTCGGTGCGCGGCTCGGGACATTCTGCATTAGGACGCGGCTGCGGTTGGCGCTTTAACTTAGCGCGTTTAAGTTCACCGCAGCCGTCATTGGGACATCAATGACGTCACCGAGGATGAGACCATTTCTGACTGAGATACGGGTAAAGTGACGGGCGCGCCGTGGACACATAGCCATAGTAAATGTATGATAACTACTTCGCACCGTCTACTAGTTGTTGGTGATGTGTGATGGACAAACTGCCTCACATTCCGTTCAACTAACGAATAAACGAAACTGTAAATCAGTTAAAAAATATTTATCTAATGGAAACGAAAATTTCCAACTATGAAATTGACAGCAGTATCGAAATGGCCCCGTTTCGCCTATGATTCTCATTTGGACCCATAATAGACACATAAGCAACGTCCAGACTTTATTTATATCTACCGGTCAAATGAATGAACAAGTTCGTTGTTCGTTGGCTTACTTAACTTCTTCGCGTGGGGTCATAAAACTCATTCATTTTTATAGACAACTAACTTAGCTTTTGACCGAAAATGACCAACATTTTCCCACAAAAATGACGTTCTGGGTTCCCTAAAGCTGTGCTTTCGTTAATAGAGCAAGTGCTGAGTTTCTTTCCAGTTCTTCTACGTGAAAAATAACTTTCCGAACTTGGCAATGTGACATAAATGTAGGTATGTTAGAACTCGAAATAAACGCTTTGCGCAACTTAGTCTTTACGCATCAGAAATGGTTCGCCTGCGCCCGTCAGTTTTCTTTTTAAATCGCGCGTTAAGGATTCCGCGTAAATGCGTATAGGGTTGTTCTTCCCGGCCCGCCCTCCACGCGTCCTCATCGGCCTTCGGCTGCCAATTTGCGTATTTGATTGTTCTTTGTTTCCGAACCAGCCACCCAATATGACAAGTAGCTATGTCGAAAAATGCCTCTGTATACATAAGGTCGTAAACGGGCTATGGCAGTTACGGAACTCAAATAGGCTATTTTTTCTTTTTTTCTCTTAATGTTTATCATTTTAAAGTCGACCGGGAAAAATATATGGACGTTCAAGTTTTTAAAACAATAAATAGCTTTGGGATTTTGTTTGCGAGTATGTAATGACATGTAACCAGCAACATTGAAACTTCAGTGATTGTTCCAATCCAAGGGATTATACCAAGTGATACCATAGGAAGTGATTTTTCGCCATAATAAGATAGCGACTATTAAAGCAGGTGCAAGTTGTACGTACCTAAATAAAAAGGCCTCCATTTCAAAAGTGTTCCAAAATTTAAATTGGTCACTTACCTTTATGTAATTGACTTATATACGTTGTTTTAAAACACTTAAAGGTTAGCGATGAATAAAGCATGATGGCTTTACTAATTATCTATTGCTATAAAAGTTCTGATCATCTATAATAATAACACACAAAATATTCCATACGTTACTACGCATGCGATGACTATACAACGTTGCGCGAATGAACCATATTCAGTATATAAAAGTTCAATTTTACATGAACATAAACATTCCGATTTTATAACCAAAACTGCATTCACAATACGGTTCGAACTTGAAATCTGCAAGTATGTCTCATGTATGTAAAATAATGCGGCCGACCCGAGCCCCCGAGGGTGGGGCGACCCCGTCGACTTATTCCGATATAATCAATAACTTAGTGAGATCCCCTTTGCATCCGGCCGTGTGACAGTTCGATCGAACGGGTGATGGCGGGGGCAATCGGCAGACAAAATTGTCTTGCGACATTACAAATACATCTTGTATGGACAGCTTAATTTGCTACAATTTGTAGAAACACCACCCACATGAAAAACCATACACAATTCTTCCATCCCTTTCTTCGACGTACGTTTCGTTCCGACACAGAGGACATCCTCACGAGATGTTGACTTCACAATGCGAAAGCGTAGAGTCTCTATGATTTCTCATTATATCTCTGATCTTTTCAATCTAGAACCCTTTCAAGGAGCAGATTATAGCAAAACAAATTAATCTGTCCTGTTAATTATGGATTTTCATAAAGTAGGTAACGCCTGCTTCCATTCACACTTTATAGAATAGAAACTATGAAACTACTACAGCTTTAGTATGTGGCAGGCACTTTTAGGAAATTTAAGGAAATTTTGGGAAAGTGCAGACAGATCTTAATATCTCTATGGTGTTTATAGGCTGCATCATCGTGCTCCTTAGATTTTTAAAATTTTTATAATTGTAAATTGTTAATTGTTGTAATTAAATTTCTTGTATAAACTCAGGCAATCAAGAGTCGGCTGATGAAGTAGGTACTTCCTTGATGAACTGGAAACCAGATGACAGATAATATACCTAAATAAAGTGTCGAGAAGCTCCAAAATTCAATCTCGCTTGGTGGCCTATGCGCATCTTTTGTGGACAGAATTGGGCAGTACATTATTACCTTTGAATTTTATAAAAGTGATTACTTTATTATAGACTAAGATAAAAATAATGTCGCCCACTTAATAAACTATTATAATTCAATGAGGGTTAACATAGTAACAGGCATGTAAATTTTGTAGTGTAAGTGCCTTCTTACCCCTCACTCGCAAAACAAAAACATTCTATGAATCGCACGACTCTAGTATGGTATTAGAATGTTATGACGTCACAATTCAATATCTCTGTCTCTGTCTAATCAGGTTAATATTTAAATGCTTATTACTTTTTTGTTATTTGATTGATTTTATTAGTTTTTATCAGTTTATGCCACTATTTTCATCATAGTTTATAATAAAGTTATTAAACAGTTTATAAAAAAAATTGGAGTACAATACCCAATTAAAGATGCTTTTGGTAGTTGTGATGATAATAAATCCAATTAAGAGTTATTATTAGAATCAGCAGTAGTTTTTTCGGAATAAAGAATTTATTTTTCACGGGTCCGAATAACACTGTCGCTTTAGGTCTGTCTAATGTCTGCGCAGTTTATATACTTTTTGTGCAAACAGCGCCTGATTAGAGGAAAGCTGGAGATCTCGATGTTGACATTTATTCGCCAATCAACAATTTTACAGTTAGAAACCTACCGAATTTTGAAATAGGCACGTAACGAAGTTTCTTTTGATGTTGCTACTTTGTGATGCACTCAAATACCTACCTATAGATATTTCAATCTACGATGACGCGCACCATCCGGTCAAATTCCATACGAATCGAATGAAATATAAACGATTTTGGAAGAGTGGTGCGCGTCTTTGTGGATTGAAAGGTCTATACTCGTATACTCGTGCATCACTTTATAGTAATCTGGTTTTCCTACCTTAAGTATTGACTTATCAATAGAAAATTAGGGCTCTTGCAAGGACTTTTTGTTTTATTAAACCCACCATTCGTTATATTGAAATTTCAAACCTTTTAGTTTTTCTGCAGGATCTCTGTGACTGGCTACTTCCTTCTGGCTACTTTTCCAAAGTCTCGAACAATGTCGTAAGGTCGCCTGTCTGTCGGTTTTCTATAGAATATATTTTGGAGGAGCTTCTACCTTAGACTGTATAATCACTTTCTCTATACCAAACAACTTCATCTTATAACCTACTTACCTCTAGTTTAGCCCTAGAAATAGGGATTTTGGTTTTTAAACAGTCCCAAGAGAGTCGTGGATTCCTGTTCACATTCCCGCTCTTTCTCCTAAACTTTATATCTTCTTTATAGAAAGCTTGTTATAGCAAACTTATTAGTAGCTAAGTATATAGATTGTTATGGCTAGTTTTTTTTTCGAAATCCCGTGGAAATTTAAATTTTATGCTAGATGAAAAGTATGCGGTACTACTCAAACTACTCGTATCACACTTAAAATACTGATCAATTGCTTACTTCATGTACCTACGTACGACGTTCGTGTCTACGTATTTAATAATAATAATCTTTCGCAGATCGTGTTTTTATGTACCTAGGTACCTTTTTATCTAGGTGCCAGTATATTTTTTATATTAATTTTATTGCTGCCAATAGGTTCCAGATCTATTTTCAGACTGAGCTCGTGTAACAATTTTGTTACTTATGTAGGTAGGTATTAACTATTAATTATTTAATACGGACTTTACCTACAGGTTTTTTTAGAGATATCCCGTACTTACATCACATTTGGCATTCCTAATTACTGCATACGAGATCTTGGCCTCAATTCAAAGTTTGATTTAAATTAAAAACGACACAGGGATAATAGTAAAAACCTCTATGGTATTCAATATTATTGCTTATATTTCATGATGTTATTTTTCCCTTTTTTCGGAAATCTGAGAAATAACTTATCGCATTCGTTCACAGTTATAGGGTGCTACAAAAATAAAACACCATATTCTGATAAACTAACTTTGAGTTTATTTTTACCATTTACACTTGACAATGTATTCGTAATGTCTGTAATAATCGGCTACGGGCGCGTCGTAGGCGCGTAGCGTGCGCCGGCGCCTACGCAGCACCGAGCTGGGCGCTAAACAAACATGGCGGTGTGTGACAAATCAACAGGCGTCGGAACACATAAACTGCAGGAAACATCACATGGTCTATTTGCAAATTCACATAAAATTTTGTTACACAATACAATATTAGGAACGGTAAATTTCACTATGAAAGATTTCAAAATAATTTAGCATTACTGCATAGGAACTATGATAGACGCGAGTGCTACCTTTTAAATCGTAAACTTATATCGTAACCGTTTACATCTAGAGGATGATGGGGACAATAATAATATAGGTATAATTTCACAATAACAAAATTTCATTAGACAGACACAATTGATAATATAAAAGTGCAGATATACAAAAATATCGAAACAAATGAAAACATACCGTATACAACTAAACAAACAACACTGCCGTGGCGGCACCTCAAGTAGCAGATACAACAGACTAATCCGAATTAATCTTAAATATTAAAATTTGTATTCGGAAAGTATAGTGAAACTCTAGATGCGATAATATTGAAATATACATAGGAACCATGATTTATTCCGCGGGCTGTCGTCCGCGGAGACACAACATCGCTGTCGACTTCCACCTACGCTATACGAGCACGACGCGAGCACTACACGTACGGCTCACGTTACGCGTACCGATGTAAACCGGCTATACGAGCACGATCGCGAACACTTCTAGAGCGGCTTAAATCACGCGTACCGATTTAAACAGGCTATACGTACACGATCGCGAGCACTACTAGTGTAGCGCGCGTTACACGTATAACCAGGTTATAATATCTATGGACCTCGCTGGAATGCGTACCCCTTTCCCGTTCTCCTTTCACCTCCCCGCGCTCGCCCCGGCGCTTTGTTTTGCGCACCATATCAGAGCGCTGACACGACGTGACGTCATCGACGCCAGGTCCACAGATATTGTAACCGGGTTAGAGGTACGAATACAAACCGGCTATACGTACAAGACCGCTAGCACTTCTAGTACGGCTCGAATTACGCGTACCAATATAAACCGGCTATACGAACACGGTCGCGAGCATTACTAGTGTGGTTCGCGTTACGCACTCCCGATACAAACCGACTAAATAAACATCTCCGAGTCACGCGGTGGAGCTTGCGAACGCCTCAACAAACAATAGGGGTCACTTTAATAAATACACTATAATATTATTAACGAAATAAACAAAATAATCATGTAGTATAAACGCGCGCCGTCGCGTCGGGAACGATGCGTACACGTGCTGCTTCCTGCTCAATACGCTCACAGTTTCACAATACTGACAAGTTATAACCTCAACACCTTTCATGGTTTTTTACCAAATAGTGAAGCGTAAACTTTCTTCTCTCTTTAGTGAATTCAATGGAATGGAAGTTGCTTTAAATAGAATTTTCATTAAGTTAAGTGTGTGTTGTATTGTACCTATGTATGAAGTATAAACATGGCTAAATACTCATACGGATAACTAATAATAACAACTAAGTAAAGTCTTACACGTAACAAGCAAAATCAAGGCCGTGATGATTTTTACATTTTAATAAGTAATGTGTTATTCTTCTTCTTCTTCGAATTCGTCCGTTGCGCGAAGAAGAAGAAGAAGTAATGTGTTGGCTGGTCGTCAAATGTGAAAGTAGCTCCAGTTCGTGTTATGACGGTCTCTGGAGAGACGTGAAGCGATCGGAGGGAGAAGCATCGCGCGCAAGCACGCCCCATTGCACATTGCATAACAAGGACCGCCGGCAACCGGTGGAATAAAACATTGCACTTTATAAAAAGAAATAACTCAATGTTGTAGTAGGATTCGCTCGTAGATAAAATATCGTATTACACTCCACTAGATAAAATGTAAATATGTAAAATATTTTTAATAACGTGATCTGTGCCTTCGAAAATATTGGGGACTCCACGCACACGCTAAAGAAGTGAACGTACGCGCGGAGGGCGCGCGCGGGTTCGCGTCGCGCCGCCGCCGCGCGCTCGCCACGCCTTTACTCACTTACGCCACTACTAATAATCGTTACAATATCAATAAAAATTCAAGAATCACACTTAGTTCCAAAATAAACTCACTTGTATGCGAGGTAGGCTGAGCGCTGGCGCGCAGCCCGAGTTTCGAGTTCGTTCGTTTTGGAAAAGTTTGCTACGATAATAATTATTATAATTAACCATTACCAATAAGCCTACGCGGTGTAGTCGCGTCTCCACGGGCGGCTCTCGAGTGTGCGAGCGCTCGCACCTCCCACTCTCCGATGCGCCGGTGGCGCCGTCGGTGCCGCTCGCCGGAGCGAAGCGAGCGCCGTTTCGTCGAAAGTTACGCCACTCGGCTCGGTACATACAGAGGGTCGCGATTAATCTAATTCTGTGGGGATACGTTTTTCTGAGCGTAGAACCCGCGCGAGAGGACTACCGCACTACTGCCTAACATACGTACCTAACTTCGCCTCACGTTTAAAAAATCATATACGTATATATATCTTCATACATTTACGATGCATCAGGAACTTCTTACGAGAACGTATCTATGCCTAAAATTAGAACGATTATATGTATGTATTACATAGCTTTAAACAATAATTAAATCGTAATTATCAATATCGATAATATTATATGCCATAAAGATAGGAACTTGTTTACCTGGGAGTCGATGTTACGAATTCGACCGCCGGCTCGGCCGCGGCGCCCGCGAGCCCGCAACGATAAACGTATATAATAAAACCTGTCTAACGTATGATATGCAGTGCGGGCGAGGCTCGACGGCCGCGCCGGCCGCCGCCGCCGCCTCCCAGTGCGCGGCGGCGACGGGGAGCGGGCTGCTCCCACTAACCTACACTTAACCGCTACAAGCTTTAAACGTATAACTAAGAAAGTGCCGCGTGTGCGACAACATTCCTCAACGAAAAGAAGCATTAAGAGCTAATAGTGAACTGTTGCGTTGTCGAACAACGGGGGAGCGAGGGGCTCCAGTAGTAACTATACATTTCTAGTTAGGATTAATGGCCGGCGCTCGCCAGCGGCAGCTCGCCGGGCTGCGGGAAGCGCGGGCCGGGCGCGCAGAAGGCGACGTTGGGATCCTTGGGCGAGGTGTCCTGCGCCGCGCGCGCCGCCAGCAGCGTGATCTGGTTGACGACGTCCTCCATCTCGTGGGACAGCGGCTCGGGCGCGGGCGGCGGCGCCAGGTTGCGCCGGTGCGGCTCGGAGTCGGCGTGGCGGCGGAAGTCGGCCGCCGTGCGGAAGCGCTCCCCGGGGCACGCGCGGCACTCCAGCGCGGGCTGCACCACGCGGATGACGCCGCGCGCCGCCTCGCGCCCGGCGTAGCAGGAGCGCGCCTGGTGGGTCTGCAGCGGGGCGGCCGACGGAAACGCCACTTTACAGTGCTTGCACACGTAGCAGAGGTCGAAGTCGGACTCCCGAGCGCCCGCCGGTAGCTCGTTAGCCGAGGGCGGGAGGCGCAGTGTGGACGCGCCGGGGTCCGCCGCGATGTGGCGGATCTGCTCGAGTGTGGTGGCCGGCAGCTGCAGTACACTCGCGCCGTTCCCCGTCTCCACGATCAGACCTTGAGGTTGCGGCTGGGGCTGCGGTTGCATTGCGTTGGGGTTTCCACCTGCAACCATAAAAACGCTCGGTTAAAAATATGAATCAAATTAAAGAAATGCCTACTCCCCGAAAGGAACCGAAGATTTAGCACAGTGAAAACAAGACATTATTTTGCAATTATCATTGGTATCTTGTATCCAGAAACAGAAGCTGAGAACCTATAGAACTACCTGTGTAAATTAAGTGTGAAGGGTTAACACGAGCAGGCAGGCAAGACGTGCAGTAGGTAACAAGGTTAATCCAATTACATACGCGTGCAGCCGTGAACTGACATTCTTCTTTAAACGTGTAGGGTGTAGGTGTTTAATCGCTCAACGTTAGTTCCGTCAAGATAAACTCGGGGACGTGACGACACGAAGTCGATGCAACAAAATATAATCTCTCGAACAGAACTCTCTAGTTGTGGTCTGAATCCTAAAATACTGCATTATAATCAGAAGCTCATCAGCGTACATCAAACCAAAAAGATAAGGAACAAGCATCAATCAGCCCAACTAAGAAGAGCGCTCCTAATTTGGGTGATCCATTGTTTTCCGTGCCCCGACACCAGATAAGAGCAGTTTACCCGACCGCGACCTATTGGCGATGCGTGATGCGTTGCCAACGAGCCGGCCCGCCTCGGTAATTGATTCCGGCTCTGGTTTATGCGTTTTATATTCAAGAATGCATAATATATCTCTCGAATGGCGAATAATCAATAGATTGGTAACTTGACCGGCTAGCAAAGCAACCCTTAGCGTGGACCGAAAATGTTAATCCTCCTTCATTATGTTTGTTTCTGATGCGAGTCATGAGATCTCGCATCGAAGGTGAAACTGTTTACCTATGGGCTTCAGACTTTTTTCCGATTATATCTATGCTTCAGAATATAAGCTAGTGAAATAAGGTGAATGATGCTTCTTCTATATTATCTCGTGCAAGTTAATGTTTTACAATCATAGGCGTTGAATGGAGTTTTCATAGAATAATGATTTAATACACCTTTTGGGATTGATTTGAGCTTCAATTACTTGTCTTAGTTTTGTTAGAGTGAAGCTCTAGAAAGTTTACTTAACTATTCAGATATGAGAAAAGAAAACAAAATTGTTCCGAAGTAAAACAAAAAATCTGCATATAATGCTGGTCTGCATTCGAGGTTCCAATTTCAGCCAATTTAATAGCAGTGCAGCGGAGATGTTTGAATAATATTGTGCGAAACGGAGCGTAGGTTAGCTCTCGATCTGCTAACAATCGTTCGCCTGATTGAACGATCGTGTTCACAGTAATGAGGCCTTACCTATTGAGATTGTTCGTACTCCACGTTTAACAATGTTCGTAATGAATCCAACATGTCCAAAAGGATTGAAAATGAACGCCGGGGCGCGGTTGACGTCGATTGAATAGATTTGCATTTACTTGGTCAATAGCGACATGACTAATATGTGAACTAATAATTTAAAGCATCTTAAAATTATATCGATAAATAGTTCAGTCGTTGAATATGTTTTCAACATAAGTTTTGGCTAACCACCAACCATGTTCTTGTAACAGGTATCTAATATCATTAAAGTATCAGCGTATAGAATGCAGGAGAATAATTCGGCTGTGGACTTATTTCACAAACCTTAAATAAATAAATAAATATAATCTGTTCATATAGGTATAGGTAAACTCTAGGTAGGTAACCTATTATGGCATTGATGAAAACCAAATAGCCGGAGATTTCTTTATGTCCCATAGAACTCCGTTTAATGTATAATTGGAAGTAAACAACTATTTATCAGGCTCGGAAGGCACAAAGCCGGTTACCAGCCTTGCCGTGGCTGTGACGTTAATTCGCAACCCTTTCTGCCAATTAGTTTCAAAATATCCACACTATTGTGCTGCTAACACCGCCGCACATCGCACTTACCAATGAATATACCTCAATCAAAAATGAACCTTAAAGAGTTAGGCTATAAAGGGTTTTATATCGTGCAGAAGGCAGTTAAACGTTGGCGATTTTCCCGGATACCTAGGTTTAAGTCAAAGGGCTTCTTAATCCAGACTTGTAGGTCGTTACGCGTTATTATAACGCGGCCGAAGTCTGCTACTTCTTCGCTCATTTACATCTCATTAAAGACGCTATTATTGGACTAGGGACGCATTATGCGCGTTTCGTTTCTGCCTTTCAGCATTCATGTTATTTTCTCGGAATAGATCACAATGCTCGAGCTAAGCGGCTTAACTTAATCAATTAGGTTTCTCTTTTCGCAGTCCGTATTTTTTAATACAAATTAAATTAGCACAAAGAATGCCTATTCAAGATAATATTCCTTCATTAAATAGCGTGTATGCTATCTTTGTTTTTGAATGTAAGCAATTATTGTACATTTTATCTACTCTTAATTTTTTTGAGCTGAAAATATTTGTTTCCAAAAAACTCATGAAATCATAGGACGTCTGAGTTACGTTTCGTTGTCCTTGCATTGTCGTGGTCTTCAAGCGCACTAAGGTTTCCATTTAGGTACTGTAAAGGTACCTATTTCAAGTATGCCAGGTCTGCTGTTAGGAAGTGTGGTATCTGCAATGATATTATCTTAGTAACGGAACTTTTTTATCTAAAGTAGGTAATTTATTTCAAATCGTTTCAGGTAAACCATACGAGAGATATAAAATCTGTGCCTTAATATAAGTACTTACAAAGTTATACCTATGTTTGGCTTCATTATATTTCAACTTCAGAAAAGTTTTCCAATTTCGCTTATTTTGCATTCTATACTAAGGTAGTCCATACAACCAATTTCCGTCTAGCAAAAATTAAAATGGGCTGGCTCTATCTGGGATCTCACCAATGGGCTTTCACGACGTACATCCAACTGCCTCCGAAGACGCTTACATTAGCGACATCAATTACTAGGCCCGTCCGTATTCGGCGAGACGAGAGTTTACGCATCGATGCAGGAGCGCGATATCCAGTGATGGATGGTAATTAAAGTGGATCGCCAAACAAGTGCTGGGAAACTATTGACCTGGCTAACTGACTGATAGGTTTAGAAGTATCTTTGACTTTTGTTTGGTACACCTACACATGTACATCATATATCTGCACGTGTAATTCAAGTCCATTCAATTTCAAATTCTGTGTCAGATTCTTCATTTAATTAGGCGACGTACTCTTGTCTATGCTTTGAGTTACTATGCGTGCCAACTAAGAATAGGACCGCGCTTGCTGCCAACTTCACACGATAACTGTCAAAATAGTACTGCCAGCAAAAAAAGTGCAAAAACAGAAATATCATATATTTCACATATTATAGTATAGATTTAATTATTGTATAATCATTATATTCATTTAAAAAATTATTATTATTCTTGAATTTTATTAATGGATAATTTTGGATAAATTAATTCTACAGGTATGGAAACACTTTAAAAAATGAACAAATACATAATTAATGTTACTGGTCACCATAATATGTCGCCATTTTGTGACGCTACTGCTACCAGTGTGCCGTTAGCTACGCTTTCGTGTATACGCGCGTGTGTCCTATATCTGTTGCCTACTGGACTTCCTTAATAAAAACCGATTAATAAGAACTGAAATAATATATTATGTATATTTCATTTCCTACTCATTTATAATTAATTTGGCGTGAAATGTATTAGAAATACCAAAAAAGCGTACATTAAACATTTAAACGGAATATAATTTGTTTACTGATTTTTTTGCACACCATACACTTTAGTAATGAAGTTTGCGCGTATTTCTGAACAAAATGGCGTCTTGACAGTCCTATTCTCATTTGGCACGCATAGTAAGCTCCGCAAACGCAGTTGGCACCCATTATAAATCAATGCTTACCATCTACAGATTAAATCAACAATAAAATTATTAAAAAAAGTTGAATACTTGTTTTTATAGGATTTTTGGAAAGCCTGTAAATTAGAGGCGATATAGGTTTAGGTATATTATGTTTTATTAAATACATTGTTTTGGATTGGATTTACTATCCAGCAAACGGAGTTTATAACACTTGGAGTTGAAAATGAAAATGAGATGAAATGAATGGTAGTCTGTTGACCATTTCATCTCATTTTTAATTAAAAGGTTCATAAATTACTAGGTGTTAGGACTTTTTTGCTGAGTCAGCCTGAATGGCAAATACCGCAGTGTCTGAACACCGCAGAGGCTACAGTTTTACATGAAGGGTATAAGAAATTACATAATTAGACACAAGAAGTAAGAACTAACGTCTCAGGATGATATTGCAATGTGTCGTTAAATGACATTGCAATGCAAACTTAACATCTAGTAAACATGATCGTATGCTATAAATATCACAATCAGGCTCGTGGAGTATGTGGTGGAGTATTAGCCGTCACCAAAGACGATTTGGTACATTAGCCACTTCAATTACATACCTAGCCTTATTAGGAGAGACGTGCACCCATTCAGTAGAATCAATATCGTCATTGGGTATTCGAACTAATTACCTTCAGTGGATCGCCAAACGAGTGCTCGGAACCTAGCGACTGTCCTAATTGACTGACAGGGTATTAGTTGTGCCAATCTGTATGTTACATTCCGATCGCCTTCCACTGTGTCAATATGCTCTACAATGCGGCCATACAATCTGGGTTGTTGTTTTGATTTATTAATGGAGTTAATCCTAGGGTTATAGCTATCTCCGTAAGATAATAATAAAATATCTCACTAAATTTCAGACTAGATAATTTTTGCCTACTTAAATTAACACACTGAACACAAAAATAAATAAAAAATTAGTACCTAGTAGCGCAAAATGTTCAAGTTTTTTTATGAATGCAATATAGCCCCAAATTATTTTTTGAAAAGAATCAAGTGCTGATTTATTTGCCATTTCTTTTCGGAGCCAAACAACTTTCCGAAACTGGCGGTATAGTCTGACATTTCATAAATTCACGTAAGTTAGGCCTTAGTGAAAGACTAACATTTTGATTGTGTAATTAGTTGTGGTAACATAATCGTAGGAAACTATGCATTTACTGTATAATCAGTATGTTTTTGAGCCAGTATAGTGACCAAAACATAGTATGTATAAAATACGGAAATAATTACACTGTTTGAGGATAGCATGCTAATGCTTCTGTATTAACAGTTAATGTCATTAGGTACTACTGTTTCCGACTCATGCGGTCACGCCACATCTGTCCACAAACTATCTTAGTCCAGTGTACTTGTATTATATTATGTTGTGATGCACGAATAAGCTTTACTCAAATAGGCTTTCAAGCTATTAAGTGTAGGCTTAATGTCAAGCAGACACTCGTGCATGTTAGTTCCTGCATTGATTCTTATGAGCTTATTTTGAAAACGTTATTGTCCACTAGAGGTCGTCTTTGTCAATGTGGATTTCAATATTGAATTTTTATTTATTTATTCTTCAACTTTTAATCCATGAAGTCCTAGTCCTTTACAATCAATTATGTTTCATGCAATTCTGAAGGAAATGAATTATAATATTTTATGACAATAGATAAATAAATTGACTTAAAAGAAAAAATAAGTAACTGTAAGAAATGATGGTTTTTAATTGGTTAGGAAGGAGTGGGGTGTCTTCGTGGATTGAACGCACTGTAAAAAGCATTTAAAAGTTGTGAAACACTGTTGATAGAGAAGAAGAGTTGATATTGTACGAATTACAATGTTGCTTTGCATATTAACTTCTCAGGGATAGTAGTTCATAGTCACGCAAATATTGTGGGTACACTGTACTCCTGTTAATGCTATTAGTATTAAGCGGATTGGGATATTTACACGCGTAGTGGGAAGCAAATGGCTCAACGACTGACACCTATGGTTTCCTCGATGTTCGAACGCGCTTCAACTAAGTACCTACATAGTTTTACGTAAGGGGTTGTTAGTGAGAAAGTAGGTACTCGTAATATCTCAGACATTGACGTCTGTCGTTATCCATTCCATTCAAGGCATTATATTATAGTAGGTATTTGTGACAACTGCTATACCTGATGCTTCTAAGTCTATGATAATCTTTTACGTTCCTGCAAGTGCGAATCGCTTACTAATACAAATACGACAAATGGTAACCATTCTGTGTCTGTCTCTAAGTATAGATAATGTGTCTCAAAATCTAACATCCCTTTCACAACGATATTTGTGGAGTGGAATAGAATACCAACCGTAACGTTGGGATTGGTATAGATGTTTATAAAGACTCTGAAACGGAATAGCTACCAATGGTAAAGTTACTAAAAGTCAGATAAACTATGAGTATCGGCAGTAATTAATTAACAAAAAGGACTCAAATAAGTGATTAGTTTTTGAGTTTATGCGCCACAGCAAAATATTTATAGATAGATATAAATACCTTCGAGATAGCTTGAAAAAAATCATTGAGATTTCCCTTGAACTTCAGGACAGGACAGCGAAGAATAGGTTTAAGTTTGTATGGTTGTGCCAACTAAAATAAAGGGTAGTGGTAGATAGATAGAGCGGACAGACGTGCAACGTAGTGATCTTATAAGGGTTCCAAGGCAGCCTTAAAAATAGTAAAATATTTGTTAATTATCTGATTTACAGCATATGCTTGCCAGATTCCTTCTTAATCCATATCGTAGCTAAGAACGATCACAAAGCGGAGCACGACCACAGTCCACTCCCCACAGTAATTTGAGCGACCATTAAGCAATAATTTGATCGAATTTTATATCCATCAAGGCACCGCGCGAGTGGCTCGGAACCTCCATTATCCCGGCTTCCTTCCGACTCCCTGCGGAAATCTCGCCGCATTCAAATATTTAATTACTTCGGCTCTCGATCATTTATAAACTCGAGCGTGAGTGCTATCATAAAACGCGCTAATGCCTTATAATTAAAATATTCTCAACGAGCCGTGGCGTAATGGCACCTCGGGCGACGGTTTCCTCGGATGGAAAAAAACGCATAAAAAATTACATTCACCCCAGAGCACTCACCCCTTGTGTCGGGAAAATCGATTAAAAAGAGGAGTCGCGGGCGAGCGGCGCGCGGGCGGGGAGTTTAATATGTACGAAAAAATGCACGACGCCGCGGGAGCGAGGGAGAGCCGGCTCCTTGAGTGGGTCTCGAGTTGGCTTCAATTTTTATAATTACGTTCATACGTGAGCGCGGCCGGCGACGCCGACGCGCGGTCTGCCCGCCCGCCCCAGCCTCCCTCTTGCTTAGTTATTTAAAACCGTTCAGATCTTGTTACGCTGCCGAATTATGTTTCGCACAGGTTCTCGAAGCACTAATCATGATGATAGAACTATACTTAAGTAGACGTGAAGATTTTGTAGTACGCTCGTGATTCAAATTAGTATAGATATGTACCACAATACCTATACCTAGGAGTATATATGGCTAATCGTTTCCCTGAAAAGGCTTCTTCGTAACTTAATCTAATATCCGACGGAGTGATATAACCGAAAAGTTTTTACATACGTAGCAATCATGTAAGAAAGGAGGCAATAGGACCCGGATAACCGGCTAGAGGACGTTATCTCAGGAGACGGTTTGCAAATGAGCGGCGACGCACACACCCGCGCTCGCGCCCACACATACGCTAATCCGCGTCCGTACGCGCGACGTACACGCTTGCGTACATTTTATAAATAGATATCGCTTTTTTATCCCGGTACAAGAATGAGGGGGGCGCCACCCGGAGGAGGGGCACCCCTCCGGGGGACGTGTTGGATTTCAGATTGCTACGAACTGCAAAAATGAGGGATGAAAGAAATATAGCTTAAAACGCAGATATTTCCCGGCGTCTTAAGGCGCGGGTGGCGGGGGGAGGCGGGGTGTGTGTGGAACAAAGTAGAGTGGCGATATTGAACCAAAATGAAATGGTAAACGAACCGTGCGCGTCCGTTCTAATGCGAATTTATAATTTGGACATCGCCCGGCCGGCGCGCTCTTTGAACGCCGGGGGTGGGTTACGGAGGTGAACTCACAAAGACGGCGGATGTGATTTATAAACAGGGGAGAGCAGCGTTTGGTCGGCCAGATTTTTCCTTAATCCTTGAGGTTATTAATGCAAGAGTTTAGCCACAACGAGCGGTGTTTAGGCGTATCCTCATTGCAGGTTAACGCGTATGTCCGCCGACCTAATTGCCGTCGCGCCGTCTAATCGGGATATGCGCCACGCGATAATTGCGACAGATTACTGTTACGCCACAAACACTGGCGACTGCGTAGAAGCGGCACTTGCAACACAAGCGTACAAGGTTATAACCAAACTGCGTATGAAAGAACCTACGAAATCACTATCTATTTTTATGACAAATATGAAATTACGAAATCTACCAAGTCGTAAAATGGAAGTCGTCAGTGAAAGAATTGTTTCTTAGGCATTAAAAACTAGTGTCACTTCTACACAGTTTTGACGTCTTTGAGTTTATTACCGACACAATTGCGAGTCTTGCTAATTCACTAATGAGTTATGTAGGTGTAGCGCGGGCGACTTGAACGTTTTGCTAACAATTGCCTCACATTAGTACTCATCAGGCAAAAACTTTACACAGCATGACTTCAGAGTCCCGACCGTCATAGGAAGTCGATGAGTAAACGGAATGAAATCTTCGACGATAAGAAAACAGAACGACGTAGGAGGGAAAGTGAAAATTGTGTACGTGAACGGAAGAAAAAAATATTAAAAATTAATCAAGGCTCGACTCGGGGCCGGAGACCGGAGAGGAGGGGAGCACATGTGTCGACAAAAAACCGTCTCCCTCAACGGGGCACGTGCGAAGAGCCGTTTCGGCCTCGTCCCGCTTCGGAGTTAAAAGTTCTCTCGGACAAACAGAGGATTTGTCACAATTACGGCGGGGTGCCGTGTCCCTCTTGATTAAAACCTAAATCACGTGACGTGTTTACAGCCGCGCCGGAGGTGTTTTCAATTTGGCGGCTCCGACGCTGACCATTGGCGTTCCGGACACGTTCGACGCACCTATCTAGGGGCAGGCCAGTTTTGAATTTGTTGCGATTGCGAATCAAATTATTGCCGATCTAATCGGTCGAACAATCTCACCGGCTCCCCTAGTACGTTCCGCAAAGGGTATCGAGTAGAGTATCTCGAACCATCTACTCCAATGGTCACGTTTTTTAATTATTTCCAAACATCCGCGTCACACGAAAGAAGGGAGCTAAGAACCCGCTTTACGGTAGATTTTCGGCAATAAAAAAGCGAGGTGAAAACAGATTAACATTTGAATTAATCGGGAGATTAAACATAATGAAAGAAAATCTCATTACGATCCGTATAATGGCGGTGAGAAATATCTCCCGGAGAACGGAAAGAAAAAACGTGCCGCATGAAAGAAAGACGAGCGCAAAGAAAATTAAAACCTCGAACGGAATTAAAAAATGTTAAAAAAAATGTAATCGACGCCGGAACTCGGACGAGGGAACGCAAACTGAAGCGAGGGAGGGATGCGGCGTTAAAAGTTCTCAATTAAAGAGCAGCTACGGAAAGTCTTGTTGTAATTAGATTTTTCTCATCTCCTTAAATCAGCTCTTCGCGCCGGACTGACACTGCTCTGTGTAATTTGTAATCGAGACTTGTTAGCTTCCGTTTTTCTTTTAATTTCGTTTCATATTGCTTGCGAGATTTTTCGTCTACGTTGCATTTCGAATTATCATAATCTTCTAAACCGATGTAAGTACACTCTGGTATCGCTATAGACACAAACGTATAAGTAGAAATAGTTGAAGTCGTCTGCTGGGTGACTATAAGTTCTTTATAATATAATGCCAATAGTCAGATTTCAGACATCACATCTCAAAATAAGAGAAATTAAAAAATTTTACTAGTATGCAATGAGTTTTATTTAGTTCTAAATCTTTGAACATTTAAACCAGGAAAAATATATTTTTAATGATCTAAAAAAAATAAAAATTAAAAAATTGTAAAATTGCCTAAAAAGGGAAAGCCCCATCAACTAGCTTTATTTTCTATGAAAATATGTAGGTATTAATTAATGGTTGTGATTGTATAAACCGAAGCATGAGCTACGTTAACTGTAAAAGAAGTGAGTCCATTCAGAATTCAAAGAAAAACTTGCAAATGCAAAGTTATCCCACTTCCCGGCCAACCCTCGCTTCCCGTCTCGAGTTCAGACTCCTAATTAATTCCCTGGTTGTCCGAGCGACGCGACGAACTGTAATTAAACATCTCGCCTTGTAATTACTGACGCTTAAACTTGTCGGAAGTTGTCGGAAATTGTCGGGGAATTGCCGGGGATTGTCGTATTTAAGCGGTCGGCCAGTGGGCAATTAAGCCCGAAGTAGGCGATTAAGCAATTAACGAAGTTGGGCGGACTCTCATTTGGCTCGCCTCTGATTTTCCTTGAGTTTAAAATTTTAGAGGTTTTCCGCCCAAACGCCTACAGGGACAGTTTGTTTGTTTTTCTTTTGATATTGTTCCTTTGGGGGTTGAGATTTGATATTGCGAGTTTTGGTTCTTTAATATTATTTTTGTGGTCTCTTATTGAATTTGTTTTGAATATTTAAATGATATTAGTCAATAGACTTGCTTAAAACTTCAATTTGATAAGGAAGAAGGAGCAAAAGTGTTATCATATTGTTTTCTCACGTTTCGAAACCAAAATAATATTCTAGAAAAATTTGTAATGTATTTTTCGAGAACCATTAGGATTTGTGTTTCTAATTGACGCGTTAACGCGTTTAAGAGTCTGCTGACCCACGATGTCTCCATTCATACAAAATACCAAATCATTTGTAATTCGTGAATATTTCGATCCTGTTGTGATGTTATTCAGATTCATATAGTAATAATCTATGCTCCTGGCCATATTTGGTTCTTAAAATACTTCTTTAAAACGAAACAATAATCAATTTTGATCAAAAACTTTGGTCGAGTTCCGTAATACCAAAAATTATGAATGAAAACTTATAACTTTCTTTATTAACTGGTGTTTTTCTTTAGCTGGACAATAAAAACTGTGCCCCTGAACTAATGCGACGTGAGATAGGGTTGTTTTTATTTCAAAACATATAAGCAGAAAACATGTCCTCTTTGACATAAAAATAAGCAAAACTAAATTCGTTTACAATTTCGTTAAAAAAAAGTATTTCGGAACCAGATATGGCCAGGAGCATTACTACTATATGAACCCTAATAACACCACAACATGATCGAAATTTGCACGAATTACAAATGGTTTTGGTATTACGAATGAATGATGACGAATGATTTACGAAATGAATTGGAGAAAGTTAATATCCTGGATTAATATTTAAATATTTATGCTTATCCCAGGTTTAAAAAACTATGCAGAAACTTTTATAACGATGAACTCATTTTAAATGCATTTAGTGCCAGAGTAAGTAGATATAGATATGTATTGAAATCAGAAATTAAAGGATAAACAGATGTAGGCAGTAGGCGGAACTGATAAAGTACCTACTTTGGTTTTACCAGTAAGTTTCACTTCATACCATATTATGCGGACGTTCTGAAGTTTGCCAAAAGTGTGTAGTCATAAATAGAAAGGCCACGCTTTCGCTTTCCTTCCGCTCTGGGAGCGCGTCTAGACGTTAGAAAAACGATTTTTTATGACCCAAGCGATGAATATAAACCGGCCTTTCGAACTTGCTCATTTCGTTTAAAAATATATAATACCTGAACAAAGGTCAAAAAGGTAATACTTTCAGTAGAAATATTCCTAGGTGTACCGGAATTGATTTTAAGCGCGATGGACCAGACCAGTGGTTTAGATGTTTGCTTCCTGACCACGTCGGGCAGGAGTTCCCAGTCAACCCCGGCACAACTTCCAACTTTTTGTTAAGTCTCAATAGTTGAGTTGCGTGGAGCATTATTTGTGAGAAGGAAATGTAAGGAAAACATGCCTTTCGTGTCGAAATAATGTCATAATGTTCTGAAAGGTTTGTAAATCCTGTGACCAGCATGGTGAGCTATGACCAAACCCTTCATCATTATATTAAGAGGCATATTATGATGCTCAATATCCAAAAGGTGGTTATTAATAGGAATCGATGTCCAAACCAAAAAAAAACAGAGATCGCAGATGTTTTCAAAATGATAAAGTTGCTTCATTTAATAATGTTCAACAAAACTTTGGCATTTTATACCTACCCCTGTTTGACTTAATTACCAGCGATTAACCCGTTAACACCGTGGCCCGCTTCCCCAACGCCATTTATTATCAAAGTTTACCTAATGACAGAGCAGAAGGGTTAAGTCATTAATTAAAAGTCGGAATCTCCTTACAAACAAGATATCATCCCTCCAACCCTTTATTAAGTCGAGGTTGCGGTGCGCTTTAATTCAATAAAGCTTTGTAAACAGGCGGAGAAAGGGTTAATTTGCATGTCGGTATTTTCAGTAGGGCTGCCAACTGAAAATAAAACAATACTTTCTCTGGAATGTATAAAAGTTTAATTTTTTAATTAAAGAAGTTGGTTTGTATCTGCTGAATTCGTTATTGTTTTTTATCTTATCTCTACAGGAGGTTATATTCAAATACCTATTGCGCAAAGTATTATTTAAGTACCTACTATATAAATATTTTATTATTTTAATGTGAATAACATGGAGTTATTAAACACTGGTAATAGATATTATGTCATGTAGAAATAAAAAAATTTAAACCTTAATTATCCAATCTCAAATAACTAATCTATGTCTTCTAAATCAATAGTGACTAATAAGTTATCCCTTCGTAATTAGTATATGAAAACATCTTCGTCTGCATCGTCACCAACCCCAGGTGAGATTGTAGCCAAGTAGGTACTAACTTACCTATAGCGTGTAAAAAAATAACAATCGTTATAAGTAATTTATTTTCTTTAAGTAGTCAGCCCTGTTTCGTAGGGTTAACCGAGGCTTCGTTAGGGTTTGCAATTAAGGGGGAAACATGGGAAAGTTGAGGCAGGTCATTGGTGGTAATTAAGGCATTAAAGCGCTTAGCTGTTACTGCTATGATTGTTTTCGAGACTGAAAATGGGGAGGGCTTTTCCGTTTTCATTAAGTATTCTGGTACTGAAAGAAGAACATTTTCATTCAATTATGTTTTTACGTAAAGGTGAAATGCTAGTTTGTTTTTGCATTTGAGTTAATGTTTTCTTATGCAAGGTAAACAAACAGGTTAATCGTAAGCGTAGGTTTGTAACTTTAAAGGCATATTTTTAATAAAAAAAATGACTACCAAAAGGATAAGATTGTAAAATGATGAATTTTCGGAAAAAAATGAACTTATCTTGTATCTGAAGATAATAAAATAATATTTATGATTGATTTCTGTATTTATAGTGTACGACATCTGACATGTTTTGAGAATAAGTTATAGGTATTAGAAGTGCCTAAGTATGGTGATTTAACTTAAATATTAATAAAAACTTGAAAAATAGGGTTATACAGAAGCCTATAATCATGGTAAAAATGGTAAAATTAAAAAAAAAGAACAATAAAAACCTAGGGGCATTAAAAGACAAATGAAGAAATGTTTGAAACACGCCGAGGGCGGGCCCCATGCATTCATAATGTACTAATTTGTTGTTTCTACAGCACGAAATTATAGCGTACCAATTACATTAGTATTAATAAGGCTACTGTAGGATTTTTTGACGTAATAATATTAGGTTTATTCTTGCTATATTTCTTTTGGAGAAGTTTAAATATTTTGTTAACAGGTAAACTAAAATGGCCTTGTTTGTATTTGGTTGTATGAGATTTGATATTTTTTAGTCTATAAGTTTATTATAATATGACTGTGTTTTCCACTGGTATTTTAGGTGTTTTTCAAAGACACAAATTCACAAGATAAATATTTGCAATTAATTGCGAGACACTATTTTAATAGAAGTAATAGGTACATAGAAAATCTACCCAATAATACGGACACAGTTGTGTAGTTCATTACTAATTTTATAATAATTATGTTCAAGTATTTGTATATAGTACTAGCAGACCCGACAGACTTCGTCCTGGCAAAAGAAAATTATTGTGGCAGTTTTTTGCTCCTATTTTGTAGTCGGGACAAAAAGCGGTAATAAAGTGAAAATTGAGTCTTTGACGTTAGGAACACACCTACACTCTACGTTTTAGTTAGAAAACGTTTGTATGGGATGAGTAATGAAAGAAAAGGGCTGTTTTTAGGGGTTTTTCCTCCAATATTTAGAATTTTTCTAGCTATAAAAACCATCCTTGAACTTCAACGAACATTTTAAAAAAAGTATTAGCCAAATTGGTCCAGGCGTTGTTGAGTTTAGCAATACATTTTGCGATTCATTGTTATATTTATAAAAAGATAGTAAAGTTATATATAGTATAGAAATTTCTTATAGGTAGGTAGCTACATTATATTGGTACACTTACGCGAAGGCGTATAATAATATGTGTTTTGTAACAAACTTATTTATTTGCTCGGACAATTAGTGCCACTTGTTAGAAGTTATTTAAATCTAAACTATATTGCAGACTGGAACAAATTACATCAATTGATTTTATATTGAAAGTAATCAAATTAAATTAAACATCGAATCAATTTTACTTTACTTATGTGATTATTATGCGTGATTTAAATAAATATAAATTCAAATATTTAATTCAAAAACAACTTTTTTGTCTAAATCTACGTATTTTGACTCTAGAGATTTACAAAAATTACAAATCTTTTGTACAAATGAGTGGGTAAATTAAACAAAACTAAATAAAAACAAAAACCTACCTATACACGAAAAGCCAAGGGATGGTACAAAAAAAAACAAAAGATTCCAACTAATTGAGAACTTCCTCCTTTTTTTGAAGTCGGTTAATAAAGTTGGTGTAATGGGGTCTTACACTACTTTTGAATTTGATAAAAAATATTACTTTATTATAAACTAGGATAAAAATAATAACGTGCAGTGAAAGGAATATTAAAATCCAACGAAGATTTACAAAGTTACAGGCGTTTAAACTTTGGAGTGGGGGGATCTTCTATCCCTTTCTCGCAAAACGAAAATTTGTATGAAGCCGCACGAAGCTACTATGGCATTGGTACTTTGTGACGTCACAATTTCATGTTGCTATCTCTGTCTAATCACAAATCTTTAAATGCTTATAACTTTTTTGTTATTTGATCGATTTAATTAGTTCTTTCAGTGCACGTCATTATTTTAATTCTACTTTATAATAAAGTAATAAAAAAATTGGAGTCAAATACCCTAATATTTTTTGTGCATTTTTAACTTAGTACGTGTAAACCTAAAGTAGCATAGCAGCAAAACATAAATAAGCATCAATTTTATGCAATATGGTTTAAAAAAAATAACAATAACAGTACTTATGTTATTATTAGTTTATTAGATAAGGCGTTAAGACGTTATTAAGTACCAACAACACTTATGTTAACACTTTACAACTAAGTACAATTCGTAATGAAAAAGATTCCACTTTTTGTTAACATTTCATGCTTCGTTTCTCTTGTGATACCTACTCAGTTAATTGTTGTATTAAATTAGCAATTGTTTAACACTTCAGTTATCTTTTAAATAAAAAAGTTATTGGTGTAGTTATTAATACCGGTTAACATTTTTTTGTGGATAACATGTTGGAAAATAATACGGGGATTAATTAACTTGTATTTGAATACCTATAATTGTAAAAAAGTTCATAATGATTGGGTTTCTTTTCGGCGTCTCAGTATACCTAAGATATATATAGGTATACCGAGACGCCGAAACCTCTATGTAAACAAAAAAATTTAGGGGCAGTGCTATTTAACGGTTTCTAATGCATATAATATTATGTCCATGCTTTGTATAGAATAATATGGTATCCCATTTCGTAAAACAAGCCAGTGTGGAAGTTCTGGTGTTAAAAAAGAATGGAAAAATGCCCGTGGAAAAATTTCTAGGATTATTTTTCTACGAAATTCAATGTCTATTATTACCAGCTGAGCTTAAAGTGGATAGTATAGTATCTACACTACACTATAAGTACACCTATCCATGTAGGATTGCAGTGTGTCCCACAACTTTGCAATGCAGTATCATATTATAACGAAGCACTTCGCTCATCAGCCTGTGACATCAGTTCTTAGTGGGAATCGAACCCACGACGCACTCTGTGGACTACCACAGTGCCGTTCGCGTCTCATAAGTCTGCAGATATTCTTTTGAAAACTAGGAATTCTATAATTCGCAATAAAATATAATAAACAATGGTGCGATGCCGCGCCGCGTCGGCTGAGGGTAGGTAGGGCTGACTCGATCGAGCGATGCAATTTTGATTGATTGCGCTGCTTAGTGTAGTGTGACCAATCTTATTGAAAACTTGGTATTGTGCGCGATCGGAAAGGCCACTGCTATCGACGCTCGCCTTGTCAAACGGTTTAAATTGAAAAAAACAGGGGGCAACCCTAATGGCGGCGCGTACGGTAACGTCCGTGACATTTTATATTTTAGGGTGTTATTATATTTTTGACGAAAAAATATGATATCGAGCTTTATAATAGATATTGTTGCAAAAAGCTTTTGAAGTTTGTTGTAACTACTAATATTACGCTGTTTTTTTCAGTTGGAAGGGATGTTTGCGGTTATTTCGTATTGCCTAAGTACTCACACGGTTATAATGTAAATGGATAGAATCACGCCAGTTAATTCCATAGATTCCAGTTGGAATTACAAATTATCGTAAGTAAGTAGGTACAGGTTACCTTTCTAATACATAATATACATCTGTTGAACCAATTTTTCTAGAATTTTTTGCCTATATAAGTATTCGGTAAGAAAGATATAATAATTAGTATGACAAAACGTTTGTCGAGTTTAATATAATCGTGTATTGAAGTGACGTCATACGTTGTAAATACGACTTTGTCAAAATGACTTTGGATTCAGTTTTTGGGAGACTATTTGACTATTATAGACATGATACTATATCGCGCTACGAACTACGTACCTACCTAGACGTTAGTTTTGGTGAACAGAACTGCAACAGGCTGCATCAGACATAAATTATCTTAAAAACTAGAACCACTCCTTTAGTGAAGTGAAAACAAAACACGAATGGCAAATAAAGTAAATTAAATCAATCCACAGTATAAATAGGTGGATATTGCAAACGACACGGGGCGGCGGCTTAAAAGCATGTCAAACTCAACTATCGATGCATTTCCAATTTTAATTGATAGAGGGCTTTTTACTAGCCGAAGAGGGTAACTATCGATTTTTATACTTCAAACACGATTAATCAGATAGGATTTCACCTCTCGATTGATTCGAAACCACGATACGGACTAGATGTTACATAGTCTCTGCGCTTAATACCTATGAACTACGGGGTTTTGTCAGGTTATTTGTACGAGTATAGAAAGATCGTCGAATTTAGAATGAACGCCCCTCCACTACTTTTTTTTCAACGTGTAAGCTTAAACGCGTGGAGGGGCATTCATTTTAAGATTAGACGACCTATATACCTATATATATTTCTATTAACAGGGCTACAAAAACAAACTCAATTTTTTATGATCAACAAGAAGTAAGAAAGAAGAGAAAAAGAAGAATAAAGTAAGTCTTCATGTTTTGGTATTTTATTCGAGGGGTCAGGGGTTCAAATCCCAAGTATTTCAGATTGCACATAGGATGGAGTTTGCAGAGAAAATTGTGTGAAGTCTGCCAACTCTACTGTGTGTGTACTAGATTAAATTAAACCCCTAACATTTTGAGAGAAAACTCGTGTCTATTTCTGTAAATATCCCTGTATGAGTTTTAGGAAACTGTTTAACTTTGTTTTGCTATGTTTCTTTGATCTAAAATCAAGACTTTTCACAAGCTCTCACTTTTAATTCAAGGCTGAAAACAACACGGGGTAGACGGTGGTGTTTTGAATACACAAGATTTGAGAAAACAATAATTAGAATAGCCGATATCGGAGCATCGCCGCAAGCGCCAAACCCACCCCTGCCTCCCCATTATTTTATCTAATCAAAAAGTTTTAAAAGGAAAAAATTATGCCGGCCCTTATTATGAGTCAACTTTCTTTGGGGGAGTTTGGGGTAGCGTAGGTATCTACCGATGTTTTAATAACGATTGTGCTAAACAAAGTCACCGCGAGAATGGGCTTAAATCTTATTGTTCTACGGGAGAAGAATTTATCTCTATTGATTTGTTGGATTTTTTTATTATCCTTTCATGTACATTCTCGGCGTTCATGTGTGCCTTACTACTCAGTTTTGACTACATTGTTCTCAAATAGTTAATGAAATACTGCGCTTGTAATATCTTTAGAAATAACCTCAAATGTTGTAGGTACTTTGGTAATACTTTACAGTTAGTTATGTAAATTATTTTCGTCTTGGTTGAAAAAAATGTAACGTCACTTGTTACAAAGGGAATCAGTTGCCGGTAGTATTCACTAGACATTTCACATAAATACTACAGATATAACCTATGTAGGTAACAAAAGCAGTAGGTACGCACAACAGACTTGGTTTAAAATAGTCACTTATAGAATGTATGAGTTCCTTCTAATTAATCCGTGTTTCGTGTTCCTGTAATAAAAAAATCAAAATTTAGACGCGCTGTTCTATAGAAAAATTTAATTACAGAAAAAGAAAAAAACCTAGATTTTTTCTTTTAAGAAACCTTGCTAAGGACTTGCTATTAATTCAACCCTTTGCTGTTATAAAATTCGTTGCAGTCTGGAAATCAAACGAGAAAAGTTCTTTCTTGCGATTCCAATTACAATTCTATCTTCGTGTTCTTATTAGAATTTATTATCTTTTACAATACAAAAGATGCAAGGCCCTTTATGCAGCGTTTTAAATTTCACTCAGCGCGCGATCAAAGGCGTCGCGCCATTTTCTATATAATTAAGGAAGGCGAAGAAAAATTGGCGACGAAACGAGGGTTTAGAGTGGTGAGGACTCCCCAAAACTGTTTCTTTGCACAACGGTTTTTCCTGTAAATACTACTCTTATCTCATGTCATTAGGAAACGGACCCAATTCCACACTATTAAGACATACTTTCGTGTATCGTGTGAGGGAGTTCAATATTTTCTGAGGCGGCTTTATTATTGCGCACCTTGTATGCGTAAATCAGAGCTTGGGGCGAAATATTTTTTAGAGAAAAAGTATGCAATTATATGCAGAGGGTGGAAATCACTTCTGTAATAACATTGTTTTTTGCGGATCTCTAAACTTTTTATCTTATTACTTAATCTTATTTATGTTTATCTATTTTGATTTCTAATATTTATTATTTTTTGGATAACATTAAGGTTATCATGGCACTGTAAGTACCATGACACCCAACAGGACCTGGGCCCCAAGTCCGTTAATTTAACTTAAGCTACGATTCAACTATAATGCAGTTATAATACTTCCGAAATAACCTAGTCTACAAACCTTAAAATTGCATCTTTAATAATAATTGGTAACAAATTAAAGAAAGATTTAAGCCACCTCTATCTTCTTAATAAATCAAATTCTCGTGCCAAATTTTGCTATACCAAACTCATCAGAAACGGTTCGACCGATTTTTATTAAATTTTCTATGTATGTTTGGTAGGTCTGAGAGGTCCTGAGCTAGATTTTGACAGCCCTAATGGCAAAACAACGTTCGCTATTAGGGATCTAGTTCGTCAGCTAGTTCTAGTATATTATTGCGTACACAAGTATCGATTTAAGGTTCAGCCGTTGGGTTCAGCACGGTATTGTAAAAGCTAAAGTTAATGGCGTACCTACGATCGAATTTCGATATACTTACCTACCCAGTGTTTAAAATGATTACGAACTTCAAAAAGATAAAAAGCTAAAAAAACAAACCATCAGTAAGCCACGTGTGTGATTTAAGTGGCATGTGACGGATAGCGCATCCACACAATCCGATGCGACATCTGTTTAAGACATCGATCCGTCATCAATCGAACTAAATTAAAAAAACTGCAAAGGACTTTAAAAATAAGGGTTCCATTTTTACCATTTTGGCGTAAAGTTATCCTATAGGACTATGGATAATCCTGACAAGTTTTTCTTTTTACAGCGTGGAACGATGAGACTAGCTATAGACAAGAGTGTATGTGATACATATACGCCTGTCCAGACTCAGGTCCCATGCTTTTTGCATTGCAATGCAATCCGGCTTATTGCAGTGCGCTTGATATCTTGAAATACTGTAATTCAAACCAACATACAGTAATGCTAGTAATGCTTTAGCGCCGCGACGTCACAGGTAGTAAAGGATGCTTTTGAATGTCGGATATCGGATCGCGTGGTGAGGAAACGAGTTTGTGCGAGCGTGGCGAAAAACACTCAAAATTCAGCGGATCATGTTAACATTGGGTCAAGGATTTTTTGCTCTCAATGTCATGCAACGGGACCCAATATATAGCAGACGATTTATTAAATGTATAAAGGCTTATATAATAACTTGACCTCATTGATATTAATTTTAGAAATTTCCAAACTAAGTAGATACCTACAACCTACCTAAATCTCGCGACAAGCTTTTATATCTTCTTAATAAGTATACTTAATAGGTATAAATTACGCGTCACGTTATTTGCTCGCGATTAACTCCTAAACTACTAATCCGATTGTAATCGAATTTGCACATCGTGTGCAGTTTGATCCAACTTAAAAGATAGGATAGATCAAATCTCAATTTATCTATTTTTTTTAATATATCTCTAATGGCAAAACAACGTTTGTCGGGTCAGCTAGTATCATATAACTTGTGTAACGACGTCACAAGTTGATAGTAAAAGTTTTATAAGATTTTATTATTTTTAGCGCATTTAAATAAAGCTACGTTCGTCTAACAGAAGTCGGTATCTATCCATTATTATTTTTTCAAATTCACGTTGGCAGTTTTTCGGGGCCGCTCCTGCCTGCTAGCATAACATCAATATGAATCGTCGTTCAAGGACACGTTACACGCTCCGCGTCGCCACATTCATCTTATGGCTACCTGTATTCAGATTTCCGATCGATTTACATCGAATTTAAAATTAAGTACATCGATATAGGAAATCTTCACCATGAACTATTAACAAAAAAAAAATAGAAAAAATTCTATTTTTAAGAATGACTGGAATGAATCCGAAAGATCGCAGGTTCGATCCTTATCTGTTGGTGTTCGAACTGACGCAACATACAACATCATTATAGGTACATCAGAACTTTTTTTGAATTAGGCTTACGCTCGACCACAATCTCACTTGATGCAAAGTGACGATATGTGGTCGATGACGGAGCGCGCTTACCTAGATGTCTATTTACTCTTTTATTTGTAGAAGAAGAAAAAAATACTCGTATCAGTCGTTATTAAATACATTGTTTTCGTCACTAATTTTATAAATGCGTAATTTGGTGTATGTTCGTAAAAACCAATAGTATCCTAGATTTTTTAAAGGCGATAACCTAAGTCGTAAATCAACGGAACGTTTGGGAATAATTGAAAAAAAAAATGCAAAATAGAAGAGTGAGCACGCAGAAATAAAATTTAGTCATCATAGCTCTTCTAGTAGCTTGATTAGAACCCACTCCCATCTGTGATCTAATCAATATGATTAAAACTAAGTAGGAAAAGCGTCAGGCGAAAATCTTATAAGAATGCTGTTGTTTGTATATCATTTTTTACCGCATGGAAGCGCATACGGAGAGCGCCGTAGCCCGTGAGGGACCCCACGCTGTGCTCTTTACGTCCACAAAAACACATTTCCGTAATCACCTTATAAAGGGATTACTATATAAATAAAGAGGAAAAAGGAAATTAACCGCATTAGGCGAGGAAAAAATTCTACCCCCTCGCAATATGTGAGCTCCCACTGATAGAGTAGGTAGTGCTAAAACGCGTTATATAAACACATACTATCCTTCCGACACTGAAACAATGTGATATTTGTGTGCCCCTTACGAATATGTTATACCTAACGGAAAATTCCACTGTGAATGAATGAATGCAAAGAGGTACGCCTCAAGTTTTCATGATATTCACTCACGTTTATACTGGAAATTTTCCGTCATCCAAAAATGCATGATGTCGAAACTGTGAGGATTCAAAAACACTATATTTACATAATTTTCCTTAATCTACTGAATTTTGTTACTCATTCGACATTAACATAAAATATAAGTAGACGTACCGACGTAGATACTTAGAAGAAACAATTGCTTATCATATTTTATTTCGTACCTACCTTTATATTCTTACTTTAGTAGTTACTGTACCACAGAAATATGGAAATAATCAACACAATTTTTGACTGTGACTGAAAAATGAAATTGCCTGATCCTTAGGTCGGCGGCGTGGAGCCCGTCTGCAACATTTCCGTATTTATGTCTAGGTCAATCCCTAAGCAAATTAAATTTTTATTGCACGGTATTTCGCCCAAACAAATATGTCGGTATTAAAAGGACTCCCTAACTGTAATTACATTCTTGATACTCATTATTGCTGAGTTAAAACTCAGAGACAAGACAAGATTTTTTTGAGATCACTCAAGTAGGGGCGATTTATAGTTTAGAATCATCAAAATGTTTAACTAGCTGAAACATGAAAATAATCACAATTTCACAGTCCACGGACAAATATTTTTCATTCTTCTCGGCGGAGTGGCACGTCAACGGGAGCGTACGAAACTTTAAACAAGCTTTTAACTCGGAAACGACGTCATTATATACTAAGGGTTGCTCAGATGAGGTAAAATCCTCAAGGATACATAAAAATATGCAGTAGGCGACCCCTGCGCGGGGGTACACCCGGCCGCTGTGCCAGGGGATAAAAAAGAAAATGAGGAGTTATGTTTTCGGTAATAAAGGCTGGACGAGAGAAATCGTTTAAGACGCCGCCAAATGAGATGGAACGAATATATTTGATTATTTTTATGGCGTGGAATGGCGATACGGTACGGTCTCGGCCTTAATGTTTATTTGCTTTACCAGAATTTTATATTGAATTGTTTACGGCCTCCGTCCTTTATAGGCACCTGTTTAATTCCATTTAAATACGCCTATAATTCCGCTCAGTCGAATATTTTTTTACGGTATCAATAGTCGTACAATGTACGCTGATAAGTTGATAGGTATAAGGTTCCTACGGTGAGTGGTTGCAATATTATGAACTACTGAATCATCCTGCACAAGCATTGCTGATTTACCTTTAGGTATAAAGTCTTTCTCTACACACAGAAAGACGATTTTACAAAAATCAAGAGATATCATTTTAATATTTTTAACACAAAATAAAACCATTTATTAACGAAACAAAACAGATATAGCCGTGAGAGGATCTTTACTTATAGATTTTTTTCTATATTTTTTATTTTTCTGTACTTATAGATAAATTCGTACAGCTACGAATTCGTCTGTCCATCTTGCCATGTTTGATAGAGACACGTCACAGATTTGGCTCTTTGTGTAGATTCATTTGTAATGATTGAAGCTCTATAAAATAATTTTTAAAATTTTTCCTTTGGATTTATTAAAAGTCAAAGTTCACCATGAATTAATTAATTAATGAGTAAGTAGCTAAAAAAAAGATTGTTTTCCAACATTCATTTATAGAAACCAGATGAGAACAACAACAATGAGGCCAATTCTGTTGTGCGAATTCTCTAAACTTAACTAATTGGACACGTCTTAATATAATGCTATCTTTTCCATCAGGATTTTTTTTCAAAGTTAGCCTATTTCTAGAAGCGTCCAATTAGTTTAATTTGGAAGTTTTGCTCTACAAAATTGGCACCAATTGTAGGTAAATATATAACTATATGAAAATTCGGGAAACTGCCGTATCCGAACCGTTTTAACAACAAGAGACATGTAATGACCAAAAGAAAATCGATACAGTGATATCCCCTTTCGATTTATGATTATAATAATTGAGAGACAGTCGTTACGTTTATGGCTTCTGTAAAAAGGGCATGAATCAATGGGACACAAAGCGTAATTTATGTCACTATGGCCGCTCGTTTAATTGCTGCGAGAAAAAATAAAAAAAATATCGACATAACTCGCGATGCATCCGCGTTAATACCCTATAGTTTTTTTCGCTTCATAATGTTTTTTGGATTCAGATTTTGGAATTATCTTGTTGGTATTTCAAAATATCTGCTCAGCCCCAAAATTGAGTACGAGAAACGTATAGGTACTTTATTATTAGTAGGTACGCTGATTGGTTCCCTGATCTACGTTAGCCAATCAGCGGGCAGGATTTGCAAACGTTTACGATAACGATGATTACGTTTTTCTTACGCAATCAGACGGTAGACCCCAGATTTATCAGGCCCATACTTTATCGATATGCTATTTCAATGCTATCTCAATGAAAGTTGCACTTACCGTTATTCAGATTCTTAGGCTGAATAAAGTAATGAAAAAGCTTACTTTTTCTTACAGTTTCAGAAATGTACATGAACGTCTCGCGACCACAGAACAAACAATATATGTTTTGTGCTCGTAATTTAAACTGTCGATATGAGTTACTAAAATAAAAGTCATGCAATGTGTCGAGTTTTTCATTGATGATTCTGAATTCTCTAATACCAGCCCCTAGATTGTGTTAGAAAAAAGTAGATAATATTAATCGTAATCTTTTCTAATAAATTTCCCGTCTGATTGGGTCCCTGATTTACGTCAGCCAATCGCGGAGCAGAATTTGCTAACGATTACGATGAAGATGAATATGTTTTTCTTACGCAATCAGACCACAGATCCACAAAGAGAGGCTATAATATTATACATTATTTTTTAATTAATTAATGAATGTAAAGAGCAAATGTAATTAGTAAGTATCTATTAAATATGCATGCATGTAATAAAATACATACAGTATGGATGTTTTTACAAATTAAAAAAAAAAGAAAACAAACCCACAAGAAGGGCCTATAAAAAATAAGAATTACGCACACATTCGCACATTCGACCCCCACGACTCAAATGAAGGGAGGGCTACATGATATAATGCACTTTTTTATTGCTAACTCCGTACCCACATGGAAAAAAAATACTGACTGTGCGAGTATTATACATTTTAACTATTAGGACAAGAAGGGTTCGGAGATCAGACGGTCAGGGGGTTGCTTCGCTTGGTTAATAAAAAATTCACGTCCATTGAACTTTTGGTAAGAGCAGAAGCTTTGAGGGTCAAGTTAGATGAGATGTTGTTTTTGAACCTGAGTAGGTATAGGTTTTTAGGGTTCCGTATCAAAAGAAAATCGGGAAAGGGGTGAATTTAAATAGCCCATAAAATTTTAGAATTTTTATTATAATACAGTTGGGCGGTTTTATCAAAAAGTTAGGTTACTTACCAAATTTTTTGTTCACTTATAAACATTAAGTATAAATTAATTGTTATAGGAAATTTGAGTTCTAATTTTTAAAACATCGATAAAGACAACAAAAATAAATTGTACCTGAAGCCAGATGTTGAAACTTTCTTTTTGGTCCGATATGTTCGATAAAATATTATCGAAGGCTCTGATTGAATATATTTAATTTAATGTCTTTTCACCGTTCCTGTCGTCTGTGTTTTATCGCCAGGTAGGCTTCTTGTTTCTAAGAAAAAAATATTTATATCTCTTTCTATTAGAGGGCCCATTGTTCGTGCGGGGGCACGTCAGCACGCGACAAAAGGAACATTAATTATAATATCCGATTAAAAAAACGCCATTTAGCTGCCCGAGAGGCCTCCTTTGTTTGAGATGATTGAATTTGGAATTACCAACATTAGCTGTGTCAGGGGGAAATAACAACTACCTATCTTATTTGCATACTATATTATACAGTTGTTAGTATTGTTTACATTAACACTAGCAACTTCTGTTCTATGAGTTTTCAAAATTCAGTATTAATTTATTTCATACAAAAATGTTAATACTTCTGTAAAGTGACACTACACTGTTGCGGTTTCGCGCCGAGAGTTCGCGCGCCACCGCCCCATTGCCACTTGCCGATGTTACATTACAGAGTAGGAACAAGTAGAGTATCTCTGTTAAATATTGAATAAGTATTTGATATTTCTCAAAATATAACTCTGTACTTATATCGGCGTCTGCTTTAACTTTTTAAACATCTCCTTCTCTAAAGATTTTTCAACAAACGTAATGATACCAAAAGTGAATTTGCATCAACAACAGACTCTACTTATGGGATCGGAAACATTAAGTTCATTCGTTATTAAATATCGGATAACATGGAAGCGTGCTAAGAGTGCTAAGACAGTGAGTAACATCGTATAAACAACGAAAAACTGCCGAAATATGAGCATCCAATTCCATAAACCACATCGGTAGGAGGAAACGCGAGTTATGCCCGTACGTGCCCCGACATAGTAATTAGATATTACGTTTCCCGGCTAATCGTAACTCGCGCGGGCGTTGTTTTTAAAGGGAGAGTAAATCATACGCACATTTGATACCGACAGCGTAGAAAAAAACGTGATAAAAAAAAAGAAACAATATCAGCGCGCGGAACAAAAGAAATTATACCGACGCGGATACGTCACTAAAAAAATCGTTATGATAATAATAAATGGTTAAATAAAAGGCGAGATATAAACGAGAACAATGGCCGCGCTTTGTGCGTTCGGAAATGAATCGCGGATTGTTTAGTTTAGCTTCATAGATAAACTTTTTGGCGACGCGCGGCGAAGCGGCAGCTGTCGCGAATTTTTGGATTAAATTCGTACGCGCGAAGTGCTTTATTATAATGAGCCACTTTAGCTCGCTTGTCTATGCGTAAAGTGACGCTTTTATTTTGCAATCCGTTTAGAAATATTTTTTTTTAGTATTTAAAAGTTAATATTTCTGATAGCTTTGATTTTATTATTATCTTCGTCATCGTCGTAAAACAACAAAATATCGCATCGCGAAGGTAAATATTTATATGCTTGCATATATATTTTTCTATCTTTTGTGCACACAAACCTAGTGCGTTTCATCATAGGTAGTGAAGGGTAAAATATAAAACTTGTTATCGATAAAAAAACTTCGCGTAATATACAACATTTTAAAGTTATTGGAAAGTTGCGGTGAGATTAGGTCCAGCTCCAGCGTAATAGAAACGCGGTGTAATGGCGCAACGGTAACGCCATACTTTTATAATAACGCACGCCACAGATGCACTATTAATCTCGTACGATGTGTAGTTATTAAATCTTGGACGAGCGGACGATGTCGTCCGACGTGTTATTAATGGAAGTGTATCACGGGAGCCATTAGATACATAATTAACATCGATCGTGGTTAAAAAAAGAAAAAAAAAACCCGAGTCGAGTGCTCTAGAGACGTAAGAGAGGCGACTCGTCACTCCTCCGTCGAATAAAAACGTCATTAAAGATTGATCGCCCGGAGGAAGTATCATTAATATTATTCAATTAATAAAATGTAATTTCGCGAGGTAAAATGCTCACCCCGGAGGAGGAAAAGCAATTAGTGGCTAGATTGCGATCCGTCAAAACAACTGCGTCGAGAATAAAAAAACGCTGCGGAGCGTTCATTAAAAAATAGAAATTCGCTAGGGTGAATGAGTAAAAAGTTTTTTGCATTAGACGGTGGCGCGGCACCCTCGATTTTTCAAGTTTTTTTTTGTATTGAAAACAAACTATGTGGGTGAGTACCGTAACTCCGTAAGCGGTTTTCGTCACACTTGCCCAGTATTAGTGCGAGCGGAGTTTTTTTTCTTTTTTTTTTAATTGTGCACGTAATGACTGTTGTTATGGTTTTATGGCGTCGTAATGAGCGGAGTCGCGCGGTGACATTTGCATGTGATCGCGGGACTTTTTTTTAGCGTTGACACTTTTGTTGATGAAGTTTTTTAACCGCTTTTTCTTATTGTTTATGGCGTGCGATACGGCTTTATTTAGAGTTTGTGGTTAAACATTTCAGTCGCTACTTGTTTATAGCTATGGGGTGGTTTATTGTTCTTTTTTTAACTGCACGAATTTAGCCAGTCATTATAATTTGCCTTTCCTGAGTTTGGAAACAGTAATTATACCCTATAATATTTGCCTACTTAGTCTTACGTTATAATTTTAGATTTTTTTTCTATTACACATATTGTTAGTGTTGATTTTATGATGGATAATCTTGGCTAAAATTAAGCACGTGTACTAAATTGAAGTTATTATAAGACAAATAAACGACAGGTATGTCTTAATAGGCGCTTGAGCACAGAGTCACTCGTATCAATCAAATAAATTCGGCAATTTGAATTGATAATAAATAATGGTTGATCGGTTGACGTGCCGCCATGGCCGATTTGGGTATTAGCAATCATTAAATTGGAAATAACGCTGTATCGGCGATACACCGCTTTCTTTTATAAATATCTCTCACGTGATGCCGGTGCCGCGTCGTGTCACGAACCTAACCGAACGATCGAAATATTCAAATGGCGATATAAAAAAGACAAGTTAGGTAGCATTTAAAAAAGCTTGTTTGTTTAGCGACGAATCGCTTCTAGACATGACACGTAGTGCATCGGGAATCTGAAGTTCGAAACTATAAGCCCGCCCACGTTATTCCCCCATTTCAACTTTTCCAGCACCTTTACTACAATTACATAGAGTTCATTTTCTTGAGCCTGGGATGTAAACGTAAGTCGGCAGTCGAATGCAACTTACGATATGGAATTGATCTAAAATACGAAAGTTCTTCAGAACTGTAATAAGAAGAGCAACTGAAAGGATTCTTTTCATGGCATGTTAGCACGTTTATTTTAGTATGAAGTATAAAATAACAAGCATAAATACGTCGTCAAAAAGCTGTTAAGTATACTATTAACGTTACTGTTGTTTAATTTAGTCAAACAGTGCTTTGTTTCTATCAGAAATCAAAGCTACTGCTGCTGATTAACGTCTACAAGTATTTAAGACCTAAGTATTTAAAATGATTTAATTTCGGACTTAAATCTTATATGAAAAATGTTAAACCCTGCAATCCAATTGGAATTTGGAATAGGTACATAAGTACTTTATTTTAAAGTAGTTAGAGTAGAATAATTAGTTGCTACTTAATTACCTACTAGTAGGTAATGTGCATTTAGGTATAATCAAGTTTTGCTTTTCTAGTGAGTTTGTAGGTACTTTGTGTGTGTTTGAGTGTCGTTAGAGCAGTCATTTACCTTATTTGAATTTGGTTGCTTAGTTTATACTATACGACCTCCGTGGCTGAGTGGTTAGCGTGCCGGTTTTCAAGGCGCCGCCATCTCTGAGGATCCGGGTTCGATCCCCGGTCGGGGCAATGTAGAAAAAATAAGTTTTCTACATTGTCTCGGGTCTGGGTGTTGTGGTACCTTCGTTGTTTCTGATTTCCTTAACACAAGTGCATAAGCTACTTACTAAGGGATCGGAGCAATGTATGTGATGTTGTCCACTATATATTTATATTATATTTTATACTATTGAGAATTGGTCTTGATAGTACGGAACCCTCTGTGCGCGAGCCCGACTCGCGCTTGACCAATTATTTTATATATGTGCTTAGAAATAGATACAGATTAAATAAATATATACATAAGTATACAAAATAAAATAATATAAGTAGTAGGTATCAACGATACTAATCACGTAGGTAATATTAAATTGGCAACACGTGCAATCGCTATTCCATTTTATGTTACGCCATTTTATATCAATTCAATGCATTCGATTTAAATACAAGAATGCCATATTGAAATAATAATATAAGTAATCTAAATTATGAATATTCATATAAATCAACATTACCCACTGCTAACAATGGAACATTAAATCGAAACTCAATTTATTTGCTTATCTATAAAAATTTGTAACGCGTGTTAATTTTTTTTTTTGATTTTTTTTTCGATTCGCATAAATCTAACTTTACTCACTGTGGTCATTATAATAGCGTATGAGTTGGAAAGGGATGGTCATATTTTTGATGGTTCGTTTGTGTATCGATAGATTTTGTCGTTCACAAATGCAATGAAAGTCATTGATAGGTTTTTTAATGGCTTTAAAAAATGGCGACAATGGCGTGCAGTTGATTCTGAGCGCATTATTTATTGCGAGTCGTAAATTTTCAAAATGAAATCGCCTACAAATCCCGCTTTCCCATTCCCTCAGTAATGACGCGTGTGTAATATTATTTTCAATAATTGCTATAAATCAATTTGTAACTCTTTGATGGGAGAAAATTAATTTCGCCGGTTCGAAGTTATTGTAGATGGTGTTTAATATGTTACGTTTATAGCCTTTGATGTTAATGGAATTTTATAAAATAAATATATTATATTTATGATAAATATGATTTAAAACAGTGGACTACCTAAATGACCCTTATAAATAAAATAAAAATAATTCATTAAAATTTGTAAGGGTACCTATATTCTATATCCTATACAGTCTATATCAAGTTGAAATTAATACTAAAGACTATGATTTATGGTTTTCTGCAAGTACTTATAGAAAATTTCACGATCTCTAAATACGAGTACAATAAAATAATTACAGCGATATTGTTCAAAGCGAAAACGATAATTCTGGATTCACAGCTTGCTTTTGATCTTCAGATTTCATTATTCAAACCAAGTATAAATTAAATGACCTATTGTGATAAAATGGCTCATTGATTGTACATGAAAATACCAAACGAAAATTATATTAATTTGTGCAATTTCTCTTTTGCAGCGCCAAGAAAAACAAAAGCCGGCTATAAAAATCTCCCGCAACACAAAAGATTCTTTAGAGGAGAGCAACCACAGTGCTCCGAGGTGCCAAAGACAATGATAATTGTTCCTCGTGAAATATAGTGTTGCCACCGACAAAAGGAGCATAGAGAAAAAAATTACATTTTTCTTTGTAAACATCGTTCCATTCACTACAGGTGGGTTGGGGTGGGCATGGACAATGGATTGTATCAATGGACGATACGAATATTTTTTAATGCATAAAAAAATATGAAGCATAGGAAAGCGGTCCATTAATTACGAGGAGTGATGGTCAGAGATGACTTGGGGATTTGGTTGCTAGAAAAAGTGTTTTTCTTTTTACGAGTATTTATTTAACTTGCAAATTTTGTACCTAAGTAGGTACCTATATGTATACACGGTGAAAAATAAATGGTTTTAGGTATGAGGCGAGGTGAATCGCTATTCGCTCTCCTTTAAATTTTTGCAATTTATTTTGACCCCAGTAGTAAAATAAATTTTCTTTTTCAAGAATTTTTTTTCAAAAATTCGCAATCCAGTAGTACGTAGTAGGTAAAGTAGAGCGAGACTCGAGCGCGGCATGCGGTACCTACTAATTACTCTACACGCCACATACCGCGTAATCACTACTATTGGTTATCACATTTTCGAGTTTATCTCGATTATTTTTTTTGCAATAAAAATAAAAATACTTACTTTTCCGAAACAGTGTAGGTGATTCGATAGTACCGCTGATAATGATTCACCCTGCTTAACATCAAAACACCTTGATTTTTCACCTTGTTTATGTAGATACGAGTACCTACCCATGTTTGGCTCAAAACTTGCAACTGACGTTAGTGCAAAATTTCATCTCAACCGATTGAGATGAAATTTTGCAACAACATTTCTGAAATTGATTTTTTTTGTATACATATATCTGTATAAGATTTTATCTATTTACATTCACACACATTTGGAAATGGTCTTCGTAAAAAGGGAATGATAAACTGAAAATGATGATTAAAATTATGTGTGTGCTAAAAAAATGAATAAACAATCAATGTGAATAGGGGATTAGAACGGGAAGCCATTTGTTAATTCACCCAGCTGCTTGGCCTGCTCATCGTGCTGTAAAATCGACACCGACGACAAAACGTCCCGATGCGCCCGCGTTTTTTTTACCGCAACTTAGTACGAAGCACGTGTATAGTTTTGTAAAGAGTGATTTTATTTATCTGTGTCAAATTCAAATTGATCGTCTGGTCACAAGCAGGCGTTTTTAAGTCTTAGACTAAATGTGTAGTTATTTATTTCAACTGATATTATTAATGTACTAGCATAATATCCATCCAAAACTACGTACGTAGGTCACTCACTCAATAGGTTTTGAGATACTGAAGTTTTTTTTGAAAGGCTTTATTTTACTTATTCTCTGATCAGTGCTATACAGTATATTTACTGCTATACCTAGATAGGTAACTAGTATGCCTGTAATATACAATTTGTATGAAATTTATTAGGTATCTGGGCATCTACGTCAAATCAATCGTTTTCGAAAGAGTGAATCGTGGATGGATTGGTAGGTTACTAATTCTTTATTAGTTCCGGCAACATAGATATAGTGCTCAGCGGTAGATACTTAAGATCCATGGTATCCTAGTTCCGAATACCAATTTTAAAATACACGAAATTATAAATCATAGTGAACCTCCAGATAACTTGGCAAATAGCCGCTATCGTCTATTGATACATAAAAGGAGAAAATGAAATCTCTTATCTTCAACAAACATCATCCGACGCGGTCCACGTGCCCGGACGTTTGGGCAAACTTCACAAAATTTATTACCACTCGAAATTCTAAAACTATGCGCCCAGGTAGTTCAGACAGCTCAAAGAACAACAAAAGATATATTATTGTTCTATCTCACAAAAAAACACTGAAGCCTAATCCAAAAACAAAAGTCGGTTTACGTCACGGCTTTAAAATAAAAGGTGCCGTTCGTCAAGGGATTACGTCCCTTGTGAGCAAACCACAATATTGAGCTAGACAAAGCGTTCAGGTAGCAGTTTCTGTTCACGTCAATCACAAACTTACTGCTGCTCCCCTAATTGAAACTCTCAATCGAATTTGAACCTACTCCACTTAAAACAGAGATGTCTCCGAATTGAGCAAATAGAATGTCAGGGTTTGTTAATTTGCACACAAGTTTGCAATTTCTTAGAAAGTGCTGCACAAGGGAACGTCTTGTATAACGAGCGTTTCGTTTATAATATGAACATTTTCAATAATTACAGGGGTAGTAGGTATTACAGCGATTAGGTGCTAATTAAATTCTTATTCATCTTCTTTGTACTTAACCGATTATTATGTTTCTGTGTATGTGCTGTAGGGCTGAGAGTAGGTCGTAAGCTATTTTTTTAATATCCCTAAAGGCAAAACAACGTCTGCTGGGTCAGCAAATAAAAGTTGTGAGTTACGATTTACTTGTCATAATGCGATCGTCCGTTTATCGCGTGAAAAACGTCGAAAATATTTCTAAGCAAACAGATATCTGACCCTTGTCTTTACACGGAATAACCGGATATTGTGAACCATCGCAAAGGATCGAAAATAAATAATTACTGTGAGGGTTCGTTCCGCGAAACTATTTGGTTTAGATAAACTGGAGATGTTAGCTCTACATTTCGGCGGGTAACTTAGCGATCAATAGCCATAGGTATAGCAAATGCAGCAGTGGATACATGCGACTTTGTCTATGGGATAACGAGTTTGAACAACTGTTAGGTAATAGAAAAGGCATTTGTTCATGTTTTTTTATGATTTTTACGAACTGCTCTTTCGCCTCTTACAGAGTTTATGAAAAGTGATGTAGATAGTAATGAAATTACCGTAGGAAACATAAGAACAAAAATATTTAAGACTGGAAGATTTCATGTTAATCGGTCAAGAAGTAATAATAGTAGGTAGTTAGGTACGAACAAACAGACAATCAATGTAAATTTTACAATACAAGAGATGGCTATGTCTGAACAATATACACTTTCTTTTAACGCGACGTAAAAATGGTAAGAAACTATTGACGCTTCGGCAAACCAAGACAAAATAAATATTTTTAGGGTGGGCGCCCTAAACAAACACAACCAAGATTTGCTGACCGCCGATAAACTTTCAATTTATTACCAAATTTCATCACTTATAATATGCCCAGTCACTAACTCGTTTCTTATGTAAACGGGGAAATTTATGAAAATTGGAAATTTTAGGTAGGTTCTATCTCTTTTTGCAGGCATGCGATTCTCTATCTTAATTATGTTTGAAGGTTAAAATAAGTAAATAGGGAGTGTAGGTATTTTTGGCTGTTTCCTTATAATACCTATAGGAAAGTCATAAACCAATAGGTAGAGACTTAGGGCATTATGGGAAGTTCCATTTATGAACTTCTCCTTTTTTTAGAGCAATACTTGAACCTACGAAGCTAAATTATTTTTTGCCTGATAGGAAATCGACCTAACCTTACCTATAATACCTAGACACTTGTTGCTAGTTAAACGCGAACATTAAACAAAGTGAAAGATTCAAGATAAAACCACCCCATGAAAAGAGTTTGAAGTAACCACACGTATAATTAATACCTCCTGGCAAGAGGCGCGGGCGCGGACGTTTATCGCGAGAATTATCAAAGTCGGGCTATATTTCTTCATTAACGAAGCCCTGAGTCCCGACTCGTCATACCGCGGCACTATGTTCCCTGTAAGTATGTGAATTATGATCGTCTTATTGTATTCGCACATGTGGATTAAATACAAGAATTGAGAACAGAGAAACGCGTATGGCATACTCTGTACCTTTGCGCTACTTAGTTTGAAGTGAGTTTGGAATATTTTCATTCCGTTTTTAAAGCAACTTTGAATATTCTCAGTTTAAGTCTTTAGAAAACATCTTTATCGAGTGAAGTTTATCTCCTGATGATTAGTCGTAGATTGAAAGGTAGAGAAAAACAATTGGAAGTTAGATTGGTTAGTTTGGTAGACACTGTGCCCATACCTGCAAATACATGTACTCGTAATCAAATATTGCGAAGTAAACCAAAATGATTTTGTGGTTCACAAAAAAGTTATTTCCATAAATTATCCCCTTCAGAAACTCATCATTTCAGTTATTCATTAGGTATATGGTTATAAATAGGATAATCAAGCATTGTTAATCAGGATAGGGATAAAGAGTTGCAAAACGGGTTTCGACCGATGCGGCAGAGTTTTAAGGGCCTATAAGTTAGGCCTATGGAATACCTAATGATTGTGAATTTAAATAGCATCAAGGATTCTCATGCTAAAAATGTATTGATAAAGGGAAGTTTTTCATATATTTTTAATACTTTAGGTTTGTATAATCCAAAACAAAACTAAAGCATGCCACTGTAATGAATTCTTGACAGTAAATATTTATCAAAGGCATCTTGTTCATTTAGTCGTAAACATTTAGATATTCAATCTCCAGTAGGTAAAGTACCTTTGATCCATGGTTTAAGGTCCGAGAACTCTTAATTTTACCCCACGCACGTAATATCGAGATCCGCGAGACTCAACTTTCAATGCGAACTTCCAAGAAACAGAAAACGGTAGCTAACTCATAAACACGGAAAGCGAAACAAATGGTCGGTCAAAAGGTGTTTTTTACCAAACAGGAGTCCCAACAGAAATCGTAGGCGATTCATCAAACGATATGACAGCGTTCAAAGAACATAATTTTACAGAATTGTAAAGAGTATTGTGTTTCATAATTAATGAAGCAAGAGGCTTTCTCGGTAACGAAATATCGCCGATCTTAGATTCGGATCGTCATTACTTGTCTCTTTGTGCGACATTCTTTGCGCCCAGGTGTTCCAATAATTATACTGCACGGTGCGGGATAAAGACAGACAGATACGAAAACGTGTGGCGAAGAAAGAGAGGACGCAGCGGCCCTTGCGTTGATTGATAACTGTGACAAAAATGTAGCGGATGAAAAATAATAATTATGAAATCTTTTGTTACAAGCATATGAGCTTAAACAGGGGTGCGCTTTGGGCGTTATTAAAATAATGATTTTACATGTTGAAAATTTGCATGATTTTCGTGATGAGCAATACAATTTTTATCGTTGATACATATTTGATTTATTTTCTTAACGCAATTAGGTATTGAACATTTGAAGATAAGATAACAGATCAAAGTAGGTACATAATATTGTCATGAACCATTCTACAGTTTTAATTTTCTGAACCAAATCAATATTCTATATTGTTGAGAAAGAAACTGTTTTTTTTTTTTTAAATATATTATTTCACATAAAAAAACGTTAACAGTTTCAATCAGATATAACAAAAGTAATACTTACGTAAAATTAATTGAGTATTTTTTAAATTTATTTTATATAAAAAGGAAATTATTCATCTTGGTAAATATTTAAATTCATTCGTTCGGCAGCCCTAATAAGACGCATTGCCGGCTGTGCAGTTCGTATTCAGCAAAGCTGCGTAGACAATGAGCTGCAAAGCATACGCAGGTAGATGCATCATACCAATTTACATTTACACGTGATAAAACAACGTCGCATTCAAAACGGTCTCTATACCCATCGCAATTAGATTCGTTATTTTAATACACATGTTTTCAAAGGGAATATGAAGAGTTGCAAAGGTGTTCTTGTATTATTTTTCGGTTTTCATTAGCTAAGTTCGCGCTTTACGGATCACGATCGAGGGTTGAGACGTGTCTTATTGTTTCGTCAAATACATGAGAAACTTTGTCAATAAAACTGGGTGGTATTGTTTTTTTTTCGTTTATATTTCCTTAGATAAATTTTTGCTCAAGTTTGCTTTTGCGTCTCGGATATCACACAAAGACGCTTTCGAAATTACTAATAGACAGTTGGTATTTTTTTGTTTATTTTTTTCAATAATTCTATCCGTACCTATTGCCATTTGTATCTCATATTAAAGGGTTTTTATTTGTAACGATTCATAAGTCAAACTAGAACTCTGAGTGGTGACATAATATGACATGGTATTCGAATTTTGAATAATTTCTTAAATTATGTAATAGTTATCGTTACTTACTTCATCTTATTTCAGAAGCTTAAGTTTTGCACATCCTTACATCCATTTTCGGCAAGTTCAAAGATTTGCTGGCTATGGTTTGTTTAACAAACGATTTTTAATTATTTGTCTGGCATTGAAAATTTTAAATTACGTATCGTCTAACAAAAAGGCAAGTCCGAAAAGATTTGTACTTACCTGAGTAATGTAAGGTAATCAACGAGAAAGTATTAAATTCCACTGAGATGAAGATTGGAATGAGAAGATATTAAAGGTAATGAGGAATGTAAGTGGTTTAGATAAGTATTGAAAGATAATCTTATTACCTACGCACGTATCTATCCTTGATGATGATGTTGACATCAAACTTGTTTATTGGTCTCATACGAATTACGATATGTCTATGGTTTGTACGAAATCTACTACTTATACTCGTACTACAAGTATTCTATGAGTTGGTTATATCTTCCCTGCCAAGGGATCTAGCGTTCCGGTGCGATGTCGTGTAGCAACCGATTATCAGATTAGCATCGGATGCATCATCAATTCATCACTACATCAGATGAGACTGCAGTCAAGTACTTAACTTGTACTTAATTAAATAATAAATCTCCACGTAGTTACATATTTCTCTCCAACAATAGTCTATCAAATGTTCGTTACGGTCATTATTTGCGGACGTTAATTACATCACTAGTAGTGGTACCATCGCTTACAATTTCGATGGAATGTCTCGATTTTTTATTTATCTTTAACCGCCTAATTTCAAACACTTATAATGGTTCATTCTATGTTACCTATCTTGTAATATCGCAACGCTAACAACGACATTAATTGGCTAATGATTTGCGACTGTCTACTGTCTATAATATTTTCAAAACCTTTATAATCTGAATAATGCCATCTAGAATTAACTTTGAGTCTTATGAGCATGACTGCCATCAGAGTTAACGACTCCATAGGTGACCGAAATAACAGGCTAAAATAAGCCTGGCCAAACAATGATAACGCAGCCAGCATTTTCGGTATCCTGCCTCTTTACAGTGGTATCTATTGATTTTTTTTAATTTACTTGTATCGTTATCATATTTTCTATTTTTTTCATTTACATTAAATTTTTGATTGATTTTGAAACAAGCAGATATTATATTAAGAAATAAATTACACTTTTTACCAAAGACTTTTATTTGTGTTGTCAAATAGGTATGAAGCCAGTTTATTAGAAGTGAGTGGGAGTTGTGGCATGATAAGTAAATACGCAGACCCCTATTGTTTCGTTTTTTTCTGTTTTTGCCAACGTATTGTGAGGCAAAAACAGAAAAAAGCTAAGTATTAAAAATTTCTTACATTTTTTGGACGAGTAATTCGGATGACAGATATATCGGTTTATCCTGAAAATTTCAGTAGCAAAGTGGGAAAACCTACTCACAATCGAACTAATCTGAACATTCGATCGGTATAGTATAAATCAATTTAATCTAATTAAAAGCATTACATGTTTTTTGTTGCGGCGAAACGAGATGAGGTATTAGAAGATGAATCGTGGAGATTAGGAGGTGAGGCCGGCCGGGTCACCGATCATATCTTTCTCTACGTCAAACCGTCCATCCAATGTCGAGGTTTACGAATTTTATTGATACTGTAGTTTATAATATGTAGTTAATATAAGAGGCGGGGTGAATTCTGAGTCTACGTTGATTACAAAACTTGATTTGTTTACATAAGTTATAGCTATAAATTATGAGATCTTGGTATATTTTGTAGATTTGTTTGTTCATCAGCTTACTGTACTTTATTTATTTAATAATATAAAATTTACATATTTTGGTAGGATGAAAAAGAAGTAGGTACACAAAAGTTTTTGATTATGTCGCTTTCACGAATGAAGAGCAACTGCATAAAATTGAAATAATAAGTACCTATAAGGGTTTTTTGCCTGATTTTTCGAATCAAGTTCTTAATATTTTGGAACAAGGTAAATGTAATGAAAAACGTAACGCACTTTGATAAAAACTTAAGAGCAAAGGCGCATGTCCAAGCGATTTATGGTTCCGTTACGATGCTGTGTAGAACTATTAGGGGTTGCTTACCCCAAGGTAGTAAGATAACATCTTCAACTGCATTTTCAATTACCATCAGGTGAGATCACAAAAAAATATAAGGTTACTTATAGCGTTTGATTTTTATTGTAAAGTATATTATTATCAATGTTTTTAAATATAAAATGTTAGTAAGCAAAATGTAATAAATTGTATAGAGAATAAAAAACTTATAGCGTGTAAAAAACATTGTATTTTGTGATTTATACGGAAGTGTTTGCTACTAGGTACAGATAGCATTAAAAAATCTACAACCCTCTTTCGCGCAAACGAAGCTGAAGGCGTCAGGCGGTACCAACCTAATTTAATTAAAGTCCCCTGACCTTTCAACGTTGCACTTGGCTCTGGAAAAAACCTCTCGAACCGCTCCACGTGCCTCATACAAGATTCATGCCTCTTATTGTATTACGCTAGGGAGGGAATTAAGGCGCTCCGGCCACGCCGACGGTTCTAGTCGGATTCAGTATTACAAATGAATGTCGTCGTAAATGAGTCGCGAACTAGATCTAGGCGGTTCCGAATGAATTAATACTTGTATGTTGCCACATCGCGTGATGTCTCTGCTGAGAAAAATTCTGATTAATTTTAATGAGTTTACATCTCTTAAATGATGTGTCGCTGAATAGTTAGAACATATTTATTATATGCGATTTTATAGATTTTGTACCAGGTACCTATCATTTTTCAAAAATCTAAATGAATGAAATTTACAAAAAACTATGAACCGTATTCAAACTAAGCTAAGGCCTTTGGAGAAGGAAAACCCACTTGCGCTTGGTGACAATCATGTCTGGTGGAAATCAGAGATGTGACCTAGGTTTGAGCACGCATGCCTAGATAACCTAAGCGTATTCACGTTTCTCTTGATGATCATTTGATATAATCCAACAAGCAGACTCCTAAATACCCTACTCCTATGTACAAATTACCTTTTTATTCCTACTTCACATAAATATTTCCTAAAAAAAATTAATAGGTACCAATAAAAATTATTGTAATAATCAGCTGAAAAAATTTGAACCTATTCTCATTAGCTTTTTAAGTAGAACTGCAGCCTACCCAGTTGAGACTGCCATCTAGTAGGGAATATTTCAGTAGGTATCAATCTACTTTCCTATAGCCCGATATAGTCAAACTGCACTAGGTATTGCAACAGTTAGTACCGCATTATTGACACTGAAGCTCGTAGTGCTACGTCTACTGTGGTATTATTTAGTGGCTCTGGACAGGATGCCCGCGCCTCGTCTCGCCACGCAGTCTCGGCGGCTTTACGAGCGACCATCGCCCGCCACTTTTATTGACTACCTCACATCCGAGCCTCCGCAACCTCCCATTCACTCCGAAAGAAATATACTCTTTTATTGCTCTGTCACTCCGGTAATTTATTGACAATGAACACACGTGCATTTCTATTAATATTTTATGTAGGTACGTTTTTATTTTTTGTGCTACGTTTAACGTTAGCCCGGCCATTGTTGCTCCTCCGTGGTTTGTTTTATGTCAGAGTTATTGGAATTTATTTGACACAATTGATGCTACTCAAATTGTTCAAGTGCCTACTGCAGACCTACTACCTACGAAGGTGCCTTGAAGATTAAAGTTTAGCGGACTCGACATACGCCTCCTGGTAAATAAGTGCATGGTTTTGTGCCTTGAATCCAGCGGCTGCTCGCGACTCTATGTCGTCAGTTCATCTCATTAAGGGGTCTTCTAACACTGCGCTTTTTAGTGCGTCAATCCAGCTTGTTAGGTCTTCTACGTCCATCGGTCCTGCATGCTATGTGCCCCCGCCCATTACCACTTCAGCGTCACGTGGAGCTATGCCAATGTCTACGAATCTCCTTATTTCTGATTTCATCACGTAGAGATACTCCGAGTATAGTTATCTACATTGCAATATGAGTGACATTGGGCCTTCTTATGCTACTTACGAAAACATACGTTATGTTTGGCGCGGACTACAGCTATACTACCAGCATCACTACCACCTAATTCATAAATCCGTATAATATAAGTCTACAGCTAAAAAGCTCGCGTAATATTACGTTTTATATGTAAAGTTACGTATGACTCTTACCAGGCATAGTGAGTCCGTGTCAGTTAAATTGTGTCTATAATAAAACTATTTATGAACTAATCATCAGCAGTGAGTTAATTTATTGCTTGTAATAACTACTTAAGACATTAATTAACGTTTTTAATGTAAATGCGATGACCTGATGTAGGTACAGCCGGCTCATAAAGAATGGCCTGTCACCGTATAAGTCTTGTATGGTTTTTACATCCCGAATAACATCAATTCTTTGTACTCTGAAGGTGCTTTACAACGGTGTTGACCTATCAAAATTTGGCGACACTTTGTTTATGTAGGTAGGTAACGTGCACAGAGATGTAATGTTTAAAAATTCCGAAAAAGGCAATAATTTATAGGCCCATACCTAATCTTTGCTTTTACAAACCTCTTATACTTAATAGGTTTTATAAGCTTCTTGATACAAGATATCAATAAGTAATATAAAATTACTCGTATAATAGTAACCAATCGGGAACGTTTTCCTTTCTTTTACTTACAAAACTATGTGTGAGTTTAGGACTTGGGTGATGCTTACCTGGAAAAGAAAATAACAAATTAGTATCTAACAGTAACAAAAGCATTATCAAAAAGTCATTAGATAAAGTCTTATCGATATAGTGCAAAACGCTAGCCGTGTATTTAACTTCGTCAATGGGAAATAAACTTATTTACCTCATTTTGAGCCCATACCTTTACAATAAGAGGGCTCAAGACAGTACTTTCTTCATACAAACGTAAAATGGTGATTACTAAATTATTTGATATGATAGGCCCAAAGCTAAGCATTACTTAGATCGTTTTATCTCATCGTTACCAAGGTTTATTTATACTTAAAAATGTTAAATATATTGATTTAAAAGTTACGAGCCCCGAAAATTCGCATTTCACCACTAAATATGTGACAACTTTGGGCGTAAATAAATAACATTAGCAGTAGGTATGAAAACTCTACTCAAAATACCTTGACATTAGGAATTTTGATAAATATCTAACGTGGCTCATTGAACCGTTTTCCGTAGGTACCTACTGAACAGAGCTTTAATGACAACATTAAGATCGAAAGAACTCTCCTATCCAACGCTGGAATGTATTGAAAAAGTCGTGGCATGCGCTCGGTCGCGCTCTACGTGTCTGTCCGTACATACCGGCGGACTAATCGTGTCTAATAGAGATTTCCTAGCAGTAACGTATTGTAACATTCTGTAATCTGCCGGTATTAGAGCGGCGGCTATTAGCGGGGTATTCTCGGACCAGATTGCTTTGGAGACGTTTTTTGTGCAATTAAACTGCTATCACTTGTCACGCTAGTACGTAGATAGATAGCTAGATAGATAGATAAACTCTTTACCACACCACAGAATACAAATATAAAAAAGAAATGCGTACTTGCTGGTTTAGTGTACTCTTTTCAACTTTTTATTGAGACGCACTTTATGTCTTTCCATACAAACTTTTGATACACACTTAAATTTTTTACATATTTTATCGAAACTACACAGACTAAATCAGGACCAACTCCGAGATATTAAAATCCCCAAAATTAGTTTCCTCTACCAACGCCTGATTGCAGTCAAGCAGAAGGGTAATCTTAACATATACTAAGGGTTGATTTTTCATTAAATAAATAAATATACTTACCTATCAGGACATTACAGACACCGTAATCTAGCCCTAAACTAAGCGATAGCTTGTGTTATGTGTTGTGGCGACAAAAGTGTAAACTTGAGCAATTAGGTACGAGTGTGTTGTGGCGACAAAAGTGTAAACTTGAGCAATTAGGTACGTGTGTGTTGTGGCGACAAAAGTGTAAACTTGAGCAATTATGTACGTGTGTGTTGTGGCGACAAAAGTGTAAACTTGAGCAATTAGGTACGTGTGTGTTGTGGCGACAAAAGTGTAAACTTGAGCAATTAGGTACGTGTGTGTTGTGGCGACAAAAGTGTAAACTTGAGCAATTAGGTCAATAGTTTTCCAATCTCAAAAACTGCTCAACGCGATTTCACAAAAATAATATATTCATTTCAATAAATGAATAGGTACTACCAAATCCATTAAATATTTTACAAAGAGTAGGCAAGTATAAGTTGGAAAGTTTAGACGTTGCCCTTTACACAGAGATGTATGAATCAAGCAATTTAAAGAGCAATATAAATAGTTTCAATTGTGTGCGCCACGACCACGGTACTAATTGATCACGCTTACCCGATTGTCCTGATTTAATGCCCGTATGGTGTATAGCACCCACCACAGATTATGATAAATTCTCTTGCGAATTCATAAGTAGGTACCTACTATTTTTGATTATTTTTTTAAATAGAAAACATTGAAGCATTGGAAGCTTAAATACCTACGAATAAAATAAGTATAGATATATTAAAAAGAGCACAGTGGAATATAAATTTCAAATTAAAAAACCTGCCAAGTGCAAATCGGACTCGCGCGCACCGAGGGTACCGTACTACGTATTATTTTCATACCTAAGTATAGATATTTAGCCGCAAAATTATTTTTATTTTTTTCTTATTTTGTGTAAAAATCATAATGCGGTTCACGGAATAACGTCTATTTACCAAGTTTCAACAGTACAATTTTTATAGTTTCGGAAAGTGACTGTGACAAAACTAACTCAAATACTTACCTAACTCTCAAAATTCAGAGATTTTAACTTGAGACCTGGGATTTGAATTTCCTACTGAAAAGCTTCCACTGCTTTCGGTAAATTATTGCTTACGCTTAAGGCGAAATCAACAAGTCTGCGTCTTAAAATTTTCATGTTTTTTTTTGCAATTTTTACACTAAAATAATAGGTTTATGGCAGTCAATTTGCGGAAATGTCAGTATCAGCTTTACATGTTTATATCAAAATATTTGCATAAAAATGTCTATCCTAGGAAATTAGTTCGAGTAAGAGAGTTTTAAGTGAGTAACTCGCAAATCTCAGTCTAATTTCTTTAGCTCGACACTTTCAAGCAGATATTTTTATATTAACACGTGGTAACGATACTAGAATTCCCGCAATTTGACTGCCATAAGCCCATTATGTCTTATTAGCTTAAAAAGAGCGAAAAACCACAAAAATTTTGAATTTTCCGGGCACATCTGTGACATGCTTCTTAACAAACAGTACCAGTTAAGATGTTATTACGAAGGATGGTTAATAAGTGCATCGGCTCCTCAATTCAGAGAGTCTGGAGCAACGAGCATGGGAACGGACTAACAAGGCACGAGGCACCCGCGGTTGAGGCACGGAATACATAATAGTACCTACTAAAGTTGAGGCGAGAGGTGTAGAGAGAGAAACCTCTCACGACATCGCCTCATTACAAATTATGGACGCATTCTTGTTTCGGCTAGCTATTTTTAAAAGCTCGGGGCAGACTGTGCAGACGGGAAAAATCTAACAACCTACCATACCGCATAGATACCGTAAAGGACAGGTCAAATCTATGGCTTCTGAGTAAGTATTCTGAGCCAATTAATAAACGACGCATGCAATACGCCGGTCATTTCCTAAAATATCATGTAAATAAAGTTGAAGTTCTTTTAAAAAATACGTATACCTATCGTAGTAACTAAAAAAATACGTATCCCTATAGAATTTTATTTTATTATCATGTGAAATATACGCTTTTTTTACTATTATATTGGAAGTACAGTCTCGGAATTGAGAGATTGAAGCTCCCAAAGAATTTCTAAACTGTGAGGCAATTTAAAAACAAAATACATACAGGATTTGTGTTGCAGTTACATACCTATCTATGTCCAAAATACACCACTGGATACCACAATAATTAAACACATTCATTATACACATTTTCAGGTAAAATACACGGATATGACCACAACACATTTTTTTCCGTTATGTAGCTAACTTTCGGTTTTAACTTCCAGGAGAATAATATAGTCGAGTAAGATTGGAGTTTTTTTTTAAATTCGAAATTTTCATGCAGGGCAAATATCGTAGGTATAAGTTTGTATAATACAAAAAAAAGAAATATTTAGCATTATAAACGCAGCGACATTGCAAACGACAAAAAAAGTACCTAGATGACGTAAAAAAGCTCTTTGTGTAACATATTATATCAATGGTTGATACTAATGAGCTTGTTGATACTATCTATTAGTTACGTAGGAATTAAATATGAATTTGACAGATATAGACTAGAATCTAGATAGTATGCCCTGGCCTTTACCTCGGTGAATGCAATTAAAATCAGATAATAGGTATAACTTTGCAAAAACTGTAGCAGAATAAATGACAAATTGCATGCAACAAAAACATTAATAAATATTGTATTTCCATGCAGATGCCTATTGTAAACCATTGGGAGGTTGCTTATTAAAAAAAACTTTTGTTAAGTATAATTTACCTATATAAACGTACCTATTGAACAGTAAATTGCTGAAAATCATTACAAAGGTCGTTGATTCGAAATTTTGTTGCTACATTAATGAGTATGAAATAAAATTGAAAAATATTTGTTGTTGAATCGATATTACAAACCTACGACATCTACTTGTGGTTTATAATGAATTTAACGGTTATTTCAAATTAAATGAATTTCATAACAAAGTTGTTAAAGTGTTTAATTTAAGAAACCAATTGATTGAATATTTTGTCTAAGATTTGTTAAAATTTTATAGGCATTAATCACTTTTTGAGATTTTATAATAGAAGAGATTCAAAAAAAACTTTTAGAAAAACAAAATGAACAAGTTGTGCTTGTAAGCTCCAACGCGCGACTGCACCACACTATACCTAGATTATCTGACTGATGATTGATACCTATTGAATTTTGGAATCACAGATTTAGTAAGTCCGTGCTTGGAATGTAAACAAAAAAGAGTGACGTTATGACACACGATTTCGCCCCACACCTAGGTACAGTGCGACAAAGGTATCTTGGCGCGTGGCCAAAATCAGAACTAACGCCGCTATCTTGTGATGTTTGATAGTTTGCTCCGTCGGTATTGGTATGTTGTGTTGTTTTTGCTTGATAAATATTAACTAAAATAAAACTAAAATTGAAGTAAAATTGAGGAGATTTTAATTCCTGACTACCTTTGTACTATAACAACGCCCTCCTGATAATGTCATTCAAGTGCCAAGAGAGCCTTGTCGGACTGTTTTTTTCGAAGATTTGTAGACAACTTTATCGTATGTAACGTATCCACATAAGGAACATCTATACACTTCAAAAATATACTTTTAAATTTTCCATGACATATGGGTAAGATACAGGATGAAAAGTCACCTAGCACGGAGAATACGAGTACGAGAAGGTGTTTCTAAATGGGCACATCAGAGCTAGCCTATGATTTATAAGTTCGAGTTCCAGATAAAGAACCGTCGATAATTTTAATAAAAACACCGGTTACTTTATCTAATCACTGGAGATCGGCCGTCCCGCGTCCGTTACACAAGTACACGCCGTTGACACGCCTTGGCATCTCAAAACAACCTTTGTACTCTCGTTACCTCCGGAACGACCACCCGATAAGAATAGAGACAGAAATTCCAAGAGCGCGCGCCGATTACATTCGTAGGTGAAAATAAAAGATTGTTTATAAAGGCCGAAGAAAACGACACGACAATGACCACGCTGATGCCCAGAGACAGCCTCGAAGACGTGACAGCGGCGCGCTGGACTCAATCAAAACTCGTATTTACCACCAATGATTTAGAGTTCATTAATTTAACGGCGTCACGAAACATGTGACTTTAGGACGATGATTATGAAAAGTGGGGGCGTGATGTGCGAGGGAGACGGCTGGCTACGAACGAGAGAGAGGCGACCACCGTGGGGTCATAAGCGTGATGTCAGGTCAGCCAGTTTTGCACCTCGCCATAACAACGCGTCTCAAATTATTATGGACGTTTGATAAGTGTTGGGAGATTGCACCGTCTTGGTACTTTACCACGTTAATTAAATGTTTGACTTATTTATCTTACACGGTTTTAGGTGATACCTCATGAAGCTTGTATCTACTTAAATTCATAAATATTGGATCGAAAGATCGTTTGTAAAGGTTAAATTACAAGGCATAGTCTAAAAGGTTTAATTTTGATAAGGTCTTAATGTAAAGATGCGATGTAATTTATTGAATACAGTAATATGCTACTTACATTGTCGAAAAAAAATCGTCTGAGGAACGTTGATTGGATTGTAAATATTTTATCATGTTTTCGTACTGAGAGTGATCCCCGGAATAGGCATAATAAAATAATGTAGGCGGCAATAACGATTTATAGCTATAAAAGCAGTTATGACGTCAGTCAATAAACCGACCAATCTGCGTTTTAAAATAGCTAGATTAAGAGTGAAAGACTGGGGTACCAGAAGCGGTGAAGATGTATCTTAATGCGTCTTAATGTGTATTTTATGATTGTTACACAAGACGCGAACAGTTTTACGCCGCTCTAAGCGATCTCTATCTGAAGTTATTAAATCCTCTGATGTACCGAAACATCAAATTACGAACGAGGAATAAATCAAGAGGGTCGTAAAACGCTTTATATTTTTGTTCTGGTTACTACGATTACTTTCATAAATTGGCCGAGATCTGGTCCCGTGCAAATACGAGTTATGACTTCGTTGCCTTCGATTAGTCGTAAAAAGTTCTATTTTACCAGGTTACTAAGTGTAAGTCTTGAAGTATTGGCGAGTTTTATGAGTATGGGTTGAATCTGAATGTTGTATCCTTTTATCTTAAATGAATTCCCACAGATTTCCCACAGATTCCCACAGACAGAAGAAAAGAACGCGTTGAGCAGTTTCAGATAGAGCTTTAAGCTGAACGATATGGAGATTGTAGGAAAATGGTGGAATTTAATCCCATAGAGAGTTCAAACAGAGGTAAATTATATTATTTTAAATCAACTTTCATAGTAAACATTAAGGAAAAGAAAAGTTCAGTAATATTTCGTAATTGAGTACCTAATAAACATCTAAAGTCACAAAATTTAAAATTGTGAGTCCAAAGAATATCATTAAAAAAGCGCATTCTACCCATGGCATAGAATACATAAGAGGTATTTTTCCATGAAGTCAATTTAGTTGAAAGATAGGTTTTTATTCCGCTAATGGTCGACACCTTTACTCTAGATCGCGTATCATAAACGCCTTATACATCTAATGAATATTATGAAAGCCCGTATTAGCAAGGGTGCAGCCACGTCGATTTGATGAATGTTCCTGCGATGACTGGCGCAAAGTCCCGACTTCGATTCCCATTTAACATTTAATGTTTATGCGTCATTTGGAAATCGAAGGAGTCAATAAATAACAATAATTGTATACAATTTACTACAAAAGATCAAAACGTTTCGGTTTGTCTTTGAAAACACTTCTAAACTGCTTTAGAGACTAAGGGTTATAAGGTAGACATCTATTTATATCTCAGACTTTAAAATTTTAAGGGAGACATTAAAAAAATATGTAAAAATATTATGTAACTTATGTTTGCTAACTTCAAATACTTAATTCACCACACGCTCTTCGGTAAAGATAAAAGATATTCTATAAAACCCCAATAATTTTAACGCTTCAACTTTGCAACGCCATTGTTTGAATAACAAACAAACGAGCGTACCTTCCTACCTAAGTAATACAAGCTTAATAATTTAAATTTCAAATCCATCAGAATCATTAAGCATATAGCATTAGCATACCGGCACAAAAAACGACGAGTCTGGCTATTCCTTAAAACACACAAACAATCGGACGCTCCGAGAAAAACGTGATCAAAACCTGAACGAACACAATGACAACTGCATGCTGAATCAATCACAAAAAACGGAATCCGGACAAAAACAACAATTAAAAAGTGAACATCGGCTGCCCAAAGAAATATTTAGAATACGATGCCGCGACCAACATTTCATTTTTTAGAGTTCCTTATAACAAAATTGTAAACTACCGTTTTATGCAAAGTATTAAATGAAATGTGCCTGTATGACACAACTAATTATTAAAAAGATTACTTATTTGTAGTGGTTTGTTTCAAAGATATTTTACAATATGACGCCAGCCGCCGCCATAGGGTGTATTTGCGATAAATAGCAGGTTACCAGAGTTAACGTCTATCGTTGGAGATTTTTTACAATTTTAACCTGAGTTAGCGAGTTAACTGAGAGTTAGCACAAGTATGCCCTATAGTTACCTACTAGGTTAAGTTTTCTACTTCTTCTATTATACAGGTGTTGAAATGATATCAGTTTTTTGACGTAAAAGAGTAGATACACAGTGCAGACAACAGTAAATTTCTAAAATGAAAATGGAACAAACATTTGAAGCATTTCAAGGAAAAAATGAGCAAAGACTATTTCTAAATTATAAATTCAGCTACTCTATCAGAGTCGCACTTGGCTTCATTTTTTATGAATCCAAAGTTCTACGCGTGTCTCAGTATGTCGTCTTTATTGGTTTAGTCCAATTAATGACGTCTAATATCGTTAATTCTCGGAACGGAGTCGGCGTAATAAATTACAAGATATTTTACTTTTTATGACGTCAAGAATAAATTCTATTGTCATTGTTTATGATCTATGAGGCTTAATTAATATGAATAAATCTTTAAACTCATGTATCACTAGGTCTTGAAGTTCCCATTTATATGAGGTTTTTAGGTCAGATTCTTCACTTCAACCTTTTTCTAAGTTTGGTTCTTATTTTACTTATAGAATTTACCTCTTTTATGTACTTTATATTTGTTGGTGTAGAATAAAATGCATTTATATATAATTTATATTTTTCATTCATAGGTAAATTAACTTGTCAAAATTGCCTAACAAGGTTTTCAGATTATTTTTTTAAATCCACATAACTGGGATATATTTTTGAAATAAACAGTTTCTTATGTTTCTAGTATTTGTTGCTTCATTGATTAAAAACATCCAAATATACTTAATAGACTGCCAAACTTACTTTCTCATTTTACAGGTAACATTTTGCAATAACGTTAACTATATTAATCAAATCGAGTTTAGGATGGAGTGGCGTGCTACCTGGGTTTAAAATGTCTATGGTGTGTATAGAACTTGAAAGTTTTAGGCTTTGGTCCTCAAAAATCTTAAAAACAAAAATTGTTAAAAAGATCATAACCTAAAAGATCGATATAAAGTTACTTTAAGCAGGAATAACTTTGACGAGTATCTAAAAGTTGGTTTTCGATCAATCCATCTGCATCGCGGAGGCAATGTTATCGCTGCTCCTATTTGCAAATGTTCAAACCGATATAAACTGAGTGATTGAGACTGAGTATTGACGTCGCGTAGCGCATTCTATGTAAAATATGAAGCCCGGTCGCTCCCGCTCCGCCGCGATGACCGATAACTGGCGATGGATGCGGCACTGAAGCCTAGGGATAAACACTTGAAGCCTGTGTCATGTCAGACATAAATTGCTTAAGATATGCCTTTAAGTTTACTATCTCATTACGATGAATTTATGTTCGCTTCGGGTTTACGTATTCTGTTAAAGGAATGAGCGTATTGGAACTAGTTAGTTAGGTACATGCCTCGTACATACAATGCACATATCGAGGGTCTGGATTTCCATTAAAATATAATCATAGAGTCATATCACAGATTCCTTAGCTCTTAGTTTTTCTCGGAATAATGGGTAAGCGATCAGGTCTAAGGTTTTTGTCATTCTAGCTTACCAATCCGATTCTAGATCATTTACACTGTGGAATATCTTGAACTTCAAGTAAATTAACGAGATTTTTTAAGGAACAACTGTGATATAGATTTTTAACAGTATCCTTTTTTGTAGATTAACTTCAGAAGAAAAATTATATAATTGCTACTGGACTGTGTCTGTTCGTATTTTAGTATTTTGGTATGAATACTAAAATGATGCATATTGCCTATATATTTGTTCTCCTTGAGACTCTATTCAGCCTAGCTCCAAGTTAAAAGATTGTTTGGTAATTGTTAATTTTGCATCACCGATTTTTGCTACTATTATTATCGATCATCTTTTCGCCTCGAATAATTTATAGTCGTTCGGCTTTTCACCTGACTTTCTTCTGTCACATCTAAAAAAATGCTACTTCTACTGACTTATGAAATGTGGGATTGAGAGCTCACTTGTGTTAGCTAGCGTACTCACTTGTGAAATAGTTCATTTATCCCGCACAAATGGCTTATTTGTCTCAAAGTTAGCCATGCATGTAAATCACTCATGCTTCAGAAATGTGAGTCCCGGCTCATACCAATCATTATTTTCTTACATAAATTTAATACCTATATTCGCAGCCGTATCCACAGTAGTAACATCTGATACATTGGCCATTCCATACATGAGGCTGGCTATATATTGATTGAATTATGGTTGTACCACACTGATTAATGCGCCGGCCCGCTCTGACGCGCTATTGTCTGAGGCTCTGAGCCCTGGCGCAGACCTGGCAGCGGGTCTGCATCGTCCAATGAGAAAAGAATACACGACCTAAATGTGTAAGTTTCTATCGTGACCTGGGGCCGTACCACCAACTTTTATAGCAGTATTATTGTAATATTTATTTTTAAATTTTCATACTGACATTGTATGAAAATGCCAAAACAATATTACAATAATACTGCTATAAGAGTTGGTGGTACGGCCCCTGTACTTGTACCGAGTAAGAATAAAAAAAAATTGATTCTCTCGCTCGCTTAGATAGTAAAAGCTAGGCTGAAAAACAAAAGCTGCGGCTTAAAAGATTCTTAAACTATGTTTATTTTTACTTATAAACTAGCTGAACCGGAGAACGTTGTTTTGCCTTATACATAAATTATTTCTCACCTAGGACTACGAAAATATTTTACGTCCTATTCTCAGATGGTCCGGTCGGTTTGACACTACACAACATCATAAAAATCGGTCAAGCTGTTTCGGAGGAGTTTTTTACAAACTCACTGATATGATAATTTTATGTAATAGATTGGTAATTAGGTATGTATTAATAAAACCGTATAGGTGTAAACTTAGGTTAAACAGAACTAGTATAGGTAGATACTAGATACCTATCTTCAAAACTTATTAATACTCATATGGTAAAGGATCTTCAAGTTTGATTGAACTTTCATCAGCAGTTCATCAGTCTTTATACCTAACATCTATCTAATAGATAGGTAGACGATAGATAGGTACATATAGCGATAGTAGGTATTTGCATCAAAAATTAAATCTGTTACTCATGGAATATTCAACACAATACGAAGTACATTTGTTATAAATTACTTACTTATTATTCATTAGGTTCAAGCATTCTCCATTCGTTACAAATTCGAGCTAAGTGAACTACGTACCATACTGCATATTTTAAGACCCTGTTTAGACCACCCTCTCAGCCTATTCATGTTGATTTCATTTAGAAGACACGGTTTTTACATTATCTTAAGTTAATTTTAATGAGCCAGTTAATTTTAAGATGAAAAGTGAAAAGGTACCTTTATACAGTATCCAAAAAAAGAAAGCGTGAGTTTCGTGGAACACTCGGTTGAAACGAAATTCAATCATCGCCCGATAGATGGCGCTACGTAGGGTTACCTCGCGTCAACGAGATTCTCCCACCAAATCATAGCTGATTGCAGAATTGCAACGGCGACGGTGGGCACAATTTATATTTTGTAACGTGATAACGTTCAAATAAAAAAAAATAGAGGTTCAACTAGTGTGTGAAAATTGGGATTTTCGTGGATTTTTTTTCATGTCGGGATTTTTGTGACGGAAAAAACCAGCTGTACAAAATTTTATGAAACTTACTTCGTTATATAGTGACTTAAGGTTAATTTAGTAGTAAAATAAACGATAAGTATAATTAAGAGCCGATGTTTCAATCGTCAGACAGGTAAAATATCTGAGGAATATATTTGAAACAAAATCTGTCAAAATGTCATATTTATTCCTTAGTTAACGATTATTTGGCAATTGAAATACCTATCAGCCCTCATACAATTATACTTTCCTTTTTTCTTAGAGATCAACTCCAATCATCTGTCAAGTGGCGACTGATTCGTTTCCACCCATAAGATGAGGTGTATGCCAGTCTTTTGCCAATATAAAATACTAAACTTGTATACCTATTACTTATAACTCTAGCCAGACACCATAACATCAATAAAGTAGCTCCGATACAATCTTAACAGACAGCGTAGACTGTATAGAAATGTAACACTTTCGAATACAAATTCAAATGTTTACAACGTTTTCAAGTAGTACGTACTTACTATACAAACACTATTTCACGAGTTTGTAGATTTGTAGCTACTAACAAACACTTAACTACGAGTACATTAGGTATAGAAAAGGATGAACGCTAATATTTACCTATTCCTATTCGTTATGGGAAAAAATGCAGTAAAACTGATTCTGTGGATTATTTCGCAGTCACTTACTAATGAAGTGCTGTACGAGATTATATGTCAATATATCGATTATATTGCCTGCCAGAAAACTGTTGTTATTGAAGTCTGTAGAATCAGGAATCACGTTCTAAATACTGGGGAAATAGCGAAATGAAAACACAATAAACGTTTTACGATGGTTGCTAATAAACAACTTAATATCTTTTTTTCGACATTACAAAAATGACAGTATAAAACCTAACAAAGTATCTTATCCAAGTAGGTTTTACAACAAAAACTCTACAAAGCGTGCCATTAAAAAACTTTAGGAACTACCAAAATAACTGTAGGATGCAGGATCGAAGCTACCCCGGTATACCTTAGAAGGATATATAATAATCAGTATTTGTTGTATATTCAAATGTAAAATGGATGAACGGAGACAGATAAAAGCAGTTAACTCTCCTAAATCAATAAAACAGCTTACGAAATGTCCAAATTCAGTTTTCCTTAAACAAACGAAAATAAATGAATTTTCAAAGGCCAAAAATATAAAACGATAAGAGGATTAGGTGGAACGGAGATGACATTGGAAATTAAGGCTGTTTTCTTTTGTAATTCTTCCCCCTCTTGCCCTAACCCACCCTTAGGGGGAGCGTTTTTAATGTATGTTTTCTGAGGCCTACTTGAGGGGAGGCTCTACTTGGAGTTCTCTATAGATGCACATCCACACGAACCTACTGCCTTACTGGTCTTATGCCTTATCGTTGATGTGTTTATTGCCCAAGTATGAAAGAAACAAATAGATACGAGTATCCAAATTTGGAATATCAAGCAATTTAGTTAACCCCATCCATCCTGTATTGTAGAAGTATCGTAGGCTCTAAGAAAGCTTAGATCTTTTTTCTCTCTCATAAGAAATAAACAATAGACGTAAGTATAAGATAATTTTACTGTGGATGATGTTGATAGCGTTTTATTTCAGCACTAAATAAAGCCGTCATTTTCACTATAACGGCGCGATGCTTCTCAGTTGAAAATAAAAACTTCAAATAACTTATTTGGGCCGACCAATTTTCTAAACACCGACCTAACTGCAGCGCTCCAGGAAAGTAAGTAATTAAGTTCTTAAACACCGAGCCTTTTTCTGTGGAACCTTTGTGTGAACGGATCGAGGATTCACATACCGAAATATCTCCGCGACGCGTTCCTGCACCCACGGGGTAATTAAAGCAATACGCGAGCAAAAACTCGCTCGCGGCTCGCGGGCTGCTCGCTTCGCAATCCCCTTTTTGTACTACCTAATTCCGACACGCAGTCGTCGAATACATCACCTCGAAGTCCAACGCACTTTTAATATGACTGAGAATCGAAAAATGATTCTATTAATCGATCGATGGACGTTACACTGCCAATCGTTGATGAAGATTCAAGATTCGGTCCTCCTCTTCATTCGGGCGGTCCGGATACGGACAAAAACCGCGAGGCGATCGCGAAGCTACGCCATAAATTAGGGCGAGCGGCGAAAGCAGACACCACTCAATACTCAGCGCTAAATAAAAACATTAAGAACTGGTTGAAATAATCGAAGCGAAAAAGCGATATAGGACCGATTTGGTGGCGACAATCCAGAGGACGGGAGACGCTGCGCTTTTATATTTCGTATTGTTTGGGGAATAAGGAAATAAATCTGATCTGGAGTCCATAGAATTTTACTTGCTCTGAATGTTTATGGCGGATCCGTAAAAAAATAAGGTGCACGGTGACTGTTTGTTCACATCGATCTGAAGGTCGTGGCCGTCGCTTCTTGTTTTAAAAGCGCGATGGAAAATGATAAAAACGTTTCGCAAAAACTAAGTGTATGCGTACATGGATAAGTTGTGTCGCTTATAAATAAGCGAGCCATTAGTAGCGAAAAGGCGTTCTCCGTAATGTATTATTTATGTCGCGTTTTACGTTACGTTCTTCTGTTCACCCCTTTTTGGACTAAAATGAACAAATAAACCACACTTAGAGAACTTTGTAACTAGCAAGAAACGACAGAAATTATAATATATTGCTATATAATCCACCGAAAAGAAATTTACTTCAGGTGTGGATCATCCTTCACTTTAGTGACGACAACGACAGCAAAAAAAGTTCCTCAATGAACATCTGCTTATAAATGTAAGGAAGCTGATGAATTCTATTTCGCGTAGGTAGGACTAGGAGCTATCAGAGTGACGTAACGAAGAAGCGTTATGACGTAAGCCCTCACAGAGGCTATAAACGTAACCGTAACGTAGCGTAGTAGGTCTTTGTATTCAGTGTAAATCGATGTGCTCACCTGTTGTTATAAAAATAACTCGAGTCGGTCACAAAGACCACGCTTCTAAAAATAACTTCTTCGCTAAATGTGGTGTACCTCTGCCTACTTATGTGTTTACGGACATTCGCACAAACATTTGCACGAAATAAATATCAATCAAATTGGGACGTCCTATTTGATGCTAATTTTACTTGTATCCTATAAATTACTGTCATGTCAGAATAAATTAGTTATTGTTAAGTGCATTAAAGATAAACGTTGGTCTTTTAACCCATCAGTCATGGAAACCTAGTGTAGATAAACTGTGGTCACTTTAATTGACCTAGTGAATGAATTTCAAAAATAAAGGCCCTTCAATATGAGCTATTTACACATTATGAAATTCAAATTCCAAAATGTACGGGAATGACATACTATCTAAACACGTGAATTAAGAATGATAACTGTGAATCTCAAACAAATTTTGATATTTCATTCCATAAGCAATCGTAACAATAGAAAAGATAAAGGCATGGCAACGGCTCGTGAACTATTCAAATTTTTATTGAGTTAACTGAAACAAAAGTTTCACTTGATACGTAGTAGATATAATTAAGCGTTCAATTCAGCCACGAATAAAAATTAAAGACCCGAACACAAATAGGAAATTCAGTCACAAAAGCGTAGTGGCAGCGACCAGGACGACATACGTAACAGCGAGGTGGAATTAGTATTCGGAAATTCGAAAATGCAATTTCAGTGCAGTATTTCAGACGGGGCGGCGGTCCGAGGGGGTGGCTGAGAGTACATATCCATCTTGTTAGGTATGCGCTCGGATGCGCTAGCTTCAGCAAACACAATAAGAGCCTTCTTACCCCCTCCTGCGTCCCCCCCGCGCCCGGGGGGGTGCGCTTATGGAAAACTTATTAGAGCGCGGCCCGCCGGGGAATCCTTTTTCCTTCGGTAAATATTTGAGGGAGAAATTAAAATTTGACAGCGCACATTCTTACGAAGGACGGCAGTCTATTCTATATGCTCGTACGTGATACTTGAGGCGTAAAATGAAATTTCGATTGAGTTTGGACAGTTAAGCGCTCCTGCCGCCATTGTTGGGAGAGGCATTCTCATTCGGCGCGAATACGTTAGTAGGCGTGCTCTATACTAGGGCATAGAGCAAACATAATGGCCCCGTTTTAAATATTAATGGGGTAATTCTAGCCTTTTTCTTTCGTTAATGTAGGTATGTCGCCATATTTATGAGAGCGTTTTTAGGGTTCCATACCAAAATGGTAAAAATGGAACCCTTATGGTGAGACTTTCTCCGTCCGTCCGTCCGTCCGTCCGTCCGTCTGTCACACTCGATTATTTCAGTAACTATTCAAGCTATCGACTTGAAATTTAGAATAATTATAGGTAATAGTGACGCGACGTCATAACAATCGTAAAAATTTGAAAATTGTTTTTATTTTTATTTAAAAAGGGGGGAAAAGCGGGTCGTCAAATTTTCAAAATGAGATAACAATATTGAGTGGGATATCATATGAAAGGGCGTTACTTGTGTATTCTAAAACTGATTTTTATTTATTTTTATACTTGATAGTTTTTGATTTATTGGGCAAACTGTCGAAAAAAATACCGTTCCCCCCCCCCCCCTTATCTCCGAAGATTACCAATCGAAAAATCTGAAATAATTATGATCAATAGAAATTAACGTATATTTTACAGGAAAAATAAAATCAAGACGAATATACTTTTTTTTATAAAAACAATAATCCGCCAAAAACAAAGTTACGTTTGCGGTTTGCCAACAAAAGTACCTACATGTAAATTATACTCAAAAATTCATGAACAAAAGTGATTCTTTCATTGTTTTACTTCTTTTATGGTATGGAACCCTCGGTGCGCGAGTCCGACTCGCACTTGGCCGGTTTTTTTTTCAATGGATGTTGTGCTCATTGCTATTAATAGGAATATCTCACCTTTCAAAGTGGGTGATATAATGTTGCAGGTAAATACTTTTGACTTGTTCAGAAGTTTTTACAAGTAAAATTGATATAAGTACATCAGATATCTTTAATAGCTATACAGCTGAAGGTTTAAGATGAATTGATGTTCCTCGGTAATTACCTACCTAACATAAATTGTTGTAGGCAAATATAATATACAGACCGCAGAACGAATGGTACATCAACATTTTCATATTTTAATGCAGTAAAAATGAAAATGTTTACGATATCAGCAAATAGCTTCTCTAGAACAATTTATTAGAGTAGAATGAGACAGTAATCTTATATATATATATTATACCTTTAAACGAGCAATTCTTGTATATATATTTCTATATAATCTGGATCTCGAAAACGGCACAAACGATTTTCATGAAATTTAGTATACAGGAGGTTTTGGGGGCGATAAATCGATCTAGCTAGGATTCATTTTTAGAAAATGTCGAATTTAGCAAAAAAAATAAAAATATGACTACTGATGCCATCTATTGGCCACCGAGCGAAGCTCGGTCACCCAGATATTTGTACTTATACAGGTAACGAAAATTAATGATGTACATCGTATAAAAATAGTCGTGAAAGATGATTTTAGACGATTCATTATTTTCAGTAGATATACGGAAAAGTTATAGGAAATAAGAGGAAAAAGGAATCCCGGCATAGGAAGGTACGTCAAAAATTACTTATGAAAAAAATAAGGATTTTCCAATGCAAGATGTACCTAACGGAAATCGAAGATCTTGCAAACAATGTCAGTAAATGAGCTCTACCTACTACCGACAGAGAAAGACATATCATAGAAAACAGGCGAAATTACAAAACAAACAGCAACATTTAGGTGGAGAGGCTGAGAGCAAACAATAATTCACACGTAAGGCCAATGTAGTGAAAAATGAGAAAACCACGGACGTGCGCGGCATAGCTGCCTGTAGCCGCTACCCGCTACCCGGTAACAAATGAGCGTTTCCTACCCACTACCCGCCTAAGACAGCCTCTGGAACGTGGCGAGGTACCTAACTACCCGCTTTGCTCATGTTTATTGCATTTTTCAGTGTACGAGGCTCCAGTCATAGGTAACAAGAATGTAGTTATGAACCTCCATTGTAGCTGTCTCTATATTATTACAAACTTATTTCCTGTGCATGGATTAAGCTTTTTTAACTGTTTCTAAAGATATTCCGTACATTATTCATAACATATAAGTAAGTACTCTTATACATACTTACTCGTTTTTAAATTATTATCTATGGTTTAGACCTTGACCATTAAAGGTATTTCGTCTTTTTTTTCACTATACTTTTTAATTCGCCTTACACTTCTTGAGTAGGTAGAGTTTAATTTGTGCTAGCTACAATGTGTTAAAGGATGTAAGAAAATCAAATATAGAGATTACGGAGAAGAATCGCACGTTTCGTATAGCTCGTAGCTATGATCGTAGCTATGGTCGTAGCTACCTAAATGGGAAAGTAGGGTAATTGCATTACCCTTAGCGAAGGTTTATATAAGGTTCGGAGGTAATGTCTTGGCAGTAATTAAAGGAGGGTGTGCGGGCGCGGGGCGGGGTGCGGTGAGGCTGCGCGGGGCGTGGCCGGCGCATGCGTGCTGCGTTTTAATTACGAAAACAAGGCTCATCGACGCCTGCCTTCATTAGGGAACCTCTGATAGGCTGCGATCATTTGGGGTGTGATTGCAAGAGAGGAGGTATTCGAGGAAAATGTTGGTGGAAAACTCTGTCTTATTGAGTTAGATTAAGAACTAGTCAAATACAGAACACTACCCATACTATTTAGGTACCACGACCTTCCTTCCTTGTGTAACCAGGGGATCTTAGATTTCTAGAGTCGTTGACACTGTCTGTAAGAATAAGATAGATAGGCATAATAAAATAGATGGGATGATAGACATAATAAAATAGATAGGATAGTATATACAATGTAGCAAAGTTAAAGAATTAAAGGGTTCCTGGTAAAATGAGGACATTATGAGAAAACTGGGGTGTGATTCTCGAAAATATGAAATTGTACATCGGCCAACTATCCGACCAACTATCGGTTATATGTCGGTAACCCATAGTAACGCAGCCATCATCAGCCAATTGGCGCCTTGGCCGCATAAATGTTGCAAGTATTAACCAATCAGCAGCATAGATGTAAGCTTATCGCTAAATATTTACCAGCTGGAAAGCTTTTATCTTTTTGTACGAGTATGAAATATTCTAAAAACCAAATATATGGACCCGAGACACGAGGAAACGCAAACAATGTATTCAATTCACGGTACAGCATCGTCGAAACCACCGAAACTGATATATTACCCGGCCCGCAGTGTCACGAGCGGAGAAATGTCTCGCAACATGTATAAATAGAACAATTTAAATAAAAAATCGTGCCACGCGACGAGGTGTTTTGGCCTCATGTAAATTGGGATCTTCAAAAACATGTCACGTCTCAAAAGGGTGCATATATTTTTGATTTGTTCTCGACTAGGCAATTTTTTCGTCTATTCTTCATCTGTGCACAGCTCCTAATGAAGACTTCGGGGGACGGGTGGATGTTATTTGAATATTTTACGAGACGAGCACAGACTTGTATACTAAAGACAGGGCGAACAGCGCGAAAAAATGTCGCCAGTTTATGGGAGCAAGAAAGACTATTTTGCACCCTCCCCCGTCAGTAATCAGTATAGGTAGATAGGTAAAGACCTATTTCTTTTTTTTTGAATTAATAATATTATTGCAGGCAAGGTGACCACAGCGGGCAGACACATAGATAAAAAAAAAAAAAAAAAACATGTATTTCGCAGGAGTTTCGACAGATGGCGCTACATTTTCTTGTATGAAGAACGTTTACGTACCTAAAATGTTCGGATAGGCCTATCTTGACTATTTTTATCTATTGAGACGAGTTATGATTTCGTAGGTGAAGGGACTGCTCCGGTGTTTTGATGACGTTACGGTGTTCTGCAGTTTTATATTGTTTTGATATGGCACCTTTAACAACGCTCATAAACAATAATTCTTAAGTATATAATAAATATTTGCAACGTATTAATTTGTACCGTCCAAGGTATCTATAATATACAAAGGTGAATATTTAACCAGTTAGAAAATTAGTAATTTCAATACTAAAATAGTTATGCCTACTTATTTATTTCACATTGCCCTTACTCCGCTACTAAACCAATCTTAAACCTTTCACAAATAAAGCTGTAGGTAAGTACCAACTTACCTCCTTCAAAGAAAGTAAAGAAAACATAAAAGCAAAATACAGTAGGGGGAAGTCCCGTAACGCCGGACGGCACCTACCGCCGGACAGTCGTACTATCCAAGCAAGTATAAATCTGTTCGATTCGAACTACTAGTGAAAGGGGCGCGGGGGGTACATAGCTACAGGATCACGCGCCGCAGCTCGCCAGTGACGCGCAAGACCGCAGTGGGAGAGGGTGTGTGTTGTTTTTGGCGGGAACGCGCGGCGTCACGTAAGATTGTCGTAAGTAATTCTGGCACATTTATGCATTTATATTTTAACGGTACCCGATAGTTGAAGTAGCATTTGATTGTTATCAGTAAACCGATAGAATTTTATTTGATTTTTGAAACCATTTCGGTAGGTACTACCTAATGTACGATATTGGCTGTCCCTTAGTACCGGACACTAAGTCATCCCCTAGCACCGGACAGTGATTTTTTTTTATTTCTCGTAACAGATTACGTTATTTAATTAATTTATTTAATTTTCTTTTAAGGTATAGACAAAAAAGAGAAACGAAATGGAAGAGATGAAAAAGAAAGGATCGTGGGAGCCACAGAGCTTGCAAACAGCTATTGATAAGGTTTTGTCCAAGGAAATGAGTGTAAGACAAGCCGCAAAGGTTTATCAAGTTCCTAAAAGCACTTTACATGACAAGATAAAAGCGTTAAAACGTGGAGACGAAGTATCGATGAAGCCAAAGTTGGGTAGGTTCACTCACACTTTCTCAGAACAGTATGAACAAGTCTTGGTAGAACACGTCAAAGATTTATCTAACAGATGTATGCCGCTCATGAAAAAAGAGTTTTTGAAGTTAGCCTACGACTTAGCTGAAGAAATGAAGATCCCTCATAGATTTAATAAGGAGAAAGGAAGTGCTGGTAAACATTTTTACTACGACTTCATGCGAAGGCATTCTGACATTTCCCCCCATACCCCCAGAATAGAGAAAACCCCATACTGCTTCTGCTGGATGGCCATTGCAGCCACAAGACACTGGCGGTGATCAACTTTTGCAGAGATCATCACATCCACTTGTTAAGTTCACCACCACACACTACCCACAAGCTCCAGCCTCTGGACAGGACTTTCATGAAGCCATTTAAAGATGCTTACAACCAGCGATGTGATATGTGGATGAGAACAAATGCTGGATCCCGGATAACGGACTACGACATTGCTGGTTTGGTCAACGAAGCATTTACAAAAGTAGCTCGCCTGGAAATTGCAGTGTCTGGATTCAAATGCACGGGAATCTATCCATTCGACCGACATATATTTTCTGATCTGGATTATCTGGCTGCCGACATGACCAATATACCACAAGAACAAATAGAAACTCCATCAAATGCGCTAAACACCGGAGAAGCTGCTATGTTGTCAAACTCAGTCGTAGAACAGCCAGGAACCTCATTAAGCACACTGATCATTGACGGAGATTCAGCTGCTGTTGGCGGTTTAGCTTTGGCTAGTCATGGTGACATCCCTATTAATGTAGTTGAAGACGAATTTATGGAAGAACCATTACAATCAGTTAGTGAGCCTATAGCCACAAGCCCCATACCGTCAACAAGTTCTGCTCCAGATCTCGTTCAGTTGATCCATAAATTATCACCATTGCCTGACGCTGCAAAAAAACGAACTTCAGCTCGAAAAAGGAGATGTGAAAGAAGTGAGATATTTACGTCATCACCATACAAAAAAGTAATAGAAGAAAAAGAAAACGAAAAAGAAAATGTCATGAAAAATAAAAAGAAGGAAATAGGATTGAAGTTTAAAGTATCGATTGAAGGCAATGTAAAACAAACCAAAGGAAGGAGCACAGAGAAAGGAAAACAAGCTAAAGACGTGAAGTCTAAAAGAAAAAATGGAGATAAAGCTAAGAAAGTAGAACTACAAGAACAAACATCTAACACACACACAACAATTTGTGTAGTTTGCTTAGAAGACTATATCGAAGACTGGATCCAATGCTCATCGTGTCTTGGGTGGGCACATGAAGCGTGTGCAGACGTTCCAGAGTGTGGAGACGGCTACGTATGCGATCGATGCAGACTCTTCTGAAATGTCCGGTGCTAGGGGTATGGGCAACACCCGTCCGGTACTAGGTGCCACATTTTAAAATTATATTGTTTGTTACCAAAGTTTGATTAATGGTATTAATTATGTTTTGAGCAGAGGTTACTTTTTTTTAATTTTATGTGATTTCTATCTTTGTTACCTACTGTAAGTCATAAATAAATACTCATTTCTGAAAATATTTTTTATTTTATTCATAAAAAACCTTAGGTGTCCGCTACTAGGGGACTTCCCCCTACAATAAAATTTATTCAGCAAAGACCAAGCAATAACGTAACACACTTCTAACATTTAATAGCTATCGGAACCCAGTTTTCCTTCTTCAATCAAGTGTGGGAGGGGTGGAGGGGTGACCGATATACGCGGCCTTCATTTATCTACATGTCGCGCCCGGGACCCAAATTATGCTACAAAAGAGATTTCGATCTCACAGAAATGTATCAGGGATGTAATTTTTCTAACGAATGCAGACCCACGGATAAACTGTCTTAAGACATTGAAAGAAGACAAGGAAAATTCACTTAATTTCAATCATACCCATATATGTATAACACATAAGAAAACAGCAAAACTGTATATTATTATAAGAACCTTTCTTACCCTCTGCATGTGTAAGAGAAGGTCCTATAGCTACATACAGTAAAGTTTTTTGCACTTTAATCTTTAACTAATCTGGATGAGTAATAATAAAAGAAAGTTTGAACCGCATTGCAATGGATAGGTTATAAAGAAAAGATGTGATTCTTTTATATAACAAAAAGTTACGTCATAATGGATAATACAGCAAAACAGATCATTGGGTCTGTTTTGCTGTATTATCCATATCAGAATCCGTAAAATAAATGACTGTATCTAACTGTGGGTGTTATACAAAGGCAACGACAGCCTGGTTCATAAAATCTTGCCCATTCTTTTATGTTAATGTCTCATCTAATGTCTACGCCCGCCTTTCTTAGTATTCACAACGCAAAGCCCGTCTAACATGCCTAATGTCCTTTATGTACCTACATAATAAGGAAAAACGGAGGGAAATGAAAAAATGTCCATGATTGAAGCTCATACCTATGGGAATAAATTTCGCGAAGCCCCGGCCTACGTGTTATCTTTAGTTGAATTGGCAATTTTATGGATACGTGGTATACCTACTACTTACTTACCTAGCTATTTGTGTATAATAATGTGAAATGATATTATTAAAAATAATGATATACAAAAGACACAGATAGAACAGATATGTTATAATTTTACCATATGAATTATTATGAAAATTTAACACTAATTAGTTCGTTAAGTTAAATAATAAAATAAACACAAAATACCTAAGTAGGTATCTAACAATACGGATGATTTTATTAAACATACATTGATACGCTTGTACCTACTACATAATAACATGTACAAGCGTATCAATGTATCACAATATCATAGAGGTCCTGAGCGACGACCTATTATAAATCTTTATTTTCTACCTTTTTTGATTAGAAGATTTACGGTAAGGAGTCACTCCTAATCATAATTAATTTAACTAGGTTTTGTTTAGGACTTAACGGAATAAACTATAAACAGATGTTGTTAAAACATAACGGTACTATTATCCTACTTAAGTTTGTTAAGGTGCTAAAAGTCAAGAAAATTTCCAATACTAAAATTATGAAGTATAAGATCTATAGGCAAGTATTTTTATAGTTTTTAAAACAATTGAATCTTAGCAAGTGTCAAAGTGTTAGTGAAACTTTTCCCCGTAAATAATTACGCGTTGCAAACTTCCTGTGTCTCCCTCGTTTGTACAATTTGTCGATAGCAAACTTTTGATAAGAGTGTCATGACCGAAGGGTCTAGCTAGTAGTGTTTATAATTCCTGACTAGAATTCACACTTCACTATTGTTTCACAAAAGTATACTTAGGTAGATATACGTAAGTATACGCGTTTATTCTACGGATATAACCCATTTTTATATAAAAAAAATATCAAATCGCTCTCAGCCTGTATTTGTTTACAATCTAACAACTTTTGCCCTGTGACTTTTATTCAATATTTTACAGAGATACTCTACTTCTTCCTACTCCGTAATGTAACATCGGCAAGGGGCAATGGCGAACTCGCGGCGCAAAACCGCAACAGTGTAATGTCACAATAACATTTTTTGTATGAAATAAATTAATACTGATTTTGAAAAGTCGTAGTCTACGGGCGATTTGGTATTTTTAATATAACCCTGTATACGAGTAAGTCTTTGAATAGCTCAAATATCAATAACATTTTAAGTTATTATACCGGGCATTATACACTGACGTTGGGAAATAAGTAGGACTCCATCTTCACAATGAAATTAATTTCATGTTTCCTCTAGAAATATTTATGAGTTTGAATAAGCAATAAACGTATACCGATAACATGTACTTGCATGCGGTCGTTAAGACCGTGGATTTATCTAAAAAGGGAACAAAAAAATATCCCGAGCTAACCCCGCTCGACGTCGTAAAAGACCCAGTCCTACGAGCGACAACACAAAAATACTTTATTTATATGCTAATGTAATTTATAAGTCGCTTAATGTCTCGTGTCTGGTAACGCACGATTCCGCTCCATTCTTTTAGATGGTTCTCTCCGTGTTCCACGAATTTCGGTTCTGCCGTGTTAAAATTAAGGTGGTTTTCAGATTAGCGGATGTGTCGTGTGTGTCGATACGATTATGAATGCGCGGTAGGAGGCAGCTCCCAGCCCAGCTTCCTCGGAGGCGGTGGGAGGAAGCCGCTCTGGGAGAATCAATAAAATACGCGAGGAAAGCGTTGATTATACAACGGGAATTTGGGAGGAAACAGCTCTTTCAATAACTCACTGGGGCTTATCTATATTCGCTGGATAAAGTTCGGCCGGGCATCGCGGATGAGTGATCTACGATACGGATTAACACAAATCGACTGTTGTTGTTCTACAAGAAAATTTAATAAAATAAGTAAGTACAAATTGCTACGATGAGGCAAAGGCTGTATCCCAGAATTTCTCGAAATATTATGGATCTACCATACATTTCAACTTGCTCTTGGAAGAGATAACATATGGTGACAGGTAAGAAGAGGAAAACAAATTGAATATGTCCTAGTTACGAGACGATATAGGTACCTATTACGACCACCTTTAAATTTTTAAAGCCTCAAATCAGTAAATTGAAAGAACGTCACATCACACAATTACAGGACACATATGAATTTCGTATGTAATGTTTCAATCGCTAAACCACGACAGATATGGATTTTTATACAACTTTTGTCGACCGCAATTCCAATTAATCTCGAAGAAGGTTGTCAAAATAATGCTCCCAAGTACCTATGTTTGAGAAAATAGTTCAATTTACATATTGGGAATTATTGTATTTTGTGTAGAAACTAAACTTCAACGGAGACTGGGAATAGTCCTTGGTTTTTGATGGTTATAGAATACAACAAGAATAACATTACAGCAGGGTGTATGTAATATTGACAATTTCAAATATACGTATGATTAAGATTAAAGTTTCAAACCGAGAGAAACTCGAGGGAATTAATATTAAACTCGTCTTTCTTTCAATTGAAATGATAATCTTACGTTCTTTACAAGATTATGAATTAATGTGAACGCACAAATATAAATCATAGATTTTGTAAATGATACCAAAATGTATGTGCGTATAAATCGGCATCTGTCCGCCCAGTTTGAATTAATTTTGAAATTGTTTTCTAAATGATACAACGCAACAAAATGTGAGACACCTATATATCTCTACACATAAGTACTCGTATGTCAGGACGAGTACGTATGAAGAAAACAGCACGTATCTAATTTGTTTTTTACATAGTAGACAACTTTATATCGCGACTTTCATGAAGCTTCACTTACTTGATAAGTTAGGCAAGTATACTGTCTACGCACAGATTTTATAATTATTGGTTGAATATTAATATTAAACTATATGCATAATTATATAATACTTTTCCCAGTTATATAAGTAACATTTCTACTTGCTTGCAACTATGGATCCTTAATGTACTTTAAAGTATCCCTAATTTTTATTTTGGTTCATAAAATAAATAAAAAGAGTAAGGAATACCGCTAGTCTTTTTAAAAAACGCTTAGCACTAAAAAATCCTTATTACATTTTTTTGTTAATAGCAGTTAAATAATTTTCAGAAATGTTAACTAAGATTTTCACATTTTATGCATAAAAATTTGAAAGATTTTATAATTTATTATTAGCATTAGTTACCTACCTTACGGACTTTTATGTCATTCATTTAGTACGAGTAATTATCAACAATCTACAATCCTGAAATTATAATATGTATAGTTTTTATTAATGTGGGAGGAAAATCATAATGTATTGCATATATTAGACATTCAAATTAGATGAAAACAATCCGAGCCGACTAGTGATGGACAGTCAATCTCGTATTGTATGAGATTTGCATAAAAATCCGCCGAGGGCCGGCTGGATGTTTTTAATGCAGATTCGAGGTACGATCAGGGACAATGATATGAACACAACGCGAAAACTTTCGTGGATATGCTGCTGATATTAATATTAATTTTAATTGTTTTTTACGTATTTCGTCCGATATTTAAAGGCGCTTTTAGGGTTTTGTTCTTCTACGTTCCTGATACGAACTGCTAAGTACTAAGGTGTGGAATGCTCTTTCAGCCTCCATTTCCCCAGCCAAGTATAACCTTTAAGAGTGAATAGGCATGAATTATGAAGGCAAGCGATCTCTCCAAGATAGACATCATAAGTGCTTTCCATTAGGCAAGATTGTCGTCAAGCGCAAGTCTATCTACAATAAAAAATTTTACTCGTTTAATATACCCAATAAAATAAAATAAAAAGGTTAAGATACACTACATAGACGTGGCTAAGGTACCCAAGTAGGTAATATTTACGACAATGATTACATAACTATATAAAGATTGGAAATGATAAACTATAGTCTTACTGAACCTAAAGCTTGATGATATCACAAAAGTCGATATCAAAGTTGAATAAGAATATCTTATGAGCAAAACGAGGCGCATAATGCATAATGATAAGACCGATGATCTTACAAGTTAAAGTGGATTTTAATTTTACTGGCGAAAATAGAGAGAAGTGTAAAATGGGCAGTAATATCAGTTGGATTTTCAATTCAACACCACAACATGATCGAAATATGCACGAATTAAAATGATTTTGGTATTACGAATGTATGGTGACATCGTAGGTAACCGGACTCTTAAGGGTTATTTACTAGATAACTGATATTTACACATAATATACCTACATCAATAAAATATATTTAAAAACACCTAGACACTGTATAATATTCATGCTAATTACACAAACATTTTCCAGTTGTGGGAATCAAACCCACGATATTCCATTCCATTCATATACATACAATATGCCCGCGATTTATTTTACGGATACATATAACATTTACAAAATCGATCACGTGCTTATTATAGGGCGATAAAATACCAAAACGGTAAGTGTTAACTTATGAAGATATGAACTTACCTGCACACCGCAAATCACAAGTTAATGTAGAGTGACTTACCTGAAATAAAAAAGCAGTAAATTTTATTTGTTTGTTATTAGCCTCATACAATTTTATTAGCGAATTAGTTTTAATAAAATAATGTTATGGCTATTTATCCGTATATGTCCATTACTGTTGGTTTTTATAGCTCTGGTATTGGCTTCGAGGTAAAAAGCGCATAAAACTGATCATGTTTGAATATATTACAAACACTTCAAGACTAAAGTCTTTCAAATAATTTAAATCAGAATATAGCTGAACAGGTGAACGATTAATAATTATAATGAGTTGATTAATTGCAAACTTTTGAAAGGTACCCAATATTACAAAAGAGGGAGACTTATAATTATTGCAAAAAGCAACGGCTCTGCTTAGAAGAACCTAAGAAAAGTATTTTGACATTTATAATAAAAATAATAATGAAAATCAAAAGATAGAAACAGAAACTGAACGAAATTTAGAAATGTATAAAAATGACATTTTTGACATTCTTTGACATTTTTGAATTTCTTTCGAAAGCTAATCGAAACAAACGATACGAACGAACGAACTAGCCATAGCTACAGAGAGCCTAGACACAGTGACTTTCTAGTAGCGATATCGCTATATTCAGCTATAGAAAATGCCAACAATGTACGAGATCGACGTTAGCTTACGCTATACCACAGCGTTAGCTAATGTCAATCCCATACATTTTGGACATTTCTATTCGCAATATCGCTAATAGATTGCCACTTTGTCTACAGGCTCTGGATCGACTGCGTCTTCTACCCTGCATTTCGTCCGAGGTAAAAGAAAAATCATCATAATTTGCATCACGACTAATTTTAAACAGCTATACATTTTAGTCATTAGTATAATAAAATAAGAGGTGCAGTGGTGTCGCGGGAACAGGATGCCATAACGCCTTTTGTTTGCTCGTTCGCACTTCGCATATCAATGATCTCTTATTTTTTTAATGATTCTTTACTATAGGAGATATTTTTTTATTCAGCTACGGGTTAGTGCTTGACTGAACTTTTAACTTATGCCTCTAATTTCTGCTATAGCGGGTGGTGCAACGTTGTTTGTAGAGTAGGATTATACTACCAGCGCAGCGTCAGATATATTCAATCGTTAAGGGATTCTGAAGGATTTGTGTTTCGGTTTGAAAGCCACTAAAGCAGAAGAAATTACTGGGCATATTCAGACTAACAGACAGAACTGGTTACAAAGATAGTGATAACAGTCGAATCAACAGCAGGGCTAGATGCTAGAAACAGATATCTACAATAATGCCAAGAATTTGATATACGAGTACTTATACGTTTTCGCTAACTCCTCGAAACTTAAATGAAATCCAATAACTTATGCTAACCGCACTGGTCCTTAATGACTGATGATCTATCAGAAACAGAATGAAAACTGATGTCTCAGATTTTTTTGGAGAATTTTGGCTTTTAAATCTATTATAACGTAAGGGCCGAACCCGAGAATCTATAAATGTCACTATAGTCAATGGCATAATATGTCGATGCACGCTGGGCCATATCAAGGAGAAACAGGACGGCAAAACCATGCATGGCAGTCCTGCTGTAAAGTCAAAGAGACAGCAACAGGTGTTCAGTCTCCTCTGTTTTATGACCCAGTGTGCAGCGAAATATTATGCCATTGACTATAGTGACATTTACAGATTCCCGGGTTCGGCCCTTACGTTATAATAGATTTAAAAATCCAAAATTCTCCATAAAATTCTGAGACATCAGTTTTCACTCTCTTTCTGATATTATCAGTCATTAAGGACCAGTACGGTAAGCATAAGTTATTGGATTTCCAATTCGAATCTCAGTTAAGTTTCGCTACACACTATATTATATAGGTACGAGGAGTTAGCGAGAACGTATAAGTCTATCGAATTCTTGGCATTATTGTAGATATCTTGTTCTAGTATCTAGCCCTGCTGTTGATTCAACTGTTATCACTATCTTTGTAACCAGTTCTGCCTAAACCTATCATATCATATTAAACGGCACTAGGGCCAAAATCTAGCAAAGGAATAGCAACACTAGTCGCAGATTCCACTTGTTTAATAGATACTTACCAAACGTTCTAAATGAAAACTGTTGTATTGGGGGTTCTAAACAAACTTATATAAAGACGCACCGACTAAGCCATCGTAGACGCAGTGATTATTATATCTAAGTATGTGATGTGGAGATGAAAATACTTAAAAAGCTTTCATATTATATCTACCGTCTTTTACCAATTAACATATAATGTAATAATTGTTAGGTGGTGGATTCCATCAATAACTTCAATCTTCCAAAACAAAAGCAATAGTATTAGTATTTGAATGTTTTAATTATAAATTCCGTGTCTGGCTTTTATTTATTCGCTAATGTACATCCGACGTGTTTGCGAAACGAATGCTAATCAATTTCTTGCTGTATTTTTCACATATTTTATTTTATTCGTACATTAAACTTTATTGAGACGTGATCGTTTTGTTTTATTTGTTTTTAAATTATTCACTTGATTTTGTGTTATATCTATAAAAAGCTTATTTAGGAACGCTGTCGCTATATACTTTGTAATTCAGTTATTTAAAAACTTATTTACTTTTTAAGTTTTTTTAACATTTATCTAACAATTACTATATCTAAAACTTGAGAACAAATGTCTCGAGCTGACAGATTCAGTTGAAAGTTACACATGGCATTGCAGTCCTGAAGTACACTAACATCTTGTGAACGGGTGCATAATCTCGTTATTCTATCCTCAATAAATTTTTGGCTATGAAAATGAAGAAGAAGTGTCTTGTCTTTGTCTATCAGTATGAAGTATTTGAATTCCAACCGCAGCGATACCTTAAAAAATTCTTATTCCATAAAATTAACATAACTCACCAGCCTATAGGATTGTTTTGTAAAATTACCTTAGTAATAAAATAAAAGTAAAATTGCCTTAGTTTAGTACCTATTAGCTGATAGAATGTAATCGTCTTCGAAACTCGTAATTAGGAGTTTGACTTTTTTTTCTGATGGAAGACCCGTAACAGGTAGTGTGCCGTAAAAGGTGTTGAGAAAGAAGATATAACGTCTAAGCGCGTAAAAGTAGTTCTGCCGTGCTATTCTTCAAAACAGCGACGAGCGTAGGTACATCTCTGCATCTATGAATTTGTCAGTTGTAATAGAGTACAATTTTGCAAGCCATATTCGGGTTGGTAGCTGTCTGGCAGCTATTTCATTTTGTAGAATAGCACAGCAGGACAAAGTTCAGCAACTGTAAATATGCACAAATAACATAGTTCCCCTCACTCGAGTATTGTACGGGAGCTTAATTCGCCATTACGTATAGACATAAGAACGTAGAACAAAAAGCTGGCAAAGTGTCAGCAGATATGCGGAGGAGGCAGCGAGCGTGCCGAATCGTAACGACAGCCGGGGAAAGTCCCACGCTGATTTATAGCTCTGATCACTTATTTGATCACTTTATGATGGCGAAAAGTGCCAGGGAAGCTCATAAGGTACGCAAATCGCGAATTAAGCCGTTCCTAACGGGTGTTATGTATGCGTGACCGAGTGCTGCGCCGACTTGTGAAGTGCATCTATAACGGTAGAGAAATCATCTAACTACCGCGCGGGGACATTGAGGAAAACATATTATACTTACTCGTACCTAAAGCTGTGAGGTAAATGACTTTTTAATTCGTCGCGAAAATATTAAGCTTAATAAGAGAGAAAGACAAGACGAAGACTCCATAAAGTTAGTAAGATTTTCTATTGTTATGAATAGTATTTGTTACTACTTTTTATTCTTTTAATGTACCTAAGTACTCTATTTGATTGAAGTTATTGTACTAGTTAGAATCAATAATAAATAAAATTAATGAATTCGTATTTATTCGGGATGACCCGTATTTAGTAAGAAGTATTATAAGTATAAAATTTGACGACATAAAATGATAGGTACCTAATGGGCAAGCTATAGAAAAGTCGTAAGTTCCACAAATAAGTATTAGGGCTTAGATTAATAAAAGTGTTTCAGTATCTAACTAAAATTTCCATCAAATCTAAGTAGAAAACAATGCATTCTTTAAGAACTTATAGCTACGAATTGACGAGCCAGAATTTCACTAACCTAATTAATTATTTCAGTCACTATAATGCTTCTATTAGTTTGATAATAATAGGAGTCACTGATCATTAAGTACTTAGGTACCTTTAGGTGTAACAAACCCATTGAGTTACGTGACTCATTTAGGCTTATAAAAATAGAATATTATTTAAGCAGTTGGTCCTAGCGTCACGTTTATAATAAGAATAAGTTCATTTAAATAAAATGTCCGAATTAGCATGCAACTGGCCGCTTCGGATCTTTCCATTGTTTTCGCTAAATGACATCAAAGTTGTGTCGGCGATGTGTATTTAGCATGTGAAATAAAAATTGCTCGCCGTTCCTAGAAACTTAGTCCAACAGGTGTACTGTCATCAGTCGTAGACATTCTTGAGTAATTCACCTTGAAATATAGAAATGTGCAAAGGAAATACCGAATCTCGGGTTCCGTAGAGGCTTTTTATCAAGAGGATCGTCTAGCTGTAAGTTTTCATACAAAAAGTGATAGATTCAGACTTTCAGAGATGTTGCAGATGCAATGAAGTGCTACGCACGTACGTTTTAATTTTTAAGAAATATTGCTTATCTTAAACGTTATTAGCGTCTAATAAGAGTATTTTTTTATTTTAACTATATTAATATGTAATGAATCTAATGAGACTTAAATTGTCAAACTCGTTAAACGTTTGGGACCGGGCGGTACCTATAAGAACGTTATCACCTAGCTAAGTATGTAGGCTTGACTTGCAACTCTCTGTATACGCATATAATATATATCATTTTTGAAAATACCTACTTTCGTCGTAGATTTCTGCAAAAATCTGGCGTTGTTTTACAATTTTTCTTGTCACCATTGGAAATTTCGTAACCACTTTCAATCAAATGAATTACAGTTTTAGACCTCTCGTATTCATAGAAAAGTATAACTTATATGTTTTCAAAGTTATTCTATCTACTAACCCGCCAAAAGAATAAATTAATTTCATAAATAATAAATACTAACAAGTTAATCTTTTTAGGATTCCGTAACTCAAAAGAAAAAAAACGGAACCCTGATAAGATCACTTTGTTGTCCGTCTGTCTGTCTGTCTCTCTGTCTGTCTGTCTGTCTGTCTGTCTGTCTGTATGTCAGGACCATTTATTTCTTTTCACACAGGCATGTAAATTATAATGTAGTCAAGTTCGTCAGCCATTTGTCGATCACGAGAAGATTGCTGAGAACAAATCACCATAATCTAGAACGCGATAGTTTTCGATCAATATCATTAATAAGTTATTCAGTAGTTTGAATTTTCAGCAAGTACTTACTACTTAATAGCTATACCATCCATATCAGTTGTTTTGTATTTTGTTTTAAATATTAAATTAACTTTTTAACACTTTTTTACGTAACAAATCAATACCTTAGTAAAAATTTAATAACTACGGTAGAATCTACCTTATTATGAAAGAAATTTATTATAAATTAATAGTATTTATTATAAATACTTAGCTACTCAATTCAAAGGATTTTGAGTAATATAGGTATTTGGAAAATAGAACTTTAGCTTAGAACTATAGGTACGTATAAATAAAACGATCTATACCTTCCTTATACTAAAAGACATCAGGGATTAGTACATGAAACAAAAGATAAACATAAATGTCAATAAAGATTAGTCAATTATGAAATGAAAGGTAATTACATTGCAGTTCATATAAATAATTAGTGTAGTGATGTAGTAGTCTACTAGTAGATATAATAAAATAAACACTTAACCTATTTTGAAGCTGGTAAGTAATTCAAATTTATCTCCGAATACACTTTAATTTTTTTTACGTCTGTTTTCTCCTTCATTTTGTGTTCTATCCTATGAGCCTCTATCTATGGAAAAGTGTCACGGAAGGAATCACACATACCACTATAATGTAGAGACTCACTGGACATAAATACCTACAAAAAACCAACCTATATAAAAACAAGCCGACCCGAGTAGGATCCTTTTTGGAGTTGGTACAAAAAGTGGAGACAATATCAGTATCTGGTTTACGTGCGCTCTATAGTCTAGACTTCGGTAGGTATGAGCTGATGTTTACGCAAAAGCTTACACACGAGGCAGTTTGGTGGACTGAAATACAAGGTCTTATGTTAATCCACGTTGATTTACCCGAAGGTTCCACGAAACGGCGGCTGATTATTATTTATCGAGTTCATGAAAAGACACGAGGACATCACGTCGCTTACAAAAAACGGTGGAAAAAATATATGGAAAGCAGTAAAAAACCAGGGTGATATTAAAATAAACTAGATATGCGTGATAGCGGGGCGCTGCTGGGTGCTAGTAGGGTGTCTACGTAACATAGAATTAAACTAGGATGCAGACATAACAACTATTATAAATTTTGGTGTTTTGACACCTATAGTAGGAACCTATTCCTAACTAAGGCATTATCAAAATTTGCATCTAGACCTTAAACTTTTTTGCTATTATAAAAAACTGGGAACGACATTGCATTCACCATCTTGAATTTGAATATGGATTTCATTCATTCATTCATTTCTTTATTTGCCATTTCATATACATACAAAGATTATACAATATACATTAAAAATAAAAATAATAATGTGAAGTCAATTTGTAATGTGAATGCCCAGGATGAGCGTAGCAATTACTTATACTGCGTTATATATGCCTTCCTTAAAAAGCCAAAAAACTTAAATTTTATGTATGATAATTTTAAAGAGGATAGGAAATTCTCTAGATTTCTAAGGTTAAGGGCTTTCAGAGATTCATTTCGGTACAATTCTGCTTTCCGAACGTGATGATTTTTCGGTTTTCGGAGTTCCTTTTGAAATAATGTACTACATATTTTAGATTGAACAGGTTATTGTTTTTGCTGAAGTTAACAGATAAGTACTAAATTAAACCAATAAAGAACAAGTACATTCCTACTTAAGTAAACTCTGTCAGTATATTTTAGAAATCCTACGGGATTCTGAAGCGTGGTTACACTATTCTGAAGTCACGTTCAGCGGTAATGACAAATTCGCGACCATTGTTATTGTCGACTGACGATTTTTTTATCTCCAAGGTTTTCATTTAAAATGACAATGGGGACGTGCCAATAGCACACTTTGCTAAAGTATTAATTACCAAAAAAATCGTTCGCCACGTTACTTCTAGTGATAGAGGCCAAGTGTCTTAGTTACTTAGTTAATTTACAATTACGAGTGTATAAGAGCACTTGTGCACTAGTCTGATCCGATTCCGTGAAAGGACGGATCGTCGCCCTCCGCATTGAATATGCAGCTTTAAGTACCTACCTACATGTTAAAGGTTTGAACATAATAATTTGCGATCACAGAAGCGTTTTTTGTACCGAGTAATTTCCAGCTTAAAAGCTAGTAACCAATGAGTCCAATGACCTATCACAGCCTTAAGAAAAACCTCTTGACAAATAACTATGTACCAGTGCGCTAGCGCTTCAAATGTGACACCGAAACTGGATGCCTACGAAATGCCTATTCACTCTTGATTTGAAGGCAACCAAGTTGTAAAAGTCGGGAAAGACAGTGCCTGGGAGTGTATTCCAGACCTTTGCAGTGCTTATCAGGAACGTGGACTCAAACCGCTTCGTACGTGTCTTTGGTACGTCAACTATGTACGGGTGAAATTACGTAATTTTTGCAAAGAATTGCATGATGTTCCGTGATTAGCTAAGCATCAATTTAAAAGCGTATTTTTTCTCAGAATCGGATCAGACCAGTGCACAAGCGCTAGGTTTCCGTTTCAGGTCAGAAGTGAAATCACAACTCTGTCAGTGCGGTCGCGTCGCCCTCGGCGCAACGGATGCGTGTAATTGCAACAAAGGAACTACAATTAATTGTTTACTTAACGCAACAGTAATTAAGAGCTAGACAATTAAACGTTTACTTGATGCAGCAGTTATTAACTTGAAGGCGTTTCAGGCTATAAGTACACAGTGCACAAACGACAATTACACGAATAGTACGTTGTTATATTTTGTAGTCTGACAATGTTAAGTTTTGTTACGGATGCACATCGTGAAATACGCTCGTAGGTTTTTAGAAACGACATCGAAGCTTGCGCACTAAGGGCTCTATAGTACTAAAACAATAGGCATGTTTTATTTTAACCAGCTACGCAGACCACAGTACCTACACCTGTTCACCTATATAAAAAATTTTACGGTCTAGTACATGCATAAATAAATCTCGGGTGGCAAAACGTGAGGTAAACAAGTAATGGTGTCTTTTTTACTGGTGTCCACTCCGCATGTGATCATTTTCCGGGAATGGCATGGGAACCTAGACCGTACAGCTCAACAGGTCTCTGAGGAGTGACGACCGAAGCTAAGAAGGCAGGTCTTAGCCATCAATAGCTTGAAGAAAGAACATCACCGGGAAAGAGATCTTTCCCACAGCGATTCTCGGGCTAGAGGCCTATGTCCACAGGTAAAAGATGTGCTATACAGTGTGCTACTACTGTGTCCGTGACCCGTGACTCTAAGTCTATAAGGACCTAGGTCCATTAGATCTACGAGCTAGGTACCTATGTAGTGCCCGCCGATATTAACGCTACATGTTGATCTCATGGTTCTCTTGAGTATCTGCTCCTTTCTGATTAAAGACGCAAATTGTTATACGTTGTTAGTTCTTAGATACGTGTCATAAAATTTTACCAATGACGATAAAATCTACTTTAAATTCCATCTTTTGTTGAATGTTTCATTCATAATTTATTTCCATATTGCTTTTATGTCGATATATCCGTCCGTCAGACATCCCTACTTCTTACGAGTAGCTGGTCTGTACGAAGTGATACGTTGTAAAACGTGTAATTAATCGCAATTGCGCCGTTCCGTCCGCGTGTTCATGTAATGATGGGCCACGATGAACGGTTGTCATCAAATGTTCCATTATTTATTACTGGTATGCAATTAAAAAGATTCCCCACTGTGCTGTGAAGCACTCGTACTAAAAATATAATTTTTATAGAAAGATGGATACTTCATTGGTCTCCAAAAACAAAGAAAAGAGCGCATACATTGATCTAAGTCTAGCTTATAGGTATTTTACAACATGACAATAGACCTAAATCCTGGACGCGAGAAAAAGTGTCGCTAGTTTATCGGTGCCAAGGAAGTTGTTTTGGCACCGACAGCGTCAGTAGTAGGTACCTATGTAGTCAGCATTATTGTCTAGAAACCGCGGTCCCCACCACTACATTGTTAACATTCTGCACGCACGTTTCCATGGAGACGGTTTCCGCCATATTATGTAGCAAGTTTTGACAGGTGGCTCTACTATTTTTAGGGTTCCATACCAATTTGGTAAAAATGGAACCCTTATGGTGAGACTTTCTCCGTCCGTCCGTCCGTCTGTCACACTCGATTATTTCAGTAACAATATTAAGGTATCGACTTGAAATTTAGAATAGATATAGGTAATAGTGACGCGACGTCATAACAATCGTAATAATTTGAAAATTGTTTTTATTTTTATTTAAAAAGGGGGGAAAACCGGGTCGACAAATTTTCAAAATGAGATAACAATATTGAGTGGGGTATCATATGAAAGGGCGTTACTTGTGTATACTAAAACTATTTTTTATTTATTTTTATGCCTGATAGTTTTTGATTTAATGGGCAAACTGTCGAAAAAAATACCGTTCCCCCCCTTATCTCCGAAGTTTACCAATCGAAAAATCTGAAATAATTATGATCAATAGAAGTTAATGTATATTTTACAGGAAAAATAAAATCAACTCACTGAGTAATGTACTTTTTTTGATAATAACAATAATCCACCAAAAACAAAGTTACGTTTGCGGTTTGCCAACAAATGTAAATTTTACTCGTAAATTTATGAACAAAAGTGATTCTTTCAATGTTTTACTTCTTTTATGGTATGGAACCCTCGGTGCGCGAGTCCGACTCGCACTTGGCCGGTTTTTTTGTATGAAAAAGGTTTGCTTAGAATGCTCTGGTGACCATATCCTCAGGTTCTTTATCGGTGAACATGATACAGCAGTCTCGACCAGACAACCAAATCTACCAGTCCATAATTAAAAGTCCATTTCGTATTTGCGGGGAACAGCCAAAAAAAGTTCAAAGTAAAAAGACAGTCCAGTTTAATTAAAACTGAAATTAAAGTTAAGTCTCCATTCAAGCTGACTGCATCTAAAGAGGTCATGAATAAAGAAACCAAAAGGGGACATTTTGATACACTTATTGAATGTCCCGTTGCTTTAGCAAAATAAAAGAGTGGAATAAAAGAACGGGTTCTTAGGACAAAGGACCCTCATAATGAGACCGGGGGCATTGTGTGAAGGACCCTCAAAACCAAGTCGATATTGCGTCGCCAATATGTTTTTTATAATGGGAGAGTTCACCGAGTTAGTTTTTTCATTTGTTTTCAAGTTATCCGCTATGAAGTGAATCATAAGGACCAGATTTTTAGAAGCACCCATTTTAGCAGCTGATAGTGATTAAGTAACCGTAAATAATTCTTTACAGTCAGAGTTATGTTATATTCAGTTGTTTCCGATTATGGCTTAAACAACTTGTAGTTTATGTATTTTATCTATTAATTTCTAGTTTTTCCCAAATTATATCTTCTCATACAATTAAATGAAAAATTATCGCCAACCTCTGTCCGTTACACTACAGGACAGGACGAATTTAGTCTATAATTAACACAATTTAGCCTGACACTATGGGCTTAAGTAGGGCATGGAAGACAGTATCTATCACTTCATTTTAGATGAATAAGAAAACAATCGCACTACTTAATTCTAAATCTCCCTTTTTTGGCCGACTCAATCAGATAAATGTACCTACCTAAGTAATCCCGCCCCAATGTCAAGGTACCCAGTTGGTACAATGTATGGGCTCAAATAGGATACAGACGATTATACATATAACTTCATAGTAAACATTTGAGAAAACAATCGCACTAATTTCCAATGCCCCTGTTGGCAAGAAGTACGTGTATTTCTTCACTACATAGAATCTCAATGGCATCAAATAGAATAATACGTTGGTCGGTGTACTTGTACTCGTAAACCCGACACTTTGGACTCAATAAGGACACAGAATCAATGCATAGTAAACGCGTGAGGAAACAATTGCACTAATTCCAATCATCCCCTGACGGTTAGAATTAAGAGTCTACTGACCCACGATGTCTCCCATACAAACGTAATACCAAAATCATTTGTAATTCGTGCAAATTTCGTTTATGTTGTGGTGTTATTCGGATTCATATAGTAACAATCTATGCTCCTGGCCATATCTGGTTCCGAAATACTTTTGTTAAACGAAATTTTAAACGAATTTAGTTTTGCTTATTTTTATGTCAAAGAGGACATGTTTTCTGCTTATTTGATTTGTAATAAAAACAACACTATCTCACGTCGCATTAGTTCAGGAGCACAGTTTTTATTGCCCAGATAAAGAAAAACACCAGTTAATAAAGAAAGTTACAAGTTTTCATTCATCATTTTTGGTATTACGGAACTCGACCAAAGTTATAAAAATTTTGATCAAAATTGATTATTATTTCGTTTTAAAGAAGTATTTCCAAACAAAATATGGCCAGAAGCTTAGATTATTACTGTATAAATCCGAATAATACCACAACATGATCCAAATATGCACGAATTACTAATGATTTGGTATTTTGAACGAATGGAGACATTGTAGTTCACAGGCCCCTTAAGACTTGCTCATAGCATTTAGTCTCAACGGCTCAATCAGACAGATATTAATATGTTATTCCAATTAATACTATGTATTTATTAAACCACTTTGGGCTCAACTAGGACGCATAGGACCTGATCAACGCATGGTAAACGTGAGAGAAAACAATCGCACTAATTTCCAATATCCCCTGACGGCTAGAATTAGATAATACTTCTTCATAGCATTTAATCTCAATGGCTCAATCAGATAGATATTATTATGTTATTCCAATTTACACTATGTACCTATTTAACTAGTTTGGGTTCAGATAGGACGCATAAGACAGAATCAATGCATAGTAAACGTGAGAGAAAACAATCGCACTAATTCCCAATATCCCCTGTCGGCTTGTTAATAGACAAGATTTCTTCATATAAATTAATGTCAACGGCTCAATCAGAGAGATGTTATTATTTATCTATTAAACCCGACACTTTGGGCTCTACTAGGACGCATAAGACCGAATCACTGCATAGTAAACGTGAGAGAAAACAATCGCACTAATTCCCAATATCCCCTGTCGGCAAGAACTAGACAGGACTTCCTTATTGCATTAGATCTCGACGGCTCAATCAGATAAGTATCCCGGCCCAATCTCGACTATTTAGCGCGACGCGATGGGCTCAATTAGGACTCGGAGGATATGCGGGCCCCTTGCTAGCGGTGGCGGGACGATAAAATGACGCTTGGGCTTAGTCATGTAAATGAAATTAATTTTTACTTTAACAAAAATTAAGGCAGGTTTATAAAAAGGCTCTATTCACTACGTTCCATGCGATAAATGAGAGTTTGTCTTAGATTTTCATTTTAAAGTTATGATTTGCCAACTAATTCAAACGTTCTTTCGTTCCCATTGCATTTTATGAATGGACATTCAAAGAAAGATCCAATTAAAGAAAGTATCCATTTAAAGAAAGTATAACGTAAGTAGGTATGGCATGCAAATATTAAAAAAAATGCGTATTTTTTAAGTTAAGTAGGTACAGTAAAAGTAATCGGAAGCATAATAAACAAATCGTGATTGCGTGAAATGGTGCCAAAAAATATTTTTGCGCTGAAGAGATAGGCTGATTCGTTTTGCAAAAAATTAGCCAGCCCTTTGATGAGGCACACCGCACAAACCGTAGTGAAATATTGTGGAGGATTTTTTCTTCTCTTCCCCATTATGTAACCTACCTAGCTAGTTATTTAAGTCGAGCGGTAGGTTATCAAAAGCGAAATTTTAGTCACGCTCACCACCGATTCCCGCTGTTATTAGTGAACAAGTGATTTCAACTGCTGCATTAAACAACCGTTAAAACTTGCTTTGTGATTTGTAATATATATTTTATCTGTTAAATAAATCTCTAAAGTATTTATTTTCAGAATAAAAGTAGGTGAGCAATTCAGCACACAAGGGATTTTGTAAAATCTTACATTTTTCATACTCCGAAGAAGTTTTGCAATGATGGGGGATGGGGTTACCTAACTTAAATATCTCGAATTTTAAACTCATAAACCATAAAATTAATCATCGAACATAGATTTCTGACGTCTTTGTCCGGTTATTTTATGGAGTTACTGTGTGTTTTGAAATTTGAATAGATAGTTACAGCGAGCAACTTCACAGACGGGCTATATCTGTGGGATATGTGCCAAAGTAATTTATAATACTTACTGTACGCATTGACTATTGCAACTGCCAACTTTTAGTTTAATACGGTGGTTTTATTAATACTTTTTTTACTTTGGCTAGAACATTTTGCTATGTAGAGCATCTATTGATAGGAAATAGGGATAATACCTACGTGAAATTTTCATACACAGTGCGAGTAGATATTTAGGTACAATATCGCTGTAGCGGTTTCACCACTTTAGCGTTAACGGCGTGGACGGCTTATTTAAATGATTTTTATGTGCAAAAAACTATAAAAACAATTACTTTCAAATTTAAACGTCATTTATTTTGGGTCTTCAATCTAAAATCGCTGTGAAGCGATTATAGAATGGATATAGTTTTCTCGATAGAAAATTCTCCCACAGAAGTTGCTCCAAAATCTCTATTTTTCTAATTTTCATCGCCCACTTCCTCCTTTTTTGAAGTCGGTTGAAAAATATGTAATTACATTTGTCTGTAGGGCTTACCTAATTACGTAGCTGATTTAGTTCGTGAAAGTACACATTACAAAGCCAATTTACAAAACCTACAAAATATTGAGTTTATTGCAAGCTGCTAACGTTACTATAGTATCACCGAATTTTACGCAAGTAATAAGTAAAGTGACGTAAAATTATTAGCCCTATTTAAGGTCGATTACTGTAGCTGAATTCACGCCGCGTAATAGCCGAAAAGCGTAAGTATAATAAGAATAACAGTGTGACAAAGTAAAAAAGCTACGATAACAAACTATAAAAAACTCAGCGCAAATTAGAAAATCGGTAACAAAGTGGCACAATCCTCGCGCGCGGTTAGCGCAAACCGCGTTATGCACCAAGAGCTGGTGGAGAATTATGAGGAGGGAGTTAAACTTGATTAAAATTTAATGTGGAAACCGGTTGGTCGTGGAAAAATATTACACTTTTTTTACTTACGACTTTAAATAGAATTTCAAGGCTCGACGACATGCTTTATTTTAAACTTACAAATATTTGAAACGTAGTACTTAGTACCTAAGTAACGCAAATCAAGGAGAGCTGGTTTGATAAATCTCAATGTTAAACTTGTTCCAAATAAACTGTTTGTTATAAAAATACTCCAATACGTTTAATCTTACCTATTATGAAAAATATCATGGATTATCAAAATTTAATTCAGTAACTTTTTCAGAATAAATTCGACATCAGCACAAAACCTTGCAAAACTATGAATTGTAAAAATCTTTACTGATACTCGAATACGATTAATATTACCTATTATGAAAAATATCATCAAATATCAAAATTTAATTAGGTAACTTTTCAGAATAAATTCGACATCAGCACAAAACCTTGCAAAACTATGAATTGTAAAAATCTTTACTGGTACCTACCTGTAGAATAAAGCATCAAAGGTCGAAAAGACAAAGACAATATTCTACAGAAAAAAACTAAAGTAGGTAAGAACATGTGTATATTTTATTGTAGTAATTGCTCTAAATACAATTGTGTCAAATGACTGCGGAGTCTTATATAGGATATTGAGAATCTGAACTGAAATCCAATCAAACCCAATATTGAATTATGATTTCAAAAAATGACTCAGGCAAATTAGATGAGCGAGAAATATATGTAGTTTCATTACTTACTCAGATCAGTGGGCCAAAATCAAAATTAAAGGGGGACAATATTTTAACATATAGATAAGTTAATAAGTTCACACATTAAGTTGGAGCAAGATTGGCCTCTTTGGCTAATCTTACTCCAACTTAATGTGAGAACTGCACCGAACTTTCAGATTTTTGAAGGGTGTCCAAATGGACACCCTTCAAAAATCTGAAAGCTTGGTGCAGTAAAATAAATATTTTCCACTACCTCTTGGAGCAGTGGTACCACGCCCGCGATATTTTCATTGCCACCATAAACACCGTGGAGTGGCGGAATGAAGCAATCTTCGCTTCGACTACCCATTGAGGTTGTAACTTAATTACATTTCATGGTATCCCACCTTCCCTTTAACACTAAAATGTAAGACGTGACATTAATGTGTTAAGTATGCATTGTTCTCAGAAGAATATATTTCCGATTTACACGAGTGTCGCGGTCAAGTCAAATGTTATGGACCCTCAATAGGTACTTTCAGTATAGAATTTTTATTCATGATTTCAACTAGATGCCTGCTCCTCTTGATATTCCTATTTTCCCCTTTTTATTCTCAGTTAAAACAGTCTCAGTACTTAGATATTTTCATTTTTTAAGTTTTTATTCATGATTTCAACTAGATGCCTAGTCCCCTCGGTATTCCTATTTTCCCCTCTTATTTTCGGTTATAACAGTCAGACTTTGAACGTTGTTTTTCTGAAAAATAACACCAGTCACTGCTTCTTATTTTACGAGTAGAACATTGACATGATGGTAAAATCATGGACACTTTTTATACTCGAATAGCTTTATACATACTGTGAATTCTATGCTGTACTTTTTCTGTGAATATAGTACCTACTTATTATTACAATATTTACGATATATATATAGATAATTATTATCATTTGATGATATTTTTTTAATTATTGCTTTGAGATAAGCTTTTTAGGTAGGTAGGTATTTGCGCATGTAACATTTTGGATCTTGAATCCACAAGCACGTACTTATGATTAGGTATATCGTATTTTACACGACTATTAACTATGCTTAATGGATACATACCTACAGGAAACAGTTAAACTAATCTAAGTAGCTTTGAGTTCTAAGTAGGTTTGAGTTTTATTGTTATAAAAAAAAGTAAAAATGTAACAATTAGATATCTAGTAAATAGGAAAAAAAAAAAATTCTATCACCAATTTAACAAAAAATTGTAAAAGTAAAGCGTGTACCTAGATAAACGAATTGAAATGTTTGTAATGGATTACGCAATTTAGACTTGCCTATTCAGAATTTTCACGGAAATGTAAGGTTCCAATGATTCGATTAATGTAATACAAATTATCGTAGTGAGAAAGGATTATATCCGTTTATATTCCGTGAAATAGAATTAGATACAGAATAAATTGTAAAGTCACTACTTGACATCTTATTAGCAACCGAATAAAAATTGGTCAAAAAAAAATGAGAGTCGGGTTCGCACTTCAGTCGGGAGACACGGGTCTACCTTTTACCGTTATTAATATGGAGCAAAAACAAGCAAAAAAATAACGTTTGTTGTAAGGAAGCCCCCTTAAATATTTATTTTATTCTACTTTTCAGTATTTGTTGTTATAGAGGCAATAGAAATACATCATCTGTGAAAATTTCAAGTCTGTAGCTATTACGGTTCCAGTGATACAGCCTGGGCCCCAAGTCTGCTAATTTAACATAATCTACGATAAAACTATCATGCAATTGTAATAGTTCCGAAATGACCTAGTCTGCAAACTTTTAAATTGGATCTCAGTTTAATTAATTGATAACTTAATTGAACAATGCTTGGATTGTAATCGGTATTGCCATTACCATAAAATGCGTTTCCCGAAATAAAATTTTACGTCCAACTTATGACAAGTTGGCACAACTAACGTCAAATAAGCGTCAAATAAACTATATTTCATCTGTAACATTTTACTTTGTCTTTGGAATTTTGACATTTCTACATATAAATTATAAAATAAACCACAGAAATAAACAAACTGCAACAGAAAGTTTGTGCTGGCGAATAATTCTATTTTGTGGATGGAATTAAAGAAGAGACCTTCCAAACAATTTTTAGTTACGATGGGCTTCTCGTTAGAGAGCTATGTGTTCTGTATTCTTGAGGAAGCTGGGCTGGCTAGAGTGATCTGAGTGTAAAATCAAATAACACTGGATAAAAGAGATTTGTAAACAAAGCCAGTGTATGGAGAAGGATTTAATTAGCTCGGTACGCAATAAAAGCAAAGGGTTGCAACAGTCACAAACATCACATCCACATCTGAAGCATCAAGTACCTACATGTCGCTAACAGAAGCAAAAAAGAAGCCTGACATCTAAAACAATTGTATTATGAAGAACCTAGCAAACCGCAGATTATACTTATATTTTTAGACCTCTTTTAGGTTTGCTGACTTTTGTACAGCCAAATTAACATTGTACTTAAATTATTTAAGTACAATGTTAATTTGGCTGTACAAAAGTCAGCAAACCTAAAAGAGGTCTAAAAATATAAGTATAAAGAACATTTCATCAGGGAATTCTAACACTCAAGAGTTAAGAATATTATTTAATACTTAAGGAGTTTAGAATATTATTAAAACACAAGGAGGCAGACCTCCTTAGTCCTAACAGAAGCTTTCTTCCGAGATTATTAATATTGCGGAAGATGAGATTGGATACTGCTCCATCTTTGGACGAATCCCAAGGTGAATAGTGAAGGGGAGTGATACAGATGATTAAATTAAAATCGCACTTTATTGATAGGTTGTATGTAATTGGTTGCTACAACAACTTGTAAGAAAAATAAAGGGCAGGATAAAAGTGAAACCTTGTTTTAATTATTTACTGCATATAGGTTGCACAGGTGTACTTGTGTGTCCTCTGTATCCATCTATTAGATATATTCTAACAACTCAATAATACCAACCCAGATCACAGCCTGTCTGTCAACATAATGGTTTGATAACAACTGGACAGACCATCCAGTTTGCCCGGACATTAAGAGGAAAAGGCAAGACACCCTATATTATTAAGGATTTTGTGCCAGCCATTATTACCTTAGGTTGGTAGGTAATTAAGGCAGGTAAGAAGTGATAGCTCAGTGGTTCTGACCTCTGCCTCTCATAAGGAGGTCCTGGGTTCGAAGCATGGGCACGCACCTCGGACTTTTCTAAAACTAAATGCTTAACGGTGAAGGAAAACATTGTGAGGAAACCTGCATGCCTGAGAGTTAACATAAATGTTCTTGAATGTGTGTGAAGCCCGCAAACCCACACTTGGCCAGTGTAGTGGGCTATGGCCAAACCCCTCTCAGCCTGAGAGGAGACTCGTGCCTACCAGTGGGACATAAAAAGGGGTTCAGAGAATAATAGGTATGGCAAAAAAAATGTATGTTAAATCAAGCTTTTTTTATTAGTATCATTAATATTGTTAAATCCTAATGAAATATAATTAAAATCAGTCTAAAAACGTAGTTACTCTATAAATTAATCAATCAAAATTAGATTTCAGATAACCATTTATCAATATTTTATACAAAATACAAAAATAGTAGTTGTTAATATAGTCTAATATTGTTATTAATACATAATTAGGAAAAATTATACTAGATTTGAGGTAGACTGTATATTTTATGGAGTCAAAATAAATAAAATAAATAAATAAGCCCTTTACTACTGAAACACCTTTTAAATTTTAACTTATATTATTACTTATTGCTATAAAAACTACAAAAATACAGATAAATATAGTAGGTACTGTATCTATTTTATAATTTTATTTGATAAGTTTGTATGTAATATTTTTTAATATAATTTTTTATCAAGATCTACAAAATAGGTATGTTTTAGGTATTTTACCAATGTTTGCATTAACTTTAATAAATCTATTCCATATCCATTCAAGTTATAGTTTCACCCTATACCTTACCTATTGAAATTTATAATTCTTTGCTATAAGTAGGTCCTATGTAAGAAGTACAATGATAGCTTAGTGAGTTCCAGAAACATTGTTAATTGATTAATTTACAATAATATTGATTTTTTACATGGAAATAGCCAAATAAGTTCTCTTTTCAGTTCTATATACTACCATGTTTACAAATTTATGGCTAAAATTTTAAGTATGAAGTTTTTCTTTGCTAATAGAATGCCTATTACACTAAAAATTATTTTAATTTTACACATAATATCATATATTTATTTTCATAAATTCAATTGAAAGACTTTCAATACTCACTAACATACAATAGAATATAGCTTATTTCAACTACTTACTACAACTGATAATACCAAAATAACAGGAGAATTGATTATGCATAGGTATAAACCATGATTTTTTTTTACAGGATTTTTTATGCAAGATACCATAGTTACCTAGTTGTTTAATGTTACAAAACAATACCTACTATTAATTACAAAAAAGATTGGTGTTCAGTCCGCCTTATGGAGTACAGGCCTCTTTCAGTTGCTTGTCATTTCAGATTTAAATACTTTTAAATGAGGTTAATAACTGAAAACTGAAAGGTTTTGGTCATGACCCCCTTGCAGTGACCAACTGGACTGAGGGGGAGAGGCTATACTATATTATTTACATTAAGATGAATGTATGACATTTCATGCAACCAAAGCTGTATAATACAAAACTTTTCTAATGAAATTAGTATATTAAAAGAGTAACAATTATATATGAAGTTGGGTACTAATATACTATTCATTCATTTTCATGCATTTTTCCAGAGCCTATGGAGTAGAGACTCCTGCAGTGTTCTATTTTGAAGCAGACTTTGTTTCACTTGAAGACTTTGTAATAATGTAATTCTAGAGCATTTTCCAACTCTGCCCACGAAGTGTGTTCTTCACATCCTGAATTTGCAAACAAAACAAAATTTATGTATAACTTTTAAAAATTAAATAAATCAATGTATCCAAATGTTGCATTCTATTTAAATATGACCCATCTATACATGCATTTTCTAAAAGAATTAATAAACAAAAGGCTTTCTATGGTGTCAGTGGAGGGATAAGTGCATTTGCTAGGGTTCCGTACCCAAAGGGTTTAAGAGGACCCTACTATTAAAACTTCGCTGTGTATCTGTTTGTCACTGAATAGGCTGTATCTCATGAACTATGATAGACAGTTGTAATTTACACAGATATAATATAATGTTGCTGCAATAACAATACTCTACTAACAAAACGAATAATAGAAAATAAAAAATATTGGGAGCTCCCATGCAACAGATGTGATTTTTTTCAGTTTTTTTAGGTAATGGTATGAAACTTTGTAAGTTTTACTTGCACTTGGCTGGCTTTCTTATATGCTTTAAATAAATAAATAAAAAATAAATGCTTTGTTAAAATACAAAAGACAACATCCATCAAAAATATTGTTTGCAGTGACAGGATTGTAGGATTGACTAATTGCCACTAAAACTACTATAGGTACCTATACGTATTAGATCAGATTAACAGGATTTTGTTTACTTTGCCTGAAAACTCCTATACAATGTTCAACTGTATTCAGTTCAGTTGTGTGCTTCAAATAAAACACGAGCTGCAGCGTCTCCGTTGTGGTGTTAACAATTGAGGTCATCGTTCTCCAAAGAAGATAGCCACTGTCTTCTGAAAATCCATATACTGAATTGAACCCATGGCAGTGTATGGACATTAAGTGTTAAATTGCTTTCATTAAATAATAATTGCAATACTTACCTAATAAAAACCCATGTTCTCCACCGCATGCCTCGCAGCTCTTGACACAGTCCTCAGTGTACCTAATTGTAGTTTGGTAAGATCCTGATAAGTAGAATGATAACGCTATCAGAATCTGCAACAGAAATGATGGCATTAGGCACATCAAACCATCATCATGAATTATTAATACTTTAGTAGGTACCTAATACTTAGACAAGAGTTTACCTTTATCTCCGCTGATATTCCGTCACTCCGACACAGTCTGGGAATTAACAGAGCTCCTCAACTAGACCCCTAATAGTTTCCTTCCCGAGGCGAAATGTTTTAACAAATTCAGCCTCGGAAATATCCTTAACGGCGGCGACGGCGGTTTCTATTCTCCAAACGCACAGAATTTATCCAAATGCTTGTTCCGTTCAATATTAACCCCGTTAGCTAGCTGGAGAATGTTCCACCTTGCTCTAATCATCAATAGATTAGAAAAAAAACACTAATAATCCACATGCAATGATAGAAATTCACTGATTTAGCTATTACTGCTTAATTATCTAAAATTGCAGGTCGATTGCCATTTCGAACTGTCAAAAAATTAGCAGACTAGGATATATTCGACAATTGAGATGTGATTGTGTTAACAGACTAGCAAAAGTTCATTGAGATGTATATTGTAGGTGAGTCGTGTAATTTTTACACAATTAGTAAACGATCGACCTAGCAGACTACCAAAATCGCAAAAATCGGTAATAATTGTGTAATTATTGGACGATCGAGATAAAATTGTCATAGCAGACTTGGGGCCCTGGTGACAAACGGACGGACGGACAGCGAAGTCTCAGTAATAGGGTTCCTTTTTATTACCCGACTGCAAGAAGGGTTATGTTTTTCGCGCGTATCTTGTATGTATGTATGCATGTAAATTTCTTTATGACCACGTATCTTCCAAACGGCTGGATGGATTTTGACGTAAATGGTATCGTTAGATTCGTCTCATTAACCCAAGTGTTCTTAGATAGGTTTTTGAAAATAAAAAGCAAAATGGCGGATTTTGGGCCTATAATTGTCAGTCATTTACAAAATATTTATAACCAAACCTATGGAGTGGGGTATCAAAATGAAGGGAATTACAAGGAGATTACAAAAATATATATAAGTCATATGTTTCGAATTAATTTGGAATTATAAACAGTCGATCAATGCGTTCAAAATGGTAATATTTGTAGTTTTTGATAGCGTTAATCTTGTATTGACCAAATGTGTGTCGTACTTTATATTGTGCATTTTTACTTGGTATATATAATATAATAATATAATATAATAAATTTATTTATTCAAAAAGTTACACAAAACATCGATACAGAAATAAAGGGATGACAACACACTGAAGATAAAGCACAATTTTACCTATAATATTTGATTAACAAATGTGTTTCTTACAGCGATCTTATTATAGAAATATCGATATTTGCCTCTTTAATGATATATTCTGTGGACCCCACACTAGGAAACCTGTATCGTGGGGTCCAGTTTAAGCGATTACACATAGTTGATTGCTCGGCCAGTGAAAAATGGTGAATTAGATTAATTCATTTACGTATTATCAATAAATATCATAGCATAAATCGAAAACATAATCTTAATATATATAAATCTCGTGTCACAATGTTTGTCCTCAATGGACTCCTAAACTACTGAACCGATTTAGTTCAAACTTCGTGAATATCTGTCATTTGGTCCAACTTAAAAGATAGAATAGTTTTTATCCCACGTGGACGAAGTCGCGGCAATTATTTAACATCTATACTTTCGCTATTCGCGCTAGATGGCGCTGTGTGTACTTTAAGACGCGCTCCACTTTGTCGAACGATGTTTTTCCCGAACGATCCGCTTAAAGCGACGTGAGTTAGATACGCCTGAGCCCAAAATGGTAGTATTTGTAGTTGTTGATAGCGTTAATCTTGTATTGACCAAATGTGTGTCGTACTTTATATTGTGCATTTTTACTTGGTATATCATAGTATAAATCGAAAACATAATTTAATATAATCATTAAACAATTATTTAACATCTGTACTTTCGCTACTCGCCCTAGATGGCGCTGTGTGTACTTTAAGACGCGCTCCACTTTGTCGAACGATGTTTTTCCCGAACGATCCGCTTAAAGCGACGTGAGTTTGATACGCCTGAGCCCTAAACGTACACAAACTACACCTATGAAATGTTACTGGTCAGCTTATATATTTCCGGGATAAAATCCAGGTTTGCGTTTGACGACACTGTTTACAACTTTTACTTCTTCCAAGTGACTGACTGACTTGAACCGACATAATATAATATGTAACCAAATATACCCACTTTACGTCTTTGACATTGTGTAGATAAAAGTGCTTAGGTTTCGCTCGTAATGTGTGGCAACTAAAAAGCCTGAAATAAAATAAATAATTAAAAAAATCGAAAAACCCGACTGCAAAAATGTCAACTAAAATGCAATAACTTAAAAGACTGAAACAAGGCGGACAACGAAAACAAAATTACAATAAACTTAAAACGATGCAATTAATTAATTAATTAATTATTTTAATAGGTCCCGCCTTCTATATTTTTAAATTGAATGCGAAAATTTAACTAAAGCTTTCAGCTCATAATGTTGTTTGTTAAAATGAAGTAAAAATTGCATCGTTTTAAGTTTATTATAATTTTGTTTTCGTTGTCCGCCTTGTTTCAGTCTTTTAAGTTCTTGCATTTTAGTTGACATTTTTGCAGTCGGGTTTTTTGATTTTTTTAATTATTTATTTTATTTACCCTTCGGGTACGGAACTCTAAAAAGTGACTGGGAATTTCCAAAAAAATACTTTAAAAAAGATGATAAACTTTCGTTTATAAAGGAAAGGAAAATGAAATTAAACTACAACTACAGACAGGCAATAAGTACACTATATTACGACGCTCTGAAATATTAGATTCTTAATTTTCGGAAACTTGTATACCTATTAGTACAATTCTAATTGACTTATATTTTTACTCAAACATTTTATTCATATTCTAATAAACCAAAAATTATTTTGTTATCGAAATATAGATAGGTACGAAATATAGAATAACGTACATATAGAAACTCCTATAAAACATAAAAATATATTTTGTTCCCAGATTTCAGCACAGATATACCTACTACACATCACAGGTTATTCAAGAACCAGGATAGTCAAGAACCTCTACTTAGGCTACTCTACGTACTATCTACGTTTCAGATTATGCATTTATAATCACTATAATAATGAATAGCAAACAGGTACCTATTCGAATCTTCATTTCCTAAAATGGCTGCCATGCTTTGAGAGTCAGATTGGTGATTTGCAGCTGCATTATAATCAATTCTGTCTGTACATACTTTATATTCCTTGGATATTAAATGAGGTACAAAATCATCACAAATTACCCTTAGATTTGACTGTGAGATGTATTTATGACGGAGGTGTATTTATGCCCGGCGCGAGCGAAATGTTAAATTTGATTAATTCATAGTGGAAAATTTCTGGTTCCCTAAGTGGGTATAGAATGTTCTTGTGGGAATCGTCGGGCGCCAAACCCTACCGAGTACTGATGGAAATAAGAATGACGTCAGCTCTGATTTAAGTATTGACATTTATCACAATTCTAATCGACGGAATGGAAAGCGTCTCACGTGTCTCACGTTTTGATTTCCATTCTGTACATATGTATCAATAGTAGGTGCTACTTTGCACAAGACGACTCTTAAATATTTAGGATTAGGTACCTGTGGGTGTAACGAAAATCTTTACCTTACTTTACAATATTTTGTACATTTAGATACTTTAGAAGCATTACTACCTATGTGTACATCGTAGTTTAACCAGCTTTAGCAACATGTCAAGGTTTATAGAATTTGGTTTCGAGATTAAATCAATGATCTAAGCAGCATTCGGGTTTGCCTCCTCAACCTGAGCAATGAGGTTCTTTTTTTCTAGGTACGTCATTGCTAAAGTGTGATGTTCAACCAATACTATGTTATTTTTCAATTCAAAGAAACTGTAGAGTCCAGAAATCTTAAAAGTATGCACCTAATTTTAAATTTTTACATGACAATTGCCTATTACGGACAATAAAACGAGCGCCCATTATAGCGCAAAGCTTTTCATTTTCTCTTGGAATACCTACTTCACCTACCTACCAATATTATGATATTAGCTAGAAAGTAGGAATAAATAATTACCGGATAAGTAGGATTAAATAAATGTTATGAACCTATCTATTACCCTTTGTAAGAGAAACGATTAAACAATTCACGACTTTAATCATTCGTAATAAGACGTTCTCTCGTTTCCGTAAGGTATAATGTACACTACAGAATTGAGAGGTTTGTGTGATTTGTATTTATTGTCTTTCAAAATTTCAGGTTTCCATACGGGATATGTAAAAACTAAAACCCACGCAATCTTAACTTTGAGCAAAATTTTAAATGTAGTGAAAAATTCAACAAGTTTTTTACAAGATTTTTTTCACCTGTCCCGATGTTTGTTTGTAGTCAAATCTTGCAAGTTGAATTGAACCCACTTCCCTGTTACCTACCGATTGAGCCGAAATGTTGAATAGGTACTTACGTGTAAATTTTGTATATGTAAACCAGATGACAATGCATAATAATTTATGACATGGAGCTGATCTGATGGCGGAACCCGAAGGTAGCCATAGGAACTTTTTTGAAGTTACTATTAGCCCCTTCGCACACGTATCGTAAATGTAAGCGTATCGTTATGACTCTACGCATAACAATAATATGACAATTACGCCTCCTAAGATTCGCTGCAACATCGCTTCGTCTGCGGACATGTTTGAAAATGTTCGTGCTCGTACTGCTCTCGTCATACGCGAGGATTACGCTACGCTTACGAGCCGTGTGCGAAGGGCCTTAGATGGTCTGGTATTGAGAAGAATATCTACGGATAAAAAGTATGAATGCTTATTATAAAATATGTTGCTCTAGGTAATCGCACTTCAAATACTTATATTGACTTTTTTACCTATTAGTTATTTTCTATGAGGTAACAGTTATAGATCAATGGTTATTTTAGACATTAGACATAATCGTCTCGAGCCAAAACTTTGACAACCTACTTATTTTGCCATTACATACCATTCGAGACTGCACATTTTTTTTTACCTATTTATATTTTTACTGAGCTGATTTTTCCGTCAACCTCGTCTTCGAATTAAAATAAATTATCAGGCTACGAATTTGTAACCATAGACCATAGTGCCGACTGAATTGTCTGTACGTTGTCAGAGGCCTTATAATAACTAGGTGTTTTAACTCGTTGCTTTGTCAAGTTGTTGTTAAGTAAATAAATGAGTGTTTTGCGGAAGTGCGGGCGGTAATGAGTGTTCTCTGAACTCTGAAGGCTCTATCGCAATTACTTTGGTGTGTAATAAAATAAATCAAGCGGTTTTGTTGCTAATTTCTTTACTGACGCACCTATCTGCTTACTTGGAAGAATGTTAACTGTTTTAACTGTGAATTCTTTGTGGGTTAGATTAAGTAATAAGTACCTACCTAACTACCTACAGTGCCTACACTAGGGAAGTACACAGTTGTTTGGAGATATAATACTTATAATATAGCTGTTGGTCACAAAAACAGTTATTTGCAGTTACGTCCTAACAAGTACGATAGGTAGGTAGGCAGGGCTAGTTATTTTAGAAAGGCGTTATGGACTTGATATTTTGTAAACTATACTGCCCCCTGAAAGAAGCTAAGTAGCGTAAAACTACATAGATACATCAGCTTCTACTAATTGAGGTTTCCCTATATTTTCAATGGAAATCTAGCCTTTTCTCCGGACTTTTCATTGTTGCATCTGGTAACCCTACCTAGTAATAAGTACCTAATACTGTAGTATCTAGTAGTATCAAAATCAATCAATCAATCAAAAATATCTTTATTTCACATAGGCCTAACATACAGGCTCTTGCGAACGTCGGTATGACATTTCTTGCATAAGAATGGTGATAACTACAAGTCTACTTAAAACTAAGTTTACGAGGGTTCCAAACGCGCCCTGCCGCTGAGAAGAAGCCCAAAACAAACTCAGCCGGGTATTTTTTATGTCATCACCATTTAACAAAATAAGTATAGGTAAATACTAAAAATAGGCTAGCAGCAAAAATAGGCTGGCTAGCTATCTAGGCAGGTACTGGCTACAAGTACAACAACGGCACATGATTAACTCACAACTTCTCATCAATGAACGCGAAGCTCGGTGTCTGTGTTCACACCACAAATCAATTTCGCAAATTGAAACATGACCACGTGTTTTTTCCTCCGCCCTCCTCGATTGCGGTGAGTGAACTATGAATTGGCACTTGTACAATGTACATTGATCTAATAATCATGTACGGTTATGCGTGGTTGATATTTATACCAATAGCTAGCTAATTCAGCAAACGTTGTGTTGCCATTAGGCATATAAAAAAAAATATTCCGACGAATTGAGAACCTCCTCCTTTTTTTGAAGTTGGTTAAAAATAGATAACAACCTGATCTCAGACCCGCCGATCATACACTAAAAATTTCATAACAATCGGTCGAGCCGTTTCAGAGGAATTTGGTAACAAATATCGGCGAGAGAATTTTATATATTACGGATAGCCTAGCTGACCCGGCAAACGTTGTTTTGCCATTAGGCATATAAAGATAGATAACAACCTGATCTCAGACCCGCCGATCATGCACTGAAAATTTCATAACAATCGGTCGAGCCGTTTCAGAGGAGTTTGGTAACAAAGATTGGCGAGAGAATTTTATAGATTACGGATAGCCTAGCTGGCCCGGAAAACGTTGTTTTGCCATTAGGCATATAAAAATAGATAACAAGTAACAACCTGTTCTCAAACACGCCGATCATACCTATATACACTAAAAAATTCATAACAATCGATCGAGCCGTTTCGGAAGAGTTTGGTAACAGACCAGCACGAGAATTTTATATAATATTAAAATATTAGGTAAAATTAACCTGCCCGGGCAAGAGCTAACGACCTATTCTTATAATCGAATGTAGACAAAAAATTTCATAAAAATCGGTCAAGCCTTTTCGAAGGAGTTTAGTTACAAACATTGCGAAACGAAAATTTTACATTATAGATAACGGCGATCAAACTCTACTTACAGAGATTTTTCAGTGACAGACAATATTACAGTGCATTTTCTATCCTTCTACTATAATCCGATGGGACAACAGCGCCGAAACGGTCAGAGATAGATCAGGTGCAAGACTGAAGACTATACATCCTCTTCGAGGCACGAGGGTGGCACACCGCCAATCTCAAACTACGGCTTACTATTAAGATTTTTCCAAAAGAAAAACCCAATTTCACTGACCCGACCCGGGAGTCGAACCCAGGCCCTCGTGATCTTTTTTTACCACTAGGTATACAAGTTATACCTAGTAATTGACTTTATACCTATACAAGTAAGTACCTACCTACTTGATTGCGATCACACCTGATGGTAAGTGATGATGCAGCCGAAGATGTTAGGGTACTAAATTGGAAGGGGTAAGTAAAATCACCCCTAACGGTTTCTACACTGCATCACGCCAGAACGCTAAATCGCTTGGAGATGCGTCTTTGCTGGTAGGGTGGTAACTAGCTATGGTCGAAGTCTCCCACCAGACCAGACCTGAACTAATTTAGAAATTATAAAATTCTAAAGTGCAGAGTCCCGTGGCAGGAATCGAACCCACGACCTCGCACTGGGATCGCACTGGAGTCTTTAAATCTGCAGTCGTCATCAGAATATGCTCATCAATAAGTGGACCATCCAGCGATCCAGCGCCATTAAGCGGCTCTCTACATGACTCTTAAGGTGTTTCGGCCCTACTAGCCCGCGAAATTTAAATTTTATTTACTTTTAAGCAAATATTATACTAACTACACATGTAGGTTTTCCTATGGCAATGGGTTTTGCGAGCATAATATTCATGCATCTAGACGTTCATAATAAAAACTTTGCACGTAAATTTCGAAACACCTAATATTCGTTCCCGAAAGATTTTATTTTTTGCAGTTTCTCCGATTTGGAGCTATCTGCTATCGGGAATCAATATGAACTAAATGCGTATTTTTGAGCTGAGTTATTATTAAAATCATATTTAAAACGCTCGCAAAACTTTTGTCCATAAGCCTACTACATAGTAGGCTATAATACTTAACCCACTATAAATTAGCAAAAAACTAAAGAATTTTCGCGCCCGGATGGTACCCATCTTCCTTAATGACGTCATACCACCTCGTTGGGAGTGTGTCGACACTCTGCATTCTAGGGCGGGGTCACTCCTTCAGGACTCATCTTATCAACCATTTTCTAAGTTTAACTTAGGAAGCAATGCCCTGGCCCTCGTCACGTCTGTCCCGAGTAACCATTACCCGCTCCGAACCGTATCGTCAAATAACGACAATTATTGGAGCGCTCCAGCCCAACAATCTTTTTACAATTTCTTCTCTACGTTATTATATTTCTATTAAGCTTTTTTTTCGTAATCAAACTACTAATGATTCGATTCCATTTCCTCGGCGGACGTGACGTCCCGCGATGTTAATGACACTCTGTAATTAGATCCGGATGGTTTGCGGGCGTTGACTCGCCGCGCTCATCTGCTAGAAGTAATGGCGAAGTGTCAATTTTACCTCAAAATATGGTAATTTACAGCTTTTTGTTCGCTTTGTACAAATTGGTATGGCTATTGTAGGTTTATAATAACGGTAAAATAGTTCAGTACGTACCTACTTACGAATAATTTGGAAAAAGCTGTTCAAAAACTTGATAGGAAAATGGACCGAACCTAAATGATATATAGGTGGAAGGTAAGTACTTACTACTAAGATCGTGTTATTTAAAAATGAACGCCCCTCCACCACATTATTCTCTCAATGTGTAAGTGTAAGCACGTGGGGGCGTTCAGTTTTAAGGTTCCGTACCCAGCGCGAAAAAACGGGACCCCATTACCATATATTATATTCGGTGCTATTACTAAGACTTCGCTATCCGTCCGTCTATCACCAGGCTGTATCTCTAAAACTATGACAGTTAGACACTTGAAATTTTCACAGATGATAATATATTTCTTTTGCCGCTATAACAACAAATACTAAAACATAAAATAGAATAAATATTAATTGGGGCTCCCAACAAACGTGGTTTTTTTGCTCGGGTTTGAATTTGGTGGCCATAGGTGTTTAGTTTAGATATTTAATACCTACTACTGAGAATGGGTCTTAGAACTCTCAGAGCACGAAACCCTATTAGTGCTCGAGCCCGACTCGCATTTGAACAATTAATTATTAGATTAAGTAGGCGATCTATACCTACGTGATAAGTTAATTCTGCCGTAGATACGTTTAGAAAAAAATCCTTTTACCTTAGCCAATATTGACTATTGATCATAACTATTTCAGATTTTTCGATTGGTGATAAAGGGGGGTAACGGTATTTTTTTCGACAGTTTGCCCAGTTTGTTTGTTTGATAAATCGAAAACTATCAGGCATAAAAATAAATAAAAATCGGTTTTAGAATACACAAGTAACGCCCTTTCATATGATACCCTACTCAATATTGTTATCTCATTTTGAAATTTCAACGACCCGGTTTTCCCCCCTTTTTATATAAAAATAAAAAAGATTTTCAATTTTTTATGATTGCAATGACGACGCGCCATAATTACCTACAACTATTCCAAATTTCAGATCGATAGCTATCATAGTTACTGAAATAATCGAGTGTGACAGACGGACGGACGGACGGACGGACGGACGGACGGACGGACGGACGGACGGACGGACGGACGGACGGACGGACGGACGGACGGACGGACAGACGGACGGAGAAAGTCTCACTATAAGGGTTCCATTTTTACCATTTTGGTATGGAACCCTAATAAGATGTTAATACCCTAAGAGAGCTTGTCTACCCTGAGATGTACGTTGCTTCGCTCTGATTTGTGTAAAAGGAACTAAATATTTAATTTTCATTTTCTTGGACGTTTGCATTTTCCTTTGAACCAAAATAGACCAACGGGGACATTTTGAAAATATGGCAACCCTGATCTTGCTCAATCGTCAATGATACCCACCTACACCTTCAATATGGTCTAATTCCGACATGATATCGGTTCAATTTGTAAAAAAAACCCTTTTGTCATTTAACAAAAAGAGTTGTTTTCTCTAAAGCACGTCTTATATTATTGTGTGCCACAATGAAATAATTAGTTGGTTCGGTAACGGGAGTTTTTTAGTTTGCATTAGCTTTACTTCTTTGTCGGTTGTGTAATTTAATATTTTTTGTAATCTCACGAATATTGAACGTTTTGGGCGAAAAAAAAATGGTGCGTTTTGTTCAGAGCAAGGGAATTGTCGATGATACGTAAGCCGTATCAATCAATCTTTCGGTTATTTCACCTTACACATTTTCTTGTCTGTAGCATTCAACAATATTTGAAGCAATAAACTATTTGCATCGTCTAAATTACAGTTAGGCACTGCCTCGATTGCATGTGTAAAGTTGTGTAAAATTCTTGAAGAGAAAAATTGATCTACTTAGGTTCAAGAAAATCGCACCATCTAAATGGGCCTTTAGTCATAGAGTAACATGCTACGATCTATTTTATACTTCGTCTACTTCTACTACTACTATCTACCTACATAGTCGATGTATTTACAGGTATAGATATAACTTTACAAGTTCTTAAAAATGTTAACTTTTAGTTTTGAAAGTGACGCTGAAAATGTTCACTTTTCGCCAATTACTTACTCGTAGTAGACAGAGACTCGAACTTACCTGAACAGACTTTCTCAATTTTCTAACAGTAGGTATCAAATTAAGGCATAAGGTATATAAGGCATATAGGTAAGGCATATAAGGTAGGCATCAAGTTGGAAACCGAACTTTTCCTTATAATTACTGCCTAGATTCTACTCCGTAATAGCGTTCCATTAAAAACTGCATCATCAATTTAATAAATTAAGATATCATAACAAGCTCTATTGAAGATTCAAAGGATAATAATTAGTCCACGAATACAATGAGTCTGTATTTAATATCCTTATCCAAGGGTATGATTGCGTAAGAAAAATGTATTCATCGTAATCGTAATCGCTACCGAATTCTGCCAAGCGATTAGTTGACGCAAATTACCGACCTGAGCAGCGGGCAGAACTAGTAAACGATTACGATAATGATGAATTCGTTTTTCTTAGACAATCTAGGAGCTGATCTCTATTTTTCACCTGCGAGGGAGTCGTACCTACTAAAATGGTAAGAGGTAAATGGTAGAGATTGTACCAACCTACAAAAAATTCCCTGATAGAAAAATCCACTATTCTTTAGCTATTGGTCCAACCGGAGATCGATCCACGTTCATACCTACACAGCAAGTAGGCGATCTTCTTAGTACTTACCACTCTTTTGACGTCTAGTGTATTTTGTAGAAGCTAGATGATGATGGCCACTCAGAAACAATCTTGAGTAGTATTGAGTTTCTTCAAGGTATCCCTGTGATATTGTTTTTATGATTTGTGTATTTGCATTGCAAATAAGAACCTAAATTGCCTATGGCTGTTAGATCTGTTGTAAAATTTATTTATGCAATTATAACTAAGTGCGTGCCGTCACGATCGTTCAACTGTTTCAATAATATTTTCAAAACTAGCAATCTGTTATCTTTCTTTTCTAATTCTTGGTAGGTAAATGAGTAAAAATAAAAAAAAACTAAAATTTCAAAAGACAGCACCCACCCATTGAGTCACAAAAAATATTGAATCTAAATGGCTTTTGTCTTAAGCTTGAGTAAAGTCCTTCAATTTCAATGGAGTCCACAAAAGCCCCTTTGTTTTAACTCCTCAGGCAAGAATTATGTTAAATAGCGTAAATTTACGAAGGTAAGCCCCAATTCATTAGTTTTGTTCACCTGCCCTTTGATGGTCTTTGGGTCTTAGCTGGAGGTCTAAACCAAAAATCCCAAAAGAGCTTTACAAAGTAATTCCTATAGTCTTCGTTGTTAAAAAGCATAAAAATCTCAACATAAGGATAAAGGAACCAAGGAAACAAAACAAAAAAAAACATAACTCAATAATATAAATATTGCATTTATTTCAACGAATTCGGCAAATATAATAACTGTAGATAATAATTATTATAATAATACTATTCAGTTTACAAGATTTTTTATCTTTCTCTAGTTTGCTGACGATCTTAATCGTCGAATCAAAGATATTTTTCACTGGCTGGCACTGGACTTCACTTTTAAATTTAATAACTATTTTGAAAAATATCATCTGAATAACGGTAAATGCAGATCGCACATTAATTAGGTAAACTTAAATAATACAAATTAAAATAGAGTTATTGGAAGTCGTATTGGAGGCAAATTCAATATCGAGGTGAAGCCAGCTAGACAGCTGACACACCGAGGTACATAATAATCTAAACGAAACAAATAAAAATAATATAACTTAAGAACAAAAATAAATACAAACATAACAACATAAAGCAAAGAAAAATATAACAAAGAAGCGATATGCAAATAATTTAATACCTGTAAAGATTTGGCGGATCAAAAATTTAAAATACTCGTATATGAACAATTTCAAAGTGCATTTGCATTTGAAAGCGTAATAGGAAAGTATCTTGGCACGTAAGACGGGAGGTAGGTTTCACACAATAAATAGGAGAAGGCGACACCCGCGGCGCGTGCGCCGATTTGTTTGGGCGCTCCGAAGGCGGCACGAGCTTTCCTATGTGGTGCATTTAAAATTTGAAAAAAATATTTGCATATCGCCCAACTCCCCAATTTTCAACCGCTCTTATGTAAATGTTTTAGATTCAAGAGAACATCAAAAATGCAGCCGGCGACCCCACAAGTTCCCAACTTATTCATTATTATGTAAAATACGACAAACTCTCTATGTTATGTCTGTATTTATTTTTGTTCCCCTCGCAGAAACTATGCGTAGTAACTAATTAGATACAGTTATATCACAAGTTTTTAAGATGCCTCTATGAAACGAACAATATATTTATTTAAATCTATCTAACTATTCCGCACATCACTAAACGCTGTTATTATCTAGAACAGCGGTTCAAGACACATTTTAAAGCGACCTAACATTAAAAACTAATAGTATACTTTTACATAATCAATTAAACATTATTATATACAGTGGAGCTCTGGGAAATAATAATTTACAAACACTCGGATCCTACAAGGCACCTTATTTAAATAGTTATAAAGACTTCAGGCTTCGCTTTGACTTTACATAATAACTAAACGTTTTAAATTCTCTATAATATATAATTTGGTTTTCATTACAATCCTACAACAATCGACAAGTCTCTAAAACCTAATAGGAGTTTTAAATATGAACAACTAGGAAGAATAATATTATGCAACAGATTACTAGTAGACAAAGTTACGCAGGCCTACGCGATGTTGATTTTCAATGCAGCGAATCATTACATATTTAATACGGGGAAGAAAACAAAAGAAGCCATCGACATTCGCGGAGAGGTTCCGAGAGTCTTTTGATTGGCGTAATTTGAATAATTGATTATTCATGTGGAGAGAGACATGCATGTGCACCAGATCGGTCGCATTAGATATACGACGTCCTTCACGCGTCCTAACTCCTACCATTGTTGTGTTCGTTTGCATTTAAATAGCGGCGGCTCAGAGACGCCCACCGGCCCGCCGGCACACCCGGCACGCCTCTTCTCAGCACCACACGACAACGCGGCCGACCTATCGCTGTCTACGACCGTAAAACAAAGTTCACTACTTCCACGATGACGAATCAAAAATTGTTTACAAGAAATGTTTATAACTTATAACCGTCCGCTTTCATCACGGTATCACCGCGCTTCGAGTGCTGCTCGGCAATTATTTGAATTACGAAATAATTTTAGAGATCGAATTGGTCGCGTACGTGTCGTTATTATTGAGCAACAAGGCACGAGCGTTGAGTCGCTTCCATCTAATACACACATTTGTTAACTTTAATGTAATGTTGAAGATATGATAATTATTGCCGGCATTGAAAATTAACATCACTTAGGTTTTGCGTAACGATGTCGCGTAACAGCTAAAGTTATTTACAAAAGGACCAACGACCGTCACGGCACACTATGAGCTTCGCTCTACATTCGGACTGTTAGTTGTAGTCTGATCTCAAAGTTTAAATAACAAGTCCTACAAGAGCGAAGCTCGCCGCTGCGAAGATCTACGTTAGGAAGTCCGTAGTCGCGTAGCACTCGGGAGCGCTAAGCGACGGGGACCGCTGTCAAGTAGTGCACTCACCGTTGCCGGCGAGTTGAGGCCGCAGGAACGCGTTGTGGAGCTCGCTGCCGAGCCCGCCCTCCAGGCGCGCCGCCATCTGCATGAGCGCGAGCGTGCTGTCGTCGCCGGCGCCTGCGTTGCTCTCGAGACGCGCGCGCACGGCCGCGATATGCCCGCGCGTGAACACGTGGTCTTGCACCGAGTACTTGTGACTGTACTTGAAGTCACAAACTCTGCATTCCTCCGGTGGTTGAGCGTCCGATATCTCCGACAGCCCGGCAGCTAGACGCGCCTTCTTCTCTTTAGCCCGTGCGTTTTGGAACCACACTTGAACGACGCGCTTCGGTAGCCCGATCTCTCTTCCGAGTGCCTCGCACTCAGCCATCGTCGGCGTTTTATAGTCGCCGAATAATGACTTCATGATTTTTACTTGGACAGAAGACATTTGGGTACGGAAGCGTTTCCCGGGCGGCCTCGGCGTTTGCTGTTGGCCCGCTATGGGTGACGTCGGTTCGTCTTCCTCGTAGAACTCCATCGTCTCGGACGCGGTGTCGGAGCGTTCGTCGGCGTCCGATCCCGGTCGTGATAGATCCACAGGTTTACTGAGATCTAAAGGTATTTCAGGTTTTCCATGTTCTGCTCGCCTCTCAGAGGGTTCGTTTCCACCGCTGCCGTTTTGTTGTGCGGCAGCATGCGCTTGGAGCTCACTAACATATCGTTTCATGGACTCCTCACTGTACTGCTTGATAAACTTCTCCATGTCTGAGTGGAAAGGCGGGAAAATAGGGGGCAACATGGGAGCCCCCGCTTGGGAAAAATTTTGCTGTCTATCACTTTGCTGGGAGCCAAAACTGGGTGTCGATTCTGTGCTCAGTTCTTCATCTGGAAGTGCATCAACATTGATTTCTCCTCGGGCACACTGGTCCGCATGTTTTGTACTCAAATGACTCTCTAGTGCGCTTTTAACTTTAAACAACGCTGGACAAAAAGGGCAACGTTTATTGATTACTTGAGCGTGCGCTCGAAATTGACCTTTTCTCTCCCGTGCTCGCGTGTTTTGAAACCAAACTTGTACCACTCTTTTTTTTAATCCCACTTCACGGGCAATATTTTCCAGCATTTTTCGTGAAGGATTCGATTCTATTTGATACTTTTGATAGAGATAGTCCAATTGCTCTGGCAATATTGTAGTCCTTAAGCGCTTATCTTTAGGTTGCTCTCCCGTGTCTGCTTCTTCAAACTCGTCAAATTTTCTTTTAGCAACTTGTTGATTTAGAGCTGCTACCAGTGGAAGGCGGGCTTCATCGTTTGTCAAGGATGCATTCAGTTGTTGCAATTGAGCGTGCTGTTGTAAGATCCCAAAAGGGGAATCCGGAGGATATGTGGGAAATAAATTTGGGTTCATTATGTGAACTAGTTGATGTTCTCGCCATAAATCAAAACGTGGGAAGACTAGATTGCATTTATCACATTGAAAGTTGCCATCCTTTTCTTCTCTAGGTTGCTGATGCGTGAGAGGTGTTACAGGAGTATGCGGCGTGAGCGGAGCCGGGGGCGCCGGGGAGACGGGGTAGGTGGGAGCTGCAGGCGTGGGAGTTCGAGGAGGTGCCGGTGAAACTGGCACATGCGGAACGTGATGTTCTACGGTACTTGAGTTTGAGTCTTCGCTGCTTAATGTAGCAGCGACTTGAGCGGCAGCCGCCTGCGCCTGCGCCGATCGTTTCGCATCCTCTTCCTTAAAACAATGAGTCTTCTGGTGTCTTATCAACTCGTAGTATCGTTGAAATACTAGTTGGCACTTCTTACACTGGTAGTTGAGGCCAGGTGTGCGTTGAAATCTGTTGGCGTCATCCATCGAGCCCGCAGGTGGATCTGCTGCGGGCTGATTTTCGTATACTTTTCTCGCTTTCTGACGAGCGTTTTGAAACCACACTACGATAACTCTAGGGCTCAGCCCCAGTAACTTCGATAGGTATTCTAAATCATCATCTTTTGGATATGCATTGTTTTCAAAAAATTCTTGCAATACTTTGATTTGATAGTCAGTGAATCTAGTTCTGTTGGCGCGTTTGCCAGAAGACCCCGAGCTGTTGGATCCGTTCGAGTTGCCCCCGGAAAGTCCGAAATCGGCCGGTCCTCTGCCAGGACTGAGGCTGCGATTTGGGGTCAAAGGTAGGACATTCGGGGGCGCGGCGTTTGGGGACGTGAAGTTCGGATTTATTTTGGGTGGCAGCATCGACGGATGCGGAGGCTGAGGTATACTCGTAGCCGGTATCGAATCTAACTGGGACTGTATTAGAGAGTTGAGCGACACGTGAGTAGGTGTCTGCGGTCGTGAAATATTATGGACCACATCAGAGCTGGTCAACGCGGGACTCTGGAGAGGCATTTGCGGAAAGGTATAACTTCTATCTTCCTGATGTCGGTCATCGTAAGAATTATACTTCTCTTCCATAGTGGGTTCATCATTTGGTTCACATTTAACTTCCTGTTGGTTCATTATGGCTAATGTGTCCTCAGTTTTTGTTTTTTTTTCGGGCGGGGGTTTGCCTTCGTCTGAGCTGGCCGAAGAGTCTAAAGGTGTTACCTTAGCTTCGCCGGTCTTCTCGTACTCTTCAAGGTTGAGAGTCGTGGATGGAGGGTTGTTGAAGTTGTAAGGTGAATCTTTGTTGCGTTGGCGTTCTTTGAATAGCGTGTTCCGGAACCAGTGTTTGATGACCTTGGTAGCTAGTCCGGATTGTTTGGCCATTTTTGCAATTGCTTCGTCACTCGGAGAGTTATTTATGTCAAAGTGCGAACGTAATATCTTTAGTTGTTCGTCTGTGATGCGAGTGCGAGCTCTTTTCTGACCAGCAGCCGCGTTTGCCTGCGAAAGAAATTCTTCTATAAGCTTGCTGATTAGTTAATTATCCTAACTTAGAGTAAAATGGTAGCGTTTCAGTTTTAGTTTTAAAATTAACTTACTGTACCTTTCACGAAGGTACCTGTGGAAAGGGAGGAAACAATAATCTTAACAAGTCGTTTTTTTATGTTACAATTTAACTGCAATCTCATCCGATGTTAAGTGACGATACAGCCGAGACGTAGTAATAACTTGGAAGGGGTTAGTATTTAGGAACCCCTGACGATTCCTACACAGCATCGCACCGCAAAGTTACTTTCCACAGGCACCTTTGTATAAGGGTTGTATTTTAGACGCGCTAAAGTTAGAAACTCTAAAAGTTAACCCGAATTGCTATACCAATATACCAAATTTCAAAGGCGTCTGAATAAAAACTTAACCATGACTTTCAACGTCCAAAGTCAGATGAACTTCAATTAGGTATTATAATCTGTAATTTAAGTAAGAATAGTCCAAATGTTACTAGTACTTGTTCTCAGGTAACTGCGTATCGTAACAACTTTTGAAGAGTAATAATACCTGGCCCCTAAGAAGCATGACAATGGTCCCTCTGTTAGCTTGTACAAACAGATAGGCAAGGCTTATCTTACCGTAGATATCCTTATTGCCTTACGATAGAATTTACTTATTACAGTCGAAAATAATCGAACGTTTCATATTTATAAAGCAAATATCGACGTAATGTGATAAAATTATAACTACGTGGTAACACAGAATTTAAATTATATATTATTAACGCGAAGCTAATGCGTACGAGTTTATGTAAATTAATTTTAAGTAAGTAGGTTGGCATAAGTAGGTATGTTTTATTTCTTCGAAGGTAAATATAAAATAAACAATTTATATAGGTTTTTCTATCGTTATACACTTACGTTGGTACCGTACCTACTGAATTACGAGTAAATTACCTACTGAAAACTTTGGGAAAGTTACACGGTATAGCAATTATTAAAAAAAAAATTAGTTTGTGTTTGTTAGAATCTAGTTTCATAAATGAATAATCAAACCACCATTTTGATTTGTTCCAAATAACATGACATATAGATGTATATATGTACTAGCTGTTGCCCGCGGCTCCGCCCGCGTAAATTACGATTTTTTTACATAATATACCTTCCTACTGGAATTCCTTGATTTTTCGCGGGATTCTGGTGTGATGTTAAACAGAAACCTGTTCTTACTTTGCACGGGTTATCTTGTGGTGATTTTGAAAACTCCTTTTTCTTAATAAAAATATAAAGTTTCATTAATAAGTAGTTGAAAGATCAAAAAGACGATTTTAACTGTCGATATTTCGATACATTGGTACAAGTCGTGGTCACGTAGTGACCACGACCTGTGCCACTGTGCCACTTTTCATTGTGATTTTTATTCTGAAACCACGAAATATGTCAAAAATTATTAAACCATGTGAAAAGTTGTACTGGTGGTAGAACTCTTCTTTCAGAGTTCGGCCGGGTAGGTACCACTGGGATAAATTACTCTACTAACAATATTCCCCAGCCCAACATAATATAAGAGTCTTTTAAAAATCTTTGCTTCATCTCAATACAATCCAAAACATCAGAATGGACAATGGCTATATATTTCCTTACGTATAAAAAGGCCTTAGATGACAGTCAGTCGGTTAGGATCGATAAGACCTAAGAGTTAAAAATATTTGTGAACCATTATTTTACCCTTTCCATATTGCGGATGATAAAGTTTAAATCTGTTCATGTCTGTCTTAACAGTGCCATCTTAATATAAAGTCAGGAAACAGTAAATAACATGACGGTTAATTTTTATTTAAAAAAATTCGGTAGTACTTATCTCAGAGTTTTACATTCAAGTTCCACATAAATTGTAGAGATGGCGCTATACGGTATAACGTAGCGATAACGCCAGTTACATGATTTTTGTTCACCCTAAAAGTGAAAAATTTTAAACCATACAAAATCTGCTAAGCCTATTTATTTACGACTGTAAGGGTACTCCAGTCTTACTTGAGCCCTACGTCCTAGCCCTAGGTTCTTTGTGCATTCCGAGTTTCAAGTCACCTACCTACTTGAACTTAAAGGTTCTGATGTCTGTAATTTCTGAACTACAAAAGTAATGATGATAAGATATTGGAATAATCGTTAAAGAACCTCCTTTCTAACAAAAAAAGAATGAATGGAATCGGACAACGCGTTAATGAATTATAACTAAAAAACGTTTGGACTTTGATGCCGTCTTCCAGGGAAACCATGATGAATTTCGGGACAAAAAGTATCCTATGTCCTACCTCGGGGTATGAACTATAATCATGTCAAGTTACATTTAAATCCATCCAGCGGATTAGCCGTGATGCCCGGTCGTGAAACAGACAGACAGACAGACAGACAGACAGACAGACAGACAGACAGACAAAAATTAAACAAATTACAGTTTTGGCTTCAGTATCGACTAAATAGTGTCCTCCAACAAAAATTTTCAAAATATCTTCAATGTACAGAATTCGACCCTTTACAGTTTTATTATAAGTATAGACAAATAACATGACATATAGATGTATATATGTATTATAGGTGTAAAGGTTTTCATTGTGCATACATTATAATATAAGAAATATTTTAACAATAATCGACCCTAATAACATAGTACAATAAGGCCCAGTTTCCACCAAAGCGGATATAAGAAGAGTCTATCTGGTGATTTCCCGTAATGCGGAGAGATGTGAAAATAACGAAATCTGATTGGTAATTCAGAACCCGTCATTTCCTTTGTTCTCCGTTTTAGTGGAAACCGGGCCTAAGAGTGTAAAATAGTAAAACAACTACTAATCTGTTAATCGATATGGACAGATACTCAGAGAAATTGACAACATGAAACTAATTAAGGATGCTTATTCACTGTGTTACGAATGCATAATAAATAATTAACAAGCTGTCCAATCCAATGTCACCACTTGTTTATCTTTAAAAGTTAAATTAAAGTAAGTAGATACTGTTTCTTATACGAGTATTATGGACAATAACGAAGAGCACAAAGAAATCACTTACGAAGAAGTACGAGTAGTTCTATCGTGTAATCTGGAGTAGTGAACTCACCTGCTGCTGCTGCTGGATGAGCTGCTGCTGCTTGAGCTGCGCGTCGTGCGCGAAGGGCATGGCGTCGAAGGGCGGCGGCGGCAGCATGAGCGACACGAGCGGCGGCTGCAGGTTCATGGCGGCCAGCGCGCCCACGTTCAAGCCCAGCGGCAGCCCCAGCGACAGCATCTGCGCCATCATCGGGTGCAGCTGCCCGAGCTGCTGCTGCAGCTGCAGCATGTTGAGCGCGGCCTGCATCTCTTGCACCTGCGCGGCCAACAGCGCTCCGGCCTGCGCCTCGCCCGCGGCGTTCCCGTTCTCGTTGAAGCTCCCATTGGTGTCTCCGCGCGGCGACGGCGACCGGTCGCCCTGCGGCGCGGGAGACGCCGCGCGCGGCGAGTTGGGAGCGCCAGATTTCCGCTCGTATTCCGATTTGAACTGTTCCGCGAACTGCTCCAAGAACTCCAGAGGAACTTTATCTTTATGCACTTCCTCACAGTGAGTCTTTAAAACGAAAACACTAGAAAACTCCTTGTTGCAATGTTGACACGTCGATTTCGTCTCGCCGTCCGGCGGCTTCTCCTCGGGCGGCGGCGGCGGCGGGCTCGGCGCGCGCGCCATCTCGCGCTCCTCTTGCATTTTGCGGCGCTGGTTCTCATTGTACTGCATCACGAGGTCGAATCCGAACGTCTCGAGGAGTTGTTTATACATTTGTGAGTTTCTTTTGGGCGGGTTGCCCTTGGCTACCATCTCGTCTAGAGCCGCGGCCTCTGCTTCACCGAGCGGCGAGTGCGCCCGCGCATCGCCAAACGGGCATGAAGTAGCGCGATGTGCGTCGAGGAGCTCCCCAGTCGGGAATGACGCGTGGCAGCGCTCGCACGAGGCGCTACCTGCGCGAGGGGACCGCGGACTACCTGGGCGCGCGGGGGGCGAGGAACGCGGCCCCCCGCTGCTCGTAGACGAAGGGGATGTATTTTTCGGCGACAACACGTCTTGTAAAATTTTGGCGGGGTCGTTTCTGTCCGGCTGCTCCACTAAAGGCCGTGTCAAGTCCACGTGGCCCGCGGCGGCGAGCTCCTGCAGTTTCCCCGCTCGCGTTTGATGTAAAACCGACCTCATATGGATATCGAGCGTGCTCCCTTGCGTGTACGCTACCTTGCATATGTTACACTTGTATCTCTTGCGATCGTCTTCTTCGCTAGATGTACTTTTAGGCGTAAGAGTTAGATTGGAGGGTGCGGTGCCAGCACCGGGTGAAACGGGTTGGTTATTATTATTTTGTTGTTCTTGCATAGCACGCTTTAGTTTGTGCAAATGACTAACACTGTTGTAATGGACGAGTAAGATATTCTTCTGCGTAAAAGACTCCTTGCAGACGTCACACTTGAATGGTCTGTTTGGATCGAGGTACTTTTCCATTGGATATGTTAGTTTTTCGCCTTTTCTATGTAGGAGAGTTTTGTTGTGTGCTGTCAAATATGATTGGCGTGTAAAAGCGACTTTGCATCGATGGCATTTATATTTCCTGTTGGGATCATTGTAAGAATCCTCTGCCATCGCTTGCGAGTTCAGATAATCTTCAAGGAATTGTTGATCTTTATAAATAATCGAATCGTCAGAGTTCTCGGCATCGTTATGTCCGGATTCATCAGCGGCTGTAGCGCTCGAATCCCTGTCTTCCATCTCGCACAGTTCATCTTCGGGAGTTCTTAGCGCTTCTTTGCGTAATAAATCCGCTGTTGCAGCATCTAAAACACCCTGCCCCGCTTGCAATAAAGGATTAGAAGCGAGACTTCTTTTGAAAGCAGATAGTTCTTCTTCTGAAAGTTCAGGGTGAGATGTTTCGACATGTTTTTGCAGAGCCAGAACGGATCTGAAACTTCTTCCACATAGCACACACTTCGTAGCATCACGTATCACATGGTATTGAGAGTGTAATTGTAGTTTTTCAACTGTTTTAAATGCCAAGCTGCACTGGTTGCAGCGATATTTATACACGTGTTTCTCAGAAACCGACATATTGGCAATAGAATTACGCGCATGAGCTTCTCTAAAATGGTTTTGCAAGGCGTGCGCGGAATCAAAATATCGATTACATCCTTTTTTCCAACAGACGTAGCCCGGACCCTGCGGAGTTTGCTTTAGTTCTAAATGACCAGATTCATTTTGATGGTGGCATAATTCGTCAACATTGCGAAATGTCCGGTTACACGTAGAGCATCGTTCCATTTCTCCATCAGCGCTGCCTTCAGAGCGAGGCGATGAGATTTCCCTTTCATTCTCTTCTCCTTGTTTCGACTCTTCTCTTTGCGCCGGGGCTCCGCCGTTTAGCCAATGGCTTTGATCGACGAGGAGAAGTAGTCGTTGTAGACCTTCTGAATTTACCGAGTGAATCTGCATTACATGTCGTTCTAGCGCTGGCCTCTCTTTGAAAGCATCTTGACAAAGAGGGCAAATAAAATGTCGAACTGTGTCGCCGTGAACTGCGTTGACGTGTGCGGATAGTCTGTGTTCACCGTTACAACTGAAGTTGCAGTATGGACACACGTGTGGTCCAGGCGTTTCCTGTTCTTCATCTTTGTCACTAGAACTTTGTTGAGACTGTTGCTGGGCAGCCTGTTGTAGTTGAAGTTGCTGCTGCTGTTGATGCTGGACAACTTGTTGTTGATGTTGTTCTATAAACCGCATCATTTTTTGCTCTTGCGTTAATTCTGGTTTTTGATCAATAGGCTCCTTAGTATCTGTTGACAAAATGAAAAAAAAACTCAAAATTAAAACGTTTTTATAATGAGTAATAATAAATATAACAATTACATATTGGACAAACCTCTCGCTACAAGATCTACTAACAGAATGAAGGGATATCGATCAGTAAACTTTGTTCATATATTACGCACAATGTCTACCTACATCTACGTGAGATTTATCTGCAAAAAAGATTATTTTCGATAAATGAAGCTGACTATTGTTCGGTGTAGCGTTTGTTGCTTTTCTGAATTGAAGTTAAAAATAAAATTCTTCTCCTTTATATTACTAGTAGGCCTCGTTTTGTTTGCGACGTCCCGGCAAGACAAAGGTATCGCTCTATCCATCCCGTACGCACACATTCACAAATGTATTAATGCTAACGTAACAAGTACATTGTAATTTCGCACACAAAGGAGATACAGGACGGGCAAACAATCATTGTTCATTATTACAAAAGGTTTCGAATATTTCGTTTCGCATCGGATCAAATGCATTCGGGTGATCGACATACGTGTCGATGGGTGCGAGCGAGAGGACGACACGAGGTTAGTGTGTGTGCAATTATTATTTGACCAGGGATATGTCCGCCAGCGTGTGAAAGAAGCTGGCCCGCATTGTTTACGCTCAAATAAGGAAGGTGAAAGAAACGACCGATGCGAGAAGCACACGAGATTCGTTAAGGAAACGTTACAATTACTAGTAGGTGAACTTTAAACAGTCGATTTTGTACTCCACTCATAGAATAATAACGTTCAAGGTTGCTTTTTATTAACAAAACATCTGCATCACCTATTGTCTGAATATGAAATACCTACCTCATGGAAAAATTTAAAGAAGTGTAGTTTCATGAATAGAAAATTTATTATCTTAATATATATAAATCTCGTGTCACAATGTTTGTCCTCAATGGACTCCTAAACCACTTAACCGATTATAATAAAATTCGCACACCATGTGCAGTTCGATCCAACTTGAGAGATAGGATAGTTTAAATCTCAATTTATCTATTTTTTTTATTACCCCTAAGGGCAAAACAACGTTTGCCAGGTCAGCTAGTAATATATATAAATCTCGTGTCACAATGTTTGTCCTCAATGGACTCCTAAACCACTTAACCGATTATTATAAAATTCGCACACCATGTGCAGTTCGATCCAACTTGAGAGATAGGATAGTTTAAATCTCAATTTATCTATTTTTTATTACCCCTAAGGGCAAAACAACGTTTGCCAGGTCAGCTAGTTTATTATAATTAATATAGGCCGATCCGAACATTTTACGTAAACCTTCTTCATACACGCAAACAGTAGCGTCATCTGTCAAAATAGCCGCCGCCGCCGCTGCCCGAACTACCGCGTGGCCTTATACTGTTGGTCTTGGTACTAATGACTCCCATAAACTGGCGACATTTTTCGCGCGGTCCGCCGGGTCTATAGTACCTATGAGTGTCAATGTTATCATTATAAAAGTTAAAATAATATTGAATGAATAATATAGTTAATGAAGGTATGGGAGCAACAGCTGAGAGTCCAATTCAAGGTAAGAGAAAAAGGATTGAGAATTAAAATCAAAGCAATTTGATGCATGCACCTTTTTCACACAATAATTACCAGTAAGTGAATGGGCATGGGCACAATTTTTTTAACTTAATTAAAACTTGAAATTATCTCACAGTCGGACGCAGCTGAAACCAGTCTGTCCCCTGTTCTGGAACCTGTTTCATAGTTTTAAGCAGTTAAAACCGTTACATCTAATGAAGGGGAGAGGGATAAGTAAGTGCGAGGCAACGTAATAATAATCAAAACATAACTGACCCTAATTTTTGACTGTAGTGACCAGTACTGTGACTTTGTCCCATAATAAGTACCGGATTATGGTTCATACTTTTCTCGAAATGTTTCTTAGTATATTCCAGTATTTGTTAATATAATCTTAATTTGATAATATAGTCTTATAGAATCTATAAGATCTGATTGTTTAGCATTAAGCACATGAAGATTCAAGGTATATTCATAAATTAAAATCCATTGCCGTTTTGCTAAAAGTACAAATAGCAGAGATTAATTTAATGAATATTTATGAATGTGGTGTATTTAGGATCTACTCGTAGTAATGGTCTAGACTCAAGAGGGCAGGACTACGTCCGTCTGGCCAGCTCGTTTATAATTAATAATAATAATGGACAATTTCAGTACGATGAAATTTATATAATTATTATTTATTTATAATGCATGTATATAGCAATGTAAAATTTGCCGACCCGAAGTCTGGTAGAGGTATAGAACAATGGCCAGGTAAAGGGACTTTGTCTTCATAAAATGGCATCTCCAACGCTTTTTGTCAATGGACAAAGGGTCTTTTCTAAGGAAACACCACATCGTTATAGCCTCGTAAAGTAAGTATTGTGCATGAGTTTTGTTTTGCGAGATTTGGGTCAGGATTTTTACAATGTGGCGTTAGGGATAACAATGAGAATTTTTGAATATTTTATAGCCTCTGGTGTTGGGATTTAGAAATAGTTTCCGTTGCGTGTCTAAGCAGTGCGATCAGATTTAATTAAATAGTTTAGTATGAATAGTTTCATTTTTACCCGACTGCAATTTAAATTTTCTGTTTTGAGCAAATTCGTTTTTATGAAAGCAAGTTTACCCACATAACACTTCACCAAAGTTACACACATTTGTCACAAGTTACAGTTTATCTTTATTTTGTACTTATTATTTTTAATTTATACCCCTGTATGTATTTGTATGTAGTTAGTATTTAAATAAATGTTTTTATGATCACAACATTGATAATAATAGTCAAGATAGGCCCATCCGAACATTTTACGTAAACCTTCTTCATACTAGAAAATGTAGAGCCATGTGTCGGAACTCCTGCGAAATACTGCGTAGGCTTACAGCTTACTACTGAGGCCGGAGGGGGTTTTGCTCCCATAAACTGGCGACATTTTTTCGCGCCGCCCGGTCCGCCCCGTCTAGAGTATAAGTCAATGGATCACAAGAACTTTAAGATAATCCTCGGTAGATAATTCTTCGAATGCATCGATCAATGATTTGATTTATTACGTGGTTATCAGCGATTCGTGAGATTTAAATAGAGTTTATTATTAATAAGGTATACGTACACCTGAGTAAATACCGTAATTTCTGTGACTGAATACATTATAATATTTGGTTTGTACTGTACTTTGTACCTGAAATCCTTGTTGCAGTTTTCATACTAGGTCTCTAAAGTATCTATCTACTATTACTTCAATAATTACGTAATTGTTCCAGTTCGTGAACTATGCCAAGACCTACAATTTTGATTTTCCTATTAGCTCACTAGGAGGCATGAACATTTCTTTTCGTCAAGGTATCAATCTAAAAAAATTTTGCTCTATCGTACTTAGTTTACCAAATATGGATCCCTCAGGGCGAAGAGAGAATCTTCTGATGTTGATGTGTACATATACACATTTGTACCTATACCTAATAATAATTTATCAAAATATTGTTCAGAGCGTATAATATGAAAGTTAAATAAAATTTAAAAATAGTCACTTAGTGGGATAATGACTATTGCATCTGTCGTTGCAGTACTGAATATGGTTAAAATAAGTATTAAGCAAGCGTAAACACGCGGGTACAATGGTTCAATGTGAATATCTTTCGCCTGAGCATTTCGCTCGGAGTTTATCGTATTTCACCGTGGCCATAAACCCGCGCCGGGCTATGCGGCTGAGGCTCGAGCGACGATGCGGCGACATTGTAAGATGATGTAGCAGCCTCATCACAAGGGGGCAATCATCCTTAATGCGCGACGGCCACATACGTAATGCGAGTCATTGTCCCGCGTGCGGTACTTATGGAAAATTCGCGTTCTCAATTCAAATCTTCTCTCTGTCTCCTTCGCTCGCGGGGCGGAGCCGCCTCCGGCCAATGACGAAGTTCGAATGTGGCGACAACGTGTAAGGCGTTCGTTATTAAAGAAACCTGTTCTAATGTTGCGCGCTTTAAATTAAATTTTGGTCCGTGTGTAATTATCTCATTATTGTTATTACGAATTCCACGCTAAATGCCCATCGCTTTAAAAGGAGTTTGCCTCTCAGTCGGACGCGAGGTGACCGTCACGTGAGCGGAGATAACGAGCCTCGGTACCGAATGCACGGGCAGAGATACTAATTCAAAAAACTCCTGCGCCGATTAACGCGTTATAATCCTACCTTCTTTCATGTAGTTCACGAAAGAAACTTTGTTCGAAAAAAGTACAGAACGAAATTGATTAAGGAACGAATCGGATTAAATTGGAAAACGATTGTGACGTTTCGAAACCACATTCATAAGTTGGTTTAGTATTACCTACTTTATCGATACGAACGCCGGTAATGGTTTAGTTTGAATTAATTTTAATGGGATTTTCACGCCTTATAGAATAAAAGTTGCGAAATGTGTTTATCACAAAAGTAATAAAATAAATAATAAAACTTTTCCCCTTTACAAATAAAAAGGTGAAAAGAATGCTAGACATTATTTCTACAGAAAGGAGAAATACTTAATGGATAAGAAGCGCACGCGCATCTAATAGCGTTTCGTGAGTTTTTATGAACGCCCAATAGTGCAGGCGTACTTTTTGTATCAGCGTTTTGTTCCCATCTTAGATGTCATTAAAACTTGTTACTCAAAGAGACAATGACTCGAGGAAGTTAATTCACAATAATAATAACAATAGGATAGTCACGCTCGGAAAAGCATTAGTGGCGAACACGAGTAGCGATTTCCTTATTACCACTCTGATAAACATGAAAGGAGACAACGGCGTACCTACTCCGCAGTCAAGATTAATGAATAATTTGTTTAATTAAAGCTGAGAGGTTTGTCGGATTTTTGTGTAAATTTTTAAAGCTAACGCTTACCATTGTCCTGTTGATCGAACGGGCTCGGTAATTCAGGTTGCTGAGGGATAACTTGGAAGAGCTCAGCGACGTCCGGCGTAGGGTCTTTACCCTCAGACCGTCGTTGGAGTTGGTGAATTTGCTCCATTTGTAAATGCTTTACCGAGCGCACGTGCTGTAGAAGTGGCAGTCTGTGTGGTGCGCCAAAGCCACAAAGCGCACAACGGTAGACTCGAGGACGTTCGCGAGGTATCCTCGAGGCGCAGTCTCGTAAATGTCTCAACAACAAAGCAGCGGCTTCGTGCCTCGCTCCAGCAGCGTGCAGTTGCAGCTTGTGTGCTGAATTTGTATAGTAATCGCAAGCACAACATCTGACCTGCACTCCACCAACTCCGGCACCGCCGGTCCCTACCCCACCACAGAACTTTAGTTTCCACTCATTTCTTGGACCCCCTTCCTTCACATGATTGACATGCTGCAACCTTTGTAAATGCTTGTCAGTTTTGCAATGTAATTGAAAGTTAGCTTTTAAATTAGTCTTGTATGTGCATAATTTACAAACGTAGTGACCTGCTACTAATGCTAATATTTCTTGTTCTCTGATCTTTGTGCGATCTTGTGCTAGATGATGACCCAACGCTTCCAGAGAATCCGTTGAAAAGCAGTTGCATATGCAACAGTGAAACGTTCTTTCGGGTTCTGGATCCGCTGGTTCCGGCGGTGGTTCCATTGCCTCTGGGTTTAGGCCGACGTCCAAGTGGGCGCCTAATTCTGGAGGCGATGGTCCTGGCCCGCCAGTCATCAGTTGAATCATCAGAGCCTGATTGTATGCCATGTCCGCCAAAGCGGCTTCTGGGTTCGGTGGAGGAGCATCGCTACCATGAAAATGCAAGAGAGTCTCCAATTGCTGCTGACTTTGTTGTCTATGATGTAGAGCAGATAATGTTTGCATATGTTTAACGTTTTGCTGAAGAACAAGCATGTTGTGCGTGTGCTTCTCCGAAGTCATATGTATCCTTAAATTACGCGCAACATTGGTTTCATAATTGCAAACATCACATCGAAACGTCGGCTTTGGTTTTTGGCCCAAAGGCGAATGATGGGGGAGTGGAGGCTTGTGTGCACCCGGAGGCGTATGTTGGGCCGGTGGCAAGCTTCCTTCGCCGGGATTGCCACCATTCTGTAACTCCTGCATGTTATTTAGATGTTTGTCGGACTGCATGTGTATGCTAAGGTTTCCTTTTGTCGTGGTCGAGTAATTGCACACTTCACACCGGTAAGGCTTATATCCACAGGTGTAGGTTTCTCCTCGTGCTAATCGTGGGTGGGGTTGGCCGGCAATACAATAAATACAGCTAGTTTCTGCTTCTGGATGTTTCTCTTTCATATGTATTTCTAACGTTTCTTGATATTTGTAATGCCAATTGCACTTCGGACATTTCAGAGTCTTACAGGAATTTCGACTGTGCATTCCTGCCAATGGACCACCTAATCTTCCTGAATTTAAAATAAGCTCGCATTTAGGACAATCAGCTCCAGAGGGTCTTCCTCCTAGATGATCAGGACATACTCCTATCGTCGTTCCAGAAAGAAAAGCGGGAGGAGCTGCTTGAAACGGTGGGGATGAATTAGGACTACTGCGAGGCTGTACAGAGGCGTTTATTGTATGCGGATGTGCGACTGAGATCATGGAATGTTGAGGAATCAATGATTCGGCCATGGATCTGGGGGGCCTCCACGACGGTGGACTCGGTCTCCTATCATCACAAGATCCATTTGGTAACATTGATTCGTTTTCTCTATCTGGCGTCACCACTTCAGGCCGCTTGTCCATGGAAGGGCTGGACAGTTCCGATATATTCGCAGGACTACCCGACATCGAAGCGCGAGGAGGCGCTGCAGCACCGACAGGTTCTAAAAACGAGACTAGGGGTTCTTTGTCTTTACCAACACATTGTATAATGGCCGACGCATTTTCTCTCGATAGGGCATCTCTTTCTGTATCAATTAACGATAAGCTGTGATCCGACTGGGCGTGCGCAACAAAAGATTTGGCATATCCAAAACTCAATTTACAAATAAAACACATAAGTATCGGTTTAACCGGTACGCTAATAGGGCACTCCTGCACTGGAGACGATGGTCTAGGAGCGTCTTTTCCTCCGCGAAAACTAAACACCCGATAACTGTGCATCACAGGCGCGTCCGGCCTCGCTCGCGCTCTCTCGGCAGCCAATCTTCCGTACAACGCCCCGTATAGAGAAGGATTCCTCGACACGTAGAATGCGCTCGCTATCTGCGGGAACTCGAGCTGCCTTTCGACAACGTTGCTGTCTCGGCTATCCACGATGCACCCAGGTTCTATTTTGGGCAGATCGGACAAGCTCGTCTCACCCTCCGATATCTCTGGGTCCTCGATGATGTACGCAGATCCGTCGGGATTGTAGACGATCTTGCCATCGAAATGCTCGACATCGGAGGAGAGAGGTGGAGAGTCTCGGCGCGATGTGAGGTCGACGGCGTCCGGCGCGGCCGGAGGAGACGTGGGCGCCGGCGCAGACGAGGGCGCCGGCGCGGGCGCCGCAGGGGCCGCAGGAGCGTTTCGCGGCTCCTCCTCGGGGCTCATGTCGCCGTCGTCTTCGTCGGGCTCGAGCGCGGCGGAGCTCTGGGGGTCGTCGCGCTTGCGGCGCCGCTTGCGCTCCGGAGGCGGGCCGCTAGCGGGGCCGCCGGGCTGCAGCGGCGTGGGCATGGCGCCGGGCGTCAAGGGCCGGCATCACATGCTCTCCTGTAATTCAAACACTCCAATTAGATTATTAGCTAGACCAAACATCTATTACTAAAACTACAGCTTTTAGTGACAGTTATAGAATTTTATAAACCAAAAGGATTGTGTCCAAGAATGACGCAATGCACTTGTACGAGTATGTTTTCTCACGGACTCGTTTACTCAATAAGCTGATACAATGATTTGTATAGGCCGACATCGTAATCGGAAATAGGTGGAGACGATCTTTTATAATCCAGTCATTGTTTATTTTTAACAACAAATCTTAAAATAATTTTAATCTATAATAATAGTATACCTAGCTGATATTTTTTAACAAGTTGGTAAGTAATTAATACATACCTAACTCTTAGATAAGTTAATTTTTTGAAAGTTAAATCTTTTTGGCGGTCTCTGATCAAACGTATATTTCCTCAGATGAACACTCACAAAATGAACCTATTGAGTGATCAAATTAAAATATTTGATAATAAGCGCTTATCTATCTGGCATTTGCGCAAACAACTGTGATCAATTTATCCGAATGACAGCTTGTCATCGCTGTCAAAGATGGCATTTTTACAATTAAGCAACCAATATCACAGGAACTCAGCGAACATACAATTTACGGTTCTAAGGTAAAAAGTATTGCACGAATATCTTCCTTAATTCATACAGCATTAGAAACATAAATGAAATACACGAAAATTGATAGCGTTTCAAGTAATCTGAAATGAAAATTTGTTAAAAAGCGAGATTAAGCCGTCATCTTTGTTATCTTGCTGGTTATCTACATTTAACAAACACATACTCGTACGTGTCCGACAAATTCTTACCTACTCGTTTACCTACATAGCCAAGACACGACTGTTTATTTAATCGACACAGTGTACAATTTAGATAGATAAGAGATGCTTGATTATGGATACCTAACTACCTATCCGTAAGCGAAGGCACTGCTAGTTTAAGAAATGTTCAGTAGGACCACCGAATACATAGGTAAAATAATTAGGTACCTACTAACGGTAAGCTAAGATGCGCTCCACAGAAAAATTTTGTCGATCTCTTTATTCTACCTATCTTCTGTTTATGGATAAGATAGACATAAGAATTAAACAAAGATTGACACAATTTGGAACATACTTAACACCCCTGGACTGAAGAGTTAAAACAAGAGACAGATACAAATGGTTTTAAGTGATTAACAATTTATAACACAATTCAACGGAGCATGCGTAGAATAAGACAATAAGATATTATAATTTCCTCTCTCTAAACACAAACTCGGAAGTTATTCAGTTCATGAGTTGTAAAATAGTAGACGTGAAATAGCATTAACTCTATAACTTATGAAATACCGAATGTTACCTAATGTCGTTTAAACAAATGGTATCTAAATACGAGTACTTACTACTGAAACAAATGTCGCTCAGTACCTAACAGGAAAATCCGCCACTAAACACCCATATGATAGTAAGTAGATATTATAATTGTTTTATTAATAAGCTTGAAAATTAATTTGCAGAATTTCAAACTCATTTTATAACGGTCACCTACTTATTAATAAATTTCATGAGTAATTCTCGTATTTCACAATACGCTAATCAATCTGACTAATGAGTGAATAACCACAGGAAGTGCCGATAGTAATTATAGCATATCTATATAAATTATTAATAAATGAAATCATTAAAGGCCAGTTAAAACAAGTTCATTTTTAGGATTTTAATCCCTCTTTCATGCGTTCCATCTATCTCTACCTTGGTCTTCCTCCAAGTACTTCTTCACTATTTTACATGCATAGATACTCTTAATTTCTGTAGCATTTTCAATGTGAATTGATATTTAATTCAAACCGGATGTATACTATGATAAATTAAGTATGCAAATTTTGATAAAACCATTTTTTTACCAGTCGCAAAGAGAACCTTGGGAGATTTTAATTTCAGTTAGGGACCGCACCCATTTTCTTGTTTACACTACTAACGGTCAAGTATGGCTCTTCAAAATGATTAGGCGATAAATTGTTATAGGCATTACATGGGAATTTGATAACACTGTTTATATTGAGCGGAATGACAGTTATTTTACGGTATGAAAGAAGTTCGTTGAGGTTTTGGTAGAGGATTTGTAATGTATTAACTCTTATCGTTGACATCTAAGTATAGTCGCGGACTGAAAAGGTTCGTCACCTTAGTGTCGATTTTCGCTTGCACTAGTACTGCAAGATTCTATAATGTCAACATACCAAAACAATCGACTATTGCAAACGAATCTGTTTGAAAATTGACGAACCTTTTCGTTCCCTTACTGTACTTCCGTGCAAATAAGGTTTTTAATTGTTTTTTTTTTTACATAGAGCGGAATAATGTTATCGTATACTAACTTGGAAGGAGTAGGTAAGCAACCCCTAGCGGTTTCTACACAGCATCGCGCCGGAACGCTAAATCGCTTGGCGGTTATCTTTGCTGGTAGGGTATTATTAGCTGCGGCTGAAGCCTCCCACCAAACTAGACCTGAGCCAAACTTTATGCTTAAATAAATTAATTTTAAATAAAATTCTAAAGTGAGTCCCGTAGCGGGAATCGAACCTGTGACCGACTCTACTCGAATCCGAGTGCGCGCCACTGCGCCAGAGGGATCGTCACATGGGTGTTGTACCTATTAGAAATGACAGTCTATAAAGATATTCTTTGGTCTGTGATGATAACTTTGTGTTTGTTGTTTGAGCTCCATCTCTTAATCATCATCATCAACCCCTTTCTACCTGTCACTGCTGGCCACGGGTCCTCTCTCAGAAAAGACTCGGGTTCTCGGGTTGAATGAGATTTAGAAATCAGTCATTAATTTTTAGCTCTAGTTGGAATAAGCCGAGATCAAAAATGTTCTCTACGTCTGTCTACGATTACTATAAAAAAATTGCATGAATAACATTGTCTTTTATTCTTATAATATTAATAGTATATGGTATAGTAATAATTTGGGTACCTTTTCATAAAAAGCTTCGATAAGAAGCTAGAGCATTTGCTTCAGAATAAGTACTTATCTTCTAAGTAGTTACAGTAAGTGACAAAGTAAAAAGGATTTAATTATGTGAGCAATTATAACGTTCGTCCCCGCAAGAGCAATTTGTAGATCACTCAAGTGCTAATGTGTGTGCAAATTACAGACGGAGATCTCACAGCTGCCAGACTATCGTTATTTCTTAGATGCTTAAGTTTTGCCTACTATTATAATATGACGATGCTGCGAAAACTAGCAATACCTTTTAATTTACCTTTAAGTGCTCTTTGAAAATGGAATACTTAGTAGTAAATTAATAAGTATATAAAGTCTGTTGAGCAAGATTTGTAAAGACAATTTTAAAATTAGGGATTAATGTTGATATGTCAGGGATGAACAGATGTGTATATTTTAATGAAGTAATTAAATTTTACCACTGGTTCAGTTTTCTACCAAATGTACGATTCGATAAACTAGATACATAATGATATATACTTAAAGCCAGACCAAACAAGATTTTAGCCTGAGTGGTGCATACTATTAAGTAGGTATGTCTGGCGGTCGCAGTGTCTAACCCAAATTATAGAAAGAGTCAAGTAATTAGAGTCGAGGTGAATGTGCTATAATGGTCATAATCTTGTAATGATGGTTCCAGGATATAGTATAGGACTAATATAGATATATTCTAGAATCTAGATTTTTTTTAATAACGGGTACCAGAATCTGAATTACATCGCTAGGTGCCCGTACCTTACTTGATTTCTCCTGCTATCATTAAAAACTGGTTATTAAATAATTAAAAAAAATTCCCACAAAATAATTAAAGGTAAAAGCGTAGGTAGTGACTAACTAAAATCCTATTAGAATTCTTAAGTTAAATTAAATGTCGACTTTCCAAGACCATCCCTTACAAAGAAATCTCTTCAGAAGGCACATAACATGTACAGGCAAAAATTAAATCTTTCACGTTTTCCTTGCATGCAGTCTTGTGGAATTATGGGATAGCAAAGTGATAAATTACAATAGAAAATAGAATAGAAAACAAATCTATATGTTGCTTGTGAGCGGTAGGTACCTATACAGCCTACATGGAGGGTTCATTGAAATTACACATTAGTATGGATTGTCACTTTGAGCTACAGTCTGACAAGGCTCTCTTGGCACTTGAATGACATTGTCAAGAGGGCGTTGTAATAGAACAAAGGCAGGCAGAATATAAAATCCCGTTAACTTTACTTCAATTTTAGTTTTATTTTAGTAAATATAAAGCAAAAACAACACAGAATATAATAGCCATATACTGACAGAGCGAACTATCAAACAGTATTACAAGATAGCGTCGTTAGTTCAGATTTTGGCCACGCGTCAAGATAGCCTTGTCGCACTGTACCAGTGTCGATAAAAAACGGGAAATAAAAAGGATTTTATTTCCATTTATTCCCTAAAAGTAGGCGAGTGGAAACCACGACCTGGACAAAGAGAGGTGAGGTATTATTTTAATAGCCTTTGATATTACTTAACGTAGCTTTATAATCAGTTTTACAATTGTGCCAAGTTAACACCGATTATGCTAAATGTTTAATGAAACAAATGGTTAGATTCTCATGAAAATGGAAGACAGGGTGACAATTTGCATTAATACTATCCTGGCGGTAGGTTTTTATTTTTTTTCAATGGTTTTGAAAAAATGGAACAGGATCTCAATTCGAATGTATGTTTTTTACGTTTCTTAAATTTCGCCTGGGTTCTACGTTTGGACTGGGTGATTGTTCCAAGGGATCCAATTTATTCGTACCTACCTAATTACCTAGTGATAATATCATATTATATCAATGTAATATTCAGTTAAATATTTATGTTTTTACTTGGAAAAAATATTGATAAGGTCTAAATTAATTGCTTTTGTTGTACGTGTTACTTGTTAGTGTATGAGATTAAATAACTAAGTAAAGGACAACATAACTGTTCTTTTCATTATGTCGATCAAATTGTCTTGACATTGAAATTTTATTGAAAATTCTTATTAGATATAAGAATTGTGTTTTCTAACTAGTTACCATACACGGTGACTATAGAAGGTAAATAAATTACCATAAATTCAGCAATGCAATCAGTATGGCGATACCTACCATTAGATACATTTCATACGCACACACACAAACCGCCCGCATCAGATTAGTCTCCCTACATAATAGACTTTATCAAGTCTGTCATAATTAGGGTTGCCACCCACGTGAGAATTTACGGATAAGGCCATGGCATTGATGATTTTTATAAAAAAAAATCAAAATCCCATTTACATCATTAAGTATTTACTTATTTACGCAATCGATAGAATACAAAATGAAGATCAAGGTATTGTGTTATACGGTAAGTTCGAAACCTTATTCATATATTTATTCTGTTTTATAAAACGTCAAAATGAAATTGAGAAATCTGAACAAAACTAGTGGTAAAACACTGTTCGCAGAATTTAACTGTCACATTGGCTTCAGAGCTCGAAGGCAAGCAGTTGTAGTATCCGCGATCGGGTGATAAGTGTGGACACCCCAGTAATAATGAAGATATGCGCTTTTCATTTCATTAACCCTCCTATACCCGCGCGTTGGTCTGTGAGACCGACGAAACACATTTTCGTAAATATTTTTTTTCTCAGAAACGTTGCGAATTCCAATCTTTTGCTAGCTGCCGGATTTATTGCTAGCTTCACTTTAGTGCCTGCCGCGTAGTCGAGCAAGACGCACGCGTAGGCGCATTTGGCGCCATTCGGTCCATGAGACCGACGCGGGTATAGGTGCAACTTTTTGTGTAAGTATAATTTAATTGCATTGCGTATTTTTTCGCATATTTTATTATGTGTATTTGCATGTTTTGACCAATATTATTATTTTTTAGGTTATATATCGCATCAAGATGAATGAAGAACAAATGAGATTAATTTTGGAGGAAGAAAGTTCAGAGTCCAGCTACGAAGATGAAAATGACAGCGACGTGGAAGATTTCGTCGAGATTCAAGAGGAAACCTATGACACCGAGCAAGAAGGCGATGAAGAAGAAGAGGAAGGTGATTTGGGAAGTCGTCAAAGGTCTAGAGATTTTTATCTCGGGAAAGATGGACAAACAAATGCGACAAAATCTGGAGTTGACATAGTCGACAAAATGTGTGAGACATACAATGTTGCTCGAGGCAGAAATAGGTGGCCTATGGTCGTGTTTTATAGCTTGATGAATGTAGCAGGTATGAATGCCTACATTATACATCAAATAACAACCCCAACAGCAAAATGAGCTGCAGACTCTTTCTGGAAGCGTTGTCGTATGATCTCATAAATTCGCAACTGAGACGACGTGCTCTCAACACATCCTTACCGAAAACAATGAAGCTGAGACTCATCGAAATATGCCAGTTAGATATCCCAGAAACTGCAATAACTCCAAATGATAATAAAATTGTCGCTGTAGATATTGCTCCTCAAAAAAAAAATCGTAAAACACGATACAGCTGTGCTACGTGCAAGAAATACTTTTGTTTGGAACATGCTGTTATGGTGTGCTCTGACTGTTATGGTGAAGCTCATGTGTAAGCCAAAGAATGGCATTTATGTTCGTAAACATTTGTTTTTTTATATTCAGAAGTTTATTTTTGTTTTCAATAAGAAAAAATATATTTTAGTTCTGTTTTTAGTAAAATATCTCGAATATCGAAGACTGTCTATGAAAGACTGATAGATATAAACATAATAAATAAATAAGTAATTAATTAGTATTTTTTATTTCTGTATATCTTCTAGTTTTATAACTATATATAATAGATATGGAGTTGCCTACAAAATTTTCATGAAATAGGATCCTGAATTTTCGGTCTGTGACACCGTGCGCGGGTATAGGTGTAACAAAAATTGGCGCGGGTATAGGAGGGTTAATGAGACTCCCACAATGTTATTGATAGGATTCAGTGAACACTGTGTTGTTCAGATATTCCATGTTCAATTAATACTAATAACATTTTATTCATACGTTTAATCTGACTTGTTTATATTATGAGAAAATTGCCGGCATTAAAGCTTAGCTGTTTAAAGCGAACAAAAAATGCAAGCCAGTTCAGAAACATTAATATAAAACACCCAAAAATATCTGAAGATTAAGAAAAAACATTACAAAGGAACAAAGATCTTTAATTTGATATCTATAGACGATATACTAGTATAGGTATACAAAGTAAACATTTACTGCATACACATGGTAACTTTAAGTAAATATTTTTTTAACATTTTCTTATACCCATTTAGAATCTTTTATAAATAAATACAGTATCAAAAAACAAGATAATTGGTGAGCGTTGCAGACATTAACTGTGACCTAACAATAATTTAAGTAAATAAATAAGAATAACAAAAAGTATCCCGAGTCTAATAGGATTCATATTCTCATAACACACAAGTAGGAAAATTCCTTCTTTAAATCTAGTACATCATTAATACGAAGGTTAAGTAGATTGTTTACGAATAACAGGTGAAACTGATTAAGTGCGGCACATGAGCAATAACAAGTAAAAAATTTGTTCAAAATATAATGAATCCTGTAGAATATCTAGTGTCTCATATCTTGAAATTAAAATAAACAAAAGCATTCAGGTAAGATTAACAAAAGGAATGCAACTAACTAGCAATGAGACTGTAAGCGGTAAACTACATCCATATTAATAATGATCGGCGGTTATTATGCAGGCCCTCATTAAGTCGCCGGTCTCACGAAACCGCAGAACACTGCTAAATAATTACCCCCAACCCGCTCTCTTCACGAACCATCGTAAAAGGGCATTAAAGAACATCTACTAAATCTCACAAGAATTACAATAAGTAGTAAACTCGGTGTTGTTCGACACAAATATGAAAATATTTCAGAAAAAGATTATTATGGTGAATAAAATTGAGCAAAGAGCAAAGACGGAGCAAACGATTTACTTATTACATTAATAAGTCGAGGGAACGGTAACTAAAATGTTGAATGTAATAGAGGTAGTCTGATTACACGTGGGAAAGATAATAAAGTATCGCTACTACATGCTATATGCGTGGTTAGCGTTGTACGACTGTTACAGTTCATCCATGGTAATATCTCCCTTAAAAGGTATGAGAATCTCTTTACTGCATAAATATCCAAATTGCTTGCGAAGAAGAAAAAGGGTACAACAAATTACAAAATTCCTTCACAACAACGAGTATCCTGAAATTAATTTCATGTTCTGGTTTAGGTATTAAATCAAACTAACGAATATTTAATCGTGTAATTGGTTATTCTGCGAATGCAAAATTATTCCAAGGATTTGCAATCGAAGATTAGTCTTCAAATTAGCGTTCAATCTACATATAATGGTAATCGTTCAGATAGAGAAATAAATAAAGAGGTAGATGTAATTTTAGCAAATTGTTTTGCTAGTATAACTCTCTATTAGATGTTAATATCCGTCATTTTCTTACAAGAGACAGAAATAAGAGTAGATACGGAGAAAGCTGTAATTAAAATGGCTTACGTACAAACAGTGACATTGCAGATTTCTTGAATACGCTCGTACGTAATTACCAAGCTCAAGAGACGAATGACGATAATCATGTCAGACAATTAGACGTGTCTAATTGAACTTTTCCTTTAATTCGGTTCTAAATCACAGAAGTAATTAAACTTCAAACGAAAGAAGAAACTAGATAAAATACGAGATGAAGTACGTTTTATATAAGAATTAGATATTTTTATTTTGTTGTATTTTTTATTTTTCTAGGAGTTTAAATCCTAAGAAATTTTCTACTATAAGCCGGTGATATCGATTTTATTGATCATCAACATTACACCATTTCAGTATTTAATTAATTACCTTTAGAGATTTTTTTTTTTAGATTTGAAAAATTATTATCCGAAACATGCGCACAAGCCTACTACCTACTTAAAGTAATCGTAGAGAATTAAATCATGGTCATGATAGTTGTAAGTCATACCTATTACCTACCATAAGGCATTATTATACATAGGTACTCGTAGTGATATTTTAATGTTTTATCAATTAATGACGATTTGTTTTGACGATTCGTCGCCGCACAAATCCGCAGGTAATCCGGCAGACGCCACTCGACCAATTTGCTCTTAGGAACCTTCAATTTGCGTCTGTAATTATTGCGGACCCTTCGATACTTATTTCTATTTTTTCCAGGCTTAATTGTTGCCACAGATGACTTTTTTGTCGAACCACCTCAAAGAGAGCGGAAAGGCATCAAACGGAGCGTCGAATTTGGAAATAATTATACATAAATAGTCCCTTGAGCGGCCGATTAAGACAATTTCCGAGGCAAATTGCCGCAGACGAGCATAATAGCACACGCGCGGCTCCGTCATAAATAAATCTGGATTACGTTTCTGTACGAGATTAAGATTGATTCGATCTCGATGCTTTCTGCTATTAATGGCTGTGCCGGATAATGCCTCGATCGTGTTAAAATTTTTCAAATCATTATATTCCGTTTTTGTGGCGTCCGATTTGTGAGATATAATTACGGTCGACAAATTGCCGGCCGTCATTAAAAGATAACGGGTGGACGGTGGACGGTATCGGAGCCCCGTGGCCCGCACGTAATTAATGATCGATACATGTGAAATAATTAATTAGCGGCCGGGTCGGATTGGATCCTACGGCGCCCGAGGCTGCAGCACAAAAAACAATGACGTGCGGTTTTGAGCTGCGCCCGCGCCGGTCGGCGCCACTGAAGCCGGCGACATCCGCTCTCTATGCCTATAATTTGGAAGCCCACGAATTACTTTTAACTCATTTCCCAGCTATGAGCGTGACGCCGACAGTCTAGAATGTGTCATTAATGATAATTTCAATGATTGTTATATTTTTTCATGTATAATAATTATCTATAATGCTCAAAACTTAATGTAAAACGATTCTTGATACATTTTTCGTGCGATGTTGTTTTGATGTGACCAATCCAAATCGTTGCTATACGAACAGAAACCGTGCTATTCTGCAAAACAGCGACGAGCGTACATCTATGCATCTATATGAATTTGTCAGTTGTAATAGAGTACAATTTTGCATGCCATATTCGGGTTGGCAGCTGTCTGGCAGCTATTTCATTTTGTAGAATAGCACAGCTGTTAATGAGATGTGAAATTTTCTAACAAATTAATAATGTCGTAGATAGTACATTATTATGACGTTGATAAAACTTCGGCAAGTAGAAAGGTAAGTATGATTAGGTAAGTACTTTACGTACCAATAAATCGAAGATAACCTTTATTTGCTCAACACGCTGAGAACTGCGTTATCGATTGTTGTATCTGCCCATCAGTTTCGTGAGCCGATAGCAATTAAAATTCCCACGATTTCCACAATATTGTAATTTGTAGCTCCGAATCAATAAGAGCTAAGTCGCGATCGGGATGCGTGTGCGCAATTAAAATGGAACCTACAATCAGCCGCAGCGGCCATGTTTGTACACGGACGATGTTAATAGCGTTCAGTAATTACATACCAGTATCATGCCATCGTTGCTTCTCGGAAGGCTGATCAAATTAATAGAACGTATTTAGGCGAAGTATTGTTACAGCAACATTGGGACATTTTGGACGGATCTGATTATACCGTGTTCTATTCCCAGATTAATTACGGTTCTTTTATCACGGTTCGGTTTAGGCACAGGATGTTATTTTATGATGGGTTAATTAACTTAAAGATAGTACGCTACGCTTGCAGTTGAAGTAATTTTTCTATACTATTAGTAGGAGTTAGGACTCTTCTGGCAGAATCATTTCGGTTGGCTAAGCACCTGTAGTAAGCAATTGATACTTAGCAACCATAATCACACAAAACTCAGAGGCGTGACTGCATGAGCTTAAAACGTCACCTTGGAATGTAAAACCGAGGATTTAACTACTGGGATATCATCACATCCAATAATATTTTCTTTATACCTACAATAAATACCTTTTACACTCTTATTATCATTCATTTATTCCTTGACTCATTACTTATCACCCAACCAAAATTTTTTGGTCTGAGACGCTGAGAATGACGTTTAGGTGCTCTATATACTGAATGTAGACATGTAGACAAGGGATAAGGAAGGCTTTTTGAAATTCCCATGAAATCACTCGAACGAAGCAGAATGATTTGGCTGGTCTTGTCAGACTAAAATTGAGTAGCGCATTAGCTAGAGACATTGTTATGCTACCTCAAAATATTCATATAGATTAAAAATTGAGTAGCGCATTAGCTAGAGACATTGTTATGCTACCTCAAAATATTCATATATTTTAAAATTGAGTAGCGCATTAGCTAGAGACATTGTTATGCTACCTCAAAATATTCATATAGAACAAAAATTGAGTAGCGCATTAGCTAGAGACATTGTTATGCTATCTCAAAATATTCATATAGATACTCATATAAGTATGTTTATTTATTCACGAAGCGGAACTAGCGTCCCACCCCCTGTCGCCAACGTACGGGGAGAGAATATCTGAATTCAATTACAAAAAAGGCTTCTTTCCGAGGTGTGCCGCTGCACCCGCGCCTCCTCCGAGAAGGGTGTATAACAACTCAATTTCCCCATATTATTAAGACGGGGGTGCGGGTAAGTTGGGGTGGCGTTGAGCACAAAAAGAATGCTAATTTAAAATTCTTATTGCCGTGTTTGTATGCGCGCGCGCTCTTTATATTATCTTTCATATAATATAGGTAAGGAAGGAGAATGCCACCGGAGTGCGTAATTTCAATCTAATATTCAATTTGAAGAAGTATCGTCGAGTTTCTTTCTTTTTGCTCAAATCTAAGCGTTGTTCTTATATCATGGAAATTCGACGTTTTATTCATAACTTCAAAGGGACTGTACATATTTTTCCATAATAATTTATCTTTATAAGTTATAGGTAAGTACGTAGGTTACAACAATATACTACCTACGCACACTGGTCGAAAACTATTTTGTTTCCTGTTAATTTTGAAAGTTTTGTGACATAAGTTATAAAAGTTTTAGTCTTAATTTAGAATTCCGTGAAATCATTCTTTTATTTAGATATTAATTCTGAAATAATGTCTACAAAAAGTAGTTTTATTATGCCAGTTACATGATTAGTTACACCGACCGAATATGCATAATATAACGGTTCCTTGTTGTTATGTTCAGGGTTGTCACAAGTAAGTTAATTAAATAAAATCCAAACTACGTAGATAGGTACGTGTTTGATAAAATGGTAAATATGAAACTGAATCTTTCCGAAATCTAAGTTCATGGCTTATTTATTTGAGTTATTCATTAAAGATGAATTAATTTCATATTATACATAGGTCTCTACGTTCGTAATATATAATTGTAAATATTCTGTCTAAGAAATAAACTTGCAAATTAATAGAGGTACTAATTTAATAGTATTTAATACAGATTAAGTAAAAAAATAATAATTTGACTGCAGAGAGAGACTGAGAGACTTGAATATTGCAGGAATGTCAAGCAAGAGTAAAAACAAATATTAACGCTTTATGTAAAAACATATGTTACAAGTAGTAAAAAGTACTAGTAAACTAAGTAGCATCTAAGGTATCTTACGATTCGATACTCGACATAAGAAAACAAACTTAATGAATTAGTTATTTGAGATGAACAACTGCTTAAAAACATTTATGTAAGTAAAAGTAACCCTATTCAAATTGATCCAGTTTTGTCGTGTGATACATTTGAGATAGACATTGAACTAAATAAAATTATTTAATTTATTGTTTAGAACTTTTAAAGTCAAGGATGTCGATAGGTCTTCAATTTAAATTTTTGTCACGATCACGATTTTATACTTCGTGATAGTAAAATAAGGTAAGGTCATGGTTCGTTCTTTTGAGAATTCACTCAAGGCAAAAAGATTGTTTCCCTTTTGTGAAACAATTCAATCTAAAAAAGTATTCTGATGTTAGCTTAGATAGTTAGAATTATACAACTTTAAATTAACGGCGTACACGGCTTTTTAAGCGATTTTAGAGACCTGCAGTTTAAACCTTTTAAAGACCTTCACAATTCAAATGTCATTTACTTATTTTGGGTCTATAATCTAAAATCGCTGCGAAGCAGAAACACGATTGCATATACAATTTTTCTCGAAGAAAGTTCTCCCAAAAGTTCAATTTTTCTCATTTTCATTGCAAACTCCAATGGATGTAACTGTAATTTTTGTTTTAAAATTAAAAATAATATTCAAAACGCTCAGAACGGATTTTTGATACTACCTATACTATACTACTTAACTAAGGTTATAAGTAATTAGGTAAAACGTCGGTTTTCTGTTCTATTCTTCCGCAACGCTACATGACGCACCCACCAACGTATTATTAAGAGTGGGAAAGACAAAAATTCAGTAAGTATATCTTAATAAGTTCTTAAGTATATACATACAGAATTTGCTCAATAAAATGAATTACTTATTATTTTGTACCTTTCTATTCTACGCGTAAAGACAAGTGGTTTATTAACTTTAAGAAGTTAAGGTTTATTAACTACGAAATGTATGGGTATGACGTACTTACGATTTTTCTATAATGACTATCAAAACGTCAAACCCATAAATTTCTCAGTTTTCTTTTAAATTTTAAACACGACAGTAAAAAAATACTTACAGTTTTTGTAAAAATAAATCATGTAGCAAAGCCAACTGATAAATACATTACTTACATATATAGAATACCTCTATATATTAGTTAAATATTATAGGTCTATAATTACATAAAGTAAAGTAACCTACATGTGGGCACTATCGGCACCACCATGCAAGGAGTTTGTGGGTAATAGGCGAGTGAATTACCTACATCGATACTAGGTAGGTACATGCCTATGTTGTGAAACTGACCTGAATACATCGCAATTTTATACTCATAAACTAGCTGACCCGGCAAACGTTGTTTTGCCGTTAGGTATATATAAAATAGCTGTCGACCTTTTCTCAGACCTACCGAACACACACAGAAAATTTCATAAAAATCGGTCGAGCCGTTTTAGAGGAGTTTTGTGGCAAACACTAGACATGAGAATTTTATACTTATATTCAAAAAGAAAGAAGTATTATACTTAAGAACTTCTTTATTATACAGAAGAAGATGCACAAAATTTGGTTGTTCAGAATAGGTACAATCAAATAACCGATTTGGCTGCATTGCTGTTTAAAAATATAGCAATAGTACTTAAACTTCATTGCAGTAACTAAGATATACCTAAACAAGGTTATCGATCGATATAGATAGAGCCAGTTGCCATAGACCAGTCGTATGAATGCATTAGAATGAAACAAAAGGCCATTAAAACACCTCGATGGTACTTTGCATAGCAGTGCGTAACTCATAATTGTTTTGAGGATGCAATGTGTGGCCGATATCGAATCGGTTGCATATTTAAAAGATATGCTTGCCCTACTAGGCCTAACGAATAATGATTGAATTGTTTAACTCTAATCTATCTATGGAATCTACGGACAATAGGTAAATAATGCAGCAGGTTTTTGTTGAAAATAATGATGAGATAAGGCAAGACATTTACCTAATATTACCTAATACGTCTGCCTATATCACTTGCAGTTAGGGTTTCCAGGTCGCCAAATCTAATATTCGGACAGACCATCCAGTTTGGCCGGACATTTTGGCAAAAAGGACACCCTACATTATTGAGGATTCTGCGTCTGCTTCTCGGCAGAATTTTATGCCAGCCAGGCGGCCTCTACAAAAAAAGTCACCACTTAAGCATCTGGGGAATTCACATGGTAAATAGGTACTGACAGCATTTCTAGAAATTAGGGTAGGTACTCTTTTAGTTGGGGCTTATGAACACTTGTGTATTTGTCACGCAAACTGGCCAAAATCCAGCTACAATTTTCTGCACTCCTTCTTTATGTAAACTTAAAAACTGTAAAATCTTACTATAATGTGAAAGGTCACATTCAACCGCAACTTTCTTGCATTCCTTCTTTACGTAGGTATGTACATTTTAAACTGTTAAATCTTACTATAATATGAAAGGTCGACAATCGGTTGTCGGTAAGTATTATATTTTTTAGCCTTTACCGTGTTCAGAAAGCGTGCGCGAGTATTTTGCTATAATACCTAGGTAACTACTTGTACTTACCTACGCTGTGACGTGTCTACCACGCTTGCGCATATACCATAACAGAGTATTCGTTAACATGTATGAAGAAATGTGTGCTATTACTTAGGAGGTATCAGGTACATTAAAGGTGGAACGAACACTGTGAATTATGGGCGTGCAATCAAACATGCGTAAAACAATGCGCATCCTGAGAATTTTCTATGATACGAAATTTCTCAAGATTACTGATTTTTTTCTAACCTAAGCATTCCCTACTTATTTTTTATTTTATTTAACAATATATAGGCTAGCGCTTGAGTGTGATCACACCAAATGGGAAATGATGATATAGTAAATCTAAGTTCTTTTTGGACCGTTACTTTTCCCCTTGGCATTAGATGCAACGGGTTGTTGGAGAGGGGGACGCGAAAAAGTTTGTGAGTTAAATTGGGCGTCTTTTTAGGGAAAAAGGTTACCATCTGGGCTCTGGTGACTTCATGGCGCAAGGTTATCCATTGCCATACAGCAGCGGGGCAATGCCGCCAGATTCACACTTCACAGTCAGATGTATCTTTTGGCCCAGGAACAGCTAGAATTCTTTTGATGAAGTTTTTTATTAATTTATATACTTAATTTTCATTTCATTTGTACTAGTTTTATTGACCATTAAAGTATTAACATAACATAGTTCTTGGTTAAAAAAAAAAAACAATAAATGTCATTGTAAACACAGCCTTAAGTTGTAATCCATCAAGCACCCACTACCCAATGTGCGAGAAATATTATGAACAACAAAAAAGCCCAAAGATAAAAACGACAGTGTCGCATGATAAACGATCAGATTTAAATTTAGGACCAAAAGCTAAGGTCCCAGCACCTTATAACGAACGCGACGAGCCCCGTTTATAATTGTAATTAATATTCTTACAGAATTAAAGTGGTCGACCGGGGAAAAAAATGAGATTCGACGCGAGAATTAATAACAAACAAATGGGCTACCTGCCGTGTTTTTTGTGAGCCCCCACAGGTAAGGCCGTGACGATGAAAGGAAATCATATGCAACTGTCTTAGATTTTAAACAATATTGCCAGATTTTGACACGGTTGCACCATTTTTTACCAACCGGTGGCGGCGCGGCGGTTCCATTCATAGGAAACATCTTTACGAGTAAACAAGGAAAAAAAAAATGAACGTATCCGAGTATTCACTACTTGACGAAAGATGGCGATGTCATCGCGCGGTTATTTGCGAAGGCTTTAATCAAACACGTATAGTACTTATAAGTTGAAAGCTCGAGCATCATATTTCCTTATACGGGTGTGACTGTTACTTTTTGGTAAAGAAACCAACAAAGCTGCATCGGTAACAAGAAACCGGCGATTCGAAATCCGGGACAAAGGAGAAGACCTCTCTAAACGTGATACCATAATGACAAAACAGAAATATGATTTCGATTAAATTGTGCGACAGAGAGGCGTTGATTGGCCCTCGCGCAGCGTGCGAGAGGGACAGATTGCTAGTTAATAATAAAAATATTTTATTTGTATAGCGGGGTAAAACACCCCCGCTGCGGGCTGTTTGGTCGGGACGGCATCCATCATCATTATATTAACCGATTTAACACTTTTGAACAGATTCCGATGTCGGTTGGTGGTAAATTTATATTGGGGACAAAAGTGCAGATGGAACACGAGTTTTAGTTACGATTAAGGGATTTGCTTTTATTAAGCTCCGATGTTATGTTGGTCTGGTAATTGCTGATTCGTTTTTATCATGACTCATGTCAGACTAGAACTAATTTTGTCCTTTATTGATTGAGTGTAGAGTACAGACACTTATGCTCGTTTTCACCAACATTTTAAGGAACACCTAAGTATCTAGGTGACAGTTGTTACTTGTTGTAAGTGAAAACTGCCACCTATGCTATGCTTAGGCGTTTCTCAAAGTGTTGGTGAAAACTACCGTCAGGTAATGGTTCATTTCCTTAAAGACAAAATGCATGCAAGCATTAAAAGAGGGATGTTAAAGATAATGATATTGATACATTTCAAAAGCCATAAAAATTTACTTGTAATAATGGGAATAAAAAATAAATGTGTGAAAAATAAAAATCCGCTATTCAATTTAACAAGCAACGTCGCAATAACATTAAAATTTCACACAAGCGTGAACCTTAATGTGTAATTGATTTTATTAGATTCATATTGGTTGCCATGTTAAGCAACTAACTGATTACTGACCCGTTCCTTACTCAAACACCCTGTATGGCCAGGAGGATGATGAATACGTGTGAGGAAACTAGGCCAAACTAATTTTCTAGCCAGTCAACAACTCAAAGTGAATCTGTGCAGATTATCCACTGTAAGATTATTCTTAGATCCTCCTCGTAAAAACCTTCAATACAATTGCAATTTGTTATAATTTTATTTAGACGTCATGTAAGGAATAAATAAAATATAAATTAGCTATCCTCTCCAAAAAAAAAAATAACTATAAGAGTTGAGTAGTTATTCTGGGTTAAATTGGCAAATTGTTCAATAGTGAAAATAAAATGAAATAAATTATTTAGGACGTTTTATTTAATCATGCCTTTTTTTAAATAATATCTGCTATAAATAATAATCATGGCTTTATACGAGTACATTAATGATTTTGGTTTTTTTCTTGATACTAACATTGAAATTCCTTCATATTTAAAATATTTAACATCAATTTCATATAGGTATGGGTACCTACATATACTTAGAGAGATAAAAACACAAAGACAGACTTCGATGTGATTAGAGGTTTAAGAACTAGTATTGAGGAAGACAGTTTATATACTTCAATACTATAAGTTAATCATAATTCAGAATCCTTTACAAACAACTGCAAATTCTTGTCGACCAAGTGGAGCAAAAAGTGCTAGGTACTGTTTTGGTCGCATGTCTCTAAGCAAGTAATTCATATATGGGAGTACGTCGGCCATTACTTCATTACCTTTTTTACGTCAATTATTATTTCCAATGTAGCATTAATTGACATGTAACTTGCAAGTATGAGAATCTCTCTCTATAACAAAATCAGTCAAATTAAAAAGAAATGGTAGTTGTTACAAAAGTAACCTGACAAGGCTAGATGAAGCAACAATAAAATATGAAAGGTTTAAGTATTCTAAAAGATGACAGAAATAAATTAAATCAAGTAATTCAAGAAATGAAGAAATTATAGTATTAAAATGTGAATACAGAGATTAAAAAACAAAATATATGAAATGTAGTCCTACAGTGTAGGTACTCAGGTAACATAATGAAATGAAATGATGCATGTCATATTAAAGTGGGCATGCATTGACATGCAAAGTTGGTTAATACAGTTGCGGCCGATCCCAGACTCTCCCATGCATTTATTTGTTCACAAATTTTTGTTCACTAATCAATAAGATTTGACCCTAATACCGATACATTCTGCTAACAATGGAATTTGCTTTCAATAGAATGTTTTGTTTCGACTAACTATGTACGAGTTCACATTGAGTTAATATAGTCAACCAACTAAATAGGCAAGTTATAAAGGAATTTGATGGGAATGGATTTGACACAATTACTAACTTCGTTAATGTAGAGTCCTTACTCGTTATCAAAAACGGCTTGACTTTACAATTACAATAAAGTTAATAGTTTTGTTACGCATAATCATTTTGCGTCTACAGAAATTTCCTAAGATAATTTCCGAACAGCTTAAGAAGGTCAGGTAACCGTTGGGTCAGAAATTTGAATAATCTATCCCAGGATAAATACCTTCAACATTTCGTTTGGTGAACATAGAAATAACAATTGCAACGGAGAATAGAAAAGAGGCTGTAAATCTTACCATCATAAATGTTAACGGTCCCTATAAAAAACCTCAAGTACCTATAGACTCAAAACATATTAAGCCTGTGCTACACGGTTGCCAACAAGCCCGTATGCAGGGGTGACATTGCAGATTTCTGCCGTGTAGCCAGCGTTTCTGCAATGTTGGCCGATTTGACATTCAACAACCTTGGTCAGGAGTCTTGCTCTGCCGACAGTGGTCGGAGAGTGCGGTTGCTAACCGTGTAGCCGCGCGTTCCAACCAACTTCAAAGACAGTCGCGGTCTGTCTAGCAATGAGCGAGCACGTTTTTTCTGATAATAATTGATGTGATATTATTGAACTGTATCTGAGATCTCTATATTCCCTTCCAGTAGCCAGATATCTTAAAGTAACTAGAATACATTCTTCGGCAGATATAGCTGGTCTCATATTTGTAGATATCCTTTTTTTCTATGCATGGTCGAACCATTTCCACCAACTCGTCAAAAAATTATATAAATCATCAAAATCCAATTAAATTTGAGTGACTCAGAAGTAGTCGTTCTTTTAGCCATCGCTTCATCCAAATCCTCTTAGGCTTTTTTCTTTATCTACAGCACATAAGAGTGCCAGCGAAACACCAACTTTTTGAATTTTTGATAACGCGGGAGCCATATCTACTCGTCGTGCTCCTACCGCAGTTGTAAACACACTGAAGTTTGCAGCCGTGTAGCCGCAACGCGCGACGGCAGTACCAACCGGCCCTCCATCCAGGTCACCCCTGCATACGGGCTTGTTGGCAACCGTGTGGCGCAGGCTTTAGTGTCATATAAAGCCACGAAGGGCATCAATTTTGCAACGTTCAAGTACCGAAGCCAATAATTAAGACGGCGATTAAATCTCGGGATAAAGCTCATTCCGTTAATTACTCCCTAAAGCTACGAGTTCGAAGGCTCCGGTTTTTGCCATCGACATAATTTAATGAGCATATTAACCGGGCCGATGCCATAGATAAGTAACTCGCCTCGGGCGATTCTTGCTAATATGCCTACCGTTAAAAGTTTATAAGACTTTAAAGAAATTAGTAAGGCTATTAGTTTCCTTGATTTTCCACTTTTTTTAATTGCTGGTTAATGTTGTTTGTCTAACTGTCTCGAAGAGCTTACTGTTTTCTACATTCTTATTAAAAAAAGAACAAACCTTTTTGCACTTATCTAATATTAACTTTCACTGAGTTCATCAGTATCTAAGCCTTCATAACTTCAAATTATAATCTATACTACTGTAAATATACTTCAGAACCTTAAAAATATAATCTAGACTTTACTGTAAATATAGTATTTTTGTTGGGATTGAATAAGATTTAAGTAAAAGAAAAAAATAGGTAAGGACTGAAAGACTAAAAAAATGATGGTTCTAAAAAGAAAGTAAATATTTGTTGTATCCTACCATTTTGTCGTCCTAGCTCAAAATATTCGCTTGGTAGGGAGGAAAAGGGGAATAGTTGTGTATGTTTGAAAAATATACTACTTACCTACTAAAAAGAGTGTCCTAAAAACAGTTGAATATAAATAAAATACTCATATCGATGCATCTAATATAATATATGGACTTTTAGTTTCCTTATAAAAAATAAGCGCGAAACAAGTGTTGTAATTTAAATTTCCAACGGTAATGATCAGGGTGTTTTGCATTTGCGATACAAACTTATTCACACACTCATTGCTGGGGTCAAAGAGGAATGACCATGTAAAAGTGTAATGAAAGCCAGGAGATGTTCCTGACTCCAATCACAGTGGTTCAAAACACATTCACATTACAATCAATTTAAGCCCTCACATCGTTCGGGCTACGACACTGCGTCTGGCCACACTGGCCATTGGTCTGGCCACTGGCCTGGCCGAGGTAACTCTGCGTGTGGCGTCCTATCTGACTCTTTAATAAGGATACTTTGTATGAATCGCCTTTCCTATTACGATGCAAGAATTTACTACCAACTTGCCATCAGCGTTTAATGATAGGTACTAGCTCTATTCTTAGGTTTGTTTTGTTAAAATGACATCTAGATAATGCTTCTTGAGAGTTTGTGCAGGAAAGACGTAAGTAAGTTTACTTACTTAATAGTATACCGTATGAAATAATTAGTATTTAGTAACACATTGGTGATGGATGTTCAGTAACATAAAACTTTATGAGAAACTTTGATAAGAATGGCTAAATTTAAGAACCTGGCAATCAGATTTGGTTTAGTGACTTGAACAAGAACATCGAAACATACGCAAATCAAGCACCTACTTTCTGAAAGTCTTACAAACAGGAAACGGAACCAGTAATTGTGTACCTACCTAAGCTGTAACATCCTATCGCCGTTCATTAGGACGAGGCATATAGAGGTGCGTTATGACATCGCCACAAAAGACGTCCATTAGCATCTCATAGGCTTAATTAGACATCCATGTAGCGTTCGGTCGCCCACGCCGGCGCGCGTCCGTCTGTGGCAATCAAATTAGAAGCCGGCGAACGCGGACGACTCGACCGTGGCACCCCACGACAAAACGTTTTCTCGCAATCTTCGATCACCGGATTAAGGGTAAGTCGCGTCTCGCACGTTTTATCTCCGATTGTCCGCACTTAACGCGCACTTTACGCCGAGTGCCCCTCGAGAGGAAATTGAAAGCGATCGCTTTCCCCACTATCTTATCTGTAGTGCTGCGCTAATTAATCGATGTACCGGTGTCGCGACGATCGTCGTTAGAGGTAAATAATGCGTACATTCACGGGCCGCTTCGGGCCGTGATTTATCGGTGTGAATAGACAAAAGTGTCGCGGGCGGAGCGGGCCGGGACAATGCGGAGGAATGTAGTCGCGGGCCGGTCGCTCGCCGCGCTCGTGCGGCTCGTGAATGCGGATTATTAATAACTCGCCCGCTCTTCGAGAGACGAGGCGACGCGGCCTGAGCGACTTGCATCCCACTCCTAGCCCGCAGCACGTTCACTCCACCTGTGCTGCATGATATGAACTATTTAAACGCAAATTATGGATGTTGAAAAGCAAAGTAGAGTTGGGCGATATCAGAATTGAGATACTATGTAAGATCCTGGGTACTTCGAGGATAGAGGTGTCGAGTGATGAACTGGATGCACATTTAAAAGAGTTGCCTGTCTTTAGATTGTGGTGAATCGAAAGAGAAAAAGGAGGTCTTGGCCAAACATGGACATAGGCTGAAAAAAGTATTTAAAAAACAAGAATTTTAAAAATTATTCCTCCCTTCACCAGCTATTACGCAAAATAATAACATGAAACATCTATTTTCTCCGCAAATAAGGATATTCTTTCCGATTCTATGATGCATTGGAGTAATTCTCCCCTAAGTTCCATCAGCCCCGCTCGACTCCCATGTTAATATGAACAATGCATGACAATAGCATCGGCGCGGATTATAACAAATTCCCCTGATTGTGTGGGTTCATATTTTCGCAACAATAAGACAAAATAGTTATAACGTCACATGTGTGTACATTTTACCGCATTTGGAACTAATTGGGATATTTCATAATGCTTCGATTATTGAATGTAACATCTGCTCAATCTATCTCTTTCAGAAATGTACGTTAAATATAATAAATTATAATTACTTCAATGAAAAGGATCAATGAAGGATGAAGAAGAATAAAAATTGATAACGTTTAAGACCGTAAAGTATATTAAATACCTAAATGCGGATAGGAAGTGTATTATACTTCAGTTAAAACTGGTAAATAAGTCGTTGTAAAAAAAGCAAACTTTAATAAGACGGTTACGGCTATCGAAGAAAATTAGCATAGAAAAGTTCAAAATGTTACTGAAATAAAACTAATGTCTTATTTTACTGCAACATTACGTGTCCAATAGGTGGAAGATATTTACATAAATAACACACCGCAAGTTTGATAAAGAACCCGTTCTGGGCAAAAAGATTCATTTGCGTTAAAAAAAGACTGAATCGATGGCATTAACTATTAATATACTCGTATCTACTAGAAGAAAGAATAATAACTCTGAAAAGGGCAAACCGTTTGTAGAGCCGTGTCAAAAGCAAAATGCACTATGAAATTACCTTTCACGTTCTGTAGTAATCGCCGAGTCAAATGAGTTCAGTTTTTGTCATCAGTGATACCTATGGCCAGGTTTCTGACCCTACAGCATCATGTCGCACTCTTAACACTAAAACGAAATCGTCCCAAATTTTTGGTGTTCCTGGACGTAAGATAAAGGCATATTTATGGGATCCATAAGATCTTTTTTACAATGCAAACAAATGAGGTTTAACGCCCCAAAAGTCACACAACGGCATTTATTTTCAAATGTAACATGATTTTTATGCAAACCAAATAAAAAAGAATAAAATTCTGCACTTGATAAAAGGCGTCGATAAATTGTACATTTTACACGAACGATAAAACCCAGTAGGTACTTTGATTATTGATTTGGTAAAAATATATACCTAAAATACCTATACCTATGTACCTAAAATGGACATGAAGAAATGTGGAAACATCAATAAATAATAATTTAATAATAATCTATTAAAGGGGATAGGAATATAAGATTAGCAGAGTCAAAACCGTTAAGCAAAGCATGTTGTGCCCAAAATGTGTTCGATTTTTGTATACCAGGCCAAACTTATTGCCATTACGTAACTTATAAATTGGTTAGATCGAATTAAAGATCTAATTACCTTCAAAATTATCCTCATACAAGTTTTAAAAATCAAACAACTCAAAAGATTTTTTATTATTTTCCATAAATTATTTTCATGTTTGCTACCGTTAAACTATTAGTTGATATTAAGACGTTACAAGTATTGTTGTTTCCTCAAAAGATGCGTTTATGTGTAGAGCTCACGATTTATTTTTTGCGTATTTCATCATCGGTCTGTAAGAGTCGTGAGCGACTTCAATATAATTAGTTTTACCGTTAGGGAGTACTTTACATTTTGAATGGGTGGGCTCATTGATTGCCACTTTAGGTGTCGTGATATAGGCTTTGTTTATTTTTACGGACTTTCTCTACTTAATGTTGATTTATCTAAGCGACACGTTTTTTATGATCACCAAAACAAATAAATTCTTTCAAGTTTTTATCTGTATATCTTTCTCTTATTTGAAATGACAGCGACTGTAGGTATAAAATGGTATACCTAGAAATCTAGAAATTTAAATTGGGAATATTAACATATTATTCTAATGCTAATGCTAATTATTATTGTCGTCATCGAATTTTTCGTTTCGTGAAACACTTGTCAGGAGAGAATGAGATTCTACTGAAATTTAATTATCAACATAACAATGTCATCAAAAACTGCATAATGAAACTCAAGTATTTATGTCTCAATATGACCAGATTCATTCCTAGGATAATCTGCATCTTATAGGTATGGAAGGCGTACCACTGATCTTTAGGTGATGTTCTAGTTCGTCTGGTCATTGTTTGCTTTAAAGACTGATGTAGTGTTGCATTCTATAAAGCATTATTTTTATAACCTTACAAGATTTAAAATATTAGTTCTAAATTACTTTTTAAGTATAGGTAAGCATAATTTAAGGTACGAATCACAACAACCAAAAAGCCACAAAAAATCTTCAACTAGCTGAAAATTACAACAAATAGAAAACCATAAAGACAACTAAAAAACACAAAGAAAAGCTAATGTACCACTCCTAGTTTGTGACTATATTCCCAAACGTTCCATGTCAAAAATGACTGATGATCCATCTCAACTGTCCAAGAACAAACGCATTTTAAACTCTCTAATAAATGAAACGAAATCTTTGAAGATGTATATAATTTATGAGTTCCAATCAACTCTAACATTGTTATCGCAGGAGAAATAATTTGATATGTAAATCCTTAAAGACGTCACAGTATAAAGTTTAATCATTAACTATGGTTGTTATTGACGCAAATTATTTAACTTGGAATTGGCAACCATGTAAAACCATCAAATAAGAACTATAAAGTCTACGAGTAAATATAGCTATTTGAATGCTCGTGATTGTCAAGTTAATATCCTACCGCCCAATAGGATTGTCCTGAAAACTCTACTTGTCTTAATAATAAAAACGTGCTAGCCAATTATTAAGTCACAACTAATTCTCACTCTATGTTATAACGTTAAGGTCCATATTTGTACGCTATGAATCTTGCGACAGACGTCAGTCAGCTAATAAGTCAAATAGCTTTTACCAGGTGTCCGATAAATGGAAAACTACTAATTAAAGTACTTTACTCCGTCGCGACTTAAATGGAATAACGTATAGTTGGCCGTAAGAAGTTTAATTAATCTGCCTTCTGACGCAAGGAATGGATCGTTTTCTTCCTATTAGCGGCCGTAAGCAGTTTGTTCAATTGATTCGCTGAGTAGAAATAAACAGACACAGTCCCAGTGTTTGTGGTAAGAGTTAAGGTTTGTAAAGATCAAAGCAATGGATGATTAGCGAATCGCTTGTGGATATTGTCGTTATGCAAGAAGACACTAATGGCGCTAGTGCGCATCATATGTAATTGTGATACACATTTTAGCACTTCTTTGTGACCAAGGCTGCAGACACTTAGACGTAATTGGGTATACAGTGACAGTTGAAATAAGATTAATTCACATGACCACAAGAAATAGCCGTAATATAATTTTGAAGGTAGCGCCATTAAAATCTGTCCGAGACAATGCGCTTTTAATGAGGGTGGGGACGGTCGAAGGAATTATTTACGCTACGAACTATTCTAACGACAGTGCAACAAATACGGGTACAGGTAAAAGAGATGTAGAAGACCAAGTAACGATGTAAAGTGAATGGACAGCAATAATTACAGCGAGCAGTGGAGCCTTAGTGCGTATCGTCGTCTAACTTTCAGAACTGGAATGAATGAGAGCTTCGGATCGCATTCCGAAGAGGGCGTATATTATCATCATAAAACAAAATGTGTTGTGATACAATAATAGATCCAATAAATCCAGTTTAGTGAAGATCCTATTGTAATAAAGAAGGCGATATTTCGAAGACATTAAAGTTCTCCGGGTAGTAATAATTACGGACGACACATTTTACCATTAAGACACCCACGCGTTCTATGTTGTGGCTTTAAACTTGTATAATTTGTGTTAATGCCGTAATATATGAGGCTTCAGGGATCCCTCTCGCCCAGCGCGCCGTACATTCGATCGTTAATAAAATTATCAAAATCTAAACAGGTTTTAAGAACGTCGTGAGGTATGAGAGCCCGTGGTCTTATGAATGGGAATGGATTTTGATATTTCTAAGTGTTTTAAGGTCGTAAATAATTTATCTCGGCGTGATATTTCCGTCGGTCGAATTTAAATGTTTGAATTGATCATCGCCGCGATTCGATTGCTACCGGATTTATAATCCGCATCATCGTAATATACATTTTATTTTGTAATTCCTATCGGGGATTTAAAGCATATAAATAATAAAAAATATATGTATTTGCAAACAAATTTTGGGCTATACTTAATTTCGTCGGTTGTTTAATTTATTTTTGGGTATTCTGCGAATTGTCATGCGAGCGCCGTATCTCACCGAAACAATTATGTCATTCCTAAAAGACCATTTCATTGTCTTTCAAAATTAATTCATTGTATTGTCGCACGTGATTTATTTACCGATAGCTTGCTAAAGTTGACTAGTGCATGTTTATACTCATTGAAAATGAAGTTTTTTTTGTGTAGAATCAAGGTGTTTATCTTGACATTCATCAATCAGTAGCCATAAAATAAATATTCTACTAACTACTAAGTATACATTCTTAGTTGACAACAACAAGAAGAAGATTTAAGAATCAATGCAAAGCAAGTCTACATACCTGAGAAATTTCCTATCAAATAGTTGGCCAGGTTCACTGAGAAATACGTGATTTGAATTTACAAACTATCTATTTAGTTTATAATACTTTAGAGCACATTCCAAAAGCTTAGGAAGCAGCCAAAGTGAATAAGCAATTTATTATGATAGTGAAATAGAAATAGTTGTGAGTAATGCAGGCTAAGATGGCGCAATTATAAATAAGAGGATATGTACAGTTTAACATTTTTACAGACATTTTGAAACGGTAAGAGATTAAATACTCATTGATGTTATTAATGATGGGAATGAAAACGAGAAAGAAATGATCAATAACCGTATGTACAAAATGATTACTGAGAATTTTTTTTGACCACCAATGACATTTAACACCTACCGAAATACTGCTTCAAATAAATATATAGTAGTAGGTTATTCGTCTTGGGGAAAAATGACCAATTTTGGTTACGTGCATCTACGAATAGATATCTAATGTGCCGTAGAAGCGAATAATTATTCAGCACACAAGTGGTTTTACTTTATGAGGCACACGACCTGACTTGTTAACACACACCCTTCTTCTTTGTAGGTTAACGACTTAGACCCATTTTGTCAGATCGATCGGTGACAGGTTTTGGTTACACCTGTAGCATTATTGTAGTTTTTTGGATCGTTAGATATCTATATTTTGAGCGAATTATCGAAAATGTTGCTTGTATCAAATATCAACGAGTATTGAAGTAAGCAAGTTTGTCTTTCGACGATTTAAGTTATGAATAGTTCTAATAGGTACTATTAAATTATTATTAGAAAGTTTAGATGTTTGTCACGCCATAATTATAGAACCGATTTGACTCAAATTTGGAACGGCGATAGCTTGTAGGTAATGGAAAAAATCTTGCTGGAATGCACGTGAACAAAATTTAATATAAAAAAAAATTCAGTCATTTTTATTTCGACTTCAATGAATTTTTGTTCAACGTAGAGAACCATTAGAAAACAGTGTTTTCTAAACATTAAAAGGATAATAATATAACTGCTCCTAAATAAACGTATAATGCTTGTCAATTCTTAAAAAAGCTGTCTTGGAATATGCTATAAATTGGTGACCCTACAGTTACACATATCACACCATGAAATCGTCGTGGCTTAATTTGTTTGCATTTATTTTGTTTGATCTCAAAAACTGTTTTGACGCGGGGGCCTCGTGTTTTGATAATGAAGCGACGGTTTGGGCGTAAAACCGGTAGCAGCAGCCACCAACGAAGGCGATAATCTATAGCGCTCTACATTGACTCATACAGCCAGTAGGTACCAACGTCTTTTGGAGATCACAGTATAATGGGTGTCATTGCAAAATGATCTTTATGATGAACGTACTAAGAGTCGTGGACACCTTTGATAAAATAGAAGCCGTGTTTGTAGATACATTGATTGGAGACAATAATTGATGACTCTACAATGAAGACCCTCGATAGCTCTAGATTGAAGGATCTTTTAGAAGTTGTGTAAATAATGAAAATGTAATTTATATTTTTGTAATTGACAGTTCTGAATTATTTGAATTTATATTGGGTTTTCAGGCTACTAATACCACTGTTTCTCACAAAAACCATTCAATGGAGAAATGTACAGAGCTACAGACGTATCATATTATAAACATTGACAAGAAATCGATCTTAAACGACTTCTGTTTGTTTTACGAGTAAGCACCAAAATCGATTTGAAAAAAGGGGCGTCCTGAAAAATTCTTAATAAGTATTATGATCAATTTATATTTTAATTGTTTATCCTATTACAATTGTTTTTTATCTACTTGAATCTTGAGCACATTCAAAGCCGCGACTCACAAGTCACAACCAATGCATCATAGCGTCCAACCTTGATAAACAATGACTACTGGTTTATCAATGAAATAGTAACTGAATATGAATGGCCACCGTTCGCCGCAGTGGCAAACATAAAACATACTAGATCAATTCTTAACATGACACCACCACCATTATCAATATTCAACACTGATTTTCCTTACAGATAAGTTTGTAAGTAGCTACTTAGACTGCCTAGGTTTGCGATTATTTATGAGTTGAGGCAAAATTGCATTATTTTGCGTAAATAAATCATCTACTAAATTTCTAATAGTTGATACTCATATCTTGTTGAATACAGAATTTAAAGGTGTTTTAACTTAAGATAAATGAATATTCTTCAAAACTCCATTAGATGTAAACGTTGCATAAGCTGATGAATCAATAGTTGGTATGGGAATGAAATGAGATGGTAGCACGGTAATGAGAAATTCATGGCAGTGTAAAACCGGTAGTGGAGTCCATCACACCGTTAGAACGGGCGCAAACATTAGACAATAAAACAACGACAAGTACGTCAACACAAGGAGCGGATGTAGACATACCACGTGCTACAAAATCGAAAATGGCAGAAATTGAAGAATAGTTTCGTTATCATAACTCAGCATAAGAAAGAGATAGTAGGTAAAGGTAGTTGCTCAATAATATTATGTTATCAACATTTAGTTAGAACAATACATTTATGTACAATTAATTCACGTAGGTAGGTCACGTAGTATAACCTACTTAATTAATACTTTCAATGTAAAATTTGATTTAAAAGTTAGACACAAATTTAGTTTGAATATTACATTCAGTCATATTTTCAATACAAAGAAGCTTTTGCTTGATTATAATTTAAAATTGTTGTCCTTAACTTGTCGCAAGTCTGCGTTATCAATAAAAGTCGTTTAGAAACTGACTTGACTGATCTCTACACAGAGCCGTCCTTACACGGCACATTCTGATGGTCCTACTGATTCCAATCGAAATTGCTTTTAATTAATTTCCTACCAGATTATAGATTCTATATCACTTTTTAACGTTTCATCTTTCGGATGGTGATTCTTAATTAGAAAACAGATTTAAATTTTCGTTCTCGTTGATTTCAATTAGTGAGTTTGTCTCACCTAAAGTTATATTTTATTTTTTATGTCAACGTTCATCTTATTTGATTCCCTCTCGGTATTTCTTATTCGAAGCTCTCAAAGATTTGTATTAATTAGAGTTAATATTTTAACTTCCGTTGTCTTAACGGAATCCGGAGGTTCTGGCCGTATAATTGTGTGCCATTATGGCCACACCTCAATATGAAAATTTATATGACCACCGTCGTTAACATAATCAAAATAAATTAAGAATCCGTGACAAATATTCAGATGTCGTAACCCAAAATCCGAGTCAGTTCTTTGTTATCTTCACAATGGTAATTTTGTCCGAGTTAAGCAGCCGGTTATTTCTACACAACTAATTAATAAACATCTTATTACAAAACCTTGAACTTTTGATTACTTAGAAATGGACAATGGGGCTCGTTATTTATATCTACGGCTCAAATACGCGAGTAACAATCAAAGAGACGGACGTATCTTAATAATTAATCGTGGCTTATGATTGATTAAACACATTAAAGCCAAACACGATTCCCATTTAAATATTTAATCTATCAACCGAGTGACATAATACAGTTTTATCTACGCTCCTGCATTAACGTGTACTTTAGGAAACAATAACATTTACGTTATGGATTTTAATATTAATTTATGTTTGAGATATTGGATGTTATTATAGTGAACCTAATTTGCAATCAAAATCCCTTCATTACTGAAGGTAAATTTAGGCATTTTAAGAGTTGACAATAAGTACCAAACCTTATCTAACACTGTGCTTTGGGCGTTTATAAAAAGTTTGATTGCTTTCAATTTGATGTGGTTCTAAAGAATGGACAATATTAAGGGAAGCTTTTTTGTCTGTCTAAAATAGAATAAATGTCACGATTAGTAAGTACCTATTTGACTGTTTCTATCGATATATGCATATATTATGAATTAGCCTATTTGACTGTTTCTATCGATAAATGTATATATTATGAATTAGCCCAAATAATTTACTACCCTTTATTTAGGCAATTGAGATGGATTTATTTGAAATTAATATGGAAATAACTTTGTAAGTAGGTATGTGTTAGTCGAATCATGAGTGCACTTGTAATAACTGGCTGTAAGTATCATTCGCTTAACATTTGCCATTAGGTACCTAATTGAAATGTATTTTACTTTAAAGGGATTTTTAATTGATAACCTAGTCCAGGGGCTTTATCATCTCAATGATAATCACGATATGAAAGTCACTGAGCAGTTTTAGTTTTTGCTGACATTTTTTTATAAGAATTTGCTGCATAATTGTAGAAAAAATACACTTTATAGCTAAGTAACTTTCAATGGATTATAAAAATTAAGTTTAGGTACGTTAAAAAAAAAGATTCCGACGAATTGAGAACCTCCTCCTTTTTTTGAAGTCGGTTAATGAGTGATCCTACGTTATATCATTTCTTGAAAGTTAAACTAAGTTTAGCTATGTGAAAGATTGTTCAATGTTTGTATACCTACATGTCAGGTAGACCCCGTCTGGAGAATATAAGTTACCTGCCTTATCCTGGATGCAGAAATTGTAGAGTGCTTAAAATCGCAAACTCCATATGACTTGTGTGGGTCGCCAATCGAATGGCATAATGAAGTGCAATTCAGCTCCTGCAAAAGGGAATGTATGCGAGCAAATGAACTCGCACTCGACAATATTTGTTAACGTAACAAGGTAAACGGGGATATTTATCGTCACGATGTTTTCAAGTGGGCAACCCTTTACCGCGATGTACCACGCGGGCTCCACAAACACGCACTAGTGATGCGTAACGCAAACATCGATATTTGCTCGGCGACTGCAAACACTGACGCGGGCTAATGGCGTTGAGGACAACTTGTTTGTACGCGACGGATTCACACGATCCCTGCGCTACTGTAATTAAAGAGATTTTATTTATGCTTTAAAAATAGAACCTTCACGAGTTAGTTAATCCAGATTATTTTGGGAATTTTGGAGTATTACCTACCTACACACCCTATCCGACTTAGGTATACTCAAATTACAATGGCCATAATAAACGCATAAACGTGACCACGCATGGACCGAAAAAAAAAACAAAAAACCAAAAAGCCATAACTTCATTTGAATTCAGTTTTGTTCCCGTCTCGCTCGGCCCTCACTGCAGGGGGCGCCATCGTTCTCACCTCACGATGCGAGTGGTAGCCGGCCTTTAATAAGTATCGATAAAATATGAATATACATATAAATATTTTCGATACTTACGTCGTGACCACCACGTATATGTTGTTTAATGTATGTAGGTATGATATTCACAGCGCACATTGATGTTCGTTCAACATGCGAGAGTCCTGATTTTAAGTCATGACATTGGATAAGTACCTATGTTTTTAAAAACTTTGGAAAAAATAATGAGCAAAGAACTAAGAGAGTTTCTTATGAAGACCCATTTTTAGCATATCTTTCTTAAGTAGTCTTTATTAATTATTATTATTGATATTAAAATGAAAAAGCCAGATATTTATCATTTTAAAGACTTTTAGAAAAAACGAAAGGCACCTTTATGTATATCTAATATTGCATTTAACAAGTTTCTACCTAATAGGTATATAAGTAGGTAGGAGTGGCTTCAATAGTTTCGTACAATGGCTTATGGCATGTACGTACTCGCACGATACAATACCTATGCACGCTATTTTACTGAACTAATATGTAAAGTATTACGATTTATGTAGGTATAGGTAGGAAGGTAGGTACTACCAATATTATATACTTAAAAAATTTAATGGACTGACAAAGAGAAATATCAGAGTTTTTTTATATTCGGCTGTGGAACCCTCCAAGGGCAATAATCATTTGCATGATAATATTAATTAGATCTTTACGCTAATTTATTTTCCTCATCAAAACTTGATTTATCGATTTTGCAATTTAATTAAAAATGACCACTTTCAATGGACATTACGGGTCGGTTTCTTACTAATTATTCTTTATCTAATCAGAGATCAGGAACGGGTTTATAAATTCGTTAGCTTTTTTTATACTTAAGATCGATAGCGGTGAGGTGTCGCAGGGACAGCACTAATTATTTATACTTTTGATTTGTGAGTCATCAATTAAGAGCCATACGTAAGTAAAAGCGAGAGGAAAAAATATCAAATTTTATATAGGTACCTACATAATTACCTTACCTACTTAGTTTTTTTTACTTATTATCACACTGAACTTCTAAAATATACGGATAAGCTATGAATATAACGAGGAGACGTTCCTTAAGTGAAACATTTCGTTTTTAGATGTTAGTAAGGAAAAGTAAATAAATTAAAATTGTTCATGTTTAGTGTGCTGTCGCCCTAAGCACGTCACATTTACGAACAAAGTGGGAAAATTTATGAAAATTAAATGTCATTCCGTAACAAAGGCCGATCATGCTATTGACGTAAAGCCCAGTTCACACGATACGATCGGGCGCTTTCGTGGGACACGAAATTGTATTTTTTCAACACCAATTACATAACTAAATGTGATGGAAAACAAAACCGTTGTACAAATGAGGTCTAGTAAATACGAATAAATTGTTAGATGTTTGTTTTGTATGGATACGACGTTTGAGATTATCTTGTCAATACTAAAGTATAGTATTAGATTTTTGGGCGGAGATAACAAGGGTTTTACCAATTTTAGCCTACCTACTTACTCGTAAGCGTCATTCGTAACTATAACAGCTAAAAACCAACTTGTAAATAAATAAATAGTCTGCGTGTATTTTTTGGTTTGTTTTTCAATCAATGTGTAGATATCACTGACTGACCTCTATAATACAAGTATGCTGGACTTCAGAGTGTCAACGTAAAAGTGAGACACTTGATTTGCGCCATTTTGGCGTGGCGTGAGCGTCCATGACGTCTATTTTAGTAGGTACCTACCGGGGAACTTCGATGGGGGCGCTTCTAATCGGCATAAAAAAGGAACTGTCATATTTTGTATAGAATATTTAGTCCAGTTTACCCAAAGATTTAAATCGCCAGATGGGCCCTAAACCTCCAAAAACTTCCACGTTTTTGTCTTGTGTGACACGTTGTTACTCTCTTTGACACATTAGTGAAACTTTAGCATGTTGAGAGCACTCACTCAACATATTTGTGGACGTTTTTGATGTGCGCAATGTAGGCTTAGGGCCCATCTAGCGATTTAAATCTTTGAGTTTACCTACATATTATAGCTCGGTCAGTGGCGTCATACAGTCAAAAGCGCGGTTAAAAGCTAGTTAAATATAACTTAGTTAAATATAACTTTCATAGTTGATAGTGATGTCCACGAGTGTAAAATAACAAACAGTCTCGATTAAAATACTTAATTAACTTCACAAAAAATCCACAATGCCGGCGCAAGCGCATCACGTATAGAAATCGTAGCTGCGTCCACTTTTCTTACGACCGCAATCAAAACGTGATTGTCGCGCATTCCCAAAAAACTTTACTTAATTGTGTTGGCGATGATGATATAAACAGTAATTACCTCGGCGACCAAAAATGTTATTAAAATACGCTTAACCGACACGCTCCGAGTATTCTCCTCCGCGGGACGAGGTGGAATTTAAAAAGAAACCATGCACTTATGTTATAATGCGAGGTGACGATAGAATTTAGAAGCGATTATGAAAACGATACTTTGTTCCTTTAATTTTACGAAAAGGTACCTGTGTACTTCGTTAATACGATACATGGGTGTTGAAATATTTTCATCAAACGATTGCATGTAGATATTTTTATTGAATTAATAGAGTGAAATCTAACTTAGTCGATACCTACCCACGTACTTAATGAGTACCGAAAAAAAAATCAAAATAAAAAAAATCACATCATTGACGTTAGTTACATGAATATAGAAACATATCAGACAGTCCTGGGTCAGTCGTATTCATGGTTGATTATAAAAAAAAACACCTCACTAAGATTCTAAGGTAAGGGTATAGACTCTACCTACTTAGCTGAAAGAAATCTCTGAAGGATAATAAGCTATATCCTGTGCTGTTTTTATTTCTTGTTTTGTTATTAGTTTTTTGTAATTGATAATAATTAACAAAAATAAATAATAATCCTTATCTACCTCAGACATAAAGCGATAATGTGTATTGACAACAGATATTTTTACAAGTGTAAAAAAAACTTATAAAAGTGCAACGAAGGTGAGACTAATTTGCAATTTAAGAAGGATACAGCTCGATTCGCAAATTAAAAGATGTTAAAAAATAAATACGTGTACGAATTTACACTAATAATTTGTAAGGCCTACATTATTATAACATAAACAAAAAGAAAAAACGCAAAAAGCGTTCAGCACTCGGCCAAAAACATGCTAAAAAATCAAAATTCAGACCGTAATATTACTAAAGTGAATGGGGGCCATTGAGAAACCTTAATGCACTCCCCAGATCGGCATCAACCTGGAATCGTTAGTATTGGTATTAAAAAAGATATGAGCTTTTTAATGGCTATTAAAAACCACACCTGTTTCGACCAAGAAGCGTTTGAGGCGGTACACTTTCGAAAATAATTATTGATAATTATTATGTAAAAATTTCGCAGCAGTCTCGCCTCGGGGTGCTATTGTCTTAAGGTAATTTTTATTGGTCTGAAACCCCGGACAATGGCCGCCGCAGGGTTAACTCTGTACATCGGATGATCATTGGATGCGAGCTTACTCGTCGCTGTTGGACATAATATCAATGGATCGTTTAGGTGTTTTCCATGTAATATGTACTCGTACATTGGTATAAGAAAACATTAAGCTACTTCTTTTTTGTTCCGATTACCATATCTAATAATGAGTGCATTTAGGATCTCGTCTCATAAAAAAACTCAGGGACATCTGTGTAAATGTATATAGAACCAATTTTCAATTAATAGGAAAATAATAAATTAATTTAATAGGAAGTGAAACTTAAGCGAGTTCAGACATTTTCTGTATTTCCATACATATAAGTAACGTAAATATACTTACTTATACCTATGTGTTTTTCTCTAATAGACATAGTAACCATGGTGTAATTTAAAATTTGCTCAATCAAACCAGTGGCAAAGGAAGTCTAGTGTCCAACATTCAAATAGATATAATATTGATAATACTTGTATTATAAAATATAGAACGGTGAATTTCACATAATGCAGATATAACAAGCCAATGTTATTTAGCCCAATAATTAAACCATAAAGTGAGATAAAGATACAATATAATAGGTACCTAATACAACTTGAAAAACACCGAAGCGAACTAATCCAGTCTGATTTACAATTACATGTAATTATTGGCCTTAACTATTAATTGCCAGCAATATTAATTATCACAAAGCGAATGTTCCGCAGATACGTGTCGCAAATTAAACTGATTATTTTTAAACATAAAACAAATTGCGCTGTAAAATGTTATGACCCTGCTAACGTCGCCTAATTTTATTGCTATTACTAGTGATGCCCGCGGCTTCGTCTGATTGAAAATGAAAATCATTGATATAATATAATACCTACTAAGGATTTCGGGTCAGCGCTAAAAAGTGTCCGAACCTAACGAAAGCCAAAACGCGAAAAGTTTTCCAATCCCACCCTAGCAAAATTAGGCTGTATAGTAATGGTTTAAGACATAAATTACAATGTTTTAGTTAGTTTATAAAAATACCCATGTACCCATGTTCTCGTGAGACTTTTTCCTTGAATTTCGTATCACACCCGGGGTCCATAGATTTATATATGCCAGTGATGAAATTCTTTATTTTTCACTTTAAGGTCAAATTTCAACCGCCAAGCTCAGAACGTAGTCCCTAGATTGTGTAAGAAAAATATATTCATCGTTATCGTAATCGTCTGCAAATTGGTTCTCTGATTTACACCAGATATTCAAGGATTTTGGTAAGTAATTAGTAATTAGGTAGTTTTACGTAAACATAATAATTAACGCGATTCAATCCGAAAATGTCCAGAAACATGAAAATTGAAAACCGAATACTTAGTCGCCCAAACAGCTTCGAACATTGTAAACCATGACGTCAGCATACATTAATTAAAAGAACAAATAGCTTTAATGAATAGTCCGTTTTTGTCCATATAAATTAGCATAAGCCGTGTTCTCAACACCTTTGTATTTATAATACTTAAGCAAGCACCACGTCATAGTTATTTTCAATGCGACAATGAAGTATTCTTGATATACCTTTAAAAAGTCAACCGCATCTGCAACTAAAGTTAATTAAAGTGACACTTGGAATCCATAATAAAATGATCCGAGCGCAATCGTGCTGTAGGTATGCATTCTAGTGATGTAGCAAATTAAATGATGGATCTCAGCTATATCGATATTCGTTTGTAATCGATTATATCAAATATGAAACTGTCGATTCGCATTATACCCATAATAATAAAACGAATTACTAAATGTAGAGCTGTTATTGAAGGTCTACCTACTGAGGATGATGAGAATAAAGATAGGTATCGCTAGCTACGTTTCATTTTACATGTTTTGGGTATTATCATATTATGTAGTTTTCAAACACAGCTACGAAAAGCTTGATAGATACGCTTTAGAAACGGAACTTCTTCTTATCTTTCTTCTTATGATACTTAGTTAGAGAAAGTAGAGTATGACACAAAGGATTAAAGACTATACATTTTAATGTGAGGAAAATTCTGATCAATGGTTATTCCGTAAGTAGTTATTTATAACTAAAATCATCATTCGTCATAATATCGTACTAATGAATGCGATTTTGACTAGATACGCATACAATCATCATCATTATCGAGGTTTAACAATTGGTAACATCACTAGTAAGCGCATTCTACCCAACGCTTTGCGGGAAATTCATAGGGTTGGTCTGTATTCGGACCAGTTTAAAGACGAATAAGGATAATATTAACATAAACAATGAAATCGAGCCGTTTAATTCTGCATTCGTTTTCTTTTTTCCGTATAATAGAGCTGTTACCTACAGGTGCTTGTTTTCTACTAAAATACTTAACTTATTCTTAACAAGTTGAAAACTTCGTCGCGTAACCTACCTTGGTACCTATCCACTAAGAAGTTACTTATTGTACATTTTTGCAAGAATCGAAATAATGCTTATGCAGGCTGCTATTTTTATGGATCCATGGGATATTCTGAAAATAATGAATTCCTATCAATATTTACATCCCATAAGTAACTTCCTAACAGTTTTCATTCATTTCACAATTTAGGTAGGTACTTTAGATCCAAATTTCATAAGCATTCAAAAAATAATTAATTTTCGGCGCAATGTACCTAGATAAAAAAGGTGCTTACGTAGGTACTTCTTACAAACCTTTGTACCTTCGGTAAACCTACAAGTTTTGGATTATTAATTATTTATCTTAGGTATGATGAAAAGTAAAGCAAAAAAATAAATAAAAAATCTATATATTATGTTTATGTGTATTCATTACTTTGCCTTCAAAGTTAGTTTCACCGATCCCCATAATTATTGTCAAGCAATGACCGCTTATCTGCGCAGTGTGGTATCGATTATTTAATAGCAAATATTGATAGCGTTTTGGGAGTTATCGACTATCACTAATTATTGTAAGATAACCCGCTATTACGACAGTGGAGTGCCTTGACAATGTGCCCTTATGGATCTCGTTCAATCACTCTATTTTCGTGTCATTTTTTTATAAAAAAAAGTCTATGTCTTTAAGGGCAATGGGTACATCCGGGCGCGAAAATTCAAAATTTATTTAGTTTTTCACTCATAGTGGGCTAATTATACGTCGAAGGCTAATGGCAATGTGTTTTGCGGGCACAACGTTTATGCATCTACCATGTTTTTAACAAAAACATTGCTCAACACTACTCATTTTCTTCATATTGGTTCCCGATAGCTCGAAATCTGGGAAACTGCAAAAAAATATCTTTCGGGAACCAATATGAGATGAGTGGGAACTTTCGAGCAAAGTTTCTATCAAAAACGTGTAGATGCATAAAAAGTAGGCCCGCAAAATGCATTGCCATAAATCTACAATGTGTAGTTAGTCTAATATTTGCGAAAACCTAAATAAAATTTGAATTTCGCGGGCTGGTAGGGCCGCAACACCTTAAGTTAGATATCTACAGATTAGTAAAATGTCTTTAAATATTCGAGTCCAATAAAACTGTTTCCTATGCAAATTGCGGCCTAATTTTTCTAGTTCTAGTAAATATTTTTTAACTCTTTTGCTATCTCTACTATTTCTTGGGATTATGTTTAAAACTTTAGGTCTAGGGATGTCTTTGTAACCTCAATTAAAAATTTCGGTCAATCTCTTTCAAATAAAGCATGGTGTTTTATATGTAAAGGAAGTCGATGGTGGGTTTGGAATTAAACAATCATTAGGATTAAAAGCAATTAAGATATTATCTAGCTGTAATTATAAAAACACCGATATACCTAGGTATTAGGCATTAACTAAACTATATCTTTAAAAGCATCAATATACTCGTAGGTATGTGGGATTATACGCGGAATCTTATCTTACAGTACATTTTTATGATTTTGTAATTGTTTTATTAATTATATTGCTTATTTACTTGCGAGTCGCGTATTACCAACTAAATATATTATCTATCTTATAGCTGTAGGTATAGGTAAATATCACCCTTAATCCTTATATTGTGAGGTGTGTTTTAAATGTCTATGTTTGTTATTCCTTCACAATAAACTACCAATCCTACTTCGATGAAATTTTAAATGGAGATGGATTATACCCTGGGTTAATACACAATCCATAGACTACTTACGAGTATATCTCATAAATATACATGGTTATAATGGGATAGGTACATACCTATTTATGTGAAAAGCCGAAATTCTCGCGGAGCCGAAACAGCGAGTATATTAATATATACTTGCTAGTATATTAGTAAGTAAATATATCAGGACGTTACACACAATATTTTAATAAAGCCAAAAGTTAGCTTATAGAAAGAACTCCCGAAGTAGAAGTTGCCTAGGACCTAAGATATTATGGATACCTATTATGCCTATTTCGCCTTTGCCTTCACATTGATACTTATTGAATAAAAAATAAATAAAGAAACATTTGCTCACACGAGGCGCTAATACCGGCGCGATGTCAACAGGTACTGGCGCGAAGGCCCGCATAAGCCTCAGGCACTTATCAACAACCAAAATATTGTTATTAAAAACGAAGTGTACAATGTACATAACTGTTACAGAATCATAAATTTATTTCACGCCACCTAAAGCGGGCGGGTCGATAAATTCGTAATAGATCGACACAGTTTAAGATTTACGATCTCATCTCCTTGAATTTAGATTTTTAACTCGTTATGACTAGAGAGACTTAGTTAAGATCAATCATTATGACTCATACTGACATGATTCACTTTTTATTACAATATTTTTGAGTGATTTTGCATTTTCGAAACGATAAGGGGCTGACAAATTTATTTCCTTCAAATCTGATATTTTTTTTCGAGATTTCGTCTGGCATAGTATCAACGAAATTAGTAGGTACCTATAGATATTACAATCCTTATAATAATGAAAGTATGAGTTTGTATGTTTTGATGTGGTATGATCCTCTCAGAATGAATGGTAGAGTATACTCTTCACTTATAGAATGAAGATTGTGCCCTGGATTAACAAACCTGATGCCTACTTTTCATCCCGGAAAAAATGTATGGTTCTTAAAAACCGAACCTTGCTATAGCTATACCTATAGCTACATGAGCTTTAGGAAACTTACTGTAAAGTAGATTGGGAGAGGGAACGGGTAAACCATCACTGGTGGGTCTTTTAAACCTAAATTCAGACATGCAGAGCAAACGAGCATATAACCTAGAAGACCATAATTCAGAATATCTGTTTTTGTCAAGCGTCAAGTGTGCGAATCGAAATCGATCGTTGAACGCTACTCGGCATCGAGATCGGTTCGAGCTGCGGGCAAGTTCGACGTCTGGCCTTGGCGGAACCAGTTCGTCTCGTCCGAGCTCCGAAACACCTCGCGGCAATTATTCAATAAAACAAAAGCATCTCCCCACCTTCGCGAATCGCGTCACATCGAGGAACGCTGTCAGATTAATTTCGCTTAATTAGCGAACTTCACCTGCTTGCTATTATGAGTTTAAACTGAATAACGAATCACCTAACTAACTTATACTTAGGCGCCTATCAAAGATTTTTACCTGACTGCAAGAAAAAGATTTGTTGTTTTCGAATGTGATAGGCCTACGATGTTTCTTTGTTACTTTCTATAGCCTAAAAGCACTCTCCGACTTTGTGTCACATCGAGGAATCTGCTTGTTATTTGAACTGCTTATCTTGTATACTTATGCAAGAACATCTTCGTTTGCAAGAATATTTTCTGAACAGGGACCTTCACTCGATAAGTTTTCAATCGTCTTTAGTCCTCCAATTGTTACCAACAATTTAATTTAAAAAATCGCATAGATACCTAAGTAGGTAGATATAATATCATTTGCCAAAAAGGGACAATGTTAAAACGTCGTTTATTAAATTGATGTAATTGGGAGCATAATTAATAGGTATGGTAGTTCTAAACCAGTCTTAAATCTTTTGCATCAAGACACTTTCCACCAGATGCTGCTTAACTGCAACAAGCTGGCAAGGTAGATAGAAAGGACATCTAAAGCATCTGAAAAAAATCACATTTTCATTGCGACCGTCCACAAAATACATCCGTTATATAAATTTATAAGTACGAAACAAATAAATAAAGGTGTCGTCATTATACTTAAGCAGTAAGTAAATATCCAATATTTTACACTGCCTTTATTAAATAGCAAAAAATTTATTAAGTAATAGAAATTATTCAACTATCTAGAAATATTTCCATAGTACAGCGATGTTATCCTAATCCTAATCCTAATAATATTATAAATGCGAAAGTTTGTGTGTGTGTTTGTTACTCCTTCACGCCTCAACTACTGAACCGATTTGGCTGAAATTTGGAACATAGATGGCTTATAACCTAGATTAAAACATAGGCTACTTTTTATCCCGGAAAAATCCGTAGTTCCCGTGGGATACTCAAAATACCAACTTTTCAAGAGCAATCTATAGCTACATCTATAAATAGATTGTTCAAGCGAACTTGCTTGAAAGCATGTTTAAAGGTTGGAATAGGGAACGATAACGGGAAAATGACGTTTCCCTTAGGATTCATGAAAAAGCGAATTTGACGCGGGCGGGGGCGCGGGCAAAAACTGATGATATTATCACTATAAATGTGAGAATGGCCACTACGTAGGTTCTGAACATAGCACTGTACGCATTTAACAAGTGTGTTTTAGTTGAACAAGGGGATATGGGATAATAATGCTATAAATAATAATGCTATAATACTATAAATAATGCATAATGCTATAAATGTGAAAATGGGTACCTGTATTATAGGTTCCGACATTACATCTGTTTCGCTATTAGCATTTTGTGTTTTAGTTGAGCAATGAGATAAAGGTTAATAATATTATAACTAAGAAAACGGGTACCTATATGATATAGGTTCTGAACTAACATCTGTTTCGTTACTGACAATGTATGTTTTAGTTGAGCTATGGGATATGGTATAGTAATTAGTAATGCTATAAATGTGGAAATGGGTACCTACCCATAAAGGTTCTGTAAGTACAATTGTTTCGCTATTTATAATGTGTGTTTTTGGGTTAAGCAATGGAATACAGGTTAATAATGCTAAAAAGGTGTTCCTGTATAGTTTCTGATATTAGAACTGTTTCGCTATAAAAAATATGTGTTTTAGTTGAGCAATAGAATATGTGATAGTAATTATGCTATAAATGCGAAAATGGATACCTATAAGGTAAAGGTTCTGAAATTATTTCACTCTTAAGCGGATACGTTGATTTTATTTTCGCCCTTCTCACTCTTATGAATACGTTGGTGGGTTAGGTTAGGTTAGGTTAGTATGAAGCGTTGCGGAAGAGTATAACAGAAAAACGTTGTTTTACCTAATTACATTTAAATAACTTAAATGTTGTTCTTTAAATGTGTAATTTAAATGTTGTTCTGAGCGTTTTTTTATACTATAATACTATATAGGTTTACGCTTGACCACAATCTCACCTGATGGAAAGTGTCGATGTGGTCGAAGATGGAGCGCGCTTACCTAGAAGATGCCTATTCACTCTTTTTTTAAAAGCACCCAGGTCGTAACATGCGGGGAACACAGATTTCGGGAGAAAATTCCAAACCTTAGCCATGCGTACTAAAAATGAAGAAGCGAATCGCTTTTTTTGGGAATTATTTTTTTACAGATACATTAAAACAAAAATTACAATTATGTCCATCGTAGTTTTCGATGGAAATTAGAAAAATTGAGATTTTGGAGCAATTTTTGGGAGAATTTTTTGGCGAGAAATTTTTATCCAATCGTGTTTCTGAAGTTGGGTTAACACATATGCTGTTTTTTTCCCAGAAAATCCAGGACTCCCACGGGATTTGTAAAACCCCGAAATTCACGCGGGCGAAGCCGCGGGCAAAAGCTAGTAATATTATAAAGGCGAAAGTTTGTGTGTGTGTATGTTTGTTACTTCTTCACGGCTCAACTACTGAACCGATTTAGCTGAAATTTGGAACATAGGTAGCTTATAACCCGGATTAAAACATAGGCTACTTTTTATCCCGGAAAAATCCACAATTCCCGTGGGATATTGAAAAAACCCAAAATTTCTACAGAAATCTATAGCTACATCTATAGATAGATTGTTCAAGCGAACTTGCTTGAATGCATGTTTAAAGGTTGGAATAGGGAACGATAACGAGAAAATGACGTTTCCCTTAGGATTCATGAAAAAGCGAATTTGACGCGGGCGGGGCCGCGGGCAAAAACTGATGATATTATCACTATAAATGTGAAAATGGCCACTATGTAGGTTATGAACATAGCACTACAGCATTTAACAAGTGTGGTTTAGTTGAACAAGGGGATATGGGATAATAATGCTATAAATAATGCATAATGCTATAAATGTGAAAATGGGTACCCGTATTATAGGTTCCGACATTACAACTGTTTCGCTATTAGCATTTTGTGTTTTAGTTGAGCAATGAGATACAGGTTAATAATATTATAACTATGAAAACGGGTACCTATATGATATAGGTTCTGAACTAACATCTGTTTCGTTACTGACAATGTATGTTTTAGTTGAGCTATGGGATATGGTATAGTAATTAGTAATGCTATAAATGTGGAAATGGGTACATACCCATAAAGATTCTGAAAGTACAATTGTTTCGCTATTTATAATGTGTGTTTTGGTTAATAATGCTAAAAAGGTGTTCCTGTATAGTTTCTGATATTAGAACTGTTCCGCTATTAAAAATATGTGTTTTAGTTGAGCAATAGAATATGTGATAGTAATTATGCTATAAATGCGAAAATGGATACCTATAAGGTAAAGGTTCTGAAATTATTTCACTCTTAAGCGGATACGTTGATCTTATTTTCGTCCTTCTCACTCTTATGAATACGTTGGTGGGTTAGGTAAGGTTAGGTTAATATGCAGCGTTGCGGGAGAATATAACAGGAAAAGGTTGTTTTACCTAAATACTTCAAAAACTAAGCCAGTTATTTAAATGACGTTCTGAGCGTTTTTGGGAATTATTTTTTACCGATACATTAAAACAAAAATTACAATTATGTCCATCGTAGTTTTCGATGGAAATTAGAAAAATGAAGATTTTGGAGCTTTTTGGCGAGAAATTTTTATCCAATCGTGTTTCTGAAGTTAGGGTAACACATGTGCTGTTTTTTTTCCAGAAAATCCAGGACTCCCATGGGATTTGTAAAACCCCGAAATTCACGCGGGCGAAGCCGCGGGCAAAAGCTAGTAATGAATAACTTTTTAATAATTATAGAAGTCTGTGAATAAAGTAGGTCAATATGTGACACATTTTGATTTCATAATTCGAACTTTAAGCAATGAGCGTAGATAAAATATAGTTATTATTATCTTTTATATGTGAGCAAGGTTAGATAAACTAACATACAGCATCTAATTATTGTTCAATCAATGAGAACTTGAAATCTTACCTAGAGCTAAGTACTTAGGTGTCGTAAGGTCATGTAGGTGCCTAAGTACATTTAATTGCTCACTGAAGTACCTGATCCAGTTAGCACAATTCAAAATCTGTGTAATTTTAACTAAACTATAAAAAGGGGACACATTGCAATTATTATCTACATCATGGAAATGTATTATTAAAGTAAGGCATATTATAGAGCATGTATAATCATAAGTCACAATACATAAAGGGAATCTCTAGCACAGAATCGGAGGCTCCTTTCTACAGGCACGTGTTTGACGAACTGCGTTCCATTATCAAAGGTTCCTTCCTACAAAAGAAACCTAAAGCACGAGTCTGAAAAGTGAACCACGAAATTTGATATGGCACAAGGCATTAACTGTTAACCGGTGAGACGCCTCTCTAGCTATTGTGAGTGCTAGGCGCGAGCCGTACGAAATATTTCAAATGCAAATCGTGCTAATGCCGTGAATGTAATAGTTTGTCGTGGTCTGCGCACGCGCCGCGTACACCGGAAACAAATTATCATACCCATGTATGATACACAAGCGTGGCGAGTACGAAACCGAAAAACTTATTGATGACACCGGTCACCGGGCACAGATAAATTGAGCTAAACGAGAAAATGGAACCAGAATATGGACGCCGTAATCACTTGGACACACAACCGTCGCACGTCGGTCTTTACAATATAAATAAAGAATTGGGTATTTCTTCAAATGAACCGTTAGAATTATTATCTTCATACAAATTTTCTCATCCTTGACTGTTGATTTCTTAACTGAAGCTCGGTTGTTATACAAATACGCTTGCCTGTATAAATGTATTAAATAATATCTACAAATTAGTATTTTATATAAATGACTAAACAAGTAATAACCGACAATTTGTTGAACAAACACTAAAACGGTTTCGAAACAGTTGCCGTCAGAATTCGGCTTTAAAGTTTCGGTTTGTTGACGAATCGATTTTTTTGATAGGTCGACGTTTGCGTATTAGAACACGACCGTTGGTGAACAAAGTTTATGACCTTATCTACCCGTACCTGCTTGTGAATTTGAATCCACGTACTTTGAACAGTTTTAGGGTAAAATGCAGGTCGCACGCGCCGAATTAACGGTTTTCACGGTTACGTCATGAATTCAAATTTGGAATCCATTGATAATGCCCCGTTTAGTTGGATATACAGAATAGACCTCATCCTGTTATGTCTTTGTAGAGCAATAGTGACAGGGTTGCCAGAAATTACTACTTGGACTACAGAAATTAGTTGATTTAATCGGAAACATAGACAACAGGAATAATGAAAAATGTATGCTTGTAGTAAAATTGTACTAACTAATGCAATTTTGGCACATTTTGTAAGGTCCATGTTTTTGCTCACATGTTTATCAGAGAATGGAAGCAGAATTTTCAACTTAGGAAGCACTGAAAATGTATTCAAAATCGGCTCAGTAGTTTAAGAGTGACTAATTAAAAACTTAAAGCATGTTTACAGTAAACACCTGGCTTAACAAATAATAATATTTTTAATTATTACAAACACATTATTAACCTGAAGTCAAAAAAGGCACCGGGATATGATCTCATTACAGCTGAGGTTTTAAAGCAATTGCCAAGAAAAGGAATTGTCCTGATAACAATATTGTTCAATGCAATACTAAGACTGCAGTATTTCCCATCGCTCTGGAAAGTGTCCATCATAAACATGATACCTAAACCTGGAAAGCCTCCTACAGAAGTGTCTTCATACAGGCCAATAAGCCTACTTCCACTATTGTCTAAAATCTTTGAGAAAATATTGCTCAAACGTATCGGACCAGTATTAGAAGAACAGAATATAATACCAGACCACCAATTTGGCTTTCGATCTCAGCATGGAACGACAGAACAAATTCATAGAATTGCGCACACTGTTCGACAAACTTTGGAAAGAAAGGAATACTGTTCTGCTGTTTTCCTTGATATTCAACAAGCCTTTGATAGAGTGTGGCACAAAGGGCTCCTCTACAAGCTAAAACTTTGTTTACCAAACACGGCTTATATGCTTATTAAGTCGTATCTGTCTGAGAGAATTTTCCAGGTCAAATGTGATGACAGTTTATCATCTCTGTACCCAATAGAAGCAGGAGTACCACAAGGATCTGTGCTGGGACCTACTCTGTATACAATATACACTGCAGACTTGCCCCTGTCTGAACATGTGATAACGGCAACGTACGCCGATGACACTGCTATTCTTGCTTGTGACAAGGACGCCAACAATGCATCTTTTAAACTGCAGCAACATTTAAATAAACTGAACTCCTGGCTCAAACAATGGAGAATCAGAGCTAGTCCAGCAAAATCGAGTCATATAACTTTCACTCTAAAGAAGGGGGATTGCCCACCAGTGACACTGAACGACAAAATCCTGCCGCACCATACGACCGTGAAATATTTGGGAATACATCTGGACCGAAGATTGACCTGGAAAGATCACATAAAAGCTAAAAGAGACCAAGCTAACTGGAAATTCCGGGAATTGTATTGGCTAATAGGAAGGAATTCATCATTGAGCCTTGAAAACAAGCTCATAATATATAAATGCATCATCAAACCTATATGGACGTATGGCATCCAACTCTGGGGTTCTGCAAGTCACTCCAATATAGAAATATTGCAGCGCTTTCAAAATAATGTACTGAAAGTCATATGCAATGCTCCATGGTTCACCAAAACCTCCGAAGTGCACCAATACCTAGCCATGCCAACCGTCAGAGATGAAATAGAGAGGTCAATTGGATCCTACAAAAAGAGACTAGAACAACATAAAAACAGTCTGGCTGTCAAACTCCTCGACACCAGAGACTGCACAGTTCGCCTAAAAAGGACACAACTGGCCAACATTGTTTAAGACTTTTTTTCAAATAAGGGATGCTGCATTATTGGATGGGCTAAACCCAAAAAGCCTCAACATTATAGACCTCAAATCTGATTATGGTCAAAAGACTGATCTCAGATAGAGAGACAAAACTAGAGAAAAAAAAAAAAAAAAAAAAAAAAAAAAAAAAAAAAAAAATTATTACAAACCATACAAAGACAACTTCAGGTACCTACCTATTAAACTATAAAAATGTTTTATTTCTAAACAGTACCTATCAAGTAGGTATATAGTACCTACTGTACTCTTGAAGACAAATAGGTACCTACAAGCTTAGTAAAAAATGTTATCTGCCTTTTTATCTGTGGTCCATCTCAACGAGCCGTCACGATGGCCCTTATCTGTGAAGTGTCTGTGCCGCGCGTTTCCCAGGCCGATAAACTTAGTTCATCTACCGCACGACAGATGGCGTTGTAAGTCGCGGCGGAACCGTGACCAAACGTAGCCTATCACGTGAAATAACTACATACGATTTGCGTAAGATCAAACAAACTATAGACATACGTTTTCTTAAACGAGTTTAATTTCGCTAGAGGAAATCCACTATTTTTCACTCAGATTTACATCTGCTCAGATTATTACGCCTTAAGAATAAGAATAAGAATACCTAGTGCATAATAAAATATTCAATGATTTTTTTAAATAATCATGAGTCATGACGTAAGAGTTAGTAAGAGTCGTGCATTCGTCATGAGGTATACCAATAGGTAACTTGTATACCTACAGTAGACAGGTACACACCATAGATCTACTTAAATAAATCTATCTGTACGCAGAAAATAGAGTTGGGATCTACTTAAAAATAAAATGGGACTCGTACTTGACACTGTAGGTAAAGTAAAAAATCTAAGACGATATATTGCAATTAATTACATACCTACAAATATGAGCGAGCTCTTAACCCGTTAACTGTCTAGGTCTCTAGGAGTTACAATGATTGTGTTGAAGATTTTATACCTAGTTGAAACTAACTAAGCTACTAAAAAGAAAACCTAAATCAAATAATATTACGTGATTTTTTATTATCTACCATTTATTTTATTACAACTCAATAATATTTTTAACAATGTTTCTAAAATATAAAATTAAAAAAAATTAAAAAATCCACTACTACTGCCTTCTGTATACGGCCTTTGATTCAACAGTCGAGCGAAAGCCTCTTAAGATGTTGGTCGAAGCTTAATATTAATTTCATTTGATTCATGATTAATATTATACCTACGCTTCAAAATAAAGATCATAAATATATCGCACGCTACATAAACACTAAGTTGAACTTTTATCCGCACATATAGTTAACAATTCAAGGCACTGTCTCTATCCGTAGCAAAACAATATGCAAAATAAATCGATTTGAATACCGACGGTGGCGCCATTGTTGTGCTGTTCGCACCGGCCCGTTGCGCCTACGCAGCTTTATCAATTATATATACTGTGCTCTGTAATAAATTAAATATTGTTTGATCACTGATACGGATCTAAGGTCGTTTTGATTAATGACCGTATCTGTCCCGAATAACGTCTGGGCGATATCGGGACGGGTCGGCGCGATCTCGCAAGATGGCCGCCCCGGTGCGCGCGCGCAACACGTTTGTTTTGTAAAAGAAAAATTCCATAGTTACAATTAAGAAAAAAGTTGTAGAATTAGTTTGAGTAGTGAGTAAGTCTTATTTCTTCTAGGTAGGTACACCTATATGGGCTGACTTTGTTGTGACTTGTAAGCCATTATTAGTGCAGGACATTGTCACCATTGCCTCATCATGTACAATGTCTATTATAATTTTAACAATCATGGTTAATTAAAAATGTTTGAATTAACATGTTTTAGCGACCACTAGCATTTTAGTAGGCGACTAGCGAGAACATTTTATATGTGTGTAATAAAACTAAAAATATTTACCAATAGCAATATTGTTGTTTTCTTCCAAATTATAGAAATTCCTCAGTCAAAGCATAGAGCTTAAATCCAAGTCATTGATTGGTAGAGAGTAGAGAGTAGAGACCAAACATCTATCTAGGTAAGTACATGAATCCTAAATCAAGATATGTAATTTATGGAAAAACACTCTGCAGGCACTACTTAGCTGAATATACCTATTATAAATTCATAAAATAAGCTTTTTGATTAACGAGATTAAATCATGTTTATATACCTATATGACCCTCAATTACTTATGCTTATGAAGCCAAAGTATAAACTTAAACCATCAACAATAATTTCTTGTTTGGATCTCAGAACTAAATACTTAGCTGAAAACTTGTGAAATAATACCTACTTATTATGTTTAAGGTTCCTCTCTATCTAGATATCTTCTTGTTATCTTGAAACAACAAATATATTTATTTCGAGATGTTAGAAACACACACACAGTACACCTACAGTTAGAGTTTATTTTACTTACCTAGGTACCTACTTACCTACTTCGATACGTATAACCTATCGCATAGGTTCCTACCTAGTATATATCTAGACGGATCTAAGTAGATCCTTGAAAAAGACAATAACCATCACTATTAGCAAAATAGGCGAGGATTCAATAATTATTTACTTACAGATTTAAACATCAGGAGATAATTAACATACCTAGATTAATATTTTTTATTATAATATTGGTAATTAATAATTAATATTAATCACGATTAATTTATGTGAAGTGTCGAACTAGACATCTGTATCCACAGGGCCGCATTTAAAACAAATTGAAGCCCAGGCTCATTGGTGTATTGGGGCCCCTATTTCTTTCATAGAGGATTATTAAATTTAAAAACCAACAGTAAAATAATCTTATTCTTAAATTATCTGAAACATACTTAATTACTGACATCGAAATGCCTCATTTGTGTTTAATGCCCAAACTCATAGGTATTAAATAAATAGTTTAATAAGCAATTCGAGCTAGTAAATGTTTGATTTAATTCAAATAAATATTAAAGGTATTATCTCAATATCAGATTGTAAATATCGGATAGATAGCTGTTAATGATTTTGAAGAAATTATGTTCTCCCTCATCAATTGCGGGGCCCCGCGCAATTGTCCAAATTGTCTAAAGGAAAAGAGGGACTTTGTAGGTACCTATCCAACTCTTTTGTAACATGCAAACCATAATAAAGTATAATTCTAATAAGAAAATGTAGGTACATATCTAACTACGTACTCGTATCTACCTACTAATGTAACTTTTTAAAAATGTTACCTCGGTTCACTACTTTTAAGGCAATCTCTTTAATTGCACAACAGGCACTTACCTACTATAAAATATCGATTCAATTTCAAAATACCTAATCTTATTACGATTTGTAACTCTAAAAATACAATCTAATAAAATTTTATGGTTTAAGGTAGGTAGGTATTCGTACGATTTTTATAACGAGATCCTAATTTCGAAATAATAATTTGGGCTCAACGCGTAAAATGGCTTTGATTTTTTTGAAATTTTATGCTGATTAAGTAGTGTACCCACATCAAATTAATGTTTGCGACGGTTTAAAATAATTTGTATCATAAAAATTTACATCTCTCAAACTTAAACAAGGCGAGGTAATTTAACACAAAATTCACATAAACTTAATTATCTTATTTGACTTAATTTGTTCCAGGTTTTCTACTTTTTGTAGAGACCTTCCAATTTTATTATTTTGTAGATCCTTATAAGCCTTTATCCAGGTTTTTTCACAAAAGTCTGATAAGCAGTGTGCTCAAATTTTTCTTATGGGATTCTAATAATTGCTCTACCAATAAGTTTTGAACCTCCTGTTTATATCTACACAGTTATTTCATTTTAAAATTAACAATTATCTAGCAGTAAACTCATTGAAACACGAATTTTCAATGTATCACATTTTAATAGAAAAATCATAGCTACCTAATTCTAAACCAAAAATCGTTATCATCATAGTATTGTTTTTACTTTATCTGAAAGGCCTGTATAAACAAACAACTGTAAAATCCGAGACGCAGTAAAAACGGCTCTCTGAACGGCCTCTTGTTCAAAATGTGATAATTTTGGCAGAATCAGTTTCAGCAGTGAGATCCCAGATTGTGGTAAACACTACGAATTTTTATCAAAACAACACGAAATTAACAATAAAACGAAAAAGCAAATTAATAAATGACTAACGATATTAGAATCAATGTGCATATTCACTCTATCGATAGAGTTGATCTCCGTGAAAAGTGCGAGTCCCATTAAAAAGATAATGAAATGCAAATAAGAACCTGTGAGCATCGCCCGCAGTAGCCGCTAAGCACGTCCCTGCGGCATAACACGCCACTGACACTCGTCCGATACTCGTACAACTCAAACAACACTGGGCGGTTAGTCAAAACACAAACACGATCACACTGAACTGTTAATGAGGAACTGGTGTTGATGAGCTAGAGCTAGTCTTGTATCGTTCGGTCGGGCGAGCACGCGCGACGTTGCACTGTCGACGGTCGCCGGCACACTGCGCGGCCGGTCGCGGCGGCCCCCCGCTCCGCGCTGCCGCCCCGCGCACCCGGGGGCGGGGCTCGAGCGAGGCGAGGCGAGCTTAATTACGCTTAGCGGGCGAAGCGGGACGGCGATAGAGTGGGCGCGAGCTATTAGCGCGCGGAGAGCGGGACGACGCTCGTCTTAAGTATTTTGTATAAGTAATGAGGGGCGCGCGGGGGTGCGCGGCGGGGGAGGGGGCGGCGAGCGCATCTCCCGCCAATCTTTAATGTTGATTGCGTCCGCCGCCGCCTCTCGGCCCTCATTAACGCGGCCCCGCCTCGGCGTTAATTACGCGCGTAATTGAGGATCCGCACACAATCGCTTTTTATGCGGATTCCGCGATTCGAGATTTCTTTTCGGCTCGCTGCTCTTAAGATGGTCGCGTTGCGGTTTCTAATTGGACGTAACATTGTTCTTACGATTCATAAGATTTGCACGATGTTCATTGTTCACCCTTTGCAAGTATAATCTCAGTAGAGTCAGTAGGTACCTAGAGGTAGTTCTTACCTAGATGCTCATTAAAGTAATTTGAGATGAAACATCTACCAGTACCTAGATTGGTAGGCTAACCTAACCTAACCTAGGTAAGTACCTACCTACCTACTAATATTAGGTACGTACAGCTGGACCTGCGATTTTTTCGAATGAGGACAGAAACTTGATAAGTAGTGGCGCTCGTTGCTCCAGAATTCACCCCTCTCCTTTCTTTATGTGACCTTTATTTTACACGTCAACCCATGTAGGTTGGTAGGCTTACTAGGCACTTTTTGGAGCTATTTTTTATTTTTAATTAAGTAGGGAGCTGTATTATAATACCTATTATTTTGCCGCCCCATTAAACTTCCGCCCCGGGCGATAACCAGCTTTGCCCCCCCTGGATCCGGAGCTGGTTACCTACCTAAAATAAGACTCTAGACGGGTATACATTATGTACCTTAGTATAATATAATAAAAGCAGTATTAAATAAAGTCTCTACCTAGTTAAGTAAGTTATTAGTCCTACTTCCCTATACCTATACCTAAGTAACTCGACAAGCGTTTTTCAAGTTTTAGATAGACTTAGTGGGGATAGGTAGGTAGAGGTACCCAGGCAGGTACATGTCTATCTATACTATGAATACCAATAACATAACCTACCTACCAACCAATAACATGTATCTAGCTATATTATACCTACTGGCTACTAGTTATTTTAGTTTATTTATGGATTAAGTATATAACCTATCTACCACATTGATTAATACCTACCACTTAGGAAAAGTCGTCTTAATTTAGTCATTACCACTGATAAGAAAACTCAGGATATGGGCATCCGGACGATTTAGGTACGTACCTACCTAAACCTTTTTTGTACGAGAATACAATAGCGCTATCTTTCTAAATTCTATAGGTGGCTACTGGCCGCTGAGCGAACTAAGTATACAGCGTGGTCTCACTGTTGGTGGCAAAACAAGCATTCTTGACACCGATAAACTCGTCACATTTTTTGGCGCCGTCCGCCCTATCCAGGGTAAATGTGTTTTGTCGTTACACACCTTTTTAGGTCCATAAAAGTCACATGCTAATTAATGATGACTGAGACTGCCATCCACCGTGCTTTACTATGTACTTATACCTAGATACGTCAATCGAAGAGAACATACTTAAGAGTCCGCTTAACCCACGATGTCTCCCATATAAACCCGGTTACAATATCTGTGGACCTGGCTCGATGACGTCACGTCGTGTCAGCGCTCTGATATGGTGCGCAAAACAATCAAGCCGGGGCGAGCGCGGGGAGGTGAAAGGAGAACGGGAAGGGGGTACCTACGCATTCCAGCGAGGTCCACAGATATTGTAACCGAGTTGTACATTCGTAATACCAAAATCATTTGTAATTCGTGCAAAATTCGATCATGTTGTGGTGTTCGGGTTCATACCTATAGTAGGTAATAATCTATGCTCCTGGACATATCTGGTTTTGCTTATTTTTATGTCAAAGAGGACATGTTTTCTGCTTATTTGTTTTGTAATAAAAACAACACTTTCTCACGTCGCATTAGTTCAGGAGCACAGTTTTTAGTGTCCAGCTAAAGAAAAACACCAGTTAATTAAGAAAGTTACAAGTTTTCATTCATAATTTTTGGTATTACGGAACTCGACCAAAGTTATCAAAATTTTGATCAAAATTGATTATTATTTCGTTTTACAGAAGTATTTCCGAACCAAATATGGCCAGGAGCATAGATTATTACTAAGTATATGATTTGGTATTTTGAATGAATGGAGACATCGTAGTCCACAGGACTCTTAAGCGTTTTTGACAGAGTGGGGCGCGTCTTCGTGGGTTGAAATATCTACCTACCTTTGAAAAGTACTAAGAGCTTCAATATCACAAAACTCAAAATTCAAAATTTATTAACTAAACATACTTATCTACTTAATAAATGAAAGACTGGGTTCGTAAATGCTAGAATAGGTAAGTACCTACCTAGCGAGTAAATGCTAGAATAAGTAAGGATAGTGTTAAAGTGGTATTAACATGCTACTAAAGTAGGTATCAAGCATGAGGATGTCCGAGGGGGTTTTAGTGGGTAAAAATCCCACATAATCCAATTGGATATATCAGTAGAGATATCGCCCCGTAATAAAAAAAAAGCTTGATACCTTTTTTTTCCTATTCGCCTAATTAAAATAATAACCAGCCAAGTGTGAGTCGAACTCACGCACGAAGGGTCCCGTACCCATTATACCTACCTATTTATAAAAATAGCAAAAAATCACGTTTGATTTTAGGTTTTTGGTGAAAAATCGAATTAAAGTCGGAGTATTCAATCATGGCCGCATGATGGAAAGCAATGAAGTGAGAAACTTCGAGGATTCCCATACCTACCCAATAAAAGCCTATAGGTACCCAGATTATATACTTGGCTGCAACAGAACCAGGAAAGAAAGGTTTCCATATTCTGCAGTGTTTAGCGGTTAGTATATCAGAAATGTGGAACAAAACCGTTTCGTTCTAGTTCACTAGATATCCTCCACATAAAGAAGTAGATACCTACTTACATCCATGGGATCAGAAACTTCAGTAGGTAGGTACTTAAACCATTTTGTATCAATTTCAACTTGATACCTATCTCTACTCTGAAAATAATCGAGTGTGACAGACGGACGGACGGACGGAGAAAGTCCCACCACCATAATGGTTCCATTTTTACCATTTTGGTATAGAACCCTAAAAAGGTCTGGAAGTGCAGGCGGTTAGACGGACAGCAAAGTCACCCTTTACGTTCCTATCGTTACCGTTATCCTTTACGTAGGTACGAGTTCGTTTTCCTCAACGCTGTACGGAACTCTAAACCCAGCTAAGTAGATATTATGTTCAAGTAAGTGCAAGTGTACGGTAGTAATAAATACCTAAACAAATAAATAAGTATACGAACAGGGCCACCCATGGCGCATGCGCAAAAAATATGCCACTGTAATGCCATCTGTCACTGTTTAAATAGGCTTCTGAGTTGGCCCAAAAACAGTTTTAATTTCTACGCAGTTGCTTCTTAAAGAATTTTTAGTAGGTATATATAACCTAGGTATAACTATAGAAACTCTGTTCATATTATGCGATGGTAATTTTTATTTTTATTTAATCCCCTAGGTACGGCACGGTATTTTTTTCGACAGTTTGCCCAATAAATAAAAAACTATCGAACGTAAAAACAAATAAAAATCGGTTTTAGAATACACAAGTAACGCTTTTTCATATGATACCCCACCAAATATTGTTATCCATTTTGAAATTTCGACGACCCGGTTTTACCCCCTTTTGAAATATAAATGAAATCGATTTTCAGTTTTTTATAATTTCATGTCCATATATTTTTAATACTTAGTTACTGAAATAAAGCGTTGTGACACACAGACCGACAGACATACAGACCGGCGATAAAGTGATCTTATAAGGGTTTCGTTATTTTTTCTTTTGAGGTAGGTAGGTCCAAGGCACAGTACCCTAAAGGTACCCTAAAGGTTTCGTTATTTTTTCTTTTGAGGTAGGTAGGTCCAAGGCACAGTACCCTAAAGGTACCCTAAAGGTAGAAGATCTACATGTTATATTTTTTCTAGAATAAGTTATTTTCGTTTCGAAATGTGAGAAAACTTTATACGACCTCTCCTTTTCTTAGTAGACGAAATTAATGGTGATATACTTATTACTGAAACGTAGATGAGTAGTAAGTTTAGTAATAAAGTAATATTTATATTAAGTACGTAGGTAGGTATCTACGTAAGGAGTAATGACTAATGTGCTGTATTATGCAACAGATAAGCAGATAAGTATCGGCACCGCAGTTATACTTATTTTAGATAAATGCGAGCAAAAACAAAAATAAAAACTACCCAGGTAGGTACTTAACACATAAGGTATCAACTCGGAATGTCGCCAACTAAGTACTTACATTATAATTGTTACTAAACTTCATTTAAAATTTATAAGCGAACCCAGCCTATTAATTACTAGGGCATTTTATAACGTCAACGACTGACAGACTGACAGTTATGAAGTAACCGGGCTCAGTTAATTTATCATACACTGACATACTTAAGGTGGTTGGGTAAAAGTAGCCCGCCTAATTTAAAATTTATTTACCTAGTTTTTTGCAAATAGTACTAAATTAATTAATTATAATAATTATTATACATTTTTAGTTAGGTTAGGTTAAGTAGGTACATAGGTAGGTACTTTGTTTAGATTTTGGCAATGATAATTGCGCAAATAATAGATATAACTAATAGTTGTAATCCCTATTTAGGTCATAAGTAGGTACATACTCTCTCAATCGCCAAAAATATTCAATTTGAGAATCGTTTATGGTTCAAAAATAAAATTCACGGTATAGTTACCTAAGTATTAGTAAACCTAAACCAATATAAATTCTCTAGAACTCGACTATTTTCTTTTCTCAAACAAGCTTTGAAATTTGAGCATTATTTTTTATTTAAAGAAAACCGAGCGGTCATGCCGACACTTTCTTAATACAAACATAGAACTGTGATTACTTACTACATTATTTGACGTAATATGTTCAAACTAAAGTATCAACGACATAAAGGTATAAGTAGATGTTAGAAAAACAATAATTATATTTCATACATTTTATTCTTCAATAATAATAAACACAATCAGGTATACTTTCATTGTACTGGCAATTTCGCACTTTTATTTATTTTGTTTTTTAAAACTGACCACCCTGATGGACACGCTGTCCCAGCCTACGTCCGCGCCATGCTTCATTCTTTTATTGTGCGCGGCAATGAGCACTCGACTACAAAAACACGTCTCGTTTTTGTTAATTTAGGTTCAAAGTAAAAAAAATTAAGTGTTCAGTGTTAAAACTTGCTTAATTTTCTATACTGATAATGCTTAGACGCTAGTAAAATTTATTATTATAACAAAAATAAAATCAAATCAAATCATATAATTGTGCATTCATCTTCGTCAGACTCCGAGGAAAGAGGGTAAGTGAAAATTAACCTTTTTTCCCAGATATCACATCAACTCAAATATCAATGCTGACGAAAGTGTGTCCAAAAATTGAAATCCTAAGGCATCTCTAAGCTAACTTGGAGGGTATCACATTGAGGTTATCACGAAAGTATAGCATGATGCGCGAAATAGTCCAGGCATCTCTAAGCTAGCTTGGAGGGTATCACGTTGAGGATACCACGAAAGCATAGCATGATGCGTCAATGCTCCTGGAGGTTGACTGCGGGTCAACACGAAGGATTTTAAAAAACCTCAAAGGACTTTGCGGATACCAACGGGGGACGATGTCGGTGTGGCGCTGTTCTCGGCTTCACTACAAGTGGCTCCGCATGACCTCCCGGACTTTGATCCCGAATTGCTATCGGCGCTCAGTCACAAGAACTATATTAATGGTTAGTCCCGACAGTTGTAAAATTCTAGCCGACCTTCATTGCAAAGAATCAAATAGTTTATTTGATATACTTGCCTGGCTTATGAATAGCCAGTTAAACGTTATAGCCTTTTATCAGTGATAACTATTTCACGACTTAAAAACTAATTCCACGAGGGTACCAACGCGTCGAACTTTTCTAACTATGTACCTACAACAATAATGTTTAGATTTTGTGGTGGAAAATAATTTTACTTACTTTCGAAAATTAATGTTCAGATTGTGTAATGGAATGATAATTTAACTATTAGCTCAAAACTCAATAAGTTAACAATATTATGTATAATGTACCATTAGTCTGAAAGTTTCATTGAAGTGAATTGTTAAATTCTTTCTGAAACTAATAAAAATCTTAAACCACAACGCGTCCTGAACTGAGAAGATGCTTAAGTATTGACAAATGACATTTTGTTTCGACAAATGACAAGTAATTAAAGTTCACGAACGGGACCAGATGTTTTTTCGGAGAAATAGTTTCGGGCATTATACTAGTTTCAATGGTTACTGATCGTCAGGTGTTGTAAATAAAGAAACCAGCAGGGCGCGGCGGGCGACTTTGCTATCGACACCCACCGCTGGGACAGCGCAATCTCGTTTCTCGAGAAACTAGCTGGCCCCCTCTCATTACGGCTCGGCCAGCAGGGGGGCGTGACACACTTGAGTATTGGCGATCAGCCGCGAGGAAGATGCGACGTGGCAGCGAGTCTCCAGCATCAGCCACAACAAGGACCAGGTTCATCGACGACGCTAGACATTAAGGTACCTATATGCCAGTTGTCTTCAACATTTTGAAGTTTATTGGTTACATATCACTGACAAGGAATCCGTCACGATCTATAACATGATCTAGAATTTCGGGAGTTATAATAAGTGAAGACTATTTTTTGACTTTCACTAGGTGTACAAATGTACGTACATTCAATAAAATATTTTAATGAATTGAACAAATTAAGGAACTAGCTCCAAAAAATTATTATTACATAATACCATTTTAAAAATCGTACACTAACACAGTGTACCGCCTTACACGTTCACAACAAAGAAAAAGCGACAAATGTCTTTGACAATCGACATTTCTTTTTTGGGTGAGATAATGTGGGAGTGAGTCAAGTATGTTCGATTATAGTTAAGATGTGTCTAACCTCAAAATCTTACGTGGTAAAAGATACATTCTAAATTTAAAGGCGTTGAATGAATTTGTCGTTCAAAATCCTTTGAAATTGATAGTTCATAGAACAGCTTACAAGCGAATACTTAAAAAGGGTTTTATGCCTATGAACTGAAGAATCTTATTTTAAAGTACCGATTCATCCTTGGTAAAATACATAAAGAAGTTGTGACTCATCTCAGATACTTACCGCGGTTTTTTCATGAAGATTTGTTAGGTGTTAGAGTGTTAAAGTTATTTACTACCCTCAAAACATGCTCAGTTTCCTGGTTTTATTTTAATTTCTGACGATATGGCAGTATCGTTACCCAACCGCAAACTATGACGTGAATTATGTAACAATTCAAATTCTGTAAAAAAAAAAAAAAAATATACGCTTAACTCGTTGTATCATCTAAGAGTTAAGCTTAATTCCGATTAAAAGTCCTAAAGTCCACTTCTCCAGCTATTAGGTATGGATGGGGTTACACAGAACGTCTGTAGAAACAAAAAATGTAGCCCGTAAGAAAAATTAGACTTTAGACGCAGCTGTTCGTCCATCATCGGTTATCCTATCAGATGGCCAGTGGTTACAAAACATTTTTTAAGTCATCTAACTCCCTTAAACCTAAAAGGTTGAACTAGTGATTCACACGATTTCCCGGTCTAGATGAAGACTAATACTTTTCATTAGAGGGATTTTTGTTTTTGTAATAATTAACGTTAAGATGAATCGAAATACCTCTTTACAGAGTTGATGGCCATATTTTTCGATACATCTATTTTGATACACATGATTTACATCAGTTGCATAGAGGATATCAAATATCCTCATTTAAACGATTGGGTTAATTGTTTCTTATATGGAAATTAAAGATAATCAAAAGCTGACCAAGAGTTACATCCAGTTAATGGGATTAAGCTATCGCTGTAAAATTATATACTTCAAAGTTATTCAAAGAGTTCAATCCAGTTATTGAATTTATCGCTTCTTGCAATAATGCGAAATGTAATCAATATGAACCCAGACGTCTTAGAAACAGACGCATTCTGAACATTTTGGAACACCAAGTTTACCTTTGCTCTTCTATACATTCTTCTAGAGGTAGAATGCTTAAAAATACTATTATAGACAATGCTTTAGACATACATCGTCTAAGGACCTCTACAACTTTGGATTTCCTTCTTTTACATAAGGTGTCAAAAGACTTACTTCTTATAGTACATTTATTGTTGATAAATAAATAAATATGGTCTTTCCCTAGAGAACCACAATTCATAGGAATTACTGGAGGAAGTTCTCTGAAGGCATTAAAAAAAAAAAAAAAAAAAAGAAAGGACATTTTGTTGGAATTTTTAATAATCTATATGTTTCAAAAATTTTGTGTTATTTACAAAGTTTTGTGGCAATACTGCTTTAATAACGACTGAGATCCGTACAATCCGTACATTATAAGTCAACCTCGTAATTTCCAACAGAACAACTTGATAACGACGTAGCATATGGTACGATTACTTGTTATCATTCGGCATTGAGTTTAATTTCTGCTGATGATTTTGGGTCAAATAAAAATATATATATATATATATATATATATATATATATATATATTATATTGCGAAAATGAATAGATAAATTAACATCAAACACCACATAGTAGCACACAATATAGTATGCTAACACATTGCTCAATGGGCCTTAATAAGAGTTTATTCATTCCGTAACTTTGCTTTGCTGATCTTGTAACTTTTTTAGCTTTAGGCAGTAGACACAGCACAGAATGAAAACATTAGCATTAGTTAAAGTTAGTATTATTGTTTTTATATAACTCAAGGGAATTATTGAGTTTATACAACGCCAGCTACTACTCAGGGCGAACCAGTTTTAATTATACCATAATCAAAACTGAAGAAAAAGTATAAAAATTTGCCACAGCTTTGAAAAACAAATCGATATGTCGTTTACAAAATCTTAGACCAAGATATATAATAGACAACCTCCTGATAATGTTGAAGCGACCTCATAAGGTCGCCTGCAGGCAGACCACCGTGAGAACGTGTCTGCCGAGGAATATAATCTCTCACGAGAGAGGTCTGCGTTTCAGTGTACTCAGCACCAAGTACGCAACACTTCCTCGGCGAGCACGTAGTTTGTTGCTTGACCTCATCAGAAAAGCAGTCTGCTGGTAACAACCATTACGGACGTTACCTAAGTTTTATAACCTCTTATTGAGCGATGATGCTTCTGTCGCAATAGCTCTTTTGCTCTCTAATCATTAATCATTATAATCTATCTAAATATAAATTAAACCTATTTGTAATGTGACTGGTTTATTGATCCAGGAATTGAACGAAAAGATTGTGTTAATTAAATACTTCTGTGGTATAAAGAGGACCTATTTCCTATTATAATAGGAAACAATTTACTATCTGTTAATGTCCATAATTTAACAAAAATTTTCATCTCTAAACATCTACCTGATTGTGTTTATTATTATTGAAGAATAAAATGTATGAAATATAATTGATGATTAAACGAACTTACCTGTAAGTGAAGTTCTATCACAATTATGTGAATACATTTTATTCGAAAATAATAATATAAGGTCCCTCCCATACCCAAAACCCATGAGTATAATACGAAAATTTTGTTAAATATTCTCTAAAGAATGAAGCATGGCGCGGACGTAGGCTGGGACAGCGTGTCCATCAGGGTGGTCAGTTTTAAAAAACAAAATAAATAAAAGTGCGAAATTGCCAGTACAATGAAAGTATACCTGATTGTGTTTATTATTATTTTCGAATAAAATGTATTCACATAATTGTGATAGAACTTCACTTACAGGTAAGTTCGTTTAATCATCAATAATAATTTACCTAATCCTTTTTGTGGTTCATATTTTTATAAATATAGATTCTTTACTTAGTTACCCGTTCTGTTCAGGTTTTACGTATCCACACGAAACTTCAGCATCGGAATAAAAAAAAAGCTTTCCGACTTCGAACTCGTACAAAAAAGTCTTACGCACGTATAAAAAAAAACATAAGGAAAATATTTGCGCTCTGTTGACCCGTCTATTCAACAAAGCAGTGCGGGCGTTGACCCAAGCAACCCCTGACCTTGGCGTATCGTAAACTGTACCGCGTGATGTAACCGTGACTTTACGCTCTCCGCGTCTGCCACTCGACAGACGACAGTGTCGTGTGTCGACCGTCGAGCGGAGTGACGACTGTCGGCTGTCGTGGACGTAGTTTCCACGTATTGAAGGTAGCGTCGTTTAGACGTAACAAGAGGCACAATATGTTATAATTGTCTCACAGTCTTATTTACTACAACAACAACAAGCTAAAAAGACTTTTAAGATCCACAATAGCTGACCTACACTGTGGTCACTTAAAGCTTTAATAATAAGTGCCGCTCAATAGAAACCTTCTGTCATGCCACAATCTCGCATCCAATCCGCTAATAGTCAAAAGTCTAATCGCAGACAGATGAAAAGAGACACGTACCTACCTATAGGTATCTGGCTACGCTACATTGTCACACCATGAGTAGAGATCGTCTTGTTTAAAAATGAACGCCCCTCCACTACATTTGTCATTCAACGTGTGAGCGAAAACACGTGGAGGGGCGTTAATTTTTAGGGTTCCGTACTCAAAGGGAAAAACGGAACCCAATTACTGAGACTTCGCCGTCCGTCCGTCCGTTCTGAGAGTTCTGGCTTCTGCTACGCTAATCGCTATATAGATACTTAATGGTACGGAACCCTTCGTTGAGTTCGTGCGCGAGTCCGACTCGCACTTGGTCAATTATTATGTACGACGCAAGGTTATTTACCAAACTGCTATATTATATGTACGCGGGAAGCTCAGCGGGAAGCCTAGGACGGATCTACTTGAGCAAATAGATGGAGTTGGGCAATCGACAATTATAAGCCGCACGCTTATACTCGTATCTACATCGAATTGAGGAAAGAAGCGGAGATGAGGAAAGAAGCGGAGAAGAGGAAAGGAGCGGAGAAGTTCATTAGGTATATGTATAGCGACCGCTATGATCATAAATCAATGTATTGCATTATGTTTATTTTACGTAAGAAATAATAATACACTAGTAGGTATGTATGTGTCTGATTAGGTAATTATATTATTAATTCATTAGGTGCCTATTTCTTCTGCTCGAGTCCATTAATATTAATAAAACGTTTGCACTTAAAGTTTTAGGAGCTTTAAGATAGACAAAAGAATAAATAAATACCGAAGCTTACAGATATTAATATTATTATTACCTAAGTAGGTATGTATAACAGATACTGCGTATCGTCAAAAAAAGTTGCGTTTGCAATTTAAAAAAATTGAAATATTATAGAACCGTAAAAGCGTTAGGTTTCCAATAAATAAATTACGGTCTAAATTCCGCTAAAGGCCAAACAAATATCATAAGTCTATCATTTGGACATACTCGAACAAAGACAATAAGTTATTTATACAGAAATAACAACCTCTACCGCCCCCTATCAAATAATTGCGAAACTATTAACTCGGCAAGTAATGAACCACCCTCGCGAAAAGAAAACTTGAGAAAAACTCCCTCACGAGCCACGTGTGAATAACATGTGGTAGCTAGCTACTTAGATACGAACCATTTCTAAGCTTTCAATATGTGCTGCCATCTCTTAGCGGGTAGGGGAGCAAGTTTTATTTGTTATTTTACGAGAGAATCGTAACATTATTGCAGTTATTGTTATGGCCGAATAGTTGAGCTTTCTTGGCATTCTTACCGAAACTATCGTGTTTGTGGTGTCAGCCGAGTGTTTACTTGTGGGTTTACCTGTAATAAGAATAAAAATATCTTATCAAAATATACGAATACGATTATTATCCATTGTCAGTAATGAATAGGAATACTTAGTATAGATATTTCAATCCACGATGACGCGCCCCACTCTGTCTGTGAAGTAAATAAAGCTAAGAAAAGCTTTGAAGCCTAGCTAAGTAGACTAGCTAGAAACTAAGAAGAATACCTAGTTATGTAGGTAGTAGGACTAAAAACTGCCTTCTATATTGTATAGTTAGTGTTTACAACTGCTCATATCAGACACAGTGATTCTCAGCAATTACAATTGCAATATCATACCACACACCGGACTATTTCATTTTGCCAAACAATCATATTGTAGTAATTAGTGAATAAAATAACATTGGTTGAATATCCGTCACCGCAGTGGTGGTACTTACGCCTATAAACTCCTAAAGAAGAGTCCTTCTCCGTCTTCTAGTCAAAAAGGTCTTGATAAAAAGAAATGACGCAAAAGAATATAGTCAAGCGCTTCCACCGATCGATGTAAACTTAATATAATAATATGATAATGCATAAATGAAATTTAAAAATAGTCCGGGAAAGGGTGACACCGCATTCGCGATATTCGATATCGCTCGGGACTCGGGTGACATTTTCGCAAAATCGATAGCGCCCCTTATTGGTACCGAAATGATTGAACATCCTTATCGCGACATTTTTCTAATGGCGCCCGTGTTTGAGACCCTTTTTTTCTCTTTTAGGGAGATTACACACAACCGAACGCAATTTGTCATATTTTACCGCGCGGCGTGTTCCCTTTCACGAAATTCTTTGTACTGTTTTAAACTCGTGTGTATATTGCAGCATCATTCCTACCCACCGATAAGAAACCTCAGGATATGCGTCCGAACGATTTACGTAAACCTTTTTTGTATAAGCAAACAGTAGCGCCATCTGTCAAAATTATATAGGTGGCTGCTAAGCGAACTACAGCCTTAATGTTGGTGGCAAAACAATAATTTTTGGCAGTGATCAACTGGCGACATTTTTTCGCGGCGGCTGCCCTGTCCAGGGTAAGTGTCTATATGAGGTCATACTTTTTATACCATTGAATGATAAGACGAGCAAGACATTCATTTGATGTAGATACAGCTCACGTCAGATGCATTTCCCAGGACTGGGCATAGCAATGTCATAGTAATGCACATAAAACTTGACACGTCATTCTGACCAGTTTTAGTCATTATGACCAGTTATAACATGCATTTTATTATTAGGTGTGTTTGTTTATATAATAATACTTCAAATTAATCCTTCCTACTAATATTATAAACGCGAAAGTTTGTAATAATGTGTGGATGTATGTTTGTTACTCTTTCACGAAAAAACTACCGAATGGATTTTGATGAAACTTTACAACAATATAGCTTACACATCAGAATAACACATAGGCTATTATTTATAAAGATATAGTGTGAATTATCCAAAATATATAACGATAAGTGTCACGTAAATAGGAAAAAATTGCAACCTGCGACCTTTACTGACGTACGCCGCGAAAACCGTTGGAGTTACACGTATATAATGTATGATGGAAATGTTTATATTAAATTGCTCTACAAAAAAGCCCGGGATAGCATATATCCAACTCTTATGTGTAAGCCATTATCGCCAAAATAGTGAACCCCGAGTGCCCGATACTAGGCGTTCCGGGGCGGCCGGGGGACTGCGGGCGGGACGGGGAAGAGGCATTTATGAGTGCGCGAAAAAAAAATACTTACTACCATCATTATTACAATTTTCTATCACCATCATCATTTTTTGAAACCGCAGCGCGGCAATATAGCCTAAAGATAGATAAGATAGCTCTGATGACATATTTAACATCCACTAAAAAGGATTTTTAAAAAATCTCGAAATTCACGCGGGCGAAGCCGCGGGCAAAAGCTAGTGTTGTCATAAAGTCGCGAAGACTACCTACTAGATTAGCATTTGAATTTGCATGCACTTTTAGCTTTAAATTTATTACTTTATAGCTCTCCTTATAGAGATAAAATTTGCTATAATTTGATGTTATTGATATTATTTCATTAATGGGCACAGTATTTTATTTAAAACATAAACACAAAATATTTATGATCATTTCAATTTATTCGACGAAAAGTCACAAAATATATTTCAATAAATATTAATGTCTACTGTAGGCTTGTTACATTTTGACCATTATAATGGAATTGACTTATTATCTATAAAGGGATTGCGTTTGTGGAATTACCAATCGAATAATAATTAATTGTTATTAAGTTAAGAGAATTAGAGCATTCTTGATTCAATTTCTGAAAAAAAGCTATGTTTTTCTCAATAGGGTGGTAACAAATCCTTGATGACACTATGTTGAACTATTACTATTGTAATAGTGTGTAGGTTTCCTAAAACCCCTTTTCTTTTTACATGTCGCAAGCTAACGACAATACGAAATCAATACCAACACCATCGATGCGAAAATCGCGAATAGCGATTGACACACACATGTATACAGCAGCTGTATATGTGTGCGTGAGTCCAAATAATATGCAAGCTTCGATCGTGTGAGGCGAAGTCTTTTATTCGGAGTGACCATAATCCGGAATTTTTACGGAACAATGCGCCGGATATTCAAGGAATAGAAAACTGTTAATAAATAATTGTTGTAAATACTTTTCACCTATTCCATTAATATTATTACAAGTTTAAATTGGAGAGCAATAAAATGTTATGATTTTAGTAGAGATGGACCCACTACTATATTTACCGAGTAACCAAATAACGTATTATTCGGCCTTTTTTGTCAAAATAACTACACTGCCGAACTCGATTCAGTTTTCAATGAAGATTCGAAAGGCCTCATCGCTCGCGAGTTTAAGCGAGAGATTGTTTGTTCTTATGTGGAAATGTAAGAACTGTTTGCAGCAAGTGCCTAGCACCAAACGCAGACGTAATGGTCTACGAAAAAATATCGGATAGAAAGCTTTCTACTTATTTCTATATCATAATTTGCCTTTATTCAAATATAAGTACTTACAAAATTTATTGAATGCTGTTTTCTAATAATTTGGCAATGACGAAATACACTGTTTAATCAATGGTTCTTATTGTCACTTTGAATTGGAACTGAGCATTAATTTAACGAGGAAAGAGACCTCAGAGGAAGACATTTTGTATGACAGTTTCCACAAATACACACAACTCCTCAATACATGAAATCCCATATACAAGAACCCGTCAACATCAGACGTTGTCCCATTATGTTCCCCAAAGCCATTGTCACCGCAAAAATTGGTAAAAAGAAAACGCATTAACACATATAGATGAGTAGTCATACGCACACACTCGCGCCGCCACCCCCACGCCCCTAAGAGCCCCTTTCCTCGGAGGCTTTTGATAAGGAAATGCAGACATTTGAAGAAAAGCTAAGTATCGAATAAGCATTCAGTTGGAGAGTGGTGCGGTATTTAGGCGAGGATGTCATAATCGACGCGTGGGCGCTTTGGATGTATTCAGAGAGTTTTATAGGGTTCCTTACCAAAATGGTTAATTCCATTATTCCAAATTAAATGGTAATAAAATAAGGGTCCCTAATGGTGCTAGTTTTTCTGTCCGTTCGTACGTGTGTCTGTTACACTGGATTATTTCAGTAACTTTTAAAGCTTTCGACATGAAATTTAGATTAGTTGTTAATAAATGCACCTAAAAATAATTGGAATCAAAATAAATCGAAAATAAATTTTAGTTAAATTAATAAACAGGAGAACATGAGGGGTTTGAGTGAGTTACTTTTATTCCTAGTGGGATATACTCGTAATAATATAAAAGGGCTTTGTTTGCACTTTCTAAAACAGGTTATGATTTATACACAATAATTTATGATTTATCGTTCAATTTTTTTAAAAAGCACACTCCCTCATTTCTGAAGTTTACCAATCGAACAATTCTGAAACAATTATGAACAACAGAGTTATGACTATAATATTTTACAGATATAATGAAATCAACATATGCTACTAAGTTTTAGCATAGTTTTTGTTACCGTTTTACTTCTGTAGTAGGTACCTACGGAACGCGCGATGCGCGAGTGTGACTCGCACTTAGCCGGATTTTTATACAGCGAAATCCTGTTTAGGCGTGTTTTATTGAGAAAAAAATGTTTGAATGAACAGATTGCAGAACTCCTTATTTTTTTAAGATGACTCCGCGAAATAGGTATGTATTTTATTTTTTATTTATTTTTATCTTAATATTTTGACTGACTTATTATGAGACTAATCCAGTTCATCTTTACAACCTCCTATGCTCTGTCAAATTTGTATTTACAATGGAAAACGACTTTTGGATATCAGCAAACCGTCATTAAACTCTTCCTACTTCATCGTTTCATAACAAACCACACTTTTCCTGAAAAAAAAAATGTCATCATAAAAGCAGTAAACGTAAAATCAACCCCGGTTTCAGAACAAGGGACAGACATCTCACTCCCCTATCATTACCAAGTATGGTTTACATTCCGCTGAAAAGCGCTAAACTCTGAGAGCCGCTAATAATGAACCTCCCCCTACTAATTACAAAGGCTTTTAATTGCTAACAGCCACCTGTTGCCGCGCCTCCTCTCGCTCACTCGTTATCCGTTTCTCTCGGATGCTGTGAACCGTTTGAGCCGTCCCGTATCCGGATATCAGGGTTGCTATTTATCAATTTCAGCTCAGGTCTTTTTCATCCGATAGTTTTCCGGTAGTGAAGTCTAGCTTTTTTTCGTAAACACTAAGTGGGTGACATGGTAATGAGAAAGCCATTGGGGAGGTTTGGGTTTCTATCTATCTGATATGCCAGATGTTTCTTTCCATGCACATGCAAACTATGGAACCATCTACCACTTCTACCAGCTACAGTGTTCCCTTAAAACTAAAACATGGGGTTATGCATGGGGCGGATGAACAAATTTCTCAAGAACTGGCAACACATTTGCAGTTGCTCTGGTGCTGCAAATGTCCATGGGCGGCGCTGATCGCTTACCATCAGGTGAACCCCGCCCACTCGTTTGCTCGCGTTGACTATAAATAAATAAGTAATTAAAAAATTCTATACTAGTCCACCAACTTGCAATTCTTCTTCTGCTAAGTATAAAACTTTTATATATTAAGTGCATTCTTAAACTAACTATAACTTAAAATAGAGGCAGCCCTAGTCAACACCCGGGTATAATTGTCAGAAAATTCAATTTTGAAACAACCTAATTGGGGCCAAATGAAATTTTCACGAGCCCAACGATCCTTTGTTCGAACGCCTTCGCCCGTGGTTTAATTGCTTGATGAAATAATGAATTAATTGTATTTACTCGCTTTTTTGAATATCTCACTGATTTTATTTTTATTTCTCTTGTTTTTTTTAATTTGAACGTAACATAAAAATTAAATTAATGTTTTGTGTTCGAGTAAACATATTTTGATCCTGATTTTAACGTGAATGTTTATACTTTCCTAGTATTACTCTATCTCACTCTTACGGCCGAGGCTAAAAATGTTTTTTTTTTTTGTATGAAGCTGTACCAACCACACTATAGGCAGGTTACCTATAAGTAATTGAAGCAAGATTATATTATAAAAAATCAGTAAAAATGAAAATCGTTAAAACTGACAAAGAAATAGGACTAAAACTTAAATAAAAATTATTTGTTACTAATGACTAAGTACGTATTGATTCATCCATCATCATAAACACCTAAACAGGTACTATCAAATCATGACTGTAATTGATAAAAGTACCTTAGACAGTACAATTTAAGGCATAGAGGTCAAACACACAGTAAGAAATGCCATTCAGTACGGTACCCATAGCTACAGAAAATATAATTTATTTCTAATTATATAGGTTAGCGTGTAGCGTATTAAAATTGTGGCAATCTATCACAGAGCGCTGTATCTAAACGCAATCAAAAACACCACTTATGTTTTATAATGTCATGATTTATTAACACGACTGCTCAAAAAAAGGCATAATTTTATATTCTGTGGTAATCCTATGAATATTTTTGATTGTCTGTGACAATGTTTGCCACCATTTTGAGAGAACAAATAAACCTTACATGTTATTGGTCAAATTAAAATTCCCGCTCATTTTTCTCAACCAATGAGAACGTCTCTAGTCTAAACCAATGAAAAATCTAGTAGGCTATGACAGAAAGATTATGGAATTGTTTTGAGGAGCACAAAAAGGAAAAACTATACAATTGATATTGTACTGATATAAATAAAAAACTATGTAAAGTACTCATTGCATCGTAATACAAGAAATAAGGCATATGTATGTCAAAGTATAAGCAATTTAATGTAATACGCTATTACTTGTAATAAGGAAAATAAATGTATACTATGAAGTCTGGATTTCATTCATAAAACTTCAGAAGTGGTACGTGATCCGAAGACCCACATATTGAGGTATGATATAATTTTAAATTCATTTCAATGATTTACCCTATTTAGTTGCATGTTTTAATAGGTCAGTGGATACAAATAAACTTAATTAAGTCCCTGTTTTATAACAATCTGCTGTACCTTGGCGTGTAAATAGGTAGATATGGATGTGCTTAGAAACATTATTCCAAGTTCATGTAGATTGTATGATATTCAGATATCATAGTGAAAAGATAAAATTCGAGGTTGAGCCAGTTAGTAATTTTGTTTGAACATAGTCATGGCGAAGTCTTATGTCGAAACTTAGAGCAACTAAGTAGGTACATTTTGATTCCTTCTGTAATGCCTTAATTATCTATTGAACCAGACGGGTTTTATCGGCGGCATCATGTCGGGTGTCGCTTTGGTTAAATAGAGTAGTTTTTGTTGCTTATATTATAATTGCAACTTTGTTTGAAATGAATAATTTGTAAAAAAAAAAAAACAAGACTAAACCTATCGCGAGTTATTGACGTGCAACGCCATCTAGTGAAAGCGCCATCAACAACCATTCAACAACTATGTAAAGCTTTGAATCGATAACGCCATATTGTCTGTGCATTAAAATAGAAGAGATTAATTTTGAAAACCTACCTGTTTTTAGCTTAGTGGCTTAGCGCTCTGATCCAATTTCTTGGTAATTGTTTGAAATATAATTATAGATTCTTTCATACTGAACACACGTAAGATCATAATTATTTGCAAATAAAAATAAAAAAGGAGCATATCACATAGGCCCATAGTTCGGGGCTTTATTAAATAATTAATTATGAATGACTGAATTGTGTCAAGATATAGCATTAGTTGATTAATATCGGCACAGCCGTGTACAGTACGACAGGCCTATCATGGCGCGTGGCCAAAATCGGTACTAACGCCGCTATCTTGTGATACTGTTTGATAGTTCGCTCTAGCGGTATATCGCTATTGTATGTTGCATTGTTTTTGCCTACTATTAACTATTTTAAACTAGAATTGAAGTAAAAATTGAGGAGATTTTATTTCCTGGATGCCTTTGTTCTATAACAGCGCCCTCCTGTCAATGTCATTCAAGTGCCAAGAGAGCCTTGTCGGACTGTAGTTTGTTCATTTCCTGTGTTATTAGGTATAGCTGAAGTTTTCAAGTAGTAGTTCATGTAATTTGGATAATTTATCTAACGCAGAAATAATAATATTTAATGATGAATATCTGAGTGCAGAAACTTTTATTAAGCACAACTTTTAACTCATATCATGGAAAGTAAAAAAAAAAAAAAATTGTTCACTCTAAGAAGCTATACCTAGATGTAAATCAATAAAAAAAAAGAGAAAAATTAGAAACTGACAGTTCTTACAAACACTGGCATATTATTTTCATTTCTTTGCCATTCTGAACAGTTCTTGAAAGAGATACCGTGGCAGTGATTTCATGTAATAAAATATAATTTTAATTCATTTGTAATTCCCCAGTATACTTGTAAGATTTTTACACTGATTATGATATGATGGCATGAGAATAAAATTAATGCGATTCTGCTTTAGGCAATTACAACAATTGATGAGAGTTTACTAGTACTGTCAAGCGGTTTTTAAATAATGTTGATTTAGTATTGATAAAGTTAATTTCAACATAGATATTCTTTTATTAAAGTTTTCATTAAATTAATTGGCAGTTAAGAGTGCCGTGACCAAATTATAATACGGTTATGAGTGCCGTATTTATTTTTTCTATAATGTCCTTGGTTATGTGTGCCAAGACGGAACTATGTATGTTCTATGATGAATAATGGCCTTGGTTATGTGTGCCAAGAGTCACTTGGTTATGTGCGCCAAGAGTTACTTGGTTACGTGTGCCAAGAGTTACTTGGTTATGTGCGCCAAGAGTTACTTGGTTACGTGTGCCAAGAGTTACTTGGTTATGTGAGCCAAGATGGAACTATGTATGTTCTACAATTATTTGGGTTATGTGTACCAAAATGGTAATAATGAGTACTCAGTTGCAGTTTATCGATGTTTAAAAACAATAACAATAACTACAAATTTACTTATACATTTTCTATCATTGAAAGATTCTGAAAGGACAGTAAACTCATTAGGACTTCATGTTAATTAAAAGTGACAATAAAATAGAGGTAGAATGATGAATGGAATTTGAAACAATGTTTTATTAAATACAGATCTATTTTTGAATATAATTTGCTAAAACTAAAATAGATTTTTCACGAATAATCTCTTTTATATAACAGCTGCTATATATACCTATACATAATTCATTGAGCATTGTTTATTTCTTTTGCCGAGAATATGACACGATCAACGGGCTGGACTGGCGCGGGTCAAAGGCGAGCGCGTGAGGACGCATCCTCTGTCAACACCAAGGAGGTACATGGAACGAGCTAGCCGTGAACGGACGCGGCTAAGCGCGTGTAAACGCGATCCCCGTCATAACTATGGAAGTTGGTCCGCAAGGCACGTAGATGTCAACGTCGAGATGAAGATTATCAACGTCGGTGGACCCCACAACTCCCACACTGCTTGCGGCTCACCAAACCGTTGCTTTAGTTGGAACAAGTACTTACAATCATCAATGCAGCAGCAAGCAAAAGCTTCACAACAGACGAGGTGGTTAACATTTTTTGAAAATTTGCAACGACGATCATCTTAATGTAATTCCAGAATCGATTCATCAAGCAAAGCACTAAGCGTAAATAACTGGTTAGTCAAAGAAAGTGCGACCATTAGTGAGGGAAACTAAAAATAAACCTTACAATTTGTATTACAAAACTTGTAAAAAGAAAAAAAGTGGTGCGCAGTTCTTTACCTTCCCTTAGTTACAGTTGGAACGAATAGCTTCCAAAATCATTCACAAATGAGCAAAATTACAGTCATATTAATTTTGTTGAGATGCTTGCATGCATTTCACGAAGTACCTAATGGAAGTTTGTAGAAATGCTATTATTGACATTTTTAATCGCTGTGATCTTAGCGGCAATAAAGCGGTAGACTATGATATCATTCACGCTATATAAGATAAGTCTATTTGAAAGAAGGCGCAAGTATTGGATAATGGATTGTCAGAAACGTGAAGATCTAGGTATACTATATTTCTTAAATTCTAAGTGACGCTACACTATCAGAATTATTGAAAAAAAGTCGCTTATAGCTATTTCATTAGTACCAATAATAATGATATAGCCACTTTGTATTTATTCGTTAATAAGGGGACTATCTTGTCAAAAATTCCCAAAACCCATAAAAAGAGTCATAATTAATGTTTTAGAACAATTGGGCATGATTTAGTTCTCAGTCAACAGAGTCCGTTGACGATTTCTAGTGGGACTTGTGAAACTCAAACACACCAATGAATAGGTTTGCTTAATTTTTTTTGTGATATTTTTGTTATAGTTATCCTGATGATAAAACCTACGTGTTAAAATGGGTCATGATCATTTGGCATTAATTGATTTTGGTATTAAGTGTTTATGCGCAAATTACACAAATCAGGAAACGTCAAAATGTATTCATGAGCTTTTAACCTTTCACAAAGGCCTTCAGTAATCCTGTCGTATCATTTTGAGTAACAGTTTAATTTCATTATTATTATCAATGACGTTGCCACAAGTATTGAAGTATTTAGGAACGAACTCTTACATACTCCTTTTCCGTCCTTATAAACATTCTAATAACCTAGAACATATTCTTTATCAGTCCTAAAGATAACGATATGGAACACTTAAGTTAAAAGAAACTTAAGTGATTGTAGGTATGTATATGATTTTCTAAATGTGTATAATGTCTGATTAAATGCCCATTCAGATTGCATAACGTATCCCCTATGAATTAAACGTAGTCGCGTATCCACGAGCGAACCGCCAAGCCAAATGTTTCAATCAGATCTAGGGAAGTCAAGGTTAACAATATTAGACATAAAACATACTTAAGATGTTCAGATGACATTAACATTAACAATAGTTAAAATCAGTAATAGTTATATATTTTGTAAATATTTAAATTTAATTTTATTGAATCATGTTTGTTTAGTTTCTAATTTTTAGTTCTCTAATAACTTGAACTGTAAAGTTTATTGTACATTGAATAAATTTAACGTTATTTATATATTTTATGGAGCAAAAAAAAAATAAAAAAATAAATAGAGGTTCAGTATTTCGATTTCAGTCAATTCAGTATCCAACATTAGATGATAATATCACGAATTATAAAATTAAAATTTTAGGTCCTTACAAAATTGTCGAAGATATGGAAATGATAGATAGGTACAGAATTAGCACAATAACCGGATTTCACATAGTCTGTAGTGCATAGTCTAGTACAGATTATAAATAAAACCACTATTATGATACAGAGTTTGTAGTGCGAGGTGATTTGCTGAATAATTGAATATTGGTATGACGTGATCAACGTTCGAAATTCGGCGCTTAAATCGTCTGAAGTGAAATAGCAATTTTTAATTAGCAATATTTCATGAGTAATATATATTTTTATTTGAAATTACGATGGAAACAACTAAATAAAATGTAAAAAAAAAACTAGATGTATTTCCTATTGAGGTGGTAAGCTCGAGAGGCAGTTGATGTTACGAGATTGTCATTATTTATCAGATTTATTTACCGACGTTTTTCAATACAATTGTAAGAAATTAGATTAATAACAAGATTGTAACACATTGATTATTGTATGTAACACACAATATGCTATGCAAGGTTGACTTGAAGTAATTTTTGTTCAGAACGCACGAAAACGCAGACGGTACTTAATTTTTGATTGTAAGTCATTTTACTATAGAAAATATGAACGATAAAATTATGATTTTTACTTTAAAGAAAAAGATTTGAAAAATGTTATTCTACAATAACATAAACATTCTTTAAAAAAAATGTTGTCATTTTAATCTGTAACCGTAATAAAAAAAAAAGATAAATAATATTTGGAAAATTAATTCAGTCTCTGTCAGTTTTCGTCAATACTTGCTTCAATAAAATACTTAATATAATATTATGATACTTGAAATCTGCATAATTAAATTAATTGAGTCTCCAGACCCTAAGAAGTGATATTTTAACAATTTTGAGTTAGTCATTTACAATTTTCTAATATTGCATACAATAAATAATGTATAATTTTATGTAGGTCTGTATGTTATTGTTAATAATTTCTTTAATTTAAATTTAAATTAAAAATTCACTGTACCCAATAATACTTTCATTAATCTAAGAAACCGAATGTCATGATTATTTTATGTTAGTGAGATTGGGACATAGGTAAATTAATGTCAGTATTATTTATTTAGATATTTAAATAAACAAATGTAGGTACTGAATATTCTTAAGTAAGTGCATGTAGGCTAGGCCTATGTGAAATAAAGTATTTGAAAAATATTGTACATCATATATGTAATGTAAATAATAATTTTGTTACTCATAAAGGCGAAATAGTGGTTACTTAACATGTACACTTATATATATTCCATCTTTTGTAGTTTTTGTATGATGATGTATTTTAGTAAGATTAAGCCGTAGGTAACTAAGAGTCAAAATTATTTAGACATTGTAAATAACCAAAATACAGGGAATTGATAAGTAAGTGAAACTCTATATGAAGTCTGAAATGAGGTATTTGAAAAGTATTGTTTTAAATATAAATTAAAGTTTTGTTAATCATAAAGGTGGCATAATAGTTAGTTAACAATATGTAAGAATAAATACTATCTTTTGTATAGTTTTTGTGCAATGTTTTTATAGGTACTAAAACGCCTAGTTGAGTGGTCCTAGAATTTTTACTTTGATGAGAGTTTAATTATTGTGCACCAGGAGGTTGCACAAGAGTGGATGGCCGAATGTCATGATTTATTAACACGACTGCTCAAAAAAAGGCATAATTTTATATTCTGTGGTAATCCTATGAATATTTTTGATTGTCTGTGACAATGTTTGCCACCATTTTGAGAGAACAAATAAACCTTACATGTTATTGGTCAAATTAAAATTCCCGCTCATTTTTCTCAACCAATGAGAACGTCTCTAGTCTAAACCAATGAAAAATCTAGTAGGCTATGACAGAAAGATTATGGAATTGTTTTGAGGAGCACAAAAAGGAAAAACTATACAATTGATATTGTACTGATATAAATAAAAAACTATGTAAAGTACTCATTGCATCGTAATACAAGAAATAAGGCATATGTATGTCAAAGTATAAGCAATTTAATGTAATACGCTATTACTTGTAATAAGGAAAATAAATGTATACTATGAAGTCTGGATTTCATTCATAAAAATAATAGTACAAAATTGCTCTCAGCTCGGCGAACGAAATTATCGGCCCATTATCAAATGGAACCCCTTTCTTTAATTACCAGCACATTACGTTTGTTTGTTTCTCCGTCTGTGTTTCCGACACAAGTCATTACAATAATAACGGCGAGTCTCAATTTTGAGATTAGTCGTAATTTGGTATCATATCGTACGCTCTAATATAATTTGATCGTTTTCCGGGTTATTATATTTTGTGTGTGTATTAATTGTTTCAGTCATGTTATTGTCAGCGCAATACCTCGATTTCCAATAATGAGAAAAGTTTCTCATTATTGGAAATCGAGCTTTTATTAAAAAGCAATAAAAACAAGGACATTAGCATGACAAGTAAATTATGTTAATTCAGAACAAAAATATCTTAAAACGTGTCTCGTTTATCAACTGACCCCAAGTTATTGGTCTTAAATATTAATTTGGTATTTCCCATAAAAATGTTATCTCTTAATGAACTTAGAAGGAATCAATACATTGTCTTGATTAATTAATTATGTATAAAAAATCATGTCAGACCGGTCTCACACTGAGTCTAAGAAAAATCGTTAGGACATTAACATAAAAATTTTAATTGCTTCGCGGTGATTATTACGGTGGTCAACACATTCAATTCAAAATTGTAAAAGTCAATTAATTTTAAACCTTATTTCTTAAAGTATACGTATCACTTATTTATATTATGCAACTGCTCAGTTGTGTTCACCGTACAAGTCATAAAGTAGGTGTCTTTTGTCGTGCTATAATTATTTTCTTAATAAGGCAAATTGAAACTTTTCGGTTAATTTTTGACCAGAGTTGGGCATTCTTGGCTACCTGTGGAGGAAATAAATTTCAAAGTCTCTACGATTTCGCATTGTGAAGGTAACATCTCCTGAGGATGTCCCGGTCTCGGGATGAAACGTGCGTCAAAGAAAGTGTTTGAAATTTATGTGTGGTGTTTCATGTGGGCAGTGTTCACGCATATTGTGCTATACAGAATCTTTTCAAGTGGCGGATTATAGCAAAACAAATTAATCTGATCAACTAAAGTTCAAAGTATTGATTGAAAATTAAAAAAAAAATGTAGTACTTTTCTATTTGCGACGGGTTATAAGTTCCTACAATACTTAACTCTTTTTGTGAAACTTTAATGACAAAGCCTTCGTCTTTGTTGCGTTTAATTTATTTAAACTTCTTTGATTAAAAAGTTATTTTGGCAAAAACTCTTAAACATAGCTATTCCATTTCTATTAATTTGATTAGCAATGCATACAACTAGTTTTTTAAAAGCATATTATTGCTTTTAGGTGACCTATGCCATCAATTAAGGGTGTGCCACCGCACTTCATATCTCTAGAATATATTAGTATCTAGTAATTATAATAAAATATTAATTTTAAGCCCGTTTATTGTAATAATATAAATACCGGTTGAATTGTTAACAAACATTCCAATTCAAATTGATGTATTTAAATTAGCCAATTTAATCGGAGACTTAAGTGCTTAATTGTTTTCATCACAAAACATTAACTAAGGCGTGGTAGGAAATTCCCACAGTTACATTAATTTTACTTATTATAATATTTAGATTGGTACACACTAATTAAAACTTGTTTAAAAAAAACTGTCTTAAGCTGGCGATAAAGTTTGAGATGGTGATGAAAAATTTTATAAATTTATGAGAAAACTAGGGCACATTTCATTTTATAATAGGTGTTTACCTAGTTCTGTTTTTCAAAGTAATCACCCATGCAATCGACGCATCTTTGCCAACGCATTGGCAGTTTATTGATGCCCTTCTTGTAAAAATCAGCTGCACGGGAGGCAAAAAACTCTTCTAAAGCATAGCATTTGTACTGCTTCTCGGGAATTGAATTTTTTACCCACTAATAAGTTGTCTAAATTTTGGAAAAAGTAATAGTTGGTAGGTGCAAGGTCTGGTGAGTATGGCGGATGAGGGAGAGCTTCCAGCTCTTGCAGCCTGGAGACTGTCTGTTGCGTCTTAATAAGTAAAGATCTATTATTATTACTCAATGTGCGATGCGATGCTAGAATAGTTACGGAGTACATAAAATCCTTTTTAGTCGAAAGGGTTATGTTGGAAATGGATTAATGACAACACTTTAACGCGTAAATTTTTTATTAACGCTTTGAACACTCCCCATAAATAATAATTTGTATGATAATCGATCAAAATGGATTATTTTCTAAAATTCTTTCTGGCTTGTGACCTGGGGTTCACAGATAATTCGTTCTAGATTGCAAGATATACCTATGTTAAATAGATGCGCTCGAATAATTCCAGCAAAAGGCGAAATTACACGCACGGAATGTTACGCTAGGAGTTTTTACACCACTTAATGGCAAGTGAACAGGAAAATAGGTGTAATCGTTACACTAAGTAATACGTTTACAGACATAACAGACTTCTTGAAAGCCGATGACACTCCTCGGACATTATAAGGCTGTAAGATTTAATAACAGAATGCTTATAACATAAACGCAACCGTTCATCATTGCAACATTAATGGGCAGGGTTATAATGTTGATAATGAATAGTTCTGAACTCGGATATGTAGGAAGAACAGTTTAATGAACGTTTAAGGCTCGCTCGCTCGTTGTGATGTTTGTAGAGTGCAATTACACCGTCTTTATTTTGTACTAGCTGTATTGTGGTTTTCCACTAATGCCGCAAAAATCAAGGTAAATTTTGGAACCAACATTTTATCACTAATTATAATCAAACTTCTTGAGTCCGTAAGACCACTGTATTTACAAGAATGTATAGATTTTTCTGTCTAAAAATATACTTAATATTTTAGCTACCATTACTCAAAAGAACCGCGTACCTAATATGAGTTTGGTTCTACTTCTGGCATTAAATTTTGTTTATAGTGTTTAACCTTTAAAATTTAAAATATATCGTTTATTTATCTTTGCAGTATTTTATGTGTCCAATATAATATTATAATATCTCATTGCTATTTATAACTACCTACAAATGCTATTTTTAGCATTAAATACCAAATCAAAACAGCGTCTTATGCGCATGAGGCAGCCAGCATTAATTTTATAACACCCAAGTGCACTTTTTTCGGAATAAGTATACTTCGTAAAGTTTAAAAAAAAAGGAGAATAAGACGAAAATTTCACACGAAGAATGTATTTTTGTTATTAAAATTGTGTTACTCCCTGAGAATTCACCGCAGGCAGTCTCTTATATTTACACAATAAATATTAAATTAGGCAAAAAGTGAAATTAGATGCCAATATAGTTTACCTCTCCGCTCGGTTTGGACTCTCGAAGGTTCATTTCGAGTCCATCAGGCTTAGTACAGGTTTTTAATGAATTTCGAGTCGACTCGCATCGCACAAACGAATCGAATTCCTCCATACATTTACAGCCAGTGCCATCTATTGACAGCCGAATATCAGTTACTGTCTATAGATGGCGCTGGATGTAAATGTACGGAGGAATTCGATTCGTTTGTGCGTTGCGAGTTGACTCGAAATTCGTACAAAACCAGTACTAACCCCTCAGCAGGCGGCAGCTGCCGATAATCCAAGTTTAGGCGATGTTGATATTTATTTACGTCTCGTTATACGGCCACAAATAAAATAAAGCGTTTATTAGGATTCGCGTTTGGTTAGGCCCGGAGAGTGGCCATTGTTTTTGGGCCGCCATCAATCAGCCATAGTTCGGAGACAGGGGCCAGGGGGACTGGAATAACGGTTATTGAAATGAGGCCCCCGCTTTTTTCCCAAATTTAAATTTTGATAAGGCGAGTGCCTGTTTTGCTCTAACTCGGGTCGTGGCCACGTTTGGCAAGGGTGGCGGGTTTTTGTTTCGATTTGCTGTCTGTCTGTGGTGCAAACGTTAAATTTATTATTTTGCTGGAACGTCCCGGAGATCGTCGATTGTTTCCTTTTAACGCCTCACGTTTTATGCGCGCTATCAGGTTTGACATTGTGTTAGGTGGTAACCGAGACAAAGTTGTACTGTAGTACTTCGTTTGTGATCTCGTTTAGCTAGTTTTATTTTATTTATAGATTCTTTTCCAAGTTCAATGATACTTGAGAATGAAACATTGGATTGTATTTCATCAACAAAGAGACGAAATTCTTATTTACATCAAACATAAACATAGGTATGTTTGTATCTGATATTTCCATGGTTTTATTACGTTTGTAGATATAACATAATATTTAGTGGTCTTATTTTATCTGGCGTTATTAAAAAAATGATGAAAAAGCAATAAAAGCTCTATAATGACTGTATTAAAGTGGAAGAAATGTAGTGATAGCTATATTCGCAGTTATCGTCTCATTTCAATTCACTTTACATCAGTAAAAGTGCCTCAACACAATTCCAAATATTCGGCAATTCAGTTTTTGCCGGGGATGGGCCACGCCGTCTGAATACATTACAGCGTGGATAAAAACGGAATTAACATACATCCGAAATAACAGACTGGACGCTTTTTTGTTATGTAAAATATATAAAATTCGTTCCTTAAATTGGTCCCCCGCCTCAGTGGAGATTGGAAACATACGGGACACTCATTGACACCTACGCTCATATTTGGTCCTCAGAAGGCCTATTATTCTCGTCTCATCGATATTCATGGTACGTGAGAGTTGTAAAAAGTAATAAAACACCATTTTTATATCTCGTGTTTAGACGCTGGCCGAGAGGTGATAAGAAAACCTGTGCTCTGGAGGACCGGATATCGGAGACCATTCACAAAAAAGCCACACGCACACACGTACTCCGTGTGTGTGTGTGTGACAGTAACGGCGGTCACTTCGGTTCATTCATAAAGTTAAGCTTTTACAAACAAAATAATATGATACATGGTATTTTCGATGTTGATACTTTTTTTAGTAGCATTCTGAATAGTATATCGTTGGAGAGCTTGAATATGCTTTATGATTTGTATGCATGCTTTAGTTGAACACTTTTAAGAGTCATGCCTAGGTAGGTACCAATATGGTTTCTTCACAGTGCTCTAGTTTAGTGTATGGCCCTATATTTCATAGGTACTCAACTTGGAGAGAATGCGTGTAAAATCACACGTACACGTGTATTTGAGTTACTCCAGCACACAATATACTTAAGAGGATCGTAAATATAGACTGATTTTTAAAATTTTTAGTAATTTTGCAGATACAATGAAGTAGGTACTACGGTAGGGCGAGGGGGGATTATTTCAAGAATAAAATGTTGGCCTTAGCTCTGGACTTGCAACTCTCTCTATTATCGTATAGGTAGCATTTTTGAAAAGTCACTAGACGATAGCCTCTATTCTGATGTCACAATATCTAGAGCGATTCTATCTATATCCTTCATGATGTCATTAACAACGCCTGGCAATTTGATATCCAAAGAAAGTGATTCATCTTCTGCCATGATGTATTAAAATCGGTTTATTTAGATTTTTGGTTAGGTATCATAGTTTTAATGATCTCTACAATATATTATGAATTCGAATATCCTTGTCAGAATTTGGAAACAATAAAAAATAATGTCCTTTATAAATTTCAAATTGTAAAGCATAACTTTGATGGGCCGATTTTTATTTTGCAGCTGTATTCAAATTTTGATATCGAGTTTTATTATAATAAACTTTCTAAATAGGCGTATTAACTCGTATTTATGGTTTTCAATCTTATACCGTGGCCATTATTTAGGTATACTATAAATTATGTAGGTTCTTCTGTAGCTTACTACCTTTGTCCAACCAACCAACCACCAAGAATAATATCTATGTATACTCTTGCGAGATGCGATACAATTTCGTGTTGAGTCTACAATATCTACATTTCCTCTTTATGATTATGATCTATTGATCATAATTATTTTAAAATAAACGTACATTTTAGAGGAAAAATAAATTCATCTCTCTAACTATTATACTTTTTTTGAAAATAACCAAAACCAAAGTTAGGTTTGTGGTTCGCCAACAAAAGTACCTACATGTAAATTATAGTCGTATATTCATAAGTGATTCTTTTAAGTTTTACTACTTTAACAGTATGGAACCCTCGGTACGCAAGTCCGACTCGTACTCGGCCGGTTTTTTTTTATTTATAAGATCCATTATAGCTGAATGGTGGATGCATAATTACATCTACTCTAATACAAAAAACAATTGGACATTCTTACTTAACTTACTTAAAAGTATTTTTTTAAAGTACCTAAGTACCGAAATATAAATTTTAAAATTAAGTATGCAGCAGGATATTGAACTCACAAAAAACCCATCTCCATCATATTTTGTGACAAGACGAATTGAGGTAATAAAGTGTTGGGCTACCACATCATTTTATCGATAATAGCGGATCACGCCTACATACGAATTAATTAACACGTGCGTGACGTTTTCACGGAACGAGTTCTCGATATCGATGCCAATGAAATGGAACTGAACAATAAAAACAACAGTCGACATTTTTTATGACACCATATTTATCTTTAGTGAGTCAGTTTTCATAGTCTATTTGACTATGTAGAGGTTTATCGAGTAGGATGTGTCGTAAACAGATGGATTTATCAGCTTAGGTTTGATTACGACCACACCAGAGGGTATGAGACAAATTATTTTAGGATGAAATGATCTACGTCATTTAAATTCAAGTTAACTTAAGCTAGGTTATTTTCTTAATATATGGTTTGGATGAGTATTTAATTGAAGCAAATCAGATGCGGCGACAAAATATTCTTTCCACTTGAATTTTTTTAGGCTAAGTACAAAGATGAATGAAACCAGTTTACAGTTACAAAGATAATAATACGTGTAAAAGAAATCGAGGGACATAACGTTTTACAGCTAAAATTTTACGAGCGGCTTAAAATGACATCATTTGACATCAAATAATTTTGCGCACACGAATCGCAATTGTTGATAAGGTCTCCGCAAATATCACACGCAGTTGTATCTCTTAGGACAAAAAGCTAAGGGTCAAACTTCCTTGAGGCATATTCTTACCCACTGTCAGCAGTTTTTTGCAAAGTGTATATCGTAAAGCGAAAACAAGATTATTTCGATTGAAAATGGAACCTGATCCCCTATATCGTACAGGTTAAAGTGTGCCAGTTATTTTCAAAAATATTAACGTCTACTTAAATTTTTCAATTAAAATATTAAAATACATCGAAACTTGATACCAATATCGTTAACTAAATGACACACATTAATTCTGATAATATTAAAAACACAAATTAGTATATGCGTTATAATTAGCAATATCTATGTATATACCCGTTTTATCGATAAGCAGTTTTCACAAGTCTATAATATTTGATTTGCATAGTAACAAAAGTAAAATAAGCTAAGATTAGCTGATAAGAACCTAGAAAGATCTACGTAAATCAAATTAATTTAATTATTTTTATAATTTTAATTAACTGACAAAAAGATAAAGATTTACTAAATTCGCGTGGATTTTAGCTGACAGTCAACTTGTATGGTAAAGTAACTTTTACTCAATTTCACAAGCTAAGGCTAAGTTCCAGTGTTCCTAGTGTTAATAGAGCTATATCTATAAACTCTTTTACTGAAGCTATAAAACATTAAAGTATCCATGTAGATTGTAGGTTACTAACTGTGGTTCTAGAATCTTGTTTAGCGTCAAACTATCGCTGCTACAATGTCTAAACTAATTGAATCGTTCACCGGATATAATTTGTATGGATATATTAATCAATAATTCCATATTTGTAATATTTAACAAGTAAATAATTTTAAAAATTAAAAAACAAGACTTCATTGCGGTAAAACGATTAAAAAAAAATTAGCCTATGATGTAAGCTTTCTAGCTATACTCCATATGTTCAAAACTCGAAATCTATTCAGCCGTTCAGAAGTTATGGTGGAGTAAAGAAACTCACATACATCAAGAAACTCTCATACATACATACCTGCCATACATGAACCTTAAAAACATTACACTCCGTTTTTGGGCAGTCGTGTAAAAAATGTTTGTTTGGATGATCTGAGAAAAATGTGAGTTAGTTTTATGTGTCCTGCAATTACGCCACAACGAATAATGGATAAAATTAATTTTTCAAACATACGACGCTAGAAATAATGAATTTTATCCCTGGAAAACCAATGAATGAATTTTGAAAACGCACGACATTTGTGAAAAACCGAAATTCAATCGGGCGGTTATGAGGGTTATGCTTATGTGTTTATTTTTAAATCAAATGTTAGATATTGTTGCTTTGTATATTTATTCAAGGGCAAGATGCTTAATAAAATCATTCGAAAAGTAACATAACAATGGCACAAAACTATAAGACAATTCTCGCAATGCAACGAATCTATTAAACTCGCAAAGTGAAATATATCCGGCCCGGAGTCGACTGGCGGACATGCGCTCGCGCACTACAAATTACAATCAACACAACGGACTTGTCCGCACTTAGATCTGCTAGCACAGTGATACCCAAAGTTGTCTGTACCGACCCCCAGGTCGACGACGACTTCGAAGAGGTCTCATGCCAATGAAAAATTTATTGGCGATCCACATGATCAAATAGGGGGTTCATGATGGTAGATTTAATGTTTAATTTGCGAGATTATTTTTTTATCAATATGTGTCAGTAGAAAATTTGTGTCACTTGCCATGGTGGTATTATTTACGGTAGCGATAGATTTAGAACCTAAAAAATTAAAATGAAACGTGCGAGTAGGTACCCGGGATGTGATCTCACACTCTTTTTGTAATTTTTTTTTAATGTTAAAATAGTCTTAAACACATTTGAAGAATGACATGAATTTTAAAAATGCAATTACGGGTATCTCTAAGGAGGTAACCAGAGGTCCCCCCCGATGGATTCCAATCTTGTCGCGATGGGGGGGGCTCAGTAGCCGTGGTTGGGCCCCACGGTGAAGCCAAAAGGAATCCAGGAGGGGACGCTCGGAGTGGGCCTGGAGATGGGCCCGCTCTGGATGCGTCCAAGAGGGGTGCGGGGGACAGAGTTTTCTGTCTCCTGCAGCCAGGAGGGGTCGCGGGAGGAGAGGCGTGTCGGTGTGTCGTTGCCGCTCGCCCTATCTCCCGCGACCAGACGGTGGCGCACCGTTAGATGCGTCGGCGGCGGGGCCGCAGGGGAAAAGGAGTGTCGGTGTGTCGTTGCCGTTCTCCCTGTCCTCTGCGGCCGTTTGGTGGTTTGCAGCGAAGCCAAAGATCAGATCCGCCGCGGGGTATGGGAGGTCGATGCCTGCGAAGTGCAGGAGCAAGCTTCGCAGGTATCGGCTTACCCGTGCCCAAGCCCCTGGGTGGCGGTCCCGGGGGGGTCCGTCGCCTTACGGATGGGCGCCGAGGAGGTAAGGCCGGCTTAGGTGTTTCTGGCGGGCCTTGCTGTTGGAGGGGAGCTCCATGCTCCACCTCGTGGAGGGGCTGCGCAAGCGGCCGGGCACCGGCGGGTTCGCGGAGGTTTGCGCAAGCGTTCCCGTGTTCCCGTCATACGGTGCGAGGAGGAAACACCGTGGGGTTTAGCCGGTAAGAGTCCGGCATAACCCAGCCGCTCCCCCGGGCGACTGGGTATCCATGAGGATTCCCCACGATAAAAAAAAAAAAGGTAACCAGAGGTAGAAATTCGTGGCGTATATGGGACAGATAAGTTTGGGAACCTGTGTGCTAGCAAATCTCGGGTATACGGCTAAATGTTTATTTTATACTCGGGTAATTTCTCTATTAACCTCCCACGCTATCACAGGATTGTATATGTACGTTATCGCAGGGCGATATCACTTTACTGTCCTTTTATATCGTGCTGGTTGCTACATTTTCTTTTTAAGGTTTGAGCTTTAGTTTCTCTATGTGGGTAGGCTTAAATAGGAAAGCCATTGATATGTTAATTTACTTGTATTGGGAGGTTTATTTATTTTAATGTTCATCTTTAGTGGTTAAATATCTAACAATGAAACATCGTGAAAGTCTGCCTCTGGACAGACCGCTGACGGAAATGAGGTGAATTCAAAAGTGAATCCCGTACTCCCGCCGGCAGGTCCGTCGTGGAAAACAACATCTTTTTGTATGTGTAAGCCCTCTACATAACTAAAAAGCACCGTTTCCCTTGACGGAGAGGTTACACAGGAAGACTGAAAGAAGAAAACTACTTGCCTAGATCTCAGCGCATTTAGCTTAAAACTTATGTATGTTCTAAGTTTCTAACCTATTTGATATGAGGGAGCTACTGACGGAAGTATGAGATGAACTGGCTTATTTGCCACCTCTGTCTAAAATTTTTATTTTATTTAATTTATTCAAAGTATAGTACTTTGTACATTTATTTTTTATGTGATGAAGAAAATTTGAAATTTTGAAATAAGTATGTTACGCTGGTTCCCTGGGAACGGGGTCGGGCGCTGATGTGGGACGCAACATGCGTTGACACATATTTGGCTTCGATTCATATCAGGGAGACAGAATCAAAGCCGGGAGCCGCAGCTGAGACTGCTGAATCCGGTAAGCGTCGCAAATATGCCTTTCTTCTAGAGAGTTACATATTTGTCCCGTTTGCCGTGGAGACCCTGGGGCCATGGAGTCATAGTGCCAAAAAATTCCTTCGAGAGCTTTCCCCGCGGTTAATAGCTTCAACTGGTGACAGAAGGGCTGGCTCATTTTTTGCGCAACGTATCAGCCTAGCTGTTCAACGCGGAAATGCAGCCAGTATTCTTGGCACCATTCCACGCGGGCAAGATTTGTATAGTAATTAGAATAAGCTAATAATAAGTTTTATTGTAACATTTTAATAAAGTCTGTTAAAAATATGGAACAGCTTTGCTTATGCAGCCGATCAGTCCAATAATACCACCCAACAGACCGGACTACATTTTTTATGTGTTTAAATTTTTGGAGGCCCGTTCATATTTTTCATTCAGCCTTTTCGAAATTGGGTTTATTGTTAAGTAAGATATATGTTGTTTCTTAAGGAAACAAGTAGGCGAGGTCAACGCCCCCGATTATTATGATTCAAAATAAAGGTGGTTTTAACGAATCATTTGGTACGAGATGACATCATTTAAGTATAAACTGTACAAAAGCTGTACTAATATTTGATACCTTTAAATTTTGTTTGTTCAAAATTTGAATGAGGACAAGTATTAATAAATTTTGCAGGATTACAAAATGTTTGTTTTAATAAAAACACTTCAAATATGTTAATGGTCCGTTGATGTATAGAAATTAGAAATTAGAAATCCTACGGTAACATCTGCGGCTGCATCATCAACCTATCGAATGTATTACAAAAAGTTTCATAAAAATAGGGCAAGCCGTTTCGGAGTAAGTTACAAACACTGTGGCAGGAGAATCTAATAAATAATTAATGTGAAAGTTTGTGAGTTTGGATGTTTATTACTCTTTCGCGCCGCAAATACTGACCCGATGTTTGGCAGATAGATAGCTACTAATCCGGATTAACACAATATATCTTTATCCTAGGACCTAGTCCATGGTTCTCACGGTATTTACGAAAAACCGGATTTCACGCGGGCGCAGCCGCGGGCAAAAGCTAGTTTTCAAAGTAGTATATAATGAGAAAAAAAGGTGAGACGCGTCCACGATCCAGCAGAGATGGGAAGCCTTTGGAAAACTGTCATTATGTTCTCAAAGGGAACTCTCAAGTTTGCCTCAAGCGAAAAATATAATCGACCGATGCGTTCTACCAACTAGTGACATAAATGACGTGACCCTTGTAAATAAACTTGTGGTTTAGGCTTCTTTGAAGAAGACAATCGATAATTTTCTCGTTCACCTGAATTCAATTGAGTGGGATGAACGGTAATTGAAAGTTATCAGATTCGATTCCCGACACGGGCTATTTTGGGATTTTGTTAGTATCACTTAAGTTATTTACATGATGGAAAATTTTGCCTTTGACTATGACTTTGATAGTATTTTTATAATATAGCTCAATTAGCACTGACTGACTGACTGACTGACTGACTCACTCATTGACATAATTGTTCTCCTAGAAAGGGACAGAAAACGATATAACGATGTACGGGAGATGTGTACGGGTGCGGGAGTCGACTAGGGAAAAATTTATAATATAACTTTGAATGAACTATATCAGAGCAGCCTCTAGAACGGACATTAGAACTATTGAATTATGCCCAGTAGATGGGACATAGCTAACCCCTTAAGCCAATCACGTACATAATATAAAGATTTGTTAAATCCGTAATTATGCAATTGAGGACCTATTTACTAGTTCTTAAAAACAATACTTCTCGTTAAAAGTAGGAAAGTGAGACATTTTCATTCGTCCACATCGTAAGCCATTACACAACACAAAGGCACACAATACATGAATCAGGAGTGTTCGCGCAGACACAGCTATTCGTGTCCGAGCATCAGCCGGCGCTATCTGGCATTCAAATGATTCAAACTATTTTAATGGAATTTCTAAGCAAATCGCTGCAGGGATTTCATTCCGTAGTATCAACGTGTTTTAATATAAATCAAATGTTAGGATACTTGTGGAAAGTAGCTTTTGCCCGCGGCTCTGCCTTCAGTTTTTCCCGAACCTCACAGAAGATATGGAAATTTTCTTCATTTTGTTCGTTTCAATCATATTTTTATAATAAGCTTTGTAAAAACATAATATGTATCTATAAATTAGAAAACCCACATAAATCAAGCTCCTGGATTAAAGGGATTTTAATTTTGATAAACACAATTGTTGTGATATGCTAATAACAAATTAGGTTTTTTTTTAATTTCAATTGAATTTATCTCAAAATTCTTTATTCAATTTTACTTTTACAAGTACTTAGGAATCATTAAAAACCCTCTTCTATATTATAATGATGTGATGGCGATAAATATTATTCGAGGTAGTGGAATAGCATCTGATTTATAATCAGGCTCGGGCTGTCGATCGGTGTGCGCCTACGCACCTCGCTATAATAGTTAGCACTACATGTATTATTTATGGTAAGAAGCTTTCGTGTGGATTATGGAGATTGTGTGTCAACAATGATCGTATTTTTTTAGATTTGGATCTCTTTTTTTACGATTCAACGAATCAGTAAGTCACACGTGTACACCGCCCTTAATGATGTGTGCTTTCTTTATTTTTGTTTTCGTTTTAGGATTACGATTGGCTTGTCGCGCAATCACACCTGATAAAGAGTGACGAATGACGATACAGTATGTAAATTATGAAAAATATTAATAAGATTCTAGAAATTACATTTATAAGATAAGAAAGAAAGGAACAACTTACGAATGGGCATAAGCACATATTTTGAAAAGACTAAAAAAATCCTGAAATCAACAAAGTACTCGTAGGTTCTCTAAGATATTAGAAGGTATCTTATATCGAAGGAAAGAAAATTTTGCGTTTATTATTGTAAAAAAAAAGACGTAATAATAGTGATCTGTGTGTGGCACTGGGAGACTGCCGCGGTAAAGCATAGCATTTTTTATCATCATAGGTTATTTTCGTTACGGAATTTCTGGATTCGGTCTCCACGGTCAAGGCCCGCGATAGAAGCTTAGCAATAGCTTAATAATTTCCAATGATCCTCAATTTTTTTTTAATTGAGTAAGTAGGTGCTTAGATAAAAGCGCATTACTGCAGTACCTTCAGTAGAAAGCTCACACTTAATCAGTTCTTACTAATGAGTGCAATATGAATCGCGCTTCTTAATCCCCGCCCGAAGGCCAGCCGCAATAAATAACGGCATAAAAGCACGAGCCATATTTCTCGATTAAGTGCGAAAGTGCACATTCGATCGAGGCACCACAAAAAGAAACTACTCGAAAGGGGTTGTTAACATTTCATTGCGCGTCAATATTTATTGTGACTTACGCGTAGGTTTATAAAGCGAGCAGTGTATTAACCGGTTTCGTGTGTTGTAGTGTATCTACTTGTGTTTTGATACATTCGTTAGGCTTCATTTCGCAGTGTCTGGTGAGGTAGGCACGTCATTAAGCTGTTATTCCAGTATGAGAGATGCGCGATGACGTAGCTAGGCGATGAGCGATCTAAACATAGAGTCTTTTTTCTCTTGTTATATCATAGGAGCTAAAACTAATCGTATTTTTTTGTATGAGCTTGTCGGGCCGTAAATTAAGCAACTAAGCAAAAGAAACCATATGAATATGTAATTGGACAGCACTCAATACCAGTTATGGAATGTGTTAGTATAGAAGCAATCCACCTTTACTTTAAAAGTAAGATGTTTAGCATAGTGTAGCGGTGAAGATATTGCTCAAAGAACATGCTCTTTGTACTCGTATCATCTAATAAAAGAACGCAAAGAACATACTTTTTTTCTCTTTTTCTCTTTAGCTTAGCTTTTTATACTTAGCTTGTTTCTTTGCATTACTCCCCAAAATATACACTACTTAAATCGCGACTGAAGCAAAATTATGGGTTAGACACAATACGTAGTTTAACAGCATACCTAGTAATAGCGTGTTTACATTAAACTCTCGTCTTCGTTCTTATTTCTCTTTTCAAGACAAAAGGAAAGTGTGTAGTACGTGTATGAGTAAAGAAAGAGAGAAGAATAAAGCAGTATGAGCAGTAAGCATCAAAATATACACACAATATTTTATATTTTAGTATAGCGCATCTGCGGTGGAAAGGTGGGCTTACGGGTACGGATTGGTCACGCAAATCAGATGTTCCTGTCCGCTCAATTATAATCAGTACATTGCCGGTCTCGTAATTCTAAAGTAATCAAAGGCGGAGCCATCTGTTTGCAAATACGGTACAGATGAGCTGGTGAAATTGTGAGGCCGTCAGCGCCATTATGTCATTGTGAAAGTTGGATTTGCAATTAGAGACTTGTAAGATTTGATGTTAGCTTTACTGTTGTACCTAGGTACTTTGTATCTTTCACCTATTTTTATAGGAACACGTTTAGCGTTTAATTTTTATTTTTTGTTTTTTCCTATTTCAAAAGTTTTAACATATTCAAAATGATGTGAAGTTAGATAAGCAAAGAGAGCCGCTCTAAAGACAGTTTTTTATGGATATCGAGAGGTATTGATTTATTGATGACTAAAATGACGTACTCGTAGCGGTAGCGAACCTGCCACCTGCCTGCCACTACTGGTAAATGTTTCTGTGATGAGCATGAATATTTTCCAGTGTTTTTCAATATATTTTAATAAGGTATATTAATATTAATATGTATGTACATTTATCAGTTATCTAGTATCCATAACACAAGCTATCGCTTACTTTGGAGCTAGATTGTGATGTGTTTACTGTGTAATGTCCTGATATACATTAAAATTTTATGTTTTCAATGAGAAGAAGCTTAACGACTACATAGAACGGTAAACCGTCAAGTATAGCATTATCTGCCCCTGAGAGCATAATCTTAGCGCCTACGCAACGGTGCCTGCGCGAGCGCCGCTCACGTGACGGAGCGTGAAAGAATTAAAGAAATTCCACGCGCAAAATTATCTTCGCATAAACGCCATGTACGAGGCCCGATCTGATAATGCGCACCATTAATTTGAACAAAGTTCGCGTCGACACCGCACTCGCCTTATAAAGGTGAGACGACAAAATTTATAAGTTCGATTACTTTAATCTCGGTTAACTTATGCGAGTACAATTTCAAAGCTGACAAAAGAAATGCACGCAATAAATCGTGGGCCGCTTATCTTTTAAATATGCCTGTATTGTTTGTAGGGGGTGGTGTGCTGAGGGCAAGGGGGGGTAATTAATTTAATGAGCCGTGTGGGCCGGCACGCGAAGTTTTTCAATCGTGTTTGTTCCGGGTGTCTTCTTGCATTTCGGACATATAAATTGTACGGGCAACGCTGTTTTAAAGTTTCGTTGTTTAATTGTTACTTAAAAATAGATAATAAATACACAGGACCGGCGGACTGGGTGGCAAAATGTCGCTAGGTTACTGGTGTCAAAAATAATAAATTGTTTTAACCTAGTGTTAAAACAATTAACACTAGGTTAAAACAAACGGCGTCAGTAGGTAACCGACCGACCGAAGTATTGGTAATGGACCGAGATCCATGCCACAGATTACAATTTGTAAAATACACTATTAGTCGGCACGGAGTTTCCAGGAGTAAGTAGTAAGTAATAACTCCTAGCACAATTGCTATTGCTACACAGAATTGGACCGGAGTGGTGTCTTACACCACAGCTAACCCATATGAACTTCATCATTAATCAACGCGGTTTAATGATTTTCATCATAACGACTTTTCAATGTTTGTTGAAGTCGACTTAACTTGAAGTTTATTTCTTGTGAAGTCCTTAGTTCTTCTTCATCTTAGCTATCACTAACAAGCATCAGGTGAAGGAATCTTTACAATTCAGTATCTTTTTGAACCGCCGGCTTACTAATAAAGTAACTAAACAACCTTCCACAACCATGGAATTCCTTATACGAGTGGATAGACCAATTTAAAGCACTCTAAAATTGAGGCGTGCATTACACGCAGGTGCCTTAGTAATTTTATCGACAAATAAAACTGTTACAATCGTTAACTTATGAGGTATTATTTACTTTCTCTACATTGGTGTCAAAAAAAATGAATTCAATAAAGTTTTGATTTTATTTACAAAGTTTATTAATTGTATGAAAAAAATTTTTAAAAAATACAAATCAATGCAGTTTATAAATCGCTCCTTAAAAATCAAAGGAATATCACAGTCCCATCGGATTCTTTTATCAGCGATGTCCAATGAAAATAATACAAATAAAGAAATAAAAGCATTTTGTTATTTCAATTCGCTTAAAGAAATAATATCTTAAGCAACAGAATTACAAATTGCGGTCCTTAAAAGTCAATGCTAAACAGAAATGAATAATTAGCCGAGTTATCAAGGGCCTTTGTCTTAATTATTACACCATTATAAAGTACGCACCCTCCCCTCGGCGACCCTTGAGAAATGATACCGACTAATATGAGGGGCAAAAAACTTGCAAGACAAGGCGAAGTATTAATTAATTCTAGCCGACATCGAGTTTATTAAACGGTTCATTTCCATTTCGCAGATTTTTTATAAAATGGCTTAGGGAAACTATAAAAGGCAGACATGTTTTTAGTATGCGTATTTTTGTCGATTTACTAAATAAGTATACCCCAGTTATTTTTTATGACTCGCGTAAAATTTGCCAATAAATCAATGTTTTATAACAATTTGTAAAAACTAATTTAATTGTTAAAATTTAGTAATACTAAAATCATTTACATAAAAAAGTATTTTTTGCATTCAAATTATTGCAATTATAAATAAATATAATATTAATTCATACTTAGATTATCCTCTCTTTGACTCCCATAAATATGTGTAAAAATGACACTTGTGGTAACTCTCTCTCTCTCTGTCTGTCTGTCTCTCTCTCTCTCTCTTTCTCATACAAAAATAAAAATATACACAAATCAGAAAAATAATATGCAAAGTTGGCCTTAAAGCCATCTATTTCTTTCAGCTGATAACCTTTGAATATAGAGGAATATAACTAATGAAAAAGTGGGATAATGCAAAAAATTTTACACGTAACTACACAAGATGTACAGTCTTGGTGTCTTAGTGTTTGTGGGCGCCCTTAGTTTTCTTTTATTTGGAGACAAAAGGGAAGCGGGGAATGCAAATGTTTTTCTCGCGGTTTCATTTGAATTAATTAACGAGTTTAATGATGTAAAACTTTTTCATCGCTCCGTCCGGTCGTTTTGTAACATTGTTGGTGAAACTTGTCAAGGAAATGTTTTTTCTCCATCTGCTGGTGTTTTTATTCTTCCTTGTTTTTAATTCGTCCGCTTTGTTTGCTACGGAGTTGGGTCGCGAATTGTTCGGATTTATTCGCGTAATTAACGAAGTTTGTTTGGTACAGATTAGTTATTGATTCTATTTTTTGATACAAATTCAGGCCAGTGTTGTTTTTGTCATCTCACATTTTGTGGCGATATTAGCTTTTTAGCTATTCGTACGATATTCGTTTTTAAATGCAGATTCAAGGAGTGCTCTACGTCATAATATGGTTAAAATGAAATGAAAATTTATTTTCACCATATGTATATCATTTAACAATGGTTTTTGGGGATCCTGGAGTAAGTTTATTATATAAAACCTGTGTCCCAGGATCCCCAGGGTTCCCTGTGTCCCAGGATGGTTGACTGTTAACTTTATAATTGTCAGTCTTACCCTTGCCTACAGTCATGCCTGATGAAAAACAATGATGAGGTCTAGGATAGAGCGCACTTGACCAGAAAATGCCTATTCACTTTTCACTGGAGGGTACCCAGATTATACTTAAAACTCTTCAAGCGCAGGTGTGAACAGTAATACTTTCAAAGTTTCAAGTAAATCTTATTTTCGGAATCCGCGTCTTCATAATCCATTCATGGCCGCTCATTTACTTCCTAATGAAGACGTCTGTAACAAAGGCGTGGCGAAGGAATATTAATGGTAAATCCCGTCAAAGACCACCCTCAATTACACCGCCCGAAATTAAACAGTCTTCAAAAATTCAAAGAAAAATACCCCAGCCACCGATAAATTATATCAAGCAAAGGGTTAAAGAATAAAAAATGAGATACCGCTTGTCCTATAACAACTTAACCCGTTTAGCGCAGTCGAAGTAATAAAGATTAAAAAGTTTATTTTTTTAACACTTTCGGTGCTAATGAGGGGGCGTTGGAAACAATTTGAAGGATTACCTTCTAAAAGCTTCCGTCAGGTTTTTAATTGAGACTTTTTTGTGGGCCGAAATGCTTTTAGCCCCTTCGCGGCTCGCGCCTTGCCTTTTGTGCTCGCCGGTAATCTATTAATGAACGTATATTACTTTGATTTTTTTTGTGAAACGACATCGTATCGCCGGTACGTAACGTAAAAAATACAAATAGAAATAATTATAATATCCTTCCAACAATTAATTGCATATCACGGAATTTATTTAACATTATATTGTTACGTAAAAGCCGTAAATAACGTAGCGTAGTTTATACACGAATCGTCATTAGAGTTATTTCCTGAGCAATCTGAGGAATATCTGATTGATAAGAAAGAAAATAAATAAAGAGAATATTTAGGATTTGAGGATGAATCTCAGTCAAAAAAAAAAACTGGGAATAGAAGTGATCCCAAAATTGGTATAAACCTAGCAGTAAGGACAGCGTTGATCTGAACAGAGATTCTATGATTTAAATAAAGAAATTGAGGTAGGTGTGTTGTTCTAAACGATAAATACTTAAGGAATAAACATATTATAATGTAATAATTAAAACTTTCTGTAATGTACTTTGCGTGACCAAAACACTTCTTGAATGAAGACATGAGGTCAGTCGTTATTCAGCCATGGATGTGCTGATAGAAGTGTTATAAGACGGAAATCTTCAGTAAATGTTAGCGAAGACGTAAGAATATCAAACCAATGGCTGTAGATCCAGCACTCCGCATGCTATTTCATAGCAACATTCCAAAAAGAAAGTACAGTAAGAAACACAACAATCAAAGCAAAAGGGCTCTTAGTCAAGAAACAACCTTATTGTTACGTAAAATAGGTAGAAACTGAAATCATTCGCTATACAAACTTCAGCTGACCGTCCGTTGAACATAAAAAGCATAACTCTAATCTCGAGTAAGACATTACGAGAATACCAATGCATACGCGAAAAATCGATCGCACCGTCTTAAATTCCTCACCCTTTTCGAGGGGGCTCCCCCAAAAAAACGAAAGAATAAAAGAGGGAAAAAATCTAAATCGTCTCATATCTCCCCCTCCACCCCCGGACACCTCTGCCGTCAAGCGCCCTCCTTATTTCGTATGCGAGTTCCTTCGGCAATCATTATAAGGATATCGATTAGACCCACGTCTCAAACCTGCCTATATCTTTGTGAAACACTTGTGTTTACACAGGATTTGTGTTATAGGTCACGACAAACTGAACGTACTAGTCTGTCATGACGTTATAGTTATTCGAGTTCAGGAATGCTAGACTTCTTTGTACGAGACCTGCTGTTAACTTGCTGTTATTAAAACAAAAATTAAAGAGGGATATAGATATACTACCAGTCACCCTATAATAAAATATACCAATGGATATTACCTATACTATATCCAACTCCACTGTAGTAAAAATGAAGAAAGTTTAAAGGCTTCACTTAAATAACATTGATTAAGGTAAAAAAATGTTTAAACATTAGATTTGATTTGCAGATGATATATTTCTCGTAATAAAGAATTTATTCAGTAATATAGAACTTTGATTCCTGTAACGTGGTCCATTGTGGCAAAACACAAGTTTTAGTAAGTGCAAGATATTGGAAAAAAATGTACTTATTAAGTACCTATTTATTGATAGACCTGTTAATTACTAGTAGTGTGTTATAATATTTAGACCCTCGAGCTGTCAGTACTCTATAATAAAATCTGTGCTCTATAAATGTATAATGCAGAAACCTTATAAGAAATTCCTATAAGTTTTAAACACTACTCCATAGATGTAGATATAATATTGCTCACGCAAAATTGTCTTTGTAAAACGAAAAAAGGGCACAGTCAACAAGCGAGGACGGACTACGCATAAGTATATGCAAATCGCTCCAGTTAAACTATTTCGGAAGGTAAACACAGTGGGGAAGGGGCCCACGTGTTCTGGCAACGAGATTAAAAATGCTGGATGCTCGGGTCAAGACGGAGTTTTAGGGAAACCGCTTGCCTATGTAAATGGAATGGTAATGTTTGAATTGGGATGTGTAGCGAGATTATGGTGGTATTGATAGATGTAGGTAAGTTACGATTTTGTGTTACTTATCTACAAACATTACAAAGGTAGGTAAGAAAAAGATCGCGTGTTCGATTCCAGTTTTGTAATTTTAAAATTTCTCTATAATTTCAAAACTGACCTTGGTCTGGTTCGGTGGGTGGCTTCGGCCGTGGCAAGTTACCACCCTACCGACAAAGTCGCAACGCCAAGGGATCATAAGCGATGTTAGCATGATATCATCTTCGGCAGTATCGTTATTTCACATCAGGTGAGATCGCAATAATGTATCAAATTGAGTAGCATATGTTCATCAATGCTTGCAATTCCATAAGCAAAAGAAGGTGTTGTGTACTTAAATATTACGTAGTTAAGCACTAGTTATTGCGGCAGGATTTATGACTACGTTTCGTTTCACGTTATAGTACCCATCAATAGTCGTCAACTTTTTACTGTAATCGGTTTTGTCTGCTGAGTTTACCAATTCGTTATTCGACGTCAAAATTCTAACTAACCAAAACAAAATGTACATTGAAGGAGTCTTATGGCCTGTTTCACCATCTTTTGATAGTTAAGTGTTAGAAAGCTTACTTACATATTCTGCCTCTGTCACTTGACTAAAGTACGAAAGTGACAAAACTTACGTTAAGGCTATCCGACACTATTCAGATGACGAAACATGTCCTAAAGCTTTTGACTTCACTGTAAAAGTAAAACACAAATATTATTTAATACTAAAATTTTAATATTCATATCTCGGAGACGGCTAATTCCATTCGGCTGAATGTAATAAATCCAACCGCTGAGCGGAATATCTTAGGCTGTCTCATTACTCGGCATTAGACGGCGAGCGGGCACGCAAATCTTGGCGTCCCTTCGTCCGAGCTAAGAACCCCCAATTTCTTTCATTACTTACCTCCGTACTTACTCCGAGACAATGGCAAGACGACGACAAGAAAAAATATAATAATTTCAAGTGGAATAACGCTGAAAATCTTTTCACGGGGAGAAGAATTATTGTTGTTTTGCAAGCGCTCTCAGGGACAAAATGCACCATCCTTGTTAAGGCATTGTTCGGTGTTACGAGCTTTATTCATTTTTACTTGGCTCAACTTGAATGCTTATTAATTTAAGACCGTGATAAGCCCGAATTCTTTTGAATGAAGCGAGGAACTGTCTGCCCATTGTTGGCTATTTCACATTCTATTGAGTCGCTCTATATGCAGAGTTTAGGCGGAATTTTAAAGTAACCTCCGAAATGGGCCTCTTTATAAGCTACTATAAGATGCCTACGCTATCTTTCGACAGTCTCCATGTTGGCAGTTTAGTTTTCACGTAGGTTTTATTATTTATTCTTATAAAATTGAAGCTTATTAACACAAGCTAAACACGAGATTTAATTGCTGTGCCAATCAATTTGTCATTTACTTACTCACTTATTTTGTCGCAAAAATCAATGCATTGATGAACCAAGTGCGTTTATTTGTATCGAGACCTGGATGCTTACTGTACTTGGTACTGCATAATATGTAGTTAAAATATGATGTTCCACCTAAATACATAATATATCGCAATCATCTAAAATGCCTTGCGGTTGTCGTGACTGCAGTACAAATACCTAGCTACTCTAACTTAGGCCGATGAAAGACGTATTATAATAACCATACACGTACAAACTTCATGCCTATTCCATACCGAAACAATAAATGCACGTACTATACATCACATCGAGCGCTTTATGGTAATCGAAATATGGCCAAATATGTTGTTAAGAGGGCAGAAAACTACCAGCGAACATGCAAGGATGAGCTTTCATATTTTGCGGGCGACCCATAACGAAGCGGCCAAACTTCCGAAGTAGCGTGCATGTGGAAATTTTTAAGGCGTCTATAAACATTCCGAGGACGTCTGTCGCAAAGTGACTCCTGGCTCGTAATAAAGTCATTCGTGTAAAAGCGGTGCGGAGTTTCTTAAATCACGACTCCACAAAGCCTCGACAGTAAGACGGTCCCCCGGTGGGGCGAGTCAAGAGTGATTACGAATTTTAATTATTTTTTTAAGCCGGTGGCGAAGAGGTGATGTTTCCCGGCGCGGCTTATGCAAACAATCGACTCGCACTTGGAATTAATCCGACTCCCGTTTTTTCCTTCGCGACAAGGAATTAACAAGCAAAGAAGTCATTAAGTCGGAAGATATTTGAGAGTTTCCTTTTAATTGCGGCTTCCTCAACTCGACGTCCGACGGTCTAATTGGTTCGTGTCGACGGATTGGACAAATTGAATTTCGTGAAACATTTTTTAAGACGATTCGTAATTTGTTTACGGGAGTGCTTAACTTGTTTTGTGATAATTGAAAATTTAAAAACTTGAGCATTTGAGTCGCTTAAAAGGTGACAATGGTTTTTTTTACTTTTTTTTTTAAGTTTTGGCGCATCATTTCTCTTTGGTATTTAAAGGGTTGATAAACTCTGTGCTCTTCATGTACAACCTTGTGAGTTCTGATGAGTTCTGATATTTCCCTTCTTAACAATATTGAATGTTTCCTTATAATGTTATTTTTAACATGTTTGCCACATTATATTGGCAAAGTGCTCAACGCTATTTAGCCATAAAAAAATAAAAAAAAACGAAAAGAAGAAGTAAGAATGATTGACTCGAGAACATAATAGGTGAATTGTCAGGCAGGTTTTCTCAATGTTTTCTCTACCGCTAAATCATGGAATTAACTTTCATACTATGTAAGAATATTTATAAACAGTGTTTTTTTTAAAGTGCCGACTTTCTTGCTAGCTCCTCCTTGTGCAAACCTGCTTTCTGAACTTGGTGGTAAAATTTTGACTTATCATAAAAGCCTGTAAATTAGGCCTATGTGTAATATACAGATTTTTATTTCCAACGACGACGGTTCGAAGGCACTTCTTACTTACAAATCAAGTAAACGCATGGCGCCAGTAACAATCAAAAATGATTATTACCGTCAACTTTTAAATAACTTTTAAAACCCCATACGACACGGAAAATTTTCATTTTTTATCACTTTCAAGAGCCGTCACGACATTTAAGTGTATAAGCTCCCCTATTATCCAATTATTTCTAACCTTTCGGTTATTTCACTACAGTAATTACATCAGGTTTGAACGTCCACATGACAGTAAGTGATTGTACAACGGATGCACTAATTAATTATTTGTGCTTTGCGTGCAATGGGCAACTCTTTGATTGCCTGTATGTATAAAAATATCACGAAATGTTTGTTAAATTGTAGAATGTCTAAAATTGATTTTATGGAGGCAAAACTTTGTACTTCAAAAACAAAACCTTAATAAGCAGATTTGGTAAAGTTGAGATTCACATGGAGAAAGAGTGCAGAAAGTTTAAGTTATTTCTTACTTGGACCACTAGATGCAGTCACTAGTTGGAATTAGTAGAATGATTATTGTTCTGTAACTTATTACGAGGAAATACTTATCCACGTCTCTCAAAATAAACAGCCTGTATAAAAATCATAAATCAAAAATGTTTTAAAAACAAGCTTTTATTCGTTTTATTCAAATTCTTCTGACCAATGTTCCTTGGTTACCATCAATTACCAAAGTACTCGTCAAGACGGATCAAACGAGGTCAAACTCGATGGGGTTGTGTCGTTTGTCGAGTTCCTATAGCCACCTTCCGGTTCCATCATGATCAGCTCCATGTAATAATAATAATTTTGCATTGTCATGCGATTTACGTATGTTTGTAATGTTTTAACTCAACCGATAACCGGGAAGTGAATCTAATTTCGCTTTGCAAGATTTGATTACAGACAAACAAACAAACATCGGGACATGTTAACTAAGTTATAGCTTATACTTAATTGTAGCTTTATTTTCAAAAAACCCATTCTAGGGGCAATCACTAAGTTAGTAGACGCAAACGAAATTGAATCCAAAAGCTAGTTTGCAGTAACGATGGCTCTCATTACCATTTACCACTAAATCTTTCAAACACGATTCCTCCATAGAATATTTGCTAATTGAAATTGAAATCTGATTTTCTTCCCCCCGCCCATTGAATTGAGCCCTAGTGATTAAAAGTATACGAAAAAAAATACAAATAATAAAATTACAATATCGCTAACGACGCTCGCCGTCTCCCCAGAATCCTTTTGTGTTTTTCGGGGAATAAATTAAGGCCTAGGAAGGGAAAGAAACCACCGGCCCGCAAACACCGACTAACGATTCCACGTCGTTCAACCCCGAGCTTTGACTTGACCCGGCCACACTAGCGACTCGAAGCGATTTTCCGTCAGGTAAAATATTTGTCGGACGGACGTTGGGGACCCAAAGTACTGGAATGGCGACCCCGCACGGGTAAGCGCAGTGTTGGCAGGCCTCCGACCAGATGGACTGACGACATTAAAAGAGTCGCGGGAAGGCGCTGGATACAGTTAGCGCAGGACCGTGCGGGCTGGAAATCATTGCAGGAGGCCAGTGTCCAGCAGTGGACGTCCGTCGGCTGAAACGAACGAACGAACGAAAATATTTGTCATACATGAAAATATGCCATGTTTCATGAGAACGTTTAGCCACGTTTATATGGCAGGCAGAGCTATGTAAGTGACTTTCAAGTTTCACAGTTTTACGACCGAAATCAGAATATTATAACTTGTATATCTCTACGTGCATGTTGCGTGCACAGAGGAGTATAGAAAAAAATTAATACTTACCAGCTGTTTATAGACGTGATTAAGAATCCTCCTTTGTAAGCTTTTGTAAGAGATACACATCGTGCCAAGCGTTATCTTAAATTTAAGCCATCCATCAAATCAAAAGAAGAATAGTTGTACTGTAGGAATGCATGGGTAAGGAAAGTTATGAAGAAGATTTAGCTACGAAAAGATTTTCAATGTTTCAAAACAAAAAGTCGCTCATGCGGATTTTCTCTGACTCAGACTACCGAGTCTTACGACCATTATTATGAGCTGTAAACCTTCAATTTTTACACGACACCAAAACTGCTGCTAAATCCGCAATCTGGCTTCCTTAAAACAATTAAAACAACCACAACCATGAACCAACCCTCGCCCAGCGCTTATTTAGTAATAGGAAATGTTTACTACTTTGTGGAACGAGATTGCTTTATTATTTTGCATTAGCATTTCCACGTGAAAGAAATTTGCATTTTCTTTAAATTTTGTCTCGCAATCATTATTTATCTATTATTATATATCGTTTTTCAGTGTTCATATTACTATATTATGAATTTTCATGGTAGTGTTTAGGTATAAATAAATAAATAAATAAAATATCTTTATTTCACATAGGCCTATTATATAGGCGCTTGTAAATGGTCCTTATGATATTTGTCACATTTGTATGGCGATAACTCCAAGTCGACTTAAAACTAAGTTTACGAGGGTTCCAACGCGCCCTGCACTGAGAAGAAGCCCACAACAAACTCAGCCGGGTTTTGTTTTCTGTTATCACCACTTCACAAAAGCTTTTAAAACTAATTGAGCTAGTATAATTACAGCAGTTCATTCATCCCCAAGGATTTGATTCATGTAAGTAATCCTTAATACTATAGTAAGCTTTATTAATGAGCTTTCGTTTTACAGCGACTTTGAACTTATTGAGGGATAAGTTTAATATTTCATTAGGGAGTTTGTTATAAAAGCGTATCCCATTGCCTTTAAATGATTTATTTATTTTCTCTAGTCTTGTTTTATGAACTATAAGTTTATTTTTACTTCTAAGGTTGATAGCATGGAGATCGCTTTTCTTAACAAAGTTATTAATATTTTTATGCACATATATCAAGTTATCGAATATATACTGTGCATGTACCGTCATTATATTAAATTCTTTGAATTTTTCTCTTAAAGACTCTCTTGGGCCCATTTTATAAATGGCACGAACAGCCTTCTTCTGCAGCACGAAAATAGTATCAATGTTAGCAGCATTACCCCATAGCAAAAGACCATAGGACATAATGCTGTGAAAATAACTAAAATATACCAGTCGAGCAGTCTGGACGTCTGTCAGCTGCCTAATTTTTTTTACCGCGTACGCAGCAGAACTAAGCCTGTTCGATAAATTATTTATATGAGGGTCCCACTGCAGTTTAGCATCTAACGTTATTCCTAGAAATACAGTTGTGTCTACAAGATCCAATTCCTCTACACCTAGTTTTACATTCGTTTGAATTTGCCTAACATTAGGTAAGGTGAATTTAATACATTTTGTTTTTTTGCTATTGAGAAGCAAATTATTAGCTTCAAACCAATGTACTACTTCTTTGAGACAACTGTTTACATCGTCAAAATTTTTTTTCTGTCGATTAATTTTAAACAAAAGTGATGTATCATCAGCAAACAGTACTATCTCATGCTTGTCCTTAGTAAGGTAAGGAAGGTCATTGATGTAAATAAGGAACAGGAATGGACCCAAAATAGACCCTTGAGGAACTCCCATCTTCACAGTCGACCCAGAAGATCGTTTCCCATTGACATCTACTTTTTGAATGCGACTGCTCAGATAGGAGCTCATCAAATCAAGAGCTGCACCTTTAATTCCGTAGTGGTGTAACTTCCTGACCAATGTTTCATGCTCAACACAATCAAACGCCTTGGATAAGTCACAGAAAATGCCCAGCGCATCACGTGATTTATATGGTTACTTACGATTGGTATGTCTTACCATCGGAAAATAAGCATAGGAAAGCTTTTCATTTGATTTCCACACTCAGTTAATATTTCCAATTTCTCTGTTTTAACATACTTTTGTAAATTAGTACTTAACTAACTTATTTAACAAAAAAGTCAAAACTCTTCCGCCAAGTTCAGGAAGCAGGTTTGCACTGAAAGAACTGGTAAGAAACTCGGCACTTGCTCTTTTCTAAAATGTGTGAAGTGATCAATTTTTAACCGACTTCAAAAAAAGGAGGAGGTTCTCAATTCGTCGGAATCTTTTTTTTTTTTTATTTTTTTTTTTTTTTATCTATGTATGTTCACCGATTACTCGAAGACGCGTGGACCGATTTGAACAATTCTTTTTTTGTTTAAAAGGGTTTTGTTTCCAGATAGTCCCATTTTAATCAGGTCAGGATCTGATGATGGAATCCTGGAGAAATCGAGGGAACTCTTCAAATTTTATATGGACACATGGAACTATTTGGGTATTATTTGAAAGAGTAATATTTTCCAAGTTGTCCTATGGTCATGAGGTCAGGATCTGATCATGGGATCTTGGTGAAATCAAGGGAACTCTTCAAACTTTGCTAATATACTTGAAGCGAGTTGGGTATTTTTTATAGTTACTGGTGCATATGCTAGCAGATACTGATTTGATGACTAAAGTCATCAAGTCAGGGTCTGATGATGGGATCTTGGTGAAATCGAGGGAACTCTTCAAATTTTGCTAGTATACTTGAAGCGAGTTGGGTATTTTTTATAGTTACTGGTGCATTTGCTAGCAGATACTGATTTGATGACTAAAGTCATCAAGTCAGGGTCTGATGATGGGATCTTGGTGAAATTGAGGGATCTCTTCAGATTTCATGAACACACCTCAAGCGATTTGGGTATTTTTACAACGCCTTGTGCATTTTATTGTTTTCCACTAAAAAGTAAAAAATAAAAATGGGAAATGCTTTCCAAAAAACCAACTTCAAATGCCACTACAAAGAGTGAAATAATTTTTATTTAAATTTTAGGTACCTACACCAATTCGAAGTCGGGCGATTGTCTATGACTTCGTCATTTCTTCGCACATCAAGTAAGTAAGAAGGACTATTAGGGATTGTATGAAACATCGCCCGACTTCGAATTGGTGTAGGTACCTAAAATTTAAATAAAAATTATTTCACTCTTTGTAGTGGCATTTGAAGTTGGTTTTTTGGAAAGCATTTTAAGATCAGGAAAAGACTAATAAACTGTGTCTACTTTCCTCGGTATTACATTTATATAAGACTCGTGTTGTGTAGCCGAATGAAAAATTGCCCTATTTTGAGGATGGATGACGCGAATTAAGAAAGCAATTACTCATCGGGACGCGGGGGAGGAATGTTAATAAGACAGTGTATGAGAGCAGTTTCCCGTCAGCACTCAATGGTTGCCCATGAATGCGTAATTAAGATGGAAATTTTCATATTGTTCGGGGTTATTCTGGTCATAACATTTCCCCGTAGCGGTTGCTGTTGGAATGATGCGAATATATCTTGAGACCGTACGTCTGTGTAATTATAGTTTTGAATAATAAATAAACTGTGAAAAAAGGATTGTGTGGTTTTATGAAACCATGGTAAAAGTCAAAACTTTTGTGGCCTTGGCTGCTCTGACGAGCGCTTTTCACTTTAACCCTACTCCCTACACACAGAAAAAAAAAATTGGAGACGACGTAACACCAAAAGTTTCACTTTAAAAATTAAAAATATTCGTTAGCCTAGTTGCTCATCGTGAATCCAACTCGATCCGAGTCTGTTTGCTGGAGCCCATAATAAAACTTCTTTTAAAAATACATTCCGTCAATACATTCAACTATATCCACTGAGATAAGGTGATAAAAAACGAAGAGAGAAGAGCCGAATACCTTACTTAAACTACATCTTTATTGAGCTTTAATCTAAGGGCCCTGGTCAATAAAGTGTGCCACAAAGACACATCTCACTCGACCCCGATACGGGCCGTAATTAAGCCGATACGTGTTAATTATCATGACACACACACACACACACATGTATATAATAGGTATATGTCGTTTTCGGAGAATGTGTTCTTCAACTGCATTAGTAGGTTTTCTAATGCGTAAAAAAATTTCGTTCAAACTCGTTCGTTCGTTCGTTTCAACCGACGGACGGTAACTGCTGGACAAAGGCCTCCTGCAATGATTATTTCCAGCCCTGTGCAACTTATATCTAGCGCCTTCCCTCGACTTTTTAATGTCGTCAGTCCATCTGGTCGAAGGTCTGCCTTTCTGAGCTTTCTCGCATGTGCTTTTTAAGTGCTGGAATAGCGACCTCGGACTGGTAGTAAATAAATACCTACGTCTTTTTTAGTTTTGTCACTGAATTAGGTACTGTTCTTTTAACTGTTGTTGCTCTACGTTTGAAAAGACATTTTAGTAACACGTTTGTACGATTTTCAAGCTAGTTCCAATCTCTCACTGACTGACTTCACAATTATTATTTAACACACCATAGAAAGCTTTAATGTGGTTAGTAATGGGATTTCAAAAAGCACATGAGGTAAATGTTATATTCAATTTCAACGCCCTCCCAAATTTCAATGTTACTGAAAAGATCTAGTATTAGGTGAACGAAATGTCCAGCGTTACAACTAATAAACTGTTAACGGTTGAAGACATAGATTATAATTTATTCCTATAAATTTAAATATGCATCAAAATTTCACTCGCGGTGGGACTCGAACCCACGTCCCCTAGCTATCGCGGCTAGGTGCTCTTCCTCTGAGCTACGCGAGACTGTCTCACCACGACGAAATTCGGATGCATATTGTTTTTCGTTCTTAGGCAGAACTAACGTCATCTATCTGAAAACATTACAATTACGTTACACATTACATGTACATTACAACGACGTTAGTTCGCATATTTGAATAACTGTAATGTTTTCAGATAGATGACGTTAGTTCTGCCTAAGAACGAAAAACAATATGCATCCGAATTTCGTCGTGGTGAGACAGTCTCGCGTAGCTCAGAGGAAAAGCACCTAGCCGCGATAGCTAGGGGACGTGGGTTCGAGTCCCACCGCGAGTGAAATTTTGATGCATATTTAAATTTATAGGAATAATTTCCTAAGTGTGTGAAAACACTATAATATAAAATATAAGTAGTCAGATTATAATTTGTTTGTTCCCCGAACCGAAGATTAAACAGGCGCCAGCCAAATTAAGGTAAGTAAAGTTGGAGAACTTAGAAGAAGCGAAACTCCCATAATCTTATTAGACCGCAGACGCAGCGTCTAATCCAACCCATCAGCTAATTAAGCCAACTTGATTTTCTCAAAAGTTCCAACTTGGTCGGAAGTAATTTCACGCCAGCATTAGCGAGGGCCGAACTTCGCACTTAGCTCTCTCGGTAAACACTCATGACGTTTCCTAATTAACGGACGCAATTAGTGGTCGCTCGATGGACCGGGGGAGAGATGGGGAGTGATAAGTGACCCGGAGTTGGGCAAAGAGTGCTCGTGGAACGAACGCCAACGCGCGATGAGATGATCGTATTTCTTACGTAAGCATCTTTAGTATGACCACCGAATATATAATAATGACGTTAAATATTTGTTCGCCTTTGCATCACAAACCAGAGATCGACTTACTTGTCGGTTCGGTGTTTGAGATAGTTTGCATCTGCGAAGCTGCGTGGTAAAGTTTTTTAATGAAATATTTAGGATAGAAAGTTTAGTAAAACACATTTAGTTTTTCTCGCAAAATAAAAACATAAAACACAACGTGTGTAACGCATTCAAAAGGATTTAAATTATTTAATTTCACGTTGAAATTCGATTTGGGGAATCAACAACATGGGTTAAGTATATATTTTTAGACGATATTATGCAATCAAAACAATATGGATGTGACTCAGGGTTAGTATATCATTATACAAAATAATATTATCAATCGAAAATTAAGCACAACACTCAAATTCTAAACTTTTATTTAAAAATGTACTTTGATTCCCTCTCCCTTGCTTAGTCCCTGAAAGACAACATGTTATGTGAACAAGTGTGCCCTAGAACTTTTATGCAGAGGCATTATCAGATCAGTTATTTAGTTCATTGTTCAATGAAATTAATTCATTACTAAATGAGCTAAGTTTGCCAGAAGCTTAAGTACGTCTCTTTTCTACTTGACCTCGTTGTTAGTTTGCTAAAGTTTTACTTCTACTCAGTCCTTTCGGTAAACACTCTTGACGTGTCCTAATTATAGTCCAGCTTAATTAGACACGGGGCCATGTGCAAAAAGGGGATGAGTATAATGTAGTTGTTCAGTATAAGTCGAACTCAAGACTTCTTTAGCCATAAACAGTTGTCTATGCTTATCTATTTCACTGTTACTTTTGTTTTATGTACCTACGTATTTTTCCGTAAGGTACTAGATGTCTATGCTATTGAGTACGTATATTTCATCGATTGAAGGACACAAGAATATTTCAAGATGTAGTTTTTCTGGTTTTCCTGTTCTGAACTATAGTGTCATTAGTAAATTAAAGATGGTTTTTTAATTAGATACCTACCTAGTACTTTTATATTTTGTAGTTTTCTCAAGAGATTATTGACAAGACAAAGTTTGTCTTACTTGGAATACAATTTCTAGAACGTCAATTGCTAGAAGAATTTTACTTTGTACCTACTATTGAGTAAGTTTTTATTACAGAAACAATATATAATCGGAGTGACCAGAGAGTGAGAGAAATTACCGAAATATCCCAAACATTTGGGCCGCGGTTCAGCATGATTGTGTTTTGTTATGACAGAGAGAGTTGGCAACGCGGGTTCGGCGACCCCACCCGGTTTTAATGATAAAAAAATGCGTACGAGGGGAGGCGAGTAAGTGCCATCGAAGGGAAAAAACTACGGAGGAAAATATTTGGCGCGACAGGTTGCCCCCCCTCGCGTCGTCTTGGGCCCTTGATAAAAATTAAATCTTAACGACGGAAATTTAAAGATGACGCTCGAGCGATCAAGAAGAGTGCGCATCTGAGGCCCGGGGCGATTTAATTGGGCCGAGTGTACCGACGATGTGCGTCAAGTGTACTCATTTGTATTTAGATTTTTTTTTCCTTCTGATTGATGGTATCTTATGCCTAGGCGACAGTTTTGACGTTCTTGTGTTATGCTGTTTGCTTGTACAAAAAAGGTTTAGGTACCTACCTTAATCATTCGAATGTCTATATTCTGAGATTTCTTATTCGTTTATGACGATTTTTATATAGATAACTGGCTGGCCCGACAAGCGTTGTGTTGCCATAGAAATAATTTCTCTCATTATCTCATATTTTTCGTAATAATTTAAACCTATTGGTAGGTACGTATATTTCTGGGATATGTACAAAAATTAATGTATAAACTTGTATCTCTAATATCAAAATTGGCTCAAAGTTGTGGGTCCATGTTGCAGTGTAGAGTTGTAGAGGCATTCTTTACGAAGACGATCGATCGACATCCAGGCCCTATCTGGATCGGATCCTCATTACATATTGATTATTTTATCATTAAATATGGACTTTATAAATAAAAACATCGAATAAATATCGCAATAATATCGGAATGTTAATGCTAAATAAACAGCGACGAACAATACATCGTCTCAAATCAACCGGATTGAAATTCAAATGTTTCTGCAGATGCACAGGATTTGCATCGGCGGCATCGGCTATCGATTTTTCTTACGTCTTGGTCCCTATCGCAGTAGGTACCTTGTTTAAACTTTTTATTTCACTCTTCGCGTTTTTTGTTTCAACCACTCGCCCCTAAGTCTCCCTAAGCAGTCCCCCTTGCATAAAAAACGCGTCTAATCGATAATTTCTGTGGGGGTGCATTAAGCATATCGGCAGAAATGTGCCCGAATGTTTTTCTCGGCGCTTGGAGATTTCACCCTCGAGGCCATTCATGTTTGCTGGCCATCTTTGTAATTGGAAAAAATACTCCTTAAGAACCTATACGTATATGTAGAGTACTACCTACACCCTATTGAAGGATAAAACTTTCAAGACGGTGACTAGGAATCTCTGATATTGAATAAATTTTCTTCCATAGAATTCAGAATAAAAAAAAACTTATTATTCATTGCTGTTTTCTGTATGAAGAAAATATGACTATAAATCACGTTATTCGGGCTTTGACTATGTTATAAGTGAGATTTAATGATAGTTTCATCAAGAGATTTGTATTATAGGAAGGTAATTCTTAATACCTACGTTACGATCACTAAAGACACAGTGTTAAAAGTTACTAGGTACTAGAATATCTTTAATCTGTGTCGTTAGGTACCTACTAAATAAGTGTAATAATTGAAATTAGTACAAATATTAACTTGCATAATTCTGTTGTGAGAAAATTATTATCATTTTCGTTTAGAGCACGATCTTATTGCATTTCATTGCTAACATAAAATCCAATTGATTGAAAATAAGCATAACTCAGCGAGATCGTAGCACGCTTTTGCTGATTAAATATATTATAATAATTATGATTTACTTCTTTGTTATAGTGCTTCACACACTAGGTATAATTATAAATTATAAATGTATCAAAATTATCGCTGCCAACGGGATTCGAACCCGCAACCACCACCTGACGCGAGTGGCCGCTCTACCGATTGAGTTATGGGAGCGACTACCGCTGACACGATAATTTCGTTACACATTATTTTCCAGTCATAGGTGGATAGATAGGATAGATAGATAGATAGGTGGTTGCGGGTTCGAATCCCGTTGGCAGCGATAATTTTGATACACATATAATTTATAATAATAATTATTACTGAAAGTATTAATGCTTATGAGTTTCTAAGTTTCTAAGCTGTTAGCAACAGCTGTTTTATAAGCTAAATAAGCAAAAACAATGGAACAAAAAACTTCCAACATAATTGTATGCTCATTATTAAACTTATTTTTTTTAGTTTTTCAAAAAATAGATAATATGTAGAATGTAGATACATTTCTTAATCGAATATAGTTAATTTAACACGAATGGAAACATACTCAACTAGCTTTTAGAGTATCTAAATATTGTCACTCTAATAAGGTGTTAAAACAAGCATGAAAGTAATTTAGCCATGCATCAATTCAATTGAATTTATTATCATATAATTGACATTTTCTCAATACGAGACCTATTAAGTTCAGATGAAGCGAAGTCATAACATCTAAGACCTAAGTCACCAATGGAAAGGCTAACGACTTTACAATTGAAAACTGCCATTATAGTTAAGCTTAATGATGAGAACGATCATAAAATAAGAATTATGTTACTTAACACTATTAATAAATCATGCATTTGCCTTTGCAACTTATTTCAGTATTTACCAAAAGTATATATTATGTCTATGTATACACTTATAACTATCGACTTGCCTTCTAAACACATGTTAAATCAGGGTTAGAGGTACTATAAAATTATCATTTAAGAATTATTTTGTAATAACAAGAAATTTGATATACTTGAGTGATATCTCTTGAGGAGATAGCTCCTCATGAGATATGACTAAATTCATGTAGGTAATTAACATCATGTTATGTAAGAAAATGATGTTGAAGTTGTATGATGCAATTTTCAAAACAACAATTGACAATTTTCTTGCCAGTTCTTCTCGGTGCGAGCCAGTAATTTTCAAGCCCATAAGTAAGTATGTAAAAACTAAAGATTTTCATTTCATATTCTACACCACCTATCTACTTTGTATGCGTCATCTTCAGAATTAAAATTGAGTTTAAATATGTAGTCCATATCTATACTTATAATAAAACTGTAAAGGGTCGAATTCTGTACATTGAAGATATTTTGAAAATTTTTGTTGGAGGACACTATTTAGTCGATACTGAAGCCAAAACTGTAATTTGTTTAATTTTTGTCTGTCTGTCTGTCTGTCTGTCTGTCTGTCTGTCTGTCTGTCTGTTTCACGACCGGGCATCACGGCTAATCCGCTGGACGGATTTAAATGAAACTTGACATGATTATAGTTCATACCCCGAGGTAGGACATAGGATACTTTTTGTCCCGAAATACATCATGGTTTCCCTGGAAGACAGCATCAAAGTCCAAACGTTTTTTTAGTTATAATTCATTAACGCGTTGTCCGATTCCATTCATTCTTTTTTTGTTAGAAAGGAGGTTCTTTAAAAATTATTCCATACAAATCTTATCATCATCACTTTTGTAGTTTAGAAATTACAGACATCAGAACCTTTAGCGCTAAGTTCAAGTAGGTAGGTGACTTGAAACTTGGAATGCACAAAGAACCTAGGGCTAGGACGTAGGGCTAAAGTAAGACTGGAGTACCCTTACAGCCGTAAATACATAGGCTTAGCAGGAGATTTTGTATGGTTTCAAATTTTTCACTTTTAGGGTGAACAAAAATCATGTAACTGGCGTTATCGCTACGTTGTACCGTATAGCGCCATCTCTACAATTTATGTGGAACTTGAATGTAAAACTCTGTGATAGGTGCTACCGAATTTTTTTAAATAAAAATTAACTGTCATGTTATTTACTGTTTCCTGACTTTATATTAAGATGGCACTGTTAAGACAAGTTTTCACTTCTGTCGACATTCCCGGAGTGCCGCGTCTTTATCATCCGCAATATTAAGATAATGGTTCATAAATATTATAGGTCTTATCGATCCTAACCGACTGACTGTCATCTAAGGTCTTCTTATACGTAAAGAAATATATAGATTGCCCATTCTGATGTTTTGGATTGTATTGAGATGAAGCAAAGATTTTTAAAAGACTCTTATATTATGTTGGGCTGAGGAATATTGTTAGTAGAGTATTTTATCCCAGTGGTACCTACCCGGCCGAACTCTGAAAGAAGAGTTCTACCACCAGTACAACTTTCCACATGGTTTAATGATTTTTGACATATTTCGTGGTTTCAAAATAAAAATCACAATGAATTGGAAAAGGACGATTTTAACTGTCGATATTTCGATACATTGGTACAAGTCGTGGTCACGTAGTGACCACGACCTGTGCCACTGGGTCGAAATATCGACAGTTAAAATCGTCCTTTTGATTTTTCAACTACGTATTAATGAAACTTTATATTATTAGTAAGAAAAAGGAGTTTTCAAAATCACTACAAGATAACCCGTGTAAAGTAAGAACAGGTTTCTGTACAACTTCACACCAGAATCCCGTGAAAAATCAAGGAATTCAAGTAGGAAGGTATATTATGTAAAAAAACCGTAATTCACGCGGGCGGAGCCGCGGGCAACAGCTAGTAATTAATATTTTTAGTAATTGGTTTAGAAATTAATTTATTGTAAAATGTACTTAAATATTTTGACTGACTCAGCATGAGACAGTGACAATACCTAGCTTCGCGTATGACAAATTATGATCAAGATAAGGAAATATTCTCCAGTACTATATTATGTAGAGAAGATATTGGCACCATGCGATGTAATCGGCAAAGACGCATGGATGGTACTAACTGCCAATATCTGATGCATCAGATCGCCCATTGTATTTGTTCTTTATGTTTTTTACGGGAGGGATCCAACGATAATGTTTTTATGGCCGAGGGTCGGTTTAATCAGGGTTCAGTGTGATTAAACACTGTCCTACGCGCTTTGCTATCCTTGAAGATTCCTTTTTTTGTGTGTTTACCTACTGTGATAAAAGGTGGATTACATTTTTTGTAATCCATCTATTTCAAAGTCGTATGCTAGTAGTAGCGTCACTTTATTTGTCGTAATTCGATCGTAATTTTAATTTTTGCACTCCTTCGTATTTACCTAGTAGGTATCTTCTCACAAACTTCCAGTTTGGAGGAACTTAACATTCGATCTCTTAGAATGACGGGCGCCGAACAGTGTATGAGTTTACGTATATGCTGTATTTTAAAATTTATTTTATTAGTCTTTTTTACTAAATCTCAACTAATAGTTCTACCATCTACCAGTTGAAATAAGTACTCGTACCCTCAACAACTTCCAAGTAATCCTTCATCCACGCACGCTATGCCCGTTTTTGAGCCGCGCTGTACGCTTGGTACAGCGCGGCTCAAAAAAAGGCAATCCAACACAGAGTTTTTCATAAAACGGGGTATATGAGTCAAGAACATTGGGCATCATAAACATACCACCCCTCACGTTCACGGTTCACCCCTTGCTCGAAAAAGTCACCCCCGCACCGCACGTAACAGAAAAAAGGGCACCAAAGGGACGTTACGCATCCCAAGTATACGCCGGCTCATTGGGGTCTGCAGATGTCTTTAATGGCTTTAAATTATATGTAGAGAGAGCTAACTGCTTCTCGGAGGTGATAGATTGTAGTGGATATTGCTGCCTTTTGTCTGTACTCCTGACTCGGGAGGACCGTTATTAGGACTTCTGAAGTTCTCTACAAGTACATTCTAGCGATGTATATCTAAAGAATGTTTCGTTTAATTTCAAAAAGGGCCAATTCCTCTTCGACGTAAATATCAGTCCTTGCCTTCGGCTTGGGGGATAAACATCTCAAATAAATTGGATTTTCTAATGCACTTGTTGTACAACCTTTTTTTCATTATTATGTATTATTAAACATTATAAAACGGTGTTTTAACAGTCTATCTCTCTTGTCACTTTTCTGTGTATTATATGGTCAATTTGTATAATCTTATTCTCCAAACTATGACTTCGGATCAAACAAAACCCTTTGGACCCTTGAAATAAAAGATGATATTACATATTTTTATCAAAATATGTAGCAATTGGCATTTATCAGCGACTAGGTTTGCTTTGCTATCATGTAATAATTAATAAACCGTTTGCATAAACATTAATAAGTATGCTGCCGCCTGATTTTAAATTTCCCCAGCGTAAAAAGTAGGCTGGGTATTGCACAATATGTTCTGCTATATTAGAATAGAATATAGTAAGGCATAAGGAAGAAAATTAAAGGCGCAATCAGACCTAACACAGTCGTGCACGGTGCGTTAAATTCACGCAGGCAATCGGTGCACAGGTGGCTAGGCACGATTTCTCGCGATTTCATTATGCAGGGAAATGAGAGAAAAAAAACTTGCGGAATTGTAAAATAATGTCAATTACCGTACAAGCGCAGTAACTAACGATAGTCATTACATTGTCGTGGTTGCGTAAATAGGGACTATTTGGAGGGGAAGTGAGGCGGGGCGGTTCTTCAGTTTTCCGCATCGTTCGTCGCGGCGTTTGCACTTGTTAATGTGGCCGTGCCTTTGTCTTGCATTAAGTGGGCAGATATTTGCGCATAGGTACTAATTTGATGGCAAGTTCCCGGTACTGAGTCAGGGTTTCGACTTTCGATATTAATGACTGGTTGTAACGGAGTTTCGACTTCAAAGCACTTGACGCTTTAGTTTTGATATTTGATGTAGACCTATGAGTTAGACATTTTGCATAGCACCCCATACGATGAGATATTAGGTATACTTGTAGGAACAAGCACATTCTAATTCCTCTGGATACTTAATATACTTCAATTAATAATAATGTTCTCATCATTTCTGTCTTCAGATGTATAAAGTCTATTACTGGATACAGACCTACATCCTTATGTTAAAGGTGTGACAAAACATTGGAGGTTCAACATTAACCCTCACAATGGCGAGCTTCATAGCCCAAGTGCGGTAAGCAGGCTTCACAAATATTTTAAAATTAACTAAGCAGTAATTCTGCCCATATCATTCTTTATCGTCATAGCATGTAAGTACATATTATTGTAGTTGACTCAAACACATATAATTTGGGATTCGAAGTTCGAACCGTGAATCCCAAACCTGCTTTATTGACTTTGATTCGAGTGAGTGCAGAGTGAGATTCTATTGAGTCTAGTTTCTACCGCAATAAAGGCGAGTTGATACTGAAAATATTAATTAAAAAACCCCATGACCCCAAGTTAGATGATTCTAAACCAATAAACTATCACTACGGTGGAGTTTATGATTTTATACGAGATATTGATCAGTAAACAAAATGGAGCAACGGTGACGAGTATGAGAATGGATTCCATTCAAAGTTAACAATATTACCATACAGGTCCGATTGTTTTAGAGGGACAATGGCGCGGATGTGTCCTGCACGGTCGATTGGACAGTGTGTGTTTGTGTGTCACTGGGCCCCGGCGCGATGGTGTAAAACAACGGTGTTTCCTGCCTGTCACACTCATGAATTCGACATCTAATTCATATCAAGTACTTACTCGTAATTGTAAAATAACTGTTATAATAAAAATAGAGAAGCATAAGCTATAACAGATAGCTTAATATCCAGCAGGTAACTAATTTTTGAATAAAATATGGATAACTCTGAAATTGGCCCATATAAAAAAATTGGACTGGATATTTTAGAACCCTTATGTGCATATACTTATGTAGGTACATAGGAAAGTTTTTGAGGGCCTTTTATTAAAGATCTTGTAGAGAGTCTAGTACGTTACGGTTATTTTTATGTTTACATATGCTTGTATTTTTATTAAAATCAAATTCAAACTTACCCATCGGAGCATCGCTCGTATTATTTAGGTTAATAAGCAGCATTGTATCCACTTACCTTCTGTAACAAAAGAGATCAATATTAAACACAAAAAAAAGTTAAAAAATATCGAAAAAGTTTGTTCCCGCAAATAATAGATTTCCTTTTTCACACGGAAACAAGATACAAAGAAGGCACGGTAAGGGGAGGATTTTTAAAATATGTGTGACAATTATCAGTACACGACGTTAATAGCGTCTTACATTGTAGAATAGAGATAGAAAAGGTCCCCTTACTTAGGAAGATTTATTCGCAAATTACTTATAAATTTTTGAACTTCGCGTACACCGAGCGAAAATGTTATATTCATGAATGAAATACCAGTATGACCTTTAATCTCTTAAGAATAAGAGCCGATGGGTGAAACTTATGTTGGCAATTGTACTTCGGGCTCGCTTATAAAAATGTATTTAAAACGTCGCCGTGGAAAATGATTTATTATGTACGCGCCGTCATAAATTTGTCCACTTAGACTATGGGGGGCAATAAATATTGGCAACATTGTCCCTGTTTCGTTCCTTATATTATTGGCTTTATTTTTGGTTGATGCTTGCCTTAATTTTTGAATCGTGCATGTAGTAGTTTATAGGTATAGTAAGGGTACACAGTACGACTATCTATTAGCAACCAGGTAGCATTTAGGTTGGAAATAGTGTGCAGATAAATTACATACCAATAAACAATTAACCATAGATGCATAAAATTAGTAATTCTGAGTTCAAACACTTCCTATAATAGCCTAGGATCCCGCTATACAACGACCTTCACCGAGCTGCTTATTGGATGAAAACTATTTTATATCCAATTAAATACGTCAATAAATATATCGCAAGTGGGTTGCCTAAAAAATTTCAGTCCAGGGTACGATTAATTAAGAATTAAAAAAAAACCATTGTAACATGGACTCCTATTTGTTACAGGTTAGTTGACATCGTAGTTCAAATAAGATTGGATGTTATAAATAGTGCTTTTTGCCAGAAATACTTTCCTGGCTGAGGAAAGTATTTCTGTTCTACATTTTTTGGCAAAAGAAAGTTAACGGATAATTATATTTCATTTCGCTTCATTTTTCAGATAATTATCGACATGGTAGTACCTTCTATTGTACAGGCACTTTTCGCGCTTTTAGAATTAAGTCACTCAATTGATTTTTGTTTTCGTGTGGGTAGTCCCACCGATATTATATATTCTGTGGTCTCACCAGCCGTCGTCATTCTTTTATTGTGCGAGGCACCGCGCGCACGCTCCGGCTGCCATTAAAATAAATTATTATAAAGAAAATAAAAATATTAGAAAACTTAGTAAAGCATAGACGTAATACAGTGTTGTGTTCATCGGACGAGAATACATGTAAGTCTTACTATGTATTTTTATTATTTACGTAATAGTGACGTTCCCTGTGAGTGTGATATTGTAATTAACCAAATTCCTAGCGGGTAATTGCGGGTTGCCACGATGGATTAACTCTTTTTAGTAAATGTGATGTGAAAATACATAATATAGTTGAAACACTCACGGACCTAGCAAAAGTAAGCTTTCCTCGCGGTTAACTGCGGGTTAACACGTTGGAATTGCGTAATATTTAGCAATTAGTAATCAAAATAGTGAACAAAGACTTGTGTATATTTTCTCGGGCCTAGCGTCTTTATACTTTCCTGGCGGTTAACTGCGGGTTAACACGATGGATTTACGTGATGCATAGTAATTAGTAATCAAAATAGTGAACAAAAATTTGCGAATACTGTCACGGGCCCAGCATCTTAATGCATTCCTGGCGGTTAACTGCGGGTTAACACGATGGATTTACGTGATGCATAGTATTTAGTAATCAAAGTAGTGAACATACATTTGTGAATATTGTCACGGGCCTAGCATCTTTATGCTTTCCTGGCGGTTAACTGCGGGTTAACACGATGGATTTACGTGATGCATAGTAATTAATAATCAAAATAGTGAACAAAAATCTGCGAATATTGTCAACGGCCCAGCATCTTAATGCACTCCTGGCGGTTAACTGCGGGTTAACACGATGGATTTACGTGATGCATAGTATTTAGTAATCAAAGTAGTGAACATACATTTGTGAATATTGTCACGGGCCTAGCATCTTTATGCTTTCCTGGCGGTTAACTGCGGGTTAACACGATGGATTTACGTGATGCATAGTAATTATAATCAAAAAAGTGAACAAAAATCTGCGAATATTGTCAACGGCCCAGCATCTTAATGCATTCCTGGCGGTTAACTGCGGGTTAACACGATGGATTTACGTGATGCATAGTATTTAGTAATCAAAGTAGTGAACATACATTTGTGAAAATTGTCACGGGCCTAGCATCTTTATGCTTTCCTGGCGGTTAACTGCGGGTTAACACGATGGATTTGCGTGATGCTCAGTAATTGGTAATCAAAGTAGTGAACAAACATTATTTAATATTGTCACGGGCCTAGCATCTCTGTACGTTCCTGGCGGTTAACTGTGGGTTAACACGATGGCGTTGAGTGATGCTTAGTAATTAATAATCAAAATAGTGAACAAAACCCTTGTGAATAATGTCACGGGCCTAGTGTTTTTATACTTACCTGGCAGTTAACTGTGGGTTAACACGATGGGTAAGTATAACGTTACACAATTGACCTCTTTATGGTATCGAAACCTTTGGGTGATAACCCGATCGCTTTCTTTTATTAGAAAATGAGCCGCAATAATTAAATTACAAACTGCGTTCGATATCGCGCTCATCCTGGCCGCAATAGACGCCACCGCCATCGACTTCTGTGCCCGTAGACCCGGCACCGTCACAACATATTGTATGTACCGAACAAAAACCGAAATAAAAAAGGTTTACAAAACAAAGCAAAGGAAAAGCTATTGAAGGAATTTGCTGTCCCGGATAAATGTAAGCTCCAGCATTTAATCCAGAAATATATGCTGCTATCGAGGATACCCTAAGGGCTCATGATAAAGAGCTCTAGACCCGGCAGCTTTGTTTAGAAATCACAGCTATAAACAGAGCTATAACTATGCAACCGACCAGTATGACAAAGTACAAGCAATGAAAATCTTGTCGGATGGCTGCCACTTACTCACAGATCTTTCCTATATGGAAGTAAGAACGAAACTTATCACTCCGATACTGGACAAGTCTTTTCTGGATGTAATACAAAGTCTTAAAAGGGACAGATCCACTGAAGCCTCTCGCCTCGTTACCGGGGAAATTGGTCCGGCCCTCCTTGCTCCAGTCGTAAGGCAGGGGGGGGGGGCGGCGGATTGGATCGTATCGGGTGCATTACACACACTACTGACGAACAGCGGCGTAAACGCTACCGATTCGCAGGTCGTCTTCGAAAACGACGACCACCAACAAACGCGGCAGTAATACAGCATGCCGATAGGCTACAACACTATTACTCCTGTTGGCTTAGTACGGCAAAAATCCCTGGTGTTCTGGGACATGGGACATGGGATTCGTAACGGTTAACGCATGCCGTTCACCCGCCAATTAGTGGTACAAAATGTTACTCCTCACAATACTGTCTCGATAAAACATCGTAAAGAATTATTTATTTCGAATATCTTTTAGCTCGAAAACCAAACGGCGATTATAGATTTATTCTGAACTTCAAAAATCTCACAAAATGATACGTACGCGGTACAAGTTTAATGCAATAACCCTACGCGTTGAGCTCAGCTCTGCGAACTTTCAAGAAAGTAATAAAATAAGTAGTTTACTTATTAGGATACGGTGGTTTTAAATCTATTATGATAGTTTACGTATAGGGCACACCTTCGAGGGATGCCCTAGAAATGTAAAAAATACTACCCACTTGCGTCATGGTTTAGGTTCCATTACTAAATATGAGAACCCCTGCAGAGTCATTAGTTTTTGGGTTTTATTTACAACTCTAAGGACGTGAGGATTTCACTTCCATCAGAAAAACGTTACAATATTTTGATTTAAAAGAAAAGTTTTCTCGCCTGCCAGTTTGCACTATTAGAGACTTGGCCATTTTAATGCCCATTTTATAGGTACTCTTACGCCGGCCTGCCCAGCTGTAAGATATGGTCGGTTATGTACCAAAACACTGGAGAGGCAAAAATTTCTGGCTCTCAATTTACACCAAAATTACGACGAAAAAATAAAAACCTTATAATGATATCCTTCCAAACTTACAGTGGTGGTTGGCGGACACTCTTACCTTATTAAACACCCTTGCAGTTCTTAATTTTGACGATGGGAGGAATTCAGTTTCCTCACCTTAGTGAATTAAAAAGATCCATTCGGCAAGGGTGCGAGGAACGAAATATATTTTGGTATTTTTTTATTGTAATATATAAAAACAAAAGACAATGTAAAAGCTCACCAGGAATCTCATCGAGAAAATCCTAATACATTATAATGGTAACTATCATTATCAGCTAGTGACGTCAGCATTCGGAGAAGCAACAATTGACCTTCTCGTTCCTTGCACTAATGGGAAATGTAAAAATTACGCATCTCGGAGACAAGATCCTAATTCTCTGACAGGAGATGCATTTAAATTATTATAAATCAATGATTGTTTTTTACGCATTTCCACCAGTTTCAGTGGCTTTAAAATGTTAACAAAAAATTTTAATGGATCAAGCCGAGGATATCTTAGCATTGCCCTATTGGCCATCAGAACCTTGGTTTCCCTTGTTAATGAGGATCGTTCAAAACGAAACTATATTTGTTATCCCTAATTTCAATATTAGTTCGTCCTCTTCCGGGACCTCACCGTCCCGAGAAGAATCTTACCCTGAAATTCACAACAAGCGGAACCCCAGGGATGACATAAGGCTTTATTATGGCATCCTTGTCCAAAAATACATTATAATTATGGTGACAGTTCTATCGTATCAATAACCATAGCCCTTATAAATTGTCAGCTTCATCCATTGTAATTTTTCTCACAGAACAGTATAATAATGGAGCTGCGTATGAATCATTAAATACTCACCGCTCCGCGTTACCGCTGTTTTTCGGTAGTGAATAACCTATCTAGTATCGACCAAATACAACGCTTACTTAAAAGCGCTTATAAGTTAAAACCATTAAAACCAAAATATTTGTTTACTTGAGATCGTATAAAATTTGTTTGCCAAATAGGACTATGGGGACCTTACGTTAGAAAATATCACGGAAAAAATTAGTTAGTTATTTTACTTGCGCTCTTTACAGCACACTTGCAAACTTTCTCACGTATAAAACTAGAGAATTTAATAGTAAACGGCCCCTCAGGCGTAATGATGATGACGAAATTAAGGTATCAACAATAGAAATATCTTTACCCTATTTTGTAGAAAATAGATCAATATCCTATCTTCATAAAAGATTACATATTTGTCACGGAGCAAATTAGGCCATCAACGTCAATTTGCTAATTTTAACGCATAAAAGCCGCCCAGACCGGCAACTCCTCAAACCATCAGTAGATGAATAAAGTGTTGAGCGAAAGCGGAGTGGATGTGTCGGCGTTCGGCGCGCACTGCACGCGGCATACGACTTCGATATATTGATCGTTAGATGTTATTAGAAAAACAGCTTACTGGACTAAACGTTCGCAAACATAATAATATTGTCCTTCGTGTACCAATTTAGCAGCCGTTAACTGAGTATGATTGATAAAACATTAGAGGGTAATGTTATTTTCTGAACTGATGATTAATTGATTAATGAAATAGATTCTTATTTCTTATGTACCTTAGAGACGTTGTGTAAGGTTTATTCTTTAAATAAACGTTGATTTACCATGATAAACACACTAACATAGTTACAGTTTTTTACCTTCACAAAATTTTCGTCTCTAAACATCTACCATGTCGATAATTATCTGAAAAATGAAGCGAAATGAAATATAATTAATGATCAAACGAACTTGCAAAGTGAAGTTCGATCATAATTATATGAATTCGCTTCATTTGAAGATATAAACACCCTCCCTCCCAACCCTAATCAGAAAATTTTGTGTTACTCTAAAATAATGACGACGGCTGGTGAGACCACAGAATATATAATATCGGTGGGACTACCCACACGAAAACAAAAATCAATTGAGTGACTTAATTCTAAAAGCGCGAAAAGTGCCTGTACAATAGAAGGTACTACCATGTCGATAATTATCTTCAAATGAAGCGAATTCATATAATTATGATCGAACTTCACTTTGCAAGTTCGTTTGATCATTAATAAAATCGTAGGTTTTATGCACAATTATGCACAATTGCAATTTGCGACCTGAATCGCTCATCCAATCTAATTTGAACTAAGATGTCAACGGAACTCTAACAAATAGGAGTTCATGTTACAATGGATTTTTTTAAAATTCTTAATTAATCATATCCTGGACTGAAATTTTTTAGGCAACCCACTTGCGATATATTTATTGACATATTTAATTGGATATAAAATAGTTTTCATCCAATAAGCAGCTCGGTGAAGGTCGTTGTATAACGGGATCCTAGACCATAACAAAACATACTGAAAATCTGAAAGCAATTCTGTTTTTTAAAGACAGAATTCCTTTCAGATTTTCAACAGTTACAGTTATGTCATATAATAACTTATTTTTGAAAGCTTTACATTTTTATTTGACACTGTTTAAAAGGACATAGTGGTGCCAATTCTGTTATGCAAATCCTCCAAACTAAACTAATTTGACGCGTTTAGGTAAAATACTGGAAAAATATAACACTATTTTTTTTCTGAATTGATAAGTCTAACATTTGTAAAACAATGACTCGTTCTAATGAGATCCCTATCTATCCAGGTCATAGGAGTTTTCGCAGAGGCATCGTTTTCTCTTTCTTCATCGAGACCCCCTGCTAGATTGTATCGAGAAACTTTTTGATCGCACGGAGGGCAAGAGATAGAGAGCCACATTAATTACGGTGGATATACAGCATCTGCAAGACCACGTTTCGTTTGTTTCAGCTGATGGACGTGCAGTGAACACTGCAGTATAAAGGCCTCATTTCCAGCCCACACGGCCCTGCGCTACGTGTATTCAGCGACTTCCCGCGACTCTTTTAATGTCATCAGTCCATCTAATCGGAGGTTTGTCGAAACTAATTCAGTTTTCCCGTGCGGGGTCGCCATTCCAACACTTGGATCCCCAACGTCTATTATACTGTCTATTGCTACGTTGAGCTCGTCGAGTATATCGATGACTCTGGTTCGACTACGGATCTTCTCATTTCATACAAGGCATAATAAGACAATCTTAATAGCTTGTATTATCTCATGTTAACCAGCGCAGTACTCTAGTGCTTTCCATCTATCGTCTTGTCCCCAAATGGGAACACATCACATGACATTGCCATGCAGTTTTAGGACACTCTGTATAAAAATGGGCTATCACTTTACTGCAGGTGAATGTCTCTCTTGCTTGCATGACATCGTAAAAAAAATCCGTTCAGTAATAACATGGGAATATTCATATCGGCCTCTAATACGCATCCGTTAATTTATGCAAGACGATACGGCTTCGGATCTTTAAAAATACAACAATGGCCTCCGTCAGGAATCGCAATCACTCCTGACATCCAACACTTTTGAAGGGTGGCGAAAAAAAACCAACCCTAACCTGACGTGTCACTTATTGTGCTCCATATTTCTGTCACTAAAAGATTTTTTTCTTCAATTCAAAGCAATGAACAAAAACTGTCTAATTGTAACAGTTTTTTTGCTGTGAAATTTTAAGCTCGATTATTTTTTCCTTTGTGCTTTTTTAAAAATAAAACGATTTAAAGCTGCGCTCTGAATGAACCGTTAGACTGATTGACATTAGAGAATACACAATGTGGAAACGTGCTTAATAAAATTTTTCACAAAATACATAATAACATTATGTTCAGTTATCCGCTAACTCCATAAAATAAATAATAATAATGTAAAAAAAAAAAATTACAAAAAAATTAACACCACATAGGCTTCTTTTACGTGGGCAAAACCGCGAGTAGATATAAAGTTTGGAAAATAATGCACACACACCTAAACCAAACTAAATTTTATATTTTCATGTGTGATTTCAACCATCGCTCGATAGATGGCACGGTCTTTTTAATTATCTCGCGCTAACGAGTTCATATCTGTGAACGTGATTGCATGCGTAGGTATACCCATTCTGTCGTTTTCAAGAGAAACTTTCAGTCTAGATTTTCGTAGATTTTTTTGTGGGATATTCGTCCCACAAAAAATTCATTTTCTTTCGCCTAGCCCCCCGCGCTGTACCCTCAGAAAAAAAACTTTGTTTTCACTGGATTCATTACATGTATACTTATAAGTTTAATTTTTTGTTAATTATTTTCATAGAAAAGTATCAAAATATTTATACTTTAAAAATTAGGTACAGTTTTACTTATCTTATAGTTTACTTATAATACCTACTCGCTTTGGTGTTCGTATAGATATTGCACCTGTGACAAAACAGGAGGTGAAAAATACGAAGCATGTTATTAAACCAATCTGATCGATTGGAAAGGGTGCTATTCAAGGAACTTATAATAATTGCGCTCAAAGGAGATCCGGTCCGATCCGGATTTCTATTATTTATAGTTTCCGATCGAAGTTTGAATACGCCTTAATTATCGGCTGCAATGTGTCGCGCCCTTAAATGTTTTCTTTCAAAACTTTCACGATTGTTATAGGAACTTTCTCGCGGTGTAATTTTAACCGAAATTTTGAAGGGTTGTGATAATTATTAAATAATATTATAGTCGGTAGCATAGATTTATAAATACGTCGTCGCTGGACCTCTATATGATTGGTAGCTACCAAAAATTGGGCTGTAATTTTTCTGAAATATTTCTTATTTACTATACATTAAATCTTTACATGGGCGATAAGCATAGAGAGATAAACTATGTTAGAAGTCCCCGATCCGTAAAAATCTGAAAAGAGGAGAGGTCAAAACGTGGTGATATGCAGGGCACAATGTTCGCAGGACCGATGGACATTTCGGACCCACGATGCTAGAATGGCGATAAAAATTAGGCACAATAGGCAGCGTATAAGTTGAACCTTGCGCAAAATCATTTCAGATGGCAGGAGCCATTTGGAACAGTTTGAGGAGCCACGGGGAAGCGCGTAAGCCGGTTAAGCAAGGGGTTAATAGTTGAACCTGCGGAGACAGCTGCTATTTTTGGTCCACTTAATTGCCGAGTAGGGACCTATAGTAGTAGTTACTACGAGTAGTTAGTGATATAGACAGCGTTTGAGTCATCACAAAAAGAGAACTGAAGCTTAAACATTACATGGCTGATAAAAAACGATGAGATCTTAATTTTTAATCTCAAAAAAATACACAAATATTGACTGAGGAATACCGTTACAGTTAGTAAATAAAGGGATTAAAATAATAATATACTGGCGGATATTCGTATAAATTCAAATTACAACTTAAGTAAAGGATATTTGTCTTTATTTACCATGTCAAAGGGTTTATTTTTGTTTGTAAACACCTAACACTTTTGTGAAGTAATTTTCGAACGGATATAAGACACTTTTAATAAACTGAAAGTGTTTTGAACGGTGCTTCGCAAAGCGTAAAGATTTCTCGAGGATTATGTTGATCGTCAATACATGCCTTCTTCGCGCTTCCCAAAGTGTTGGAATATTCAATTTTCTTTTCTTCTAACTGAAGACAGCAATGCATGTTTGTTTAATTTTAATAGTAGGTACGTAGGTGCAAGTTTTTAATGTATTTAAGTACCTACCTAACGAACACAATCGAAATGGTTTTAGTGTAATTTTAAAGATCCGTGTTTTTGACTTGCCTTTTGGAGTGGCTATTTTTTAATAATTCAGTATATAGTAGACGCTCGCAGCTTCGCTTCATGCTTATTTTAGAAGATCGTTACGTCACTACAGTGACGTCGTTATTGTATGGCAAACAGCCCGATTTGTGTAGTAGTTTTAGCTGTGCATTGATAGAGTAGAGTCACTGGACCTCTGACCACCTCCGTGGCGGGAATCGAACCCGCGACCAATTAAAAAATAATTTCTAAATTGGCTTAGGTCTGGCCTGATGGGAGGCTTTGGCCGTGGCTAGTTACCACCCTACCAGCAAAGACGTACCGCCAAGCGATCTAGCGTTCCAGTACGATGCTGTGTAGAAACCGTTGGGGTGACATAACTTACCCCTTCCAAGTTAGTACGCTAACATCTTCGGCTGCATCATCACTTACCATCAGGTGAGATCGCAGTCAAGTACTAACTTGTATAGCGTAAATAAACTGGATTTTTCTTTTATATATTACTAGCTGACCTGGCAAACGTTGTTCTGCCATATAAACTATATATCACTTAGGAGTATGAAAAATAGTTTTTATAAATACTAAATTATAAATTTACACATTTTCAAGAATACTTCTGAAGAAACACAACAAGTTTTGAATCTGAACTTCTTTTCCTTTTGTAATACTAACCCTTGTATTATTTAAATGACCCAAAGTTTAGGGAGCGCTGCGAGAAATCAACCGTAGTCGCCTTTGATTGGGTACCACAAAGAGCCCAAACTTTGCTCTCGTATTGTAAAGTGATATATTTATATTATTTTTGTAGTCCCCTGCCGGAACGGACCTCTAATCCCCAAACAACGATGCCTTCACATTCTGTTCTATACAATTTAGAGTTACACAGAGAAACCAAAGGCAAATATGCCGTTATTGAAAAATTACACTTTGGTTAACTCCGGCTAGTACATTCTAACGAAAATTAATGGTGTTTGTTTTGTTGTTGAGATTTGATAAATTACTCAATAAAATTGGCAAAAAAATTATGCAATGTAACGATACGCCGAGCCGAAGATGTTATTATTGTAATATAGAAGGGGTTTGTACCTCCTAACGGTACGATGTTGCGTAGCAAACACAGCATCGTACTGGAACGCTAAATCGCTTAGCGGTGCATCTTTGCCGCAATGCCAGACGTGAGCCATTTCAGAAATAGTTACTTTAGTCAAATAGTTACTTACATAGAAATTATAAATCTGAAATTGGTTCGTGCGGAATCGAATCCAGGTTGTCAATTGAGAGGTTGCCTGGTAGAAATCGCTATGTAGCGATAATGCTGCCAAATTGTACTCCTAAGTTCGTTTATGTTTTGTTGGTTTCTTTTTACATTTTTATTCTGTGGTGTGCAATAATGAGTTAATATATCTAATTATCTAAGTATCTAAACCAGCAAGGGCAACTTTTTGTCTGGGAAACTTTTTGATGTGTGGAATATTCGACGAGGTACAAAATATAGGAATGTGTATGGTTTACCTTAATATGTGTAGGTAATGAATTCGTTGAAGCTTCGAGTGGTGTATGTATTGGATACAGATAAATTTATATAGGCCTCCGACCAGATGGACTGACGACATTAAAAGGGTCGCGGGAAGGCGCTGGATACAGTTAGCGCAGGACCGTGCGGGCTGGAAATCATTGCAGGAGGCCTTTGTCCACCAGTGGACGTCCGTCGGCTGAAACGAACGAACGAACGAACGAAATTTATATAGCTGCAACGCCGTATTATTTCTGAATTGCCTCTCACTATGAAAGCGAACGTAAAGGCATTCACGTCGAAAAGAATACGGTGCGCAAACGAATCAGATATTACAGCATATTACGAGAAGTGAACTCATAAAAATTCATACCGAATCCAGCGTGATAAGTCACTCATTCTTATCATTTTACACGCATTTCAGACGAGTGCTCAAAATGTTATGACAGAGGAATCTGAGCGCGCCTCGCACCCCTATTGAGGTGAATCGTAAAATAACCATTCCTGACATGTTATACGGCCCCGTAAAGGCATATCCGATAGTGCGGGTTAAATGGATATCTAAACGCGTATTAAAATCGCACCGATACAAACTACTCGGCTGGAAACCGTAAAAAATCACACGGGGTGCCATAGACTTCAGTAAAATTGCGACATGTCTATCTAAATCCGTGCGGATAGTACCTACTCGTTTGTTTGGCATGCGAGACCGACAGACAATTATTTTTATTAATTAAGAATAATGAGGCGAACCAATCTTTCACTTAGCATATATTAAGATTAATTAGTACGCCTGTTCACATTTCAGACTTCAGTGCAGTGGATTTTACAATGAAATACCATACGATGCATTGCACTACGCTCTTCATCCTGAAGCAACAGTTTTTAAGTCTCACCGCCCTTCAAAACGTATAAATATTTCAATCCACGAAGACGCTCAAGACTCTGTCAAAATCGCTTATATTATTTCATTCGATTCGTATGGAGTTTGGCAGCGCGTCATCTTGGTTTAATATATCTATAATGCTTTTAATGACTGCTTCACGGAATAATATCTGACACTGCGGTGATACATAAGTGGGCGAACGCGGCAAAAAAAATCATACCACTTTGTTACATCGGGAAGTGGGTGACTTCCAAAGTACTTTTTAGTAAAAAAGGATTGGATTTTATCTTTAAACGCAAAATATTAAAGTTACCCGAGTGCTATTTTTATCTATAATAAAAAAATAGAATAGAAGTTTTGGAATGTCTACCGTTAGTTAACTCTACCGGATCTATAAGTACCGCAAATCTGTTGCAGCGCAGGTAGCGGGCTGAGCATGTGAAAACTGTGTGTTCGACACACAAAAACACATAAATAAGACATTAGCAGCTCGTTCTCGATACTTTATTCCGTTGCTCGAGCATCATTGTCGAATACAGTTTGTTTTATGAGACAACGCCGAATTTATGACTTTATAATGTTCGATTTCAAGAAAGGCGAACAAAACATCTGCTTTTATTTTTTAATATTATCCTGTTAGTAACATAACATTGAATGTCTCGTTCATCAAAATTGTTTACTTATAATGACATTATTTTTTAATTTTAATTAATTAGCTACAAGCTTTCTTTATTTTTTTTTATATTTACTTTTTTATTTTTATTTTTTTTTATTGGTTCCGCCAACAACACTTGAGCATTACGATATAACAAGATAAATTGATTTATTACAACACATATATATAGCCTGAGCATCAATAACTGGCAGAAACAGAAGCATTATAAATCATTATGAAAGGAGAAAGAAAACAGTTTAGGATATTTAGATAGAGTACAAAATACAAAACATTAAATTACACGAAATACATATGCAAAATAATAAAATACATATGCTTTTCCCCTGTATAAACAAATAAAGTTATTCGTACTTGTTACTTGTACTTGTTACTTGTATTTGTTACTAGTGTGTATAACTCGTAACTTCACCCACATTCCACGAAACTGCAGGTATTTTCTCGTAGATAAACCCAAATTTTTCTTTCAAACACTGTCCAAACAGAACAAGCATTAATGCTAGGCGCAAGGCTAAGTTCATTCCGTAACTCATTTTTATTTACATATACATACATGTATAATAAAAATCTCTTTACATTAGATGTGATTAAAACACATCCAAAACCATCCAACGAAAAAGAAATATGTTCACCTATAACAAAATTATTAAAATTAAATGAGGGAACGCGCCGGGACAGAAAAAGTTGTTAAAACCATCAATTTTCCAAGTGATCTATCATAATTACAGAAACAATACAAAATTACATAGATAAAGCGTTCATTACAGTGAAAAAACATGTGTTTTTGGTTTTATCGCGCGTTCTATCGACGGTCAAGTGTCAAGCGCGTGAAGTGGTCAAGATGGTGAGATACGCCACCCCACCTTTCCATTCATAGAGTGATATTACAAAAATGTATGTACGTCTGTGATGTGGGTGGAAGAGTGGGTAACATGAAATTAATATGCTCGTTATGGTGTGGTTTTAATTTTTGAATATTTTGTTGTTAGGTAGGTATTTGTTAGCTAGGTAGTTGTTATAAGCATTTTTGAGTTAGTATAAGTATGAGCGTTAGTGCAACTGCAAGTGAAGTATTTATTGTATTTAGTGTACAAGTGCACTCAAAGACACGAGAATTAAGTGTTTCCTAGATGTGAGTTTTTATACCTATTAGTTTAAGTCGAATTTATGTTACTAATTAGGTTTTAAGCTAGATCGTAGGTACCTCTATTAAAGTACCGAAAAAAATAAGATAAAAATGTTGGTCGTTTATAACATTATTGATTGTGTGTTTTACTTATGTTTAATTTAACAAGACGGCTCAATTTTATTAATAGGTATCACACATTCGACCTTTTGCTTTTGTTATAATTTCAAATAGGACGTAGGCGTTGGAATGCGATAATAAAATTTTATTCGAATTTATATAAAGCATTTCCTAGCGAATTAATGAGATTAATGTCAGGTAGGTATACGTGAATGCATGACTTACATAGTCCGAAGGTGTGAAGGATTAGCCACATGTGGTGCATGTTTCAAGTAATCGATACATCGACTAGGGCTTCCGAGTCGCTGAATCGAGTGAATTCGATGTTTGAATCTGATATGTTGGGTTGAACAAGGGGTTACTTTGCGAAAGTTAGTTAATGATAAAATAAATAAAATCAATGTAGCTTTTGTTGATCACGTTTTAGGGTTCCGTATATTAAATACCTAAGAAAACGGAAACCATAAAAAATCACTGTCATGTCCATCTGCCTGCCATTTATGGCAATTTTTCTCAGTGTTGGGAGCTATCAAAGTTAAAATTCAACCAAATAATGGGGTTTATGGTCTCTTGGATGTGTAAAAGGCCTCTAAGTAAACCAATTAAAAGTTACCTATTACAAAATTTAAGTGAAATTCACAAAAGATTTTATTCAAAATTAAATAATTTCTGCATTATACATAATAAGGTAGGTATACCATGCAACTATTTTCAATAGTTTTAAGTAAGTGATATTTAAATAAGAATTTTAAAGGTTATTTTTACTTATTATACATCCTTAATGTACCTTATATACTAATTTTAAATATGTTTTTATTTATACCTTTGTATGCAATAAATGTATAATGGAAATTTTGTTTTGTATAAAAATAATCTCATCATTTTTATCAATTATATTAATAACAATAGGTTGGTGGTAATAAAAATATAGGTACTTATAATTTAAAATGTCAATTTGTAAATTATGGAAATATTTACCCATTGTTATATTTATATCAGTAGTTAATGGCAGAATTGGTCCGAATTAATATTGATATATTAGCATGAGGACATTTCATATTTACATAAATTTTAATAGAATCGATTGCAAATATATAAAAAAGAATTCTTTGCTCGTAAAAAAGAAATATAATATTGTTATCCAGCGCTCTATAAAGGAACTTGTACACACTCCTACGCAAAGATTTACGTAGGCATTATTTTAAAGTCTTACAATTTAAACGGCAGTGTCGAGTTACTAAGGTTTGTAATAAATTAAACTTTAGCATGGATTCAAGTTCAGTATTTCCTATTGAGATAGGGTGTCGATTTCATACTAAGAGTATATAACTAATACCTGCAATCATTATTATAATATATGCAATATAAAGTGCATCACTTCATTTTGAATTGTATGATTTCTTTGTCAATGACAAGATCAAAGAGAGTTGAAGTTTAAATCATCAGTTGGATCTCTATTAGAAGTGTCAATTAATTATCTGCGACTCGCCAAAACCCATTCGGACATTATTGCATGATTAAATGAGTAGGTTAACGCCTAAATGCATAAATTTCTTCACATATTATGATTTTAATTAATTTCAATTAAAAAAATGCCTCAAAGAACACAATAACAAACATTGCATATTGCATGAAAAGATGAAGCTATATCAGTACGAAGAAGAACATAATAATCAATGTATTAACGTGAAGGATAATAATCTGATTGAAAAAAAAAATCCGCGATGATCTATTACAATACGTACCACCACACCTATGATCCAATAATTCAATGCGACGTCAGCGATTATTATTAATAGTACGTACAATAGGAGCGATGACGGACATGGGTCGGACAACCGGACACATCCGGACACGTATGTCCCGACGCCGGACCCGAACTATTCATTTGAACGATCGATATTAGGTGTCTCCGTTAATTTGCTTACTTCAACAAACTGATATCTTTATTTAAATCAAAATCTTTTATCTTGTTTTTCAATCATATTATTATCATTAACAACAAAATCTCGATATATCGGTAGCGGGGCAGCTTTTAATAAGAAAAAAATTGTGAAAAACTATAAATAAATAATTATTATTTTGATAGCTCCTCACACACGCCAGATTTCTCTTTCTTTGTGTTTTTACTTCCATTATCGTCCATGGACCCAAAAGTGACCGATTAATTTGCTGTTCTGTATATACCGTGCACTTTATATTTTTAGAAAATACCCTAGCATCTACGTAAATTCATGACATACCTAAATTAATATTAAGTAGGTGTTTTAAAAGACCAGTCATACCATAACTCATAATTTTACAACTCTTGATACGATTTTTGAAGTAGGTTAATGTACCACTCATTCATCGGTTGCGTCGTAGTGGGCACCGGTTAGTTGAATTTAAATAAAACCCATAATATATTACAAAATCGAACATCACTGGACAGTCGAGACCGGATATGAGTGTTTATTAATGAATCTGTCGTAAAACCGCCGTGAAATGTCTTTAGTAACCAAATTATGGTAATGAACGACCGCGATTATCAAGTGAATTGGGTTCTTTATGTTAAATTTAATGACTTAAATTAATTATCAAAGAAAGGGATTTTCTATGTAGATTTTTCTAATTATGTAAAATGAGTGACTCTTGATAACTAACAGCTGGCCAAGAATTCACAATGCAGTTATATATCCCAACATACAAATGTGAATGTAAGTTTGGTTGTTAAGTTTTCACGCCTAAGCGACTGAACCAATTTTGATGACATTTAGCAAAACAATGAACTGGGGCTTGGAAAAGGCCATAGGCTAGTTTTTATCCTAGAAAAATGTGAGACTGCAGTCTTGTATTCTTGTGTTGAGTAAAAAAAATCTTGAAGACTGAGACTAACTTTTACAATCTATATGTCTGATAATTCAATGTTCCTAAAGGTTGCTCTACTTCTACTTGGTCAGTAGAGTTGGGCAATGCCCACTTTGAAACGAGTTCTTTGCCCAACTGCAGGTGGTAAAAGGAACATAATAGTGATGATGATGATTTTATGCGCAATGAGGATCAAGTTCTGCTGAGCACCACGTTATACAAACTAAGGGTTGATTGCATTAAGTAATTATAGTGTATTTAATTACTGCGCTAGGTAATTTGCGAAGCCCCGCATATGACGCTGCAACGCGCGATAGGGTTTCCAGGCCTCACTCATTTACACTCGTGTTGTTCTTGCATAAATACTACACTAGCTGTTGCTTGCGATTCCGTCTAAATGGTAAAATTTTACACGACTGCCCAAAAAAGGGGTGTAACGTTTTTAGGGTTCATGTATCATTTTTAGGGCGATCGTATTTGACAATCTCACATATTTTGAATTCAGTTTTATTTCAGCAAATCAAAATACCTATGTCTACAATCAGATATCTAAAGTCATGCATTTTTTTAGTTTACGTTACTTACCTATATAATATACAAATAACGTAAACTAAAAAAAATCCTAACATATTATGTTAAGTTACTAAAAATTTATCCTTGTTGTTCTTGTGTAATTATTTACTCTTCTATGTCATTCCTGTGAATGCTCCGTTGATATTGTTCATTTATCCCTGCAGTTATTACTATTTTATTTATGACGAACGATAATAATTACCATCGCAAATTAGGGTTAAAAGTAACATTCAGCGTAACATTATTGTTGTTTGCATTTTGCACGAAATTTATAGCAGTATTTAATTAGCTTCTATGAAAATTCCCTGAATTGTAATAAAAACTGTTTTCGATTGTAAACTAGAAAGCCTAAGAGCCGGTGAGTTTCTAAGGTACTTCAATAATTGAACATGGTGGTATTAAAAAAAGGGACTTACTAAAATATCACCTCGTTTATTGCACAAATAATTATTGTAAATGTACTTAATTAAAAGTCACACCATCATTTAATAAAGACGAAAGTTTGCATGTATGTGTTTTTAGTACTTAAACCAATTGTCCTGAATGTAGATACATATTCTCTGGATTTATACACAGGCTACTTTTTGTTTACTCAGACAGAGTTGTAGGCAAAAAAACTACGAATAAAATAATAATAATAGAAGCCTCATTGCACAGTGTAAATAAATAAAAAACCTAATTATAAAAATTAAATAAAAATACATAATAATACCTCAGTTTACATAAGCATTATGAAAAATCGCAAAGAAAATCTTGAGTTAAATCGCATGTCGAAAGTCGACGTAAGGCGGTAATGAAAATTAAGCGTTCATGATGTGGACTCGGCGTTAATACCTGCCTTCGTATACACGTGCCTAACTAGTAGGCGTTCTAAACATAGCATAAAGGTTAAGCCTTTTTCAATATCATTTTCACATATTGACTTAAGTTGTAAGTAGGTGCTTACATACTTGCAGCTTGATGTGTCCGATTTAAATTCTTCACATGGAATACCTATCAACGTTTTGAAACAAAGATTCTTTTCGGACTCAGGAGGCTAGGCGAAAGAAAATGTCTTTTTATTTATTATTTTATTTATAAAAATGAAAGAATGTTATACTCTAGTCTAGTCTAGTCATAAGAAAGCATTGATTGATAATCATTATTATTTTTTCAATCATATAGCTAGCGAAATTGCCACAATTTTTTTATGACTCAAGTATACATGTAGAGTTCGTGCACGTAGTTCGGGTTGTAGAGTAAGAAGTTTGGCGCTACATGATTTTTTTTTATTTTGGCAACATTTTACATGAGAATGTTTTTGTTGGGATTAATATAATAATTGGTTCAGATTTGGAATATATTTTAACCTATTATGGCATTAATATTTTATTTCATAAACCGTTATTTCAAAACATGTAGCTGCGAGTATCAACTCTTGTACTATAATTTAAATAAGGTATCTGCAGTAAAAATTTTATAATTGCGACAGAATTAGCATCTTTTTAAACGAAATAACGTTATTTTCTCTATGATGGTGAATTAACGATTGTTGAATACTGGAGTAAGTTATTTATAAAATGTGTGATTAAACTTACTACTTTCTTTACTACTTTCTTTACTTTGTGTTTTACCTAATACCTTTGTTATAGCTGTTTTATACCTAATTATAAAGTATATCTTTGTTGTTTGATTTGATAAATATATAATCTCCTGATGATATTTCGTTGGCGGGGCAAATGTATTTTAGATTAGGTATTATAAATATTTTTAATTTTGTGGAAGGAAAGGAACTTTTCATCGAAATAGCTAACATGAATAGAATTATGTGCTAAAAAAAATATGGGGCGTATATGTAAATTTACAATATGGGGCATAGACTGCTTGACTGTACTTAAGTAAATTAATGCCATTTTTGTTCACACCTTTAACCACAAAAGAAATTTGATTATTTAGTCGGTACAATCAACCACACATTCGCTGTTGTGTAAAAACAATGTTTTGTTATATTGTTATATTGCCCTTTCTTACTTGCCCTATACTATGTATTTTAATAAATAATAAATGACTTTCCGTATCAGTCCAAAGACATATCGACCCTATATAAGATGTCACCATGCAAATGAGATAGTTTATACCGCACGCGCCTCTAATACATGCAAAGTACTTAGTACCTTCAGATGACTTACTGATATAACTTCTTATTCGTATGGAAATTTATGTGTGAAATACATTAGGTAAGTTATAGCACGAGCGGATAGGCTGCGTTGGTTGCACCCGGCAGCCACGCGCGCATAATTTTATGAAGATTTTCTTTAATGACGCCTTTACGCTTCATCGTATTGACTAATTATGAGATAGATTTTGGCGATTATCTATTACAAAATATATCATATTAATATTTACATTTGTTTACATGAAAGCTTTTTTGTTTAATTAAATTTTGATGTTTGTTAGTTATGATACCAATAAGTAATGAACAGTACCTTATGCTCTAGATTAATGGCTTAATATAATTGGCAATGTATTATTGGCAGTGATTAAGATGTTTTTACGAATGTACGCGATGTGTCAATATTTGTACTCTTTAAAAACATTAAGATGTGAACGGTTTCAGAATTTAATAATGTTTGCTTGTGTGTATTATTAGCCTCGCCAATTCCTGACACCTAAACTATTTTTTTAAACAGTGCTATCGATTGCTAGAGTCTCATATGACAACATTATTGTACAGACAAGAACAAAAGCCTTTCACTGAACTGACGTCCATGCAATGTATCTACCGTGCATCGCACCCGTCACAATTAGGTTTCGCTCCTCACAATGTGGACGTAGTTTTGTACGCGACTGTACACATCGTGTAACAATGACCACTATTGTCTACGATGCAACTAGACTAACTTTGCTTATGGTATTCTATACTTGAATGATGGACATAGAAGTTTTATTCAGAATGCCGCATTCTGCTTTTAATTAGGGTTCCTTGTCTCTACATAAAAAAACTCACTTTATTGTGTGACACTTATCTTCTTTCTCGAAATGGGTAAAAACTTAAATTGAGAAATATTAAAAATACTTAGGTCTATATATGGTTCTTTGATGGGTAGTTCTACCAAATTCAAGCTTCCGAACTGACCCGTACAGCCATTACAGCCATTTATGCAATTAATTGTGAGAATTGAAAATTCAAAATCTATTGGGTTACTTTTGAAAAGAAGGAAGCTTTCATTGACAAGTAAAGTAAAAAAACGAACATGATTGTAATTACATTTTAAGCCTGTAAAACCTGCTAGTGTCAACTATTAATAATCATAAAAAAGCGTTTACTGTTTGATGGTTAGTATCAAGTATGCATTAGTGCATGAGTCCGACTCGGACTTGACCGATTTTTTTTCATACACCTACTATATACAGTAGATGGAACAGTATAAAGGGGTTTTAAAAATAGGCAAGGCGTATGCTTGCATCTCTGATTGAAACTGTTTTTCAGCTTATAAAATCGTTAACCAGAATAGTTTAGAGATTTAGAGCATCATATTTTGCATAACGTTTGCATCATTTTTATCAAGCCTTAGCAGCCAGTAGCTATTATTGTCTGTTATAAAAAACAGCACTATTAATTCTAATCGAACTCCATTGTCGCACTCAAATTACGATAACCGTAACGACTTCGATCAACGGCGGGTATTTGAATATTTTTTCAATCAATAACTGATATATGCAAATGCAGGCGAAACACCTATAAAAATGCAAGCCTCGTGCGTCACTTACAATACATCGACCGTTACTCTAACAACTAGAAATCGGAAAGGTGCGCGAAAATAATAATTGATCGAACTCCATTGTCGGGAATGATACACGGTCGGACCCCTCGAGAGGTTGGGTCGGGGAATCCGAAAATTAACCAACTGTAGGTCTAAATTTAATTTCACGATCCGATACCTGCCCTGCGCCGACAAAAGTTCTCTAATCAAATTATGCAACCGATGCCACCATTGTTAGGTGCATGCATAAATTTAAGGCAGAGCAATGTAGACAGGAAGGGTTAAGAGGAAGCTAGATAATGGATGAGATGTATCGAGATGACTATTGAATGTCGGTCGAGACGCAGTGTGGGAAGGAGGGTGAACGTGATGATACTTATCAGATAATTGTTACGAATTATTGCATCTGCGGGATTACTTTGTGCTCGCCGCGGTCTTGGCTTATGCTCCATAACGTTCAACTAATCCATAAGTGTTTTAAAATACTGAGATGAGGAAACCATCAATGTAAGAATATACTTCAGTTTCTTTAGACATTTCTTATAGTTTAGAATAACGGGACGAGCAAGACGTTGACTTGATGTTCTTGATCTGATCAAAAAGGACGCTCAGGCTCGATGCAAACCCTGTCCGATGTTTGACCAGACCTTAAGACGTGATATGCCTGCGTCGAAAGGAATTATTACGAAAGGGTATCACAATGCAGGGAGATCCAATTTTAAAGAAATTCTCTGTTAATATATTGATAAGGAGTACGAGTCCGTGTCAGTTTCCGGACACATATTTTCGAGATGACGGTGTGGAGTCACGAATCCCAACGCTACGTTAGTGTGGATAGGGTTTTAGTGAAAGAAAAGAAATTTCCGAGACGTTGCAAACATTGATATGTAGATGAGATGGCACAGGTAGCGAAGGGTGTTATTGAAATTAGAGATACATATGAAATTCGAGAATATCGACTCCCAGAGCCGGTATAGGTATGGGATGGGGTGTGACAAACGTGGGGACAGGTGGGACGATCTATAGCGAACTATACCGTTTATGTCACTGTATTGAAATCAGCAAGTATATGGGTACTTGGAAATATGTACAATTAAAAACCGTTAAGTTAGTCTCATGAACTATCGTATTATTTGCATTTAGTGTGATTACATGCTTCAGCAAAGAAATATCATGATAAGTAAAGACCAACTGTGTGTCTATTTCAGATATTAATAGAGCATATCTGAAGACAGATCCTTTGTATGATGACTTTAATTTCCAAGCTCTATGTATGACAATCAAACTTTTTGAGACTTTCCTAAGGATCAGTTGTCCAAGTAAACTTGGACATGTAACTACAGTTAAACAACGGTTTGAATGAAACGTCTTGTTTTCATTGCTTATGTTTATTGAGATCCCGATGATATTATGGCACGTGCTAGCAAAAATCATATCACAAAAAATATTAAGTGATTCAGTCCAAACAGTTTCGATTTACTACAACATTCGGGGACGGAAGCTGTAAGTGTTTTGCATAAGAAGCAAGAGTCCACGTGCGAATTAGCATACGTTGGTATGTAAGCATCAAAATTGACTATCATCTCAAGCGCATTACCATACATTAGACGTTCGCTAACAGCACGGGACACGTTCATAGTTAATTTAAACGTAGTACGTGTCATGCATCGCATGGCATTTGCATAGGTCCGGCACGAGGCTAATATTTTTGCATATGCAGGTACCAACGCTTCCCTGAATGTGGTAGTGTGAAAGTGAAGAAAGGAAGGAGTATTCCAGTGACATAATAGTAGTACATGGGCCTTTGTCTGGCATTCGCCAGATAAATTCAACATTTTGATAGGTTACTTTTACAAATTTAAATTAAATGTCATTTTATTCGTCAGATATTCAATAAGCGGTTGTGTTGTACAGATTTTGTATTAATAAGTCACTGCAATACTTCTTTCCTTCTACTGACTTTTCTTTTTACACTACTAAATCTTGCTTCTGAAAAGCACAGCATATGCAAAAATATTAGCCTTGTGACAGACTTGTGCAAATGGCATGCATAGGTATAAATAAATAATTCATACTTTCTAAGTTTTTCGTATTTAATGGAAAATTAATCCTAATCCTTAAAAAGGAATATTTTTCCATTTGGTAAACACTTCTTATCCATCAAAACCTTCAATAAGTAAGCTTAGTCACAGTTTGCTTAACATATTTTTGCTAATTTTGGTTAAATCAACGGTACAATTGAGATAAAATTATACTTTAAAGATTACCAGTATAATTTTGAGATAAATTTAAATTTTATTCTACCATATATTGGGGTACATACTACTTAAACCAGTTTTGCTTTGCATAAGAAGAGTCCACGTGCGGACAAGCACAGTACCCTCTTTACAAATTTGACTATCATCTTAAAATAAGATTTCACATATCATAATTATACTATGGGCCCGTCCCAGCTTCGTACGGGTGGACATGATTTTGTTTTTACCTATTATTTATATTTTTGTAGTTATTGGTATATATTTTTTTAATATTGTAGAACATACTTTTGTGTTATCAATATTAAATAATTGATGATTAAACGAACTTACCTTAAGTGAAGTTCTATCATAATTTTATGAATTCCTGTATGAAGATAATAACAAGAATACTAATTAGGTATTCACGCCAAGTGATAGCCATTCAGACACTAAAGTTGAGAGAAAAAAATAAAAATTTCAACATTTTTCATTACGATATCTCACGCTAGCAACACTGTGTCTGTCATTTCATTTAGTTCAGAGTAATTATTATAAGAGTGCCTTTGTGCTTCGATAAGCTTGTCTTGGTAGGAGCACTACAGAGCACCCAAATATGTATCATATAATATATACATAACTACACAATATTATATATGTAAATATAATAATATATATATAAATGGGTTATATAGTCTTCAATAAATATTTATTATAATATGTACATTTTTTATTTACAAATTCATACATGGGTTTTTCCACAAAACAGGGTCGGGAGGGTGTTATTATCTTCATACAGGAATTCATACAATTATGATAGAACTTCACTTAAGGTAAGTTCGTTTAATCATCAATTTTATATTCATTCCTGTATTTCTATAATAACAAGAATACTAATTAGGTAGATGTTTAGAGCCATGACATTTGTAAATAAGAAATGCTTTTAAATTAATAGAATAATAAGCATAATCGCTTAACATTGACCAAAAAAATAAAAATAACAACTTAAGTTGATATTCAAAGCAAATTAATAAATAATGGCATAATTTTGTAGAAATACTAAAACTGTACTATAGTTAGCTATAGTAAATCAATATTATTAGTATAATATATTAATAATAATATATGTACAAATACATATATTTTTATATGTGCGAATACCGAGGGTATATTAAGACTATCTAGCAGTACTGCTTGTATGTAGTCTTGACGATTAAAAGGGGTTTTAAACCTCTTTCAACAAGCTTTAAAATATTTGTATCAGTTAAAACTCTTGATTAATCGTAATAAATTGGGCTGTTAATATGCAACCATGAAATATGTATTTAAACAGTAAATTGATCACGAATATATTTTATAAACTTGAGTAGAATAAATATTACCGAGACATATTTTTGGACAGAAAAAAAATAAAATCAATTTATTAATATAAAAGATTAATAAATCTATGGGTTGCAGAGAACTAGTTCGTAAATTTTTGTTCATCTTGACTGTAGGCATTAGTATTTTCGTAAAGTGTCCTTTACTTTTATTCATAGCTCTTTAGAGTTATTTCTCTTAAAGGAGTTAACAATGATATTTTTATTTAATTTGCATAATAATATTGTTATTTGGGTTTTGGTGTTGGAACAGCTCTTTAATAAGGTCATTAAGATTTAAATTGACCTTAAATTATATTTTTAACTGCATAGTAAGAATATTCTCAAGAGATATTTAAAAAAAAAACCATAGAGAAATCATTTTATAAGCCTATTTTAAAGTTGATTCTGAGACAAAGGCTGATGAAGTAACTGTATCTACTGTTTATTCCTGTCTTCTAATAAAGTGATAACAATAGAAACTGATAGTCTGAAAAAACATGTTTTCTAATATTGTCAGACAGTAAACATCTTATACAATATTATAGTATATGTATGTATAACCGTGTTGAGTTTCTCATTTCACATAATATTAAAATTTTAACTGAAGGCATAATTGTTATTCTTAACAGTTATTCATGTTGTAATATTGTTTAATATCATTAATTGTTATTTTAACAGTCACCCCAACACTAATATCGCTGTTGTACTGGTTAGTTGTAAACAAAAAAACCACATATAAGAGTACAATTGGTATACAAATATTAGACAATACTTTTAAAGTTCTTGAATTTCTGCATCAAGACCATTTTTCAATTTAGCAGTCTTTCAGTTAAAAAATGTGATCTGATTTTTCCAAGTTGATAATCGCAAAAAACAACGAGCAAATGTACCATGTCAATAGGTAGACATGTCGAAATGTTATTCGCGATTGTTCGCGATTAATGCTTTGTTGACTTGTTGCGACGATGAAAAAAAAATTTTTTTTTTTTTTTTTTTTTTTTTTGTCACTTACCCAATAATTCCAATGTCATCACAGAAGATAAAAGTCTCTAATCTTCGTTTAATAATAATCAGGTAATTACATACCACAGCTGACTGCTGAAGTACTACTGTACTGGTATTCAAGTTCCTAGTGACGCAGTGATGAACCAATTTTCAATTATCATCATCGAGAGCTAAATCCTTGCAGCGGCGTCATCCATCGGCATGAAAGTTAAACAAAATATTAGACTTATTTAATAATGATTAAATACAGAAAATATAAAATGTAGGCTATGTATCAACTCTAAAAGAACAAAAAAAAAATATTATGATACATGCAAGCCAAAATTATGAACCATCATTGTTCATATTATCATAAATCCAATGAAGTATTTAATTATTCTATGATCTTATATATCTATTGGTAATTTCCAAATCCTTTAACATTTTGATGCATAGATTACCATTAGTTAATAATTAGCGGCGCGATAGCCTGAAAATAAAAATATTTGATCTCGCAAAAATTAATTTGGTCTTTAAATATATTAATTTCTATTGCGTAACGTTATTCCTAGGTATGGATACCGATATTCCTGTAGATATAGGTACAAGGATACCTAAAAATAAATTTAAATAAACATATCATCGATTGTTTTCTACTTTTTCCATATTTATTATTCATTTAAGAAATTTAAGAAATAGTCAATTATAGAAACTAAAAATAACTTTGATATTCAAAAATATTGCATTATTTTAAAAGCATGCATCATAACTCAGTTAAAGCATTGATTTTGATGTAATATCTAACACATCGAGTTACGATGAAAGAATGGTTGTATTAAATACATGTATTTGTAATGGAATAACAAAAAAAAATTAAGTATGTTATCTCATATTCAATTGTATGTGAACAGAATATAATAGCCGAGTTTTTTGCTCGACCTTCTCAGTGCAACCCGCTTTTCAGATTCAAGCTTTCATAAAAGCCTGTAAATCAAGTCCATGTGAAATTAATAAAGATCATCATTTTCATTTTTAATTACTTAAACATGAAAATTAATTGTAATGTTAGTGGTTCAATAGTTTATAAATCTTCATAATATAAAACCTTTTTGTATAAAAGTAAATTATGATGAAAGAAACTAGGATAGTACCTAGATACCTAGATACCTAGTGTCATTGCACTACATGCGAACTAAAGAAGAGAAAAAAAAATTACACATTAAATTCTGTTCATAGTTTTGAGAACATAAAGAGAGAAAAAAATATATTTTTAACTCATATTTAAGCACGATAAAATAATATCATCAGGCTCGAATATTTTATGAAAGTGGTTATTCTATAAGCGGCAAACGTACGAGTAAGTAGGTGTGCCTTCTTATCCCGAACCGACTATAGGCGAACATGCGCGAGTCCGCACGAGGTTCGAAACAGCGCAGCACTCCGCCAGCACTCCGATCGGCGGCCGCGCGGCGCCTGACATGACAGGTTGACAGAAATGTCAAAAGAGGACATCGATAAGTACTTGCAAGGCTGTTTTGCTCCTGGTGCTGTTCTTGTGGGGAAATTAAGACTCTTCTGTCCTGGGTTAACTTCGAGAAAAGTCGTCGCAAGAGACGAGTGCTGTCCTGCGATTTGGCCCGTGGGTCCACCATGGACCGACAGGTGGATTGCTCAGATATTCCTCCAGTGCCAGTTAATATTGGATCTTGATTAACTGTATTTCATATTATTGATAAAAGACATAATATACACAGAAGTTATTAGAATATTATATTATCAAATAAATTTTTTGTGTCTCACTCGTACATTTCAAATTTTGAGTAGTATTACTAGTTGATTTTGTAAGACGTTGTCAATGGACTTTTTATTGATGTATCTATAAATAATGACCACAACAAGAAACGATTCGTGTGGAAGACTAAAATAATTGTAAATAGTGCATTTGATTGCGGGTACTTTTCAGACCTGGTCTAGTAAAGTAATCTTGGTTCATTTAAATTAGCAGACAGTAAAAGAAAATATTGATATGAGGGTATATCGAAATAGTTTCTAAAGGTAATCGTTTTGATCCTTTATATCATTCCAATACAGTTGGTGATAAAAAAAAAACAGCATCGCGCGGTGTTCCCAGGTGGTCACCCATCCAAGTATTAACTGCGCCCGATGTTGCTTAACTTCGGTGATCGGACGAGAACCGTCAACCGGTGTTTTCAACATAGTATGGGGGCGTTTAAGCACCAATTTGCTATTTTTGAAGTTGCTTACAAGATAATCTTGTCATTTTTGGGAATGATTTATCCATAGGCGTTGTCCCAATAACCATCCTCAATGTATATTGTCGTGAAGGTCACACTCTCTAATGAAGTGTACCCAACACTGAAGCATAGACTGCAGAATATATTATGTTGATTGACTTTTTTGCAATTATTAATATAGAGACGATAATCTTATTAACTCACCCTCATGTATGTCGTCGTGATGATCACATCCTCTTATGCAGTGTCCTCAACATAGATGCTTTGCAATTATTTTTTGCAATTATTAATACAAAGGCGATAGTCCTCAGGTTTTTCACCTACCAACTACCCTCAATGTATGTTGTCGTGAAGGTCACACCCTCTAAATGAAGTGTACCCATCACCGAAGAATGCATCTTGATTAGCTCCTCTTGCAGTAATTAAAACAAAGGCGATAGTCCTTCCAACTACCCTCAATGTATACTGCTGTGAACGTAACACCCTCTAAGAGGTGTACCCAACACTGGAGCAATATGGATTTTCTGAACCAATAATAACAATTCCGTAGATTTCACAATTCGTTTTGACGATGAATCCGATAATTTTGAATATTTCTTTACGGATACTTTGATTTCCGCAAGAAATACTTATAATCACTCACTTTTTTTTATACGAGTTTAATAATGTTGTGTTGAACGGCCGAGCACTAGAACGCTAATGGAATGACAGACACAGTGTTGCTAGCGTGAGATATCGTAATGAAAAATGTTGAAATTTTTATTTTTTTCTCTCAACTTTAGTGTCTGAATGGCTATCACTTGGCGTGAATACCTAATTAGTATTCTTGTTATTATAGAAATACAGGAATGAATATAAAATAGTTTCAGCAGCGCATGTGGCGTAAGATGTTCATGGCATTTTTTACACCTTGGGTTACATTACTAAAGTTTCAGGTATTAAAAATGAGGATTCCTTATCTTTTCTAGCAATAAAAATTTCCTTTCAGGGTGAATGTAGCTTTCTAATGGTAACTTTTGAAATCGGCACAGTAGTTTTAGAGTTTATTCATTACAAACAGAATATACACACACAAAATACAAATCTTTTCTCTTTATAATATTAGTGTAGATTATTATTAGACGTGTTATAACAGCACGAGTTACGGTTTCGTTACATGTGTGTTGAACCAAGTAGGTAGCTACGTGTTAATGCATAGCCCGTTATTTGCATAAGTCCAGCACGAGGGCATTTTTGCATATGCGGATAACAGTTCTCAGAAAGTGGTTAATACTATTGGGGTGAAAATAGTACATTGTGATACAAGGGTGGAAAGTAGGTTTTTGCAAACGAGCTGTCATTAACAAGCCCGAGCCGAAGGCGAGGGTTTTTAATGTCACGAGTTTGCAAAAACCTATACACCCGTGTATCACACGACGTTTTTCAATACAGTTGTGCCAATTAGTAAAAAAACAAATCAAAGAGATAATATGTTTGCTCAAGATTTTGGGGGCCAATTTCCATCTTGTTTGGTTTTTACCTTAAATAAAATATCGAAGATCGAAATCGAAGGCGACTTCGAATTCGCAATCGAAAAGATAAAAGATAAAAATAAAAAGATAAAAGATAAAAGAGAAAAGATAACAGATAAAAAGATAAAAAGATAAAAAGATAAAATATAAAAGATAAAAAGATAAAAGATAAAAAGATAAAAGATAAAAGATAAAAGGTAAAAGGTAAAAGATAAAAGAAAACGAAAAAAAAATCCTTCTGTGTCCATCCCATCCCAATGTCCATCCCATTTTATTGTACAATGAAAACTCCTTGGTATCAAACGTTTTGCAAAAGTAATGATCGAGCTTGTAAAAGTAAGTTACCACCACGAAAAAGAAAGATGCCTGTGCGTAAGATTTAACTTTCGAATACTAATGACAGCCTCTGAAAGTGCGCCATACCATACAACTGTATTGAAAACTTTTATAATGTCAACTCAATTATGTCAGAGTTATATTATACGAGCTGGCATTAAGCACACTAACACTCGAATATTTGTTAGTATCTCGTCTCTAGGTATACTAATGTCAATAAATTAATTATTTGTTTGAACGCCCCAATCTCAGGAATATTTTTGTGTTGGATAGTTCATTCATCATGGAACTATTATAGGTTAGATAACTTTGTATACTGTGAGTGGTGTGCCGTGATACTATCGGAGCATCAATGAAAAAAACATGGACTTTTTTTTTGGAGAGCTTCCGTGCTCTACGTTAACGGTTAAAGTTTTTTAAAAATCATGAACGACGAAATCGTTTTCCTTCAAAAGTACTAAAAAATAGACTAAATTAATAATTACTGAAGCTGTTTTTATTGACATGATGGTTCCCACGGGATAATAAAATGTAAGAACTGAAATCCAAGCGGGTGAAGCCGCGGGCAACAGCTAGTAATAAAATATTGTATCAAACCCTTTTTACTTCCCATGATTGGGACCAGGTTGGGAATGAAAGGGTTTTGTCCAGAGCCCACCAAGATGGCCTAGTTCTGGTTGACGCGCTTCGCACACATTTGAAAAGATTATATGGTGAGCTCTAAGACATGCAGAGTTCTTCTATATTTACCTTTATCTCTAAGCAACTAATATTTATTTGTTACAACTAACCCCGAAAAAAGGCAATTAGGGCCCGTGTACCCCTGACTGCCACTCAAAACAATTTAGGTATTACAAAATGCTTACTTATCCTGAATGCCACTGAAAAAAATGTATCTATTATAAAATGCTTATTAAAATCTTGGCAAATTCATTCTCGTTCGGTTATTGAAGTCCAAACTGTAAATGGTATTTGAGACTTCCCTGGCATGCCGAAAAAAACATTAATGTACAATTACAATTCAAATTACCAACTTGAAACAATTTACGGTACTAGTTGTGCAATTTAAGGAATTTATTATCGAAAATTTTGGCAAAACTCAGAACAAACTTTATAAATCGCCTGACACGTCGACACTATTTAGGCGAAACTTGTGGACATGCAATTAAAAAAAAGCGTATTTATCGCGAGTGCAGCGACTCGCTCGGTGAAAAAATGTAAAATTTCTTTATAAACTGAAGCAATTTGTCAGTTCTCCATATCGGTTCGAGCTCAGTTGATAATAAAAAAAAAACCGGCGCTTTTTTTCTCGTTTGAGGCAAGGAGCACGCGAGGCTTCGTGGATACAGTTTGGAGTCCCAAAAACAGTACACTCTTCAGCTCTAAGTTACGACATATTGAAACTATAAATATCCGAGTTATATTTTTATTGAGGCATAAAACTTGATAATTTGGTTAGTACTCGAAGTCAATATTATACTGGAGAATAAGGACATTAGGGAGTTGTCATGGTTATTGGCTCTAGTGATGGACGTTTTCCACGAATATTTTTTTTATACACTAAAAGTTAGTAGTAAGTGACGATGCAGGCGAAGATGTTATCGTACCAACTTGGTAGGAGAAAGTTGTCCCTAACGGTATGTACACAGCATCGCACCGGAACTCTAAATCGGTTGCATTTTTGCTGCGCGTTTTTGCTGGTACGTTGGTAACTAGCCACGGCCGAAGTCTCCAACGAGACCGGACCTGAGCCAAATTAAAAATCTCCTACTCGAATCCGAGCGCGCTTCTGCGCCAAGGAGCTCGACAAAATACAGAGTCAGAGAGGCGAGGAAGGGTAATGGCAAACCGTTTTTATTTAAGTAGGTATGTGTTTGACAGTATCAAGATTTGTTAAAAAAATTATGGAGATAGATTAACTACACTTTGTACCTATTAAGATATAGGCTAATTTTTATTCCGGAAAAATCGATGGTTCCCATGAGACTTGTGGAAAGCCAAATTCAGAACAAGATGGGTTATGTGAATGCTTTGAGCGACTTGCCAAGAGCTCACCGACAACTTCCGATGGGCGGCCAGTGAACACTCGTACATCGGGAAATTGCTCCTTTGATTACTTACTTTATTTTCTATTGGTGTAACAATCGGATTTTTTCGTTTGCTTAACGGTGAAGGAAACATCGCGAGGTAATTAATATACATGCTTGTAGCATGGCCCGCCTACTTGTACTAGGCTAGCGTGGTGGGCTAGGGATCTAGGCCGAACTCCTGTTATTTTTTGTCGAACTTTTTAAAACTAGCCCATGCAGGGACGAAAAGTGTCCGAATGTCTTAATTTAAATTCGTTATTCGACCCTAATTCTAAGATGAAATAAAACAGTACTCCCCTTTCGTGTTAGAAATAACTCAATTGGTGTTTTTATTTTGGTCGTTGTTTCTGATTACCTTAACACAAGTGCATAAGCTACTTACTAAGGGATCGGAGCAATGTATGTGATGTTGTCCATTATTTAATTATTAATTATTTATTTTAAATGAGATGCATAATGCGGCCATAGAGTTTCTTTCTTCTTCTGTGTGATTGTATATAGTTTCTGATACGATTTCACATAAGACTGCCGATGAAAGACAAAAAACTAGAAAAATAAAAAAAAATAGATGCCCAAGATTTGACAAAGTGGACTGAATAAAACAGTATGCACAATCGAATTAATTTTTTTCTAAAAAATTAATAGGCCATATCTTATTTCGCAAGCCTGTAAGAACAATTGGCTGATAACCAGATTTGATTGTAATACAGCAATTTTTGTAGAATGTTCGTATATTCTAACAAGGCCGTTTCTTCTAGCTGGAATTAATCAAATCAAGTAACCCCTACCCACTACTTTCCGATATAATTAACGCGTGCATGTATGCGTGGACAATACGTGAATGATCTTTGCTTGTGTGCGATAATGAACGATTATAGGAGACCTAGCTTTGCTTAAGTGCCAGCGATCGGTTCTAATTGGAACCTTTAACCGTTATGTTAAGGTTGATAATTTGAATGTGGTTATTATGTTGTGTGTGTTATGTTTGTATGTGTGGGTTGATGAGTCACATTTTTTTTGTTTTGTGGGTAAGGCGCGAGGGAGCCGGCGTGGGGTGGCGCGGTACCCCTTGCTCGCAAGTCGCAACCCCATCTTATTAATCAGTGAAGTACCGGCGGTCTCTTCACATGTTGGTAGTCTTGTTTGAAATCTGACGTGTTGGACTTGTCCAGCTGACGATTACAAGGTGTCAACGATGAACGTTTATTAATAACGCCTTGGTTGTTTGACATGACATTAATAGTATGCCGTTGGGCGTCGAATTCTCCGTTATTTAAATGAAACTTTACTATGCTGTGTAATGTTTAATTACTTGGATAATAATAACGTTTGAGCAATATGAAAGGATTGAAAGACTAAGTAAGTTCTGTAACTACGGTCTTTGTAGGTCTCTCTTATACGAAAAAAATCCAACAAAAGATAAGGAAAACGATTTTAACGACCTCCATGGCGCAGTAGCGCGTGCTCAGATGCGAGTGGGTGGTCGCGGGTGCGATTCCCGCCGCCTACTTTTGAATTTTATAATTGGACAGGTCTGGGGTCTGATTGCGTAAGAAAAACGTATTCGTCGTTATCGTAAACGCAAGCGAATTCTGCCTCGCGATTGGCAGACGCAAATCAGGAACCCAATCAGCGGGCAGGATTAGTAAACGATTACGATAACGATGTATACGTTTTTCTTAGACAATCTAGGAGTGGGTGCCGTGGCTAATTACCACCCTGCCAGCTAAGACGCACCGCCAAGCGATTTAGCATTCCTGTACGATGCTGTGTAGAAACCGTTGGGGTGAGTTCACTTACTCCTTACAAGTTAGTACGATAACATCTTCGGCTGCATTATCACTTAGCATCAGGTGAGATTGCATTCAAACGTACTAACTTGTAAAGTGTAAAAAAAATGATAAGTAGTAATATAGATAGAAACTGAACGTCAACTTAGTTAGGTTTATTTCTGAAGAAATCAGGCACCAATCACGTGCGACAGATGTCATCTGAGTACGTATAGCTAGACCGCTATAAACTTGGTCCATGGTCTGCGGGACGCGGGGCGGGAGTCTCTATTCTATGGATTAAACATTCTATACAATTGAGGCTAGGTTCATTCACTGTGGATCCATAGAATAGGGATCAGTGCACTCTACTTTTCAGCTGTCAGAGACTGAAGTGAATTGCGCTACACACGATGATATTAATCTTGCGACATGGATACGTAAACTCAAGAAAATACCATAGGCGAATTCTCAAGATGCGAGTCATTACATCGTATCGTGTATAGCCACTCCCGCCCCGCGTCCCGCAGACCATGGAAGGGCCAAGTTTATAGCGGTCAAAATATAATAGATCGTCAAAAAATTGACTATAATAAATTGTTATTAGTGTACTACGCACCTAACTAGTAGGTAACTACCTGCCCGTAAACTCGCATATCACGCATAAGGTGATTATTATCCTTCTCTCCTATAAGAAAGTTTAAATTTAGATTTGGGCCCTATAATGGCTGTCATCAATCTACTGAGTATGCATTCACGTCTAATTTATATTGGGAACCTATCACTATATTGATATTGTCTTTCAACATATTATAATATTCGCTCTGTGCTAATAATCTTTACCTATTGCATTGCGTTAGTCAGTACAACCAATAATAAAAACTAATATTAGATAACTACGTAAAAAAGTTATTAGTTTTACAATATACTTTGTTAGTAGGTAATGGTACAACCACGGTGGTAAATTAAAAACTAAATACAACTCATAACTGTCGAAACTTCGCGTTCAAATGAATAATTATGGAAAATTATAACCGTCCCCACAGACGCTATTAACGCGTCAAGCGAGGTGTTCGTTCAGTTAGCCTGTTAGCCCCTATAATTAAAGACCGACCAAAGTATCGACTAAACAATCAATAGACGGCCGATCCATAGAAAAGAACACAAAAGCTCGACTAGATAACAATCCGCACCCCTCCACCCCCCCTCATTAATAATATCGACCCCCTATTTCACTAATTATGTGTGTTGCGAATGCATGCACCCACACTTACAGCGCTCACATTAATTTACACACAGACACAACTATAGGTGGCATCACGAAAGAAGAGCGCTCACGAACTTAACAGAATCAAAAAAAAAACAAAATCTCTTTTTTTCACATAATATGCTTAACTTAACAGACACTTATGAAAGGTGAATATTGTATCTATACAAATATGGTGATATTATTCGACTAAATAATAGCAATAACTTACAATATCTATGAAGTCAAAGTTCAATTTCATTTTAGAGGTGATCCATCAGGTTAATTCGTGCAAACATTAGTGCGGTTAGGTTAGGTTAAAGTTAAAGAAGAAACTTTATACGAGTATGAGTTCTTTATCATCATTATTATACCTAACGTGACCTTTATTTTACCCTTTAGGGGTCGAATTTTCGAAAATTTTCTTTAGATACACCATCATACGATTAATTTTGTAACACTCCACACGTGGCAAAGCTATACGTGCAATTGACATCAGTGCATATATATATGATTTATCTAATTCTAAATGAGATTACATAATTTTATCTATGCATCCATCAAAACTTTTTTGGATTGCGAATATGACAATGTTTCGATTTAATCAGCAGGGCGATCGGCTAAAATTGTATCAATCATTAAATAACTGTATCAATGTCAAAACGTGATTTTCAAGCGTTCTGATTCAACACCCGTGTTTTGACATTGATACAGTTATTTATTGATTGATATACATCTATTTAGCCGATCGCCCTGTAGAGTCAATATTCGAATGTAAAAATACGTTTGAATAGCGACTCTTCGCGCAGCGCTGCTCTACGATCAGTGTTCTTTTTTCAGGACACAACATGCGCAGCCCGCATGAAAAGTGGGAAAAAAATTAAATCAATAATAGATAGTAATGGACGTTAAAGGGATTTACGAGTAAATGTACCTACGAGTATATTCTTTGTTTCGTGAACACTGAGTCGATCGCGTGCCTCTCGGCTGTTTTGATTTCTGAAATGTTAATCGGTCTGGGAGATTTTTATTAAGGGTGACTTAACTTCGAAGAAGTTAACCGGAATGTTGGCGAAATGGTAGATTAGCGCGAAACTCGGTCGCGACGAGTGGTTTTTGTATCAAACGCAAAGATAAAAATAGTCAAGATAGGCCCATCCGAACATTTTACGTAAACGTTCTTCATACAAGAAAATGTAGCGCCATCTGTCGAAACTCCTGCGAAATACATGTTTATTTTTTTATATATTTTTTTATCTATGTGTCTGTGGTCACCTTGCCTGCAATATTATTATTAATTCAAAAAAAAAAGAAATAGATCTTCACGTATCTACCTATACTGACTACTGCCGGGGGGTGCAAAATAGTCATTCTTGCTCCCTTAAACTGGCGACATTTTTTCTCGCGTTTTGCCCTATCTTTAGTATACAAGTCTGTGATCAAACGCCGGTCGTTAGCGGCTGTGCCTACAGTATTTGTTTAGTGGGTTAGTGAGGAAAGTTCCGATGGACTGGGGTGCCATGATGTCTTCGTTTCGACTAGTTGGCTCGCTACTCGCTATGCGATGTATTATTGTTTTAATGGCTCAGTATAGTAGGCGTTTATGTTTACTCCTGCGCAGAACATGTAAGATGCAAAAATAATCAAATCAAATAACAACTAAGATGCAGCGGTATGAGGGATCACGTATCCCTCATACCGCTGCATCTTAGTTGTTATGCTATTTTGGGTCAACTTAATTGCCCAGTTTCTATGAATGCCGATAATTTTTAACGTAACAGTATAGTACAGTAGTAGTCTGCTGTAACATGCATATATTGTATGTCCTTTAAAAATACATACCTAATTTAAATACATATCATCTTGAAAATTCCTGAAAAAATATTGATGAAATTTGACTGTTTTGTTTTGTTTTATTTTACACTTATGTTATACTTAAGTTTTTTGAAAAAAAAAAATATTTAATAACATAAGAATAAAAATAATGATGCACCTTTACGTGTGCACATAATATGATTAATTTATTTCTATATGTTATTATTTTTATAGTGCAAAACTATTCAATTTTATTGATATCGTGAGAAAATAGTCTTTCTAATCTAGATAAAATCTGTGAATAGATAACCAATTATCTATTTTTAAGTGTTTTAAATAGCTTGAATTTATTAAATAAATGTGTTGAATATTTCTAAAATGCATTATTTATTTTTAAGTTTGCAATATATATTTTGTTTACTCTGATATGAGAATATTATTTTCTCTTAGATTTCTTGTTGTTACAACATTGATTATAAAATATACTGTATTGCACTATATTCTTTGTTTAATGGAAAAACAAAATTCATAGAAAAGACGATTTATCTAATAAGTATCTACGTCATAGATGCTTTTTTATAGTGTGCATCGCGTGCGTAGGGCGCGTGTGTGCTTGGGCAAGGTCAGGGCTGCTATCTGATCAATGGTCAACCTCATTCGCGAAACGGCCGGCCGCAAATCGATTCTACTTACTCGTTCCATATTTGAAAATAATCGAATAGACATCGCAAATACAGTGACAATTATAAAGCAAGTGTTTTTTTTCAAATTCAAATTGATTTTGAAAAAAAAATATATTCAAAATGAAAGGAAGTAGTAGGTAACGGAAATGAATTTATATACTTACTCAGAAAAACAATTACTTTCTTTTACACTATAGGTACAGGTTAGTACTTGACTGCGATCTCGCCTGATCGTAAGTGATGATGCACCCGAAGATGTTAATGTACTAACTTGGAAGGGGTAAGTACAGTCACCCCAACGGTTTCTGCTCAGCATCGCACCGGAACGCAAATCGCCTGGTGGTACGTCTTTGCTGGTAGGGTGGTAACTAGCCACGGCCGAAGCCTCCATCCAACCAGACCCTGAGCTAATTTAGAATTTATAAAATTCGAAAGTGGCCCGTGGCGAGAATCGAACTCGCGACCTCCAACTCGAAACCGAGCGCGCGCCAGGGAGGTCGTCAAAATTATTTTACAGACAAAATAAATTATTCAAGTTCTTATAAAAAGATTTTTATTCACAATGATCAGCAGTTTTGGACATAAAAACGTATTCTAATAGATATTGTTTTGTAGCGTTGTTTACAAAGGCAACGGGCGGTTAGCAAAAAAAAGTGATCCAATATAAACTGTTCAATTAATCACTTGATTAATCAGTGTGACGAATAAAATCAGTTTAATGACTCGTTTCCTTCCATCGATCGACGTGACGTCATCAGTAATGGAGTGCAACGTCATTGGGCTCTGAGTTTTATCGATATATTGTGTGAATATAAACTTTTTTGATTATAGCAATTTTAACAATAAATGTAATTTGAATTATTTTCCATTTAACTTTAATAATAAATACAAAAATAAAAAATAGTTACACTTCAGTAAAAAAAAAACATCCTGAAGTGATGTGAAGTCTTCAAAGCTTATTTTTTCAGTCCATTTTGTTTGACAGATTTAGTCTTTGCAGTCACTTTTGTTTGACATTAATTATTAATGAAACACTTTGATAAATCCATAGATTTTGTTGCCATAACATAAAGCTATCGAGTGTACTTTTACGCTCTGCACTGAGAAGAAAATAAATTATTATTTATTTGTCAAGTGCTAACTCTTCTATTGATAAACAAAAAGGCCAAATTTAATTTTTTAATTACATATTCGAAAACATCCTACCACGTTCATCAGTTAACTTAAGAAGGACCTATTTATTATTTTATTTCATCGAAACTGACAACGGTTGCAACAAAACACAACCGACATAATTTTTAATCGATACTCCCAAACACTAGGGGGGTGGCGTCAGATTCTCGTGGGGCAGAAAAAAGTGAAAAGCAATCAGTGTGGCGTAATTAGCGAGTTGTAAGTATGGGGCGCGTTGCCATGGCGACGGCGTCCGTGTCGATACCCGTTGCTTACCCGGCGCGTTAATTTCGAACGGAATTAATCGAATCAAACTATCGCAGGATATCGATTTTTCGTTGACGGCCCTAGCCTTCTTCACTTTTGTTTTTGAAGGGCGAATTGTTGCGTTGAAAGGATAGACTTTGTAATCGTGAACTGTTTTTGGCGAGAATGTTTTTGTTTTAAACGTACCTACTTATTAAGTACTCTTTGGAAATGAGATGTCGTACACTTGTTAATATTTTAAATATGTACAACTTTACTGGCTCACTTATTTTCAAAAATCCTAAGTATGTAGAATAATTGGAGATGCATTAAATATCTAGTTCAGTGATTCTACCAATACCTAAGCAGCGGAGCAAAGAAGATTTATATTAAGAAAAATCCTCTTGGCAGCAGTACTAGTACAAGATACAATAGGTAGGTAATGGTAACAATTTGATATTGTTATGAGTTTTCGGTATATGAACTTTGCTAGGCACTAAGAAATTCACCAATTAGATACCTTTAAATATCTAATAATATATAATAATCTAATAACCGAAGTTATTATTTAGTATTTACCTCAAATCCCATAACCGGCACTATTGTGTCTAACCGTAATTATATTTCTTGAACGTATTCAAAATTCGATAATTTATTGCCGAAATAATATAATTACGGTCGGCTGACGGGACGGATTGGCTGAGAGCGGAAACTACAAATTACTCAGAAATTAAAGAGGAAACATTTGGCCATCGCCGCTAGCAAGATGGCGCGATCGATTATATCGAATGTTCGGTTTATGAATGTCGCCTTTAATTATTATTTGTTTATGTACTCTACAGAAAATATTTTTATTTCTTTATCATTACGAACACAATATAACGATTTTTTTCCCTTCAAACTTTTTTTATCATTATCATAATCTGTTATGTAAGCTACTTATGATTTTTTAATTTCTCGATTTAGTGACTCTACTTATACTTAGTCACAAAAAATGTCATTTAAGTTCATGTGTAGACACTTACATAATTTTAATTGTTCGTTCGTCCCTAAACATAAAATTTATATTTCATTCATTAGAATTTTCTTTTTAAAATTCGAATTTTCTAATAAGGTCTACGATTAATGAACCATCTTTGAATAAAATATAAATTAATAATCAGTTCTCATCTTAAAGTATCTTAGATATATATAATATTTTTGACATAAAAGGAAAATCTTATTTGAGTAGCTTCTAACAAGTACTTACTGATTTATTTTTTAAAACTTGTTGATACAAATGTTATCAATTTTTAAATTATAGAACCTTGTGTTGTAACAAAACAAATTAAATGTTATATCAACAACTTTAAATATAATAGTTATATGATCCGAGTAGGTATTAAAGTGCAATAATTCCACAGAGAATTAAATATTGACGCTCATTAGATATTACAAAAGTCAAGAAAAAAATTTCGCAAATAAGTACAGTGCTAAACTTTTCAAAATATTCCTCACAAATATTATGTCTTATGTTCATAAGGCATAATTTCATGTTTCATATTAAGTGTATAGTTTGTGTTAACCAGAATTTAAGTATAATTATTATCTTTTCCTTTTAGCGCTTCCATTGTTCTGTTTCGTAATAGATTAGTACGTTAAATCTGATCAAATACCACTTAAAACATGTAAGCAGAAGTCGGATGTAACCCTATCGTCTAATAAGACATTCGACATCGCGTGCCTGTGAACCAATATAGTCTAAGTGAATCCAAGTAACTTGTTAATTTTTTTTTTGTTAATAATATTTGTAAAAATAATCTTGGACTCTAATTTTATGAAAGTATTTCCTATCCAAATATGGCCAGGAGCATGGATTATTACTATATGAACCCGAATAACACCACAACATGAGCGACATATGCACGAATTACAAATGATTTTGGTATACGAATGTATGGAGACATCGTAGGATTCTCAAATAGCGATGTTCGAATGTCTCATACTCACACACATTTGGAAATTAAGACAACGTATATGGAGATTGCACCCCATACCTATAATTTGTAAATCGGAGCCTGAAATCTAAATCATAAACTTCATTTCTCTACAATATATTTTAATTAAGTATGTAACTAAACCTAAATGTAACATTTTGTTCAAAAATACCATAAAGGAGCTTACAAGATATCCAAAGAGTAGATAAGCTTATAAGATACCTGTTTGTGCCTACACTAAAAGAACAATGGCAGAATTTTACATTAATAATGTTTTAGCGTCTAGATGTTACATATATTGCAAGATTTTTCCAATAAATAACTATTTTTTTTGAAGTTATCATCAATTCTTTTAGAGGTCGGGTTAAAAAATAAAATATTTTAAGAAACTCGGTTGATATTATTATTTATAAGTTCGTTTTATTCTCCTATGCTCCTAGCACTTTGTCAGACAGGAGCTGACAAAAATGACAAACTCTCGGTTGCTCTCTGCTCCTTGTTGTTTTGTCGAAGATTTTACCGTTTTTTCTGCTTGAACTCATTTTCCTTTGTGCCTAGTTTGTGCCCGGACTTTGGAAATTCAGTTTCCATGTAATCTTATGCTTTTTTCTTTTTGGAACGCCGATCTTGTTTTATCTTTTAGATTAAGTTATAACCTGGTTTATACTCGATCTCCCTAAGATGGGAGATCGTAGCAGATCCACCAGAATTCTATGTATCAACTGTAACATATGCGTCAATACACTGCGTCGATATCGAGCCTTAGAATTTGATACGAGAGTTACCACTTTACTATGTCACTGGGCGTATCCTCAGATCGTAAGTAAAATATTTATGAAAGTATTAGGTACTACACTTTCACATACTTGAGGTTGTTAATGATTTTTACAATGAATCATATATTTTATTATTTTGATTTCCCTAAGAACATAATAAATAAAAGCCTCGATATTTCATAAGTATTTCAATTACTTCACAGATTACACAAGATGATTATGTTTGTGAAGCGTGTAGAGACCTTGCCATGGCCGGTGTGAATGATAATAATCACCAGCAGCAAGCAGTTGCAAGTAATGATGGTCAACAAGCTGGACCCAGTCGCCTAGGCCATTCTAGGGTGTGCCTTTCATGTGGCCGTTCGATTTTGCGTAGGCAAAGTGACAGAATATTAAGAGATAATCCTTCACATCTGCAGCAATCAATTTCAAACATTTTACAAGCCAGATTAGCACCACGACAGGTAATTTAATATATAATATTTATTTGTTTTGAAAATCTATACCTAGTGCAACGCAATTTCCTAAAACAACAAAGAGCACTCTCAGTCCTTTATAACAAACGTAGGTTAAACTCTTTTAGCTAAGTCATCTTTGTTGTATTAATTGTATTAGTAGATTAGTTTAATATTTCTAAATCTAACAGATTTATTAATTTCAGATCACAGAATCTGATAGTGTATGTCATCCTTGCTGGTTACGAGCACGAAGAGAAGTTTTGAGAATGGACCTTCATGATCTTAATAGATCCCACCCTGATCCTACTGAGGAATCTCAAGAGGAGGCCCAGCCATCAGCATCTATTCAGTTTTCTGACAATAATTCTGACAATAATTCTGATAATAATCGCCAAGAAAATGTGCCAATAATTTTACCAAATTATAGACGAGCAGCCAACAATGACAAACATTGCATCTTTTTCAGGTGCACTGCCACCACACTTCGTAGCATATCGGACAAGTTGCGTGCAATTGTTCTGAGCAATCATAATTATTATTTGCCAAAACGAGCTCGAGTGTGTGATGTACATTTAATGAGCAATACATGGGATACACTATTCGAGTCTGAAAACAGTATTAATACATTTAATGCTGAACAGATACAGCATGTTTTCTCATTTGTTAACACAACTCCAACTTTAGACTTTGAAAATATTCAAGAGATGGATGACCTAGTTTTTGAGTACTGGATAGGACTGTCCAAAGAATATTTTAATTGTCTTCTCGAAGAAGTACCCAGAATAAGGGAATTGCGTAAAGGAATCCTAGGCTTAGCAATACTATTACTGAAAATGAGAACAGGTGATTCTAACGTCAGAATTTCCACCTTAATACAAGTGCCTCGTCGTACTTTAGAGATTTTAATGGACAAAGTGAGAGAGATTCTTGTGCAAGATTTTGTACCCCAAAATCTTGGGATCGTGAGCTTACAGAGACAAGAATTATTGAATCACAATTTAACCATACCAAATGGACTTTTTGGAAGTGACGGTAATGCTATCGTAATATGCGATGGCACGTATATTTACATTCATAAAAGTTCAAATTACATGTTCCAAAAACAAACCTACTCTCTGCACAAATATAGAAACTTGCTCAAACCTTTCTTGTTGATAGCCCCAGATGGATATATTGTTGATTGTTTTGGCCCTTACAAAGCCACAACTTCTGATGCAGACATAATGTCCACTTTATTTCGTTCAGATACTTCTCCTTTGAGATCATATTTCAGCGAAAATGACGTGTTTATTTTGGACAGAGGTTTTAGAGACAGTATACCCTTATTAGAGGGATGTGGTTATAAAACTTACATGCCAGATTCACTTTTAGAAGGCGAGCACCAACTTACTACAACTCAAGCTAATAGAAGCCGCTGTATAACTCTTTGTCGATGGGTGGTAGAGGCTATAAACGGCAGGTTTAAAAACAAATTCAAACTTTTGCGACAAGAATATTTTCATCGGTCTCTACCACACATGATGCAAAACTTTGAGATAGCGGCTGCAATAATTAATAGGTTTGGTGGTCGCTTTCGAGACAATCCATATGCAACTGAAATATTACAAATTATTAGAGAGAAAATGAATCTACAAAATAGCCTAGCAAATATGGTTGAGGCCACAAATATGAACAGGAGAACCTCTCATTTCCAAAGCATCACAGCAGACAGGAATAATTTAATATATTTTCCAACCCTTGAATACAGGGACCTAATCTTGTTTGCCCTGGGAACGTATCAAATAAGGCAAGCTCGTTCTTATTACGGAGAACACATACGTTTCCATGGTGGGTATAGAATTGAAGTTTGCCGTGAAAACATCAGTGCATTTTCTGAATATGATCTCAGAGGTGAAAGTAGTGAAACAACTTTAATAAGGGGTAAAATAAAGTCACGCCACGTATCAAGAAGACAATATTATGTTTACGTACTAATAGATAACAGCATTCCTGGCCGGACAGGGATCAATGAATATTGCTGTTCATGCCTGGTTGGTCGACGCACAGTTGGGTGTTGTGCTCATGTTATGACGCTGGTGTGGTACATGGGCTGGGCCAGGCATCAGCAAAATATTTCAGCTCCAGCTGAATTTTTAGATGACGTTTTTATAAGAGAAGACGAAGAAGATTATACCTAACGAGTTATAATCTTCTTCGTCTTCTCTTATAAAAACGAGAGATAAGTAAAATAGATAATAGACAATAAAAGAGATAATAATTTGGATCTTTTGTTTTATTACCTACTAACGTGGTATGTATTTGTGATGTGCTCAACTAGCACATCTCAAATGCATACCAAGATAATTAATCAACTCATCCTGTTTTTATGGTGCATTGCTGGGCACGTGTCCCCCATGAAAATGAGAGGGGTATGAGCATAGTTCACCACGCTGGTTAAATACAAATTGGTAAGATTCGCATATATTGCGAACATTTTGATGAACTTTCAGGCTTTCAGGTTTCCTCACGATGTTTTTGTTCTTCACCGTTTAGCCCTGAATTCGCATCTACAAACTTTGTATGAGAGGCATATGTCTCAATCACGGCTATCACCGCGTTTAGCATTGCAATACACCGTTGCATAACTTGTTATAAAATGAAGCTGAAAGTATGAAGCTTTGCACCCTATTATGATTGTACGCTGCAATAATAAATAATATAACTAACGTGTTCTTTCTTGAAGGCTTGAAAGTAAGAGAAAAACCTGCGTTTAAGACAATGTTTCGTAGTTTTCGAGACGTATCTACTTATCATAACCTAAAAAAGTTTAAAACTAATTATCTTTTTTTTCCTGCCTTATTTTGAAAAAAAAACAACACCAGGGAGTTTGTGCATTCAAGCAGAATCGAAAATGATTTTTTTAATTTACAGTCGGTGTAATTTTTCTTGCCGAACGTGATGTATGGGACGGCACCAATGTTCGGTTTTTTGAGTTGCAACTGAAAATGCTGTCCATTAGAAATTACCTAGAGTACACATTTTGTTCAAGGTTTCTTCATAGTTTTTCTTTTCAATGAAACCCTAAACTAAAAGGACGTTAATAAGAAGTACAGTTCAAGACAAAGTAACCACACTTACCTGATGTAAAGCAGCGCTTGCACATTCTAGATGAGCCATGCGATCGAGTTCACTTAACAGTCATAAAACACGTTTGTTCATAACACTTTACCAGTCTTTATAGATATTTACATTTAGAACCTGGTGGGAGTTTTAAGGATATTAATTTATGTTATGCCAGTTAATCTAATTTATTTATGGATCGTTAGCCACTTTCTTACTTATACATAGATGAGTTTGTTTTTCAATAATGTTAAGTTCCACCTCTGTCTGAATTTACTAATCTTTGATTAAGTTAATTGGAATCAATGTTTAAATCAGATCAATAACTTCATTTTTTATAAAATTACTTTTGAATTTGGAATAATTTTATGAATCTTTATTGTAGACTTTTGATACTATAAATATTTAAATGAGTGGGTAGAAGAGGGTCGTTTTTTGGCTATGACTGCAGCGAATACGAAGCACGCCATTTAAGCATAATGCTTTCGTTTTCTTTCTATCTCTTATCATTATGCAAATTATTCTGATGTCAAGATTTATGATCTCTTTTAATATGTATCCTTAACGTAATAGGGTTAAGAATCATTTAAAGTAGCTTTTTTTAAAAAGCCTCCAAGAACAAGTCGAACCACAAAGCATTGCAATAAATGAGTCTCCAATGAAGGCACGACATCGTAGCCTATACATCATATAAAAATAAATCAGTTAAATGTGAAATACTTTCTCTAAACAAAAGGGCATTGTGTATGCAAAAATGCATTCCGCGTCGAATATTTTTCGTCGCCTGCCTGCCTTGTGCGTTTTTTCATTATTTTATTTGTGACCGTACCTACGTTCGATTTATCGATTTTCGAATATGAATCGTCGTGGTTGTTGATCACGATTGCATTTTTTAAATAAACGACCTGTAGTGATCAAATGAGTGAATATTTTTTATATCTATCTATTTATTTATTTATAGTATCTTTAATAAAAGATCAATCGCCGCGCTCGCAAATCGTCTTGCTAAAACAAAAGAACAGCTTAACCTATTTTGATGATGTTTTACATTACAGTATATTCCGAAAAATTTACATTGATGCATAGAGAGTGCAGGACATAGTTTGTTGAGTCAGCTTGTTGTAAATTTAAAATTGAATGCAGTACATCGGTACGTGCATTGATGATGATCAAGTTTTCTAGTCGTATTTATTTTAATCATAAAATTCGGAAGTTTTCAATTGGAAAGGGTAATTATTATCTGTTAAATAAATTTTCCTGTTGACAAATTCTTTATTTTTTGACATTTTAGTATAAAACTTTAATATCTTATCTGCTCCGTTGCTAGTTTTTACATGATTTTTATAATTTGTCCTACCTATTTTGTCTTCTCATGAAAAGTTCAAAGGTCAAAGGAGCTTAAAACAAGTGTCGATTTCTTCTGCGGTGTATAGTATTTAAAAATCATAACTAAAAGATTTACATCCTCCCTTTGACGACTTGTAAATCACCTTGAGAATAATTAAAACCCTCCGAAATAGCGTCTGGGAACCCGCGAAGGAAATTTACGATATCTGAACCAGTCATCGCATAAACTTTCTAATTTGCAGCCACATATGAATTGGACCAAAATGGACCATCAATAAAAACAAAACTCCGCGAAAACTATAAAAATATATTGCTGTCAATGTTCATTATGGTTTTGACCACACCCGAAATTTGAAACTATTCTCGCAGCGACCATACCAGCTCTCGTTGTCTGTCAAAGCAGCAATTAAAGGTGTTTGATGTTGCTATAAAAAAGCGTTTAAATCCTTTGGAAGATGGATTGCAATTTTCACATTTCGCATGTTTCTTGAAATCTTAACTAAGATTTTTCAAACCAGAACTGCTGTATAAAACATATCGTCAATATTTTTATGATAAACTGCATGGTGTCCGCGATTTCGGTCCGTTCCGTTTTTCGCGAAATTTTCAAAAAATATACAAATAAAAAAATAATAAGTTGACAACAATATGGCGCCCTAAGATGGCACACTTCAAAATTCGAATTTAAGATTAGATTATTAAAAAAGTAATTCTGTGATTTTATTTATTCTACTCGAAAGCATAGAAACGAGTGATGTAAATGTGAATATAACCAAGTTTAATGATAGTAATAGTTTTGATGGCATTACACAATGAGGCGATTGTAGTGATTTATTTACCTTCGCACACTAATCGGAAATAAAATATTCACCCGCGAAGTCTTGGAAATTGCGATTTAACCCGTCCGAGGCGAGTAATTTATTTTTAAGGCTCGTAAAATCTCACTCTTTAAGCAATAAAAGTAACATTACATAAAGCATAAAGTAACATTACATAAAGCATAAAGTAACAGTTAGCAAAGTTAGCAACGCGAGCCACGATTATGGCGTTCGTTAACTCGAGGCTTTCGCGTTCAGAAATCACTTGTAAACATTGTGACACTAAGAACTGACGTCAGCTGCGCTTAATACGTTGATAGCGCTGAAATAGGCGAATTTGCATATATTAAAACGAGACCCGTCACGCTTGCGTTCCAAAATAAACACTCGGCGCACGCGAATTTCTGGAGCGCATTTGTGCATCACACGCGAAAGTATTTCACATTATAACAACGATAACTGGCAGAACAAAAGTAGGGGAGCGAGATGAGAAAAGTTACTTCAAGAATATACGGAAGTTAATTAGAAGTGGAACGAAAAACAACCGTAACTGGTGGCGAAGTTAGCCGTTCTAGCGGCCAATGGTACAAGCCACCCACACACTGGCAGCCCTCACCACCGCGGGTAGATTTGCATACCGCCCGCCCAGGCGCGCGCCGCCGCCCAGCGCGAGCGACAGGGACGGCGCACCGGGCACACGGCTTTGACATTGAATTCCGAATTTAAATATGTTTATTTTTTACACGCAACACCCTTGCTCATAACCGTCTAACGTGCAAATCGAATATAGACAGCTGGCAAGGATGTCTAATTTTTTTTAACATCAACGTAGGCAAATGAGGATGGGTATGTCGCGATATAGGGAAAAGGATGAAAGTAAATTTATCGCTGTCGCTGCGGAAGCACCCCGTGTGACAAGTTCGGCAGACATTTCGCGTGGAGGCATGAATGAGCTTAGATGTGACCGTAATGATGACGCTTGCTTGATTGATTGTGACGTAAGCATGTTATCCATACAGTGGGTTTGTTTTTAAAAATGGCAAAATAACGGGATCAGATGCACTTCCTGTGTTGTTTATTTTCAATTTCGTCAAAATACTTAAATAAAACTCTACATTCATTGAGTTCATCATGTAGTATCAAAGAAACGTTTCAAGCATAAGCCCATCCTTCTTCAAATCTAATTTAGATGCTATACTTATTATGTTTTTAATTAACTTGTCATTACAGAATAATCTTGGAGTTGAAAATATTAGCTTTACTTATTTTCTCGCTATTGTTGCGTTGTTCGGATATAAACAGATGGATTGTTCGAATAGAAAATCTTGAAAAATTTTATGATTTTAAATAGAAGTCACAACATTCGATTTATCATAAAACTATTTATACAGTGTGTTTGGTTTGATATAAAACTGCTGAAATGTAAAATTATTTAGAAATATTTAACTTATAAAGTTACAACCGACTTTAAAGCCCAGAACTAATAAAAAAAATCCAAGTAGGATAAATTCAATAAAAGTAAGCAATTGGTGTCTAGCATTTGAAAAATATAGAGAAAAATACACTAGATAGATAAGTACACATCTGGTACACACTAATTTAGTAGTCCTTATTATAGGCTTATTATCCTATACTTAAACGAAAATTGTGCAAGCCCAACAATATTAGAGATCGTATTATAGCTTCCAAAGCGTAACATCAATGTAATATTGTGTTAGGTAATCTAATAATAGCTTGCATGAAAAAATGTTTTGAATGGGAAAGTGTCTCGATCTAATGAAAACACACACCAGACAAGAACATTGTAATTACGTGGACCAAGAAGATTTATTGCTGGAGTACAGCAAACCACACGTGACCTGCGAACGCGTACAACGCAGCCACGAAACAAAATATAACAGCGGAGAATGATTCTTATTAGTCTAGCAATTAACCTCAATTTCCCTAAAACAAGTAAGTATAATAAGTTGATGCGTTTGTAAGTGTGAGATGTGCATATGCATTCGCGATGTGTGTGAGCACCGAAGCGGAACATGTAGTAGTTAATTTTTGCGCAAAGCTGGCGCGAGCGAGAGGTGTGCTCATTTACAAATAGTTTCCCTAAGTGCGAAAGGGATGGGCGGTGGGGGTTAATTAATGAACGTGGAAGCTTGTGCTCTTTATTGCTTTCGTAGCTGGACGCTAAGACGTCTACGCTTAAGGAGTTTTCCGACGAGAAAATAGAGCTGTGGCATATATTATGGGTTTTTTTATACCCGTTATCAAGAGATACGCAGTTACTTTTCTGTTTTTTTTTTAATGCAATGTTTCTAATTAATTACCTATCTTTGACATCTAACGTAAGGGAGAATACCGATTCTTGTATGAAAATTGAGCTATACCTTGCGTCTTAACCAAATCATCGGTAAAACATTAGAAATATTCTCAATATTATGTAAAAAAAAGATTAGTAAGATATTAACAGGGAATTTGTAAAAATCTGATTTTCTAAGTGGTTAATTTTCTAAGTTTTATAAGTGGCATGGCGGTTTCACATGTTCGAAACGTTTAATTACTTTTTTTATAATACTTTTGAACCCCTGTTGACATTTCACTAAAATAAATATATGCGATATTAAAATTTGCAAGAGGATTCTTCATGCATACGTGCTTCAGACGCATAGTGACGCAAATCTAGCCCATTTTCTGGCATTCTCCTTTTCCCTCCATAAGTACACCAAAAAGTTTATTAAAGCGACTTAAGTAGGTTCATATTAATTAGTTCCCAATAGTTCCAAATCTGGGTAACTGCAGAAAATGATCTTTCGGTAATCAATATGAGGTGAATGTGAACTCTATGAGCTTTATACTTTTAAAGAAAAAGGAGTCGCAGGCAATTGCTAGTTTAGCAATGTATTTTATAGTTACAGAACTTTTGTCCTCGTTAACGCTACCTATCTTTTCTAACGGTACTTACGAGTATAGAGGTCGGGTAATATGGCGAATGTTTTCTTAATTTCCCGCTGCGTGCGGGGCGGTTAAGAAATTAAGAAAATGCCGGCGTCTGCGAGCCACTTAAGGCGGCTGTATTGTCTTCGTGGATGGTTTTTGTTCTAATGAAACCCTCAACGTTTGTTAATGAGTGTAATAACATGTGCGCTTTATCAGGTGTTAGTAGATACTTTTAGGTTCAGTTTGAGAGACTCTTTCGTTTAACCAAAGCTTTTAACAAGAATCTAATAATATGAAATTCTCGTATCACAGTGATTGTGACAAAACTCCTCCCAAACGGTTTTTAGGGTTCCGTACCCAAAGGATAAAAAGGAACCCTATCGCGGAAACTTTGCTGTCCGTCCATGCATCCGTCTGTATTCGAATGGGAGTTCGCGGGTTCGATTCCCGCCACCGGCCACTTTGGAATTATATAGCTTCTAAATTGGCTCAGGGTCCTTATTCTATATCGTTCATTTAGTTAGTTAGTAACCCTAACTGGGTTATTAACTAAGAAAACGAAGGCAAAAATCCTATTTTTGCACAAATTACCAACCTAGGTCGGTATGGTATCATAACAGTATACCATGCTAGTTGCTATCTTGTACAAAAAGAATACAAAAATAGGATTTTTGCCTCCGTTTTCTTAGTTAATAACCCAGTTTGAGTTACTAACTAACTTAAGTGAACGATACAGAATCAGCACACAGGTCTGGTCTGGTGGGAGGCTTCGGCCGTGGCTAGTTACCACCCTACCAGCAAAGACGTGCCGCCAAGCGATTTAGCGTTCTGGTGCGATGCTGTGTAGAAACCGTTGGGGTGACTTTACTTACCCCTTCCAAGTTAGTGCGTTAATAGCTGCATCATCACTTACCATCAGGTGAGATCGCAGTCAAGTAGGTACTTACTTACTTGTATAGTGTAAAAAAAATGTCACCAGGCTGTATCTCTTGAACCGTGATAGCTACAGACTTGAAATTTTCACAAATGATGTAAAATATATCTGTTGCCGCTATAACAACAAAGTTAAAGTCAAAGTCAAAATATATTTTTATTTCATATAACTTTGGCTTTCAATAGCGGAGATGGTATTTAAACGAAATATACGTAGAAAATTAAAAGAAAACTAACAATTAAATGAATCATTATAGTACAATCTAATGAATTTCGTTAATATACGCCAGTTTGTGATATTTTAGCGGAATGCAATTATAACCCGACGGCGTCAAGACAATGTTGTACTTATAGGGGAGCTCGTTGTCCATACAATACATTCAAATGTTTGTACGTAGCGCGTATCCTTCACACTTTGTTAGGGTTGAACCCGTGACGTATTTTTTTTACTGAAAACTTGGGCAGGCATGCGTTGGTCATATTTTGAGATGTGCAATTATCAAATAACAGTTACCCTACACTGTTACCCTAGCATAGGTAATTAAGTATATCTCTTCTCATAGTGAGAAAACTTTGGTCATAACCAACTAAACTAGTCAAGTGCGGGCTAGCAGGCTTCACATACAATTTCCAAATACAAGGCCAATCTTCATCGTTAACGAAGTGATATTGTGTGTGCCTAGATTTGGAACCGAGGATCCATAATATAATATATTAATTGCTATTGCGACCGATAACAAAAATAATAATATATAACCTAATAAGAAAAATTATAAAGACTTTGTAACCTCTAACTTACAGCAAACTTGTAGTTACTACGAGTAACTTACCAAGTTACAGTTCGCGGGCTAAGCGCTAACTTAATTAACACGAGTAACCAATAACAAGTGAAACCACGTTAAATAAAATAACATATCCAGTTTCAGTACAAGAGATAACAGCAAGTAAAGGGTGACACCCCTATCTAGTGTAACCGGACGTCACCCTAAGGATTAGCGGCGTGACTATAGGATTACCACATTGGCCGCAAATGAAGAATTACTGATTATGTTCATTTATTTTTATCAACTTTTACTATTGTGGAAAAGTTATTTCTTTCTATATTCGCTATTTCCAATATACTTTTCCTTTAAGTATACCTATTACAAGTCACAATGAAAAAGAAAATCTTTATTTTTCACAAAGGCCTAACTTGCAGGCTCTTATGAAAAGTCAAAACTCTACTACCAAGTTCGAAAAGCAGGTTTCCACCGAGAAGAATTCGCAAGAAGCTCGGCATTTTTTGTGTCAAAAGATCTCTTTCGTTTTTCGATGGTAAAGTAACACTGTAATTTATTTTTTTAGAAATCAATAAGCAGATATTACCTGAAAATATCTTCGACAGAATAAGAAAAGGTTCAAGATTCGATTCCCATGACATACTCGTAGTTTATCCCTTACCTAACCTAACCCACCCTTTGCTGAAGTAGCGTAGCTTCAAGAAGAGTTTAAACAATCATTATTTAAAACGTTTTATGATTGTAGTATGATGCTCCCTAGGTTTCAATACTAAAATTGCTGACCTGAAAAACATTAATGGACACAATATACCTACGAATAGATACAAACAAACGCTCACAGTTTACGATCTATGTGTACTTAAGTATATCAGCTGACGTGTAAATAGTTATTCAGTAACTTTATTATAGTTTTCCTCTTTCAAAGACTGTCACTCAGAAAGTTACTCATATTATAATGATACCTATTGCAGACATTCCTGTTTATCATAATAAATAATTAATGTCATTAATTCACCCCTATGACTCATATTCCCGTTGCAACTTTGCAAATCTGTTTCAAAAGCTGGCACCGAGTCATACGTTCCGAGAGATATCATTTACCATATTTTATAAACACTGTTTATGAGGAATTCATTTATACTTAATACACAAAGTCACGGCTCATTACTTACTCATACGAAAACAATCCAAATAAACGCTGCCTCCTTCGCGACACTTTGCTGTGCAATCAATTTAGCATATCCAAGTTCATAACACGAGTAATTCACGCATTGCGATCCGTAAATAACGTCTAATTTTCGAACCGTATGTAACTCTGAACTTTTGTTTACGTTTCAGTGCCGAAACGTCACATGTACGCGCGTTTTGACAGATGCTCATAAGACACAAGTTGTACACTGTACAGTACACACAAGCGCACTCAGTAGGAACATTTACATACGCGATGACAGCGTGTGTTCCGTACGTTGCGTTGGTGGTTAATAATTCCTTATTTTGTTTGGTTTTCGCCCCGTTTCCAGCTCGTTTTTCGTGTGTCCGTCACACAGTTTGCGTTAGTACTGACCACAGCTTAGGGCGCCGTCCACGCGGCGGTGTGTGCGTGTGTGTGCTTTCTGCACGCGATCTCTTCAGGCTTAAACGAGTGGGGAGTGCGTGTGTGTGCGTAAAAAGTTCACTTGTGGAAGTAGGAGGCTAGACTCATTGACTGCGGCCCTTAGTGTATGAATGTGGAAAAATTATCGTCGAGCGATGTTTTGCCTGAAACAGCGACGCGCATTGTTTATGGGCCCACTGTCAGTGGGCACTTAAGACCCCCAATTCGCTCACGACGTTAACGTCCACTCGCATTGTCTCGCGGACATTATTTCTTACAAAGTACAGTAATTAAAATCCGAGTTTATTAGCCAGAAATGTTTCCCGACGCTCTTATAATAGTTTTATTCCATGTTTAAATCCTTTAACTTATATGTATATACATTATGATGAAGACTGTAAGAAGATTCAGCAAACTTCTTCATTCACCGACTCATAATCGCCCAAACCCAAAGCAGGTTCTTAAAACTAGTGACTGGCTCGATAATGCTTTATTTCATGGTGTAAATAAGGTTAGGGACGATTTTTTGACATTGACACAAAAAAAAAAACATTAACTATTCAACTAGTTCCTAAATGAGACAAGCCTTTTCTTTTAGATAAGTTCTTGAATCTCACCTGATAGTAAGTGGTGATGCAGACGAAGATATTACAATACTAATTTGGTAGGGCTCAGTAACCTCTAATGCTGCTACACAGAATCGTACCGGAACGCTAAATCTTATGGTGCGTTTGCCAGTAGAGTGTTAGCCAGCCGCGGCCAAGGCCTCATACCAGATCAACCCTGAGCTAAGTGGGAAATTACAAATATTCAAAAAGGCCTGTACCATGAACCGAACCCAGGATCTCCCTCTCAAAACCGGGGTGCACTCCCAACTGCGCTATATGGAGGTATTCGAATAGACTAAGGTTTGTAAATAAAGAAGGGCACAGGTCTAGTTATTTCATGTGTGACATTTTGTCCGTGACTGATCCCCACGGCCACAATACAGGCAAAAAGCATTTCGACAAAAAATTACTTATAACTGGTTTAAAATTAAAGTCTGAGTAAAGAAAGTAACAATTCCATTCTCTAGCAGCGACATTTATCAGCAGGCCTAACATAAGACTTATTCTCGTAGTTGTCACTATCAAAGCCTTTAATATTAGTTCACTGTTGGCCCTTGAGTTGTCTAAAAAGTTTATTTAGATGACGCGATTTCTTGTAGGATCGTGATCATTTTTTTTGCCTTTAAAAATATACGAAACTTTGTAACAAGATTTTAATTAGTAGTTACTTTGCAAGTTATTTACTTATTTATTCTATCAATTCTATTGTATGTACGACGCTACAAAATAAATTAAATAATATTTTAATAATATGTTGAGTGTTAAATATTTCAATCATTGGTTATTTATATCATTCAGACCGTGATCCATGATGATTTTCCCATTGACATAAAAAGTAATTGAGGAGGAAAGTTAACTGTAGATGCGATATATTTTTGTCGATCGTACTTTTACCTTCTTGTCGTTCCATGCTAAACGACAGGGCGAGTGTTTACTCATATCTGTATCGGGACTATCGGGAGATGAGGCGAAGTGAGATTTATGATTCAGAAAAATCTCTTAATGGACCCGCGCATGCTCGTACAAGATAAATGTGCAATTTCAACTTTGAGAATGCAACCCGAGTTTTGACTTCGCGTGATGTATGTATTTATGTTGTCCGATTGTTTTGTTATACTCATTAGAGATACTTGATAAGAAGTATTGGAGTGCGAGTTCTCTTAGACAGGTATAATAAGTACTTACCTGTAACAAAAGTATTATCTATTACAGTCTATTATTACAGTGATGAAATGGGAGTCCACATTAATTAAATCTCTACTTTCGGACCACTCAGACGTTATCTTCCTACAAAATTTTTTTGATCCTCGGAATATTATGTGAATATTTTCAAAAACTAATTTTTGTTCCTCTTCATATAAACAGCGAATGTGTCTTAGGTAAGTCGGGTGGGAATCCTGGACCAAAACTAGAACTTAGAACTTCAGATTCGGACCGCTTTGTAACTAAGTATGTACTACAATTATTGTTGAAAGTTAATACTTATCTGTTATTCCTGGAGCTACACTAAATAGTCCCCACACTTTAATTTTTTTCACATGAGAACTCATCGTACAATCGAAGGTACTAAAATCGAACTTATAACATCTTTAGGAGAACAAAAAAAATATGACGTCGGTAATTCTTAATCACATCATCAAGATAATAAGCAGCGAACTATATCCCGTATAATTTGCGTTAAACGTTCAAGTTCAAACAAAAAAACAATCTCCCAAGTTGTATGAAGCATTATGCTCGGTAATTATAAGTTAGCTCATTTAATTATTCGTTCGTTTTCTGTATTAAACACGTATCCCCGCCCTACATTCAGTTGTAAGTACTACCGACCGTTTAACCTGTCTTCAAAACTTGACCGTACAAAAGAGCTTTTGTTTAACAGCTCATGTGAACAACTAATGAATGAGTGGATGTATTCGACGAATGGAATGTAATTAAACAATATTAAAAACCGAACCAAAGGGAATTTCTTGACATTTATCGAGAGGCTTCGTTTTCGATTTGGTTTTGTTTTTGAACCTTTATATGAATTCAGAGATAAAATAAAAGTTTCGTGGGCCCTTGCAAAACATTGTCTGCTGCTTTAATAAATTTAATAATTGATTAAACAAGTAAAACCCTGTACCTGTAGAATGGAAGCAGGCGTTATTTTTCAGAAATCCATAATTTACTACATACTTTTATTAGATTTATTTTATTAAATATTAACTATAATAGCAAAAAAAATTAATCTATCGAGCTAAAATCCCGTATCAAAATTTTTCGGTTTAGGGTTAAGTGATCAATTTTTATACATAGCGGTTGGGTTTGAATTAAACTGGATTTCATTAAACTTGGTGCCAATATATTGTATGTATTTGTCACTTATAGTATTGCGCATTCATACATTATTTCTATTAACATTATTCGAAGGCCAACGTAACAAGAATTCAGTCAACAATGCACCCTATACTTACGCGATAATGACTGGCCACACGTTACGTAAGTACACTCGGAATCAATAAAATGTTCACACTTTACTTCAAACCACTCTACCATAACTTATATTGTAAGGGTACACTTGTTCGATGTATAGCCTACATTCTACTGGTATTCATGTGCGGCTACATTTATGAGGTTTACAGGTTTGATTATATAGTATTGGAACTTTCATATCAGGACAAACATAACTCATTAGTAAGGGTAATTAGTAACTAATTAGCTTTGCTATGTTTGGAGATGTCACACTCCATAGCGTGGGCAGAGAATAATTTATTTACAGAGAAAGTATAGGTAAAATGGAAATCCGTCGTATAGATTTTTCCATTATCTTATGTAAAGACAATGGACAAAATAACCTCATTGTATTTTGATGTCTTTCATCTAAGGGGTGATAAATATATTCATATTCAATAGTGAGGATAAAACAGTTGTCTACGAGTCAGGCATGTCAATCTAGGATAAATTGTCTCATACTTTAGGCTAAAATCTGGTGTTAGAATTATTTTGCTATCTTCTAAATAGGCAGATGTTGTTAAAGAATAATTTTATCAAGGTTACTATATTGTAATTATCATTTCTTATTACATCAAAGTTTTATGATCCTCCTACGGAGGACGACCCCCGTGGTTGAGTGGTTAGCGTGCCGGTTTTCAAGGCGCCGCCATCTCTGTGGTTCCGGGTTCGAGCCCCGGTCGGGGCAATGTAGAAAAATAAGTTTTCTACATTGTCTGGGTGTTGTGGTACCTTAGTTGTTTCTGATTTCCTTAACACAAGTGCATAAGCTACTTACTAAGGGATCGGAGCAATGTATGTGATGTTGTCCACTATTTATACTTATATTTATGATACTACATTTCAAAAACGATCTGACTTCTGGGCACTAATAAGAAAACTCAGGATGGGCATCCGAATGTTTTTCGTTAGCCTTTTTTGTACAAGCAAACAGTAGCACCATCTGTCAATTTTCTATAGGTGCAGACTATTGATCGAACTACAGCGTGGCTTTCCTGTTGGTGGCAAAACAAGAATTTTTGGCACCGATAAACTGGCGACATTTTTTACGTCGTCTGCCTTGTTCAGGGTATTTGTCTATTCATTACCATTTTCAAGCCTGAACGCTGAATATTTTTACTAAAAATATTATTTACCTATTGATAATTCGCCACTTAGATAAAATTAACTATATAAAAATCGATTCACCGTTCGAAAGTACCAAGCCATAGAAACCTTTTAGGTATACACAATTGTAACCCCTATAAGTCACGTCAGGCTTTTAAAAATTATTATAATCATCTTTAATTACATTGCAAATTGACTATGACTGTACAAAAAATTAAATAGACTGCCCATATGGCGTTCGACGGAAGTGCGTATCGTCTGTCAACCCTTTAATATTATAATGGAACGTGGATTTCTTTATACTGACCACTCGAGAGAGACAATGAGATGTAAGCTTTACGTCTGACATGGATTCATCCGGAGGGACCCTCTTACTGGAGCTTTTGTTTTGGATGAAGCTTATCTCGTGACGTTAAAATAACTGATTTTATTATCTTATAATGAAAATGAAAAAAAATATATATAAATAACACATTCTTACAAATTCATACACGCTTATGTATAACAATATTTTTAAGCTATTGCATAGCTTCTATCGCAGGCTTTGACGGTGCAGACCGAATGCAGAAATTTCGTAACGAAAATAGCCTGGCACTCCTAAAGTAGAGCTTTTGGTACTAGGCTAGCATGAAAGCAAGGAGCACAACTCCACAACTTTTTAGTTTTTAGTTTGCCATCTATCAAAAAATAGCAGAAATTTTTAAGACTTTTTGAAATATCACGGCGTGATATTTCAAAAAGTCATTAAAAAGTTCTGCTATTTTTTCTTCAATTTTTTTATTTTTTCACTCGATCAGCAATAATCTCATCATTGGTCCTTGATGATATTAAATAAAAATCAGCTTATACTTAAAAGCCATGGGTACTTCATTCAGTGTGATGGTGGTGTATAAAGGTCTATATTTAATTGCTTTTGCAATACTTAATTTACTGCTGGCAAGAATCTACAATTAATTTATGTTTATTTCTCCACTATCGATAGTATTATTTGGTTTCCCGCTAAACTTAACTAAAAGTCATATTAGGTTATGAATAATATATTAGTGGAGGTGCAAGAATAATATATTAGTGGAGGTGCAAGAAGTTTTACGCGTAACACGGACATGCGGACAATTGCGACGCAGGCTTTATTATGGGAGTTAAGGGGGCTAAGATGGTTTACGTTAAGTTGGCCGCCACTCACACAGTAGCGTAATTCTAGGAGATTTTTCCTAAAGCTCGTTCCAGATTTAGTAGAGTAAGAGAATCTCTTGTCAGTAGTTCGCCGAATAATCATTTTAAATATGAACTTATTATTTAGGTAATAGGTATGTTAAATTGATGGAATAGTAGAACTACGTTTTGGCAAAACGCGGGCTTCTTTTGCAATTTGTATCGTAATTTAGTGGGAGCTGTTGTTTGGAAATGTTGCGAATACCTATTTATTTCCAAGAGATAATCGAATAGGTATCAAATTGACGTCTACTCTTAAAATATTACTACCATTGTACATACTTTTGATACCTTCTAGTGTTTTGACATGGGACCTTTAACAGATAAAACTTTCTTGCAGCTGTGCCAAAAGCTGCTACTTGATACAAAATTTACAAAAGTAATTGATGAAATAATCACATCATATTGGCCTTTATATAATAGCTTAGTCTTACTATTGCCTAATGAGAGCGCGGTGACTACGAAAGTGAATCCCGTACTCCCGCCACCAGATCTAGTGTAGGGGAGATACACCGTTTTTAGGCCCCACATAACCCGTTCATTTCCCCTGACGGAGAGGACACGTTTAGTATTTGCTGTCTTGGAAACAAAGTGTGCCAACAATAAATAAATTAAATTAACGATACATTTAAATACAAACGAAAAAATATTCATGAGTGTGAAAATATTTTCACTAGAAGAAATTAAAATAATATTCAGACATTTGCGATGTTTATTTGCATTTAAATTTATTCGTCCACGTAAATACGTTTTTATTACGCGTGGGTCTGAAGCGTCTCACCTTTAAAATTGAAAGTGACGTAAGTGCCATTTTAGTACGCAATCGGCGGGCGAGAGTCGTAAATCAAAATTTTAGTGTCGAAATGTTGGGATGCGCGAGCCACTGGGGTGGCCGCTCTTAAACATTTTTCTCCTTTAAAAAATAAGTTAAAGAAACAATATAACAATGTTCAGTTGTTGGAAACATTCAGGTATTGTTCGGGGCACACGATGACTGCTCGCTAAAAATATTTTCGCGTTGACATTGTCTTGTGATGGGATAAATATGGGAGTTCCGAGTTCGCTCGGTGAATATGCATGCGCTTTGAATAGCTTGTTTTCACTTTTTGCTATTTGTATGCTTTTGAGTTTTCTTTAAAAATGCGGCAACATTTTTTGTTTGATAAAAACGAGTGAAAATCTTCTTCGTCTTTAACCCTTTTATGGGCATAAAGTCTCCTATCATAATAGGAAAGCGCAAACTGACAGATTTTTTTTATAAAAATTCGAGAACTTAATGGAGAAATTTTAAGCATGCAGATTGAAGACGTTTTATTTTCTTTACTAAACTAGGCATTTATATTTACTTGCGAAAAATGCACATATTAGACATAAGGGTTTCATTATACTATTATGGTATGGGGTTACAAAATAAGTTATAGGAAACGAAACCCTGTTGGATGGATTTCTTAAAAAAGCATTTGCACAAAAGTGATAAAAGTAAACCAGCAAATAAAACAATGCCCGTCAAACCGTTTACAGTTCTTAGAAGGCTTCGTATATAGCTTACTCTTCGTGAAAAAGTACAACCGAGTAGTTAACGATATTCTTAATATTACTGTTCAGTTTTCAGGAATACATAACAATATATTCGAATGTATTTCTTGTGAGACCAATCAAAGTACGTTTTGTATGTTTATTCATTTATTTATTTTGCACAATCAGTATTACAATATAAAACACACAAACATAAAGAGGACATTTACAAGGATATCTTATCGCTACAAATAAGGATCTCTTCCAGATGCCCTAGATGTGGGAGCAATTTAAACATTACAATATGTTTACTCCTGTGTTGGCCCAAAAGTAATCTGATTACAATTACAAATTACTGATTAATAATTATAATCAAAAGTTTTAATTACAATTAATTAATCATAATCAAAAATTTTGATTACAATTAATTAATCATTAATCGTAATCATTAATTTGATTACTTGATTACTTATTTTAAATACTTATTAAATTTATTGGAAGAGCAAAACCAACAGCTTATGCTGGGCAAAATTTAAAAAATATGGCCGCCATTTTGAACTTTTTTGTTATTGGACTGAATTACTTCAAAATCGAAATCTGACCGTAGCAACAAGTATTGAGAAAGAATATGGTGCCAAAATTTAAAAAAGTGGCCGCCATTTTGAACTTTTTTGTTATTGGACTGAATTACTTCAAAATCGAAATCTGACCGTAGCAACAAGTATTGGGAAAAAATCTGGTGTCAAAATTTAAAAAAGTGGCCGCCATTTTGAACTTTTTTGTTATTGGACCGAATTACTTCAAAATCGAAATCTGGCCGTAGCAACAAGTATTGAGAAAGAATCTGGTGTCAAAATTTAAAAAAGTGGCCGCCATTTTGAACTTTTTTGTTATTGGACCGAATTACTTCAAAATCGAAATCTGACCGTAGCAACAAGTATTGAGAAAGAATATGGTGCCAAAATTTAAAAAAGTGGCCGCCATTTTGAACTTTTTTGTTATTGGACTGAATTACTTCAAAATCGAAATCTGACCGTAGCAACAAGTATTGGGAAAGAATATGATGTCAAAATTTAGAAAAATGGCCGCCATTTTTAACTTTTTTGTTATTGGACCGACTTACTTCAAAATCGAAATCTGATCGTAGCAACAAGTATTGAGAAAGAATCTGGTGTCAAAATTTAAAAAAGTGGCCGCCATTTTGAACTTTTTTGTTATTGGACCGAATTACTTCAAAATCGAAATCTGACCGTAGCAACAAGTATTGGGAAAGAATATGATGTCAGAATTTAAAAAAATGGCCGCCATTTTTAACTTTTTTGTTATTGGACCGACTTACTTCAAAATCGAAATCTGATCGTAGCAACAAGTATTGAGAAAGAATCTGGTGTCAAAATTTAAAAAAGTGGCCGCCATTTTGAACTTTTTTGTTATTGGACCGAATTACTTCAAAATCGAAATCTGACCGCAGCAACAAGTATTGAGAAAGAATATGGTGCCAAAATTTAAAAAAGTGGCCGCCATTTTGAACTTTTTTGTTATTGGACTGAATTACTTCAAAATCGAAATCTGACCGTAGCAACAAGTATTGGGAAAGAATATGATGTCAGAATTTAAAAAAGTGGCCGCCATTTTTAACTTTTTTGTTATTGGACCGACTTACTTCAAAATCGAAATCTGATCGTAGCAACAAGTATTGAGAAAGAATCTGGTGTCAAAATTTAAAAAAGTGGCCGCCATTTTGAACTTTTTTGTTATTGGACCGAATTACTTCAAAATCGAAATCTGACCGTAGCAACAAGTATTGAGAAAGAATATGGTGCCAAAATTTAAAAAAGTGGCCGCCATTTTGAACTTTTTTGTTATTGGACTGAATTACTTCAAAATCGAAATTTGACCGTAGCAACAAGTATTGGGAAAGAATATGATGTCAAAATTTAAAAAAATGGCCGCCATTTTTAACTTTTTTGTAATTGGACCGACTTACTTCAAAATCGAAATCTGATCGTAGCAACAAGTATTGAGAAAGAATCTGGTGTCAAAATTTAAAAAAGTGGCCGCCATTTTGAACTTTTTTGTTATTGGACCGAATTACTTCAAAATCGAAATCTGACCGTAGCAACAAGTATTGGGAAAGAATATGATGTCAAAATTTAAAAAAATGGCCGCCATTTTTAACTTTTTTGTTATTGGACCGACTTACTTCAAAATCGAAATCTGATCGTAGCAACAAGTATTGAGAAAGAATCTGGTGTCAAAATTTAAAAAAGTGGCCGCCATTTTGAACTTTTTTGTTATTGGACCGAATTACTTCAAAATCGAAATCTGACCGCAGCAACAAGTATTGAGAAAGAATATGGTGCCAAAATTTAAAAAAGTGGCCGCCATTTTGAACTTTTTTGTTATTGGACTGAATTACTTCAAAATCGAAATCTGAACGTAGCAACAAGTATTGGGAAAGAATATGATGTCAAAATTTAAAAAAGTGGCCGCCATTTTTAACTTTTTTGTTATTGGACCGACTTACTTCAAAATCGAAATCTGATCGTAGCAACAAGTATTGAGAAAGAATCTGGTGTCAAAATTTAAAAAAGTGGCCGCCATTTTGGACTTTTTTGTTATTGGACCGAATTACTTCAAAATCGAAATCTGACCGTAGCAACAAGTATTGAGAAAGAATATGGTGTCCAAAGGACATGGCCGAAACTTGTATGGAGCTGTGCCCTGGAAAAAAAATACTTATTCATGGCCATCGACAAACCGCACGTCATATTAAAGCTTATAATTAAGTTTTATGATCTGAAAACTTGCGAGAGACATAATATCAGCATAACAACTTGCAACAAAATTACTTAGGCGCATTTTGTTGCAAGTTGTTTTGCTGATATTATGTCTCTCGCAAGTTTTCAGATTCAGACCTTAATTAATAAATATTAGTTATTATTTATTGACTTCTTAATTGATTCATTATTATTTTGAGCATACTACCAAGTAATTTTAAAAATCGATTTAAATAACTAAATATTATCATCATCGTCAGCCTGTTAGAGCCTTCTAGTGGACATAGAGGTCTTCTCTCCCTTGACTTACGAGTATATCTTTAACTCAAAAATTTGTTTCAATTTACTTTAATGTTATGTTACTTTAGTTTTGTGATGACTGCCATTTTGATTTTTAAATTTGTCATAGTATATGGTACTCTATTATTCAAGCCTCCTTCATTTGACGCCTATGTTAGAGTCGTTGTGAAGAAAAGGACGCGTGAGTGTCGTGGAATACTTGGATGAAACAAAGTTAATTTCATAATGACAACAAGCGGACACCCGCAGCTCCGATTACGTGAACCACTGTTTGACTAACTTACGTTGAATTTTCATTATTTATGACTAAGCCGGCCTTTTCAAACTTTAATTTTGACACCAGATTCTTACTCAATGCTTGCTGCCATGGTCAGATTTCGATTTTCAAATAATTCGGTCCAATAACAAAAAAGTTCAAAATGGCGGCCACTGTTTTTAAATTCTGACACCAGATTCTTTCTCAATGCTTGCTGCCATGGTCAGATTTCGATTTTGAAGTAAGTCGGTCCAATAACAAAAAAGTTAAAAATGGCGACCACTTTTTTAAATTCTGACACCATATTCTTTCTCAATACTTGTTGCTACGGTCAGATTTCGATTTTGAAGTAATTCGGTCCAATAACAAAAAAGTTCAAAATGGCGGCCACTTTTTTAAATTTTGACACCAGATTCTTTCTCAATACTTGTTGCTACTATCAGATTTCGATTTTGAAGTAATTCGGTCCAATAACAAAAAAGTTAAAAATGGCGGCCACTTTTTTAAATTCTGACACCATATTCTTTCTCAATACTTGTTGCTACGGTCAGATTTCGATTTTGAAGTAATTCGGTCCAATAACAAAAAAGTTCAAAATGGCGGCCACTTTTTTAAATTTTGACACCAGATTCTTTCTCAATACTTGTTGCTACTATCAGATTTCGATTTTGAAGTAAGTCGGTCCAATAACACAAAAGTTAAAAATGGCGGCCACTTTTTTAAATTTTGACATCATATTCTTTCCCAATACTTGTTGCTACGGTCAGATTTCGATTTTGAAGTAATTCAGTCCAATAACAAAAAAGTTCAAAATGGCGGCCACTGTTTTAAATTTTGACACCAGATTCTTTCTCAATACTTGTTGCTACGATCAGATTTCGATTTTGAAGTAAGTCGGTCCAATAACAAAAAAGTTAAAAATGGCGGCCACTTTTTTAAATTCTGACACCATATTCTTTCTCAATACTTGTTGCTACGGTCAGATTTCGATTTTGAAGTAATTCGGTCCAATAACAAAAAAGATCAAAATGGCGGCCACTTTTTTAAATTTTGACACCAGATTCTTTCTCAATACTTGTTGCTACTATCAGATTTCGATTTTGAAGTAAGTCGGTCCAATAACACAAAAGTTAAAAATGGCGGCCACTTTTTTAAATTTTGACATCATATTCTTTCCCAATACTTGTTGCTACGGTCAGATTTCGATTTTGAAGTAATTCAGTCCAATAACAAAAAAGTCCAAAATGGCGGCCACTGTTTTAAATTTTGACACCAGATTCTTTCTCAATACTTGTTGCTACGATCAGATTTCGATTTTGAAGTAAGGCGGTCCAATAACAAAAAAGTTAAAAATGGCGGCCACTTTTTTAAATTCTGACACCATATTCTTTCTCAATACTTGTTGCTACGGTCAGATTTCGATTTTGAAGTAATTCGGTCCAATAACAAAAAAGTTCAAAATGGCGGCCACTTTTTTAAATTTTGACACCAGATTCTTTCTCAATACTTGTTGCTACTATCAGATTTCGATTTTGAAGTAAGTCGGTCCAATAACACAAAAGTTAAAAATGGCGGCCACTTTTTTAAATTTTGACATCATATTCTTTCCCAATATTTGTTGCTACGGTCAGATTTCGATTTTGAAGTAATTCAGTCCAATAACAAAAAAGTTCAAAATGGCGGCCACTTTTTTAAATTTTGGCACCATATTCTTTCTCAATACTTGTTGCTGCGGTCAGATTTCGATTTTGAAGTAATTCGGTCCAATAACAAAAAAGTTCAAAATGGCGGCCACTTTTTTAAATTTTGACACCAGATTCTTTCTCAATACTTGTTGCTACGGTCAGATTTCGATTTTGAAGTAATTCGGTCCAATAACAAAAAAGTTCAAAATGGCGGCCACTTTTTTAAATTTTGACACCAGATTCTTTCTCAATACTTGTTGCTACTATCAGATTTCGATTTTGAAGTAAGTCGGTCCAATAACACAAAAGTTAAAAATGGCGGCCACTTTTTTAAATTTTGACATCATATTCTTTCCCAATACTTGTTGCTACGGTCAGATTTCGATTTTGAAGTAATTCAGTCCAATAACAAAAAAGTTCAAAATGGCGGCCACTTTTTTAAATTTTGGCACCATATTCTTTCTCAATACTTGTTGCTACGGTCAGATTTCGATTTTGAAGTAATTCAGTCCAATAACAAAAAAGTTCAAAATGGCGGCCACTTTTTTAAATTCTGACCATAAATTCGTTCTCTATGCTTGCTCCGATACTCAAATATCGATTTTTAGAACAATCGGCCCAGTAACCAAAAAGTTCGTAATTTTTGTATGGAAAAATCCCTTAAATGTTTTTTACCCCTTAAAATTAGAATTTCTGGAATCCCCGTCTTAGTACGAATTCATGACCTAATAGGCACCAAATTCCAGATCTCTACAACTTTTAGTTTTCCGGGAATTCCTGGAACAACGAAAAAAATTCACTTTTGTATGGGAAAAACCCTTTAATGTACGATGTTTACTCCTTAAAATTTGAATTTCTGGAATCCCCGTCTTAGTACAAATTCATGACCTAATATCTACCTAGACACCAAATTTCAGATCTCTAGGACATTTAGTTTTTCGGGAATTCCTGGAACAACGAAAAAAATTCACTTTTGTATGGGAAAATCCTTTTAATGTACTATATATAGGTAATCAAGTTAATCAATTACTGATTAACGATTAACGATTACTTTCAGTAATCATGATTACAATTACTTTTGTAATCATAATTATTGTAATCATGATTAATTTAATCTGATTACAAGTAATCAGATTAATTAATTGATTACAAAAGTAATTGATTACTGCCAACACTGGTTTACTCATTACAATGAAAAACACTATTCGAAGGTTTTAGTCTTCAAATACTACTGAGGGCATTTAGCTGTATTGAAAATCAAAATAAAATTTTCTTATTTGATTTGTGAGGAAAAAAATTAGTAAGTAGAGTGTCTTCGAAAACAAAGATCGATTGCAAAAGAAAAAAATATGTTTAGTAAAAATTTAATATTTAAAAATTTAAATCATTAAATATACACACAATTTCTATATGTTCGTAAAGTTTTTAAGTAATTTGTTCATTTAATATTTTTAACAAAATTCTGCAGGACATGACTTCAGCGTTTCGTCATTATAAACGTTGAAGAGTAAGTACCTAAGTTACAAAGTATTTGCCCCAAGCTTGTTTTAAGAGTGACAGTTAAGCTGGGAAATTTATGGTCATCCCAGGGTGGCCTAGTCGTAGAATCTTAAGCTTTATTAGGAATATAAAATCAATTACTGAAGCAAAACAAACCAAACGCTGTTTGTATACTTTGTAGTAGTAAGCCAGAAGGAGTTAAATACATATAAGAGCAGAGAGGTCTTTGGATACTAAATATTACTTGCTTTTAGGTCAAGGAAGATATCGCCTCTTTACAAGAGCAACGTGACATCTCATAAAAACGTATTTTTTTTTTATTTGATATTCAAAACCGCGATGTCGAATTTTATTTTCTACAAAAACGCGGCATTTTAAAAGTGAATGTTCGAGGAGCTATGAGTGAAAGAGACGACGCCACCGTGGCAAATGGCGTTATCACGTTGTCTCTTTCGGTGTGGCGCAAGACTTCGACAACGCGACGCGTTAGTTTGTCCCGCATGAAGTGCTCCTGCTTTTCTCAAAAAACGTGGCATTTAGAGTATACCACGTTTTTAGTGCAAAGGTACGTTTCTTGTTGTTATTTAATTTAACTTGAATATTGTGATATTAGTTACTCAAATCGTTTTTTTTTGTAAAACTCGTGAGTATTGAGAATGAGATAATGCATACTGTCACATTATTGATGAAAAAGTTATGAGTTTTCGTTGTGTTATTTTTGAATGTAACGATTTTGTTGATGAATCGTTTACAAATACTATGGGTTATTTTACTTTACATCATTACTTTTGAAAACCCTTAAGTTTGCGTTTACAATTATGCTAAAATGATACATTATACATGATAAAATAAAGTAACTTTTACAAAATTGTTTTTCAGATGGCATCGCGATCTAGGATGTTAGTTCATTAGCTACAGGTGTTAAAAATATTTCAAGTGTACAAGCAGCACAACTAAGTGATTAAAACTCTCAGATAGATATTTTAACAAAGGACGAGAATGAAAATGCCAAAAGCTCGTCCAATACTTTGCAGACATCAACGGAAGGTATTTTTTAGCCTGTACTGATTTTTTTCCAGTTGTGTTCCTATAATTTAATTTTTTCAATCCTTTTTGTAGACAATTGTAGACAACAAAGACATTGCAGTAGAGTCCATCCGACCTCGTCGTAAATCGAGCAGCGGTTCCTCTAGTTCTAGCAGTTCTTCAAGCAGTGGCCCATCTAAGTATCAAGGTATATCAAATTTAAATGCAGAGGCATATATAGGTATTTGTTATGCAAGGGCACAAAGTGGATTTTTGGGCCGAGTGTCAAAGACACGAGACCCAAAAAAATTTGCGCCCGTACGTAACACAAAATTTTTCATCTCACCACATCGAGGAAAATCACCAGAAGAACACTTTAGATCGGCATTGCGAGTTATATTAAATTTTGTTTTTAGTAACTCTGAAATCTGAATAATTTCACTTGTACTGAAACCACCTTCAATCATCACTCACCTTATTTTAAAGTTGAAACAAAAAAAATATGAATAAAGCAAAAAAAAGTATTAGGTATTATCATTTAATCACGGTTGCAAAAAAATAGACAACTAACACTAGATCAGGAAAAAAGAGAAACTTTTTTCTACTTGCTTTCCGGCCCTAGGGCCGTAAAGGATTTTCATACTACTTTGTCTCCCTTGGGAAAAATGAAAATGCTTTGACGGTCTAGGGAATATAATAGCATTTCCCGCCCGCATTTCGGGCATTAAAGATCGCTTTTCCGAGAGATGAAAAATTATTTACTGCTAACATCAAAACTTCTGTTCACATGTTACTTTTTAACTGACTTCAAAAAAAGGTGGAGGTTCTCAATTCGTCGGAATCTTTTTTTTATCTATTAGTCGAAGACGCGTGGACCGATTTGAAAAATTCTTTTTTTGTTTAAACTATGGGTACCCTACCCATAGTTTTCAGATGGTCCCATTTTAATCAGGTCAGGATCTGATGATGGGATCCTGGAGAAATCGAGGGAACTCTTCAATTTTTATATGGACACTTGAAACAATTTGATTATTATTTGAAAGAGTAATATTTTCCAAGTTGTCCTATGGTCATCAGGTCAGAATCTGATCATGGGATCTTGGTGAAATCGAGGGAACTCTTCAAATTTTGCTAGTATACTTGAAGTGAGTTGGGTATTTTTTATATTTTGTTACTGGTACATTTGCTAGCAGATACTGATTTGATGACTAAAGTCATCAAGTCTGGGTCTGATGATGGGATCTTGGTGAAATTGAGGGATCTCTTCAGATTTTATAAACACACCTCAAGCGATTTGGGTATTTTTACAACGCCTTGTGCATTTTATTGTTTTCCACTAAAAAGTAAAAAATAAAAATGGGAAATGCTTTCCAAAAAACCAACTTCAAATGCCACTACAAAGAGTGAAATAATTTTTAATGTAGGGCGATTGTCTATAACTTCGTAATTTCTTTGCACATCAAGTAAGTAAGAAGGACTATTAGTGATTGTATGAAACATTGTCCGACTTCGAATTGGTGTACCTACAATAAAAATTATTTCACTCTTTGTAGTGGCATTTGAAGTTGGTTTTTTGGAAAGCATTTCCCATTTTTATTATTTTATTATTTGTATAAAAGTATTTATTTTTTAGTTACCTTATAATTTTAATTACAGCAAGTACCAAGTACTATGTGATAGATTGATCTCTGGTTGAATATTGTGCCTTAAACTAATTTAATGGTGTAAGTAAGCCAATCTTTTTGTAAATTTGGTATTTTTAAATACAAGATCTTTATTTTAATAGTGGGTTTTATTTAACTTATCACACCACCTAACACCTAAATTTAACAGCTTCAATGTGATATATCAATATGTTATAAGCATTTTGTGACATATTTTCATTAAAAACGTGACATGTGTGTCTGTGTTTTTTTTAATCACCTTTTTTCACATATTTCATATTGAAGTGAGTTTTTTTGGTTATTTTCAGAAATCACATTAATTACCGCAACAATTTAATTGTTTTCCGACAGTAAAATTACCAATATTTTAGAATTTATCAACGCATAAATGTTTAAAATCGCTCTCCTGTAAAACTGTGGTTTAAAAAATATCACGTTGTTCTTGTAAAGAGGCGATATCTTAAAGGTGTGTGAAGTCCGTCAACCCGCGTTTTGCCAGTATAGTGGGCAAACCCCTCTTAGAAGAGATACGTGACCAGATTATGACCTATGGGACATAAAATGGCGTCGTTGTCATCGTATCAGCTCTGCAGGACATAAACCTCCTACCACGATCTTGAGTCGCCTGAAGACAGTGACTCTCCACAACTCTCTTTATATGTACTGTCCACCTATTAGAGGATCTGACAACACCGTTTTTTCCTGTATGTGGTACATAATTGAGCATAAACCTTAAATGAATAGCCAAAATAATCCTCATAAAAAATGGTTGAGACAAATTGCGAAACCAGTTTCTTTTTTTGTTGAAACTGTTGACACCATAGGTCATTTACCTAAAGGTAAGCCTTTGCGAATCAAACCGATATTATTCTTCCCGCAGCTCTCTCGAACCACAACAAAAGATATAAAACGCATCACGTCAACGCGGACACGCTCATTAATGAGTTCGCAGCACAAAGAGCAATATTATAATATTGGTACAGTCGGCTAGAGATACTATCCTTACTTCTTACTAAACAAAAAATAGTGCACTATACATTTATATATTATTGTCCCATTTATAACCATCCCAGTTACAAAGTAAACTAGTTATGAATGCATTTTTGAAACAAAGTTTATTTTCGGGCAGTATCGCGCAGAGGGCTAGGCGAAAGAAAATCCCGTCACAAAGAAAATCGTAAGAAAATTTTCGAAAATATCAAGTTGTTACAAGGTTTTCTTGCTATTTAACATGATGAGCTCGCATGCAATCACGTATAGATATTTGTATGACGAACTCGTTATTCCGAGCAAACTAAAAACAGCGCCATCTATCGAGCGATGGGTGAAATCACACATGAAAATATGAAATGGAGTTTTTAGGTGTTATTCAATACGTTGTTTCTTACGAGTGTTGTTTTATAATTTTTAAATTGGCTCAGGCCCGGTCTGGTGGGAGGATTCGGCCGTGGCTATAGTTACAACCTACGATGCTGTGCGGTGCGATGCTGAATAAACCAACTTGGGGTGACTTCCAAGTTAGCACGTTCATCTTCGGCTGCATCATCACTCACCATCGGGTGAGATCGCAGTCAACTTATGTTGACAACACAAACGCCTTTTTTACCAACATCACACCAACTCGAAGGAAATTTTACTTATCGTGTAAATTTTTTTCTGGCCCGCCTGTACACTTGTGACGGCGTATCGCGATTCATTTAGCCTGCGGTTACTTGACGCGCTGGCTCTTTCGAGAGTTGCGGTGATGCTCGGCTGTGTGAAGCCCGTTGGCTTTTCATAATTAAAATTGGCTTTACATCTCACTGGGTGATAGCTCGAGGTGATGAGGTGGTTGGTTTAATTAAACCGCTCGTACTTTGGGTATGGTTTATTTTTAACCAAGCCAAACAGCGAGGTCGATTGTTATTTTTGAGATGCGATGTAGTTCGTTTCAGCCAACGGACGTCCACTGCTGGACATAGGCCTCCTGCAATGATTTCCAGCCCGCACGGTCCTGCGCCACTTGTATCCAGCGCCTTCCCGCGACTCTTATGTAGTTGCATTTAAATTAGTTGCTTTAGTAGTAGTTGCATTTAAATGACTAATGCCCGTTTTCACTAACATTTTAAGCGACACCTAAGCCCTTAGGTGACAGTTGTTGTATGTGAAAACTGTCACCTATCGGCTTAGGCGTTTCTTAAAGTGTTGGTGAAAACGACCATAAGTCAACAATGGTCTTGTGGTCGGAACTTCCGCTTTTTACGAGGTACGAGGTTTTTGGAATGAGGTTCACATACCAGCATACAGCAGTTTTGTACGTTTGACGCTTTACTTGCATGTTTGGGAATGCCTCCCATAATGCATATTGGTGTGTGAAGCTTATCAACTACTTACAAGGAAAATCATATACCTAGTAAGAAAATTCTTCAATGGACTCGAAGCAAGCAAGACAGTTGCGGTACATCTTTCCTTGCTAGTTTTTATCAATGAATCCACTTTGTTTTTTAATTCTCGCAAACTTAGAGTTATTCAGGATTGTTAGAAGCATACATATCCAGTATGCCAGCCCAAATTTTAGCCAAATCGGTTTAGTTGTTGTGGCGAAAAGGGGCAGTAAACACACACATGCATACCTACATAGTACCATACTCGCAGCCTTATTCAAAAAACAATATTATTTGTGCCGCTCATGTATCACAGGTGTCAATTGGCGTCTATCTTATCAGCTCGCTGATGAGCAAGGATAGATCCTTTATAAATCTCGAAACTATAATTCCACTTTTTGCCTCACCCCGAGGCCATAACGACGCGATAAGCGTATTTTATAAGCGCTCACACTTAACATTTATATCTCCATATAAGTAGATCGGAGCATAATAAAACTAAAGCGAACATCAAGAGAGCTATAACATCATTATCATAGCAAGTCCGCCATCTCTTTCCGATAGGTCTCACCCCTCCCTTGGCCCCGCCCACCGCGTATCGCCTCTGTCACCTGTATATCTCGAAACATTACACATATGCAAAACTTTCGCGCTCGCATCTCGCGACACACATGCAGTCTCTGCTCTCACACACGCGGCTCCTGCCGGTTGCATTGCAGCTATGTGTGCATTGTGCCCATAGCTGAAGAGCTGGTGGGGATTTGAGTATATGTCATCACTCATAGCATATTATGTCATGTCACCTTTATCATCACCATTAAAAAGTGTGAATATGCATGCTCTAGGTAAGTGCGCTCCGTTTTCAACCACATAAGCATAAATTGAATAAAAAAACACATCAGTCAGGCACGACTTTCAACCACTTCTCCCTGGCACAGTTGACGTGCGCTTGGATTCCAGTGGGTGGTCGCAGGTTCTATTTCCACCACGGGCTGCCATGGATATACAATTTCGAAATTAACTCTGGTCTGGTCTGACGGGAGACTTCGGTCGCGGCTAGTTATCACCTTACCAACAAAAGATGCACAGCCAAGTTATATGTGTTCTGGTACGATGTTGTGTAGAAATCATTAATATAGTTACTTACCCCACTTCCAAGTTAGTACGATAACATTATCACTTATCATGAGGTGAGATTGCAGACAAGAACTAATTCGTATAGTTTTTCCAAAAACATTCATTTTAAAAAAGCTCAAACAAGGCATATATACCGACAAAAAACAGTGTTATACAAGAACTATAATTAAACATTGTTTCAAGAAATCGGCATTAGTTCCAATTTTGGCCACGCGCCAAAATAGCCTAGCCATGCGACATAATAATGTTAATTCAATAACATGACAGGTCTACTCGCAAAGTGGCACTGCTAACAGAAAAACTCAGATTTGGTTTTCAACAATCTTATTTCAAGCCACCAACTCCTTGAGTAGCAAGTCGGTATAAATCTGCAAGATAAAAATTGTGCTATATTGCTTCGCAGGGTGTACCGCGGGCGAGGTTCTCTTTTTTGCCAAGATAGTAGCCTGTAGGCGTTCCTAGTGAGTTGTTTGCACCTCGCACAGTGGTCGATATTTCACAATGCGGTGTCATCGACACGGGCTCCTCTACTAAAATATACGCAGGGTTTATCTCCGAGGAACGCTAACTTTTCTGCTCTATCTTTATCGGATTATTCGATAAATATGTTCGTTTCTGGGCTTTGCTTTTGATTCTCAAATAAAACACGAAAAACTCCTTGTTTATCTCTGGATTATTTTATTATGTTTTCTTTGTTTTACATTACTTACTTTATCCGTGTTATTTTGATTTATATTCCCTGAATAAAAGAATAGTCTAACTTGTTTATACACTTATCATTGCCAAGGCCAATCCTTGAAAGTTTCTACACAGGTTTCTTGAGCGATTTTTTTAATTCTCACACGATCATATTCTGACGTGCAGGCGAGTCAGTTTGGTGAAAATAAATTTTATGTTAAAAGTAGCTAATCTAAAGTAAGTCTTAACTAGTTTAGGAACTGATTGAAACGAACTAGATGTGAAATAATAAAGCTAAATATTCTACCAGAACTTTCCATTCATCCATTCACAATCGCTACCAACGATCGGTAATTTCAGCAAAGATACAATAGTGCTTGATAAAATTAATTGCCGTCGATCCGTAATAACACAATATTTTGCAGCGAATATGATACATTTTCTCATTCAAACGCTCACGGGGCGACATTTGAACAATACTCTGAATCAGAGCGGCGTAATTACAGCACTGCACTGTTTGTACAATGAGAATAATTATTGCAGTTGCCCCCGTGACTGAAATCGCTCATGAGTTAATCGCCCGCGCCGGTCGTTATAGAGCGGACGAAAAACTGTTAGAGCAAATAGTTTTGATTGAGTTCATACTAATTAAAGAACGTACACCTACATGTATCCTAAAAGTTTTGTTATAATTTTTCATAATATATAAGAATAATTGTATATCATGACATTTTTGAAAAGAGCAAGTGCCGAGTTTCTTGCCAGTTCTTCTCTCGGTGCAAACCTGCATTCCGAACTTGGCGGTAGAGTTTTTGACTTTTCATGGTCGCCTATTATTTAGGCTTATGTGAAAATAAAGAATTTCACTTCATTTCATTTCATTTCATTGCGTCCTATACGGTTGTGTTGCAAATTGCAATATCATACGAGTAAGACGCATTGCAAATGCTCATCATCCTGAGACGTTTAGTTCTATTAGTCTCATTTAGCCCAGTAAAGTAAAGAAGTGAAAAGCACTTTATTCCGACAAGATGAAAAGTTAAAACCAAACCAAATATAAAAAACATTCATGGTAGAATGGCTGACACCGCGGTAGTACCTTAAGGATGGACTCCGCTAGAAGAGTCCTACCATCTGCTTGAGTAATGTGTATGTAAGTGCAGATAGGTAATAAATAATTATTAATAGGCCAAAATAGGTAGGTATAGTCTCTCAATAAACGTATTAGTAGTTACCTATATTTGAAACTTCTTATGACGTTATTATCAAGTGCGAGGTAGCAAGACTTCCAGATTTACCAGAGTCGCCCGTGCCTCGGAGATTCTTCGTACGCCGTAAGCCTAATCACTCTCCGGATATGTTGAGCTGTCTTGCTATTGTACTAAGAGAGTGAGGGAATAGGGAGTAGCTACACCTGTGTCAGCGCAACACTCGTGCTCTATATTTCTTGCGAACTTACCTGGTGAATCTCCCTTTGCCGCTGAAATTGTTCTGGGGTATACCGTATACGTTTTGTTTTTGCAAGCCGGTAAAAATGATTTCGTTCAAGTACACCGCCGTTGCCTTGTAGGCACTAGGCACACAAATTGATAAAATTGCCATGCCATTATTTCTTTGCATGTACTACTTTTCGGGTACTTTTAAGTGCATCGTACCAGAAACGTTGGAGCACAGTCCGACGTGAACCATGTCCCGTGAATCACGATTTTTACATAGAGACGACAGGTCGTGAGCGATTGGTGACTGTCACGAGAAATTACGTAACGACACCCCGCCGAATGTTCAATAACAATTGCCTTTTAGTCATGTCTGAATAATTATGAACGGTTATTGATTTTGATAATTGCAATTCCGAAATAATGAAGTCGTAATTTTGACGTGTAACGTCTGTTGTTATAACTAGGTGAAAGTTGTATAAAAATCGATTTAAAATTTTGAGCTTTTTTTTTAAATCGATTTGTTCTCATTGTCACACACAACAACTTGTGCCACTTTTATCTTGTATTGTATAGGTCGGATTTTTTTTATATTGAAGGTAGGCTTGTGCTTGACGACAATCATACCCGATGGAAGGCAATGATGAAGTTTAGGTTGGAGCATGCTTATCTTGTAATTGCATAGTCACTCTTCCTTGAAGACACCCAGATTGTGTTTGGCTGGAGACACGGAGATTTCCACACCTTAGCGGTTTGTATCAGAAATGTGGAAGAAAGTGTTTCGTACTAGTTTGTTGGATGTCAACCGCATAAGGATGCTACCGCTTTCGGCGTCTTGCCACTTTATGGTAGAGAGGTTGCTTGAGTTGCTTGTTGAAGTTGCTTGAGGTGCCAGAGGCTCTTTTAATAAAATAAACAGCTAAGCAGGCTTAGAAGCGTGAGTGTCGTAAACTGAGCAGTTTTTCCCGTGTAAGCGATTACGTGTCTGTATATAACACGATCTTAATTTATATTATTAATATGTGAAATATTTATACCTGTTACCTATATTCTTTACAAACATATCAAGATTCATAGACAACATAAAGCAATTCAAATAATTTAAACATCACAATCCAACCTTGCAATGCAATTGTATCTATTGTAAAGATAACCCGACACAATACGAGTGGCCTCCACTGGTTTGTAATTAAAGTGTTATTAGCGAAATTAAAATAATCGTCATTATAATACACGGAGGTGGGCGACCGAAATCCGTGGAAGGCCGCCACTAATGAGAAATAAATTGTCGCCCGCAATCTACAGTAATTAGTGCAGTTCACTCATTTGAAGCGAGCGTGACACTGCCTGTGGTTTATTTAAATAATTTTTAAGGTGCATTTGCATTGGTGCGTTTATTATTTAACTATAAAATAAATTCAATTTTTCTTCCACGTTTCTGACACGAACCGCTAAGGTGTGGAATTCTCTTTCAGCCTCCGTGCTCTCAACGTCTAGATGCCTTCAAAAGTAGAGTGATTATACACTTTCTTGGCAAGAACGCTCCACTCTAGACTTCATTATTGCTTTCCAGTAGGGATTATTAATTATCAGGACAGATTAATTTGTTTTGCTATAATCCGCTAATTGAAAATGGTATGGTGCAACAAAAAAGTGTTGGAAGAACTGTGTATTACTGACACACAATTCTTCCAACACATTTTTCGACGAACGTTTCACCCCGACACCGAGAGATGTTAACAGTGTAAAATTGTATCTCTACAATACGATACGATTGGAAGAATTGTGTGTGGTGTTTCATGTGGGCAGTGTTGCTGTATAATGGACCATACGGATTCTTTTCAAGTAGCGGATAATAGCAAAACAAATTAAGCTGTCCTGCTTATTATGGATTACCGCAAAATAACGCCGGCTTAAATATTAATTATCATGTTTATGTTTTCTAGTTTCCCTGCGTAGGACGTATATACTGCCACGAAATCAAGGTCTATGCTACATTAGGCCTTTGTCATTGCATATATAATAATCATCAGCAGCATAGTTACACATTCTAGTACCTACAACAAAAAACTAAGTTAATTACTCACGAACTTTAAAACTGTTATGAATCACTCGCTCTGGTGTACGAAATGTTATACAGGTTTTACGCACGTTAATAACAGATGGAAACAAAGCTTAAACGGCACTGTTATTAAAATGTTTAATTACAGGAACAGTGCAGGCGTAATCGTTGTGTGCGCTACAGAAATTACACATAAAACCATGCGCACATTAGAGAAGTGGGATATTCATGATAAAAATTCTATAATAATTGTTGTCAAAACTCTATTAACGACCTGCCTTGTGCAGTGGGCGCTCATTCGGATTCAAGTGTGACGTCACGGATTTGATCCCCACCAATATTTTTTAAGATGGCTCAGAGGGATTAATTGGTTTGGTGGGATGCTTAGTTTGTGGCCTACTCGTGCAGTACTGGCAAAAGACGCAGCGCCAAGTCATTTAAATAGCGTTCCGGTACGATGCTGTATATAAACCGTTAGTGGCTATTTACCCCTTCCAAGTTTAATTCTCACTCATATTTTTTTAAGTTGACCCAGTACTCGTATCTATCATATTACTGGCAAAAGACGCACCACCAAGTGATTTAGCGTTCTGGTGCGATGCTGCGTAGAAACCGTTAGGGGCTATTTACCCCTACCAAGTTAGTTCGATAATATGTTCGGCTGCGTCATTATTCTAAGTTTAGGTATAAAACTAAATTATATCCCAGTGGAAGTAGAAAAAAAGGAACCTGAATTATCGTGTTCTCGAAAATCATTTTAAGCGTTTTATTCGCTAATGTGCATATGCCCTAAGGCATAATCGTTCTGTGAAATTACACATAAGCGTACAACGATTACAGATGTAATTAACCGCCAAAAATATTAAACGTTGTATTATGAAGGTCGATATGATTGCTACATTTTTTTTACTTGTAATAAATTAATGTTTGAAGAACTGCGTATTATTTTATACAACAAACATTTTTTTATGACACCAAATATTTTCAGGAATCTTTTGTCACTTTCTCAACTCCAAAAATCCAAACTAAGGAACTACTTAGTTACTATCGTATCCAGAATTGGCCTATAAGAGCTATATAGGTATTTGACATAACTTGAAATGGAACTTACGTCTTGGATGGGGCAAATGTGGATAGGATCGATAATAATATATAAAATTTCAATTGAAATATCTTAAGAGTAAGGTATATATAACTCAGACGAAAAAAAATCAAAAGATAAGAATATAATTTTTAAAAGTCAATACTATGAGTACCAAAATTATGTATAGAGCCAACACAAGAGATTTCAAAAACATGATTAAGTACACTGAAACAATGCAGTACACTATATTCAATGATTTACAAATTAAAGCGATTGTACTATTGCGATGTTTAGCTTCTAAGTTATCAGTTCAATTTTTTCTGGGTTATATATATTTCTGAATTTTATCAACAAGTTCCAAACAAATCAGCATTAAGTTCGCCCTAAACCTTACATCTAAATCAACCAATACCAATCAAAGCCCATCGACCTCATTATCCCCCAATAAATAGCCGCAAGGAGCTCTTACCCTAATCTCAAGCGCCTTAAAAATGACATCGCAATCCTCACAAAGGACGTCACTAAACGTACGCACACGGAGATTACACGGCTCCTTTGTACTAGCGCCTTATCTCACGCGCGGGGAATCTCGCTAACGACGTCCACTCATCTCCAAACGACACAATGGCCGGACGAATTGAAACCGAGAGACAAAGGCGGCGGGGGAGTCGGCGGTCAACCGGCGAGTGTGAATGCTCCCTAATCGTGCGGACACGTTCTGGTAACTGGCGTTTGTCAATAAATAGGGATTTTTTATCTTATTGACTGGCTGGCCTGGCAATCGTTGTTTTAGCCGAATAAATTATATCTCACTTAGGTGTATGAAAAATAAGTAATTTTTTTCTTATTCTCAGACCGTGGTGGGTAGTAGTTAGGTACCAATCTAACAGCAAAAACGTACCGCTAAGCGATTTAGCGTTCCGGTGCGATGCACTATTAAAATTTAGTACGATGACATCTTCTGCTGGATCGTCACTTAACATTAGATGAGGCTGCAGCCAAGTACTTATTAACTTATGTGTAAAAAAAACACTGTGACACATGTACGCATAGCTCTTATCATAAGATGAAAATAAAGCACACCTTTTAGCTGTGATTGTGATGGAAATACCATAAGTGGAAAATTCCACTATTATTACTGGTGATAGTTTTTTGGTGGAGTCTACGAGTATCTGGATAGTGGATAGGTATCACGGTTTGAAGAACATTGAAAGCCAACGTCTCCAAACTGAATTATATTAAGCAATTGATTTTTTAGTCCTTAAATGGTGTGAAGACTGCCTACCCGTACTAATACGGATTGGGATAGTGCAATGGCCAATCGTTTATCTCTCTAAAAGGAGACTCCATCCAATCGTAATTACATTACAACTTTTTAAAATGAGACCTAATCAACAGCAGTTACAATTTTTCTGATATTATGTATCTAAATAACAGAAGGTAATAACCACTCCTAAACACAAAAGCCGAGAGTATAATCGGATACACTCTGTAATTGTGTCTAAATGACAATATTAGTTCTCGGATAAGTTCCATCCAGACATTCATCGATGCTGAGACATTCATTAGACGCACGCACACAGTGTCACCTCGCTATGATAAAATATTGCTGAGACTGAGACAATGTACATGGACATATTTTTTGATGGAAATGACTTTATTTAACGTCTTCAAAAGTAATGTTATTTGTTACTCACAAAAATAAGACGCGGCACTCCGGGTGAGAGAGAATATACTCAAACAGAGGTGTCGGTTACGGTAACAGTATCGCGAGTTCAAGGTTTTTTCCCATCTCAAACAGAGCTGTCGGTTTTCACCAATGTCTTCGGGTTTCAACCTCGCACGAGGGAACTTTGTAGGGCCGCGGGAAGCTAAATCATCCAAACAGAGAAAAACTGCGCAGGATATCTCTTCAAAAGGCTTATGTCTTGCAGTGAAAACAAACGAACATTTTTTTTTAAAACAGAAAAGTGATGAAGTTTTGTTCTTAGATCCGCTTCCCTTTGGAAAGCGGATTTCCGTGTAAAATTTCCTTTTATCATTAAGTTAATATTATGTCACAGGAAATCGTTATATACGATTTATCGGCACCATCACCTTTTAACGGGATTGCGAGCTGCACCTATAGCGGTCACCGTATCTCGCTGCCCAAGTTGGAATAAAATGGGGACTCAGGGTGGCGCGTCTTGCCCGGAAGGCCGTTAAACCCGTAAGTGTGACAGAGAGGCGGTCTGTTTTCCCATTTTATTGCTCCACGTACAGCTACATATTTCGATCAGTATAACAGTTTCATGACTAAAAGTTTGTCTTATGTGTATAACCGAATTGACCCCTTGACATCAACACGCCATCTCCCAAGTGAAGCAGGGACGGGACGAGACAGAGGAGTTAGCACAGGGTTTTTACGAATTTCGAGTCGACTCGCATCGCAGAAACGAATCGAATTCCTCCATACATTTACAGCCAGCGCCATCTATTGACAGTTGAATATCAGCGACTGTCCACAGATGTGTAATATTTATCTTAGCTTAGCGTTTCCAGTAACCGTCGCCTTGGCGTCACCTCCGCACGTCATACTTCAAGGGCGTAATCAAGCAATATTCTTCTTAATCAGCCCCACCCACGGGGGTCGATCCACCAACAAAGGAATTGATTAAGTAACTATGCCACGATATTACCCCGTATTATTCCAATAATAAAGAGGGCTCGGTTAGTGCTTAATGAGAAAACTCGATTAGAATTGGTATCTTGTAATTGATGAAAAGTTGATTACTCAGTCTTAGGAGGCTGGCGTGGCGCCATCGTTTGACGTCATTTTCTCACAATGTGAATAAGAAAAGGCGTACAATCTAAATTTAGTTTCACTTGACTTACATAATTGGAAGACGTCTTATTGTTTAGGATTTCTTAAACCACACTTCGATTATCTTGTCTCACTTCAAGCACTTCCAAATTTTGTTACACATTGTAGATAGTTAATGCAGCCCCTGTACTTTCTTCATAGAAATATGTCCTAATACTTAGACGGTCAAGACACATCATGAGTTTTTTAAGTATTGACTAGCGCTTGACTGTTATCATGAGGGAAATTGATGATACAGTCTAAGGTGGAGTGGAGCGCGCTTGCCTATTCACTATTGCCTATTCACTCTTGATCTGAAGGCACACAAGTTGTAGTTGGTAGAAAAGAGGGATGCTGGAAGCGTATCAAACTTTGCTGTGCGTATCAGGAACGAGGAATCAATGCGCTTCGTTCGTCTTTGGTACCTGCGCCAACTACGTACGGATGTAAGCCTTGCTGCTCTGTGGTAAAAAGGTGTCAAGGAAGTCAGATTATAAATAGCTTATTACTAAAAAGAGTCTATAAGAATGAATCAAAACAACATAATGATCATTATTTTGATAAGAATTAAGTCAGCTTTCTCTTCTTAACAATAACATTAATTACAAAAGAAAGTCCTCAAGTCTCTCGGTTTATGTACTCAGTCAAAATTCGATTAAAACTTTACTGTCGCAATGGAAAGCACCTGTTCCCAACAACGCCTCATAAAGGGAGCCAACTTCGCTAATTAGGTTCGGATAGCGACTTCGCTGGCATTAGGCACTTAGCACATCGCAGTGCTATCAAAATTCTTAAGATAAGATTTTTATAGTGAACGCATGCAAAAGAACAAGGTCATCTGATGTCAAGCGATTACTACTGCTCATTTACATAATCGGCTCTTAAGAAATTTGTTCATCCGCCCCTTGAATAACCAGGAACACTGCTGTTGGTAGCTGGTTCCAAAGATTGCATGCGCGCGGAATCAAGGATCTGGCATTCTAAGTGGTGGTCATCTTTCCTATAGGTCGCTTTTTAGCGCTTTTTACTCGTATGGTCTACATTTCATTACTGAGTGAGAAAGTTTTGGCCGAAATCCAAAGGGTTAGACCGTAATCCACCAAGTTAGGATAAGCATCCTTTACAGACTTTTGATAACGTTACTTTTGAGAATTTTCAGGTATGCCGGTTTCCTCGGAATATTTTCCTCATAATATATACCTAATATTTTTTTTACTATTGATCGAATTGCAAAATAACAAATGGTAACAGATGGGTTTGATATCAAATCGATACATGTTTTAATTTTTATTACATTTTTATAGCAACTTAATGTGCAAAGGGTCTAAGTGATCGCGCTAAGTAGCCTAACTTGAAGTTATCTAAATGAGAGCATCTTTCGTTACATAAGCTAACTTAATTAAGAACTAGCAGATGAGAGTGGGTGCCGCTGGGCGAAAGACGCTGTGTGGTAAGTATATGAAACTGAACTTGAAATAACTTGAAATTTCATTGTTTAAAATTAATTTCATTTTAGCAAAGCGTACGAAGACTAACGAGGCTATGAGTTAGTTTAAAGTTTCGTACCTCAAATAAGTCACTCACTTCTACTATCCGTCTGTCCGTCGGCCAAGCTGCTACTTACGGCTTTTTCTCCCAGGAACAGTTGCAACCGTTACCAAATAATTAAGTCTATTTTTTCTTAAATATATGAAAATTTTAGGGCAACTCAAACCATTCAAATCGAAAACCTAAGAGAGTATTTCCCGTTTTTCAAAAATCACGAAACGTAATGAGTTGGGTTTAATAACCATTAAATAGCATTACAATAACTCAAGGAAAAAAATTGGTATGTAGTTGACTGAGTGAAGCGCGTGATCGTGGACTGAAATATCTATAGATGTACACTGCAATCTGACAACTACATACCACCACGCTTAACAAGGATTCCTAAACTGAGAGCTGATACCTATGTGAGAGTGTATGTTGTATGCAGGAAAATAACTTACACATGTGTGGGTATAATATGTGTGCAACGGATTAGTCTTATAATAAACTAGTAGGGCGCGTGAGTGCGCGGGCCACATGTGGCCCGCGTGCAGTCTTCCCGCCCATAACGGTATCGCCGTCATCTCCATCGCCCATTGTAATTCGATTAGCAGTAAGCTGAAAAAATTACCAAGGAGCACTGTCATGGTTTTAAAGATAGTTAAGGGCATTTCGAACAAAAAAAATACGCTGAACCTCATCGGATGAGGTTCAGCGTATTTTTTTCTTCGAACTGCCCTTAAATATCTTTAAAACCATGACAGTGCTCCTAAATCATCATCCAAATCCTAGATCACTGTCTCTTCTCATAGTATGGACATTTTCCATGGAAAGATAAATTCCGCCACAGTGAATTATTTTCCATGCATCCCGTAGAACTTGAGATCCTGATCACCTCTTGCTAAGAAACCACTCTCTTATCTTTTATACTTTCCGAGATAGAACAACACGAAATTTGTATGGCGGCCATCTTGTATCCGCCATTTTGTTTTTTTTTTCAGCTCACTGGCAATTGCGTGAAGTTCCGAGTATTTTTTGTTTTAGCACTCCCCACCTAACTATAATACCTTGCCCATGCTCTTGACTATCTTAAAAATCCTCAATCATCACCTCAATTCATATTTTCCTCTGGTAGTCTTCCAAAAAACCTCATCAAAGCACTTCATGTTTTACAACTCGTGGTCTCTTCAATATTCCCCTTACTTTTTCTATGGAAAACTAAATTCCGCCATTTTGATTTTTTTTTCTATCCATCGAATAAACCTTCGGATCCTGATCATTTCTTTCCAAGAAACCACTCTTCCAACTTTTATACTTTTCGAGATGAACGCCGATGAAGTTTGTATGGCGGCCATCTTTTTTCCGCCATTTTGAAAAATTTTTCAGCTCACTGCCAATTGGATGACATTTCGAGTGACATTTGGTCGAGCACCCCCCACCTATCTCCGATACCCTTGCTGTGCTCTTCACCCGTCTCCGAAATCCTGAATCATCAGCTCTCTCCATATTTTTCCTCCGAATGAATTTTTTTCTTGTATACGAATTGGTTATTGAAAAAAAAAATTTTCATACAAAATTGTTCAGGAGAGGTGATCAATGAGTCAGTCAGTCAGTGAATCAGCACAAGTAGCTATATATATATTAACTAGTAGGTCGCGTGAGGGCGCGGGCCACATGTGGCCCGCGTGCCGTCTTCCCCCTACTTGCCTTCCAACTTTTAGTCCCTTATCAACATTCCCCATACATTTTCTATGGATTTTTTTTTCCGCCATTTTGGATTTTTTTTCTAGCCATCAAATAGAGCTTTTTTTCCTGATCAACTCTTGTCAAGAAACCGTTCTTCCATCTTTTATACTTTCCGAGATATCGACGAAATTCGAATGGCGGCCATTTTGAATCCGCCATTTTGAATTTTTTTTCAGCTCACTGCCAATTGGATGACATTTCAAATGACATTTGGTCGAGCACCCCCCACCTATCTCCAATACCCTTGGCTGTGCTCTTCATCTGTCTTCGATATCCTCAATCATCAGCTCTCTCCGTATTTTTCCTCCGAATGAATTTTTTTCTTCTATACGACCCCATCCATGAAAAAAAAATTTTTCATACAAAATTGTTCAGGAGAGGTGATCAATGAGTGAATGAATGAATCAGCACAAGCAGCTATATATATAGTAATAAATAGTTTTTTGCTCTGGGGCGCGGCCCGCTAAAGCGGACCGCGTAACTGCTTGGAGCAATTTCCGTGGTCGCTCATACTCGGATTCTGCAAAAAGTCCGTACCTATTACGGTTTTTCCCGAAAAATGGAGTAATTTTTTTCACCAATCTGCACCCGAAGGTATGCGTATTTTTCTGTTAACCATTTACTCATTTCCTCGAGTACTGCGAGTTTGAACCAAATCGATTAGAAACAAAAGAGATACGAAAGTCACGTCGGCCGCCATCTTGTTTTTCTGAAATGTCATAATGTTTTCCTATTCTACTCCCGCACTTAAACACGTCTCCCATACATCATTTTATCGTTTTATGTCTGTTTCTAAGAGAACAATGTCAATTTTCTTATGGCTCCCAATCGCCATACAATTTAGTATGAAAAAATTTTTTCCGCCATTTTGATTTTTTTTTCTTCCAATAGATAAACTTACTCGTCCTGATCTTCTATTGTTATGAAACCACTTTTCTATCTTTCATACTTTCTGAGATAGACACCGCTAAAATTTATATGGCGGCCATCTTTTTTCGCCATTTTGAAAATTTTTTTCGCTCACTGGCAATTGCACGAGGTTTTGAATAACATTTGGTCGAGCACCCCCCACCTATCTTCATAGTCTCCGAAACCCTCAAACATCAGCTCCCTCCATATTTTTCACCGAGTCATTTCTTGACTTCTATACTAAGCCATAAGTGAAAAAAAAATTGTTCATACAAAATTTTACAGGAGGACATTTTTGGGGAAAATCACGAAAACTACCCCAAATGTGGCAACACTGCTTATATATTTCGATACTGTCCGTCGAGTTACACAATCGGTTCATACAAGTCGACTTTCCGAAATGTTGCCAAGTGCCGCAAAAACACGTTCAAAATTTTCAAAAACAAAAAATAATACAAAATGGCCACCAGCTCATTTCCCAGAAATATTTTACATAGTTTCGTATTTTTCCCAGTAACTACAGGATATACCGCTCCCGATGACGTTTCAAGTTTTCATCTCGCTCGCACCCAGGCGACATATAGCCCCTGAAAAGTGACCATGTCGAAAATCACTTTTACTCTGATAGATTCCAGTGTTGCCAGTGCCGGGTGACAAAAATACCCAAATGTCATTTGTACGAGTAAGACACGTGATCGCTCATACTCGGATTTCGCAAAAAGTCCGTATTTCGATTTTTTAATTTTTGGGGAAAATCTCGAAATGTCCCAAGAAACGGGATAATTTTTTTCCCCCACTTAATACTTCGAGTCTATTCACACAATCGCTCCATAGAAGTCGAAACGCTCCGATGTTGCCAAGTGGGTGAAATTTGAATTTTAAAATTGCGTTTTTTCGTACTTCAGAGTGATTGGCCGTCAGAGCAGCCGCCATCTTGGATTTTTAAAAAATACTCACATTTTGTCAAAATTCAGGATAGTTGTGAGCGAAACAAGTAAAAATTGACATTTTCAACCACCCCGTTTAGGATCTGTGGCGCCGCGGTTTGGGGTCGAAAAATGAAAAATTTTAAAATACTACAGCTCGGCCGCCATCTTGGTTTTCAAAATTTTTCAAATTTTTCTAAAAACCATTTACTCATTTCCTTAAATACTGCAAGTTCGAACGAAATCGGTTGGAAAACAAAAGAGATACGAAAGTCACGTCGGCCGCCATCTTGTTTTTCTGAAATGTCAAAATTTTTCCCTTTTCCTCTCCCGCCCTCAAACACATCTGCTATACATCATTGTATCGTTTTCTACCTGTTTCTAAGAGAACAATGACAATTTTCTTTTAGCGCCTAATCGCCATACAATTTAGTATGAAAAACAAATTCCGCCATTTTGAAATTTTTTTTTCTTTCAATAAATATAACTCTTCGTCCTGGTCATATTTTGCTAAGAAACCACTTTTCTACCTTTCATACTTTTTGAGATAGACACTGGCGAAATTTGTATGGCGGCCATCTTTTTTTCGCAATTTCGAAATTTTTTTCATTTCACTGGCAATTGCATGAGGTTTCGAATGACATTTGGTCGAGCACCCCCCACCTATCTTCAATACCCTGGCAGTGCTCTTCACCCGTCTCCGAAATCCTCAATCATCAGCTCTCTCCATATTTTTCGCCGAGTCATTTTTTGACTTCTATACGAAGCCATAAGTGAAAAAAAAATTGTTCACACAAAATTTTACAGGAGGACATTTTGGGGAAAATCTCGAAAACTACCCCAAATGTGGCAACACTTTCTATATATTTCGATACTGCCCGTCGAGTTACACAATCGGTTCATACATGTCGACTTTCCTAAATGTTGCCAAGTGCCTCAAAAACACGATAAAAATTTTCAAAAACAGAAAAAAATACAAAATGGCCGCCACCTCATTTGCGGTAAATATTTTACACAGTTTCGTATTTTTCCCAGTAACTACAGGATATACCGCCCCTGATGACGTTTCAAGTTTTCATCTCGCTCGCACCCAAGCGCCACAATAGCCCCTGAAAAGTGACCATGTCGAAAATCACTTTTACTTTGATAGATTCCAGTGTTGCCAGTCCTCGGCGACAAAAATACTCAAATGTCATTTGTATGAGTAAGACACGTGATCGCTTATACTCGGATTTTGCAAAAAGTCCGTATTTCGATTTTTTACTTTTTGGGGAAAATCTCGAAATTTCCCGAGAAATGGGGTAATTTTTTCTTCCCCAATCAATACTTCGAGTCTTTACACACAATCGCCCCATAGAAGTTGAAACGCTCCGATGCTGCCAACTGCGAGAAATTTGACTTTCAAAATTGCGATTTTTCATACCTCACACTGATTGGCCGCCAGAACAGCCGCCATCTTGGATTTTTAAAAATTACTCACATTTTGCCAAAATTCAGAATAGTTGTGGGCGAAACAAGAAAAAATTGACATCTTCAACCACCCCGTTTAGGATCTGTGGCGCCGCGGTTTGGGGTCGAAAAATGAAAAATTTTAAAACACCACTGCTCGGCCGCCATCCTGTTTTTTAAAATTTTTCCAATTTTTCTAAAAACCATTTACTCATTGCCTCAAGAAACTGCAATTTTAAACGAAATCGGTTGGAAAACAAAAGAGTTACGAAAGTCACGTCGGCCGCCATCTTGTTTTTCTGAAATGTCATAATTTTTCCCTAGTCGACTCCCGCACCCGAACACATCTCCCGTACATCTTTATATCGTTTTCTGTCCCTTTCTGGGAGAACAATTATGTCAATCAGTCAGTCAGTGGTAATCGAGCTATATATAGTATAATAAAGTTTTTGTAACAGATGTCAGATATTAAACACTGCTTCGTATTAATGGGCGCGAGTGGAGGAAAAATATATAAAAAGTTGGTAGATTAGTCCGGCGTGCCGTAATTTGTTTTTCTTGGTTAATGTGTCTTATTCAAGTTGTTTGTGTGTAACAGATCTATAAACGAGGGGAACCGCCGGTGGTTTGTGTTGGCATCGATTTATTTTAATACTTTATAGCTGAAGTTTGTGGTAATTTCGTAGAGTAGTCAATAGTGTTAATGTGTTCAGCTAGATTGCTTTATGCTCTAACAAATTTACTAATACAGCGCATTTTTTAAAAATGAAAATTTTTTTTACCTGTGAAAAAAATATTTCCAATTTTAGACAGTTTTAAAATCGTCAATTTGTCTACGAACATCTAGTAATTTTTATCTTGGTTATTTGTTTTAATATTGGTCTATTATTTTATATTAGTTATTTCACTTTAATGTTTTGCGGGAACTTCTACGCCGACATGATTACTGGGCAAAATAAGACCTAACAACTTTTGTCTCAAGACGAGCGAAGTGCAGTGTGTTCTATGATATTGTAAAGCAAAATTATGGGACGCACTGCATCAGACATGGGCATGCGTATAACTAAACATCCGGTGAACGTCTTGCTCATCTCATTATTCTGAAGTATAAAAAAAATATAAAATATACATGATAATCAATTTTGGTAGGTAATTAAAATTCACGAATTGACGAGGATTTTGTATAAGTAGATAAAAATGCATAAAATTCGAATAATATACAAAATTACAATATTATTAAAAAATAACTTAATTCTGTTCACATAATATATTAAACCGTCAAAGTAAGCTACGCCGTAGCCCGTAGCACGTAGATAAACATCCAATGAGGTAATCCGCAAAATCGCCCAACCTGTCGGTTAATTACTTATGTAAACCGCCCGCCCTTGCGCTTGTGACTCTGTGGACACTCAGTTATTTGGCAACAAACATTCATGAGATGTTTGTGCCGATATTACTGTTACATTCTGGGTCAATCGGGGTTTGAGTAATTAATAAAATAATATTACATATAAATTAATAAAACTTGTATGAAATATAATAATATCAAGAATTTCATATGGTTTTCAGATACTTCCCTATACTATAAAGATGTATGCCAAAACCAAATCGAAAATTATCTATCTGTTTTTCCTACATTTTTTTTAAATATATTAGATTTAAGCAGGTGTGGTACTTTAGAGAAGACTTTGGATTAATTATTAATCATCTGTAAAATTATTTACTGTTTAGGTTTAAAGACGTTTATTCTCAAAAGAAATACAATAATTTCAGTTGATGAGAAATTAACAACGAATACATAAGGTAAACTCTTAAATAAATTGTGTGAACACATTGAAAAGCAAAGTGGCATGCATAATTAAATATCAAAACAATGTTTTTTTAGTTTTTTTTTAAAAGATACAAATGACTTGTCACATATTACGTCCTTTGGTAAGCTATTATATAACAGTGCTCCCTCAACTTGTATGGTTTTAGTTCCGTAATTTGTTCTTCGTAACGGTATTTGAAGTTTATATTTGCTTCTACTGTTTAAGTATGATTTTGTTTTAAATGTTATTTGAGTATGTGTAGCTCCAGTTAGTATTTTCCTAATTAATATACATGTTTTGTATTTATAAAGTTGAGTGATAGACATAATCTTTGTTTTCTTATAGAGTTCTTTACTTGGAAAACGGTAATCTAATTGAAATAAGGTCTTAAGGAGCTTATTTTGTGAAATTTAGAGATCTTTTAAATTTGTTGGATAAGCACTTCCCCATATTTCTATTAAGTATTCTATTACGGGCTTTGCTAGTGAGTTATATAATATGATGGCACGGACTTTTGGTGGTATACATCGGGAAGATCTACGCAAGGCTCCAGTGAGCGATGCTATTCTTGATTGTAGGTTGTCTATATGACTTCGCCATGTTAATTTTGGGTCTAAAACTAAACCAAGATATTTTTCTGAATCAGAATGTTTTAAGTTTTGGTTATCAATAGTTAGTGGATTAAAAGTAGGGATCTTTTTATTTTTTGCACTGAAAATCATATATGAAGTTTTAGAGACATTTATGGTTAGTAAGTTGTATTGGAACCATTCGTTCAATAAGTCTAAATCGTTTTGAGCATTTGATATTATTTCGTGTATTGAGTTACCGAAGTAGAATAAACATGTATCGTCGGCGTAAAGTGATACATCTCCAGTCAAGCCTAAATTTCCTATGTCATTTATATATATTAAAAATAACAGTGGTCCCAATATATTTCGGATAGGATCACTACACAACGTCACATGTATAATTACGATCTATATCGTTGAAAAAGATTTTTAACGTATTTGCTCCGACACCGGGTGCATCATCTTTGAATGTTGGCTTGACAATTACTGTATTTGAAAAAAAAAGTATCGAATCTTCATAGAAAAGTAAGTAATTTGCAAAAAGGATTATCATAAAAACCCCCTGATTAGGTCATTATTCGCAAGTGTCGTGTAAGGTATCTTCGTTTCCCACCGCAGCTCGTTACGCCGCGAGCCAGATGTTAAAGGGTGACACGTGAATTACACGAAACCCTATCATTTTTACACTATTATGTCACAAGATACATCATTCAACAGTCTAATTATATAAAAATTACTCTTGATTGTAGGACTGCAGTTAGTTGTTACCTCTGTTGTTATAAAAAATACTCTGATGAATTATTTGTAAGCGCATAAACGGAGAGAAGATCTACCAAACAAGCGACTTGGCACGGATTTCCTCATGGAATTAGAAGTATTTGGTTATTGCCCAATACGACGGTTAATGCGCGTTAGCAAGCTTCACACACGTTTGATAGCATTATGATTAGAAGTTTCAGGACATGTTACTTATGATTCTTCAGTTCATCGCAAAGTAAGTGATCTCATAAAAATATATTTCAAGGGTTTGTGTTATAAGTATGTTTTGGCGCGATATACTTAGTTGAATGGTTTTATTCAGCTGGAGGAGGAGGCTTATAAATTTACTGTAACATATAATAATTTCTTAACTAAAACAGTAATTAACATTTGTTAGTAATAGTCCCTTTGTTAAATAATAGATAATAAATAATTAAACAAAAAAATCGTAATATATTATCGGAATTAGTTATAACTTATGAGAGTTAGTACTCTTTGATCTCACTAGTAAGTGACAATTCAGGCAGAGATGAAAGCACACTAATTAGAATAAAATAAAACCCGTGTACAGCGTACCGCCTTACCGGAATTGTATACTACGGACTAGATGTCACCTCCGCATCTTCATTTTATGCTGTTAGGGCGTTTGTCCACAGCCGTCACCGACACGTCATTCAAAGATTCAAAGATTCAAATCATTTATTTCATATAGACCATTTTTTGTAAGCTCTTATGAAATGTCAGTTTAAATAATTAAGTAGGTACATATGCTTATTAATAGTGATAACTATTTAACGACTTAAAAACTAAGTTTACGAGGGTTCCAACGCGCCCTGAATTGAGAAACATTAAAAACGAGAATACGGTGCCAAGTAGCGGCGGCGTACGTCATTTACTATGGCTATGTGTGTCCATAACGCGCCTTTCATTTCATGTTGAACTCAGCAAGAAATAATCTCGTGTGACATCTCGTCTACAGTGGACAAACGACTTTAGTATTGTAACCAGCAGCAGGATAAACTTCCCAAGTCAAATAACGGCTTATTTAGACGAATATTTTGTAAAAGTAGATAGTAATAATCGAGTATGACAGACGGACGGACGGACGGACGGACGGAGAAAGTCTCACTATAAGGGTTCCATTTTTACCATTTTGGTATGGAACCCTAAAAAGGAGGTAGTTAAAAGGGAAACTTGAGAGTAAGTATTCATAACTAGCTGTTACTCGCGTGAATTTAAGCTAGAACGATTCAGTAGTGACGTGAAAGAGCAGCAAATAAACACACACACATACATACAAACTTTCGCCTGTATAATATTAGCGTGATTAATAGAGCAATTCATGTCGCCGCTTTTAATAACACGAACTTTATATCAATCGAAATAGATTCAAAAAGCAATTACGGAGGTGACTAACTCTGTAATATTTCCGTACGTATAGAAAAAACTATCGCACGCCGTGTGAACTAACACGTGCTAAGCGTGAACAAAGAGAGTAACGTGTCAATTATATCTACTCGCCTTTTTTCCGTCGTAACGAAGCGTAATGCAATTATTCGTAATAACAGGATGGATGCGACAGTACGCGCGGTGGAACGGTGAATGCTTCAGCGATATTCCAAGCTCTGTCCGCATCACAATAAGAGCCTACAAAGTCCATCGGACTTCGGACATAGGAGCAAGCGATGCCCGGTATACAACTCCGTCGCACAGCAATCAGGCGGACAATTAAAATGTCATTACCTCACCAGTTTTTACACCTAACCGAGCTCCTTTAATTATGTCGGGATAAAAACAGTGTAAAAAGACCACGGAATTAACGCGGCCTTGGGGTTGAAAAAATCACGCTCCGAAGTAAGCCTGCGTGACCAGCACTTATTTCGATCTGGGAATCTCATCGGACTATCATTTAAAGCTGGGCTTGCTTATTATTTTATGACAGATTTGGCAGACCACCAGTTTTTACGTGAATAATCACTACGCGCCAGGTGTCCTTCGAAACTGGTTAAGTATTTATTAGTGGAATACTTAGAATTTAAGGCTACTTACTTTAAGGAAAGACGGCTGCTTTGTACCAACCTATTAATGTGAATAGGTTGGTACTCGTCGTGTTCTAAGCACATGATGCAAGTTGACGTTAGGGTTGCCAACTATACTGTTTTCAACAGTATTATACTGTTTTTCACTAAATTATACTTTCAAATTGTCAACGTCAACTTGACGTTGAAAATTTGACGATCTACCTGGTTGCAGTTAGCATTCAAATCTTCATCATTATTTTGTGCCATTTTAGAAACAACTACGAGTATTATTGGAAGTCAAATTGTGAGCTCTGAGGGGCTTACTTCCGTACAAGGGAAGTATTTGCAGCAGTATAGTTTTCCTTTACTTTCTGGCCCATGCATTTTAGAAACTCACTTACACTTTAAACCTCTAATTCATTTATTTTAGCTACCGGCAACACTTTTTATTTTAAAAAGATAAAATATAATCTTGAATCAAATGCTGAGGTCCGTTACTATTTCCAGAATCATCCAATCGTTTTTTGCTGAACATATTCGTACTAGCACAAATAATTTGACCTCTGATTTGAAACTAATAATTAAGAATGAGTCATTGAATAACAAGTTATTAAGATTTGTTTCCTCATACAGTAGGTACCGAGGGAGTGTATTTTGTTTTTTTTTTACTAGAACTTGTAAAAAAAGTTAATCCATTAAGTTCGACTTAACATTGTTAGCTTAAGTGTAGATTTAGAACTCAACAACTTCAACAACTAAAACATTCTTCTGTCTTATTTAAAGATCAACTTGGATCATTTGAAATACCTAACAACTTAAACTGAAATAGAGAAGAACATGCAAAACATTAAATCGAACACCTTTAACTGGATCGGATCATCCAAGAACTGAAATACTGTTGTCATATCATTGTATGATGTGGTGTGAAAAATTTGTAATTTAAAAAGTTAACCAACGGCTATGTTTCAAAAAACTATTGACAAACAAAAACTCAAGAACGGTACACTTCGTCTATTGTCAGCAAAAAAGAAATTTAATCATGAGAAACAATAATAACGTCTCAGAAATTAGCCCAGTGTAACTACGGGAGCCACGCAACTTAAGTTCGGATGTTACTTTTGAATACCTTTACATGAATATATCACTATTAACTGAACTTTATATTGAAGAAGATAAAGTACAAATTCAAGTGGCAAGTTATGATGATTTCACTATTGTTAAGGCTGTATGACTATCAATTATGTCCATAGTGTATGAGAGAGTAGTTCGAAATTGAACAGAAGCTTTCGTTCGGTCACTCCGATTGAAAATTAAAGAACTGATATAATTTGAGATCGGCTAGTGATGTGAAAGCGTGAATTGTAACGTCAAAACAAATTTGTAATTGATTTTTTAATAGATTGTCTAGATCATGAATCAGCAATATAGAGATGTATGTTTTATTGTTGTTATTATAAGCATTTTTGTGGCTAGACGGTTGGTGGTGAATTTAACTCGTTATTTTGCTTGTTATAGAAATCGTTTTGCGTCAGTGTTTTGCGAATGATATTTGATAGTTCTGTAATATAAACCGATGCTTATTTAACAACGTGGATTTGTTGAAGAATAATTGTAATAAAGCCATTGTTTATGTAGAGAAAACAATTTCTTTTTCAAATTCTTTGTTCTTTAGGTATATCACGATTGTGTGAGTCGGAAATCGGAAGTGAAAAGTTTTCGAACAGTGTTTCTTGACAACGATATACAGATTTGTACTGTATAAAGGCTAGTGTACTTGTCCATTTAACACGTTGTAAAGCAGTGAGCAAGGTCAAAGGTAAGCTGCAAAATGATATAAATATATCCGTTTCTACAAATATGATGCGATATATACGATTTAAAAAGTAAAGACAATTAAAATTATCATGCTCACTCTCATATTAAAGTTTCAAGAGCAACTTTTATATTAGCTGTTGAGGCTTGATCAAGAAATTATTTATTTAAAACGGTAGCCACAGAATACCAAAATATTTACAATGATAACCGTAAATTATACTAACCTTAGGTGCTAGATACATATAAAATTTAACGTAGAGGCAGCTACATTGTGCATGGTAATTTAAATCCTAAGCTAAATAAGATTGAATCTTTCCTAAAATAATTAATCTATTACTACAAATAGAAACTTATAAAACAAACGAAAAAGTGACAAAATAGCTATATTAACTTTGGGAAACTAATAAGAGAATAAAATACCAATATACACTTTGGAAACGTTATCGGACTAGACAAGTGTTTTTATTAACTTACTAACTGACCCAGCAATCGTTGTGTTTGTCTGTAAATTAGTTTACGTTATATTCTCAGATCTACCGAATATTAATTGATTTTCATAAGCCGTCCGTTTTGGAGGAGTTTCATAACAAGCACTATGACACGAGAATTTTATTATTAGATTTTAATTAACTTACTAATAAATAACTAATTAAGCAGTTTGTCAAAGTTTATTTTTCAACGCATTCAAATTATTTAATGATTCAACTCCATATTCAAAATGTTCATACACATCACCAGTCACATCACTACGTCTGACATTAACACGTCACTCGCGGAGATGATAATGGCTGCCGTGCCCCAGTTAATTGCTTTAATAACTTCCTGAGTCAAAATAACAAAGAGCCGTACCGTAATAACGAACGCCGGTAGCTTGACGGACTCTTTAACTATTTAATGCGATAAAATAACTAGAAAGTTTTGTTTTGTATACATATATGGTATACAAAAAGTGAATTATGATGGGTGTTTTTTGAAAACTGTTTGTGAGAATTATGATGGAGAAAATGCTTAGGTTTGGCGGTTTCAGTAGCAGGTTTGATAATGTTATCGCGTATTTTACGTTACTAAAACGATTTGATGTTATACAATTTTCGAATAATTTATTTATTTCGAATAAGTTACTGGTCCTGCTTCCTCAAGATCTTTGAACTCAATTTTAATTATGCAAAAAAAAATTACTTTTCCACTTATTTTAAAGTACATAGGTAATTATGTATGTATGTATGAAATTTTTTTTTTGTTTGTAAGGGTATACTTCCCAGATGGTCCCATTTTTTTTTGGTATGGATCTGATGATGGGATCCTGGAGAAGTCGAGGGAACTCTTCAAATTTTATATGGATACTTGAAACAATTTGGGTACTGTTTGAAAGATTAATATTTTCCAGGTTTTCCTATGGTCATCAGGTCAGGATCTGATCATGGGATCTTGGTGAAATCGAGGGAACTCTTCAAATTTTGCTAGTATACTTGAAGCGAGTTGGGTATTTTTTTAAGTTACTGGTGCATTTGCTAGCACATACTGATTTGATGACTGAAGTCATCAAGTCAGGGTCTGATGATGGGATCTTGGTGAAATTGAGGGATCTCTTCAGATTTTTTAAACACACCTCAAGCGATTTGGGCATTTTTTTCAATGCCCTGTGCACTAGTTGTTTTCCACTAAAAAGTAAAAAATATAATGGAAAATTCTTTTCAAAAAACCGACTTCAAATGCCACTACAAAGAGTGAAATAATTTTTCAATCTAGGTACACCAATTCGAAGTCGGGCAATTCGTACAATCATATAGTCCTTCGTATTAATCGCCCGACTTCGAATTGGTGTACCTAGATTGAAAAATTATTTCACTCTTTGTAGTGGCATTTGAAGTCGGTTTTTTGAAAAGAATTTTCCATTTTTTACGCAGACTTTTATCATGGCGGCCGGTTGTACCTATTAAATTTGTAACCAACCAACCAAGCTTCATACTTTTGCAAAGATCAGCGCTTTCGGGAAAACTATAGATGGATCTTCCTGTTGCAACAAAATCCGCTTGCGATATGAAGATATCCATCCATGCGTTAATTCTTTATCCTATGTTATTCCATACGAAAATTTGTAAGACTGTAAGAGTTTGTAGTGAAGTTCTTAGTAAAATTTCTTACAGCCGTTTTCACTAAACCTAGGAAACGCCTAAATCGAATGCTTAGCCCTAAAGGACAGTTGTTGTAGGTGAAAACTGTCACCTATGGGCTTAAGCATACGATTTAGGCGTTTCCTAGGTTTAGTGAAAACGGCTGTTAGAGAAATATCATGAAATCATGAAAACCGACTGATGGTGTAACCTTTTAATGGATCAGCACGAGATTAATGTTAATTCTTTGGTATAAAATCTGACATTCAGAACTTCATTGCAATACTTACCTTAGCTTAAAAACAAGTACTCGAAAGTTTTGTCCAGGGCTGACTATATGTATAAAATTTTGATTGTTATTATTTGTATTTGTATGTTCATTGTTTAGTCAATCGTGTATTTTTGCTAATTAAACTTTTATACAATTAATTCATTTTTCTTAGGTCATATTGGGTTTTTTTAATGAAGTTACTCAGGAGTAGACCTTGTAAGACAATTTTCTTATAATTATTTTTATTTCGGTTTTAGTTATTTAACATAAACATCGGTTATGACATAATTAAAACCTACTTTTTTAATATTTCTGGCATGCAAAACTCTTTACGTCAATTTTAAATACAGAAGGAAGTGCGTCTTGTGTGATCTTCGGAGAAAGTGCTGTCACACGATTTGTCATCTCTGCGTGATTAAGTACTAGATATATGCTAATGAAGCTTAGTATTTATGACACTTTTCCTGCGAATTATTAATTAAATAAATTGTTAATTGCCAAACTTTCTTTTCTTTTATAGTTAATTAAGCGTGTTTTTGAGACACACTTATTCACACACGGTCTATATAATTCATTCTTTAAATACTTACATGGATTTCGGTTTGTCACTAATCCCTTCAGAACCATGAATAATAACTTAATCTAAATGTTAATCCTGGGTATAATTTAGCTCAATTCCGAATTTTGGTTAAAAAAATTACACAAGAATTATTAAGAAAATAAAAAATTTACGAACGAACGAACCACTTTTTTTCCTAAGTACCTAATTCTTGTGCAATTTTTGGTTTACTGTTACTGATGTATAGATATATCCCACCAAAAACATAAATGTAAAAAAGGAGAGCCAAGTTCGAGAGCCGCAAAAAGAATGGAGATCAAAATGAGTGCCAAGTTCTATGTAAAATCGAAATTTGTATTTATAGGAACAAAAAAACAATATAAACAATTATTAAACTCTATTTCTTTGCTTTATTGGATACCTATAACAATTGCTGTTATTCAAAAATGTGAGATCTTAAAATAGGTTAGATTTGACTTGGCCAGTTTTCATTACATCAGTCATTTTATAAAGTTATACAACATTTTAATTCAGATAAAAACTCGCCAACAAAAACCCACTAAAATGGAGCTATATTTTATTAACATCAACAAATTAAGCCCGTCTCCACTTAATAACCCAAAAAACAATCGTAAACAATTTTACAATCATTTTATCGCATTTTAAATCTAGAGCTCGATGAAAAAGGCACTCGAGTATGAAAACACTTATAATTAAATACAATAAAATGCAAAGCAGACAATAAAGCAAACAAATTATAAAAGCATTATCAAATCGTTTAGGACATTAAAATTCTATTGTAATTTATCAAGAAACTCGCCTTCCCCTTTCTCTAGTAATCTTGACCAACTTAAAAATGCGTGTAATCTTCGTTAATCAAACAAATCTTAGCCTTTATTTCTTTGTGATAGAGTATTTTTTCAGCTATGTTTGTTCATAGAATAACATTCAATAATTGGTTTGGTGTAATTGGCGTTAAGTGTCTGTTAAGTTATAATGAAACTTAAGTAGATAGCATCCGTACACGTTGTACTGTATATGCAATTAGCACTTATTGTATGTAACATGGGTGTAATTTTACGGACTTACGTTTCTTCGGTATCGAAAGTTTAATTGAAGGTTATTATGGAATGCTTGTAATAGCCCAATCGAAATGTTAATGAATCATTTTCTTCTTTATAAGATCTATGACTGCGATCGTACCTACATTATTATGATCAATCGTCATAGTCCGGATTATGTATATTATTGTCAATTTTTAGGCTTCCGTACCTCAAAAGAAAAAAAATGGAACTCTTATAAAATCACTTTGTAGTCCAACTGTCTGTCACAAACCTTTATTTTTAAAACTAATAAAGGTTTATTTCTATACCTTTATTTCTAACACATGAAATTTGGAATAGTTGTAGAGAATAATGGCCCCACGTCAGTACAATCAAAAAAATTGGAAAATGTTTTTATATTTATTTAAAAAGAGGCGTTGAAATTTCAAAATGAAATAATTTTGAATAATTTGAATTAATAAATTGAATTAATTTCAATATTGAGTGGGGTATCATAGGAAAGAGTGTTTACTTATGTATTCCAAAACCAATTTTTATTTCGTTTTATGTTTGATAGTTTTTGATTTATTAGGCAAAATGTTGAAAAAAGTACATTTACTCTCATAAAAAATTAAAATGTTTATTACTTACAAAGTTTATTTAAAACTGCGCAGTTGGTAATTTGACTACAAAAAGAATCGAATCAAAAGAAAAACAACAAAATTATTGTAACGATTGACTACCTACAATAGAATCTTTTTGAATTTAGAACACGTGCAAATCACAAGAGCTAGACAAAAGTAATTAAATCTTTTGATTGTAAATAGTACAAGGTCGGCACACGTGTTATTTTAAAAGGGTCTTGTTTGATCCGAGTCAGGTCTTTGAATCAATTATTTAAATACTACTTTTACAATCGTCGTATTATTGAAAAATAGAGCATATTAGAGCGCACGCAAATAACAAGTCTTTGATGAAATGTGTCAATTCTTTAATTAAATAAATATAAATTCGTAAAAGTAGTGATAGCTTATTGGATCAGGATTCTTCATAGTCTCTACAGAGGGTCGTGCATTTGAAATCGAACTTTTTGTTGATAAGTGCATTTTAGGAAAACTTAAAATATGTATATAAGTTTAGTGGCGGAAAAAGTGGTATTTGTTATTATAGCGGCGACAAACACACATCATCTGAAAATTTCAGCTGTGACTATCACGGTTCAAGAGACCCTGTTAACAGGCGGAAGGACAAAGCAACGGCGAAGTCTTAGTAATAGGGACGTTTTACCCTTTGGGTACAGAACCCTAAAAATGAGTTGTAACGATCTTGTTTGGATTGCTAAATGCTTAGGCCTTTGGCTTATGTTCGTTTTCACCAACATTTGAAGAGACACCTAAGCCCTTAGGTGACAGTTGTTGTAAATGAAAACTGTCACCTATCAGCTTAGGCGTTTCTAGTATTAGAGAAAACGAGCATTATTATATTTATAATTGGGCAAAAACTCAAATTAGCGCATAATTACAGAAGTAATATCATAATGTATACGATATTGTACGGTATTCGAATTGTCTAAGTAGTTTGAACATATCACCCAGAAAAAAAAGCCCAGTAAATAGCATTAAGTAAGCTTTGTTTTGAACACCCGTTTTACTAACAAAGATATATGTAGTACCTGTATAAATACAAGTAATAACCCTAATTAACGCTTACCTTACCTAGGTACAAAGAGAACGAAGTCTGACAAAGGCTAATTGATGGCTTATTTGCCTGCAAACAGATAATTGTAGCTTCAAGACGTGCATTGTAAGGGTTAAGATTCACAAGGATGGCCTGCAAGCTAGAAGAGTCAGTGATTGAGCTTGTAATAAAATATAACTATGTATGTTATTGTTTACATAAAAAAGTACGTATATTTCTTAAACCGAACTTACCTATAATAATACCATCCAAAATTCGAAGGAAAAAGACAAAACACAGTATTTCACCATCAATTACACTTTATTGCACGTCTACTTGTAAAGGGGAATAATAAGAGGAGTATGTTGATTTGATCCTTGAGAGTAAGCTTTTAAATGTTGTTGAAAAAGGCTGCCCTTAGCTTCGTATATACCTGTGGTATATACCTACTTGTAATCTTCTATATATATAAAAGAATGAGGAATTTTGGTTTGTTCCACGGATTCCGCCTAAACTATAGGTCGTAGAGATCTGAAATTTGGTGCCTAGGTAGATATTAGGTCATGAATTCGTACTAAGACGGGGATTCCAGAAATTCAAATTGAAAGGGGTAAAAATCGTACATTAAAGGGATTTTCCCATACAAAAGTGATTTTTTTTCGTTGTTCCAGGAATTCCCGAAAAACTAAAAGTCGTAGAGCTCTGAAATTTAGTGCCTAGGTAGATATTAGGTCATGAATTCGTACTAAGACGGGGATTCCAGAAATTCAAATTGTAAGGGGTGAAAATCGTACATTTAAGGGATTTTCCCATACAAAAGTGATTTATTTCGTTGTTCCAGGAATTCCCGAAAAACTAAAAGTCGTAGAGCTCTGAAATTTGGTGCCTAGGTAGATATTAGGTCATGAATTCGTAATAAGACGGGGATTCCAGAAATTCAAATTGTAAGGGGTAAAAATCGTACATTAAAGGGATTTTCCCATACAAAAGTGATTTTTTTTCGTTGTTCCAGGAATTCCCGAAGAACTAAAAGTAGTTCAGATCTGAAAATTGGTACCTAGGTTTTTATCAGGTAATAAAATCAATTCGTACTCAGTTTTTTCGGGGATTCTTGAAATCCAAATTTTGAAGTGGCCATTTTGAACTTTTTTGTTACTGGGCCGATTGCTTTGAAGATCGGTATTTGAGTATCGCAGCAAACATAGAGAACGAATTTATGGTCAGAATTAAAAAAAGTGGCCGCCATTTTGAACTTTTTTGTTACTGGGCCGATTGCTCTGAAAATTGATATTTGAGTACCGCAACAAGCATGGAGAAGGAATTTGTGGTCAAAATTTAAAAAAAGTGGCCGCCATTTTGAACTTTTTGTTACTGGGCCGATTACTCTGAAAATCGATATTTGAGTACCGCAACAAGCATGGAGAAGGAATTTGTGGTCAAAATTTAAAAAAAGTGGCCGCCATTTTGAACTTTTTTGTTACTGGGCCGATTGCACTGAAAATCGATATTTGAGTATCGCAACAAGCATGGAAAAGGAATTTGTGGTCAGAATTAAGTGGCCGCCATTTTGAACTTTTTTGTTACTGGGCCGATTGCTTTGAAAATCGATATTTGAGTATCGCAGCAAGCATAGAAAAGGAATTTATGATCAGAATTTAAAAAAATGGCCGCCATTTTGAACTTTTTTGGTACTGGGCCGATTGCTCTGAAAATCGATATCTGAGTATTGCGACAAGCATGGAGAAGGAATTTGTGGTCAAAATTAAAAAAAAAGTGGCCGCCATTTTGAACTTTTTTGTTACTGGGCCGATTGCTTTGATAATCGATATATGAGTATCGCAGCAAGCATAGAAAAGGAATTTATGATCAGAATTTAAAAAAATGGCCGCCATTTTGAACTTTTTTGGTACTGGGCCGATTGCTCTGAAAATCGATATCTGAGTATTGCGACAAGCATGGAGAAGGAATTTGTGGTCAAAATTAAAAAAAAAGTGGCCGCCATTTTGAACTTTTTTGTTACTGGGCCGATTGCTTTGATAATCGATATATGAGTATCGCAGCAAGCATAGAGAAAGAATTTATTGTCAGAATTAAAAAAAAGTGGCTTCCATTTTGAACTTTTTTGTTACTGGGCCGATTGCTTTGAAAATCGATATATGAGTATCGCAGCAAGCATAGAGAACGAATATATGGTCAGAATTAAATAAAGTTGCCGCCATTTTGAACTTTTTTGTTACTGGGCCGATTGCTTTGAAAATCGATATTTGAGTATCGCAACAAGCATAGAGAACGAATTTATGGTCAGAATTAAATAAAGTGGCCGCCATTTTGAACTTTTTTGTTTCTGGGCCGATTGCTCTGAAAATCGGTATTTGAGTATCGCAACAAGCATGGAGAAGGAATTTGAGGTCAAAATTTAAAAAAGTGGCCGCCATTTTGAACTTTTTTGTTACTGGGCCAATTGCTTTGAAAATCGATATTTGATGATCGCAGCAAGAATAGAGAACGAATTTATGGTCAGAATTAAAACAAGTGGCCGCCATTTATTATGGACAGACGGGCAGGCAGTGTAGTCTCAGTAATAGGGTTCCCGCCATTTCCCTATAGGTACGGTACCTTAATTGAACTACGAGTATATTAAACTTTTTGTAACAACCTCATATTTTCAAAACCGATAAGTGACTATAGCAGCAAGCACAAAGGAAGAATTTGTCGTCTTAATATTATTAAAATAAATGACAGTTAAGACAGGAATTTTTGTAATTAAATGCCTGAGGATGTAAAGCAGAGGTTAAACGCGAGCGAAGCCGCGGGCGTCCGCTAGTAACATATAAAACTCTAGGCATTAGGTTCCTCCCAACTCTATGTGATGTCGCTTCTAGCAGAGTATTATCAAGTCATACGCTACTTATCTTGATCTGTGCAAATTCTGCCCTCTGGTAAATTGTGCTGTTAACCGCAAAATTATAAAAAATATTTATTTTGTAAAATGAAAAAAAAATTACAAATAATTATGAGGTATTGAATGGAAGCAGGCGTTATTTTGCGGATATCCTTAATTAGTAGGACAGATTGATTTGTTTTGCTATACTCCGCTACTTCATAAGCTTCTGTATGGTACAATATGCAGGACAATGTTGACTGTACACACAATTTTCCAAAACTTCGACGCAGGTTTCGTCCCGACACCGAGACATCCTCAGAAGATGTTGAGTTCACAATGCGAAATCGTCTAGTTTATACTTAATTAATGCAAGTATTTTATTTTATATTATGTTAATATTATTTTAGGAAGACTATGTATAGGTTTATTTAATGTTTAATTATTATTTAAGTAGGGAAATTAACAAAATTGTGTCTGGTACAACTCATGCAAAGTTGACCGAAAATATTGTTGGCAGAAAATACTTATGTATTTAATTTTGGTAAAACTAATTTTGTGCTCGTAAGTCAAATGCATTTACTACTTACTAATTAAAAGTACTTGTCTCCTACTGGCAGCTTGATGGAAATTGTTCACTTTAAATTTCGGCACTCCTTCTTCATATAATTTCACACCACCATGTCCGCGATATGCATAAAAAGAGTTACAAGCTTTTCTTTTCGCTTATCAATATAGACAAACCAATGCCTTTATAACAAGCTTCCAATTAAATTCCAATTGCAGATGCCTTGTATTCAATTAAATACGATATAAAAGAACCTATACATTGTGTAGTGGTTGGAAATAATTATATTGTAATATTAATTAGAGTTATTATTTGCGGTTTCGAAAGCGGTGACTATCCCTTTGTTAAGGGATAATAACACGACTCTTATTATTATTGTGAATAACATTTGGTAACATGAACTCTTTAGTGAATGTATAATTATTTTTTATGCCGGTTTTAAATTTGTTTACCCAAAACTTTATTAGCAAATGCATATTAAAATTACCTATGCCTTAAATTGAGACTGAATTATGACACCCCAGATTTTTCTTAGCAACGATGCTATGCATTTTTTTTATAAAAAAAGGCGTGTGGCACTCGGAGACTGCCGCGGTAAAGCTATTGCATAGAATTTAAAGTTATTTTTAGTTTTGCCATCAATCGAAAAGTAGAACTTTTGGTACCAGGCTGCCATGAAAGCAGGGAGTGCAGCTTCACAAACTTTTTAGTTTTTAGTTTGCCATCTATCGAAAAAAAGCTCTACTTTAGGAGTGCCAGGTTATTTTCGTTACGGAATTTCTGGATTCGGTCTGCACCGTCAAAGCCCGCGTCAAAGAAGCTATGCAATAGCTTAAAAAGATGAGATGAGTAATACAATCACCAGATGATAAGTGATACGCTTGTCCATGCCAGATACAGTGCTCTTCAAATCAAAATACAGTATTACATTAGCATTACTAAGTATACTGACTCTGAAAAGAATCGAAACGTCGACGCAAGAAGAGTCTTATCTCCTATACTTACCACCAGTAACAATATTAAACGTAATTAAGATATCTGTTTTAACTATAGCATTATTGTAATATTTTTTTCCATCAATTTGGGTCAAGCACAACCGTACTGAATACCGTATTAAAAATGAAGCTCGCATTGCTGCCAGAAGCGTTAACTAAAACAGGCGAGCTTTTCAAATTGTTTGTTCCTCCGTTTATTGCATTCAAAATGTGTAACGTTCGACTGTCAGGTGATAAATAGGACCCCATCATTAAACTAAATAAACATCACCCACATGGCTATATCTAACCCCCCATCGCGGAGGCGGGGCCTTAATGACCGCTAATGAGACTTTTTATTATATTACACTAAAATAATTTCTTATAGCCTCTTTATACCTAGATAAACATCAAAACTCGCTTCACACCTCGATCTGATAATCGAATTAATGCTCTCGTACCATTTCACGCCGGTTTATTGCTTTTTGTGAGGTTAATACGGGGTTTCAGATTGTAATTTCTGGTTATCAGTTCTGCGGGGTGATCTTGATTTTTGTTTTGAGGAAATTGTTGAGTTTATGCGGAAGTGTTATTTCTGTTAAAAAATCAATTCATTGTATGTATGTATATTGAATGAAACTCTACATGAAAACACAATAAATAGGATACAATGAAAATTACATAGGATGACTATACTGATAGAAAGTTTTCTTCCATTATTTGAAAAATGAAAGGAGACTAATCCAGACAACTCTGCGGGATTTTATTATAGTTGTAATAAAATATCCCGCAGGTATCAGAACGAAACAATCACGGCTGGCGATCGTCAGATCTCGGACTCTGATAACACACCCTAAGCCCAAATAATGCAACTATTAAGCAAAATGTATTATAACGAACGACGCCTTAATTCGGCCTCTTTATCTTTTGTTACCGACGAGTGTTGATGTTTCTTAATAACATGTCATTTTCTTCCTTAATTTCCGAAATATAACTACAGTCTCGCAGCCTATTTTAGGGTTATATTTTTAGGTTCATGAATAATATTGCTCTGTTTACATTCAAATGGCAGCAAAACAGTAATAGCTAATTGGATCTGATCTCTGCTTCTCGAAGGTTGGGGGTTCGAATCCTTGGCACACCACAGACTAATGTACATTTAAGGAAATCAAAAAAGTATAGCTGTTATGCGAAGCCCGTTAATCCACTCTTGGCTTACGTGGTTGGATAATTAGGTCATATCCCATCATTCTAAGAGGAGACCGCACCCAACTGAGGGACAAAAAAGAAGTTGTGACGTATGCTTTAAATTAAGAAGAGTGTAATGCTTAATCTGCTATCTGGGTCATTCAAATTAATGTAAATTATTATTCGTGGCTATTGTTACGAAAATGTTGTGCAACTTTCATAATCTTCATATTATCGCACTTTTGATTTATAACCCATCAGAACTAAGATGAGAGTTGTGAGATATCTGTTACGATTAGAACAGCATTACACAAACAATAACAAAAATGTGATAGATTCCAAAGAAAAATGACAGATAGAAGGCGTCGAAATGTTGCGCACACGCTCGACCGCTCGCTGAATTCTAAATTTAAATAGTATTTACATTGGGCTATCGAGAGCGCGTAATTAATACAATCTTTGTTAGAGGGTAATTTGCCAGAGCTAATGCCGGCGTGTGTAATCTTCAAAGGGGATTTAGAAACACGCGTTCTATTCTATTTTGGTCGTGTTCTGAAACAGAGAAATATTTACAATCTCTCTGGAACACTTCGGCGCATCCGACGGTCGTTATGCGCGAACGCATCGATTCGTGAGTCAGGCAGATTTGATTGGAGCTTCGGGATGAAGATGCATTCATTATGTTCGCGGTGAGTTGGATTCGCGCATCAATGCTCTGCAAATACGGTTTCATAATATTTAACAGGTTGTCGTATTATACCGTTCTCTTTGGACTTTGATAACAGGGGGGCAATTGCATAAGAATTCATCGTTGTCGTAATCGTAAACAAATTTTGCTTGCTGATTGGCTTAATCCTCTGTTTATATTTTTTCAATCCAATGAGTAGGCAGGATTTGTTACGCGAATACGTTTTTCTTACACAATCACCTACTTAGCTGGTTTGTTTGAGAGTACCTAATATTAACGTGATGAATAAAGTTATTCTTAAAACACCCTTGCGCATAAAATTAGTTTTTACTAAAGAGTCATTCTAGCAGTAAACACATACGTTTCGTCCGTTATTAAAAACATTATGCGATGATGTTTTAGTAGTGATTTCAACTCCTCAATTTATCATACCAACTGGCGCCATTGCGAGGCGAGTATTAAAATAGATTTCATTATAGCATTTTTAAAATTATTCTAGGTCAAACGCTTTTTGTCATTTCCAACTGCCTACGCAAGAAGTAATTAAAAACGAAAATAAACAGAGCGCTTCCAATCGTAAAAAAGAATATCTAAGTCGTCTATAAATGAGTGCAGATGAACGCAATAAAACTGATTCAAGTCACAAAAATAAGTCTTATGAGTATTCGGAGCATTGGCATATAAATCTATGGACCCCGGGTGTCATACAAAAGTCACGAAAAACATTGTAATTAATGTGTTAAACCTTTATTTTACAGCCTAATTTTGCTTAAGTGCGATCGGAACTCTTGTCGTGTTTTGGATTTCTTTAGGTTCGGACACTTTTTAGCGCTGATCCGAAATCCCTAGTATTATATACCAATGATTCAGAGGTAAGGTGTGGAGCTAGAGATTCAAACGTTTTATTGTACACTAACGCCAGAATAGTACGGCTATTAAATTAAAAATTTGGCCATGCGATATTAAATTATTGAGGACCCACATTACTATTATACAATTTATAGGAATAGACGTTATAAAGCGTTGGTATTCGCAATAAATAAACTACTGACCGATGAAGAAATAAACATTGTATATTTAATAGGGTGTACGGAAGATAACTAAGTAGATTTAGTGGCAAATAAATTTCCGTAGCATATTGCTTTAGATTACTCTCCACGAAATAAAGCTCTACAGTGTTTGGGATTCGAACAGTGGTTCTATACAAAATTTTTGTAATGCATAAGTAATAAAATTATGAGAAATAATTAAATATTTTTTTCATTGTACATATAAAATAAACAACTGTAACCAGCGTAGGGTTACTTCTATTGAGAATATAACGATTTTAGATTTACCTTTGGTAGAGCGATAGTTGCTTTTTTATCGATGATCTAGAGCACAATTTTTTTTGAAAAGAACTTATGTTTTTTTTTTAATAATCAATGATGTGCAATTCATTGAAGCCATCGAAAACTATTTAAGTATCAATTTTTGAATGTCATTTTGATGGCCTATCATGCTCTTAAAATTCTTCACACATACCATATTCATAGATTAGGTGGTACTCGTTTGCATCACATAGGTCATTGGGGGACATATCACTCTTTTTCAAAGCATTGCAATAAAAATTGGTCCAGATTCCTCATCGAAAATAAGACGTTTTTTGGTCGCGTGCCAAGTTCATTATGAGCGTTCATGAATTCTCACATTTGAATTATTTTACTGTCTGAATTATGGCCGTTACTTAAATATTTGGTAAACAGGAAAAATATAGCTCTGATCGATCAAATTTAATGTGTTGCGTTGAAATAGCATCTATAAGTGGATCAGGGCATTATATTACTGTTGGATTTTTACTGCCTGAGCGTTTCATAACAAGTAGGCATGCGCATCAAGATTCTATAGTTTTATTATAACTGTAACCTTTTTTCTAAGCAAAATTGATTGGCTCAATTCACAATTCAAATTTTATACCCAAAAAAACATTGTTTACCTATAGACCTACCCACCCATCTTACCTTCCCCCCACCGATTAATCGTTCTGGCGCGATGCTGTGTAGTAAAAGTTAGGGGTGAATTTAACTACCCCTTCGAAGTTAGTACGATAACATCTTCGGCGGCATCATCACTTACCATCAGATGAGATCGTAGTCAAGTACTAGCTTGTCGTGTGTAAAAAACGTACCTACGTCATCGTGCTTCAGAACATCTGCACGTATTTGTATTTAATTAAATTTGTATTTTCTTTTTGTATTTGTAATGACGCAACCGAAGTCATGAAGAACATCTCGTTCTTAGTAAAGACGAAAGTACAACTACCTACCCAGCAAAAACAGAAATAGTGTGGTAATCAGCAATAGGATTTAAACCGCAAATCTAATTACCTCCCGCCTACATTACTGCTAACAAAGCGCTGGACATTGCGTAACCTCAGCGCGCCGTATTCCATCCAACAATAGAATGAAACATTAGGCGTGAATCATCTCCGACTGATCCATGCACTGAAGATTATCGAACTAGAGCACTAACACTCGCGGGATGCATTAAAACGCACGTGAACCTAATTTACGCCTGTAAATAATCTCCCCGACGCAGCTAACATTAACAAAGTAGAGGTTGATGCATCAAACGGTACGACATTCGTTCATAATAAGTCCTAGGCATTAAAATATCGCGGCCATATCTAAAACGGCGACGCTTCTAAAGTAAAGTGAGGAAGCCCCTTTATTTATAGTGTGCCATATGTCAGATCGAACCCGTTCCGAATTCAATTTCAAACTGTGTATCTAATTGGATTTTATTTTTGTTTAAAGTGATTCTAATAAGCTGGACGGAATCACGCACATTGTTACAGTCGTAACAAACACATTGACGTGTGTTTACGCGTTCGCAATTAGATCATCCATTGATGTATCGGTGCTGCTCGATGTGTAGGGGCTATTCACATCACGTTTTCACACACTCATGACTCAGTGAAGTGAAAGTAGAAAAAGGAAAAAAATTAACACAAAAATTAAATTTATATCTTTTGTTTTTAAGTGTAAAATTGAATGTATTTGATCATAGAAAATATGTAGAATGTTCGACTTTGACGCGCTTAAGTAAATTCAATCAAATTCAAATCTGCCTCAAAATGTTTTGATTTAAATATCGTCTGCTTCTATACGTAAATGCCATCACCTTTTCAAATATTTCACGTCACCAAATGTTGCTGAAGCGTTACGTGAATAACATGGCTGTACGTCGGCGTGCAATGCGTCCGATTGAGAAGTAACGCGCGGGATCTGGTACTGATTAGCACGTGCCAATGTGTGAGTGTGTTACGGATAACGCGCGAGTGTGGTGGCGCATTAAGTGTGCTTTAGATTTTATTATTTAATGATTCATCTTAGGGATGTGGAAATAGTCAGGAATGCTTGCGCCGATCCGTGTTGAAAAGCCATAGTAATAATAGAATATTGGCACATCTGCCCCACTGTATAAGTTTTAATGTTATTACTCCACTCCCGCATGATATCCCGCTCCAGGTTTATTTCAAGAGTGTTTTATGTTTTTAATTGCGATCCGCGGATTATTTTTCGGCTACGAACTAAGATTGTACAGCTGTTTTATAACGATCACATTTCTGATGACAGAATTAATATTGTTTATTATATATAATTCTGGTTAACAGTGCCGATAAATTTTGATTGCTTTTTTTGATACTCTTACTATTATGACACTGGAGAATATTTATTTTACTCATATGATGATTTTTTTTAATATCAATTGTTGCTTGCGCCTCTGAATAAGTTCGCCTTAGGTCTGAGCCGCCTTTTCACATTTATGGCGGTGCTAAGGGTATGCAATTATATTTTCAATCGAGAATCTTCTTTAAATATTTTTGACGAAAATGATAAGATGATGCTATGCTTTATGTTTCATTAAAAAAATATTAAAACACTAATTTGGGTCACTGGTTCTTTGAAAAACCTCAGAGTAGGTAATGTGCTTAATATAATTTTTTCATAGAGAAAATTTATCCACTTATATTTTGCCCCCTTAACAACGTCTAATTCACAAATTTCTTCACTAAAACAACGCCAACACGAAAATGCTTAAATCTAAAATTAACGTGTACACACACCCAATTTACGAAGATCCCCAAACTGTACGACACTTTCATTATTTTCTTTAATTTATACAAATTTTCGGAGGCCTGTATAAAATGGTGGGCAGGAAATAATCCGAAGCCATTAATGTCGATCATTAAATATAAATTATAAATGTAAAAGTAAGCACAAGAAAAGCAATCAGGCCGTCCATTATTAGATTAAATATCTCGTGGTTCAGTGGACGTAATCACATTTTTACTCACACATTAACATTTGTTCAAGCACAAACACATCCAAGAGTGTGGAAGGTTAACAATCGTATTTACAAACTTGTATGTGTGTGTTTAAGTGAAACAGTCTGAAGAAGAGGAAGAAGAAGAATAAGAAACACTTTATTGCATCCACATATTAGGTAGGTACATAAAAAAGATACATAAATAAAATAATCGAGTGTGACAGATGGATGGACGTACGGACGGACAGAGAAAGTCTCACCATAAGGGTTCCATTTTTACCATTTTGGTATGGAACCCTAATAAAATGGTATGCAAAGGCGGCCTTATCTGAAATATTTTTTGAACATATTCGCTCCACAGGTACTGCACCGACACCAGTCAAATCAGCTAGGCGGTTGTGTAACAACGTATTCATCGCTATCGTAATCCTAAAGTATTACTACTTACCACCTGATTGAATGCCAATCAGCGCGGCAGAATTTATTTACAATTAATGTTAAATATGATATGTATTATGAATATACAAGTAAATTATATTATTAGCAAATTAACATACAATGTATATTAGAAGATATAAATGAATATGTTAACATTATTGAATAAGATTGTCTACGGAAGAGCGGGACATCCTGGCACAGGTATAAATTTACCTAAAAGGATGTCCCAACAACTGATGAATGTTTTGAAATATTTTTATTAATAAATCATTTTTTCACTTTTTTTTTTCACTTAAAAGGCACCGTTTATTGTAATTACATCGTTCCAAAGCACACAATGATAAAATCGGAAACGGGGACGTGCTATGAATTATGAAAATGTATGTGAAGACAGTGTTAATGTATGCTATGGTATGATAAAAATTTAATCAAGGATAAAAGATACTACTTCTGTCCTATGACTCAATAGAACTCGTCACTTAATTGAGTATATCTCTGCTGCTGGTAGAGATTGAAGAACCCGAAATTGGCCAAGTCCGACCGTCTATCCGTGCGTCCCATAACCTACGCCAGTACACATGGTCGTTTACAAGTGTTTTGTAAGTCTCTTAATTTAGTACGTCTAAAAATAGTACCTAAAGTCCCTTTTACAACGATATCATTGGAAAGCATTATTTTGAAAGTAGTAAACTAGTGTAGTCATCCCTTTTTACACGTACTTTGTTTGGTTTGATTTGGTTTGATTGAGCGTGAGCGACAACCTATTTTTGTAAATCTATGGTATGGTTATTTAATATTTAGACGCGATAGAGTTTAAAATCTACTACCATTAGAAATATAAATGTTATCAATTTGAGATGAGCACTTTGGAACTTTGTAGCCAAAAATTAAGGGTATCATCAGCTTCTCAACTCAACATGTAATTCGGTTTTTCTAATTTAGAAGATTGTTTCTTCCCTCTTAGATTAAAGTGACTTCAGCTAATAGAGCCCTGATACAAAATCATAGTTCATGTCATTAGCTACGCTTTAATACGTTCAACTCAGAAAATTATCAGATTTCGTCACACTTCGGGCAATTTCGACGTCTCCTTAATGAGTCCCAGTAACGCAATAAAGGCACTTACTGTAATGAGTACTCGGGTCATTATGGCTTATGAAAATAATAATTATGATAAAGTTCATTCTTGATACAAATCTACATTGTGACGTTGAGGCTCGACACGAGTTAGGTTGGTTAAACCTCTTGTATTTGGTATTATACTGTTAAAATAACAAAAGCAAGCCAAGCCATAAATTGTCTGTAGTCATGAACTTGAAGTTTGATTCAAAGATCCTTTTGAGTTTGTTTTATTTTGTACTTAATTTATTAATTTATTTATGGTACACACAACAGATTCTTACATAAAAAAGACAAAAGTTATACAAGAATCACACAAGTTCTGTGGAACAATCCTTAAGCGTGTGCACACATCAAATTTAAAAAGAGTGTAAAAGAAATTGATATATATTTTTTTAATAACTTAACTGTGAGAACTACTTAATTGCGTGTTTATGCGCTAAAATAAACAGTACTAAAAATTGTGTATTTATCACTATAAAGTAACCTATCTAATCTGTAGTAAAAGCTATACAAATATCTTAAAGGAAAATGTTGGGGCATTCTAAGAAAACAGCTCGTATAGTGTACAAGAATGAATGGGTAACCGTTTGTCATACATATTTCCGACACAGGCGTCTTGTTGCAATGTTTCGTTACAAATGAGAGACAAGGGCTTAGCAGTCTACGTAATCTTAATTCGCTCATTAATAAATTAGTGGCGTACACAGTGGACACAAATGATTATACTAAAAGTTAAACCAATCTTCCGGTAGCTTGAGGCCACGTCCTAAGCCTACAGATTCGGCAGACATAATATTTCCTGGTGGGGCTTAGTCCATTTATGTATGTGTGTTGAAATGTAAGTAAGAATGCAAGTACGCACCGGGGTGTTCATTTTACATTTTCTACAATACTATATAACAGAAAATCCTGTATGGTAATTCTGTAAGAGCTCTTACTCTAACTCAGCTCTTCTCTACCAATAGAGAAAGTCTCACCATAAGGGTTCCATTTTTACCATTTTGGTATGGGACCCTTAAACCAAGTAAGCCCACTCTCTCTTCTTCAAACTCACCCTTTGGTTAAAAATATTAAACGTGACCGTTATTAACAAAATTATTAAAGATATTGGTAGTGTAAAGATCTTGAATATAATTACTTGAGGATGCGCCGGTGTCAGGGAAAAACGTGCGACGATGCCTCCCATCAGGTCGGATTTGTTTGGTCGGCCCGTGCTTAACAGTTAGCGTAAACAAGGGAAGTTCCGTAACGTAATGCTTATAATAATATTCTATATAGAAAATAATTAATTATCTCACACACACCTTAATTATCAACCTTCTTCGTACAGAACCTCATTCGTGAGTTACGATGATAATAATTTATTAATTCCGCTGCTCCTATTGTTTGTTCCCCGATGATCAATGTACACTTCCCCCGAATGATAAGTTTTGTTTTCGCGATTGCTCTTTGTTAATCATACTTTCCTAATTAAGGGAAAGTTGTTTCGGAGTTAATTTGTGACGATCGGCCGATAAGGTCGCATAGTTTGTTCGGTTAATGAGTTTCAGAAGTGTAACTTGACATGCTTTCGGTGTGGTATTAAACGGATATTGTCTTTCTTATTCCTTCTCAATATAATTAACGTTTTGCTCTGGAAAGGGAGAACAGACGCGATTTATTTTTTACGCTGTATAGCGCAGTTAGTACTTGACTGCGATCTCACCTGATGGTAAGTGTGATGCAGCAGAAGATTCGCTTCGCAGTTTAAGGAAACAACTAAAGACTAATCTCAGTAGTTCCGCATTGCTCTGCACGGCTTATACAACCCGGCGAGCTTTCACAATGCTATCCGAATCCTGCGTAGCCGAGGGGCGATTCTCCTATCAATCTGCGAGATGATAGCCGGCCGCGATCTCCAAGATGCATAATGCTCGCCGCAGATAGCTGTCTCGGGCACGAAGCCTCGAAGCCTCGCAATTTATTGTTTCACGATCACAAGCGGACTCATTATTAAAACGGTTTGATACGTCGAGGTGTTGCTGCCGCGGGCCGTGCGCCAATTACTTCGTGATCTCATAGTTGTTTGTAACAGCGCTGTACTAGACTTTTAGTACCAACCTCCTATTTGAATCTGATTTCCTGGTGCCCTTTTTGTGTACTTTACGGTTGCCTTTCCACTGGAGGTATTGGCGGTGTTCGGTTTCATAAAATCTTGGCACTAATGGGAGTGCATTTTCCTAAATTACTTTGCAATATACCTTGCACCTGGTAATGCAATCAATGAGGCCCATTTATATTGTTAAGGTCCCCTTGCGGGCTTTAAACAAATCTTCTTTAATATTATCTTTAGCAAGAAACGATAAAACATTAAATTGTTTTTTTGCATAGTTAGGAATCTATGACCACGACTTCATGCAGGTATTTGTCAAATATTTGTCAAGAGCGGAAATTGATCTTGCGACCCATTGGGCCTTGACGCATCGACGACCGATGAGCGGTCTCCTATACCTGTCTATCTGACTCGATAGCACTTTTACTCGAAAAAGGCTCCTTTCTGATGCAGCAGGGCAGAGGCAGTAGAACAAGATACAAGACTGCGAAAAATTCGATATATTTATACGTTTTCGGTTACTCTCCACATAGATTGTACGGCTAAAATATGAAGATTCGAATCGAAATTTCACCAACAACTGCCAACCAACAAAAATTGACATAAAAGCCTCTTTCGTTAAATGATTGGAGTTTTCTTCCAATTAGGAAAGACACAGAATCAGTTGTGAAATGTTGTAAATTTATTTATGAAAATGGTAATAATAACAATAAATAAAACACTTGTCCTAATTTGCTTACCGTGAGCTATACCTATTCTAAAATGGGAAATGCTTTCCAAAAAACCAACTTCAAATGCCACTACAAAGAGTGAAATAATATTTATTTAAATTTTAGGTACCTACACCAATTCGAAGTCGGGCAATGTTTCATACAATCCCTAATAGTCCTTCTTACTTACTTGATGTGCGAAGAAATGACGAAGTCATAGACAATCGCCCGACTTCGAATTGGTGTAGGTACCTAAAATTTAAATAAATATTATTTCACTCTTTGTAGTGGCATTTGAAGTTGGTTTTTTGGAAAGCATTTCCCATTTTTATTTTATACTTTTTAGTGGAAAACAATAAAATGCACAAGGCGTTGTATAATACCCAAATTGCTTGAGGTGTCTTCATAAAATCTGAAGAGATACCTCAAATTCACCAAGATCCCATCATCAGACCCTGACTTCATGACTTTAGTCATCAAATCAGTATCTGCTAGCAAATGCACCAGTAACTATAAAAAATCTCCGACCGGTCGCTTCAAGTATACTAGCAAAATTTGAAGAGTTCCCTCGATTTCACCAAGATCCCATCATCAGACCCTGACTTGATGACTTTAGTCATCAAATCAGTATCTGGTAGCATATGCACCAGTAACTATAAAAAATACCCAACTCGCTTTAAGTATACTAGCAAAATTTGAAGAGTTCCCTCGATTTCACCAAGATCCCATGATCAGATCCTGACCTAATGACCATAGGACAACTTGGAAAATATTACTCTTTCTAATAATACTCAAATAGTTTAATGTGTCCATACAAAATTTGAAGAGTTCCCTCGATTTCTCCAGGATCCCATCATCAGATCCTGACCTGATTAAAATGGGACCATCTGGAAACAAAACCCTCTTAAACAAAAAAGGAATTTTTCAAATCGGTCCACGCGTCTTCGAGTAATCGGTGAACATACATAGATAAAAAAAAAAAAAGATTCCGACGAATTGAGAACCTCCTCCTTTTTTTGAAGTCGGTTAAAAAAGTAAATCAATTCTTAACTTGTAAACTCCATTAACTACCTTAAACACAACCTTCTGATGTAGGTAAATTAACCTCTTTATCTATACAGGAAAACAATTACAATGTCCTAACAAACAATAAAACAGTGCTCACGTAATTTACATGCCACAATCAAATGATAGAAAAACCATTAGCCGGATAAAAGATAGTAAAAAACCGCGGCGATTAAACGTCGAACTAAAACAATTTTCTTCAACTTCAACAAACAAAATCGATTGGGCTTAATTGCAGTCTGATCAATAACTAATTGTGTTCCCCACACGTACGGACGATAAAGAATAATTACTGGCTGCCGGCCAAATAAATCGATCCACATCAAAACGCGAGCTTAATCCATCATTTAGATATTACAGCGATTGAGGCTCACTGTTTTTAATTCCCGAAATTACACCGGTAAAGTCGGTCGGAGGCGCCGAACGCGTAAATATAATTACCGTGTCACGAATTGACCACCATAAAAGAGCCGTGTTAAGCCAGCGTCACACCGACTCTGTCGTGTAACTCCAGTAATCACTCCCATTTCGTATAACACGACATTAATTAAAATTTAGTTTCAGACCATTAGTTTGCCATCGCGTTTCTTCAAGTTTCATTTTTTCCCTGTAATTATAGAGTGAAGGCGCGAGGCTAAATGGGCAGGGTAGTGACAAATAACATTGTATCGAAGGCAGCCATGAAATTTGTATTCAAATTAATGCGACTAATAGGTTTTAAGTGTGGATTTTGTGGTGCATTGCGCTTATATTAATGACTGAGTAATTTTCTTCATCAGCTACGTTTAACCCGCGACGCGCTCGGGACAAACTTTTGACTGCATACCTGGGCTCATTAGCAGCATCTATATAAATCCATTACCGTGTGATTAGAAATCAAGAGTCAAAACTGAGAACTGGTTTAGGTCGGTTCGGACTCGTGACTTGTGAGATTTTACCGGTAATAAGGCTGTGTATACACTGCTCGGCGAGTTATTAATTAACAGGTCGACAGCAAACAGAGAGCGGCTACCGGACAGCGCTCGGTACACAAACTTATTTGCCCAACGAGACCAGCGGCCAGCGCCGCGGCATGTAGAATCTCATTACGGTGGTTCTGGGAATATTGGAAGTGAGAAATGAAGTTAAAAAGATAATGCTAGTATGTCGATGTTGCCGTTTTTGTTCCCTTGTTATCACTCGTCTGACCCTGTATTAGATCTTCTTGGAAGGGTTGCTTTTGACTTTTTTGTGGATGAAAATTATTAGGGCAAACAATAGACAATCTAGCGATTTGAACTGTTTCATGTTTTAAACATTTTATGCTTGTGGAAGTTTATGCTTAACTAGTTTTTTTGCTACATTTCCTCATCTTAAAGGTTTGAATAAAGTACCTTAAATATTTTTACCCCTGAAAAGGGAGAACAACGAATTTCAAAACAACAAAGTAACAGTTGGTTAAGTATCTTTGACCCAAGATGGTAATTCACTGACCATATTTTTGGTGATGAGTAAATGACATTAAAAATCTTACGTGCTTGGATAAACATGTTTTAAGTGATCTGTGTATCATTAGTCTCTTTTTAGACCTTACATAATTTTGAAGATTATTTTTCAAAAAGATTTATCTTCTACTATAAAGAATCCGGTAACGTTTCCTTGAAAGTCTAAGATAAATTGAGACTCTAAACCCTTAAGACATATATAGAAATTTAATAAATTGTTAAATTAGAAAAACTTTCTACGCTTTTCAATTATGGTCAGTAACTCTACAAGCTGTGCTGCACTCCTTCAACTTTTACCATATAGAACGACAAGACTTCAATAGCGGTGAAATAATATTGTGGTTGACATCCAACAAATTTTTCTTCCACGTTTGATACAAACGGCAAAGGAACTTCCAGCTTCCGTGTTCCAGCTAAGTACAATCTGGGTGCGTTCCAGAAGATTATTTTAGGCATTTTATATTCAAGCGCAAGCCAACTTGGACCTCATCATTGCCTTTCTGCAGGCTTGATTGTTGTCAAGCATAACAAACATAAGCTTATTCGCGATAAAACAAATACGTTGTTAGTTTCTATTGCAGTTGATTATACCATCCTACTGGCATTAATAGTGGTTTCAGTGCGATGATTAAAGATCCTTCTCTCGTGTGCGAGTTTTTTTGAGACGTTTGGCCTTAGAGTCCAAGTTGAGCGAGTTGCGACTAGATGCGTCTTTATAGTTGAGCTTTTAAAGGACTTTAGACGGCGATCCAACTGAGCAACAACCAAGGCCTTGGCAATGCATCAGATATAGGCAGGAGTAGCACATATATCACAAAGTGAAAGTATTGCTTATGTCATCATTGAGATATTCCTAGTTGCAAAAATAATAACCATTCCAAGTAAGTATCCAAGATTGTAGCGTTGGCTGAATTGTATGAAATTGATTTCGATGAGATTATAGGCAGTTACTTACTAGTAAATAAATTTAAAAAGTTATACCAATAGGACAACATACCTCAATGGCCGTGACACTCCGCTATCGGATGTACTGAGTGAAAAAAAAAACGTGGCTCACTTATTGACAGGTCAAACATTTGTTCCCAAGCGACCAGCGAGTTTACCTGACACTCGACACGTATTTACACTGCACAGAACAATCACCGTTCTGACATTGACATTGATAGCACTAAACGTGACATGATAGCACCAAAATGACGCCGATATCGATAAAAATATCGATTAAATACGGGAGTCGATTTTCGTTCGTGTTTTGGGCGGGCGGCGTGGAAGCGTGCGCGGGCGCCGGCTTCGGAACTAAATTGGCTTCTCGGACACGATACACGCAAAGTTTGTGTTTCTGATATAAGCACCGCTGTCAATGAACAGAAGACACCTTGTTAGTGATGTACTTACTTACACTGTGAAAGTTTCTATATCGATATTGGACATGCAACTCTATATTTCTGTTTAATCTTCCAGTTTAAAAAGGGTTTTCTTATAAATTAGGTCATTTAAGTAAAAAAAAATACAAGCACAAATCACATTTACAAAATGTCGTCAATCTGGGCTACCAGTTTGTAGGCGAGCAAACTTGAGTATTTGTTTGTTGTTATGAAGGTATCTATGAGAATCGATTGTGTTAAATTCCTAAAGTTGTTTTTAATAACAATAACGGTACTAAAATATAAACAGTGGGTATGTATGTCAGACTGTTATATTAATTTCTCTTTAAAAATTACACATGACATATTTATAACAACGCTACATTCCAGAGTGTGAAAATATTCTCAGATGTTGTAAAACTGTATAATTAATGTCACAAACATTTCCTATATAACAGATTAAAATTCGTCCACATAATCGTAATAGATGACTCCATTCTTATTTTATATTGGAAGCGGAAAGTCATAATGAGAAAATAGTATTCTCTACTTCATGAAGTCCCTAATCACATTGTCGACTTTATTGCAAGACAAAAAGTTTTGTGGGGAAAAACACAATGCTGCTAAACATAGAGACATAATATGTCAACAAGAGTCAAGACGTGGTTTTTTGCGAGCTATGTTACTCGTGGATTCCTAATATGATTACGAGAATGTTTCGACAAAACATTCTAAAAGAAAAATCTCGTGTGTGGCTTTGTGTTTATAATGAGAAAAATGCTATTTTTGTTTCCACTTAGTATAAGAATACATGATATTGGCGGTTTTATTCCAGTGCGACCTTGGTCTTTAATTGAAGGTGTTGACATAGATCGTTGATTTATTAGCATTTCCACACACATACTCTTCTACTTATATGTAGGTGACGTATTATATAGTTGTAGGTGTATTTTCTCGTCTGATTTTGAGTGGTGTTTTATGACTGCATAAATCATTTGTATCGACGTCTCTAAACAATGTATTTTCATCGCGTTACTTTGATGTGACGTCAATAATTTATCAAAATGAAATTACGGATGGACTAAGTGTATATGGGTACTTTCAGCATAGATTCGGATTCTCTTCACGAGTGTGAAACAAGAAAATATTAAAACTACTATACAAAAACCTATTCACATCATGAGTAAAGAAAATCATTTTGACCCATAATTCGCGATTTCTGTATAAAATTTAAAGATGCTTTCTTTACTTTAAAACAAGTGAAAGTAAGGAAAGATTCAACTCAGAAGTACTGGGATCCTGGACCAAACGACTTCAAAAATGGAGGTGGTTCTCAATTTGTCGGAATATTTTTTTATGCTACATCAGTATAACATAGTATTTTGATATAATTTTACTAGGCCATCTTGAAGCAGCAAAACAACTGTATGTATATTCATCACTCAGTCTCGTAATGGCACAACGTTAAAATTGAAATTAATTAAAAACGAAGAAATCTAGGTATGTTTGCGATGCTTATTAGAGTTTATTAGACGTCGTTACCTTCCACTGTAATTGGTAGAGTTAATTAGAGCATTCTAATAAAACCCGGGCATTAATTAGGTTAATGAGGCCACGCGACACCGGGTCGTAGCCATTAATTACGCCAATTGCATCGCCAAATCTGACTGTGACATTAATTTGTATCCGCCTAAATATTTTTATTGGGTCAGACGCAAGGCCTATAATGTCTTCACTCAGACTACATTAAATAAAGGTGTCTTCACTCTTTGGTACTTGTACCATTGTTGCTTATTTTTTATTTTTTTAATACTATTATACTATTTAATATGCCCGTTGACCTCACAGAATGCGCAAGGTCCATTTAGGACATCTACAGGTAAGATTCTTGTTATAAATACAAACCCACAGCCACCTCAATATTTTTTATTACTATAGGAGGCTCGTAAATGACGCTATAACGCATAACAATCATTGTGACTATTACGCCTCCTACGATTCGCTGCAACACCGCTTCGTCTGCGGACATGTTTGAAAATGTTCATACTCGTACTGCTCTCGTCGTACGCGAGGATTACCCTACGCTTATGCTGCTTTTTAGCTGTTTGTGAAAAGGCTTACAAGACCAGATCTGAGCCGTTTTGGAAATCATAAAATTGTAAAGTGGCCCATGGCTGGAATCGAACCCGCGACCTCCCACACGAATCCGAGCACACGTCACTGCGCCAGAAAGGTCGTCTTGATGTTAGCAGTCTTAAAAAAATATTTTTAAATAACTTTATAATTGATGATTAAACGAACTTACCTTAAGTGAAGTTCTATCATAATTTTATGAATTCCTGTATGAAGATATTAACATGTATACTTATTAGGTATTTACGCCAAGTGATAGCCATTCAGACACTAAAGTTGAGAGAAAAAATAAAAAATTTCAACATTTTTCATATATCTCACGCTAGCAACACTGTGTCTGTCCTTTCATTTAGTTCAGAGTAATTATTATAAGAGTGCCTTAGTGCTTCGATAAGCTCGTCTTGGTAGGAAGCACTACAGAGCACCCAAATATTATGTATCATATACATAATATATACATAACTACACAATATTATATATGCAAATATAATATATATATATATATATATATATATATATATATATATATATGGGTTATGTTGTCTTCAATAAATATTTATTATTATTGTAATATGTACATTTTTTATTTACAAATTCATACATGGGTTTTTCCACAAAACAGGGGCGGGAGGGTGTTAATATCTGCATACAGGAATTCATAAAATTATGATAGAACTTCACTTAAGGTAAGTTCGTTTAATCATCAATTTTAATTCATTCCTGTATTCTATATTAACATGTATACTTATTAGGTAGATGTTTAGAGCCATGACATTTGTAAATAAGAAATGCTTTTAGATTAATAGAATAATAAGCATAATCGCTTAATATTGAGCAAAAAAATAAAAATAACAACTTAAGTTGATATTCAAAGCAAATTAATAATTAATGGCATAATTTTGTAGAAATATTAAAACTGTGATAGATAGTAAATCAATATTATTAGTATAATATATTAATAATAATATATGTACAAAAACATATATTTTTATATGTGCGAATACCAAGGGTATATTAAGACTATATTCTAGCAGTACTGCTCGTATGTAGTCTTGACGATTAAAAGAGGTTTTAAACCTCTTTCAACAAGCTTGAAAATATTTGTATCAGTTTAAACTTTTAAATGCAACACTTGATTAATCGTAATAAATTGAGCTGTTAATATGCAACCATGAAATATATATTTTAAACAGTAAATTTATCACGAATATATTTTTATAAACTTGAGTAGAATAAATATTACCGAGACATATTTTTGGAAAGAAAAAAAAAATAAGATCAATTTATTAATATATAAGATTAATAAATCTATGGGTTGCAGAGAACTAGTTCGTAAATTTTTGTTCATCTTGACTTCACTTTACGAAAATACAGGAGTAGGCATTAGTATTTTTGTAAAGTGTTGTTTAATTTTATTCATAGCTCTTTAGAGTTATTTCTGTTGAAGGAGTTAACAATGATATTTTTATTTAATTTCCATAATAATATTGTTATTTGGGTTTTGGTGTAGGTACAGCTTTAATAAGGTCATTAAGATTTAAAGTGACCTTAAATTATATTTTTAACTGAATAGGGTGAAGTAAGAATATTCTCAAGAGATTTAAAAAAAAGCCATAGATAAATCATCTTATAAGCCTATTTTAAAGTTGATTCTGAGACAAAGGCTGATGAAGTAACTGTATCTACTGTTTATTCCTGAGTTCTAATAAAGTGATAATAATAGAAACTTAAGATAGTCTGAAAAAAGCATGTTTTCTAATATTGTCAGACAGTAAACTTCTTATACAATATTATAGTATGTAAAATCGTGTTGAGTTTATCATTTCACATAATATTAAAATTTTAACTGAAGGCATAATTGTTATTCTTATTCATGTTATAATAATGTTGTTTAATATCATTAATTGTTATTTTAACAGTCACCCCAACACTACTATCGCTGTTGTACTGGTTAGTTGTAAACAAAAAACCACATATATACAATTGGAATACAAATATTAGACAATACTTTTTAAGTTCTTCAGTTTCTGCATCAAGACCATTTTTTAATTTAGCAGTCTTTCAGTTGAAAAATGTGATCTGATTTTTCCAAGTTGATAATCGCAAAAATCAACGAGCAAATATAACATGTTAATAGGTAAACATGTCGAAATGTTATTCGCGATTGTTCGCGATTAATGCTTTGTTGACTTGTTGCGACGATGAAAAAAAAAAATTTTTTTTTTTTTTTTTTTGTCACTTACCCAATAATTCCACTGTCATCACAGAAGATAAAAGTCTTGAATCTTCGTTTAATAATAATCAGTTAATTACATACCACAGCTGAAGTACTACTGTACTGGTATTCAAGTTCCTAGTGAAGCAGTGATGACCCAATTTTCAATTATCATTTGACCTTGGTCAGTCATCATCGAGAGCTAAATCCTTGCAGCGGCGTCATCCATCGACATGAAAGTTAAACAAAATATTAGACTTATTTAATAATGATTAAATACCTACAGAAAAAATAAAATGTAGGCTATGTATCAACTCTAAAAGAACAAAAAAAAAAAAATATGATACATGCAAGCCAAAATTATGAACCATCATTGTTCATATTATCATAAATCCAATGAAGTATTTAATGATTCTATGATCTTATAATTATTGGTAATTTCCAAATCCTTTAACATTTCATGCATAGATAACCATTAGTTAATTAGCGGCGCGATCGCCTGAAAATAAAAATATTTGATCTAGCAAAAATTAATTTTGGTCTTTAAATATATTTTCCATTGCGTTACGTTATTCCTAGGTATGGATACCGATATTCCTGTAGATACAGGTACAAGGATACCTAAAATAAATTTAAATAAACATATCATCGATTGTTTTATAAGGACTCTACAGTTTCCATATTATTTAATATTCATTTAAGAAATTTAAGAAATAGTCAATTTTAGAAACTATAAATAACTTTGATATTCAAAAATATTGCATTCTTTTAAAAGCATGCATCCTAACTCAGTTAAAGCATTGATAAATTTGATGTAATATCTAATACATCGAGTTACGATAAAAGAATGGTTGTATTAAAAACATGTATTTGTAATGGAATAACAAAAAAAATATTAAGTATGTTATCGAATAGGTTGTCTCATATTCAATTGTATGTGAACAGAATATAATAGCCGAGTTTTTTGCCAGACCTTCTCAGCGCAAACCCGTTTTTCAGATTCAAGCTTTCATAAAAGCCTGTAAATCAAGCCCATTTGAAAAAAATCATTTTCATTTTTAATTACTTAAACATGAAAATTAATTGTAATATTAGTGGTTCAATAGTTTATAAATCTTCATAATATAAAACCTTTTGTATAAAAGTAAATTATTATGAATGAAACTAGGATAGTACCTAGATATCTAAAGTGTCATTGCACTACATGCGAACTAAAGAAGAGAAAAAAAAAAATACACATTAAATTCTGTTCATAGTTTTGAGAACATAAAGAGAGAAAATAAATAAATTTTCCACTCATATTTAAGCATGATAAAATAATATCATCAGGCTCGAATATTTTATGAATGCGGTTATTCTATAAGCTAAACGGCAAACGTACGAGTAAGTAGGTGTCGTTTATTGCCGGTGGTACCCCCGATGGTCCCCCCGGGGTACCACGGGTTGCCTTCTTACCCCGACCCGACTATATGCGAACATGCGCGAGTCCGCACGAGGTTCGAAACAGCGCAACGCTCCGCCAGCACTCCGATCGGCGGCCGCGCGGCGCCTGACATGACAGGTCGACGGAAATGTCAAAAGAGGACATCGATAAGTACTTGCAAGGCTGTTTTGCTCCTGGTGCTGCTCTTGTGGGGAAATCAAGACTCTTCTGTCCTGGGTAAATCTTCGAGAAAAGTCGTCGCAAGAGACGAGTGCTGTCCTGCGATTTGGCCCGTGGGTCCACCATGGACCGACAGGTGGATTGCTCAGATATTCCTCCAGTGCCAGTTAATATTGGATCTTGATTAACTGTATTTCATATTATTGATAAAAGACAATATACACAGAAGTTATTAGAATATTATATTATCAAATAAAATTTTTGTGTCTCACTCGTACATTTCAAATTTTGAGTAGTATTACTAGTTGATTTTGTAAGACGTTGTCAATGGACTTTTTATTGATGTATCTATAAATAATGACCACAACAATAAACGATTCGTGTGGAAGACTAAAATAATTGTAAATAGTGCATTTGATTGCGGGTACTTTTCAGACCTGGTCTAGTAAAGTAATCTTGGTTCATTTAAATTAGCAGACAGTAAAAGAAAATATTGATATGAGGGTATATCGAAATAGTTTCTAAAGGTAATCGTTTTTATCCTTTATATCATTCCAATGCGGTTGGTGATAAAAAAAAAACAGCATCGCGCGGTGTTCCCAGGTGGTCACCCATCCAAGTATTAACTGCGCCCGATGTTGCTTGATTTCGGTGATCGGACGAGAACCGTCAACCGGTGTTTTCAACATGGTATGGGGGCGTTTAAGCAACAATTTGCTATTTTGGAAGTTGCTTACAAGATAATCTTGTCATTTTTGGGAATGATTAATCCATAGGCGTTGTCTTAATAACCATCCTCAATGTATATTGTCGTGAAGGTCACACTCTCTAATGAAGTGTACCCAACACTGAAGCATAGACTGCAGAATATATTATGTTGATTGACTTTTTTGCAATTATTACCTAATATAGAGACGATAATCTTATTAACTCACCCTCATGTATGTCGTCGTGATGATCACATCCCTTTTATGCAGTGTCCTCAACATAGATGCTTTGCAATTATTTTTTGCAATTATTAATACAAAGGCGATAGTCCTCAGGTTTTTCACCTACCAACTACCCTCAATGTATGTTGTCGTGAAGGTCACACCCTCTAAATGAAGTGTACCCATCACCGAAGAATGCATCTTGATTAGCTCCTCTTGCAGTAATTAAAACAAAGGCGATAGTCCTTCCAACTACCCTCAATGTATACTGCTGTGAACGTAACACCCTCTAAGAGGTGTACCCAACACTGGAGCAATATGGATTTTCTGAACCAATAATAACAATTCCGTAGATTTCACAATTCGTTTTGACGATGAATCCGATTATTTTGAATATTTCTTTTCGGATACTTTGATTTCCGCAAGAAATACTTATAATCACTCACTTTTTTTATACGAGTTTAATAATGTTGTGTTGAACGGCCGAGCACTAGAACGCTAATGGAAGGACAGACACAGTGTTGCTAGCGTGAGATATATGAAAAATGTTGAAATTTTTTATTTTTTCTCTCAACTTTAGTGTCTGAATGGCTATCACTTGGCGTAAATACCTAATAAGTATACATGTTAATATAGAATACAGGAATGAATTAAAAATATTTATAGTTTCAGTTAAATATTTTTACAAAGACTTTTTCAACTTAAATATTCTCTTCACCGTAAAACAAGTGATATTACTTTTACAAAATTGTCAACGAAAAACTTTCAACGAATTTACAGTTACAAATATTAGTTAGTAACTATGCTCAATAGACTCGATCATTTTATTTGACTTCCGTTATAAAAATGAAATTAACGACTCAACGACGGTAAATTGTGATTTAGTGGGGGTCAATTAGAGTTTTTAATCGTGACAATAGTGCGGTCTAATGCGTTAAATACTGTCCCGATTTTCCATAGAGCTTGGAATATCTTGACTATTGAATAATAAACATTTTAGTAGTAAATCATAGGTTTTTTTTTCACTCTATACAAGTTAGTACTGCGATCTCACCTAATGGTAAGTGATGATGTAGCCGAAGAGGTTAACGTTCTTGTTAATGTAACTTGGAATGGGTAAGTAAAGTCATCCCAACGGTTTCTACACAGCATCGCACAGGAACGCTACATCGCTTGGCGGCACGTCTTTGCTGGTAGGGTGGTAACTAGCCACGGCCGAAGCCTCTCACCAGACCAGACCTGAGCCAATTTAGAAATTATATAATTCCAAAGTGGCCCGTGGCGGAAATCGAATCCGCGACCTCCCACTCGAATCCGAGCGCGAGTCCCCTGCGCCACGGAGGTCGTCAAATTCCTATTCGTAAATTTACTTTTACCTTAAGACTTCTATGTAGTACTACAGTCTTTGGTTACCCTTCTCGAGCTAGAAAGAACCAAATTTCACCATTGTTATCCTACCATGGACGAAACGTGTAAAAATTATCAGAATCAGATGAAGAAGAGTGTTATCATCGTTGCAGATAAAACTATAGACAAATTTATCATTGAGACGATTTTTATAAGAATTCTCCGAACGCTAACTTGTGCGCATTGACAAGGGAAATGAGAATAAGTCAGAGTACGTACACTGAAGAAGTTTCAAATAACTCCTCATATTTTCAAGTTAATTTTGGTGACATAAATACAATGCCGCATAAGTAAGTCAGGATTGTAGAAATACAGACAAAACAGAATCACGCTGATCTATATAATTGTTTTTTTAATTGCTACCAACCTTTGTTAGAATCGATTTATTTAATAGATCGAGAATATCGAAATATTGTAATTCCGATTGAACTAATTAAACCATGTTTAAATAAAACAAGATAAATCAGACACCCCTAACTCTTCCATGCTCTCGAAATGCGGGCCTACGTCGGTCTAATTGCTGTGAATTAATTGTTACATCCATTTAAAAACCACGAGGGCTCCATTGTGTGTCACAATTGTCGCCTCCGATACTGATTGGAGCTGTAATTTCTCTTATTGAACAAAGAGTGTGTTTAATTGGCTTACATTTTTGGAGTTCCGTACCTTAAATGAGAAAACTGGTAGGTTTTTTTTTTTCGTCTATTCATCACGTGCCTATAGCTCTTCCCATTAAGAAAGAGGTGGAAGGGCTCCATGTCGAAATTTGAAAATTTAAGTCTATGGTCCATTATAGTGTAAATGTTTTTTCAAAATTGACCAGCCCCCGAGCGCGTAGAAATGTATGAATTATTTAAAAAAATGCATCAATTTGACAACATTTCTATTGTATTAGTACGCTGGATCACGGACTTGATTTTCTGACTTGACGGATGGATTTGATTTTCGCCATTTTGGCGCAGATTGTTTCGTAGCATGGCGTGAGCGTCCATGGAACTAAAATAAAATTACATTCGAAACGACGGTCACTAGTATCAATTGACAATTTAGTACCGTGGACATTCGAGGGGGGCGCTTCACATCGGCACTAAAATGAATTGTCAATTTGTATCGAATGTTTGATCCATGTGATAGAGATCAGTGGTGGTATAACAAAATATGGAACACAAAGTGTCCAATCCAACGCACATTTTTCTCACTTCGCACATTTTATGCCTTTGTTGATTGCATTGGTATTATCGCCTTCGTCGGATATTGTTCTATGACGTTTTGATGACCTCCATACACAGCTTAATTCTGATTCCAAGAATGGACCAATTTTGATTTTATAATTTCTGAATTTGGTCTGGTCTGGTATAGTTCGCGATTGGCTCTGGTCTGGTCTAGTGCTGGTCTGGCTTCGGCTTCAGTTTTAACCAGTTATTTTACACGAGAATCTAACCCGGGATCTTCTAAATGAATGCTCTAGAGAGCTTATCTAACTGCTCTAAGAGAGGTCACATTTCTCAAGTGATTCACACAATGACGCACGCATTACATATCATCAATCAAGCTTTGAGCAGAATGTTTCGCGTCATTGGCCGACACCTGATTAAAACAACTAAATATTTAAGCATTATTCTATTTCAAAAGTAGTGAATACAAATAAACGTATGCAATCAACGTCAGAGGAACAAGCTCCTATACTTCGTCTATTAAAGAGAATTAAGGCGGAGATCTCGTAAATAATCTATACAAATGTTGTAAAGCTGAAGAATTTCTTTGTCTGTTTGAATGTGCTTATCTCAGGAAATACTGATTCGCATTGAAAAATTATTTTTGTGTGAGATAGTCCATTTGTCGAGGAAAGCTAGGCTATAGGCCATATAACGTCACGCTGTCCAATAGGAGTAGAGCATCAATGAAAAATGTTGCAAAAAATAAAATAGTTCCTTTTGCGGAGCTTCGGTTGCCTGCGCTGCGTAAACAAAATTACGCAAAAATCATGTAGGTATAACGGAATTGTTTTCCTTAAAAAATACTAAAAAAAGTAATCCTCAAAGATAGACACGTCGTGGTATCTTTTAGGATTGACTTTTTCTTTTATTATTATTGGATTTTTAGAAACCGAAATTCGTGCAAGCGAAATCGCTCGCAACAGCTATAGTAATATTATAACCGTAGAGATTGTAAAGTTCTCGTTTCGTGGCGCATTTAGCAATCGTTACAGTTTTCATAAGCATTTATCATTTTTAACGTTAACGACGGCCTCGAATAGTTCTCGAATAACGAAAGCAGTGCTTTTTATTAATTTTTTTGATATTAAAAGTGTCTCTTTTGCTGACACTTTTAATATCATACGCACGTTATTAGTTCCCGGTGCATTTTTATCGTTTTCAAACAACGTGAATATAGTGTTATTTAGAGTAGGAAACTTTGCTACTTTTTTTACACGACTACTCAAAAAAGGAGTGTAATGTCTTTAGGGTTCACGTTTTTAGTTCAACAAATAAATAAATTCATATGGCAGTCGGAGGGCTGTTCTGAGGATCACCTTCTATTCTAAGATGTCCCCCGACTTTTTATAGCAGGGCATTCGTGTTTTTTAATTTTTTAATTACTTATTTTTATTCACTAAACTAGATTAAGGTACATACGTCTGCGAAACGAATGTTGAAACGAGAATTCAAATAACAGTAATCACGGCGCGTAAAAAAATCAACATTTTATTTTAAATGTCTCTATAAAATTTCTCAATGGCCATACATCACGGCGGCGTTTCAGATTGCGCCTGCGTCACATCCCAGAGCGGGTGAAGTGTGAAAACGCGAAATAAAAGCAATTCTTTCTAATTAACTCCAGTCCGAGATTGAGTCGTGGCCAGAAATAGATTCAACGCCGGCTGATTTACGCACAACGACTGTTCCTGAACGCAACCGAATAATTAACGTTCGGTATTTATATGATTGTTTTGATTCGAACGGCTTCGTGCGACGTGACGATTCTGAAGAATTCGATTTTTGAATGCATCCCATTATGTTATGTGTTCACAATTATACCGATGTCATTAGTGCAAGCACGATTTGGCAAAATATGCTAGAAAATTTATATTAAAAATACTTTTTAAAAGTCTAACATTTAAAGTAGTATTAGTAGTAGTTTCAAGTTTAATGCTTCTTACTTTTCGAGAACCCTGTGTGGTGACAAGTCTACGTATGAAGTAAAGTCTTAAATATAAAAAAGGCAAACTCCACTTCATCGGAATTCAGCAAGTGCTATTGGATGAAAGCTTAATTAAATAACAGCATAATATTGTGTAGGTATTTCTTCAAATAATTAATGCATTATAATTCATTCAAAAACTACACTTCTGCATGTACGGTTGACAGTAGAATCCAATTACGTATCGGCTTTAAAACGGCCATCCGATGAAGAGCAATCGAGATCGTCCTTTATGGGCGACGATTGCGAGTGTGTCTCCCAATTAATTCGCTGTTCCTCAAGTTGATACAAATCATCGCTTTGTAACTGTGGGCACAAAGAAAAAGGAATCAATGATAAATAATGAAAGTTCACGGTTTGATTAAACCGTCTGTCATCGGTGTACCGCTCGCGCATTCTGCCAACGTCATTAATGCCTCGCACACACGGCGGGACGAAATCTTAGAAGGACGAAATAAGATCACTAGGTGATGCGGCAAACGTTGTTTGTCGTAAAGAGGAATGAAATATAGCTGACGGGCTATATTCTCAGACCTGATGGGCTATATTCTCAGACCTACTGAATGTACTTGTAGACAAAAGATTCAAAATATTTTTTTATTTAGACTACTTATTCAAGTTAGTACTTGATTGCGATCTCTGATGGTAAGTGATGATGCAGCCGAAGATGTTATCGTACTAACTTGGAAGGAGTAAGTAAGCTCACTCCAACGGTTTCTACACAGCATCGCACCGGAACGCTTAATCGCTTGGCGGTGTGTCTTTGCACCGAGGAGAACGGGTAAGAAACTTTGCACTTGCTCTTTTAAAAATAATAATTGTGTTTACAATTAATTAAAAAAAAAATTGACTACAATTTATACATTTGCCTTGTTACCTAAATGAAATTTAATCACAGCAACTCTGATCGCGTACGAGGTACAACAATTGTTGACCACAAGTGACAATCGAGGTCCATAACAAGTGCGATCTGCTTTCACGGTCGCGCCACTTTGACGTCTTCCTCGTCTGCGCCGGCCCTAATTGACCATTTCATCGCACTTATGTTTCATTAGTATTCACGTCTAATTCGGTATCGAAGTCAATGCACAGCGAATACTCCGCTAAGGACTGACCAGAATTAATCGCGTTTAATTATATTCATATTGATGTCGCACCTCGAACCCCGTTACACGGTGAATTCCAGCAAAACATGACTCAATAAAATTACTATCACAACTGCTAATGTATCGCTCTATATTCTGAAAGCTTTGAATTTATATCGCTAAGTATCAAATGAATTAATATCCGGTCTAAGCTTAGATTGGATGATTCAAATATTTCTTAAGTTGATATTTTTGATGATCTGGTTCAATTGACACTGATCACTGGTATGTTAAGGTGCTTCTACAAAGATGTTAAACATTTTTAATATTGTAATATTTTTACTAACAAACCAATTGGCGGGAAAATCTATTAATTTGTAACTTTTGTTAGAAATCAGTGGGGTTCATGTTTCAAAACATAATTTAGCTGTGCGGAAATTTTGAAAAAATCTTTCAATACTAGGTTTACATGATATCTAACAATATTTAACCACCCATAAGTCACCTAGGTCTTTATTTTGGGATACAATTATTCCTAAACTGAATGAGAGGTAGCGGCGCAAGTCCTAGTAATTTAAAGTTTGATGCAGTGTAGCAACTGGGAGAGGTTAAACGTTTTAAAAATATGTACGATGACATCGTCAGCTGCTTCGTCACTTACGTCATGAGTACCCTCAGGTGAGTTTGCAATAACATAGGTCATAGTAAAAAGTTTTAAGCGATCCAGTTAGATAATAATGATTTTTGTTGTAAGTAGGTAATTATGGACTAGTTATACCATAAAATTTCTCAGAATTTTTAACAATAAACAGTTCTTATACTTGTTTTTAATCTGATAATTTCCATACAAAGTAAAATTGATAAATCATTATGCAAATCATCATAATACTATTTTGAATTCTTGATAACATTGGATTTTATTGATTTATGTCATCCAGTTTTTGAGAAATCATACAAAAAAATTATAATGAAGACATAAGTTATTGCGTTTGTTGTTTTATATAAATCTATAAGGAAATAAAAATTTATACTCAAACTAATCGACAAATTAATTTACAAAAACATGCAAAGATGGCACTATAGATTAGTGTATTTCCAAAAATTATTAACATCCACCTACGTTAGCTAATTTCCAGATGATAGATTTAGCTATGGCCATTAAAACCCTCTTATTCAAAGACTGTGATTTAAAAAAGGTTAAAAAAAGAAACTGTAATAATAATAAATATAACAAGGGTACTGCGTATATAAAAAGGAATTAAGATAATAATAAAGAAAAAGCCGGAGTGCCAGCGACGACGTTTATAAATCTATGGAAAAAACTTAAAGTACTAAAAGTAAACATTCTCTTTCGCCAAATACTGATATTTGAAAAAAAGGAAGAAAAAGACTAAAAGTAGAGGAACAAATCTCAATTAAACGAAATACAAAACATTAATACAAAATGAGTGACAACTTCAATTTTATCAACCAAAAATCAAACACCTCGTAAACTGACCCGACCAAGTTAAATGATCCGAGTTGAAATATTTACCATCAATGCGACACATACAACAGTAAACCTTATCTTGAATCAAATGTCCTTGGAAAAATTCTAAGATAGAGGTTCCTAAACAAGCGATCACATTAGAACAATTTAATATAAATCACTTATAAGTACTGTATTTTCGTCTGACGATTAAAATGTCATGTAAAGCTGTGTAAAACAGTGTATTTTTAAGTCTTAACAAAATTTGAATCATTTGCTATGTAATGTTTTATTTATATATTCTAGATTGAAAACAGGATTTCCAGTAATTGTCAATGTATCAATAATTGTTATTGATAAAGTCTTATTAATGTAAAATCTCTAATTAACTATGCGCTAACATTACTGTATATTATATGGTCTCAATTGCTTTCAACAGTGCTAGGAAAACTGGCTTCATTTCCACGCTGAACAGCCAGGCTCTAGTAGAAGTAAAAATATATACAGATTTATGTTTGAAGAATTCACCATCAAGTTTTGTTTCCGCTTATTTCAAGACCCCAAACTGCAGTAACATCTCCCATTACTAATCGAAAACTAATAACGCCGTCGTATAGTGTTTCGATTTAAACTTTTTGTCGTGTGTGGCTGCCATTAAGATCAATCGATTTGCATAAATCTAATTTAATTTGGATAGTGTTTAACGTATTAATCAAAACAACTTTTTTAACCTTAAATTCTTTACTTGATCCCGTCTCAAATTGAAATATTAATCAGTAATCGGATTCTTGTTGCTCCTAATTTGCATTAAGATCTAATTAAACATACGATAGGCTTTAAAATTCTTATGTATTATACGAGTTAAAGTGTGGGCGTTCGAAGAACGTTAGACTTGTTTTATTAAAAAAAAATGTGATGGATTATCGAAATCCTGGGTAGGGATCTGTTCACGTTGGCCATTATTGTCACAATACTTAGGTTCATCTTTAACCTTTTCGACAGTTTCCATTGAAATAATGACTGACTCACCGATTTCGGCTACATTTCACGACGTGGCGGTAACAGCATTGAAAGATTGATTCTGGTTGGCAACGTGGAAGACAAGAGGCTACGAGGCAGCTCTCCAACCCGGTGGTCAGACCAACTTAAGGAAACTGGCGCCTTCACCTTTTACTAAGCAGTCAGACATGGCTGGAGAGAAAACGGTGAAAAGGAATCACACACCGCAGGATTACTCGTCGTGATTCATATAGTCACGATCCTCAATCATGAGGGACCGATCGAAAAGACAGATTTTTTAGCTACATAGGCTAGCGCTTGAGTGTGATCACACCTGATCGAAAGTATAATATCATAGGGTGAACCGCGTCTGCCTAAGAAATGCATATTAACTCTTGATTTGAAGGCGCCCAGGTTGCAAGTTGTGGGAAAGACAGGCCTGGTAGGGTATTCAAGACCTTTGCAGTGCGTATCGGGAACGAGGAATCAAACCGCTTAGTACGATCTTTGGTAAGTCTACTATGTAAAGGTAAAAGCCTTTTCGATGCCTTGCAATAAGGTAAAAAGTGACGGGGGAACCAAATTAAATAGCTCTTCAGCACACTCCCCGAAACTCACTCACTCTGTAGAATACCGACAGACAGGCAACCTTACGACTATGTTTAAGGCTTTGGAGTTTATCGTTGACCTATGTCTGGATCTACCGAATGACTGACTTCTTGAAAGCTCACAAATCTAAAACTGCTTCGTGTTCCATTTCTAATCAGTCCAAACAGTAAATTGGATCGTGGATGAACACCCACCTCACGCTGCGCGTTGGTGCTAAGTTTCAACGACAGCTATTGAGTGCGCGTGCCATTTGTTTACTGGTCGCGCGGAGGAGTTAATGGTCGTTCTTTATCTTTATTGCAGTGACGCAAGAGTCGGATAATCTATCTTATGACAATAAAAATTCAAACTCACGCAGAGAGCTCGAACATTAATTAGCGGAACTCTTAAATCCAATAAATACCTCACCTTCGACATTATAATCGCATTGATTTATTTTATTGTTTCATTCCTAATTTTGGGTGTTGTTAACTTTTTGAACATATTTATAAAAGACACGTGTAAGGCATGTTTTAAACCATCTATATTGGATCAACAAGCAAATTATAAGTTCATGATTCCTCTCTTCTATGAAAAAGGAAGTGATGAGACCTGTATCCAGAAGTGGCCCCATGTGTGTAAAATCATGATCACATGATACTTCGACCACCATTTCATACCTCTGTCAAATATCGTAATCATTACGACAGTATTTTGTTTGACAATTCCGGTTTAATTTTGGAATGTCATGTAGTATAATTTTTGTGATGACGTCAGAAAATAAAATATAACTTAAACCCTCAAAAATATATTTTTGTAAATCACTAATGAAATCGAACCCTTGAATAATTCCCAAAACGTAAAACAACCTTTGATATCACTGGCCATCTCATCCAGAGATGTGGCATAATCAATGGGAATTGTCACTGCATGAGCCACAGTTATTTATCTTCGTAGCCGTATTCCAATCCAACTGTGCTGTACACAGACTAATTATAATCCCGTATCGGTCGCACTGAGATTGATAAAATAACAATTAAGGCATTCTTAATGGTTGATACAACGGAGCCTGCGCCTGCGACGCCCTGATAAATGACTCTCTCTTGAAACGCTCTTGGCGCGTATTTGATTTATAATATTGTTCGAAAAAAGAATGATGTTTATTCAAACTTAATCGATACAAAGATCGCTCGGAATCTCGATAATGGGGGTTCCACTTGTGTTCTTAATTTACGATTAGAAGTTTTGTTTATCATTTCTCTGCATTTATTATAAGTTATTTAGTAATTGTGTTAGTTTAAATGATTTATGAATACATTTTTCGCCTTTCATATTTATATTTTTTATCACTCGAACAAAGCTGCTTTTTTTGTTTTTTGAATAAACTGATCTTCATAAAATGTTATCAAAGACTGATTTACATATCTGCCTCGCCTCATAATATGAAAAGAAGCATGTAATTTTAAGCAGTAAGTGTAAGTTAAGTTGTAAGTGACAAAAAAAAAACAGGAAAATTAATTTATCTAAAAAGTTTTATAACGCCTAATTAATTAGCACCAGACATTGAAATGATATCATGCCAAAATAATTTTTTTCTTATATTACAAGTGATATTGTTGGTATTAGTGTCTAAAATCCATCTTCTGATTAAATTACTAGATTTTAGAGTAAATGACGACTGATATCGATTACATAAAGTAAGATAAGTATGTAATAATTTTTTTTGTTGTCTAAATATATTAAAATCGAGCGTTGGTCTCGTGTAATGTTAAAAAGGGTACAAGCTCAATTTTACGATCGACATAAATGCCACATAAAAAAGGATAAAGTGTTTTAATTTCTCCCGCTTCAAATAAGACGGCGTTAATTTTAACCCATAAGATGTACCAAGAGCTTGTGACAAAATATAAAACATACCTACGATTTTGAAACATGGTGAATATACTTATATTGTTATTATACTAAGACTATTAATACTTATAAACTAATATTTGTATTATCCTACGTTACCATAATAATGAAAAATTCCATCAAAAACATAAAATCGACCCAAGTCTCGTAAATCGCAATACAGTTTTTCGTCAGCAAAAATTGTATTTTTGAAAATTCGCCTTATTGCGTTACCCGTCACTGAAAATACAGGTTTCAATTTACATCCGTAATAAATTTTAATGGAATGAAATGAGTAGGTAATATTAATTATTTGACCGAAACATCATACAAAAATCGTTTTACAATTTCAAGGATCAAACATGTTTCCTCTAAATTACATGCAAATGAAGGTTGAAAATGTGCTGTGAAATGGGTTAATCAATATTAATAACAAAATTCTATCAAAAAATATGTTTTTTTCGACCGTAACTTTGTTCGCTTGTTTGAATAAATATGAACGACGAGAAAAATGAGATTTTGGTTAAATGAAATATAATATAAATTAGGACAAGCTCTTAAACTACGTGCTTCAGGCTAATTCTTTGTCATTATAAGACGTTTTATGTTTCTTCTTGCATAGCTGAGTGTCATAAATATCGGCTGGTTATGTTTGTTGATTTTAGTTTTACGTTTTTTATACAAATTAAAATTTAATTTAATGATATTTTATGAGAAAAGATTCTTGTGAAAGCAATTATTTCATTTACTTTTTACTTTTCACAGGTTTTCGATATTTTGTCTCCAGAAAACTGATTGGTTTGCTTTGTGTTATATAATGAATTTACAAGAGATAATTTAAAAAACCTTAAAATTTTATTTTTGAAGTTTCTTTACCTTTTATCAAATCAATTTATATTACTTTTTTTTAATACATTAAAAATTATTAATAAATTAAACAGTAGATTATTTATTTTTAAGAAGATACAAAAACAACCTAATGTCGATGACCCAGACACGCGCTGGGCACATCATTAGTTTTATAACATTTGGGAAAATGTCATTTTACGATTTTATTTAGCGTATTTAGCATGTTTTGACTCTAAATTGCCAAAACAGTGTTATCGTTTTCATGCCTTCAAGTCATAAAAGTGCAATAATGTTTAGTATTAAAACGAAGATATTTATGATTTTATTAACAAATCAGATGCATTTAATTTTAAAGCTTACAATATTATTTTAATACAGATACAACATCAGTCATATCTAATTTTGAATGAAAAACTACTAAGAAACTGCCAAATTATCAAAATTATCAAAATTAAATGAAATTATCAAAATTCAATTCACGATGATACAACTCCTGTATCGTCGATACCATGTTGCACACTAAAATGAGTTTGAGGAATCCAAAATAAAACAAAAGCTGTAACTAATTGGTTTTTGCATTTAATAAATATTATAATTATTTGGTATCAAAAATTTTTGGGTGTTATTTTTTAGGTTTATTATTTTGCTACGTGTTTAGACAGGTTTATGACAGTAGTATTTATTAAAATAGCAAATAAATACTATTAACATAATTTAATTTAATTTATTACTTCATCGATATACCTATTCCTATTAATACTAATCGCAATGCCTCCGTATAGAAATAAATATACCTAGAAAAAATTTCTTGCTGTTATACAATTTGAATATCTTACTCTAATTTGTCTAACTATAAGGTAAAAGTACGTAATTCCGACAGTGTCCCAGTACCCGATAACGAGTTAGATTTTTTATATTCATAGCTTTCTATCAATAATAAATAAAAAATTGTGAATGGCAATACATTCTTGGTGATATTTTTTACAATTGTAATGGCAACGTTGACCAAAAAGTGTAAAGGCGTCGTAACTGTGCAACAAACAAAGTGTGCTCTCCACAAAAAAATAAAAAATTCAAAGTTCTACTGCCGAACTACGAGGCGACCCCGGAGGATTGGTTTGCTTGATACTCTGCTGCGTATAATGATACGGTAAGAGTTTTACTTTATTATAATATTTGAGTATATTATTTATCGATATATCTTAGTTTTTAAGGTGAATCGAATTGGAAAGTAAATATTTTTCCATGTTACATCTATTGGTACTGACAAATCCCTACTTGACCCAGTGCTCGACAAAATTTTAATATTTTTTGTCGGATATTGGTACACTTTAATTTAGTAGTAGTAGTTGTACCTAACCCGATATCGAATCTCTATTGCCTTGAAATAAGACTCATTTTCCCTTGAACTGCAGAATACACCCTGTCGGTTACTGCGTCGTATAGAAACAGTTGCATCCATGCTCGTCATAGCTCTTATTGCATTGAGTTAAGTCATATTTTTCTTTGACTCGACTTTAATTACCTTTAGGTACCTTGTTTGTTTTGTTACCTCGTGGATTTGATAGTTATTTTGCATTATCTTTTTTATAATTGTAAACTAAAACGGATAAGTATATCGGGCTCGTCGTTATTATCATAGTTAAACAATGAATATTTGTAGAAAATAATTATTTATTATAAGATTATTTCTTTTGTTTCTCAAATGTAGGTGAGTAAAACTGGTGAATTTAGAAGGAAGTTGTTGTGTTTGGTATAGAAGTCTAATGTCGGTTTACAGTCTTTTAATAGGAAAAATATTAAATTTGCCTATAAATAATCTTTCGAAAAAATTAACAAAAATGTAAACGTTTATAAACTCGTAAAGACGGGACTAAAAGAAAACACACTAGGTAAAAACTAAAAAGTCGTATCTTTACTGCCCTCCTACAAATTTCCCAAGATTTATCTCAATTCACTCCGTGAATTCTATTTATCCTTCTTTCTCCACATAAGTGTACTTAACGAGGAATCGACTTGCAAAACTATGAGATAAAAATAAACGTATAATTTATGTAGGAAAAATGTATAAATTATACATAAGTACGTAACTTGTTATTTCTCATTTCAGCTATAATCATGACTAAAAAGAAAAAGGCCATTTTAAAGGCTATGGAGGCAGTTGACAAAGGGTCCTGAATATCAGCTGCTGCAAGGCAGTACGGTATCCCGCGAATGACTTTACATGAAAAACTACGTGGCTTCTCATCTGTTCTATGCTCCAAGGGACCACGAGGAAAACCATCCAAATGGATTCCGCAAATGCGGTTTGTCACCATTTGATGCAAACGACGTTGATTATTCCAAGTGTGTACAAGTCGGTCAAATAAAACAGCTAAACCGGACAATAATAACCAAATGCAACCACATGACGCCAGTCATTTAAAATACTTCGAATCCCAAATAAGTCCCGAAATCCTCAAAGCTGTTTACGCCAGCAAAACACTAACCTGGAAAGGGGATTAGACCTTAGAAGGCTTAGAAATTTTGATGTCAAAGATGCACGTCGCTCTGGTCGCCCTATTACGGATAAAATGGATGCCATTTTTGAAAAATTTGAGCAAGATCGGCATATCAGTAGTTACGACGAAGCTGAAGAACTGTTAATTGACCACAAAACAGTTTTGGCGCATTTGAAAAAAACTGGGTACACAAAAAAGCAAGATATTTGGGTACCTCACGAGCTCACTGAAAGAAACCTGAAGAACCGTGTACTCATTTGTGATTCTTTCTTACGACGTAAAGAAACTGAACCATTTTTGAAGAAGCTGATAACTGGTGATGTAAAGTGGATCACGTACGACAAGAATGTGCGAAAAAAGTTGTGATCAAAGGCCGTTCAGGCTTCACAGACTGTGGCGAAACCAGGGATAACTTGCAACAAGGTGATGCTGTGTGTGTGGTGGGATTGGAAGGGCATTATTCATTATGAGCTGTTATCACCAGGCAGGACCATCGATTCTGAACTCTACTGCGAACAACTGATGAGATTAAAGCTAGAAGTTGAGAGAAAGCGGCCGGAATTAATTAACAGAAGGGGTGTGGTTTTTCATCATGATAACGCTAGACTTCACACATCTTTAGCCACTCAGCAAAAATTAAGATACTTTGGCTGGGAGGTATTAATGCATCCGTCGTATAGTCCTGAGCTTGCACCTTCAGATTTCCACCTGTTTCTGTCTCTTCAGAATTCTTTAGGCAGTGTCAGGTTAACATCACTACAGGACTGCCAAAACCACTTGTTGCGGTATTTCGACCAGAAGGCCCAAAATTTCTATAGCAATGGGGTCATGTCCCTACCTACAAGATGGCAAAAAGTTATCGAACAAAATGGTAACTTCATACTTTAGTTAAATGTAAAACAACACTAAAAAAATGTTTTGAATTTTCTTTTCTTAAAAAGAAACTTTTTCCCCAACCTATTATTACTTATTATGGGCAATGCAAATTCGTAATATTTTATAATTCCACCTTAGATGTTGGAAAAGGTAAGACGTATTTGTAACTTTTTAAAGAATTTTGATCTCATTTTATTCTGCCAAAAGTTTGAAGTTAATTAAAAACTCAGAAAGTAGCTGAAGTAAGCTGATTGTGAAGTATTTGAAACTTGTGAATTACAAACTACTAATAAAACATTTTTCAAATGTTGCTCGTTTTATTTCATAAATGTAGAATATATTATTGCCAATTTATTTTTTAGTTCATTTCAATTTATTTAAATTATCCTTTCCTTAAATAATTAGAATAAGCTCTATTTTCAATGCTCTTAATAATCTCGCAGAAATGCTACATTGATTTTACGTGAACTTTAATGTCGAGCAATAGAGTTCAATTTCGCGCAAAAAAATGTCGGATTTTGGGACCAAAATCCGATTACTAGTACAAAGTTATCGGATACTGGTACAATTCGACCTTTTTTTATATTTTGTTGAATTATTGTGTATTATCGTTATTATTAATGTGAAAACATTATTACACAAAAACTAGAATAAATTCTTTATCTATTTCTGCCAATTTCGTTCCTATAAGATTGGTAGTTTAATCATAATCGTCCTGCAAAGTCAGCGAAGTTCAAAACTTATCAGATATTGGGCCGTTTACCTTATCTATTAGCAAGGTGGTTTGAGACTTGCGTAAATGGTTTTTACAAAATTGTAGAATAAATAGACGCGCACACGTAAACCGGGTTATTTACGACTCAATAATTTTTAATTCAGACTAGCGCAACAAATCACGGGTCCAATAAATTAATGTCAATTACAGTTTTTGGCAAACGAGAGGAGTAGCTTTGCGAAAGCGCTGCAAAAGTGATTAAAATCTTCGCCGATGAAAATATAAGTAGTTAGACAATGTATTTATTGCATCTGTGTCTACCTATATTTAGATTGTTTTAAAATAAATAATAATAATGTATATGTATGTGTGTAACGTTTATGTATGTTTATTAATATTTTTCGTATTTAAGTAAGTTTATTATGTCTCTTTGGCTTTTATATATATTTATTATGTGTTGGTCTCAGTGCTTTGCCGATTTATAGGCATGCAAATATTAGTTTTTTTTTTTTGTCAATATTAGTCACTAGTAATAATTAGTTATTGGATACATTAATACAAATCAATTAAAAATGTTCAAAGTTACACAATATAAAATGGTTTATAGCCGGCAATTTGTTAATAATATTCTAGTGTTGCATGAATGAATAAGCTGTTTTTAACATTTGCATGTATAGTACACACTGCACACGTAAGCTTTCACGTCATTATAAGGTAATCTTGCTATCCATCCCCTAAAAGTTTCAAAAATAGATCACCGAAAAGAAATATTTTATTTAAAGTACGGAGATCCTGGACATTTAGTAGTAAATTTCATGCAGGTTAATGTTTCAAATATGAAAAATTTGATTTTTTACATACATGGAGTGTAAAATGACTATTACATAGTTTATGATAAACATTTATGAATAAATAATGACAAAATTTTATGTCAAAATCAATACTGTGCTTGCATTATATTATGTACTGTCAGGGAATGAAAGGGTTCGTCAATTTTCAAATAGATTCGTTTGCACTAGCCGATTGTTTTGATATGTTGACATTGGTCTTGCAGTACTAGTGCAAGCAAAAATCGACACTAAGGTGACGAACCTTTTCATGTCGCCACTATACATACCTACTCACAAGTATTCACAAGTATTTTGTAAAACCGGTAGAGATTAAAATAAGACACAGATTCCAAATCAACATTAATAGATTACCAGGAATTTCGCATAAAATTATAAATCTTTGTACTTGTCTCTTTCTGTATTAATTTGTCAGTAGCTGGCACATAGATGATTTGTCAGTGTTGAAGAATTTTTATTAGGTTAGTAAGAAAGGAAGCATTGTTTCTGACCTTCTTTTTATTTTAAAGTAGGACAAATATTACAGCAGCTGTGATTCATATTTTTCAGGAAAAATAGCGCTCTGATGTAATATAATATAATGATTAACTGGTTTTCACACATAATTATAGGTACATTCTCGTGACACCTAGTGTTTGAAACAAAACTCCTCTGAAATAGAATAGAATAGAATAGAATAGAATAGAATAGAATAGAAAAGAATAGAATAGAATAGAATAGAATAGAATAGAATAGAATAGAATAGAATAGAATAGAATAGAATAGAATAGAATAGAATAGAATAGAATAGAATAGAATAGAATAGAATAGAATAGAATAGAATAGAATAGAATAGAATAGAATAGAATAGAATAGAATAGAATAGACTAGAATAGAAAAAATCTTTATTTTATATAGGCCTAGCATACAAAGGCTCTTATGACACGTCGTTTTGTTTTACATTGAAAACGAAACGGCTTGATAGATATTAATGATTTTTTTTTGGTGACAGGATGTAGGTAAACTGTTTTTCAACCCATACCTAAGTGAGAAATAGCAAAAAGAAAAAGTTTTCCGGTTCAGCTACTCTTGTTAGGTACACATTTAAAGCATTCTCTCTAACTATGCATAGCCGTATGTTAGAAGTCATTATAATTTCAGCTTAAAAAGTTCTACACAGCCTACATCACCAAACCAATCATACCTACCTAGTATAGGTTTGAGACACAAGGAAATGTAGAGGCAACAAAGATTTTTAAACTCAAACAAGTGATATAACCAGGAATCTATTGGTATGGACTGCAAAAACATTTTACTTCAGAAATTTTATTAAGAAACGTTAAACACACACCGATACTTAACAAATAAGAAATCGGACACGTAATACCGCCGTGACCCTACTGCGTCGCACTCATATATTTACTTTATCTTGTTCAATACACTTAAATACAAATTAATACAACCGAAGGACCGGCTCTTAATGGCGGTACGGACTGTTTATTTTACACCTCGGGATGGGACATGCAGGTTTTATTTTCAATTTTTTTATTGGGTTCTCTCATTGAGTGAGCGCAGACATAAGATTAAGAAGGTAGGACAGATTAATTTCTTTTGCTATAATTCGCTACTTGAAAATATTCTGTATGGCACAATATGCAGGAACACCACACACAATTTTCCAACACTTTCTTCGACACACGTTTTGTCCCGACACCGACATCCTCAGGAGATGTTGACTTTACAACGCGAAATCGTAGAGCTCTACCGCAAAATAACGCCTGCTTCAATTCAAGATTAAGAAAGCTATGTCAAGGTATTAATTAAATACACCTATTCGAACTAACAAGTTATAATTAAATGAAGTCGTACCTACTTGTGCATAATTTCACATTTGTCTCATTAAATAGAAACATATTTTGATAAAATTTAGTGCATGGGATTTCACAACTTACTCGTTATTCATTATACCCGATTAAATTTTTATAAGAGTTTGTTATGCATTGTAATACCTTTAAAAGTGTACAAAAAATATACTTCAGTTAAAAAAGTAGAAGTTGGCAATTAAAACAAGGAAGCCTCATCTTATGCTCATTTGGATGTAATAATCAATCCGCACTTGATTAAAGTAAAGAGGCTAAAATCCACCATTGAAAATTTCACATTTTTAAATGTTCCTATATTAACAAAGAGTTCTCGAAAAAATACAAATTTTAACAGTTAAATTTTTTATGTATTTTGTAGAGTTATAAAAAAGGTTTGTCTTAAGACAGTATTGTCGAATGTATGCAGCTGAATGTATACGTTCCAGCTACATTGCTTTTAGCGCCTTCTAAGCGGGATACAACAGAACATATTTCTTGGAATTAACTGCTAATACCTGTAGAATTGTTGAACTATTTTTAATTTTATAAATACACTTAAAATTAAAAAAATGTATTTTTAGAAGCCATTAAGCCCCTGCGTGGAGATCTTTTAAATTTCAAATTGTGTGGCTGCTATCGCACTTGATAGTAAGTGACAATCCATCGTAAGTTTTATGCACTATTATAAAAAGGATTGCTATAATACGACTAGAGTTTTTTTGTTATACTATATGCATTTAAGCAAATTCATATTTTAAGAGGTTTAATTAATCATCAAAGTGATTCATTTACAAAAAGATCAGCCTAATATAATCTTTACGAGTTATTTTTATACGAACAATATTGTAATACCGATCTGTATTTCATATTCGAAAATTATTAATAGCTTTGTCATTATTTGAAAAACGTGAATTTTTTACACGTACAATTCAGGCATTGTAGGTACATAGCCAATTAATTATATTCAAAATGGAATGACAGTGTATTGCAAATATTTATTGTTGTTATACACAGTTGTTATGTATTAATATTTTTTCGTTTTTTGTGAAGAAAAATTTCACAAAACTCCATTTCAGGAGAGTAATGCACTTGCAGGAATTATCAAAAAATATTTAGCTGACAAAAATTGAGTCACACACTGATATTTTTGTCTTCCATTAATATATTATTTTTAAACATATCACCTTATTGCAAATGACAGACTTCTAGTATTTGCAGATAAAATTCTAGTAGTATTAGTATTTACATGCTTAATTTCATATAAACCACAGATAAATCAGAAACCAAGACCTTCTAAACCGATACTTATTGCCGATATAATATCGATATTAATATTCAAAAAATATTATCAGAGCGCCTCTGCTCGATAAGAATGTCGGGCCACACGCAGGAGGTCATTAGACACCTCCCCGAGGAAAATAAATTAAAGTAAACGAGATATCTCGTCCCATAATCTCATTGGAATAACATCTACCGTCATTTCCAAAGTGCACTTCACAATTTTTACATATATTTCTCTTTTGGAACATTAAATTTACAATCTTCTTTAGCACAAGGAGCAATGGATGTAAAATAGTGGATTTAAAACCTGTATCCTATACCGTAATAAGTAAATCCGGATCAATTAAACGCCACCCGATCCAAGTGCAGTATGAAAGGGAAATCTACTCGTAAGAAGTAATCAATGACTCTTAAATCTATTTTATGACGAAAGCTTCATGATATTTTTCTTTTTCAAATCTATATGCAAGATAAAAGGAGACTTATTTAAGAGGCAAATCAAAAACGCTTGATTTTAATGACTCTCTCGCATGTGTAACTTTTTTTTGCTTTACTGTCTGTTAATTTTCAGGTAAGTATTAGGGAATTTTTGTGACGTGACGTGAGACGTGTTCTTCTATCGGACGCTCGCGACTTCGCTTGCGGAGATTTGGTTTTATTACAAATCCTGCGGAAAGCATGGATTCTTCTTTATGAAAAAGTAGCCTTTGAGTTTTCCGCTTCAACGGTTGCGGCCGGAGTGAAGGAGCTACAAACGTACATACACACTATTACACACACACACACAAACATTTGTCTTCGATTAGTGTTCGAAAACTAATTAACTCATAAATATCTCAATTTGAAGCACAACTGATTGAAACAATATTCAAAAAAAGTTATATAAGCGTACCTACCCAATCTCGATTACCCAGTAGACATTTTATATCGACTCTAACCAGCATCAAAATCGTTGTGCACTCACAATAATAGTAACTTACGCAGTTTATTGGTAACAAAACGTCAGTTGAACATTTTACGCACGTAATACGCATACTGAGCAGGTTTTAATTGCAGCTAGTGTCCGGTTGAATCGTGAACGATCATTGGTATTCCAGGAATTCGAGGGAGGACTGTAAAACGGAGGCACTAGTGACATAAAACACTGTTTTACAACTGACCACTTTTGTAAATGTCGCGTGAGATTTATGGGTGGATAGATAATTATCATTGTCAATAAACTAAAGTTGATGCATCTATCTGTGATTAAAATGTAAATGCCGATACTCCTCACCACCAAAATCAAATTTTATTTGGTTCTCGCAATTTGTAACCTAATTTAGGATATTGCAAATCGCTTTTATACTAACATTTTGTCTGTTGTTGTTTGAAAGTTTGCTTCGAATGGACTGAATGTGTGAATGTTTTCGGGTGTGCGAGGTGTCCTGCACCAGAAGGCAACGGGGAACAAACGCGCGAGTGCCTACGGTGCCACTTGACCGCCCGACTATAGAGACCTCGCTGCCACGCTTGCTAGCTCGCGGAATAAACATATAGAAATAACATGAGACATCTCCACTGCTCTCCACTTGGTCCATTTCCACAGAAGCTAAATGGAGAGGAGACGTGGGAATAACGAAATTTGATTATTTATTCAAAATATATCCTCTCATATCTTTGGGTGGAAAGAAAGCTTTGGCCATCAAAAGATGATCTTGAACACTAGATCTGCTTTTCCACTTGTAATTATTTCTTTGACTGTACCCACTCGTACCAGCGGAGACCCGCTAATTACTTCGTACACGGATTCAATGAATCAATATTCAAAATACCAAAATCAGTAGGTGCCCTCACGACAGCCGGCACGCAACGATAAATCAAGATGAATTACAACAATGATCCGAACTTGATGTAATCCCGCATTCATTAAATTGTACGACGTCGCGCCGTCGCCTGGCTTGGTGAAAATTGGGTCGGCCACGTTCAGTACTCAAATAACATAAGTGGAAAGCATGAGATTGTTTGTGCCTGTGCCACGGAATACATAATAGTACCTAACGGTACAGAAGGCTCAGCAAGATTATTTAAAGAAATAACGTGCAATACAGTTCTTAATAGTGCCTGGATCCGCCTCCGCAAACAACACGCAACAAACGCAAAGTTGTGGTATCTTTATATCGCGTAACTTTATCTCATTCGACGTACTAAGGTTGCCTCGTAATCGGGCGCACGTAGCGCATGAAATAGGCCGTATCTACAAGAAGTAACGCGAGCAAAGTAGCCGGCGCGCGGCGGCCGTCGTGACTTACCTATAATTTTTGTGGCTTAATATAATAACACTTACTTGAGTGAATCTTTTGTACCTTAAGGTACTATTATAGTATTCTGTGGTAATGCTTCGTCGTATAAATAAAATACCTACGTATGAATGTGGTTACTGAAAATAATTCAATGGAATTCTTAATAGAGCTTAATAGACATTTCTTAAGCGTATTGACTGTTTGTATATTCCACACAAGTCTATCCAATAATATATTCCGATACATATTACAAGTCACATAGTAAGTTGTGATATGGCATGCAATGCACCTATGATGCAACTTGGCCTAATTCACAAATTAGAAATTACCCTTTTATAAAATTACTAGCTGTTGCCCGCGGCTCCGCCCGCGTGAATTACGATTTTTTTTACATATACCGTGGAATTCCTTGATTTTTCGCGGGATTCTGGTGTGATGTTATACAGAAACCTGTTCTTACTTCGCACGGGTTATTTTGTGGTGATTTTGAAACTCCTTTTTCTTAATCATAATATAAAATTTCATTAATACGTAGTTGAAAGATCAAAAGGACGATTTAAACTGTCGATATTTCAATACATTGGTACAAGTCGTGGTCACGTAGTGACCACGACCTATGCCACTGGGTCTGGGTTTGTGATTCTTATTCTTATTCTTGTCTTGTGATTTTTATTCAGCTGTGCTATTCTACAAAATGAAATAGCTGCCAAACAGCTGCCAACCTGAATATGGCATGCAAAATTGTACTCTATTACAACTGACAAATTCATAGATGCAGAGATGTACGCTCGTCGCTGTTTTGCAGAATAGCACGGCTGAAACCACGAAATATGTCAAAAATTATTAAACCATGTGAAAAGTTGTACTGGTGGTAAAACTCTTCTTTCAGAGTTCAGCCGGGTAGGTACCACTGGGATAAATTACTCTACTAACTATATTCCCCAGCCCAACATAATATAAGAGTCTTTTAAAAATCTTTGCTTCATCTCAATACAATGCAAAACATCAGAATGGGCAATGGCTATATATTTCCTTACGTATAAAAAGACCTTAGATGACAGTCAGTCGGTTAGGATCGATAAGACCCTAATAATGGTTCACAAAAAATTTGTAACTCTTAAGTTACAAGTTTTTTGTGAACCATTATCTTACCCTTTCCATATTGCGGATGATAAAGTTTAAATCTGTTCATTTCTTACCAGTGCCATCTTAATATAAAGTCAGGAAACAGTAAATAACATGACAGTTAATTTTTATTTAAAAAAAATCGGTAGTACCTATCTCAGAGTTTTACATTCAAGTTCCACATAAATTGTAGAGATGGCGCTATACGGTATAACGTAGCGATAACGCCAGTTACATGATTTTTGTTCACCCTAAAAGTGAAAATTTTTAAACCATACAAAATCTCCTGCTAAGCCTATTTATTTACGGCTGTAAGGGTACTTCAGTCTTACTTGAGCCCTACGTCCTAGCCCTAGGTTCTTTGCGCATTCCGAGTTTCAAGTCACCTACCTACTTGAACTTAAAGGTTCTGATGTCTGTAATTTCTGAACTACAAAAGTGATGATGATAAGATTTGTATGGAATAATCTTTAAAGAACCTCCTTTCTAACAAAAAAAAGAATGAATGGAATCGGACAACGCGTTAATGAATTATAACTAAAAAACGTTTGGACTTTGATGCCGTCTTCCAGGAAAACCATGATGAATTTCGGGACAAAAAGTATCCTATGTCCTACCTCGGGGTGTGAACTATAATCATGTCAAGTTTCATTTAAATCCATCCAGTGGATTAGCCGTGATGCCCGGTCGTGAAACAGACAGACAGACAGACAGACAGACAGACAAAAATTAAACAAATTACAGTTTTGGCTTCAGTATCGACTAAATAGTGTCCTCCACCAAAAATTTTCAAAATATCTTCAATGTACAGAATTCGACCCTTTACAGTTTTATTATAAGTATATAGATAGACTAGTAGGGCGCGTGGGAGCGCGGGCCACATGTGGCCCGCGGGCTGTCTTCTCACCTATAAAAGCCAATTGGAATCCGATTGGCAATGGACTAAAAGAATTACCTCGGAGCACGGTCATGGATTTAAAGATAGTTAAGGGCTGTTTGAATCAAAAATACACTGAACCTCATCGGATGAGGTTCAGTGTATTTTTTATTCAAACATCCCTTAACTATCTTTAAATCCATGACCGTGCTCCTCAATCATCATCCAAATCGTAGACCATCATCTCTTCTCATACTTTTCATAGTTTTTCATAGGCCTTGTTTATTGTCGCATTCACATTTTCCATGGAAAAATAAATTCAACCACTTTGATTTTTTTTTATTCGTCCCGTAGACCTTGAGATTCTAATTACGTCTTGCAAAGAAATCACTCTCTTATCTTTTATACTTTCCGAGATAGAACAACACGAAATTTGTATAGCGGCCATCTTGAATCCGCCATTTTGATTTTTTTTCAGCTAACTGCCAATTGGATGACGTTTCGAGTTACATTTGGTCGAGCACCCCCCACCTATCTTCGATACCATGGCTGTGCTCTTCACACGTCTCCGAAATCCTCAATCATCAGCTTTCTCGATATTTTTCTCTAGTAACTTTCCGAAAAACCGCATCACAACCTTGCATAATTACCAACTGTTAGTCTCTTCAACATTCCCCATACATTTTCTATGGAAAAATAAATTCCGCCATTTTGAATTTTTTTTCTATCCATCAAATAGACCTTCGGATCCTGATCACTTCTTGTCAAGAAACCATTCTTCCATCTTTTATACTTTCCGAGATATTGGCGAAATTCGAATGGCGGCCATTTTGAATCCGACATTTTGAATTTTTTTTCAGCTCACTGGCAGTTGGATGACATTTCAAATGACATTTGGTCGAACACCCCACCTATCTGCAATACCCTTGGCTGTGCTCTTCACCCGTCTTCGAAATCCTCAATCATCAGCTCTCGCTATATTTTTCTTCCTCATGAATTTTTCCTTTCTATACAAAACGATGAGTGAAAAAAAAAATTCCATACAAAATTGTTCAGGAGAGGTGATCAATCAGTCAATCAGCACAAGCAGCTATATATATATTAATACTAACGTGTAGGCAGTTCATGTTGATAAAAGGATATGTATGCGTATGATATTAAACCTTTTAAATATGTTGTTGGATTGTACTTTTACGTGGTCCATTGGATAGTATAGTGAGCGATATTCACCGATAAGAAACCTCAGGATATGGGCATCCAAACGATTTACGTAAACCTTTTTCATACAAGCGAACTGTAGCGCTATCTGTCATAATTCTATATGTGGCTGCTACGCGAACTACAGCGTAGTCTTACTATTGGTGGCAAAACAAACATTTTTGGCACCAATAAACAGGCGAAATTTTTTCGCGCCATCCACCCTGTCCTGATATGTCTATTGCGATAATTTTTTATCTTAAAATAAATTATTATTATATTATTTAAACCCTGTGTGACACCCTTTATTGGCTTTATTGCTGCAGATATCGACAGTTTCGTTCGTAATTTTTATAAAAATGGAATACCAGAACTTTAATATAAATACATAATATTGTTATCTTGTTATGCAACCAGAACGAATCATCACATTTGCATAAGAATAACGTGAAAAAAATGTTGACCAATTTATCACTTTTATACCGGAACTTAGCAGTTTAAGAATACGAGTTTTAATTAATTCTGAATTCCGATGTAATGCTAGGAAAATTCGATAGGAAACAACTTCGGAATAGCAATGATGACACTCCGGCGTGGGCGGACGATAATTTATATTATACTAAATATGAAGCAGAATGTTTGAACGAATTAGTTATGCTAATCATATTAAATTTATACACATAATAAAGGAACATCAAAACCCAGGCACCACATTAACCGATATCTCGAATTTATTTTAATTATGTAAATACAGAAGCCAAGACGCCCGTTCAAAGAGCTTTAAAGATTTCTGTGCAACAACAAGCTTCAGTAGAGAATGATTAAATTTCGATTATGGGCCTTTAGTAAGATTGGAAGCTTATTTTAAGTTCGTGTTCAGTATTGCTCTGTTTGATAAGATTAAAATTTTTAATTAAATTTGGAGTAATACACATAAATCGCTTTTATTATACGCACTAGGTACCATAAACAGGGGATAAATTCCCCGTTTATATCATCTAACATGAAAATCAACGTTATTTTCTTCTCCGGACGATAAAGGGGAAAAAAAGAGATGTTATACTCCGCGGATAAAACGAAGAAAAGATTCGCCAATGCTCAGGCAGTGGATAAAACTGTAGGAGAGGAAAACATTTCAGCCTCGTTTCTTATAAAAATTGTTTCTAGTTAACATGCTTCTTTTAGCAGTGCAGATAAATAAATCTAAATTATGTTTGTCATTTGGCAATCCAGTCTTTTTTTTCGCTAGAGAATGTCTGTTCACTTTTTTAAAGGCACGTTTACTTCACTAGAACACGGAAGCTATAGAAGGATGTTCCACACACTAGGGGTTATATCATAAACGTGGCCAGTAAATAACGTTTCGTTCGAGTTCGTATCAACCACATAGGGATGCTACTTCTCTCGGCGTCTTACGGTTCTGTGGTTATAGGTAGTTTTCTGTTTTCATTGGAGACATTCAAATTGACTCAGACGAATAGACATAATAACCTGGACAGGGCCGACGACAACGCGACAAAATGTCGCCAGTTAATCGATGCTAAAATGCTTGTTTTTGTTACCGATAGAATTTTGATAAATGGTGCTACTGTTCACTTTTTGGAAATCCAGAAACAACAATATACCTTTTTAAAAACCCAAATAAAAGATTAAATTCTATAAATGCAAACAGTATAAATACGCAGTTTAAGCTGTGCCTAGCTTACGTAATCGGATGGACAAACATCGAAACCGGGGCATCAAAGACAATGGCAATAAACATTCGGAATGGGACCTAAGATTAGAAAGCTACTCATAACGCTTTGAATCGCGATCGCATTATTAATTATTCCGAAGTGTCGTTAACCGTACGATTTGAATAGCCGCCGCGAACAACGGTCTTGATATTCCGAGAACAATACAATTGGGAACTACTAATGAATCAGTTTGTCGCAACGTCTACTTGTCACTGATCTAAATTTTCCGAACGGGTTTTTTCAAGTAAGTAGGTAAAATATATTTGGAAAGAATTGACTTTTTGCTGGGCCAAGTACAATCTGGGTGCCTTTAAGAGAAGAGTGAATAGGCATTTTCTAGGCAAGCTCGCTCCATCCTAGACCTTATAATTTCTGCCCATCAGACATGATTGTTGACTATAATTATTAATAGGCGCAAGCCTATTAATTATATACAAAAAAATATATTTTGTAAGACCACTATAGAGGTGTTCAAGTAATATTAATGTAGCGTAAAATCAGACTGTATGAACAAAAACTTGCCAGATCCTATGACTATGCGTTCAAATGTAGAACTTATGAAGTTCAACTAGGAATGAAATACTTAGGTCTACAGTGCATTAAAAGTTACACTTGCTGTATAGTTACCATAGCGTTACCATACCATTAGCGGTTGCCTTACCCCTTTCAACTTAGTACGATAACAGCTTCGGCTAAATTGTTATTAATATCGGTTGAAATTACAGACAAACATTTATATTATGTAGTGTGTAAAAAATAGACAGAAATAGCGGAATATCCAAATTATATAAGAAAGGTCTAGTTTATAAGGCCTGTTACAACGTCTTAATTGATACATTTTAAAGATTTCCTGACTAGCAAGAGCGATACTTACATACGACATAACTAATTTGTATTGCAACACCATTTGTATAATGTGAGTAAAACCTATGAATCAGCAGATTTTTGGGAATCGATGCGCGAGTCACTGTCTTGAATTTTTTTTTTTATCCTTAGCATGATAGTTGACCACATCAATTAACTTCATGATGATTTAGTTTGGGGTCAAATTTCAAAAGTTAGAATTTAACAACATTCAGATCGCCAGCAGGAAAAGTGGTCATGTTTTGCCTTTAAAGCGTATGAAAAAAACTTACGGGCTATTCTTAGACCTACCGAATGCAGACAAAAATTTTCATAAAAATCGGTCAAGCCGTTTCGGAGGAGTTTGGTTACAAACACTGGATTAGAATAGAATTTTATATATTATGAAATCTTATTAACTTATCTGAAGGTCTATTTCAGATAAATGTAGAGTTCAATCACCTTATTAATGTGCTTGAAATAGATAATGGATTACATACTGTATGCAAGATGAGGATGGATCAAGGAATGCGGATTTATTTGCAATAGAAAGCACCGAGATCGTGTGAGTACGGGCGAAGTTGCAAATATTTGCACGGTTACGTCACTCCAATATAAGGTGCGTACGTGCTTTTACCGCTAACAAACAAACATTAATATGGGAAGCTCGCCTCTGCCAATGTGCCAGCCAACGCTGCCCCCTCAAAGATGGCCATTGTCTTTCCAAAACGTGACTTCAAATGTTAATTGGACGATTAAAAGTCGAATGCGGGTCATTTCGACCATTACCCGCGGAGCCCTTTTGAATATGTATAATAAAATTAATAGATAAAGCGAGCACTCAATTTGTGTTAGGTTTCTAATGAGGTTATGTGCTTTCTTGTCACAAATGGCCTTTGCGCGTTGAATGCGCAAGCGCACAGCCGGATGCGCGAAATGGTATTTGTTGTATGGCTAACTGTTTGAGTCGGATGCGGAATATTGTATTAATGTGTTGTGCTGTGGGAGCTTAGACTTCTATCCTAGTTATTACAGTTTTGCATTTCTAAGCGGCAGTCGATGCGTGATTTTATGCACATGTTGCGTGATTTTATTTTTACTGCACGCTATCTCGCTAAATTTGCTCCGTTCAAGTACCTTGTTTTATAATTTCATTTAGATTGAAACCTGACGGATACCTACTACTTATACCTAATTATTATAAAAAATATGAAAACAATAAACTACAGACTCGTTTCAAGAGTTGAAAATTAATGTTTCTTTGATATATTATTGTTCGATGTAGTTGGCAACACATACACGGATAAAGCACACGAAGATTAGAAAAGACTAAAGACAATAAAACTGTAAATTTTACAAAGAAAGTGTTATACCGTAAAGAATGCCATTGCTTGGAGACGCGCCAAACGGTATAGTATTAAATGATACTTGATAGTTTCTACAATCTATATAATTTTCTATCGTAAAAAAGCCAAACATTGGTTAAATAGATAGTCGACTTGTAGTTATCACCATAATATATATGCTATAAATATCATATTTACAAGAGCCTGTACGTTAGACCTATGTGAAATAAATATATTTTGAGTTTGAGCTTGATGTATGTAATGTCCTGTTCTTTAATTAATTAAACATAGGGCTTTTATACCTAATTGCAATAAAACAATAATTCAGTGGTTAAAATCAGTCAACATAATTAATCGTTGCATAATCTAACGATAAATAATAGCAGAATTGCATAATAATACAAACAAATCGACTCGAGTCGACTTATGCCAACGTACTCGTATGACTCACAGCGTTTAATGTTATTCTGAAAACGAGTTACTTGGTGATCATGGACAGCTTGCTAAGTGTAAACTCAGCTTAGAATTTAAGCTCGCTAGTAGTAGAGACATCCTGTTTTGTTATTACATATCTATTTTTATAGTCAATACAAGAAAATGGAGCCCTCATACGATCAGTAATCATTTTGTTGTCAGTCTCTTCTTCTGTCTGTCCTTCACAAACATTTATTTTAGTATAATCACCAACTCTTCTTTTTATTTTTATTTTTAACTTGTACCATCCCGCGCTTCTTTCAACAAAACTTCTTATCAAGGGTTACCTGTAAGAGATTGCTCTAGCAATAAGGCTGCTTTTGCGCTCACTGTGTGTCTCTATCTATATTTTCTGCATGTGTGTGCTATAAAGTTATATAAATAAATAAATTGCATAAATTGATAACAAATAATGAGAACAGGTCTTTGTGGGTGGATATATCTAACAGTCGATAATTATTAGGAATTATCCTTAATCCTATTTAGATTTTTCATATCCGAGGTAGAAATTTTACATAAAATCTATACAAGACATATTTTCTGTGTCTGGTAGGACAAAATATCTGGATAGAATAAGTTCCCAAGTACATATAAAAGGCTAGGGTGACTGACTGACTGATCTATAAAGGTACAGCTCTGACCACTGGACGGATAGGGCTTTTTGGCATACGGTAAGGCAACCGCAACGAAAAGTAAAATCTGTGACGAAAAGATTCTTGAAACGCCTCAAATAAAGATTATATAATTTATTATATAAAAAAAATATAAGTCACTTAAAAATAGATCGTAAGTAGATAGGTAATTAATAATATTATGCAGCTGATAACCATTTTGGTTAAAACAATTAAACAAAAAAGATTAAGACACTTATCAGTCCTACAAAAGTCTTATATTTGGAGCTTCAGATAGAAAGAAAGATTCAGATCTTCCGAAATAAATTATCTTAAACAGACACCCATCAGAGTATCCACTCTCACGGTTCATTATGTTTCTTTTCACTTAAGAATAGCTGGTTAACTGCCAACATACTATTATTTATGCTCGTTGTATACTATGTATACTTACTATGTATATTATATTATGTACGAGAAAACATTTCTGTTAACGATAAACGCATATTTTATTACAGTTCTATTGTTATAACTACGGCTCCTAATTACTATGAAAAATGTAATGCTCACTTTTTTTAGGGTTCCATACCAAAGTGGTAAGAATGGAACCCTTATTTGGCTTTGATTTAACTGAAAATCGATGAGACAAACTAAAAGACATGTATACAAGATTTCTTTTACTCTAGAACGGTAAATAATCTTCACAATCTTGGATTTCAGTGGCGAATTAATTAACAGTGAGAGTGACTAGCTATATGCTAATCAATAAAATAATAATAAAATCAAGATAAAAGACAGTTAATAGAACTTAACGCAAGTTCATCTTTTAACAATATATTTATCTACGCTCATTGCTTAAAGTTCGAATTATGAAATCAAAATGTGTCACATATTGACCTACTTTATTCACAGACTTCTATAATTATTAAAAAGTTATTCATTATAACATAGCTGTACTATGGAAATATCTCTAGATTGTTGAATAATTTCTATTACGATACGCGGCTCTGGGTTCCTGTATTTTTGTGTGTCGTCGTCACAGACCAGGGAATAACTTTCTTTTCTCTGTGGTCGTCATAGCCAAAAGAGAGTGTAGAGCCAATCCTCAATTTTGTTTTTTTTTTTTTATATAAGGAGTCCACAGACAACATTTAGTTGGTAGTCATGATCGACCATAGACAACAATTAATTCACGGAAACAATAATTTTTCCCTGCCTTATATGACTGATTAAAAAGTGTGTTCATACAGAATATTGAAAAGAATTATGTATAATTTTTGATTATTTAATTATCCACTAAAAATATAGTTTATCTGACTTCTATAAATATTTTTCTACTCTTTTTTGTTTCATGACTTTTTTAACAGACTATACGCAGTTTGCAACTGAATTTTGGCGCCATACCTAACTTTTAACATTTCAATGTATTATTTTTGTTACTAAGTCAAAACTTAGCGCGGAAAAATGTCTAGCAGTGAAACGTACTAAAGAAAATTTAACTCCACCTGACATTTTAGTAATTGCAACAAAAATTACCCACAATCTTTTACCAACAAAGTGAAGTATATACGACAAACGTTAGCAAGATTTTATGGTTTGGATTTATGATAATTTGAGCGTAGATAAAGTAGTGTATGAAACTCTACATAATTAGGTATTAAAACACTCGTGTGATACTATTAAAAAACTCGCCTGCGGCTCGTTTTTTAAACTCACACTCATGTTTTAATACCCCCCATTATGCATCCGTTTCATAAACTACTATTATATAACTATTCTAGCTAAACCGTAAACATGATTTTGCCGTAGAAATAAATGAGAGTTAAGAAAAACAATTTATAGTTACTATTCTCAGACCTATCGAATATTCACAAAATAAATACCTATTTATCCATTTCATAAAACCAGTCAAACTGATTGGAAGAGTTTTGTCACAATATTGGACACCAGGATTTTATTATAGTTACCACCCTACCAGCAAAGACGCACCGCCAAGGCGATGCTGTGTAGATACCGTTAGTGATGAGTTTACTTACCCCCTCCAAGTAAGTATGATAACACCTTCAGCTGCATTATCACTTACTTTACTTATTAGGTGAGATCGAAGTCGAGTGCTAACTTGCATAGTGTAAAAAATACAAAATTTATAAAACTCTGCTTTTCATAAAATGCCCTGTAGATCATGACAATTATTTTTTGTTGTTTAAATGGAATAGGGACATACTTTGCGATGAATTAACATACATTTATTTTATTGCAGCATTAAAACGGGATCAATTCAAAATTCATAATGCACAGCCAATACATAGGTACATTACCTGCAAACATACTCCGAAAATAAGAAGTTTCGTGCGAGATTCGCATTGCATTAATAAAGGGTTTATTGAACTTTAGTAGATTTTGAAAAGATTATTAAGTATACACATTAGGTATATTTTTAAATAAATGAAGAATGAGTAACCCCACGAAATACCCTTTCCGAGTATCGTTCGTGACAATGCAAACAAAATAATAAAAATCGCGACGAGAATTCACAATTAGACACTCACGGGGAATTTCGCAAATGTGAAGAAAAACAATGAGTTACTTGTCGTATAAATTGTGTCTTATACATGTCGCAGACTAACAATGAAACTGGATTTCTCACTTTAAAACTAAAAACTTTGATTCATTAAAAACTTAAAAAGTCATCTACGTATTTACGAAAATAATTGCTAGTTACTTATAACCATTTGTATTAAATAATGTGAATAAAAAGAGACACAAATATACGTTTTTGCTAAGAATGCCGAAGCAACTAAAACGTTCGAATGTTAATATAGACCTGCCTTTGTATGATACAGAGGATCCAGAACTTTGAATTGCATTGCTATACGACGCACTGCACTGCGCTCGTTATCCTAAGAGTAAGAACGCCTATTGCCGAGTAATTTTTCTAGCTAAAGCGCCCTTCAAAGAGAAACACAGTACAGTATCAACAGTAGTACTACATACAGTTTAAAGATATTCTGTCCTTCTTAACGCTGTGATAGTACCTACGCAGTTAGCGCTGGACCGACGACCTGAAAAAGGTCGCTGGTGGGGGTGGAAAGGAAGAGGAAATGGGTGGATGAGGAAGGCGGAGGACCGGGCGTGGTGGCGCGCTCTCGGAAAGGCCTATGTCAGTGAAGGTCAATAGGTTGATTAAGATTAAAATAAGACTCAGTTACTGCTCCACAATACAGTAGCCACCTACCAGCAACAGTGTTCCCTAAAAACTATAACATGGGGTTATTCAAGGGGCGGATAAACAAATTTCTTAAGCGCCGTTTGCAGTTCCTCTGGTGCTGCAAATGTCCATGGGCGGCGGTGATCGCTTATCATCAGGTGACGCGCCCGCTCATTTGCTCGCGTTTAAACTACAAAAAAAAATAGCTATTAGCCATGGTTTAGATATAATCTAAACTTATAATAAAACTGTAAAGGGTCGAATTCTGTACATTGAAGATATTTTGAAAATTTTTGTTGGAGGACACTATTTAGTCGATAGTGAACCCAAAACTGTAATTTGTTTAATTTTTGTCTGTCTGTCTGTCTGTCTGTCTGTCTGTCTGTCTGTCTGTCTGTCTGTCTGTCTGTCTGTCTGTCTGTCTGTCTGTCTGTCTGTCTGTTTCACGACCGGGCATCACGGCTAATCCGCTGGATGGATTTAAATGAAACTTGACATGATTATAGTTCATACTCCGAGGTAGGACATAGGATACTTTTTGTCCCGGAATTCATCATGGTTTCCCTGGAAGACGGTATCAAAGTCAAAATGTGTATTTAGTTATAACTCATTAACCCGTTGTTCGATTTCATTCATTCTTTTTTTGTTAGAAAGGAGGTTCTTTAAATATTATTCCGTATAAATTTTATCATCATCACTTTTGTAGTTCAGAAATTATAGACATCAGAACCTTTATCGATGAGTTCAAGTAGGTGACTTGAAACTCGGAATGGACAAGCACCTAGGGCTAGGAGTTAGGACGTAAGGGCTCAAGTCAGACTGGAGTATCCTTACAGCTGTAAATAAATATGCTTAGCAGAAGATTTTGTATGGTTCAAGATTTTTCACTTCTAGGTTGAACAAAAATCATGAATTTATCACCACGTTGTACCGTATCGCGCCATCTCTACAAATTATGTGGAACTTGAATGTAAAACTTGGAGATAGGTTACCGATACTACCGAATTTTTGTAAATAATAATTAATTGTCATGTAATGTACTGTTCCTTGACTTTATATTAAGATGGCTCTGTTGAGACATGAACAGATTAAAGTTTTCACTTTTGTGGAAATTCCCAGAGTGCCACGTCTTTTTTTATCATCCGCAACATGGAAAGAGTAAAATAATGGTTCACAAATATTTTTAACTCTCAGGTCTTAACTGGTCCTAACCGATTGACCGTCATAGGCCTTTTTATACGTAAAGGAATATATAGCCATTTCCAATTCTGACACTTGGGATTGTATTGAGATGAAGCAAAGATTTTTAACAGACTCTTATGTTGGGCTGGGGAATATTTTTAGTAGAGTATTTTATGCCAGTGGTACCTACCCGGCCGAACTCTGAAAGAAGATTTCTACCACCAGTACAACTTTTCACATGATTTAATAATTTTTCACATATTTCGTGGTTTCAGAATAAAAATCACAATGAAAAGGACGATTTTAACTGTCGATATTTCGATACATTGGTACAAGTCGTGGTCACGTAGTGACCACAACCTGTGCCATTGGGTCGAAATATCGACAGTTAAAATCGTCCTTTTGATCTTTTAACTACTTATTAATGAAACTTTATATTAAGATTTAAAAAAAGGAGTTTTCAAAATCACCACAAGATAACCCGTGCTTAGTAAGAACATGTTTCTGTACAAAATCACACCAGAACCCCGCGAAAATCAAGGAATTCTACGGTATATGTAAAAAAACCGTAATTCACGCGGGCGGAGCCGCGGGCAACAGCTAGTATAACTTAATATTTAGGTATGTGTTCTGCCAAATAGAGACAGAATTAGCGTGATCAACTTCGCTCAAAGATCTTAAAATAAAACCCGGATTTCATCATTAATCCGCAACTCAATATAATGAGCGTGTCAAACCATCTGTCAATGGCGGTATGGGACGGCATATCTTATAATTATACAGGGGCATACGTCGAATAGCAATCGCATATTGGCTGGATCGCGAGAATGAACTGCAAACAATGCTGAACGCATTTCGAATGCGCGGGCGCATGTAGCGCCTCGGATCAAGATTTCTCGGTCGCGATCTAGAAACAGGTGCGTGGACACTTTTTCTGATACGTGTTTGATTACTGGAAGCCTGTATTTAGAATTAAACAGGATGTGTGTAGACGTTATAAAGTGCAGTTTCTTTTGTTGTTACATCAAGTATTTTTCTTGATTGTGTTTAAATATTATTTACTTCTTCTACGCTTATTTTAGTTTGGTATACCTAGCCCGCAGGGCGATCGGCTTAAAATCATAATTAAAGAACTCCATCAATGTCAATACGTGATTTTCAAGCGGTCAACACCCATGTTTTGACATTCATACAGTTATTTAATGATTAAAACACTTTTAGTCGATCGCCCTACAGTTCCTAAATATTCGAGGCATCAGGACTTTTGATTTTTCAGAGAGTATTGGATTTGTGATGACTAATATCATTTATTTGGGCTACTTGATGATGAAATAGTTGCTTGCCTAAAAGTGTTTTCAGAGTTATGTTAGAATTTGGCTTGACACGCTACCGCGTGTCTTCATTTATATGTCAAACCCTACTTAGCCAGGATAGTGAGCTTAGATATTATTCTTAGTTTGCTCTGGATACTATCTCCAAAAGAATCAATAATAGCGGGGCGCTTTCTGCAGAGACTTGGGACTTAACTTTCACTCCCAGGGAGGAAATTAAGGAAACACAAGGACGTCATCGGTCCTAGTATCTCGACCTGACGAGATAAATCTGCAGACATGACAATAAAAGCGATACCTGGTTGGATGCATCATGCAGGAGAATAAGATTGATTAGATAATTATTTTGCTTTGTGGTTTTACCATGTTACGATTCCATTCCTTCAAATGATCTGCAGAATTTTTTAAAGTAATACTTATTATGTACGTAAAGTAAATTGTTTTAGGCACAATCATCTTATAATTCAAGTCACGGCCCGGGCAGTCGCTATTACACGTGCTTTGCGGTACAGTTAAAAAGGCGTACGGTGCCAAATATGCGCTCCGTAACTATTTACAGCCTATATACGGCTTATAAAGGCAGCACCGAACGGCAAAAAGAGTCAACAGTAACGCGTTATCTCTCTTTAATTCTAAATCCAGCCGTATTTGGTAATCTAAATTGTTTTATTTTGGGTAGATATGAACTATAATTGCAACGATGCGCAAAAATTTGTTACCGCAAGTAAATTTTTTGGCCTTGCATAGGTAAATCACACAATCCTTCTACACAAGTCTACTAAAAAAATGCTACTACTATTATATCTATATTTTTCCTAAATGTTAAACTTTTTTTATTTCTATTTTTTTTCAAGTTAAATAATATAAATATGCTCCTAGGAATCTGGAATCTAAGAAAAGATTAGGCATTAGCATCTCATTCATTTTAGATGGACGCATGGAAAGTGACAATGACTGTGGTAGTTTAGACATCTTTCCCTATACCGCTATTTTCCCAATCCTATCCTGTAGAGTTACAGCCTCTTGTTTCCGTCACTACTGTTATTCCATCGACGCCAGTCACTATTGGTTTATTTAGAGATCCTCTTTAGATCTTCTGCCACACTATCTGCCCAAATTTTTTTTCCTGCTGCTTTCTGGTCTCTTTTACTGAGGAATCTACTTGATCATGATTTTCACTGCCATAGAATCCAAAATTCAATCCAGGTTGGCTGTTGTGACTTACAAAACCTGACGATGGTCCCAGGTCCTACAAGAACATCTAGCTCGTGATTCATGCATTGAAAGTATTTGATGTCAGATTCTCATTCCTAATCAGATATCATGAGTTCAATTCCAACGTATATCACGCATAGGTTAACTTTCCATAAGCACCGGCAACGCAAGGGGGTGGATGGCGAATTGAAAGCTTGCTTGCCTCATAAAAAGGAGTTGAGACTAGATATATATAAGTTTCAAAAGATAACAATTCTAGGTTTACTGCAGAGAATAAATTAAGTGACAGTTGTTCATATTGTGTACGACTGTCATGTTATTTGGTATACACCATTTTGCAATTTGGTAAAAACGCACCTTTTATGGAGATCCCCTCGTTAATAACCAACTGCGAGGAGCGGCATCTCACAACTCGAGCGGTACTTTTATTCTGTCTAAGATACACATCTCAAACGTGAGTGTTGTTCCTAAGTACGCACCATATATCTATGAATGTCTTTATTACTGTTGCTTAAAGTCATTTGTTAGATTTTCTCATAATGATTGCCCCCAAAACGAGTGTGCCGTCAAAAGCTTTTGTTCTAATCGCTTGAAAGACTTGTTCACGTTCGCTCTTCTCGTTATAACGTATCCTGCTTGTGGAACACTAGTACATGTCTGTGACTTCATTTATGCTTCACACGTAGGTACTAAACATGCAAAAATGTAGGTGAATCACTTCTATTATTACTGTTCCTACCTAATTTAGGAAATGAAAATTTACTTTAGGGACGTTGGGAATTTCTTGGGATGGGAAAAACATTGAAATCGCGAAACAGTCACCGAAGTTTTTATATATGTATTCGAAGTGTAACCTGCTTGTAAATTTTTTCTATATTGTGTTTTGGATCCAAAGTGCAAAGTCTATTTTTTTGTAGTAAATTGTCTTTAAAAATGATAATGTCTTCTATACCTATAACTTGCTGCTTATTAAACTTTTAAGCAAACTTTCATCGTCATCAACAAAAAACAGTTTTTCAGGAGTTTAAAATGTAAGTTAATTATGACTAAAATCATTGCGGTATAAAACACATTGTATAATTTTAACATTATTTTTTGGGTTAAAACATCCATTTAAAACTAAGAATGAAAATGTTGTTATAACTTGAAGTCATAAACGGAATATCTCAAAATCTTATAATCTTTATTGCACAAGTTTTCATTTACATTGACTAAATTTAATATAATTTTGAAAGAACAAAATGGATTCCAAAAAGGTAAGTCAACAACCTTGGCATGTTTTTCGTTAATTAAAGAAGTCATTGAGTGTATGGATAAAAAAACTCCCGTAACAGCTATATTTTTTGACATGAGCAAAGCCTTTGATCACGTGTGTCACGAAAAGCTTCTGAATAAATGTGATAAATATGGCATCCGGGGGCAAGCAAGTGAATGGCTTAAAAGTTATCTTTCGGACCGAACTCAATATGTAGAAATCTCAAACTATAATGATAAACAAGAAGTTATACGTCACCGATCAGATATTAAACAAAATAATAAAGGTGTGCCACAGGGCAGCGTACTTGGCCCGCTATTATTTATAATTTATATTAACGACTTACCAAATATTACTGCGCACAAATGTACACTTTTTGCCGATGACGTCGCTGTTGTAGTGAAATGTGACAATAAAATGACATATAACTTAGAGTTAAATAATACAGTAAAAGACATAATCGAATGGCTTGATAGCAATTATTTATCGGTAAATTTAAAAAAGACTACGTATATGCAATTCTCTAACAAAAACGGTAGGGGCAGTAACATAAATATAAATTACTGTGATGAAAATATTAAAGAAACTCAAGTAGTAAAGTTCCTAGGGATAACTTTGGACGACAAATTATCATGGAAATCACACGTTGACAAAATAAGCAAAAAAATAAATCAGTATGTTTATGTTTTGAGGCGTCTGTCCAAAACAGTTAGTAGGGAGACAGCGCTAATGGCGTATCACGCATTCGTTGTTTCGTCACTAAGGTATGGACTTATTGTATGGGGGAACTCGGTGGATATAAATCGTTTTTTTATCGGACAGAAAAAATGTATCAGGGCTATTTGTGCAGCAGGCCCCCTAGACTCTTGTCGACCGTTATTTGTTAAATTGAAAGTTCTAACGTTACCATGTTTGTACATTTTGGAAGATTGCTTATTTGTTCGGAAAAATATGTCTGGTTTATATGTTAAAAAAAGCAAATATGTAGAATTCAACACAAGGTATCCAGAGAGGCTCGTACTTCCTACATGTAGAACCACGTCACGTAGCAGGAATTGAAATGAAATGAAATGAAATGAAATGAAATGAAATGAAATGAAATGAAATGATATTTATTCATGAAAATGTACGTTACAATAAGATCTTAAAGTGTTTATTACCGATTACATTCTACCAATAATATTGGTGTATGAATATTAATGTCCTAAAAGTAATAACAAAGTGAATAATATTAATATAAAGTAGTAATATTATAGCAAAACATTATCAATTAATTTATTTTGAATTACTAAGAATTTAAAATGTTATCGTCCATAATATAATCCTTAATGTCATAGTAGAGTTTATTCGTCAACAGTTCAAAAATTCTATTTTTAAATATTGTCAATGGCTTATCACGTACACTATCAGGTAGTTTGTTAAACAGAGTTATTGCGGTGCAATATGCGCTTTTAGAATAAATGTTTAATTTTATTGGCGGTACACATATTTTGTTTCTCCGACACGTTCTAAGACCTTCGTTATTATTATGAATGGGAAAGATGTTATTGTACTTTTTTACAAATAAGAGTATTTGATATATATATAGACACGGAAGTGGAAGTATTTTTAATTTCTTGAATAGAGGTCTACAAGTATCCAAGAAATGAGCACCGCACATAGATCGAATGCATGCCTTTTGTCTGATAAATACCTTGTTGGCATCTACGGAATTGCCCCACAGGATTAAGCCGTACTGCAATAATGACGATACATACCCGTGATACGCCAGTAGAGCCGTCTTTAAGCTTGAAGTTTTACTAAGCTGCCTTAAAACATAAGTAAATCTATCAAGTTTCCCGCATAGTTTTTCTATATGATCCTTCCAGCAACAATGGTTGTCAAGTAAAACGCCGAGGAAAGATACTGTATTGACTTCCTCAATTGGCAGCGAATCGTATTTGATATTTAGACTTAGGCGGATACTTCCATAAGTAAGGAATTGAACATATTTTGTTTTATTTGTGTTTACTGATAGGTTATTAGCATCTAGCCATTCCTTAGTTCTATTCAGTGTGGAATTAATTTCATTTTCAATTAGGTTTCTGTCATTACACTTAACTGTAATTGTAGTGTCATCCGCGTATAGGACACAGTCATGAGCAATGTGATCTGGAAAATCGTTAATGTATAACAAGAAGAGTAACGGTCCAAGGACGCTCCCCTGTGGTACACCGTATGGATTTTGATCCCTATAAGAACAACGAAACTTATTACAATGCGAGTTAAGGGTTTGTTGGATTTCCACACATTATTTTCGGTGTTTTAAGTAGCTTATCAACCATTTAAGTCCGTTGCCCCGTATCCCATATCGCTCTAACTTTTCTAACAATGTTTTATGGCAAACTAAGTCAAACGCTTTTGACATGTCAAGAAATATCGATACAACACCCATTTTTTCATTTAGGCCCTCTGTTATTATTTTGTTAAGCCAGAAACAGGCCAGTGTAGTGCTATGTTTTTTCCTAAATCCAAATTGCTGAGATTTTAATTGTTATGTAATGTCAATAAAAATTTATAACAAGATACCACAAACAATAAAAAAACTCCCTTTAAAAAGTTTTAAAAAGAAGCTACGTGAATGGCTCATGGGCAAATGTTATTACTCAATAGGCGATTTCATGGAAGATAAAATTAATATTAAAGATTAAATTATAATTAATTCTATTAATATAACATTATTATTATTGTTAAATCTAGGTTCATTTATAAACACAATTAATATTTGCACACCCGTCTGTGGGTAAAAACACATTGACTCCTTTGTTGTTTGTATTCCACCTGTATTTACGTGTTTTTATGCAAATAAATTCATTTCATTTCATTTCATTTCATTTCATTACATAAGTATTTAAATTATCTAGTTTATAACAAAATAGTACAAAATAAAAAGAAAGCCGTAACAATTTAGCAATTGTATAATTTTTAATGCGTAGGTTTGTGCGCTGTACGCTTTATGAACTTCTTCAAAAAAGTACTTATAAAAATCCAAACTTTTGATAAGAATCGAAAATAAATTAAATTCGCGAATGTTTTAAAATTGAAAATGTGACAGTTTAATTGGTCGTTTAGCAAACTTTAAGGCTCGTTGACATTCCTTACAATCGAAATTAAAATTCCCTTACTCATAAAATGTTTAATAAATTTGCATATTTTTAAGACAACATGATATTTTCGTTAGGTCTTGATTTAGATCGCGGCATATTGGGGACCCAGCTTAGTACTAAAAAGGCTTTTTATATCCAAGGCATGGATAGAGTACTCCATTACCTTCTCAAACGATTTGGCACTCGGAAATACCTACTCAGAATTATAGACAACTTTTGAAAACCTTTCAGATGATGATCGTGATCTATGGTTCTTTAGTATGGACTCCAGTTCCATTCTAGTACGAGTACATCTAAAAAAAACACGACTAAGAACCAGAAAATAATAATTTTTCATGTCGATTACCCATTGCATATTCAACAAAAGGTTACGTATTAAATATTAGTACAACACTCTTTAAGACCGCCATAAGAACGAGGAATTGGCACCAAAATCGTGGACTATTGCCAAATCGGCGAGGAAAGCGGTGAAAGATTAAATACATCCTTACACGTTAGAGACAAGTGTTTTATCACATTCGTAAGTGCCTATCAATAATTCATATCGTCGATGTTATGCGCAAATGCGACCGTTACTTGGAAGGCTTACACCATTCATTAGTAGTTTCGCCGTGGCTCGCTTTGGCAAAACCGCTGCGCCATTATAGCGCTGAAAACTGATGTAGAGTTTACTGGATGCGCCTTCGTTTAGTCTTGGTTTCTGTAAGAGGCGGCTCTGATATTATTTTAATGTGTCCACCACAGACTTGTATACCTACTAAAGAAAGGGCGAACAGCGCGAAAAAAAGTCACCAGTTTATGGGTGTCATTAGTATACCAACAGTAGGTATAAAGCCACGCGGATGACGCTACTGTTGGCTTGTATGAAGAAGGTTTACGTAAAATGTTCGGATCTATCTTTACTATTTGTATCTATTGTGTCCACTCATTGTAGTTGCACCTAGCATGTTACATTGCAATAACATTATTAAAATTCTGCCTGAAAATCTAACTCCTTAATCCAAAAGAGCAAGAATCCTTGCCGTAACAACTCAGCCTCCTGCTCATCAAACCAAATATCAATGGCAAATAAGGTTGGACATTCATAATGTTCACATGCATTTTGTTTTTTACTTACCTCATTTCATACTCTTAGGTACCGCTTTTCCTATACTAAGGTTATCTGTGAGAGAATGCTTAAAGAAGGTCAACATTGGCCTAAGCCATAGTACGAGTAGCGATAAGAAGTATAGCCGTCTGTGCACCGCTAGTAACTCAAACGGCAGTCAGGATGGCGACGTTTGCCCAACTAGTTCATTTTTGGGCAATCGTACAAGTTCTTTGGGAATAATGCCGACAATTGACATACATCAACAGAAAAGTAGTTGTTAAGCACCACGAAAGTCGTTTAATTTACAGAAATCAAAATAAAATGGCACTTCCACGATCTCTACATCGGTATAACATTGCTACGCCATTCATATAGTGTTCGTGTATTGACGATTTAATTACACTTTTATCAGGCTGTCAGCAAGCTGGCGATGTGGGTGTCCAACGCTAGTGTGCTGATATTATGATATAAGAATAGACATATTCCCTGGACAGTGCGGACGGCGCGAAAAATGTCGCCGGTTAATGCTTGTTTGCCCGGTGCCAAAAATGCTTGTTTTGCCAACAACAGCAAAGCCACGCTGTTCGTCTACCTATAGAATTTTGACAGATGGTGCTACTGTTTGCTCGTAGGTACGAAAAAGGTTGACGTAAATTGTTCGGATGTCCATATCCTGAGTTTTCTTATCAGTGGAAATAAGCTATATTATAATACACAGAACGCAAGCAGTGTTTTACTATTCTATAAATGAAGTGCCAATTTGTATAATGGATCTAAGTATTTATTTTCAGTGTGCCTATATTATGGCCATAGTAATCTTGATGATACTATATCAAATTATGTGTCAAAAGCGAATATATTTAGAGTTTCTTCAACATAAATATTTTGCGAGGGCAAATTGCATGTTCCTTTTTGGTTTTAGTTACATGGTAGCTTGGAAGTTTCAGTGAACAGAAACAAGTGTTACTAGAATAGTTTCGTGTAACTGTAATAGTACATCAATGAAATCATTGTAGACTCTTACACCATACTCGTTACCTCCGTAACATAATAACTCTCTAAATTTTTATTTACGTCTACATTGTTTACTTAATTTACGTGTACGTCGAACAAAGCAAAGGGCATAAAATCAGGAGCCGTAAAACATTAAACACTCATATTAGTACAAGGTGTTGGATTTTCGATTCGAATCTCCATTCGGATTCGCTGTACCAGACCAGGTTCACTTATCACGATCATGATCGAAGAATCTGCAGGAAACCGTCTCGACGTACTTATTTTAGATGCCCGCCGCGCGCGCGCTACTTTGCTCGCATTAGTTCTTGTACGACGTCTAAGGCTGCCTCGCGATCGGGCGAACGCAACGCCCGATCGGCAACCTTAGTACGTCGAATGAGATAAAGGTACGCGATAGAAAGATACCACAACATTGCGTTTGTTGCGTGTTTGTTGCGTGTTGTTTGCGGAGGCGGAGCCGGCGCTATTGCGAACTGAATTGCACTTTTTGTGTCAGCACTACAGTCGCTATTTCTTTAAATCATCTTGAGCCTTCTGTACCGTTAGGTACTATTGTGTATTCCGTGGCCGTACAATCTAACTACATGCAGGAAGTAACCGAAAACGTATAACGTTATCGAATTATTGTATCTCGTACTAGCTCCGCTGAACACAAACATCTGTCTCTCAATAAATCACCAACCTGTAATTCGTCGGGAGTTCCCTCATTTTCGCAAGCCAAAATGCATTTTCCATTATGTTCATGTAACAGCACTACATTTAAGTTAATTATAGGATTATGGCGGGTTGCATTTAAAGTGGTATTTTGGTAATATAATAGTCAGATGGCACGCCCGATAAGTTCTAACCCGATACTTGGAAAGGTGGACTCATTACGCATTCGGGGCGCGAATCGAGCCGGGAACAAACGAATATAATAATTATGAGCCGAGTGGATTAACGGTTGGCTTTGGTGTTTTTCTTTGTATATATATTCAAGCATAGGAGTATTATTCTTTTGGATTTAAAAGTGAAATTGTGGGTCTCACGAAGGTTAATGTAAAAAACACGGATTTCCTTACATAATTATAAGAAATTGCAGTAAGTACGGACGTCGGATATGTACTGCTAATAATAATCACTGATACATTTAGGTATAAGATTGGTAAAGGTTTTAATACTAGATTGCTTTAGCAATAAAAATGCCTTTGCACTCATTAGGTAGATTCTGTTATATTGTGTGTCTCTATATGTATGTTTTTATGTGTAACATAGTACCTGTACTTGTATATCTACAATTATAGAGTTTCATAGAGGCATTTATTAAAGTGCGAGAGTGGGTACGAGCCCATGAATATTGAAAAAACTTAATCAAAACTAATAAAGTAGATAATAATACTTACTGGTTTTTAACAAAGATAGGAATAGGTTAAACCCTTCAATAATCTTAAACTTAATAGTTAGCCTAGATCAAGCAGTTTCTACATATCTTCATTTAATTAAAGTAACTTATCAAATCAAAGGCCATTTAGATAATTGTAAGTAAATTATCTGAGAAACATTAAAATAATAACTACGCTAGTAACTTAATAGCTCAAGAACAAATCTCCCGTCTGCTAAGCAAAGGTTAAGTTGATTAATTAAGTTTTCGTGATACAGATAAGGCGAAGGTTCCCACACCCTTCGATTCGGCGTGGCGCGGTGGCAGTCAGCGCTTTAAGCGTTTTAAACTGATTTGAATTAGTTAAAAGCTCTTGAAAGTCCCGATACAATACTCAAATGCTCCCAATGTAGGAGTTTTAAAGACGCAAAAATTATGAAACCCATTATAGGTATGTATTTAAAATTCTTTATTTCACACAGGCCGAACTAATAAGCAAGTAATAGGCACCTAACAGTGTTTAATAACTTGACACAGAGTTTTAGTTTTACCCACTGTAAAGAAGACCACTAAAACTCCGTCGGATATACTTAGGTGACTAATGTGTATAAATAAAATATGAGATTTCTTGTTTTTAACTACAAACGCTTGGAAGCGACTCACCGTGAGTTAGGTTTGCTGATTGAATCTCGTATTATAAGACGAAATCTTTTAGAACCTGACAACCAATCATCAAGAAGTAAGAACTAGTAGGTAAATTACTGAAAATCTGTAAAGCTCTACCAGCAAAGACGCATCGAAGCGTCCCGACGCGATGCTGTGTAGAAACCGTTGGGGTGAGTTTACGTATATCCATTCCAAGTTAGTACGAACTCATTACGAACTCATCTGCGGCTGCATTATCGCTTATCAATTACCATCATAATTTAACTGGACACTATTTAATCCCGTTTTGATGCGTTGAGTATATGCTTGAAGATATAGGTTACGTACCTTGATGTAGGTGGATACAACATAATGTTGCACAAAACATTTGTTCACTTAGAAAACAGCGCTTTCCGCTTAAACGGTCATTTCGAACGATTACATGTAATTGCTCCGCAATTAGGACAGACCGTTCCAGCGCTGCAGCGTAATATCTGCATGCGCTAATTACGAGTTCAAGCGATAATTGCCGCTTTGGGTCGACTTCGTGGCCTGCACCGCTCTGATCTGTCTGCTTTGACGGGCGTACTGAGAACAATTAGATTTGTTCGGTACTAATCACATGTAGCCGCGGGTGTGCAATGTGCATCACACGTACCTAGACCTTCGCAATTGAAACAGTACTTACACCAGACTAAGTTACTACAGTGATAAGGTGTTTCAGCCCTACTAGCCTGCGAAATTCGATTTTTATTTAATCTTTCGCAAATGTTAGACTAGCTACACATTGTAGGTTTTGCGAGCATAATATTCATACATCTACATGCTTTCAATAAAAACTTTCCTTGAAAATTCCCTTTCACCTCATATTGGTTCCCAAAAGATTTTTTTGCAGTTTCCCGGATTTTGAGCTATCGGGAACCAGTATGAAATAAATGCATACTTTTGAGCAAGTTTTTATTAAAAACATGTGGATGCTGATATATTATGCTTGCAAACTCATTGCCCTTAAGTCTACGATGTATAATTAGGCCAATAATAAAATTTGAATTTTCGCGCCCGGATGATACCCATCCACGTTCAACCAACAATGCGCATGTATCCCTATGTTTGTTACTCCTTTATACAGAAACTACTAAATCAGTTTTGATGGGAATGGAGTTAGATTGCAGCAAATAAAATCAAAATGTTTATTCTTTCACTAGCCGCTACGATTCTACCGCTACGTTCGGAAAGCCATTTTTCACTGAGAAGAACAAATAAGAAATTGGGCACTTACTGGCAATAACTGAGATTCTTCATAATATAATAGTTTAATACAGAAGTTTAATGGATTGTTAAAACCAATGCAAAGTTAAGTAAAAAAAACAGCATAATACATAAATAAAGATGTCTGATCTTTTTCTGATCAAACTACAATTACCTACATAATAATATTTACAACCAAATAAACAAGATTTTAACCTGCGTAGTTTGTGTTAGCCCTTATTTAAAGAATTTACTGTACAACTTACTTATATCCTTTAGTAATTCATATTTTATGAATCCCATAATTTTATTACAAAATATTTACATAGGTTGAATGTAACAATTAAAACAATCTATTCATGTTAATAACGTTATTAATGCTGCCATATCACGCCATCTTTGTACGAGTATTATTATAATTGAGTCAGGCCATTGAAACAATTTATGCTTAGTTTTATAATTTTCGTGTTTAAAAGGCTATAAATTTCTAAATGTAAGCCGTATTATATTTTATTACTTAAATTTCATTTCATTTAAAAATCGTTAAACATTTATAATACTTCTATAAATATCATGTAGGTACACTGCATAATATAAAATAAAGAGTTTAAATTTAAAAAAAAACAGCGTAATATGACTGGTACCGATAGTAGTTACATATAGCCAAGCATAAAAAAAGTTCATCGATTCTCTATGTTGATCCATCCTATAGGGGTCTGCAACACTGCTATTTTCGGTGCATGCAGGTTGCCTTTTACTTTTTAACCTTTAACCAAATGAATTCTGCTTCCAAATCAAAGACTTTGAGAGGCTAAATAATTTTATCCTCTATTACATTTTCCTTCTTCTAGTTCTATGGATACCGCACAGCAAATTACAACTAGGTTTTCCATCTTCTGCCTGATTCACTAGCCTTATGGGTTAATTCAAATATAGCCCCAAGTTATTCGTAAGGAGTCCGTCACGTACTTGCTTACTTAAAAAAGTGGTACGCAATTAAAATTCACTTATGGGGCCTCAGAAACAGATGGCTAACACAACGAACAAATTACTTTCCTTAAACTTTGGTATTCCGATCAGGTAGCATGAATTTTTCCATTCTGTTATAATAGTGAGTCATTTTAACATTTATTTGGCTGTAAAAGATTCTTTTCCAAGTGCGTACGCGATTTGCAAGTAAATCGCTCATTATAAACTTTTCTCCTATTGTTTTAGAGTTTATTAAATGTCATACTTTACTGTAGGAATGACCAAGTATTTTCTACTTTACTGTTCGAACAGTCACCAGAATTTTTTACCTACTCTAAAAATATTGTCGTTGACCACACTGGTCAGGTTTTCAACAATAAAGCGAAAAATATGTGTCAAGTCTCAATAACAATTATTATTTACATTTTTTTAACCGTTATTCAAATTATGAAATCATTGAATATTTACATTTTTTTAACTTTTATTTAAATTATGAAATCATTGAAGAAAATCTTAAATCGCTTTGGTCATCATGAAACGCTTATAATTTCCAAATCGTAAACAAGTAGAGTAATATTTTCAGTTTTAGCATTTTAAAAGTAATAAGGTACATTGGTTTTATTGTTTTTTGTTTATTTGAGGGTTATTCTAATAATAATAATACATTAATAAAATTATATTATCATGGCAAAAGTGGCTTCACTCACGTGATAAGTCAAACAAAGGTGATGGGGAAAGTCGGTGAGACGCCAAATTAGTTTCTAACTAGTCAGGCCAGATTTTTCCTGTGACCTAAGTTACCGTAACTATAAACTATGTTCTACTAACGAAAACACAAATTCAAAAATATTTGTATTTTCTTTCTAAAAAGTTTCATTTTATATCTGCTCAATCTCTGCCTTAATTCGCAAAGCGCTGAAATCCCCATCAAAAAGTTCATTATGAGACTCCTAAGACAGTTTTAGTAAATTCCCTCCCAGAGCCGTTATAAAGGCGATCAGTTTTCTGCGCCGATTCACTCGAACCGTATCAATTATGGTAATTCCGCGTTTAATTTCCTGAGCGAGATTAACTATACCCCCCCTTTTGTAATAAATTTGATTTATCGGACCAAGTTTTAAAATCTCAATCCCTAAACTTTATTAATGGCTCTTTATATTATTTTTACGGGGTTTGTACAGAGGCTGCATTTAACCTTTCTAATTTAAAAGATTTGAAGACTTAAAAAGTACGAACACTTGAGAATTTTTGGCACATCATGAGTACCTTATAATTACGATATTCTTTAACTTATTACAAAAGGAACCTTCTTTACCCAAATTGCCTCCTAATTAGGTAAAGAAGGATTTCCTGAAAATAGTTATTTACTACTTTGTTCCGTGTAGCAAGACCAAAAATCGGATATAACCTTTATATTGATCAACTTTCGCTCTAAGACCAGGGGCCATACCACCATTAGCTGTATTATTGTAATATTGTTTTAAAACTTTCATGCTGAAATGCTCATCAGTGTTTCTAATGAGCATAGCATTTCTGAACTGCCAAATAAGACTGAGTATTATTTGGCAGTTGAGAAATCCGACATTATTGAAATGCAGCATGCAAACTACTTGAAGGAATTCAATTTCGGATGTTACAGTTATCTGTTTAATTATGTTACGAGTAGTACAGACCAACATACGTTAACCAATCAATCAATCAATCAATCAATTTATTCATTTGCTGGTATAAGTATTAACAAAAGTTGGTTGTTACAAATATATAAGGTCCAACTATACCACACCATATTGGCATGCAAATATAAATCATTAGAAAGTCAATTAACATTTTAACTCAATTTTAATTTTTATGTACGTACAATAAAAAATTCAATATAATTGACATAAATAAATGTATTGATATTAAATATAATGTTTACCAAGATAGGTATTATCTATCAAATTATTCTAGGCGACAGATAGTTATTTCACTATCATATTTATTTTACATTTCTAGAAAAAATTTGGTTGAACAAACTGCTTCTATTGAGCAGAGTAGTCATTTTGACGAGATGACCTTGGAAGTAATTCCAAGTACTTTTAATTTAAACTAGTTAAGGAGACAAAAGAGTTTTTCTCTTGCTTAGACCAAGAGTCAACAGAAGTTTTCTCTTGTTTGAAGAAAATTACAATATGTGACAAAAAAAAATCATGTAAAAACACATGCTGTGTATTTAATGATAAACAAAATAATAAGTATATCAATTTGGTGCACCAAAATATTCAATGTATTAAGAATAAGGAATTAGAAATAGAATTATTCTTAAATAGCTGTAATATTAATATTCTTTGCATTACTGAGCATTGGCTTAAATCGCATGAATATATGTTTAATTTTGGTAATCACCAAGTTGGTAGTTCGTTCAACAGGACTAATTCCATTCATGGTGGCTCGTTAATTTTGATAAATAAGAATTTAAAATTTAAAAATCGTAATGACATAGTGAGCCTTTCTGTAGAACGGACAATCGAGCTAGCCTGTGTTGAATTAAAGCAGTTCATTATCGTCTGTGTATATAGACCTCCCTTATCTAACTTTGAACTTTTTGAAAAACGGGTTGATGAAGTTTTATTCAAAATATCAAAAGGTAATAAAAATCTAATTGTTTGCGGCGATTTCAATATTAATATTTTGGAAAGCTGCCCTGCAGCCGTCAGGTTATTAAATTTATTTAAAACTTACAATTTAATTAATATCTTTATGGAGCCAACTCGGATAACTTCCCACAGTGCCACATGTTTAGATAATATTTTTACAAATGTAAAACCAGTTAGCAGTGAAATAATAAACAAATTAGACTCTGATCATTGTGGCCAATTTATTAAATTAGAAGCAATTAAGAGAAATGTAGAAAAGCGAAAAATTACTTTTGTGCCAGTATCATCTGACCGTATAGAAAAAACAAGAGCAAGGCTAGTGCAGGGACTACCGTTCCTACCGGACACTATGAATGCAAACGAGATGTATAATGTATTTTTTGATAAATTTAGTTCCATTTTTAGTTCAGTATTTACAAGCAAAACGGTCTTGACTACTGACGCATTAGTTTTCAGTGAGTGGGCAACAAGCGAACTGCATTTAGATAGGCAAAAGCTATACGAACTATATGCCGAACGTACATACAATACTAGTGATGAGTTCAGAGAGCGCGTTAAATTGATGTCAAAAAAGTTTAAAAATGATTGTATATCATCAAAGTCAAAGTATATACAAAATAAAATTAAAAGTAGCGCCAATGTCACAAAAACGACCTGGAATATAATAAACCAGGAAACTGGAAGAGCTAAACAGCGTACTAGTACCATTAAACTTGACATTGGAAATAAATCTATCACGTCAGACCTTGAGGTTGCTACTGCTTTTGAAGGGTTCTTTACGGACATTCCAGTTTCCACAACAAAATCACTGAACTCTTCACCAGCTATCGCCCTCTCACTTTTAGAAGATAATGTGCCTGAATGTAATAGCATCTTTACCTTCAGCCATGTTACTAGCTCTGATGTTATTAAAGCATTTAAATTAATAAATATAAAAAAAACCAATGACTTATGGGGCATTTCTGTCAATGTTGTGAAATCTTTGCTTGATATTGTTGCACCAGATTTGGCAGTAATATTTAATAATTGTGTAGATTGTGGTGTTTTTCCTGACTTAATGAAACATAGTAAAATAATTCCACTGTTTAAATCAGGTAGTACCAATGACCCCACTAACTTTAGACCAATATCTGTACTGCCTACTTTCAGTAAAATTTTTGAAAAACTTATACTGATTCAATTGCTTACTTACTTTCAAAAAAATGAATTATTACATAATAAACAATTCGGATTTACGCGGGGTCGCTCGACTACCGATGCTGGTGTCGAGCTAATACAACATATATTTGAAGCCTGGGAGGAATCACGTGATGCGCTGGGCATTTTCTGTGACTTATCCAAGGCGTTTGATTGTGTTGAGCATGAAACATTGGTCAGGAAGTTACACCACTACGGAATTAAAGGTGCAGCTCTTGATTTGATGAGCTCCTATCTGAGCAGTCGCATTCAAAAAGTAGATGTCAATGGGAAACGATCTTCTGGGTCGACTGTGAAGATGGGAGTTCCTCAAGGGTCTATTTTGGGTCCATTCCTGTTCCTTATTTACATCAATGACCTTCCTTACCTTACTAAGGACAAGCATGAGATAGTACTGTTTGCTGATGATACATCACTTTTGTTTAAAATTAATCGACAGAAAAAAAATTTTGACGATGTAAACAGTTGTCTCAAAGAAGTAGTACATTGGTTTGAAGCTAATAATTTGCTTCTCAATAGCAAAAAAACAAAATGTATTAAATTCACCTTACCTAATGTTAGGCAAATTCAAACGAATGTAAAACTAGGTGTAGAGGAATTGGATCTTGTAGACACAACTGTATTTCTAGGAATAACGTTAGATGCTAAACTGCAGTGGGACCCTCATATAAATAATTTATCGAACAGGCTTAGTTCTGCTGCGTACGCGGTAAAAAAAATTAGGCAGCTGACAGACGTCCAGACTGCTCGACTGCTATATTTTAGTTATTTTCACAGCATTATGTCCTATGGTCTTTTGCTATGGGGTAATGCTGCTAACATTGATACTATTTTCGTGCTGCAGAAGAAGGCTGTTCGTGCCATTTATAAAATGGGCCCAAGAGAGTCTTTAAGAGAAAAATTCAAAGAATTTAATATAATGACGGTACATGCACAGTATATATTCGATAACTTGATATATGTGCATAAAAATATTAATAACTTTGTTAAGAAAAGCGATCTCCATGCTATCAACCTTAGAAGTAAAAATAAACTTATAGTTCATAAAACAAGACTAGAGAAAATAAATAAATCATTTAAAGGCAATGGGATACGCTTTTATAACAAACTCCCTAATGAAATATTAAACTTATCCCTCAATAAGTTCAAAGTCGCTGTAAAACGAAAGCTCATTAATAAAGCTTACTATAGTATTAAGGATTACTTACATGAATCAAATCCTTGGGGATGAATGAACTGCTGTAATTATACTAGCTCAATTAGTTTTAAAAGCTTTTGTGAAGTGGTGATAACAGAAAACAAAACCCGGCTGAGTTTGTTGTGGGCTTCTTCTCAGTGCAGGGCGCGTTAGAACCCTCGTAAACTTAGTTTTAAGTCGACTTGGAGTTATCGCCATACAAATGTGACAAATATCATAAGGACCATTTACAAGCGCCTATATATTAGGCCTATGTGAAATAAAGATATTTCATTTCATTTCATTTCATTTCATAACTTAACTTTAACTTAATTTTTAACTTGGAGAATTTAGTAATGTGAAGCTACATAGAGACCTCTTCTTTTGATTTTGTGTTCAATTTCAAAATGAACAGGTGTAATCGTACGTTTTTACTAGTTCTAAACAAACACCAAAGCCCGTTAGAAAGCAAACCGCCGCCCCACAAGAATTAAACGCCTCAAACAACAATTGAATTACCTGAATTTTCTCGTCGACTTTTCGAGAACAAAAGCGTTATTAAATACGTAATTATTCACATCGGCGTGCAAGGTTTTAATACAAAGTTTCTACGACCAATTTAATTCTAGCCGAACTAATTGTTGGCGTGGGTCGAATAATTCTGTTTACTGCTTTTTAAATGACCCCACCCACAGTCTTATTACGTTTCATTCTAATTAATGTTTTATTTTTAAAGAAAAGGTGTGGTCGCTTACCGAACATGGTTATAATTATACAGTGGGTCCGAGATAAATCATTTGTCAAACAAGATAAAGTAATCTACGCTGATCGACTAATTTAGCGCTCCTGTACACGTATATACCTACTGGGATGTAATAACTCCTCAAAATTAAAGGTAAGTAATATTAATGCTATAAGGGTAGATTCGCAGTCACAACCTAGTGATTCACACATTTGCCTCTCATCCCTGGTTAGGGGTTTCAATACCGGGCACGCTGCTGACCGATGAAGAAAAATATCGCGAGGAAATTGCATAACCGAGAGTTCAAAGGTATATGCGAAGCCTACCAACCCGCACTTGGATCAACAACGTGGGCTATGGGCATTGGGCATGGCCAAACCACTCTCCTTCCATCACCATCACTTGAAAATGGGTTGACGAGGTACTTAATAAGATGGGGTCTATCACCTCTACTATCAGGTTCAGTACGCTTAGAGGTGAGAAATTGAATCTGTTGATTGATCAAATTAAAAATTAAATTGATGTGCTGTTTAAATAACTGATTCTCGATTAATTCTAAAAAATAATCAGTAAATAAACACCTTTTAATAATAAGTGTAGATAACGTCTCAGTTGCTCGTATTTTTATTTTATAAATATAAAACAAATATCCAAAAAAAATGTATTTTCGAATTTAACCCATTAAAAATTCATTACCGATGATTAATAACTATTGCTGGCAAACACAGATTAATATCGACACGCGTCAGCAATAAAAATACTTAACCCTACCTATTCTTTGTATTAAAGCCTTGTTCGAATTAATCAAATCATCATCTCTTGATTCTTATCTTCGAAAGTGTATCTTTAAAATTAGAGCAGGAGGGAGCATCAATTGTTTTCTCTCGCCCACGATAAATGCCCAAGCCGCTGTTATTTTTTTTATAAGGCGTATAGATACACTATGGAATAGATAGATATAACGGATTGTAATCATCTCATTGTGTGAGCTAAGATGTATCTATGGATGCAGCGATGTTCCCAGAAAGTTTTGGCATGAGTCTTAAAAAAAGTTCTTGAATTAAGCGTATCTTCAGTCTTCAATCACTAAATAATTATTTTAACTTAAAGTACACAACTTTTGCGCTGGTTTAGTCTGTAACTAAGTATAAAGGTGTTTGCCATTGAGTTTTTTTACGGCGTGTTGTGTCGCACCAATAGAATCGTTTGATTTTTATTTCATAGCTTATAATCTCATAAAAAGTTTTATTGATCGAACAAGACTAACAAACCATTGAAGACTAACAAACCATAAGACACGCGTTTCTACCTCGAACCTTTGCTATTACTTAGCCAAACTAGAGAAATCATACGCCGCTCTACATTTTTAATACAATTTTTTTTTATATTTGTTCAGTTATATAAATTTTAAAACAATAAAAAAGTAAGTACCAATCTTAATTTTAGTGTTTCACTTAGAATATCTTTAGCAGACAGTTGAATTTCACGTACAAAACTTTCTTGTTGCTGCACCACTAGCCCGACCTGATAAAACAACATGTGTTTCTTCACCTAACGAATCTCCCTAGCATAATGAGTACGACAATGTAAAGTGGGGCCGTATTTACATAATGTCAACTAAGTAGGTGTAGGAGTGTCGCGGGACACTCGAACATCATTAATCGAGCGCTGGAATGCTATTGTTGTATGTTTTTCGACTGGTGCCTTTGATTGTGATTATGATTCGATGGAATCCTTGTTCTATTGACTGTAGGATGGTTGTGAAATGCATTGCTATGCTACGACTTGTTCTTGCTTATGCTTATTTAAGAGCTACGAGTACCGTGCATGATAAACGCAGTACTTTATTTACTTTCCCAAGACATTTTTTTTTTGTATGGATTTATCCTTAGGAATAACAAAAACTGACTATCTTATATAATCTAAGATAATTATCAAGTTTCAAATCTCTGATATACAAAACTCCGACAATTGTTATGAAATTCCCTTATATTATGTTCGGTATGTCTGAGAGGCCGTAAGCTATTTTTATATCCCTAATGGTAAAATAACTTTTGCCAGTAAAATAACAGAAATCCTCTTTGTTAAATTAAAATTAATTATACATGTCAAACAATGTTCATTAAATTATGATAGAAATTATGAAATATACTTTAGGATCGTCAGAGATTTTAATAAAATATAAATCGTTCGTTCGTTCGTTTCAGCCGACGGACGTCCACTGCTGGACAAAAGCCTCCTGCAATGATTTCCAGCCCACAAGATCCTGCGCTTCCCCGCCTTCCCGTGTCTTCAGCCCATCTGGTCGGAGGCCTGCCAACACTGCGCTTTCCCGTGCGGAGTCACCATTCCAGGACTTTGGGTCCCCAACGTCTGTCGGTTCTACGAGCTATGTACCCCGCCCATTGCCACTTCAGCTTCGCGATACGTTGAGCTATGTCGGTGACTCTGGTTCGTCTACGGATCTCCTCATTTCTTATTTGATCCTCCGATTTGATCAGAGAACCTACGAGCATAACTCTCTTCATAGCCCACAGAGTGACTCTGAGCCTACTTATGAGGCCCATAGTAAACATAGAAAAAAACTAGTATCGATGACAGAAGTCATCGCGGGCATATTCTCACCGTTCTTAAAACTTTTGGCGCCCTTTATAGTGCTTCGGTTGCAAAGTTTGGGTAATTTTTAACCATTCTACGAGATTCCCCGTCGAAAAGCACTGCAAACTGAGTAGTCACACGATTTATATAAATAAATAATTAAAAAAATCAAAAAACCCGACTGCAAAAATGTCAACTAAAATGCAATAACTTAAAAGACTGAAACAAGGCGGACAACGAAAACAAAATTATAATAAACTTAAAACGATGCAATTTTTACTTCATTTTAACAAACAACATTATGAGCTGAAAGCTTTAGTTAAATTTTCGCATTCAATTTAAAAATATAGAAGGCGGGACCTATTTTCGCAAATTATAAATTAACATAGAGAAAATTAATAGGTCCCGCCTGCTTTATTTTTAAATTGAATGCGAAAATTTAACTAAAGCTTTCAGCTCATAATGTTGTTTGTTAAAATGAAGTAAAAATTGCATCATTTTAAGTTTATTATAATTTTGTTTTCGTTGTCCGCCTTGTTTCAGTCTTTTAAGTTATTGCATTTTAGTTGACATTTTTGCAGTCGGGTTTTTTGATTTTTTTAATTATTTATTTTATTTCAGGCTTTTTAGTTGCCACACTTTACGAGCGAAACCTAAGCACTTTTATCTACACAATGTCAAAGACGTAAAGTGGGTATATTAGGTTATATAATTATTAGATTAAATCTGATCGACAAAGTGGAGCGAGTCTTAAAGTACACACAGCGCCATCTAGGGCGAGTAGCGAAAGTACAGATGTTAAATAATTGTTTAATGATTATATTAAATTATGTTTTCGATTTATGCTATGATATACCAAGTAAAAATGCACAATATAAAGTACGACACACATTTGGTCAATACAAGATTAACGCCATCAAAAACTACAAATATTACCATTTTGAACGCATTGATCGACTGTTTATAATTCCAAATTAATTCGAAACATATGACTTATATATATTTTTGTAATCTCCTTGTAATTCCCTTCATTTTGATACCCCACTCGATAGGTTTGGTTATAATTATTTTGTAAATGACTGACAATTTTAGGCCCAAAATCCGCCATTTTGCTTTTTATTTTCAAAAACCTATCTAAGAACACTTGGGTTAATGAGACGAATCTAACGATACCATTAACGTCAAAATCCATCCAGCCGTTTGGAAGATACGTGGTCATAAAGAAATTTACATACATACATACATACAAGATACGCGCGAAAAACATAACCCTTCTTGCAGTCGGGTAAAAACAGGCATGTGGCGCCCTGTATACTGCCCCGGATGCCATGTTCGGGTGATTTGGACAATTTCATGAGATTCCCCTTTCGAAAAGCACTGCAAATTGAGAAGTCACACGACTTTTATGAAAAACAGGCATGTGGCGCCCTCTATAGTGCCCCGGATGCCATGTTCGGGTGATTTAGACCATTTCATGAGATTCCCCTTTCGAAAAGCACTGCAAATTGAGTAGGCACACGACTTTTATGAAAAACAGGCATGTGGCGCCCTCTATAATGCCACGGATGCCATGTTCGGGTGATTTGGACCATTCCACGAGATTCCCCGTCGAAAAGCACTGCAAATTGAGTAGTCACACGATTTTTATGAAAAAAAAATAAAGAAGAGCTGAAATTATGCAAAAAATACCGGTTTTTTGCCCATATCTCGGTCACGGTCCATCCAAATTTCATCAAAAACTATACAGCGGGTTAGTACTCCCAATCGATAGAAAAAACCCGAATTCGATAGGTTGTTTGTAAGTTGAGTTATCGCTCTGACTAACTTTCTTGCTTGCTTGCTTGTCGACAGACTCAGGTTTTTTGAGGTTTTCTCGTGACTGAAAGCACGCCACGCAAGTAAACACTGGTCTGCCAGGTCAAAAAAACTGTTTTCGAAATTCAACCAAAAGCAATATATTCACTCCGCAACGGTGTGAATATGAAAATGGATTCAAATAATGTCAGTCTAGTTTCTGTTGGATATTATAATTTTTCTCATAGTATTATGTCGATTATTGTACCATGGGTACAGAACTTAACCATTATACGGTAACTAGGTACACGGTTACCTTGTACCATCAACAGCGTAACTGTCTCACAAAATCGTGTGGCCTTTTATGGTTTTTATTAGTCTAAAGTCAAATCTAAAGTTGATACAAAATAAAATGTCACTGGACTATCAATGCGCCCCGCTGTGCGCCGGCGCAGCATAACAATGGCTGCAAATAAATTAAACAACTACAGGTAAATTTAATTTATTTTATCCGCTGTGGTATTTAGTAGCAGTCGCATTATTAGTTTATGAATTTGGTACATGCTTTGATTTACTTAAAACTTGTAGTATTTATAATGTCCATTATAGTTATTGGTCCTAGCTGAACTAATGAATTAAATTCATCATTGTTTTACATCATTTTAATATAAGATCTGTATTTTTCTTACTGTTGGGCAGATATTAACCAAACTTACCTAAGAACCACCGCAAGGAAACTGGTTTTCAAAAAAAAAACGCATCGAAATCGAACTTGAAACACCCCTCTTTTTGCGTCGGGGATTAAAATAAAAAGGGGATGATGATGTGCTCATATCAAAATTTCAAGTAAACCTTTTTCATGGAGCCAAAAGTATGTATCAAGCGCCATGTATCAAAATTCGTTCGTTCGCTGCTCAATAATTTTGTTATTATTCTCTTAGAGATCTCTTAGATTCTCTTAAAAACACCAAAACAACAGAAATAGCGTTAAGAACGCGTATTTGGTTAATTTAAGCATCGCGTAGGTTCATACTCGGTTCTTGTATTTAGTAATAAATTAAGTTAATTAAATACATAGTAAATCTCTTTCACAAGTTGTCTAAGTCGGTGTTACATTACGCTTTACTCTGTTATTTATAGTTAACTATCTCGTTGACTTTACTGCGAAAAGGTTAAGTTTCATTTTTAACACTATACCTATAGCTTACTGCTTAACACTGTTTGTCAGGTAGTGATAACTATACTATATCCTGTCATACTCTATACAAAAATATAGCTCTCATACTCTGGCAAAATGCATCTGGCTTTGGTTAGCAAATATACTTTCTGTCTGATTCTGTCTGTATCAACTTAACTTTGTCTACACTACTCAACTCGTACTCGTAGCTCGCCCTTTGTTTGTACGGAATATGAATATTAGGTACATTTTAGGAACCTTTAGGGACCTAGGTGCCATTAACTCTTTGTTTAACCATCTCTCCAGGAATCTTTGTATATTATAGGTAACTAAAAAGTTGAAATTTAATTTAATTTGTAAAAAAAATATACTTGGTGTCAGCATCTGATTGAACTCAAAGAAAAGCGATAAAATTACTTAAAAATAATTTTAATACATCCTGCTAATTTTAATACATATTTAGCGGTACAGAGGGCAATAGGGAAATTTCCCTCCAGGCAGGTGTCGTGCCTGAAGTGCCAGAAGTTGTATTTATAGAACGCTCGTCGAATGCTCTGTCAGCGTGTGCTATTGCGCTAGTTACGCCATCTGTCGTTAGCTATCGAAAGACCGCTACAATCACTCCCCTCTATGATAATCGGTTGTGATCCTTTTACCGATCCGGTCATCAAGGCGTTCAGAGGTGCTTGGATTTCAGCAGCATTTGGTAAAAATCGCCTATAAAAATTAATCATGCCCAGGAATCTCCTTAGTTCTCGGACAGTTTTCGGTATCGGAATATTCGCAATGGCTTTGACTTTCTCGTCTAAGGGTTTCGTACCTGCTTCTGATATTCTGTACCCGAGGAATGTAACTTCAGGTGCGCCGAACACACATTTGGCTGTGTTAACGAGTACGCCGTATTCTTGCATACGAGTGAAAAGTTGGCGCAAATGTTGCTCGTGCTCTTCTTGTGTTTTGGAAAATACCAGAAAATCGTCTAGGTATGGATAGCAAAAGTCAAGACCACGCGTTAGTTCATCCACGAATCGTTGAAAGGTCTGACCGGCGTTCCTCAAACCAAAAGTCATGAAGGGAAATTCGTAAAGCCCGAAGGGGGTTGTAATGGCTGTCTTCGGGATGTCCTCCTCAGCTACAGGGATCTGATTGTAAGCCTTGACTAAATCTATAACGGAAAAGTACTTACATCCAGATAAGTTATGGGAAAAGTCATGTATATGACGAATTGGGTATTTGTCTGGTATCGTCCTCGCGTTGAGAAGTCTGTAATCGCCGCAGAGACGCCAGCCGTTGTCTTTCTTGGTCGCTAGGTGGAGTGGTGATGACCACGGGCTGTCGGACGGGCGGGCGGTACCATTGGCCAGCATTGTGTCAAATTCCTGCTTGGCGATCTTCAATTTGTCTGGAGCCAGCCTACGGGGTGAGCATGACACAGGGGGGCCTGGTGTGGTGTGGTGTGGTGTATCGGCATCGCGGGAAAATAAAATTAAACAAACTATTGTCACATGAAGAAATAGGCAGTAGGAAACCATCACAATTCCTTCGGCACCTACGACACCTACCTGGACCAGACGTCCCTCACGAGTTCGTAAAAACTATTTGGACCAGCCGCCTACCCACGGAGATGCAGCCCATCGTCGCGTCTCAACCGGGCCTGTCCCTCGACGCGCTAGCAGACCTCACAGACCGGATACACGACATTGCTTCACCACCAGCACGCCAAGTAGCCGCAGCAACTCCATCCACTACCGTTGACATTATGGCGCAGCAGGTATCCGAGCTGACGAAGCAGGTCAGCGCTCTTCTCGCCCGCGACGACCAGGGGTCACCAGTTTAGCGGTACAGAGGGCAATAGGGAAATTTCCCTCCAGGCAGGTGTTGTGCCTTGGGACCGCTTGTGATCCTTGCGTGTGACGTCAGAAGTTGTATTTATAGAACGCTCGTCGAATGCTCTGTCAGCGTGTGCTATTGCGCTAGTTACGCCATCTGTCGTTAGCTATCGAAAGACCGCTACACATACTTGTTAGTACATAACCAAGTGTTAAGCGAATCAACTAATTTTGATGAGATTTTCATATTTTAGTAGTGTTACTATTTATAAGTTAATCAAGTACCTGGATGACCGAGCTTCGCTCGGTTTTTTTTGTAAATTGTAATTTGGGGTAGAAAAACTATATTTAGCCCGCGGACTCCGTTCCGCGTTAGAAATATTTTTGTCCCGGCCCGTGATCGTCCCGTGTAATACCCACAGTCCCTTCCCCCACAGCGCCTGAATGCGACGCAATAGATACTGCCTATATTTAACTAACTAACGTTTTTATTTTGCTATAGGAACAAATATTTTAAATTAAAGAACAATGGTGCGGGCCCATACATCGCTTTCGCTCACGTTACGCTATTGCAACTATAAATGAAAAAATATTTTTTTGATTGGGCCTGCAAGCCTGAACTCAATGCTAAAAGATTTTTCTTACAAAAAAGTGGAGAAAAATTAATATTTATTTTCAAAATATTGTATCTGAGTTTTATAACAACAACGACCTCCGCCATGAAGCATCCGAGAGCATAGAAAATACACTAAATACTCTTTGATAAATACTTTTCACTTGTCCAAGAATTTGTCACTGTTGACAGTTGGTAGCCATGTAGCTGACGGACAGTGTTGCGAAATGCCGGAATTAAAAAACTCGACTGAAGGAAAAGTCTGATTGAGTTAATAAATCAGTATTGAATTACAAAAGTGTTTCGGAAACGCTAAACAACCAAGACAAAATAATCTATGCTCAAAATAATCGGTTGTAATAGATTTCAGTATTATTAAAAAGTGTAGTCTTCTGTCAAATAATCTCAAATCTTCAAGCAGTTTATTTAAGTGAGACTAGCTCACACGGAATAATAATATTCAGATTTACTCCAATGCAGTGGAAAACCCTACACTAATGTAATGTTTTTATGTAAATAATAAATTCGAGTAAAATAAAATGCAAAAAAGGAACAATTGAAATCGATACAGTTATTGTCTTGTATTCTACATTCTGATCTAAGAATTAACGTAGTACCTGAAAGTAAGTTTTTCTTTAGTATCTGTTACATGTTGTTCTCGTACTAAAGTGGACCGATCGTCAAAAAGGTGGAGTATAAAAGTGGAAAAGTTTGGCAACCGGCAACACTAGCTGTATGGAATGTGGAAACGGAACCTATCAGTAATCAATTGAATTTCTTTAAATATTTTATTTTTTGACCCGACCTTTACAATAACTCGTGATACCTTGAAAAAATTCAGTTATTTACTAGAATCGTCTTGAAATAAATTTTACATCTAGACGCTAAACTTTATTTGTCGTACATTTCTGCCCATGTTCTTTCCGTTCTAAAAAACATATTTACAAAGATATAAATTAAAACCTTATGGGCTAACTAAGCTTCACAAAAAATATTTATTTTTTAACCACAATTTTAACACTAAAAGTCGTTATTGTGAGTTACCCGTAGGAGATAGGCAAATACTATCGCGGACTTTTTTACAGATTTTGATACGTTATTTAATATTGTGGAACATTGTTTTGTTCTATCCTCAATAGTTTCCGCAATTTTTTTTACGACTTGGATTACATTATTCAAGTTTAAGTAAAGATGCGTGACTAATTTTGGAATTTATTATAGCCTATGACACTCCACAATAACGTAGCTTTCTATTGGTGAAAGAATTTTGAAAATCGGTTCAGTAGATCCAGAGATTACCCCTTACAACGTCACAAACTCACAAACTCACAAACATCGTTACGCTACCTCTTTATAATATTAGTATAGATGTATTACATAGGTACTAATGTAATGATGAAATATGAAATAGTAGTTTATGAAACGGATGCATAATGGGGGGTATTAAAACATGAGTGTGAGTTTAAAAAACGAGCCGCAGGCGAGTTTTTTAATAGTATTACACGAGTGTTTTAATACCTAATTATGTAGAGTTTCATACACTTTCTACGCTCAAATTATCATAAATCCAAACCATAAAATCTTGCTAACGTTTGTCGTAAATCCTTCACTTTGTTGGTAAAAGATTGTGGGTCATTTTTGTTGCAATTACTAAAATGTCACGTGGAGTTAAATTTTCTTTAGTAAGTAGGTTTCACTGCTAGACATTTTTCCGCGCTAAGTTTTGACTAAGGTCCACTTGCGCGAAACGGGAGTTAAATATTTACATTTTTAACCCTAGAGTCAACGTCTCTGATTGGATAATTTTGACAACTTAATCTGGGTTAGCGTGCTAACTCGGAGTTAATACACTAACCCAGGCCGACGCAAGTGACCCTAAGTAAGTAACAAAAATAACACATTGAAATGTTAAAAGTTAGGTATGGCGCCAAAATTCAGTTGTAAACTGCGTATAGTCTGTTAAAAAAGTCATGAAACAAAAAAGAGTAGAAAAATATTTATACAAGTCAGATAAAGTATATTTTTAGTGGATAATTAAATAATCAAAAATTATACATAATTCTTTTCAATATTCTGTATGAACACACTTTTTAATCAGTCATATAAAGCAGGGAAAAATTATTGTTTCCGTGAAATAATTGTTGTCTATGGTCGATCATGGCGCATCCCATGACTACCAACTAAATGTTGTCTGTGGTCTCCATATATAAAAAACAAAATTTAGGATTCTCTCTTTTGGCTATGACGACCACAGAGAAAATAAGTTATTCCCTGGTCTGTGATGACGACACATAAAAATACTGGAACCCAGAGCCGAGTATCGTAATGGAAATTATTCAATTATCTAGAGATATTTCCATAGTACAGTGATGTTATAATGAATCACTTTTTAATAATTATAGAAGTCTGTGAATAAAGTAGGTCAATATGTGACACATTTTGATTTCATAATTCGAACTTTAAGCAATGAGCGTAGATAAAATATTATTTTTCGATCTTATTGACCTAATAATAAAAAAATATGAACTCGTAAGTATGGTTAAATAAAAATCACGAGTGTAATAATTAGTTTAATATTTATATATTATACAAATTCTTAATTTTTTACATTATATCAACCAATTATGTAAGTTGTTTTATTTATAGTGTTTAAAATTATCGCTGCCAACGGGACTTGAACCCGTATCCCCTAGCTATCACTGCTGGGTGCCCTACCAAATTGTGCTATGGATTATCTTGCTCTGTGGATAACACGATAATTTTGATATTGGGAAACTACGATTAAAAACCAATTTCAAAAGCCCATTATTTCTAATGGAGCTACCTACCTTTGAACGAGAGAATACCACCTTGCCCCTTTTAATGCTGTGCCCCCAAAACTCATTGCCATAAACCTACAATGTACAATTAGCCCACTATATGCAAAAACTAAATAAAATTTGAATTTTCGCGCCCAGTTCGTTGACTCCATAAAAAAATTAGTGTTACTTTCCGCTAATAGATGTCAGCAGAAAGAGTTATATTTATTGTGTCGTTAAAACAGTTGGATGCCTGGGCCATTATTGCTATTGGCCAATAGATGTCACGTTGTTTCCCAGATTTCAATATATCGGGATAACAATATGAGGTAAATGAGTATTGTTGAGCAGAGTTTCTATTACAAATATGAAGAGTCATAAATGTTGTGCCCGCAAAACTCATTGCCATAAACTTACAATGTATAATTAGCCTACTATTAGCGAAAACTATATAAAATTTGAATTTTCGCGCCCAGTTCGTTGACTTCAAAAAAAAATTAGTATTACTTTTTGCCAATAAATGTCAGGAGGAGACATATTTTACCTTTAGCATTGCCGGCCGCGGCCATTAAAATTAGTTTCACTATTCCCTAATAGATGTCATGTTCCCAGAGTTTACTGTAATAATTTAACTTTTTGTCAATAGATGTCAGGTATAGAGCAATATTTTTTTTATTGGAAAATTCGACATTTTCTAAAAATGAATCCTAGCTAGATCGATTTATCGCCCCCAAAACCCCCTGTATACTAAATTTCATGAAAATCTTTTCAGCCGTTTCCGAGATCCAGATTATATAGAAATATATATACTTACAAGAATTGCTCGTTTAAAGGTATAGGATATAGGATAAAATCAAAGTATACTTTATTTCAGACCTAGCAGCTAGCTCATGGCAGTTTTTACGGAGTCATTAATCGTGATAACTTTCACGAATTAAAACTAAGTTTACGAGGTTATTTTGGTTTTTACTTCTATTCTAATTTCTAACCCGTTCAAATAAACAGTAACATCGAGTTTTTTAAAAGCGAAATCCACAAAAAAGTCACTAGCATAATCTTACATCAAAATATCATTTACATTGGTTTCAACATAAACTTGTATTTTATATCGATGTTTGTCGATTTTATGTTTACGGCCGCCATATTAACGGTCAATTCGCGTGACAACTCTATTATTTTATCTCGCGTAATCAATTTATTGCAACAACTTCACTTAACAGATGTATCGACCTGCTTGCTGGCTGTAGTGTACTCGTAGTGACGTAGCGGAGTTATTTTACTATCGATAACAGGTTAATGCTTGACCACACGCGGTATCAAGTTTATCTACGTAATTGTAAATACTTCAGTTACCTACTCGTAACTGAAGTATTTACAATTAAGGCCCACCTACGCCAAACAGCGGGTCAAATGTGTTCAATTTTAAACCAGAGTTAGCCTTTACGTTTCTATAATAAACATTTTTGACAATTTCAAACTTTTTTAGTACTGAGGGCAAATCTCCATTGAAATATTCAAGTTGAATTTTGTGGTATTTTTACCCACTAAGACTCCCTTTGTGGACATCCTTCGGGATCTTTATTTGCACTAGATCATGATTTGACCAGAATGCCCTTGCGCAACATCAGTTGGTCTCAACTCTGACTGACTCATGCCATACACTTCCAGGGAATATGCCAATGTTGACAAATTCAATCTTGGTTAGGAGGATAACCTAGGTTAGCAATAATGAATCGAGTGTTTTTTATAGAAACACAAAACCAAACTGTGTTTTTCCACGGTAATAAAATGAGGAAATAACACACAAATATCAATATAAAAATTGCACCTTTTAAAATCTTATAAAGATGATAATGCTGTTATTTTTAAAGTGTTTTACGTATAAAATGGAAAATTCTTTTCAAAAAAACCGACTTCAAATGCCACTACAAAGAGTGAAATAATTTTTCAATGTAGGTACACCAATTCGAAGTCGGGCTATTAATACGAAGGACTATGATTGTACGAATTGCCCGACTTCGAATTGGTGTACCTACATTGAAAAATTATTTCACTCTTTGTAGTGGCATTTGAAGTCGGTTTTTTTGAAAAGAATTTTCCATTTTATTTTTTACTTTTTAGTGGAAAACAACAAATGCACAGGGCATTGAAAATAATGCCCAAATCGCTTGAAGTGTGCTCATAAAATCTGAAGAGTTCCCTCAGTTTTTCCGAGATCCTATCATCAGAACCTGACTTGATAACTGTAGTCATTAAGTTAGCATCTGCAAGGAAATGCACTAGTAACTATTAAAAATACCCAAATCGCTTCAAGTATATTAGCAAAATTTGAAGAGTTCCCTCGATTTCACCAAGATCCCATGATCAGATCCTGACCTGATGACCATAGGAAAACCTGGAAAATATTACTCTTTCAAACAGTACCAAAATTGTTTCAAGTATCCTTATAAAATTTGAAGAGTTCCCTCGACTTCTCCAGGATCCCATCATCAGATCATGACCAAAAAAAAATGGGACCATCTGGGAAGTATACCCTTTCAAACAAAAAAAAAATTTTTCAAATCGGTTTACGCGTCTTCGAGTAATCGGTGAACATACATAAAAAATAAAAAATAAAAAAGATGCCGACGTATTGAGAACCTTCTCCTTTTTTTGAAGTCGGTTAAAAATGAAGAATGGTGATGTAACTGGTTACCATCATTTGATTTACTCTCAAACGCAGCAACTTTAAATACAATAAAATACTAATGTATATTTAGAGTTATGTTTACAGTTTAATAAACCAATAATCAAAACGCATTGTTTGAATAGCAGGTTAACCCGTTTCCCGATAAGGCACGAGCGCATCTGCTTTGCATTTGCATAGCCACTGATTGGAACACGAGATTAATCCCCATCATTTTTTTGTCTCGATCATCATTTATATGCAATCAGGCGAATGGTGGAGAAAAAAATGATCATTATCATACTTCAGCCCTTAAGCAATTTTTTCAGACGCCAAACAAAGGGGTGCTTGTTTGTTATTAGGTTAGGGGCGATAATGTAATGCAATTACTTTTTTCGGCGTAAAAAACCCAAAAAATCATTATTCAAATCCGCCAGCTGAACAAACGAGGAACCGTGATTAGGATTTATTATTAGGTTAAATTAAAGTAATGGATTCATCAACAAAAATGCTTTGATATTATGTATTTTTAAAAATCTAGAACGATTCAGGAAAACTCTCCTTCCTAATAAAACACAACATCGCACTTCTTCTTTTTGGTTTTATGCTTTCTGAAAAACATTAAAGTCGCTTGTATACTTTATTTAGTAACATATCATACAGGTGTGATAGTTTTACGCGGACATTATAAATTAAAACAGAATATTCTTTTTCCGTTCTTTGTTTTTTTTTTGTTAGATAGGTATATTATTTTTCTATTATCTTAATATATATAAATCTCGTGTCACAATGTTTGTCCTCAATGGACTCCTAAACCGATTTTAATAAAATTCGCACACAGGGTGCAGTTTGCTCTAACTTAAAAGATAGGATAGCTTAAATCTCAATTTATCTATTTTTTTTAATCCTTAAGGGCAAAACATCGTTTGCCAGGTCAGCTAGTAATCTATAGATCTCTGGGTCTCCAATGAGCTAAGAATAGGGTCTAGAGAGCTTCTTTTGTATACTAGGGCTTGGTTGCATACGTGATAGGAGTGTCCTCCGCCTCGTTACAGTCTCTAAGTATACATCTATGTCCATGGGTTTGTGGTTAAACATAATAAAATGTTTGTTCAGATCGCAAGGCTTCGTCAGTGTCCTTGCCATAGATTAACTTACTTTCTATTCTATTATAAAAACTGAAACTTACTTTCTATTCTATTATAAAAACTGAAACTTACTTTCTATTCTATTATAAAAACTGAATTAAATATCGTGCGGGCGGAATCGTGGCCTAAGGCTACTTTTATGTTATAGTGCATAGATAACGTGTAGACTCAATCCCAAGATTTATCAAAATTAATTATATCATTAAGATGTACGATCAGATAGTCTAATATTCATTGCAATGATTACAGAAAAATACCAACCAACAATTGCCTTTCCAAATAATACTCGGCAATATCACTGATTCCCCTAAGAACAGATGAGAGAAATTCATAAACTGACTTATCACTTCATCTCGCAACAGTAACAACCCTCCTCGACAGGGCATCATTAGACGGAATAAGACCATTAGCAGTCCTTTCTCTTAGCGGCCATGAAAGGGTTAAACCGGCCCTTTGGCACAATGGCTTTATTCTATTACGGCCGGTTACACGCGCGATGTAATAAATATGAATGTTGAACAACGTGGATTATGCTCCTTTGGCGGGGGTCAAAATATTTAAATGCGAATGAACAATTTGTGAAGGGTTAATTGTCTGGGCTTTATGAAGTTCTGCTACATTCTGCAGCCGATTCAAAAACTTATTGAAAATCTTTATTTTTTGGAAATATGTATGCTTAACTACTAAAAATAAAGAATAGGGAAAGCAACGATGACGACGACCTCCCTGGCACAAGGGACGCGCGCTCGGATTCGAGTGGGAGGTCGCGGGTTCTATTCCCGCCACGGCACTTTGGAATTTTATAATTTCTAAATTCTCTCAAGTCTGGTCTGGTGGGTGGGTGGCTTTGGCCGTGGCTAGTTACCACCCTACCAGCAAAGACGTGCCGCCAAGCGATTTAGCGTTCCAGTGCGATGCTGTGTAGAAACCGTTGGGATGACTATACTTACTCCTTCCAAGTTAGTACGTTAACATCTTCGGCTGCATCATCATCAGTCAAGTACTAACGATCGCAGTTAAGTACTAACTTATATACCTACTTAGTGTAAAAAAAGCAATTTTATACCCACATGCCAGGAATAATTGAGGAATTTACTAAATATCAGAGATTCAACCATTAATTCAACTTTACTAAATTAATGACTTGACTAAAGATTTTTAAGGTAAATCATACCATCATATTATTGGTTAAGTAGTACTCAAACACATAAAAAGTGTGCAAAACGTGTGCGCAGTTTCTATAAATAACTCCACAATTACAGCAAAATATGTTATTAGAATTGAACCTTAGTTTTGTGGACAAGATCGATTAGACTAATAGATAGGCAGTCTTTCAGCTTAAGAATGCTGCTACTTTATACTTTGGAGCCATTAAAATACTAGATATTACTATTAATAGTCAATGGCAAAAAAGCTACGCTAAGGTCCAGTTTCCACCAAAGCGGAGCGGAACTAAAACACAGCTCCGATCCCAAACGCTTTGGTGAAAACCGGGCCTAAAAGGTCGAGAAATATATGGCGTATGTTGAAGCCAAAAATTTCTCAAATATAACGTCGTCACCTACTGCCCACAACAGTACGGTACCCACAGACATAATTTTCTTACAAGTACATTAGCGCCATTTTACAGTTTTGACAAATTCAAAAACATGCTTCAGGGCGGAGCCTTAAAATACATACGTGACGTCAGTAAGTACTGATTCTTTGTATGTTTAATCAATGAAATTTGTTAAAATTCATACAAATGGTAGCATAAAATAAGAGGAAATGTTTCTTTATTATAAAAAGCATTCTATAAAAACAGTAAAATATTTTTTAAATCCACTACATTCACGCACCGAAAAATCAAAGACTAGCATATTCCGCCGTCACTAAACACAGTTTTGAAGAGTACTCCAAAACGAGACTACGAACTGGTTCGCATAATCATTGAAAGCACGCCGATAGCTAATTACAAAGCGCTGAATGGGGTCTCCATAGTCAAAAGAGTAAAAAAAAAACAATTATTAACGATACAGTGGCCTCTGGAGTGGCCCGGTGCAGTCACATCTGTTCAACCCTCGCGGATTAAAGTGATAATTATTCTGCAGCTATAATTATTGGATTTAAGCGCGTAATACTCATTGTTTGGCGCGTCACGGACGACGGGACGGCGATTATCGAGTTTCATTAATAATTAATCTTTGGCGTGCTTAACATCTGTGCCTGTTGATGGTGTGGATTCAACAGTTTTCATGTTCAAGAAAAACTTAAATATTTAAAAATGTATAAAAAATACACCGAGACTGCTCATCCTCGCGTTTTGTGAGCGAACTGCATAATAATATTAATTTCTAACTCAGATATTCATAGGTAGTCATACGTCTTTTGACTATAAAATATTATCAGGGTGGAGAGTTGGAGACATTTCTATAATAACATCTCAAGGCTGGATAAAAGTCTGCTCTACCTATACGATTCGATATAGTAAGTACTACTATTGCTGAACCATTAGGTAAATAACGTGTCAAAAGTCGTATTTTCACTCGTTGTCGACCGATCACAGATAAGTGCTGCACAACACAATTTCCTACCGCTACTCCCCCGTCTCTCTTGATGTCGTTCAACTTGATGGGGTTTGCCAACACTGCACATCCCAACGTCCAACGTCCGTCCATCTACAAACATCTCCCTTCTGCCGCGCTGCTAAGTCGCCCGCGAGCAAACTTCAGTTGTAAAAAAATGAGAGATCTCCTCTCCTCTCTACTTGATTATTTCCACCAAAGCTTAGTGGAAAGCAGATGTGGAAATAACGAAATCTGATTAGTTATACAAAACAAATTGCCAATCGTCTCGAAGCCGACAGGCCCGTCCTGTCCGTGTGTTTTTTGGTGGAACCTGGGCCTTAGCCCCCGTTAACGTCCGTCGTCCTACGACCTATGTGCCCTACTTATGAGCACCTAGACTTTGCGACACCCTGCCTTATGTATTAATAAGCACCAGTTTTTTTAAGTTCTTGTTGATTTTCATTCGTGGGATAAAAGTTAGCACAGTTCAAGCTATCAACATGTTGTACAGTTGCTGTAGATTCACATAAAAACGTTTAAATTCACCGTACGTATGTACCAAGTACCAACCCTTTAGCATATTGCGGGCCACGTGCCAAAAAGGGCCGCTTTTGTTTTTCCTTTGTGTAAAAAAAGTTCAATGATGGTATCGTTTTCAATGGCGTAATTACTGTGATTCGGTTAATTGTTCAGCCAGGGCCCTTCGCGGCTTTGTTTATGAGTTCCCTTTGACCATATTATCGCATGCCGCATTGAGACTGGAGTGTTTTTGCTTTCAGCTTTGTTACATGAGTGTTTGCGTTGCTACGAAAAGTTTATTGAAACAAAGTTTCTTTTCGGTCGATATTGAAAAGGGGCTAGGCGAAAGATAATGAATATTTTGCATTACGAAAATCCCGAATATAATGTTTCTTTCATCCATATACAAAATGAAGCCACGCGAATCTCTTCGCCAAAAATTTAAAGAAATAGGCATTCTTACAGTGGCGTGTCAATACATTTATTTATTATCTATACTTATAATAAAACTGTAAAGGGTCGAATTCTGTACATTGAAGATATTTTGAAAATTTTTGTTGGAGGACACTATTTAGTCGATACTGAAGCCAAAACTGTAATTTGTTTAATTTTTGTCTGTCTGTCTGTCTGTCTGTCTGTCTGTCTGTCTGTCTGTCTGTTTCACGACCGGGCATCACGGCTAATCCGCTGGATGGATTTAACTGAAACTTGACATGATTATAGTTCATACCCCGAGGTAGGACATAGGATACTTTTTGTCCCGAAATTCATCATGGTTTCCCTGGAAGACGGCATCAAAGTCCAAATGTTTTTTAGTTATAATTCATTAACGCGTTGTCCGATTCCATTCATTCTTTTTTTGTTAGAAAGGAGGTTCTTTAAAGATTATTCCAATACGAATCTTATCATCATCACTTTTGTAGTTCAGAAATTACAGACATCAGAACCTTTAAGTTCAAGTAGGTAGGTGACTTGAAACTCGGAATGCACAAAGAACCTACGGCTAGGACGTAGGGCTCAAGTAAGACTGGAGTACTCTTACAGTCGTAAATAAATAGGCTTAGCAGGAGATTTTGTATGGTTTAAAATTTTTCACTTTTAGGGTGAACAAAAATCATGTAACTGGCGTTATCGCTACGTTATACCGTATAGCGCCATCTCTACAATTTATGTGGAACTTGAAGGTAAAACTCTGAGATAGGTACTACCGAATTTTTTTAAATAAAAATTGACTGTCATGTTATTTACTGTTTCCTGACTTTATATTAAGATGGCACTGTTAAGACAGACATGAACAGATTTAAACTTTATCATCCGCAATATGGAAAGGGTAAGATAATGGTTCACAAATATTTTTAACTCTTAGGTCTTATCGATCCTAACCGACTGACTGTCATCTAAGGTCTTTTTATACGTAAGGAAATATATAGCCATTGTCCATTCTGATGTTTTGGATTGTTTTGAGATGAAGCAAAGATTTTTAAAAGACTTATATTATGTTGTGCTGGGGAATATTGTTAGTAGAGTAATTTATCCCAGTGGTACCTACCCGGCCGAACTCTGAAAGAAGAGTTCTACCACCAGTACAACTTTTCACATGGATTAATAATTTTTGACATAATATTTCGTGGTTTCAGAATAAAAATCACAATGAAAAGGACGTCCTTTTGATCTTTCAACTACGTATTAATGAAACTTTATATTTTTATTAAGAAAAAGGAGTTTTCAAAATCACCACAAGATAACCCGTGCAAAGTAAGAACAGGTTTCTGTACAACATCTCACCAGAATCCCGCGAAAAATCAAGGAATTCCAGTAGGAAGGTATATTATGTAAAAAATCGTAATTCACGCGGGCGGAGCCGCGGGCAACAGCTAGTATATAATACGTGTCTACTGTTTGTACGTCAAAATATTAATAATTACAATAAACGGATAGATATAAGTAACCGTCCAATTAGAAGTGGAGCACATAAGTTAGTTGTAGTGCCACACCGTTTGCGTAAGGTACAAAAGTCCTTTGTGGGGTTGAGTGTACGCTTCTACAATATGATCCCGAAGTCTGTCTTGGACTTACCTTTGCACCGGTTTAAAGATACTGTCAAAAAACATCTAATAAATCAGGGTTACTACACCATTGAAGAATTTTTAAATAACAAAGATTCTTGGAACGATAGTGATATGCTTCCATCTCCTCACGAGATATCTTAAAAATATTGTTTCATACTAAGTACTAAAAATTGTATATTGAGACATTTTTTTGAAAAGAGCAAGTACCGAGTTTCTTGCCAGTTCTTCTCGGTGCAATCCTGCTTTCCGAACCTGGCGGTAGAGTCTCGACATTTCATGAGAGCTTATATCTAAGCCTATGTGAAATAAAGAATTTCATTTCATTTCATTTCATTTCAGACTCATTTCTGAATTCTGATTTGCATTCAAAAGGGTTACCTTCAGTTGCACTTATACCAAACATATATTGTTTCGTTGTCCCTTTTATTTCCTTTTGACACCGTCAATGATTTACGGACATTTGTTATAAAGATCTTTAATGGTGTGGTAGAATAAATCTTGAATCTTTTTTGTTACAAAATATGAACAAAATCAAACTTTTTCAGTCTTTCTCTTTTTAAATGGATTCCTGAATCTCTAAATATCGACGTTATGGCTAGAGTTGGGATAAAAAACCCTAGTTAACATTAAATTCAAAGCATGTACTGCAATAGGGATGAAAATTACGATTCGTAAAGAGTGTTTTGAGCCCGCATAGTCCTTGTTTAATTACACATTCATATGCAAATGTGCAAAACGCTGCAAGATTCGTTCATACATTTTACCGGTAAATATGCGTTCATGCGTGCTTCAAGTACAGTTTACCCTTAAAAAGTAATGCTTTCTCCCGATTATCACCTCTATTTTATTAATACATACGAACTGTAATTTATTGAACAAAATTAATGTCTACATTGTGCGTTCATACCAGTACGATAATAATTAGCAGTAACATTATGAATGTAAGGTTTTTACTTTTTATCTGAAATTGCCTGCTTTTTAATGACGGTAAATGCATTGGACTTTTGAAATTATTCTCAATTTCATAGAATAATTTTATCGCTTTTTCGTGAACTTTGACCCTTACAATGTAAGTGGTATAATTTATGATGTTCATGTTTGGAATTTTACAATTTAACAAAAGAAAAATATCGCCAAGACGAGCCAAGCGAAGCGCGAGGGCACTACCTATCTTTTCTCGAAGTGTTTCGCCGTTTTTTTAAACCCTTATAACTTAGGCCTGAATTATTTCAGATAATCAAAATTCTCGGAAAATGATGTCGCCAGTGAACTTATTAAACCTATAAAGTTTCAATTTTATAGGTCTTATACTTTAGATTTTATTGACGTCTAAAAAACCCAAATTTCGTCACTGACTGACTGACTGACTCACTGATGATCATCAAAATTCCTAGGTACTTCCTGAAGACCTAGAAAGCTGAAATTTGGTATATAAGCTAGAAAAGTACAAAGTCAGTGAATAATATTTTTACTTTACACCCATGTGACAGTAACGAAACAGCCAAGACATAATATATTTTGACTAAAGTGTAGAGTTTATAAAGTTAGGATTTATAGAGTTAGGGCGTGTAGAGTTAGAAGTCTTGCTCTACATGAGATCTGATAACTTTTTGATAGTGTGAGCTACATGTTCTCGTCTTGGCAACATTTTACATGAAAATGTTTTTGCTGGGATTGATCTTTCTATAAGCATGTTCCCAATGTTGAAACAAAGTATCCCAAAAAAATTCGCGAAAATTCATTTATTTCCTTTTAAGATACCTATATTGTAGATGGTAAGTATTATATACTTAAAGATTATTTATTACATTCCGAATGCAACCAACATTTTGTATCAATGTTTTGACACACGACAATGTTATTTACATTTTATTCAAACACAAATTGTATTCGCTGATGGCGCTATAAACAGTAATCTGTCGATGTTTCGGCGCTCTCGATGCTTTGGCCAGTCGAGCACGCGATCCGACTCCGAGATCCTGATTCTGTGCTTCGAGCAATAAAATAAATCTTCACTTAAGAGGTGCGCGTCTACCTGATCGGGTCCTAAACAAGCCCACGGTCTTCGTTACGGGCCTAATTAAAAAACAAAATCAATTTTATTAATTGGAAGTGTTAAAAACGGGCGGAAGAACCTCACTTGGTCCGTATCTGGCTCGTATCTCTTATTTAATCCGACAGGGAATGTGTTATTTTTACTTTTCTTAGTGGGTCTCGAATAAATTTTATCGCTTGGGACTAATTTGGTTACAAATTTATTTGGCTGTGGAGTCGTTAACAAGTGGGGACATCCTCGTGGTATCTGGCCTGCACTCTTTAGTGCTCGGACATGGCCGTTATAACAATATATCGACACTTGAGCCTTGATAAAATGAAGAAGACACTTCACTTTGGATTAAATAATAATCTTCTTTTTAGGGTTCCCTTGCTGCATGCCCGCAGCCAGATACTTTATATTGTAATTCTATCCAAAATGGTTTTAGGAATTTAAGAGTCACCAATACATATTTTGTGTGAATCGATAGCTACAATCTAGGCAGTTATAATCACACTAATATTATAAAGGCGAATGTTTGTGTGTGTATGTTTACTCCTTCACGCCGCAACTACTGAACTGATTTGGCTGAAATTTGGAACATAGATAGCTTATAACCCGGATTAAAACATATCCCGGGAAAAATATAATAATATTGATTTTTCTTATGATTTTTAAACTCGTATTCCAATATTCATATTCCCTATGCTTTTGATGTCTTCATTTGCAAAGTTTTTAACCATCTTTTACATATTGTGTTCTGAACCTTCAGTATAAAAATCTAAATCGCTCTTGTCGTGAATTATTAAATAATACTTTTGGGAATATTGAGAGCATATCCGCGGTATAAAATTTTTATTGTTACGAGTATATTCTGATCGCCTTTACACTTAAAGTACACACACCAGATACATTGATATCGGATTGTTTATACTGTTGCACCTTTAATAACTATGTCACGGCCCTCATATTTTGCATCCATAAAAATCGAGTTTTTTTCGATTTTAGGTGCGATATAAGTAATATTTGGAAACTTCCACTATGACCTTTGAAATATTATGCTTAATAGGTCAAACAGCTGAATGAAGTCTTTGAACGTTCACAAATCGATTTTCCCATATTTATTCCTTTTTAGCATATCATGGAATATACCATCAAAAATATTAATTTTTTTTAATTGTAAATTGTAAATAAATAAAGTAATTAATTACTTATCTGTTTTTTGTTGTTTAGTTAAATGTAACCACATTAAGAACAATAATTTGGTCCCTTGAACTTTTGACTCTTTGATATACCTGCCTAGTGCCTACTTTGAAGGTATGTTGGTATGTACCAATTTACTTCGGAATTTTTTTCAATAATAAATTACCTAAGATTAATAATGAATACCTATAGTTCTGAGCTAAATTATGACTTGGTCAGATGTGTGATTTTGAAATTTGAGACAATTCAGTGATTTGATATCACTTGCTTGGATAGCAATATTTATGGCTCAAACTTCAAAATAATGTTTTGAAAGGCACTCTTACATGAAACTAATTTAGTGGAGTATAACCGGCTATAGTTATATTTCTTCTCATTCTGAGATCAGAGAAGTTTTCAGTAGCACCTAGTCATACATATAGGGAGATGGCTATGGATATAAAACAAACAGATTATTACGGAGTAAAGGCCAACACTAGCCAGTTTCCTTTCCAACGAAACTAACAACCACTAAAATTTATGCCGAACATTTGTTAAGCTTATTCCGTTTAAGTTTCGAGATATTCGATAGGTGTAACATTTCCCTATAATATAAACTAATAGAAGCCAAAGCGGGCTGTCAATCGGACGTGAGATAGTATTGTAAATAAATAGATCACCGCGGTGTGGGTCGTGGCGCTGTACCGAACATGGCCGGCGTCATTGTAACTCTCCGCAGAGGTGTTACACCGGTGCAGGGGCGTATTTACCCTATGTAGTAACGCTTTTATAAAGGGGAAAATGTGATACATATTATATATTTATTTATTTGAGATGGGAAAACCCATTAAACTGGTTACTGTTACTATATTACCGAATTTTTTTTAGAAAATCTTTAAAACGGATTTTCTATGCAATGGGAAAAACCGTTGAACACGTCACCATTAATTACACATACGAACTATCACTATTTGGACACTTGGTGTCGCTCAACTAAGTGTCACCGAACGTCAAATCGCATACATTTAAATAATGTATGAATAATATATACCAGGACATTACACACATCACAATTTAGCCCCAAAGTACGCGATAGCTTGTGTTTTGGGTACTAGATATAACTGAAATATATGCATATATATTAATAAACATAAATATAATATATTGAAAAACACTTAGACACTGGAAAAGATTCATGCTCATCATACAAACATTTACCAGTAGTAGAAATCGATTATCGAACCCACAATCGCCACGCAGATGGCCGCTATAATTCGATTTGGTCGCCATTTGTCATTTGGCTCAAGGGGCAGGTGACATCTTCCAAATCAACAATTAGCAATTAGCAAAACATAGCTATGTAGCTTTTAGCTCTTTTAGTCCTGAATAAAATACGAGTATTGATTATTTTATTAAAACTGCACGCTCTCAATACGTACCTGGTGTGCGAAGTGCAAAATACTGTCTACCCTTACCCTGATATACTGCGCGGGAGCAGAGTACGGCACGTGGGCTGTCTGTAGCTATGGTTACCGAGTGTCTATATCCTAGTTATATATGTTCTTTACAAAAGTGCTCAAAAGTCCAAAATAAAACTATCTCAACTAATTATCTCAAGTGCCAAAAGCTAACTAATACCAATCAGTGATACATATACTTAGTTACTTTGCTAGGACGACGGGTATTAAGAAGTAGATAATATGACTCAACTAAATCTACAATTGATGCATGAGGAAACAACCTACTAAAGAGATTCAAGTTAAAATAATAAAGCAATCAAAAGCCCAGTATTAATCTATCCCGATCATAATATTATCTTAATTAATTCATTACACACTAAAAGTTTTATTGCTCAAGTGAGATAACATCTACATTTTTTACATACATACATAAAATAAAGAGGTAAAGTTTGTTGGTTTGGAATCTGGAGGTATCATTGATCTATGAAATTCACACTAACTTTAAAAATCGTTTACCAATAGAATTATGGAATTCCCCTTCAGGGTGAATTGGAATATAGGGTACCTATATTATAGTGTTAAAAAATTATTTCGTGAAGTATATTTTGTATTATGATAATATACTTTCGATGATGATTACTGATGGCGATGATAATAATTATGATAGGAGCGTTACGTCAAGATTATGACGATACGGGAGCTATGAATATTAATGAATTTTCTGTACCGCTTCATTTTAATTTTATTTATTTACAATAAAACAAACTATCTATCTAATAAAAATTCCAATCAAGGGCATAAAAATTGATACTGCCTCGATCTGTAATAGAGACCAAGTATTATCGAATTCTATGTAACGAACCATACAAGTAGAGTAGGTACTTAGATGTCGCTTACACCTCAAGTGACGTCACTCGATCAGGTTTTTATCTAAGAGCTCATTTGACCCGCGGTCTGCCACCCACGAAGTTAGTTCAGATTAAACACAATCTTTTGATATGATTGTAAGGCTTGGGACATAATTAAAATATTTCCGCTGCGTTGTTAGATCATTGATTAGTGATCTGTGATACCTGATGATTGACTGCTATAGATTTGAAACGGAAGAAAGAAGTAAACCAACTAAAAGTTGGAAAAATATTTTTTTCTTATAAATGATAGGCTTGCGCTTAACAACAATCATGTCTGATGGGCCGAAATGATGAGCTCTAGGATGGAGCGCGCTTGCCTAGGAAATGCTTTTTCACTCCTCTCTTGAAGGCACCAATACAAATTGTATTTGGCTAAAACGGAAGCTGGATGGGTGTTCCACACCTTAGCAGTCCGTATCAGAAACGTGGAAGAAAAACGTGTGTTGATATCTATATTGTGCACTAAGCTTTAAGCTCAATTTAAGCAACATAACCATAGCATCTACTATTAATCTTTTTATAACAGCTTAAATCTCTGAGTGCCAATAGTAATTAAGAAAAGATTAAGAAATCTTAAGGAATTCGTTGTTTTGTGATTGTAAGTCGTTATCATTTTATTAGCATATTTAGAATTTTTAATTGGAACCCGATAACCTGAGGAAGGTGATTGATTTTTATTATTAAGTTACGCATAATGTTATAGTATAATAAAAAAAAGTATTTATGTGTGAACTCAAGAAAATTCCATTTCAAAGATAATAATAAAATTATGTTAATAAATGGTAAACAGCTACAGCTACATAAGAACATTAAAACGATTTTAATTAATGTTGTACCAGTCCATATAAAATTATCCTATTCTATGAGAAAATCTTATGTTTGTTTATGCTTCGTGCCAAAGTTACAGATGTGATATGCCTTAAATTTGAAATGAATAGAGTTTTAATACTACAACCGATAAACTTTTGTCTGTTTATACCTTGTTTGTCTAGCTCGTTCGTTTCAGCCGATGAACATCTACTGCTAAACAAAGACATCCTGCAATGAATTCAAGCCCACACGGTCCTGCGCTACTTGTATCCAGAGCCTTCGCGCGACTCCTTCAATGTCGTAAGTTCCCCTGGTCAAATTTCTGCCAACACTGCGCTTTCCGATGCGGGTTCGCCATTCCAGCACTTTGGGTCCTCAACGTCCGTCTTTTTTTTTAGGTACCTAAATAACCTACCCATTGCCACTTCAGCTTCGCGATACGTTGAGTAATGTAACCATAGTCACCGTCAAGTTTGTCTCCTCATTCCCGATTTGATCACATCACGCAGAGAAACTCCCAGTATCCCAGTTCAGCTCTCTCCATCGCCCTCTGACTGACTCTGAACCTTCTTATGGGGCCAATAGTAAACGATCATGTCTCGGATCCGTATGTCATCATTGACAACACGCATATTGTTTAAAAAACTTACGACCGTTTTCACCAACACTATAGGAAACGCCTAAGCCGATAGGTGATAGTTTTCACTTACAACAACTGTTAAACATATAACAACAATAATATAACAACAAGTTATACATATATAAGACATTGAGGATCTCCAAAATTAAACACAAATTGTTTCCCTGAAATAACAAAGTTTTGTTTTATTACAAGTTTTGTTTTATTTTACAATTATCTAGTTATTATCAAGTTACGACAATTACACTTCTATCTCACCTGAAATAACAAAGAAACGACATTTAAAGTTCACTATATCTCGAGTCCTCAATCACATTCTTTCTATGAGTTTTTATTACGACAAAAATGCACACAACAATTTCAGCGTCCCTCGCCATTTTAAATCATCGACACAGATCAATATCATAGATACGCGACAGCTGATACGCGAAGCGCGGCAAATTCAAATGAATGAAATGTCACTCATTTCATTACATCTCCCCCCCTAAGAGCGAAAATTCTAAGCAATATATCTGTAAAATGTACTTATAAGTCATCTTCATATTCATTATCATCTCCTTCATCTTCTTCAGCCTCTGTTATGACAGGTTGCAATTTTGTTATATGAAATAATGTTGATTCTGTTTTTCTGTTGCCTGTATCAATCCTATAAATGGAATTCGATATTTTCTCTATTATTTTGAAAGGGCCTATTTTTAATTCGTCTAATTTCTTTCTATTCAGTCTATTTCCATTTTCTACATATACACTGTCTCCTACATTAAATTCTTGCATTTTTCTATTTCTATCAAATATTTTCTTGTTATACTCATGAGATTTTATTGTATTCTCTAATGCCAATCTTCTATCAGCAATCCACTTGTCTTCCTTTTCCATCGTTTTGAATTCATTTGGTAGAATACTGACATTTGTACCATCCAGTAAATATTTTGGTGCAAAACCTGTAACGGAGTGTTCTGTTTCATTATATTTTTGTATACATTCTCTTGCCAGTGTTGTCCATGTTCTCTTATTATTTTTCTCATTCATTTTACACCTTATTTTATTTACTATTGTTTGGTTTAATCTTTCATTCAAGCCGTTCGAGAATGGTGTATTCACGGCTGTAAAAATTAGTTTAATATTATTTTCCTGCAAAAATTGTTTAAATTCTCTTGAATTTATGCCCGGATATTGATCTGTCAGGATAATTCCAATCTCATCTGTCTCTAGTACTTTCTTTGTTAAATTTATAAAGTCACATGCATTCTAGGTTTTCGAAGTCGCAATAAATGCATATCTTGTGTAGTGATCTACTAAAAGGTGTAGATATTTCTTTGTAGACCTAGATCCTCCAAATCCACCAATAGTATCCATTGACATTATTTCAAATGGTTTGGTAGCTGGTCCCAGTTGTGACATTAATCCAATTTTTTTTTGACATCTTGATTTATTTTTTATGCATATTTCACATGTTTTACAAATATTTATGATATTTTTTGTTAGGTTTATAGCCGTATATATTGAACTTATTTTTTTCTGCAGTTGTCTGATCCCAATATGGCATAAATCTTCATGCACCTTTTTTATAAGTTTTTTACTAAATTCTTCTGAGAGGATAATCTTTTCCTGTTTCTTTATTTTTTTATAGTAGATATTATTTTTTAGTATTAAATTTTGTTTCTTTTCTCTTATTGTTTCATTTTTCTCTTGGTCTCCAACTATATCTTTTATTTGTATTAAATTACTATTCTCAATGTTTCCTCTCTGTTATCTTCTGGTTCTAATACAGGGTTTCGGCTCAAACAGTCTGCTTCTACATTTTCTTTACCAGGTATATATTTTACGGTAAAGTCATACTGAGATAGGTAGTATGTGAGATCACCCAATTCTTCATCTGTCCTGCATTTAATGTTCATGTTCTCTAGAGGTTTGTGATCTGAGTAAATGGTGAATTGTTTTCCGATGAGCCAGTGCTGCCAATATTTAACAGCTTCTTTCATAGCAAGACATTCTAAATATATAGCCTTTTTCCGTTTTTGATGTTCATTCAATTTTTTTGAGAAATATGCCACCGGTTTGTCTTTACCATCTAGTTGTGTCTGTTTTAATATTGCTCCAATGCCCTCCAAAGATGCATCGGTAAAGATTTTGATTGGTAAGTCTTTGTCGAATATTTCCAAGACCGGTTGCGAACATAAATATCTTTTTATCAGATTGAATGCTTCTTCACATTTCTCTGACCATACAAATTTCTCGTTTTTTCGTAATAAATTGTGTAATGGATCTAAAATAATTGCACTTCTTGGTATATAGTCATGGTAGAAGTTTATTTTTCCCAAAAATTGTCTGATGTTCTTTTGCGTCTTAGGAGTTGGAAAGTTCCTTATTGAAATCAAATTGTCTTTTAGTGGTCTTACTGAATTGTTCTGAATTATATGGCCGAGGTATTTTACTGAGTCTGAAGCAAAGGTACATTTCTTAAACTTCAGTCTAAAGCCTTCTTTAATTATTGCCTCTAATACATTTCTAATGTGCCTTATATGTTCTTCAAAGGTAGACGAGTATATCAAAATATCATCGATATAGTTAACAGAGTATCCTGTGAGATTGTGTTTTCTTAGAATATTGCTTAAGATTCTCTGGAAAATTGCTGGTGATGTTTTCAAGCCAAAAGGGAGGCAGGTCCACTGGAAGTGGCCATCTTGTGTGACAAATCCTGTTTTACTTCTGTCTTCCACCCGTAATGGTATTGCCCAAAATGCTGAGTTTATATCTAGTGTAGTAAAATACTTGCAATTTCTAGTTTTAATAATTAGATCATCTATCAAAGGAAATGGTTGAGCTTGTGGTATAACTATTTTGTTTAACTCTCTGAAATCTACACATAAACGGGATTTTCTATTTTCACCTTTTTTAAACGCCAATGTCACTGGAGCAGCGAAAGGACTGTATGATTCTTCTATTAAATTGTTCTTTAGTAACATCGATATTTGCTCTTCAATTTCTAATCTATCTTGTATTGTACATCTGTATGGTCTTTTACTACAATATTTATTTACTTGTAAATCTATGCGAGCTTCATAATCTTTAACTGAACCTATATCATACTTGTCCTTAGCAAATATTGTTTTATATTCCTTTATAATTTTCTCTATCTCAATTTTCTTTTGATTATCTAAATGGTCTGTCATACTTATAAATTCCTCTGTTTGTATGTGTTCATTGAAATTTACTGTATATTTTTTTATATTATTATCTTCATTTCTGTTATCTTTAGACATCCTGTCTATTTTATTTGTTATTTTCTTTTGTTCTATCTGCAAGTTCTCATTTTGGGTTAATCTGAATTTCTTTATCATATCTAATCCGATTATGAAATCATCAAAATCTTCATTTTCTACTATGTATACATCCACCTCTTCTTCTAAATCAAATATTTTAATTTTTATTGTTATCAAGCCATCCATCTTCTTCACACCATTAACCGTTCTCATGTATGCTATGTTCACATCATCTTTTTTTTCTTTTACTTTTATTAATCTTGAATTTATTATAGAAATCTGTGAGCCTGAATCATAAATACCACTCACTTCTAGTTTATTTTCTAATAAAAGCTTGATTTTGATTAATGGTGTGCTTACTAGTTTTTTTCTCAGTATTTATGTCTACTTCAATTATGGAGTTATTGTTTACATTTTTAGTTTTAAGATCTTTTTCAGGTTCATTTTTATTTTTCTTGAACCAACATGACTCCTCCGGATGATATCTAATCCCTTTGTCCAAAGACTCACAAGTCTTACATGACTTCTTCTCATAAGTTTTATTTTTATTATAAAATGTACTGCTCTTTATGTTAGTTGAGTTTTTCTTATACATCGTGCCTTCATATTTTCTTATCTCGTTGAACAAGTCAGTAGTGTTGTTGAGTTCATCCCTGTTTAACTTATTTAAGATAAATCCAGGTAAACCAGTTGCAATAAGATCTATCATTGTTTTGGAATCTATAGATTTGTTTATATCTAATAAAAGCCGTTCTTTTTTTATGGCATAATCAATTAACTGTCCTTCTTTATACCTAAATGCGAGAGCATATGTGACTATGTCCCATCCTTGGTTTTTAAAAGTTTCTAAAAACTTGTCTTTCCATTCACTCCATTCAGAATTTATTGTTAGTTTTATGATCATCGAGCTATACCAATCCAAACAAGGTTTATCTAAAAATAACCTCAAAATATCTATTTTTGTCTCATCTTTTGTTATATTAAAGCGCGCACACTCTTTTTCAAAAATTTCTATCCATTGCATCGCATTAGGATTTTTGCTTGTGAATTTTTCAATAATAAATTTTTCTGAGATATGTTTTAAGTTATGTTGACTTTCTTTCTTAGTTGTAGTTTCTATTAATTGTTCCAAGATTTGTTGCAAAGTGTCATTTTTGTCCTTTGCTTGTGTTGTGCTCACTTCATCTAAATATTGATCTAAAAATTGCATATTACCTTCCTCATCTACATATGTCTTCTTTAGATTTTCATCCAACTTTATCCATACTTTTCTACTCTGGTGTCTTTTTTTAATGCTATTTTTTACTTTTGTGAAAGTGTTCGTTTTAACAATATATGTATGATGACTCACCGGCTTCAGTTCCTCGGGTAAAACATAACATTTTCCTTCTTCAGTAGATATTGAGGTTATAGCTAATACATTTGATTTGCCATCATTTGAGGCTATTATTGTAAACTCAAATTGAAGCCGGTCCATCTTCTTTTAGTTCACAAAAATGTCGTTTTATAAGACATTGAGGATCTCCAAAATTAAACACAAATTGTTTCCCTGAAATAACAAAGTTTTGTTTTATTACAAGTTTTGTTTTATTTTACAATTATCTAGTTATTATCAAGTTACGACAATTACACTTCTATCTCACCTGAAATAACAAAGAAACGACATTTAAAGTTCACTATATCTCGAGTCCTCAATCACATTCTTTCTATGAGTTTTTATTACGACAAAAATGCACACAACAATTTCAGCGTCCCTCGCCATTTTAAATCATCGACACAGATCAATATCATAGATACGCGACAGCTGATACGCGAAGCGCGGCAAATTCAAATGAATGAAATGTCACTCATTTCATTACACATATTATATTAGATTTTCCGGTTTTTATTAATTAATAATGTTTATAGTATTTAATAAAAAGTTATTACTGCAATACAAATACATTAATGCAATTAGGTACAGGTCGTAGATAAGTTAAGCTCATAAACAAGATGGGAACCGTGCCACTCCGGACGGCTGACCCCGGGTCGGCTCTCGCCTGATCATAATTACCGGTGAAATAACCTGATTGTGATCACCAGACACACACTCATAATATATACACAGAACCGCGTCGTTGTGTGTGTGTTTGTTATGCGGACCAGTGGTTCTCAATTATGTGATTAATGACGATTGTTCTCTTTAGAAAGGCCATTTGGAATAGCGTTTGTGAACTGCGCAAGGTGAAGGTGATGTACTTGCAAAGTCATTTGTTTTCAAAGTCAGTCTGCAAATAATGTTTAAAGAGTCAACAAAGATGCTCTGGTGTAGAAAAATGTGTGTAGACAATAAAGTGGAAGATTTTTTTATTATTGGTGACACTTGAAGTTGTACATACTCATAATAAATTATTTTATTCTTCTTAAATAAAATTTAAAATTCAACTCCATGAATAAAATGAAACGAATGAGTAGGTAGAGCTGTTTCATGAGCAGATACAGCAAAGGGTGGGTAGGTACAACACTACCTACAATCAGCGTTGTTAGTGTAAGCATTTCCAAAATTAGAAAAGCGTAAAAAATCACAGGAAAAAAGCGGAATGGAACGCTTTAATCTTACATCTTCTTTTAAACAGACAACTTTTGGTAGTAGGAGTCTGTGGAGTCAGCCCGGTCCCATCGCGGTGTCAATAACGACCGATATCACGATGTTTTGGTTTTAAGAGCACTGTATTAGCAAGCGACAATTGCGGGCAAATGAGACCAAAAAACTGATGTCTCAGGATGGCATGTATGGCAATGCATCTGCCATAGGGAGCCGTATCAGTAAACATCAAGTAAATATCTTGCTCGTCTTTTTACTGTCATTTATTTTTATTACAATTTAATAATATTTTTAACAATGTCCCTAAAAATAAATAAAAAAACACGTTTAAAAATATTAAAAAATTGAGTTCACCACTGGTCGCGGAGCCTTAACGGCCCAAGCTACCGGTGGTCAGGGTTCAAGAGTGAGGAACCTCCTCACAATACGTGCCGTTTCCAGGACCACTGCTTTCTGTATACGGCCTTTGATCCAGCAGTTGAGCGAAAGCTTCTTAAGAAGTTGGTCGAAGTTTTTTGCTATAAGACCGTTGACTGAAACGACTATCGGAACAATAATTGTCGAGTTCACACTCCACATGGCGGTAATCTCATGTTGCTCGTCTTATTATTACTTCGTATAAAAAACTTTGAGAACTACTGACACATCAACAATGTATACGCCAATGTCCGTACAAACCAAACCGTGTAACTATAGGTAAAGCACCCGACGTCTTTCACATACCGACAAGCGCACACAGCATTTTGTCTAATAGCCGCCTCGGTCTGTCGATACATCAATCAGGCAAACAAGACAGTATTAATATTTTTTCTGTCCAATTAGATCTTTTGTGAGAACGATATCTAAGAATTTAATGTGTCGTTTAACATTTTCGGCGTCCATTGTTGGATTTGTTTTGTGTTTATAAGTGAATCTTTTGTGTGGTAAACAATCTTTACATTTTCATCGTCTAGCTTTAACCTAGACAGGTTAACGTTTTCTCAAAAGTTCGGTTTATGATGTAGAAAGGAATTGGAAAGGATTTCTTTTAATTCCTACTTCGGTTTTCTATGGGTGCTGTTTGATTTTAAAAGCTGAAGGTTTGGGATGTGTTCTCAGCAAAGGCCATTTTTGGGTTTTATAATTTCCAAAATCTTTATGATCCGATTTGATCGGAGGTTGTTCCTTCGTCTAGATACCACCCTTCGGCCAAATAACTCCAGATTCCTCTTACAAGGTTTATTTAGTAAGATTTCATCTAAATTCTTATACATTCCACCAGGTGAAATTTAATATCCGAATAAACTTTGAATAAAACTAATGTAGTAAATACTCAAGTCAATTACCATCATCAGCCTATTAATATCCTACAACTAGACAAAAAAGGTCGAGTATAAATGAGATAGAGACACAACTTAGACCAACCACGTTTCTGCAGTCAGCGGCAGAGCTAATAAAAATATTCAGATGCGTCATGTAAATTAAATAAAAACGAAAAAACCTGAAAAATCGATAACAATACGCGCTCAGCAAATAATAAAGATCACTTAATGCTACTTTTATTTGGCGAGCGCTCGATGGGAAACGTCAATCATCTTAATTGATCATTCAACGTGATCCCTTGCTGGCTGGAAATATTTGAATCCCCAGCACTTAATCAATTTACAAAGATCACAAGCGGTATACTCAATCAAACATTTTATGCCTAGATTAAATTATTACTTATGGGAAACAGATACGACATTCCTAATAAATTACAAACTAAACTAAGATTCTAATTTATTGAATGTGGAGTGGAGATAGAATTAAAAAAGCGAATCACCTAGGGGATGTTATAACTTACAGGTTTTACGCTTAAAAATCACGGAATTAATGTTTGGCGGTCATTAAAATTGCACTGTGTGATGTCAGAACTTCATCTCATAGCAAACATACAAGTAGGTGCAAATGGATATAAGGTACCTAGTAGGTAAATGAGTAGATATGTCAAATGATTTCAATGGCTTTTATATAGGGTGACTTTCTTGAACTAGCGCAGACTGTAGCAGATTTCTATTAAGTATATCAAATCTTCAGGATTTTTCTAGTGACTTTAAACAATGATCATCATAGGACTTATTTGAAATTATATTTCCGATCGTAAAAGTATTTCATAATACTATAAAGTACTATAACCATTAACCAGGGTTAAAGATGAATCCCAGTGATGGTATTTGAGCCAATTCAAAAAATCTGAAGTGAATATTATTTAGCACGTCTACACTGCTAAATCATCATTGCGGGTATTCGTCAGACAATTCGTCAGCATCGCAGTGGAATTCAGTAAAGGGCAATCTTTAGCCGATTGGGTGCGACCTTATCTCCCTTTATGGTTCGATCTTAAAAAAGATTTATGATAACGCACGGCACGAACGAAGACCAACACTTTAAAATAAACGACAAGGAGTCTCTTCCAATTGTGATGGAAATGCTTTCTGTAGTAAAATTAAACGATAACCCCAGTCGTTTAGGGAGATTTAAATGGCTTAGGCACTTTTATTGGGACTGCCTACATTCAGTTTAGTTGAGCTTTACATTTTTATGTCTCTCACCTCACCTCAGTTGGCTGAGGACACCTATAACAATATCGAGCTTTTTCATTCAAGTACATCTGAGTGTCCTTAACGATATCAGTATTTATTTATAGAAATCTGACGTTCAAGAGAAGACTTTTTTAAAGATAGTGAAATGGAGATAATGAAATATGTTTTATATATTATGACTTTTCACCTAATTAAGTTGCTAACTACATATTTTGCCTTAACGAAATGATCAGTTCAATTACTGGTCTTTTTATGTCATATTTCGGGTACCAGGCAATCATAGCTAAAGGTGACTGTTTTGTTTAATGCATTTAGTTGTTCTAGTTTCAAGCTGCGGGTGGTCTAACAAGGTATGAGGTGTAGCGCCTAACATTGTATGCAAAGCATTGTGAAGGCACTACATTAGTAATTAGGAGAAAATTTATAACCCAGTTTCGCCTGCAGCATCGTCGTGGAAAGTCCAAGTACAGTTTACCTATATTCGCATTAAGTTTTAATAATAACGGCATAAGACCATAATGCCATGTTATAGACATGCAATTCTAATAGTGTTGCAATTAGCTTAGCACATTTTCAATAAAGATTATCATACAAATAGGATTGTATTACAAGTGTTAGGTTTCAGTATTAGTCAGTTCATAAAGAAATATATTTTAATGTTATGTCCTTTTAATATGAGCATTTGTTTCGCAATATACTATCGTTTTAATTAAAGGTTCGTACATTCATGCAAATATTCGTGGAATGGTAGATTTTAATCGGCTAATAAGATATGTTATGTGTGATAGTCTATACTTTGTAACTATCGATCCAAGGCGTAATAATGTTGTGCATAAAAATATCAATTCAAATGTACAAACCAAATATAGTTTTTGTTAGAAAAGTAACTATTGATTTATCATTAATATTATTAGTCAAGTAATATCATGAATTCGGTGTCTATGTATAAATAATTATCTTTAAGTATGGAATAGGTACTAATCTAATTACTTGTTATTTGGATTAAAGAGAGTGAACTATAGGTCTCGGAGTTCCGGAGAATTCCGACAGCTTTGAACTAGTAATATCTATACTTATAATAAAACTGTAAAGGGTCGAATTCTGTACATTGAAGATATTTTGAAAATTTTTGTTGGAGGACACTATTTAGTCGATACTGAAGCCAAAACTGTAATTTGTTTCATTTTTGTCTGTCTGTCTGTCTGTCTGTCTGTCTGTCTGTCTGTTTCACGACCGCGCATCACGGCTAATCCGCTGGATGGATTTAAATGAAACTTGACATGATTATAGCTCATACCCCGAGGTAGGACATAGGATACTTTTTGTCCCGAAATTCATCATGGTTTTCCTGGAAGACGGCATCAAAGTCAAAATGTGTATTTAGTTATAATTCAGTAACGCGTTGTCCGATTTCATTCATTCTTTCTTTGTTAGAAAGGAGGTTCTTTAAAGATTATTCCATACAAATTTTATCATCATCACTTTTGTAGTTCATAAATTACAGGCATCAGAACCTTTAGCGGTAAGTTCAAGTAGGTGACTTGAAACTCGGAATGGACAAAGAACCTAGGGATAAGACGAAGAGCTAAAGTTAGACTGGACTACCCTTACAGCCGTAAATAAATAGGCTTAGCAAAAGATTTTGTATGGTTTAAGATTTTTCACTTTTAGGGTGAACAAAAATCATGAAACTCGCTACGTTATACCGTATAGCGCCATCTCTACAATTTATGTGGAACTTGAATGTAAAACTCTGAGATAGGTACTACCGAATTTTTTTATAATAATTAACTGTCATGTTATTTACTGTTTCCTGACTTTATATTAAGATGGCACTGTTAAGACAAGTTTTCACTTCTGTCGACATTCCCGGAGTGCCGTGTCTTTTTTTATCATCCGCAATATGGAAATGGTTCACAAATATTCACTCTTAGGTCTTATCGATCCTAACCGACTGACTGTCATGGGTCTTTTTATACGTAAAGAAATATATAGCCGAGTGTATGACTGTCATGGGTCTTTTTATACGTAAAGAAATATATAGCCATTGCTCATTCGGATATTTTGGATTGTATTGAGATGAAGCAAAGATTTTTAACAGATTCTTATGTTGGGCTGGGGAATATTGTTAGCAGAGTATTTTATTCCAGTGGTACCTATCCGGCCGAACTCTGAAAGAAGCTTTCTACCACCAGTACAACTTTTCACATGATTTAATAATTTTTGACATATTCGTGGTTTCAGAATAAAAATCACAATGTAAAGGACGATTTTAACTGTCGATATTTCGAAATATCGACAGTTAAAATCGTCCTTTTGATCTTTCAACTACGTATTAATGAAACTTTATATTTTATATTGAAAAAAGGAGTTTTCAAAATCACCACAAGATAACCCGTGCGAAGTAAGACCAGGTTTCTGTACAACATCACACCAGAATCCCGCGAAAATTAAGTGATTCTACGGTATATGTAAAAAAATCGTAATTCACGCGGGCGGAGCCGCGGGCAACAGCTAGTTTTGAAATAAAAAGCATCGACAAAGTTTCAATATTAGATGCTTATATGGCGTTTATTTATCTTATAAAATTTTACTAGTGCTATTAACTTTATCATGTAACTGGCATCAAATTCCTAAACATGAAATAAGTACATCAACAATGCAGCCTACTCCTCCGTTATCTCCACTGCCCATTGAAATTATTTTAGCCCGTTGAGGCGACGATGGCAGGTTATCGCGGGTATTATAATAACATTACAATATTTTGTACATTAAGTACGATCGGGGCGACGAGGATAAGTGAGGCTGCGTCCGTGAGATAGGCTTGAGGAGCTAAATCTCGTACAGAAATGTGCATATTTAATGTTATTTCTGTAAAAATATGCAGTGACCAAATGGTTAACCTAGGAGTTTTATATTCTTTGCAATACATACTGACAAAATAAGAGTTACGTGAAGTTTAATTTTTAATCTATTTCAGCTGACCCGCCAAACGTTGTTTTATCATTAGGGATATAAAACGTAGCTTACAAACTACTTCAGAACTACCAAACATACACCGAAAATTTCATAACAATCATTCGAGCTGTTACGGAGGATTTTAAGAAGAGAAGTAGATAGAGATGATAGATCAAAAGTTTGTCCTATGTCCGTAGCTTGAAAGCTTTTTAAGAAGGCTCAGACTTTAGGTTAAGACATCTGCCCCAGTAGCATGAGAGTCGGAAGAATATTTTATCCTCGTTGGTGCGAGGATAAAATGTTTTTCACTTCTACAGAATTAGCCACCATCTGAGCATGATCGGTGGTAGAAGGTTTCCCCTGTGGATCGGAAGAACGAAAAGACTTCTGTGGCAGTGCCGCTCTTATGTCTGCGGTGAAAATAATTTTATCCCTGTCAGAGGATACCATTTTTTTAATTCAATGCTACAATGTGATCGGTGGTGGACGGTTTCTCCTGTGGATCTAAAGAACAAAGATTTCTGTGGCAGTGCCGCGCTTATGTCTGCGGTGAAAATAATTTTATCTCTGTCTGAGGATACCATTTTCTTTTATATCAGTGCTACAATATTGAGAGAAGCATCTTCTCCTACTTTCTAATGGCTTATTAATAAAAGTGTAGGTGTTTCTTTAACGACTACCAAGCCTATGCAACCTGCGAGCATCTTCAGTATTTTTTTATTAGTCGCGTGCAGTGCGCCGACAATTTGTTTTATTAACAACACTTAAACAGTACTTAATGAAATGAAATGTAGGTGGGAATTATTTTGATTTCGAAACACTTTTGGTGGTGGTCATTGATTTAAAAGTAACTAAAGATACGTTGCTCTTTATAAATAAGTAAAGCCAAAAAATATTTCAGAGAGGATAAATATTTTTTAAATGTTGGAATAAAACTACATTTTTAATACTTCACAAATTGCATTATTATTCTTTTTCAGTGGTCTTCATTCGATTCTGCAAATGTACAAAGTTTTCTCTTTGTGTAGAGCCCCTACATAACAGAAATATTCGCATTCGTCTATCGCTATTCGTTGTTCTTTTGATTTTTGAGGACACTGGATCTTAAATTTGCAATTACTATATTATTCAAGGCAGCAAATTGTTGGGCAGCAACAACCCTTTCTTATAAAGACTTTGAGACAAGTGTTACGATATTAGAATAGCTGTATACTTTGACATTTGTATTCGAGTGATTTTAAGTTGCTCTGATTTGAAGAAATCGTCACGGAAGGGTTTTCGAATGTTGACTGCTTAGCTCCACTTTTAAAGAAGATGGCATGTGATGATGATTATTATTCGAGCGACTTGTCTTTAACAATAGTATCTTGGGAAAATTATATATCAGTGTTGCTCGAACAAAACTTTTATCGGCGCCTGACATTAAATGTTTATTTTAAAAGGCCGTATAAGAAAATTTACAAAAGGTAAAAGTAAACCAATTAAGACAATTTATCGTACGCAAATGTTTTGGGCACTCGTGCGACCACACGAAAGCTGATAAGTAAAGATGCAAGTGTTTCACATCGAATAAAAGTTTTTAAGTACAAGGCACTTGATAACACTTTGATAATAACAATATTTTGTTTGTTTAATATTCTCAATTGGAAGACAATTCAGTGCATTGAGTATTTTTTTTTTTTTTCCTTTTATTACTTACTTCTTTTTCTTTTCCTTTCTATGAGTAATTAAACAACAACAAAATTGCACACCACACATTTTTCACAATAGATATAAGTACTATTATTTTGTAAAAAAATTTGCCCATTGACTCTAATTAAGAGAAACCTACGCAAAAGTCTTTATTTCTTTAAGCATTAGTTTGAAAAGAACACCTAAAATATTATTCTTTTGACCAAAAAAAGTGTATAGGCATCAAACTATTATGGTATATCAGATAACACCTAGGTATCATGGTAAAATATTGTCACCTCATTAATCATACATCATTTCAGTTAGAGGCAAAACGACGTCTGCCAGCCAGCTAGGAATAATAAAGCATGTCATACTGTTGGTGCAAAACAACATTTAAAGTAAACTGACCTTTCGGAATAAAACTTAGCATCAATTAAAACAATCAATCTCCACCTCAGATCCGCATTCTTGACACTCGTATGAGAGTAAGGTAATTGACCTTTCCTTTGTCATCTGTGTGCAAGCCATTTTATCGTTAAACACCTTTCGTTAAGCACCAAAATTGTTTAATTATACGTAATTTTTCTTATATATTCTGTAGTAATACCGTACTTTATTATTATAGCGTTTTATTCTTATTTATTCTGAATTATTTTCCTTTTTTTCTTCTTTTTTTTTCATAATCACGTAAGTTCTAGTATTTAGAGTATTTTATTTTCGGAAATTAGTAAAAGATACACTTTATAAAATACTATAGCTATGGTCTGCGGCTTCGACAGCGTTAGAGCTTTCTATTGTTGTTGTTGATTTCAAGATATAATCTTATTAAGGCCTATAATTTGGGATTCTGTGCCAATCTTATTGTAGTAATAACATAATTTTTTGAAAACATTCTTATATCACATATTGTGGGTACGTCACTAACTACTTACACTCTGTCCATCAGTCATTGTGATATATGTTCTGGCTTTAATTTCTTAAGCAGCCAATAAAATCGTCCAATAAATAACCCGGCCTCATTGTTGGAGTTGTTTCGGCTCTTTGGGCCTGTTTACGACCAAACTCAAATGTTTCGATTTTTCCAATAACGTTTTGTGAGATTCCGAACTTCTTTTGTTACACTTCAGCCTTTAAGTTGAACCTTCAACGCAAGTGCGGAGCGATGTTGCAACAAATAAACGAAATATATCCATGGCTTACAATATCCAAAGTTGACCGAAAATAGGTGAGTATTTTTCTAACTTTGATGACTATTTACTAGCTGCTTGACAAATGGTATTGAAACTATGTTGAATTTATGTTCTGTCAGTGCTTCCAACTTAATGAGCAAGCATGATTAAAATTTGATATTCAACCCTTAATATCAGATCTATTATTATGGTCAGATCATAATATTGAGAAAGGTTTTCAAGGAAATTGGTTAGGTTATTGAGGAATATGTTAATAATAAAGTCAGATAAACAAGAGCATCTCATAATCCAAATGGGTACTGACCTTGCTCTATTATAAATTAAACTCCACGCGTAAGATTTTATCTCACGGCACACCAATCTTGGATAAACAAATTTATTTCCAAATAATTTACATATCCTAACAATGAACATAGAACCAATAACCAATAATGTAAAAAGGCTGACACTAATACATATTAATACACTTAGAACTAATTCCGACGCGTAAGAGCATATCTATAAAATGTGAGAATTGATATTCCCTATTCAAACATTTACGCAGTTCTTATCAGCTGGTAATAAGGTTGGAAATTGTGTTAAGATTCCATTGAATAGAAAGTATAACAGGTCGAAGACGTAACTAGCTGGGTGCTGGTTGTGGTGACTCTGGACGATGGTGTCAAGTCATCGGCCCCTCATCTATATTGAAATAAACCTCATTGTTTCATCTGCTAACAAATTTAATTAAGTGATGAACAAAAAATATGTATTAACAAAAAATAAATGGTCCTTCTAACATTTATTAACATTTATATAATTACAAATGTGGTTATAAAAGAATAAAAATACACTAATAGCAATTATTAAAAAAAAAAATGTATTATTACAAAAAACTTGTATTATTACCGTCTAGGTAGGTATTGATAATTACACACTAAGTTACAAAATCAATATGGTAAAGTATTATGTTTATAAAAACTTATTTAAACGTAACTAGATTAAATAAAGGCATTGTAGGGCGTATAAAATTATTCTTAATTCTGATATTATGTAGATAAAATAATATAATATGTTGAAAGCTCATGAAAGTGTGAGTTGATAAATTTAAAGAGAATCAATGTAAAAAATAATAGATTTATTTCAAATTATAAGTGTATCAAAATTATCGCTGCCAACGGGATTCGAACCCGCAACCACCACCTGTCGCGAGTGGCCGCTCTACCGATTGAGCTATGGAAGCAAATACCGCTGACACGATAATTTCGATACACATGTCAGGTGGTGGTTGCGGGTTATACCTATTGTGTGAAGCACTATAACAAAATAAGTAGATTTATTTCAAGTTTTTCAGAATAAACTAAATTGTAAGTTGAAATAAAACTAACAAAAAGTAGTATAATTACACAAAAAATGTAATCTGTTAACTATCATCTTACAGTGCTATCGTTAAAATGGCAATTCACTTGGGAATCAATGGCGTGCTATACTAGATTTCCAAATTAAATTGTACGTAGTTGTTATTTAAAACAATTCACAGCGGTAAAGCTCGAAGATTATCAGAACTATAAAGATTGTGTTGGAAGACAAGTTATAAAAAATAGAAAAAGCATTTCAATATATAAAATTACTTTTATACATTTTGACTGACAAATTTTATAAAGTAAGTAGATAAAGTTTGAATAATTTAAGTCGTGTTTTAGAGGAATAAGATAGAGTAGCTATTCATAGCAGCGGTTATAAAAAACCTCACCTTTACAAAGAAAAGAAGAAATGAAACTGAAATAAATCATTGCATTGTAGATCCACAAGACAATAATGAGTAGGTATTCCAAAAGCTTTATGAATGAATAACATACGTAAATCGAAAATAATAAAGAAGAAGGATAAAAGAAGAAAAAAACTAAGGAGGAGCTAACATTTTCAGAGAGTTACTTGATCTTCTAGCGAAGCCTTATAAAGGTGTTTAAGGGAATAAATAAAACTATGAAGCTAAAGACGCGAGTGCAAGCTAGTCATAAACACAATAGCGCAAGTCATAGTTTCCGACGTCGACGCTCAAAAGATCGAAGAGATAGCACCGACTGGGTGTTTGCCAGTCCAATTATCATTACGTGAAGAAATTCAGGCAAGTCACCGTGTTGTGGGTGACCCGCATTAAATCGGTTAATTCAAACTATTTATCAACTCCATTCGTTATGCATAAGATCTGATTTTGAAATTGTTTGGTGATGTTATGGCATGAGGCCCATTGTGTGGCCCCGTAGTTTGATGGGTGTGTACTATGCTAACCGATCTGTGATTGTATCGATTGATATTGAGTTTTAAAATATAATAAACTTTTCTTGTTTCTCAGCTCAATCTCTATAGCTCAAACATTTTAAACAACCATCTAATGACACAGCCGCAAAGTAATTTTCAATTTTCAAGTTTTATCCATATCTAATAATATTTGTAACCGGATCAGTAGCAATGCTATCAAGACATGTATAAAAAGAAGATACATTTCTATGAAACCATTCTAAATGCGGAAAAAATAAAGATCGCTTGCTAATTATTGTGACATATAAGGAAGAGATTAATTCATACACCTCCACACATTGCGTGACATATTAATATCGCCATTCGCCAGGGGCCTGAGAACTTGAGGACCTTCACCAACAAAGAGGCTGTATATCTTTCATTGACGTTTTCTTCTCAATGTGGATAGAAGCGTCCTCGATCGTGAGCTTTATTAGTAACTGGCGATAATTTGACATTACAAATTCACCATCAAGTACGCCACGGAGCTAAATAATCTACAGTAATCGTTGATTAAATCGATCGATACGGGTGAAAACTGTTATAAAGTACCCAATGCTAATGTCGTGGTCCAAAACTAAAGCACGAGCGGCAAGTACAATGAGGCAATTGTTCACGTCCAATGAATAGATTTACAATGCACGCTTGACACAAATGAGCAACTAATTGGAACGTTTCGACATCACACACTAAAACCGTACTAGGTAGTGTGGGAGACCATTTCGGATGGAATACTAAGGTTTTAGAGGAAGATAAAATGAATATACACTTGCATAATATAGCGATTAAATATGATCAAGCCTTAAATAAACTATGTAATATGAAAATGGCTAGTCAGTAAAATGAATAATGTCGTAATAAAGCTAAAAAAAATATTAAACTAGGTACAATATCATACCTTAGTGTTAATCTCAAAACGAACATCATCTGCTAATAATTATAAACTTGCATTTATGTTTTGGTATATTTTTTAAATATCAAGGCAGCTCTTATTTTTGATCATTATCGTAATTAATAATATGAATTTTTATCCTTATTCGCACACTGGATAAAAACTATACAAAATAACACACTTGGGAAAATACGATTTAAATTAAAAAGAAAAAGTTCCGAGAAATAAGTGTTTCCTTGAAAACATACGTATTTCATGTTATTAATTAATGTTAGATATTCTGTACAATGTAGATACACCTTTATTAATTCTATATAACAAACGACACATTAGAATTTACTAAAATATCTAGCGTAATAATATAAGCTGTAGCAATCGTGTCAGCTATGCAGAGAAAACAATTGACTTTTTTGCCGAACAACACTCCATTAATTGAACAAAATGTTTCTTTGCCCTTTTAAGAAGCCTTAAAACAACCTCTATCTTCAATCATTCCATGTAAACCCATTGAACCAGCTGGAGACAATAGTGGCACAACAGAAACACATCGATAACCTCGGAGCACTGATCTCTATTCTATGGATCTTAGACTGTCAACGTAAAAATGAAGACACTTGATATTCGCCATTTTGGTGCTGATTGTTGCGTAACTTAGCGAGAACTTCCATGGAACTAAAATAAAATTATATTAAAAACGACGGTCTCTACCACTGACAAGAAAACTCAGGATAATATGGGCATCCAAACGATTTACATAAACCTTTTTTGAATAAGCAACAGTAGCGTACTTTTTCTAATTTCTATAGGTGGCTGCTGAGCGTGGCCTTACTGTTGGGGGCAAAACAAGCAAATATGGCACCGATAAACTGGCCCTGTCTATTGTCTCTACCAACAAATGTCAATTTAGTACCGTGGAACCTTTCAAACCTTCGAGGGGAACGCATCAAATCAGCACAAAAACAGAGCTGTCAATTGTATAGAATGTTAAATCCATAGAATAGAGATCGGTGCCTCGAAGTCTATTTTGTGACATTTTGAAGTATGTCAGTCAGTCTCCACGTAGCATCATGTCGTGACGCCCGAAGTGGCGACTTCGTGATCCAAATTAATTAAAACGGAGACACAAAACAGAACCAATCACGATTGCTTTCAATGTTTAGGCTAATATGGATGTGCCAAATTAGCTCAAACATTGAAAGATAAACTTATTAATGCAATACTCAATTATGATAATATAAACGTAGAAGCAAATGGAAACCTAGAAATCGAAGCAGTTGTAACTTCCGGATAAATTAAAATTAATTGTTAAGTACATTTCGAATATAGGTAATATAAGTATAAAATTCTTGCGTCACAGTATTTGTAACCAACCTCTTCCATAACGGCTTGACCGATTTGTATGTGATTTTTTGTCTCCATTCGGTATGTAGACAAAAATCACATACAAATCGTCGTTACCTATATAAAATTCATGAATCGACCTTAATAAATATGGACCTTTATTTTAAACTTTTAAATATTCGTAAACATAAAAATTAAAAACTTTTAATTCGTATCCACGTGTTAGAGCTCATAAAAATCCGAACATCGGCCCACCGCTGCGCGGTATGAAGCTCCACACGCAAACCGTCACATTTCAAAATTCAATATGCTAATTAACATGAACCTTTTTTTGATTTGCGCTACGAGCTCTCAGAAGCGAATGCAAATTCACGACGTGCCTTTAATTACGTTCCCAACACGACCAACGACGGCGTTAAAGATGCAGTTTTGAGAATCCTCCATGTTTGTTCTGCGCATACGCAGGGATTTAAGCGGTAAGCGGATTTAGTGCGCGAGAATGACTATGGAAATGTTTATTACTACTTACAACTAGGGTTGTCTCTTCAAAGGATTCTCTTAATGGTGTGGCTCCTTCGAATCATAAGTCAGCTTAAGTACTATTAATAACAACAACATTTAATTCTCCAAGTCCCCACTTCCACGAACCACCTCTTGACAATGCCTCGAGCCTTTATCGAGTCAATTCAAATTTATAACGTTGGAGTTGTCACCAATCGACAATAGGGAGCGACATTAATTTCTATCCATCATGTTGGACGAAAAAGGGAAGTTCATTAAAGGATGCATTCCTCGAGTATTATTCTTTGAAAACTGGTAATAAAAATAATAACAAGAGGGCCACCCTGCCAAGTGCTATCAGCTCCATCTGTTGTCGCTGCGGACAAACTCGCCTAATGAACGATGATAAATCATATTCGAGAGGCGGCTCGCAGGCTATTCCACGTTATTCTTATTTGACAACGGTAAGACTACTATACCATGAATCCATTTCATTGCTGTTCGTTACATATAATGTTGTTCAACTCTGGGATGCAAAACAGCAATGGATGGTAGAATCGTTATTATTTTCAGTTGTGGTGGAGTGTTTACAGGTGATATTGTAAGGTGCCACTCGCCCCGTGTCCCTGCTCGCTCACCATTGTGCTTACTAATGATTTTATGCAAATGCAGCCTCTTTAGATCCAAGTCTTAGCGCGATCTCGAACCGTCAGGTACGAAGCTCATTATTAACAATTTGAAATATGACTCGGGAATTTTTAACAATATACAGGGAAATAAATTAGTTTTTTATTGAGTGTCAAATGGGAATCAGGATTTATTTACGCGTAAAAACGCCTCTTGATAAATTGCAATGACCATTATGAATATTAATACAAAACCCTGATAACAAATGATGTACTAAATACTATCATAATCAAAATGTACAAAAGATCGTGAAACATAGGGAGTTATTGATCAAATTTTTGCAACATATTGTTCTAACCCTGAAATTCCATTTCTGTGACCGTTTACCACTGTACATTGATATGCAGGTATCAGATTGGTGAGAATTATTTGAATTTCATTTATAATTATGTCTTAAAAATTCCTAGGTATACCAATTTTCAATTGAGCGCCAATTATTGTATACTGTCACTCCTATTTTTTGGTCTAAATTTATCTGACTAATAAATAGGCGTCAGCGAAGATTTTTGAATATGCAAGTAATCATCTAGTATTGAGTTAAATTATTTTCTGAATCGTGCGGTTTTAAGATAGGTACGCCTCTTGCGTGGCAAGCGGCTGTATGCGATCAACATTGTAGTCAGTGTTTTAATTACCTTTCACAGCAATACTTAAAGTGGTGATAATTTATCACTAACATTCCTTCCCAACGGTCAAGTCAAAGGGCTTTTTAATACCTACACAAGCACGCTAACGCATTACAAACCCACGTTCTTCCGTCATATTGTAGAACAAAGGAAGCTGCTAATCGCTGTTTAACCTTAATTTCTTTAATTAACTAGCTCTTTTTCAATGCGGTTATACACTTCTCTTAGAAGAAGAAGATTTTTAAGGTTCCATACCAATTTGGTAATAAAATAAATAATTAAAAAAATCAAAAAACCCGACTGCAAATATGTCAACTAAAATGCAATAACTTAAAAGACTGAAACAAGGCGGACAACGAAAACAAAATTATAATAAACTTAAAACGATGCAATTTTTACTTCATTTTAACAAACAACATTATGAGCTGAAAGCTTTAGTTAAATTTTCGCATTCAATTTAAAAATAAAGCAGGCGGGACCTATTAATTTTCTCTATGTTAATTTATAATTTGCGAAAATAGGTCCCGCCTGCTTTATTTTTAAATTGAATGCGAAAATTTAACTAAAGCTTTCAGCTCATAATGTTGTTTGTTAAAATGAAGTAAAAATTGCATCGTTTTAAGTTTATTATAATTTTGTTTTCGTTGTCCGCCTTGTTTCAGTCTTTTAAGTTATTGCATTTTAGTTGACATATTTGCAGTCGGGTTTTTTGATTTTTTTAATTATTTATTTTATTTCAGGCTTTTTAGTTGCCACACTTTACGAGCGAAACCTAAGCACTTTTATCTACACAATGTCAAAGACGTAAAGTGGGTATATTTGGTTATATTCTTATACCTTTAAACGAGCAATTCTTGTATATATATTTCTATATAATCTGGATCTCGGAAACGGCTCAAACGATTTTCATGATACAGGGGGTTTTGGGGGCGATAAATCGATCTAGCTAGGATTCGTTTTTAGAAAATGTCGAATTTACCAAAAAAATAAAAATTTGACTACTGCTGCCATCTATTGGCCACCGAGCGAAGCTCGGTCACCCAGATATTATTATATTATGTCGGTTCAAGTCAGTCAGTCACTTGGAAGAAGTAAAAGTTGTAAACAGTGTCGTCAAACGCAAACCTGGATTTTATCCCGGAAATATATAAGCTGACCAGTAACATTTCATAGGTGTAGTTTGTGTACGTTTAGGGCTTAGGCGTATCTAACTCACGTCGCTTTAAGCGGATCGTTCGGGAAAAACATCGTTCGACAAAGTGGAGCGCGTCTTAAAGTACACACAGCGCCATCTAGCGCGAGTAGCGAAATTATAGATGTTAAATAATTGTTTAATGATTATATTAAATTATGTTTTCGATTTATGCTATGATATACCAATGTATGTAAAAATGCACAATATAAAGTACGACACACATTTGGTCAATACAAGATTAACGCTATCAAAAACTACAAATATTACCATTTTGAACACATTGATCGACTGTTTATAATTCCAAATTAATTCGAAACATATGACTTATATATATATTTTTGTAATCTCCTTGTAATTCCCTTCATTTTGATACCCCACTCGATAGGTTTGGTTATAAATATTTTGTAAATGACTGACAATTTTAGGCCCAAAATCCGCCATTTTGGTTTTTATTTTCAAAAACCTATCTAAGAACACTTGGGTTAATGAGACGAATCTAACGATACCATTAACGTCAAAATCTATCCAGCCGTTTGGAAGATACGTGGTCATAAAGAAATTTACATGCATACATACAAGATACGCGCGAAAAACATAACCCTTCTTGCAGTCGGGTAAAAATGGAACCCTTATGGTGAGGCGTTCTCCGTTCGTCCGTCCGTCCGTCCGTCTGTCACACTCGATTATTTCAGTGACTATCGAAGCTATCGACTTGAAATTTAGAATAGTTTTAGGTAACAGTGACAGTGAGTGAGAGAGGGTAAGAGTGTATACAGCCTAATTTTCAAACACGAGACTGAGTCTTTTCGCGTTTTGTATGTCATTCGGTTCGGACACTTTTTAGCGCTGACCCACAATCCTTAGTTTATAAATCAATGGTTACACCTAATTAACATCAGCTAATGAGGCATTAGTCAAGCACTTAAGTAAATGTGCCAAATCTAGTAAGGAGCTATAGACAATTCCAGTGGCATTGTTCATTGAAATCTCTGTCTAATGCCCTTTACGAACCGTGAGAAAGCTAGCCGTTCCAAATTAACGAGTTTTGTAATTTAACCCAGAGTTAGAGCTAATTACCACTTTTTTTATACATTAGTCGCACGTGACAGATATCGGGATGAATAGTTCCACAAAAGTGTTTTATCCATATTCGAAACTTCTGGATATAAAGTGGTCTGGTTCTAATTAATTCTCTCAATTGAAGTTGAAGAAACAAAGTTATGGAGGAAAGCAAGGCTAGTACAAGATCCAATTATGGAAAGAATTAGAGTTATATACTTAGCTTTATGATTACTAACTCCCCGCATATAGATTTTGTGGCAAAACCGAATTCCGATTCGAATCGAAATTCTTACTTGTACTAAGTATTTGTACTCTTAGTATATTATTATGTAAAGTATGACAACAACAACAAGTCACACAAAATCACACAATTATTTTGTCAAGTCAACATCTCCTGTGTCGAGAAGGACAAGGGAATTTTTTGAAAAAAGTTCTGCCAAAGTAATTAGTTGGACAAGTTGCTGTCGCTGAATAATTTTGTGTTTCATAGATTACCATTGACTTCCGTTAAGTATCTTTCATTTGCTTATTGACAACTACTCTGTCATATTTATTTTACAATTGTTACGCTTGCGTTTGACCATAATCATGTCCGATGGGCAGAAATGATGAGGTGTAGGATGGAGCGCGCTTGCCTAAAAAATACCTATTCACTCTTCTCTTGAAGGCGCACCCAGATTGTACTCGGCTGGGAACACGGAAGCTGGAAGGTTGTTCCACACCTTAACGGTTGGAATCAGAAACGTGGAAGAAAAACGTTTTGTTCGAGTATACGCAGGACATCAACCACATAAGGATGCCACTTCTCTCGACGTCTTACGGTTCTGTGGTAGAAAGGTGAAGGAGGTACAAGATTCCGGTCTTTTCTGCAAATATAACATGCCATTGAGTGGAACTGCAGCACAAAAGTCTTTCCGCGCAGATTAAATATTAATTTGTCACTCATAAATGATAGATTGCATCAGTAAATTGCACGGAGATTGCGGAATAATATCGCAGTAATTAAAGTGCCAGTAATTATGCACGTAGTTATGCAAATGAACTAGGTGCACAGTGAATTACCCACTCATTACTAGTCTTGTGTTCTGAGAAATACTTCTCATTTAATCAGTTAAGATCACGACTTATTAATTGGCGTCATTTCCAACAAAGCAAACTGTTGCAAAAATGAGTACAGTCGTGTTGATTTTTTTATTTGCCGAAACAAAACGTGTTTATCAGTCACAGTGAAATCAAAAGGAAATCCCTTCTATGGCTTAAACAATAAATGACTTATTATATGCCCTTGATGGACGATAAATTATCAATATCCCTAATTCCTGGTGAGCGTTTGAAATTGAACGTGAAGTCCCTGTTAGATTCACGAGTTTAGCTTTTATAGGAAGGCCCCGGTCGCAAAAGAGGGGTTAGTATAGGTATTTGTACGAATTTCGAGTCGACTCGCATCGCACAAACGTATCGAATTCCTCCATATATTTACAGCCAGCGCCATCTATTGACAATCACTAACATGTGGTTGCTAACAGATGGCGCTGGCTGTAAATGTATGGAGGAATTCGATACGTTTGTGCGATGCGAGTCGATTCGATATTCGTACAAAAATCTTTACTAACCCCACTGGTAACCATCCTACTGGCAAAGACTTGCCGCCCACCGTGCACTAAAACGATTTAGGTTCTAGTGTACCTACTATGAAGTAAACATTAGGGGAAGGCAAAGGTAATATTGCGGTCAAGTTCTAGGTCAATTGTGAAATGATGATAACGACAAAACTGCATTTGCCCGCCGCGTTAAAATCCTCTTAGGTTTGAGATCGTAGGCCTAAATTACATGTTCAGTAGCAGTACAGTACAGTTTAAGCAGTGTTGCACCGAAAAGAACGGGCAAGAGACTTGCTCTTTGCACTTGCTCTTATATAACATCACGATTTTGATTCAAAATGTATAAGAGTAATTATTATGATTCAAGTAAAATATCGATTAAAGTATTTAGTTGTAGGTAATAAGTTAAAATAATTGTCTTCAAGACTGTACAAACTAGAAGCTACAGCATATCGCAACTGCTTATACGTAAAATACCTCGTTATTCCCCATCTGCATGAAACAAATTTCCGTCTAATTCCTAGTCGTGTTGACGATATTGTGTTTCTCCATTGTGCTGTGCTCAGTATTTTTATTAATTAACGTTGTTTTGGCCGCAAAAACGTGAATCCCGCCGGTTTTGACTTATGAGCTCCGTGATCACTTTGCTAAAGGTTAATAATATTATGAGAAACGAGTGGATTTAAATTCGAGAGGAATTTCGTACCTTACCAATAGCCAATTAATTGTTCGGTATATGATTTGTAAATGAAACCTGCCTTCATAACTATACTGTATTTTTTTAAAAGATCAAGGTTCTATCATCGGGTTGGGCTAAATAATTGTGGGATAGGTATGTATTTTCAGTCAAGAAAATCTGTACAAACTTGCTCAACCTTACCTTTGCGTTACAAAAGTTTGAAAAGACGCTGTTTTACAATGGTTTTTACTAGATTCAAGCACTTAATCCTCTTCAGTTCTTAAAGAAGAGGCTAGTTTTTAGCAGTTCAGCTCTAATATCTGTACTGATTACTGAATTATAAAAATGATCAGTATTTATCTATCACAAAATGCATTGCTTCAAACGCCCGTTTAAATAGTAATAATAGACATCACTCCTTAGTAAAAGGGTAACAAAAAAGGTACTCCAAAAAGATACACTGTCTGGCATCTCAAGAGCCAAGCGGCCCGCATTAGTCAGCCGCAAACAAAGATTCACAATCCCAAATCTTTTAATTGGCATTAAGTATGACGACAGACAGTGACTTGCCTAATCTGACATGTAATGACATGTCCATAGAGCTGTTACAACCGCCAAAGTCTGTTTTGATACAGCATTTTTCACAAGCACCAAAAATGTTGCGAAGTGGTAACAAAACCGCTAAGGGATATCCAATCTAATAGTATCTACGTCCAGACATGACCACAATCGGCTAAGATTCACATCGGACAAAGTTTTTACAATTTTTAACAAAGCAACTTTACTCTTTATTTTAGTGTAATAGAAGTAACATTAAAGTGTCGAAGTCACTTCTAAAATAATTAAGATTCTTTTAATGATGTGGGCTACTATACACATAGGTGACTAGTTAAGCTAGTCGATAGCTTTAATAGTTACTAAAATAAATGGTCTTGACTGATAGAAAGACAGACAGACGTACGGACAGCAAAGGATTCCGCTTTTACCTTCTGAGGTGCAGAACCCTAAAAAGTCTAACTGGTCTGAGTTTTTACCCTCACCTAGTAACTAGTGGCTATAACTGGGTGGTTCATTAACGAACTCTGCATTTACTTGTACAAGTATGTTTATAAGGATAAAGTGAAGTAAAAAAAGTTTTGAGTAAAACATAATATTTTGAAGACATGGTTCTCATTAGTACTCAGATCACTCGAGTGATCTGAGCATTAGTAATAAAATTTAAAGCAATCTTTAAATTTAAAGCAATCACGGGTAGTAGTATCAACTCTTGTAGTTTCTTGACTAGATTCCATTCTATTCTGTCACGTCTAAGAGGTCGGCCGGTGTAAAGTTCATCAATGCTGAATTCAATTATCGATTACACCATTGTGTTCCGTTCATTCGATTTACATTAAAATATCAGACGTTTACGAGAAATGTATTGTGAAATTAGATAACTTTTTTTATTGTATTTGATGAAATAGACCGCCCGCACGCACTAAAAGTATTTTCAAACATATCGGAGCCTTTCAGGATTCGGGACTTTTAAATTATGGATCTTGTCACAAGGATTACGAGAAATTCTGCATCAGCCACAGATTAGAGCATCAGCGTTCATATTTCCATGCAAAAACGTTGTTTGTTACAAGCCATCTAGAGTAAGAATTTGTATTCAAAAGTCCTCTTTCAATGAGGATACATTAGTATCTTGGTTTATAGAAGACCAGTAGAAGATAACATAGCTGCAGCACTTTTCTATAGTAGCTAAGTAAGGTGCTTAGTAAATGTCTAAAATGAATTTGTTTTCTAATTAATGCAGTGATACCATTGATTAAGGGTAAAAAATAGATGCTTACCTAAATACCTACACACAAATCTCTGGGTGCCTACCCGGAATTTCATGTAAAGATAAGGTACACTGGTAACGGTTGATATGTCTTGATACACCTTAGCAAGACCGCGTCTAGTTATTATAATTGTTATTTTTGTATTGCAATTTGTGTCTTAGTGGTTAATAATTACGGATATTATCGACGTACAAAGTATAATTATTTGTGTTATGGCCTACTTATACCTTATAGTTTCTAATAATGTTTCTATTTCAGAAATTAGAAAGTTTCCCACGATGTCTTTGCTAATTTTTAATTAAATGCATTACAAAATCTACTACTACTATTACTAGTACTATTTACTAAGCTGAATACTAAGAAAAGAGGTATGAATTTTTTTCATTAAGTATCTAGCATGTCTACATAATAGGTTGCATAATATCTTCCTAGACTTTTAAGAAACCATACCTTTTGTTGTAGTCGATAATTACAATAATATACATAAATAATGAGTTTTTAACTTTTTACTTACGAATTCTTTTTGCGCTGCACATATTTAAAAACAGAATATCACTTGTAAGTACTAGTAGCCACTTTGAAAATAACAGCAATCGTAATTGATTTCCATGTGACCTATGTTTTTTATAATAGGTACAACTATGCAAATATTATCGTGAATACATTGAATCAATGTATATTTATTGAGAATTAATTAATATTTCATTAATTTTCTAAGATTCAACGTGGTCACAAACTTGTTTACTGGTACGATTCAAATCAAAATTATACAGAGGGATGCCCATATACGACCCGGAACCGCCCCAAAATATCCTTTTGTCTAAAAAACTATGTATTAACTATTCAAATATTGAATGGAAGTCGATATTTTGCGGAAATCCGTAAATTAATTCGTTTTGCTATACACACTCCACGATTTCGCAGTTTGAAGTCAACATCTTCTGAAGATGTCCCGGTGTCGGGACAAAACGTACGTCGAAGAAAGTGTGGGAAGAATTGTGTGTGGAGTTTTTTTGTGGGCGATGTTCCTGTGTAGGACCATACCACAGTGTTAAAAGATATAGAACATTTTAAACTGTGACCATACAGATTATTTTCAAGTAGCGGACTAAGTATAGCAAAACAAATTAATAATTAAGCTATTCATTAAGTCTATCAGGGGTAACGTCGTACGATAAATCGGGAGATCTGCTTTAATAAATAGAAATACCACTCCGTGAAACCAGAATATAACATACGCGGAGGCGGACCCTCATCTAAGCACACAGAAGCCCCAATTAACCGATAGCGTTGTCTCATAAAGAAAAATGTATTGGTTGACAACGACGAGAATTTCTTTGGTGGTCTACACGGACTCGTAATCTGTCATCCGAACTGTCAAATTACTAACGGAAGAGCGAACGATCGGCTACTGAACGTGTTAGATAACAGGGATATAGATTACGAACTGGTTGGAGAATGTCCCACTGGGTGAAGAGGCAGTATCTGATGCCTTGTTTTCTAGTGACTCACAGAGGCTTTAATACCGTCAATCATCATAAATGTTATTTTTTAGCTTACTCAACGTTAATCCTATTTTATATCTTTGAACGAGCAATTCTTGTATATATATTTCCATATAATCTGAATCTCGGAAACGGCTCGAACGATTTGCATCAAATTTAGTATACAGCTGGGGGTTTTGGGGGCGATAAATTGATCTAGCTAGGATTCTTTTGTAGAAAATGTCGAATTTACAAAAAAAATATGACTCCTGCCATTGTTGCCAATATGAATGCCAATAAAGAAAATACCAAGCAAAGCTCGGTCACCCGGTATTTGTAATAATGAACGGAGAATAAACCAAACAAAACAGATCAAAACTGAATTTCAAACAACTGAAAAATCCATTCAAACACCATTCCACGCGGGCAAGATATGTATAGTAATTAGAATAAGCTAATAATAAGTTTTATTGTAACATTTTAATAAAAAAAAAACTGAAAATTTAAAATAACATTTCAGATTTCGTAAATAATTTGTCAACATTGTTTTGCACTAAGAATTAATTATATTATTAAAGTTGGAAGGGTATTATGCATTTTTACAGTCTTAGACAGGAATTTAGTTTTCCTATATGAACTTGTGTGTGTCTATCCAAGTTTAAAATTTTAGTGTAGGTTGTGCCTGCCTACTTACCTAAAAATTTTCAAATATCGAGTATTTTTTTGTAAACTCATTTTACGCAGTTTGTAGCACGGCGTTAGAAGTTAAAAAAAAATCAAAATCCTTTTATTTTTAAATCTGATTAAAAAGATGTTATCATTCTTTTACATTTATTATTCTTTGCCCGTACGCAAAATAAAACAAAGTAGGCGTACTCGCATGAAGACACCTGATTGCGTCTTGTTTTTTTTTTTTTATTATGGAATTTTAATTAATTTTCGCTGTCAACCGTGGTCAAACAAAACGTAATGTAATGATTAATTTGGGCTCCAAACCGGTTGGCCTCGACACCGTAGATAGGTGCATGGCATTTGTCAAACCGAGCTTCGGCAATCGGTCGATGGTATTTTGAGCAGGATGAGTTTAATAAATAATTAAAAGGTTCATTCTCTATAAAATTCATATTATAACGCGTATTGATTCCATTAATTTGTGTTTTTATATGCTCGATGACTGGTATCAGTCATATGATGAACGATGTTGATACGGCCTATGGTGAAGCTACGCTTGTGGCCTGTGCGATGCTCCCAAGTTGTAAATGGTAGATGGTAGGGAATATTATAAAGTTATTTTTATTAAAACTTACTATTTCATAGCTTTCCGTTTTACTTATTGATCTTTTTGTATCACTGTACATCTTAAGTTTATATCTTTCTTTAGCGTCTACTTGAACAACTATTATGCATGTTGTAGCTAGCTACCTTTAAGTTGAATCATATGTGTATGTAGTACCTAAGTTATATGTATTTATCAATGTGTTACATGTGATTTTGTTACTGGGGCTTTGAATAAATAAATAAATAAATAAATAAAAATTATCCAGCATTTTTTTTAATATAGTGTCAATAATTGAGGGTTCCTCATATTTAAGGGTGTTATCGAGACATTTTTGCGAAGTATAAAATATTTATTATACACACACAGCACACAGTACTCTTAAAATGGAAAATTCTTTTCAAAAAAACCGACTTCAAATGCCACTACAAACATTGAAAAATTATTTCACTCTTTGTATTTCAAGTCGGTTTTTTTGAAAATAATTTTCCATTTTATTTTTTACTTTTTAGTGGAAAACAACAAATGCACAGGGCATTGTAAAACATGCCTAAATCGCTTGAAGCGTGCTTATAGAATCTGAAGAGTTCCCTCAATTTTTCCGAGATTCTATCATCAGAACCTGACTTGATGACTACAGTCAGCATCTGCAAGCAAATGAACTAGTACTAAAAATACCCGACTCGCTTCAAATATACTAGCAAAATTTGAAGAGTTCCCTCGATTTCACCAAGATCCCATGATTGGATCATGACCTGATTACCACAGGACAACTTGGAAAACATTATTCTTTCAAACAATACCCAATTCGGCTCAAGTGTCCATATAAAATTTGAAGAGTTCCCTTGATTTCGCCAGGATGCCATCATCTGATCTTGATCTGATGATAATGGGACCATCTGGGAAGTATACCCTTTCAAACAAAAAAAGAATTTTCCAAATCGGTTTACGCGTCTTCGAGTAATTGTTGAACATACATAAAAAAAAGATTTCGACGAATTGAGAACCTCCTCCTTTTTTGAAGTCGGTCAAAAATGTGGGAAATGGATTCACCGAACAAAAGAAAGGTTGTAAAGGAGACGTTGTTGTACTCTCATTATAAACAATGTCACAGTTATTACAAACAAATCGTTATAACGAACGCGACATTAAGATAAATTCGCGACATTTGCATCGCGTTCGACGACTAATAAGGCTAATGCGTGAAGCTATTGAAACGAATGAGCAGTTATTAAGAAATATAGGCGGCGAGGGGAGCCATTATAGAGCTTTTTGTTTATACGACAGGATTCTTGTGCTGGGAGGACTTGTAAAATGGTGTCGGCCATTATAGCAAGTACTTTGTTGATAAAACAACATAAACTTATCGTGTAGGTCTGTCCATCTACACACTTAGGTAATTATGACCACGTAAATTAAGGTTTTTGATAAATTCCGAGAGAAACTTTGATTTTCCGTTCCCGTTCTCGATTTCTTGCCCAAACTCTGTAGCTACTTTCAAAGAAGTTTAGATCGTAATAGCAAGGTTGGGTTAGAACAAGATGCAATGAAGAGTGTAGAAAGCCTTTTTTACCTTGTAATGCAGAAAAATGTAATGTTGTACGGTAAGTCTATGCAGGATATTATAAAAATAAGAGAAAAAAATAGAGAAGATGATAGAAAAGACAAGCGGCGGTGGTATGCCTAATCGACAGGTACATCATTACCTAAATTTAGGGGGGCTTTTAGCGTTTGGCACAGCGTCCATAAGAATTTTTTCCATCTAACAAGAAAATAAATATTAAAATTACAATATTAATTAAAGTTTTATTGTTGAATATAAAGGCTGCATATTATGGTTATGAATCATCAGGAGATTTCCAAAGAACTTCAATATTATATTGCGATAATCAATCAATAGAAAGCAAATATAAAGGGCAGACAGTGAAGGTCAAAGGAATCTGCACAATCATCGGTGCAATGATTGCGAGCCATTACTCATCTTCAAATAATAGTTTGCACCCCATAGCTCACCATGGTTTTAAATCTTACATGCAGCATTCAATCAGAATGAACCATAGCTAGATCATTTTAAATTGGTCCTTGTAATGACAACGTGTGAGCGGCCAAGTTGTGAAGGACTACTCTTTGGCCGATGTCAAGAAGCTTTTGTAATTATCTACTAGGTACCCGTTCGCAAAAGTTTTGGCGATGAATTCCCGAACGGGGGATTGTGAAATTTCAAATTTATGTATCAAGTTATTGAGTCTGCCAACGCATTATAAAAATTTGTACTCATTGTAAAAATTTTACGATCAGTTGAGCATCCTCCTACATCTTTACTCGCCATGGTTGATAGTCACAATTCACCTCATGACGATAATGAGGGACCGACTGAAGAGAGAGATAGCTTTATCCACTCTTTTAGCATACGTGGATAAAATTAAGAAAAGACTAATCCTTTCCTCTTTTGCCGTGCTTTAGCCGGTGGAGATATTAATTTTACTCAGTGCCCAATTCTCTTGCTGGGGGGCAGATAAATATTTTTGTTCTATACTTTTCTGATTTCTCTATCTTAATAAGTTTCTAAAGTTACGTTTTAGTTACTTTGTGTTTACACATGGTTCTTTAATGGTTGAAATAAACCTTTTTTTTGTTATTAATATATTTTCGCTCACAAAAATTCAATCCGAGCGTCTTACCTAAACAATCAAATCACGTGCCAATGTAGAACAAGTGTACTACACTTCACAGCAAGACGCAATTCCGTCCACACTTTCATTAATTATTCCGAGTTAGATAAGACACTGCATTCTTAATGACCCTCGGACGGGGGCCATTCCTCACCGACGTGTGACCGCACTTGCTTTTATTTCCAATGCCATCATTAAGCGTTGGGCATCAAACATTGAGTATTCAGCCAAAAGGTGGAGAATTTTACCCTCCGACGACTGAAAAGCTCTGTGAATCAATATTTATTCTGCTCTTCTTTAGGCGACAAATGGACAGCCCATGTAAATGTATATAATCACCAGAGAAATACGCCAATTTTGAACTTTTATAAAGATATCACCTGACCGTGGTAGCATTTTGTTTCCTGGTGCATTACCAGGATTACATTTCAGGATTAAGCTCCAAAATTCCAACGATCCAATACGAGCTTTACCTATAGCTACACTCTAGCTATGCTACACATCCCGCTATGTTGGTTGTGCCATTTTTAGGGTTCCATACCAAAATGGTAAAAATGGAACCTTTATGGTGAGACTTTCTCCGTCTGTCCGTCCGTCCGTCCGTCCGTCTGTCACACTCAATTATTTCAGTAACTATTCAAGCTATCGACCTGAAATTTGGAATACATAGTTATAGGTAATAGTGACCCGACGTCAGAGCAATCTTAAAAATTTGAAAATTTTTATGGATCTCCGGCTTTCCTTGATTTGACTCCTAGCACATAACTATCCACTGATCTTGATAAATTCTCTGATCAAAATATTCTGATGACACGAATTTTCCACTCCAGTTATTTGTGTACTAAATGACATTAAGTGACCATTCTGAGAAGAGCTGACTATATCTACAGCGAATACTTGTTGCATAGAAACATTGTAAGTAACGATTTTTTGTATTGTTTTTATTATTAAGTAGTATATGACAATCATTTTAGACCAGTCTTTCCTAAAGTGGGCGATAACGCCCCCTTGTGGGCGCTGCAGGTCTCAAGGGGGGCGGTAAGAGACCCAGAAAGAAAATGGGGGCGTTGTGTCGAGGCGGGGGGGTGATTTGTAATTTTATTTAGCTAGTAGGCCTCTTAAACAACCTCTTAACTGCAAGAGCTCTCGACTCTCAACAACAACTTGTGAACATCAACTAATATGAATTAAAAGATTGCTCAAACTCGATTCTATATTTCTCTCCGCGTAGTTCATATATCTGTCATATTTTATTGAATATAGAAAAAATGAATCATCATGTCAATCGGTCGCTCCGTTTCGTAATGAAAGTAGACACAAATAAAAAGGCAACAGACACACTTTCGCATTTTAATAGTTATTAGTACTCGTAGATATCTATCATGTTTTAACAAGTTTTTGTTAAATAACCCGAATTGTGCATTCCTGTAGCAGTCGGATGATTCATTGAATACTTGTTCGGACTTGTTGAGTACGATTGAGCGTCGAATGAGATTAACGAGTTTATGCATGTTTGTTTTATTCCTGTCGGTGCGTGCTGCTTAAGCATTTCTATATAAACAATGTAATATTTATTTTATTTTCATTTGTGGTCTCGCGCGTAATAGATGAGCACTACTTACACCTCCTCTACACTACTCGCGAAGTTGAACGTATTTCTCATTGCAAAACAATGTCGGAAGTAAAAAAGAAGAGACGGCAATACTGTGCGGAATATATTAAATTCGGATTTATTGAAAATCCCACAAACCCATCGTCGCCTTTGTGTCTTCTATGTCTAAAAACATTTTCGAATGAAGCAATGAAGCCTTCAAGGCTGCAAGATCATTTGAATAAAATGCATCCAGATAAGAAAGACAAGAATGTAGCATATTTTCAAGACCTAGAGAAGAAGCATAATACACAGCCAAGTGTAGCAAAACTATTTTCGGCGGCTGCTAAGCAAGATGACGACGGACTTCGAGCTTCGTACAATATCTCTTTGTTAATTGCTCAAAAAGGCAAACCACATAACATCGGAGAAGAGTTAATATTGCCAGCAATAAATGAAGTAATAACTACTGTGCTTCATAAACCGGCCGCAGATATTATCCGAAAAATTCCTTTGAGTAATAATTCTGTGCAAAGACGAATTGATGAAATGGCTGAAAACATTGAAGAATCATTGTGCGATCACCTGAGGACAAGTCAATTCTCAATTCAGCTCGATGAGTCCACTTTACCAACTAATGAAGCATTGTTGTTGTCTTACGTGAGGTTTATTAAAGATGAGAAAATATGTGAAGAACTATTATTTGCTAGAAATTTAGAGACCGATACAAAAGGTGAAACCATATTCAATACATTGGAAAAGTTTTGCGATGAGAAAGAGATTCCTTTGAAAAATATTATTTCAGTTGCTACGGATGGCGCTCCGGCTATGACAGGGTGCCATAAAGGCTTCATAGCGTACTTAAAAAATAAAATTCCAGATGTCCTTGGTGTACATTGCGTTATTCATAGACAACATTTAGTTGCTAGAAACTTAAGTGAAAAACTATTTCAATCACTGCAATATGTCATCAAAGCAGTCAATAAAATCCGCAACAGCTCTTTGAATGATAGATTATTTCATCAGCTTTGTGTTACTAATGACGAGGATTTCAACCGTTTGTTGTATCATACTGAAGTTCGTTGGCTATCAAGAGGCAATTGTCTGACTCGATTTTACAACCTGTTTGACTCTGTTATAGAGTTCTTGGAAACTAAAGATACAGAATTGCACGACAAGCTCATAACATCAAAAAATGATATAGCTTACATGACAGACCTGTATAAATTATTCAACGACATGAATCTCCAAATGCAAGGCGATAAACTAAATTTAATTAAAACAAAAAACGTCGTTGCTGCTTTCGCAGCCAAACTGCTTCTACACAAAAAGAATCTGGGCAGACGTGAGTTTCACAATTTTCCAAATTTATCAGTATCATGCAGTAACGACGAATTGTTTGCCTACTGCCAACATTTGGAAAACCTCCACATTGACTTCACCGAACGATACCAGGACATTTTGAACTTGGAAATACCAGACTGGGTGTTGGATCCGTTTTCAAATGTCAACACAGCAATGTCACCTCAGCTGGAAGAAGAACTTATAGAATTGACAACAAACGAGGAAATAAAAATCAAGTTCAAAAATGGTTACCAAGAATTTTGGCTACAAAAACCGATCCCGCAATTGTACCCTGGATTGTGGTCAATCGTTCAACGATTCTTGATAGCATTCCCATCGTCATATTTGTGTGAACGTGGATTTAGTGCTGTGACAACATTGCTTACTAAAAAGCGAAATCGTTTGCTTGTTACCGAACGTGGCGACTTGCGACTGTTCTTGAGTAAATTGGAACCTGATATCAACAAACTTATTAAACAGCATCAGATTCATCCTTCACATTAGTTTTTATATAAGGATTGATTATTTTAGTTATATTTTTAATAAAAGATACTCTGTTTTAATACTATAAAGTTGCGTTTCAATAATCATTCTTATTGGCAGGTGGAGCCCGTAAGAGTTAACTTGAGACCTTAAGCGCCGTTGTATGTTACCTACTGCGCTCAGGTTTCAAGTTGCGGGTTATAGTAAAAGTTTCGTTTAGAATTCTCCGTTAATATACATATATAGGTCACAATAATTAATTAATTCAATTTGAAGTTATAGTGGTTTTTAAATAGGTGAAAAAATGGGGGCGCTAAAAAAATATTTATTCTCAAAGTGGGCAGTAGACAAAATAAGTTTGGGAACCACTGTTTTAGACGATCTTCTGGTGTATTGGTTGTAATTGTGGTATTCAGATGGATGTTCCTGGGTTCTATTTAATGATTTTGATTAGTAAATGTGGTCAAATAGTAAACAGAGTGATCTTTAAAAGCTTTTGTTTGTAACAAAAAAATCATACCGATACCGATTTTTTTTGTATATTCTTGTGAGGTCTGAAAATAGGATGTAGGTAATCTATTTTTTATATCCCCCAGGACCTATAGTAGAGCGATTTGGTATTTTTTTTATATTATGACCTTGTAATATAAAAAATACCAAATAGCTCTCGACTTATAGTTATTTACCTACATTAAAACTAACAACTTTTGTTCTACAACTTTTCGAAATTGATACAAAAAACTTATAAATCATGTTATATTAATTGTAAAGTGGCATTACACTGTGAACCGATCGCTGCGAGTTCGTGCGCCGCCACAGAGTAATAACAATTAGATTATCTGTGTTAAATATCGAATATTTGATATTACTCAAAATATCGAGTTAAAAAGTCGTAGAACAAAAGTTAACTAACTAAATTAAATTATTTAAAGGTTAAGCTTTAAATACCTAGGTACATACAAAGTGCATACAATGTTAATTTTATATGATTTTGCTTACGCCTGATTTTACTCTAATAAAATATATAAGGTGTCAATTTATTTTTTCAATAATTTGTTTAAACGAAATATAAAGTGTTTAAAAGTGTCAGTAAATATCATAATCAATTTTCTCAAAAAGGTTGATACAAGGCATATGCTCCATTTGTAGGTAGGTACACATTATCTTGATAATTTAGTGAATGAACCAAAAAACATCGTAAAACTTGTATTTTGACCGTTCTTATAAAATTTGGATCATAACACATTTCTTATCCCACGTTAAAATTTAGTTAGGGTTGTCACATTTAAAACGAACCACCAACGAAACACCAACTAATTTTACTAATTATGTAATAAAATATAGCATCTCTAAAGTAATCAGAAAAGAAAAATTATTATTGTACCATAATTAGGTACTATCAATTAGCATTTTCAAGGCAAATAAGAGTTTGGGTTCTAGATTTTTAAAACCTCTATACCAGATCAATTTAGGTCAAGCTTCGAGGCAGCATCCCATTTTAGAAGTTAAATCTTGTGCAGTGGTTGTCAACCCTACAACGTGAACTTAAAATATTATAAGCGATGTCATTGTACGAAAAAGTATCATAGGCCCTAATAAAGATGGCTCCTTAAAACCATTCCGAGCGAGAATTAAAAAAAAAATATTAAAACTGAAATCCTTACTCTGATTGACCACAAATCAATATTAATGATCTGAGCCAGCGGGTGTTCTGGCGGTCTTTATCCATCTCGCTTTTTTCAATTGAAATGAAAGGGACGAGGGATGTTTGGACACGACGCCCTTAAAGCGTTTTAAGTGCTAAACGAATAAAACCATTAATTACACGCAATTCAATGTACATATTGAATTTATTCAAATGGTGATAAATGGCCGTCGTAAGAAACAAGAGGTGCGAAGGAGATGCTAGTTCTGAACTCTTGTGGAGTTGTTTGATGCGTTCGGAATGCGTGATTCAGTGCGTCTGCGCACGATACAGGTTTAATATTTTATGTTGTTTACTCTGTTCACTGGGTTGTAGCAATACATAAAAATAGTAAAGATAGGCCGATCCGAACATTTTACGTAAACCTTCTTCATACAAGCAAACAGTAGCATCATCTGTCAAAATACCCGCCGCCGCCGCTGCCCAAACTACCGCTTGGCCTTATACTGATGGTACATAAATTGGCGACATTTTTCGCGCTGTTCGCCCTGTCTTTAATATACAAGTCTGTGGTTGTAGCTAAGTTAACACGCTTGTCTCAGTGCTAAGTAACTTTGACGAAATTCTCGTTATGCCTGTATATCACCGATATGATATCATGAGCCCATCTGAATATATAACGTTCAGCTGTCAAAATTCTCGCTAATACTCGTACTTACGCCACAATATGGCTGAAACGGTCCCTGTGAAAACGCGACTTCGGACTAATAACAAGTGTAGTGATCTATGGCGTGGGCCGCGGTCCATACTGCGGTCGGCTTACTACTGACACCGTTGGTGTCAAAAAACCTTTTTGACACCAATGAAGTGGCGACATTTTTCCACGCCGTTCGCCGGGTCCTGTTTAAATGTCTGTTATCTTTATGTAAATGTTTTCGTTTACCATTAAAGCAAGTAGGTAATACCTAATTAAGTAATTAGTTTCATGATACATACTACATAAGTACTCATAGGTATGAAGGTTACTCTGAAAATTAAGAGAAGCGTGCTTGATATTCACCCTCCTGTTAAAAAGCAGGCGTATTTTTGCGTCACAAAACGCCTAATGCATACACATTTGCCGGGAGAAACGAAGTGATTTTGTGGACTTTGCATAAATTGTCTGTTTCTATATGGTGGAACTGCTGGTAAGAAGTACGGATATACTAGCACACATATTTAGTGCTTATACGTGGAATGTGGGTGTGTCGGGATCTGCCTAAATATGTTAACCAAAGAGTAATAATCTGACTTTGGAGAAAATGTTTTGAGAGTATATTTTGAACAAAGACTTTTTGTGAAAGTGGCGCTACCTATCTCTATCTAAGTCTATCTTTACTATACAATGTTCTTATACTAGGTGGAAGCACTTTTATTTAAGAGTCCGGAAAAAGAGTTCGCAAGGAGTGCTCCTTGCAAACTCCTTCTTGATTTGAAGGACACGAAACGTGGCTAAAAATAAAGTTGTGGGTTAGATATACAAATAATAATTGGTAGTATCTTGTTAGAGGGCACCACAAATCACAGTCAAGTTGCGTTATGACAAACGCAAAAACCATTAACTTAAATGAATGCCCGCTCACCACTTGCTCGCAGGTCGTTAGGAGCCGTAAGGAGTTTGTTCCCATTGTTTTCCTTATAAATGTTATCCGCTGATATAAGGCGCATTTCATACTGAATCTTCTTCTTAAGTAGGTAAAAAGTTTTTGAATACCAAGAAGAATGACGATCTTCTTCGTATATTCCTATAAAGTATCTTCGCATCGTCGAGCAAGCTACGTGTACATTCAAATATTTTCCATGAACAATTTAGAAATGAACACTTCTATTAACGACAATTTTCGAGTTGGGGTAAAACCATAGAACTCGCGATACCGTACCCGTTACCAATTACTTACACCTATTTTTATTATTTTATTTGGAGGTCCTGAGTTTGATTTATATAACTCGGGTTAGTTTGATATAATATGAGAATTTCTAAATTGAGTCAGGTCTGGTCTGGAGGCTTCGACTGAGATCAGTTACTGCTCTGGCAGCAAAATGTATACCGGAAAATTAGCGTTCCGATGCGCTTTTTTGTTTTTGTTCGAAGCTTTTTTGTTTAGGTGAAACTAAAAAAACTTAGTGTAAATATCAACGTTTTTATTCAACAATTTGATATTATCTAATAATACAGTAAAAACATAACAGTTAAAGCAAGCTCAATTTATACAAGTGGAAAATTAAAAAAAATTAAACACCCACGACTCTTATGGACTTGAAATTGAAAAAGGATTAAATAATATTTTTAAAACTCCCCGACTAAAGGAAAGTAAGGACTAAGAACCTATCAGTATAATTATAAATCCAAGAAAATCCGCCGGAGCTGCTATGTTTTGCCTGTGCCGGTGTTGAAGGTGCAAGATGTTGCTGTTTACCAGTGTGTATGTTTACTTTATTCATTTGGTAACTAATTCAATTTCTCGATCTTCTTACCTATAGGTAGGTACTAACTGCATTAATTGATATTGGAAACAGAAATGGCAATGGCAGCTCCGACGGATTTTCTTGGATTTGTAATTATACTGATAGGTTCATAATCCTTACTTTCCTTTAGTCGGGGAGTTTTAAAAATATTATTTAATCCTTTTTCAATTTCAAGTCCATAAGAGTCGTGGGTGTTTAATTTTTTTTAATTTTCCACTTGTTTTATACTTTTTCAATTATTATACCTATTATATTATTACAAAATAAAAATTAATTTTTAAACTAGCCACTATCTCCTCCATGCAGCGTCGGAAGGCATCATTGACCCTTGTCATCAGATAAAATGTTTTAGAATAGTTAAACGAAACCAAATGGGTCTAAGCTCGAAGTATTTTAATACTTAGTTACGATAGTTGAGTAACACTCAATCCCAAGTTGCATCATCAGATATAATGTCCTCGTCACCAAATATAATGCGTGAGCCTCGTTAGAATATTCAAACAATCTCTAACACTAGGAGTTTACTAGTAACATTAACAGCCACATTAGAAAATATCGCTACCAAATAATTAAGAAACGTTTATTGTGGCGCCCCCTGCTGTGCAATCACGCAATCACCGTAACAACCTACCTACGAACCATTACCAATACTCATATTGTTCAGAAAACTGTATCCAAATCGATTCAGTTGGTTTAGAAATGATTGAAAATTTCCGTAACAACTGTCTATTAATGTATCCAAATCGAATCAGTCGTTTTTATTCCAAAAGCTTAAATTGGGAACATTCGTGTGCATTCTATATGTATTTATGGCGCCCCCTGGTGAGCGATGTTCGTAACTACTATCTACGAACCATCGCCAATAAGTCACTAATATTTTATTAAAAAGTGCATTGAAATCGGTTTAGCCGTTTTTGAAATAAATGGGAACATTCGTTTGCACTATAAATGTTTTTTATGGCGCCCCCTGGTGATCGATGTTCGTAACAACTATCTACGAACCATCGCCAATGAATACCAAACATTATACAGAGAACTGAATCTAAATCGGTTCAGCAGTTTTGGAAATAAATGGGAACATTGGATGTGCACAAACAAACAAATAAACAAACAAACAAACAAACAAACATTTCTTTTATTGCATATTCGTTTTGTGTGAACAATTTAACACACAAACAAACAAAAAATTTAACAAACTAATGTACAAACGGTCTCTCACCCTAAACGCATATACCCGTACTCCGTTCCGTCGTGGGTAAAAATGGAAAATATAATCTGAAAGCTTTACTGACTGACGGAAAGTCCATTCATTAAACTGCAAAGTTTCCGAACGAGAAAATACAGTTATGTACTTTAATAGATAACAAGGAAAGTAAGTAAATGAAAAAATTCTTAGTTTTTATATCGACGAGGTTGCAATCTATACGATGAACTGGAAGTCCAAACTATGGAGTTAAAAAGACTACTATCGCCATCTAGTGTTGAATAGCGAGAAGCGAAAAGCTTTTAAGTTATGTCGTAGTAATTTAGCATGTTGGTGGCAGGTTGACTTACCGATGCCAATAAAATCAGGCTATGAACATCTCAGTAGGTAGATAGGTACTTAATATGAGCACAGAATACTAAAGATATGAGTCCTAAATAATATTTTGAAGCTTAGAACCATGGTGCTGCTGCTATACCTACTATAACTTATTGGATGAATTAGTTCCCTCAAATTTATTTATTTTGGCTAACTGCCTTTTTTATTAATACTTTTATATATATTAGATATTCATTTCAATGTAACAAGCATAATTGTAAGCACGTTAGATTAGTCAGGATGAACTAGAAATAGCTTTTCCTGATGAAGCTCACGTGCTAAGGCCAAGTCGTAAAGGTTTAATGTGTGGGAGAGGCTGATTAATTAGAGCTATTGGTTTATCGAAACCCGCCCACCCTGATAGTAGCCGCTGATAGTGTATAGGGTTCGCCATTACTTCACCGTATTAGAATTAGCTGACTTTTGAAATGACGTAGCGTAGTACTAATTCTTTGAAAAATTATAGAAGAAAGACTTAAAAATAAACGAAAGAGAGAGTGAAATTATAGGTACTAGAGATAAAGCATCAGACAACATTAGATGGGAGAGAAATGATATTTCAGATACAAATTCTATTTGTATCTGAAATATTATTTCACTCAAAACGTTAGTTTTGCATTTCCTGAAAATAAAGATTCCATTTCAATCAACTATGCCAAGTTTTTTTTAGTTTTTTACAATCTTAATTTTATTAGATTTTTCTTACGCCTGATTTAATCAGGCATAACGAGGATTTCTAAGTAAACTACCGAGTGCCAAAATTCAAATAAACTGAACTCAACTTTGATGGAACATCAAAAACAAGAGATTTCCCTTTCCGATAGTAACTCGCGCTCCTTTGTTGGTGTCCCCGAAAAGATTTCCTGCACCGCTATGAAGACATATTGCTTTTCGCGTTTTTGAACTCGCGATCTCGACGCGTATTTACGTATTCACACTCGCATTACTCTAGTACTTCGGAGATGAGACGCGAGACTGTGTGAGGGTCGAATGTATGCGTTAGCTTAACGATACCACTATATGTTGCACCTTTAGACCTACCGCGGCACTATGCAAACGAGGCTCGAGCACGGATGACGTATGTAAGCACAGGGATCTCTCTCTATTGGTGATTTGCGACGTAGGCTCCCGCGAGTGTGTGCGTGCGTTGGTATGCCAGTCGCCTCTAGGCGCGCAATAGAAGGGGGTGGGCTGCCCAAGAGGATGGGGTATAAAGGAAAACCATTTACATTTGAGCGATTCGTCCAATTTAAAATTCCTACAAGATAGCTTAGACACGGGTGCCATTCTTTTGAAGAGGCGAGCGAGCATCATGCGAGGGACATTCGTGCTCTGTTATTTCTTCGATTTGCTTGGAACGGAATTATGCTTTTAACGACGCTTTTAACGAGCCAATGTTATTGTCTATTTCTAACATTCGCATGATTGTATTGAAGTTGGCACAGAATGTAATATTTGGAGGAAATTACGGAGGCTTCAGATGAAAGCGATAGCAAGGACGGAGTGTCGGTTATGAATATGAATCTAGGGTACGGGAATCGGTCGGGGAGCGTTCCATCAAAACGTCATAGGTCGCACTCAGGACAAATTTGCCCGCTTGGCCACGTCCCGCGTTTTACGAGCAATGCCGAAGATTCAGCACCCGGGGGACACATTCGGCCTCCAAAAACTTTACCCGTTACAAATTTGTTTTTTTTTTCTGCCTTATCTGCTCCCCGCGCTTTTGGCAAACCTAATTCCGTATTCAAAAATATTTCTGCAAGTATTGTGCTCGTACGGGAACGAACGTTTTATTGCCGTCCATATAACGTTTTAAAAGTTAGTCGCTTTTGCCGCGCGGTCGCGTTCCTTCGGTATTCTTTCGAGTGTCTCTAGTCGTTTTTTATATCTGGAGCAATTATTGTTATTGTTTTATTACTTTTTGTGCTTAATGGTTTTACAGCATTATATGGATTGCGTGACATTAATATTCAAACTTCTTCAGCCACCGTTTGCCTTGTTTTTTTTTCTTATTTTTCTTATCAATAATATTTACTGCCTCTGCTTTTACTAGTTTTTAGTTGGACATATAAAGTCTAAGGCTGCGATGCAGACGCAATGTCAATTTTATGTCATCAGAAGTTTCAGGATACCATTTTTCACACAAATAAGAAATGTATAAGTTTTCTACATCTCTCGTTACCGCTAATGTAGTGCTAGTGTCGCTTAGATGGTAGTCGAGATACAATTTGACATTCCATCTTCGGTATGGCAGCTGTGTGACAGCTGCTTCAGGGATGGACATTAGAATTTCAGAATACCATTTTTCATACAAATAAGACATGTTAAAGTTTTCTACATCTCCCGTTACCGCCAATACAGCGCTAGTGTCGCATGGATGGTTATCGAGTGAACTGAAATTTATTGCAGAATAAAATCTTCGGCTTGGCAGCTGTCTGGCAGCTGTTTCAAAGAAGGAAATTTTGTAGAATAGCACTCCTGAATCTTATTTCATTCGGTTTTTTATATATATATTTTTTAATTTCAATAACCATAATTTTATTGAATTTGTATTTACAAATTACTTTTTCTTGCAATTTGAAAAGATTTATAAAACAATAATTAAAGTAGTCACCTACCTATATATAGTTTTTTATATGACCGATAGATACATATGACCGAACGCTACAATTTAAAATTAACGTAAGCATTAGTATAAATTTTATACATATTAAAATAACTAAATATAAAATACATAAATGTTGAAAATTAAACTATTCCCTATTTATTAAACTAAGTACCAACATAACAATAAACTTAAGTACATAAGAAAATAAAGAGAAAACTTATAGCCGAAGCAAGGCACCAAAAAATTCAACCTACAAATGAGCTGACATTTTCATAAGTCATAATCATAAACAAGTAGGAAAGTGGCCCACACAATCTACAGTAAGTTCTAATCAAGCGCAACACGACACAGACAATACGTTGTGTTGTTAGTGCCTTATTTTGCATTCATGGAATATTCTTAAGCGTCCCGAGCGGGGTGGTCGTACCACCCAATTTAGCATTCATATTTTGAACCCAATCGAAGCAATTCTAAAGGTCGCGCGTTGATTTCGTAAAGTGGATTTAAGTAGCAGAAGTAGAACACATCTAGAGTTTATTCTAGTTTCTGATATATTTATATAAATCGGATATACTTAGAGAACGACCTCCCTGGCTGTGTCTTTAGAATTTGATAATTTATAAATTTTCTCATCTAGCGGGGGGCTTCGGTCGAAGCCGAAGATGTTATCGTACCAGCGATAAGAAACCTGAGGATATGGACATCCCAACGATTTACGTACATGCAAACCTTTTCATACATGCAAACAGTAGCGCCATCTGTTAAAATTCTATAGGTGGCTGCTCAGGAAACTACTTATAGCGTAGCCTTGATGCTGGTGAAGTAACAAACATTTTTGGCACCGATAAACATGGCGACATTTTTTCCAGGGTCCAGGGCAACAGGTATGTCAATTTATCGTAGTAACTTGGAAGGGGTAGTAATTAAACTCAACCATAACGTGTGTCTTTATCAAAAATGTTGTATAGCAGTGAAGGAAGCCTTTCACAGAACTTTTATAGATTTAGGTATACTCTAAGCTATAATCAAAAAAAAATATAATACAAAATTCCAAATGAAACCTAAAAATAGTCTTAGGTATTCGTAAGTATGCAATTTTCTTTTTAAAATCGGCAAACATAGGTTGGTTATATTCAATATTCGCAAATATAATCTATACACGGCGCATCTCGTGTCGTTCCAAATGACATTTCACCACCGACGTATACTTGCGGGTTCGATTTGATTTCCTGCACCGTCTTTCCATTTTTAAGTAGTCATTGCGACATTCAATTTTATTTCGAACGAAAAGTTCGTAACCTTTTATCTACGAGTAAGTATTTGTATGGGTTTGTGTTTCTACAAATGTTTTCACATTTATTAATAGACATGCCCTTTTAGACACTAGAAGTTTATTGTACACTACTTGCTTGCTAAGTGCAATCTCACCAGATGCAGTCGAAGATGTTATCGAACAAACCAGCCTATGCAGCATGCGAACGTAGAAATAAGTCTCTCTACATTTGTCGCTTTCTTTTCTCTGTCTATTAAATATCAAAATGGATCAAAAAGAGAAAAGAGAGCTACAAAAGTAGCACTTAGAGATATGTCTCTTTACTTTTGACGCTCTGTTTTCTCTGTCTATCAATATGGATCAAAAAGAGAAAAGAGAGCGACAGAAGTAGCACGTAGAGATACGTCTCTCTACTTTTGATGCTCTCTTTTCTCTGTCTATCAATATGGATCAAAAAGAGAAATGAGGGCGACAAAAGTAGAAAGACATATCTCTACGGGCGGATCTTAGCCCTGCTGGAAGGCTTTAGTAACCTCTTGTCGGTTGGTACACAGCATCGTACTGGCAAACAAAATCATAAAATAACGCTAAAAATACATTATTCTCAAGTTCCTACTCCTTTAAACGCTGCTCTATTTAAGACCTATGGATGTTATCTCCTGACCGATCGATGGATAAGAAGTGTTTCATCATAACGCACCATGATGGCCAAATGTGGGTTGGTAAGCTTCACATACCTTTTAAAACTTGTAGAATCTGTACTTGTTAATTGTTAGTAAGTACAATACCTACTGATAGGGAGTTATTTTAAAGAAAATGGAGTAGAATTTTAATTTCTCTCATCTCTAAAGTGTGAACTTGAAAATGGCTATACCTAATTAAATAGCGGCTTTAAATTTTAAACCATAACATTAAGAGTACTCAAACGAGCCATACGGGATATGTAGCATTAGGAACTCAACATTATTAAAAACATTAGTATACTAACTTCCGATAAATACGATAAAATATCGATAGAAATTTACCCGCCACATGGAACTGTCGTTTGAATGTAAGTTACATCTATTTATTGCGTTTGCACAACAATTTTCCATGCACACCGCCGTGAGCCAACTGTTTTATTATTAAAATCGAAAGGGTGAACTGGCTACTTAGAATATATTGAATTTTAATTTATTAGAAACCGACCACCCACTCTATTACTAAAACGTTTAGGTTGAACACGGTCTTCTTAAACCCACTTCCTCTATATTATGAGCCGTGTGTACTACTTGCTACCTACTTACCGATTTTATAAAAAAATCTAAAAATTTGAATATGTTTTGAAATTCAAATCAATTAAGAATACGTGTTTAATATTAAAAATGAAATAAGTTGTTCCTCTTTTTTCTGTTACTAACTATTAACTACCGACAAAATTTTGTCCTTAAATCGTCAATTGTGTGATATTATCCCAATAAACATGTACAGCCGGTACCTACTAGGTTAACTTTAGTTTCTCAATAATATTAAGTGAACTATTTATTGTGTTCTTTTTTGAGAAAAAAATATTTTTAAACCGAATATTCGGGTGATACATAATATTGTGTTGAATTCAATTATAGGATTCTTAAACGATCGTATCGGACTGGTGCACAAGCACAATTATTGAAAATCCATTGAAAGGAACTTCGATTATGATTGAGTCGTTATTTGTTTAGAAAAGCTATTAAATTAATCGCTAGCTATTATACATCGTTATTTCTTTATTTGTCGTTACTTCCGACTAACTATTTAGATTTATAATTTCGTAAATGATAAGGCACGTCTTGAAAATTTTAACCAGATTTTTAATTATCTTAAAAGGGTTCTGGTTTTTTTTTCTTTTGAGGTACGGAACCCTAAAAACACCGAAGAGTACCCATTGATAGTCGAATTCACAAATGCATGCAGTTTCTTATATCAACGAATCTATCAGTAATCTATCTACTGACCTACTAGGCAAATAGTAGACGTGATCAGACGTTATGTTAGCTGTTGAGAAAATAAGCATTGTCTGACGGATCAGGCTATAAAAGCGTATTAAGTTCATGAACATTAACACTTAATACAAAGCATTTCATCTCGCAAATACGTTACGTGACAGTAAATTCTGCACACCATCGACTCAACCACGCGCTTAGTTATACAAAATAGCGATATGAAAGCTCGAAGGCCTATTATGTGAAATTGTTTGCAATTTCCTCCGCGGAACTTACACGATTCGCAAATGCCGATTTCACATACGTCATAATTCTTTGGCACACAATGAAATTGCTGACGCTTTTTAACGTTTGCTGTAGTAAGGGCTTCTATGGAGCCTTTATCATAAGTATCTACTGGTATAACCACGATGTTGAGTGGAGACATGGACTTTAAAGGTGAGAGATGTAGAGCTAGAGGCGCATGTTAAGGATACTTTGGACATCCAAGCGCACAAATGTGCATCGAAAGTGGTGTGAAGAATTGTTGTGATGCGAGTATTGACTTTTACTCTAGACACGGCGAACCGCGCGAAAAAATGTCGCCAGTTTATGGGAGTCATTAGTACCAACAGTATAAGGCCACGCGGTATTTCGGTCAGCGGCGGCAGCGGTATTTTGACAGGCGGCGCTACTGTTTCCTTGCATGAAAACGATTTACCTAATTCGTTCGGATGCCCATATCTTGAGGTTAGTAATCAGTGGATGCAAGTGAGTGGGTGGCATTGTTCGCTAGGGATATTTGCTTTGGTGCATGGCTTGGTCCTGCATGTTGGACCATATAGTTTATTTTCAGTAAACGGATTAGTATAATTCTTAAAATAAAGCTTAGCTGCTAACTATGGATTTCCGAAAAATAACGCCTGCTCTATTCAATATTTCCTCCATATAACATTACAAACGCTTCCTCTCCTATTTTAAACACATTATGCGACACGGGAACGATAGCTTAGAAGAGCTTATTATGACGGGTAGCACTGAGGGTGAAAATTCGAGAGGTCACTCAATCTCAATCGCATGGTCAGACCAGCTGAGGGACTCCAAGTGCAAAGAAAATTGACCAAAGGTGGTATCAAGTTTTCTCTTGAACCAAAACCAAAATATTTCTATTCTAGGATATAAAATAGTGTTTTAAGAGGCATTGGCACTAAGCTTTTACTGTAAACATTTTTTACTGGAAACATTTGCATGCCAATCCTAGCCGATTGTGGCTTGGTACCCAATAATTTAAATTATAAGACCTACTCTGTATACCTGCAATTTTGCAAATAAAGGAATTATTTATTTATTTTCATATGCGGAATTTTGCATACATAAAGATACTTTATTTCCAATTCACATACCCTGTCATACATATTTTACTGAGATCTACAACTTGTTTATTTGCCTATAACTTTGGGATCCGGATATTAATTAAAAAAATTATAATTGTAGGAGTCAATGTGGAGACGACAGTCTATAAAAAATAAAGTTTTGATTTGAATCTCTTTGGTACTCGATTCCATACATTCATAGTCATTTCACATTATTACAAGACTGGCTTTCGATAGAACTCGGTGGAAGAAATTAATCTGCATGAGGTTGAAAAACACCAGGACTGTGATCTTCAGCAATGGAGAATCTACTGGAGAGAGGGAAGCAAGATTTTATACTGTTCTTGAAAAATCAAAACTAATATGGACCCTAAATTAATATTAACGAAGTTACAAGTAACGGAAAATGGAGGGTATAGCCATATTAGAAAAACTTACATTTGGAAAACGTGTCACATAAGACTCTATTACCGTATCTAATAGAAATCATTACAGAATAACACGCTAGAGCCGTACTAAGTACGAAAAAAGTAATAAATATAACGACTCGGCATCACGCATCCAAACTCAGTCAAATTAAAAGTTGACTGCTTGCCATAAACGATAAAAATTCCGGCTAGGCTCTTCCTACGTTTGATGCCATGATGTTACAGTTTTAGTAGTTTCCTTGGTTTTAATGATTTTTGCCATAATGAGTTTTTCCGATGGCAATTGAATGGTAAAAGTTCCAGCTTTGAAAACTTTCGACAAACAATACCGAAGCTTCTTTATACGTTATTAGATAAAGATAAACCTAAGTTAAAATTATGATCAAATATTTACTACGGTAATAAGCAGTAATCTAAAAAATAACATATACTTAAGCAGCAATAATTAAAAGTAGCTATGTAAGTTATTTTATTCATAATAACTAAGTTCTAGTAAAGATAACACAGCAGATATTAATTAATAATTATATCAAGAGAGCTATAAATAAGAAAAAAATCCAGGTGGTTTAAGTCCAATTATACAGGTAGACAAAAATGCTGACAAACGTTACTTTATTGATACTATACTAACGATACTAAAACAATGTAATAACTTATAAGTAACAGTGAAACAAGTAAAACATAAAAATACAGGCAATTTTCTCAAAGTAATTCCAAGAGATAATATAAAAACATCAAATTAGCCACGACTCGGTGGTAGACAGTCTCTACAAACAACCGTTTAACAGGCTAAGAAAAAAAATTGCTATAACCGGTAGCAATTACAAAATGGGCATAATAACGCTGGTTAGCTATTCACAAACGACTTGGGAAATAATTCTTAATACGACATTGATTAGTCTATAGTCATGAAAATCGGGCTGCACGTATCTAAGTAATGACAATTTAAAGACTTAAAGGTCCATTTTATTATCATGTCATATGATTCTAGGACCTATTAACCCTTACGACAACGGCGTAATGATTTTGGAGCACGCGAGTGCATGTTTTTTTTATTTTGTTATGAAAATTAGTTAAGGATTTTCATAGTGCATGGAAAGTTTCATAGAATAAGGGAGGTTAATGACTGTAAAGTGGAAAACACACTTTTTTATAAACACTCACTATAGGTTTTCTTTATAGAAATAACTGAGCCAATGAGAAGACACCAATACATAATCGGCCATGAAAATCCTAAGGAAACAGTAATTGATATTGATAGCCTTGGTTAAGCAGACCTCGGCTTAGATTTCTAGGTTCCAGGGTTTGAACTCCAGGCATACATCACGGAATTTTCATATTTATATAATAGTTATTATATAAATAATAAATAGCGAATAGCGATAAAATAACACACTACGTTTGTACGGTAAGGAAACTTTTATGACATCTCCATAATGCTTCAAAGAGGTGTGAACCTTACCAACCCGCATTTGATTTGCTTAGAGGGCTATGGCCAAACCTTTTTTATTATCTTATACCTTTAAATGAGCAATTTTTGTATATATATTAATATATATATAGCTACTCGTGCTGATTCACTGACTGATTATCACCTCTCCTGAACAATTTTGTATGAAAAATTTTTTTTTCAAGGATGGGGTCTTATAGAAGAAAAAAATTCATTTTGAGGAAAAATACAGAGAGAGCTGATGATTGAGGATTTCGAAGACGGGTGAAGAGCACGGGGAGGGTATTGAAGATAGGTGGGGGGTGCTCGACCAAATGTCATTTGAAACGTCATGCAATTGGCAGTGAGCTGAAAAAAAGTTGAAAATGGCGGATTCAAAATGGCGGCCAAATGAATTTCGCCAATATCTCGAAGAGTATAAAAGATGGAAGAATGGTTTCTTGACAAGAAGTGATCAGGACCCGAAGGTCTATTTGATGCATAGAAAAAAAAATCCAATATGGCGGAAAAAAAATTTCCATAGAAAATGTATGGGGAATTTTGGAAGGATTTTTTTATTGGCGGTAAGACAGCACGCGGGCCACGTGTGGCCCGCGCCCCCACGCGCCCTACTAGTTTCTATATAATCTGAATCTCGGAAACCTTTTCAAACTGATCGCGAAGGAAAAGGATAGTCCTATTTTAAATTAGTTTAGTTTAGAGATTATGCAACAGAATCGACCACATTATATACCTAAGACGCACCAATTTGTAGAGATCGAGGCGCTACCGAGAGTTGATGTTTAACTAAAAATGTTTATGTTTAACTAAAAATGTATTTGATGGACAGTGGTAGATAATCGTAATACTGTTAATTATAATAAGTTTATTGGCAATAGCTTCATATTCCTAAAAATATACTTCATGAAACTGATGCATCAATTTTGATTAAAGGTTTCATGGGTAAAATTGAGGGTAAGTAATCTAATAAGGTAATTACGGCTTTCAAACAATCTTTAAGAATTAAAGCTAAGTAACAGGGGCCCTGGGAGTTTACTAATTTATTAACCGCAGCTATCGGCCAACTTACAGAAATTAACTTATCCATAATACCTTCCTACCTTACCTACCATGTAGACAGTAGGATGCTCAGATAGTCTTGGTCCTTTAAACAGATTTATTAAAAAAAATATGGGTAAATTGCAAATTTGGTAGCATAAATCGTAAACAAACAAAAAATTACACACACCATTACACAAATAATTTTATTTTTTACCCGACTTCATGGAAGAGTTATGTATTTATTACCTCGTATTATTCAAACTGCTGAATTCATTTTGACAATTAAGGTACGATCATTTAAGATACGTCTCAGAAACCCTACCCAATTTTATAAGTTGATACTTATGAAATCGGGTTTTTTAAATTATTTCAAATTAATCTTGTTTATTATTATAATTGTAGATAGGCTTGTGCTTGATAACAATAATTCTTAAAAAAAGCACTAATGATGTAAATTGGAGCACATTTGCCTAGAAAATATCTATTCACTCTTCTCTTGAAGGCATCATAGAACGTGGAAACGTAGATAAACTTTTCTTGGTTAGGTTTCTACTAAGTTTCCACTTTGGTATTTTTTTTTGGTCTTATCTATGTATTTATATACATCTATGTATTTATATTTACGGAACTGAATCCATAAACAATATATTTATGCACGGATAGAGAAAACTAGACAGAGAAAACCATTGGATATAGGAAAGGATGAACTTTAATCCCAGGAAAGTGAGTGATTCCCGCGGGAATCTAAAGTATCAAATCCACCATAGTTTGAGTATAACAGATCGTCACGGCAACTCATAATAGGCTCGAAATTTTCTTATACGTTAACTTTTTCATACATTAAGCCATGTCTTAGGGGTGGCTACGAGTCAGTATGAAGGCCCATTACTGGACTAATCTAAATTGATGGCGCGTCCAAAAATCGGGCATTTTACCAGCATTAGTAATTTTTCCGCGTAAAATAATGCATTCATTACTTAAGGCCTCAGACTTAATAAATATATGAATTTATTTCAAAATTTACTAGCTGCCCGGCAAACATTCTCTGATCACCGCATGTAGACAAAAAGACTGATTTTTATTAAGTAATTAATATAAAGTTACTAATATTAATCATAATAACAAAGCTCGGGACTTTCCTCTCAAATCATAATCGTAATCTACCTACCTAAACATAAAGCATAATTTTAAGTCAGTTTAAATTAAAGAAGAATATGTAATTTTTTTGAATACATCCACCAGAAGTACGTAGATTAATCATGACACAGATTTCGCAGATTGTCAACGAGCGCGCATCAATATAGCTCTCAATTTTAATTATTCCAATTATTATTGAGAGGGTCCAATTAGAATCGGCCGCTACCAATAATTGTCGGTGGCAACCGGCGGGCATCCTTGGCTAGTCATTAGTCTGCCAATAGATTATTGATTGGTGCTGATTGTCAGAGTGAAATACGCATGGACGGGTCATTTGCATGAATCTCTGACGCTTTTAATGGGCAATCTAGACTAATTGTACAGAGTAATTTGACGCAAAATCACGTGTAATTGTGTCTTTGTTAAATCGTGTACTTTATTTGCTTGTAATTGGCATTCGACAGTATATTAGTGTAGTAATTGTCAATTTATTTAAAGAAATCTGATTTAACATCAGTATTATAGAAATGCAGCCGTAATTGAATGAATCGAAGGTTTCTATAGAATTACGGGCAGGAATTTGTTTTGAAGAAATAATAAGAAATAATAATAGTAGTTTTAAGCCTATTTTAATTTTAAATATGAATGCATTGATACTATAAAAACCTATGAAGGCAATCCTACCTCGTACCACATAGCCAGAGTGCAGGTAAATAACTGTTTCAATGTTCAGTCACTATACCTTCAGCATAATACGTATAACGAATCGTGACATAATTTAGTATTTCACATTTTCTGTGTGAATGATCTGGAAAACAAAAAAAATAGAAACGTATGTACCTATTTAAAATAGTAACAAACCGTAAGTGAAATGTAGGAAATCTAAATTGAAATTAACACCTTCAAAGAAGTAACTACTTATTTTCTAATAAATCACATAACACCAAGTTGAGATATCAGAGGTAACAGTAAAAGCGGAGACAAAAATCAGGCCGTGTTAACATTCCCAAATTAATTATGTGCAGTTAGCACTTTCGGGTGGCTCTGTGAAAGTACAGTACTCTGTGCAATTAGTGGTGATATACAAATTGTTCGTACGGCCGTCATGCTATCTTTGAGTGCTTCAAATTGTGGATAATTGATCGCCAATGAGTACGCACGTGACGGAAAATTGGTGTCGTACGACGAAGATAATTATCTAAATTAATACAGTGTTATTTCTTTTGTCATGGAAAATATAGCAATCTATTTGCTTATAGTTATTTTAATATCAGATACAGTTACGATCAAAAAACGTAAAAAAATGTTTTATATTAAAAATTGTACAAAGAAAGTTGTAGTTCATAAATAGACTCACCGCGATTCAAGAACGCACTGAATTCAGAACGTTATTTATTAGAATCGAGTTAAATTAGATATCGTCTATCAACATTTTTACTGCTCGAAGACATAAGACATACAATCTCAATGTAGGGACTATACTTCTATATCTACTAATATTATACAGCCGAATAGTTAGTTGGTTAGTTTGTTAGTTTGTTTGTTTGTTTGTTTGTTTGTTTGTTTGTTTGTTTGTTTGATTGAACGCGCTAATCTCTGGAACTACAGGTCCGAATTGAAAAACTCATCTTGTGTTAGATAGTCCATTTATCGAGGAAGTCTATAGGCTATACACGCTATGACCAATAGAAGCAGAGCATCAATGAAAATTGTTGGAAAATCGGGAAAATTGTTCCGGTTGTATATCTTTCGATGCGTGCGCTGGTTAAAGTTACATAAAAATCATGTAAATTAGAATTGTTCTCCAGTAAACCTTCTAAAAAATCTGCGACACCATTTATGTCTAACTTCTAAGGTTGACTCATTACAACGGGATATGTAGAACCCGAAATTTATGCGGGCAAAGCCGTACGCAACAGTTAGTATCCAATAAAGACGGAGTAATGTAAGGAATAATTAGTTCCAGGGACCACCGAGTCGTCACGCCCACGCTCCCGATATCCCATAAACTAGCGGGGTAAGGAATCCCACCACAATTGTTGTGTCCGGTGTTAATAAAACGGCGTATATTTTAGCTATTTTGACAGTTCGAAGCTATTCGTAACACGTGATACACACTGCGCTCTACATTGACGAGCAAGTTGTTAGTCGCAGGTGGAAAGTTAAGATGGATTGCCCGAACACTTTGTAGACTAATTTTAATTAGTAATAGCTAATTCATTCATATGTCCATCATTCATGTCATTCATGATTCATCCATTCATGTCCTTCATTTCAGCCGATGGACATCCACAGCTGGACATAGGCCTATTGCAATGATTTCCAGCCCATACTGTCCTGAGATACTTATATTGAGTGTCTTTTCGCGACTCTTTAATATCGTCAGTCAGCAGTTCTGTCAACAATGCGCTTGCCAGTGCGGGGACACTGCAGTTAAACGCAGGACAATACAATTTAACAATAATTTAATTTCCATTCACTATACAATAACGAGCAAGTAATGAAATAATAATGGTTGGTATTAAGTCAAAACGAGTGCATTGTTTAAATACTCCATTTTATACTTCCATTTAGTTAGAACAGCTAAATCATTAGCTTACTTTAGCTAGGTATAAAGTTGGTTCTAGTATTTTTAACGAAGCGCGTGACTCAGTGCAGACATGTAATATGATTACTGATTGTGTGAAACAAAAGCAGACGTGAAAGGCTAATTATTGAAAGAGTTGAATGAAATAACTGTCTAATTAAATAATTCAATGAACCATACAATTATTTTCCTGTATAACAAAATATCGTATTAATGTGTAAGGAGGCGCCACATATTATGTACTAGTAAGTCTCATTCAAAATTCTTTCTCTATTTCTCGATCTGACACCGCAGCACAAAATGTATTCGTATATCATCATATAGGAAAGACTGAAAAGCATTGTGGATGTTGTCGGAACTCCGAACGCACGGCGCGTCGTCCAGCCAGGTCGTATGCCACAAATAATGGTTGGAAGCAACTGGTACCCGCCTACATTGGTCGTGAAAGCGTTCAGCTTACAACTTGATTTGTGATTTCAAAGATTATTGCCCGCACACACCATTATTGAGTTTCTGTAATTTAGTTTAAGGGTTCAATTGCTTTGTGATGGTAACTAATAAAATCAGCGACTGACGGCCAGCGTTTTGCCAAGCGGTTAAACAGTTTGCAGCGGTTATAATGTAGTTAACTAGTAGTAATTTATGCATGAATTACATAAAAAACTTTGCTTGAGTTTGTTTCAGTATTTACGGTAGGATATAGGTATAAGCAAAATGTTTGTGGTTCATTTCGAGGTAGTTAGTTTAGGTTTTTATCATTTCTAAATTTGGCCATGGTGGGAGTTTTCTTACCAGAGAGCCTAACTGGTAGTGACGTGCCGTCAAACAATTTAGTGTTCCGTTGCGATGCCTTGTAGAAGGTGTCTGGGTTTATTTACTACTTCAAACGGTTAACAAAGGTTTAAATCGTTACTCACACGTATACCGTACGTAAAATTTCAATTATTCTTTAATTTTAAATTTGTATTGAAATTTTAAATCAGTCTAAAAGCACAATGATTTACGTGAAAACTTAGAAACATTAGGTAAGTGGGTACATCACAAATTACGACTAGGTTTTTAATAAAGAAAACTAGTTAAAAGTAATAATTTCAATAGTTACCAAAATATGGCAATAAGTACCTACCTATATATTATTATCTACAAATATAAAAATAAGTATTGTATACGTGATCCTAACCGCCCACTATAGAAGTACTTTTTCATTTCATTCATCATGATTGACTTAGTCTGCCTCCGTCCATACAATGAAGTTCATTGACTTCAATTTTTCCTTTTTTAAATTTTGTAGTTTCATACCTATACAATACTTACCTACTACGTACATTTATATTTTATACTCTGTTCTTTGCCAGCGACTTTATTCGTATTGATTAATTTCGTTTACCTATCCTTGAACGCACTTTTGACTAACCTTCTACACAGAACTAGGTATGTAAGAAATACCTACTTCTTCATACTACATACTAGTTATGAGGTCGCCTATTTAGTCGAAAAATAGTTTAGTTTAATTCATTGAAAATGCAAATACTTTTTTTTTGGACAAACTTACAAGCTTCCTATAAAAACATTAAATTCGCAAAATAGGTGAGTGAGAAGACCTAGCAAGAAGGTCGTCAGTTTGTTCGTTTTGGCTGCCAGAGGTCCACTTTTGGAAATTAAGGTCTCCTGCAATGATTTCCAACCCCCACGGTCCTGTAGAGTTAGTACAGGTTTCTGTACAAGTTTCGAATTGACTCGCTTCGAATAAACAAAACGGATTTCTACTTACAAATCCACAGCAAGTGTCCAAAGCGGACAATCGCCGAAAGCTTATAGTTCACAATATTTTCGCTTGTGACGCTACCCGTAGACGCTTTCAGCGGTTGTCCGCTAGTCCGCTACAACTTTCGAGTTATACCACAAATACCTGTACTAAGTAACCCCTTCTCCATCCCTAAAATCCAACGGTTTTCGCGACTCTCTTAATGTCGTCTCTCCAAGAAACTCAGTTTCAGGTTATTAGTTTTAATTATTAAATACACAGTCAGATATCCAGATTTTTTTCTTATATGTAGTTTTATCATTCTTTTATGACAATTTTATTAAGGCCCGCTCGGTGCCTACGCAGTGTACCGCTCATTCATTAGAACGATACGTGTCTTGAAATAAGAAGGACCATACGGATACATTATGGTTTCCTCTCTCCATTTAAGTAACTGCTTATATTTTGTTTACTTAAAAATCAACCTAAACAACTTGGAAAAACCTTATTATATTATTAATATAGGATTTTTTATTTAACGGTAACGATTGACGCAGTGAGTAGTTTAGTTTTAAATAATTTTTAATGATAGACTTGCGCTTGACTACTGACAATCATGTCTGATGGACAGCATTAAGGTCTAAGATGGAGCGCGCTTGCCTAAAAAATGCCTATTCACTCTTCTCTTGAAGTCACCCAGATTACTTGGCTGGGAACATAGAGGCTGGAAGGGCGTTCCACACCTTAGCGGTTCGCATCAGAAACGCGGAAGGAAAAGTGACCTTTCCTTCTGCGTGGAAGGTCTAAGGTTCGATTTTCATAACTGGAAAATGTTTGTATGTGAGCATGCATGTTTGCTAGTGTCTGGACTGTTGATGTTTTTATATATACCTAAGTATTGTATTTATTTATATTTTGTATATTATCAGATCAGTTCAGATATCAGTTCTCGTTTACCCATTGATAAAATCTAAAAATATAATAGCACATTGAAACTACCAATACTTTTGATAGCTTAGCTTAACTTACTTCTCTTCAAAGAAATCTTTAAAAGTAATTTTACCATAAGCTCTATTATTTCCAGACCTTGCCGAGCTAATCTTATTCAAAAATGCATTTCACGTGTGCTGCAGTGAACACGGTTCTTATCTTGTAATTGCAAGGAGCTTAAGCCCGACGAATTATTTCATTAGCCAGCAAAATGCAGGATTAATTCGCTCGCGCTCCGACTAGATAGAGCTCTTCCTAACAACAATAGCTCCGAGAGTGCGGCAACTTTTTCTTGTAGTGTGAGTGTGGCAATTTGAAAGAACAGTGGCAGAAATGTACACAAATAAAGTTTAGCGTCTAGATGTAACATTTATTACAAGACGATTCTAGTAAATAACTGAATTTTTTTAAGGTATCACCAGTTATTTTGAAGGACGGGTCAAAAAATAAAATATTTAAAGAAATTCAATTGATTACTGATAGGTTCCGTTTCCACACTCCAACAGCTAGTGTTGTCGGATGACAAACTTTTCCACTTTTATACTCCATCTTTTTGACGATCGGTCCACTTTTGTAGGAGAAAAACATCTAACAGATACTAAAGAAAAACTTACTTTCAGGTACTACGTTAATTCTCAGATCAGAATGTAGAATACAAGACAATAACTGTATCGATTTCAATTGTTCCTTTTTTGCATTTTATTTTACTCGAATATATTATTTACATAAAAAGATTACATTAGTTTAGGGTTTTCACTGCATTGGAGTAAATCTGAATATTATTATTCCGTGTGAGCCAGTCTCACTTAAATAAACTGCTTGAAGATTTGAGATTATTTGACAGAAGACTACACTTTTTAATAATACTGAAATCTATTAGAACGATTATTTTGAGCATAGATTATTTTGTCTTGGTTGTTTAGCGTTTCCGAAACACCCTTGTAATTCAATATTGATTAATTAACTCAATTAGAATTTTCTTTCAGTCGAGTTTTTTAATTCCGGCATCTCGCAACACTGTCCGTCAGCTACATGGCTACCAACTGTCAACAGTGACAAATTCTTGGACAAGTGAAAAGTATTTATCAAAGAGTATTTAGTGTATTGTCTATGCTCTCGGATGCTTCATGGCGGAGGTCGTTGTTGTTATAATACTCAGACACAATATTTTGAAAATAAATATTAATTTTTCTCCACTTTTTGTAAGAAAAATCTTTTAGCATTGAGTTCAGGCTTGCAGGCCCAATCAAAAAAATATTTTTTCATTTATAGTTGCAATAGCATAACGTGAGCGAAAGCGATGTATGGGCCCACACCATTGTTCTTTGTATGGTGCGCGGATGATGGTGTGCGTGAAAAATTGTGTAGCGACGGCTCGGGTTTGCTAATGTAGGCAAAGTATTTTTTGCCGCACTTTTGAAGTCGAGGGTGGTCTCTTGGACCTCTATGATTAATTTCAATCGTGTCATAGTGTTTGTAACCACACAAAATGGCTTGGCTGATTTACATGAAATTTCGGTACCAGGTCTGAGTACTCTGATACTCCTAAAAGGCAAAACAACGTTTACCCAATCCATTAATAAAAAAAGAAACAAAAAATCTTTTACCGGTAGGCCGCCTAAAAACACATAACCTCAACATTACTAATAAACTAACCTTTAATAAAAAAAAATGTTGAATGGATCCTCTCAGTCTATCGGCTAGTATTTCCTCTTATACTTACTAGATACGGGTCTCCTCTAACAACGAGAGTGGAGACCACCACTGGCCCTGGTGTTGACACACCTTTAAAAACATCATCGTTTACTCCCTGAGGGTTTTCTAATAATGTATAACCTGCATGCCTGCATGAAGGTTGGAACTTGGAAGCGAAAACATCATATTACCAAGGAATACATATACTATGTAACGGTACAGAAGGCTTACTCCGCAAGATGATTTAAAGAAATAGCGACTCTCTAAAGCGCTGACGCAAGACGTGCAATTCAGTGCGCAATAGCACCTGGATCCGCCTCCGCAAACAACACGCAACAAACGAAAAGCTGTGGTCTCTCCCTATCGCGTAACTTTATCTCATTCGACGTACCCTCGCAATCGACGTTGCCTCGCAATGGGCGCACGCAGCGCGTGAAATAGACCGTACAAGAACTAACGCGAGCTAAGTAGCTGGCGTGCGGCGGCTGTCTGAAATTAGTACGTCGAGATGGCTACCTGTAGTTCCTTCGACCACGTGATAAGTGAACCTGGGCTAATATCGCACACTGGCCTAATATTGCATAAGTACTCGTAGGTACATACAAATTATAAACCAGATAATGGTTTATGTAAACCCCGTTTATACCTGCTTACATTAAAATAACGGACAAAAGCAATAATTTCTTATGTTTCAAAATACATTCGCATATCGCACGCCTAATTTTCATTCGGCCCACGTCGTGTCTCCAAGAATGCATTAAAATATAGCTGGCAAGCCTGCAAGCCTTTTTTCGCACGGGAATTATTATAGCCTGTTAAAGTAATTGTTGTAGGTACAAACATTGCTAAGATTATGATATCATTGCCAGGCCAAGCCACTCAGAATGTTAGGTATAAAGCTGGAAATAAGTACTAGGTACGTTGCGGGACCCGTTTACGGGTTACCCAAATGTAGCACAAACTTATTCTCTGATGTGTCGGAAGATAATAGGTTTATAATTTAAGTACATTTAGCGTTCCGGTGCGATGCTGTGTAGAAACCGTTGGGGGCTGACTTTACTTAACCCTTCCAAGTTGGTACGTTAACATCTTTTGCTGCATCACACTTAGTAGGTACTTACCATCAGGTGAGATCGCACTTAAGTACTAACTTAAATAGTGTAAAAAAATAAGTAAAGGTAATAAGCGCTGTTGCCACTTTATTTGGAAAAGTGTATTGTATCGTAGCAAAATTTTTCGTCGTGAATCTTAAACTGTACTTGTGAATTTGGTATTCTGTGACATAGCTTGAAGCTTGTATAAAGGACATGTGGCGCCATCTGTTGATGAGTAGACGTTTTTTCATAAATTTTTATGTAAACGGCTTTGTTCCAATACAAAACGATTTTAAATACTTTAATTTCATATAAAATTATTCTGAAAATTAGTATAGGTATGTTAATTTGAATGTGTTTGAATTCGTGGTATATATACTGAGATACTTACTACTGACTACATTACAAACGATTATATTATTATGGTATCGTATCGAGGAGAAGTAAAAAAACCTTTATTAAAAAATAAATATATTAAGTAAGTGGAACAGGTGAAGAAATCTATTCGAACGCTGGTAGGATCGAATATACCTACACAAAAACTACAACACAATAAACTTAGCTTGCTTGTATGAGATCGCGTTAACCTAACATCGCTATTTTAATTTATCCATGCGAAGAACAAAGGGTTCCTCGTTTTAATCAAGGAGTTTCGTGGTTGGAACTCTGCAAAGTTTTAATATATTACGTAGCGAGTGTGAACCTTTGAACCCATTACGCACCCTCTGTTAAACATTTTATACGATTAATTGGTGATTACTTTGGCTCGTGTGGTGGTCTGAAATGCAATTACCTACTATAGAGTAAATATCTATTATAAACTATCTTATAAGTAGGTACTTACTTATTTTAATATTTTTGCTCCTAGACAGAGATAGTGTTAGAAAAATATGAATGTAACGTCAAAGCAGCCCTACGAATTTTTGTTTTGCAAGAAAGGGGCAGAAGACACCTACTCAAAAATTCAAATGCAACCAATGCTTGCAACTTCATATTTTCATGTCGGTTTCATAATTTTTTCTGGCTATTAAAATATTCAATGTATGTACCTTTGTTATTATTTCTATCCTAGTTCTCAATAAAGTAATTAAAAATTGAGTAAAATAGCGTATTAATGAAATTGAGTAAAAGAGTTTTAATTTGTCATCTTCTAGGTAAACGCGTTCCATCTTTGACTGCATCGTCTGTACTTTCCATCAAGTGATAGTGTAGTCAAGCGTAAGCGTATCCTAACTTATCACTGATCTCCATAGAGTATATAGAATATACTCTGGATAGCTTACTCCATACATCTGACAGTTCATTTTTTGTGCCGATTTGAAGCGCCACCCCCGAACGTCCACGGTTCTAAATTGACATTTGTTGGAAGTGGATCGTCGTTGCGAATGTCATTTGATTTTAGTTCCATAGACGCTCACGCTAGATTACGCAACAATCAGCGCCAAAATAACGAAAATCAAATGTCTTAATTTTTGCGTTGACAGTCAGCACTCCAGAGATATCATATAGAGCTCAGTGTAACTTATATATCCTTACTAATGTATATGTATAAATGTGGAAGTGACTTTATTGGTTTGTTTGACTTCAATCATGACACAACGTAGCAACAGAACAACGTGATTTTATGCAAAGACGTAGATGACAGTGCAGAGAGTGACATAGGTTTCTTTTTATCCCGAGATAATTTATGATTGTCACAGGATTCATGAAAAACCGAACAAAAGCTAGTGTTGAATATAAAAAATTGAAGGCTTTATCAACAACTTCTTTCTTGTAAGCAAAGGTAGCGCATATAATTATGTTAATTGCGCTAGGAACGTGCGACATGCGTAAACGCATAAAGATTAAAGAGCAAGCCCTTGGTCGAAGGGAAGACACGTATGTTGAGATGTACGTTCCAAGATTAAGACATTACTCAGAAGCTGAATGGGATGAGCCCAACCCACGCGCAATTAAAAACTAAAAAATATGAAATCTCAGTTTTCTACTTTTTAACGACAACAAAAGAAAGCGACGTTTTGAATGAAATGAAGCTTTAAATGTTAACAAAGGTTGCAAATATTTGCCGGAATATATGTTATGTATTGGTAGATAAAAATAATGAAACTTCAACGGTTTCAAACAAAACGTTTTGAGTAAGTATCTGGTACTTATTATCATGTGTCTATATATGGTTTAAAGTTTAAACCACCCAAAAATGAAAAAAAACTGACCAAAACACGGTAACACGTCTTACACAATATACATATTATAACTTAAATTTAATACTTAAAAACAATCTTCAATTTTTAAAACGATAAAAAATAAACAGAAGTGTGAAATAACTGATTCTTATTACAAAAGCAACATTAATAATGGTGATATTATGAAGCCTCTCGTACTTGTTGATTTTTCGAAATGTAATAACTTGTAATCGTGACAAATAGTACTTGCCTTATGCTTTATCTCCGCACTGAACAACTAGGTTGATTTGTCCGCAAATAATGAGGCAGACCCCATGCTCTGACCAGTAGAATCAAATTTTAATTGAAAATATTAATTTTATACTAAAATTTTAGTCATCCTTTTTAAGCCGGAATGTAATAGACCAAAACAAACATTAAACGAAACAGGTAACTTGCCTAACCGAGCAAGAAATTTCATTTATCTACGAAAAAAAAACAAAGTAAATGGCCATTTCGTTAAAACTAGTGCACGTGCGATGAGCAGAACGAACGAACTTATTACACTAGATATGGATCAGTTAATTTTATTCTACGCGTAAACCTTTGTTAAGTCGCTCCATAACGACCTCTTTAATATTAAAGGCACGCCCGCTACTGGTTGTGACATTTTTTGTTTCCTACGTTTAATTGTTAGTGCTGCTATCGTCAGCATCTACGGCTTCATGGGAACCCGCTGTACAACGTCGCCGGCAATTTGGCCGAAAGCGACAATTCGTGTTTTCTTAGTAATGAACGAGATAATAGCGTGATTGTGTGACGGAGCCGTTTTTAAAGTATTATAACCCTTTTTAATGTTCGTATTGTGGTAACTTTGTTAATCTACGTTTTAGGTTAGGTCGCACAACGCGCTTTTTGTTTGACAACTTTTTGCCTTCTCATATTCGTCCTGCTTCATGCATGTCTGATATAACATTTATGTTTTAAAGCGTTCCGGAGCGATGCTATGTAAACGCTCTATTAATGTTGGGCTACACTTTTCCTTCATCTGTCTTTTATTTCAAATCTGCAATTATTTTATACCAAACTTTTTCAGATCATTTGTGGTAGAGTCCATGCGTAATTTGCGGGGTCTACTTTGGGCCACTTTTGCTGTAGTATCCATTTTGTCTCTTGTGTTTCGGATTCGTACTCAACGACCAATTCAACGACCAAATAATTTTTGTACCAAATCATATGTGTACCGGTTGATGATAATTTAAAATTCATCACGCTCTTTTTGGTAAAAAAGGTGATTTCGTTAAAAATGTTAATGTCCCGGAGAGAAATTCTAAGCTTTGTCACATACAAACATACACATTTGACATCTGAAACGTTTTTATATTTTAAAAATTGCGTTTTTGAATATTAGATTAGGCTAATAATTATTATTTTTTGATCACTAATCTGTGGCGACCGGAAGCGGTATACCTACCATATCTGGCTAAATCAGCTGTTTGGATGCCAGATAACCTTCACCACAATGACACCGTTCGATTTTCAAATGTTGCTGCAACCCCTGGATCTGTTTCTTCTTCGGTCTAATGTTACCCGGAAAATGCAGCGACCTGTTCGTGATAGCTCTTCAGTTGAACCTAGGACAGAATTTCAGTAACGGCTGTTCTAGTTCTTAATAACTACCTGTTACTAAAACGGCTCTGTAGATGTGGGGGCCAAAGGCGGTAGGTATAGGTAGAACAAGCTAGCTAGATCTGAGATACCTAACGGTCACCGCTGAAGACTAACTGTGGACATACGCAAAGTGATATTATCATAACGTCATTCCTCTTTTACGCCAAAAATATCGTTCGTCGTTTGACGTCATCATACACACACTGACTAAACATGAAACAGTGGTGTTACACACCCTTTCAGAACAAAAGCACTTAATATTCGGTAGAGTCGGGCGCGCTGCCGTGCTCTAATATTATTCATGCCATTTGTATTAGTTTCAAACGAACGGTTACCAATATCATTTAAATGCTAATTCAATAATTAAGCCGAACCGTCCGTAACGCGCGCTATTGATTCGATACCCATTGTGTGGATTTGTATTATCTGCTCGTCGGTATTGCTTTAGTGTGGCCACGCCCTTAAAACATGGAACGTTTTACAAGTTTCAGGAAAAAATGCAGTCGGGTACAAAGACTTTAATCATAATTTATCGATAGTTTATACCTTTTATTGTATCTTAATTACATTTAAAATAGCCTGAAGCCTTTTTCTTAATTAACGAATTCTAATAAAATATAACGAATACATCTATCCCAGTTTACATAAAAGTTATCCTGACATGATTGTATCAAACAATCCAGTTACTACCTGAAATAAAATTGAGTGTCACCTTATTTAAGTATAAAGTTGCCTAATATTATGCGGATATTAAAATGTCAAAAACGTGTTTTCGTATAAAATAAATCAATTTCTCTTCTTTAGGATAGCACTAGGTAATAGAAATTTGCATCAGTCTACGTATCTACCAATATGCCGCCACCAGACATTATGCAATATTAGGATAGCTCCGCATAAGTATTTTCAGTCTTGTACCCTTCAGTAAGTACCTACTTTTAAATAATTCTGACCTTTTTGTGTCTGACCGAAACAAATGTTTCGCTGAAACTAAAACCGAACTTTCGGTTTTTTTTTCGGCGGAAACCGAAACTTACTTATTTATAGATTTAAACATTTATATTACACATTTATTTGCACATAAAATGTACCTAGGTAGGTATATGAAGTGCCGAGCGAGCGGCAAGCGGTGGGAGGCTTCGGTCTTGGCTAGTTATTAGTCTACCAGCAAAAACCATCGTCACTTACCATCAGGTGAGATCCCACCATCACCAGTGGAAATTCAATATTTTGCTAATTTTTCATACTTAAATGCACAAAATTATCTTAGGGGCCGTATGTAATAAAGAATTTTGAATCAATGAATGCTTGAATCTCGAACTACACCATTTTATATTTTTGAGTATTTGAAACCCACCATTATCACCAGTGGAAATTCAATATTTTGCTAATTTTTCATACTTAAATGCACAAAATTATCTAAGGGCCGTATGTAATGAAGAATTTTTCATCTTGAATGCTTGAATCTCGAACTACATCATTCTATATTTTTGACGCGAAATCGCGTGTCGCAGCCAGCCAATTGACAAAGCGAGTAGACACAGCTAATATAAACAGTTCGCACAATAATGAGTCGGTACCAGTCGTGCTCGTATTCATATTCATTAGGACGAAGGGCCCGCTTGATTGCACAAAGAGCCCACTAATTCGCTCCCGCGACTGCGTTTGCGCTTAACAATATTTACATTCGTGTTAAGAGCTAAGTTGAGAAAAGTAATTGTGCTGAATTTTAGATTGGCCATTGAATAGTGTCTAGCTAGTATGCTAGTAGCTATCTGGCCTTTTGAGTGCCGACAGAATTGTCTGGTAAGTAGGTATAGGTATGATTTATTGCGTTCTATCAGCTTTATTTGAATAAGGTCAGTTCCTAGTTACTGTTATACATAATATCTAATGGCGTATAGTTTTATTGTTGAGTTGACGACCTTCCGTCGTAGTTAGTTAATGCCCGGATCCAAAAGGGAGATTGCGGGTTCGATTCCTGCCAAGGGCCGCTTTGGAATTTTATAATTTCTACATTGGCTCAGATGCGATCTGGTGCGAGGCTTCAGCCACAGCTATATAATTTATACAGGATGGTTGGCTGGTTGGCAGTCTTCACATCCAAGATTTTTGATATATTAGATACATCTATACCTACATAACACGTGTCGTGAAAATCATGACCAAGTGGACCCCCCAACAAAAAAGACCAAAAGGCAGACCAAAAGGCAGAGCGTTGGGCTGATGGCGTAGAGGAAGACTTACGGAGCATGGGTAAATACACCAACTGGCGCAGGAAGTCGAAGGACCGCGACAAATGGAGGAATATTGTTGAGGAGGCCAGGTCCCACAAGGGGCTGTAGCGCCACAGGATAGATAGATTGATAGACATAATACGTGTCAAATGGAAAACCATACCTATAAGTAAATACAGAATAATATACTATAAAAAAGTAAGTGACATACAAAGAGTTCTGTAGCTCGACAAAATTTTCCACACTTACACTTACCATGATTGTAATTATCATAATACTTATGAGTAACTGACATTTTATATAGAAGAAAAAAGTGATCTATCTTCGAGTATCCTTTGTTTGCCATGATATCGGTATTTAGAAAAATATTGATTTCAAAATCAATAAACACATTATTATATTTGGCCCAGCACAATATTTTTATAATAATCAAAACTAAACGAATGATTAACATTAAAAGTGTTACCCAAAACAAGCTTTGACAATGCTGCGTTATGTAAACGAACCAGCGAGGGGTAGTAATTTACATGGAAACAAATTGTTTACAAGCCAAACTACGAGTATTTTGTATTCATCGCTCCACACCGATATTAAGCTACCGTCGTGAGAAAACCGTGAGATACAGACGTGTGAATGTTTATAAATGCCTGTAAATTTAAAATACATAGCATACATAATAATATTACCATACTAAGCATAGCTATTAAGACACTGGCCTTATAAGTGGGTAAGTTTACATAAACGCTGTAACGCGGCATTTGTTTGATGTTTTGTGAACTATTTGTATGGTTACTTTAATTGACCTATCATCATCAGCATAAAGAGAAATTTCACGTACCTAATTGCACAACCAGTCGGTGCCACTTTGACATAAAGGCTTCCAGTAGTTGCAGTAGGTACTTGTTCATTCGGCAGTTCTTAGACAATAGTGAATACCCCTCCAGGCAGATGTTATGCCTGGGGACCGCTTGTGATCCAAGCGTATGACGTCAGAACTTCTATTTATAGAACGCTCGTCCAAAGCTCTGTCAGCGTGTGCTATTGCGCTGGTTACGCCATCTATCCTCAGCTATCGAAAACAGCTACATTCCCCTTCTCTTGAAATAGAGAATAGGAACAAGTGGAAAATGGGGAAATGGGAAAAACACAAGTATTTGCAAAATGTTTCCTTTTACCAACTAATTAAAAATGAACACCCCTTCCACTACATTATTCTTTTAAACATTTAAGCGTAAATTCATTTTCATTCATTTTTAGATAAGGCGATCATCCAAACTTATATTATGATTTTGTTGCATAAGTGCAACCTTCCTAATGTGCAATACTGAATAGTGATAATAACGGGTTGACGTTTCACATAACCGCCGCTTCTAAATGGATTTTGAGTCTAGCATGAGTGGAATATGCTAATGGAAGGTGCGGCCGATAGCGTATGGATGTAGGTACGAGGAGGTACCTAGTACCTACATTAGGTTTCGCATAAAAGTATCGACCCTAAAGCATCAACCGTTCGTATAGAGTGAACTATTGAATACTTTAATGTTCTTCAGCATCAATACCATACACACATACATATATTATCTTTCTCGGCTCATCATTCTGAAATAAAAAATAACGTGCTTTTTAGACTAGAATTGAGATTTGATAGGCAAATCCCGTAAATAATGCGGAAATTAAATATATTTACACTAGATTTTGGCAACAGATCTGCCGGGAATTCAGGTTTTTCAGCAAATCTTGGATTTCCAGTTTCCGTCCCGCTTCCTTTCCCAACCTAAATACCTATCTAATTTCAATGAGGTTTCTCTACTTATGGGTGCACAGGAGCTGTAGATTGCCATATTAAATGGCAATGTTCACAAATCCTATGGGAACCATAGTTTTTTTTTAATTCATTGTAGGCTTACGCTTGATCACAATCTCACATGAACCAAAGTGATGATTTAGTCGAAGATGGAGCACGCTTACCTAGAAGATGCCTATTCACTCTTTCTTTATAGATTTTTCCGGTATTAATCCAGGGTATAGCCTATCTCAATTTTCAATTTCAGCAAAATTTGTTTAGTAGTTGCAGCGAGAATTAGTAACGAATATTCAGATTAACAAACAGAGTTTTTAATTTTATAATTACAGTGAGATTTTTTCAGTCAGCTTGCAGTTACAGCTCTGTATTATAAGTGATCCAGACGTTTGATAATAATCATAATAATCAATCTTTAGCCGATTTCATCCAACCCTCGCCCTGACTTAAATGACCAAATTGTTACAATGGAATAAATGCGGGCCCACTGTACCCATCAAAGATAGCGACCTTAAAAATTCCAGGAGGAATTTCACTTGTAATTAATACGAGAGTTGTATTAGAGAACGGAAATATCTACACTCCATCAAACTTGAACAGCACAAAGGCAATCAAACGGGCACGAAACGGCGGTGGGGAATTAAACAGTGCAAATTCAGGCCCGGTTCGAATGCCCGAAATTCTCGGAACAAGTGCCCGAATTACCCCTTGCCTTTCACGAGTGCCCGAATTACCCCTTGCCTTTTAACCCTTCTTGTCATTCGAAGAACAAATTAATCATCATCATTTACATGCAGCAACAGTAGCGAGATTTGTTTCCGCGATTATGTCACCCTCTCTTGTTAACGTCGGGGCGGGGACAGATTCTGTGGACGTGTTTTAATATAACAGATTCTGTGAATGTTAATTACGGAATGGGAGTTGTCATTCTTGGTGATCATTTGGATTTATTTGAACTGGTGTTAATGTTGATTTTGGTAATTTGCATACTGAAAACATAACTGTACTCGTAACTTCTTTTAAATTGGGTATTACCTATTACCTATATACGGAAGAGCGGTGAGTACGCAAGTGAATCCTGTACTCCCAATAACGTGATACAGTGTGGTAAAGCATAGATTTTGGTGAGTGAAAGCCCCAAATAGCCCCTCTTCTCCTAACGAATGGGCAAGATCAGGCATTTCATGTATATAACAAAAAAAAACGAAATATATTAAACCCTAGGTTTTGGATGTCTGTAGGTGGAGTAGTCATATAACCCCATTGCCATAGATTTGTAATAGGTCGTCGCTCGCGCTTCGACTAGATAGAGCCCTTCGTAACAACGACAGCTCCGTGAGTGCAGCAACTTTTTCTTGTAGTGTGAGTGTGTCAATTTGAAATTTGTATGGTGCGCGGATGCTAGTGTGCATTGCATTGGATTAGTAGGACTTCTTGTAAGTAGAGGTCGTTGGAGCAGACATCTTTTAAAATACAACCCATACTTTAAATTTGTATGTACATTGGGAATACCTGCGCTCGATGGAAACTAGACAATAATAATGACTTGGTGGACAACTGAGAAAAACGTATAATATTTTAAATGCAGCTTCTTCAATTCACGTACAATTGTAGAATTTGGAACAGATATCTTTTGAATCTTGTAGTTGTTGCGTCGCTAGCATAAACAGTTAGGTACAACTTATTTTATGCAGAATTATAAGCAAGGCAATAATAAATCAGTCAATCATTGTATCCACTTAAATGTCACTTGTAAATTAAATGTTTTGCTGATTTATATTTTAATTTTATTTCTAAGTTTTAATGTTCATCTGCTGCTTTGTTGCTGAGTATTTCATCTACTCGTATTATAGTTTTTATATAAAAGGTTTTATAATACATACTAGGCCAATTAGTGCAGCTTTGTCGATCTTTGATACACACAATACACACTGTTTTGAGTATTGAAAGGCTGAGTTCAAAATCTCAGAGAAGCAATCACTGACAGACAATCTTTGGTCACAGGATTTGTTAAACGGATAATATTACAGTCTACCATTATTCAATACTATCCCAGCATCAAAAGCCAAATATAACGACGCCTAAAGGCCATTCGCAAATGGGCAGCTACAATTATTACGTTCATTTAGATTTGACACACGGTCGCAGGGACCGCGGCGGGAAGGGTTGAGCTTAACGAATCCACTCTCACAGAAAATTAATATATTAATGAATTTAGTTCGCATGTTTTAATATTTTCAACTATGGATATAATTTAGAAGGTTTATTGTATAGATATTTAGTAGTGAAATAGGTAATAGGTATTATCTATCAAAATGCAAACAAAATTATATTACAATAATGATATAATTATAAATAATTAAACTAGCGAATGCCTAAGGTAACGTTCATGTTACACGCTGTATTACCCCCGCGGGGGTTGAATTTATAAGAATCCTTTGTTAGAGTCTTGTTATTCTTTTGTAGGTCTGGCGATACTAAGTACTATACTCCTCGGAATTGTTGGGCCATATTTTGCGTGTTCATATTTTTTATTATGTAGGGGAATATTATCTTTTACTTTTTATATTCTTATCTCATTTGATAATTAGGGTTTCGTACCAAAATTGTAAAATGGAACCCTTGTGGTGCGTTAATTGTTAAAGTTATCCACATGGCATTTTTTTGGCAATATTTTATGTTCAGTGGATAAGTCGGAATTATTTTTTGACGATGTTTTGTATTCAAAAACCTACTTACCCAATATCATTGCTAAATAATCAATAAACTGGTTACTGGAATTATATATAAAAGATCATTTATAGAGATTAAGAATAATAGGATGTCAGTTTGAGGATTTTAGTAGTTTTGTCAACTAAGGGCCGATTTTTCAATCGCCAGATAAACATTAACTAACGAATAAATATGACGTTTTGACAGATTTTGTATGGCAAATGTTTCCAAATTATTTCTCATATAGTTAATCTGGCGACCGAAAAATCGGCCCTAAATAAGAAAAATGTCAGAGATAGGTATGTTGATTTCTTTCCCAGCAGTGAAGTACCTAAAACTTATTTTTCCTTCTTTTCCATCATAATATCTACCATAAATAAAAATATTTGCGCCCGAATTTCAATCGATTTCATCTCAGAATAAGCGTCGCGGAGGAAAATTTTCACCGGTTCATTAGTCCCCACCCCTCGGTGCTTCACTTTAAAGGAAATGATTGCAAAAGTGTTTGCAGTTACCCTAATATTCCAGGATTAACAGCGCCTTTTAAAATCAAAGGCGATATTACACTTTTCATTACTCGCCACGGTAGCTGCGTTTTTTCAAGCTTTTATTTAGTTTCACCTGTCCCGATGTTTGTTTGTTTGTTTATCTATAATCAAAACATTGCAAGCTAAAAGAAGCTGACAATGGATGTATGGAATCCAAGTATTTTGCGTATTTGTAGATAAATTGGATACCTATTAAATAAATTTCTTTATTTATGCCAACAAAGGCCCAAATTGGTAAGTAACAAAACAACTTAAAAACTTTGTAAGTAAGATACACTTGGATTATTTTATTTCATGAATAGAAAAAAATATTAATATTTCATTTAACGAGAACCTTCACGGCTTGTGCTATGAACGGAGAGTCCAACTTTAGTTTTAAGTTTACGTATCTAAAACGATTGGATTTTATCCCTTACCTATCGTCAAGCTATCGATAAGAAATAGTGTCGCCTTGTTAATACAAAATTTATGGCCTTACCTCAGCTTAAACTTATTCGACGCCATTGTTCCCCACGAATGACTGGAACAATGCATTCATAATTTATTTTTCGATGCATCCCTCTCCCGGGGCAGATAAAGTCGTGATAAGGAATGGTAACTAAAATATAATAAAATAAACCGCGGCTCTCTGTAGCGACATAATATTTCATTAATAAAGGCAAAACAAGCATCGAGGTATCATACGGACTCACTTCGCAGTGTCCATACGTTACGGAGATAAAACAAAATGGACGCAGATCACATGACCGCCAGAATTACACTAATGTTAAAACGGCGAAAGTTTGTATGTTGTAAGTATGTAAGTCCGTATGTGTTTATTATAGTTTTCCGTATTTGTTACGATTTTGCTAAAATTTGTATGAAGATATATTATATAGGCACCCTGGATCAACATTACCCTACATTTTTCTCGAAGAAGTCCATGATTCCCGCGGGATTAAATAAAAAACTGAAAACTGAAATTCATGCGTACGGAGGCGCGGGCGTCCGCTAATAATGTTTAAACCCAAATCTAAAGTTTTGTACTTATAGACAACTATTCATAACATAATAAAAATATTAACAAACCAAAAATACCTTTAAGGACAAATAAATAATTTATACCTACCTTCTTACCTCATTTTTTACACAATTTAAAGTATATACTTATTTTTACTATTTATTTTGAGAATATCAAGACATGAGCTAGAAGTAACATCTGCTTAACTAGACCAATCTAAACTAATGCTCGTTTTAACCAACATTTTAAGAGACACCTAAGCCCTTAGGTGACAGTAATAATTGTTGTAAGTGGAAACTGTCACCTATCGGCTTATGTTGGTGAAAACGAACATTCGTGTTTTCTCATGAAGCATGTCAGATGCCAATAAAAATAATGTTTAAACGTAAGCCTGGTGGTTGTGGTATCTTGGCGCAAAAGATTCGAAGCCGTTGAATTTATGCGTTATCGGAGACTGATGCTGGGTGGAACAATGGGCGATCGTGGCGCCCCATGCGGTGAGCGACTGAAGCTGGAATTGCTTATAGGGCTCGTGCGGGCAGCGACATCTAGTATCTAGTAGTGTCAACGTTTAATAACATTGTATAGTATTTGTATCGTTCTGAGTTTTTCCTTAAAAATAAAGGCAATCGTGCTTATTCTGTTGTGCTAAATCTCTAATTTAAACTTATTTTCCGCGTTTTAAAATATTTCTATACTTCTCCATTTTGAAAAGGTTAGCTTTTGTAATACGCGTATACCTAATTAGTTTGGTTTAGAGATTTTGCGCTATAGAATTAGGGTCACTGATTCTGTATTACAGACTTTGAAAGCACGTCTAATAATCTACTATATCCCTTTCACTTCGGTATAGTTGGAAAGATATAGATTATAGAACCATTTCTTAATACTTGTGTATTTTTTTTCCAACCATAAGTTCCTACCTAACCTAGAGAAAATAATATTTAATAGGCATAATGATAATGGGATATGAGTTATAAAATAGTTCTTTAAGTTGGCTTAACATTTAACACACGCCAAATATAAGGAAAGAACCAAACATAAAAGTAAGTATAATTTGTACCAAAAAGTTAAACAAGAAACATCCTTCCTATGGGCGAGCGTTGAATTTTGCCAAAAATATTCATAAGCTGTCATCAGGCGACTGGACCCACGCCAGATGCGGCAAACCGACGACAAAATATTTCGCAGCAAAATACCTACTTACTCAACTAAATCACCCGGCGCTCTTTAAAATCACTTTTGAGAAATTGAGCGGCAATTCCTTAAAAAGTTTCCCCGAAATTAAACTCCCAAACTTTAGCGAAATTACGAAGTAAGCTACCTCGCGGTTATGACAGGTAGATATTTCTTCATCGCCGAAATTATATTTACGGAGTGTACCTAGACTCTTGGCAATACGCCCACGCACTTAATTAAATCTCAAACTTTCCGGAAATTTCAAATCCGTCTACGATTCCACCGTAACGAGTAGTGTACGGTTCCGGACTTCCGTACATTTCCCTAAACGCACCATTACAGTCGCCGGCCCGCTGCTCCGTTATTTATGCCTCGCATTAAAAACAAAATGATATGCCTTCGCCGCTGAAAATCTAAAAAGAATAAGCAATAAAACGATAAAACCCAAATCTGATACATACTAGGGCCGCAATCTCCAGCGGGAGTGCGACGGGGACAGAGCTATACATCGTCGAAATGAATGCGATGCTACTGTTTCATCTCTCACCTCTATCGCTGAACGATCTCTGAAGCGTCCTAACTCTGCCAGCAATAAAAGAAAACTCGACCTTACCTCCGAGATTTAAACCACCAATATCGAATGCAGATTACAACAAATGGATTTGAGATTAATATAGTACGAGTGCCACCCCGTCTCACACCACCCCATTCGACGCTCAGCATTCAAATAGGAATCGAACGGATGACCAAAACATAATATCGTCGGAAGATTCAGCGGCCATAAATCAAATGAGAAATAATCTGTTTCGGAACGAGATAGTCGCGATCGTAAAAACGCAAAACGTTTTCTCTCTGATTGAAATCGTTGCGTTACGGGCGGCTTTTTACCGAGCGTTATTTCCCTTTTTTATTTTCCTTGATGTATAATCAATGTGTTAACGGATGGTCGCCAGCCGAGGGCCCCGAGAGTAGATTCGCCGCACAAAAGATTCTGATATTGAGTTCCAAAGTAGTTTCTCTTTTCTTCCTTTATGTTAATAGCACTTTCCGCGACTCCCGGTAATGGTCTGTGTGAATAAATGTCGTTTCAATTCGTTGTAATCCTTTGACGATGGATTCAATCTCTAAACAAACAACCGACGGTATCGCTTCACCCTTATTTATTAAAAACAAGTGTTGAACTCGTAACTCATCAAATTAATCCGAGAGAAGCGATTAAACCGTCAAATTATAATTTTAAAAATTTCGATAAAATACCCAACAGATTGCACCACATGTGGTCAACCTGTCCCATAACCGCGGCACATGCCATGCCTACCTTCCACAATTACTACGTAAGCAAAAAAAACACCTTCAAATTCTACCCTAACTCAACTGAAAACTAATCTTTACTAACATCGATATAAATATCAAAATGGTTTGAGTAAAATTTGTCGTGGATCCGGCCATCTGTTCCGGATGATAGTTATCAAAAAATTAACAATTTGTTTAAAGCAAATGAAGCGAGGTCAAGTCGTCGATAAATTACTGGAACGTTTAGCGATGGCTTTAGACTTTAATGTTCACCGAATGTCACCTTTTCTGTACGAAGTATGCTCTTATCTGGTTAATCTGTAAACGAAATTTTAATATGTTTTTTATTGCTCGTCACATGGGTCGATGGACAGCTGTCTCGTTTCGTGAGCGTTGGAGCTACCATGTTCACAACTTTTCAATATTTACCGATTGTTTACTCATCATTTATTCAATTACCTATGTTGTTTTGAGTTTTCATTTTATTTACGTACTTGCCGTTCATTGATATTTCAGTTTTGAGCGTTAAAATTTTATCAGAAAATTACAATTCTCACCTTTTTTTGATTTTTATCCATTTGCGATACATCATACAATAGTTTATATTGGTCCAAGCTCCTACAGCCGCCAGACTTTTGGTGCCGGTTGGTGTTTTAAGAAAACAAGCTGTTTTATTTATACGTGATTTTTTGTTCAAGAAAATCTCTTTGGGACCATAGATTTTTTCGGGATAAAAGTAATCAAAGTGTATCAAAGGGTATTCTTGTCTTAAGTAGGTATCTCTATCCCTTTCAGCCGTTAAGGAGCTACAATTTTGTCCACAACATATTATTTAATACTTTACTTTTCTTTATTATTTTGTACTTTTATTTGAATAAAGAACAATTATGATACCTTCCTCTACAGATGTGTAGTAGCTCAGAAATGCATTTTGTTAGTTATCCATTTTGAACAGAAAAGGGGAACGAAAATTTTAAAATAAATCTTAAAAATATTCAAAAACCTACACCCGAATTTCTTTCGAAGAACTCGATTTTTGATTTGTACAAAGAAGTGTTAAAAATCAACGTTTCTTGAATGTTTTGAAGATGCTATTTCGCGAAGCAATAACGCTAAAAGAAAGGCATCGTTCTCGGGGTAACAGCTAAATCAGAAACGTTTTACTACACTTTCTTTTACGACTCACTAGAAGAACTCCGCCGCATTGTGTTCGTGATAGCTCTTCATTTAGGTGTCATTAACAAAATGATATATTACGGCGAATAAAAATCTAAATTAACTAACTTTGGGCCCCGAACAGTGAATCGCATGTTGATAACTAATTATCAAAACGTTCGCTTCTGAACTTATTTTTTTTGTATCGTGACTCTTTGAACAATAAATCTTGGCCTAATGAGATATTTATGCGAGTCTGGTATTCTTGCCAACGATTAATCCTTTATTTTGAAAAAAAAAGAGTTACCATTTCTAATCTAGGTACAAATAGTATGTACCTATTAGGTCTAAACAATTGGTAGATAAGTATAATAATAAAGTCAATGTTGGTAGATAGATGCATATGGATAATTGGATCGTGTTCGAATTAGGTGCATTATGTGTGATCTTATGTGTTATTCATACACAATATTATACTTTTTGTTTCGAAAAAAATATATTTCTTATAGTATTGGTAAGAGATCACCGCCGCCCATGGACATTTGCAGCACCAGAGGAACTGCAAATGCGTTGCCGGCTCTTAAGAAATATGTTTATCCGCCCCTTGAATAACCCTATATTAAATATATCATTTTTTGTAGTACTTTTATTGGAAAAGGCGACTTTTCTAGTGAATTCTTATATTTAGTATCTATGCAAGATATAGCAAGATATTTGAAAAAATCATACTGGACCAACTCCTAAGTCATTTTAACTCAAATAAAATTCTTCATTCCGAGCAGTATGGTTTTACTAAAGGCAGGAACACCACTGATGCAGGTGCCAAGTTATTAAGTCATATCTATGATGCCTGGGGACAGTCTCAGAATGCTATCGGAGTCTTCTGTGACCTGTCCAAGGCTTTTGATTGCGTTGAACATCAAACGCTACTATGTAAACTAAGCCATTACGGTATCAAAGACAGAGCTCTTGATTTCGTTGCCTCTTATTTAAGTGATCGAACACAAAGGGTATGCATAAATGACACAAAATCACAGGGTTGTTCCCCCATTATGGGTGTGCCACAAGGTTCAATATTAGGCCCTTTTCTATTTTTAGTGTATATAAATGATTTGCCACACCATGTAAATGGTATTTGCGAGATAGTATTGTTTGCTGATGACACTTCCCTAGTTTTTAAAATAGATAAAAGTAAAGAAAATTATGACGATGTAAATTGTGCTATCGCGCACGTATCGCACTGGTTCACAGTTAACAATTTGGTTTTAAATTCAAAAAAGACTAAGTGCATTGAGTTCGCACTTCCAAACGTAAAAAAATTAGTTAGCAACAAAAAGGTGATTGTGAATGGAGAAACACTAAAAATGGAGAACTCTACAGTATTTCTGGGGGTAACCTTAGATGATAAACTACAATGGGGCGCTCATATTGAGACTCTGGCAGGTAAACTTAGTTCAGCTGCCTATGCTGTGAGAAAAATTAGACAATTTACAGACATTGATACAGCCAAGCTTGTTTACTACGCCTACTTCCACAGTGTTATGTCCTATGGTATTCTATTATGGGGCAAAGCTGCTGATATTCAAACTATATTTGTATTGCAAAAGAGAGCTATTAGATCCATATACAAAATGAAGCCACGCGAATCTCTTCGCCAAAAATTTAAAGAAATAGGCATTCTTACAGTGGCGTGTCAATACATTTATAATTGTCTACTGTTTGTACGTCAAAATATTAATAATTACAATAAACGGATAGATATAAGTAACCGTCCAATTAGAAGTGGAGCACATAAGTTAGTTGTAGTGCCACACCGTTTGCGTAAGGTACAAAAGTCCTTTGTGGGGTTGAGTGTACGCTTCTACAATATGATCCCGAAGTCTGTCTTGGACTTACCTTTGCACCGGTTTAAAGATACTGTCAAAAAACATCTAATAAATCAGGGTTACTACACCATTGAAGAATTTTTAAATAACAAAGATTCTTGGAACGATAGTGATATGCTTCCATCTCCTCACGAGATATCTTAAAAATATTGTTTCATACTAAGTACTAAAAATTGTATATTGAGACATTTTTTTGAAAAGAGCAAGTACCGAGTTTCTTGCCAGTTCTTCTCGGTGCAATCCTGCTTTCCGAACCTGGCGGTAGAGTCTCGACATTTCATGAGAGCTTATATCTAAGCCTATGTGAAATAAAGAATTTCATTTCATTTCATTTCATTTCATTTCATTTCATTTCATTTCATTTCATATGTAAAGGCTTTTCATTTACAGAATTCATGATTAAGGTCGATTCTTTGTTTTATATTCGAAACAACCGAGGCTGAAGTTATGATATTAATTTTGCATAAAATTATATTACACCTACTTTATGACCTTTCTGTGACATTCGTTTATAATTTGTGACCTAAAGTTGGCTTTTGCAACCTTGCGAAGGGTATAAAATTTACCTGTATACAGATCCATTTTGTTCATTCATCGCAAATCTAAAGAAGCCATTTACAGCCATTGCTATTTACAAGGCATACTTATAATTCCTCAGAACTTAGGTTCATCATAATCTATCTATAGTGTATTTATGGTATGTCTTTAATCTATCTAAATATATTTTGTGGAAGCTAAGTTTCTTCACCTGAAACATCAATGCACATACTTAGGTGCTTTTTAACTCCCAAAAACTATGTAATTAAAACCATGTAACCTCGATTATGATGCAAAAGCCTGAATAATAGGGTTAACGCTTAAGTTGGTTTACTTACGAGTATCTATAAATTAATAAAAAGTTAGAACATACAAACCTATGCAATATAAAGTGAAGAAACAACTCATTGTTGTTAATATAGGCGTAGTGCCTATAAACAGCTTGTCAGTTTTAATTTTTAAAAAGCGTATAGCATCAAAGTGGAGTGAATAAAATTACACAGCTGATAGTTTCAATTACTGTAGGGTGCATCTGATTAGGCGTGTTTAATTGCCGTTTAATGACCGTTTAGTAAACAATCCGTTACGATTACATAGATAAATATCTAGTAGATTATCTTATTGTTTATACTGCGGAGAACGATTATAATTTTTTTGTCAAACTATTTTTATTCTCATGAAAAAACCAGTCTTACATGCATATAACTATGAGTAGCATAAGGTCTAATCATTACAAAATGTGTATCAATCACAGACTTGTATACTAAAGACAGGGCGAACAGCGCGAAAAAATGTCGCCAGTTTATGGGTGTCATTAGTACCTACCAACAGTATAAGGCCACGCGGTAGTTCGCTCAGCGGCGGCGAACAGATTTTACAGATATTTTGACAGATGACGCTACTGTTTGCTTGTATGAAGAAGGCTTACGTAAAATGTTCGGATCGGCTTATCTTTACTATTATTATCTATTGTATCAATAGTGGACGCGCGAGTAGACTTCCGAGAGAGGTATGAGTATGTACATAGAGTAATCATCATCTTTGATAATATGTACGTTTGTTGCCGACTACTTGAACTCGCCCTTCGACGATATGACGACCTCCGTGGTTGAGTGGTTAGCGTGCCGATTTTCAAGGCGCCGCCATCTCTGTGGTTCCGGGTTCGATCCTCGATCAGGGCAATGTAGAAAAATAAGTTTTCTACATTGTCTCGGGTCTGGGTATTGTGGTACCTTCGCTGTTTCTGATTTCCTTAATACAAGTGCATAAGCTACTTACTAAGGATCGGAGCAATGTATGTGATGTTGTCCACTATTTATTTATTTAATATGAGTATGTTTATTACTTCTTCACACCGCAACTGCTGAACCGATTTGGCTGAAATTTGAAATGCAGTTAGATAGACATTGTATAAGACACATTTTATGCTACTTTTCATCCCGGAATGATGCATGCTATTTGTGATTTTGTGCCTTTTGTAGTTGCCGCAAATTTTTTGAAAAGCCCGATAAATCACTTATATGGACAAAACCGCAGGAATACGCTACTTATCGAATAGGTACTAACTACTAGCATTCTAAGGTCCCTTGGGTTATAGTACAAAACCTCGATTAAAAGAAAAAATTACCAGGTGTTTGAATGTTGCATATAGATATTTGAACTATACCATCAAAGCGTGGTCGAAACCAATTATTTTTATTGGTCTCATTACCGGCGCGTGCATTGAAGCAGAAATCCTTTAATTAACATCGATAAGTAAATAAATAACGGTGCATAATGCCTTTTAACACACTGTCATATAAATTGCGAAGGCGGTCACCTGTGACGGTTTTTATAGCCACATGATGGTATCGCTAGTCTTTGGCCATAATTAATTATATTAAATTTAGTGCCCGCACCCTGCCAGTGCGCTCTTGGCCAGTGTGTTAGGCTAGACATAAGTGTAGGGACACACCTGTGTAGTAAACTCAGTAGCTCGGCTAGAGATATGGAAAGAGCTGAGCTCGGATATCAGAGTAGGGGACTGTATACGTAACTTTTTCACACACTCAGTGATTTGAAATCTCAGATTTTATTTGAAATAATAAATAAAATAAAAAAAACCATCACTTAAAAACATGTTTAGAGTGTAAAATTGAATGTACTTCAACATACGAAATACAATGCCTCAACCCCATCGTGTAACGTAAATTGAATTTCACGATTGTCGACCATGTTGCTCTTTTAACTACATTCAATTTTACGCTCTATGTCAATATTCGTAAAATTTATTATTCAGTGTTTTTTTTGTCGTTTTTAAACATTTCAATCACGAAATGTAGACGCGTTACGTGAATAGCTCCCAAGAAAAAAAACAATAATAAATAAATAAATGTCAATATTACGTTAAAGTGGTCTAGCAGTTAACTAAATCTTTTTCTCACACGGTAAGAAGGACTTCCGATAAACGGATGAATCCAAAAATAAAATCCTCGAGAGCAATTTATGGTGGAGATGCGAATAATCAGGCCGGTGGCAAATAAATCTTGGGCCATTTGTAAAATAGGTGTAACGCCGGCCCGGCCCGTGTCACCCTCGGAGCTGGCTTATCCTGCGCTGGAGCCAATCGCCTTCCCGAAAAGGATTTTAAAAATCAAAAGGATGTTATTTATATAGAATAGTGAGAGTTCCTAGTAACATTCGAGTACCTTTAGTAGGTAATTTATATGAGTACTTACCTAGGTAAAAAAATAATTGATTACCCCTTCGGCGCAAATGGCACGCTGTGATATTCAAATGTCAGGGATCTGATTGCGTAATAAAAACGTATTCATCGTTATCGTAATCGTTAGTAAATTCTACCCCCGATTGGCTGACGTAAATCAGGGAAACAATCCGCGAGCGGAATTTGTAAACTATTATGATAACGATGAATACGTTTTTCTTACACAATGACACCAGCTGATTTGATTCTTGATATGTAAAAAAAACACACCTGATCATTACCTACCTGATTGGCTAGGAAAAATGAAAACAACAGATTCTGCCAATCAGCAGGCAGAATTTGTTTAGAATTACGATAGTGGCAGCAGTGATGAATATGGTTTTTATACAATTGCCCTCCTTGGACCGGCCACTTTAAGACTTTAACATAATCTAACCTAACCAACCCTTTGAAGTTATAGTCTCATACTACGTACAACTCAAACAAATAATATACCTTCTAAGAGCATGGCCTATTATGTAAACGAAACTAAATAAAATAAAGCTCAGGCAATCAATAGATCCGCTTAAGCGCCTGAAGCCGCGAAATTTTCTCATATAACCGTGTTGTGAACTCTTCAACTTTCCACTCTACGCTGCCGCAAGTAGGTAGGTATGGACTTTATAAAAAAAACACCACGTTCCTTACGCGGAATTCAAACAGTTCACATTGCAGATATCTACCACCGACTACCTATATCTACCACCGAAAAGAAACCTGAGGATATAGGCATCCGAACGATTTACATAAACCTTTTTCGTACAAGCAAAAAAATCTGTCAAAATCTGTCCGTCTAGCTGGTTCCATATAGTTTGTATGTGCGTAGAAAGAAGGATCTGGTATAACGGGTCGTCGTGGATTGCCTGCCATCCTGTGGAATGGATGGAACATGTTTCTGAACCGGAGTGTATGCATAGAGAAAGTTGAAGGTAAACAGTTAAATTAAACCAAAAAAAATATATAAAGGGGGCTCCCATACAACAAACAGTTCTTCAGAGCACTCCTCATTAAACAACCGGTAGATAGGCCCTACTTGCGCTTTATAAAGCTTGTGTTTTATTTATTTTTTAGCAGAAAAAACTTGAGTTTTAGAGGGATTTTGGGGAAGACGGGTGGGTCTTAGAAGGGTTTGAGGGATTAAAACTGTTGTTTATGATTCGTTATACATGACTGATCTAAAATGATTTATGAAGCAAAGAGTCAAATGACCGCTCGCCGTCTTTCTTGGTAAGTTGATTTTCTATCTAGTGCTAATAAGTAATATGAAAATAAAATTCAATGGATAAGAAATAATATATCAAATGAACTTGGTGAAGATCACTGAGTGATCATCACTGAAATACGGAGTAAGGCGCCTGAGCTATTTTAAAAATTCTGATACGGTATACCCCGAACTGACCGGCCGGCATTCGAACCCTGAACTTCTCGCTAACTGTCAGGAGAGGTAGTCAAATTCAGCTTGCACTAATGTATTTTCACACAATTACCTATACTTGTAGATGTAGGTTAAGTTTCGTATTTTAATAGTTTTACCCTATCCATCCGAACCGTCGCGCGTCGCTGCCTAATGTATTTGGAATCTTTCTTGGGGCTTTATCTATTGGAAATTGTTTGGAACTACTGAAAGTACTTTTAAGTACGAGTTATAAATCCGCTATAAGGCTGGGCTATGCAGCTCCACATGAGGAGGTAGGGGTGAATCGGATCAGCGGTAGACACTCAATTAATTTATCAAATTAACTAAATTTTGCCCATGTCTGCGGGAAAATTCCGAATTAATCGTTGATTTTTTCGAGATATAAAATTTAGCCTACGTGCATTTGTTATGTGCGTGTATATAATTCAAATTATTATACTATCTATACTCAAAATTTCAGCCAAATCGGTTTAGATGTTGTAGCGTGAATTAGTAACAAACCTCCAAACGTACAAACTTTCATATAATAAACTTTTATTAATAAATATTTATAAGGCTTTTTACCTTCTATTTATTTAAATCACTTATAATCATTCATTTATAGTAGGTATAGGATCCTACAATCGGATGTAGGAAATGTCTCGCGCTAAGTTTCCAATCTTGAATGAATACTCAAAAAGCTCTAATACGTTTTCACACCCACAAATAGACAAGAAAAATAGTGCTTTCTCAAATTACTTACTACTACATGTAAACTTAGATACGTTAGGCAGACTTTATGTTGTAGGTAAGTATAGGTGTTGTACGAGTAAGCGTCGGTTTTCTCATAAAAGTGTCATAGCCTCTTCCACATACGAGCTCCGAAAATTAAACCGCGTCTCTTCTCTCGCGGAATTTTTAATAAGTTTCCACCCTTCATTCAGTAGGGGTATCCTGTCACTTCTTAATACATTTAGAATCCGTCTTGGAGCTTTGTCTATTGGAAATAGTTTAGGAGAGCTGAAGCAACTTATAAAATATAAATCCATCGAAAGAGTTTGTTTAACGTAGTTTTTGTTTTTATTTAGGTATGGCGAAGAACATTTTAGTTGATAAAAAATTGATTCCTACCTATGTTTGTAAATAAAGTGCGGTTTATTTTTAAACCTTAAATGTTAATAAATAGGTTCAAAAATGAAAGACAGTCGGTTAAAATTACATAAGTACTCAATTCAGAAATTAAGACGTGATTTTAACCGATTTAAGCAAGTGAGTAAACTACTATCCTGCACCGAGTATAGATTTATAAAACTAACGGCGTCCTAAGACGAACACAATTAAAGTTTAAACCACTTGTCCAATCTCCCCCCGTCCACCCCCCTGTATCGCAGACGGGCTTTATACGAATCTCCACGAAAATTCACATTAATATTAAATCGCTTGGAAATGCGTGGTGGCGGGGGGAAGGTGCAATAAAATGGGCGTCGATGATACTGTTGGCTTTAAATTGCATTTGTTTGTTTTACAATATTGTTATCTACTTATTTCTTATTATATTTATTATTGAAATTTGCTGGCATTTTTATTTATACACTACAACTTACAAGTTAGTACTTGACTGCGATCTGATCCGATGGTAGGTAAGTGACGATGTAGTCGAGTGTTATCACACTTACTTGAAAGGGGGTTTGCAATCCCCAATGGTTTCTTTAAAGCATTGCGCCGGAATGCTATACAGTTTGGTGGTAGGTGCGGCTTTGCTGGTAACCAGCCACGGCTGAATTCCCACCAGACTAGATCTAAGCTAAAAAAAATAGTTACGATGAGTGATATCGTTGTTTTGTTTTGTATCTTTATAAATGGGTGATAGAAATAAAAACACGTTTATACACGCCGAGTCTGCAGCGAGATAATACTTGCACTATAATCAAGAAATGATATAAGTCTTAAGTAGCCCGTGGTGGGAATCGAACCCACGACTTCGCACCCGAATCCAAGCGCTGATACCTACCAGGAATGTCGTTAAGCATTATTGATCACAGTGAATAAATTAGGTAATGTGTAGTTTTCTACACTGGATACAGATTTAGAGATGATATTACACATAATTATGTGCTAACCTGGTTGCATCTTACCGAAACGCAAAAACCCCTTGAGAAAAACATTTGTCACGAAGTAAGTTTCTCCAATGCAGATTACCTACATGGGAATACTGGAGTAGTATGTTGGGAATGTCAGTGGTACACATTTAAAAACATACATCTACCTACTACATATTCAAAAAACAATTCGTCATCCAAATAAAAACAAACGCAAAACAGCTCTAACACAAAGCCATTATTATTCCGGGTTTCATACAAGCGGATTAGGTTACCGGAGCTATCAACTATAGAAATGTCAACCGAGCCATTTCCCTTACAAAGCGCGTCGTACGTGTTTTCCTTATATTAACTACGTCGCACTATCCCCCTTCTCCCCCGATAGTTGCGCCATCCAATAAGAGATGGCGCTAGGAACTAGCACCGGTGCTCTCTCTCACGAACAATTTACTCCTTGCACTAATTAAAAGCGAGCGAGAGAAGCCACGCCTTCATCTGAGAACAAATAAATGGGGGGGACGAGACTCACCAATCAGGAGGCTTGATTGTTTGTAATTAGAACGCCGTCTCTTCCTCCGATCGAGATGACCAATGGGGTTCGGTATTTAGCAGCATGTCTTTTGGTGTTTGAGAGAAAATTCTCTTTTTAATTGTGACAAAATGTTCCTCGCAATTAATGGGAGGGCACCTATTTAAATTAATTTTCACTTGCCATTACCAACAATATCACCTCCTACTTGGGTCTGCGAATAACATTTTTTTAATCGATTCTTTTTCTTTTTTAATAATAATAGCCTCCTACTTGGGTCTGCGAATATTTTTTTTAATCGGTTCTTTTTCTGTTTTAATAATAATAGCTTCTCAGAAGAGGGGTTATAGCTTTGTGAATACGTAGTGATTAAGTATATCCTCTTTGTTTATGAATAGATTGAATTGCGAACATGAAAAGTAAGCGTAGGTAGGTAGGTACTTGCCTATACTGAGTAAGTAACTCAATATCTACTCGTTGTGAGGAATAACTTTTTTGAAGTAAGTAGGTATCTTATTATATCTAATATTACCTACCTATTATCATTACTGTTAAAAAAATCTTATTTCCATCAGGTGAAATCGTTGTTAAGGTAGAATCGATTACATAATAGGTAATTTTAATGGGTACCTACTTAGCTAAGGCAAATTTGTCCTCAATGCGTATAGGTACGGCTACCTATGTCCAATGGATAGGTATTATCTATAAAGGTAGGTGGGTGTATAATACCTATATAAAATTTTTTTGCTATTCAAGATAAAGATGGACACAGCTACTATTTATAAAAAAATCTTAGATATCCCATCCATTTCTTAACAAGAAAAATGTAATTCCCGCTCTAACAAAAACTTTCTCATTCCATAGAGCATTGGAACAGCACAATCACGAAGAAAAACTTCGAGAATCAGAGCAACCACAATGAGAAGTTCTAGCTGCCAGTTTGCATATAGAGATAAAAGTGGGGAATATTAATGGGAATCGCCTTTTCTTCCCCCCTTCCCCCCGGCTCTGTGGGGTGGGGAGGGGGGCACTTTCTTCCAGGGCGAGTGGACCGCGGGACAGTCGAGATTTTAATTATATTGCGTCGTGCTACCGTCCGGAGTTATAGCTTTGTGTAAAGTTATAAGCAATGTTGTACCTAACTACGTTCCTGTTATGTATTATACCGAATGGAAATGTAAAAATAAATAGTATATAGACAACTAACTGCGCTCTCTCCTTATCATCCTATGTGACACTAAGCATTATATTACCAACTAATTATTAATTAAACTAGCGGACGCCAGACGCCCGAGGCTGCGTGAGTTTTGGTTTTTCACAAAAATTAGCTTATGTGCTACTTAATCCCGAATATCAGCCAAATCGGTTCAATAGTTGCGACGTAACGAAGGTAGGTATTTCTCCATATAAACTATAGACCCTCCTGATATACTTAGAGAGTGAGTTTTGATAAATCCTTTCTTAGTACGGGTTTATCTAAGACAAGCGGCAGCAATTCAGGCTGTGCGTTGATATTATGTCGGTCAGTCACCAATTACATATAGTCAGTCAGTTTCTTCTTTTATATATTTAGATAAGTCTGAAACTGGACTAGCACTAGATTAAATGACGACTTTTTTATTTATTTTTTGTTGGCACAGTTAGGTATCACTTCCTCTGGAAACCAAGTTAGTTTCGCTTGGCGGACATGAGCGTAAGTTGATCAACAATAAAAAGCTAATAAATCTCATGCATATTCAAATCTCGCTGAATCTTAAACGGAATCGCCGAGATCTCCCGAAACTACGACAATGGAGTTCCATAAACTTAACCCCTTATTCAACTATACATCCAAGTCACATAAATTTCTTTCGACAAACTAATGTCAATGTAAGAACGCCATTAAACAAATTCCGAGACCTCACTACAGATGCGGGTTGTTGTGTGAAAATAAAATAGATACGGGAATGTGTAATGGTGTGCGCCTTGATGCCACAGAGCAGTTTTATAATAGAGGTCAGCGTCTTACTTTCATGTATTAGGAAGGTCACACTTCCTAATAAAAGAAAGACGTCTACGAGAGTAGAAAATAAAAGGTAAAGGTATAAAGAAGAACCTTGGAAGCTTCCGTTTGCTTATACAAGATAAGTACCTACTAACTTTACTTTTAATTAATCAGATATAGGTGAACCAAAATCGTTAACACGTGTCGAGTTTCTTGACCATTCTTTTAGGTGCAAAATATTCCCGATCGTAAGTGAAATAGGCCTATGTGAAAGAATACACATTTTGATTATTTAAATTTAATTAAATACTTCATATACTTATACTAGCACTGGCTTCAGGTGTTTGTTTTTACATACAATAATTTATGATTCTAGTTGGTCCTAATAATAGTTTTATTGAATTATAAGGTCTTTATAACATTAATCTGGCATTTTTTGTGTATGAGTTCGGCCTACCGAGTTGATCAATCTACCCTGGCACCATTTCCCCTTTATACATAGAAAGGTGGCTAGATCAGATGGAAAAGTTTCCATCGAGCTCAGTAGCATTTCCTTAGTCTTCTAAAGATTTTTTTTTTCATACAAATCAGGCTAACCTACGGCTCCATTAGTAGAACATTATCTCCCGTTGAACATATACGAGTACGAGTGAAACATTTCACGCGCAGCGTCTGTAGCGTCGCTACTCTGCGCGCTATACATACGTCACAGTTAAAGGGCGCATATGCATATGTGGGGGCGTATGTAAATACGTAAACGTTAAACTGTAAGGATGTGTGATGTTGCTCCAGAGCGAGAAGTCTGTCTCATTATCGACCTAGGGTCACGGCGCATGCTCCAACTCTCTCGAGCCTGCTAACGAACGCCTTATTGCGACAGTGGTTCATCTACGTAATTGAGTTACGACTTTTTACGTAGCAATTTTGTTTTTCCCTTAGAACCCGGTCACGCTAATTGGTACATTTTTTACTCGGCGCTCTCGGACAAATATTGAATTAGGCGTAATTCAGGCCGCTCTTTGAATAGAGTTTGGCGTAATGAGTTTAACGTTACATAAATTTATTGCAAATTGGCAGCTTCAGGGTGCCTTTTGAGAACATTTAAAGGATAACAGGTCTGGAGGCGTATTATCTAGTAACTACCTACTTAATTTATCAAAACTGGCCAAGTGCGAGTCGGAGTCACAAACGAAAGTTCCATACAATTTAGCCGAAAGGAATCTTATACAAAATTGGCCCGTTAGTCTTAACTTTTCATCATTATTAATTGTTAATAGAGTGGCATTAGAAATAAAAACTCTTTAACAACTGTTTCTCTATTAATATGGTCTTTGACAAACGAACGGACGAACAGACAGCGGATGGTTGGTAATTGGATTCCGTTTGCAGCCATTTATGAGCAAAACTTCTCAAGCAGTGCAACGTTTTTGAACCATGTTAGGTGAAAATTTTTGGGAAAATTTTGAACTCTTTTCTCTGCTCTCATTTATTATGCTCCCCGTGTATTAAAATTCTCAGCGAGTGTTCTATAGAAAGGATCAATAGAATCGAATGTTACCAGTACGAGTTGCAACTTGCAAGAGATCAAATATTCATTAAGTGACCGCTCTTTGCGCACTATATCACTTTGTATTCACAAAACGTAGGTACTTGTTAATAGTTCGCCCGCTTGGTCTTATCTTCGACACTCAGACTTTTAGTTGGAGGTAATGTTCTTGATACTTGTCAATTTTGCTACAACCATACATAAAGAACTTGTTAAAATTAAGGGGATGAAAATCAATAAAAATATGTTTAGGCTGCTGATTTCATCTATACCGAAATTCCTCATAAATTCCTATTAAAAGTCTTGACAATACTTCGGCACTATTTTTTATTCACTTCATCTAATAAAATTTTATATTATGTCCAAGTATACAAAAATTACTTGTTCTTCATAATATACAGGGTTATATAAAAAATACCAAAACGCTTTCGGCCTGTATTTGTTTACATTAAAACTAACAACTTTTGTTCTACGACTTTTTTTTACTCGATATTTTGAGAAATATCAAACATTCAATATTTTTTACAGAGATAATTACTCTACTTGCTCCAGATCTGTAATGTAAAATTGGCTAGTGGCAACGGCGCGGACCGCGGCCCGGCGGCGCGCGAACCACAACAGTGTAATGACACTTTACAGAAATAACATTTTTTTGTATGAAATAAATTAATACTGAATCTTAAAAGTCGTAGAACAAAAGTTGTTAGAGTTACTTAATGAAAACAACTACAGACTGAGAGCGATATGGTATTTTTTCCTGTATTGTTAATAATAAAGAGTGAACACATTTTTTTTTCAGATATGAGGTATCAGTACGTAAGTTTGCACTGTTAAGTATCACCAGAATTGGTCAGCAATAATAATTAAAAACCATTAAATTCCGATTTTACGATTTCGACGATTCAGCTGCCGTTAAAATGTGAATACGGTGAATACCTAAGTATGCGAGTAGTTTAATCTCCGTTCGTGTTTTCTGTTCTCGGCCTGTACTGATTAACATGTTGTTAAATGGATGTCACGTCCTAAAAATACCACCGGCGATTATCTCTACATTTTATGATTTTACTTATTTTTAAGATTATTATCACTCTATCAAGAGACCAACCAAGATTTTTAATGTTTATTATAATTTGTGTCTGGCTTTAATCGCCAAAGGAATTTGATGCAAAAGCTTACGATTACAATGAAGCAATTAGTTTGGTGAGTCACGAATAACTAAGCATTCTTTATAATGGTGCTTATCAGAATGATAAAAATGATGTAATATTGCATTTGATGAAAATATTACATATTAATTTTACCACGACTTTCGCTCAATTCATCGTTATCTTTGTCTTCAAGTGACTTTTTAGGGTTGACGACCTCCGTGGTGGAGTGGTTAGCGTGCCGGTTTTCAAGGCGCCGCCATCTCTGAGGTTCCGGGTTCGATCCCCGGTTGGGGCAATGTAGAAAAACAAGTTTTCTACATTGCCATTAGAACCCTGGACGCTGCACGCTGACGATTGTGTCTGAGAGATGCACCAAGAATACATCGCTCTACCTTTTCGGCATATTGATGGAATTTGAACAACATCCTTACGACCATCATCAGCGACCACACACAATTTTCCAAAACTTTCTTCGACGCACGTTTCGTTCTGACATCGGGACATCCTCAGGAGATGTTGACTTCACAATGCGAAATCGTAGAGTCTCTACGAAGAAAGTGTTGGTATATTTTGTGTGGTGTTTCATGTGGGTAGTAGTCCTGCATAATATTGTACCATACAGAATCTTTTCAAGTAGCGGATTATAGCAAAACAACTTAATCTGTCCTGGTTTTTCATTACCATTTCTAGCAAATACTTTAAATGGATCCTAAAATTATCTCAGTCACCTTAGTTAACTTAGGAACCACTTTGATAAATGTAAATGCATATTATAATGAAACTCACGTGGGTAGAGCCCAGTTTCATTTTTTTTCTCAAAATCCGTGAGAATCATTGATTTTCCCGGGATAAACAGTAGCCTTCTACAATCTTCGCGCTTTCAACAAACTAACAAAATCAAATATTAACATCAAGTATCAAAGGTGATCAGTCTATTAAAATTAGGTACTTCGTTTTACCATATGCGTCTCGCGAGTAGCGCGGGTGGGGAGAGGGTTATTCGTTTGCTAACCACTAGTAACATGATGTATAGATGTAACAAGAGAAAATATTTACCTCGTTATCCTCAGAGTTACGGGATAAGCGCACCTAGTTAAGCAGATTTTTCTTCGATTTCGTTAAAACTGATTTTTAAATCGGGTACCTTTATTTGGTATTCTAAAGTTTTTTTATTCAGTACTAGCTGACCCAGCAAACGTTGATTTGCCATATAAATTATTTCTCACCGTAGTATAGACAATTATTTAATTGTAAAGAAACAAAAAACAAGTTTTGCAGTATTGTATTGGAAAATTAAAATTAGCTGTTTTTTAGTATTCTTGTTTAAATACCTATTATGTTTCTCACCTTTAAACCTTCTCTCTATTTGCACAAAGAATAAATATTTCAAGAACAAAATGAGCTCAATAAGTGCAGCTATTTTCGAGTTAAAGCGAGAAAATCGAAATTATATATAGTTTTATATCCGTAGGAAGACAGCCGAAGATGTATGAAGAGTTAACAGAGCCTTGCTGTTGCTACACAGAATCATACGGCGCGCACTGGAACTAAAGCCTTCGGTGGTATACAGCTTACCTACATCGTTACCGATATAGGGACCACCCTATATCGGCAACGCTATCAAGCTCAGATTTGCTGTGCTAGCTGCGTGGCTTTAAAACTAAAGCTAATCTGAGTTAATTAGACAAATCTAGATCTTAAAATCCCAGCCTGTAACAAATCAAGGTACTACTTACTCACCCTAATATAAATCTTCGTTTCAAGTAGCATTATTTTATTGTATTCACATAAGGAATGAATAGATACTCCGTAAAACCTAAATCCGATTAATAATTCCACAGCAATGTAAACACAAACAACAATTTTTCAAGGCTTTAATGCTTTAATACTCAGTGTATTAAAATTACGTCTACTATTTGTATAACAAATTTCGAGTAGATCGGTGTATCAAGTCCAATAACAAGCCTCGTGGTGTACCAGGGCTAAGAATATGTTTTCAAAATGAAACATGCATTGTTTTAGGCGCTCCAATTTAGTTTAATTTAGAGGTTTTGCAGAACAGAATTGGCCCCAACGTCGTTTTAATTTAATTGCAAGTGACATTTTGATACCAATATCACTTTCCAATGGATACCATACAATTCTAAAAGCAGCCTGTTTTAAAATTTAACGCGCCATTCAGATCCTCCAAGGCGTAGGTACCCTACTTAAATGCAACCTAGTGCCGTTATTTAAACTAAATATCTGGGTGACCGAGCTTCGCTCGGTAGTTTAACTACTGGCTAATAGATGGCAGCAGAACTGCTTCGCTCGGTAGTTTAACTACTGGCTAATAGATGGCAGCAGAAGTCATATTTTTTTTTTTTTTTTGGTAAATTCGACATTTTCTAAAAATGAATCCTAGCTAGATCGATTTATCGCCCCCAAAACCCCCTGTATACTAAATTTCATGAAAATCGTTGAAGCCGTTGCCGAGATCCAGATTATATAGAAATATATATATATACAAGAATTGCTCGTTTAAAGGTATAGGATACATTAGTTTCAAATTTTCATTCCTTCTCTTATTTCACTCTCGATAGGGACATTACGTACCTACTTTATATCGGTAGTAGGTACCATTTAAATTTTCTAGATAAGTATAAAATTAATTGCATTCTGGAGCCCTTTTATAAACATTTAATTTCTTTAATAAATATTCAGACACGCTCAAAATGTATAAAGTACAGAAAATATATATACAAATAAATATCCGCTTAATCGACAATAAAGGCTCGCGTCCATGACGGCACACGCTAAGCCCATAACGAACAGTAGGCAGTAGTTATCAATAACGATTGTTACAAAATGAATATAAAAATGTAAGCACGTCATTAACACGTTGTAATGACAACAAATGACAGCAACTCATCACGCGGCGCGTTAATTCGTCCGTTAACAAGCTTGGTTTGGTATGCAAAGCTGTGTCCACTCCGAACCTCTTGGCTATTAGTCTTTGATATTGGCTTCGTGTAGGTGGAGCTGGAGTTTATTTTCCGTGTGTTTAAGGATCACGGTTGATCCTTGAATGGAAAAGAACATATTGGATAGTAAGCACTGATTTTATATAATTCCTGTAACCGTTGAGAAAGGTAAAGGTTGAGAATTAGTTACTGTTCTACTGATGGAGTTAAGCCCTAACAAGCACAGGCGGGCAGGCGTCTCAGAACATATCACACGACGTCACCATCTTATAAAAAAGGCATGAGTGTGTGGGAGATTTGTTAGGAACAAAGTTCCTTCAATTAGCTTGCGCTAATGAGTTCAATACCAAATATGTTTGTGATTTTCAGGCGAGCCCATTGTGTCTCTTACTAGAGAAACTTTCATTCTAGATTTTTTTAAATTTTCTTCGTGATGGGATTTGATCACGCAACGCAAAACACAACACTTAGCCTAGCACCCTGTACCTATACCATTTCTATCAATCAATCAATCATAAAAATATGTCATTGCTTGGTTGTGCTTGTTCATCATGGCTTGGTGGGTATGGGATAGCGTGCCAAGGGTGTAATACACTTCAACAATAAGGTAATTAGTCCATCTCCACAGTTGGCCAGCGGAGGGTCGCAGCAGCGAGCGGTATTAGGGCGCGTCCAGTGTCCACTCGACGTTGATGTATCATGTCGGATCAGGCGCGTCTGCCCGCTACCTAATCTCCATACATTATTGCCGTGGATATTGTTCAAATAAATGGTACTCTGGACTTAAGTTCCGGGGATAGGGTTGCTTTATTTTTGCTCTGAACCAGGAAATGCAAATGTTTATGCGGTATTCTTTTGGTATAAGACATTAGTTTTAGTAAATACAAACTCTGAAGTTATGAAATAACCTTAGGAGACCACATAATGAATCTTTCATGGGATCCATTGTGTGGTCAATGGAATGAATCAGCCGATGAACCTACTTATGGTATTACGTTATTTTATGTTGTAACTGATATTATGAATTCTAAATATGATTAAAATCGAATTCCTCTTAAAACATACTTTTTTTCTCATTAAAAGTATTGAGCAATTCTTGGGTTTGAACGAAACTACCCATTTTAATTTTGTTTTATGTGTTAAAAAAATTATTCTGACTAATTCACTGTCTCATCATCAAAATCTTAAACCTAAAAGGCTGATTTTTTTTACATACTCGATGTCTTAACTGTGTTAATTACTGTCGATGATGTAGACAAGAAATAAGGAGGGGTTAAATATTCAGCACGAGTTTCTATGAAATATATCAGAAACAGAATATTCTATAAAACTCCTCGTGTAATATTGATGGCCGCGGCGTGCACACAACAATGTTTTCCTTCGATCAGCGGCTCGTGCCTCTGAAATGAAGCCGGGTATTAGAAACGCGACTATCTTCCACACTACTGCCAATTTATTTTCGAGCACTTCGATAAAAATAATTGTAGCTCCAATAGAAATTATCTTCACAAATAACGTGCCTTTGTAGTCAGTTTGATTTTGATTACTCGTTTAAAATATGAAGTTAGGTCTCGAAAACAAATAACCTTGCTGTCCTTCGAAAATAAACCAAATGGAACGTTTCAATATAATTAATGCTGGTTGTCGTTTCAGCGAATGAACTGTTAGACAAAAGCCTCCTTAACAACACCAACAGCGACTTTCTAATCTTGTTGTCCTGTCCATCTATACTCTACGAAGTGGTTATAGAGGCAGGTTGAGAGATCTGCCAACACTCTGTTTCTCAGTGTATGACTGCCATTCCAGCACATTGTGTCCCAAACATGCATTGTTCCTTTACTAGCTCACCGCCCAGTAGGTACTTTAATTTTGCAACACATCGAGTAACGTCGGTTACTTTGGTTCTTTTGCGGATATCCTCATTTTCCAATACTCTGAATATAGCTAGGTCTCTCGCCTAAATTCTGAGCCTTCTTTTACAATCTATTTTTTTTTAACTTGTTACTATAAAATGAAGGAACCTTAAACTAAGTAATATTATATATTCGTTGCTTAAACAAAGAAGACGTGTTTAAGTAGTTTTTGCGAGTCTATAGAATGGTACACGAGAATCGCCTTAATATTACAGACTGCTTGATCTAGCTCACTGTCACTCACTGTTTTATTAGACTAAACCATAAAATTAAATCAGACTAAACCTTAGGTAAAGTTACGCACTGATAGATACAATCTTGAGGCAGAAGGCTTGAGAGAGATAACTGCGTAGTTTTGCCTGAAATAAACGACTGTACAACAAAATTGATGTCGCACGACGAAATAATTTATTAGGACATACCAGGACGCTTCGATCCTAACCCCGTATGTAGCAATAATGCGTAAAAAACTCATCTCCGCCCCCTTCGCCCCTAGCCTGGGGCTCTAGTGAAATATTATGATGTTTTCCTATTCCACGCGGACGCGATTAGAAAATTCGTCGGTCCGTCTTTGTTACATCGTAATACATATTTATTGCTGTGATAGTTTAATTTCTTTTTCGGTGCCTTTCGCATTTTTTATAAAGCAAAATTGGCTTGGCATTTTCTGAAGTGATACCTCAGTAGTTCAAATGACTGCCGAGGTCAGAGGCTCAGATCCCAGAATATTTAGAGTTAATTGTACCTATGCGTTTTTTGCAATGACATACGGAGCAGAAACGTGAACACTCACAGTAGGTCTTGTCCACAAGTTCAAAGTCGCTCAGCGTGCTATGGAGAGGGCTATGCTGGGTGTCTCTCTAAGGGATAAAATCCGCAACGAGGACATCCGTAGGAGAACCAAAGTAACCGACATAACCCAACGGATTAGCAAGCTGAAGTGGCAGTGGGCGGGCCATATCTGTCGCAGAACCGACGGCCGTTGGGGCAGACGTGTTCTGGAGTGGAGACCGCGTACCGGTAAGCGCAGCGTGGGACGACCTCCTGCCCGCTGGACCGACGACCTGAAAAAGGTCGCTGGTAGCGGGTGGATGAGGAAGGCGGAGGACCGTGTGTGGTGGCGCGCTCTCGGAAAGGCCTATGTCCAGCAGTGGACGTCCATAGGCTGATAGTAGTAGTAGTAGTTTTTGGCATTTATGTTCACATAGGTGTGTGAAGCCTTACAATATGAACCTGGAATACAATATGGCGTAGACCGCGGTCCATAATTAATACAACGGTTGGCTGCCTACAGACGCCCTCGGTGTCAAAACAAACACTTTTGACACCAGTAAACTGGCGACATGTTTTTGAACGGTACGCCGGGTACTGCGAGATAGATTTTTAAGAATGCAAGAGACCTAAAGAATGGATAAGACCAACTTGTCAGAACTGACTAGCAGACGAGTTTGGTCTAATTACCTAAACAGAGAGAGGATCCTCATTCCCTTAAAGATTGATACAGTATTTTATTGGTAGGTACTTCAAATTAAGCTTTCCTTGGATCGAGGCATCTTATAAGCATTTAAAAGTCATCAAAAGCCAAGTGTAGACAAGTGTGAAGCGAAATAGCTTTAAGAGCTCTTTTTTATGACCATGGACAAGATCTTTAGATCACACATAAGCTTAATTTTTGAAAATCATAAACTATGAAGGCAGCAATATTTATTCTCAGCTATTCTGAATATTTGAATCCCATTAATATAACAATCAAACACCAAATACAATATTATGGCAATACCTTTACTCTCCTATGATAATGTAAGCATAAATCAAAAGGGGACGAGTAGGACAAGGATCGAATCCTATATATCAGGCTAATGCTGATATGATATGTTAAATAAATAGACGGCTACAGGATATTGGGTTTGGGACGGGAATCGAAATGAATGGGACACGTTAGTATACACCACCAAAACGTTAAGAAAATCTGTATAGTATATTATTTTTTTTATAATTTTCACAACGATTAAGCACCTATGATGAGATGTATTTTATGTTATACCGAAAATAATGTAAGGCTGGGGTGTACAAAAATGCATTGATTAAGGGGGATGGGTACCATCCGGGCTAAAATTCAAATTTTATTTAGTTTCTTGATAATAAAGGACTAATTTTACATCGTAGGCTTATGGCAATAAGTTTTGCGGGCACAACATTTATGCATCTACATGTTTCTAATAAAAACTCTGCTCAACAATACAAATTTACTTTATCTTGGTTCCCGATAGCTCGAAATCTGGGAAACTGCAAAAAATTATCTTTCGGGAACCAACATGAGGTGATTCTTCAGTAAACGATAGAGAAGTTAAAAATAAATCCTTTTTGAGCAGTAAAACATAAAAAGAATTTATTTTTAACAAAATTTATGAAACAAAAAATCATAGAAGTGTACGACTATAATTAAAAACTAATATCTTAAACATACTTGCCCTTTGTTTGAAAGCAGAGTTGAATTTCCAAACCGATGCAGATATCCTAATGGTTGTTACCTTTAATATATATATAGCTACTCGTGCTGATTCACTGACTCACTGATTGATCACCTCTCCTGAACAATTTTGTATGAAAAATTTTTTTTTCAATTACCATTTCGTATAGAAGAAAAAAATTCATTCGGAGGAAAAATACGGAGAGAGCTGATGATTGAGGATTTCGGAGACGGATGAAGAGCACAGCCAAGGGTATCGGAGATAGGTGGGGGGTGCTCGACCAAATGTCATTCGAAACGTCATCCAATTGCCAGTGAGCTGAAAAAAAATTCAAAATGGCGGATTCAAAATGGCCGCCATTCGAATTTCGCCGATATCTCGGAAAGTATAAAAGATGGAAGAATGGTTTCTTGACAAGAAGTGATCAGGACCCAAAGGTCTATTTGATGGATAGAAAAAAAAATCAAAATGGCGGAATTTATTTTTCCATAGAAAATGTATGGGGAATGTTGAAGAGACTAACAGTTGGTAATTATGCAAGGTTGTGATGCGGTTTTTCGGAGAGTTACTAGAGAAAAATATGGAGAGAGCTAATGATTGAGGATTTCGGAGACGGGTGAAGAGCACAGCCATCGAAGGTACAGCAACAGGTATCGAAGATAGGTGGGGGGTGCTCGACCAAATGTAACTCGAAACGTCATCCAATTGGCAGTTAGCTGAAAAAAAATTCAAAATGGCGGATTCAAAATGGCCGCCATACGAATTTCGCCGATATCTCGGAAAGTATAAAAGATGGAAGAATGGTTTCTTGACAAGAAGCGATCAGGACCCGAAGGTCTATTTCATGGATAGAAAAAAAAATCAAAATGGCGAAATTTATTTTTCCATAGAAAATGTATGGGGAATGTGGAAGAGACTAACAGTTGGTAATTATGCAAGGTTGTGATGCGGTTTTTCGGAGAGTTACTAGAGAAAAATATGGAGAGAGCTAATGATTGAGGATTTCGGAGACGGGTGAAGAGCACAGCCATCGAAGGTACAGCAACAGGTATCGAAGATAGGTGGGGGGTGCTCGACCAAATGTAACTCGAAACGTCATCCAATTGGCAGTTAGCTGAAAAAAAATTCAAAATGGCGGATTCAAGATGGCTGCCATACAAATTTCGTGTTTTTCTATCTCGGAAAGTATAAAAGATAAGAGAGTGGTTTCTTTGCAAGACGTGATTAGAATCTCAAGGTCTACGGGATGAATGAAAAAAATTCAAAGTGGTTGAATTTATTTTTCCATGGAAAATGTATATACTATAAAAAGAGACAATGATCTAGGATTTGGATGATGATTGAGGAGCACGGTCATGGTTTTAAAGATAGTTAAGGGCTGTTCGTACAAAAAATACGCTGAACCTCATACGATGAGGTTCAGCGTATTTTTTTGTTCGAACTGACCTTAACTATCTTTAAAACCATGACAGTGCTCCTTGGTAATTTTTTTCAGCTCCCTGCCAATCGGATTTCAATGGGCGATGGAGATGACGGCGATACTTTTATGGGCGGGAAGACTGCACGCGGGCCACATGTGGCCCGCGCACACACGCGCCCTACTAGTTACTATATATATAGCTACTCGTGCTGATTGGCCACTGATTGATCACCTCTCCTGAACAATTTTGTATGAAACATTTTTTTTTCAATGACCATTCCGTATAGAAGGGAAAAATTCATTAAGAACAAAAATATGGAGAGAGCTGATGATTGAGGATTTCGAAGACGTGTGAAGAGCACGGGGAGGGTATCGAAGATAGGTGGGGGGTGCTCGACCAAATGTCATTCGAAATGTCATCCAATTGCCAGTGAGCTGAAAAATAATTCAAAATGGCGGATTCAAAATGGCCGCCATTCGAATATCGTCGATATCTCGGAAAGTATAAAAGATGGAAGAACGGTTTCTTAACAAGAGTTGATCAGGACCTAAAGGTCTACACGATGAATAGAAAAAAAATCCAATATGGCGGAATTTTTTTTTCCATAGAAAATGTATGGGGTATGAAAGTTGTCGGCGATGATACTTTTATAGGCGGGAAGACAGCACGCGGGCCACATGTGGCCCGCGCCCCCACGCGCCCTACTAGTTAATATATATATAGCTGCTTGTGCTGATTGACTGATTGATCACCTCTCCTGAACAATTTTGTATGGAAATTTTTTTTTTCACTGATCGTTTTGTATAGGAAGGAAAAATTCATGAGGAAGAAAAATATAGCGAGAGCTGATGATTGAGGATTTCGAAGACAGGTGAAGAGCACAGCCAAGGGTATTGGAGATAGGTGGGGGGTGCTCGACCAAATGTCATTTGAAATGTCATCCAACTGCCAGTGAGCTGAAAAAAAATTCAAAATGGCGGATTCAAAATGGCCGCCATACGAATTTCGCCGATATCTCGGAAAGTATAAAAGATGGAAGAATGGTTTCTTGACAAGAAGTGATCAGGACCCGAAGGTCTATTTGATGGATAGAAAAAAAAATTCAAAATGGCGGAATTTATTTTTCCATAGAAAATGTATGGGGAATGTTGAAGAGACTAACAGTTGGTAATTATGCAAGGTTGTGATGCGGTTTTTCGGAGAGTTACTGGAGAAAAATATGGAGAGAGCTGATGATTGAGGATTTTGAGACGGGTGAAGAGCACAGCAAGGGTATCGAAGATAGGTGGGGGGTGCTCGACCAAATGTAACTCGAAACGTCATCCAATTCGCAGTTTGCTGAAAAAAAATTCAAAATGGCGGATTCAAGATGGCCGCCATACAAATTTCGTGTTGTTCTATCTCGGAAAGTATAAAAGATAAGAGAGTGGTTTCTTTGCAAGACGTGATTAGAATCTCAAGGTCTACGGGATGAATGAAAAAAATTCAAAGTGGTTGAATTTATTTTTCCATGGAAAATGTGAATGCTACAATAAACAAAGCCTATGAAAAACTATGAAAAGTATGAGAAGTGATGATGATCTAGGATTTGGATGATAACTGAGGTGCACGGTCATGGTTTTAAAGATAGTTAAGGGCTCTTCGTACAAAAATACGCTGAACCTCATCCGATGAGGTTCAGCGTATTTTTTGTTCGAACAGCCCTTAACTATCTTTAAAACCATGACAGTGCTCCTTGGTAATTTTTTAAGCCCACTGCCAATCGGATTCCAATTGGCGATGGAGATGACGGCGATACCTTTATAGGCGGGAAGACTGCACGCGGGCCACATGTGGCCCGCGCACTCACGCGCCCTACTAGTTTGATGTAAAGATATACCTACTAAGAACTAAGAAACTTTCTGCCATAGGTAGGTAAGTAGGTAATTATGTCGCTTGTTCTCATCACGTTTACAATTACTTTTACCAAGTCATTCTATGGATATCTATCACTTAAGTATCTATTTAAGTACCTATATACCTATGTGATCTCGTGATTGATAAATTAGTTGTCTCACTTGTCAAAACCCACATCTCTAAGAGAATCTTCTCAGAATTTTCTCGAGACCGTATTTTTAAGACAGATTGCCTGTAATGTTAACAAAATTCGATATCAATATATCGGAGGCAATAGGGCGTGTCGTTCACACTATCTACTAAGAAATTACATGTTCCTAGGGGGGGTGGGGGCTGACGTCACGCCGCGAATAAATGTGATGGAAATTGGAGGATTTGTTTACCCTTATTCTTCTCACACTTTTGACACTAAAAGGTGGAGCGGGTGATGCTTTGTTAGCGAAGAGACTATTGTTTTCATTGGTTCTCTTTCGGTTATGCGAGAAACTAGTTTGTTGGTAATGGAAAAATAATGTTCGGGAAATGTGTTTAGCTGGAAGTATATTTTGGCAGACATCGCTGCCGCCATCATACGCAGTTCTATACGCGAGTTGGGTCAATTTTAAAACTGTTGTCACCTACCAGACATAGATGCGTGGGTTTAAATCTACTGAAAAATACTACCTTTCATAAATAGCTAGTCGACGCAACATCTTGCTACCCGTGATGTAATAAATTGTTAACATTTCGCCTATTGCGCTCTGTTGTCGCCCTTCTGGGCTTTACCACAGGTCTTTCGGCTTAGAAGCGCTTTCCTGTTTCCAATTTTAGTGCCCCACGTGCAACGAGACATTGAGATTTTCATTTAGGTAGTGAATTTCCATGTCATGTCAACCTCTTTTTATGTCCCACTGCTGGGCACGGGTCTCCTCTCAGTCTGAGAGGGGTTTGGCAATAGCTCACCACGCTGCCCAAGTGCGGGTTGGCGGGCTTTACACACCTTCGAGAAAATTTTATGAACTCTCAGGCATGCAGGTTTCCTCACGATGTTTTCCTACACCGTTAAGCAAGTGATATTTAGTTTCCTAAAAACGCACATAACTTGGGGAAGTCAGGATGGTGCCCAGGTGTGTGCCCAGGATTCAAACCCGCGACGTCGTTAGTGAATTTAATTAGTCATAATTATAAGTCTTATTGATGCACTTATTGTGATTACCAATTTTCGCTTTTGCAGTCATTATCTGATTTTTTAAAGAGATGAGAGAAAATGATTAGACGAGCAACTGCACGTTCATGATGCCCATTGCCCTTCCCATCTTAGATGCAATACGCCTGTCACCTTTCTATTATATCATAATTGATATGACACACTGTATTGCACGGTTGAAATCTCATTTGGCCAGTAATCACGTCGGCTTACAGTTAAACGTTAAAGTTAACGTCGGTTTAACCGAAACACAGTACCTAATACTGCTTCACGGTAATAGACATAATAATATACCCTGGATAGAACGAACGAAGCGAAAAATTTCGCCAGTTTATCGGTGCCGAAAATGCTTGTATTGTCACCAATAGCAACCAATAGTAGGTAAGGCCATATTGCGTTCGCTCAGCAGCCATCTATATAGAATTTTAACAGATGGCACTACTGTTTGCTTGTACAACAAAGGTATACCCACGTAAATCGTTCGGATCCTCATATCCTGAGGTTTTTTTCATGGTAGAATAACTGATACTGCGGCGGTTATCTACCAGGATAGCAGAAAGTCCTACCATGAGTCGAAACTTTAACTTACAACTGTGTACCTACTACCCGCCTTTATACAGGTAAAGTAGCTAGGTAGGTAAACCATGAACACTTCAGTGTTTGGGATTTAAGTATGTTTTTACTTACACGAAAGACTTACTTACTTGAAAGACTTCAAGTCCAATTTCCCAGTAAGAGTAAGTAGTGCCGAATTCAATTTATGTAGGCTACAAACAAAATATTCAGCCTATTTATCAGCGTTCGGCTTCGTCGCAAAACCAACACATTCATCCTGGAACGCACCTCCCATACAAACTAGCACGATTACCTAATATATTCTGATGTCGAGCCGCGCCATTTTTCCATTCTCGCCTCACTGGAAGTCAGGCTCTGAAACATGCGAAACGAACGCCCAAAAAATAATTACAGCTTGAAATTTATGTCACAGCAATCTGAAAGTGGATTAAAAACAAAGTTTTAGATATCATTTATATAGAATTAAGGTACTTTACCAAGGTGAATCAACAATTATTTAAAGTATTCGTAATACAGTGAAGCACTCTCGAGTTTGGCATAGAGTTCGCAATCGCAAGTTGAGGAATATCTAGTGTTTAAAGCAATGAATGTAACTTCAAAAGTATACCTAGAAGCACTTATTTACATAAAATACTGCTCAATTCAGTAAGGAAAAGCTTTGAGATTTTTTTTGATCGCCGATTAAAGTCGTGCGTTTCCTGAGACAAGGAATACATAATTAGAAGAATTAGGTAGTTGCTTCAGCTGAAGTTGTTGCAGTGAACGATTAGACTTTAGACAACATGAATAGAAATAAGGAAACGAGTTCCAAAGTATTAGTATAGTATCAAAATGTTAACTGCTAAACATTTTTTTTTAAATTATTTTCAACAAACAAACAACGTACAAATAAAATTCGTTCCATATTTTGACTCTTTTAATACGTGGTCGTCTATAACCGCTCTTTTCAGTGCCTAAAGCGTGCGAGCGACAAGGTAATACCAGACTAATTTAAAGGAAAATTTTTTAATATACACAGTCAATAATATTTTGATATAGGTACTTGCCTTAACATCTAACTTAGATGTAATTATAAAATATCTCTGTAAGTACTAAGTGCTATTTTCCTTATTAAATTTAGAAAAAATAAAAATAAAAATGCTCCTTCTGCTATTTGAAATCTGCGAAATATATCTCTGACATTTTTTAAAATAAAACAAAATCCAACGAACCAATGGCGTAGCGGTAGCGATTCTGCCGTCTCCGTCGGAGAGCGTGGGTTCAATTCCCACAGCTAAAAAATGTTTGTGTGATGAGCATCAATGTTTTCAAACGCTATTCAATACATTGTATTCATATATATTATATATATATAATATTTTATGTACAGTATATTTTTCAGGTATCTAGTACCCAAAACACAATGGGCTAGATTACGATGTGTGTCCTGTCCTGATACATTTATTTATTTTAAAATCCACGTGAACGTAAATGACAAAATACTAATCATAATCAGTTATCATCAAATCGTATTTCATAGGGATTATCTTATTAAATGGCTAGCACGAATCGCCCGAAGTAACCTATTCATGTCCTCCCATATCCGGCTATCGTCATTTTATCATTCGCCCGGGGCTGTAACGGCTCCCAAGATTATTTTAAGCCTCAACCCTTAACGTTTGATTAAACTGTCATCCCCTGCCTTCGCACCAACCCTTGTGGGGCAGAATGATGGTATCAAGCAATAAAAGTTAAATGGCGCAAAACGAATTAAACCATTTTTCGACAACACCTAAGTAAGCACTAGAAACAGCCTTTTCTGTGCTGTGATATCTATTCAAATTTTACAAAATTATAATCAGAAATCTACATATGAAACTAAGTTGGGTTCGTTCGCACATTTACGACTCGAGAGCGGCTGGACCGATTTTCATGGTTTTTGTTTTATTTTTGTCTCCGTTTCGAGTAGCAAATCCATATCAGAAGTAGATTAACGGTACGCTGGGGTATTAGTTTACTATAATAAAACACGCTATAAGTAGCACAAAGGGGTTAAAGCAAGCGCAATATATGTCAACACCAGCTTCATAAATCTATTTGCATGAATATTGTGTTGTAAGTAGGTACTTGTTATTGTCTTAATTTATACGTTAATTAATATGTCTTCAATCGTCTCACATGAGTAAAACTTCGATACCTTTTTAAGAAATAGCCATGCAGAGTCCAGAACCTATAATCACAAAGCACATCTCTCCGTATTTTTCGGTTCTTTTAAGAATTTCTCCGTTATGCAAAGAGTAATATTAGAAGCTCTGAAAAGGGTAAGTCATAATTACACTATCCAATACCCTTTGTGGGACCAATCACGCGGACGGTCAAACCGTCCCCTAATCCCCAAGAAAGGCATCTCGTTTTTTATAATTTCCTCTCACCCCGGGCGTTGTACAGTGAGAAAGGGCTCATAGAGTGAGGGCTTTTCCTTTTTCGTGATCAAGGAATTCATTTTTCGAAATTTGCTTTTTCCTTTCAAAATTAATTGACACTTGTGGTTTAATTGAAATATTTTTCCACGTTTTCCTATAATTTTGAATTTAATCATTTCCATTTTGGCCCTTGCCTGGTAAGCAGCTTCGGCAATGGCTATTGTACCAGCAAAGACGTACCGCCAAGTGATTTAGCGTTCCGGCATAATGCTGTGTAGAGACGGTAAATAAAGTATATTGGTCCCATCTGCCCCGGTAACATTCATGCGATCCTTTAAAGGGGCGGATGGGAAAAATAAAAAGCTTATTATGATTTTTTTGTGTTTGTAAGTTATATACTTACCTAATTTAAGTAAATATTATAGTGATAAGTTATTACGAATTGGCTTTCTTCGACTCCCAAATGACTCATATTATCATGGGTTTTAAAAAGGGTTCATCATGATTTACAATTACCTTACATCGGAATCCATTCGCAATTCGGATCCCAAAACTACTTCAAAATAAAAGGTATTCCTCGTACAAAAGGGAAACCTGTGGAAAAGAAATAAAAAATATAATAATTCAAAATGGCGTCTGGCCACTTAATAACTGGCTGACACCATTGGGAAATATAATTTAATTTTTCTCTGCCTCCATCCTTTTTCCTCTTTGTGATATTTGCTAGCGCTGTCCTTGTCTTGCATTTTCTCAACTGAGCCATCCCGCCTCCTTCCTGGAGCTTCCGTTTGTTTGGGTGCAGGGCTGTCGTCTGCGGAAGTAATATTCTTGTAAAACGCGTTCGCTCCACTGACCGATTTTTGTAAAGCGCATTCTGTAAAGTAAAAAAAATATCATTTGTATTGTTATACACCTAAGTGAAAACTTGTTTTTAGTGAAAACGTTTTGAGCATATCTTGGGATGTAAAAAACCATTGAACATGCGACATGGTTGCCGTAACTTCACTCTGTTACCGTAACGACACCTTACGTAATTGTTTTAGTTCTTACTTCTGTTGGCAATGTTGGTATGGCACCGACGTCAAAAATTAATAAGATATACCTACCTACCCAGATTTATTAGAAAATAATTTTGTGCTTTTCAATGGGTTTGTTTTTTGAAGGCACTTTTTAAAAAAAAAAATTGAAATATCATGTGTTTCGATTGGGATTTTTTCTTATTTATATTTTGCTGAGTAGTTAAAAAAGGTGTTAATAATTATTAAATGAAAAACATTAGGTATAGGTAATAAATCAGTAGGTACTCTAGCGTTTCATCGGGGATAATCCTAGAGTAGAAATGAATTATCGACAGCCCTATTCAGGTTGCTCTCTGTCACCCAGTGTTCTGGACAAGAAATATTTGTGATATTTTGTATTAGATGATTTGTGTACAGAAATGTACGTTCGGGTTGCGCTGGTTCATTGAATTATGGCCTTTAAATCATTGGCCCTAGATATTATTATTGTGGCATGAACATTTGTGCGGGGTTATACGACTACCTATGTACCCACAGCGAATTTATCGCACTATTAGACACGTAGAGGTGTTTGGAAAAGGGATAAAAATTATAACGAATTGTTTAAGTTCCATTTTCAAATATAGGAGCAATGGTTAGGAGATTTGTTTGTTATGTGCATAGAGTTAAGTACTAACGTACTTTGTACTTGAATTCAAAACGAAATGCTGCTAACTAGCCTAATTCATGTCTAGTAAATAGTAAATACTCCACTTTTATACATTATCTACAATAATTTAAGAAGGAAAAAAAACACCCGATTATGTAGGCGTATATTTTATAACTTTTAAATTAAAAGTGAAAATCTTTTTTTGAAATTTCACCTATCAACAAATTATAATCTTTCCATTACAGATTATTCTTTCTATAGGTATAGATGTTTTACAATGGTACCTAAGTACCCTAAAAATAAAGAGAGCCCTTCACACAGACCAGGGAATAACTTTATATGGCCTTCATGCTCCTCGACAAATTCATACGCTAGTAATATCATAGTAATGTAACATTATATATTCGGTGGTAATATTATATGAATTCGGTGATATTACTATGAAGAAATTTAAACAGCGCCATCTTTTGAACATCATTGGAACTGAGCAATTGAATAGTGAAGAGCGCGCATAAACCAAATTCTAGGCATACATGCCATGCACACGTCTGGGCACAAATCCTCTTCGTAGTTTTAGAACTTAAATAAAGATGACGCTGATTTTAAGGTGAACTAAACGGGGATGTATACGAAATTCAAATTTAATTTCGTTTTAGCTAATACGAGAAACATACGAGAATATAAGGTTGTGGTGTGGCACTAACATTGTGGGCACATTTTTTAACCAAAATTTTGGCTTAAAAGTATCAAAATGATGCGAGAGTCGAGACAGTAAGTATCGAGAATGATATACAAAATATACACAAAATAAGCAATTCATGGGATTATTTCCTTTTCTAGACATTTTTTATGTATAAATATGTCGTGACGATCATTAAGATCATTAGAGTCTAGACAAGTGGCAGATATTATTTAAAGGTCTGATTAGGGTCTGATTAAACTTATAGTAAAATAGAAGAGTTTAACGTGAACTCAACGGGTCTGCCCGCGAAATTCAAAATTTTCGTGGTTTTTTGCAATTTGTACGCTAACTAGACATGATAGGCTTATGGCAATCAATTTGCGAGAATGGCAGTATCATCTTTACATGATTATATCAAAATCTTTGCATAAAAATGTGTATCCTAGGAAATTAATCCGAGTATCGAGTTTTATGTAAGTAACTCGCAAATCTTGGACTAATTTCTTTAACTCGACACTTTCGAGCAGAGATTTTTATATAAACACGTGAAGAAGATATTGGGATTATCGCAATTTGACGGCCATAAGCCTATTATATCTTATTAGCTTAAAAATCGCGAAAAACCACGAAAAATTTGAATTTCGCGGGCACAGCCGTGGTGTGCTCCTTAATGTTATTTGATGAAAGATTAAGACGAAATCCGTCTTTGTCACTATAGTTTCACCAACACTATCTTAATTATTATTGCTATTTGTTAACTTAGTGTTGATATGAAATTATTCGCATTCGGTCGTTTGACAAAGTAGGTGCACGGCCTGCCTACCTCTTATTACAAGTGACAAGTAATTTTAAAATTCGTTAAATTACTTTCTGTGATTACTTCATACAAAATGAGAAATACTTCCATACCAGTATCTCCTATTTATTTCAATGTGGCTGAATATTGTTTGTTTGGGATCAATTTGGGTGTTGTTGTAGGAATTATTTTATATTTTTTATTTGTGAATAATAAATACAACACAGTGGCTGGATTTCTGTTTGGTGGAAAAAATATGTCTATAGTATCAATTTCTTTGGCTTTGACGGCAAGGTTAGTACCTACTCCCTTAAGTATAGGTCAGAGTTTGGTAGCGTCACAAAAAATGTGTTTCTGTTCCAAATAATTATACGAAGTCTTTCTTTTATCTATCTTTCTAACAGAAAAACATTAGTAATACTACTAACTGAGTACAATGTTCATAGATATTAGTGTGTCCTTTATTTTTATGTGTTCTTTGTGGTGTACAGTAAACAACACAGTACATAAATTGTGAATGACGTTTTTCAGCCATCTGACAAGCATTACGTTACTCGGCGTGCCGGTGGAGATATATCTTCGGGGCACCCAGTATTGGGCATCAGCACTTTCGCTTATCATTGTCACGTTCTTAACAGCTGTGATATATTTACCAGGTAAATGTTAAGTGAACGACGTCTCACCCTTATTAATTCTATGTACAAAAAAGACACACACACAGTAAAAAACTGTGACTAATACTACTTCTTAGCCCGAAGCATTTGTATGTACTTAATTGTTAATCTTATAATAAACATTTAAATTTTATCAAAATGTGTTCGGATTAAACGCTACATAATCCTGTTCTTTATTATACTTGGGTACTACTTACGAATATTTTTCTTCGTATCTCTTTACTAAATTTCTTTTTTGAAATTTAGAGTGAAAATCCTTTTTTTGTAAATACACAATAATAAACAAGCATTTTTATTAGTTTTCCACAGATTGCAGTTGTCATCTAGTTTTGAATACTTAGAAATAAGATTTTCTACACACACGCGCACCATTGGAGCAGTATTGTTCGTAGTCAGTAAACTGATGCTTTTACCGATTGTGCCTTATGTACCACTTATGGCATTTAGGTTAGGTAAGTCTTAAATTTAATATTTAAGACTCTTAATAAGTAATCAATCTTAAGTAACTCTCTGTGGTTATTTGATTGGATCTTCGAAAGGTTAGTGTTTCAGCAAAACTCGGAGAGAACTATCTCAGAGTAAAATAAAAAATTTAGAGCCATAATTATGTTTTTTATAACATTAAAAGATCATCAAGAGGCCTTGGAATCCACGTTCAGGGACCATAAATTTCATGTGACTTTTTTCTTGCCCCACTTCCGTGCTGCCATTAACCAGACTTTAATGACGCCCTATATGTTCGAAGTTAAGCGTGGTTTACTCATTTCCTCAATTCCTCTGCTTAATCTGGTTTTTATTGAGGTCTTGCTGATACTCCTCTAAGATCAGTGTGGAAATCATGTCAAGCCTAAATATTTATAACAAAGACTTGATGTAGTAAGCACTAATTGGTAATTAGAACTTACTTGCAGCTTCTTGATTCAGATTTAATTTATACCCTATTAAATTTTATTCACCTTTATTTTCAGTAACAAATATTCAAGCAAATCGCATAGCTGCTGTGATATGTGTAGCTTGCTCCACTTTCTTGGCTGTTGGTGGATTACGAGCAATAGTCGGGATTGGTATTGTTACAACTTTCCTTGCGTTTGCTGGCACTGCTTTGCCAAGTGGTCTGGCGTTGTTGCCATTGGGCTTCAAACAAATGTGGGAAATCGCTAGTCATGGCGGCAGATTAGTTATTTATGAGTGAGTTTAGTGATGTTTTCCTTTGATTTATGATTATTTTTTCTTTTTGTGGTAATATCTTCAATCGCCAAACTCAAATACAAACTACGACCCCTTTATTCCTCCTTTATTCTGCGTTCTTTTGTTCCTGAAACTTTTCTAATCAGTAGGAGATACAGAAGTTCATAACATCTCTCGTGTCTGAATACATGCGCCTTCATTTGCGACTTTGTCATTATAAGAGAGAGCAAGAGTTAATGTTTTTTTATTCACTAATATAGAAATAGAGCCAATAAAATTATAGTTAGGACAGAAAAATGACGCAAATGGTGATGACATTTATTCATAAAACATTCTTAAATCATGAGAAATGTGCATCCCTTTTTAAAAACTATTTCTAAATTATATTATGATGACATCATCTGCTTATCTCATTTCTTTTTTTTACAGTCCTGATCCTGAACTTGCTCATCACACATCATTTTTCGTCGTCACACTCGCTTTGAGCACGAATTGGCTCTGGAAAATAGCTCTCAGTCAGTCTTCTCTGCAGAAACTCTTAGCTGTACCCACAATCAGTAAAGCGAGGATATGTTTGGCAGTGTCCTGCATTGGGATAATACTTATGAAAATGCTATCATGTTTTTTGGGACTAGTGTTATATGCTTGGTTTGCTGGCTGCGATCCCTTATTGACTGGACAGATAAAAAAATATGAGCAAGTAAGTGGATAACTGAACATCACTAACTTAATAATTATAGCCCGTAAAGATAATATAATAAAATTATAGCCCGTAAGATAAGAAAATCTTTAGATAGGTACTTCTACTAGCTTGTGAAAATCCAGTGTCAGCACGGCCTATCCTAGTTTTGTGTTATTCACGCTATTTTTATAACTCCGCTACCTCCGGATTAGTTTTTCCAGATATTTCATAACCTGAAACCCTTGGTCCGACTCTCACTTGACAAGATTTATTCCTATTTAATATGTTATCCCCCGTGTTAATATTATTTGATGTTTCTTTCCAGTTGGTACCTCATTTTCTTAATAATTTATCAACAATGTTTCCAGGGATCTGTGGTATCTTTATAATATCAATCTTTAGTGCGACAACTGGGTAAGTAAATACGTCTGAAACACAGTTTAATGACACTTATTGCGTGTGTTTGTTGATGATAGCGATGTTGTTACAGATGTATTGCGTCTATCATAAATTCAATATCAGGAGTTGTATTTGAGGAGTTTATTAGACCGTGGATGCCTCAGAGTACGAATGAGTTGGCATGCTGCAAAATTATGAAGGTACGATGAAATCCACTTGATAGAATTTAGTCCACTATGTAATATAAAACAGACGCAAGATTTGGGCGATTTAGCACTACCTGTAATTTTCAAATGATTAAAACTAATCTTTGAATTACTTTCACTATTAATCTTGGAAAATCTTCATGAGATCTTTTACAACATACAGTTTTGAAGCACTCTAAAGGTAAAATTAGACGCTTAAACGTCAAGAACATAATCAAATCTTACTATTATTTTAATAGATTGTATTTTTTTATTACAAGACTGTCAAGGAATTATTTATTTCTGAATAAGTTTACTTATGAGGAAGGTTTTGCGGGAAGTTAAGGGGAAGGAAAGAACAAAGAATTACTAATAGAGCTTCTTTTTGTAAAATCTTTAATTATTCAAACCTTATAAAATGTACATTTAAATCAATTTGTTTCAGTTGTTATGCATATTAGTGGGACTATACTGCGCTTCAGTAATATGGCTTGCAAAAGAGCTGGACCGTCTACAACATGTAGCGTCTGGTGTTACGGGTGTTACAGCAGGTACTCTCCTCGGCCTTTTCACACTAGGCATCGTTTTCTCAAGAGCAAATTGTTCGGTAAATATTTTTTCAACATATTTGGCAACCCTAATTAATTATTTTTATCTTAAATCAGTGCCATCTAGGATCAATTTCTAACACTACTGTGGAAGTTTTGAAGGGTTTAATCGTAGACAGAGAAAAGCTTTTCTCTGTCTACGGATTTAATACTTTTGCTTGAGTTTCGTTAGTTTGTTTCGAAACACGTGCGCTGCAGTTGGTACGATGGAATTGTGATAGATGGCGCTGTCATTATAAAGTTCATGATATAACGATAGATGGTGTTATTAAACTACATTGCACTTTGCAGAAATGTAGCTTTTATGCCCGGCTTAGGCAAAGTGTTTTTCGTTTTTACGAGCATTCCGAGAACCGCTTATGTTTTGAGAAAAATTACAATATGTATTATACTGGGAACCTTAGTTAAAACTGAGGTTTAATTAAATGTAAACTGATGTACTTAGATGTTTAAATTTTATTTGAGGAAAACTCAATGCCAGTAGCCTGTGATGATACGCGAAAAAAATATTTAAAATTTGGATTTAGCGGGCGGATATTAACTATCCATCCTAACAAGCAACTACTGCAGATGAAAGGTAGTCTTACTTTTTATAGTGTAACCACAATACACAGAGTAGGTGCGTACTTACTATAATTAATTAGAATTACCTTTCGTTCCAGGGAGCATTGAGCGGTTGTATACTGAGCCTACTACTCTGTGGCTGGCTGCTCATAGGTGCCGAGAACGCTTTAGCGACAGGGGCGTTGACCTTTCAGGTAGGACGACCATTTACTGTGAAGGTGCTGAGAAAACACTGATTAACCCTTGTTGTGTTTATATTAAATTAACGTGCCTAGATTTGAATACCTTCGACTAGCGGCAAACTAAAAAAAAAAGAATACGACCCAAACATGCGGAAAATGATACATAATTTTTTTTGGGTTCCGTACCCAAAGCGTAAAACGGGATCCTAATACTAAACCTAAGCGTCCACATGTCGGCATCGTACGCAACGGATCAACGCATTTTACGGATCGTAGTATTCTTTGTATAGAAAATCATACAAGTGCGTCCACTAATCCGCATCTTACAGATCGCACTTCGGCTCTCCGTCCACCTGTCTTTCTATCTGTATCTTATATCCCGTGATAGTCAGACAGTTAAAATTTTTACAGATGATGTATTTCTGTTACAACAAATTGCAAACAGAGAAAAATAAATATTTAAGGGTGCCATTACAACAAACGTGATTTTCTTTTTTTGACGTTTTTTCACGATAAAAGCAACAGATAGATGCTTAAAATTTTCACTGAATATTTACTAATAAAGTTCACTTCAAAAATAAATCATCATCATCACATCAGCCTGCGGACGTCCACTGTTGAACATAGGCCTTCCCAAGCGAGCGCCACCACACCCTGTCCTCAGCCTTCCTCATCCAGCCGTTTCCCGCCACCCGCTTAATGTCGTCGGTCCAACGAGCTGGAGGGCGCCCCACACTACGTTTACTTGTACGCGGTCTCCACTCAAGGACTTTTCGGCTCCATCGGCCATCGCCCCTACGACACGCGTGACCTGCCCACTGCCACTTCAGCTTGCTTATGGTTTGGGCTATGTCAGTAACCTTGGTTCTCCTGCGGATCTCCTCATTTCGGATTCTGTTCCTCAGGGAAACTCCTAACATAGCCCTCTCCATGGCCCGCTGCGTGACTTTAAATTTGTGGATCAGTCCGTGTGTGAGTGTCCACGTTTCAGCACCATAGGTGAGGACGGGAAGGACGCACTGGTTAAAAACTTTTGTTTTCAGGCATTGAGGAATTGACGAGGAGAAGACTTGACTCAATTTGCCAAATGCTGCCCAGCCCAGCCGTATTCTTCTGTTGGCTTCTTCATCGAAATTATTTCTGCCTAGTGTGATGGTCTGTCCAAGATAATTGTATTGAGATACAATTTCGATGCCAACATTTTCGATGTTCACTGGCCTCGGGGCAACGTGCTGATTAAACATGACCTTAGTTTTGTCTACGTTAATCCCTAAACCAACCCGTCTGTAAGAAAGGCTTAGGCTGTTCAGCATGTCTTCAAGATCCTGAGGAGTCTCTGCCAAGATAAATAATGAAATTAAAATAAAACGAATATTTTATACTTGCCATACAACACACGTTATTTTTAGGTACTTTATACTTTTAATACATACGGAACTCTTCATACGCGAAACAAACTGGCACTTTTTTTTCAATCACTGTTCGGGCTTGTAAAGATAAATGGTGCCCCTACTTTCAGGGCAAGCCGCTCGTCACTACGGGATGCGGCAAAGCGAACTTCACACATTTGGCGAATGTGACAACAAGCATTCCTAACGCAGTGTGAGTAGATCATTCATTATTATGATACATCCTGAAATTTTGTTGCCTGAGGTTAACGAAAATAGTATAAGTAGCGCGAAAATTCAAATTTTATTTAGGTTATCGCTAATAATGGGTTATTATACCTACATCGAACGCGGCAATGAGTTTCGCGAGCATAACTTTTATGCATCTACACATTTTAAAAATAATACTCATTTACTTCCCGTTGGTTCCCGATAGCTCGAAATTTGGAAAACTGCAAGAAATTATCTTTCAAGAACCAATATAAGGTCAGTGGGAATTTTTTGAGCAATGTTTCTATTGAAAACATGTAGATGCATACATATTATGCCCGCAAAATTCAGTTCCATAAACCTACAATTGTAGCGAAAAACTAAAAATTTGAATTTCGCAGGTGGGGCCGAAACATCTTAAAATGTTTAAGCTGTGTCAACTTTTCATCCCAAACATCACGTCGGTTTTCTTGTGCATTGTTAAAAATTCAATTATATAATATAACTAGCTGATGCCCGCGACTTCGTCCACGTGGGATAAAAACTATTCTATCTTTTAAGTTGGACCAAATGACAGATATTCACGAAGTTTGAACTAAATCGGTTCAGTAGTTTAGGAGTCCATTGTGACACGAGATTTATATATATTAAGACTGTCGGGCTCCACCCGCGTGAATTTCGGTTTTTCAACACTCCCGCGGGAGCCCTAATTTTCTCTGGGATAAAAAGAGCCTATGTTTTAATCCAGGGTATAATTATTCAGCAACCATGCCGAGCAATGGGCTTGTATTGGATTGAGGTGATGGAGATTGCACGAGCAAACTTCGAGTGTTTCTCAATCCTCCACCGAAACAAAAACAGCCGAGTTTTTCCTTATCCGAAAGCAAACACCCACAAACTGATTACGGATATTATAACCGCGATGTTAGCGCTAAAGATCCCCGGCCAAAGTTTTAATCTTAGTTCACCAACTGGGGTGATATCGACTTGCGCTCAGTTTTATTTGCCCCTTATTAAAACTTTCCCCATATTACTACTCGATTCTAGCAGTTTTATGACTTTTTCTAGTTCCTCCTTGTCACAGACGATTTTAACTTCTAAAGATGCCTCTCTACTAGATATGTCCAAGAATATTTTACCAGAAAACACAGTATATAAAATACCACCATAACCACATCTTCGGTCATTCAGCTGACAATTTTTAGTCCCTGTGTGATGAAAAATCTTTATTTTTCAGATAGACCTAATTTGCATGCTCTTATGAAAACTCTACCGCCAAATTCTAAAAATTATATTCTTACTCAGTTCTCCCAGTTTTTAACAGATAAAAATAGAGATAACATAATACCATCTTCGTACCAAAAGATTATCTTGCTCTTCCTTAGCTACCTTCTTAAGTAGATACTCGGAATTGGAATCGGCGTCGTCTTTGGGTATATACCTAATTATTATGTTATTTATAATTTAACCGTGACCTTTTCAGCAGTCAACTACCAGTGAAGCCTCTACAATCCCTCTTCAGGATATCTTTCACTTACTGCCCGTTCGCCGGCGCTGTTGCTGTCCTCATCATAGGAGTTCCGATGAGCTACCTCACTGGAAAATCGAAGACAGATTCCATGAACCCTGACGTCTTCTGCCCCCTCACCCAGAGCTTCCTCCACAGGATTCCTGACAGAAGTCGGTCCATATCTTCGGAACTCAGGGCCCCGAATACACAAGAAGTATACATGGCCCTCGATGAAGCATTAAAACATTTGAAAGAAGTTATAGATCGGTAGAATAAATGCTGTGATTTTCAAAATGTTTTTGTTTTTAATGTGGCACCTTTTTTTAATGGTGGAGGAAGCAGTGATAGCTCAGTGGTTCTGACCTCTGCCTCTCATAAGGAAGTCGCGGGTTCGAATCCTGGGCACGTACCTCTAACTTTTTCGAGTTATGTTCGTTTTTAGGAAACTATATATCACTTGCTTAGTGTTGAAGGAAAACATCGTGAGGAAACCTGCATGCCTGAGAGTTCAAAGATGTTGTCGAAGGTGTGTGAAGCCCGCCAACCCGCACTTGGCCAGCGTGGTTGGCTATGGCCAAACCCCTCTCAGACTCAGAGGAGACCCGTGGCCAGCAGTGGGACATAAAAAGGGGTTGAGAGTAGGTAGGTAATGTTGCACCTAACTAATTAATATAAAAACTTTATGTTCAAAAAATACAGTAAGGCCGCCAAAACCTTCTATGCATGATGGAGAGAAATAAGCTGCGATGGAGCGCTCTTGCCTAGAAAATGCCTATTCACTTTTCTCTTGAAGGCATCAAGATTGTAGGTACTTGTCTGGGAACACAGAGGCTGGCAGAGTTAATAATTGTAATACCTAGTTTATCTTATATAGAATGTGTTAAAAAATACCAGGAACAAAATACTACGCAAACAAAATCCCCAATTCGTAAATTACCTACCGGATCTTAGAGAATGGATGTCATTTCACAATTCAACGCTTCAGCAATTTTCACCGTCATCTTCCATTATTCATGTGACGTAACGATGATATATAACGTGTCATTAAGTCTCTTACCTGATCCGAATTCGTGGCGTCATAAACATTTTCATTCGTCATTTTTCGCCTCATTCATCTCTGGTTAATCTCCGTAAGTAAAATTGATGGATCGCGGTAATATAGGTGGGTCTTTAATATGTTTATATTATTATTCATTTTGGTTTATTAATCAACTTCGTAAGTAGAAGTCAAGCCTGTTCGTTTTGCTTAACTATTAAAAATACTACATCAATTCTTTAGCTGTATTGAAATTTGTAACGTTAATGGAGGCAACACAAAAATACTTAGATGCTTTTGCATTTTAAAATTTTAAAACAAAATACTAACGTAAAACTCAGCAGACGGTATAGTCTACATTTTTTTAACAAAGTTTTATCCAAACTTTTCTTCTTTTCTTTAGTATCAGACGTTAAGGGTACTGTAACTGCATCTTTTTCACACGAGTCTTCGTAAAACCGGAAAAGCTAAATTACGACCTTAAGCCCTTTGTATAAAAACACAAAGCCAGCCGACTTTACTCCAGACATGTCTGATAAACAAAGGAAAAGCATCTGCGAGTGCGTGCTAGGTTTTAGATACGCTACATTAATTCCTAGGACCGCAAGCCTACTGTCTCGAGTACTAACTGTGAAATCAAAAAGTCTTATGAACTAATGCGAACTTTTTAATAAACGACTTTATAAATTCGTAGAATAGAGCTCAAAAAATGTTTTAATTTTTGGGTAGAAAGGCTTACCGACTCTATCGGGACGAGTCGGGTTTTGTATGGTAAAAAGGGAGGATTTCGATCGTAAAGGAAAACGTATGTTGCGGTAATGATGAGAAAAATAGGTTCCGTTTTTTCGATGACTGAGCATTTTATTTATTGTACCCAGTCAAGGAGTGTTTAAAGTAGGAATGTTTAAGGTATAAAATAATAACATAAGTCACATTTTTGTATTATTTGGTACCCATATTTGACTACAAAACAGATTCCATACTTAAGTTTAGTTTCAGAGTTTTGAGTTTGGATGACATTATTTTAGGCTTCTCTTTTGGGTCTGTTTTAACGTTTAAGGATGTCCGTTGGATGTATAATTGTATAGAGAGGCTTTGAATAAGGTTATAAGGCCTCCCGAATTGACTTTGATTTTTCAAGTCTGTATAGTGTAGGTAAAGAGCCAAGGTGTACTTTGAATTGATTGGTTAAACCGTTCATACATCGTGATCGTTGGATACACTGTCATAATCAAACATATTCCTAATATATTATACTTATTAATAATAAATAGACTACTAACAATGAATCAAAGTCAAGTCAAACATACAGGCTCTTGCGAACGTCGGCATGACATTTCTTGCAAAGTAATGGTGATAACTACAAGAAATCATAATATGGATATCAGTTTAAGGAATCAATAAATGTTTCCTTAACCTTTTATCTACATTCTATTCAAAAGTCTATGTCTAGCTCTGTAAACTGTTCAAGTATAGTGTTAAAAGTCGGTCTTATTTTCTATACGTTAGTAGAAACCGCAGAAATCTACTGCATTCCGTAGTAGACTGCATTGCTGAATCTCTGACCGTAAGAACGTTAGATAGGATTCCAGTGCCATTGCTAGCGTATGTGTGCTAATTATTTATTATTAGCTTTGCATTAGGTATTCCTAAATATTTCTCTTTACGTAAGTGCATTATAATTTAGTAAAAATATTCACCATAGATTGACTCTTACCTGCTCCGAGGTCGTAGTCGAGAAGACATCCAAAATTCGCATTCTGAGAAGAAATCCAAAAGCATCGTCGCGGTCGTACGAGTAAGTAGTTAACCCGTGATGTTTAAACCCAAAATTATGATGTAATGTAAGAAGATGACACTGTAGACTTTTTTGTTAATGTTCCTTCATGAATATACTCTGGATGGATTTCTAAGAACACGCATCTTCACTCCTCTAATATAAAGATGGCTGCTAACCGTGACGCCATCTAAAGATGCTTACGCAGAGCAGAGATTTATTTCAGAGCTCTGAAGTGTTGAAACTCTGACAGTATTAGGAACTTAGTAGGACTCTGACAGGTTAGAGATTTTTCTAAATTCTTCACATCAGAACGCCAGATACTAAAAAAGCAAGATTTTTTCTTATAAAATGATATATAGAAGAAACATACATAAAAATGTGAACAGTGGTGCAGTGTGTAAAATTTGTGCAGTATAAAAAATATAGTTTATGTTTTCTTTTCAAGCCGCTTTGTTACAAACACTGTATATGAGAATTTTTTATCATTAGAAAGATGGAACCCTAATATCTGAAGAATGCTATCTTTAACCATGTCAATCTTTACGTATTATCAGAGACGTGATAAAAAATGGCTTCACTTGACAGTTTGGTTTCGCGTTACATTCAAAGGATCGAAGTGGCGAGACGCATACGTCACGTGACCCCGGACGATCTGTTTCCATTGTCTTTTAAGTATCATGAATCCACATCATATCCTCTATGACAATGTTCTCGAAAAACAAAATTTTTATTTAAATAAGTTCAATACAAAGAAGACAACCAAAAGCGTGGCAATGAATGATGAAAATTTTTGCAATTAGTTATCTCAAATCTATTCATTTAATTGTTTGGTAGTTTACCAAACAACTGATGAACTAACGGCGGTTTGGGAACTTTCGTTACTTTAGTTCATAACTCATTACTAACGTTACCTACCTCTTTAGTTCCGCACGTGAGGTATACGTAATAAATATTTATTAAGTTTATTTTCTGACTGATCTATAATATCCAAATAATATCAGTCAATCAGTAAATCAGCCAGGCAGACACTTTATACAAGCTATTGACGTTTGCCGTTGTCGGTGGCAATAGGGAAAATTCTCTATTACCACCGCAATTGGCAATTGTTATGCCTGAGGACCGCTTGTGATCCGAGCGTGTATCGTCAGAACTATTACCGCTACAATCACTCTCCCCTAAGACTCTGAGTCGTGTGTCGTCATGGAGCGTGTCAACAGCGTGCAGCAGTGTGAATTGGAAGTGCGTGGTTACGCCATCTATCGTCAGCTATCGAAGAATGCTACAGACATATTCCTTCCCGTTGGGGCAGTACGTCTATTGACAGTGGAAACATGCACCGTTCTGTCCATTTACGCCTGTAAAGGGTAGCCGCAGCAGTAATTGTCGTTAAATTCTATGAATTATGCGCGGTCACTTCGTTATTAAGCTTTTATAGTGTTGTCAATTGTCCACCGGTGGAGCTGATTGTGGACTTAATGCTTTAATGCCACTTGCATCCTAATAATATTATAAAGGCGAAAGTTTGTGTGTGTGTATGTTTGTTACTCCTTCACGGCTCAACTACTGAACCGATTTAGCTGAAATTTGGAACATAGGTAGCTTATAACCCGGATTAAAACATAGGCTACTTTTTATCCCGGAAAAATCCGTAGTTCCCGTGGGATACTCAAAATACCAACTTTTCTAGAGCAATCTATAGCTACATCTATAGATAAATTGTTCAAGCGAACTTGCTTGAAAGCATGTTTAAAGGTTGGAATAGGGAACGATAACGGGAAAATGACGTTTCCCTTAGGATACATGAAAAAGCGAATTTGACGCGGGCGGGGCCGCGGGCAAAAGCTGAATCTTTTATCACTATAAATGTGAAAATGGCCACTATGTAGGTTCTGAACATAGCACTTTACGCATTTAACAAGTGTGTTTTAGTTGAACAAGGGGATATGGGATAGTAATGCTATAAATAATAATGCTATAATGCTATAAATAATGCATAATGTTATAAATGTGAAAATGGGTACCCGTATTATAGGTTCCGATATTACAACTGTTTCGCTATTAGCATTGTGTTTTAGTTGAGCAATGAGATACAGGTTAATAATATTATAACTATGAAAACGGGTACCTTTATGATATAGGTTCTGAACTAACATCTGTTTCGTTACTGACAATGTATGTTTTAGTTGAGCTGTGGGATATGGTATAGTAATTAGTAATGCTATAAATGTGGAAATGGGTACCTACCCATAAAGGTTCTGAAAGTACAATTGTTTCGCTATTTATAATGTGTGTTTTGGTTAAGCAATGGGATACAGCCTACAGGTTAATAATGCTAAAAAGGTGTTCCTGTATAGTTTCTGATATTAAAACTGTTTCGCTATTAAAAATATGTGTTTTAGTTGAGCAATAGAATATGTGATAGTAATTATGCAATAAATGCGAAAATGGATACCTATAAGGTAAAGGTTCTGAAAATATTTCACTCTTAAGCGGATACGTTGATTTTATTTTCGTCCTTCTCACTCTTATGAATACGTTGGTGGGTTAGGTTAGGTTAGGTTAGTATGCAGCGTTGCGGAAGAATATAACAGAAAAAGGTTGTTTTACCTAATTACTTCAAAAACTAAGCCAGTTATTTAAATGTCGTTCTGAGCGTTTTTGGGAATTATTTTTTACCGATACATTAAAACAAAAATTACAATTATGTCCATCGTAGTTTTCGATGGAAATTAGAAAAATTGAGATTTTGGAGCAATTTTTGGGAAAACTTTTTGGCGAGAAATTTTTATCCAATCGTGTTTCTGAAGTTAGGTTAACACATATGCTGTTTTTTTCCCAGAAAATCCAGGACTCCCACGGGATTTGTAAAACCCCGAAATTCACGCGGGCGAAGCCGCGGGCAAAAGCTAGTTCATGATAACTTTTATAGCGTGGATACACGATACATTTAAACTGTGCTTTTGTTTACATTCCTACAATACGGAATTTATCATTAATTAGGCTTAGGTTGTTTTTTTCTGTTATACATAGATTACTAATTACGCAGGGAGGTCACAAGTTCAAATCCCGCCAAGCGACTCTTTGGCAATTTTATTTAGGTAATTATAATTCCTTAATTGGGTCAATTCTGGTCTAGTGGGAGGCTTTGGTCGCGGTAAGTTCATTAAAATATACATACATACAAACATACAGGTCGAATACAGAACCTCCTTTTTTGAAGTCGGTTAAAAATAAAACAACTCCTTTTTGCATTTCATTGAGTTTAAAGTTTTTGTCATAAAAAGTAACAATCTATCAATAGATAACAATAGTAAAGATAGGCTGATCCGAACATTTTCATTTCAATATATTAAACCTTCTTCATACAAGCAAACAGTAGCGTCATCTGTCAAAATCTCCGCCGCCGCCGTTGACCGAACTACCGCGTGGCCTTATACTGTTGGTACTAATGACACCCATAAACTGGCGACATTTTTTCGCGCTGTTCGCCGTCTCTTTACTATACAAGTCTGTGAATCTATCACTAATTTCACACACATCAGTATACAACGTTCCTGATAAAATAGTTTACAGTTGCCAGGTGGTCTAACTTAAAATGCCTTCGAGAGTAACTGCGTATACTGCGCTAACTGCCAGCTTTTAGGATAAAATTTTACGATGCAACATCGATGGTGAAATCAACCCACGAAAAGCTGCGCTGCAGTAATAGACCGACCAGGGTAGCCTTTAAAAATGGTAAAATGTGAAAAAAACCATTATAAAAGTTTTGTGAGAAAATCCAATTACGAGTATATTTTGTAGTTGCAATAAAATTGTAGAGGATTGAAGTTATTAAAGCTAAATAATTTTACATAATTTTCTTTACATCCTGATAGTAATATATTTTGATCTTTTTTGAAAATGTCAATATCAAAATTAGATGTCCAAGAATATCTGGAACAGATAAACGGATGACGTGATTTTTTGCACAGACATGTGTACTTTGTTGAACATCCGCAAAATGAGTAGGTTGTTTTTTAGTTGTTTATACGGGATTTGTGAAAATCCGATATTATCACGGGTGCAGCCGCTAGCAACAGCTAGTGAATTACCTTGAAATTCATATTATTATTCTGTCCTTATACTTACCTTACCTGTAAAGTTGTGTGAAGTATAAATTATACTTCCCCAAAACATTTCAAAGTCTAATTAAAAATACTCAGTCCCCGAATTGCTCGTCACGGGGTTTCGTAATCTAATTTATTTGGGCGTAAGTGAGAGGAATCACGTATTCAAAACACGCTGTCACCCCTGTTTCGTCGTCGAAGGCATACTTTGTACATTTTGAAAAATTCTTCTCAATGGAATATTAAAGTAATTATCTTTTATTATTTTATTATATTACTTCACACATATGGTATTTCATAATATAATATCTACGTAAAAAACATATCACTTGATGAGATTTAAACCATGCATTTCTTAGCTATCGTTATATACTGTTTTACTCATTAGAAGTTAGTACTTTACTGAAACTTCAATTGGTGGTAAATGAAAAATGCAGCTGAAGATCATATCTTTCTAAAATTGTTGCTTCACAGTATTACATCGAAAAGCTAAAGCTAATTTTGTCGGTGGGGTGGTAAACAGCCGTAGCTCCCATACAGTTCTCCCAATTTGAGATTAGTTCTAAGTTACCAAACTCGTTTCTTTCCGTTCCATCCATCGAATCGAAATATATCATTTGGCTACGGTTTTTGTTATGACATAATATATACCTTCAGGATTCTCTAGGTCGATGATGCTTGTACGTATAAAATAAAAGCATCTAGAATTCTAGACCAATCCATTGCCATTACAAACAATTTTCTATTCAATCTGCTAAGCACTGTTGCAGCGGAGTGTATCGGCAATTGGAACGGATTACGGCTGGGTATCTCACTGCTACCTTTATTGCAGGAAGTTGATAGGTGCTTTTCTTACAGTACTAAAGGTACTTATATAATGGATTTAATCATATTTTATAGATACACCTTCAACTAGAATTCGATCGAGCTTGCTAGTTAATAGTTCCATTAACAAGCAAGCTCGATCGAATTCCAATACTATTTTCCTGGAAGGCAACAATGCCTATAAAACTTGAAAGCATTTCTTTTTATTATTTTCTTTAATCTGTCATCTATTTGCGTTGTTTTTTTAACGATTTCTATGGGTTCCGTAAGATTAGGAATATTATTTGAAGAGCGATGTAACTCATGAATCGTTAAATCCAGTTTTATACACGAATTTCAGATATAAGTCTGATAATAGTATCTAAGTACATACCTTCCGATATTGTCAAGTTTTAAATCTTAGTCTACAGTCTACACACCATAAGGGCTTGTATTAGTATAGTTAGTTCTCACAGCGATATAAATCTTTGGTTCTCACTAATTAATTATTATTATACTTGCAAAAAAATGAAGAAAATATGTTTTAGCTTCTCAAACTTAATTGTTCCAACATTAAAATTTTCCTTGTAAGTAATTAATTATTACGTTTCTATTAAATTGGGCTTATACTGTATCGTTAGTTATGAACTCGCACTGGGTTATTAACTAATATAATATATTGACATGATACCATACCAAATTAGGTTGGTAACTAGTGATAAGATAATATAAAAATACAACGATTTAGCAAAAGTAGGATTTTTGTCTCCGACCCAGTGCGAGTTGCTAACTAACGATGCAGAATAATCTCACAGATTCACAAGTCGCGAAGGTCTTTACACCGAATAAGTTCAGACATCTTTGCATGATAAATACTCAATGTAAACCGGTATTTGTATGTTAATTAGTGGAGTGCGTCTGTATAGAGACTTATTATCGCCTCTACATGATCGGGTTATGGTCATTTTCAAGTCCAATCATCAAGTAATGCTCATGTCAAACTTCAAAGTGATATAATGACAGTTGGCAAACTGTATGGACGAGGTGCGCACGCGCACGGCGCGAGTGTTTTTCGTGGTAAAATTATAATATTCACCGACTTTTGTTTACATAATGGAATGGTTTATCACGGAAAACGGTAAGTATAATACTTTTAATATTTTTATAATCAACGAGTATTATTTCGTATGGCCGCTATAAAATAATTTATATTGATAACGGATTGATCGTACATTCTACGTTTTTAGCTCGAAATGTGTCGAGGTTGACCCACATTTCTTGGTTTTACTTTGATTATTCATTTGATTTACTTTGATTCGGATTATTAAGGTTATGGAACGTACTTAACTGGGACGAGAAGAGCATGCCATAGTCTAAATTATATTTTTATTATTTATTCCAGGAAAATACAGAATAGAATCACTGTCACCTGCCACCATCCCCGGGGCGTTGAGAGTAAGTACTATGACATAAGTGCTTATTACTTTCTCCGGTCTCGCACAGTGCGAAATGCATTTTCCGCTAGACAAAATTAAATTGTTCCTAATTGTTGCAATTATGTCTTCATTTCATTTCTCTTGAGAATGCGAGAAATAACACTGTTTTTGTATTTATCAATTTCGTTCTAACCATCATCACCTTACCCTAAATAAGCGAATTTCAAGTCAGCTAAGAGACTTGTCAAGATTTGCGTCCATGGAAGGCAGAGGTTAGATTTGATTTTGTGAAAAATATTAATATCCGTACCACCATCTCATAAATCAGTAATGTACACTCACACTAGGTACCTATACAAGTTAGTACTTGACTGCAATCTCACCTGATGGTAAGTGATGATGCAGCCGAAGATGTTAACGTACTAACTTAGAAGGAGTAAGTAAAGTCACTCCAACGGTTTCTACACAGCATCGCACCGGAACGTTAAATCGCTTGCTGCATCTTTGCTGGTAGGGTGGTAGCTAGCCACGGTCAAAGCCTCCCACCAGACCAGACCTGAGCCAATTTAGAAATTATAAAATTACTAAGTAGCCCGTGGTGGGAATCGAACCCGCGACCTCCCACTGGAATCCGAGCGCGCGTGCCTTGCGCCAGGTAGGTCGGCAAAAATGTTGCTATACTGTTTTGACATTTTCATGTAACTATGTTTGTGAAACTATGAAAATATTAGGTCACTGAAAGTCGCTTAAATAACCATTTAGCCCGTTCATTTCGTATTGAGGTCGTCAATGCGTGCATGATTAAAGCACATAATACCTCTGACTTGCAGGTTATAAGAGATGCATTCTGCCAAGACGAATACGTATCGATAGGCGCTGAGGTAAACAAGAATCTCAAAGCTGCAGAGGAACTCCTGGAGCTTTGTGCTGATGCTGCGCTGGACGGAGTGTCTTTGGTAGCTGTTGATATAGGCACTGGAGAGGTGGTTGCGGTTTCATTTAACAAAATACAGGTTAGTAAGTATCTAAGGGAAATGCCTCGGAGGAAGTTTTGATTATATGACCCCAAGGGTTAAGTATATAATATTTATTTAACCCTTGGGGTTATATATATGATTTCCTCGGGAAACGGTACATACACGGTACAAATATGTAACTCTCTAATAAGAAGGCATGTCATGGATTAACTTAAAGGTTACTTCCAGAACGACGAGTGCAGGCAACAGCTAGTGCCAAATATAAGTCCGGTTTCCATCGAAGCGGAACTGTGTTTGAATAACCAATCAGATTTCGTTATTTCGACATTTCCTCTCGCCTCAGTTTCGGAGATGTCAAAATGACGAAATCTGATTGGTTACTCAAACACAGCTCCACTCCACTCCGCTTTTATGGAAACCGGGCCTTAGCATACTGGTCGCAATATATCGCTGCAATACAATAGGACATCATCTGTTTCCCGATAGGCCTGACGCAAAGCCTTAAAAAATTAGTAAATATTATAAAATATCACATCCTCACGAAATATTGAATCCATCGTACGAATTTAGATGCCTATACAATACTTATGGCGTGAAATAAAAAATCATTTTTTGCAGACTCAGACAACGGATGCATCGGAAAAGCCATTCTTCGAAATATTCGCCGAGGAGCGCTGCACGCAGGCTTCATCACGCTCTCTGATACAATTTATGGCCGACGTCGATGCGAGGTGCAATTTTTTCGAAAAGTAAGCTTTTTTTAATTGAAATTGAAAAATTTTCTATAAACTGCTAACTTATTCTTCTTACTGTAGAAGCTTTGTTTACGTGGAATGGTGCCAAATTGTTGATGGTGCGGTGATGTAGAAAAATGCCCAGAAAGTGGTTTTACGCTCATCACATAACACAAACTTTTCCTAGTTGTAGGAATCGAACCCACGACCCCTGACACAGAAGCAGGCCTTGTTCACTTGTCACGTGATCAAGATCGCTACAGGTAGCCGTTAAGACGGACCGATTTCCGACGGCTGCCGCGCGCCGGCTAGGTTGCACGCGTCAGTTGTTTTACGGTTTATTTCAAGCGCTGCGTGTGCCCGATTACGAGGTAGTCCTAGTGCGTCGAAAGAGATAAAGTTACACGATAGAAAGAGAGCACAACTTTAGGTGTATAGTGGAGGCGGTGTCAGGCGCTATTGCAAACTGAATTGCACTTTTTTGTGTCAGCGCTAGGGTCGCTATTTCTTTAAATTAAAAAGGTACTATAATTGTATTTCGTGACAGAAGTAACTGCGTCAATTGGTCGGCAATGTGAAATAAAGCGTATTGATTTTAAATTTCAATTTTCACAGATTTGGAGTCGACTGCAGCCTTGAAATAATGTTCCTAGCGACACTCCGTGAACACAGAAAACAAAAACTAGCTACGTTATTATGCAAATACTCAATTGATGTAGCGAGAAAAATAAAAGATGGCCCATTTGCACCGATAGCCGTGAAAGATCTCGGGCCAGGATATACCCATTTACAACCGCGAAAGCCCATTGAAACGTATCCAAAGATTTGCCAAGCTATTTGGACTTCGGAGGGCTCCCAGAAAATTGGGAAAGTATTAAATTTCACCGTGCACTTGACAGTACCTCTTTCGGAATTTGTATACGATGGAAAAACTTATTCGGAGCGTATTGGGGACAAATCTGCATTTTGTGAAGTAGCTGCTTTAACTCTGTGATATGAAATGGAAACTGTAAATTCTTTTTCAGTAAATACTAGGTATACCTGTTAAATAAATAGTTTTACATGCGTAGAAAAAATGCTAAACAGTATAAAACTTGAGTTTCATTGCCACTCAATTTGTAAAATTTTATTATTATAAATTGATTCTCGGAATAAGGGTATTATAATTCCCTTAAATCGTAAATATTTTACAATTGCATACATTATTAACTACTAACTAAGTGTTATTTAATTCATAATATATCAAATCCTAATGCATAATAATGCGTTCAGAATTTATGTTATAATCTTTTATTTCTTTTACTTGATATTTATATAACAATAAAATACCCATGGAAGTTTTAATATACTTGCTCTTATGGATATTTTAACTAAGAATAGGATTGGAGCAATTCCGCATCTTCGGTAAGCAGAGTATACAATAAGACTCCTAAAGATTAATTAAAATCAGGAATTAAAATCAAGTTTATTCAAGTTATTGATTAATAGGCATTTCTTATAGCGCGTCATCAAACACAGTCTCGCTTTTCTTCACGTCCAGCGGGTTAGAGGCTTTAACTTAAGCATTCTCATCATTCACCATTCCAGGAGACCTATGTCCAGGTGTAAATCCTAATTTTTCTTTAACTCACCGGTCACAGAAACGCAAGAAATGGCGTGCTTTTGATGAAGCGCCATGCCCAACAAAATATTACTTCCCCACAGAAACTTCAATTTAGTTATCTGTCAAACTGAATCATTCAGTAAACAGATGTTATAATTAGATAAGCAAGATCCAAATTCCAAACTTGTTTACAAGGAACGTAGGATATCGGGGGTTTTGATGGAATCAGTTAACTTTGAACAAATTGGTTCTTGTTGATTGGTTTACTTCCACTGCTGTGTACTACGGGCTGGCGGGTGTCAACCGTCGTGTTGTGGTTCATCCATAAATCGCTCATTGTTGTCACGTTGTTCATGGGATGGGAGTATTGATCCACTAGCGTTTATTAGCAACTCATTTTATTCGTTTATTCATTTTCTTTTAATTTTTTTTTTTTTATAACTGTAAAGGTGACTTTACGTTTGACTATAATTTCACCTGATAGAAAATGATACAGTCTAGGTGGAGCGTGATTACCTAGGAAATACCTACTCACTTCTGATTTGAACCCAAGTTATTCCAGATCTTTGCAGTGCATAGCGAACGAGTAAAAAAAACTGCTTCGTACGTGTCGTGTAGGTGTGAATGTCAAATCTTGAGATTATTGTCGCAAATGAATTTTATTTCTAGCAATTTTTCTAACGCGTGTTGGGATATAAAATATATCTTGGGTGTCACTGGTAGCGATTTTGTATTCTCGTAGTTAGAGTCTCCAATCTCCAAATGTAGCGCGCCTAAAAACCTACTTTCTCTTTCATTATGGTACGGTTGGAAAGGTACAACACTAGCCTTTAGGAATAGTTCTAAACTTTTCCACAGGTGTCAACCTTACTGAAGGGAAATGCACATTTTAAGAAAATAAGAATCAGTTTCATTGGGTAAACACATAAAATTTTTGTTACGATAAACCAAACATTATATTATTATGTTTTTAATCATAATAATTAATACGTTTTTATGAGTGATTAAATCGTACTTAAAAACTTGTTTTTCTAAAACATGAATTGCGCATAATTGAAAATCGAGACTACAAACGACTCGCCATTCAAGATGCAATAACTGAAATAATGATCAATTAACGAATCCCTTTAAAAGAAAATAGTAGAAGCCCCTCGTTTTGTTTATTCTATTGCTTTCAAGTTTTAAAAATAATTTAAAAAAGTCTTTGTTAGTTTATGTAATACATAATTATCTGCAATTATAATTGGCATTGAATTAATTTCTGTATTCAAAATGCTACATCGTGCTATTTCGATGATAACAAGCGTTTTATTTTTAGCACAATAATGGCATATTTCGTATGGACATTTTAATAAAAACAGTATTCGAATTCATAACTGTGGACATTAAGATAATGAAAGTCACGAGAAAAAATACCAGTTGTAAGGTCAGGTCGTTACAGAGGCCATTAGGGACGCCGCGTAGTCTTAGAACCTCCTTTACGATCCACTCGTAAAGTAAATATCCGCTGATCCCCAAAAGATGTTCGCGGCGGGCTGGGGCGGTTTATAGAGGTTTTATGTATGAATTAATTTTTATTCCAGTTTGGGGAGCACAATTCCTCCTATTAACATACATTGTCACATCTTTAGTGATATGTGCTTAATTCCGAATACAATTGCTAGCGATTCTGTTTTGGAGTCTCTTTTAGCTCATCTAAAAATAATAATTTATCCCTTTTACAAAGTATGCTTAAAAATTTAGGTAATACTGTTGGTATTTCTCAAGACTTATGTCTTTCTACTGCAAGAGTCGTTTCGAAAGGAATTTTAGTAGATTTTCGATGCACTAAATTTAGAGACTTTAAAGCGGAATTGTTACCATTTTCTAGTCAACCAAAATTTTAATAGCATACTTTATTCATATTAAAGAAACGTCGGGACAGCTTCCAATATACAATATCACAATGCAAGCACTTGATAATAAAATTATTTTGCATGAAATGTTAATGTTCATCATTATAATAAATACTTATTGGACCTCTAGACCCAAGACAAGATGAAAAACAAAAGATGTTGGTAATGTTTTATGGTAGCGACCAATTTGGTCGAAATTATTCAAACATCGACAACAAACAAGGATAGAGAATTAAATTTTCATGATGGTATCGGCAGGATCAGTAGCCACTTAGGATGCTTTAAATTGTAAGTATAATGAGAAAATCAAAGTTATTTTTCGTATTAGTACAGTCCTGCTTTCTGCAACCAATAAATTAAAAGATATCTAGTTATGGGCGGTTCTAAAGATCAGCTATTAGGGAAATAGGAAACTGAATATCGTTAAAAACTTGAATTGCTATCTCCAGCAGGCGAGCTCTTGGCAAGCTTAAGTTTAACAATATAATAATAAACATCTGAAGACTCATCAAAGTTCGACGCAAAACTATTTCTATTCGAGTTGCAAATCGATTGGGGATCAGGGAACAATTGAAAGCAAAAATATATGCTTGCAACTCCTTTTTCTTAGCTGCGACTATTGTAAAATATTTTACTCTATATTTTTACATAGTTGCAGTGATATTGTGATAGCATTTTACTGAGAGATCTAAGTTTCAAATCCTAGGGTGCTTCTTTAAAGTCATGTCATTTAATAAATTAAGTACACACAAAAATTTACAGATATGTAACATAAAAAATTGGGATCTACTTACTATTGGAATGTTATGTTTCTATTCGGTGCTGTTTGTTAGCTGCAATAAGATATATGTATAAGTCAAAAGTTATGATGAAACTGTACCTGGTTTGCAAAATCCAGGCGTCCTCTCTAATTTGTATTGATAAAAATAGATCTGCTATAGAATTTTCTGATCTGAAAGCCTAGCCTCAGGCCAAGGGTATCTCTTTAATTGGAAAATTCTTGAACGGACTTTGCGGAATTTTCTGATAACCCATGCATAGACAGTTTATACAATGTGCGCAGTATTTAAAAGCCAAATGCGAGTCGAACTCGTGCACGAAAGGTTCCGTACTATTAAAAATAAATGAAAATAAAAATAGCTTTTATTTCTCCGATCAATTTTGTTGGTAATACTGCTGGAGTATATAAATTATATAAATACATTTAAAGATCAGATTATCCTTGGACATACTCCTCCTCTATAGTCTGCCATTTCTTTCTATCCATGCCCCCCTGCGCCGTCCCCGCGGCAAGTCATCTTCCCATCCAATTCTCGGTCGTCCTCTTGTTTTCTAACCGTCCCTAGAGTACCAGAACATAACTTGTTTGATCCATTTCTCTTTTTGAGATCTGATTATAAGCCCAATCCAAGGCCATTTAAGTCTCTTAATTTTCTTTGAAACATCGCACTCGTGATCTTTCTAATATTTGTCAGTCTCCACTTGTCTTTCAATATAATGTGCAGCATGCTTCTGTCTATCCCCTGTTGGCAAAGTTTTAGTTTTTGGCAGTGTGCCTTTGTCAGGCCCCACGTTTGGCATCCATAAGTAAGTATTGGCAGGATGCAATATGAGATGCGCTATGAAGATGCGCTGGAGCAGAGAGAGAGAAATGCGCAGCTCGAGCTATGCGATGTATCGATTGTAGGGACGTACTGTAGGTACTCTGCTCTGCACATAGCTACACCACTCTCGACGGCCCATTGCAGGCATCCATAGCACGCATCCTTCCATATAAAGAACATATCTTGTTTTCACCAGTGCTAAGCTATGTGCACCAATGATATGATTGGTGTAGGTATATTAAACATAGCACATCTCCTCTGGTGAAAAAGTAGCCTATACGCAGGCAAATAATCATCAGGAATAATACAGAAAATAATATTCACCTAATACCTATTGCATATTTTCGGAGAAGAAAACTCTTGTTTCATAATATTATAGTTCACTGGTCCATAAAATCATAAGAAACTTGAACGAAAATAAAGGTACTCGTAGTTAAAGTACAAGTCGTACATTCAAACATCAATTTAGGAATTGGAAAATATTTCAGGACCATCGGAGCATTAAATAGAGATATCGAATAAGTGTTCTTTATTATTAAGTTCTAAGAATTCTCAGAAGATCGTCATAATATGAATATGTGAAATAACCATTAACTCAATACAAGTAAACTTAATCATATTATTGTTGTATTGTTTGACAATGCAGCAAATAAAAGACGTTTGTCACACAGCATCGCACTTCTTTGAACCTGGAACTTTATAGAAGTATACAAAGTAGGTCGTCAAATAGTTTGGATATCACGATATTTCAACGTCGACGTACGTAATTTGCATTGGGTAACTTGGAGCAAATTGGTTTTCGTTGTTAATTGATTCGGACCCGATGTTGGATTCCTCGAACTTGTTAGAAGTAGTGCTATTATCATTAGTCTATGGATCTAATATTTATTATGCTAGTCTTTGGCAACACTGTAATCAATATTTTACTATGGCATCCCAGGTCGTTCTCGTTGATACACTTTTTGCAATAAATCATCATGGCGTCGCATTACGTGTTTAATTTAAAAGTCTTAATGAAGAACCCATAAGAACATTACATGGTGTCAGGTGTGTTCTTCAAATTCGAAGAAGTAAAGAGTCGTCAAAGAAAAAGTCATCGGTCGTCGAGCAATAGTCAGTCGAAAAAACACCAACAAACACGTGAGTCATGGCGGAAAAATTAGAATCAAAAAAGGCACCGCCACCGCGTTCTGCTATCACAGAAGACGAGAATGTGCCGCATAAAAGATTAAATATTGTCGGAAACATAAAGCCAATGAGCTTAGATGGCAATTTATCTCAAAATTGGAAGAAATGGTTTCAATCGTTCACCATCTTTCTCAAAGCAAGTGGTATCTATGACGAAAATGATTCCAGAAAAGTCGCGGTATTATTACATTTTATAGGAACAGAATGCATAGAAATCTTTAATACTTTCAACTTCGATATAGAAAAAATCACCTACAAAGAGCTCGTTACAAAGTTTGAGCAATATTTTGTACCGAAGAAAAATATTACATACGAGTGTTATCAATTTTTTACTACACGTCAGAAGTCTGATGAAAGCCTGGAAGATTTCCTGACTTCGCTTATAAACAAAAGCAAATCTTGTGAGTTCGGTGATTTACAGGATAGAATGATCAAGGACATCTATATAACTAACATGCATGAAAACTATCAACACGTCCGAGAGAAACTTTTACTCGAAGAGGATTTAACGTTAGACAGGGCAAGAACATTATCTAAAAGTATTGTGTCGGCGAGATCACAAGCAGCTGAATTCAAAGGATCTTCAGTCTTTTACCAACAGTCATCGTCTCAGTCTTCAGCGAGAGGGAGGTCTAGAGCCAGATCACAGTCCAGAACAAGGTCTCAGTCCAGGTCAAGGTATCAGTCAAGGCCAGTAAGTCAAGAACAAACAAAGTGTACCCGTTGTGGCCAGGTCCACAAGTACAAGTGTCCCGCTACAAATGCGAAGTGCAGAAAGTGCCATGTTAGAGGACATTATGAGGCTTTCTGTAGGTCAAATAGAGTAAGATTAGTTGATGTACAGGATTCAGACTTGGATCAAGGTAATAAGTCAAATTATTTCTTTGTCGGACATTTAAATTCAAAATCTTCAAATTCTGAATGGAGTCTTAACCTTACTATTAATAACAAAACTGTAACTTGTATCTTGGACACAGGCAGTGATTCAAATGTCATGTCATATCATGTATTTCAGTCCTTAAATGTCATAGGAAAGTGGTCACCATGTCATGCCAAAGTAACATCTTACTGTGGTAATAGGATACCTATACTAGGTCAACAAAGACTTGAATGTATCTATTATATAAATAGTCAACCCCAGTCTAAAATGATTAATTTTATTATTGCAAATGTGTCTTCTCCAACTGTCATTGGTAAAAATACTTGTTCAGAATTAGGTCTTGTCAAAAGAGTTTTTAATGTTTCAGAATCGAATAATCAGTCACAGTCATATAATCAGTCACAGTCATGTAATAATGAACAGTCATATTTACAGTCATACTATGTTAATAAAAATAATAATACTTTACAGAGTCTATTGTCAAACTATAAATCTGTATTTGATGGATTGGGCTGTCTACCTGGTGAGTGTCACATCACTGTCAACACGGATGTTCGTCCTAAAATTGATCCACCGCGGAAAATTCCATTCTCATTACATGATAAACTGAAGAAGGAATTGGACAATATGGAAAGTATGGATGTCATCACAAAAGTAACCGAGCCTACAGCATGGGTAAGTTCCCTTATATTAGTTGAAAAGAAAAATGGCAAACTTCGAGTCTGTCTGGACCCAAGAAACTTAAATAAAGCAATATGTCGATCACATTATCCAATACCTACCATTGACTTCGTAAGGTCAAAGCTACATGGAGCGTCATGTTTTACTACTCTTGATGCAAGTAGTGGATTTTGGGTTATACGTCTGGATACTGAGAGCTCAAAGTTATGTACATTTAACACCCCATTTGGCCGCTACAGATTTAAAAGGCTTCCATTTGGTATTAATTGTGCTCCTGAGATATTTCATAGAATTATGACAGAAATATTTGGTGTATTACCCGGAGTTATAGTCTATGCGGATGATCTGTTAGTGTATGGCAAGGATCAAAAGGAACATGATAAGAATTTGGAAAGAGTTTTTAAGAAAGCTGTCGAAGTTAACCTAAAGTTTAATAAAAGTAAATGCAAATTCGGTTGCACAAAAGTTAAGTATTTAGGTCACATATTTTCAGAAAATGGAGTGTCGCCTGACCCAGAAAAAGTCAGAGCTATCAAAGATATGCCGTCTCCTACCTGTCTCAAGGATCTACAAAGATTTCTTGGTATTTTAAATTATTTGGGAGGATTTATAAAGAATCTAGCAGAGGAAACTGAGCCTCTCCGTCTATTATTGAAAAAGTCAAGTGAATGGTCATGGAATGATAGTTATGAAGCTACTTTTCAACGGCTAAAAAATATTATTTGTCAAGCACCAGTCTTATCACACTATAATGTCAAAAAAGGAGTCACATTGTCAGTCGATTCAAGTCAGTCAGCCGTTGGTTCAGTTTTACTTCAAGAGTCACATCCAATTTGTTATGCATCTAAAACATTGACATCTAGTCAAACCCGGATGGCACAAATAGAAAAAGAGCTATATGCTATTGTCTTTGGTTGTATTCGGTTTCATCAATATATTTATGGAAAAACAGTCACCGTTGAAACTGATCATCGTCCTTTAATTACTTTATTTAAAAAGCCATTAGCAGAAGTCCCATCACGTCTCCAGAGGCTAATGCTTAGAATACAGGCATATGATCTAAATGTTGAATACAAACCTGGTACTAAAATGTACATTGCGGATACATTATCACGTGCAGCTTTACCGGAGACCAGTGAAGATGAGCTGGATGAAGATGTTATGGTTCATGTCAACATGCTATTAAAAAACTTACCTATTTCAGAAGAACGTCTTCAGTGGCTTACCGAAGGCACAGTCAATGATGAGTCCTTACAGCTACTTAAGAAATATTATCGAGAAGGATGGCCTGAAAGAAGGTCAGCAGTCAACAAATTAGTCTTACCTTATTGGAACTGTCGTCATGAAATTCATTCTGTCGGAAATTTATTGTTGAAAGGAAACAGTCTTATTATTCCTAAAAAATTAAGGTCAGAAATTTTGAAAATAATACACAGTGGGCATCAAGGCATAGAAAAATCTAAAAATTTTGCAAGAGGAGTTGTGTATTGGCCATTAATGTCACATGATATACAGCAGACTGTGGAAAATTGTGAAATTTGTTTGTCACACAGGAGTGCTAATCAACCAGAACCACTGAAGTCACATAAAATTTGTTCTTTTCCATGGGAAAAGGTCGGGATAGATTATTTAAAATTCAAAAATCAAACTATACTAGTTGTCGAAGATTATTACTCCAATTATATAGAAATTGCAAATGTAAGTTCAACAGGGGCTAAAGCATTAATAAATGCGCTCAAACCTATATTTAGTCGCCACGGGATACCTCTAATTTTAAACTCAGATAATGGTCCACCGATGAACTCAGAAGAATTTAAGCAGTTCCTAGAGTCGTGGAACATCACACATACAACTTCTAGTCCATACCTGTCTCGCTCTAATGGATTAGTTGAGTCAGGAGTGAAAATAGTAAAACGCATACTTACAAAATGTGAAGAGTCAGGAGAAGATCCATATCTTGCATTATTACAATACAGGACAACACCGAGGAACAACTTACCGTCTCCTGCTGAGTTGCTTATGTCTCGACGTCTTAGAACACTTTTACCTACTGTCATGAAACATCTTCAACCTAAAGTCATGAGTCATAAAAGTTACAAGGAAATAAAACAACAAAATAATGATAAACAAAAATTTTATTATGATAAAAAAGCAAAAACATTACCTAAAGTGAAAAAAGGAGATAAAATTATGTTTAAGAAGACACCAGATTCAAGATGGCAGCCAGGAAAAATTGTTAAAGAATGTGAACAGCCTCGATCATTTATTGTTGAAGCTCCAGATGGTTCTACATATAGAAGAAATCGTCAGCACTTGTTATCGCCAGTGAAGGAAAGGATTATGCCGGAAAAGGGAGAAAGTCCAATAATAAGCAAAAGTGACAGTCCAAAGAAGGAAATGAGAATGGAAGAAAATATTAAAATTAAAGAAAATGTTGATGATGGTATAAAGAGAACAGGGAGTGGTAGACAGGTCAAACCTCCAGTTAGATTTGCAGATGTTATGTACAATTAGTTTCATTACTTATTTATTATATTTTTAATTTGTTCAGATTCTCTATACTAAATTTAAAGTCAGTGAATTTGTCTTAAGTTTTTGTAAACCATTAATTAAAAAATTAATTTGTCGTTGTCATAAGTCTTAAAGTCATTTAAAAAAAAAAAATAGAAAAAAGGAGATGTTAGAAGTAGTGCTATTATCATTAGTCTATGGATCTAATATTTATTATGCTAGTCTTTGGCAACACTGTAATCAATATTTTACTATGGCATCCCAGGTCGTTCTCGTTGATACACTTTTTGCAATAAATCATCATGGCGTCGCATTACGTGTTTAATTTAAAAGTCTTAATGAAGAACCCATAAGAACATTACAGAACTGTCGCCTGTCACGGAGCGATTATTCCATTAATCGGTTCCATAAATCCCTGATAAGCGCTCCAATGGATACAGGAATAAATGTATTTCAACTCTTCTTCAAAAATGAAACCGCTTTTTGAGCTTGATGTTCACTTTGATGGACTTACTTTGGTACCTTTAACTGCACCAAAAATTTGTGAGTTTGTATCTAGTGTGTTTTAGCTGGAAAGCTAGTTTTAGTGACTTTTTTCGAACAAAGCTTGTAGGAGATAATTGTCAAGATATCAGATTTAATATATTGGCTTCGATTCATATCAGGGTTGATTCATAACAGAGTCCTGGGGCCATAGAGTCATAGTGCCAAAAGATTCCTTCGAGAGCTTTCCCCGCGGTTAATAGCCTCAACTGGTGACAGAATGGCTGGCTTATTTTCTGCGCAACGTATCAGCCTAGCTGTTTAATGCGGACATGCAGCCAGTAGGTGCCCAGTATACTTGTATAGTAATTAGAATAAGCTGGTCTGAGAAGCTAAAAGAAGTAAGAAAAGTTTTACTGTAAGATTTCATTAAAAAATATATACAAACAGCAGAAGCACTATAACAAAAAAGTAAATTGTAAAAAGGGCAAGGTAGTATTCTCTCGTTTAAAGTTCGCTCCATTCGAAATATCGGCTTTTGAAGTTGGTGAAACCGTACTTTCCCAATAGATGGCTACGCAGTCCGTCTATGACTGGAAAACAATGTGTATCGAAATTATCGTGTCAGCGGTATTCGCTTTTATAGCTCACAAATCGATAGAGCGGCCACTCGCGACAGGTGGTGGTTGCTGGTTCGAATCTCGTTGGTAGCGATAATTTTGATACATTTATAATTTATAAAAAATATATATGTAATATATATATAATGTTAACCCAAAGAACAAATTCTGAAATGGTAAAAGAGCTATTTATTAATTCTACATTGGTAGGTATATTTTATTAAACTTTTAAGTAAATTTATTAAGTACCAATTTGACAATTCTTCAGAACACTGAATAAAAACATCCTTAGCCCTAAATACGAATGAGTTTTATTCTCTTTAGACAAAGAACGGCGAAATGAAATTCAGCAAGAAAAACTCAAAAAACATTCCCATTGTCATCCCTATTTGATAGAGAATTGTGAATGAATATTGAATATCCGATAAGCAATTTCGGTCCATTATTGACTTTCCTCTAAATAAAGCGCAGGAATTTTAATCTCGAGTTTTTGATATCACCGAGGTTTTATTTACAGGATATAATAATTTGATTGAAAACGCTTTATAAGATTACGAACTTTTTTTGAAGATTTGGTTTAATGTGCAAGATGTTTGTGAATCAGAAACATGAATGTAAATGTACTGGGTATTTTAAAATTTAGTAATTTCAAAATGCCATCGTTATTGCTATCATACAAAATTGAAAATCGCTTTTATTTTTATTTAAAAAGGATACAACTCGATTTTCCCAATCAGGGTATTGGGTTTTCGAAATGAGATATACTTACAGTGAACATCAAGATAGGTTTTCAATTTTCATACACAAAATGCTCGTTTACACTTTGACAAAATCATAGTTTATTACGAAAAAATTTTTTTCATTGAATTATAACGGACATAAGTAAAAAAACATCTTTAATCCTGTTCACGCTGTTCTCTGTCGTAAATTTTTACCTTCTGTGCCGTTAATCGCGCTGGTGCAAGTAATTGCGTGTGCAAAAAATGTTCTGCAACAGAACAACAGAGTTATTTATCTAACAGGGGGAAGTTTCTCGGCAGCTATAAATCGAAGGCCTCGTAAACGTCTTCGCGGAAGGCTTAATGTGTTTTCAATAGCCTGACTCGATGGATTAGGGAGATAAGTCGAGTTACGACGGTATAAATGGGACCCTCATTTGACTAAGCAGTTGTTTCCTGTTTTCGGTAAGGGTAACTGTTAATGTGAGGTGGTGCACATAAAGGCCCTTCGCACACGGCTCGTAAGCGCAAGCGTAGCTTTAGCGTATTGTTATGACGCTACGCTGAAGCGTAGAACGATATGACAATTACACCTCATACGATTTCCTGCAGCACCGCTTCGTCTGCGGACATATTTGAAAATTTTCGAGCTCTTACTGCTCTCGTCGTACGCGAGGATTGCACTACGCTTACGCTTACGAGCCGTGTGCGAAGGGGCTAACAGTGCTGTTTTCGCAGTTGTCAGTGATTCTTGTACGGAGTATAGAATTAGAGGCTTTTACTACTACTGGTAGTGATTCTGTTTTAAAGTCCCTAAACTTAGCGCGTCTTAAATAATGTACTATTACACTATGTGATGTAGTGTGTCCTTTAGCAATGGTTGCTGTAGAGAGGGATAAGTCACACTAGTGAAAGGGATACTAATTACTATATTATATTTAGACGTGCTTAATTAAGAAAATCTAAAAAAGAATCACTGCCAAGTCTGATAATGACGTTTACGTTAATGCAGTCTTACAAATACTATGAAAAATACAAAAGTTTCGGCCAGTAACCGAACCTTTTTGAATAAAAAAATACTCGTTAATTAAAATTATCTTCAATTTTGGCCCTTTTTCATTGTTCAAGTTTTTGTCTGGTATTCTAAGTCAATGAAGTATTATAATATTTTAAACAATGATACGAATTTGTGGATACCTACGTCATAAATTGCAAGAGCATACATACATAGAGCAATTAGCAGCTAAGAGCCCTGAAAAGCATTAACGTGAACTCAAGGGCTCTGCCCGCGAAATTCAAAATTTTCGTGGTTTTTTGCAATTTGTACGCTAATTAGACATGATAGGCTTATGGCAATCAATTTGCGAGAATGGCAGTATCATCTTTACATGATTATATCAAAATCTTTGCATAAAAATGAGTATCCTAGGAAATTAATCCGAGTATCGAGTTTTATGTGAGTAACTCGCAAATCTTGGACTAATTTCTTTTACTCGACACTTTCGAGCAGAGATTTTTATATAAACACGTGAAGAAATTATTGGGATTATCGCAATTTGACGGCCATAAGCCTATTATGTCTTATTAGCATAAAAATCGCGAAAAACCACGAAAAATTTGAATTTCGCGGGCTCACCTGTGGTGTGCTCCTTAAGAGACCGTAATTGATTGCCTTGAGTTTCATGGAAATGTTGACCAGAGATTGCTCTTAAGATAATGATGGGGCGGAAGATATTTAAAAGACATTATGGGGTTGTCGTTATGTCGTTATGATGACATATATATATAAATCCTAGTATATGAATACTATTACAATGAGTAACAGGTAGAATTAATAATAACTTTCACCATAAAAGCAGTTAGTTAGGTTAGGTTAGGCGCTTGACTACAACCAATGTCTGATGGACAGAAATTATGAGAAGGAGATACTAGATTGTGGAGTTTTTTAGCTCATTCTCCAAAGTATAAGTAATAAGTATCTTGTAAAAACCGCTATACTGAATGTTCTGTAAGCTGTGTGAAGCGTGCTAACTTACTGTAGTAAGGGAGACCAAGAGGGGATTTTAGTACCTAAGTAGTTACTCGAGCTTCGTCCGACCTATTAAATTTTAAATATATGCTGAAAACAATGACGTTGTTATGATGTCTTTGAGGTTATTATGTCTATGTCAGCGGTGGGGATGAAAAAAAAATCGTGACTTTAAAAAAAAATTCTCGAGCGTGACAGGTTTTTATAGTAGACGCTTCCTCTTGATGTGCTTGTTGTCCTTACCCTATAATCTGATATAAGCTATAATAAGGTATGAGATATAGTAAGACGAGATTACGATTTTGTATTCTAATTGTCGTGGTACCTACACATGACGAGGTATAAGCTCTCTAATCTTCAAAGGGTTCCAAGGGTCAGTAATTGGTTATATTAAATATTAAAGAAGACTCTACTAAGCTAGGCTTAAGTGATTTTGCAATAATCTTCAACCGGATATGTTGCCATTATTACTAAATACGTATAACTGAGTAAGTTTTTAAGTTAAGTATACGTCTATGTTTATTGGGAGGTTTAATGTAATTTAACAGTAATCATACTGATTTAATGGTGATAACTATTTCATGGCTTAAAATGTAAGGATTGTAACGCGCTGTGAAAAAAAGCTCACGTACTCCTCAGCTTTGTTACTCAGTGTTGTTTTGTTTCACAAAATATATCGCTTGATAAGAATTTCAAAGAGCTATTATGAAAAATTAGAGCAATTCACTTTTATTTCCATGGATTATTCTCATTTTTGTAATCTTTTCCACTTTTCTACCGAAATGTCAGCCAATTATTATTAGTTTCGGTTTCAGAATTTTAAGTAATACATATTGGTTGATTTATACTGAAGCCCTAAATTTGAATATTGTTGGCTTAGGACATCTCTGAGGCTATGTAAATAAGGCACCCTCGTCAAGATAAGGCTACACGTAGGGGACCGCTTCCTTACCCTAATATTCGTTTATCCACTGATTCTTATAAATGCCAAACTATACAGTAGGAAGATACTATTCTGTATGCTATAATTTAACAAAATATCTTTATTATGGAATAATATACTTTATAATATCTAATTATATTTCATACATTTTATTCTTCATATAATAAACACAATCAGGTATACTTTCATTGTACTGGCAATTTCGCACTTTTATTTATTTTGTTTTTTAAAACTGACCACCCTGATGGACACGCGGTCCCCAGCCTACCTCCACGCCAAGCTTCATTCTTTTATTGTGCGCGGCAATGAGCACTCGACTACAAAAACACGTCTCGTTTTTGTTAATTTAGGTTCAAAGTAAAAAAAATTAAGTGTTCAGTGTTAAAACTTGCTTAATTTTCTATACTGATAATGCTTAGACGCTAGTAAAATTTATTATTATAACAAAAATAAAATCAAATCAAATCATATAATTGTGCATTCATCTTCGCCAGACTCCGAGGAAAGAGGGTAAGTGAAAATTAACCTTTTTCCCAGATATCACATCAACTCAAATATCAATGCTGACGAAAGTGTGTCCAAAAATTGAAATCCTAAGGCATCTCTAAGCTAACTTGGAGGGTATCACATTGAGGTTATCACGAAAGTATAGCATGATGCGCGAAATAGTCCAGGCATCTCTAAGCTAGCTTGGAGGGTATCACGTTGAGGGTACCACGAAAGCATAGCATGATGCGTCAATGCTCCTGGAGGTTGACTGCGGGTCAACACGAAGGATTTTAAAAAAAACCTCAAAGGACTTTGCGGATACCAACGGGGGACGATGTCGGTGTGGCGCTGTTCTCGGCTTCACTACAAGTGGCTCCGCATGACCTCCCGGACTTTGATCCCGAATTGCTATCGGCGCTCAGTCACAAGAACTATATTAATGGTTAGTCCCGACAGTTATAAAATTCTAGCCGACCTTCATTGCAAAGAATCAAATAGTTTATTTGATATACTTGCCTGGCTTATGAATAGCCAGTTAAACGTTATAGCCTTTTATCAGTGATAACTATTTCACGACTTAAAAACTAATTCCACGAGGGTACCAACGCGTCGAACTTTTCTAACTATGTACCTACAACAATAATGTTTAGATTTTGTGGTGGAAAATAATTTTACTTACTTTCGAAAATTAATGTTCAGATTGTGTAATGGGATGATAATTTAACTGTTAGCTCAACAATATTATGTATAATGTACCATTAGTCTGAAAGTTTCATTGAAGTGAATTGTTAAATTCTTTCTGAAACTAATAAAAATCTTAAACCACAACGCGTCCTGAACTGAGAAGAAGCTTAAGTATTGACAAATGACATTTTGTTTCGACAAATGACAAGTAATTAAAGTTCACGAACGGGACCAGATGTTTTTTCGGAGAAATAGTTTCGGGCATTATACTAGTTTCAATGATTACTGATCGTCAGGTGTTGTAAATAAAGAAACCAGCAGGGCGCGGCGGGCGACTTTGCTATCGACACCCACCGCTGGGACAGCGCAATCTCGTTTCTCGAGAAACTAGCTGGCCCCCTCTCGTTACGGCTCGGCCAGCAGGGGGGGGGCGTGACACACTTGAGTATTGGCGATCAGCAGCGAGGAAGATGCGACGTGACAGCAAGTTTCCAGCATCAGCCACAACAAGGACCAGGTTCATCGACGACGCTAGACATTAAGGTACCTATATGCCAGTTGTCTTCAACATTTTGAAGTTTATTGGTTACATATCACTGACAAGGAATCCGTCACGATCTATAACATGATCTAGAATTTCGGGAGTTATAATAAGTGAAGACTATTTTTTGACTTTCACTAGGTGTAAAAATGTACGTACATTCAATAAAATATTTTAATGAATTGAACAAATTAAGGAACTAGCTCCAAAAAATTATTATTACATAATACCATTTTAAAAATCGTACACTAACACAGTGTACCGCCTTACACGTTCACAACAAAGAAAAAGCGACAAATGTCTTTGACAATCGACATTTCTTTTTTGGGTGAGATAATGTGGGAGTGAGTCACTGCATGTTCGATTATAGTTAAGATGTGTCTAACCTCAAAATCTTACGTGGTAAAAGATACATTCTAAATTTAAAGGCGTTGAATGAATTTGTAGTTCAAAATCTTTTGAAATTGATAGTTCATAGAACAGCTTACAAGCGAATACCTAAAAAGGGTTTTATGCCTATGAACTGAAGAATCTTATTTTAAAGTACCGATTCATCCTTGGTTAAATACATAAAGAAGTTGTGACTCATCTCAGATACTTACCGCGGTTTTTTCATGAAGATTTGTTAGGTGTTAGAGTGTTAAAGTTATTTACTACCCTCAAAACAAGCTCAGTTTCCTGGTTTTATTTTAATTTCTGACGATATGGCAGTATCGTTACCCAACCGCAAACTATGACGTGAATTATGTAACAATTCAAATTCTGTAAAGAATTTTATACGCTTAACTCGTTGTATCATCTAAGAGTTAAGCTTAATTCCGATTAAAAGTCCTAAAGTCCACTTCTCCAGCTATTAGGTATGGACGGGGTTACACAGAACGTCTGTAGAAACAAAAAATGTAGTCCGTAAGAAAAATTAGACTTTAGACGCAGCTGTTCGTCCATCATCGGTTATCCTATCAGATGGCCAGTGGTTACAAAACATTTTTAAGTCATCTAACTCCCTTAAACCTAAAAGGTTGAACTAGTGATTCACACGATTTCCCGGTCTAGATGAAGACTAATTCTTTTCATTAGAGGGATTTTTGTTTTTGTAATAATTAACGTTAAGATGAATCGAAATACCTCTTTACAGAGTTGATGGCCATATTTTTCGATACATCTATTTTGATACACATGATTTACATCAGTTGCATAGAGGATATCAAATATCCTCATTTAAACGATTGGGTTAATTGTTTCTTATATGGAAATTAAAGATAATCAAAAGCTGACCAAGAGTTACATCCAGTTAATGGGATTAAGCTATGGCGGTAAAATTATATACTTCAAAGTTATTCAAAGAGTTCAATCCAGTTATTGAATTTATCGCTTCTTGCAATAATGCGAAATGTAATCAATACGAACCCAGACGTCTTAGAAACAGACGCATTCTGAACATTTTGGAACACCAAGTTTACCTTTGCTCTTCTATACATTCTTCTAGAGGAAGAATGCTTAAAAATACTATTATAGACAATGCTTTAGACATACATCGTCTAAGGACCTTTACAACTTTGGATTTTCTTCTTTTACATAAGGTGTCAAAAGACTTACTTCTTATAGTACATTTATTGATGATAAATAAATAAATATGGTCTTTCCCTAGAGAACCACAATTCATAGGAATTACTGGAGGAAGTTCTCTGAAGGCATTAAAAAAAAAAAAAATATAAAAAAAAAGGACATTTGGTTGGAATTTTTAATAATTTATATGTTTCAAAAATTTTGTGTTATTTACAAAGTTTTGTGGCAATACTGCTTTAATAACGACTGAGATCCGTACAATCCGTACCTACCTACATTATAAGTCAACCTCGTAATTTCCAACAGAACAACTTGTTAACGACGTAGCATATGTTACGATTACTTGTTATCATTCGGCATTGAGTTTAATTTCTGCTGATGATTTTGGGTCAAATAAAAATATATATATATATATATATATATTATATTGCGAAAATGAATAGATAAATTAACATCAAACACCACATAGTAGCACACAATATAGTATGCTAACACATTGCTCAATGGGCCTTAATAAGAGTTTATTCATTCCGTAACTTTGCTTTGCTGATCTTGTAACTTTTTTAGCTCTAGGCAGTAGACACAGCACAGAATGAGAACATTAGCATTAGTTAAAGTTAGTATTATTGTTTTTATATAATTCAAGGGAATTATTGAGTTTATACAACGCCAGCTACTACTCAGGGCGAACCAGTTTTAATTATACCATAATTAAAACTGAAGAGAAAGTATAAAAATTTGCCACAGCTTTGAAAAACAAATCGATATGTCGTTTACAAAATCTTAGACCAAGATATATAATAGACAACCTCCTGATAATGTTGAAGCGACCTCATAAGGTCGCCTGGAGGCAGACCACCGTGAGAACGTGTCTGCCGAGGAATATAATCTCTCACGAGAGAGGTCTGCGTTTCAGTGCACTCAGCAACACTTCCTCGGCGAGCACGTAGTTTGTTGCTTGACCTCATCAGAAAAGCAGTCTGCTGGTAACAACCATTACGGACGTTACCTAAGTTTTATAACCTCTTATTGAGCGATGATGCTTCTGTCGCAATAGCTCTTTTGCTCTCTAATCATTAATCATTATAATCTATCTAAATATAAATTAAACCTATTTATAATGTGACTGGTTATTGATCCAGGAATTGAACGAAAAGATTGTGTTAATTAAATACTTCTGTGGTATAAAGAGGACCTATTTCCTATTATAATAGGAAACAATTTACTATCTGTTAATGTCCATAATTTTACAAAAATTTTCATCTCTAAACATCTACCTGATTGTGTTTATTATATGAAGAATAAAATGTATGAAATATAATTGATGATTAAACGAACTTACCTGTAAGTGAAGTTCTATCACAATTATGTGAATACATTTTATTCGAATATAATAATATAAGGTCCCTCCCATACCCAAAACCCATGAGTATAATACGAAAATTTTGTTAAATATTCTCTAAAGAATGAAGCTTGGCGTGGAGGTAGGCTGGGGACCGCGTGTCCATCAGGGTGGTCAGTTTTAAAAAACAAAATAAATAAAAGTGCGAAATTGCCAGTACAATGAAAGTATACCTGATTGTGTTTATTATATTCGAATAAAATGTATTCACATAATTGTGATAGAACTTCACTTACAGGTAAGTTCGTTTAATCATCAATAAGTACCATCGAATTTTTAAATAAGTACTAAATTATTGTTTTTAATTTGTTTTAAGTTAATTAATTAATGTTTTTAATTGCACTAACTTTAATATTTATAAGGTATCTTTGAATCAGCTAGAGAGCATAAATTATAAACATTCCAAAATTAATATTAGAACTACATTGATTAATAAACTAAGATACTACAATAATTTGCATCTTTGGTATCTATAACCATACTATAGCCATCATTATTTAATACAAATACAAAGTTACAATCTAATATTATGCTATTTTGATTAGGAAAGCTCCTTTGATACCTAGGTATACGTAAATTGTTTATTATAGATTATAATAAATCAATCTTGCTACTATATCTAATTCCATCTTAGGTAATATAATATATTAAAGGATACTATTTTATCATTTTCGTTATAACTAAACCAACATGAAAAGAATGAAATGCAACATTTTTATTAGTAGAAATATGAAAAGGGCTACACCGAAGCCTTATCGGTTTCTTTATCATTTGTGTGAATAGGAAAAAAGCGTTCCAACAAAGCTATGGCTACACCTATTCTTCCATCATAGCAATAGCCTTCGACAACAACCTTTGTGTTGCTTTCAAAGAAAATATTTTTTGCCTTCAACCCTTGTGGTGCTATGATATCGATGATTACACAAACGAATATTTCGACTGAAATATGAGGTGTAGTATTCATATAAAACATTGTATTATACAATGTACATACACACATTAATCTGCCATTGTTATCAAGATACAAATCGATATTTTAGTATATTTACTGAAATATCATATGAGTTCAGCAAGTATATTTTTATACTATAGTGTGATTAAAAATGATAGAGAAAGATGCTATTAAGGTAAAGGTTAGATAAGAGAGAACGATTATTCATTTATTCCTATTTATTATTATGTCATATATTTGCATAAACACAATAGAATTACTGGTCGAATATTATTTGATTCTATGAAATATATCATGAGAATTATGAGTTTGTATCTCATAATCACATATTTTACGCATGAGAATAAATTAATCCCTCTCTGAGTTTTTCTCATATTTCACTACAGCAGGTGCTTCCAAAGCTTTAATGAAACTGTCATGTTATTATGAATTATAGATAAAGCTCTGAGAATAATTTTGAATTAAAATTTGTAAAGATATGCCTAGGCTTAGATTGACCCTAATTTATTGTTACAAATTACATTTATGTTTTGTAATGTTTATTGATTTACACACCGATACTAAGGTAAGGCGAGATTTAATAGGCAACAACTTTTTTTTACACTACACAAGTTAGTACTTAACTGCAATCTCACCTGATAGTAAGTGATGATGCAGCCGAAGATGTTAACGTACTAACTTGGAAGGGGTAACTAAAGTCACCCCAACGATTTCTACACAGCATCGCACCGGAACGCTAAATCGCTTAGCGGTACTTCTTAAAGGCAACAACTTAATTGTCTTAACCATTGCCTTATTCATAAAGGACTAATGTGATAACAGTACCTACATAAACAAGCTATTTAAGCGTATTATTTGAGTAAGCCATTATATTTGAACTAAATACATGTACCTACAAGCAACAACAAGAATAATAAAGCCCTAGGTAAAAACTAAAGTCGCCGAATTAGCTGCAATATTAGCAAATAAAATCGTATGAACACTCGCTTAGCCCCTAGCGACGTCGCAGAAAGGCAATAACGGAGCGGTAATCCTGCAGGATTTTAGGATCCAGCCGGGAAAGTATTGTGTACCTTGTGCCAACGTGCAGCTAAATTAACAAGCTCAAAACGGTATATTCCTGTAAGGGGCGTGGTTTCAATCGTGTCTCTAAAACTTTATAATTATTGGTATGATCAGAAAATCGAAGATATAACTAAATTCCTAAGGTTTGAGCCCTCGGTCTGGAGTACCGTTTCAGCATCCACATTAACCACCATCTACAAATTGGGTGCTTCCAAATCAAGAGTAACTAGGTTTTTTAACTTTATAAAAAACCTAGTCACTCTTGAAATTAAGTAAATTCCGATGGTATAAAGTCCAGCCAGTCCGAGAAGCTGGAGGTTCGTATTCCAGACTTTTTGGAATCTGTAGCTCGAAATTAATAATCATAGTTGTTATATTGTATAACTGCAAGTAATCGGATATAAGTAACATAATAAATATGATATCCGGGTTAATATGTTGAGAACTATGTATTGTAAAAGTAACTGTTAAACATATTTTTAAATCCTTATCTACTGTTAAGCTATGGCCAGAAACCTCACTCATTATATACGAGACAGAGAATCCTACTCATATACGTAGTACTGATGTAGATTTTATCATCAACCCTTTTAAATACTACAAAACTCGTGTTTATCATGTCATCACAAAGTTTATATAAAATATACTCTATTTTATACAGAAAACGCATCGTAGAAACTGTAACTTTGGTTCATAAAAATACAATAGCGGTGTCATACTAAGCTTTAAAAGTTAGTCGCGTTAGTGTCGCAGACGTAAGTCGCAACTTGTTTACGCTACGCTCGTAAAACTGAATTTTTATGTCGACGAATCTGATCGGACAAAGTTTTTTAATTTCCCCCTTTTTTATGTTTTCAATAAAACCCGCGGCTTTTTGTGGATCACGTAGATATACACAATGAAAATGATTGGTTTTGTTTCGGTTTTCTCGTTTTACATTTACCTAGCTGAGTTTAGAGTTGCAATGATTTTTTGTTTCTTCTCTATTCTCTTTCTTCTCTATTCTCTTCTATGTGAAGGAAACTTTTTGAAAATTTTCGAGATCAAAATTATGCCTACAATGGGCTGCGCAACATTGAAATAATCAGATAAGCTTTGACGACCTGGTGCAATCGCGTGCTCTGATTACAGTGGGAGGTTGAGAGGTCGATTCTCGCCACAGGTCAATATAGAACTTAATAATTTCTAAATTGACTCAGAGGCCGTACCACCATCTCTACCTTATCGTATCGCATCTTATCGCATTACTCTTGTATTGACGACCGAATGGCGTAACGGTAGCGAACCTGCCGTTTGCATAGGAGGTCGTGGGTTCTGTCCTGTTAAAAAAAAAATGTTTTGACATTTTCATACAATGTCGGTATGAAAATTTTAAAACAATATTACAATAATATAACTGATGGTGGTACGGCCCCAGGTCTGGTCTGGTGGGAGTCTAAGGCCGAAGCAAGATGCAATGTAGAAACATAGGTTGCTGACCCACTTTCGAAAATTCTTGAACTGCTTCGTCACTTGCCATCAGATGAGATCGCTGGGCAGTCGAGTCCTAATTTGTAGTGTATAAAAATATATTAGGTCTTGTTTTTGCTACAACTTTCTGCTGTTTTATTCGGAAAGCTAAACCATTATGTTCGTATATTACATTTCACGGTAATTTAGGATATTTACGGCTGCAAGTTACGGACATAACGCGGGGCATATACGCGTTGGTAACGTTCACATAGGCCTTTAAGAGGTTACCGCGTACTTCGCATAACTGAGCCTTCCCGGCCCTCAATATGTCCCCGGCGCTACGTAATTTGATTCCACTGAAATACGGCAAGAGATAAACGGCGAAGGGTAAGATGGCTTTAACACTCATGTAATTGTTGAGAAACATTACGAACGAGGATTTCGTAAACAGTTGTTACACTTGAGAGTTTGAACGTAATTTACGAAGCTCGAACATCACGGAAATGCTATTGACATGACTACGAAAATAGGGAAAATACAGTAGCAGTAGGATATTATGTTTCTGCTTACATTTATCACCTATACCAATCCTATACCTACCTATAAAATGGAAATGAATTCTTTCTTTTTAATATTATGTAAAATCCGTGTCACATTGTTTGTAACTCCTCCGACACTCGATGACATTTTTTTTGTAATAAGTACATAGGAGCAACTTTGTTGATACGTAGGAGAATTAATGGAGTTCAGTAAAATCGAATAAAAAATTCAGACTGTCGTATGAGCTGAATCGTATAGGAGGCAGGAGCCCACTTGGAGTAACGTATTATTCTCTAGAATTTCAGTGTCAGAACATATTAATATAATGTCCCCCAATAATATGACGACGACTCATCTGCTGCCGTGAGGTATTTAAATATTACTGATATTATGTTAATTCTATAAGTTAAAACATCACATCGAATTAAAGTTACGAGACTAATCTTATAGTGAAACCTCCGCTTATAATATTTGTGAATATACTTACAATTATATGTTAGTGCTTCAAGTATTAAGAGACAACTCTAAAATAATATTTAATAATCCTATCAAAAGCTACAAACCAAACCCCCATAACGGGATCCTTGTAGCCCATACCATTATCTTTAATATCAATTTGCAGTTTAGCCTCCGTATTCCGCAGCTCCCTATTTAATATTCGACCCATTCCCATTCGGAATCGCATCCATTTTACATAAACGAACGTCCTCTAACAGAAATAGTTTACGGATTTCGTTTTCGTAAATATTTAGTAGGTAAGTATGTTATTGGATATTAATACCTAAAATAATATGGGTAATCTTATGCGCTTCATATTATATAATCAAACTGAATTGTATTCTGAAAGCAGTTCGATCTTGGCATCAAAGTGATGATCAAATAATAAAAACTCTCCCAGAGCAAACTCTCGCGTGGCCGTTTTTTATGGGCTGATACTTACTATATATATATATATATATATATATATATATATATATATATATAAGAAACTGACTATATGATTGGTGACTGACTGACTAAATGCACAGCCCACACCGCTGGGTCTAGAGAATTTTATAAACAGTTATTTCATATAACACATAGGTCTAGAAATGCACTCAAAATAATTTTTCAAAATCACCACCTAAGGTCGTAAAACGGAGGTCCAATGTTTACGCGTATATGGAAAAATACTCCTTCACGCCGCAACTACGTGCAAACGATTTGGCTAAGATTCTGAATGGACATAGATAATTCCCTCAATTAATATAACTTTTTTTTATCCGGACAAGAACAAAAAAACAAATATACATACAGGATACGAGCGAAAAAAAACCATTCCTACAGTCGGGTAAAAATACGTATAATGTATACTTAATTTCGAATGAACAAGAGTGCTCAATATATGAAAATAAATGACCAGAAAGCCCTTTTTATTTCTTTATGGCAAATAAATAACAAACGAGGATAAGGGTAATGGTACACTTACGACGAAAACCTTAAAGGTCTCCAATTACCGATAAATAAGGTCTGATCAAATATGCTTGGTGTATTTACTCGTATACTCCGGAATATTTGAGACGCAAAAGCTTTTGAAAATAATACCTTAAATGAATGTTGAGTACATTTTGAGGAACGTAAAACTAGATCCAGTGCAACAGGAATTCAGGCACAGACACATATAAGAAAGAAAATCAGCAGAAGTCGCTTTCTCATACGCGCATGTTTCGCTGAATTACAAAAGAGGACTTATAAGAAGTAGCATATTTTCCCGCTGCTTCGCCCGCGTAAAATTCGGGTTTTCACTGAATTGCAGAATGAAAACTGTTTCCTCTCCGAATTTCAGTCAAACCAGTTCAGTAGAAGTAACAAGCAGTAGTGGTCTTGCCTTCTGTGTTACGCTCTTGGTCGTGGGTTCGATATCGAATGAATGTTTTCGAGCAAACAAAACAGTTTAATAATATTAGTGTTATTCCGTCCCATCGTAAAAGCTGAGGTAAAAGCACTTAGTTTTGCACAATTTTTTTAAAAGCACATTACCATTGTAAAAGGTAAAAGTAAATTCAAGAAAACTTTTTTAAATTTGAACTTAACAAATCACGCAAATTTTATTCGCTGTAATGTATCAACTGTTCAACTAGTTCTATAAAACTAAAAGTAGTGAAGTAAAATGGACTTAAAGAAAACTTTGTAAGGTTTCGGCTTTGAAATTGTAACAATGCCTGTCTGGGCAAACGGAGTCTGAATAGATTGCCTTAGCGACCTAAGTATTCTCTTTGGCTATCAGATTTTGTGGCTTTTGAATTATACTCCTTCAAAACAGATCGCCTTTTGTACTTAAAATAAAAATGTTTTTAGAATTTGAGCTAAAAAAGCATTTAAAAGATTTCAGATAGAACCAAGATGTCTTTAATGGTTAAATTTTACTGATCTATTCATACAGCCACAAACTCTTTCCATTCATCTGCTTAAGAGGTATTCGGGGAATATTGATAATAATTAAAATATGTGAATTTTGGAAATTTAGATATCTGACTTTTACTTACTTATTACTTAAAAAGTTATGGTTCATGACAGGGCAACATTTTAGAGACAATAGAATAAATTAATATTGTGAATAATTCTTGTACATAAGATGCAACAATCTGCGATGAGCTTAGGTTAGGTCACATGTAACACTAAAAATATAACTAAATCAAAAACCGAATACAAACTAAAAAAACATTTTCTTATATATTAAACTAAAATTTTTATCAACAGCGGCTTTATTCATTTCAATCGTTAATGGCTCTACAAACTCAACAGTCAACACGTATTTCTGTTTTGCCGTGTCATTGTTGATCACATTCTGTCGGTTTCAGTTTGCTTTTTGGTTTGTTCATATATTACTTTTGTAGTAACCTACGTAATTACCTATACTATATAATAATCATTACCATTTCAGCTGCTAGTCTAAATTAAGAAATTTCTTAATATTATATCTGTGTTTCAAAATAAGTGGGTGAAGTTGAGCGCGAATAGTTTGCCGATATTGGTCTAGGATGCTTCAAAATTGTATCATGTATCATAACAAATAGTGCAAACAGGTGCGAACAAAGGGTGCGAATGGAAAAACTGGAGGGAGGAATTATCGGTAAACTTGACGAACACGAGTTATAAATAGGCAAATTAATTATGGATAAATCGAAAACGAACCACAAAAAAATACTTACGAAGCGATGATAAATACGAAACTTTTATTTTGTAAAAAAATAACCTGCTCTTCAAAAAGTAAAATGGTCGACCATCAATCAACGTCGACCAATTCTGTATAGAGTATGTACCTACGTCAGAACCATTTTAACTTTTTGACATATTCATTCAAAAGGGAAAACCTATTGTGCACCTCCGTACCTTTTATCATTTATTCAGATGCCTTTACCCTGCGATGGCTTACGGATCATTTTCCATTTTTCCTAAATGGTATTTGAGGAAATAAATATTATATATATACTAGCTGACCCGGCAAACGCTGTTTTGCCACTTAGGGATACAAAAAAATTGCTGACCTACTCTACCTATTTAAAGCGTTCTGTCAGTCGTTTTATACCGGTGGACTGTGGATGACATATACGCGCCGGGCCTACAATGCCCTGCCAGTTCAGTATAACAATGTCTTTAGGATGTTGTTGTGGCTGTCGTGGCGCTGTAGCGCATCTAAAATGTTTGCTGATTTGCATACGAAACACTTTTTTGCTATAATGCGCAAAAAAACAAGCGTCCCTCCTACAGCGCTTACGTAACAGCGACAACGGCATCCTGAGGGTGCACGCTGCCAGACATGACTGCCCCATACTATGTCACTGTATTGGCATAGCTATTGGGAGTTTAACATAGAATTGTTTATTGATCTTACTTACTTATTAGTAGGTGAGATCAATAATTTTATCTTCCCTTGAAAAAATTAACAATACTAACGTACGAATTAAGAAAAATTGTTACTAACATGCCTACTAACAACATAATTTGGATGGAAACGTCTGAAATAAACGTTTTTTTTTATTTAGACCTACCGAAGATACACAAAAAAATTAGATAACAATCAGTTGAGCCGTTTTGGGGGAGTTTGGTAACAAAAATCGGCACGAGAATGTTATACATTAGATAAGATTATTATTACCACGCATTATTATAACTTTGTGATTCCTTGTATAAAAATATTAAGCTAAATTTATCTTAATGCGCGGAAAAGACTAAAAGAAATGAATATGCAACGTCTTTCATCAGAAATGGTAATTACGACCCCATAAGGACGTCCAATTAACTTACCTTTCCAAATTAGTCTCTTTCATTATCTTAAAAGCCTTTCATATCAAAACAATACGGATTTTTATAGTAACCGAGTTGTGTTAAATTAGTGTTAAAATGAGTGATAAAAATGTATTAAATTTTTTATTATTTTTACTTTCAAAGTAAATTACAATATGAAACGAGCTTATCCTTGGAAATCTAGATGTTCTGTATGTATCTAGTTGGGTTTATCTCGCTGTTTATTTTAATTCTTTGACGATCATTGATGGTGTAAATGGTTCATAGGCTTTAGTGATAAATTATGTTTCTGTATACACATTGCTAACATTAAATAAATCAAAAATATTTTTTTGAGATTGGTAAAGTCCTCAAAAAATCATTTTTCAATCAGTTTTCATAAAAAAAAAATTAGAATTAATTTTTCCAGAACTCACCGCGTTCTCTTATTTGTACTTTCTTTCATCAACTTCTAACCGAAATTAAAGTGTTCTGGAGAATTTTAATTGGTTTTCATTAATGAAAGTGTCCGTTTTCTTAACAAGTTGTTGTGGTTTGGTTTTGTTTATAAACTGATTTCCAATCAATTTGAAGTTTTTGTTCCAATTGAATCTTCAATTTAGTGGTCGAAAGTTTTGCAGTCTGTGAGACTGTGAGTACTTTCGCCAGTAAAAACCAAAATTTAAAATAGTTTTCTAAAAGTAATTACAACTGTCTAGACTCTAGACAATTATTATTACTATTAATAATTATCATCGCAATGTTCTATTGATTTTATTTTTAGCTAACACCCACATTATTTTCTATTTGAAAATCAAAATGAAGCCACGCGAATCTCTTCGCCATAAATTAAAAAAAATAGGCATTCTTACAGTGGCGTGTCAATACATTTATAATTGTTTACTGTTTGTACGTCAAAATATTAATAATTGCAGTGAACGGATAGATAAAAGTAACCGTCCAATTACAAGTGGAGCACATAAGTTAGTTGTAGTGCCACACCGTTTGCGTAAGGTACAGAAGTCCTTTGTGGGGTTGAGTGTACGCTTCTACAATATGATCCCGAAGTTTGTCTTGGACTTACCTTTGCACCGGTTTAAAGATACTGTCAAAAAACATCTAATAAATCAGGGTTACTACACCATTGTAGAATTTTTAAATAACAAAGATTCTTGGAACGATAGTGATATGCTTCCATCTCCTCACGAGATATCTTAAAAATATTGTTTCATACTAAGTACTAAAAATTGTATATTGAGACATTTTTTTTAAAAGAGCAAGTACCGAGTTTCTTGCCAGTTCTTCTCGGTGCAAACCTGCTTTCCGAACCTGGCGGTAGAGTCCTGACATTTCGTGAGAGCTTATATTTAAGCCTATGTGAAATAAAGAATTTCATTTCATTTCATTTCATTTATTTAGTATAGTGCATTATGCATACATATTTGTATACATGTATATTGAACATTATTTGAGTATGATCATGCAAGCCTGATTTTTAAAAAAAAAATTCTCGAAGGTGTGTGAAGTGAAGGCCCGCCAAGCCCTTCTCAGTCTGAGAGGAGACCCGTGCCCAGCCGTGGGACATAAAAAGGGGTTGGCAGAGAGAGATCTTGCTAACAAATACCTACTCTTTGTATCTATGATAGTATTTTCTAGAAAAATCAAAATCGTGTTTGTAGAAACTTCAGTTTCAACGATAATTATATAAAGTGCTCCAACGATATTTCATTTAGCATTATTTTCCATCCGATACCTAGTTTCGAGTTCGTGCTAAACATATTTTGCAATTTGTGACCGTTCAAATTTTAATGAATTTTTAAATCGAGTTGTTTCGGGCTATCACGTTTAATTAAAATTCTAAACGACGATTTCGAAATATCCAAACTGGAAACGTTTTTCATTTAGCTTTTTGTTACGAAACCGTAATTCCATTTTTATGGGCATGATTTGCATTTGGCATTTTATTTGTATGACCATTCGTGACAAACCCTGCATCTGCATAAACAGTAGAGGTGATATTGAATGGAAGCAGGCGTTATTTTGCGGAAATCCATAAATAGATTAATTTGTTTTGTTATAATCCGCTACTTGAAAAGATTCTGTATGGTACAATATGCAGGAACACTATCCACATGAAACAATTTTCCAACACTTTCTATGACGAACGTTTCGTCCCGACACCGGGACGTCCTCAGGAGATGTTAACTTCTCAATGTGAAATCGTAAAGTCCTAACAGTAGATGAATTTTAAAATTATGTAAATCGCTAAGTCTCATGTCGTGAAATTCTGTGATAAATATTAAATTATACTGTGAACCTTAATTTAGTCAATTTCAGAATTCTTATAAGATTTTTAAACCAAATTCCTTTACAAAGTAAATAACTGGAAGAGGTCTCGAAAATTCGAGATTAAAATTCCTACCCTTTATTTAGAGGAAAGTCAATATAATGAAACGAAAGCTGCGTATTGGAGATTCATTCACGATCTTCCAGCAAATATATTCGAGTACAATGGAACGGATTCTCGAGTTTTCCTCGCTGATTTTCAATTCAACGTTACTGAGGTAAAAATTAAAATAAAAAATCTAAATTCCACAAGAAGCTTACTTGTATTTGGGTATGAGCCACGATTATAAAATATCTTCAAGGGGTTTACATCTTCATAAAATAAAAGATTCAGAGAGTCTTCATATTTATGCTCCTGCATAATATGGTAGAATAAATTATTTAGTTCACTTACTCGTAGGTACTTGTTGCGAAGGGTTGATCAACCCCTTCTGAAAGTGAGATGCCCCTTGTTATTACTATGATTCAAGTCAACATCTTATTTAGTCAATATTATGTACATTTGTATATTTTTTTAAGAAATCAATTATCATAATATTTAGCCAACTATAACATTTAAGACTAAAGTTTAATTCATGTATACACATTGTTCATACATGTATAGAGAAATGTAACCGAAACTTCTTTAGTAAAACTTGTATTTTTATGGTTTTTTTTTTATTCTGTAATGTAACATCGGCAAGTGGCAATAACGTGGCGCGCGGCTCGGCAGCGCGCGAACTCGCGCCTTGAAACCGCAACAGTGTAATGTCACTTTACAGAAATAATATTTTTGTAAATTAATACCGAATTTCGAAAATTTGTAGAACAAATGTAAACAAATACAGGCGATTCGGTATTTTTTATATAACCCGGTATAAAAATCAAGAAAAACTGTGACAAAAATTTAAAAGTAGAAGATGTTAATATAATAATACATAGAGAGACAAATGCAGTATACAACAATATATAACATTTCCTATATTTATAGTAAAAAGTTCCGCACAGACCCTTCGCCCTTTGCAGAATTAATTCACCGTTACGTAGACTACTCGTAGCTGAGTGGACGTGGCGTGGTCAAAATGGGGAGCGTTTCGAGGGCCCTGGATAAACTCCAATCTTTGTTGCGCTATAGACCGAGAACTCCAGCTTTGATGAGCTTTGATATTTGAATACCACTGTCCTTTACACTTTTTAGGGTCAATTTATACTAGCGCAGAGTCGAAGCGCATCGAAGCGTCTACCCAAAACTGAACATAACAAATTCAACCTTAACTCCACAGCGTAACGCTCACATTACTTCTGAGATTTTAAAAAGACGCGCGCATTCTTCGGAATTCGCGCGTCTGCGCGTGACCAACGCTGATTGGTGCGCGCGCATTCTCGCGTATTCGTTCGCCCACTAGCGAACCTACGCGATATCTCAGTCGGAAATTGGCCCAAAGAGTATATAATCACTACGTTTTAAGAGACGGAACTTAGAACAATAAGTTTTTTCACCAATTCCTAACCTTCTTTAGCCAACCTTTTAAAATAGGTAACATTGCTACCAACCGATGAACTTCCCTGAGTAGCATAGACTAAAGACTAACTTAGTAGTCTCTGTCAAATAGGGATGTGCAACGTATCAAGGGATGTGACACTTATCGATATTTAGGGTTTTGTCGATATCGATAAATTATTCGTACCTACTTAGCTACATATTATCTTCAGAATTGCACGAAGATGAAATAGGAAAATTAAACAAAATTATCAGTTGATTAATCTTTATTAACGTGAAATCAACGGGTCTGCCCGCGAAATTCAAAATTTTCGTGGTTTTTTGCAATTTGTACGCTAATTAGACATGATAGGCTTATGGCAATCAATTTGCGAGAATGTCAGTATCATCTTTACATGGTTATATCAAAATCTTTGCATAAAAATGTGTATCCTAGGAAATTAGTCCGAGTATCGAGTTTTATGTAAGTAACTCGCAAATCTCAGACTAATTTCTTTAACTCGACACTTTCGAGCAGAGATTTTTATATAAACACTTGAAGAAGATATTGGGATTATCGCAATTTGACGGCCATAAGCCTATTATGTCTTATTAGCTTAAAAATCGCGAAAAACCACGAAAAATTTGAATTTCGCGGGCACACCCGTGGTGTGCTCCTTAAATTTACGCCCATACCTGCCAAGTTCATATTATTACAAAAAAATACTGATGTTGTCTTGTGATAATTTTATTGCTTTTTCTTTATTTGAAAGAACTTCACCAGATCTCTTTACAGGTCTCGCAGGTGTCCTTTCTGAAAGAATAAAATGTAAATTATAAATAACATTTGCAATTGATAATTATTATTGGTAAATTTCTTGAAATGTACATAAATATTTAAAATATATATCAGGACACACATGGGGTACTAAATAACTGATAAATATACCTAACTAGTTGGACTATGCTCGGTATTTTTTTTGTTTAATTTTCTAAAAATGAATCTTAGCTAGATCGATTATCACCCCCGAAAACCTCTGTATATTAAATTTCATGAAAATCGTTCTAGCCATTTCCGAGATTCAGATTATATACATACAAGCAATTCTTGTATATTATACATTTATATTGCTCTTTAAAAGGTATAAGATATTTGATACACATAAATACAATATATTGAAAAACACCAGACACTAGAAAGCATTCATGCTCACCACACAAATATTTTCAAGTAGTGGGAATCAAAGTGCAATCCTGACATGTGCTTTGGAAGAGGATAGACTGGTGCAGTATGCTGCTGCATCATCTATTCAAATACTTAAAACTTGGTGCAATTTAAAAGATAATATGATAAATTTGGACCTGTTAGGTGGGGTTGGGACCACAGAGCAGGACAATTTCTGCGAAATCAACTTTCTAAACCTTTAAACAAATGTATAAAATACACACCAATTTGAGGCAGCTCCCCAGGGCTACTTTTTTGTTGGCTTGTAGATGGCACTGCTTCTGGGAGGTGTTCTGAAATAGGTAATCAACACATACATATATTAAGAATATTATTTAATGTATATTACTTTGAAATATCTGAGAGAATAATATTGTTACAATAGAATAACATCATAAAAGGCACTAATTCTTCAAACAACACTATTGTAAAGACTGAAATACAATTGCACAGAGCAAAGGGGAAAAACCCGGTATCTTATATCTTAATCTATATATAATTCATGAGGACGCACCCCACTCCTTCAAAATCGCATGTATTTCATGCGATTGTAATGGTAAAAATGATATGGTAAAAGATAGGAATGGGGCAAGTCTTCGTGGATTGAACTAACTATACATATATAAATATATGTATAGTGATAGTGATGAAAAAATTTGTTGGCTCGAATTTTATATTATTTGACCTTTCCTTTTCTTACCTTTAGGCTCTGTAGGCAGATACAGTTGTAAGGGTAATTCCTTCAATTGTCTGTCAGTTAGAGGCGAGGCAGCTAAATTTAAAGTTGGTATTTGGTTTCAAAGTGGTTTAGCACACACATTTCGCTTCTTGTTAAGTTTTTCTATTGATCCTCTTTACCAACTACTTTTACCTATTCCCGACACCTGGAATGTAAAAATTATGAGATGCAAACAATTGAAAGAGAGTGGAAGATTAAGGACCAGGCTGCACAATAACCTCTTGGTGCACATTGTCATGACCGCTGTTCATTATTATTAAGAAGAGTCACAAAAAATGATTGTTCTAATATAAAGTTTTTATCATTATTAATAATGAGAGCAATAGGAAATCCTCTGTAAATATCCTGTGACGATATTTCAATATTCATCTGGAACAGCTAGGACATACAGTACAGTGCAGATTATTCACTTCACATTGACTTAAATACTAAAAACAAAGGATAGATCATAATTACTGTAATGACAGTATCACTCACCGGTTTCGTTCTAGTGGAAATGATGAAAAAAGCAAGCGGCTTTCATCATGTCACTCTTTGATCCCGCAAATCTCACAGGTTCTGTGACCTTTACTGGTTTCATCATAATAAAGTACCTAACTATCTATTTACACTAATTATTATATACACTAATTATTAATTAAACTAACTAATTGAGTCCAATATCTCGTTCATACATAACAAACACTAACTAATAGAGTCCAATATCTCGTTTTATCTAAAACACTAAAGAGTCAACCCTCGTGCACTATGCGTGAGGAATCGGAGGAACAATGGCTCAACACGACGAATGACGATAAACAGCGAGTCACACACATTTAATTATGATGAAATTTCGAACGTAAAAACTAAAAACAACAAAATACAAAAAGCAATCAACTCAAAATTCTCATCACAAATGGCAGCTGACAAATGGCGGCCGACATATTGAATTCATGCTTGTGGTGGTCAATGTTGGTCAATTTTCAATTCTGGCATAATTTCTGAATGTTGGCTAAAAAAGGTTAGGAATTTCATACAAGGAACCTTGTTCCGGAGTTTCTCGAGACTGAATTGGCCTGCGTCGGTGTTGAATCCATCGTGATCGACATCATGATGGACTCAGACGAAAAATTAATTTACCTGGTGCAAAAATATGAATGCCTATTTAATCCAAAAGCCAAAAATTATAGTGAAAAACATTCCCAAAATAATGCTTGGGAAAAAGTTAAAAGCGAATTCTGGCGAATACGCGCGCATTCGTGCGGCTTCGCTTTAGTTATAAAGAAGTTCACGCTTCGATGCGCTTCGATTCTGCGCTAGTATAAATTGACCCTTAGGGTTCCGTACCTAAAGGGTAAAAACGGGACTATACTAGTAAGACTTCGCTGTCCGTCCGTCCGTCCGTCTGTCACCAGGCTGTATCTGTTGAACCGTGATGGTGAGAAACTTGAAATTTTCACAGATGGTGTACTTCTGCTGCCACTATAACAATTACAGATACTAAAAATACAATTAAATAAATATTCAAGAGGGCTCCCATACAACAAACGTGATTTTTTACTTGTTTTTTTCTCGTTATTAATAACCACGTAATAACGGCAACAGTTTAGTTCTTTATTAACTTCAAAAATGAATAGTTAAATTTAAATGAAAAACATTAATTAAGGGGAGATTAGTCTTGATGGTACAGAACCTTAAGTGCACGACCGCGACTCACCCTTGACCATTTTTTTTTCAAAGGTCTTGTTTTTATTTTGAGCCTTTGATTCATACGAGTAAGCCATCTGAGACAGACTCTTATTAATTTTTCAATCTTCTTCACTTTTTTAAGTCTATATGATTTTATCACTTATATATATCCGTTTTTGGGCGAAAATTTAAAAGGGTCAAAATATTAATTCTGTCTCAGGCTGTGTTTGTTGTGGGTTTCTTCTCGTAGATTATGGTAATAACCTAATCTTGATTTTCTATGTTTGAGTATATCTTGCGTGACTGCCTTAGTAGAATTTACCTTTGTAAATACACAAATAATTTCATAGTGGTATTTTATTTGTCATAATCGCACGTTATTAGGGATAGTACTTGAGCCTGGTTCTCGACAAAACGATTAATCTCGAAGAAAAAATAAATAAATCAAGGTCAGACCAAAATTTTCCTTTCCAATGCAAATAGGGCCTTCGTCAAGATAAGGCTGACGCGGAGGTCGTATTTTCATAATATTGTTGTTTGTCCACCGATTCCTTAGGAAAGATTACATTGTACGCATTAATATAAAGAAGCGGCTTTCTTTTATTATATTGGCATACAAATTTTACAAAGCTTGACTCTATTAAAAGGCTTTCTAAGAACGTTTACAAATAAACCTGGATAAACCCTGGATCAATATTTCAAAGAAGTATCTTACATAAAGTAACAGGTACATTTTTGATCTTAATAATATAATTTGGCACACATTTTTGAACATTCGGTATTCAATTTACTTCTTTGTTATAGTGCTCACACTTATAGGTATTTATAAATTATAAATGTATCAAAACTATCGCGTGGAGTCTTCTCTGACGACCGAAGTCCGTCGGCGGTACGGGCCTCGAGGCTTGGCCTCCTTGCCCGGGCATGTCCTCACAGGCAGCTCCACTGCCTGGATATTCTTGTTTTAACCCTTCTAATCCAGGCTGGGGCCGCGTCTGTTTGGCGACGGCCTTTGAGGTATGGTTTCACGTGGCTGTGTCGGATTTTATTGATGGGGCATCACGTCGAACGCGTCGTCCTCTTCGTCATCGCCACAGAAGCCACTGTTGGAAGGCACCGTTGCTTGAGGGAGTAGGAGCTCGCGCGGTAAGGGACGCCCATTTGGTGGTCTTTCTTGCAGTGGTGCTATTCCATGGAGGTACACCCATGCACTAGTGTCCGCGCGAGCGAACATAGTGCATGCTAAGTGGCGAACAAACTCCTCCACGGTGGGGGTGCGGGTGTCCCTGTGGATAACGTCATTGCGGACGTATCGCGGCGCTCCTACAATGAGGCGCAGACACCTGTTCTGCTGGACCTGGAGTCGTTTCTTCTGATACGCGGGGCAGAGGGCGTACCAAGCTGGAGCCGCGTACGTCAGACGCGAGCGGACGTAGGCTCCGTAGACTCGCAGTTTCGTTCTGGTGGTAAGGTTGGATGTGAAGAGCGAGTGGAGCATCGATCGAGCCGCCGCTGCCTGACATACCACGTGATTAAACTATCAAAACTATCGCTGCCAACGGGATTCAACCCGCAAACACCACCAATAGATGGCTCCGCGGTCTGCCTATGACTGGAAAACAATGTTTATCGAAATTATTGTGTCAGCGGTAGTCGCTCCCATAGCTTAATCGGTAGAGCAGCCACTCGCGACAGGTGGTGGTTGCGGGTTCGAATCCCGTTGGCAGCGATAATTTTGATACATTTATAATTTGGTATTCAAGTTCAAAATAGCGTAACATGTTTTATAGGAGCTAATATTGTTTGAAAGAAAATGATTGAAAAACTGTGGACAATAAATAGTCAATAACAATATCATGACGAGGATTTAGTAATATCGTAAGTTGTTCAATAATTATTGTAAAATAAATATGTAAGTAGTTTAGGTACTTACTTACCGACAAGATAACTGTAGAAATGTCACAACCTCACAGGATGATGACCGAATTGCCGTGCATCGTTATGATATTGCAATGCAAGGTTGAGATAGGTATGCGAGTCGATTTCATGCCAATGAACATTTTGTTTCGAAATACGATATGATATAGTTACAAACGAAATAGAATTAAAAAATTTCAAAATAAAAGAGACTTATTAATTTTAATTTTACGAAAAAAATCGTAGTCTACGAGTATTATGATTCAAAACTATCATCCTTCCTGGGTTACATTTTCGGTACACGATTATGAAAGGCGACTGAAGATATATTAAGGTCTGCCCAAATGCTCTTTACAGATTTCTATAATAACCTTAGCCAGCCACGGCCCCAGTAATACCCCTCACGCGTCCAATGACAAAGTACGCTACGCTAAGAGGACGGGAAAGATGTGACGTATGTTGAAGCCAAAAACTCATTTTAGTTTTGACAACTTGAAAATCTGGCTCCAGGGCGAAGCCTGATCCTTTAATATGTTTAATTAATGCTCACGTCTTACTTGACGCAATGGTTTAAGTTATAATGATTCTCGTAAAAGAAGATTGGTGGTTACCGATATAGTCGACTGCGTAGAGGAAAATGAAGGAATAAAGGGAATTCCTGGAGCCAGCCTCACAATAAGAGGTGCGAACTGGCTCCACGATGAAACCAATAACAGTTTAAGCGAGGCGGTAAATTCCCCTCCGAGACCGCTCCGGAACAATATGTAAACTTCGATACCGCATCTTTACTGCAGCTCCATAAAATAAATAACAGTCTTTATCTTTCTTGGCCCCAAGAGCGCTGTTAGAAAGCTTTTACGCGAATTTCTCGCCTCCATTTTTCCGCTATTGAAAATTATCATAAAAAAATAATTTTGTATGGACAGTAAAATAAAAAAATATCGCAAATAAATTAAACTAAGTCTTGCCAATTCTTATTTGTTGTATTTACTTTAAAATAATATAACCCATTTGAATTTTCATCTACTAGTTACTTTTTCATATTTGTATGTTAGAAATAAAATGGACGAAAGTGATGCAGGTGTTAAGTTCATATAATATGCTTATTTTTTTTATATAAAAGAAACCGTTCAATGGTATATACTAGCATATAAACAAATGTACCCACGATATTTAAATCATTACCATTGAGTAGTCTCATGGCCGGACTGGAGAATTCGGGGCCAATCGATTTGGATATTGAAGCAAATTAAACCGAAGTCTTCGTCGGAGATGGGATTCGCTTTGCATAGCTCTTGAAATTCAAATTGTTCCGTTCACATCGACCCTCCTAGCTGTCTCGACGCTATGATTTCCTAATTAATTTAAACCCTTTAGTATTTTTTCTAAAACATTTTTAACAAAGCACGGTCTACTAAAGAACAATAGCAACATTAGTGTCTCATAAAAATAATATTACTTTTAGAATAACGTTTAAAAATGTTTCTAGAATTTTATTAACTTACCTTTCCCGTTTAATAATTACAATATATTGCAAGAACTTAAATATTGAGATACTTATAACAGAACATATTCTTTTCGACATGGTGATTTGTTTGTAGAAACTGTGTAAGAAATTCCCTACTGTAGTGCACAGTGCACACTGTACAGTCGATTATAATTGGTTATATTAATTAGCTAATTAATACTCTACAATCTATATAATCAGCCTATTCCACGCCTGCTGGGCATAGATAGGCCTTTTCGAAGGGGCGCCAACCCAAGACGTATAGAAGTCACGTAATATTCACATCTCATAGTGTTTATTTAGACGCAGCTTTAATAAACGACCAACATTCACTTAACACAAGCGGCTTCGCACAATAACATAAGCGTGAACATCATCCCACGCGATTTGTCTTTCGCAGCAATTTTCCCTCGGTTAATATGTCAGCAGAATCAAATTACGAAAGTCGTAAGATGCCGAGTTCATAATATGGAGAGACGGATGGGAGGCGCAGTTATGCGGAGTATTCTGAAAATCGGTTTTACGGGTCCTATATGAACGTTTACAAGGAAGAGACATGTTTAAAATACTTCTAGCCAAAATAGTAAAACATGCAATCGTATCAAGTTAAACAAAATACTATGTATGTTTTCGTATGTTTAATTGACTTTAAAGAGTAGACTTGTTACGTATGTTTTATTGACATTAAAGAGTAGAGTCATCAAACGTTTTTGTTCTGTGATCATGGCGGGAAAAATATGGCGATGTATACGAGTATAATATGAAGAAAAACCATTTCCGGACAAAGGCCTCCTAAAATTTTGCAACCTACACGGTCTTGCGCCATTTGTATCCACCAACTTCCCGAATAAAAATTAGAATATATTCTTATGCAAAATTATATATAGGTAGTGTTTGTTACTAAGGTCCAGTTTGTAAGTCACTGTATGCCTTACTGGACATTATGAAACATCTCAAGGTGATGAGCGCAATGTAATATAAATGTGTCTTATGCTATTGTAAGGCATTGGGATCGCAGTGCATCTCACAACTTGGCGTATGCGTATCACATAATATCAAAAGTGCTTCTTGCTCTTCTCTATATTTTCCGAATTGCATATTCAAGTTGAACTTTTAAAGTACCTAATGCGACCATAAAATACGTCAACTCAATAGATTTGTAGAGTTAAGTTCCTTAAAGTAACATACGCGAGCTCAATAAATTTTATGCAGTTTCAGTTAACACCGGAAAGAACTTAGTCGTGGCTATTAAACTGTTGAACAACCAGATATGTGTAACGTTTGTTTAACTGTAAACTGTTTACGATTGAAGTTAACTTTATAGCTTTCTGTTGTGTACCTATATGTATGTACCTATAGGCTATAGAGTAGCGCACTAGTCGAGGTAAGAGGTGGCTCGAATCAAAGGCTTAGTGATGAAGAAAATATTCTGAGGAAATCTTTACCTATGCTTGAGAGTTCACCATGATACTCGTATTTTCAAAGGTACGCGAAACTCGGAACACTCAGTGGGACATAAAAACGAGAGACAAAATAATGTGTAACCATCCATATATGCAGACAGACGGCATCTAATAAGTCACAGAGCGCTGGCTTCAAGCTTTGCGAGATAAAAATGGTTGGTGAACGTCCTTTACCTGATGTAGGTCCACCGGCTCCGTTGACGTCCAATATATGGTAAGAAAAATTAACAAAATTTCATATATATATAAAAAACAAGTCACTATATAACTAACTAAATAAGTAAATACTCATATTATCATCTAGCTTATAAGCCCTTTGTCATAGAAAGATGAGATTTTAAACAGAATTGCTTTTTATATTGCAGGGAAGGAACAAGATTACAGGAGATCAGCTAGTTCATTTCATAGAAATTGTTTAAGACCCAAAGAGCGATATAAAGTAATTTGCACGCAGTTAAAACAAAAAGTGTTCTCACGAGTGTTTATACTCCTGGAATTTTTATAACAGACAACAGCTAGCGAATAAAATAAAAATAATGTCTACACTAATTTTAACGTAAATTTAACCTGCTATGTTATTTCAGCGCGCAATTGTTACGAAACAAAATGATAACTTCATGAGTAATTCATGAGCGTGAATACCGAAAATTGTGCCAACAATAAAACTTAATCACTTCGATGAAACTGCGTGTTTGGAGCAGCATTAGCCCCCTACCACACTACAACGATACAAAATAGACTGAATTAAAAATGTCGATTCTTCCATTTATTTTTAGAACTATAATTATTAATAAAAATGGGAAATGCTTTCCAAAAAACCAACTTCAAATGCCACTACAAAGAGTGAAATAATTTTTATTTAAATTTTAGGTACCTACACCAATTCGAAGTCGGGCAATGTTTCATACAATCCCTAATAGTCCTTCTTACTTACTTGATGTGCGAAGAAATGACGAAGTCATAGACAATCGCCCGACTTCGAAGTACTACTAGCAAAATTTGAAGAGTTCTCTCGATTTCACCAAGATCCCATCATCAGACCCTGACTTGATGACTTTAGTCATCAAATCAGTATCTGGTAGCATATGCACCAGTAACTATAAAAAATACCCAACTCGCTTTAAGTATACTAGCAAAATTTGAAGAGTTCCCTCGATTTCACCAAGATCCCATGATCAGATCCTGACCTGATGACCATAGGACAACTTGGAAAATATTACTCTTTGTAATAATACTCAAATAGTTTCATGTGTCCATACAAAATTTGAAGAGTTCCCTCGATTTCTCCAGGATCCCATCATCAGATCCTGACCTGATTAAAATGGGACCATCTGGAAACAAAACCCTCTTAAACGAAAAAAGAATTTTTCAAATCGGTCCACGCGTCTTCGAGTAATCGGTGAACATACATAGATAAAAAAAAAAAAAATAAAAAAAAAAAAAAAAAAAAGATTCCGACGAATTGAGAACCTCCTCCTTTTTTTGAAGTCGGTTAACTAATAAAATGGCAAAAACTGAATTAATCGATCAGATAACAAAAAACTTGTAAGCGTTTTAATATTTCTGATTAGACAGGTAAAGCTGTATTGTATTTCTTTGTTTATTTTAATTTTAATTTTTGTGGATGTCTTTATTTTTATCCTACTTTATAAAAAGGTCATCAAAAAATTGAGTGAACTTCTCAATTACAAGTCCAAGATCAAACGTCGTTTTAGTTGTCAATAGACTTCAATATCTGGACCAAATTTTCTTCTAAGAGTCTTCTTACATCAAAATTTTTTCTGCACCCCGCGGCTTCTATTCATCCGTTTAAAATCTTTCATCCACCTAGGTTGCCGTGGACTGTGGAGGTTGCCATTCAATGGCATTAAGACCTCTAGGTTTTTACCCTGTTCATTGTTGTTCAGTCCACTTCAACTTAAGGATTGACGGTGTCAAAACTTTAGCCCATTGTTAGAAGGGATGTACTCGTATTCATCATACGATCGCAAAATTATCTAAATAGTTACTTCCAGCAATGACTGCATTCAAAATCGTTCGTTGTGTGATCTTTTATGGCATCCGCTCGCATGAAATTTAATTTTTCATGCTTGAGTGAAGTTCCGGTCTATGTAATAACATTTGACGCTCATTGAATTCTTGGCTGTGAATTCAGTGGATGTTGAGTCATTATGTGGAATGGCCTCAACAACCGCATTCGTTGCGTGGAAAACGTTAAAAGTAATTTGGAAAGCCGCAAAGGGCAGAACTCAAATGAATATGAGTGACAAAGCGAAACGTTGATTGTGTTAAGTCATGAGGCATTATCGTTATTATATTAACTGTTATTTCAGTTAGACATGAGGGTAGTCCCCATGTCTAACTCCTTAACTCTTTTCTGACTATTGCTATCATACTGCTATCTTTAAAAATTTTAAAATCCTGTTCCTCATTGTAGGGGCATACCGCACATAGGCTCATGTAAGTAACACATATGTAAGAACAGCGTGCATTGTAGAGCGCGTAGCATAATAAAGACAATCCCTATGAGAGTTTAATCAGTTACGTCCTAAACGCGTTACACATCAGTCGTATACTTCAACTGAAACTTGTATGTTTGATTTATTGTGTGTTCGTTTCTGAAGTTGTTGAACTTAAATTAAAATTAGATTCTTATTGGAGTCAATCGTGTTTAATTCAGCATATTCCCCAAGACAGCATTGAATACAGCCGCAGTACATAATCAAGTACCTAAACTAATAAAAAGCGTTTCGGTCTTAGAAATCTACATGATCAATAACATCAAATTATATTAATTATTGGTTATTGGAACTACATATCACCTTTTTTGACTCTCGTTTCTATTAATAAAAAAACGGATTTAGCTTAAAACCCCTATAAGAATATGCATGTATCCTAGTGTATTGTAATAAATGTCTAATCACAATCTGCATATTGACAATGGCCAATTACAAATACTTTAATTAAGTGCATTAACTCATGCACATATCAAATGCAGCAATTTCGTCATATTAGTTTCCCAACAATCTCAGCTATGCACTAAATGAGCCTCTTCCCGCAATCTCTCCGCTTGCTACCTTCCAAGCGTGGTTATTATGCATCAAACGCCATAGTTCTAAGTACACTGGGGTTTCACAGTAATTACTCCCCAAACTTCCTTCATCGAGTTCATCCCACATATACGGGATAACTTATGGCTGGCTTTTGAATCGCATATTAATAATCCTAATCGAAGGTAATTTTCTAAAAATTACTAATTTATTTCCGTTGAATTCGTGCTTCCTCAAGAGTATTATAGTATTACAAAAAAATTATGTTTGAAATAAGTAAGTTACTTATTTAGTACTTACTGGTACTTAACTGGCGGTAAGACTCTTCTTGCGGAGTTCGTCCAGATAGGCACCACCGCAGTGTCTGTTCATTATACCGTGAAGCGTATCACTTACCATCAGGTGAAAAGACTCACGGTCCAGCGAATTGTTCAGAACAAATGTTTGCCCGTTCCATCGATGTTTGAATAGGTCTGAATGGAACTACTCGGTCTCCGTGCTTAAGCACAAATATATCAGCTTTTCGAAACGGAAAATAGTTCGTTTTATATATCTAATGCGAGGTTTGATCTGCAACTTTGTACGTGTCAATCCCAACATCCGTTTGCGACAGTGATTATTATTGTAGGTATTAAGGGGCCTGTGAACTACAATGTCTCCATTCATTCAAAATAACAAATCATTAGTATTTCGTGCATATTTGGATCATATTGTGGTGTTATTCGGATTCATATAGTAATAATCTATGCTCCTGGCCATATTTGGTTCGGAAATACTTCTTTAAAACGAAATAATAATCAATTTTGATCAAATTTTTTTTAACTTTGGTCGAGTTCCGTAATACCAAAAATTATGAATGAAAACTTGTAATTTTCTTTATTAAGTGGTATTTTTCTTTAGCTGGATAATAAAAACCGTGCTCCTGAACTAATGCGACGTGAGATAGTGTTGTTTTTATTACAAAACAAATAAGTAGAAAACATGTCCTCTTTGACATAAAAATAAGCAAAACTAAATTCGTTTACATTTTTCGTTTAACAAAAGTATTTCGGAACCAAATATGGCCAGGAGCATAGATTATTACTATATGAACCCGAATAACACCACAACATGATCGAAAATTGCACGAATTACAAATGATTTTGGTATTACGTTTGTATGGGAGACACCGTGGGTCAGCAGACTCTTAAGCTGTTGCAGTATGTTGATAAAACCTTTGAAGCTTTGTATTTTACAAATAAAACAACTACTGATTACTCGCAAAATACCTAGGGTGCAGTTGGTAATTTGAACCATTATCCTGAGCGTATATATATACATTGCACTAACATCCACTTAGTGAATTTCTGCGGTAAAAAGACTCGAAGTATACGCGTACAAAATCGCGAAAAACTGCTTAATATTAGCAGTTTCCGCGACCACTAATATATTTAGTAGTTTTCTGCATTTAAATAGCTGCGTTAGTATTGATAATTTTACTAAATATTGCTAATTAAAAATGTTAATTGATAAATTCTTATTTATTATTTTAAAATTTTAAGTACTGTAGTACAGGGAAAATGCACTGGGTATTTCTGTAATTTTTTGAATATAAATAAATATAATAATATACTGTAAATTATAATCAATCCCATCAAAAAAACACCAGTGAAAGAGACATACCTAAATCTAGTCAGCCCTAAGTCTAAAATAATTTCTATAATATAAAATAAAAAACACCATTCGGAAACCTGGAAAGTATCTGAAAAAGCATTACTAAGCAAACGAACAACTGAATTTGTCTATTGTCTAAACAAAAGCAAGTTTTACCCCTTGCAATTTAGTAATCGCGTTAGGTAATGGTTGCATATAAATTGCTCCTTTGTTTGCTATTTTGCCATCAAAGCTATTGTTTGTTGGCCCCCTTGCCCTATTACGTCACTTTGCTGCTGTAAACACCTCTATGTCTACATTTAAAGCAATTTTCGCGCTGCTCTACCATTTAATTTTGGTGCTTAATGACTCCCGTCTTCTTGATCTACTTGTAGATACATAAAAAAATCTGCAAGGATTAAATTTAGTTTTTGAAGTCCTTGCACTTTCCTACCTATTATGAAATTTCAATCAGATTTTGGCTTTGCAAGAGGAAAGCCAAAATCTGATTGAAATTGTGTTGAGTTGAGTGTTGAGTTGAGTGTTGGCAGATCTATGACCAGATGGACTGACGACATTAAGAAAATCAAGGCACGCAGCGGGATCCAAGCGACGCAAACCCATACAGTTTATAAATCATTGAAGGAGGCATCACCTTGCTGTGGATAAATGCCAGCAATCAAAAAAGCAGCAGCAAATCTTCAGTTAATTCATTAAATCAAGGAATTCCACGGTATATGTCAAAAAGTCGTAATTCACGCGGGCGGAGCCGCGGGCATCAGCTAATTGGTAGAATAAAATACCATTTTTAACCGACTTCAAAAATGAGGGGGTTCTCAATTCGACTGTATGTTTTTTTATGTTTTTTCCTTCATAACTTTTGGCTGCATGAATCGTCTTATGATTCTTTTTTTATTATTATTAGAAAGCTTACGCTTCCCGTGTGGTACTATTTCAATTTAGTCCATTTCTGAGAATGGTATCCATGAGAAAACCATATAAGTCTTAAATTTTAATTGGAAAGGATGTATTCGACAATAGTTCGATGAGAGTTGAAGTCGGTTTTTATGTTAATTAACTAACGTATAATATTTAATTCACTGTTAAAAAGATATTGCCATAACTTAATAACTTTTTACTTTTTCAGGCATGCTTCAGAGTAAGTATTCCAAATTAAGAATATCTATCTATACATATCATTGTCAATTTAGTTAAAATTTAGTTACACTTTTTATCACAGTTCTTACATTTTGTCATACCATGGTTGAGTAGGTACGAGTCAGCTAGTCTATTTTAAAACACTCCAGGCAAGCACATGATCGTATATTCAAACATTTTTGTACAAAAGTAAGTACATCACGTTACAAATTCTCTTTTAAGAATACATATTTTATTTTACCTTAGTACACTGTTCACAATAATATCTATGCTTACAATATAATAATGTTTGGTTAGCGTATAAAAATATTGGCACAGCATCGTTAAGTAGGTACATTTTCCTTTACTTCTCAGCTAACCAAATGTCGGACGTGCAGTCACCTCCTGGGTATCTAGAAAAGAAAAAATTGATCTAGAAACTTATAGAAGCTGGCGACCTGCATTGGGACATTGATATTGGTGGTTGAAAGATATTATATTTCTATGAGACAGTTCATGAGTTACCTACGATCGATATGTCAACGATCAACGGTGAAATGCTATTCTGAATATAAAGATATATTATGCGAATCATTTACTTATTTTCTTTTAAATAAAAATCAACTCGTCATAGTCGTAGAATAATGACGGATGTGACATTTATTAAACTTTACAGGACAGCCATTTGAAAGTTTTACTTTCGTTTTTTTGACATAACTTTTTTATTTCTTATTTATTTATTTTATTTATTTATACTTTATTGCACAAAGAAACATAATTATAAGAAACATATACTATATATAAGACACGTGATGCGCAAAAGGCGGTCTTATTGCCATAGGCAATCTCTTCCAGACAACCTTTTCCTTCTGGTGAGAGATAAATGAATATAGTGTAAGTGTGGGCTAGTGCACATTGTGTGGAGAATAATAAATATTATACCAATTAATATAGTTTTACAAAATATACATAATAATATATACTAATACATATACATACATAGTAAATACAAATACATATTATAAAAATAAATATATACATATAGTATCTCATATAAACACTGAGTAGTTAGTATTCTTTATCTTTAATTATGAAATTTGGCATACCAATAAATGATAGGGTTTGTTTTAAAATGGAACAGAAATAATAACTTAAATTTATATAGTTTTCCAGAAAAATCACATCCTTCATTTTACTTCGGAGGCAACACGGTCGCAAGGTATTATCCGACATCGTTCTTCGGAAACTTGGTGTTCAAAGTATGACGGATGTTACTTTCCGATTATATTCTATCGACTTTACTGAGAAATATTTTGTCGGATGTGAAGTCTGTCATTTTTTTTACTCATTACAAGTTAGTACTTGACTGCAATTTTACCTGAGTTAAGGTTGATGCGTACATCCGGTCGCGAAAATTGACATTTTATTTAGTTTTCATAAATAGTACGCTATTTATGCATCATAGACTTATGGCAATAATTATTTTAATTATGCTCCCATTGGTTCCTAATAGCTCCAATTCTGGGAAACTGTAGAAAATAATCTTTTGGGAGAACCTCTATGAGACGATTAGGAATTTTTGCGCAATTTTTTATTAAAAATATGTAAATTCATCAGTGTTATGATCGCAAAACTTAGTACCATAAGTCTACGATGTATAATTAGCCTACCTACTATTCACGAAAAATTAAATTAAATTTGTATTTCCTTGGCTAATTTGGCCGAATCACCTTAAGTGACGATGCAGCCAAATATTTATTTTATTTATTTATTTATTTAGTATAGAAAGAACTTGTACAAGAAAACAAACAGAAAGGACATATACAAGGACATCTTATCACCACATAAGAGGATCTCTTCCAGATGCCCTAGATATGTTATAGTTATAAATTGGCAGGGGTAAGTTACTCCTAATAGATCGAACCGTATGTTGGGATAGGTAGGATATGATCGATTGAACACACTATTTTGGTAGTACCCATTATAAATAAATAAAATAAAAAAAACTTAAGCTTAAGTTAAGTAATTAGCAAAAAACAGCATAATTTTTGAACTGCAAAGATTTAGAAGATGTTGCAGCAATTTGGACCGGATTACTTCTTTGCTGTGGTAAATTACTCTCTATAACTGAGGGGTGAAGGGGTAAAATTTTCCTGCCACAATCAGATATTATTTAGTTTTTTGCAAGTAGTATTCTAATTTCATTATACATCGTGCTTGGCTTGTGGTAAATTTTTTGCGCATATATATTTACACATGTACATGTTTTTTAATAAAAACTTTGCTCAAATATTCCCATTCACATCAAATTGGTTTCCAAAAGATCATTTTCTGCAGTTTCCTAGATTTGGAGTAATTGAGAACCAATACGAAGCTAGTTAGTATTTTTGAGCTGAGTTTTAATTAACTTTGTTGTTAGGATTTTATTCTCAACTGTGGACAGGATCTCTTAAATTTTGAGGAATATTTAGCGATGCAACCTTACTATCTCACTATCACCTAATTACAAAAGTTTTCAAATGCATCGTGTTTTTTTGTCGAGAGTCAACATAGAGTATTTAATTAACACGTGGAAAGCCTACCTGTAGTTTTTCATGGAACAATTACGCAATTTTGGGAGGAGTATTCTTTTCTATATAATTATTTTGCAATCATCAAATTTTTGAACATTTTTTTTACCCCTACATCAAAAGAGAGTTGCTAGAGACAACTAGCATGAAGACAAAGCAATATTGTTTGGTAGACAGTTGCTAGGGTCTTAAGACAGCTGCTGCACTATCGTGAGTGGGAAAAAAGAAACGTTACATTCATGGGCTTTGGCTGATAAGGGCATAGGTATTTAGGTAAGGGTAAGATGACAGATCTGATATCTAGGTTGAGGTATCTAAAGGGGTTTCAAAATTGAGCTGATATTTGAAAAGGGTGCCATACTGATTTATTGACTGGAGTAAATATGTACTGATCTGAATGATAAATATGAATTTTGATAAATGGCCAAAAAATAATATCAACACCAACAACACAATGTTATTTCTAATGACGGCCAGTGTGAGCGCGGTGAATAATCAATTGAATTCCGTACTTCCGCCAAAACGGACCGTTGCATCGTGGCAAAAATCAGATTATAGTGGTCGCAAGTCCCACTTCCTAACTTAAAGACCATTCACGATAAATGGTTTCGAAAGGACGAAAATCATAAAGTTAACGTCTTTTTATTAATACAGAATAATTATTACTCAGATTGGATCATTCTGGTATAGAAAAATATATTAAATTTATACAAATAAGCAGTGTTTTTCAATAGAAAAAAGGCGGAAGTGAATTTAGCGCGAAGAATAAAGTGGGATGTTTAGATACGACCGTTAGATAAAAAATTATGTCCGCAGAATATCGTCGGTTGTACTCATGCGTCACTATCACGTCCATAGAAAAATGAAGTATGTCTTCATGCGACATAAAATTTGCCATTTTATAAATATGATATAATCTCAACAGAATAATATTAAGTATAAGCAGAGATTAATATTATCTTAATTAAATTTAAATTTAAATTGATTTTGATTTTCCGTAGAAAACTGACGGATAGTCAAATGCGACGTTATGTGCAATCCTACTCGTCCGATGAACAGTGGCGGATGCGCAGATTCGTCAGGTGCGGGAGGGGGTGAGAGGGGATTCCCCCGCGTCGTAAAAAGACGAGTGTTCACAACCGCCATTTTACTATGAGCGCCGCGTCACATCCGTCAGTTTACCGACTGGTTATCTTGAAATCTTAAATATTTTTTAATTTTCCTTTAGTGCAGTAATAAAATATAGACATAGTAGTGTCCAAAAATGGTAAAAAGTGAATTTCGTAATTTTTGCAGATCCGTCACTATTCTACGACTATGACGAACTGTACGTTAGTTTTTGCTATACAACTCAAAAATATCTTTATCGATTTTGGTGTTTTTTTTGTGAATATTTTTGCGTGTGTTCCGTAATGGTTTAGCAGGCCGTACTGCGTCCGTCGGGTCATGATGTAGTGAATCATATAACATTCAAAACAATACATTTTACAAAGGTGTAGAAAAGTATGGCGAATCAAAATAACCGAACCTGGCGGTAGAGTCTTGACATTTCATGAGAGCTTATATATATACCTATGTGAAATAAAGAATTTCATTTCATTACATATGTACGTCACGTTTGGATAAGAAAAGGATTCGCAAAGGAAAGACGGGTAAAAATCCATCATAACAATATGAGTAAAATATGAACGACAAAAAATTTATTCAAAGATGAGTTATCTCTAAGATGTTTTTTTTGTTCTGCACCTTCAAGAACAAATGAATTTCTAATGTATATGCAAATACAAAAGTAAATTCATAGGAATGTAAAACACAAAACTCAACGCGTCCTAGCATGTTTTAAACATTGTAAAGAACTTTTTAAATTGAATTATGAAAAAATTAAGTATTTTAATGGAATGCTAATGAGATTACCTCATTTCGTGCGGCAGTACGGCTCCGTTAGGTTCTTTACCGAAGTCGACGAGGAAGTCTGGATCCAATTTTATGCCCCCATTCACCGGATCGACGTCCAACTTCACTATCCAGCCTCCCTGAATTATAATAAAATGCAAATCAATATTAAACCTCCATTCAAGCGAGGAAACGATATCTTCTGACTGCATGTACCTATATAATAATCGTCTTTTTATCTTGTAGAAAAAGCAAGTTCACCTGAGGGACCTCGCTTTGCTTAGTCAACCACGACAGATTTAACCGAACAATGAGTGAGACACAACATAATATTATGTCGCTGATAGCAGTTGCAATCAAATACATTGAACTTTATTTGGTCTAAGGGTTGACTCTCGTAAACAAAATTTTTTATCGCCCAAATATTGCCGGTAATCATAGCTTCACACTTAATCCTACCATGTACCGGCATAAACGATGCAAATATTAACCAATCAGTAGCCCCGCAGGCCTCGGCCGATGCAAGAATTATCCAATCGGTGCCCAAGATTATAACTTCGTCGGCACTGCAGAAACCACACAGCAGATCAAATGCAAATTGTAGCATCCGTGGAAAATACAAAACTTCCAAACTCATTCACATATTATTACAAAGGCATTGAAGGCCATCTTAAAAGGTTAATTATTTTAGCATAATTTACTTTTTCAGTCATGAATAAACCAACCAATAAAAAAACTGTAGATAGCTATCTCAAGTAATAAGCAAATAAAAATTTGAACTCAACTTGTGTTAAATCTAAAACTGAGTCAAAGTTACTCTTACGAGTACTCATACGATTTACTGTAGATAAAATAGGAGGTTTATAGAAAAGGTGAAAGCTTGCCTCTTGCCCCATCTTAGGGTAAAACTGTTTGTCCCACGGCGAGTAAAGCGACGAGGACACGTACAGACGTTTACCGTCCAAAGATAGTTGCAGCATCTGAGGGCCTCCAAGCAGCCGTTTTCCTTTCACCGTCACTGGTTTCGGTGGTTCCTTTATTGAGAAAAGATTTTATTTTATTTTAATACTAGCAGTCTTAGCCATATTATTATGACTCATAGATGATTAAAACAAAATTGTGAACAATTATTTTAAAAAAAAGCAAGTGCCGAGTTTCTTGCCCGTTCTTCTCGGTGCAGTACGCTACTTTCCGAACGAGGCGGTAGAGTCTAACGTTTCGCAAGTGCCTGTATGTTAGGCCTATGTGAAAGAATAAAAAAAATGATTTTTTTTTTGAATTTTCTTGAGATGGAACGAAATCCAAATCATTAATCACGGGATAAATCGTTCCTACACTTTTTTTCGATTTCGTTCGATATAGTTATGTTTCATATAGTGGCTAAGAGCACAGATAATCAAAAATAACTATTTGGTGTATTAGATTTCATTAAAAGGTTCCTCACACACGCTTTTAATGTATCACAAGCTTTTGGATGAAACTGATTGATATTCAGCTGCAATATTGTTTCCCTCAAATCGATTTTCTGAATTGTCCCCCACTTTTGACACAATGGAAACATTCATGACAAAACTATCCTGAATTATGGAATCTTTGAACTAATAGCGTTTAAGTTTGAAAAAATAAATAATTACCGTGAATTCCTTATCTTCTATTAGTTTTAGGCCATAGTTAGCGATCTGGCCTCCCAGTTGGACTCGACCCGTGAGCTTTGGCCTCTTGGGGTCTGATATGTCATACTGTCTCACGTCACCGTGAAGCCAACATGAGAAATACAGGTACTTATCATCCAATGACAGTAGAATATCAGATATTAGACCTGGATAACAATAAAGCAATGATTTATGATTATACAATGATAAGTTATATAGTAATAATGATTATAAAAGTACAGCTTGGATCTCATGGAACCAAAGAGCTAAAACCTTAAATTGTTCTTTGGACCCTAGAGGTCTATCATGTGTGGTAGTGTGTTGTTTGATGTTACGAATATTTTGTCTGTATAAAGAATACTTTAAATATTTAATTAAATAAATCATTACCGTTAACTTTAACCTCTTCGCCATCTTTCAGAACTGTTTTTGCTGGTATGTCTATTACTTTTTCAGTTGCCCATTTTCCATCGTCCAATTTAAAGAACCTAAAAAACAACATTATACAGTTAAAGTAAAACAATTAGTCGACCAAAGTTATCTAACTAAAAGTGTCGGTTTTTATTTTTGTCGTAAACTTGGCCTGAAGTTGAGTTTGTATTCACCCGACCCGCGACCGACAGCCGACATGTCGGTCCGGTTTCGGTAGTAAAACCAGTAGTAAAATGAAAAAGTGACATAAGCCGTAACAACGCGTTAAAAAAACATACTACCGGTATTTCACACTAATAAAGCCGACTAATTTTACAATAAAACTTATTATTAGCTTATTCTAATTACTATACAAATCTTGCCCGCGTGGAATGGTGCCAAGAATACTGGCTGCATTTCCGCGTTGAACAGCTAGGCTGATACGTTGCGCAAAAAATGAGCCAGCCCTTCTGTCACCAGTTGAGGCTATTAACCGCGGGGAAAGCTCTCGAAGGAATTTTTTGGCATTATGACTCCATGGCCCCAGGGTCTCCACGGCAAACGGGACAAATATGTAACTCTCTAAAAGAGAGGCATACTTGCGACGCTTACCGGATTCAGCAGTCTCAGCTGCGGCTCCCGGCTTTGATTCTGTCTCCCTGATATGAATCGAAGCCAATGTGTCAACGCATGTTGCATCCCACATCAGCGCCCGACCCCGTTCCCAGGGAACCAGCGTCAATCCATCAGGTCTCTTGCCATCATCACGACTAATTCCTGCTGGCTCCAATAGGGCAGGAATATCAATGGTGGCAAGAGCCCTTTTAATAATTTTACTAATTTTACTAATTCACTTGATAATTTAACATGTTAATATGGTCAGTTTAAAAAAAAATTAAAAAAAAAAACATTAAAAGCAGTATATCATATTATTATAATTGAGATACACTAAGGACGAAAGATAATGCAAACCTCATCCAATCTGTTTTGCGGCACAACATTTTTACGCAAAGCCACAATAAATTTCGTATGTAAAATAAATCTGCTCAAATCTCTCACCTGTACACGTTGGCCTCGACGGCGCACCCAACAAATCCTTCCGCGGATTTAGGATCATGAAGGAATCTGATTTCGAGTGGAGCGCATCCCTCGCTCCCTAAATCTATAACTTGCTGTAACTCTCGGGTAGACCATTTGTAAACATTTAGGGATGTCCCGTATTTTTCTGGGTTTGTGATGTCCTCCGGATGGAAACCTCTATTAAAAATAATAGATTTTTTGAATATGTAAGTATATCTACAGAAATTATTACATAATATAAGGTTCCTGAACAACTAAAAAAGTAGCTTTCTTTGGCCACCTACGAACAGCAGATCAATAATTTGCTTTTCCAAGCCCTATCAAGATGAACTTTACTATGAAAGGACTTTTTAAAAATCAACTAAATGAGACTTTATGGGTCTATGAAAGCAAAGCAAGTATTCGGCTAGTTTATATCGTTTACATATGGTTCGCAAACCAACGTTGTTATTAGTTCAACAATGTAAAAAAGTAACAGCCAAGGGCCTATGCGTAATCCAAAAAAATGCAATCATGTTTTCTGTTTCATCATGAAAAATTGCATTACTTACGTCTTAAAGAACTTCGGAGTACCCCATTCGGAGGCAATCATCACATCGTGGTAGGGTTGATACCAAAAATCGTAGCCGAATTTAGCGAGTTTCTCTCCCCTGGTCCACGTCCCTAAAACGTAGTTTACTTACAGTCAGAGCTATAAAATCAATCAAATTATCTCCCCTACATCAAAGCATTCGAGCGGCCTCAACCGTTTACCTGTCACTTTCAATGTTTTCGCGTCGATGAGTACGAAATCCCCTTTTCCGTTTTCATTCTTGTCGCCCATAGTGGAAATCATGATTTCACCAGTCGCCAAGCAGTGGGCCGTATGAGGGAAGCTGCAGTTGAATGACCTCATCTCGGAACCGTCGATTATCTTATATCAAATCAATAAAGAATATATATATAAGAATATATATCTTAAAGCAATAAAGAATTCCTTTAGTTTTAATGAGAATTTTTAAATTAAAATTAAAAATGTAGGAAGGAATGAAGAAAGATTAATAATTTTGCAACGGAACGTGAAAATAAAAAGTGTTTAAATAGTTAGTGAAGTGTTAAAAATTGTTTGGCGTGAGTCGGAATGTTTAAAGTTAGAGGACAGATTCGGGATGAGCTCGACGGAGATAGTTAGCGAGTAATTTCACTTCAGAACTATGTGGTGTTCCGTGGAATAATAATTATGCCCGAATTCGGTGGCTATGATGAAGTTTTCGGTGAAATGCATGTAATAGTGTTCGAAATAGTGTCGTCGTATGAATGCGAAATCATCTATGTACCTTCGAGTATAATATTGCCTTTCACAGTAGTAAATTTCTAAATATACGAGACAGATAGGTATTTGGTAGGAAATAAATAAAATAAGAACTACTACGCTACTACTAATAAACTGATTCCTTCCAGATGCCCAAGGAAGAAACCCCCTGATGAGTCCATTTAGGAGGTGTTTATTAGAATTAAGATAGTTGTAGCGTACTGGCGTTAAAACATAAGCTAAAAGTAAACTTTTCATTATTATTTTTAAAAACCCCTGAATTTTCTGAATGTAAATTTCTTATGACTTCTGACTTTAAATAATATAACCGAAAAAATAATTGAATTCTTCAAACTGGTTGAAGGATACCACTTTACAAGTACTATTACGTCTATGCGACGAATTTGTTTGTACAACAAAGCAGGCCTAGTACGCATCATAACGATACACTTACGAGCCGTGTGCGAAAGGGCTTACCTTGTAGAGTTCCGGTTTGCGAGGGTTGGTGCCAACATCGACAGCAAAAACTTTACAGGAATGAAGACCAGGTAAGATGAGCAGGTTCCTCTTAAGCTCAGGGTTGTCGTAGCAGCTCGAGCAAACATTCCATCCGCTATGATGGAGTTCGTCACCCACACTGCCAGTATAGGTACGATGGATAACCTACAGTCAAGGATTTTTAGTAAGGATGAGATTTTCTGAACATATAGTGCCACAAACTAATGAAGGCTGTGTCGATATGCTATTTTATTGGTGCCACCCATAGGCTTATAAATCTATGGACGACGGGTGTAATACAAAATTCACGAAAAAAGTATCCCGAGAAAACCTATATAAACGAGGGTACATGAGTTTATTAATAAACAAACTAAAACATTGTAATTTATGTCTTACTATACAGCCTTATTTTCAAACACGAGACTGAAGTGCGATTGTATGTCTTTTCGCGCTTTGTATTTCAATCGGTTTGGACACTTTTAAGCGCTGACCCCAAATAGGTGCCACCTAAGAACTGCGGCGAGGCTAGTTCCAATTATGGCCACCAAACAAGAAAATTTTGTGGCACTATACGTAAACCTCTTTCATACAAGCAAAAAGTCTGTCTAATTTCCTATAGAGCGAGCGAACTGCGGAGAAGACATCATGAGCGATTTACAGAAGTTAGCCTTCTTACTATAAGAAGGCTAACTTCTTTGCAGGCTTTTTGCAGCTAGTAAACTGGTGGTGACTTTGTCACGCGGTTAGCCGGGTCCTTTATATGTATATTAGGTATGTCTACTCCTGCAGTATAAAGAGTAATTAATTTAACTGCTTTTAAAATCGTTGGGTACGTTTTATTCTGACTTTGATGAAGCTATTGTATTTTTTCTTCCGCATCCAACCCCTTTTATCAAAGAAAAAAGTATATTCAATGCTATAAAAAGAAACTGCTTCAATCAAATTAAGAGTCAAACGAATAAAAAATCATTTCTTAGATAAATAATTTTTTTTTTCGTTTTCTTTTGTCTTTTTAAATTAACTTTTAAAAAATCAGGAACGTTTTTTGTACATGTAGCAATAACCTATTTTAATTTTAATACAGAAATGCTCAACCGAATTTCGGACAGCTGTTTCAAACCAAACCGAAGCAAGCTTTTATACGGCGCCCTGTAGTATGCACAGAACAAATAAAATTTTCTGAATTGCAATAATCTCGGACACTAGCGGATATTATATTATTTATTCAGATTGAATTATCTGAATTACTTTCAGAACATCTCAAGAATACTTAGGTATAATATAAGAATACTTAGGTATAATACTTAGGTATAATGAGACTAACAAAACAATTGCAGCAATTATTGGTCGGTTAAATCAAAATAATCTTAGTTTGAATATGAGCAAAACAAATTACATACGATTTCAAACATCAAAAAGTAATCCAATTAACCTAAACATATCATATGACTCGCAATCCATTGAAGAAGCCGACACAGCGGCTTTTCTGGGTATAATACTTGATAGGTATTGCAATTGGAAATCCCACATCGAAACACTATGCAACAAGATTGACAGATTTGTGTACGTACTAAAAAGATTGTCACATATATCGAATAAAAAAACAGCCCTATTGGCATATCACGGCTATGTGGGATCAATTTTGAGATATGGCTTGGTTCTATGGGGTAACTCAACGGATGCAAAAAAGGCATTTATCAAACAAAAGGCGTGTATAAGATCAATCTGTAAAGCTGATCCCTTGGATAGCTGTAAACCATTGTTTAGAGATAATAAAATCTTACCTTTGCCGACTCTTTATATATATGAGACATTAGTATTTGTGAAGAGGCACCCTTATTTGTTCCCTAAAGTGGCTGATATAAATCCGCAAAGGAATCATAGGCTCAAGAACAAATTGTTGGTGCCCCATCGAAGGTTGGCCCTATGCTCTAAAAATGCTTTCTGTATGGCAGTGACTTTATATAATAAACTCCCAAACTCCTATAAAGAACTACCGCTGGTTAATTTTAAAAGAAAACTCTTGACGATTTTGAATACAAAGGTCTATTATGGTGTTGAGGAATACTTAAATGACATTAGTTTCTCTTAGCTTTATTTTTTGTTAATAATTATTTGGCAATTGGCTTTTATATAATATTTTGACATTAAAGATTATAACATTTTAATTATTATTATATTATCAATTTTACTTCTTAATAACTGGTTCGTAATTACTTTTATATTAATTTTCTTCACAATGACTGCTATAATAATAATATATTGTTAATTTATTAGATTAAGGACAAATATTCATACACCAGTACTTAATGGTAAAATGTATTTGGCTAGAATTAATTAATTATGTACCATCTTATTGTAACCTACATTTTTATGAATAAATGAATTATTATTATTATTATTATAATGGTTTGCAAGACGGGCCTCTTGGGAACAGCTCTCGGTATTAGAGTATTATCGTGATTGCAAAAGAAGTCATTTGAATACAAGGGTTAGTACAGGTTTTGTTCGAATTTCGATTCGGCACATCGCACAAACGAATCGATTTCCTCCATACATTTATAGCCATCGCTATCTATTGACAGCAGCATGTCAGTGAGTGTCCATAGATGGCGCTGTCTGTTAATGTATGAAGGAATTCAATTCATTTGTGCGATGCGAGTGAACTCGAAATTCGTATAAAACCTGTACTAACCCCCACTGAATGCTTTGTATTTTATAATTTCTCTCTACCGTCATGTATGTCGACTCACCCAATGGACACGTCTTCTGTTTGACAAAGCCTAAGGCCTGGTTTCCATCAAAGCGGAGCTGTGTTTGAGTAACCATTCAGATTTCGTCCTTTCTACATCTCCTCTCCCCTTAGTTTCGAAGATGTCATAGGGTGAATGTAGTTCAAAACGCAACATTGTTGACAATCGCGAATTTAAATTTACGTTGCACGATAACGTTGAGGCATTGTATTTCCTATGTGTGTACATTAAATTTTACACTCTAAACTAATAGACGTGAAATAAATTTTTCAGTGTTAATTTTCTTTTATTTCTTGTTTCACATCAATGAGTGTGTTAAAGCATTACGTGTATACTGAATAGCCCCCCAGGCTTGTAGAATAGTTGTCTAAATACCTGGCTGTAGGTGGGTGATTTAGGGTCCACATCCACGGTAGCCAGATAGTCCTGCTTGGTCTGGTCGGGTTGCACACAAACAACGTAAAGTAATTCCTCCCTAGGGCCGTTATGGAACGCGTCGAGAGGGGACGCGTAGCCGGGCCCTCCTTTACCTGAACACAATGAATTATTAACGTTAGGAAAACGTATGCTTGGGAAATTTGTTTAGAATGAAACTCGGATTCATTTATTTACACTTACACTTACACTTCTGTTTGGAATGAAAGCTCTAAAATGCTTAATTCGTAACGTCTACGCAGTTTGTTTGGCACAGCTGAATTGTAAGTTTTTTTCAATAATGATGATGATTGACGAATAACGTAGAATGAAATTGTCTAATAACAATAAGTAGGTTCGTATGAAATATGAAACTGCTAGGCATATGAGGTATTTCAAGTTCAATTTATCGCTCTAGTCGTGTAAGCTGAAGAGATAGGTTCAAGTCTTGCCAGGTATGAAGAATTTAATTTGTATAAAATGCCATATAATTATCGCATCAGTAAAGTACTACTGTCATATTGAACATTTATATTATTATTTATAGTGCAACAAGTAGTCTTGTCTGGAAGAGATTGTAAGTTAGCGATAAGACCGCTCCATTATTATCTGTTATATCTCCTTTTGTTTTCTTCTTGAATGTTTGTTCATAGTTTATTGGGTGCACAATAAAAGTATAAGTACATACATACATACATAGAAAATACCAGATAAGTAGACGCATAAAAAAAAATTTAACAAAAAAGTTTGTTTCTTAAAGTTCTTTCAATCGACAATAGACCATTTAAAAGATACACCGAAGACAAGCGATTTCCATTGCCAATCTTATTTGCAACCCGATCAAGCAAATCAAACCTTTATTTTTACCACTTCCTTCCAAATAGACCTACAATTTACCGAGAAAATGAGGTTCTTTGCGAATATACAAAACTGTCTATATGATATTCTAACATTTATTGTTCTTAATAAAGTCTACGAGGAGTATTGAGGAAGAGAGGTATTTTTCTTCGAAGCCCTTTAAAAACAATTATTTGGTATTTGAGCGAAATACTCTACATCAATTAAGTTCTAAAACCGAAACTGTATCCATGATATTTTTAGCTTCCTGAACTGCTTCTAAAATTATGGAAGCTTTGAGGAAACTTTGACGTCAAGAAAGTATCAACCTGAAACATGACCGAAGTTTTTGTTTGCGATTTAAAATAGAACAGGATTACGTAAAGCAACTCGAAACAAAACAGCTTCGCAGTAAAAACGACATAATAGCGCTGGATTTGTTGAAACGACAGTGAAGTATCCTTGCCCCGTGCAATTTAGTAATCACATCAGGTGAAGCTTGCATATAAATTACTGCTCCGCTCAGTACAATACTATTAAGTGTTAGACGCCGCCGGGCATTGTTTATTTAACCCGGAGCCTTGCTTCATTACGAAAGCTCCGGACAAATGGACACTGCGATTTGCTTGCTGCATTTTGTACGCTGCGCTCCCTTTATAACGGACTTTCATCAGGAGATTGGTTGTCAATTCGAATAAATCTTCTTTTTCATCTTTGTAAAAAATATCGGGTTTACTTTCAGGGTTCTGTAACTCAAAAGAAAAAACCGTACCTTGTTTAAATTGACTTGATTAATGTAAAGCAATGACGAATTACGCTACGCTAAGAGGACAGGAAAGATGTGACGTATGTTGAAGCCAAAATTTTCTGAAATATGGCGTCGCGCGTCGTACATTTCGGTACCGCTGATTGCACTTACCGATGTCGGTTGCATACATTAGAGCCATTTTACAGTTTTGACAAATAAAAAACCCGGCTTCAGGGCGGAGCCTAAAGTGTATGCGTCAGTAAGTACTGATCCTTTAATATATTTAATCAATGATGTAAAGCAACGTCAAATAAAGACATAATTTAGACAATTGAGAGACTTTCTATTAACATCATGAACATTTTCAGTAACTACCATAACATCGTATATCCGAGTACCTTGTAAATAGAGATTAAACCGGGCGTTCGCTTTGACGACCTTTGATGTTTTTGCTCGAGGCAAGAGCAATTTACAAACCACTTTCAGCGTAAGACTGTCAGTTCTTGCATTTAAATCTTATCCTTTGAAAAAGTAATTGTCTTTACTTTCTAATCTTTCTCAATTTGTAAACATAGAGGATCCTTGCCCGAGAACGTCAAAGAATCGATGCTTTTGAAATGTGGTACTGGAGGCTAATGCTGTGGACTGCAGAAATTCCGTGTACTGCCAAATGCATAAATGCATCGATTCTTTCACAGCTTAAAATAAAAGTTTTTTTTAAGTAAAAACGACTTTTTGCTGAAGGTATAATAGCTGAGGTTCAAGCCAAAGACCCCCCTTTTAGAATTTAAAACTAGGTAAGTAGGTATTAAGTTATCGCTTCTGCTTTCCAATGTATCTCTTTTAATAAACTTTTGTTCAAATATGAAAGTACAGTACACCTACTAGGCACAATCAATCCAACTCATTACTGATATGGGAGGTCAAAATAACAAAACAGTCATTATTTTTGTGCATTGTTACTAAGTTATGATAAACTAAGTATGTTTTATTCATTGAATTAATATTGTTACGGATCGGTTTGCTTATCCGTAACACTCCTCACTAACTCAATAATAGGTACCTATGTCATAATAAATCAATGGTTTTATGTAAGTTCTTGGATTGAAATGTTGACCTCCAAGTAGTTGTAAGTACCAACTACCAGGTAGCGTAAGGTGAAATGACAAGGTATTTAGGTAATGATGTTATTAATGAAGCTTAAATATAAATTGAGTATTTACTTACCTAGTGTAAGGGAATCAAGAAAATGTAAGGGAAATGATATCGTTCCTAGACAACTAAGATCTTCGTGGTAGTTACGGAATGTTTATACCATAACAGCTGATGATTCTGATTCCTTTGGAATATTGTTGAAATAGGTAAGGATAATTGTTAATACGTAACGTCAAATTGGGCCCTCAATAAATGATGGGCATGAATACAAAACTTGGAATTTTCTTCTAACCCTAACAGAAGGTATATAGTGATTTGCCACTGTAACTAGGCTAATAGTGAAATTTATGTCAGTAGTGTATGGTTAATTACGTAAAGAAATAATATCGTCTATAGCTATTATTGAATCATTTTAACAAAAAATGAAAAATATACTTACAACAAGCCATTTTGTGTCAATACAGTATACTGTGTAATCAAGTAATCACAAAGTAAACACAACAACCGGTCTGATACGACCGATCCCAATGACAGTCAATGCGTGTGCGCAGACCAGACAGTAGAGTTTACACATTAACACAAGTTATAACGTCAATCAATAATGTTTTATATCTATCTCGCTTTAACACAGGGTAATTTTTTTTCTCTCTCTTTGGCTTTACAGAGCCAGTACATCAGCCAATAGCGTAAAGTAACGATATATACTACAAAGTGTATTAACGAATCTATAACTCAGATCATAGATCTCACGAAATATTACCTTGCCTTACAAGTTACAGACCAAACAATAAACATAGACTTAACTCCTACGCGTATTTTTATTGGTGAAATAAGCTTCCTTCTATTTCCTTTGGCATGCTTTTCATAGGTTATCAGTTGCATATTATAAGGTAAAGATACTAGATAGGGATGCCACTACCTATCCGTCCTGGTTTCCCCAGATTTGTGCTAGTTTAGAGGGCGTCCGGGAGTGTCCGGAAAGGGTTGGCTAAAAGTGAAGAATTTTTTGGCCCGACAAATCGAATAAGCGATACTTCAATTCAAAGAAAAATTTGTCTGGGAAAAATATCAATTTTACCTAAATTTCCGCGGTTTTGAAGTTTTTATCTGGCGTGTAGGTGTGCCCATTTGGGCACACCTACACGCCACTACTACTAATTGTGGATACTACTAATTGTGGATTTACACAACTACTAACACACTACTACTACACTACTACTAATTGTGGATTTGCTTCGGCCATTTGGCCGAAGCAAATCCACAATTAGTGCTATAACTTCATAATGTGCGTGCGTTTCCATTTAAAAGTCTGGGCTCATAGATATTAAAAAAATAATGACTTCGTCCTGGTTTATAGGGATTCAGTGCAACCTGTGAATCGTGTGACATATTAATAAGTCAAGTTGCCGTTTCTTTTATTAAAAGAGTTGAGATTTGCTATTTCGGTCTCCTTTATCAATATCTAGAATGGTATCTATTTTATAAATGTGTTAATAATTTTAGCTTAATATAAATTCTAACTAAACAAATACCTTCTCGCAATTTAAATTACCTACCTAGTTCTCACATATTTGCTTAATATTCTGCATCGGTATTATAGGTTTATGATGTCTGTCAGGTTTGCAACGCAAGGCTAGGTTTGCAAATCAAATGCTGCGTTTGAGATAATTTCAAGACTCAAGAGTCGCTTATTATATATCTCCGAAATTAATAACCTATCTATCTTCTATTTGCCCTACTAGAGATATCAATTTGACAAAAGCTCCAAACAAGTTATGTCAAATTTCTATCTCTAGTAAGGGACACCATGGATAGATAAGATATTGGGAACGGCCGTCGATAAATCGAATGTCACTATACCTATCCACCGAAGGTGTTATTCCTTAATTTATTTACATGTCTAAATAAAAATAGATTGCCTAAATAGATTTGTAAGTCTGAATAATATGGCTACGGCTGTTTGTGATGTGATATTGTTTATATAATAAATCAACGATACATCTCAATTGCAAGAAAATACACACTGAATTTACGTTGTTACAAAATAATTGTAAAGACTTGCCAAGACACGTGTAATATGATTGAGACCTGTATATTTTGTTTATTATTTACTTACGCGAAATTGAAACATATCAAACGATGCCTACGCACCAATAAACAAGAAAACGAATAAGGTAGAAAATAACAAGACGCGTTTTCGTAGCAATTTTTATAAAGACAAATTCTTACCACGTCACCTATGGAAAATTTGCGAGCAAAGTCGTTATTCATGGAGAGTACATTTTTTTAAAACCCGGCTAAAACTTACTCTCTCTTTTCTTGGATGGGTATCATCCGGGCGCAAAAATTCTAATTTTTTTTAGTTACTAGCTGTTGCCCGCGGCTTCGCCCGCGTGAATTACGATTTTTTTTACATAATATACCTTCCTACTGGAATTCCTTGATTTTTCGCGTGAATTCGGTGTGATGTTGAACAGAAACCTGTTCTTACTTTGCACGGGTTATCTTGTGGTGATTTTGAAAACTCCTTTTTCTTAATAAGATTCATTAAAACGTAGTTGAAAGATCAAAAGGACGATTTTAACCGTCGATATTTCGACCCAGTGGCACGTAGTGACCACGACTTGTACCTATTGTTGTCTCCGATTTTAATTAAATTCTATGTGTCTTTGTGTGGGCCCAGTGATGGTATAATATAGAGTATAGACGCAGGACAACGTCTGTTAAGTCAGCTAGTTTTAATATAAAATCGAATTTAACTCACACTCGATAAAATTAATTGTTTGTTTCGTCATTTTGACCATTAGCACAAAAGCACACTTCGTAATTCGTATCGTACATTGTACCAAATAAAGTTTATAATACTAAATATCAGTATTTATTTATTTGCTTACATCACGTAGTATAAGTTTAAGTACTTTTATAACTATACAGTCACCAAAAATAATAAATAAAACCGGTCTTAAACTTTAGCGATGCGTCAACACTTTCCGTCTTCCGGATTTATGTTTCCGTGTAAACTGATCAGCATCTTTTAAAATCCGCTTCAGGCTGGAATGCTGGTGGAATTCGTGCCGTATTGTGATGTGCCTGCTAATATTTTTGAACAATATGTGCCACAGAGCCTTATCCTTATTCTTCCACAATAAATCCGCGGTCTTCTCCTTAATCCTACGCATATTTTCCTCGAGTCTCCTCGCTTTTATTTCCATTTGTATGAGCGAACGGGTCGTATTTGTCAAGAGACGGTACAGGTATTCTTTTCTCCTCGTTTTCTTCGGCTCAGTGGTCACATTTGTTGTAGACTCATATTCAATTGAGTCGCTATCAACATTTGTTTGTTTGATTCTAGTTCTCAATAGGAAACCGAATAATATAACTGATATAATGAACGTCAGTATCATTAACGGTCTAGCATGTTTGTGAAGCGGCTTCGATATAAAATGCATGTCAGTTGTTTGCTACATTATCTCGCAGGTAAACGTCGCGCGTCGGTCCCGGCGAGCAACAAGTCACGTGGTCTCGCGAACGATCGCACGGCGCCCTCTCGCGGCCTGAGCGCGAACGGCACTGAATCTGAAAACACGCCGTGCGACGCTCCCTAAGAATTTCCCCAATGACTTTTCCTCGTCGAGCTTGGAAGGATTATGGAGGCGGCAAATGTTTAGCGACTCTGTGTTTCTCTTTCTATGAAATCGGTCATTCCTCTTCCGCATTTTTTCGACCTTATTGTACCACCTGCCTTATAATTTCCAATAGCCGCTTCTTACCCCGATGGTTGCCTGGAAGAGATCGCTATGTAGCGATAAGGCCGCCATGTTGTACATTTGTTTTTCTGGTTATTGTATTTGTTTTTTCTTTCTTCTTGTAATGGTGTACAATAAAGCATTTTCTATCTATCTATCTATTCACAAACTTATTTTGAATGTAGGTATCATATTATTGCCTATTATAAGAGAAAATATGCCACTTCATAGTACCTATATTTGTTTTTCCTTCAGCAGAATCCATATAAGAGAATCATGCAAGATAAAAATGGGAAATGCTTTCCAAAAAAACCAACTTCAAATGCCACTACAAAGAGTGAAATAATTTTTATTTAAATTTTAGGTACCTACACCAATTCGAAGTCGGGCAATGTTTCATACAATCCCTAATAGTCTTTCTTACTTATTTGATGTGCGAAGAAATGACGAAGTCATAGACAATCGCCCGACTTCGAATTGGTGTAGGTACCTAAAATTTAAATAAAAATTATTTCACTCTTTGTAGTGGCATTTGAAGTTAGTTTTTTTGGAAAGCATTTCCCATTTTTATTTTATACTTTTTAGTGGAAAACAATAAAATGCACAAGGCGTTGTAAAAATACCCAAATTGCTTGAGGTGTGTTCATAAAATCTGAAGAGATACCTCAAATTCACCAAGATCCCATCATCAGACCCTGACTTGATGACTTTAGTCATCGAATCAGTATCTGCTAGCAAATGCACCAGTAACTATAAAAAATACCCAACTCACTTCAAGTATACTAGCAAAATTTGAAGAGTTCCCTCGATTTCACCAAGATCCCATCATCAGACCCTGACTTAATGACTTTAGTCATCAAATCAGTATCTGCTAGCATATGCACCAGTAACTATAAAAAATACCCAACTCGCTTTAAGTATACTAGCAAAATTTGAAGAGTTCCCTCGATTTCACCAAGATCCCATGATCAGATCCTGACCTGATGACCATAGGACAACTTGGAAAATATTACTCTTTCTAATAATACTTAAATAGTTTCATGTGTCCATATAAAATTTGAAGAGTTCCCTCAATTTCTCCAGGATCCCATCATCAGATCCTGACCTGATTAAAATGGGACCATCTGGAAACAAAACCCTCTTAAACAAAAAAAGAATTTTTCAAATCGGTCCACGCGTCTTCGAGTAATCGGTGAACATACATAGATAAAAAAAAAAGAAAAAAAAAAAAAGATTCCGACGAATTGAGAACCTCCTCCTTTTTTTGAAGTCGGTTAATAAAAACAACAAAACTTAAAGGGCTAAATGTGAAACAAAGTGCGTATTTCTAAGATACCGAACATATCTATATTTTTTACATAAATAATATACTCTATCGAATGATATTACTTGGCAATTACTACTTGTTTACATAGCTGGAACATGCACTGTCTTGGTAACGCCTGAAAATAAACGTAGCAAGGTCATATTTTATTGTAACTCTCCATCCACGGGGCTATACATACATACATAATACATTTACACAGTGTTTGTATCAAAACTCCTTTGAAATGAGATAACTGATTTTTTTGTGGGCTTCTTGAGTTTGTTGTGGGCTTCTTCTCAGTTCAGGGCGCGTTGGAACCCTCGTAAACTTAGTTTTTAAGTCGTTAAATAGTTATCACTATTAATAAGTATATGTACCTACTTGACATTCATAAGTGCTAACAAGTAGTGGCCAATATGAAATAAATGATTTGAATCTTTGAATCTTTGAATCTTTTTAAGTAAACTATTTTTCATACCCCAAGATATAATATGTCAAACAAACAACATTTGCAAAGTCAGCTAGTATATTATGAAAATCAATTAATTTCGGTATCATAAGAAGTTTGTTAATACTTATACCAGCAAATGAATAAATTGATTGATTGATTGATTGATTGATTGATTGATTGATCGGTTAAAAATCAATGATACTCCAAAACCTGGTATGTAAAGAAAGAAGGTTCAGAACAAAAATATTAGATTGTTTTTCGTTGCTCCACGTCTCTAGTGGCATAGGGCGGGCGTGAACCCGTCTCACCTCCAGCAATGTAGTCTATCACTATCTACCGCCTGTCAGTGTTATTTGTTTTACAATACACCATTGAACCTACCTTTCAAATCGTCATAGTCGTAGAATAATGACGGATGTGACATTTATTAAACTTTACAGGACAGCCATTTGAAAGTTTTACTTTCGTTTTTTTGACATAACTTTTTTATTTCTTAATCTTTAAGTATGAAATTTGGCATACCAATAAATGATAGGGTTTGTTTTAAAATGGAACAGAAATAATAACTTAAATTTACATAGTTTTCCAGAAAAATCACATCCTTCATTTTACTTCGGAGGCAACACGGTCGCAAGGTATTATCCGACATCGTTCTTCGGAAACTTGGTGTTCAAAGTATGACGGATGTTACTTTCCGATTATATTCTATCGACTTTACTGAGAAATATTTTGTCGGATGTGAAGTCTGTCATTTTTTTTACTCATTACAAGTTAGTACTTGACTGCAATTTTACCTGAGTTAAGGTTGATGCGTACATCCGGTCGCGAAAATTTACATTTTATTTGGTTTTCATAAATAGTAGGCTATTTATGCATCATAGACTTATGGCAATAAGTATTTTGATTATGCTCCCATTGGATCCTAATAGCTTCAATTCTGGGAAACTGTAGAAAATAATCTTTTGGGAGAACCTCTATGAGATGATTGGGAATTTTTGCGCAATTTTTTATTAAAAATATGTAAATTCATCAGTGTTATGATCGCAAAACTTAGTACCATAAGTCTACGATGTATAATTAGCCTACCTACTATTCACGAAAATTAAATTAAATTTGTATTTCCTGGGCTAATTTGGCCGAATCACCTTAAGTGACGATGCAGCCAAATATTTATTTTATTTATTTATTTATTTAGTAAAGAAAGAACATGTACAAGGAAACAAACAGAAAGGATATTTTATACAAGGACATCTTATCACCACATAAGAGTATCTCTTCCAGATGCCCTAGATATGTTATAGTTATAAATTGGCAGGGGTAAGTTACTCCTAATGGATCAAACCGTATGTTGGGATAGGTAGGATATAATAGATTGAACACACCATTTTGGTCGTACCCATTATAAATAACTAAAATTAAAAACTTAAGCTTAAGTTAAGTAATTAGCAAAAACAGCATTATTTTTGTACTGCAAAGATTTAGAAGATGTTGCAGCAATTTGGACCGGATTACTTCTTTGTTGTGGTAAATTACTCTCTAAAACTGAGGGTGAAGGGGTAAAATTTTCCTGCCACAATCAGATATTATTTAGTTTTTTGCAAGTAGTATTCTAATTTCATTATACATCGTGCTTGGCTTGTGGCAATTTTTTTGCGCATATATATTTACACATGTACATGTTTTTTAATAAAAACTTTGCTCAAATATTCCCATTCACATCAAATTGGTTTCCAAAAGATCATTTTCTGCAGTTTCCTAGATTTGGAGTCGTTGAGAACCAATACGAAGCTAGTTAGTATTTTTGAGCTGAGTTTTTATTAACTTTGTTGTTAGGATTTTATTCTCAACTGTGGACAGGATCTCCCAAATTTTGAGGGATATTTCGCGATGCAACCTTACTATCTCACTATCACCTAATTTCAAAGGTTTTCAAATGAATCGTGTTTTTCTGTCGAGAGTCAACATAGAGTAATATTTAATTTACACTTGGAAAGCCTGCCTATAGTTTTTCATGGAACAATTACGCAATTTTGGGAGGAGTATTCTTTTCTATATTAATATTTTGCAATCATCACATTTTTGAACATTTTTTTACCCCTACATCAAATTTAAAGATAGTTGCTAGAGACAACTAGCATGAAGACAAAGCAATATTGTTTGGTAGACAGTTGCTAAGGTTTTAAGACAGCTGTTGCACTATCGTGAGTGGGACAAAAGAAACGTTACATTCATGGGCTTTTGCTGATAAGGGCATAGGTATTTAGGTAAGGGTAAGATGTCAGATCTGATATCTAGGTTGAGGTATCTAAAGGGGTTTCAAAATTGAGCTGATATTTGAAAAGGGTGCCATACTGATTTTTTGACTGGAGTAAATATGTACTGATCTGAATGATAAATATGAATTTTGATAAACGGCCAAAAAATAATATCAAAACTAACAACACAATGTCATTTCGAATGACGGCCAGTGTGAGCGCGGTGAATAATCAAGTGAATTCCGTACTCCTGCCAAAACGGACCGTTGCATGGTGGCAAAAATCAGATTATAGTGATCGCAAGCCCCACTTCCTAACTTAAAGACCATTCACGATAAATGGTTTCGAAAGGACGAAAATAATAAAGTTAACGTCTTTTTATTAATACAGAAGAATTATTACTAAGATTGGATCATTCTGGTATAGAAAAATATATTAAATTTATGCAAATGAGCAGTGTTTTTTAATAGAAAAAAGGCGGAAGTGAATTTAGCGCGAAGAATAAAGTGGGATGTTTAGATACGACCGTTAGATAAAAAATTATGTCCGCAGAATATCGTTGGTTGTACTCATGCGTCACTATCACGTCCATAGAAAAATGAAGTATGTTTACATGCGACTTAAAATTTGCAATTTTTAAATATGATATAATCTCAACAGAATAATATTTAGTATAAGCAGAGATTAATATTATCTTAATTAAATTTAAATTTAAATTGATTTTGATTTTCCGTAGAAAACTGACGGATAGTCAAATGCGACGTTATTTGCAATCCTACTCGTCCGATGAACAGTGGCGGATGCGCAGATTCGTCAGGTGCGGGAGGGGGTGAGAGGGGATTCCCGCGCGTCGTAAAAAGACGAGTGTTCACAACCGCCATTTTACTATGAGCGCCGCGTCACATCCGTCAGTTTACCGACTGGTTATCTTGAAATCTAAAAGATTTTTTAATTTTCCTTTAGTGCAGTATTAAAATATAGACATAGTAGTGTCCAAAAATGGTAAAAAGTGAATTTCGTAATTTTTGCAGATCCGTCACTATTCTACGACTATGACGAAATATCCGAGTTCGAATGTGTACTTACCTGAATTGAATGAAAGATAAGGTTTTTATGTAAGTGATAAACTTGTCCTTAATTTAAAAGCGACTTTTTTATGACTTAGCTCTATGTTATGAAACAAGATTTTTTCTTTTTTTTTAAAGACTACTAGCTAGTAGGTAGGTACTTGACTGCAATGACACCAAAGGTTTAGAACAAAAATATTAGATTGTTTTTCGTCGCTCCACGTCTCTAGATGCGTAAGTGGCATAGGGCGGGCGTGAACCTGTCTCACCTCCGGTAATGTAGTCTACCACTATCTACCGCCTGTCAGTGTTGTTTGTTTTACAATACCCCTGTATCGAACCTACCTTTCAAATGTCCGAGTTCGAATGTGTACTTACCTGAATTGAATGAAAGGTAAGGTTTTTATGTAAGTTATAAACTTGTCCTTAATTTATAAGCGACTTTTTATGACTTAGCTCTACGTTATTAAACAAGATTTTTTCTTTTTTTGTACAGACTACTAGCTAGTAGGTACTTGACTGCAATCACACCTGATTTTAAGTGAGGATTCAGTCAGATATGTTATGTTACTTATTTGGAAGGAGTAGGGGAAAATAAAAACCTACGGGTTACTACACAGCGTCACACCCGGAAGGGTTGTAGACCAGAAAGTCTTTGTAAAATTGAAGATATACAGTAACTTTTGGAAAGATGAAATATTATAGCCTATAGTTCTTTCTTTTATACTAATTATAGATGTTTGACCAAATGTGAATATATTACCTAGTGATTTCAAGTCTCGCAACTTGATATTATATATAATATCAAGCGGCAATGAAAATTAATTAATTTTAATTAAAATCACTCTTTAAATGAAATTCTGCCCTCCAAAAATGGACCATTGCCCTTTTGGACTTAATTGAACATTTCCCGCCCAAAGCATTTTGTTCATTATAAAATTAGTCGAGTCACCCACCCGCCGCCCGCTAAACCAATGTTTTACTTTGTATTACGTAGCTCAAACATAACTTTTCATACTCACGCTTTAACGTTAATTTATTATTATTTTGCCACACTTTACAAACAAAAATACATAATAATGTGTGAATTTTGCTCGAGAGACACCGGCATTTTTTGAAATAAAAAAAATATTATTATTTGTCCTTCTCCAAAACACATATTATACATGTTCTGGATATACAGTATTATGCTGAGCCTGGACCATTTTTCGGGTTGTGCCATGCGTGATAGGTACATATACTGTATGCTTGTTATGTGTGGCACAATTTGGAAATAAATGTTTTTTCTTTCTTTCTTTCTTCTTTTCTTTCAAAATATACCTAACTGTGTTTTAGCTTTAACAGTGTACCTATGTTGTGTTAAGATCAGTAAGGCAATCAGGAAAATGAGTTCCGAATAGTTAAAATTTAAAAGAAATTCCAAAATTGGTGCTGTTCAGTTTTCCATATCTATTTACTTTTAGCACCTAGGTAATATATTAAATATAATATTGCTTCGCTGTATACGCGGAGTCCGGCCAGCTGTTCGCTATGATATTTTGCCGTAAAGCAACAATTAGTATTTGCAAATCATTACTGTATTATATTATATCTGTATAGAATATTTGTATGAACTTATGATCTGCGATTTAAATGTTTTCGTATAAACTCTAAAGAGATTCAAGCAATGAAATTGTATGGAAGAAACAATATCGTAGAAGGGATGGATTCGAGGTGAATCATTTTAATAAAATCATAGGAATTGTTTCACCACATCTGCCGCCGCAAGATAAGGGACCCCAGCTTTTTAAGTTCTTTGTCTTGAATTGATTTTTAGAGGGTTAAAAGGGTCCATAAAATATTTAACGGCATCGTCCAAAAGACGTTACAAGTTGAGTCGAGTGCCGATAAACGTATCGATTTCGAGCTCGCGTTTCTGAAAGGGCTTTGTGTTGAATCCGTAGGCATGTAGTGTACCTGTGCATACAATGGCCTCTGAAAGACATTTTTGCGCCGCGTATATCGTATTTCCAGGCTTCCTAGTTGTATAATATACAACTAATATTGAGTTTTAAGACATGTTCCGTATTAATAATTTCTAATTGTGACGTAAATATTTACATTTAATTTTGAAATAAGAGTGGAAAGTAATGTCTTCCAGATTCCCGATTGTTGACCCAAGCCGAAGGCCCGGGTTAACAATAGAGAGGTGTAGAAATGACATGCAAATACATTAATCAAAGTTTTTTTCAACACACTTGCTCATAAAGTGGCTGTACTTTCACCGCAATTACGCACATAATGACACCTATAATCGCAAACTGTGACTTTTCACCAACTTTACTCACTTGTACCATAAACTACTATTAATCCATTTGCGAAAAATTAAAACAACGAATGGAAACCATTTAATAAAATTATTTGAATTATATTCATGTGAGTAAAAGTATTATTTATGCTGTGAAAATTAATAATAATCATTTAAAAACAATATTTATAATTTTTTTGGATTAGAAACCTTTGTTTGTATGAGTTACAGAACATACAAATAGGAGGAAATTAAAAAACTACTATTGCGGAAAAGAATAACTTTCCGCACTGTAAATACATTAGGTATAAGAAAATACTACGAGTACTTTTTGAGCAAAATAGTTTTCCTGCTGCAACAAATATAAGGTGGGTGGACCATGGAAGGCCACTCTAACAATTGAACAGTTATTATTCGTTTATTTACTGAATAAATGATACGAACAAATAATAAAGTAATACTTTGTTTTATTAAGTAACATATAAACCACTTTTTTAAATTTCAGATTTGATCAATATTGATTAAACTTAAGTTTCATTGAACGCTTCCAAATGGCGTTGCTAGGAACAAGGCTCTTTAGAAGGCCATTATAATAAAGCAGTCATTTAACACTAAAAGTTAATAAATAGCGATTAAATCTACAATAAAAAGAATTGGTTTATATGTTACGTAATAAAACAAAGTATTACTTAAATATTTGTTAGTTTCATTTATCCAGTAAATAGATGAATAATAACTATTTATTTGTTAGAGTGGCCTTCTATGGTACACCCACCTTATTTTAACGTCGTCGATTTCCTATATCAATGAACCGTACTGCCAAAATAGTGGCGCGAGCGATTCGCCGCCGCGTCTGTGATTTCTAGTTCGATGGTTGTTTATGTAGATAGAAGGAATTTGTCATCACATGGCAATAACTACGAAATTTTAATAGTTGGCCTTCGAAGGAGCATGGCCTTCCATGGTCCACCCACCTTAAATACATTTTATGTTTATTCAACTTTAGCTACATTAAGGTTTTAATTTCCTAGTGTCATAAAACCGTGGGGTACATGCTAAAAAGTGGGAGTTGCATCCATTAGGCACCTCTGGAGTATTGTAAATTTTCATTCAGAGCACACTTGTTTGCGAGATTAACCCATCAGAGGGGAGGCTGGATTTATACCTACGTTCTGTTTACGACGTTGCGTTCTGATTAATTTGTTCCAAATTATTGTGACTGCATCTTTCAAAAATTAGAAGTATAGGTGTAAATGCTTATCAGTTAATGCTTATCAGTTAATGCTTATAAGTTAATGCTTATCTTATATTTCAATCAACGAAGACGCGTCCCACTCTGTCAAAATCGCTTATTTTTCATTCGATTCATAGACAAAGTAGAGCGCGTCATCATAGATTGAAAGTGCACTTGCATAGCGCCACCGATAAGAACCTTAGCATATGGGCATCTGAACGATTTACGTGAACCTCTTTCGTAAATGCAAACAGTAGGCCAATCTGTTAAAATTCTATACAGATCAGATGGCTGCTGAGCGAACTACAGCGTTACTGTTGGTGGCAAAACAAGCATTTTTGACACCGGTAAACTGCAACATTTTTTTGCAAGGTCTGCTCTGCTAGAGTAGCGCACACACTTGTGCAAATTATGTCCCATGTTGATGGAAAATATCGGTAGAGATTGACTGATATAGCTAACTGGAGGACATTATTATTACTAGAAATTCTGTAATTGACGTAAAAGTTAATTATATAACTCCACGCTAAATCCTCGTCCGTTTTCACAAATGTGAAGTGAGCAGGGTAAAAGCTGAAGTAAATTGTTGAAAAACAATCGTCCACAAAGAACGAGGAACTTCGGTCATTACGCCCGCCCAGATAACTTGAGTGCGAAGTAACATTCTAACTTCACGTAGAGGTAGAGCTGTGAGTGGTTCTACTTTACTGGGTTATTTAGAGTCAACACGGATTATGTTAAGCGAAGATTTAAAAGTCTAGGTATATCATAGTTACAGTACCTACTACCTATTCTCCTTTTGCCTTTCACCTCTCCCACTAGCTAGGGTCACTAGCGGACATCTCTTATAGAGATATGTGTATCCTTGTACACAACCATCTTTCTAATTTGTTTAAGTAACATATATATTACGTTAACAATACGCCCTGCAGCCTGCTAGTAAAAGATACAATAATGCTAAGAATTTGATATCGTTATTAGTTTTCGGATACTCCTCGGTTGTATCGAAACCTAATTGAGATTCGAGTCGAAATTTACGTATCTAACAACTCGTACTAATCTCACTGATACCTACTACTTGTTTACGGCGTTTTACAGAATTAATCATGAACTAACCTTAAGTTCTTACTATAGCCTACGGGTATCTAAATGTGCCTGACGACGCGAAATATTGGTTGCTGTGAAATATCTCTAATGTAACGCGATAAAAATAGTGCTGTGTTTTCAAAATGTTCCCCATAGAAAATAGTACTAGTCTAAGACGCGTTAAATTAGTTTAGTTTAGATATTTTATACAACAGAATTGGCAACATCTTTTAGGTATTTCTCAACCCATAATAATACGATTATCACGCGGATTAGACTCGCAATCATCTATAGCTTATGATATTTTTCATGTAGTATTATCGTGGATTGCGCCGTATGTAGTAAAATACATTTTATTACACGAAAGCAAGGGATAGGTACCCGTTAGCAGCATTTCTGCAATGGAACGGTGGATTTAGTCCCTAGGTGGTGTCGATGAATGAATATAAAAGCTGAATATAAAGCGTTGGGGGAAAACATTTTCAACCGTTATAGGAAAACAATGTATTTTTATTTTCATGATCCTTTTTTGAGGTTGAAAGGTTTAGTTTGGGTCGTATAATGTATATTTGTTTATATATAAACTCGTTTTTTCTTATAAAAAGTGTAGTAGTGAAGTATTATAAATACAAAAGTTTGCAGTTGATTCTAGAAAGCTGATATTATATCGCATAGATATCTGTATAATGTAGACGACATGGAATAAGGTAGTGTTTTTAGGATTCTCTAGCAGGAGTAGGTTAAACACATAGGCCAAGCGACAGTAAAAAAATAAGAGCAAAAGCAACAAAATACATTCTCATCTAAAACTCAAAATGTCTTAAGTCTTAAGCTAATACAATCTCTATATTCCGAATTCCAGGCAAATTATTTTTGTACTTGTGACGTGAAAGAGTAACAAACATTCAGACAAACAAATACAGGTACTGAGATTTTAACTCTACAGTAGAATAAGTGCTAACTCAGGTAGATAAAATACTTTGGGAATTATGAGACAATTCAGAGACAACTTAAACCATAATAAAGATTAAGCTGCCTCCTTTGGAATGTGCTTTGAAATAAGAATAGTTAAAACATAACTTCATATTGAGCCTTTAAATAAAATATGAACAAGAAAATGAAGATGTATTATTTTATTGATTAATAGTAGCTGCTTTCTATAATATTTAAAGGTATTTAAGTAAGCCAAAGATACCCTTAGTAAGCTGCGATTTGCTAAAGCTGTAAGATCCTAAACCATATTACAGACAGGGTAATCTTGTGGGGCCATAAATTCATATTTACATTATTTACCAAGGGGGAAAAACTTTAGCCCGAGACGGTGATAAATTGTGGAAAAGGTAACGTTAGGGCTCAAATAATATGTGGCCTTACCTTAATCACATTTTGTGGCTAATAAAAAATATCATAATATAATATGACGTAAGTTTCATTGAAGATAATTAATAAAATCCACGGTTGAAATTGAAATAAAAATGTTGGATATATAGCAATAAAAGTGCAGAAATAATTTGTAAGAATTTCCATTTATTTAACATTTATTAATCGTAGAGTATAAGAAATAAATTTTTGATAGCATACAACCGCAAGACGCCGGAAGAAGTGCAGCCTAATGTGGTTGATGTCCAGCGAACTCGAATGAAAGATTTTTTTTCTTACACATTTTTGAAACGTACCGCTGAGGTGTGGAACACCCTTCCAGCTTCTGTGTTCCGCGCCAAATATACCTAATCTGGGTGCCTTCAAGAGACGAGTGAATAGGCAATTTTGCGCGCTGCATCCTAGACCTCGTCATTTCTGTCCATAGAAGATGAATGTAGTCAAGTGCAAGCCTAAGTTTGTAATTATGTGTGTGTGTGTCTGTGTGATTGACTCTTTTTCACACCAAAACTACTGAATCAATTTGGCTGAAATTTGGCATGGAGATAGATTTTATCATAGATAACTTATGAAATATTTTTATTTCCGGAAAAATTCATGGTCTCGCGGGTTTAGTGAAAAACCGAAATTCAAACAGGTAAAGCCGCGGGCGTCCGCTAGTGAGACATACGTTCTAAAGGTTTAACCCTTACAATATAACTATGTGAGCCTATTTAAAGTTATAGTTTGAGAGCTTTTAATAAAGTTCGGAACTTCGCAGTGAACCCCTATAGAGTGTAGGCACATATTTGATGTTAAAGGTTTTGTTTAACTTCCTCATTGTTTTATTTATACTATATGTATAAGTGTAAGAGAAGGTTAGTTTCATATACTATTTGATTTATCAGGCAGTATGTGTGTATATCCATTATAGTATGTTTATGTTTTTTGCAGTATTTATATGAATCAGTCGTAAAAATGGAATTTGAATCTTAGGTCTGTGTCGAGATACATCTGCGTAATTTACGTCGCCGAAAGATCTTCTCAATGCGCTTTTTTAGGGTTCCGTACGCAAAGGGTAAAAACGGAACCCTCCTACTAAAACTTCGCAGTCCGTCTGTCACCAGGCTGCATTGAAATAATATTTACATTCCCATATATTTCGTTTTATATTCACTTTAAAAATAAATACTTAGTTAATTAAGTGATTTTTTGCTCGAATTTGATGGGTGGCTGTTTGATTTAAATTGGTCTTGATTTTACGGAACCTTCAGTGCGCAAGCCCGACTCGCACTTGACAAGTTTTATTTCTTATAGGCAGTGTTAAAAAATAGTGTGTCCCTTGGGGCCAAAATATGTTGTCCTTGGGCATTTCTCTACGCTTAGGATTCTACTTAAAAATCCTTTGCTTCGCTCTGAATTCACAATAACACCCTCGACAAACAGAATTTCCCTTTGGTTCCTAGTAGGTAATACGAATAATATGAGTACAGCATAGGTGTACTTATTCGTATAACATAACAACTACAACGAGTGCGTGCAGAAAGTGTTCCCTGGAAAAGTATAACATGGGGTTATTCAAGGCGGATTAATAAATTTCTTAAGAGCCGGCAACGCATTTGCAGTTCCTCTGGTGATCGCTTACCATCAGGCGAACCGCCTGCTTGTTTGTTCACATTAAAAAAAATAGGTACCTACGTCACTTATAACGTCACATAATTGACGGACTCGTTACGTAATGCGATATTCATTATTCACTTCAACAGCTGAACTTTCGGGAAGTCTCCTCCGACACTTTAGTATCACCACCGAGTATAGTATCACTGACTTAACGGAGTTTCAGAGTTGAGAACATTTTAATACGAATATAGCGTAAATAAAACAACAGATAACGATCATGAAATGTTTTATGGGTCTCGTTCGAGCATGGAAACGTTTGCAGGTTACGCGTATATTATATTGAAGCTCAACGCGATTGAACCGCAATATCACCCTTTTCATATCACCTGTATAATCAGTCAATAGACTGTAATGAAATTCCAGACCACGTCAGGTATCGCAGATTGTGCCCAATATGCCCTGGAGGGATGCATAAAGTACGCGCCTATATACCGAAATGACCAAATGAAAAACCAGATGAAAATTGCCGCACCCTTTATCACTTACGTGTTAAGGTATATTTCAGCATGCACGCAGGTCTTTTTATTTTTGGATGCTGTGATAGGTATATATCATGCAATTTCTTGCGCCTGCAGGCAATGAAATGACATGCGGGACGCACCGTGTTATGTCGATGCCAATGATGTTACGAGGAACCCCCCGGCGGTATCCGGGAATGAATATGAAAGCCGAATATACATGGAAACATTTTCACCAGTTTTTGGCAACAGAGATAAACGACATCACGTTTATTTTGATGCACTATTTTGCTTTCTATGAGACTGGAGATATGTAGTTCTGTGTAGAAGGTTTCAACGATACTTTTTATGTAGACTTTCAAATCCGTGTAGGTATGTATTTTGTGCCTATGAAAGCATTCATTTCCCTTTATTTATTTGTATTGTTATTCTTATATTTCTTGACTAAGATAGGCATATAACAAATATATGAGTAGGCACCCTTTTTAACTATATAGGCTAGCGCTTGACTGTGATCACATCTGATGGAAAGTGATGATACAGTCTAAGGTGGAGCGGAGCGCGCTTGCCTAGGAGATGCCTATTCACTCTTCATAAAACAAGAGTGAATAGGCGCCCAAGTTGTAGAAAGACAGTGCCTGGGAGGGTATTCTAGACCTTTGCAGTGCGTATTAAGAACGAGTAATCAAACCGCTTCGTACGTGTTTTTGGTACGTCTACTATGTAGGGGTGAATACTATTTCCCTTTGGCGGTAGTCTACTTCTAAACTACATAATATCAATAAAGATTAATAGCCTTATGTAGATCACATTCATAAAGCCTAAGTTTGACGTACTGGAGCCGTGAAATTCCCATAATAAGAGTATCGATCAGTAATCTAGAATCTAGATTATAAGCTATCTTCATTCCCAACTTCCTAACCGGAAGATTGAAAACACTCGCCGAGATAACATCAATTCGCCGTAGCTTTTAGCTGTTTCAGAAGCGTGAAAACCTTATGATATCGTTTCAACTGCAGTGGAAATTGAATCTCTTTGCAAACGTATTTGTCGCGCACGCTCTAGGAGACTATAAATTGGATATTTTCAATACATTTTCTAAGAAAAACACAAGTCTTCTATAACTGGCTCTACTACAGTTCTTCCGGAAATTCCTCGGTATTAACGTGAAATAATATGCAGCCATGACTGAATTTCGTTTTAATACAGTTCTTCCAGGGAAATAGAAATGAGTAATGTTAAATCTTTAGTGTATGTATTTACTTCAATTTCTTTAAAGGGGTAGTCTTAGGAAGTCTACCATAGAATGGATTCTAAAACCCTTTATTTCCCTAATTATGAAAGTTTTGTTTTAACTTATAACAAATAATAATAATCAATTTTTGTCAAGTTTACCTACAATTCAAAAACTAAAGCCAGATTTCAAAAAGTGTTAATAAATATCTTTCTTTCGCAGTCGATGCGAAAACGTGCCAAGTTGCAAGTTGGGAAAAGGCGCGCAAACGAACCTCGCCACTTACACGTAAAATAGTATTAGTAGAGGAACCCCTATTCATTAAGTTACAGTTCCACAAATACGAACTGTACATATAACCGTAGAGAGGAAAGTTAAGAAAGATGTTAACACTTTTGAATTCAGCAAGGGGCGGACAGAATTCAGTAGCCGAAGTAGGGTTGCCTCGCTGTTCGATACGCTAAGGATTATCCCAATAGTAATAATTATTAGTTTACTCGTATACTTAACATGCCAACAACACTAACATAGACTAGCTAACTAAAACCATAGGAGGACACAAAATCCACTATATGAAGATAATTATAAAGTCTAAAGTCTAAATATGTTTATTTCACATAGGCCTAACATACAGGCTCTCGCGAACGTCGGCATGACATTTCTGCATAATAATGGTGATAACTACAAGTCGACTTAAAACTAAGTATAGTGTACCTAAATGTAGGTGCAACCGACAAAAACACATTGCTCTCTATACTTCCACAATACTGGGAAGAATTACTTTTTCTATTTATTTATTTTTATTATTTATGCACCAACATACATAGGAAAATACACTTAATAAAAATTAATGAATAGTATAGCTTATCTCTGAAGAGATTTCTTCCAGCTACCCTAAGTGTGAGTAAGGTGAAGAGAAAAATGGGATATTGTATACAATTAATACAGTGATTAATTACAGTAAACAAAATATTGATACATATTAATACATAACATAGGTTCTATTTCTACTATCAAAATCTTGACAGATTGAACTTTGACTTTTTTTATTAGACCTGTGTTAACGAAATCAGACACATTTGACATTATTTTGACCTTTTTCTAATCTAGAGCGCTAGAGGGACTTTAATTTTTTGATTACACTGCCTACTTTCAGTAAAATTATGTAATCTACCTATAGTGACTTATAATATGCAAAATGCTTAGAATTTCTACTATTATGACGTTAAAATTGACTAAATCTTAACATGTAAGTAATATGACATTAAAGCGTTCTTACGAGACGGAATCCCAGAACTTATCGTAAACATACCTTTCAGATAAATATCACATGCCCAAATATCGGTGCTCCCAAATTCGATGGAAGCATTTATTATTAGTGTCAATGCATTAGAATGCATCACCTCAAAACTAATTTGACAAATCCAAAAATAGAGCTATCCCTTTCAAAATGCTTCCCATAGGAAAAGATACCACTATTTAAGACGTTTTAAATAAGTTTAATTTATAGAATTTTCACAACAGAGTTTGCAATATTGTCACCCTAATCAAGGGCAAATGGAGTAAACTTCGCACTCAGGCTCGCTGGGTGAAAGTAATGACCCAGCTTCTATGTTTTCCTTGTCACCACTTGTTTTTCTGCTATTTACTACTTTCTGGTATATTGTTAACTAAAACAAGATCAGTAGGGAGAGTGGACGTGGATTTGTCGAATTCTGTCGATCTGAATTAGACATAGAGAGGAGATGGGCAAAATTAAAAAAAAAATCAAATTCAGATTTTTTTACACAACAAAATTCGACAGATGTATGAAAATATGCCTGAAATTTCATTCTTTATTATTTTTAACTAACATCAAAATACTTGTTATATGCAATACATATTTAAAGTACGCAATAAACTCTTATAATACTATCCTATTCTTGTTAAAATTTTAAATAGTATGTAGAGGTCGTTTAATTTAAAAATGAACGATACCTAACGTTTGAGCGTTAACACGTGGAGGGGCATTCATTTTTATATAAGAAAAAGATCTATATTTGCGTGTAGTGTAAAACTAAAACATGGTAAATCACGCTGCGCTTTGAGATAGAAACTATAAATCCAACCTCCCCTTTTATTTAAGGCGTAATCGCACTAACACAAGTCACAACTGAACGAAAGCCCCAAGAGACATTTGTTGTTCCTGATACATTGACATTTCGATTGTTATTTGTGGATTATTTAAAAAAGAAAAGTAGATTTTCAGAATTCTAAGACCGGCGAAGTTCGAGTTAGACTCGCACACGAAAAGTTTCGTACTACCTACCACATAAGCAAAAATAAAAGTTTATTGTTCGGAGACCGCTTCAATTTTCCAGCGAGAAGGAGGCCGTCCTATGCTGCGCTTACCAGTACGCGATCTCAACTCCTGACCACGTCTGCCCCAACGTCCGTCGGTTCTGCGACAGATATGGCCCGCCGACTGCCAGTTCAGCCTGCTATGTCGATTACCTTGGTTGTCTGTCTGTGTTTTATTTTACCTTTTCTATAGGAGCATTATAAGGAAAAGAAAATTTTTCATTTTTTTATATAAATATACAATAAAAATATATAGTGGACAACGTCACATTGCTCCGATGCCTTAGTAAGTAGCTTATGCACTTGTGTTATGGAAATCAGAAACAACGAAGGTACCACAACACCCAGACCCGAGACAATGTAGAAAACTTTCTACACTGCCCCGACCGGGGATTGAACCCGGAACCTCAGAGATTATTTATAATAATAATCTTGTAACACTAAATTAACATTAAAATGCCGTATAAATCAGACAATATAACTATTGCCGTATATATATCTATTGCCGTATAAATCAGATTTTTTACGACTTGTAAGTAAAACCATTGAAGTTTGTCGATTTCAATTCGATAAAGTGACGGTTATTAAAGCGACGCAGACGTCATAAAATCCTGCTGGCTTCATTCATATGTATTGGGTAAACATTCATAAAACGCACTGCTATCATGCTAGAGTAAACTAAAATCCGATCACATAAACTGAATGTATTTTAAAATCCCTCGATTCGTTAATTCCATTTTATTACGCATTCGAAATACAGTGACGTAAGGAATTTATTTCTGCCATTACAATATTGCATCCATTTGCCATTAGATATAGAAATTATTATTATGATAGAAATTATTTATAATATCCCAAGATCGATTCGTACCATAAAATATATCTCGTCTATGAATTGTAGAACATAATATTATATATTTACCTACCTATTTAATAATAATTACCTACTCACTACTAATTTAAAAAAAATCTATAATATTATATATATTTATTTTTGATCATTATCTTAACATTTAAAAATATTGAAGTTAATTCTACCTAGCTGTATATATTTCATAGTTTAGTTGGTGTCTAACTAACACTCGCCTTTTTAAAAATCGGCCAAGTGCAAGTCAGATCGTTCAACGAGGGTTCCGCAGCCAAAAAGCCATGAATATAGAACTAACAATAATAATGTCCGTGCATTTTAATTATCATTTTTATATTTATTAAAAAATGCCGTACACAACTGAAATAATATCCACCTACGTCCAACCTACATAATGGCGTAATTACCCTACATTCAGAGCATCTCTATTCTGTGTACGCCAAACGCATGCTTTTAGTGTTCAGGATGAATGAGAACTAATTTGCCGGTTTGAGAGAAAAGCCGTCCACATCTCCCCGCGTAAATGATAACTATTCAAAGGATATTTTATTTTATTTTATTTATTCTGGCAATAACAGTCATTAATAACAATATATATTTAAGTTACATAAAACAGTTAATAGACCAAATACTGCCGAAAAAGCGCTTATCAAATAACAGATTACAATGAACCACAGCTGAAGCAAGTATTACAATAACAAATGACGATTTAAATATAAACTTAGGCTTAAATACCGTTGTCTTAGGTGTACTTTTTAATACATGCAATTTTGGTATTTGCTAATGAGTTACACATCAGGTCTAAATCACAAAATTCTTTATTATATATGTCATAGTTGCTCGTGATACAAAACAGTTGCGAGTGTAATTTTTTGTTAGAAAGGGAGGCAAAAAAATGTATTTTACGGTTGGGGCGAATAGGGAGTTTAATTGGGCATGAAAGGTTTAACTTAGACAGCAGCTCTGCTGTGCTATTCTACAAAATGAAATAGCTGCCAGACAGCTGCCAACCCGAATATGGCATGCAAAATTGTACTCTATTACAACTGACAAATTGATAGATAATCCCTTAATCGAACAATCGCGCGAAGCGCATGATTTAGTTCATGATTATAAGGGCAATTGAGGCTAATTAAGATAACGATAGTGGGCTGTTGTGGCGGTGGTGAGGTATTGGAAATTGATAACAAATTTCCAAGTTATATAAATAGTTTACCGGGCTTTGGACGACCATTCTATTTTTCGTTCTCAACGTGACAACAGTCAAAATTGAGTCGTTAAGTGAGTTTTTAATCTTCAAAAACAAAGTGAAAAATCAATATAATGGCCAACAGAGCATCACTGAATTTGTCGAGCGACGAGGTCGAAATTGTGCAGAGTGCGGACGACCAAGAACATCAGGAGGAAACAACGGAGAATTTGCCGATGGAGATGGAACCTTCGACGCAGTATGTTTTGGAAGTGGAACCTGCCGAGGAGCCGCCAAGAAAGAAAGGAAAAGGAAAAGGCAAATCGAGCAGTCTGTCGATTACGAAGAAAAAGATTACGAATCACGGTTTCGTAAAATGGTTAAAAAGTATTTGGATCGCAGATACGACTTTGAGGATAATGAAACCCTGGTTGAAAGCGATAAACGAAGAAAGTGTTCGAATGAAAAATCAAAAAATGTTTCTGATTGGTCAAACGATGAGTCAAGTGATGAAACAATTTTTCATCCACATGAAGGGAACAAAGAAGAGCTTAACAGAATGTTCTTACGCGAGTTTCGAGGCGTGGTGCTTAGACGACGGATTATCCATGATGTCTGGGAAGCTCCTCGAGATGGATTAGGAGGACGATTTGACCGGGAAATTATTCGACCTTTACTCAGACTGCATAATGGAGCTACGCCGTTTGCAAAACGATTTGGAATCGGACAACGACCAGGTGGAACTTCCCGAGAAGCAGAAAACTCAATACAGGGAATCTTCATTATTGCCGAACATGAAAAACACCTCCATGTTATCCACGACTGTGCTTACTCAGGAAGTACCTGTCGATGCTTGCACATTCAACGACTCCGTGACTACACCACAACAGATGAACTCCCGGAAGAGAATACACGATGGCGCAACACTCAAGAGCGATACGTGGATGAAGGAGAAATCACTCTTAAAGAACAAGAAAACTGTGCAATTCGAGTCGGAAAGCGACGACGAAGTCTATCGCCCGGGACAACTGTTCAAGAACAAGAAAGCAGTGGAAGAAATGTCGGATCCAGAACTACCGGAGATACTGAGCAAAAGGCAAAAGAGACGACGACTGAGCAGCAGCAGCAACGAATCAGACCAGGTGCCAGACGAAGAGGCCTTTACCTCTATGGTAGATTCACTCGCCCGAGCTCATTCATTGACGCCATCCACTGGCAAAATCTCGCAGAATATCTTGATAAAGGACGGCGAAGGATTTATATCTTTTACGTCGCCGGGCGAGCGTGGGTCCATGCTGGTGAAGCTAGAACTTTATCGCAGCTTGGCTACGATTTTTAATATAGGATTCTATCCATCTCAGCAGATTCCCGTGGACACCTAATTTCCATAGTTTTTCTAATAGTAAGTCGTGATTAATTTTATCAAACGCCTTAGAAAAATCTGTGTATATGGCGTCCACCTGTATATTTTTATCCATCGAATGACTCAAAAAGTCTGTAAATAAAATTAAATTACTCTCGACACTCCGTGACTTTATGAAACCGTGCTGATATTCAGATACATGATTCCGGGTAACTAAAGATAGTTGATTTGTAACAATTTTTTCAAAAATTTTATTATTATGATATTATTATGATGCGGCAAAAAAATTAAATCCTTAGAAATTTCCTTTGTCTGCATGGATTTTGATTATTCTACAAATCCATCGGGACCTGTGGATGTTTCAAAATAATTAAGCTATGTGTTTATTTGTAAAGGACATACTTAAATTATGAATAAGTAAGCTACAAGTTACAAACATTCTAAATTACAGCTAAGCCAGGGTAATTGCGGTGTAGAGAAATGCGCGGGAAACTCATATTAATTAAAATTATTTGTAAAATTCCCCCTTTTTGAAAATTTCTATCATATCATATTTATGAAAATTATTCCGCTGATACCTTATACCTACAAAAATGGAACAAAATATAATATGAGTAGCTACGTAGTCTTATATGAGATTCCTGCATTTCCTTCGGGAATATAATATTGAGAATGTATTTTTAACGCCTGGGAGATGTCTTCGCGATTGCATATTGATTGGATGTTTATAATAAATTTAGTATACAGAGGGTTTTGGGGGCGATCAATCGATCTAGCTAGGTTTCATTTTTAGAAAATGTTGAATTAACCAAAAAAAAATATGACTCCTGCTGCCATCTACTGGTGGATAGTGATACTACCGAGCAAAGCGCGGTCACCCAGATATTTCATTTCTGATGGGAGCGATGATGGCATTGGAGGAGTGCGCTTTACTATAAAATGCTAGTTCAGTCTTGTAGTGAAGCATCAAACTATCCAGTTTGACCGGTATTGCTTGTACCTATATATACTTACTTTAGAAAAAATCTCTAACCTAACCCTTGATATCTAACGGCGCCTTTAGTAAGGCTTTTACGAAATGTCGGTCACACTATAAAAAGGCAGCTGTTATTGCTACAGCTTTAGATAAAACCATCAACGAGAACTTTATTAAGTTAGGGCGAAGATTTATTTGAGCCCTTTTTGTGGGAGCTATCCTCGGCTGCATAAATTCCATTTTGTGTTCGCTAAGCGCTTATCAGGCCACTTTTCTTGAACGCAAATCAAGTTTCGGCCTGATAAGACGGTTGCTGAGATGTGGTTCTAGTTAAATAAGAATACCTAGAGAATAAAGATAATCAGCTACGCCAAGAATGTGACTTCTAAAGAAGTTTTTTTCATGCTTAAAGGTAGGTGTTGTATCGAAATTCTTTTATATTACAAAACATGCTACAATTTTTTTTTATTAGTTTGATAATTAGTTAATCAGCTTGCGCTTATTACTGGCACTCAACGGTAAAGTTCAGTCGCATAAAGAGGTAATAATATATATTTAGAAAAAAATATTAGATTTTTTTAATGTTTGTATGTCTGTTTATTTCGTAATTAATCCGATTTTAAATTTATTATTTTTATTTTTGACTATAAGTGCACTAAGATGCTAGGGCAAGGTAAAAACTAAACTTGAAAGTTTAATTTCAACATTTTAAACGACATTAAAAAAAACAAAAATGGCAGTTATTTGAAATTTTGTTTATAAAATATTTTGTTAGATTATCTTCATTAATTTAAACTTAATATTATTTGTTACATTTAACTTTCAAATACAATAAATAAGTAGTTAATAAATGATTTTATTATCATAAATAATTACTGTCTGATATCTTGTAACAATGCAAGGTTTATTTATAGTTAAAAGTTATTTGTATACCACAAGACCTTCTGCTAACAAATGAAAAATAATTACAATGTTGTGTTATTAACTAAACTCATTAGACATAATTACAATAATTTGCTGCTACAAACAATAATTTATTTACAAAATATATTATTACTTATTTCAGTCAGTCATAATATATCTAATTTATTATAAGTACAAATTATAAACAAGTATTATTAATAAACTATTAACGGTGTTGTTAAATACTTTGCTCATTATTCCGGAGATCGGGAGTTCGATCCTCGGCTGAGAATTTTCGGAAATATGCGTTTGAAGAAAATAAACAAAGGAAAACAATGTGAGGAAATATTCATGCTTTAGAGTGAGTTCTCCATAATCTTCTCAAACGTATGCTGAGAATACTAAAGCGCATGTGTCCTGCGTGGAGTCAATTCTGTGCTGAGTAGAGGACGCCAAAAACCTTGAGATTGGTATAAACAATAATTACAAAGTATGTTTCTACACCTTATAGAACACGACAACTGTTATTTTTTCATTAAACTACTGCTTAGTTTTATCTCTCAAATAACTCTGTTATGTCTCTCCCAACGACCTTATTTTCACAAACATTTTCTATATCTTAAATATGTAAAATTAAGTGACTGAGATCATAACTCGAGGTCCTTATCACTCCCCGCCCATCACTTGATTGTTTTACCGGAATCACTTCTGCGATAACTTCACCAATATTCAGGACAATACTCGACCAACTGGGCAACTGTGCAAGGTCGGAGACAGCATTCGTTGACAATCTGCCGCCTGTGCCGCTGCTCCGCAAACAGCAGGGAAGCTCTTTTAGACCGCACCCTCGAAAGACTCGATGCAGGCAAGCCACTGACCTGAATGTTCCCCGTACAGATGTGGAACACGAAATTTGAAAGAGACCGACTGCAGACATCCAACACAGAGTTTAAAGTTAACGTGTCGCCACTAACTACGCTCCCGTACAAAATAATTATGCAAATTATGCAACAGACTTGTTTATTTACGGTGCGGGAATACATTTTTTTTTTGGTTATAAATATGTTTTAGTAAGCGTTGTTCACAGCAGCCGTGCGTGGGAACTGTAGTTTCCGTCTGGCGGACGATTCCGTCGTTGCCTCTGAATAAATAGAATCGATAACCTCTGTCAATTATGACAACTGCATGATATTAAGTTCAAAACAACATGTCGGGTGTTAGGGGGTCCGCAAACAATAACAAGCTCATTATGATTTGGGAACGTAAACAAATTAATAATAATTAAAAAAAAACATGTTTATCAAAAGCTATGACATGAAATATTCTATCACAGAGAAGTAGGACGTTGGTGCATAGATTGTAGTATTTTATGATATGTCTTTGGTTGAACCAGGTTTTAAGTAGGGTTTTAAGTGTATTATCCAAACTCGAGTCTAGTCGATTGCTGGAGGAGATTACTGCCATTTATATAGTTCATTATCAATTTATTAGTAACTTACGTCCAGATCAACCAACCAACCATTAGAAGAGGTCGCAGTTAAAAATTTGTAATTGAATCCAAAAAAAAACTGAGAAAATATTACTTCCCTACTCACTCCAAGTTAAGTAAGTAAGTGTCAATGCAACCGAAGTTTCGTCTGAAGTGTATATGATATTTTTGTATTCTTTTTGTACAAGATAGCAACTAGCATGGTATATTGACATGATACAATACCGACCTAGGTTGGTAATTTGTGCAAAAATAGGATTTTTGTCTTCGTTTTCTTAGTTAATAACCCACTTAGGATAACTAACTAACTAACTGAACGATACAGAATCAGCCCACAGACCTGAACCAATTGAGAAGTTATTAACACACAAATTGGCTCATGGGGAACCCCCGGTACCTCTCCCTTAAGCCCAACAGCTACTTCATAACACCAGAGAAACCTCAGGACTGTATTATGTATGATGTTTCTCATCCTAATCTCATTATCTAACTATGGGAGTAACGGCCATTTTCAGACACGTCAACTAAATGCAACATGAAAGCAATTCCTCGATGCTGGATGGTCCTACCTTAATTGGAAGAAAGTAGTCTGCTGAGCACTGTACCACCAGACGCCGTATCACCATCTCAAGCAGTAATGATGCAGTACTGTTAATATTTACATACAAATATGAAAATGTCAAAAACTGCAAAATTTCTGCTTTAAGAGATGGTGGTATGGCCCAGGGTACGAGTATCATAAGACATAATCATCACGTAACATTCTGAATGCGGCTCTGGAATTTGCCTACTCGTACATTGTCAGTGGCTTGCCTATAATAACGCGACGGTTCGACAGCACAACTGAGTTGTTATTTATAGACTCCAGATAATAAGTTGTTTTTAGAGTTCTGTTAGTAGAGTACGGGGCCGTTTGCTCTCTGCCCGAACTATCAGCTTATCGGTAAAATTATTGACCTCAAATTATGTAAACGATAGCACAAGGCCAGACTCGTAACCGCAGGGATCAGTTTTTGAGTTTTGGTTGAATATTATATAGTCAATATTATATTTTTAAGTTAATAACTGCTGCCCTACTAGAGATATAAATCCATACATTACATTACATTATGTCAAATTTATATCCCTCTCCCCTTATTCTCAAGATTTATCGATTGAAAAGTCTGAAATAATTATGACTAAAAAAAGAAACGTATTTTTACAGAAAAAATAAAATCAACTTTCTAACTAGTACCTATACTTTTTTGATAATAAAAATAAATCGCCAAAAACAAAGCGTAGGTTTTCGGTTTGCCAAAAATAGTTTGTACTTATATTATTATTATTCTCGTAAATTCAATAAACAAAAGTGATTCTTACTTCTTAGTATTGATTCCTCGGTGCGTGAGTTTCAATTGCACTTGGCTGTTTAAACAAACACAAACTGAGATTAAATCTGAAATCCAAAACTGTTTTTAAAGTTAGTATAAAACCTGAATTATTAGGAAGAATCAGAGAAAAGCAATCCATACAATCATTTTTTTTTTGTTTTTTTTTTTTTATAATATTCCTATTACACATCGCAATCTAAAACTATATGGAAGCGATAGCTTGTAATATGGGTACTAGAGAACTGTTAAATATACATAAATGTATATGTAAAAACACCAAGAAACTGGAAAACACTCATCACACAAACATTTTCCAGCTATGGGAATCGAACCTCAGCCATCGTTGCAGATGGCAGGAGCATCCCACGAGAATTGAATTTTTATCATTTAGGATGGTTTACAGAATTGTAATTAATTTAAATAAACAATTAGAATCATCCATATGTACATTAATTAGGTACACGCGTATGCTTTAAAAGGTGAATGTAATGAAATACGTACTTCAACTCATCATCAACAGATCAGTAGTCAAAGGTGAATGTTAGTTATCTTTATTAAAAAAATACTCTAATTGCGTTCATCTGTAACACTTATACTTATGACATAATAACTTTTGATCGTTCTTTGTATTTAGATATCAATTCTTAAACCGGATGTTTGCTCATCTTTAAATTTTATTGAGAATCCTAATTTTTTAGAAAAAGAATAATTTCAGAACACTCCTTGTATAATTCTCTACTGATTGTCTGTAGGTAGGGACTAATTAGCTTTTACAAACATTAGTAGTTTTACGAATGCTAGTATTTTATGTTTATATTTGCCAAAGATTAAAATCGCGAGATGGGCCTTAAGCCTACTTTGTGCACATCAAAAATGTCCACAAACATGAGTGAGTGCTCTCAGCATGCTGTAGTTTCACTTGTGACAGTGAGCCTGACATGCTGTCGCACACAAGACAAAAACGTGGACGTTTTTGGAGGTTCATCTTGCGATTTAAATCTTTGATATATTTGCATACTGAAGTGTCAGTCGATTATGTAAGGAGTTTTATAAGTTTAACAACAAATATGACTATATTCAGGAAATAAATCATTTCATTTCATTTCTGTCAAATTATCTTTAAAATTAAATCAGCCGTTCGAAAAATAAGATTGTTCAAACATACAGGAAAAAAAATTTAAAAAGTTTAAACGTGTTTTCGGCCAATTTCACCACGAAAAAGTTGATAAAACATATGCATTACCTGTTAATATCATAATTTTTACGATGTCGGTGATTTTCTCACCTAAACCAACCTAAACGTACCTATAACCTACACCTATCAAAGTATAATTATTAATACCAACCTAATGACTGTTAACTTGTCAAACATTAAAATTGTGTGGTCTTACGACTATACTGAAATTCATCCACTTATGTATTTAGTATGAACGCCAACACAAAATGTGTAAAGTTTTCGTCATCCGAACACACAACAATCTTTGTCGTAGACTCGACTTTATACACGAGTTTAATGAAAGGCTCTGGAAAAAATAAACCAGCTTCTAGGAATACCAGTAACAAACATCTCAATGTACATTGTACACGAGATTAACCAAAGGTCATGTGCCAAAAACACTATATTATCACTATAATAATAGTAAACATGTGTCAATCAAAATATCTTACATTGCCGTTTGGCCTCTCCCGATTGCTCTATGTAGGTATGGACCCGTACGACTATTTACTGTTTATTTCTCTACAAATTTTCCATGAATTGCAAGTTGCAACTCTCTCGTGTCAGTGATGAGATTCGTTCGCTTTGCAAATAACTACGTAGGTACCTAGATACTTGTATAACATAGGTACTATGTCCGGGATCAAACTAGCGATATGTCATGCACACATGCACATTAATGCAAACGTTTTATTTTTGACCTAAGAATAATTCAACGCTGGCAATCTTTAATTATGTATATATTTAGGAAAAGATATTGAATTTAATTTTGAAACGAATTTCAATTTTGATCAAAATTGTTATAAATTCGGTCGAGTTCCGTAGGTAATACCAAAAAATATTTATGAAAACTTGTTATTTTCTTTATTAATCGGTGTTTTTCTTTAGCTGGACAATAAAAACTGTGCTCCTGAACTAATGCGACGTGAGATAGTGTTGTTTCTATTACAAAACAAATAAGCAGAAAACATGCCTTTTTGACGCAAAAATAAGCAAATCGAAATTCATTTATATTTTGTTTTAGAGAAGTATTTCCGAACCAAATATGGCCAGGAGCATAGATTATAACTATTTGAACCCGAATAACACCACAACATGATCAAAATATGCACGAATTACAAATGGTTTTGGTATTACGAATGTATGGGATTCATCGTAGGTAAGCGGACTCTTAAACACTTTTTAAACTATCTTCTGTAAGGCATGTTATTATGGCTTTAGGCATTATTTTCTAGGCCATGGACATTTCTTCTTTTGGCTACCATTTCATCGGATGGTACCTAAGTGATGATGTGATTGAAGATGGAACGTGCTGACAATTTATTTACGTAGGTAGGTATTAAGCAAACATAATAATATAGATACAATTGATACTCTTTCTCGCAAAAACTACTTAACAGATTTGGCCGCAATTAAGAGCAAAGGTAACTTTTTTAAAGCTATCAATAGTTAATTATTCTAGAATATGGATAAGCTAATACCTATGCTAAAGAAAAAAAACCGGCCAAGTGCGAGTCGGACTCGCGCACCGAGGGTTCCATACCATAAAAGAAGTTAAACATTAAAAGAATCGCTTCGGTTCATAAATTTACGAGTATAATTTAGGGTTCCATTTTTACCATTTTGGTATGGAACCCTAAAAAATGCGCAGGCGAAACCCTAGGCAAAACTAAGTATGAATTATTTACTTGTTTATGAACAATTTTAAGTGTGGATGATATTGTATCTAATGAAGTTTAAGCTCGTGTTGTTCGTAAATAAATATGTTAACGACACAATATTAATTAATCTGTAAGGGCTTTAACCATTAATTATTATTATTACGAGAGATTAAGTAACAGTCGCTTGTCCGGGACTTAAATTAGCTTGGGTGTTAAAAACATAATTTCGTTTTGGTATTATTACGAGTACAAAAAATAAGCGATTTAAAACAAACCGACATCACTTTATTTATTTATATTATTTATTGTATATGGAAATTATACTTAATTATTTGTTGTATAAAGAAAAATGCTGAACCAATGTCAATGAAACTTATACCAATATTTGTATGAGTATGATTTTCATCCCAATTTGTTCAGTAGTTTTCCAGGTATAGTCTATTATGTAAGTGATGTCGGTTTATTTTAAATCTCTTTATATTTTATTCTCCAATTTAAAGCAAATACAAACTAATAAAGCAAGAATTAACACAATATATGTGCGTAGAAACATACATACTTACAACTATAATTGTTTTTATATTTGTTTGGAATACCTATATCATATATTCACATATTATCATAGTTAATAATTTTTGGGTCTTCCAAATAATTTCAAATGAAGTTCCAGCAATATTAGGTACTTGTTGAATTTGATAACCTTATTCTTTTCGATGGACGTTCGCAGCGTTTATCAATTTCATGTAAGTTACAATGAAAATGAAAATGAAAATCTTTATTTTCACATAGGCTTATGAAAGTCAAAACTCTACTGCCACGTACGAAAAGCAGGTTTGCACCGAGAAGAACTGGCACGAAAAAAAATTTGAAAATTGAATTATGTAGGTGTGTGTGTGTGTGTAGTCTGTATTTATTTATTCACTAATCTCACCCTTACAAATCATTCAAACTTGGAGCGCATAAACAACAACGATTCATGCGATTTTTAGGGTTCCGTGGCCAAAGGGCAAAAACGGAACCCTTATAGATTCGTCATGTCTGTCTGTCTGTCTGTCTGGCCGTCTGTATGTCACAGCCACTTCTTTCCGAAACTATAAGACCTCTACTGTTGCAACTTGGTAAGTAGATGTATTCCGTGAACCGCATTAAGATTTTCACACAAAAAAACAATAAATTTTGGGGATTCCCCATACTTAGAACTGAAATTTTTTACACTATCACTTGCAGACTAATGCGGAATGCCTTTATAATTAGGTAAGTGTAAAAATAATCATACTTATTTATTTTACACAATACCATATAATTAAGAGCCACGCATCTACAACTATGATGTAATTAAATAAACAAATGTAAATAAACATATTATTTCGAGCAGTTCGTATATCAATAAATGTGTCGTCGTTAATCAAGCTGTTTACAATGTACATCTTCGTTGTTATTTTTCCCAAAACGTTGTTGTTCAACCGAGATCCATGACACGATTTTCAATAAGTTTATCTATTCCGTGCTCCAGTTTCCAATTACAATTAAGAGTACAAAGCTCTGTGGCGCCTAAACAGCGATGAATCATAGCACGTCAAGTATTTACAAAAACTAAATTTCCTATCGATTTTATTCTAAATATAAATAACTTCCTAACTATACAAAATAAGTTTTGCTCGTGACTTTAATTTATGTTTTCCGCAATTTTCTAGACGGAAATCATAGATATTACCAAGATGAAAAGTGTTCTCCTTCCTCCTCAATCCCAACATAAGACACTGTCAAAAGGTAATAACAAGCAATAAGATAAAAGTTAACTTCAACACACAATTTTATCAGTCCGTAACTTTAAAATTATGTAACTGATTTTAAAACTTTTACTATAAGTTAAAAGCAATGACAATTTGGCTTCTACTTAAACTAAGAAACATGTGGCCAAACATAAAACCTTTAATGAGATAAAAGTAGTAAAGCAAAACAAACTTCCACATATAATTTTATCAGTCCGTATCTTTAGAATAACGTAGGTAAGTCATAAAATATTTACTAAGTTAAAAGCAATGATAATTCGGCTTCTAATTGATCTACTTGAAATATGTGGACAAACCTCGTATAAAAAATCCATTTAAGGCACATTTATATTGTAATCTGTGATTGTAATAGAAATTATTTATTGTCTGTGGTTAAAACAAAAACGTGAAACATAATACGTCAATGTCAATGCTTGCTTTTACCGCGCTTTTTTCTGTTCGGAATGTGTTCCGTTCCTCGTATAAGTTTTTCTTTAAATAAAAACCAAAGTTCAAAATAAAGCAGTTTAATTTATTAATTTATATATAGATCATTGATATAATTTTCTGCTAAAAATACTTCCTAGTTTTGTAAAAGTCAAGAAAGCCAACAAAATTTTCGAAAGGTCAACACTTACTAGGGGTGCTTACAATTGCAATATATTTGCGGCGACATCCCCTCGCTTGCAACGCCAGATAGCTGAATATAATAAACGTCTAAACCCGCTGATACTAGCATGAAATTATTATGCACACGCTTTCAACGTGCCCAATCCCATGTTTACATTGGGGGTAAAGTCAACTAAAAGTTTTATCCATTCAGCACTCTACTTGTACAATACAACTCCTAATTCTCGTTTTAGTTAACTGCACGTGTGAAATATAAATTGGTGTCGCCTGGACTCTAGTTATTTTGATAAATTTTGTTACGTAGGTATAGTACGAGTGTCTCGTTAGCGATTATTGTTATTTTCTTTCATTTTGATTCGAGTTGTTCGAAACAAATTATCCGCAAGACTCCATACATTTTTTGACGTACAAGATTAGAATCACTTAAAATGAATTTATAACCTAAAATTATTATATTCTTGACTACCTGTGCTAATACTAGTCATTAAAATTTTAACAATACGTAGGAACATAAACTTATATATTATATTTAAATAACTTTACAATATTCAAGCCGATTTAGGCTTGCACGTACAGAATTAACAATCTCATATTTTAGGAGACGCTCTTTTTATGGTCTCACATAATACACATTGCGAACACCTAATAAAATTCAACTTTAGTGGTCAGGCGCGTTTAATGCGCAATAACTCCTGTCATTCAATTACTTACTGACATCGTTGCTTAGCTCAAACCCTTGTAAATAAAAATTTGAGGTTTATAATTTAGACAACGAATACAGAAAAACCACTTGAAATTCTCGTGGTTGGCTCGTTCCCTTGCAAGTAACATCGGCAGTAAGTGTCGAGTGATGCGATTAGTTCAAACAAGACAACAACCCGGGTCTCCACACACTCGTATCGCCATTACAGCTGTGAATTATTGCACGTCATAAGCTCTGCTGTACAGATGCAATATATTCGCAGGGACGGCTCCCGTAGCGGAATATAACCGAGTATAGCCGTCTACCTCCGCTGATATGAGAAATTGCATGAGATTTCAGCGTGTCCGTCGCTGTATGAAGGTGTGTCTTCATATATTTCATAGCCAGCTTCTACCTATCTTTTGTGTTAATCCGGGGTATAGTCTCTCTACATATCCATTATCCAAATCCAATGTTAGGAAAAATGCGTTAAGGAGTTGCGACGTGAAGGAGTAACAAAGTCCACGCTTACGTTGACAACTACAAACTTTCGCCTCAAATTTTTTAGACTCGTAAGTTAGGACTTGACTGCAATCTGCCGAAGATGTTATTGTACTTACTTGTAACGGGTTAGTGATCCCTTAAGGTTGCGTCTTAAGGCACTGCACTGCAAAAAACTAATAGTTCTATTTAAATAGAAAACTTAATACCGTTTAAAAAAAATTATATTAATAACCTGTCGACCAATCTTGAGATAAGTCGAAACTCGCAACGCTTGTTGATTTAAAATTTCAATCTATATTACCCTAAAAACAACAAAAACATTTCATTCAACAAAAATCACGATCATGACACAATGTATTATCTATACCTATCATGCCAAGGATGTAGTGAGTTATTTCTAGTCAAAAGCTATCGGGTCGCTCTACAAACTCAAGCCAACACGCCAAAATCGTATAGTTGTTGATGGGTTGACGTTATAGAATTAAAGATTTCTTCAATGTAATTATTGTGGTACTTTATTTGTATACAATATGTGCGGACTGTAGTAACGCGTGGCTTTGGAGCCCGCCGTGCCGTGAATGCCGTCCCACGCCGTCTTGAGCCGTGTGCGTGTCGCCCCCGCACCGCTCCGCGCCAGGCCCCGGCGCGTTCAGTACCCAAGTACTGAACAATAGTATACTACTCAATACGTTTCCGGTCTAAGTATCATCCGCTTACGCTCATTCTAATATTGCGTTGATGAAAAGCACGTAATATCTACTCGGTTTCATTAACACAAACAGAACAAATACGCAGTCCCCGGCTCTCTCCGGGCAAAAATAAAACGCTGCCAACTCATAATCCCTCGTAATAACGGTCGGATTAAAAGTTGGTTGCCCGAAGCTGCAAAACATTGAAGCCGAGCGAAGTTTCAATTAATAAGAACACTGGAGTTATGTAGCCAAGGCAACCGAAAAATATAAATCACTATTGTGTCACAACATTCGCAAACCCTTTTTCATTACAGGGCAAAACGGGTTTCGAAACCAATCAATCAACGAGCCAAATGCAAACAGAATTAACAAGATCTCAGTCCCTTTTTTGCGTTGAAAACTTTTTTCATTCCTTACTAGAGGCATGAGTATCTTTTTAGAATTAGAGTTGTCTGATAATAATAGGTAATCTACCGATGCTCGTCAAGTGTGGTTTAGTAGTATTCACATACCTTTGACATAACTGTGAAACTTAACTGAACTCTACAGATATGCAGGTACTCGTACAAGACGTTTTCCTTTAGCATTTATGCATAGACGAGTAAATCCACTTAGTCAGAATAGAGAGATGTAATCACATTTTTGAATAACATTGAGATGGGAAAAAACAATTGAACTCGTGACACTGTCACCATTACCGATACTCTTTATATAAGTATCTGTATTGTATAAGATATCATTTCGCTCGGAAATCCGAGAGTGCTACTGTTTTTTTGTTTTTCTTCCAAATTCTTCAATCAACACCATATTTTGTCGATGTATCTATACATACCAAAACAACTCTTATTACTATTTGGCGAAACTTTATACTCGTACTTTATTTATTGAATTACTCTTTAACCCATTCGTTTATAACTTAAAACCGCCAGAACGGTTGGTATTGAGGTTTTTATTGTAGTCTGGAATGCTTCCGAAAGGTTTGCGTGAACTTTTTCTTCTGTTTTACAATCTGTCTTTCCGGTTTTGTTTTTGCATTCACCGTGCATACTTTTTTCAGTACAATTTCATATTTATAACATTATCTACTATACTATGACAGGTAACGATTAATTAAATGGACAAATACATGGTCTTAATGCATTCAGTTGTATTGTTAAGTAACAGATTGAAATGATAGGCATTTTGGTGAATATGAATCCAAACAATCGTATATTTCATTTAACTCTCTCTGAAATATCTGCTAACAACTCATATAAACATTTAACATTTCCAAAAGTAGGTTATAGGCTATAGCTGAAAGCGGTATTACAAAATCTACATGTTAAGTTTCCAACATGGCCGAAAGTTTCGACTTGGCGCTTTGTTTTCTTACAAAGCAATTTCACCAAACTTCGAGCCAACTTGAGGACAGCGGTTTTCTGATTTAAAACTTGGCAAGTGACAGAAGTTCTGTTTTACATCTAATTAATATTCACTATTTACTGTTTTCGACACTTTTTTGTTTATAAAAAAAAATCATTTTAAAATAAATAAAGTTTTTTTGTGGATACTTTTAGTGTATTGGTTCTGCGAATCTTTACTTTTATCTATTATAATATGTATAATATTATATTTACTGTTTATTGTGCACACAGCTACTCAAAATGTATACTTTGTCTATAAATTTTATTAACGTCTTAAACCAATATAAACAATTGGATTCACTACCTCTACGATATTTAATAAAAATAAACCGAAAAGAGTATCATGAAACATCTGCACTTTACACTGAAAATTGATTCAATTTCTCTTCCAATAGAAATTATTTATCTTCTTGCACCCGACAGGCGCCGTTATCGGAAGAAAACAGTTCCAATACTGTACAATAGTTATTTGTTATGCAAGGGCGCAAAGTGGATTTTTGGGCCGAGTGTCAAATTTGAATGCTGAGCGGCGAAGGATTCTAGGGTTGAACCCTGAGCGCAGCGAGGGGTTCAAAGAATAGAATCCTGAGCATAGCGAGGCATTCAAAGACACGAGACCCAAAAAAATTTGCGCCCGTCCATAACACAAAATTTTTCATCTCACCACAGCGAGGAAAATCACCAGAAGAACACTTTAGATCGGCATTGCGATTTATGTTAAATGTTGTTTTTGGTAACTCTGAATAATTTCACTTACTGAAACCACATTCAATCGTCACTCACCTTATTTCAAAGTTAAAACAAAAAAATAATGAATAAAGTAATAAAAATATTAGGTATTTTCATTTAATCACGATTGGAAACATAGACAACTATCACTAGACCAGAAAAAAAAAATTATGAGAAACTTTTTATTTACTTTTTTTTTAAATGCGTTCTGAAATAGGAATTTCTAAGAACCAAAGATAATATAAAATTTTATAAATATTTTAACAATAATTACATAAACAACGAGGAAAAATCATGGATTTAACTAGATTTCTTTTATAATTGATAAAACTAAATAGGAGTTATTATATTTATTGATACTCGTATTCTAAGAAAAAGTAAAAATAAAAAAAATAATGTACAAACTCTATGGTCGAACTTTTTTACTGAACGTAGGTACCTATGTGTTATTAAAAAAAAAGAAGTCTTCAGCTTTGACATTGACATGCCACGTAATTCGAGTTTGACGTTGGAAATGCTTTTCGGCCCAAGGGCCGGAAGGGATTTTCATACTACTTTGTCTCCCTTGGGAAAAATGAAAATGCTTTGGCGGCCTAGGGAATATAATAGCATTTTCCGCCCGCATTTCGGGCATTAAAAAACGCTTTTCCGAGCGGGTGAGATGAAAAATAATATATTGCTCGGTCTTAGCACCTGAGTTTAATAAAACAAAATAATCCTTTGATTATATTTTTTTATTTCACTAGTGTAATTAAATTAGGTTTTGTCTACGGATCCCATTCCCGTTACCGCTTCCTTTTCTAGTCTTTTAATTTAATTCCTACTTTAAGGTAAGTTTGTAATAGCATTTGTTTTTCAAAATATCGTGGGAACTGTGGATCATCGTGGGACTCGCAGGAGCAGCGAGTGACGCGTTTAATAAAACTTTTCAACAACTTAACTTTTCCTTCCATATATTTTTTCACTGCATTCGACCTATCAAACAATAAATATACACAAATTCATGAGACTAAATTTCTTATTTATTTTATTTTACATCTATTTTTCGTCAGAAGTGATATTTTTAACTAACTTGATGGGGTAAGCACTTCATGCAGTCACCACCCGTAATATAGGTATACAGTCTGTCAATGTCATTATGGAAGTTGATTATTTTTAGAAGAGCAATAATATTTGTATGGACGATAAAATATAATGATACACTTAACAAACATAGTACATTATTAACTTAGACCCAATTAGAAGCTAGCGACAAGAGTGATTTTGTTTATAAAGGAACAAAGCGAAGCCTAGGTATAATTTACTATCTGAATTTTATTTACACTAATCAACACGCGATTCTAACGTAAAGAGCGTGCGTTAAAGTAAACGTATTCTCGTAAATATTTGTGTGTTTAGTCTAAACAGCTGTCAACAAGATTTCTGTATAGTTATTTACTTTAAATACAATAAGCGTTTTGTGTGATTTTTTCTTTAATAATTAATCATCGATGGCTCTTAAATGGGGTTTCTATATCCTTTTTGTATCACTGCAAACGCGTGCATTAGTGCTAATCCAACAACTGCGTGAACATTAAATCAAGTAGTCTTGGCACGAACTATGAATGTAAATATTTGCTTGAACTATAAAAGGTTCTTTTGTTATAATATCGAAGCTAGGGCCAAACCCAATTCTTGTTCTCAGAAGAGACTATTGCCCAGAAGGGTTACTACTGTAACGGGCGTAATGAAGGGGTAAAAACCATATGCACTGGAATCCCGAAAAGTTTTAGTGTTTTAAAGTAAACTAAACACCCCTTTAATATTTGTTTTATTTTAATTGAACTATTTATCTTTAAAGTGAATATATAAATATTCTATGAATATTTGAAGCGTTTACTGTTACCGTTATCAATATTGAGCAAAAACAAACATTTTTTTTGTATTTGTTGTTATAACGGCAACAGAAATACAAAAATTAAGTCTTTAGCTATCACAGTTCAAAAGATACAACCTGGTGACAGACGGACGGACGGACGGCGAAGTCTTAGTAATGGGGTCCCGTTTTTACCGATTTGGGATTCGGAACCCTAAAAACGTGATAGTTATAGTCGTGATTGATGATGTGGAATGAAGTATGGAAGAAAGGAAAGGAAAAGATGTCAACATGATTGTACTCCACTATAAGCACAAATTAGCCCTTTGTCGCCTCCAGTATGACAAATGTGCGTACTCCATTGCTATGACATAATTTCGGTTGCTGGATCGACCACTTACGCAAGATTTACAGCACGTGTTTTGTTAAACTGTACTGTTTAGGAAAACCTAGCCATAGGAAATACAGAGGGAGTTTAGAGAGAGATTTAAAAAAAACAATCACACAGAAAGAAATCAAAACTTGAAAAACTTCATCTACCTAATACCTTAATATTATATAATATTCAGTATTATGTATATTTACATATACTAATATTCAATCGATAGTTCCTACTGAATGCCTCTACTATAGATTTATAAGCCTATGCCTCTACTAAATAGATTCGAAGACATTTTCTCAGTTTTTCTCTAAGTGTACCTACCCATATAATGTCGTACATGTAGAGTTCAATATACAGTTCTGCAAGTCCTACATGTAGCAGAATAAATATGTTGTCAGAATAACTAAACTCACAAAATATAAAGTTCCATATGTCAAAATAAATGAAGTTTAATTTCTCGTGAAACTAAAACAATACGTGAGGTGATTACCTACTTAATTGGTTTGGTTTGAATTTATTGGTTGATATTTTATAGGCTGATAAGAAAACTTAAATCTCTAATGATGCGTAGGAAACAAAACTTACTGAGTCTAATTCTGATTTTAATTTCGTTTAAATAATAATGAAACCTTTAAATTCCTTGTCCTTACGTAGGTTTAGAAAATAACTTGGTCTAAGCCGGCCCTATCATTAAGAGATAAGGTTATCACACAAATGTGATTCATGTCCTCAGATAATCTGATATTTCCATTGTAATCAACAGATAAATATACCAAATGACGTAAATTCACTGCGGCTTTTTAATCGATTTGGTAGTACTTTGAAATTTAAACACATCAGCTATCGCTACAAAATTCGTGCAAAGAATTATTTTATCGCCTCTTTGTACAATTCAGAAATAAGGTGCAGTTCACAGGAACAGAAAAATATTATTATCTGTTAATTAAATCTTTCGAGACATGCCTTTGTATATCAAGTCAGAGCTCCACATTTTTTATCAATAATTCGTTTATTTGTACAGAAATACAGTTTATTTAATTTTGAGAATAGCTACGACGAAAACTGTCATGGAGTACAACCAAGGTGATCCAATTTCGCATAATAAAGAGAACAATCTAGATTTAGGTGGGTTAGTAATTAATCATTTTGGAAACCTCTCAAACGTAGCCCCCGAAAAACATATTGAGAAATCTCAAAATCTCTTTATTATGCCTATATTTCCGGAAGCGTGGAATTTGAAAAACAGGAATTGTGGCTCTTCCTGGGTTTAAAAGAAGCTTCCAAATTTTAGCCCAATTAGTTGTTTTATTATTATTAGGCGTTATAGAGTTCAGAAATACATATTTCTGATAAACAATTTTATCATTAATGAACCTGAACCTGACGAAATCAGTGGAAAGTTAAGCTCTCTATTCCATTTTTACTTTTAGAGGGTTAATCTTTATTAAGACTAACGTATGGAGATATATTTTTATTAAGATGATAATTGTCCTGGATCATAACGCTACATGAGGACCATGTATTCCTGTTTCAATTTTATTCTAGCTGTTCTTCTTCTTCTTAGTTGTTATATTAGCCATGGCCAGCTTTTATGCTAACTATTATACAAATATTTCGCCGAAGTTTATTCTTATCGTTTCTTATCAATCTTATTTATAACGTCTGTGTTAATTTTATATATTTCCTGCAAGAAATAACATTAACAATAACATGATTTATTAATGCGTAGAGTTAATACTGGTCAATTCGTTTATAAAAAGCATTACTCTAAACTCTTAACTAAATACAGCGGTACTAAGCCGAGTTAGTACAATCTAGCATCGGTCATTCGCGCGGCCCTTAGTTTTGACCTTGTAGCAAATATAGACCGATCGCCGCGGTCGCCAACAACCGGCTCGCCGCTAGAACAATATCACAATCACGTTTAAACACACAAGTGTCTGTTATCACTGAAAATGGCTGAAGGATTACCTCGTGATCGACTAACACAAGCCGCTGTCGATCTAAACGTGTTGTGCGAAACTGTGTTAGATGTTGTGTAGTGGAAGTGCGCTGTGTTCAAAATGTCATCCACGTCTTCCATCGCGGGAAGGAAATGTTAGTACCCCTATTATTTAGTTAAGCTCGTGGAAAATGTGACGTGTACAGTGTATGTAGACGAAAAATGTTGGTTTTGTCTGGTTTTAAAGAAAACACACCTATGAATATTCACACCAAGAGAAATATAAAATGACCTATTGTAGACAAAACATTTTATAACAACTTTTTTCAGCACATTTTCGAAAGGAAATTGCCAGTGTATTGTATTTATTGTGTGATTTTCTCTTTTTTTTTCTATTCATGATGTTTTTAGTATCTCAATAATTTTATAATAAGCTGCATAAATTAAATACACAAGAATAATACTATCACAATTTTATAAAGTCTAGATATGAAAACATATACGAGTATTAATAAAGTTGCCTAGAAATTTATGTCAGTTCAGACAACCTACTTAAACTCCATGTAAAAAAAAAATCCGTAATTATCACAGCAGAAAAATCAATTTTCATTATATCAGTTGATACCCCGTCACCCTCTCACATGTGGAAAGAGGCCGATTACCATCGGATCTTCGTTAGGATGTTACTTTATTGGGCTGATGCTGGTAATGATGATGAATAATTTCATTGGTACCAATCGTATACAAGATAATCGCGTCACAAATCTACGTCATATACTGTGTGCCTGTAATATAATGTGGATGGCTTGCGAAATATTTGGCTAAATTTAAGATCTACTACTAGTATTCCTGACGTGGGATTATGCGTAGGCTCTTGTAGTTAAATTTTAGTATTATCGTCAGTCATAACATGATGTTTAAAATACGATCAATTTTAGAATCGGAAATGGGAAGAAATTTTATTGTTACTTCTTGCCCTTACGGAATTTTAACACTCCAATACAGAGTAAATCTATTTCGTGGATGACCAAGTGATTTTTCAAAATATTCTTATTTTTACATAGCCATAATAATAGTATCTATTTCAGTTTCTTTTGTAAATGTAAGCATAAAACTAAAGCTAGGAGTGGACACAAGCACATCAAACTTGCAACCTTTCAGTTTCAGTCTTAACTACTGAACAAATGAACAAATCTAACTGAAATTTTGCCTACCAATGAAGGCTATCATAACAAAGGCACCGCTAAGAAAGGATTTTTGAAAATTACACTTCTACGATCGCATACGGAAAAGTCGCAGCGTATAAATATCTGCTCCAACCGGCAGGCGTAGTCATGTGAAATATTTCGATTCGATTCGATTCGCTCAAATGGAACGAAATTCGAAAATGTACGTAAACGATAAAAACTTATTTTAAAATAAAATATTCATTTTATTAACTCATTTTTGCAACAATATTCAATAAATTTTATAAATAAAATTTTGAAAATAGAAATAAAATCGAGCAAATAACTAAAAAGTTATTAGCCGCTTAATAATCTTGATTAGACCACACTGCAATGAAATGAAATGAAATGAAATTTATTGTCCCACTTCCTTATAATACCTAAGTACAATTGGTAACAATAATTTAACTTATTTTATTACTATACCTATATAAATCAGCTTAAAGTACATAAAACTCTGTGCATTATACTGCGTGAAAGGGACCAAATCACCAAAATCATTTTTCATAGCAACTCTATCCCAACTTTTGTTTTGCAAGAACGGGACAAAAAATAATTCAAATGCTTGTAACTTTTGATTTCTTGATTTGAATTTTTTGTAACATTATTTGTTACATAGTTTACAATAAAGCACTAAAAAATGGAGTAAAATACTCTTGTCTGCGCGGAAGTTACGTTACCAATTTAGCCATCGTAGCTATAATACTCGTATGTCATAATTCTTAGAATTTTTTTGAATAATTTCTAGATTGTTACCGAGAGATGAATGTTGTACCTACACGATTTGGATGTTGGTCTTGTCGATTTATTCTCTAACTTTGTGCTTTGAATTGCATCGTTTTGAATCCTGTGCAAGATATTAAATTCTGAAATGAAAAATATCTGCCTTAGTAAAAGTTCCATTCATTACGTACAATCAACTTGAGGCATTGGTGCACGTCGACTTTATATTAGAGTGTATTTTCACAAAGTCTGATGATGTAGGTACAGCTAGAGCCATGAATAATATTACTTTATATTTATATTTTTTTTTCAATATTGCGCATTTATAATATGCATGTAAAATATAAGATCTTGTGTGGTAAGATTTTATGGTAAAGGTACACTATTTTTTTTATTTACCTAGTTGCGACCGTTGGTGTCAAATGGCGGCGATTAAGTTGATTCTTATAGATTATTTATTTATCATTAAGAATATAGTCTGTATAGCATTTATTCTTATGTATTATTATCAGTAAATAAATTTAAGGCTTGACGAATTTCTAACGAAATACCAGTTCATAAAATAATATATTTTACAAATTTCACAATGTATTTACATGGTTCTAACCATCTAATCGTATTATTATACTGTATTCAAGTGAAAATATGTTTTAACTTAATTTGATATTAAAATACATGCTCGAATTAAATTCGAGCTGCGAAACAATTTTGTATGAAAGTTTCACGAATTCTCGTAATGAATGATAATTTTCTCTGTAGCCCACTTTTATTTGAAACGCCAATATAAATTTATGTATGGACTTGTAAATTTTATGTAAATTCTCTAATTGGATGAAATAATGCTTGTCATTTGAATACATAACACGATTATACCATGTAGGCCTGTAGGTAATGGTGTCATTGCTACGTACATGCTAGTACATTCTAGTGATCTTGCTAGAAATTAGGTAACATACTAAAAAGACCAAAGTTAAAAGACCAGCCAGTGAGGCGTCAACTTTTAACTCGCTACGTCCCTGTGTTGATTAAGAAGTAATTAAAATAACAAAGCGGGAAAAGACTTGAGTTGGTAACAAAAACAAAAGCCCAGTAAACATATCCAGTGACTTTGAACTCTACATTTTTGAAAAGTGAATACTTAATACTGTGACAAACAACAAGAAAAATTAGAAAGCACTTACTTAGCTTACTAAATAAACATTAAATAAATATTTTTGTACTTGTTTCAGTGGTTCTAAGCACACTTCTCGAGACTGATCACTATGAAAGCTTGATCAAGGAGCTGACTTGCACTAAGTGCAATAAGTACATGAAACCACCGATATATCTGTGCGTCGACGGCCATAGCTTGTGCGGACCGTGCTACGAGAAAAGTTTCCAATGTCATATATGCCAAGTAAGTTATAATATTATTTCATTTATATCGTTTGGAGAAATCAGAAAATTTTGCTTTATTATTTTTCCTATCCATGGTACTCGTACATACTCCATTCTAAGTTTTAGTAAATTAGATTCAGAAGTTGCAAAAAAGATTTATTAAGAAACAACATACATAATAATATATCCGATATCACCCACACAGGGGTTCTTCGTACTAGGACTAAGGTGGAAAAAATAGGCATAACAAACATCCAAAATTACAAAATTTTCACAGTTGAAATAGGAATTTTGTTTTTTTTTTCACACAAACACTAACTATTATTGAATACCTAGGAATGAATTTAACATAATTTGGCCACGAATCCTCATTCTCAATAAAATTCAAGTCATTGATCAGCCACGGCTACTAGCTCTATCGAGACCAAAACCTGAAAAAATACAGCCTGTGACATATCCTTTATAAAACGGGAATCATTTCCCACTCAACAGTATTATTAAACTTGTTGATACTTAATCGGTCTGTTAACTAAGTACTCAATATAATGAAACAATTGATGCAATAATTGTTTTGCGGTACTTGAAATTGATTGGTTTTAAAACAAAAGCAATTATTAACGACAGTATAACAATTATTTATTGTAGTTCTCTGCAATACCACAAAACAGTATATTAAGGCTTACGTTTAATAATGAAAATTGATGGAAATTTAAAGCGCCAATGAAGAGAGGCAGCTTGGCTTATAATAAAATAGACTAAATACGTCTTTTAGCAGTTTTCTTACTATTAAAGTAAAAATTAAAAATGCAGGCAATGAGTTTAGCGACCACAACATTTATGTGCATTTTTTTAATAAAACCATTGCAAGCAATGATTCGCATTTGGTTCATATTGGTTCCCGATAGCTCTAATCTTTCGGAAACCAATATGAGGTGTATGGGTATTTACGAGCAAAGTTTTTATTTAAAACATGTAGATGCATAAATATTATGCTCGCAAAATTCTTTGCCATTAACCTACAATGTGTAGTTAGTCTAATATTTGCGAAAAAATAATTTATATGAGTTTCGCGGGCTAGTATAGGGATGAAAAACGGATGTTGTGTTAAGGAAGTTTCTGCGATTTAACATTTATTTTCTCAAAACATATTACGCTTTACAGAAAGAGTTCGCGCTGATCAGGCCAATGGTGCTGGAGTCTCTGGCCAACAAAGTTTTGTTTCCCTGCACGAATGCCGGCTGCCCGAAGCACGCGACCATTTCACAGCTGGAAAAGCATTCACCGAGCTGCCAATATCGGATCATCAACTGTTTTATGGCCAGGGTTTACGGTAAACATTTTATGAAAGACCTTGAAATTATTCCGTACATATTCCAATATTAAACTTAATAATATTGACATACGATAGGCAGATTTTGTTGTTGCGTAGATGTAGTTAGTTCTATAGTTAAAAAAATATGGAACCTTATGGTTTCGCCAAGTTCATTCATCTGTGTCCATGTGGTTGCCATGTGGTTGCCACTTGTCGCTAGCTGTGAAAAGAAAAATTACCTGTGATTTTGTGCCACTAAGTTTTCTATCACGATGTAAAACTAAAGTTATAGACATCTTCGTATTCATCGTTATTAACCATCCGAAGAGATTGCAATCAAATACTAATTTGTAGTGCGTAGATAAATATTTTTATAATTATGACTTTCGCGAAAATTCTTAGTTACTACCTACTCTGTTACTCTATAGTTACTTATTCTATGGGGTGCCTCAGGATCACTTTCACATGCTACTATTGTGGCCTTACCAAACCCTTTTCATTTTGCAATGGAACCAATTGTGAGCTATAAAAGGGGCTTAAATCAGAAGGTCGCGATTACTTAAAATTGAACCGGGCTCTTTCATTTAAAATCAAGCTAAAAATTGGTCGCTGATTCCACGAGATGTAAATTAAACATAATATATATTTGGTTGCAGGTGACTGCACCTGGGAAGGCCGTGCTGGCGAGTGGATGGATCATTGCTTCGCGGACCACAAACAGAAAGTAACGGAACTACCCTTCATCACTGTCAAAGATAAATGGGACGCCAAGAGGACCGAACCTGTGCTCAACTATTTTCTGCTAAAATGCTTCGACAGGATATTTAATGTCTACCAGATTTATGACAAGAGAGGAGGTAAGATCATTTACTTACCAATGACTGATGTAATTTTGGATTACATTTTGTCAAAATCTTTTTGCGATAGAATTTTGAATTTTCATAGTTTTTATTTATTAGTTTTATTATGTATTATTGAACTTTTATTGTACTATTTCTATTTCTGGTATTAAATTCCTCATCTTCACCCGTATCCCATTTTTTAATTTTACTTTCCTATACCAAGCCAAAAAGCTTGCCTGGAAGAGATTGCTTGCAGTGATAAGGCCGCCTTTGCATACAATTGTTATTTTATTCTGTGTATCTTTTTTGTTATTTTTGTGTGCTATAAAGTGTTTCTTCTTATTCTTCTACAGTCTGTAAAGTCGCTTTAGGCTGATTTTACAAAATTATAACATCTTTTTTGTATTTGACCTAATTTACTAGCCTAGTAAAATTAAAATCCTTTTAGTAGGTACATAACTTGATAAGCATATAGCAGCGGGAGCGAAACAGGCCAAAGGCGGGTCGGGAATTTCTGAATACCTTTTGTGTGAAGCATGCCACACTTTCTGAATTCTGATTAAAAAGTTCTTGTCCATAGAAATCCATAAGCCTACGTAGATTGCTAGTGATAGACGCACGAGCTTTATTATTATTTTATTAAGTTTTATTATTTTTCAACACACTTGCTCATAAAGTGGCTCTAATTTCACCGCAATTAAGCACATAATGACACCTATAATAATCGCAAAATGTGACTTTTTCATTCTATTATTCACTAGTGAGTTAGACAGTTTTTTTAATTTTATCTACTAAATAAAATTATTTTTAGTATTATTTTAATCACAAGTGTGTTGAAAAACGTCGTATGTATGATACACGTGAGTATTGATGATTACCGTCCTCGAATATCTTAAGGCGCCTCAGCGATAATCACCAACTTTACTCACTTGTACCATAAACTACTATTAATAAAAGAAACTGGTGATATCAAATTATGGCTACTCTTTACTTAGGCATATTATTAAGATAAATTACTGAATGCTATTCGGAGTTCTTTCATTCGAAACCAACACGTGGCATTGCTTTGCGTAGAAAGAAAATATCGTGAGCAAGCCTGTCAATTTTCCAAGTCGTAAAAGGTGTGTGGAGGTTAACTGCTCGCATTTAGTTAGGACGATAGACCTTACCTAACCATGCATTTTTTTTTTGAGAGAAAACTCATAAAAAAAATATTTAATAAAATGAAATAGTTTATATTAAGGAATTATTGTGATAAGTAATTAAGTATATAGTTATATTTTTTTTTTCAGGAAGAATGATGTGGACGGTGTTAGTGAACGATGATCAAGCTGAAAAGTTTTATTTCGAAGTGGACATATTCTTGCCAAACCTTCCGTCGAAAAAGATTGTTTATAGGTAAGATTTCAAAGTAGATAATAAAAAAATGAACTGCGCATTTGGAAGGGAATAAGAACACCAGATTTATGGCTTTAATTTCTTTTTTGTAAATGATATCTTATCGTTAACGAAGTTGGTCGGAATTTGAGATTATTTTCCTAAAAAAATTTTTGAAAGGATATTCCATAAAAATAGAACACGCTTGTTTACTAAAAACTTTTATTTTAATATCATCTTTCATTATACATGTTACCGAAAAACCCCGTTTTTTGTTAGAACGCGTTTTCCCCAGTTAAAACTAGATTTTAATAAATGCCTTTGTGAAAACTAGAATTAACTAATGCTCATAGTGGAATATCAGTTAAAATTAACACATTTTTAACGTAAACTTATATTATAGCTAAAAAACTAGCGAATACGCATTCTAACGAAAAACGGTTTTTAGCGGTAGCGTAATATTTAAAACATAAAGCTTTCTTCTTCTTTTTAAAAAATAGCTCCAGTTTGTCACGATAATGTCATAGGTAACAAACAGTGTGTTTGCTACCTATGATATAACAAGAGAAAAAAGAGAGCGATCTATGTTTAATACCTTATTATTTTCCAGGCGTCCGTGTAAGTGCGAAAAGGATGCAGATTTTCTAGAGCACACTCAAAATGTGTACATTCCTGTTGAAAATATTTTCTCGATGCTAGATGAAAACGAGTCAATTAATTTTACGGTCAGAATCGGTACGTAACAAATTATTTTAATGTAAACACTAATCAAATTATAGCGGTTTTAATTTGTTAGCGAAAATTGCTTTCAATATTATTTTAAATCGTTCTCAATTTAAGCGTTATAAGCGAATGTAGCTAAATATTTAATATCTTGATTCGATATGGAATATTAGAACAGCGGGATTTGAATATTCGATAGAACCATACTTAAAATAGTGATATCCTATCAGTGAAGGAGTGGACTCAATCCGGAAGATTTAGCAGTTGAATTATACTAATAAAATAGACGTAAAGATTATTTGTAGTCGTTACGCTTTATTCTAAGATTTAGAATGCCTATATCCATCCGTAGAATGTGGGCTGCCATTGGATAGGGCTTTTCTATCACTAGTTGAAGTAAGGGATGCAAGCAAAGGATGCACTCGCTCATTGTTTTGACTGCACCTACACAACGTTAGCTACAGCATGGCTTCAGCCAACATACACTATTCAAACAATTCACGTACTTGTATTTTGTACTTTAATTCTTTTTTAATTAATTCTTGCAGGTGAGGTTGAAAATTTGCCTCTCTTTGAGACTCCTAGAACAAGTGAAAGTTTAATATTGCTCAACAACGAAGATCAGAAAGAAAATTAAAATAATTACGTCATTCCAAGAGAACTGACTGCAGTTTACAGTAAAATAAACATGAGAAAAGCGCGAGTACTTAGAAGACACGAAATTATTTAGAGACTTAAAAGTTATCAGAAAGGACGTGCACCAAGGAACTCTTATCACGAAAAATGTGGATCTCTTCTAGATGGACTATTACATAATTGTGATGGATGAAAACAATACACAATCTATATTTGGTATTATACAGGAAAGCCGACGAAATGTGTGTTTTTGTTGACGGAGTTTTTAAACCGGATAGTTTTGAAATGCTAGATTCAGCAAGCATACCTATTTTTATTTATATACTTTTAGTATGGCAAATAAATAATTAAAATTTTAGACCACAAAATGAATTTTAGAATACAAAATGTATGTCGTTATTTTTAAATTTAATGTCAAATGGTAATAAATATATAAAAGTAGGTAGTTTTTGAAAGTAATAGACTAAAAGAAAGTACATATTGTTTTAATTTTGATCAATGAAAAGGTTTTTTTAAAAGTAAATTATAAGATATGCTGAAGGACTTTAAATCTTTGTCTAAGTATTTGTGAGACTTTCTCTCAATAAAGACTTAATATTTTTAAACGTGCCTTTTAATTCTAAATAATAATATAAATATGAAAGTTTGTATGTTCAGATATATTTTGTTATTCAATCAAGTCATAGTTAGTCGAACTGATTCAGCTGAAATCTGATTTTAAAAAATGTCAAATCACAATGGTTTTGGGGCCGATAAATTGATTGATACATTTTAGGAAAAAGTCAAATTTATCCAAAAAAATATGACTCCTTCTGCCATCTATTGGCCAGTAGTTAAACTACCGAGCGAAGCTTGGTCACCCAGATATTTTATTTACTTAGATGGGACTGCTAAAATCTATTTATTAGAGCCTAATGGGCCTTTTTTGATGATACTCTCTGAAAATGCGAATTAGGAAATAAATATACGGTATACCGCGTACAGCAACATATCATTCCTATGATTGGTTGGTATGGTTTGGTCCTACGGTTTTTTCGATTTAAACTCATGGTTTTAAAATGTAAGTAGTTTAAGCACCCGAACCATATTATAAATCATGCCGCAAAATTATGGAAAGATGTAATTTATTACACTTGTTTCCTTTATCAAATTTTCACTGTGAAATAATTTATGCCACGACACAAATTTGTTAATTTATTGTTCTCTTATTTATAATATATCTATACTAATATTATAAAGAGGTAGCGTAACGATGTTTGTGAGTTTGTGAGTTTGTGACGTTGTAAGGGATGATCTCTGGATCCACTGTACCGATTTTCAAAATTCTTTCACCTATAGAAAGCTACATTATCGTGGAGTGTCATAGGCTATAATAATTTCCAAAATTAACTATGCACCTATACTAATATTATAAAGAGGTAGCGTAACGATGTTTGTGAGTTTGTGAGTTTGTAACGTTGTAAGGGATGATCTCTGGATCCACTGAACCGATTTTCAAAATTCTTTCACCTATAGAAAGCTACATTATCGTGGAGTGTCATAGGCTATAATAATTTCTAAAATTAACTATGCATCGTTACTAAAACTTAAATAATGTAATCCAAGTCGCAAAAAAAATGCTTTCATCGCGTACTCTGCGGAAACTATTGAGGATAGAACAAAACAATGTTCTACAATATTAAAGAACGTATCAAAATCTGCAAAAAAGTCCGCGATAGCATATGCCTATCTCCTATGGGTAACTCGCAATAACTGCTTTTACTTTGAAATTGTGGATTAAAAATAAATAATTTTTGTGAACCTTATTTAGCCCGTATGGTATTAATTTATATCTTTGTAAATATGTTTTTTAGAACGGAAATTTAATGTAGAATAGTTCTGCCCGTTACTCTATACAGTTTAAATAAATATCTTCAAAGATATTAGCAAAACAAAAACGTGCGGTATGCACGTCGTGCTGCGGTGCTTCGGTCGTTGCGTGGCGATAGGATAGGCATCACACCGGCATTTATCATTCATTTATCTGAATGCCTCGCGTCCAGCACTGTGGGCTGTGGGTATAAGGCCCGTTTTCCACTACAGCGAAGCGGAGCGGAGCTGTATTTGAGTAACAAATCAGATTTCGTCATTTTGATATTTTCGAAACTGAGGGATGTCTAAATGATGAAATCTGGTTGGTTACCCAAACACAGCTCCGCTTCGCTCCGCTTTGGTGAAAACCGGGCCTTACGCGGGACAATAATATTTCTAACGCGGAACGGAGTCCGCGGGCACTGCTAGTTATATTACAAAATAAACCAAAGTTTTTGATAGTAATCATTAATTTCATCAAATATCATGAACTTTTTACAGAAATGTAGCTAATAACCATTATGAAAGATTTTAAAATAGGATGAGAGGATGAGATCATTTTTCGTCTTTTTTCGTATGAGCAAAATTAGCGCAATCTGTGAAAACACAGTTAGTCACAGCTAAGTGGTCGTAGGCCTTAAGAAAAAAATCGGGGCCAGTGCACGGATGCTTGTAAATATGTCTATGGCCACCGAGATTTTCCATCAGCGCGGGACATACTCATAATAACAACATAGTGCGCAAATATAGGCGGCACTCTTTATGTCCTCTCTCTCTCACAATGCTATAAAACTACAGCTCTAACATGATCGGAGAGAGATCAGGTGCAGGACCGACGGCTTAACGTACTCTTCGAGGCACGGAGGTGAAACACCGCCAGTTTTCAAATTCCAGGGGGCTATTCACGTATCCTTTTCAAACACTGAGTGATGTGAATGAATCAAGGAACAAAAAAAATAACGCTGAAAAGTTAACTTTACGTCTATTGGTTTAGACTTTAGAGTATGAAATTGAATGAATTTACATATATAATACAATCTTTTGACCTTATTGCCCAAAGTAAATTTAATTTCACGATTGACGACCATGTTGAATTTTGAACGTCATTCAATTTTATGCTCTATGTGAATAGTCTTAAAATTATTTTTTCAGCCTTCGCAAAAAATGTTTTGATTGCAATATCGTCTGCTTACTTAAATACGTAAATGCCACCCTGACCATGATCTTTTTACATATTTCACTTCACGAAATGTAGCCATTACGTGAATCGCCTACCTGTATACAAATAGTTATAACCTAGTACTAAATAAGAATTACCTTACATAGAAAAATCCAACATTAGATTTTACTGGCCTGACCCAGAGATCGTACCCAGGACTGGCAGTCGAACATGCTCACTACTTGAACAATGAGGTAGTTCTTAACAATAAATATCTGGGTGACTGGTAATAGTTTAACTACTGGCCAATAGATGGCAGTAGGAGTCATATTTTTATTTTTTTTGGTAAATTCGACATTTTCTAAAAATGAATACTAGCTAGATCGATTTATCGCCCCCAAAACCCCCTATATACTAAATTTCATGAAAATCGTTTGAGCCGCTTCCGAGATCCAGACTATATAGAAATAATATATATAACTATAGGTATATACAATATATACAAGAATTGCTCGTTTAAAGGTATAGGATAACAATTTAAACTAACAACAAAGTCCTGAGGTTCATAATACAAGGAAACTTAATATCATGGAATTCGTCAATTTACACCCCAAATACCAGTCAGTCAGTTAATTAACTCGGTGTTCCAAATCTGTCTTATCGAAACGGAGCATCGAAAACAATTTCATTGTTTGCCAAAGGCGGTGTTATTTTAGAAACTTATCGCTTGAGTTTTCCAATTTGTCACTCAATGTATTTTATTACTTTTCATTCGGCGTCAATAACTTGTTTTTACTGAAATTGTACTATATTATTTATAATAAATTAATATAAAATGAAATTGGAAATACAGCGTTCTGACATATGTAATACTAAAAGCATTACTTAACATATTGAAACAGACAGACGGACGTATGAATTCGCACAATAAGGGTTCCATTTTTAATCATTTTAGTATATTTCTTTATGTATGAACAGTGACCACGCAAAACTTTTCACTTTGTAATCCGATTTTTATAATTATTTTTTAATGGATAGGGACCTCAAAGATTGTTTGGCCGCGTTCACTTGTCACGTAATCAAGACCACTACAAGTAGCCGTTACAACGGACTGGTTCCAGACTGCTGCCCCGTGCCGGCTAGAACCAGGCGCTTTAGTGAACTGAATTGCACTTCTTTGTCTCATGGTTAGGGTCGTTATTTCTTAAAATCATCTTGTGGAGTGAACTTTTCGTTAGGTACTATTTTCGTATACCGTGATTTCGCCGTACGTGTATTCCGCCCTGTGGGTGGTGCCTTAAGACTTGTCTCTTATAGCCACGTCTAAACAAGTATCCCAAAACGCTTGCAAACTTATATGTTGGCTATATATTTTATAGTGTACATTGCACATTGTTCAAGTGCTCGTAGTTACCGAGATTCTGTCATCTAACATCCAAGATGTCGCCGCGAGCAACCACCGAGCACACACAATGTTCAACAAACTTGGAAGCAATTTGTAACGCGGATACTCCATGTTGACAGCGACCTCAGTTCCATTTCATATTCAAACTAACAAACTCGCTGTTTACATATAAATATTTTTTTTGGTTGCTACGAATAAGATCATTGTTATATAAATAATATAGTCCGTATACCTAATTTCATTTTTATTGAAATTAGTCGTTTCATATTTTTAGTATTTATACTTATTTTGTTAAATGGTGATAACATAAAAAAATACCCGGCTGAGTTTGTTGTGGGCTTCTTCTCAGCGGCAGGGCGCGTTTGGGACCCTCGTAAACTTAGTTTTAAGTCGACTTGTAGTTATCACCATTATTATGCAAGAAATGTCATGCCGACGTTCGCAAGAGCCTGTATGTTAGGCCTATGTAAAATAAAGATATTTTGACTTTGACTTTGACTCATAATACAAAATATGGTATAAGTAGTCTGTAGTGCCATCTCAAAATAATTGAAGACAAAATATAATGCGATTGAAATGTGTTTTATGAAAAACGTAGGTCAGAAATAGAAGTAATAAAACATAAGTACCTATATATTTAAAGTTAGCAGTTATTTTTTTGCAAACCTGTTTTAAAATCTGTAAGCCTGTAAGTTATGTAAAAATGAGATTATCTTTTTTCATTTTCAAATGCGAAGGGTTATATTATTATTACTTAAGCCCCTTTTATATTGCGTAAACAAAATAACATTGTATTATTGTCTATTTGTATAGAAATAATTAAAGTCGACAAGAAGTGCAGAAATCTAAAATTAATTCAATAAATTCCCTATTTTTTTCATTGAATATCCTAACTTTGTCATAGCCATTTCCATTACAGAAATCTAGTATCTTCCCTGTACCTGTGACTGATAGTAGTGCCACTTTTTAGGGTTCCGTAGCCAAATGGCAAAAAAACGGAACCCTTATAGATTCGTCATGTCTGTCTGTCTGTCTGTCTATCTGTCCATCCGTATGTCACAGCCACTATTTTCCGAAACTATATGGACTATATATATATATATATATATTGTTGTTGTCATTTAAGCTATTTTCCCATACAAAAGAGAATTTTTTTTCATTGTTCCAGCTATTCCGGAAAAACTAAAAGTCGAAGAAATCTAAAATTTGGCACCTCGGTTGATATTACGTCATGAAGGTGCACTAAGAACGGGATTTCCGAAATTCACATTTTAAAGGGTAAAAATAATACATTTAAGGGATTTTACCACTAACTACAAGAACTTTTATATTATTATGTTACTTGCTGCTACGGAACCCTTCATGGGCGAGTCCGACTCGCACTTGGCTGCTTTTTAATTCCTAGAACATTTCAGTCACTGCTAAAAGCATTCTCTTGTAAGTACGACTAGCTGGTAGCTGCCGTAAGAACTTCAACTAGCAAACTCGGCCAAGTGACCTTTCGCTGATTGATGTACTGACCTACGATTTCTCATACATTCGGAAAAACCAAAATCATTAGTAATTTGTGCATATTTCGATCATGTTGTGATGTTATTCGGGTTCATATAATAATAATCTATGCTCCTGGGCATATTTGGTTCGGAAATACTTCTCTAAAACGAAATATAAATGAATTTCTTTTGGATTGTTTTTCGTGTCGGTTATAATGATTTTCAGAAAAACGCTGAGAAATTAATTTCTGATTATCAGTTAACTTCGTTTATCTGTGATACTCTTTCCTGCCTGTATTTATTGCTTACCTATTGTTGCCTGTCGCGTGAGAAGGACAAAAATAAAAAAATGTGATTGCGAAGAGAGTTTTCTATAAATTTTTCAACGTTGTGTGAGATGTTAATCAGCATGATTTTGCCCATTCTGAAATAAGAGTTGTATCCATCTGTTAGTAAAAAAACTGCTTTTTTTCTTTAAATATAAATTGTTCCATAATTTTCTTAGATATTCACAACACGGCACTACTAGTTATGCGTCTATGTGCGTTATAAAAGGAAACGACCTGTAAACTTCCCGATAATATAATATAATAAAAATATATGGATACTGTTTTCGATCCCGAGCATGAGTCATTAAACTTTAAAAGAACCCGATGGGAAATAAGGAAGTGAGGGAGAGGGAGTCGGGACGAATAAAGTGAAACATTCCTTTGAACCATCTATTACATTTGCAAACATTTGTACAAACATTATTATGTTTACTCTGGTTTTTACGCGATTTTAATGGAACCTGCACCACAATTCACTGATTTTTATTTGAAGCTCCCCAGAAATTGCTTCAACTGAAACTTGACAACCAATTATACCCTACTTCAGGGATGCAACTCATAACTTAAAAACGTTTTTACATTGCAATTTTCAAGAAAAAAAAAATTAAATTAGGTTTCTTGTAAGGAAGATAAATAAATAACAGAAGCTTGATGATAAAGCAATTCGCCTTAAATTAATTATTTATTAAGCTGAGTACAGACCATCGCAAGAACGAGTGTTTGTGAGCATTTTACCGAAAAAGGACGAACGCATAGATACTTCATAAGATTTTCACCGTGTTCGTCTAAGCACGAAACACAATAATAATAGCACCTAATGGTACGGAAGATTCACTCTGCAAGATAAATTAAAGAAATAGCGACCCTAGACGCTGACACAAAAAAGTGCAATTCAGTTTGCAAAACCGCCGGCTCCGCCTCCGCTAAGCACCGAAAGTTGTGCTCTCTTTCTATCGCGTAACTTTATCTTTTTCGATGTACTAAGGCTGCCTCGTAATAGGGAGCACGCAGCGCGTGAAATAGAACGTACAAAAACTAGAGCGTCCAACCTAGCCGGCAGCCGTCTGAAATTGGTCCGTCATGTCGCCTACTTGCAGCTTGCCCGATCACGTGATAAGTGAGTGTGGCCTGGCTAGGTTCCTTTATTGCGATCGAAGCAAAATCGAAAGCACCGGCAAACACTTTTGACATAATGGCGTTTGCTTACTAAGCAGAAATTAGTAATGCTTAGTTATTTGCTACCTGTAGAAAAGTCTTTAACTATATCTCATGTTCTAGTATGCATTTTGTTTCAACTGGGCTTGCGATTTATATTTGATAATGACTCGTTCGTCATCGCTTGCTTTCATTTGCTTGGTCTGGACCCGTCATAATGTAGGCGGAAACCAAATATTTGCAAGAGTAAGTTTGTAATTTCCTTCGGCCGTGACATTTATTATCATCAAACAATAAATGTTGCGGCTCAGTTGACACAAGGCAGACAATTTAATACCTCCAGTTAATTAATTGACCCCCTCCCGTCTGCCATCTTTGAGGAATACGATGACGGCTCCTCGGGGAGATCCGCCTTAATTCGCTTTTGTTTGCCCGAAGTTTTGATGATATTGATAATTACTGTTATTATGATTAGCATACTTTGTACTGTTTGTAATTTTATCGTACACTGTTGCAAGACCCGCAAGTCTTACCATTTTTACGTACGTATGTACAGTAATATTTACGTTGGTCTATCGTAACACACTAGCTATTCGTCGCGGCTCTGGCCGCGTGAATTTCGGTTGTTCACTAATCCCGTCGGAACGATGGATTTATTCCGGGATAAAAGAGCTTATTCGTTAATCCCGGTTTTAAGCTATCCATGTTCTAAATTTTAGCCAAATCGGTTTAGGAATTGCGGTATGAAAGAGTAACAAACATCCATCCATCCATATTTACAAACTTTAGCTTTTATAATATTAGTAGCAGTAGGGTAAAAAGCATTTTTTCTTGAGGGCCAGTGAATTATGAAAAAAATTTTTACAGAATCTGTTACCAAAAAAGAATATTCCTGACTCATTCATTCGTTCACTCGCTGACATATCATTACCAACGAAGATCTTCCAACCGAAGTTTAGCGGTCAACTTTTGAAAAGTATCTGTATCTTTTGCGACCTATTTTCAGCAAAAAAAAAATAGTCCTCGTTGTAAACGGCCAAAGAACGGTGTAAACGTTAAACATGAGTTATCTCTTTTTATTTACAATTGTTAGTACCCTGCTCTTATAAGAGGTAAAGTTAATTGATATTTAAAAGCATCCCTCTGGATCTAAAAAGCTTGCACAGAGGATATCTTCATAATATTGACAAGGGTTAGGGAGAATGTATTAACAGACTCAACCAGTTTATTTTAGCGTTTTTTACAGATCTGCAAGTAACTGTACTATCCAATTAGTCCTGTACTTTGGGTCATTAATCTAAGGCAATTTCGAGGTAGAAAATAATTCTCGGTTGAAAGTTTTCTCAAAAGTTGCTTCAAAATCTCCATATATTATGTTTAATTTATGTCAGCAATACTAGTTCCCTTAAAACGTTCAAAAATAAGTTTTTTAATAATTGGGTAAATCGTCGGTATCCTGTGATATTTTTGCACAATGCTACCTGCCGCACCTACCAATTATTTGTAAGAGTAAATACAGCAATAAAACCCGTCTGTTACAATCGATACTATAGAAATTCCCAAAGAAATCATTCCAAGTATCAACTACAAATTGTCACTTTCACATAGTATGTATTTGAAAGCATTGAAATATCCATCGAGTGCAGTGCCTCGTCCATTATTCACGAGGCTTGCTAGTGAAGGCTTGGCTTGGCTTGGCTCTCGGCCAAGCGAAGGATACTTGGCGTCATATGTCGTCATGTTGGTATTAGTATGCAGAATATAGGTAACATTCTCGTAAGTCCTAAGGCAGTCTGAAATGCTGAATATTTGTAATCAGTCTATGACTTTCAAATTTGGCAAATTCAAGGATTGGATATCGTACTTTATCAGCGCCACTTTGAATTCAATAGAGAAGCAACTAGCAGCTGTAGTGATGTTACCTTATCTGTTTTACTACAGAGAAAAGAAGATAAAGTTATTCCCTGGTCTGTGGTTTTTACGACTGCAATGGAACAAAATTCAAAAAAAGCTAAGGTAATGGTATATCCGATCTACAAGTGATCACGCGATTATCGATGTCGATGACAACTGTCATTTCCGTTTCTTTTCTCTCCATTGGCAATCGTACGTACGTAGAAATAGAATCACAGCAAAAACATTTTCATGTAAATTGTTGCCAAGACGAGAACATGTGGCTCACACTATCAAAAAGTTATCAGATCTCATGTAGAGCAAGACTTCTAACTCTACACGCCCTAACTCTATAAATCCTAACTTTATAAACTCTACACTTTAGTCAAAATATATTATGTCTTGGCTGTTTCGGTACCGTCACATGGGCGTAAAGTGAAGAATTTATTCACTGTTCAGTACTTTTCTAATAGAGTTTTGCAAGTGGCATAATGGACCATGCAAAATTCAAGAAATTTCACATTAAAATTAAATGGTATCACCATTGTTATGGGAAAAAAACTTCCATTTATTAAAAATATCCTCTAAAGCAAAGGAACACACTTTTGCAAAGTGTGATGAAGTATTTGAAACCAATGCAGTTAGTAAAACCTAAGTGCAGTTTCTGAGGAGACTCAATACCTATCTGATAAATAATCGTTACTACAGAAACTAGGTATTGTATATCAGAAAAGTACAAAGTCAATGAATAATATTTTTACTTTACACCCATGTGACAGTAACGAAACAGCCAAGACATAATATATTTTGACTAAAGTGTAGAGTTTATAAAGTTAGGATTTATAGAGTTAGGGCGTGTAGAGTTAGAAGTCTTGCTCTACATGAGATCTGATAACTTTTTGATAGTGTGAGCCACATGTTCTCGTCTTGGCAACATTTTACATGAAAATGTTTTTGCTGTGATTTCACTTCTTTTTGTAAGTTGTTTACGACTATATTTTTTATTTGGTTAATTTCCTTTTCTTTGGTGTATTTCTTGAATATCATTGCAAGGTGGATATTTGTCCGAATCAAGTATCCCCCCCCTCTATCATTTAAATGAGGGAACCCTCCTTGGTTTACCTAGTTTATTTTTTTCCTTATTTGTAGTTTATTACAAAGAGTCCCTATATCAATTTTGAGACCTCTAGCATCAATATTTGCGGTAATTTCATACAAACTTCCATCCCCTATTTTAAGGGGTTGGGGGGTTAAATTTCCAACTTTTGGAATTTTTTTGTTGGTTGTATGCTAATACTAGCTAATATACCAAATTTCAGAAATTAAGTTTTTATTATACCTATATACTTATGGGAAACCCCATACGAACTTCCAACCCCCTAATTTTATGGATGTGGGGTGATTAACTAAAAATCCTGAAACACGTATTTAATTGTTTATTACAAAGAGTCGCTATATCAATTTTGAGACCTCTAGCATCAATATTTGCGGTAATTTCATACAAACTTCCATCCCCTATTTTAAGGGGTTGGGGGGTTAAATTTTCAACTTTTGGAATTTTTTTGTTGGTTGTGTGCTAATACTAGCTTATATACCAAATTTCAGAAATTAAGTTTTTATTATACCTATATAGGTACTTATGGGAAACCCCATACGAACTTCCAACCCCCTAATTTTATGGATGTGGGGTGATTAACTAAAAATCCTGAAACACGTATTTAATTGTTTATTACAAAGAGTCCCTATATCAATTTTGAGACCTCTAGCATCAATATTTGCGGTAATTTCATACAAACTTCCATCCCCTATTTTAAGGGGTTGGGGGGTTAAATTTCCAACTTTTGGAATTTTTTTGTTGGTTGTGTGCTAATACTAGCTTATATACCAAATTTCAGCTTTCTAGCTTTTCAATTTGTTATTCAATTTTGATGATCATCAGTGAGTCAGTCAGTCAGTCAGTCAGTCCACATCTCATCACAGTCAGTGACGAAATTTGGGTTTTTTAGACGTCAATAAAATCTAAAGTATAAGACCTATAAAATTGAAACTTTATAGGTTTAATAAGTTCACTGGCGACATCATTTTCCGAGAATTTTGATTATCTGAAATAATTCAGGCCTAAGTTATAAGGGTTTAAAAATACGGCGAAACACTTCGAGAAAAGATAGGTAGTGCCCTCGCGCTTCGCTTGGCTCGTCTTGGCGGGGACACTACCGTGTCCCCAGATAGTAGGTAGGTATACCTAACGGTAAGGAAGGTTAACTCCGCAGGATGATTTAAAGAAATAGCGACCCTAGTGCTGACACAAAAAAGTGCAATTCAGTTCGGAACAGCGCCAAGGACCGCCTTCGCTATACACCTAAAGTAGAGCTCTCTTTCTATCGCGTAACTTTATCTCTTTCGACGTACTATAAATCTGCCTCGTTACCGTAGAAAGACGTTTCAAATAAGTAACCAGCAAAAACATTTTCATGTAAAATGTTGCCAAGACGAGAACATGTGGCTCACACTATCAAAAAGTTATCAGATCTCATGTAGAGCAAGACTTTTAACTCTACACGCCCTAACTCTATACATCCTAACTTTATAAACTCTACACTTTAGTCAAAATATATTATGTCTTGGCTGTTTCGGTACCGTCACATGGGCGTAAAGTGAAGAATTTATTCACTGTTCAGTACTTTTCTAATAGAGTTTTGCAAGTGGCATAATGGACCATGCAAAATTCAAGAAATCTCACATTAAAATTAAATGGTATCACCATTGTTATGGGAAAAAACTTCCATTTATTAAAAATATCCTCTAAAGCAAAGGAACACACTTTTGCAAAGTGTGATGAAGTATTTGAAATGAATGCAGTTAGTAAAACCTAAGTGCAGTTTCTGAGGAGACTCAATACCTATCTAATAAATAATCGTTTCTACAGAAACTAGGTATTGTATATCAGAAAAGTACAAAGTCAGTGAATAATATTTTTACTTTACACCCATGTGACAGTAACGAAACAGCCAAGACATAATATATTTTGACTAAAGTGTAGAGTTTATAAAGTTAGGATGTATAGAGTTAGGGCGTGTAGAGTTAAAAGTCTTGCTCTACATGAGATCTGATAACTTTTTGATAGTGTGAGCCACATGTTCTCGTCTTGGCAACATTTTACATGAAAATGTTTTTGCTGGGATTTCACTTCTTTTTGTAAGTTGTTTACGACTATATTTTTTATTTGGTTAATTTCCTTTTCTTTGGTGTATTTCTTGAATATCATTGCAAGGTGAATATTTGTCCGAATCAAGTATCCCCCCCTCTATCATTTAAATGAGGGAACCCTCCTTGGTTCATCTAGTTTATTTTTTTCCTTATTTGTAGTTTATTACAAAGAGTCCCTATATCAATTTTGAGACCTCTAGCATCAATATTTGCGGTAATTTCGTACAAACTTCCATCCCCTATTTTAAGGGGTTGGGGGGTTAAATTTCCAACTTTTGGAATTTTTTTGTTGGTTGTGTGCTAATACTAGCTTATATACCAAATTTCAGAAATTAAGTTTTTATTATACCTATATACTTATGGGAAACCCCATACGAACTTCCAACCCCCTAATTTTATGGATGTGGGATGATTAACTAAAAATTTTGAAACACGTATTTAATTGTTTATTACAAAGAGTCCCTATATCAATTTTGAGACCTCTAGCATCAATATTTGCGGTAATTTCATACAAACTTCCATCCCCTATTTTAAGGGGTTGGGGGTTAAATTTCCAACTTTTGGAATTTTTTTGTTGGTTGTGTGCTAATACTAGCTTATATACCAAATTTCAGAAATTAAGTTTTTATTATACACCTATATACTTATGGGAAACCCCATACGAACTTCCAACCCCCTAATTTTATGGATGTGGGGTGATTAACTAAAAATCCTGAAACACGTATTTAATTGTTTATTACAAAGAGTCCCTATATCAATTTTGAGACCTCTAGCATCAATATTTGCGGTAATTTCATACAAACTTCCATCCCCTATTTTAAGGGGTTGGGGGGTTAAATTTCCAACTTTTGGAATTTTTTTGTTGGTTGTGTGCTAATACTAGCTTATATACCAAATTTCAGAAATTAAGTTTTTATTATACCTATATACTTATGGGAAACCCCATACGAACTTCCAACCCCCTAATTTTATGGATGTGGGGTGATTAACTAAAAATTTTGAAACACGTATTTAATTGTTTATTACAAAGAGTCCCTATATCAATTTTGAGACCTCTAGCATCAATATTTGCGGTAATTTCATACAAACTTCCATCCCCTATTTTAAGGGGTTGGGGGTTAAATTTCCAACTTTTGGAATTTTTTTGTTGGTTGTGTGCTAATACTAGCTTATATACCAAATTTCAGAAATTAAGTTTTTATTATACACCTATATACTTATGGAAAACCCCATACGAACTTCCAACCCCCTAATTTTATGGATGTGGGGTGATTAACTAAAAATCCTGAAACACGTATTTAATTGTTTATTACAAAGAGTCCCTATATCAATTTTGAGACCTCTAGCATCAATATTTGCGGCAATTTCATACAAACTTCCATCCCCTATTTTAAGGGGTTGGGGGGTTAAATTTCCAACTTTTGGAATTTTTTTGTTGGTTGTGTGCTAATACTAGCTTATATACCAAATTTCAGAAATTAAGTTTTTATTATACCTATATACTTATGGGAAACCCCATACGAACTTCCAACCCCCTAATTTTATGGATGTGGGGTGATTAACTAAAAATCCTGAAACACGTATTTAATTGTTTATTACAAAGAGTCCCTATATCAATTTTGAGACCTCTAGCATCAATATTTGCGGTAATTCCATACAAACTTCCATCCCCTATTTTAAGGGGTTGGGGGGTTAAATTTCCAACTTTTGGAATTTTTTTGTTGGTTGTGTGCTAATACTAGCTTATATACCAAATTTCAGCTTTCTAGGTCTTCAGGAAGTACCTAGGAATTTTGATGATCATCAGTGAGTCAGTCAGTCAGTCAGTCAGTCAGTGACGAAATTTGGGTTTTTTAGACGTCAATAAAATCTAAAGTATAAGACCTATAAAATTGAAACTTTATAGGTTTAATAAGTTCACTGGCGACATCATTTTCCGAGAATTTTGATTATCTGAAATAATTCAGGCCTAAGTTATAAGGGTTTAAAAATACGGCGAAACACTTCGAGAAAAGATAGGTAGTGCCCTCGCGCTTCGCTTGGCTCGTCTTGGCGGGGACACTACCGTGTCCCCAGATAACCTACTACCTACTAACCTACTAACCTATAATACTAACTTGTACAGATAAGACTCGTGTTTCAAAAATCTTGCGCATTCATTATGAAAGTCTGTCTCATTCGTTTTGCTACATCTTGAAGATAATTTCAATTTGTCAACGCTATGTGCAAAATCGTGCATTTATTTAATAGGTACATATTGCAGAAACGTCGGTATATTCCTCTACAGAGGATGCTATTAACAAACCATGTAATTTATTACGATGAAGTTATTATTTCCCCATAGAATACAATATATATGTATGTACTACTAAATTATTCAGTTCCTTCATTTAAATCTTTTTCACATGCAAATTAAATAAGGTAGGCTGTGAATTTTTAATTCTCTGAAATGTTTTTATCGCTGTATCATTTTCCACGTGAAACTTCAGGGTTCTATATTTATTCTTATTTAATCAAATGAACATAAATTTTCAATCAAACAATAAGTTTGATAGCTTAAACTGCGAGAGAAAAGTGAAAAAATATGCGATAGGACCGATCAAAGGTGGGTCAAAGATAGAAAACTTGGTAGAGACGTTACTCCATTAGGTGGACTAGAAAGTTTAGCCAAATGGCCCATCTCTTTTATTCCTAAAATTGATTTTGATTGTATGGGAATAGCGTACACGTGACTTCTGCGCACACACCTGTCATCTCCATACATTTTTAAGGTTCCATACCCAAGGACTGAGCTAAAAAACAAAATATACCAAAAACTGAATAGAATAAGAAGTAAATATTTAAGGGGGTTCCCATGCAACAAACGTGATTTTTTTGTCGATTTTGAATTTCGAGGGCAGAGATGTTTGGTTTAATTTAATACTATTGATAATTGGTCTTGATTGTATGGAATCTTCAGTGCGTGCGCCCCTCTCCTAATTTTTTTTTAACTTCGTTTGAAAACATTGCGAAAAAAATCTTAGAAATTGAAGAGAAAAGTCATATGGCCAAATCCCAAATCAATTGAGTCGCCAGAAGTACTATAATTTGTTCTTAGCTTTTATATAGGTCAAGCAGGTGAGTAACGTTCAAAAAGCTGTTTAATTAAAATATTATATTCGAATAAAATTTCGTAATCAAAGAAAATAAAGGCCCCGCGGAATTATTATCCGACTTTGTAAGGACTGTTACGAGTCGAGAAGGAGCCAATTAATTAACTGGAGGTTCTTAATTTTCCACTTGGCTTCTGATAACCGAAAACAGTTTCTTTTGGTTGAAAACGATAACCAAAATAAAAATTATATTGCGAGTTAAATAAATAAAATAAATAAAATAAAATAAATAAAATAAAAATCATTTAATCCGACAAACTAGGATCATAAATTAATTGTTAGTAACACACACACCTTAAAAACTAATGTTAGTAAAATATTTATTACTTGCAGTGAAAATCATCCCCCCCCCTGTGATAGGCCTGATTTGTCAGCACGTGCACCATGCAGCAATGGCGCAGGTACTGACAGTCAAACCTGTCCGCCAATACCCTCAGGACGCCGCTAGAGCTGGCCCGAACCCTGCGCACCAGGGATGTGCACCGCTTGCGCATGGTGGTGTAGAAGCAATCCACCCGCGCCTCGGCGAACATACCTGACGCGCTGCAGAATCGAGGCAGCCCCATCAGCATCCTGAATGCATTATTATATTGGACGCGTAGGGCATTGTACTGCCTCTGCGTATAATCGACCCACAGGCTACTCGTGTAAAACGAGGTACAGTATGCCCTAAAAAGAGTAAATAAACTTGACGAGGTCTATTGTTTGGCATTTTTATCTTCCACTGTAATAAATAACGTTTAATGACTTGTTATGCTGCCTTTTCAGAGCAATTTTGGAATTAAGATTCAATTTGCTAAGTTTATGGCGCGAACAGATTTATTGCTTTTTGACTTATGTAACGTTATGTAGTAGATCAAATTACATAAGGGAGTCTGTGTGTTTGATAACTTACTTATAATTATCAAGTAGGTATTAAAAACCCCTTTGGCATAATAAAGTACGTATGTAAAACACAAATTTATCAGAATTAATATAATTAATTTTGATAATTTAATTTATCGAGTTTAAAAATTTCTGAGACGACTAACACAATTTTCTGTTAAAACGTATATATACCTAATACGAGAGACAAATTGTTCTATTCACATTTTCGAGTAGGTATTAAAATATCCATAGTGAAAGCTTCTTCTATTATTCAAAAGGCTTGCAGCTGAGGTTGGCTCCCAACCAAATACAGGATATGTGGCGTAGGGTGCAATCATGTCCGTAATTTTAGGAAATAAATCTATTTGGGGTTTTCTGAACTTGGTTTATCTTATATGTATGTAAGACTACAAAGTTCAGAAAACACCAAATAGATTTTGAATAAATTGAAATAGCTAGGCATAAATTTAGAAAAATGAACGTTATAATCCAAAATTTTAAATAACCATAGACGTAACAGTATTACTGAATGTAAATTAAATAGGAAAACCAAAAATTAATCATGGGCAAGTCGGGTTCGCAATTCTTAAGACTAATTCTCAATAGTATTGAAGTAAACTAAACACCCCTGCCCGTAAAATTCACAAAATCAAAAACTCACGTTTTTTGTATGGTAAGTAACTTCCTTAAATAGGTATTTAAAAATTTTATTGTTTCTTGAGTATTTGCACTTTGTAGTTATAGCGGCAACAGAAATACATCTGTGAAAATTTCATCTGTTACTGTCTCAGTTTAGACGGTTCATGTGATACAGCCTGCTAAATATACAAATATCCTTTTGCTGACTGTAGATTTGTAAAGATCTAAGTAAATTACCACACTAATAAAAAGTTTTACACATAAAATACAACTGAAATTCTAAAAATTTCATTTCAGTTCCGAGTGAAATATAACAACAATGAAACATAGCTCCGGCACCGACACCGGTTGTCTCTGACACCGCTCGCTCTACGATTTGATTACCCGACACAGCCAGATGGTGGACCGTTGCAGCTTGATATCTCCTGCCGCTCCGCCAAGATTTAATTAGCAACCGAATGCTCACCTTTACTTACACAGTGCCTGTCACACTCAGAAATAATTTAAGAGCGTTGAAGAATCTATTTTATGTATTATGTTACCGGAAATGTGTGAAATTCCTAGGAAATGCATACAATTCCTAAACGGCGTCAGAAAATGTGTAAAAGACGAGAGCATGGGAGTGGAGTGTCCAAATCAGATCTTTGACAGCTCTAAAATAGCGACCAATTCGGATCTGTGACGTCTCCGCTGCTTCGGGAAGTGCAGCCCCTTCGCTCTTACGTAGCAAAGATTGCAACCAGGCGAGCCGAAGTGGCCAAAGCTTGTCGCTGAAGACTACCAGCATGCCGAGGCTGCGGAGGTGAGACAGCTCTAAAACAGCGACCATTTCGGATCTGTGACGTCTCCGCTGCTTCGGGAAGTGCAGCCCCTTCGCTCTTACGTAGCAAAGATTGCACCAAGGCGAGCCGAATTGGACAAAGCTTGTCGCTGAAGACTACCAGCATGCCGAGGCTGCGAAGGTGAAACAGCTCTAAAATAGCGACTGTTTCGGATCTGTGACGTCTCTTGTGCTGCGGGAAGTACAGCCCCTTCGCCCTTATGTAACAAACCACAGGTACCCGGCAGAGATAGAACGGCCGAGGCTGCGGAGGTAAGCAAAAGTTAGAACAAAAGTTGTTAGTGTTAATGTAAACAACTACAGACCGAGAGCGTTTGGTATTTTATATAACCCTATATATTTGCTATGATTATGTTAGGTATCTGGCCGTCCCATTGAACATTTATCAACCCGTCTTGTCTGGCACTCGAGACGGCATACATCGTTAGCACCTGCATCAATTTATTAAACTGATCATTAGTTTGATTCAAACACAGCCTGTCTGGTTCTCAAAGTAAATGAACACACATTTATAGCATACCTACTGTATTCCCTACGATAATATTATATTTATGGTAGGATATACAGTAGGTATGGGTTTTCCATAGGACTCAACTTATCTCGCTCCAGTTAAATCTTGATATCATTCAACCATCCAGTGCAGGATCAGTTAACACCAAAGACTTCTTGGTTAACACTAGTTATTTCATTAAGGTCTATTCCTACACAAATAAAGTTTTTTAGTACACTTTAGTTTTCAAGTACACTTCCAAGCGTTCTCAACTGACGGACAACAACGTGATCCTACCTTTATAGGTAGGATCACTTTGTTTGGATCATCATACATACAGTACGTCATTGTACATCATAGATTCATAATAGGTCGTCGCTCACGCTCCGACTAGATAGAGCCCTTCCTAGTTCCTAAAAACGACAGCTCCATGGGTGCGGAAACTTTTCTTGTAGTGTGAGTGTGTTAATTTGAATTTTGTATGGTGCGCGGAGGCTAGTGTGCGTAGTGTGGCTCGGGTTTTCCAATTTAGGCATTAAGTATATAAGTATTTTTTGCCGCACTTTTGAAGTCGAGGGGGTCTCTTGGATCTCTATGGGTTCCACATTTTTTAAATTCATGCGTTCCGTGGAAAAGAATCATGAATGGAACGCATTTAATCTTGTTAGCATTTTGGGGCTACGATGCTAAGGCTGTGAATACCAAACATCAATTCAAGCTACTAACTCAAACGGCTTCTTTTAATTCGCGCATACTCCTTCAAAGCACCTAATGTGTTTTGAAAACGTTAAAATTGATCATTATTATCTCACGAGGCTTACAGGAATGGGATATTCTTACGCTTTTGACTATCGAAAAAACATGAAAACGACCTGCGCAAACTACTTCGTAGTTACGTGAATATGTATCATATTCACGTGAAAACCAGTGGTAGAACGTGTAAACTATAACGACTGCCAATAATATAGTTTTATGAGCTATTTAGCTAAATGTGGAGAACCACAGAGTTTTTAGATCAGACAAAATAATATTGAATAGAAAGAGATACTTTGCGGAAATCCATGATTAGCACTGATTACTAACCTCAAGATATGATCATCCGAACGACTTAGGTAAACCTTTTGTATGAACAAGCAAACAGTAGCGCTAACTGTCAAAATACTATAGGTGGCCGCTGAGCGAACTACCGCGTGGCTTTATACTGATGGTACTAATGACACCGATAAACTGGTGACATTTTTTTCGCGCGGTTTGCCCTGTCTAGAGTACAAATAATCTGATAAAGAAATAATCTATATGGTCTGACATACAGTAACAAGATATTAAGATCCGCCCGTCCTCTCAATCGTAGGTACGTGGAATGTAACATCTTAATGAATCAAAGTAAATCAAAGGATGTTAACATCTATCGCAAAGTTGACATCTTCTGAGGATGTTCCGGTGTCCTGACTAAACGTGCGTCGACAAAAGTGTTGGAAGAATTATGAAGGGTATTTCACGTGGACGGTGTTCCTGCATATTGGACCATACATATTCCTTTCAAGTAGCGGATTATAGCAAAAAAAATCTGCAAATTATTTATTGATTGCACAAAGTAACGCCTGCTTCCATTCAATATTCGTACATTGATCAATCAAAATTACAAAAACAATTGCCACTTTGCTTGCCCTGCTGTCGAAATGTAATTTCAATGTGGTCCTTTGAAATACCGTTGTTTCAGTAACAATGGTGACAAACACACAGCTCGGTTTCCTTCACTCGGACTACGCAAAGGGAATCCTATATCAATCACTAACTAGCAACCTGAGCCTCTTTACATAACTCGTATACCTTGAACAAGTGGCTAGTTGGCTGGTGTAGATTTAAGAAGGTCTAGAGTTCAATTCTTAACAAGACCTAGTTTAAAATAAAACACTGAACCTTCTTATTCATAAGCGTGAAATAATCTTGCAATAGCTATTGCCCCCTAATCTCTATTTATGGATCGCTGCCTATCAACGTAAAAATAAAAACGTTTTTCACAACTATGGCGCTGATTGTTGCGTACCCTGCGTGTGAGCGTTCAAGGAACTAAAATAAAAAGACATTCAAAACGACTACTACAACAAATGTCAATTAAGTACCGTAGACGTTCGAGGATGGGGCTTCAAAACGGCACAAAAATGTAACTTTCAGATGTTTAGGATTATTAATCCATAGAATAGAGATCAGTGCTATTATCTGTCTTGCATCTTTCCTTTGAATGTATAATCCCTGTTGACAAACTGCTATTCCACCGCTATTTTACGTTTGTGAAAGGGTAATAAAACTTAAAGGCGAAAGTTTTATGTGTGTGTTTTTAGGTGTGTATATTTATCATTCCTACTAACTACTGAATCAATTTGGATAGAAATGGAGGTAGATGATATTGATGACATCGCAGTATGGATAGCGCATACGGCATAGGCTACTTTTTATCCCGAAAAATCCATGGCACATGCTGGATTTGTGAAAAACCGAAATGCAAGCCGGCGGAGACGCGGAAATAACTTCGTATTAAAGTCATAGACTTGAATTAAAAAATGCATCGATTCTTGACATAAGCACTTCATATTTCCGCAAACAGTACTGGTAAAGTTTTGCAGCGAGCTACACAAAGCAAAATATTCCTTTGATCTGCCTGTCTCCTCGTGAACCGGCGTCATTAGGAAATATTACCAAACTTTTTATTTACTTTGCTGTCTGGCCCTTGTGTTTCATGCGCCGTTCCGACTAGTTTTATCAATTCTAAACGCATAATATATTATAAAGAGGATAAAATAATAATTACGTGTTGACTATATGTCCAGGAATAATTTGACTGGCTAGATACTCGTAGGTGCCTGTTTGACTTTTAAACACCACCAAATGCACGTACCTCGCGTAAGTGATTCAACTAAATCGGCACTAATTCAATCTTGTCTTACTGTAACTTTTCATACATATAATTTATGATTAAACGAACTTACCTGTAAGTGAAGTTCTATCACAATTATGTGAATACATTTTATTCGAAGATAATAAACACGTAATCATCCATGTAATCTCATAACTTTCCAAATCTAATTAAACCTTTTCGAAGGAGTTTTTTTTACAAAAATTGTGGCACAAGAGTTGTATAACTTATTGGTATGTGTCAAAAGTCAGTGTTCTAAAATAAACCATTATTTAAATAGTCTACATAAATAATAGTGATATTAGTATTCAATTCTCAACAGTAATATACTGTTGAGAATTACTTGGTTACTTAATTTTCAAACAGATCAAAATAATATAGACGTAGACCTTGCCTTTCCTTATTCGCCAAAAATTACTTTGGCAAAATTACCTACTTCGAAACGCTCTCCTTCAATTACCCGACACTTGTGCGGTTTTGGATAAAATTTATTTGATCCTATTCATGTTACTTGTACGTTTTCATAAAACTGTTGAAGAAGTAGGGACTTAGATTGACAGTTCTTTACAATTTCGGGGTCCAAAATTTGATATTATTTAAAACGGAATGCTTACGACAAGACTTTTTGATTACTTTGGACTTAATTTTAAAAATGTGAAATCAGGTATAGAGCTTTTTGACGTTGATATTTATTTGAGTCAACATTCATGTGGTACTTAGTTTAAAATATTTTATTTTATGTTATGATAGAGCATAAAAATATCATTCCTACTTAAACTTATTTAAAAATTAATTAAACTTATGAAAATACCGTCAAGTTAATGCATTTATAGACGCCTACGAAGAGGGTTGATTCTTCGTTCCTGATACGCAAGCTGTAAATGCCTGGAATACTCTCCCAGGCACTGTCTTTCCCGACACTTACAACCTGTGCGCCTTCAAATCAAGAGTGAATAGGCATCTCCTAGGCAAGTGCGTTCCACCTTAGATCTGTATCATCACTTTTCATCAGGTGTGATCACGTGATCACAGTCAAGCGCGAGCCTATACACCTAGTTAAAAAAAACGAATAATTTATATTATTCTATTATGTTATCTTGCATCGTTCATTTTCCAATATTCCTCGCTGTAGTGATGAATAGTGTTTTGTGCTGATGTTCTCATGGTTCAAGTCTTGAATCCTTCGTTGCTCAGCATTGATTCAAGACAGCCCAAAAACTAACTTTGACGCCTTGCTTACCTAACCATTGTCCTTTTCCGAAATATTGTTTAAAAAAAAAATTTAACGAAATATAATGTATGAGTACTACGAATTCCTGTGCTGTTGGTTCTGTGTCGTATGCAAATAAACCACTGTAACAATACAGTTTGTTAGTCCCAATACGTCGGCTCCGTAGTCGTAGGTGCGGTGCGGTGCGATTTAAAAATTTGCATGAAAAGAACTTTTGCGGGAATCTGACACGTGGCGGCGGCAGCGGTATTGTTCCAGATAGCGGTGTGCATTTTTCCGCAACGTTGCATTGCATGCAAATTGGTGACCTGTCGAGGCTGAGATAAATGAACTTGATTAAGAAGAACGAACGAGATTACAGGGTGTTGTTTCCAACTTGTATATTATGACAAGACTGGGTTTTGACCATAATATTTTTGACGGCTACTCTGGCGCAGTTGGCAGCGTGATTGGTTTTGAGTGGGAGGTCCCGAGTTTGATTGAACCACAACACAACAACACAAGCTAGATTGAAAGTTTATAATTCTAATACATTGTATAAAATTGTTGTGCCAATTTTTGTTTTTATTACCAAACTCCTGCGAAACGGATCGAAAATGTTATCACACTTTTCAGTTCATCTTCACTTACCGTCAGGTGAGATTGCAGTCAAGTAAGTAGGTGCTTACATTTCTTATTTTTAATATCCGTACATTTTTAGAGGTGGGACGAGATGGTCTGTATGTCGAAAATCCAAACTGTACTAACCCTACAAACCCTCATTCGGCCAGCGTGGGACCATACTCCAGTAATTTTGAAATAAAGACTGTCTAATACTAGGTTATTATGAATGTAAAACGGTTTTTCATGGGCTGATTAATTTGTGATAAAAGATTATGTAGTAGTATGGTGTTTAATGCAAGTTATGAAACAACCAACGTTATAAATGTACGAGTATTATTTATCTTTATTCACCTTATTCATTTGTTTAGTTCCTACAAAATTCGACAAGTAAGTATTCCTGTATTCTGGTCTAGAAAAAAATATGAGAATATCTTCATTGTTATCCCACTAATGAAATGTTTCTTTTGTGGAATTAACAATATAAATTAATTATTTTATTCGGTTTAATAAAGTAAAACGGTTTTAATTGAAACGTTTTCTTGTATCAAAACGACGTTCATCGTAGCTTTGGAAAATAAGAAACACTTGGAAATGTAGAGGATAATAAAAAATACCATATTAATTACTGATTATAGGTAAAGCGTTTTTTCCATAATCTGGGATCATAATGAAATAGGGGACTTTGTTTTTAAATTAAAATCTCGCCTTCTTCTCTGGGATAGCAAATCTCAAGAACTCTATTTAGGTCAGTAGTTCACTTAAGTCCGTAATTGACCACTGCTGCCATCGCTACTGTAATTTTTTTTATTCAGAATAAAGTTAGTTATGTTAGACCGTTATGTCACTTTATAAATGATGATGTAAGTAACGGAAAATATAATAATCGATCTAATGCGAAATAGTTGTATTTTTTACCTATTGTTTTCTTGTTGCTTAGCAGGAGAGATTAATTTGTTTTGCTATAATCTGCTACTTGAAAAGATTAATGTATGGTACAATATGCAGGAACACTGCCCACATGCCATTATGCCACACATAATATTCCAATACTTTCTTCGACGTTCGTTTCATCCCAATTAATGTATCATCTTCGCCACTGCTGCGTTTGTTTTCGGGGGATACTATATCAATATAACACCATTATATATTCTGTTTTGTACACATTTACGCATTAGATGGCACGATATTCGCGAAGGCTTTATTTACCTAAATTCACTGTGTGTTATTCTAACCGCGGCACAGATTTCCATACAAAATGTGCTCCCAATTTATCAATACGTCACGTTATATCCCCGAGATAGCAGCATGCGTCGGTAGCAGCTACATCAATTTGTTAAAGTGATCATTAGTTTCAGTTTGATTCAGGGCGTTACTGCGTGCCAAGGGTTTAATGTAACGTGCACATACGTTCGAGTGTAACGGACTATTCAGTTGACTATAAAAGTTGGCATAATTTCTCGCTGCCCGTGATGCAATAGAATTGGGAATCAGGGGTCTGATTGCTTAACAAAAAACGTATTCATCGCTAGCGAATTCTGCCCCGTGATTGGCTGACACGAATCAGGAACCCAATAAGCGGGCAGGATAAATAAACGATTACGATAACGATGAATACGTTTTTCTTAGACAATCTAGGGGCAGAACAGCATCCATTGCCATACAGCACATAATTGCGACACGGAATATAACAGGGGCCTGTTTCCCTTTGCACTGCAGCGCGAATAGAAAAATAATGCACTCAGTAAATCGGATTTACTTACTACTCGTATTTAACCCCTTAAGAGCCAAGACGATTTTTATTTCTGTCCTCCTCACTCTTACGAGTACGTTGATTCGTGCGACAGGAAGCGTCGAGGGAAAATATCACAGAAAAATGTTTGATCTAGTTATTAAAAAGTAAGCCAGTTATCAAAAAAAAATATGAGCGTTTTTATTTAAAACAACCATTTATGTCGTTAAGGGGTTGAATTTCATAGTGACGTCATGATAGCTATCTATATAGTAACTAGTTTTATTGGTGATTGTCAAATAGATAAGATAACATGATTCTCCAATTCTTCAGCTATATTAAGCAAATCAAGTCGATTTCTGATGCAAGATAAGAAACGACTTGCTAGACTCGATGGCACTTGATTCCGTGGTTGATTCAATTTGACGTTTTCTCTTTGATTTCGTTGCCAAATCGTAGTTGGTACTGTCGATGGCGTACCTACAACAGATCGTTATCAAAGTATCTCTGTACAATTGCACGATTGCATTAATTCTTGTTGGTTTATATTTGTTTTTGCCTGTAAAAAAAATCGTTGGTAGATGTAGATAGATAGATAGATAAACTCTTTATTTCACACCTCAAATAAAAATATAAAAAGAAATAAACTAACCAACTTAGGGGTACAACATGGCAGCTTTATCGCTACATAGCGATTTCTTCCAGGCAACGAATGACGTAAAGGAATAATTCTAACTCGATACGCAGTTGGTGGTGCCAGAATAAATAAATACAATAAACTACTAATAATAATAATTGATGTATGTAGTAATGTTTGTGTGTGTCCTTATTTTTTTTCACAAAACTTTATTTGGATCGAGACCATTGTTTTTATTAGCTTACCTTTAGGTATCTTCTTCAACTTTGGGATCAGTGCAACTTTCGGTAAAATCGGTTCAGTAGTTTTCAACATAACGTTAAGTGAAGCGAATTCAGCTTTTGTCTTTTATAATATTTTTTTAGGATTGGGCAGTATAGATATAGGCAAGCAGTGAAGTAGTGTAGAAAGCTCAAATTAATACGTTTGAGTTTCGCCCTGCAGTAACGTGTCAATATACAATTTCAATTAAATTTACCAATTTTACTCGCACTACAAAATGTATAAGCACGTACCAATTCAAATCATCTTAGTTTGGATGGTTCAGCAATTTGTAGCGAAAGCAATGATGCGGGAAATTTAAATCGATTCCAAACAAAGACCACTCGTCTGTGTCTTGATGCGTGAACTATTTGAGAGAATTGAGAACTTTTGAAACGTTATTTTTAAAATATCTTTTTTAATAGACAGCCCTTGTGTCTCTTATAGCAGCAAAAGCAAATTCGGGAACATAATTACAGTTTGGGTATTATGAGCTCGGAGTTATAAATATGAAACAGCGTATTAGACCTATACAAGGCCTTTATTTTGGTAAAATATAGATTCTTTTTCGTTATCCACTCTTTAAAGAGTGGTCGTGCATTAAATGATCTGCCACTGCTGCTTTCTGCTGCGATTATTCTCTAGCAAGTTCTGTTGGCAGCATTGACAGAGCAGCAGTGAGCAGATTAGATTCGTGATGTTCAATGGTATCTGTCCTTCTTTCGATGTGGCCAATAAACTTGAGGATTTGCAATTTTATACCAGCAACGAAAACCTCTGGTAAATTTTTAGTTTCTTGCGAGTTTTATCGTAATTTTCTGACATCATTTAAGTTTTTCTAGTTACTATGTTTCTTCAAATCATTATATGCTACAAAACATAAAGCAATTACTAGGTGTTGCCCGCGGCTTCGTTCACGTGAGTTTCGTTTTTTTTTACAAATCATTGTTTTTTTTTTTCGGAATAAAAAGAAGTCTGTAAGTAGTCATCCTCCTCGTTTTCAAGTTGCAACTAAGTCTGTACCAAATCGATCACGTTGCTCCGTTTTAGCGTGATTGAAGGAGTAACGAACAAACCAACAAACTCACATTTAAATACATTCTCGTATATTAGGATGGATTAGCAACAGTAATATTAAAACATGAATACAGGTAAATGGATTTAAATGAACCCTTTGGTTACTTAAGAGACTACATTGCGATTTCAAGAAGCCTTTAATGTCAAAAGCTATCAGTGAATTGGAAATACCTCTCCTTGTATTTCGCAGAGTTGTTCTTCCCGAAATATATCTTAAACCTCCAGAGTGCTTTCTGACGATGTAACTAGAAAGGCTCTTTCAGGAAAGATTCAATTTAATTTGTCGATAGTGTTTTCCTAGCCATCAGTTTGGAGTATTTTCTTTAGAATAATTTACATTTGCAGGTACATAACCTAAGAAATAACAGTCCAAGTTTTTATTTTGATTTATTTTTGGGTTCCGTACCTCAAAAGCGAGGAAAAGCGGAACCCTTAGGTAAAGATCACTTTGTTGTCCGTCTGTCTGTTCCGAAAAACGTGCGGACTGAGTTGAAATTAAAACCATACCTCAGGTCATAACTCAGGTCTACGCACTCCATAACAGTTTCTTGAAGCTGTGGCAGATTCAAACTTCATAAAAAAAAAGTACGGCCTGCATCAAACTGCAAAAACCATGAAATCGAAATTAATAATTTCAGAAATATCGTTTGATACAACAAGTATAGAGAAAAATCTGAGAGCTTTAAAGGTATATAATAAAAATAAAAAAGTTTTTATTTAAATTCATAATGAATATCTACGTACGACCCTACGTACCCTCGGTGGACAAGTCTGACTTGCCCTTGACGGGTTTTTTAAATGTATATAGGGTACAGAGAATTTGGGAAAATAAATTCACTGTTCTTCTATAAGAAAGAGTAAAGCATTTGCTAGAAATAAAAATGTATATAGAGTACGGAGAATTTTGCAAAATACATTCAATGTTCTTCTTTAACTAAGAGTAAAGCATTTGCTAGGCATAATTATGCGAATAAGCCAAAGGCCAACCTTTCTATTTTAAGACGCCGCTCTCCTGAGATTCACGCTTTAACAAAGGCGACGAATTTCTTGACTTATAATCCAGTCATAAGTCCCTTTGACTCCGAGCTTGGTACTCTGACATTATACGATAGTTGAGTGCATGAGGATGGAATGCGAGTGACCTCAAAGCTTTGTAGAGTTCACGTACACCCCATAATTATCTAGAACTACCCAGACTTCCAGTTCGCTAAGTTAAATCAAGCGCATAACTTGTTTTATTCCAGCTTTAAAACGAAGCTGCACATAATTTGTCTGTTAAGCTGTTTTCTACAGATGGAAAATATGCTCTCGTGCGTAGACTGCTTTGCATACTTTTTTCAGATATTTTATTCAAAGTAGATACAGTTACACATTTATTATATTAAATAGTGATTCATAAATTACGACTAAATCACCTTGTAGGAGAAGTTATCTCTTTACTGATACTATTTATATATATATAATTACAATTGCTATCATTCCACAACATTTCATGTGAATGTAAAACTTTTTTCATTCGTGCCAAAGCTGAAACTTCCTTACATTATATTTGATAGATATATTATAATAGTTTATTAAACAAAGCTTGTAAGGTATGCTTCCCAACTGAGTATTTCTAATATATATACTAGCTTATTACCATCGGTAACAAAAACCTTCTTTCAGAAAGCGGCTCGCCCATGTGTTCTCCATGATGCTCTCAAAGTTATGTGAAGTCTGCCAAACCGCTTTTTTCCATCGTGCTGTGTAATGCCAACCCCTCCTAATTCTGAAAGTGGGTCTGAGAAATATTTTGTCGTAAAAGAAGAGTTTTAAACTTGACATAGATTATAAATTCTCAATGTTATTATGATAATGGAGCACAATCCATACCCACTTCTACAAAATGTAATTAAATAGTGGGCTACTATTATAACTCAAACGCAATTCTTCTTGGATGTCAAATACGTGACCAATTACAAAAAAAGTGAAAATTGTCACATCGAAGATACTTGTAGTTAAAAAAATCTCGTGCTATCTCCTAACAAAAGACCTCCGAAACGGCTTGATCGATTTTCAAAATGTTTTTGTGCATATTCTATAGGCACTCAAAAGCACTTGAACAATTTTTGATACCCCTTAGTGAGAAATAATTTTATGTGACAAAACCAAAGATTTTATCGGACAAAACTAAGTTTGCCGTATCAGCTAGTACTCGTATAACATAATATCAGCGTTATCGTCAAAAGTCTTGCCATATCATCACCAAAATCACACACACTCATCATACGAACGTATTCCAAGACAAACATTCGTTAGAGTTCCGCATTTCTCATCATTGTTAGACGTGATCTGCCTAACGAATATCGAACAAACATTTGGAAGTGTGAATGAAGTAAGAACTATAAGATAGAGTCGTTACCAATTTCCGCAGTATCTGGTTTTTTTATAATTCTTATCTTCAAATAAATAGGTAGGTACAAGATAATACTTTTATAGAATATGGAAATGATTTATTGGTGCAGTAACGAGAGTCCTTCATTAATTAATTATTTCAAGTGGACATAAGGTAGAGATTCGCGTGCTAAAATTCTTTGTCTTCATATGGTGACCATAAAGTTTTTTTAAGGTTTCGTAGAAAAATGATAGAATGAATGTAACTCTTATATTGCAATTTTATCCTTTACTCTGTCTGTAACAGTGGATTACTTTTATATTCCACTTCCTAATAATCAGTATATTACAGATAAGAGGTTTACTCTTACGAACTTGTAAGATCGAGCCAAGGAAACCTAATGTACGAGTACCTGTGTAAATAAATAAATAAATAACAAATACCTGCCTTTGTCACCTTGTTTACAGAACAAAGGAATAGCTAACAAACATTTAGAAGCCTTGTCACTTGAAACTGAATCCACATTTTAGCGCGTCTCTTGAACTGACAAGCGGCGAAGAATGTTCGCCATATTGAACCAATATTGGCAAAAGCTTTCAGCCTACTATAAAACTTCTAGTATACAACAAAGATTTAAATCGCAAGATATGCCCTAAGCCTGCATTGTGCACATTAAAAAACGTCCACAAACATATTGAGTGAAAGCATGTTGTAGTTTCAATTGTGACAGAGAGAGTGACAACGTGTCGTACACAATACAAAAATGTGGACCTTTTTGGGGTTTATGGCTCATCAAGCGATTTAAATCTTTGGTATAGAATTGGAACACATCTTTAACACACATTTTTCATGAAAAACGCAAACGGTTTTAAGAATTAGTTAACCAGTGCGGTAAGTACAAGACAATTTGGTAATGTTTAGATTACTCCCCGAGTACCTATAGTTTGTGTAGCGAATCTGAACATGGACGAAACCTGATAGACATTAGATAGATATGTCTGTGTGTCTGTGTGTGTAAGAAAACTGCTTGAAAAATACATCCAATTTGGATATGTACACTAGAAACATTGAATGAGACGTTCTTTTGCGGCAATCCATAATTTGCAGGACAGATTAATTTGTTTGCCCATTATCCGCTACTTGAAAATAATCTGTATGGTCCATTATACAGGAACACCGCCCACATGAAACACCACAAACATATCTTCTAACGTTTTCTTCAACGCACGTTTCTTCACGACACCGAGACATCCTGGAGTTGACTTTACGATATCGCATTGTGAACTCAACAACTCAAACCAGGCAGTTTAAAGCTAAATTAAAAGCGTAAATTAGAAACGTTATTTAATATGTCAGGCCACGTTCACTTATCACGTGATCGAAGAAACTAGAGATAGCCGTCTCGACAAACTAATTTCAGACGGCCGCCGCGCGCCTGCTATTTTGCTCGGGTTGGTTCTTGTACGGTCTATACTCTATTTTACGCGCTGCGTGCGAGACAACCTTACTTAGTACATCGAATGAGATAGTTATCCGTGCTTATGTCAAAAAATTGGTGTGTATCCACTTCGTGATACATTTACAACTTGTTGTAAAGTTAGTCTGCAAGTTACGTGTTACAAATCCTTTTATTACTCCTTTCATTGTGTTATCATATTAAAACTACACTCGAATAAATCACAAAAGACATTCCAGCGTGAATAGTTTGTTTGCCAACTTTATAATTCAGTGCTGAGCATTACTCCAGCTCGTACGTAAACAGTTTGAGGCCCTACAAAGACTTGTTGCACTGCACTATACTGAAAACTAGATGCAGTCCTGTGGGGTTAGTGCAGGTTTTTATTTGCAAATTTCGAGTCGACTCGCATCGCACATACGAATCGAATTCCTCCATACATTGCCAACGCCATCTATGGACAAAGCCGCAGTCAGTGATTGTCTATAGATGGCGATGGCGTCGCAGGGCGGCGACACGATCGCTGACGGCGCGGGGCCACAAGTTCTCCAAGACCCACAGGCCACAAGCCAGGACGGCGAGGCCTTAGACCCTTACCGGGGCTAGAATAACGACACCGGGGGCGCGCTGCGCCTCCCGCGACACATCGCCCGGGTAAGGAGGCAAGCCTCGAGGCCCGTACCCCCGAAGGGACTCGCTCCATGCGAAGAAGACCACGCTGCTGCGTTGGCTGTAAATGTACGGAGGCATTCGATTCGTTTGTACGATGCGAGTCGACTCGAAATTCGTACGAAAACCTGTACTAACTCTGCTTAGCGAACTACGGGCAGGTAGTATGTACATTGTGAGGCACACGTGAGTGCCTCTGCACTATTGTGTACGGAATAATTCATAAGCTGCATCTTTCTTGTCCAGACATGCATTCAAGTTTAAGCGCTTTGTCTCTTTTGTTTCGACTGGAATAGTATAAAATATATAATTTAGTTGGATATATTTTACGGACTGTTTCCTATCTCCACACATTTTCTAAGATTTAGTCCTCAAGGAATTCAGAATTATATTGTGACAAAGAAGTTCTTAACACGGATGAGATAGGCACTCTTATAGGCGGCTATTCTCCCCAGTCAGATTGGTAACTCTCCTTAAATCAAAAAAATATTTAATAACCCGTAAACATGACGCGATGGTAAATTTAAAAAAAAATTTTTGAAGAAACACCATATTGTTAAATCTTTATTTTAGGTACCTACTGAAAAATAATACTTACCTATACAAATTTTTCGACACTAAAACCAACGCTGCATAAAAAGTAAAAACGAGATATCCCACAGTAAGTATGTAACATAGGTATCACAGTCGTATTTAGTTACAATTGCGGGCACATTACTTCTACAAAACGCGGTTCATGCATGTCAGCGATAATTATGAAGAACGAGTACGTAGCGGCTGTAGTTACAGAAAGCACTGTTCTATGTGGCCGCCGACGTTAAAACTAGGACACTCTGTTAAAACTTGCGTTTAATATTTTGAATGTCTCATAAATTGGACTAAACTGCAGTACCCAGACAAGCTGAAAATCCAATACTCTACTATATTAAGAACTGTCTGTGAGTTTTATAGCTTCGCTAGCAATTCGCTAGTATGATTAAGGTTTTAAATATTCTGAAAGGAAAAAAAACGTGTCTGACACTAAGTTTGACAACAAACTGGGTATTGGCATTGATTATTTTCCTTTAGATAATGCCTGCCTCGGTATGTTGTTTACAGATAAGAAATTATCAATGGACAAAATACAAAATAAACAATACAAACAGATACAAAATGCAATGTATTTTTTCATTCGGCCGCTTAGCCCGCAAAATACAAATTTAGTTTTTTCGCAAATATTGAACTATGTAACTTAACATTGTAGATTTACGAAAATGAGTTTAGCGAGCATAGTATTTGTACATAAGACACGTTTTTAATACAAACTTTGCTCGAAAAATACCCATTCACCTAATATTGGTTCTCGAAAGTCTTTTTTTAGTTTCAAAGATATGGAGAAATCAGGAACCAATATGAATTAAATGCCTACTTTTTAGCTAAGTATTTAAAATTTGAATTTTCGTCGATGCCTATCCCCCTTAACTAAAAGATGTCGTCTAGTATGTATCATCATTATCAAAATAAGTTTAGTTATCATCTTCTCACACTTTCCACTCCATTCAAAAATAACAAGTTAGAATTTTAAAGAGTTACCTACAATATAACTGACCTGCGATGTTCAAAAAATATTCAAATATTTTCCTGTTTCCATTCAACATTTAACTGAGACATTCTTCATTTCATTTTCTTATAAAATCAATAGTGTCCTCGTTTCTATTGAACTACACAAACTGAAACGAACAAACACTTTACGTAAAATGAAAACGCTGTAAACAGTTCAGTCTTAATGGACATTGCTCAGGAATAATATACTGCTTCCTTGTAACAAACTTTTAGGGTTCCGTAGATACTCGTAATTAAAAACTCTTATAATTTCCGTCTTCCGTTTATCCACCTCTCTAAATATATTATGAAGGTAAATAATAAACTCTAAGGCCCACTAGCGTCAAGTGTCAACCCGGGTTAATGTTTTAACTCAGAGTTAATTTGCTAAACCAGAGTGTCAAAATTGTCCAATGAGAGGCGTTGACTCTACAGTTAAAAAGGTAAATATTTAATTCTTATTTTTATTCTTTTGCGCAAGATTAATGAAATTGACTGACTGACATGTCAATGCACAGCCCAAACAGCTGGGTCTAGCGGGGTCTGGGTCCAAACTTCAGGCACATAGGGCTTTTATGAGGTCTTAATATGTAATATAAGAATGGATTCTGTAGAGATCACACCCGAAAGAGGTGAAACGGGGATCCAAGGGGATGCAAATGGGGATTGTATAGACCAATTTCACGACACAACTACTGAACCGATTTGGCTGGCAATTGGAATGAAGATACTTTTCATGCCGGAAAAAATATGCATGGTTCCCACGGAATAAATGAATCAATAAGTCGAGACTCTTATTTTCAAATCCTAAATCATATTTTTCATGTATTTGGGTACTACAATATCACAATAGCTCACGTTCTTGACCGTAATTCTTGATTCTTTTCTTTTATATAAAAAAATCTTAGAAAATAAAAAACAGAACGCACAGTGCAGGTAGGTATACCTACCTACTATATTATTTCAAGTCCCGCTTGTTCCGTAAGTAATTGAATTTTATTCCCTTTACAAATAGGCCAGTTTAGTATTCAGGGGCAGGCTCTCCGAGTTGGATTAAGTCGTCTTCGATGTGCCACTGTCACAGGCGGCACGGTAAACATTTTGTTAACTATTCTCTCGTCGCGCCTTGTTTCGTGATGGGCTTCTCAAAGCAGGCTTGTTGTCACTCAAAATAGATGTCTTAAACTAGTTGACACGCCTGTGCTTTGCTCGAATGATCCTGTGGGTTGTTTTTTTACACCATACAAGGAAGTACTTGACTGCGATCTCACCTGATGTGATGATGCAGCCGAAGATGTTAACGTACTAACTTGGAAGGGTAAATAAAGTCACGCCAACGGTTTCTACACAGCACCGCACTGGAACGCTAATTCGCTTGGCGGTACGTCTTTACTGATAGGGTGGTAACTCGCCACGGCCGAAGCCTCCCACCTGACCAGGCCTGAGCCAAATTAGAAATTAAAAAATTCCAAAGTGGGCGGCCCGTGGTGGGAATCGAACCTGCGACCTCCCACACGAATCCAAGCGCGCGTCCCCTGCGCCAGGGAGGTCCTGCCTACGTTCAGTTCAGGTTCACGGCATCACAGGACATTGCGTTGTGTAGGAAGGTGGAGGCCTTCGCTACTTAAATACAGGTAGGCGATTCACGTAACTCATATCGTGAAGTGAAATGTTAAAAAAGGCATGGCATTTACGTATATTAGCAGACGATATTGAAACAAAAACATTTTTGCAAACACTGAAAAATTAATTTTACGACTTTTGACATAGAGCGTAAAATTGAATGTAGTTCCAAACGCATCATGGTCGAGAGTCTTAAAATTGATTTAACTTTACGCGATAAGATTGAAGTATTGTATTTGCTATAATGAAATACATTAAATTTTACACTCTAAACCAATAGATATAAAGGTAATTTTCAGTATTAATTATTATTTTATTTTTAACAGCCTTCAAAAAAAGGAGGAGGTTCTCAATTCGAATGTTATGAATTGTTTATTTCTAGAGTCCAGACTCTATATGGTTATAGACCACCCCAAGATGGTTAGGCAACAACTACAGCTATAGAGCCTCCGTTATGTATACTTTCCTTACAGTTGTTTTCACATAAAACATAAGGACATCTTACAATAGGCTTTCTCAATGTGATGTATGAGTAATTTTTAATGGGTCCGTGGCCTTGAAACCCAAATGAAGCTATGCTTCACAAAACTTCATTATTGCAGAATATCTGGTCCCCATTTGTTGAAATCTGTAAGAACGATTCTATGCCACCCGCTGGGAGTTTACTTTCCTTTTCTGCGTTGCATAAGGATCTTTGCGTAAAATTAAATTTTCTGTATAGGTTCAAAGATATGAATGTGGTACCTAATGAGAAGTCTTCCTTATGAACTATAATAGATATTCAGGCTGTCTTAACTAATGAAATTGTTAAAAATAATTAGTTAAACTTTACAACAGGAAGTGGGTAGGGCCCTAGACCGGATGTAGTCACGCTCGCTAGGGAAAGCCTAGATCCGAAAATGGACGTCCGCAGACTTAAGTTTTGATGAAAAGTAATAAGTGAAGCCTATCTAATATGTTAGTTTAGCTAGACTAGTAAAATACCTTAAAAAAACTTTATGACGTTTGCAAAATTTGCAAAACGATCAGCGTAGTGACTAGATCCCAAGCATACTCATAAAATAATAATGGATAAAATAAAAAGCAAGCAACGGGTATTTAATCTTCTATCTTTCTACTCCAGCAAAGAGGATTAATCCATTTTCGCCTTCAGGAGAAAATATTGCGAGATAGGTACATATTTATTATATTATTTCATTGTATTTCAGCATTTAAAATCGTTATCGTTAATATAAAATAAAAACTGTACCTATAGCCTTGGTTGAGGTAGGTCTCCATTTTAACATAAAAATATTCTAATCGCAATTATAGAAGGCAAGCGTAATAATTAATATGTGACCTAGAAACTCAGAGTTTAGATTTTTATCGTACTGGACTTAATTTATTTTGTTCAATTAAAATCAATTTTGATGAATTTGATTGTTTATTACCGGATATGAAACTCAGAAATATTAAACATTTCACTACCCCTAAAGGCTAGCTTATTCCATTTTCTCTTTACAAAAACTATTAACCGTCCCACTCAATTTTATTTTAAACCATGGCTAGTGCTGGAAACTTTCCCGTAACGTTGTAGGTTTTTAAAAATCCCGCAACAGCCATGGATTTTTCCTAGATTATCTGTGGCGTGAAGGAATAACGAAGACCCAACTTAGTAAAATATTATGTACAATCTTGCTATACATACCATATTTAAAGCAAATTTAAAGTACATTTTTACTATGTAAGTAAATCAAGTTATTATTCAAACGATTGAAGTCTGAATAATTATATTCTGCAAATAGTTATAATTTTATAGTTCGAGACATTAAATAGTTCCGTAAGTTTTAGTCATTGTAATAGTCTTACGATAGTTTGGTCAATGTTACAAAACATCGGTGATTTATTTTAGTAAAATCGCGATTTTACTAGAAATACAACCGCTAAAAATGGAATTTCAGTCTAGCTTAACTTATTTAGCAACTAATAAAAACATTACTTACGTTGGATGCCCATATCATGAAATACTTCTACCTATTTCCAAGTGATCAGGTGATCTCGCCAAGACGAGATGGACAGCATCAAAATTATTTCATGATTTGCTGACCTGATTATTAATCTAAAAGGTAGTGTATCTACTTATTACCCACATAAACAGACGTTATTTTGATACAAGTTATTTTAAAGTTATTATATTTTATTACCGGTTCAAAAAACTTATTCAACGATGCAGATGACAGTTTAATTAGTCTATTGTTTGGAATGCAACAAATAAGGTTTAGAATCAGCTTTAATAATACAAGTCATAAAAACGCAGTTGAGTACATCCTACGCATTTATTAATACCTGCCCAGCTTATTTACTACGTGTATAAGAAAATATTATGTTTCCGATGTTATTTTCAGGTTTCCGTTGAAGAAAAGCTCGGCGTGTGCTCATTTTCTGTTTATCTGGAAAATGAACACGTACGATAAGAAACAAGAGAATTCTCGCGCTTCAGGCAAAGGCTTAATTACTACTCTCATGTTTATACAAGAAAAGTACGCTTATTGTGATAATTCTGCTATCTAAGAGCGTGAAAATCTGTGTGGTGATTTAATAGAAAAAAGCTTTAATTGTAGATTAGTTATCGTATTGATTTCCCATGAACACAATACTTTGCTACACGCAATGAGATTATGAAAAAAACACATGTCATCTAAACATAACAAAAGCTTTATTATATTTCGATTTTTCGCTAATCCCGTGAAAACGATGAATTTTTCCGGGATAAAAAGTAGTCTATTTTAATATAAGGTTTTTATCTTCCAAATTTCAGCCAAATTGGTTCAGTAGTTGCGGCGCGAAAGAGTAACAAAGATCCATCCATTCATAACTAAAAACTTTCGCGTTTATATATTCGTAGGATAAAATAAAATTGGATAGGATAGGATAGTATAGGATAAGAAGGAAAAATAGGAAAGATGTACCTGTCATGCAAAAGGTCTTTAACGTTTTATGAACGTGAATAAATTCAACACAATGCATTAATTTTCTTTGTAAAAGTATCAATTTGGATTTTCCTGACTTTCGAATACTAATTTGTAATTTGTAAGGAATTGTTTCCTTGTAATTTGCACTGCATATAAAGACGGTCACGTTGGAAATATTTTTAAATAATTATATTTTCATTTCAGTTCGATAAATAGACTTATGAGGTCTTATACCCAGATTTAGCATATAAACAAAACACGTAGGTAAATACATATCATTTTATTTCTATCTGACTAAATACTACACAATTTTCTTTGAAGATTTTGAAGACTAGTCCATTATTTGGCACAAAGGCCCTCGAGTTTGGTCTTGAGCATAGATCTAAAGAAAGCACTGTTCTACATACAATAGGCAGAGTAATTAGGCCGGCACCTCAGGCGTGAATCTTCCCTCTGCTTATCATACGCGCTCATTTGCTAAATAAATGGAATATGAGCACGCTCTAAGCGTTTATTTAGCTAACAAAAGACGTGATATTATCTTGAAAAATTCCGAGTCCATTCTTTGGTAAAGAAGCAACGCCCAACCTGTATAAAAGTAGCTGTTGTTATGAATTTAATTCGAAAGACCTTCTCCGATGATCATACTAGATGCGGTGTATTTTCCTACAAATGTTTGCTCATTTTGCTCGATTTGTCTGGATACTCAGTTTTTAGTTTATTTGCCTCACAGTATGAAAATGTTATCATAATATGAATAAAAGGGCAAATTTTCATTAATGCAAATAAATTAAGATATTGATCATAATAATTAAATCTAAAAGTACAACTAAACTAAAAAAAAATAATAAAGTGAAAAATATTTACAAAAAGTATACACCGTCCAAATGCTCGCAAATTATAATTATCTTAATATATATAAATCACGTGTCACAATGTTTGTCCTCAATGGACTCCTAAACTACTGAACAGATTTAGTTCAAACTTCGTGAATATCTGTCATTTGGTCCAACTTAAAAGATAGAATAGTTTTAATCCCACGTGGACGAAGTCGCGGGCATCAGCTAGTATTATTATAAATTATAATTATATTATATTATATTATTATGGATATAATTAATTAATGCAAATTAATTATATCGTCATGGGTTAAGAGAATAATATTTATCTTAATTCTCTTAACCGATAGCTTTAAGAGCTTTTTATTATATTTATTTTATGAAAACGTGGAACATTTACTATCTGGTTTTCTGAGTGTATTCATTTGTTAAGTTTAGCGAAATTCTTAAAAGCTGTTTCGAGTCATTAATTGTGGAGTTTTTAGCGACAGCAAAATGCACTTTGGTACACCGTTGCGCGTTTCACTCCTTTTAATATAAAAACAAATTATTCGCGCTTCGTATAATGGCCTCGTTAAGAAGACGCTATTTTTAATTATTATATTTTAACTTGGTGTCGCCGGAAGAACCCGCGAAATTAATTAAATAATTTTATTTATAAACTTTAATTCTAAGCTTATCTGGTGAAGCTCTATGATATAATTATAGTCTGTACTTTTTAAAATGGACCTCATATACTAAACTTTATTTTTAGGGTTCCATAGCCAAATGGCAAAAAAAGGAACCCTTATAGATTCGTCATGTCTGTCTGTCTGTCTGTCTGTCCGTCCGTCCGTATGTCACAGCCACTCAGAATATCTTTAAACTGCTATTTATGTGCTATAGTCTTTGTCTTTCATAAAACTTAAACTCTCCCTGTGATCTCCACAGAGTTATAATATTTTTTTATTTATACTGCCTTTTCTTTTTTCTGTTCAAATATATTGGATAAAGTAGACATAGCCAAAAACTCTTTAAAGTGTAAGAGAACACTTCTTGAATTTTCAAGAAAATTCTACAGTATAAATAAACAGACAGATAATCCAATATCTCGGACGAGCACTCCGGGATTGTATTTACTTTATTGCCGTCCTCACGTGTCAGACGATGTTATCTTCAAAAGTTATTACGGGATATACTCGTAAGCGACGTAATCATATTTGTGGTACGAACTAAAGAGACAATTCGGCTAAGGAATCTCTCTATCCACCCACCTAGCATGGAGTGAATTTCGCGTGCCCCCACACTATATCGTCTGGTAGGAGATAAAAATATTTCCTACTCCAGATACAGCACGACAAAAAGTATATAATTTAAAAAAATAAAAACGACTAAGTATTTCAAAAAAATATATACACCCAAGTCTATTTTACTCCGGATGGTGTAACGATTTTAACCTATATTCTAACGATACCCCATAATATGTCCTTAAGCCGTTCAGAAGTTATGGTAGAATAAAAAACTCTCAGACATACATACATGAACCCACAAACATTACACTCCTTTTTTGGGCAGTCGTGTAAATAGGGGAAGTTTTTACCACGTTTTATCCACAGAAATTATTATATCCAACCGTGCGCTCCACCCGACTCAGTTGATAAAACTGTAAGAGGAAATAAAGATTTTATCCTTTCTCTGCGGTAAAAATATCCGCGGCCCATGCTGCCCTTGGAAGAACATAGAGTTTGGAAGAGATACATAATAATTATAATATTAATACACGCTTTTAATTATAAGACAATTATAATCTTTGTTGAAAATTTAAGTGACTCTAGGAAGTTACAGCGAGTCTGGAGACCACGTTCACAGGTTTATAAATTTAGGCCTAAGATGAAGTTCAGTTTCGAGCCTGAGGCACTTTCATCAAATATCGTCCTTATTTTATATTATGTACATAAATAAGTAAAGTACATACGAGAACCTCGAACAGTGACTTATGTTTCAGTTTAACCCAAGTGATCTTACTCTTGTATTGTTAATGACCTCAAAGGTCCCATAGTACGTAATTGAATTTATATCCCTTTCCAATTCTACCGGATAAACATTTGAAACCATTTTCCCTAATGTAAATAAATATATTATACGCATCTATCATTAACCCTACCTTTTACCCTGAATTTTGGTTCCAGGATTAGTGTCCAAATAACATCTTATTTATAAAATAGGTATATAAGTATTCTACCAATTAGGTATTTATACCTAGTTGTCCAATCAACTTACTAATTTGAAGAAAAGGAATAGACATATTCTACAAAATAGTTATAATTTTGACTATCTAATCAGATCTACTGTTTTGATTTAGATTACCGTAGACAATCTCAAAAGAAACCACCTAGCTATACAGGAGAATTATTTGCGCACATTTTTTTCATACAAGTAAATTAATCCAATCCATTTGAACGTCGTAGGTGTCAGTTTTACGCAAACTTTTTTAAAAATTTGGTACATTCTTGAAAGATAAAAACGATAATATTCCGTTGACTCGGCTTAATAAATTATGATTAGTAACTTTTTAATCTTGTTCCATTGAAAGTTTCAAAAGTTTGCAATGTTAAAGGGACCATCCATCAGAATGTGACATTAACCATTCATCAGCATCGGAAGGGTTCGTTGAATATGGAACGAGCCTTTGCTGTTTTGTCGTAGTCTTTTTATATGATGTGAAAGTAATCGCTACATTTATTTATCTTTTTTGCATGATAAAATTATAAAAGGTACAAATATAATGCTCTTTTTTAAGCATAATTATTTTGTAAATCTGTAGGTTTTTTTATAAATTATAGGTTTTGAAATGACTGAGTTCCGACTTTTTTGCCCATTCTTTTCAGTACCAATCTGCTTTCCCAAATACGTGGCGAAAGATTTTTGACTTTACGTTTAAGCCTCGTAAGCCAATTTGAACATTAAAAATAGTTAAATAACATTTGTTATTTTAAGTACTTTACGAAAAATTTAAATTATAGACGTTATGAGGGACTATCAGGCATTCTGATTTCTTGAGAGTCGAGATGATCTTTTAATTACCGCTTTTGATTACAGCTAAGAAACTTAAAGTATGAGTATGAGTGATCAGAGTGAGTATGATTTGAGTGATCAGCATAAGCACTAAAAACTTACTGGAAACGCCAGTACCAACCTACTATAACTTTGTATAACCTTTCTATACACACATTCCCGTATTATACGTTCAGTGATTACTCCGACACGTGCGCGGTTTACACAAACCGTCTGTATTTCGCTGGGAATGGGACACAAAAAGCAATTTCTTCTATAAAACAACATAATAAACACGTAACCGCTACCAACATCGCTAATTCCAATTTAGCCCCGCATTTTCCAGCCCCTACTCGCGTTTTCTACCTGAAGGGTTAGTATAAGTTTTGTACGAATTTCGAGTCTATTCGCATCGAACAAACGAATCGAATTCCTCCATACATTTACAGCCAGCTCCATCTTTTGATAGCCACATGTCTGTCCATAGATGGCGCTGGTTTTAAATGTATGGAGGAATTCGATGCGCTTTTGCGTTGCGACTTGCGAGTCGAAGCGAAATTCGAACAAAAACCGGTACTAACCTCTCTGGTGGCTAATAATTTAGACGGACTATCAAGCGGTAAGGAGGGTGTGTATAGGCGTGGAAGTGCAATGCTACCCTCAATTTCTGTCTCCCAAATTTCCCCCGAGGAAATTCCCCGACCTAAACACAACGTTCGCCATAAATGTGGCAAATAAGTTGGCGAGGATTCATTTGCTGAAACAAATATGTTAGGTATTTGTCGCAGGACTAATACGTAGTTTATCAGAATTCCGGTGGAGCATATTATCTATTGTAATTTAGCTATTACACGCGACTTTGTTCCAATCAATCAATAAATAAATTTCAATTTCTTATTTTTTACTAGCCGTCTTGTATAATTACGGGAATACCTTATAACTTCATGTAATAAAAATCCCCTCAATATTAAAGCTTCAGATAATTGTCTCGCCACAACCAAACCGATTTGACTAAAAGGATAAAGGTAGATCTATCAAGGAAGTTGTATTAACACCTACTTGTTTTTTTTTTTGAGAAATTATCCCCAAGATTCACCTGTTGCTATTTCTAAAGGAATTTTAGAAAAAGCTTAGTAAACTACTCAGACTAAACTATTTGTACATCACTTTATTGTACGACATGTAGAATGTAGATGTAGAGAAGAAGAAGAAGCACACAGAGCCGTCCAACTTTATAAATACCATAAGGATTTGATTTAAACATTTTGGTAAGGAACCCTAAAAAGCAATGGCACACCGATAGAAGTAAAACTTAAACTCGCGGGTTCAATGGTTTTATTCTCACCACCACCAAAAAAAAACTAAAAAAAGTACATTTAAGTGGCGACGTAATTTGAGTGTTATAGTTGGTTACTTATCTCCACTATAATCCTTGACCTTAATGGAATGGTTTCATTAACTCCTTTATGCAAATGGTTCTTAAATGGAGCTTAGTGGCTTGAATTGGATAGGGCTCAGACAAGACGCCCAACTTGGTTTTATTTTGCCCTTTGTGTATAAGGCTAAACCACGATCTTTTATGCACCTAGCTATATATATACGAGTATATTCCCTTTTATTACCCACAAGAATTTTAGTTTTTACAAATTCTAATTTTATAGTAATTGTAATTGATCCCTTATAAATTAAAAAAAAACATAAAAACATGATTATTTTTGCTGGGTACTTATTTAATTAAGTCTCGTTCCTTGAGCCTTTATTACAACATGGTAAACAATTATGATGGGCTAAATGAATGATAAAGAGGAGTCAAAAGAATTTGTGGTGAGTCACTTAATATTAAGTGATTCGTATGCCCATTTCCCATGTCAGATGCAGTGCAGTGCATTGCAATAAAACGACAAACTGCACTGCGCTAATCACACTGCGACATCAGATCTTAGGTCTCATTTTGCGCCAGCAATCATTTCGGTGTACAGTGCTCTTCAAGCTGAAATACTGTGTAGAGAGCTGACGTCGCTACGATGTTCTAAAGGTTCCAATTTGATACTGAGACTGGGGACTGGGGTCGCCTATACAAGTCGTATTGCCCGCCTCTGGATCCGGTCAAATGGAAGCAGTTGGTAACCAGGTGCTCCAGCCCAAAGGTAGGAGCAGTACTTCATATACGGCACTTGCTAAAGGTACTAAGCTACTTGCACTTTATAGAGTTGAAGCCTGTACGTTTAATCGAATGAAACATAAGCGATATTGACATAGTGCGGCACGTCATCGTGAAATGAAATATCTATACCCGAACGAACTCCGCGAGAACAGTTCTACTACTATTATTTTGGATGTTATGTAACTATCGGCTGTTTCTCGTCACGTAACGGCGGTGGTTCTAGCAGATATCAATATGATAACATTATCAGAGGGGTGGATAACTATCGATAACACGGTTTAATCTTCCGCTATGTTGCCCTACGCCCGCGATACTAATAGCCGGGCTGTCACTCGCACCCTTCACCAGAGATTAATTATGTTCACGTGAAATCATTCTGACAACGTGAAAATAGAACACAATACATTATCATGTGATTCCTATGGAATATGTGTGGTGTTTCATGTGGGCGGTGTTCCTGAATATTGGACGGGGACCATACAGGTTCTTTCCATGTAGCGGATTATAGCAAAACAAAATCAGAAACATAGCAACATTAATCTGTGATGCTACTTATGGATTTCCGCAAAATAACGTCTGCTTCCATTCAGAAAACCTATTGTGATATTGTTGCAGTGACTAGAATGCAGCTTCAAGTATGACTTGTATTACGTGTAAGTAATAAATAAATACAACTCTGTGTGATAATACATTAGTGATAATACAATTGATGCGTATATAATATTATATTCGGTGATAGTACTGAGCAAGAAGTAGTGCTTTTAGCGGCGCAGAGGGCAATAGGGAAATTTCCCTCCAGGCAGGTGTTGTGCCTGGGGACCGCTTGTGATCCGAGCGTGTGACGTCAGAAGTTGTATTTATAGAACGCTCGTCGAATGCTCCGTCAGCGTGTGCTATTGCGCGAGTTACGCCATCTGTCGTCAGCTACCGAAGACCGCTATCGAAGACCGCTACAATCACTCCCCTCTGAGACTGTTGAGTCGTGTGTCGTCGTGGTGCATCTGGTGCGTGTCAACAGCGTGCAGCATCGTGGAAGTGCGTCAGCGATACCGGGTTGACTTGGGTGGACTGCGTGCCGGCGAGGTGTGAGTGACCTTCGAACCGGGAGTCCGTTGATGATGCGGCGGCGCGCGATCAGTGAGTCGATCGGCGGTGAGACGTGTCGCGGCGACCAGTGAGTCGGTCGGCGATGACTGAGAGTCGGTGCGAGGAATGAGGTTTGCGGTTGCTTCTTCGATATGGTAGCGGTTGATGTGGTTGTTGCGGATGCGGTTGTTGCAGTTGCGGTTTCGTTGTTCTTGTTGCGTGTTCTTCAGTTGTTGTGTGCCCTCTGGTGGTGAATGGTGAAATCACGTCGGGGTCACCAATTTAGCGGCGCAGAGGGCAATAGGGAAATTTCCCTCCAGGCAGGTGTTGTGCCTGGGGACCGCTTGTGATCCGAGCGTGTGACGTCAGAAGTTGTATTTATAGAACGCTCGTCGAATGCTCCGTCAGCGTGTGCTATTGCGCGAGTTACGCCATCTGTCGTCAGCTACCGAAGACCGCTATCGAAGACCGCTACATGCTTAACCCGTTACACGTTTAATAAAATTAACAAATAGATAATAATATATCAAAGAAGTTGAAAACCAAATGTTTATACAAAGTTTTATACCTACAGGATATTCCCAAATCCAAATATTTCAAATACTTATTCAAAATATAACATTATCTTTCCTCGAAATATCACATTCGATAGCGCTATTCCAGAGGAGTGTTCCACCGTTACTGCATTTTTCGCGATCCATTGAATCCTCAGTGAACAACAATAAAGCTAGCGGATCTCACAGATAGAGCGCAATATTCCGCGTTTTCCAAATGTTACGTACCGCGTGCGGGCGACGTTGTAGAAAGAACAATGTACGATTTACATTCGGTTTGAAATTATTAAATAAACCGTGTTTCATTTAGGTTTACAAAGGAACATTTTGCGTTGAATTTTCCATTCAATAATGAAGTAGTTGTGAGAACTTGAAAAGCATCGTTAGATATCTCAATGAGAGTTCTCTAGTTTTTTTTAGGGTTCCGTACCCAAAGGGTAAAAAAAGAACCCTATTACTGAGAGTTCGCCATCCGTCCATCCATCCGTCAAGCACCAGGTTGTATCTCTTGAAACGTCATAGCTACAGACTTGTAATTTGACACCTCTGATGTTAGGTAAGTTTTTCTGATCGACAATGTTCACAAGAAGTCACTGACGGGCGCGAAAATTCAAATTTTATTTAGTTTTTTGCTCATAGTGGGCTAATTATACATCGAAGATTAATGGCAATGTGTTTTGCGAGCACAGAATTTATGCATCTACATGTTTTTAATAAAAACTCTGCTCAACAATACTCATTTACTTCATATTGGTTCCCGATAGCTCGAAATCTGGGAAACTGCAAAAAGTTATCTTTCGGGAACCAATATGAGCTAAGTGGGAACTTTCGAGCAAAGTTTCTATTAGAAACATGTAGATGCATAAAAAGTAGGCCCGCAAAATGCATTGCCATAAATCTAAATTGTTTAGTTAGTCTAACATTTGCGAAAAACGAAATAAAATTTGAATTTCGCGGGCTGGTAGGGCCGCAACACCTTAAATAATATGGTTCTTCATAACCGGAGGAACAAAATCCGAAAGCCGAACTGAGTAGAATGAAGCACTGATCTAGATAGTAAAAGCACTGCAATGCGGACATGACCTTCAGTAATGAAGAATTCGACCTACGAGGAAGATTCGTAGCTGTACTTTTGACAAGGGTCCGACAGTTGTATTTGGGACAGTAGAGGCACGTGAACACACCTGAAAACGTGTATGTATTAGATTCATTGTGTAATATGTTACCGTACTGAATAGTAAACTAAAGAACTCAATATTTATGTAGCTGGAGTAACAGACGTAAAGACACATTATTTAGTCTAGTACTCAGTCCCCTGCTTGTAACATATTACTTTAGAGTTTCTCCATATTTTGTTACTAACTTCAGATCAGTGTAACGTGTGTGTAACACTGGTATTAAGTAAGTAACAAAATAATTTAGTTCCTAGTCTTAATTTAGAAAGTTATAATAGATCCCTAATGTAAATGTGTACGCGACAAATGGACGAGTTGAAATTTTTTTTTTACATTTTGTATTATTAATGAATTTCATCAGCAATCGACTGAAGGACGACCTCCGTGGTTGAGTGGTTAGCGTGCCGGTTTTCAAGGCGCCGCCATCTCTGAGGTTCCGGGTTCGATCCCCGGTCGGGGCAATGTAGAAAAATAAGTTGTCTACATTATCTCGGGTCTGGGTGTTGTGGTACCTTCGTTGTTTCTACTTACTAAGGGATCGGAGCAATGTATATGATGTTGTCCAAAAAAAAACCTAGAAATAGAATGTATGAGTCGACTACGCCTGCAGCTTATTTTGATGATACCTAATGCTTTTGGTCTAGAAAAGTACAGAAAGAATATATCCGGATGCAATAATATACGGAAACCAACTAATTTGTAGCAGTGGTCATAATAACTGCGAAGCAATACGCTCCGCACGTGACCACGATACATATTAGCGGTTTAGATACAATTGCTTCTGCTGCAATGGCGTAAATGAAAGACTTCATTTCTAAAGAGAATGGTAGAAGAGCGAAAATATAGAGGTATGTTATTGTGCTTTCAGCCTTGATTAATGAGTAGTTTATTCTTGCGTTCGTTTCAACCGACGGACGTCCTTTAAAAGACCTCCTGCAATGATTGCCAGCCCACACGGTCCTGTGCTACTCTATCCAGTGAATTCCCGCGGCAATTATTTTAATGTCGTCAGTCCATTTAGATGGAGAATCGTATCGCGAAGCTGAAGTGGCTATGGGCTCGTAGGACCAACTGGCGTTTGGGACCGAAGGTGCTGGAATAGCGACTCCACATGGGAGTAGGTTATTGCTATCATAAAGTACTTTAAAGATGTATATTTTATCAAGCATTTGCTCTTCCCTCTCTTACGAATACATTATGTGCTTATTACAAAATACTACATTTTTATTTTTACTAAAAAACTTTTATCAAAGAATTGTTCTAAGCAATTATAATCACGCATACAACATGATTAAAATTCACTGCAGTTTCAGATAAAAAAAAAGGTGAAAAATTGGAGCAATGGAAACCTTGGTTTTCTTGGTCGAGAACATTTTTCCCAATGATGTCTCTATCTCTAGAAGAATTTAGATTAGAGAGTCAAAATACCTTGAAATTAAATTAAATTAAATTGATTAAAATTAATCGATTATAAAGTAATTCTATTGGATATAAAACCTTTAGTAGGTTAGTAATCATTATCGCATAGTCGGCCCGTTAACATGTATTTGTTTCAAGCACAGTTAAAGATGAAGCAAAATTTGCTGTAGTTACTACTTTCTTTACTTTACTTCTTTCCGTATGCCACACAAGTTTTACCCTAACACAAAAGCATCATCACCTCGGAATATAATATGACTCTGCAAATATACCCAACAATGAAAGTTACTAAATAATTCACAAAAAAAAAGCTGTTAAAATTATATTATCTCAAGATCGACGTAATACATCAACGTTCGTTACATCGACACTCATCAGTTATCAATCAATTAGCCATTGGAGTTCATCTACTCTACACGCAAATACATCATTATAATAATATTGTTTTGTAATATCGTATTGCATCGAAAATAAACACAATTTTTCTTAGTTGTGAACCTGTTTTTATTGAAAATGCTACTATAAAACTTTTCGCTAACTTATTGTTACTACGTACAAGTACTATAATTTTTATTGGACTGTTAATATACTCTTAATTTGAGCAAAATACTAGAAACAAAAAGAACGTTGGACTAACGTTCACAACTAATTAAAAAGGACGACAGTAATTCGGGTCTCATCCCCGACGAAAGGAAGACAAATTAGTGTGTGTATGTGTGTAAGTACAGTGTCCGAAATTGAGTTTAGTAATTTTCTTTATGAATGAATGTGTCAAATGAAGATAGCATGTTAATTTTTAATTAACACTTGCAAATCTAACATAGGGCTGATTTTTTATCGCTAGATTTTAATTAAGGAATATATAATATGGTATGTACTAGTCTATAAAATTGTGGAGCGAAAGACTTTTGTAGGAGATAATATATATATTCATGTATGTATTATATAATAATAATAATAATTAATATATTTATTCATGTATGTATGTATTAATTATAAATATTCTTTAGCAGAATTAATAAGTATCACATGATTTTGAATCCAATCTGAGTTACTTTAGAAGAATAAAATATTACTGCTTCGGGAAAACATAGGTACGTAGTAGAAACTAGAAAGTAAGGTCTTTTTCAGTAGTCTTTTTAAGTAAGTCAGATCCAATAGTTTACCATCAGCTCCAGAAACATTACTGTGAATTCAGCATATAGGCCAATTTTTCTTTTAATCTGTAACGCAAACTCCTTCGTATGGAGAAACGGGGATTCTCTATTAACGGCAAAGGCCTGAAATACCCTCCCAAGCACTGTCTTTCTTGCCACTTACGACTTGGGCACTTTCAAATCAAGAGTGAATAGGCATCTCATAGGCAAGCGCGCCACCGTAGAAGTTAGACTGTATCATCACTTTCCATCAGGTGTAATCATAGTCAAGCGTTGTGTCAACTGTCTGTGGCCGCTGGCGGGAGCACGATTCAAGGGAATGTACATTATCGCAACAACAGTCCAGTCCTAATTTAAGGTATATATTTCAGAAGTATTTTTTTTTTATTTAGTAAAAAATTTCTAAAAGCGCTCTGTAAACTTTAAAAGCATAATCATCTGACACGTTTCCGTGACACTTGTGCCGAGTCACGGCGGGACATTTCGCTTTTCGTCCATTCAGGGTGTGTTTAAAAAGCAGTTCATTTACTCCTTAATATCAGCTGCAATCCATCACTGACAACCTAGCCGGTGGAGCGGTACCGACGATTCGATATAAAAAATTTAGAAAGGTATCAATTTCATTCTTTATTATAAGTGTAGTATACGACCCAGGGCCGATTTTCAATCAATTCAATCGCTAGATAAACGTTAACTAAGGAATAAATATGACGTTTTGACAGATTTCATATGGCATATGTTTCTTCCTCAGAGAGTTTGTCTGGCGATTGAAAAATCAGCCCTCAGTTTAATTAATTACTTTAAACTAACAACCGGTATAATTTATGGTTAAAAAAAGTTCTTTTTTTTTTTTTGGATTAATGAATAAATAATATACAAAATAGTAAAAGGCTTTCAAGAATTTTAAAAATAACATCACTCAATCAATAAGTTTAACAATAGTTGAGCTATCCAATTTGTATACAGATATAATCATCATTGACTTTTTAACATTCTGTATATTTCTTAACATAAGACATTTGTTGCAAGCCAAAGCCTACATAATTAATGAAAAAATATTTTTACAAAATTTGAGTGGAATGGTCGACCATGCTATAGCCGCTATAGCCAAGTACGTTAACCCACCTGTAAATTATTCATGCTATATCAATATCCTCAAAGGAGTGCTATTTAAAATTATAAAGAACTTTACGCTAAATTTTGACGACGTTATTCTTCCAATGGCGAGAGTGAAGAGTAATTTTTGGGCATCCCGAAAACTAGTCGTCATTCGCACATCGTCACTTGCTAGGCAATATAAATCATTCACGTAATGAAAGTGACTTATGTTGTAGCCTAGTAAATGAAAGTAGTGGTAATGTATACCTATTTACAATCTGACAAGGGTCTGACAGTTGTAAGGGACAGGAGTAGCGACTGGACGGGGTACCTGTGAAAGTACGGTTCAGTTTACTCTAAATTGTAAACAATGTGGATTCTGATAACGATTTATTGCATAACTGGGAGGGATTTATCACCGATATATTTAAGTTCATCATTATCATCATCTTTATTCCAATTACCCTCTACTAAACACGTATCTTTTGTCAACTTAAGAAGTTCTATAATGAGAATTTTCATGAAAATTTTCAAGAAAAAGTATTCACATGGTAGGTAATATTTTAGTCTTTGTTCTCATAATTTCAAAACGTATTTAAAGTATAAATATGAAACTTCCTCGTAGAGTATGGTTAAATGTTATATTATTCATAATCGACATGTTGAATAACGATAGAACAAAGAAGGTCTAAAATTTTCCGCTTGTCAATAATATCGTCTACATGAATTTAATAACACAGTATCACAAACGTGTTATATTCCACACGTAGGGAACGAAATCTTATTATTATAAGCATTTCTCGTCGTGCTTTGAAATAAATCTTCTTACATTTTTTTTTGGGTTCTGTACTTATGAAGAAAAACGAAACCCGTATGAATACACAGCTCTCTATCTGTCCGCCTATCATGCGCAACTTCAGAATTGATATCCTTTAGAATAGAAATTTGATTGATAGAATTGATATAACTTTAGATTATTGACCTATCGCTTTATTAATTTCTCGGTCACAAAATTAAGTTTGGCCGGCTAAACAGATCATCTAGTAATTTTTCATTAGTGTCTGTTGAATGACAACATTTCAGTGTTTAACTTAACAGCGGTTTAATGCTTTTACCGACAGTAAATGTAAATATGAATGAATTGCCATGCCCATAGGGACCTAATAACTATTATGTCCACTATATTATGTACATTGTATATCTATAAAAAGATAACAAAAGAAGGCAAAACCGTATTTATTCTGGTACAGAACCCTACGTGTGTGTGTCTTATTGGCACAATTGGCCGGGCTACACAATATAACGTCATATCATATTGTATACAATATGTTATTATCCTTGTATACAATACTGCGTTTACAAAGATAATGGAATTTACTGTTTCTTCTTTCGTAGTTCGTGCTACTAACGTAAAATAAATATAGCTAAAATTAGTTTTTTTTAACTCCATATCGCTTTTTCAAGGTTCTTCTTTACATGTTCCAGTAGCTTAACAGAAATAAAAGACTTAAATATATATTTTCACTCGGTAACGAATGAATGTACACAATTTAAAAATTTACCTTTCTTTACTCACTCCTGTTCGTTGTCTGCTTGTGTAAAAGTTTTATAAAGTTCGTATTATAAGCCATGGAAATTAAATCGATAATATTACGAGATAAAAGTCTCATTCATATACCTATAGTTTGTCAAAAAATAGAGGCGGCGGTAAAATAATTTGGACCATTTAAAGCAGGAAATATATTATTCACGATTTCAAAATTAGTGATGCAATTTTAACCATTAAAAACAAGATAGTTTTACTTGAACAATGCAAGAAAAAGATCTTACTTGCCATGTTGTATAAAATCGCAACATCAAATTCCTAACATCAGTTTGTAGTAGAAATAAATTACACGCGATACGTTTCGCACTTTAAAGGCGATATATCCTGATCCAAACTGACATCGTTTCAACCTCCGCAGCGACTTAACGATGTATTTTCCTTTTAACCACCTTGCCAACAACCAGTATAAGGATATTATGTACTCATAAAATGAAATGGAGTAATACCATAACCTAAAGCCAAACCGCATTCGTCGAGAAGAGATAGGCAACATTTTTTTATATCGACACAGTTTTTTTTTTTTTTATTATTATTAGCTTATTCTAATTAGGTACTATACAAATCTTGCCCGCGTGGAATGGTGCCAAGAATACTGGCTGTATTTCCGCGTTGAACAGCTAGGCTGATACGTTGCGCGAAAAATGAGCCAGCCCTTCTGTCACCAGTTGAGGCTATTAACCGCGGGGAAAAGCAGTTTTGATATTAAAAGAATTATGTACTATGTCGATGGAATTATGAATGCCGACGGAAGTAAGAAGAAAAACCTCTTGTACTGAGGTGTCGGTTACGGTTAAAGATCACTAAAAACCGCGGGCTAACGGATAAAATCTACGAGTTTGTTTTCTACATTCGACAGCTCATATGCCCCCCCCTACTCGCAGTCTAATGTGTAGACAGCTAATATGCGACCCCCTCACAACAAGAGTATCTTCATTTCAAACATCAAAACCCGTTCAGCATTTATGTGGAAGAGATAATAGTATGGGTACATCCATCCATCCATCATAAGAGAATACATCCATCCATCATCGAAATGGTGATGTTCAGATATGAATTTATAAACCACATAGTAAAGCCATCAGATCTTTGTAAAACACGGCGACAGTAAAAGGTTCAATTGTTATACATGTTACGCACAAAACTTACACCTTGTCTTCATTGTAGAGGGAATCTCTGCAGAACAAAAATTCAGCTTCTTTTGGGCCAAGGCTTTCGGCCGAGCGTTAATTATATCAGTACTTTTTTTTATTAGATTGATGCAGATTATGTTAAGTGTGCAGTTACTCAAGCAGAATGAAGTAGCTACATCATTTTGGAAGCGCAGAGTTATTAGATGAACGTAATTATATAGATCACTGCACAGAATTCCAATAAAACTAGGCGAATGCTTCGTTAGATGCAATACATATTAATCTGAGTATGTATATTATGAAATAAATATCCACGTGTTTTAAATTTTTTAGACCATAATTCTGAATTGTTCGAAACAAAGCATCGTTTTTAGAGAAAAAAGGTACCTATTTAAACTAATTTAGTTAAAAGATAACTCAAAAAATCTAAAAATCCTTGCTACCAAATTAGTTTAAATACCTACCTCTTAAAGTTTGAATTAATGTGTCGAATAAAAATTCTGTAAGTTGCATACCTAATTAAATATAGTTAGAACCTTCGTGAAATTGTTTTAAGTATTTATAACCATATACATTTATCACAAAAATATCGACTTTTTACAAGAGCCTGTACGTTAGACCTATGTGCAATAAAGATTATATTTTGAAGTTTTAAGTTAATTATCATAATTTATAACCTCGTGTCTTCACTCATTCTTATCTTTGATTCGCCATAGCAATAAAACAAATGAAATAGCGTTCTCGTTGGTTAGACGTTCAGATCCTCCAGTATTATCCCTCGGGGTATCCTGTAATCAGAGTAGTGTATTTGTCCAATACAGAGATAAAACGACTGGATATTTATTGGCCGTCGTCGCGAACGTTAAAGGGGCGACGTCATTAAGCTTATATGGAGGTCGGGACGAGGTCAGCAAGGATCGGAATATATTGCTGTTTTAGATCAAGATATAAGCGTCTTTACGAGTATATATTTAGTGGAATCACCCGCAACTGCGTTCAGCTTGTGTTCGGGAAATACGTCGAAGTGTAACTCGTAAGAAGAGCCGCATGCACGAAATTTTCAATTACGAGTAGTTACATAGCTATCTACTATAAATGGAAATTGGTACGCAACGAAAGTGGTGGCAAAGGTATTACTTACTTAAATGTCCTAAGAGAAATAAATTTAGTTGCTCTAAAATTTACAGCTGGTCTTGAAGTTTCAGACTTTAAAAGTTTAACTCAGCGATGATTCCACGGAAGACCAGCATTTTGAGTACACGCTGAAAGTATTTATTCTAAATTTAAAAATAGACAAAAGATTTTGCTAGTTGCGTATGTTTTATTTAAGAATCTATAGAAGCTTTTGCGGCTCCAACAGCTCCAAGCGAGATTTTATTACATTAATGGCTTCAAGGTTTTGTAATATGTTCTAAAAAATATACATTACTTAGAGCAATGTGTACCTTGCCTTGTCGGTAATACGTCCTATTACTTATTCTGTACAAATTAACGAAGCATGCAGCGCACTCAGGTTAAGCCATAGCTTCAATTGCTCCGATGTAGAGTAATATTCTCCTGTACGTACTGTGGTCATTCATCTTGCATTACCTTATACGTACCTAGTGGATTATTAAGCAATAATAGCCAGCACTTTCGGACTTCTACTTCCTAACAGGGGTTAGGAATTAAAATCATGCAATGTTTTATACGTAGCTACTAGCTATACGTGATAATAAGCGATGATGCAGCCGAAGATTTTATCGTATTAACTTAGAAGGAATAGCTTGGAAGGAACGGTTTCTACACAGCATTGGGCCTGAACGCTTCGCTTCAATCACTCCATGAATGGCTTGGCGGTGCGTCTTGAAGGGTGATTAGCCACGACCAACCCCTAGATTGTCTAAGAAAAACCTATTCATCGTTATCGTAATCATTTACTAAGTTTGCGTGCTGATTAGGTTCCTGATTTGCGTCAGTCAATCGCCTGGCAGAATTCGCTAGCAATTACGATAACGATGAATACGTTTTTCTTACGCAATCACACCCCAGAGGGGTTAGTACAGGTTTTTATACGAATTTCGAGTCGACTTGCAACGCACTAACGAATCGAATTCCTCCATAAATTTATAACCAAAGCCACATATGGACAATCACTGACATGCGGCTGTCAATAGATGGCGCTGGTTGTAAATGTATGGAGGCATGTTCTGACTTCTCAGACCTGAGGCAAATAACAAATAATAAAATTCTCAAGTTTGCCCGAATCGGGCATTGAACCCGAAAACTCCCATTCGAACCCGATAGCGCACCATTGCGACAGGGAGGTCATCAAAAATGACTTTTCGGAGTTAAAAATAGGTATATGCGTTTGTAGAACTGAATATCACTTTTTTAAAGATAAAGGAAAACACAACGAGGCTACCAGAGAACCTAAGTTTTGCTCTCCTCAATTTTCTATGGCTGTGTTAACCCTACTAACCGGCATCTTATCAGGGCAGTAAGGCATGGCCAATTAATCATTTAATTCCCTCTTATTCCGAGAGGAGATCCGTGCTCGTGGGCTATAAAAAGTATTGAGGCCATTAGACTGAACAATTTTATTATAATCAATTTAATAAGTACGTTATTTTTAAACTATACAAGTTACTCGTTGACTGCGATTTCACCTGATGGTAAGTGATGATGACGCCGAAGATGTTAACGTACTAACTTGGAAGGGGTAAGTAAAGTCACACCAGTGGTTTCTACACAGCATCGTACCGGAATGCTAAATTGCTTGGCGAAACGTCTTTGTTGGTAGGGTGGTAACTAGCCACGGCCGAAGCCTCCCACCAGACCAGACTATAGAGCCAATTTAGAAATTATAAAATTCCAAAGTGGTCCGTGGTGGGACTCAAACCCGCGACCTCCCACTCGAATTTGGGCGCGCGTCCCCTGCGCTAGGGAGGTTGTTAGGGAGGGAGGAGGTCTGGGAGGTACCTACGTAAAGAGCACTGACATATCTACAAATCTTACGTAGGTCTGCTAGGTCTGGTCTGGTGGGAGGCTCCGGCCGTGGCTAGTTACCACCCTACCAGCAAAGACGTACCGCCAAGCGATTTAGCGTTCCGGTGCGATGCTGTGTAGAAACCGTTGGAGTGACATAACTTACCCCCTCCAAGTTAGTACGCTAACATCTTCGGCTGCATCATCACTTACCATCAGGTAAGATCGCAGTTAAGTACTAACTTGTATAGCGTAAAAAAAAGAAACATATAATCTTGATTACACGTGATTAGCTAAATCTATCCATTACATACGAGTAGATAGTCTAAATGAGCCATTCATCCGACCCCAGCTTTGAGGTTCAATACTGCATTAATGAGCTCTTGCATTTATGTGCCCATTTAAACAGCACACCCAACATGGATTAGTTGCTACAAATAATATATCTATTACTGGAAAGTTCTAACAAAATCGGTTCTGCAATTTTTTAAAACGACTAGTCAGTACTTGATTGGAATTGATGTTATGTTTGAAGAATTAATTTTGTTAATGTACCGCAAACTAACTTTGTTTGTAGAATTATTTAAGTATTTAAATAAGGGTTCCGTTTTTTGCCATTTGGCTACGGAACCCTAAAAAGTTGGTATACTAATAAGAGTGTTGATTTCATGTCGATAGCTTAAACAGTAACTGAAATAATAATCGAGTATAAATTTGTACCATAAGGGTTTCATTTTACCATTTTGATATCTATCCGCAATAATCCTCCCCTGACTTCGCCTGACTTTAAAATTACTTGAAACTGTCGGTTCTTTTTTATTATTTTTGTTGAAGTGGCGCTAACGTGATCTATATATTTTGAAGTCGGTTACAATGGTCTACTTGTGAGAAAGAGGATCGATTGACACCCCATTTATCAAAGTCGACCTAATAGGGGCGACCGACATAGTGGGATATCTTAGGTTTTAATTTATAAAAGCTACATTATAATAGAGGACATAATTTTTTTAAGGATAAAAAGTACCCTGTGTAAATTCAGGATTTAATATGCTGTGTTTTCATGAATAATTGCAACAACATTAGGTCAGTAATTGCAGCTTTAAACGGTAAGAAACAAACATAAAACGTCGTCTTTATATTCTAAAACAGTTTCAAATGTAAGTATGTCTTTTACAAGTTCTGATATACCTAATTATATATAATTAATTTATGGCTTATTTTCACAAATATTTAATCAAATTTCAAGTCAGCAACTGCTTGCGATTGCGGTAATCACACCCAAAGATGTCTATGGATCTATCGGTTGAAGAAGGTCTATAGGATTGATTTTGCGATATCTCTGCGATGCTGTGTAGCAACACAGCATCGCAGAGATATCGCAATGTTTCATACAATCCCTAATAGTCCTTCTTACTTACTTGATGTGCAAAGAAATGACGAAGTCATAGACAATCGCTCGACTTCGAATTGGTGTAGGTACCTACATTAAAAAGTATTTCACTCTTTGTAGTGGCATTTGAAGTTGGTTTTTTGGAAAGCATTTCCTATTTTTATTTTTTACTTTTTAGTGGAAAACAATAAAATGCACAAGGCGTTGTAAAAATACCAAAATCGCTTGAGGTGTGTTCATAAAATCTGAAGAGATCCCTCAATTTCACCAAGATCCCATCATCAGACCCTGACTTGATGACTTTAGTCATCAAATCAGTAACTGCTAGCAAATGCACCAGTAAATAAAAAAAATACCCAACTCGCTTAAAGTATACTAGCGAAATTTGAAGAGTTCCCTCGATTTCACCAAGATCCCATCATCAGACCCTGACTTGATGACTTTAGTCATCAAATCAGTATCTGCTAGCAAATGCACCAGTAACTTTAAAAAATATCCAATTCGCTTAAAGTATACTAGCAAAATTTGAAGAGTTCCCTCGATTTCACCAAGTTCCCATGATCAGATCCTGACCTGATGACCATAGGACAACTTAGAATATATTACTCTTTCAAATAATACCCAAATTGTTTCAAGTGTCCATATAAAATTTGAAGAGTTTCCTCGATTTCTCCAGGATCCCATCATCAGATCCTGACCTGATTAAAATGGGACCATCTGGAAACTATACCCTTTTAAACAAAAAAGAATTTTTCAAATCGGTCCACGCGTCTTCGAGTAATCGGTGAACATACATAGATAAAAAAAAAATTCCGACGAATTGAGAACCTCCTCCTTTTTTTGAAGTCGGTTAATAAACAGGAGAAGGCCACAATTTTTTATCACACAGTCGGATACAAATCAAAACACAAATGCCTAGATTCAGTGCCTGTACATTGTGTCGATGAAATCTATGTTATCCCTTACTCTTATTAGAAGAAAAAGCAAAAAATATAATATTCCTACAAAAGTTACAAAGTATAGTCTACACTGCTGATTATAGACTGTAATGTGTGGAAAGTGGCTAAATTATAGAACATTTCAAACCTACTCGTAATTATGGAAATATATGTATATAGAAGGTAAAAGGCATCCGTAATTATATCTTACATTCTTCAGCCGCGATAATAGCTGTATGTTTAGGGTTCTATACCAAAATGGTAAAAATTGAACCCCTATACTCTCTCCAACTAGCATAATACTTTTGTCACAAAGTTAGGTTTGGGGTTCGCCAAGAAAAGTACCTATTTATACTGGTAAATTCAATGAACAAAAGTGTTTATTTTAACGTTTTACTTCTTTTAAAGTATTGGTAGTAATATTTATACCCTTGGTACGCAAGTGTAACTCGCACTTGGCAGTTTTTTTTAAGATATCAATTTTATTATTACAATTGTTTACTTCGATATGTTGTGTTAATGGTTTTATAATTACGATCAGAAATAATTACCAAATAGACGTCGATTTCTAATATCCGATGCCAGTGTAATTATTTTAAAAGTATAGTTCATCAAATTGAAATAACAGTAATTTATACCTGGCATATTTTCCAACGTATAATTAGTGTGGTATTTAAGAATTTGGCCTCAAGTTAGGCGGATCCATGGTTCGAATCCCTGTCACATACTTTTGACTTTTCGAAATCAATATTGAGCAGAAATTCATTCGTTCGTAATTATGAGCAGTAAGCAATTCGTGAAAATCCTCTTACACTCTATCCATTATTTTTTTTGACACAAGGACAGATATACCAATAGCGAGGGACCAGAGAGAGACAAACGTAGAGTGGTTCCTCGTTATTGCTATACTGTCTCATGTGTCAATAAAAACAAAGGAATGGACAGAGTGTAAGAGGATTTTCAAGAAAATACCCACCCAGGGCGGTAACACTTATATGTAATTTTTGATACCATACCATTAAAAAAACACTTTGTTAGCCTTTCGTCTCAGTACTGTCACCTTAAAATTTCACAAAATCTTCATTGAGTCACTTATCGGCAATGAAAATCATCGTGTAGAAAGTTATATGCATGATAATTTTCATTAATATTGATAAAAGTTGTTGAAGCGTGTACGTGCTTGGCCAACGTGGTAACCTATGGTCAAAAAGGGCTGCCCGCGGAACTCAAATTTTATTTGTTTTTTTTTTTGAGTTTATAACACACATTACGTCGGCCAATACTAAGTAAGTGCGGGAATGGCAGTACCATATTCAAAATATGTTTATATTTTAAGTGTTTATGACGTAAGGAAATTAGTCTGAGATTCGACCATAAATTAATTAATCTTACTCTTTTCATTCTCGGACTTATTTATGAAACTGGACACTTTTCGCTATAAGATTTTGATATTAAAACGTAAAGATGATACTGCGTAATGTATATACTTTTATGAGATAATACTACTGCTATGCCAAATTATCTTACAAATTATGAAAACCCTCAAAAATAATGAACTTTCGCCTATCTTTTCGCCTTAACGCTAACATTAATTAATTACAGGATATGTTGATGCCCGTGTTTAAAAAATAAAATATTTCCAACAAATTTCCGATGATTTATTCAAGTATTGTCTGAAGTCAACAAACAGTGCTCCATAAACGTTGTCTGTACACTTATATAAAAATATATATACACGAGTCCTTACACGTTAAACGCTAACAGGCATTTATAGGTACATTTATTATACACAAATATTAACCGCTTCATTTTATATAGGGTATATTGGGCAGCGCATCCGGGTGTCTCCGGTGATGGTTCCCGTGATGCCTGAGATGTATGACAGCTTCCCTCATTTTCTGTTCTCTCAACGCCCTTATGTATTCCTCGTCTATGGAATGTCTATTCTTTCCCTTCGACACCGGCTTATTAACGCCCCTATCACTGTCTTTGAATAAAACACACCACAGCGACTTGTCCTTATTATCCCACAACAATGACTTGGTGTACTCCTTCAACCGCCTGCTATTCTCCTCCACACGGCGCATCGCTATCTCGATTTTAATCAAGTCCTTGTAATGATCCGATACGGTCGGCGTACTCGCGTTATTGCTTTCCTGTCGCACGCTTATATTAATTCTCGACAAGTAATAATTCTCATACTGGCTGGCCGAGCTTTTAGTTCGCAACAACCACACTACACTGGCGATGAACGAGCACGACACGACGAATGTTAGTACGAGTAAAGTCAGTCTCGATACTGCGCTTTGGGACGCACAACTCATATCACTTTTTGTTTACGTTTAGCCACGTACAGTGCAGGCTCGCACATAACGCGTAGCGATCGCTACGAGTGGCTACGGCGTCCGCTCGCTCCGTGCAGCCGCTACGAACTGGCGTAGCTTATGGAGCGAGGTTGGAGCGGCGCTCGGCGCAGTCCCTGTTTGTACCTATCCAGTATCCACCGTAATTTTGCAGTCCGGAGCCGTATCCGAAATGCAGACGGCCTCGAATCTCTTTGTGCGAGGTTCCTTTACGCCACTATAAAAATTTTTGGACGTGAATTTTTTAACAGCAATACAAATAATAAAAGCGAACAACAATGTAGCGGTTATTCAGTAACACATAAAATATTTTTGCAAATCTCCTCGCCATGTACGTTGAAGGATTTAAAAATTTAGATATGTATTCGTTATGTGAGAGATAAGCTATGATAAGAGAAATTGGGTCGATGTTAAGCGTATTTTCGTAATACGGCTGGAAAAGCGTGGACGATAACGATCTCGTCGCCACTGCAATTATATGGGTGGCGCTTTGTGTCAAAAGAAAAAAAGCTACACTTTACGAAATTACCGAGTAAATATTCCTTTGTATTAGCCGGAGTTGGCGGACGTTTTTCACGAATTGGACTTATTTCAGTCGTCAATCTACATAATTTTGTCTCTGTTTTCTTCTTGACAAAGCGGAAAAAGGTTCGCTGGAGATAAAAATAAGCCAATCATAAAATAAATTAGACATAAGTAATGGAAGAGGGCGGAAATTCTCGTTTTTCCAAATTCCGTCATAATTTAATTACAAGATTTCTTTCTTTCATAAGCCTTGTTATTATAATCTCTATACTATCTCAAACGACAATCCAACTCTTTTTTTAAGTACATTAGTACATATTTGAGAATATTTCAGCTAAAATTTGAAAGACGACAAACAAGGCAGACATTAAGGCAGTCCATAAGCGGCAATATCTGGCCGCATAGCAACTATTTATGAAACCGTAGGCACGTTAAACACGATAGGCATAGCAGATTTCTTACCATTTCAAGTGTACGATACGATAACAATTCTAATTTTATCTTACCTATTCTAAAACAAAACTTGGTTTCAGAGGATAGCTTGAGAAAGACGTGCTTTTGAAGATATAAGGGCTAGAAGTTTGCCCTTTAGAAAAAAGCTATCTTTTTATTCTAACTACTACACCATATTATCATGTGACAACTCCATAAGCAATGCAGATCTTTAGATAGTTTTATCAAACTTCAATCTAGCCTAACTTGAACTTACATACTAAGAATAGTATGACACGACTTAAAACGAAGTTTACGAGTAATCCAACGAGCACTAAACTACGAAGAAAGCCCACAACAAACTGGCTGAGTTTGCAACTTATATTAAAAAATAAACATCTAATCGTTTCATAACGGCCTATAGGAAGACCTTTTTGTAAATTTAAAGAAATTTTATAATAATCTTTGATAAACAAACGTTCAAGTTTATAATATTTAAGGGATCTTATATAATAACATATTTGAACATTAAACACGCAAGGGAAAGATTTTTTTACATAGGCTATTAAAGTAAAGGTAAAACCTTTTTTTAAAGTAAAGGTAAAAACCTTTACTTTAATAGCTTATAAAAAAATCTTTCACAAACACGATTTTAATCGCATGGTATAAAATATTATAGACTTAAACCTTTATAGGCGAATCCATATTTAGCTTGGAAATTCTACTCGGAATATGTAGAGCCTGTGATAACCAAAACTGTCAGAGACTCAAATAGCTTGTTGTATAAACAAGCTGCGACCGACGTTATAGTGAATACTATATACAACGCTAAATAATATTACAATATTGAATATTTGAAATATTTTGAGCTTACCACAAAATAGAAAAAGCCAAGCCAAAGAGGATCATACTAATATAATATTGATTGCTACATAAACACTGGCTGACCTTACAAACGTTGTTTTGTCTTTTAAATTATAGGGGTATGAAAAATAATTGACGTCCTATCGAATGTAAATAAAAGTTTCATAAAAATTAGTCAAGCAATTTTGAAGGAGTTTTGTTACAAACACAAGAATTGTATATTATTTGCGCTTTCTTTCCGAGCGTTTTTGTAACTTATAACGACCGACAAATTATAAAAAATACATTTACCTACATCCATTGTATTCCAATTTCAGATCAAACTAAAAATGGAGATTTTTGATCAAATTTTGAGAAAACTTTCTCTTCTTATTGAGAAAATTTCTTCGAATCGTGGTTTTGCTAATTTAGAATAAAGACACAAATAATTGACATATAAAATTTGAAAGTAAATATTTTTATAGTTTTTAATCAGCTAAAAATTGCTTAGAATTGCTTAGCTAACAAGTACGACCGGACAAGTACCACCCTAGAGTCAGCAGTAGTCGCGAAACAATTAGTAATACACAGAAGCCATCTACATTATTGGCAAAGACGTAAATGTACGAGCACAACCTATGAGATTGCAATCCGATTGCATGGGATCATCCATGGGATGCATGCATTTAAAATGAGGTTAACGTCACATCTCGTCATTAATATTAAGAATAAACGAAAGTTTATAAATTAATTTATTTATGTTATTTATTGTTTTTGCATTAATAAAGGGAACTAGAATTAAAAAATAGCATTACGATTTCGACCTTATGAAAGTCTATTTTTATTTTCAGCAATTCCATCAGAATTGCCATACATCACACTTTATCATTAATGACCTTTTAATCTTTTACTTTCATAAAATTCGATTAATTGGCACAATTTCCATTAGTGATTTTTAGAATCCGCTTTGAGTGATTATCTCCTACATACTTACAATCAAACACGTTTGTAGCTAAATGAATCAAAATATAAATATAAATCCAAGTGTTATCAAGTTACGAAGAAACAAAAATTATTTCATGGTTTTTTCCTGTATCCCTTAAAAGCCTGAAACACATTTTATATACTTATATAAAAAATATATTATATTAGTAGTAAAAATTCCGGAGACGTTTGCCAGCGTACGTAGGTAGAGCTCCTGCGTGACCCGTCAACGCCATGTGGGAAAAATGGCTCACCAACGACAAGGATTTAAGCTCCAGCTTCACTATGTGCTTAAATATTATCAAAATTATTTTCAAGAAATACGGGGTTACATTTATTTCTAGAATTTATAAGATATGTCACGACTTATTTCTCTATACCTATTGAATGGAAGCAGGCGTTATTTTGCGCAAATCCATAAGTAGAAGGACATTAATTTGTTTTGCTATAATCCACTTCTTGAAAATAATTTGTATGCTACAGTAAACAGGATCATCGCCAGAATAAAACACCTTACACAATTTTTACAAAAAAATCTTGAACATGCAACATGCAACATACTGTGAAATTTTAGAGTGACGATCTACTATTTCGCATTGTGCAGTTAACATCTTTGAGTGTCTTCAGGTGTCGGGATGAAACGTGTGTTGAATTTATTGACTTGTATAAAGCTAAACTGCGAATTAAATGTCTAGACTCCTAGGCTATTACTTTTTGAGGCTAAAAAATAAAGTATCACTAAAATATTAAACAGTCTAACACCACCCTAAAAACCACGTTGAATTTTATCGCAAGACTCGACCTTGTGATTTCGCAGTTATCCTGTTTTATGATCATAAATTTATGCTCACCCAGTCATCTCCATAATTTCCATCCAGGGTGAGAGGAGGTAAAAAGCACCATCTAATATAAAATACATGATAAGGGGTTTATCGTGGATTCCCTTTTCCTAATATAAAATAAAAGTTCCGAGTGTATAAAATAATATTGTGTTATGATTAGAACTCTAGAATATGTTTAAAAAGATTAATTGGTTCATAAAATTATTAACACAATTCAATGATGGTATTAACCCATAATTATATAGTCTCTCTCTCAACCCAGACAGGTCCCACTGATGGGCACGGGTCTCCTCTCAGACTGAGAGGGGTTTGGCCATAAGCCCACCACGCTGGCCAAGTGCGGGTTGGCGGGCTTCACACACCTACATTTTTGTGAACTCTCAGGCATGCAGGTTTCCTCACGATGTTTTCCTTCACCGTGAAGCAAGTGATATTTAGTTTCCTAAAATACTATTTACACGTTATATTTCATACAAATATTATGTGATTATATATTATTGTATAGTTGAATGGTTGTTTTTCTTTGCCCCATAAAAATTCACAGCGGGATTTTGAAACATTCTAAATATTTTACTTTGATTTCGATAAACTTGTGTACCACAAAAATAGCCAATAAAAACGACGTGTCTAGTTAAACTCATTGAGAAACATTTATCAGCACTCACTATCCGTGGTATACCTATTTTTATAGCATCCCAATAGGTACATTAATATACATACATGAATATTATTTGCATAAGTGAGTATTAATTTCAAATATTTTAATTCATTTTTATCTACTGAATTTTAATGTTTAAGAAGTACATGATGAGGCTTTAGCTTAAATTTTTATATCAATTTTGCTATTTTTTTTTTAATCTTTTACTGTTAAATTTATCTATTTGTAATTTAAATTAAATAGATAATCAATCAAAATATTGAAAAAAAAAAGAAGTACATAATAAATAACAGCTGTGCTATTCTACAAAATGAAATAGCTGCCAGACAGCTGCCAACCCGAATATGACATGCAAAATTGTACTCTATTACAACTGACAAATTCATAGATGCAGAGATGTACGCTCGTCGCTGTTTTGCAGAATAGCACGGCTGATTTACGCACTATCAATGATCAAAAATGGCCCACGAATTTACAGTTTCAGCTTAACAAATTGGTTAAATTGCGAGTGCGTTTTTTCGAGGCTTCGGATAAAATGAATTTCATGATTCATCCGCTCGTAAAATGCATAAAAAATTAAAATTGTATCTGTAGTTCTACTCTACAATGAATTTTCGCACATGAAAAATGACAAATGAACTAAAATCGAAGCGTCGAGGAAAACCCGACAATGAAAATTGAATTTATTGCTCATGAATATGCAAAACCGGATATTATTCCTATCCCGTCCGCTTGTTCGATTATGGCCTTATTGTTTCCACGATCCGATTATTATTATATAGACTATGTCAGATTTCAGTTTGATTGAGCCTATTGTTACTAAACTATCACAAAACACGTTATTCTACGTAAAGATACTCGTGGCTTAGTCTTATAGGCCTAAAGCAGTAACAATAGTGTTACTGCTAAACATAAACAGCTCTTCAACTAAAGATAGATGAGTATAAAATTACGGGGTTCATTACCCGTGCCTGCTTTCGGTTCGGTTGACCTTGTCAAAATTTCGAAAATTCCTTCCTTACTCCTTGTGTTGTTGTAGTCTACGATTTCGCATTGGCAGTCAACCCCTGTAAGCCGAATAATGTCGCGTAGAGTTAGTACGGGTGTTGTACGATTTCGAGTCAACTCGCATCGCACAAACGAATCGAATTCCTCTACACATCAGTTCTACAGCCCATGCCATCTATTGACAGACGAATGTCAGCGACTGTCGACTCGAAATTTGTACAAAAACTTGTATTAACCCTACCGGTGTCGGGACGACACGTGCTTCGAAGAAAGTGTTGAAAGAATTGTGTATGGTAATGTGAGCGTTGTTCCTGCATATTGGCCCATACAGATTCGTTTCGAGTAGCGGATTATAGCAAAACAATTTAATCTGTCCTGCTAAATATGTAGAAGCTTAGCTGTTGTTCAAGCGTAGAAGCTGAAGGTAGAGAAATATATTTTAAATTTCAGCCGAACCTGTTTAAATTTGGCTGAAATTTGGAATATCCTCATGTTTAGTGTTTGCGGCGTGAAGGATTAACAAGCACAAAAATACACAACACACACATACTCGCACGTACTCAGCACACACACACAATACACACACACGCCCATATTATTATTTGCAGTGTGATACCCACCAAATAATTAAAATTGGCCAATAAGAGACGTTGACTCTCATAGGGTAAAAAATGCAAATATTACAATGCCGTTTCGCGCAAGTGGACCTAAACTTAGTAGTACTTGACTGCTATCTAACTTTATGTTGATAGCCGAGATTATAGAGAAACTAGCTGTTGCCCGCGGCTCCGCCCGCGTGAATTACATTTTTTTTACATATACCGTGGAATTCCTTGATTTTTCGCGGGATTCTGGTGTGATGTTATACAGAAACCTGTTCTTACTTTGCACGGGTTATCTTGTGGTGATTTTAAAAACTCCTTTTTCTCAATCATAATATAAAGTTTCATTAATACGTACGTAAAGTGATGATGATAAAATTTGTATGGAATAATCTTTAAAGAACCTCCTTTCTAACAAAGAAAGAATGAACCAAATCGGACAACGCGTTAATGAATTATAAGTAACTAGCTGACCTGGCAAACGTTGTTTTGCCCTTAGGGGTAATAAAAAATAGATAAATTGAGATTTAAACTATCCTATCTCTCAAGTTGGATCGAACTGCACATGGTGTGCGAATTTTATTATAATCGGTTAAGTGGTTTAGGAGTCCATTGAGGACAAACATTGTGACACGAGATTTATATATATTAAGATTACACATTTTGACTTTGATGCCGTCTTCCAGGGAAACCATGATGAATTTTGGGACAAAAAGTATCCTATGTCCTACCTCGGGGTATGAGCTATAATCATGTCAAGTTTCATTTAAATCCATCCAGCGGATTAGCCGTGATGGGCGGTCGTGAAACAGACAGACAGACAGACAGACAGAAAGACAGACAAAAATAAAAAAAATTACAGTTTTGGCTTCAGTATCGACTAAATAGTGTCCTCCAATATTTTTTTTTAAAATATCTTCAATGTACAGAATTTGACCCTTTACAGTTTTATTATAAGTATAGATTATACAATTCCAAAGTGACACTTTCCGGGAATCGAGCCCGGTATTTCCCACGCCTGCCAACTGTGCCAGAAAAGCCGTCAAAGTATTTCTTAAACTTCAATTAAGGTCAACTGGCACAAATGGCTGAAATTTTATAGAACATTCGAATCGAAATTATGTGAAAGGTTCTGGAAAGAATCCAAACGGCAAACGTGCTTAAGATTTGACCTAAAAACGTATGTATGAAACCTGAAAGCACTAAAAGCACTAATATAGTTTTTTAGTCCCCGTTGAAATAAGCTTACTAAAAAAATTCATGAGCTTGCAGACAGAATAATGGAAGTATCTGGGTTTTCATCATTTTGATAGCACCAATATGAACCTATAGGGATGAGCCCGTGTTTTACTATTAACCTTCTTCATACAAGAAAAAAGTAACACCATCTGTCAAAATTACAGTCAATACGACACAATATGAAAAAACCGTTCCTCTGGAAACGCGCGTGCGGACTTATAACATAGTGAAGTGATATGTGACGTGGATTGCGGTCCGTTAACGATACTGCGGTCGGCTTACTATTGACGCCATTGGTGTCAAAACATTCTTTTTTGACACCAGTAAACTGGCGACATTTTTTTGTCCGCCACATCCTGAGCATATGACTTTTTTTTGATACCTTAGGTTTTACGACAATATTGACGTACCTAACCCACACACTTGCAAAATGCACAATGCACATACAGTATCATAATTAGTTAGGTACTTAGGCCATCATTATAATTAGATACTTAAGAAACCTTAGGAGTTTTCTTTATTGCTTTTTCTGTATGTATATTTTTTCTAAATCATGAGGAATTGCAAGAGTCTTTGTCGTTAGGATTACTTATGGTAACGCAAAAAGATTTATTGAAACCGCGGGAACTCTAATTTCTCTTATGAATTAATTTGAATAAAACAGATCGCAGTACTAAAAGGTGGCTAATGAAAAAATATCTTCGGTTATTCAAACAATTTTAAGGTTCCGTACCTCAAAAGGATAAAACGGGTACGATCAATTTGTTATCCGTTTATATCGGGAACTCATGGATGTAGATATGAGACATCTAGTTGAAATTAAACTATATACTCAAGTATATAATCCTTTGAAGCTGCGAAAAACTTCTAAGTTTACGTTAAAAGAGATAAGGTCATAATATATGCCGCAAAAAAAGTATTATATATTTCTACACTTTCAAGAGAATCAAAATTTATAGGCCATACCGTTGATGAAGTGTAAGTAAGAAATACCGCCGTAATAATACTACAAGTAAAAAGAAAAAAATCTATCAATAAAATCATAAAAAAATATTTAAAGGAATAATCTTATGTATCTAAAACTTTGCATTTTACAGAATCCTCGATGGTCGATTTCGACTCGCACTTGTCCTTTTTCTGTATTTCGCAACACGAAGAAAACGCAATTAATTTTCTTTCCCTGATTATGGAAACCAAAATTTGTTATTCATTTCCGATTTACTCGAACGAGAAACACAATTTGCGGATCGCGGGGTGAAATTGAAAAAGTTTCCAGTATTTATTTTGAACGTTTCACGATGCCACGGCCAACCGACATTAAATTATTTTAGCCAGCGCGAAATTGTTGGCGCATCGTTTCAAAACAAAATACAGTATGAAGAGGAGACTTTTTCAAGTCTTTTAGCTTCTTGTATAATGAATGAGGACAGGCTCGAAAGAAAATTAAATAGCCCGCACAATTTATTGCCCAGGCGTATAATAATGTAACTTGGCTTCAAGGAAATTACTGTTAATTTTCAGGAGCTTAGCAGTTTATTTCGTCTATCCCTTTTCTTTAACACCGGACGAAAGTTTCTTTCTGCCTCTTCGTTCAATGCGCGCCTCGCAGATATGAGCATTGGATCAATAACATTTTCAAAATAGGTTGTAGGGAATTCGTTTTAACAAAATTTCCTTGAAATATTTTTAATAAGTAGGTACCTTGCAAACTATAAAAGATAATATGTAGGTTTGTATAGGAACAGAAAATAAAATTTATTAGCAACGAATTCAGAACAAGCCTCCAAAAACCTGCATTCTTGCAGAAATTTTATATAAACTTTGGTCGTTTCGCTTAGCTTAGTTACTGTAAAAGTGAAAAAAATAACTCTGTAGAAACCTTGTACAACTAATAAGGATTCGAAATAAGGCTTTTTCAAAATCACTTATTTTGTTTTTCCCCCCAGTGCATCTTTTACTAGGATTGCGTTAGACTAAACAGCAACCCTGTAGACCATGTCTTCGTTGTACTTGGATCGTCCAGGAAAGATGAATATTTTAACCAAAAAAAACAAACAATCAATCAAACAAAAGAACACACAAACAAACGCAACAACAGCAACGACAAACCTATAAGATTTATTTGTACCAACAGCTATATAAGTTGCACCGTAATAGATGCCTTTGCTTGCCATTCAACACCTTGGAATTCAATCTGCAAAGTGACTCAACAGTCTGGATCACGTACTAAACATATTAATTAATATTAACCGGGACTACAGCACTGCAGGCATGGGCAGTGGACTATTTTCTCCCCAGGGAAAGGACAAAATGTTATACCCTTCTACGTTTTTATCACTTTCCCAGAGCATGGCCGCATGGATGGAGATAAAACTTCCTTGGTCATGTCAGGGATAAAATTCATCCACACGTAACTATTGAAGTTTAAACCCACCTATAAATGAGAAAATCTTTCTGACTTTGATTCGTCCCGTGTTTTTATTTGGTTAAGTGACAAAAACAGGGATTTTCTCCCTTTGCCCTTTGGCCATGGTAGTATTTTTCTTCTATAGAGAGAATAAATTCGGGTGAATACAATTTTATTACCAGCCCATGGGCTGCTTGTATTGTTGACATATACCTTTATTAAAATACCTAACTCATTCATTAATTCATTCACTCTTATAGAATCATCATCGCCCTTGGACCTAGAATCCTGAAATATTGCATATCGTAATGATTTTGGTCATGGAATGATTTTGCGTTGCAAATTCCTAAGGAATAGTATGATATAAATAACTTCTTAAGATTCTTACACAGCATAGCTAGTCGTAATAATAGGTTAGTCTTGTAGCTTATCTGAATGCCCGCCTCTTATTTCTTCGAGCATCCGTCCGGTACCCGCTTGCGCAGTTTTGACTTCTACAGTGTTCAGTGACCGGAAAGCCACACTTGACCACCGGTCGACTCTATAATTTCCATATCATTATACATATATCTATGTACATCTGTTAACCAAACTCGGACTGAATAAAAGCGTTGTTTCTTTAATACAAATACAATAATGATACATCGGCAACGTCCCGCTGAAACAACTGAACCGATTTGGGAGGAATGGAAATTAAAATTTGGATCAGCTAAAAATCAATCCTGAAACCTCCTCCTAAAAAGCCTTAGCGGAAGATGTATCAATAAAATCATTCATCTACATATTTGACAAAATGTTAAGTAAACTATTAGTTCATCGAATAAAATAATCGCTATTTCAAGATCTTGGTAAATCTGCTAAAGCGGACACTACCTTTAGCTCAATTTACTCCATCGGAGAAAATTAAAGTATCGACTACACCGGTGGCTACTGTGGCCCAAGCTATAAGCTGGTGTGCCTGTTGAGTTATTCATTTTAAAAATATCAAAGCCCCAAAAGATCCTGTATCTAAAGTAAAAAGCCATATAAATGGAATTTACAAACCCCGTCGAAGTAAAACAAGGTTTCAAAATACTTACAGACCGCTCACAGTTTGCAATTTTAGTGTCAATCTCTTTCCCTAGACTTCCCAAAACGAAACGTCTGCTGAGATGAAAAATTGGGTCGCGGGCTATACTGTGACCACGGTCTGTGAGACTGCTTGTCCACGTTTCTCCTAGGTACATAAAATACGGCGAGTTTTAGTAGCAGACGTGCCCATAGAAGAATACCTATCTTATACTCAAAAAATTTGGCCCACCTAACTGGAAGACATGTGGTGAAATCAAAAAACTTAAAATGAACTTTAATTACGCTAATGTAAGTTTTGAACCTGGTAATATACTTTCATTGTTCCAAAACACTATGTAATGACTGTCCTCGATATTTGCATATTCCTTGATATTATGCTAATGACGAATTACGCTTATACTCTATGAGGATGAGAAAGATGTGACGTATGTTGAAGCCAAAAATTTCTCAAATATGGCGTCGCAGGTGGTACATTTCGGTACTACTGACAGCACATACGTGTGTTAAAAGTTTTATAGGTAACTTTATTACGAGAATAAATTCCGCGCTCTCCTGTCCACTTGACCAAGAAGCAATCTTCAAAAGTACGCTATTCGACGAAAGCCAGGATACCTAATCGGTATTTATATCAGCTTCGATTTCGATAAATGTTATTTACAAAACACACCTCGGTTTTCTATTGGCGAAGGAGTATTTTGTTTTGAGTATATTACTCGCAATATGGCCCAATTTAGGGTAGGTAGGTTGGGTCTGATGGGATGCTAATGCTGTGATTGCGCATTTTCAAAATGGTATAAAGCAAGCAAAAGGGGCTGCTAAACACCAGTTTACCTGATCTAGTTCGTCAACAAAGTCAACATGATATCGAGTACGTACACAAACACATAACTCACTCATCGTTACTCACTTCCATCATTCCACTCTCTCTCAGCTCACATCTGATAATAAATGGAAATGAGAAACTATCCACCATTAGATGAAAAATGCAGAGCAGAAAAAGTAATAAACTTATTATTCCACAAGTGGGTTCATCCACATTAATAGTCATCCAAGTAACTCTGAAGCCACCACGCCTAAAAATCAAAATATAGAACAAAGAACTTCACCTCATCCTTTCACTCATTTCTATCTATATTCCTGAAACACGTAGATGCTTTTAGTGCGGACAAACATTACTTAAACGGCATCCGGCAGAAGTGACCCCGACTCCGGAACACATTAGGGCAAACCAGAGCGATTCCGGTCTGCTCCGATATAGTACTCCACTTGTTAGTTTACGGTTGCATGACAAACAGACATTCCTTTTCAAAACTTAACTTAAACCACACACCACAGTTTAAGTTCGGTAACTTAAACTGTATGTAAAATCTAGAGAGGGGTAAGTACATGTTTTTGTACGAATTTCCAGCCAGCGCCATCTATTGCCAGCCACATGTCAGTGACTGTCCATGATGGCGCTGGCTGTAAATGTATGGAGGCATTCGATTCGTTTGTGCTATGCGAGTCGACTCGTAATTCGTACAAAAACCTGTACTACCCCTCTGGTCTTTTCACTGTTAAAAGATATGTGTATACAATTGAAAGTATTTTTGACATGGTGGCTCAAAGCGAAACATGATTTCACAAACTTCATTCGGTAGAAAGAAATAGCAAAACCTCTGCATTACATGTTATTTTCATTATAATAATGCATTTTTATCAAAAATGGTGACATTGATTTTTAATGCTCTTACTTTTCTTCAGTCGGGGAGTTTAAAAAAATATTTAAACCTTTTTCAATTACAAAATGTACAAAGTCGTGGGTGATTTAATTTGTTCTATTTTTTTTAATTTTCCACTTGTGGAATAATTATGTATAAATTCCGATAACTTGACTTTTAAAAATATTCTGTAGTGTGTATGTAGTATTTGGCTTTATAAATCAGCAAAAAGAAATGTTAGCCATTCTATATCTAGCATTACTACATGCTTACTTTACCAGATAAGCAAGAAAGCCGAGCAGACAAGCAACCAAGCAGCCAGACAATGTCATGATGCTCCAACGTCGGGGGAAACGCACGTAGACAGAAAGCTTTTGAAAGAATTGTGTGATACATTAGGAATAAAATTGTTTTGAGGTTTATCTGTTAATTTTCAATTAAGTTTCCAAGCATTTTACTTTACTAAGCTGAAAATTCCGTCACTGCAGAATATTTAAGACAACCCTTATCTTATTTAAAGGTAAAGAAGTCACATTTAAAGTGCAAATAAACCATCAGGCATATTTGTGGCAATGGTTACTTATAAATGAGTCTTTAAGCTTTCGGAAAAGAAAATATTAGTAAAATTACTTTTTAACGAATAGAAATGAAGTAATTAAGCTAATGACTTAATGCCAGCGTTGCCGACAACTTGTTACAAGCACGAAGTGCTCTCAAAACTTTTACGTCTTTGTACTGAAAAGTGCTTAAGAACTGTTCTAAGTCACGCGACACACGACTGGATTTTTAAATACAAGATAATTAGCTACTAGGGACATCTGGAACTAATTTTTGTATTGTGTTGAGCATTCTTATCAAAGCTTTTGAATTATTCAAAATCACCGTATATTTTTAATTCAATCCTTACCCTGAATGCATACCATCATAAATAATTAATTAAGGAAATAAACGAAGGGTTGCTTATACATCATAACGCACCCTCTGTATATCAACATTGTAACAGGTAAACTCTTACTCCCAATCAATCTTAGAATATAGCATTTCGTTTTGTTTTATTGTCAACTTTATCAGTGCAAGGCACGTTGGAATCCGTGTAAACTTAGTATTTAGTCGACTAATAACCTATCACAACTAGTATCAAAAGAGTTTAGATAAGACAAACTGGCCCTCGAGCAAGAACTTTAGTCTCGCTGTCCACAAATTGAAAACAATAGGAATTTTTCTGTAGGGGGTGGTCCAGGCGAGAAAATTCAAATTTTATTTAGTTTCTCGCTAATTTTGGGATAATTATAAATGGTTAGCATAAGGCATAAGAGTTTTGCGAGCATTACATTTATGCATCTACAAGTTTTAAAAACTTAGCTCAAAAATACATTGGTTCACATTGGTTCTCTATACTTAGCTTCAAATCTAGGAAACTGCAAAAAATAATCTTTCGGGAACCAATATGAGGTGAATGGGAATTTTCGAGCCAAGTTTTTGTTACAAACATGTAGATGTATAAATATTATGCTCGCAAAACACATTGCTATGAACCTTCAATAGTCTAATATTTGAAGAAACCTAAATAAAATTTTAATTGGACCGAATGGCGTAGCGGTAGCGAACCTGCCGTCTGCGTCGGAGGTTGTGGGTTCGATTCCCAATACTGGTAAATGTTTGTAAGATGAGCATGAATGTTTTCCAGTGTCCGGGTGTTTTTCAATATATTATATTTATGTATAATAATATGTTTGTATATATATATTTTTTTACTATACAAGTTAGTACTTGACTGCGATCTCACTTGATGGTAAGTGATGATGCAGCCGAAGATGTTAGCGTACTAACTTGGAAGGGGTAAATTATGTCACCCCAACGCCTACACAGCATCGCACCGGAACGCTAAATCGCTTGGCGGTACGTCTTTGCTGATAGGGTGGCAACTAGCTACAGCCACAGCCTCCCACCAGACCAGACCTGAGCCAATTTAGAAATTATAAAATTCCAAAGTTGCCCGTGGCGGGAATCGAACCCGCGACCTCCCACTCGAATCCGAGCGTGCGTCCCCTGCGCCACGGAGGTCGTCAAAAAATATTTATCAGTTATCTAAGTAGTACCCATATCACAAGCTAACGCTTACTTTGGGTCTGCATTGCGATGTGTGTAAATGATGTCCTCCTGATATTTTTATTTATTTATTTAATTTCGCGGGCTAGAAGGGGCCAAAACACCTAAAACTGAAAAAAGGGTCCTCGGAAAATAAGCCCGATGCGTTAAACGGATGAAGTCGCACCACACTCGACATTTAGTGATTCCATGTATCTTTTAATCAGTATATTTATACGCGTACGATTGTCCGAAACGTTGACAATGCTCGGAATCAATCCAGCACCAGGGGAACAAACAAACCTATTAATTACATGCTAACGAAGTTTATTCGCCGTCCACTGCATAATTGGATCTATGCTCTGAATAAATTAGTAGCCTATAACAACATGAACGCGTTTTGTCAATGGCTTTCAAATTGATGGACACATTAATGTGTTTGCTTGTCTCTAGTTATTTTATTGTTGAAATATATGAGAGCATTGATGTTTAGAATATCTTAGTACTCATATAACAAATTTTAGTGGGCATACCTATATAAGTACTTACTCGTAAATTCTTTAAGGCCGTCCGCAGTCATCCCTTAAATAATTTTTTTATTAAATCCCAATGTGCCAGATAAACAACAGTTCGTTAAATTAATAGCTATACGATTAATCTTTAAGGATAACTAATAATACTCAAGTTATGACAGGATTATAGGTAAATTATAATTACTTACTGTTTCCTTTATTTGACCTGCAAAGGATAATGCCGATTTTTGTATGAAAATTGGGCTATACCTTGCGTCTTAACCAAATCATTGGTAAAACATTAGAAATATTCTCAATATTATGTAAAAAAAAGATTAGTAAGATATTAACAGGGAATTTCTAATAATCTGATTTTCTAAGTGGGTAATTTTCTAAGTTTTATAAGTGGCATGGCGGTTCTACATGTTTCGAAACGTTTAATTACTTTATTTTATAATACTTCTAAAACCCTGTTCACATTTCGCCAAAATAAATATAATATGCAATATTAAAATTTAAAGGAATATTTTTCATGCATACGTGCTTTAGACGCAGAGTGACGCAAATATAGCCCATTTTCTGGCATTCTCCTTTCCTAAATCCTTTTTTACCTGTATATGTAATAAGATTATCTGTCTTTGCTATAAAGTTTACTTCTATCAAGAGGCTAGTATAGGTAGCGACTGCCTATTTAAATGCAGTTTCAATACGAATAGCAACTTCACAGGCCTGCATCTAAACTTCATGCGGGCGACTGCGGAAAAGTTAGAATAAAACCACGAGGCAACCAGGCCGTTCGGAAAGAGGAATCTCGGAAAGCCTTTAACGAACAAAAAGTTTTTTAAAACTTGTGCGGAAGAGATCATACGCTCATAGATACATTACAGTGAACGCAGTTAGTGAGAATTGTAAGAAATTATTTATATTTATTTAAATTAATCTAGAGAAGTCGAAAGATATTATCTAAAATAAATAATAAAAAATAACGTCAAATTCTATCCTTAATAGAAAATTAATATGTGCGTCCAAATTTTATTATACAACTCAATCAAAAACAATGAGTCATAACTTAAAGTTAAACAAAAGTTGAAATTATATGTACTCTCACCTTTTAATTTTACTCCCCATCATATTTGCTTGCTTAGGGCTATAATTGTATGGCTTTATAAATTGAGTAAACTCCAAAAAAGAAAATTAATGAACTCCAGCGAAAACGTAACAAACCCAACATTCAACGCGTTTACACCTACTTTACGCACTTGTGATTAATGAGAAAAGCGGCTAATTAATATTTCAGCGTAAGTACCACTCCGGCGTTATGAGTATCAAAACGGAAAGGCATCTAATTAACGAAATATGTTGAGAAAATTTAAAAAGAAAAGTAAGATGGAAAGTTCTTTATACGGTCTATTAAAGAAGAGTCTTGATGAGAATAATAAATGTCATAATCTACTATATAAAAATAAGGGGGGTTTTCCTTCCTGACGCTATAACTCCAGAACGCACGAACCGATTTCCACGGTTTTGCATTCGTTGGAAAGATCTCGGGCTCCGTGAGGTTTATAGCAAAGAAAATTCAGGAAAAATTAAAAAATAAATAAAAAATGTTACATAAAACGAAGCCATCGGGTGGCGAAATGGAGTTCGCCGGGTTTGCTAGTTACCATGTAAAACTATGAATATTTAAAACGAGCTAAGTTAATTAAATAGCAACTCAAAGAAAGTCGCGGGGAATAGCTGCCAAAGGGCACAATATCGTGGTATTTGGCGGTCATTTCAGGAGGCCTATGTCCAGCCGTGGAAACGTCTGAAACGTCATCGTTACAGCCGACACAAGGATTGAAAAATAAAGTTATTTTAAGTATTTTACCGAAATATTTAACCTGTGAGGAGGCCGGGTTAGGACCGGAAGGCGTTGGATGCAGGTAGCGCAGGACCGTGTGGGCTGGAAATCATTGCAGGGGGTCTTTGTCCAGCAGAGGACGTCCGTCGGCTGAAAAAAGACGAGGAGGCCGGGTTGCGTGGTCCGTAGCTTAGACCTCGAGTTTTGTATCGTACCGAATACCTATTCTATGCCTAAGTATAGCTACGCACAAGAATAGATACGGGCGTGCTTTTAGCGTAAGCAAACATTACTGACACGCCATCCGGCTGTGACCACCAGTCCGGAACATCATTATTTCGGGCAATAGCTCTCTATTGCCGTTATCTTCTACTGTACCCTCTTGTTTATTCCACTGGCAATATACAACGTGTAGATTATTTGACCTAGTTATCCGAAAACCTAAAGAAAGGAACGATGTATAGATGCATGAAAAAATATTACAAGAAGTGTAGCTCATATCCTGAGTGAACTATAGGGAGTTCAAAAATATACCATACATTTTAAGTGATATCCCTAAAAACAGCTGGTTCAATATCAATGAACTGAGAATAATGAAAATGATATGACGTTTGTCGGTATCACAGTTAGGGTTGCTTACTTTTATTTTTCTAAATGAAATAATATTTTTGGTATTGAAAATAAAATTAAATAATTAGGACTTCGTAACACGTTAATGTCATTAAGGTTCGAACTGTCATTAAGGTTCCATCATACATTTGCCGTACAACATTACCTATACTGTTTGCTAAAACTAAACATATAAGTACTAACTTTGTGCATGTTAGTCTTAAGCACCTAAATTAGAAATGTATTGATGATTGTGTATAACTTAAACAAAAAATGTATGTAACTGTAAGGAAACAATAAAAGCTATTTTATTTATTTTATTTATTTAACACGTTAATGTGTTTCTATGAGAAAGTTAAAAGGTTAGCTGCGGGCGTTTTTCAATATAAAGCTTATGTTTATTATTTTTTTATCTACCTAAAGCCATGATCATTTTAGAATTAGACATTGGAGATATTAAATTCTTACAATTAGTTCATAAACATTTAACTTAACACGTACATTAAGTGCTGAAATTGTGTGATTTTCAGAACATAAAGCACCAAGTTCTTATTTCATAAAAAGCCATCTTTTAAGAAACGATTTGATTAAACCTTGATTTCTAGGGACCTGAATGTATAACGAAACCTACTTACTTGATTCTTTTCGCTAAAATAAGTTTTTTTATTCTGTCACTTGGGTTTCGCATCTGTGTAGTTAGCGTCACAAGGCTTCGCCCTACTTTTATACCCTCTATCTTAATCCCTACTGAGTATATGCAATAAATAATTCAATATGAATTCCTTGCATTCTCCGGAAAGTAGGACACGTTTCTTCCTTTGGAATTAAGAAAGGCGAATAAAATGTTAACAGCGGGTTAACGATTATGCCTTGCTCATAAAAATATCTTTTTAGGATCTTTTCATGCTTGAAATATTTGGGCCTTGCTCGGGTAATGCGGAATATTGTGAGTACACAGATTATTGTGTAACATTAACAAAGTTTAGGGTTCCATACCAAATTGGTAAAAATGGAACCCTTAAGGTGAGACTTTCTCCGTCCGTCCGTCCGTCCGTCTGTCACACTCGATTAAAGTAACTATTACAGTAACTATTGAAGCTATCGACCGCGCCGCCATTGCAATCATAAAAAAATTAAAATCTTTTTTATTTTTATTTAAAAAGGGGAGAAAACCAGATTGTCAAAATTTCAAAATGAGATAATAATATTGAGTGGGGTATCATATGAAAGGGCGTTACTTGTGTATTCTAAAACCGATTTTTATTTATTTTTATGCCTGATAATTTTTGATTTATTGGGCTAACTGTCGAAAAATACCGTTGTCCCCCCCCCTTGTCTCCGAAGTTTATCAATCGAAAAATCTGAAATAATTACGATCGATAGAAGTTAGCGTATATTTTACAAGAAAAATAAAATCAACTCTCTAACTATTATACTTTTTTTGATAATAACAATAATCCTCCGAAAACAAAGTTAGGTTTGCGGTTTGCCAACAAATGTACCTATATGTAAATTATACTCGTAAAATCATGAACAAAAGTGATTATTTTAATGTTTTACTTTTTTATAGTATGGAACCCTCGGTGCGCGAGTCCGACTCGCACTTGGTTGGTTTTTAGGGTTCCATACCAAAATGGTAAAAATGGAACCCTTATAGTGAGACTTTCTCCGTCCATCCGTCCGTCCGTCCGTCTCCGTCCGTCTGTCACACTCGATTATTTCAGTAACTATTCAAGCTATCGACTTGAAATTTAGAATAGTTATAGGTAATAGTGACCCGACGCCATAACAATCATAAAAATTTGAAAATTGTTTTTATTTTTATTTAAAAGGGGGGAAAACCGGGTCGATAAAATTTCAAAATGAGATAACAATATTGAGTGGGGTATCGTATAAAAGGGCGTTACTTTTGTATTCTAAAACTAATTTTTATTTATTTTTAAGCCTGATAGTTTTTGATTTATTGGGCAAACTGTCGAAAAAAAAAACCGTTCCCCCCCCCCCTTATCTCCGAAGTTTACCAATCGAAAAATCTGAAATAATTATGATCAATAGAAGTTAACGTATATTTTACAGGAAAAATAAAATCAACTCGCTGACTATTATACTTTTTTGATAATAACATTAATCCGCCAAAAACAAAGTTACGTTTGCGGTTGGCCAACAAAAGTAACTACATGTAAATTATACTTGTAAATTCATGAACAAAAGTGATTCTTTCAATGTTTTTCTTCTTTCATGGTATGGAACCCTCGGTGCGCGAGTCCGACTCGCACTTGGCCGGTTTTTTTTTATATAGGCTAGCGCTTGACTGAGATCACACCTGATCGAAAATGATGATACAGTCTAAGGTGGAGCGCGCTTGCTTAGGAGATGCCTATTCACTCTTGATTCGAAAGCGCCCAAGTTGTAGGTGGGAGAGACAGTAGGGTATTCCAGACCTTTGCAGTGTGTATCAGGAACGAGGAATCAAACCGCTACGTACGTGTCATTCGTACGTCTTAGTATGTAGGGGTGACAAATCCCCTATACACGACTAAAGCCAATGGGATTAGGGGTTTGTTGACTTTTAGTGTCCGAATTTGGATCTTCTAAGTTTCACCGTCACTATTTTAGCAGTAAGGTCAGTTTACATGTATAGGGCGTATTTAACGTCACTTCAAAAGCCAAAATCAATAAATAAATTTTTTAACTTAACTATTACCAATATTATTTTTCATCATAGTGAATGAAGACACATATTTGACTTTACGTGAAATACTAGTATTGCAACGAGATAATATGAAACGATGGTTTTGATACTTAGATTAATCAGATGCTATTTACCAAATATTTCATTATGAAGTATTTATTATTATCAGCTGAGATCACATAACTAATGATTTATACAAAAAAAACGGCACAAAACGTAAAAAATAACTCAGTCAGCCTAATTCGTCTTTCAGAAATGCGTCGAAGTTTCAGCTCTTTATACGAAAGAAAAAAATGTAAACACAATATCCAAAGTTTTAAAAGTGATTATGCAAATTAATATTGCGATCGGGATTTTTATGATTGCCGTTTGTGAGCGGGGGTCGCATGTCGTTCGGTTTAACCGAGTTTTACGACTTTGTCGCGTTCTAAACTTCGTCCTGTGCGTACATTTTGGAAAGCTGAGTTTGTTATCGAGGAAGATCCTTTATTTAATTAGTATTATCTTAGCAGAATCGTTGTTGCAGAATTGTAGATGAAGGCAAAAGGTTCTTAAACAATTATATAAATCAGGATAATTATTTACGCCAATACCAAGAAATAAGTGTCATTGTAATAAAATCTAGTTTGTTATATGAGGTTAAACCGCATGGATTGTATTATTTATTGGGATAAATAGAGGAGAACAGCAATAGTCGTATAGTTTATTATTTTTACCATGGAAATCCTTTAAGTAACACCTGCTGCAATCTAATAGCAAACTATTCAAATAGTTCAAAAAAGCTAAAAAGCACTGTTCTAGCGAAATGTATACCAGAGTTGATAAAACATATAGTCTTCTTTGAAAGGGTGAACAAAAACGCCCGGCCATTTTTAACCTACGCCCGCGATGCGTCAATAATGTTTGCGCCCCTAAAAGCTTTCACATACGTCGGATAAAGCTCTATCTAACGCACTTTGCATAAAATAAAATGATTATGATAAGAGAAGCAGAAAATCCCAGAGAGGAAAAAATGTAGCATGGGAACCTCACTTTTGGTAAAAATCGTAGATAAAAATGTTCACGTCTTACTACAGAACAAAGGGTTGCAGATTAACTCAACCCAACTTAAAATATCTTTATTTCACATAGGCCTAACGTACAGGCTCTTTTAAAACGTTAATGTGATAATTGTTGCATAAGTATGGTGAATACTACAAGTCGACTTAAAACTAAGTTTACGGGGGTTCATAAACGCGCCCTGCCGCTGAGAATAAGATATTATTATTATAGAATTGTATGTATTATAGATACAACTATGTATGCATTCAAGCAGTATTTTTTTATTTACATAGGCTTGCACTTGACAACAATCATGCGTAGTGGAAAGTAATGCAGCTAGGTTCGAGCGCCCTTGCCTAGAAAATATCTATTTCAGCCTTATATTGTTTAATATTCAGGGTTTGAGATCCATGCATCCATTGCACGACCTACTGAAAAGAAAGATAAAAAGAAAACGAATCGTGGTTTGGTTGGAACAAAGCTTCTTTCGTAGTTATAACTTATAAGAGTGACACGCGATTTGAAAAGACGTATTGCAAAAGTCGCAGCTGCCTAGTTTGTAGCGGTTCGAACGTCAGGTTCGGAAAAACCCTAGCCCGCTTGGCTGTACCGTTCGAAAAGCAACTTCGTTCTAAAGAGTGTGCAGCTGGTTTTATTATCATCAGTTTTTTTTTAATGCTATACAAGTTAGTACTTGACGGCGATCTCACCTGATGGTAAGTGATGATGCAGTCGAAGATGTTAGCGTACTAACTTGGAAGGGGTAAGTTAAGTCACCCCAACGGTTTCTACACAGCATCATACCGGAACGCTAAATCGCTTGGCGGTACGTCTTTGCTGGTAGGGTGGTAACTAGTCACGGCCAAAGCCTCCCACCAGACCAGACCTGAGCCAATTTAGAAATTATAAAATTCCAAAGTGACCCGTGGCGGGAATCGAACCCGCGACCTCCCACTCGAATCCGAGCGTGCGTCCCCTGCGCCACGGAGGTCGTCAGTCAGTCAGTATTCTTAATTATTGTCTTCCACCATGAAGCCTCGGACTATGGCCACACCTCGCCACGCCTCGGACTACGGACATTCTGAGAGGAGACTCGAGCCCAGCTGTGGAGTTAAGTGAAGCCGGCATAAAAAAGGGTAGATGCAGATAATGATGAAAGCCTTTAAAACGTTCCTTATGATAAATTCTGAGTCTAGTTAGTCATGTTCAAGAAGGCGTGAGTAATGTAAAGTGTGCATGAAAAGTCACAAGTAAGTGCAGTATGAATTCAATACACACCTGGCTGAGACCTCAGCCTCGCGCCACGGCGAAGAAGTTAGTGTTTGCTAACAACTTGTAACTTGTTACTAACAACTTCAAGTGAAACTAATATGGAGTAAATATTTTGCAGGGGTTTTATTTTGCCTTATAGCCAAGTATTTGAGTGAAGAAGTGAAGAGTGAAGTGGTGAGTTGTTACAGTGAGAAAAAGTTGTTGGACTCTTAATCCTTATATTTTTTTACGCACTACAAGCTATACAGTGTGTCTAAATACACATACCCAAAAAAACGCAACCAAAATTGAAATGGCTCTCACGGGGAGGGGGTGAGGGGGGCACCCCCCAGAATAGGATATTTTTTGCTTGGAATGAGCCATAGAACACTCCCTTAAATTATCGCTATTTCGATCCCGGACACATTGTATATACTAGGTATAGTACTTCACTGCAATGACACCTGATGAAGATGCAGCAGAAGATGTTATATGGGACTTGAAACTTGAAATGGGTAAGTAACATAAAGTTTGTTATACCTACAGCATCAAACAGATTTTTTTTAATTCCAGCCGTACTGTTCTGCAAAACAGTGACGAGCGTATATCTATGCATCTATGAATATGTCAGTTGTAATAGAGTACAATTTTGCATGTCATATTCGGATTGACAACTGTCTGGCAGCTATTTCATTTTGTAGAATAGCACAGCAGTATTTGGTAAGTATGTGAATAAGGCGCAAACTATTTTCCATACCCAAAAATATGGCAAAACAAAGTTTGCTAGATCAGTTAGAATTATTTTAATTTAATCATTTCAATTTAACTTCTATCCATTCAAAATTTTGTTAGTTAAAAGTTAAGCTGATTTTCTCCACCGTTAATTATTGTCAAAGTTAGTTCAGACTTCGCGAGTTTGCCGAGTTTACATTTCGCACGATGACTACTAACTAGCTGAGCTTCGAAACTCGTATACTGATAAAAATTTGAAACTAATAATGACAGAATATTTACATTTATACCGTTAAATATTTTAAAGGGTTCCGTAAACAAAGGATAAAAGTTAAAACGGGACCCTAAGGATAAGACCCCACAATCCGGCAGTCTGTCTGATTCACGGGACGAAAAAATTTAAGAAGACGTCCTAAGAATAGATGGAAGGATATGCGGGATAAAAGATCCCAGCAAAAACATTTTCATGTAAAATGTTGCCAAGACGAGAACATGTAGCTCACACTATCAAAAAGTTATCAGATCTCATGTAAAGCAAGACTTCTAACTCTACACGCCCTAACTCTATAAATCCTAACTTTATAAACTCTACACTTTAGTCAAAATATATTATGTCTTGGCTGTTTCGGTACCGTCACATGGGCGTAAAGTGAAGAATTTATTCACTGTTCAGTACTTTTCTAATAGAGTTTTGCAAGTGGCATAATGGACCATGCAAAATTCAAGAAATTTCACATTAAAATTTAATGGTATCACCATTGTTATGGGAAAAAACTTCCATTTATTAAAAATATCCTCTAAAGCAAAGGAACACACTTTTGCAAAGTGTGATGAAGTATTTGAAACCAATGCAGTTAGTAAAACCTAAGTGCAGTTTCTGAGGAGACTCAATACCTATCTAATAAATAATCGTTACTACAGAAACTAGGTATTGTATATCAGAAAAGTGCAAAGTCAGTGAATAATATTTTTACTTTACACCCATGTGACAGTAACGAAACAGCCAAGACATAATATATTTTGACTAAAGTGTAGAGTTTATAAAGTTAGGATTTATAGAGTTAGGGCGTGTAGAGTTAGAAGTCTTGCTTTACATGAGATCTGATAACTTTTTGATAGTGTGAGCTACATGTTCTCGTCTTGGCAACATTTTACATGAAAATGTTTTTGCTGGGATTTCACTTCTTTTTGTAAGTTGTTTACGACTATATTTTTTATTTGGTTAATTTCCCTTTCTTTGGTGTATTTCTTGAATATCATTGCAAGGTTGATATTTGTCCGAATCAAGTATCCCCCCCTCTATCATTTAAATGAGGGAACCCTCCTTGGTTCACCTAGTTTATTTTTTTCCTTATTTGTAGTTTATTACAAAGAGTCCCTATATCAATTTTGAGACCTCTAGCATCAATATTAGCGGTAATTTCATACAAACTTCCATCCCCTATTTTAAGGGGTTGGGGGGTTAAATTTCCAACTTTTGGAATTTTTTTGTTGGTTGTGTGCTAATACTAGCTTACATACCAAATTTCAGAAATTAAGTTTTTATTATACCTATATACTTATGGGAAACCCCATACGAACTTCCAACCCCCTAATTTTATGGATGTGGGGTGATTAACTAAAAATCCTGAAACACGTATTTAATTGTTTATTACAAAGAGTCCCTATATCAATTTTGAGACCTCTAGCATCAATATTTGCGGTAATTTCATACAAACTTCCATCCCCTATTTTAAGGGGTTGGGGGGTTAAATTTCCAACTTTTGGAATTTTTTTGTTGGTTGTGTGCTAATACTAGCTTATATACCAAATTTCAGCTTTCTAGGTCTTCAGGAAGTACCTAGGAATTTTGATGATCATCAGTGAGTCAGTCAGTCAGTCAGTGACGAAATTTGGGTTTTTTAGACGTCAATAAAATCTAAAGTATAAGACCTATAAAATTGAAACTTTATAGGTTTAATAAGTTCACTGGCGACATCATTTTCCGAGAATTTTGATTATCTGAAATAATTCAGGCCTAAGTTATAAGGGTTTAAAAATACGGCGAAACACTTCGAGAAAAGATAGGTAGTGCCCTCGCGCTTCGCTTGGCTCGTCTTGGCGGGGACACTACCGTGTCCCCAGATATACTATTACCACTGAGGCTAGAACTTCGAAAGACTACATAAAATGCAGGGAGGACCGCTGGACAAGGGTGGCACCTTAACCGCGGAGCAGGTACTTGAGTTTCGATGATGTTCGGCCGTAGACTTATGCACCAATTGAAGTTGGGAACTGCCATTGGATGTCGATCTACGCTCATATAGAAAGAGTTGCAAATCCTGAGAATCCTACATTTTAACGCACAATATAGGTAAGAGTAATCAGTAATCACATAATGTACTTAAACTTAGCGTGAATAAACACAGCCACTTTCTCGTACAGTTCTCTACAATCATATTCATAATACTATTCAGCAACATTTAATCCGAGTTGATGAATGCACCAAACTTAGATATTATGCGGTGTCGTAATTTCAAATTCGCTTCATAAGAACAGCGAAAGCTCCACCGCCGACGCTTTGCGTTGGAATGTTTAATCTTACGAGTTAGCTCGTTTTCTCCTCAAGTTTACTCACATGATATTCATATTTCTATATTGGTGTTATAAAAATTCTTTTAAATTTCACTATTGTATTTGTATTTTGTTGTACTTGTCCGAATTAATAGGCTAATTTTACCAAGAAATTTATTATCATGCGCAAACTAAATTCCGAACGAATGGAATTGCGGTTAAGGTGTTGCGGCCCTACCAGCCCGCGAAATTCAAATTTTATTTAGTTTTTCGCAAATATCAGACTAACTACACATTGTAAAATAACTATGCATTTTTCGGGCCTACTTTTTATGAATCTACATGTTTTTAATAGAAACTTTGCTCGAAAGTTTCCACTCATCTCATAGTGGTTCCCGATTTCCCGTATTTTTTGCAGTTTCCCAGATTTCGAGCTATCAGGAACTAATATGAAGTAAATAAGTGTTGTTGAGCAGAGTTTTTACTAACAACATGTAGATGCATAAATGCTGTGTCCGCAAAACTCATTGCTATTAGCCTTCGATGTATAATTAGCCCACTAAGAGCGAAAAACTAAATAAAATTTGAATTTTCGCGCCCGGGTGGTACCCATCGCCCTTAAAAGATATGTACTTAGTAATTTACAAAACTTACACGTTAGTCTTACTTAGCATATACGAATAATACGATATAAATACGATAGGCAAGCTTTAGCCAATGGATAAAAGTAAAAAAATCGAAGTATAAACTGCATTTGGTTTTCTTGCTTTACAATAAAACTGTTAATTATTTTTAATTAGAACACGAGTATTTTCTATTAAGTATCGCCAATATTATAGTTGTAAGTGATGACATTACAGGGTAGCCTACTCTTAAGCTGGTCACGTTCTTTGTCTAACTCACTCCTCCTACTTTCTTCTGGAAGCTCTGTTGCACCAAGCATCTCCCCGCATTATGTTTCGATCAAGCTTTCCCAACCTTGTACGTCTTCATGTGTCTTTTCAGAACATCCTTGTATCTGAGGAACGGGCCGCCTGATTTCCGCTCGTTGTCTTGAATTTTTTTTACATTAATTTTAATACCCAGATAAACAGACAAATTGGCTGCTGCTTAGTGTCCTCAGAAAAGTCAACACGCCGCTGAATTATCTTGTCATTAAAAATCATCACTAAATAACCTGTATAAAACATAAAACCACTCAGCAATCATCTCCATACATAACGTAGATGTATTATAATAAAAGTATTCGTCAACGTTGCCATCGATGCTTTTATGATTATCGGCTTGGCTGGTAACCCATTTATCGTAAAAGCGTTTCATGATTCACTTAATGTCATCATATAAAATACTAGCTGATGCCCGCGACTTCGTCCACGTGGGATAAAAACTATTCTATCTTTTAAGTTGGACCAAATGACAGATATTCACGAAGTTTGACCTAAATCGGTTCAGTAGTTTAGGAGTCCATTGAGGACAAACATCGTGACACGAGATTTATATATATTAAGATAGGTCCATGGCGTGACTTATTTTATGCTAGCCTATAAAGTGAGACCCTTTTTGCGAAAACATTTTTATAGAGCCCATGATAAAAAATTAAAAGGTTAAAAGGATGCATTACATTAGAAATTGATGAATAAGTATAATGGCAATAGATAAAAGATACTCGTATTGCATAGCAGATAAAATAAATAAAATAAAATACATGATGATGATTTTGTTTATAATGACGGAGATGCTGGTAAGTAATAATGTGATGAACATAATTTCATTTTCAACGTTATTGAAGACACTTTTCTCTCACTAAACATGACAAAGAGAAACAGCGTAGTCTAGAGCTGTTAAAATACAAATGTTTTAAAACATATACAGCAACCGTTTCCCAAATTCTGTTATAACATCATTTATCTACTAAGTGCCGTAGAATATGTAACAAAGGAAGACAACAAGCATCAATACAGTATACACAAAGCAAAAAGACGTGTTCCATTTGCATATTTCACAGTTAGTTAATTGACTTCGTAGCGACGCATCCAGCGCCGGATTTCCGTGACAACAGGCTGGAATATATTTTGAGTTTGTAAATCCAGATTTATGCTTTATGCGATTACAATAAGGTCCAAGTTTTAAAGCAGTTGGGGCATGCAGAAAGCGTCGCATAGGCATTGCTTATCCATTTTTTATTTCGTCTGCATCACAGTTATTATTTCTCTTCTGTTTCATTAGCAATTCAGGACACTTCTGTCCTCTTATGTTGTGAATACTAAATTCTCAGAGAATATTTTTATTATATAGTATTTCATAATATATTCTGGTTTTCTCACAATGAATGCAATAACATTTAGGGCAATAACAAATCGACAATTACTGCATGAAAAAAGCATTCACTGTTGGTGAAACTTCACGTTACTGAAACTGGGCATTTTAAATACATCGTTTATTACACATAGTAATAGTATCTATAAAAATACAAACTCTGTTGTTTTTTTTTGTTAATTTAGTAAAGCCTTTCAAATATTTGTGTTTGTGTGTTTCTTTCGCAAAATCGTAGTGGTGCCACGTATCTTTGCGTGTGGTATCATCAATAACTAAAGTTACCTGTACTACGGGCAACAAAATCCGTTATAGCACTTGGATTAACAACGGGCCAAAAACGGTAGAAATTCACACAGTCTACGTTACACAAATTTATAAATAAAAACTCTTTTCTCAAATATGCTTGGATATCTGAGCATTATTTTGACAACCTTCCTCGAGATAAATCGAACTTGCTGTACCGGCCAATCAGCGACTGGCAAGAGTTGTATGAAAATCCGTTTCTGTCGTGGTGTTAGGTTAGGTGTAGTGGTCGTATAAATGAGATTCCCGGATTTTTTTACGAAATAGGCCATAGGTTTATTTTTTGTGAGAAACTTTCATTTTTTTTCCCAAGAGAGCATTGATTTAAATTAATTTTGGAGTAGAAACCTTTTACATATCATAAACAAAAAATAGTGTATAGCATGAAAATAATACGTAGGTACTTCAAGTCATTTCACACCGAGAAGATTTATTCCGCCCCAAGCGCTTGTATGTTTCGTATGGAATGTGTTTCTGAACAAATATTATAATATCCCAAGGGCTCTTACAAAAAGGTTGGCAGAGCAACGCATTAAATGACCTTCGCAGCAAAACAAGGATCTGTTCAAAATAATGGGTACAATGTAAGGATACGAACATCGAAATATGAATTATTTATACGTAATATAAGTCTATTGCTGAACGAAAGCGTGAGCGAGCTGACCCAGGCCGCAGAAGGAGACGCCGGGTAGGTGGCTACCACCACCGCTTTTACCCACCCGGTATATCATAGTCCCGACCACAGAGAAAAGTTAGTCAATATAAAGTTTTTTCGTCTGTGGTCCCGACGAAGGGACCCGAGACGAGTCCTGTCGATGTTGCGTTGTGTCCTTGTCAGAGATCCCGGGGCCTCTCGCTATGCGTAACGCCGCCTCTACACTACTCGCGAAGTTCCTCGGCGAAGTACTCAGAAAGTTTAAAGTACTAAGAAAAGTTGGTGAAGTCAAACGAAGTGCCCCTTCACACTGCTCGCTTCGGTCAACTTCGGTCAACTTCGCGAGTAGTGTAGAGCGCGGGTATAGGTAGGCCATCGAGAGATTTCTAGTGGGCACAAAATCCCACATAACTCGTGCCTTCCACAGGAGGCCGTGTATCCCATGAGATTTCCCCTCTGGAACAAAAAGGGCGCAAAGTTTTACCTTGATGTATTAAAATATAGAGATCATAAAATATTACGGCTCCACTATAACTCTCAGTGAATTTAGGGAATACACCAATGTATTCCTCACACAAGTAGTTTGGAAAGCGACGATACATTCTTTGCTTTTTAAAATTACTGCACTTTGCTGAAAAGTAATAATATACTGCTTATATTTAATTATTAAACCGTTTAACCTACCCTCACCTTTAGACCCTTTTCAAACCGTTTTTGCGTCCTCAACAGAAATGTACGTCCTAATTTACTCTAACTGCGTTTTTGTTCACATGCATGATTAACAAGACTTTAAACAAAACCCTTGTTATGCGCTATGTACGTACTTTTGCCTTGAAAAATATGATTGGAGAAAAAAAATTGTTACAAAAGGGTAAATTCTGAGTTTGCCTGCACTAGGCCACTAGCCTTGACCACAAAACGCCACCGGGATATTTACTGTAGTTTTCATACATTTTATATAGACTCGCCGCACACGGTCACGATGCTGGTGGCCACCATATGCTGCTAACTGCCGCTGCTCACTTCTTCTGGCCCGCACTGACCACTGCCGACACAAAGTTAACGCCACTCATGCTATTTTTTTTTTTTTCGGGGAGGAAAAAATCCCTCACGGACTTCTGCCTTTCAGCAAGGTATGTCCGACTTGCACGGACTAAAACGACCTCCCCGTCTTCTGAGTCAACACGGAACCGCTAAGCATTACTTCATGTTGGCCCCCTAGTTCTCTCTCTTCTCCTTTTCCTGCTTCTCTCTTTCTTCCCTTTTCTTCATTATAACTCTCAACATTTTGCTGTATCGCTGCCAAGCTTCATGCTAATCTATAAAACTTCTTCGTCAGAGTCCATTATGATACTGCACGTATGGGTTAAAAAGGCGCCGCCACAAGTGGCTGTCGCGAGCTTCAACTACCTTTGTGGCCGCTTGTAGCTTCTAGTCGCAGCGTTTGTGGCTGTGGTGAGTGGCCCGTGTTCTGCGACAGTCAGAGCAAGAAAGGTGCGCCACTGCTCCAAGGAGGCCATCAAAACTCCTTGCATCATACCAAAGCTAATAGTTTTGAGAGCCTTACTAGGCTAAGGTCTGGTCTTGAGGGAGACTTAGGCCATGACTAGCTGGTAACTATCTTACCAGCAAAGACGCACCTCAAGCGATTTAGGATTCCGGCACGTTGCTGGCTATAAAAAGTTTGGGGTGTGTTTAATTTACCCCTGCTAAGTTGAGTTCCGATAATATCTTCAGCTGCAACATCAGTTACTGATAGGTTAGATCAAGTACTAATATAACTTGTAGAGTAAAAAAAGTTAATATATTTCCTTCTAAATTGAATTTCGGAGTTCATCAGGGCCACAAATACAGTAATGTTAACAATTCAACAGTGTCTTGCATTTTCGGTTACCAGACTCACTCCGCATATAGATTTTATAGCGAAAACGATTCGAGATTTTAATAATTCCAGCAACTTGTACCTTCTGTGACGAATTTGAAGGCCCTTTATCGTTGTGCTTAAGAACAACTTTAACCGGTAACTGTAAATAAATTGTGTTTTTAAAAACGCCAAATACTTCCGGGCGGATTGACCATCACTCTTCAGTACCTAATAACGAAAGAAGGAGGGAAAGATTGTAAATAAATAGGGATTGCCACAAACCCAGATCACAGAGTTTTGAATCAAGAAGAAGAAATGCAACACTGTATAAAACATGAGGTTACAATAAAATATAAAGTTGGTATTAAAAGAAAATCGTCATAACGAGTTTTGTTGGTAGAAAACAATAGGTTCTTAATGAAACAGACCGCTTGTTAAAAACAATCACCGCTTTTGCATATTCATAAGCATTGCATTCACAGTTCATTTGAGATTAGTTAGCGATTATTATTTTTGCTATGCTATTTTACTTAAGTAATTGTTGTTTTTATGATACATGGTTTTATTGAAAGGAGAAAAGGGTAAACAAAAATCTTAAAACCCATAACCACTGTTGTTGGAAATGTGCTTAGGCAGCTTTTCTTGCTCAGCTTCAGCAGTTGTATCCATGTTACCGTATCTATTCTATTTCTTACATTATCTAATGGAGCGAAATTCAAAAAATGTTTAGGAATGATATATCTGATCCGCAAATTGATCACGTTAATTATTATCTATGACAAAGCTGTCATTCCCATATTTATGCCATTCCATTTGCAAAGTTAAGTCATAGACTAAGGGTCTTTCTCAAATATTAAAACGAATATATTATTTTTGACAACGATATCGCAACCTTATAATGTGAACAATCAAGCTACTCTACTTTTCCAAATCATCTCAGTTCTCTGATTTCTCCCCTACAGCCTGGGTTCACAGCTTTTCTTCCCAAAGCGACATTTTCGAAAAGAATTCAGACATTAATTGTGATATAACTTGTTTCTTCAAATGGCTTAGTAATTTCCTATAAATGTAATTTCGGTCATGAAGCTGCAACAGAAAGACAGTGCTCAGGAACTGTACAACCTAGTCCTTCGCCTATCTCCCAAAGAACCCCAAGGCGCCGAGAGAAGTGGCATGCTTATGTGTTTGATGTTCAGCGTATTCGAACGAAACGTTTTTCTTCCAAATTGTTGATTCGAATCGCTAAGGTATGGAACACCCTTCCAGTTTCCGGTTTCTAGCCAATTATAATCTAGATGCCTTCAAGAGAAGAGTGAATAGGCATTTTCTACGCAAGCGCGCTCCATCCTAAACCTCATCATTGCCGTTCATCAGACCTGATTGTAGTCAAGAGCAAAGATTGTAATTGTGTACTTATTTAGTAATATTGTTTCTTCTTTTTTTATTACATTTTTATTAATACTACATTTTGCTAAATCGATGTTCGAGATCAATATTACGAGTAGGTATACGCTAGCTCAGCAATGCAAATAGATCAGAGTCGCAATCAAAGAGTAGATCTAACGCAATAATAAAAGGTCGTCGCTCAGATTTGATGTGACTCGCAAACAGAAATACGACGGCGTTGAATTTAATATTGTCTGTTTGTATTCGTGTTATATTCTGGTGTTTGTTCGTGTTACCAAATATTTTCCTTCGTGATCAAAGGCATAACACAATATTTATGTGTAACAGCAGGTGAAACTGTGGGGTTAGTACTCGAGATATTACGAATCGAGATATAAATTGTTATCCAAAAACTTGTAGGATAAACCATTTAACCAATTCGTTATCGCTGTGCAATCTATACTTATACAAGGTGTGCGTTAATTCGAATAGTGTGCCCTCAGCTAACCTTTGACCTTGATCCTAGAAACACATGAACGTGATAAGAAGTCAAAATTATTTAATTTTAATTTAAATACCTACAAATAATAGTGCCAAAAAATTCCTTCGAGAGCTTTCCCCGCGGTTAATAGCCTCAACTGGTGACAGAAGGGCTGGCTCATTTTTTGCGCAACGTATCAGCCTAGCTGTTCAACGCGGAAATGCAGCCAGTATTCTTGGCACCATTCCACGCGGGCAAGATTTGTATAGTAATTAGAATAATCTAATAATAAGTTTTATTGTAACATTTTATTTGAATAAGGAAGTAATAAAAAAATTACATTTACAAAAAAGAAAATTTTCAACCCTGACTGTGATATCAACAAACCTCATATTGGTTTCATTATTTCCAGTTCATTGATATTGAACTAGGTAGCTGTTTTAGGGAAAAGTTATGGTACACTTTTGAACTCCCTATAGTTACCTTAGGATATGAGCTACACTTCTTGTGATATTTTTTCATAAACATCGAAAGAAAAGTAAATCAGGTTTATACTAATTTTTTAAAACTCTATACCTACTAATTTATTCATAAATTTCAAAAATATTCATAAAACTATAGTCGATGTCGCAGGCATTCACCTTTTTTATGAATTAGAAATGAAATGAATGTTTTATTCATTAAATGTACGTATAGTTCGATGTTACAATATTTAAATAGACCGTGTACGAATAATAAAATAGTTCTAAAACTAGGCAATAAGGATAATACAAGAGACTCGTGCAGCCGCGTCATGTACACTGATTAGGGCATCGAATTATACATTGTAATTTGTATTAATGTACACTATTAGTATTTGTATAATCTGTGAGCATACTCACAATATCTAAGCCAATTAAAACTGTCGGTATCGTATTACCTCTGACGAGATATCAGCCCACTTAAACTATAGCTCGAGTTGGAAAGCGTTAATTAATTTACTAAACTGCACTTGCTTTTCTGAGGCGGTGCTTTGAAACTAACTCCGTTATGAAGTACTTACTTTCTAAGTATTTAATTGAGTAAATAGGTCAATCTTTCGTATTTATAATATTGTTTTTTAATATTATTCAAAATATGATCAAAAGGAAGAATAGAAAATAATATGTATTATTTTCCACTTAAACGAAAATTTAGGTTAGCAAACATGCTAAAAGGGCGTTCGACATCTTGGCACGTTACCAATATTATGTACTCGATGCTTAGCAATGCGCATCAGAAATATTAGTAGAAAATATTTATTGTATAGCAACTGCGAGAATGCCACCCCGCACGACAAAACTTAGTAATCTAATTTATTGAAGTAATATCGTCTTTGGAAAATAAAAATGATAATATTATATGGCAAAATATTTTAATATTCTATAAAATATTCTCAACAAGAATAATATTCTATTTTAGTATTCCAAAAATATTATTTCAATAAGTATTGTAACATAGGTACACAATTCCAGTAAACCTGTAGATCGCTCATTCATAATTATTTGTCGATCAGATAATATGTCATTCGTATACATTTTTTTATTTCCTTACATAATAATGTAAGCATAATTATGTAAGCATTTCGATGGATTTATAAAATATATTGTGATAAGCCACAACATCTATACTTATAATAAAACTGTAAAGGGTCGAATTCTGTACATTGAAGATATTTTGAAAATTTTTGTTGGAGGACACTCTTTAGTCGATACTGAAGCCAAAACTGTAATTTGTTTCATTTTTGTCTGTCTGTCTGTCTGTCTGTCTGTCTGTCTGTCTGTCTGTCTGTTTCACGACCGCGCATCACGGCTAATCCGCTGGATGGATTTAAATGAAACTTGACATGATTATAGTTCATACTCCGAGGTAGGACATAGGATACTTTTTGTCCCGGAATTCATCATGGTTTCCCTGGAAGAAGGCATCAAAGTCAAAATGTGTATTTAGTTATAATTCATTAACCCGTTGTCCGATTTCATTCATTCTTTTTTTGTTAGAAAGGAGGTTCTTTAAAGATTATTCCGTATAAATTTTATCATCATCACTTTTGTAGTTCAGAAATTATAGACATCACCTTTATCGATGAGTTCAAGTAGGTGACTTGAAACTCGGAATGGACAAGCACCTAGGTCTAAGACGTAAGGGCTCAAGTCAGACTGGAGTACCCTTACAGCCGTAAATAAATATGCTTAGCAGAAGATTTTGTATGGTTTATGATTTTTCACTTTTAGGTTGAACAAAAATCATGAATTTATCACCACGTTATACCGTGTCGCGCCATCTCTACAAATTATGTTGAACTTGAATGTAAAACTTGGAGATAGGTATTACCGAATTTTTGTTAATAATAATTAATTGTCATGTAACGTACTGTTCCTGGACTTTATATTAAGATGGCACTGTTGAGACATGAACAGAGTGCCACGTCTTAATTATCATCCGCAACATGGAAAGAGTAAAATAATGGTTCACAAATATTTTTACTTTTTAACTCTCAGGTCTTAACTGGTCCTAACCGATTGACCGTCATAGGTCTTTTTATACGTAAAGAAATAAATAGCCATTGCCCATTCTGATACTTAGGATTGTATTGAGATGAAGCAAAGATTTTTAGCAGACTCTTATGTTGGGCTGGGGAATATTGTTAGTAGAGTATTTTATCCCAGTGGTACCTACCCGGCCGAACTCTGAAAGAAGATTTCTACCACCAGTACAACTTTTCACATGATTTAATAATTTTTGATATATTTCGTGGTTTCAGAATAAAAATCACAATGAAAAGGACGATTTTAACTGTCGATATTTCGATACATTGGTACAAGTCGTGGTCACGTAGTGACCACGACCTGTGCCATTGGGTCGAAATATCGACAGTTAAATTCGTCCTTTTGATCTTTCAACTACGTATTAATGAAACTTTATATTTTTTATTAAAAAAAGAAGTTTTCAAAATCACCACAAGATTACCCGTTCGAAGTAAGAACAGGTTTCTATATAACATCACACCAGAATCCCGCGAAAATCAAGGAATTCTACAGTATATGTAAAAAAATCGTAACTCACGCGGGCGGAGCCGCGGGCAACAGCTAGTATTTTATAAATCCATCGAAAACATCAAAAAAAAGAACACGTTAACGTAACACATGGACGGGGCTATTTGTGAATTCCCTTCGACATTTTTAGATAAAGGCCGATAGCACTAAAAGGGCCAATCAATTACATGATAAGATCGCATTGACCCCCACGCTGTCGGATATTTATATGGGGCAATAGGAAATGTCGGAACGCACCCCGCGATAAAGGAAAATGCGGTACTAATTCCGAATATTACTGCGTGCCATAAAATGCTAAGCATGTGATTTAGTTTCACTCATAGAAATTCTAGGGCAGAGTTGTCACGATCAAAATAGTCAGATAACAAGTCAAGAATCCTAGCATAGCAGCCCACAAGGTCTCTATGCACTTAGAAATGTTAAACGCAAGGAGCTGACGTAAAATTTTGATTTTATCTGGTTTAATTTTTAAGCTAATTACACCTTCAGCCATAATTATTACACCTACCTTACCTATTGCTTTAATGCCTGGTAAGGAATGAGAATTACCGCTAAATTGATTAGTTACGTGATCAATTAGAAGTAAGTTTATGCATTGTATAGAAGTAAAATAACTTTGGTTATAGTAGTTCATCTTTATCTTCAAAATATGTAGATATTTAAAAAGTTCGTACGATAGCCTTAGAGATGACCTTTGATAAACAAATGATTAATCTGAGTGAGCAACAAGAATCGTTAGCTTGGATACAGGAAACTAAAAATAAACAAACTCACACAGCCATTTTTCTCCAAACCAGACAAGCTCATTTTCCCGTTTTATTGTAACTTGAGAGTGCAATTAAAACATTTCCTCCATAGTCAAAAAGAAAACAACTTTAATGCTGGACCATCTCATTTTAAATTATTCTCATAAAGACATTTTTCGCTGAGTGTCGTACAACGTTACAAAGGAAGAAAACAGGCGTCAATACACAAAGCAAAAAGTCTGGTTCATTTGCATATTCCACAGTCAGTTAATTGACTTGGAAGCGACGCGCCAGCGCCGGATTTCCGCGACAGCCTCGCTGAAACTGTTCGCCAATTTGAACCTTATCTCCTTCGAATTCGGTTGCATCCAAGTTAAAGAACAACTGGACAAAATACCCACTTTTGTTCTGCTAGTAAGCACTGCCTGTCCATTTTTAGGTTCCCGTTCGCATAGTGTATCCCACCCTTACCTAAAGTGTGTCCGGACTACCGATAAGGAACCCGAGGATATTTTTATCAGATTATTTTAGGCAAACCTTCTTCATACAGGAAAATATTAATAGAGCCGTCTGTCATTAATGTATACAGTGCGACAAGGCTATTTTGGCGCGTGGCCAAAATCGGAACTAATAACGCTATATTATGGTATATCGCTTATTTTCCGGTTGCCTTTGTTCTATAACAACGCCCTCCTGACAATGTCACTTAAGTGCCAAGAAAGCCTTGTCGGACTGTAGAAATAATTTATGAAAATACCACAGATTTTAAAATCTCTGCTCGCATCGTTTCGTACTAGACGATAGTCTTAATAAACACTTAAACCCAAATATTACATACAAAAGGTGATAAGTGTAGCAACCAAAATAACACACTCGAACCATAATATTTGGATCATCCATCAGTCAATTCATCACTGACCTCGTGTCTTAATCCTGGGTTGAAAGGCTTTTCGCTAAGCAAAAACCTCCAATGAAAATTTAATTTATAGCTAATGAATATGCAAAAATGGTAATTGCTAAGCCGTTAGCCTATTTAAGCAAAGTTATACTTTCAGGATAAAATAAATCCTGATAATTTCTCGTAGCATTAATTTATTTACAGTAATTTTGTTAATCATTTTTCTTCCAAGAAAAAAAAATCCTGCTTGAAACTTCTAAAGTTAGGTGAGATTAATAAAATTCGAAACACAGTTGGTTAGAGTAATAAAGCATTTATTGTTTGTAAAACAATTCTTTAATTTAGTTTATAGGCTTCGAAACTTTCTCGCACTGTGCTCACTCACAATAACTAGTGTTACCTAGTTAGATTTTATTAGTATTGCGCTCAAGGTAAGTTCTAATTAAAATTTGGGTTCGTTCGTCTATCTGGTTCACAATAATTCTGTCTGAAATTCGTTAAATATTTGTGAAACTTACGTGAAACTGGTTTAATTAATATTTTCATTTCGTATAAGTTTTATATTAGCCTGCCCGCTTTGTTTATCCGTAACGCAATGAATTTAATTATTTTTTAAAAGTAGATATTGCTTTTAGACTTCAAAAAAAGGAGGTTATCATTTGGATAAACTTTCACCTCTATCATAGCAATAAGTATAATTTATTAGAGCTTCCAAACAAAAACACAAAATTTCAAATGTGTAAATGTTTAAATGTATGTATGTTCATCCGTAATTTCTCCGAAACTCTTTCTTGAACTATGTTTCTTTTTAAATCACTTACATTTACCTACTTCAACTTAGACAACACTATACATTTGCAAAATATGTATGTATATGGTCTTCGCGGTACAGGTTTTCTAGTACGGAGATCGCTAGAAAAATCTGATTAATAAAGATATTTTTTAATCAGTTCAGTGGTTTTCCAGATATGGTTGTTAAATGAATCCTACTTCCATGCTTTTCTTGCCTGATCTTGTATCATGTAATAAATATGCGAGAAATCCCTCCTAATCGCTTCAATTACAATCCATTGCAATAGTAGCTCGTTGAGACGCAACCTAAGGACAATGCACATAGGTCATGGACAACAGGAATTACCCGGAGTTAGCAAGTCACCATTCAAGGGCATTACGGCAGAAAATGAGCAGTGCAATTGTTGTCCCCATTGTACGTACTCAGCCCGGCGTTATGGATGAAGACAAAGCTGTATAACGTATAGATTAATTGCCCTAATTAGCTGAAAGCTTACAATAGGAAACGATGTATAGACGCATTAAAAATATCACAAGAAGTGTAGCTCATATCCAGAGGGAGTTCAAAAATGTACCATAAACTTTTAGAAACATCCTTAAAAACAGCTGGTTCAATATCAATGAACTAGGCATAATGAAAATGATATTATGAGGTTAGTTTATGTCACAGTTAGGGTTGCTAAATTTTATGTTTGTAAATAAAATAATATTTTTTGTATTGAAAATAAAATAATATAATTGGGACTTCTTATCACTTTAATGTGTTTCTAGTAGTAAACAGGATCAAGTTTTTTTTACATTTCAGGCCATTACACACATCGCGATCTACCCCAAAGCAAACGATAGCTAGTACCCATAACATAAGCTATCGCTGATAACTACGCGTAATATTTAATATGTAACATAAATATGTGTGTGTTCCCGTTTCGGGGTGTATTGAAATTCACATCGACATTGGAAAACATTCATGCTCATCACAAACAATTTCCAGCTGTGGGAGTCGAACCCACGACCTCTGACGCAGACGCCAGGATCGCTACCGCTACGCCATTCGGTCGTCAAAGTCAAATTTAGTCCCGCCTATAAGACTTTTAATATTAAATTTTTAAATTCCAGCCTTAATTTTGTCTGGTGGGAGGTTTCGGCCGTATAGCTAGTTACGACTCAATCAGCTACTAGAAGAAAACAGGACTGCTGGATAATAAGAAGGAAAAACGGCTAAAAACTCACGCACATTGAGCCGAGTTCAATCGGCCCGACCGAACTCGACTGGGCGAACCCGACTCATGTGCGTGAGTTTTTAGCCGTTTTCCTTCTTATAGTGTCCACTCACGGAAGTCTTAATTCTAATATAGGACTACTGGATAATATTTTTTACTGCAAAATGTTAGGTGCTACAGTTACATCCTTATATTTTCAAAGACTTAAAAAAAAAATCTGTATTAACTGGCAAATAGACCTTATTTCACCCAGAAATAGATGTACCACAACTATCTACTCCTTTTGATGTCTGCTCTACTATATACCTATATAAATCTATAGATGAGGGGTGTAATACAAAATTCAAGAAAAAAGTGTCCCGAGAAAACCTATATAAACGAGGGTACATGAGTATTTTTATAAACAAACTAAAACATTGTAATTTATGTCTTAAACCATTACTATACAGCCTAATTTTCAAACACGAGACTGAAGTGCGATTGTATGTCTTTTAGTGTTTTGTATCTCATTCACTTCGGACACTTTTTAGCGCTGACCCTAACTCCTTAGTTTATAACTCAATGCTGCTCTATGAACACTATTTTTCTAAGCTGGGTTCCTCCGTCTACTCATCTGCGCATCTCCTCTCAGAATTGAAGGTTCTCAGAAGAAAGGTTTGATCGTAGCCCACCTGTGAGCCCACCACGATGGCCACATGAGGGTTTGCGGGCTTTGCATACACATTTTTAGGGTTCCATACCAAAATGATAAAAATGGAACCCTTATGGTGAGACTTTCTCCTTCCGTCCGTCCGTCCGTCAGTCACACTCGATTCATTCAGTAACTAACCTGAAATTTAGAATAGTTGTAGGTAATTGCGGTTCGACGTTATTGCAATCATAAAAAATTGAAAATCTTTTTTATTATTATTTAAAAAGGTGGGAAAACCGGGTCGTCAAAATTTCAAAATAAGATAACAATGTTGAGTAGAGTATCATATGAAAGGGCGTTACTTGTGTATTCTAAAACCGATTTTTATTTATTTGTATGCCTGATAGTTTTCGATTTATTGGGCAAACTGTCGAAAAAAATACCGTTCCCCCCCCCTTATCTCCGAAGTTTACGAATCGAAAAATCTGAAATAATTATGATCAATAGAAGTAAACGTATATTTTACAGAAAAAATAAAATCAACTCGCTAACTAATATACTTTTTTTGATAATAACAATAAACCGGCAAAAACAAAGTTATGTTTGCGGTTTGCCAACAAAAGTACCTACATGTAATTTATACTCGTTAATTCATGAACCAAAGTGATTCTTTTAATGTTTAACTTCTTTTATGGTATGGGACCCTCGGTGCGCGAGTCGGACTCGCACTTGGCCGGTTTTTTTTGCATACACTTCGCATACATTCGAGAACACGAACTGGGTTTTCCACGCGATGTTTTCCTCCACCTTTAATGAGCACGAGATATTTATAAATAAGTACACCTATTTATAAAACGATCATAGATTTATAATAAGGTGCGACGACCTTCGACTAGATAGAGTCCTACTTAACGACGACAGCTCCGTGAGTGCGGCATATTTTTTGTAGTGTGAGTGTGCCAATTTGAAATTTGTATGATGCGCTGCTGCTAGTGTGCGTGAAAGATTGTGTAGCGACAGCTCGGGTTTGCCAATTTAGGCAAAGTATTTGTTGCCGCACTTTTGAAGTCGAGCCTCTTAGACCTCTATGAAAACGATATACTTTCACCCCAATGACTGAAATCTCTTATACGGCCGAAATCGTTAAAAAAATGTCAAAGAGATTGAGAGGCCATTTACGATCATTTCGCTGGTCGGTGGTTCGGCACGTATCTACGGGACGGTTCAATCAATTACACGATAACATCGCACTGACCTCAAGATATTCGCGTCATGTTACGCGAACGTGTCCCGAATCGGAAAAAAAATAATGCCGACTCTGTGGAGACTGGAGACTGATCTTTTTTTAAATACTTATATAGCCTGAAAGTCTTTTCGGGCTGTGATTTCTGAAAAGGCTTAATCGACTAAAAGAATAATAGAATGTTGCCAGTTTTCAAAATAAATCACTTTTCTTTTAACGTTTAAAAAATGTGAGTACATATTGGAACAAAAGTTGCTTATTTTCAGTTTAATTAAAACGTCCAACTAATTCGTCAATTCAATTCAATATGTGACGTGACACAAATAATAGACGATTCTTATTTATTTATTTATATTTAAACTCTGGTTACTTACAACTATTTATTTATGAAAATTTTAGACCAAGTTAACTTTCACGTTATTTTAACTTTACGATGTAAGGAGCTAAAATGTCTTTTGTACCGGTATACACGTGAATTTCTTAAGAAAATTTAAATTTGTGCCAAATTACTGTTGGTCCAATAAACTTTTGTCAGAGTATACGAATTATTAATTAATATCCTACCTGAAGCAAGAGTAAATTTCCAGCGTAGAAACTTGTACCGTCTTCTATATAAAACTTTATTTATTTTGTGCAAAGTTTATTTCATAATACTGAAAATAACGTTGCAAAAGTTTTGTTCAAATGCTCTTAATTGCACTAGGAGTGTGCTTTTACTTCTATCTGACTTCCGAGCTGAAAGTTCCTAATTAGAATGCTCTGATAATTTTCCTTCATGTTGAATCGTAACTTTAGGATGTGAGTAAATGAGATGAGCTTGTTATTGCAGCTCACAATTCAGAAGTTACTTAAAAAGACCAAATAAATCGAACTACGAGAAAAGAAGTCAATTTGTATAAAAAGTCTCCTTTTCAAATATTTGCAATGTATATTAGAGGTAGAAAACAAGTAAACCTGGTTCATTTGAAATCCCTCGAACTTTCCAAAGCTGGCTTCTTTACTAAAGTTTTGTATTGACTGGCTTATCTGAGCCGTGGCAATTTTCGTTGGAATTTCCGAGGTCGGAAATCCTAACGATACGGGCGTTCGTTGCGAGTAGTGAGTGGTATAATGCTCTAATCCACAGATAAGGTAAATGTGAAGGATTTTTAAACGGAAAGTACAAACCTAATTCTGAAGTTGTTGTACTTCAACAAAATGATGATGATTACTAGTAGGTAACCTCCTCGAATGCCTGCTACGGAGCCTTCTTCGGAAATGTTCAGCTTCTCAGCCCTAACGGTCTAGCAACTCTTTGAGCTGTTATTAATAATAATTTTTGAATATTAATTGTCATTAATACTGTATCAGTACCAAAGATTTACCTACCTTTAGTAAAATGCCAAAATAACAACCGCAAACTTTTGTCGCTAAACATCTTCAGCAGCAACATTAAGTACTTACCATTATATTTGAGGTCTCTCAGTCAAGTGCTAACTAGTAGAGTGTAAAAAAAGAAATTTCCAAAGAAAATCTACGTAGGTACTTAAATAAACAAATGTCTTCGATACAGATATACTCGTACATCCCTGAATCATCCTCGCTGCAAAGGATTATCTTGAGAGTGTGTTTCTGGAATAGTATGACAGATAGAAACGCTTTAAATATGATCTTTAGTGCAAGGAATCTTTACAAATCTCTCGGTTTAGGTTTTACGTTGTATTTTGATCAGTTAGTCAGTCTCAAACTGCTTTATTGGTAAAGATAACAATTAGTGCTCTAAATTAACTTACACAGATTTATCGATGTTCACGAATTATTTACATGTAAATTTACATCGTAAAACCTTTACTACCATGATTGAATTAATGTTGTGAATATATTATTGGTGTTCAGTAATGTAATCGCTTTATCAATATCTTTGTTTATCCAATCAGTCGATTGCTATCACAATTGTACTAAAAGCTACAAGCTAGTTAATTATACTACAAGCTTCTGCCGAGGATTTGGTGCGGATATTTGCTTCCCAAACATAGTTATGACATTTCGTAAGTTAGGGCCATCTGAAAGTTAAAAAAAATAATTTGCTTTTAATTATTATTAGACCGCAAAGTAGGGACTCTTAAGAGAATCTTCTAGCTGTACGCTTTCATAAAAAAACGATAACATTTTCTTACCTGTAGTCCGATTCATAATTTTTACAAGTGTTGCAGATAATGGTGAAGTACAGAGTATGCTCGTACGTTTGATTTTTTAAGAAATATTGGTTAAGTTAAAAATTATTAAAGTTTATGCATATTTTAGATAAAATTTAGGCCTAGCTTTGGACTTGCAACTCTGTCTATATGGACATACTTAGATAGATTTTTCGAAAACACCTATTCGCATTGATATATGCATATTGCGTCGCAATAGCCGCTAAGCCACTAGACGATAGCCTTAAAGGGACGATAAAAAGGGCTAAGTTGATAAAGAGGGCCTAAATGCAATACTATAATTAATTATATAATAAAACGGAAACTTCAGTAAAACGTGAACAGCAAATATGCAAACTATATAAAATGGCTCTACGTTAACACATAAATACGTAATGGTATTGCGATAATTAACTCGAATGAAGTTCAAAGTCAATATAATTAACTCGTTAATAGAATTCCCTTCAAACATGTACGAGTAAGTAAGGATATTCAAAGACAAATATTTGAGAATATTATATTATATGTAATTATAATAAGCGAATTTACCCTCGCTCCTTGCTTCAATTACGCCGTCATGTGGTATCGATGTTCCCACGAGACTTTAATATAGAAAATATCACATTCATGAAATTATAATTTAATTTCCGGGGAACTCACATTCTTTGTTACTCAAAGTTACGCGTAACAACGCAATCTTATAACACCGGCACGGAAATTACTTTGTTTAACGTAAATATCTCATATTTCACCGACTTCCCCCTTTACATAACAAATTATGTATAGCATTTGTATAGTAGGTATATAATATCTACTCATAATAATGTTACGAGGTTGTTAAATGTTACTACTATATTATTATGATTTGTGTCAAGTGTTCTTCCAATACACTAGGAATTCTTCAAATTGGCCAAACGCATTTCATAGATGCTAAACTTTGTTTTAACTAGTATAGCAATGTAGAGATTTGGATGGTTTCACAAATAAACTTTATTAAAATCAGAACCAAAAAATAGGCTGTTTTTGTAGTCTCTGATATTTTGCCATAAATTAATAATAATAATTATTCAGGTATTCATTAATGAGTGTTAAGAGACACAGACGTACCTAACGAATGCAGTGTGTACTGCAATGCAAATACATTGCAATGTAATTTCCTTATATTATGCACTACGTCTGCATGGGCAAGCATATCACTTAACACCAGGTGAAAGTCTAATTTAAGTCTCTTAATTTCCTTTCCATGAAAAAAATAAAAGCAGCTATAGTGGGTATTCCACGCAGAGCAACAACTGATCTTAATTTTATTCAATTTGTAACTTTCGAACCCAAAACTTTGGTGATGCATGACTCGCCCAGTAATTTGACTTTTATTGCTTTCACTCGGCCGGATATTCGGAAAAAGGCCCATTTCAACGGAAACAGTAACACGAATAACTCTCAATAAATAGTTCGGACAAGGGTTCAGTAATAGTTGTTGTTCACTCCCAGTAGTTTGTGGCCGATCTTCTCCAATATAGAGTTTGATATGTTATATCTCTTGAGTATAAGGCACTTAAATTATTATAAGGCTTAGACTTAAGCATGAGTATTATGTAGCTATACCACAGTTATATCTTTTTCAACACACTTGCTCATAAAGTGGTTCTAATTTCACCGCAATTAGGCACATAATGACACCTCTATTCGCAAACTGTGAATTTTTCCTTACTATTATTCACTAGTGAGTTAGTCAGTTTTTCTTTAATTTTATCTACTTAATAAAATTATTTTTAATATTATTTTATTCACAAGTGTGTTGAAAAACGTCGTATGATACACGCGAGTATTGATAATTACCGTCCTCGGCTATCTTAAGAAGTTAAGACCCTCACCTAACGGCTCGGGCCTCAATGGCGCCTCAGCGGTAATCACCAACTTTACTCACTTTTACCATACACTACTATAAACTGTGCCTATACTATGAAATATAAACCTTCCTTAAGTTTTTTCCATCTCAAAAATAATCAGCGTGTCTAAATAAGTTTTTTACTTCAATAAAAAACACGAATTCTGATCGAACGAATTATGAATATCTTCAGTTTGTACGTTCGTAATTTGTATCATTGTAATGTTAAAAAAAGTTTCACGACAGAGTTATATTTTGGTATTCATTCCTCATAAAAGCAAAAGTCGTCCCTTGATAACATCATTTTGTATTCTTTTACCACGTTTGATGTCGAGGCACAAAGCAAATGATATTTCGGGTGGAGCTGGAACACAGGGCTTCATTTATTCAATTTGTAACTTCTCGACCCAAAACTTTTGTGATACATGACGCGAACGGTAATTTGACTTTCATTGCGTTCATTTGGGAGTGTTATTTTTAAAATACGTATCAACCATTGATTAAACATAAACAGAATGAGCACTTACTGACCTCACGCATATATTTTAGGCTCCGCCCTGAAGCCTTTTTAATTTGTCGAAACTGTAAAATGACCGTGATCTAATGCAGGTAAGTGACCGACAGCGTACAACGCGCGACGCCATATTTGAGAAATTTTTGGCTTCAACATATATTTCGCGTATTTCGTCATTGGTATCAACAAATATTCAAATGTGAACAATAAGTGGTAATTCAAGGTATTCTTTCAAACCGAAGTACTTAATGGCGGTAGAATTTGTTAGATTTGAGATAGAAAAAGTTACTTTCAATCCCGAAGAGTTTGGGGAAAAAACGGATTTAACGTGGGCGGGGCCGTATGAAAAAGCTACTTTCAAATATTTCTGATTGTACCTTTCTTAGCCACTTCATAAATAAAGACCCAATAAATTATCTAAAACAGAATGGCTAATTTGCGATGGGAAAACTTATTAAAAACTTTCTCTTGACTTTTTCACTTAGGTAACGTTAACGCTTTAAATAATTGCTATGTAATATTTTCCTTCCTTTTTCAAATAGCTCATTCCCTGCTGTTTTTTTACACAAGTAGTTATGTACCTATGTTGCCTAAAAATAAAGAAAACTCTGGTAAATTTGGGTTGGAGGTGCCAAATTATTTAACTGCATCAACCTTATTATCACCTATTAAGCATTAATATTTGATATACATTGGTCCGCGGTCAAAAATAAGCATCCTGTTTCTTAGAAAATACGAGTACCTAGTTATATAAAGAAAAAATTATCACCTTGCAAGAAGAATGCAAATTTAAAGAAATAAATTACCATAAGCTAAAAGTGTAAATGATTCCTTTTGATCCTGAAAATAGACGAGAAAAATAAAACGTAAATGGAATCACGAATCAATCAGACACGTTCTTTTTAAGTGGCTATGTATAAATTTAAAATTTTCTGGTTTGATCTGGTTTAATAGAGCTCTACGATTTCGCATTGTGAAGTCAACATGATCTGCTGAGGATGTCCCGGTGTCGGGACGAAACGTGCGTTCGAAGAAAGTTTTAGAAAATTGTGTGTGGTGTTTCGTGGGTAGTGTTCCTGCATATTGTACTATACAGAATCTTTTCAAGTTGCGGTTTATAGCAAAACAAATTATTAAACTGTCCTGCTAATTATGCATTTCCGCAAAATAACGCCTGCTTCCATTCAAAATGTATTTCTATTGCATTCCTTTTAATAATATATACAATTTAGTAAGAGTTTGTACGTGGTTCTTATCTATCTAACAAAAGATTTAAATATTTCTAGGTAAATAAGAGTAACTCAACTCTTCGTATGCAGTAAAGAGTATTAAGTTTTCCAACTTAACTATATATTTACGAAATGATTATATATTTTTTTTGTGCTACGCAAAAAAATGTTTATTAAGACATAGGTAGGTATATGGGAGGCTTTTAGGGACAGTAAACATCATTAACGCATCGCGGGCGAAGTTGAAAACGCTCGATCTTTTTATCCCACCCTTACAAAAAGGTTGCATTATTCACTGCTGATGGCAACATGAGATAGTAGGTCAAAGTTTTCTTTTAAAACATTCTTTGAATAGTTTGGTAAAGAATTTTAATAGTATTAAATCACGTTAAATGCTGTCAGTTTTTTTATGTATTTAGTATTAATTAAGCTAAATCAGTCAAGTGCAAGTTGGGTTCATATTATAGGTATTATGCACAATGCACAACAACAAGTGGCCAGCTAGTTTTCTGCAGGACTAGAGATTTACAACGTTAGATATTTTTCCTTTACTTGCAGCTATAAAACCATCCATCTTATATGGAAACATTGTCCTCTTGCAGAACCGAGCAACGGTATACTTTTATACCTACCATAGATTTTGAGTTTTCGGAAACGACATAAATATAACTGGACTGGGTTGAGCTTGACCTTCAAGGGACAATTTACCATTAATTGAAAATGCCGTTCATGAAGTACCTAGAAGCAAATTAAAGCAATTACTTACCAACTTCATGAAGTCTGCAATTCCAGCGAATGAATATGATTTTAATTATAAAACATGTTTTTATGACCGCCTCACCACATTCATGTATGAAAATGACAAGAATTTTCACCAATTATAAATTTTACTGCACGAATAAACCAGCTTTATTTTCAAATGCAATTTATGAAAATTAATCTAAAATGGGTGTTTTAAATGCACAAGAATTAAAAGAACAGCTCAAAACAAGTAATCCATGCTCAACTAACCTAGTTTCTAAAATGCAGTCGATTTAGCCTCGAAAGAGTCACAAATTTTGACTATTCGTTCGTTCATTTCAGCCGATGGGAAATAAAAACTTTTGTTTTTCACTTATACCAATGTACAAGCTCCCATGAAAAGTCAGAAATCTACCGCCAAATTTGCACCGAGAATAACTGGCAAGAAACTCGGCACTTGGTCTATTCTCTCGATGGACAGCTGGACATAGGCTTCCTGCAGGCTGCATGCACATCCAATTTGCACGGCATAGTAACGAAAATCCCTATTTTTTATATTTTTGCTCACATCAGGAAAATCCGAACGAATATCATTAGGTATGATTCAAACAAAAGTTTCTACTCTATCCATTCAGAGATGGGTATAGAAAACAATTATAATAGAGGCTGCCAAACTAAAACTTCGCACAGATCTAATAAGCCGCTAGGCCTGACTTATGTGGGTTATCACCGCGGGACCAATATCTAACTCCTCTATTCTGCGCTCTGTAAACGCCTCAAGGGCATCGTAACATGTTTACCGAATAGGATCTCACAATTTATTAACCAACATCATTTTCTTCCGCGATACTGCAGTCGCTAATTCTTACACCGACTTGTCTATAATAAAATATTAATTTAAGCTTTAACCTTAGCACCGAATATATAAAATTAGGCCTTAGAAAGAAAGAGAGAAATATTTTTATTTCTAAGTATACCACACATTACAACGCACAGACTTATGTAGGTACTAGACGATGCCTGATGCTTTCCCCACCTGGTTAATTAAAACCAGTTATTACCCAAGATACGGAAGCACTAGACACCGCTTGCGCTGTGTGACACACGCAGATTTAAATCATAGCAAATAAACAAATAAAATAAAAGCTTATAAGTAAATAAATAAATAAAAGCTTAAAGTTGTTAATGTTTGTTTAGGAAAATGTTTACCGGGACAACTAACACCTCTGCTGCAATAGTTTGTAACACATCCGTTGAAATAAAAAAAATTATAATGTCTTCAGTCTTGTCGGTTTGAATCTTCAATCAAGATGTTGTGCATAACATTATTTTCTTTAGGTAATAGTTATTAATTGGTTATTAGTATGAAAATGAACAAATAAAATTGATTCGCTCCTGCGTCACTCAGGTTGATCCCGTGATCATTTCTAAAAACACTTCCTTATCTCTTGTCTACGTTGAAGAGAGAGTCTCAAGAAATGTCATCTTTCTATGTCCAAGGGCCATAGAAAGATGAAATTTCTATGTACATTATACAAAGCTTTAGGCCTCAACACGGTTCTTGCATTAGTTATCTGACACCGAACAATAATCGATTAATTAATATTATTCAGGCTAAAAACACTTCATTCCTACTCTCTGTCATCAAATTCACGTTCAGAGTTCAAAAAGCTAATGATCGAAAAACGATCTAAAGCAAATCGACCGTTAGAAACTTTCGTCAAGGAACTTTTTGCTAACTGCTGCAAGCATTGGAATTTTATTTGGATCCTAAATGCAATTTGCTAGGAGTCGGAACGGCTGGGTATTTTTTGATTTCGAATACCAGAGATTTTCATGGAGCTATACTGATTCAGTAGATTCAAGAGTTTTATTTCACTTTTTCCATGCAAAAGAATGATTTTGATATTTTCAGTTACATTGACAATTGCAGCATTTGTGTTCATGATATTATGATTTTAATCTTCTGCAATCACTCTCAGTCTCATCAAATATGTTGACAAATACAAATACACTTTGTCAATATCTCCAGATGATGTTCCGATATTAAAGCGAAACATACGTAGAGAAAAAGATTTTTTGTGAAGTTATCTTCATAATATGGCGGTGTTAGCAAATAAAATTTTGTAGTTCATTGAATACCTCAAGCAGTAAATAAAGATTCCGACGAGTTGAGTACCTCCTCCTTTTTTTGATGTCGGTTGATAATTTCAGACTAGTGTTGGCAAACTAGATTACAGTTGAGTGTAATTCGAAATTCTATTTAATTATTTATAGAGTCTCTCACTTATAAATAATAGAATTTAAAACAAATTGCAATTCGACTACAAACTTGCTTTGAGATTCAAAGCTATACGGCGATGAAGGGCGAGTAAGGCGTACTGCTAAATTAATTAATGCTTTGCATCTAATAGGAGATACAACAAAGATACACCGATAGAATCTCCTTCGCAATAATTAATGAGATAGCGACGCTTAGTAGTCTTAAAATTGATATTGATACATATTGTGTATAAGATAAAACACCTACATTATTCGAAAACTGTATTGAAAATAAAAGTGTATTGCGAAGTCCTTCTCTGTTTCCTGTTGTTGTGTCACAACAAGTTCTATGTTGTGTTTTTTGTGTGTTGTTGTTTGTTTTTTTTGTTCAGATAGACCTGCTTACCCACTTTTTTACTTAATCAGAACCTGACCTGATAGCACTGATTACTAACCTCAAGATATGGGCATCCGAACGATTTACGTAAACCTTTTTCATACAAGCAAACAATAGCGCCAACTGTCAAAAGGATTATTAATTATTACTCTATGCTATAGGCGACGCTGCGGCCGCTGAGCGAACTACCGCGTGGCTTTATACTGTTGGTATTATTGACACCCATAAACTGGCGAAATTTTTCGCGTGGCTCACCCCGTCTAGAGTACATGTCAATTCCTGATAGGGATTTTTCAAATGCAATTTCATCCAATCTAGAATAAGCTTTTGATTACGATACTAAGAACATGTTGTTCCATCTTTACACAATCAAGGGGTTAATTAAACTTTCAGGAACTCGGATTTGTATAAATTATAATTTCCTCACACATTCTCAGTATTCTGGTATAAAATAATTAAAATTATGTCTATAAGTTAAATTTATGTTAATTTCACCTTAAATGTAAATAAGTTTACTTTCCTTTACATGTCTGTTGTTATGGACCTTATTTCACGAAAGGGCAGAACGTGTGGAACGAGCAATAATATTTTTTCATGAAAAACTGAATTCCAGTTAAGGAAGAATGCGATTTATTTCAGAATCGTGCTGAACTGCGCGTTTATTAAGCAACTTGTGTGTAGTGAAAATGAGGGCATAGCATAATCCGAATACTGAAAAATGACTGATTTAAGACCTTGTTTGTTTCGACACAAACGGCAGGGACTAGGAAATTCTGTTATTTTACAAGGAAAGACACGTAGTACCTACTCGTATACCTGTTTAAACAGCCGAAACCCATGGAATATTGGAATATAAGAGGATTAATAAAAAAAAACGGCCAAGTGCGAGTCGGACTCGCGCACCGAGGGTTCTATATCATAAAAGAAGTAAAACATTGAAAGAATCACTTTTGTTCATGAATTTACGAGTATAATTTACATGTACCTAGGTACTTTTGTTGGCGAACCGCAAACGTAACTTTGTTTTTGGTGGTTTATTGTTATTATCAAAAAAAAGTATAATAGTTAGGGAGTTGATTTTATTTTTCCTGTAAAATATACATTCATGTCTCTTGATCATAATTATTTCAGATTTTTCGATTAATAAACTTCGGAGATAAGGGGGGGAACGGTATTTTTTTCGACAGTTTGCTCAATAAATCCAAAACTATCAGGCATAAAAATAAATAAAAATCGGTTTTAGAATACAAAAGTAATGCCCTTTCATATGATACCCCACTCAATATTGTTAACTCATTTTGAAAATTCGAAGTCCCGGTTTTCTCCCCTTTTTAAATATAAATAAAAACATTTTTCAATATTTTATAAGTGAAATGGCGTTGGGTCACTATTACCTAAAACTATTCCAAATTTCAAGTCGATAGCTTTGATAGTTACTGAAATAATCGAGTGTGACAGACGGACGGACGGACGGACGGACGGACGGAGAAAGTCTCACCATAAGGGTTCCATTTTTACCAAATTGGTATGGAACCCTTAAAACATATGCGCCGAATTGAGAATTAACTCTGAAAAAATTAAAACTCTGCCACCATCAGTCATTAATAACTCTAGCAAAATATGTGATAACAGCGTTTGTGAATTGCGATCCGCGCTCTGGAGATTTCCCTACCCAAAGGTTGTCCATCACAAGTCCATCACGATACAGCGCAATAGGTACCGCTAGTCCGATAGGCAGTTTTAGCCCAGAAACAGCCAGGGGCGATCTTTTCGATGAAGCGAAAGCAGTTTTTTTTTAATTTTTGGAATTTGTGTTTTTTTACTAATATATTTTTGGTAAAATCGTTATTTGTCATAATGTCCCCCAATTCCCACTCTACAGGGGAAGCAAAATAACAGGGACAACTTTGTAGACAAAGCTTGTTCAAAAATATATATCCTAAAAATTTCAAAACCAAGTTCAAAAGGCGCCGCTCAGCACAATTGATGATACACATCGAGATTAATGGGTGTGACATAAAACGGTCATTTGCGAGCGATACCACTCGCCCATAAATCCACGAGCACGAGTATCTCCCGGCCGGACAACTAACACGCTGGATCGGTGCCACGTTCTTTAAAAAATTACAAAGCGTGACAGGCGTTTGGTGAGGCTCCAAAAGCGCAGTCGCGGCGCTTTGTGACAACCACCGATAAAATCGTTTATGAAACGCTAGCCAATTTAATCTACCACCCTATTCAACTCCCTTAGGGCTGGCTTTTCAGTAATGTTGACAGTCCGATCTCACTAATGAATTCGGCACGATGTGGTCGGTTCCAAATTTGCCTGCAACCTGTGAGTAGGTTCGATTACGTGGTATTTTAACACTTAAAACTAATTACGTGGACATCATCAGCGCATGTTAGAAGCCTTCAGAGTCTGTGCACAGAAGGCGCCCTTGCGCAACACTTGTAGTTGGGCTTGCCTTTGACTGGTTAACCCAACGAGGGTTAACCCTACCAAGTTTGATTTAATTTTTCACTGTATCGTCATCAGCCTAATTTTTCTCATATGTCAAGGCAACCAAAAGGCTTTGTCTTAGAAAAAGGATTATGAAAAACCTACTGCTAGGTACACAAGGCAATAAATTGAGTCTCTGTTTGTGTGTTAAACTATTGTGTACCAGGACAAGCCAGAAAAAGCTAACCACTATGTTTTGTTACAACAGCTAATCGCATTACTTATGCTGAGCAGCGATTGTACTTTGTACTTAGCTTTCTGTTTTCGTACGTAATCGGCTGAATGCAAACTTAATCCACTTGTGTGCTCATATGAATATTAATCCATTTTAAATGCATTCCAAGTGGAAAAGCCTGCGAGGGGGATTAATTCGAGTACTTAGACTAACACAACATAACAACACGATGCTCATAACAACACGATGCTACACTCCAACCGTCTACTTCAGGCGGCTTCAGAAATTATTTTTCCGACCGTACGTTGTCCTCTGTAAGATTCCCGAAACATGTCCTTCACAAATCACAACGCACACGACCAAATAATCCAAATATCGTTCGACGACGCTCCCTACAAGCCATAACTGTGGAAGTACAAACAAACTTCGCCGGCAAAGGGTGAGTCTCCCAATGCTAGATAATATCATCATTACCACTGAGCGTGGATCTCCTCAACAAAGCCAAATTGTTGAGTGCTCTAGTATAGATCCTCCTTTACCCAACGTCAGCTAAGCCGAGATTTTACATCCTGGAAGAACCTTAATTCAAGTCCAGGTCAGTCGCGGTCACGTACCGCATGCAGTCTTTGCGCAATCAATTTAAAAATGAGGAGATCAGCAAATTAGAGTGACCACAGCTCAACGTCAAAACTCGTTGGTAAACAGGGAGGTATTGCAGGGTACATAACTCTTAGGGGTGATAAACAATGTTGGCAATTCTCACCAAGTCGACACATCTAAAGTGACACGAGGAATTGCTGTTTCAATCAATGCATAATCTTCGTATTTAGAGATCCATCCAGGAAGCCTATGCTTATGAAACAATCGACTTCCGATTGAGATGACTGTGACCTATACCATGACGACAATAATAGTAATGTATTTCTGCCATCGATATGTATGGCAAATGTATTCTGGCTACGATATAATCTGGCATCAGTTGACACTTTAAGCAAATTGGTTGTGCTCATTAGTGACTTCATTAGAAGAGATCATATTCCTCAATTTTGTACGGAATCAAGCCAATCGATTCGCTTCTGCCCATTCAACAAATGTAGGTAACATTTAACCTAACCCGACCAGCAATACTTAATTTCCGTCTGCTTATCGGGCGAGTCAGCCCGCATTGAAACTCCGTGCGGTCCGCTGCGGCGAGACCCAAATAAAACTACGAAGCAAACCGACCGTTGCAAAATCCCAAGCAGAATTCTTTTCACTGACGGCCCCGACGAGATAGAACTATTTTCGAAAACCCTAAATTAAAAGCGTTAAAGTATTTTCCGCAGTATCGGTTTTGGAAATTTCATTAATTCTGAAATAGATTTCAACATTGCCCACGTCCACTCATTTGAAGTCGAGGCGGCTGAACTAATAAAACTTTAATGAACAGTAATAATAATTAATGTGAACCCGTCGATAATAGTTTGATTATTGTGCCTTATGGCGTGAAAACTATTGTAAGAGATATTGAGAAAAGTTAACGAGTCCATTGAGGGTCCAAGATCTGTATTAGCAACATTAAAGATGCTCTCTCGGGGTAAAGATGAAGGAAGACCAGTGATTACCAGACTTAGTATTGCCAATTGCCAAACCCTTCTTATAAACACTTTAGGAGGGCATCACATTGGTAGTTTCTCTAGTGCAAAATATCCATGGACGGTGGCCAAGCGAATGCTATAAAAATGATATATCTTAATGAATAGGTATAAAAAATAATAAAGATAAGCGAATATAGACAGCATTAGTGGAGACAGTCTGATAGCTAAACTAAAACTACCTAGAAGACTCCCGCTATAACCGGGAAACTTGCTTACTAACAAGTACAACCACTAAAAAGAACGTTACTGAAAGGAAGTTCGTTCCGACGACGACGTTATTAAATCTTTGCTTTCATTTCGTATTAATTTCTTTCATTTCCGTATGTGCTTCCTGCAAAATAACAAGGTGGATTGTTATTTATTGAAGATGCATGATCTTCATATTGAGATAATGCTCAGCAAACATAAAATCTTCATTTTTCCTGGTTATGCGTTAGACACTTTTTATGTACTAGCTGTTGACAACGGCTCCGCCCGCGTGAAGTAAGGTTTTTTGCATAGCTGAACGATCAAAAGGACGATTTTAACAGTCGATATTTTGTCCCAGTGGCACAGGTCGTGGTCAAGACGTGACTTGTACCAATGGACTCGTCCTTTTGATTGTGTTATGTAGATATCGTTGTATGTAGGTAAGTAACCGTGATGTTAAATCCTATACCTTTAAACGAGCAATTCTTGTATATTTAAAAATTAAATATGTATATACATATATTTCTATATAATCGGAATCTCGGAAACGGCTCGAAAGAGTATACAGGGGGTTTTGGGGGCGATAAGTCGATCTAGCTGGGATTCATCTTTAGAAAATGTCGAATTTACCAAAAAAATATATGACCCCTGCTGCCATCTATTGGTGGGCCGATAGAGATATACTACCGAGCAAAGCTCGGTCACCCAGATAACAGATTATCTATTATTTATCATATCCTGAAATTGCGAAATATGACAAATTTCATTAAATCATGTGAAAAGTTCTACTTGTGGTAACTGGTAATCTTCTTGCAGTATAGGTACAAAATTGCTATTGATTGCTGTGGCACCGTGGCATATCTACAAAATTCAGTTTTCAGTGTTTAGAGCAATTTTTTAACGTAGCTTAAAATCCCCAAACATTTAAAATAAATAGCTTTTGACGGCTACACTATAAACGTTGCAATATCAGAGCACGGAGCTGTGACGTACTCGTAGCTCACTGGATGAATGCCATGTTACGTTAAAAATTACGAGCAACGGAAACAGAACGCGACAGGCGTTTGGTGCGACTCCAACGCTGCCTTTTACGATATGGCAGCGAGATGATAAAGCCATTTAGGAAGTACTAGATCTTGCCCGCGACTGCATCGGCCAGGAATTCCATTTTTCAATTAAGTATTCCGTGGGAACCATATTTTGCCGCGATAAGAAGTAACAGCGAAGGTTACTGCCAGGTCAGTAGATAAGGAAGAACCAATATACACACTTACCGATTTCGGTTTTACGGCACAACTACTGACCCGATTTGGCAGAAATTTGGAATGTAGACTGATTATAGCATCCCTCGGTTAACACAAAGGCATATTGGGGATTTATCATTTAGGCTCGGTTGCTTGACTTGACTTTAACCGAAACGTTATAGTTAAATATGGCGGTCTGACTCTTATGTCTTTCGAAATAAGAGTCAGGCCGCCATATTTAACTATAACGTTTCGGTTAAAGTCAAGTCAAGCAACCGAGCCTTAGTCCCATAAAAATCCACAGTTTCCGTGGGTGTTTGGTAAAAACCGAAATCTTTAGCAATCTGTAGTAAAATTACTTGAAAATATGTGTAAAGGTTGGAAAAGAAGCGAGATCACTTTTTATCTCAGGAAAATCCATGATGCGTGCGGGATATTTTAATAATCTAGTATTATGCTCTTAAGCGTTGCCAGGAAGTTAGGTCCTGTGGTTAGGTCTGATACGGGCGTACCTTTTAGACACATTCGGCAGTGGAAAGACTGCTAACGGTGATGGACCTTCTAATGAGGTGGGTGATTGAGATCTCACTCGTTCAGGGTAAAAACGACGGTGCATCTCGTTCTCTCAAGAGCAGGTCCATCGTGGAAACAGGTTTTATTGGATGCAAGCCCCACACAACCCTTCACGGAAAAGTATGCGTTAGGCATTTTCTATCTAGCGTTGGAGAAACGGGAATCCACGCGGGCGAAGACGCGGGCAAACCTAGTAGCTTAATAAATTCAAGGAATTTCATCAAGCGCTCCGCGTATACATTTCAATATTTATGGCAAGTTCTTTTGACGCCCTCGTACATCTCAGTAAGAACTACGGGGATCGTTCATTCGCGACACGTCCGAACCCTCTTTATTAACTCTGTTGAGCAACTGAAACTCGATTTGGCATCGAAGGGATTACGAGAGGGCGCCACGCTACGTGTTTCAGGCTATTGTTGTATCAAAGAAAAATATCGGTCGCGAGCTGTATAATCAATGTATTATAGCTAAAGGGAGGAAAACGACAATATCTGAGGATCTTCTAAATTTAGTTAGGCGCTTTCTTACAACTTTACAGGTGGTATTACCAATACCTAATTAGTTCTCGTATATTGGCATATACAAGGGGAAGCACAAGTTCGATTACCGTTACGAACTATATTTCGTGATTTGAGACTGTTAAACAACCGTCAGTTGACTTTATCTAACGAATAAACTTTACATTTGACAGATTCTCAATACAAAAATTTTCACAACAACCGATTTTTTGAGTTTTCTTTGTCTACATTCGGTATATAGATACTTCAATCCACGACGACGCGTCCTACTCTGTCAAACTCCATATGAATCGAATAGAAAATAAGCGATTTTGACAGAGTGGGGCGCGTCTTCGTTTATTGAAATATCTAGGACCTAGATATTTCCCAGATTCTTACAATCCTAGATTCTAGGTCTGAGAACGAAGGTCCGGTCAGCTTGTAGTAATACTTATATCTAAAATATCTAAATTGGCTCAGCAGCCTAACCCATAATTATGATTTATATATTCTATTTCAACAATAAGAACGAAATTCGAAATATTATACCTTTCAACTATGTTATCTTAAAGAGCTCGTAACTTAAAGAGGCTTTAATTTAAGGATTATAATTTTAATCAGTTATCCAGAACGCGGGCAAATGTCCAGTCTAGGCTTGAAAGTTGAATAATTTCACTTGTATGGTGGATTTATATGCGGTGGCACATCTATACTCCCGCAGACCAAGGAATAAATGTGTATAATCCACCTATTATTATTATTCTTCTTGATGCCTAACCAACAAAAAAAAGTTGAAGGTCTAAACGTGAAATTCAATACACGCACCGCAACGCTAAATTGAAAAAGTTTTCAGTTATTTATTGGAAATGTTTCACGATGCCTCCCGCTACGATGGTTTATTATTATTTTTGGAAAATAATAAACCGTCATCTTTGAAAAGAATAACGGTTTGCATATAAATATAGGCGAATATTATTATGAGTGTGATAGTTTGCTTGGATGGTTGTTTATTTCTCACGCCATAACTACTGATTGCATTGAAATTTTGTGTTATATTTTAAACGTGGATATTGGATCTAATTAATTTTGCTGCAATTTTTACAATTTATTTGAAATACATTATAATATCGGCCTTGATCTTTAATATCATCGGTAAGACCAGAAAATAGCTTCATTGCAAATTCTCATTTTGTTCTGGAAAAATAACATTTTTCAAACAATACGAACAAAAGCTTTTTGTATTGGCATTGAAAAGGGTAGAAATATTTAAAATATTGTGATGTTATATAAAAACGTTTTATTTTTCATTTTTCAAAGTACTGCTCGCGGCTATGCCTACAGGCAGGTATAGCGAAATCTGAACCACGAAAGTATTAAGGGCTTAAAATAATATTAAAATAAGAAATTGACCGCCAAGTGCTCGTGTTCGGTTGAGGATTCCGTACCACTGTGTGAAATAACCGAAAAGTAAAACTCAAAAATATCGTATATATTTTTAGGGTTCCATACCAATTTGGTAAAAATGGAACCCTTATAGTGAGACTTTCTCCGTCCATCCGTCCGTCCGTCCGTCCGTCTGTCACACTCGATTATTTCAGTAACTATCGAAGCTATCGACTTGAAATTTAGAATAGTTATAGGTATTAGTGACCCGACATCATAGCAATCGTATAAATTTAAAAATTGTTTTTATTTTTATTTAAAAAGGGGGGAAAACGGGGGCTTCGAATTTTCAAAATGAAATAACAATATTGAGTGGGGTATCATATGAAAGGGCGTTACTTGTGTATTCTAAAACCAAGTTTTATTTATTTTTATGCTTGATAGTTTTTGATTTATTGAGCAAACTGTCGAAAAAAATACCGTTCCCCCCCCCCTTATCTCCGAAATTTATCTATCGAAAAATCTGAAATAATTATGATCAATAGAAATTAATGTATATTTTACAGGAAAAATAAAATGAACTCCCTAACTTTTATACTTTTTTTGATAATAACAATAAACCACCCAAAACAAAGTTACGTTTGCGGTTCGCCAACAAAAGTACCTACATGTAAATTATATACTCGTAAATTCATGAACCAAAGTGATTCTTTTAATGTTAAACTTCTTTTATGGTATGGAACCCTCGGTGCGCGAGTCCGACTCGCACTTGGCCGGTTTTTTTTTATTAAGTCAACATACATTTTGATACAAGTAACGAAAGTATGTTGTTTCGAAATTGAAATTAAGCGATAAAAAATCGTTTTTCCATAAAAACACTCGTGGCAATATATTTGTGAGTAAATATAATATTAGAGGCTCAAGAAAAGGGTTCGCGTAATCATGATACATAACGTAAACAAAGGTACGATGTAAACAACGACAAAATAAATAACTGATGCTGAGCCTTTTATACATGAAACAAATAAATCGCTAACAGAGAAATTGTCGACTGTTCATATTTTTAGGGTTCCGCACGCAAAGGGTAAAAAACCCTATTACTGGCACCAGGCTTTATCTTGGAATCTCTATTATCAGGCACTTGAAATTTTTTTAGCTTTATTCTTGAGCTATCATTCGGCATCAAAAAAATCATTCATTCATTTCATTAGGGGGTTTGTTGTAAAGCGTATCCCATTGCCTTTAAATGATTTATTTATTTTCTCTAGTCTCGTTTTATGCAGTATAAGTAAGTTTTTTTTTATATAGGTATGTTTTGACTATAGAGATGCAGCAGACCTTTGGAAAGCTTCGCGGTTCTGTGGTAAAAAAGGTGACGGGGAAAATACGCGGAAAATGTCGCGAATTTTGGCGAACTTTGACGTTTTGAGACTTCTTCTCTATTGGTTTATTATTTTTCTCCTCCGACTTCCAATATGACTGCCATAATATGTGTATACTAAGATCTATTACTATGTTACACTATTTTATAGCTAGGCGATATTATATTCCCTTATGAGTCCCGTTTTCACAGTTTTCTGTAGGGTATCTTCATCCGTAGAACTCAATCTTTCACAATTTTGTGTAATTTACAAATAATAAATTACCATACAATGCTGGTTGGTGAAATTTCCTTTTCAAAGCGACTTAATTACATATAACAGGTGTGGTTAACTTTTAACTTTAGTCGTGGTAATTACTTATCCACCGGTAAAGCGATTAGGTTTCCCTATTAGATATCTATCTACAGATATCCGGCTGAAACAGATTATAGGGGTATTCGAATTGCTCCACCTATTTCATGTAAGGGAGTTACCACACTAGGTTTTTTCGTTTCATTCATGTTACTATTTTAAGGCATAAGTAATGGAATTATTGTTAAGATCACCTTTTTTTTAAACTCCGACGCAAAAATGACGGTGTATTTTAGGTTAGCTGTGTGTGCATGTGCGTGTGTGTGTGTGTGTGTGTGTGTGTAGGCATCGCTATTTGGGTGGAGAATGTACCGTCTATGTCGGAAATCTAACCGGGAACCTCTTACTTAATATGATGGGTTATGCCATGTAGCTTCTCAAAACTTACTCGACAAAAAGGCTCATGAATAATACCAGCGAGTCCAGTAAAATTATCTTTCTTATTATTCTTCGTATTTTACGCTGGTTTGTTCGGAAAAATAAGGTTTCATAAAATTCTGCCACATGCATAAAACGAAAACATTGTCGACTGAAAAAGTGTTTTCAAGTTTCCGAATAGTAAAAACGGGGTCAGCGCGGCTCGTTACTGTGCACATAAATTGCCGGACACCGCCGGGTAACATTCAGACAACATTGCTTCAATTATACTAGGAGAACGGCGCACCGTTCACAAGATGTGCGCTGCAACGGAGACAATGTTAAACTGGGACATGAAATGACAGGATATCATTAAGTCAGCCTGTGGACGTCCATGACTAGATGACTGTAAACTGTAAACATAGGCCGTTCCGAGCATTCGCCAATCGCCACCCGAGACCCTAGCAAAGGAAAACTTGATTTCACAAAAACTTAGCAGCAAAGAAGGGTGGGAAAGGGAACAAATATGCAATGGACTATTATTTAGGGGAGGAAGGGTAAAGGACAATTGGCACAGTCAACGAGAACAGCAACTTCAGCACTGTCAGACAGCCCTCTTCCCGAAGTAATTCTTTTTTGTCATTCTGAGAAAAATGGCCAGAAAGCGTAGGCGGTTTTTAGATTGTTAATATTGATCGCTGTTCCGTCCATCATCCGTTTTTCAACTATCCCAGCGAAGTCGGGCTTGTCAAGATAATAATAATAAGATATTCCTCCTATGGAAGAAAAAAAGCACTCGCCAACACACCTTTTCCTCAGCTTTACGCATCCAGCCGCAGAAGCGAAAGCGACGGCATATTATATTCAAACTACATAATTTAAAGAAGCAGTGATAGCTTAGGAAACAGTGATAGCTTAGTGGTTCTGACCTCTACCTCTCGTAAAGAGGTCGCGGGTTCGAATCCTGGGCCTGTCTGACTTTTCCGAGTTATGTGCGTTTTTAGGAAAACTAAATATCACTTGCTTAACGGTGAGAAAACCTGCATGCCTGAGAATTCACAAAAATGTGCTCGAAGGTGTGTGAAGTCCGCCAACCCGCACTTGGCCAGCGTGGTGGGCTATGGCCAAACCCCTCTCAGTCTGAGAGGAGACCCGTGCCCAGCAGTGGGACATAAAAAGGGGTTGAGATGATGATGATGACATAATTTAATAATGTTGCTTACACCGATTTTAGTGATATTACTTATAGTGCACAAACATAGGCACACTCTCTATTTCTTCGCGCCGTTAGTGGGATGGGACAGCAGCTCGACCAGATCGGAAAGAGATCAGGCTCAGGTGGTGATCAGGCATGGGGGAAACTCACTGCGTGGAGGAATCTCTGGTCAGTCAGTCAAGAAATTCTTAGCGCAGAGACTCTCCTAGTACTCGTGGGAATCATTTATTTCCCGCTAAGTAGCCTATGTACTATTGTACACTATGTCACGCATACTGGGCCTTCAACTATCTCCGTTGTTTCGGTATGGTGTGATTGAAAGGCAAACAAACAAACAAAGAAACTAACTCATACGAGTATGTATGTCTGATATAATAAATTGCATATTGATACATCGGTAAAAAAAAATTCGAAAATAGCGCTAATTTGAGTAGGCACTAAAATATTTGATTGAGCATGTATGTGCAAAAGTCAATCGCTTGCATTAATTCAGCCGCGCCGGCGTCGGCGTCCCGCTCTCTGAAAACGCAGTTTAAAATGGATTACTATCCACATCATCAACACAAAGCTGATTAATGCCGTGCTTATGCGATTACGCACGGAAACAGAGCTGGCGTATTTTCACCAAATAAATCCGTACCAAAATGTATAAAGGGCTTCTTCATTTCGCTCTGATAAGCACGATTAAAAAGTGGAATACTTTTACAATATCGGACGTCTGAAAATTGTTACGGAAATTTCATTATTGTACAGGCGCCTCGGGCCTGCATTTTTTTTTCCAGTTAAAAATTGTACATTGCTTTTTTGTTTAATAAAATTGCGTTATCACTATAGAGGTACTAGTATGTTTATTACCTTTTGTAAAAATCTTTGATACCTCTTTGAAATACTCGTAAGTACCTTTTTATTGCAAAGAATTCGCGAATGTGAAGTTTAATTTCCGATTATAAGGGTTACATAAGTTACCTAGGAAGCTTTTAAAAATTTATGAAATACAAATTCGAACACAAAATCACCTTGAAAAGCTGTTACAGATATGCCTTTTGTTATTAAAATGTTACAGTAAATCATTTTATTTTTACTTTTGATCGGCTTGTGCTTGAACAATCATGCCAGATGGACAGAAATGATGAGTTCTAGGATCGAGCGAGCTTGCCTAGAAAATGCTTCTTCACTCTTCTCTTGAAGGCACCTAGCTTGTACTTGGCTGGAAGCACAGAAGCAGGAAGGGTAATCCACACCTTAGCAGTAGGTACGATATACTTATCAGAAACGTGGAAGAAAAACGTTTCGTTCGAGTTTGCTGGACATCAACCACATAAGGATGCCACTTCTCTCGGCGTCTTGCGGTTCTGTTGTAGAAAGGTGAAGGAGGCACTAGATTGTAAATCTTATCTAACTTATTATAATTTCTGTTATAAGTCTATCCCAGAGTGGAATGGTGCTTAAATTTCTGCGCTGAACAGCAAGGCTGATTCCTTGCACAAAAAATAAGGCAACCCTTCTGTCGATAGATAAGGCTATTTATTAATCACGAAAAGATGTCTTGAAGGAAAGGGGCACTGTGAATCCATTGACCCAGGGTCACCATGGCAGACGAGATAAATATCTAATAAATTGGTATAATTGCAATGCTTACCGAAATTATTCCAATTTGAAAAGAGTAGGTACAATTAATTCTCTGTTATACTCAATAAAGAAATACGCTACGCTAAGATGATGGAAAAGATGTGACGTATATTGAAGTCAAACATTTCTCAAATATGGCGCCGCACGTCATTTCGGTACCGCTGACAGCACATACCGGTGTCGTCGCATACCTTATATGCGGCTTCAGCGCGGAGCCTAAAAATGCATGCGTGACGTAAGTAAGTGCTGATCCTTTAATATGTTTAATCAATGGTTATACCATATAGCTTTGCACATTTTGGAATTTAAAAAATTAAACTGTCCAATAAGCTTCTTTAGAAAAAAGCCCGTCTTCGCTCCGTCCCAATGAGAGCGCTCGTTAAAAAGTAAAACTGATTACCTTCGTTACGGTTGGAAACGACGCGATGCTGAGGTTTTCTGCGGGATATTCCATTTGCCGTTCGTGATTTTTAATCGAGGTAACCAGTTCAGGAACTGTTTACGTTGGATCCGGTTGTACATCACCAATAATCGGTTTATTCAAATAACAAAATACACTAGTGTGCTGTTTTTGAGTTTTGCGTAACTTTGTCGAAAGGTCAACAAAAAGTAATGTTACAAATCTGTAGCCATAGCCTTGTGACTTATATATGTACTTCTCCTTTTATCCCGGAAATGCCTGGGTCAGTTTTCCTGATTAATCTTTTCTACTCTGCACTTTTATAGATATTTCAATCCACGATGACGCGCCCCACTCTGTCAAACTTCGTGGTTTGAAATATCAGCTTATATCTTCTCTATTTCTACGATTTAGCTTGTCGATCGCTAACTACATCAATATCTGTAACGAAATTCATAAAATGTATGAGAATGACATTTGTCTTCGATACGTCACGTAATCAATTTGTCTATCGGATATATCATTTCCACATTACCACTCTTCAATGATATCTTAGATAAGTCACATGCCTAAGGTCGCTGAGCCAATAAGCATTTAATCATCTTTGGCGGAGCTTACAGCTTTGTTTCTGCTTTATGTTACTGCTACACCCCCTTTAGTAATCTTAGAACATACTTAAAGTAAGAAATTGAAAAACATCAAGGTGTACGGTCTGTGTTAGTGTTTTCAAACAGTTTATTTTCGTTACAATCTTGCACGTTTGATACAGCAATCTCATAAATTCTTAGAAACTGGAAACATATACTGTGTAATCCAATATTTTACGTTACGTAGGTAACTATCTGGAGTCTGTCTGACTGCGAGGAGGAGTTATGACACAGGAAAGCTTTTATCTCAGACAATGCACTGCGGAATTGCCGACAGCTTGCTGAGTTGTTTCAAATTTTATTTGCTGAACGTTATTTAAGTTTCAAATCTTTTGTGACGTCATACTCGGCAACTCATTTCTCAACACCTATTTAGATTGTTACTATTCTCAAATGTATCCCGGCATATCTGTCTATCTATTTGTTGTTATAGCGGCAACAGATATACATAATCTGTGAAAATTTCAACTGTCTAACTATCACGGTTCAATAGATACAGCTTGGTGACAGACGGACGGACAGACAGATGGACAAACGGACAGACCGACGGTGCTATCTTAGTAATTGGGTTCCGTTTTACCCTTTAGGTACGGAACCCTAAAAAACGGGTGTCGTTCTGACTTTCTGAGTTCCTGGTCTACACTCTACAGCCGAAGTCATATTATGTTATCGATTGTATTTATATTGTAACTAGCTGATGCCCGCGACTTCGTCCACGTGAGATAAAAACTATTCTATCTTTTAAGTTGGACCAAATGACAGATATTCACGAAGTTTGAACTAAATCGGTTCAGTAGTTTAGGAGTCCATCGCGGACAAACATTGTGACACGAGATTTATATATATTGTAATATGTAATATGTAGAATTGAGAATATTATGACATACCTACCTAATAATACATAATATTATATCCAATCATGATCACGCGACTTTTCATAGGTGCTCTTTTTAGATTTCGAAGCAATCTAGACACGCGGCAGCGTGTCAAGCCAAGTATTATTATTTCTCTATAGATTCAATAATCTATTTCATAGAGCTTAATATGATGAAAACCAATAGCGACATCTAGTAAAATTTCGTCTAACTAGACGAGTGCGCATGCGGAACCACTCACTGCAGGTTCAGGTTGAAGTACCACTGTGGTACCACACCAGTATTTAATGCGAAATGCTCTGTCCAAAACAGATGGCGCTATGAGCTTTTTCAGGTTGTGTTCAATGTAAACTTTAAGGGGGAGTTGTATGTCATTCGATTTCATGAAATATCAGTGGTATCAAGATGGCGTCCATATACGAGTAATTTGCTGTTAGTTTCTTTATTTATTACATAGATGGGGTTTATAGGCCGTAGGATGGACTCTTTACGACGTAGCCGCAACATAGCGCAGAATCTCTTGCAAACGCGTCGGCCTAAATTGCTTCTACATTGCCTTGAGTTGAACCGGAATTAATCAATATTTATTTATTTTGAACTTTTGATTGGACCTGAAAAAACATAACGTGTAAAGGAAGCCAACAGTTTACACTTGTAAAAATGACATAAGTAATATTTTTAATAATTAAGGTAACGATAGTAGGACCATGGAGATGACTATACTCGTGGTTGGACTACTTATTTATTTATTTATGTACCAGAAACTTAACTTAAAATTAAACAAAGAAAAGACGTGCACAAAGGACAGCTTATCTCTTACTTAGTAGGATGTCCACAATATACGACAACCTTATTAATTGACTTAAAAAAAGCAGCCAAGTGCGAGTCGGACTCGCCCATGAAGGGTTCCGTAGCAGCAAGTAACATAATAATATAAAAGTTCTTGTAGTTAGTGGGAAAATCCCTTTAATGTATGATTCTTACCCTTTAAAATGGAATTTCGGAAATCCCGTTCTTAGTGCACCTTCATGACGTTATATCAACCTAGGTACCAAATTTCAGATCTCTACGACTTTTAGTTCTTCCGGAGTAGCTGGAACAACACATTTTACCACTTTGGAAGTGTCTCTCGCGCAAACTATTCAATTTAGAACAAAATGATTTTAGAAACCTCAATATCATTTTTGAAGAACTATCCATAGATACCCCATACTTATAGGATTGATGAAAAAAAAATTTTGAGTTTCAGTTCTAAGTATGGGGAACCCCAAAAATTTATTGTTTTTTTTCTAGTTTTTTGTGAAAATCTTAATGCGGTTCACAGAATACATCTACTTACCAAGTTTCAACAATATAGTCCTTATAGTTTCGGAAAAAAGTGGCTGTGACATACGGACGGACAGACAGATAGACAGACAGACATGACGAATCTATAAGGGTTCCGTTTTTTTGCCATTTGGCTACGGAACTCTAAAAAGAGTTTATCTATTCAACTTATAAGTACGTAACTTCACTATTATGTACTTACCCATTTGTGATAAAGTTAGTTATTAAAAAAACTACCTATCTTTATTGCAATTCACAGTTTACTTCATTATAATTATGTCTACTTAAAGCAGTATGTCCATATAATCACCATATAATCGACCTTGGCCAATATAACCTCGCAACTTTCGCACAGTCAACAAGCTATTCATAGAAAACGTAGGTTCCCATAGAAACGAGACAGAAGACCAACAGAGATGGAAACCTTACGAGGACAATGGACTACGCAACACAGGTTTATTATACATGCTCGTAATTGTGTGGGTATTGCTCTCGTATAAATTTTGATAAAAAAACAAATACGAAAACTATTAATTATCTCAACTTTAAATAGGTAATAATCATTTATTGTTAGTTGTAATCAATTCATATGCATATAGCAGGTAATTGCGGGAATGACATCTTCATATAATAAAATATATTACATACATTATGTATAAAAGAAAATTGCAACTTTTAAAATTGGAATTTGGCGGGTAGATCCATTTGTTAAGCGACTCACGCCCTCTATAAGTTGGAGACACTTATAGAGGGCGCGCGTCTACTGCACAGTGCACTCACGTGAGCAGAGTATGACCATTTATGACCCAGCACTTTAGGCAAGTACGAATATGCTGACTTTAATACAATTTTTAGAACATAACGGAGATCATAATGACATGGTTACTGTCACGATGTTTCAGTTGGTCAAACGCGAAGCTCTAAACATTAGACCTTCTGCCCTAGGACTCAGTTTAGCAATTAGCAATGGAGGCGCGCTCTATCATTGCTTTCCATCAGGCATGATTGTCGTCAAGCGTAAGGTTATCTAAAATAAAAATAAATCACCAATTTTCTATTCACCGTTAGAAAATGTGGTTGGTGGTATAGTTGATCATTAGGTACCTACTTATCAAAACATAAATCTGATATGTACGTCTTTGATTAACGTAATGGAGTGTACGATTTTTGAGGTAGCTACTTAAGTAGCATATTTTTTCAGATTGCCCTTTGATGAGTACTTAAATAAAGCTCGTACACAAGAGAGGTGATTTTCAACAGAACGTTTACATGGTGTCTTCCTTTCAGCGCTTTTCACGGTTTTCATGATACCTTGCACCTCTACTTGTTGGAAAATAACCTTTATTCCTAGAAGTTTAAGGTTGATATCATATCTTTTGGATTAGAATGTATTTCAGTATGCAAGGCACGTTTAAGACTGTATGGCGCGGGTAAGAATCAAACCCTCCAAACGAGGGGAATAAACCATGTTTCAACATGCCGTAAAAACATAAACTTGAGCCGACTGAAATGAAACGTAACTTTATTTATTACTGACATAGGAAATGCAAGCATTTTTTGTTAGATACTTCCACTCAAACACATTTTTGACTTTATAAACTCTGTTATGTATTTTCAATAATTATTGACATCCTAAATTATAATAGACAATAATATTATGAAAAATTGTTATTACAAATTGACATTCTGAATTATTAATTTTTGACTTTATAAATTATGAATTTTCAATTATCGACATCTTGAATTTTAATAGACAATAATGAAAAATTATTCAATTGACATTCTGAATTACTAATTTTTGACTTGATAAATTATTAATTTACAAACATTGACATCCTGACCTTTATCTATTGTAATATTATGAAAAATGATAATTTCAAATTCAATCAAACAAATATTAACATTTACTTTTTTATATTCATACGCCATAAGGCAGAATGTATAAGGATAATAATTGTTATTGCTGACCACCTAATGTATTCTTATGAATAAATGACATTTTTTTTTCTTTTTTCAATATTCTATAGAAATGGAACATGATGCAAATCTGAACATAAAGTGGAAAACTATAGAACATAATATTTATTGTTTCTTAAGATTTAGTTAACACGACAGAGGTAAACTGCAAGTGTCTCAAACTTTACCAAGTTTTATTATCATCTAGTAGGTATGGTCTTGGGTTTTAATTAAGTTTTCCCGAATTTTCAAATTTTCTGGATAAATCGAATATTTCTTGATAGTTAGTATCATAAATGAACTATTAAGAAAATGACGTCCGACTGAAGAGAAATGATTTTTCCACTTCAAAACATGCTCAACGGGCAAAAGTTCTTACTCAAAAAAATACTTAACCTTCCAGCTTTTCTTCAAGTAATGCACTAAGGTATCATATATATGACAGCATTTAATTTCATAGAGTGCTCCATAAAAGTAATCAACTCGTCTATTTGCAGCAATTCAGAAAAAATATTAATATAGCGTCACCATTTTCATGTCTAATGTCTAGACTGTAGACGTAGACAGATCGGTAATGCGACGTCGTCGCCACTTAGCAAGTTCAAAGCCACAGAACACCTACTGGGGCCCTACGATTACTGTGAAATGACTGGGTATTTTTAGACGTAAATTCCTTTGAGTTCAAGATACTCGTATTTAACATGAACGTAGGTACTCGTAAAATGCACGTCGTACTGCACTCCTAAATTAGTACCAGTATGTCTGTTTAAACGCAGTGTTTGTAACAAGGAACGTGCCAGCACCGTGCACTGAAAAACGCAGCAGGAATTGTTTACAAGAATTTTACGGAAATAGATGATCGGGAGTTCGGGACACAAAGGCGCTAAAGACATTAAAATAACTTTATAATTAAACAGATCGTTTGAAGATTGTCGCAATCGCCGGATTTAATAAGCAACAACTATATTTAAAAAGAAATTAATCATCATCAATCATCGCAATAACGTAAGATAATTATTATTTATTTCCGAACGATGTATTCAAAAACAAACAACCATGCTATTATTTCTTGAGATAAGGGCTGATGGTACCCGAGCTCTTACGCGTTAGCCTAGTATTAACATTTAATGCATGAATTGTTATACATATACCTACTCATGTATATGACAGGTAATTTTGTATTATTTTGTAAAACTATATTAATTTATACTATAGGATCATAGGAACAAACTTCCTACAATAAATACATCCACATTATTTATGTTATTTACAGTTGTCATTACATCAGTCATTTTATAAAGTTATACAACATTTTAATTCAGATAAAAACTCGCCAAGTCAAATCTAACCTATTTTAAGATCTCACATTTTTTAATAACAGCAATTGTTATAGGTATCCAATAAAGCAAAGAAATAGAGTTTAATAATTGTTCATATTGTTTTTTTGTTCCTATAAATACAAATGTCGATTTTACATAGAACTTGGCACTCATTTTGATCTCCATTCTTTTTGCGGCGAAGCCGACAGCCGAGCATAATTTTTGTATTCAACTTGGCTCTCCTTTTTTTACATTTATGTTTTTGGTGGGATATCATTACTTTTTGTAAAGAAAACTAGGCAGATATTGAGTTTAAAGCTTTTTCTTGCGTTTCCGCTGCGTGGTTTTCTTTTTCATACTATTTTCTACACTGTCTTGAATGTTAGAGATAATAGTGATAATAAATAAAATAGAAAAATAAAGTACCTAATGTTGCAATGTCCAAATTAAAGAATCAACTGTTAGACGGAACGAAGTTCGCCGGGTCAGCTCGTACAACATAAGTTTGCTGCTGTCAAATTATGTCAGTATAGCGTTTTCTTACTGGAACTAAATAGAACTGAGTGACTGAGACAACGCTAAACGCGTGACAGTTGACAGCGGCAAACTTATAGCGAACGAGTTGTATAAAGTATTTATTTATTCATTGAATCTCATATATATGTACTTCACTTTTATACTATTATTGGTTAAGGCACGAAGAACCTGGTTCTTTAGCGCGTATTTCAAGTTTTTTGTATGAGGACACCGCTTATTTTTTATTTTTTTGACTTTTTTATTTTTTGATTTTTTCCTACGTTTACACACAATTAACGAGCTGGATTTCAAATTTCATCCTTCTAGGTCATCTGGAAGTAGGTTAAGTTTAGGTACTATATGTGAGTTTGTATGGGGACACCCCTTATTTTTTGACTTTTTTTTATTTTCTGATTTTTGACTACGCTTACACACAATTACCAAGCTGGATTTCAAATTTCATCTTTCTAGGTCATCTGGAAGTAGGTTAGGTTTAGGTACTATATGTCAGTTTGTATGGGGACACCCCTTATTTTTTGACTTTTCTTTATTTTTTGATTTTTTCCTACGCTTACACCACCACAAACAATCTTTGTTTGTGGTGTTCTTTGGCTGTGCGGTAAATAAAACAATTTTCGCAGAAGCTGGATGCTACTCAATATGTAATCGGAGAAGACCAGATGGTATTAAAAAATCTATATACTTATAATAAAACTGTAAAGGGTCGAATTCTGTACATTAAAGATATTTTGAAAATTTTTGTTGGAGGACACTATTTAGTCGATACTGAAGCCAAAACTGTAATTTGTTTAATTTTTGTCTGTCTGTCTGTCTGTCTGTCTGTCTGTCTGTCTATCTGTCTGTCTGTCTGTTTCACGACCGGGCATCACGGCTAATCCGCTGGATGGATTTAAATGAAACTTGACATGATTATAGTTCATACCCCGAGGTAGGACATAGGATACTTTTTGTCACGAAATTCATCATGGTTTCCTTGGAAGACGGCATCAAAGTCCAAACGTTTTTTAGTTATAATTCATTAACGCGTTGTCCGATTCCATTCATTCTTTTTTTGTTAGAAAGGAGGTTCTTTAAAGATTATTCCATACAAATTTTATCATCATCACTTTTGTGGTTCAGAAATTACAGACATCAGAACCTTTAAGTTCAAGAAGGTAGGTGACTTGAAACTCGGAATGCACAAAGAACCTAGGGCTAGGACGTAGGGCTCAAGTAAGACTGGAGTACCCTTACAGCCGTAAATAAATAGGCTTAGCAGGAGATTTTGGATGGTTTAAAATTTTTCACTTTTAGGGTGAACAAAAATCATGTAACTGGCGTTATCGCTACGTTATACCGTATAGCGCCATCTCTACAATTTATGTGGAACTTGAATGTAAAACTCTGAGATAGGTACTACCGAATTTTTTTAAATAAAAATTAACTGTCATGTTATTTACTGTTTCCTGACTTTATATTAAGATGGCACTGTTAAGACATGAACAGATTTATACTTTATCATCCGCAATATGGAATCGGTAAGATAATGGTTCACAAATATTTTTAACTCTTAGGTCTTATCGATCCTAACCGACTGACTGTCATCTAAGGTCTTTTTATACGTAAGGAAATATATAGCCATTGTCCATTCTGATGTTTTGAATTGTATTGAGATGAAGCAAAGATTTTTACAAGACTCTTATATTATGTTGGGCTGGGGAATATTTTTAGTAGAGTCATTTATCCCAGTGGTACCTACCCGGCCGAACTCTGAAAGAAGAGTTCTACCACCAGTACAACTTTTCACGTGGTTTAATAATTTTTGACATATTTCGTGGTTTTAGAATAAAAATCACAATGAAAAGGGCGATTTTAATTGTCGATATTTCGATACATTGGTACAAGTCGTGGTCACGTAGTGACCACGACCTGTGCCACTGGGTCGAAATATCGACAGTTAAAATCGTCCTTTTGATCTTTCAACTACGTATTAATGAAACTTTATATTATTATTAAGAAAAAGTAGTTTTCAAAATCACCACAAGGTAACCCGTGCAAAGTAAGAACAGGTTTCTCTACAACATCACACCAGAACCCCGCGAAAAATCAAGGAATTTCAGTAGGAAGGTATATTATGTAAAAAAATCGTAATTCACGCGGGCGGCGCCGCGGGCAACAGCTAGTACAGTATAAAAAGACTGAAAGCGTCACATCAGCACGCGCTAATCTTTCGTAAACACCATCTGGAGCTCGAACTCACCAGCTGTGCAATTTTAAATTAGTCACAAGTAGTTTAATTAAAAATACTTGCTGAAAAGCACATTACGAGTTGGCCTCTTAAAGACTGTCCTTCTTAGTCTGTCTGTCTGTCGCATCTCAAATCTATCCATCTACCATCTACTTTGAATTTAATAAAATCAATCCACATAATAAGTAGTTTAGTATTTATTTTTGGTGTTTAAGAAAATCAGTCATTACTACATTTTATGTAAACTTTAAAAGAGCACGAGGGATTATGATATAAAGATCATGTATGTAGCTATACTTTAACTGATATATGAAAATGGAAAAATCAATTAAGAATACTACGTTTAATAAAATAAATATAAAACATCTTCCCTCATACATCTTTGCAAAAATCCTTATAAAATCCATTGAAAGAATACCTACTGTAGTAGGTATGCAAAAATCTCGATTACTATCATAACTATTGGTCTCAACTCTCAAACAAAAAAGATGTAGGTGGTACCAACTACCTACTAACGTAAGCTCGCCAAATGTGCTCTATTTATGAGTTTAGTATTAGTAATTTGAAAAAAAAAATGGAATCAGAACCATATAAGGCTCCCTCTATGGCTAACCTCGGTACGTGTCCCCGTGTAGCTTTCGAAACAAGCCAAATTAGGAGGAGCCAGTATGATAAAACGAGCCAAAACTGATTAATTGCTTTTCTTGCTTTAATTTCTGACAGGATGCCTTCCACATGAAATTTCCATCTCACTTAGAATATTCAACTGCCCTATGTATCGTACCACCCTTTTTTAATTTTTTTTTTATTTCTATGTTATTAGGCCACGAATATACAATATATGCCACAATTTTAAATTTCATGTAGTTACTGAAATAATCGAGTGTGACTGACGGACGGAGTTTCACCATAAGAGTATAATTTTTACTATTTTCGTATGAAACCTGAAAATTACCCTTTTAAAAACCAAGTGAAGATATATTTATAGCCAGCCAAAATGCGACTTACTGGCTATGACATTCGTCTGCGCCCTCGGCCTTCGCCCTTAATAAATATCAAACTCTTTACACGGCGTTTATTAACTTCAACTTTATTAAAAGCACTATTTATTCATTTTATTCTTAATACTGACATTAATTAATATTAATGATAATTAAATATTGGACAATATTTCAAATCATCAGCAAAATAAAAAATATTAGATTAAAATAAAATATTACAATATTTTAATACAAAATTACCCTGAGACATAAATTTACTCCTCTCTAAAATTGAAAAAATGTGTTTGTCTGTCGGTCTGATTATGCCATCGTATCTTCCAAAGAGCCCGATTTTACTGCCTGCTTTTTTCATCGAGGTAGTTCTTAGACATTTTTGTGAAAATCTTATATCCTATCATCGTCCACTATTTTCTCTGTTGCGTTAGAGATTTCTGAAAATAACAATTAAAATGCATTGCAGATGTTAATGTATTGATAATAATAGCTAGAAGCAATGAAGTTGGTTGTTACGACTTCAGTCTCATATTCTTGGATTTTTTTCTTTTAAACCCAATGGATATATAGAAAAGCTAATAACTAACTTCGACAGTATCTTTCTTACGCACTTAAAACACTCTTTCGGGGAGACGTAATGAAAGTCATTACGTTTTATTGAGAAGTATAGGCGTGACCCTTTTACCTTAGAATTAAATGAATTTGGGTCACCAAGATACTCCATTCTTTTTTCCATTAACTGTAATGCGACTACAAAATGTACCTTTAGACATTTCTTTTCACTAATGATGCTGTCTTTATTTGGACTGAAGATGGAATGACGAGTTGTTTCGGACGAGTTGTTGGATGCTGTTTGTTAGGATGTAATTCAAGAAAATTTTGTTATACTGCAATTATTCAACTCATGCAATCAATGCATAAAAGAAGCAAGACCACCCACTTAGTTACGAATTATTATAAAGTAGCTTCTTATTTTCACAAATAATAATTAGTTAATATCGTCATAATCATAATTAAGTACCTACCTATAAAGAAGACTTTTTTGGTTGGTTGGCTCCACATCTATGGTTGGCTGCTTGTAAATTTTTTTTACGAAAATTTTTGCAGAATCGTTACCATCAGCAAATAAAGAATTTGATCAAATTATTGATTATTATGAATTTTAAAAAGATTTTTAACTATTCGTGTTAGGCCCGGTTTCCATCAGTGCGGAGCGGAGTGGATCTGTATGTGAGTAACCAATCAGATTTCGTCATTTCGACATCTCCTCTTCAGAAGAAATGCATTCGTCAATTTGTTTGGTGCAAAAGATTAGATAGGATCTCTTCAAGTGATTCTAACTTAGTATTTGTACTCGTAATTAATTACTCTCTTAACTCTGAATTTAAAAATTAAAAGCGGTACAATCGCAATGGAGGATCGTCGTAACTATAGTTACTCTTGTAACAACAAAGGGTCTGAAATACAATGACTTTAAAATGTACCTGCCACATTTTACGATCCTTAACTCTTCACGATAAGAGCTAAAATTCAACTAACACACACCTTGATTTGTCGACAAGGAGTGCAGGATGGAATCGCGATAAAAGTGCTCGCAAAGAGTAAAATATTAACGCATAGAAGCCAGTGTGGCAATTAATTCGAATATCTTTTTTGCAAGTATAATTTAGTTTTTTTTTCTGAATTGTCTAGGTAGCTGTTTGAATAAAACAATTAAAGTCATCCTTTAACAATTTCCTTTAACGATTAGGATGCAATTCTCTTTCCTTGTAGGTAAATCAAATCAAATTATTCAAGGTAGGTACTTACATATTTGGTATTTGGCAATTATTTTGCATTGCAAGAACTCTACGACCACTTTATTATTTCCTGACCTATTTTAAGATTTCGTGAATATCAAAGTGTGTCTCAAGGATTTTACTGAACCGATGATGATAAAATTAGAAATGCATCGGTCGATCAACCGATCGTAAGAATGCCTTTCGTAAGAGAAATATAAACGTACAAATTAAATATTCCGAGTGCACATCTGTTTCTTATTTTATTAATAAATTAAATAAGTATTTCAAGTGCACATCTGTTTCTTGCTCTTTCTATGACCTATTTATAGGTAGGTAACCTATGTCTAATTATAGTCCAACGAAGGGAAATAAGCCCTTTCAATACACCACGCACTTCCGGTGTAACTAATCAGTATAACAACGATTGTTTCCCTTCTAGTTCGTGTCTATGACTAATCAGAAACAATGAATGACAACCTAGCCTTAGCAGTAATACCTAGTTTCTTTGATTGAAACTTTGATAGTAACTAAAAATATACTTCATACACAACGAAATATAAACGGTGATCATAATCATTACAATAAGATGTGTGCAGTGATAGGTATGATACCCTGGTTGTTATACCATGTAAGAAGTAGGAAGACTACAGCTGTAATAAATAATAGATGGTATCTAGTTGGTTCAACAATTCAAGCTTAACGTGAACTCAACGGGTCTGCCCGCGAAATTCAAAATTTTCGTGGTTTTTTGCAATTTGTACGCTAATTAGACATGATAGGCTTATGGCAATCAATTTGCGAGGATGGCAGTACCATCTTTACATGATTATATCAAAATCTTTGCATAAAAATGTGTATCCTAGGAAATTAATCCGAGTATCGAGTTTTATGTAAGTAACTCGCAAATCTTGGACTAATTTCTTTAACTCGACACTTTCGAGCAGAGATTTTTATATAAACACGTGAAGAAGATATTGGGATTATCGCAATTTGACGGCCATAAGCCTATTATATCTTATTAGCTTAAAAATCGCGAAAAACCACGAAAAATTTGAATTTCGCGGGCACAGCCGTGGTGTGCTCCTTAAGGTAAATATATTAATGTTGTGCGTAAGAACTGAGCAATCGTTCTACGTTGAGGTATTCGTGGTTAATTGGTAGAAGTCTCAGCTGCAGCCTGCATTAGCTGAGCAAAACGCAATTTCAAATCCTGAAGAGTATGACAGGAAATATTATATACCTAATCATAGTACTTCAAGAAAAAGATGAGACTGATAAGACGAACCAATACAGAAAAGTTGAGTTTTTTTTTCAAAACTCGAAAAAGTTAGTTATGCACCCATATCGCAAAAGCCCAAGATTCCCTCTCCGTAAAATTTCTTCTGACACGCTGCCAAGTGGAACACAAACGCGTCAGCATAATTCTTAAATCCCAATTCTGGACCACCCATGAAGATAAGACCCTAAACGGCTATTCACAAGTGAGTAATGCTCTATAAATGCGCGTTAAAAAATATAAACCCAAGCATTATGAGCCGTTCATAATGAAAGAGTAAAGTATCATGTCGATATTTAGGTAATGCTTATAATTACATATCGTTTTTAATTATGTAAAAACTGAATATTTATTTTACTATAAAACTTTTATCTTAGCCCCCAACCAACCCCTTTAGTAGACTTTTGTGTATTCTTAAATAATTAATTATTTACCTTTAGTATCAATTTAGTAGATAACTCGGTATCGAATGTCCTGACAAATTCAAAATGCAAAAAGGACAGTCACTTTTTTTTTATGCAATCGATAGAGTACAGTATGGCATGTCGATACTCTATGTGACCGAGAATTCTCTCTCAAAAAAAAATAGGAAAACGGTTGAAGAGGGCTAGAGAAATTAATATTGTGGTGTATGTGGTAATTGGTATGTTTGCATTTATCATGGAATTTTTGTATAGTTAGATACAAATTTTGCTATAGACACTTTAATTTTATGATAATCCTCAGTGATAATCTATATCGATTGCTTCAATAGGATTTGTGATATTTTCTGCTACTTACTTTAATTGTTAAGATACTTTTCCTCGATGTTCCTTTATTGTTTCCACCCCTATATATAAAGTCAAGTTTGAGTTTTTGAAGTTCATATTGTTACGAAGTTTTGCTTGTTAGTACAACTGAGAGCGAGGAAGCTATAAACGTTTGATATTTAGCTATAGTTGTAAGTCGAGCCACAACATATTCCCATTTTAAATGGAACCCCACCCTCCGACTTAATAATGAAACCTAATGATTGAGCGGTTAAGTTTCACCCTCCTCTTCTATGAACGTTGGGAACCTACTTTCGGTTGTTATTATATCGAACTTACAAAAATATGTTTATGACTGCTCATGCTCACAAAGTGTCTTATTTCAGCAGTTGTAGTAATGGAAGACACCAGACAATCTGGTTGGATGGTGCTCAATTGCTGTGTGATCGTAGATCTAAAGTGTGAAATTAAATCATTGTATTGAGAAAAATAAGTACCTATGTACGCGTCAAGAAACGATAAAACCGTAAAATAAGTATAAAAAGGTACTGCGTCTGCGGTCATTTTACAAATATTAATTACAAAGCGCGTAAAAGAATCTTTTATTTTAAATAAGCAGTTATACTTAACCCAAGGTTACTTTTTAGGCCATTTGTTCGTATTTCTAGAAAGCAAGCTATTGTAGCGTCCGTCGCCGTTACAGATAGCGTCGACGTCAGAGAGGCGAGACGAAAAGATAACGCTACAACGCTGTCTATAAGTAAGGACGATGAGTATAACTTATATTTGCGCATCGTAAATAAGAAAATATTGGCTTGGATTATCATAATAGAGGTCATGGTACAGATGATGCTAAAAAGTTTCGATGACCTAACTAACTAGAAGACAGTAGATATTTGTAAAGATTCTGAGGCAAAATGTCGCAGTTTTCTAAAAACGTATTAGTCAGCTGAGCTATTTTTATTTGAAAAGGGAAACAAACACGAATTTTGCAACCGTTCTGGACAGTGCGTCGTGACTCGTGTGTGAGTATAATTAAGAGAAATGTGATAAAGATTTACTTGTACAAGGATAATAATTAGGATTAGGGTACCCAAGGCCATTACATTAAGGGGACTAGGCAAAGTGACATTACATTAATAATACATTTTCGGACTTTTCTATTAACGATGTAAAAAATGTATGGGATTGCATTAGCTGACGCTATGACATGGCGTTAACTAATGTCAATCCCATACATTTTTGGCATCTTATTAGCGACATCGAAAATTTAATATAATTATGTCTAGGCCAGCTGTTAATATCCCTAAATCATAACACAGAATACTGATGTTACTATATTTATCGTAATCCTTTCACTGCCTGTTCCAAGATTTTCATTTATTTTTTTCTTTTATTTCCCCTATTTTTGTGACCAGATCTTCAACAAAAAACCTCAACCCGTCTTTTTAATGAAGTAAATATTATCTTATGGAGATTCAAGTATCAAGTGCGAATCTTTAATCACATTTCATATAATCATGTACGCTGGCAGTTACTTGGGTTATTAATGTTAAACCAGTCCACGTTGCAGCCGGTGCATTGACACACGGCTCCTTGACTCCTTCACAATAAAACCATAGTGGTTACCTTGCTCAATTGCCCAGACGACCGAAATCATCGGGTCGTATGCGAATGCACCCGAACGGCAATCTCCTCAAGTTTCGTACTTCGTACTTCGTCCCCGTTGCCCGGCGCGGCCGTCTGTAGTCTGTATGGTCTGTGGTTCACTTCACTTCAGTACAGAGGTGTCCGCGGGCGAGGCGGCACGTGAGGTGCACGCCTCGCTTCATTGTTTTGGTTGTGCACACCATTGTTTTACTCCATCCGACTCCAATCAATACGATATTCCAGTGAAATAAAACGGCCTGCATTATTTAATCAAGATAGTGCTGAACCGTGCAAGGACATTGAAGGTCTTATCATTACAGATAAAACCTTCCGACTCGGTGGTTTATTGACAAGTGAAACTCTGATCGTCCCATTCATATAGGACGGTGTCGTTTGTGTTTTGATATTGGACCATAAATATTGTGAAGTGATCACTGCCAGGATAGTATGCAAATCGATAATCAAGTGGATGCCCTACTGTGAGCAGCAAAGAGCTCTTGCTGTGCGGCTTATAACACGGTTGCATATTGATTGGTCCAACCGGGATCACTGGAATCTGTCGTCTCATTACGGTAAGTAAACAGAATGACCAATTTAGAGTGATAACTGATAACAGTGAAAAGACTTATATAAAGCTGACATACATTAAGTCAGAACAGTACATACCTACTACTGTAGATATTTTTGAGAAATCTATGAAACTAACTGAACAAAGAACAGAACTTTAACTACCTAATGTGAATAAAAATAAAAGAAAATAGGGTGACGAAGCAAAATTATTTAATGAGCATGATACCCTGAATAATAGGTATTATTGAACGAATGGTACCCTAACATTTCGCAAGTGAAGTAGGGTAGGAAAAAATATGTGGTTGTATGATTGCATATGTATTCCCTACTAATCTGCTAAATGAAGAGCAGTCTCATTAAGAAAATAACCCTTGTTGATTAGTAGGAAAAATGCGATGAAGCATTTTTTATAATATCTCCTATTCTATACAATTACATATTATTAGGAACAGGTGTTTCTAAAGAGATGATACTATAGTATGATCCGCCCACTATAATATTTAAGGCTTAAGCCCGATATTTCCCTCCAGTCTCATGAAGCTTCCCTCAATTTTGTTTCCGGATCAACATTACGTGACCTCTTTTACTCTGACCTTGAGTACGGATTTGTATCCAAGTAGGCTAAAAAAAATATATGTATAAACTTATATGTATAGTCGTATATAAATCTCCAGTATAAAAACGTATTTAAAATTAAAAAAAAAAACTATAACTTACAGATATCTTACAAACGTTTACTTCGATAATGTAAATTTTGAAATATTTATTGATTTATTGACTGAGGGCATAACGAAAAATACATTCATTTCATCAAACCGTAATTTAATAACTTAAAGTTTAGAAGAGCTTAACACGATCCCCAAGGCATTTGCAATTCAAATTGGATCATTAATATTATCAATCTCTATGGCAAATAGCAGCTAATGGAAGCTAATGGGAATTTGGAATTAATCTATTACCAACACATTTAGAACTTAGATATAATCCTTCACAAAGCGCTGACCAACCTTTATACCCGCATTCTAATTAATAAAGGAAACTAATAAAATAAAATAGAAAAATAATTATACTGAAAATATCATCCAAACATATTATTTGATTTATCACAAGAACTGTCTAAACCGCAAAATAAGTTCATTCAGAATTTCGAAGATTAACAATAGCAAACAGGATAGAAATACGTTTAAACCTAATGACCTAATACCCTGACGTGAAATTTGATGATCTGCAATTCAATTCATGTATAAAAAAACCGGTCTTCAATAAAGTTGACTACCTGCTCAACAGCACATTTGGTATTTTTGTAACTGTACGAATGGGAATATAACCTAGCAAAGATGAAGGTTTATGGTTATGGTCGACATTAAAATATTATGATGAAAATCGCAGAGCGTTCATAAAAAATAAAATATTTTATGAATTTGTCCTCAACTCGGCTTTTGCTAGAGTAGGTCAATAAGGAATGAAGTTATAAAAAAAATGAAACAACCAAAATAACAATTTACTTTACCTAATCTAATCGTATTTGATGCAGGTATTATGGTATCTTTGATCAATTCTTAGTCTTATCTTACATTACGAAATTGATATTTAAATTTTTAAGATACGAATATTTCGCGACCAAAAATTTGCTGCAATACGCACTCATTTATCTGTTTTGCCTCAAGCAAGATTTACAACTTTGCAATCTTGATTTCACTTTCTAATTTTGTTTCATTATCAACATAACCTACATCTTACATCGTTTGTTAATTATGTTAGTAATAAATTACAATAAACATCCTGAATATCTTCATTAATGTGCCATTGAAAATCTCTTGGGGTTTTAAGGTTAATTTCATCGTCATATACGATCGATCGTCATATATATTTATATTTATTATTTATTTGGATATTTTGACTACTGGATTTGTTCTAATAAAAGCTTATTCCAGTTGGTTTTCTTTTATGTTAATCGAGCTTTGTATTCCCCAATTATAAGCCCTTTCTTAATATTGCATTGTGTAAGAAATCTGGAAGCGCAGTTGCTAAACACCCGACCCCGGCCCAGACGCGGTAACCAGTTTCGCCACCTGGTTTCACATATGCGCTGCAAAATTGAGATTTGTGTTAAAAGCGACTCTAAAAATACTTCCTTTCCTTTTGGCATTGGTCGAGCAAAAACTACACCAGTATTTACTAGAAAAAAAGAAATAGTTAAAGTAGTTATCAAAATCAATGATTTATCAAGCTTTCGTTTAGTTTCACCTATCCCGATGTTCGTTTGTCTGTTATCAAATCTTGCAAGTCTTCTCGGTTATCGATTGACCTGAAATTTTGCATGCGTTGGTAAATCGGATTAAAATGCAAAATTATTATGATATAGAGCTGACTTGATGGTGGAACCAGAAGGCTATAGGAACTCGGAGGTTAAACCACACAACCCTATCGAGTTTGCACGCGTTTGATTCGTCTTGACAAATACTTTGGTGCTAGATCGTAACCAGGGACTGGTGCTGAGAAAAATACGGATGACGCGTATAAAAGCTTGTTTTGAAGAAGATTTTTCAAATGACTTGTTTCTTGTATTTATAGTTAACCGAAAACCATGAAAATTATTCCTTGTTTTATTTGATAGTTATAGATTTACGCTTGACAATCTTGCCTAGTAAGTGACTTCATGTGGTCGAAGATGGAATGCGCGAAAGCCTGTTTACTCTTTTTAGGGTGAACATTTTTGAAATAAAGTCTGTTGCGGCCATACAATCAGCGCTCGCGCCGGGGGGGCGCGCGCGCGGGGGAGCGGGAAAAGGCCGCCCGTTTTTGTGAGCCGGCGCGTACCAACAGTCACCGATTGGAAGCTCGGTGAGAGCGCGCGTGCCGTTCGTGCAATATCTGCAATACATCGCGAGATCGATTCAGGTCCTTTTGTTCGTGAGACGGTGTAATATTGTAAACCTGGACATTACTTTGAGTTGTGTGTGAATTAGTGAGTGCGCCGTGATCTGGGACAACAGTCGAGAGCCGCCAGACCGGTTCCCTGCTCATCGTTGCTGCGTGTTGGAGGAAGTTTCTGGGGTGAACCTGCCTACACATCTATTACACACGCTATCTACACGTACACTATCCACAGCCGAGACTTCAGGCGGGTTCCCCTTACGCTAAGCTCCGGGCGCGTGGGGCGTCGGTTCGACGACGGCGCTGGAAATCGGAGGTAGGTACGAACCTTTGATAGGTCTAGCCACATATTGATCTAAAAATTATATGATCGCCTCTGGCCTGCTCGATCCGGGACCACGTATGGGCCCTGGTTCCGTATCCCTTTGAGGGCAGCCCTGTTGGCTAAAACAGTTGGTAGCAGAAGCGCGGTTTCCACACCTCGCTGGCGACTTATATTGTGTACCTACCTGCGGTTTGTGTGCGCCGCGTACCGCGTTTGTTTGGCGTTCGATTATTGCGTGTATACCAGTGAATAGTTCTATTCCGCGTTAATTTGCTGCGTATTGTCTGAATTTGAAACGCCTTGTTGGCGCGCACGCTCGGTTTTGGGTACCACGACCGCGGTTACGGCCCGCGTTTTATTGAACTACCGCGTACTTACCGACGCGGCAGTGTACCGACTTTGATTCGCGTATCGCAGTTAATCGAATGGATAGTTACCTACCCATTATTGGTTATCGCTCATAGTGTTTCGGCGGGTGATTGCTTACCCGAGCGATAAGTAGGTACCTATTTACTTATTTAATTTGAGATCCGCATTAGGGTTGTCACATCGCGTTAGTGCATTGTGCGAATTAATTTCTTAGCTTATTTATTATTCTTTAATTTTATTATTCATTAGTAGGTAGTATTGTTGTTCGGCTAGGGTTGTCGCGAGGCGCTAGATTATTTTATTATTAATCTTACTTAGTTAGCTAGTCTTGGGGATTATTATTATATATTTTTTCCTTTTGACTTACATTGTTTATTAATTAATTATTAGTTGCTGGTTATATTATTTATCAGTTCCCTATTGGCCTTTCGTCATGCCAAATAATAAGTCGCCGGCCGTCCGCATGCAGGCCGAACTGCGGTGGGCCTCGAGTGCTCACAGCCTTATCGCGCGGCCTGACAGAGTGTCCAGTCTGCTTCACAGACTGGAACAACTACCCACCAGGCGCGCGAATTTTGAGGAGGCCTGCGCAGAATATTTTGAAGCCGCTGAGACGGAAGAGGCACGCGACTCGGCGCAGCGGGACTATGACCAGTTCTTTGAACTGACTGACGAGCTCTTTGAGGCGGGGGCTAAGATCAAAAGAGAGGCCCGCCTGAGTTGTTCTCCATGCGTATCTCCTCGGCAGCCGACGCAGCCGGCCTTGATGGGTCGACTCCCTACCCTGGACCTGCCCAAGTTTCAGGGAAGGTTACAGGACTGGATGGGATTCAGTGCTATATTTGATAGCCTGGTCGACAAGCGTCTTGACCTGACCCCCAGTCAGAAATTGGCGTACCTGCTTCCCTCCCTGGAGGGGGAGGCGTTGAGCGTCGTCGGTCATTTGGACTTGTCCGACGACAGCTACCCTACTGCCAGGGATCTACTTGCTAGGCGGTACGCCAATACACGCAGGCTAGCGGATGCGCACATGGCGCAGCTGATGTCCCTTCCGGCCCTGAAAAACCGGGCACGGCTCCGGGAGGAGATCATCGACCCGGTTGTGGTGGCCTGCAACGCGCTGCGTCGCCTGGACTTCCCAGTGGACGAATGGTCCTTTTGGCTGCTGCACCTGGTCCTGTCCCGCCTGCCTCTCGATCTACGGATCCATTTTGAGGAGAGGTTCGGCGGTGACGGAGCGGACTACATTCCGCCCTTCAAGGACCTGCTAAAGTTCTTGGAGCAGCAGAGCCGTCAGGTAGACAACGCCGTTGGTACCACCACAACCGCGCGGTCCGATCGGCCCACGCCGGCGGGGAAAGCTCCCAGTCCCCAAGCGAAGACGGCGCCTAAGCCGAGTGCCGAGGCAGGGCGCCGGGTCATACCGCACTACAGCGGTCTTGCTGCCACTGAAGCGGCCCCTTGTGCCTATTGCCACACACCTACGCATCGAACGGTGGCTTGCCCGAAGTTTCTCAGCAAGCCCGTTAGGGTACGCCGAGACATCGCCCGCGAGCGTCGCTGGTGCTATTCTTGTCTGGACAAGCACCGTCAAGCTGACTGTCCGCACCAGCGGCCTTGCCCCAATTGCCGCGGCAACCACATTGGCATTTTGTGCAGCAATCGAAATGGGGTTGGCCGTCAGGAGGGGAGTGAGAGCACGCCCCGTACGGGCGGGGGCGCTCATCAGGATCACCCCCTCGGTGACTCAGGTCGACTACGACCTGACCAGCGCACAACGGAGCGGGCCCAAGGTTTAGAGCCTCGAATGGTCGGGGGTTACCCCTCCAGGGGCGGGGGGGTTTCACCCCCCCCTCAGCGTACGGATGGGGGTGTTGCAGCAGCAGCGCGGGAGCCTCGCGTATTGTACTCGCCTCCTTTGGCTGAGTGGCCCCGGCTTGCACGCCACCCCCCTCACTACCTAGGTCGCTACCACAGGTATCAGGTCCCGGCATCGGCGTTCGTGTCGAGAGCCGCCAGACCGGTGAGACCGGACGCCCTCTACCCGTGGATGTACCCGAACGGGTACCCTCCTTCCCAGGTGGTGGAGGTACCTCAGGAGGCTTCCTTTGAGGATCCCCGGCACGGGGATCAGCCCGATGAGGACAGATCCCCTTAGGTAGTTGCCGCCCTAGCTCCCACTACAGCCACTTCCCCGGACGATTTTGATAATACCGTGAAGGTATGTCAGACGGTCCTTTTGCCGACAGCGTCAGTAAAGGTCATTAACCCAAATGGTGACTCGTTGATGGTGCGCACCTTATTGGACCTCGGGTCCCAGCGCTCCATCGCGTCGTCGTGGCTGGTGGGAAGGCTAGGGCTCCCTTGGAGTCCTGATTCTAATCGGATGATAGGTATTGGAGGTGTGGAGCCACCGACTCCAAGGGGACAAGCTGAGCTGATGTTTGCTCCAGCTAAGGGTCACCTTCGCATTTTAGTTAAGGTAAATGTTCTTGATGATATTGTGGGCTCGCTTCCGAGCGTTCCAATAAATAACTCAGCGGTTCATTGCACGTCGGGTTTATCCCCGGCGGACCCACAGTGGTCGGAACCTGGCCCAACGGATTTACTCCTTGGTGCCGACGTGCTGGGTCTAATTATGACAGGTGATGTTAGAACCCTACAAAGGAACGGGTTGACCGCTATGTCCACAATTTTCGGATATAGCTTCTTTGGCCCTGTTTTGTGGTCAACCCCTTCACCTGCGGAGGATCAACTGCAGAAAATAGGTGTGTCACTCTCTGACATGGTCCAACGTTTCTGGGAGATTGAGGAGCCGCATCACGTGGCCCCGGTAGACCCTCTTCACCACGAGTGTGAGCGATTCTACCAAGATAATACCGGCCGCCGTGTCGACGGCCGTTTTGTCACTCGCTTGCCCTTTTTGGCTTCACGCCCCCTTCTTGGTCATTCAAGAACCTTAGCTGAAAAGAGGCTATTATCCATGGAACGCCGTATGCGGAGAGACCCCATCTTCCGTAAGAAATATATTGAGTTCATGAGGGAGTACGAAGATTTGGGTCATATGTCCCTCTCCAATTGCGATTGGCGCTCGCATGAGCATTACTTTCTTCCCCATCATGCAGTCTTAAAGTCCCCAGGGGGTAAGATACGAGTGGTTTTTGATGGATCAGCGCCCTCCTCCAACGGAGTGTCCTTGAACCAATGTCTTCACACTGGGCCCAAGTTGCTCAAGGACATATCCGACATCCTCACTCATTTTCGAAGGCACCAAGTAGTTTTCGTAGCCGATATCCGCATGATGTTCAGACAATCGGTGGTGCATCGTGATGACCGTCGATATCAACTAATATTATGGCGCGAGGATCCCAGAGACCCGATACGGGTGTTTGAATTGAACACGACGACCTATGGTCTTAAATCTAGCCCGTATATCGCCATGAGGACCTTACTGGAGCTAGCGGATCGAGAGCGAATAAATTTCCCACGAGCCGCTGAAGTGTTGGAAACCTCCGTCTATATGGATGACATTTGCACCGGAGCTTCAACCGTGGAGGAGGCTCTTATATTGAAAGAAGAATTAATTGGTATCCTGAAGTCTGGGGGTTACGAGCTGCGGAAGTGGTTGTCCAACTCCCCTGATATTTTGAGAGACTTACCAGGAGAGGATCAACAAGATCCTCATCTTTTTGAACACCCAGAGAATCCTAATTTGTTGACGGTGCTCGGTATTCAATACCAGCCTGTTCAAGATTCGTTCACGTATCGAGTGAAGCTTGAACCTCCTTCTAAGGACTGGACCAAACGGGCTGTCTTGTCCACGGTCGCTCGTACCTTCGATCCAAATGGATGGATAGCTCCTGTTATATTCCTGGCCAAGTGCTATTTACAAAAGCTCTGGGTTTCCGGGTTAGGTTGGGACGAGCCTCTTCATGGGACTCTGTTAAGAGAGTGGCTCTCCTTTGTGTCATCCCTTCCTGACATCAACCAAGTTTCCATGCCTAGATGCTTTTTGCCGGCGGGAAAATGCCGGGTCGCCTTACACGGGTTCTGTGATGCCTCTGAGAAGGGTTATGCCGCTGCAGTATACCTGCGAACCGTAAGCGCTTCTGGGCATGTTTCTGTCCATCTCGTTCTAGCTAAGAGCAAGGTAGCTCCCCTTAAGTCTCGTTTGACGATTCCCAAATTGGAACTGTCTGGAGCCGCGCTTTTGACTCGCCTCCTAAACCATGTACACTCTTCTTTGAACTCTGTTGTTGACATTGGGGACGTGTACGCCTGGTCAGACAGTGAGATCGTACTTTGTTGGCTACGAGCCTCGGCTCACAATTTAGAAGTTTTTGTTGCAAATCGAGTGTCGCAAATCCAGAATTCGGGGACACCCCTAAATTGGAGACATGTTCCTGGAGAATTGAACCCTGCAGACTGCGCTTCACGCGGCTGCGAGGCCCCTTTGCTGGTTGACCATCCCCTCTGGTGGGGTCCTGGTTGGTTGACCGGACCGGAGTCGTCTTGGCCTCAGAACAAATTCTCTGTCCCGGAAGAATTACCAGGCCTTCGGTTGCGAGTTGGAGTAGTCAATGAGCAGCCCACTTACGACCACTCACTTCTAGAACGGTATAGCTCTCTTGACAAACTCATAGGCGTAACCGCCTGGCTGCGTCGATTCACTCGCAACGCGAGGAATCCCCTTGATAAAAAATTGGACACAGTGCTCTCACCTCTTGAACGTCGAGAAGCACTGATGCATTGGGTACGTATGGTCCAAACGGAGCACTTTGCGTCCGCCTTTGAATCCTTGAAGCGAGGCTCAGTTTTGAAGGGTGCTCTCGCCCGCCTCACTCCTTTCTTGGATGACGCTGGTATGTTACGCGTCGGCGGACGTCTTAGGAACTCCGACTTGCCCTATGGGGCTCGTCACCCATTGTTACTCCCCAAGGATGGCCCTTTTGTCAGGTTGCTGGTGACTCATCACCATCTGAAAAATGCTCATGCGGGTTGCAACGCCCTCTCGGCAATCTTGCAACGGGAGTTCTGGATTTTAGCTGGACGACGTACCATCCGGAACGTAATATTTAAATGCATACCTTGTTACCGTTTGAAGGCCTCCCTCACGCAACCCATCATGGGAGACTTGCCACCTGACCGTGTCACGGCTGCGCGCCCGTTTTTGGGGGTGGGAACAGACTTTGCGGGCCCCTTTTTTGTGAAGAGCTCAAATCTACGGAACGCTCGGTCCTTCAAAGCTTACCTGTGCGTCTTCGTTTGCCTCTCCACCAAAGCGGTTCATTTGGAACTTGTAAGTGCGCTCAGCACTGAGGCATTTGTAGCTACTCTCGGTCGGTTTGTGAGCCGCCGCGGCCTGCCTGACCTGGTTCGAACTGATTGTGGCACTAATTACAGGGGAACTGATAGATATTTAAAGGAAATTGTTGAATTTTTGTCCAGTAACAAGGATCACATAGGCTCCACTCTGTCCAAAATGGGCATTACATGGAAATTTGACCCCCCAGCTTGCCCCCACTGGGGTGGGATCTTCGAATCTGTCGTAAAGGTTGCAAAAACGCATCTCCGTCGCGTCATTGGCGAAACTATATTGACATTTGAGGAGCTGACTACTGTCTTTTGTAAAATTGAAGCTGTCCTCAATTCTCGGCCCCTCTGCCCGATATCCTCCGACCCAAATGATTTAGAGGCGTTGACACCAGGTCACTTCTTGATTGGCCAGCCCCTTAACGCGCTGCCCGAGTACCCCTTCCGGGACGTGAAGTCTTCACGGTTGTCAAGATTTGAATTGCTACAACAGATGACCCAAAGTTTTTGGCATCGTTGGTCACTGGAATACTTGCATCTTTTGCAGCAGCGCGTTAAGTGGACTGATAAATCTGACCCGCCTAAGACAGGCGATCTGGTGTTGCTTAAAGAATCGAATTTGCTGCCTTTATACTGGCGTCGGGGACGCATCACTAAACTTTTGTATGGATCGGACGGTGTACCTAGAGTGGCCGAGGTATTTGTTGGAGATGCGGTTTTGCAGCGTGCCGTGGCCACCTTATCTCGTCTTCCCATTGAATGACGAACCTACATCCGTAAGGTTCGTGGACGGGGGTGTTGCGGCCATACAATCAGCGCTCGCGCCGGGGGGGCGCGCGCGCGGGGAGCGGGAAAAGGCCGCCCGTTTTTGTGAGCCGGCGCGTACCAACAGTCACCGATTGGAAGCTCGGTGAGAGCGCGCGTGCCGTTCGTGCAATATTTGCAATACATCGCGAGATCGATTCAGGTCCTTTTGTTCGTGAGACGGTGTAATATTGTAAACCTGGACATTACTTTGAGTTGTGTGTGAATTAGTGAGTGCGCCGTGATCTGGGACAACAGTCGAGAGCCGCCAGACCGGTTCCCTGCTCATCGTTGCTGCGTGTTGGAGGAAGTTTCTGGGGTGAACCTGCCTACACATCTATTACACACGCTATCTACACGTACACTATCCACAGCCGAGACTTCAGGCGGGTTCCCCTTACGCTAAGCTCCGGGCGCGTGGGGCGTCGGTTCGACGACGGCGCTGGAAATCGGAGGTAGGTACGAACCTTTGATAGGTCTAGCCACATATTGATCTAAAAATTATATGATCGCCTCTGGCCTGCTCGATCCGGGACCACGTATGGGCCCTGGTTCCGTATCCCTTTGAGGGCAGCCCTGTTGGCTAAAACAAAGTCTTTTGATACAAGTTTTATATATTTTTTTCTTAGAATCATCGTTCCTGTTAGAACAGATGATGTCATTTCTTTAAGACGTTCGCCTTTACCACTAAAATAGCTTTCAAGATGGCGTTTTCCCTATTTGCCAAGGCTAGTAAACAAGACTCATAAAAACATCTCCGAAAGTCACGTGTTTTATAGAATTAAGTCCATTTGCACCATGTTAATTTCAGTATGTATAAAGTAAGTACGATCAAAGTCAATTGATTATGCGACTTTAACTCTCCAACTACTACGTTCTTATCTACACTTTCATACAATTGAAGCGTAACAGACAATTCAGCGATAGTCCATTGTCTTTTCATATTTATAATTTCTACAACGATTGGAAACAAGAAGAGACGGTAATGCGCCAATATTCGTTTCCAGTTAACGTGGAAGATTTTCAATAATCCATTGAGAATTCAGAAAAGAAATATTATCCGTCTCTTCTTGAGCAAGAATGCAAAGCTACCAATTAATAATATCGATCTTAAGAGTCCACTTACCCACGATGTCTCCCATACATTTCTAATACAGAAATCATTTATAATTCGTGCAAATTTCGATCATGTTGGTTCATATTATAGTCATATAGTGATGATCTATGCTCCTGGCCACATCTGGTTCCGAAATACTTTTGTTAAACGAAATTGTAAACCAATTTTGCTTTTGCTTATTTTTATGTCAAAGAAGACATGTTTTCTGCTTGTTTGTTTTGTAATAAAAACAACACTATCTCACGTCGCATTAGTTAAGGAGCACAGTTTTTAGTGTTATTAACACCATTTAATAAAGAAAGTTACAAGTTTTCATTCATAAGTTTCGGTATTACGGAACTCGACCAAAGTTATAAAAATTTTGATCAAAATTGATTATTATTTCGTTTTAAAGAAGTATTTCCAAACCAATTATTACTAAATGAATCCGAATAACACCACAACTTTATCGAAATATGCACGAAATACAAATGATTTGGTATTTTGAATGAATGGAGACATTGTAGTTCACAGGACTCTTAAGAGTTTGATATTGTACAATCAGTCTTTTCTTACACAATTTTTTAAATTTTTAAAATAACTGCTAAATAGCTGCCAAATAACTGCTATTCGCCATTGATAAGAAATTTAAATGGTTATTCAGGAAATGTTTTTTGCAAGCAAAAGCGTCCTGATGTGAAGTTTAATTCCTCTCTAAACTTAGTCAAATTATTATTTATTATATTATATAATTATTTTGTTATATAATATTATTATTTTTTATTATAATTATTATTCTTTGTAAATCGATTCAGTGTTTTACGTAATTTATTCAGGCAACGCCATCCTCTTTCTAAATTGCCTTTATCTAATACCTTTGAGCTCCTAGAGTCAACTCTATCAATATCTTCAAGTGTCAGTGAATGTTTTAGTCCTGAATCATCAACAGCATATACCTGGAGTAAAAGTTTCAAAAGGGTTGATTTGTGGTCAGAAATTCCAGAGTGATCGTATGTGACTCATCTACCTTTTTTTAAGGGTACCTGTAAGGTACTTATACCTTTCTGATGATGATCGACGACCATTCCTACAATACATTGATTTCCTGGTACTTTTTAACATACTGTTTAAACTCACTTGTGGGTATGGTGCACCAAAATGAAAAGGTAGGCTTCAAAAGTTGATATAGAACTTGCAAATGAGATCTCTTGCAAACATATATTACTCGTACATACAAAAATTGTGAACAAGTAAAAATGTAGTATTAATAAGGTTGATATTGGTTACAGTTTATAGTACTTGCACGCAGTTTTAGCTTTTAATCTATACATATTATATACTCGTACATATGCAATTTTTGAAGACTGTACTAGATAACTAGATAATTAAGTCGAGTTAATGAATTTTTCACATATATAGAGAGACATAGTCCAAAATTAACAATTATGTGGAATCATTAGCATCTTTTTATTAAAGGAAACTTTGGCTTTTACGGAATCATTATAAAACCAACTAAAACTCTAGTTTTAAGTACGTTTCTCTTACGACAAACTTATAGTTCTTAAATATTGAATGGAAGCAGGCGATATTTTTCGGAAATTTTTTATTTTGTTTTGTTTCTTGTGGGTAGTGTTCCTGCATATTGCACCATACAGAATCCTTTCAAGTAGCGGATAATAGCAAAACAAATTAATCTGTCCTGCTAATTACAGTTCTATTTTTATCTTGCTATAGTTATGAAAATAAATCATTATTTTAAGAAATGGCGAAAAATCTTGATTAAATGATTCTATCAACACATCAAATTAAAATATTATTACGTTGGCGGTTACGCTCATTAACTTTTCCGGTTATATAATATGAATATTTTTACGGTATCTGCGACCTTAAACTAATTTTTCGAGATTTGTTATTTTTCAAATGAATCATTCATTAAGTAAACTCAAACATCATTTCTGGTTTGTGTAGCAAGGTTTTTTAAAAATATTTACTTTACTTATTTCTAAAACTTAACGAGTATATCAAAGAAACAATCTAAAAATACGACTAACAAATATCTTGACCTTCTAAGTTCTAATATTGATTTATTAGTAAGTAAGTAGGAATTACACAAAAGGTATAAGTAATAGTGGTCTGTGGTACAAATATCAACCAAATATTCAAATAAGAACCTACAACTTGTACATTTACACCGTATCTCTTAAATAGTTTACTAGACATTGTATAGAGCGTTTTGTCGAGAAATATAAAAATATATACAGTAAGATAGACACAGAGTAAACAAGATAAATATACTTCTAAAAACCAATCGTCCAAACGCGAAAAAAGCCCCATAAATCGAAGAAGAAATGAGTGCTTAAACATTTGTTTTATAAATTAGACTGCTTAATATGTAAGTACGAGTATATGCATAAAATCAATAAACAAAAATTCCAAACGCCAACAAGTTCGAGAAAACGAAAAAAGAAGATAATGCTAAACATAACTTACTTAAAATAATAGCAGAAAATAATCTCGTCATTTAATACGACCGGATGCAAAGTAAGCAAGTGTTACCAATTGGGTCTGTTTCCCACGCACTCAGCCCACGCGTGACCCGTGATATACTAATCAATACAGACTACAGAGCTACTGGTTGCATTTACGAGTATATCACCGAATTCAGGTATAATATTACTAACGTTAATATATTAGTAGTTATTGCTTGTCTGCCATCCACTTGAGACTACTTAGATTTAAATGCCTTTTATCATCACATATTTACCTTTGTAAACAAAGCTTTTACAATGAATTTCATAATAGGTACTATCCTGTAATTACATAATCGAATTCACATTATTTAAGCCTATAAGTATAGGCAAAGAGCATTTATAATGCTCTTTGGTATAGGTTAGTACTAAGTACGTTTATTTTGTTTGACACAGTTACGAGTAAAAAGCAACAGTAAATATACGATAAAGTGTGTAACAGAATTCTGTATTAGCTCAATTAGTCACGTATTGAGTACAATAACACCATGAATCTAAAATAGGTCCTACAGTTTTTCGCGAAAGTACTTTATGTTTATATCTATCATCGACATCGTAAGTGCTTAAAAGTAAAATTCAACTTTATACAGATCCTGATCTTCCTATTTCTTCGGCAATGAACCCAGAAATACTTTAATTATAATACATATTTCGTATATGAGGAACCTCTCATCCATTCCCTTTTACAAAAATCAATAGATAACATTGAATAAATATGAAACTCCAATCAAAATTTATCCAAATCGATTCAGTAGTTGCGGTGTAAATGAGTAACAAACATACACACACATGTAAGTAAATATACCTACTAATTTCGTATAAGTGTGAATAGTATTTCTAAAGGAAAACGTTTTTCGAGGTGAAGTTATGAGGACACTTTCTCGTAGTTTGATAAAAAAATATTATCACCACTCGCAAGTTATGCCTATCAAATAATAATGATAATAATATCATTCATTCTTCCATTATGCGTAAGTAATAATGTCAACATGCAATAACATCACGGTCGTTATGTAATCTATTGTCTGTTGAGCCCTCTTCGGAAAGAAACGGTTCTATATCACAACTTTCTCTTTGCTTAACAACATTAATTTGCTGAAATTGAATGGAATGAAGCTTTCTTCTATACGTTTCCTTTGCATTATTTATCTGTTATAGGGTGTTTTCTTGATTTTATCAATAATTTAATATCAGTTTTATTATACTTAGGTAGTTAAGCTTTTTTCCCAGGCTTTCTAAAACCTTATTTCTTATCAATGTCAAATGTTTGCAATTAGTATTAATTTCTCTCAGCCTCCTGTTATATAAATGACTTATTATGTCTATTAGTCTAGTATATGTGAAATAATGTACAAAATTAAGTAATGTATTTCATAAATCAACACTCAAAACTTGACGTCGCTTTAGTTATAAATTCAGAGCAGACGAGTAGGTATGTACTAGGTACTTAATATTGACTTCTGTAGAATTAATGAGAAAAATCCAAAGACTCGTTTATCATTGTCTAACAATACAAGCTTAAAATCATTAACCGTTAGCTCTATAAAAAGAACTAAGCAGTTATGTGACTGGCCACTTGTCTTCTTAAAAAGTTTGATAATATTTACCTAAAGGAGTTTTCAATTAGTTTGACATAATGTACATTACCACACATTATTAGTGTACATTACGATTACAATTGGTATGGATCCTATGTGATCCTATAATTGTATGATGTGGATTCACGTGGATTATATGGATGTAAGTTGTAACTGTTTACTGTTCAGAGAGTTCAAAAATCCTACGCCCACGGCATTGAACGGCCGAGCGCTGAACCACAGTTAACTTTTATTAATTACACGTCCCTACCACACTGACGTGAGTGACAGTCTAATAATTCCGGGAAGTCTGAATAAGGATATCTGTTCATTAACTTGTCCTGCTCATTAATTTTAGACGTCCATGCTATGTGCAGCGTTGACACCCTCAAATAAGAATGAAGAATTGATGAGAACAACATTTTATGTACTTAAAAGTATAAAATTAGATAAATATCACCATCAAACACAAATATCTTTTTTAAAAAAGAAAACCAAACCCACTGCACAGAATCATTTTCTAATTTTTTTATGTCTGTTAAAAAACCGCAAAGAATCTCTGAAACTTTGTTCGTAGTAGTACCTATAATATATAGAGTATGCTATAGCAGTAGGTGTAGACTTCATTACATACCTCAATAGGTAGCAAAACTTACACTCTACCACTGTGGATAGACTACATCAAACGAGTAGCAAAGATGGTGAGGATTAACTATAATATAAGAGTTCTATGACCTAAGGACGGACATATAACCGGAGCTATCAGCTATTAGTGCCTGATGGGTATTACATGAATACACTCGTAATTACCTACCTAAACCTAAGCAGTAATATAAAATTACAATCCTGCTTTGCCTGTTTATATACGCAACTACCAATAAAAACTTTACAATCAAGTTTATTTCGCATAAAAAGGCAAAGGGCCCGGAGTAACGTCCGCTAGTAATCGTAAAACTTAATTAAAATTCAGATGCACACGCCGCGCGTCCACTTACGGCCGACGCGACTAGACTGCCTCATGATCTTCCATTCACTAACGTGTACTCACATTTATTTATAAAAACACCCATAAACCAACCCTTTTAATATCATTGCATGGAAAATATTATCTAAAAGCTATCCGGCAAAATAGACGAAAAACGAAGTGATGAACTGATATTTTTAGAGAAATTCATATAGAATACCAAAGTAGAATACTACTTATTTTTCAGGATATACCTACATTTAATGCATACTGAGGTATGGTTGCATGGTTGCTAAAATCCTCGAAGTTTTAAATTAGTACAAATGTAAATAATACTGCGAACTCAGCAAATACCTACGTACTGTGCTTGTTTTCTTTGATAGTGACATATTTTCACTTTATCCAACTAGGAATATCAGAGTGCAGCCTAAATATCTTCACTTATCTCCGTAAATTGTACACTTATTCCTTTAAATAACAGTATGATCCTATTCTTAGTTCGACATATTATTATGGTAGAAAGAGCAGCCGCCGGTACATTTTCTTTAGTTAGCTTTGTAAATAATTGTAGAACTTGTAAGCTTAGTTTCAGATTTCACAACGGCACAAAATATCCTGCTTGTTTTGTGTATCATAAACTGTGTGACTACTAAAAATCTTCAAGTTCATCCCTTTGCTTTTGAAGCGAGCACGCGCTCTGGATAATTGCTCCAACCATTAACATTCCAGCCTTAAGAGATTACGTCTTAGTCTTATGACTATTTGGTTTGTAATTTTGTACGATGGAATTGACTGTAAAAGTTTGTTTGTCCAAGAAAAAACTGTGTTCGAATACGGATGTCGCTGCATACTGTGTCTGTGTGTGTCTGATTTAAATCCGAAAAAATACAATCATTCTCGGTGTATTGGATAAAATTTTCATGATAAGAAGTCCTCCCAAAAATTTCTCCAAAATCTCTATTTTTCAAAAGTTTTTCGGAAACTGCAATGGATAATTTTTTTTTATTTTTTATTTTATCTTTAATGTGTCTGTAATAATAATATCCAAAAACACTCAGAAACGGATTTTTAATAAATGTAAAACATTGTTTTTCTTTTACGTTATATCCCACCAAAGTACATAAACGAGTGAGAAGGACAAAAATAAAATCAGTACTTACGTATGCCTTAAACGCTTAACCGATTAGGCTGAAGTTCAGAATAGAGAAAAAAATAAAAAAAAATAATACTTAGTAAAAGCTTAATTATCATGTAGCCTACGTTTTATCCCGAAAAAATGTATGTTGACCACAAGATTGGTCAAAATCATATTTCACGTGGACGGGGTAAATATAAGTTGGCTACTAATCTTCTAAATCTAAAATGTAGTACCCGGAATGTTTAACCTCACCGTACGGTAACCGGGCCGCTAATAAAATATTAAATTTCATCCAAAATTCATGTCCCTAAATGAAATCCAGGCACCCTTTACTTAAATCACTCCAGGTATGCAAATTTCAACGCGTTGTTTGCGGCTGCCTTTATTAATTTTGCTAATTTGAAATATTTTACAGCGGCCCTAATTATTTCACATGAACCACTAAATGGTGGAAAGTTTAACTGTAATTTTCATGAGACAAGATTCGGTGGGTGGGTAACACGGAGTTATAAGGCCAACATCTTCAAAAGGAAGAGAATGTCCTAAAGCTTAGTTTACACCGTAGAGAAGCTAACAACCTTTACGTTTTTAAGACCGTTTGTTATCAAAAATGTTATATAAATAAAAACCTCAACTCTTCACCCAGGAAAACTCGTCATTTTCTCAACGATCTTTGCAAAAATGTTATATAAATAAAAACCTCAACTCTTCACCCAGGAAAACTCGTCATTTTCTCAACGATCTTTGATGACAAAAAAATTCGATGGAGCTACTGGCATATTATAAGAAAATGCTGACTGAAATTCCACAAAAAAGTATATTTATTTATCTAGCACTTTATACAACACCACAAAACATAAACAAGGAATAGAAAGTACTTAGTACCAAAAATATATCAATCTTGCGTCTTTTATATATTTTTGGTACGACTACTACTGTTGATTGTTTTAATAAATAATAATAATTAGAAATATTTTATCTCAAGTTAATTTAACTTAGCTGAATAATAATACATATTATACAAGCAGTTTAAATAAACACAGCTAAACGCTTTTAGCGTCATAAATCATACAGTAGACGGGCCCAAAAACGTCAGCCCGTTTGATATGAATTTGATGAGACAATTTCTAAATCCGCGCAGAAGGCATCATCCGCACACAATAGCTTAGTGGAAAGCCGATAATGGAATTCATGAGGGAAACCGACGCCACGCTCATCCATTCATGTGTCAACGGCTCGCCTCGCAACGAGGGGTTATTGATCTAAAAATGTAAAAGCTTCCCTCCTGGCATTGTCTTCAACGACCGAGTTAGCAGCCTGAAGTACGCGGAACGTGTTCAAGTGATACCGAAGCGTTTAATAGCAATGTAAAGGATGTTTTACACGATGGGAGTTCCTGTCCCAGGCCCTTAGTTTGTATAAGAGAAACAACGACGTAAGAGAAAAAACGTTTACAAATTGTATCCGCTGATTGGTTCCCTGATTTACGTCAGCCCATCGGGAGGGAAAAATGCAATGAATACGTTTTTCTTACGCAATCAGAACCCTGATTGTAAAAGGATTTTTTAAATAACAATCAGCAGTATATTCAGCCCTCTAATTTATTGAATACTCTGCTCCCATTTGTTTTTCAGTCTCCAAGATCCTAAGGTGAGCGACGTTGCAGCTGTTACTCTGCCTATAAAGAAATATTTTATATTTGACATACATACTCGTATCTTCACCACAAACTGGCTTCGATAACCGTCGATGGGAGTTAGGACAGTAAGTATACCATATAGTAATTAATCATACTAAATGAATAATTAGTATATTTAGTATGATATGCTTTTATCGTAAGTAAAATCTCTTTTGCGTTAAAACAGTAAAACTCGGTCACATAACATAAGCTAATGACAAATTCTCAACTTAAGTATGGCAGAAGCTAACGTGACACGGTCACATAGTTAATGGACACATAACTGGACTGTAGTCTGTACTGTACTTGACCAGCCAAACTCGCAAAGTATATACCACTCATAAAGCACAGTATATAATATTCTATTTATGTTACATAAGATACGAGTCAATTCGACCTACATTTTAAGCTACTTAATGCTTATTGCTTGTACAGTGTACACTGCATCTTATACCTATTTTATCACAAAAAACAAAAAAATGAATAAATGCATAACAGCATAATATTCTAAAATGTTGCATGTTATTGATTTATTTTACAGCAATACTAATAATCACTGTATAGGTATTATATTATAAAATACAGTTTTAATGATCATCTTTTAAACATCATATTGTGATATAGGTATAACATTATAAGGTTCTTCAAACAACTCGCCAAACCTCATGTTTTCAGAGAAAACGGCACGCCTACGACGCATTTAATGTACAGATAAATGTTTTGTGTTTACAAAACCCTGAAAATGAGAGCATGTATTGGTTACTGCCCAAATTTTACAACACATGTTACCTCTACCTACTTGCTCGGATAAAAATATCTTAGGCAGTGAATCTGTGACATTGAGCCAGTTTATATTTGGATCGGCGAGGGTAGGTATTTATAAAGTCGCGCTCATCGCAAAACGACTCAGCTTTTCTTTCAGCTGGCTTATAGAGAACTAGTAGGGCGCGTGGGAGCGCGGGCCACATGTGGCCCGCGGGCTGTTTTCTCACCTATTTAAGAATCGCCGTCATCTCCATCGCCAATTGGAATCCGATTGGCAATGGGGTAAAAGGATTACCTCGGAGCACGGTCATGGATTTAAAGATAGTTAAGGGCTGTTTGAATAAAAAATACACTGAACCTCACCCGGTGAGGTTCAGTGTATTTTTATTCAAACAGCCCTTAACTATCTTTAAAACCATGACCGTGCTCCTCAATCATCATCCAAATCCTAGATCATTGTCTCTTTTTATAGTATATACATTTTCCATGGAAAAATAAATTCAACCACTTTGAATTTTTTTCATACATCCCGTAGACCTTGAGATTCTAATCACGTCTTGCAAAGAAACCACTCTCTTATCTTTTATACTTTCCGAGATAGAAAAACAGGAAATTTGTATGGCGGCCATCTTGAATCCGCCATTTTGAATTTTTTTTCAGCTAACTGCCAATTGGATGACGTTTCGAGTTACATTTGGTCGAGCACCCCCCACCTATCTTCGATACCCTGGCTGTGCTCTTCAGCCGTCTCCGAAATCCTCAATCATTAGCTCTCTCCATATTTTTCTCTAGTAACTCTCCGAAACACCGCATCACAACCTTGCATAATTACCAACTGTTAGTCTCTTCAACATTCCCCATACATTTTCTATGGAAAAATAAATTCCGCCATTTTGAATTTTTTTTCTATCCATCAAATAGACCTTCGGGTCCTGATCACTTCTTGTCAAGAAACCATTCTTCCATCTTTTATACTTTCCGAGATATCGACGAAATTCGAATGGCGGCCATTTTGAATCCGCCATTTTGAATTTTTTTTCAGCTAACTGCCAATTGGACGTCATTTCAAATGACATTTGGTCGAGCACCCCCCACCTATCTTCAATACCCTGGCTGTGCTCTTTACCCGTCTTCGAAATCCTCAATCATCAGCTCTCTCCGTATTTTTCCTCCGAATGAATTTTTCTCTTCTATATGAAATGGTAATTGAAAAAATTTTTTTTCATACAAAATTGTTCAGGAGAGGTGATCAATCAGTCAGTGAATCAGCACAAGCAGCTATATATATATTAATAGATTTTCAGAACATCGTGGGTTGTCTGACCTGAAGGAATTTACATCACGAAGAGTAACTGACATTTGTTTTAAAGATAGTTTTATGATTTTTGGTAAATATCTGAGGCTTTGCCAAGACTTTGATTGACGTTATTGTACTCGTACATAACTAGTTGCGTTTAGGCATTTTACAGAATATACATATGCCATTGCACTGTATGCGCATATTAATTAAAGAAGAATCTGTCTGACTGACTGCCTGATTGGTGACTGATTGACATATTATGTAATCTTAGGAGGTTATTAGCTTTCACAAAGGAACTTTATGATGATTGCAACATTGCAAAATATGAAATTAAATTAATAGCCTCGAACACTTCGGAAGTTACCTCTATACAAAGAGGTCATTACGTCACGTGTAAATGATTACCGGAATCATTTGTCTATTGTAGAGCCAGCTGAGTTGATCAAAGGCAACCCGCCTAAAACTCCATTGTTATTAGGTATGAAGCAATCTGCTAACACAACTCATAGGTATTTCTTACAAAAAATTATAATAATATTGCTCCCTACAATATTTCATGCATTTAATTGCAGCTTACAGTATATCATATTGTATTAACAAACATCCTGCACAATTAAAAGACATGCAACATTTTACCTTTGCAACGAGCGAATTTGCATTTGCAATTGTACCAGGTAGGTTTATTTGCTCAATATTGCTTGTACCAACGAATAATGTATAAAATTACGCTCGAGTAATAAAAGGGCTTAACAGTTGTGGAGCTTCCTTAAACCGCCTTCCACATCAAAAAACAACCTTTAACTTTCTGGTATAAGATTAAAATTGGTGTGGTGATGGTAAGATTTATAACGTTCTCCGTACGGTATAGGTGTTTTGCCATGGAATCGCATAATAGCGTGAGATTGCTCTACGTTCCTTGAAGAGCGATTCTCAACATAATCGTAACGTCGGTTTCAGATACTCGGCACGCGCGAAGAGCTCAATTAGTCATGGATAACTTGATCAATCAACATTCAGCACGCTATGTTGAAGAAATCTAATCTAATTTCTTCATGGGCTATAAAAACAGTGGCATGCATTAAAAATATGTATGCTCAGTTTAAAATTCCCATTCGCCCCGGCAAACGATTTCGCAGAGGTTACTGGGGTAGATTATATCATATGGGTAGATGGGATTTTTTTTTGTCATACGCCCCGGTACCGCTGGGGTAAGGCACCAGGGTAGACGTGTCATGGGAGTTGGGAATTAGAACCAACCCGTATTTTTATTTATTTAAAGTCAATAGATTTGTGGCGATTGGTGAAAAATATGTCGCCACTCTGTTGTATAAATTCCATTTGATATACATATAATACTAGCTGACCTGGCAAACGTTGTTTTGCCCTTGGGGATTTAAAAAATAGTTGAATTGAGATTTAAACTATCCTATCTCTCAAGTTGGATCGAACTGCACATGGTGTGCGAATTTTATTATAATCGGTTAAGTGGTTTAGGAGTTCATTGAGGACAAACATTGTGACACGAGATTTATATATATTAGATTACTAAGGATTTCGGGTCAGCGCTAAAAAGTGTCCGAATCATAAATGTTGTATTGTTGTTTATAAAATGTTTGTTTAATGTTTTAGTTTGTTTATAAAAATACACATGTACCCTCGTTTATATAGGTATTCTCCGGACACTTTTTTCGTGAATTTTGTATTAGGTACACCCGGGGTCCATAGATTTATATGCAGTGCTCGAATTGAACCGCAACGCACCGGAACGGCGTTCCGGATCGTGAAATCATCGTTCCGGTTCGTGAAATCAGCGTTCCGTTTCGTGATACTCTGGTTTTTAAATAATTGAGATCTTCTTGGCAGGAGCACTACTAAAAATGTATCTGTACCCTCCGAATTGAATATGAGTAGGTACTGTGAAGGCATAGCGTTCCGGTTCGTAAAAAAGTCCAAAAAAAATAATAGAAGCACTGAAGGTACAGCGTTCCGGTTCGTGAAAAAGTTCAATTCGACCACTGTTTATATGCCAATGCTATATATGCTATAAACTGCATGGATATTCAACGACGGGGCTCTAATTCGAATCAGCTAATGACTCTTTCATTGTTTAAAATCTTTGCTATTGGATGATACCCTCCATCCAGAAACTGGAAAACATTCATGCTTTTCACACAGTGTATTCCAGGGGGCCTACCACCGTGACCTAAAGTAATATTATTGTAATATTGTTTTAAAATTTCCATACTGACATTGTATGAAAAAGTCGAAACAATATTACAATAATATTACTTTAGGTCACGGTGGTAGGCCCCCAGGTGTGGCGGACATATTTTCCAGCTGTGGGAATCGAATCTATACGACCAGACTAACACCAACTGCACCGATCGGTTGTAAAAATGATGTATGATGGCATTCAATAACAAGAAACCAGAGACCGTTTGTGTAAGAAACAGACGCAGAACCTTTTATCAAGTTCTATTTTCGGATCGGATTCATAGTCCGACGGTGACCGCACTCGAGCAAAACCTTCCTCCCATTGAGATTAAATATGAAAAAAATCACTCAAAAGGACTTAACTCAAAATAGCATTAGAAAATTAGACTTTATGTCCCAATTTTAAGACACATTTTGTGTAAAGGTAGAGGAGAGCCAAATTACACAGGCACATTTTATGTAAAGACCAAACTTCTCGTCCCCATTACTTATTGCTTGCTCTCCTTAGTCCTTTGATACTGTTGAATACAATTTTGGTGTTTGTAAAGATACTTTACGAACGAAAACTTCTAACGACTGTAAGACTTTTTGTGAGTCTCTCTTTTCTAATAATTTGTAGCGTATTGTTTATATTACGTTGAAATATTTTTCATTAGGTACCTACGCTACCAAACTTAAAAGAAAACCACTTATATATTTATGTGCGTCTTTTTTAGCTCAGTGCTGAAATCTTCTTTGTAGTTGGTATGACTTGTTTTCCATTATATGAATGAATATGTTTTAAAATACAAAATTCTGAAACAAAAAATTCCAATCAAGCAATATTGTTTTGGTGTCTGCAACATGGTGAATTTTGCAAGCACGGAAACAGTACTGCATATAACCCTCGTATTATTGACATTTCAGTTTTCAATCCTCGAAGAACCGCCCCACCTCAGATCGCCCCCACTCCATCCCCCACTCTGTCAAAACTGAGGTCAAAATCGCTTATGTTTCATTCGATTCGTATGGAGTTTGACAGAGACAGCACATCATCGTGGATTTAAATATCTATATTATATGTATAAAACAATATCTATTTTTATTTTATATCTGTCTTCATTCCAATTTCCACGGTCTGATAGATCGAGCCTGACACATATAACAGGATATTAAAGGCAATCACTTTCCCGCCGGCGCGAGCCTCCAAACATCCGCACTTGCCGCTTACCTTCCGTTAATTCAAACACATTTACCCTTAATCCGTTGCCGTGGAGAATTGTCATCCCGCCCTGACCCACTTTCAAATACAGCCCACTTTCGAAGTCAATGTTTATTGATTTTCTTATACCTTGTAATTTGTTACTTCAATAAATCATTTTGTTGTTTGTTATTTGTTATCTACACAGTTTTTGTAATCCTTTTGTAGTAAGTATGGTTTGTTCAGAATGAGTCTTTTTTTTGCTTTGCTGAGTTTTTGTACTGACCTTTACAATACAATGAATTCAATTGTGTTTATTGTCAGGCATGCCATATTGTAAATAGTGAATCCACATTTTTATTTTTGCCGCTTGCCATGGAATCATGGATCCAAGGTTATCATAATTGTATTATGTCACTGTAGTAACATAAAAACTAATACTACAACTATTTATCAACTCATCAGCAGCAGCAATAGCATATCTTTTCACATTTTGTCTATACGCACTGCCGAATTTTTTGCGGACCATTTTTATATTAAGAGGCTGAAAATCTAAAAACTTAAAAAGTATTGTAGGAGGGAAAAGAAGAACATTAGATGCAGTCATATAATATTCAGACTTATTTTTTTCTATTTGTAGTATAAACTTGGAGCAAAACCAAAATTCATTTTAAAGGTATGTATAATATATATTTTCATATGTATTATGTAGCCTTATGTATTATCATATTATGGATAGGAATTGATTATTGATAGGATGTAGGCAGTTTCCACCTTACATGCCAACTTTATCAGATTAACGTCGGTGGCATAAACACAGTACAAAAGTTTACGCTCACGCAAAGAAAAACGTGTGTTTGTAGTTAAAACAATAACATTGAATGGATAGGCGGGGATTACTTACTTCTGTCGATTCATTCTTACCAGTAAGGTCACTCTCAACTCTCAGCTTACAATGTCTAATGTCTTAATATAGGTAAATACAAGCATTGCTTATGTAATGAGGTCATTCACTCGCAATATAAGGCTAAGTACTTCCTTATTTGTTTACATTTGCATACTCCAATTTCGCTGATGATGCTGAAGCTTGTTTTTAAGAATAATCGTTACTCATTGGTAGTTAGGTACCTACTATTATGTAACTCTTCAAATAAAATGTGAAAGGGCCATGTTACAGATATGATGAAATAGACTCCAAAGTATCTGTGATCCAAAGTACCTATGACATCTTCGTTGGTTTTAAAAAGGTTCTCAAGTCCTAACTCAATTTTAAGAACCCACTCCGGGGCACATTGGATACGGGTTGGCAGGCTTTAACCTCTGAGAACCAGAAGAGGAGAACTAACAAGCCGCTTCGACGGTTATCCTATTTTAATTTGTTACCACAAACAAACGCACATGGATTCAAACTATAACTACTACTTTCGATTCGTAGATAAATATCCGTAGGTACAGTAGGTTCTTTAATTGAAATAAAAATAAAATTATAGGAAATTAAAATATTAGAGGAAACATTTCTATTTTCTAGTCACTTAACGCTCATAATTTTAATGACGTTTCGTAAGTGCTTGCCTAAATAAACATTGAACTGATACAGTATTTGACAAGGATTTTATGAATCAGTGCACACTACACGGCCATTTAGTGATATAAGATTCTTACAATTATAATAAATCTTTTTTTATTTTACTTTATTAGTGTAATCTCTGTGACGATGCACCAGCTAGAGCATACCGCGATATTGCGGTATCGGACAATATGACGTGATACCGCCAAATTCGCGATATTGCTAAATTAACAAATTTCAATAAATTTTAAAATAACAAAGTCACATAAAAACTACCATTGATATATTTGCTATCCTCACAGAAACTTGTCGAGCGCTCAACAAATGTAATGAAATTTAAAAAATGTTGAGAATTGCAGTTGTTTACGCGGATCAATTTAGCGATTGGGTATGTCTTCAGTCTCATCTCAACCTACTATGAGCCAATAGATGAAAATAGTAAAGATAGGCCGATCCGAACATTTTACGGAAACCTTATTCATACAAGCAAACAGTAGCGTCATCTGTCAAAAATGGGAAATGCTTTCCAAAAAACCAACTTCAAATGCCACTACAAAGAGTGAAATAATTTTTATTTAAATTTTAGGTACCTACACCAATTCGAAGTCGGGCAATATTTCATACAATCCCTAATAGTCCTTCTTACTTACTTGATGTGCGAAGTAATGACGAAATCATAGACAATCGCCCGACTTCGAATTGGTGTACTTAGGAACCTAAAATTTAAATAAAAAATTTTTCACTCTTTGTAGTGGCATTTGAAGTTGGTTTTTTGGAAAGCATTTCCCATTTTTATTTTATACTTTTTAGTGGAAAACAATAAAATGCACAAGGCGTTGTAAAAATACCCAAATTGCTTGAGGTGTGTTCATAAAATCTGAAGAGATACCTCAAATTCACCAAGATCTCATCATCAGACCCTGACTTGATGACTTTAGTCATCAAATCAGTATCTGCTAGCAAATGCACCAGTAACTATAAAAAATACCCAACTCGCTTCAAGTATACTAGCAAAATTTGAAGAGTTCCCTCGATTTCACCAAGATCCCATCATCAGACCCTGAGTTAATGACTTTAGTCATCAAATCAGCATCTGCTAGCAAATGCACCAGTAACTATAAAAAACACCCAACTCGCTTCAAGTATACTAGCAAAATTTGAAGAGTTCCCTCGATTTCACCAAGATCCCATCATCAGACCCTGACTTAATGACTTTAGTCATCAAATCAGTATCTTCTAACATATGCACCAGTAACTATAAAAAATACCCAACTCGCTTCAAGTATACTAGCAAAATTTGAAGAGTTCCCTCGATTTCACCAAGATCCCATGATCAGATCCTGACCTGATTAAAATGGGACCATCTGGAAACAAAACCCTCTTAAACAAAAAAAGAATTTCAATCGGTCCACGCGTCTTCGAGTAATCGGTGAACATACATAGATAGAAAAAAAAAAAAAAAAAAGATTCCGACGAATTGAGAACCTCCTCCTTTTTTTGAAGTCGGTTAAAAATACCCGCCGCCGCCGCAGCCGCTGGCCGCTGAGCGAACTACTGCGTGGCCTTATACTTACTTACTAATGACACCCATAAACTGGCGACATTTTTCGCGCTGTTTGCCCTGTCTTTAGTATACAAGTCTGTGTATGAGCCTGAATCTCTTGATGTCATTTATCTCCTAGAACAGCGAGTTGGTTGTATAGAACCTTTCTGTAATAACTACAAAACAATAAACCAAATTAATATTTAGAAATAGTGAGTTCCTAAATTGCTGAGTTAGAAATCGTCAACAATAATGATACAATGGTTAAAAAACTATGATTAATCTACTTAACTATTTCCATAAACAGTATGCGTACGAATAGGGCATTGTGTTTAAACAATAGGTGAAGCAATGTGGACTCGGTAATTTGTAAATCTCATCGGATTGTATAATACCTACTTATTTACTAGACTAGACTAGACTCTACTTACCATAGAGTTACAGAATTCAAGAGAGTAACTCTAGACTCTCAGAGTCAAGAGTGTAACTCTACTGCAACAAATTCTTTCAGACATTCTAAAAGGGATCCTTTTTGGATAGCTGAAAGAATTTATTATCCTTGCAGTAAGTTAACCTAGGATTAAAATGCTAATGATGGCTAAATAAAGGTACCGGTATAGATATTTCAATCCACGACGAAATTCAATCCTCACTCTGTCAAACGAATCGAATGATTTGACAGGGTCTTCGTGGATTGAAATATCTGTAGGTACTCTTGCTATCTATAGTTACATTAAGTCATCATTAAATAGCTAAAATGTGACGTGATGTTGTGTGTTGTGATGATATGATTTTGACGACCTCCGTGGCGCAGGGGACGCACGCTCGGATTCGAGTGGGAGGTCGCGGGTTCGATTCCCGCCACGAGCCACTTTGGAATTTTATAATTTCTAAATTGGCTCAGGTCTCGTCTGGTGAGAGGCTTTGGCCGTGGCTAGTTACCACCCTACCAGCAAAGACGTACCGCCAAGCGATTTAGCGTTCCGGTACGATGCTGTGTAGAAACCGTTGGGGTGACTTAACTTACCCCTTCCTAGTTAGTACGCTAACATCTTCGACTGCATCACCACTTACCATCAGGTGAGATCGCAGTCAAGTACTAACTTGTATAGCGTAAAAAAAAAGTGACAGATGTAGCAAGTGTGTGTAAATATCCTTAGAGAATCCCCAAGCTTGGGTGTAGGCTGTAGGCTGTTGTAGTGTTCGCACATACTCCAGCATCCACGCAGTACCGATCTCATTAGTTACATGAGCGAGCACTACCTACTTTGCTAACGAATCCCCGTACGCGAAAAACACTGGAAACTCTTCCTTATTACATAAAACCTACGTTATATATTCGTGTAAACGTAATGTAACCACGTGAATATTTAAAAGGATTTTTATAGCGCGTTCACATTGTAACGGGCCGTTTCCGTATTGCTTTAAAAGTAAAAACCACTGACTGTTGCATAATCCGCTTGAAACTGAAATTAATACTTGCGCTCAAATTATGTAAGTTCTTTGTTCATCTCAAATTATAACAAAGATTGCTATGCCGACGCAATCAGAACTTTTATTATTTAAAGAAACATCTTCCAAAGAAACAGTTTGTAAATGCACTTATGAATTTTTAACTCCTTTCATAAACTCAATATCATTTTAATAAGTCGCAAAACGTAACCGTCATGTAATGCGATAACAATTTGTTGAAAACAAAATGATTGCATAATACATCTCTATGACCTACCAAAGTGTTCATAGCGTAATTGTTGTGCCCATCGATATCAGATATATCGACCGACAAGTTATGTCGGTTCGTGACAATGCAAACGTGTTCATTCGTCCCCCTTTCCCATACAAGAGCGTATGTAGCGTAGGTGTGTTCACTGTACGCTACATATGTATAGATAGATACCATCACTTCCGGGCTCCTCATAATGATCGACCGGCCGGAAACTCGGCGCGTGCGATCATGGAAGAATCAGACCGGCAGATCGTGAACAACCACTCTCTGGCTTCACTCGCCACGTGACCTGTTTTCCACTTTACTCTCTTTTATTTTTACTCTATACAAGTTAGTACTTGACTGCGATCTCACCTGATGGTAAATGATGACGCAGCCGAAGATGTTATCGTACTAACTTGGAAGGGTAAGTAAATTCACCCCAACAGTTTCTACACAGTATCGCACCGCATCGCTAAATCGCTTGGCGGTGCTTTTTTGCTGATAGGGAGATAACTAGCCAAGCCTCCCACCAGACCAGACTTGAGCTAATTTAGAAATTATAAAATCCAAAAATGGCCCGTGGCGGGAATCGAACCCGCGACATCCCACTCGAAACCGAGCGAGTGCCACTGCGCCAGGGAAGTCTTCGACTCAAGCCTCAACTCCCACTGCTGGGCACGGGTATCCTGTCAGAACCAGAGAGGTTCGGGCATGGCCCACACGCTGGCGGAGAGGTGGGATTCTCATACTTACGTAATTGCACGTAATTGTGAACTCTGAGGCAGCTGGTTTCACCGATATTTAGTTCCTTATGTACGAGTAAGCAAACTACGTATAACCTGCATTAATATTGTACGGCGGGTCCCTAATTCGACTCTTCTAATAATTCTCATTTTGTAGTTCTTTGCTATTGGGCAGCTTGAATTGAAACCAACCAACCAACCAACCACAAACAACTGTTATTTTGCAATTCATTTATTATTTAAGTTTCTTTATATAAATCGATTACATTACTAATTTAATGACAATTATTGCTCTCTCTACAACCGTACCAAAAAGTCTGCCTTCTTTGACGGGCCTCAAGGAACTACAGGTATCAATTACCTTAATATTATAAACAAAACTGCCCAATAGCAAAGAACTACAAAATGAGAATTATTAGAAGAGTCGAATTAGGGACCCGCCGTACAATATTAATGCAGGTTATACGTAGTTTGCTTACACTTAAAACACACATAACTCCGAAAAAATCAGAGATGGGTGCTCGGCATTCGAACCTAAGACCCCCAGAGAAGAGGCAGAAGGCTGAACCAAAGGGCTATCACCTATTGTATCCTCTTAGGGGTTGAATTTTCATAAATCCTTACTGGCCTGAAACCGACCTCGGTTCTACAGTGAGTTCAATCCACTAAGATGTGTCTCACTCCTCCACAATCGCTTAAAGAAAGCATTGGGAAAGCTTCGTGGATTGAACATACCTACTAGTTACTACATAATATAACTACATACTATCTCAGTCCGATCCATACCGTGGTTTAAGCTGTTTAGAATACATTAGAATTTAGTACTATTCTTTGAGTAAAATCTTTCTAATGTAAGTTTTGTGTGACGTAACGAAAACAACAATTTAACGTTACACAATGGAGATTTTTATCTTGATTATGCGGCTTCAGCCCGCTGTCGCGTTACCTTGCGATAAGATAACATACACACTTCACAATTGAGATCGTATCAGCCACACATGTTTATTATAATATTAATTACGTACTTACACTTCACTTGCACTTCACTATTGTCTGTCGCGTTCCAACTTTCATGAATAAACGTCTTTGCACTAAGTACCTAATCGTTTTTAATCAAAATTCAAAAAATTCAAAATTTAAAAATTTTATTCTTTCACATAGGCCTAGCTTACAGGCTCTTGCGAAACGTTAAGACTCTACCGCCTCGTTCGGAAAGTAGCACTGCACCGAGAAGAACGGGCAAGAAACTCGGCACTTGCTTTTTTTTAAAAATAATATTTTTTACAATTTTGTTTTACACAATATATCACATTATAATAAGCATCTTGTGAGCAGACGGAATATACACTTAGATCGTATTGTATAGTAACCCTTACTTAGAAGATGATTTTTGACAGTTTGTTTGAACCTTTGTATAGGTAGGTCCAAAACTGCCTTCGGGATCACGTTATAAAAGCGTAAACTCAACCCCACAAAGGATTTTTGTACTCTGCGCAAGCGGTGTGATAATTCAACCAGTTTATGCCCTCCGTGTCTGATTGGTCTATGACTTATGTCAATTCTTCGCTTATAAGTATTAATATTTTGATGAACAAACAATCAAATTGATAGGTAGGGTAGGTACTTCACGTGAGCAATTTAGCAATAATTGTAATACATTTTTTGAATTTTCCATTCGGTTCGGTACCATACATGGAATGGCAAAATGTCATATTATAGCAGAGGCCCAAGTTATTATAATGCTAAGATTCGATGACGTTTTTCGTTTTCTGTTACTCCCGTAGATTTTACTTGTATGGCGAAACCAAAATATTAAATTTGGCAATTTGTATAAACCTCATTGTTCCATTACAAGTATGTGTGGTCAAGTTACGTTTTCGTTATAATCACTGACCATTTCATGGTATAATGTTGTAAACGAATTAACAAGGCATAAAGCATTACAAAGCTATGCGTGTAGGAACTGGGTATGTACCTGTGCGATATATCGTTTCATCTGTGTCATCTACCCTCTATACCGCTCCATGAAAGCTCCTTTTGTTCTCGTGTTCCATTGACTGCGCCACTGTGAATGTCACATTGTTGGAACACCATTGACTGACGCAATTACGAGTACATGGTCCACTATTGGACTTTGTCGGACACCATGATTCGAACCATTAAATTAAACTGTTTATTATCCTTTATTAGCTGCATAACAAAAAGCGTCCCATTTTAACTACTTTGTACGGAACCCTAAAAATTTAGATTTTAACCGAAAGACGTATAAGGCAGACCACAGATTTTAAGGCAGACTACTTATTGTTATACTACTAGCTAAATCTTAGGTCTATTTTTGTTACATTTTTAAAGACATTACAAACAAATGTTTGTAACATATGTTTCTAATAGTTGGTATTATGGACCTATGTTAATGTTTATTTTAATAAAGAAAAATATAAAGAAATATGTCTCGTTCCTAAACTTTATAACCAGACGCTAGCCAAACTCCAAACATAATTAAGAGAACTGCAACTAAAATGCAAAAACACAATTAAAAATTTCAAATCTAATAAACATTACAAGCTGACGAGGCGCCACACAAACGAGTCCTGCAATAAAAAAAATAAAAAAACACACCTGGCTGTTAGAAATTATAACGCAAACATCCCTCGCACTACCATTAAAACCACAAGAGGCGACTCTTCACAGAGTAAATTAAAACTGCGCTGCTGTTGGTAACACTGATACATGTATCATCGGTACCTAGATCCACATTCAGCATGTTTACGAGTGTTTGTGAAGTTAACAACAAACTAGTTTTTTTTCGGTTAGTGATTGTGACTTGTCTGGGGCAGTAACCCTCGTTCGCTTCGGAACAACAAATAGACAAAAAATTTGAAATATAGGAATAGACCTATTTATACCATAGACGCGGCGGACTGCCAGAAAAACTGTCGCGAGTTTACTGGAGCCAAAGATGTTTGTTATGACACCGACAGTGTGAGTATAAGCCGATAGCAGTATTGTTTATGGACCACGGTCCCCGCCACAGATCACTACCTAGTCAATTACTATAAGTCTGCACGCACGTTTCCAAGGAAAGGTTAGCGGGTGGCAATACTATTTTCTGGTATGAAGAAGGTTTGCGTAAATGATGACCATATCCTCAGGTTCTTATCATATTCTATGGTCTAAGTAATAGTATAGAACTGCCTATGCACTCCAAGGACATTTGCAAGTGTTCAATCATGGTTCAATCAAACTCTTGAATATGGAACGAGGACAGATAATATCCTAGACTAACTTATAACTACTGTTTATCCCAAAAAAATCGATTGTTCCTATGAGATTTGTAAAAACCAAAATCGTTAGAAAATTTTTATAATTATAAAATTCTCGAGTCAATTTTTGTTATTTTATTTCTCTAAACAACGTTTGCCGAATGTAAAATACAAATGTAGGTAAGTTTTTGTTTCAAAAACGAATCTCAATCAGACAATAAGTAATTATTTTCTAGACAAGCGCGCTCCTCTCTTGACCTCATCATTGCTTTCCATCAGGCATGATTCTAGTCAAGCACAAGCCTATCAATTATACCTAATTAAAAAATAATAAGCCCATCTATATAACTACTCCACAGTTATGAACATCGAAGCAAACTAGCGACCGCGCGCAGCTTCGCTTACGTGACCTATTTTTTTCTGTGGACGTCGTGACATGGTGCCTGAGGATCCCTTCAGTGGTTGGAGTTTTGCGTTGAGATTTAGTGAGTCAGTCAGTATATATATCGAATTGGTACCCTCAGAACTTTAAGTCAAAAGTTTGAAAGTATAGAAAGCTTAGGTATATAACCAAACACGATCTACTTCAGGTGTAGTAAGATTACCTCAAGATTATATTAGGCACTAGAAAATAATTCTAAGATCAAAAAGTCCACATAATATCAAGAACTTCTTTTTGACGACCTCCCTGGCGCAGGGGATTCGAGTGGGAGATCGCGGCTTCGATTCCCGCCACGACTTCGATTCCACAATTTTAACATATAATTTCAATTTAGAAATTATATGTTGTATGGAATTTTAACATATAATTTCAATTTAGAAATTATATGTTAAAATTCCAAAGTGGCCGTCGGGTCTGGTGGGCGGCTTCGGCCGTGGCTAGTTACCACCCTACCAACAAAGACGTACCGCCACTTGCGATTTAGCGTTCCGGTGCAATGCTGTGTAGAAACCGTTGGGGTGGCTTTACCTACCCCTTCCAAGTTAGTACGTTAACATCTTCGGCTGCATCATCACTTACCATCAGGTGAGATCGCAGTCAAGTACTATCTTGTATATAGTGTAAAAAAAAACCTCCATTTTATTATGATTGCGCCTTAGTAAAAGATCGCAATGCAAATTCAAACTAAGCAATTCCACCATTGAGGAAACAAGGGAGATGCCACTTCATGGCGCAAATTAAAACATCGCTCCAGATGTACCTGCATCGCTGCATCATGCCATTTGCGCACTCCGCCCTTTTGTTTGTGCTCTATGAAAGTCCTTATGCCGCTTCATGAATGCGTCAATGGGAATTCATTGTTAAGCTATCATTAACGCATTTATGTTGGCTTTATTTTAATGATACCGCGTGTATGTATATATTATATATTTAGCACACAACTACAAACCGTGGGAAATTCTGACCCGGCAATGCAAAATAGTAAATACCTACGTTCTATTCTTAAACCTTACCGAGTATAACTCAACAAAAAAAAAACATATAAATTGTTGAAACTGTTTCAGAGTAGAATTTTGTTACACATATATGAGAATGAGAATTTTATTTAAGAAGATAGCATCGAAATTTTATAAAAGACAGTATCACGTAGAACTTATCATATTATATCGTATACAAAATATATACTATCTAATCCAAGTGACCGTGCTCACTTTCTTCATTATATTTTATTGTTTATAACCCACTTTCAAAGCTCATTTCATAGATTATGCTTTAAGTTTTAACACACAAATACAAAGGCAGCAGACAGTTTAAAGCTCATTTTGTCGATTACATAATATATTTTTCAACATTAGATTCATCAATCCTCAAATTGGCCGATCGATCAAAAACATCGATCAATGTCCGTATAGTTATTGAATATATCTGTAAATGAAGTCGGTTATAGAAACATTGTGCCATGACTTTTAAAGCATCAAACAAAGACTTCTTTCAAACGTTGATAAAATTCGTAACAAAATTGGCGTATCGGATGCCAGTGGCCCGATTGATTGATCTCGTTATAGGCAGTCAGATTCGATCCCTCAAAGGACCAGTCTCATGTTTGTCGAAGCTTGAATCCTTTGTAATTAATCTTCCTGGACTCGTGTTGTATTATGTATGAGATGTAGTAACACAGTCGTCCTACAATGAATCCACTGATATCTCTCACAAGATTTCAGATAATATCATATTTAATTTTGACTGTTTTTAAATCATAAATGAAGCGATATCAACACTTACATTAACACAGTAAAAAGGATTAAAGATTTTCGATGGAGATGGATAAAATAGATAAATAATAGAAATAATGGATGGATGAACGAATGGATAACAGAAAGTCAAAATAAATGAATGGTGATTGATTTTTGTATTGCCTATGAAATGTTATTATAATATTAATTTCTCAGGCTTGCCTTCAGATAATATTCTGGCATACACTTTGGACAACGTTCTTTCTTCAAACGTAATATACATTACAAACATAACTGACTATCGAGTGTATTCCATGTGTAGAGTTTGTCACAAAATAATATAATCTAACATTTGATAACGCCACCTTATTGACTGAAGTCTTGTACTTTGATAAAAACATGTAGTATAATATGCAGCATACTATATCAGTTGATAAAACAAGTACCTACAAAGAGCCAGTGGCATTGGCCTGATTGATCTCGTTAAAGTCAGATTCGATCCCTCAAAGAATCGTTTATTTGTGCAACCGTGCACGTATACCATGATAAATCTATCCTTGAACATTAAAGCTCTTTGACTTCATTTAAACTAATTTAAAGAGCATATAATTAAATGTTATGTACACTTAACTATAGCAGTAAAAAGATTTGATTAATATTATTAATATCAATTTCCCCTTTCCTTTCTCGAAAAGTGAAATAACTTGTTTCTGCTGTTTTCAGTCTTTCTGCTAATTTAATAAAATCTAAAATGATTTCCTATAAACTTATATTAATAAAAGACAAAGTTAAGTTATATGCTATCTCTCAAATTAGTCACAATTCACAAGTCACTTCACACACTCTATTCAATACCTATTCGTGGTACAATCCCTCACACTAAAGCGGGGATTCAATCAGTGTCACATCCCTGCATCAGAGGTCCATGTAAATGAGTTAATTCACAGAGCTACTCATATTAGCACAGTATAACTCTGTACTCTGTATATCTGTGCTGTAGGTATACCCTGCCAGTCTTTACTCTGTAGGTACCCAGCCAGTCTGTACTCTGTAGGTACCCAGCCATTTAATAAGCGTCGCGACAGACAGATTGTTGGCTTAAATAGATTATCTGGATCCATTGTATTCATTTGAATACAGTTGCAAGTCTAAGTTGCAGGTACTCGTACGATACGATGCCCTAACTCAATATATTTTGTATTTACTATTCATTGAAAAAACATTTCCCATAAGTATTGACTTAATCCCTCGTTTTTAGATTTTCTTTAAGTAAACCGTTAAATTGAGATCAATCGATTGTTTCTTCAATTGTCTTGTTTCTTTTTCTTGTGCTACTTTTACGTAACAGGTAATAGATTTAAGTAATATCTATAGGGAAGAGTATTAATACTTCAGGTAATGGTGAAATCGAGGTTTATTACAGCAGCTATGCTAGCCACATACCGCAAAATGTATTTCAAAATCTCTAGAAGCACTTCAAGAACCAGCTTTCCCAATAATGCAGGTGTTTTGTCATTTGTCAGTGACCACAACCTGCAAATAGCAGCAAAATGCTTTTCCCATTACTTAAAAAGTTTCAGTTCTAAATAAATCTTTCAGTTAAATAACCAACAAAATATAACGTTATGTTTGCGCGCTGGATATAAAAGAAAAAATATTTTTTTAAGGTGTTGCGGCCCTACCCTTTATGGCAATGCATTTTGCGGGCCTACTTTTTATGCATCTACATGTTTTTAACAGAAACTTTGCTCGAAAGTTCCCACTCATCTCATATTGGTTCCCGAAAGATATTTTTTTGCAGTTTCCCAGATTTCGAGCTATCGGGAACCAATATGAAGTAAATCAGTATTGTTGACCAGAGTTTTTATTAAAAACATGTAGATGCATAAATGTTGTGCCCGCAGAACTCATTGCCATTAGCTTTCGATGTATAATTAGCCCACTATGAGCGAAAAACTAAATAAAATTAGAATTTTCGCGCCCAGATGGTACCCATCGCCCTTAAATAAAGGTAGATAGGCATAAAGACCAAATCCGATCTACAAAAATGAATCAAGCAAGGTCTCATAAAAAATACAATAACTCAATTTTCTTTTTATTTCTCATTAGAAAATTTCTACTCCAGCTTCACCAATTTTGTATTATAGCCGAATATACAGGGTTATAGAAAAAATATCGGAAACCTCTCGGCACTTAAATGATATCATTATAACTAAAAACTTTTGTTCTATAACTTTCCAAAATTTCGTATTAATTTGTGTCATACAAAAATTTAATAAATTATGTTATTTCTGTAAAGTGACATTACACTGTGAAACGAAATACAGGTAATGATCTGATATCGTCGCGTCGGATCAGTGACCGCGCGCGGCGTTGCCGATATTACGTACAGACTACAGAGTAGTAGCAAAGAGAGAATGTATGCAAAATATTGAATAAGTGATATTTCTCAAAATATCGAGTTAAAACAAAAGTTGTAGAACAAAAGTTGTTACTTTTAATGATATCATTTAGGTGTCGAGAGGTTTCCGATATTTTTTCTATAACCCTGTATAATATTAGATAGGTATAGCGTAATATAGGTATAGCATAGTTTCGATGATAATCGTGCTAGCGCGAACGTGTGTCTATAACAAACCATGGTTTCATATATTTACAACCTTATGTAGAGAAACTTAGAGCGCAAAATAGGCCAAAGTCTGAGTTTCATTTTACGAATAGACCGCAAGCTTTTGCGTCATCAGTGTTTTTGGATCTTTCCAGATGGTCCTTCAACGTGAACTTTACCCTTCTGATTGACTTTGGTTATTCATAAAAATAAATACTTTTCAACACACTTGCTCATAAAGTGGCTCTAATTTCACCGCAATCAGGCACATAATGACACCTTTGATCGCAAATTGTGACTTTTATTCACTAGTAGACGAGCACGTGTGTTGAAAGAACTAACTCACTAGTGAATAATAGTTATGAAAAAGTCACAGTTTGCGATTATAGGTGTCATTATGTGCCTAATTGCGGTACAATTAGAGCCACTTTATGAGCAAGTGTGTTGAAAACTACTATAATCAAAATTGCAAAATCTTCACCATACGACTATTAGAATCTATACAAAATCCTATTGGATAAAAAGCGGATGTCCACGATGCAATAGGTTGTCAAGTCAACATTTCCTGAGGATTCTCTAGTATTGGAGTGAAATGTTTGAAAATATTTGAAAAATTTCTGTGACTATGTAGCATTTCATCTAAAACCTATTGTAGATTCATTGCAGTGTAAAGCAAAATTTCGGTAAGTCTTCCGTTAGGTATAATAAATACGATAGGAAAGTAAGTAAAATATGATATGTGCGAGTACCTTTGTACACTGAAACATGAAAATTATCGTCATGTACGATAAACATGACCCACTTCCAGATATGCTTTTTTGCAAAAAAAAATCCTTTGATCCAGCGGCACATTGCCCAGAAAAGTTGCGTTTTGTTTAACTTTAAATGTGCTTTGTGGCTTTACTGCCAACAGCAAACCGCTTGCAAAAAATTGCGATTGTAATTATCGGTAGTCTGCTTCGTTTATACCTACATTAAACTTCTTTTTATGCTAAACAGCACTTTCGGTTTCTGTGATTTATCTTTCAAGATTTACAACTATCTTTAGGTAGCCATTTTGTAATTTTTGTATCTTTTGGAGTATTTCTAATGTGTAGATAGTAGATACTGTTACATCCCTAATTTCTTATATTACACGTATTTTATTTTTACACGAATCAATTTCGAGGCGACATGATGACTCGCGGTTTTATTTTAAATCCACGACCTATGATTTTTTCCGGAATAAAAGTAGCCTATATGTTAATACAGACGAGAAGCTATCTATAAATTGATCGAATTATGGTGTGACTGAGTAACAACCATCCAAAAATAAAAACTTATAAACTTTTACATTCATAATATCACAATAGGATATAGGATTGAAAGGGCCTATACCAAATAGTGAGATATCCCTATTGTTGTAGCACAATCGAATTTCATCACTATTCATTATTCAAAAGATCACCTATCTATATCTATGTATATAAATTCAACAGGCACATAATACGTCCCACGCAATTCTCTTTGAGGTATATCCAAGGGGATAGATGAAGATTAATTGGGTTATTTTATACTTTATGGAAGCTCCAGTATAATACTCATAAATCTTATATGATGCGCATAGGCATAGATTTATTTCCTACTTATTACCCAACTAAGTACGGAAAAGTTATATGAGTAGTAAGTTTTGTAAGATTGTGATTAATATTATGCACATATATTTTTTTGCGAGTTGCCTGTATGAGAAATTAAAATATGTGCATATAGTTCAAGCAGTTAAAACTTAAAAGTTAAAGCAAAGAACCAATTTAGTAGGTATCCTTAGTTGCCCTTAGTAACACTAAGTTGAGCGAAATAGTGTTATTGTACCAGGTACAAACAAATCATAACCACGAGTTTGAAATCTAGGGCAAACACTTCTGGCTCTCTGTGAGAACTAGTGTCTCGGAACTTAAGAAACTCCCTGCCAACTATAAATGGGGCACAGCTATGGAGAGATCCTTATCTTGTTTTTTTTAACTAGAAGAAAGGCTTCCGTCAGAAAGCTACTTTAAAAAATACACAACAACAATTAATGTCGAATGATGCAAAAACCTATTTATAGTGACATTTATACTTACTTATATTTTATCAAAATAAATTTGTATTCATAAAAATATGGTATTTTTACAGATTAACAACAACACTACAAGGAACTAAAATACTGGTAAGTCAAACATTTTACTCGTGCACAAATTATAAATAGGTAGCAAACACTATCTTCCAATTTTGGTATCATCAGTTTTCTGAATTACCTCCTTCTATGGGAGCCTGTTCCCACGTCAGTAAAAAACAAAATTTATAGGCGTTTCTTGGGAATAATTAATACGTTTCAAAAGTGGCTGTAGGATGGTTTATGTAAAAAAGTAAGATCATTTAGCCTGTCCATTTATAGTACAAAGCTACACGATTTCCTAATAAGTACGTAACTACAATCAAGTAAAAACTACATTAGTTCGAGAAATAGGCAATCATATAGCTAATTAATAAATACCATAGAATTACGAACATCAGTATGAGAACCTATGGGAAAAATAATAGAACTACATTATTGTGAGAAACCCTAGCAACCCTTCAAACATCAACTGCTGAGATATAAAAACTGCATTTGTATCAATTCGCAACGTTTCACGGTCGTTAAAGATGTATTCTTTCATTAACCCTTAATTGGCAATAAATGGTGGGAAACTTAATTGCTTTTAGTCGTATTTCTTATTTGCAATTCATAATTTTATTAAAAAAATTGGCACTTTAGTGGGCTCAAAATTAAAATTTATTTTCGATATGTACGTCTTTAGAGAAAGTAGGTGAGTGCAAGGTCGTCAATCTTTCGGCACATTTGCTTTTTTACACGAATATTGGTGTAAAATGACTTACAGTATTACACATCAAATTGTAGAGATTGAATCTTTCACTACTCAGATACCTAGATACGACTATATCAAAGTCAAAAGAAGTTGAGATATATATCTCAACTTCTTTTGACTGAAATAAAAAATATACATATTACAAAAAAGAAAAGTAGAAAAGTTTCACACTCCATAAAGAAGCCCGAATGTCTCAAGATCGTCGCCGGCCCAGTTTGCCATTGTTTGCTGCGAGGCGGCATTTTGAGCGTGGATCCAGCGAGTCCTTTTGTCTAAGGACCCCATTGTGTATTCTACACATTATGAAACCGATGCCCACGCGCCGGCTGAATGGAGAATGACGTATACCTAGGTAATTCTGGACATACTTGTACATTTTACACGTATGCGGTGTATTTCACGTACCTACACTGAACATTAAAACATTTTCTGCAAGAGCTTTTATAATATTGCCTGAATGTGTAGGTAATCGAAAATTTAGAACCTCTGTCGATGAGTGTTATGTATGTCTTTGTGAAATAACTAGGGTTATCTTTTCTATCACGGTTCCCGATTCCAGCCGCAGCAGTAAAAAGTACTGAACCAATTAGTTTCAGTAGTTTTTACGTGAACAAGTAGCAAACACGCACGTATGCATGCAAAAACACACACACACACACATTCACACTGTATACAAACATTCGCTATTGTAACATTTGTTCTGACTGAACCAATGGGCGGATCAGGCTATACACAGATAAGAAGAATATGAAAAGATAGATCTCAGCTAAAAATAAGGGTTCCATTTTTACCCCTTGAGGCGGTAGAACGGAAATTTCGGTAGTGCAGCCGCGGGCACTCTCTAGTTTAAAGTTGTCGCCTCTGAAATAGTTCCCACAGTGCCACAGCTGCAAGCTGCACATTGCACAGGGCTAGTGTTCCCACACATGTGCCGTGAGTGAATCCTTGCTCCGTGCCACTTTGTACGCAGCGGTCCGGATGTGCCAACAGACTGACGGATTCACCTTGCACAGCTGATATTGCACGATGCTTGCATACAGTGCTTCTAAGCCAAGTGAGACTACGTTCCTGCGTTTAATTGGAATTCTGAACACAATGAAGCTGAGAGTTTGGTCTCAGGATTAATCATTCACTAAAATTATAAGAATGAAATCACAATAAAGGAGAATGCCAGAAAATAGGCTAGATTTGCGTCACTCTGCGTCTGAAACATGGAGGTATGCATGAAGAATCTTCTTTCAAATTTTAATATCGCATGTACCTATTTATTTTAGTGGAATGTGAACAGGGTTTCAAAGGTATTATAAAAAAAGTAATTAAACGTTTCGAAACATGTGGAACCGCCATGCCACTTATAAAACTTAGAAAATTACCGACTTAGAAAATCAGAGTATTACAAATTCCTTGATATCTTACTCATCTTTTTTTTTACATAATATTGAGAACATTTCTAATGTTTTATCGGTGATTTGGTTAAGACACAAGGTGCTATACCTTGTGTCTTAACCAAACCAATTTTCACACAAGAATCGGCATTCTCCTTTTAAATAAAAGCCAATTTTGGAATGAAGATAGATTGATTATTATATTCCCAGAATTAACACGCAGGCTTATTTTATCCCGACAAATAAATTTTTCCGATAGGGTTTGTGAAAACCCGAAATTCAACCGGGCTGGCGGATTCGTGGGCAAATTAACACTGCACTTAATGCGTAATCTATAATTTACGCGAATGATAAACACGTTTCCTTCTACTTAATGTAATTATACTATAGTATAGCGAGTTTAATAACATCTTTCACATAACTGGCATTTTATCCCTCCCAAGTCCCTACAAAATCATCCACATTATTAGCTTGTTGCACTGAGTGGTGTGGGATGAGTAGGTCGGATATTAGGGGACAGGAATGTGCCAGGGAACTGGGCCGTTCTAGTATAATGCAATATTTCTCTGTTAACCGGGATCCCTCATGGAAATCATGTATGATCGATATATGCACCTTAATAAGTAGGTAAAAGAGACGTAAATTCAAAGTACAATTTTCCTTTGTTTATCGTGTTCTACATAATTATGAGCGAGATAATGAATTTATTGACTTGAGCAACATTGAATAAACAGGTCAGAAAGGGGACATCAGTAATTGGAAGTACGTAAGAGCGCTGCACTGTTAATTAAGCATGACACACACGCGCTTCAGTAAGCAAAAAGATTCGGAATGATGAAAAAACAGCTTTTAATTTACTATAATCTTGGCATAAAAGTGTGGACGGATATTTACAAGCGTTACAAAAGTATCGACTATCGATTCTGTTGAGTACTTTATGTTATTTTAGTGTCTACCAAAGCAAAGATGAAATATTTAGGAGTAACCACCGTGACTTTAAGTTAGAGATTGTATTTGAACATCTTAAATAATTCGTATTTCTTCAGTAAAAAGAGGACTGTTTCCAAAAGTAGACTGGCAATGATGATAACGATGGATGATGATAACATTGATCAAGCACCCCCTTAAAAATACCTACACCCTCTCGGGTTAGAAAATGTGCAGTAATTAAAAATACCCAATCATCAAATTTCGAATGATGGATAGAATGATAGATCGGATGATGCATTTGAAATCAATTAATAAGAATTTTATGAAATGCCCTAATAAAAATAGAATTCTTTAACTTAAATTATAAAGTTACACGAGTAACATTGATTGAAATTGATATAAATAGGTCGGGTCAGTAGTAAGGGAGAGGATAGATAATAATAATAGGTCTACGGGGACACTACTGCAACCGCTGTCAGTTATGGATGGAGATCCCTAATGGAATTGAATAATTTATGCGTGACAGGCGACCCCAATGAATGCTAGGTTTAATACATATGGACGGACAATCAATATCAATCCAGAATGATATGTAACTTTTTAGTTAGCCAAACGGTATCAAACCATCTCACATAAAAAAAAATTCTCATGCTAAATCATTTTGCTGTTGTGTAAAATGAAGAACTCGTATCAGTTGCTTTCATCTTAACACGAGATCGTCATAAAGATCGCATGTAGTACATTTTAATGTTGATAACAATACTGAATTAAATTAACATTTCTGTTTCATATATTTTATTAGGCGACGTGATCAGAATTTTTAAACGATAGTATTTGTTTCCATTTATTTGATGTTATTCTAGAATAATATTTATCTTTGGTTTTTCCCGCGACTCCGCTTGCGTAGGTATTTTTAAATAATTTAATTCCCGTTTTTAGTGCCTCCAGTGCCTACTTCTGCGCTAAAACTTGGTTCAACAATGCACAGGTAGTAGGTACTGAATATGTTATCAAACAATATAACACAGAAAGACACAAATCGCATTTGATAACATTAGTATGGGTTAAATACCCCCAAAATTAATTGTGCCCTCTTGGTATAAGTACAGTGGATACAAAGTGGTTCATCGTAAATTCATTACCGCAGATAGAAATTCCAAGAGTTATACCAACGGGGATTTAGAGATCTACTCAAACTCGATTGAAGTGTAATTTGAATTTAAATCGAAGTGAAACTGTTGAGGAACTGTGAAGTCGCGTGTTGTTATTCTTATTAAGTACTTCATTAAATAGGCTTATGTGTTTAGTTTTTATTAATGTTGGATTTTTTTTGTAACGCATAACTTTGTATGATTAACAAAAATTATAATGTCAAATCAAAAAAAATCTTTAAAATTTTTTTATTATAAGTATATTGGTATGATGTTCCTACTAGTAATTCACGATTTGAATGGGATAACCAGAGAGATAAATTACGAGTAACATGTTCCTATAACGATGTAAGATATACAGAAAAAAAATTGTATGTGAAGAAAAAAGTTTACTGTGTTTGATAGTATGGAAAATAACAGAAGAGTAGGTCAATCATTTGACTTTGATGCTGTTAGATAGAGTATACAGATCCATAAATATATAATGTTTACTTTCGCCCTCCTTATTTGCGACAGCGAGTTTCTCGTTATCATCAATAAATGTCACTTTCTGTCCTGTTGATATAACTTATATGTAAATTAAGTATCGGTATAATTGTAGCTAAGAAGCGGTAAATGTAGTGACACACTACTATATCTTTCGGTCGCGACTTCGAGTAGTATTCAGTTGGCATGACAAACCTAACCCAAAGGTACGTAAAACGTAGGTGTGTCGCTAAGTAGGTAGGTGTGTGATACCTAAGTAAAGTTACTTGCTCATTCTTTCTATTCATCCAAACACTGCTTACCTACTCCTTTTTGGCATCGAGGCTTACTTGATTCGTCGGCAACTACGATGGTGTGGCCATGTGTTGAGGTTTCCCGACGAGAGGTTGGCTAAGCGCATTTTCTACTCAGAACTGCAGGACGGCAAGCGGAAACCAGGCGGCCAGTTCCTTAGATATAAGGATGTTCTGAAGAGACACATGAAAGCATGCAAGATTGACCCCTCTAGTTGGGAAAGCTTGGCCAAAACACGTAATGAGTGGAGACGTCTGGTGCAACAGAGCTCCCATAAATTTGAGGATAGTAGGAGGATTGAGTTAGACACTAAACGTGACCAGCTTAAGAGTAGGCAACCCTCTAATGTCATGACTTACAACTATATTGGCGATACGCTAACTTGTCCGCACTGCGCTCGTACTTTCAGTGCAAAGATAGGGTACATAAGCCACATTAGGGCGCACCAACGAAGCCCTTTAAGCAATGCTTCAGGAATGCAGTCACCGTAGCCGAATCGGCAAAGGGATATATATACCTACTCCTAAAAGTATAGTTAAATCTACGAAGACGCTTCCCACTCCTACATAACTGCTTACAAATGGCATTTAATATAGGTACTACTTAAGCGATACTGATGTCATTGCAAGGGATTTCAAGCTTTTACCAACGGACATTTATTATTAGGTATTTATTTAATCAAATAAAAATACACATTTACAATTTGTTTGCTTGGCACCCTTAAGCCCACATAAACTGCTATGCTTCAAACGAGGCTACTTTCCGAACGAGGCGGTAGAGTCTTAACGTTTCGCAAGAGCCTGTAAGTTAGGCCTATGTGAAAGAATAAAATTTTTGAATTTTAAATTATGCCACGGCATGCAAAGATATTTATGTCGTATATCCATAACAAACAACATACGTCACATAGCTCCCGTCCTCTTAGCGTAGCGTATTTCGTCATTGATAACAACACGTTTGAACGTCTAATGCTAAAAAAAGATTCCGACGAATTGAGAACCTCCTCCTTTTTTTGAAGTCGGTTAAAAACATTAAATTAAATCCCTTGCCATGCCGGCCGTGACCAGTGTGCGGTAGCCCTGGTTTTTTCTGTTCCGTGGGTAGCCCTTAATTTTTCTTAATTTCGTTCTATAATTGTACCAAAAATAATTGTAGAAATAGAAGTCATTTATGGCTACGGCTGTAAATTAAAGCTAAATCTTATTCACATCAATCGAAAGTATTCTGTGTGTGTGTGTAACAATGCTACTAAGAAATATGATACGCTTAGGTTATTTTAGTAGCAGTATCACATGTCGGAAATGTAATTACTGCCAGTCAGTCAGCAAGGTTATCTTAGCTATTATGAGCTGCGTGTATGATACCGATAACAGTCTGCAGTATAGAAAGACATGTAAACGCAAATGTTATTGTGCCCTATTTTTTTACTGAAAATGTTACCGTAAAACCTATATATTATAACTTATTCTATACGGTAGATCTTACACGCGTAGGTTGGGGCCAATAATACTGACTGTAATTCCGCCCTGAACAGCTAGGTGGATTCGTTGCACTCGACATGAGCCAACCCTTCTTCACCCATCTTTATTGACAATTGTATACACAGGTTTATAATTTGCTTTTTGGTAGCTGCAGTGGTTTTTTATATCTTATTGTCTAGTTCGTAGATTGTCTATTGTAGAGGGACCTCTTCCGTGTTTCGATACATGAAGTGGAATTACCTACTATCATTTATAATCTGAACTTAAGATTCTAGATTTTATTCTAGCAAAGTGATCATTTTGACGTCTATCAGATACCATTTAACAATCATTTAACCATATTGTTAAGCGCAACAAAAAATCTTTTGAGTACGTGTTCGGTAATTATATTTGAGTCAAATGTCAATAGCTAAACTAGAAATACTTCTTCTTGAACTAGATATGTGCCTCATTATTTTTCTACCGTTAGCATTCTTTAATATGTTGAAAACCGTGAAATTCCACCTGAAAGCCTGATGGACAGATTCAATCAAAGTAGATACCTACTGGAAAAATATAACAATTACCGTTAACCCACTCTTTATCCTTCACTGAATTTCTTATTAGAGTAGCAACATTATCTGTAATGAGTATTTTCGGATTGCCGTCCCGTCTTTTTGGTACATTGAACACACCTGTACTGTGTGCAGTACAAACTCTTGCCGCACGATCACTTCAGACCTTGACTCTTCAAGTCTCTTAGCATAAACTGGATGCGATATAGAAAAATTAATAGAATTTGTCACCTCTATTCTGCCTATTGTTATGAGTTAAATAAAATAAAAAGTTAAATAAATCAATACCTATTATGATTTGAGTAAAATACTCTATTGTGACGAAATTCTTAATAGCATTAATGGAAAACACCATAGGTACCTTTAAGTAGATGAACCTGATAAGGTTTAAAGTGTTTTAATTTTAACCACACACTGGACAAACAACAATAGCGAATCTTGTTTCCGCCCCTTTGACTTTATGCTAAATCGTCAAAGTTAATCTAATCCACAAAATATAAATCGTCTTATGCTCAACCTGTTGTAATACTTTTTTATACAATCGCTTACAATTGCCCCGAAGGTGAATTCGATTCGCAAGGCCTCAGCAAACGCCGGATAATCATTTTAGTGGCAATTTCGTTAATTGGTTTATGTCGCCAGCCGACACCGCAGTATTGTGAAGACAGTGCCATATATACTACTTTAACTACAAAGGTATAAATAGTATTTAACTGCTTATACAAAACATAAATGAAAGTGGATTAGGAGTAGGACGTGTTCCAAATCGCCAATATATTATAATATATAAGCCTTCATTCTTTTATTTTATCTTACATTCCTTGTAGACATATCTACTTATGGAGATCTTATCCATGGAGACCATTAGCTGCTTTCTCCAACGGCTCCTATTGGCGGAACTGCGAGGGCACACAATAATAGATTAACTTCTACTCCGGATTAGATCCAGGAACAGAATATAAACTAGCTATTTAAAACTATTTAACATAACAGCACAACCATCCTAACCTACAAAACAATAAATAATTTGTAATGGTAGCAACTTGAAAACTAGATTCTTTAAATTTAGCGCATTTAAATATTTACTATCTTTTTCACTACGGAATGGTTGGAAAGCACTTGCCTAATGTCTTTAGAAATATTATAGTTACATCGCTTTCCGACCAACCATAGTGAAAGGGATACTTTAGAGACTCTATAGAACAAACACTACATCAATATATTAAACAATGATTAAAAATAATCAGCGGGACGTAGCTTATAGGCAATAGTTACTATGTAACTTTTCTTTAAGTACTGCCATATGTGCAACTATAGCACTTCTTAAAACAATCTTATTAAAAGTTATCGTGTATTAAAGGAACGACGTACGAAGTATCTCAAATAAGATTACATCACCGGCAATAGGTAATATTCTAAAGTTCAACAACGTGCTTTTGCGCACTCGAAGAAGCTGAAGTTAAACGAATACAAATAAACGTTTGTAAACGACTTTTAGAACCTACAGTCCTGTCCTACATCTTCTCCTTATTTTATTCCTTTCGTTCTGCCAATCATTGGACGTCCAATGCCGGTCATATAATATTACTTATGCCATTTCGACATGCTCGGTTTAGCTCCACTTGTAACTTGTAAATATTAGCTTCCACGGCGTTCTTAATGTAGTCAGTCCATCTGGTTAGAGATCTTGCAACGCTGTCTCTCCGGGTTTTCCAAATTTTCTGGAACAAGGCTATCTATCATACTCCAAAGAGCCTAGGATCCTCAAACCTAGAACCCATTGATCGTCAATGCAGGAGATCCTAGAAACTAAGTTATCCTAAATCTCTACATAATATAACATTCCTACGCGAAATGTGCCATGTCTATTGACACTTCAAGCTTTGTCAGTACTGTTGGTTGTACAATTTTAATTGGAGAGTAGTAAAAAATAAACTCGCACCATTTCTTCAAAGTACGAACAAAAACAGTTTCTGTTTTCCCAAAACTACGCGGTAAATCCAGTCAAGTCAGCATACTCGTAAAAGCGCAGTGAGTTTCCAACTAAACAAAAGAACAGTCAAACAACAAAGAGCAAAGCAAATCACTTCTTCATCATCACTTGCGTTTTAAACCCATCCATCATTGCTTGCACACTCAGCAATTTTTTTTTCACAGCAAAGTTCTGAAATTACTGTATGTAGGTATTACTGTATGTAGTTACTGTATGTACTGTATTATACATACATATACATAATGAAGAAAAGAGCTTCAGGTAAGTATGGTTTACAAAAACTGCTGGATGCCTTTAATTCCTGTTTCATCTAAAACCTCTTTGTCAAAAATTAAACACTGTCTATTTATCATTTCCTTAAGTGAGAAACAATTTATATGGCAAAACAACGTTTTTGGGGACAGCTTGCCTATCAATAAATTTTTCCCACTATAAAGAAAAGAATTATAAGTCGTACCAACTACAAACCATAAAATGGCGTGAAATGTTAGCAAATGGCCACTGGAACTCATTATTTATTATCTATGTAAATGAGTTCTCAAGCCGGCGACCGCAAAACGGAACCTGTTCGATAGTCAAGAGTCATTTGCAGTTCCGAAGAAACTGATCTTCTATAATCACACCTGCTGTCTTAGCATAAAGTGGTTTAAAAGCAAGTACAACGTCAAACGATAAAAAATAGGTACAATACAGTCAATGTTATTCGAGCGTCGTCGTCGCGCGAACACGCTCTTTGAGAAAGGACTCTGAATGAGTCCGAAACAAGACAGGCAGACCTGAATTTCACGTAGGATAAGTCATGTTATCTTTCCTAAGTATAACATGTTCTACTGACGATAGCCAAAATTCAAAAATACAATAGAGTTCGTATTAGTTAGGCAATGTATTTTATTCAAAAACATCCTACTTCCTATCCTACTTCCTACTTCCTATCCTACTTCCTACTATCCTATCCTACTCCTACTAATATTATAAACGTGAAAGTTTGTAATAATGTGTGAATGTATGTTTGTTACTCTTTCACGAAAAAACTACTGAATGGATTTTGATGAAACTTTACAACAATATAGCTTACACATCAGAATAACACATAGGCTATTATTTATAAAGATATAGTGTGAATTATCCAAAATATATAACGATAAGTGTCACGTAAATAGGATAAAATTGCAATCTGCAACCTTTACTGACGTACGCCGCGAAAACCGTTGGAGTTACACGTATATAATGTATGATGGAAATGTTTATCTTAAATAGTTCTACAAAAAAGCCCGCGATAGCATATATCCAACTCTTATGTGTAAGCCATTATCGCCAAAATAGTGAACCCCGAGTGCCCGATACTATAGGCGTTCCGGCGCGGCCGGGCGACTGCGGGCGGGACGGGGAAGCGGCATAAATATGAATGCGCGAAAAAATAAATACTTACTACCATCATTATTACAATTTTCCATCACCATCATCTTTTTTTGAAACCGCGGCGCGGCAATATAGCCTAAAGATAGTTAGATAGCTCTGATGACAAACATCCACTAAAAAGGATTTTTAAAAATCTCGAAATTCACGCGGGCGAAGCCGCGGGCAAAAGCTAGTTAATTAATAATGTGGAAAACTTAATAGGTAAATATCTAACCAGTGATTTTTTGTACACCTCAATTAATCCATGGGGTACCTACTTATTCAACTTTCTAGCTTTTAGTATGATTTACCAGACTCTGCGTCTAATCTATTTAACGGTTCCTCATGTTTGCATTGAATAACAGCGCCGAATTGTCGACGCAAAGACGACATAATCTACGAAATAGAAGTCTTATGCTTGACTTTTAGTATGTCATGCGAGGCAATATAGAAATGACGGTAAACGTCCGACATACATTTTATTCAGAAGATCGCTAAAATAGGAGTATATTTTACATTTCACGCGAGGTCGTTGCTGAATGCAAGATTTTATGGAAATTCCTGAATACCAAATTCTCACATCCTTTGACTGCGCGTTGTTGTTCCCAGACAGAGTAAATAAACATGAAATTCTACTTGAAACTTTGTTCTTTGTATGTTTTACTCGTAATAAGCTTCAGTAAAAATTAAACTTACTGCCATAATATTTCTGTGTTATTCATTTTCTGTGTTCTAATCCTAAAGATACCTACATTATATACCTTATGTATATAACCTTATTTATCTTATGGCTCACAGGCAATTGAAGATATATAATGTATTTACTCAAAACTTATACGCCCAGGAGGGCAATCACAACAATTAAAACATTACAGTGCCATTCCGAGTTCCTTGTTACAACTTACAACGACATACAGACTTTTCTCTGGAATATTTCCGAACATAATAAAACTAAATCCAGACAGACAAAGTTGCAAGCAAGCTAAAGCACAAGAACAATATTTGAAATGTGAATTTCTCCAATACTAAAGTAATATTATATTTAGCAGCCTATATCACGTTTCAAGTCTAATGTTTTACGTATGGAGTAAGTATCTGGATCATGATATAACTATCTTATTTCTTAGTAATTCGATATGAACCTAGTAAACATGAGACAGAGAAAACCTAGGTAGTTCCTATTACATGGGTCTTCTATTCTTGGTCTGAGCTTCGAAATCCCTGATTAGAAACTTGTGGGACATAATATGTCGTGCACATGTGTGTGTGTGTGTGTGTGTGTGTGTGGTGTGGTGGTCACAAACACAGGTGGTCTCTCTAATCGTCACTCTCTTAGTCCAATGTAGATAAGATAACATTAATATTACAACTAAAATCTGTGATTACAACAACATGACCATAATGAATCCTAGCCGAATTATGATCATAATTCGTTATAAATGATTACATATTCGTAGTGATGATAGTTATAAATGATTGTATCAAATGTGTAGGGAAATTACATACCTTATCAATTCTATTTCTGCGATCGATATATCTTAAATGAACAGATAAAAGACTTGTCCTTTGAATAGATCACGTGACTTATCTAAGATGGACAACAATTCCTATTAAAGTCGAATAGCGGTCGCAGAAATATTTAGAATCGATAAGGAGCATGGTCTTCACCAGAATATCCACCTTTGCGAAAAGGAAAACATCAGTGAATCAGGCCATTTATTATTGAGCTGAACATGCGTAGGTATTCATGGCGCAGCGTAATCACGATCTTAGCTGTTGGGAATGATATGCGGTCAACGCCTTCTGAATGGTTCGCCCTCGAGGCAGATGCAGTGGCTTTAGATTGCCGGTAGGGTCAAGCTATTGGGAACAAGTTTGTCGCAGTGTATTGGAGACTTGTTTATTTTCATAGTATTTACTATTAGTATGTATGTAGCGATTTTGTTTTAGTCTCTTTTAGCTGATTGTTGGACGATCTCACCTATAGTAGGTGAGAGCAATAAAGTGGTAAGTGATGATGTACTAACATGAAAGAGGTAAGTAAACGGTTACTGTAACCGTTACTACACAGCATCGCGCCTGCACGCTAAATCGCTAGCTGTCTTTGCTGGTAGGGTGGTAACTGATAACTAAGCACGGCCTACCAATCGACAAAAATTCGTTTTAGAATAATCTTAAATCTAGCCGGGTGTTAACCACAATGAAATAATATTTCGTGCAATGCTAAGTAATTTTTCAAAACACGAGGAGAAACTTAATTTCGACTTATTACTACACCGCAGCTTGTGGTTTTAATATAAAATCTTATACCAGCAGCAGGTAGGTACTACCTACAACACGCGCGCGAATCGTGAAATTGTTTTTAGGTTTAGAACTTTAGAGAAACAAGTATTTGTCTCTTCCATTCATACTAAAATTTTACAAACTAAATGATGCTACTTAATTCGGTTTTAGTTTCTCATTCATAATTAAATACAGTCTCAAACCCTTTTTCCAACCTTGGAAGAGTCTCCTTGAGAATTCCATAGCTCACCAGGCAGGCCAAATGCAATGTTGGTAGACTTTAAACCACTTTATAGAACACTTAACTGTTGCGCGCGGCTTCGCCCGCATTAGTTTTGGGTTCTACATATTCCGTTATTATAAGTCTACCTTAAAAGACAGACATATGGTGTCGGGGACTTTTTTCAGATCTTTTAATGGAAAACAATTCCGACATGCATGATTTTTGTGTAACTTTAACCGTTTAAGCAGCGCATGCAATGAAAGAAAAAGGGAACAATGTTTCCCGTATTTCCAACATTTTTACTTTGTGGTCCGCTCCTATTGGTCATATAGTGTGATGTTATGTAGCCTATAGCCTTCCTGGATAAATGGACTATCCACCACAACAATAATTTTCAGAGATTAGTGCGTTCAAATAAACAATCGAACTCTTCAGATTTATAATATTAGTATAGAAGTATAGATTATGGAGAGCCATTACGCAATTCAACTGCGACTGCGATGAAATATCTTACCGCATTACAGGTTAGGTATACCACATTTAACATGCAAACCGAGTTCGTTAGTAAATTACTAACACCGAAAGTATCCAACGAGCTGTAGGAATATTCGTGGAAAGATTTACGTTCGCAAAATGCAAATCTGTGTATGAAATCGTTACCTTGAACACGCGACCAGCCTGATGGATCGCCCAGGCACAAGCTGTTTCGTCGCACTTTATTAACGCCATAGACGGTCGTTTTAAGCGATTTTTAGTGACCCGCAGTTTAAAAACTATAAAGACAAATACTTTAAAATATAAACGTAACATGTATTTTGGGTTGAAACAGAAATACGATCGGATAAAATTTTCTCAACAGAAATTTCTCCCAAATGTAGCTCCAAAATCATCATTTTTCTAAATTTATCGGAAATTACAATGGATGTAATTGTAATTTTTGTTTAAATGTGTTGGTAAAAATAAGATCCAAAAAACATTAAGAAGAAGACCTGAAGTATCGGATAAAGGAAGTGCATAATACAGTCTCATTAAATTCCATGATTGTTAATTATCGACCTTGAAATTTCTAAATTAGGTACTTAATGCGAAAATAAATTGCTTAATTAACTAAAAAGGCGAGAAATTGCCTTCAGTTAATGTGACTGATTAATGAGCTGCCAAATTCTTAGAAAACTGTTACGGTATATCGAAATTGGAAGCTATATTTAGGTATAATAATAATAGTTAATTTGGAAATTAATCATTACTGATACTTATTGTCCTGTTTTATATTACAAGGAAAATTATAAAAATGTATGTGAGTCTGAGTTTGTGAGATTTAAGTCTGTAAGCTTGGGTGTTACTTAAGTCAATCACACAACTACTACTGAACGGATTTTTCTAAAGGAATCTAGATAGCTTATAATTTAGATTGCCACAAAGAGACAATTTTTATCCCGAAAAATGCTTTGTCATTTACGAATTTTGAAAAAATGCTGCTCCCAAACATCGAATTCAAATAAAATTAAACTCTGACTATAAAAATTAAAATAGTAGTTTATGAAACGGATGCATAATGAAAATTAAAATAGTAGTTTATGAAACGGATGGTATTAAAACATGAGTGTGAGTTTAAAAAACGAGCCGCAGGCGAGTTTTTTAATAGTATCACACGAGTGTTTTAATACCTAATTATGTAGAGTTTCATACACTACTTTATCTTCGCTCAAATTATCATAAATCCAAACCATAAAATCTTGCTGACGTTTGTCGTAAATCCTTCACTTTGTTGGTAAAATATTGTGGGTCATTTTTGTTGCAATTACTAAAATGTCAGGTGGAGTTAAATTTTCTTTAGTAGGTTTCGCTGCTAGACATTTTTCCGCGCTAAGTTTTGACTAAGTAACAAAAATATCACATTGAAATGGTAAAAGTTAGGTATGGCGCCAAAATTCAGGTGTAAACTGCGTATAGTCTGTTAAAAAAGTCATGAAACAAAAAAGAGTAGAAAAATATTTATACAAGTCAGATAAAGTATATTTTTAGTGGATAATTAAATAATCAAAAACTATACATAATTCTTTTAAATATTCTGTATGAACACACTTTTTAATCAGTCATATAAGGCAGGGAAAAATTATTGTTTCTGTGAAATAATTGTTGTCTATGGTCGATCATGGCGCATCCCATAACTACCAACTAAATGTTGTCTGTGGACTCCATATATAAAAAACAAAATTTAGGATTCTCTCTTTTGGCTATGACGACCACAGAGAAAAGAAGTTATTCCCTGGTCTGTGATGACGACACATAAAAATACAGGAACCCAGAGCCGAGTATCGTAATGGAAATTATTCAATTATCTAGAGATATTTCCATAGTACAGTGATGTTATAATGAATAACTTTTTAATAATTATAGAAGTCTGTGAATAAAGTAGGTCAATATGTGACACATTTTGATTTCATAATTCGAACTTTAAGCAATGAGCGTAGATAATAGTAGTTTATGAAACGGATGCATAATGGGGGGTATTAAAACATGAGTGTGAGTTTAAAAAACGAGCCGCAGGCGAGTTTTTTAATAGTATCACACGAGTGTTTTAATACCTAATTATGTAGAGTTTCATACACTACTTTATCTACGCTCAAATTATCATAAATCCAAACCATAAAATCTTGCTAACGTTTGTCGTAAATCCTTCACTTTGTTGGTAAAAGATTGTGGGTCATTTTTGTTGCAATTACTAAAATGTCAGGTGGAGTTAAATTTTCTTTAGTACGTTTCACTGCTAGACATTTTTCCGCGCTAAGTTTTGACTAAGTAACAAAAATAAGACATTGAAATGTTAAAAGTTAGGTATGGCGCCAAAATTCAGTTGCAAACTGCGTATAGTCTGTTAAAAAAGTCATGAAACAAAAAAGAGTAGAAAAATATTTATACAAGTCAGATAAACTATATTTTTAGTGGATAATTAAATAATCAAAAATTATACATAATTCTTTTCAATATTCTGTATGAACACACTTTTTAATCAGTCATATAAAATTATTGTTTCCGTGAATTAATTATTGTCTATGGTCGATCATGACTACCAACTAAATGTTGTCTGTGGACTCCTTATATAAAAAAAAAAAAACAAAATTGAGGATTGGCTCTACACTCTCTTTTGGCTATGACGACCACAGAGAAAAGAAAGTTATTCCCTGGTCTGTGATGACGACACACAAAAATACAGGAACCCAGAGCCGCGTATCGTAATAGAAATTATTCAACAATCTAGAGATATTTCCATAGTACAGCTATGTTATAATGAATAACTTTTTAATAATTATAGAAGTCTGTGAATAAAGTAGGTCAATATGTGACACATTTTGATTTCATAATTCGAACTTTAAGCAATGAGCGTAGATAAAAATATATTACGAAGTATACATAATTTCACAAGAGGATCATTATGTTCGTTACGAAACTTGAATTGAAAAAAAAAACTTTAAAAGGTTGCAATTATGTTAGAGGTCAATAAAAAAGTTGTTCTTGTATTCAACACAGTCAAGGTCTTTACAGTAGGTAAACAGCCGCTGTTATCCTATCATTTAGCTATTAGCAGTCATATATCTCTGACATCATCACATTATATCATACCAAAGAACAATACCAGCTAAGTGCCTTTAGCCTGATTCTCGGAGCAAGTTTGTTGATAGTCATTTAAAATAACAATTCATTTTAAATTTCCTCCTATAGACGTTTTGTACCTAATTGAACGAAAATTGAGAAACCAATAATGATATAGGATCTGAGATAGTCATATGTATTAAGTACAAGCTTTTTCCCGCGGCTGGGACCGGATTTTTCTGAATCAATAATTTTGATCTGTGCGACGAGCGTTGTATATGAATAGGAGCGCGAATGGAAAGCGGGTATCAAATGAAATTGACGTCGTCTCTGCGGCATGCCGACCTCAATCCGATGTCGAACTGTGACATCGCATATTAACTGACTGAAGCATGTGGTGTTATCATTGATTTATAAACTAGTGTTATTCACTATTATAGGACGTGACCTCCAAAAATACAGTCAACAATATTTGTATGGCAAATAAAGACTATCAAGGTCTAAGGGTGATTCTCCATCGGAGACGTCCAACTTTGCTATGCTATGTTTTGTGTCAAATGGCACCAATAAAAAGCACATCGTCTCATTTCATAACTTGTGAAATCAAACGCTTTTATTTGTGCAATATTTGATTCACAAAAATTACCTACTATTTATGATGGGACTAAGGTCTTATTTGCTCCTCTTTCACACAATATACGATTGAATACTACGATCGATAAGCAAATTTATAATATCTTTATTCATCAAACAGTAGGTTTACAAACAATAGATTGGAACCGTGCCTCCTGTGGTAGTAATAACTGTGTTACAGGAGCCAGTTCCCATTTGGCAATTATAGTTAACGACTAATCAGATAACAGGTTCAGATTCAGTTAAGGTTACAACTTACAATATCATGCTAAAGATGTTAGTATGTGTGCGTGTATGTATGTGTGTGTGTTTATACAATATTAGTCCAAAAAATAGGTTTGTAGCATAGCGAAGTAGCACGTATTTGGTGAACAAGCAACCGAAAAGTTGTTTTAAACTGATATTATATGAAATGTAAAATGTTCGTATATTATAAGTAAACTGTGTAAATGAAGGTTTTTACGTACTATATTGTAATATCCTTACGTGATAAAACATCAAACGAAAAATGATTCAACATAGTACAAATAGTTCTTTGCGCAAAGATTTTCCCTCAATTTCTACCCCAAACACGCCCATAAATACCCCTTTAAGCGCGATCTCATGTAACACATCGTAAAATCGACTGACTTATCGACTTTCAGTGAAAGTAGGTTGTGTATCCCTCCCTGAAATATTTTCCTAGCAATTTTATACTCAATACAAATGATAGGTTGCCATTGAGCGAACAGCTGATTAATATGCCTCGGTTATTACCTGTTCTTGTGAGATTTTATCGTCTATATCTCTAGAAAGTTGAATTTATTTAAAATCACTTGTGTATGTGTAAATATGTCATTTGTAGTGTTGTCTTAGTTATTTACAAATTAGTCTTAAAAAGAAGATTTTTTGGGTTTTGCAAATCATACAGTACTTATATCTTATTTTAATTACTGCACAAGTCTTGCCCGCGTGGTTAGAGTCAAAAATACTGGCTGAATTTTCACGCAGAACAGCTAGGATGTCAGACAGCTAGGTTTCGCGTAGCTCAGTTGGTTGAGCACCCAGCCGCGATAGCTGGGGGATGTGGGTTCGAGTCCCACCGCGAGTGAAATTTTGATGCATATCAAGACACGCGGCAGCGTGTCAAGCCAAGTTCAAGCAAAGGAACTGGCTAGCCAGCGCCAAGAGTAAGTTTACACGAACCACTTGGTGCCACTTTTGACCCTTCTATAACTCAAAACCTATTTAACGTAAACACATAAAACTACGTGTGTTTAATTATATCCATGTAATGAAATGAGTGACATTTCATTCATTTGAATTTGCCGCGCTTCGCGTATCTGTTGATCGTATTCTATTGATCTGTGTCTATGATTTAAAATGGCGTGGGACGCGCAGATTGTTTTGTGCATTTTATTGTTATAAAAACTAATAGAAAGAATGTGATTGAGGACTCGAGATATAGTGAACTTTAAATGTCGTTTCTTTGTTATTTCAGGTGAGATAGAAGTGTAATTGTCGTAACTTGATAATAACTAGATAATTGTAAAATAAAACAAAACTTGTAATAAAACAAAACTTTGTTATTTCAGAGAAACAATTTGTGTTTTATTTTGGAGATCCTCAATGTCTTATAAAACGACATTTTTGTGAACTAAAAGAAGATGGACCGGCTTCAATTTGAGTTTACAATAATAGCCTCAAATGATGGCAAATCAAATGTATTAGCTATAACCTCAATATCTACTGAAGAAGGAAAATGTTATGTTTTACCCGAGGAACTGAAGCCGGTGAGTCATCATACATATATTGTTAAAACGAACACTTTCACAAAAGTAAAAAATAGCATTAAAAAAAGACACCAGAGTAGAAAAGTATGGATAAAGTTGGATGAAAATCTAAAGAAGACATATGTAGATGAGGAAGGTAATATGCAATTTTTAGATCAATATTTAGATGAAGTGAGCACAACACAAGCAAAGGACAAAAATGACACTTTGCAACAAATCTTGGAACAATTAATAGAAACTACAACTAAGAAAGAAAGTCAACATAACTTAAAACATATCTCAGAAAAATTTATTATTGAAAAATTCACAAGCAAAAATCCTAATGCGATGCAATGGATAGAAATTTTTGAACAAGAGTGTGCGCGCTTTAATATAACAAAAGATGAGACAAAAATAGATATTTTGAGGTTATTTTTAGATAAACCTTGTTTGGATTGGTATAGCTCGATGATCATAAAACTAACAATAAATTCTGAATGGAGTGAATGGAAAGACAAGTTTTTAGAAACTTTTAAAAACCAAGGATGGGACATAGTCACATATGCTCTCGCATTTAGGTATAAAGAAGGACAGTTAATTGATTATGCCATAAAAAAAGAACGGCTTTTATTAGATATAAACAAATCTATAGATTCCAAAACAATGATAGATCTTATTGCAACTGGTTTACCTAGATTTATCTTAAATAAGTTAAACAGGGATGAACTCAACAACACTACTGACTTGTTCAACGAGATAAGAAAATATGAAGGCACGATGTATAAGAAAAACTCAACTAACATAAAGAGCAGTACATTTTATAATAAAAATAAAACTTATGAGAAGAAGTCATGTAAGACTTGTGAGTCTTTGGACAAAGGAATTAGATATCATCCGGAGGAGTCATGTTGGTTCAAGAAAAATAAAAATGAACCTGAAAAGTTCTTAAAACTAAAAATGTAAACAATAACTCCATAATTGAAGTAGACATAAATACTGAGAAAAAACTAGTAAGCACACCATTAATCAAAATCAAGCTTTTATTAGAAAATAAACTAGAAGTGAGTGGTATTTATGATTCAGGCTCACAGATTTCTATAATAAATTCAAGATTAATAAAAGTAAAAGAAAAAAAAGATGATGTGAACATAGCATACATGAAAACGGTTAATGGTGTGAAGAAGATGGATGGCTTGATAACAATAAAAATTAAAATATTTGATTTAGAAGAAGAGGTGGATGTATACATAGTAGAAAATGAAGATTTTGATGATTTCATAATCGGATTAGATATGATAAAGAAATTCAGATTAACCCAAAATGAGAACTTGCAGATAGAACAAAAGAAAATAACAAATAAAATAGACTAGATGTCTAAAGATAACAGAAATGAAGATAATAATATAAAAAAATATACAGTAAATTTCAATGAACACATAGAAACAGAGGAATTTATAAGTATGACAGACCATTTAGATAATCAAAAGAAAATTGAGATAGAGAAAATTATAAAGGAATATAAAACAATATTTGCTAAGGACAAGTATGATATAGGTTCAGTTAAAGATTATGAAGCTCGCATAGATTTACAAGTAAATAAATATTGTAGTAAAAGACCATACAGATGTACAATACAAGATAGATTAGAAATTGAAGAGCAAATATCGATGTTACTAAAGAACAATTTAATAGAAGAATCATACAGTCCTTTCGCTGCTCCAGTGACATTGGCGTTTAAAAAAGGTGATAATAGAAAATCCCGTTTATGTGTAGATTTCAGAGAGTTAAACAAAATAGTTATACCACAAGCTCAACCATTTCCTTTGATAGATGATCTAATTATTAAAACTAGAAATTGCAAGTATTTTACTACACTAGATATAAACTCAGCATTTTGGGCAATACCATTACGGGTGGAAGACAGAAGTAAAACAGGATTTGTCACACAAGATGGCCACTTCCAGTGGACCTGCCTCCCTTTTGGCTTGAAAACATCACCAGCAATTTTCCAGAGAATCTTAAGCAATATTCTAAGAAAACACAATCTCACAGGATACTCTGTTAACTATATCGATGATATTTTGATATACTCGTCTACCTTTGAAGAACATATAAGGCACATTAGAAATGTATTAGAGGCAATAATTAAAGAAGGCTTTAGACTGAAGTTTAAGAAATGTACCTTTGCTTCAGACTCGGTAAAATACCTCGGCCATATAATTCAGAACAATTCAGTAAGACCACTTAAAGACAATTTGATTTCAATAAGGAACTTTCCAACTCCTAAGACGCAAAAGAACATCAGACAATTTTTGGGAAAAATAAACTTCTACCATGACTATATACCAAGAAGTGCAATTATCTTAGATCCATTACACAATTTATTACGAAAAAACGAGAAATTTGTATGGTCAGAGAAATGTGAAGAAGCATTCAATCTGATAAAAAGATATTTATGTTCGCAACCGGTCTTGGAAATATTCGACAAAGACTTACCAATCAAAATCTTTACCGATGCATCTTTGGAGGGCATTGGAGCAATATTAAAACAGACACAACTAGATGGTAAAGACAAACCGGTGGCATATTTCTCAAAAAAATTGAATGAACATCAAAAACGGAAAAAGGCTATATATTTAGAATGTCTTGCTATGAAAGAAGCTGTTAAATATTGGCAGCACTGGCTCATCGGAAAACAATTCACCATTTACTCAGATCACAAACCTCTAGAAAACATGAACATTAAATGCAGGACAGATGAAGAATTGGGTGATCTCACATACTACCTATCTCAGTATGACTTTACCGTAAAATATATACCTGGTAAAGAAAATGTAGAAGCAGACTGTTTGAGCCGAAACCCTGTATTAGAACCAGAAGATAACAGAGAGGAAACATTGAGAATAGTTAATTTAATACAAATAAAAGATATAGTTGGAGACCAAGAGAAAAATGAAACAATAAGAGAAAAGAAACAAAATTTAATACTAAAAAATAATATCTATGTAAGACATTGAGGATCTCCAAAAACAAACAACAAATTGTTTCTCTGAAAGTACAAAGAAACGACATTTAAAGTTCACTAAATATCGAGTCCTCAATCACATTCTTTCTATTAGTTTTTATAACAATAAAATGCACAAAACAATCTGCGCGTCCCACGCCATTTTAAATCATAGACACAGATCAATATCATAGCCGACAGACAGCTGATACGCGAAGCGCGGCAAATTCAAATGAATGAAATGTCACTCATTTCATTACATCTCCCCCCCTAAGAGCGAAAATTCTAAGCAATATATCTGTAAAATGTACTTATAAGTCATCTTCATATTCATTATCATCTCCTTCATCTTCTTCAGCCTCTGTTATGACAGGTTGCAATTTTGTTATATGAAATAATGTTGATTCTGTTTTTCTGTTGCCTGTATCAATCCTATAAATGGAATTCGATATTTTCTCTATTATTTTGAAAGGGCCTATTTTTAATTCGTCTAATTTCTTTCTATTCAGTCTATTTCCATTTTCTACATATACACTGTCTCCTACATTAAATTCTTGCATTTTAGGTACGTCCTGCTGCAGTGTTTGTCACGTCATCTTGCAAACGATTAACGATGCCTCGTACACCGCTCCACACTACTACGTCCGCTTCCCCGTGTGAACCGCGGACTGTGCCCCGGCGTCGTTCATCTGAATCGGATCTAAGCACAGAAAATATTGAATCGGATCGTATTGACTATGATTTACCTACGCACACTTCTCGTATTTACAAAAGAAAACGTTCCGAGTCTGTGGAAGACGACAAATTAGATGTTTTTATGAAGGAATTAAGACACATGTTCGATGAACTAAAAAATCATCAAGAAAAAAAAATCGAGACGCTTTGCACGGCAGTTGCCGACATTCGCTCCTCCGTCGAGTTTTTGGCAAAAAAATACGACACACTCATCGCTAGGTTTGAAAAATTGGAATCGGAGCGCAGTAATGATGCCAAGTACATTCGATCCCTAGAGGATCGACTGGAATACCTAGAACGCGGCTCGAGATCATCGTGTTTAGAGATCAGGAATATTCCCGCTCCAAAATCGGAAACCAAGCAGGACCTTTTAAAAGTTGTCACGAACATGGGTGACGTCCTCGGAACAACGATCCAGTCTCACGAAGTTAAGGATATATACCGTATAAAAAGTAAGGATCCGGCTAACAAGACGATAATTGTTGATCTTACTAGTAACATTTTAAAGGAAAACATAATCACTTCACTCCGTAAATTCAACAAATACAATAATGGTTCTAATAAATTATCCACTGAACACCTCAAAATCTCAGGACCATCTAAACCGGTATTTATCTCAGAAAACCTCTCTTTCAAAATGAAACGGGTATACTTTCTGTCCAGAGACTTCGCTAAAACAAATAACTACAGATTCTGCTGGCTTTCTCATGGAAAAATCTTTCTAAGAAAAAAAGAAGGGGATTCATTTATTCGGATAGACTCCGAATCTGACTTGGATAAACTCAAAGGGCAGATATGACTACCCACGATGCTCAGCAGTGTGTGTGCTTACTGGCACATTCTTGAAGAAAAAATTCCTTGCCGGCTGTATACTGATTTCTGTATTAGTCTCTTGAAAATAATTTTGGTATTGTACTGTAATTACTCAACACTGTACCAAACATACACTCAATATGCTACACTTACACTATTACTTACCAACTCACATACAAACCTCAGACTCTGCAAGTGTGATTTAACCGATTTTACTGCAGGTACCTCAACTTTTTTAACTCATGATATAATACTATCATTTATGCCTTGGACAAAAGTGAAACATTTTATTCAGTTTATTTTTATTGTACCCACTTTTCCTACGCACACTTGTTCAATTCTAATTTTTTATGAATATGGATGACACATTGACTTTAAATAGCGATTTGGAACGACTCTCTGTATCTAAGTCATATAGTTGCTTGCCAGAACAAATTGACAGGTACATACAAAATGATAGTGTGTCTCTTAAACTTCTCCACTTAAATATCCGAAGCATAAACCGTAATTTTAATAGTTTGCTGGTTTTGTTACACAGAATTAAGTATACGTTGGATATTGTTGTACTATCGGAATGTTGGCTTAGTAAGTCCCCCACGATTCCATCCTTGGATGGTTTTCAGTCATTTTCTTCTACATACTCGAACCAAAATGAAGGCGTAGTAGTGTATATTAGATCTCATCTGATATGTTCATTGCAATCCATAAAAATTGATGAAGCGAATAGTCTAATCATAAAACTTGCCAATGAGGTTGTTATTTTAGCCTTGTACAGGTCACCATCATATAGAAATATTAACGTTTTTCTTAACAGCATGGACCAAGCGCTTAAAATCCTAAATGTTTACAAAAATATTATCTTGGTTGGTGATATAAATATAAACCTACTTCCCGGCGGTAATGATCCAAATGCAGATTCTTACCTAAATCTACTGGCATCTCACGGTATGCTCCCAGGTCACGTTCTCCCCACCAGGTCTAACAGCTGTCTGGACCATGCAATTTTCAAATCCTTAAATTCTGTAACTACTTTGGTCCTTGATGTTGATATCACTGATCATTCCCCTGTTTTAATTTTCTGTGAGTCTAATATTAAATCGCAACCTTCAAACCGTACAACTCTTCGTACAGACATTAGAGCCATTGCCTCGCATCTAGAAAAGGCTGATTATTCCGCTATTCTAACATCGTGTGATCCTGACCATGCTACTAATATGCTTGTTAAATTGATTTCGGATACCGTAAAAAAATATTCTAATACCGTCACTATTCCAAGCAAAAAGAGAATACTAAAACCATGGATAACTCCTGGCCTCCTGAGATGTATTCGCCACCGTGATAACTTATACCGTAAATTCAAAAAACAATCGAATGATGTAACCTTAAAGACAACGTTTACCCGATATCGTAACTTTTGCAATAATCTCCTAAAAAAATTGAAACGCGAATACGAACGTAATGAATTTATGAAAGTCCAGAATAATACAGCTAAAACGTGGAAACTTGTCAAGAGGGTCGCAAATATGAAATCTGAGAAGTCATATTCTCCTGACTTGCTAAAATTGTGTAACAATCCTTTAGATTCGGTTAATGCAGTGAACGACTTTTTTGCTAATGTAGGAAAGAACCTCGCTGCAAAAATAATTCAGCCACCAATTGATGAGATAAACAAAGTTTGTCCACCCATTCCTTCGCGCTTAAATTCAATGTCACTGCTCAACGTCGACAACAGTGAAGTTGAACTCATAATATTAAATCTAAAGGAAAAATGTGCTGTTGGTTGGGATTCCATCTCTTCTTCTATTGTTAAAGCTGCCGCCAAAAGCCTAATTCCTGTTCTAACCTATATTTATAACTTATGCTTGGCACACGGCGTTTTTCCAAGTGCCTTTAAAAAAGCTTTAGTGTACCCTATCTATAAAAGTGGAGACAGAGGCAGTGTCAATAATTATAGGCCAATATCGGTGCTCACTACTTTATCCAAGATTTTTGAAAAAATTTTAAACAAAAGATTGGTTAATTATATGACTGGAAACAATATTCTATCCGACAATCAATTTGGGTTCCGGACGGGTAAATCTACGGAAGATGCTGTAGTGACACTTACTGATAATATTATAAAAAACTTTAATACTAAACTTAAAACTGTAGGAATCTTTTTAGATCTTTCTAAAGCCTTTGACACTGTCTCTGTCCCAAACCTACTAAACAAGCTTGAACGTATTGGCATCAGAGGAATAGCCCTTAAGATTTTTGAAAGCTACCTGTCCGATCGTACCCAATCTGTTGCCATTGATAATTTTGTCAGCGAAACGGAATCCGTTTATTTTGGAGTTCCTCAGGGTAGCGTCCTCGGACCTACTCTATTCTTAATCTATATTAATGATTTGTGTTCACTTCGGCTTCCAAATTGTAAAATTGTCAGCTATGCTGATGATACAGCACTTATTATAAGTGGAAAAAACTGGAAGGAAGTCAGCGAATATTCGGAACTTGCTATGAGAGCCGTTATAAATTGGTTAAACTGGAACCTTCTAACGTTAAACGTAGATAAAACTAAGTTTATCACATTTACCGCAAGCAGAGCCACACAACCTCCTGCCTCCTTTACTATTTGTGCCCACAGATGTAGTAACATAAGTTCGAATTGCTCCTGTCCAGCCCTCGAACGTACCTCTTGTATTAAGTACCTTGGTGTTCTAGTAGATTGCTCCTTGTCTTGGAAACAACATATTGAATCTGTTGCTTCACGAACTAGAAAGTTAATGTTTGTTTTTAGGAACATAAGGAATGTTGTTGACCTACAGTGTCTAAAGACAGTATACTATGCCCTTGCACAGTCAGTCTTATCTTATTGTATAACTGTTTGGGGTGGATCTCAGAAAACGCTCATGCTAAGAGTTGAAAGAGCCCAAAGGGCAGTTCTTAAAGTTATTCTCAAAAAACCCATTCTCTTTCCTACTGTTGAATTGTATTCGATATGTCAGCTGCTCACTGTCCGCCAACTATTTATATTACAAACAATTCTACGCAAACACTCTGAACTATCCTACAACCCTCAAGGAAACTTAAAAAGGAGATCTGATATGGTGTGTACCTACAGACCTCGTCGAACTGCTATTGAGAGTCGCCATTATTATCACATCAGTTCTTCATTGTACAACCGAATCAACAAAATTCTACACATATATCCCTTGACAGCGGCAAGAGCTAAAAAGATATGTACTCAATGGCTTTTAACTCTGTCCTATGATGAATCGGAGCAGCTTGTAAAGTCTTGGTCTTAAAATAAAGGTAAATAGAACACACACTCACACGCAAACACACACACTCACACACACACACACACACACACCACACACACACGCAAACACACACACACACACACACACACACACACACACACACAAACAAACACACACAAACAAACACACACACACACACACACACACACACACACACACACACACACACACACACTCACGCACACACACACACGCACACACAATAACCACAAATCTTACAGCATGCATTTGTAATAATATTTTGTAACTAGTTACAATTGTTTGTCACTTGAGACATTGTGATATTGTATGAGGAGGGCGTTGATCACTGCAACACAGTTCATACTTATGCAGGATCATCGTTCCCATTTGTTACTGTATCTAAATCATAAGTTTCAAATAAAGCAATTATAAAGCAATTATAAAGCAATTTTTCTATTTCTATCAAATATTTTCTTGTTATACTCATGAGATTTTATTGTATTCTCTAATGCCAATCTTCTATCAGCAATCCACTTGTCTTCCTTTTCCATCGTTTTGAACTCATTTGGTAGAATACTGACATTTGTACCATCCAGTAAATATTTTGGTGCAAAACCTGTAACGGAGTGTTCTGTTTCATTATATTTTTGTATACATTCTCTTGCCAGTGTTGTCCATGTTCTCTTATTATTTTTCTCATTCATTTTACACCTTATTTTATTTACTATTGTTTGGTTTAATCTTTCATTCAAGCCGTTCGAGAATGGTGTATTCACGGCTGTAAAAATTAGTTTAATATTATTTTCCTGCAAAAATTGTTTAAATTCTCTTGAATTTATGCCCGGATATTGATCTGTCAGGATAATTCCAATCTCATCTGTCTCTAGTACTTTCTTTGTTAAATTTATAAAGTCACATGCATTCTGGGTTTTCGAAGTCGCAATAAATGCATATCTTGTGTAGTGATCTACTAAAAGGTGTAGATATTTCTTTGTAGACCTAGATCCTCCAAATCCACCAATAGTATCCATTGACATTATTTCAAATGGTTTGGTAGCTGGTCCCAGTTGTGACATTAATCCAATTTTTTTTTGACATCTTGATTTATTTTTTATGCATATTTCACATGTTTTACAAATATTTATGATATTTTTTGTTAGGTTTATAGCCGTATATATTGAACTTATTTTTTTCTGCAGTTGTCTGATCCCAATATGGCATAAATCTTCATGCACCTTTTTTATAAGTTTTTTACTAAATTCTTCTGAGAGGATAATCTTTTCCTGTTTCTTTATTTTTTTATAATAGATATTATTTTTTAGTATTAAATTTTGTTTCTTTTCTCTTATTGTTTCATTTTTCTCTTGGTCTCCAACTATATCTTTTATTTGTATTAAATTAACTATTCTCAATGTTTCCTCTCGGTTATCTTCTGGTTCTAATACAGGGTTTCGGCTCAAACAGTCTGCTTCTACATTTTCTTTACCAGGTATATATTTTACGGTAAAGTCATACTGAGATAGGTAGTATGTGAGATCACCCAATTCTTCATCTGTCCTGCATTTAATGTTCATGTTCTCTAGAGGTTTGTGATCTGAGTAAATGGTGAATTGTTTTCCGATGAGCCAGTGCTGCCAATATTTAACAGCTTCTTTCATAGCAAGACATTCTAAATATATAGCCTTTTTCCGTTTTTGATGTTCATTCAATTTTTTTGAGAAATATGCCACCGGTTTGTCTTTACCATCTAGTTGTGTCTGTTTTAATATTGCTCCAATGCCCTCCAAAGATGCATCGGTAAAGATTTTGATTGGTAAGTCTTTGTCGAATATTTCCAAGACCGGTTGCGAACATAAATATCTTTTTATCAGATTGAATGCTTCTTCACATTTCTCTGACCATACAAATTTCTCGTTTTTTCGTAATAAATTGTGTAATGGATCTAAGATAATTGCACTTCTTGGTATATAGTCATGGTAGAAGTTTATTTTTCCCAAAAATTGTCTGATGTTCTTTTGCGTCTTAGGAGTTGGAAAGTTCCTTATTGAAATCAAATTGTCTTTAAGTGGTCTTACTGAATTGTTCTGAATTATATGGCCGAGGTATTTTACCGAGTCTGAAGCAAAGGTACATTTCTTAAACTTCAGTCTAAAGCCTTCTTTAATTATTGCCTCTAATACATTTCTAATGTGCCTTATATGTTCTTCAAAGGTAGACGAGTATATCAAAATATCATCAATATAGTGAACAGAGTATCCTGTGAGATTGTGTTTTCTTAGAATATTGCTTAAGATTTTCTGGAAAATTGCTGGTGATGTTTTCAAGCCAAAAGGGAGGCAGGTCCACTGGAAGTGGCCATCTTGTGTGACAAATCCTGTTTTACTTCTGTCTTCCACCCGTAATGGTATTGCCCAAAATGCTGAGTTTATATCTAGTGTAGTAAAATACTTGCAATTTCTAGTTTTAATAATTAGATCATCTATCAAAGGAAATGGTTGAGCTTGTGGTATAACTATTTTGTTTAACTCTCTGAAATCTACACATAAACGGGATTTTCTATTATCACCTTTTTTAAACGCCAATGTCACTGGAGCAGCGAAAGGACTGTATGATTCTTCTATTAAATTGTTCTTTAGTAACATCGATATTTGCTCTTCAATTTCTAATCTATCTTGTATTGTACATCTGTATGGTCTTTTACTACAATATTTATTTACTTGTAAATCTATGCGAGCTTCATAATCTTTAACTGAACCTATATCATACTTGTCCTTAGCAAATATTGTTTTATATTCCTTTATAATTTTCTCTATCTCAATTTTCTTTTGATTATCTAAATGGTCTGTCATACTTATAAATTCCTCTGTTTCTATGTGTTCATTGAAATTTACTGTATATTTTTTTATATTATTATCTTCATTTCTGTTATCTTTAGACATCCTGTCTATTTTATTTGTTATTTTCTTTTGTTCTATCTGCAAGTTCTCATTTTGGGTTAATCTGAATTTCTTTATCATATCTAATCCGATTATGAAATCATCAAAATCTTCATTTTCTACTATGTATACATCCACCTCTTCTTCTAAATCAAATATTTTAATTTTTATTGTTATCAAGCCATCCATCTTCTTCACACCATTAACCGTTTTCATGTATGCTATGTTCACATCATCTTTTTTTTCTTTTACTTTTATTAATCTTGAATTTATTATAGAAATCTGTGAGCCTGAATCATAAATACCACTCACTTCTAGTTTATTTTCTAATAAAAGCTTGATTTTGATTAATGGTGTGCTTACTAGTTTTTTTTTTCAGTATTTATGTCTACTTCAATTATGGAGTTGTTGTTTACATTTTTAGTTTTAAGAACTTTTTCAGGTTCATTTTTATTTTTCTTGAACCAACATGACTCCTCCGGATGATATCTAATTCCTTTGTCCAAAGACTCACAAGTCTTACATGACTTCTTCTCATAAGTTTTATTTTTATTATAAAATGTACTGCTCTTTATGTTAGTTGAGTTTTTCTTATATATCGTGCCTTCATATTTTCTTATCTCGTTGAACAAGTCAGTAGTGTTGTTGAGTTCATCCCTGTTTAACTTATTTAAGATAAATCCAGGTAAACCAGTTGCAATAAGATCTATCATTGTTTTGGAATCTATAGATTTGTTTATATCTAATAAAAGCCGTTCTTTTTTTGTGGCATAATCAATTAACTGTCCTTCTTTATACCTAAATGCGAGAGCATATGTGACTATGTCCCATCCTTGGTTTTTAAAAGTTTCTAAAAACTTGTCTTTCCATTCACTCCATTCAGAATTTATTGTTAGTTTTATGATCATCGAGCTATACCAATCCAAACAAGGTTTATCTAAAAATAACCTCAAAATATCTATTTTTGTCTCATATTTTGTTATATTAAAGCGCGCACACTCTTTTTCAAAAATTTCTATCCATTGCATCGCATTAGGATTTTTGCTTGTGAATTTTTCAATAATAAATTTTTCTGAGATATGTTTTAAGTTATGTTGACTTTCTTTCTTAGTTGTAGTTTCTATTAATTGTTCCAAGATTTGTTGCAAAGTGTCATTTTTGTCCTTTGCTTGTGTTGTGCTCACTTCATCTAAATATTGATCTAAAAATTGCATATTACCTTCCTCATCTACATATGTCTTCTTTAGATTTTCATCCAACTTTATCCATACTTTTCTACTCTGGTGTCTTTTTTTAATGCTATTTTTTACTTTTGCGAAAGTGTTCGTTTTAACAATATATGTATGATGACTCACCGGCTTCAGTTCCTCGGGTAAAACATAACATTTTCCTTCTTCAGTAGATATTGAGGTTATAGCTAATACATTTGATTTTCCATCATTTGAGGCTATCATCGTAAACTCAAACTGAAGCCGGTCCATATTTTCTTAGTTCACAAAAATGTCGTTTTGTAAGACATTGAGGATCTCCAAAAACAAACAACAAATTGTTTCTCTGAAAGTACAAAGAAACGACATTTAAAGTTCACTAAATATCGAGTCCTCAATCACATTCTTTCTATTAGTTTTTATAACAATAAAATGCACAAAACAATCTGCGCATCCCACGCCATTTTAAATCATAGACACAGATCAATATCATAGCCGACAGACAGCTGATACGCGAAGCGCGGCAAATTCAAATGAATGAAATGTCACTCATTTCATTACATCTATTATAAAAAAATAAAGAAACAGGAAAAGATTATCCTCTCAGAAGAATTTAGTAAAAAAACTTATAAAAAAGGTGCATGAAGATTTATGCCATATTGGGATCAGACAACTGCAGAAAAAAATAAGTTCAATATATACGGCTATAAACCTAACAAAAAATATCATAAATATTTGTAAAACATGTGAAATATGCATAAAAAATAAATCAAGATGTCAAAAAAAATTGGATTAATGTCACAACTGGGACCAGCTACCAAACCATTTGAAATAATGTCAATGGATACTATTGGTGGATTTGGAGGATCTAGGTCTACAAAGAAATATCTACACCTTTTAGTAGATCACTACACAAGATATGCATTTATTGCGACTTCGAAAACCCAGAATGCATGTGACTTTATAAATTTAACAAAGAAAGTACTAGAGACAGATGAGATTGGAATTATCCTGACAGATCAATATCCGGGCATAAATTCAAGAGAATTTAAACAATTTTTGCAGGAAAATAATATTAAACTAATTTTTACAGCCGTGAATACACCATTCTCGAACGGCTTGAATGAAAGATTAAACCAAACAATAGTAAATAAAATAAGGTGTAAAATGAATGAGAAAAATAATAAGAGAACATGGACAACACTGGCAAGAGAATGTATACAAAAATATAATGAAACAGAACACTCCGTTACAGGTTTTGCACCAAAATATTTACTGGATGGTACAAATGTCAGTATTCTACCAAATGAATTCAAAACGATGGAAAAGGAAGACAAGTGGATTGCTGATAGAAGATTGGCATTAGAGAATACAATAAAATCTCATGAGTATAACAAGAAAATATTTGATAGAAATAGAAAAATGCAAGAATTTAATGTAGGAGACAGTGTATATGTAGAAAATGGAAATAGACTGAATAGAAAGAAATTAGACGAATTAAAAATAGGCCCTTTCAAAATAATAGAGAAAATATCGAATTCCATTTATAGGATTGATACAGGCAACAGAAAAACAGAATCAACATTATTTCATATAACAAAATTGCAACCTGTCATAACAGAGGCTGAAGAAGATGAAGGAGATGATAATGAATATGAAGATGACTTATAAGTACATTTTACAGATATATTGCTTAGAATTTTCGCTCTTAGGGGGGGAGATGTAATGAAATGAGTGACATTTCATTCATTTGAATTTGCCGCGCTTCGCGTATCTGTTGATCGTATTCTATTGATCTGTGTCTATGATTTAAAATGGCGTGGGACGCGCAGATTGTTTTGTGCATTTTATTGTTATAAAAACTAATAGAAAGAATGTGATTGAGGACTCGAGATATAGTGAACTTTAAATGTCGTTTCTTTGTTATTTCAGGTGAGATAGAAGTGTTATTGTCGTAACTTGATAATAACTAGATAGTTGTAAAATAAAACAAAACTTGTAATAAAACAAAACTTTGTTATTTCAGAGAAACAATTTGTGTTTTATTTTGGAGATCCTCAATGTCTTATATCCATAAGATCATATAGAAGCCCAATTTTCATGAAGCTAGCTCAAACGGTTATAAAGATATGAAGGTCAAAAAGTCGTTAAAATTCATACTGACTGACATATAGTACAAAAACCTAACCTACTTCCTGATGACCTAGAAGGATGAAATTTGGAATCCAGCTCGGTAACTGTGTGTAAGCGTAGGAAAAAATCAAAAAATAAAGAAAAGTCAAAAAATAAGGGGTGTTCCCATACAAACTGACATATAGTACCTAAATCTAACCTATACTTCCAGATGACCTAGAAAGATGAAATTTGAAATCCAGCTTGGTAAGTGTGTGTAAGCGTAGGAAAAAATTAGAAAATAAAAAAAAGTCAAAACGCAGCGGAAACGCAAGAAAAAGCTTTAAACTCAATACCTGCCTAGTTTTCTTTACAAAAAGTAATGATATCCCACCAAAAACATAAATGTAAAAAAGGAGAGCCAAGTTTTTACAAAAATTATGCTTGGCTGTCGGCTTCGCCGCAAAAAGAATGGAGATCAAAATGAGTGCCAAGTTCTATGTAAAATCGAAATTTGTATTTATAGGAACAAAAAAACAATATGAACAATTATTAAACTCTATTTATTTGCTTTATTGGATACCTATAACAATTGCTGTTATTCAAAAATGTGAGATCTTAAAATAGGTTAGATTTGACTTGGCGAGTTTTTATCTGAATTAAAATGTTGTATAAAATGACTGATGTAATGAAAACTGGCCAAGTCAAATCTAACCTATTTTAAGATCTCACATTTTTGAATAACAGCAATTGTTATAGGTATCCAATAAAGCAAAGAAATAGAGTTTAATAATTGTTCATATTGTTTTTTTGTTCCTATAAATACAAATTTCGATTTTACATAGAACTTGGCACTCATTTTGATCTCCCTTCTTTTTGCGGCGAAGCCGACAGCCAAGCATAATTTTTGTAAAAACTTGGCTCTCCTTTTTTACATTTATGTTTTTGGTGGGATTTAAATTTACAGAAATAATTTCCTAAGTGTGTAAAAACACTATAATATAAAAAATAATTAGCTAGGATGTTCTTTGTGCAAAAAATAATTTAGCCATTCTGTCACCAGATAGCCACAGGCTCTCGAGGAAATTTATCGAAGGATTTTGTGGCAATATGATTCTATGGCCCCAGGCTCTTCAGCTATCCAGTCTTTCTTACTTTGAAGACGGCATTAATGTATTTAACAAAAATTATCTCAATTTTCGTTGACCTAAAATAAATAACACTTGAACCTCATGCGTTTACGGACTACTGTTATATTGTAATACGTTACAACATAACGTGCAAGTTTTATTATAACAATAATGTCTACAAAAACGGAACATATCATCACGAAGCGCACGATAAAGTCACGCCTCAGATCCATCCGGACCACGACTTGGTCTACCATGAATCAAATATCTCGCGGAATATTAGGCTATGATTGCATATAAAAAGTAAATTCAAACATTAATTCTTCGACAAAACAAACTGCCATGTTTTGCATTGCAGTTGACTGCAATTGCAATTGATCAATTATTATTTTATTTGAGGTAAATACGTCTTTAAAGCTTCCATTTAGATATTGCAGTTCAGAAATTTTCATAACCGAATATGAGATGACGCAACTACATTTCTGGACATCTCTAAAATAAAAATAACAAAATATTAAATTTAATGACACACTCGATAGCTACTTAAAGGATCAAAGAAGAAACGACATATTCACATAAAGCACACGACCGGCCTTATTTACGATAGAAGCAAGCTACATCATCTGTTGTTTTCTTCTCACTTTCGAAACATTTTAATAAAAATTTAGTTTTTCAACGCTACTATTTTTTATGGTGCTTATGAGATATGGTATGTTATTATCATTGCATGTGAAAAATACCAAATAAAAAAGTTTATCGTGTCATATCGTACTTTCGTGTAAGTTCATGCTAGGTGTGGTGTCGTGTTGGGTTCAACGGACATAAATATGAGAACCGAATGTCGTAACAATAACCTAAGAGCAAATTGTCGAAGATAGTGAGCCCATGATAACATTTATTTGAATTATTACCTAATCGTGTGAACTCTCCCCAATACGATGTTGTGCCCTTTGTTACTATGATTCAACATGAATACAAACAAAAACTACGTAGACTAATTACGTAGAGTGACTATTGATCTCTTTCTACTCAAGCTGTCTCTCGATATCGATTTACTTAGTTAATAAAGGCTTAAAATGAAAGTTAATAGAGGCTTTTTCTTTGTATTATGATGCATTTATTCCAATTAATTCCAAATGAATGCTCTGTCCGCGTATATTCGAAAGTCTTCGGTAAACTCTAAAAACTGCAACTTTAGAGAGATCTTATCGAACGCTCATTCCATACCTAAATGCAGCAAAAAATAATTGGTCAGGTGCGAGTCGGGCTAGCGCACTGAGGGTTCCGTACAGTCCAGTGATTTATAGGCATAACTATGAAATATAGGCAAATCGTTGTAAAAGTCGATGATAATAATATATATTAAACATATATTACAACTCCTACTTTGTATCTTAATGGTTATAAAATTACAATGAGCGGATGAGTAAATAAACGTCTATTGTCTGGAGCTCATAAAACATAATTAAAGAAATCAACAAGCCAAGCACCATAATGAAATGTATATTTCGTAGATGCATCACAACAATATGACGCTGACATCCCAGGCGCGTCTCCCACGCCCATTATGACCATAAAGTCGCATACAATTAGCATACAATACGTAAACACCTCCGGCAAATGATACAAAACGGTTACTTCCTATACGTTAGCACTTCTTTGTCGAGATACATATTTATAAAAATATTAGCCATACGAGAGAGCTCGTAAGTATATTTTAAGGTTCAGGGCAAGGGAAATTCAATTTTTTTTGTGGTTTTCGCAATTTGTAAGCTAATAAGTAATAACACATCGTAGGCTTACGTCATTGCAGATTTTCACATGTTTACCTATATAAATTGTAAGTTAATCGCTTCAGAATTGATACTAAAACTAATTCCTCAAAATGCAAAGATGTTTATATAAACACTTCCAACTTCATGTATTTTGGGGTTTTAATCTAAATTCCCTTCGATTAGTACGATTGGGAAAAAATTATTAGAATGTTTTTCCAAAGTTAGCTTTAAAATGTCTCGTCGTATTGTGTCATACATATAACTATACATATACATAAGATAAGATATACATATACATATTTTTTTTTATATCTGTATAATAATAATAATTTCCTAAAACGTTTTAACCAATTACCAATTAACTAAAAGAAGGAACAGACTCCCTAAGCGTCTCGCACGCGGCACGTGTAACAATTTACTAACGCAATACTTAAGGTAAGTGAGGTGTAATGCGGTTTTCTAAGGCTACGACGATTTCAAAAATTAAAATAAAAAAAACTAAACCTGATTTCTGTTTGAAAGTTTTTTTTAAAAGAACATTGGTCTTTTGCCAGCTAATACGTGCATGAATTAAGTGATTTTAGTTAGAATTTTCTTTTTAAATAATTTATTTGTAGACCTCTTTTTTCCTTGTTATTTCGTGATAAAATTTGGATCAGCCTTTTAATTCGTGAATTCAGGGTTTTTATTTCGGGATAAACTTTTGTACAATAATTTTATGATATTATATTAAAATATTTCGGGATAAACTTTTGTACAATAATTTTATGATATTATATTAAAACATTTTAAATAAAAATATAACAGGAGTTTAATACATTAATATAGCAATAAAGATAATCGATTTTTAAAGGAAAAATACGTTACATTAAGCTCAAATTCAGCTTTAAGTACAAACTTTTCCCTAATCATAACTGTTTTCCACGATATCGCTTGCATACCTTAGAAACAATAGATATTTTCGAGATAAAAAGTAGCCAATATCCATCCAGGATAATGTAGCTCTCCATTAGTGAAAAAAATATCAAAATCGGTTCAGTAGATTTTTAAAATAAAAAAATAGTAAAAAATAACCCTTAAAAGTAAACAATTATTCATTGTTAATACCTAATTATAAACTGTAGAGATTACTCAAATATCTCTTATATAATTGGAATCTCCAAAATTCAAATACCAATTTCTTGAAAAAAAAAATTGGAGTCCATGTTAAATCAAAAATCATTAAGTTTTGATTTAACATGGACATTTATTTTTGTTTTAGTCCATGTTAAATCAAAAATCATTAAGTTTTGATTTAACATGGATACAAAGGATTTTGTTGCTATTATTTCAACATGAAATTTTCGCGTAAAAGTTTCAGTTTCAAATAACTTCCTTTATTATAAAAATAAACTAAAAATTTGAAAAACTAAACCAACTTTAATAGTAATAGCCTGGGAAAATTAAGGAATTCAGACCAAATAATTCGTGTAGTTTTGAAACTTGGTCCAGTTATTCTTTAAGGTGTCCAGACGAATATACTAGAAGCCCTCGAGGGAGGGACACGAGCCGGCGGTGGGGGAGGGGGGAAAATGTCTCTTTTTCAAGTTTTTTGCTTGTAATTCGAAAACTATTCGTAATATCTCTTTAGTGACTTCTACATCAAATTATCAACATTAAATTTTCTATAAATTATGTCCAAACATTTTTACTGTACGATCAATACTTTAGGAAATACAGAGTATTAAAGGTGATAAAAATAAAAAAACAAAATCGTTATACAAAGTCTAATTTTGAAAATTTTTACATTTTTTTTTGGCACGTGTATGCCAACTTATCATCAATCAAATTGTGTTTCATCTATATCATCAATATCGATGGGGGCTCCGTCAGTACAAGCTCCTAGGCAGCCGTTGCAAATAAGACTACACTTAATGCCCGCTTTTCGACAACTGCATTTTCCAGAACAACCACTTTTACATCGGCAAAAAATTGAATTTAACAATGCATCAGGAGCAGGAGGATCCAAGGTCATGATTGGTTTTAAGTTTCCATCGGCTCCTCGCTTCCAACCCCATATTTCAGGAGGCAGTTGGTTCCCAAGCCACTCCTGTACTTGATGGAATACTCTGTAAGAGTATGGTAAGAGTGATATTTTGCTGACCCTTTGGTAGGGGGGAGGGAAGAAAGATCCGGTTTAGGCTTGACAAAAGATTACAAGATTTTAGGAAAACTGTAAATCGATATCGGTTAATCTCAGACTGTGTAGAAGGCGCTCGGTATACTTCAAGAAACATTTTTTCTCCGGCTTCTGCTATAACATCCGGAGTAGATGTTGGGTCATAAAACACAGTTGCTATTTCCTTTAGTAATGGCTTTTGATCAAAAAGTTTGATAATTGATGTTTTGCCCTTCCTGTAAATAGCTAAGGTTGTATCACACCCACTGAAACTATGCAGAAAGAGAATAGAACTACAAAATGAATGTTTTTGAAGTTCTTGGGAGCAAAATATTTTTGTTTCCACTTTCTCTCTTCCCGGTTTGACAAAAAATATTTCTTTTTCTAGAGGAGTAAGAGCCATTGCAAGAACTACAGGATCAACATCTTCTCCAATAACAGTGACCACTAGATTGTCTACAGCTTTATCAATTGCAGTGCGAATCAAGTTATCATCTTTGTCAAAGTATAACGATTTTGTTTCCTATTTTTATCACCTTTAATACTCTGTATTTCCTAAAGTATTGATCGTACAGTAAAAATGTTTAGACATAATTTATAGAAAATTTAATGTTGATAATTAATGTAGAAGTCACTGAAGAGATATTACGAATAGTTTTCGAATTACAAGCAAAAAACTTGAAAAAGAGACCTTTCCCCCCCTCCCCCACCGCCGGCTCGTGTCCCTCCCTCGAGGGCTTCTAGTATATTTGTCTGGACACCTTAAAGAATAACTGGACCAAGTTTCAAAACTACACGAATTATTTGGTCTGATTGACGATTTTGAAGCTAATTTTCTTAGGCTATAAGTAATTTCAGCAAGTTTGAAGTCTTCTAAGCTCGATTCAATTTATTAATATTCAAGATAATTAATTTAAGACACATGATTTTTTGTACGGTATATCTCATTATATTCCATGTGGCTGAAACATAAAAAAAATAACTTAAATTTTTTCCTACTAATCACAAACCTTTACAAAGTAATGCCTGCAGGTATTTGATGGGAACAGTTACTTTTTTATCTTACAGATAATTTTGAGTTGAGTACCTAAGTGAGGTTTGTAATGATTGAAATGTAGAACTTCATGTTTATTAACCTAAGACATATTTAATCACTAAAACTAATAAATTGATATGCATACGTTAATACTTAAGTTTAAGTTCCTTATCACGAAATTAAAAGTGAGTGCTAAAATAAAAACATCTTATTTCGTGATACTTATTTTGGAAAAGTCCTGTACTTAAGTTTGTAAATCATTCGAAAACCATTTAAAGTAACTATTAAATATCCTGAATATAAAGATATTATATGAAAATAAATGAAGCAAAACGAACTATAAATAAAACCATGCTACCAGTACCTATGCGAGTTCACCTTAAAAATTCAGATTTAGGTTTAGTTCTAACTCGTATTTTAAGAATTTTATTGAAAAAATCATATACCGAATTTAGCTCATAAGAAAGTTCATTACTTTCAAATTATGATTTTGATTTTATATTTAAAATATCTTGATTAATAAATTAATACACTAGCTTTAAAAAAGAAACTCATAAATTCTTAATTCGGTAGTGATACGAAATACGCAACCTAAGAAAAATAAGATGCCGGCTATTTCGTGAGTCGTTTAATTGCAATTTTAAGTGAATTTAGTACTTGTATTTATCTCTGTCCTATATTATATTAATTGTAAAGAAACACAAATTTACACTATAAAAAACTTAATTCAAATAGACTTACCTTTGTCTTTCTGTAAGCTTATAAAGTATGATGTTTAAGTTTACAGTAAATACAAGCGCGCAGGTGTACTACAGCGGTTTGCGGCCAACTTAGGTTTTAAAGAGTCGTATTGGTCTGAGCTTTTTCACCAAAATTCTCATACTCGATTTTTTAACGGGTAATATGATGAAGATTTAGAATTTACGTTTAATTTATTTATAACATGTCTTTATTGCTTATTTTTACGCCAGAAGCAAAAACTAACGAAATTACCAGACATACCGAATTACCCCTCACTTACCTTAGCTCGCTGTAGAATGTAAAGCCTGCTATCCACTCTGGCGTAGCTTCTTACGTGTCCTCATAAATGCTCTTAAGGTGATAAATAAATAAATAAATAAATAAGCCTTTTATTGCTGAAAACACCTTTTTACATTATTTATATTACATAATAGGTACTTATTACTATAAAATTACAGCAACAGTAGGTAGGTAATAGGTATCTATGTTAAATTTTCATTTCTTATGTTGTATTTCTATTTTTTGTTCAAAATTAACTAAATTTCCCAAATAGGTATGTTTTTAGATACTTTGCCAATGTTTTGTCCGATCCATTTATCTTATTCTCCATTCAAATTATAGTATCACATTATATTGATTTTTTTTTCCTTGTCTAATTAACTTGAACTTTAATAATGACTTGCAACAATAGTATTGATTATTGACTATGTACCTTTAACAATAATGCACTCCATAATATTTCCAATTGATTCATTCTTAAGGTGATACACTGATTTTATTTTTGTCTTTCACACTCTTACCAATACCTTAGAGTATAATTTGTATAAATACGACGGTATACCTAATTACTAAAAAACTTAGCCAGTTAACAAAAATCCATTTCTAAGCCTTGACACATTAAAACAAAAATTAAAATTACATCCATTGTTGTTTCTGATAAAAATTAGAAAATGGGGATTTTGCAGAAACTTTTGAGAAAACATTCTATCGAGTTTGTCCAATCGTGTTTCTACTTCAGAGCGAAATTAGATTTAGACTCAAAAGACATGACGTTTGAAGGTAATTGTCTTGATAGTTTTCAACCTGCAGGTCACTAAAAATTTGCTGCAATAGCCCTTGTATGCCGTTAACTCACGCTAGCGGTACCCTCAAAGATATCGCATGTGCTTTCAATTTAACGTTACTTGCAATGCTTATGTATTTTATTAAGCTTTAAGTTCTAACAGACCGTCGACTCTTGATTCGTATTATGCTCCATTCTTAATAATTTAATATAAAAGGTTCTTTTCACAGTGAAATATAAGTAGATGAGTACGATGTAACTGGCATTTTTAAAAAGGTCCTTCTACAGCAACAGTAGTCGTTATATTGACTTCTATTCATAATTTGCCTGCCTTTGCTTCCATAATGGCAAACAATGTAAAAAAACTGATAATAAACGAACTCGAGGGAAACATGAGCTAATCACACCAATTTTCAGTGAACTGAATTTTTGAATAAGCCATTGTGATAGTCATAAAGCTAGAAACATGTGTTCTAAATAATTTCGATTCAATCTCATATTACCATATCCTTAATATTATTTGCTCAAACATTCAAAACTTATTTTCTGATCTTTTACTATCCTTACAAAACTGTAGGTACGTAAACCTACGTAAAAAGTAAAATTCAAGCAGTGGTCAGCTAGAATCATTTTTATCAATTTAACACGCATCGAAGCTCGACGCCAGATGTTCGCGGAAAACGAAATGGAATCCGTTAGCCACTGTATAGTGTGTCTACTGTGTAGAGTGTACTCTCGTTTCGACCTCATTTGAATATGCATTCATTGGCTATTTTAGGAACTTTATAAAACACTTGACCTTTGAACTGAACTGGATTAACAGACTTTCTCTCTCTCCAGTCGCTCCTTCATTCCTGAAGATCGTGGTCCTGGGGTTGCAGCCTCGCGCGGATTAAAGTTTTCCATCGGGTTCTGTCGGAGGCCAGCCGTGCAATAGTGTAAAACTTGCACTTGGAATCTTTCAGTTGGTCTGACCATCTGGTTGGTGAGCGGCCTCTCGCTCTTTTTTCCTCGGTGTTGCCCGTCAAGAATTCTATTATTATCTATATATACTTATAATAAAACTGTAAAGGGTCGAATTCTGTACATTGAAGATATTTTGAAAATTTTTGTTGGAGGACACTATTTAGTCGATACTGAAGCCAAAACTGTAATTTTTTTAATTTTTGTCTGTCTGTCTGTCTGTCTGTCTGTCTGTCTGTTTCACGACCGCGCATCACGGCTAATCCGCTGGATGGATTTAAATGAAACTTGACATGATTATAGCTCATACCCCGAGGTAGGACATAGGATACTTTTTGTCCCGAAATTCATCATGGTTTCTCTGGAAGACGGCATCAAAGTCAAAATGTGTATTTACTTATAATTCATTAACGCGTTGTCCGATTTGATTCATTCTTTCTTTCTTAGAAAGGAGGTTCTTTAAAGATTATTCCATACAAATTTTACCATCATCACTTTTGTAGTTCAGAAATTACAGGCATCAGAACCTTTAGCGATAAGTTCAAGTAGGTGACTTGAAACTCGGAATGGATAAACCCTAAGGCTAAGACGTAGAGCTAAAGTTAGACTGGACTATCCTTACAGCCGTAAATAAATAGTCTTAGCAGAAAATTTTGTATGGTTTAAGATTTTCACTTTTAGAGTGAACAAAAATCATGAAACTCGCTACGTTATACCGTATAGCGCCATCTCTACAATTTATGTGGAACTTGAATGTAAAACTCTGAGATAGGTACGTACTACCGAATTTTTTTAAATAATAATTAACTGACATGTAATTTACTGTTTCAGTAGTTTATATTAAGATGGCACTGTCAAGACATGAACCATTACTCATGTAATGGTTCATTTCACAGATTCAAGTTTTCACTTCTATCGACATTCCTGGAGTGTAGCGTCTTTTTTTATCATCCGCAATATGGAAAGGGTAAAATAATGGTTCACAAATCCTAACTGACTAAATGTCATAGGTCTTTTTATACGTAAATAAATATATAGCCATTGCCCATTCGGATATTTTGGATTGTATTGAGATGAAGCAAAGATTTTTAAATGACTCTTATGTTGGGCCGGGGAATATTGTTAGTAGAGTATTTTATCCCAGTGGTACATACCCGGCCGAACCCTGAAAGAAGAGCTCTACCACCAGTACAAATTTTCACATGATTTAATGATTTTTGACATATTTCGTGGTTTCAGAATAAAAATCACATTGAAGAGGACGATTTTAACTGTCGATATTTCGATATATTGTTACAAGTCGTGGTCACGTAGTGACCACGACCTGTGCCACTGGGTCGAAATATCGACAGTTAAAATCGTCCTCTTGATCTTTCAACCACGTATTAATGAAACTGTATAACATCACACCACAATCCCGCGAAAAATCAAGGAATTCTACGGCATATGAAAAAAAAAATAATTCACGCGGGCGGAGCCGCGGGAAACAGCTAGTTCCAAATAAGATTCTTAACAAATTCTTGTTGTTCGTTAACAGATCTCAATTTCGACTTTGATTCAGTATGAGTCTTCTGATTTTTTCATCGAGACGTATTATTATATCTACATCAGCCGTTTGTCTCATTAATAAAACATTCGGTACTCTTCTATATATTTTTTTAAACTAAAAATAATTATGTTGGTCGATGCGATGAGACTGAAAGAAATTAGGTATCGAGTCGACTCATTTTATTATCGCTTCTTCATTCCTGAAGATCGTGGTCCTGGGATTGCAGCCTCGCGCGGATTAAAGTTTTCCATCGGGTTCTGTCGGAGGCCAGCCGTGCAAAAGTGTAAAACTTGCGTTTGGAATCTTTCAGTTGGTCTGACCATCTGGTTGGTGAGCGGCCACTCGCTTTTTTTCCTTCGGTGTTGCCCGTCACAATATATATAGAGTATATATATATATAGTAACTCATATAGAGTTCCTATAATTTTCTCACCGCTATGCCGAATGACATGACGTGACACAGCACCTTAGACACAGCACGACTTTGTAATGGCATTTACATCATTTTGCGATATAATCACCTGTTTTATGTTCACTGTACAAAGATCGCAACTTTTTGTTTGAGCATCTCTCTCTGCTATTTGCTCACGCGCAATAAACTTTCGTGTCTCAGGAATATTTCAAGAATTTCCATTATTTTCACGGTACTATTGCCGCATTCGCAATAACGTCGTCATTTACAAAGCGTTCATACTTATTCCTCACAGAATCGTGAATACTTTCATTATTTGTAAGTTGGTATAGGTATCTAAAAACATTTTTTTAATAAATAAATAAATAAATAGTAGACAACATCACATACATTGCTCCGATCCCTTAGTAAGTAGCGTATGCACTTGTGTTGTGGAAATTAGAAACACCGAAGGTACCACAACACTCAGACCATCACCCGGGACAATGTAGAAAATTAATTTTTCTACATTGCCCCGACCGGGGATCGAACCCGGAACCTCAGAGATGGCGGCGCCTTGAAAACCGGCACGCTAACCACTCAACCACGGAGGTCGTCAATTATTATGCTTAGTTCATAAAAAAAGCTTCTAAAAGCTCTTAAGCTGATTATTGTGATTGAATCCCTCCTAAAAGATCATGCGGGCTCTGTTCTCAATTATAAAATATAGGTACTCTCTGCGCACAATTCAATAAATTCCACTTAATAAGACGTCTGGCCTCTTCTAATAATAAGCATTCCCTTCACAAAGATTGGATAAAATCGATAATGTCTATACAAAAGTTAGGTACTTTTATAATATAGTTGTCTCCGTCTCCTGAATGTTCTAACATAGTAATTAACTCCTTTATTTATAAGTAGGAATTAGGTGTCTTTACTTTAAAAGTGGATTCTATTTCAACGCTAAGACTTATGCAGGCGAAGCTGGGGATGAAAAGTTTCCTTAAAAATCGCACTTCCCCAAAGGCATTTTTTTAATAGAGTACTTACTACATTAACATTTTGAAACATCCAGTTCATATCATAATAGGTACCATATCATACAATTCGATAGTAATGACGATCACATAAGATTTATCGCCTAAAGTGCTTATTAGCAGGACAGATAAATTTGTATTGCTATAATCCGCTACTTGAAAATAATCCTTATCTATACTTATAATAAAACTGTAAAGGGTCGAATTCTGTACATTGAAGATATTTTGAAAATTTTTGTTGGAGGACACTATTTAGTCGATACTGAAGCCAAAACTGTAATTTGTTTAATTTTTGTCTGTCTGTCTGTCTGTCTGTCTGTCTGTCTGTCTGTCTGTCTGTTTCACGACCGGGCATCACGGCTAATCCGCTGGATGGATTTAAATGAAACTTGACATGATTATAGCTCATACCCCGAGGTAGGACATAGGATACTTTTTGTCCCGAAATTCATCATGGTTTCCCTGGAAGACGGCATCAAAGTCCAAACGTTTCTTAGTTATAATTCATTAACGCGTTGTCCAATTCCATTCATTCTTTTTTTGTTAGAAAGGAGGTTCTTTAAAGATTATTCCATACAAATCTTATCATTATCACTTTTGTAGTTCAGAAATTACAGACATCAGAACCTTTAAGTTCAAGTAGGTAGGTGACTTGAAACTCGGAATGCACAAAGAACCTAGGGCTAGGAGGTAGGGCTCAAGTAAGACTGGAGTACCCTTACAGCCGTAAATAAATAGGCTCATCAGGAGATTTTGTATGGTTTAAAATTTTTCACTTTTAAGGTGAACAAAAATCATGTAACTGGCGTTATCGCTACGTTATACCGTATAGCGCCATCTCTACAATTTATGTGGAACTTGAATGTAAAACTCTGAGATAGGTAGGTACTACCGAACTTTTTAAATAAAAATTAACTGTCATGTTATTTACTGTTTTCTGACTTTATATTAAGATGGCACTGTTAAAATATGAACAGATTAAAGTTTTCACTTCTGTCGACATTCCCGGAGTGCTGCGTCTTTTTTTATCATCCGCAATATGGAAAGGGTAAGATAATGGTTCACAAATATTTTTAACTCTTAGGTCTTATCGATCCTAACCGACTGACTGTCATCTAAGGTCTTTTTATACGTAAAGAAATATATAGCCATAGCCCATTCTGATGTTTTAGATTGTATTGAGATGAAGCAAAGATTTTTAAAAGACTCTTATATTATGTTGGGCTGGGGAATATTGTTAGTAGAGTAATTTATCCCAGTGGTACCTACCCGGCCGAACTCTGAAAGAAGAGTTCTACCACCAGTACAACTTTTCACATGGTTTAATAATTTGTGACATATTTCGTGGTTTCAGAATAAAAATCACAATGAAAAGGACGATTTTAACTGTCGATATTTCGACCCAGTGGCACTACGTGACCACGACCTGTGCCACTGGGTCGAAATACACATCGACCACTGTGCCACTTGTACCAATGTATTGACTTATAACTTTTGATCTTTCAACTACGTATTAATGAAACTTTATATTATTATTAAGAAAAAGGAGTTTTCAAAATCACCACAAGATAACCCGTGCAAAGTAAGAACAGGTTTCTGTACAACATCACACCAGAATCCCGCGGAAAATCAAGGAATTCCAGTAGGAAGGTATATTATGTAAAAAAATCGTAATTCACGCGGGCGGAGCCGCGGGCAACAGCTAGTAGTACAATATGCAGGAACACCGCCCACATGAAACACCACACACAATTATTCCAACAATTTCTTCAACGCACGTTTCGTCCCAACACCAAGACATCCTCAGGAAATGTTCACTTCACAATATGAATCGTAGAGTAATAGTGCTTATGTTATATTACAAGTGTGTACTTGCGATGCTTCGTATCAACCATTAGGAAGCAAAACGTCGTAATGTACGAATGTAACGTAACGTATATGTACACAATCATCGATATACCGTTCTAATTGGTATATCGATGTACACAATGTACCACATCCGTTTTTCTCGCATGCGTTAAGATCATGCGGATTTCCACTTTCCTGTTCATTTCTTGCCTTGTGGTTTTCCTATCAGAAACTCTTACACTTTTATTGCGATAACATCTTCTAATCATTTCCATCAATAAAATTAATGTTACAATTGGGTATTACACTACTATTGAATTTGATAAAAAAAATTACTTTATTATAAACTAGGATAAAAATAATAACGTGCAGTGAAAGAAATATTAAAATCCAACGAAGATTTACAAAGTTACAGGCGTTTAAACTTTGGAGTGGGGGGATCTTCTATCCCTTTCTCGCAAAACGAAAATTTGTATGAAGCCGCACGAAGCTACTATGGCATTGGTAAGGTGTGACGTCACAAGTTCATGTTGCTATCTCTGTCTAATCACAAATCTTTAAATGCTTATAACTTTTTTGTTATTTGATCGATTTAATTAGTTCTTTCAGTGCACGTCATTATTTTAATTCTACTTTATAATAAAGTAATAAAAAAATTGGAGTCAAATACCCTATTATTGTTTTAAGACGAAAATACGTACTCTTAATTGCTAAAGAATTTGTACCATCTTGTTTTCAATTGTACCTAAACTTTTTTTCTTTTACTTTCAGATGCTTAAGAAGTAGACGATTGGAGAAGATTTGCATCTACAGACGTTCTAATTCCTTTAAAACGTAAGTATTGTCTTACTACACTAATAATATAAAGGCGAAAAAGTATATCATGTGCATGTATGTTTGTTACTCCTTCACACTAAAGAACTAAGCCGATTTGGCTGGGGAATACAAATGAGTTATTCTCCAGATAATCGGATAGGCTACATTTATCGAAGTAAAATTATGGTTACCGCGGGATCAGTAACAACACCGACGTGACCATGGGCAAAAGCTAATGCTTATACTCGTATGCATAAATTAAAAGTCCGCTGACCAGGGTTCGTGAACTAAAAACAAGACATATATTGAAGGAGACTTATAGCAACGAATATATAATATTACTAACGTACTTATAGCGCCAGTTACAATGTCTGTATTTGAACTTTTCATTTTCCGTTAAAATTTTATTACTTTTCATGACTGAACGTTTTGAAGAGGTAGAGCAACTAGGGTTAGGTACCTACGTGTGCATTTGTAAAGATGCTAATTTTGAATGTAGTCGTAAGCTTTAAGTTTTCACGTGGGTACTTTACGTGGGTACTTGTGTGGTATTGGTATTGCATAAAATTTACATGCTTTTATGAAGTCCTTTAATAAAACTAAATAAAATGAACAGAACAATCAGAAATAATTAAAATATTTTATGGAAAGTGTGAATGACCGGACCTCAAAATAAACATTTTAACGGAAATTAAGGTATAATACGGGGAAAACAATACATCCATGTTCTCACCCAATGACGAAATACGCTACGCTAAGAAGATGGGAAAGATGTGACGTATTTTGAAGCCAAAAATCTGTCGAATATGGCGTCGCGCGTCGTACATTTCGGTACCGCTGACAGCACATACCGCTCTCAGCCGCTTACATTAGCGCCATTGTACAGTTTGACAAAATATTAAAAATCCAGCTTCAGGGCGGAGCCTAAAATACATGCGTGACTTCACTCAGTGCTGGTCTTTTATATGTTTAATCAATGCTTTCCACGGGTACCATTTTGTTAAGGATATAGCATTATTTCTAGACGCGTCATTAGTTTAGAGATTTTGCACAACACAATTGGCACCAAGCCAAAATCGGTACTACTATCCCATAATTTCCATTAGGTTAGGTAAATCTACCTATCATATTAAACTGAGCTTCATCGCTTCGGTTGGCCTGTTATAAAAGTGCAGAGGTCTTAAATGGAGCGAAACTTTTACTGTAATTTTTTTTCTAGCCAGCCATACTATTTGCATACTAATAACTGACTTAGATCATACAAGCCTGTAAAGCACCACTTATGTTTGAGACCACGCCGTTATGCGTTGGACGTGAGTTAGCCCCTTCGCACACAGGGTCGTAGACTCGTAGCGTAAGCGTATCGTAATCCGCACGTACGACGAGAGCGATACAAGCATGAACATCTTCAAACAAGTCTGCAACGAAGCGGTGTTGCAGATATCGTAGGAGTTTGGAGGAGGATTTCTTGACTTTACGATAGTCGTAGCGTACTGACGTAAAAACACAAACGTAAAAAGTTAACTTTTCACTATTTACTAAAAAACTTGAATTTAACTGAATTTCATTTTCTAATGACTTTTATGTCTGAAACAAATAATTGAATTCATCAAACTGGTTGAAGAATATCAGTCTACTACTAGTACAACTACGTCTATTAATTACCCGATGATTCGTTGGTGCAACACTGCAGGCGTAGCGTTGTAATGATAGGCTTACAATACGATTACGCTTACGACCCGTGTGCGGAGGGGCTTAACCGACCAGCGACCAGCGTGCATTTAACGGTGGTCTCGATTTGATATGCACTGACCGAGTTCACCGTTCGATGCACCGATTCAAGAGATGCTAAAAGCAATCGATTTTAATTGCTGTTGCAATCGAATTCAATTACATACACTTAATTGATGGTTCATGGCAAGATCACTGTTGATATAAGTGAGTATGAGATGGACCCCTCTACTTAGATACTTATTCATATAAAATAGTGTCTCTATCAGTTTCTATTTCCAATTATACAATTGATGAATGGCATTATTGGCATTGGCAGGAAGAGCGAGGATTCTGGGATTATATAGGTAATAAACTTACTCCAGGACCCCCAAAACCATTGTAAAACGATGTACTTATGGTGAAAATACCCATAAGCCATAACCACGGATTTTTGAATACGGGTCACCTCGGCATAGCCTACCAATTTTACTTTTGTAATTTTTACAAGATCGCCTGTTAAAAGCCTGCATTAGGTGTTTTAGTTTTTCTTATGATATTTTCCTTCAAAACTAAGCAAGCGGATATTTACCAAAAACTTTATGCCGGGGATTTGGACCATCGAGGTCTGACTAAAAAGATAGAATACCTAATGAAATGAAATTCTTTATTTCACATAGGCTTAGATATAAGCTCTCATGAAATGTCAAGACTCTACCGCCAGGTTTGGAAAGCAGGTTTGCACCGAGAAGAACTGGCAAAAAACTCGGTACTTGCTCTTTTCAAGAAAATGTCTCAATAGGTATACAATTTTTAGTACATAGTGTGAAACAATATTTTTAAGATATCTCGTGAGGAGATGGAAGCATATCACTGTCGTTCCAAGAATCTTTGTTATTTAAAAATTCTTCAATGGTTAGTAACCCTGATTTATTAGATGTTTTTGATAGTATCTCTAAACCGGTGCAAACTCGTACTTAAAAATGCTATAAAACCCTAAATCACTCTCCATGCGAACTAAAAGTCTAAAACCTCATGGTTTACAGCGATAAGTGAGCGGAAGACTGCAATTGGTAGCGGAAACGCACTCGACAGTAGGTTACAAGCCTAACTAGGGCTGGGTCAAGCGATCCACGTTCCGTGCCGACAACCGCGGCCCGCGAGTCGATTGCGACAGGTCGCACGCGCCTCGCATACGGATTAGTGGGCACTGGGCACTATCCGCCACAGAGGGGCGGGCCCAAATCCTTACAATCGGCCCTTACATTAAACTTCCAAACTCTGGGCTAGTTTTTTTTTTTTACTCTATACAAGTTCGTACTTGACTGTGATCTCACCCGATGGTAAGTGATGATGCAGCCGAAGATGTTAACGTAATAACTTGGAAGGGGTAAGTAAAGTCACCCCAACGGTTTCTACACAGCATCGCACCCGAACGCTAAATCGCTTGGCGGTGCGTCTTTGCTGGTAGGGTGGTAACTAGCCACGGCCGAAGCCTTCCACCAGACCAGACATGAGCCAATTTAGAAATTATAAAATTCCAAAGTGAGTCACTTTCCCTTGGCGGGAATCGAACCCGCGACCTCCCACTCGAAACCGAGCGCGCTTCCCCTGCGCCAGGGGGAGTATTAAGAATTTCCTGATAAAAAAGTACCCCCGACCCGGGACTTTAATCTAAGACCTCGTAATCTGCAATTGTACATATTCACCACTAGACCACCGCGGCTATTTGTACATAGTATTTAGTAACTTATGTGTAAAGTGCGTTTAATCCACGAAGATGCCCCCCACTCCTACCTAAAGAGTTCCTAACTTTTTTATATGAAGAAGTGGGGAGCATCTTCGTGGATTGAACTATCTATACATGCGGAATTTTCTATTCAAGTATGTATACAAATAGCATATAACGGTACCACCCACTTTCTTGTTTATCGCAAGTTATCTAAATGACACTGAATACTTTCATATGTTTTGACTTTTGATCAGGTTTTTACTTTCTCCCACTGACATGACTAAGACCTTTAAAACCAAATATAATTTATACAATTGAGATTTGAGATTGAACTTCGGATCGCAGACCGATTGGAACACGCAGCAAATTGTACAAAATTAATCTACTTTTCTCTAACCCTAAGTACCTACTTTATCAATGCCATAATTTACCAATGTATTTTCGCTTTAACGATGATTGGCTTTTGAAAGAAAATCGCCTCATTAATAGATCCTTTGAAAGGACTTTTTCCAATTATTGCTTATTTATTCTAGGTAGGTACCTACTCTGATTTCTGCGTATAATTTACCTTTACATGATATTGAAACATTTTTGTAGATTCCTACCAGGATTGGCATTCGTATTCTAACTGTATGTAGATAGGTAATTACCTACTTTTAGTGTAATGTAAGGTTTCATATTGATCGGAATCTTGCGCAAATATCGTCAAAAACCTCTCAGATAATAAATCAGATTGATAACTTTAAAGTATCTACCCAGATAATGGTGCCAATCCTGTTGTTCAAAATATCTAAACTAAATTACGCGCTTAAAAATAGTTCTATCTTTTCCCATTCTGACCATTTTGAAAAGGATGGTATTTTTTATACGTATGAAATTATTTAACTTTAGAGGTTTTGTACAGCAAATTGGCTTCAATATCCGCGTCAATATTATAATAATTAAGCATCTTTTGCGGTCTCTAGTATACCTAAATCAGCTATTCTTTTCATTAAAGATTAATAAAGTAATCTATTAATTATTCGAATTTATTTGACTCTCCTCCGTGCACGCTTATTGCTTGGAAAGGAGTGCAGAACTTTGACTTTACGTATTAAGAACATTATTTACTTAACCTTATGTTCAACTAAATTCGTGACGGAAATAGACAAAAAACGTATAATTCCCTTAAAGGCAGATAGAGAAAGTAAAGGGCTCCCAGCATCTCGAGGCAGGCGTGCTTTCTCTCGACTCCATTGACCCCGGCGACATAATCGGTGAAGCTTAATCACTCGCAAGAAAAGAACCAAATTACTTTTAAGCAATAAAATTGAGTACTTGTTGTTAGTAGTAAATTACTTTTGACAATCTATACTTATAATAAAACTGTAAAGGGTCGAATTCTGTACATTGAAGATATTTTGAAAATATTTGTTGGAGGATACTATTTAGTCGATACTGAAGCCAAAACTGTAATTTGTTTAATTTTTGTCTGTCTGTCTGTCTGTCTGTCTGTCTGTCTGTTTCACGACCGGGCATCACGGCTAATCCGCTGGATGGATTTAAATGAAACTTGACATGATTATAGTTCATACCCCGAGGTAGGATACTTTTTGTCCCGAAATTCATCATGGTTTCCCTGGAAGACGGCATCAAAGTCCAAACGTTTTTTAGTTATAATTCATTAACGCGTTGTCCGATTCCATTCATTCTTTTTTTTGTTAGAAAGGAGGTTCTTTAAAGATAATCCATACAAATCTTATCATCACCACTTTTGTAGTTCAGAAATTACAGACATCAGAACCTTTAAATTCAAGTAGGTAGGTGACTTGAAACTCGGAATGCACAAAGAACCTAGGGCTAGGACGTAGGGCTCAAGTAAGACTGGAGTACCCTTACAGCCGTAAATAAATAGGCTTAGCAGGAGATTTTGTATGGTTTAAAATTTTTCACTTTTAGGGTGAACAAAAATCATGTAACTGGCGTTATCGCTACGTTATACCGTATAGCGCCATCTCTACAATTTATGTGGAACTTGAATGTAAAACTCTGAGATAGGTACTACGAATTTTTTTAAATAAAAATTAACTGTCATGTTATTTACTGTTTCCTGACTTTATATTAAGATGGCACTGTTAAGACAGACATGAACAGATTTAAACTTTATCATCCGCAATATGGAAAGGGTAAAATAATGGTTCACAAATATTTTTAACAATTAAGTAGGTCTTATCGATCCTAACCGACTGACTGTCATCTAAGGTCTTTTTATACGTAAGGAAATATAGGTATAGTCATTGTCCATTCTGATGTTTTGGATTGTATTGAGATGAAGCAAAGATTTTTAAAAGACTCTTATATTATGTTGGGCTGGGGAATATTGTTAGTAGAGTAATTTATCCCAGTGGTACCTACCCGGCCGAACTCTGAAAGAAGAGTTCTACCACCAGTACAACTTTCACATGGTTTAATAATTTTTGACATATTTCGTGGTTTCGGAATAAAAATCACAATGAAAAGGTCGTGGTCACTACGTGACCACGACTTGTACCAATGTATCGAAATATCGACAGTTAAAATCGTCCTTTTGATCTTTCAACTACGTATTAATGAAACTTTATATTTTTATTAAGAAAAAGGAGTTTTCAAAATCACCACAAGATAACCCGTGCAAAGTAAGAACAGGTTTCTGTACAACATCACACCAGAATCCCGCGAAAAATCAAGGAATTCCAGTAGGAAGGTATATTATGTAATAAAATCGTAATTCACGCGGGCGGAGCCGCGGGCAACAGCTAGTTTATTAATAAGTACCTAAGTAGTGAGGCTTATTGCAGTTACCCGCGACTTAGTCCGAATTTTCAGTATTTCCATCTGGACTCTAGGGTAACGTCAATTTTATTACTCTATGGTACCTAACGTCTTCATGATAGCATAAAGCCATCATAAAGCTTACTCAGAATTACTACTGGTAAAGTCATTCTAATTAACATCTATGTATATTATATTACTATTTATATTTCGCCATTCCCATAGTCACAAAATATAAGACAATTTTTCTTTAAAAAGACTAGTAGTATTTTTCTAAAACTAACAAATCATAGCTATACTTGGACCCACTTATTTTAAAACGGTAATGCTCTTTCTAAATACTTACCTCCTTACCCAAACGTATGAGCATAGAGAAATAAATAATATACGTATGGGTAAGTTGATTCCTACGCCAAAGTTATTAGCTACAAACTGGGTAGAAACATTTTTATAAGTATAGTAGGGTAGTAGGTGCTTAATTATTAACTTTGAGAAAACGTTTGATAATTTATATCCAATCAAATCTGTTGAGTTTTCAGAAAATTAACCTAGATAAAAAGTCACAGTCCTAAAACTAGGCTATGCTGAAACCACGCGTATAAAATGTGTAAACAACAGATTATAGGCCATGCGAAGCTAATCTTTGGGTCACCTGATAGCTGTTGATGCCGAAGCAGCAAATCGTATTGTCGATGTCGGTCAAATAAAAACAAAAGTTGCGTTACTAGTTATTCAAGACAAGCGGGTCGAAGGCCTCAATGTCGGGTCCCATTTGCAATTTATTTAAAATCGTCAATTTAGAAACTCTCAAACAACCTGTTTCAATACCTGTTCCTACAGTTTGGACTTAGCAACGACGGAAGAATTGCTTGTTTAGTTATTGCATATAGAAGGATAAATTGCTGATTTTATTTATTGTAACTACTTAGCTGGTTACAGTTAGCGCAGGACCGTGCGGGCTGGAAATCATTGCAGGAGGCCTTTGTCCAGCAGTGGACGTCCGTCGGCTGAAACGAACTACTTAAATTACTTATTTGTATATGAAAAATAATAGACCAGTAGCTATCTTACCCTGATACCTACTCAGAATTTTTCAATCTTTACAAAAATAATAATAGGCTTAGAAACTGTTGCTGCTTGAAAGTTGGTAAATAATATATTAAATGCCCAATTGTAAAGAGTGTTTAAGGTATCAGAGCAATAAAAGCACCCACTCGCTTTAATTTAAAGGAAATGTCCTGTAAAATAAATTTGACGACTTTAAGTCGAGGTCTCTGACCTGTAATATCAAAAATAACAAGCGGACATTTTGTAGAAGCTCCATTTAGTGCAAAAGTCGTTCAACTGTCTAGAGGGAATAGAGTAAAATAAAAACAAACGAGTAGATGTGTATTTATAAACACTACGATTGTGCCAGTCGTGCTATTAGTATAAGCAGGGAAATGAGATATAAAACGCAAGTAGTTTGTTCGAATCATTAGAGAAAGTAACTTATGTGGAATTACTTTAAAGGGCGTCTGGCGACAACTTGTCTCGTCTATACACTATACTATACAGCGCCCAGTGCTCCCACAATCCGTTAAGATTACAAGTACCGTTATTGAATTCTACCTGTTATAAATCACTTGTCTGCACCAGGCGAGGTTGTCTTCCAGTCGTACTGTTACGTAATAAGCTAATGAATAATGGTCTCTATAAAATATACGTTTGTTGCCCGTGGAGCTGAATACTGATAGAATTTCTAAGCACAGCAATAAAAATGCGTCAATAACATCTAGTTATTGGTCTCTTTGGAATCATTTAAAAAATTGCTTGTGCAATAGCGCCGATAGTTATTCATATATTGAAGTTATAATTTTGATGATAGAATTCACTTATTAAGAAGCAAGTAAAATTTTACTAAGTATATCCATTATGGTCGAAGACTTCAGTGTTCCTATTGAATTAAAATAACGGTCGTTTTTACAGCATACGTTTGCATTGTTTTCCAATCTATCAAACTGGCATTTTCTTATACCTACGGTTCTGCGGGTTGATGACATGGCATTAAAGATATCTTTTCTGTTATTTTCAGGTTTCACCTTGCGCCCATCATGTTGCGACCGGACGAAAGCATAAGATAGTAAGCCGGTCGCCTCGCAGCATGGGTGCAAACATGGGCAAAAACTCGAGCCTGCTCGACGCGCTGCCCTCCGCGCAGGGCACCCTCCACGTCGTCATGCTCGGCCTGGACTCCGCCGGGAAAACCACGGCGCTCTACAGGCTCAAGTTCGACCAATACCTGAACACCGTCCCGACTATAGGCTTTAATTGTGAGAAGGTCAAGGGCACAATCGGAAAGTCGAAGGGAGTCAATTTCCTAGTGTGGGATGTCGGCGGACAAGAGAAGCTCCGGCCGCTATGGAAATCATACACGCGATGCACGGATGGCATAATCTTCGTGTTGGATTCCGTCGACATCGAGAGAATGGAGGAAGCTAAGATGGAGCTGATACGTACGGCCAAATCGCCGGACAATACTGGCGTACCGATCCTCGTGCTCGCGAACAAACAAGACTTGCCAGGCGCGAAGGAGCCGCGGGAATTAGAGAAGCTATTAGGTTTACACGAACTAGTCTCGTCGCCGCACGGCTCGCGCGACGCGCACTCGTGGCACGTGCAGCCCGCTTGTGCCATCACGGGCGAAGGCCTGCACGAGGGCCTCGAGTCGCTCTACGAGATGATACTCAAGAGGAGAAAACTAGCCAAGCTGCAGAAAAAACGAGTCAGATAAACGACTCACTCGTCAAAATAATGATAGAAATTAGTCAGGAAGCGTAGAGAAGAGTTAAATAATGCTCACGTGATGGACAATAGAGTCCTCGATCGAACACCAAATATTGTTTTAATATAGGTTTATAACGTCTTATGAAGATATTCCATCATAGTGTTGCTCAAATTTACATTTTGAAGGGAACGAATATTTTGATAAATTGGTTTAACCACTAGTCATTTTCTTTTGAAAATAGCTAGAGGATGAAATATTAACAATGACGTCATTTAGTTTAACGATAATGAGTAGAAATTTATAATTTAGCTGCTTCAGTTAACTTTGTCTGGGAATCAGAACAATAAGAGAATCCTGAAGAATTTTGAAAAGTAAATAATAATAACGAACAACCTACATATAATAAATACCTACCTATTACCTATTCGCACCTTAATCCTAATACCAAAGTGTTAAACTATTTAGTATCATCATACTTTATATTTTTTTTTACAATTGGTTAAAATCCAATCGATCCTAATTTGTTTGATCAAATCTAAAAAAGTATAAATCCAATGTTGATGTCGAGAGTTATTTATTACTGATTTATTAATTCATTTCTCATTGAACTTCCTGTATATATAGCATACTGTAAATATATTTTAATACCTGTAATTACATAAAAAATCCGAATTCTATCTTTTGAAATAGGTAACTAATAAATCAATGTTTCGAAAAAACAGTGCATTATTATTATTCTTCAATGTTTACTAAAAATTAATAATAAAGTCACGGAATAAAGTTCACGTTACATTATCGTTTCACGTTTATTAATACGAAAATATTACTTAGGTATTTATTTATTACTCATAGGTTTAACTTAGAATAAATGTAACCAATGTATTGAATTAATTAAGCTTTTACCAGAATTTATGTTACTCCTTGTAAATATGTAAATTCCAAATAAATGTAGTCGTTCGTCAATACCAAGATACCAAACATTTATATGAGTAGGTAAACTATCTACTTTTTGTTGTTATTGTATTTGTTTTAATAAAATCATTAACGCTATTCTAATTGTATTGTGTTTAATGGTGATAGATGAATGTTATTTTTAATGAATCCCCGTAATAAAGTCTGTTTTCAATATATACGAGTTTGTTTATTAATTATAATATTTTAAATATCAAAAAGTATACTAAATCTAATCATTGTGTTCATTAAAAGTAAGACTTTGGAGATAATTGGCAGGGTCTTCGTTAGCAGTCCAGTCAGTAAAAAGCAATAGATACTCCTTCTCCACTTCAGTTAATGATTTTCTTTCTTTTAGTTCGGCAATCGGTATACGCGAAGATTTATTTCGTTTAACTGTATTTTTAAAAGAATTTCCTTTAATTGGTTTGTATAAATTATCAGTATCAATACCATATGCTCTCAGTAGCTCATGTTCTAATCTGTTAAATAAACGTAATTCCTTGGCTGCATAATTTGCTTTTTTAGCCTTGAAACGCTCTGTTTCTTCACATTTGACCATGGCATGCCTGACGGTTTTACTCTGTATCGCATCTAGTCGTTTTGAAAGATTCATATATAAATTTTCAATAGACCTGGCTACAAAAGTTATGTCTAAATTTGTTGGTTTCTCATGAAACACTCTTTCATAGCAAAATTCTAAATGTGAAAATAGTTTTAAAACATCTATTGATGCAGTATTATCAAAGAACGTGCCAAATAGTATTTTATAGAATTGTTGCTCTAATTGGGCACACCGTTCTTCACTGAACTTTAAATGATTTTCGTACTTCTTAATTAAATTGGCGACTAATGCATACTCTTGGGAAATCACTTCCTTAAGAGACTTAATTTCCTGTTTCAATATCTTTGTGAGTGGAGTCAAGTGATTTACATGGGCATAATAATAAAGTTGTTGGTTGTCCATTCCTTTAAATATATATATTAGATCTTTCGGCTCAGTGAAATAGAGTGCTGGTTTTATTGAAGTTCCAAAGCATATTTTGCATAATTTTTCAAATATGATTGCAAACGTACCTTCATCATGAGAATTTCCATAATCAAAGCCTTTTGCTTCGATTTCAACGGATCTGGCAAATTCTCGGTTATTCAGACGCCATATTGGTGGTGAAAGATAATACAAAAATCTTCCATATTTCAGCTGAATACTGTACTTATAATCTAAGCCAATAAGTCTAGATTTCAAAGTAAATTTTTCAATCCCTAAATTTTGTAGCTCCCTAATTTTGTCATCTCTTTGGTGTTTCACTTTATCCCATGTAGATAAAAAGTTCATAGATTTTTTATAATCCTCCGATATAAATGAGTCCAAATATTTCGCTTGATCAGTTAGACTTTTTACAGACAAAGTGTAAATATCCAATTCATTACGATAATTTATCTCTTTATTTAAAATACAATCCTTCTTTATGCCAATCTCTAGTTTTAATTTTAGTATTTTATTTATGGATTCTATAAGGGATTTATAACATGGATATTGAATTCGTAGCGGTCCCCATTCTAAGAACCTGTAATAATCTGCGTCTATATCGATTACTGAGTAAATATCATTTACCGGATTATCTACATGTAAACGCTTTTGCAGTCCAGCGGCTTTAGCTTTATACTTCTCGTTAATGCTAATATTCAGACTTCGTTTAAATCGACTTCTATCTTGTTGCTTACAATACTGTTTAAAAGGTAAGATAATTTCAGATTGCTTCAATTTACTTAATGGTAGAAGAACCTCATCTGGCAATGTACACTTCATGTATAATTCATCGTTGATTTTTCTTGTATGTATTTGCTTTTCTTGAAGCTGCTTTTTATTTGATGGCAATATGAACAACTTATGAGAGTACGTTCGTCTATTAGGTATAGTAATAGTAACGGGTTTGGTATCTTCATCCGACATACTTTTTACAATGATTATATGAAAATTTTAGTAATAAATATACCTCATGATATCGATCACATGGTGACATGTCACATGAAAAAAATAACTGAACCATCTAGATTTAACGACTGTATTGAATAGAAACGATAGTTACATAGAAATTCTAATCACATATTTCTTGATACAGTTTACATTAAATTTTAATACATTTAGTTTCATTTATTACCATAAAATGAGTTAACAATGTTATTTTTATAACTAAAACGTTTTAAGGCATAATAGATTTTCGTGGTAGCCATTCAAAAGCAGGTTTTACAAATTTGTAGTATTCAGCCAAATATGGCGCTGGATTCATTCCTTCGCACCATTCTGTAAATAACAGAAGGCCATCTCTTTCTTCTTGATTCATTGTATATTTTAATAGTTTTGACCGTTCATCACTATCTGTTTGTAATTTTTCTTTTTCTGAAATGGTTAGTGCCTTCTTACTTTGCTTATGTAAAAATTTGTTTAAATCTGCTCTTTTATACTTTGCGGGAGGTAAAAAAGCCTTGTTCATAGCCGTAGTCATTTCGCGGAAACCTCTTAATTCACGCTGAGCCATATATGCCTGTTTCATTGTTTTCAGGTCCTGTGTGAAGAAATCGTTACGAGCTTGATTTACAATCTTGAAATCTAGTGAGTCGAGACGTAAATTGTAATCTTCATACATGACTTCTAAAATTTTCATAGGGTCTTGTAAGTTTTGATGACCCTCTTCACATTTACCGAATACTTGTTCATAAACATATTCTATACATATTTTCAATTTTAATGTACTTGGACTAGCTACACTTTCATAGAATTTTGTATTCAGAATACGGAGAAATTTGGCTTGCAAATATTCTTCATTATAGGTTTCTCTAGCTATTTCACGATTAATGCTTTCGATGTAAAACTGAAAGTAGTCGAGTTCGTGTTTAGTTGCATTTTTCAAATGTTTGATTCTATCCTGTAGAAGTTTGTAAGGGAAACCAGTTTTTGATAGTTGTATCAAATATTCTCTACTTTGTAGTTCCATTGTTCGAAATAAATACAGCATTTGTTGAGGATGATTAAAATAGATATTTGGCGGACAGGGGTTTTGCAGTTCCTGTTTTGCTACCTCAAGCATTCTATCAATATCTAATGTCTCGACTAAATCGTTATCCGTTGCAAACTCTTCAGTTTCAAATTGTATCGATTGAACTCTATTTTTCAACTTCTCATCGTACACCTGACGCCAAGAAAGTGGCGCGACAAATATCAAGTAGCTTCTATAAATCTTTAATATACTACGAATAGCATCGAGTTTAAACAAGATGTTATTTAATATAGTAATCTGTGTCACGTATCCGATGAATTCTGAATTTTTGGCTACTAAATCAGCGTAAACTTTTTCGGCCTTAGCAACCCGGTTACAAGACCTTTTATAATCTTCAGTTAAAAATCTTTGAAAGTTTTTAATATGTTGTTTTAAGCTGACTGCAATTTTATCATGCTCACTGCTTTCTGTAGCAAGATTTTGTTCAATTTTCAGTATCAAATCTCTACGGTATCCAATTTGCTGACGATTCATCGCATAGTTACGAATGTTATTGATATAAACTTTGATATCGTCGAAACATCGTAGAGGGCGTCCTTCAATAACTCTGTAAAACTCAGGGTGAATTTCTACCACAGCTCTGACATCATCAGGTGGTTCTTCTATAAAAAGTCTTTCGGAAATATCTCTAGTTGCGGCTATTCTATGATTATCTTTTAAATGTAACGGTTGAGACCATCTATGTCTAGTCATTAGTTTTTCTTTACGATCACTATATTTTATATATGAAATTAATTTTTCTGACCTGGGCACTCGAAAAGGTCGCAAAGGTTTTTTCACTTTGGTATCATTGGGCACAGCATGTCTTCTATTTGCAAAATAATATTGAGTGTTTTGCAAATAGCGGCGACGAAAAATAATATCTAAAGTTTTTAATGGAACCATTGGTTTACGTTCCTCTTTCAAGCAAGACATTGTTGTAATTGGAATATTTATACCACGAGTTGAAAAGTATTCTAAAATTAAATGGTGTAACAAAATTACTCACAACATTGCCACAAAATTATATGTAAGAAATCCACAAATGTTTTTAAATAATCTTCTAAACAAGTTCTTTCAAAGCTATTTCAAAGACAATTATAATGTCATTGTCAGAGACAAAACGCCACGAAACCTCCACGAAACTTACTTCAAGATACGTACGAAATTATATACTACCTAAACAGTTCAAAAACATCCCCGATAAGAATAACATCCCCGTTTCTGATTAATTACATGGTAGTAAGCCGTGGTGAAAAATAAGTACATCTTAATATATATAAATCTCGTGTACTACTGAACCGATTTAGTTCAAACTTCGTGAATATCTGTCATTTGGTCCAACTTAAAAGATAGAATAATTTTTATCCCACGTGGACGAAGTCGCGGGCATCAGCTAGTAATTTAATAAAGAGATGTTTCTTAGTGCGACATTAAGATAATCTGTAGCCATTCTCAGTCTCACCTCTAAAATGATCTAGCCTGATCTAGCCGTAAAGCTTTGCCAACAGTGGGCTACTTTTTCCAAAGAATAAAATTAATCTATCTCACAAAATCAAACAGAAAAACGTTATGTGGTTTGTGTAAATAATGCTACTTTTATGATTTAACTTTAATTTTAATAATGAACTCAAATATCTACACATTACTAAAATAATAAAAAATAAATAAATAAATTATAAATACTCTTCCTTCTTCCAATTAAAATCACTATAGCTTGTTCCTTTGCCTCGAAGGTTCATATGAAGACTTCAGTCGCTTACTTAATTTGTCTACATCTTTCAGTAATTTGCTAGCAGTTACAGCTTGTTTCATATTTTCAATTTCACTTTCATACGTTTCTTCTTCAATAGTTTTAATAAGATCTAGATCAAATGCTGATAAGTCCAACATTAAATTATTGTATTCCCTTTCTAGAGATAAAGTCATGTATAAGGAACTTAGATTTGCATCGTTCGGTGCTATAACTTGTTCGTAGGCAAATTCAACGTAATTGAAAATTTGTAACACCATCTCCGAAGACACCAGATAGCGAATTTCATTATCTAATATTCGGAAAAATGCTTCTTTAAGTTCTACTTCATGCTGCTCATTCAAGGAAATTATTTTTTCAGTTTCATCTACCTGAGGAAAAAAATATATATTTAATTATATTGCATAAATATAAAAATGGGAAAGATATTTTAATTATTACGTATGCACTGATAAGTAAATACCTACCTTTTCTTGTATATAATCCAATTCTACTTTTAATAAATACTTTAAAAATGCCAGTGATTTTAGGAATTTATTTTTCTCGGAGTTTAGTTCCTCGGTCACCAAGAGATAGTTTAAATTTTGTTTTTCAAGTAGATCGAAAACATCCAGTAATTGTTCTGGGCGTTCAAAATAAAGACAAGGAGGAGGATATTTGCTGAGGCGTTCTTTGACGAGTTCCTTATTTATTTCGCAAAAAATATCTGAATCCATAGTAACGATTTCCGATTGTTCAATGTTTAGATTTATGTTATGCTTCTCTTGCCATAAAATGGGTGCAGCTTTATGAAGGAAACATTGAAAGGATACTAAAATTTGAAAAGTTTCGTCAATGTACTGTAATTTTGATTTAAGGGTAGCTAATTCAAAATTAGCTTGTTTGTGCTCTTCCGTCTGATTAGTTAGTTCTTTGGCCAAGTTATCGGATTTTTGCATTATTGCAATCGTTTTATTATTATCGTGTGCTAAAAATTTGTCAAAACTGTGCTGACATTCATCAAAATGTTTCGAAGCAGTATTGTAGATTTTCCTTTCTGTATCGATTTCTCTTGTAATTCGTAGAATTTCATCCCTCAAGAACCCAAGCAAAGTGCGTTTTAACGCTAGGTCTCGAATATTCTTTTTATACTTGTGAATAGATTTATTTGGTCTTATAGGTCTTCCTTCTACTAATGAATAAAAATGGGGATCGATATCTAAAATTGTTTTTACATCACCTTCAGTACTCGGTTCAATCGGAGGTAGTTTTATACCGCACAATACTTTTTTTTGGGATTTTTTAACGAACTTCTTTTCCATATTAAGTAGTCATGAGCTCACCACACCACTCATAAAACTAATAGTTTATTCAGTAATGGCCTAACTTTAACGCTTCTTGCCACTACAATGATATGGAGTGAGTTATGTTTGTTCAATATCGCCATAGAAACTATCTAATATAAACAGAACATTATAAATTAATTTCTTTTCTTACTTTGATAAGATGATTTAGATTATGATTAGGTATGTCAATTAAAAATCATTTACAAATGATTACAGCTGGATGACTAGAAATAGAAAATCTTTAATATTAATAGGTACCATATTTTATAGATGTTTGTGTCATGATTGCTTAAATTGTTTAATCGCTAGATGAACTGCCACTAAGGCGGTCCTCTTGTTCCTCGTCTTCGGCCTCTTTCTTCACCAGCTCCCACGGCATCACGGGAAGGGGTTCCACAAACGAATCGTCTATTTTCAACTTATAAAGGTGTCTCGGAGTAAAGTGTGTTGGAAGTGGCCAAACATTTTCTGTAAATTAATTAAGCAAATCACAAAACAAGATTTTTAGACAGCAACTACGGTTGTTTACTATGCAGGATTTAACCAAAAAAATTACATTTTCAGAATTGTACATAAGATACAGATATCGGGAAACTTCCCGAACGTTGCCAAACCGAGAGGAATTCGGCTTTACACCATAATATTGTCCCAGGTAGAGTATTTTTTTACACTATACAAGTTAGTATTTGACTGCGATCTCGCCTGATGGTAGGTGATAATGCAGCCGAAGTTGTTATCATACTAACTTGGAAGGGGTAAGTTAACTCACCCCAACGGTTTCTACACAGCATCACAATTCACACTGGAACGCTAAATCGCTTGGCGGTGCCTCTTTGCTGGTAGGGTAATAACTAGCCACGCCGAAGCCTCCCACCAGACCAGACCACCAGACCCAGACCGCCAATTTAGAAATTATAAAATTACAAAGTGGCCCGTGGCGGGAATCGAACCCGCGACCTCCCACTCAACAACAATTTCGAGTGCAGAGTGCTCAGCCACTCTACGACGTGACGTGAAGAGTGGTATAGCATCCTTTCAAGGAACGATGGAGCGAAGAATCACAAAATAAAAAGCGTTTTAATTTTAATTTATGGCGTTATTGATTAACATACCGAAATAGAAAGCGTAATCATCAACACGCCGATGCAAATGAGCAACGCGGCGCAGGTACAAAACGTACTGCGATTGCAACAGGAAGTCAAGGAGAGCCACTTCTGGCAATGCTCCCATTTTGGGGTCCACAGCGCTTAATCCTTCGAACGACAACTGTTGATATAGGAAATTATGATGATTACCTATGTCCTGTCTACTTATATTGTCCACATAACATAGGTATATTATATTCTTTTTCTACGATCGAGATTCACAAAATGTATGGGATAATGATCACGTGGTTTATAGAAGAAAATTTCATTCAACATGCGTACCTACCAAAAGAATTAGGCACCTTACATGAATTACTACAGCTGCAGCAGATCTTTAAGTCTAATCATGCCTAGTAATCTCCAAACACGGTTGCTTTAGGGAAGAATACCTAATACTGCATTAGGGGCTGCGGACTATTCGGATTGACTCCTATCTAACTCCGACGCAAGAAGTATACGACCGATGAAAAGAGTGCGATTAATTAATAGCTGGTGCAATAAAGAAAAAAAAACAGTTAGTTGGACACTCACACTTTCATCTATTTTTGCGTACGCACAGATTCTTCTCATCTTGTCAAGGCATATGCGCAGTTGCTCCATGTGGTCCGGCATCGGTCCGTGGACATCCAGCTTTCCAATAAGAGACGGAGGCCGTGCGGTTAATGCTCGCCAATCGTCGAATAAGAGCTAAGAAAATACGAGTATGTATACTTAGTAGTCATTGAATAAACATATAAAGGATCAGCACTTTGTACCGTCACGCGTGTATTTTTTTTTGTCAAAACTGTAAAATAGCTAATGTAAGCGACCGACAGCGGTATGTACTGTCAGTGGTACCTAAATGTACGACGCGACGCCATATTTGAGGAATTTTTGGCTTCAACATACGTCACATCTTAACCATGCTCTTGGCGTGGCATATTTCGTCATTGGTTGTAGGTAAGTAGTCATTGCATGAGCAAACGTTCTCTTCTCAGTCGTTAGTCTGTTAGTATCGTTACCTACCGTTTGTATTGAATGGTACACGGTCAACAGTTTCGCACGTTTGAACATTTTTCTTGCAGGTTTCTCAGCGTGTTCCTCATCCAATATTTCAGCCATGCCCTCTTTCCACTCTCCCGTCTCCTCTTCCTCTTTGAGCTTGTCTTCTATCCATTTACGTTCACGCTCGAATAAGAATCTTAAATGTCTATATACAGTATCTTCTGAACCCTAAAACATCCCTTTATCGTAACTGACCCTAAATATTAGGATTATCAGAGAAGTAGTACTTATTGAGAATTTTCTGCTCAGTAGATGTAAGGTGGGTGGACCATGGAAGGCTCCATGCTCCTTCGAAGGCCAACTATTAAAATTTCGTAGTTATTGACATGTGATGACAAATTCTTTCTATCTACATAAACATCCATCGAACTAGAAATCACAGACGCGGCGGCGAATCGCTCGCGCCACTATTTTAGCAGTACGGTCCCTCGCTTCATTGATATCGGAAATCGACGACGTTAAACTAAGGGTGTACCATAGAAGGCCACTCTAACAAATAAATAGTTATTATTCATCTATTTACTGGATAAATGAAACTAACAAATATTTAAGAATACTTTGTTTTATTACGTAACATATAAACCAATTCTTTTGATTGTAGATTTAATCGCTATTTATTAACGGCACTGATTTAAAGAGGCAGTTCTAAATAGCAGTTTTGATAAGTTAAAAATTAAAAATGGCATGTTTAATAACCTAGTTCAGCAGTTAAAACTAAGCAGTAAAGTAAACAAAAATGAGTAATAAAAAATAATGAACTGGATCAGTGAATATATAATTGAGCAGGAAAATAATTAAATGGGTGGTAAAAAAAATTGAACGAGCGGTTACGCGTGGGCAGTAAGAAATCGGAATTTGTCGGTAAGAAATCTCATTCTAAGCAATTCTATAAACAATGAGGTGGTAAAATACAATAAAAAAAACAGTACTTAAATAGTAATGAAAAATTAAATTACTTTTGCTTTGACTGAAGGAATGGTAGGTCTAGGACACGGGACCCGTTGCGGGGGGGGATGGGAGGGGGGTGAGGGGGAGGGGAGGGGTAGGGGGAGTCTACCCCCCAAGCCAAATCGTACGAGGCCTAATACTTTTCGAGAAATATTTTTTTGAAATTAAAAAATCTTCACCTCTTCTCATTATTTATGTCTTTAATCTTCTTAAAGGCCAGTCGACGGAGCCCCGCTTCGCGGGGCTCCTATTTCTGGGTGGTCATAAAAGAAAATAACCACTCAGAAGGATGGCGGGGCCTTGCAGGCCCCGCCATCCTTCTCATTATTTATGTCTTTAATCTTCTTAAAGGCCAGTCGACGGAGCCCCGCTTCGCGGGGCTCCTATTTCTGGGTGGTCATAAAAGAAAATAACCACTCAGAAGGATGGCGGGGCCTTGCAGGCCCCGCCATCCTCTTCGTCACCTAACCCAGCCGAGTCGGGGTGCCCTCAAGTCCCGAGCTCGCTTCGCTCGCTCCTGGACCCTAAGTCGTTTGTGCAGTGATTTACGAAAGTTAGTGACAGTGTGATACAAATCTTTCGTAAAAATATTAGCAAACTGGCAAAAAATACGTAAACATAACCTAAAAAAATGTGATTTATAATAATAATTTTTCTTATTATTTCTCGTTAATTTGAGTTATTTACGAAAGCTAGTGACATTGTGAAGTGTATTACATAAAAAACTTTCGTGAAAATACCACTCGGACAAAAACTTCCTTTTTTGTCCGAGTGGAATGTTTTTAGCTTCAACTGGAGGTACTGCGTACTTCAGAGAACCTTTAAGAGAAAAGGAACCGCTCATTCCATCATTTTTACCGCTCATTCAGTTATTGGACTGCTAAATTATTTTTAGAATTGATATTGTATGATAAAATAACCGACTAATTGCTTCTTTATTACTGTTCATGTTTTACTGTCGCAATAATTAATCAACCGCCATTAAATTAAATAACTGCTCAATATGTTTTCCAACTGATCATAATAACATCTCGAATATTTAAATAACAGCTCAAAAAATTAGTTCCCTTTATTAACTTTTAGTGTTAAATGACTGCTTTATTATAATGGCCTTCTAAGGAGCCCTAGTTCCTAGCAACGCCATTTGGAAGCGTTCAATGAAACTTAAGTTTAATCAATATTGATCAAATCTGAAATTTAAAAAAGTGGTTTATATGTTACGTAATAAAACAAAGTACTTATTACTTTATTATTTGTTCGTATCATTTATTCAGTAAATAAACGAATAATAACTGTTCAATTGTTAGAGTGGCCTTCCATGGTCCACCCACCTTAGGCGTTTTTTAAGAGGTTACCTCAACCTGTCAACCATTCCAGAGTTTTCGAGCGTAAGTATGGCTTATGCGAAACTTGGGGCAATATCGAAAAGGGATACCTATTGTGTGGCATATTACCATCGCTTGACGATCTTCAAGTTTTATTCTTTGTCAGAAGACCTTTTTAATTAAGAATTTGGAAGACGCCTGAAGCCTGGAGAACACACTCTTGGCTATTACGAGGGTAGGTATACGCCAACATATACATAATGGGCCTCGGAACATACCTACTAATTTTAATTAGGTTTAAAGGTATAAAGTAGGTGCATGACATGAGGTTAATTAAGAATAAGCGATAATGAAGAAGGCACTCAGACGTAGCCATGAATGGGGAAATTGAGTTCCGGACATGGCTCAACGGGTCTCAATGGACCACATAGCACGAGGCCCGAGGGGACCGATAAGCGTTGGGGATCGTAGATATAGCAGCCCCGCACTGGAGACAGTATTGGCAGACCCAGACCCTGTACCAACTACTTAATTAAGTAACCCGATAACATTAGGTAAGAAAGACGCCGCCGACGCCGACGCCGGGAGTCGCTGGATCTAGGCAACGCAGAACTTGTAGATTGGAGATTCTTACACGAGGATTTTGTCCATATGTAAGCATCCTTCGGCTGAAATGTACCAAAAATAAAGGGCTAGTAGATTTACTGGTAAGTGACCGGTCGGCACAAACTAACCTCCACAACATGCACGAAGTAGCTGTCGTATACCAACGCCAACCCGTGCACATTAATATCACAATAACTAGAGTTCACATCGTCTATCGTCGCTTGAAAGTGTTTTATCATGTCTTCTTTATTTAACGCGTGCTCGCCGGTGTATATCATACGAATTGCATATGATTTCTGTAACAATCAGCAATTAAAGTGAACGCAAATTTTAATTCTGCCTCCTAGCAAGTTGGAGGACAAATATTAGAGAGTGGCGAACAAATCTGTTGTGCAAAATCCCTAAAGTAACTGTGAAGTAAACTAAAAAGTCTAAAAAATATAGGTAGTGCTTTTCTTTTTTATGGGAACCATTTTCAGTTTTGAATTGGCACCACTACCTACTTAGCACTTTTCGGGAGTAAAGGTCCAATGCGTTTTGGAAGTTTGTGGAAGTAAGTACCTAAATGGTTACCGACATAAATTATCTTAATTTAATGGTGAATTATTAAAATATCAAGGAAACTGCATGTCTGAGAAATCGCTACAATGTACCTTAGCCAGCATAGAGGCTAGGGCTTAATGAGATATTTTAATGAAATATAGAAACCTATAGTTTAGTAGTTACTAACCAAACCAATCCGCTCAAAGTTTTCCTCCACAACATTTAGCACGTTTCTTACATCTAAATCCGGTAATAATGTACTCATCGTGTGATTGTCATGTTTCCTATAAATTAACTAATAACGAAACACCTGTTCATTACTCATTAGATCTAAGTATCTAAACATAACGCATAACGACATATTTTGATACTTTGTTTATTGATATTTGTCAATTTGTAGACTGGCAATATGTCACTTCAAGTCGAGTAACTGACTGTAACTATAGAAACGAAATCGATAGGGTTTCTTTTTTACAGAACTCTGTCTGGTTGAATGCAATTTTAACCTTTGATTATGTAAAGATTAACCCAACTCGCGCGTCTACAAAAAGTATTTATCATCAGAACTCCCTCAGAACAAGGAAAATTCATTGTTTTGAGTTACTTTCTGAACCTCTAGAGCATTTTCTCGAAGGCAGCGATCTAGGAGTTTCATCCAAATCATTTTCCCATCAAGCGTTTGGCGACCATAGTTAGACCATCTTCAAATGTTTGCCATATCTCCAAAAGCATAGAATTTAAAATCTGTGCATAGAATAAACCGCGTCCGGGTTCGTTACCCATCGAAAATCAACAAACAAGCATACCTACATTAAGATAAACTACAGTATGATTGAACTAAAACCACAAGTTTTTGAACGAACTAAAATTTATTTATTTAGTTTTATGCGCTTAAAATAAATTTTAATACATGATGCATGATAGTAATAGGTAACGCCTAATTAATTATTCTACCCATATTGTTGTTATACTAATATCTGCTATACAAACTATCCCTTCGAAACTTGTTAAATTTCTTGACGGCCCACGTGGGCTTTTTCGGCGAGTATCTTGAATGTCTCTCGATTGATTTCATGTTGCCGTAGCTTTTTGCCAGCTCTTCCAGTTCTTTCGGGATTTCCTGTTAATAAATAAAATTGTGTAGGTAATTAAATTGTGTAGGTAAGTTAAAATATGTATATAATATGTCACAGGAAATGTATGAATCAGGAAATCCATGGAAATTTATTCCTAAAATCGATCGGAAGTGTATGTAATAAATTGTATTTTGATAATTTCATAGGAATTTTATGAAATTCGTAAATAACAACGCTAACAGCGCTGATCGGAGCAGTTCGGCACATGTCGGCGCTGGCTTGACACAAGTATGGAAATTACTTGCGCTGATACCTGCGCGGGCCAGAACCGATAAGCGCTGATAGATCGGCGCTGGCAACCTGCTTTCTACGTGAATACGCACTTAGGCGGTAAAAATGAAAAAACATTTTTAATACATTTGCTTTTTATTCTTTTCCGCACTAGTGCTTTTTTGTTTTCCTTTTGCGCTGCACCGGAGCCAACACCAGAGCACGGCACGCAAGCACGGAGCAGGCAAATATGTAATACCAATTTTTTTCGCAATCGTATTAAAAACGTAGTTCAATGCATGCGCGGAATGCTTGCCTTCGGCTTGGGTCAACAAACCGGGACTCGTAAAGATATGACAAACTTTCCGCGCTTATACTGAAATGTACTAAGTATTTCAGCCACAAACCTGATTGGCTTCTTTTAGAACAGCTATCAAACTCCTGGCTTGGCGCGCATCATCGCTGGTCAGTATCGTGTGCGCGACGCCCTTGTTCTGCAGGCGCCCCGTGCGACCGATCCTGTGTATGTAGTCCTCAGAAGTGTTCGGGAAATCGTAGTTGATGACGTGAGTGACTCCGTCCACATCTAGAAACGAGTTTTATTTATAAGGAGGAGAAGAATTTACTGAATTTATTTTTTGTCCTTCTCACTCTTATGAATATGTTGGTGGGTGTGACATGCAGCGTTGCCAAAGAATATAACATAGCAATGATATTTTACCTAATTACTAAAAAACTAAGCCAGTTACAAAAATCCGTTCAGAGAGTTTACATTAAAACAAAAATTACAATTACATCCATTGTAGTTTTCTCTGAATATAAAAATTAGAAAAAAGGAGTTTTTGGAGCAACTTTTGGTAAAACTTTCTATTGAGAAAATGTTATCCAATTGTGTTTCTGCTTCACAGCGATTTGAGATTAAAGAAACAATAATTTACTGTGTTTTATTTTTAAAGCCAGTGACTTCCCACAACCTTCTTAAAGTCATCAATCCATCTACATCTGGTCTGCCGACACTGCTTATTTCCGTGCGGGATCGCTATTCCAGCATTTTGGATAACCAACGTCCATCGGTTCTACAAGCTATGTGCCCGATCATTGCGACTTCAGCTTCACATTATGTTGAGCTATGTTGATGATTTTAGGTTCAGAGGTTCACCATTTGGAGAGTATAATATTACAAAATACTCACCTAACCCTCTAGCAGCAACGTCGGTAGCAACAAGTATATTTGTGGTGCCGCTTCTGAACTTATTAATGATGACATCTCTCTGTTGTTGTGACTTATCACCATGAATGCCCACAGCTGGCCAGCCGTTTCTTTTCAATGATAAAGTCAGACTGTCCACAAATCGTTTTGTATTTGTAAACACTAACACTTTACCAAAACCTTCCCCGGATATTTCATGCATAATAGATTTGAACCTGAAAAAATAAAAATTAAATTTTTAATATTTCCAAGTCATTTTAGATTTTCATTATAATACCTCCTACATCATTCTATTCGACAGATGCAAATTATAAAGGCAATTATATTAGAACAAGCAATTTAACCAATTATTATCATGACTAGTCTACTCGATTTCTAAAATTGCTTACACAATAGAAATTAAAAATGTATAAGAAACACAGTTGTCAGAGCAGAAGTCTTGTGATCTATATTGCAATAAGGTATTTTATTCAAATTAAAATGTTGATTTATGCTACTAATTTTTGAAACAGTATTCAATAAATAATTAATAAAGTTTTGAAAAAACGAATGAAGTAGAGCAAATAACGAAAAAGTTATAATAGTAGTTTATGAAACGGATGCATAATGGGGGGTATTAAAACATGAGTGTGAGTTTAAAAAACGAGCCGCAGGCGAGTTTTTTAATAGTATCACACGAGTGTTTTAATACCTAATTATGTAGAGTTTCATACACTACTTTATCTACGCTCAAATTATCATAAATCCAAACCATAAAATCTTGCTAACGTTTGTCGTAAATCCTTCACTTTGTTGGTAAAAGATTGTGGGTCATTTTTGTTGCAATTACTAAAATGTCAGGTGGAGTTAAATTTTCTTTAGTAGGTTTCACTGCTAGACATTTTTCCGCGCTAAGGTTTGACTAAGTAACAAAAATAACACATTGAAATGTTAAAAGTTAGGTATGGCGCCAAAATTCAGTTGTAAACTGCGTATAGTCTGTTAAAAAAGTCATGAAACAAAAAAGAGTAGAAAAATATTTATACAAGTCAGATAAAGTATATTTTTAGTGGATAATTATAGAAGTCTGTGAATAAAGTAGGTCAATATGTGACACATTTTGATTTCATAATTCGAACTTTAAGCAATGAGCGTAGATAAACAATTTAATAATTCTGACTATACAGAAATAACTATATCCGACAACTCAGTTACACCCATTCATTCTGCTTCACCAAAGGTTAACAACTTTTGTCCAAATTAGCTTTTCTTATTCAACAATTAGAGTTTTAAAACATAAGTTGTACATTGCAATTATGTGTGGCATAATGTTATGAAATTTTTCTTTCTTTTGTCATATTCAATGAGTACTTAATAAGACAAAAGTCTTCACTTAAGAAATATGATAAAACATTTTGGTGAAGTATTCCCATAACATTGTATGCCAATTACAACAGACACTTTATAATAATTATACTTACTTCTCCATTTTCTCTTGTTGATCACAAACATGGATGTGCTGCTTTATGTTGTGATTTGCTGACAACTCTGTAGATCCAACATTCACTTGGACAAACTCCCCGAGGTAGTCCTTAGCCAAATGTTGCACTTCCTTTGGCCATGTAGCGGAGAACATCAAGATTTGCCTCTCATGTGGTACACCTTCCAACGCCCTTCTGATCTGGGGTTCAAAGCCCATATCCAACATTCTGTCTGCTTCATCCAACACAACATACCCGCATCGGCTTAGATTTGTTACTCTGCTATCAAGGAAATCGTTCAATCGACCTGGTGTAGCTATCAGTATGTCCACCCCTTCTCTCAATACCTCCATCTGTGGAATCCTACTAACACCGCCATATATGCACAAGCATCTTATATTGAACAGTCTCTGGAATTCTTTAGCGACTTCTTCAATTTGCCTCGCCAACTCCCTCGTTGGTGCGAGAACTAACACTTTCGGACCTCGCCCTTTTCGCCATTCCTTCTCTTTTAGCTGAATAACAGCAGGCAATAAGTACGCAAGAGTTTTACCAGTTCCCGTCTGTGCGATACCGACAAAATTTTTACCAGATATGGCAATAGGCCAACTTTGAGCCTGGATAACTGTTGGTTTTACGAAACCTTGCGCACTCAGAAATTTCTTAATGTAATCAGGAAACAGACTGCTATCTATGTCTTTATATGGACTAGGCACATCATCCCCGACAATAGTAATATTATGTTCCTTATAATACTCAGCATCGCTGTCATGTGCAGCTTTTACTGAGTAAAAATGATTGCTTAGAATTCGTTTCTCGAACTGAGATCGCTTAAGAAAATGTTGCCGAGCATAAGTAGCAAATGATTTTTCATTGCTATTCACGGTCACTAAGTAAGATTTACTTCGTAGAATCTGTTTAACATCTTGATGAAATCTAAAGAAAAACAAACAGAATGACCATTTAGTAGATTATAATTTATAACCTAAAAATAAAAAAAATCGACTTACAGTTTCAATAAATCATTGCGACGCATAAAAAACTTTGCTATGTTGATTGCCATTTCCCAAGCCTTGCTTTCGACATGAACGGAAAACTCAAGTTAATAAATTATTTATATTAACTTGATGTAAATTGTAAAAATGTTTTTACATTTTTAGGTGATTTTTAGGTTATCAATTCAAACATAGACTAGGTACCATTAGAGTTAGACTAATAACCACTAATAACAGTGATAACACCCACAGAACACATATTCAGTCCGACAAGGCTCTCTTGGCACTTGAAGGAGGGCGCTGTTGCAAAACAAAGATAAGTTAGTGTATATTTGCGAAAAACTAAATAAAATTTGAATTTCGCGGGCTGGTAGGGCCGCAACACCTTAAGGGCGATGGGTACCATCCGGGCCCGAAAATTCAAATTTTATCTAGTTTTTCGCTCATAATGGGCTAATTATACATATAAGGCTAATGTGCCCGTATATATAAAAGTACTCTGTGGGCTAATGGCAATGAGTTTTGCGGGCACAACATTTATGCATCTACATGTTTTTAAACATGTACATGCATAAAAAGTAGGCCAGCAAAATGCATTGCCATAAATCTACAATGTGTAGTTGTTAGTCTAATATTTGCGAAAAACTAAATAAAATTTGAATTTCGCGGGCTGGTAGGGCCGCAACACTGGTCTGTACGTCGAGATCACAGAATATGACTACAAATAAAATGCTAATGACACAGAGATAATAAAACTATGGAGATGCCCTATCATTCATTCTATTTAGACTTGCGTGACATTGCGGTGCCCTCGGTGCCATGATGAGCATTGAGCACCAAGGTTTGTTGCCAAATGCTTTGATTAGATACCTAATCAAAGGCCAAATGTTCATGTTTCGAGCTATTACCCTAGGGGACCCAAACTTATACGCCACTTGACTTTAAAAATAGTCTACATCTAGGCCTATGTGTAAACTGCTAAGCTAAGGCAACGAATATATAATATTACTAGCTAAGGTAAACTGCAAATTACTAAAGACTAGAATAATAGCTAGAATATCGACTATACAGCCAAAATACGGCACTTGCTTGATTATAAATAGTTGTCCCTGGCTTAGGCTGGCACAAAATAAAGTGCCACACACGTCTTTGTCCCATAAGAGTATATTGAATATTGTCCTGTAGCCAAAACCACGGAATACATAATAGTACCTGACGGTACCACAGAAGGCCTCTGCAACATGATCTAAAACCACCGATTTATATTGTAGTCTTAAAACAAAAATAAAGAGGGATGGCTTGTGAAATCAGTACGTGTACCTGTAGCTTAGTCGATCACGTGATGGAGAATATCTCAAAAACTTCTGGGAGGACAAATTTATAATTTCGGGGACATTTACAGGGCTTAATGTACTTAATATCTGCATACTTAAAACTAAGAAATTCGACAAAATTCCGCAGGGAGAACGCACACGATAAGTGTACACGGCCCGCCATAACTAGCTTGGCAACTTCGTGCGGGACCCTCCTGCGGAGTGACAGACGGCCGGGGAACGCGGTAACGCATATATGCAGAGAAGTGTCCCCCCAACCCCCCTTCCCCGCTACACATCGTGTTCGCAGTCATAGATTATACACTTATACCTGGTTTCGCAGTGCTGGTAGGTAACTCGGATATACCTACACCATTGCAGCTATTCATACTCGCGGCTGCGGGTCGGGTGGCGAGTTGAGACAGATCATCAGAAATGAAGTCTTTCATATTTCATTGGAATATTAATTGAAGCACTTGTGCGTGTAATCTCTTCCTCCAATGTACGTTTTATTCCAGGACAGAGTTCATGTGGAGATTTCAGATGGGTATTTATAGATGTTAACAGTTGGATAGTTATAATATGAAAACATTCTAGATTAAATTAGTTTATTGTAAAATAGATATTAGACATCGACAGATCGAATTATTGGAATGACATCATTTGGGCCAGGTTACGATTTCAATAAACCTGTAGAAAGGACAATAGACAATGAACTTTGAACATAACAGGAAAGTCAATAATTTAAGATAGAATCCTCATTTAAATATCACAGTAAAACTTAAATAATTACTCATGTTCTCCATTTGCTAGTTCTTTCAAAACTGCCGAAAAAAAAGAAAAAAAAAAGAATTCAATTCACATTGAAAGGTCAGTTATTTAAGACAACACCAGACAAGTACATTCTCTATGTAACACCATTCATACACTTATTCATGAGGATTCACATTACACTAGATATTCTATTCATTTAGTTCAATTGTAATTGTCAAATCTTTTGTGGCCGCCGCCGCCATTGCCTCTGCCGAAGTTTGATCCCCTCTTGAAGGAGCCACCTCCACGACCACCGCCGTATCTGCTCCTGTTCCATCCTCCACCACCGCCGCCAGATCGGTCAGCCATGGTCTGGAGTTGTGGACTCACCACCTGCAATATTACCATAATCATCAAAGACTGATCCAACAGACCTAAGGGGCACTGCATGACTGTCTATCAATATGGAACAGAAAGAGAAAAGAGAGAGAGGGACCTGCAGATGTATCACTTATGTACTTAAAAAAAATTGGATGGTGATTACGGTTACAAAAGTAAACTTGTCTCAGCATCTGAGGATGGGATCCAGATAATTTAAATATGGACACCGAAGGCATGTAGCTGCATTAATGTACCTCATACTTGCATTCATGTCACGCTATTGAACAACGTACCCATGCCAAAGGTATGAGGAAAAACTCAAATAGCTTCACCTTTAATAATATTCATACATTGTTAAAAAAGTCAAATAACTTCTACTGACCTGATTTGCTTCTTGCAACACTGAAACAAGATCTCTAGCCTGGCGGCAGTTTGAAGGGGTGAAGAAGGCATATGAGGTTCCTTTTGATTTGGATCGTCCTGTTCTTCCAATTCGGTGAATGTAGTCTTCAGAAGAGTTAGGGTAATCAAAGTTTATGACATATTTGATACCATCCACATCTAAAAAAATATTCAGGTTAAAAAAAATTACAATTTCATGGGTGAATTATGGTCATTCATGTTAATAAATGGCTTTAGATCTGGTTTTTCAACAGTTGATCACATTCATGTACTCGAACAAGTTATTGAAAAATGTACAGAATACAACCAAAAATTGTATCTAGCATTTATAGACTACTCTAAAGCTTTTGACAGTATTACTCACTCATCAATATGGAAAGCACTGGAAACATGTGAAATAAGTCAAAAATATATTAACATAATAAAGTCAATCTACACCAAAAGTGTCAGCAGAATAAAATTAGACAGGTATGGAGAATACTTTCCAATAGAAAAAGGGGTAAGGCAGGGGGACCCCCTGTCTCCTAAACTATTTATAGCAGTACTGGAAGAAATATTTCAAAAAATTGATTGGAGTAACAAAGGCCTGCCGTTTAAAAACAAGAGACTAAACCATCTACGATTTGCGGATGACATAATTCTTTTCGCCACAAACGCAAAAGTTCTAGAAATAATGATCCGGGAGTTAGACATAGAAAGTAGAAAGGTGGGTTTGCAAATGAATACTTTCAAAACTAAATTAATGACAAACGGATCAGAAATCCCTATAAACGTAGAAGGAAATGTGATAGAATATGTGAATGATTACATACAGGGTTACTTGTAATTTATTAACAACCTCCTACATATAACTTCTATACATGATGCTGAACAACGTTTGTTCAACGACTTTTCACATAACTCAATAAATTAACCAAAAAAAAAATTATAAGTTTTTGTTGAAAAGTCTGTCAGTGTTTTAACTCTATGGTCAATTTATGTAATGCTGTTCCACACCTGCGTGTTGAAGCGCCGACTACTAACCGCGCAACAATTAACATCCGAAGATATCGCTTCTCTGTCGTTTTTAAAAATGCTTTGCGACGTAAATTACTAACATCAGGCTGAGCTATCGTCTGCAGGTCAATAATTTCTTCCTACACTAGCGATTGTCGTGAACAACAAAAAAACTTCTCGCGGCGACAGACGTAAGTGTCGGACAGTCATTAAGTAGGTACCTAAGTACCATACGCACACATGATAAGCATGTTGTTTACTTGGCAATTTCCCGCGCTTTTTACGGATGGGCAAAATTCCTATCTATCAATCCCTATTAGTTTATTCACCTACATAAGTACCTACATTCTTCACACCTAACCTAGGTAGGTACCTACCTACAAAACAGTCAACACGAACAGGCTACCTTATGCTTCAGATACCTACCAATCTAACCAACACTTAAAATACCACATAACCTGCGTACCTTACATCAAACCTACCTACCTAACGCGTCACCTTTACCACCTTACCTACCTACAAACCTAACACCTAGGTGTAGGTATCTGTTCGAGACTTGAATTTAAGCATCTCTGTTACTTTCCATTGATGTACCAACTAAAGGTCATTGGTAGGTACTTTCCCATACGGCTCAACGAACCTACATACTTACCTACCTAAATAATGTCGATTTAGTAGCGATTTAATTAACAGATCAGATGTTAGTGATAAAAACAGGACTAACAGTTTAATTTGCTATACGTCGAGTCATCTAAGAAACATAAATAGGTAGGTTTTAAAACGGACCTCCAAGTCGGTTACCCATCGGAATCAACTGGCGAATTGACGAACTAATTAATTGGCGAACTGATTAATTGGCGAACGACGCGTGCGACCGACCGGAAGCGACTGAACTGAAACCTGCGAGTGCGTTCCTCCTTTGATGCGCTGCGCGCCGCCCATTTCCTTTACACGTGCCGCCGTCGGCCGTAGAGTTATTAAAATTTTAGAACAGAAATTATAAATATTTTTATTTTTGTAAGAAAAAAAATATTTTTTTTTTTTAGGAATTTTAAAATGTCCTGGAACAAAAGTTATTTACTTTGGTGCATAGAAGTTGCCTGTAGGAGGTTGTTAATAAATTACAAGTAACCCTGTATATTTGGGTAAAAAAATATCATTCAATATAAATAGAAATGAGGAAGAAGTAGACAGAAGAATCCAAATAGCATGGAATAAATTTTGGTCCCAGAAAGAAATTCTAAAAGGAAAATACGAACAGCACCTTAAAAAAACTATCATGGATACTTGCATCTTACCCAGCTTAACATACGGAAGCCAAACATGGGTATACACTAGAAAAATAAAAAACAAAATAAGATCTTGCCAGAGAGCCATGGAGAGGAGTATCCTCAAAATAAGAAAAATTCATAAAGTCAGGAGTACAGAAATTAGGAATAAAACGAAGCTTACAGATGCCCTGGAACATGCATTGAAAGCAAAATGGAAATGGGCCGGTCATGTTTCCAGATGCAGAGACCAAAGATGGACAGTAACTGTTACAAATTGGAGAGGACCACAAGGCAAAAGAAAAGCAGGAAGGCCAAAGAAAAGATGGTCAGATGACATTACAGAAGTAGCCGGAAACAATTGGATGCATGTGGCCAAGGACCGTGAAATATGGAAGGGGATGGAGGAGGCTTTCACCCAGGCAATGGGATCCATCTGTGAATAAAATACTAACAAAACTAACACCTACATTAATTAACTACATCCTTAACTAACCCAACTAACATAACTAACACATAATATAAAAATGAAACAATGTAAATGATGGAAATAAAAAAAGCTTTATTATTATTATTTCCATATTTATTTTTACTCTCACACCCGGCACATAATAAATATATATAAAAGCCAAAGAGACATAATAAACTTACTTAAATACGAAAAATATAAATAAACATACATAAGCGTTACACACATACATATATGTGCCGGGCGGAGGACTACACCCCGGCAGGGGAGACCAAACGGCCGGGGGTCAGGGCGACAGGCTAAGAAACCGACGGACTATTCTAGCCGAGTCGAGCACCACCGCCTTCTGCATCTTGGCCGCAAGTGAACTGCCACGGAAACCCAGTCGCCGCAGATGGTGAGCGAGGCTGACTGGGATTAAACCATTAGCAGATATCACGATTGGAATGGTTTCAGTGGACTCCACGTGCCACATGGCGGAATTATTATTATTATTATTATGTTAATAAATGAAGAAGAAGATTGGTTAGAAAGAACATAGAAAATATTCCTTGAACCAAAATTCATGACAGTAAAGTCTGTAAAAAGGAAGTCTTACATAACAAGGTAACTCAGTTGCATTACTTACATGAAGAGTTACACAGATATGTACAACAAATATTGCCTCTCACTCGGAACCCTGGAGTCTTGCAATGGGCGGAAACTAACTTGATTTAAATATAATTGCCCTCTTGAAAACTCCAATGTGGCCGAAACAGAAAACCCTTGACCTCTTTGCCGATGGTTCAACTTGTGGTCAAGTTTTTCAACAATGCACTCCTCTATTTACAATCTTAGTATAGCAACGGTTCAATCAATCTTGTAGTGCATCACCAGGTTTTCCACTGTCAAGTGCATCCGAATACACGGACATACTCTCCAGCTTTCCGGCCGGGTCCAGTCGCAGTGAAAGGCACGAGGCACCATATATGACGAGTTATTGCATTCTCCAAAAGTACCACTGCATTAAATCTTATCTACAAATCCAGTGCAGTAACTTGTGATAGTAATCATATAGAACACAATAACTTTCCGCCAGTGCCTCTGAAAGTATAAAACAAAACAATTGCACATTTAATAAACAGTATGAAAAATTTGTTTTGTCATCAAAATATAATCATGGTATTTTGTATAAAAAATATTTTTTCTTTAACTCACCAAGTCCTCGCGCTGCTACATCAGTAGCAACAAGTATGCTAGCTCTGCCTTGCTTGAACTGATACAGTACATCATCTCTTTCTTGCTGCGTCTTGTCACCGTGCATGCACACAGCTGGCCATCCATATCGTCTAATATTTCTAGTTATATTTTCCACTTTCCGCTTGGTCTCCACAAATATGATGGTTTTAGCTCCAGGCTCTTGACTTTGTCCTATTTCTTGCAGCAATACATTTAATCTGAAATGAAATAAGTGATTAAAATTGGTAACAATAACACTAATAGCATTTCATTGTTAGAATAGTCAGATCTTCTTAGAGGTTACATTTTATATTCTAATCAAGATAAATCATTAGAAAATATAAATCATCACTTAAAATAAAATATGATAAAGGAGTATATCTTGAGCATACATACTTGTTTTCCTTCTCATGTTCTTGACAAATGTCAATGATTTGCAAGATGTTGTGGTTGGCAGACAGCTGCATGGATCCAATGTTAATTTGCAAATAATCTCCCAGGTAGTCCTCAGCCAATTTTTTAACTTCTTTGGGCCATGTAGCAGACCACATCAAAGTTTGCCTGTCAGGACGAATTTGATCTATGATTTTCCTTATTTGGGGTTCAAAACCCATGTCCAACATACGGTCGGCCTCGTCCAGCACTAAATAGGTGCACCTCTGCAGATTGGTTGTCCCCTTCTCCAGGAAATCAATCAGTCTTCCGGGGGTGGCAATCACAATTTCCACACCCCTCTCTAGATCTCGAGCTTGTTCCCTCTTTGGTGCCCCACCAAATATACAGGTGTTACGCACATAGGCTGCATTGCCAAAGTCAGTAGCCACTTGCTGAATCTGCTGCGCCAGCTCCCTTGTAGGTGCCAAGACGAGTGCAATGGGCCCATCACCTCTACGCACGGGTGGTTGATTGTTAATGTGCACTATGGCAGGTAAAATGTAGGCCAAAGTTTTTCCAGATCCAGTCTGGGCAATGCCGACTAAGTTCTTCCCTGACATGGCAATCGGCCAGCCTTGTGCTTGAATAGGTGTTGGTTCGTTGTATCCAGAGCTCTTAATAGTCTGCATGACATAGTCGGGGAAATTGGCCTCTTCAAAGTGCTGTATGGGGTTGGGAACATGAGCTCCACTCACTGAGATCTCATGCTCATTTCTGTATTGTTCCACTTCATAGGGTGATCTATTTAGAACTGACGGTGGTGGATTGTAGAAGTCTTTGTTGAACGGCTGTAGAGACATTGAGTCCCAGTTTGGCCGTCTCATGTTTTGGCCACCTGTGAACTCTTTCTTATTGCCGTAACCACCACCGCCTCCGCCGCCAAACTTTCCACCACTGTTCCCGAATCTGGAACCACCGCTCCCACCACGGCTATTGTTCCAATTACCAGACCTAAGGAAATACAATGAATATGAATTTACACCACATGCTCAAGTTTTCAATTAAATTAAGTATATTCCTATAATTTGGTCTGTAACGTTATTATATTTGGGCCTGAATATGTTCGATTACTGTGCTAATGTAACACACTATTGATTCAATGTATCGTGTCAGCGCGGCGCAGAGTGGGAACTGGGAAGGTATTGATTTTCAAGATTTGTCATGCGCGTTAGGACTGAAGGCCGGGAAGTTTCTAGGAAATGTATCGAATAAAATTGTAATAGCTAACATTTAACTTAGAAACGTCAATCCGACCAAAAACGTTCGACTTTGTGATGAAACTTTTACCGTTAGCCTTATTATAGAAAGTAATCACAATCACTAGACCGTATAACAATGGCCGTTGGCATCAATCATTTACCACGGCAAAACAAAATGGCGCAGCTGTTGGGACTTGAACCGATTTTGTTACAAGGATGAAACTTTCACATAGCTGTAGCTTTTACTTTTTAGGCTAGAATCTCGTAGACATGACTATGACCACGATTCATGAAATGAGTCATAGCAGCGACTGAATAGGTAACTTGTAAGTACACGTAAGTGAAAATCAATATTCTACTATCATTACAAGTGGTGCTTCTAGCCAGAAACTTAAAAATACACACCAAAAGTAATTTAATACATAGAATTAATGGACTTACATTGTGAAATTTAATATGTGTCTGTATGATGATCTTGATTATCAAGGATGTTCCTTTCTTTAGAAGCAGGGTCTACCTGAAAATACCACCTTTGAGTTACACAACCGTACACAAAGCAATTTTGAATTTGATGAAAGTAACGTGGCATTTAAATCATTACTTTTAATATTTATCTAAAATCTAAATACTTCAAATCAAAAAATTCAAAATTAAAAAAATAATAGATGAACACGTCTCACCTCGACCACTGCTTGTTAGAAGAAGAAACAAAATGGCGGCTGCAATTTACACGAAGATCAATCAATCTTTCGAAATACATTCATTCTATTGAGTGAGCGGGGATTTAAATTGTCTATGCTGATAAAAGTAATGGGGAACACAGAGTTACTAAATGAAGAATACTCAGACGATGACTGGATAATATATTGTATTATCTACGCCATATTAAAACGAATATAACAAATTGTTTGTTTACAATTTGACAATCATGTCACAACAATATTCTTCTTCTATATCGACATGTAAATAATATCTGAGGTATTGATCTAATTCAACCTATTTCAACACCCCCACTGAATCAGCAATACCGATATATTGAACACAAAAATCAAATTTAGGTTTACACAAACTCTTCGTTAAAAAATCAGCCGGCATTACACCCGTCTCACAATATTTAACAATAATCTCTTTTGCTTCAGCTAATTCTCTAACATAATGGTACCTAATGTTAATGTGTTTCGATCTCCTTCCTACTGCCGCAGTATAAACCAATTTACTAGCACTTTGGCTATCACTGTATAAATCAATGCTATATATTGTATTTCACAACATTAGCCCCCCTCGGGCGATCTACAAGTTCCCAAGTTCGATTACCAATAAGAGAGTCATACTCTTGTTGCATCGCATCAAGCCAAAGTGTTTTATCACTACGTTCCATGGCATCTATAACTGATACTGGATCGTTTGATATCATAAAACTATAGTCAAAATCTTCTTGTCTATTAGGAACTCTATTCCTCAAAGGATATCGACGCTCAACAGCTTCAGCTTCTCTCTGAAGTTGAAAACCTTCCAATTCAACATTATCAGAATCAACTGAATCATGAAATTCGTCTTCTATTTCACCAATATTGTCTGGTGTAGCAGACTCAACTTCTACTACTTCTTCGATGCTTTGACTCGGCAATTCTATATTTTCTTCAGGTACTTCAAACTCAACAGTATTCTGAGTTGAAAGTCCGATTCTAGAAACATTTTCCTCGGGCTTATTGCAAGGGATCATAAGAACATCACTAGTCTTAGAGGTGTAGTTCTCATCAAAAACTGCATCCCGTGCAATAATACAATGCTTAGGATTCTTCACTATATCGCAAAATCTATATCCCTTCTGAACCTCACTATATCCAATAAAAGTTAGTTCACGTGTCTTCGGATCTAGTTTCTTACGACTACTATCTTTGATAAGGACATGCACCTGGTCTTCTCAGTAAGCGTCCTTATTGTTCTCTCTGCAATCCCGTTTTGTTGCGGAGTATGTGGAACACTAGTTTGGTGAATAATCCCATGTTTTTTCAAATATTTTTGAAATGCTTTGCTAGTGTACTCACCACCATTATCAGACCTAAGCTTTTTTATTTTATGTCCCGTTTGTTTCTCTACAAGTGCTCGAAATTCTCTGAAACATTCAAACGTTTCGGAGTTGCACTTTAAAAAGTATCCAAATACTTTCTTGCTGTAATCATCTACAAAGATCAACATATATCTCGTACCACCCCATGTCTCCACTTCCATGGGACCAGCAATGTCGCTGTGTACTAGCTCTAATACATGTGAAGCCCTCTTAAACTTTCTTTTCGGAAACTTCTTAGAACTAATTTTTCCTTGACTACAAGGAATGCATAGATTCTTGTAATCTTTTGGGTTAAAACACAGGCCCTTGACGATATCTCTCAATTTCAACATCTTCGGTTGAGACAGATGTCCCAATCGCCGATGCCATAACTCGAAATTATCCTGACCTTGACTTATGAGAACCGTCGCCTTATTTCAGAAGAACCCAAAACATACAGACCACCGACTCGCGGTGCTGTAATCAAAGGACTTCCCATTACAGTTATATTTTTATCAAATATCTTACAGCTATACTTATCAAAAACTACTACCTTATCATCATCAGCAAATTTGCCAACCGACATTAAGTTGGTAACTAGTTTAGGAATAACTAAAACATTATTCATAGTTAACCCTTGAGTACGCCCCTCTTGACTAACCTTCAACTCAATATTACCTTCTGAAGTTGACACTATTTTATCATTATTAGCACAAGTTACAACTTTTTCACAAGGTTTAACGGGTGCCAATATAATATGTTTATTGTTAGTCATGTGTGACGTCGCTCCACTATCAATTATCCAACTACCACTACTCCCTCTAGCAACTAATGTTACAAAGTCAGTTACTAGCATGTTAGCAGTCTTCTTATCATCGTCTTTTACCTTTTTACATTGCCATTTATAGTGCCCTTTTTTCTTACACAAATAACAAATAACGTTTTTGCTACGATTAATACTACAAGTGCGTGAAACCAACACCGAATCGTCGTTTACAATACTGCTGCTGTTGCCTGCTTTCTGTTTTTGTCCTTCTCTTAGTAGAGCGGAGGTGACATCCTCGGAAGATATTCGCTTCCCAGAGTGTTCCATAGCCATAACTAAAGGATTATAAGCTTCTGTCAACCCAGCTAACATTATGATGCTGACGAATTCATCATCCAGACCAGCTTGTATGTTTTGAAGTGCTTGTTGCGTTGATTTTATTTCAGTTACATATGATTCCATGTCTGAAAAATTTTCTAGCTTCATAGAAAATAATTTCCTGAGCAAACTAAGCCTTCTAATTAGACCTGAATCCGCGTAAGCCTTCTTTAATGCGGACCATGCCTCCCAAGCTGTCTTGGTCGTTTGCACTATCGGATAAATATGCTCCGATATCGATAAACAAATTTTTGCACGAGCTTTATTATCCCGTTTCTTGTTTTCATTTTTAGTAGTATCATAAGTGCTACTCACGCAGTCCCATAGATCAAGATCTACGAGCAGCAACTCTACAGCAAATGCCCATGAACCATAATCCGATTCACCTACTAACTTCTGTATATTCGTAGTACTATTACATTTATTCTCCATTTGGGCGAGCGGGCGAGCCAGCCCATAACCTGATAAAAGTAATGGGGAACACAGAGTTACTAAATGAAGAATACTCAGACGATGACTGGATAATATATTGTATTATCTACGCCATATTAAAACGAATATAACAAATTGTTTGTTTACAATTTGACAATCATGTCACAACAATATTCTTCTTCTATATCGACATGTAAATAATATCTGAGGTATTGATCTAATTCAACCTATTTCAACATATGCGACACTAATTTGCAGTAATGTTGTACGCACATAGAAATGCATTACGCATCATACCGCATCACCTTTTACATCATCTGTAGAAAAAATGTGTAGTGTTAGTTTATAAAAATAACCCAAATATACAACAAATAGTATTTATCGTCCAAACGCATAGTTGAAGCAGATTTTTTTAAATCATAAGTTCAGTGGAATATTGTCGCTTCTCCAGCTATAGCTCCGTCAAAGACGTCATCCGGAGGTCTCTTGCTTCCACCAAAATACCAGCGGTCTTAGAGCCGAACGTATGGCAAGAAACCAGATGGACTGACGCTCGTTCCTTGGAAACCGCAGCGACAAGTCACACGTCTTACCTAAATGAAACTTGTGCTAGTACATTGGCTGCATCCACATTCCATTTCGTCCTCTTCCATGGCGGGTGCAGCGGCTACCACCATTGAATAGGCCAAAGGGTACAAATATGAAGCTCTTGATGGAAGCTTCATGTTCCATATAATATGTAATACCTATGTGATTCCACGTATAATCTATCTCCATTGCAAATTTCAGTCAAATTGGTTCTGTAGTTGCAAAAGACTGCTGTGCTACATTTTTGTATCATTAAGGGATGTAACTGCAGTGAATCAAATGTCAGTGTGACGTCACACGGCACTCGGGACTATCGGCGTGTTTTCGATACTGAATACAAATTTTAGTACTATTATTTTTGAATTTTCAACGCGAAACGGTTACACCACTATTATAATTTAATCAGTATTAAGCTATTAGGTATACTATAAATAACCTGTAATATATTGAGTCTTGAATAATACCGCAGAGATATTTTTACGGACGTAAATAACCTGCGGCAGAAAACGGTAGTATGCTAAAACACTTACTAGTTACTATCGTAAAATTGTCGTACATTCATTTTCCCAGAGTTTCTTTGTCTATGCCCCCATTCAAGATGTTTCTGAATGGTGTGAAGTTGTCCGGTAAGAACGAATGAACTTAATTGGTCCATGGCTGAGAATGAGTTCATTCAAACTTCACTTGTGCTTCACTTCATGTCGTGTTTGGAGCATGAAAGTAATAAACGCTCGCTCGGTTTATAGTTTTTAGTGATTAGTGAAAAAATTGTTTGGATACAAAGTAATCTTTTCGAATATTGTGCACTTGAATCAGTGAATTACCTCAATGGCTATGCAACCTCACAGCAAAAAAAGAGTGTGCTATTATTATGATAGTAAGTACTTCAAAGTTTGTTACCCGCCAATAAATAGATCTCTGTGATAAAATCTGCTTTTTCTAACCTTCAATGACTCATTATGTTTATTTCTCATAAATTACCTATAAATATATTGTTATTTTATAATTTTTTATTGTCACTTGATGGCCAAATTCATCTCAACTTTTTTATGTAATTGTGTTATATGTCATTCCAAAGCGTCTGTACCGCAATCTGCTTTCCTATTGGTTGGAGTGAATTTGTGCTCTTCTCTCTGTAAAAAGTACAGACTGAAATAATGTCAAGCTCGGAAATGAACTAAGTAACAATGGCTTATGAAGTTGAAAATGGTTATTGATGTTTTTGTTAAAGAAATCACTTGAAACTTAATTTTTAGGTGATATTGGGAATTATTACTATGGCCAAGGACATCCTATGAAACCACACCGTATACGTATGACCCATAACTTGTTGTTAAATTATGGTTTATATAGGAAAATGGAAATTTATGTGAGTACTTAAACACATTGGTACCTAGGTAATATAATAGTAATAATTTGCACCATATACTAAATAGAATAAAATAATGATTGATGCAAAAAATGCAAATTTAGTTCTTTCTTTGTAACACATTTTTATGTCAAATATAACGAATTCTGAACATAAACTAGAAGCCCTACATATATTTTCAGCGACCACACAAGGCCACTGCAGATGAGATGACAAAGTTTCATTCAGATGATTACATTCGTTTCTTGAGATCCATCCGGCCAGACAATATGTCAGAATACAATAAGCAGATGCAAAGATGTAAGTATGATGATGTAAGGATGGAAACATAGTAAATGTTTCATGCCAAACTGACATTTCATGATAAGATCAATAAAATATGTAAAGTAAACTTATGCTAATCTCGGTACCATATGTTTGCAGTCAATGTGGGTGAAGATTGTCCAGTGTTTGACGGGCTGTACGAGTTCTGCCAACTGTCTGCAGGGGGCTCTGTGGCTGCAGCTGTTAAATTGAATAAGCAGGTATGGCCTGACACATACAAGACTGTGTTTATGAATCATTTGTGCATCTGTGATTTTTTAATACATTGACATTTTTTTTATCATTAACAATGACCAGTATGTTAAGTGCCATTTCCATTCCATTATACTCAAATTTCCATTATATTCATTAATTAACCAAAATAAAGTACTTCATCACAATCACTACTTTACAGCAGTGCTACTCATTAAGACAGACTTGTGTAATTTTTTATTTTTTTAAATAATGTAGTTATAAATAATGATTAATAGTAATTAATAATGATTTTCATTTTTGCTGCAGTATGTTTAAATTTTCCAGCAAAAATCTAACACAGTCAATTTATTCCAGGCATCAGAAATTTGCATTAACTGGGGAGGTGGCCTGCATCACGCAAAGAAGTCTGAGGCGTCCGGTTTCTGCTATGTGAACGACATAGTCCTGGGCATCCTGGAGCTGCTGAAATACCATCAGAGGGTCCTGTACATAGATATTGATGTCCATCACGGAGATGGGGTTGAAGAGGCTTTTTACACTACTGACAGGGTCATGACTGTGTCCTTCCATAAGTACGGAGAATATTTCCCAGGGACAGGTTAGTGTTGCTTTTATTTTGCTTCTTCTGATTTTGTAAGAAAGGTGCATTCATCATAATTATTGTGGTTGGTATTTTGTACCAAACTGTATTCACTGCTAACTTATTTGTGGTCCATTAGGAGGCAGAATAGAGAGTAATATATTTTTCTTACATAATAATTATTGTTAAAAATCTGGTTGGCATTTAGCATTCAAAAAATCTAAACTTACTATTTGTATTGTGTCAAAACAATCTTTTAGAAAAGGGAAACAAAAGACAAAATTATTTAAGAAGATTAATTTTTGACCTTGAAAGTGAAAACTCAACAAAAAATATTTCACTCCTTTCTTTCTGTACTGCACTAAAAGAGAACTTTATTGGAATAACTTACTAATAAAAATTTCGTAGTACATATTTTAAGAGGGTGTTTGTTTGTAAACAGGTGACTTGCGAGATATCGGCGCGGGTAAAGGCAAATACTACGCGGTGAACATTCCCCTGCGCGACGGCATGGACGACGAGTCGTACGAGTCCATCTTCGTGCCCATCATCTCCAAAGTGATGGAGACCTTCCAGCCCAGCGCTGTTGTGCTGCAGTGCGGTGCAGACTCACTTACCGGTAACACGTTTGAATTAGTTACAACAAGATCAGCACCCTTATGACTTATCTACGATCGTCGATCGTTGTTTCCATGTATGTATATCTAAAATCTAGAATTCAAAAAATATATGGGAAATGGGAATGACATATCAGATTGAAAAATCTAAGAAGATGAGCGAAAAATTGATTTTGTAAATTATCTAGTTTTCTGAAATTTGCTCCATGTTAATGGAATAAGCTATTGATCATTGACAGGATGTGTCTATGACGATAGTAGATAGTGGCTAAGGCAGCAGAGGACAAAACAAGTGCCGACAGCCCTTTAATTGCAACTCCATCTACCGGATACATTGTAGATCTGGCCCACAAAAGAAAGAACTGGTGGCTCCATGTGGTTTTCGAGTTTTTGGAAGACTAAAGAATGTAAATCGCCTAACGTAGAATGAAGTTGAAGTAGAATTTTTACTTTACTGTTTTTTCCATGTTTAGGAGACAGGCTGGGGTGCTTCAACTTGACGGTGCGCGGGCACGGTCGCTGTGTGGAGCTGGTGAAGAGATTCGGTCTACCATTCCTTCTCGTCGGTGGAGGAGGGTATGTATTTTTTGTGATCATCACTATTTTTACTCTGTCATCTCATCACTTTCAAAGTGCCTCAGATTCTAATAGACTTCATATAATATTAATAAGTCTAGTATGGTATTATTACATATCTGATAAAACTTAAACTTTTAAAGGCCTACTTACCTAATCGAGGCCAATTTTGTGGGGCAACAGTGTGGCAAGCTAACAACACACACTCAGCCTCTTTTATTATGGTTTTTTTTTGTTATGTGATGAGGGCTACCTTGTGGATTTTAACAATATGACAATTACGCCTCCTACGATTCGCTGCAACAGCGCTTCGTATGCAGACATGTTTGAAAATGTTCGTGCTCGTACTGCTCTCGTTGTACGCGAGGATAACGCTACGCTTACGCTTACGAGCCGTGTGCGAAAGTGCTTAAATTCCCCAACTTCGAATTCCTGCACCGACGTCACAAGAATCAGTTTAGTGACCGGTTAAGCGGGGTCCAGACATGTATCATTTGCCCGATCCAATCACCGTATCCGTATCGTCGACGCGTATCATGATCGCATATGTGGATATACGTATCATGATACGGGATATCGATATGCCGTTATGATACGGCCCGTCCCATGTCGTGTGGGTTTTTGTCCGTCATCAAAGGTGATACAGATACGTGATCACTACTATTGTGAGGATACGGATACGGAGCAAATCGACGCGTCCACAACTTGATACGGGGATTGATACGTAATATGCTGATACGGTGATCGGATCGGGCAAGTGATACATATCTGGACCCGCCTTTACGTTTGCAACTTGGGCAGCTACACGATCCGCAACGTGTCCCGCTGCTGGACGTACGAGACGTCGGTGGCGCTGGGCGTGGAGATCGCCAACGAGCTGCCGTACAACGACTACTTCGAGTACTTCGGGCCGGACTTCAAGCTGCACATCTCGCCCAGCAACATGTCCAACCAGAACACGCCCGAGTACCTCGACAAGATCAAGAACCGCCTGTTCGAGAACCTGCGCATGCTGCCGCACGCGCCCGGCGTTCAGGTACTACTTTTCTTCGTCTTCTTCTTCTTCTTGACTGCAGTTTCAGGTTTCTTCTTGACTCCATATTCCCTGGTGTCACGTTGACCGTCTCCGATCTACGGTGACGCCGCCGTCTATAGTTCCCAGCCAATGCTTGTTGCAAATAGGAACAGCAGCAACTTCTTGGCTGAAAGAAGTTTAGCATTGTTAGCGTCCAGTATATTATATTTCCCCAGAACGTTGCCACGCTTGCTCATCAGAGCTGGGCAGGAAACAGATCATGTGCATTGGCGTTTCCGCCGCCTCATTGCAGAGTCTGCACATGCCTGTATCCCTCAATTCCAGGTTATTCATGTGCCGATTCAGTCCACAGGGCCGCCTAATATGCACCAATTTTCCTGTTGAGATCCAGGGCTCAGAAGCGGCTTTTCCATTAAAGGATTATTTATTTCAAATTGTAAAAACCTATAACTCAGACCTCGCCGGCCGTGTGAAGGAGTAACAAACAAACTTTCGCCTTTGTAATAGTAGTGTAATGAAAAAAAATCCTTAGACATAAGGATGCCACACTGCAAGACGAGAACAGATACGAATCTGTTCTCGTCTTGCAATGTCCCATGTGAAGTTAACACCATCGTAAGCTAGATAGCGCCATTAGCGTAGGCCACTTGAACTATATTAAGCTATGTTAATGATATTGATGATGTTCAATAAATATTTTTCCATTTTACAGGTGCAAGCGATTCCAGAAGATGCGGTGAACGACGAATCTGAAGACGAGGACAAAGTTGACAAGGACGAGCGACTGCCGCAGAGTGACAAGGTCAGTTCTCTAGAAAAGATGAACCAAGCATCTTGCATATCTTATATTTTTGTTACGGATTTAGATTTTTATGTTATGAAGCTATTATATCATTCTAGTGAACCTATATTGTTCTTGTTTTCTGTCGCCATTTAATTGTTGTCTATAACCATACCAGTTCAGAAAGCCTTTTGAGTTATGACTTCAATTACATCTGGCCTTTATCTTCTCTTGGGTTTATTTTTGGGATAGAAACGTGTGAGCCATTAATTCATCTCTTGGTAATGTGTTCCTGTTAATTGGTTCAGGACAAGCGCATAACGGGCGACGGCGAGCTGTCGGAGTCGGAGGACGAGGGTGACGGGCGGCGCGACAACCGCTCGTACCGCGTGCCGCAGCGCAAGCGGCCGCGCCTCGACAAGGACTCCACGCCCAAGGACGACGGGAAAGGTGTGTGAAACGATTGATTGATGCAGAACCAGCGCATAACGGGCGACGGCGAGCTGTCGGAGTCGGAGGACGAGGGCGACGGGCGGCGCGACAACCGCTCGTACCGCGTGCCGCAGCGCAAGCGGCCGCGCCTCGACAAGGACTCCACGCCCAAGGACGACGGGAAAGGTGTGTGAAACGATTGATTGATGCAGAACCAGCGCATAACGGGCGACGGCGAGCTGTCGGAGTCGGAGGACGAGGGTGACGGGCGGCGCGACAACCGCTCGTACCGCGTGCCGCAGCGCAAGCGGCCGCGCCTCGACAAGGACTCCACGCCCAAGGACGACGGGAAAGGTGTGTGAAACGATTGATTGATGCAGAACCAGCGCATAACGGGCGACGGCGAGCTGTCGGAGTCGGAGGACGAGGGCGACGGGCGGCGCGACAACCGCTCGTACCGCGTGCCGCAGCGCAAGCGGCCGCGCCTCGACAAGGACTCCACGCCCAAGGACGACGGGAAAGGTGTGTGAAACGATTGATTGATGCAGAACCAGCGCATAACGGGCGACGGCAAGCTGTCGGAGTCGGAGGACGAGGGCGACGGGCGGCGCGACAACCGCTCGTACCGCGTGCCGCAGCGCAAGCGGCCGCGCCTCGACAAGGACTCCACGCCCAAGGACGACGGGAAAGGTGTGTGAAACGATTGATTGATGCAGAACCAGCGCATAACGGGCGACGGCGAGCTGTCGGAGTCGGAGGACGAGGGCGACGGGCGGCGCGACAACCGCTCGTACCGCGTGCCGCAGCGCAAGCGGCCGCGCCTCGACAAGGACTCCACGCCCAAGGACGACGGGAAAGGTGTGTGAAACGATTGATTGATGCAGAACCAGTGCATAACGGGCGACGGCGAGCTGTCGGAGTCGGAGGACGAGGGCGACGGGCGGCGCGACAACCGCTCGTACCGCGTGCCGCAGCGCAAGCGGCCGCGCCTCGACAAGGACTCCACGCCCAAGGACGACGGGAAAGGTGTGTGAAACGATTGATTGATGCAGAACCAGCGCATAACGGGCGACGGCGAGCTGTCGGAGTCGGAGGACGAGGGCGACGGGCGGCGCGACACCCGCTCGTACCGCGTGCCGCAGCGCAAGCGGCCGCGCCTCGACAAGGACTCCACGCCCAAGGACGACGGGAAAGGTGTGTGAAACGATTGATTGATGCAGAACCAGTGCATAACGGGCGACGGCGAGCTGTCGGAGTCGGAGGACGAGGGCGACGGGCGGCGCGACAACCGCTCGTACCGCGTGCCGCAGCGCAAGCGGCCGCGCCTCGACAAGGACTCCACGCCCAAGGGCGACGGGAAAGGTGTGTGAAACGATTGATTGATGCAGAACCAGCGCATAACGGGCGACGGCGAGCTGTCGGAGTCGGAGGACGAGGGCGACGGGCGGCGCGACAACCGCTCGTACCGCGTGCCGCAGCGCAAGCGGCCGCGCCTCGACAAGGACTCCACGCCCAAGGACGACGGGAAAGGTGTGTGAAACGATTGATTGATGCAGAACCAGCGCATAACGGGCGCGAGTATACAAAAATATACAGTACCACATAATATAGTAGGCGGAATTTAGTTGAAAATTGGCGGGTTCAAAAATTCAAAAATGGCGACCATCTACGCAGGGTTCAAGTTATATACGCCTATTGTACTTAGCTACTTGTATGAATACTGCACTTAGCTTAGTTTTCTGCTTTATTTGTTGATATATGACCGCCAAGTCTCACACATCACTGTGAACGCATATTCTAAAAAAGATTAATCTTTCAGTATCGACCTTTTAAAACAAACAGTATTTTCCGTTTCCAATTTTTAGAAACGCTTTCTTTTGCAGCTGAAGACGCGAAGGATGACGTGAAAAACGTGAGCAATATGGAAGAGCAGAAGAAGGAGGTGACATCCAACGTGTGATCAACGAGTGATGCAATCAGCTTACAGGCTGTGGTACGGCTCTGTATTAGTCTGTAGCACTAGACTAGTCTACAGTATCTATGAACGTAACGTGCTAAGGTTCCTCCCTTCACTTGTGATTGCGTTTCGAATGTCTTAGGTCCACTTGCACGAAACGAGAGTTAAATATTATTTAAATTTTTGACCCAAGAGTCAACGTCTCTCATTAGACAATTTTGACACCTTACTCTGGGTTAACGTTCTAACTCTGAGTTAACACACACTTACCCAGATCGGCGCAAGTGGGCCTTAAATAAGTTACTATAAAATTCAGTACCATAATGGGTCAATCTAGGCAAAAGCGGCATACAACCCGTTAATGAAATAGAACTGTCATTTTGTTAGTTTTTCGCACATCTCAAACAACGAAACTGTGAGAGAACCAACAAAATGATAATCCTATACATATTTTAAACGGATTGTATGGCCTGTTACTGCATTTAGTTTAGGTAAGAAGACATTAGGTTAACTAATTTTTCACTGAAAAACTTAAAAGTTAGAGAGGTAACATTTTGTAATAATAATAATAATAATCAAAGTTAAGTAAAGCCTGGTTTCCACCAAAGCGGAGCGGAGCTGTGTTTGAGTAACCAATCAGATTTAAATCATTTCGACATCTCGCCTCAGTTTCGAAGATGTCAAAATGACGAAATCTGATTGGTCTCAACACAGCTCCGCTTTGGTGGAAACCGGGCCTTAAGGTCTTTTGTAAATAAATATTTTTTACGAAATGAAATTCTGTAGTAAATAAATCATACTAAAATTATTAATGTGAAAGTTTGTTTGTTGATTGGGTTATGCCAAAGCAGGTTACTCTACACGATTTCGATCATGCACGGAAGTATATTTTGTGTCCCAGCAAACCAGTGATTCGGCCGACAAGTCGCAGGCAATATCTAATTAATTGATAGTAATTTGTGTATTCAATTAACAGATATAACGTGCTGTCTGACGCCTAAAACTTTTGCGACTGAGAGATGATATTTTATTATGACTTGAAACAAATAATCAGCAATACAAAATGTAATCATGAATCATGATTAATTTACGATTAACAATTCCAATTGCACTTGCAGTCCTCCATCATTATTACAGGTTGACTGATCAATTAAATAAAACTGATTCGTTTGCCAATGATATAATTACTAATTACGATTTATCTAAGTATGATAAACATGATCACGACTGTAATTAGTTGCACGAAAAATATCCATGAATAGTTTTTTTGATGAACACATTTTCTTACACTTTAAGTGTAATTTAGGTTAACAAATGTCGATGTTCATATGTGTATCGTGTTAAATAAAAGTTCTCGCAAAAAAAAATATGAGCGAAGCACATTTTTACGCAGTAAGCGCATTTTTAGTGGTGCTACTATCGAACTTGGAGCACTCAAATTGTATTTAACGATATTTTAGAGCTCTCACAGATCTGAATTGGGACAGCACTTCCATGTTCTCGTCTTTTACACATTTTCTAACGCCGTTTAGGATTTGTATAGATTTAGTATACATTTCCTAGGAAATGTGTTGATTACTTGATTACTTGATGTTAAAATTCTCCTTTCACACATTTCCTAAATGAGCCTGGAAATATATACATTTCCTAGGAATTGTATACTTACATTTCCTGGTTTTCACACATTTCCGGTAACAAATGAATTGACAAATCTCTTCACACTTATATTATTATTTCTACCCATATCCTAAAATTACGATTACTTAAAAATCCATAAGTGATATTTCTAGGTTCAGAGGGCTCTTTAAATTTTTGCGAGAACTGTATTCAGTGGATTATGCGATCTCAAATAAACAAATAATTGTTATTGTATGTAATGTACAATGTAATCTATGTCTTATATGTTGTCTGTTTGTGGTCAATGTAGTGATTACATGGGAAAAATGTAATCATGATTAATGATTACATTTGCAAGTCAAATGAGACTGATTGCAATTGGGATCATACTTCATGATTGCATACACCCCTTCTCTATCTGTGCATTTCATCGGGAAAACCTATTTTAGAACCTATTATAAGGTTTACAAATCTCGTAAACTAATTCAATATGTCTAAAGTAGTGATATTGTTTTCCATAAGGAATATATTATTGAAAAGGGCAACAATATTCTTTGCCAATATATAATTTTTTACAGAATTTGTAAACGTAAGTCACCGCCACGCGATGTTATTTTCGTTCGCACAGGCAATATCATATGGTTTTTAGGGTTTCCCTCCATATAGGAACTATTTATGTTGTCCGCGTGTGATCCAGACGTATCATTTCGGAACTTGTATTTTAGAACGCGAGTTGAAAACCTCGTTAGAGTGAGCTAATGCACTCTAACGAATGTCTTATGCTCGTTTTCACCAACATTTTAAGAAACCCCTAAGCGGATAGGTGACAGTTTTCACTTACAACAGCTGACACCTTAGGATTTAGGTGTCTCTTAAAATGTTTGTGCGCGACACTGGCGAAGCAATCTGTGCCCGCTTGGCACAACTGAAAGCCATGAAAAGAGCATTGAATTGTATTGAAAATGTTGGTGAAAACGAGCATTAGTGAATCTATTGAAGAAACGCTGCAATGGCCATGTTCGGCGGGCTTGCTTGCGTTCAAAGCGAATTCGGGCGCAAGCGTTTAATATTTGTGAATCTGATATTCTTTTTTATTTGCTTAAGTCGACATTAATTAATCTTAAATAAGTCTTATTTTTGTATTGTATCTAGAATAAAATTATTAACCCAGCCATCCAGATGTTCTTATATTGTAACTCTGTTTATAATGCTTCAAAGAGTTACGTGAGCTCCTGTTTTCCTAAAAACGTAGTTTTACTACTTAAAACACATTTGTTTTCAGTTCAGCACATCAGTTTATTTGATAACTCGAGCTTATGGGACATGAACTATAAACTGTTTCCTACTTGATGCTAAAAATATCGTTTATGTTCCTAGAATAAGTATGTGACTATTATGATTGACTCGAAATTATCGTGGTTCGCTATTTATTTTAATTATTGGATTTTTAATGATTGAACTTTACTGTTCGTGTGGAACAGAATAGTAGAATGTAAGACTGTAAATATCAAATTTTTATTTGTTGAATACAATAACGTGTCAGAATAATCTTGTATCATTTGTAAATATGCATATCCTGATCCCAAAATCCTAGCACTAGATAGTGTTCAAATCATATTATAAAACTGGAATTAGTTAGAACGGCTTTTCAGTTACGGTTATAAAAATATTTCTCTAACTTTTTTTAACGAAGTCTGCTGAAACAAGCGTTTTGGTTTTCTTTCCTATCTCGCTTCTTACGCTTACTTGTTGTTTCGGTACGCTGTTATCTCTCACGCCTGGCGTATCGCAAATACGCGGACGTGTAGCAAGCCGCATAGTTATTAAATTAAATACAAAACGGTTGGCGCTAGTAATAGCGCCAAGTGTAGGTGCTGTTTATTCTCTTGCACAGAAAAGTCTGACCATAAAAATAAACAAAAGACATCAGCTGGTGAGGTCATCGTACAATTTGTTTAGACTTATTTGTTGCTACGGGTATAGGTTTGATAGGACTTTTTTTAATCATTGATTTTTAAAAAGCACTGCAACTATTTAATTATTTTGTCGGCCCTAAACATGCCACGTTGACACCGCCTTGCAGATTGAGCTTTCGAGTAGGCATAATAAATAAAAGACAAAAAGTGTTGTATAATTATTATAATGTAATTTAAAACAGATTATCACAACGCTCTAGACATAAATTGCACCATAAAATAAACGTACCTAAAATCAGTCTGGTACCAAAGAGCTATACGACATCAAATAAATTGGAATGAATATAAAAATACTATGAAATAATTTAGATCCCTACCACCTACTTTCAATCAATAATATTTTTACGTACATGAAAATTCAATAAAATACAGCCTTATATAGAAAAAGGTAAATGAATAATAATTGATTTTATAATTAATTACTCTAATGAACACTTAAATTTATGGGGCGAGTCTACACTCACTATAAAATATCGCAAAAGTGAACCTTACATGAATGAAAATCGTAAATCCATTATCTCCTTTTGAACTTTATTTAAAATCACACTTGAATAATTTTTTCGAATAACTCATCACTAAACTGTACACGTTATTCGGTAAGGAATGTAAAATTGGAAGATTTCAATGAAAAAAGTATTGAAGAAGATTTTCGTATCATGTTACTACAAATAGATATATTTTACAAATTATGGAACAAATTGTGCGTATTTTTAGGCCTTTAATAATAATAATATGACTAGTAAGACCGATTTTGTTAGATAATATAAATTATTATTGGTTACATTTCTTACATCCAATAAAATAAACAATATGGCACCCCTTCCCATAATCTTTCTCCTTATCTTCGATCTTGCACAGACGGCTAGCTTTTCTATGCACGAGAGAGAGACTGGTGTTTCAAACCATTGGTTATCGTTACAGAATTTGTTAAAATTTCCTTTGACAAGATTTTCAGAAAACTTCCATGTAAACAAGTCTCAGTTACATCACCAAAATAACAAAGTAATATGAGAAAATTTGTGTGATAGGTTTTGTGTATTGTATGTGTGTCCTTTATGTATCAATTTCAAGATAACAAGAATTGAATAACATTCGATTGAACACATACGAGTAAATCACGTTCTCAAACAAATTACAAACATTACCTATAAAAACAAGCAATAAAAAAAAGTTACTTATTCAGTTAAAAATATTTCACAATACATAATTAATTGGCCTACTCCCTGGTCCTGGAACTTAATAAAACTTACTCATCACAGTTACAAAACAAAAAATATCTAACTAGGTTAACTTGGAATTATTATGTATGTATTAGTCAATTCTACTTTACTGTAAATAAGAAGGAAATGCAGATAGCATTTTAGAAAACCAACCAATGAACTGTAACATTGAGCCAATAAATCTGCCAATACAAGGCTATTAGAAAACTAACTACGTAAGGGCCATTTTTGTCTTGCTCACACACATCATGTTAGTGATTTTTTTGCCCATTACTTTTATCGAAATTGAATAAGTACGATAAAAATCCGAGTGCGCTGTGCGATATTTTTAATACGTATTCAATAATTCTGTCTGTAGGTCTGTTTCATAGCGTCCAAATATATTTTTACTATTCTGCGCCGGTATTCAACAAAAAAACTTTTTTTTTATGAAATGAACTGCCTAATTAATGAACTGGCACTTAATTTTAGTAGCGGAATACTAGGCCGAAAGCGTAAAGGTCAGAGTCTGCGTCGATCTTTCAGTAAAGAATAATTATCCTGAAATCAATCCAAACTCCTATTTACATTATATTTTAAATTTACAACCTTTATCGAGACTTTGATGTTGGGTCAAATGAAATGCTATTTGTCATAGATAAATTAAAACCATTACCAGTTGGTAGGAAGAATTTAAGTTAATACAAACAATAGTATATTTGAATAAATAATATTATTTCATTTCATTTGAGAGAGAGAGCGGGTGTGAGTTCAGTACACTTATGCGTCGTACGTTTCGATAAGAACATAATATTATTGATTTTATTGTTATGTGGAGTAGAACTCTGTGTATAGAATCCTGGCAGATTAGCCTACATAGGCCATCAGCTGTGGCCATTTAACCATATCGATTCTTTTTCTATTGTAGAATTATTCCATCTCGCTTCAATAGAGCCCGCCACTTTATTACTTATCTCGCGACAGGTTTGCGACAGACGCAAATCTCGCGACCGTTGCTGTCAAACTTCACTTTTCAAATATTTGTTTAAAAAAAATGTAATTAAAAGTGACATTTGACCAACGAACGTGCGATTTACGCCTGTGCGAGATACGTAATAAGGGGGTTCTAATCTATCTCTACTTGCAACGCTTAGGAGAGCGAATCTAGTATCGTATCTACGAGTTATTCTAACTGGCACAAAAGTGAGCATTGGAGATACAGTCCTTTAAGTGGTAACCCTGCTCAGCGTATCACGTTAATAGTCGCACGTCGCGGGACGCAATCACATCGGCGCTCAGGCTTCCGTGCCTTCTGAAAAGAGAAAAAATATATCAATGGGGGGTTTACACTTTACAGTTACAATTAACTTGACCCAAAATGGCGGCCATCTGCTCAAGTACATCTTATCGCGCGGGGCGTGAAGGGAGTGACAAGCACATACATAAAATTCGGTCTAGTAATATTATTGTGTGAAATACTACAAACGAATTAGTTTTATTGTTGTGATCTATAGTAGTTGACGCCATTTGACGTCTCCCGTCTTCGGATACGAGGGAGCAGGTTGCACTGCAGAGAGCAGAATGGTAGAAAATTTTAAAGATTTAGATATTTGAAACATTACGTAAAACCATCTCGACGCTAAGCGTAAGGAACGGAAAACTAGGCCAAAACCCTCCGACAACTATAACAAGAGAGGTCAGCTGTACTACCGCTCGTGCGATAGGGTTTTCAAAATGTGGTTATGCCAGTCACATCCGTGCGCACGCTAAAACTTAAACCCAGAAGGTGTCGCCATTGTCGAATAGATCATGAAGGACATCATCATTTATACTTACCAGGAGTTAATGGGTGATCTCGCATCATTGAGCCTGAAACATAATAAGTAATATGTTTAAAAAGTACAATATTGTAATAAGATGCACTAGAATAAGAGAAAAGGGCAAGAAAACATGCTATTATTTACATTATTTCTAAAAGACTATTTTATACGCTTCCCATGCATTTTATACATTATTTACAATTATATCTACAACGTTGAGTAATAAGTTTACATAACCAAAAGTGTAAGTTACATTTACAAGAAAATATTAGCTTTGCTTAGCTCAAGCATGGCTGTGGCGTTAAACGTATCTACAATCATACTTGTAATGTTATGTACAGATTGAGCCCCGCGGCCTTTGAACGCATCTCGCGACAAAGGACATGGCCGAAACTTGTATGTCAAACAGTACGTCATATTAAAGCTTATAATTATGTCTTTACAATCGTTTAAGTTTTATGATCTGAAAACTTGCGAGTGACATAATATCAGCATAACAACTTGCAACAAAATGCGCCTAAATAATTTTAATAGCAATGCTTTTTTATTAAAAAATGATGTGTATTGGTTATGAACTAATTATTTTTTTTATATTACAAAGCTTAGAAAATGCGAGTAAACATTTTGAACAGCATTTATTTTATAAAAAAATCATTGCTATTAAATTATTTAGGCGCATTTTGTTGCAAGTTGTTATGCTGATATTATGATGTCTCTCGCAAGTTTTCTGATCATAAAAATTAAACGATAGTAAAGACATAATTATAAGCTTTAATATGACGTACTGTTTGTCAATGGCCATGAATATTTTTTTCGAGGACAGAATCCGGCCATGTCATTTGCAGCACGCGTAAATCTCGCGATCGTTGCTGTCAAACGTCACTCTTGCAATATTGGTGCCAAATCTTTATGGAAAATTTCTAATCTACGCGTCTTAAAAAAATGCTATCCTTTTTAAAATGCTCCTAACTAGTGCTAGGAGCATTTTTAGACGCGTCAAATTAGTTTAGGTTTTTGGCACAACAGAATTGACACCAATATATCATTAAACGAAAAGTGATGTTTGACAGCAACGATTGTGAGATTTATGCCTGTCGCAAAGTTGTCGTGAGTTACGTAATAAGGGCGCCGGTTGTATAAGAAAATGGTATTTGTAGAAACGTAGTTTTTTTTTAGATTAGACGATCTCTTCATACAATTTCATTTGGTAAACAACAAATTCTGCCTTTTAATTCGCTTTAGAGACGATAGAAGCTCTGAAGAAGCGAAAACATCGACTTTAAAAAAAATTAAATGCTAAGTACTTGTACTTGAAACAAAAATGTGCATACTCTACATAACTTCACAAATATAATATGGTACCTACTTAACTCAGCTCCAAGTTTTTGAAAGGATTATTAACTATTTAATAAGAACTCCCAATCTAAAACTTAGACTATGTAGTATGTACACATAGACAGGTCGACAGGTCACAGAATGATTTCTACACTATAAGAATTTGAAAATTTAGATCCGCAAACAAAACTACTGGTGAATTAGAATGTATAAAGATTAGAGTATACAGATGAAAAAATTCTTCACCAAATAATCGTTTTACAATGTTAACAATTCGGTTTTAGAGTCTCTAAAGGCGCGTTTTAATTATTGTCTCACAACGGTAAATGTGGAAAGAAGAAATACAGGGAAGGTAACAGAAGTCTACTGCTACCCCTTTCCAAACGTTCGGTTGTGAAAGGGATATCATTTTATATGCATTCGTTTTTATAGACTTTAAAACCAAACTATGTTACATATTATCTAGACATAGTTTACACATAACAATATTTTAACTCCGATGCTCGAAAACAGGAAAACATGACGTTTGAGAGAGTGAGTGAGCGGACTCCTCAGCTGAGCAGTTTGCTAGGTGTACTAATTATATTTTATAATACACACTTAGGAAATTATTCCCATAAATTTAAATATGCATCAAAATTTCACTCGCGGTGGGACTCGAACCCTCGTCCCCCAGCTATCGCGGCTGGGTGCTCAACCAACTGAGCTACGCCAGACTGTCTCACCACGACGAAATTCGGATGCATATTGTTTTTCGTTCTTGGGCAGAACTAACGCTATCTATTGTGAAAACTTTACAGTTTTTCAAAGTTTAAATTTATTGCTAGGTGTAAACTAGACCCTGCGAGCAACACGTAAAGCGAGAAGCGTACCTAGTAAGCGGACGACACATAGCAGGCCCAGTGCACGTGCGCGCTGCGGTACGGCTCAGTAAAGAATAGCGTGTGAAATGTTACTGGTTAGTGCGGCGCCGGGGGTGATGCCCACGATGCTGCCGCCCACGCACGCCTCCACGCCCTCTGTTAACACCACCACCGCTCGACGTTAGCGCAACAAACTATACGACCCACTGATCTCTATTACACTGGAACACACAGTCTGTATAATTTACAGTACATTTTTTTGTGCCGATTTGAAGCGTTCCCCTCGAAGGTCTACGGTACTAAATTGACATTTGTTGCTCGTGAATGTCGTTTTGAATGGCAAAAATACGTAAGTAATATTTACGTTGACAGTGTGAAGTCCAGCGTACTATGTAGTTATAATAGAGGTCAGTGATACAACCACATATCCAACTTTATTTATTAACTTTATTGGAACTCATGGCCGAAATTAACAACCCATCCTATCTAGAGTTGCCTTATCCGAAATAGAAAGACATAAGCTCCATATAAGTTGTTTCTGATAGTATAAATCACGAGTTATTAATTTCAGTCAATTGAGCAAAAATAGCGATTCGGTTTTAGAGTAAAAAATATAGTGGATCTAAAAAGTAATACTATCCCTTTCAAAGCCGCCTCGTGAGAAGGGCTGGCACTAGTCTTTAGAAATAGTGCTATCGCTTTCCAGGGATTTGATTATGTAACTAATTTTAGAGCCGCTAAAAATATAAAACCACATCGCTACCATTATATTCTGCTTAGAAAGTGTGCGATTTATCTTCGATGAAGATGTTTCATAATTGATGAATGAATCTAAAACAGAAATGGCGAATGGCGAAGACATTTCAAGATTTATATCAATATAGCATTTTGATAGAATATAAGTTAAACGAGTTAGCAGTTAATGACATTAAAATCCTTAATATTTGTGATTTAATGACAATTGACAACCAAATTTAAGGAAAGTCTGAGGATGCCCGTGACATTTGCCCCTTTACGATGACGATAATGTAATGAAATGACTAAACTAAATGAAAAATGTACGGGAAATATTATGGAATCTTTAATCAATGGTGGTTTTATTACGCTACAGTGTATTTAGTGCAAAGTAAAATTAATTTCATTAGTCACATACTTTTCCTACTTTCAAATAATAATCATCATAGATAGAGTTCCAACTCCTGTAACGCGACATGACATTTTATCGAACATGAATAATAATTCAATATCGTACGCTTAACGTTTTTGTGTACGCATGTCCAAAAATTAAGAAAGGAATAATAGAGACTTCTCTGGGATAGTTGACATGGGCCGTTCAAACAAGCGAGCCCGCTTTCGATTTCTAGGTCGAGCAAGATTGAGAATTTATAAATTTTACTAGCAAACCCGGCGAATTCCGTTTCGCCACCAGGTGGCTTCGTTTCATGTAACATTTTTTTTTAATTTTTCCCGAATTTTCTTTGCTATAAACCTCACGGAGCCCGAGACCTTTCCAACGAATGCAAAACCGTGGAAATCGGTTCGTGCGTTCTGGAGTTATAGCGTCAGGAAGGAAAACCCGACTTATTTTTATATAGTAGATTACTTTACGTTGGAAAAAATGCGTTGCCGGCTCTTAAGGACTTTTGTTTATCCACACCTTGATAACCCTATGCTTTGAGGGAACACAAATTATTATTATTAATATGTATGTAGACACTCTGGTTTTCTCTTGTTACCTCGGATATGAGAATCCTTCGAATATCCGTGTTGTAGACAAAGTGTAGTTGGTGAAGTGATTGTGAAGGGTGTGTAACAGTATATGGACGTGTAAAAAAGCGGTGCGCATGCGTGCGGCGGTGTACGGTGTACGGTGTACCTGTGGTGCAGAGCGCCGCGTTGTCCGCGTTGACGCCGGCCACGGACCACGGCCGCGCCTTGCCGCCCGCGCGCGCGCAGCCGTTGCCTACCCACACACGCCACAGCTCTTAGCGCCCTCCCTCGCACCACACCTCACACTCGAGTGAGCCTTAGCTACTGCTACTTGCAATTGTATACTCGTATGCCACCCGAAGATTGTAAACTTCGTTAGATTATAATCTAACTCGCGAGATTGTAAACTATTAGATAATCTTTATCTCGAGTTTGTAAACTGTTAGATTATATTAATCTATCTCGCGAGATTGAAAGCTGTTAGATTATACTCTATCTCGCGAGATTTTAAAATGTTAACAGATTCTAATCTACCGAAAGTAAATTCGTAAATTGTAACGGTTCACCGTAACATATACAGCTTACAAATTAACGAATTTACTTTCGGTAGATTAGAATCTGTCGAAGTGAAACCGTTAAATTGCGAAAGATTTACGTTTAAGCAGTATGTTAACTCTATATGGCTCACAATCTTTTAACAGTTTACAATCTCGTAAGATAGAAAAATATCTCCTTGCCAAAATAGTTTCCAACGTACATTGTACAGTCCCCGCCCTCGGTGATTCGTGAAGTTTAACTTCACGAATCACCTTATTAAGTGTATTACTTCAATTTAGAAGACTAACGTTAGATTAAATAGTTAAGGCTCACTTGGGTTTCTTAAGCACGTCCCAGACACATTGAAAAGTGATATTCACAAATTCTTAAGCAATAATGGAATAGCGGTGGGATAGTTAAACTCTGTTTCTTTTTTTCCTAGAATGTTCAAATTACTGATGACAAAGAAAAACAAAATCGAGTCTTACAATTTCAACGATTTACCACGTAATTGTAAATATTCTTCGTAGAGATGGAATGTAATATTTTAGTGTATAGTCGTGGAATGAAAAGGTTCGTCACCTTAGTGTCGATTTTCGCTTGCACTAGTTCTGCTAGATTCTATAATGTCAACATACCAAAACAATCGACTAGTGCAAAGAATCTGTTTGAGAATTGACGAACCTTTTCGTTCCCTTACTGTACGTTAGAATTTCTGGGACGTGCGTATACTTCCGCTGAGGCGTTAGCGTACACAAACAGTATTCACACATCTATGGGACACACGCGGACGTATTTAGGCATAGAATACAAAGTTAAAGCGATTGTGCGCATTATACAACGGCCGCTAAGAGATTGCGTTGCTGACTGTTCGAAAATAACTTTTTAATTTAAAATAATATTTTTAAATAATATTTTAAAATAATTATTTATTGAAAAAATTTTTGTGGAATTTACTCGTAATTAATTTTTTATATGTTCAACAAATATTATGATAAATGCCGGTTCCTCAATATTCTATCTATCTTCCATCAGCGCTACTAGAGATATCTAATTTGGCATTAGCTCCATACAAGTTATGTCAAAATTTCTATCTCTAGTAAGGCAAACCATGGATAGATTGAATATTGGGAACCCGCAAGAGTATACCGTAGCTTCATAACTAATTATTTATAGGGAATGAAATTAATAACAACATGATTTTATGATGTTATGAACTGCTTGTAATCTCAGGAAACAAATCTCTCATTGGCCGTACCTTAGGGAATAGTGCTGCGAATAAAGGATATTTTATTGTTATTTTATTTAGTTAAATAAGGGGATAAAGCTTGCTCCAAGCATCCCATAGTAAATTACATCTTTATAGACCAATCATATTTTAAGAAAGAGATTGAACTTAACATTTTAAGTACTATACTCACACACAAATAATAGTTACACAAATTACGAGTATAATATACTCGTAATTTTACTATTATTTACTTACTATTATTTTATAATTTTACTATCATTTATTGTACTTAAGTAATAATTTTCATTCTTCTATAAGTTTGAAAGCTTTAATGCAAAATAACTATGTGTCTATGCATACTTAATTTCTTGATACCACTCGTGTAACTTATTGCTTCTGATCTAATTAGAGGAACTGTGTCTACCTACTATAATAAGTGATAATTGATTTATCTTGTTACCTAAGCTAGGCTAAGCTTGGAAGCTCACTCTGAACCAATAAGCTATGCCTTACAGTAATCATACAATTCTTCCAAAAAGTTTTACAGCTTTACAAGCAAACCTGTAACAGTAAATATCTTCTGATGAAACTCCGGCGCTGGAGCGAAACGTCGGTAAGACAATAAGTTTTTGGAAGAATTGTGTGATATTGTGAGGTGCAAACAGATCTACCCGATATTGCGAAGTACAGCATTATAATCTAGTTGTAGTTCATCGATCAGCGTGGACTTCCGAACTTCCTGCTTCAATCCAACTATGTTTGTTGAAGCTTACTCATAGTGGACGTGGGCCTTTATGATAATAATTCTAGAACTTAGCCACTTGCCGCGTGTTCAGAGCGAACTACAAGTTCAAAACGATCTACTTGTAATCTCAGGCGTGTCCGCAAGCAGTGAGTTCACACGACAACCAACTGTGTGTCAGATATCTCATGTTACCCATGGTGTTGACGTTGTCGGACGAGCGAGACGGCGGCGGCGTGCTCGGCGCCGCTTTGGAGCCCACGTTGTCGGAAGACTTGCATCGAGACACTTCTGAAATGTAATAAAAATATATCAAATTAATGCTAACTCGTACATAATCTATGACTGTTGTCTAAAAAAGCAATGACTTTATAACTGAACTTACCGCATTCTAATAGCACGGGCGTACTCTCGCCTGACGTTACGCTATACCTGAAGCAACAACATTTATTTATCAAACACACAGGAAGTATTGTAATCCTAAGATTAAAGTTTATTCATAGGTATCATAGACTACAAGTGAAGCGAGTGAAGCGAACGCGACGTGAGCGGAGTGCGCGCCGGCAGCGACGACGCCTCTTCACTGACAGCACGAGCTAGCTGCACTCACATGGTGTCGTCCCTGCGCAGCGTCGGCGAGTGCCGGGCGGGCGAGGGCGAGGCCGGGGAGGCGGGCGACGCCGACGCGAGCGACGACAGCGAGTGAAGCGAGCGCGACGTGAGCGGAGTGCGAGCTGACAGCGACGACGCCTCTTCACTGACAGCGCGAGCTAGCTGCACTCACATGGTGTCGTCCCTGCGCAGCGTCGGCGAGTGCCGGGCGGGCGAGGGCGAGGCCGGGGAGGCGGGCGACGCCGACGCGAGCGACGACAGCGAGTGAAGCGAGCGCGACGTGAGCGGAGTGCGCACCGACAGCGACGACGCCTCTTCACTGAAAGCGCGAGCTATAGCTGCACTCACATGGTGTCATCCCTGCGCAGCGTCGGCGAGTGCCGGGCGGGCGAGGGCGAGGCCGGGGAGGCGGGCGACGCCGACGCGAGCGACGACAGCGAGTGAAGCGAGCGCGACGTGAGCGGAGTGCGAGCTGACAGCGACGACGCCTCTTCACTGACAGCGCGAGCTAGCTGCACTCACATGGTGTCGTCCCTGCGCAGCGTCGGCGAGTGCCGGGCGGGCGAGGGCGAGGCCGGGGAGGCGGGCGACGCCGACGCGAGCGACGACAGCGAGTGAAGCGAGCGCGACGTGAGCGGAGTGCGCACCGACAGCGACGACGCCTCTTCACTGAAAGCGCGAGCTAGCTGCACTCACATGGTGTCGTCCCTGCGCAGCGTCGGCGAGTGCCGGGCGGGCGAGGGCGAGGCCGGGGAGGCGGGCGACGCCGACGCGAGCGACGACAGCGAGTGAAGCGAGCGCGACGTGAGCGGAGTGCGCACCGACAGCGACGACGCCTCTTCACTGAAAGCGCGAGCTAGCTGCACTCACATGGTGTCATCCCTGCGCAGCGTCGGCGAGTGCCGGGCGGGCGAGGGCGAGGCCGGGGAGGCGGGCGACGCCGACGCGAGCGACGACAGCGAGTGAAGCGAGCGCGACGTGAGCGGAGTGCGCACCGACAGCAACGACGCCTCTTCACTGAAAGCGCGAGCTAACTGCACTCACATGGTGTCGTCCCTGCGCAGCGTCGGCGAGTGCCGGGCGGGCGAGGGCGAGGCCGGGGAGGCGGGCGACGCCGACGCGAGCGACGACAGCGAGTGAAGCGAGCGCGACGTGAGCGGAGTGCGCGCCGACAGCGACGACGCCTCTTCACTGACAGCGCGAGCTAGCTGCACTCACATGGTGTCGTCCCTGCGCAGCGTCGGCGAGTGCCGGGCGGGCGAGGGCGAGGCCGGGGAGGCGGGCGACGCCGACGCGAGCGACGACAGCGAGTGAAGCGAGCGCGACGTGAGCGGAGTGCGCGCCGACAGCGACGACGCCTCTTCACTGACAGCGCGAGCTAGCTGCACTCACATGGTGTCGTCCCTGCGCAGCGTCGGCGAGTGCCGGGCGGGCGAGGGCGAGGCCGGGGAGGCGGGCGACGCCAACGCGAGCGACGACAGCGAGTGAAGCGAGCGCGACGTGAGCGGAGTGCGCGCCGACAGCGACGACGCCTCTTCACTGACAGCGCGAGCTAGCTGCACTCACATGGTGTCGTCCCTGCGCAGCGTCGGCGAGTGCCGGGCGGGCGAGGGCGAGGCCGGGGAGGCGGGCGACGCCGACGCGAGCGACGACAGCGAGTGAAGCGAGCGCGACGTGAGCGGAGTGCGCGCTGACAGCGACGACGCCTCTTCACTGCCCGGCGGCGTGCGGCAAGTTCGCCAGAACTCATCTAGCCCTGTAATTGGGTTCTTCAGTTTTAGAAGTGTTTAAAAAAATGAGCGCACCAAAGATCATCAACAAAGTGTGGGCTTTACCTTCGTCTATATCTTGAGACTGGTCTGTGACTGGTCGCGTAGGCGCTCTCGTTTTGACTCTTCTTGGTCGACCTGTAAAAACGTCGACATAATATTATAATTAAATTATCAATGTCATCATCTCGTGTGAACATCGAACATGATGTTATCGTAACCTAACAGGAGCTGTGTGATACTAGTGGTACCTTTGATGAGGTGCCGCAGCGTGTGCGCGGGCAGGTCGGCCAGCGCGTCGGCCGCCTCGCCGTGCAGCGGCGGCAGCGACAGCATCTCGTTGCTGCTGCACTGCTGCTGCTCGGTCACGGACTGTGTGATGCTGGTGGTACCTTTGACGAGGTGCCGCAGCGTTTGCGCGGGCAGGTCGGCCAGCGCGTCGGCCGCCTCGCCGTGCAGCGGCGGCAGCGATAGCATCTCGTTGCTGCTGCTCGGTCACGGACTGTGTGATGCTTATGGTACCTTTGACGAGGTGCCGCAGCGTGTGCGCGGGCAGGTCGGCCAGCGCGTCGGCCGCCTCGCCGTGCAGCGGCGGCAGCGACAGCATCTCGTTGCTGCTGCACTGCTGCTGCTCGGTCACGGACTGTGTGATGCTGGTGGTACCTTTGACGAGGTGCCGCAGCGTGTGCGCGGGCAGGTCGGCCAGCGCGTCGGCCGCCTCGCCGTGCAGCGGCGGCAGCGACAGCATCTCGTTGCTGCTGCTCGGTCACGGACTGTGTGATGCTGGTGGTACCTTTGACGAGGTGCCGCAGCGTGTGCGCGGGCAGGTCGGCCAGCGCGTCGGCCGCCTCGCCGTGCAGCGGCGGCAGCGACAGCATCTCGTTGCTGCTGCACTGCTGCTGCTCGGTCACGGACTGTGTGATGCTGGTGGTACCTTTGACGAGGTGCCGCAGCGTGTGCGCGGGCAGGTCGGCCAGCGCGTCGGCCGCCTCGCCGTGCAGCGGCGGCAGCGACAGCATCTCGTTGCTGCTGCACCGCTGCTGCTCGGCCACGGACTGTGTGATGCTGGTGGTACCTTTGACGAGGTGCCGCAGCGTGTGCGCGGGCAGGTCGGCCAGCGCGTCGGCCGCCTCGCCGTGCAGCGGCGGCAGCGACAGCATCTCGTTGCTGCTGCACTGCTGCTGCTCGGCCACGGACTGTGTGATGCTGGTGGTACCTTTGACGAGGTGCCGCAGCGTGTGCGCGGGCAGGTCGGCCAGCGCGTCGGCCGCCTCGCCGTGCAGCGGCGGCAGCGTCAGCATCTCGTTGCTGCTGCACTGCTGCTGCTCGGCCACGGACTGTGTGATGCTGGTGGTACCTTTGACGAGGTGCCGCAGCGTGTGCGCGGGCAGGTCGGCCAGCGCGTCGGCCGCCTCGCCGTGCAGCGGCGGCAGCGACAGCATCTCGTTGCTGCTGCACTGCTGCTGCTCGGCCACGGACTGTGTGATGCTGGTGGTACCTTTGACGAGGTGCCGCAGCGTGTGCGCGGGCAGGTCGGCCAGCGCGTCGGCCGCCTCGCCGTGCAGCGGCGGCAGCGACAGCATCTCGTTGCTGCTGCACTGCTGCTGCTCGGCCACGGACTTGGGCCGCACGCGCCGCCCGCGCTCGCGCCGCCGGCACCCCAGCGGCGTCGCCTACAACGTACTCGCTAGCTTAGATCATACACCTGTATCACTGAACACATGCAAAATAATTTAAAGACGAACTACAGAATGGCAGTAAGCCGGTGGTTCGGAATCGAATAAGTTTAAAGATACAAAATTATCTCATCTGATCTCACAACTACTGTACAGTAGCAAATAGCAATATGCCTAATGTTAGAATTTTCAGTATGGAAAAAGGGTTTTTTTTAAGTGTCGCAATTTGATTACATTTTCTGTACAGAATATTAATTTTTGTCTTACCAAATTCAAGTAATCCAATTTCTGTGATAGCGTGAAATAATAACAAATCATATAAGTAACCAATGAAAAAAATATTATTCTGACAAGGCTTAGAATGAATGTGGTCAGTCGTGGAATTAACTCATAATTATTACATTCTCTCCTTATTTAACTTTACAAAAGCGTCTTCCCGTCAATTTTAACTAACCTTGTTTATTTTCAGCCTTAATTAATTATTATCTATCGTGATCCTTTCCCAAGTCTTGACTGAGAAAATAGACGGTCTTACGAAGTGAGAACGGGCCGTTAAATATGGCGGGTAGATTCTTATTTATAAGATGTAACATAGGGTAACGTGTTTGCAAACGTTAGTTAAAGCAACGAGATCTTAGTAAATAAATAAATAAATAAATAAATAGAGGACAACATTACATACATTGCTCCGATCCCATAGTAAGTAGCTCATGCACTTGTGTTATGGAAATCAGAAACAACGAAGGTACCACAACACCCAGACCCGAGACAATGTAGAAAACTTATTTTCCTACATTGCCCCGACCGGGGATCGAGATGACCACTCAACCACGGAGGTCGTCTAAGTAGGTTTAAAAGAGAGATAGAGAGATATAATTACCCCGGAGTGCGATATAGGCGATAGCAGGTCTGGCATGTCGGGGTCGACGCTGGGCCCGCGCTCGCTGTCGCCCTCCACGCTCTCGCACGCCGACAGCGCCAGCCGCTCCACGGCCTCACTGCCACACACGCACCATGTTACGTACCCCGGAGTGCGATATAGGCGAGAGCAGGTCGGGCATGTCGGGGTCGACGCTGGGCCCGCGCTCGCTGTCGCCCTCCACGCTCTCGCACGCCGACAGCGCCAGCCGCTCCACGGCCTCACTGCCACACACGCACCATGTTACGTACCCCGGAGTGCGATATAGGCGAGAGCAGGTCGGGCATGTCGGGGTCGACGCTGGGCCCGCGCTCGCTGTCGCCCTCCACGCTCTCGCACGCCGACAGCGCCAGCCGCTCCACGGCCTCACTGCCACACACGCACCATGTTACGTAGGTACCCCGGAGTGCGATATAGGCGAGAGCAGGTCGGGCATGTCGGGGTCGACGCTGGGCCCACGCTCGCTGTCGCCCTCCACGCTCTCGCACGCCGACAGCGCCAGCCGCTCCACGGCCTCACTGCCACACACGCACCATGTTACGTACCCCGGAGTGCGATATAGGCGAGAGCAGGTCGGGCATGTCGGGGTCGACGCTGGGCCCGCGCTCGCTGTCGCCCTCCACGCTCTCGCACGCCGACAGCGCCAGCCGCTCCACGGCCTCACTGCCACACACGCACCATGTTACGTACCCCGGAGTGCGATATAGGCGAGAGCAGGTCGGGCATGTCGGGGTCGACGCTGGGCCCGCGCTCGCTGTCGCCCTCCACGCTCTCGCACGCCGACAGCGCCAGCCGCTCCACGGCCTCACTGCCACACACGCACCATGTTACGTAGGTACCCCGGAGTGCGATATAGGCGAGAGCAGGTCGGGCATGTCAGGGTCGACGCTGGGCCCACGCTCGCTGTCGCCCTCCACGCTCTCGCACGCCGACAGCGCCAGCCGCTCCACGGCCTCACTGCCACACACGCACCATGTTACGTACCCCGGAGTGCGATATAGGCGAGAGCAGGTCGGGCATGTCGGGGTCGACGCTGGGCCCACGCTCGCTGTCGCCCTCCACGCTCTCGCACGCCGACAGCGCCAGCCGCTCCACGGCCTCACTGCCACACACGCACCATGTTACGTACCCCGGAGTGCGATATAGGCGAGAGCAGGTCGGGCATGTCGGGGTCGACGCTAGGCCCGCGCTCGCTGTCGCCCTCCACGCTCTCGCACGCCGACAGCGCCAGCCGCTCCACGGCCTCACTGTCACACACGCACCATGTTACGTACCCCGGAGTGCGATATAGGCGAGAGCAGGTCGGGCATGTCGGGGTCGACGCTGGGCCCACGCTCGCTGTCGCCCTCCACGCTCTCGCACGCCGACAGCGCCAGCCGCTCCACGGCCTCACTGCCACACACGCACCATGTTACGTACCCCGGAGTGCGATATAGGCGAGAGCAGGTCGGGCATGTCGGGGTCGACGCTAGGCCCGCGCTCGCTGTCGCCCTCCACGCTCTCGCACGCCGACAGCGCCAGCCGCTCCACGGCCTCACTGCCACACACGCACCATGTTACGTACCCCGGAGTGCGATATAGGCGAGAGCAGGTCGGGCATGTCGGGGTCGACGCTGGGCCCACGCTCGCTGTCGCCCTCCACGCTCTCGCACGCCGACAGCGCCAGCCGCTCCACGGCCTCACTGCCACACACGCACCATGTTACGTACCCCGGAGTGCGATATAGGCGAGAGCAGGTCGGGCATGTCGGGGTCGACGCTGGGCCCACGCTCGCTGTCGCCCTCCACGCTCTCGCACGCCGACAGCGCCAGCCGCTCCACGGCCTCACTGCCACACACGCACCATGTTACGTACCCCGGAGTGCGATATAGGCGAGAGCAGGTCGGGCATGTCGGGGTCGACGCTAGGCCCGCGCTCGCTGTCGCCCTCCACGCTCTCGCACGCCGACAGCGCCAGCCGCTCCACGGCCTCACTGTCACACACGCACCATGTTACGTACCCCGGAGTGCGATATAGGCGAGAGCAGGTCGGGCATGTCGGGGTCGATGCTGGGCCCACGCTCGCTGTCGCCCTCCACGCTCTCGCACGCCGACAGCGCCAGCCGCTCCACGGCCTCACTGCCACACACGCACCATGTTACGTACCCCGGAGTGCGATATAGGCGAGAGCAGGTCGGGCATGTCGGGGTCGACGCTAGGCCCGCGCTCGCTGTCGCCCTCCACGCTCTCGCACGCCGACAGCGCCAGCCGCTCCACGGCCTCACTGCCACACACGCACCATGTTACGTACCCCGGAGTGCGATATAGGCGAGAGCAGGTCGGGCATGTCGGGGTCGACGCTGGGCCCGCGCTCGCTGTCGCCCTCCACGCTCTCGCACGCCGACAGCGCCAGCCGCTCCACGGCCTCACTGCCACACACGCACCATGTTACGTACCCCGGAGTGCGATATAGGCGAGAGCAGGTCGGGCATGTCGGGGTCGACGCTGGGCCCGCGCTCGCTGTCGCCCTCCACGCTCTCGCACGCCGACAGCGCCAGCCGCTCCACGGCCTCACTGCCACACACGCACCATGTTACGTACCCCGGAGTGCGATATAGGCGAGAGCAGGTCGGGCATGTCGGGGTCGACGCTGGGCCCGCGCTCGCTGTCGCCCTCCACGCTCTCGCACGCCGACAGCGCCAGCCGCTCCACGGCCTCACTGCCACACACGCACCATGTTACGTACCCCGGAGTGCGATATAGGCGAGAGCAGGTCGGGCATGTCGGGGTCGACGCTGGGCCCGCGCTCGCTGTCGCCCTCCACGCTCTCGCACGCCGACAGCGCCAGCCGCTCCACGGCCTCACTGCCACACACACACGCACAATTGTTAAGTACAACATATAAAGGATCATTGTGAGAAGCATACTTTTTATACTAATTATCGTCTTTTTGATTGTTTTACACAAAAATAAGTTTGAAACTGCACTGTTTCACAATAGATGGCGCCAGTTCTGCCTAAGAACTCAACATTACGAATCGAAATTTCATTGTGGAGGGATGTGGCTCGTATGGCTCAGTTGGAAGAGCGCCCATCCGCGATAGTTAGATAGGGAGGCACGGGTTCAAATCCCGCTGCGAATGAAATTTTGATTCGTATTTAAATTTATAAGCATACTTTTTAATTTGTAAATGGCGCTAATGTAAGCGACAACATTATGTGCTGTCAGCAGTACCGTAATGTTGAGGGCGGTAAAGACGCAATAATTGAGAAATTTTGGCTTCAACATACGTCACATATTTCTCGTCCTCTTAGTGTAGCGTACTTCGTCAATGCATACAATGTACATGTATGCAGTGAACAGGGAAGGAGAACTGTCTAATATACGGGACGTTGCCAAGTTGAACGTCTGCAGCTACGTGCGTTTGTAGCAACTCGACAACACCTGCTTATTCGCTTGGCAGTGCGAGAAAACATGGTAAGAAAACCGGCACACCTGAGAGTAATTCTCGAAATTTCTAGTTTCGGCCGAGAAACTTCTGTTCATCACAAAAGGATCTATCTATACGTACCTTTTTTAACCGACTTCAAAAAAGGGAGGAGGTTCTCAATTCGTCGGAATCTTTTTTTTTTTTTTTCTATGTATGTTCACCGATTACTCCAAGACGCGTGGACCGATTTGAAAAATTCTTTTTTTGTTTAAGAGGGTTTTGTTTCAAGATGGTCCCATTTTAATCAGGTCAGGATCTGATGATGGGATCCTGGAGAAATCGAGGGAACTCTTCAAATTTTATATGGACACATGAAACTATTTGAGTATTATTAGAAAGGGTAATATTTTCCAAGTTGTCCTATGGTCATCAGGTCAGGATCTGATCATGGGATCTTGGTGAAATCGAGGGAACTCTTCAAATTTTGCTAGTATACTTGAAGCGAGTTGGGTATTTTATATAGTTACTGGTGCATTTGCTAGCAGATACTGATTTGATGTCAGGTCATCAAGTCAAGGTCTGATGATGGGATCTTGGTGAAATTGAGGGATCTCTTCAGATTTTATGAACACACCTCAAGCGATTTGGGTATTTTTACAACGTCTTGTGCATTTTATTGTTTTCCACTAAAAAGTAAAAAATAAAAATGGGAAATGCTTTCCAAAAAACCAACTTCAAATGCCACTACAAAGAGTGAAATAATTTTTATTTAAATTTTAGGTACCTACACCAATTCGAAGTCGGGCGATTGTCTATGACTTCTTCGTCATTTCTTCGCACATCAAGTAAGTAAGAAGACTATTAGGGATTGTATGAAACATTGCCCGACTTCGAATTGGTGTAGGTACCTAAAATTTAAATAAAAATTATTTCACTCTTTGTAGTGGCATTTGAAGTTGGTTTTTTGGAAAGCATTTCCCATTTTTATTTGGTATTAGCAATTAATTGAAGTTAACCTCAAAAAATAAGAGTTAAGTTTAGGGTTCGGTAAAAAAAGTGATTTGAAGTGGTTTGACTTTTTCTGATAATGTACGGAACCCTCGGTGCGCGAGTCTGACTCGCACTTGGCAGATTTTATTATTTATCGGCGCGGCTGTGTGTGTGTGTGTGTATCGGGCGGTGTGCGAGTGTGCGCTAACTTGAGCAGGTCCTGCAGCGTGGCGTTGCAGGGCGCCATGGCGTCGCGCACGGCCTGCAGCGTCACCAGCTCGCCGCCGCACGCGCCGCCGCCCATCGCCGCGAACACCTCGCTGCAGCGCTGCCGACAACATCCACACATATTAGGATACCAGGCACCGCGCCCGCGCTCGTCGTATCGCGTCAGTACGGTTCGCAGTCGACAGTGTAATCTAATAGTAATAGCATCGAATACTGAACACAGGCTGCAGACACAGTTACCTGCAGGTACTGGTGCAGCAGGTGGTGCGCGGCGGCGGCGGCGCGCTCGGTGGCGGCGGGCAGCGGCGGCGGCGGCAGCGCGGCGGCCGCCTGCGCCGCGAGCGCCGCCGCCGCCTCGCCGCCCGCCCCGTGCTGTTGTTGATAGCTACAGACACAGTTACCTGCAGGTACTGGTGCAGCAGGTGGTGCGCGGCGGCGGCGGCGCGCTCGGTGGCGGCGGGCAGCGGCGGCGGCGGCAGCGCGGCGGCCGCCTGCGCCGCGAGCGCCGCCGCCGCCTCGCCGCCCGCCCACGCGCGCTCCAGCGCCAGTGCGCGCACGCGCCCGCACTGCCCCGTGCTGTTGTTGCTCGATAATCTACAAACACAAGGACGTAGACAACTATGATATATACATTCAAGTGGAGATGGAACGAACAATAGGAACGAATACTGAAATCTCAAATAACAGAGAGCAAGGAGAACGGTCTTATCGTTGACCTCAATACCTCTTATCTTCAACACTCTATAAAAAATTAGACATCGAGACAGGCACCTCTCGTGCAGCTCCCTCCACAGCGTGGCGACCCGCTCGGACGCGCCGCGGCCGCCCGCCGCCGCGTCGCAGCCGGGGAACTCCACGCGCCGTACGCTGACCGACCTGCGCAGCGCCGTCGCTATGTCCGTCAGCCCTGGCATTCATAAACATACATGATAATATTAAATTTAATAGTGGATCAGAGTTTAGACCCCCATGAAACAACTTAAAATAATTCAAACCAGTCGCCGTGCACTGCCCAGCCTAGTGCGTTCAGAAGACAATGTAATTTCAACACTTACCTTGCAAGCTGAACGCGTTTCTGTCTATGTACAGAGCGTGTAGCGTGCAGTTGCACTGTATAACGCCTTGGCCAACAGGCTCGCGTCCCCGTCCAAATTGCCGCCAACGTCCAACGTTCGCAGTCGGCGCGCACCGCCCAATGTCAGAAGGCAATGTAATTTCAACACTTACCTTGCAAGCTGAACGCGTTTCTGTCTATGTACAGAGCGTGTAGCGTGCAGTTGCACTGTATAACGCCTTGGCCAACAGGCTCGCGTCCCCGTCCAAATTGCCGCCAACGTCCAACGTTCGCAGTCGGCGCGCACCGCCCAATGTCAGAAGGCAATGTAATTTCAACACTTACCTTGCAAGCTGAACGCGTTTCTGTCTATGTACAGAGCGTGTAGCGTGCAGTTGCACTGTATAACGCCTTGGCCAACAGGCTCGCGTCCCCGTCCAAATTGCCGCCAACGTCCAACGTTCGCAGTCGGCGCGCACCGCCCAATGTCAGAAGGCAATGTAATTTCAACACTTACCTTGCAAGCTGAACGCGTTTCTGTCTATGTACAGGGTGTGTAGCGTGCAGTTGCACTGTAACGCCTTGGCCAGCAGGCGCGCGCCCGCGTCCCCGGCCAAGTTGCCGCCAACGTCCAACGTTCGCAGTCGGCGCGCACCGCCCAATGTCAGAAGGCAATGTAATTTCAACACTTACCTTGCAAGCTGAACGCGTTTCTGTCTATGTACAGGGTGTGTAGCGTGCAGTTGCACTGTAACGCCTTGGCCAGCAGGCGCGCGCCCGCGTCCCCGGCCAAGTTGCCGCCAACGTCCAACGTTCGCAGTCGCCGCGCACCGCCCAATGCGTTCAGAAGGCCATATAAATCACTCTGTAAAATAATTTTCATAAACGATATAAGTTCAAAATTAATCCTTACTTCCAAATATTTTATACACTTACAATCCGACAATGCTCTCTTGGCACTTGAATGACATTGTCAGGGGGCGCTATTTCAGAACAAAGGCTACCAGAAAATAAAATCTCCTCAATTTTACTTTTTTTTAGTTAATATTAAGCAATAACAACACAACATACAATAGCGATATACCGACAGGGAGCAGGAGAGAGCAGGGAGCTATCAAACAGTATCACAAGATAGCGGCGTTAGCTCCGATTTTGGCCACGCGCCAAAATAGCCTTGTCGCACTGTATATTTCAATAATTAATGCAAGAAGGAATAAAGACTGAATATATTAGTAAAGATTTTAAGAAATATACCTTCAATTTACAATCACTAAGGTCTAATGAAGTCAACGCTGTGTCAGGTTCTTGTAAAACGTGTACTAATGCCTGAAATTAAATAAAATGTGCATATAATTTACAGTTTATTAATTAACAAAACTAAAATATATATGTATTATTATAAATTTTTAACCTGTATTAACGGCGGCGCATATGATCTTTTGCCAGTCAACTTGCTTAATGATAAATGTGTTATTGAATGATTTTTTCCTATTGCTCTCACTATGCCTGATAATTCGAATTCCATACCTGAAAACAATTGCAAAAATATTTATATATTAAATAAAGGGCTTAAAAATTTATATACAACAAGTGCATAAGAATGAGTAATTTTCACTTCAATTAGCACTGGGAGAAGAAGCCTGGAAATATTTCCTTAAGCAAAGAAGAGTAGGATCCTAAGATTTTATAGAGAGCAGGGTTAAGGTGAGAATATTCCAGTGGAGACGAAATGAAAGTGACTTAAACTTTTATCGAGTAAGTAATTCTATATCCCTTCGGACACACTGCCAAGTACAACGACGGATCACATCACGTAATTGTCTTAGGGGATTTATACCTAAAGTTCGGAGTGTTTCCGGCCTAACATTGTACTTCTGTTATACTCACTATTGTCGGAGAGGTCCAGGGCCTGCAAGCACCTGACGCCGTGTATGCACGACTCCAGCACGTGCGCCGCCTGCGAGGACGACAGCACGCCCGCCAGGTTGAGCTTCACGCCCGCCGCGCTCTCGTTGCACGCCAGCCCCAGCAGGAGACGTCTGTTACACTCACTATTGTCGGAGAGGTCCAGGGCCTGCAAGCACCTGACGCCGTGTATGCACGACTCCAGCACGTGCGCCGCCTGCGAGGACGACAGCACGCCCGCCAGGTTGAGCTTCACGCCCGCCGCGCTCTCGTTGCACGCCAGCCCCAGCAGGAGACGTCTGTTACACTCACTATTGTCGGAGAGGTCCAGGGCCTGCAAGCACCTGACGCCGTGTATGCACGACTCCAGCACGTGCGCCGCCTGCGAGGACGACAGCACGCCCGCCAGGTTGAGCTTCACGCCCGCCGCGCTTTCGTTGCACGCCAGCCCCAGCAGGAGACGTCTGTTATACTCACTATTGTCGGAGAGGTCCAGGGCCTGCAAGCACCTGACGCCGTGTATGCACGACTCCAGCACGTGCGCCGCCTGCGAGGACGACAGCACGCCCGCCAGGTTGAGCTTCACGCCCGCCGCGCTCTCGTTGCACGCCAGCCCCAGCAGGAGACGTCTGTTATACTCACTATTGTCGGAGAGGTCCAGGGCCTGCAAGCACCTGACGCCGTGTATGCACGACTCCAGCACGTGCGCCGCCTGCGAGGACGACAGCACGCCCGCCAGGTTGAGCTTCACGCCCGCCGCGCTCTCGTTGCACGCCAGCCCCAGCAGGAGACGTCTGTTATACTCACTATTGTCGGAGAGGTCCAGGGCCTGCAAGCACCTGACGCCGTGTATGCACGACTCCAGCACGTGCGCCGCCTGCGAGGACGACAGCACGCCCGCCAGGTTGAGCTTCACGCCCGCCGCGCTCTCGTTGCGCGCCAGCCCCAGCAGGAGACGTCTGTTACACTCACTATTGTCGGAGAGGTCCAGGGCCTGCAAGCACCTGACGCCGTGTATGCACGACTCCAGCAAGTGCGCCGCCTGCGAGGACGACAGCACGCCCGCCAGGTTGAGCTTCACGCCCGCCGCGCTCTCGTTGCACGCCAGCCCCAGCAGGAGACGTCTGTTATACTCACTATTGTCGGAGAGGTCCAGGGCCTGCAAGCACCTGACGCCGTGTATGCACGACTCCAGCACGTGCGCCGCCTGCGAGGACGACAGCACGCCCGCCAGGTTGAGCTTCACGCCCGCCGCGCTCTCGTTGCACGCCAGCCCCAGCAGGAGACGTCTGTTATACTCACTATTGTCGGAGAGGTCCAGGGCCTGCAAGCACCTGACGCCGTGTATGCACGACTCCAGCACGTGCGCCGCCTGCGAGGACGACAGCACGCCCGCCAGGTTGAGCTTCACGCCCGCCGCGCTCTCGTTGCGCGCCAGCCCCAGCAGGAGACGTCTGTTACACTCACTATTGTCGGAGAGGTCCAGGGCCTGCAAGCACCTGACGCCGTGTATGCACGACTCCAGCACGTGCGCCGCCTGCGAGGACGACAGCACGCCCGCCAGGTTGAGCTTCACGCCCGCCGCGCTCTCGTTGCGCGCCAGCCCCAGCAGGAGACGTCTGTTACACTCACTATTGTCGGAGAGGTCCAGGGCCTGCAAGCACCTGACGCCGTGTATGCACGACTCCAGCACGTGCGCCGCCTGCGAGGACGACAGCACGCCCGCCAGGTTGAGCTTCACGCCCGCCGCGCTCTCGTTGCGCGCCAGCCCCAGCAGGAGACGTCTGTTACACTCACTATTGTCGGAGAGGTCCAGGGCCTGCAAGCACCTGACGCCGTGTATGCACGACTCCAGCACGTGCGCCGCCTGCGAGGACGACAGCACGCCCGCCAGGTTGAGCTTCACGCCCGCCGCGCTCTCGTTGCACGCCAGCCCCAGCAGGAGACTTCTGCGAGTGCGATCAATATGTTTCAACCAAGAAGCTAATATCTATGCCATTAGTGGTGCCATAGCAATTTTGACACCAAAGTTTTTTCATTTTACTAGGCCGGCTCGCCAATCAAAAGTAGACCAAACTTACTTGAGCGCATCTGGCGGCATTTTACAGTATGAGAAGTCTAGATCTGTAAGCGCGAGGCAGGCTGTGAAAAACTGTCGGAAGGAAGGCGGCGGGTCCTTGGGGCGCCGCGCCGCCGACCAGGGGTTCCGCCCCACCAGCAGCGTGGACAGCCGCGCCGCGCACCCGCGAAGCAGGGCGCCCCACATCTGTTGGAACATAATCATAATGCAATGCTCAGGAAGTCCACAACCTTCTGCCTCCTTCACCATTTTATATACCCATACCCGCCTACAGGCTCACGCGGAGAACCCCCGTGAACACCCACTCTAGAAGCGTGAACGGTGAATGTGAGGAGTTTCTCGCTGTCACGTTCTCGCGCTCGCCTGTTCTCCGATCGGCGTCGGTATTTTAGCCCAAGACAAAGCATTTCCCTGATCACAAGTGAGAAAATTGAGAGTGTGGACAATTTGTAACTTCTCAGCGAACTTTCTCGCCGTGAGTCTGTAGGGGTATATAGGCCGCGGCAGACATACTTATCTAGCGCTGAAGTCAAATATAAGGTACCATAAGGTAAACAAGTCGCGGGATGTCGTATTGTTCGCACACGCTGATTGAACTAACATTCCGACTTTTTTCCGCAGTTTCATCATGCATAGCTATGCGCTCCACGTTTTATCCAGCGCTAGACATACCTGCCGCGACTTTTACCATAGAATGGCAAGACGCGAGCTGTGGTAGCCTTATGTGGTTGACAACCAACAAACTCGCACGAAACATTTTTCTTCCAAGTTTTGATACGAAACAGTCAAGTGTGAAAGACTCTTTAAAACGCTGAGTCCAAGAGAGCCTTCAGGTACAAGAGAAGAGTGGAAAGGCATTTAATGTTACTCAAAAAAAAAGTGGGATTAAGTATATATACAATAAGTATGGTGACTTATAGTTAATTTTAAATTTTCCAGTGCCTCAAAGATGGTTCAAAGATATCAGTGAAAAACCACGTGAAACTTTGTAACAATTATATCATTTACAATTCTTAGTGTCCATTCTGGTACCTAAACTAAAATGTAACAGTTAAATCGACAACCGAGATTTTATTTGGAGAATCTTTGAGATAACCTTCAAATTGTTTCGTGTATTAGATTCATCCGGCCGTTGCACCAATTCAAGGATCGCTGCGCAGACAGCGAAATAATTCTTAAATGGGCATGCTCCAAATATAACCTTAATTGACGGTCAGCATCTTTGACTCCCTCACTGTCACTCGAATAACTGGATATGACAAATTGGCCAATCTACTTTTATTGTAAATATTATTCTACCAATGCTTTACAATAACACTTAATTAATCTGAATATCAAATTAACTTACATTTTCTAAAGTTGTTTCTGTATTGATCAAGTTCAAATGCGTCAAGACGTTGGGCTGCGCTAGAAAATTGTATAGATTCTGAAACAAACAAAAAATCTCAGCTCAAAATTTTCTGACAACTTTTTTGGCTATCTTGTAGTCCTAAATTATGAGGCGCAATTAACTCAACGCCCGCAAAATCGTTCCATTTACCCCTCTTGTTTACCCGAATGGAGGTTGAATTTTCATAAATTCTTTTTTCGCGGTTTCCGTTGTCATAACAACTATCAGTATACCTTTTAGCCTGATCTTTTCAGTGGTCTGAGCTTTGCGTCTCGATTTTATCTATGGACATAATCTGAATCTCTGTCATTCTACGGAAGATGGGTATAACCTACAATATTTGGTGTAAAGAGTAAGCTCAAAAGTTGTGCATATTCCCGCAGTTTGTTCTGGAAGCGCTTAAGACATCAACTCACATGAACGTCGTCCTTGAGGTTGTTGTGCGAGAGGTCGAGGTGTGAGAGCGTCGCGAGGTGGCAGGGGCTGTCGTTGAGCATGGCGGCGAGGTGCGACACGGTCTTGCCCGTCAGGCCGCACTGCGACAGCGCGACGTGCCGCAAGCCGTCCGGGTTGTTCGCTAGCCCTGTCAGTATGCTGATGGCGCCTGGAAACATCGATATATATTTATTTGACAAACATATAGTATGTTTACGAAAAGTACGTATTTTTAGTAAATTCTCCAAATCGTGGTTGTGATGAAGAGTGATTGGAGAGTGGAGATACTTTATCTTAAAAGCATTTAGCCGTTGTTTGCTGACGTACTGTGGTGTACAGTTATGCGGCGACTCACCCTTATCCTCGATGTGGTTCTGCGAGAGGTCGATGGTGTGCATGGCGGGCGGCTGGCGCGCGCGCACCATGGCGTGGCCCAGCTTGGCGGCGTGGTCGTGGCGCAGCGTGGCGGCCCGCCAGCTGAGCTGGCGCGGCGGCGGCGCGGCGCAGCGCAGCAGGCGCGCCACCGCCTCCCACGCCTCGCCGCCCACGCGCACGCCGTCCCCGCACACGCCGTAGAACCACGTGTTGTGTTGCAGCGCCATCACCAGCGGTATTAGATCCCTGACGACAAGCTCTTCATGACAATATATATGCTTCATGGCCAAATGGGCCGCAATAATTGCGGGGAGTTGGACGGGTCTGGAATGTCTTACAGACGCGGGTATATAACTTAGTACGTACGACTGCCACAAAAGCTTGAGTGATTTCACACCCAACTAAGAATATGTTATGTTAACAACAAAGTAACCATCGAACAGTTATTTTTTTCTATGCGTAATAATAATTGCTAACAAGTAAATAATTTATAAATTAAAAACATGACTGCCCTATGGCAAAACAGCCTATGTTACTCGGAATGATGTTAGAATTCTAACGATAATTCTATGTTCAAATCTATTCAGCCGTTTAAAAATCATTATAAAAGTCGTTTTACCACAGGGCTGTAGTATTTTTTTTATTTTTTAAATTATTCCCTTGTTTTTAATGGTTACTTACCTCTGATCCAAATGATCAAAGTCTTTTAAGTGTAGCATTCTAATATCATGAGCCAAATAAATTGTGTCGATATCCCACGCGACTTCGGCTCTGCAAAGACAAAGATTATGTTTAAGAAAAAGAATATGACATACATATTAAAACACACAAATATATTGTATTAAACTAGCTGTTGCCCGCGGCTCCGCCCGCGTGCAGTTCGTTTTTAGGGTTCCATATTTTTACAAAAATGTTTCCCGTGGAATTTCTTAATTTTTCCCAAGATAAATGATGTTGTGTTGTTTGATTGACCCGTTAAGGGGTCTTCTTCCAATCTCTCCTGTCAACGTGCTATCTTCTTTCACACAATTTACCTATATCTTCTTTGGTCTTCCTCTACTTATACACTCTGTCGAAATCGCTTATGTCACTCAATTCGCATGGAGTAAGACAGAGTGGGGCGTGTCATCGTGGATTGTAATATCTATACTAACCAAACTTATCTTATTCTGAGATGATACCAACGCCCAGATATTGTAATTAAGCATTCTGATGCGCTGCTGTGTACGTAGCAACCCGTTCCTGCTACGTACAAGTTATCTTGTATAGTTATACCTAGTTGCACGATCAAAAGGACGATTTAATCTGTCGATATTTCGACCCCGTTTTGATTGTGCTACGTAGATAAGTACGTAGCTATAGGTTTTTTAAACATCCCACGGGTGCTCTCAAATTTTTCAGGATGAAAAGTATCTCAAATGTTGACCGGGCATATATATGAAGTAGGATCATAAAATTTCATTTAAATCCGTTACTTGAAAGACGCCTGCTAACTGTTTTTGTAATGTTTTCTTTCCCGCGGGAACTCGATTGAATTAATAAGTTTTACTATATATATATATTTTGTTAAAGAGGCAACATAAGGTATCAGCATAACAAATTTTACTAAATTAAGTTCATTAGTTGTTGTTTACAAAGCTGTTAAATTAATTGCAGTTTTTCAACTATCCCACGGGAACTCTTTATTTTACCGGGATGAAAAGTATCCTATATGTTGACCAGGGACATAAGCTACCACCACACAAAATTTCATTGGAATCGGTCCAGCCGTTGCAAAAATTAGCCCGTACAAACAGACAGACAAACAGACAAACAGACAAACAGACAAACAGAGAAACAAAAAATTTGAAAAAAATTTAAATTAGTTCTATTTCACTTCTTACATCCCCCTGACTCCGTTTTTAGCATTTTTTTTATTTGTACAGAAATTCGACCTCTACAGATTTATTATATTATGTATGTATTGATTGATGATTAAACCACACATTCGGTATTGCCATTACCTGAAAGGCGTTTGGTAAAGGTCACACATTGCGGCGTACTGGTTGGAGAAGTCGCCGCACGTAGAGTGCTTCCTGGTGCCGCTCACCGGCTGCAGTTGGAACGGTAGATGGACCTGCAATTCAAGAAAATAGAGTAGCAACGTACTCGAGTCGGGAATAATGTCCCTCAAGGTAAACCTCTATAAAAGGTAGATTTTTTTAACCAGGGTATTCACAGCCCGCAGCGTACTACCTGAAACGATTGCTCTTCTCACTCTAGTACGAAAGAGAAGTATACTTTGCCTTTTCACCGCTTTCTATCAGTTCAGTAATCATGTAAAGTTACATGTTCCAAATATATTCAAAAAACGTTCAAATCTCAATTTCAGTATATTTCAGTATATTTGGAGTCAACTTTAGGTTTACTTTCTAAATTTTGAAACCATGAAAATTTCAAAATTTTCATGGTTTTTTGCAATTTGTTCGCTAATTATACATCAGAGGTTTATGGCAGTCAATTTGCGAGAATGGCAGTATCATCTTTACATGATTATATCAAAATATTTGCATAAAATGAGTATTCTAGGAAATTAGTCGGAGTATCGAGTTTTATGTGAGTAACTCGCAAATCTCGGCCGAGGTTTTCGATGTGTATGATTGTTAGTAACAATGCTCAACTGTACATACGAGTATAACTTAGGTCCACTTGCGCGAAACGGGGGTTAAATATTTACACTTTTAACTCTAGAGTCAATATCTGCATCTCTCATTGGACACTTTTGACAATTTACTCTGGGTTAGCCTGTTAACACTCCTCGGGTTTGGGCTTTATCGATTTAATCCTCCAGTAATTCTTAAATGACCGAGGATCTTGCTCAGCAAACTGAGGTAGTACCGGTCGTTAAAATAAATTACTTTATAGCTGGGGACACTCTTAGGGGACCGTCCTCAACTCTATCAGAAATGTTTACATGCATTCACAGAGTTCGAACTTATAATTGTCCATTTTTAGTAGTATCAAGTATGATCCATGTCGACCCAGCAAGTCTCCAAGGAACCAATAATTGAAATATAAGTAACTAAAAAAAACTCTTCCCATAAAAGTTTATTCAAACTTCGCTTGGGCTTCGTTATGCCATTTATAAATGAGTCTAGTAGAGACTAGCCTTTATCCAAATCGATGAAGCGTTACTTAGCCATGAAATTTATTACCTCCTCACAAAGAATCTCATCAAAACGCTATTGTCAGATAGTTAGGCTACTCGTGAATCAATATAAAATACGCTTTGTTAAATACGAGGAATACCAAAAATTCTATTGTCTCCGGACTTTTATACCTCTGAAGTTATCCTGGCTTAAAGCTATTGTCTACCGTTCATATACTTATATATTTTACTGTTAAGGCTCCGATAAGCAAATCCATCTTTTTATTAAATTCTGAATGTGTGCAAGCATCGTTATGAGGATATATTAAAATTTTGTCTTTCACAATCTCACGAATACGTTGGTAGGTGCGACATGCAGCGTCGCGGAAGAATATAACAGAAAATCGACGTTTAACTAAATTACTAAAAAACTAAGCCAGTTATCAAAAATCTGTTTCTAAGCGTTTTTGGATATTACTCCTATTATTACCGACACAATAAAATAAAAATTACAAATACCTACATCTATTTAAGTTAAAATTAGAAAAATCTGAGACTTCGGAGCAATATCTGGGAGATACCTTTATAGAGGAATTTTTATCCAATCGTGTTTTCTGCTTCACAGCGATTTCAGATTAAAGACCCGAAATACATGATGTTTATAGATTGTTATTAGCTTTATAGTTTTTAAAATGCAGGTCACTATGATCTGTTCATTCGTTCATTTTCTTTTTGATACATGAGACAGATATAGCAATTGCGAAGGACCAGAGAGAGACCACTTTACGTTTGTCTCTCTCTGTTCCCTCGCTATAGCTATATTTGTCTCATGTGTCAAAAAGGAAATTAACGAATGGACAGAGTATGAAAATCGCTTGAGTACGCCGTCTACGCCGTCAATTCCTTCACGTGATTCAGAAATCATGGCAGCCCTAACGAGAGTCTCACTTAAAAAACAGTCACGTCTGTATACAATTTGGATATCATGATTCATAAGTCGTATAAAAGTGAAATCAGATGCGGTATTGTATTTGTACGGTATTACGAGTACGACGTTACAAATGCTTTGACTAGGTAATATTTTATCACTCACACACGAATAAGGATAATAATGGTGCCGATTACGGAATGCAATCCTCTTCCATCAAACAATTTGCAAGTCTAAAAACTGTGCCATGGGGAAAATTCTGAAAAGGACAGAACTCATTTTAGAGTTCAAAAAAGTAATCTTAAAAGGGTTGCGCTTTTTAATTTTGAGGTATTTAATACTAAAAGAACTTGAAATCGCGTCATACACGGCGAAGACACTAAAATATTTTATCTTAAGATACAAATCACGAAGATAATCTTAAATGTCAAATGTTCGTGTCTAATGTATTGTAACCAAATTCTTACGCGGTATCTTATAAAATAAGAAAGAGATCTGAACAAAGACAAAATGAAGCCATCCTACATTGAAAGGTTTTAGATCTACCGCGGTACCCACTCTTATCTCCAATGGAAAGGCAGCTTTATTGAGTTCAAAAGGTTTAGCTATTTAAACATCAACCGCAAAGTGTGAATCACTGACGGGTTACTCATAGTGGCTATAGATTAATTTAAATTGTGTTTAACTGACTAACCTTTTTCCTTGACACTATAAATTGTAATTTCTTTCTCAATCGGTCGGACGTCAATATTTGTTTTGCTTGAATTTGCGTCATTAGTCGTTGCTTATTATTAAAAAGGCTGACAAAAATGGTCTTTTCTAATTCTACCTGAACGACTTTTTTACCTTGACAACAAAATTGCGTTTAGCTAATAGACTGATAGTAAATGATGGATGATGATTATATAGCACCTATACAATCTACAAACATTACCTATTTACCTTCTACAATAAAAGGGTTAAATCATATACCTTTAAACGAGCAATTCTTGTATATATATTTCTATATAATCTGAATCTCGGAAACGGCTTGAACGATTTTCATGAAATTTAATATAGGGGGTTTTGGGGGCGATAAATCGATCTAGCTAGGATTCATCTTCAGAAAATGTCGAATTTACCAAAGAAAAAATATGACTCCTGCTGCCATCTATTATCCAGTAGTCATACTACCGAGCGAAGCTCGAACACCCAGATATTAAATAAAATATACGTTTTATGATTAACAAAACAAACCGACTTCAACTCTCATCAAACGAAATGGGAGCTTCACGTGTGCTCCCGTCAGCGTGCGTCAGCTTTCTAATAAAAAAAGAATCATTAAAAATCGATTTATCCAGTCAAAAGTTCTGTAGGTTACCTACAGAACTTTTCAGTAGGTAACAAACATAAAAAACATTTAGTCGAATTGAGAACCTTCTCCTGGTTTGAAGTCGGTTGAAAATACCTCTCTGTATTTGTTTACATCCCTAATGGGAAGACAATGTTTGCCGGATCAGCGAGTTATATCTTATCTTAATATATACTAGCTGATTCCCGCGACTTCGTCCCCGTGGGATAAAAACTATTCTATCTTTTAAGTTGGACCAAATGACAGATATTCACGAAGTTTGAACTAAATCGGTTCAGTCGTTTAGGAGTCCATTGAGGACAAACATTGTGACACGAGATTTATATATATTAAGATAAATCTCGTATCACAATGTTTGTCCTGTCGGTTACGGTAACGGTGTCGCGAGATCAATGGTTTTTTTCCCATCTCAAAAAATGCCCAACGCGCTTATTTAAGAGGTTTTCACTTCAAATATCTTTTTTCTTTTAACAATGTTCAGTACTTAATTTCTTTTTTCAATTGTCCATTCCCAAAAATTGGCAACTTTTGAACAAAGCATGCACAACGGAATGGGTACAATACTGGGATCATTACCGCACGCCAGTGACCTACGGGCTGCCGCACTCAATTCCAATTAAAATAATCGCGATGGAAGCTGACTTAACGAAGTAATTAAGCAAATAAAAAACTCCTGGTTGACGCTTTCGACGGGATTCGAGTGACTAATTTCAATTGTTTGAATTATACATAGAATGGATATGTAGTCATATATTATTGTCATTTCTTATTTACGGAATATCGCTGGCTTCGGGTGAATTCTGGATTCAGATAATTTCGCTGTTAAATAGAACTGAGGCGTATAAGAAATATTGTTGGAGTTGAGAACGAGTGGGGAACTCTATGTCGTCGTATACATCGTAAACAGTCCTTCTGTCCTAATGTTTAAGCTAGTCTCGACTGAAAGGATGATTTTTGTAAAAACTAATATTTTGACAATAATTATAGAATTATATTATATAAATCTCGTGTCACAATGTTTGTCCTCAATGGACTCCTAAACCACTTAACCGATTATAATAAAATTCGCACACCATGCGCAGTTCGATCCAACTTGAGAGATAGGATAGTTTAAATCTCAATTTATCTATTTTTTAATTACCCCTAAGGGCAAAACAACGTTTGCCAGGTCAGCTAGTAGAATTATAAAATAACTAGCTGTTGCCCGCGGCTCCGCCCGCGTGCAGTTCGTTTTTAGGGTTCCATATTTTTACAAAAATGTTTCCCGTGGAATTTCTTAATTTTTCCCAAGATAAATGAGTGGTCCCTGGGTTCGATGGACCCGTAAAGGAGTCTTCTTCCAATCTCTCCTGTCAACGTGCTATCTTCTTTCACACAATTTACCTATATCTTCTTTGGTCTTCCTCTACTTATACACTCTGTCGAAATCGCTTATGTCACTCAATTCGCATGGAGTAAGACAGAGTGGGGCATGTCATCGTGGATTGTAATATCTATACTAACCAAACTTATCTTATTCTGAGATGATACCAACGCCCAGATATTGTAATTAAGCATTCTGATGCGCTGCTGTGTACGTAGCAAACCGTTCCTGCTACGTACAAGTTATCTTGTATAGTTATACCTAGTTGCACGATCAAAAGGACGATTTAATCTGTCGATATTTCGACCCCGTTTTGATTGTGCTACGTAGATAAGTACGTAGCTATAGGTTTTTTTAAACATCCCACGGGTGCTCTCAAATTTTTCAGGATGAAAAGTATCTTAAATGTTGACCGGGCATATATATGAAGTAGGATCATAAAATTTCATTTAAATCCGTTACTTGAAAGACGCCTGCTAACTGTTTTTGTAATGTTTTCTTTCCCGCGGGAACTCGATTGGATTAATAAGTTTTACTATATATATATATATATTTTGTTAAAGAGGCAACATAAGGTATCAGCATAACAAATTTTACTAAATTAAGTTCATTAGTTGTTGTTTACAAAGCTGTTAAATTAATTGCAGTTTTTCAACTATCCCATGGGAATATTATATGTATTGATAAGTTTTACTATATATATATATATTTTGTTAAAGAGGCAACATAAGGTATCAGCATAACAAATTTTACTAAATTAAGTTCATTAGTTGTTGTTTACAAAGCTGTTAAATTAATTGCAGTTTTTCAACTATCCCACGGGAACTCTTTATTTTACCGGGATGAAAAGTATCCTATATGTTGACCAGGGACATAAGCTACCACCACACAAAATTTCATTGGAATCGGTCCAGCCGTTGCAAAGATTAGCCCGTACAAACAGACAGACAAACAGACAAACAGACAAACAGACAAACAGAGAAACAAAAAATTTGAAAAAAATTTAAATTAGTTCTATTTCACTTCTTACATCCCCCTGACTCCGTTTTTAGCATTTTTTTTATTTGTACAGAAATTCGACCTCTACAGATTTATTATATGTATTGATTACAGCCCTATGGAGTGATAAAATATTCCCAAAATTAAGTCTTCTGTCAGAGTTAATTTCTTCTTTCTTTCTAGTTAAAAGGGTCTGTAGAATGTAGAAGTCTTTTCCCTATTTTTAGGAGGGAAATTCTATCTCCACCCGAACGCATATGCTCGCCTAGTGGATATACATCATAAAGAGAATATGATATTGTAAAGAGGATATACGTCAGCTATCATGTGATAGTACCTTACTTAGTATGTAATAAATTCAATAAAGCGTACCTTGGACACAATGTCCTCCATAGCGACGTTAGGAAATAAGTCATCAAACGCAGCAATCAGCGCGTGAATGGCATTTACAACGCCTTCCGAGCACCCCTCCTCGCCTGTAAGCAAACGTAATATTTACCTAATTGACCATTCTGTTACGCACTTTTGGTTTCGATTGTTATGCACATTGAGAGGATTTACTCAATTTATGTTTGTATTAATCACTTTTACGAATACGTTGGTGGGTGCGACATGCAGCGTAGCGGAAGAATATAACAGAGAAACGTCGTTTTACCTAATTTTTTACCGACGGCCTTTTTCAGGTCGTCGGTCCAGCGGGCGGGAGGTCGTCCTATCACTACAGTCAACCATACCGTATAAGAATTATAGATTTAATCCTCCAGTATTTCTTAACTGACCGAGGATCTTGCTAAGAAAGCTAAGCCCTTAAAAGTTTATACTTTCGATTCATGGATAATAAGGAAATGCAAAATTCTCGATTTAGGATTTCATTTGTTCTCAAACGTGCTTATCTAGTCAAACACCAAATTAATTCTATATGAGCCTCTATATGCTAGGCATATTCATTTTCAACAACAGTTTATGCAACATCGCAAAACTTGGGTTGGTAGCTACGGCTATTCTAATAAGAATTTCACGGCACGCCAAGTATCAAGTGGCCCGTAAATTGGATATGAAAATTGCATCTTGCTGTCAATGATGCAAATAAAAAACGGAACAAATGGCTGCACGGTTGCAGGTACAAATTGCGGACAAAATCGTTTATTTATCAACACGAAAAGGCAATAATTAAGGTGTGATTTGTCAACTTTTCAGACTATAAAGATTTCAACAAGCATTTAATCCTTTTCAACTAACTTCAAGTAAGGAGGAGGTTCTCAATTCGACTGTTTTTTTTTATGTTTTTTACCTCATAACTTTTGACTGGGTGAATCGATTTTGATTATTCTTTTGTTATTAGAAAGCTGACGCTTCCCGTGTGGTCCCATTTCAATTGAGTCCAGTTATGATAATGGCATCCATTAGAAAACCATGTCTTAAATTTTTAATTGGAAAGGATGTACTCAATAGTAGTTTGATGTGAGTTTAAGTCGGCTTTTTTTTAATTAAATGACCGGTATATTATCTTATTACTACTATGCTACCCTCCTTTTTGGTAAGTAACTAAAGCTAGCGAGGAGAGACACAAAATATTTTACAATTCATCGTTAATTGATTGGCTTAGGAACTCTAGTGTCTGAATTATTTTATATAGGTAATAGGTAATAATACAAATTGTACATTTATACTTCGCTTTCTATGCAAACGTCATAGACAGCTCTGAAGCAAATCCCTACAATATTTTAAAAAACCTACAAGACAAGATATGCCAAGGACTCGCTGTGACACAGGGTAATTAAATTATAAATTTAAAATAACCATTTCCAGTTGGAATAATTAGCAAACAATAGAGACATGTAATTAGTAATTAATAACTCACCTATTAGTATTGACACCGGCTTGTGTTCGTGGATAAGTGTTATTGACAAATGATTAGGCTTTTTGCTCTCGAGAGCCTCTATCTCCATCAAGTGAAATCCATTGTCAATCTGAAACAGTTGACATCATAAATGCTGATGTATGAGTATACACAATAAAGAGTGGTAGTATGAAGTGGGTGAGTAAGGGATAGGTATATATTTTTCTTCCAAGTTTCTTGCCTATTGGTTCAATTTTGAATTTTCCAAAAAACGTTTAATTTTGCTTACCTACATGAAAAATAAGATTTTCATATTCATTCAAGTTAGGTATGACTTCAATCTCAACAGATGGATATATTTTTTGTGTGTAGTACCCAAACAACAAAGTAGGACATTTTATTGACAAAAAATATGAAAGAAAATTCTATAATAATATTATAAAGCTGGAGAATTTGTTTGTTTGTTTGAACGCGCTAATCTCAGGATCAAATTCAAAAAATCTTTTTGTGTTGGATTTTCTATTTATTGAGGAAGGCTTTATTTATTTATTGTGCATTTTTGGCTCTGTTGTAAGCAGTTTATGAATGTCAACTTAACAAAATTATTTATAAATTATAATAGTCAATTTTAATATAAACAAAATTGGGACAAAACTAACATTGTACTAAAAAGGATTTAGACTAAGTACATAGAAACTAGTAAAGCTGGATGCAACAGCTAATTTAGGAATAATCTCATTTAAACAGCCCCTAAAATAGCCCATTTCTAAATACCACCCTGTCTGAGCCTTTGTATAATCATTAGTCTATCAATAACAAATGCAAATTGCTAATCACATAGTGTTTGGTGTAGGTTTGTCAGTGTTTATTTATTTACTGGAGGCTAGTTATTTCCAATCAAAAAATGCTCTAGCCTCTTAATAAAGTCCAAGAGTCCAAAGACACCTTACTTGTTCACAACTAGCAGTTAACTATACTAGCATTAGAAATTCAGCAGAACGTGTATTGTGCATCTGTGTGCAAAATGTGATAGGTACAATAAATACATATGTCACATAACGCTTTGTTATTAAATAAATTACAACTACTAATCACAAAAATTCACTTTCAATTTGTAAAATTAAAAATATATTGCAAAATGCAATGTATAAAAATTTTTATGTATAAAATTCCATTACAAATGTATAAAATTTTGCTATGTGAGTAAAATAAAACCATTTAACCATTTATCAAAAGAAACTGTAAATTGAAAAGCAATACAAGAATACTTCACAAGAAAAAAATTTCAATAACCTTTTGTTTAATAGGAAAAGGATTTTTCTTACCCTTGTTGGCACTTTTGTCGTAGTGATAAAAACTCTGAAGGATGTCACAACCTGAAAAAAATTTCAAAGGTAACATATTTTTAATTTAAGTAATTGATAGCATAAAAAAAATTATATTTGCTGCTGCTGGAAGTGTGTGATCAGTTTAATAAAGTAGCAACACCATGTTGCAGTATTATAAACTAAAGTAAATTGAGCAAATTTAAAGTAGCACATTTTTAAGGCATTTAGATTAGTGATAAAAAGTTCACAATTACACCATAATGGCGATTTATTTACTGTATAACATTTAGGGCTATTTTTTCCTGATAAGATATAATTTTAATTACTTAGTACTTAGTGGAAATATAACAAATATGTAACCTACATTTCTATGTAAATTTGGTAATAACGTTCTATTTCTAAACAAATATAAATATATATGTTACAGAATAGCGTTTGCCCTATCTTTTTACTCAATAATGATTAGAAACTTAGCTAATTGGCTTGTGATAAATGCTACAATGCAATCAATGGATATCTTCATACAGAAGTTTATCATAATAGTTGATAAAGGAATCATGAGATCACTAGCTGTTGCCCACAGCTAGTGATCTCATGATCTCTCTGTGGGAACTATGAATTAATCTGGGATTAGTAGCCTATGCGTTTATCCGGGTTATAAGCTATCTATGTTCCAAATTTCAGCTAAATCGGTTCAGTAGTTGTAGTGTGAAACAGTAACAAAGATCCATCCATACTTGCAAAAGTTCGCCTTTATAATATTAGTATAACAATAGAGCAAGTGCTATTGTCTCAAAATAGCTACAAATAGGCTGCTATTAGTGGGCGTGAGTCCAGGCTGCGGACGTAAACATATAAACATAAACAGCAGTACACAAGCCACCAGACACACCTAAGTGACTCACTGCATTGTCCAGAATCTAATCAGTCACAGTTGTTAACTTATCAATGGCCATTGGAAGTTGTCAAGCGGATTATACACATTTATTAAAAAAAATATATTAAGTATATTATTCTAATTAAGTAAGTAATAAAAGACTATATTCTATACTTATACTTAGTAGGTATCTATTTCAAAATACAGAATAACAAAAAAAAATCAATAAAAAAAGAACAAATAAAAGGGGTAAATCCTTATAAAAAGCTCGAAAAGAATAATTTTGTATTTCTTATTATATTTTATTATATATTTTCTTATTATATTTCTTATTATATAATATTTTGTATTTATTATTATATGTATAAGTACATGGAGTAGGGACTCACAATAATAATTACTATTCTTGCCTACCTTAATATCTATAATATATGTACATACAGTATCTTATCAGAGCGACCAAGTGTACTCACCAAAACACGATTATCAACTTTATCACCCCTAGATTCCATACGAATAAGTGATTTGTAAAGAATTCTAACATTTTTTCCCAGGACATTACTGATGCTCTCTAAAAAGATAAAATTAAAATAAAATGGATACTTTATTTTTAGTAGTTTATAAAGCATTTTTATTAATAATTTTATACACATCACATTTTGAGAAAAAATAGTAAATAACAGAAACATATATACCATTTAATTCTGTGGATAAATGGGATTTTGTTGACATTTTCCCGATTTTCTTTAATGTCATCACTACGAAAAATTTATATTTTTATCACATACTATATCCATGCTCAGCGAAATGACTTTAACAATAAACAATACAATTTTAATAAAAAGTAAAAGAACACATTTTCACATTAGAAAATTTACTGGCAAAGAGCATGCTATGCCGTCTTAGAACAAATCAAGTCGAACCCATACAAACTAGCGATAACTAGCGGTCGTAGTTGAATTAAGTGGCAGTGTTGCTATAACTAAAACGATATTTTACCTAAAATGTTTTTTTTAACATGGCCACATTGTAAGCATACGTCAAGTCGTCAAATAACAAAAAAAAAAAGATGTCCGCGAATGTAAAACCTTCCGTTCACCGTTGTTTTCTGGTTTTATGATTTTGATTTTTGTGTTGGTTTTGCTTTCGTTGTCGTTACTCGTCATTAGTGCCGCGCCAACGCATCTATATTCTATTGATTTGTATTCACGGCTTTCCGCGTCGAGTTGAATTATGCTCCGCATAAGTGTAGAGAAATTGGACTCATTTTAATGTTACAGAGAAATTGGACTCAAGTTTATAGTGTTAAGTTTCAATATGTCTTTTATGTCGTGTTGCGTTGTAAATTGCTTCGTTAAACATGGACATGGTATGTAAACAGTTTGATGAAATGAATTAGGTTAGGTTAGGTTGTGTGTGATGTGATTATTTCACGATCCTTTGTTTCCTTTTTTATAGGAGTGCCTCTTCACCGGTTTCCCAATCCCACCACGGATCAAGAACGGTTCGAAGAATGGGTACGCAAAATCGGCGGAGAAGTTGCAACCTTAGAACAATCTTTCGTGTTCAAGAATAGACGAATTTGTCATTTTGATAGAAAGTATTATGGATCTAAAAACCGGCTGAGTAAGATTGCTGTACCATCGATTTGTGTGCCAGGTATAATATTTATAAGTATTTCCGTCTTCAAAGAGCTCTATTAGGATACTCCGAGATACTCAATCACACTAGTCACTACAGTATGAAGATTGAAAAATCCTCACCGGTAAGAAAACATGGGAATAAAGGGTGACTATTCCCATATCTTTGTATTTTAATAGACTTAGAACTAAAGTAGAAAGACAAAATAAGTATAATATGATAGTAATAATGCCTTATGTATATGTCGCAAGCGGATTGCATAAATGACCACATTACATTACAGCTAGCTGTTTTGTATTGAAAAAATCGCCACAATATAAAACAGCCCTGGCTTTAACAGCTGTAGTAAGGAGATTTATGCAATTCGCCTACAATAATATACACATTACGATCATAATATATAATAATAATAATTATTATTTTTATTATTATTAATTAAAATGAGGTTTAATTTTTGTTTCAGATGTGAATTTACCCGTCTCACATGACCAAAACATACCACCTCATAATCAACCAATAGAGTCACTTGAACCATGTGTTGCAAATGATGTACCAATTGTTGCTAGTACTAGCAAAGACTGCAATGAACCTGTTACTCCCCTTTACAGAGATTCTAACGCATGTGACTGCAGCCCCATCAAGGAGATCAGGTAAATTTCCAAGTTACATAATAGAATATAATTATTAAGTTATATTGACTATATTAGTATATAAACTTATGCATCGTAAAACATTTCAAATAGATCCAGAGTTCCTAAGAAAGCTTTTGTAGATAACTGCCAACAATTTTATTTTAAAATTATGGCACAGTATGAGACACTTGGATTCAAGCAAGAGGTCCTGGGTTCAATTCCCAGCGTAGCCTACTTCAGAATTTCATAGCATCTAATTTCGGTTAGATCTGGTCTGGTGGGAGGCTTCTTTGGCTGTGGTTGGTTATCAACTTACCGGTTAAAACGCATCTCCAACTGGTAGAGTAACCAAAGAGATTAATTAGCCAAATTAATATTATTAAATCTTTAGCAGCATCTTGACTTATCATTAGGTGAAAGTATGTTTTAACCCTAATACAGTTACATACTCGTACGTAATAATATTTGGTTAACAATTTTGTATGCAAAAATTAAATGTGATGTATTTTATTTTTTTACAGTTTCTATGACACCTTATGAACTGAAGCTTAAGGAAATAATTACAAATTTAAAGAAGCAAGTGCGCAGAACCAAGTTGACAAATAAGTCATTCAGGCAACGGTTAAATTTGGCTAAGAAAAGTGCTAAACATGTTGCAATCAGTTATATGAATAGAACTTTGACAATGTCAGCTAAAACATTTATTCAAATGCAATTGAAACAAAAAAGCAGCAATTCATTATTATGAAAAAAATTAAAACAAAAAGAAATTGTGAAAAGCATGATTTATTAATTTCATTTCAGTGTAAAATAAATTATGTCAATTTTTATGTATTGTTTTTCTTTTAAATTCCTTGATTCCTAAAAATAAATAAAAATAAAAATAGTGGTTTGGTAGTATAGTATGTAGGTACCTACTACGTATGTAGGTACGTCGCGTATTAACTATGACCAAAGAGTATATAATCACTACGTTACTATGACCACTAGATGGCGTTATTCCAAGAACCATAAATCGGCTTGAGACGTACATCTATTTCAGGTACATACATACTTATCTATGGCAAAGAGTATATAATCACTACGTTTTATTTACTGGTATCGACTTATAAAAAATTCACAAGTCCACAACACAAATCATCTCCGTGTAGGTAGCATCACAGACCAGGAACCGAAAGGGTAGCATAGACTACTAACCACAGAACACATATACTCTCCGAGAGCTAGACTACCATAGGTAGCACAGACCCATTACCTAATAAAAATGTGAGAATGCTCCGCCATCGAGCCGGATTTTTAATTTACAAAGACTGTAAAATGGCGCTAATGTATGCGACCCATAGATATAGAATCAAAAGATTGTGATCCAAAGATTTTTGTTAAGCTAAAATGAGACTTATTTCTTTAATTTTAGAGTAGCCATTCTCTTACAAGCGGTAACTAACTAAAAGCGGTCCACTAACCTCTTGCCATCTCAACATAATATTGGATTTGGTAGAAATGGTAGAAAAAAATATAGTTTGCTTTTTTTATGATTTACCAAAACGAACATACACAAACTTTGAACTTATTTTATTATTTCTCCAGTTAATATAATTATTAATTTATGAAAATAATAATTATTGCGTTGTGCACGTCCTGTACCCTTTTAAAAATAATTCATTATAACTGAGTAAAGTAGTTCTTAAATGTTAAGGACTGGTATTAGGGCATGAATTCCGGAATTCTGGAGTTTCGTAACTCCGGAACTTCGGAGCAAATATTCCGATGTTTCAGTTCCGAAGTTGAAGCGCAGTTCCGGAGCATTACAAAGCCTACTTTTCATACCGGAAAATTCCATGGTTTTTATGATAATAGTGAAAAACAGAAATTCACGCGTGAAAAATATTCCTTCATGCCGTAATTACTGAACTGATTTGGCTGAAATTTGGAATCGAGGTAGATTATATCCTGGATTAATACAAAAGCTACTTTTCATCCCGGAAAAATCTATTACTTCACGCTGTAATTACTGAACTGATATGACTGAAATTCGGAAAAAAGATAGATTTTATCCTGGATTAATACGTAGGCTACTTTTCATCTCGGAAAATTTCATGACTTCTACGAGTATGATCATAGTGAAAAACAGAAATCCACGCGAAAAAAATTATTCACGCCGCAACTACTGAATCGATTTGGCTGAAATTTGGAATGGAGATAGTTTATATCCTAAATTAATGCCTAGGCTACTTTTAATCCTGGAAAAATTTATGGTTTCTATGATAGAAGTGAAAAACAGATATCTACGCGGGAAAAATATTCCTTCACGCCTTACTTACTGAACTGATGTGGCTGAAATGCGGAATGAAGTTAAATTTTATGCTGGATTAATACAAAGGCTACTTTTTATGCCAAAAAAATCTTTAGTATATAGAGAGAGGAGCAGAGCAATGCTGCAGTGAATTTAGAGCACACCAGTACAGCCGTTAGCGATTAATTAGGTAGATAAATAATAAAACATATTATCTGAACAAGAAAAGTATTCTGCCTTTTTATTTTTTCTTGACACAAGAATATCAACAACAAGTTGTCATAGCAACCAATTCAAATTCTAAAGTCGAACAATATACATTATCTATAACACTCCCCCTCACGACGACCTTGGAATCTTCTCACAAGTCGGAGTGTTCAATCCTACCATCTTCAGTAATTTCAATAGTCTTGGTAGAGGTATTGCTTTGGTAAGAAGGTCTGCTTCCATGTGTTCGGTGCTTTTATAAGAGATTCTTATTTTCTTATTTTGAACACATTCTCTAATAAAATGCTCTTTAATACTTATATGCTTTGACCTCTTGCCAGTCATTAGGTTGCTTGCTAATTTTTGCGCGGCTAAATTATCATTGTATATTTGAACTATTTGTTCAGGTTCTCCAATGTCTTCTAATAACTGCTTTAAATTTAACGCTTCTTTAGCTGCTTCACTTAATGACATATACTCCGCTTCAGCGGTTGATAATGCTACGCATCTTTGTTTTTTGGTGGCATAACTGACCAATCCTCCTCCATATTTAAAAATGTATCCAGTGTATGACCGACGATCGATTGTACATGCCGCCCAGTCAGCGTCAGCCATACCTACTAATGCCATCCCGTTTTTCTTATATTTGATGCTTACATCCTTCGTACCCTTTAGGTAACGAATAACTCTTTTTGCAGCTTGCCAATGTGTTTTTCCATAGCAGGTATTGTATTGGCTCAGATAACTTACAGCAAACATGATGTCTGGACGTGTTGCTACAGCCAGATACATCAAAGATCCAATTAAAGCCTGATATGGGATTTCATTCATCTCTTCTATATTTTGTTCTTTCTCCAATCTTAAACCCGTTTCCATTGGTGTTGAAGCCGGCTTACATTCGCCCATGTTAAACTTATTTATCAAGTTTTCAATATAATTCGCCTGCGACAGCATCATTTCTCCCCCTACATGGGTGAATTGTATGCCCAGGCAATGATGGAGTGAACCCATATCTCTTATTTCAAATGCCTTCTGCAATTTATTTTTAACTTCTTTTAATAAATTTTCTGACTTATATGCCAGTATTAAATCGTCTACGTAAATGTTAGCTAGTACTTTTTCTCCACCTTTTTCTAATATATACAAACAGGGACCCGCCGTGGAGTTCTTAAAGCCGATTTCCATTAATTTTTCATGCAATTTTAAAAACCATTGCCGACCCGCTTGTTTCAATCCATATATCGCTTTATTTAGTTGACATATCCCATTATTATTGTATTTATTTACATCTTGTAGCATTTCTTTGGCTTTTCTTACTATATCTTTATCTTTTCCTTCTTTTATTATAATGTTTAAATATTTAACCAAATTTTTCGGCATCTTCATATAAATTTTTTCTTCTATGTCGCCGTTCAAAAAAGCAGTACACACATCTAGTTGGGATAATTTCATGTCTTTTTCAATCGCATATGCGATGAGTAGTCTTATCGTACTCATTTTCGCAACAGGTGCAAATGTTTCTGTATAATCAATACCTTCTTTTTGATTAAAACCTCGCGCTACTAATCTCGCTTTTCTTCTAGCTATTTCACCCTTTGCATTGTATTTATATTTTAAAACCATCTTACTATCTATCAGATTTCTACTTTCATTTTTGTTTACGACTTTCCATGTATTGTTTTTGAGATGGGATTCGATCTCACTTTTTATTGAATCTTCCCATTCATCACTATTTTCATCTATTTCACAGAGAAACAATTGTTCTACATCCATTTCATAATCTTTTTGCCATATAGGTGGCTTTCTTTGACGCTTTTCATTATCGGAAATAGTCGTTTCTTCTTCATTATTTAAACTTTCATTATTAATTTCATCGGATTCTGTATTTGCATCGACAAACATTTCATCAACGTTTGATTCCTGTTCCGATTCATTAACTTCACGACTTTCCAAGTCTTCATAATTTTCTGAACATTTATTTTCAGGTGATAATATTAATTCAATTTCATTTTTATTGATATCATCCTGTTTTTGTTCTTCATTTATTTCTTTTTCATAGTGCATTTTATCTATTACTTTAACATCTCTGCTAATTATCATCATCCTTGTTTTTGGATTAAAAATTCGATATGCCTTATGATTTTCTGAATATCCAACAAAAATTCCAGGTGTCGCTCTAGCTTCGAATTTTCCATTTTTCTTTCCTTTTCTTAAAACGAATGCCTTCGACCCAAAAATATGTAAATGTCTTACTGATGGAATCCTTTGTACCCATTTCTCGAATGGTGTTGTATTATCAATACTGCTACATGGACTACGGTTAGCTAAATAATTTGCAGTGTTGATTGCTTCAGCCCAAAATTCTTCCTTTAAATTAGCATCAATTAGCATGCATCTTGCCTTATCAAGTAAGGTTCTATTCTTTCTTTCCGATAAACCATTTTGTTGTGGCGTATACGGTGCTGATAGCCTTCTTTTGATTCCGCATTCTTTTAAGTAATTATCAAATTTACTATTAATATATTCAGTCCCATTATCACTTTGCAAATAAACTATCTTTTGCTTAGTAAATCGTTCAGCCTCTTTCTGAAATTCCTTAAATTTTGATAGGGCTTCATCTTTAGTTTTCATCATATATACTCTAGTATATCTAGAATAATCATCCGTAAATGTAATAAAATATTTAGAACCCCCTATCGATGGCTGCCTCATGGGACCACATACATCTGTATGCACAATTTGTAAACGTTCATTTGTCCTTTGCTCATTTTTAGCATTTTCAAATGGTACTCTTGTTGCCTTGCCTTTAGCACAGACCTCGCAGTCTCTTACTGACTCATTTTTATTAAATTCTAAGCCTTGCATATTTTTCTTATTAAGTGCTATTTGCATTTGCCCTTCATTAAGATGTCCTAATTTTCTATGCCATTTCTGCATTGGGCTCAATTGACTCAAATTTGCTTTTTCTTCTAAGTTTTCTTTAATATAGTATAAACCATCTGTATTTCTCTCAGCTTTAAGCAATAATTCACCATTTCGCATAACAGTTGCATTGTTTTTCTTAAATAAGACTGTTGCGCCTTTGTCTGTCATTTTACCTACTGACATTAAGTTTGTAGTTAGTGACGGTACATATAATGCATCGGTCAGTTGCAAATTGGGTCTTTTTACAATGTTCAGTTTCACTGGACCATGTCCTTCAATGTTTGCAGTGCAATTTTCTGAAGCTAATTTTATAGACTTCGTGTCCTCTTTTTCTAGACTGCTGAATCTTTCTAATTCAAATGTCATATGTGACGTACATCCGCTGTCTAGACACCATTTCTTTGCTTTTTCTTTATTATCATTAGTATTTAGACATGTTTCTTCAGAGCAATATAGGTTGGAATTATTTGTTTTATTACCTTGACTCTTTTTTGACCCTTTTGACCAGCATTTGTCAGCCTTATGCCCTTTCTTTTTGCATTTAAAACATTCAATCACAAATTTCTTATTTTGATTTCGCTGTCTCCCATATAGCGCCTCTTGCTCAGAGTTCTGTTCACTTGTACTGGCGATATTTCTTCTTGCTTCCGCTTCTTCAATAATTTTTATTTTTAAATTTTCTGGATCCGGCAAATCATCTCTGGATTCAATAGCGATCCTAAAATTTTCAAATGATTGCGACAAGCTATAGAGCATCATAATACTTAATAGATCTTTATTTATGTCTATGCCCATGTCTGCTAGTTTGTCGACAATTTCCATAAATTTGTTTAAGTGATCAACTATATTGTCCTCATCTTTCATTTTTCTCAGTATCAATTCTTTTAAGAGAGTTGCTTTTCTAGCAGGACCTTTGCTGTAATATATGTTTTCCAGCGTATTCCAGATCTCATTACTAGTTTTACAATTTTTCACTTGCCTTAACTCGCCTGGTGATATTATTAGTAGTAGTTCAGACAAAGCAAGATTATCTTTTTCTATATAATTATTTAATTCATCACCGTCATGTTCAGGCTTTTTAATTTGATCGGAAACATAATTCCATAGGCCAAGTTTCGAAAGCAATGCTTTTGCATGTATCCGCCAAGTATCATAATTTTCTCGCTTCAACGGTTCAATACGTACGTGGTGACTCATTTTTCTATTTTCTTATTTTCTCACGTAAAGCCCATAACCTTTAGTATATAGAGAGAGGAGCAGAGCAATGCTGCAGTGAATTTAGAGCACACCAGTACAGCCGTTAGCGATTAATTAGGTAGATAAATAATAAAACATATTATCTGAACAAGAAAAGTATTCTGCCTTTTTATTTTTTCTTGACACAAGAATATCAACAACAAGTTGTCATAGCAACCAATTCAAATTCTAAAGTCGAACAATATACATTATCTATAACAAAATCTATGGTTTCCGCGGGAAAACTTAAAAACAGATATGCACGCGGGCAAAATACTACTTCACGCTGTAATTACTGAACGGATATGACTGAAATTCAAAAAGGGGATAGGTTTTATCCTGGATTAATACATATTTTTATCCCGGGAAAATCCGTGGTTTCTGAGAAAATAGTTAAATAGCAGATATTCATGCAGGAGAAATACTCCATCGTGCCGTCACTTCTGAACCGATTTGGCTGAAATTTAGTAATTCATGTGGGGAAAATTTATTCCTTCACGCACAACTACTGAAAATTTTTGGTTTAAGGTTGAAATGAAGATAGATTTCATGTAAATTAACACAAAGGGTACTTTTTATTCCGGAAAATGGATGGTTCCCGTAGAATAGGGAAAACTAAAATTTACGCGTGCGAAGCCGCGGGTATCTGCTACTTACCTATATATAAAAATTAAAATTTAAATCAATATTAAAATCAAAATCAGAAATAAAAAACCGAAAATTAAAAATCTATAATCTAAAGGAAAATAATTATTATTTCAAAAAAAGTAATGTTCAAGCGTGAAAAAAAGTCACGACCATTGCAAAAGAAAGATCTGTGCGTAAGATTTAATTTTCGAATCATAATGACAACCTCTGGGAGTACGCATAGTATTTTAAACACAAACTATCTCCTGATAATAACAAACCCAGTAAAGCCAGTATTAAAGTAAACTAATCACCCGTGTCCATTAAACTAAAAATTACGTTAGATTACTAAATTATACATCTTCAATTTGTCTACCGTATCGTATTTACCTAACTACTACTAGATACGTGAGTGGGAAAATCTTTGATCCACATTATTCACCCTACAGAATTTGATTGCTGTTTTTTAAAAACCACCATTATTAGTAATAGTTATTTAATTATTTAGTATTATAATAATTAAACTGCTTAATCTTCCGGATTTAGTCCACCCCTTCACTAGGCTATCACTATTTTAAGTATGGTTCATTACATTACTGTTGAGGAAGAGGATGGCAAGCTGTCAAACAAGGACACACTACCAGAGGTTTCTCTCTCGCTACAAGAATAGCTACTCTTATGTTAACAAAATAGGTCTCATTTTAGCTTAACAAAACTTTTTGATTTGCTTTTAATAAGATATAATATGTTTGGACAGTACTTGTGGTCTGTGGACAGAACACTATTCTCTCTTTGTCACAACCTTGTCACAACTCACAAGCTGTGGTCACAAGATTCTATATTATAGTCTATGGTTAAAATTTTTATTTACAATTAGTTGCAACAAAATCAAAAATAAACATTAAAAGATATATTAACGCTTAGAAGTTAGCTTAGAAGTGTTTTCTGTGTTATTTATGGACTGAACAAAGAGTTGAATTATAAAATGAATAAAAACTACGAGAGATGTACTCATTGCAACCGACGCAAATGGCTTGCTTCTGGTTGTCTCCGAAAATGGTTGAAACCGATGGAATGTAAACATTTGCAAAGAACTGTGGACAACAAGAGGGATTTCAGCAACACCGATATAGTAAATCGTGTTTATTTGCCCGAGCGCAAACCCGCTGGCAATACTAATAAATTCGTTAGGTTTTGGAAGAATAAACTTTTCATCACTGGCAGTGTTCGATCACTACAAAGATATTTTGGTAACAAAAGCGGAGGTGAACATTTATGTAGCTTCGGTAAGATGAACGAGCCCTCAACGTCGACGGAGAAGCATATGGTTGCTAAATGTGACTTGAAAAAAGATCTGGAACTTGAGAAGTGCAACATAAAGTGTCAGCACGCTGATGGTCATTCTGTCCTCAGGGGCCATCACCAACATGCGTCGGTCGAGAGCTGCGCGATATACTGTCAGCTATCCAAGTAAGTTTCTGAGCACCAGCCACTGAAAATACTATTAATTCTGCTTGAAGCCAGGGATTCTTTGTTTTTTATATTCCTCATGGAGAGGGTAGGTCTGATAACTTACATTTCCTCAAAATTGCCTTCCAGCACTGTCTTCAACATCTCGGTCCTATGAACTGTAAGCTCTGCATATCTTCAGTTTCTTTGTGGTATATTAAAATATGTGATTTTGGTTATTCTACAGGTAAATAAAAAATGAAATAAATGTCACTTGTTGAGTGATTACAAGAGTTCCTTTGACCACACTGCTGTAGATTTTGATGAAGGTTTTTACTACTGATCATGAGAAAACTAAACTATCAACAACTAAGTTGGTCAATGAAATTAGTATTCTATCTAATTACTATCATCTGCCACTTAGGGCAATTTGAACATCATTTTTATTTTCCTGTTGTTTCAGACATGGTTGGTACTGGGGTGGCATAACCTCCAGTGAGGCAGAGAAGCTGCTGGCTGGCCAACACGACAATGTGTTTTTGGTGCGAGACTCGTATGACTCTAGACACATTCTCTGTGTGTCTTTTCGATGTGTTGGCCGCACTCTCCATGCTCGACTCCGACATGCCAATGGACTGTTCTCGTGGAACAATGAGACCTATGTGCCAGCTAACAGGATATCAGAACACTGTGCCACAGTAGCAGTTCAGTCAACCATGTTTGAAATGCCTGTCAAACTAGCCAGACCCTTAAACAGGTATAATTGAATCTATTAAATATTATGTCTACATACAAATGAAGTTCCAGAGTGTTTGTATTGAAATATATGTTCTTTCATTGAGCTCATATGATTGATATCTCCCACGTGACATTGACGAAGTGCTCAGTGCTGCTTTGGCACAAACAAAAGCAATAAACGAAATCAACAACATTTTGAAATGTATTGTGTCTCAACATGCTAATCTTCAAAACATCTGAACAGACTTTGATGAGGTTTTCACAAGCAGGCAGGACTATTAGGAAGGACTAATAGGTTGGGTGGTGAAAATATTAAAAATTTCTGTGAGAATTTTTGAGATCTTTTATCTTAGTCTACAAAAAAAAGTCCTAAAAAAATTGAGCCAACTACCCAATTGTAAGAATCTTTTTGATACTTGACAACTATCAATATTTGTCTTTAGGCTTTACAGGCTTTAACATTTGTCCATTTTCCTTTTTTCAGATTTGCAAGGTTAGATTCCCTGCAAAAGATCTGCAGATTTGTGATAAGGCAAACAGTGTCAGATAATTTATGGAATAAATTACCGTTGCCCAAAAATCTTATAGCTTATGTGTCACTTGGCACAGACTACATTGCCCCATTATAATCCAGAAAACTAAAAAATTGTGCCTTAAACCTTCAATGCAATTATGGTATGTTACTCCATTACATTAATATAAGATATATCCTATATTATAACTATGTAAAATGTTTTCAAATTTTATACAAAACTTTATTAAAGAGATAATATTAATTGAGCATTTTCTTGTCTTTAGGGAGACTAAAGGATAAGACTAAGGGATACCAAAAAAAGAAACACAATAGAAATAAAACATAAAATTTCTTTATTTACTTAATTAATTAATAAGGAAAAATATTAGAACACTGCATAATTTTTCTACATGAATATTACTTCAAATTGTTCAATCCCAGCATATTCTTAGCCTGAAAGTAAATGAATAAATAGGTGAGCAAATTATAAAACTAACTGTTATATTATGGGATTAAGTAAAGAAAATGAATAGTTTTTAAACTTACTATTTTATATGTTGGAGAAGCATGAGAAGGTAATATACAAAATTAAAAAATACAGAAAAAGTTGAGTATTCTCTTACCGTTACAAATGCTGCTGTCAATGTTTGTGGGGCAACAGACACAGGGTTCATGTTGAGGGCTGCTTGTATCAACTCTGCATCTCTTATGCGTGATTTTACAAAACTTCTAGTAGCAGAAGCACTTTGACTACTATCAGTCAAGTAGAATAGTTCTGCAGCTTTGTAAATCCCAGCCAAACCCACTCGACGAATGTACCAGTTGAACTGAAAAAGAAATAATTTGTAACGTCCACAGCCAATGATGCAATATTGTGTGATCATCTCTCTAATATTATAAAGCTGAAGAGTTTGTTTGTTTGAATGCTAAGCTCAGGAACTTAACAGGTCCGAATTGAAAAATTATTTTTGCGTTATTTAAAAATTATGTACTTATGACAGAATTGTTCTCCTTTAAAAGTTCTAAAAAATGCTTGCAACACATATCTGTATTTTAAGGTTGGCTCATTACAACGGGATATGTAAAAAACCAAAATTAATGCGCGCAACAGCTAGGGATAGAATAATGATGATAGCGATAGAATGATGTTTATATTGGACACTGAGGCAGGATTATTATAACTACAGCTTGCCAATGACCATGTCAAAAGAGAGTTCGCTCTCTTGTAAATGTGATACAGTTTTATAAAAACACTAATAAACTTACATCCACACTGCGATCACCTGTGTGGTAACAAATATCATCAACCAGAGAGAGCAGAGTTGCTAAGGAATTGGGAACATTGTTAGGAAGTGTTTGTATTGCCATTGCTTTAGGCCATGTACTCCTGCAAAAAAAAAAAGAAGAATTATTCTTAAGATACACCAAAATTCTGTGATAATGTAAAATTATTATATACCTACTAGGATTTAGTTGTGTGGATTTTGGTCATAGCAACAACCCGCAGGTCTGAAGCCTGTTTATGAGTGCTTGCATTTCACAGTCTAATCGGTTCAGTAGTGGCATGAAGAAGTAACAAACATTCTACTTTAACAACATTAAAATGTTACAACATTAAATGGTGGAAGAAAATACATACTTGTATGGCTCAATCATCAATAGTCTTGTCATTATTGCATTCTCTATTTGCTGGGTGGGCACCTTGGATTCCTTTAGCTCCTCTTTTGGCCACTAAAAAAAAGTTTAATGAAAGCTACTTTTTGCAACGAAATTGTAGAGAGCATTATGACAATTGTATAAAATACAAATAATAAATAAGAGTAAAATAAGTCGCGCGTCTTCCCGGAAATCCTGGCGCATTCTCGAGAATTCCCCTAGCTACTGTCGGTGCCATCTGTGTGTAATCTGCAGGGAGTGGCGCGAGCGGGGAGTCTGTTGGGTTGGGCACAGCGCAGTGCGGTGCCAAGCGTGTTCACTTGAATACTCGAGCATTCAAGCCAAATCTCGAGTCATGAGATGAAAATTGATGCTTCTTGAATGGAAGCCGCCGCGGCCCTAACAAAACAGATAAATAATAATTGTATTATTACAACTTACCGTTTTCATTTCTTCAACAAGATTTTCATTGCATGTAACATTGAAGTAATGCACAAGATCTCCCCCTCCATTTGGAAATAAACCATGGCTGACACCCGGGTAGCCGGCCGCCTCGGCGCCTCGAGCCAGGGAGTCCACTGACCAGCCGCTCTTTGTCACAAACTCTAAAGCCTTTCCTAAAATACGTTTTTTCACATCCTCTTCATATTGATGGTCATCATGGTCTGAAGTTGCTGGCACTGCAACATCTTTGGTTACTCCTTGACAATAGCTTCTAATTATGTTTGGTGTGTTATTTTTTATTGCTATAGTTGTAATCGGCATGAGGAGTTTACGGCTATTCCTAATGGCTGTTAAAAAATAGAACTTGTCTTAGAAACTAATTAAATAGAATAAATTAATTTATTTGTGTTACATACTGTGTGGGTGATTATGATAATTGATAAAGATGATACAAATAAAATTAAAGCACACAGCGTGGTCTTCTCCGCAGGGAGCGAGTCCCTTCGGGGGTACGGGCCTCGAGGCTTGCCTCCTTACCCGGGCGATGTGTCGCGGAGGCGCAGCGCGCCCCCGGTGTCGTTCTTCTAGCCCCGGTAAGGGGCTAAGGCCTCGCCGTCCTGGCTTGTGGCCTGTGGGTCTTGGAAATTTTAAAAAAAATTAAAGCAGAAGTAATGTAAATTATTTATTAAAATATCTCTCCAATATTAAATGATTACATTTGTTGGGTTTTGTTTAAGGAGATGCATTCAGACAATCTTGCAACCAGACATTCTATCAAATGGAAAGCATTCAATCCAGAATGTAATATTTGCTTTTTGCTCTCTGTGGGTATCTTCTCTAACATGTTTCCTCCCACATTAATTGCAATGTCCACTTCTTCATCAGCTTTCTTAGTTTTCTGTGCCTCCTCAATATCCCTTAGTTTTACTTCGTAATGAGCTTTGGACATATTAAGGCCTGTTCTCAATTTTCGCAAATAATCAGATTCAAGAAACGAAAAGCATTCTCTGATACCAGTCTTGTTAGAAACATCTTTCAATGCAACGTAACGTAGGAAATTTAATGAAGCAATTATTTGATCAGCAAGCTCAACAAGATCAGATTCTGCACCGTGTGGCAAATGGCAGATTTTAGTAACCATATCCTTCAGTTCTGGACCAGTAAAACATTCTGGCAATTCAGACTCTTTGAAAGCTTCATCTAAAGAATCCTTATACAGTGTAATAGCAAAGCCAATCATGCCTGAATGATTAGCTACATTTAAAATGTATTTTATGAGCAGACATCTGCCTTTATACTCAAATTTGTTTACATGTTCAGTTATCATTTTTACAGATTCTTTACGAATAATCTCATAATTACTGTATATGGCAACATTTATGAGACTCTTGCATAAATTGTAATGAACTGCTAATGTCAACATTTTATGTGACATATTGTTGGGGTATATTTTAAATATTCCCTTAAACAAAGCTAGACCTTTTGCTAGAGGACCATATTCAAGGAAACTTAGAAAATGCAAAACACAAAGCAAAACTGTGTGAACTAAATATTCATTGGAGTACACAAGTGGAAATGCGAGGTCTGGAACTTTAAAATGTCCAGAAAATATCGAATAGTATAATCCGGATAAAGTTGTGAGATTGATTTTCTCTACATGGTCAAATGGAGATAGTTCTTCATCATCAGGATGACCTTCATTTGACTTTGTTTTTCCACCCTTTTTATGGTGTAACTCCACATAGGGCAACAGTTTCATTGCGTTTTTTAGCAACTTGCAGATATCTTCAACAATTATACTGCAACATATTCTAATTTCACTGCTCAAGTTTGATTCCGGGTCTAAGTCTAGATAGATTAATGGCTTTCCGAATAAGCTGACTAAGAATGCAGTTAAAATTTCTTTTGTTCTCACTTTTGCGCTGGCTGGCAAATTCATAAATGCAGTGTTGATTTCTATTGTTCTTGCATTTGTATCCATCAATTCCTTTACAAATGGTTCATAAAACCTTGGCAATAAAGAGTATACTTTAATAATTCTTCTAATATTTGGGTCAGAATCCATCAGGAGACGTTCTCGTCCTTCTAATTTATGTTCTGGGATTTCTATAGCATCTATGTATGTTGATATTGAGTTGAGACACCATTCCAAAGATCTTCCTCGTTTGGCAGATAGCTTCATCAAAAGGTGTTGAAGTGGGTCTAATATGATAGCAAACTGTGCATCGTTCTTGGCTACTTCTATTTGCTCAATGAATTCTAGAAGAGCCTCCTCTGGAGTGGCCGACTGTACGATGATTTCTAAAAGTTCCTCACAGGTGCTGTACAGTGAGGGCTTGATGACCATTGTGTCATTCTGGATCTTGCCGACTATCACTGATATCAAGTCCCAACAGTTGTCTTTGAAACTGTTGGCATATTTCTCTTCGGTGGGCAAAGCGAGAGCCTCCCTGTATTTGCCAGAGTCCAGCAGTGAAGAAACAAAATCCACAACATCTACAGTTTGTTCCATGATGAGGTGTGGAAAGAAAGCTTGTAATTCCGAACTTTTGATCTCTGAAATTAAGTATTTTATACTGTAATACATACTGATTTTTAAAATAGTAAGTTCCACAGTTTGGATGTACAATCTTTACTTGTCCACAAGAACGAATATCATCCATACCCATGTCATAAGGTAAAATAATGATTTCATGATAGTCAATGTTTGCGAGTATGGTAATGTATGGAACTAAATAATAATGAAGATGAGATTTGTATGGCCGTAACAACTACACACTATACTTACAATTCAAAGCTCTTGTTAACTTGTTCATGGTAAAATTAGGTAGGTATCCACCTCCCAGCAAACTATCGATTTGTGCAAAGGACAACGAAGATTAGAGTTTATTTTTTAACCAGCTCATGTGTGCACACTTAAAACAACTTTATTTTCATTTAACTGATCTATATTCTAGGTATTTAAAATACAAATTCTGAAATTATGTAAAATATGGGGAAAAAGTGTAGGTAATTCGCCGCAAAATGCAAAGAGTATATAATTCACTACGTTTTGCAAAATGCAAAAGTTGACATTTGAGTCTTGAGTTTGACAATGACATATCACAGATCATCACAGATCATTTAATCCACAGACCACAAGATCACAGATGTTTTTTTTTAATTTATTTAACAGCCTGGAAATAGATCCTTTGTGACCTCAAAGATTTGTCGTCTGCAAACCACAGAACACATATCAAACATCTGCAAATATGCTGCAAATAAACACAGCACAGAGTACATTCTCTATACAGCATATATTTATGTTGCACCAATGGGTTGCACCATCTGTGCTGCTTCTCTATTTTACAATTTGTAGTTTTGTGGTCAGTGGCCGCCGGTCTAGTTTTATGGTCTGTGCTGCCTGTGGTCATTGGTGACCACAGACCAGGGAATAACTTTCACTTTGTGGTGACTACAGTAAATTGGAACTAGCGGCTAGCGCCGCTATCTTGTGATTCTTTTCGATAGTTCACTTTGTCGGTATATCGCTCTTGTATATTATGTTGTTTATCAACTAAAATAAAACTAAAATTGAAGTAAAATTGAAGAAATTTTATGTTCTGGCTGCTTTTGTTCTATAAAACGCCCTCCTGACAATGTCATTCAAGTGCCAAGAGAGCTTTGTCGGACTGTATCAGTCAGCTGCTGACTGCTGTCTATCTAGCCTGTCAATGTCATCTATTTAACTATTTTTGCATTTTTTTAAACAAGGAAGGAACCTAAAACGTAGTGATTATATACTCTTTGCAAGGAACCAAGGAACGAACTAATTTTTTTGTCATAATTATTTAATTAAATAGTATAATAATTATAGCCCTTTTCGAAAGAATATATGTGCCTGAAATTGAACAAGAACACAATGAAATGCATAGGAAAACGAAGAATATGAATGAGTACATTTAAAATTAAAATAATATTTAAAATTGTTTAGGATGTTTTCCAACTAGTGCACATTTTGAATACAATAAACAATTAGATACATTTGTTTATTTTGAATAATCTCAATCTGAACAATGGCCAACAAACAGAAGAATATCTTTACTAGAAGCAAACCATTATTGAACATTTACAGTGGTATTGATCAAGAGGGTAAAGAGGTTAGTATTTTGTTTAATTACCTTAGCTGGGAACACCCCCTTTTATCATTTTATTCAAATTAACTCAGTATGAGTATGATAAAGTTATTTCTTACTTATTCAGGTAGAGGTACGTGAAGATGCGGAGCAACTCGTGAAATGGCATGAGATATCTGATGCGCTGGTAGCTGCGGGTTACTACAGAGCCCAACTCCAGGGTTTGTCAGCATTCGACAAGATTGTTGGTGGTCTAACGTGGTGCATTGAACTGTGCGACATTGATGTTGATATTAGCTTACAGTTTGAGGAAAATCTTACTATAGGAAAAAAGATGCAAGTATTTTTATCTGCTGCATACCATTATTCTTGTATCTCTAATTGCCTATAACTATTTCCTAACAGTATATAATATTTTATCCACTGAAACCCATTGTAAAACTTGACTAATAGCACCTCTAAATTAATAGATGTTGCCTGAACCGTTTTTTGAATTGTGTTTTTTTGGCTTTACCAGCCGATACATCAGTCCAGAGACTATCAAGGGCAAGGGCAACTAACACAACAATTATGACAATATTTTCTAAGCACACAAGAGTTCCTATGAGCATGCAACAGGCTAAGTCATTTTAACTTTATTTTTTCAGAGCATTAACAGAGAAAATCGTAAAAATCCTACCAAGTATGAAATGTCCATACATCATTGAGCCCCATCAGATACAGGGCCTGGACTTTATCAACATCTTCCCTCTGGTACAGTGGCTCATTAAATACTCCAGTGAGTTCAGAGACGCCAAGGAGGACGAGCTTCGTAAGTTTGCAGTCTTGCAGTATGAGAAAGATCATATTTTTGAGTGTGATCGTGCTCTGTACCTCCAAAATGAGAAATTGTTGAGGAATCTTGTTGCTGTGCAGGTATTACTTTTGCTATTTATTTTCTGAAATCATAATTTTTCTGGATAGTAGTATAGTTCAACAGATATAGCATGTCCATTGATAGGTTTAGTTTAGTACTTTCTTAACGTATCAGATCAGTCCTAAACCTGTGATTTTAATTGAAATTTGTGTGTTCATTTAATTTCATAAAGATGATTGAATCCTGAGATTAGAAGCTTTTTAAGAGCCGTTAAACTATTTTCAATCTGGAAGGAAACCTCTTTAGTTGTTTTAGTCTACCAATTCAGAGTACATTCTGTACTCAGAATTGGTAGTGGTTGGTACAAAAGGATTTTGAGGGTTGTGTCCAGGCTCAAGCTCAGTTCTCTCTCTTAAAACTAATTTAAGTCAAGTATCTTTATTTAAGTTAAAACAACTTATTATAGAACCTATACAAACCCTGTAGAGTGAGGAAGAGGAAAGGAGCGTTTCCTTCAAATGAACTGGAACAGGTGAATGCTGTGTTGTCAGAGTACGACACAAGAATGTTGATGCATGTCTCCAACCACAAAGATGATGGCAAACAGGACGAGGGACTTGATTTCCTGGTGAGCATTTGGATTATAGCCACAAACTTATCTGGTTTTGTGAAGGTGTCGATGTCTGTCTCGAATTCTCTTTTACTGTTACCAGTATTGCGACGGTAGTTCCAATTTTGGCCACTGAACCAGAAAAGTTTGTAGCACTATACCCAGTTTAAATTATAAAATTTAAACAAAAAATGATGTGACAATGGGTTTGGTTTTGTGATTGGTTGCGCCGTATTTCAAATTCCCAATATTCCTATTATCCGTCCCTTTCCTACCTCCAAAATGGCACGACCGTCTCACTCGCGCCTGCACGAAGACAATGCACCAACCGCATTCTATTGGAAGACTTACTACGTCACCGCTACACTTGCAAATGAACCGCCGCGCAAGGCCGTCATGTCGCCTTCGATATAACCGCCGCAACCGCCCGCTACCGCCTTTTCAGGACAATGGATTTAATTCATTATTATAGTGACTAAATACTGGACATTATAGCTAGCTAGCTCAATATGAAGACATTTGGTGAAACCCTAGTGTTTAAGGTGTTCTGCAGTGCCGCGATTGCCGCCAGTTTGCTACATATTCCAGAATTTGGAGATCAGCAGCTTCCAAGTAAGTCGTGCCATTCCTGTTGTGATTACAACCTCCAAATTATGCCTTAATTATCCTTATACAGTCCACTTACCCTTAACAATAAAATATGTCGCGAATACTAAATCGAAAAGTGGTTAAGATTCGATTCCGCGCCGCCAGTGATAATAAAAAATAAATAGTGATCATTTATAATGTATTCTCAGGAACTTTTCTGATGACTTCCCCTCCCACTTAATACAATTGCGACCCACGTCCCTTGACCTGCGTCACATGTATGACTGGAAGGGGAAGTTATTGGCAAAATTTCAGAGAATGGTTAGTATTTGTGGAAAACATAATTATAATACAATACATACCAGGTTATCACAGTTTAAATTTCAACATTACAAATGTTGGTAGTGTCAATGCTTTGCAGATTACTTTTAATAATTTCATTATTCCCCTCATTAAATATATTTTTGTTCTTTTTTAGTATGATTATGAAAAGAGTTTGGCTGACCCATCAGATATGACAACAGAAGTAAGTAAATACAAGATATTCTGTACATATTATAGCCGCAGATTTATAACTGTAATCTGTGAATTATTAGAGCACTAGAGTTTCTGTATTTCTTTTTTTAAATATTAAGGTACAATTATGTGTTTTCTAGACAGATAGATTTTCAGAAGATAAAGAAAACAAAGACTCAGCCAACACGGATATCCATTATGCAGTCCTACATTCAGAACTGACTGGAGATATCCCTAAGGAATTAGAGGAAAGGGAAAAAGTGAAATACTCTGAGGATATTGAGAGGCTAACTAAAGTTATTGACACAATGGAAAATGAAATGGATTCTGTTAAAAAAGAACATGAAGCGAGAATGGATACTGCTAAAGCGCAATACAAAGATGTTGTAAATAAATTGCAGACAATTACTAAGAAGTTGATGAAAACGGATGACTATAGGTGTGTATATATATTCCTGTATATATATAGTTGTAACATATAATATTATTATAGAATATATTTTGAAGCTTTACATTGAAAATAAATTTTAATTTCAGTGATAAAAATGTTAAGGACATTTACAAGTCATTGAAGGAACTGGCACGGGAAAGAAATGAACTGTTAAAATTAATTGAACATAGAGAAAGAGAACACAAAAAACTGGAAGAGATGATGAGGTAAGGAGGTTACTTACTTACTGATTTTCTTTTTTAGAATATTAACTCTTAACATTATTTTGGAAAACTAGGCAAAAGCGTACAATATGGACTTACAAAACTCTTCCTATAAATACTATTGCAAGTTTGAAATAGGGGACTGGATTATATGATGACCTGTTTTGCTCCTATAGTGAATCATCATCATGATATCAGCCTGCGGACGTCCACTATTGGACATAGGCCTTCCCAAGTGAACACCATCACACCCTATCCTCAGCCTTCCTCGCCACCCGCGCCATGTCGTCAATCCAGCGATTTGGAGGGTGCCTCATGCTTGTCTATCTATATAGAATACAAAATATGAATTCAATTATTTGCTGCAAAAAAGTCTCATGTTGTGTTATTTTTCCAAATTCTAAAATGCTACTTTTAGATCTGCAAAGGAACCGCAGACAATAGTAGAAGAGCAGCCTCTAACACCAGAAGAACTGAAGGAATATCGGGACAGGGAGAAAAAGTTGAAGGACTACATCAGCACTGTGAGAGTGGAATTGGGGCATCTGAACCGACAAGTGTTGCGGTACTCGGTCGCTATAGACGAGGTGCCGGGCACTGCTGAGCTGCTGCAGTACGAGAAGAGATTTGTGGAGCTGTACAACCAAGGTGAGGGCTACATCAGCACTGAGAGTAGCACTGGGGCATCTAAACCGACAAGTGTTGCGGTACTCGGTCGCTATAGACGAGGTGCCGGGCACTGCTGAGCTACTGCAGTACGAGAAGAGATTTGTGGAGCTGTACAACCAAGGTGAGGGCTACATCAGCACTGAGAGTGGCACTGGGGCATCTGAACCGACAAGTGTTGCGGTACCCGGTCGCTATAGACGAGGTGCCGGGCACTGCTGAGCTACTGCAGTACGAGAAGAGATTTGTGGAGCTGTACAACCAAGGTGAGGGCTACATCAGCACTGAGAGTGGCACTGGGGCATCTGAACCGACAAGTGTTGCGGTACTCGGTCGCTATCTATAGACGAGGTGCCGGGCACTGCTGAGCTGCTGCAGTACGAGAAGAGATTCGTGGAGTTGTACAACCAAGGTGAGAGCTACCTCAGCACTGAGTGGCACTGGGGCATCTGAACCGACAAGTGTTGCGGTACTCGGTCGCTATAGACGAGGTGCCGGGCACTGCTGAGCTGCTGCAGTACGAGAAGAGATCCGTGGAGCTGTACAACCAAGGTGAGGGCTACATCAGCACTGAGAGAGTGGAACTGGGGCACCTGAGAGAAGTGAGAAGTTTAAGATAAAAAGAGTATGGGATCTAACTTACAAACAGCTTTTTTAGGGTTCCATACCTAAATGGTAATTAAAAAAATCAAAAAACCCGACTGCAAAAATGTCAACTAAAATGCAATAACTTAAAAGACTGAAACAAGGCGGACAACGAAAACAAAATTATAATAAACTTAAAACGATGCAATTTTTACTTAATTTTAACAAACAACATTATGAGCTGAAAGCTTTAGTTAAATTTTCGCATTCAATTTAAAAATATAGAAGGCGGGACCTATTTTCGCAAATTATAAATTAACATAGAGAAAATTAATAGGTCCCGCCTGCTTTATTTTTAAATTGAATGCGAAAATTTAACTAAAGCTTTCAGCTCATAATGTTGTTTGTTAAAATGAAGTAAAAATTGCATCGTTTTAAGTTTATTATAATTTTGTTTTCGTTGTCCGCCTTGTTTCAGTCTTTTAAGTTATTGCATTTTAGTTGACATTTTTGCAGTCGGGTTTTTTGATTTTTTTAATTATTTATTTTATTTCAGGCTTTTTAGTTGCCACACTTTACGAGCCAAACCTAAGCACTTTTATCTACACAATGTCAAAGACGTAAAGTGGGTATATTTGGTTATATATTATATTATGTCGGTTCAAGTCAGTCAGTCACTTGGAAGAAGTAAAAGTTGTAAACAGTGTCGTCAAACGCAAACCTGGATTTTATCCCGGAAATATTAAGCTGACCAGTAACATTTCATAGGTGTAGAAAGTGGAGCGCGTCTTAAAGTACACACAGCGCCATCTAGGGCAAGGAGAGAAAGTACAGATGTTAAATAATTGTTTAATGATTATATTAAATTATGTTTTCGATTTATGCTATTATGATATGCCAAGTAAAAATGCACAATATAAAGTACGACACACATTTGGTCAATGCAAGATTAACGCTATCAAAAACTACAAATATTACCATTTTGAACGCATTGATCGACTGTTTATAATTCCAAATTAATTCGAAACATATGACTTATATATATTTTTGTAATCTCCTTGTAATTCCCTTCATTTTGATACCCCATTCGATAGGTTTGGTTATAAATATTTTGTAAATGACTGACAATTTTAGGCCCAAAATCCGCCATTTTGCTTTTTATTTTCAAAAACCTATCTAAGAACACTTGGGTTAATGAGACGAATCTAACGATACCATTAACGTCGAAATCCATCCAGCCGTTTGGAAGATACGTGGTCATAAAGAAATTTACATACATACATACATACATACATACAAGATACGCGCGAAAAACATAACCCTTCTTGCAGTCGGGTAAAAATGGAACCCTTTTGGTGAGTCTTTTTCCGTCCGTCCGTCGTCTGTCACACTCGATTTTAACTGTTTAACTAGTTGTGAATTTCATTTGACCCAGGATGAGTAAATTATACAGTCCTTATAAAACACCAATAATATAACAAACGTTTCTTTTCCAGTTGCCTCAAAACATAAGGAAACAAAGCAGTATTACATATTTTATAACACTCTGTATGAAGTGAAGCTTTATACATCCAAAGAGTTGAGTTTGCTCAACTCTATTTTAGATAACTATGAAGAGTAAGTACCAGTAACCGGTTTAAATATACTTTTCTTTCTTTGATCCGTGATTGATTGGTTTGTGACTTCAGAAGATTTGTTAATAATACTTCGTTTTACTATGTTTTTAACTTAGCTTCTGGCTGCATATATTAGCCTTACTTTTTCTAGGCCGATAAAAATTTCAGTTCTGCATTGTCTAGTTTTTTATTAATAAACTACTAAATGACAATCTCTTTTTGTTTACATTGCTTAAATATGCGTTGTCTTGGTAAATGCCTGAATTTTAAAGTAAGAAGTCATTTTAATAATTTGAAAATAGTTTCGCAAAGAGTAAACTGTTAAACTTCTTCACCACCGATTTCAAAATTCATTCTTATTAGCCTTCAACTTGCAATCCACTCCTTTTATACCACCGTCTGTATCCTCTACTTCTTCGTTGAAGGCAAAATGTGACATTCTTTTAAAAACTCAATTTCAGGGTAATGTCCTCGGCCAGGAAAAGGGAAGAGTTCATGAGCCAGTTTGAGTCAATAGTTGAGTGGGTGAACCAGACCGTCAAGAAGGTGGAGCTCAAGTACCGCAGCGAGAAGGAGCAGAAGGCGGCGCTGCACGCGGAGCACGCGCGCCTCATGGACGTGCAGCGCCAGTACGCCGCCGCGCTCAAGAGGCTGGCCGAGGGCAGGAGGCTCGCTGGCGGTGAGCCTTAGTCATGGCGAATATAAGCTTAGGAGTAGCGGAATAGGAATAGTGGAGTGACTGATTCAGACCGTCAAGGAGGTGGAACCCGGACGTGCAGCGCCAGTACGCCGCCGCGCTCAAGAGGCTGGCCGAGGGCAGGAGGCTCGCTGGCGGTGAGCCTTAGTCGTGGCGAGCTTAAGAATTGCGGAATAGGAATAGTTGAGTACCTAGGTGGATCAGACTGTCAAGAAAATAGAAGTCGAGTAGGTATAGCAGCGAGAAAAGGGGCAACGGGGCAAATAAGTTTAGGAATTGAATGAATAGCGTACTTGCCATTGCCTTAACAAAATCCGGATAAGTGAGAGTCGGTAAAACTCGCACACGGAGGGTTCCGTACCATAAAAACTATTTAAGTTTTTTTTTTTTTAATTATTTGTTATAGATTTTTGTTGTTATATATACATGCGTCGAGTATAAGCTTGGAGTACAAAATACTAAGTTTCAGTAACACGTACCTTCACTAATAAAAACTTGGTTGAGAAATGTGAACCGCTATAATAAACAATGGTGCAGTGTTATTATGGAAGAAGTATCTCATTCCATATAATACGTATAACTGATAATTAAAATAAAATAAAAAAACAATGAACATAAGGATTAGGAGTAATGTCGTCTTTAAATATTAAATATTAAAATATAATAGAGGTCACCGACTTTTCCTAATGGTGAAATTTCCTTTTTAGATAGATTACGAAAAAAGTGAGCCCTATTATAAATAATCGCATTACGTATCTAATGGTAATTACCTAGTGTTAAATTAATGTGAAAATAAATGCCGTAATAATTATAAGTTCATGTTATTTATTATGTAATGAAACATATTACCTAATATCAAATTACGTGTTATGAGTTTGAATCATCTTTGCAAGAATTACATAATTAGGTAGGTAACTTTAATACATTCATTCCTTATTGTATGTTAAGACTGATATACTTTTTTGTATTTATGCATTTTTGTATGAGGATCGTGAGTAAAAATAAAATGTGCGTGTAAAAGCAAAATATATAATTTTATTTGTCTTCCATAATTAACATTTTTTCAATAGAATCTGTAGATCCATGTCATAAAATTATAAGTAGATTTAGCTAAAAATACGAGTGCAAAAAATCACATTTTTTTAAAAAAGCTTATTAGCAAGATCCCGATTCCAAAAAGTATATATTTTTTTTCGTTTTATGGTGTTCTGATTAATTATATTTATTTATTAGTATCGCATCCCCAGTAGAAACGAAAAAGAAATGTAATTTTACAGGAGAGCAATTAGTAGTAGAATATAAGGATCATGTTTTGTATACAAAAATAGTATAAAATAATATAGCACAGTACGCTTCAAGACGTTTTACCCAAGCTTGGGTACTAATCTACTTTCGAATTTTTAACCACCTATAAATAGGTGGTTAAAATTTTGATTTATAATTCAATACGTCCAGATTTAGTTCCTCCTTCCTTGATAGACGATCCTTTAGTTTGTGTATCAAAGAGTAACAACACTGCTATGTGACTGACTTTTTGGCGAGCTCTCTCTACCTGTCACCTTATGACTGTGTTGGAGACCGTGTGCTTGACTGTGTCCTTGACTGTGACCCTGACCATGTGACTGACTGTGACCCTGACTGTGACCCTGACTGTGACCCTGACTGTGACCCTGACTGTGTCCCTGACTGTGACCCTGACTGTGTGTTCCTATCGAGTTGGTACTCGTCTTCTTGTACATGGTGAAGGAGATGAGTTCCCGGTTCGCGTTGGTCATGGCCATCGCGTGGGAGACCACGTCGTAGCCGAGCAGGCCGTGGATGCGGTTGACCACCACCAGGGTCAGTCCCTTCTGCGCGACCCGGACCGTCCGATCCTGCTCGTTTGCCGTTGCGATTGACATGCCGAAGGAGGAATTCAGCTCCTGGAAATATATAATTGCCTAGTTGATTCAAATGTGAGCCCTCAGCAACTCACACTTGCGACAGGGTGGTGGGATACAGTCAAACTCTTCCTCTTTTGACTCTGGAAGGAGACTCGTGCTCAACAGTAGCCCAAACATAAATTACTAGTTGTGGGAATCAAACCCACGACCTCCGACGTAGAGGGCAGGTACCATCTACCGCTGCGCCATTTGGTCGTCATTTTACAAATTCTATTATATGAAATAGAGCCTTTTGTCTATTTTAGGCAGTAAAAAAGAAATATTTAACTGTTATCTCAATTAAGTAGATTGTATCTAATTTACGGCGCAGCCGGAAAAATAGCACCAACTTGGAAGAGGTACTTAGGTAGGTCCTAAGATTAAGACTGTAGGACTAGAAGAGCAAATAAAAAAGGTAAATTCATAGGTAGGTAGGTATAGGTAAGGTCCTATATACCTGCTATGGAGACATATCCATATTATGTCCATAGGTAAACAACAAAAGGTGCATAACACTGCTTCAGTCGTTGTATGATGCACCTAAGTATAATGTTGCTAGCAATTTGTTGACTTATCCTGAATGATCCTGAATAATCTTTCTACTATTATAGGTATATACCCAGATATAAATTTCGTGTCGGCTTATAGCCGATTTTTATGATTTCTTTTGTATACCTAACAGGTGAGGATAAGACGTAGGTAAACTATTTTTTATGCACAGAAAAACATTTGCCGGGTCAGCAAGTAAAAAAATTATAAAAAAAAAAAATCGTGTTTAACTGTAAACCTACCCTTACGAGCGCCGCTCGTTCGTCGCTTTTCAGTCCGTAGACAGTAGCACCCTCATCCTTGGAGAGATGCGGCGCACTCAGGCAGCCCATCACCATAATGTACGGCATTATTAACTAACTTTATAACCACACGAGTCCTGCACGTAGCCGGTCACCCAGCTTGAGAATCGTTCGTTGAAATAACAATCATCGCCGAACAACTGAGCTCGTAGTTTCAATTATTTGGGTGGTTGGAAAGGTGAGCCACGCGGGTGAACGCGGCCGCGACAGGTTGTAGACTCTTGTGTGAGTGAACTTTGCCAAACGCCAGGTAGGCAGCGACGTGGTCCGCAGTCCGCACAGCTCACTTCACAATAACCTTTCTATGTGTGCGGAACGCGAGTAGGTACCAGCTACTATGCGTGTGTGGAGGGCTCTTTGACGTCACTCGTCACATGGCCTTCACGGGTGCTTGCATTGCTTGCGCCCGCGCAGGAGCCACCGACATCCGCAACTACCATAATATGATATAGGTACATAATTATTATATTGTCTATAGAAAACATGTGGAACTAATCTAAGTAGATTCGCGTTTACAGAAGTTAACATTGTTTTACTGCTAAATGCTATGCGGGAAATACCGAGTTATGCAACACTCAATTGTTGAATGCTAATTTTGGTTATTGAAATGCAGCGATTGTTGCAGTTATTTAACAACTTGTTTGTGGTTTAAAGATTTCGCAACTCATATTGGAACGTACTGTAACGTATCTGTGCCTACTGCCAAGCATTAATTTTGCGGGAAAATGCATTTTAGTCATACATTTACCTAAGTACAGGCATGTTACAGTTATGTTAGGTAACTACTTTGTAGCACATTCGTTTGTTTGCTACACAGCATCGCACCGGATCGCAGCTGTTCTTCGCTAGATTGGTATCCTGCTGCGCCTAAAAGTGTCCACCAGGCCAGCTCCTGACTCAATTTAGATAAGTATGTATTATAAAATCAAAAACTAGCGGATTCGGAATCAAACCCGCGCCTATATTTGTCGGTTTGGCAAAGAAAACTCCCGAATTTATCAAAGAAAAATAAATCATTGTCATCGATGAATGACGTCTGCAAAGTCATGAAATACGTCGTGCTCTATCAAAACATTAAATAACACCTAACACAGTTAAAAATATTTACGTGGTTTTTCTTCCGATAACAATTATTATGAGTCACTCTATGAGCAGTCCTCGCAATATTCAACTGGGTAAGTAAATATTTACGGACAAGAATTGCCAACCTGTTTATTTCCAAAAAAACCTGCTATACCTAATTAGGCTATAGGTCCTTTCCACGTCCTTTCAATAAAATTAAATACTTAACAAATCCCTTTATAACTTCTTACTAAGTAGGTACCTAGTAGGAAAGTAGCTGTACTAAATTGTCAAGACAGCACTCCCAAGTTCTAACTCAAATCTCATGTGGTTTTTACAGGACAGGGAAATTATGCTCTACTTAGGTAGATATCTATTGTGAACACGAACGTTTAGTAGGTACCTACGCATGGGAAGTTTGCGCTTAGTTTCGGAAAACTTAGAGGATTTTCAACATTGCCTTCTTTTAGTTACGTTACAGGTGGTTTTGCTATAACTATTCGGGTCTAATTTTGCAGTAGGATGTTACCTAGTCAATAATTGTAACCCTGTGTACTTAAATGTTGTTAGTGTTCGAGACATACCAGAAGGCACGGCTGGCGTTCGTGCAGACGATGGCCGAGCTGGCCACACGTGCTAGCAATGTGAAATGTTTGGAAAGCGCTGGAGTGTTGGGTATGTAGGTACATTAGGTACATATTGTAATAAGTATTACCTGAACGACGTCCGCAGACCGCAGTTGATAAGGAGCATGGTTGCAATTTCGTCATATCTATCAAACGATTGCGCTGATGAGTACGATGTAGGTATTTCTTCATCGATATGTCAAATTTCACGAGTGTTAAGTAGATAGGTACTTATCTACCTACTGTAGAAAGAACTTTGGGCTGAAAGTGGCTCCGATTGAATGAATATTTAAATGGATTGCTAGAACTTCAACTAGAACTAAAAACCCTTTTTCATTGCAGTAAATAATTTAGTAATACACCATAATGGGGAGTGTTTGATGGTCCTTCCTTGGTCCTTCCGCGTTAGCGCGATTGTATCATTTATACCCTGCTAAAAAAAAGTCCTACCACTTGGTCCTGGCAAATAGCAATCACTGACCTCTTCTCTATCTCTAAAGAGATTTCATTTAATTATTGAATGATTTCCGCCATTTTGGCGCTGAATGTTGTGTACCTGTCGTGAGCGTCCATGGAACTAAAATAAAATCACAAGTGATCCCATACTAGGTAACTACTAGCACGAGCACCAAAGGTCAATTCATGCTTATTTTCACCAACATTTTAAGAGACACCTAAGCCCGTAGGTGACAGTTGTACTTAGTAAGTGAAAACTGTCACCTATCGGCTTAGGCGTTCCTTAAAGTGTAGGTGAAATCGAGCATTGGCACCGTGGATCTTCGAAAAGGTCGCTGCAAATCGGCATAAAAAATGAACTGTCAATTGTTGGACCTCGCTGGAATGCGTAAGTACCCCCTTCCTGTTCTCTTTTCACCTCCCTGCGCTCGCCCCGGTGCTTTTGTTTTGCGCACCATATCAGAGCGCTGACACGACGTGACGTCATCGACGCCAGGTCCACAGATATTGTACCTAATCGGGTTATAGAATGTTTGATCCAGCGTATATAGTATACGGTCTATAAGTATAATAGAGATGAGTGGCGGCAACGTATCCACTGCCCACTACGTTGCAGATTTCCTCCGTCCCTTGCTGTCGGACCCGTGCAGCACGGTCCGCCAGTGCGCCGTGGTGGCGGCCGCCAGGCTCGCCGAGCACGAGGAGCGCGTCGCGCGCCGCCTGCTCGACGGCGGCATGCTCAGCGTCGCGCTCGAGAACCTCAACAAATACAACGTTATACCTATATCTAATCTATCGCTTATTTTATTAGACATTTCCCAAAGACTTACTTAGATGTACCTACCGATAAGACCCCTGAAACGTCCCCTGACGAGGCGTCCGAACGATTTACGTAAACCTTTTTCGTACAAGCAAACAGTAGCGCCATCTGTCAAAATTCTATAAGTGGCTGCTGAGCGTACTTCAGCGTAGCCTTACTGTTGGTGTCAAAACAAGCATTTTTGCCACCGATAAACATACCGTGATTCCAACTGCTCGATCCCTTTACACGCTTACCTAAGTAGTTCTACTTATATGTATTTTTAAGAGATATAAGGATGTTTGGATGTTTCTAAAAGTAGGTTCTTTTTTGTTTAGCATGATTCATGAACGAGATAAAATTGATTTCTAGGCTGGCTACCGTTATTTAGCTAGGTACTTTGAAATAATTATTTACTTTTGTAAGTATAGATACTTAACTACATCGTTTGGGGGCACAGGTTTCGTTGTTAATTTTTTGTTGTACCTAATTAATTTATTTGATTTCATACAGGTTTACTACAAGCGGTCAGCTCTGTATCTAATGAGGGCAGTCGCAAAGTAAGCAAAACAATCTTTAGGCTATGTTATTTTCCATCATTAAGTAATGTGCGAGGATGCGGAATGAACGACGCATTTAAAACTTGATAATAATATCTGAGTAAGATCGTATCTGCTCATACTTACGTATAAAGCTGTGCTCAGATTTGATGGCAAGGCACACGACAACATATCGACTTGATATACCTCGGACTACCAGTACCTAGGTAGGTAGGTATACTTATGGTGGCAAACATTCAGCCCAAGCCCCGTTACACTAAGTAAGTGTCACTTAAATACTGGGGTCATAATTCTCATTTTCCAGGCACAATGAGGAGTTAGCATCAGCTGTTGTCCGAATCGGTGCATTGGAGCATATTGTTTCATGTTTAGAAGACTTTGACACGCAGGCACGTAGAGCTTTACCTTGTCTACATAAACTACCTCATTTTTTTTTTAGTGTAGATAGGCTTGCGCTTGACGACAATCATGCCTGATGGAATGCAATGATGAGGTCTAGGTTGGAGCGCGCTTGCCTAGAAAATGCCTATTTACTCTTCTCTTGAATTCACCCAGATTATACTTGGCTGGAAACACGGAGGTTGGAAGGGCGTTTCATACCTTAGCGGTTCGTATCAGAAACGTGGAAGAAAAACGTTTCGTGCGAGTTTGTTGGATGTCAACCACATAAGGATATGCCACCGCTCTCGGCGTCTTGCAGTCCTATAGTATAAAGGTGAAGGACGTACAAGGTAATGTAGTTCCTGAGCACACTCACCAAAGTACATCCTGTAAAAAACCGCTAAACAGGCAACATTGCGACGGTGTTGTAAGCTGAGCAATTTTGCCCGCGTTAGCGATTCCTTGGCGATTATTCTGCGGCATATATTCATATTATATCACGTGGATGATGGATCTATAATATAAATCGTATCTATCGATCGTAGGTTATAGCTATATAACCTACCTATAATAGCTACAACCTACCTGTAAGTAAAAACGACGTGTCGTGGACGGTGGAACTGTCGATACAGAAAAAGTTTGGAATAACACCTTAAACTCCTTTGAATTCCATTGTTTGTCTTTACCCAACGCTCGTAAATGGCGCTGTCTTCGTCATACTAATCTCTATACCTGAGTGCATGCGTGCCCATTCTATTGACCAGTAAGAGAAACTTTCATTCTAATATATTTTCAAAGATTTCCTTCGTGACTAGATTTTCGTCCACGCAAAAAATCCATCTGCTTTCGCCTATGGCCCTCTGATAGCGACCGAAAAGATTTTTTTCTTCAATAATAACAGTACGTACCTATATCTGGACCAAAATAGTTTAAAGGATGATTAAGAACTCCTTTTCTTGGAACACCAGGTAAAGGAGAACGCCGCGTGGGCTCTGGGCTACATAGCGAAGCACAACGAGCACCTGGCGGGGCTGGTGCTGGACGCGGGCGCGCTGCCGCTGCTGGTGCTCGCGTTCCAAGAGCCTGAGATCAGTTTGAAGCAAGTGGGTAACCTATAGCGAAACTACAAATTACACATTTTGTAAGTGAAAATCCAAACTCCACTTGCGCTAACTGCCAGACTTAAACGTCGACTAGCCTGTGGCTAGTTCAGTACGGCAGGTACAATATACTTAGCCCAGAAGCGATTAGCGACTAAACTTATAGAAATTTACATATTATACATATTATAGGGTTTTTTACACTATACAGTGATTAGATACTTGACTGCGATCTTACCTGATTGTAAGTGATGATACAGCCGAAGCTGTTATCGTACAAACTTGGAAGGGGCAAGTATAACCTCACCCCTAACGGTTTCTACACAGCATCGCGCCGAAACGCTAAATTGCTTGGCGGTGCGTCTTTCCTGGTAGGGTGGTAACTAGCCACAGCCGAAGCCTCCCACCAGACCAGACCTGAACCAATTTAGAAATTATAAAATTCCAAAGTAGCCCGTGGCAGGAATCGAACCCGTGACCTCCGCGACTCAAGATTCCGGCATGCTGCACTGCGCCAGGGAGGTCGTCAAAAACATATTTACACTCGTAGAACAGTTCGTAGCCTCGTAGTTCTTTCAGCTGTAAATGCAGTTATTATAATGAAACATGTTATAATAATAATAAATTCGTAGTAGAATGAAGAGCAACTTAATATTTTGTAAGTATTAAAATGTTTAAGAAACTTCTGGAATTAATAAATTCTTACTCTTCCATGACCGTCTAGATTTCTGCTGGGGCGCTCGTGGACTTGGCTCAACACAAACCAGAGGCTGTGGTGGATGCGGGCGCGATCTGCCACCTCGTGCGCGCTCTGGAGAACCAGGACCCCAAACTGAAGGTCCGTAGATTTACCTCTCCTCTATCCCCTAAAACCTATACAACTCAATTCAGGTTACTTTACATTCTACATTCCATGCGTGAGCTGTCTGTGCGAGTGTATAGCACAGTCTATAATAAGTACCTTCACAAGGTAGACTTCAGTCAATAGTTTTAAGAAAAATACCAAATCGAATCATTTTTATGAAAAGTTGAACCCATTGCCCGGAAAGCTAAACCGGGCAATGGGTTCAACCTTTATCCTTAGTACAGTTGCCGGGCCGTAACTTGGCATGAGTCGCAAGATCAAAGATGTGCAGAACATGCTTAATGCTTTTGGGTCTCTTTGGCTACAGTGGGGGCGCTCGGGCGGGGGGAACGAGGAAGCGGGATCGAACTCATCGAAGTGCGCAATTGGTTGGTCATTTCGACACCTGATAATATGAAGAACATTGTATCTGATTTTGTTAAGTTTTCAGGAGAGCGTTTTACAATTTTGCTGCATTTAAAAAGTGGCCTAGTGATATTGAATAAAGCCGCATCCGTGATGAAGTAAATTGTTCTACTCTTGTTTTTTGCGTTCTGTAGTATGAACTTGATCACGTTGTGATACATAAAACGGAAAGCTGTTTTTGTTCAAGTTACAATGATTAAAAATACGATTGTCTTAGTTCAAAAACATTGTATGAACAGTTCTAATAATGTAAGGACATGGTTTTATGAATTATATACAGTAACAAAAATGTAATTAGAATTACAATGGCGTTATATGTGCATTTCAGTCATAATATTATTGTATAGTAATAAAATTATGACTGAATTTTTTTCGAATTGTACTTACTATTAATTTTATAATAAAATAAAGCAACGAATATTAATCATAGTTTAATCAAACAAAACTACTTACGCTAACATTATTGAGATCTCAAAACATTTCTTTATTACTTTCTCTATACCAACCAAATTATTTTAATACGTAAACTGAATATGAAAACAATTGATATAATATGAAAATGGAATTCTTCATAACCACGATCGGCACAAAAAATATCTATGATTACTCATTGTTATTCAAATAAAAGTTCGAAAAAATTAATAAACCTGATAACATCGCTGTTACAATATAACTAATCATAGCATTTTCTTCATAACTTCTTTTTAAACTCTGAATCAGAATATTTTTAATACTTATGATAAATGATTTTATTATTATATTATTATTATACTTATGATAAAGAAAACAAATTCACAATCAAACACTTAATAAGTTCTTATTCGGCACTATCGGTTGAAATATTATTATCTTCTACAGCATCCGAATGAGGTAAATTGACACAAAATATTTTGTATTGTTCAGGTACCTATTGCAGCTGTATCACAAAGTGACATGAGATCTTGGAATTTAGCCTTTGAAATGTTAAGTGGTCTTTTATAAGCTAAAGATAGTTTAATGTCCCACAGAGAATTTAAGGATTTGACGTTAGATTTGTGCCTAGTTCTCGCAGATGCCTTAGTTTCAAAATAATTGGGAAGTAACTATTTATGTTAATGTGCTGAATTTTGGACCACATTACTTTAGGGTAAGGAGCGATTTAAAATAGATAAAAATGGGAAATGCTTTCCAAAAACAAACTTCAAATGCCACTACAAAGAGTGAAATAATTTTTAATGTAGGTACACCAATTCGAAGTCGATTGTCTAAAACTCCGTCGTTTCTTCGCACATCAAGTTAGTAAGAAGGACTATTAGTGATTGTACGAAACATTGCCCGACTTCGAATTGGTGTACTTACATTAAAAATTATTTCACTCTTTGTTGTTTGCATTTGAAGTTGGTTTTTTGGAAAGCATTTCCCATTTTTATTTTTTACTTTTTAGTGGAAAGCAACAAAATGCTCAAGGCGTTGTAAAAGTATCCAAATCGCTTGAGATGTGTTTATAAAATCTGAAGAGTTCCCTCAATTTCAACAAGATCCCATCATCAGATCCTGACTTGATGTTTATAGTCATCAAACCAGTATCTGCTAGCAAATGCACCAGTAACTATAAAAAATACCCAACTCCCTTCAAGTATACTAGCAAAATTTGAAGAGTTCCCTCGATTTCACCAAGATCCCATGATCAGATCCTGACCTGATTACCATAGGACAACTTGAAAAATATTACTCTTTCAAATCATACCCAAATTGTTTCAAGTGTCCATATAAAATTTGAAGAGTTCCCTCGATTTCTCCAAAATCTCATCATCAGATCCGGACCTGATTAAAATGGGACCATCTGGGAACTATACCCTTTTAAACAAAAAAAGAATTTTTCAAATCGGTCCACGCGTCTTCGAGTAATCGGTTAACATACATAGATAAAAAAAAGATTCCGACGAATTGAGAACCTCCTCCTTTTTTGAAGTCGGTTAGTTAAAAATATCCTTTTGTGTAACTTCCTTCAATAAATATGGTTTTCCTGTCGTTTTCGTACCACTGTTGTGGAATGTAAATGGTTTGATTTGATTGAAAAGTTCAACGGTCAGTAGTAAGTAATAAAAGTGTAATAGGTATTGTTTACAGTTATTTTGATTGAAACTTTCAGAAGTATAAAGGTGTTTGTTGAAAGCAATATAATAGTACATCGACTTACTGTATATTATAAACTGCTATGATCTTGAAATTTGAGTAAAAAAATGGTATTTCTTATTACAATGTTACTGTGTTCAAATAAGCCCAATACTATCGCTTTATTGTTTTTGGTAACCAAAAATACAATATTTTTTCAGCCAAAATCTGAATTATCTTGAATTACAATGAAATAATTTTGTCATTTAAAAATCGTTCTAGTCGTCATATAAATACGGTTCCCAGATTGAAAGATACCTTTTTTTTCCCTCAGTATTTTGATGGTATAGTTACAAAACGTTGTTTCATTAGTTACAATGTTCTTCATATCAGGTGTCGATTTGATTTTGTCTCTCTCGCAGTTCGTTGCTCGAAGTGTACGATGCGCAAACTTGCTCCCACCACGCGAAAACCTTGCTAAGTTACATGCCGGCCCCTGTAGGATGGTTATTATGAACGTGTGTACAGCGCAGCGCCCTGTGCGCGCTGGGGGCGGTGGCGGGCGCGCGCGCGGAGCTGGCCGAGGCCGTGGTGGGCGGCGGAGCGCTGCCGCCCGCGCTGCTGCACGCGGGACACGACTGCGCGCCCGTGCGACGCGCCGCCGCCTGCCTGCTGCGCGACATCGTCAAACATTCCGTTGATGTATGTATTCTTCGGACGCCATCTTATTGCCATTGTAACCCACGATTTAGCTATAGTGCGGTGCGGCCAATCATAACTCCTTACGAATCGCATGAAACATATGAGTTAAGGGATCGTGAAGGAGTGATGCGAGTCTTCGTGAATTGAACTAGCTTTACCTGATAGTCAAGTTTGTGAAGGTAGAAAGTTGAGATCAAGGCTCCCGGCTGAGTTTGTTGTGTGCTTCTTCTCAGTGCAGGGCGCGTTGGAACCCTCGTAAACTCAGTTTTAAGTCGACTTGGAGTTATCGCCATACAAATGTGACAAATTACATATTGACCAATTACAAGAGCCTGTATATTAGGCCTATGTGAAATGATATTTTGAATTTTGAATTTTTTGAATTTGGTCTATGTCTAGATGTAGACCCGATACCGCGCATGAATTCCTACTGACCATTCAGAAAAATCATAAAATGCAACGCCTCAAGGCAAACAAAATACATCTTGTTGCTACTGTTACATAGCAACTATTAAACGTTATTTCTGAAGGATTTCACATTTCAGTTGGCGCAGCTGGTGGTGAACACGGGCGGCTGCGGGCCGCTGGTGGAGCTGCTGGCGGAGCGCGCGGGCGGGGCGCGCGTGCCGGCGTGCATGGCGCTCGGCTACATCGCCGGCCAGTCCGACCAGCTGGCGATGGCTGTCATCGAAGCCAAGGTGCATGTTGTGTTCAACAGAAATATTTAGGTACAAGCCTCGCTGGTCTAAAGTATGCATAGAAGTCACCGATATGAATATCAGGATGAGCCCATCTGAACATTTTACGTAAACTTTCTTCATACAAGAAAAAAGTAGCGCTGTCTGTTAAAATTCCCACTAATACAACAGCATCTGGCGGAAACCGTTCCTATGAAAACGAACGTGCGGACTAAAACAAGTGTAGTGATTTGTGGCATGAACCGCCGACTGCGGCCCACAGACGATACTGCGGCCAGCGTACTCTCCTTAGCTCCGAACTGCTTACTTCTTAAAGAAAGTTTGAGCTTATTAGGACATCTAAAGACGATAAAATTCTAAGATATAATATAGGTCTAGCTATATATTGTATAGTTAGGTAAATATGTATTCTCATTAAATGATTGCCTGCGACGGCAGGCAGTGGTGGTTCTGGTAGATATCCTGCAGAACGATTGCGAGGATGCAGAGCTGTGCGCGGCCGCGTGGACGCTGGGCCACGTGGCCAAGCATTCGCCGCAGCACAGCCTTGCTGTGGCCGTGGCTAACGCGTTCCCGAGACTGCTACAGGTTCGAGAGTTACTTATCTAACTTATAAGGTAACTCTATTTTTTAAAATTATAAACAACTTTGTGGAAACGATAAACAAGATTGAACTTCACTTGGTAAGTAAGTTGGTTTGATCATCTCTCTATTTATAATATCTAGGTGACCGAGCTTTGCTTGGTAGTATATCTATTGGCCAATAGATGGCAGCAGTAGTCATATTTTCTTTTGTAAATTCGAAATTTTCTAAAAATGAATCCTAGCTAGATCGATTTATCGCTCCCAAAACCAGAAAATTTCAATTTCCAGTTTTTATTACCAAACTCTGGATGGAAAGGGAAGTTAAGAAAAATAATATACTACTGCATGGACTAGAAGAAACCGAGAAAAATAACAATGAGCTTATGACTTTGGTTGTGGATTTCGTAAACAAAATAGTAACCGAGAGAGGAATACGAGAATTTGATATGTGGGAAATCAGTGAGGTACAGAGGTTGGGGAAAAAAGAAGACAATAAGAGGAGACCAATATTAGTAAAACTTACTCTGGCTTGGAGAAAACTTGAAATATTAAGAAATAATAAGTATTTCCCAGCATCCACATATGCCACTGAAGATTTTCCTAAAGAGGTCTTGGAAATAAGGAAAGAGCTAAAACAGCAACAGCAACAAGAAAGGAAAAATGGAAACTTAGCAATTATTCGATACGATAAATTAATAATTAAAGGGAAAATAAACCAAGAAAAAGGGATTGAAAAAAGGAAACGAGCCCCATCAAACTCACCACCTCAGACCAACAACGATGATAGCCCACAACCAAAGGCTCCAAATAAAATAAATAAAACGAATGCTTTCGAATATATGAACCGCTCGAGACAGAACCCACAAACCGGAAATAACAAGCAATAGCAATCAAGCAAAACCTACCCACAAAGGCCGAACAAAAGAAAAAACACAGAAACAAACAATAACAACAAATCACATTCCCCAAGCCGGCTGGTCCCCGTGGGGAATAATGACCACCACCCTCCATCTATTACAAGAAGGATAAAAAGTAAATCTTTACAAATATGCACATATAATGTGAGATCCCTCTATTCAATTGAAAGATATCTTGAACTTACATATGCTCTTGAAAATGTTAAATTCGACATTTTGGGTCTTTCCGAAGTTAGAAGAACAGGTTGCAATATAGAGGAATACAAAGACTACATTCTATGCTACATGGGAGAAACCAAGGGAAAACACGGGGTTGGCTTTTTACTGAAGAAAACATTTAAAAACAAAATAATTAAATTCACGGGACTGTCAGAAAGGGTTGCTCTGTTAAAATTGGAACTGGAAGACTTACACCTCTCACTAATACAAGTCTATGCACCTACAGAAAAAGCAAGTGAAGAAGAGATACATACATTCTACAACACCATCACAGAAGCACTTTCCAAAGCTGACGACAAAGTTATATTAATGGGCGACTTTAACGCTAAAATAGGACAGCCCAAGAAAGGCGAGAACTTAATAATGGGTCAGTACGGATATGGCGACCGAAATGACCGGGGCGAGCTACTGATAGACTTTGCTTTCGAACACAAGCTATCTATAATGAATACATATTTTAGAAAAAGAGAAAACAGGCGATGGACGTGGACTTCTCCTGATCAAAAAACAACAAATGAAATAGATTTCATACTAACAAGCCACCCCCAACTCATCACAAATACAGAAGTGCTCAACAATATAAAATTTCCCTCCGATCACAGACTTTTAAGAGCCTCCCTCGATTTAAAACAACCAAGAAAAGATAGGAAAAACTACAAACCTTCAGTTTCAAGTCTAAAAACTGACAAGGAAATTAAAAGTTATACAAATAGCCTGCATTCATATCTAGAAACCAATTTTAAAGAGACTCTGAGCATCCAAAACTATTACAACACTTTAGAAGAATCCATAGCACACAGTTTAAGCACCAGTAACCAAGAGAGAAAACAACAAAAAATATTTAGTAAAGAAACTGAGGAACTAATAAAGAAACGCACTGAACTAATAAAAACAAAACCCAAAAATAATATCATAAGAAAAGAGCTAAGTGAAGTGTTCAAAATTACCAACAAATCTATTAATCAAGACTACAAAAAGCATAGACAGGACATAATCAAAAGGAACCTTACGATTCATAGAAGTACAAAAAGAGCATTTAAAGACCTAAAACTACAAAAAACGTGGATACAGAAGTTAGAAGACAACACAAGGGAAACAAAAACGAGAACAGATATTATTAATCATGCTACAATTTTTTACAGAGAAATGTATAAGAGAAAGATACACAATGACACCCCACAAACACAAGATTATAGTGATCTCAGAACAGTAGTAAACCCAATAACTGAAAAAGAAGTGTATGACCACATTAGAAAGCTAAAAAATGAGAAAAGCCCAGGACCCGACGGTATAACCAACGAAGCTATTAAATTAGGGGCACCTGTTCTACTCCACCATTTCACCAAGCTCTTCAACATGATATTAGATGCTGAGATAGTGCCACAACAGTGGTGCACATCAGAAATAACACTTATCTATAAAAAAGGAAACCCACTAGATATAGGCAATTACAGGCCAATCAGTCTGATGGCAAGTACATACAAACTGTTCGCATCTATCATCCTAAGCAGAATAGCACCTACAATTGATGACTCACAACCGATAGAACAAGCAGGCTTCCGTTCGGGTTTTAGTACTACTGACCATCTACAGGCACTGGAACAAACAATGGAAAAGTACAAAGAATTCAACAAGCCTCTATATCTGGCATTCATCGATTACAGTAAGGCTTTCGATACAATTAGTCATAACTCAATCTGGGAAGCACTGAAACTCTCTAACGTCGATAGAAAATATATAAACATTCTGAAGAACATATATGCTAACAGCACTAGCAAGGTAAAACTGGAAACAAGAGGTGACCCAATCAAGATTGAAAGAGGTGTGAGACAAGGAGACCCCATCTCACCAAAACTCTTCATAGCTGTATTGGAAACCATCTTTAGGAAGCTAGACTGGGCTCACAAAGGTATTAAAATAGGCAAGAGATACCTAAACCATCTAAGGTTCGCAGACGACATTGTCGTACTGGCTGAAACACCAAACACACTTCAAGAAATGATATGCTCATTAGCTATGGAAAGCTCCAAGATAGGTCTGGAAATGAATGCAAACAAGACTAGAGTAATGACGAATAGCTATGAAAAACCAATATGGGTTAAGGGAAATCGCATAGAATATGTTAAAACTTATATATACCTAGGAAAACAAGTGACATTTAACAAGACAAACAACGAAGAGGAAATACAAAGGAGAGTAAACATCACATGGCAAAAATATTGGTCACTAAAAGAAATCCTAAAAGGCCACTACTCCCTGAACCTTAAGAAAATAGTAATGGACACTTGTATACTACCCTGCCTATTATACGGCTGCCAAACATGGGTTCACACTAACAGAACCAAACAAAAAATTACAACCACCCAGAGAGCAATGGAGCGGAGCATACTAGGAATAAGAAAAATTCACAAAGTGCGAAGTACAAAAATTAGGAAAAAGACAATGCTGACAGATGCTCTAACGCAAGCACTAGCACTAAAGTGGCGATGGGCAGGACATATCGCAAGGCTCAATGACGACAGGTGGACGATACGAACCACTAACTGGATAGGTCCACTAGGGAAAAGAAAGGTTGGAAGACCATACAAACGGTGGGCTGACGACATAGCCCAGACTGCTGGCACAAACTGGCTGACCCTTGCCAAAGATCGGGAGCATTGGAAGCGGATGGAGGAGGCCTTTACCCAATATGGGACTACATCTCCAATAAATACTAATACAAATAACACTACTAACTAGAATAAGACAAACACTAACACAACTAACACTTATTTCATCTAAAAACTAGTAATATAAAATTGTAAATACCATGAGATTAGAAATAAAAGGCTTATTATTATTATATTATTACCAAACTCTTCCGAAACGGCTGCAGCTAGTATAATTTTACATAATAGAAATCTCAAACCATTTTTACCCAATATGTAATGGTATGTTGCAATTGCATAAGTTGTTAAAGATGAACTGTAAATGTAAAGCCACCAAGATCTACTCAGTTTCACTTCACTCTATAGTCTATGTATAAAAATATTTTTGTCGATTTTCATTGTTCATAGCTATATACAAATCCGAAGTCATCAGGTGAGGTGAGAGCACGAGCATCTTGTGCACTGAAACAGTGCCTGCAATGCTGTCTGCACCGGCCCGCACTGGAACCCTTGTTACATGCAGCCCCTGCTTGCATACTTAAATATGTGCTCGCACAATATGCTAAGGTTAGTTTATTACTTCAATAGAGTAATGTAGGTTTTAGTGATCAGTAAATAGTTTCCGTGATATGATCCTCTCACATCAATATGATACTTCAGGCACTTATAGAAATATAAATATATATAAAAGTACAAAGTGAAGTACATATGAGTTAAGTTGTCTGCATCGAAGATTGTGGGTTTGATTCCCACTACTGGTAAATGTTTGTGTGAAGAGCATGAATGTTTCTCAGTGTCTGGATGTTTTTCAATATATAATAATAATAATATGTATATACATTATGTATCATTAATCTAGTGCCCGTAACACAAGCTAACACTTACTTTACAACGAGATTGCAACATGAAATTTTGAATGATCACATCAAATATATAGTTAATATCACAGTTGTTGTATACAAGCCTGTATTTACAGTGCAGCTAGTACACAGGTCCGTCATCCAGATTGTCATCCTCATCCTCGTAGTCTTCTCCATTGTCAAAGTAGTTGTTAGCGTAATCTGTTCCATCGTCGATCTCTTCCTCAGGCTCCTGTTCGTCCTCCAATTCCTCCTCGTTGTCCTCGTTTTCTTTCTTTATGTTAGCTTCAGTGGTGTCTACATCCACATCGGTGCTCTCCTGTGTCTCTTTCTTCTCCAATGTTTGTAACCTTTTGACTATCTCGCTGGGGTCGTCCAGCTTTCGTTTCCGCACGGCGGGGCGCGTCCGCCCGGCGTGCGGCCTCAATTCCGGCGGCATATTATCCCATACGCAATTTAGTAATCTATCCTTCCTTGCGTCCAAGGCCAGAAGCTTGTACTTGTCGGAGTAACGCTCGATACCGTCGGTGCGAGTGTTGGCTTTAACGTACGCGGGAGACTCATGTAAGTATTCTATGAACTGATCTTTCACTATTAACATGTAGTCGGTCGCTGCGTCCATGTTTAGAGGCAGAGGTTTCGCCTCGAGCTTCGGAAACAAGGGTGGTGGAGCGAGGACTTGCGGCGTGTTGTCGCCGCGGGGTATTCCGAGAGCTTGTAATTGCTCATGAGTAAAAGAAGTATTGCTGCCCCTACCTCTTCCTCTGCCTGCCATTCTTAATTATGATTTATGATATAAATTATAAAATTTAGGAATCCTTTTACAGTAGGTACCTACATGAATTTGGTGAATTTGTTTATCTTGGTCCTTGCCCTTGGATTTTGAATCATAGACATAAAACACTATAGGGATATTTTGAATTTTTGAAAAATCAATTGACACTTGTGACTTGACAGCAGATTGACAGTTGGCAGGCAACAGACAAGAACATAGAACAAAATACCTATGAAGTATCTCGAAAGCTGAGTACCTATAAACATTGATTACACATAATTATTATAGGATCAGCATTTACTGACGTCACGCATACAGTACTTTTAGGCTCGGCCTGAAGCCGGATTTTCAATTTGTCAAAACTGTAAAATGGCGCTAATGTATGCGACCGACAGCGGTGTGTGCTGTCAGCGGTACCGAAATGTACGACGCGCGACGCCATATTTGAGAAATTTTTGGCTTCAACATACGTCATCTTTCCCGTCTTCATAGCGTAGCGTATTTCGTCATTGTTGATATACTGACTGACAATGAATTTTGCGGGCATAATATTTACAACCTTCTTTATTATCACACATATGTACTGTAGGTACAATATACGTCGGTGTATATTATGTTTTTAATATAAACTTTTTTCAAAAATTCCCATTCACCTCATATTAGTTCCCGAAAGATAATAATTATTCTAAATAAATGTATGTTACCTGAAATAATTGCAGATATTACCAAATGATGCCAGAGCTAGACGACTGTTTGTAACTACAGGAGCTCTCAAAAGAGTGCAAGAAATAGATACAGTTCCAGGGACATCATTAAAAGAATACATCAATATTATAAATAGCTGCTTTCCAGAAGAAATTGTACGGTACGTTAGAAATGTGTAGGGTTGCAAGCTCAGAACTTTTCAATAAAGCCTAAATATTTCATGAATAGGATTTTTTAAATGACCCTTTTAATTTTCTTTCTAGATACTATTCACCAGGCTACTCAGATTCTTTACTTGATAGAGTAGAGGCATATACACCTCAGGTATATTTTTAGCTCAATTTTCTTAATTCTTTTCGTTTGATTAATTTAATTTATTTACATTAGATTAATTAAATTAATCAAACGAAATTTGAATTTATATTTCAAAACGATATTTGAATTTATTTACAGATTCCAGAATTGTTCACCGATAGGGTACCAAGCGACTGCCAGAGTGAGTTCACGATTAGGCTTGCAACGATATATCGGGAAACCGATAAATATCGATATATCGACTCCTAAAAATATCGATACGTATCGATATCGACGGTACGCCGTATCGATATATATCGTATCGAAAAACTCAAAATATCGAGACGTATTATTAGAATGCTGTACTGCTAGTGTTCGTGGTCTATGGCTCTATGCAGTCTATACTTCTAACTGTATATATTTTACTCTTTGCTGCTAACACTTAGATTCAAAAGTCTCAGTAGCCAGAGCCGTTGAGCACATTTAAAAAAGAAATTGATTCTGTTCTCTAGGTACTTCTTGTCTTGGGTCATGGGTGAGCCGTGCCGTGGCCCGTGAGTGTTATGTTGTTAATAGTCTGGACTCTGGACTCTGGTCTGTGTGCTCGCCTACTTATCTATAATCTAATCTAAGGTGCTGCTTGAAATTATTTGAATCTTGATTCTTGATTCTTGACTTGAGTTCTTGACTGAGCGTGTGCGTGTTGATTTTTTATATTTGGAATTTGGATTTAAACCAAAGAGGATATAATCACTACGTCATGAAGAGAAGTAAATTGTGGGCGTATTTTGAAAAAGAAGGTGGCACTGGCGATGCGGTTTGCAAAACTTGTAAAAAACGAGTTAAAACATCTGGAAATACAAGCAATTTAGCAGCACATTTAAAACGCAAACATCCAGAAGATTGTGACGTTGACGACAATATTTTGGATAAATCACAACTGTAAGTAGTTCTTTAGTTAATAAATACGAATTACTATGAAAATTAATAGTAATTATTAATATTATATTAATTGTTAGGTACATTTTATGGAAATATTAAATTTAAAAATTATTTAGTATATTATATTTATTTATTATAATGTTATGTTTTTGTTAACGGTGGTCGATGATTGACTAGTATATCGACAAATGGATATATATTTTTTGAAAAAAATATTCTTAGCATGCAGATGGTGTTGTTTTGATCATAAATCATAATGTTTATTTGATTGACACTAAAAACAAGTACATATCATTTATTCTTTTTTTTTTGTTTTCAGTAAGTTGGCTGAATGTGGTGGTAGTTCATCTAGTTCACCTATAAATCCCGGGAGCACTCTTAACATTCAAACAGAGGTTGAAAATGCTAAGCCCCCTGAAACACATGCTGCTTCTGCCGAAGCTTCTTGTTCGTCTGCTGTGGTTGTGGCCCCTTTTATAAAGTTTCCTACTCCTAGTACATCCGCAAACACTCCGAAAATAAAGAATGCTTTTGAAAATCTATATCAATATTCTAAAGGAGGTGCAAAATATGACCGTATAACTGATGCCATTGCGTATTTCATTGTTGTTGATAACAGGCCATTCTATGCAGTTGAAGGAAAAGGTTTTAGACATTTGATTAAGCAATTAGCCCCTTTGTATAAAGTGCCAAGTCGGGAAACAATCAAAGCAAAGATTGATAAAAAGTATGACACATTATCAAAAATTGTGGCGGAAAATTTAAAAAATGTGAATCATTTTTGCTTAACTACAGATATTTGGACAGAAACCATGAATAACATTGGTTATCTGGGACTTACGGTCCATTTTTTACAACAGAATGAATTGCAATCAATGACGATCGGAGTTTTTGAATTAGAAGAAAGTCATACTGGCGAGTATATTGGACAACAATTGACAAGCATATTACGTAGTTGGAATATTGATACTGGAAAGGTTATGGCTTTCGTTACAGATTCTGGTGCAAATATGATAAAAGCTATACGAGAAACGTTTGGGGCAAACAAACATATCCCATGTTTTGCTCATATGATAAATAGAGTTGCTGAAGAGTCCATAAGAAAAACTTCTGGATTGAATGAAATTATAGATCATGTGAGAAATATCGTGAAATATATAAAGAAAAGGAATGACATGACATTGGAACTGAAAAGAAAGCAAATAGAAAATAAAATATCTGAAGAAAAAACTCTGAAAGTAATTCTAGATGTGAAAACACGATGGAATTCATTGTATTACATGATTCAGAGATTTCTTGATTTGGCGCCATACATTAGTGATATAATTTTTTCTAAAATTGATGCACCCACCATGCTGACTGCAGTTGAGCTCAACGTCATAAAAGATGTGGCTCATGTTATGCGACCACTGGAAGCTATGACAAGAGAGGCTTCTGCCGAACATTATGTAACAATTTCAAAAGTTGTGCCTATGGTGAGTTGTGCTATTGACCAATACAACGAAGTGAGGATCACTTCAAGCATTGCCGGCGATTTGAAAAAAAACGTTTCTCTGGAAATAGAAAAGCGTTTCGGCCAACTAGAATACATTACGTTGTTAGCAGTTTCGACATTGCTAGACCCTCGTTTTAAAAACTTGCATTTTAAAAAACCTGATGCTTGTGCAAGAGCAATGTCACATATCAGGAAGTTAATTTCAGAATATAAATCTGCAGCCGCAGCCGGAACAGCTTCATCAACATCATCAGAGGACGAGGAGAAAGTAGAATTTGATTTCTGGAAACATCATAAATCGTTGGCTCACACCCAAATAAAAAGAAAAAAAACTGACGGTGACGACGAGCTCACGTTATATCTTTCTGCTCCTGTAAATACCCTAAAAGTTAACATAATTGAAACATGGCAAGAGATGCAAGGGGCATATCCCAATCTTTTTAAAGTTGCAATGAGTCATCTACCGATTGTGGCAACAAGTGTTCCTTCTGAACGTCTTTTTTCAAAGGCAGGAGCCACTATAACACAGAGCAGAAACCGGCTACAAGGAAGCAGACTGTCAAAGTTATTATTTTTAAATTCGATAGCTAGTACAAAATATTGGAAATAAACAATTTTTTAATAAATTGTTGAAAAAAAATTGTATTCATTGTTTCATTTCATTTACATAGGTGAGGTAAAATAAATTACATACGTAAATTATGTTACACAATCAATAAAAGTTTGATATATATTACTAAAACTACATTGGAATTCTATAAGCTTTAAAAAAGAAAAATAATCGATAAAATATCGATATATCGGCCTATGAGACCGATATATCGATATGTAAATATCGGCATAGTTCGATATATATCGATATCGATATATCGATATTTTTAAAAAGCTTGCATCCCTATTCACGATAGAAAATGGAAACTAAATTTTTGAATTTTTTTATATTAACTATCATATTATTTAAATAAATGTATGTTGTTAATTATTTGTTGTGTTATTTTTATTCCTTTGCCATTGTCCAGAAAATCTTTTGAATTTTCATTGTTCTCCCTCCAATTGCAGTCATTTCAATTGCCATGCTTTGGCTTACAACTCTGTAACTATAAAAATATCAAAATAATAAAATCATTTTTGTAAAAAAAATGAAAATTAGCTTGCTAAACTTCTCCTAAAACTTACCGAAAATCTAAGCCACAAAGTATATTTAGAACGTCCACACCAGCAAAATCGACTTCAATGAAGTCTTCAAGACTTTTGCACGTTAGATGAAGATCCATGAAACAGGATTCTAAAGTATTAACATCTGCTGTGGGAAGCCCCTATAAATAAAAATCCCGGGCGATGATTATTATTTATTTTCTAACTGAATACTGAATAGTTTTGAAAAGCCATTAAATTTATTTTTACCTTAACTTTACAAACTGGTTCTTCTCCCGGCGATTGTAATTCAGTGACAACAATGTAATGCATTTTTATTGTTTAGTTTTAATATGGTAGTTGGAAACAGTTGTTCGCACTTCACGTTATAATGGGTAATGCAAGTGTATGAATTTAGCAAAAAATGTTTTGATGTGAATTGTGGCTAGCGATAAAATTATCATAGAACCACATCCTTCCTCGAGGTTTGCAATAATTCGCAAATGGTCGGCAATTATTCTAATCAATAATTTAAAAAATTGATTGCTTTGCAATACCTATCTAATGAGGGCATTAAATAAAAGTAATGATGAAGTACGCAAATACTACTTTTCTATATCAGCATTCCAATGTAGTGCCACAAACTTTTCTGACATGGCCAAAATTGGAACTTACAGCGTGGTTGATACAATTCAGTTTGCTGTCTAATCTTAACTCTTTCAGTGAGTTGTATTTTTATTTTTGTAAATAAACATCACCACCACAATCTTCAACACTTCAACACAGCGGACTTACAGACATATAAGTTTGCAGCACTATGCCCGTTATGTAGGTACAGTCCGACAAGGCTCTCTCGGCACTTGAAGGAGGGCGCTGTTGCAAAACAAAGGCAGCCATACAATAAAATCTCCTCAATTATACTTCAATTTTAGTTTAAAATAGTTAAAAGTAAGCAAAAACAATATAAAATACAATAGTGATATACTGACAGAGCGAACTATCAAACTGTAGCACAAGATAGCGGCATTAGTTCAGACTTTAGCGACGCGCCAAAATAGCCTTGTCGCACTGTACCTACACTTCTACGACAGCGCAAGTTTTTTCCTCTTTGGCTTTGCAGATTACATAATAGCAGTGGGCCGTGGATTAGCTATGGTGCTCCCTATGCTTAGAACGGACGAAATCGACTCTGCCCGCGAAATTCAAAATTTTCATGTTTTTTTGCAATTTGTACGCTAATTACATCAGACGTTTATATGGCAGTCAATTTCCAAGAATGGCAGCACAATGGCAGTATGAAGTATCATCTTTATTGTGCATGATTATATCAAAATCTTTGCATAAAAATGTCTATCCTAGGAAATTAATCAGAGTATCGAGTAACTCGCAATACTCTGACTAATTTCTTGAATTCGACACTTTGAAGCAGAGATTTTTATACAAACACGTGAAGATATTGGGATTATCGCAATTTGACTGCCATAAGCCTATTATGTTTTATTAGCTTAAAAACTGCGAAAAACCACAAAAAATTTGGATTTCGCGGGCACACCCGTGTGCTCCTTAATTGCACTATTCATGAATAAAAAAACAATTTGATTCAGTGGATTTTTTTAATGTTCTTTTCGGCTCCAATTATTACATACAGCATATTATCTGAAAATAGAGACGATTTCATTTAACTTATTCTTATACACAAGTATGATAAATTTGTAAACACAAAATGCTCAGTGTAAAAATACTCTTCAATAAAAATTCAAGATATATGCTTGTCAAGTAACTCATCATTTATATATTCGAGGTTAGTGCATTCTACGGTTGGGCTAGGTACTTTACAGTTAGTATTTACCTGCAACAAAAAAAAACATGTTTAAAATACTATACCACAAAAAGGCAGTAAATTTATAGAAATGTTTTTATTCAGATGTTACCATACCATAGCTTTCCCCACGATTTTGTGAGACAGGGATAACTAAGTGATTCATCATAGTAATATTGAAAAAGTATTAAAAAAGCAAAAAATAAAACTGGTTTCAAGTCATTCAAGAATTTTATAAAAATTTTAATTACCTAATAAATCCAGATTTTGAAGAGCATGTTTTCAAATGCATCTGAAAAAGAAAATAAGTTTCATTGGAGTTAGATAGAAATTCACGAATAACATAAAATATAATTTGAAACTAAAAATATTCAATCAGTTGATCCAGTGTCAGCAATAATATTATGATATATGCTTGTTTATGAACATCATCTAGAATTAATCAATACAGAAAAAAAATATGATAGTTCAATTGCAGTAATATTGATGTCCTAGATGTTAAATTAGGAATTGGAACCTTTCATAATCTAATATTTATATTTAAAGAAACTGCCTGACTGACGTATCAACGCACAGCCCAAACTACTAGATCTGACTTCTGGCACAAAGGCTCCTTAGGTCTAGGGTTGCTTAGGATTTTTCAAGTCATTCCCTAACCCTAAACGAGACGCAAAGTTTGCGTGGAGGGATACCTCACGCCGTAACTACTGAACAGATCTGGCTGAAATCTCGAATGGAGATAAATGCTACTTACCCAATAAAGAATATCAGATATCAGTCTCAAGCAGTCTCAGGTTAATCTGAAACAATTTGTAGTGGTTAACACCGAAACCCAAATTTTGAAATTAATTTTTGAGATTTCAGTAATTTTCAGGTAAAATCGGATCCACAATTTTTTCTTCAGTCTGGGGCGATATCTAAATCATCATAAAAGCCCTACACGATAGCTACTCGTATGGCCTATTTATACTATGGCAATATTAGGTTCATTTACTTTACTGTGCGTCTAACTTATTGGGATTTAATAGTTATTGTAAGGAATTAATGAGCCAGGCTGTTTTTTAGAAACCAAATGTAAAATTCAGAAAAAGATAAGTTCAAAAATATTATTAATAAATCAAGTTACATACATAATGAAGGTTTGGTATGTTACTTACAATTCATGACATGGCTCTTCCGTTGATCTGAAAGTTTACATAATATGTTACTTATTATCATGATATTAAAGGATTGAGTTCAAAATTGTTAAATTATAACTTCAGATACATCGGATCCACATGTTTCTTCAGACTGGGGCGATAAAAAAATCATCATACATCACAACTTTAGCAGGAATTGAATGTCTTTGTCAGCATAAAAAAAAATTTAGTAGTAAAAGATACACAACCAAAATTATCAAAAGCAAGAAAAACGCAGTAATTATTTTATTAATAGTAATCTAAGTCTGTTATTTACTTACATAATCATAAGTGGTTCGGAAAAAGGCTCTCAAACAGATTTTGAACTGGTAAATCTGAAACAGATTTTGAACATGGTTATCGTAGGAATAGAAACAGCAAGAAAAATGAAAATGTCAAAATATAGTTTCAGAAAAAACCGGATCCTCAAATTATTTCAGACTGGGGCGGTCACAAAATCATCATAATATTATCTACAACTTACACAACTTACATGTCAAGAGGTTTCTAATTAAGATTTTATAATTTATAGGTGTCATATTTTTTTTGGATTTTTTTTGTCACCAAATCACACAATACCTTTGGTACAGAAGAGAAGATATTCTTTGCTCAAAATAATTTTATTAAATAGTAATTCTGGCACTGATAATGTGCAATTCAGTTTACAGCAGTACCTTTAACCAAAGACTTTATCTCAAACTTTGAGCTCTCTTTCTGTTGTGTTACTTTGCAAAACAATTAGTCTTGTTTCCAAAGATTAGCAATATTTTTTTCATAATACTTACATTTAAGTATGACCATTTTCAAGTGTTGTACTTATTTCCGTATCACATGGCATGGCATATCTGAAAAAATTAAAAATAAAGATTTTCTAATTCATGTACATAAGTCATTATACTTGAAATTTCAGTTGAATATTTTTGTCACAGTCAATCCCTTGGATGTTTATCTATACAAGCTAAACATCCTACACAGAGTGTGTTAATGTTCCTAACCAGAGTCAAGCATGCCAGTTATCATCTGTGCACACATCGGCTTTGGTAGGGTAAAAAAAACTCAACCAAGAGGCAAGAATTAACAGCAGCCATACCCACTAGTATATCATCAACAAGGTTTAAAAAACTGCGATAAATCCAATTTAGTCTTAGTTTACATTTACTGGCCACACCAGCACATAGGGGCTCTAGGGTATCAGACTGTAAAGTGTATGGCTTAACATCAGACTTACAAAGAAATCCTTTGAATATTTGTCAAACTTAAATTGCAATTAAGATGATGATGACTTTTTTAAAAATAGGACTTGTTAAAAGCACCTTTTATGGCTCAAAAAGTCAGTGTCAAGTGTTCCCAGCCAATTACAACCTGGGTGCCTTCAGTGAATAGGCATTTTCTAGACAAGCGCGCTCCATCCTAGACTTCATCATTTCTGTCCATCAGATATGATTGTAGTCAAACACAAGTCTATCTATAATAAAAAAAAATAGAGAATGACCATATTATTGTGTAAAAACTAATGTTTATTATGTTACCTTAAAGTTTGTAAGCTGGTCAATGAGCTCTATAACTGGTCGACCACTATTTGTTTATCAATCTTCACTCTTCCATTTCAAAGAAGAAACACTGAAAAAGGAATATCAAGTTTAATTCTAAATAATAAAGTTTTCAAAGTGGAGGAGGCAGTCCAAACATGTTTTCAGTTGTTACCATACCATATTTCTCCCCATGGCTTTGTGAGACAGGGATAACTAAGTAATTCATCATTTTAAATTCAATCCGTATTATTACAAAGGAGATTGACCAAAAGTGGTATCAAGTTTTGTCATGAACCAAAACCAAAATAGTCTAGGAAAATAAAATATAATTTTTTAAGAACCATAGGCACTTGGAATTTGTTTTTCATATCCGGAATTTAATTTAGCATACAAAACGTTACTATTTTCGATGCACATTTCGTGTCACACTGATTTTACTAAGAAGTACAAAGTTTGTTTGCCTATAACTTTAGAATTCGGATGTTAATTAAAAAAGTAATAACTGTAGGAGTTATTGTGGAGTTATTGTCTATAAAAATAAAATTTGGGCTTGATTCAGCTTTATACAGGGTACCGTACATCCATGATCATTGTCCTTTAAATAAAAAAGTAAACTTACAGAATCTATTTTCAAATTCCTCTTCTATATCCATTTCAAGTCATTTGCTTTTTCTGTAACAATAATAACTATGTATGATTAAATTTATCTTTGTACATCAGCATGTTCCAAGATCCACTAACTCAAGTTCATATTATAAGGAGTGTAGAATGATGGTAATTAACTGAGAGTTACAACCAATGGTCTATTAATGCTTTAAATTGACAAGTGTGGATTCCCACAACTTTTGCTAGAAGTAGTGAACGTAACTCTAGTTTGCTTGTGAAAGTTTGTTACACTCACCCCTTAGAAATACAGTCATATAAGAACTGCACATCTTACACGGAGTGTAGTAATGTTCCTATCCAGAGTCAAGTGAGTCAGATTGGCTGAGCACACATCGGCTTTGGTAGGGTAACAATATATACAAGTTCTTAAATCATCAGCAGGTTAGACTACATAATATAGGTGCCAAATAAACTTCAAATAATTTCAGCATAAGTTCTGTTATCAATAAATAAATATTTGCACTACTTTTCATGAACTATTAAGGCCCATTTGCATCAACCTGGGTTTAACTATAGCTTCTAGAATTTAAATTGTAAAAATACACATTTAATTCTGAATTCAAAATGTAAATACTTACATTAATAACACTTGTTCAAGTGGTGTGTTGCATCTGAAAGAGAAATTTGAAAATGAACTAACATACTGTAAAACTGTTTACCAATTCACGAACAAAAGTTAGGTATCAGTAAATTTTGGTAAGTTTGTAATCAATAAAATTCATACGAACGAGACTATTTATGAATCATCATTGTTTAGAGCACTAAAAATCAAAATTAGTAGTTCTGTATAATTTCTTTTAAATGAATAGAACAGAATTAAAAGAAATATTTTTCAGACTTACATTTTGTTTCTTGAAGGCAATTAATGTGGTCGCAAACTTTGTCTTATAATAATTGCTTCACTCCACCAGTTCATGTTGTTGTTTTAAGTTTTTATAATTGTAAAGCTAGTTGTAAAGCCTTGATGACGGTTTCTTCCAGATGCCCTGTGAAAAACAATATGTAGTTATATCATAAAGAAAAAACAATTAACAGCAAAAGTACACATAATTATTGTATCAGTTATATTTGGTATGTGTGTAATCAATGATAGTCATACGAACGAGACTTAATTTTATCAATCATCATCATATTATAGAAATCTAGAAACTAATACAAATTTAAAATAAATAATAAAGAAATTTCGTCAGTTTTTCTTTGGGATTATTTGCACAAGGAAGTTTGGTCTCAGAGGAAGAGGCATACACATATTATTCAAAAATACAAAAATAAAGAAGAGTCAATACTAACCTCAAAATATTCCACATGCCTGCTTCGTCATCTGAAACATAAAACAAATTGAGTAAAGAAAAAACACCATGCCCCAGAGTACTAGACACACTCACCTGATGAACTTCAAAGGTTACAAGCGTGAGTGACAAACATTAAACAGTGGCTTTAGCTTAAAAGTAATTCTTTATTTCACTCGTCCAATAAATACACTGATTCAGACACAAAACAAGAATTACTTCTTCGCTGGTTTGGCGGCGGGCGCTTTTTTCGTGCGGACTTTCTTCGCTGGGGTCTTGGGAAGCTTCTTCTTGCCGAAGGTGCCACTCCGCGCAGCCTTTGCTTTCATGCTCTTGAACACTGCGGTCCTGGCGCGGTTCCTCTTGACGCGCGCGGCGGTCAGCTTAAACCTGTCGAAATCTGTCATTTGCGCACGCTTCTCCTTGTTCGCGAGGTTTTTAGCCCACTGGCTCTCTGCCCATTTCTCGTTCAGCTTTGCCTCCTCCCATGCTTTCCTTACGATGCGTGTGGGCGCTGTGAACGCGTATTTGAGGCGGAACTTTGTGAGATGCAACTGGTTCAGACGGATTTGCTGCCGCGGGACTCCGCTGCCGGGCCCGTCGACTAGAGCTCGGGTCTGGTCGATGACATCGACTACGCTCACCAACTTGCCTTTCAATGGACCTTCGGCCACCAGGGCCACGCGCCCCGGCTCTACGTAACGTTCGAAAGGCATGACGTCCTGAAACCCACGAATTTTATTAACACAGGTCGACTTGTTTGTAAATGATGCCGAAGGTTATGTTTTGAATTACAACTACACTTCGACATGTCACCGAAAATAAATGTTGCGGGTAAAAACTATATATTAACAGCACGTTTGAAATTAATTATATGGTAGAAATAAGAACTTTAACACACGATTAAAACGGATTCCAAAATATCTAACCTTACAACGTCCTGTCAGTCACAAATCACTTCAAAGAAAGACGCACAGATTACTCTATATCACTGGCGTAAAATTTTAGGGTTACCAACTACTAAACTTAAAGTCCCTAGCACTAACCTTAAATTCCCCGAATTCCCCAATTTCTTTGTAGGGAACTAAATTAAATTTACTAATTATCCCTTTAATTATTATAATATTTTAATACACTTACAGCCGTTTTCACTAAACCTAGGAAACGCCTAAATCGATGCTTAAGCCGATAGGTGACAGTTTTCACCTACAACAACTGTCACCTTAGGGCTAAGCATTCGATTTAGGCGTTTCCTAGGTTTAGTGAAAACGGCTGTTAGAGTCTTATTCCTATAAATTTAAATACTTATAAGAATTCAAAATTTCAGCAATTCAGTCAGAAAGTGCCGAAAGTTTTATTTTTTGGATTTCCATACTTTTTACAAAATGATTAATTGATCTTTTAAGTTACATTTGATGCAAACTAGCTGTTGTCCGCGGCTTTACCCCGGTAAATTTCGGATCATCACATTTTAAATAGTTATACTGCTCAGGACGAATATAAGTACAATAAATCAAAGTTCTCCAGATAGTTTAGTAAGTGTTCGAGCCACTGATCTCTAATCTAGAATAGAAATCAGTGGTTCAAGCAAACCCGACTCTGATTTAGATGAAGAAAATTAAAACTTTATTGTATGCACATTTATAAAGAAATATGATTATGTTTCAGATATTCCCATAAAATTGGAAATAATGTATAATTTGTATATTGTAGCAACATTCATATTGTTCAAATAGCTGGAACCCAGTGTTGACACAAACAAAAATAGCAAAAAAAAGATTGTCTATGGTATAAACCATAGACAATGAAGCCTAGCCTATAAAGGCTAGGCTACAATAACGTGTATAGTCCTTTTCATGAAAGAAGTCCCGCAGACGCGGCGCTGTAATCACATTATTAAAAATTTTTCGTCCAAGTTATTAAATATTGCCCTCTCACTCGCACTCGTAACTCGTAAACAGCTGTCAATTTTAGTTCATGTTTTTGCCGCGGGACTTCTTTCATGAAAAGGACTTTACCTTGCTCATTGACCTTGCTTCATTATTCTATGCCGTGAACTCACGTTTTGGACTATTCAATCTGTATGAAGCTTTAAATCGACAAGGCTCTCTTGGCGCGTGGCCAAAATCGGAACTAACGCCGCTACCTCTTGATACTGTTTGATAGTTCGCTCTGTCGATATATCGCTATTGTATGTTGTGTTGTGTTAACTACAATAATTGAGGGCATTTTTTTTTTCATTTTAGGAGCACACCACAAGTGAGCCCGCGAAATTCAAAATTTTTGTGGTTTTTCGCGATTTTTAAGCTAATAAGACATAATAGGCTTATGGCAGTCAAATTGCGACAATCTAAATATCTTACTCACGTGTTAATATAAAAATCTCTGCTTGAAAGTGTCGAGTTCAAGAAATTAGTCCGAGATTTGCGAGTTACTCACATAAAACTCGATACTCGGACTAATTTCCTAGGATACTCTGAATTTTTATGCAAATATTTTGATATAATCATGTAAAGATGATACTGCCATTCTCGCAAATTGTATGTAAATCGCAAACCTCTGATGTGTATTTAGCGAACAAATTGCAAAAAACCATGAAAATTTTGAATTTCGCGGGCAGAGTCGTTGATTTCGCCATGATAACTTTAGCCCAACAACGCTCTCCTGACTCAAGTGCTAAGAGGAGAGCCTTGTTGGGCTAAAGTTATCATTAGTCTTTGGTGTGCGAGTCGCTCGCTTTTTCGAGTATAATCTATAGTGATGACGAGCTTTGCCGGATGTCATATTTGGCAATTGGCGGCAAAGTTTGATTTTTGTTACTAGGCAACGAATCGACGCATACAAAATACAAAGCCTAATTACCAACCTGTTCTATGATACAAAGCTACCATATAAGACGAGCAACAAACTATTTGATTTAAAAGAAAATATTTAAACAAAATACGGAAAAGTCGCACTAGAAACTGTTCTGAAGTAGTTTTGATTAAAAATGCGATTAAAATACTCTAAAACTATTTTAGAAGCTCAGGTAAGTAATTATTTTCTTGCGCCTTAAAATCTTGCAATTATGTCGCAACAGTGCGTATTACTAAAGTGTTTCTTCGCACACTTTGCTTCTAACTAGAGGTGTGTAACTCCGGACTAAGTGAATAAAAGGAATAAGATCCGCAGCCGGAGCCGAAATTCTTAACGACTCCGAGCTCACACTAACGATTCCAACTCCGCTTAATTATTCCCTACTCCTGGACTCGTTTGCGGTTCGAGTTAGTGCACAGAACACTATTACTCAGTTAGTGCGATCTGTTTCGCGGCACGTCGTGTCACGAGTATGACTCCGTTCTGTATTGCGAGTGGATAATGGATATTAGTCTTTATGAGAACCTAACAAAATTTAAAATCGTTTAACTTTACTCGTACATATTGTGTTATTATAGTTTATTGTTTATTTTTACGAAGAATTTAAAATTACGTACCTATGTAATTATGCAACTTATATTAAAAGTTAGGTCCATTTTTAGAAAAAATACAAGTTCAAAAACAGACATTATAATTTTAATAACTAATAGGTACTTAAAATAAAGTCCTATCTAAAAACTTTGTCATTTAATTTAAAGATATTATAAGGCAGTTTAACTTAAGTATAAATTTTGTAGAAGTATTTTCAGTGTAGGAATTATTCGGAAGCAATAGTTAAGTAGTTCAGTAAGTGTTTTTAAAGTCGTCTCTCGCGATTCGACACAACGTTCCTCCGAGAGTCTAAAAGGTTCGGTGAATAAAGGTATCGTTAGGACTAATTCAGTCTTTGGACTAAAGGAGCCGCACGGGAGTTGGAATCATTAGGAGGATTCGGAATCAATAGGACTAATTCAGTCTTTGGACTAAAGGAGTCGCACGGGAGCTGGAATCATTAAGAGGAGTCGGAATCGATAAGAGGAATCAGATTCGAAAGTGGATTCGGACTAAGTGAGCTGGATCTTTTAGAGGACTACATAGTACCCACGACTACTTCTAACGTAATTCTTCTCTTCAGACTTCATTTGGGTAACTTGTTGACGGGTCGCTACTTATTTACTACTTGTTGCTTTTTACCTTAAAGAGTGCGTTATATTGGACTGCTACAGCTATGAGGGATTTAATGAATTGTCTTAGGAGTCCGACAGTCCAGTGGCAGACGTGTGCTGGTCTCCAAACAACGTGAAGATAGCCGTCGCCACTGCGGAGCGCGTTGTGCTGTTGTTCGACAGGGACGGCGTGCGCCGCGACAAATTCAGCACCAAACCTGCCGACCCGGCTGCTGGGAAGAAGTCATATGTTATTACATGTTCGTATTTACAGAATAATAAATAAACTTAACAGTTTTAAACAAGTGAAATGTCAGTCTCTTTCAATTTAAAAATAAATAATACATAAATATATAGAGGACAACATCACATATATGTACATTGCTCCGATCCCATAGTAAGTAGCTTATGCACTTGTGTTATGGAAATCAGAAACAACGAAGGTACCACAGCACCCAGACCCGAGACAAATAGAAAAGTTATTTTTCTACATTGCCCCGACCGGGGATCGAACCCGGAACCTCAGAGATGGCGGCGCCTTGAAAACCAGCACGCTAACCACTCAACCACGGAGGTTGTCAATGCATCAGGTCTGGCCAAACTGCGTTTGGGTAGGTCCTAATTTACAATTCGATAATTTCGTCCAGGCTTGGCATTCAGCGCGAACTCGGAGCTGCTGGGCGTGGCGCAGAGCGACTGCATGGTGTTCGTGTACCGCGTGGGCGCGGAGTGGAGCGGCAAGAAGGTGATCTGCAACAAGTTCCCGCTCACCGGCGCGCCGCTGCGCCTGCTGCCGGCCGACAGCGGCTTCTACACCGGCACCAGCGACGGGAAGATACGGTACCTATAGTACCTACTCGACATTACCACATATTGACGCCACGTCGTGTTCGGACCTGGCAGCCGCGATACAGACACGCATCAAAGGCTCTATTATCTAAAAACTTGGGTTGGTATACTCGTATCACCAGTGCCATATCTGTTGCTGTGAACAGAACATCTTGACGTATCGGATAAATTAATGGGAATTGAAACTTACTTAACTATCGAAATCACATGATGTCGAGAACAGCGTATTGTGTCGTATGATGCTTAATTGCCAATTCCTGCGGTGCACTGCATTTAATTTGGGCAGACGTAGACCGTATCAATAAACATCAGGTGAATTGAAAGAAGGTATTGGTTGTCTCGGCATGCTTTCCTTTAAAGGTCCTTGGACTGCAAAACCAACAAGAGCTCCAGCTTGTGGACAGCGGGCGCGTGCTGCGTGTCGCTGGCCAGGGGCGCCGGCGCTGACGCCGCTCTGGCCTCGGGCCACGTGGACGGCACTCTCTACCTCAACGGTAGACTGCTGTTACGCTACGCTCTACCGCCTACTGCGCTGGTGCTGATGGCACCTTATGTAAGTTGCTATACTCTTTTTATACACTGTGGTAGGTACTTCACGTCCTAAGACACTCCAAGGGTAACGGGCTAACGGCGTCTTGAATTGACCGCTGTAGGGTTACCTACTCAGTACAGTTTTCTACAAACGAGACGACTCGCTTCGAATAAACGGACTTACTAACCCCACTGGCTTTATTCTTTACTTTACATTACGTACTCGTACATCCAAGCTTGCTTCTGAATGCAGGAATTTCCGAAAATCTTGTGTAAATAAGTCAAAGGTCGTAGAAAATATGAAAAAAATTATGTCGTCAGTTGATCGTCGGGTCGTGCGATGGTCGCGTGGCGGTGTACGAGGCGCAGCGCGGAGCCCTGCTGCGGAACTTGGAGCCCCCGCTGCCGCCCGACCGGAGAGACCTCATCTCCGCAACTCTGAGCCCTTCTGGTCAGGTAATTATAATTAAGAGGAGAATGTTGATGTTAAAAAAGAAGCCGAACTCGATATCAGGGAATTGCAAGATTGTTGACTTTGTATTTTTACATTTATATAGGTACCTATATCAATAATTTTCGGAGGAGAGTATATTACAATATTTTTACCTTAGATACAACTGTTTTATCCACTATCCCTGCCACACGGGTGAAGTTATTATCCCCCGTGGATAAAACGTCATAAGAGAATAGGAGAAGTCCAATGGAAGTCTATCCGTGCTTTAGTCAGTTGAGAAAATAATAATCGTATATCCTCTGTTTAAAAATAGAATCGGAGGATAACATTTTAATCTATTACCCAGGCTAGGAAGACTGCGATTTGTGATACATATAAAACATGACACCAATCGATACAATACATGCCATTTTAGCATTGATTAAACATATTAAAGGATCAGCACTTACTGACGTCACGCATATAATTTAAGGCTCCGCCCTGAAGTCGGATTTTTAATTTGTCAAAACTGTAAAATGCGATCGACATGCGGCGGTATGTGCTGTCAGCGGTACAGCAATGTACTTACAACGCGCGACGCCATATTTGAGAAATTTATGGCTTCAACATGAAACATGAGCAGAAACGTGGACACTCACAGTAGGCCTTGTCCACAAGCTCAAAGTCGCTCAGCGTGCTATGGAGAGGGCTATGTTGGGTGTTTCTCTGAAGGATAGAATCCGCAACGAGGGCATCCGTAGGAGAACCAAGGTAACCGACATAGCACAACGGATTAGCAAGCTGAAGTGGCAGTGGGCGGGCCATATCTGTCGCAGGACCGACGGCCGTTGGGGCAGACGTGTTCTGGAGAGACCGCGTACCGGTAAGCGCAACGTAGGACGACCTCCTGCCCGCTGGACCGACGACCTGAAAAAGGTCGCTGGTAGCGGGTGGATGAGGAAGGCGGAGGACCGTGTGTGGTGGCACGCTCTCGGAAAGGCCTATGTCCAACAGTGGACGACTATAGGTTGATTGATTGATGGCTTCAACATACGTCACATGTTTCCTCTCTTCGTCCTCGACTTAGCGTAGCGTATTTCGTCATTGCATTTAGGGACAAGTATAACAACAGAAAGTTGCAAACGATCTCTTAATTCCAACCGTTCTGTTTGAAGACTTTAGCTTTCGGCATATTCGACGGGTGCCTCATCGGCGAGGCGAAGGACTCTGGCGGCGTCGAGCTGTCCGCGCTGAGCGTGCCCAACCTGTACGCGTGCCGCGCGCTCGCGTGGAGCGGCGACGGCACCAAGCTGGCCGTCGCCTCGCAGACGGGGGCTGTCCTCATGTTCGAAGCTGTTTTGAGGTAATACTTTTAGTTCAAGTCTGAATTTTCGCCCGAAGCAACCTTTGATTGGATGAGCGACTTTGGTGGTTCGATTTTGGTAGTCTTGTTTCTTTAATTTCTCGGAGTGTGTATCTCCTCTATTAGGTATCTATCACGTATGACAGAGTATGCTGTACGGTATTGCTTGTCACAGACGCTGGGTATAGCGCAAGTCGGTGGAAGTGTAAGGCCCGCCGGTTTCCACTAATGCGGAGCTGTGTTTGCGTAACCAATCAGATTTCGTCATTTTGACATCTCCACTCGTTTCGGAGATGTCAAAATGACGAAATCTGATTGATTACTCAAACACAGTTCCGCTTTGGTGGAAACCTGCCCTAACTCGTGAGCGCTCGCTAGCAGCTGCTGTCGCGGAGATCAAGGACTCCGCGCCACTCACTGACTACACCAAGCTCACACCTGACGTTTTTACACGACTAGACTGCCCAAAGAAGGAGTGTAATATTTTTAGGGTTTATGTACGTATGTATGTATGTATAAAAGTATGTATGTATGTATGTGAGTTTCTTTATTCCACCATAAATTCTGAACGGCTGAATAGATTTGGTCATATGGGGTATCGTTAAAATCCTTACATCATTCCGAGTAACATAGGCTATATTTTTTTTTTGGAAAAAGTCGTTTTGCCACAGGGCAATCTTGTTTTTTTTTTAATTTTTATTAAAATTATTTACTTGTTCAAACTGACGGTGTAGGATACTGCACGGTATCACTTGTCACAGACGCTGGGTGTGGCGCGAGTCGGTGGAGGGATAGCTCGTGAGCGCTCGCCAGCTGCTCCTTTTGCGGAGATCAAAGGCTCCGCAACACTCTCTGTCTCCGCCAAGCTCACGCTTGACTTCTTTACTCGTAGTGTAGGATGCTGCACGCTATCGCTTGTCACAGACGCTGGGTGTGGCGCGAGTCGGTGGAGGGATAGCTCGTGAGCGCTCGCCAGCTGCTCCTTTTGAGGAGATCAAAGGCTCCGTGCCACTCTCTGTCTCCGTCATGCTCACGCTTGACTTCTTTACTCGTAGTGTAGGATACTGCACGGTTTCGCTTGTCACAGACGCTGGGTGTGGCGCGAGTCGGTGGAGGGATAGCTCGTGAGCGCTCGTCAGCTGCTCCTTTTGAGGAGATCAAAGGCTCCGTGCCACTCTCTGTCTCCGTCATGCTCACGCTTGACTTCTTTACTCGTAGTGTAGGATACTGCACGGTTTCGCTTGTCACAGACGCTGGGTGTGGCGCGAGTCGGTGGAGGGATAGCTCGTGAGCGCTCGCCAGCTGCTCCTTTTGAGGAGATCAAAGGCTCCGTGCCACTCTCTGTCTTCGGCATGCTCACGCTTGACTTCTTTACTCGTAGTGTAGGATACTGCACGGTTTCGCTTGTCACAGACGCTGGGTGTGGCGCGAGTCGGTGGAGGCATAGCTCGTGAGCGCTCGTCAGCTGCTCCTTTTGAGGAGATCAAAGGCTCCGTGCCACTCTCTGTCTCCGCCAAGCTCACGCTTGACTTCTTTACTCGTAGTGTAGGATACTGCACGGTATCGCTTGTCACAGACGCTGGGTGTGGCGCGAGTCGGTGGAGGTGCAGCACGTGAGCGCTCGTCAGTTGCTGCTGACGCGACTGGCCAACGACTCTGCGCCGCTCACTGTCACCACCAAACTTGCGCCTGACATCTTCAATGTTCGCTTTATTGGTAAACTTTCAAGTATTTGTTTAATAAAATGACTTACCTATGAGTATCTATATTAACCAGTAATATTTTTTTTAGGAAATGACTGGTATGCAGTATGCCGGACTAGTACCAGTCTGATACTCTGTGACATTGCACGTGGTTTAACTAGCGAAGTCAGTTTTGTTATTTTATCTACTTTTAATGAACTATTTCTAATCTTTGTTAAATGTATACATTGATGGTTTATTTACTTACAATTGACATTAGATTCCTTGGAGTGGCAGCGGTGAGAGGGTGTACGCGGCAGTGGGCGGCGCCTGCTTGCTGCATCGCGCTGGGGAACTCAGCGTCGTCGAGTACGGGCTCGACAGGGTGCTTCATACGGTAATAAACATGTTCATATAACACTTAAGCACTTATGTGCAAAAAAATTTGGACCTTAATTCGTTTACCTAGGAATTTAAACGCTCTTTTTGTGATTCGAAGATAGTTTGTGTATCTGCAGTTTTGCCCCACAGCAAGATTCCATAGCACGTAACACTGCGATAGTTGTATTTAAATATTTCAATTGAATGAATTTAAGTGGCATTATTTTACAGGTGCGCACTGAACGCGTGAATCCTCACGTGCTGAGTGTGCGCATCAACGAGGGCGTGAGTGTGGAGGGGCAGGACCGTAAACACCTCGCGTACTTGCTCGACCGGCAGACAATAGCTGTCGTCGATTTGGTCACGGGTAAAGTTTTTAATGCTATTGATCATTGGTATTTTCACACTCTAGAACACTCTTAATCTATCTCCAGCTTGAACCACCATCACCACCGTCATCTAAATCATCATAAGGTACCAACACAATCTACATTTTCTACTATCATTATACAACCACAACCCTTGCTACTATACAATCGCCATCACCACCATCTTTATCAGAAACACCTCTGCCACTATGACAACCAGTATTACCAGTCACCAGAATCATTACAGGCAACCTACTACAACAATAACTATCATCACGACCACCGCTATACCATCACGAATTCACTACCGTCACGACCATTCTGACCACCACATCGTCCTCACAACCACCCAACCAAGGTGACCTTGATTGATTTCGATTGAAAATCAACCGGTTTCCAGGTACTCAGCTAGGGCAGTGGTGGCACGAAGCTCGAGTAGATTGGCTCGAGCTGAACGAGAGCGGGCATTTACTTCTGTGGAGGGACACGAGGCGACGGCTTGCTTTACTTCGCCTGGATACGGGGGACAAGGTATTTTTTATCTTACCGATTCGAAAAGAGAAACTTGGCTTAGCGGATAGCGAAAGCAAAATTGAAATTTCGGCTAATATGGGAGATAGCGCCTCTGACTAATACGATTTTAATTAATACGGTCTTTGATATTTGAGTAATACAGTTTTGTTCAAATCTAGAATATTATATTGAGCAACAACAACAACGTGTCTTTTTTCGCGTTCTGCGGCGTCATCGTGTGGTAGCGAGTTAAAATAGCTATGGTTTTAAGTACACCTAAACCTACTGTTTTCAGGAAATAATAGCAAGCGGAGTAACTTTTGTGCAGTGGATAGAAAACAGCGACGCAGTGGTCGCACAGACCCCGACCCACTTGCTGATATGGTGAGCTTTCTCTAGATCCATAACCTTGAGACAAAATAAAATTATTGCAATTCATTTCTGTAGGAAAATAATATCAAACTTAGAAATCTTGATTTTGTATCTCTGAAGCTGAACATTCGAGGCTCCTCAACCAAGTAAGTAAGTATGTTAATTCTACAAGTTTTATAATATTTTATGTATATCCTAGGTATAGCGCGTGGGAGCCCCAATGTGTAGAGATGGCAGAATGCGGAGGCGGTTCCGCAGTACAAGTGACAGCGCGGAAGGTGTTGCTGGAGGGAGGACAACTGCCTTATGTACAGTTGGATGAACATCGTTTGGCCTTTAGTAGGTTAACATTTAATTTGTATTGAGTGTTTTCTTTTTTATATAATGTATCGCACTCATGTGTTCTCTGCTATAGGCAGAGACCTTATTCATGCGAGCTTTGCTCTGAAGTGCCAACTCACAATGGTCGTGACTTGGTTGGTTTATAACATTTTTTTTTATATCCTTGCCGTTCCTGCTGGATTCTGAGTGACACTCATCCAGAGCATCTGAGTGCTCCGTCAAAATTTAAAATAATTATTCGTAATTAGAAAAGTAATAAATTATTCATTTAGGTAATAATTTTATTGAGTGTATTGAGTGTAGTAGAGCATGAGCGCCCCAGTGTATAGAGATGACAGAATCACAGGTGGCTCCGCAGTACAAGTGGCAAGTAACGGTGCGGATAATGTCGCTGGAGGGAGGATAACCGACTTATGTACAGTTGGACAAACATCTGACAACTGGCTTTTAGTATGTTAAGATTTAGTTTGTATTAGGTGTAGTAAAGCGTGGGAGATGTCTTCATGTTCATTATATTGATAGGATTACTGATTCAGTCGATAACTCCCCAGATACGGCACTAAGCAGCGGTGACCTGGGCGGGTGCGCGAGCTACCTGCAATCGGTGGCGGGAGGCGCTGACGTGGCGCCACTGTGGCGGCAGTTGGCCGAGCAGGCGCTCGCTAACGAAGACGTACAGGTGAACTATCCTCATAGGCGGTTTAGAATTTCTTAAGTCTGTTGAAAATCGGTTACTTTTACCCCTCGACGAACAATGTCACTGTTTAAATTTTCTCGTCTTTGATGAATGTATATCTATTTCAGTAAGAAAGTTTTGCCCCTCCCGAACAAATCCCGGGTCCCTTGACTACAACGGTTGATGATCTTTAACATTAATTGAGTTTTATGATAGTATTTGATATTAATGGCTAATGGGTGTGGAAATATGGGATCCATTCAGATCTACTATTTACTAGATCTAGAATTTTAATGTATTAACATTAAAATTTTTAGTTGGCAGCGAAATGCTACAGAGAAGTGGGCGATGAAGCACGGACTTACTATTTGCTGAAAACTGTGGAGTTAGCGACTGCGGAGGGAGACGGAAACATAACCGAAGGTATTTTTAATTTAATTTTATTGATTAAGCTATTCCTCTCCAAGCTACAATTGGAAAAAAAATTGGTAGATCCTCAATCAGATTGACAGACTGTTGGATCAAAACAGGTAATTACTAAGGCTTACATTGGAAGAGGTAGGGTAAGTAGGTGTAACCACTTGCTTCACTCATCACTGTATTGCACAACATCGCTGAATGGCTTGGCTATCGTCTTTGATGGTATAGGCTGGTATTTAGCGACCTACCACGGCTGAAGCCATCTCGCGCCTTAATCCGAATCAATTAAAAAATAAACTGGCCTATGTCATTAAGAGGAGCCAAACGAAAGTGGGGCAGACCAAAAGCCACATGGAAGCAGTCCTTCGATACCAAATTGAAGGTTGCTGGAGGGTCCTGGGGGTGTGCCCCAAGACCCTACAGCAACCTTCAATTTGGTATCGAAGGCACTTCGCACACGGCTCGTAAGCGTAGCGTAATCCTCGCATACGACTAGAGCAGCACGATCACGAAAATTTTCAAACATGTCCGCAGACGAAGCGGACGTGTTGCAACTTTGCCCTTAAGGTCGATGATGTGTGTGTATTCACAGGCTTCAATAGTCCATTAGTCCGCGCAAGGCTGGCCATCTTCGCCGGCGACCTGTCCGCCGCTGAGGAGTGCTACGCTCGGCAGGCCGGCCGGCCGGAGCTAGCCGTCGACATGTACAAGCAGTTCAACCGATGGGCCGACGCCATCGCGCTCGCCGACAAGACCGACCGCGCCACGGCGGTGACTCTGAAGCAGCAGTACATGGACTATTTGACCTCCACGGGTAAGAAAATAAAATGGTTCAAAAATTAAAAAGAACTATGGAAACAGTCTTGGCGTTTAAGCTTGAAGTTAACATGATGTCGCTTTATCTAGGTCGATTAGGTGAAGCCGGTGCAGTACTAGCTGCGAACGGTGACGTCAGAGGCGCCGTACGTGTCTGGCTGCGCGGCGGGCGCGCTCGCCGAGCGGCCACCGCGCTGCTGCATCACCCCGCCCTGCTGCGTGACGACGAGATGCTGCACGCAGTACACGACCAGCTCGTACAGGTGCTGCTCTCTATTGTATTACTACTAGCAACGAACGGTGACGTCAGAGGCGCCGTACGTGTCTAGCTGCGCGGCGGGCGCGCTCGCCGAGCGGCCACCGCGCTGCTGCATCACCCCGCCCTGCTGCGCGACGACGAGATGCTGCACGCAGTACACGACCAGCTCGTACAGGTGCTGCTCTCTATTGTATTACTACTAGCAACGAACGGTGACGTCAGAGGCGCCGTACGTGTCTGGCTGCGCGGCGGGCGCGCTCGCCGAGCGGCCACCGCGCTGCTGCATCACCCCGCCCTGCTGCGCGACGACGAGATGCTGCACGCAGTACACGACCAGCTCGTACAGGTGCTGCTCTCTATTGTATTACTACTAGCCACGAACGGTGACGTCAGAGGCGCCGTACGTGTCTGGCTGCGCGGCGGGCGTGCTCGCCGATCTCTTGGTAAATGAGTCAGGTGTTAAGTGACGCGAGGTGAAGTTACTACGCCGCGCTGTTGTACCCAAATTTAGCTTGATTTTATTTTTTATTTTTAGGAAGAATGGTGGGAAATGGCCGGAGAAATTTCTGAACGCAAAGGAGACAGCAGGACCGCAGTGGAATACTACGCCAAGGGGAACAATTACGCGAGGGCAGTCCAACTTGCCAGAGAGGTTTGGATACTTTATCACAAAATATTTATCGCAAATTAAGAAAGTTTTGAAACGAAAGACATCGATATTCATGGTTACGTCAATCCCATGATATTTTTCAGTTTTATAGACTGTACACTAGACAGACAGCGATTATAGTAAGAGAATAGATTGAAACGTGGCTAGGCCGTTTTGATCATTTCTATCACCGCTACAGGCATGTCCGGGGGAGGTGACGCGGCTGGAGGGCGAGTGGGGCGCGTGGCTGGTGTCGTGCCGCCAGGCCGGCGCGGCCGTGCCGCACCTCATAGAGGCCGGGCGCACGGTGGACGCGCTGAGCGCCGCCCTCAAGGCGCATCACTATCGGAAGGCGTTGCAGATTGTGCAGGTAATCACCGCTACAGGCATGTCCGGGGGAGGTGACGCGGCTGGAGGGCGAGTGGGGCGCGTGGCTGGTGTCGTGCCGCCAGGCCGGCGCGGCCGTGCCGCACCTCATAGAGGCCGGGCGCACGGTGGACGCGCTGAGCGCCGCCCTCAAGGCGCATCACTATCGGAAGGCGTTGCAGATTGTGCAGGTAATCACCGCTACAGGCATGTCCGGGGGAGGTGACGCGGCTGGAGGGCGAGTGGGGCGCGTGGCTGGTGTCGTGCCGCCAGGCCGGCGCGGCCATGCCGCACCTCATAGAGGCCGGGCGCACGGTGGACGCGCTGAGCGCCGCCCTCAAGGCGCATCACTATCGGAAGGCGTTGCAGATTGTGCAGGTAATCACCGCTACAGGCATGTCCGGGGGAGGTGACGCGGCTGGAGGGCGAGTGGGGCGCGTGGCTGGTGTCGTGCCGCCAGGCCGGCGCGGCCGTGCCGCACCTCATAGAGGCCGGGCGCACGGTGGACGCGCTGAGCGCCGCCCTCAAGGCGCATCACTATCGGAAGGCGTTGCAGATTGTGCAGGTAATCACCGCTACAGGCATGTCCGGGGGAGGTGACGCGGCTGGAGGGCGAGGGGGGCGCGTGGCTGGTGTCGTGCCGCCAGGCCGGCGCGGCCGTGCCGCACCTCATAGAGGCCGGGCGCACGGTAGACGCTCTGAGCGCCGCCCTCAAGGCGCATCACTATCGGAAGGCGTTGCAGATTGTGCAGGTAATCACCGCTACAGGCATGTCCGGGGGAGGTGACGCGGCTGGAGGGCGAGTGGGGCGCGTGGCTGGTGTCGTGCCGCCAGGCCGGCGCGGCCGTGCCGCACCTCATAGAGGCCGGGCGCACGGTGGACGCGCTGAGCGCCGCCCTCAAGGCGCATCACTATCGGAAGGCGTTGCAGATTGTGCAGGCAATCACCGCTACAGGCATGTCCGGGGGAGGTGACGCGGCTGGAGGGCGAGTGGGGCGCGTGGCTGGTGTCGTGCCGCCAGGCCGGCGCGGCCGTGCCGCACCTCATAGAGGCCGGGCGCACGGTGGACGCGCTGAGCGCCGCCCTCAAGGCGCATCACTATCGGAAGGCGTTGCAGATTGTGCAGGTAATCATCGCTACAGGCATGTCCGGGGGAGGTGACGCGGCTGGAGGGCGAGGGGGGCGCGTGGCTGGTGTCGTGCCGCCAGGCCGGCGCGGCCGTGCCGCACCTCATAGAGGCCGGGCGCACGGTAGACGCGCTGAGCGCCGCCCTCAAGGCGCATCACTATCGGAAGGCGTTGCAGATTGTGCAGGTACGTCAGAGGGAATCTTCTTGATGAGGAAATTAAACAGTTACATTGTAAAGGTTTTAAATTCTAATTGTATTAATTTTCAGGTTATAGACGACAAAGAGGCAATACGTGAACAATGCGAGCAACTGGCTGATCATTTTATATCAACTCAGGTATGGGTACATTTAATTCTTTTAACAGTGTCCTCCATGGCTCGTATTGTTGTTTAGTGGAGGTTTCACTAATTTGACACCTATTTTTCTCCCCTTGAATTTTCAAAAATCCTCAAAAATCTTAGCTGTCACGACTTTACCATCTGGTAACTATCTGGTTTGGTTGGTTACCATCTGGACAGCTTTGTATATGCCAATAGAATAGCCCAATACTTCTAGTGGTTAGAGCTGTGAGGCGATAGATCAACCAGTCAGTCATCTTTCTCATATAGTATCCAGACTACTGATGTTCATATGTGATAATATTTTTTTATCAGGAATGGGATACAGCTGAAAAAGTTCTAACATCTTGCGGAATGGCAGAAAAATGCGTGCGCGCATACAACTCAGCGGGGAAAGTGTCTGAGGGTCTGCGATTAGCCGCCGCGCATTTGACTGAAGAAGAGACCAGGGACATCTACATCCCACTAGCTCAGCAGTTGCGGCAGGAGGGGCAGCTCCGGAAAGCGGAGCAGATTTACATTGGCCTCGGAGACCCTGATGAAGCCATATCCATGTACAAGGTATGCTGTGGATGCCATTAAGAATATGGTTATGCCAGGCTTCAGGTAATTTCGGTCTATTGGGATACCGTCAACCAAATATCTGAGCTTATTTTAGTTACAACTAGAGTTGTAGACGAGAGATATCTACATCCACTAGCTCTGCAGTTGCGGCTACGGAAGGCGCGACAGATTCACGAGACGATACGTCTTCAGATGGAGGCTCCAGGTTGCGGCAGTTGGCTAGATGCAGAAAGCGGAGAAGATGTCTAGCCTCCAAGGTGATCTCGACACTATCAGGACAAGTATCTGATATATCAGGATTTTTGTTTTGGCTACTGACTAAAGAACTGATTCCAGATTGCTGACACTGCAACTATCTGAATTGCGATGAATCTGGTACTTAAAGTAGTCGAGTTCTTATAACTGATAGAGGGAACCATATTTAATGGAAATTAAGAAGAACATCATCATATCTGAAATTAGTTTTAAAAGGTTTCCTTCTGAATAAAATTATCGATAACTATATATAAATGATTTAAGGATGTATCACAATACGAAGCGATGCTGCGTCTGGTGGCGGTGCACCGGAGCTCGCTGCTCGAGGCCACCCGGCGACACGTGGCGCAGGCGCTGCACGCGTCCGGAGACCTGCGAGCCGCGGAGAACTATTACTTACAAGCTGGTGCGTGGCGTTAGGAGTTCGGAGCTGGCACGCACAGGATTTACTTGAAATAAAATCCGTCTTACATAACATCGGACTGTCACATCAACTGGGTATTGATGAGTTGGTGCTCGAGTTAGACTTCCATCTTTTAGACCCTGTACCTTTGGACTTAGAACTGTGAAATTTTGAAAGGTTCCCTCTATAACGTATCATTTATCTACCTTTATGATCAAATCTTGCTTTGAAAATGTCACTAATCTAGGTGGTTGGAAAAGTGTCACCTAATTTGTAAAGTCCTGACTGCCACATCAAGTGGGTATTGATGAGTCGGTGCGTGAGTCAGGACTTCCCTTTTTTTAGGTCCAAGTCCTAGGACAGGTTATCAAGTTGAAATTTTGCACGGGTTCCCTTTACTACTCGTATTCCAGGTGATTGGAAGAGTGCTATACAAATGTATCGGACAAGTGGTCAGTGGGAGGGCGCGGAGCGGGTTGCTCGCGCGCACGCCCCCGCCGCTGTGCAACAGCAGGTGGCGCTGCAGTGGGCGGCCGCGCTACCCGCCGCACCCGCCGCCCGCCTGCTCGCCGCGCGGGGCTTGGCGGCCCTGGGAGCGCGGTGGGCTCTGCAGGCTCAGAGGTAGGACTCCTTGACCAGCGGCAGCAGCAGGTGGCGCTGCAGTGGGCGGCCGCGCTGCCCGCCGCACCCGCCGCCCGCCTGCTCGCCGCGCGGGGCTTGGCGGCACTGGGAGCGCGGTGGGCTCTGCAGGCTCAGAGGTAGGACTCCTTGACCAGCGGCAGCAGCAGGTGGCGCTGCAGTGGGCGGCCGCGCTGCCCGCCGCACCCGCCGCCCGCCTGCTCGCCGCGCGGGGCTTGGCGGCACTGGGAGCGCGGTGGGCTCTGCAGGCTCAGAGGTAGGACTCCTTGACCAGCGGCAGCAGCAGGTGGCGCTGCAGTGGGCGGCCGCGCTGCCCGCCGCACCCGCCGCCCGCCTGCTCGCCGCGCGGGGCTTGGCGGCACTGGGAGCGCGGTGGGCTCTGCAGGCTCAGAGGTAGGACTCCTTGACCAGCGGCAGCAATAAGCAGCACTGCCTTTGTTAGTGCCAGTAGCTTAGCCATATGTATTCCAATACAATTTTAAAAGATATTAACTTTTATTTTTTCTCAGATGGGACATCGCTGTGGAACTCAGTGAGCTAGGGGGCGGTATCACTAAGAGAGAGGTGGCGCGGCACGAGGCAGCGGCGTTGGCGGAGGAACACCCGGAGGAAGCGGAGGCCGCCTTCTTGCGAGCCTCCGCCGCTGAGGACGCGATACGAATGTGGCTCGCCAAGGGACACCATCAGAGAGCCTTGGTTTTGGCTGAACAACACGCTCCGCACATGGTAAGATTAGGTACCTTATAGTTTTTAGCTTAAGATATGATGCGGTTGGCATCTTAAAATGAAGGGGGGTTAATTTATAGCATGCTGGATAGGTGCAGATAAACAGGCTTCACTTGCCTTTGAGATTTCTTTGAAACCTTTATGCACCCAAGATATTAATTAAATTTGTCTGAAAGGTTCTTGCCTGACAGAGGCCTGACAATAGTGAACATTAAATGGACCCTTAGAACGGCGGTCAATTATGTTTGAATGTTGTCAACGCAATTATTGACAGGTGGAAGAGGTATTGATAGAAGGAGGTCGCGCGGCCGCGGAGCGAGGCGATCTGACACAATTCGAGGCGCTTATGATCCGCGCGAACAGACCCCGGGAGGTGGTCCAGCATTACAAGGATCTCGGTACGTATTGGTTGACAATATTTTAAAGTTTCTATGTCTTAAAATATGGCTCTAAACGAAGCTCTAAAGTTGGTGCGTTAGAGAAGCTTTTTAACTTAAGAAGTACATAGATAGCATTGAATTTTAAAATACTGTGTATCATGAGTTAAATGCACTGGCTTTAGGAAAAAGTCATACCAATGATCCCGCCAAAAGATAGGCATTCCAAAGATTAAACTATTCCCTATGTGCAATATTGTGTGATTTTGCCAATATAGTACTAATGGCATAATGTACATCGTGGGCACTGATTCGTCAATGCTTGCATCAGTCGAACCACATAGGCATTGATTGGTAATTCGGTTATGCAGCCAAGATACTCATTGATTCGTGATGGTTGCTTGATATGGTTACTGGGGATGTTTGGGCGATGTACAATTTTATTTACGAGAATCAAACCGCTGATAATATTTTTTGGCTCCTTGATAATGACTCTTTGATGGTAACAGAGCTGTGGGAGGAAGCGGCGCGGGTGTCGCGCGAGTACCTGCCGGACAGCGCGGAACCCGTGCCGCCCGCCGTGCCGCCGCTGCTGCAGCGAGCTGCCGACCACGCGGACAGGTACCTACTATCAACATTATCGTCAACCTATATTTATGACCCAAGGCTGGGCACGGCTCCTCACAGAATTAGTGGGGGCCCACCACGCTGGTCAAGTGCAGGTTGGCGGGTTTTCATGTAATTACTGTTTCCTCATCTCAGTAAGTGATTTTTAGTTTCCACAAACGCACATAACTCCTAAAAGTTAGTTACATGCGTACCTGAGATTCGAATTCTCGGCTAAGGAGTCGAGAATTCGAATCTCGGGTCTAAATCTTCGACTCGACTTACTGATCTTGAAACTAGAACGTTGTTTACGAGAGGTTTGGCTAAGGCCGGGTGACTTGATGCTGAGTCTCAAGCTGATACTTGGCAAAGCCATTCCAAACAAGTCCCAACCTATAACGTTATTTGAATCGTAGGGGCGAGTGGTGGGAAGCGGTACAGCTGCTGCTGACCGCGAGTGCAGCCGGCGCGTCGGGCGGCGCCAACAGACTGGCGGAGCGAGCTGCGCTCAGAGCCGCGCGCCTCGCGAGGGACCGACTGCGAGGAGCTCAAAGGCGAAATGCTGCCAATATGCTGGCTGACACGTGAGACTGAATGCTAATTTATAAACTTCTAGAACGAAATTGTCTAAACTAAATTGACGGGTATGTCAAAATCCAGTATAAAACAAAAAATCCAGAAAAGAAAATACCAAATCCATAAGTTTCAACTTTCAATAGATCTTAAAATGAATTCTGCTCCTATCGATAATAATAGAGCGTTAAAATTATTTTTTAATTAAAAAAATTGAACCGACTTCAAAACCACAAATAGGCACTCAAAAGCGAAAAATAAATTAATATAATTATTATAACCGCTACTACCCACTCATCTATTTTGAAGTCGGTGCCAGCCAATTCAAATAGATAAGTAAATCTTTATAATAGTGCAAAACTACATCTATAATATGTAGTAGTAGTAAGCTTCGCTGGCACCGACTTCAAAATAGATGAGTGGGTAGTAGGCAGTAGCGGTTATAATAATTATATTAATTTATTTTTCGCTTTTGAGTGCCTATTTGTGGTTTTGAAGTCGGTTCAATTTTTTTAAAAAATAATTTATTTTACCCTTTTTAGTGCAAAAAAGTTTTTAAAGACAAGCTTTTATGATCTAGTTGCCACGTTTTAACCAAATTTAAAACGGACTATCACAATAAAATGAATGTACAATAATCACGGAAAATCCTAAATACCGATATAGGGATTAAACAGAGAACCTCTTTTTTTGACGTCGGTCAATTAAAACATATATTTCAGTCAACTTGAGAATCTCCTTCTCTTTTGAAGTCCGATAAAATCTACACTGTACACTATTATACCGATCGCAAGCGATTTACTATTTTTCGTTGAGGAGTTCCGCTCTCCATCTCCGAAGATATTCATTAAATCTGGACGAAATTAAAACGAGTCTACCTGTGATGTATGGCCTATCTAACAAAAAAAGAATCATCTAAATCCGTTTTGCCGAACTCGAGATAATCGCGAACAAACTTAAATACAAATATGTCGATCAAACTAAGAACCTCTTATATTTTTAAGTCGGTTAATATACTAAAACCTTCTCCAGAATGTAACAAATACTTTCCTGAAAACCGCATCAAAATTGGTTCAGCCAAACGTGAAATAATCGCGGACAAACATACATACATACACACATACATACATACGGGTCGAATACAGAACCTCTTTCTTTTTTTGAAGTCGGTTAATAAAATGAAAATTGCTGGTACTTGGTACTTACTCTCAATAGATAAGTCTTATCGTAATAATATTATTGTTTTCAGGTTTGCATCGATTGGACAGAGTGAGGTCGGTGAGCAACTTAAAGCTGCTCTCATAGAGGGCATTGAAGACGACGGTGCAGCAGGTAGCTTTGAAGTCGATGACACATTTTAAATTTAATATTAAAAAAAATTGTTGTTTTATGACTAAGTTCCCACGTTTAAGACATTCTTCTCAACATAATAATGATATGATATCATCCAGTTTTAAATTAACAACACAACACTGATGAATCTTTATGACTCCACATAGTACCACACGAATCTTCTAGATACTTTTTCCTCTGTACCTTTCCTTCAACACTGGACCATCTTCAGAATGATCTCTAATCTGTCACTTGACCAATAGAGAAAGACGACAAGTTTATAGATTTATTCTCATCGTTATCGGTCGTATAAAAAAGGAAGGTCGAATTAAGTGATCAGATGTCATAGAAGTTGCAGAAATAGATCAACTGTTATATATTGCTTTTGTAGGCACCTCCGCTGAGTATGAAGACGAGGAAGAAGAAACGAAGCCTCACGCAGTTCTTGAAGATTCTGACTCAGAATCGGCGGCGTTGGAGAAGTTAGCTCGCGCCGGGCACTGGCAGCGCTGCCTGGCACACGCTGGTGCGAGGGCTCCCCACTATGCTCTGAGATACGTGGCGCATTTGTTTAAGACACACTCGGTAAATATCTTTTGTTCATGACTCTCGTGGGACATGAAGATGGTTTCTGCTTGCTTATATTAGGTGCAGCATCAGGTAGAAATGGCTTAGGAGGCTTAGATGCAAAAGAAGATCTCCGGAAGTAAAGAAGATACAGCAAGGATTTAGACAATTTCACAGGCAATTTGCGAGTCAGACAGTTTGGTCTTAGTGGGTATTGATTCCGACTCCGGCATTTATGAGAATGTGGAGCCAGTAATACGAACGTTTGCACAAGAATAAGGGAAGAAGACGAGCAGGGCCAAAAAGTATTTAAAAAGCGCGTAGGGAGATCAAGAAGACGCACCAGGAAAACGCAGATTAGTAATCATCGCAAGTATCGAAAGAGTATTGTCTCGTGTTGATAATTCCGCAAATCCGCGAGGTTGCTGCGGTCGTGGGATGTAGTAGTTTGTCTCAGCACCAGGAAATTTAGGTGTCGTTTAAAACTCAAAGCCAGCAGCATGGTTGTCTCCTTGATAGGCTGTCTCTTACCAGAGTACATTATTTCTAAACCTTGATAAGGGGCAAAGGAATCCATTTTAAATTAATGTGATGTTCACGCACGAGAACGTTGTAAATCTGCCCGTAGTGGTGGAAATTCTGCTATGCATAAATCTCTAAACAACATAAACAAAGACGCGTCTAAAATGTAGTGCTATATTTTTAAAAGCATTACCCTATTTTATCTATTTAGTTTATTTTAGATATTTTGTACAATAGAATTGGCATCATTGCATCGCGTCTATCTATACGTTGAGAAGTTCATTTTCTTGAGATGCTTTGTGTCCATGGGATTAGTAAAAAATCGAATTTCACACGGGTGGTAAAAACAAAACAAATCATGCAACTTGTTGGTACCCGTCATACTGATAAATTATGAAGGCGTTTGTGCGTAAGCGAGTATGTATCTTTGTTACTCCTTCACGCTGCAACTACTGAACCGATTTGGCTGAAATTTGGAATGGAGATATAATATACCCTAACAGGCGAGCGGAGCTGCGGCCGTTCGTTAGTAATTTATTAATTCAGTCACTACTTTACCAAATTGTACTCCTAAGTTTGTTTGTATTTAATTAATTTATTTCTTTTTTTTATATTTTATTCTGTGGTGTGCAATAAAGAGTTTATCTATCTATCTACTTTGACAGCGCATGGAAGGCGTAGATATAGAAAGCGAAGATGTGCCAGAAGTGCTGTCCCAGGCCTTAGACACATTGCGACAGTATCTCAGCGAAGACAGTGGTGCTAGTCTATCCAGCAGCGACGCGCCCTTGGCCAAGGCAGTTTGCAGCGAGATCTTGGTCCGAATATCGACAGCCCCTAAAGCGTTCGAGGCCATGAAGGATGCTGGGGTAGTAATGGTTGCTGCGGGAGCGGATGACAGAGTATTGCAGGTAACAATTATTATTTATTCTCTTAAAACCGGCTTAGTACAAATAATGTGTATATTTTATAGTATTACTAGCTGACCTGGCAAACGTTGTTTTGCCCTTAAGGATATAAAAAAATAGATAAATTGAGATTTAAGCTATCCTATCTTTTAAGTTAGAGCAAACTGCACCCTGTGTGCGAATTTTATTAAAATCGGTTAAGTGGTTTAGGAGTTCATTGAGGACAAACATTGTGACACGAGATTTATATATATTAAGAAGATGGGTCGAAAATATGATTCTAAAAATAAATATTCATCTCATCACACAATCATTTACCAGTAGTGGGAATCGAACCCACGACCTCCGATGCAGGCGGCAGATTCGCTACCGCTACGCCATTCGGTCGTCAATAAATTTTTGATCAACATTTTTGTTTACTGCATCGACAGGCTCTCACGCTGTTGATGGGTCTGCACGTGCCGCAAGTTGCGTCCAAAGCAGCCCGGGCTTTGCCCCGATACACGGATATCATTGTTGCCGATGTCGGTAAGAGAGTGAATTCTTTTGTTTTTTTTTTTTTATCTTTCTAAAAGCTGAAGGCCAACTGTAAACTAGCTTTACAAATGTTTCTAGTACCGATTTTTAATGTTCTTCTGTTTCATATATATCTTAGTTTAATCAAGCTAATTTCGGTCCTACCGAATTTCAAGGAGACTCGCATCGTACATACGAATAGAATTCGTTCATACATTTACAGCCAGCGCCATTTATTGACGGCTGAATGTCAGCGATTGTTCATAGATGGCGCTGGATGTAAATGTACGGAGGAATTCGATTCGTTTGTGCGATGCGAGTCGACTCGAAATTCGAAAAGAAAACCTGTACTTATGGTATGGATGTCGATGAAATTGTGATCATTATCACGGTAGCGTTCTACGCGTGCGGTAGCGCAGTGCGCTCAGAAGGCGCGGGCGGCGCTCGCGAGGCATTCGTGATGCTCAACCACTGCCTCGACCTCGCCGAGGCGGCGGACGAGGACTCCGCTCATCTGCTCGACTATACGGATTTTGGTGAGAATCTTTTCTATCGCTATATGCGTATCGAACTTTTGATCATCTCAGATCAGGGTATTTTGCTTGCCGGCTGTAGCTTTTAACAAGGAAGCTGAAGTTTTAACTCCGGTTTTTATTTAAAGCCCTTGCGCCTTCGTAATTACTGCATCACTTTATTTTTATATCTTTTGTAAAATTAAATGAACTTCAACACAGGAAATACAATGCTTGATTTTATCGCGCCAAACTTAAATTTATTTTCACAATTTCACCTCTATGCCAATTATTCGTTTTGTTAGTTAACAATCTAGTGAGGGTTGTAACGGTACGATACACAATCATGAGGCCTACTATGCGCTTTTCTAGCGATGCAATTCCGGTTACGATTAATTTTTCATGTCATGTTTTAGTCAGATTAAAAGACTTTAAGTATGTCACGAATTAGCGATGCAATTCAGTTTGAGTCCCGATTAGAGTTGATGGTAGGCCCACTGCTCACTGATAACACATAAGGAGTTCGGGATCGCAAACTGAGAGAGTGCTTGTAACACAACTCAGAGTGCACGGACTGGCCGCGCTCCCCCTTGGTGCTGGAGGGCGCGTGCATGCGCGGCGCTCCGCTGGACGCGCTCCGAGACTGGGTGCTCGCTGTTTCCATGGACCAGCAGGTGGAACAGGTAAAAGCGGTCAATTTTATTAACAGTAGTCAGTAGGGAATCCTATTCCTAATAATATGATGAATAACGCGTCGTCTTGATTTGACTTGGTACTGTTGAACCCCTCGGATAAGCTTAGACTAGTTATGCAGCCGATTTCAAGCAGTTAGCTTCGACACGCACCGAGCGCGTTTGTAAATACCTAAGATGATTAAAAATTACACATATTTCAGACGCTGCCGCTAGACGGTCGCGGCAAGTACAGCTCGTTCGTGGCGGAGGACGAGCCGCACTGTGTGCTCACCGGCTACCCGCTGGCGTCACGTCTGGTCACCTTCACTAATGGTAAAAACACTCACATATATGTACCTACGTAAAAATTCAAAATGGCAGATTCAAGATGGCCGCCATACAAACTTCATCCGATGGCGTCGCGTCTAGTCACCTTCACTAATGGTAACACTCACATATATGTATGTAAAAATTCAAAATGGCAGATTCAAGATGGCCGCCATACAAACTTCAACGGTGTCTAACTCGGAAAGTATAAGAGTCGGAAGAGTGTACTATTATTGTATTCCGTGCCAGAATCCATGTCCCAATCTACAGTGCGACAAGGCTATTTTGGCGCGTGGCCAAAGTCTGAACTAACGCCGCGATCTTGTGCAACTGTTTGATAGTTCGCTCTGTCAGTATATCACTATTGTATGTTATGTTGTTTTTGCTTACTTTTAACTATTTTAAAATAAAATTGAAGTAAAATTGAGGAGATTTTATTTTGCTGGCTGCCTTTGTTTTGCAACAGCGCCCTCCTTCAAGTGCCAAGAGAGCCTTGTCGGACTGTATCACTCGTTTGTCAGGTCGATGCGCGAACCGCGAGCACTGGTCGCGCGTGTCGCACGCGGCGCGCGGCGGCACCGCGCCCGCCGCCGCGGTGCTGCAGCACGTCGCCAGGTGGTGCGGCCCCGCCGACTACACGCACGTTTAAATTACCACTACACTTAGTGTTAAGTTCACTATAAAACTTTATTGCTTCTATTTTGGTTGTTTTATTCGATTACAAGTTAGTAGTCATCTGCAGACTTTGAAGCAGCGATCTTAGTTTCATATTGCTTCGTGGAAGCCTAAATATAAATATGTTATTAGTTTGTACTTATTCCAAATCTTGTTTAGTTAAAATAATATACACTAGAGAAGGCCTACATTACTACTAGGCATTACAAGTGCTACAACACGACGTCCGCTACAAAATCGCTACGGCGTAGGCTTCTACAAGCCTCTACGATGATGTTCGCTTTTAGAAACCTCTACGGCGTAGGTTTCTACTTTCTACAAGCTCTTACGGCGTAGGCCTCTCCAACATTATTTCGGAGCATAGTACAATTAATATATTTCTCCACCTTTTTTTGCATGAATAAGAAGTGTAATCTTTGGATTATCTTGCATTGTGTAATCTATCATTAATTATATCTAGGACATATTGTTTAATCTAGGACATTAATTTGATTGGCTATTTTAAAAATGGTGAAGTAGGAAAAAAGGACCTAATACCATATAAAAAATGAAACCAGCTTTTGTGTTTATACCGCTATAATAAACTCATTTGTTATCACATTTATTTTAATAATAATAATATATTTTGACACACATATTTTTTACGTACTAGGATTTGTATTTCTACTCCGTTTTCGCGATTCATTATGAAATATTAATTAAACAAATCAATTGAGCCCATTTTTCTAACATATAAACAATATACTTAGAAGAAAGATTATTATCTTGAGATAAAGTTGTTAACATCGCGAAAACAGAGTTTATGAGATCACGCATCTATAAGGAAACGACATAACTCTAAGACACGATAAGAAGTATAGATATGCTGCCGATACCATATCACATATAAATATCAAGTCATGGAAATGAATTTACAGGCCTAAATAATAAGCGCTGAGCCTTGTACTATTTATATTGTTACAAGAAAAGTGTCTAATCTATGTTTCTTATCTGTGCAAGTGGCAAAACAACAGAAATTTCAGCTCAGTAATAATCAGTCAAATCCACTGAACAAAGTGTCTGTACAAATATGTATTTATCAATACAAATCAAAATATTGATTCAATCGACTCAATTTTGAAACAATATTCAATAATAAATACAATTTTGAAAAAATAATCCTCACCTCTTCAGAAAATTCATTGTTAAGCTATCATTAGCTCAGCGTTTATTATACAGACTAAAGAATTCTACTTTGATATTAGGATTACATCCAAAGATATGTTTGTGCGGAGGTGCTTAAAGATGGGTCCAGTGGTATCGGGGTTCGATAGGCACATAATAATATGTTAAGTAAATAGATTTACATTTATAAATATATTTCTTACAATACAATATCATTTTTGTACATACTAATATATAGAAATAGTAAGCGTAAATTACCAACTTTCTGTCACGTTGAGTTTGCTAGCTTATGCCCACGGCTTACGGGTCCGAGCATTCTTATAGGCATCACGAAAACAAGTATATTATATCCCTAAACAGAATTCAATCCACGACTACGCGTCCTACTCTATCGAATTTCATAGGAATCGACCATAAGACCGATATACCGACCGATACAGCAAGACGCTGGTAGAAGTGGCATCCTTATGTGGTTGATGTCCAGTGAACTCGAATGAAACGATTTTCTTCCACGTTTCTGATACGTACTGATAAGGTGTGGAACACCCTTACAGCTTCTGTGTTCCCAGCCAAGTACAACCTGCAGGGTGCCTTCGAGATAAGAGCGAATAGGCATTTTCTAGGCAAGCGCACTCCATCCTAGATCTCATCATTTTTAAAATAATAATAAAATAATCGAATGAAACATTAGCGATTTTGACAGAGCGGGACGCGTCTTCGTGGATGGAAATATCTATACAAATGCAGAAAATTGCATTTTAAAAAATCCTTTAATCAGGTATCCTTGCGGCTTCTGACGGAACCAGATTTTTTCAATGTACGAGTACAAAAAAAGGTATGAATTCCCAGAACACATTTAAATTAATCTGGTATTAAGAAAGAGGTATTACTAAAAATTAATATTATATTTTACGATATAATTATTTTCACAGCTTTTTCAATAATATAAATTTAATAATGTAGTGTAAAAATATTATATAATATTAATATGTATCGCGTGAGTTTATCTACAAGTATGGCATAGTGAAATATAAAATTTAATTTAGGATAAACTTCTATCAAGATACCAAATATTTCTCTCTCTTAGAAATTGTACAATTAAGGTGGAGCTTAGGTAATATATTTTTCGTTCCCATAGATAAATATCAATATATAAACAGGTAACCTTAGAGCGCTCTTGAATTTTATATATCGAGGGGAATGTACAATGTTTTATTTATTAATTTTATTTCAAATATTAATAGTACGTGTTTTAAGCAACTTTAAGGCATACAAGTCTATGTAGTAAGATTGAAAGTGAGTGATAATATGGTGCAACGTCCATAGTAGATAATATAATATAATACCTAACAAACAATAAAGATATTGTCAAGCAAGTTATTAAGCTATAACAGTTTTGGAAGAACAGAGATTTTGACGAGAAAATACATAATACAAATACGATCCGTCGATATGTACTTGCTCCTAACAACAATAAAAAAAAAATTTGCACACATATATCTATACAAATAACATAGGCCTCTTTTCTATTTATTTCATCTGCATTACCTTATGTGCGACGACAGTCGTAAGAGAATGAACATACTTAGAAGTTTTATTTATTAAATTACTTACTTATAATCTAACATAAAGGTTCACTTTTATAGTCCTATAAGAAATATGTTTTACATAATAACAATTATTAAATAATTTCGTAGTATGTATATGTCACATAAATAGTATGTTATGTGGATAAGGTACATTAGGGAATCAGGAATGTGATATAATGCGTATAACTGGGTATTTTTACATTTACCGAGAAAAACGTAAATAGGCCTCAGATGACAGGAGAATAAAAGCTTTGGATAACAATTTAACTTATCCTGTTGGTATCAAAAGCTTCCTCCCACATCCATGGTAAAAAGTACAACCAGTCCGAATAAAGGACTGAATAAACATGAACAAAAGAGAAGGAAATATAATTCCTGATTATTTGATACAAGGCTTACTTGGCGAGGTAAACTAAGTTTAGGTTTTGGTAATTTCGAAGTTCTTTTCCCTGCTTAGTTGTAAAGGTTATTGTCTTATTAAATCCTAATGCAGGATTTTCTGGATATGATAGTTATTGTGGCGGCTAGGCTAAAGCTTCAGCAGTTATTGCTGATCAGGTGATATTCTAGATTGGATAAAAAGACAAGAAGTCTTTTTGTTGGATTTCGTGAAAGATCAAAGGTGCCAATATCTTATAATGTTCACCTTATAAGCAAGTACTTTTTAAAATTATGTAGCAAACACCGTCTTCAGAGAATCCACTAAATTATTATATAATTAAATCCCTTAGTTTCAGATGATAGATGTATGAGGTTATTCGATTATAATAGGTGATTGAATATACCTAATGAATTTAATTGACGTCTCTGAGTACGGCCGAACGCATTGGGATTACGTGAAGATCTAAGTTTCTGAGGGAGTCTGTAAAGATAAGGAAGGTGCCTGAAAATCATTTGTTTCAGGAGATATTTTTTCAAATTTATTGTAATATGGTTCATATTCTATAAATATTATATATATGTGGAGCCAATCGCTTATGTATGCTATGGCAGCCAAGCACGTTTGCATTTAAATTAAATATCATCATTATAAAAAATTACATAAGTATACCTTAGATATACATTATTAGGTACTTAGGCTTTCTAAACGGCTGTCATATGTTAAAGTATCTACTGATTATAAAAGATAGGTAGGTTCAACATTATCACGAAATAGTTGTGCGTAGAAAATTTTGAAAAATAATTAATTTAAACAGTACCTACGTACCTATATACATTTTGTAAAAGATTTAGCTATTTTCGAACATGAAGAAACGACATCGGTATAGATTAGCTATGTTGGGGAAATTCACTAAAGCACAACCTTGGAAGAATAGTACCTAGACGCGCTTAGCTTACTTACTAGAATCACTTATGTAAGAGTTTTCTATAAATTGTATAAGGCAAAGTGTTAAAGTTTGGGGTTTTTAAGTTAAGATGACAAAGTAGTAGATACCACAGTATTAAAAAGACAGATTACGTTTGCTAATTACATTACATTTATTTTTACAATTATATAATCAAATAAGAAACCTTACGTAAATTTCATAGATTTATTTATTTTAATATCATAATCAAGTTGATACTTATGAAATGCAATATTATGGTTTTATTATAATATACCAAAGGGGAAGGTGTGTGGTAAGACTTGAAAAAATTATGTATAATGTACATGCAAAGTAAATACTGAGTAAATATGAGTTTAATGATTACAATATTTAAACTACATCCATTGTCAGACATATTGCTATCGTCGATCTTATAGTATCAATATACGTTTATTATATAGGTAATATACGTATATTCATTTTTGTAGGGTACGGGTTTAATCAAGTGCAGTTAATGTGATATTTTGCGATATAATTAGTGTTCAAAGTAATTCGAAATTGTATTTTTGTGCCACCATTGCAGAATGGGCGAAAGCTGAAAAGTAAAAAGTAAGTCGAAAGTCATTCCGAGTCATTGGTGTACCTAATGGGAGTCTTGTTATTCTGGGTAAATTAATCAGTGCTGTAAAAAAAATTCCGGGAAAGTAGACGTTCCGCAAGGGCTCTAGGCGGGACGGCTAAAATTTCCTCAGAAGTGAATAAATGCAGATTACTATAATAGTATAGTCGAATAGTGCAATCCAAGACATACCAGACTGGAATGAAATGAAAGCGACTTTTTGCAACGAAATTGTACATTGCATAATGAACTTTATGTCAATTATACAACATACAAACGTAAATAAGAGCAAAAGAAAGGTCGCGCGTCTTCCAGGGAATCCATCAGCTAGAAGTCCCCTAGCTACCTACTGTCGGCGCCATCTTTGTAATACGCGGGGAGTGGCGCTTACGGGAAGTTGGTGTCGGTCACAGCAGTGCGTTACAACAAAAGCACAACAACAAAACACAAAAACATAAAAAGACAAGCGTTTACGAAAAAATTTGCTTAAAAACTAGAGCATTTCAGTGAATTCGTGCGTTTTCTCGCGTCGTGAGGCAAAATCGACGCTTCCGTTCCATTCCATGCCGCCACGATGTAAATTATCCAAAAGTTATTTGGTGGCTCAATACAATAATAGTTTTTTTTTGCGTTTTGTTACGTTTTTAGACGTCACAGAAGATAAGCGGTGTGTCAAAAAAATCAAAGCAATGCTGTTAAATGAGGACTCATTTTGGGACACACTTTTCTTCCTTTTTTGTGTGTATCCTGTAATTTTGCAATGTGTGATTAAAATGGTATGATTCTTACTTTCATACTATGAATGTAGAGAAAAGATAGACCTACAATGAATGAAGAAATGTTACATCCTACATTTTCGGACTGGTACCTATTTGTCTTATACTTGTACGTTTAGAGAATTTACTTTTTATTTATGTACACTGTAGCTGTGTAATGAAAAACTTGTGGGTCCATAAAAACACATTGTTATATTTTGTTATCGAATAACAGGAAAGTGATAAATATCGCTTCGCACACACGTACCGAATTCCTCCATACATTTGCAGCCAGCGCCATCTATGGACATCGCCAAAGCGAGTAGTGTGAGCGAAGCGAGCCGACTGGAAATTTGTACAAAAACCTGTACTAATCCTACTGCTCTGTGTATTTTCATTTTCATTTTCATTTAAAATGATTACACGTTAGGAACGTCACGTAACACCTATTGTTCTTAATACGAATCGTATAAATTACCTATACGAATCATTTAATTTGTTGAAATTTGTTTTCATTTTCAATACTTTATGTCGTAATTTGTATTGATGATATTTTGGTATAAGTAACGTTGCCATGAAACTTTACATGTACCTAACAATACTTTTCAAAGTCGGGCAATATCTGTTTTTGTGCTCACTAAACATGTGGCATACAATTTTTGCCACATTACCGCGCGGTAGTACATACAGAGAGTAGCTCGTAGATGTAATAAATCGTAATATCAATAGAAATTTATTCGCTATGGTGAATTCAAACGAGAAGTCAATAGCTCGGCTTTGAATGAGTTTAAAAAATACGCCGCAGGTAAGCACCTATGTTAATTCACCTACCTTTACCTATGTTAATTATGTTACCGTCAAACTTGGCGTTAATTACGGGTCTATTGAAACTTGTAGAAAACCTGAGCTATATGAAATAAATTATTTGAATTTTTAATCAACTATGAATTATAGCTAAACTTAACAACAAACAATGTAGTTTTAGTCCGCAGTTTTTCGTATATACCCAAAGTTCTGTGGGTTAGTACAGGTTTTTGTACGAATTTAGAGTTGAATCGCATCGCACAGACGAATCAAATGTCTCCACTCTCCATACATCCAAACATCCAACATCCATCATGTCAGTTCCATACATGCGATATAAATCTTTGCCATACATCGTCAACAGCCAACGCCATCTATGGACAATCACTGACATACGGCTGTCAAAAGATAGCCCTGGCTGTAAATGTATGAATGATGGTATGGAGGCTTTAGATTCGTCTGTGCGATGCGAATTGACTCAAAATTCGTGCAATAACCTGTACTAAAAGCACTGATAACAATCTAAAGGTGTTGAAATACCATAGCGAATAAATAAGCAATATCATAAGCGCACTCGCACGGGTGCGGCGGGTGTCTCGCCGGGAGCGGGTCGGGAGCCGTCGGGGAGGCGCTAGTAGTCGTGGCGCTCCGGCGACGGCTCCCTGGATCAGTCGGGCGACTCGTCGGCGGCGAGCGACGTGGCCGGGAACAGCGGGTACCAGCCGTACGTGCGCTGCGGCAGCGTGAGCTTGTCGAGGCAGATCTCGACGCCGCCTAGCGCCAGGTTGTGCTCGAAGCCGCCGCAGCGCTGCCACAGCATCACCACTAGCGTGCGTCCCAGGGCCTCGCTTGCCTGAAAAATGCAAGATCTTTATTTTCCTGTAGGGCTGAATCCTGAACACTCGCTGAAATGCGGGTGGCGCTGGCTGTAAATATGGAGGAATTCGATTCGTTTGTGAGATGCGAGTTGACTCGAAATTCGTACCAAAACCTTTACTAACCCCTCTTGCCTAACTTACAGGCTCTTATGAAAAGTCAAAACTCTACCGCTTAGTTCGTAGAGCAGGTTGTCTACAAAGGCTACACTTCGTATTTATTAATGTTTTTAAATATCAAGATCTATCATACTTAATGCTATTTCTATAATACTTAATGTTAGATAAATGACATGGTTTCGTGATATCTCGTGAGCAGATGGAAGCACATATCTATTTCCTTCAAGGAAACATTTCCATAGTTATATTATGAAGAACTTCTGGAAATGCCCGCATCTTTCCGTATAGGTTTACGTTAGCGAGTTGGTTTCCTTCAACGAGTTAGGTACTTCATACAAGTTAAGACTCTTCTAAGTTATTTACTCGTTAATTAAGAACGTAGGTAGCGCTAAGTATTATTCTGTTTAGCTGATATTGAAAGTTTATTTGAAGTGCTCCTATTCAGCTCACCTGGTACTTGAGCGTCTGTTTGAAGTGCGGCTCGGTGGTGCGGCGCACGACGCGCGTCTTGCGCTTGTGCAGCCACTTGTCGCCGTCGCGCAGGTAGCACTTCACGTACGAGTCGGGCACCTCGCCGTTCACGCCATATACTCGGCGCGCGTGAGACACCTGCGAAGTTTCTACCATCAGTAATAGGCAATAGGAAAAGGAGCCTAGCAGATACAGCTTGAATTAGCCAATGTATGAACAAGAAACAATGTATTGTAATTTAAATTTCTGTAATTTAAATTATTTTTATTTGTGTAATCTAGTGTATGTAGTAGTGTGTACTTATTTGAATTTAAGTATATTTGTTATAGTTTTGCACCACCTGCAGTCCGTGGTTCCTCTGTATTTTCCTAATCTGTAGGTTGCCTGGCAGAGATCGCTACTTAGCGATAAGGCCGCCTTTTGTACTAATTAATTTTTACTTCTTAGTTGTAATATTGTTCTGTGGTGTACAAATAAAGTGTTAAATAAATAAATAAATAAATATTGGTAGAACCAGATTTCGTGACTATACGGATGTAAACGTACGCGTGAGCGACAAACAGTACCTAACGCAGGTTAGAAATCCTTTCAGGAGACCTATAACGCCTTCAGTTTATAACAATCACCGAGACGAGACGATAAAATTATAAAAGGGAAAGTAAGCCTATTTTTGGGAGAGCAACGTTGTACTGGAATGAAAGCTCACCTCGAGCTCGAGCTGGCCCTTGATCATGATGATGCTGATGTTGATCTCGGCGTGCAGCGGCGGCAGGTGCGCGTTGCGCGGCGGCAGCTGGCCGGGGCCCAGCGGCACGTCGTCGTCGTCGCCCACGGCGTCGCGCGCGGCCGCCGCGGGCACGGCCGCCCACATGCTGCCCTTGCGCCCCGTCGCCGTGCCTGCGCACAACACACGCTACTGCGCCGCGCCGCCCGCGCCGAGCGACCTGCGCCGCGGGCGCCGGCGACGCGTCCGAACAGCTATGTTGAAACCCGCGTATCGCGCTATCGTTTCAACGCAAACGTCAACAAACATAACATGTGTGAACCATCCAATCAAACATTCAAAATAAACATAACACAAAGTAAGCACGTCAAACAGCATCGTGTCGATGTTAACAGTTTCGATAGATAAGGTACATAGATCGTCAAACGGTTCCGTTCCCAAACACAGAAATGAAGAAGAAGCGGTCAAACGTGTGCAGCCAAGAGTGTATTCGAGGTTCTAATAGTTGCTGGAAGCGGTCTCGAGGTCGTTAGTATGATTCAAGCATTCCGTGTCATGAGCAGCCATAAACTTTAACAGTATTCGCGGTAGTACTTCCGTAAGAGAACAATCATTGCCATGCCACGCGACCGCAGCCTACAGCCGCGGCGACTACCGGGGCGTCGGCGGCCGCTCCGAGTGCTCTAGTTCTAGTTCCCTAGCGCGAGTCGACCGGTCGTTCTCTGAACCGTGTGCTCGACGTCTATGACCTACGAGTAAGATATGTACAGGAAATCTAATAGAATGCGCATCGTAACAATGAATGACATTCGCAAAGGTAATGATGTCCTACACACACTGGCGACACAATGCCATCGAGATGAACGGAGACGGAGCCGATCGGACGGAACACAGAGACAGATGAAGTGAGCGTGATCGCCCTCGGCCGGGCATGCGTCAGGACAGAACAGTACAGACACAGTGAAGTGATGAGAAGCGTCGGGCGCAGCCACATTAAACGGTGCGAGCGCGCGGCCGCCGCGCAAGCTATGTATGACCCATGCTACTACTTGGTCGCGGACCCCAGCCGGCTCCGGGCCCTCGCCGAATGCGCCGAGCATCGCCTCGGACGAGGCCGATTCTCGCGGGCGTTCGGTTCCGGCGACGACGGAAACGGATTGGGGTGCGGTGGCCGTCGGACGTCACAAGGGGTCGAGTGCACCGACACGCGCGGACAAACCCTGAGGGAAGACCGCGGCGCGGGCACGCCAGTCGCTTACCGAGGTGCTAACGGTCCGTCGCTGCTGACCAAACAAGCACACAGTACAAGTCAGTACCCGCAATGTTCGCATTATCAGGGCGGGAGGGGCGAGGGACTAGTGTACGGCTGGTGGCGATCGTGGTTCAGTGGCGGTGTGGGCAAGCGGGGCAGGACTCAGTGGAAATACAATCCTAAATCAGGTATTTAGAAATAACAGACTTTTGCAAGGATAGATGGAAAAGCAAGTAGGAATTATCCAAGTTACAGATAGTAGTTATTTTATTTATTTATTTTTGGGATAGTTACGATGCATATTATATTTAGGTAAACATTTTGATAATGGGATATTAAGGCCTGTCTATGTATAGTGGCTAACGACAGCCCTTAGAGTGGTTCCTATAGGTACATGGGAACGTCTCTCAGGGCGGCCGCGTCTATACCTGTTTTTAATCTTAGGTTTATTTGTAATCAGAGTTGAGAATACGAATAAATGAAACATCAGATGAATAATATCTACGTAAAAAAAATCTCTATAGGTTTTAGAGGTATAGACATTTTTTTACGTGATATTATTCAAGTATTAGAGATTAGAGATTTGGTACCCCTTTTAAAGCATTTTGCGAGTGAGGAGTGTGAAATTTGTTAATATATTTTGTAGACAAGTAGTGCTAAGGGCTCGTCGTGATTCGACCACAAAGTGTACTGAATCAATTTCGTGTAACGCAAGCACTAGTTATTTATGTTTCATTAAATTAATGATATTTATTACAATTCAGGTGTAATTGATAGGTAATAAAATTCTCACAGTGTCCTCAGTGCGACTACTTCTAATCGGCTTGACCGATTTTTATTAAAAAAAATTGTGTACATTCGGCAGGTCTGAGAATAAAGGTAAATTGTTCTTTCCATACCCATAAATGAGAAATTATTTATATGGTAAACAATATTTATCGGGTCAGCTAGTTATACAGTGGGTTACACATACACACACACACACCATCCACAAGGTGTTGCGAATACTTACGCCTGGCGGTGGAGCCCGAGAGCGACAGCGTGCGCCCGAGCTCGCCCTTGACGGCGCGCAGCGAGCGCAGGATGTCGTCCGGGTCGCGCCGCACGCACGACGAGCGCCGCCGCTCGCGCCGCGAGCACACCGCTGGGTCGACGGCGCCGTCTGCGCGCACGTTTACACGCACATGACAAATTACCACAGAGAATATTAAGAATGAAGTAGGCTGTGCAACTTTATGGTATGTGAGGTTAAAGATGGTATGTGGTAATCGCAATATTGGATTTTGGATCATCATCAGCCCATATCAGTCTATTGCTGGACTAAGGCTATCACACACACACACCACCCGCTTCTGCATTTAGTTTGCTGTAGCCACTGTCTTCCCGCTGCTCTAACGATATCATCTCGCCATCGTGCAGGTGGTCGGCCGATGCTTCTTTGTGAAGGTCGCGGTTGCCATTCCAGTAGCGGCCTGCTCCAACGTCCGTCTCCTACGACCCACGTGACCCGCCCAGTTCCACTTTAAAAGCGCCACCCTTTTTGCAATGTCAGTTACGCCTGTTCTCTTACTGATCTCTATGTTGGGGACCCTGTCTAGTAAATACCTCTTTCCTAAATCCAAATCCTGAATAGGATTTTTATACCACTAAACCTTTATAATTTAACCTTGGTTTCTTAAAATTAATTATTATAAATTTAACATCTCCTGGTGATGGCAGAGAGAATTTTATTGAAGTCAGGAAAAGTTAGTGAGAAGTGAAAGATTGCGTCGGCAAATGGTGGTGAATCTACAATCAATACTGTAAAGAAATCTCGATCACAATTTCTTCACCATGTTTCTCAACTCTCAGCAACTTGAAGTTCACGAAGTTATTGGCCTGAAATGAAGTTGAAATAAAAAAAAAACAAACAGACTGATGGATGGTAGACCTTTTTCTTGTTGCTGAAACGAAGAACGCCTCGAGCCCGGCAGAGACCGCGAGAAGTCCTTCCCCAACTGATAAACTTCCACCTCCAGTGTTTCTGACTGCGACGATCCGCGCCTGGAGCCGGCCACCCACGCGTGGTCCGGGTGCAGAAGGGAAGCGCACTCCCCGATTGAGTCCATATCATCTGAAATACACAATATAAATAAAATGCACAAGGTTCTAACACAGAACACTGTAGATAGATTACAGGTTTACACTAGGAACCAAAAAGCATTCAAATTTTTATATTTTCTTGAGATTTATTATTTTTGTAAGCTTTTTGGATGAGCAGTTTAAATTGATAAGGTACATAGGTTTATATATATGAGTGCATAGGTCGTCGTATTCATAAAAGTTCAACAAACTTAATAAGAAAGTTCTCAAATTAGACTAAGGTAAGTGAGGTGTAATTCGGTATACTAAGGCTACGACGACTTCAAAAATTAATATAAAAAAAACTAAACCTGATTTCTGTTTGAAAGTTTTTTTTAAAAGAACATTGGTCTTTTACCAGCTAATACGTGCATGAATGAAGTGATTTTAGTTAGAATTTTCTTTTTAAATAATTTATTGGTAGACCTCTTTTTTCCTTCTTATTTCGTGATAAAATTTGGCTCAGCTTTTTAATTCGTGAATTCAGGGTTTTTATTTCGGGATAAACTTTTGTACAATAATTTTATGATATTATATTAAAACAATTTAAATAAAAATATATCAGGAGTTTAATACATTAATATAGAAATAAACATATTCGATTTCTAAAGGAAAAACATGTTACATTAAGCTCAAATTCAGCTTTAAGTACAAACTGTTCCCTAATCGTAACTTTTTTCCACGATATCGCTTGCATACCTTAGGAACAATAGATTTTTTCGAGATAAAAAGTAGCCAATATCCATCCAGGATAATGTAGCTCTCCATTAGTGATAAAATATCAAAATCGGTTCAGTAGATTTCAAAATAAAAAAATAGTAAAAAATAACCCTTAAAAGTAAACAACTGTTCATTGTTAATACCTAATTATAAACTGTAGAGATTACTCAAATATCTCTGATATAATTGGAATCTCCAAAATTCAAATACCAATTTCTTGAAAAAAAAATTGGAGTCCATGTTAAATCAAAAATCATTCAGTTTTGATTTAACATGGATACAAAGGATTTTGTTGCTATTATTTCAACATGAAATTTTTGCGTAAAAGTTTTAGTTTCAAATAACTTCCTTTATTATAAAAATAAACTAAAAATTTTGAAAAACTAAACCAACTTTAAAAGTAAGTAATTTCAGCAACTTTGAAGTCTTCTGATCTCGATTCAATTAATTTAAGATAGATGATTTTTGTACGGTATATCTCATTATATTCCATGTGGCTGAAACATAACAAAATAACTTTAATTTTTTCCTACTAATCACAAAACTTTACAAAGTAATGCCTGCAGGTATTTGATGGAAACAGTTACTTTTTAATTTTACAGAGAATTTTGAGTTGAGTACCTAAGTGATGAAACTTGAAATGTAGAACTTCATGTTTATTAACCTAAGACATTTTTCATCACTAAAACTAATAAATTTAAATTAAATTCCTTATCACGAAATTACAAGTGAGTGCTAAAATAAAAACATCTTATTTCGTGATACTTATTTTGGAAAAGTCCTGTACTTAAGTTTGTAAATCATTCAAAAATCATTTAAAGTAACTATTAAATATCTTGAATATAAAGATATTATATGAAAATAAATGAAGCAAAACGAACTATAAATAAAACCATGCTACTAGTACCTGGGCGAGTTCACCATAAAAATTCAAATTTAGGTTTAATTCAAACTCGTATTTTAAGAGTTTTATTGAAAAAATCATATACCGAATTTAGCTCATAAGAAAGTTTATTACTTTCAAATTATGATTTTGATTTTATATTTAAAATATCTTGATTAATAAATTAATACACTAGCTTTAAAAAAGAAACTCATAAATTCTTAATTCGGTAGTGATACGAAATACGCAACCTAAGAAAAATAAGATGCCGGCTATTTCGTGAGTCGATTAATTTAAATTTTAAGTGAATTTAGTACTTGTATTTATCTCTGTCTTATATTATATTAATTGTAAAGAAACACAAATTTACACTATAAAAAACTTAATTCAAATAGACTTACCTTTGTCTTTCTGTAAGCTTATAAAGTATGATGTTTAAGCTTACGGTAATTACAGGCACGCAGGTGTACTACAACGGTTTGCGGCCAACTTAGGTTTTAAAGAGTCGTATTGGTCTGAGCTTTTTCACCAAAATTCTCATAATCGATTTTTTAAAGGGTAATATGATGAAGATTTAGAATTTATGTTTAATTTATTTATAACTTGTCTTTATTGCTTATTTTTACGCCAGAAGCAAAAACTAACGAAATTACCAGACATACCGAATTACCCCTCACTTACCTTAGTTTAAAAATACTGCTATCCTTTTGAAAATATTCGTAATAAAAATGTACTATTTTGCCTGTCTGAAATTATTAGATAGTAAGACCTAATGTTTAGCGGTTACTTGTCTATTAATGCTTATAGCGTCTTTACCTGAAATGGAACGGTTGGAAGCAAAATCTCCTCTTCTCAGGGCTCTCCCGCCGGTCAGCGAGCCGCGCGGTGACGCGTTCGCAGAGCGAGTGCCGCGCTCCTCTAGCGTCCACCACACAGCGCGCTCTTCTGCGAAGGCTTTCTCTAAGTCCATCTGTAAAAAAACAATACTCCAGTTTATGGAATGTCTAGCGGTGCAGGAAAATCGCATGGAACTTTGCCACTAACACACACAGTGTGATTATGTTGACAATCAATAAGATCCGCTGTGCTATTCTACAAAATGAAATAGCTGCCAGACAGCTGCCAACCCGAATATGGCATGCAAAATTGTACTCTATTACAACTGACAAATTCATAGTAGTCTGGCAATAGTGATTAATGATTCATTTTATATAACTTAATTTCGCTCTTTTGGTAAACATTTGGTTTAGGTATAACATTCTATGCAGACGTATTAACGAACACAAATGTTAAGGTATTTCGCAGATGAATGAACGATGCTTCTTTGAATTGCGTGGTATGCCGTTAGCTATATTTTTTTGTGCAACGAATTAGCCTAGCTGTTTAGGGAAATGCAGTCAGTAATCTTGGCACCTTGGCTTACACTAATTAGATTAAGTTAGCCATAAGTTTATTAAAATAAAATAAAAAAAACCGGCCAAGTGCGAGTCGGACTCGCGCACCAAGGGTTCCATACCACAAAAGAAGTAAAACATTGAAATAATCACTTTTGTTCATTAATTTACGAGTTAAATTTACATGTAGGTTCTTTTGTTGGCGAACCGCAAACGTAACTTTGTTTTTGGTGGTTTATTGTTATTATCAAAAAAAGTATAATAGTTAGGGAGTTGATTTTATTTTTCCTGTAAAATACACATAATTGTCTATTGATCATAATTATTTCAGATTTTTCGATTGGTAAACTTCGGAGATAAGGGGGGAAACGGTATTTTTTTCGACAGTTTGCCCAATAAATCAAAAACTATCAGGCATAAAAATAAATAAAAATCGGTTTTAGAATACACAAGTAACGCCCTTTCATATAATATCCCACTCAATATTTTTATTTCATTTTGAAAATTCGAAGCCCCGGTTTTCCCCCCTTATTAAATAAAATTAAAAACAATTTTCAAATTTTTACGATTGTTATGACGTCGGGTCACTATTACCTAAAACTATTCTAAATTTCAAGTCGATAGCTTTTATAGTTACTGAAATAATCGAGTGTGACAGACGGACGGACGGACGGACGGACGGACGGACGGACGGAGAAAGTCTCACCATAAGGGTTCTATTTTTACCAAATTGGTATGGAACCCTAAAAACGGGATTTCAGCCAAGTTAAATGCAGATTTCGATAATCTAGCATTGTTGTCGCCTTTATAACTGTAGGGTTTGTACAAGTTCGACTCGCAACGCACAAACGAATCGAATTCCTCCGTACATTTACAGCCAACGCCATCTATGGACACTCGCTGACGCTGCAGCCGTTCGTTTGTGCGATGCGAGTCGAAAATTAGTACAAAAAACCTGTACTAACCCCTCAGTAGCAATACTTGCAGATTATACTTACAGTACATTCCGCGATAAGAACGGGATCAATTCCCGGGCATGCGTCCCACAGTGTCAGTTCCAGTGCTCGGCCCGCCAGGAGGTCTGCGGTGAGCCCGCCGAACCCGAGCGTGGCGTTCCACACAGGGCTGCACGATGCAGACGCTGGGTCCGTCTCCACGGGAGGGCAAGTTTCACTGTAAGCACAGAACCGATTTTAAAATATATCATATGAATGGACATAATTGGAAAAATGCCGCTAGTATACTGGTGTCAAAAATGTTTGTTTAGACACCGACCGCGTCAGTTGTAACCCGACCTCAGTATTGTCTACTAACTCCATGTCCACTGGCATTAGGTCCATGCCACCTACTAACTTGTTATTAGTCCGCACTCAGGGTCGATTTCCGCCATGTTGCGGCATATTAGCGAAATTTTGAAAAATGGAGCTACTTACTTTTTTCTTGTATCAAAAAGGTTAACGTATAATGTTCCTATGGGCTCATGTTCAGGTTCATATCGGTGATCATTGTGGTTAAGAAAAACATTGTGACCAAACTTACATACATCACTATAGTGTCTTGAAGGGAAAGCGGAGCCCGACATCCCGCACTTGGCCAGCGTGGTGGGCTATGGCCAAACTCCTCTTATTCACCCATATTATCTGTTGGGAGAGTGACTTACAGTGATGGTAAGAGACGTATTCGCGCGAACGCCTCAGGCTCGTCGCCGTAGCCCAGCGTGTGGTCCCGCGGCGGCAGGTCGTCCGCGGCGATCAGCACCACGACCAGCTTGCGCAGCTCGCTCTCGAACCACACCTGCAGCTGCGCGCGCGCCGGCGGCCGCTCGCGAGCGCGCTCGGCGCGGTCTTGTTCCTGTATACGCAGCAATCTTATAATTTATTAAAATCTCATACAATTATTTTTTGAAATACAACAAATGGTACCAGCACTCGTAGCCATAATACCTTACCGATTCTATTTCTATTGCAGAAATAGATAGATATGGCTTCTAAATTTAAATAATGTATGGGAATGAAATATCCGTTCGGTGACAGTCAATGCCATTCCTATACATTCTCTTTAATTTCGAAACGATATCGTTCTTTTTCTATAACAGAAATAGAATCGATAAAATAACATAGCTACGGATGCTGATTTATAACCAAACAAACGCCACATAGCATAGCGTTTATGAATTTCTAAACTATAACAAAATTATTCATTTTGAAATGGCATTCGTTAGATGAATACGAGGATCAAGGGATCGAGGTAGGAATGTTTATCGATACGCACTGATGTCTAAATCAGTTGGGTTGTCATAAGGGAATGCACCAACATGCAGCAAAGATCAGCTATAGTAGAAGGTAATGATCAGCAACCTTGTTACTTTTGAGCCTCATTCGCTCCGTGCGATCATAATTTCATATTACGATTAAGAATAGACATTAGACATAGTAGCGTTCTTTGATTTCATCAGTTTTTGCTCGAACATACTTCATTAAAATAACATGCTTCGGGCCGAGGCATTTCTATTCATACATAAAGTAATTAAAATCTGACTCTCTCATCCGCCATGCACAAAGCTTTTTCATGCTAGTATTCAATAGACAAGCCGCGGAAAATTTGATTAATGGGCAAACTTGACGAGAATTGTTTTAACTCTAAAAATGTCACGGTTCAAACGCTTAGCTTAATAATATTCCTTTTGTGGTGGAATGTTTCTAAACAAAACATATTAAATATTCTAATTATACAGTTACAACTATTATTTCTACGATTAAGTAGCAAATATTAGCGGAGTTATAATAGCTCTAATGTGTAAATGTTTATATTGTTCTTATACTTCGTAATGTCAGATGTATGAAATCCCTTCTGTACACTAATCAGAAATAATTTAATTGCAACGAGGAGCAAAGAGAAAAGTTTAATTTTGTGAATATTAGTGAAATTATAAATTATAATAGACCTCATTATCAATAATAATTTATGCCTGACGATGTTTGTATAGAGCTCATAAAGAAGCTTCATGTATGAATATTGAATAACTGTTATATTTACACGTAAACGCTCCACATCTGATTGTTCTGATCCATATATATCAATGCACGTATTCAGTCTGTGCAGTGTCATGCATTTCCCGGTCGGTAACCACGAGGAGGTACGAGTACGAGTATGTAATGAGGCTGAACATTCAATACTACAGGGCAGAGCGGTTATGTACATCGTGTGTTGGACATAATCCATCACGAGTCAGAAGCATCGGTGCGCGCCTGTCCTCAAGGTGTTTGCGGTCCGGCGTTGCAGTGTACCGTGCTGCCACCACTCCAAGCGCCTACGAGACTAGTCGTTGCAAACGTCTCGGACAACTGTGCGGCATCACACTACGCTAATCAACAACAAAACTTGGTAACAGACACTCGATGCGCAAGACATGGACGGTACGAACTGGAGTCGTCGAGTCGCTGCTGAACGGTGTGAGCGAAATGTTTGCCGCCAGCATCTTGCTCTCACCTCGGCGAACGTGTCTTGATAACATCTACTTCTTGTAATCTCGACACTGGCGTATTTTATCTTGGATTTGATCGGCGTCGATACTTGTGTAAATGAATTTAAATGAGGTGATTTGTGTCGATGCGCTTGTCTAGCGCGGCAAATTTAGAAATGCATGAACCTTTGTGTTTCAAGCCTTTTCTCTCTAAAAGCGATCGTGGTTCTAGCTGCGCTACGTTTTCATAGTAGTTTATCGATTAATAGAACACAGGACTAGTCATCCTCGAATATCCTAAAGATAGATTCCGATAACGGAATGAACCCTAAGCTACAATCGAGCACTAATACTCAGCGTCTGTATGAACTTACTGATAATATTGCGATCGTTCGTATCGAGATTTTCCGATTGTTCCCTACCGATCCGCCCGGCGTCGATGGTGAGAATATGAAATTGGTCGGGTGATAGAAAAAATAAAAATCTGAAAATAAGTACGCAGAATTTTTTCATACACTTCACTTAGGGTAACACCATAAAAACGATAACGTATAATGAATATAGGCAACGAACAAATTAAAAATATAATTAGGTAAATATTTCCAGAGATTAAACAGTGTATCCGTCGTTCTACTTAGTAAAATGTTAACAAAGGTAAAGTACTCCTAGTTTATTTAGAAATACTAATCTCTTATAACTAGTCTAACATGGAAGATGTTAAAGTGATTAGTACTACAGTATATCACAGTAGATCAATATGGAAACCAGCCCCTGCGCTTCTTCCTTAAATTAATGAAATTAATGGCGCGACGTTAACGAAATAACATGTTAATATGGAGCATTTACAATGGTCACATTAAATATCAGTTTAAATTATTCTGGGACTATTGTAGTACCGGTGAAATCAGCATCAGCAATTGTATCAATTCATTGATTTGCCTTACAAATAAGTACACATTATTAACATCAATAATTAAAATACTGAAACAGAACTTTGATTCTTGGAGCATTCAAAATAATTCATGAAGATAATCGTGAAACAATTTTTTCAAAAGTTGAGCTGAGGAAATTTTATTTAGTTTAACATGTCGCAATTATACATATACGAGTATAATGATGGTCCACCAATCAAAGGTACATTTAGAAGAGATAGTAAGGTCACAGCTGTACGAACAGTCTGAGAAGCGCAGACGAGGAGGCACCGAGTAACAGTCTCTAGTTCAATGAAGAATCGAGAGGATCGGTCCAACGTCTCATAGATTTCACAACACATATTGTTACAATTAAAGCCTATATGAATATTATACCGGGGTTTTCGGCAATTTCCTTCGGGTCGGTGACGACGGCGATTTGTCCGTTTCGGGTTCTGTGAACCAAAATAATTTGTTTCACTACAGATAATGTTTCGACTCCATAGATCTATCATAAAATTTCAGTAAACCTATTGTAAATGCAACTCATGTTGTAGAACACTACCGTATTGAAGCGTGTGAAGAGAGCAGGAAGACTAGAAAACAATAAAAAGAGTTAAGTATGTAAGTAAAAAGAAGTGTAAAGTTAAAAAAATACGAAATTAGAAGAAAACAGGAGACAGAACAGTACCTTCGTTACGGTTAAAATTTTTAAATTGTATAGAATTTCAGTTTTGTTAATAATGTGTATAAATTCGAAATTAGATAAGTATAACACAACTTTTATTAATATAGTATATATTAATAAAAGTTGTGTTTATATTTATTAATATTTTTAGTTTATATAATATTTATTTTATTGTTTGATATAGATTATTACTCTATTATAAACCGGGATTAAAATAATGATGTTGGTTGAAAAAACTAATTAAATCGATCAAAATAACAAAAAAATTACAAGCATTTCAATATTTCTGATTGGACAGAGATAGCGTCATTGGATTGTGACGTCACACCTTACTAATGCCATAGTAGCTTCGTGCGGCTTCATACAAATTTTCTTTTTCCGAGAAAGGGATCCTCCAAAATTAAAATGCCTGTAACTTTATAAATCTTTGTTGGATTTTAATTTTTTTTTCAGTACGTCATGATTTTTATCATAGTTTATGATAAAGTAATAATATTAATCAGATTTAAGAATAGTGTAATACCCAATTTTGGTAGAACGAGTAGCTTGGAATATTTAGTGAACATGTCTTGTTCTTGCCTAAAAGGTGTTAGAGAAGTGTGCGGGAGCGTACCGTATAGGCCATGGTGGTGGTGCTGGGACATCGCTGGAGGGGCGGGCAGCTCGTCGAGTTGAGGCGCCGGCTCTACCAGCAGCTCAACAATGTCTCCGCCGCGTTCCAGCACGGCGCACACTTCTTCAAAACTCCGCTCCGTTAGGGGGACACCGCCCCATTCCAGTACCTATAACATTACGATTGTGTTAAGTTTTGGTCATAAAGGAATATGTGCATGTTAATCTTCTCCATATTAATCTTAAACTTAAAAACAACCTCAGCTCCTTCGCACACAGCTTCGTAGCGTAAGCGTATCGTAATCCGCGCGTATGACGAGAGCAAAACGTACTACATGAACATTTTCCGTGTTTCGAACCAAGTATAATCTGGATGCCTTCAAGAATAGGCATTTTCTAGGCAAGCACGCTCTTAGACCCCATAATTTTTTCCATCAGGCATGATTGTAGTTAAGTGCAATAAATAAAATTCTCAATCAATCAATTTTTTTACCAAACTCCTCCAAAACGGCTCAACAGACCGATTGTTATGAAATTTTCCTTGTAGGTTCGGTAGGTTGAGTGGGTCGTAAGCTATTTTTTTTTATATCCCTAAATGGCAAAACAAAGTTGGCCTGGTCAGCTGGTAATAAAAAAATTATATAGGGGAAAACAGAGACGCTGAAATACAAAAGAGATTATTTTTCATAGTTGCCTTGTCTCCCTGCTGTAATCCTGCGAGGTCGGCCGGTCCGCCGGGCACCGTCCACACGATGACCGCCTCCCGGCGCCCGCTCGCGTCAGGCTTGCCACCCACGACACGCATGCCGAACCCTCGCGCTGAAATTAGCCGCCGTCGGTTCATTTTATTAGGGTTCCGTACAAAAAGGGTAAAAACGCGACCCTATTACTGTGACTTCGCCTTCCGTCCATCCGTCTGTCACCATGCTGTATCTCTTGATTCGTGATAGTTAGACACTTGAAAGTTTCACGGATTTGATTGTAATCTGATCTATAGATGAAATTAACTCTAGTTTGATTTTATTTGACTGGTGGATTAAACGATGTTTGAAGTTCAATATAGCTCGTAGACCCTACGGATATTGGAGACCCAAAGTGCTCGAATGACGATCCCGCACGGCGCACGGGAAAGCGCAGAATTGGCTGACTTCTGACCAGATGGACTGACGACATTAAAAAAGTCGCGGTGGATACGAGTATAAGTGGCGCAGGACCGTGTGGGCTGGACATCATTGCAGGACGCCATTGTCCAGGTGTGGACGTCAGTCGGCTGAAAAGAACGAAGGAACGAACGAACGAAGTTTAACTTACACCTATGACCTATATCGTTGGGATCTCTTCGCAAGGTGACCCGTCGCGGCGTGCGATCGTCGACATCGTGTATGACAATCTTGATGGCTTCAGCGTCGACGGACATCTGGCGCGCGGCGGCCGCGGCGGCGGCGGCGGCTGCCAGCGCGGCCGCGGACGGCTCGGCCGCCTCGGAGCCCCGGGACGCGAGCGCCGCCATTGCACTTAGCGCTCCGGTCCTTTGTTGCAACGCGGCAATGTCGGGACTGTAAATATGAGATACAATTTACTTTATTATTATAGTGCTTCACACACTAGGTATAATTTTATAAATGTGAAAAGTGTATCAAAATTAACGCTACCAACGGGATTCGAACCCGTGACCACCACCTGTCGCGGTCAGCCTATGACTGGAAAAAACAATGTGTATCGAAATTATCGTGCCAACGGTATTCGCTACCATAGCTCAGCGGAAGAGCGATCACCCGCGACAGGTGGTGGTCACGGGTTCGAATCCCGTTGGTAGCGTTAATTTTGATACACTTTTCACATTTATAAAACTATACCTAGTGTGTGAAGCACTATAACAATAAAGTAAATTGTAAAAAGGGCAAGGTAGTCATCTCGTTCAAAGTTCGCTCCATTCGTAATATGGGCCTTTGAGTTGGTGAAACCGTAGTTTCCCAATAGATGGCTCCGCGGTCAGCCTATGACTGGAAAAAACAATGTGTATCGAAATTATCGTGCCAACGGTATTCGCTACCATAGCTCAGCGGAAGAGCGATCACCCGCGACAGGTGGTGGTCACGGGTTCGAATCCCGTTGGTAGCGTTAATTTTGATACACTTTTCACATTTATAAAATACTAGCTGATGCCCGCGACTTCGTCCACGTGGGATAAAAACTATTCTTTCTTTTAAGTTGGACCAAATGACAGATATTCACGAAGTTTGAACTAAATCGGTTCAGTAGTTTAGGAGTCCATTGAGGATAAACATTGTGACACGAGATTTATATATATTAAGATGAGATACAGTTGCTGGAAACTAACTTGGCAAGGTTTTGGTGTGGTGGGGGAAAATGACATGGCCGGATTCTGCCCTCAAAAAAAAATATTCATGGCCATTGACAAACAGTACGTCATATTAAAGCTTATAAGTATGTCTTTACAATCGTTTAGTTTTTATGATCAGAAAACTAGCGAGAGACATAATATCAGCATAACAACTTGCAACAAAATGCGCCTATATATTTTTAATAGCAATAATTTTTTATTAAAAAATTGATTTTCAAAATGTTTACTCGCATTTTCTAAGCTTTGTAATATGAAAAATTAATAAGTTCATAACCAATACGCATCATTTTTTAATAAAAAATCATTGCTATTAAAAATATATATGCGCATTTTGTTGCAAGTTGTTATGCTGATATTATGTCTCCCGCTAGTTTTCTGATCATAAAAACTAAACGATTATAAAGACATAATTATAAGCTTTAATATGACGTACTGTTTGTCGATGACCATGAATATTTTTTTTCCAGGGCACAGCTCCATACAAGTTTCGGCCATGTCCTTTGTGCCCTTCGTGCAACGACTGCGAGAGAAACAGTCAACGACCAACCAATGGAGCGCTTGGATCCTGTCTATAGACAGGGAGAGGGCATCTTTTACGTATCTGACGAATCTTGCCACGTTATTTGCCGGCAACTGTAGTAAAGAACTAGTAGGGCGCGTGGGTGCGCGGGCCACATGTGGCCCGCGTGCAGTCTTCCCGCCCATAACGGTATCGCTGTCGTCTCCATCGCCCATTGGAATCCGATTGACAGTAAGCTGAAAAAATTACCAAGGAGCACTGTCATGGTTTTAAAGATAGTTAAGGGCAGTTCGAACAAAAAATACGCTGAACCTCATCGGATGAGGTTCAGCGTATTTGTTTCTTCGAACTGCCCGTAACTATCTTTAAAACCATGATAGTGCTCCTCAATCATCATCCAAATCCTAGATCATTGTCTCTTCTCATAGTATGTACATTTTCCATGGAAAGATAAATTCCGCCACAGTGAATTATTTTCCATCCATCCCGTAGAACTTGAGATCCTGATCACCTCTTGCTAAGAAACCACTCTCTTATCTTTTATACTTTCCGAGATAGAACAACACGAAATTTGTATGGCGGCCATTTTGGTTTTTTTTTCAGCTCACTGCCAATTGCCTGAAGTTCCGAGTATTTTTTGTTTCAGCAGGCCCCACCTAACTATAATACCTTGTCCATGCTCCTCGACTGTCTTTAAAATCCTCAATCATCACCTCATTCCATATTTTTCTCCGGTAGTCATCCAAAAATCCGCATCAAAGAACTTCATGTTTTACAACTCGTACTCTCTTCAATATTCCCCATACATTTTCTATGGAAAACTAAATTCCGCCATTTTGATTTTTTTTTCTACCCATCGAATAGACCTTCGGGTCCTGATCATTTCTCGCCAAGAAACTACTCTTCCAACTTTTATACTTTTCGAGATGAACGCCGATGAAGTTTGTATGGCGGCCATCTTTTTTCCGCCATTTTGAATTTTTTTTCCGCTAACTGCCAATTGGATGACGTTTCGAGTGACATTTGGTCGAGCACCCCCCACCTATCTCCAATACCTTGACTGTGCTCTTCACCCGTCTCCGAAATCCTCAATCATCAGCTCTCTCCGTATTTTTCCTCCGAATGAATTTTTCCCTTGTATACGAAATGGTTGTTGAAAAAAAAATTTTCCATACAAAATTGTTCAGGAGAGGTGATCAATGAGTCAGTGGCCAATCAGCACAAGCAGCTATATATATATTAATGATCGGACAAGCGAGGTGTTTAACTCATGTTGAGATTTGATTACAGATTACTTTATAATTACTTAGGTAACTTAAGCTGCATTCATTTTCAGTAATGAGAAAGAAAGATATTATTATTAACATATTAATTTGATTTTTTTTAAACTCTATTAGTGAGAGTATTTGCCCGTCATTTGCCCTTAACTCTAAAACTCGGGTTAGTGAGAAACCTCTATAAGATAAAAGAAATCTCGGTCCTTTGATCTCTCACTTAACCAGGGTTGACTGTATTTAGTTGCACTTACAGTTGGCTGCCTCTCCGTCTGATCGGCCTGTCTTCGTCAACGCTCAGGCCGCTGATCTGAGGCGTGGAGCTGATGTCGGCGGAGTCGGTGTCTGGTCGGTAGGAGCTGCGACGAGACGCACCGCCCGCGGCCACGTCCACCGCAGAAGCTCTACCAGATTTCAAAGCCCATGCCAAAATATACTTAAAGATTATTTACCAAATTCCAAAATAGAGATTCGGCTCTCAATATTCAAGTGTGAAAGTTTATAAAATGTCTAAAAAATATCCGTTTTAAACCACTTATGCTCGTTTTCACCAACATTTTAAGAGACACCTAAGCCCTTAGGTGACAGTTGTTATTAGTGAAAAGTGTCACCTAAGAGCTTAGGCTACGTTTTCATCAACACTTTAATGGTGGCATTTCACATGGCTATTTGTATTTGCGTATTTGTCATATTTGTCAAATAACTTCCATGTGTGGAGAGTATATTTGCCAAAATTATTGCCATATTTGCCTATTTGGCAAATACAGCCAATAACAAATACGGTTTACCGAACGGCGGTCGGTTTTTTGAGACACATCAAAGGAGACAAATAGGCAAACACGCAAATGTACTGGCCACACATGGTCGGCATAAGCGCGCGAATTGTCAACCGGGCGGACTTTCTGGTGGCAAATATCTTATTCTTTTTTGTATTTGGCTCCATGTGTAGACGGTTGTATCGCCTATTTGCCCATAGGTCGAAAATTTTGGCAAATACGCGGAACATCAAATCACAAATACAAATAGCCATGTGAAGTGCCACCATAAGAAACGCCTAAGCCGATAGGTGACAGTTTTCTGTCACCTGGCTTAGGTGTCTCTTAAAATGTTGGTGAAAACGAGCATTAAAGTTGCAACTCTTTTCCACGAGGATCATTGAGCTGATAGAGGGATAGATCTATTTTCAAACTTTATTATGTTATATAGACATTTCAATCCACGATGACGCTCCCCACTCTGTCACACTCCTTACGAAACGAATGAAACACAAGCGATTTTGACACAGTGGGGCGCGCCTTCGTGGACTGAAATATCTATAGACTTTATTTAATTCGAAAGGAGGCCACACAGTTTTGCCCATTTAGTTAATCTATGTGAAGGTTGACCCATCTGTTGAAAAACGTTTTGAAGATGAATGTATGAATTTCTTTATAAATGGACTTAACAATATTAATTTAAATCTATAACAGTACGTACTTAAACGTTTAAGTAGGTTGTTATACAAGCACAGATAGTACCTACTATGACACGTGTAAACTATTGTAAGGAACGTGTTCTCCTTTAAGTAAATGACAAAGTGTAAGTAAAGCCTTAGAGGGTCTTATCTCTTTCAACAAACTTCGTGTTTCTAAATTGATGCATGTACGACGTAAGTACGAATAGGTATATCTGTAAGCTCAGGATCACTTGAAGAACTTTGTATGGATATATTTTATTAACTTTTCGTGTAATCAATACTTTATATTGCACCATAAACCTTTTTTTCTAATAAAATTTAAAGGTCCTGTTTGTTATTTAGCAATAAGAGCTTTTCCGTGTTGAGTTTATAAAATGGGCGAATTCCTTTAATTTTAGACCGTTCCTCAATCTTCGTCGTTAACTGGATAGGTATGTATATTTGCAAAAGGTTTAGGTACTTGTACATATTATCTTCAAGTATTTTACGACCCAAAGTTGCTCACAATTTAACGGAGAAAAATAAATTATTACTTACAACTACCTAGGGAAACATAAACAAAGTTCTTAACACATTTAACATATACACTAGTAATATACGTATCAAAATTTTCAAAAGATGGGTTTAGACAGATGGGTTCAACGCAGCCCCTCGACATTTGCAGCACCAGGGGAACTGTCAATGCGTTGCTGGCTTTTAAAGTGTTTTTTGCTCTTAAGGTGGTATGTGTTACCACCGAATATACAGGGCGCCCCACGGCGATGCTACATGGAGGAGAAATATCTTAAATATTGTAGATAAAGCATTTCACTGAAAGGAGACTTCATCTATACTAATCTATACTAATACTAATACTAATTACTAATTACTAATTACTAATACTAATACTAATACTAATACTATACTAATACTAATACTATACTAATACTAATACTAATACTCATACTAATACTAATACTAATATACTAATATACTAATACTAATATATTATATTTGTGAGTTTGTGATGTTGTAAGGGGTAATCTCTGGACCCACTCAACCGATTTTCAAAATTCTTTCACCAATAGAAAGCTAGGTTATTGTGGAGTATCATAGGCTATAATAATTTCCAAAATTAATTACGTATTTTTACTTAAACTTGAATAATGTAATCCAAGTCGTAAAAAAATTGCTTTTATCGCGTATGCTGCGGAAACTATTGAAGATAGAACAAAACAATGTTCTACAATATTAAAGAACGTATTCAAATCTGTAAAAAAGTCCGCGATAGCATATGCCTATCTCCTATGGGTAACTCACAATAACTGCTTTTACTGTTAAAATTGTGGAATTAAAATGAAATAATTTTGTGAAGCTTATTTAGCCCATATGGTATTAATTTATATCTTTGTAAATATGTTTTTAGAACGGAAATTTAATGTAGAATATTTGTGCCCTTTACTCTATACAGATTAAACAAATATCTACAAAGATATTAGCAAAATAAAAACGTATTGCGCACTGCCGCGGCCGTTGCGTAGCGATAGATAAGTATAGGCAGTTAAAATCTGTGTAGGCAGTATATCTATCCAAATGCCTCGCGTCCTGTAGCTTAGGGTAAATCAAAGGAAGACCATGAATTTTAACATTTTATTGCAAATAATTATTAGTAGTATGTTTAAATCCGAATTACCAGGCCATTCTTTAAAAATTTATGAATGCAGTTTAAATTGTTTTTAAAATTAAAATTAAGTCTTATTTCAATAGATAATAAAATAAATAATCAAAAAAATCAAAAAACTTATACAAAATTATAATAAACTTAAAACAATGCAATTTTTACTTCATTTTAACAAACAACATTATGAGCTGAAAGCTTTAGTTAAATTTTCGCATTCAATTTAAAAATATAGAAGGCGGGACCTATTTTCGCAAATTATAAATTAACATAGAGGAAATTAATAGGTCCCGCCTGCTTTCAGCTCATAATGTTGTTTGTTAAAATGAAGTAAAAATTGCATTGTTTTAAGTTTATTATAATTTTGTTTTCGTTGTCCGCCTTGTTTCAGTCTTTTAAGTTATTGCATTTTAGTTGACATTTTTGCAGTCGGGTTTTTTGATTTTTTTCATTATTTATTTTATTTCAGGCTTTTTAGTTGCCACACTTTACGAGCGAAACCTAAGCACTTTTATCTACACAATGGCAAAGACGTAAAGTGGGTATATTTGGTTATATATTACTAGCTGTTGCCCGCGGCTCCGCCCGCGTGCAGTTCGTTTTTTTTTACAAAAATGTTTCCCGTGGAATTTCTTAATTTTTCCCAAGATAAATGAGTGGTCCCTGGGTTCGATGGACCCGTAAAGGAGTCTTCTTCCAATCTCTCCTGTCAACGTGCTTTCTTCTTCTTTCACACAATTTACCTATATCTTCTTTGGTCTTCCTCTACTTATACACTCTGTCGAAATCGCTTATGTTACTCAATTTGCATGGAGTAAGACAGAGTGGGGCGTGTCATCGTGGATTGTAATATCTATACTAACCAAACTTATCTTATTCTGAGATGATACCAACGCCCAGATATTGTAATTAAGCATTCTGATGCGCTGCTGTGTACGTAGCAACCCGTTCCTGCTACGTACGGGTTATCTTGTATAGTTATACCTAGTTGCACGATCAAAAGGACGATTTAAACTGTCGATATTTCAACCCCGTTTTGATTGTGCTACGTAGATAAGTAGCTATAGGTTTTTTTAAACATCCCACGGGTGCTCTCAAATTTTTCAGGATGAAAAGTATTTTAAATGTTGACCGGCCATATATATAAAGTAGGATCATAAAATTTCATTTAAATCCGTTACTTGAAAGACGCCTGCTTTTCCTGTTTTTGTAATGTTTTCTTTCCCGCGGGAACTCGATTGGATTAATAAGTATTACTATATATATTTTGTTAAAGAGGCAACATAAGGTATCAGCGTAACAAATTTTACTAAATTAAGTTCATTAGTTGTTGTTTACAAAGCTGTTAAATTAATTGCAGTTTTTTAACTGTCCCACGGGAACTCTTTATTTTACCGGGATGAAAAGTATCCTATATGTTGACCAGGGACATAAGCTACCACCACACAAAATTTCATTGGAATCGGTCCAGCCGTTCCAAGGATTAGCCCGTACAAACAGACAGACAAACAGACAAACAGATAAACAGACAAACAGAAACAAAAAATTTGAAAAAAAATTAAATTAGTTCTATTTCACTTCTTACATCCCCCTGACTCCGTTTTTAGCATTTTTTTATTTGTACAGAAATTCGACCTCTACAGATTTATTATATGTATTGATGATGATGATTGATGATGTATTGATGATTTCCCGTGGAATTTCTTAATTTTTCCCAAGATAAATGAGTGGTCCCTGGGTTCGATGGACCCGTAAAGGAGTCTTCTTCCAATCTCTCCTGTCAACGTGCTATCTTCTTTCACACAATTTACCTATATCTTCTTTGGTCTTCCTCTACTTATACACTCTGTCGAAATCGCTTATGTTACTCAATTCGCATGGAGTAAGACAGAGTACGTGGGGCGTGTCATCGTGGATTGTAATATCTATACTAACCAAACTTATCTTATTCTGAGATGATACCAACGCCCAGATATTGTAATTAAGCATTCTGATGCGCTGCTGTGTACGTAGCAACCCGTTCCTGCTACGTACGGGTTATCTTGTATAGTTATACCTAGTTGCACGATCAAAAGGACGATTTTAACTGTCGATATTTCAACCCCGTTTTGATTGTGCTACGTAGATAAGTAGCTATAGGTTTTTTTAAACATCCCACGGGTGCTTTAAAATTTTTCAGGATGAAAAGTATCTTAAATGTTGACCGGGCATATATATAAAGTAGGATCATAAAATTTCATTTAAATCCGTTACTTGAAAGACGCCTGCTTTGCCTGTTTTTGTAATGTTTTCTTTCCCGCGGGAACTCGATTGGATTAATAAGTTTTACTAGATATATATTTTGTTAAAGAGGCAACATAAGGTATCAGCATAACAAATTTTACTAAATTAAGTTCATTAGTTATTGTTTACAAAGCTGTTAAATTAATTGCAGTTTTTTAACTATCCCACGGAAACTCTTTATTTTACCGGGATGAAAAGTATCCTATATGTTGACCAGGGACATAAGCTACCACCACATAAAATTTCATTGGAATCGGTCCAGCCGTTCCAAAGATTAGCCCGTACAAACAGACAGACAAACAGACAAACATACAAACAGATAAACAGACAAACAGAGAAACAAAAAATTTGAAAAAAATTTAAATTAGTTCTATTTCACTTCTTACATCCCCCTGACTCCGTTTTTAGTATTTTTTTTATTTGTACAGAAATTCGACCTCTACAGATTTATTATATGTATTGATTGATTAGATAAATCTGATCGACAAAGTGGAGCGCGTCTTAAAGTACACACAGCGCCATCTAGGGCGAGTAGCGAAAGTACAGATGTTAAAAAATTGTTTAATGATTATATTAAATTATGTTTTCAATTTATGCTATGATATACCAAGTAAAAATTCACAATATAAAGTACGACACACATTTGGTCAATACAAGATTAACGCTATCAAAAACTACAAATATTACCATTTTGAACGCATTGATCGACTGTTTATAATTCCAAATTAATTCGAAACATATGACTTATATATATTTTTGTAATCTCCTTGTAATTCCCTTCATTTTGATACCCCACTCGATAGGTTTGGTTATAAATATTTTGTAAATGACTGACAATTTTAGGCCCAAAATCCGCCATTTTGCTTTTTATTTTCAAAAACCTATCTAAGAACACTTGGGTTAATGAGACGAATCTAACGATACCATTAACGTCAAAATCCATCCAGCCGTTTGGAAGATACGTGGTCATAAAGAAATTTACATACATACAAGATACGCGCGAAAAACATAACCCTTCTTGCAGTCGGGTAAATAGTCAAGATAGGCCCATCCGAACATTTTACGTAAACTTTCTTCATACAAGTAAATGTAGCGCAATCTGTCGAAACTCCTGCGACATAAATGTTTATCTATATGTCTGTGGTCACCTTGCCTGCAATATTATTATTAATTAAAAAAAAAATAGGTCTTTACCTATCTACCTATACTGACTACTGCCGGGGGGGGTGCAAAATAGTCATTCTTGCTCCCTTAAACTGGCGACATTTTTTCGCGCTGTTCGCCCTGTCTTTAGTATACAAGTCTGTGCTTCAGTGAAATACTCTATCTTCAATATTTTAGGTACTTCCCCTCCATGTGGCATCGCCGTGGGACGCCCTGTATAAGTGCAACTGTGGTGTAACGTCAATCGAACAGCAGTGCGGGAGCGGGCGTGGATACCTCCTGGACATGGGCGGCGGGCCGGGCGCGCCGGCGGACGCGTGCAGGTCGTCGTCGGAGCGCTGACGAGCGCCGGGCGCGCGCACGGAGCGGCGCCGCGCGGGGCTCACGGTGCTGGGCCGCCGCGACTCCGTGGCGGGGGTCACGCTGCCGCCGCCCTTTAACTGCCGCAAGGGCAGCGTGGTTACGGATATAATCGTTTACTCGATCACATTTAAAGGAATCATTAGCAAAATGGCTTAGATCAATTATAATTAAATTATCTGCTATATGTTTATTGTAACACACAGGTTTAAGTGTGGGCATTCAGGGCCAAAATGTCTATGGAAGGTGGGCTTCTTCCTTTATTATTTAAATAAATTCTACTACAAAAGTGTGTCTAATAAGAGTGTCTCCAAATTATACTTCTAACTTGCTGATGATTTCGTCCTTCAACCTTAATTCAGATATCGAAGCTTAGGTAATTGATTAACAACAATGGGAAATAAACCTGTGAATTAATAGATTTGGATGTGGAGTTCGTCATACGCACTCTCTGGGTGATAGGGAACAAGCGTTACCTTCTCCAGCTCCTTGAGCGAGGCGGGCGACACGTCGGAGTGGCGGCGCAGCTCGGGCGAGCGCGGCGGCGCCAGCGCAGCGCTGGAGCCGCCGCTGCCGAGCCGCGCCTCCGAGTGGCGCCGCTGCAGCGCGTCCAGCACCGGCACGTCCAGCAGCGAGTCCGTGCTGTCCTGCGCGGCGGGCGGCAGCCGCGGGCCCGCCTTGCGCCGGCACACGGAGCACCGCCATGAACTCTGACAGTGTTTTTTTTAAACACATTTTTAATCCATGTTATTAAAGCTTGAAGAGGATAAAAGTGGGGACTCTTACAAATAATAATTGATTGAGTTGAGCACACAATTCTGCAGCGATTTATTCCATTTAATAAAAACCAACAGCTAGCAATGGTTACCTAGGGGCTCTACCTTTTTAATCTGAATCGCCAGCTGATAAAAATCTAGGTAGATATATACATTACTAGCGGACGCCCGCGGCTTCGCTCGCGTTGAACCTCTGCTTTACATCCTCAGGCGTTTAATTACCAAAATTCCTGTCTTAACTGCCATTTATTTTAATAATTTAAAGACAACAAATTCTTCCTTTGTGCTTGCTGCTACAGTCACTTATCGGTTTTGAAAATATGAGGTCGTTACAAAAAGTTTCATATAGTTCAATTAAGGTACCGTACCTATAGGGGAAAAAGGCGGGAACCTTATTACTGAGACTACGCTGTCTGTCCATAATAAATGGCGGCCACGTTTTTTAATTCTTACCATAAATTCGTTCTCTATTCTTGCTGCGATACTCAAATATCGATTTTCAAAGCAATCGGCCCAGTAACAAAAAAGTTCAAAATGGCGGCCACTTTTATTAAATTTTGACCACAAATTCCTTCTCCATGCTTGTTGCGATACTCAAATATCGATTTTCAGACCAATCGGCCCAGAAACAAAAAAGTTCAAAATGGCGGCCATTTTATTTAATTCTGACCATAAATTCGTTCTCTATGCTTGCTGCGATACTCATATATCGATTTTCAAAGCAATCGGCCCAGTAACAAAAAAGTTCAAAATGGCGGCCGCTTTTCTAAATTTTGCCCACAAATTTGTTCTCTATGCTTGCAGCGATACTCAAATATCGATTTTCAAAGCAATCGGCCCAGAAACAAAAAAGTTCAAAATGGGGGCCACTTTTTTTAATTTTGACCACAAATTCCTTCTCCATGCTTGTTGCGATACTCAAATATCGATTTTCAGAGCAATCGGCCCATTAACAAAAAAGTTCAAACTGGCGGCCACTTTTTTTTTAATTTTGACCACGAATTCCTACTCCATGCTTGCTGCGATACTCAAATATCTATTTTCAAAGCAATCGGCCCAGTAACAAAAAAGTTCAAAATGGCGGCCGCTTTTTTTAAATTTTGACCACAAATTCCTTCTCCATACTTGTTACGACACTCAAATATCGATTTTCAGAGCAATCGGCCCAGTAACAAAAAAGTTCAAAATGGCGGTCACTTTTTTTAAATTTTGACCACAAATTCCTTCTCCATGCTTGTTGCGATACTCAAATATCGATTTTCAGAGCAGAGTAACAAAAAAGTTCAAAATGGCGGCCACTTTTTTTTAATTTTGACCACGAATTGCTTCTCCATGCTTGCTGCGATACTCAAATATCGATTTTCAAAGCAATCGGCCCAGAAACAAAAAAGTTCAAAATGGCGGCCATTTTATTTAATTCTGACCATAAATTCGTTCTCTATGCTTGCTGAGATACTCATATATCGATTTTCAGAGCAATTGGCCCAGTAACAAAAAAATTCAAAATGGCGGCCACTTTTTTTAATTCTGACCATAAATTCTTTCTCTATGCTTGCTGCGATACTCAAATATCGATTTTCAAAGCAATCGGCCCAGTAACAAAAATGTTCATAATCGCGGCGTCTTTTTTTTAATTTTGACCACAAATTCCTTCTCCATGCTTGTTGCGATACTCAAATATCTATTTTCAGAGCGATCGGCCCAGTAACAAAAAAGTTCAAAATGGCGGCCACTTTTTTTAATTCTGACCACGAATTACTTCTCCATGCTTGTTGCGATACTCAAATATCGATTTTCAGAGCGATCGGCCCAGTAACAAAAAAGTTTAAAATTGCGGCCACTTTTTTTAAATTTTGACCACAAATTCCTTCTCCATGCTTGTTGCGATACTTAAATATCGATTTTCAGAGCAATCGGCCCAGTAACAAAAAAGTTCAAAATGGCGGCCACTTTTTTAATTCTGACCATAAATTCGTTCTCTATGCTTGCTGCGATACTCAAATACCGATTTTCAAAGCAATCGGCCCAGTAACAAAAAAGTTCAAAACGGCGGCCACTTTTTTTTAATTCTGACCATAAATTATTTCTCTGTGCTGGCTGCGATACTCAAATATCGAGTTTCAAAGCAATCGGCCCAGTAACATAAAAGTTCAAAATGGCGGCCACTTTTTTTAAATTTTGACCACAAATTTCTTCTCCATACTTGTTGCGATACTCAAATATCGATTTTCAGAGCAATCGGCCCAGTAACAAAAAAGTTCAAAATGGCGGCCACTTTTTTTAAATTTTGACCACAAATTCCTTCTCCATGCTTGTTGCGATACTTAAATATCGATTTTCAGAGCAATCGGCCCAGTAACAAAAAAGTTCAAAATGGCGGCCACTTTTTTAATTCTGACCATAAATTCGTTCTCTATGCTTGCTGCGATACTCAAATACCGATTTTCAAAGCAATCGGCCCAGTAACAAAAAAGTTGAAAACGGCGGCCACTTTTTTTTAATTCTGACCATAAATTATTTCTCTGTGCTGGCTGCGATACTCAAATATCGAGTTTCAAAGCAATCGGCCCAGTAACATAAAAGTTCAAAATGGCGGCCACTTTTTTTAAATTTTGACCACAAATTTCTTCTCCATACTTGTTGCGATACTCAAATATCGATTTTCAGAGCAATCGGCCCAGTAACAAAAAAGTTCAAAATGGCGGCCACTTTTTTTAAATTTTGACCACAAATTCCTTCTCCATGCTTGTTGCGATACTCAAATATCGATTGTCAGAGCAATCGGCCCAGTAACAAAAAAGTTCAAAATGGCGGCCACTTTTTTAATTCTGACCATAAATTCGTTCTCTATGCTTGCTGCGATACTCAAATACCGATTTTCAAAGCAATCGGCCCAGTAACAAAAAAGTTCAAAATGGCGGCCACTTTTTTTAAATTTTGACCACAAATTCCTTCTCCATGCTTGTTGCGATACTCAAATATCGATTGTCAGAGCAATCGGCCCAGTAACAAAAAAGTTCAAAATGGCGGCCACTTTTTTAATTCTGACCATAAATTCGTTCTCTATGCTTGCTGCGATACTCAAATACCGATTTTCAAAGCAATCGGCCCAGTAACAAATAAGTTCAAAATGGCGGCCACTTCAAAATTTGGATTTGAAAAATCCCCGAAAAACCTGAGTACGAATTGATTTTATTACCTGATAAAAACCTAGGTACCATTTCCAGATCTGAACTACTTTTAGTTCTTCGGGAATTCCTGGAACAACGAAAAAAATCACTTTTGTATGGGAAAATCCCTTAAATGTACGATTTTTACCCCTTAAAATTTGAATTTCTGAAATCCCCGTCTTAGTACGAATTCATGACCTAATATCAACCTAGGTACCAAATTTCAGATCTCTACGACTTTTAGTTTTTCGGGAATTCCTGGAACAACGAAAAAAAATCACTTTTGTATGGAAAAATCCCTTTAATGTACGATTTTTACCCCTTAGGATTTGAATTTCTGGAATCCCCGTCTTAGTACGAATTCATGACCTAATATCTATCTAGGCACCAAATTTCAGAGCTCTACGACTTTTAGTTTTTCGGGAATTCCTGGAACAACGAAAAAAAATCACTTTTGTATGGGAAAATCTCTTTAATGTACGACTTTTACCCCTTAGGATTTGAATTTCTGGAATCCCCGTCTTAGTACGAATTCATGACCTAATATCTATCTAGGCACCAAATTTCAGATCTCTACGACTTTTAGTTTTTCGGGAATTCGAACAACGAAAAAAATTCACTTTTGTATGGGAAAATCCCTTTAATGTACGATTTTTACCCCTTACAATTTGAATTTCTGGAATCCCCGTCTTAGTACGAATTCATAACCTAATATCTACCTAGGCACCAAATTTCAGATCTCTACGACCTATAGTTTAGGCGGAATCCATGGAACAAACCAAAATTCCTCATTCTTTAATATATATTATATAGCTGCTCGTGCTGATTGGCCACTGACTCATTGATCACCTCTCCTGAACAATTTTGTATGGAAATTTTTTTTTTTACTTATCTTTTCGTATAAAAGAGAAAAATTCATTCGGAGGAAAAATACGGAGAGAGCTGATGATTGAGGATTTCGGAGACGGGTGAAGAGCACAGCCAAGGTATTGGAGATAGGTGGGGGGTGCTCGACCAAATGTCACTCGAAACGTCATCCAATTGGCAGTTAGCGGAAAAAAATTTCAAAATGGCGGAAAAAAGATGGCCGCCATACAAACTTCATCGGCGTTCATCTCGAAAAGTATAAAAGTTGGAAGAGTGGTTTCTTGGCGAGAAATGATCAGGACCCGAAGGTCTATTCGATGGATAGAAAAAAAAAATCAAAATGGCGGAATTTAGTTTTCCATAGAAAATGTATGGGGAATATTGAAGAGACTACGAGTTGTAAAACATGAAGTGCTTTGATGCGGATTTTTGGATGACTACCAGAAAAAAATATGGAATGAGGTGATGATTGAGGATTTTAAAGACAGTCAAGGAGCATGGACAAGGTATTATAGTTAGGTGGGGACTGCTGAAACAATAAATACTCGGAACTTCAGGCAATCGGCAGTGAGCTGAAAAAAAACCAAAATGGCCGCCATACAAATTTCGTGTTGTTCTATCTCGGAAAGTATAAAAGATAAGAAAGTGGTTTCTTAGCAAGAGGTGATCAGGATCTCAAGTTCTACGGGATGCATGGAAAATAATTCACTGTGGCGGAATTTATCTTTCCATGGAAAATGTTCATACCTACTATGAGAAGAGACAATGATCTAGGATTTGGATTATGGTTGAGGAGCACTGTCATGGTTTTAAAGATAGTTAAGGGCTGTTCGAACAAAAAATACGCTGAACCTAATCCGATGAGGTTCAGCGTATTTTTTTCTTCGAACTGCCCGTAACTATCTTTAAAACCATGACAGTGCTCCTTGGTAATTTATTCAGCTCACTGCCGGAGATGACGGCGATACCTTTATCGTATATAGCGGGAAGACTGCACGCGGGCCACATGTGGCCCGCGCACTCACGCGCCCTACTAGTTTATATATATAGATTACGATAGTGCCATATAGTGCTAGTTACCTATATCTACCTAGATTTTCGCTAGTTAGTTAGTTAGTTTCGTGCTATTTTTGTCCAATAGAATACGCCAACTCTATGGAAACTATTAATATATATATAGCTGCTTGTGCTGATTCATTCACTCATTGATCACCTCTCCTGAACAATTTTGTATGAAAAAAATTTTTTTCAAGTATGGGTTCGTATAGAAGGTAAAAATTCATGAGGAGGAAAAATACGGAGAGAGCTGATGATTGAGGATTTCGGAGACGGATGAAGAGCACAGCCAAGGGTATTGGAGATAGATGGGGGGTGCTCGACCAAATGTCATTTGAAACGTCATCCAATTGGCAGTGAGCTGAAAAAAAATTCAAAATGGCGGATTCAAAATGGCCGCCATACGAATTTCGCCGATATCTCGAAAAGTATAAAAGATGGAAGAATGGTTTCTTGACAAGAACTGATCAGGACCCCAAGGGCTACGCCATGAATAGAAAAAAAAAATTCTAAATGGCGAAATTTTTTTTTTCATACTAAATGTATGGCGAATTTTGAACAGGCTAAAAGTTGGACGGCAAATAGGGGGGAAGACAGCACGCGGGCCACATGTGGCCCGCGCACCCACGCGCCCTACTAGTTTTATTATAATTTTCATATAGCAAACACAGATAGTAAACAATGACAAAAGAAAATATTAAGCTCTGAAAAGCCTCGCGATATTATAGGCCCAAGAAATATTTTCTAGAATAACACGAGCAAGTATGTACAATGAAAACAACTTCTAAGAAACATGAATTTCAAATTCAATAAGGCGCAATTCTAATAAATAGGTCGGCTTATTTTACGAAAATTCTATATTTGTACAAAAGTACATAACTGCTAAGTATACGGGCACCCCCGCACTTGGTATTGGTGTAAATAACCCTTCGGTGTTGAATTTGCACATGCGTATTCAATAAGCACCTTCGCACACAGCTCTTAAGCTTAAGCGTATCGTTATAACGCGACGCATAACAATATGACAATTACGCCTCATACGATTCGCTGCAACGCCGCTTCGTCGCGTCGTTCGCGTGCTCGCACTGCTCTCGTCGTACGCGAGGATTACGCAACGCTTACGCTTACGAGCCGTGTGAGAAGGGGCTACATGATGCTCTACCTCTTCGTCGCTAGCAGGCTTGGAGTAGGACGAGCAGTCTTCACACACGCGGTGCTGGCAGCCGTTGCATATGTGGAACACCTCCCCCGGCTTCAGCGTCTTGAGACACACGCGGCACGCGCCCGCGCGCGACGGCGCCTTGCCCGCCTCTCTGCAAATAAACCAGCGCTGACATCTATCTACATACATCTGTAGAACCTAATTATTTCTGGAACTCTGTCTATCATTACTTATTTATATTATGGAAGGCCATTAAGGGTTTGCCCGTATTTGGGTGATAATCCAGAAGACAAAATACGAGTATAGTATAGGTATACCTAGCTCGCGTTCTGATTCGGAAAGAAGACCCTACTAGCAGTCTAGCAGCCTACCAGGGGCACCACGGATTTAAGACACAATTATTACTGTACAGTGCGACAAGGTTATTTTGGCGCGTGGCCAAAGTCTGAACTAACGCCGCTCTGTCAGTATATCACTATTGTATGATATGTTTTTTTTTGCTTACTATTAACTATTTTAAACTAAAATTGAAGTAAAATTGAAGTATCTTATTTTAGGGCTGCCTTTGTTTTGCAACAGCTCCCTCCTTCAAGTGTCAAGAGAGCCTTGTCGGACTGTAGCTTAGCTTACGAATTAAGCGTATTTTTTGAACAACATTGCTTAGATAGGTACTCAAATTGATCAAATTGATTGAATCAACTTGATTTAAGTTAGTATGCTTAGTTCAGGTTTTTGTATCGAGTCGATACGCTTCGCACAAACGACCCGAATTTCCCCATACATTTATAGCAAGCGCCATCTATGTTTCTTTCTATAGAGTTAGTTATTCCCTGGTCTGTGTGGCTGTAGATGTATGTAGGAATTTGGTTCGGCACTGCGAAGCGAGTCGACTCGTTTGTACAAAAACTGGTACTAATCCCTAATGAAAATTGAAATACCTATATAGCAATAAATATAGAATACCGTTCAGTCTTTGCGGGCGTTGGAGCGGGCGGCGGTTGCGCGGGCGGCGGCGCAGGCGCGGGCTCCACCGCTACTTCTGTGACGCCTTGCCGCGGCCCCAGCTTTGTTACTATAAAAAAATTAATATTATCCTATTGCAATTTGTAACGCTCATTGTATGATATTATCTCTATGACATTTTTAGGGTTCCATACCAAAATGGTAAAAATGGAACCCTTATGGTGAGACTTTCTCCGTCCGTCCGTCCGTCTGTCACACTCGATTATTTCAGTAACTATTAAAGCTATCGACCTGAAATTTGGAATAGTTGTAGGTAATTGCGGCGCGCCGCCATTGCAATCATAAAAAATTGAAAATCTATGATCTTTTTATTTAAAAAGGGGGGAAAACCGGGTCTTTGAAATTTCAAAATGAGATAACAATATTGAATGGGGTATCATATGAAAGTTCGTTACTTGTGTATTCTAAAACCAATTTTTATTAATTTTTATGTTTGATAGTTTTTGAGTTATTGGGGTTTGCCCGAAGTCAAAAAAAAAATACCGTTCCCCCCTTATCTCCGAAGTTTACCAATCCAAAAATCTGAAATAATTATGATCAATAGAAATAAACGTATATTTTACAGGAAAAATAAAATCAACTCTCTAACTATTATACTTTTTTTGATAATAACAATAAACCACCGAAAACAAAGTTACGTTTGCGGTTTGCCAACAAAAGTACCTTCATGTATATTACACTCGTAAATTCATGAACCAAAGTGATTCATTTAATGTTTTACTTGTTTTATAGTATGGAACCCTCGGTGCGCGAGTCCTACTCGCACTTGGCCGGTTTTTTATGAAAGGGGTCACAGCAGTTATTTTGTATCTCTCTAATATACTCGTGTCTTGTGTTTGTTACCAAACTTCTCCGAAACAGCTTCACCGATTTTTATGAAATTTTCTGTGTACAGTCGGTAAGTCTGAGAGTAGGTCGTGAGCTATTTTTTTTTTCAAATCTCTAATGGCAAAACAACGGTTGCTCGGTCAGCTGGTTATAATAATCAATGCGATCAAATATAATGAAAGCTATGAGTTATGGAACATAGAAATGTGAGACTTAATATTATTTTAATATACATACTTAAAAATATGCAAATATCAAAAATGTTAATCAACGAAGATTCCAATTCTAAATAACTAAATACGAGTGTCTGCCTATAGTCAGTAGATTCCACGGCATTCACGGCTTGACTTCATATTGAGGCATTCCATTGAAACAATGCGAATTGAAATCTGGAGTGCGGCATTGTTTTTTGATGATGCGTTCCACAAAAAGAACCAAATGTGCAACGTAGCCTCGTTTTTTGAATTGGATGAATATTGAGATTCGCACATGGATCTAGTCTACCCGCTACGATATTTTACATCTCTTTTTTAATGTCTTCCAGGTGACTGATTTTACCGCTTGGGAATAAAATGCAGCATGGAAAACAATTTTAACAATGCACGTCTTGTTCTCTTAGGTGTAACAGAGGAAACATGTTTTTCCCGTTGCAAAAACAACGCTATTATAAGGTAGAGTAAGCACATTTTCAATGCACCTGCTTTCCTAGCTTAAAGTGGATTGCGAATTTTATTTAAGAGGATCACCTACCTGTATGTTTTTACAGAAAAAGCAATAACGTTTCCTTACCTGCAAATGTAGTCCGATTTTCACAATTTTAAGAAATGTTGCAGATGAATGAAAATTGAAAAAAACATATTTTTGACATAAAACTTCCCCTATTTTTTTTTTTAATTTATCGATTATTATCACCCGAAGCAATATTCCAAGAACCAAATCTAGGTCTAGCTCTGGACTTGCAACTCTCTCTATACGGACGTATTTTATCATTTTTGAAAATAACTGCTGGCGTAGTGCTTTGTCACTAGACGATACTCTTAAATAAATGGAATTCAAAGTAGGTGTGCGGTTTGTTTGCGCTGTACATCTTCTATTTAGCGGAATGTGCACTGCGAGCGGCGCCCGCGGGAGCTGCCGAGCGCTCGCAGTATTCCGTTATGAATATTGAGAAATGCTGCTTATATCGGGCTCCATTTCAGAGACAGTCACCTTAAAATACTTTATGCTAGTGTCAGCTTCCATTTCATCTTAATAGAGTCTATCTATACCAGCTAAACCCATCAAACGTCGTTTTCCATTAGGGACACTGATTATGTATCTCTGGATTCATGATTCCATACGTTTGACAGTTCATTTTTTGTGCCGATTTGAAGCGCCTCCCCCGAGCGTCCACGGTACTAAATTGACATTTGTTGGGAGTGGACCGTCGTTTTGAATGTCATTTGATTTTAGTTCCATATAGACGCTCACGCCATGTTACACAACAATCAGCGCCAAAATGGCGAAAATCAAGTGTCTTCATTTTTACTTTGACATTCAGCTATCCAGAGTATATTCTATATGTATACTATAAGGAAATCAGTGATAAGGGATAAAAAAATAGCTTACGACCTCCGAACATACACAGAAAATTTCGTTACAATCGGTCGAGCCGTTACGGGGTAACAAACACGAGACACGAGAATTTCATATATTAGTTACAAGACATACATATAATGTAATCAGTAGGTTCTAATTTGAATCACTAGCATTTTTATGAATCCTGTAGGAACTGTGGAATTTTCCGGGGACATACATTTAAAAGTAACCTCTATATCTAGGAAAAATCTATCTACTTTTAATTTCAGCAAACTGTGAAGGATAGAGTAGCAAACATATATACACACACAAACATATTAACATACATACACACATAGAAACTTTCGCCTCTCGATGTGATACTTTGTAGAGCTCATATTTTCGTTCAAAAGCGATTTCATCCTGATAGCCTACTTTATGCACTAAGTATTAAAAACTTTGCCGATATGTTAGACTAATAGTAATGACTCTATTCTAGTCATTCTGTTGATAGCCACAAAATATATAATATATTATAGTGATAGAGAAAATGAATGTACATTAAATAAAGCCAGTTATAGCCCCAAGGGCAAGAACGGTTATTATAGGAATTAAGATAAAGGATCATTTCAAAGTCGGGAGTAACTTTGGCATATTGATTTTCTTGAGCCCTTGGCACAAAACAAGATGTTAAATTAGGAGAATAATATAACTTATATGCAGCTTCGTAATATTAAATTGCTACCATCCCAGTTTCGACAGTGAAGTCATTGATTTATACCTACTATTATTTATTTTTTCGAAATAAAAAGGTAATCCAGGGCTCCATTCCAAATAGCCAAATCGGTTCAGTAGTTGCGGCATGAAGGAGTAACATACATACACACACACACAAACTTTTGGATTTTTAATATTATTAGTGTGATGCGATTCCTTCAACTGAGATTGCTACACTTTTAAAGTTTAACTCTTGAATCTACCTGAAATATTTCAGTATAGCAAAGGAATAAAAAATAACAATAGTTTATGTATCGGATTTATATACACACTAGCTGTTGCCCGCGGCTCCGCCCGCGTGAATTACGATTTTTTTACATAATATACCTTCCTACTGGAATTCCTTGATTTTTCGCGGGATTCTGGTGTGATGTTGTACAGAACTTTACCTGTTCTTACTTTGCACGGGTTATCTTGTGGTGATTTTGAAAACTCCTTTTTCTTAATAATAATATAAAGTTTCATTAATACGTAGTTGAAAGATCAAAAGGACGATTTTAACTGTCGATATTTCGATACATTGGTACAAGTCGTGGTCACGTAGGTCCTTTTCATTGTGATTTTTATTCTGAAACCACGAAATATGTCAAAAATTATTAAACCATGTGAAAAGTTGTACTGGTGGTAGAACTCTTCTTTCAGAGTTCGGCCAGGTAGGTACCACTGGGATAAATAATTACTCTACTAACAATATTCCCCAGCCCAACATAATTTAAGAGTCTTTTAAAAATCTTTGCTTCATCTCAATACAATCCAAAACATCAGAATGGACAATGACTATATATTTCTTTACGTATAAAAAGACCTTAGATGACAGTCAGTCGGTTAGGATCGATAAGACCTAAGAGTTAAAAATATTTGTGAACCATTATCTTACCCTTTCCATATTGCGGATGATAAAGTTTAAATCTGTTCATGTGTTAACAGTGCCATCTTAATATAAAGTCAGGAAACAGTAAATAACATGACAGTTAATTTTTATTTAAAAGAATTCGGTAGTAGCCCTTCCCCCCGGACCTCGAAACCGAGCAGTCGTGTGTGAAATTATTGTTAAAATATTATTTAAATTTATTTATTCAATTTAGTAAATTAAATTCATCAATAAATATTATGAGTGCATAACTATCAAGAAGGTGTATTGAATTACTGCTGCCACTACAAAGATCTTCGTTCTGTGCGCCGGGTACCCGCAAATTCCCTCCGTGTCTACGGCCGACGGTAACTTCATCCACCAAGTAAGAATCTGCGCCCATCCGCCATTTTGATCGCTGGACTACAACCACCGCTGCATTGTCGACCACCTGTTGCTTGCGCTTCGAGAACCAATAACTGCCGCCCTCGCACCCGCCATCACGATTTCTGCTTTACGGCGACGCCCACTGCTTGCGCACGCGTCGCCTACACACTAAGCCACCTGTTGCTTGCATATCGAGAACCAGTCACTGTCGCTTTGCTGACCGCCATTACGGTCTCTGATTCGCGGACAGATATGCTAAGACACCAATAGCTGCTTAACTTCGAGATCTACAATCATTCTATATTCTTCAACTGCTAACAGCCTGGTACATGAGTTTTGCTTATACGTTTTCTAATAAAAGTAACGTAACAATATTGAGTCAATTTTTTTTTATACTCAGATACTTACTGCTTGCGGACGCTTCACCATCATAGTAAGTATATCGAGTTATATGCTTTCCTAGTACATATTGATAAAAGTAAGAGATGCACCGCACGCCACCCAACTCTGGCCTAACAGAGGGAGCCACTGGACAGCTGACTGCTTCGTTAAACCCTACTAAGCGTCAGCGTAGAAATAGTTCTCCTTCTTCCCCTAATGATTGGGATACCGAGAGGGGGGGACACAACGAAATGATGTCGATTATGACGCAAGTACTATCTGAGGTGACTGAATTGCGTAAAGCTAATACGGAAATGCAAAAATCTCTGGATTTTTATATGAAAAAACATGATGACCTGTGTGGACGTATTGTATCTCTAGAAAATGATAAGCAGGAGCGTGACCTCAAAATCAAAAGTTTAGAAAACAGACTTGAAGAATTCGAGAGGCATACTAGAAGTACATGTCTAGAAATAAGAGGTATTCCTGCCAAACAAAAAGAGACTAAGCAGGACTTACACACCATAGTTGAAAGAATGCACAACAAAATACGGACCGAAGTACAACCGCTGGCAATTAAAGATATATATCGGCTGAAAGGAAAACAAAATGGAGAAAGACCTTTAATAATAGAATATGCCACATCCACCCTCAAGTCCAACACCCTTCTTGCTGTTAAGCAGTACAATAGAAGTAATATAACACATAAATTAAATACAAGCGCCCTGGGCATCGATGGACAAAAGTCGTCGGTATATGTGTCAGAATTTTTGACACCGAAGGCAAAGAGACTTTTTTATTTAGCACGTGACCTAGCGAAGACCTCCAGGTATGACTTCTGTTGGACTGCAAATGGGAGAGTGTTCCTCAGAAAATCTGAAGGTAAACCTCCAATACTTATTGCGAACGAGCAGCAACTTGAAGACCTGAAACAAAAAAACTAGTTATGTTTAATAGTGTCATATTTCTTTATCTAAATTTTATATTGGTATTTAGTTTGTTAAGTCTTAAAATATTTAATACACACTACACACTATACACAAAAATCATATCATATAAAATGAATATAACATACATTTTTATACATAAAATACTATACTTTAAATGGACATTCATACAAACATATACACCTGTACACAAACTTTCATACTTGTTTAAGTATTCTCCTCCGTACAAGGCTCTGGACAGCCACTGTAATAAGTGATGCATCTAATAACAACAAATATAATTATGGATAACGTAAAACAAAATGAATTATGTCAGCTAATAGACGGGCTAACAACTACGAAGGCTAAAATATGTGTACCGGAATTATGCCACACTTTGATATCGACCTATAATAACGGTATCAAAATTCTGACCATGAACATAAGAAGTGTAAATATGAACTTGCCAGCTTTTGAAATACTTCTGTTACGACTGGGTTTTGAATGCGACATTATAATTTTGACCGAATGTTGGATAGAAAATGATAAACCATTTCCAAAACTTAATAACTACAATTCAGCCTTCACAAAAAACTGTATTAATAAAAATGGAGGTATAATTGTGTACTCAAAAGGTAATCTAGAGTTGTCAATAGAAGAACCCGATTTTCTCCAAGCAAACTGTCTCTTGATTAAACTAGGTCTCAAAACTGTAATTATAGCTATTTACCGATCCCCTTCATTTTTAAATATTGACTTGTTTCTTCAATCTCTTGATCACATATTGACAAAATATGAAAGGGTTCCAAACCTTATTATTATGGGAGACTTAAACATTGACATACACCCAGACAATATGGATAGAAACTCCCCCTATTATTTAGAACTTACTGCAAGTCATGGACTTCTGCCGTCTCACTATATTCCAACAAGAGGAGATCGTTGCCTTGACCATGTAATGTTAAAAAGTAATCTTGGGAACAATACAATTGTTATTAATACCTTTGTTACCGATCATGCCCCTGTTCTCCTAAACATCCTAAATAGAAATAGGGATAATCAAAATATAACCCAGGTAAAATCTTTTATTAAATTAGACTATGATAAAATAGCTAATCGTCTGAGGTCTTTAAGTTTTGCCGACATTTTAAGTACATGTGATGCTAATGTAGCCACCAACTTGCTCACTAATCACTTAATTGAGATTATGAAAACTAACTCCAGGATATTCAAAGTTCCTAATAGTCAGCGCACCATTAAGCCCTGGATCACATTAGGTATTCTTCGATGTATCCGTAACAGAGACAGGATGCATTTACGTCTAAAGGAAAATCCAAACAATGAACTTCTAAAATTGACATACTCTAGATATAGAAACTTCTGTACTAATTTATTGAAAAAACTTAAAAATGACTACTTCAGAGCTGAATTAAATAAAAACTGTTAGTAAAACCTATTTAGGTACACCCACATTCTTCTTAAATAGTAGGTATGATGTGAACTGTCACTGTGAAAAAGAATATTTATTATTATTATAATGGTGGTCATGAAGAAAGCATTTTTATTTTAATTATTAAGAAAAACAAAAGCAATATTAAGAAAACATGGAACACTATTAGGCAAATTACACACACTGACAAAGTAAAGATTAATAATGAAGACCTCCTTAAATCTCATGCAAACTCTTTGGAATCCATTAATTATGTCAACAATTATTTTGCAAATGTAGGGATATCGTTGTGTGAAAATTTAAAAAATACACTACAAGCTGCACCTAATAGATCTCGAGCAGAACTTCCATCTCAAGTTAACTCTATTGGATTACTGGAAACTGATGAGTATGAGGTTTTCGTCCTTATTCAGGGCTTAAAAAATGACTGCGCGGTGGGACTGGACGGAATTCCCACTAGACTTCTCAAACAATCTGCTCCAGTTTTGTCACCTATTATAAATCACATATGTAACTTGTGTTTATCAACAGGTAAATTCCCCCAAATTTTTAAAACTTCAATTATAACACCTGTTCATAAGAGTGGTTCCAGAGACAGTGTCAATAACTATAGGCCAATCTCCATCTTACCAGTAATTTCAAAGATTCTTGAGAAAATTATAAATAAGAGGCTGATATCTTACCTAGAGAAATACGACCTTCTTGCAGATGCACAATATGGTTTTCGGAGGGGCAGATCGACAGAACATGCAGTTTCTACCCTCACTAATTTTGTAGTTGATCAGCTTGATAGAAAAAAGAAGGTTATTGGTAATTTCCTTGACCTTGCCAAAGCATTTGACACTGTCTCTATACCCATGCTTCTCAACAAGCTTGAACGCATAGGAATTCGTGGAAAACCTCTTAGTCTTTTAGAAGATTACCTAAAAGGTCGAACCCAAAAAACAAAAATCGGAAATTTGACAAGTGTAGAGGAGTCTATCGATTGTGGAGTACCTCAAGGTAGTGTACTGGGTCCTACCCTCTTCCTAATTTATGTCAATGAACTATGCAATTTAAATTTGAAAAATGGCAAAATCATCTCTTATGCTGATGATACGGCATTAATATTTGTAGGCGACAATTGGGAAGAGGCAAAGAATAACGCTGAAAGAGGTCTTAAATTAGTTATAGAATGGCTATATACGAATTTGCTGACATTAAATGTGGGGAAAACTAAGTTTATGACCTTTTGTAATACACGAACTAGAACGCCGAATATAACTATAACTGCACATTACAATTGTGATTCTTTAAACTGTTCGTGCCCTTCTATAGATAAAGTGCATAATATCAAATATCTCGGAGTGACCATAGATCACAGACTTTCATGGAAACCCCATATTGACACCCTATCAAGCAGAGTCCGTAAACTTATTTATATTTTTAAGAACATCAGAGAGGTCGCCGACAAACATACAATATTTAATATGTATAATGCACTTTGTAGGTCCATCCTGTCTTATTGTAACTCCAGCTGGGCTGGTGCCAGTAAAACACATCTGCTGCCATTGGAACGTGCTCAGAGGGCAGTTTTAAAAGTAGCTACATCTAAGCCTATACGATATCCAACTTCTGAACTATTTAATGATTGTAATGTGCTTACGGTACGCCAGTTATTTATTTTAGACCTTATTATGGCCCAACACAAAAATACATCTGCACAAGAAAAGTTAATACGTAGCCATAAACGTAGAAAAGATAAAGTATTTACTGTGCCAAGAGTAAATACAACGCTTGCCCAACGTCATCAAAGATACTGTTTTAGCCAACAGGGCTGCCCTCAAAGGGATACGGAACCAGGGCCCATACGTGGTCCCGGATCGAGCAGGCCAGAGGCGATCATATAATTTTTAGATCAATATGTGGCTAGACCTATCAAAGGTTCGTACCTACCTCCGATTTCCAGCGCCGTCGTCGAACCGACGCCCCACGCGCCCGGAGCTTAGCGTAAGGGGAACCCGCCTGAAGTCTCGGCTGTGGATAGTGTACGTGTAGATAGCGTGTGTAATAGATGTGTAGGCAGGTTCACCCCAGAAACTTCCTCCAACACGCAGCAACGATGAGCAGGGAACCGGTCTGGCGGCTCTCGACTGTTGTCCCAGATCACGGCGCACTCACTAATTCACACACAACTCAAAGTTATGTCCAGGTTTACAATATTACACCGTCTCACGAACAAAAGGACCTGAATCGATCTCGCGATGTATTGCAAATATTGCACGAACGGCACGCGCGCTCTCACCGAGCTTCCAATCGGTGACTGTTGGTACGCGCCGGCTCACAAAAACGGGCGGCCTTTTCCCGCTCCCCCGCGCGCGCGCCCCCCCGGCGCGAGCGCTGATTGTATGGCCGCAACACCCCCGTCCACGAACCTTACGGATGTAGGTTCGTCATTCAATGGGAAGACGAGATAAGGTGGCCACGGCACGCTGCAAAACCGCATCTCCAACAAATACCTCGGCCACTCTAGGTACACCGTCCGATCCATACAAAAGTTTAGTGATGCGTCCCCGACGCCAGTATAAAGGCAGCAAATTCGATTCTTTAAGCAACACCAGATCGCCTGTCTTAGGCGGGTCAGATTTATCAGTCCACTTAACGCGCTGCTGCAAAAGATGCAAGTATTCCAGTGACCAACGATGCCAAAAACTTTGGGTCATCTGTTGTAGCAATTCAAATCTTGACAACCGTGAAGACTTCACGTCCCGGAAGGGGTACTCGGGCAGCGCGTTAAGGGGCTGGCCAATCAAGAAGTGACCTGGTGTCAACGCCTCTAAATCATTTGGGTCGGAGGATATCGGGCAGAGGGGCCGAGAATTGAGGACAGCTTCAATTTTACAAAAGACAGTAGTCAGCTCCTCAAATGTCAATATAGTTTCGCCAATGACGCGACGGAGATGCGTTTTTGCAACCTTTACGACAGATTCGAAGATCCCACCCCAGTGGGGGCAAGCTGGGGGGTCAAATTTCCATGTAATGCCCATTTTGGACAGAGTGGAGCCTATGTGATCCTTGTTACTGGACAAAAATTCAACAATTTCCTTTAAATATCTATCAGTTCCCCTGTAATTAGTGCCACAATCAGTTCGAACCAGGTCAGGCAGGCCGCGGCGGCTCACAAACCGACCGAGAGTAGCTACAAATGCCTCAGTGCTGAGCGCACTTACAAGTTCCAAATGAACCGCTTTGGTGGAGAGGCAAACGAAGACGCACAGGTAAGCTTTGAAGGACCGAGCGTTCCGTAGATTTGAGCTCTTCACAAAAAAGGGGCCCGCAAAGTCTGTTCCCACCCCCAAAAACGGGCGCGCAGCCGTGACACGGTCAGGTGGCAAGTCTCCCATGATGGGTTGCGTGAGGGAGGCCTTCAAACGGTAACAAGGTATGCATTTAAATATTACGTTCCGGATGGTACGTCGTCCAGCTAAAATCCAGAACTCCCGTTGCAAGATTGCCGAGAGGGCGTTGCAACCCGCATGAGCATTTTTCAGATGGTGATGAGTCACCAGCAACCTGACAAAAGGGCCATCCTTGGGGAGTAACAATGGGTGACGAGCCCCATAGGGCAAGTCGGAGTTCCTAAGACGTCCGCCGACGCGTAACATACCAGCGTCATCCAAGAAAGGAGTGAGGCGGGCGAGAGCACCCTTCAAAACTGAGCCTCGCTTCAAGGATTCAAAGGCGGACGCAAAGTGCTCCGTTTGGACCATACGTATCCAATGCATCAGTGCTTCTCGACGTTCAAGAGGTGAGAGCACTGTGTCCAATTTTTTATCAAGGGGATTCCTCGCGTTGCGAGTGAATCGACGCAGCCAGGCGGTTACGCCTATGAGTTTGTCAAGAGAGCTATACCGTTCTAGAAGTGAGTGGTCGTAAGTGGGCTGCTCATTGACTACTCCAACTCGCAACCGAAGGCCTGGTAATTCTTCCGGGACAGAGAATTTGTTCTGAGGCCAAGACGACTCCGGTCCGGTCAACCAACCAGGACCCCACCAGAGGGGATGGTCAACCAGCAAAGGGGCCTCGCAGCCGCGTGAAGCGCAGTCTGCAGGGTTCAATTCTCCAGGAACATGTCTCCAATTTAGGGGTGTCCCCGAATTCTGGATTTGCGACACTCGATTTGCAACAAAAACTTCTAAATTGTGAGCCGAGGCTCGTAGCCAACAAAGTACGATCTCACTGTCTGACCAGGCGTACACGTCCCCAATGTCAACAACAGAGTTCAAAGAAGAGTGTACATGATTTAGGAGGCGAGTCAAAAGCGCGGCTCCAGACAGTTCCAATTTGGGAATCGTCAAACGAGACTTAAGGGGAGCTACCTTGCTCTTAGCTAGAACGAGATGGACAGAAACATGCCCAGAAGCGCTTACGGTTCGCAGGTATACTGCAGCGGCATAACCCTTCTCAGAGGCATCACAGAACCCGTGTAAGGCGACCCGGCATTTTCCCGCCGGCAAAAAGCATCTAGGCATGGAAACTTGGTTGATGTCAGGAAGGGATGACACAAAGGAGAGCCACTCTCTTAACAGAGTCCCATGAAGAGGCTCGTCCCAACCTAACCCGGAAACCCAGAGCTTTTGTAAATAGCACTTGGCCAGGAATATAACAGGAGCTATCCATCCATTTGGATCGAAGGTACGAGCGACCGTGGACAAGACAGCCCTTTTGGTCCAGTCCTTAGAAGGAGGTTCAAGCTTCACTCGATACGTGAACGAATCTTGAACAGGCTGGTATTGAATACCGAGCACCGTCAACAAATTAGGATTCTCTGGGTGTTCAAAAAGATGAGGATCTTGTTGATCCTCTCCTGGTAAGTCTCTCAAAATATCAGGGGAGTTGGACAACCACTTCCGCAGCTCGTAACCCCCAGACTTCAGGATACCAATTAATTCTTCTTTCAATATAAGAGCCTCCTCCACGGTTGAAGCTCCGGTGCAAATGTCATCCATATAGACGGAGGTTTCCAACACTTCAGCGGCTCGTGGGAAATTTATTCGCTCTCGATCCGCTAGCTCCAGTAAGGTCCTCATGGCGATATACGGGCTAGATTTAAGACCATAGGTCGTCGTGTTCAATTCAAACACCCGTATCGGGTCTCTGGGATCCTCGCGCCATAATATTAGTTGATATCGACGGTCATCACGATGCACTACCGATTGTCTGAACATCATGCGGATATCGGCTACGAAAACTACTTGGTGCCTTCGAAAATGAGTGAGGATGTCGGATATGTCCTTGAGCAACTTGGGCCCAGTGTGAAGACATTGGTTCAAGGACACTCCGTTGGAGGAGGGCGCTGATCCATCAAAAACCACTCGTATCTTACCCCCTGGGGACTTTAAGACTGCATGATGGGGAAGAAAGTAATGCTCATGCGAGCGCCAATCGCAATTGGAGAGGGACATATGACCCAAATCTTCGTACTCCCTCATGAACTCAATATATTTCTTACGGAAGATGGGGTCTCTCCGCATACGGCGTTCCATGGATAATAGCCTCTTTTCAGCTAAGGTTCTTGAATGACCAAGAAGGGGGCGTGAAGCCAAAAAGGGCAAGCGAGTGACAAAACGGCCGTCGACACGGCGGCCGGTATTATCTTGGTAGAATCGCTCACACTCGTGGTGAAGAGGGTCTACCGGGGCCACGTGATGCGGCTCCTCAATCTCCCAGAAACGTTGGACCATGTCAGAGAGTGACACACCTATTTTCTGCAGTTGATCCTCCGCAGGTGAAGGGGTTGACAACAAAACAGGGCCAAAGAAGCTATATCCGAAAATTGTGGACATAGCGGTCAACCCGTTCCTTTGTAGGGTTCTAACATCACCTGTCATAATTAGACCCAGCACGTCGGCACCAAGGAGTAAATCCGTTGGGCCAGGTTCCGACCACTGTGGGTCCGCCGGGGATAAACCCGACGTGCAATGAACCGCTGAGTTATTTATTGGAACGCTCGGAAGAGAGCCCACAATATCATCAAGAACATTTACCTTAACTAAAATGCGAAGGTGACCCTTAGCTGGAGCAAACATCAGCTCAGCTTGTCCCCTTGGAGTCGGTGGCTCCACACCTCCAATACCTATCATCCGATTAGAATCAGGACTCCAAGGGAGCCCTAGCCTTCCCACCAGCCACGACGACGCGATGGAGCGCTGGGACCCGAGGTCCAATAAGGTGCGCACCATCAACGAGTCACCATTTGGGTTAATGACCTTTACTGACGCTGTCGGCAAAAGGACCGTCTGACATACCTTCACGGTATTATCAAAATCGTCCGGGGAAGTGGCTGTAGTGGGAGCTAGGGCGGCAACTACCTAAGGGGATCTGTCCTCATCGGGCTGATCCCCGTGCCGGGGATCCTCAAAGGAAGCCTCCTGAGGTACCTCCACCACCTGGGAAGGAGGGTACCCGTTCGGGTACATCCACGGGTAGAGGGCGTCCGGTCTCACCGGTCTGGCGGCTCTCGACACGAACGCCGATGCCGGGACCTGATACCTGTGGTAGCGACCTAGGTAGGGAGGGGGTGGCGTGCAAGCCGGGGCCACTCAGCCAAAGGAGGCGAGTACAATACGCGAGGCTCCCGCGCTGCTGCTGCAACACCCCCATCCGTACGCTGAGGGGGGGTGAAACCCCCCGCCCCTGGAGGGGTAACCCCCGACCATTCGAGGCTCTAAACCTTGGGCCCGCTCCGTTGTGCGCTGGTCAGGTCGTAGTCGACCTGAGTCACCGAGGGGGTGATCCTGATGAGCGCCCCCGCCCGTACGGGGCGTGCTCTCACTCCCCTCCTGACGGCCAACCCCATTTCGATTGCTGCACAAAATGCCAATGTGGTTGCCGCGGCAATTGGGGCAAGGCCGCTGGTGCGGACAGTCAGCTTGACGGTGCTTGTCCAGACAAGAATAGCACCAGCGACGCTCGCGGGCGATGTCTCGGCGTACCCTAACGGGCTTGCTGAGAAACTTCGGGCAAGCCACCGTTCGATGCGTAGGTGTGTGGCAATAGGCACAAGGGGCCGCTTCAGTGGCAGCAAGACCGCTGTAGTGCGGTATGACCCGGCGCCCTGCCTCGGCACTCGGCTTAGGCGCCGTCTTCGCTTGGGGACTGGGAGCTTTCCCCGCCGGCGTGGGCCGATCGGACCGCGCGGTTGTGGTGGTACCAACGGCGTTGTCTACCTGACGGCTCTGCTGCTCCAAGAACTTTAGCAGGTCCTTGAAGGGCGGAATGTAGTCCGCTCCGTCACCGCCGAACCTCTCCTCAAAATGGATCCGTAGATCGAGAGGCAGGCGGGACAGGACCAGGTGCAGCAGCCAAAAGGACCATTCGTCCACTGGGAAGTCCAGGCGACGCAGCGCGTTGCAGGCCACCACAACCGGGTCGATGATCTCCTCCCGGAGCCGTGCCCGGTTTTTCAGGGCCGGAAGGGACATCAGCTGCGCCATGTGCGCATCCGCTAGCCTGCGTGTATTGGCGTACCGCCTAGCAAGTAGATCCCTGGCAGTAGGGTAGCTGTCGTCGGACAAGTCCAAATGACCGACGACGCTCAACGCCTCCCCCTCCAGGGAGGAAAGCAGGTACGCCAATTTCTGACTGGGGGTCAGGTCAAGACGCTTGTCGACCAGGCTATCAAATATAGCACTGAATCCCATCCAGTCCTGTAACCTTCCCTGAAACTTGGGCAGGTCCAGGGTAGGGAGTCGACCCATCAAGGCCGGCTGCGTCGGCTGCCGAGGAGATACGCATGGAGAACAACTCAGGCGGGCCTCTCTTTTGATCTTAGCCCCCGCCTCAAAGAGCTCGTCAGTCAGTTCAAAGAACTGGTCATAGTCCCGCTGCGCCGAGTCGCGTGCCTCTTCCGTCTCAGCGGCTTCAAAATATTCTGCGCAGGCCTCCTCAAAATTCGCGCGCCTGGTGGGTAGTTGTTCCAGTCTGTGAAGCAGACTGGACACTCTGTCAGGCCGCGCGATAAGGCTGTGAGCACTCGAGGCCCACCGCAGTTCGGCCTGCATGCGGACGGCCGGCGACTTATTATTTGGCATGACGAAAGGCCAATAGGGAACTGATAAATAATATAACCAGCAACTAATAATTAATTAATAAACAATGTAAGTCAAAAGGAAAAAATATATAATAATAATCCCCAAGACTAGCTAACTAAGTAAGATTAATAATAAAATAATCTAGCGCCTCGCGACAACCCTAGCCGAACAACAATACTACCTACTAATGAATAATAAAATTAAAGAATAATAAATAAGCTAAGAAATTAATTCGCACAATGCACTAACGCGATGTGACAACCCTAATGCGGATTTCAAATTAAATAAGTAAATAGGTACCTACTTATCGCTCGGGTAAGCAATCACCCGCCGAAACACTATGAGCGATAACCAATAATGGGTAGGTAACTATCCATTCGCGTCGGTAAGTACGCGGTAGTTCAATAAAACGCGGGCCGTAACCGCGGTCGTGGTACCCAAAACCGAGCGTGCGCGCCAACAAGGCGTTTCAAATTCAGACAATACGCAGCAAATTAACGCGGAATAGAACTATTCACTGGTATACACGCAATAATCGAACGCCAAACAAACGCGGTACGCGGCGCACACAAACCGCAGGTAGGTACACAATATAAGTCGCCAGCGAGGTGTGGAAACCACGCTCTGCTACCAAATGTTTTAGCCAACAGGGCTGCCCTCAAAGGGATACGGAACCAGGGCCCATACGTGGTCCCGGATCGAGCAGGCCAGAGGCGATCATATAATTTTTAGATCAATATGTGGCTAGACCTATCAAAGGTTCGTACCTACCTCCGATTTCCAGCGCCGTCGTCGAACCGACGCCCCACGCGCCCGGAGCTTAGCGTAAGGGGAACCCGCCTGAAGTCTCGGCTGTGGATAGTGTACGTGTAGATAGCGTGTGTAATAGATGTGTAGGCAGGTTCACCCCAGAAACTTCCTCCAACACGCAGCAACGATGAGCAGGGAACCGGTCTGGCGGCTCTCGACTGTTGTCCCAGATCACGGCGCACTCACTAATTCACACACAACTCAAAGTTATGTCCAGGTTTACAATATTACACCGTCTCACGAACAAAAGGACCTGAATCGATCTCGCGATGTATTGCAAATATTGCACGAACGGCACGCGCGCTCTCACCGAGCTTCCAATCGGTGACTGTTGGTACGCGCCGGCTCACAAAAACGGGCGGCCTTTTCCCGCTCCCCCGCGCGCGCGCCCCCCCGGCGCGAGCGCTGATTGTATGGCCGCAACAGATACCTTTGTCCATTTCTGTATAATAAAGCAAGCAAATATGTCAAAGATCTAAAATCACTTAACTGCAGAGATGCCAAAACTCAAGTTACTAAATGGTTAAAATGTCTTAATTATGAAGATACGGAGAAATTACTTGTATGAAACACTAGGTATACACTATTGCACTCGATCACACACACACACACATACACACACACACACACACACTCACACACACACTCACACACACTCACACACACACATACACACACACACACACACTCACACACACACTCACACACACTCACACACACACATATTACTCGCTCATATATATATATATATATATCAATACTCACATATACAGGCATACAGATAAATTTATGTAAGTAAATAATAGTTTAACTGTAATACTATTATCTAGCTTTTTAAATATGTTATAATTTAATAATTTTAGTAAAGTTATTACTTACCGGCTATACTGTTTCCTCAGAAGGGTTAACAGACTCCTGCAACACAAGTTTTTACTTAGTGTAGGATCTGTGCATCATGTATAATATGTAATATCCGCCGCATAATTCTTAAGTCTACTTACCATGTAAAATGTAATACCTATGAATTGTGAAAAAAATAAATAAAGATTAAAAATAAAGATTAAAGTACCTATCTCAGAGTTTTACATTCAAGTTCTACATAAATTGTAGAGATGGCGCTATACGGTATAACGTAGCGATAACGCCAGTTACATGATTTTTGTTCACCCTAAAAGTGAAAAATTTTAAACCATACAAAATCTCCTGCTAAGCCTATTTAATTACGGCTGTAAGGGTACTCCAGTCTTACTTGAGCCCAACGTCCTAGCCCTAGGTTCTTTGTGCATTCCGAGTTTCAAGTCACCTACCTACTTGAACTTAAAGGTTCTGATGTCTGTAATTTCTGAACTACAAAAGTGATGATGATAAGATTTGTATAGAATAATCTTTAAAGAACCTCCTTTCTAACAAAAAAATAATGAATGGAATCGGACAACGCGTTAATGAATTATAACTAAAAAACGTTTGGACTTTGATGCCGTCTTCCAGGGAAACCATGATGAATTTCGGGACAAAAAGTATCCTATGTCCTACCTCGGGGTATGAACTATAATCATGTCAAGTTTCATTTAAATCCATCCAGTGGATTAGCCGTGATGCCCGGTCGTGAAACAGACAGACAGACAGACAGACAGACAGACAAAAATTAAACAAATTACAGTTTTGGCTTCAGTATCGACTAAATAGTGTCCTCCAACAAAAATTTTCAAAATATCTTCAATGTACAGAATTCGACCCTTTACAGTTTTATTATAAGTATAGATTATTAATTACTAGCGGACCCGACAGACTTCGTCCTGTCAAATTGAATTTGAACTTTGTAAAGCGGTAATAAAATGCAAATTGACTCTTTGACGTTAGGAACACACCTACATTGCTAAGACAACAGAGAGTGCTTGTAATTTAATATGAACTTTATTCAAAAGCAATATAGCTCAAATTGACTCTACGTTTTAGTTAGAAAACGTTTGTATGGGAAAAAGAAAAAAGCCGTTTTTATGATTTTTCCGTAAAACCATCCTTGAACTTCAACGAACATTTAAAAAAAGACAATTGGCCAAATTTGTCCAGGTGTTGTTGAGTAATGAGTTATGCGCTTACCAACACATTTTGCGATTCATTTTTTAGGGTTCCATACCAAAATGGTAAAAATGGAACCCTTATGGTGAGACTTTCTCCGTCCGTCCGTCCGTCTGTCACACTCGATTATTTCAGTAACTATTCAAGCTATCGACTTGAAATTTAGAATAGTTATAGGAAATAGTGACCCGACGTCATAACAATCGTAAAAATTTGAAAATGATTTTTATTTTTATTTAAAAAGGGGGGAAAACCGGGTCGACAAAATTTCAAAATGAGATAACAATATTGAGTGGGGTATCATATGAAAGGGCGTTACTTGTGTATCCTAAAACTAATTTTTATTTATTTTTATGCCTGATAGTTTTTGATTTATTAGGCAAACTGTCGAAAAAAATACCGTTCCACCCCCTTATCTCCGAAGTTTACTGATAGAAAAATCTGAAATAATTATGATCAATAGAAATAAACGTATATTTTACAGGAAAAATAAAATCAACCCTGTAACTATTATACTTTTTTTGATAATAACAATAAACCGCCAAAAACAAAGTTACGTTTGCGGTTTGCCAACAAAAGTACCTACATGTAAATTATACTCGTAAATTCATGAAAAAAAGTGATTCTTTCAATGTTTTACTTCTTCTATGGTATGGAACCCTCGGTGCGCGAGTCCGACTCGCACTTGGCCGGTTTTTTATATTATACATTATTATTATATATTAATATTATAGTCTACAGTCTCGCAGTACAGACTACAGTAAATTTAAAATTGCTCCCATCCTCACTCGTGTATATAAATTATAAGCGGCAAACTTAGGGGCTGTATAACTTTACAACTCGACGCTATAACTTATAACCCTTGAAACTTATATAATATTGTAATTAAGCCCCTGATTATGTAGCACATTCAGTATTCAGCAAACTAACTAATATGAAGAGTGTATACGTTTGTTACTCCTTCACGCCGCAATAGGGTATTTGACTCCAATTTTTTTATTACTTTATTATAAAGTAGAATTAAAATAATGACGTGCACTGAAAGAACTAATTAAATCGATCAAATAACAAAAAAGTTATAAGCATTTAAAGATTTGTGATTAGACAGAGATAGCAACATGAAATTGTGACGTCACACCTTACCAATGCCATAGTAGCTTCGTGCGGCTTCATACAAATTTTCGTTTTGCGAGAAAGGGATAGAAGATCCCCCCACTCCAAAGTTTAAACGCCTGTAACTTTGTAAATCTTCGTTGGATTTTAATATTTCTTTCACTGCACGTTATTATTTTTATCCTAGTTTATAATAAAGTAATATTTTTTATCAAATTCAAAAGTAGTGTAAGACCCAATTACAGAAGCGATGTGGCTGAAACTTGGAATTTAGATAGATTATTAAAAAGGGTTATTTTTATCCCACAAAAATTGTGTAATATCCTTTCCCCTTATTATATTAATCCCCTTAATATTCCTTTGTTCAATATATTTGACTTGTAATCTATTAAAAGAAATATGCAAGTTGTCTCAATCGTCATTTTTAGGGTTCCATACCAAAATGGTAAAAATGGAATCCTTATGGTGAGACTTTCTCCGTCCGTCCGTCCGTCTGTCACACTCGATTATTTCAGTAACTATCGAAGCTATCGACTTGAAATTTGGAATAGTTTTAGATAATAGTGACCCAACGTCATTGCAATCATAAAATTTTGAAAATCATTTTTATTTTTATTTAAAAGGGGGGTAAACCGGGTTGTTAAAATTAGATAACAACATTGAGTGGGGTATCATATGAAAGGGTGTAACTTGTGTATTCTAAAACCGATTTTTATTTATTTTTGTGCCCGATAGTTTTTGATTTATTGGGCAAATTGTCGAAAAAAATACCGTTTACCGTTTATGTGTAGATATTCTCTTGATTAAACATAAAATGAAGGATCAGCACTTACTGACGTCACGCATGTATTTTTAGGCTCCGCCCTGAAGCATCTTTTTTAGGGTTCCATACCAATTTGGTAAAAATGGAACCTTTATGGTGAGACTTTCTCCGTCCGTCCGTCTGTCACACTCGATTATTTCAGTAACTATCGAAGCTATCGACTTGAAATTTAGAATAGTTTTAGGTAATAGCGGCCCAACGCCATTGCAATCATAAAACATTGAAAATTGTTTTTATTTTTATTTAAAAAGGGGGGAAAACCGCGGCATATTAATAACAATATTGAGTGGGGTATCATATGAAAGGGCGTTACTTGTGTATTCTAAAACTGATTTTTATTTATTTTTATGCCTGATAGTTTTGGATTTATTGAGCAAACTGTCGAAAAAAATACCGTTCCCCCCCCCCCCTTATCTCCGAAGTTTATCAATAGAAAAATCGGAAATTATTATGATCAATAGACATTAATGTATATTTTACAGGAAAAATAAAATCGACTCCCTAACTATTATACTTTTTTTGATAATAACAATAAACCACCAAAAACAAAGTTACGTTTGCGGTTCGCCAACAAAAGTACCTACATGTAAATTATACTCGAAAATTCATGAACAAAAGTGATTCTTTCAATGTTTTATTTCTTTTATGGTATGGAACCCTCGGTGCGCGAGTCCGACTCGCACTTGGCCGGGTTTTTTTAATTTGTCGAAACTGTAGAATTGCGTTTTAAATTTTGTTAATGAGAAATTTTTGGCTTCAACATACGTATCATATTTCTCGTCCTCTTGGCGTAGCTTCTTCATCATTGGTAGATACGAGTACAGTATTTGATGTTATAAGGTAATATTTATACAGAGCACGCATGACAAGTCTCCAAATTCATAATTCAACGTCACAAGTCTGACACGTATCTAATTATTGAAATCAAAGTACCTCCTCCGATTTACGCATGAATACTCGAGTAATTTATTCTCTACTGTTGTTATATTAGAATTTATATCATGGTTTTACCATTTCTCGGTAACATTCCGCGCTTATTCTAAACTAACACTATTATGAAACGTCGTATCATCAGAAACGGATTTCGTGTGTGGTCTAGATTCAATGGGAGTAAATTATAGAGAAAAAACTTTTGTGGCCTTGGCTGTTCTGACGAGCGCCTTTCACTTTATCCCTACTCCGCGGCTGACCGTCACGCGACATGCAACACACTGACGAAAAAGTTTGAGACGATGGAGGTCTAATAAAAGTTTCACTGTACTAATGATAAGAAACAGGATAGATCCGTTGTAAAAATAAATTAGATTAGGTAGGTAACCTACTAACTTTCATAAAAGTCAAGGGTCCTTTTATATACTTACCTACAAAAGATATCAGAAGGCTCCATTTGCAATAAAATAACTTTTATCAGTTCATAAAACTGTGCAATTAATTAATTCCTATTGGACTATAAATTTCTTCATTAACAAAATTAATGTGCACTCTATAAAATTGGAAAATTTCCATATTCTCCAGTGAGAAAAGCCTTGTGCTTCGGTGAGTACACTCACAATATTACTTGACTTTCATAATGAATCAGAGATAATACGTTGGAGGCCAGCAGGTTAAACAAATGTTACTTTCCATAGCTTTTAAATTTTTGACGAAGAATTCCGTGGGATTTTTGTTTCAGTGAAAAATTTTTGACGTTAAAAAGTGAAAAGTATTTATACAACCTTTGTCTTGTGCTGTAAGGAGTGAAGAAGATAGCGTCTGTCGGAGTTTGCCAAAAGTTCCGGGAGTTTCGATCTGTCCAGGCACTGTTGTTTCCTCCGTCGCCACCATCTGAAACAACAAGTATTTTTGAGTTAAAAATAAAACCGACCTTTCGAGGATTTCGCACTACTATGCTGGGTTATATAAAAAATACCAAATTGCTCTCGAACTCGCGGCGCGAAACCGCAACAATGTAATATCACTTTTCAGAAATAACATTTTTATTGCGATTTGGTATTTTTTATATAACCCTGCAGAAAATCACTTTTCTTACCCAACCGAAAACTTAACTTTGTGTTTTGAGGTTAATTGTTAATACTAACAAAAGTATAAAAGATACAAAGTTAATTTTATTTTTCCCGTAAAATATAGTTTGATCTCTATTAATCGTAATTATTTCAGATTTTTCGGTTGGCAAACTTAGGATATAAGATGGTATGTTTTTTTGACATTTTGCCCAATAAATCAAAAACTATCAGTCATAAAAGACCTAAATGAAAATCGGTTTTACAATACACAAAGAACGCCCTTTCATATGATACCCCACTCAATATTGTTATCTCATTTTGAAATTCGACGACCCGGCTTTTTCCTTTTTTAAATAAGTATAAAAAAGATTTTCAAATTTTCACGAAATTTTTCGGACCATAATTACCTACAACATGTCGATATCTTTAATAGTTACTGAAATAAAGGGTCGTGACACTCAATCAGACGGACAGACAGACGGACAACTAAATGATCTTATATTATGGTTTCTTAACCTTGCGTTAAGTATAACAGTTTTTATAAACAGCCAGAGCGAACAGTGCTTATGCATAATGACCTATATCAATTAATTTTCTGACTAACGTGTCTATCGAAACGTTACTTAAGATGTTTGATCAGAAACTTCACGGAATCCATGTTAAATTGTGTTTCATGCTAACTAGGAATATGCGAATTAATTATAGGATTACCGAAACGTTCGTTGTGTAACTAGTTAGTTACATGAAAGGTCACGTGTAAGTTTACCACGTTACCTTTAATGTGAATTGTAACCATTTTTCATTGTGCGAGCTTTTTTGCTCGGCGTAAACATTGTAGATACCCATTGTATCCACTGTTTAATGTTTTCGCGAAAACCTGAAAATAGCTTTCAATAAAAGCTATTTTTAGTCCATGTTTGCGCAACGCCTGATATTTCCGAGAAGCAGTTAGGGCCGTAATCAATATTTTCTATTTCTGAAATGCGTTGGTGTCACTGGCGCAAGTAGCTGTAGGGTGCTGATAAAGTGCAAGGGCCGAAAAACCCGCATCGCATATTTTTGTGGCTACAGGCTTGCATCCGAATGCCTATACAAAACATTATCTGTGTCGAACTAATATGTCTGGTAAGCAAAACGGCAGTACCTAATATTGAAAATGTAGCAATTATGAAAAATAGTAACCCGATTGTTTTTATCTATGCCTGAAACATTCAGAGTGACTATACTTCGACTGACTGATCAAGACAAGACGATCAAGATCTGAAGGTCAAGATGAGGATTCACTGAATTTATTTTGGTCCTTCTGACTCTTACGAATACGTTGGTGGGTGCAGCGATATGCAGCGTTGCGGAAGAATATAACAGAAAAGCGACGTTTTACATAATTAATAAAGAACTAAGCCAGTTATCAGAAATCCGTATTGAACGTTTATAGATACACGAGAATTATTACCGACGAATCAAAACAAAAAATTATACAATTACATCAATTATAGTTTCCGATAAAAATGAGAAATGGAGATTTTGGAACAACCATTGCGAGGGGGACAGCCATTCTGGGGAGAAAAGGCTGTCATACTGACCAATCAACACATAGGGCTAACTGAAATTGGCATACAAATTGTATAAATACAAATAAACGTAAACATCCGCTAAGATAGGATATTATTTAAAATCACACCTCTAATAGTGTGAAATGGGACATGTGAGCGAAAAAACGGGCGGCAGCCTTTAATACAATAAGGAGCCATGTAGCAATGCGATGTGCGGGCAGCGGTGGGCAATGAATACAGTAATAATTCTAGAAAATAACGAGTGTGTAACCCTGTCGTAAATTTCACGAGGAGCAACAGATGGAGTACGGAATACATAAAGCGCGAGAAAATCAATATTGTCCTGTCCTGAATTTCACCTCCCGTGGTTTTAATATCGCATGGCCGCGAGCCATCGGCGCCGCCTCTGTAATATTCACTATGAATAGCCGACTGCAATTGATTACGCACCGCGCCTGTGCACGATGAATCAGCGGGCAACTGCCGGGCCCATCAGAGCAGTCCAGCGGATTCTCACAGGCAGCGGCGGTGGCGGGTCGAAAAAGGCCCGCCAAAAAATTTTATAGGCGATTTGCACTGGGTTTTATCCCGCGGCACAGAGTGACTTACGACTAGGTACTTACCGGCGCAAGAGACAGCCAGCACGTGGAATCCGGGGAGTGTGTTCGTGTATGATGAATGTAGTGTGTGGTGTCTGCGGTGTTAAATGCAAAGAAACACACTCGCCCTCCTCTGAAGGGTCTTTCGCGGCGGCGGCACGAATTCGCGGGTAGCGAAGCGAGTCCGCGGCGGCGTGGTATCCAGATCGCGCGGGAGCACAAAAAACAGTGTTCCGGATCGTCAAATGGGCCCGCGGCGTTCGAACGACGCGGCGGACAACACAACACACGAAGGAGCGCAATAAATAGGGCTCGTAAAACTAAACGACACGGCGTGGCCGGCAAATCTTCAACGCGGGCAACGCGGACCTTGGGTATGGACCGTTTCGATCGGCTTGTAGCACCGGACTGCGCGCGCGTCGCCGATGCGGGGAGGCGCGATGCGCGGGGGGCAGTGATAGCCGACCGACGCGAGGCGGCCTAGCGTAAAACTGGAGTGCTAGCGTAAAGCGCGAACACCCCCGCCAGTGGACCCATGGATTTGGAGTCCACTAACAATTGGGCAACCGGGATAAGGAAGAGACGGCTCGCTGCAAAACCGAATCTCCGACCATTACCTCGGCAACTCTGGGAACCCCATCGGATCCATATATCAATTTAAGAATGCGTCCACGACGCCAGCACAAAGGCAACAAATTAGGCTCCTTAACTAGGACAAGATCACCAACCTTAGGTGGGTCGGTCTTGTCTGACCACTTAACGCGCTGCTGCAAGAGATGCAAATATTCTAAATACCAACGATGCCAGAAATTTTGGGTCATCTGCTGTAGCAATTCGAAGCGAGACAACCGTGAGACCTTCACGTCCCTGAAGGGGTACTCGGGCAGGGCGTTAAGGGGTTCACCAATTAGAAAATGACCAGGGGTTAAAACTTCCAGGTCATTGGGATCGGACGATAAGGGGCAGAGTGGCCGAGAATTGAGGACAGCCTCAATCTTACAAAACACGGTAGCGAGCTCTTCAAAAGTCAAAATGGTTTCACCTATCACGCGTCGGAGATGCGTCTTTGAGACCTTAACGACGGCTTCAAAGATCCCGCCCCAGTGGGGACAAGCTGGCGGGTCAAAGGTCCAAGTTATCCCCATCTTGGACATTGCCGTGCCGATGCCTATCTTATTTTCATTCAAAAATTGGGCGACTTCCTTCAAATACCTATCGGCACCCTTATAGTTGGTCCCACAATCCGATCGGATCAGGTGCGGATAACCTCGGCGTGAAACGAAGCGGCCTAGCGTGGCTACAAAGGCTTCGGTGCTGAGGGCACTCACCAGTTCTAAGTGTACGGCCTTGGTAGCCAGGCAAACAAAAACGCAAAGGTAGGCCTTGAGGGAACGAGCATTGCGGAGGCTGGAGCTCTTGACGAAGAACGGCCCCGCAAAATCCGTCCCGACCGCCGAAAAAGGGCGCGAGGCCACGACACGGTCGGTGGGGAGGTCCCCCATAATGGGCTGCATGGTGCTGGCCTTCAGGCGGTAGCACGGAATGCACTTAAAAATGACGCTTCGGATGGAGCGTCGTCCCGATAAAATCCAAAATTCGCGCTGCAATATGGCCGAAAGGGCGTTGCAGCCAGCGTGGGCATTTTTGACGTGGTAATGCGTCACCAACAATTTTACAAAAGCGCTATTGTTCGGAAGCAGCAGGGGATGACGTGCCCCATAGGGTAAGTCAGAATTCCGGAGGCGTCCACCAACGCGTATCAATCCGGTGTCATCCAGGAAGAGGTTTAAGCGGGCGAGCGAGCCCTTCAAAGGTAAACCTCGCTTCAGTGTCTCAATAGCGGACTCAAAATGCTCCAGTTGAACCAAACGTATCCAAAAGGTCCGGGCCTCCTGTCTCTCCAGGGGCGACAAGACCGGGTTCGACATTTTGTCGCGTGGGTTCCGAGCGTTGTGGGTGAAGCGCTGAATCCAAGCCGTCACCCCAATCAATTTATCAAGGGAACTGAAGCGTTCCTGAAGATAGCTCAGCGAATTGGCTGGCTTATCTTCCACAACTCCGACTCGCAAGCCAGGTAACACATCGGGCTCGGAGAACCTACTCTGAGGCCAGGCGGACTCATTCCGAGTCAGCCAGTCAGGGCCCCACCAAAGAGAGTGGTTGACAAGGTCGGAAGCTTCACATCCGCGGGAAGCACAATCTGCAGGGTTCAGGTCCCCTGGCACATGTCTCCAGGTCAACGGGGTTTCCGAATTCTGGATTTGGGAAACCCGGTTGGCAACAAAGACTTCCAAGTTGTGGGGAGCGGCTCGCAACCAACAAAGGACAATTTCGCTGTCCGACCAGGCGTACACTTCCGTCAGGTCAACAATCGATAGGAGGGACGTACGCACATGGTTGAGAAGGCGCACCAAAAGAGCGGCTCCAGACAACTCCAATTTGGGTATCGTCAAGCGTGACCGAATTGGGGCCACTTTACTTTTCGCCAAGACAAGGTGGGTTGCGACCTCGCCGGTGTCACTGACAGTTCGCAAATAGACCACGGCTGCGTACCCTTTTTCGGACGCATCACAAAAGCCGTGAAGACTGGCGTGGCACCTTCCGGGCGGTAGGAAGCAACGAGGCATCGAAATCCGATTAACATGCGGAAGTGAGGCCACAAGGGAGAGCCACTCCAGTAGCCTGAGACCCTAACCTCCCTGAGGCAGTCGACAAAAGTATGGTCTAGCATACTGACTGCTGTAGATCCAAAGTCTCAGGGGAGGTGGCTCGGTGGCAGCTAGGGTGACGGACACCTAGCGCGACGTGCCTTCACCAGCGGGAGCCCACTGACGGGGGTACTCCGGCTGGGGCGCTGCTAGAGAGGGGGAGGGTACCCAACGTGGGGACCATCCGGCATAACCAACCCGGGGTCGCACCATGCGGCTAGCATCCGGGGCGTGGTAGGGAGCGCCTCGACCTAGCACGGGTGGATGGCGCTCCAGTTGCGTCCACACATGGAGGGGAGACAAAAACCTAGACGGTTCGACGCTCATTTGAGCGGCCGTCAGACACCCGTCATAAAAATGCGAGGGGGGTGTGACCCTCCCCTGGGGGGGTGTGACCCCCCCCTGGGGGGGTGAAGCCCTCCTCCGGGGGGCGGAACCCCTACCTCCACCAGGAGGTTGGTGGTCCACCGGAGAACGCCTAACGGGGCTGGCCGGGTGGCCAGGACTAGCGCCCCCGCCCATGGGGGGGGTGCGCGATCGAGCGCCCCCGCCCATGGGGGGGGTGCGCGACCCAACGTCCCGGCGACCGGAACCACTCCGGTTAGCGCACAAGAGGGCCGAATGGGCACCGCCGCAATGTGGGCAGGGCCGCTGGCGCGGGCAGTCTCTTACGAGATGCTGGCCCAGGCACGAGAAGCACCACTGGCGTGTCGACACGTATTCTCTCCGGGCCGCAACCGGTTTGGCCAGGAAGTGCGGACACGAGGAGACCTGGTGGCCGGGGTGCCGACAATAGGCACAGGGGGGGAGCTTCGTTGCCACGGCCCCGCTGTACTGTGACACCCGGCGACCTTCTCTGGCGTCGGCTCCACGGCCTCGCCGGTTGGGGCCGGTCCCCGCCGAAGGGCCAGTCCTTGCCCCACCCCCTCGGACATGCTCGGACCTCCCAGGGGCCACTCGAGGGCCGGTAACTCCAGAGTTATCGGCCTGGAGGCACTCCTGCTCCAAAAACTTCAGGAGGTCGGAGAAAGGGGGCAGGTAGGTTGCACCGTCCCCTCCGAAGCGCTGCTCGTAGCGGAGCTTAAGCTCCGACGGCAGGCGGGAGAGCACTATGTGCAACAACAAGAAGGACCACTGGTCGACGGGGAGATCCAATCGACGGAGAGCATTGGTGGCCACAATGCACGGGTTTAGCAAGGCCTCTCTGAGGCCGGCCACCCCGGTGACGGCGGGCAAGGCGAGTAGCTGGGCTACATGTGCGTCGGCCAACCGGCGCACATTTTCATAGCGCCTGGCCAGCAATTCCCGGGCCGTGTGGTAGCTCTCCTCCGAGAGGTCGAGGTGCCGCACCACGTCCAGGGCCTCGCCCTGTAGCGAGGACAGTAAGTATGTCAGCTTCTGGGTGGGGGACAGGTCCTTCCTGGCGTGGACAAGACTGTCGAATAACGCCAGGAAGCCCATCCACTCTTGAAGCTGCCCACCGAATTTGGGCAGCTCGATCGTGGGCAGTTTCCCGAGTAATGCCGGCTGTGTGGGCGGTCGGCTGGGGAGTCTCTAAAAGCGCCACTTCGACGCCTTTCATCAGCGGCGGTCCGGATCCCATGGGCGGCCTCCACCACCGAGTCCATCAGTTCGAAGAACTGGTCGTAATCGGCCTGAGCCGTCCTCAGTACCTCCTGTTCGGGACCGAGGGTGAGCAGGTCTTGAAAGGCCTGCTCCACGGAGGCCTGCCGAGTCCGCACCTGGTCCGCTCGGTGTAATAGGGCGGCGGTTCTATCTTCGCGGCCTATCAAACCCGCGGCGGACGTCGCCCAGCGAAGCTCAGACTGTATCTGTACAGCTAGCTTTTTTATGTTCGCGGACATTCTAACAAATTAAATGTAAACAAAATGTAAAAATAAAGTAATAATAAATTGAAAAGGCGGCCGGCAAGTCGGCGGGCGGCGCGAGTGCAAGCAATAATAAATTGAAAAGGCGGCCGGCAAGTCGGCGGGCGGCGCGAGTGCAAGCAATAATAAAATTAAAGCAATAGTAAACAAGTCGTATCGCGGTCGCGGTCGTACCGTAGTCGCAATGAACAAAGCGGCGCGACCGTAGTAGATACGCGTGTTAAATTACGGCGAGCGGGCGGTACCGGCACGCAAGCAAAACTTAAAATAAAAATTAAACTTATAATTATAATAAGCGGAACGCGGCCGAAACGCGGCGTTAACGCAGCGGAACTGGCGGCGATTGCGGAATTTCCGCTAACAGCGCGGCGAACGACACGGCGCGTGGCGGAAAGCGGGATTTATGCCAGCGGCGCAGAAAACGAACGGCGCGGCGGGCAAAACCAGCGCAAAACGCAAAGCGAGGTGTAGACAAACCGCGCTCACTGCTACCAATAATGATTGCGCACCGCGCCTGTGCACGATGAATCAGCGGGCAACTGCCGGGCCCATCAGAGCAGTCCAGCGGATTCTCACAGGCAGCGGCGGTGGCGGGTCGAAAAAGGCCCGCCAAAAAATTTTATTAGGCGTTTTGCACTGGGTTTAATCCCGCGGCACAGAGTGACTTACGACTAGGTACTTACCGGCGCAAGAGACAGCCAGCACGTGGAATCCGGGGAGTGTGTTCGTGTATGATGAATGTAGTGTGTGGTGTCTGCGGTGTTAAATGCAAAGAAACACACTCGCCCTCCTCTGAAGGGTCTTTCGCGGCGGCGGCACGAATTCGCGGGTAGCGAAGCGAGTCCGCGGCGGCGTGGTATCCAGATCGCGCGGGAGCACAAAAAACAGTGTTCCGGATCGTCAAATGGGCCCGCGGCGTTCGAACGACGCGGCGGACAACACAACACACGAAGGAGCGCAATAAATAGGGCTCGTAAAACTAAACGACACGGCGTGGCCGGCAAATCTTCAACGCGGGCAACGCGGACCTTGGGTATGGACCGTTTCGATCGGCTTGTAGCACCGGACTGCGCGCGCGTCGCCGATGCGGGGAGGCGCGATGCGCGGGGGGCAGTGATAGCCGACCGACGCGAGGCGGCCTAGCGTAAAACTGGAGTGCTAGCGTAAAGCGCGAACAGCAATATTTACCCCACATTACATGGATTAATCAATGTTCATTTTGCACCAGTGAAGGAATCCAATACAAATGTTATACTCATGTAACACACATTGATAACGGTGCCCATTTTTCGTGCAAATCTTTAAACTAAACTTATTTAACGCGTTTAATTGTCTCCTTCCATCAAACTAAAATGATGCACTACGACAAGTGGGAGGTTAGAAGTTTAAGAAAATTACAAAAAACCTGAACTTTTTACCCTACTAAGTTAATGACCCTAGTATTTGATTTGAAATCGAATTTGATAGATCGCGCTAGACAAAAAGCGCCGTAAGTGATAAGTGGCCGACGGATACACAGATGAACAACAAAGTAATCGTATGAGGATTCCGTATTTTTCAATTAAGACACCTACTCCGCCTTAAAAAACAAGTAAAAGAAATGAAATAATTAGGAATAACAATAAAACTTGAGTGAGTAAAGTTAACACATTCACTGCGTTACGGGAAGTATTTGGTTGTAATTGAGTTCTGCTCTGTGCGGCAGCTAGTTGTCGTTGTTTTGCACTCCGTGCGGTGGTGATTTTTTCAAGTATTCGTACAAATGAAAAAGGGACGCCTATATTGCCGGTGTCCTTGCTTGAAGTGTATTGAAATTTACGAATAAAAATGTACGGGAATTATTTTGTCGTAACGCACAGTAAGGTAATTATTTTACAATAGTGCGATACGGGAACTATTTGGCCGTATCTTAAACCCCGTACCGCACTGAACGTGCGCGCGCGCGGAGCTTCAGTTAGTCGTAGTGCTGTGCCCTGTTAATACGTTTTTACAGAATTTTATTCGTCACGCCTAAGTAGGTTAATTGTACATAAACAATGAAACGTTTACGTAAAAAACTTTTTATGGGTAAAGGTGTAAGGACAGAAGGTAAAGAGGCTAGAAACATTTTTGTGCAGAGTACTGGTTCCAGTTTACCGAATCCCAAACCATCTAGTACAAAAAAAACCCAGTTCAATTTTTTTAAGTCCATCAACAGGAAGTGAATTTCGTATATTAGAAGAAGTAATAATTAATAAGAATAAAAAGACTGATCCTGATTCGTTATCCCTGGATAACATTTCTGTGAGTAATCTAGTACCAGCGCTCGAAACATCCCTAAATTCTGAAATGGTGTCTGAACTGTTGTCCACACCCCGAAGTAAGTTTTCAAGAAATGAGTTTTCACAGTTTAATACACCAACGTGTTCTACATCTAGAAATACCGATGGAAATATTAATTACGAACGATTTATACGAACTCGAACTTCATTACTGACCGTATGTGTTATAAAAAAAAAAGTCTTCAGCTTTGACATTTGACATTGGCATGACACGTAATACGAGTTCGACTTTGGAAATGCTTTCCGGGCCTAGGGCCGGAAAGGATTTTCATACTACTTTGTCTCCCTTGGGAAAAATGAAAATGCTGTGACGGCCTAGGGAATATAATATCATTTCCCGCCCGCATTTCGGGCATTAAAAGTCGCTTTTCCGAGCGGGTGAAATGAAAAATATTTTACTTATTACACCCCATCCCTAGCAAGATGACTGTTGTATGCGCCACGACAAGTATTTTCCCGTAAAATCAACCATTTCCAAAAATATCTGTAACTTTTAAGATATTACTTAGAACCCCGTGCGACTGCAGCTGTGTATACACAAGGATGTAACCTATTGATTGGTACAACAAAAACAAACAGATGTGGACTTTCCATGTCTCTGTGGAGGTTTGAAGTCAGGACTACGTACGGGAAAATAGACGTCGTAACGCATATCAGGCATTCTTGATACGGGAAGTATCTGGCTTGTACAGCACTGGAAGCAAGTTTTAGTGTAGCGCAGCCGCAGTGAATGTGTTAAAAGACTCTCGTCGTAAAGTTCTGCAACAACCCCCAAACAAAAAAATAACAATTCAGCAAAACTGGCGTAATTTAATGGAGAGCAACAGATGGTAGTTGAGTGGAATACATAAGGCGGGACAAAATCAATATTGCCGTCTCCGGAATCTCACCTCCGGCGTTTTTATTGCCTCGCCCCGGATTCCCGATCATCATCAGTTGACATCCACAGTCCACTCTAATATGCGCAATAATTTGGAGCTCACTTCCTATACATATTTGTCCTCCCTTTAACGTCAATCTTCTGCAATATTGCGAGAGGTACGCAAAGGGGGGTATTGCCGAAGCACTCCGTTAAAGACTTATGGACGCCGACCGGAATTATTTTGCTATAATCGAGCCTAATTATTTTACAGAAGACAACTAAAAGAGACAAGAGGATAATTATCTAGAGAATGACAAAGAAAAAAATATTTGCAATGAAAGGGCTCGAGTAAATGTAAAAAAATTGTTGCAAAACAGAGTACTGGTTAGAATAGTCTAAGAAAATTAAGCTGATGTACAGTAATATTAACCAGAATTAAAGAGAATAAAAGTAGAGCATACTAAAACCTCATGTTTCGATTCGCGTGTAGGCATCATAGCATCATGACTTTAGAGCCGTCAGTAGTACTTCCGAAGATAGCGAGTCAGTAATATCAGTAATACAGTCGTGAACATAGACAACATTAGATGGGGACGGGATATACGAATAGAAGCAACATCAATATCGTCGTGTACTGAACTTTGTTTACTGCATCTATTTTTTTTTGGACTTATTCATTAAGTCCGAGGAATGAGAATTATGGTGAGTGAAATCATGTCCAGCTATCAAGAATTTTACCAAGTAATGCCTACAAGCCTTATCGAGAGCAAGCAGTTAAAATTGGTTTTCCAACTTTCTCATTTACCTGAATATTGGCGATTTTCCTCAAGTAATCGGTCTTATTGAAATTATTTATACCACAATTTACACGTACGATTGAAATTACATATTAACATATTCTCATCAACAAACCAGCGTGCGACTCTATATATATTTCACTCCAGCCGCGCATAGGAGCTGATACGCACCTTTTAATTTTCATAGCTTCGCAATCGATAACTATAGTTTATATTACTTGATGATGAATTATTAGCAACCCTGCCTGCGGCTTCCACGTGCATCATTAATCAATACCAAACAAGGTAAATAAAGTAAAAGGCTATTAATATTCTACAGTAGTCAGTCTGAAATCGTCGCTTCTCTGAAAGAGGTATACCGGACTTACATCTAAAACAAAGTTGCGGTTCCAGGTCATACGGGTTTTTGTCAATACCTAAATGGAAACGAATCCTAAACCGACATTTAACTATCTGGGGACATGGTAGTGTCCCCGTCAAGACGAGCCAAGCGAAGCGCAAGGAACTTACCTTTTCTCGAAGTGTTTCGTCCCATTTTTGAATCACATTTTCTCAATCTATCTTTCACTTTCCCCTGTGTACGCGGAGAACAAGATTTGTTTAGATTTTAGAACATTTTGTTTCAAGATTTTCACAATATCATTTTCTGAAATAATTTATACCTAAACGGCCTTTAGAGGATTCTAAAATATAAAGGCAATAAATTAGTGACAGCGAGTCATAAGCGATAACAATGAAAATAAAACGCGTTAAAAAACTCGTTCCGAGTAAAGCGATGGCGTACGAGCTCATACAAAATTAATGATTCAATAAAAAAGCTATTCTAATGGAGAGCAACAGATTGCCAGCGAAATATACAGCAACATAAAATCAATATCGCCGTCTCGCGAATTTCATGTAGGTACAGTGCTTTTTATTGGCGTGCTGGGGATTGCGAGTGAACCGCGGCTTCCTGAAATGTATTTATACAACCTATAAACTATAAAGGGGAGGATTAGCAACCAATGATATACATAATCTTGCAAACAAACTTGTGTGAGCCTGCCACTGATCTCTATAGAGTATATAGAATATGAACCTGCCAATTGAACCTTTGTTAGCGTAGGTAATTGGTTAGGAAACTAACTTTTAGGCAACCCATTTTCAGAGAGAGAGAGAGACAGATAGAAAAACATAGCACGATGTGCAAGTGTGTTGTCATATTCTATTTAATTGATAATTCTCATAAACTAATTTCTTATTTATTTCTAGATATACTTCAAGCATTATTAATTTTCTTAATTGATTGACAAAGTCGACAAAGTATTCCTATTTTAGGTTCACTTTGTGCTTTATACTCAATTTGTGTATAATAGTACTCAAACGAATCTAGGAAATCGATTTTCATCCATTCTAGGAGGAGAGTCTACAAGGTTTACTTGAGAACTAATGTAAGTCTGGGCTACAATACAGTATATTCTAGTTTTAAACTTTGTAGATTAACCAAAGCTGATGTATAATAAACTGAACTTTGGGGAGTTGAAACGTTTCGCTTGATTACAAAATGTATGCAACTCATTTATTTGTATAGCTTTTATGTGTTTTCATGTTTTTACAAGGTTTGTTCATGAACTTTCGCAAAGTTTCCACGTTAACGGTTTCAGGTAATGATTAGCAACAAGTCTGTAACTTTTAGCGTCTTACATCAAAACTTTAAGATGGGTTTGTGTAAGGTAAAAATGTAAAATGTATTCATCAGGGTTCATCCATAACTTTATAGTTTATCTTAAAGCAAGTAACTTTGAGGTTGTTTTTAACTCAGGTAAAAGCGGTGTGATGTACACCACAGTTTTCTAATTTAAGAATTCATTTTCTGTTCGGATAAGTATCGCTGTCGAAAAAATTTACATTATATAATGTACATGGTTCAAGTTATATTATGCGTAGGCATGTACGTTAGCATCTGTAAGTTTCTGGACGTCTTCTAAAGCAATTCTAAGGGGCAAATACCTCAGCGACTAACTGCAAATATTGCCCTCATTCTATACCTTGTAAAACACTCTACACTAAAATTATAATATATTCTCATACTTACAATAATTCGGTCAGCTAAATATTCCCCAGAATGACAGTGGAAGGAAAGGCTGACCTTGACAAAGCCTTATAACGGAAACTGTGGAGCGTAGCGACTGAGGCAAAGGAAGGAAGGCTTTAGCACTGAGATAAACTGTCGACGACAAAATTCGAAGCATGCTCAGACTGGCTGTTTGCTGAAGAGTTCTTCTTTGACCGCGCGTTTGGAAATCCCTTAGCTTCAATCAAGTCAGTGAATATAACTACGTAACCTACCTACATACCTTATTATTTAAAAACAAGTGTGGCAAAAGCAAAACATGCTTGGAAACTAATAATAATAACATCTGTCGTCTTTAACTGTTACCATGAATTTGCAAATAAATGGTTGATTTGATTTAATTTAATTCGATGCAAGTTGCGATATTATTAGGTATCGTTGCAATATAACTGCAATGTATTAGTACCTATTTTAGGTTTTAAGTTTATATTTCCTGGACTTTTCTTGCAGAGCTCGTCCAAGCAGGACTGTATTACTGTGTTTTGCTGTATGCCGACATGATAACTGGACAAAATGAGACAGGATTATGAACGCAGTGCAATGTGTCGTATGATACTGCAATGCAAGGTTGTGGAACACATTGCATCTGCAATGGGCTTGCGTATCACTAAACATCAGGTGAATGCTTTGCTCGTTTCATAATTCTTTGTTACAAAGAAACTCGCGTCGGCTAGTACCTACTTTAAATAGCCATTTTGTTGCCATTATTAGGTACTTTAGTATTGTTGTAGAAGAGTAATGGCGAGTAATGAATATTTAAGTAGTGTTTGCGGTCTTCGTGGGTTCCCTTTCAGTGAGCATGATATAGAAGCTGGTAAAGTCTATACCTCTTATACACGTAATATTCACAATTACCTAATGTAAAGCAAATTTTATTACAGAATAATAATAAATTTTGATACATCGTAGAGATTTATCTATTAGTATATTAAAAGAGATGGTTAGAAATTGGTCCAACTACTCAGCCGATTGTAATGGACTGCCTGCAAATTGCATCTAATGGAGCAATTTTATACCCTAGATATAAGTAACTATTTTTTTTATAATATAACAGACATAAAAATTCACGTGGACCTAGCTACAAGCTTTATTTTTTGTAACAATAAAAAAACTTTGTGGCTTTGTTAACAAAACTTTATTTTATTTGTAAGAAATAGTCGTAATATGCTTATAGCATGTTCACCATGGCTACTGGCAACACCTTATGAGATAATATAACGTCGCGAAAATCTGTCGATCGCTCAAATGGAATGAAATTAAAAAATATGTTAAATTAATGTCTTATCCGATCTCTAAATCAGTCGCGTAACTTACCGAATACAACTGTCATTTTTAGTATACATTTTTTTTTAATTTGGACACTTTATTTTCGTTTCACAATTCTGTGTCGATGTGGTGATATCAAGCAAGGCCCTTCTTGACAGCGATCAATACGTTCACACTAATTCAAATCACTCACGCCTCCAATTAAAACTTCGGAGAATTTCAAAACTTGAACCATTGTGACACGCGAGTATTAGTGCCAAATTGGAACTGATCTTCATATTTTATTCATTGCAGCTCGCCAACCCACATAAGCGTAGTGTGCAATCTGTAATACTACGTTAGTAATATTATATATTCGGTGGTAATACTGTATAATGTATATCCATCTGTTCTCTCACAAAATTGTCCCATATTGTAGCGAGAAAATGATACCTATAGATCTGTCAACTACGAAGCAAACTTCAACTATTTTCACGCTACTTTGAGAACGCCCATGAAACACACGAACATCGGCTTTGTTAAGAGTTTAACCCTTAGAATTTTTAGCTCATTTTTTCTGCTAATTAAAATACTAGCAAAAAAAATATGTGCTGAAAAGTTACGTTTTTGGATGGTTGTTTTAAAGGAATTTTCTATTTCGAAACGAAAACTTTTTTTAGGAATAACGCTATTTTACCTAGTTGAGTTTCGTTAATTTATGATGAAAGCGTTTATTTCAATATTAGGTTTATGGCGTTACGATATGAGTAGCTCAAAAACTTCAGATTTTTAACGGAGTCGGGAAATCTATAACATTTAAGGGGGATGAGTACCATCTGGACGCGAAAATTCAAATTTTACTATGTTTTTTTTTTGCTAATAGTGGGCTACTTATTATACATGGTCTTATTTATGACTAAGTATGAGTTTTGCGGGCACAACATTTATGCATCTACATGTTTTTGATAAAAACTCTGCACAACAATAACATTTACTTCATAATGGTTCCCGATAGCTCGAAATCTGGGAAACTGCAAAAAAATAACTTTCGGGAACCAATATGAGAAGAGTGGCAATTTTCGAGGAAAGTTTCTATTAAAAACATGTAGATGCATAAATATTATACTAGTTAAATTCATTGCCATAAACCTTCAATGAGTAGTTAGTCTAATATTTGCAAAAAACTAGATAAAATTTGAATTTCACGGGCTGGTAGGGTCGAAATACCATAAGAAGTCTTATGTGGGTTTATAAAGGTCGCTCGTTCAGCTATAGAGATGCTTATACAAAGTTACGGCTACAGCGCCAGAGGTGACATTTTATAGCGAAATTAAACTAAGGCTTTAGCTTGAGCCGGTCAGGTCCCTTTCGTGGAAGTTTTAATAGGAGCGTGAGTTGCTTGAAACGGCGCGATCAATCTCTATCTAGAATGGCTTTGCTAACTGGTAACATGGGGTGACCGTAGTTTTTGTAGTCACTATAATAACCAATAATAAGTCAAAGTGTATAGAACTGGTACAATAATTAGTATAAATTTTCAATTAGTTTTAGTGTCACCTCTTTATAAATTTAAAAAAGAAAAATCCTGACTTAATAACTTTCTGATCGTACTTAGTCCTAGAAACATAGATTTATTAACTACCTAGAAAGCTTAAAGAAGAATGACCAAAGGTGGTGAAAAAGTTTTTTCATGAACCAATACCAAAGTATTTAAGGAAAATAAAATAGTGTATTTTAAGAACCATTGGCACTAGAAATTAAATTTTGCATAAAAAAAGTTACTTTCTTTTCAAAGCACATTTCCTGTCTGAGAATTTTTTTAGATTATCTATAAATTGTACTGAGAAGTAAAACTTTTTTTGCCTATGACTTTGAAACCGATTGTTAATTAAAAAAATTATTATTGTAGGAGTAAATGTGAAAACCGTAGTCTATAAAATAAAGTTTGAATTTGAATCATCTTTCCATACATCAATGGTCTTTATCCTTTAGCAGGACTTTCAGTGTTTGCAGCAAAGGCAGATCAGCTAGTCTTAAACAAAGTAAATCTAGGTACTCTTAATTCGCAGTCAGAACAACTTCCACTATACTGAAGCACATCCAAAACCCAAACTTCTTCAAATGAATCCAGCCATCCAATATTTGATATTTCCCAAGTTTGAAGCGGCAACTTTAGCTACGCCAAGTAGAGGTCAATCGTGGGTTGCAAGAGAGCATTGGGTTGGAATTGAAATGACTCCAAGGTATTGATCGACACATATAAAAGGGCTTTATTTAGTGGTAATATAGCGCATCCAAAACCCAAACTTCTTCAAATGAATCTAGCCATCCAATATTTGATATTTCCCAACTTTGAAGCGGCAACTTTAGCTACGCCAAGAAGGGGTCAATCGTGGGTTGCAAGAGAGCACTGGGTTGGAATTGAAATGACTCCAAGGTATTGATCGACACATATAAAAGGGCTTTATTTAGTGGTAATATAGCGCATCCAAAACCCAAACTTCTTCAAATGAATCTAGCCATCCAATATTTGATATTTCCCAACTTTGAAGCGGCATCTTTAGCTACGCCAAGAAGAGGTCAATCGTGGGTTGCAAGAGAGCGCTGGGTTGGAATTGAAATGACTCCAAGGTATTGATCGACACATATAAAAGGGCTTTATTTAGTGGTAATATAGCGCTGTTGGTATCCCGCACAATGGAGATTCATGAATATTGGATCGGTCGTGCGGCCATCGCCTCAGGCTGGCCTCCAGGGATAGAGTTATTTATATTATCAGATAGTTATATTATACTGGTCATATACTAACTCAAGTCGTGCTTAAAATACACGTAACCGTCTTGATGTTTGGTTTTCAGAGACTTATTTATCGAATCGCGTAATTTTCAACAAACTCACTGTTTTGTTTATTTCTCTAGCCGGTTTCATTTGACTCTTTTTTTTCATTATAAATTCATGAGTAGTATTTTTAGAGTCAACATTATCTTCAACTTTTATACTTACTTGTTATTGGACCTTCCGGATCCGCTCAGCTAAATTCCCGCCACGCTGAGCTTACATGCATCTTTATTTCTTTTAGGCATAAAAAATAAACATAATTATTTAAACAATTAATTATAATTAACTAGCCGACCGGCCGTGTGAATTGAAATATACACCTGACGAATTCATAGATGCATATAGATATACGCTTGTCGCTGCTTTAAATATTTTTGCAGAATAGCACGACAGGCCATTTACTTGATGTCTACGGAGATGGGTTGAAAAAAAATTGGACCAATATACCTACCTCCTGGCAGCATCCAGATTCATAATCTACATGCTTTTTCTGAGTTCATAACCACAGAATGCAGCGGTCCTCGGAATTCAGCATACTCAAGTCCACCCAATGCCTGGACTAACAGTAGGTATATTAAATATCAGCACTCTTGCAAAATTTATAGCTTAGAACTAACTAAGGTGGTATATTTGCTACTTGTAATACAGAATCAGAATCAGAAGCCGGTAACATAATTGCATCTGTTAACTTTGTTATCAATTTAACCTCTGGTAAAGCGTTCGAGACACGGACGTGGACGCTCTCGCGAAATTCAATAATACTCGTACTAGAACAGAGAGGTCAGTCGCGTACTATCTACCGGGCCTACCCAACTATAATGAAATCATAGGCAAGGTACGAGTAAGCACAAACTTGATATCGAATGAAAATCTTTATTTTTTACATATTACACAGGTATAAATAATACTCATGTGAAAAGTCAAAACTCTACAACAGGATTCAGAAAGCAGGTTTGCAGCGAGAAGAACTGGCAAGAAACTCGGCACTTGCTCGTTTTCAAGGTATAGGATATGTATCAATGGTAAAATGACGAGCAAAAAATTTCGGGATTCAAATACAAAGTAAGTAGGTAGTTAATATTTCAATTTTCAGTACATTTATAAGTTTTTTCCCTTCCCTTTGTTCAAATAAGGAAAGGGCCTCTCACCTTTTTCCACGAGCGGCACAAAATATCGATTTCACAGAAACCTTCTCGGATAGCGAGCTGGCGTTGTTTTTCGTGTTATCAAACGTCGATTTTGAGATAAAGTGGGTCATGAACGATCTGCGATCATGACCCGTCGAGTGCGAAGGGTAGGAGGGCCGCGGAACAAGGTGAGGGCTCGGCGGGCCCAGGATGACCCACTTGTTGAATAAACCTTGTATATACATCACAACTTTTAATTATTATCGCCGGTGCACGAATACCGTTTGAAACAGTGATTTCAATCTTTGGTTTGGAACCAATTACATCCATGTGGTTCTTTTCACGTTTTCCGCAACTTGCTACAAAGTAAGTAATAAGTGAGTGTGAAAACGAGGGAATGAAATGATTGGTCAAGTGCGAATTAGGCTCGCGCACTGAGAGTTCCGTATAACTATCAAGACCAAATCCAATGAAAACACCTCTGCTAACCAAATTCGAAACGAGCAAAAACTCACGTTAGATTGTATGGTAGCCCCCCTTATATTTTAATTTAATTTTAAAGGGGGTGGGTACCACCCGTGCGCGAAAATTCAAATTATATTTAGACTTTCGCTAATAGTGTGCTGATTATACATAGTAGGCTTATGGCAATGAGTTTTGCGGGCACAATATTTATGCATCTACACGCTTTTAATAAAAACTCTGCTCAACAATATTCATTAACTTCATATTGGTTCCAGATAGCTTGAAATCTGGGAAACTGCAAAAAAATATCTTTCGGAACCAATATGAGGAGAGTGAGATTTTCGAGCAAAGTTTCTATGTAGTATTGGATCGCCGTGCTGAAGACTCATCGGTAACCCGACACTGGTCCTCAAAAAATCCAAAACCTCGAACATCGTCGTAAGGTTCTGTTGGTATTCTATAGAATATATTTCGTTATTTTCGAAGAGTGCGCTCAGGAACTATTTAATTTGGTTCACTCGTCATCTTTCATTTATTTATTTATTTATTTATTTAACACTTTATTTGTACACCACAAAACATAATACTATAACTAAGAAGTAAAAATTAATTAGTGCAAAAGGCGGCCTTATCGCTAGGTAGCGATCTCTGCCAGGCAACCTACAGATAAGGAAAATACAGAGGAACCCCGGACTGCAGGTGGTGCAACACTACAATATTTATACCTAAATTCAAATAAGACAATATTTATACCTAAATTCAAATAAGACAATATTTATACCTAAATTCAAATAAGACTTTTACCATAGAACGGCAAGGCATCGAAAAAGCTTCCACCCATACATAGTCGACGTACCAAAGATACCAGGGCGGATGGACGGAAGGACAGTAAAGCCTTAGTAATAGGGTCCCGTTTTTACCCTTCGGGTACGGAACCCTAAGGGTGATTGGGTGAAAAGGTGAAAATGTGCAAAGGGCGAATGAAGCGACCTCGGGCGGGGATTTCTAATTTGCGAGATTTTTTGGTGCGGATTTATATTTGCTCATTACTTCATTATTCCTTTTGTGCCACAGGGAAGCATTCAAAGAACAAAGACGAGTCTTTCTAAAACGCGACTCAAAATCAAAATAGTCAATCCTGGTTGTTGAACAAATCTGTGTTTGGCAAATTCTCTTTAATTTTAGAAACAAAGTTTCTTTTCGGACGGTATCGTGCAGGGGGCATGCGAAAAAAAATGGATTTTTTGCGTGACGAAAATCGCGTCATGAAAAAATCTACCAAAATCTAGAATGAAAGTTTCTCATACTATTCAATAGAATGGCCACGGATGCAATCACGTATAGATATTTGATACGACGAACTCGTTAGCACGAGCTAACTGGCGACAGTGCCATCTTTTTAGTGATGGGTGAAATTACATATGAAAATATGAAATGGAGTTTTGTCTCACGTCTTTTTTTGTAATAATTGTTCGTTAGGCGTCACAAAGAACAATGGTGCGGGCCCATACATCGCTTTCGGTCACGTTACGCTATTGCAACTATAAATGAAAAAATATTTTTTTGGTTGGACCTGCAAGCCTGAACTCAATGCTAAAAGATTTTTCTTACAAAAAAGTGGAGAAAAATTAATATTTATTTTCAAAATATTGTATCTGAGTATTATAACAACTGCGACCTCCGCCATGAAGCATCTGAGAGCATAGACAATACACTATATACTCTTTGATAAATACTTGTCACTTGTCCCAGAATTTGTCAATGTCGACAGTTAAGACCATGTAGCAATCATGTAGCTGTCGGACAATGTTGCGAGATGCCGGAATTAAAAAACTCCAATTGACTGAAAGAAAAATCTAATTGAGTTAATAAATTAATATTGAATTACAAAATCACAAATATTCAAACAGTTTATTCAAGTGAGACTGGCTCACACGGAAAAATAATATTCAGTTTTTCTCCAACGCAATGGAAACCCCTAAACTAATTTAATCTTTTTATGTAAATGTATTCGAATAAAATAAAATGCAAAAAAAGAACGATTGAAATCGACATTTATATTTATTATTAAAAAAAAAAGCAAGTGCCGAGTTTCTTGCCCGTTCTTCTCGGCGCAGTGCTACTTTCCGAACGAGGCGGTAGAGTCTTAACGTTCCGCAAGAGCCTGTAAGTTAGGCCTATGTGAAAGAATACAATTTTTGAATTTTGAATTTGAATTTTGACACAGTTATTATTGTCTTGTATTCTACAGTCTGATCTAAGAATTAACGTAGTACTTGAAAATAGGTTTTTCTTTAGTATAGTCTGTTACATATTGTTCTCGTATAAAAGTGGACCGATCATCAAAAAGATGGAGCATTAAAGTGGAAAAGTTTGGCATCCGGCAACACTAGCAGTCAGGAATGTGGAAACGGATCCTATCAGTATCAATTGAATTTCTTTAAATATTTTATTTTTTGACCCGTCCTTTACAATAACCGGTGATACCTTGAAAAAATTCTGTTATTTATTAGAATCGTCTTGTAATAAATATTACATCTAGACGCTAAACTTTATTTGTGTACATTTCTGCCCATGTTCTTTATTCATTGTTTAAAAATATAAACTGCATAAATGACAGGTATACCTACCTGCTATTTATGATTACGAACGGAACCGATCGCTGTCAAAGCCAAGAGTCGATTTTCATTAAATAACAACAATATTGCCAGGACAGTGGCTACAAATCATAAACCCTTGTAGTCACTCCATCCTTGAGCAGTACACAACATTCGATATCAGGCTGAATCTGAAATTGACACGCCACTCGGTGACAGAACCGGGTTGCGACTTGCGTGTCAATTTTGTGAGATGAGGCAGATAAGGAATGTTGTGTATCGCTCGAGGAAGGGTAACCACAGGCTTTATGATTTGTAGCCACTCTCCTGGCGATCAATAATTTGACGCATAAACGCTACAGGTTGCTAAGAATATTACCTGGACTGATTTCCCCACCATTTATTATCGCTATATCGATTTAGAATCGCTGATATCAAAATCAAAATGCATATTCTTTCATAGAAACTTACAGACACGAAATTGCAGACTGTAACGCCACGAACATAAAGCAGTTTTGTACCTTCTTATAACGTGAATAGCTAACCGGGCTAACGTTGTTTTGCTTTTATGGATACAAAAAATAGTTTGCAACTTACTCTCAGACCTGAAGCATACACAGAAAATTTTATTACAATCGGTAGAGTCATTTCGGAGGAGTTTGGTAACAATAATTGATTCGAGAATTGTATAGGTATATTAGACGGTCTGCACCGGCAAACGTTGTATTGCCATTTAAGGGTAAGAAATATATAATACCTATAACACTGATCTCCATAGTCAATAGAGTATATAAGTAGAATATACTCTTGATAGCTGACTGTCAAAGTAAAAATGATGACACTTGATTTTCGCCATTTTGGCGTTGATTGTTGCGTAACCTGGCGTGAGCGTCTATGGAACTAAAATCAAATGTCATTCAAAACGACGGTCCACTCTATGGTCCACTAGGTGTTAAGTCCATTGGTCCACTTCCAACAAATGTCAATTTAGTACCGTGGACGCTCGGGGGAGGCGCTTCAAATCGGCACAAAAAATGAACTGTCAAACGTATGGAATCACGAATCCAGAGATACATATTATCAGTGACCTATAACGACCTATTCTCAGACCAGCCAAACGTGCCCAAAACGTTCATAAGAATCGGTAGAGCTGTTTCTGAAGAGTTTGGTTATGGCACGAGAAAATTAGATTACTTAATTGTATTAATGTTTGTTAGTGTAGTGACACTCGTGTAACCGCATTTAATGTACTTTTACTCTCGTATATTGTCTCGTATATTGTCGTGTTTAAAAATATTTTGTTTTCCAACTTGTGAAAAATTGTCCAACCTTATAGACTATGGTAGTTACGTATAGGTACTAAATTGTCGTTACGTAAGTTACATGGACACCTGCTTTTAGTCTAAAGCTATCAGTTTTTATGACACGTTGTTATATTGCTAAGTCGGGGTTTAGCCTTTAAACGGCTTTCAGACACCTTGCATTAAGCTAAGTGTCCCTTGTGTTACCTCGTATATCTGTCTCTATATACACAATTTATATCTTTGTCTATACATCACTTATTTACGAGAATATTCCAGAGTATAAGAAAATATATTTACTAAATGATTTGTAGTCTTGAGGTGTTATCCTTATCCCTTTTTTTTTTTTATCGTGGGGAATCCTCATGGATACCCAGTCGCCCGGGGGAGCGGCTGGGTTATGCCGGACTCTTACCGGCTAAAACCCACGGTGTTTCCTCCACGCACCGTATGACGGGAACACGGGAACGCTTGCGCAAACCTCCGCGAACCCGCCGGTGCCCGGCCGCTTGCGCAGCCCCTCCACGAGGTGGAGCATGGAGCTCCCCTCCAACAGCAAGGCCCGCCAGAAACACCTAAGCCGGCCTTACCTCCTCGGCGCCCATCCGTAAGGCGACGGACCCCCCCCGGGACCGCCACCCAGGGGCCGTGGGCATGGGTAAGCCGATACCTGCGAAGCTTGCTCCTGCACTTCGCAAGCATCGACCTCCCATACCCCGCGGCGGATCTGATCTTTGGCTCCGCCGCAAACCACCAAACGGCCGCAGAGGACAGGGAGAACGGCAACGACACACTGACACTCCTCTTCCCCTGCGGCCCCGCCGCAGACGCATCTAACGGTGCGCCACCGTTTGGTCGCGGGAGATAGGGCGAGCGGCAACGACACACCGACACGCCTCTCCTCCCGCGACCTCTCCTGGCTGCAGGAGACAGAAAACTCTGTCCCCCGCATCCCTCTTGGACGCATCCAGAGCGGGCCCATCTCCAGGCCCACTCCGAGCGTCCCCTCCTGGATTCCTTTTGGCTTCACCGTGGGGCCTAACCACGGCTACTGAGCCCCCCCATCGCGACAAGATTGGAATCCATCGGGGGGGGGGGTTATCCTTATCCCTATTCCTATCCCTACTAATATTATAAATGCACAAAAGTAGAAAAGGGAACGGCAACACTAAACCCCGGGGAGATCCACGATTTACAAAAAACAAAATTCAAGCGGGCGGAGCCGCGGGCAACAGCTAGTTTTATTTAAAATTGCCTATACTTTATTATTTATTAAAAAATATGTCACAACATCGTTCTACACCGTTTTTTCCAATATTTTGTAATCAAAAACTCATCAAGATAGCGAGTTATGTGAGACGATAGAGATCGTTTTTTCAGTAATGTTTAGGCGCAACCTTTTCTTATTAAAACACTGAGGTCCGGGTCGACCAATTCGAGGGCCAAAATGGATGTTTCCATGTTGTTTTTACTCAGTATATATTGCGGTTTTATTGTTTGTAATAACACATCAACAACCACACAAAAGGCACGCTCTAATAATAATAATCCAGGGTTGAAATAATAGCTAGTTACTGACCACTAAGTAAACCTACACATGTATTTCTGCCCAGAGATAATGCATAGCAAGATTAATTTTATTTGTACGATTTTGTGGGCAGTTATCTACTATTTAGGTGTATCGAGATTAAAATTTTATTTAGTTTTCGCAAATATTAGACTAACACTTTGTAGGTTTATGGCAATGAGTTTTGCGAGCAAAATATTTATGTATCTACATGTTTTTAACCGACTTCAAAAAAGTAGGAGGTTCTCAATTCGATTTTTTAAATAAAAACTTTGCTCGAAAATTCCAATTGATTGGTTCCCAAAAGATCATTTTTTGCAGTTTTCCAGATTTGGAACTATCGGGAACGTAGCGAATTTTTGAGCGAAGTTTTCATTAAAACCATGTAAATTCATCGTTCGCTTTTAAGCCTACGATGTATAATTACAAATTGAAAATTAGGCTGTATAAAATTACTCATGTACCCTCGTTTATATAGATTTTCTCGGGACAATTTTTTTCGTGAATTTTGTATTACACCCGTCGTCCATAGATTTAGGTATGAGAGATGTATTTCTCATTGTACAGGTTCTGTCTGCCTCTGTACTCTGTACTGTTCACAGTTGTTATATATTTGTCTATCATCCGTCTAAATGGTGATCATAACTTGTCGCTACTCCAGTTATACGCGTTTGATTTTATAATATTTTACTCTGGATTTAATACACATAACAAAAGAAGGCCGTTACGCTTAGATCTGAAGTTCAAATGCCTTCCGTTCGACGGCATCGGAGGGAACAAAGGAATGTAATTACGCGTCACTAACACGCACGATGCTCTTTCCCTTCAGGCTAAGCTTGGTTTGTTTTATGGAATTTTAATGTATTAAGGTTGCATTGTTTTGTTACAAAAATTCCACTTTCTACATGAAATTAGGGCATCGTGATGGATTACCTATACTTGTAAGCCGAAAGTCTTAAAATGAGGCCACTTTTCGAATTTTTAGCAGAATTTTGTAGAACGGTTTTTATCAAAGTTTACACGAAGCGCATTTTGAAGTGGGAAGGTAAATTTTATGACCATCATTCATACAGTAACTAATAGTATATTCACTGTGTAAGCATACAGATACGTTAGGTTACTTCCTTATATTAAGCCACTATTCAAAGAAGTTTACTAAAAAACATTTCGTATGAGTAACTAAACAAAAATACGTGATCGTGTTTCTCGTGGGAAATACGCAACTTATGAGGCTTGTAAGCATATAAAGCATCCGCTTTTAACCCAGATGTTGCGCGGAATGTCGAATTAGTTTCGCTTCGTATTTCACAAAAAGTTATTCTATATTATATATCCCAGGGGCTCTGAGACTCTCTATACTCCGGTTGTACAGTATGGAGGGTATATCCAATAGGAGTGTGTTTCGTAAGGTTTTACGCCAAAAGAGCTGATCCCTACTTAGATCGCCTTGGTGGCCGTACGAGTACTAAACGGAATTACGGGTTTTCTCCCAGAATTAGAAGGGTTTGGCGATAGTGCACCACGCTGGCCAATAAGGGTTAGCAGGGAATGACACCTTTGGGAATAGTATCTAACTATCTTTTTTTTTTAGAGAAAACTCAGGCTTGCCAGACGTACCAGTAAGTTGCCAGATAAACGTACCATACGATGAATATAAAAAATCAGAGGTGTCTTGAAGTTGACCCCCGAATTCGAGAGAACACTGACAATACGAGTATAATCAGAGAGTATAATCACTAGTTAAGCCCGATCACGGCTCAAGAAAAAAATCGTATACAATTGAACAGAGAAATATGAAGTATTTTCCTGACGTGGGGAAGTTATATTAACTTTAGATCTCTAAAGTTTATCTCTCTTTAACTCTTTAAATTAAAGAACAGAAACAAAAAAACGCGAGCTAAAAACTTCGCTCGTTTGTAACGAATCCTTATAAAATGTCGCAATTTGCAAAAACTCCAACATTTTTAAAAAAGGAAAATTTATGAACTTATTGACTCAGCAGTGGAAACTGTGTGTAGGTCGGTAAGTATTGAGCAGGTTACCGTAATAGTCGTTTTTAGGGTTCCGTATACAAAGAATCAAAAAAGTAACCATATTAGGTAGGTACTAAGGCTCCGCCGTCCGTCCGTCTGTCCATCCGTCCGTCTGTCACCAGGCTGTATCTCTTGAACCGTGATGTTTAAACATTAGACATTTTCGACATAGATGATGTACCTACTTCTGTTAGCGCTATATCTACAAATACAAAAAAAAAATAGAATAAAATAAATATTCAGGGGAACTCCCATAAAAGGTGATATTTTGCTGGTCTTTGCTCCCTATTGACAACGGCAACAGCTAGACGCTTAAAATATTCACAGTATAAATAGTTCAATAAAAATAAAAAAAATATGAAAGGGGGGCTCCAATACAAAAAATGTGATTATTTGCTCGTTTTTTAATTTGATGGTGTTTAGTTTACTTTCATAATACTATTGAGATTTAGTCTTTATAGTACGGAACACTCAGTGCGCGAGCCCGACTCACACTTGACCATTTATTACTATTATCCAGTAAAAACGGTGAGGTCGACCGAGGTCGCCACTTGTAGCGAACAAAGAGCGGAAAACAGTAAAACTAATTTCAGTGATTTACTGTTTCGCAGAGCGTTTCATCTTGTGGAGTTACCCTTCCGAATCACATTAAGGCAGTTTGAGCGGCCGCCGCTCGCTCGCGACTACGGGCGGATAAATCTAAATCTGGAGCCGCAGCGCCTCCAATCCACTTTAATCCTCCTTTCACGCCTTTATCCCTATTGACACCTATAATACGATACAATATCTCAACTGACAAATACAAAACGCTTGTTTACGCAAGTTTATCTCCCAAATTGTTTCAGTTTGACAAAAGAAACATCTTGTCTAGCTCTTGTGATACAGAAGGAAATCAATCTATATGAGAGGGAAACTGCGGAAGTTGAAATGTTTCGCAAATCTATTCTTGAAACCTCCGCGCACTTGTAGCTCGATTGAAATGTAGAAAGGGAACTTTAACTTTGGTTTAACTTTGAATATTACGTAATTCGGAACACGTTTTTTAATTTTTTTTTTACTCTATACAAGTTAGTACTTGACTGCGATCTCACCTGGTGGTAAGTGATGATGCAGCTAAATATGTCATCGTATTAACTTGGAAGGGTAAGTAAATTCTTCCAAACGGTTTCTACACCACATCGCACTCGCTTGGCGGTGAATCTTTGCTGGTAGGGTGGTAACTAGCCACGTTCGAAGCTTCCCACCAGACTGCGCCAGGAAGGTTTTGAAATGGGATAGTTTATACGAATAAAGTAGTCTCTAGTCACTACGTAAACATATGAAAACATAGACTTTACATCCCGTGAGATCTTTAGTTTTCCTGGATTAAAAAATAACTTTATAAGTATCAGTGAACAAGTTTTTAAAATCTGAATAGCAACAAATTTTTCTACTATGCAATCATTGACACCTATAGTATAGACCCGGTGGACCGCACGAAAAAATGTCGCCAGTTTATGTGGGTCATTAGTACCAACAGTATAAGGCCACGCGGTAGTTCGGGCAGCGGCGCGGCGGCGGTATTTTGACAGATCATGTCGCTACTGTTTGCTTGTATGAAGAAGGTTTACGTAAAATGTTCGGATCGGCCTATCTTTATTATTTTTATCTATTTACGCGATGAAACCTTTTATAATATCCCTGTAAATTACCAAACAGTACACAATATTCTGTATAAAGGACGTGTGATTATTTTATCTTTTATATTACACTTACAAAAACATCTACGCTCGCGTTTTCTTTAAAAAATGTAAATGTTTACCTAGAAATATGTAACCTCTCAACCTGAGTGTAAGATGCCAACGGAACGAAGTAGGTACCAGTTTATCCCCGTATATTCTGAGCTGAGCCTCTCATCACGCGGGGTTAGGGGCCGCGGCGTATAATTTGATCGAATTCGTGTTCGGAGTGCCTACCTACATCTCACATTGGCTGTGATCTTAATCTGCCGTCTCGAGTAGGTTTTGAGTTTTGAGTAGGTAAATCATGATATTATAAATTCAGGCACGGAATACTTAATAGCACCTATCGGTACAGAAGGTTAACTCGGCAAGATGATTTAAAGAAATAGCGACTCCAGCGCTGACACAAAAAGTGCAATTCAGTTCGCAATAGCGCCTGACCACGCCTCCGGAAAGAACACGCAACAAACGCAAAGTTGTGGTCTCTTTCTTTCGCGTAAATTTATCGTATTCGACGTACTAGGGCTACCTCTTCGTCATCGGCGCACGCAGCGCGTGATATAGACCGTCCCGAATTAACGCGAGCAAAGTATTCGGCGCGTGGCGGCCGTCTGAAATTAGTACGTTGAGACGCCTAGTTGTAGTTTCTCGATCACGTGATAAGTGGACCTGAGGGCCTACCACCAGATTATTGTACTATTGTTTTGACATTTACATACAGCGTCAGTATGGAAATTTTAAAACAATATTACAATAATATTACTTTGGGTCACGGTGGTAGACCCCCTGGTCTGATTCAGGTTAAAAAAAAAATTATCGGGGATTTTAATGTTATGATCAAGACAGATAACTCTTTTCACGTTGCGTATAGCAACAAATGTTGCGTCGCGCATCCAATAAGAAAGGATATTTGAAAATTCAATAACTTTAGGCAACTTTAGGGGCAAAACCTGAGGTATAGGTCCTAATTAGCCTAACATACATTTTATTAAAATAAAATCGATAAAGATATATATCAAAGCATTCTATACAGCTTTGATAATATCTATTGGTACATCATAATATACTGCAATTTACTAGTCATTAAAAAGTATGGTCGTTTTATTGGGCTTTGTGTGGCTTAGGGTCGGATATAATCAAAGTTACTCTCTAATAGGTATTGTTACTGAAAGAGAATGTAGGTAGGTACTCCGATGTTCGTAGGTATGTGTTGTAAAGTTAACATGTTTATAGAGCGGTCCAACATCGTTTAAATGAGTTAAGCCTTCAGCCGTACCACCCGTAAATCACGGGGGGGTTCTAGGGTAGTTTGATCGGATTCCTGCTTTAAGCATATCGATATTGACTTAATCTGCGGCTTTAGACGTTTGACGACAGACATAAACTCGATGTTATGTTGAGTTATTAAACTGTGCAATCTCGAATAGGTATAATTGGCTACGTATGATTAACATGAATGTAAAACAACGTATTACCACAGTCAAATCATAATCTCGACCGCTTTTACGGACCACTTCTGGGAACGAGAGCGATTTTGAGGCTTTACTCTCGTTAAAGAGAATATATTGAATTTATTTTCGTCCTACTTTTACGAATACATTGGTGGATACGATATGCAGCGTTGCGGAAGAATATAACAGAAAAACGACGTTTTATTTAATTACTAAAAAACTAAGCCAGTTGTCAAAGAGCTGTTCTGATATTTTTTGGATATTAGTATTACACACATTAAAATGAAAATTACAATAACATCCATTGTAGTTTCTGATAAACATAAGAAAATGTTGAAATTTTGGAGCAAGTTGTCTAGAATTTTCTATCCAGAAAATTTAATCCAATTGTGTTTCTGCTTCACAGCAATTAGTTTTAAAGTAGTTTTTAAATTGCATCACTAAAATCACTTAAATAGCCGTCTACGCCGTTAAGAATATAATAGAGAAAAGGCATGAGGATAATTTCACGATGTGCATTGATTTTTAGTTTTTATTGATGATTTATTTTAAAAAAGTCAGAGATGTCTATTTGAGAATCGCACCGTTAACTTTAGGAGGCGGAGTATGTACCACTAAGTTAACACTACTATATATTTGCTAAACTGAAATGTATGCAAAGTTTGTGTGGTCCTTACACAAACAGTTTCCATAGATTTCGTCATTTAGACATCTCTCCTCAGTTTCGGAAAAGTCAAAACGGAGAAATCAGATTGTTTACTCAAACACAGCTCCGCTCTTCTCCGCTTTGGTGGAAACTGGGCCTTACGCGAAGAGCTTGGGTTGGGTTGGGTTACGAATTCTTGTCTCTGAATCACACATCAACAGCTGAATGGATTGAAATGTCCGACCGGATATAAATCCAATCTGTATACTTTTCCAGGTAACAATATGATGATGAAAGGAAAATGTGAAAAGTAAAATAGGTACGCTGCGAAATGGGGATTCCATAAACACCAAGCTACAACCAAAAACAATATTACTTTCTTTGTGACGTAGGTACCCAAAATTTTTGTGGCGCGCACCTATTACTTATACTAAATATTTTTGCCGTACGCATGAATATCATAATATATCATCATAGCCAGGTCTTATATTTTACGCATAAACTTAGTGAATATTTAGAGCGAATTTAGATACATAGCGTTCAAATTTAAAAGGAACTGCCTTTATTAACATTAAACTTTACAATTACAATAATAATATCTTGTTAAGTGGATAATATTCACGTTTCGAAGTAAAACATGGACGTTTTTGTAAAATTATGTTTATTTTTAAATGAAAATTTTCAGTAAACCGGTTCATATAAAATCACAACAAAGCAACTCTTGAATTAATGAACTTGTTTAATCACTAACGAATTTACTTTCACATTAAATTAGCTCCTAACAACAAAATGGCGTTCCGCAGCGCCGTCAATTCCGGAATTTCTGGATGGGTGCCTACTGTGCGTAGTACTTATTTGTTCGGCGAGTTTAGACGTTGATTAGACGACTCCGTTAAAATTGTTATTTGTGTAGGCAACTTTTGTTAATTGGAGCACTTCATTGATCGTCTGTATCAAAAGAAGGCCAGGAAGTTCGAATTCTGTTATAGGATTACATAATATAGAAAAACTGCGTTCTAATAGACATGCCCCCTGGCTATAACATGGCGGACGGCGCGATAAAATGTCGTCAGTTTAACGGTGCCGAAAATGTTTGTTTTGCCACCAACAGTATAAGGCTACGCTGTAGTTCGCTCAGCAGCTACCTGTAGAATTTTGACAGATTTTACTGTTTGCTTCTATAAAAAGATTTACCTACGTAAATCGTTCAAAACTCAAAAAAAACTCAATTCTCAAAATATCTTTATTTCACATAGGCCTAATATATAGGCTCTTGTAATAGGTCAGTCTGATATTTGTCACATTTGTATGGCGATAACTCGGATGCCCAAATCCTGAGGTTTCTTATCGATGGATATAGCACGTTAAGACCAATTAGGAACTTGCTGTAAAAAAGAAGATTGTTTTAAGGATTTAAAGAACGCGACATTATTTTCAAATTTTATTGTAAGCTCAAACTGATAATCCATAATAATAATTTAACAATCATAATTTGTTCAAACTATATTGATTTCAGTGAACGTTCAAAGACGGCAAGATCGTAGTTTATAAGAATCACGCAGGATTTATTTGTCTCTAACATATTTCCACCATTTACATTTTATCTCGATTAGCATTATAGTTCTTCACACTGTAAAGAGTAAATTTAATGTAACACAATTACATTCACAGCATGGTTACAAAGTAACAACTTTGCAACATACCTTGAATAGTGCTTTTATGAAACAAAGTATGATGGACATACATTTGTCATACTCTCTAATTTAAATGTCGCGCAAGGCAGACGCCCGGGGCTCTACCGGCGTGAATTTTTGGTTTTCAAAAAAAAGTAGCTATGTCTATTGTCTAGGGTATAATCTATATCATCAGCCAAATCTATATCGGTTTAATAGTTGCGGTGTGAAAGACTAATGGTCGTTTTCACCAACATTTTATGAGACGCCTAAGCCCTCAAGTGACAGTTCTTGTAAGTGAAAACTGTCACCTATCGGCTTAGGCGTTTCTTAAGAGTCCGCTCACCCACGATGTCTCCCATACATTCGTAATACCAAAATCATTTGTAATTCATGCAAATTTCGATCATGTTGTGGTGTTATTCGGGTTTATATAGTAATAATCTATGCTTCTGGCCATATCTGGTTCCGAAATACTTTTGTTAAACGAAATTGTAAACGAATTTAGTTTTGCTTATTTTTATGTCAAAGAGGACATATTTTCTGCTTATTTGTTTTGTAATAAAAACAACATTATCTCACGTCGCATTAGTTCAGGAGCACAGTTTTTATTGTCTAGCTAAAGAAAAACACCCGTTAATAAAGAAAGTTACAAGTTTTCATTATAAAAATTTTGATCAAAATTGATTATCATTTCGTTTTAAAGAAGTGTTTCCGAATCAAATATGGCCAGGAGGATAGATTATTACTATATTATGAACCCGAATAACACCACAACAACAACATGATCAAAATATGCACAAATTACAAATGATTTGGTATTTTGAATGAATCATAGTTACAGACATCGTAGTTCACAGGACTCTTAAAGTGTTAGTGAAAACGGGCATAACAATCATAGGTATAGACTTACTTTATTTAAAACTTTCGCCTTCATAATATTAGTGTGATGTTATACTTGTTTTAAATTTAAAAGTGAACAGGATATAAATGACATGAAAGTGTCCATATAATTAACATTTGAGTGCGATATGTGTTTGTGTGATATGAAAATGTTAGGAATGGGAGAATAACTACGAGTATATAGGTGTAGACGTGTTTCAGTAGAAATGAAATTGCACAATGCTTTAGTCTCGGGGGATATTTCTGTTTCAGCGAATCGTACTGTGTTGGTTATTATTTCATTTAATTTGCTGTCATTAATTATTACTATATATATAGCTACTCGTGCTGATTGGCCACTGACTCATTGATCACCTCTCCTGAACAATTTTGTATGGAAATTTTTTTTTTTACTAACCCTTTCGTATAAAAGAGAAAAATTCATTCGGAGGAAAAATACGGAGAGAGCTGATGATTGAGGATTTCGGAGACGGGTGAAGAGCACAGCCAAGGTATTGGGGATAGGTGGGGGGTGCTCGACCAAATGTCATTCGAAACGTCATGCAATTGGCAGTTAGCTGAAAAAAAATTCAAAATGGCGGAAAAAAGATGGCCGCCATACAAATTTCATCGGTGTCCATCTCGAAGAGTATAAAAGATGGAAGATTGGTTTCTTGACAAGAAGTGATCTGGACCCCATGGTCTATTCCATGGATAGAAAAAAAATCAAAATGGCGGAATTTATTTTTCCATAGAAAATGTATGGGGAATATTGAAGAGACCACGAGTTGTAAAACATTAAGTGCTTTGATGCGGTTTTTTGGAAGACTACCAGAAAAAAATATGGAATGAGGTGATGATTGAGGATTTTAAAGACAGTCAAGGAGCATGGGCAAGGTGTAGTTAGGTGGGGACTACTGAAACAAAAAATACTCGGAACTTCACGCAATTGGCAGTGAGCTGAAAAAAAAACCAAAATGGCGGATTCAAGATGGCCGCCATACCAATTTCGTGTTGTTCTGTCTCGGAAAGTATAAAAGATAAGAGAGTGGTTTCTTTGCAAAAGGTAATCATGATCTCAAGTACTACGGGATGCATGGAAAATAATTCACTGTGGCGGAATTTATCTTTTCATGGAAAATGTATATACTATGAGAAGAGATAATGATCTAGGATTTGGATGATGATTGAGGAGCACTGTCATGGTTTTAAAGATAGTTAAGGGCTGTTCGAACAAAAAATACGCTGAACCTCATCCGATGAGGTTCAGCGTAATTTTTTTTTCGAACTGCCCGTAACTATCTTTAAAACCATGACAGTGCTCCTTGGTAATGTGTTCAGCTCACTGCCAATCGGATTCCAATGGGCGATGGAGAAGACGGTGATACCTTTATGGGCGGGAAGACTGCACGCGGGCCACATGTGGCCCGCGCACACATATAGCTGCTCGTGCTGATTGGCCACTGACTCATTGATCACCTCTCCTGAACAATTTTGTATGAAAAAAATTTTTTTCACGTATGACTTCGTATAGAAGGGAAAAATTCATTAGGAACAAAAATATGGAGAGAGCTGATGATTGAGGATTTCGGAGACGAGTGAAGAGCACAGCCAAGGGTATTGCAGATAGGTGGGGGTCGCTCGACCAAATGTCATTTGAAATGTCATGCAATTGGCAGGGAGCTGAAAAAAAATTCAAAATGGCGGATTCAAAATGGCTGCCATCCGAATTTCGCCGATATCTCGGAAAGTATAAAAGATGGAAGAATGGTTTCTTGACAAGAGCTGATCAGGACTCAAAGGTCTATTCGATGGATAGAAAAAAAAATCGAAATGGCGGAATTTTTTTTTCCTTACAAAATGTATGGGGAATGTTGAAAAGACTAAAAGTTGGTAATTATGCAAGGTTGTGATGCGGTTTTTCGGAGAGTTACTAGAGAAAAATATGGAGAGAGCTGATGATTGAGGATTTCAGAGACGGGTGAAGAGCACAGCCAGGGTATCGAAGATAGGTGGGAGGTGCTCGACCAAATGTAACTCGAAACGACATCCAATTGGCAGTTAGCTGAAAAAAAATCAAAATGGCGGATTCAAGATGGCCGCCATACAAATTTCGTGTTGTTCTATCTCGGAAAGTATAAAAGATAAGAGAGTGATTTCTTTGCAAGACATAATTAGAATCTCAAGGTCTACGGGATGAATGAAAAAAATCAAAGAGGTTGAATTTATTTTTCCATGGAAAATGTGAATGCTACAATAAACAAGGCCTATGAAAAACTATGAAAAGTATGAGGAGAGATGATGGTCTACGATTTGGATGATGATTGAGGAGCACGGTCATGGATTAAAAGATAGTTAAGGGCTGTTTGAATAAAAAATACACTGAACCTCATCCGATGAGGTTCAGTGTATTTTTTATTCAAACAGCCCTTAACTATCTTTAAATCCATGACCGTGCTCCGAGGTAGTTCTTTTAGCCCATTGCCAATCGGATTCCAATTGGCGATGGAGATGACGGCGATTCTTTTATAGGTGAGAAGACAGCCCGCGGGCCACATGTGGCCCGCGCTCCCACGCGCCCTACTAGTTACAATATATATAGCTGCTTGTGCTGACTGACTCACTGATTGATCACCTCTCCTGAACAATTTTGTATGAAAAAATTTTTTTTCATTAACCATTTCGTATACACGGAAAAAAATCATTAAGAACAAAAATATGGAGAGAGCTGATGATTGAGGAATTCGAAGACGGGTGAAGAGCACGGGAAAGGTATTGAAGATAGGTGGGGGGTGCTCGACCAAATGTCATTTGAAACGTCATCCAATTGGCAGTAAGCTGAAAAACAATTCAAAATGGCGGATTCAAAATGGCTGCCATACGAAATTCGTCGATATCTCAGAAAGTATAAAAGATGGAAGAACGGTTTCTTAGGAAGAAGTGATCAGGACCCAAAGATCTATTCGATGGATAGATAAAAAAATCAAAATGGCGAAATTTATTTTTACATAGATAATGTATGGGGAATTTTAAAGGTATTTTTTATAGGCGGGAAGACAGCACGCGGGCCACATGTGGCCCGCGCATACACGCACCCTACTTGTTAATATATATATAGCTGCTTGTGCTGATTCACTGACTGATTGATCACCTCTCCTGAACAATTTTGTATGAAAAAATTTTTTGACCAAGACCATTTCGTATATAAGGGAAAAATTCATTCGGAGGAAAAATACGGAGAGAGCTGATGATTGAGGATATCGAAGACGGGTGAAGAGCACAGCCAAGGGTATTGGCGATAGGTGAGGGGTGCTCGACCAAATGTCATTTGAAATGTCATCCAATTGGCAGTAAGCTGAAAAAAAATTCAAAATGGCGGATTCAAAATGGCCGCCATATGAATATCGTCGATATCTCGGAAATTATAAAAGATAGAAGAGTGGTTTCTTAACAAGAACTGATCAAGACGAAAAGGTCTATTCGATGGCTAGAAAAAAAAATCCAATATGGCGAATTTTTTTTCCATAGAAAATTAAATGGGAAAAGATGACTGAGGATTGCGATACCTTTATAGGCGGGAAGACAGCACGCGGGCCACATGTGGCCCGCGCCCCCACGCGCCCTAATAGTTAATATATATATAGCTACTCGTGCTGATTCAACACTGACTGACTGACTGATTGATCACCTCTACTGAACAATTTTGTATGAAAAAATTTTTTTTCAAGGATGATGTCGTATAGAGGGAAAAAATTCATGAGGATAAAAATACGGAGAGAGCTGGTGATTGAGGATTTCAAAGACGGGTGAAGAGCACGGGTAAGGTATTGAAGATAGGTGGGGGGTGCTCGACCAAATGTCATTCGAAATGACATCCAATTGGCAGTTAGCTGAAAAAAAATTCAAAATGGCGGATTCAAAATGGCCGCCATACGAATATCGTCGATATCTTGGAAAGTATGTAAGATGGAAGAGTGGTTTCTTGACAAGAGGTGATCAGGACTCGAAGGTCTATTCGATGGATAGCACAAAAAAAAACAAAATGGCGGAATATATTTTTCCATAGAAAATGTATGGGGAATGTTGAAGAGACTAACAGTTGGTAATTATGCAAGGTTGTGATGCGGTTTTTCGGAGATTTACTAGAGAAAAATATGGAGAGAGCTGATGATTGAGGATTTCGGAGACGGGTGAAGAGCACAGCCAGGGTATCGAAGATAGGTGGGGGGTGCTCGACCAAATGTAACTCGAAACGTCATCCAATTGGCAGTTAGCTGAAAAAAAATTTAAAATGGCGGATTCAAGATGGCCGCCATACAAATTTCCTGTTTTTCTATCTCGGAAAGTATAAAAGATAAGAGAGTGGTTTCTTTGCAAGACGTGATTAGAATCTCAAGGTCTACGGGATGAATGAAAAAAATTCAAAGTGGTTGAATTTATTTTTCCATGGAAAATGTGAATGCTACAATAAACAAGGCCTATGAAAAACTATGAAAAGTATGAGAAGAGATGATGGTCTACATTTGGATGATGATTGAGGAGCACGGGCTGTTTCAATAAAAAATACACTGAACCTCATCGGATGAGGTTCAGTGTATTTTTTTATTCAAACAGCCCTTAACTATCTTTAAATCCATGATCGTGCTACGAGGTAATTCTTTTAGCCCACTGCCAATCGGATTCCAATTGGCGATGGAGATGACGATGTCACTCGAAACATCATACAATTGGCAGTTAGCTGAAAAAAAGTTCAAAATGGCGGATTCAAGATGGCCGCCATACAAACTTCATCGGTGTCCATCTCGAAAAGTATAAAAGATGGAAGAACGGTTTCTTGACAAGAAGTGATCAAGGACCCCAGTGTCTATTCGATGGAAAGAAAAAAAACAAAATTGCGGAATTTATTTTTCCATAGAAAATGTATGAGGAATATTGAAGAGACCACGAGTTGTAAAACATGCAGTGCTTTGATGGGGTTTCTTGGAAGACTACAAGAGAAAAATATGGAATGAGGTGATGATTGAGGATTTTAAAGACAGGCAAGGAGCATGGGCAAGGTATTATAGTTAGGTGGGGACTGCTGAAACAAAAAATACTCGGAACTTCAGGCAATTGGCAGTGAGCTGAAAAAAACCAAAATGGCGGATTCAAGATGGCCGCCAGACAAATTTCGTGTTGGCTTATCTCGGAAAGTATAAAAGATAAGAGAGTGGTTTCTTAGCAAGAGGTGATCAGGATCTCAAGTTCTACGGGATGCATGGAAAATAATTCACTGTGGCGGAATTTTCCATGGAAAATGTACATACTATGAGAAGAGACAATGATCTAGGATTTGGATGATGATTGAGGAGCACTGTCATGGTTTTAAAGATAGTTAAGGGCTGTTCGAACAAAAAGTACGCTGAACCTCATCCGATGAGGTTCAGCGTATTTTCTTCTTCGAACTGCCCGTAACTATCTTTAAAACCATGACAGTGCTCCTTGGTAATTTATTCAGCTCACTGCCAATCGGATTCCGGTTCATGGGCGATGGAGATGACGGCGATACCTTTATGGGCGCGAATACAGCACGCGGGCCACATGTGGCCCGCGCACACACGCGCGAAGAACTAGTTATCTATAAAGCTAGTCACGTATAGATATATCAATCTACGAAGACGCGCCCCACCTTGTCAAAATCGCTATGTTTCATTCTATCCGTATGGAGTTTGGCAGAGTGGGGCGCGTAGTGGTGGATTGAAATATCTATTCGTATAATTTAGTACGAGGCCACATAAAAGTTAATATTGGTACCAAAAGACGTATAAACTGAAGATTGTGGGTACTGGGTAATGGGTATAGCGTTGAAGAAGTTTCAAGGTACAAAGGAAATCCCGAAATATTGGAAAATGTAGAGACCACTTGAAATGGTTCTCTCACTTTGAAATTTCATCCTCCCGATCATCCCCATGTTTTTAAATATATATATTTTTTTTATTGCAATAAAGTTGGACCACAGCTTATTGTACAACAGACCAATTTTCATGTTGATAGTTTTAATAGTTATTGAAATAATCGAATGTGACAGACGGGCGGATGAACTTGCGCCATAGGGGTTTCATTTTTACCATTTAAGAGAATAACCCTAGATAATTGAGATACTTAACATTAAAATAGATATTTTTTTTCATAAGAATGTTGGTATAATTAAGTTGTTAACATAGGTAATATATGTGACCCTTTTATATTCTACCTTTTAAGGTTTATGAAAATTTAAACATACTTATCTCATTGAAACATATCTCATTCTCTACTATGTATGGAACATTATTTTAGCAAATTCGCTAAAACTTCCTGCCCGTTGAAATGGAGCATTTTATTACTTTGTCTATCGCACGCTTTTACTGGCATTTCATAGAAACCCACGAGCTCTGGCTTTTTGTAGGGAAACAAAGTGTTTCAGTGCAATACACTTTGTAACAGGCTAAGCGTAACCCGCCACGTTCCTCACATGTTCAAAGTTAACTTTCAGCTTTGCAATCATTTGCAATCTATCTTTTTAACCCACTTCAAAAAAAGGAGGAGGTTCTCAATTCGTTGGAATCTTTTTTTGTATGCAATTTTTGCTTTGAATATTTACGCATCTCTACTAAAATGAGTAAGTATGAAACAGCTTCAAAACACACAGTACAGTGTTTTGGACTGAGATACAGTGGAATATAGTTTTATGAGTAGGTATACCGTTTACCCGTCACTCAACAAATAATATTTTCCTCAGAAAATTTACAAATGACGCCAATATTTTAGACTTAGCTCTGTAATCTGATATCACATTAAAACCAAATTTTTAAAGGACTAAGTATACCTCGAGAGTATAAGAGTATACCCATTCCAATAAAAAGAATTTTGATCGGACTACTCTGTGAAAAGTTATGCATGATCATACGTAAAAAATATACGCGTTGACTTTAGAACCTTCTTCGTTTTTTGACGTCGGTTAAAAACTCTGTTACAGAACTAAGCACTAACCAATAACTAAGCAATAAAACAAAAACAAAACTAAGGGATACTTTGTAAGTCGGACGATTGTAACCTTTTTGTAAACAGTGCTAAATCATAAGTGTATTTTTCCTCGAGTTACAGCCACCCCGCAAGTACTCTTACCTACACGAGTTTAAATGTTACAATGTATTTCATTCAAACCGGAGTTGGATACGGAATAAAACAAGCATCAATGATATAATTACGTTCATGTTACGTGTCTGACCGTTTAATGTAACTAACTTTTTGGAAATCGTGTTGGAAATGAAAAAGATTACTTTTTCCCATCTATTTTATAGCGTTAAAATGTACAAAGTAACCTTTAATTGTCTATGTGACAAAGCCTGCTATTAGCGATGGCATTTTGGGGTACCTTAAATACCACCTTTTTCACAGGTCTGCAGCAGTTGACCAAAAATTAGGGATTTTTAGGGTTCATTAAAGAGGGCTCCACACCACAAACGTGATTTTTTTGCTCGTTTTTGAATTTGGTGGGCAGGGGTGTTTAGCTCAATACTATTAAGTTGGTCTTGATAGTACGGAACCCTCAGCGCGCGAGCCCGACTCTCACTTTACCAATTTTACTTGATCCTGATGAACACTAGTCTTAAATCTCTAGATATATATTATTATCTAATATTTATTCAGCAATCGCTCACATAACTACCTACATATTAATAAACACTTTAAACTCAGCGCAACTGAATTTCAATTAAATTTTCTCTTTTGTTAACTCGTGAAGAGTTCGTAAGAATACTTAACTACTCTATCTGAATTGATGAATCACTTTGGCGAATTCAGACGTTGATTAGCGGAATTGGCTGCCATATCGAACAACTTTTATTGCAGTTCGAGTTTTTTCCGAATCATTGGAGAGTATCGGGATTATAGAATTTTATTTTTGTAGTACCTAAGCTCTAATTTTCTTTTATTGTGTGGTTTACTACATACATTTATACGTCATACTCTTATTTTTGAAAATCTTCATGGCCAAGGCTAGATTTCTATAAAAGTTATCTCTTCTCATATATAGTCCAATCTAGACACAACCTGTTAGAGATCAGGCGCAGGACTGACGGTGTTCTAAGCCTACTAAACGTTTATTTATTTATTTATTTAAATGATACACCAACGGTCACTGTATAATCATTAATAAGAAATACAATATTTGTGTCAAGTGCGAGTACCGTAACCTTTACAGGTGTACACAGCATTACATAACAATTTGTCCGGTTAAAAAACAGTTCATTCTTTTAATATCGAGCTCTAAATGTTACAAAATATACAAGTCAATAACATAATTTACATTCAAACGTTTACAATGTTTATGTATTTATGTAATTGACACTCTAGACACGGCGAACCGCGCGAAAAAATATTGCCAGTTTATGGGAGTCATTAGTACCAACGGTATAAGGCCACGCGATAGTTCGGTCAGCGGCGGCAGCTGTATTTTGACAGTTGGCGCTTGGAGTTTACTTGTATGAAAAGATTTACGTAGATCGTTCGGATGTCCATATCTTGGAGTTCGTAATCAGTGATTATGTTATTTATGTAAGTTATTTATGTTTCTGTAAGTTATAGTTTATTCGTTCTAATTTTGTCGCGCGGCCGGTCGCGGCGTCGGTATTCTCAAAGGAGATCAAATGACGCCGACGTTTATACTTGTAACGACAAATTCTAAGCTAATGGACTTAGATATGACACAATATCTAAAACTCGTTACGTTCGGCGTAATTCGTAATTTTCGGCGCCGTTCGTTCGGCCGGTGTGTCGCTACACTAAGATTCATGGGGTAAAAGACCAACCATTTTCCGCCGCCCAAACTCCGGGCTGGTACTAAGAATTTCTAATACAAAAACCCAATACAATTTATTGGCCCGACTCGGGGATCGAACCCAGGATCTTGCAATCTGCAGTGTAGAAAATGCTCATCACTAGAACAAGTCGCATGTGTACGCGGCTATCCACATCATCGCACGAGATACTCGTATATAGACCTGAATGGTCCGTAACAACGCTGAAGTCAAATGGCAATCGCGCCGTATGAAAACCGTTGGGCTGTCAAATTTAGATGAGAATATTATTTGGTTCCCGGCTCAATATTGAGAAGACGCAAGGTTGAAGGAGATTAACCTATTCCGGCTTTGTTTATATAAAGAGAAAACGTACGAGTATATCTAAGAGGTGAGTTCTTAAAATGGGAAGTATGGCAGCTACTACGTACCAAGGAATAACTTTATATGTGGCAGCTACCGTAATGGTTATTGTAGGAAAAAAGTTCTGCCTTTATATTCGAAAAAAGAATACGCTTTTAGAAAATGAACCTTTTTTTCTCCCATTCTCGGAAACCGCTACGCTGTTTCAAACCAATAGATATTGGTGCCTAGTATTCACATTACACTTTAAAATCTATCTTGTATACAACAAGCGAAAAGAGAGAGATTTTAAAGTACACACGTTCATAAATGTGACCATTTTTAATTGGCACTGTGCACACTTTTATTAAGTTTTAAAAATATCATTTAAATACATATTAATAGTTTAATTTTTAATATCGGTCGTAATTTCTATGTAGATTAGAAACGTGATTGTCTGTCAATAAGTAACCGTACCGTCGTACGTTCTAACTTGCAAGTTGCATAGTTTGTTGAGTTCAACAAACTATGCAACTTGCAAGTTATTAGTAGTCAGATGTTATAGTAGTCTTTCTGGGAAGTTGGTTTGTTTGTTTGTAACTTTGTTGCGGCGGCGGATCACGTAGTTCCCTTGTTTGTTTAAATAGTTAGTGCATGAATATCTGTAATGCACAGTTGCATTTTCTATGTGCAAATCTGAAAATATAGAATAATTAAAAATCAAACGAACTTACCAAGTGAAGTTCGATTGTAATTATGCGAGCAACTTTTTTCGATGCAATTTTGATTTACGTTTTGTATATGCGGTCCCACGCATCAGCCTACAACACGGAATTTTAAATTTATTTTGATATTTTATTTATTGTTTTTTTTTTTTTTTTTTAATGTTGGCAACACTTTTTTTTTTTATAATGGCAACACTATCTCCCCACTCCTATCAATACTATATATAATTCCTCACGAACATTAACTCGTCATTTTGTTGATAGTTGATTCAAATTTTATATTTGTTTTGTGTATATACATACATATTTTAGGGTAGGGCATAATATTTAAATTTTATCATGAAAGCTTAATAATAATAATAATAATAATGTATTTATTTATTAAGGCACAAGAACCCATATACAAACAGTCAAATATATTTATAAATAAATATAGATAAAACGTTTTAAAACTTACCAACTAACTGAAGCGGTTAATAAACCTGCTTCAGATGTCACAAGCCACAGGTTGGTTAACTTTATTTTCGGTTTTTGTCCTGGTGAACAGACAGCCAAAAATTGAGTATCGGATTGGGCATGCTGTCACAAACGACTCGACACTTAATAGGGACGACACTTAATAGGGAGGGTGTGTATAAATTGCATCGAAAAAAGTTGCTCGCATAATTACAATCGAACTTCACTTGGTAAGTTCGTTTGATTTTTAATTATGCTTCGCAACTTTTTTCTTAGCAATTTTGATTTACGTTTTGTATGATGTTCAGAGGAACAAATATAAAATTTGTGACATTGGTTTGTTACATAAAACAAGCTTTTTCCAAATCAATATTTTTTATGAAGTAAACATGTTATAATAATAACATGTCATCTTATTATTTCGTTCATTCTAGAATGGATCGCGTAAAGTCTATACCTATATAGAATTTAGCAAAAGTAGATGGAGTTTGGCTCCAACTTGTAGTATTATTAATGACATTATTTTATTGCCCTGATGATATTGAAACAGGAAAAGGAGCTTTGAGACATAAGACTTTAAATATTTTTATACTATATTATTATTGAGTATATCAACGACGGCCGTCATTAGCCATAACAAGAAGTCTGTATAGCCGACACAAAAATTTTGTCAACGATATTATTTGTTTGTTTAATTGTTGCATGGCGTTTGCTTGAATATGCTTTTATCAAATACCGTTTTATTGTAAAGTTTTCTTAATAGGGTTAATAGTTAGGATGACAACTTTGTATCAGTTCTTATTTTTATGAAATCGAATAATCGTAGTTAGTTTCATGAATGGAATTGGTATATCTTTAATATATGTAGCTGGACAAACATAATTAAGGATGGCAATTTCAACAAGTGTTATTAGTGTTTATCACTATAATATAATATGTTTATCAAAACTATCGTATGGACCTTTTACAAGAGCCTGTATGTTAGGCCGATGAGAAATAAAGATATCTTGAATTTAAACCTAAATTTAGTTGAAACGTGTCAGGACGAGAAGTCTATTATATTTTAAATTTTGGCGGCGTAAAGGGTCGTTGTAAGCTAGTTTTAGTGCTTTAGTTCAAGTACCATAAAGACAATCACTCCCAAATCAATACGTCATGTGTTTTGGGTTCCCAATCCAAAGTTGTTGAAAAACAGAGACACGATTCGTAATTGAATTGAAATTATTGATATTGTTTAATTGTTTTATCTTCGAAAAGGTTTGCACTTTATGAGCAGTTTACAGATTATAGAGTAAGAGTCTTCTTCGAAAGAGTTTCCGGGTTGAGGTTCTCATGTGGCCATTGTTCAGAAAAGTAACCTAGAACAATATGAATATTCACAGATCATAGTGTATTTCGGTTGAGCTGGCCTGGACCTAAAAGCTCAACTATTAAAAAACCTCTTTATTCGAAAAACATCTAACATATTATAGTGAAAATAATAACAATAGTGCAGATTTGTGTGAATGAATTCTCACACATTTTATACCTTAATCCAAATCTTTGTCTTAATTAATAAATATTCGTTAAGAAAGTTTAAGACCACAGTAACAATTGTATTAATATGAGTGTATAATTATAATTATTTAAATTATTTTATAACTAGTTTTTGTAATTATCAAATTTTTCTGTCTGGTATAGACATCTTCAGATATTTTTTAAAAATAAGTAACCTTTCAAGAAGCCGAGTGTCCTGTGGTTACGAGGAATCCTAAAAGGAAATGTACAAAAATTAATTTCAATATCATAATATATGAGCAAGTTAATTTTTTAAGCAATGCAAACCGCGGCCGTAGGGACAAATATGAGTACAACATTAAAGCCGTTTGCTTTAAATACTTAAAATCACTATAAATAGCGGTAACGCATTAAATTTTTTTTTTTTTTTTTTAGGATTCCGTTAAGGCATCAACGTTCCAAACATCAATCATTTAACAGTCCGACAAGGCTCTCTTGGCACTTGAAGGAGGGCGCTGTTGCAAAACAAAGACAGCCATAAAAAATCTCCTCAATTTTACTTAAATTTTAGTTTTAAAATACTTAATAGTTAGCAAAAACAACATAACATACAATTGTGATATACTGACAGAGCGAACTATGAAACATTAGCACAAGATAGCGGCGTTAGTTCAGACTTTGGCCACGTGCCAAAATAGCTCTGTTGTACTGAATTTGTGACGCGCCGTCTTGTCGCAATGGGATCGGGGGTGCCTCGGCTGCGTTCGGCGGCGGTCGTAGTGCGCGAGCGATGGCAGCACCCTCGACCTGAGGCGCCGCTGTGGTAGCCGGTTTGCCGAGGGACACTCTGTGGCGCCCGCGAATTGTAGTGACAACTGACAGTAATGTGATTGATAATTTATAATGAATAAAAATTCCGAGATTAAAATCAGTGTGTCAATCAAAATTTTCAAAAAGCATGGTCTGCGAATTCCTATTCAGTGCCGTAAAAGTATTAGCTTCTATATTTTCTATATTTGCTGACTATCAATTATATTAGGACTCAAAGGAATGTTATATGTTTTAAGTTTCATACCATTGCCAGATTTTTCTGGTTATTTTATTAAAATGAGGGTACTTTATGCTTTATATTCGATTGATATAACGAATTGCGGTTGAATTGTGAAAATCTTAATGGAATATATTATGCAATAAGAATGTTAATATATTTAAGGTAAGAAAAGCCCATCCTTTCAGTTTAAGTCGCAAGAGGCAAAATTAATTTAAGTAACAATGACCGCACGCCTCAATATTATCCTATAAGGCGCCACAGCCAGATATATTTTCGTCAGAAATAAAAAAGGTGTAAACAAGTTGATGAAATCATAAAGGTGAATAAACACTTGATATTATTAAACAAATAATAAATCAGAATTATTTTATGGTGTTCTATTACACATAAGTAATTTAGTACTTGTACACATAAGTAATTTAGTACTTGTTGTAGTAAAATGGTGTACATGCAACGGAAGGAAAGTAAATTCGTAAATGTTTTTAGGGTAGTTGCATAAATAATATTGAATGACAATTTCACATTAGAAACGTCGTATTTCCGTTGCGATTGAGTGTCAATCAATAAACGATATGTCAGAAAATGTAGTTTGGTGTTATTACTTAGATGCTTTACTTAAAGTAAGCCACCATTTTGAAATTATTAGGTTCAAAAAATGTATACAGATTGTTTATGTTAAATCTTCTGATGCCATTACGTTCTATAAATATAATATATTAGATAAAGATTTAGAGAATTAGTGATGACTAAACGAATCGCTTTATTTTCAAGTACTTCTTATTTATTCTGGAAGTTTAATGCTTTTAGTCGTGATATTGGACAAAAATAAGCACTGTTCATTAAAACAGGCGTATTGTCTCAAGGAATATTCCCTTGATCCAAGATAATATATTGAAACCATTCGTAGTACAAGACCAAAACTTGTGAGAAAGAAACGTTATCGTCATATTGTGTACGATACCTCTTTTCGCGGTCTGGGTGTCTTCAGTGCGGCGCGGCGGCGACGGTGGCGGCGAGCGGTCGCGCGCCTTCAGCACGGCGCGGAACAGCCTCACTGTTATGCTGCAGGTGCGAAACAGACCGGCTCGTCGCTGCCCCTTGTTTGTCCATCACAAGATGATGCAGGTGTTTGAAGTTTAATGACCGTTAGATTTTGCTAGAAAGTGTCTATTAGTAAACACAATACTTATTGATCTACGACGGCCCTCTTTTATTATTATGGTTTTGGCGTGGTGCATGTAGCACAAAATATTGCACGTGTCATGCAGCTTTAATTACATAATATATAGTCATTTTTTATGTAGCTGCGAAGTTCTTGTGCAATCTGGTTCTGGGCCGAATAGTCTTATAACGTTTGGACACCGGTCCAAATTGATCCGCAATCGGCGGTGACTCGGTAACAGCTTACGGATGATCTGTGTTGAACGTGGCTTCGTTATGAGACCATCGAAGTATATTTAAGACACTGTCTTTAGTAAAATATTTCTGCTTACGATTTCTTTGATATCCTTATTGCTGATGCTTAACGCGGCTAAGGCGTTACCGAGTCGCTACAGAATTGTGAAGGTAAGAGCCCAGATTTTGGCAAGTACGCATCACTTTTAGGGATGGATACAACCCAGGTTATTAGTTGCTCGCATCCAGATGGCAGCCGATGATCGTGATCCACAGGTTTTGTCATACAGAATTGTGAAGGTAAGAGCCCAGATTTTGGCAAGTACGCATCACTTTTAGGGACGGATACAACCCAGGTTATTAGTTGCTCGCATCCAGATCGTGGCCGATGATCGTGATCCGCAGTATTACGAGAGACCATCTTGTTTCATCCGCGCACGTAAGTTGCGCCGCCGCGCGCGTAAGTGGCACCGCTGGCCCAATGCTGCCATCTGCCGTCTGCGTGACCGTAAACAAGGCACGCTAGTCATGGGCGACAACAGCAGGTTTTGTCATACATAATTATGAAGGTAAGAGCCCATATTTTTGGCAATTACGCATCATTTTTAGTGATGGATATAACTCACCCAGTGCCAGCCGCCTGTTTCTTTCCGTTTTTCCTCTTCTTCCCCATGTTCGTAGCGGTGATAAGATTTGAGCGGGTTTCTGTGATGTGCGTAGGCTTCAGCACGGAAACACGTAATGACGAGTTAATGTTCGTGAGGAATTATATATAGTATTGATAGGAGTGGGGAGATAGTGTTGCCATTATAAAAAAAAAAAGTGTTGCCAACATTAAAAAAAAAAAAAAAAAAACAATAAATAAAATATCAAAATAAATTTAAAATTCCGTGTTGTAGGCTGATGCGTGGGACCGCATATACAAAACGTAAATCAAAATTGCTAAGAAAAAAGTTGCGAAGCATAATTACAATCGAACTTCACTTGGTAAGTTCGTTTGATTTTTAATTATTCCATATTTTCAGATTTGCACATAGAAAATGCAACTGTGCATTACAGATATTCATGCACTAACTATTTAAACAAACAAGGGAACTACGTGATCCGCCGCCGCAACAAAGTTACAAACAAACAAACCAACTTCCCAGAAAGACTACTATAACATCTGACTACTAATAACTTGCAAGTTGCATAGTTTGTTGAACTCAACAAACTATGCAACTTGCAAGTTAGAACGTACGACGGTACGGTTACTTATTGACAGACAATCACGTTTCTAATCTACATAGAAATTACGACCGATATTAAAAATTAAACTATTAATATGTATTTAAATGATATTTTTAAAACTTAATAAAAGTGTGCACAGTGCCAATTAAAAATGGTCACATTTATGAACGTGTGTACTTTAAAATCTCTCTCTTTTCGCTTGTTGTATACAAGATAGATTTTAAAGTGTAATGTGAATACTAGGCACCAATATCTATTGGTTTGAAACAGCGTAGCGGTTTCCGAGAATGGGAGAAAAAAAGGTTCATTTTCTAAAAGCGTATTCTTTTTTCGAATATAAAGGCAGAACTTTTTTCCTACAATAACCATTACGGTAGCTGCCACATATAAAGTTATTCCTTGGTATGTAGTAGCTGCCATACTTCCCATTTTAAGAACTCACCTCTTAGATATACTCGTACGTTTTCTCTTTATATAAACAAAGCCGGAATAGGTTAATCTCCTTCAACCTTGCGTCTTCTCAATATTGAGCCGGGAACCAAATAATATTCTCATCTAAATTTGACAGCCCAACGGTTTTCATACGGCGCGATTGCCATTTGACTTCAGCGTTGTTACGGACCATTCAGGTCTATATACGAGTATCTCGTGCGATGATGTGGATAGCCGCGTACACATGCGACTTGTTCTAGTGATGAGCATTTTCTACACTGCAGATTGCAAGATCCTGGGTTCGATCCCCGAGTCGGGCCAATAAATTGTATTGGGTTTTTGTATTAGAAATTCTTAGTACCAGCCCGGAGTTTGGGCGGCGGAAAATGGTTGGTCTTTTACCCCATGAATCTTAGTGTAGCGACACACCGGCCGAACGAACGGCGCCGAAAATTACGAATTACGCCGAACGTAACGAGTTTTAGATATTGTGTCATATCTAAGTCCATTAGCTTAGAATTTGTCGTTACAAGTATAAACGTCGGCGTCATTTGATCTCCTTTGAGAATACCGACGCCGCGACCGGCCGCGCGACAAAATTAGAACGAATAAACTATAACTTACAGAAACATAAATAACTTACATAAATAACATAATCACTGATTACGAACTCCAAGATATGGACATCCGAACGATCTACGTAAATCTTTTCATACAAGTAAACTCCAAGCGCCAACTGTCAAAATACAGCTGCCGCCGCTGACCGAACTATCGCGTGGCCTTATACCGTTGGTACTAATGACTCCCATAAACTGGCAATATTTTTTCGCGCGGTTCGCCGTGTCTAGAGTGTCAATTACATAAATACATAAACATTGTAAACGTTTGAATGTAAATTATGTTATTGACTTGTATATTTTGTAACATTTAGAGCTCGATATTAAAAGAATGAACTGTTTTTTAACCGGACAAATTGTTATGTAATGCTGTGTACACCTGTAAAGGTTACGGTACTCGCACTTGACACAAATATTGTATTTCTTATTAATGATTATACAGTGACCGTTGGTGTATCATTTAAATAAATAAATAAATAAACGTTTAGTAGGCTTAGAACACCGTCAGTCCTGCGCCTGATCTCTAACAGGTTGTGTCTAGATTGGACTATATATGAGAAGAGATAACTTTTATAGAAATCTAGCCTTGGCCATGAAGATTTTCAAAAATAAGAGTATGACGTATAAATGTATGTAGTAAACCACACAATAAAAGAAAATTAGAGCTTAGGTACTACAAAAATAAAATTCTATAATCCCGATACTCTCCAATGATTCGGAAAAAACTCGAACTGCAATAAAAGTTGTTCGATATGGCAGCCAATTCCGCTAATCAACGTCTGAATTCGCCAAAGTGATTCATCAATTCAGATAGAGTAGTTAAGTATTCTTACGAACTCTTCACGAGTTAACAAAAGAGAAAATTTAATTGAAATTCAGTTGCGCTGAGTTTAAAGTGTTTATTAATATGTAGGTAGTTATGTGAGCGATTGCTGAATAAATATTAGATAATAATATATATCTAGAGATTTAAGACTAGTGTTCATCAGGATCAAGTAAAATTGGTAAAGTGAGAGTCGGGCTCGCGCGCTGAGGGTTCCGTACTATCAAGACCAACTTAATAGTATTGAGCTAAACACCCCTGCCCACCAAATTCAAAAACGAGCAAAAAAATCACGTTTGTGGTGTGGAGCCCTCTTTAATGAGCCCTAAAAATCCCTAATTTTTGGTCAACTGCTGCAGACCTGTGAAAAAGGTGGTATTTAAGGTACCCCAAAATGCCATCGCTAATAGCAGGCTTTGTCACATAGACAATTAAAGGTTACTTTGTACATTTTAACGCTATAAAATAGATGGGAAAAAGTAATCTTTTTCATTTCCAACACGATTTCCAAAAAGTTAGTTACATTAAACGGTCAGACACGTAACATGAACGTAATTATATCATTGATGCTTGTTTTATTCCGTATCCAACTCCGGTTTGAATGAAATACATTGTAACATTTAAACTCGTGTAGGTAAGAGTACTTGCGGGGTGGCTGTAACTCGAGGAAAAATACACTTATGATTTAGCACTGTTTACAAAAAGGTTACAATCGTCCGACTTACAAAGTATCCCTTAGTTTTGTTTTTGTTTTATTGCTTAGTTATTGGTTAGTGCTTAGTTCTGTAACAGAGTTTTTAACCGACGTCAAAAAACGAAGAAGGTTCTAAAGTCAACGCGTATATTTTTTACGTATGATCATGCATAACTTTTCACAGAGTAGTCCGATCAAAATTCTTTTTATTGGAATGGGTATACTCTTATACTCTCGAGGTATACTTAGTCCTTTAAAAATTTGGTTTTAATGTGATATCAGATTACAGAGCTAAGTCTAAAATATTGGCGTCATTTGTAAATTTTCTGAGGAAAATATTATTTGTTGAGTGACGGGTAAACGGTATACCTACTCATAAAACTATATTCCACTGTATCTCAGTCCAAAACACTGTACTGTGTGTTTTGAAGCTGTTTCATACTCATTTTAGTAGAGATGCGTAAATATTCAAAGCAAAAATTGCATACAAAAAAAGATTCCAACGAATTGAGAACCTCCTCCTTTTTTTGAAGTGGGTTAAAAAGATAGATTGCAAATGATTGCAAAGCTGAAAGTTAACTTTGAACATGTGAGGAACGTGGCGGGTTACGCTTAGCCTGTTACAAAGTGTATTGCACTGAAACACTTTGTTTCCCTACAAAAAGCCAGAGCTCGTGGGTTTCTATGAAATGCCAGTAAAAGCGTGCGGTAGACAAAGTAATAAAATGCTCCATTTCAACGGGCAGGAAGTTTTAGCGAATTTGCTAAAATAATGTTCCATACATAGTAGAGAATGAGATATGTTTCAATGAGATAAGTATGTTTAAATTTTCATAAACCTTAAAAGGTAGAATATAAAAGGGTCACATATATTACCTATGTTAACAACTTAATTATACCAACATTCTTATGAAAAAAAATATCTATTTTAATGTTAAGTATCTCAATTATCTAGGGTTATTCTCTTAAATGGTAAAAATGAAACCCCTATGGCGCAAGTTCATCCGCCCGTCTGTCACATTCGATTATTTCAATAACTATTAAAACTATCAACATGAAAATTGGTCTGTTGTACAATAAGCTGTGGTCCAACTTTATTGCAATAAAAAAAATATATATATTTAAAAACATGGGGATGATCGGGAGGATGAAATTTCAAAGTGAGAGAACCATTTCAAGTGGTCTCTACATTTTCCAATATTTCGGGATTTCCTTTGTACCTTGAAACTTCTTCAACGCTATACCCATTACCCAGTACCCACAATCTTCAGTTTATACGTCTTTTGGTACCAATATTAACTTTTATGTGGCCTCGTACTAAATTATACGAATAGATATTTCAATCCACCACTACGCGCCCCACTCTGCCAAACTCCATACGGATAGAATGAAACATAGCGATTTTGACAAGGTGGGGCGCGTCTTCGTAGATTGATATATCTATACGTGACTAGCTTTATAGATAATTAATGACAGCAAATTAAATGAAATAATAACCAACACAGTACGATTCGCTGAAACAGAAATATCCCCCGAGACTAAAGCATTGTGCAATTTCATTTCTACTGAAACACGTCTACACCTATATACTCGTAGTTATTCTCCCATTCCTAACATTTTCATATCACACAAACACATATCGCACTCAAATGTTAATTATATGGACACTTTCATGTCATTTATATCCTGTTCACTTTTAAATTTAAAACAAGTATAACATCACACTAATATTATGAAGGCGAAAGTTTTAAATAAAGTAAGTCTATACCTATGATTGTTATGCCCGTTTTCACTAACACTTTAAGAGTCCTGTGAACTACGATGTCTGTAACTATGATTCATTCAAAATACCAAATCATTTGTAATTTGTGCATATTTTGATCATGTTGTTGTTGTGGTGTTATTCGGGTTCATAATATAGTAATAATCTATCCTCCTGGCCATATTTGATTCGGAAACACTTCTTTAAAACGAAATGATAATCAATTTTGATCAAAATTTTTATAATGAAAACTTGTAACTTTCTTTATTAACGGGTGTTTTTCTTTAGCTAGACAATAAAAACTGTGCTCCTGAACTAATGCGACGTGAGATAATGTTGTTTTTATTACAAAACAAATAAGCAGAAAATATGTCCTCTTTGACATAAAAATAAGCAAAACTAAATTCGTTTACAATTTCGTTTAACAAAAGTATTTCGGAACCAGATATGGCCAGAAGCATAGATTATTACTATATAAACCCGAATAACACCACAACATGATCGAAATTTGCATGAATTACAAATGATTTTGGTATTACGAATGTATGGGAGACATCGTGGGTGAGCGGACTCTTAAGAAACGCCTAAGCCGATAGGTGACAGTTTTCACTTACAAGAACTGTCACTTGAGGGCTTAGGCGTCTCATAAAATGTTGGTGAAAACGACCATTAGTCTTTCACACCGCAACTATTAAACCGATATAGATTTGGCTGATGATATAGATTATACCCTAGACAATAGACATAGCTACTTTTTTTTGAAAACCAAAAATTCACGCGGGTAGAACCCCGGGCGTCTGCTTTGCGCGACATTTAAATTAGAGAGTATGACAAATGTATGTCCATCATACTTTGTTTCATAAAAGCACTATTCAAGGTATGTTGCAAAGTTGTTACTTTGTAACCATGCTGTGAATGTAATTGTGTTACATTAAATTTACTCTTTACAGTGTGAAGAACTATAATGCTAATCGAGATAAAATGTAAACGGTGGAAATGTGTTAGAGACAAATAAATCCTGCGTGATTCTTATAAACTACGATCTTGCCGTCTTTAAACGTTCACTGAAATCAATATAGTTTGAACAAATTATGATTGTTAATTATTATTATGGATTATCAGTTTGAGCTTACAATAAAATTTGAAAATAATGTCGCGTTCTTTAAATCCTTAAAACAATCTTCTTTTTTACAGCAAGTTCCTAATTGGTCTTAACGTGCTATATCCATCGATAAGAAACCTCAGGATATGGGCATCCGAGTTATCGCCATACAAATGTGACAAATATCAGACTGACCTATTACAAGAGCCTATATATTAGGCCTATGTGAAATAAAGATATTTTGAGAATTGAGTTTTTTTTGAGTTTTGAACGATTTACGTAGGTAAATCTTTTTATAGAAGCAAACAGTAAAATCTGTCAAAATTCTACAGGTAGCTGCTGAGCGAACTACAGCGTAGCCTTATACTGTTGGTGGCAAAACAAACATTTTCGGCACCGTTAAACTGACGACATTTTATCGCGCCGTCCGCCATGTTATAGCCAGGGGGCATGTCTATTAGAACGCAGTTTTTCTATATTATGTAATCCTATAACAGAATTCGAACTTCCTGGCCTTCTTTTGATACAGACGATCAATGAAGTGCTCCAATTAACAAAAGTTGCCTACACAAATAACAATTTTAACGGAGTCGTCTAATCAACGTCTAAACTCGCCGAACAAATAAGTACTACGCACAGTAGGCACCCATCCAGAAATTCCGGAATTGACGGCGCTGCGGAACGCCATTTTGTTGTTAGGAGCTAATTTAATGTGAAAGTAAATTCGTTAGTGATTAAACAAGTTCATTAATTCAAGAGTTGCTTTGTTGTGATTTTATATGAACCGGTTTACTGAAAATTTTCATTTAAAAATAAACATAATTTTACAAAAACGTCCATGTTTTACTTCGAAACGTGAATATTATCCACTTAACAAGATATTATTATTGTAATTGTAAAGTTTAATGTTAATAAAGGCAGTTCCTTTTAAATTTGAACGCTATGTATCTAAATTCGCTCTAAATATTCACTAAGTTTATGCGTAAAATATAAGACCTGGCTATGATGATATATTATGATATTCATGCGTACGGCAAAAATATTTAGTATAAGTAATAGGTGCGCGCCACAAAAATTTTGGGTACCTACGTCACAAAGAAAGTAATATTGTTTTTGGTTGTAGCTTGGTGTTTATGGAATCCCCATTTCGCAGCGTACCTATTTTACTTTTCACATTTTCCTTTCATCATCATATTGTTACCTGGAAAAGTATACAGATTGGATTTATATCCGGTCGGACATTTCAATCCATTCAGCTGTTGATGTGTGATTCAGAGACAAGAATTCGTAACCCAACCCAACCCAAGCTCTTCGCGTAAGGCCCAGTTTCCACCAAAGCGGAGAAGAGCGGAGCTGTGTTTGAGTAAACAATCTGATTTCTCCGTTTTGACTTTTCCGAAACTGAGGAGAGATGTCTAAATGACGAAATCTATGGAAACTGTTTGTGTAAGGACCACACAAACTTTGCATACATTTCAGTTTAGCAAATATATAGTAGTGTTAACTTAGTGGTACATACTCCGCCTCCTAAAGTTAACGGTGCGATTCTCAAATAGACATCTCTGACTTTTTTAAAATAAATCATCAATAAAAACTAAAAATCAATGCACATCGTGAAAAAATCCTCATGCTTTTTCTTTACCTATTATATTCTTAACGGCGTGGACGGCTATTTAAGCGATTTTAGTGATGTAATTTAAAAACTACTTTAAAACTAATTGCTGTGAAGCAGAAACACAAATGGATAAAATTTTCTCGATAGAAAATTCTAGACAAGTTGCTCCAAAATCTCAACCTTTTCTTGTTATTATCAGAAACTACAATGGATGTTATTGTAATTTTCATTTTAATGTGTGTAATACTAATATCCAAAAAATATCAGAACAGCTCTTTGACAACTGGCTTAGTTTTTTAGTAATTAAATAAAACGTCGTTTTTCTGTTATATTCTTCCGCAACGCTGCATATCGTATCCACCAATGTATTCGTAAAAGTAGGACGAAAATAAATTCAATATATTCTCTTTAACGAGAGTAAAGCCTCAAAATCGCTCTCGTTCCCAGAAGTGGTCCGTAAAAGCGGTCGAGATTATGATTTGACTGTGGTAATACGTTGTTTTACATTCATGTTAATCATACGTAGCCAATTATACCTACCTACTCGAGATTACACAGTTTAATAACTCAACATAACATCGAGTTTATGTCTGTCGTCAAACGTCTAAAGCCGCAGATTAAGTCGATATCGATATGCTCAAAGCAGAAATCCGATCAAACTACCCTAGAACCCCCCCGTGATTTACGGGTGGTACGGCTGAAGGCTTAACTCATTTAAACGATGTTGGACCGCTCTATAAACATAAATTTGTAAATCTATAAATTTGTATGGCGATAACTCGGATGCCCATATCCTGAGGTTTCTTATCGATGGATATAGCACGTTAAGACCAATTAGGAACTTGCTGTAAAAAAGAAGATTGTTTTAAGGATTTAAAGAACGCGACATTATTTTCAAATTTTATTGTAAGCTCAAACTGATAATCCATAATAATAATTAACAATCATAATTTGTTCAAACTATATTGATTTCAGTGAACGTTTAAAGACGGCAAGATCGTAGTTTATAAGAATCACGCAGGATTTATTTGTCTCTAACACATTTCCACCGTTTACATTTTATCTCGATTAGCATTATAGTTCTTCACACTGTAAAGAGTAAATTTAATGTAACACAATTACATTCACAGCATGGTTACAAAGTAACAACTTTGCAACATACCTTGAATAGTGCTTTTATGAAACAAAGTATGATGGACATACATTTGTCATACTCTCTAATTTAAATGTCGCGCAAAGCAGACGCCCGGGGTTCTACCCGCGTGAATTTTTGGTTTTCAAAAAAAAGTAGCTATGTCTATTGTCTAGGGTATAATCTATATCATCAGCCAAATCTATATCGGTTTAATAGTTGCGGTGTGAAAGACTAATGGTCGTTTTCACCAACATTTTATGAGACGCCTAAGCCCTCAAGTGACAGTTCTTGTAAGTGAAAACTGTCACCTATCGGCTTAGGCGTTTCTTAAGAGTCCGCTCACCCACGATGTCTCCCATACATTCGTAATACCAAAATCATTTGTAATTCATGCAAATTTCGATCATGTTGTGGTGTTATTCGGGTTTATATAGTAATAATCTATGCTTCTGGCCATATCTGGTTCCGAAATACTTTTGTTAAACGAAATTGTAAACGAATTTAGTTTTGCTTATTTTTATGTCAAAGAGGACATATTTTCTGCTTATTTGTTTTGTAATAAAAACAACATTATCTCACGTCGCATTAGTTCAGGAGCACAGTTTTTATTGTCTAGCTAAAGAAAAACACCCGTTAATAAAGAAAGTTACAAGTTTTCATTATAAAAATTTTGATCAAAATTGATTATCATTTCGTTTTAAAGAAGTGTTTCCGAATCAAATATGGCCAGGAGGATAGATTATTACTATATTATGAACCCGAATAACACCACAACAACAACATGATCAAAATATGCACAAATTACAAATGATTTGGTATTTTGAATGAATCATAGTTACAGACATCGTAGTTCACAGGACTCTTAAAGTGTTAGTGAAAACGGGCATAACAATCATAGGTATAGACTTACTTTATTTAAAACTTTCGCCTTCATAATATTAGTGTGATGTTATACTTGTTTTAAATTTAAAAGTGAACAGGATATAAATGACATGAAAGTGTCCATATAATTAACATTTGAGTGCGATATGTGTTTGTGTGATATGAAAATGTTAGGAATGGGAGAATAACTACGAGTATATAGGTGTAGACGTGTTTCAGTAGAAATGAAATTGCACAATGCTTTAGTCTCGGGGGATATTTCTGTTTCAGCGAATCGTACTGTGTTGGTTATTATTTCATTTAATTTGCTGTCATTAATTATCTATAAAGCTAGTCACGTATAGATATATCAATCTACGAAGACGCGCCCCACCTTGTCAAAATCGCTATGTTTCATTCTATCCGTATGGAGTTTGGCAGAGTGGGGCGCGTAGTGGTGGATTGAAATATCTATTCGTATAATTTAGTACGAGGCCACATAAAAGTTAATATTGGTACCAAAAGACGTATAAACTGAAGATTGTGGGTACTGGGTAATGGGTATAGCGTTGAAGAAGTTTCAAGGTACAAAGGAAATCCCGAAATATTGGAAAATGTAGAGACCACTTGAAATGGTTCTCTCACTTTGAAATTTCATCCTCCCGATCATCCCCATGTTTTTAAATATATATATTTTTTTTATTGCAATAAAGTTGGACCACAGCTTATTGTACAACAGACCAATTTTCATGTTGATAGTTTTAATAGTTATTGAAATAATCGAATGTGACAGACGGGCGGATGAACTTGCGCCATAGGGGTTTCATTTTTACCATTTAAGAGAATAACCCTAGATAATTGAGATACTTAACATTAAAATAGATATTTTTTTTCATAAGAATGTTGGTATAATTAAGTTGTTAACATAGGTAATATATGTGACCCTTTTATATTCTACCTTTTAAGGTTTATGAAAATTTAAACATACTTATCTCATTGAAACATATCTCATTCTCTACTATGTATGGAACATTATTTTAGCAAATTCGCTAAAACTTCCTGCCCGTTGAAATGGAGCATTTTATTACTTTGTCTATCGCACGCTTTTACTGGCATTTCATAGAAACCCACGAGCTCTGGCTTTTTGTAGGGAAACAAAGTGTTTCAGTGCAATACACTTTGTAACAGGCTAAGCGTAACCCGCCACGTTCCTCACATGTTCAAAGTTAACTTTCAGCTTTGCAATCATTTGCAATCTATCTTTTTAACCCACTTCAAAAAAAGGAGGAGGTTCTCAATTCGTTGGAATCTTTTTTTGTATGCAATTTTTGCTTTGAATATTTACGCATCTCTACTAAAATGAGTATGAAACAGCTTCAAAACACACAGTACAGTGTTTTGGACTGAGATACAGTGGAATATAGTTTTATGAGTAGGTATACCGTTTACCCGTCACTCAACAAATAATATTTTCCTCAGAAAATTTACAAATGACGCCAATATTTTAGACTTAGCTCTGTAATCTGATATCACATTAAAACCAAATTTTTAAAGGACTAAGTATACCTCGAGAGTATAAGAGTATACCCATTCCAATAAAAAGAATTTTGATCGGACTACTCTGTGAAAAGTTATGCATGATCATACGTAAAAAATATACGCGTTGACTTTAGAACCTTCTTCGTTTTTTGACGTCGGTTAAAAACTCTGTTACAGAACTAAGCACTAACCAATAACTAAGCAATAAAACAAAAACAAAACTAAGGGATACTTTGTAAGTCGGACGATTGTAACCTTTTTGTAAACAGTGCTAAATCATAAGTGTATTTTTCCTCGAGTTACAGCCACCCCGCAAGTACTCTTACCTACACGAGTTTAAATGTTACAATGTATTTCATTCAAACCGGAGTTGGATACGGAATAAAACAAGCATCAATGATATAATTACGTTCATGTTACGTGTCTGACCGTTTAATGTAACTAACTTTTTGGAAATCGTGTTGGAAATGAAAAAGATTACTTTTTCCCATCTATTTTATAGCGTTAAAATGTACAAAGTAACCTTTAATTGTCTATGTGACAAAGCCTGCTATTAGCGATGGCATTTTGGGGTACCTTAAATACCACCTTTTTCACAGGTCTGCAGCAGTTGACCAAAAATTAGGGATTTTTAGGGTTCATTAAAGAGGGCTCCACACCACAAACGTGATTTTTTTGCTCGTTTTTGAATTTGGTGGGCAGGGGTGTTTAGCTCAATACTATTAAGTTGGTCTTGATAGTACGGAACCCTCAGCGCGCGAGCCCGACTCTCACTTTACCAATTTTACTTGATCCTGATGAACACTAGTCTTAAATCTCTAGATATATATTATTATCTAATATTTATTCAGCAATCGCTCACATAACTACCTACATATTAATAAACACTTTAAACTCAGCGCAACTGAATTTCAATTAAATTTTCTCTTTTGTTAACTCGTGAAGAGTTCGTAAGAATACTTAACTACTCTATCTGAATTGATGAATCACTTTGGCGAATTCAGACGTTGATTAGCGGAATTGGCTGCCATATCGAACAACTTTTATTGCAGTTCGAGTTTTTTCCGAATCATTGGAGAGTATCGGGATTATAGAATTTTATTTTTGTAGTACCTAAGCTCTAATTTTCTTTTATTGTGTGGTTTACTACATACATTTATACGTCATACTCTTATTTTTGAAAATCTTCATGGCCAAGGCTAGATTTCTATAAAAGTTATCTCTTCTCATATATAGTCCAATCTAGACACAACCTGTTAGAGATCAGGCGCAGGACTGACGGTGTTCTAAGCCTACTAAACGTTTATTTATTTATTTATTTATTTAAATGATACACCAACGGTCACTGTATAATCATTAATAAGAAATACAATATTTGTGTCAAGTGCGAGTACCGTAACCTTTACAGGTGTACACAGCATTACATAACAATTTGTCCGGTTAAAAAACAGTTCATTCTTTTAATATCGAGCTCTAAATGTTACAAAATATACAAGTCAATAACATAATTTACATTCAAACGTTTACAATGTTTATGTATTTATGTAATTGACACTCTAGACACGGCGAACCGCGCGAAAAAATATTGCCAGTTTATGGGAGTCATTAGTACCAACGGTATAAGGCCACGCGATAGTTCGGTCAGCGGCGGCAGCTGTATTTTGACAGTTGGCGCTTGGAGTTTACTTGTATGAAAAGATTTACGTAGATCGTTCGGATGTCCATATCTTGGAGTTCGTAATCAGTGATTATGTTATTTATGTAAGTTATTTATGTTTCTGTAAGTTATAGTTTATTCGTTCTAATTTTGTCGCGCGGCCGGTCGCGGCGTCGGTATTCTCAAAGGAGATCAAATGACGCCGACGTTTATACTTGTAACGACAAATTCTAAGCTAATGGACTTAGATATGACACAATATCTAAAACTCGTTACGTTCGGCGTAATTCGTAATTTTCGGCGCCGTTCGTTCGGCCGGTGTGTCGCTACACTAAGATTCATGGGGTAAAAGACCAACCATTTTCCGCCGCCCAAACTCCGGGCTGGTACTAAGAATTTCTAATACAAAAACCCAATACAATTTATTGGCCCGACTCGGGGATCGAACCCAGGATCTTGCAATCTGCAGTGTAGAAAATGCTCATCACTAGAACAAGTCGCATGTGTACGCGGCTATCCACATCATCGCACGAGATACTCGTATATAGACCTGAATGGTCCGTAACAACGCTGAAGTCAAATGGCAATCGCGCCGTATGAAAACCGTTGGGCTGTCAAATTTAGATGAGAATATTATTTGGTTCCCGGCTCAATATTGAGAAGACGCAAGGTTGAAGGAGATTAACCTATTCCGGCTTTGTTTATATAAAGAGAAAACGTACGAGTATATCTAAGAGGTGAGTTCTTAAAATGGGAAGTATGGCAGCTACTACATACCAAGGAATAACTTTATATGTGGCAGCTACCGTAATGGTTATTGTAGGAAAAAAGTTCTGCCTTTATATTCGAAAAAAGAATACGCTTTTAGAAAATGAACCTTTTTTTCTCCCATTCTCGGAAACCGCTACGCTGTTTCAAACCAATAGATATTGGTGCCTAGTATTCACATTACACTTTAAAATCTATCTTGTATACAACAAGCGAAAAGAGAGAGATTTTAAAGTACACACGTTCATAAATGTGACCATTTTTAATTGGCACTGTGCACACTTTTATTAAGTTTTAAAAATATCATTTAAATACATATTAATAGTTTAATTTTTAATATCGGTCGTAATTTCTATGTAGATTAGAAACGTGATTGTCTGTCAATAAGTAACCGTACCGTCGTACGTTCTAACTTGCAAGTTGCATAGTTTGTTGAGTTCAACAAACTATGCAACTTGCAAGTTATTAGTAGTCAGATGTTATAGTAGTCTTTCTGGGAAGTTGGTTTGTTTGTTTGTAACTTTGTTGCGGCGGCGGATCACGTAGTTCCCTTGTTTGTTTAAATAGTTAGTGCATGAATATCTGTAATGCACAGTTGCATTTTCTATGTGCAAATCTGAAAATATAGAATAATGAAGTCTTTTCTGGCATCTTTATAGATGAAGAAAGCACAAAACATATTTAAATCTGTTGTATACGGATAACAAAAATAATTAAAAAATATATTTTATAGATTTCTTCACTATTGAAGTGTATATGTATGACACAATCACCCGCGGAAGGATGGCAGTAATTTTGTAAACACCTTATATATGAAGTATATAAAAAACCTATTTTAGAACACTTGGGTTTCTAAGAGCAATTTAACGATACGTGTTTGAACTGCCAAAATAGATTGAGCCGTTTGAAAAATTCGAAGTAATAAAGAACAAACATTAATATCTCGTCTATTTTGTACACACATACAAATGTATATTACATACAAAATACACGAGATACTAACTTGGCGATCGAAATAAATATAACACGCAAATATCACGCCCACAAGGTTTTGTCGTATTGTAAAAATAAGATAATAAAGTGATCGTTATAACATTATGAAAAACGCGAAGGAATGTCTGAGTAAATGGATGATTAAAGGGAAAATGAGGATGCATAGCACTTTCCTATCCCCATGGGAAATTCATTTGAGTAGCTCACTCATTCCAGTTGATATGTACACTACCTTTCGCGTCTTTGATGCGGGATTAATAAAATCTATTTGCTATTTTGTCATCATGATTATGCATTGTGTCCATGTCGGAATTATGTGGTATTTAAAATATTCTTGCTGCCGATTAGAGAGTTCTATCAAACAGTTATTTCGTAGATCAGTTGGTATATTTGAAAACAATTTTAGTGGTGCTATGAATGTATTTTTTTATGACACAAAAGTATCTCATAAATGACCCTCATACTGTTATCCAACATTTAAATACCTAAGGATATATGACAATTTTAGCAAAGTTATACTAAAATTACATCTTAAGAGTCTTTCAGTTTTCCTATTGCTGTCGGTGCACATATTGTTTAAGTTGCAATTTGCTTAATTTAATTTTAAAATGGTCTGTTTTTTTTTTTAACTAGTACCTAGTTTATATTAGACAATTAAGTTTTACTCTGCAAATGTTAAAAAAACAAGAGCAGTATTTTCTTTAGCGCTGGTAAATCAGTACCTTCTGCTACTGCAAACATTGAATTTACCCTAAGTATAAAATTTCATTGCAAAAAGTGAATAAGTGTCGTAATACACATAATATTACAATATCTGAAGTGATATCTCTTAAAAACTTGGTTGATATAAACTTCACGGCCCTTAACAGCCTTTAAAGAGTCTTAAGTACAACATCAATCATTTCAATGTCTACCCCTAAATTTCCTGATGCCTACAATCACAAGGTTGGTTTTATGTATTTTGAAAGTAAATTCAATGAGATTAATGTTTTATTCTATCAATATAGGGTTACTTTATTTATTTATAACTAATATGTAGGAACTGTGGACTTTTATAGGATAAAAAGTAGCCTATGTGTTTATTCAGGCTATAAATTATCTTAATTTAAACTGAGTTAAATTAGTAGAGTAGCTGTGACGAGAATGACTATGAAATATCTAAATATTTACATTCCCAACTGCAAATTTTGTTATAGCACCATTTCGAAACGCGCCGACCTTTTGAGATTTTTTGTGAAAAATTGGACAGGCGTGTTGTGTAAACATTCAGGGACACAATAAACAAAATTATAAAGGACGACAAAGAGCGAAAATAGATGTCAACAAATTTTTATATTAAACCTTTGAAAGTTAAAAGAGTTGAACCTCGACAATTTGTCAAACAAGCGACCTATTTGTATTGTACATTTGGCTTTGTTCACGGTTAGGGACCAGAAATTGAATTTAAAGTTTTATACTGTGCCCTCGCAATTTTTTTCTATGCAAACGAATTTGTTTATCGCGAATATAAATATAAAATATCATCAATTATCATCATCTTCAGCTTTTGCTTGTAATGAGTTATAGAACACTCCTTTAAATTATCGCAAGTACTACTGAAAAATCGTTTCGAGCATGTGGGTAACTTATAGTCAAAATTAGTTTAAAAGCTGAGTTGTGAATGTCAATCATAAATAAACTAACACACGGCCCTCAATAATAGTACTAAAAAGGTCATCTTTAATATCAGTCCAAAACAAATAAAAGAAAATAGACTTCATCAAAATCAAGGCCTCTGAACTACGAGCATAATATCAGAGAAAGAGTGAGTACAAAACAACAAAAAATATACCTGTCTCGAGATTTTAGGGACTCGACATATTTCTATAAGGAAACTTATTTAAGCGAACAAGCCGACCTTTTCAACTGAGAGTGATGTTTGGCTATTTATAGACTCCGCTTGTGGAAAAAATATTCTTAGATATATCCAAAAAAATCTCTTTCCTGACCTATGGAAGGAAATCATGATACTACCTAATATGTTTTCCTATGACCTTCTTATTGGCTATAAGTTGCCTGTAAAATATGCCTACACTAAATATTATACAATTTAATGTCAATTTATTAAAATACTCATTTTGTTAGAAATTTTTGAATTTCTTATCTACTTACCCACATGTTGAAGGTTTTAAAGATGAAAAAAAGATGTGTTTTATAACCGATATCGAACCGTAAGCATCTAATGCAACTCAGCATCTCGTACTACATTTATTTGAAAACTAGCTGACCCAGCAAACATTGTTTTTCCATAAGGGATATAACAAATAGCTTACGACCTATTCTCAGAACCGAACCGAACAGACACAGAAAATTTTATAGCTATCGATCAAGCTGTTACGGAGGGTTTTTTAACCGACTTCAAAAAAAGGAGGAGGTTCTCAATTCGTCGGCATCTTTTTTATTTTTTTATTTTTTATGTATGTTCACAGATTACTTCAAGACGTGTAAACCGATTTGGAAAATTCTTTTTTTGTTTGAAAGGGTATACTTACACCAATTCGAAGTCGGGCAATTCGTACTATCATAGTCCTTCATATTAATCGCCCGACTTCGAATTGGTGTAACTTAATTGAAAAATTATTTCACTCTTTGTAGTGGCATTTGAAGTCGGTTTTTTTTAAAAGAATTTTCCATTTTATTAACAAAAATTGTCACTAGATTGATATTATTGACGCATGATGTCGTGATGAAAAACTTGTGCGAGCAAATTCAATATCAATTTTCGATATTCGAGAGTCGCTTTAGAAAGCTGCTGGATTTTGGATCCAGCAGCGTAAGACCGTGAAGGATTGAGATCCTTACAGAAAATCAAAGCCCAGAAATAATGCTAGTTCATTTTCTGTAGAACCAAAAATGAGCAATCTATAGTTAATAGATTTGATTTATTTAATTTGTTCACGCTGCCACGTTTCCGCGCTGCGGCTACAAAAAAGAAGAAACAGCTTTATTGAAATTGAAAAACGTTTTCTTTTCTGCAGTTATTTTAACATTATTTGAGGAAGCTTATAAAACGAAGCATTGAAAAAGATACTGCTGAGGAAATAAATATTTAGTTTTTATAATGAGATTGCGTGTTTTTATCTAAGAATCATAAATCTCAGCTCATTATAGATCTTGTTAAAAACAAGTGGTTTATTTTTATGTTATGCATAATGTCATATGAAATGTATGAAATCACGAATTCTATAAAATTCGTATAAAATCTATAGAAATCCTAAAATCGGCTAGAAATGTGTGTAATAAATTACGTTATACACATTTCCTAGGTATTGTATACAATTTTTAAACGGCGATAGGAAATGTATAAAAGATGAGAGCAGGGGAGTGGTGTGTCCTGTCTATGAAATGTGTTTATTAATTGATGTTAAAATTGTCATTTTACACAATATTTCCTAAATAATAAACGAATTTTATACACTTCCTAAGAATAGCATCCATTTTCTAGAAAAAAACCAAGATCTAAACGGAGCAAAATAAACAATCTGTACAAATTTCGCACTATACGTTGATGCGTGTACTCATTTTGTGTACATATACATATATAACATATAGATATTCTACAATAATAATTATATTTTCCAGGTATGTGCATTCATGGAATAATTGATGCGGGTGAGCGGGATTCATTCATCCCATTTGATGCATTGTCTAGCAACTATGCGACAGGTTGCGAGGTGCTGCTGCCGACTGTCGATACGGGAACTGAAGCAATCTGATTAATGTGATTCATTTGTATGCATATTACGTTCATAATGTACTTACCTACTTAACAGTTTGTATGTGTGTATGTTAAATAAATAAAATAAAATAAAAATGAAATAAAAATAAAAATAGCCTTTATTTGGAAAGCAGTTGAGACAAGTCATACAAATTTCGTTATGTTTTATTCCTTGCAAAATGTGTTTAAAGTACAGTCAAAGAATTGCAATTTAAAATGATCCATAGTTATAAAATGTCCATAGTTATAAAATGTCTCTAGTTTCGAATTGCCTATTGGCAAAGGCCTCCTCTAGCTGTTTCCACTGTGTCCTGTCGTGTGCAACCCTGCGCCAATTTGGTCCCGCAGTCTGTCTTATCTCATCTTCCCATCTCCTGAATGGTCTGCCTCTGTTTCTCTTGGCATCCCGCGGGTACCAGTTTGTCACAATTGTGCTCCACTTTGCTTGTTTGTCCCTCTGAGAATGTCCAGCCCATCTCCATTTTTGCGAGTCAATTTTGTTTAGAATGTCCGTAACCTTTGTCTTTCTCCTAATGTCATAGCCTCTGAGACGATCTTTGAGTTTGCCATAGCTCTCTGACACTTGGCTAGTTTTGTTCTATGACTTACGTTCAAGGCCCAGGTTTCACAACCGTAAGTCAAACAGGGTAGAATGCAAGTATTGAATACTCTACTTTTTATTTTGTGTGTATGTTTGTTATTCATAAACATATTCTTTATTCTGTGGTCCTTCACGCCGAGTCTACTACCGAAGTGCATATACATTATACCCTGAATTAATAAATTAGTGATTGTTCAAAACCTGAGACAAATTTGTCAAGATTTAGTTTTACGAGATTATTCGATAGTATGTGGGTGGGTAATCTTTGTATCTAATTAACTGTTTTTACTACAAAATCGCCGTTTATCTCGGGAAAATATAAAAATCCCCAGGGATCTTGTTCTTTTTCGTTTATATGTAACGGGCTATTGGTGTCTTGTATCACTACGAACATACAACACTGACGAGTTAAAGGAATGTATCGAGATATATGAGCTAGAATTACATATTATAGACATACACAAAAGGTGTGTCTGAAATTAACAAAAAAATAAAATCAAAGCGGTCGTAGTCGCGGGAAAATAGTATAATCCATTGTGCAATATTCTCGTAGCACTATGCCTAGCGGCCTCGTAGCAGCCTCGTAGCCGTGTAGCGGTGTTGCGGCGTAGCGCGACAATATTGTGTTGAATAGAAGGAGATAAATCCAACTGCTTTACAAAGTAGAAACGTTTTAGATTGTGGTCTGCCTGAAACGACGTCTAGTGGTTTGCCTGAAATTGGCCACTTGTATAAAGCCGATTTTGAGATAGACCCCGGGACCGTAACTGTGACTTGTGGAAATATCCAACATCCATATTATATACTAAGTAATGCACAAACTCCTAAAATGTGAGTTTGTTGAGTTGTTTATTAATTTTTCAATCATGCTACAAGCATAACGAAGCAACGGATCAATGTAATTTTTTGGCACATAGTTAAAAGCGCAGAGTGACACAGGCTTTACTTTTTAGTCCGGAAAAATCAATGATTCTCACGGGATTGGCGAAAAATCAAAAATTTCGCAGGCAAAGCCTGAGTTTTGTGTCCCACATCTTCTACAGTGAAAGTGCCACTCGCAACTTGGAGCCTCTTTCTTTTTAATTCTTTAATTGTCTCTGGATCATTAGTTAAATGGTCTTCTACATCACTGCATTCATTTTCGTCATTGCTATAGAAATCACTGATATCTGAATCGCTATCCTCAACAGTTTCATTTTTCTCCTCCTCTTCTCCATTTTGTGATTTACTCTCATCTAATGTTTCATCTATACCTTGCAACTCTTCAGGAATCACAATATCATCAAGAGGTTTCACATCATCATCATTATCGAATTTAAGACCAACCCGGATTTTAGCAAAATCTTGTGCTATCACTAACTTGTGAACGGTAAGCACAGGTTTCTCAGATGCCTCATCTTTATTCTCAACCTCTTTTGGAGCTTCCTCATTTTTGTCTTCATTTATTTTCTCAGCCACTGTATCCCCGTCATCCTTCTTAGGCAAGGGCACCTGAAATCCTTCAGGTGCAACATAGAATGGTAATTTACCTCTTTGCCAGTCATTCAGAACCATTTTTGCAACTTGTGCAATGTCAGGTTCACCTTTTTTAAGTAATTTCCCTGTGCGTGCTGCTAATTTTTCTAAAAACTCTGTAGCAGTCTCCCACCCATCAACTTTGTATGTCTTTACTAGATATTCTAGCCTACAATAAATAGCTATAGTATGAAATGAAATTTAAAAAAACACACAGTATGCGTTTTTTTTAATAACTCAATTAATAACTCAAATTTTTTATAACACAAATCATCTTAGACATAAAATCTCATCTCTAGCTAATGGTGTGCTTAAAGACTAACAAATGCACGGAGCATTAAGTTATCAAGGGGATTCCGCTTTGCTTGGTCAGTGAAAGCGGACATATCCAGTGATGTCATCCGTTTCAATTAAACTGAGGAAGTTTATAAATATCTATGTCGCTGTACTGTGCCGTCGTAAGAATATATGGGCGTGTGCATTTAGGCCTTTCACACACGGCTTGTAAGCGTAAGCGTATCGTTATGACGCTACGCATAACAATACGGCAATAACGCCTCCTACGATTCGCTGCAACACCGCTTCGTTTGCGGACATGTTTGAAAATTTTCGAGCTCGTACTGCTCTCAACGTACGCGAGGATTACGCTACGCTTACGCTTACGAGCCGTGTGCGAAGGGGCTTACTCTCGGCTCCCTTATCACGCTCACCTTCGACTCAAATACTTCCTCGAGTAATGACTAGCATCGTACGTATCATAATGTACTATCAAAAGCGCTTTATTATTAAAAAGTAATTAAAATTTCCCCGACGGTCCATTTAAGCTGAAAATACGAGGCAGCCGTTTCATTATAGATTCATTATTGGTTCCACATTGATGCTGCGTTCATGATTTAATTCATACTTCATGTGGTATTTTTCATTACGCGAGGTTTTCACTTTCACGGACGATGGAGTTATAGTAATTATAATTTTCAATGAATATTATATTTGATTAATTATTTTTCAAAAAAAACACGTGTTATTAATGTGAGTAACTTATGTAAATTTCATATTTACACAACAACTCTATATTTTGTTTTGGTCGAGTCCCGGGGAAAGACCATACCGCCAAAGCCTGTGTGATGCTGTGTAGTAATCTAAGGGAAAATATTTTATCTCTTAAAAATTGGTCATTTAATCTTCGGCTGCATCGTCGTTAACCATTAGACGGGATTACAGTCTATGTATTATACTAGATTCTAGTAAAATAAAAATAATGTTGTAGCGTAGATAAAATTGCATGGGATGAGGAGAATTAATCTGGCTTACCGCCGTCCATTGTCTCGCGAGCGTTTCACTTGAACGCCGGCTTATAAAGCCAATTTAATACGTGCTACTATGTATGGAATTAGAAAGGCATGTTCTATACACTTTCGTTGCTTTAATCGAGATTCGTGCGCTAGAAGCAGTGGTGATACCTAGTCAGTCTACGGCTTGACTTGTATATTCATGATAAGACATTAAGACGAAAAGTTAAAGACAAAGCGAAGCTAGTTTGATATAGGTATCGTCATAGAAATAGGATGAAGATATAGTATGAGTATCTCTACTTGATTTTGTAGGTGCAATAAGTCTCTTTGTACGCGTCAATTTAAATTTTTCTCAAATCGAATCTTAATTTTTTCGGGATAACATGTTATATGTGTGGTCTTTGTGGTCTTGCTATCTACAGCCTATCTTTGTGGTCTTGCTATCTAACACCTAATAGCAGCCTTAAAACTTAAGTCTGCTATCTTAGATGTTCCGCCATATTGGATTGAGATTTGAGAATGATGTAATATTCACATAGCTAACCATACATTGACATCTAAACTAACAGTGTTTACAAACGTTGGTTGGAGAATTATTGGTTGGTTGGATTATTGTTGGTTGGTTGGTGTTTACAAGTTTGAGTTGAAGACATATAATATTTCAAAATTGAGTTGCAAGATTCCAAATATAGATACTCGTACATAAACCAGAGAGTGAAATTGCAGTTTTGCTCCAATCAAAATTAAATACGTAACATTAGTTAACGTATGAGTACTTAATTTTAAATTCATATTCATGAAATTGTTCGTGAATGTACATGACATTTTAAGAGTAAAACTGAAATGTACACTTTCTAATAACCAATTTAAGTTTTCAGCACATGTTACTCCGCTACCATTAGCAAAATGTTAACTTTACTCCACGTTTCAGTAATATGAAGTTGGGAATAAAATTATGCGATCGCCTATAGTAATTTAGATCTGAATATGATATTTGAAGAACATACAAAATACGCCATAAAAGAACTCGTTACAATAAATATGCTTCGTAAATTCTCAGATATAAATAGCTCAATCCACGAAAAACCGCCCCACTCCTTCCTAACTTTTCACGAATCGCATGAAAAAATAGCAATTTTGAAGGAGAGGGGTGCGACTTCGCGGATTGAACTACATGTAACCTCTGAATGTATGGATGGGGAAGCCCTTTCTATAACCAAAGATACGCCTCTCATGATGACGACGATTCTCGGAAATAGACTATCGGAATGTCGCCAGTTTACTGGTGTCAAAAATGTTCGCTTTGACACCAACGGTAGTAGTAATTGTGGCATTTAGCGGGAATTTTATAGATAGAAGGCTTTAATTTTTTATTGTATGAAGAAGATTTACGTAAAACGTTCAGATGGGCTTAAACTTACATTCATATCAGTATTCTAAGATATGAACTAGTGTCATGATGAGACTAAATATTTGATTTTATAATTTTGATCAATAAATTAAAAAAAAAAGTGAAGTCAGTTTCTCAGCACATTTTGTTGATTCATATCGAACGACATGACTGATTAACCATACTTTTGATATCTAAGGCTTACTACTAGTTTAGTAGTTTTACTTGAAAAACGACTACTAGTAGAAATACGAATACTTTACTAGAAATTAATAGAGTTACTTAATGGAGTTTTACTAGAAATATGAATATGAATATATGATGGTGATCGTATTATTACGTATCTTCATAGACCGATGTTGGTTACCGGATAAAAATAAGTGTAGATACTACTAGTTGGAAATGATTACGGATTTCTGGTTATAGAAGATACAGAGCGACCACTAAGCGGTGATTGCTTCATTAGTACGTCCAATTTGTACTCCCCTCACTGTAACAAGAGCGGCTAAATCTCATTGAGTGATCTGAGGGCTAAATAGTTGGTCATGTTGCCATCGTTAAAGGGAATTGAATTTCTTTAACTAAGCTACCGTGCAGCAAATACTTCTCATTAATGCTCTTAAATTTCTTTGTTTGTTTTGTTGCCTGGAGCGAGTTAAGCCGAAGTAGAAAACTATTTTATGCAGTCCAAAGAGAGCGGCAAATGTTTTAAAATATGAAAATTGATAGCTTTTACGTTGAATTTTCGGTTTAACGGTTTTATTCAAATTTGTTAGAAGATGTAGTCTGAGGTTAGAAGATATTAAAATATTATTAATTTATCATTTAGGTATACAAAAATATACTTTGCCTTTTTCTATAATACAAAATTTTCGTGTCACAGTGTTTGTAACAGGACATCTACGAAACGGCTTGACAAATTTTTATTTTTAATTTTTTGTGTATATTCTGTAGGTCTGAGATTAGGATGTTAAATATTTCTCATACCTCTTTCTATTAAAATGTCACGTTTGCCGAGGAACCTAGACTCCTATATAAATAATATAAACGAGTAGGTATAAATTAGGTAGGAAGATTTAACACAAGGCTGGTGCCTCGCCTAAAGAATTCTTGAACAGATCTCGTATTAAGTTCCTTTTAAACGAGTTCTTACCTATCGGTCCCGATAAATCCGCTCTCTGACGGCCTTTACAGGCTTTGAGCACCCGATATTATTAGGAAAAGGCTTTTCTTTATTCGAAGCGTCGAGACAATGTTTTTATGTGGGTCAGTGAGTGGATTTATATGGAACTATTCTATTTTTGCATTAGTCCGTATATTTATTATGTAATTTTATTGTGACATTTAAACATACGTCAGCTTTGACAGAACTTAACCAAAATATGGTACAATAGCTTAATAGGGTTGTTCAGACCTAGTTCAGACCATGTTCAGACTGTGTTGGCTATGGTGTTGGTTGTTCATGAGATATACGAATATACATTTAATTACAAAATTAAGATTAAAACGTAGTAGACGTTTCTGAAGTGATGACATCGCGTTGCGATATAAATCTTTGTCTAGAACCTTAAATTCGTAGCGATTGGTTGAGAAAAGCGTGGCGGCACGCCATAAAAATAGCTGAAAATATGTAGATTAACTGTAGGCTGAAATGTGTAAATTAAATTGAATATATTTATACTGATTGATAAGATAGCAAATGATTTGATATTAATTCAATTTAATATCGCAACGAGTCCAATTAGGTTTTGAGTGTTACATATTAAGTATGTCAAAATTGTAAGTATTTAATCTCATTTATTATTTTTTTAGTTAAAAAAAATAGAAAAGATTATTAAAGAAAAATGTATAACTGCAATTATTAGGGCAAATCTCTGCCAAGAAAGAATTTCTAAAGGGTATAACAGAGCAAAGTTTTCGACGTTGCTTGTTGTAAAACTATAGTTATATTTATACTGTGTAGTCTACTATTTACTTAAAGAACTAAGAGGAGCTTTAGAACTCTTGAGTGCTTGTATTTTCTAAACAGAACAATGGATGTAAAACAAAACAAATTATAATAGCTACTTCACAATAGAAAGTAGAAAGGATAAGGATAGCTTACTTAATAGTTAGACTTCGTTTTCATATTTCGGGGTTCCGCGTTTTGAATCCCAGGAACTTTACTTTTTGGAACTATGTGTTTTTTAAAACAGAGATTACAGCAGTCACTACGAAATTCTGAAGTGTCCTCAATTAATATGTGTGAAGTCTGCTAATACGCACTAGGCGATTGCGCTAAACTTACGCATTGAATTTGAGATTTTTTTTTAACTACGAAACGGGAGACCTCTATTCGAATATCTTTCTCTGATAATAGGTATATATACAAAACTTAAAATTAAATCTAAACTAATATATTATAATCTAGTTAGAAAAAAGAGGAAAAATTTGAGATTAATGTTATAGACCAAACTAAACAATGAATAAGCATTTTCTTATTCACGTTTCATCATTCATGATATTTGTGCTAAAGTCAAATATATTAGTTTTATATAGAGGCTCGTTTACTACATCGTAGCTGCTTTCCCGACTAAGTATTGTGTGGCACTTTACAAATGTTCTTTTGTGCTCTTATCGGCAAGGTATGAGCGATTGATGAATTAACTCTCCGCTGCGCCCAGCCATTTCCTTCCACGTCAAAAATGGGTTACATTTTCTAAAGTAGGTGCTGCGATATACAAATAACTATGATTTCTGCATACTTATAAATAATATAAAAAAAAAACACTGTAACGAGGGAGGGTATATAGGTTTACAGATCAGAGAGGCTACACATTTTTGCAATGTCAGACTCAAACGATGGCCAAAGCAATACAGACTTGCGATCGCTTTTAAAGTCGAGTGTAGGAATCCTTGCCCCAATACCTCAAAGGCTAAACGGCAAAATTTTTTTTTGCTTTCCCTGAGTTTGTTGACATATAGTACAAAGGAAAAGTTTAATTACTTACTAAACTCACCATGCATGATTGCACTACACAGCATTGCCCCTGAACGCCATCTGGTGCGCCACGCCATGTAGCAACCGTAACACTAACAAATTACTACAATAACATCTTCGGCTGCATCGTCTCGTGATATTATGTGAAATTTCAGTCGAGTACTATTTTATAGTGTGTAATAAAGAAAGAAAGCATTTCTGAAAATACAAGCCTTAAGGCTACTTCTTGGCTCTTCTTGGTTCTTCTTGGTGGCTACTTATTACTTAGCGGACGTCCTTCACTTCGCTCAAGTGACCATCACTTGAGCGAAGTCAAGGACGTCCGCTAGTTATGAAATTATTGTGGTGTTATGCAGGTATCTGGTACAATATCGTGTCCAGAAAACAAGCTATTAGATTAATAGTGGTTAAACAAGCTTATTAATTTTCCCAGTACAATACATTAGACACATTCCGAACAGCATTATGGAAATAAGTAAGGCGTATAAAACACAGGCACCGAGGACAGTCGCCGGGGACCGAGCGCCCGCAAAAACGATACAAGTTCTTATCTCTGCCGTCATACGTGCTTTGTAAACGATAAAATATTATATTACTAAAGCTTCCTAGCCTCATGCATGCTTTACAGGGTTTGTGTTCCTCATATTATTATCAGAATAAGTATTATAATCCCAAGACGAAGGCTATACTTAGCACGCAAAATAGTAGTATTTCAGTTTTTAAAAACCCTCCGGGAACCGTAATTCTCGCTCTTCTTTTCTGTGGACATACATAATACACTTGTAATGTGTATAAGTTATTAGGTAATTTTACGGACTAACTATTCCAAATTATAATTTTAAGATGAAATCTCAATCAACCGTTGGGTAGGTACTCTATAACAGTAACGTAGTTTAGAAACTACACTGAACATAAAATCTGGGTTAAAGCTTAACAATATCCAATTTAGACATTGTAGGGAACTCGGCCTCGAGGCAATTTTAATTGCTACATAGAGCCTATGATTAAAACGAGTAAATAGCTCCGTAACAGGTCTCGTTGCCTGCAGACATTTTCACGGGATAGCAACCACAGAATTATTCTGATAAGTACATTTTTTTACCTTTTAAGAATACATACGGTTTAGGCTGTTGAGTGGTGGGTAATATGTTATTAGTTTTTGGCCACAAGGCTCCGCCCGCGTAATATTCTATTTTTACTAACCCGCCCCCTGATTGCGTAAGAAAAAAGTATTCATCGTTATCGTAAACGCTAGTGAATTCTGCCCGCTGATTGGGTTCCTGATTTGTGTCAGCCAATCGCGGCGCACGGCGATGAATACGTTGGTTACAGCCTTGGGCTTTTCCGGGGGAAAAGGTAGTCAATGTGGCAATCCAGGGTATAACCTATGTCCGCCAAGTAGCTTAAGTGCTGGCGGTGGTGATGTAATAAATTATATACATACACACACTCACACATACACACTCAGGTTCGCGCTCTCTCACAAGCCTTTATAATATTTATCAAAACATCTGTACCCCACGACAGATTGGGTTAAATAATGCCTCGACAGATGGCTCCCGGTACTCACAATACTGGGAGTTATCTATATAGGTATTCAAACTCTCAAGGTTTTATTCAAACTCGTAAAAGAGGCACGAGAAAATTAAGGAAAAATCCGTTGAAATCCGTTTCGGTCTGTAATGTGTCTGTTACTGTTTTCAATTTCATAAGCAAGCAAATAACTTAGCAAGTACCTAGTGGTTACTTTAAAATGATTTACATACCCTGAGAATGTATAAACATTAATTTTGTATACAGCATTTATTTCAAAAACCATGTAGACTACCATGATTACCCAAACAAGTAAATAATTCAAAAATTAAAAAAACACGACTGCTCTGTGGTAAAACGACATTTTCCAAAAAAAATGTAGCCTCATTAATGTAGTTACGCGGGATGATGAAAGCATTCTAACGATACCCCATGTCCAAATCTATTCAGCCGTTCAGAAGTTATGGTGGAATAAAGAAACTCACATAAATACATACATACATACAAGAACCCTAAAACCATTACACTCCTTTCTTTGGGCAGTCGTGTAATCAATAAATCAAATCAAATCAAAGTGGACTTCAAACATTATGTCAAACTTATTTGGACTAGCCAGATGTTGGAAATCTTTTGAATGACGGCGTGAACATAGACCGTATCTGATATTATTACTTTCAAGTACCTAGTTGCTTAATTTATTAAGTTGCTTAATAATTGATAAAAAGATTTCCAAAATCAAGAGTTTACAAATTGAGCCAAATTACTATAACGGGTAACGCGTAAAGTTTAAGAAGAAAAAACAGGATGGATGGGCCTCGTCTGAGAATTCGGGGCCTGCGCTTTGCAAAACACTCGAGGGCCTAAACCCTTAAAGACCGGTCGTTTAAACTCTCTAGGTAGCAGTTTATCTTAATTCAACAATCAGTTTAAACTTCGAAGATAAAATATGAGGCATCGGAGCCTTGGCTTACTTTTTAATTCTTCAGGCATTAGATGTTTTTTTTTTGCAGTGACTAGACTTTTCTCGTGACTCATTCGTCTCAACCGCTTTTTATGTCCCACTGTGCGGGTTGGCGGGCTTCACACACCTTCGAGAACATTTTTGTGAACTCTCGGCCTGCAGGTTTCCGCACGATGTTTTCCTTCACTGAGCAAGTGATATTTAGTTACCTAAAAATGCACATAACTCGGAAAAGTCAGAGGTGCGTGCTCAGGTTCGAATCCGCGACCTCCTTATGAGGCAGAGGTCAGAACCACTGTGCTATCACTGCTTCTTCGGACTACTGCTTTGTCGTGACTAAAACAGCGCAAATATCAAAATTTGAAGAAACCCGCAGGCACTGACTAGCGATTTTCCGGTTAAAAAGTAGCGTATCGGGTATACCGATGTTATTTCTATCTCACTCTAATATGTAAAATTCTCGCGCCAATTTTTGTCACATACCAAACTTCTCCGAAATGGCTCGACCGATTGTAATGAAATTTTCTGTGTACTCGTATGTTCGGTAGGTCTGAGTAGTAGTAGCTATTTTATTAAGCTATTTTTTTAAACGCCTCATGGAAACACAACGATTGCCGGGTCTGCTACTTGTAAAATAAAATTCAGTGTACCTACCTACTTTTTGTCTTACGTAGAATGATCCTACGATCTTGGAATGATGACGCTACTGAATCTTTTCTATAAACCGAAATTGATGCAGGCAAAACCGTTGGCAAGACTTAGTATAGTAAAAATGTCTCACAATTAATATACTAAAACCTTCTCCAGAATGTAACAAATACTTTCCTGAAAACCGCATCAAAATCGGTTCAGCCAAACGTGAAATAATCGCGGACAAACATACATACATACATACACACACACATACATACATACGGGTCGAATACAGAACCTCTTTCTTTTTTTGAAGTCGGTTAAAAAGATACATTTTTACTTGCAACAGATAACTAATAGGTGTTAAGTTAGTGTAATGATATTTAACATACGAACTTTATGTAGTTTTACTTTTGTAATATTTATGTTAGTTATTATTACTTTGGCCTTAATTTATTTTTGTTTTAATAAAAAAGTAAAAAGGTTAAAAGGAATTATTTATTCCTTTCTCGTTAAAATTTAGATTGAAAATTTTGGTGAGTACGAAATGCAGGTAAGCTGTGCGGGACTATTAAAACGTTTCGGACTTGTTTTTCCGAAGCTCATGGAAAAGCAACGATGCTGAAGAAAGCACAAACATTCCCAGCGAAATAGGAAACTAGGCACTAATGAGTCTATTTTCTGTCTGTTCTTTCTTATTGCATATTTAGGTAGAAACTTTCCATTTTCATTGAATTTTGTGACCATTTAAGTTTTAAATCAGATACGTGTCTAATGTAATGGATCTGTAAATTGCTCTGAGCTAAACTATGGTTACTCGTAGTAATAATAACACGTTAAAATGTTAAAAAACTTTTTATAGTATACAATACAAATATTATAACATGTTAAATTTAATACTATTGTATGTATATTAGTTATTTCTAAATTCTACAAAAAACCAAAACGCAAAAAAAGCTGCAATGTGATTGACTCTATCAGCTAATACCTTCTTTGTCTTTGTTCTTTTTTTCTCGTTATTCATGAAAACCGGCGACGGAGGGCGTAGATTATTCCGAAAAAAGGGAAACGACTCTCTAATGAGCTCTTTTTTATGTTTTCTCGCTGAAGGTGTTTTAAATTCCATTTAGTCATAGCAACTGAAGGTCGTTCACTTCTGTATATACGTACGAAATGAGAAATTTCAGCTTGTACCTATTTGTAGACGCGACGCGATTGATTGATTGAAATGTAGAATGCGAGTACAAAATACTATCATCCATCGGCATTAATAATGATGTAGGTATTGAATGGAAGCAGGCGTTATTTTACGGATATCCATAATTAGTAGGACTTCACAATGCGAAATCGTAGAGAATTTGCATTGTGAAGTCAACATCTCCTGAGGATGTCCCAGTTTTAGGACGAAACGTGCGTCAAAGAAAGTGTTGGAAAATTGCGTGTTGTGTTTCATGTGAGCAGTGTTCCTCCATATTGTACTATATATATAGAATCTTTTCAAGTAGGTACCGGATTATAATTTCAATATAGCAAAACAATTTAATCTGTCCTACTAATCATGTATTGTAGATGCCTAGTTGCCTACCTTATATGAATAATGATTTAGGAAATCATATGAATATTGCCATTGTATTTTCATTTCCACGCAAAATGGCGCAAGTATTTCCCACTGCTGGTAGCGAGTCCCTAATGAGGCTCTTTTCACACAAACCCATTGAAAGTGCTCCACAATCCTTTTCACTTCTTGAATAAACTGTACGAGTGTATTCTATCTCATCTCAGAAGGTTACCTTTACATTTTGTGCGAAGACTTGTAGCGAAGCATGGATGTGAGTAAAATCGATGCGTTTTTATAAAGTTGGGGATTTTCGTTTTTTTACATCCTCCAAGTTAGTACTTGACTGCAATCTCACTGATGGCAAGAGACGATGCAGCCGAAAATATTATCGTACTAACTTAGAAGGAGTAAGTTACTTAAGTTAGTTAGTTTCTAAACAGCATCACGTCGGGACACTACATCGCTTATAAGCATAACGCACGAATAGCATCCTAAGCCTCGCACCAGACCAGACCTGAGATTAGATATTTTAAGGCTTGTCTACTAGCAAACAAGAGGTTTTCTCCGGTTTTCTCCGTGGAACTCTTCCTTACTGAGTGAATGTAAAATTACAGAAAAAATATATGATATATATTGAACCTTTATCTTTAATTGGAACGTTTGAAATTATTCTAAATATATTATTAGTGAATGAAAAAAATTTTCAAAGTGAAGTCCTTTTTGTTAGAATTCTTGTAACTACTTCTAAACGGCAATGAATTTTAGTATTTGGCTTTCGCACAAATATTTAACGAGACTTTTTCCAGAATTGGTACGTTTGGCTTGTCAAAATAATGAAAAATAAGGCTAAAAATAATTATCTTAGTTTTCTACGTAAATATCAACGGACGAATCGGTGCGCGGGCGACGGGCGGCAGTGTGATTCGGACTGTTGGACGGGAAGGTCACGCTTCTTGTTACTCTGGAGCCGTTTATTAATTCATATCGATTATTCTGAAGTAAATTTAATAGTGCTGGGATTTGCATCTCGCTTTACACATTTTACGTGACACTTCTTTATAATAAGTTATTATATACCTATTTATTATGTAATGAATGAAAAATTCTTGTTTTATCACTATTCGCTATTTTGTGGTGTCGACGGCAACCTTGGGATTGAAAGAAGTCAATTACTTTTTGTATGGGGTTAGTCCCACCAAAAATTGTCACGTATATTAGTAAAACTTATGTTGATTTAATTCTTATGATCTTGTCAATAGAATGGTAAAAAGCAACTAAGCCTTATTTACGGGAATATTCGGATATCGAGAGTCCAATGTGAACCTCAGCTTATTCCTACTTACTGCTGCTGTCTCGCAGTTCGGACAGTAATTGTTTTCGCACATTGTGTTGAAATCTAGTAGTACAATTGACAAAACTGCGTTGTGAAGTTGGGTGATCCATTTTCCAAAGAAATACTTAAAACGGGAATAACATAAAAGTGTAGTTAGGTATTAGGTCAATAAGTTAATAAACTTCTAATTTCGTTTCATGATTAAATCTTGAAAAAATTTAATAAATAAAAATCAGGAGCTGTGGGACAGGGAACTCGAACTCTTTTCGAAGAAATATTGAGAAGATTTTTTATGTGTCTACCGGAAGTCCCAGAGATGAATGCAGTTATCTTTGACAACGAAAAATAATAAAACGTTTCGATATACCTACGCTTTTTTTGTATAGGTAATATCAAGTAACTGGAAATGACAAGAACCAAGAACTGATGAACAGGAACATTGAATATCAAAACATTACCTCTTTTTTATGACTTAATTAATCCGGTTAGATTTTTATATGAAATCAACACCGTTTACTATGATAAATCAGTTACTTATTTTAAGTATGATTTTATTAATAAACGCTCTCATTCCCAGTGGGCCTGTTTATGAATTATAATAATGCAGGAATCCAAACATCTATCGTTGTAATAATGTCCAATGTACGTCATTACTCATGTCTTTTGATCGGTGTGCAAAAATCAAAATGGTGTGAAATAAAAGTCTAGAATCATTTTCCAATATACATACTAAACTTGTGGTTTAATTTTCTTAGAACAAAATACAAACGTGCAATTTCTACAGGGCCTAAAAAATTGTCTCCTTTGTCATAGTATAGTATTCTAACAGTCAAGCTCTTTCATTTGATACTTATATTGAAGGAGTGGTAAAAAAATGCTTTACATCATTTCGGAAAAGAGCTGATACTTTTACATTGCTGGACCGATATTAACCAAACGTAGCTAAGAACAACTGCACGGAAACTATAGCATTCAAATAAAAAAATCGCATCAAAATCGGTCAATCCAACTGAAAGCTACGATGTTATAGACAGACATACACACATATACTCCTACACCTCTGTTTTTGCCTAGGCCCTAGGGGTTGAAAATGAAACCCATGGCTCGAATTTATGATTTCCGATCGATAATCCTCAATTGATAGTTGAGGCGAAAGTGGCTTTCAATATTTTTGATACACAAATAATACCTAACATCTATAATAATCGTTGAACTTCAATATTCAATGAAATATCGATGTAATAGACGAATTTCAATGCCAACTGCCGATGTCCAAAATATCGATAGTTCGGCAACACTATCCCGCATGCACACCGCAGTTGCGAAATATTGTAGCGGGGGTAAGGCGGTCGGCGCGGGGAAAATTTCTAGCTCCGCCCGGAACTTCAAGGTCGTTGGCTAATACAGGGGCCTTAAAGTTCTAAAGTTTCTGTAGCGGGAATCGAACCCGCGACCTCCCGAAATCATTGACCAGGGAGGTCTCAATTTAACCTGTTTCATTGAGGTTGAAATGTAGGTACAATTAACATTACAAGAACAAATAGCCTCGGCTTTCTATAACTTGAGTTTTCTTTAAATATCAGCAACCCACTAATATTGGTGATAAATATATCTATTCGCATATCTCTGGTGGAAAGGTTTTGTTTTTATCACCATCATCATCTCATCTAATTTTCACGCATATTAAGATTTCCTATATAGTATGAAGCAATAAAAGTACCATACACATTTCTATCTTTACTTCAGTGATTAACCGCCTAAGGTCAACCATTATTAGGTACTTGTCTAAAGATATCGTTTGGGGTTTCACAAGATCAATTAAGGCGTCTATCGTCCGCTTATTCGGAACTATCTATAAACGAATTCCCAACTAGGTATAGGGAGAGGTTGCCTACCGAAAAGGTAAAAATTAATATTTTCTGCAAATCATACGGGATATCTATAAGAAAAGCCTTTAAGAAAAGCCTATGTTTCATGAATTTCTTTAAAATTGAGATGAAAATCATTGGAAAACTCGCATTTGTGTAAAATCGACATTTTAAGTAAAATCTAACTAATATTAGACTATTAGATTATTATCACTAGAAGATTTGAAACTAGAAATTTTGAGTCGGATTTTATTTATCAAAATAGGGATTTAAATATTTTTAATACCTAATAATGTCGATATATTTTCGAGATGTTTAATTTTTATGTTAATTATCATCATAATCATCATAACATTATCATCTATAACATTTATATTTATCTTAACGTTCATAAATTAAGGTTTTTTGAAGTACGAGATGGCTACAGCTAATAAAACAAGCACCTAGAGATAATACTATAAAGAAAAACACTCACCTTCTTCATAAAGGACATTACGTTTGTGGGCAGCATGGCGGCGCTTTGTGTCTCAACTCTCACCTCAAGTCACATCACTACACGAAAAAAAAATAGCACTGCACTTATTTAGTCGGGAATCAACACGCTGCCACTGAAACACGACATTTTTAGCACTCCGCTCACTGCACTACCCAAAAACCTGGAACAAAGAAAGCCTCTTTTAGAATTAACTTCAGCGCTTCGAAAAATTTTCACACGATACCCGGGTCTATAGTCAAAAATTGGACACTGTTAGGTTTAGGAAAATAAAAGGAAAGTATACACTACGGATACATAATATAGAATATAGATATATAAATAGGTAGAAGAGAGGAGACACACCGAACAACTGGCAGCCGCTCCGAGGGAAGCGCGGGGCCCGAATGAGAGAACACTACGCATTCAACAGGTAGGACTTTGTTCGGCCCACGGTAGATAAGTAATATAATTCAGTAACGAATGCTATTTCAAGAATAGGGTCAGAATCAGTATTTTTCATGCAATCTTATGTAGGTGTTCATAAGGCTCCACAGGTAACGTAAATGACAGCCTACGCTGGTACCTGAAAAATCCCATCACGTGTCTTAGCTAAACCTACACTTTATCGAATGTTAGCCTAGTAGCCCAAGAGTTCCAGCTTAGGATTTTTGTCAGGTGATTCAGGGTTCGAAATTAGAATTCTAGGCGCGGTTATTTCACTTTTCGGAGCTAAGCACCCTTTAAAAGCATCTTACTTACTTATGGCGGTTCCCAATATTCTATTTATCCATGGTTTGCCTTACTAAAGATAGAGATTTGTCATAACTTACGTCACAAAGTTACTTACGTCTCATTGATCTCTCTAGTAAGGCAAATAGAAGATAGATAGAATCTTTGATTACGGATTGAATATTGGGAACCGGCATTTACGTGACTGAAGAAAACCTGCATGCCAGAAAGTTCTATTTAACGTTCTCAAAAGTGTGTAAAGCCTACTGCCTACCAGATCATATTGGAGTAGCTTGGTCAATCTGAGCGCTATCTGTAATAATCCCCATCTACTAAAATTTAATTGGCTTTATACAGATAGGGCCCAATCGACTGAATTTTGGGTTCCACTTACACAAAAACTACTTACCTAAGAGTCTCTACTTATTTTAATAACAACGTGATCACTAAATATTTTCTGTTTAATGTAAACTAATTTAAACCATGTTCAATTCTTTGTTACAATGTATGCATTTGCTTAATATAAGTTCTCGTATCTCAAAGTGTTTCTCGCGTTTTAATAATTCTTACACTCGTCTGAAAAACTCTCAAAGAATTTTTTCCCGTTAGCCGTTACAGCTTTGTTTTTGTTCCAATTTTTCTTTGTCTCGCTTTCACATTTAAATTGGCTTTTATATTCACATTCAAAAAGACTCATGAGATCTATGAAACCATCATCGCCAGGAATTACCTCTTATGTAATATGACTAGCTGTTGCCCGCGGCTTTGCCCGCATGAATTTAGATTTTTACATATTCCATTATAATGAGTCAAGCTTCAAAGATAGACGAGTGGTGTTGCGAACTTTTTTTAAAGGAGAACAATTCAAAAATTCCGACTTACATAATTTTTGCCTATCTTTATTAACTATTTACGCGAAGCGCACGCAACGGAAGCTCCCCAAAAGCAGTGCCGGTCCTATTAACATTTTAACGTGGTGCGAGGACTAAAAATGGCGCCCCTCTAAATAAAAAAAAACCGGCCAAGCGCGATTCGGACTTGCGCACCAAGGGTTCCAATACTATAAAAGAAGTAAAAAGTTCAAGAATCACTTTTGTTCATGATTTTACGAGTATAATTTACATGTAGGTACTTTTGTTGGCGAACCGCAAACCTAACTTAGTTTTTGGCGGTTTATTGTTATTATCAAAAAAAGGATAATAGTTAGAGAGTTGATTTTATTTTTCCTGTAAAATTTACGTTTATTTCTATTGATCATAATTATTTCAGATTTTTCGAACGATAAACTTTGGAGATAAGGGGGGGGCGCAGTATTTTTTTCGACAGTTTGCCCAATAAATCAAAAACTATCGGGCACAAAAATATATAAAAATCGGTTTAAGAATACACAAGTAACGCCCTTTAATATGATACCCCAATCAATATTGTTATCTCTGAAATTTTAACAACCCGGTTTACCACCCTTTCTAAATAAAAATAATAACTGGCCAAGTGCGATTCGGACTCGCGCACTGAGGGTTCCGCATTACTATGGATAAAGTAATCCATAAGAATCACTTTTCTTTGCCCGCGGCTTCGCTCACGTTCAACCTCTGTTTTACTCCTTCAGGCATTTAATTTTCAAAATTCATGTCTAAAAGAATGAAAAAATTAATTTTGACCATAAATGCTTTCTCCACGCTTACTGCAATAGTCAGATATCGATTTTGAAAGAAATTGAAAGAATTGGGTCCAAAACAAAAAAAAATTGAAATGTTTCCCTCCTTCAAATTTGAATTTCGAATATCCCCGTCCGTGTCTTAGTGCACCTTCATGACCTAATATCAATCTTGGTACCAAATTTTAGATCCCTACGACTTTTAGTTTTGCCGGAATTCGTGGAACACCGAATAAAAAATCACTTTTGTATGGGGAAAACCATAAATCCAACGGTTTTTACCCCTTAAAATTTGAATTTCGAAAATTCTTTTCTTGGTGCACCTTTATGACCTAACATCAACCTAGGTATGAAATTTCAGATCTTTACGACTTTTAGTTTTGCCGGAGTAGCTGGAACAACGAAGAAAATTTTACTTTTGTATGGAAAAATCCCTACGGTTTTTACCCCTTAAAATTTGAATTTCGAAAATCCCGTTCTTAGTGCACCTCTATGACCTAACATCAACCTAGGTACCAAATTTCAGATCTCTACGACTTTTAGTTTTTCCGGAGTAGCTGGAACAACTCAGAAAATTTTACTATTGTATGGGAAAGTCCCTTAAATATTGCCTTTCCTTAAAACTAACTTATAGATCTCGTTCAAACCAATTTTCGGTGAAAGTTTGCATGGTAATATATATTATGCATTTTTTTTACATTTATCATTCTCTTATTTTAGAAGGGGGGGGATACACACATTTTACCACTTTAGAAGTGTCTCTCTCGCAAATTATTCACTTTAGAAAAAAATGATACAGGAAACCTCAATATCATTTTTCAAGAGCTATCCATCGATACTCCTTAAATGTATGATTTTTAACCCTTATAATTTGAATTTCGGAAATCCCGTTCTTAGTGCACCTTCATAACCTAATATCAATATAGGGACAAAATTTCAGATCTCTACGACTTTTAGTTTTTCCGGAGTAACTGGAACAACTCAGAAAATTTTACTATTGTATGGGAAAGTCCCTTAAATATTGCCTTTCCTTAAAACTACTTAATAGATCTCATTCAAACCAATTTTCAGTGGAAGTTTGCATGGTAATATATATTATACATTTTTTTTACATTTATCATTCTCTTATTTTAGAAGGGGGGGTACACACATTTTACCACTTTGGAAGTGTCTCTCGCGCAAACTATTCACTTTAGAAAAAAATTATATAGGAAACCCCAATATCATTTTTGAAGAGCTATCCATCGATACTCCACACCTATGGGTTTGTTGAAAAAATTTTTTTTGAGTTTCAGTTCTAGTATGGGGAACCCCAAAAATTTATGTTTTTTTTCTAGTTTTTTGTGACAATCTCAATGAGGTTCACAGAATACATCTACTTACCAAGTTTCAACAGTATAATCCTAATAGTTCCCGAAAAAAGTGGCTGTGACATACGGACGGACAGACAGACAGACAGACATGACGAATCTATAAGGGTTCCGTTTTTTGCCATTTGGCTACGGAACCCTAAAAATGATTTTCAAATTGAACTGATTGAAACTGATTGCAATGACGTTGGGTCACTATTACCTATAACAGTTATTCTAAATTTCAAGCCGATAGCTTTGATAGTTACTGAACTAATCGAGTGTGACAGACGGACGGACGGACGGACGGACAGACGGACGGACGGAGAAAGTCTCACCATAAGGGTTCCATTTTTACCATTTTGGTATTATTGAAAAATGAAAATTATACCCGTAAATTCAATGAACAAAATTGATTATTTTTCCATTTACTTCTTTAATAGTATGGAACCCTCGGTGCGCGAGTCCGACTCGCACTTGGCCGGTTTTTTTTATATAAGTTGAAAAACTTTTATTGGTTCTCTGATTGAAGATTTTTTAATAATGGCTTAAGGCTCACAAGTTCTTCAATCAATTCTTGTCCAGATATGTCACACTTTTCCCTATCGGTTTCCCCACGTTTTGGTTCATTTTGGCGCCCCCCCCTTGAAGGCGCCCGGTGCGGTCGCACCGCTCGCACCGCCCTAGGACCGGCCCTGCCCAAAAGCATCAATTTTTCATCGATTTCTCCTATTGGTCATAACGTGATGTTATACCTATAGCTTACTATAGCCTTAGCCTAGCCTTCCTCAATAGTAGTTCCAGAGACTAGCGTGTTCATACAAACAAAAAACAAATAAACAAACTTCAAAATAAAACCGGTTTTGCCCCCCTTTTAAATAAAAATAAAAATGATTTTAATTTTTTTATGATTGCAATGACGTTACGTCATTATTACCTCCAAGAATTCTATATTTCATGGCGACATCTTTAATAGTTATTGGTCGTGACAGACGGACAGACAGACGAAAAAGTGATCTTATAAAGGGTTCCGCTTTTTTTCTTTTGAAGTATGGAACCCTGAAAACACATTTGCAACCCCCTTTAATAACTTAAAAAAGTGTAATAATTTTTCATAATTTATAAGACACGTTTAATGGCATTTTTGAAAAGAGCAAGTGCTGAGTTTCTTGCCAGCTCTTCTCGGTGCAAAACCTGTTTTCCGAACCTGGTGGTAGAATTTTGACTTTTCATAAAAACCTATTATTTAGACCTAAAGAAAAATAAAGATTTTTTATTTGCATTTTCAATATTTATTTTATTATATTTTTTGTATTTTATTGTTATAAAATCAACCGTGAAAATTTCTACATCCAGCTAACACGGTAGGTACAAGCAATAAAAGATATACAGCCTGGACACACAGACAGACGGACGGTGAAGTCTTAGTAATAGGATCGCATTTTTACCTTTTGGGTGCGGAATCCTCAAAAATAGCGAAAGAAATCTTTGGAGACACTCAAATTATAATCGGTAACTACGTTAAGTATAGTTGATCGTATGGTATTCAGGGAGTAAAAAGCTTATAAAAAAATCAAAAGTTACGTTGTAATTGCTTACTCTTGCTTCACGGCAAGCGTTTGAAAGAGTGGAATGAGTACTGGGAATAGGATTCCCGGCATATTTACTCGCTTATGCCGTGAAGGTCATGAGCCGTTTCCGCAAACATACCAAATTGAAAAGTCGCCAGCTTTAGATATGTCACAGTCCAAGAGCGGGCCTACTAAATCACTTCACCTTCACCATTTTTTCTTATACTCATCTAAAATCCTCATAAAATACCCGACTTCATTGAGAATGGTGCCTAGTGACCTACAGACTTAAAAAAACCTGTCGCCGTAAGATCTGAATGTAAAGTTCTAGTCCCTGACGCTGGTAGGTATCGACTTTGATATACGCCGCAGATAACAATCCCAGGCCCCTTATAGCCTGTCCTTGTGGTTGACCCTAACCTTGCCTGAAAGTGGCAAATGTTAACGTCAGCCAGAGGTGTGCCCAACGGGCGTTGCGCAAGGGAGCCTCCGGTGCGTTTGTATGAGATCCGGATGTCCGAGGGGGTTTAGTGGGTATAAATCCCACATAATCTAATTGGATATCTCAGTGGAGATTTATCTCCCGATTAAAAAAAAGGTATCGACTTTGAATAACTCACGATTCTCGGACTAATTTCCTAAATAAAACACGTCTTATAGCCAATGATTTTTATATAAAGGTGTGAAAATGATACAGTTGTCATTTCCACAATTTTAGTCTCGTTCTGTGTGTGTTATTTGCTTACAAATTACGAAAAACTAAATTTTGAATTTGGCTGGCAGATCGTTGTGCTGATTCCTAATTAAAATGAAACTTTGTAGTTGCATCTGAGGTGGTTCCCTCCCCTCCGTACTGCTATGCTAGCACTAACATAATATGCAATGTTATTATTTAATTACAACAGTCTCGTACGTTCTTATTAGACGTTATTGAAGCGGATGGTATTTTACTGTACCTAAGTATTATCTAAAACTAATTTTATAGCATGTTTTTAACCTTTGCATAGAAAGTTAAATTCTTGTCAATCAATTTCAACATCACTAATAATTATATGTACAAAATAAAAACAACTCTACAACTATTATTATTACACAAAGAAACTTTGTTTGTAATTCCACCTTCATTACTCCTCTCCTTTTTAGGGTTCGCACCCAAACGGTAAAAACGGGACCCTATTACTGAGACTTTGCCGTCCGTTTGTCATAAGCTGTATCTCTGGAACCGTGATAGCTACAGACTTGAAATTTTCACAGATGATGTATTTTGTTGCCGCTATAACAATAAATATCTACTACTTAGAATAAAATATTTAAGGCGGACCCATTACATACAAGAAACGTGTTTTTTTTTATTTGCTTGGCAGGGGTGTTTAGCTTACTTTAATACTATTGAGGATTGATCTTGATAGTATGGAACCTTCCGTGCGCGAGCCCGACTCGCACTTGACCAATTATATTAACGGCGTAGAAGCCGTATTTAAGCTATCTTTAGTGAAGTTTTGTTTAAAAACTATAAGGACAATTAGTTTTAAATTTAAACGTCATGTATTTTGGGTCTTTAATCTAAAATCATTGAGAAGCAGAAACACGATTGGATAAAATTTTCTCGATAGAAACTTCTCCCAAAAGTTGCTCCAAAATCTCAGTTTTTCTCAGTTTTATCGGAAACTACAATGGATGTAATTGTAATTTTAGTTTTAATGTATCGGTAATAATAATATCTAAAAACGTTGAGTAACAGATTTTTGATAACTGGCTTAGTTTTTGAGTAATTAGGTAAAAAGTCGTTTTTCTGTTATATTCTTCCGCGACGCTGCATGTCGCACCCATCAACGTATCCGTGAGAGTGACAAAGACAAAAATAAATTCAATAAATCACCTTAAAGAAATAATAGCCACGTGCAGTAAAGCTCGTAGCTAGCTCTTACAGTCGCAGCCTACTCGCGCAGGTGAATTCGCTTCGACGAATATCTCGCAAAGTGTGTCATCCGAATTGATTCTCGTCCCTCTGCCAGCGAGATGGCATCGTTTAATCGATATAATGTTCTATTCCGACTATTTCTACAAGCTATGTTTCGCTCATTACACTGTCTCACTGGTCTAGGCCCTATTTGGATACGGTATAATATTATGTTTGATGAGATATTCTGCCAAGGATAGGTACATAGGTATTATAATATTACATCAACAGAAAAAAAAGAAGAATTAGGTTAATCTTAAGCTACCAGGGCTCTCAACACAACAACACGTTCAAAAGAAAACTAAAAATTATGTTCTAAAAACTTGATTTCCTCTGCCGTGCCGTCGCGATGTGCGTAAGGCTCGGTTTCCACCAAAGCGGAGCGGAGCTGTATTTGAGTAACAAATCGTCATTCTGCCATATCCGGAACTGAGAGGAAAGATGTCGAAATTACAAATTTGATTGGTTACTCAAACACAGCTCCGCTTTGGTGGAAACCGGGTCTAAGCCCTTAAGGTAAACTAAACGAGTCTGCCCGCCATGTTTAAATTTTATGCAGTTTTTCGCAATATCCCATACCTTTAAACGAGTAATTCTTGTATACCTATATTATATAGTTATATTTATTTCTATATATATAATCTGAAACTCGGAAACGGTTCGAAAGATTTTCATGAAATTTAGTATACAGATGGTTTTAGGGGTGATAAATCGATCTAGCTAGGATTCAATTTTAGAAAATGCCGTATTTACCAAAAAAAGATTACGACTCTGCCTGACATCTATTAGCGAAAAGTAAAACTATTACAGTAAAGACATGTAAAAAGAAATGACTCCTGCTGCCATCTATTGGTGAATAGTAACACTATCGAGCAAAGCTCGGTCACCCAGATATGCAAGTAAATAAAAGACAGTAGGGTATTGGCAGTTCAATTTCTGAATGGCTCACATGTTTACAAAATATCTTTGTTTACAAAAAAGTTCATTTTATTAATTCGGGAATCGACTGTTTCGGAGTTGAGTCAAATTCGATACTCGGACTAAGAGATTTTAATATAAATATGTGGTGATGATACGGCTATATTCGCAGCTGTCAAAAACTTTTACGTATAACGAAAACTAAATAAGAAAAAAAACAAGCTGAACAATGCGAAAGAAACAATGATATTACAAGAGAAAATTAATGATAACTATTCGGGTTATGCTAAAAATAATGACTAGCTTAAGTAGGTATATAGGAAATATGAAAATATAAAGGAGGAGTGCAACAGGCTAAAATTAATGTATGTAGGTATGTAAGTACAATACCTAAGTACTCTTAACAATCCGAACAATTTATGCGAGCATCAGTGGGTCCCTATACCTATAATAAGGATTTTAATAAAAGAACTAAATATGTAATGCAACATATTACTTTATTACCATTCCATCAACTTCATCACATACGGGTTTAACAAATACTAAACTAATTTTATTTATTGAATATAAAATAACTAAAATTTAAGAATGGTCTTTATTAAGGTTTTAGGTTAACATTGGTTTTTCCACCGCAGTCGTCAACGGGACGAGAATGAGAAGACGGTGATGTAGCGACACCTACATGTAGATATTATAGAGTATACACTTAACTCATGTCCACTGCACGGACGTCACGTCATCTTGATTCTAGCCAAGAAATATAATCTCGTTCCTAGTGATGGCTTCGATGTACAAATCGCTTTACGGTGAATCACCGCCTAGCTGGATGGATGTTACTCAACTTGTTTTATAAAGGACCTTCGACTTTATTTCACTAATAAATTGGTGGAACTGTGCACACAAAATGGATATCAGATATTTTACAGATTATACAGATTACCTAATGTTCTTACTATCACAAATTATTATTCATTAAGTATTCAATGAAGGACAAAATAAATTCAGAATGTTTTTGTGCACTTGGTGAAGATGGTCACAGAGGTTTTGTAGGTAATCATTTATATATATATTATAATCTTACACAATATTATTACACTATTATTATATACACACACAGGTTTACAATAACAAAATTTAATTAAAAATACTAAATCAATTTCAATTTTAATGTACCTCATTATTTGGTACTTTTACAACCACTGAAACAGTAAGTGTAAATACATAATGATTACTATTATAAGTAAAATAAATAAGTCTAATATCAAGAATGATTGATTTAGGGTATGTCCAATTTTTTTTACTTCTAAGATATTCAAAACTCATGTTAAAATACAAATACAGACCTTTATTCATGTCTTTGATTAAAGAGCTAGCAAATATTTACCACTGACTACAAGAAAAGGACAGTCTTCATTTGCATCAAAAACAGAAATAAGTAAAACAAATTTTGTACACACTACCATTTTATGTTTCAATAGCTTCACTCATAAAAATACATATTTTTCAAGAAACTTCGAAAATATTTTAGGTACATAATTGTTTTTAATAAATAAAAATACTGTGCTTGTTTTTGACACTAATGCAGACAACTTATATTCAGTTTTCAAAATGATCAATGAGTCTGTCTGCTGATCTGCCTACATGCACCAAAAAGTGTGGATTCTCTAAAACAAGTAAAAACACCAAAAATTCAGTTTTTAAAACAATGCACTTTAAATAGGACTTTTATGTGAAACTTTGACAATGAGGAACAACCAATACTCAAATATTAGCTTATTATAATATTTATGGTTGCTTGAGCTTTTCCAAAAGCAAAATTATTTAAGTTTTGCAACATTGTCACTTTAATCAAAATAAAATGTTATATTATTGTTTTATTAAAAATTGTTTAAATTACCTAGCAAAATAATAATCAGGGTCAGACAGTCTGAAGCAGTATTATATGAATGAAACTTGTCAAAATGTCTATCATAGTGCGCAGCTACTATATTAAAAATGCATATTACAGTGAAGCCAATCAAAATAAGTCAATCAACAGCGAACAGTCAGTAAATACAATACTTAAATGGGGAACATTATAATTTATAACTAATAATTCACACTAAACTAAAATATCCAATCATCACTTTTACAACACAAGGCCTTTTAATAAACATTGGTCAACAGTTGCTTAGTTAAAAATGCTGTCTTATTCATTGGAAGGTCAAATGACAAATACAGACAAGGCACTGATTAACTGGTGGTTCCCAATATCCTACTGATACCTATTAGCTCTATATAAGTTATATCAATAGGTTATTCCAATCAATTTTATTATTAACTAGGATAAAAAAAAAATCTTTTCGTTACATATTTGATTGATATACTTTGTTTTTTTTCATTATTTTTTTAAAAAAGTTATCTAGTTGTTAGTACTTACCTTTTTCAACATTTTAAAATCAATATTTTTATTTGAGTCCAAATATTATGCTAATTAACTTTGCCCTACTGACATTAGCTCCATATAAGTTATATCAATTGAGGACAATGTATTTAGTTATTTTAAATGGCCCAAAATAGAAATTTCACGAACTATGTGTATTATAGCAAATTGTGGATAAATAAGTTAATATCTGGGTGACCGAGCTTCGCTCGGTGGCCAATAGATGGCAGCAGTAGTCATATTTTTATTTTTTTGGTAAATTCGACATTTTCTAAAAATGAATCCCAGCTAGATCGATTTACCGCCCCCGAAACCCCCTGCATACTAAATTCCATGAAAATCGTTTCAGCCGTTTCCGAGATCCAGATTATATAGAAATATATATACAAGAATTGCTCGTTTAAAGGTATAGGATTAGAAACTGCAACTGTTGACTGACATTAATTATGGCCAGACAATATACATTTCACTAGCAGCATTGACTTAAAATCTTATTTCTCAAACCAAGGATTGCAAGTTGAATTAATCAGAAAACATTTATAAATAAATAAAGGACAATATTATGTCAGATTACGCAACATAATAATGCACCACCCTAAAATTCCATTGCAACAGATGTATGACGTCAATCATTTAGTTCTTGTTGTATTGTCAGCAAATTTGCACAACATACAAGAGTTTGCTAAGTCGGCAGTTATCACAGAAACTGTTATAATGTAACTGCTAACTGCCCATTCAGCCGTTGGAATGTTTATCTTCAATTATAATGCAAGACATTTAACCCTGGATAGTAAAATACAGTGAAATTTAATTATTTGTAGTAATAAAGAAAGATCTATCAGAAAAGCTGTAAATAAAGCGAAGTGGTGCATAACCTGCTGCATAATCAGCATAAAGTTGTAATGTTCGCTCCGTACATCTCTCAACACTCTGCTAATAGTGATATAGTTACAGCATATCCTATGAGCATAACAAATTAATTATAAATTCAAACATTTCCAGATATGTAACTTACCTAAATATTAATTATTGTTTCTCTAATTATGGTAGTTCTATGGCATTCCCTTTTTGTCATGTATCAATAATGCTAAGCAAAAAAGGTTTTAAAATTAAATGTGTATTACTGAAAGATGCTGAACAATCAAGTGTAGAATATCAGTAAACAAAATCTTAAGTCAATGATTTAGCTGTCTGCTTTTCGGTTTACTGTCAAACAGACATATTCCATTCAAATAGTAAATACCCTACCAAATATACACACATTCACCACTCCGCATCACCGTTGGCTTTCTGAAAAACAAAATCTTTGCCCCCTAAATTCATTATACCATCCTTTAGGTAGAACTTCCACTTGTTACGACTACGCGTGATCTTGTCGTATTGACAAACAACTACATTGTCAGTATCAAACATGTCACCGGGCTCCTCGTCTGAGACGTCATCACCAGAATTAAGGGGTTCTTCCTCCGCACCGCCGCTCTCGTCTCTCTCCTCCTCTTCTTCCTCCGCACGCTCCTCAGCAGACTCCTCATCCTCATCATCATCACCTGCTCCATCCTCTGACCCATCGCCAACATTTGAGCCTTCATCATCAGATGAATCTAGAGCGCCGTCCAGAGAAAACGGCGCCGCTCCACTCCTACCACCTCCGCCACCATCAAATTCATTCTGTTGACTCGCTAGTGCAGAGTTAATGTGCTGCTGTAGAAGGGTCGCTGCCAGAGGTTGTGGCAAACTGATAGTAGCATTTATTATGGGTCCAGTGAGCACTTGGTGCAGCTTGTTACCGTTTAGGGCAGACGCAGGGATCTGTATTGTGAAGGAGCGGGGTTGTGAGCCCGGCACGCCTGGTTGTGCGGGCAGTGTCAGTTGTACGGGCACTTTGTTGTTGGGGTCTAGGACGTGGTGGGGGTGCGCGCCGGCGATGTTCGTCGGAGGCCCGCCGTGCTCCACGTTGGAGTGGCTGGAGCTCTGCGGCACCATGTCTTGAGCTCTTTTCTGCATCACGTTGCTGCCGTTTGCTTTTTGAAAGTTTTGTAACACGGGCGGCGGCGCTGGCATGCCCGGCATCTCCTCCTTCACCGGGTCCATGGCTCCGCTCGCCGTCAATTTAGTTTTCCACAACTGTTTCAACTCCTGCAGCACTTGTTCGTCGACACCATCGTCTAAAAAGCAGTCTCGCACTCCGGCAATTACATCGTCCACCACTGTATTGTAAAGTTTTATAACAGACGTTTGACTCATAGTCATTTTGACGTCGGTTAGGTATGCCTTGGGAGTTATTAGCTTACATGTATCCCGAACTGGATATTTACCGCACCGCTACAGCTCCGAGATGGTCATTCAGGTAAAGAGAAGTGCGCATCGAATTTATTATTTAGTATTCACATATTATTTATCTCAATGTCAAACCGAAAGAGTCACAAGCTCAACTATGCAGTCACAAAATTCAAGTGAGCCAAGTATTTTCATAAATCAAACGCAATGATCACAAAACACTAGGTATCAGGAAGAACAGTTAGGAATACTGATATTAATTAAGTTTTCAACATTAACCAAATAATTCCACGAAAAAACTCGACATCAAATTTTGACAACTGACGACTAAAACATAACCTAGATTTAGAAAAATAACACAGAGTAAAACATATTAACTATTGAAAAATTGTGTCTATGGCCGGCTGATGTTGAAATAATGGGAAAAGTACGCATGCGCAGCAACAGCGCCACCATTTTCGTCGATTCAAAACGAGTCAATGCCCCACCCAGCCCCTTCTTCAGCTTCTCGTATTCAGTGGTTGGTACCAACTACTAAATTACGCTTCTCGGTCGGTAATCCGTACGAATCAACTAATATCTGTGGAATCAGCAATCAGCATCGCGGCTGATATAAAATGGATAAGGTCTGCCCGCCAATTTTTAGGGTTCCAACTTCCATACCAAAATGGTAAAAATGGACTTTCTCCGTCTGTGGGTCCGTCCAACTGTCCGTCCGTCCGTCCGTCCGTCCGTCCGTCAGTCCGTCCGTCTGTCACACTCGATTATTTCAGTAACTATTAAAGCTATCGACCGGAAATTTGGAATAGTTGTAGGTAATTGCGGCGCGCCGTCATTGCAATCATAAAAAATTGAAAATCATTTTCATTTTTATTTAGGGGGAAAACCGGGTCGCCGAAATTTCAAAATGAGATGACAATATTGAGTGGGGTATCATAAGAAAGGGCGTTACTTTTATATTCTAAAACCAATTTTTATTTATTTTATGCCTGATAGTTTTTGATTTATTGGGCAAACTGTCGAAAAAAATACCGTTCCCCCCCTTATCGCCGAAGTTTACCAATCGAAAAATCTGAAATAATTATGATCAATAGAAATTAACGTATATTTTACAGGAAAAATAAAATCAACTCGCTAACTAATATACTTTTTTTGATAATAACAATAATCCGCCAAAGTTACGTTTGCGGTTTGCCAACAAAAGTACCTACATGTAAATTATACTCGTAAATTCATGAACAAAAGTGATTCTTTCAATGTTTTACTTCTTTTATGGTATGGTTATTTTTATAGTAAAACTGAATCTCCGAAATGTATGGACAATAGCTTACAATCGACTGCACCAAATCTTGACTTCGTTTTTAGGGTTCCGTACCCATAGGGTAAAAACGGGACCCTATTACTAAGACTTCGCCGTCCGTCCGTCCGTTTCTCTGGCACCAGGCAGTATAAATCTCTTGAACCGTGATTGCTACAAACTAGAAATTTTCACAGATTATGTATTTCTGTTGCCGTTTAACATTACTTTTTTTAAATAATAATAATTATTTTTTTGATATTTGATATTGGATTTTTGATATTTGATTTTTGATTTTAATATTGATTTTAATTTTAATTTTGGCAGGCAGCTTTCTCACGCAATGAATTTCAATTTAGCGCGGGAATGCTGCCTGCATAATGGGTACACTAGCCCCTAGCTACCAAATTTTTATATGTAGGTATATTAATTCTTAGCTACTTATTTAAATTTAATTACATTTCTTATTTCGTTTAATAATGTATTGCTCATTATTTTTTAAACCAATTTATAAATATTGATATTATGTAAATAAAGTTGTTGTCATAGGAATTTGTCCTGTGTTCCATTTTATCATTGTCACCTTAAATTAGAAAGGGACGCAGTACCTGTAGAGCCCTCTCGCTCGGACCGGTTGATTCGTCATGCTCATGGACCATGCAGGCCGGTGGGCGGTGACACTCAGTACAAATAACAGGACTTAACTACCTACACTACTACTAAAATGTCGGCCCTATAAGCATTCATTTCTATGTGTGCGTAAATGTCATCGCAGCCCTTTAGGGCTGGCAAAACTCTGTGTCGTGTACGTGGCGACGACGCGACCGATGCACAATGCCACGGTGACAACTTGCAGCCCACTGTAAAACAATAGAATTGCGGTACGAATGCAATACTTTGTTTAGTTATTTCATAAAAACTAATGATATTTCATTGTGTTTACCTTTAATTTTATTAATTTCTAAGGATAAAATTAAAACAGAAATATATATTTATTTTCATATGCACATAGCTTCTTTCCGCGGCTTCACTGACCTGAATTTTGGAGTTTCACAAATTCCGTATGGACTATGGATTTTTAGGGATAAAAAGATAGTACCTAAGGTGTTAATGAAAGTAAATCTATCTTCATTCCAATTTGCAGCCAAATCGGTACAGTACGTATATAGTTGCGGCATGAAAGAGTTACAAACATCGAAACCCACAAGCTTTCATATAATTCATATTCATTAAACAATAGGATATTATAATGGGATACTTATCAAAATCACTGCAAAAATTATTAATTACAGTTCCTTGCACAATCTGAGAAAACTTTATTAATCCTCCGGTTTTTTCATAAATTTTACTAATAAAAAAATTGTCATCTAAAAAGGTATGCTTTTATTTACAATCAGTAGCCCTATGATGATAAAGTTATGAATTTGTGGCAAACCTATTGAAATAACGCACTCCCGAGACAGCGCCCACGAGTACCACCCGACGCGTCGCGCTCGGCGCTCTGGGGTAATACATTGACGGGAGGGTGTGAATGTCCCTTCTTTACGTTAGTAATATTATATATTCGTTGATGGTGGACAGTCTAAAATATAATGATATAATACTACTTATATTTTATATTATAGTGTTTTTACACACTTAGGAAATTAATATATATATAGCTACTCGTGCTGATTCACTCACTGACTGACTCACTGATTGATCACCTCTCCTGAACAATTTTGTATGAAAAAATTTTTTTTCAAGGATGGGGTCGTATAAAGGGGAAAAATTCATGAGGAGGAAAAATACGGAGAGAGCTGATGATTGAGGATATCGAAGACGGGTGAAGAGCATAGCCAAGGGTATTGGCGATAGGTGGGGGGTGCTCGACCAAATGTCATTTGAAATGTCATCCAATTGGCAGTAAGCTGAAAAAAAATTCAAAATGGCGGATTCAAAATGGCCGCCATACGAATATCGTCGATATCTCGGAAAGTATAAAAGATAGAAGAGTGGTTTCTTAACACGAAGTGATCAGGACCCGAAGGTCTATTTGATGGATAGAAAAAAAATTCAAAATGGCGGAATTTATTTTGAGAGCTGATGATTGAGGATTTCGGAGACGGGTGAAGAGCACAGCCAGAGAATCGAAGATAGGTGGGGGGTGCTCGACCAAATGTAACTCGAAACGTCATCCAATTGGCAGTTAGCTGAAAAAAAAATCAAAATGGCGGATTCAAGATGGCCGCCATACAAATTTCGTGTTGTTCTATCTCGGAAAGTATAAAAGATAAGAGAGTGGTTTCTTTGCAAGACGTGATTAGAATCTCAAGGTCTACGGGATGAATGAAAAATAATTCAAAGTGGTTGAATTTATTTTCCATGGAAAATGTGAATGCTACAATAAACAAGGCCTATGAAAAACTATGAAAAGTATGAGAAGAGATGATGGTCTACGATTTGGATGATGATTGAGGAGTACGGTCATGGATTTAAAGATAGTTAAGGGCTGTTTGATTAAAAAATACACTGAACCTCATCGGATGAGGTTCAGTGTAGGTATATTTTAATCAAACAGCCCGTAACTATCTTTAAATCCATGACCGTGCTCCGAGGTAATTCTTTTAGCCCACTGCCAATCGGATTCCAATTGGCGATGGAGATGACGGCGATTCTTTTATAGGTGAGAAGACAGCCTGCGGGCCACATGTGGCCCGCGCTCCCACGCGCCCTACTTACTACTAGTTATTCCTATAAATTTAAATATGCATCAAAATTTTGTCCCACCGCGAGTGAAATTTTGATGCATATTTAAATTTATTTAAATTTATAATGATATAAATTATTATTGTTTGACGATGCTGATATCACAGACCGAGGAAACAATATGGACTGGCCCCCTCCACAAAATTTGTACTATTTTTTAATGTGACAACCAAGGGTAATAATGTTCTGTGGTGACAACTGACAAGTGGGGTATAAGATCTAGGTATATAAACATTTGAAAGCAAAGGAGAATGCCGATTCTTGTATGAAAATTGTATGAAAACTATACCTTGCGTCTTAGCAAAATCATCGGCAAAACATTAGAAATATTCTCATTCTGAAAACTTAAACAATAATTTTAACAAAGCGTTTAAACTTAAATGCACCTTTTAAGAAGTAAAAGACTTGCTTTTAAAAGATCTTTCTTTTTGGTCTTTCATTTTGCAAATGGAACAAACATTACGAAGACGCGTCTTTTAAATCACGGTGCTTTTATCGTCAGCGCCTTATAGTGGATGATGGGTAGATAGGACTGGGTAACCTACTTTTTATATTCATGTTCCTATATTGATATAAACTTATAAACGTTCGATTACAGTAGACTAATAGCTGACCCACCCTATCCATACTTTTCCTGTTGATCTCATTGGGAGTAAAAAGATCTTTCTTATCCATGGATAAGAAACCAGAGGATATGGACATCCGAACGATTTACGTAAACCTTTTTCGTACAAGTAGACAGTAGCGCCATCTGACTAAACTCTATAAGCACTTTTGGCACCGGTAAAGTGGTGATATTTTTTCGTACCATCCACCGTGCATGTCGTTAAAGTATGTCTATTATCTTGTCTCTTGCGTTAATTATTATCAAGAGAGACTTTTACAAAAAATTTGGCTTTTTACGGGCATGGTTTCGGCTGGCTGGCAAGGGAAGTCGTCCACTCAGAACCTTCGGTCAACACTTGACTGTTATCATACATGTAAGTATATAGCCGTATCTATGACATATTTGCGATCACCACAGAAAACTTCCGTTCGCTCAAATAGAACGAAAATAAGTAAAGTTACCTAATGGCAGATGTCTGCGCGGAAGCCACGTGATAAATTTAGCGATCGGCTGTAAGTATGTGATTCTCATACCTTTTTTGATCTTCGTTTCAATTGAGGGTATTCAGCTTTAAAAACGGGAGTTAACGTCATAATATCATGCATTTCCTATATCCTTCTCTTTTGAGATTATTTATATTAGTATTTCGGAACCAGATGACCAGATGACCAGGAGCATAGATTATTATCTACTATATGAACCCGAATAATACCACAACATGATCGAAATTTGCACGAATTACAAATGATTTTGTATGATGACATGACTGAGACATTGAATGAGACATCGTGGGTAAGCAGACTCTTAAGGCTGCAAGGTTCTTGTACCTAATTGTTATTAGTTGAATTTTGATGATTACACTACTTAAATAACTCTCAATATTGTCAATACAAAGTTAAAAGCGGCAGCTGTGAACGAATGAAAAAATATTTTCATGTGTTTACTTACAGCCACTTATTCGACTCTATGTCTAATTAATTATGTATGAAATAGGCACTCAGTTTCTGCGTAGTCACGCATAAAATTACGCTTTTCAAGGAAATTTCACGCCTCATTTAACATTTTCAATACCTTTTGTTTAACCGAAATTCTGTCCTATGGTGAATGTTGACATTATTATACTAGATAAACGATAAACTACTAGTATCTACCTAGGTATCTACTGAAATACAGAAAATTCAAAGAATTTTGCGAATTCGTTAAAATCTTACGAAGCTCTACAGTATTTTTAAAAATATTTTATACGCGCCAAATAGGTACCTACGTGGAATTTGTTTTACGGTAAAATATTTTCGTAAATCAAGATAACGTTTTACGCTGGAGTCAACACGCAATTAGGAGGTACTAACCCAATAAAGACATTCCAAGTTTTAGATGAGTGAGTAACAAACAAACCCGACCCCAAATAAAATTAATAACGTTACATTTAGGCACAACACGGCCCTCGGCTCGGATTTTAATTTCCACTTAACTCCCGGCAGTTGACGGATTTAAATCTTTAGATAGCGATACGTCACTCCATCAAAATGTTTACTTCCGAACTCTATTAGAAGAAGGGTATAAATGACTTCATTAAACCTTTTGATATTTTCCGTCGCCAAGGGCGTGTAGTCGCAAATTGACTGTTTATCGCCGGGGAAATGCGTTACGCAAACGGAGTTCACGAGCGAATTTAAACCGTTCTACGAGTACAAACGCTAATAAAGCTCCAAGCTGAGGCTGCGAGTAAAAGAGTGGAACAAGAAAATAAAATCCTTGTTTTGATGCTACCACGTACACGATCGATCGTAATTTGGCTGAGAATGTTTCTAACGGATTCGCTAAGCAAAACGGCTTACGTCACAGAAAAATATTGCGATTTGTATCTAACATTTCGTTTAGCGTAATATACCTGATCATTATGATTTACCTAAGTGCAATGGTCAAGAATGTGTTCTTATTTTTGAGAAACATAGAAAGTTTAAATAACCTATACATATAACATCTTCATAGTGTAAAATAGATTTTTTTTTATTAATTTTCTGCTAAGATACATTTGCTAGCTACAATTAAATCGATTTTTTCCAACTGAACTCTGAATTATAACCGAGCGATTTTTAAAATTGCAAAAGTATCTTATGCCTGCCTACAATCTACGTGCGTATTATATGTAGGAAGGCTATTTCCAAAGTTATAATATTTAACCAATGACTTCTATGTATTTTATTTAACTTAGGTAGGTATCTACTCGTACTTAGTAACCCCAACAAAACCAATACGCAATTACAGACCTGTAGCGAACTCTATATTTACGTCAACCCAGTTCAAAGATGACCCCTAGTGACGTAAATTGCTACCTAGTATTATATTAAGGAGGACCTTATTTTCAAGAAATTCTTGCTCTTTTTAACCAATGACACAACAGGGGGCTGATTCTATATCGTTTTAGTTAGCAACTCGTCCTGGGTTAGTAACTAAGAAAACGGAGGCCAAAATCCTGATAGTTTTTGATTTATTGGGCAAACTGTCGAAAAAAGTACCCTCCCCACCTTATATCCGAAGTTTATCATCCTAAAAAACTGAAACAATTATGATTAACAGGGATTAATGTATATTTTACGGAAAAAATAAATTGAACTCTGTGTCTATTAAACTTTCGGTATTAACAATAAATAATTTTATTGAACTCTGTGTCTATTATACTTTCGGTATTAACAACTCAACAAACAGAGTTAAGTTTGCGGTTTGGTAAGAAATGTAATTCTTATGGTTTCATTTTTTATTGTTGTACGGGACCCTCGGTGCACGTATCCGACTGAGCATTAAACTTGACTGTTAAAATTGCCAGATATCGCTTATCGATACCTGGCAATAGTTTAGGCTCCAGAAGAATTACAGCACAACTATTTAAGGACTTATTTGGTATGAAAATGCCAGCATACAGGCCGGGTCTCTTTACATCGGTGAAAGTCTTAATCTTCGGAGACCAAGAGGCTTAGGCTAGAAGTAGAAGCTAAGCGATAAGTCTGTGAGTAACGCAGGAATTACTGACTTAAAGTTAAGAATAAAAATATTATGTTTATTTATCTTTCATCCATACCATAACACATCACTTACGTTTCAGCGCTCGATTTAGACGTTCTTGGAAAAATAAAAATATATTCAGAGACGAAAATCCGAGACTGAAAACGTAAATTTACCTAATCCAACTGTCTATGCTTAACATAAAACATAACCAACTTTAACTTAGTCGCACTTTTGTCATGAAAGCTTTACGGCTCGAATATTTCTTTTTCCCAAAAAGAAAATATCTCTTAATATTTTCTTTTTCTTCCTTTGTATATTATACTCGTACGTTTATGAATTAATGCCATTTCCATTTCAGTTTAATATTGGTAATGGTGGACTTTGCTCTTGTAGAGTTTTGAATCAAAGAAAAAGAATTATACTGGCTACGTGCAGTCATAACATTCACAGAGATTTACGGTTACCTAATTGTATATTAGTTTTTTTTCTATAATTTATATTTTTTAGGAAAGAACAGTAAATAAAGAAAATACAAGTATTTGTATTTAGTTAATACATAGAAAGTTAAAACTACACATAAACAAAGAAAGGGCATGCACAAGAACACCTTATTGCTACACATTATGAGGATCTCTTACAGGTGACCTAGATGTGGGAACAATTAAAACATGATAATACGTATGTTATGCTTTAAAGTAACATACGTATACGTATTATCGTATACATACATATTGTTTTTTTTTTTTTTTTATAAAAAAATTAAAAAAATGTGAGGCACAAAACATGTTAAAATGCATAATATGGAGTGCATTGCAATATCATACGATACACTTTTACATTCTGAGACATCGTCGCAAACATTGTTCAGTTGCTGTTTTGTCCCAAAGAAGTGCCGGGCTCTAATATATTCACCGACGTATATTGTACTGTACAATATACGTCGGTGAATATGTTACTTCGGAATGAACCATTACAGTATTAAGTCTTTATAAAAGTGATACAAAATTGAGAAAGTGGCTTTCAAAGTTTCAACAGATACCCTATTCACGCTGCCACGGTTTTGCATTTCAAAGAATGCTTCAAATAAATAGATTTAAATATATTTGTGAAGTGAATGTGGAAATAGATAAGTACTCGTAGCAAATACATTGAGTACGTGAACAACATTCCTCGTGGGCAGATGCATAAACATATCGATCCGGAGTTCAGTCCGCTGTCAAAATAGATACTACCAACGCGCTTGCTTTGTAAATATTTTCATACTAGTATTGACACTGTATTCACAAACATTATTATGAGGTCTATGCTACAGCCCTTTACGCAGAGCTTGCATGGAAGAGGGCAAGACGCCAGTGCACAAATTGCTTAAAAGTTGGTATGATAGACCAGAATGCACCTAGGCGCTTCAGCTACACTCTAAGCCCCTTCGCACATAGCTCGTAAGCGTAATCGTAGCGTAATCCTCGCGTACGACGAAAGCAGTCCGAGCACAAACATTTTTAGGGTTCCATACCAAATGGTAAAAATGGAACCCTCATGGTGAGACTTTCTCCGTCCGTCCGTCCGTCCGTCCGTCCGTCCGTCCGTCCGTCCGTCCGTCCGTCCGTCCGTCCGTCTGTCACACTCGATTATTTCAGTAACTATCGAAGCTATCGAACTGAAATTTGGAATAGTTGTAGGTAATTGCGGCGCGCCGCCATTGCAATCATAAAAAATTGAAATCTATTTTATTTTTATTTAAAAAAGGGGGAAAACCGGGTCGTCAAAATTTCAAAATGAGATAACAATATTGAGTGGGGTATCATATGAAAGGGCGTGGCTTGTGTATTCTAAAACCATTTATTTTTATTTTTATGCCTAATAGTTTTTAAGTTATTGAGCAGACTGTCGAAAAAAATACCGTTCCCCCCCCCCCCCCTTATCTCCGAAGTTTACCAATCAAAAAATCTGAAATAATTATGATCAATAGGAATAAACGTATATTTTAAAGGAAAAATAAAAAATAAAATCAACTCTCTAACTATTATACTTTTTTTGATAATAACAATAAACCACCAAAAACAAAGTTACATTTGCGGTTCGCCAACAAAAGTACCTACATGTAAATTATACTCGTAAATTCATGAACAAAAGTGGTTCTTTTAATGTTTTTCTTCTCTTATGGCTTCTCTTCCCTCGGTGCGCGAGTCCGACTCGCACTTGGCCGGTTTTTTTTAAACAGAGAATATTTAAGTAAATAATTAGTATTTAAGTAATGTTATACATAATTCAATTAAAACTGACGTCACATCGTACGTAGGTACTTAATTGGCAATTAATATCGTTATTTACTACATAGAAAAGAGGCTTTGGCACGCTGATATCTAAAGGATTACAATTAATAAAGGGCTGTGGGAAAGCTGTAGTCAAAGAGAACATCCGCTTCGAAACCTTTACTTAGGTTATTTCCTTTCCTTTGACAGTTGATGGCCAAACTTTTCATATTCATTCCGAGTGACCGGTCGTAGGGAGACCCGCTCACGATTGCTCATTCCATAACTATGGAACGAAATTGAAAAAATGTATGGGAATGACAGATCAAATTGATCACGTAAATTATCGATTAAAACTGTCATTCTCATACATTTTTGAATTATCCGGTATGAAAGTTTCATGAACGATCAACCCGTTTCTATGACAATCGTACGTATAAATATTTCAATCCACGACGACCCACTCTGTCAAACTCCATACAAATCGAATGAAACATAAGCGATTTTGATAGAGTGGAGCGCGTCTTCGTGGATTGAAATATCATATGGCTAAGCTAAGTCTATAGGTTTGAGATTAACCGGTTGAGATTAAACTTTCTCGCAACAAAACGTGACGAGTTGGAACCCTCTGAGAATGTGGCCACAAGAGGCTTCTTATTAGAAAACTATAAGTATCACTCGAAAATTCAAAATCCATATAGACGGTTAAACTTGAAGAAACCTAGCAGACACTGAAAAAAACAAAATTCTTTCGCGTTATTTTAAAAAAGTAAAGAGTAGTTCATCCTCAATTTTATAATATTAAAATTATCTGTATCGTGAAACTACTAGTAGCTCTTAATCTATTCCAGTGTAATGAAGCAGAAGCTGTCAAGTCTTAAGCCACCACCTGCGTGCCAGATGCGAACCTGGTCGTTGTTAAGGTGTTACGGCCCTACCAGCCCTCGAAATTCAAATTTCATATAGTTTTTCGCAAGAAACTGCTCGAAAATTCCCACTCACCTCATATTGGTTCCCGAAAGATAATTTTTGGCAGTTTCCCAGATTTCGAGCTATCGGAATATCGAGTAAATGAATATTGTTGAGCAGGGTTTTTATTATAAACATGTAGATGCTGTGCCCGCAAAACTCATTGCCATAAGCCTTCGATGTATAATTAGCCCCCTATTAGCAAAAAACTAAATAAAATTAGAATTTTCGCGTACGGATGGTACCCATCCCCTTAAGGGGAAGGGGTGTTTAAACACGCTGCTTTTGTTGAATCTATACAAAGCGAGAGACTTTAAAGGGCTAGATAGAGCCTGTCCTTTTTTACCAGGCTTGTTGACAAAAAAGGATGTTGAGCCTCAAAATACGGGGGCCAATTAAGGTGCGCCATTTAAGGACCGGACCCTACTCCATTTTTCAATCGAAGGCGGAAATTGGCGGATTGCTTACCTCACTGAAATACACAACTTGTAATCGGCGTTTACCGTTTTAGAGTTCCGTACTTGGAATGAGGAGAAGTATTTCCGAATGAAATATGGCCAGGAGCATATGTTATTACTATATTAACCCGTATATCAACATGATCGAAATATGCACGAATTACAAATATATATATAGTGGACAACATCACATACATTGCTCCAATCCCTTAGTAAGTAGCTTATGCACTTGTGTTAAGGAAATCAGAAACAACGAAGGTACCACAACACCCAGACCCGAGACAATGTAGAAAACTTATTTTTCTACATTGCCCCGACCGGGGATCGAAACCGGAACCTCAGAGATGGCGGCGCCTTGAAAACCGGCACGCTAACCACTCAACCACGGATTTTGACAAATTATTTTGGTATTACGAATGTATGGAGAAAACGTAGGTTCAGGGCATCCTTAACAGTTTTAAGCAGTCCAAATCTTTAAAGAGTAGGTACCTAGGTAGCATTTTAATAGACTCAATAACAAATAATATTTATTTTATAGTTTTATAGGTAGATACAGGATCCTAAATGTACTCCCCTCCCCTCCCCTCCCCTTCCGACTCCCCTTTGACTGATTTTTAGTCAATCAAGTACCACACGGTCGTTTAACATTTTTTATGTTCATATTTGGCGGGTTTCCATAATATTTAAAATACGGCTTACTCATTACTCAATGCTATGCTTAATAATAATAGACCCGTATTTCGCAGTCGAATAATGAATTTATTATGAAACTGGTAAAGGCGCTAGTAATTATAATTAGGTATATTAATCTGTGGTAAAGGTTGTGGTTAACAATAGTTTTGGAACAGTTTTGGATGGTTAGTTATGCGTTTGTTACGCTCAGATGAGTATTTGAAATGGATCGCAGAAATAATTCACTCAAAACTTTAAGCACAAAATCAGCTTACAATGATGTTGGAATGGGTTCGAGTAAATACTCTTAGATATTCCCTAATAGACTTTGCTGTTCATCTTAGTTTGCGGATTTTATTAGAAACGTTTACGAAAATGATACGTAAATACCTATTCCTACGTCTGAATAAAAAAAAATTTATTAATTAAAAAAACCTTAAATAATATCGACTGCATCTAGCTAGCTTTGTACTTAACCTATTTAAGATTTGAATATTTTTTTTTAACCGACTTCAAAAAAGGAGGAAGTTTTCAATTCGTCGGAATCTTTTTTTTAAATTTGCACTTCAGTCTGAACTCCTGGAATGCCACTTTTTAGGGTTCCATACCAAAATGGTAAAAATGGAACCCTTATGGTGAGACTTTCTCCGTCCGTCCGTCCGTCTGTCACACTCGATTATTTCAGTAACTATTTAAGCTATCGACTTGAAATTTAGAATATTTATAGGAAATAGTGACCCGACGTCATAACAATCGTAAAAATTTGGAAATTGTTTTTATTTTTATTTAAAAAGGGGGGAAAACCGGGTCGACGAAATTTCAAAATGAGATAACAATATTGAGTGGGGTATCATATGAAAGGGCGTTACTTGTGTATTCTAAAACTAATTTTTATTTATTTTTATGCCGAGTTGTTTTTGATTTATTAGGCAAACTGTCTAAAAAAATACCGTTCCCCCCCCCCCCCCTTATCTCCGAAGTTTACCAATCGAAAAATCTGAAATAATTATGATCAATAGAAGTAAACGTATATTTTACAGGAAAAATAAAATCAACCCTGTAACTAAAGTCCCGTAGACGTCTTGACAGACAAAGAAGAAGAAGATTTTTTTTACGATAGGTATGTGTATGTCCACAAATTTTGCATGTTTGTGGTAAATCAGTATGTCATACATAAACAATCTGAAAACAACAGTGCTTTATGGATGTGAGCATTGTTTCCCGATTTTCAAATGAATGTGGAATATTCGATACTGTCGGGGACACCGGTGTGGATGTTTGTTATGAATTTACATGATGACAGGTTTTGTAATCAACGCAGAGCGATCATTGCTTCAATAGTTTGATAGATTAATACGATACGATTTGATAGATTTTTGACGACCTCCGTGGCGCAGGGGACGCACGCTCGGATTCGAGTGGGGGGTCGCGGGTTCGATTCCCGCCACGGGCCACTTTGGAATTTTATAATTTCTAAATTGGCTCAGGTCTGGTCTGGTGGGAGGCTTTGGCCGTGGCTAGTTACCACCCTACCAGCAAAGACGTACCGCCAAGCGATTTAGCGTTCCGGTACGATGCTGTGTAGAAACCGTTGGGGTGACTTAACTTACCCCTTCCAAGTTAGTACGCTAACATCTTCGACTGCATCATCACTTACCATCAGGTGAGATCGCAGTCAAGTACTAACTTGTATAACGTAAAAAAAAAAACCATCCTAAATAAATCAACATGCACACGCACGTGGTTTTAGTGTTATTTAAAAATCGGTCAAGTGCGAGTCGTGCTCGCGCACTGACGGTCCGTACTATCAAGACCCATTCCCAATAGTATCACAGTAAACTTAACACCCCTGCCCACCAAATTCGAATTTGAGCCATAGAGTAATAAATAGTTATCTTTGATTTGAGCAGACTTACTTAGTCTGTGAACGTTCGAAGTCTACCTGTTAGCGTCAATATCTAGCAATTTCTTTTATTTTAATTTTACTATCTATTTTTAAAGTGAATATAAAATCAAATATTCTGTGTATATTTCAAGTACCTATGCCATTATATCAAAATGGAGCAAAAAAAATCACGTTTGTTTTATGGGATATTGATAGATAGCCCCCTTTATACATATTTTATTCTGTGTTTTTTTTAGTATTTGTTGTTAAATCCGCAACAGAAATACATCAACTATGAAAACTTCAGTTGTCTTACTACCAGGGGTCAAGAGCTCTACAGCCTGGTGAGTGGTGACAGACGGAAGAATTGACTGACGGCGGAGTCTCAGTTATAGCAACGAATATATAATATGTAATAGCAACGGTAATGGGGTCTTGTTTTTTAGATACCCTTTGTGCGGAACTCTAAAAATAAATGTGTGGCTACTGTTTTGGCCTAACCTAATTGATCAACAATGGTGCGGCTGGCCGATGCGACGGGCGGCCTCACCGCAGCGCATCGCAACCTCCCAGGGGATCACTCACATTAAATGCTATTCAGATACCGCTATTATAAAATCAACAACCGTAATTTAACATGTAAATGTGTTTGCATTATTCATTAGATGTGTAAATACAAAAACACAAGTGTAGTAGAGCCCATTTGCAGAAGCTTTGTTAGACTTCCCTGCCCACTTCATACGACCGCGACCCGCGCTCGTCTGTTATCAGCCATTTTATATCTAAGTTTAAGTACCTTGTTTACAATAAATGACAAAGAGTGTACAGCAGAATATTTTGTACGAGTAGCTGAATCGAGAGGAGTATTGTTTATCTATGGTATAACGATACATAGGTTCATTATTCCGTATAAAGCCTTCCACAATAAAAGGTTCAAGGAAAATTTTCCAAGTCCAATACAGTATCAGAACACATCTGAGACAATTTTCCTGAGAATCCTTTTCCTTTTTACCACAGAACTGTAAGGCATCGAAAAGGCTTTCACCCCTACATAGTGGTCGTACCTAAGACAAGTACGAAACGGTTTGATTCTTCTTTCCTGATACGCAGTACAAAGGTCTGATATACCCTACCAGGCACTGTCTTTCCCCCCACCTACAGCTTGAGTGTCTTCAAATCAAGAGTGAATAGGCACCTCCTAGGCAAGCGCGTTCCACCTTAGACTGTATCATCACTTTCCATCAGGTGTGATCACAGTCAAGCGCTAACCTAAAAAGTTAAACAAGTAAATAATTAAAAATTGAAAACAACTGCACGATTTGGTTAAACGACTTCTTCCAAAAAAATATAGCCTAAGTATGTTACTCGGAATGATGTAAGGATTCTAACGATACCCTATATGAGCAAATTTATTCAGCGGTTCGAAAGTTATGGTGGAATAAAGAAACTCACATACATACGTACGTAAATGAACCCTAAAAACATTACACTCCTTTATTGGGCAGTCGTGTATAAAAACATTTTTTATTGAGTCAACAGGTTTTGGCGCCTCCATCTCAAGAGAGTACTTAAAGCATGCGAATAAGTGAACTCATGCCGTGCCGTAGGTGCACAAATGACTTCCCAAGTATTCGTTCACGGCTCTCGAAGGAACAGGAAACTTTCGTGAAGACGTCGAACGAATCTATTTATCAACATTCTTATAATAATCCGCTTCCGAGTTGAAAAGCGTTTTCCCGGCAAATATTTTTAGATGTGCCAATAATACCTACTTAATTGTGAATATTCTGAACATTCGATGCGAATGATTTTAGGGTTCCATACCAATTTGGTAAAAATGGAACCCTTATGGTGAGACTTTCTCCGTCCGTCCGTCCGTCCGTCCGTCTGTCACACTCGATTATTTCAGTAACTATCGAAGCTATCGACTTGAAATTTAGAATAGTTTTAGGTAATAGTGACCCAACGCCATTGCAATCATAAAACATTGAATTTTTTTTTTATTTTTTCAAAATGAAATAACAATATTGAGTGGGGTATCATATGAAAGGGCGTTACTTGTGTATTCTAAAACCGATTTTTATTTATTTTTATGCCTGATATTTTTTGATTTATTGAGCAAACTGTCGAAAAAAATACCGTTCCCCCCCCCTTATCTCCGAAGTTTATCAATCGAAAAATCTGAAATAATTATGATCAATAGACATTAATGTATATTTTACAGGAAAAATAAAATCAACTCCCTAACTATTATACTTTTTTTGATAATAACAATAAACCACCAAAATACTCGTAAATTCATGAACAAAAGTAATTCTTTCAATGTTTTAATTCTTTTATGGTATGGAACCCTCGGTGCGCGAGTCCGACTCACACTTGGCCGGTTTTTTTATTTAGAAGCTACCTAAATATCTAAGTGTGGTGACGCGCTCTCGAAAAGGCCTATGTCCAGCGGTGGGCGACAGTACGACGACCTCCGTGGTTAGCGTGCCGGTTTTCAAGGCGCCGGCATCTCTGAGGTTTCGGGTTCGATCCCCGGTCGGGGCAATGTAGAAAAATAAGTTTTCTACATTGTCTCGGGTCTGCGTGTTGTGGTACCTTCGTTGTTTCTGCAAGTGCATAAGCTACTTACTAAGGGATCGAAGCAATGTATGTGATGTTGTCCACTATTTATTTATTTATTTAGATATTTATTTTTGATATTTAGTGACGTCTATAGGCTGATTAATGTATGTAAGTTAACATTCACTTCAAAAATGCCCCAGGCCAAACTATCAATGAAAAACATACCTACGCACAAATTGAGGAAATCCTTTGTTTGCTTTTCGAATGACCTATCTTTTAGAACCTATCCTATGTACCCTTGATACAGTGCTGTTAGTTAAAACTTGGAGCGGAATATTTTGAGCATAGTCCAAGTAAATCTATGAAGCTATCGTACATTTTACAAAGAGCGCTGCAAAAGAACTGTGATGGCAATAGTGCCACTTTTATACTGAGAGAGCGCCCGCCGGTCTGCACCTAAATACGCTTCACTTGTCCTGACTCGAGTAAAACTGCCTCTTTCATGTGAAAAACATACGTACATACTACCTCAGAATTGCCTCCACACCATCGCGTGACCTTTGAAACAGAATGAAGTTTTCTCACTACAACATGTGTATGTTTACTAAACTTAACTACTCCAAGTAATAAACCAATTTAAATGATGTTTGTGGTGGAAATAGATTTAGATTAAGGAATAGGCCACTTTTTATGCCGGAAAAATCCCTGGCTCTCGTGGGATTAGTCAAAAACCTTAATCGTGGTCGGAGCTGCCGGCACCGATATAAACCTAAGGATGAGCCCATCTGAACATTTTACCGCAAAACTTCTTCATACAAGAAAAACAAAAAATTTTGACACCAGTAAACTGGCGACATTTTTTCGCACGGTCCGCCGGATCCTGAGTATATGTCTATTGCAGCGAACAAATACTTGATAGTTTTAAAAGAATAACCGATTTGCCCTTACTTATTTTATATGGCCTGTCTCTAAATTGCATTAACATTGAACCTATGTGAAAATTTTCAGGCTTTCGGAAAATAATTTTGCTAAGAATGGGCATTGGACTTAGTAAATCCCATGCCTGTGAAATTGTAACAGAAGTCTGTAAGTCTCGCTACAAGACCTCACTAGTGCTTAAGTTACGAACTACATTTATTAGCAAAGACCGACAGAGGAAACACTAATAAACTTAACTTACCAAGCGTATCTACTACTCTATCAAAGTAGGGCAAAACTCTTAACCAAATCGTAACTTTGTGTATTCATAGTCGACTTACTTAATGCAATAAATGTTTGGTATACCTACAACGCGTTTCATTACTAAATCGTTGACAAATGGAGAGAATGCGGAATTTATATGGAAAAATATAGCTGACTATATTTTTTCACGCTCTCGTTTCTGATTAATATTTACATTTTTAGACGTTTATAAAAGGTCTTAAATAAATTGTAGATCTTATGTATCCATTATTGGATTCATTGCTGTTTTTTTGATTTTGAACCTCCAGCGCCTGATTAATAAAATAAAGAAGGGTAAAATCTCTTCGGCCAAATCACCAATGATAACAAGTTTTTGTGTAAATGCTGAATGAAATAAAGAAATGAAATATATTAAATGTGTGATGTGTGATGTACAGTATCTATTTTTACTGCGCTGCTATACTGTCAGATAAGCCGTGGAAGTATTGTGCTGAGCGGGATTCCGCCCAGTGGAGCGTTACATCGAGGGAATACTACTTGTGCGCTCCGCACCGCCTGTGAGCGTGTAATGGAAAGCTTTTAATATTAAACACTTCAGATTTAGGAAATAGACCAGGATAAGCAATGATAGCAAACGATTCGAAGTAACTCGACCATTAGTAACAATTTCATCAAGCATATAATCCCAGTTTAGCTAAACTTAATAAAGCTATATTTTTGGCAAATTTGCCTATGCTGTTACTAGGTATAGAATTTTCAAAAAAGACATGTACAATGGTCAATAATTTCTTGCTGAAATAAGTTGTTGTCGGTTAACACTCTAAACTCGACTTATGTTTTACGTTTAATGAGAACCTCCTTTGGTTTGCAAGCTACTCGTATAGAGCAAACTGCTGTGCGTTATTGAGGTTATCAAAGGACCTGAGATTTCTGTGTTCTTACATATTTTGAATATAAGCATTTCAAAGAACGCTGAAAATGAGAGTAATTAAATGTATTTTCTTAAAAACATTCCTGAAAGAACAAGATTTCTGCCTAACAACGTTAATGAGCACTTCCATTTTCATAAACGAAAATTGTTTAATATTTTCCTATATAACTCAAGACTTAGGTATATAAATTTGTAGAAACACAGAAAATCTCTCTTTAAATGTAGATAAAAAAACGGCTAATGTTTTAATAAATAAAATATTCCTCTCTCTGGAAAATAAACATAGGTAACAATAGTATGTATGCAAATAGGAATGTATAAGTACATACACTAGTTAATTTTTTCAGTATATTTCCAGCACCGAAATCCGAAATATAAAACTAACTAGGTGTTAGTAATATTTATTTAATATTCGGTGTTATTAGTATACTTAGGTACGTTTTGTACTAACAATAGACAGTACTTTAATTTTTTATTTCTGGATATTTTTTATAGTAGGTACATTTTATTCTTTCATTCATTCAAACCCCGTTGACTTCTCAAATCTCGAGTCGTAAAAATATTGAAGATAATTTGGAAAACAATTGATAATATCCGTAGGGGTCCAAAAGGGTGCCCTTGACTTCAATAGTGCAGCAAAAAATACTTTGCCCAAATTGGCAAACCCGAGCCGTCAGTACATAACTTTTCATGCACACTAGCATCCGCACATTACAAATTTCAATTTGACACACTCACACTACAAGAAAAGGTTGCCGCACTTACGAAGCTGTCGTTATTCGGTAGGGCTCTATCTAGTCGGAGCGCGAGCAACGACCTATTATATATCTATGGTATTATCATTATTATGCGGTAAAAGTTCGAAATATAATATTATACTTACACAGAAGTTCTTCGCATTTGCGATATCTAAGTAAAAGTTCCGATGCGTGCACGTTTTGCAATATTTATGGTAACATACGGTTAACTTCGTCCTACACGTATGAAACAGATACACAAGGGCGTGAACATCGCTCTAAAACTGTGGGCTGATGTATAAAACATGATGAAATATATCGATTCGAACCTTCCCCGCCCGCTGTCAAAACACGACCTATGCAATAGGTATTAATAATATCATTCTTTAAAAATATTTACTCGTATATAATATATATATAATATATAATAGTATAAGTATAATATCTATTATTTTACAAACAATAAAGTAGATAAATGAACTCTATTCAATACTCTTTCTAGTGCCTATTGTCGCTATTGACTACTTTTCTAGCAAATTTTAATAGCATGATTCAATGTTTCAAAAACTTTATTTGTAAGGGTTTATCATCATCATCATCATCATTTCAGCCTGCGGACGTCCACTGCTGGACATAGGCCTTCCCAAGCGCACGCCACCACACCCTGTCCTCAGCCTTCCTCATCCAGCCGCTTCCCGCCACCCGCTTGATATCGTCGGTCCAGCGAGCTGGAGGTCGCCCCACACTACGCTTACTTGTACGCGGTCTCCACTCTAGGACTTTCCGGCTCCAACGGCCATCGCTCCTACGACAAACGTGACCTGCCCACTGCCACTTCAGCTTGCTAATGGTTTTGGCTATGTCGGTGACCTTGGTTCTCCTGCGGATCTCCTCATTTCTGATTCTATCACGCAGGGAAATTCCTAACATAGCCCTTTCCATAGCACGCTGAGTGACCTTGAATTTGTGGATCAGGCCGCTTGTTAGTGTCCACGTTTCAGCGCCATAGGTGAGGACCGACAGGACGCACTGGTTAAATACTTTAGTTTTCAGGCATTGAGGAATTGACGAAGAAAAGACTTGACTGAGTTTACCGAAAGCTGCCCAACCCAGCCGTATTCTTCTGTTGGCTTCTTCATCGAAATTGTTTCTACCTAACTGTATGATCTGACCAAGATAATTGTATTGGGAAACAACTTCGATGCCAACATTGTTGACTATCACCGGCCCCGGGACAACGTGTTGATTAAACATGACTTTAGTTTTGTCAAGATTTATCCCGAGGCCGACCTGTCTGGAAGAACGACTAAGGCTCTTTAGCATCTCTTCAAGGTCTTGAGATTGTAAGGGTTGTAATTAACAAATTTTAGGAGAAACTCAGTACTTTCATCTTTCTTTTATCTTCTTCTTCTTTAACTTCTTTAACCGTAGGTATAGATGAGAGTTTTTTAATTCGCTTTAGCTGATAGACGTCCACAGCTGATCAAAGAAAACTCTGAAGGGATCGCCAACGCTTAAACAGCATGGTCATACATGCTGTGTAAGTTGAGTTATCTGTTTCTGAAAATAAATCAAGCTTGACTAACTTGTAATTCGCCGCTTTACCAAGCTAAAGTTCGCCTTAATTGAATCTAATACTACATCAGATTAACCTTTCAAGTCTTATAGATAGTAGATAGTCTCGTAGATAGTAGATAGGAAGGTAATAAAGTAGTTTTATTCTATTTAGGCCAGCTAATTATAAATTTACATAGCCCTTTATCAATCAAGTAGGCACACAAGTAGGTACTAACTAGTAAATTAAACTAGGTAGGTACATTAATTCATAATGCCTCAACTCTACATGATGTGTCGGAACTGTAATTAGGTGTGATCTAATTGACAGTGACAATATTGTCACAGTATATCTAGGTGCTGTTAATTTGTACCATGGCCTAACAAACGAACCAGCCCCTTGATTGTGTAAGAAAAACGTATTCATCGTTATCGTAATCGTTTAAAAACTCTGCCAACTGATTGGTAAAATTTGCAAACGATTACGATAACGATGAATACGTGTTTCTTAGACAATCAGACCTATGATCTGCTGCTTTGGTTAGCTGTAATTATTTATATTTGTCATTAGGGATCGAATTAATAAACATCTAATAAAGTAAATAATATATGAAGCTCCTACACATTCTTTCGTTGAAAGCATCAAGCATTCAAGCTATGAGTGACGTTTCAGCAAAGCCTCAAACGAGGGAGGTTACCGCCTGAAAACAGCTTTACGTCACTTTTTAGTTGATTTTGTGTGATAAGTTTCATCGAAGTAGTTACTCTGATATTACATAGCACAACTAGTAAGGCTCTGTGGAGGCGTGGCCCGCGGGCAGTCGCCGCCATCTCGAATCCCCCATTTTGTTTTTTAGCTCATTGACCCTTACCTTAAATAGGTACCCTGCCCGAGCTCCTTAACCATCTTTCAAAATCTTCCCACATTTTTCTCTGGACGTTTTCTGAAGAACCGCAACAAATCCCTGGATTATTCCCAATCAGTCTCTTCAATACGTCTATAAAACTTCATACAACCTAATTAATCATTTCAATAAATGGTTAACTAAAGCGCAAGCAGGTACAAGGGTACCTGAGATTAGCTAATTAAATCAAGTAGCCAAGAACATACTTGTACTAAGATCACAAAGCAAACATTAGCGAAGTGGAAATACGTCAGTAGCACATTCAGAACAAGTTGGTACAAGTCATAGGGTAATTTAGCTTGAGGGTAATAATTAGTACACGTTGGAGTCAGCGCCATGAGATCTTACAAAAAACACCGTTAGTTACCTGTACGTGTAATGAATAGATAACAAATGTATCATTTTAAACCCTTCAGAGGAAAATAGGATATGGACTTGTAAAAAACACCTTTAGGTTTAGGCAAATTATGGTATCAAAAGTAAGTATGTATAACGTGTGTCCGCTGAAATTGATAAGTACTCAAATGAAACTCAAATGATTTATTTATTCCATATAGGCCTTACTTGTTGGTTCTTATGAGTCAGTAAAATATAATTAAGTATACCTATTAGTTATAACTATAATTTTACGACTTAAAAACTAAGTTTACGAGGGTTCAGACACTCCCTGAACCGAGAAGAAGCCCACAACAAACTCAGCAAAATAAGGCAGTCAAGTAGCGAGTTTTTAAAGAACTATAGTTGACCCCTTCCTGGCACATTTGGGTCATCTCCCTTATCCCTTCTCTACATTATGAGAAACATCTGTGCAAAAAATTTAGGCTGGGCGATGATTCTCAGTCACTCGGTCAGTGAATATAAGTTTTTGTAAACTTATACTATAACTACAACTACCCCTTTGCCTACTTCACAGGTATGGTTACTTTAACTACTTAGTGTACTTCATTACAGTTCAGCTCAAGATTACTTACATAAAGTACATAATGTCTATTTCATTACACGTTGTTCGCAAGAGTTGCTAAGCCCCTTGATCCGAAACCACGCCGAAGTCAAACTACTTGACTGCACTTGACCGTCGTCAAAGGATACGAACTTATTAAATCTGTGCTTCAGGATTGAATATACATACGTTTATTTTTATCAATATGGGTCCGTCCACAAAATTACCACTCGTAATTTTGTAGACGGGCCCATATTGTTTCCTCGGTCTGTGCTCTAGACCCAGTGGTTAGGGTTGTCGGTCGATATGTAATTCAGATAGTTTATTCTTTTATCTACGATTTTACACATCTTTGAAATCCGTTATCTACCAAGGCCACGATCATCCTTTCATAGTAGCTTATTGGTTCTTTCTTTATTAGTATCATTTGCTGAAATACTTTCAGCTTTTATAACATGTGCAAACTCTTATTCTTGTATATTTATTATTGTAAGCTTATTACCTTTATTTATTTACTAGCTGTTGCCCGCGGCTCCGCCCGCGTGAATTACGATTTTTTTTACATAATATACCTTCCTACTGGAATTCCTTGATTTTTCGCGGGATTCTGGTGTGATGTTGTACAGAAACCTGTTCTTACTTTGCACGGGTTATCTTGTGGTGATTTTGAAAACTCCTTTTTCTTAATAATAATATAAAGTTTCATTAATACGTAGTTGAAAGATCAAAAGGACGATTTTAACCGTCGATATTTCGATACATTGGTACAAGTCGTGGTCACGTAGTGACCACGACCAGTGCCACTGGGTCGAAATATTCTGGGTCGAAAATCGTCCTTTTCATTGTGATTTTTATTCTGAAACCACGAAATATGTCAAAAATTATTAAACCATGTGAAAAGTTGTACTGGTGGTAGAACTCTTCTTTCAGAGTTCGGCCAGGTAGGTACCACTGGGATAAATTACTCTACTAACAATATTCCCCAGCCCATCATAATATAAGAGTCTTTTAAAAATCTTTGCTTCATCTCAATACAATCCAAAACATCAGAATGGGCAATGGCTATATATTTCCTTACGTATAAAAAGACCTTAGATGACAGTCAGTCGGTTAGGATCGATAAGACCTAAGAGTTAAAAATATTTGTGAACCATTATCTTACCCTTTCCATATTGCGGATGATAAAGTTTGAATCTGTTAACAGTGCCATCTTAATATAAAGTCAGGAAACAGTAAATAACATGACAGTTAATTTTTATTTAAAAAAATTCGGTAGTACCTATTTCAGAGTTTAACATTCAAGTTCCACATAAATTGTAGAGATTGCGCTATACGGTATAACGTAGCGATAACGCCAGTTACATGATTTTTGTTCACCCTAAAAGTGAAAAATTTTAAACCATACAAAATCTCCTGCTAAGCCTATTTATTTACGGCTGTAAGGGTACTCCAGTCCTACTTGAGCCCTACGTCCTAGCCCTAGGTTCTTTGTGCATTCCGAGTTTCAAGTCACCTACCTACTTGAACTTAAAGGTTCTGATGTCTGTAATTTCTGAACTACAAAAGTGATGATAATAAGATTTGTATGAAATAATCTTTAAAGAACCTCCTTTCTAACAAAAAAAGAATGAATGGAATCGGACAACGCGTAAATGAATTATAACTAAAAAACGTTTGGACTTTGATGCCGTCTTCCAGGGAAACCATGATGAATTTCGGGACAAAAAGTATCCTATGTCCTACCTCGGGGTATGAACTATAATCATGTCAAGTTTCATTTAAATCCATCCAGCAGATTAGCCGTGATGCCCGGTCGTGAAACAGACAGACAGACAGACAGACAGACAGACAGACAGACAGACAAAAATTAAACAAATTACAGTTTTGGCTTCAGTATCGACTAAATAGTGTCCTCCAACAAAAAATTTCAAAATATCTTCAATGTACAGAATTCGACATTTACAGTTTTATTAATATATATATATATGTCATTAGGGATCGAATTAATAAACATCTAATAAAGTAAATAATATATGAAGCTCCTACACATTCTTTCGTTGAAAGCATCAAGCATTCAAGCTATGAGTGACGTTTCAGCAAAGCCTCAGACGAGGGAGGTTACCGCCTGAAAACAGCTTTACGTCACTTTTTAGTTGATTTTGTGTGATAAGTTTCATCGAAGTAGTTACTCTGATATTACATAGCACAACTAGTAAGGCTCTGTGGAGGCGTGGCCCGCGGGCAGTCGCCGCCATCTCGAATCCCCCATTTTGTTTTTTAGCTCATTGACCCTTACCTTAAATAGGTACCCTGCCCGAGCTCCTTAACCATCTTTCAAAATCTTCCCACATTTTTCTCTGGACGTTTTCTGAAGAACCGCAACAAATCCCTGGATTATTCCCAATCAGTCTCTTCAATACGTCTATAAAACTTCATACAACCTAATTAATCATTTCAATAAATGGTTAACTAAAGCGCAAGCAGGTACAAGGGTACCTGAGATTAGCTAATTAAATCAAGTAGCCAAGAACATACTTGTACTAAGATCACAAAGCAAACATTAGCGAAGTGGAAATACGTCAGTAGCACATTCAGAACAAGTTGGTACAAGTCATAGGGTAATTTAGCTTGAGGGTAATAATTAGTACACGTTGGAGTCAGCGCCATGAGATCTTACAAAAAACACCGTTAGTTACCTGTACGTGTAATGAATAGATAACAAATGTATCATTTTAAACCCTTCAGAGGAAAATAGGATATGGACTTGTAAAAAACACCTTTAGGTTTAGGCAAATTATGGTATCAAAAGTAAGTATGTATAACGTGTGTCCGCTGAAATTGATAAGTACTCAAATGAAACTCAAATGATTTATTTATTCCATATAGGCCTTACTTGTTGGTTCTTATGAGTCAGTAAAATATAATTAAGTATACCTATTAGTTATAACTATAATTTTACGACTTAAAAACTAAGTTTACGAGGGTTCAGACACTCCCTGAACCGAGAAGAAGCCCACAACAAACTCAGCAAAATAAGGCAGTCAAGTAGCGAGTTTTTAAAGAACTATAGTTGACCCCTTCCTGGCACATTTGGGTCATCTCCCTTATCCCTTCTCTACATTATGAGAAACATCTGTGCAAAAAATTTAGGCTGGGCGATGATTCTCAGTCACTCGGTCAGTGAATATAAGTTTTTGTAAACTTATACTATAACTACAACTACCCCTTTGCCTACTTCACAGGTATGGTTACTTTAACTACTTAGTGTACTTCATTACAGTTCAGCTCAAGATTACTTACATAAAGTACATAATGTCTATTTCATTACACGTTGTTCGCAAGAGTTGCTAAGCCCCTTGATCCGAAACCACGCCGAAGTCAAACTACTTGACTGCACTTGACCGTCGTCAAAGGATACGAACTTATTAAATCTGTGCTTCAGGATTGAATATACATACGTTTATTTTTATCAATATGGGTCCGTCCACAAAATTACCACTCGTAATTTTGTAGACGGGCCCATATTGTTTCCTCGGTCTGTGCTCTAGACCCAGTGGTTAGGGTTGTCGGTCGATATGTAATTCAGATAGTTTATTCTTTTATCTACGATTTTACACATCTTTGAAATCCGTTATCTACCAAGGCCACGATCATCCTTTCATAGTAGCTTATTGGTTCTTTCTTTATTAGTATCATTTGCTGAAATACTTTCAGCTTTTATAACATGTGCAAACTCTTATTCTTGTATATTTATTATTGTAAGCTTATTACCTTTATTTATTTACTAGCTGTTGCCCGCGGCTCCGCCCGCGTGAATTACGATTTTTTTTACATAATATACCTTCCTACTGGAATTCCTTGATTTTTCGCGGGATTCTGGTGTGATGTTGTACAGAAACCTGTTCTTACTTTGCACGGGTTATCTTGTGGTGATTTTGAAAACTCCTTTTTCTTAATAATAATATAAAGTTTCATTAATACGTAGTTGAAAGATCAAAAGGACGATTTTAACCGTCGATATTTCGATACATTGGTACAAGTCGTGGTCACGTAGTGACCACGACCAGTGCCACTGGGTCGAAATATTCTGGGTCGAAAATCGTCCTTTTCATTGTGATTTTTATTCTGAAACCACGAAATATGTCAAAAATTATTAAACCATGTGAAAAGTTGTACTGGTGGTAGAACTCTTCTTTCAGAGTTCGGCCAGGTAGGTACCACTGGGATAAATTACTCTACTAACAATATTCCCCAGCCCATCATAATATAAGAGTCTTTTAAAAATCTTTGCTTCATCTCAATACAATCCAAAACATCAGAATGGGCAATGGCTATATATTTCCTTACGTATAAAAAGACCTTAGATGACAGTCAGTCGGTTAGGATCGATAAGACCTAAGAGTTAAAAATATTTGTGAACCATTATCTTACCCTTTCCATATTGCGGATGATAAAGTTTGAATCTGTTAACAGTGCCATCTTAATATAAAGTCAGGAAACAGTAAATAACATGACAGTTAATTTTTATTTAAAAAAATTCGGTAGTACCTATTTCAGAGTTTAACATTCAAGTTCCACATAAATTGTAGAGATTGCGCTATACGGTATAACGTAGCGATAACGCCAGTTACATGATTTTTGTTCACCCTAAAAGTGAAAAATTTTAAACCATACAAAATCTCCTGCTAAGCCTATTTATTTACGGCTGTAAGGGTACTCCAGTCCTACTTGAGCCCTACGTCCTAGCCCTAGGTTCTTTGTGCATTCCGAGTTTCAAGTCACCTACCTACTTGAACTTAAAGGTTCTGATGTCTGTAATTTCTGAACTACAAAAGTGATGATAATAAGATTTGTATGAAATAATCTTTAAAGAACCTCCTTTCTAACAAAAAAAGAATGAATGGAATCGGACAACGCGTAAATGAATTATAACTAAAAAACGTTTGGACTTTGATGCCGTCTTCCAGGGAAACCATGATGAATTTCGGGACAAAAAGTATCCTATGTCCTACCTCGGGGTATGAACTATAATCATGTCAAGTTTCATTTAAATCCATCCAGCAGATTAGCCGTGATGCCCGGTCGTGAAACAGACAGACAGACAGACAGACAGACAGACAGACAGACAGACAAAAATTAAACAAATTACAGTTTTGGCTTCAGTATCGACTAAATAGTGTCCTCCAACAAAAAATTTCAAAATATCTTCAATGTACAGAATTCGACATTTACAGTTTTATTAATATATATATAGCTGCTTGTGCTGATTGGCCACTGATTGATCACCTCTCCTGAACAATTTTGTATGAAAAATTTTTTTTTCAATGACCATTCCGTATAGAAGGGAAAAATTCATTAAGAACAAAAATATGAAGAGAGCTGATGATTGAGGATTTCGAAGACGGGTGAAGAGCACGGGGAGGGTATCGAAGATAGGTGGGGGGTGCTCGACCAAATGTCATTCGAAATGTCATCCAATTGCCAGTGAGCTGAAAATTTTTTCAAAATGGCGGATTCAAAATGGCCGCCATTCGAATTTCGTCGATATCTCGGAAAGAATAAAAGATGGAAGACCGGTTTCTTGACAAGAGTTAATCAGGACCCGAAGGTCTACGCGATGAATAGAAAAAAAAATCCAAAATGACGAAATTTTTTTTTACCATAGAAAATGTATGGCGAATTTCGAAGGGATTTTTATGGGCGGGAAGACAGCACGCGGGCCACATGTGGCCCGCGCCCCCACGCGCCCTACTAGTTCTATGTATATAGATTATTAATTACACACCCAGGGAAACATTACAGAGCAATCTAATTCATTTCCCTGGGTCGCATAGTCCTTAATCCTTTAATACGAGTATTAGGCCCGGTTTCCACCAAAGCGGAGCTGTGTTTGAGTAACCAATAAGATTCCGTCATTTCGACATCTCTCCCCTCAGTTTCGGAGATGTCGAAATGACGAAATCTGATTGGTTACTCAAACACAGCTCCGCTTTGGTCGACACCGGCCTTATACCTAGGCTACTTTTTATCTCTGATATTATACCCATGTCACCCTCGGGATATCAATATTGCATTTAATAGATAAACATAAATATCTTGCTTGCTAAAGCAAACTTCTTTGAAAGTAAATATTGTTGTGAAAGGGAGCGGAAAAATCCTCTATTCCCTCAGGATTTATTAAAAACCTACTTAATAATTAAAATTTTAAGTTTCCTGAAATAAGGGTCGTTATACTGACAGGTACTGATGGGCAGACAGAAAAAGCAGTGATCATACAGGGGTTACGATTTTTATTCTGAGTCGTTTTCCGCAAAATCAGCAAACCAGTAACATAATTTTATTTTATTAAAGTATCTGCGGTGAAAATATTATACTTACTCGTTATTATCTTTTAATGTAATGTCACTTTTGATAAACAAGGCTTTTAAGAAAGTCTATTCATCATCCAAGACAGTAATCCTTTTTGGAGGTACACGTATAAGGCTTATAAAGCCTCTACCTGTTTGTGGATTACACGGACTGTTAATGGTTGTATAACAGTGGATTACGCAGTAATATAGAGCAACATAGGAATGCTTTTCCACTTTTATTGCGTTTCAGATACATCCATTTTTACAGAGTATTATAAAAAAATATCAAATCGCTCTCGATCTATATTTGTTTACATTAAAACTAACAACGTTTATTCTACGATTTTTTTTTTACTGGATATTTTGAGAAATATCAAATATTCAATATTTTACAGAGATACTCTACTTGTTCCTACTCTGTAATGTAATCAGCAAGTGGCAACGACGCGGACCGCGGCGCGGTGGCGGTGTAATATTACTTTACAGAAATAACTTTTTTTATATGAAATAAATTAATACAGATTTTTAAAAAATCGTAAAACAAAAGTTGTTAGTGTTAATGTAAACAACTACAGGCCAAGAGCGATTTGGTTTTTTTATATAACCGTTTTTAATCTATATTGTGATTTGAGACATGATTATTTGTTAATAGAAACCACGGAAATAAGTTTTTAAACGGTATTCACCTCGTTAGTGTTTCAATCGGGCACTTTAGGCGTAATTGAAAATTTACTGTGAATACAAACTCTCGAAAATGCATGTTAATGGAATTGCTAGGCAAACTTGCATTGCGCAGTCTTAAAGTGACGATGTGATTCAAATTTCAAACTTTGTTTGCCAGTAGTTCATGTAATACCGCCCTAAAAGCAAAGTGTATGCGAAAATTAAAATACCTAATTTGGTATCAACTAACATAACGAGTAACATAACGAGTATATTTTTATGATACATAATCTCTCCGTTTTTGAGAAAAACCATAACTGTCCAACAAACAGTACGGCAATCAAAGTGATTTTAGAAGGAAAAACATCTAAAAAACGTCCTTCTTCATGGAGCGTTTTAACGCGCGGCAACGCTTGTATCCCACTCCAATCCTGATCTCCAAATGAGTTTTAGCCGTTTTTCTTCTTATTATGTATTCCACCCACGGATAGATCGTAGAAGGGTTCAGTTTTCCTCATTAAAGTGCTAACTTACTACCCAACTAACCCTAAAAAGAAAAGAATTTAGATTTAAGTCGGTGATTGAGGATCATAGCGCATCAGATGGTATGAAAAGTGAGTACGATAAAATAACGTTAACTGTAGGATTTTAGAAAATTGCTGCTATCATCAACCGATCAGGAATACGGTAACAGAGTGCCTACAATAACGCCGGTCTCGCATTGATTGGGCCGCGTGGGTGCGAGCTGGGATGGTAAGGTCCTATTTATGATATGACCGGGTTGTAAAATCCTCTTATTTCCTATTTTCGATGTCATTTCCAATACAATCGGCATTTATTGCCAGCTTTCCGGGCGTTGGTCCTCCGGATTGGGAACATAGTTGATTTATTAATGAACTTTAGAGTCGGAAAAAAATGATGTTTACCAGTGTTTAACTACAAAATGCTACATAATTTATTGAGATATTGAGTGCAGTAATTAAATATGAGCTGCAGATGATAGTGATGTAGCTGCACCACCAAACCACTTATGTCTACTGATTTTGCTATGAAAACAAATGTAGGTATTTAATTCACTTCAATAAAGTTTTACCACACTCTCTTCACTTGACGAAACTTAAGCGATCTGAGTTGATACCTAAAGTGAATTAGTTTATGGCTAGAACTACCAAGTATCTACAATATTGTATGTACATGTACAATATAAAAAGGTATGTATGTACATTGTACACAACGCAGACTTAGCTTTAATGGTAATAAGAGTAAACAGTGGCACCACAAAATCATTTTTCTCTAATTAGCTATTTAATGTAGAACAATAATTACTCTCGGTGTCTAGTAATTAAGGATACTTTGAAAATGGGAACACGACAACAGTGTTAGTAAATTAGCACTTTCGCGAAAGTAGCGCGAGCAACGTAGCTTAATAAGTTCCGTTGTCGTATCCGAAAATGCGAACTTATATGTTAAAAGTTTAGTTAAGGTCGAGTTTTCGTCATGTACTAATTTTACAATAAAGTAAGACGGGTATTAAACTATAAATGAAACATGCTAGAATTGTTATCAAAACTATAGACATGCAACGAACAATGAAACACATGTTTTTTTTAACAATCACTGAACTAATTTAAGGATGCCCTGACTTACGATGTCTCCCATACATTCGTAATACCAAAATCATTTGTAATTCGTGCAAATTTCGGTCACTTTGTGGTGTTATTTGCGTTCATATAGTAATAATCTATGCTCCTGGCCATAATTGGTTAGGAAATACTTCTCTAAAACGAAATATAAATGATTTTGATTTGCATATTTTTCGTGCGTCAAAAAGGTCATACCTTTCTGCTTTCTGATAATTTATTATAACTTTGGTCGAGTTACGTAATACCAAAAATTATGAATGAAAACTTGTTACTTTCTTTATTAACTGGTGTTTTTCTTTAGCTTGACAATAAACACTGTGCTCCTGAACTAATGCGACGTGAGATAGTCTTGTTTTTAAACATGTCCTCTTTGACATAAAAATAAGCAAAACTAAATTCGTTTACAATTTCGTTTAACAAAAGTATTTCGGAACCAGATATGGCTAGGAACATAGATTATTACTTTATGAACCCAAATAACACCACAACTTGATCGAAATTTGCACGAATCACAAATGATTTTGGTATTATGAATGTATGGGAGACATTGTGAGTAAGCGGACTCTTAATATAGAATGTAAAAATGCATTGCTTGCGGTTTAACTAGTATAGATGTCACAGCCAAAGCGATTAATCCGGATATTATACATATCATCTGGTCATTATTAATAATGTCAACTCAATTTGGATAAAGTGATAATTGACATAGAATTAATCACATTAACCAGCTATTATCTATACCATCTTCGAAGACTTGGATAATGTAATAAAACAAGTATGGATAAAGATTATTTACCTGTTTACTAACTTATTTATGAATGTTTTTATGTAATTCCCTTCACAATGTCACTAGCTTTCGTAAATAACTCAAATTAACGAGAAGTAATAAGAAAAATTATTATTAAAAATCATAATTTGTTAGGTTATTTCAGACGACATTTAACGTATTTCTTTGCCAGTTTGCTAATATTTTAATGAAACAATAGTATTAATACAGGGTCTAGGAGCGAGCGAAGCGAGCTCGGGACTTGAGGGCACCCCGACTCGGTTGGGTTAGGTGACGAAGAGGATGGCGGGGCCTGCAAGGCCCCGCCATCCTTCTGAGTGGTTATTTTCTTTTATGACCACCTAGAAATAGGAGCCCCGCGAAGCGGGGCTCCGTCGAACGAGCCTTGAAAAGTGTAAAACTATTACTTTAATTAGTATTTTAAGAATTTTAATTATTTTAAGAACCAACGTAACAACAATTTAGTCAGCCACGGATCACGCCACGCGGCAGCGGGATGAAGAACGGGGGGGGGGTTTACAAGCCAAATAGACCGTATTATCACTTTCGCCAACTGTGACCAGCGCCTATGAATAATATCCAGATAAAGTGATTAATTTATCAAATTGTCTAGTCAATTTGGCTATTATCCATAGTAACCAGTCATTATTAATAATAGCTGTTTAATCACTATGACTGTAACATAGATATCCACTGGTAATAAAGGTGCTCGCAAACCACTAGTAGATATTTCTATCCACGATGACGCGCCCCATTCTGACAAAATCGCTTAAGTTTCATTGTGGTTTCATTCGATTCGTATGGAGTTTGACAGAGTGGAGCGCGTCATCGTGGATAGAAATATCTACTAGTGGTTTGCGAGCACCTTTATTACCCAAGCGAAACATACAATACCATTAGGCCTCAAACACGATTCAGTCTCGTCATGAGCGGGGAGTTTCCATGTAATTTACGACCGCGGGGTAGCTGTCATTGATGCCAGGAAATTATTCTTTTCACGTCGCCCAGTTCACTTTAATATCGAGAGAAATCTTATTTACCTAGTCATCGTTTTTACCTAGAAACCTCGTCTTAATGTTGTCGTTTGAATATATTTTCGATAATCTTTATTATTTTTATAATTTCTTCCTATTTTTTCTTTCCTCTTATTAAAGGTATTTTTAACTTCTTGTGAAAAAGAAGATATAATTTTAAAGATACTGTTTTCCAAACGTGACCTTGAGTCTAACATTACACGAGTGTCTGTAAGTAAGGCCTATGTGAAAGAATAAACATATTGATTTTGATACTTAATGTAATTTTCGAAATCACTAGCAGGGATGAACTACTATTGATAAATAACTGGGCTGCATAAATTGAGAAATTACCACCTGACCTTTTGAGGCCGTCGAGCAAACTAATAACAAACTCAAAATAGGTTAAGGTATGATTAAGTAACTTCGGTACTGTCGTTTAAACGGTGTACAATTAATATGACAATTAAATATAACTTCATGCGTGTGAGCCAGACTCGTGCATCAATAACTTTTGCACCAAAGCAGCGCTCACTTGTCACATGATCAAGGAAGCTACAGGTAGCCAATTTCAGACAGCTGCCACGTGCCGGCTAGGTTGCACGCGTTAGTTCTTGTCCGGTCTATTTTACGCGCATGCGCCCGAATACGAGGCAGCCTTAGTACGTCGAATGTGATAAAGTTACGCGATAGAACAAGAGCACAACTTAAGGTGAATAGCGGAGGCGGAGCCAGGCGCTGTTGCGAACTGAATTGCACCTTTTTTGTGTCAGCGTAGGGATCGCTATTTCTTTAAATCATCTTGCGAAGTGCACCTTCCGTACCGTTAGGTACTATTATTGTATTCCGTGACTAAAGCTTTTTTCAAATTGGATAAAATAAGGGTATTAGGAATCTGGTGTGAGTGTGCGTGTATAATATTCGTTTATTAGCTATGTAATTTCAATAAATATATTATTTTCAATTTGTTAGCAAGCAGATACCATTCTGAATAAGTATATTTTAGCCATATTCTACAATTATGTTAAAATCTTATTTCATATCATATTCGCCGTGTTACGTATTAAATAGGCCCCTATACAACATGCTTATTCTTCAAAATACGAGTATTATTGGCGCATGCGAGCAGTAGATCAATAATAACGAGTTATATTACTGCCATCGGTTTTCACAAATTGGTTGTTATCGCCAACTGCACGGGGGAAGATTTATAAAGGAACATTATGCTGAAGCGAACCATGAAAAAATAATTAATACACTATTGTGATTTGGGACCATCCCAATAAGTGACTAGTTGAAAACTAGTACTTGTGGCAGGTAGCAGGTAGCAGGTCCCATAGCATACTTTACTCTATACTATTCCATAGCATACCTATTATACTCTTCCATAGCATACTTTATACTATTCCATAGCATACTATACTCTTCCATAGCATACTCAATTTGACTCTGACGACCTCCGTGGTTGAGTGGTTAGCGTGCCGGTTTTCAAGGCGCCGCCATCTCTGAGGTTTCGGGTTTGATCCCCGGTCGGGGCCATGTAGAAAAATAAGTTTTCTACATTGTCTCGGGTCTGGGTGTTGTGGTACCTTCGTTGTTTCTGATTTCCTTAACACAAGTGCATAAGCTTCTTACGTACTTAGGGATCGGAGCAATGTATGTGATGTTGTCCACTATTTATATTTATAAAAAAAAATGTCTGCCGCTTGGTCAAAGACATCCCATCCTATAGAAATCAGTGTCGCCAAGCTCATTCTTTTAAATAAAGATCACTACACAATATTCGATTACTATTAAAATCGAATGAAGCTGGTGATATTTAGTAATTGTGTGGTTACAACACTTAAATTAAAAAATAAAAGACTGAAAACGCAGCTGGTTTTAAAATCACTTTATTTTAATAAATTACTATGTGATTGTTTCTTTCAGTTTCGTTCCAAGTTACATTCTATGGTCTGTCTCAAACACCAAAACAACAATTTTTACAACTTTAGTTACATAATAACACAAAACAAAACATAGACATCACTATTCGAAACGATGTTCACTTGAAAAATAAGCCTACAAAGTGAACGGGCATACAAAAACGACGGCAGTGCACCAAAGCAATGTGCAAAAAATAGCTTTTTTGGATGTCCACTGTATTCCCAAATATTTACATTCTGGGTATTAATCTATCCAGGCTGTAAAGTAAAAAAAATCACCTGTACAATTACATCGGCACAATATTGTACCTACAGTTACAATACTGTATAGATATTTCAATCCCGAAAGACGCGCCCCACTCTGCCAAAACCACTTGTGCTTCATTCGATTCATATGGAGTTTGACAGACTGAGGCTCGTTATCATGGATTTAAATATCTATACCGATCTTATAGGCACGTAAGAAAGGTCCAAACCTGTTGTTGTTGTTCGGAAAATATATTTTTTTTTCTTTTAAATATATTATGCACAATAAGAATAGGCAAGAAACATGGCTAGATACAATGCCATAATCCATTAAAGTTGAAGCAGCGTTGTCGGTAGGGAATATAATATCAAATCTGATGTAGGTTAGCCTAGAGCAAATCTCTCAGAATTCGTCTCTCTGCTAACGATTAATTATATTATGAGCTCCTGTTTCGCTTGTAAGGTCAGCTTACATTAATTAGCCTCTAGGGGTGTATGTTTGAAAAGGAAAAGAAAATGTTCTGTGTGGTTAGCGCAAAGGACTTTGAAGTGTTCGTAATTGTAACAATGGCGTTAATTCTATTGACAAGTTCAGCCAGTTTTTGTACCATCCGACTCGTATCTGCAAAAGATACTTGCAGATGATAAGGTCTTGCAGTCCCTCCGGATATACAGGGTTATATGTATAAAAGTACAAAAAAAAAGTTGTTAGTTTTAATGTAAACAACTACAGCCCGAGAGCGATTTGGTATTTTTTATAGTATAACCCTGTATAATATTGCTGCTGTATTATGAACAAATCAATCCATTACTTACTGAATTTCCGTTTAAATGGCGCTATTCAAAAGATTGTACAATTTACAATACTTGACTAATTAACATAAAAAATCAGTTATTACGCAGTTTTCTTATTGACAACCCTGATTTAGTTAAACCCTAGTTTTCCGGAACATTTAAGGTCATCATGTTGCTTGCCCTTCAAACACTGATGGAGATATTTAAAAGGTACATCGATGCTTTAGGTACGTTAGTAATAATATGCATTCGGTGCTTAAGTTTCCGCTTACCTACGATGTCTCCATACATTCTTTATACCAAAATCATTTGTAATAAGCAGAAAACATGTCCTTTTTAAGCAAAAATAAGCAAATCGAAATTGATTTAAATTTCGTTTTAGAGAAGTATTTACGAACTAAATATTGCCAGGAGCATAAATTATTACTATATGAACCCGAATAACACAACAACATGATCGAAATATGCACGAATTAAAATTATTTTAGTATTACGAATGTATGGAGGCATCGTCAGGTAAGCGGACTCTTAAGAGCTGAATATAACGTAGCGTTTTCGGGAGGGATTTAAAATTTTAGCTACCATGACCCTGATTCCTTGCTCCTTATAGGTACAAGGTTTTTGTGAAAAATAATACTGTAAAAAAATATGCTGGCATATATTTTGTGTATTTAAGTTAATCTGGTATTTGCTCTTATTGAGAGAAACTGTACTAAACTAGGTATCTAATAAAATTCTTCTTCGCTCTATACTATAATATTATATTGTATCTATAGTCCATTTACTCCCCAATCGCTCATTTTAGCTTAGCTAATCCCTTAACAGTAATTTTTTTATTGTTAGATTTCCGTTCCAAAGGGTAAAAATGGCTGTGACATACGGACGGACAGACAGGCAGACAGACATGATGAATCTATAAGGGTTCCGTTTTTCTGCCATATGGCTACGGAACCCCAAAAACGGGACCTTATAACTAAAACTACTCCGCCCGTCCGCCCGTCCATGCGGGCTGTATTCTCTGAACCGTGATTATAGACACTTGATCGCAGATGATATATATCTGTGCCGGCCGCTATAACAACACATACTAACAAGTAAATAATTTAAAAATTAAAAAACACGACGCCCTGTCATGGTGACACGACTTTTTCCAAAAAATTATAGCTATGTTACTCAGAATGATATACCTCATATGTCCAAATCTATTCAGCCGTTCAGAAGTTATGGTGGAATAAAGAAACTCACATACATAGGTATATACAACCCTAAAGACATTACCTACACTTCTTTACAGTCGTGTAAAAAATAGAATAAAATAAATATTTAAGCTCTCATATAACAAACGTGATTTTTAGCTCGTTTGGAATTTTTTGGGCAAGTTGGAATTTTTCTTGATAGTACGAAACCCTCAGAAGGTCTCAGCGCAGTGCTAGCTAGGTATTCCAGTAATTACCAAAGTGTAGCTTCTTGGAACGACGAAAAGAATTTTTAGCGCAACGATTTTATTCACGTATCTCAATATACTTTGTGTATACCAACTAATATTTTCCGTTCTAAAAACGCTGAAAGCACAAACACTGTTACGCTCGCACGTTCACGGCGATCGTTCAAAGCTACCTCGGAGCGAGTCCGCTAGCAGCTCGCACCGCGCCGCACGATTCCCCGCAAAGTGCCATCGCACGAATATTTTGCGGCGAAATAAAAAGAACAATGCGCATATTTATTTGCCATGTTGCTACTTATGCAAAAAGCAATATGCATATACCCAACATACTTGTATTTCAAATGTAATGTTATTCTGCATTTGGCGGCTCTTGGATACAATAAAAATAGTATATCATATTACATAGTCATGGTAGGATATTTTTTGTCGACACGTGAATCCGTTGAATGTTTTTATGTAGGAAAGCAGGCATTGTAATAAAGTTTCATGTGTTTTAATTAATGTAATATTCAATTCTGTATAAAAGGAAAAGAATGCTGGTCTTACAGCACTGTAATGGTAAGGCTGACATTTAACCTAGCTACAAATAACTATATTATTATAACGAAGAAAAAATCTTTAAAAATTGTAACTATTGGAGTGAAATAGAGCGTCAAACGAGCGAACCTCCAATTTATATCTATTTTATTTATTATAAGGCACAATAACAACTTACACAAAACATTCTAATATAATATACTATGTATTTACTATATACCATTCGTATATTCATTGCAAATAGTTTAACCACACTTGGTTTATAGTTATAACACTGCTCTGAATAGGTATTTTTAATAAAATGCTAACATTTTATTAAGTAATGAAATACGAAACTTTCATCAGACCTTCGTGACGAGAATGTTTAAGTCGTTCAGATGAAGGTCGCGCATTATGTATTTATATTTGAGCCTCAAAGTTCAAGATACAGGGCTAAACTTGCGAATATGACATATACTCTTACATATGCCTGCAAGTTTCCATTGTCTAGTTAGCTAAAACTGATTTTACTTATTAGGATTATGAAAAAGATAAAGTTTTAAGTAAAATGCAAAGTAGTAAGTAGTAATGATTAAACAAGTTACTTTGCTATAGTAGGTAGGTATCATAGCATACATTTTTACTCTTAGAGGATATATGTAAAAAACAATAACCGATATTTAGTAATAGATATAATGATAATCAAGCGATACTGTTGGTGCGTTTAGTAATAATAATTTAAATTTGCATTTTTACATTTAAGTTATAAATTGCAATATCGATACGAATTACAAATACATAGGTATACAACTTACCTAATAAGGTATAGGTTCATAAACCCATTCACTAGAACATAATTTATAATAGGTAAAACGTATATTTATGCTTTATAATAATTATTTGAAAGGGTAAAGTAATGAAGAAATTAATAGAAGGATTACATGTTTCAATAATAAAAGGGATAAGGGTCAGGCTTGGTTTACAAACACGGTCACTTAAGTATGTGAGCCTTTTGACTCCAGTTGAATACGGAATGAGAATCAATTACAAAGCAAGTTTTACAAAAAGCAATAAAGCAATTAGGTACTTCAAAATGTTTGAACCTTTGACGTTATATGGTGACTTTATTGTACCTACCTGAGTGTTAACTATTTTGTTTACAATACGCAAGGGCATTTTACTGTATCCTCGAATTAGTATATCGAAATAACTGTGTACCTGTATTATAATTTTTGACATACTAGTCACCTGGCGAAAGTACGGCACCGAAAGTTCAGCAATTGAATTATATCGGTCTTAGTCGGTACTCGACACACCAAATGCGCCGAACAATCGGTCGGAATGCCAGAGGGGATAGTACTGGTTTTTGTACGAATTTAGAGTTGACTCGCATCGCACAAACGAATCGAATGCCTCCATTCATTTACAGCCAGCGCCATCTATTGACAGCTACATGTCAGTGAATGTCCAGTGTCCACCCTACAGGCAGCGTTTAGTTCGAAGCATTACGCGATGGAAGATTCCGTGGCAAGACTTCTATGTGTGGCATATTATCTTTTTGGTATGTGGTTGCGTCAGCGTAGTACTTTTGGCAAATCTGTCGATACGCTTTATAGGTCCACAATAGGTCCACTTATACTCGTATAATGTGACTCTTGACCAACGAATATATAATATTACTAGCTGATGCCCGCGACTTCGTCCACGTGGGATAAAACTATTCTATCTTTTAAGTTGGACCAAATGACAGATATTCACAAAGTTTGAACTAAATCGGTTCAGTAGTTTAGGAGTCCATTGAGGACAAACATTGTGACACGAGATTTATATATATTAAGACTATGACTTGACAGCCGGGGTTAGCGTGATAACTCAAAGCATACTCAAAGTTACGTAGTATTTCATAAATGTCCAATTGACACCCCCTTTTGCTTCTTTTTAACCGACATCAAAAATAGGAGGAGGTTCTCAATTCGTCGGAATCTTTTTTTTAATATAAAGTCTATACTTAGTTATGCCTATACTAAGACTTGGTTTAGCTTATTGCTATTGTAGTCTTTGCAAGTAAGCTTCAATGGAATATCGTACATACGTAACGTTACTCTAATAAATGCCTGTAGGGGCCTCAGCTTTCGTTTTAGTTGAACAGATTGCGGTTAGCGCCGCACACCCACTCGTTATAATATGTGATGAAGGTCTGAACAAAGTCAGAAGGTACTGACGGTTTATAAGTAATTATGTAGGTATTCACTTTAATTTACGTTTCTAATAGGTACAACTATACCTAGTAATTATTAATTTCTAACTGTTGGCCGCGGCTCCGCCTTGTTAAGCTTTTCAAAAATCCCGTGGAAAGCTTTAACTTTGTATACCACAAATTAAGTAATGTATTAATCCTATGCTACTATCCTCCTCTCTTCCAAATTTCAGCCAAATGGTTCAGGAGTAACGGCGTAAAGGAGCAACAACGTTCATACAAACTTTCGCCTTTAGGAAATTGTATAGTGTGATTGTCAGTAATGAGTAATACTTTGGTTTATCGGTAATTGTACTCAAAGCGTTAATTCAGCAACAGTCGCTAATAATATTTGGAATGTTGGAGGTGTGGAACACCCTACCAGCTTCTGTGTTCCCAGCCAAGTACATCCTGGGTGCCTTCAAGAGAAGAGTGAATAGGCATTTTCTAGGCAAGCGCGCTCCATCCTAGACCTCATCATTTCTGTCCATCAGATATGATTGTAGTCAAGCGCAAGCCTATCGATAATTTAAAAAAAATGTAATATACCATGTATTTGGAATGTACCGTGATATAAATTTTAAGACGTGGCAATGAAAAAGCTTTAGCAAGTCCCAAAAATCATACCTAAGAATGTACCTAGCGTATGTAGCTATATTACAGACAGATTCTCTTTCTACTTATACGATCGATAAAGCATTCAAAACTAAAAACATGTATAAGATTGACATATCTATTCGATATGTTAATCAAGTCACACGTGAGGTATAAATAAATAAATAAACGTTTATTTGAAAGAAACTCAAATTACATTGTTCGTTGGACTCCTGACAAACAAATCGTAACAAATGTCGCCTCAAAAAAAATTTTTTTTTCAACTCGCTAGAAGCATTAGCGATTGTAGAAAGAGAATCGAGGGTCAGAATACCAAAAACTGGTGACTGCCTTGTGGCACAGTAGGGTCTAAGGGTTTAATAAGAAACCAAAGTATAACATTTGTTATCATGTTTTCGAAACCAAGTGACATTGTACCCTTATGTTATTCTGAACGTTAAGCTACTTTACCGTGGTATTAACGGAGGTAATCCTAATAAGATCTGTATCTACAATGGATTTTTTAGCTTTTGTAGGGCAACAAACTGAAACCTACCTATACGTAATACATATACTCGTAACTAAAAGATTATTATTGTACTGCAGTAGGTAAATAATAATAATTGACATGCCCTGAGTTCAGATTTTAAAAAGATAATAATAAATAGCTCTTACCTCGTTGCTTTGTAGAAGCATGTTTGAATCCAGTACGGGGTTCGAATTCGAGCCTGCCGTGCTATTCTGCAATAATACTTAACGCAGCGACGAGCGTACATCTATGCATCAGCTATGAATTCGTCAGTTGCAATAGAGTACAATTTTGCATGCCATCTTCGGCTTGGCAGCTGTCTGGCAGCTGTTTCAGAGATGGACATTTTGTAGAATAGCACTGCTGGACACGCATCTCTTTGGTAGAATTATGTAGACGTTACGTTTGTAAGAAAACAAATATGTGTCCATATTTTCGATAAAGGTAAGCGAAGCTTACCAACCCATAATAATAATTGGACAGCGTGGTGAGATATAGTTTAACTCCTGTCATTTTACGTTCTACGACCCACGTAGAACTCTACCATTTGGCATTGTGAAGTAAACATCTCCTGAGGATGTTCCGGTGTCCGTACAGATTCTTTCAAGTAGCGAATTATAGCAAAACAATATTACCGACCATTTCCATACATTTTTTTAATTTTGTTTCATTCAATTCCATGTGTCAAATCGAAATTTTATATGGCCACGGCTACTGAGCTGAGCCAGTTTAGAAATTATCAACGATCCGAAACCAGCCCGTGTCGGAAATAAAACCTAAAATCGATTCTAAGACAATCAGACCATCCAGGATCGTTATTTTATCATTAGAATAGAACTCTCAAATACACGACAAATAAACCCCCATTATTGATAGACTTGAGAAAGGCGGCTAATTAACTCCGGCATAAAGCACCCACGTCTAACTCCTACAGCCTTTAGTGAAGACTAGCGAATTCCCGCAAGTTAGTCTAACACTCCACTCGATGGGCTAATGAATTGGTGTCACACGAGGCAGCCACTTCAATTTACATTCATTATTGTCAGTAGGTACATGATAAAATAATAACAAGATACATTTTATTTATTTTTTCTTCATTTATGTTAGTTTAACTCATGGATGTAACATAAAGGACGAGCCTTTAGTGACGTCACGCATATATTTTTAGACTCCGCCCTGAAGCTTGATTTTTGAGATGTCAACTCTGTAAAACGGCGCTAATTTATGCGACCAACAGCGGTATTGTGCTGTCAGTGGTACCGAAATTTATGACGCGCGACGCCATATTTGAGAAATTTTTGGTTTCAACATACGTCACATAGTTCCCGTCCTTCTAGCGTAGCGTATTTCGTCATTGGTTTAACAACATATTTGTGACAGACTTTTTTTTAACATTTCTTTTATATGTTTAGATGCTAAACTAAAACTTTTCTGGTTTTGGTGGTACGAAGCCCTCATTATATGAGTGTAGACTCACACTTGTTTGGTTTATTGTTAGTATGAATGTGTCATGCTAGTTAACTCAAAAACAGTGCATCTGGTGCTTTGATTTAGTAAAAAAAAACCGGCCAAGTGCGAGTCGGACTCGCGCACCGAGGGTTCCATACCATAAAAGATGTAAATCATTGAAAGAATCACTTTTGTTCATGAATTTACGAGTATAATTTACATGTAGGTACTTTAGTTGGCAAACCGCAAACGTAACTTTGTTTTTGGCGGCTTATTGTTATTATCAAAAAAAGTATATTAGTCAGCGAGTTGATTTTATTTTTCCTGTAAAATATACGTTAACTTCTATTGATCATAATTATTTCAGATTTTTCGATTGGTAATCTTCGGAGATAAGGGGGAGGGAACGGTATTTTTTTCGAAAGTTTGCCCAATAAATGAAAAACTATCAGGCATAAAAATAAATAAAGATTAGTTTTAGTATACACAAGTAACGCCCTTTCATATGATACCCCACTCAATATTATTAACTCATTTTGAAAATTTGTCGACCCGGTTTTCCCCCCTTTTTAAATCAAAATAAAAACATTTTTCAAATTTTTACGATTGTTATGACGTCGGGTCACTATTACCCATAACTATTCTAAATTTCAAGTCGATAGCTTGAATAGTTACTGAAATAATCGAGTGTGACAGACGGACGGACGGACGGACGGACGGACGGACGGACGGACGGACGGACGGACGGAGAAAGTCTCACTATAAGGGTTCCATTTTTACCATTTTGGTATGGAACCCTAAAAAGTGTTTTTAGCAACGGTTTTCAGACCATACTATATTTCCAGCCCATTTATTTTTAACGTTATAATATACTCTTCTGACAATTGCTTTCTTCTGACAATTCCCTCTAAATAGGTAATTACAAACTGTTCCCTTTTGTTGAACAAGTGATATCGATGTTCTGAATCAGAAATCTTGTAGGAATATACCTTGAACGTCTTACGTCCTTGAAACCATCCTTAGGTTATCACTTTTGTAAAAGCCTCCAACCGAGCGAATGAGGAAGGAAAATTTACAAGCCTTTCCTTTTTCCATATTTTATTAAAGTCCCAGTCCGCGTCTTCCCAACCTTCATATTATAAGGACGGTAACTATCGGCACTAAAGGAAGGGATAACTCAAGTCATCTTATTATTATGCCGATATACTGCTAAGTTTGTTAGTTAATATTTTATTTATCTTATGTTATTACCTGTAAATCTAACAAGTCAGTGAAAATTAAAATGAACCGATGTCTACTACTCGTTAGCATTGATTTGCTTATGAAGAAATTATAATATGTGGTTTACTATTAAATAATTATTTGAATGATTTAGAATTTTAGCCATTTTATAAAAATCAATCCAAGTTCCCACTTCAACAAATGCAGATTCGGAATCGTCAGCAGTCTCAGGAGAGGCAATCCCATTTTTACTGAGCAATTTATTCAAGTTAGGGTTAGCAATTTTGTCTTTTCCCTCTAAATAAATGTGAAGCCAACAGGTGCCATTTACAGCGTTTTCCACAGCCCGCTCTTTAAAGCTTATCATACAAAAATGTTTATAAAAAAGGTCGTTACATTTTTCAACGTAACCCATGAAAACAATAAAAAATGTGATTGAATTAATTTGAAAGTCATTTAACAACGTTAGGTACGTTGAGCGGCGTTATTTTCGACAAAACATCTAAAATTCTCCCCTCGTGGAACATCCCTTATTAAATCGAACATGCTGAAAATTCGCTTACAGTTTTGCATTGCGGGAACCGGGGCAAATAATACCGGATATTCCGATCCGATTGTTGTATCACTGTCGGGGGAATTAAAGCTGGCTATTAAGGCTCTCCGTTGCCACTTCTTTTGGAATAATAAAATTTAACAACTACTAAATTTTAGCCCTTCATAAAGCATGGGTACATTTACAAGTAAGTAAGTCTTATAAACTTTAATCGCTACTTTGGAAAAGATAATGTCTTGATAATGATCTCACGTCCTTATAGTTAATTGCGTGTAAGTAAGCTTATGTGAAATAAATAAATTTGAATCCGATACTGCCATGGGCACTAGGCGGTACTGAGCAGGGGTCTAATTGCGTAAGAAAAACGTAATCCCAGTCATAGTAATCGTTAGCGAGTTCTGGCCCCCGATTAGCTGACGTAAATAGGTATGGCTTATTTTTTAATCAAATCCAGTAGTTTGTCATTAAATGCATTCACTTGCTAAAACAAAGTAGGTATAATAAATAAATTGATTTGAGTAGAAAACATTAGTACTTTTTCCATTATGGATTATTTACATGGACACAAAACTAACGCAAAATTATCTCAAAACCTCTTTTGTACGAAATTAAAAACTCTTACAAATAATTAAACTGCTATTACCAATAATGGCCACCATAAACGCACCAATAAAAATCGGTCACACGCGTTATGTTGTTACAACCCGGAAACACCAACAACGTTAATCATTAACCTTAATTGCTTTTTCGTTTATTTCCCCACACCAGTGATTTATTTGTTGTCGTACAGTTACAATTAAAAGATAATATTTTTAAGATTCCGTGTGTCCCTTTACTTTCAAAAATCCTTTGTCGGGTTCTTCACAAATCTTCTATCGTCATTCCAAATTCCAACCAAATCGGTGCAGCCACTTACGGCACGGAATACATAATAGTACAACTTACGGTGCAATAAAAGTAAACACTCACAAGCACACATGAATCCAAACTCTCGCTATTAAAAAAATCGGTTAAGAGCGAGTCAGACACGCGTACCGAGGGTGCCATACTACCTAAGTACCATAGAGAGAGCCTACGATATTATATGAGAAACTTAAAACCTTAAGAGAATATACAGCCGTGCTATTCTGCCAAACAGCGACGAGCGTGCATCTCTGCATCTATGAATTTGTCAGTTGTAATAGAGTACAATTTTGCATGCCATATTCGGGTTGGCAGCTGTCTGGCAGCTGTTTCATTTTGTAGAATAGCACAGCGTTGGTGAATAATTACTAAAAAAAACTAAGCCAGTAATCAAAAATCCGTTCTTACCGTTTTTGGATATTAAAACGTACATTCATTGTAGTTTCTGATAAAAATTAGGATTTTTGAGCAAATTTTTCGGAGAACTTTCTACCGAAAAATGTTTTTCAAATCGTCAGCCATTTTAAATTGAAGGACGCAAAATATATGTCGTAGTCTTTATAGTGTTTAAACTGCAGGCCATTTAAAATCGCTCAAATAGCCGTCTACGCCATTAAGTATGCAGCATTTTTGACCATTTAATGATCCAAATATTTTATAAGTATTCCGTTCTAAGGGACCAGGGTTCATCAATATTGTGTATTTTATGTCAAACCTTTCTGTCAACGACGTCTTCACTGGCATATTTATTAGGTGACCTAAGAGACAGACGAGAAAAATAGGTCCGCAGGGAGTAATGAAGGTCGAGTAATAATTCTTATCAGCTCCATTCTTGATGTTAGTCGCGACAGAATTTGTATATTTCCGAAGTTTATTTTGAAACAAACAGCGTATTTAAAATATTGTATCTATGACTTTATCAAATTCATTATAATAATTACACTATATTCATTTATCTCTCACCAGAAGGAAAAGGTTGTCTGGAAGAGATTGCCTATGGCAATAAGACCGCCTTTTGCGCATCACGTGTCTTATATATAGTATACTAGCTGACCTGGCAAACGTTGTTTTGCCCTTAGGGGTAATAAAAAATAGATAAATTGAGATTTAAACTATCCTATCTCTCAAGTTGGATCGAACTGCACATGGTGTGCGAATTTTATTATAATCGGTTAAGTGGTTTAGGAGTCCATTGAGGACAAACATTGTGACACGAGATTTATATATATTAAGATGTTTCTTATAATTATGTTTCTTTGTGCAATAAAGTATAAATAAATAAATAAATAAAAAATAATTATAATAAGCGATAAATAAGTTTTGTAGGTACTATTCTCAAACTAGATTTGTCGTTTTAATTGTTTTGGTTTAATTTGATCGGGCTATTGATACTAAATTCGTTAGTGTACCTAGCAAAGTATTATCTTGATCACTAAGCTTCATTTAATCGTTTTTAATACATGAAAAGAGCAACGCTTCTTTTTATACATTACGAAAATTGCCTCGTAAGCGCAAAATGGGGAAAATGTCGCGGGGTTCATTACCCGCTGATCGTTCATCTGTGACGCCATAAAACACAATGTGCTCATGCTCCATCATCTGAGGTGATATCGAGGTAGGTATATATTTATGTGAAAATAAAAATTTTGACTTACTTACTCACTGATGCATCACTGCATCCCCCAGTCCTTTGCAGATAACTTCAATTTTGCACGGAGTTTATTTTCAAATTGTAGACCAGGATAAAAGCTTTTGCTAAATCCACATGGATTACGCTTTTTTACCAATCGCACGGGGGAGCTAAATCGGGTCAGTAGAACAGTTTGAAGGAGCGAAAAGCATACAAACACGTACATAACGTAAACGGCCCAATATCCGATAAGTTTTGAACTTCGCTGACTTTGCAGGACGATTATGCTTAAACTACCAATCTTATAGGAACGAAATTGGCAGAAATAGATAAAGAATTTATTCTAGTTTTTGTGTAATGATGTTTTCACATTAATATTAACGATAATACACAATAATCCAACAAAATATAAAAAAAGGTCGAATTGTACCAGTATCCGATAACTTTGTACTAGTAATCGGATTTTGGTCCCAAAATCCGACATTTTTTAGCGCGAAATTGAACTCTATTGCTTGACATTAAAGTTCACGTAAAATCAATGTAGCATTTCTGCGAGATTATTAAGAGCATTGAAAATAGAGCTTATGCTAATTATTTAAGGAAAGGATAATTTAAATAAATTGAAATGAACTAAAAAATGAATTGGCTATATATTCTACATTTATGAAATAAAACGAGCAACATTTGAAATATGTTTTATTAGTAGTTTGTAATTCACAAGTTTCAAATACTTCACAATCAGCTTACTTCAGCTACTTTCTGAGTTTTAAGTAACTTCAAACTTTTGGCAGAATAAAATGAGATCAAAATTCTTTAAAAAGTTACAAATACGTCTTACCTTTTCCAACATCTAAGGTATTATAAAATATTACGAATTTGCATTGCCCACAATACGTAATAATAGGTTGGGGAAAAAGTTTCTTCGCATTTTTTAAGAAAATTCAAAACATTTTTTTGTGTAGTTTTACATTATGTAGTTACTATTTTGTTCGATAACTTTTTGCCATCTTGTAGGTAGGGACATGACCCCATTGCTATAGAAATTTTGGGACTTCTGATCGAAATACCGCAACAAGTGGTTTTGGCAGTCCTGTAGTGATGTAACCTGACACTGCCTAAAGAATTCTGAAGAGACAGAAACAGGTAGAAATCTGAAGGTGCAAGCTCAGGACTATACGACGGATGCATTAACACCTCCCAGCCAAACTCTCTTAATTTTTGCTGAGTGGCTAAAGATGTGTGAGGTCTAGCGTTATCATGATGAAAAACCACACCCCTTCTGTTAATTAATTCCGGCCGCTTTATCTCAACTTCTAGCTTTAATCTCATCAGTTGTTCGCAGTAGAGTTCAGAATCGATGGTCCTGCCTGGTGATAATAGCTCATAATGAATAATGCCCTTCCAATCCCACCACACACACACAGCATCACCTTGTTGCGAGTTATCCCTGGTTTCGCCACAGTCTGTGAAGCCTGACCGGCCTTTGATCACGACATTTTTTGCACATTCTTGTCGTACGTGATCCACTTTTCATCACCAGTTATCAGCTTCTTCAAAAATGGTTCAGTTTCTTTACGTCGTAAGAAAGAATCACAAATGAGTACACGGTTCATCAGGTTTCTTTCAGTGAGCTCGTGAGGTACCCAAATTTCTAGCTTTTTTGTGTACCCAGTTTTTTTCAAATGCGCCAAAACTGTTTTGTGGTCAATTCCCAGTTCTTCAGCTTCGTCGTAACTACTTATATGCCGATCTTGCTCAACTTTTTCAAAAATGGCATCCATTTTATCCGTAATAGGGCGATCAGTGGGCTTATTCTGTATCGTTAGTTAGCAACTAGCACTGGGTTATGAACTAAGAAAACTGAGGCAAAAATCCTATTTTTGTATAACTCAGCAACTAGCATGGTATTTCAACATGATGCCCAACCTAAGTTGGTAACTTGTTCAAAAACAATAGGTACAAACATAGGATTTTTGCCTCCGTTTTTGTAGTTGCTAACCCGGTGCGATTTGCTAACTTACGATACAGAATAAGCCATCAAAGCGACGTGCATCTTTGACATCAAAATTTCTAAGCCTTCTAAGGTTTAATCCCCTTTCCAGGTTAGTGTTTTGCTGGCGTAAACAGATTTGAGGATTTCGGGACTTATTTGGGATTCGAAGTATTTTAAATGACTGACGGCATGTGGTTGCATTTGGTTATTATTGTCCGGTTTAGCTGTTTTATTTGACCGACTTGTTACACACTTGGAATAATCAACGTCGTTTGCATCAAATGGTGACAATCCGCATTTGCGGAATCCATTTTTGATGGTTTTCCTCGTGGTCCCTTGGAGCATAGAACAGATGAGAAGCCACGTAGTTTTTCATGTAAAGTCATTCGCGGGATACCGTACTGCAGCAGCTGATATTCAGGACCCTTTGTCAACTGCCTCCATAGCCTTTAAAATGGCCTTTTTCTTTTCAGTCATGATTATAGCTGAAATGAGAAATAACACGTTACGTACTTATGTATAATTTATACATTTTTCCTACATAAATTATACGTTTATTTTTATCTCATAGTTTTGCAAGTCGATTCCTCGTTAAGTACACTTATGTGGGGAAAGAAGGATAAATAGAATTCACGGAGTGAATTGAGATAAATGTTGGGAAATTTGTAGGAGGGCAGTAAAGATACGACTTTTTAGTTTTTACCGAGTGTGTTTTCTTTTAACCCCTTTTTTACGAGTTTATAAACGTTTACATTTTTGTTTATTTTTTCGAAAGATTATTTATAGGCAAATTTAATATTTTTCCTATTAAAAGACTGTAAACCGACATTAGACTTCTATACTAAACACAACAACTTCCTTCTAAATTCATCAGTTTTACTCACCTACATTTGAGAAACAAAAGAAATAATCTTTCGTCGTTATTAACATAGTTAATAACGAGCCCGATATACTTATCCATTTTAGTTTACAATAATAAAAAAATAATGCAAAATAACTATCAAATCCACGAGGTAACAAAACAAACAAGGTACCTAAAGGTAATTAAAGTCGAGTCAAAGAAAAATATGACTTAACTCAATGCAATAAGAGCTATGACGAGCATAGATGCAACTGTTTCTATACGACGGAGTAACCGACAGGGTGTATTCTGCAGTTCAAGGGAAAATGAGTCTTATTTCAAGGCAATAGAGATTTGATATCGGGTTAGGTACAACTACTACTACCAAATTAAAGTGTACCAATATCCGACAAAAAATATTAAAATTTTGTCGAGCACTGGGTCAAGTAGGGATTTGTCAGTACCAATAGATGTAACATGCAAAAATATTTACTTTCCAATTCGATTCACCTTAAAAACTAAGATATATCGATAAATAATATACTCAAATATTATAATAAAGTAAAACTCTTACCGTACCATTATACGCAGCAGAGTATCAAGCAAACCAATCCTCCGGGGTCGCCTCGTAGTTCAGCAGTAGAACTTTGAATTTTTTATTTTTTTGTGGAGAGCACACTTTGTTTGTTGCACAGTTACGACGCCTTTACACTTTTTGGTCAACGTTGCCATTACAATTGTAAAAAATATCACCGAGAATGTATTGCCATTCACAAATTTTTATTTATTATTGCTAGAAAGCTATGAATATAAAAAATCTAACTCGTTATCGGGTACTGGGACACTGTCGGAATTACGTACTTTTACCTTACTTTCGATAGTGGGCCGTACTGCTGGTGGATGTTAAATAAACTAAAAGCCCTAACCCTCATAAAATGAAATGTAAAACTTAAATAACATTAAAATTAATAAATAAAAATGTAAAACTTCATTCAAAATAAAGAAAAATGAAAAGCGCTATCAGGTACCGATCAAGTCTGTAGGTACCGAACATCGCTACCAAGTCTGTAACGGAAAACAAAATGTTTTAGCGTACGTATGAAACTAAAAGTTAAATGCAAAGTTGAAATTTTCCTGCATGTGTTGAATAATTTTAAATAAATGGCCAAGTGCGAACAATTTGTGAAATAATTCTATCGTGCTCACGCACTGACAAATACCGTCATTGTACCTACAGAGAAAAAAGATGCGTGTGGTGGTAATATTCCTGCTCCTTTAATAGTTCTTAATAGTATTCCTCTGTTACTGAGAGTTATCAAATGAATAGTTATCAAATAGCTTCTCTATATTTAATGGAAACCGTGTATCTAAAAAAATTAAATTGTGCATAAAATAAATGCGATGTCCTCACGCAAACTGTATGTTGTTAAATATTTGTAATGAAATGAGTGACATTTCATTCATTTGAATTTGCCGCGCTTCGCGTATCAGCTGTCTGTCGCATAGGTACCTATGATTAGTGATCTGTGTCGATGATTTAAAATGGCGAGGGACGCTGAAATTGTTTTGTGCATTTTTTATCGTAATAAAAACTCATAGAAAGAATGTGATTGAGGACTCGAGATATAGTGAACTTTAAATGTCGTTTCTTTGTTATTTCAGGTGAGATAGAAGTGTAATTGTCGTAACTTGATAATAACTAGATAATTGTAAAATAAAACAAAACTTGTAATAAAACAAAACTTTGTTATTTCAGAGAAACAACTTGTGGTTTCATTTTGGAGATCCTCAATGTCTTATAAAACGACATTTTTGTGAACTAAGAGAATAGGACCGGCTTCAGTTTGAGTTGATAGCCTCAAATGATGATAGCCTCAAATGATGGCAAATCAAATGTATTAGCCATAACTTCAATATGTACTGAAGAAGGAAAATGTTATGTTTTACCCGAGGAACTGAAGCCGGTGAGTCATCATACATATATTGTTAAAACGAACACTTTCGCAAAAGTAAAAAATAGCATTAAAAAAAGACCATACAGATGTACAATACAAGATAGATTAGAAATTGAAGAGCAAATATCGATGTTACTAAAGAACAATTTAATAGAAGAATCATACAGTCCTTTCGCTGCTCCAGTGACATTGGCGTTTAAAAAAGGTGAAAATAGAAAATCCCGTTTATGTGTAGATTTCAGAGAGTTAAACAAAATAGTTATACCACAAGCTCAACCATTTCCTTTGATAGATGATCTAATTATTAAAACTAGAAATTGTAAGTATTTTACTACACTAGATATAAACTCAGCATTTTGGGCAATACCATTACGGGTGGAAGACAGAAGTAAAACAGGATTTGTCACACAAGATGGCCACTTCCAGTGGACCTGCCTCCCTTTTGGCTTGAAAACATCACCAGCAATTTTCCAGAGAATCTTAAGCAATATTCTAAGAAAACACAATCTCACAGGATACTCTGTTAACTATATTGATGATATTTTGATATACTCGTCTACCTTTGAAGAACATATAAGGCACATTAGAAATGTATTAGAGGCAATAATTAAAGAAGGCTTTAGACTGAAGTTTAAGAAATGTACCTTTGCTTCAGACTCGGTAAAATACCTCGGCCATATAATTCAGAACAATTCAGTAAGACCACTAAAAGACAATTTGATTTCAATAAGGAACTTTCCAACTCCTAAGACGCAAAAGAACATTAGACAATTTTTGGGAAAAATAAACTTCTACCATGACTATATACCAAGAAGTGCAATTATCTTAGATCCATTACACAATTTATTACGAAAAAACGAGAAATTTGTATGGTCAGAGAAATGTGAAGAAGCATTCAATCTGATAAAAAGATATTTATGTTCGCAACCGGTCTTGGAAATATTCGACAAAGACTTACCAATCAAAATCTTTACCGATGCATCTTTGGAGGGCATTGGAGCAATATTAAAACAGACACAACTAGATGGTAAAGACAAACCGGTGGCATATTTCTCAAAAAAATTGAATGAACATCAAAAACGGAAAAAGGCTATATATTTAGAATGTCTTGCTATGAAAGAAGCTGTTAAATATTGGCAGCACTGGCTCATCGGAAAACAATTCACCATTTACTCAGATCACAAACCTCTAGAGAACATGAACATTAAATGCAGGACAGATGAAGAATTGGGTGATCTCACATACTACCTATCTCAGTATGACTTTACCGTAAAATATATACCTGGTAAAGAAAATGTAGAAGCAGACTGTTTGAGCCGAAACCCTGTATTAGAACCAGAAGATAACAGAGAGGAAACATTGAGAATAGTTAATTTAATACAAATAAAAGATATAGTTGGAGACCAAGAGAAAAATGAAACAATAAGAGAAAAGAAACAAAATTTAATACTAAAAAATAATATCTATTATAAAAAAATAAAGAAACAGGAAAAGATTATCCTCTCAGAAGAATTTAGTAAAAAACTTATAAAAAAGGTGCATGAAGATTTATGCCATATTGGGATCAGACAACTGCAGAAAAAAATAAGTTCAATATATACGGCTATAAACCTAACAAAAAATATCATAAATATTTGTAAAACATGTGAAATATGCATAAAAAATAAATCAAGATGTCAAAAAAAAAATTGGATTACTGTCACAACTGGGACCAGCCACCAAACCATTTGAAATAATGTCAATGGATACTATTGGTGGATTTGGAGGATCTAGGTCTACAAAGAAATATCTACACCTTTTAGTAGATCACTACACAAGATATGCATTTATTGCGACTTCGAAAACCCAGAATGCATGTGACTTTATAAATTTAACAAAGAAAGTACTAGAGACAGATGAGATTGGAATTATCCTGACAGATCAATATCCGGGCATAAATTCAAGAGAATTTAAACAATTTTTGCAGGAAAATAATATTAAACTAATTTTTACAGCCGTGAATACACCATTCTCGAACGGCTTGAATGAAAGATTAAACCAAACAATAGTAAATAAAATAAGGTGTAAAATGAATGAGAAAAATAATAAGAGAACATGGACAACACTGGCAAGAGAATGTATACAAAAATATAATGAAACAGAACACTCCGTTACAGGTTTTGCACCAAAATATTTACTGGATGGTACAAATGTCAGTATTCTACCAAATGAACTCAAAACGATGGAAAAGGAAGACAAGTGGATTGCTGATAGAAGATTGGCATTAGAGAATACAATAAAATCTCATGAGTATAACAAGAAAATATTTGATAGAAATAGAAAAATGCAAGAATTTAATGTAGGAGACAGTGTATATGTAGAAAATGGAAATAGACTGAATAGAAAGAAATTAGACGAATTAAAAATAGGCCCTTTCAAGATAATGGAGAAAATATCGAATTCCATTTATAGGATTGATACAGGCAACAGAAAAACAGAATCAACATTATTTCATATAACAAAATTGCAACCTGTCATAACAGAGGCTGAAGAAGATGAAGGAGATGATAATGAATATGAAGATGACTTATAAGTACATTTTACAGATATATTGCTTAGAATTTTCGCTCTTAGGGGGGGAGATGTAATGAAATGAGTGACATTTCATTCATTTGAATTTGCCGCGCTTCGCGTATCAGCTGTCTGTCGCATAGGTACCTATGATTAGTGATCTGTGTCGATGATTTAAAATGGCGAGGGACGCTGAAATTGTTTTGTGCATTTTTTATCGTAATAAAAACTCATAGAAAGAATGTGATTGAGGACTCGAGATATAGTGAACTTTAAATGTCGTTTCTTTGTTATTTCAGGTGAGATAGAAGTGTAATTGTCGTAACTTGATAATAACTAGATAATTGTAAAATAAAACAAAACTTGTAATAAAACAAAACTTTGTTATTTCAGAGAAACAACTTGTGGTTTCATTTTGGAGATCCTCAATGTCTTATATATTTATATATTTTTTGTTATATCAATGTAATATCGATATAATTCGTTTTAAAATAAATCATTAACTCAGATTATTCATTTGGTACTGCAAAATACAATCAACAGAAACCTAACAACCTATTAAACCTATACAAAGTGATGTATAAAACTTCGCAACTTATCTAAATTAAAGTGAAAAATGTCCAAAGTTAAAAGCTAAAAGGGGAACTTTTCGTATTTATCACTTTCAACGTCAAAATCCGTTTAGCCAACAGGAAGGGAAACCTAATCACCAGTTTTATTACACAAGTGCTAATCACACGACTTTGCTTGGAGAGTTTATACTTAGAATATAATTATAATAGGGTATTTTAATCAAATGAAATTATTGATTACGTATTAATGTCACTTAATTAGTATGAATCGGTAACTATGCATCTAGTTATGGTACCGAATACAACATATTTGATTATTACGTAAAATTATCATCCCTGTCGTAGGCCGTAGGTAAGTTGAATATACTGAGTTATAATACATTTTGTCATGCCTGTAGATTATTTGTAATGACAAGTGTTGTTATTCCAGATTAGTAGGACAGAAATTACAAGGTTCAGAAATTCCGTGATATTTTTGTGGTCGCACTACAGTTCCTAAAGTAAACGCGTTTTGACAGTTCTCCATAAAACGGTAGCCGCCTGCCACCCTTACCATAATATAGTCACTGGTGCTTCCGTCACTTGGGCAACAGTCTAGTATTTGTTGCCCAGGTGGTGGAAGCTTCAGACAACGTTTTAGTACATAAGTGTGTACTTTGTTTTATGTGTGGAATAATGTTTGGAAATAAAAATATTTTTCTTTCTTCTTTCTTTCTTTCTTTCTTTCACTTGTTACAGAACCGCGGTCAATTTGACGACAAACGCAACAGTTTGGACGGTTAGACAAGATAAAATTCTCACAAAGAGGAGCTTTCAAAAACAATCGAGTTAAACTCATCGCGCTATTAAAGAGAAGTGAAGTGAAGTGACTAGAAGGATTTCTCAGTGCAAAATTGCTTGCACAAACACTATTTGCACATGAAGCCATTAATGTATCATAAACATAAATGTTAGCTACTGCTTTGTTTTGCTTCAACAACTAAAATTCACTCAAATTAAGTCGCGAGCAAATATTTGAAAAAAAAATAGAGCAGTAGAGTAGTATTTCATTCAAGTTTTCTCCAAATTGCAAGATACCGTAGTTTCTACTAGTAGGGCGCGTGTGTGCGCGGGCCACATGTGGCCCGCGTGCAGTCTTCCCGCCCATAAAGGTATCGCCGTCATCTCCATCGCCCATTGAAATCCGATTGGCAGTGAGCTGAAAAAATTACCAAGGAGCACTATCATGGTTTTAAAGATAGTTAAGGTCAGTTCGAACAAAAAAATACGCTGAACCTCATTGGATGAGGTTCAGCGTATTTTTTGTACTAACAGCCCTTAACTATCATTAAAACCATGACCGTGCTCCTCAATCATCATTCAAATGTACATTTTCCATGGAAAAAATAAATACCGCCACAGTGAATTATTTTCCATGCATCCCGTAGAACTTGAGCTCCTGATCACCTCTTGCTAAGAAACCTCTCTCTTATCTTTTATACTTTCCGAGATGGAACAATACGAAATTTGTATGGCGGCCATCTTGAATCCGCCATTTCGAACTTTTTTTCAGCTCACTGCCAATTGCATGACGTTACGAATGACATTTGGTCGAGCACCCCCCACCTATCTTAGATACCCTGGCCGCGCTCTTCACCCGTCTTCGAAATCCTCAATCATCAGCTCTCTCCGTATTTTACCTCCGAATGAATTTTTCCCTTGCATACGAAATGGTTGTTGAAAAAAAAATTTTCCATACAAAATTGTTCAGGAGAGGTGATCAATGAGTCAGTGGCCAATCAGCACGAGCAGCTATATATATATTAACTAGTAGGGCGCGTGAGTGCGCGGGCCACATGTGGCCCGCGTGCAGTCTTCCCTCCTATAAAGGTATCGCCGTCATCTCCATTGCCAATTGGAATCCAATTGGCAGTGGGCTTTAAAAATGACCAAGGGGCACCTCAACCATCATCCAAATCCTAAATCATCATCACTTCTCATACTTTTCTCTGGCAGTTATCTGAAGAACCGCGTATAATGCCTTGGATAGTTCCCTACTTATTGTAGCATGTACATTTTCCATGGAGAAATAAATTCCTCCATTTAGTTTTTTTATGCATCCCTTTGAACTTGAGATCCTGATCACCTCTTGCTAAGAAACCACTCTTTTATCTTCTATACTTTCCGAGATAGAACAATACGAAATCTGTATGGCCCATCTTGGATCCGCCATTTTAATTTTTTTTTCAGCTCACTGTCAATTGCATGACGTTCCGAGTATTTTTTGTTTCAGCAGTCCCCACCTAACTATAATACCTTGCCCATGCTCCTCGAATGTCTTCAAAACCCTCAATCATCATCTCATTCCATATTTTTCTCTAGTAACTCTCCGAAAAACCGCATCAAAACCTTGCATAGTTACCAACATTTAGTCTCTTCAATATTCCCCATAAATTTTCTATGGAAAAAAAATTCCGCCATATTGGATTTTTTTTTCTATTCATCACCTAGACCTTCGAGTCCTGATTAACTCTTGTCAAGAAACCGTTCTTCCATCTCTTATACTTTCCGAGATATCGACGAAATTCGAATGGCGGCCATTTTGAATCCGCCATTTTGAATTTTTTTTCAGCACACTGCCAATTGGATGACGTTTCAAATGACATTTGGTCAAGCACCCCCCACCTATCTCCAATACCCTTGGCTGTGCTCTTCATCCGTCTCCGAAATCCTCAATCATCAGCTCTCTCCGTATTTTTCCTCCTCATGAATTTTTACCTTCTATACGAACCCATACTTGAAAAAAAATTTTTTCATACAAAAATGTTCAGGAGAGGTGATCAATGAGTCAGTGAGTGAATCAGCACGAGCAGCTATATATATAGTAATAACTAGTAGGGCGCGTGGCTGCGCGGGCCACATGTGGCTAGCTGAAAAAATTACCAAGGAACACTGTCATGGTTTTAAAGATAGTTAAGGGCAGTTCGAACAAAAAAATACGCTGAACCTCATTGGATGAGGTTCAGCGTATTTTTTGTTCAAACAGTATATTTTCCAAGGAAAGATAAATTCCGCCACAGTGAATTATTTTCCATGCATCCCGTAGAACTTGAGATCCTGATCTCCTCTTGCTAAGAAACCACTCTCTTATCTTTTATACTTTCCGAGATAGAACAACACGAAATCTGTATGGCGGCCATCTTGAATCCGCCATTTTAATTTTTTTTCAGATCACTGCCAATTGCATGACGTTCCGAGTATTTTTTGTTTCAGCAGTCCCCACCTAACTATGATACTTTGCCCATGCTCCTCGACTGTCTTCAAAACCCTCAATCATCATCTCATTCCATATTTTTCCCTAACAATTCTCCGAAAAACCGCATCAAAACCTTGCATAGTTACCAACATTTAGTCTCTTCAAACTCCCCATACATTTTCTATGGAAAAAAAAATCCACCATTTTGATTTTTTTTTCAATCCATCGAATAGACCTTTCGGTCCTGATCAGTTCTTGTCAAGAAACCGTTTTTCCATCTTTTATACTTTCCGAGAAATCGACGAAATTCGTATGGCGGCCATTTTGAATCCGCCATTTTGAATTTTTTTTCAGTTAACTGCCAATTGGATGACATTTCAAATGACATTTGGTCGAACACCCCCCACCTATCTGCAATACCCTTGGCTGTGCTCTTCACCCGTCTTCGAAATCCTCAATCATCAGCTCTCTCCGTATTTTTCCTCCGAATGAATTTTTCTCTTATATACGAAGTGATCATTAAAAAAAAAATTTTTCATACAAAATTGTTCAGGAGAGGTGATCAATGAGTCAGTCAGTGAATCAGCACGAGTAGCTATATATATATTAACTAGTAGGGCGCGTGTGTGCGCGGGCCACATGTGGCCCGCGTGCAGTCTTCCCGCCCATAAAAGTATCGCCGTCATCTCCATCGCCCATTGAAATCCGATTGGCAGGGAGCTGAAAAAATTACCAAGGAGCACTGTCATGGTTTTAAAGATAGTTAAGGTCAGTTCGAACAAAAAAATACGCTGAACCTCATCGTATGAGGTTCAGCGTATTTTTTGTACGAACAGCCCTTAACTATCTTTAAAACCATGACCGTGCTCCTCAATCATCATCCAAATCCTAGATCATTGTCTCTTTTTATAGTAAGTATATACATTTTCCATGGAAAAATAAATTCAACCACTTTGAATTTTTTTCTTTCATCCCGTAGACCTTGAGATTCTAATCACGTCTTGCAAAGAAACCACTCTCTTATCTTTTATACTTTCCGAGATAGAAAAACACGAAATTTGTATGGCGGCCATCTTGAATCCGCCATTTTGAATTTTTTTTTCAGCTAACTGCCAATTGGATGACGTTTCGAGTTACATTTGGTCGAGCACCCCCCACCTATCTTCGATACCCTGGCTGTGCTCTTCACCCGTCTCCAAAATCCTCAATCATTAGCTCTCTCCATATTTTTCTCTAGTAACTCTCCGAAAAACCGCATCACAACCTTGCATAATTACCAACTGTTAGTCTCTTCAACATTCCCCATACATTTTCTATGGAAAAATAAATTTCGCCATTTTGATTTTTTTTTCTATCCATGAAATAGACCTTCGGGTCCTGATCACTTCTTGTCAAGAAACCATTCTTCCATCTTTTATACTTTCCGAGATATCGGCGAAATTCGTATGGCGGCCATTTTGAATCCGCCATTTTGAATTTTTTATCAGCTCACTGGCAGTTGGATGACATTTCAATTGACATTTGGTCGAACACCCCCCACCTATCTGCAATACTTTTGGCTGTGCTCTTCACCCGTCTTCGAAATCCTCAATCATCAGCTCTCTCCGTATTTTTCTTCAAATTGAATTTTTTTCTTCTATAAGACCCCATCCGTGAAAAAAAAATTTTTCATACAAAATTGTTCAGGAGAGGTGATAATCAGTCAGTCAGTGAATCAGCACAAGCAGCTATATATATATTAACTAGTAGGGCGCGTGGGGGCGCGGGCCACATGTGGCCCGCGGGCTGTCGTCCCGCCTATATAGGTATTGTAACCCTCAGTCATAATTGTTCCCATACATTTTCTATGGTAAAAAAAATCCGCCATTTTGAATTTTTTTCTTTCCATCGAATAGACCTTCGAGTCCTGATCACCTCTTGTCAAGAAACTATTCTTCCATCTTTTATACTTTCCGAGATATCGGCGAAATTCGAATGGCGGCCATCTTGAATCCGCCATTTTGAACTTTTTTTCAGCTCACTGGCAATTGCATGACATTTCGAATGACATTTGGTCGAGCACCCACCTATCTTTAATACCCTCCCCGTGCTCTTCACCCGTCTTCGAAATCCTCAATCATCAGCTCTCTTCGTATTTTTCCTCAGATTGATTTATTTTCTTCTATAAGACCCCATCCGTGAAAAAAAAATTTTTCATACAAAATTGTTCAGGAGAGGTGATAATCAGTCAGTCAGTCAGTGAATCAGCACGAGTAGCTATATATATAGTAATTAAAGTAGTCTATTTGTTCGACATGTATCCACGATCTGAACTAAAACAATTCAATACCTGTATTCAGATTCAGTTACGAACATACACATTACATAATATATTCACATTTATAAAAAGATTCCGACGAATACTAACATAAAAGTCTTTAACATATTCCAACATACTCATTACGCGTGTTTCTAACGTACTCATTAAGCGTTTTTACTGCATAGAAAATATGAATTTTGACATCATTTAAATCTAACCTCGCGTTTAAAATACTCGTATACGAGTATACGTAATAGTAGACCTCTACAGCGTAGACCTCTACAGCGTAGGCCTCTACAGCGTAGGCCTCTACAAGCTGCTACGGCGTAGGCCTCTCAAAATTATAGTGTTGTGAGTGTCCTCATCGACTGCTAGTGCAAGCACGCTAGTAGTTAAAACTTAAAAAAAAATATTTAAAAAATTAAAGGCTTTATTTGTCCTGGAAAATGCATGGTTCCTCCGGGATGACAACCCGAGTTTCACTAAAACGGAGCCGCGAGTTTTAAAAATAAATTTAAATGGATAATTTCTGAACCAGATAATGCAACACTTTTCACAGCGGCATTAACTAAGTATATGTGTCTTATTATAACACAACATCTAGATTACACAACGAAAGTCTCGCGTAAAACTTGTAAGAGCCCTAAAATGAACGGTAAAGATTGTAGATAAGAGTTTTATGACAGAAGAACGCGTCGATTTAACATTATAATATTTTCCCTCTACTAACATTTATCAACTTTTTGATCTATCATCTGAAGCTAGTACCTCAATCTTTATTTATAAGCATTTAACTATTTATCTTGTATAAGTATATTTATTCCTTTTTGATTTTATAAGTTATGCGTATGGTTTATGCTTTAAGAAACAAAATTCAAACTTTGCACCACACACCACAAAAATAAAGATTTGTTAACTTTAATATATGGTTAAAGCTTTAATAAGACTCAACAGCTGTAGGTAGCCTGTAATAATTAAACCTTTATTAACCTAATTAACACTAATTACAGAACTTAATCGGATAGTATTACTCTGTTATTTATAGAATTAATTAATACAACAGCAGATTAGAATAGTATTACTATTTTGTTCAATCAGTTATTTTCGACAATGGGGTCTTACACTACTTTTGAATTTGATAAAAAATATTACTTTATTATAAACTAGGATAAAAATAATAACGTGCAGTGAAAGAAATATTAAAATCCAACGAAGATTTACAAAGTTACAGGCGTTTAAACTTTGGAGTGGGAGGATCTTCTATCCCTTTCTCGCAAAACGAAAATTTGTATGAAGCCGCACGAAGCTACTATGGCATTGGTACGGTGTGACGTCACAATGTCTCTGTTGCTATCTCTGTCTAATCACAAATCTTTAAATGCTTATAACTTTTTTGTTATTTGATCGATTTAATTAGTTCTTTCAGTGCACGTCATTATTTTAATTCTACTTTATAATAAAGTAATAAAAAAATTGGAGTCAAATACCCTATTGCTCTACCTATCAAATAATCAGTATTTTATTAACTGGCCTACGCTGGCCAAGTGCGGATTGGCATGCCACACCTTTAAAAACTTCATGTGATCTCTCGAAATAATATGGTTTTTTATTATGGTATGCTGTGAAAAGGGTAATATTTAGTATATTCGTATATGCAAGTAATAATATCTGGTTGTAGTGATCCAAAACATTATTTTAATCACACAAGCTACACTATTCCAGATCCCGTTCTTACATAATAATTAACTAGACAGGTACTTCCTCAGAAACACATGAGCAGCCTTAGTCGTATATTATTACTTTATGACGATTATTATGACTTTTATGTATATTATAATAATATAAAAGCTGTCAATCGCTTATTCGATAGAATGACAGAGAGATGTCTTTGTTTAGTCGCGTGATCAGTTTGTCCATTTGTATATTTCGTTCCATATAGTTATGGAATGAGCGATTGACAGGTTTATATGATGATCCAGGACAAGAAAATCAATGCTACAGATCCCTCGGGGCTCAGACAATCGCGAACCATAGTTAGTAACCAATGTAGAGTAAATAGAAACTAAGTTTTACACAGAAGGGCCGATAAAGCTGGCGGTAGAGGTTTCAACCTAAATACCAACTTTCTGTTGGTATATTTAATTGCTGTTTAATTTATCCGGTATTTACAAAACTGAAACAAACTTTGTAAGCGTTTCCTTTGAGATAGTTGGTTTGGTCACTACAAATGCGGGACTGACATCTTTTCCAGTGAAATTTGTAGACTTTTCTCCAGAGCTGGCACCTGCTAGTAGCGTTGGAGTGTCTATTTCCACGGAATTGAAAGTTGTGAAAACACTTTTTCATTCTAAGGATATATCGTACCTATATCTCATACCTATGTCTTAAATTACTTTCTTACTGTAAAATGTTCTTAATCTTCTTGATTAAGATTAAAGGAAATTGTTAATATTAATAGTAAGCCTAAAATGGTACCTACAAACCATTGTTATGGTTAAGTTTTAAAGACCTCCAGGATTAAGTTAGGGGATCCTAGTGGACGAATCGTCCACGTTCCAAGCTATTGTACCAATAACATCTTCGGCTGCATCATCAATTACCATCAAGCTATTACCGTCAAGTACTAACTTGTAGACGATTAAAAAAAAAACGAATTTTATGCTCCTATTTCGCACGAGAGAAAACGCAGGCAAAAGCTAGTGTAACATAAATTGATAATAGTGAGTGAATAAAGCCCTCTCATGTTCGTGCAACTACGAAGCAACCTAATTCAACCCAAAACCATGTTGCAGTGTAGTAAACGTGCGCCCAAATACGTATTTAATTATTGTTGTATTTAACTTGTGTTTATTTGAATCTCTGTGTACTTGTTAGCATTGAAATGAGGTTTTACAGTTGAAATATCGTTGCAGCCGCGTTTAGCGTTAGTGCGCTCTCATTATTTAGAATCGCCAAGTATATTATTAAAGTTTTTGTTTTACAATCGCAGGTACTTTCGCGGGGTAAACACAATTCACAAGACTTTACTCTTTTACATTTCAATCGAGGATGAGCCCATCGGAATATTTTACGTCAACCTTATTTATAGAAGAAAAAAGTAGAATATTTAAATCCACGATGACGTGCTCCACTCTCTCAAACTCCATACGAATCGAATGAAACATTAGCGATTTTGACAGAGTGGGACGCGTCTTTGTGGGTTGAAATATCTATACATGGAGGAAATCGTCGTTGCGGAACCTCGCATGCGGACTAATAACAAGTAAACTGATCTATGACGTGGACCGCAGTCCACAGATAAAGTGAGCTTAACAGCTTAGAACTTACATTGTTGGTGTCATTTTTGACACCAGTAAACTGGTGAAATTTTTTTGCGCGGACCGGCGGGTCCTGTGTATAAGTCTATTGAAGAGACTCATGCTCAGCTGTGGGACATGAAATGAGGTTGAGGACGAAGACTTTACGGTTCATTGGAAGAACTATAAGCTAAAGCACTACTATCATTTTCTATCACAAGCCTAAAAGTTCAAATCATATAATGTATGAATAAATGAAAAAAAAGTTGAGATAGATGGATTATGCTAAAGAGGATGCGTAAAGGAAGTGAGTTGTGAGATGACGGCGCGGCGTATCGAAATAAGTGAAAGAATAACTTGTTACCGCCCACACAACGCCTTCGGCCTATTTCTATGTTCATAATTCATCTCACTGCTTTTTTTAATATTATTTGTTTTATGCCGTTCCTACACTGATACTGGAAGTGATTCTGTTGTTATTTTTCTTAGACATAATGTACCTTTTTCCAACCGTTGTATTTTCAAAGGGATTGTAAATTTTTACACATGCTAAAAGAAATTTTAGAGCAGAATATCACTACTAATGCCCGCGCGTCGGCTAAGGGTGATGGATAGATCATAAATTTTTTGACATCTTTAAATATCTTTTGTGAATTCTTACATCATCATCATCATTATCATAAGGCAGAATCGATTGAATAAATATTTTTTTTAAATTTAGTAGTAGCTTAATGCACAATTCGACTAAGTTTGTTAGGAAAACTGACGATAATAAAATTATTGTTTGGTTTAATTACAGTTTGTTGATTTGCGCTCGTGTAGTTACAACCGAGTGTCAACATCGCGCAGCCCACACAGAGAAACTTTATATATAATTGTAATTAAGTTGATTGAAGCTGTATCTTACGAGAAAGTGAATATTGCCGAAGGCGGGCGGGCGCCGCGCGGCGGGCGCTCACCCCACGGCCCACTCATTATAAATTTCTTCATACACTTCAAACAGAATTTGTTCAAGAGTAGCTTCAAATAAAACTTGAGAGGTATATGGAGCTGATCCCGTATTAGAGCAAAAGCCAAACTCAATCAACTTTTTACTTTACACTGGAAAATAACCAAGTAGGTATGTCATAGGTGTATGCCTATTCTTGTATGAAAATTGGGCTATACCTTGCGTCTTAACCAAATCATCGGTAAAACATTAGAAATATTCTCAATATTATGTAAAAAAATATTAGTAAGATATTAAACAGGGAAATTGTAATAATCTGATTTTCTAAGTGGTTAATTTTCTAAGTATAAAACTTATAAAGTGGTATGGCGGTTCCACATGTTTCGAAACGTTTAATTACTTTTTTTATAATACTTTTGAACCCCTGTTCACATTTCACTAAAATAAATATATGCGAAATTTGAAAGAAGATTCTTCATGCATACGTGCTTCAGACGTAAATCTACCCCATCAGACGTAAATCTGGCATTCTCCTTTGTATAGGTAGCTGCTGAGCGAACTACAGCCTTACCTTACCTTGTTGGTGACAATACAAGCGTTTTTGGTACCGATAAACTGGCGACATTTTTAAGGGCCGTACGCCTGTATGTCCATTTAGTAAACATAAGTTAATAGTTTACACCTACGTCATTTGTTGCACATTCAGGTTTAGGCTCATCTTGCGATTTAAATCTTTGTTTGGAGGTGTTATACGTGTTATACAAAAAGGTACGAACAAAATTTCTTAGTTTTGTTACAACAAAACTAAGAACTTTTGTTCTAAATCTTTTCTTTTTCCTCAATATTTTGAGAAATATTAAATATTCAATGTTTTACTGGGATACTCTACTTGTTCCTACTCTGTAATGTAACATCGGCAAGCGGCGCGTGACGCGGCGGCGCGCGATCTCGCGGCGTTAAACCGCAACAATGTAATGTCACTTTACAGAAAATATAACATTTATTTTATGAAATTAATTAATACTGAATTTTGAAAAACCATAGAATAAAAGCCGAGAATATTTTTCTATATAACCCTGTTTAATTATCAATGGAGTATAAATATTTAAAAATGGAGAGTAAGTATACTATTGAATATTTTTTAAACATTTTTCTTCATTTTAAGAAAAACATTTAAAAATTCGGGTATAATGTTCATGGTAAGCTAAAAAAATCTTGTAAAATCAATTGTTATAATCAATGTTAAATCTCCGTATGGATTTTCTCGTCCTCATATGTTTACGAAATATTAATTTATCTCTTTAGATCTGTACAAATACTGATATGGATATGAAATAATATTTAAAATAATATTTATATACATTACTCACTAAAATATAGACTTACTTCCGCTATGAACAAGGCGGCATATTCAACCAGTAAAATTACTAAGCGTTCCGCACCACTAAAACTATAAAAGCTTTATTTTCTTTTTTCGATTTTAGTTATAATAAATATACTTGTATCTAGACTTTACACAGATACTGGTCATATGTGTGTGTTTAGGTATATTATAAATAAATATGGTGTTCAGTATTTACTGTATGTACCGCCCTATACTCATCTGATTGTGGACACTTATGCAATAAAGGTGGTTTGGGTTGCCTTGAAAGTCGGAGGCAATGCCGACCCGCCCTCTCCCCACTCATTATGTATTTATCAATAAAATTGCTCCACACGCTTTCAGAGTTAATACACCAATAACGTGAAAGCATTTATGTTGAGTTAAAATGGTTTTCTGCTTGATAACGTTCACCAATTCATCAAGATCACACGATTTACACGTCATGTCGACTAGCTGTTGCCTGCGGCTTTGTCTACGTGTATTGTTTCCTTTATATTCCCGTGAACTTTTCTGGTTCTCACTCTTCCAGTTTCTCCTTCAAACCATTGTCTATTAAGAGACCAGATAAGATATAAACTCGTCCATTACATTAACTACCCTATTTCTGGAATATAAATTAAAGTGATCAAGAATTGACCCCGGTAAGCTACGTAAAAAACATAAAATAAAAATAATTATACAATTTTGGCTAGAAAATGAAAAAGTTTTCAACACCCTCAGATACGTAAAAACTTAATCGCAAGTTATTTCTTACTTAAATCTAAATTACAATTACTATCCTTTCATAAAATTTAAACGGGGTGGCAAACGAAGAAACAAACAAAATCTTTCTTTCGTGGCCATTTATGCCAGATCCACAGAGAGTCTACGAGTATATACAGAACCCCTATTCTCTAGTTTCAGCAGACTTGGCTGTAGGCTTATAGATGACAGTTTTAGTGATTTGAATTAAAACGTTCTAAATTTAGTGTAAAATGAAATAATGACTTGTCATAAGCTCTGTATGCTAGGCCTACATGAAATAAAGTATTTTCTATTATATTCTATCCCTTTGACAATGGTCACCGAGGAAACGAATAACACTTGTGTGCTCATTTTCTAACCGTAGAATTGTGAAAGGGAACAACGCTAAATTTAGAAATTTTAAATCAGAGTCACTTGTTCTATTTTACATTTAAAAATAAAATAAAAGTATTATTAATAAAACTTTTATTTTAATTGCTTTAGGTACTCTACTATATCTAAAGTCTTTGGGTTTAACTAACCAGCAGCAACGAATATATAATATTACTAACGTACCAGCAGTAAGTTTGCCGCATCTGTAGTATATAAAAGGCTAAAACATTCCTGAACACCCATTAAGTTTCTGTATCCTGAGCAACTTCGCCCGCATCCCGAGGGAACCGTTTATTTCCATTTACTTGTAGATGTAACAGAAAGATAGTGTAAGCTTTCTATTTGTATTTTTTGCAGAATATTAATTTTGTTGAAGTAAGCTGTAAGTATTGCAAGAATACTATAGAAAATACAAAATACAGGCCGCGGCTCCGCCCGCGTGAATTTTGGTGGGTGAATCTCGCAGGAATCCTGGGTTAAAAACATGTTCCCAGTCCTACTCCGTTTTCCAACCTTACTTTAACGGATTAATGCTATTATCTACTTACGAGTATTTATATAGCTGTAGATTGCTAGAGCCAATTTTGTTTTTGTTTTTGAAAACCCGCAAGAACCGTTGATTTTTTCTGGATGAGAAATAGCACATGTGTTGATCCTGGGCATGAGCCAATATCTCCTGAGGAACATCCACAGGCTTATTGGCTTACATTATATTGGCTTGACAAAATATTGAATGGTTTATCGACTTCGTTTTAAAATTTCCATATTAATGTTCCTTAAGACGTAAACTCAATGATAAATTTAAATTGTGAATTGCCTATTGTAAATAACCGATGCTAAAGAACATAATACAATTAAAGTAAAATCGATTATTACTTTGATAAGAAATTTTCATTATTCTCCCTCGCAATATACTGATTTATTCAATCGACCTTTTCAATCTCATTGAAAATGAAATTAATTTTCGAAGCCTATTATTATCCTCTTTATCTAGAAAAGAAGTACTCTCAGAATACATTAATATTTTGAGCGTAACAGTCTTATTTCTGTAGCGTCCACCACCGTCATATTTTTTAGGCACGTGTATAAAAAAAACCATAAAGTAACTGTCCATATACGATGACTTAAACATTATGCCTTTCCATTTCCATTTGTGTTTCCATCTCCAGAGACCATCTATATGATTGCCTGATTTGTATACGTGATGATTGCACGGCGATCTTTGACCTATATATATCCAGGTCCAGATCCAGTCCAGAGTTATATCGATTGATCTTTAATATATCGCGATAGTTTTTCGACAGGCGTAAATATCCCAAGGTCGCAATCGTTGTCAAACGTCATTTTTGTTTTCTAATAAAAACGTGTAACATTTATGTTGATGAAAACAGTTTACAGCAACGATCGGCAAATTTAAACCATTCGAATAACAATATTTACGGGTTTTAGCCGATTTCAGAAACGAAACTGTTATCGCTACTTGTAAAACCTCATTCAAGGGAAACGACAAGTAGTTGATACTGAATATTCAAACTGAAATATGAAGGCAAATGGAACAGAAAAAAACAAGAGAAGATGATTGGCTCATGTCAGAGGGAGACGTGTAGTTGATATTGGGAGAATATGTATTAATTATAAATAGTAATAATATTATGTAGGAACCGGATGGTTTGGTAGATATTCCTAATAAAGTTTTAGAGATTCTTGGGTAAGAGAAAATAAAGGATAAAGGGGGTGTATGTGTTCTTAACCCTGTATACCTTAAAGATAGATGATGTGGTAATGGTAAGATATACGGATATTATAGCATGACGACGGGGTTATGCTCATAAAACAGGCAATTTTTTTGATCTGCTACGTTTACCAATTAAATGGTGTCCGTCCACAAACTACGTCAATTATAAGCTCGTTTTATATAAAAGCTGGGAGAGTATTTTAAAAAATATGCGATAATAAATTATGGATGTATGTCGTTGTACACTAGACTTTTTGAAAGATACTTACATGAAAAATATTAAATTATGTATGGACATAACTGAGCTGAAAAAATTTGGCGGCTTTTGCAAGAATCAAGGTCTGTAATCAAAAGTTAAGAAAAAACCATCCAAATGGGAGTCAGGTCTGTTCGCCTTTGTAATGGTATGGAACCTTGGTTGAGTTCTAAGTCCTGATTAGCACTTTTTACATGTACTGCTCGTATTGTTTATCTTAATATTATATCTGTAACACTCGATGTCCTAACAACATGTCGTAGTAAAATAATTATTGTAATTTAACCTTGGCCTAAATTCTCGGTTATGTTAGGTTAGGTTAATAAGACCATATATATTTATCTGAAAATGAATTGGGACACTAAACAATAGAAAATGACAAACAAACGGTATTTTAGCAACGATTATTCATCAGCAATTAAAACAGAAATATAACAACCTCACAATGTATTTATTTTGTAAAGTACCACATGATAATATTCCTATTTCAGTAACTCATTACTGAGCATGAGCGTCGAAATGCTTACAATAAATTTATACGCTCTGTTAGACGACAAAATAAATTATGTATGTGTATGTAGAATCGATCTTTGTTAAAGAGCAGCAAGGCATATTTATATCTTGTAAGGCGTAAGGAAAAGTTGTGATGGTGGAATGAGTTTGGATACCTATCTAAATAAAATGTGAGTGAAACTTATGTTTGGAGAGGATTGAATTGAGAAATTCAATAAATATATTTTTTATAGAAGTAGGTAGGCTTTGGACTGTCGATTTACATCATACCTATTATCACTGATGAATTTGAGTAACGAGTTAAAGGGATCCTCCCTCTGAGGTCGGGCGAATGTACAGACAGACAAATATTTTCAAGTGTAAAAGTCATTAATTTTGGGTCTTTAATCTAAAAACGCAGCAGTAAATCGAGTTTCCTCCGTAGAAAATTCTCCCAAAAGTTGCTCCTAAATACCCATTTTTAGGGTTCCGTACGTCAAAAGAAAATAGCTTCGATAGTTACTGAAATAATCGAGTGTGACAGACGGACGGACGGACGGACGGACGGAGAAAGTCTCACCATAAGGGTTCCATTTTTACCATTTTGGTATGGAACCCTTATAAGATCACTTTGTTGTCACGACCCTTTGTTTCAGTAACTACTTATAAAGATATCGACATGAATATTTGTAGCTAATAATGGCCAGACGTCATTGCAGTCATAAAAAATTGAAAATCGTTTTTATCTTATACCTTTAAACGAGCAATTCTTGTATATATATTTCTATATAATCTGGATCTCGGGAACGGCTTTAACGATTTTCATGAAATTTAGCATACAGGGGGTTTTGGGGGCGATAAATCGATCTAGCTAGGATTCATTTTTATAAAATGTCGAATTTACCAAAAAAATAAAAATATGACTACTGCTGCCATCTATTGGCCACCGAGTGAAACTCGGTCACCCAGATATTTTTTATTTTAAAAGGGGAGAAAGTCAAAATTTCAAAATGAGATAACAATGATGAGTGGGGTATCATATGAAAGGGCGTTACTTGTGTATACCTATTCTAAACCGATTTTTTTTTATGCCTGATAGTTTTTGATTTATCAGACAAACTCATTAGAGAACAAACTATCGAAATTTACGTGAAAAATAAAATGTACTCTGTATCTATTATACTTTTTTTAGTATTAATAATTACCCTCAAAAAACAAAGGTAAGTTTGCGGTTCGGTAAGAAAAGGTGTTTTCCTTTTTTAATAGTAATACGGAACGATTCGCACATGGCCGGATTAATTATAATTTTTATCAGAAATTACAAGGCAAAATGGCGTTTTTTGTTATATTGAGTGAGAAGGACAAAAATAAGTTCAGTGAATCCTCTAAGAACTTGTAATCAAGCAATAAAAAGTTGACAAATTCAGCTTTTTCTATGTACCGATCATATTGAAAAAAATTCTAGCTATTGGTTCATGGTCAGACCAAATTATATTTGAGATTCATATTTGCGACAGAATGCAAAATGACTCTCGCAATCACAGCGGACCAAATACTTTCTGCCAAAATTATTAAAATATCTGGGACGACAATTTAGTAAAACGAGGACAGAAGCTGGCAGCCGTCTCCAAACTATAACTCAGTTTTACCTCAGATAAATGTAATATCTGAGCCTGTTTCACGCTCCCCTACTCGCAAAGGGAACAAGTGACTGACCTAAGCTAATTTAATTGAAGTATGGAATCAGGAAAGTTAAAAAATTGTGTGCCATTTTCTAACTTTATTAATATTATATTAATCTGTGGTAACACTTATCTAATTTAAAAAGGTTCTGTAGGAGCTTTTGCATTTTATATTGCGGTTTGATCATAATGGCCGCTTTCATAACTTTCAATAAGTTTAATTCAACGTAGTCTAACGTTGAATTTCATTTTATTTCATAAAAAAGTACATATTACTTCAAAACCATCATTATCGTCATCATCATAATTATTTCAGGCAATGTTTAACACTATTGTTTTGTCTGTGATGTTTAGCGCTGGGCCTCCACGACACGCTTTTTTTTTACTCACTAAAAGCGGTGCGAAAAATTAGTTTTTCATGTTAGTTCAGCTTACTAATGGTACGGAATACATAAAATAAATAGTACTAATAGGTATAAGTTCATTCTTTCCTGAAATCATTTCATTTCATTTTCATTTCAAGAGAAAGAAGAAGAGTACCACAATTGGATGACAATAACGTGTCTGAAACTGTCATGTGAAAATATTACTATTCATAACTTGTCATTTCTTCTCGCTTAAAATCCCTTGAATACATCAAGGTATTGTAAAACAAAGGCTCGTGATTGGCTCGTATAACTCACACCTGGCGCGGATTAACGCGGCACACTCCCACAAATCCTCTAAGGGGCTGCGGATAACATAGATTAATGACGGCTCGTCTCTAGTGAAAATTGTAAAATTTGTTTACGTTACGTGATGCCATTCCCAGTTATTAGGGTTGACATTTCCCTTCCTAAATCAAATCCCACTTCTCCTGGTGTCACATGACAGATTATCACCCTGAAAATATGTCTTTCCTTATCAAGGATAACAGCAACAGTTGTAAAAAAAATCATTTGCATATTAATTATTTTTCGCACAACGAATCAGGCCTAGCTGCGTAGAGGTGGCAATAAATAATCTATCTAAGTTAACAAACCCGAGCCGTCGCTACACAATTTTTCACGCACACTAGCATCCGCGAACTATACAAATTTCAAATTGACATACTCACACTACAAGAAAAAGCCATACTCGCGGACCTATTGTTGTTAGGTAAGGCTCTATCTAGTCAGAGCGCGAGCGACGATCTTTTGCCAGTATTCTTAGCAAAATTCCACGCTTGCAGAGCTTGCCTATATGTTGCCTATAAAAAAACATAACCTACCCTGATTGTGTTTAGAATATTTATTTTATATTACGAACAAATAAGAGGAGAAAATGACGCAATTAACCCATACATCTACATCATTTATTCAGTCAGTTTTATAATGATTTATTCCATTTAATGAGTCAAGCCTAGGTTTTGCTGCAACACAAATGAAATATTACACGTAATAATTTCTCGAGAAAATAAAAGAAAATTTATCAGAATCAGCTCATAAAGTAAGGAAACGGAGATAAATTTGACACGATTTTCTACTCCAAGGCCTTTTTTATGAAAATGAAAAACGTAAGAACGAAAAGCCACTAATAGAGAAAAACAAATGTTACTTATGTAGACAACTTCGAAGATATTCGAGTATTTACTTATTATCTTTTCATTATAGTGCTTCAGACACTTAGGATATTATTTCTAAAGTATAGGAACTTACTACTACTTATTTAATCGATAACAAGAAATTCAATAACATCGAATCAAATCGAATAACTTTACAAATTAGTTTAAACTCTAAAGAATATATCCGAGAGCAAATTGAGAAAATGTTGCTGAAGTGTGAAAAAATTCTCACTTCTCAGCTGGTCTTATCTTTGTCTTCAAAGCGTGAGTGCACTCGAGCTGTAGAGCTAGCTTAGGAAACTAAAGATTTTAATAACAATCTATTTGTAGAATAGAATGTCAGCATAGCATTGGGGAAGCTACATTTTACATTTTACAAGCTTTGTCTATTTTTATCATAGGCAGCCCGTACACAGTCAATCTAGATCACGATCAAGTAGCTCTGATCGCGATCACAGATTGATGGATCGCGCTACAACATTACACGTTCAATCTTGATTTCGTCAGTCCGTGTTATCCTGTCGCCGTGTGAACACGTGTGATAGCATGGATTTACATAAGGTGAAGGATGTAATATGTCTTGTCTTAGCCCTAACTTTGAAGACTCTTCTTCAGTGGTTGCAGAAATAAAATAATATGAAATATTTTATTTCTGCAAAAATATTTTATTTAAAAAATATTTAAGTACTAATTTAAATAATTTAAAAAATGGTATACCTATATTTTATTATTTTTATTCAAAGTGTATACTAATTAAAAAAAATTAAAAAAGTGTATACTCATTTAAATCTTCTTAAAAAAATACAACTAACTGCTGAAGATGATGATTACAAATGCTACTTTAGAATGGATGAAAAATCTTTTAACGAGTTACTACACATGATAACTCCATAACTCCATATACAGTAAAACATATATCACATGATAACTCCATATACAGTAAAACATATATAGGATACTTGTATGTAGACTCACGAGTGACGCGATCCTGCGTTTAAACATTCAATCTTGATCACGATCAGTGGATCGCGATCTTGATTTCAAAATATCTAGATATTTTGTGATCAGATGCATCAATCCGTCAATCTACTTCGTACATTATCAATCTGGATCGCGATCATTGATTTTGATCGCGGATCGTGATCTAAATTGACTGTGTATAGGCTGCCACACACACACACACGAGACACACTGAGAAATAAGATATGATCATGGGAAACAAACAAATATATCTACTGTAATTTGTGTAAACATACTAAATTTATAAAAGCTGTTTGTCACTCTTCACACCAGAACTACTGAACCACTTTGTCTGAAATACAGAATATAGTCAAATTATATCCTGGCTATAAATCCTGGCTATAAATCCTGGCTATTACTAATTTTATCCAGTAGAAAAAATTTTTCGCTGGGTACCTATTGTAAAAATCCGAATTTCACGTGGACAAAACCGCGGGTGTTAGTAGGTTAGTTAAAAAGTTCTAAAAGTATATTAAAAGATGAAGGATGATGAATTTTTTTTTTAAAAATGACAGAATCCCCCTTTCTCTTAAACAAAGTTATTGAAGTATAGAAGAACGCTATTCTATTCAAGTGTATTGAACCTATATGTAGTATAATAATAATATCGAGTGTGTAGCAATACTTATGCCTCCGTCCTTAAAATATTGATGAAACGGTACGCTCCGTACATAAAAGATGACTCTCGTAAGGAGCATCACAACTCCCGCCGAATGGCGGAACAGTGATGGCGGCCACTCAGCCCCGCGTTTAGACTAACTTCCTTTTGAATATTTAATGTCGGTTGCTCTGTTTACTTACACTCAGCGTTAACTTAATTTCTTTTTTTTTTTTGAGGAGCTATTGTCTTCATTAAATTAAACCTACAAAGCCAACGAACGTAGTACTAAGTTTCGAATTAGGAACATTCTGAGCCAACGTTAGTGCTTTCATTTGTCTAAAGTTCAGGGGGACTAGTGCAAGATACATTAATGCTTCGATAATGAATTCGATGGCGTTACACGTTTTCGATTACTCCCCGCATATAGATTGCATGGCGAAACGGAATCGAAATTCGAGTCGTTTATAATATAACTTGTACTAACCCTACAGTTTACCAATGCAGCTACCAGACTTGGTATTTTTAAACTCATTTACAACTACACATACATAGAACGACAAGATGCTCTGCAGTCACTTTTGCAGATCTCCATAACTCTAACTTGCTAAGCCAAAATGTTTTATTTTACTTGATTAAAAGTAGCTATAATAGCTATTGTTTTATATATTTTTTTCTTTTTAATAGTAGCATAATGATCCAACCTTTAGAAAAGTAATTCAATAGTATACCTATGGACCATACAATACCTTAATTCAACAGTAATGTTCTTATAATAGAGGTTTCATGCGACATTGAAATACAATATTCTTTTGATACGATCGGATACGCCATACATACAAGGCTAGAGTATGAATTGATGTCTCTATATACGTGAATATTTTGAAATAGTCGCTTTGAAAAGCTCCAGCAGACCTTGACCGACTTCTGCAGTCGTTATTACATGGACAGCTTTCCCTCAAGCCGCTTGCAATTTTTGTCCAATAACAATGAAACGGTTGTAGACTATAGAACGGTTAACTTCTGTTGTTTACGTGTTTTAATATTTCCAGTTACTAACCATTACATACTAGTTTTAATCCTATTTTTCAATATTATTCTCGATAACAACTGAATCGATTTGGCTGTTTTGAATGTACAAACAGGATTAAAACAAAAACGTGGACTTTTTCACCTCGGCAAGGCCAGGTTTTTTTTACGCTGTACAAGTTAGTACTTGACTGCGATCTCACCTGATTGTAAGTGATGATGCAGTCGAAGATGTCTATCTAACACGTGATCGAAGCAACTACAGGTAGGCGTCCCGACGTACTAATTCCAGACGGCCGATGCTCGTCGACTACTTTGCTCGCGTTAGTTCTTGTACGGTCTATTTCAGACGCTGTACGTCGTATGAGATAAAGAGATAGAAAGTGACTTTTTGCGTGTTGCTTACAGAGGCGGGGCCAGGCGCTATTGCGTACTTACTGAATTGCACTTTTTGTGTCAGCGCTAGACTCGCTATTTCTTCAAATTATCTTGCGGAGTGAGCCTTGTGAGTTGTGTACGGTTAGGTACTATTATGTATTCCGTGCCTCGGAGAAGCTCACGGTTCTTGCAGGATTTCCTAAAGAAACTGAAATTAAAGCCATGGGAAAATCCTCGTAAAAATTCAACGTACACAAATCCATACATTTGCTACAGCAAACTTAACTCGCAATGGATTTATAATAATCCTACTAGCTGTGGACTGCAGCTCCGGCCGCGTGAATCCACACAACTTATCCTGTGGGAACCAAATATTTATATTTTGAGATGAAAGTAGCCTGTATGACGAGTATATTAGTCCAGGGTATATTTCACACACATACTTTACAAATTAATAAAAGTGCGATGGTGTAAAGTTTGACCTCATCATTCCGTTCGATAGAAAAGGCAGGAAAACCAGGCTCAACTCAAAAAAAAATGCAGTTACATCATAAAGTTGTTGCGAGGGCATACTTTATTGTATATGGTGCTTTTAACTCTACGGTCAGCTCAATGCATGTATATACTCGTAGAAATAACTGTTGCGTTAAATTGTGCAATGTCACAGGTTGGTCATACGCTGTAAATCATGATGAAAGCCATGCCTCGTGCCTACGTAATATCGACGGTCGCCCACCTCAAACCACATGCAATTTGCGAACAACAGAAATAGAACCCTCGTACGCTTCATAAATATTAGTACAAAATTCAATTCAAAAGCATACAATATTATTTTGATTACTGGCAACGCCAAAAGATAATATTCAATATTTGGTTCAGCATTGTAGTATAAGCTCATTAAATTCTGTTCAATCCTGTGATAACAATATAACATTTATAATCTAATCTATTTTAATTAAGTTTAAACGTATGATCTGTTTTTCACCCATTATTATAATTATTATACCTGAGTGTTTTAATAGTTTAACGTACATAATATGGAAGTCGTTTTGTGTGTTTTTAATTAAAGTAATAAATCGGCATAAACCTTGTTAGTTTATTTTATAGTGTTTGCGTGTTTTATATAGTTCGTGACAACAAATAGATAGAAAATACTGAATTTTTCGCCAAAAATCTGATAAAGGTAAATATCATAAATTAAATACATATTAGGTAAGTACCAACTTTAATTTGACATACGATAAACAATTAGGCATAGAATATACACAAAAAATTTACGCTTTAAATCACCTTTTGTTTATTAACATTGAAGCAAATAGGTACTCTCTAAAATAACAAAAGTAGTATAATTTGCGATTCGCGTGCAAACAATAAACCTAATTTAAGAGCAACATGAAACCAGTATATAACAATGTATCAACTCTATCAACACATTTTCATAGCCCAATATTGGGCCGACATCATTATTTTCATAGAATGAGAAGGGTTGGACCCTATTGTTGACCACGTTTTTAAGTTTTGTCATTTGGCCACACAGATCAACAAAATAAGTTTATATTAACATTTGGCAATCACCGAACTGCCAAATGGTGAAAGATAGAATTTACCCTGGCAATTCTACTTTAAGCAATTCTTGTACATTAAAATAATCGCAGTCATGTATGACTAAATATGAGCACGGTTATAAATTATAGGCGCTTTGATATCTTGACCTCCCTTTAACCCTAGTTACTGACGTAGTAATAATGTGGTGAGTGTGGTGGAAGGAGAAAGTCTCACCATAAGTTCCATTTTTAACATTTTTTTATGGAACTCTCAAAAGGATTAATGATCTCAGTGCTGCGACCTAGTTAAAAATATTTCAGACAAGTAAATACCTACTCGTAATTAAAAAACATGAATGCCTTGTGGTAGTTCGACTTTTACCAAAAAATATAGCCTATGTTACTTAATTAAAACAATGTATGGATATGGAATGATTTAAGGATTCTAACCCTATAATTATGTCCAAATCTATTCAGCCGCTCAGAGGGGTTGGACAGTCGCTGACATACGGTTGTCATTAGATGACGCTGGCTGTAAATGTATGGAGGAATTCGACTCGTTTGTTCGATGCGGGTCGACTCGAAATTCGAACAAAAACCTGTGCTAACCCCTCAGAAGTTATTGTGGAATAAAGAAACTCACATACATACATACATACATACATACATGTATGTGTACAATATAATACTTCTTTTTTGTATAGTAACAGTGGTAATTTTAATCATTAGAAAAATAATAAATGGAGGTCAATAATTTCGCCGTAAATATAAGCACTTATAGCTTTTGTTGTTGAAAGGGCGGTGAAATGAAACGCTCTCTAAATAAAAGATGACCCGCGTAGGGTCCATCTCGTCCCTCACCGAACGGCGGGACTGTCATGAAGGCCACTCAGCCTCGCGTTCAGAATAACTTGCTCTTGAATATTTAATGTCGGTTGCTTTGTTTGATTATATTGAGCCTAATTTTTGAACCGAAATTTGACCTTCGCATTAAGTGATAAACGGGAAAATACCTAATTTTAAACAAAATTTATCAATGGCTAAAACTCATCATGGTGTGTTGTTTGATGACACTACTGAACAAAAAACTACGAGGCTGAAAAACTAATGTTTTGCTTCGGTGGAATAAATTGTGACTTCTATATAATACACCTGTTGGTACAGTCTTAAGGATTCTGGGGGTTTTTGCAACATTTGGCAACAAAATTCTTATCTACAACGTTTTATAATCTGCATGACATTATTATCTCGTTTTGGGCTTTAGCATCGTGCGCGCCTTCCGTCACGTCACACAACACAGTATCCAATATCTAACAAAAACTTAAAAATCCAGTATGTAGTAGTCCCTTGAGGTCCGTCCGACATCTTACTATTTTTTTAAAACTGACTTTGTAAGTACAAATTTCTTGAAACCTCTAATGTAGACTTACTAGTTCTTATTCAAATGGTTGGCCTTGTATCTGAATGACTGACATTGGCAACAGTTTACAAAAACTTTACAGTTCACGCTAAAACACATATTCACAGATATACAATAGGAGTCGCAGTTATTTTTTCCTGAAAGCTTTTAAGCGCCGCTGTTGAAAACATTTTTGTGAATAAAAACTATTATTTTTAGTTGAAATTGTGTTGTACAAAGAGAAGACTATACATATTTTATAGACTTTTTTTTGAAAATTTTGCAATAGAACTTATAGTATTTTCTTGTACAATCCCGTTGTCCTGCAAATTTTGGCTGCAATTCCACGCTTAACATCCGTGACCCAGGTTGATTTGTTGCGTAAAATGTTCTTTTTTCATTGTTTAAATAGGTTAACTTATAAGCTTGGTTAGGTTAGGTTAGAAAAACTATTGGAAAAACTACTTTTACATTGAACGCAAAAAAAAAACAAGAAATCTCGGGAGATACGTTGAATGAGTGGAAATAGCTTATTTAATTTACTTTTCTTCGCAGAATCTCTCTTCAACGCCTGACCTTTATAAAGTAAGGTATCACAGAATATGGTGGTCAGGTCAGGGAAGCATAATAATATTTTAATAAAGACTGTACTGTACCTACGTACTCTACGTAGGTCGTACGTAGCTTACTTTTGTTTTGCAATATTACGGTTATCTTTCTTAATTACTACATTTGCTTGCGATTCCCCAACTTCCCTTTATTACCTACGAGTAGTTCCCGTTTCCTTCGTAATAATTACGTAGCTACGACTTCAAATCTCTTGTTGCAAATACCTATTTCGTATTAACCAAGTTTGCGGTTCGGTAAGAAAAGTGGTTCGTAATGGTTTTACTTTTTATACGGAACCCTCGGTGCGTGAGTCTGACTCACACTTGACCGGTTTTATGAGAATTGCGTTTCATGAAAGCGATTGCCAGCTTTTTGTATCGAATCCGAATATTATTCTGCTTCTATCTATCCGTCACTTAAGACCCTATCTTTTTCAGAGGTAGTATGATTGGTTATTATTATTATGTAACTAATTGTTGGGCGCGTCTTCGCCCGCATGAATTACGGATTCTACCTGCGGACCTGTAGTTCCAGAGATAAGCGCGTTCAAATATATAAATAAACAAACAAACAAACTCTTCAGCTTTATAATATTAGTATAGAAGGTTAGATGATATCAAATTTCCCTTCAAAAAGTAGGTTCGTTCCTTTGCAGGCCGGAAAACACAATACTAAACCTAATTAAAAAAAATTACCTAGGCAAGTACTGGTTATATTTCATGATGTTTTATTTATTTTCGAAACAATGAACGCTTCCTTCTTTATTGTGAGACATGGATTTGGGTTGTAAGAGGGTTGTGGATTGTCGATAAATGTCATTTTTTAGAAATCCGGAGGGATTGAAAGAGGATTGAATGAACTCTATTGTAGTAAACAGTTGTCCCAAATGTCAATCCGTACTTAACCGACGATCGCTGTTATTATAAGAAAACCAAATTGTCTACAAATAACTGCGTCAAATATTATTTACATAACCTATTTTGACATGGAAACTAATGTATCATGCATTAATCACAGCCACTATTAGCAATTATTATTATGGTATTCTATGCTAATAGTACGTTAGTAATATTATATATTCGGTACTAACAGACTGTAGCAATTAAAAAGAAATATCAATTAAAAACGGAATTGCACGATCTCTATTTTAATTGATATTTTTTTAATAACAAAACTTTAACGTGGAAGCCGACAGTAGACGAGTTTCACAAGGCTTCAAATTATAAGCTTAAATTATAATTTATTACTCGGTTTGCGGTCTCGAAAAACAACGAAAGGAAATTAGAGGGGTTATTATTTATTAGGTATCTATATTAAAACTTTGCCTATAATATTAACATTTTTTTTAGTGTAATTATCAGGGAGGCTACCACCGTGACTTAAATACGAGTTATTATAAATACTCGTATTACGTGACTGAAAGCAATATTATTGTAATATTGTATTGACATTTTCATAAAATATTAGTATGGAAATTTTAAAACAAGATTACAATAATATTACTTTAGGCCACGGCGGTAGGCCCCCAGTAATTGTTTTAATTTTTCTAGTCGTAAAATAATGTGAAGGAAACATAATATGCCATTCCCACACATTTTATAAATGATCCAACAGCAATTGTCGAAATAGAACAAATAAAGTAAGTAAAGATATTTCAAAACACGAAGACGCGCCCCAGTCTGTCAAAATGTTATAATGTTTCATTCGATTCATATGGAGTTGACAGAGTGGGGCGCGTTGACGCGCGGCGTTATAGAAAAAAATATTTGAAAGTGTTTAAAACACTACACATATTATAAATTAGTAAAAATGGCAAGGTGTCTTTTATCGTTCAAAGCTTGAAATAATGGGCCTTTGAGATGGGATTGAAACTGCAACAGTCTCCCAATTGATGACTCTACAGTCTGCCGAAAGACCGAAACCGACCGAAGACGTATCGAAATTATAATGTCCACGGTAGTTACTCCCAAAGCTCAGTTGCAGAACACTCAGCCGCGATAGCACGCGAGTTTGAATCCTGTTGGCTGCGATAATTTTGATACGCAATAAATAATTTAAAGTAACAAAGGCTGTTGTGCAGACACATTAACCAGGCCGTTATGATTAGGAAAAGATCAGCAGAAATGTGGGTGTGTAGATCAGCAGGAAAGAAGCAAAATTAAAACGGGTCGAAATTATGCAAATGTTGACTCTCACGTTCTTCCGGGCTTCATCACTTTGAACGTAAATAATAATATCTCACCGTTCACTCCGTGATTACTATTCTGTGTTAAAAACAAAAAGGACGACCGAAACAAAAAGCTGAGATAATTAAGTTATTTTCACCATTTCAACGTCCTTTTCTTGGATTCTTCTGAGAAATCTTTTTAGTTTTCGTCATTGACTGTTGGTCCAATATGTTTAGTAAAAACTATATATACGAAACTTGTATCACCCTTTACTTTAATAAAGAACTTTGTTATAACCGTAAAGTTGTTACTATAGTTAGCAAACCGGTAGGTAATTGTGTCCATCTTGAACTCCAATAAATATTTTAACATTGCTATAATATTATCTACCCTTTTTACTAAATCATTCGTAAACTCGAAATGTAACATATGCTACTGTTATTCCCAAACCTCTTTTTTCCTATACAAAACCTACAGTCCCTATATTTAAAAGAAAACTTACTACTGGCTTATTCACAGTTTCATTACTCATCACATTTTTATCATAGCTTAGATCAAACACTGGTCCTAGAAAGTTAAAAATTTGTGCGGAGTTTTGTCTTTAGGACGTATTAAAGAAAGGAAAGGGTTTTTTAAACTTCCCACGGGATCCAAGCCAAGCAAGAGTGAAGCGACTAGTCCACAAAGAGCAAGTATCCCAGGATATAATGGGTCAGTAAAGCAAAACGCCTTAATAGCGCCGAAACGTGTCCCCGTGAATGTTATTTGCATAATTTCCCGAGTTCCGTTTTAATTATTTCGTATACCTACCTTCCCGAGACCTTTCTCCAAGTCTAAATTTGACGTTGTTTGACAGCCTGAGTTCTTCTCATGAAATCATATATACCTTTTTAAATACATAGTCATACTCAAATTACCTCCCTTACATATTTTATACCTCAAACATTACTGCTTAATTTCTTTTTTTTGTGACTACAAAGGATGTGAAATAAGAGGTTAGTTAAATAAAATAAAATCAGGCTAAATATCTCAAAAACTTCAAATAATAACAAAAGAGCTTTCTACGTCTAACAAATAATAGTAAACCACCACCAGTAATAGGTAATAGGTATGTCCAAAATGTATCCTTAAATTAATTAATTATAAACGGTTACTAAATACATATTAATTCCACATCGATCCTATAAACTAATTCCGTTCATATAATTTACTATACGATAACTGAAGTTTCACAAGATTTAATACTCAAAACCACGCTTAAATATTCACGATAATATCCGATGTAATATAATAAAAGGTAATTGGAGTCAGTAGCACGAAAGACTGAAATAACAATTTTCATAAAAAGTGAATAAATTTTCGTCCTCTTCGGAGGCGGTCAGAAATACGATAAGGTAATGCCATTGTAATTACAGTGACTTCGCCTTTACAGCACTCCGCTCGTATATCCTTCTAACTTAGTTTACCTGTGAGTTGCCACTCTTCGGAAACAGGTATTCTAGTTTCTTCACTAAAATTTTTGGTTTGAACTGCATTTATAGACTGTTTTATTATTATTATCATAAAACAGCCATTGGCCTGAAGTGGTATCCGCGAAAATATAAAATCAAATCCCGTATCAAACGAAAAGAAACAAAAATCAGCCGATTCATCAATCATTCGATGTCAGAGCCTTAAAACCAAAATCAGTTGACTGCATTTAACAAAACTACCAATAACTAAAACTTAATTTTTAATGAAAAGAAGAGAGTATAAATAAATATAAAGAGCGAGCTGATTTTTTATGAGATTTGGTTATATAGTTATATTTAGATTTGAAGTCTTAAGATAAATGATAGCATTTTTACTAGGGTGAGATGCTCGATGGAAAAAGTTATAATAGGATTTGATGAACGAAACGCTCTTCATATAATTTTCTCAAAGCTATTTCTCCCAGTCTTGACTTTAATTTTTTGCAAACATCAGTCTTACAACACTCATTTTACTTATGACTAGTTTACCAATTACTGAGCTTTATTAAAAGTCCCTTAGTTATACCAACGAATATATTATAATATTACTATGGTTATACCTAATCCACATCATAAAGGAAACCTTAGAGTATAATTTCACCTATCTAGGGCTTGGAGTGGTGTTTTGACTCTCGATCAGTGTCTATAGATATCAAACGAAAACAGCTTTTACTACTATTAATATTATTGCCCTTATTAAAATAACATCTTGGTGATGAAGACAAGAGACCGGATGGTTTGAAGCTGATTCAGAAAATTGAGACAGCGACTATAATTGTGTTGGCACTTTATCCTGGACTTATGTTAGGTAAGATTAGGTAAGGTAAAGAATCAATCCTGAACCCACAGCTAAAACTGTTGAATTTGATAAGCCTCTAAAGCAGTTATTTTGTTTTTGCTATCATGAATAATGAGTATTCTGTATGGTCCCATTATGGAAGCGTAAAACATCTTTAGATCTAATTCAGTTAGAAATTGGTAAGAAATGTGTAACAGATTTTTACTATTCAGTGTCTAATTTTGCAGAGCACCTCAAAATATGGAAAACTACTAACTACGAAAGACGATGAAAAGACAATAAGGGTATTAAGCCGAACTCGTTATATGGGTCCCACGGACTCTCCGTAACACCACGCGGACATAAATTAGCAACGAATGGCCCAAGTTTCGACTCTAATGTCGGATAGGATAGATTAAACGTCCGTGTAAAAGAAGGAGCGACAATCGATGAGAAAGAATGACACTTATTTTAGACTTTTTTCCTTAAGTTTTTCTTTTGCTTTCCTTTACTCGTGCAACAAGAGACGTGAATATATTGACGAAAACGTTCATGGCACTTTGAAATGGCTATAGCTATAACAGCTCTATAAAGTCTTCTACAATCATGTAAAGTTTTGTTAATTGTCTCGGAATTTTTTCTAGTTAATATTATAAATAAACTAACGTACCTGGCAAACGCTATTTTGCCAATAGCGATTTAAAAAATAGCTCAAGACATATTCTTAACCTACCGAACGTACACAGAAAATTTTATAACAATCGCTCGAGCCGTTTCGGAGAAGATTACGCGTCACGTATTTTGTCCGCGATTGACTCCTAAACTACTTAACCTATTTCTATCAAATTTGCACAGAGTGTGCACTTTGCAGTTTGGTCTAACTTAAAAGATTGGATAAAATCAATCAATCTGAATTTATCTATCTTTATATCCTTGATGGCAAAACAACGTTCGCCAGGTCAGCTAGTATAATAGAGAACCGAGTATGTCAACAATTTCTGCGCTCGTATGTGAATAGACACATCAAACAAGTTGTAGAGCCCGGCACAGTAAGTATACTCGTATACTCTAGATTCTAGAACTTAATTACCAATTTTCTAACGTCTTACACATTTACTTATGGGACATTGTGTAATCTCTATTTTTTAAATTGTTATTTCAACGGTTTATATAAATTAAAAGTAATCAAGCACTATAAGAACGGCAATATAATCGTTGTTTTTAACTAATGCTTTGTATTTAAAATGAAAAGGTGACGGACTGACTGACGTCCTGGCTGAATGACTCCCTAGCATCTCACAACTTAAACTTATGGATCTGAGCAATTGGGCATACAAATAGCAATTAAGTATGTCGATGCAAGTATGAACAATTTTTGGAAATTAAAACCGTGAGTGAGTAAATATAAGTCATGCTTAATTATGTCTTGGGCGTCCTGTAGTTATAAATAAAATACTAATAAATAGAATAATATGAACACACCTACAGCCAATTTTAAACAAACAAACTAATGTCAGCTATAAATCTAATATTGACTAACTATAGTAAGATTGATGATTATGTTCGGTGCTCCACACGTGCGATTCGGAACTCATCAATCAACGGAAATGTTTCGATCTGCAATTGCAACCATTCTGTGCAGCGTTCGACAACTAGGACGTGGCCATTTCTCTCCTTGATTATAACTCCATTTCACCTGGCTTTATAATACTAAACATACTGTTTTTAATATAAAATAGCTTGCAATATACAGCAGATTAAGTTATAATAGAGTAGGACACCGTGGCAAATAGAAAAGCAAGAAACACTTACTTATACGCCCACTTGCTTTAACCAGGTTTATTGTATTAAATCTGAGTTAAAATGACCAATGATAAACGTAAATTCTTGTTTGTTAAATCTAGACATTTCACCTGATGTTTATCCCAAATGGGCCCTGATAAATTTTATACGTGAGTTTGTTTCCGTTACCATAGCTTAGGCATAAATCTGTTTTATAAGAACTTCACAAAATTTACCACAATCTAAATTTTAATTCTTACCATAATTTAAAAGTCAGATCTTTCTGAGAGCACATCTTTAATATGAAGGTTTCCTTAGGACATTTTTGTTCACCACTAAGCGGTATTTTGTTTTACCGAAAATTTTCTTACTCCAAAAATCAGAGGTACTTAATCTGAGATTCGAACTCCGTACCCTATGCTAGTTGTCAGATGTATGAACCACAGGGAATTCAACTAAGAATAAACATTGACAACCAGTAAATAATTAAAAAAATTAAAAAGCACGACTGCACTGTGGTAAAACGTCTTTTTCCAAAAATATAGCCTATGTTACTCGGAATGATGTAAGTATTTTATCGACACCCCATAATATGTCCCAATCTATTCAGCCGTTTGGAAGTTATGGTGGAATAAATAAACTCACGTTTATACATACATGAACCCTAAAAACATAACACTCCTTTTTGGGCAGTCGTGTAAAAACAATGGTCAACCGTATCAGATGTCGAACGCACGACAAAGGGACCAAAGCAAGAGTTGCCCGGGCAGTGGTTGCAGGGAGCACGTAGACAATCCCACATTCCGGCGATTACAAACCTCCAGCCGCCGGAGAGGGTCTGGACCACAGCCGCACCCCTTCCCGTAGCGCCCAAAGCGTACAAATACACACCACACGTGTATTTCGAAAATCGATACCTCTCAGTTACGTTATTTTGTACACGCTACAAAATGGACGGAAAATATAAACACAATGTTCTGAATGTCTGTGTTACTGTCAAAGATAAAAAAGTCAAGATAGGCCCATCCGAACATTTTACGTAAACGTTCTTCATACAAGAAAATGTAGCGCCATCTGTCGAAACTCCTGCAAAATACATGTTTATTTTTTATATTTTTTTTATCTATGTGTCTGTGGTCACCTTGTCTGCAATATTAATTCAAAAAAAAAGAAATAGATCTTCACCTATCTACCTATACTGACTATTGCCGGGGGGTGCAAAATAGTTATTCTTGCTCCCTTAAACTGGCGACATTTTTTCGCGCTGTTCGCCCTGTCCTTAGTATACAAGTCTGTGGTTACTGTAGAAATATAATAAAAAAACCGGCCAAGTGCGAAAGTCGCGTACCGAGGGTTTCATGTACCAATAGATGTGAAACCGGTAAAGAATTATATTTTTAGTTTTAATTTAAATCTAAATAACTATAGTATTTAAAAACACAGCCTTTATCTACGTAAGGCGAAATCAACGAGTCTGCCCGCGAAATTCAAAATTTTCGTGGTTTTTTGCAATTTGTACGCTAGTTACACATTTATACGCTTATGCATTATCGGGAATGGCAGTATCATCTTTACATGTTTGTAACTAAAACCTTTGCATAAAAATGTCTAGGTGATTAGTTCGAGTATCGAGTTTTAAGTGAGTAACTCGCAAGTCTCCGACTATTTTCTTTAACTCGAGACTTTCAAGCAGAGATTTTTATATAAACATGTGAAGACGATTAAAAATTGCGAAAAACCACAAATTAAATTGAATTTCGCGGGCACACCTGTGGCATGCTCTTTAATGTGTATTTTTCAACTTTTATTCTGCAACAGAACTCTGTCCGTATTTATCAAGACAAAACAGTGATACTACTAGAATTTCCTTCCGATGCAAACTTCCGTGCGTTTCTGCCAACGTGTTCTTACCACCTGCCTTAATTGACTTTAGAACAAAGATCCTATATATTATTATTTTTATTTTTCATTAGTAGTTGTATTTAGAACTTGACTTTATTTTATTTGAATTCACAGTGCACTCGAAAATATTATGTCCTTTGAAGGGTATGCCTGACCTTAACAATGCACCAGAACAATAAATATAGATTTAGTAGGTATTTTTTTCTTTCCTATATTAGACGTTTCTGATACGAACCGCTTCCAGCTTCCGTGTTCCCAGCCAAGTACAATCTGGTGCCTTCAAGAGAAGAGTAAATAGGCATTTTCTAGGCAAGCGCGCTCCATCCTACACCTCATCATTTCTGCCCATCGGACATGATTGTGGTCAAGCGTAAGCCTATCAATCGTAAAAAAAAAGAGTACAGCATTTGTAGTGTGAATGCTGTGCACAATTATTGTTAATAACTTTCCACACTGACTGAGTCCACTTTTCCACTGAGTCTTTTGTATGTTAATGTTTTACGAATAAGTTGTTATTGTGCCTTAACAAATAAATAAAATCAATAAGTATATTCGCTAGACTTGCTTGGGTCTCCCACCGAGACAGACTTGAGTCAATTAAATTTATTATTAAATCCCAAACTAACCCGGGCCGGGAATCGAAAGTTTTCTTTTTTTCACAATACAAGTTATTACTTGATTGCAATCTCAGATCGAGATGTTGCACGATACGAAGATACTCGTATTATATCCACATTATACATATAGTACTAACTGGGAAGGAATTTAGAATCCGGTTCCTTATGGTAGATACACAGCATCACACAGGAACGATAACTCGCTGGGCTTGTATCCAGCCAGGCGTATATTAACATATGTACATATATTGTATATCTGGCGTAATTGGTAATGCAATAAAGGTTCCAAAAAATTTTGCTCTGCTAGGTATACAGTTATGTAAAACATTCCCGTATAATTTAGGTATGCTAAAAAAGTAATTAGAAAACGGAGCCTTTGACTTTGATGGTACGTCGGTAATCTTTAAGAACGAAATTTTCCACCTACAGAGATATTATGAGAATTAAAAGAAAATATTTAAATATGTGTGCAAAAATTTTCTTGTAACTTTCACCGCTATAAGCTTTTATTTTAGTATGTTCTAAACACCAAATTATTACCAAGATTATTACTATATGAACCCGAATAACACCACAATATGATCGAAATTTGCACGAATTACAAATGATTTTGGTATTACGTTTGTATAGGAGACATCGTGGGTTAGTGGACCTGAAAGCCATGGCAGTACCAGGCACAGGCCTAGGAACAAATATGGACAGGCCCCGTCTACAAAATTATCGTGACTATTTATAATCTGTCAAGTGGCGCATAAGATAGCGTCGCCTAAGGTACGTACGTCCTCAGTATGACACTCAGTACGTCCTCAGTACGACACTCAGTACGTCCTCAGTACATGAACATTTGACAAAAAATCTTGGCGCTCATCATGGCGCCGCATGTCACGCAAGGCTAGGCTAGAATCGTAGAGAATGAATGAATGGGGCGTCTCCGTATATTTGTTATCTGTGTTGTACAAGGGCGCTCGTCCATCAAAGATGTGCTACGTTGCTAAGCAAGGTTTTGTGTTATACGATTTGCTTGATTTTTAACAAGCTATAAAATCAAATAAGAATTATTTATTATAATAAACTCTCAATGTCGTCGGGCATACTGCTACTCATTCTGGCACATTACGATTTATTCGTACATAGATAACAAAATAAAGATAAGGACTACAATGTACCTACTAGTTTTAAGTTTCGTAAGAGACTGCTTTTGAGAGCGATAAAATTATACATTCAAATATTTAGATGGCAACATTTATCTCATTAAAATATATTTGTAAGGAGTAACTTAACGTATTGTTACGCACTTGATTCACTCAATAGAACTGAGCATCTGTAAATATCTCGTTACAATAAACAAGGAATCCGCGAACACCGTTCCGGTAGGAGCTTCAAGCAGCTGATCATTACAGTAAACAATAGCACTGACTCCGTTGAAGATATCTAAATCCATTCAATGGTCTCAGCCGTTTACGTAAGCAGCAACTTACATTAACAAACACAATACTCGTAAATTTAAAAGCCATCACGATTCGTGTTTACATTGCCGTGAGGCTGTTGTATTTGGCCTTTTGCGTTATTGTCATTTTATTTGTGTAATATAGACAAGATATAATTACTTTTAAGTGAGTTTCGTAGACTAAAGAAGTAGGAGGAGGTTATCAACGAAGGCACACGGCTAGAGTTTGGCAGTCATAATAAATGAGAGCTCACCACAATGTTTTCAAAAGTGTGCGAATCCCGCCAACCCGCACTTGGCCAACCCATTCCCAGCAGTGGGACATAAAATGAGAAGATGTCTTTGTTACAGATAGAAAAACGAGTATGTTTGTAGGCGTTAACAAAAAGTGATAATCTTTCACTTGTATTTTATTTTATAGTAAAAAAATTGTGACTTCTATAATCGCAACATAATAAGTACTAGAAATATAAACAACTTTAAAGGTATAAAATAATTTGTATAGTCTCACATAATAATTTCCGTGAACTTCAACAAATTTATAAAACTCACTAGCTTTTGCCCGCGGCTTCGCCCGCGTGAATTTCGGGGTTTTACAAATCCCGTGGGAGTCCTGGATTTTCTGGGAAAAAAACAGCATATGTGTTAACCTAATTTCAGAAACACGATTGGATAAAAAATTCTCGCCAAAAAGTTTTCCCAAAAATTGCTCCAAAATCCCAATTTTTCTAATTTCCATCGAAAACTACGATGGACATAATTGTAATTTTTGTTTTAATGTATCGGTAAAAAATAATTCCCAAAAACGCTCAGAACGACATTTAAATAACTGGCTTAGTTTTTGAAGTAATTAGGTAAAACAACCTTTTTCTGTTATATTCTTCCGCAACGCTGCATACTAACCTAACCTAACCTAACCCACCAACGTATTCATAAGAGGGAGAAGGACGAAAATAAAATCAACGTATCCGGTTAAGAGTGAAATAATTTCAGAACCTTTACCTTATAGGTATCCATTTTCGCATTTATTGCATAATTACTATCACATATTCTATTGCTCAACTAAAACACATATTTTTAATAGCGAAACAGTTTTAATATCAGAAACTATACAGGAACACCTTTTTAGCATTATTAACCTGTAGGCTGTATCCCATTGCTTAACCAAAACACACATTATAAATAGCGAAACAATTGTACTTTCAGAACCTTTATGGGTAGGTACCCATTTCCACATTTATAGCATTACTAATTACTATACCATATCCCACAGCTCAACTAAAACATACATTGTCAGTAACGAAACAGATGTTAGTTCAGAACCTATATCATAAAGGTACCCGTTTTCATAGTTATAATATTATTAACCTGTATCTCATTGCTCAACTAAAACACAATGCTAATAGCGAAACAGTTGTAATGTCGGAACCTATAATACGGGTACCCATTTTCACATTTATAACATTATGCATTATTTATAGCATTATAGCATTATTATTTATAGCATTACTATCCCATATCCCCTTGTTCAACTAAAACACACTTGTTAAATGCGTACAGTGCTATGTTCAGAACTTACATAGTAGCCATTTTCACATTTATAGTGATAAAAGATTCAGCTTTTGCCCGCGGCCCCGCCCGCGTCAAATTCGCTTTTTCATGAATCCTAAGGGAAACGTCATTTTCCCGTTATCGTTCCCTATTCCAACCTTTAAACATGCTTTCAAGCAAGTTCGCTTGAATAATTTATCTATAGATGTAGCTATAGATTGCTCTAGAAAAGTTGGTATTTTGAGTATCCCACGGGAACTACGGATTTTTCCGGGATAAAAAGTAGCCTATGTTTTTTTTTTTTTTTTTAATAATAATAATAATAATAATCTTTATTAACCCAAATACTTACGTACTAATACAAATCATCTGCTTGTAAGATTTACTCATATATTAATCTTAAAATACTATTAAATACAAATGTGCCAGAAGCAGGTGAGAAACTGCCCCTAAACTAGGTGGACACCTGTGTCTTAGGTGGCAGTGTTTCCTCCAATCTAGAGGGTCAGTTAAGAACAATAGGTACTTAGGCTGTTTACTATAAAAATACACTTATGGTGAATAAGTATACAAGTAACAAAAGATAAATTTTTACACTAGAATTGCTACAATGTTGGTATTAAATAATGTTAAATACACAATGTTGTGTGTGTGTGTGTGTGTGTGTGTGTGTGTGTGTGTGTGTGTGTGTGTGTGTGTGTGTGTGTGTGTGTGTGTGTGTGTGTGTGTGTGTGTCTGTGTCTGTGCCATAACGTATTATTATTTTAAGGTTTTAATCATGTTTTCAGTTTCTTCGTAGGTAAGTTTATTTAGCCATTCAAATAGAATAGTTTTGCATTTATAAATATTGAGATTATGTATGTTTAGAATTTTGTTCACTTTGTTATACAGATAGCTTCCTAGAAAACATGGAAATTTATTTATAAAGGATTTTTTAAACTTGATTGAATAAAAGATTCTGTTATTACGTCTTGTTCCTACGTTAATTATTCTACCTTCCTTACAGTGGAATTTTAGTATTAGTTTGTAAATATATATTTGTCTTACAGAAAGCACCTTGCATTCACTGTATAGTCTCGCTGTAGGGTAGTGGAATGGAAGGAAGCGGCTCACTTTTAACAAACGTCTTTGAGCTCTTTCGAGCTGAATCATGTGCGACTTTGCTGCTCCTCCCCAAGTTTCAATACCATAAGTTATGATCGACTGACATAAAGTGATATACATTGTTTTTATTAGTTTACTATCTGCAACCTCTCTTATGGTTTTAAATATAGCTATTAATTTTCTTACTCGATTTGTTAAGGTTTTTATATGTTTTTCAAAATTTAAACTGTTATCGATCATAATACCTAAGTATTTTACATACGGTTCCCTCTCTAATTTAGTACATGTACATGTTTGATTCTGGCTGTGTGTGTGTGTGTGTGCGTATAGTACGTGATCTTCTATTGATGGTTGGGATTTATTAGATAGGGCAAAAGTTATGTATTTAGTTGAGCCTATGTTTTAATCCGGGTTATAAGCTACCTATGTTCCAAATTTCAGCTAAATCGGTTCAGTAGTTGAGCCGTGAAGGAGTAACAAACATTCACACACACAAACTTTCGCCTTTATAATATTAAATTATAGGATTAGGATAACCATTAAAAAAAACCGGCCAAGTGCGAGTCGGACTCGCGCACCGAGGGTTCCATACCATAAAAGAAGTAAAAAATTAAAAGAATCACTTTTTTTCATGATTTTACGCGTATAATTTACATATACGAGTAGGTACTTTTGTTGGCAAACCGCAAACCTAACTTTGTTTTCGGCGGATTATTGTTATAATAGTTAGAGGGTTGATTTTATTTTTCCTGTAAAATATACGTTAGCTTCTATTGATCATATTTATTTCAAATTTTTCGAATGGTAAACTTCGGAGATTGGGGGGGGGGAACTGTATTTTTTTCGACAGTTTGCCCAATAAATCAAAAACTATCAGGCATAAAAATAAATAAAAATTGGTTTTAGAATATACAAGTAACGCCCCTTCATATGATACCCCACTCAATATTGTTATCTCATTTTGAAATTTTGGCGACCCGGTTTTCCCCCCTTTTTAAATAAAAATAAAAACAATTTTCAAATTTTTACGATTGCTATAACGTCGCGTCACTATTATCTATATTCTAAATTTCAGGTCGATAGCTTGAATAGTTACTGAAATAATCGAGTGTGACAGACGGACGGACGGACGGACGGAGAAAGTCTCACCATAAGGGTTCCAATTTTACTAAATTGGTATGGAACCCTAAAAATGATACAGAAATAGGCACTACCTAAGTAAATTTGTTCTGCAATTCTATAGACTATCTTAGCCGTTTGAATATATTTTACGATAATATCTGTCGTAAAAAAGAGAGCGGAACCAATCTAAAGCAAAAGCTTAATTTTTGAATAAACGAACCTCTCGAAGGAAACACTGAAATAACTTTGATAGAAATTGAATTAAGTTTGCAAGAAAAGTGTTAAGATTTTCAGGACAACATATTCATTTTTCAGAATAAATTTTAAAGGATATTGTGCTATAAAAAAAGGTTTTTTGACATTATTATGAATCATTCTCACATCTATCATTTATTTTAAATTTTTAATTAATTAAGGGCCGATGTTTCAATCGCCAGATAAACTTTACGAATATTACTACACCTATTTTTGTTTCCAGCAAATACCTACGTAAGTTTTGTTTCATTCGTTTCATTTCATTAAGAAGTAGAACGTTTATTTATTTATGAAGTTAGAATAACTTCTTAAATAAATAAAATAAACGTTCTACTCGTAATTTTACAAGGTATTATAGATCATAATAAAGGTTAAGGTCGCATCGTATTTCAATGAACATTGATATGAATAGAGCACGTTCATTTGAAAACAATGAAATTTTGAAAAGTTTTAGTGCATGCAGCCGGGAAGATTTCTTCCCAAAAATAACCTTTTGAAAAGGGAAGAAAAACGTCTACAGTGTCATCGATAGCAATGTGGGTTTTGCACTGTAATCAACAAAAATGTTTACCTGTAACTGTGTAACATACATTCGATTCTAGGCGGCTACCTCATCTCTACGCTTAATACTTTTCCGCTCGGCTCGCAATACACCGAAAGATATTGATGTTTGGATAGCTCTTCAAACCATAATATAAAACGTTTGGAAGATCTAACATTCAACTTCAAGATGGAATCAATAAGTGTATGTGTGGTGTATATGGATTACAAGCTGTGTCCTCCTGATGTAGACATCATTGGCATCTACATTCTATGAAACTATTATACCTACCTAGTTTTTTCTATAACATATAAATAATAATTTTGAGATTTTGTAATATATTATTAAATAAATAAATAGGACATGCTAGGGAAAGTTTTAAACCATAGGAGATTCAGGGAAACTCTCTTAAGAATAAGTAGCTTCTTTTTTGTGTTAACAATTTAGATAAATTTTTTGATCATGCTTGAGCTGTCAGACAAAATAATAAAACCGACTAATTTCTATTTATTGCTAATCAAGTCGTGCGTGTATTGCAGTTGGTTTGATAAAATGTAATAATAAATGTTAGTTAGTAGTTGGCTCATTACATCAAAAATACAATCATTCTTTCTTATTGTTTTTTTTTTTATTATAATAGATTTAATTTTAAATGTTGTATTTATCATATTATTGAATATTACTTGTGAATAAATGAACCCCTTTAGAATAAAAAAAATACAATCAGAGTTTCAGAAACAAAGAGCTTCTCATTTCATTTGTATAAGTGAGAGAGTTCAGTTAAGAAAGAAGAATTGGGCGCTTCCCATCTGTCCTCTCTGGATAGAAGTCTAGAAGATCCACTATCTATCTACCGAGCCTCTATCTATTGACTTTTTTCTTAATAAAGCAGCTTTATAAAAAAACTCACGAATCGTATTAATCGTATTAACAACATACACATTTTCTCGCAATAGTTTTCTTTACCGCTCGTCGAATAGTAAATATTTTATAGAAATTCGAACTTCAAATTCGAACGTATGATGCCCCTGGGAATGCCCGGTGTATTCTACCTGTCATGACTCTATAAGTAAACTCTAATTTCAACCACTTTTACAGCAATTGAGGGAAAGGTTGAAATTTGTGAGGGTAAGTAATTTGTAGATTTTCTAACTTAATAATAAAACTACACTTACGGAGTATTTGTTTTGTCTGCAAACTACTGACTTTGATTGTACTTATTTCTAAAGTTAATATTACGACTCCATCCTGAATCTTTTTACAGTATCATAAAAAGAGGTCTGGTGAAACAGATGAGTTACTAGACGAATGTATGGGCGATACTTTATCTCATGTAGGACTCATAATCTAGAGTAATATATTATCATGGACCAAGGAAAATATAATACTTTCTTGCGGTTTATTGAACCTACTTACCCCTACCGACGTGTTGGTTTATAGTTCTGGAGTGACGATGTCCTGAAAAAAAAAAACAAAAATAAAATTATACCTTTTACAGATATCTTAATTTACAAGTACCTGAAAAATACGTTCTAAAAATAAAAATGAATAATGAAGAAAAAGTATCCTTCCAATTTCACAAGTTTCATCAACCCGAACTTTGACCAAACAAACTTTAAAGTTTAAAATTGGTCATCTCAGTTCTTTAAGTTTGGTTGATAAGTACCAAATATAAAGGGTTAGATCCCTTAGATAAATCTTAAATAAAATGGAAACTGAATGATTTAAACACTATTTAAACAAAAATAGGCTCAAAGAAAATGCCAATCGCCAGCGCTTAAGCCGAGTCAAAAATCAAAGAGAGCCGATTAAGTAGCGAGCTATTTTGTAATTGATCCCGAATTCTTTAGTATTGGGGCTAAGTGAAAACACTTTTGCCAAGGTAAGATGTTAAATGAAAAAAAGTTTTAATAAGATTTGATGAACGAATCTCTTCTCTCCTAGCACAGATTTCTTGTACCTAAGTAGAATTTCCTACAACAAACAAAAATTGAAACTGGATTTATCTTGAGTGTCTTCTTCACTACATAAAATTGAAGAATAGCACATCTTCAACTTAAAAATCTTTGCTTGAAAATGTCTAGTAAAGGAAGATAGACAGAGAATCGACTATTTTGTGTTTCAAACTCGATACTTAAGGCATGTTTCACAATCGCCAGATAAACTTTACCTAACGAATAAACTTGACATTTCGAACAGTTTACCAATACAAAAATTATCACAACATCAAATATATTCGCTAGATAAAAGTTTATCTGGTGATTGTGAAACAGGCTCTTCAATATAATTTCTTAGAATGGACATTGTAACCAAAAAAATGATAAACATGTCAAGATGATTTTCTGGCATATCCCAAAGATTTAAATCGCTAGATGGGCCCTAAACCTCCAAAAACGTCCACGTTTTTGTCTTGTGTGACACGTTGTCACTCTCTTTGACACAAGTGAATCTATAGCATGTTGAGAGCACTCACTCAACATATTTGTGGACGTTTTTGATGTGCGCAATGTAGGCTTAGGGCCCATCTAGCGATTGCTATCCACAATTTTACTGCCATAAGCCATAAGCATAATATGGCGTCTTTTAGCTTACAAAGTGCGAAAAACCACAAAAAAATTTGCTTCAAAAAAGCTATGTGCGAGTCGTTAACACGTCAAGGGTCCCAAAAATATCAGTTTAAAACTTTTTAATTGTTGATTTAACTCTGTATGAGACACATAAAAAAATTACACCACTCAATAGCTCAAGCCCGTTTCACTGATTCCAGCCTTTAAGTATTACTGGACGGTTCTAGAAGTTCTTTAAGTGATCTACGTGCACGGAATATTGGAGAAAAGACATGCATTTAAAGCAAGAAGTACCAATCAAGACGCTTTTAATTTAACTCACTCGTAGCTTTTACATTAATTCTATGAATTTGAAATAATTCATGATTAGGAATATAAAACTATTCATTTGCTTATTTTTTGTTTTGGTTGTACTGGAATTTTTTAAACTGTGATAATGAGCTTCACGTTAGAATCTTAGTGAAATTTCGTGTGTATCTTTGCTTAAAGATATGACGCGTGTTTCAGTCTTCAAGTCCGTTGTAAATAAATAATTAACTGTTCAGAGGGATTCGCTGAAATGCGACTATCAACAGATGGTGCTGGCTGTAAATGTATGGAGGAATTCGATTCATTTGTGCGATGCGAGTCGACTCGAAATTCGTACAAAAACATGTACTAGCCCTACTGGCTAAATAAATAACCACAACGTAACCTGTTTGAGCTTGTTAAGTTTTATATCAGGTAAGCAGTTCCTCAGCGGAGCGCCCAAACGGCTGCCTAAGTTTCTACTCACGTAATCCGACTAATGGTACCGCGTTTAGCCATTTAGATATCAAAGCCCTTAAGCCTTAACGTTATCTGGAATACCAACAAAAATGTGTTGCCGAAAAAACTTTCTCGTTGATGTCGTGATTTCTGTTTTGGATTTACTACTAAGCTGTCAGCAAACTTCGTTCCGCTTTAGAAGTCAGAATCAATAAATGTTACGAAAAATATAGCTATCGAAATTAGACAATCATTTCCAGATCAACAAGTCATCTCCAGAATTTATTGATGACTGAGCCGCATGCCTAGACGTACCTATATTATGCTTTGATATTATGTACATATTTAAGTTGAAGAAAATACCTGTAATTTACTTTATTGTTATAGTGCTTCACACCCTAGGTATAATTTTATAAATGAAAAGTGTATCAAAATTAACGCTACCAACGGGATTCGAACCCGTGACCACCACCTGTCGCGGGTGATCGCTCTTCCACTGAGCTATGGTAGCGAATACCGTTGGCACGATAATTTCGATACACATTGTTTTTCCAGTCATAGGCTGACCGCGGAGCCATCTATTGGGAAACTACAGTTTCACCAATTCAAAGGCCCATATTACGAATGGAGCGAACTTTGAACGAGATGACTACCTTGCCCTTTTTACAATTTACTTTATTGTTATAGTGCTTCACACATTAGGTAGCGTTAATTTTGATACACTTTTCATTTATAAAAATACCTGTACATTGGAAAGTCGCGTTTTTATGAGAAATCTTACAACATAGGTAAAATCAAAACCTTCAAAACCTTATCAAAATCGTTTGAGTTATATAAGAATTACTTATTTAAATTAGATAAGACAAGATGTAAAAACTTATGTAAAATACCATGGATAAAATCCGCACTCTACCTCTGTAACGTTTTATAATGACACTTTCCCTGTATTATCTAAATAAAAAAAGAAAAGTTATTCACATTAAAATTAATGTTGTAAATAAACCTGACTTCTCATACGGTATGCAAGCTTAACAAAATTGCCGCACGTTAACATCAAAACAAACATTTAATAATGTCGTGTTTGTTTTGATAAATATGACAAGTATTTACATTGTAATTTAAAAATAAACAGATGTCTTGCGGTCAGTTTATTTGATATAAGGGATGGGAAAAAGGTAGGAAAAGGATAGTTTTGTCAGTCTTCTTGCCCTTGGGGGATACATTGAGCACGCAACATGTTAGAATTAACCGGTGTTACCGAATACCGATTTAAAGTTTTTTCAGTCTGTGTTATTGAAAAGCATACGAGACTCATACATAAATCAACGCGAAAATCTATTTCTAATACATTTACTCAAAGAGTGGACTTTTACATACGAGTATATTATGTTTGCGCACAGAACGTAATTCTTTTTCATACTAGTGCTTTTTGTTTTCTTCCTGCATATCATAAGAGTAGGAAACATTAATGCATGAGGGAGGTTTTGAATGCAGGTTTTCCGTATAAATATGAAATGACTATTTTAACAGCGTAAATACAAAGTATCAGAACGTAAATTTAATTCAAACATTATTTTTTATGATTTTTTTGTTGGATCATCAAGATCCAACAACAAAAGGAAATCTCATCATCAAAACAAAAATCTCATCATCAAAACAAAAGGAAATCTCATCAACAAAAGGATCTTGTATTAATTTACCAGCATGTCAAAGCGAGCGGCCCTTAGGGCCTTAACTCTTTCTAGTAGGTAAGTAGGCTTTTTCTGGTAGGTGCTACTGGCTACTGCATCAACGCTTCTCTACATGCTCGTACGATATCAGCGTATCCTTCCCAAAAAACTACACGATTAATATTATATAAACGTTTGCATAGACCCAAACCCTTCCGGGTTTGTACTTCAAAATCCTCTTTCTGCAATAAAAATAATTTATCGATGTCGGGTCAGTCAAATGTATGCAAATGAAGGAGCAATATAGGGACTAGGATAGAAATAAAGGGAACTGAGCCCTTCTTGTTAGCGCCTTATGGTTGGGACTATCTTTTTAGGGTCCCATGCCAAAATGGTAAAAATGGAACCCTTATGGTGAGACTTTCTCCGTCCGTCCGTCCTTCTGCCACACGCGATTATTTCAGGAACTATTCAAGCTATCACCCTGAAATTGGGAATAGATATAGGTAATAGTGATCTGACGTCATCGCAATCGTAAATATTTGAAAATTGTTTTTATTTTTATTTAAAAAAGGGAGAAAACCACGGTATTGAAATTTCAAAATGAGACAACAATATTGAATAGGGTATCATTAGAAAGGGCGTTACTTGTATATTCTAAAACGAATTGTTATTTATTTTTATGACTGATAGTTTTTGATTTATTGGGCAAACAGTCGAAAAAAATACCGTTCCTTATCCTCGAAGTTTATTCGAGGTTTATCGACCGAAAAATGTGAAATAATTACGAATAATAGGAATTTAACGTATATTTTACAGGAAAAATAAAATCAACTCTCTAACATGTATACTTTTTTAGGTAATAACAATTAACTTCCAAAAACAAAGTTAGGTTTGCGGCTCGCCATCAAAAATACCTACTTTTAAATTATTCTTGTAAATTCAATGAACAAAAGTGATTCCTTTAACGCGTAATTTATTTTATAACATGGAACCCTAAGTGCGCGAGTCCGACTCGCACTTGGCCAGTTTTTTTCTATTAAACTTAGCAATCATGATAATAAAATAATACCAGGTAGCCACTGATAATAAATCTGAGGATATGGGCATCCGAATAATTTACGTAAACTTTTTCGTACACGCAAATACAAATAGTAACGCCATGGTGTCAAAATTCTATAGGTGGCTGCTTAGCAAACTACATCGTGGCCTTTGTGCCTGCTGCAGACAAAACAAGCACTTTTGGCACCGGTAAACTGGCGGCATTTCAAGCCCTTCGCCCTGTCTAGGGTAGATGTATGTTAAAGAGCACTACCCTTTAAATAGTTTAGAATACAAAAGGCATATTACTCCAGTTTCAGGTACAATAGCTGTGAAAACCTTTATCTATATCAAGAGTGCGGTGGAAAAAAGATCCTTTCTTTTTGCGGGACACAATGAATCTGAAGTTACGAATACCAGATTTATTTTTCTCTTGTCGCTTCACCCTGTTTTCTTTCATTTTAATAATAGAAAAACCTTAAAAGTGTATGCTGACAATGCTTATGATATAAAACGAACTTCACTACCCGTTTCAGATACCCTTCGTTCTTTAAGGGTAGGTGGGGTAGTAGGAAGGCGCGATAAAACCTGCACAATCACTGTTAACATCGTAGGTAATGTGAATTGGGTTTCACGTAGGTACTATTTTCCTAGCTGTAATCTCTAACACTTGTAATATAAGTAGACATCTTAATTCGAATCAGTAATAATAGTCCTGGTTATAATATGTTAAAATGTTATTAGAACTTACATTCTCCGCCTCTTTTTATATTATGTACTAGCTGCTGTTGCCCGCGGCTCCGCCCGCGTGAATTACGATTTTTTTACATATACCGTAGAATTCCTTGATTTTCGCGGGATTCTGGTGTGAAGTTGTACAGAAACCTGTTCTTACTTCGCACGGGTTATCTTGTGGTGATTTTGAAAACTCCTTTTTTTAATAAAAAATATGAAGTTTCATTAATACGTAGTTGAAAGATCAAAAGGACGATTTTAACTGTCGATATTTCGATACATTGGTACAAGTCGTGGTCACGTAGTGACCACGACCTGTGCCATTGGGTCGAAATATCGACAGTTAAAATCGTCCTTTTCATTGTGATTTTTATTGTGAAACCACGAAATATGTCAAAAATTATTAAATCATGTGAAAAGTTGTACTGGTGGTAAAAATCTTCTTTCAGAGTTCGGACGGGTAGGTACCACTGGGATAAAATACTCTACTAACAATATTCACCAGCCCAACATAAGAGTCTGTTAAAAATCTTTGCTTCATCTCAATACAATCCCAAGTATCAGAATGGGCAATGGCTATATATTTCTTTACGTATAAAAATACCTATGACGGTCAATCGGTTAGGACCATTTAAAAATATTTGTGAACCATTATTTTACTCTTTCCATGTTGCGGATGATAAAAAAAGACGTGGCACTCTGGGAATGTCCACAAAAGTGAAAACTTTAATCTGTTCATCTCTCAACAGTGCCATCTTAATATAAAGTCAAGGAACAGTACATTACATGACAATTAATTATTTATTATTAACAAAAATTCGGTAGTACCTATCTCCAAGTTTTACATTCAAGTTCCACATAATTTGTAGAGATGGCGCGATACGGTATAACGTGGTGATAAATTCATGATTTTTGTTCACCCTAAAAGTGAAAAATCTTAAACCATACAAAATCTTCTGCTAAGCATATTTATTTACGGCTGTAAGAGTACTCCAGTCTGACTTGAGCCTCAAGTTCCACATAATTTGTAGAGATGGCGCGATACGGTATAACGTGGTGATAAATTCATGATTTTTGTTCACCCTAAAAGTGAAAAATCTTAAACCATACAAAATCTTCTGCTAAGCATATTTATTTACGGCTGTAAGGGTACTCCAGTCTGACTTGAGCCCTTACGTCCTAGCCCTAGGTGCTTGTCTATTCCGAGTTTCAAGTCACCTACTTGAACTCATCGATAAAGGTTCTGAGTTCTATAATTTCTGAACTACAAAAGTGATGATGATAAAATTTATACGGAATAATCTTTAAAGAACCTCCTTTCTAACAAAAAAAGAATGAATGAAATCGGACAACGGGTTAATGAATTATAACTAAATACACATTTTGACTTTGATGCCGTCTTCCAGGGAAACCATGATGAATTCCGGGACAAAAAGTATCCTATGTCCTACCTCGGAGTATGAACTATAATCATGTCAAGTTTCATTTAAATCCATCCAGCGGATTAGCCGTGATGCGCGGTCGTGAAACAGACAGACAGACAGACAGACAAAAATGAAACAAATTACAGTTTTGGCTTCAGTATCGACTAAATAGTGTCCTCCAACAAAAATTTTCAAAATATCTCCAATGTACAGAATTCGACCCTTTACAGTTTTATTATAAGTATAGATAGTGTAGACATTTTAATTAGGTACGCTTTAGACAGTATATTAGATAACTTAGTACCTAAATAAAAATTAAATCACGAAGTACGTCTATCATCTTATACCATCTTCTGTTCATATTTATAGGGTTCATACAAAACTCTAATAAAAAAATAACTTGGTTATAAGGTACAAACAAAAAAGCACAATGGACCGAGTGGAAAACTCAGTACAAGAGAGTGAGTTACATATAAAGTTTAAAAGCTTTATGAAGTTCTGTGTCTCGCTCGACAGTCAAGTTGGGAAGTGTTTAGCTTGTCATAACTTGGTGCCCAGAGATATTACGTAAAATTATAAAGTCATTTAAATTTAGCGTTCTAGTACGGCCTCTTTTATAAAACAGGTAATAAGTAAACAGTAAGCAAAAAAATAAACGAACTTCTAGCTCATGCTTACATGAATAAAAATAATAATTAATTGCCAACTAAAAAAAAAACTATTTCTAAAAAGATAACGATATTATTTCGTTGCAACGAAATCACGAAATACATAATAGTACTAAAGGTACAGAAAGCTCACTTTCAGGTTTTGAAACAGTCACACTCTCTGTGTATTTATTTCAAATAATATTTAACTTTGTGATTCCTTGAGATGAAGTAAATGTCTTGAGATTGCAATTCCTTTGTTATATCCGTATTAAATCAATTCCTTCTTTTATACCTTTTCTTTGAAATCTTCTCAGTCGATGATGCGTAACAAAAAACATTGGAACATCTTTAAATAAACATTTCCGTTTATAATACTGATTGTAATAACAACGTAGATATTTCCAACAGGGTCGCCCGTGACCGCAGATTCAATTGAATTGGTTACATCTTGTATCTTCTCATTGTCTAACATCGCATTCAATTTATGAGGCGGCGCATGTAGCCCCTGTGAGCCGTAAATCTAGTAGTAATTGTAACATTAGATTTACGAGAGTAGTAGACAGATACCGCGCCGGTAATGCCCCTGCCTACACTTATTTTCTTTTATTCCTTCCACGCAACGCGAGTCTCATTTGCATACGCATCGCTGAATCATCGCCGATAAACGTATTGTTTTATCGCATGAAACGAGTAGAGAAACTTTTCTTTTGTTCCTTACACACGTATATCCTTATAGATTCTTTTGTCTTGTTGTACAAAAACAGTAAATTTTATTTTAGAGTTCTCTTTGAACAGATAATACTTAGTTAATACTTTTGTCTTGTTCTGCACATTCAGTGCTCGAATTGGACCGGAACGGCGTTCCGGTTCGTGAAATCACCGTTCCGGTTCGTGAAATCAGCGTTCCGTTTCGTGAAAATTATTCTCAAAGCGTTCTGAGCTCTGGTTTTTAAATTAATGTAGATCGTACATTTTTATTACAAAGTTGTGGCTCTTCCAATAGATAAAATAAAAAAAAATTGAATAGGAGTACTGTGAAGAGATAGCGTTCCGGTTTGTAAAAAAGTCCAGAAAAATAAAAGCACTGAAGGTATAACGTTCCGGTTCGTGAAAAAGTTCAATTCGACCACTGTGAAAATTATTATCATTTACTCATACGAGTAAATAAACTTCATATGATAACATTCTTAACAATAGGTACATAATACTCTTCGATGAAGGTAAAATTAAATAGGAATAGTTTTGAAGAAACGCCGTAGGCATTAAAGAAGAATAGGTGGAAAATTTATAACCAATGTCCGTAGAAAGAAACATGTGAATTTATTTTTGATCAGTATTCAATAATCACTTAACTATAGGTACTTAAAGAAATAACCAGTCTATTACGTAATTCAAAGAGAAAAACTGAACCCTTATTTTTAAGAGTAACTTTGTTATCAGTTTGTCTGCCACTTAGGGCTCTCTTAGGAACTAGGAAGTCGAACAGAGGTATCAATGACAGTACTGTTTCTCCTATTTATAATATTGAATGCATAAGTCATCGTGTACCTATAAATAATTAGTAATTTTGTTTAACTTTCGGCATTTATTTTTAAATCACGGACGGAGACTTCGATTTTGTTCATTGGTATTATTAAATAGTGTATTAATTTGAACATTACTTCAGCCTGCTGCAGTCTTCCATCATTTACTGTTGGAACTAAGGTCTTCTGACTCCTGCCGTAGGTTTTCCCATCTTTCAGCAAATTCAAATTCACTTCGGCGATAACCGTTATTCAAAAGTCTCATTGGTGCCATAGAAAACAACTTATGTTTTTTCCATACTACGAATAAATGAATTGAGTTTAAAGAAAGAGAAGGCAAAGGTATCGGCAGTAATAAATGGAAAGCACTTTCCCGTGGAGCGGGAGCGATAAAAATCGACTGATCATCGGGGCCGGGCGACGTGCCGCGGAGGTGTGTTTGATCACTACAATCATTTTAATGGCCCCTTTTCTTACAGTTTTCGTTTGTGTAATGAGATTGACCGCACAGTAGTTGAACTGATATATAAAACTTGAGTGAAAATCATAAGAGATAGGTTAAAAAAATTGAACTCACAAACAAAAACACTATTTTTTGTACGACTGCCCAAAAAAGGAGTCTAATATTTTTAGGGTTCATGTATGTATGTTTGTTTGTATGTATGTATGTATGTATGTATGTATGTATGTATGTATGTATGTATGTATGTATGTATGTATGTATGTATGTATGTATGTAAGTTTTATGTATGTATGTGAGTTTCTTTATTCCATCATAACTTCCGAATGGCTGAATAGATTTGGACATATTATGGGGTATTGTTAGAATCCTTACATTCCGAGTAACATAAGCTATATTTTTTTTTTAAGTCGTTTTACTACATGGCGCAGTAGTGTTTTTTTTTTTTAATTATTTACTTGTTACTAAGACTTTTTCGAAAGTCGGTTCTGGAAGAGTTTTGCTTTGTACTGTTTCCGGATAATGCTTTTAAAATATAATACCCAAAGTTTAATAATAAAGTCAATGTCGAAAAAGTGTTCGCGGTTTGAAATTTTTTCAGAACATGTACTTATTTTTTTTTTAGTTTTCAGAGTTTGAAACATTTTGCAAGGTACCTGCCTAGAATGAAGAATATAAAGTAAGTACAACATTAGCCAAAGAAAATCAACATCAACACCCCTAGATTAAATCGAGGATCATTAAGGGCAGAAGTTTTAAAATATTTATTATCTTACAGTCCCCTGCTACGATAAGCCCACTTTATTGTCTTCGGCTCGAGCCACTTTGCCCTATATTTTTATTGTTGCTCCGGACATTAACAATATGCTACTCGAGTTATGGCCGAGACGTGGCTGAGTGAGATGGAGTTTTACGTTAAATAAACACTTTTTGCTAAGAAGGCTATAGGTAAGATGGTAGGTGTGTTCATCTTTAAGAGGGCAGTCCTAAACTACTGAGTGGAAACATCCAGCTTCATTCTATGTTATTTAGGCATCTAGGTATTTGAAACAAACTCTACGAGTACATATTTTGTGCTCAGAGGAAGAGCACCTAGCCGCGATAGCTAGGTGACATGGGTTCGAGTCCCACCGCGAGTGAAATTTTGATGCATATTTAAATATGCATATTTATAGGAATAATTTCCTAAGTGTGTGAAAACACTATAATATAAAATATAAGTAGTACATGCAATTGTAACTTGTCTTATATTTTATAAAAATTAATGGCAAACGTTGTTTTGCTATTATATAAATTATTTCTCACTTAGGGGTATAAGAAATAGTCTTATTACGTCTTATTCACAGGCCTACCGAATATACGCAATATACGAATAAAAACCTATCAAGCAGTTTGGGTAGAGTTTTGCTATAAACACTGACACGAGAATTTCATATATTATAATTTTTTTTTTTTATTTATTTATCTGGCTTTTTGTTTATCTCGCTGAAGTTCAGAACGGTTCGATTGATTATTTTGATATTTGTTTGCTACTTGGATGCAACAGAGGAGCTACTCAATAAATTAGAACGACTCCAGAATTTGTGCATCCGTTTTATTTACGGACTGCGCAAATTCGATTACATCTCAGAATTCCGACGTCAATTGAAGTGGCTCCGTATTCGCTTTCGCCGGAATGTTCATATTCTTACAATGCTCTTCAAAATTTTAAAATCGTCATCCCCTGTCTATCTGCGTGAACGCTTTCAGGTCGCTCTTCCCAGAGCCAGACCAACGCGATCCTGTGTTGCAGTGAAGGCTCTGGAGGTGCCCTCGTATAACACCAGCTTTTATTCAAAATCATTTGCAGTGCTTGCAGCGCAACTGTGGAACTCGCTCCCAAGCCATATCCTCTGTGACAATCCTTCTATTGGTACATTCAAGGCTAGACTGAAACAGCACTATCTCTCGGTCCAGGACTAATAATAATTAATTTTTGGTATATCAATGTAAGTATATGTTATATTTTATTATATCATAAATATGTATGTATTATATGTATTGATTTAGCTAGGTATGTATTTATATATATTGTTTATATGTATATATATATATATCTTATATTTTATCAACAGTAATATCAATTTTCAGTACCTACTCTGCATTTCCAAACTTTATTTTTCCCACATTCAAGGGCTCCTGGAAGAAATCTCTCCAGTTATAGAGATAAGCTGTCCTTTGTGCACGTCTTTTCTTTGTATAATTTTTAAGTTAATTTTCTGGTACATAAATAAATAAATAAATAAATATTTTTATGTATCATGAGACAAGTCCCGAGATGGTTTAGAATAAGATCTACTTTTGGTACAGCTAGTACTTGTATATGATAAATAATAATTAAGAAACTCCTTAGATATTAGGTATAAGGTAGAGACACCGAATATACAGGGTTATATAAAATATACCAAATTCGCAACAAAATTCAGTGTTAATTTATTTCATACAAAAAACAATATTTCTTTAGTGACATTACACTGTTGCGGTTTCGCGCACCGCGCGCCGCGTTTTTGCCACTTGTCGATGTCACATTACAGAGAAGAAACAAGTAGAGTATACTCTGTAAAATATTGAATATTTGTTATTTCCCTTGATTATATTATATTTATTTAAAGAAAAAAGTCGTTGAATAAAAGCTGTTAATTTTGATGTAAACAAATACAAGCCGAGAGAGATTTGGTATATTTTATATAACCCTGTATAGTAAAAATTGTAGGTGGAGGTAAGATATTCTTCAAAATGCATTTTTATGCAGCTCTTATATAATAAATAATGATTACATAAGTTAATTCTGGTACGAAAATAGACATAATTAAAATACGTATTATTAGGTATTATTGCTGCTTATTCAAAAGCGACATGTGAGTTAGTTCTTAGAAAACACTAGTTGTAAGTTTGTATTCCGAGCTAGAATTATAGGTAGTGCTAAAAAGAGACCAGATAATAAAAAATATAGTGCTATACATTGCTCCTTTGACAATGGACATAACAAGTAAAACCCGCGAGCTCCGCACTACAAAGACATCGTACCTAAGACTTTATTTCTCTAATTAAAAACTTTGTCTAAACAACACCACAGTGGTTAGCACAAAACATACACACATATAATGCAAAACTTTTAGTAACGTAATAATATAAAAAGAAGTGTTTTAGTGCCTTAAATTAAAAGTTCCCATAACTTGCTAAAATTGTAATGAATTATTAACGAAAGTATATCACCTTAAAATTATTGAAAAACAATATGTTCTTAGCCCTATTAAAATTTCACCCTGGAATATTAAATAGTAGTTTTTATCTCCGCTTTATATAAGTAAGGTTTCCAAAGGGATGTTTGAAAAATTCTAATTCGCAGACAAGCCGTGGGCAACATTTGTTCAGCAAATTATTTAGATGAAATTAAATTAGGAAATCATTCGCCATGATGTTGTGATTTGTAAATAAGTAAAATGTGTTGCTCTATTTTCCAAGCATTGCTGAAACATTCAATTTAATCTTACAATAATACTTATGATAGTAGAATTTATTTAGTAGACCTACAATATAATTGACCTCTTCATGAGGAAAAGTTTAGCTCACGAAGGCTGAATAAGCCACACAAAAGGAAGGGTCGCACGGCCGGTCACAATTTCTGACATCAGATAAACATGATCTATTCATCGGCTCACTGAAATATATACAGTTAGGTAACGCAAAAACAAGAGAAAAGGTCTTATTTGGAGTTTGATATAGTCCTGTATTAGGATAAATCGATGGCAATAAATTCGCGGGTCACTAAGTCGACATTTCCCACGCGAAAAAAGATATTTTTTTTGAAGTTAATTAGGTTAGTATTAGCAGATCTTAGGATAACCAAATACAAAAATAAATGTCAATATGTCCGTAGTGCCACTGAAGGTTTAACTTCGTTTGAATAAATTTCAAGTTTCAGAATAATAAATTCAATCAATAAATAATTCTATTTAGTTTCACAAAGCAGTCTTTAATTTTTTAAGAATTTAAAAATTCTTGAACTGGAATAAAATTATACTCTTGATGTCTTTACAAAACACCTACAGCAATCAATTAAATAAACATAATTTGTATGTACCTATAACCTACCTGAAATTACATTTAAATTTTAAAGTAACTACTTCAAAGATATGATTAGAAACAATCTTTTATCTGTCTTTGTTTGTTCTAAAGCTGTTATTGAAGTACATCAAGTATACGTAGGTACATAATAATTGAGATATGCGACAACAGAACAGAACTTAAGTTGCTCTACAGAACCACTTTAGCACCAAAGCCTCTTATAGTTTAATAGCTCACGTAGTTCAATAATATTGTTTAAGATTCCTATGAATCCTATGATATACGTACAAAACTATACATATAATCAAAGTCACGTTCATACCAGCATTATGTGGAATTTGAGAGTATACACAATATCCTCAGTCTGGTTAGATACTTTGAGAGTCCTGTGAACTACGATGTCTCCATTCATCAAAAATACCAAATCATTTGTAATTTGTGCATATTTCGATCATGCTGTGGTGTTATTCGGATTCATAACGATGGTACCGAGTTTCTTGCCAGTTCTTCTCGGTGCAAACCTGCTTTCCGAACCTGGCGGTAGAGCCTTGACATTTCATGAGAGCTTATATCTAAGCCTATGTAAAATAAAGAATTTCATTTCATTTCATTTCATAATATAGTAATAATCTATGCCTGGCCATATTTGGTTTGGAAATACTTTAAAACGAAATAATAATCAATTTTAATCAAAATTTTTATAACATTGGTCGAGTTCCGTTATACCAAAAATTATGAATGAAAACTTGTAACTTTCTTTATTAACTGGTGCTTTTCTTTATCTGGTCAATAAAAACTGTGCTCCTGAACTAATGCGACGTGAGATAGTGTTGTTTTTATTACAAAACAAATAAGCAGAAAACATGTCCTCTTTGACATAAAAATAAGCAAAACTAAATTCGTTTACAACTTCGTTTAACAAAAGAATTTCGGACGGCCAAGAGCATAGATTATTAATATATGAACCCGAATAACACCACAACATGATCGAAATTAGCACGAATTACAAATGATTTTAGTATTACGAATGTGGGAGATATCGTAGTTTACAGGACTCTTAACTATGAGTTGTAACATACATACTGATTAAAATTAATTATTTATTAAAGAACATTTTTTATAATATTCGAATAAAAAGCTAAAGGAAAAAATAGGTCTCGTTACTGGCCGGTTTTTCTTAATTTCTCAGTCCCACTTTTCATTAGTAGCTGTAAGCGAATAAAAGGTCTTTTGTGTCGACAGTCCCTTTGGTTGTAGTTATTTCATGTTATATTTCAATACCTGTTACTTTTAAGGTAATCAAATTAAAAAAATCGATACGTTCTTTGTCTTTAATATTTAAAAAAAATTAAAACATTAAAACGCTTTCAAATTAAGTCATAAAATAAACTCAAATACGAAGTTAATCGTCTTATAATGGTCGAGCAATAACGTGTTTCACGGTAAAGGGAGGGCATTTTAACGATAAGAATTTATTAGTCGTATATACGGCACACATTCAACAGGTACACCGTTGTAGATGGATATAGATATGCTCGTATCTGTCAAGGGCACGCGCAGTCGGCGGGTGCAGTGCTACGCGGCGAGTGCACGGCACGTAAGGTCGCGGGCGGCGGCTACGTAGGGCGGCGCGGGCGGCGTGAAACGGATAAGCAATAATTAACTCCTTCGCACACGATGTCGTAGCGTAAGCGTATCGTAATTCGCGCGAACGACAAACGCAATACGAGCATGAACATGTTCTAAACGGTGCGGCGTTGCAGTGAATCGTAGGAGGTGTTTATTGTCATTACAATAGTCGTAGCGTACTGGCGTAAAAACACAGACTTGATAGTTAGTAGAAAAATATCTGAATTTAACTGAATTTCAATTTCTTATGACTTTTGACGTTTAATATGACTGAAAAAGTTAGTGAATTCGTCAAACAGGTCGAATCCCTTGTCTATATTTATAGGTCTACGCGACGATTTGTTTGTCACTGCAGGCCTCTCGTACGCGAAGCGTTGTAACGATATGCGTATGATACGACTATGCTTACGACCCGTGTGCGCAGGGGCTAAGGCTCTACTTACGCGGGCAGCGCGGTCCGTATCGTGACGCAACACTTGCGGTACCGTGTGGAGCCGCGTGGCCGGGCTCCGGCAGACTGTTGCTCCCGGGACCGCTTCACTTGTTACGTGCCACCCGCCGCCCTGCGTCCTCACCCTGCGCCCGCCCCGCGCCCCGCGCCCCGCGCCCCGACCTCCCGGAGCCCCACCCCGCGTCTGCTCACCAATATCACCGGTCTCTCACTTAGCAGCGTCCTTACCTAGCCCGGGTTCATATAAGTCTACCTTTCAGTTTGGAAACCCTTGGAAAATTATTCATTCAAACGATGCACTCGTCGACTGACGTGATGATATACACAGAAAGTAGAATTTTAGAGGTTCTACTGGTTCTAGAGCTTATTAAATTATATTACACTCAAAACTTTTTATACAAAACATCAAAAAATATGATTTTACAATGTAAATGATATAAGAATGCCTTAAAAACGAATCGAACCCCGCATCAGTATCGAGCCAAGCGCAATCTAGGTATAAAGTTTTGTGGTTCCCAGATAAATCATATTAGTATACATTACGAAGTCACCATTCGACATTATAGCAGTTAGCACAGTTTATAGATATTGCGATATATCTGAACGCGCACAATCATTTTCTATTTAATAAACGCGCCGAATTTAAAATTTCCTTTTTTTTGAGTTAACTAATGTATGCCCCATACAGTGAAAGCGGGAACCCTGTTATTCCAGCGATTCTAAATCCTATTAAGTAGGTCTTGGTTTACTTAAGTGTGGTTTTTGCTCTTCAATCATGATATTGTTGTTAAATTAATTAGGTACGAAACCCACGGTGCGTGAGCTATACTTATTACTTCTTTCTTTTCTTTTTTTTACACTATACAAGCTAGTACTTGAATGCGATCTCATTTGGTGGTAAGGGAATTTTACTGCTTTTCATCAATTAAAAAAAATAGTTATACTAATTAAGGACTTATTATTCCAAGGACTTAGGGAGAGTTATTTCGTCTGTGTTGTTTAAATTTTTATTGTTTAAGTATCCTTTGCCGGTACAGTACTCGGCATTGACCTAATTATAAGTAGGTCACGAGGTGCTCAACAATTTAATATTAGGATTGAGAGTAACCTGTTTAACTTGTTAATTTAGCATAAGTAGATGTAAATACCTAATCAACATATACTCCAATCGTTTTTCTATATTGAAACTATAAGGTGTTTAAAACCTTTAAGATTATCATGGAGAACTTTCTGGTATACTGGTTCACTTACAATATTTTTACTCACTAGTGATATAAACAAACTCAAATAATTCCAAAAAATCTGAGATCAGATCCCCAGACCTCCGAAAAATGAGGTGTATTAATAATTTATGGTAATCATATGACACCTATATGTTTTAGGCCTACTTTATACTTAGGCTCTGTAACGGTTAAAGTTATGTCAGCTGGTGAGTCGTATTTTCTTAGGTAGCTGTAGAGTGGGCAATGAATTTGTAGGGATGTTAATAGTATTTGCGCTCCATAATATCGGTATGGAACGCAGTAGTACATTGTGATACAAGGGTGGAAAGTAGGTTTTTGCAAACGAGCTGTCATTAACAAGGCCGAGCCAAAGGCGAGGGTTTTTAATGTCACGAGTTTACGTTTTGTCAACGAATACATGACGAAGTTAATAGTTATGCCTATTATGCCTTTATTGGAACTTATGATTCTAATTGGTTAATGCCTCGAACTATTTTATTAGTCTATCTACTTCAGAGTTTGACTCCACTTGAAATTGATACCTGTTGATACATTCAAAATTCTTAGGCTAGACATAATAAATAACTATGCATACCTAGCTTTTCCAATACATTCGTAGCCGTCGTAGAGGTGTAGCGCTGCTACGAGTATTTCAGTGTTTGAAAAAATTGTGAACCTGGCTATAAAATTATCTCCTACTGCTACCACAATTTCGTTTTTGATATTGGCAAAAGATCAGTTTTAATATTGGCAAGAGGTCATGAGTTTGAGTCTCTCTTCCTTAGAATTTTATAATTTCCAAACAGGAACGTGTGTGAAAACGTTCTAGGAATCACCCAGAAAAACCACCCAATCAGTCATCCAGATATTCCCTAGTTAAACGTAAATACCCCTAGTATTTAAACCACCTTCAATATGCGATGACTCCAATCAACAGATAAATGCAATTAATCAGATGGCTTGATGCTCGGTGTTACCTGCGCAGCCTACCGTCGATCAGAATCGTGATAAGCTGTGGACCCAAGCGCAGGGCACGCCCGGTTCAACCGCTGATTACTTACTTTACAGTTGTAGGTAATTGCAGCGCGCCGTCCTTGAAATCATAAAAAATGGAAAATCTTTTTTATTTTATTTGAAAAGGGGGGAAAACCAGGTCGTCGAAATTTCAAATTCGATAACAATATTGTGTGGGGTATCATATGAAAGGATACGCTACTTGTGCATTCTAAAAACAATTTTTATTTATTTTTATGCCTGATAGTTTTTGATTTACTGGGCAAACTGTCAAAAATTATGATTTACAGGAAAAATAAAATCAACTCGCTAACTAATACATTTTTGTGATATTAACAATTAACCTCCGACGACCTTTTGACGACCTCCATGGCGCAGGGGACGCACGCTCGGATTCGAGTGGGAGGTCGCGGGTTCGATTCCTGCCACGGGCCACTTTGGAATTTTATAATTTCTTAATTGGCTCAGGTCTGATCTGGTGGGAGGCTTTGGCCGTGGCTAGTTACCACCCTACCAGCAAAGACGTATACCGCCAAGCGATTTAGCGTTCCGGTACGATGCTGTATAGAAACCGTTGGGGTGACATAACTTACCCCTTCCAAGTTAGTACGCTAAGATCTTCGGCTGCATCATCACTTACCATCAGGTGAGATCGCAGTCAAGTACTAACTTGTATAACGTAAAAAAAACCTCTAAAATAAAGTGAGGTTTGCGGTTCGCCAACAAAATTACCTACTTGTAAATTACGAGTATACTCGTAAATTCTAGGGACACAATGTTTTTCTTATGTTTTACTTCTTTGATGGTATGGAACCCTCGGTGCGCGAGTCCGACTCGCACTTGGCCGGTTTTTTTATTTATTGGTCGTGGTACAAAAACCTAGGTACTAAGTAACCCCTCGGAGGAAAAATACATGCGCGCCTTTCAGACGGTTTCATGAAACATGAAGGGACCTGGGGCCGTACCACCATCACTTATAGCAGTATTATTGTAATATTTTGAGATTTTCATACAGTGCCAGTATGAAAATTTTAAAACAATATTTCAATAATACTGCTATAAGAGATGGTGGTACGGCCCCTGGAGCTGGGCAGCAGCAATCATGGTCAGATAAATGATTCGTGGAAAACCCAGGCTATTCCTTCACCTAGTAATAGGTACTCCAGCGGTTTTAATCAATACCAACATGGATTTCGATTTGATATCCACCGAATATGTGCATAGCGACCGTGTTAATCCGCGGAACCCAGCGCCGAGCACGACTGGTTATTAGCATTACACTCCTCATACTTGATCATAAACTCGGCTGTTGAGGTGAAATCGACGAATACGTCATATACCTTAGAGTTTATAGTTTGGTAGAGGTATTTTACTTTTGCGATATGCCGAAACTGCCCTTGATGAGACACATGTAATAAACAAAGTATACCTACTTAAGTAGTTATTGCAATTCGGATTCTGATATCAGAGAAGCACGTCGACAAACATGACACTTACACTGAAATACCTTATCCTAGTACGGGCGGTCGCCGGCCACTGTCTGAAGTGTATGACAAATACCACTTCCCACAAAATTATTAAGATAGAATTTGGTTTACCGAGACTCAACAACAACTTGACAGGTTGTTTGGGTATTGCTAGAAGCAGGCGTTATTTTGTGAAAATCACAGATATGGTGGAAATCCATAATTAGCAGGACGTCAAATTAGCTAACTATGTTGACTTCACAATGCGAAATCGATAGGCTCTCCTGACAACAATTCAACACCTCCTGACGAGGATGTCCCGGTGTCTGGTCGAAACGCGGGTCAAAGAAATTGTTGGAAGAATTGTGTGTGGTGTTTCCACAGCGTGTTTCATATTTACGGTGTTCCTGCATGTGTCTTTTCAAGTAGCGGATAGTAACAAAATAATTTAATCTGTCCTGAGATTTAAGGATGCCCTGATTTACGATGTCTCCCATAAATTCGTAATAGGTTCCAAAATCATTTGTAATTCATGCATATTTCGATAAAATTGTGGTGTTATTAGTGTTCATATTATAGTAGGTAATAATCTATGCTCCTGGCCATGTGATGGATGATGGATGGTGATCACTTTTATGTTTTTTTACTTATTTTACCAAAGATACATAGGTACCTATATGTTTTCTTTGCAAACAACCTGCCAAGCGGATAGAATTTTTCTTACCTATTTTAAGTCTACTTTTCATACAGTGGCCACCCGTTCTTATCTACTTGATATTTGGTTAGACTTATTTGGAAAAGCACATAGACCAAAATAGTCATAGGCATACTTATACGAATTTTTCAATTCGAACGAAATTATTCATAAATATATGAACATAGCTTTATCGAATTTAAACGGACAAAAGATCAGCATCGCCCATCGGAGGACGTAAGGTACCTACTGAAGTACTGAAGTGCTGTAAAACCTGACTCGTCTCTCCTAGATAGCTAGCTAACATAAGGCTTGTGCCCAACGATAGGACTTGAAATGACTACAAGGCATACCTAGTACTTAGTTAAAACACCTACCTACCTCTCATTGTACATATCATAGACACTACAACGTGTCTATGATATTTACAATGGGGCGATATTTTTGGGGCCTCAATGTAAACTGAAATAACCATCAACTTGAGATGCCACTCAGATTTAAGTAGAGTAGCGAGACCTTTTTTCGGATCAGTGGGCTGCCTTTAAGGAGCACACCACGACTGTGCCCGCGAAATTCAAATTTTTCGTGGTTTTTCGCGATTTTTAAGCTAATAAGATATAATAGACTTATGGCCGTCAAATTGCGATAATCCCAATATCTTCTTCACGTGTTTATATAAAAATCTCTGCTCGAAAGTGTCGAGTTAAAGAAATTAGTCCAAGATTTGCGAGTTACTTACATAAAACTCGATACTCGGATTAATTTCCTAGGATACACATTTTTATGCAAATATTTTGATATAATCATGTAAAGATGGTACTGCCATCCTCGCAAATTGATTGCCATAAGCCTATCATGTCTAATTAGCGTACAAATTGCAAAAAACCACGAAAATTTTGAATTTCGCGGGCAGACCCGTTGAGTTCACGTTAACGTATGAACATATTATCTGTCGTCGGAATTAGGTTCTGGGTTCAAGAGATTGTCGGGTCTGTAAGTGCCTACTTCTAGTTAGGCTACTAGTATTTAACTAAAACACGAGTGAACTGTAAGAGTGAGTAGTAGGTACTGTCTATCTAGCTATTACCTATTTATTAGACGGTATATATTAGGTACCTGCTAAAAGACTATTAATAAAAGTTCATGCCAGTAATATTATCAACTGCCTCGTTAGTTTTGTAGTTAGTACTTAGGTACGTTTTACCTACTTAGTATTGCTGGTTACCTACTATGGTTCTGCTGTATCCTACAATGCCGTGCATCTTAGAAGGCAATCATCTACAAAAAACTTACAAATTCCACACGTAAGTAATTTAATGTATCTGTCATATATGTATTAAATGTATGTGTGTGTATATGTAATCTGTTTATCAAATAGAAATATATTATTTTATATGGGAACAGCGCAAGTTTCATCAAAATCAGTTCAGTAGGTAGCGTGTCAGACATGGAATAATGAGTAGTCTGTAGTCTGTTTATTTTTAAATTTTCTAGAAAGTTCTAGATGTCAAAACTTTTAACCTATTAAAGTTCAAAAGCCCCGTCCACATTGGAGCGCCGTTAAGATTTTAACCTATCCCTGAGGGCACAACCCAGCATTGAACACCCTACTACCCTATCCTTCTCTGCTACTACCCTACATGAGTGCCTAGATTACGAATAGTATTTTATTATTGTCTGAAGTGATCTCATTTCTTCGACCTTGAATCGCTTGCGGCGGCTGACTGGCATGAGGCATTCATGAAAATTCCTTCGCGCCGACTGCGTTCATAACATTGGGGAGGTGGATTCCTGGAGCGAGGGCATCTTGTGCCTGGCCTGCCCTTGTGCTATAAACAGGGACGTTGTATGCATACTCATTAACCACAACTAAGTACTCCTATATTATTTTGGCAATAATGTACAAGCTTGACAATAAAGTACAAGTAAATAAATACATCATATCAGTACATGGCTACTAGACTGATTTATAAACTCACATCTCCAACAAACGATGGATTACAGGAGTGCGTTCAGGCTCGCAGTGTCAAGCGTCGAGATCCCCAGGTGGACGGACGACATCAAGTGGCAGGGGAGGCGACGCGACGCAGTGTTCGGTGATCATTTTAGGAGCCATTGGTCATGTGTGCATATTCTAAGATTTCTTGAAGTTACTTCTCAATTTGAAATAAAACCAGCCAAGTGAGAGTCGGACTTGAGCATCGAGGAAGCCGTGTTGCTATAGAAAAAGTAATCCATAATAAGAATCTTTGACGATCTCCCTGGCGCAGGGGACGCGCGCTCGGATTCGAGTAGGAGGTCGCGGGTTCGATTCCCGCCAAGGGCCACTTTGGAATTTTATAATTTCTAAATTGGCTCAGGTCTGGTCTGGTGGGAGGCTTCGGCCGTGGCTAGTTACCACCCTTCACCAGCAAAGACGTGCCACTAAGCGATTTAGCGATCCGGTGCGATGCTGTGTAGAAACCGTTGGGGTGACATTCCTTACCCCTTCCGAGTTAGGACGTTAACATCTTCGGCTGCATCATCACTTACCATCAAGTGAGATCGCAGTCAAGTACTAACTTGTATAGTGTAAAAAAAAAATTACTTCTTACCCAATGGTAAACTTACCTGTTTTTTGAGGTATTACTCTATTTTATTCAGATTGTCTACTTAAATTGTTTGACCTGTTCGCATAACATGTAATATGTTAAGCTTATTTCTCATAACATGTAATGTGTTAAGCGTGTTAGACTCATGTTAACCGGACTACTGGGGCCCAACAGCGCACCTTACCTTACTCGTAAATACATGCGCATAATATTTACCCGAAACGTATCAGGAAGTCACGTATTTTGATTTGCTAATGAAGGCACTTATATCGCTCGATATCGGACTGCGGTAGAGCTCCGCAATACAACTTTTTTATTGCGAAAGTTTTATTAGTGTTTCAGATGTGGGAGATCGAAAATAAAACAAACGTTTCCGCCGTCGCATCCCGTATATTGTATGAAAACAGAACAAGATCTCTTAATACAAAATAAAATTTATACAATAATAACCGATCGTTGCTATTATTCAATTACAAGTGGAAGTTCATGCTTTCATCACTACGAATGCAACCTATCCTCTTAAAAATAATGAAAGATGAGATGAATAAAAAATAGCGCCATCTATGGATCGCACTCAGATGTTAGAGATACCCTCGACGATGACACGATGACACTACGCGCTGCGGACGTTAGTTAATGATGCAAACAATACAACTTATCTAGCTAACTAGAAATTAAAATGTAAGTATATCATCGAAACTTATTAACTCCTAAGCTTCTTTTGAACAATATTCAATAGACCGCGTTCGCGCGGTACAGATATTCCTTCACGCGATGATGAGCTTAGTGCTTATTTTATGAGGCCCTTCGCCTTGAAGAGGTCGCGCATGAGGCCCTTCAGGTAGCGGATCTCGCGCTGCAGGTCGGAGCACTTCTCGCCGAGGTCGGTGTGGCGCTTGCGCAGGCTCTGCTCCTCGTTGAGCAGGACCTCGATCTCGGCCTTCTTCTTCTGGCGGTAGCGCGTGGCGGCGTTCTTGTTCTGCTCCTTCTTGCGCGAGCGGCGGTCGTCGACGTTGCGCGAGTAGGGCTTGGGGCGGCCGGCCGACACGCACCAGTCGTCGTCGGTGCCGGACGAGCGCGGCGACGAGGGCGGCGACGAGCGCGACGAGCGCGGCGACGAGTGCGGCGACGGCGACGCGCCGCCGGCCGGCTGCGGCGACGCGAGCTGCGCGGCGCGGTGGCGCACCAGCTCCTCGAGCGCGCGCGAGTCGCAGTCGTAGTCCGGCGCGGGCCACGGGTCGGCGGGCGCGAGCGGCGCGGGCGCGAGCGGCGCGCACTGCGCGTGCTGCGCGTAGCTGAGCAGCAGCTGCGTGGCGGGGCCGGGCGGGCTCTGCGGCGGCGTGAGGTGCGTGAGCTCCACGGCGCCGTACACCGTCTCGAACTCGCGCAGCAGCTCCTCGGTGGGCTGCGGCACCGTCTGCGGCGCGAAGACCGCGCCCGGCGCCGGCGCGCACGGCGGCTCCGCGCGCTCCGACACTTGAGCGATGTTCTCGAAAATGGGAAGATCCACTTTCTCTTCTAACCAATTTTGGAATAAGTTTTCTGTAAAGAGAAAAAGTTAAATTTAAAAACTACGAGTATTTTTCGAAAATTGCTATAATCATAAAATATAGGTATATAATATCATTGGCTCTTAATTATTCATTGTAACCGATACTAGAGCCGTCAAATGTTGCATTCCGCATGATTACATTGTGGTTCAACCTTCTCAATGTTAAACAAAGTTACCTGACCGATAACACCACCGAGAATATTTTTTACATAAATAAAAAATAGTTTGTTTTCTCATTAAGATAACATGATCACAGTTATTATTACATCTTCAAAATGTATTGTAATATATGTAATTAAATGATATAATAGCCACACTATTTCTATTATACAGTAGCAGTAGTATTATAAGATTTATACGACAAAGTAACATCACTACTTTCGTTTACATCCTTTTCATCGTTTACATCCTTACTAACATACTGAAAAATACGACTTTGATTCTGTTGGGAAACGTTTTGCTACTTTTAGCTTATGCAATAAAATAAATCCAATTAAAAGACTGATGATGCTAAGCGGATAAAGGATAAACAGCCAAGTGGCACATTAATAATGGACGTGTTAATTATTATTAATTAACGATTTAGAAAACCGGGGATTTTCCTAATGACAATAAGAAACTCCATATTCAAACTTTGAATTTAAAAAAAAATATATAAAAGTCAGCGATATCGCGATTGGTAAATGATAAATTAATATAATAGTTAGTGAATCGCAAAATAAATCAATCGTCAGTTAATATTTTATAGCCTAGCTACGGTAATTTGAAACCACATATATTGACCTTTTTTATTTCCATTTATAGAGAAAATCATTCATTATTGTGTAATTAACAAATTCTCTTTATCCTATTCAAATTATAAATGTAAAAAATAATGAACGCAATTAGGTACAATACTGAATTATGTATCTGGTAGATACTTGCGGAGTTAGTAAATAAGTCGAGGCGAAGGTTTTACGTAGTAATGAGATAAATTATTTCATAACAGACACGTGTATAACTCCACTTTAAAAAAATATAATATAGGGTTTTCTTGTTTGTATTACAGTCAAAACTGATTAAGTAAGAGCTCAAGGGACCGAGATTTCTGTTTACATCCAAAAAAGGAGTGTAATGTTTCTAGGGTTCTTGTATGTAGGGTTGTGAGTTTCTTTATTCCACCATAACTTCTGAACGGCTGAATTTGGATATATGGGGTATAATTAGAATTCTTACATGGTTCCGAGTTACAAAGACTACGTTTATTTTTGACAAAATCTTTTTACCACAGGGCAGTCGTACTTTTTAATTTTTAAATTATTTACTTGTTCTTTTCAAGAGGTTTCTCACTTAGCCGGGTTTCAGAGTTAGGAGAACAAATTGACGCAATCTGACAAATACTCTTAGTAATAGTTTTCTAGCTTACCGAGGTTTGACTGTATAAGTCATTTTCAGAATTATACGTAGTGAAATTACAAGCCAAAAGATTTAATATTCTCCTTACAATAATAAGGAACTCCATTGATTAATTTTATTAATTGTTTACATGTAGATAACAATAACACGCTTATTACTAGTTATGAGACATTAAAATGTATTGATCTAGAATTTCCTCAAATGACAAACGCAATAAACCTCATGCGCAATGATGAGTGTGATAAAATGTGAAACGGTTCGTGCTACAATCGACATGTATTCTTATTAACTACGTTGACAATCACGCGCGACATACTCTACTATCAATTGAACGTAATTGAGAAACATTTCGTCTGGCGCTTGCGTTTTTTTTTTGGGTTTGCCTTTACGACCTGACGAATCTATGCTTTGGGGAAGTTCATAATGCACTCCAAATTATTTTGCTGTAAAAAATACTTGATCTTTACACTATAATTACTCGACATCCAGATGAAGGCTCGATGTCCAGCCACGTCCGAGAAAACATCCCTAAGCTACGAAGAGAAAATTTCTCTGGAAATTTTTGTAGTATGATTTTTTTGTCTGTGAGGTGACATTTGTCACAATTATTCACATATATAGTATCTTCTATTTTATTCGGAGTAAAAATAATTTTCATGTACATTCATTGTGTACATCGAAAATCTGCTAGTCCCTTATACATACATCTTTCATACTTCATAACATAAATGCTAATCCAATGAAACGCGATTGCTAAAGCAATTAATGGAATGAAAATCAAATTCCTCTTCTCGCATTTGCCTCGCAAAATTTTAAAACGATTGTTATTTCAACCGTACAATATAACAACGACAAACTAGGCCATAATCCGAAGGGCAACAAGTATTAATTGTAAGACCTTAAGAGAGTGTAAAAAAGTTATTAATAAATAATCGACCAACTGCGAGTCGGACTCGCGCACGAGGAGTTCCGTACCATTATCTATGTGACGTAGCGAAATGGTGTAGTGATGCAGAAACCAGAAAGCCCAATTATACCCTACTACCTAGGTACTATTAATACTACTATAGTAATAGAGTAATATTGGGTCTTTTGGATCATCGATCAAAAACGAGCAAAAATTCATGCTTGTTGTATGGGAGCCCCGTATAGTCATTATTATATTCTATTTTTAGTAATTGTTGTTATAGCGGCAATGGAAATACATCATCTGTGAAAATTTCAAGTGTGTAACTATCACGGTTCAAGAGATACAGCCAGGTGACAGACGGGCGGAAGGACAGACTTCGAAGTCTCTAATAGGGCTCCGTTTTTTATCCTTAGGACACAGAACCCTAAAAATGACCTGTTTATGCCGGTCGTGTTATAATATAATTAATAGTTTTCTTAGATTTACACTCTACAGTGAGTCGTCCAAAATGCGAAGGGGCGCGACAAATAACAAATGACCCCCGTGATAAACTTGCACAATCTGCGGAGTTCACAAGAGCTGCCCTTTGCGATAAACAGTTATTATGAGTCGCACAAAAAAATTTCCACAATAAATCACATTTACTGTACAACATCAATTATTTATTCAGAACTTCAATGCAATATGCATAACTGCTCTACAGCAGAAAAACTTGACTGCAAGAAGTCTAGCATTATTCTAACATTGATGAATTTGACATGGATTGTTAATTTATTGATTAACCACCCCTAACATGTATGAAATCAATTAAACGCATTCAGCTATAAAAGCAACACGTAGATCTTTTTTAGCACCTGCTCAAAATAATAACCATTGGACACAGACATTGGAATGACATCTAACATATTATAAAAACCAATCACAAGATATCGTATTATTTTAGCTTTCAGAAGATTCTAACTGCAATGAAAATTATTATTTTACACTCTCAATTATTATGCTTTTGTGGTACCATATAACTATCTGTAACAGATAAAATAATAGTAGCCCCCACTTAATTATTAATTATTATTAATCTCAGTCGTGGAGTTTATTGTCTTAAGTGGAGCAATGACAACCAAATGTCATTGTTCTGAGCTAATCATAACTAATTATTATTATTAATAGCTCAATAAGTATGACAATGTCCTTAATAATTAATTATTTATTGACTTTGCCTACGTAAGTAAGTTTTAACCCTTTATTTATCTGCTAAATATTTCCCGCGTGAATTTCGATAATTTATCGCAGGAATCGTGGGATTTTCCGGAATAAAACGTAGCATATGTGTTTTTCTCTAATGATTATTGTCTTCATTCAAAAATTTAGCCACATAATTCAGCAATTGAGACATGGTCAAGTCATAAGCATATACAATAAAAATAGGTCAGTGCTGTTTCTCGCTACTTGTGGCTTAGTAAAATGGGGAAAGACGGTCGTGTAGCCCGTAATTAGAACAACAGAAAACGCAACAGGCGGCTCGTTTCACCCATTTGATTGCACCCCGTGCAGAGAGATAAATAATAAATAGGATGTAAAATTTTCCCATGTAATTTAACTAACTGCAATTATCGTTTAGAACCCTCGTGAGACTGGCGGACGCCCAGGAAAGCACTTTGACAGCCAATATAGGGTTGACCAGGCATAGTGGACAATGGACATGCAGAGTGCAGCCCCCATCCACACAACATCGCTTAGCTGGTACAACACTTAAGTACAATATACAAACAGCTAAGGAAGAAAACATACATACATACATCCAATACCTAAACAATGGGAGATTAAAAATGTTTAATATCATAGAACAATATTTGGTTATGATTGTTAAGTTTGCAATAAAAACAAAATTATCAAACTCAAATCAAAAAGGTTTCGCGGCAATGACCGCATTTGACATTTTTGTCATCTTTTAGTGGCGGGCGCCAACTGACTTTTTTTTTAATTGCATACCGAAGAGATAAATTGTGTGATTTTATTTAACTTCTTGTATATTACTAAATTAGCTCCTAATCGTGTCTAAGATATTAAAACGATTTAAATCTTGGCAAATTTTATGTTTCAAAGAGCTGATTTGATAAAGGATCACCTATAAGTATAACTCTGTTTTAATTTTGGGCTTATATCATTAATAATTTAACGAATCAAATTAATTATTTGTATTTTAGCGTTTTATATAAGATGTTTAGTAGAAAACCCTAAAAACTAAACAAAAATATCGTACACCTGTCTACAATCAACAAAAAGTTGTATACAATTTACATTAGGTATCATTCCTTTCTATTATTTCATCAAATTAAAGCAATCCAACTAACAAATAAAATGCATAAGAAAAGTTCGGAGTAAGCACTTGTCGTCCTCCGAATGTCATAAGCGATATCAATGCGTAGGAATGGAAACAAGTAGCCAATAAGTCGCTTTAATTATTGGGCGAGCAGCAACGAGGTCGCCTTGAGAGCAAACTGGTTTATCAAAACAGTCTTGCTCGTGGCACAAGCGTGGAAAGGTTTAGTTCCAAGTATTTGTTGTTTGCACAGATAAAAACAATAAGGTAGCCCTTATAAATAACTAGTTTTCATCCGTGGCTCCATCAGAGTAATATTAAATTTTCCGGCGATAAAAAGTCTTTGTGTTAACCCAACATTATCCCTATCCTCAGCCAAATTGAATAAATAGTTGCAGCGCTAAGAACACACATAAAAACTTTCGCTTTTATAATATTAGTGTGGTAAGAAATATGTAATTGAAAATAAAACCACGCTTACACGTGCATTACAATTTACATTATGTTATGTTTTGCGCCACGTGAACCTGAGTCTGCAAATTACACTAGTTTCTATTATGCATCACTAAATAAGTTGATGTTATGCGGTGCATACAACCTACGACCAGATTGCAGATTATAATGCTATGAATATATTACAATAATAAAATCTTTATGAACCAGACGCGCTATAAGTATTAGCAAAAACAAGTATAACGTATCAAAACAAGATGATTGAATTATTATTATTATTAGTTATTTACGATTACAATTTATCTAGTATGTTCTGCTTAAATATAATTACGTCCAATTATTTTTGATTGTGGCAACACAGCGTCTCTCTACTGTCAAAATTTAAGGGAAAGTTAAAATTCCTTGCTTTAAACATAGCAAATAGCATATTATAGAATTTCTAGCGTTGTACAAAATAACCTATAAACGTATTTAATTTTAGAATCTATTAAAACAAAGTTGAATGGAGGAAACATATTTCCCTCCTTTAAACTTTGTTTTAATAAATTGAATACATTAGCCACAACATAAGATAAATTTCGAAGTTGGACAAATATACCACCCTTTCCGAATGACTTTAGTTTCAAAACAAAGTATCAGCTAGTGTTGTATCAGAAAAGAACTCGCGGAATTAGAGCGTTAAGACCTTGAGATCGGTTAACCATGCTTTTCGGACGGCTCTATCGAAACAATCCACCTAGCTTTGACACGTTTAGTTACAGATCTAAACACGTACCGGCATACAGATCTGCAAGTGCCATCACGATGTCCGAAGTGTTAACGAATAGTCCTCTATTAGTCTTACTGCTATAATACAGTTCTAGGATTATTTCTATACGAATATAAGGGCAGTGGTGCTGCAGAAGCTGGGATCCTCGTGGTGCGAGCGATAGTCGTCGGTAAAAGTTCAGAGTCGGGCGCGGGGACCTAACGTCTCTTGACGAGTTTCTGTGAATTGAACACTATTTCCTTGTTCCAAATGCAGCGATAATGGTACTTCATTCTAACGGCGTCCACGATTCGCATGGACTGCGGCAGGCATAGGGCGCGGGCCGAGCGCGAGCGCCCGAACTTTGCTTCTCGGTTTGAATTTATTGTCACGGGTACACGGACACGGAGCCTGGCGACGCGGCGCGGGACACGCTCCAACTGAGTGCGCGCGCGCAGCGACGACAACGCGGCCGCGCGGGCGCCGCGCCTTTCCCCTCGGCCGCGGCCCTAGCGCTGAATACTAATTTTATTTACTTAGCCTACAAGTTACAACACTAACAGCAACAACAATCTCTATACAATCATGTAAAAGTAGCATTCTTGCACTTCGAGAGCATTTTTAGACCTACTACTATTCGTTGCCAACCTGCTTTCTGAACTTGGCGGCGTTTTGACTCAATAAAGGAGCCTATAAGTTAGGCCTAAGTAAATTCATTTTCAGTTTCACCTCAAAAACATACTTTGGGAAATCTATTTTAAAAAAATGTGTGTTATGTGCATGAATACTGAATATGTTTTTTAAGAGTAATATGGGAGATTGTATACCGTAAAATTAGTATAACTATAAATAACAGATGCTTTGTACATTTCTAAAATTTTATTGTTAGATGAACCATCTGCATATAGCTATTACTATTAGTATAATACTACAATTTACAACCAACACGTTTAGCGCTCTAATACTAGATTGGTGAGCAATGGACATTATTCGATTTAAAATCAAATTATTGACTTATAAATAACTTAAATCATTTGCATAATGACCGAGTTATCACCGCGACACTTCCAATGGTTATTAATTAATTGCAAGTTATCGATAAGCCGAGCTGATCACGCGCCAAGATCGTGACTAGCAATAAACCAGATCAGGGGTGTGTCCTTTATATGTAAAGCGCATAGATAAGGACACAATTATATTTTCGACGTGGACTGCCAATGTGCATACTGCATGCCGATGATTACAATGATAGTTTCAGTTAAAATATAAACACAGAATATACATAACTACCCCATAATTTATCAGTAAGAATACCTTTACCCCATAATTTATCAGTAAGAACTGATAAATGATGGGGTAAAGATATTCGGTTAACTTTTATGCATGCTCGAACAATAGCGCTACGTGATGGCCCTATTAGATAAAATATATACTTCATTGAACCAGAGTGTTGGTTAAAATGGCGCCAATGAAAAATCCTTTTGTTCTTGTATCTGTAAACTTTCAGTTGCTGTCAAACACTAAAACTAGATAATACGAGTAACTTTTATTCTTTTTAAGTTTTTTTTTGTTAGAATAAGGGGCTTTTCAGGAATTACTTTTTGGACAAAGGAGACACAATAATTTAGACAGAGAAAGATTAGATGCGCGAAAACGTAAACATAATTGACCCGATTTTAATTACAGCGGTCAAACTTTCAAGGTAGTTAGTTACAAGGGTAACGTAAGGAAGATTAATTACTAATAAATAATATTCAATTTAGCAGATAAGAAATATTTAGGGTTCTTAATACCGAATTCACATATTAAATAATTCGATTTGCAATATTAGCTACTAAATTGATAAGGCCGCATAGTTGATTCGACGCGTTTACTGTTTAGACATGTTCCGGTACATTAGGGCCTCTCACATGTAAGTAAAAGTTGTTTTTTTTGCCATTGAAAAACACTGTACAAATTTGTTTGTATGCAAGGGGCACAATTTTTGACTCTACTGAAACGATATTAAAAGATTTTTACTAATCAAAAGCTCAATAATTATTAAGCAAAAGCTTGTCAGCAAAGATAATATTGAAATTAAAACGAACGAAGACGCGGTTTTTTTCACTCATGTCAGGCCTGCGCCTTACGAATGAGTTATAGGTCAGAGCGCGCTTGAATGTCAAGTCGCTTTTTTCTTAAAGGCGCCTAAATTATATGAGCGGGATGCCGCAGTGACGTTCCTCATCCAAGCAAGAGTTTTGATAATTGTAGTTATAGTGTGTCTCTGTTTCCTAATATTATATCCTGGGTTTGTTTCGGATTCGATCGACTATCACTTGTTTAGCGGTAAGAAAAACATAACGAGAAAAACTGCCTGCCAGAGTTCTTAATGTTTTATCGAAATGTGTGTAACCTGCCAACTAAAACTAAAGTTGCTTAACGAGTTGAAGCTACATTTTTATGTATGGGCGCATTGGTGGAGATCAAAACCCCCGGGTAAGAAATAAAATTCACTCGCAATATAAACTCGCCGGCATATTTAGCGGAACATAAAAAAAAGGTTTGATATCAGTATCATATAAAGTTGTTGGCTGGTTTATACGTTATTTAATTTAAAAAGAAATATTTTCAAATTAAGAAAACAACTGAACATCACATTTTATGCAATTGTTTTAATTTTATTCAAATACACCTTATCTGGAGCGAACTTTGAGTATTTCTTCCTTCTGAGTTTGATATAAAATTTCATTGAAATACTGTTTTTTGTTAGTTTTTTTTAATCGTGTATCTTTCTGGAGTTGATGACTGAATTATGCCTGACTTAGCCCCAACGGAGATTGCCAGGGCACTCGAAATGGAAGAAATGGTCAAACCTACAGAGTGATATCCAGAGATCTTCGTCGACCAGTTTCAACGATCCATCGCAGTATCCAACGGTTCAGGGAGACCGGTACTTATGTGAGAAGAGCAGGAAAAGGCAGAAAAAGACGCACTTCGAGTAGGGATGATCGTTTCATTCGGCTTCGTGTACGTAGGAACCCCCGTTTGACGGCCGTCCAAGCCCGACATGAGTTAGAAGCAGTGCGGGGTGTAACCGTAAGTGAGCGTACGGTACGAAGAAGGCTCGAAGAAGCTGGTTTGGGTTCATTTGTGCCCGCCAAGGCTCCAAGGCTCGAGGTAAATCATCGTAGAAACAGGTTAACTTTTGCTCAGGAACATCGACTTTGGAACGCGGACCAATGGAGTAAGGTATTGTTTAGTGATGAGTGCAGAATTCTCTTAAATCAAATTGACGGCAGGCAAAGAATATACAGACGCAAAGGAGAACGATACATTCAGACAAATTTTGAAACTACAGTTGCATACGGTGGTGGATCAATAATGGTTTGGGCGGGCATTTGTTCGGGAGCTCGCACAGACTTGGTAGTGATTGACAGAGGGAGTCTGACTGCAGACCGCTATATCAGAGAAGTTTTAGAAGAAAATGTCGTACCGTTTGCCCCATATATCGGTGACGATTTTGTTTTTATGCAGGATAATGCTCTGCCGCATACCGCTCGGGTAACTCAAGCTTATCTTAATGATATGAATATCACTGTTATGGAGTGGCCGGCGAGATCACCGGATATGAACCCAATAGAGCACGTTTGGGACTTGCTGAAAAGAAAAGTTAGGTCCAGAATTCCAGCTGTTCAACGTGGGAGAACTGCGAATCGCCGTAGTTGAGGAATGGCGGAGACTATCCCAGGAGACCATCGATAACATCATTCTCAGTATGCCTAGACGGGTAGAAACTTTAATAAGAGCACGTGGAGGAAATACGCGATATTAATCACCATTTTTCTAATTTAATTAATTGTAATTTTAATATTAAATTTCACTTTTCCAGTTTACATGAAAAGTTCAAAAATGTACCATTTTTCACAAATAGCCTTTACTCGCAAAATCTGTTCTTAATGTGATCTCATTTTAAGTAAAAACAAATGAAACTTTAAATAACAAAAGAAGTGTAGTAAGTAGATTTTAAAATAAAACCATATTTTTTTAATTATGGACCTTTTTTTTATGTTCCGCTAAATATGCCGGCGAGTTTACTTTACTTGACAGTATCAACTCCATTAAATACTTGCAGTATCAACTCAATATCACGGTGTTAACATTTTGATAAAACCACCTAATGATACACCAAAAACGTCAAAACTTTTGAGTTTGATTAGTCCCGGGGGTATATGTCTCCGTGAAATGTGCCCCTTTGGCCATGATGTGTTTTCTCCCCTGTCAGAGGATAAACTCGGGGAAAACGATTTTATCCCCTGCCCATGCTAGCAGTGCTAGGCATTCTCTCAGAATCCATAACCTACCACACTGGCAAACTGCAGGTTGGCCGGTTTCGAAAACCTGTGAGAACATTTAAACAAATAAAAAGTTGGTTTCACGCAAACATGATTGATTACTCACGACATTTTCTATTGCCGCTAATTAAATGATATTTAGTTTAAAAACAGCCGGGGTTGGGTACAATCGAAAATTCAAATTTTATTTAGTTTTTCGCAAATATTAGACTAACTACACGTTATAGGTTTATGGCAATGAGCATAATATAATGTTCCTAAATGTTTTAAATGTTTTAAATAAAAACTGCTCCTAAATGTTTTAAATAAAAACTTTGCTCGAAAATTCCCATTAATATCATTATGGATCTCGAAAAATTAATTTTTGCAGTTTCCCAGATCATCGGTAGATAGGTATCGGGATCCAATTTGAACTAATAATTTATTTTTCTTTCTTTCTTTCTAATAGGGCCTACTGCTAGAGGTAGTAGGGCCGAAACACCTTAACTCCGAATTTTTCTTAAGCATGTAAAATGTGTGTATCCCCTGTAACTTCTAAAATAAGAAAGAGATAAAACTAAAAAAAATATGATGTAGATTACCATGCAAAGTTACACCGAAAATTGGTTTGAACGAAATCTAGTAAATAGTTTTTTAGCGAGTAGATCAATTAAGCGATCTTTGAATTTTTTATCATTGTTCCAGCTATCCCGGAAAAACAGTCGAAGAAAACTGAAATTTGGTACCTCGATCGATATTAGGTCAAGAAGGTGCACTAAGAGCGGGATTTCCGATATTCACATTTTAAAGGGTAATTCATGTAAAAGTAGTATACCTTGTTTGCATTGAGTTTCCAACTGCTGCAGAAGATCGTTGGCGAGTTCGGCTCGACTGGGCTTGGTGTCGGGCGGGGACGGCGGGTACATGGTGTTGGACGCGTCATCCTGGAACAGCTGGTTCAGGTCGATCTTCGGTGCAGCGGACGGAAAACTCTTCAGTAGGTCTGGAACAAAATACACTTTATAAATATAAATAAATACACACATCGCGATCTAGCCCTAAAGTAAGCGATAGCTTGTGTTATGGGTACTAGATAACTGATAAACATACTAAATATTAATATACATAAATATAATATATTGAAAACACCCGAACACTGAAAAACCTTCATATACTCATCACACAAACATTTACCAGTAGTGGGAATCGAACCCACGACCTCCGACGCAGACGGCAGGTTCGCTACCGCTACTCCATTCGGCCGTCTTTCAGCTTTTCTTTCTTTTCTTTAAAGTCGGCTAATCGATGTTCGCTTGTCTCGCTAAAACTCAAAAATAGCGATTTTGATCAACAAATTTTTTTTACTGGTTCAGATTCATATTTAGATAAGGTAGGTGGCGCTGCTATAACAGGGCGGGACTTCGTGGGTTTGTAGAAGTTTGAAGTTGATAAATAATGTACAGACTATCCTATTAGTATTATATTTGTTACTCATTAACGATGTAACTTCTAAAACGTGGTTAATATTGCGCTTAGATAGTGCACTAATAAATGATATTGACCTTTTTGTCCACGGTTCAAGTTTAGTTAATTAAGTATTAATATGGAATTAACGTATAGTCGCAAAAAGCTAAAATTAATGATTTTTCGGTCTTTTACAATAGGCGCTACCACTAGTTCGTTGAGTTGTACATTATTTTAGAAAACCCAAAAGTTCAATGTTTCCATTTTAATACTTAGTCAGTAATGATCCCGTAAATATTAAGTGCTCCAATTTGTTAACTTACTTATTTATCGAACAATCAATAAATTTTATTAATTATATTTAACGCTTATTAATCTAAAGCTTACAATTTATCTTAAAATATTTTATTTCTTTATTTCAAAATATTTAAGCATTTTTTTTTATTTTACAGACAGAAAAATTAATAAACCTTACTTTGCAAAATGGTTAACTGAAAATCTCTGCACAGGTCACATATAGCGTTATTCTTGTAGCAACACATTTCGAAAATTATTATTCGAGCGACGATAAAACGAGGACGATCAAATGATACACTGATACGACTCGTAATGAGAATTAATTGTACAATTCGCGCTAATAATCGGGAGGAGCTTCAAGGTAAAGAGCTTAGATAAGTAGTGTACAAAATACGAAGAGGGACCCGAAGACGTCAGTATTTATACGGACGATATCAGCTGTCGCACGATGCTACGTCAAAGTAACGCCCAGAATATTGTCGTAACGGTTTAAATCTCAGTCGATAGCGACATGACAAATAAATCCTCATTTAAAAACATAATTTAAACGATAATCTAAATATATAAAAGAAGAAACTGACTCACTGACATATCAACGCACAGCCCAAACCGCTGGGTCTAGAGACTCCAAATTTGGCACACATGTTCCTTGTGAGGTCTAGGAGAGCACTAAGAAAGGATTATTCAAAATTCACCCTCTAAGGGGGTGAAACGGGGGTCCGAAGTTTGGATTTTATCAAGTTAAAATACGTCTTTACGCCGCAACTACTGTAGTGATTTGGCTCAAATTTGGAATGGAGGTATATTATATCTTGCATTATTACATAGGCTACTTTTCATCCCGAAAAAATTCATGGTTCCCGTGGGATAAGTTAAAAACCGAAATTCACGCGGAAAAAAAATCTCACGCCGCAAGTACACAACCGATTTGGATGAAATTTGGAATGGAGATAGATTATATCCTGGATTAATAAATAGGGTACTTTTTATCCCAAAAAAATCCATGAGTTTTGGAGGAGAAGGGAAAAACATATTCACGCGGAAAAAATACTACTTCCCGCCGTAATTACTGAATTGATATGGCTGAAATTATGAATAAAGATAGATTATATATTGGATTAATACGAATGCTACTTTTCATCGCGAAAAAATTCATGGTTCCCGTGGGATTAGTAAAAAACCGAAATTAACGCGGAAAAAAATCTTCATGCCGCAAGTGCATAACCGATTTGGCTGGAATTTGGAACGGAGACAGATTATATCCTGAGTTAATATATCGGCTACTTTTTATCCCGGAAAAATTCATGGTTATTGCGGGAAAAGTGAAAAACAGATATTCAAGCGGGAAAAATACTACTTCGCGCCGTAATTACGGAACTGATATGGCTGAAATTCGGAATAAAGATAGATCATATCCTGGATTAATACGAAGGCTACTTTTCACCCCGGAAAAATCCATGGTTTCCGCGGGAAAACTGAAAAATTGATGTTCACGCTGTAATTACTGAATTGATATGACTGAAATTCGGAAAGGAGATACATTTTACCCCGGATTATTACATAGGCTACTTTTCATGCCGGAAAATTCCATGGTTTCTATGATAATAGTGAAAAACAGAAATCCACGCGGGAAAAATATTCCTTCATGTCGTAATTACTGAACTGGTTTGGCTGAAATTTGGAATCGAGATAGATTATATCAAGGATTAATACGAAGGCTATTTTTTCTCCCGGAGAAATCCATGGTTTCCGCGGGAGAACTGAAAAATTGCTTTTCACGCACGAAAAACACTACTTTACGCTGTAATTACTGAACTGATATGACTACTTGGAAAGGAGATAGACTTTATCCCGGATTATTTACATAGGTTATTTTTCATGCCGGAAAATTCGATGATTTCTATAATAATAGTGGAAAAACTGATATCCACGTTGAAAAATATTTCTTCATGCCATAATTTCTGAACTGATTTTGTTGAAATTTGGAATAGAGATCCTATCCTGGATTAATACATTGACTACATTTATCCCGGGAAAATCCATGGTTTCTATGATAATCATGAAAAATAGATATTCACGCGGGAAAAATATTCCTTCACGCCGTAATTACTGAATAGATTTGCTTGAAATTTGGAATGGAGATAGATTATATCCTAGATTAACTGCGGGAATAGTGAAAAAAATTAATACGGTATATACACCTACTCCTTCACGGCGCAACTGCTGAAATTTTTTGGCTGAAAATCGGAATTCGTCCTAAATTAGCATAAAGGCTACTTTTTATTCCGGAAAATAGATGGTTCCCGTGTGTAAGGAAAACTAAATTTTCGCGGGCAAAGCCGCGGGTTTCTGCTAGTGATATTATATTGTTCTCGATAAATCAAATTGTGGGCATCTTCTTGATAGTTGCTACACTAACACATCTTTGAAGATAAAATAAAATATTTAACCAGAGTGATGTGCCTTCTCTTCTCCATTGTCAACTGAGCTTATGAATGTCCATAAATCCAACGTAGTAATTTTTCAAGAGCTTTTACGTTGGGGAAAGGTACTATTAATTGGTATTCTTTAATTGGGGTTACTATAGAAATGGAATCGGGAAAGATAATAAAAATGGGAAATGCTTTCCAAAAAACCAACTTCAAATGCCACTACAAAGAGTGAAATAATTTTTATTTAAATTTTAGGTACCTACACCAATTCGAAGTCGGGCAATGTTTCATACAATCCCTAATAGTCCTTCTTACTTACTTGATGTGCGAAGAAATGACGAAGTCATAGACAATCGCCCGACTTCGAATTGGTGTAGGTACCTAAAATTTAAATAAAAATTATTTCACTCTTTGTAGTGGCATTTGAAGTTGGTTTTTTGGAAAGCATTTCCCATTTTTATTTTATACTTTTTAGTGGAAAACAATAAAATGCACAAGGCGTTGTAAAATACCCAAATTGCTTGAGGTGTGTTCATAAAATCTGAAGAGATACCTCAAATTCACCAAGATCCCATCATCAGACCCTGACTTGATGACTTTAGTCATCAAATCAGTATCTGCTAGCAAATGCACCAGTAACTATAAAAAATACCCAATTCGCTTCAAGTATACTAGCCAAATTTGAAGAGTTCCCTCGATTTCACCAAGATCCCATCATCAGACCCTGACTTGATGACTTTAGTCATCAAATCAGTATCTGGTAGCATATGCACCAGTAACTATAAAAAATACCCAACTCGCTTTAAGTATACTAGCAAAATTTGAAGAGTTCCCTCGATTTCACCAAGATCCCATGATCAGATCCTGACCTGATGACCATAGGACAACTTGGAAAATATTACTCTTTCTAATAATACTCAAATAGTTTTATGTGTCCATACAAAATTTGAAGAGTTCCCTCGATTTCTCCAGGATCCCATCATCAGATCCTGACCTGATTAAAATGGGACCATCTGGAAACAAAACCCTCTTAAACAAAAAAAGAATTTTTCAAATCGGTCCACGCGTCTTCGAGTAATCGGTGAACATACATAGATAAAAAAAAAAAAAAAAAAAAAAAAAAAAGATTCCGACGAATTGAGAACCTCCTCCTTTTTTTGAAGTCGGTTAAAAAATGTCCATTTGTGTATTGCTGGCCAAAAATTACCTTTTATATTTTTTGTAGCGTGGCAAAATTAGATCCTCCTTTTAAAAAAAATAGCGCTATTGGATCGGAATCAAGAATACCAATTCAGAATAAGAAATCTTTGCCCTATAATGTATTTTTTTATCATTGATATAATTTTTTATTCATGAATGAATGAAACGTACATTATATCCCTAATCTTATCAAACAAATAATGCTGGATCAGATTATATCAAACAATAGATAGATGATGTGTTGCTAAACTCTTTGACGCAGGTTTAATGAAATGATATAATTACAAATACGTATTCAGGACAAAACATTACAACGAAATTATGATATTTGTGGTTGTATATTAATATCTTTTAAGCTGCGATTGGGGTTCTTTTTTGTGTAATATTTCCCCCAGTCCAAAGTAAATCACACACTATATTTTTATGTATACCTATCTTTTATCTTAACTTGTAACGGATGTGAGTCTAAAGAGAGAGATTCTAGAGATTTACCGTGACATTAGAAATTATAATCAACTGTCGAATTTAATCAGCGGAACTCTCTGCTGTACTTATAAATATCTGATAAAAGATATCATTAAGACAATTACTTTCTGGTTATAATATGACATTTATTAAATTCTTTAATCTAAATTTTCTCGATAAAAATGTTCCGAAAAGCTGCTCGGAAATCTCAATGTCTTTCATTATAATTTATGTATTTTTTTAATAAATTTTTGTCGGTAATAATAATTTTCAAAAACGCTCAGAATAATATTTGTGATAACTAGCTTAGTTTTTAAGTAATTGGGTGTAACGGGATTTATATGTCATATTCTCCCGCAACGCTGCCTGTCGCACCCACCAACATATTCGTGAAGAGATCGAAAATAAAGACGGCCTCCTACGGCCTTAAAGACGTGTGCATTTGAATCCGTACCAATCTCAGAAACTTCACGTACTTGTAAATTACATGTCATACGAGTACGATAGCTTGCACAAACAGCAAAACAAGATATATATATTTATATTATTATTATTATATTGTAAGGCCGTAAATTCATTGGAAACAAAGATAAATAGTGGAAAAACAGCTATTAATTTTGTGATATACTCGTAGGTATATTACATGAAAACATGTACAAAGGGTTAAACTAGTACAAAACAAATATGTTTTTGAACACGCAAAGACGTCATTGCTCGAGCGCAAACAAATTTTAACCAATCACCCGCCGAGCAAATGATTATCAAGACACACCCACGTTTCTAGCATGGCAACAATTTGAGATCGTTTTAATTTAAATGGCGTGACAGAGATATGAGAGGTTTATCATGTTTGAACGGAACATTTTATCAGAAAACAATAACATTTCTTTTGGAATATTTTATAAATTATATTTACAATGCAACTACTAGAGGTCTCACTGCGACTTTGTCCGAGTTTACTTTTTATCATAATTGATAGGCCTGCGCTTGGCTACAATCATGCCTGATGGGAAGAAAGAATGGAAGAAAAAATTATGTTCGTGTTCGCTGGATATCAACCACATAACGACTCCCTCAGCGTCTTGCGGAACTAATTTGGCTAAAATTTGAAATGTAGTAACTTATAAGCCTGAGTTTTAGTAACACAAATTAACACATAGGATTAGCATATTTTTGTCCCAAAAAATCCGCGATTTCCGCGGCGTTAGCGTAAAACTGGAAAACTGCGGGCGGAGCGACGAGCAACGCTTAGTTACCCATATTTTAATTTGGTATCTACAAAATCCTAATAAAGAAAATTTTTGGTTAGACATTTCCCGTTTAAGGCCTTCATATACACATCGCCGTGTTCAGACGCCGAAATAGTAGTTTATGAAACGTATGCATAGTGGGGGGTATTAAAACTGAACAAGAGTGTGAGTTTAAAAAACGAGCCGCAGGCGAGTTTTTTAATAGTATCACACGAGTGTTTTAATACCTAAATATGTATAGTTTCATACAGTACTTTATCTACGCTCATATTATCATAAATCCAAACCATAAAATCTTGCTAAAGTTTGTCGTAAATCCTTCACTTGGTTGGTAAAAGATTGTGGGTAATTTTTGTTGCAATTACTAAAATGTCAGGTGGAGTTAAATTTTCTTTAGTAGGTTTCACTGCTAGACATTTTTCCGCGCAAGTTTTGACTAAGTAACAAAAATAAAACATTAAAATGTTAAAAGTTAGGTTTGACGCTAAAAATTCAGTTGTAAACTGCGTATTTTTTTATATGTGCGCGCAGAACCATAGACGATAGATGTTGTTGTCTATGGTCAATCATAGCCCATCCATGCAGTCTGTCACCAAGTCATGAAACAAAAAAGAGTAGAAAAATAATTATAAAAATAATAATAAAGTATATTTGGAGTATATATTTAAATAATTTAAAATTAAAAATAATTATTTACAATATTCTGTAAGAACGCACCTTTTAAACAGTCATTTAAAGCAGGGAAAAAATATTGTTTCCGTGAATTAATTTCATGACTTTTTTGACGGACTACTCTCGGTAATGACTACCAACTAAATGTCGTCTGTGGACTCCATATATAAAATGAAAAAAATTAGGAGGCTCTACACTCGCTTGGCTATGACGACACATAAAAATACAGGAACCCAGAGTCCAGTATCGTATTGGAAATTATTCAACTATCTTGAGATATTTCCATAGTACAGCAATGTTATAATGATTAACTTTTTAATAATTATAGAAGTCTGTGAATAGTAGGTCAACATATTGACCTACTTTATTCACAGACTTCTATAACATTTTGATTTCATAATTCGAACTTTAAGCAATGAGAGTAGATAAACATATCTTATAAAACCTTCATTTTCCTAGAGATCCTTAAGATTCCGTTTGTTAAGTAACCAGATCTTTATCACTATAATCTTAAATCCAGCTTTGTTTGTTTTCTGGGACTTTCTTTGGTCATCAAAAGTTATATCTTATGTGTACCTCTACATTAAGTACTACAGTTTCACTTTAATAGATATTTTTAACTAAGTACTGGCGGACCCGACCACCTTCGTCCTGTCAAAAAGATTTTTATTGTGGCAGTTTTTTGCTCCTACCTATTTTATAGTCGGGACAAAACGCGGTAATAAAGTGCAAATTGATGCTTTGAGGTTAGGAACACACCTACATTACTTAGACAACAGTGAGTGCTTGTAATTTAATATGAACTTTGTGCAATAGCAATAAAGCTTAAATTGACTCTACGTTTTAGTTAGAAAATGTTTTATGGGAAAAAGAAAAGGGCTGTTTTTAGGGTTTTTCCGCCAATTTTTCGAATTTTTGTCGCCGTAAAAACCATCCTTGAACTTCATCGAACATTTAAAAAAAAGAATTGGCCAAATTTGTCCAGGCGTTTTTGAGTTATGGGCTTACAAACACATTTTGCGATTCATTTTTATATTATAGATATTGATAATTAGCGCCAATAGCTATGATTATATAACTCAGTTAAAGCACCGATTAGAGCCCTGGAAATGTACATGAATTTGTAGGATAACGAGGCAATTATTGACCCCTCGGTTTATCTGCACATGAGGTGAATCTGTGGGGGGGCAGCGGCGGTCACAAGACAAATAACGTCATTTAGATAAGATTATAAAGTTTAAATAGAACGCGTATTAAATCATGTGAATAAAGGGACAAATTATTTTATACTTCTTCGAACATTATCAAAGAAAAGAGTAGACAAAAACTTAGTCTCTATTAATTATGTGAACACTAACTATATTATGCTTAAGCTAGGCAAACATCGGTGCAATTAAAAGGGGGAAAGGTGCCTGTTGTTTGGCAGGCCTGCCGTAACACTAGTAAGTACGACAGAGATCGCAAGAAGCATCTGTTTCCCTTTTTTATTGCCTCACGGGTGGCTTATTTCAACAACAAGTATACAACGTTAGCATTTGAATACAAACTTCATTTGAAAGCTATTGAAATAAAAATAACATAATATTTTAAATTAAAAAACAGGAAGCCTAATTAAAAAGTAGAGCCGAAAAAGAATGCTCAATGTCACTTAAACCAACGACACTATGCAATAGAAGTAAGGTCACCAGAGACGGCGCCAGATAAAATTCTTTAAATTTTAGATTGATAATGTGATTGGCAATAAGCACACAAGGGCCAGTTTCAACACATTAAGTTGCGCCTGTGCAGTGAAAACGCCCTTGAGAGTTGAGACCAAACAATCCTATCTTACAATGCGGAAAGGCCTAGAAATAGTAACGGACAATAAAATCGCATATAAATAAATGCAGTGAGGCCGATCGAAGAGATTAAATTACAGAAGAAATTCAAAAAAAAACTTCCATTTATATAAAATGAATTGTTGTTGGTTTGTCTCGCTAAAACTCAGAGAATGGCTGGACCGATTAGATAATTTTGATCTTCAAGTATTTGTGAAAATTCGAGAAGGTTAAAACGGTGCGAAATATAAATAATACTAAGTAAAGGACAATCGTAAAAATGAAAATTTCTTTTTCCAATACAAACTGTTTCTAGGTGACACGAAGTGCCAGGTCATCTTGTCGGAAATAAAAATCTTAGATCAAGAATCTTAAAATAAAGATTTTGAATTTTATTAAAAAGAATCAATTAAAATCAATCAGGAAAATTTACGAGTATTTTTTAAAGTGTACACGTGTGTACACTTTAAAAAATACTCGTAAACAGAACTGGACGGACGGACGGACGGACAGACGGACGGACGGACAGACGGACGGACGGAGAAAGTCTCACCATAAGGGTTCCATTTTTACCAAATTGGTATGGAACCCTAAAAATCGGTAATCAGAACCGCGAAGAGTAAATCCGGATATTCGAGATTCTATTGTAGTTCCTATTATTATTTTATTAGCTGTTAGACACTAAATTAAATTATACATTGTACAATTTAATTTACAGTGAATAATTTAAATATACTTACACAAAAATTAGGTTTATCCGGAGAAACATAAACTGAAGACATGTTGATTAAAATTGGAATAAATAATTATTAACAAACGATAACAATTAATTTGATTATTTTCAAACGCGCAAAAATAAAACGTATAATTGTATAGGCAAGAATAATCAAGATCGCACTAAATGTCAAGGTGACACCTACGTAGAATTTTGTGCAAACAGACTGTAACAATAATGCCTGTAAATTAATAATTAAAAAAAATGTCATTACCTACTGCATACAAAGTTGTTAAATACGAAAGTATGTCAGTTTGTTATTGGTGCGATTAGACTTTAGTCTCTAAATGGGGATCCGTACTGCCGTTTTATCATATAAGATGATGGCCATGCCATAGCGTTACCACCTTTAATCACGCCAGATGATGGCCTGCTATAGCGATACTGCCATTATATCACGCCAGATAATGGCCTGCCATAGCGATACTGCCATTTTATCACGCCAGATGATGGCCTGCCATAGCGATACTGTCATTTTATCACGCCAGATGATGGCCTGCCATAGCGATACTGCCATTTTATCACGCCAGATGATGGCTTGCCATAGCGATACTGCTATTTTATCACGCCAGATGATGGCCTGCCATAGCGATACTGTCATTTTATCACGTGTAATCGTCACGGCGATGACCTATTTTTTACATAATGCAATTACAACAAAACAAATGGATAGAATCTCATTTTACAGTATTAATTATTCTGTAAAACCCATCTCTAAATTTTTAAATAAAAATAAACATACTAAGGAATTTTTCCACAAATATTATGTAAATGGTAGGTTTCCTTCACGTAAATCACGCCACAGCTTTTGAAACGATCGGGCCGTTGATTGAATTCTGCGTCGCTTAGCATCAGCCATACTCCTTTTACGCTAGTTCAGCATAACACTAACACTGAGTTTTAATTTCGCTCATATTACAGGCACGTGTTAAATCAAGTATTTGATACAAATGTAAAAGTAGATCTTTTCATGTTTAAAATTATGCTAGCTGATCGTGCAAACGTTGGTTCGCCATTTAGAGGACGAAAAATGGCTAACGAACTATTCGGCCTCAGACTAACCGATTGTATACAAAAAATTCAATAAAAAGCCGTTTTGGAGTTGGTTGGTTGAAAAATTAATAGATCAAAATTTTCATTTCTGTTAAATATAATATTATAATACTTGATTTAGCTTGTGCCTGTAATACTCCCTAGTTTGTGGGTCATAATTTTTAATTCTGTATTTGATCCAATCTTTAGTTAGTCAATGAAATTCTAAAAAAAATTATACTGTACACATTTTAATATATTATATTAGACAGAAATAACGTTACTAGCGTAGCTCACTAGTCCATACAAATCTTGTAACGTTCGCAAAACCTATATGCTTATAATTTGTAAGGCTCTAATCTTGTTTTCAATGTGCATTATTCCCATTCTATTTTAATGTAATCAAGTTGAGCCAATTATCTAATTGAACAAAAATTTCCATCGCAGGGTTCATTCCGTCCAGATCCAAGAGCACTTAATGCCTAGCGCTTGCACAAATTTATCTAAAACATAGTCGCGGTGTATGATTGCTATGATATATCCCAAAGGCGTTACAATTACCATCAGACCTGATATTTTCGTCTTTCAGTAGAATTTAGCTCTTATAGTATTTACTGTGCATACACACATGATATAAAAACCTATACCCTGTTTTATTTATACATTTATATAACTAATAGTATAAAAAAACCAAAAGTGCAAACAACTTTTGCCACGTTCATTAAATACAGTTTTCAAAAAAAATCGATGCAAACATCCATGATCATAAATAAGCATAGGTACTTATATAATAACTAGCTGATGCCCGCGACTTCGTCCACGTGGGATAAAAACTATTGTATCTTTTAAGTTGGACCAAATGACAGATATTCACGAAGTTTGAACTAAATCGGTTCAGTAGTTTAGGAGTCCATTGAGGACAAACATTGTGACACGAGATTTATATATATTAAGATAAGTGACGAATGACGATGCAGCCGAAAATAATATCATTATACTTATGTAGAACCGTGCACCTCCTAGTGGTTGCTTCACACGACAGTCCGTGAAAATCAAAGTTTATTTTAATATACGCAAATTAAACCTTTTACACGTTGTAGGTTAATTAATTATGTATCATCTTTACATCACATGTATATATATTTAAAAACCTTTGCTTAAAACCTCGATGGTTTATTTGAAAATTATTAATTTATTTATTATTAAATTATATACCCAGAGAAACATTACAGAGCAACCTAATTCGTTTCTCTGGGTCACATAGTCCTTTTAAAATATAATATTACTTCTCACTCCGATTACTCAGATCATTGTTTCTTGGATAGAATAAAATTTAAATTTGCCCTACACCCGACAGTGTGTCAACTGCACCTAGGAAGCTTTGAACATTGGAGTTTGTCGAGAGCTTGGCATAAATAAAGTCATTGAAGTAAACTAGAAGAACGTTTTCCTAGGTTGAATTTGGATTCAGAGTTTAACCCGGCCTCTACATTACTCGCGAAGTTGACCGAAGTGGGACCGAAGTTGAACGGAGCGAGCAGTGTGAAGGGGCACTTTGTCTAACTTTGCCAACTTCGACCCACTTCGGACTCACTTTGGGCAACTTCCATTTGTTGACGGTTTTTGCGCCCAAGTCAAAGGACGACAAAGCGTTCTCGCGAAGTTCACCGAGTAGTGTGGTGACCTACTTCGACTTCGGTATACTTTTCTGAGTACTTAGCCGAGGAACTTCGCGAGCAGTGTGGACGGACAGTAAAATGTAGGTACCTTCATCGTGTTTGAACAGATCAACGTCGCGCAGCAGATAGCGTTCGTTCTCAGTTAGAAGGCCGTCGGCCGAAGCCAGCGACCATACCCACGGCTCGCTTGCACTCATCGCGGTCGGTGGTCGAGTCTTCGGTGGCAAACTGCAACAGTTACATTACAACAATCGGTTATTATTAAAAGTTCATAAACAAAACATAACTGTTCGTTTTTTCGAGTTACAGTGTACCCCGAATATAATTTCATGCATACTTACTACTTAGCAATTTGCTAATATGCTTTGAATAGAATTATTTAAAAAAAAATTATAGGGTTTATTTAGATATCTCAATAAAAAGGTTTAAAACTTAATTATAATATATTAAGTTTTAGATTATGGATCTAAATATGTACTGAGATTTATTATAATAATAATGACATATTTATTTATTTAAACTGAAACTCTTACTCACCAAAGATGCAAGGTCTAATCGGGGTTGGTCGAAATCCGTTGAAGATGGTGGTAGTTGTCGAGGGACAAGGATGTCCGTGGAGGGCGCCATTTTGGCACTGAAAAGTCGAAAAATGGCACATTACTTAAAAACAAATAAAGGCTTGTTTTCTACTTTTGGTGTTATTATGAGTATTTTACATGTACATAAATTAAGCGTCACGTTGTTAGTCCGTGATGGAATCCTAAACCACTTCATCAATTTTAATCAAATTTGCACATCGTTCATCATCATCGTCATCAGTTTGATCTAGCTTAAAAGATAGGATAACTTCAATCTCAATTTATCTATTTTTATATCCATAATGGCAAAACAACAATTGCCGGGTCAGCTAGTTTTATATAAGCCTAACTTACAGACATGAATTCAGTAAATAATTATACTTATTTAATGATGACAACTATTTCATGGCTAAAAACTTAGTTTGCAAGGGTTCCAAAACGCACACTGAACTGAGAAGCCCATGACATACCCAGCTGAGTATTTATTTACGTAAACTGAAAAAGAAGGCAGCATTAATTTAGTAACTTTTTGTTAGGGTAATCAACGTATATTGTACATATTTTTTGATGTCTTGAAATCAATTGAAAAAACCTAGTTTGTGCCTGCGCTGTTTTGAAATTTAGTTATGAATATTGCCTTCCCTTAATTATCAATTATGGCCCATAAAGCTGGCATTGAGGAAGAATAGATCTGATACAACTATGAGTTTGACTTTATGACACTGATCAACTCATAGTAATCATAGTATTCCAATTAAACAAATGTCAAAGGCCAAACTATGTTAAACATTGATTACGCAACAAATGTATATAATAAATAAGGAAATAATATAGTACCCATTTCCTGGCACTTAATTATTCTACATGCCACTTTCTTATAAAATGCTTATAAAATACTTGGCCAAAAATCTCTTCTATCTTAATTTTTTTAAGTATTTGAATAAAAAATAAATGTTAATCTAATCTAGATAACATCTCATCCCATTTTAGACTGTTTGACACCTAAGACGAATTAAAAAACTCATGTGTTGCAATATTTACGTACTTTATATGTTGTTGTATTGAATGCCATAATTTATCTGTGATATGTGTTCTTTAGCTTTTTCTCAGTTCAGACAGTCATGCCCATTACTCATGATTATATTATTTTCCTTTTGATATAATTATCATGGCTGTCAGCATGTCTAGCAATTCAAGATAGTTATTTACATTTACAACAATTAAATTTGTATAAATGGTTTGATAGTGAGAAGCATGATACAATGCAAGTACAACAACAGTATGTACTATAGGTCCATAACAGGTAGGTAAATAGCAAATTCAAGATTCAACTGAATGAAATAAACAGGATGTTAATAAACCTGGTAATTACAGTGTTAGTAATTTTTGGGTTAACAAAGTGGGAAAATCCACTTCAGACATTTTATCAAGGACCCAAAGACACCTATACTATAGACTTGATGTTATTATCATAGCAAGGACCATTTTACTAGCTCAATGAATATGGAAATCGTAGTAACCTTAGTTAACCTTATCATAAGATAGGAAAATATTTACCACCATGAACAAATCAAATAGTTTAGGTAATAATACTATTTCTCTTATTTTTATGTACCTAGGAAAATACTTAAAAGAACTCAAGTAAGAACTCAAGTTAAGTCAGTGAAGGAGTCCTTAGGAAGAAACTTAAAGAACATCTGCTTAAAGGCTTCTTCACTGACTAAGACTCAAACTATAATACAAAATATAATACATAATATAACATAATACATAAATTCAATATTAATGTACTCTTAGGTATAATTGCATGTTAGGCAAGCTAGTTATATAATAAGAAGTAGATGCATGTTTTGTAAAATTTTTAATTTAGAGCGCGAACCCGCCAACAAACTGGTGTATCAGTTTGGCAGGACAATAATTTTTTGTAACATTACTGTGCATCTTCTGGAAATAAATTAAAAAAAAAAAACTATGTATCAAAGCATGGAACTATAAAATGATGACTGTAGTACACTTGTCCATATAAACTTATTCTTTGGTCTGTTGCAGAACATAAGAGTACTATGAAGGACTTAATTGTGCTTGTCATCTTTCAAAAGAATTTTTAACTAGAATTTAATGGGGTATTTAATAAATAGTAAATGCCTTCAACATAGAGTAATTATAATTCATGTCATTGCAATGTTCTTAATAATGGAATAGTCATCTATTGTACACTATTCTAGTCATCTAATATACTGTGCCTCCTACCCAGTTAAAACTAAAATAAATTCAGTTCTGCTGATCACAAGTTACAAAGTGTTGTTCTATCTAGATTGTTTTAATTAATATTTGAAAACACATATCAATGTAATGAAGACTGTACTTCTTTATAAGCATATTACTTGCTAAGAGGGTAATATGACAGTTTGATCTATGTCACATAACATTGTGACATAGATGATACAAACTTTGGGATTTTATCTAAATAAATTATAGTTACTACAAAACAATTTTTTCACCATTCAATAAACATTGAAACTTGCTCTATCATTGCTCTACTAAATTAGAAATCTTGCAAGTTAGGAGTGTCAACATCAATGTTACAAAATGTTTCACAACAACAGCCCGTGGTAGGCAAAGTGTTGTAATGTGATGTACAGACATGGACAATCACCACTCTATTTCATTATTAAATTGTATATATATTTTAAAGTTTTCTGTTGCATGATAATAAGAATAATGACAAGAATTAAGACTGTTGAAAAAAATCTCAATTGATACCAATACCAAAGAGGCACAATTTGATGGCATGTAGGGCATAATGGAAAGACTATTAAATTTTACAAAAATAAAAATATAAATAAAGCTAATGTCATGGACTTCTTTATTCCCAAGTAAATGTGTTCGCACTGGATATATACAGTCAAAGGTAAGCGCTCAATATTGTGAAAAAGAATTAAAATGCACATTGTATTAAAAAGTTCAAAACAAAATATCCAATATGAATTTTTATCAGTTAAACTAATCTATAGATATATGTGGATGAAAGAATATTATGACTCATTGGTTTAGTGAAGCATCAAACAAGCAGAGATTGATACAAAACCTATCCTACATAATCATGATTCATTTACATTCCACAGTACTGTACTGAACAGTTCAAAAAAGGAGTCTCATGATGACTTTCTCATGTAATTTGATGGCTACACCGTCTACTCTAGTACAGTATTACATACAAATGCAAGTGTATTCATAGTAACGATTATAGATACAGGTATTAATTCAACTCATCCCATAAGTATGTCACGCTGGACTGAAATGACTCAACCTTCTTATGAAAGCTACCTGCATCATAGCGTAATAGGTACAGCGACAAGGCTATTTTGGCGCGTGGCCAAAGTCTGAACTAACGCCGCTATCTTGTGCTACTGTTTGATAGGTCGCTCTGTCAGTATATCACTATTGTAGGTATGTTATTTTGTTTTTGCTTACTATTAACTATTTTAAACTAAAATTGAAGTAAAATTGATGAGATTCTATTTTATGGCTGCCTTTGATTTGCAACAGCGCCCTCCTTCAAGTACCAAGAGAGCCTTGTCGCACTGTATAACTATGTACTGTGTATAGTGACGCTTGACGCCGCACGCCATGGAATTCACAAAATACAAGGAAGTGAAATCGTGTACTTAAATTATAGTAAATAAACATATGAAAATGTAATACTTACAACATTTTTATTAACTTGTGAAGGCACACGCACGTGTGCAAACGTTTCAAAACTAGAAACCCATCGCTAAGCAATTAATCGCACGGGAAATAACAAATAACACGTCCTTTTAGTTGCGAGCCATGATGAGTAATAGAAAGAGACAGGACACATGACAATTGACAAGGCAACAGCTTTAATTTGACAGATACTGTCATTGTCAACAGATTCAGAATCCACTTTACTACCGTTGTTTACTATTGGAGAATTTCTGTCCATAAATTCAAAACTTCATTTGTTAGCCAATAGCAATCCATAGCCAAAGCGTAAGAACAACCAATAGAATAAAAGTTTTTCTAATTTAGTTACCCATCGTGACATTGACAGTGTCGAAATCATGGTCCCAAGAAAAAGAAAAGACGATGGCAGAGAGCATAAAGCAACGAGAGCATTCTGTGGATGAAATCCACAGATCTGCGTTACTAGAAAATTAAGGCGAAATCAACGACTCTGCCCGCGGAATTCAAAATTTTCGTGGTTTTTTGCAATTTGTACGCTAGTTACACATTACAGGCTTATGGCAGCATTTGTGGGAATGGCAGTACATCATCTTTACATGTTTGTATCAAAATCTTTGCATAAAAATGTCTATCCTAGGAAATTAGTTCGAGTATCAAGTTTTAAATGAGTAAATCGCAAATGAGTAAATCGCAAATCTCGGACTAATTTCTTTAACTCGACACTTTCAAGCAGTGAATTTTATATAAACACGCGAAGACGATACTGGAATTCCCGCAATTTGACTGCCATAGTCTTATTAGCTTAAAAATCGCGAATAACCACAAAATTGAATTTCGCGGGCACACCCGTGGCATGCTCCTTAATATTTCTTTTGGCGCGTTTTTTTTTCATTATAATACCTAAAATAAGACAAAATATGATGTCTAAAATTAGTTTTACACTGTTTTAAACTATTGAACTATTTCTACTGCTACTACTCTGAACTCTCAACAAAATAAATAAAAAAATAAGTTTAGTACCTTACTGTTTTTATTTTCACAATAAAAATAAGAATATTAGGCGAATTTCATGCTGTAACATTCCAGGTTTGCAAGATTTACCAGGGCCACAGTTTTTGATGTACAAAAATCAGGAATACACACTATTCTAACGGTTTGTCCTTCATCTCCTGAAACAATATACCAATCGTCAGCAAATCATACTCTATATTAATATTTTCTAATATGTTAATTTTGACATAATGATAGATAGGTGACGATTTACGAAATCTAATTAATACCAAATACTCTTATAAATCGTTAAATGATTTTATAATGTGATGTTAACAGCAAAATTACAACCACCTTCACAATATTTTTTTTATCGTAATGAAAATTAACTTTGGTTTTAATAAATTTCGTACAACTAAATCTCTTTGGTCAGGTCAAGTCAGGTAGGTTTGAATTCCAGGAACCTCTGATTGTTCGGAATTCTGTGCAAATGTGTAAACTAAATACCAATCGCATGTGTAACAATGAAGGAACACATCGGGACGAAACCTGAACAACTGAGAATCCACTGTAATTTTCTCAAAGGTCGCCAAATAAGGAAACCAGAAAACCGCAGTTCGTCAAACCCCTCATTCTGATATAAGACATATGCCGGGTATTAAAGGGACTGAAAAAATTTCTATAAAAAAAAGTTCATACCTTTGAACAAATCAGTAGCAAACTCATGACAGTTTCCGCTGTAATATATTGCGGGGCAGTTGTACATGGTGAAAGGATCCGTGTCCAAGCACGGCGTGCTAGGCACGGTGTCGGGGCACGTGGGCGCCATGTGCCGCCACTGCAAGGTCTTTTTCATTGCGTTCAGTTCACTGTCTATGTTGCTGTAGCGCGTTATATCCTTTATTGGTTCCCCTGATGAGCCCAGACATACAAAACCTGAAAATGGTGATACAAAACTCATTTAAGGTGAATGAAAAACACAAAAATTGTATGACTGTCGTAAATATTTAGTTCCCGTCGATACCATATCGCAGGCGCATTCGTAGGCGCGCGAATTGAATGTAGAGCTTAGTTATGCATCATGTACGTAGCAGCATCGGATAATATAATAATGTGTATTACTAGTAGCAGCATGCATTTAACTCGCACGTCGACAATACGTATGGAATATTTATTTGGATGAATTGCCTCATTACAAAATAATATAATACCCCGAATTCACACATAGGGTAACAAAACCATGAGTAGTGCATTAGCAATATTAAGTTACAAATTGAGATTTATCTACCTCCAATATCACATTCATATGGATTAGAGACTCTGTTGAAAGATTTGTACTCTGTGGCTTTGGGAAATAAACCTGGAATAAAAATAAATGTGTTTGATAATAGTTTGGATATTCGTGTGTTTTATTAAACTATGAAATGAAAAAATTAATGAATGGAAGCAGGCGTTATTTTGCGGAAACCCGTAATTAGCAGGAGAGATTAATTTGTTTTGCAATCCAATACTTGAAAAGAATCTGTATGGTTCAGTATGCAGGGACTGTGGTGTTTCATATGAGAGGTCCACATGAAACACCACACATAATTCTTCCAACACTTTCTTCAATGCATGTTTCATTCTGACACCGAGACACCCTCAGGAGATGTTGACTACACAATGCAAAATCATAGTCATTAATACCGTCTTAAATCTGTTTCTTGGACATTAATTATTTAGCTGCAAGCAATCAATCAGCTGAAATAAGTATAAATCATCTTACAATAGTGGAATGGCTTCTGTGGCAGCATAATTCCGGCGGGGTCCTTGCAGCCTGGCATCAGATCTAGAGGGGAAACCGCACTGACAGCTGCAGCAAACGAATCCACCGCTTCTGATGCTTCGATCACGTCAGACTCGTTCAGTACACTCTCATCTGAATGGTGTGCATAGAGCCCACCTGCAATTTTACTATTTTACAATGATCTATTTAAAATAAAAAACAAGTCCTGACCTATTCATTCGTACACTCTCTTACTGATCATCCCCAAGTCCAAGATATTCAACCAATTTGCACAGAGATTCCTATTATGATGTAGACAAGGGATAAGGAAGGTCTACTGTATCACTCAAACAAATCAGGGATGAGGTTTGGCTAGTAGTATAAAAACGTTAAGGGCAACTTTTTGAATGTAACTATATGCTTCATTAAAAGACTTGGGAGCAAGAAATGGAGACAGCTCTTATTTCGGCGCAACGGGCGAAGTAATCTCCCAATTGCGGAAAAGTCTCAGCAACAGAAGCAGAAGAATCTATATATTTTTTTTTAACAAATCAGAGACGAGGAGATCTCTACGAAATGGTATGAAATAGCTAAACTAGTCTTGAAGCTAAAGTTTCAGTAGTCATGACAATGGATGTTGGAAACTCCAAGATGCTGTATTGGGATGTCAATCAGGCCAAAAATTACCTATTCATTGCAAATAATCCTGTCTGCAGCTCTGCAGTGGTACCTTGTAAATCTATGTAAATAAACAACGCGCGGCCGCAGCGCTACAGACGCGCTGCTGTCGCACGTCTGTTCATCGATCGACTATTGCTGCGCGCATGTATTTTTTTGTACAAATCAAGCAGTGATTTTTCGTCAGAGTCCATTGTGAAACTATGTACAACACTACAATTCTCACACCTAGCGACAGTTGTGACAGTTGTGTCACTTTGCGGTTAATTTGAAGGCACCCTAAGACATATTATGAAGTAAAGAAATAAAGTTAATTTATACCTGCAATGATTACTCTCACTATTTTAGAGATTTGTTCCTGGTATTCTGTTGTACCACAAAAACCTGATAGCCACTCCATGAATAGACTCAACGAAAACAAATGATCCCCACTCTTCGAGGCCAGGTTAAGACCTGACATTAGAACAATGAACCTAAAAAATTGATAAATTGATAATGTCCAAAAGGGGTACTTCAATACTACACTTGTGTCCAAAACCTTTACATGATTTTTTTAAGTCTTCATATCGAAAGGAGCTATAACTAAGCTTCAGCTCCTTATCCACCTGTTTATGATCGAACTGTACCTATCTTACGATTTAAGACAGTTGAAATTTTCACAGGGTGTATTTGTATTGCCACAACAAATACTAAAATTAAATTAAAAGGGGCAAGAAATGTTATAATTTTCAGTGTTTCTTGCTTGATTTTATTATGACTAAGGAAAGTGCCAAAAAAATTTTGGCTGTAAGTACCAAAACATATTTTATTTTTTCAATTAATACCAGTGTTCATTTCAGGATTGATGATGATTGAAATGCCTGAACAGTATGTCAGGTTGTAAGTAGTAAAATAAATAACAATATTCATTTCACCTGTCACTGGATAAAACTGGTAAGGGCTTCTGTATGCTGCATCCAGCCCAGCATACATCTTTGATTGTAAACATACCATTGTCATCCTCGGATCCTAGAAAAAAAATAAGAATAGAGCAGAGACTTGAACAAAACTCATAATTAGCAGCTATAGATCAGCTTGACTATGTAACCTTCACTTCTGTCATCCCAAAGATGTTTTAACATTACCAATCTGTAATCCATTCTTATTCAGAGAGATTAATACTTAAAATTTAAAATGAAAATATACAATTAAGTTACCCAGTAATGCTGCAACCACACCAGTGACCACTTGGTTTACATCTATGCAATCACCAGAAAGCTTCACTCTTTGCAACTCATCTTCCAACACTAAACTATCAGATTCATGAACAAAATGTGTCCTGTGTAAGAGAAATAATATCGATGGTATTTAATTTGTTTCCATTTTAAATGCTAAACAAAAGAAACAAGGTATTGGAGGTAAATAATTCATGTTTGGAGTCCGTACAACAATGTAGAGGACTGAACATTACATAAAATGAATTACAAAATAAATACTACTAAGCACTAATTAAGCGATTCAGTGTTCCAGCGCGATGCTTTGTAGAAGCCTTTGAGGTTCGCTAGTACTTCGACTTTTTTATTGTCAGGGGAAATCGCAGTGTAGTACTACATTGAGTTGCATTGATAATAATTTACCTCGGAGGTTGAGGAATAATCTCCAGCTGATCTGAAAGCTCCTTCAGTATACTTGGTTTTAATTCTTGAAGTTTGAAAAGGGTACCTACAATAACACAAGTCGTACCCTTATCTCTCAAATCACATAACTTCAAAACCTTATATTTATTACCCCACCGCTTATTTATAATGGGTTGAAGGATGTTTCTGAAAGTATTTAGTCTGGCAGAGTAAATATGAGCGTATTGTTTTGAAAAATCACGGGAAGCTTCGTAAAACCGTTTCGACGTATCAGTGTGCTCAATCGTAGGTCGCTCTATTTCCTGCGATTCGAAGTTTTTACTTTCATTAGATGAACTTGAATCTACCTTAAATAGCATATTGTAAATTGCTATTAAATTTAAAATCGCAGAAGAAGCAAAAAGATGGCTAAAAAAGTAAAAACTGGCAGAAAATTGGCACTGGCGCCAATTTTTTTATTATTTTCAAGTTTCAACATTTTCAACTCAGACCAAAGTTCAATTTGTGAAATCACAGACCAGGATCAGGAATTGTGAAATGTAAAGTGAACACAGAATAATATGGGCAATGGCCACTGTCAGCATAGAGTATATTGAATATAGGACTGTCAGGTGTCAACTGTCAACAATGACGAAATACGCTACGCTGAGAGGACGGGAAAGGTGTGACGTATGCTGAAGCCAAAAAATTTTCATACGTGGCGTCGTGTGTGTCGTACATTCCGGTACCGCTGACAGTACATACCGCTGTCGGTCACTTAAATTAGCGCCATTTTACAGTTTTGGCAAATTAAAAATCCGGCTTCACGGTGGAGCCTAAAAATACATGCATGACGTCACTAAGTGCTGATCCTTTATATGTTTAATCCATGACCGTCAAGCATACTCCTAAAATATCTCCTAAGTTAAATCTGTGCTCATATGTATCTCTTACGACCATGGACCTAATCTTACGACTACGACCGTTTTCACCAACACTAGCCGATAGGTGACAGTTTTCTCTTACAACAACTGTCACTGCGCTTAGGTGGCTCTTAAAATGTTGGTGAAAACGAGCATTATGGATAATACTACTGTATTGTTGATTAGGGGTAGATGGAGGGCAGATGCCAGCAGCCAAAGAGTATATAATCTCTACAATGCCAGCTTTTAGTTGATGGACCGACCCAAAATAAAAGAATTTTTAGTCTGACGGCCCGGGCATCAATCTCCTTTTGACCGACTACCACTCAATACAACACACAATATGATGTCAGTCTAAAATAATGATGATGTAATAATTTTGTAATGTTTTAGAAGCTTCCCAGCATTTTCATATTTCCTATTATTGCTCTGTGACATTATGTGATCTCTGCAGATCTCTAGGCCTTAAAGGACTGGTATCCAGGGCCGTAAAATAAATTAAAAAAAAGTCTGCAGATTTCTGCTTTCCTTTCATCATTGGTTCTTTATTTTTGTCTATAATCTATGTCATAAAGGCGGGAATCGGGATAGAGATTGAAGAGTGAAGACGAACTTTTTTGAAAAATGGCGGGTGTTCAGAAAGTCTGTATTAATAATTTAAATATTAATATTACGAATGCATTGATAGTAGGAATTATCATAGCAAAAAATAGTCCTCGAACAGTAGGTTCAAAAAAGAAAAATGGCGAGCCACGAGGAGTAATGTCTTTCACATTGCGTGATTCCAAAATTGATACGATAAATGTGGATGTTTGGGGTTCACAATATTTTGTTATCACATTTTACGAAAGATTCCTAGTCGGAGACGTTGGTACGAAATTATTATTCATGTTATTTATTATTCATTTTACTAGAACATTATGTATTTATCTTACTTACGTAACTTATTTTTTTTTTATTGCAGTTTCCATTTCATCTCCTAAGATCTGTATAAAGGGTGGCGACAATGAAATGTACAGACCGCAGGTGTGTTATTTTTGTTTTATTTTATGATTCACTCGTTTTTCTTTTTATTGATGACTAGCTGGAGCACCAGGTTATAATCTGTCTCCATTTCAGCTAAATCAGTTCAGTAGTTGGGATGTAAACATCCACACTTATAACATATAGGTACCTACAACAAACTTTTGCCTTTAAAATATTATAGTGAGATATGCATGTGAGGATTAACTAAGTATGTAGGTATAGATAGACTATACCGTTAAGAAAATTATACCTAGTATACTTAAGTACCTAATGGATAAGCGAGTTGTGTCGGTCGCAGGTGACTTCTCCATTTTACCTGTCACTGAACGAGGGCACGTCAGACATGTGCATATTCGACGGAGACACGTTCGGCTGCTACCTGCCGCTGCTGCACGTCCCCTCCAAGCCGTGCGCGGGCTACTGCGGCCTTTCAGAAGTCTTAAAAATTACAGGTACAAAAAAAATACCTACATGCTTTTATAAGCTTACTACTTTCTCTTACACGTTTCTGATACATACCGCTAAGGTGTGGAACGTCGACTTTCCAGCTTCTGTGCTAACAGCCAAGTATAATCTGGGTGCCTTCAAGAAGAGTAAATATAGGCATTCCAGGCCAGCGCGCTCCATCCTAGACCTCGTAATTTCCTTCCATCAGACATGATTGTAGTCAAGCGCAATGCCTATCAATAATAAAAAAAGTTAATACTAGCTGACCCGGGAAACGTTTAGCCATATTTAAATTATTTCCCACTTAGGGGTATGAAAAATATTAGTTTACGCCCTTCTCAGATCTATCGATTGTCCTTACGCAAAAATCATTAAAATCGGTCAAGCCGTTTGGAGGAGTATAGAAATTCCAAACCGACCTGTAGCAACCCGGGAATGGAACCCGTGTGTAAACCGGGACCTCCTGTTTAAATACGAGCAACCAATAGTAACTTCTGCGCCAGAGAGGTCGTCAAGTTCCCACTTCCCACACCAAAGTGTACCTAAATACAAAGAACCTAAGCTTTTAGTCTATGATATTTTTCCTTTATTCTCATGGAGTAGGAGTAGGTATAATAAGTAAATCGTTTTTAATTTAAATTACAGAACAAAACAATGTCTACGTGGACTTACTCATAGTGGTAAAGGCTGTGAAACCAGCGAAAACTATAAAAACAAGAACAGGTATGTAATAATTTTACTGAATTCTAATTATTTCAAAATTCTGTCTTCTGTACCTACCTCTAAAAGAAATAAAATGGAAAATTCTTTTCAAAAAAACCGACTTCAAATGCCACTACAAAGAGTGAAATAATTTTTCAATGTAAGTACACCAATTCGAAGTCGGGCGATTAATACGAAGGACTATGATTGTACGAATTGTCCCGTATCCAAAGGGTAAAAAACTGGACCCTACCCAACTCCGTCTTTCTGTCACCAGGCTAAATCTCTTGGACCGTGCGTACTCGCACTTGCTCTAATTTTCTCTTTATCCGTTGTTAGGTACCAACATGACTGTACGCACAGTTGAAATAATGGATAACACTACACCGGCTTCGTTTATCCTGGATATATTCGACATTGACACAATTCAAAGGCAAGTGTAACAATTCACATTTAAGGGCGATGGGTACCATCCCGGCGCGAAAATTCAAATTTTATTTAGTTTTTCGGTAATAGTGGGCTAATATTTATATATCGTAGGCTTATGGCAATAGGTTTCTCGGGCACAACATTTAGCATCTAAAATACATGTCTTTCATAAAAACTGCTCAACAATACTCATTTATTTCATATTGGTTCCCGATAGCAATAAAATATCCAAAACAACCAAAAACATGTAGATACATAAATATTATGCCTGCAAAATTCATTGACTTAAACCTACAATATTTAGTCTATACTATTTGTGAAAAACTAAATAAAATTTGAATTTCGCGAGCTGGAAGAGCCGAAACACCGTAAGTACCTATATGGCACGACATACGCGGCCATTAAGGTGACGCAAAATTGCGTCCGTCTGAATATCAGATCACAATGATGTGTACGAAAAGTTTAAGGAACTACCCTCCGTTTATTAAATCAACCTAGAGCGGAGCAATGGCGCCCCCTGGACAGCGTGCTGTTCATCGCGGACGCGCGCGTGTCGTGGCGCAGCGGCGCGGTGCGCGTGCAGACGTGCGCGCGCAGCGTGGTCACGCACCAGCCGCACGCCGCCGAGGCGGAGGCGCTGAGGCTCCACATACAAAATCAGGCCAATACACGTGAGTTTCACACAGCGATGGCTCCATACACGATCAGGTAAATACACGTGAGTTTCACACAGCGAGTTCCATACACGATCAGGCCAATACACGTGAGTTTTACACAGCAATGCTTTCTGTAGTTATTAGATAGTGTGAGTTGTAACAGTAACTTAACTGTTTCGTTGGTCTAGTGTGTAGTGCGAGTATTGGGTTTTACTATCAAGAAATTCTTAGTACTCGCCCGGACTTAGCTAAAGTCGGATCTGTCATCCCGTCGGATTACGAAAGATAGGAAATAGAGAATGCACTTGTGTTTACACACATACTTGTGAAAATCTCGGAAAAAATATTTAAAAAACAACAGCCATATCTTTAGATTCTTATCATGATAATATCAGGGGCATGTTCTCATTAGGCGGTGGCGAAGCAGCCGCGTGGGCTGCTTGGAGCGGGGAGCGCACAAACTCCGCCTCCGTGTCTCAGATCAGAGACCGACTCACCTCCGGAGCGCCGTTTTGTGCGTCCTTGCATGCACTACTAACACATCTGGATCTTGAAGAGTTTGTAACTTCGAAGTAAGCAGCCATCCAACCAGTTAAAAATAGTATTTTTGGTTTTCCTGCCAAATCCGGCTCGAAGGACCAATTTCATAGAGTACAAATGCTACTAAATATTTTGTTTATAGCACTCTGTGGTTTATAGGGACGAAAGTTTGGAGGAACTCAGAGTACGATTCGCAGATCACACCGGCGAGCTAAATGCAAGGATACCCGTTAATGTCCTTGAAGACGCTTTCGGATATTCCGTAAGAGTAGATACTTACATATTACCATTACTTATAGGATATTATTGATAACACGAACTACAATCATCTTGATCATAATCAGCCTGCAGATGACCGACCTCCCTGGTGTAGGGGACGCGCGCTCGGATTCAAGTGGAAGGTCGTCGGTTTGATTCCCGCCACGGGCCACTTTGGAATTTTATAATTTCTGAATTTATAATTTCTCATTTCGCCGTAGTTTGTTACCACCCTACCAGCAAAGACGTACCGCCAAGCTACTTAGCATTCCGGTGCGATACTGTGTAGAAACCGTTGGGGTGACTTTTAACTTGGGAAATTTTTAGTTTTCTGGCATTGAGGAATTCACGAAAAGACCTGACTCTCTTTACTGAACTACTATACCTACATTGATATTTTCCAATAGGTAGATCAATTTAAGGCGATGTCCTCAGACGAGCGAGGTTCTATCCGTTGGAAATATCTGTTGGAGCAGTGCAGCACCAAGATAGCCGTGACTCCGCCTCGCCTCATCGTGCTGAGCTTGCGGCGCGCTTCGCCGGCGGATCCGATACCGCTCTATTAACTTTCTTGTTTAGTGAAATGAATAATTAATTTAGCGAAAATTTATTTTTAATTAGGTAATAATTACCTAATGAAATAGGAACTAATGTAAGAAATACAAATTTAATTAAAGAACTCGGGTATCTTTGTTTTCTAACTGTAAGTAGGTACAATATACAAAAGCAAAACACAATTTTCTATCAAATGATTACATAATATTTTCGTCAAAAAAGCTAAAAATTAAAATCAATTTTAGTTTCTAAAAACACTCGAAGGAACCAGTATCAGCTATATTCATCGCAATTAATTTTCTCTGATCTATCTATAAATTCTACCATAGGTAGGTACATAAGGATAACTAACTGCAGAGTGCAAAAACCATTCACAAAACTTGTTCGTAACCCGTCCCTAAGTAATTTGTAACTATGCTGCGATCGTTGTTTACAATTGTATTGATCAAACGCTAACTGCTAAGCAAATGTGAAAGCAGCTACTCGTAAAGGCAAAACACGTACCTTAGAAATGGTGGAAAAACAAGATAAAACAGAAATCACCTACGAGTATACGAGGCGAAGAAAAGAATTCGGCAGGCAAACGCTTTTCGAAGACCACGGTCCTGAACTATGTGTCAGTATACCATCAAACCCAGCCATGTACAAGCAATACATATTAAGGAACCCAGTGCACGCCGCTGTCCAGAATACTGGGAACTTTTCCGAGCATTGGGTGAATTCTGTGAGGTGAGATCATTATTTATTTAATTTATCAAAAAAAAACTAAGTATGACCTATTTGCCTGATCCCTCTCTATCTCAAAAGCTCAAAACAATGAATCGCAGACCATCCTACCAACATGTTTTTTTAATATATGTAGGTATAGTTTTAAACTTTAAAGGAGACAAGATATAGGGTAGGTCTCCAACAGTCTCCTTAGAGTTCTTCAAGAAACGTTTATTTTTTAGGGCTGAATACACTAGTTCAGGGATGAACCACGTAGAAGGCGGCTGGCCCGAATTCATAAACACGAACGACCCTGAGGCAATGCAAAGGTATCGACGTAAAATTGAGAAAGATGATGCCTACATCCACGCGGTTATGCACCTCGGGCACGTAAGTGGCTTCATAATGGACTGGCTGACCCGCCTTTGCACACCGATATGAACCTTTGGATGAGCATGAGCCCATTTGAACATTTTACGTAAACCTTCTTCATACAAGAAAAGGTAGCGCTCTGACAATTTTCCTGTTAATAAGCCACAATAATTAGCCAGAAATCCCCTGTGAAAACGCGTGTGCGGACTAATACTCGTAACAAGTAGGTATAGTGATCTGTGACGTGGACCGCGATTGTGTGTTCAAAATACTTAATATTAACTACTATTTTGACATCAGTAAACTGGCGAAATTTTTTTGCGCGGTTTGCCGTGTAGGTATATAATATGTCTATTCCGAAAACCCGATCTAAACCGAAAAAGTTTCACTTGCATAGTGATTTCATAAAATGTAAATCACATTTTTTTTTATTAGAGCATGGAGCACAATATACTTCAAAACAACGCCGTGGATATGTACGAAATCTACTACGCTGAGCTCGGCTCAATTCCACCGGTTGAAAGAAGCAGTTGTCACACTGTAAACGTTTATAGAGAACCAGGCTCAAGCCGAAGACCCATTCGATCTTTGTCGTGGCAAGCGGACGGTGCTAGGCTGGCATCCGCACACGCCGACGTGAACTTCATGAGAAACACAAGAACACCTCAGTGTTCCTACATTTGGGACATAGGTAGAACTAAAATTTCCGAAACTGCACTAAATATTTTGTCCAATTGCTTCCATAAAAATAATATTTTTTTCCAGAAAACGCAAACGCTCCAGAGTTAATAATAAATCCTCCACAACCTCTACTGGATTTGCAGTACAACCCTCGCGATCAGCATATTCTTGTTGGTGGTCTGATGAATGGCCAAGTGAGTAGGTACACATTCCTAATTACCGGTACAACGAAGATTCAATCATGCTGATGAATTTTCCATGACTTTCATTTCAGGTCGGTTGTTGGGATATGCGAAAGGGCAGTGAGGCCGTGGCATTTTGTCCACCACATGTGGCTCACAGAGATCTGGCCAGCAAAGTTCTTTTTATTAATTCCAAAACTGGTGCAGAGTTCTTCTCATCGTCACCTGATGGAGTTGTTAAATGGTTAGTACAAAGCCTTTATGATGTACCTATAGAAAATTGTGAATACTTCAAACAGAAATATAATCTTAGAAGTGAGAGATTTTATACCGTTGCAGGTGGGATATCCGAAATATAAATGAACCTACAGATTTCATGATTATAGATCCCGTCAAAACCAATAATGATACTCAGAGCGTGGAAAACGCTTTAGGTATTTCTGCTCTCGAGTATGAACCGACCATACCAACAAGGTAAGAGGAACAATTTTCATATTTCTTCTGACTTTTGTCTTCTGGATATATGCATGAATATTATGGATATTTTGCAGATTCATGGTAGGAACTGAAACAGGACTAGTAATTGGAGGAAATCGGAAAGGAAAAACACCTTTAGAAAAATTACCTTCTAAGGTAAAAATACTTGTACTTAAATGGCACGTTGTTGTTATAAAATTCTAATCTAATTATTGTTTTAGTACGAAGCTCACTTGGGGCCGGTTTATGCACTGCAGAGAAATCCGACGTTTCTTAAGAATTTCCTTACCGTTGGAGACTGGACGGCTCGCGTATGGAGCGAAGATTGTCGCGAATCCTCTATACTTTGGACCTATGCACACAGGACTAAGCTAACCGACGGAGCGTGGAATCCAATGAGGTAGAAAATCTAAAGCACCCAATATTATGAGTAAGACAAAATTATGAGGATTAGTCCCTAATAATAGTAGGGGAACCCGAGAGGCGATTTTGGTAGTAACTCGAGCGTCGTGAGGACCTATTGGATTATAAAATTATATCCTAAAAAAATTAAGTTATATAATAATGTATGCTATTTCAGTGGTAGAGGATAAAAAACGTGACATTGAAAGTTTTTTCTCGAGCGTGTCAGATTTTTATACAGACACTTCATCTTGTGCTTCTTATCCTGTTCCCATATTCGGACCATAATTTCGAGGAGTTTTCTTAATCTTCCTTTATTCTATTTTAAACCCGGCTGATTAAGGAAATTCCTTGTCATAAAATGCCTGATTATAATTGTGTTTCAGATTTTCCCTTCTGCTAGTAACTCAATGGGACGGTTGTCTATCCTGTTGGGATCTCCTGCGCAGGCGCAGCGCGCCTATCGTCACTGCACAGCTTTGCGATGAACCTTTACTACGACTTCGGCCACATGAAGGGGTAGGAGATATTCGCCCAGTAATACATTATTTATGAGGATTCACTGAATTTATTCTTATCTTTCTTACTCTACTACTTAGTGAGAAACATGATTGATCATTGGTGCGACATTCAGCGTTGCGGAAGAATGCAACAAAAAATGTCTTTCATCGTCGTTTTACTTAACTACTAAAAAAAATAAGCCAGTAATCAAAAATCTGTTCTGGGCGTTTTTGGATATTATTATTACTGACACATTAAAACAAAAATTACAATTAAATCCATTGTAATTTCCGATAAAAATTAGAAAGTGAAGATTTTGGAGAAAATTATGGGAGAATTTCCTATCGAGAAAATTTTATCCAATCGTGTTTCTGCTTTACAGCGATTTTAAACTAAACACCCAAAATACATGACGTAGAAATTGAAAGTTTTTTTTTGTATTTAAACCTCAGGTCACTAAAAATCGATTAAATACGCCGTCTACGCCGTTAAGATTTCGTATTTAAATAGATGCCTGCGAAGTAATTTTTACACTTACGCATATATTAGCCTGACAACATTCATATAATTCTGTGCAGGGTCAGTTAGTGGCATGTGGCAGTAGTCTCGGGACTATCTACTTGGCTGAGTTATCCCAAAACCTCGGAACTGCCGATAAAAATGACAAACAACTTTTGACGCACGTAAGTTATTTTAAACACCTATAGCCTAGCTCTTTATTTGCAATTTTATCTATTAAATTGTAAAGCACATCCTATCGAACACGATAAATACATAATAATCTTCCAAGATATGATAATTACCATGGATGTACGGAATCCCCGTACCAAGCTGAATGAAATCCAAACTTAATTAGGGTTCTATACCAAAATGGTAAAAATTGAACCCTTATGGTGAGACTTTCTCCGTCCGTCCGTCTGTCACACTCGATTATTTCAGTAAATATCCGGATTCCAAAGTTAAAGGAAAATAAGCAAGTCATACTCTCAATAAAATCTGTGACAAGAAATTAGCAATGAAAAGAGAGTAACTTTTTATTTTTTATATGCAAAATCGAATTCCGGATATGATAAACAAATTCATATTGCCATGGTTCTTAAATGACACTATTTTATTTTCCTAGAATATTTTTGTTTCGGTTCATGAGAAATCTTGATACCACCTTTGGTCATTCATTTTTGTCTTTTCTTATCAGATCTTGGAACGAGAAAATAAACGTGAACGCATACTGGAAGCTCGAATGAGGGAGATAAGGCTGCGCATGCGGCAGGACAGAGACGCGGGGCAGCCGGTTGCCGAGAGCGAGGCTTGCGTCAGCGACAAAGACCTGGAGGAGGCCACCGCCGACTACATGCAGGCCGTCAGCGAGCTGCACGCGCAGCAGCAGAAGAGCCAGCAGACATTAGGATAGTCTAAAGCCACGGAATATGTAATAGTACCTAACGGTACAGAAGGCTCACTCCGCAAGATGATTTAAAAATAGCGGCTTTAGCGCTGGCACAAAAAGTGCAATTCAGGTCGCAATAGCGCCTGGCCACGCCTCCGGAAAGAACACGTAACAAACGCAAAGTTCGTTCGTTTCTCTTTCTATTTCGTAACTTTATTTCAATCGATGTAGGTAATATAACGCAAGCAAAGTATCCGGCGCGCGGCGGCCGTCTGAAATTCGTACGTGGAGACGGCTACCTGTAGTTTCTCGATCACGTGATAAGTGGACCTGGCTTGCTAAAGCTTCATAAGTTTTTTAAATAAGACGATCTAATTGTTCGAGTCACTCGTTTATTTCAAACAGACATTTTACTTACTATTTACACACAAAAAATATGTACTACAACATATTATTATATTAATTGAACATTATTATTATTAAACTAATAATAAACTATTTGTCGTGGAAAATTTTACGATTTCCGTTTAGATTTTAGGAAAATCAATATCCACACATGAAGAAGTCGTTGACAAAGTTATAATAAAAAATGGAAAGACATGATGGTAATAACACACAATTATTTAAACTTTTTACGGTTCCCGGGTAAAGGTACGGTTATAAAACACAGCAATGCATTGCTGCTTTATACTAATAAAAAATAATAATATATTATGGAAGTTAATTACACCCAAAATGGCGGGTGTCTGTGTCTAAACGCGCTTTCCCTCGCGGCGCCCTCACACCGCACTGTGCACTGCGAAGAGTTCAACTTACAAGCCGCCAAGTCTAAGCGGTACTGCTGCTGAGAGCCACGAAGGTCCAGCGGTTCTCGATGTTGGCGCCGACGCCGCTGGTGGTGCGCTGGAACACCTCGTCGTGCTTCTGCAGCACGTGGTGCACGGTGGCCTGCGACACGCTCGGGAACAGCGCGCGCACGTACGACACCACGTAGTCGAGGCTGGCGCCCTGCGGGTGCACCTGGAACGGAACATAAGGCGTGTCCAAACACAGCTCGGCGAGTGCGCGGCGGCAACACGCGGCAATCGCGAGACACAGCCCTCAGACATCTGGACTTCAATACTTCGCGGCATGTCCTAGACACGCTGTCCTCTGTACTCAGTTTGCATTCGATCAAAATGAAAGCGGCCGCGTTTGTGGTAACTCTAATAATTATTTGAAAATTACGCAGAAGGAACAGACAGAAAAAATCAAGGCAATGCTGGATACGATCACTTTTCCACTCTGACGTCCGAACACTGCGCGCGCGGCAATATCGTTCGCGCGCTGCAGCAACACGCGGCATTAGTGCGTGGCGGCCGTCCAAACAGCGCGGAAATCGCGCGCGGCGGGCCGCTCACGATTGCCGCGCTATGTTTGGTCACGCCAAAATACTCTTCTCAATACCTGGAAATGGGCAAGGGTCTCTTAGATCTCTCCCCCATTTCTCCCCTCCTCGCTCTCTCCTCCCCTCCCCCCTCTCTGTCTCTCTATCTCCCCCTCCTCACTAGATGAACGTTGCGATTTTATGATATTTAGTTGCCAAACACATATAATACAGAAAAATCATTTGTGATTGTTGTTTCAACACCGACCCCACAATTAGAAGGTTCAAAGTAAAACTGATTACTGATTAGTACTACTTGCAGTGTAGAACGAAGGTTAAACAATGCTTTTGTCTTGAAATTAGATTAATGTAACTTGATTTTAAAAATAAATAAATTGTTATGCTTCAAAATTATGCTGCGGGATTCCTTTCTATGCCACAATTTTGAAGCATAGCAATTATTAATGTCAAATTTCTGTGATGAGAGGTTTGAAATTTGAATGTCTATTGGTTTTGGACGGCAAGGGATTTCATGGTTTTTCTTGAAATCCACAATCCCTTGCCGTCCACAAAACGCCATAACCATAGCCATAACATTTAATAATAGGTATAGGGACGGGCTCGAGTGATTGAATTGGAGAAAACCAATGAAATTCTATGCGATTAAAAACAGTTTGGATTTGAACATGCGTCATATTTTGACGTGTAGGCCAGGTCATAAAATTTCGTAGATTTTAATTCGCATAGTATGCCACCGCGTCTATTAAAGCAATGATGATAGCAATGAATCGGCACAACAAACACACCTGCAGGAACGCGGACATAACACCGATGAGCTTGGCTTCGCCGCACTTGGCGTCCACTTCCTCCTTCAAGTTGACCTTGGCGTCCAGGTCGTCGGGCAGCGGCGGCGGCGGCGGCGGCTTCACCACGGGCGACGGCAGTGGTGGCTACACGAACAACACATCAATCTTTACACTTTGTAACAATACAACATATTTAAATCTATTCTATACACTTTGTTCACATAAGTGATAATAACAGTTCACCTTATGATAATAACATCAAGATGAGCCCATCCGAACATTTTACGTAAACCTTCTTCATACAAGAAAATGTAGAGCCATGTGTCGAAACTCCTACGTCCGTCGTTGTGTACGTACGAAATACTGCGTAGGCTGAAAGCTTCCTACTGACGCCGGGGAGGTTTTGCTCCCATAAACTGGCGACATTTTTTCGCGCGGTCCGCCGGTCTATAGTATAGGTGTCTTTGGCGCTACCATACGCTTTTAGCAAGGAGACGTTTCATCAATGTATGAGCCCCGGGCCAGGTCTAAATAATTCACATGAACTTACTTTATTGTCCAGCGCCCCCTGCAGCGCCTGACGTGCGATGAATTGAGCTTTGAATTTCTCCATCTCCTTCTGGGCATCAGCTTTTATGACGTCAACTTCGTTCTTGTACGCCTCCAGTTGGAATTGAAGACTCTCATTTTCTCTCTACAAAATTGTACACACTCAGTTAAATTTTTGAATTTAGAAGTTAAAAATACTTTAAATGAAAAAAATGTGCATTTCAGTGCATCAGTAAGATTGCACTAAAGTTGTAATCAAGTAAAACTTTTACAGAAATTAATCCATCGATATATCATCATTCATTCTTTAGATACCGACATTGTATTGAAGAATCCTTAAAAAATTACTAGTCCGCCATCTTGTAAAAAATAAATAAATAAATAAATAAATCTTGGGAGTTCCGCCATGTTGAATTTAGAATGACGCCACTCAGCTGATCACGCATTGTCGTCAAAACGAAACATGTATAAAAAAATTTACTCCATTACTCAATAGAGTTATGTCAAAGTTAGAAATACTTTACTTCCTTCATAAATACGTAGCAAGATTTTACTCAAACAAACATATTACATTGCAACTTAAATAAAAGCTTGTAAAATAGTGACCTTGAGTTGTTGTACTTCGTCGCTACTGATGTTATCGTAACTGTTTCCTTTATTGTAACCATTAAAGTCTGATTCCTCGCCAAAGAACTTTTCATTAAATTCCTCTTTCAGGGCATTGAACTCCTGAAAACAAAGATTTGATTACTAAAACTTACGCATCATAGAGCTACACAAATTCTCATAAAAAAATTAAATTCTGAACCAAAGTGTATTTATATAAGGTGTTGGTTAATTCGTATAGTGTGCCCGCAGCTAACCCTTTTACTAAATCCTAGACACACATTAATGGAGATAAGAAGACCCAATTTTCTTATTTTGTTTCATTTTCAGTACAAAACTTATTATTAAATTAAGAAAAATTGTTTTCAGCAACCTTAACTGTGATGTCTACAAAGCATAATACTTTTCATTATTTCCAGTTCATTCATATTGAATGAGCCGTTCCGGGATGTCACTTAAAATTTATGGTACATTTTTGAATTCCCTATAGTTTCCTCAGGATATGAGCTAGACTTCTTGAGATATTTTTTCAGGCATCTTTATACATCACCCCCTACATTGTTATGGCAAGTAACCAACACGTTGTAGTTTGCTATATGTTAATGTAAAAATTAATTTCGGTGTTATATCATGAGAATTTGCGTATCGTATTAAGGACATAAATAAAGTTAAGAAAGAGTAGTATTGACTTTAATAAAATATACACTGATAAAGTAGAAATAATTCTGTGTGTTCCTTTGACCTTTTTACATTTACCTGCGTGTGCTGTCTCCAGTGATGCTTCCAATACTCCCAATACTTACTACGTTTATGTACGTTGGTTTTCAAAATACTAGCAAAGACTTCTTAAAAGTTTGAGTGGGTTGCTTCTTCGGTGGCTTAGGTAGGGGATCAGATACTATCATTTTTACTCTCGTAATATAAAAATTCTCGTGCTAATTTTTTGTTACCAAACTCCTCCAAAACGGCTCGACCGATTTTATTATTATGAAATTTTCTGTGAGTGTGCGGTAGGCCTGAGAGTAGTCGTAACTCGTAACCTATTTTTTATATCTCTAAAGGCAAAGCAACGTTTGCCTGGCTGGCTGGCTAGTATGACTATACTATATTTTTGTGGCTAATGTCTGTCTGACCATAGTCTGTTACGGCGGTTCCCAACATTCCATGTATCCATGGTTTGACTTGCTAGAGATAGAAATTTGACATAAGGTCCACAAAAGTTATGTCTAATTTTTATCCCTAGTAAGTAAGGCAAACGATGGGATCGAATATTGGAAACCGCCGTTAAACTTTTATAGTGCTGCATACTGTCAATATAAACTTGTGCCATATGATACTTGTCCAATACAATTCGGTTGCATTGTGTAACTTTACCTTAGCCATCTGAAGAGCAATCCGCCCACAGTAGAATATAAATAAAATAGTTATTTAATGAACATACAGTTACAAAGACGATTACAGCCAATTTTGCCATTATGAATCGATCAATGAGTCTTACTTACCTGCGTCATTTTATGCCATGTTTCGATGTTCTTTCGCTGAGGTTTGGTGAAATGATCCCAAACGCGTTGATGGGTGGCCGCGGTGAACACTTTCGCCACCTGTTCGACTGAGGTTCACAAAATGTTTATGTTTAGAGCATTTAAACAGGAGGCCGAGGAACATACCGTGGTATAACTGTGACATCCAGCCTGTAGAGTGCAGACTATGCGCTTTTAAAAAGCACTTTGTTACTAGATACCCTCGGCCGTCGATACGAATGCGCCTGGCGCTTACGTCTCGACACGTAGGACTTCACGTTCCGACCATTTGTTACGAGATACGTTGTTGATAATGTTTCGTATAAAAAAACAATTACACCATTTTGACATGTAAAAAAGTTTCTTATACAAACAAAATTATTACTCAAAAATGTTTTATGTAGTATGGTATATTTGTTTTTCCAACGAAACACTAACAACAAGTATGTCATGAGTTCATGACACAGAGGGACCTCAAATGCTTTTACAAATAGAGCACATGAATTTACATAACTTAATTTTTGAAGATAAATATTTGCAAAAGCATTTCTGACTTACAATCTTGACGTGGGGACACGTCTCGAGTTTGGACCGCATTTTCTTACGTATCGAATTAAATCTGTGTTTTGTTTAAGAGCATTTGACGACGGCTACTCGGCGTCGCTTTGAATCTGCTGCAGACTCAGATCAGCTAGAGAGATTCATTGCTGGCGCGAACATATTTATCAGGAACTCCAGAAAATGTGACCAAAACTATACCATACACCAATGTCCGTATAAGCACCAATCTTCCTAAGCCAGGAAGGCGTTGAAACTCGATCTGTGACATAATATCCCTGGTGATACATCTTCCATGTAAGGCCTGTAGTTTTGACCCAGAGAATACGAAAACGCTCGGCTTGGCATGAGACTGGTCCCACGCTCATCCATCGTTATTTATACCGGGTGTAAGTGACACCGGAACAAAAACTTTGGGATAAAGTTACATTCAATGTTCTCTATATAATTACTGAAATAATTATCTCGGAAGTAAAAGGGTTCAAATATTGCGATTTCGAGCACGAAATCGATTGTGTACAACCGATCAAACTGCTTTAACGTAAGCACGTCGGTTCCTTGAACCAGCGCGTGTGCAAGCAAACGTAGGTCAGTGCAAGCAAGTACACAGCTGATCGCACGATTCTTAAACTTTTTCCATTTAGGTCCTTGCAAAATAACACTTTGTCATTCGTTATTGCGTGGAGTCAGATAGTTATAATGATTTTACACAGTATTCAGCTAAAAATGAAGTTAAAAACAAATTTAAAATTTCATGAAAAATTTCACCACATAATTTGGAATAGGTAGGTACCGAATCCGTGGGACGCGTGTTCGGTGTCACTTACACCCTGTACAGAGAAGACGGGCGTATCGCTGTGTATGTGTGACCACGACAAAAACTCGTCAAAATTCTTAGAGAGTTCTACTCAAACTTATGACATGAAGATGCTGATGTTACTCCCGTCCCGTCCAGACGACCATTCATTTCTGACAGAGTGACCAGAGACGTCCAGGCATTTCTGACAGAGTGACCAGAGGAAAGACCTTCAAAGACCGTTAAATCCGGCTTCAAAAACCAACTATCCATGATTAGCCTGACGAGATACAAATGTGACATAAGTTTCATACAATTTATGTCAGATGTTTCTCAAGTAGCTATTATGGATTGACAGGTTATTGTAACCGGTTGCGAGAGTATTTATGGTATACTAAGTAAGATGCTTCTCCACCTAAGATGTGCTACGTAGCTGTGCTACGTTGTTTTTCAAACTGTACCAAAGAAAATTGCCTGATTTCTGATTTTGTATTTCATAGCATTTGTAAATCAAGCAAATGTATTAGTGTGTTTGTTATCAATCGCAAACATAGCAATGTAGCACATCTCTGGTGGACAAGCACTCTTATTCATCTTGGCAGCTGTATGTGCACTTTGGCTAGATGTAGTTTTCTTGTCGTTATGGCGATGATACAGCCATCGGCACCAAATAAAACGTATATTTATAATAAATAATTAAATTACAATTGAATTGTGTAACTTTGAGCTGCTGCGCCAAGATGACTAGAACTTAGTATACCTGTAATTATTACATTGTGTCAAGCTTTAAGCTCAATGCTGTACGTTGTGGAGTTCAACCATCTTACCTCAGATACTAACAATCATGGAGTAACATAGTAATGGTGCACATTAACCTTTCGCAGAGAGACAATTGAGACCATTGTTCAGTCACCAAGGTGGTGAGAGAATGAGAATATTTATAGAATTAGTGTGTTTTTAATACTTACGTTGGTCGATAACATTCTGTATATGATTTTTGACCCTTTCTTTGCACTCTTGCAGTTCTTCCTCGGCCTGCATTTTTTCACCAAACAGCCTTCGAATGTGCGAGTTCGTAGCTTGTATCATGGAGTAAAATTGATTGGAAGTCTTTTTTGAGCACTCCCCACGCTCCAGCCATGAGATTAACGTCTGCAAAATTAATACATATTGTGTGTGAGGACACATATTTAATGTTATGGATTTGAGCTATGGTTACTGGCTGTGGTTGGCCAATTTACAATTTTATATTCTCGAAAATCACACCCCGACTAGTCTTACAAAAAGTACATACAGGGAGTGTGTTGGCAAAATGTTCTTCGCTTTTAATTTTTTCCGACAGCTGGAGCATGGCTGCGTTGGAGAAGAGCTGTATCCTGGCGGGGGAGGGCGAGCGGCGGCGGCTGCGCGCGGCCAGCGCCTCCTGCTGCGCGCTCAGCTGCTGCATGTGCTGCTGCTGCACGCGCAGCGCGTGACGCTGCCGCTTCTCGTACTCGTTCTGATCATCTCTGCTCTGAAAATCAAGTCAAACAAAATCTTCTCAATTTCTTCTTTTTACAGAAGCCATCTCCTATCGAACCTTGATAAAATCATAGCACTTTGTATCTTGGATACTGCTGCTCTGAATAGACCACAGGTGCTTTTTCAAAACCATTGGTGTAAGTTTCGAATCTAAGATATTCTTCTGCGACCAGGTGGCTACCACCGTGACCTAAAGTAATATTATTGTAATATTGTTTTAAAATTCCCATACTGACATTGTATGAAAATGTCAAAACAATATTACAATAATATTGCTTTAAGTCACGGTGGTAGGCCCCCAGGACTCCTCCTGCCACCTTCCCTTGACAATTGCTATGATATTGGTGCCATTGGTGGTGACATTGCTGCCATTGGTAATCGAAATTACAATGGCAAAATCTCTAAACTAATTTGATGCATCTAAAAAGTGTGCTATCCATTTCCAAAAGCTCCCGATGAAAAAGGATGACATCTCAAACAGAATTAGCTCCATTGTAAGAAATATCAATCCTCACACAAATAACCTCTTATTTTATTGCACGAACCAACTGCGTGAGATATGCCTCGATGGGTAAGAAAGAGATATGCCCACAACCTTCAGAATCAGCAGGACTTACGATTTTTTTTTGCCAATAAGGAGTTTTTAATATACATACCAAAGCATAGTCCACATGAAGCCAACCATTAGTGGCTTGCGACTCATCATCGTCTTCCTTATCATCCTTGTCTCTGGGCAGCAGTTTGATCCTATAACCTGAAATTGCCATGGCTGCATCTACGCAATTTTCACTGTCGAACCGAATATGACAAAAGTTCTTCTTGGACAGTCTCAGTATATGGATTCGTCCAAAGCGTTCAAATATTTCCCTGACAGTACTCTCCCGTATTTTTTCGGGAAGACCGCCGACGAATATGGTTTTACAGCCCGGCGGTTTTGCTCGACGTGGTGGCTGCGGTGCTCCACCCGTGGGTGGGATCAGCTTGCAATGCTTGAGAACTATCTCCTTCTGCTCCTGTGTTCCATCAGTGCTCACGGCAGAATACATTGCCATCATGGGGTCCATCATCACACCACCCATCAAACCCATGTCCATGGGTTGAGGAGGTGGCTGCAACGGCGGGACATGAGCTGTAGTCATCGCCGACATATCCATTGTTTGTTGCATAGTGGACATGTCCATCCCACTGCTTTGCATCATGTCCATTCCTGTTGCTTGCATCATGTTACCGCCCATCATAGCATTGGGCATCATCATATTGTACATCCCAGGCATCATCATGTTACCTTTAACATTATGGAAATGATAGAATTAAGATATTCCTTTACTCTTAAATAATGAAAATGGTTGAAGATTAAAAAGCTGTCTTAGAAAACCTAGATGCTCATGCTCATTTGATGACTTAAAGAATTGATGCAGTGTGAGAATTATGCTGTGGTTGTAATGCTGAAGAAAAAGCTGGTCAAGTGCCAATCAGACTCACGCACTACTACAAAAGAAGTAATTAAAATGTTAACTATCACAATGAAACACTCTTTGTTGAGGATTATTGATGTACCAAAAAAGAATATTACTTTCTATAAAATATACATAAATCCCACACAATAGCTGGTATAGTTATCTCAATTTTGAAGTGCCAATATTTTCCACATTTTGAATGTACATAATTAAAAACTACCAATTTTTGTTATAACATGAAAATTCTGATGAAATGATCAAGTGTGACAGGAAATGGGTGGAGAAAGTCTCACCATAAAATTTTTACTATCTTGGTATGAAACCCTAAAAGCGCCCATCTCTAAAAGGCGATTCTTCTGTCTCTGAGTGAGTGAGTGATCTGTTTATTGATGTCTATTGTCAGTGTAGTGCTCGGCACCCACTATTTTTTTTGCCTCAAGTACCCATGATAACCCACTGAGCCACCACCCCTGGAGAGTGATATTGTGTTTTCATACTAATTGTTGAGTTTTTCTGGGCTCAACAGACTGAATTTCAATTGTCAAATGCTTATTTGACATTAACAAACATACATACATAGACATAGATGCAGCTTGCTTGCTACCATTAAGGGCCTGTGAACTACGATGTCTCCGTTAATGCAAAATACCAAATCATTTGTAATTCGTGAATATTTCGATCATGTTGTGGTGTTATTCGGATTCATATAGTAATAATCTAATGAAATATACACGAATTACAAATGATTTTGGTATTACGTTTGTATGGGAGACATGGTAGTTCACAGGACTCTTAAAGGGATGCATTATATAGCTCAAGTTATAGTGCGTATAGACATTAGAATCCACAAAGATGTGCCCACTCTGTCAAAATCCCTTATGTTTCATTTGATTTGTATGGTGTTTTACAAAGTGGGGCGTGTAATCATAGAATGAAATGTCTATAGTTTGTGTGTTATGTTTAACTAAAAGATATTTACCTTGTGACATCATCATGTTTTGCATCATCATTGGAGTCATCACAGCATTAGTAGTGCTGGTGTCAGTTTTAGTTTGCTCCATGGTTTTGTCTCTCCTGTTTCCCCTTACTGGCGACCTTGACCTATCCCTTCTACCTGTAAGTGTTTATATGTGCAAATAATTGTCATTGGCCCAACACCATATACTTCCAATTGAATTGATCCAACGCACCCAACTGAAGAGGTACCTAGTACGTATTAAGCTTTTGGCATTGGGCCTGGGCTGTCACATTGCTCAATATATAAGCCAAAGCTCAGAAACACCAAACCAAGAACTAGAAACAGTAGCTGCAGATCCTATGCAGAGCATTAATTAGAACTCGTTAGGAATGCGACTGTTCACTGTACAGTGGACTACATACAATATATACCGACAGAGCGATCTATCAAACAGTATCACAAGATAGCGGCGTTAGTTCCGATTGTGATCACGCGCCAAGATAGCCTTGTCGCACTGTAAGTACTGTTGCTGAGTACCTACTGGGTGGACAGAAATGCTTTGTTAGAATCAATCATACCTAATTTAACCAACAAAATGGGACAATAACTAATACCTACTGTGCATTTATCGGTCACCGTGTAGGTTACCTGATTCAAATAGATAATTTTACCTGACATGGCGGCGGACAGCGTTCATGCAAAATTGAAAAATAAAAATTGAGTAGCTTTTGCAATAAAATGAAATAATACAATACTCATAGACTCATCACTGAATGTTTCAAAACTTCTCAATATTATTTAATTTAATTTCTAGTTTGCAATCCAAGTAGGTACCTACAAAACTGAAATTAGAATCACAGACCATTCCTGGTCTGTGATCACAGACATCTGACAAGTACTCTGTGATCACAGATTCAAACAGATTAGAAAGAATTGATTAGAATAAAGAATTTTGAGAAGGAATTTATCGAATGGAAACACCATAGACATAAAACTCTATGGATAACACAGACCACAAAACTAGAGAAATGAAAATTCAACCACCATAGAGCATAGACTACTACCACTGAGTAACACTATTAAAGTCCGTTCGATACGCGAATGCATATTTGGTAAACAAATAATACCTGTTAGGTACGGCTTCTCACTTTTGCTTACGAAATTTTCACTGTTGCATACAACAAACCACCCACAAAGATCTTTTTTCACAAAGTAAAATCTATAAGCTTTGTTTTACACACAAAAGCAATTCATTTTTAACAGTATTCGTAAATATTTTAACAATAATCTAGCTACGATTGCAAAATAAAAACACAGACTAATAGCCTACGATGGAGTTTGACATAAAGATCCCAGTGTAGGAACCATAGAGTGAATGATAAAAACGAGTTGTTACGAATTTAGTCGATTGTAAAATTCGGATAAAATCGGAATTAATTTTTATTATCGTTTGCGCATTGTATTTCAAAACAAAATGTTTTCCGTCATTCGTTTCGCTGCTTCTATTGATATGATTTTTCACCATTCATTTTGTTTTTTCAAGGTAAGTGAATAATATTTTAACTAGCAGTAAATTAGAGTTAATTGATAAAACCTATAATTTCTATTACTAATATTATACAGTGGGATTATATACGAAATGATGCGAAATAACTGTTACAGAAATGATAATGGTATTCGATATTGATATAATCGATGTTTGCGGTAACTTTATCGCTTAAAATTTAATTGCACGATGAAGATAATGATGATAATGTAACGATGTAGTATATATTTCTTGAATAATACCCATATGAATAATTTTGATTGTGGCAATAATCTAATACATTTATCATATAATTCCAATCGGTGCAATAGTTCAGGCGTGAAGGAGTATTTAAGCTCAATAAAATACAAACTTTGGAGCGCCGTTTCACCCCCTTAGGGGATGCATTTTTAAAAATCCTTTCTAAGTGCACCCCTAAACCTCATAAGGAACCTGTGTGCCAAATTTGGAGTGTGTGGTTTGGGCTGTGCGTTGGTATGTCAGTCAGTCAGTCAATCAGTCAGTCTGTCAGTCAGTTTACTCTTTTATATATTTAGATTGATAACAAAAGCTACAAAACTAGTGATATTTGCAGATTCCAACATTACAAGATAGTTTTAAAATCATTGTATTTGGTAATCGATTTAAGACTGTATTCATTCAATCGTCCATTCACAACAGTTAAACTCTATCTACTTGCATCACTACGGGTTCAGTAGCAATAGGACGCCATATTTGTTTACTAAATATGCATTCGCTTCCTGGATGGACTTTAGGTGCTCATGGCTATTGTATGAATGAATAGGGCACCACATGGGCACCACCATGGCACCACCCATGGACCTATAATGCACCACCATATAACTCTGTGCTGAAAACTCTAATGCTATCTTCTCATACCACAGACATAGGTATACACCACGTATACACTCTCTTGTGCCATTGATCATAGATAACTAACTCTATGTAAAACGTAGTGATTATATACTCTTTGATATCTGTATTGGTCTATGAGTAAGGAAACTACAGTAGTTTTCTATACACACATATGCGTTTATATGTTGCGTGAAATCGACATAGCTATAACAAACATCACATTGTCTCTTTCCAACTAATTCAAAATTGTTTACGTTATACGAGATAGCAACATATTTGTTTTTTCTGATTTCGGCAACACTGAAGTTGTGACGTCACGAAAAAATAGCCGGGTGGCCAATTCCTCCATAAATTGTAGCATTTTGTAGATTCGAACATGTCGAAACATAATAATTCTTAATTTTAATTATTTTAATTTTTAAGTTGTTAATGTTACTGGAGAATTGCTCGTTTAAAGGTATAAATAAATATATACTTAAGTCTGTATACAAAGTATATGCGTATCATGTTTTTTGAAATATCAGACAATCATATTATTATTCTAATTTGCGTGCGAATTATAATTAGTATTCAGGTGTGAAAATGCCTACTCAGTGTTGTGTTGTGCAGTGCAGATCGCGGAAAGACAAAAATAGGCCACATTTAACATTTCATAGGTTAGTATTCGATTTCATTAATTATATCGTTAAATTGTTAAAAATTATGTGTTATTATGTGTTATGATCATATTACATGCACTTATATAATGTGTAAAAGAAGAAATATTTCTTCAGGATTGAAATAAATTCGATTTAATTTTTGTTGTTATGTTAACAAAACAAAAACAAAGTACTTATGATGCGACCGCTGCTATACCGATATCGATAAAATTCATATATGTAAAGTTCAATGTTAATAGATGAGTAGGGCTCCTAATACTAGTGGTATTTGGACCTCGAGGTTTTACACCTCTGACTTCTCGTAGTTATTTCCGCTTTAAGAAAACGGGCCGCGGATGCGAACATTTACTATACAAGCACTCGTTTTGAAGTCAAAATTTCCTGAGGATGTCCTGAAAAAAAAACACGTAAATTAAACCAAACCATTTTCTTTTTAAATATATTTGTAAATATACCGTCATGGCTTATATTTTACTTGTATAATAATAATAAAGCCTTTATTCAGACACTTTAACATAACAAATTTTACACATGATCAAGACGGATGAATACATTTATACATACATTTTCCCATGAAAGTTTAAAATTAAAAATTAATAGTCCGTACGAACAACTAACAGAACAATATCCGCACGTGTCTGCTTGCCCTCTGGCTAAGGCCTCCTCTAAACCTTTCCACAGATCTCTTTCCCTTGCCAACCTCGCCCACGCTCTTCCTGCTGTCTGTACAATATCGTCGTCCCACCTGATTCGTTGTCGCCCTTGCTTTCTTTTACCTATACGTGGTTGCCAAAGTGTAATATGTTTGCTCCACTTTTCCTTCCCTCTCATCATATGGCCGGCCCATTTCCATTTTAATGTCTTTATTTTAAGTGTAGCGTCAGTTACTTTTGTTACGTGTCTTATGTAGGTATTTGTTTTCTTATCTGATAACCTTATAGCTGCCATACTCCTTTCTATCGATCGTTGACAGACCTGCAGTCTGTGTAAATGATGTTTAGTCAACGCCCAGGTTTGGCATCCATAAGTTAGAATAGGGAGTATGCACGTATCAAAAAGTTTCCGTTTTACTGACATTGGAATAGTCTTGTCTTTCATCACATTTTTCAAGGACCAATACCGATTCCATGCACTGGCTACTCGTTTGTCTACTTCGAGTGACATTTGGTTGTGGGGTGAAATAACTTGTCCAAGGTATGTATAGGTATCTACGTATTCAATTACATTGTTATTAACGGTTATTTTTTCTTTTCTTCCATTAGTCATTACCTTGGTCTTGTCCAAATTCATACTTAAGCCGACTTCTTTACTCCTTAATGCTAAGTCTGTAAGCATTACTTCTAGCTCCTGAGGATTTTTGGCAAATAGAACCAAATCATCCGCGAACCTTAAGTGATTTAATGATTCTCCATCTAAATAAATCCCATAATCATCCCAATCGAAGTGTCTAAATATTTGTTCCAGGACCGCTGAAAAAAGTTTAGGTGAAAGGGGGTCCCCTTGTCGCACACCTCTTTCTATGTTTATGACTGTTCCTCTTCTCTCAAGCTGTATCACTGCGGTACTCTTTGCGTACACATTTTTGATAATTCTTATATATTTACTATGTACTCCTTGTTCTTTAAGTGCTTGCCATATTTTTGACTGTATCAAGGAGTCGAATGCTTTGCTGTAATCGACAAAGGCGCAGTAAAAAGTTAAATTGTATTCTGAATATTTTTCGATCAGCTGTCTCACCACGTGTATGTTACTTGTATAATATTTTATATTTTCTAATCCTTTTAACATAAAAGTCACTCAATCACGCTGCAACTATTGAAAGGATTTTCAATAGTTGCAGGTGGAGAGGATTTTTTATTTTACATAATACAAGTTAGTACTTGACTGCGATCTCACCTGATTGTAAGCGATGATGCAGCCGAATGTTTTATCGTACTAACTTGGAAGGGGTAAGTAAACTCATCCCTAATGGTTTCTGCACAGTATCGCACCGGAACGCTAAATCGCTTGGCGATGCATCCCTGCTGGTAAGGTATATAATTTTATCTTAAATAATGTAGTTAGAGCATTTTACTGAAAGAAGACTTCATAAAAATTACCCTAGTGAATAAGCCGATCAGTATGATAAAACTATTGTACTGGTATTTTTCTCTGAACGGGTTAGAATTCCGGTTCAATCAGGCGATAACTTAAAATTCATGAAATCAAAATGTTAAAATTTTATGCAGTTTAAATTGTTTTTGAAACTAAAATGAATTAGTCTTCTTTCAATAAAATACTCCATCTACAACATTTAAGGCTACTTTTTATCCGTATTCCCAGGATTTAATCCTGTGGAACTAAGCTGTGAGCTTTTCTATAGCTATCAAATATAGTTTGGTCTCGCGGGATAAGCTAAAAATCCTAATCCGGAAACGCATGCACCGCTGGCAAAACCTAGATTTACTATAATAATTAATTTTTAATAGTAATAATTCATTCATTTTCTCTCTTAAATATTTAATTACTAAAAACAAACTACATCGATAATATTTCCATATCGATAAATAGCTAGAGCAGCCCTTCTGATCAGCTGACTGGTGCCTATCTGTGATTGGCTGATAGCTGTGATTGGCTATTTTTGATGCTACAGAAGATGGCGAAAATACCCAGCCGAAAAGACTCACTACTTTATGTCCATTACCTCTTTACTCTTTAGTCATAGGTATTGGTCTATGATTGCATTAATTTTGTTTTTTTTTTTTATTATTTATAAATAATGTTATAAATAATGACAGTAATAATAAAATTTTAAAAATGTTTGTATTAGCAGAAATGAAAGATGTTATTCGTGTTTTACCGGAACATTTTCATCAAAGTCTAACAGAATCCATTACAACCTTGCTAAACAGGAAACTGGCTAATAAGGTGAAATTTATAACCTACGTATTACTTGTTACGATAAATATTAAGTAAAGTCTACTTCTTTAGTCCAAAATTACAGCATGCTAACACTCTAATGGTGAGCAGGTTCAACTGTGGATCTTGGGTTAATAACAACTTTCCAGCAATGATTCTCTCTTTAACCTGGAGTTGAGAAATTGGTTTTTATGTTCATAAATATTGTTCCAGGTGGTTCTCAATGTAGGCTTATGTATAGCACTATTTGATATAACATGCATCGGTCACTCATACATATTTCCCGGAGATGGCTCATCACATACCGAAGTTAAATTCAGATATATAGTTTTTAGGCCTTTAGTAGAAGAAATTCTAATAGGAAAAATTAGGAGTTGTAGCAGAGAAGGAGTTCATGGTAAGTTTGTTTCAGAAATTTCATAAAATTTTTATACTAATAGTACTAAGGTGATTAAGATGACAGCCTCATCTAGTCCCAGGTACATAACTCTGCTTTAAGAGTTATACATATAAGGTGATCTGCATGCCTGCAAGTTGCCAATGGGCCTATTTGGACGCACGTAACGGTGTCCCCAGTAATGCTGTTAGATGGGCCAGTAATACTTAAAAGTTTTATATTTTTAATAAAGCTAGAAAACTAGTGAGCTGTAACTTAATATAAAAGGAAAAATATATAATATTTACTGGAAATGTATGTAATTTATTTTGAAGATAATAAGTTCTTTAACCACAATTATTATTTTTGATACTTTGAAAATTTTTTTTAGATAAAGTTTCTTTTCTATGATAGCAAGGAACTGTGACATTACCAGATGACATTGTAACCAGATAGCCAAGTGTTAATAATCTCCCCAAATGTTGATGATGTTGGACAAAAGCTTGGCACCAGTTACAGCTCCCTAGTGAGTAGCTATTTTAACATTTAAGGTAAGCATCCACCTATCGACATCGCACGCATCGCACACATCGCATCATACGGCTCGTAGTATTCTTTGTATAGAAAGTCATACAAGTGTGTCCACTAATCCGCATCGTACGGATCGCATTTTTTCATACAATACGTAAAATGCGATGTGTCCGATGCGTACGATGCCGATAGGTGGAAGCTTACCTTTAAGGCCTGTTTAGACAGTGCCAATTTCTTGTAGAAACAAGATCAATAGTTGTTCCCCCTATATAAGTATTGTATGTAACTTTATGTACATGATTTTGACTTTGTTGTTGAATTGAATATTGGATGATGCAACTTATATAAAGACATTGGGCACAGAAATGTATGATAATATCATTGTTTGTATTTTTTTTATAAACTATTATTTAAAAATAAAACATGCTTTCTTGAACAAAGGTAATTTTGAGCACAGATCTATAAACTAGGTTTGGCCTTGGGCTGATAAAATTTTATTTTGTAAATATTTTATTATTGAGTTCTTATTGCTTAAAAAATATAATGTTATTTACAGTAACAATGGGGTTCTTTGATGATATTCTAATACCTGTGAATGCACTGCAACATCCGTCCAGGTTTGACGAGACAGATCAAGCGTGGGTATGGGAGTACCCAAAAGAAGATGGTGAAAAACACGATTTATTTATGGATTCAGGTAATTTTTTAATGGAAATTAAAACAAAGGTAACATACCATAAACTCAACTAGTAGTTTTTCTACTCACTTATTTTTTTTTTAATATTTCTATATATGCAACTAGCTTTTGCCCACGATTAGGTAGGCCGCGTGTTTTTCGGTTTTTTATATCATATCTCGTCCCTGTTTCTAACTTTTCCCAAACTATTTTAATTTAAAAGTAAGACTGCTGCATAAAGTGCAGATAACAGCACGGTTGACGCTTTAAATAAGGGTCAGGCACAGCTTTGCCGTCACAAACACCATGTGGCACCAACTTCAAAAACTCAGTAGGTATTTATTTATTAGGAAATTATTTTGTGCTTTTTAGTGGGTTTATTTTTGAAGTCGGTTCCCTTTTTAGGGTTCCATACCAATTTGGTAAAAATGGAACCCTTATGGTGAGACTTTCTCTGTCCGTCCGTCCGTCCGTCTGTCACACTCGATTATTTCAGTAACTATTCAAGCTATCGACCTGAAATTTAGAATAGTTATAGATAATAGTGACGCGACGTTATAGCAATAGTAAAAATTGGAAAATTGTTTTTATTTTTATTTAAAAAGGGGGAAAAACCGGGTCGTCAAAATTTCAAAATGAGATAACAATATTGAGTGGGGTATCATATAAAAGGGCGTTACTTGTGTATTCTAAATCCGATTTTTATTTATTTTTATGTCTCATACTTTTTGATTTATTGGGCAAACTGTCGAAAAAAATACCGTTCCCCCCCTTATCTCCGAAGTTTTGAAAAATCGAAGCTAACGTATATTTTACAGGAAAAATAAAATCAACTCTCTAACTATTATACTTTTTTTGATAATAACAATAAACCGCCAAAAACAAAGTTACGTTTGCGGTTCGCCAACAAAAGTACCTATATATGTAAATTATACTCGTAAATTCATGTTTATTCAATTATTTATATTATTTTATCAACGTAATAAAATTTCCTCATCAAGGTTAAATAAAACCTTAATGTAGCTTCATGTTTTCAGGTGAATCAATTAGGTTTAGGGTGACAAGTGAGGCGTTTGAAGAGAGTTTGCCCACCGGCCCCCCCGGAGCGGACTGCCCAGCGCAAACCGTCGCTCCGTACAGACTCGTGGGGGGTATCAACGAACCCGGCCTCGGCCTGCTGACCTGGTGGGAGACGCCGGAGCAGGACGACGACGATGGCGATGAAAACGAGGACCACGAAAATGATGAATAAATTCTTAATTTTATTTGGCCCTACTTTTTTCTTCCTTTCTCTCTTCTGATTTATAAGATGCATTCAGAGAAGTCTTTTATTTATAGTTGGTTATTATTAGATATTTCAATCCACGAAGACGAAATTCTGTCAAAATCGCTTGTTAAAGCTATTCCAATAAGTTATTCCCTGGGGCCGTACCACCAACTCTTATAGCAGTATTATTGTAATATTGTTTTGACATTTTCATACAGTGCCAGTATGAAAAATTTAAAATAACATTACAATAATAATGCTATAAGAGATGGTGGTACGGCCCCAGGGTCTGTGTTTCATTCGATTCGTATGGAGTTTGAAATGAAATGAAAATGAAATTAAATGAAATGAAAAAGTTTATTGGTAATGCACATTAGGTACCTACATATGAACAGGAGAGAAAAAAAAAGAAAAGGAAGAACAATGTGCACTCCCAAATGTGCACTGTGATGTGTGTGTGTGTGTGTGTGTGTGTGTGTGTGTGTGTGTGTGTGTGTGTGTGTGTCAAATGTGTCCAAATGTGTGTGTGTGAGTTTGACAGGGTGTGGCGCACAGACCAGGGGAATTACTTTATATGGTGTGGAGCGCCATCGCGGATTGAAATATCTATAATTAATTACTCATATTATTATTCTTAATGGCTACATGGCCTAAGGTGCTGGAGTGGCGACCCCTTACGGGAAAGCGCATTGTTGGCAGGCCTCCGGCTAGGTGGACTGACGACAAGCAAGTCGCGGAGAGTCACTGCGCAGTTGGCGCAGGACCGTGCGGGCTGGAAATCGTTGCAGGAGGCCTTTGACCAGCTGTGGCCTGTGGACGTCCGTCGGCTGAAACCATTTAACGAATGAATGGGCTACATTACATTTTAGCTGTGGCTGCATATTAGTACCATAACATACTCGGCTGCATCATCACTTACCATCAGGTGAGATCGCAGTCAAGAAGGTACTAACTTGTAGCGTAGTAAAGTTTTTTTACAGCCCGTTGTGGTGTGCAAAAGCGTGTAATATTTCGCCATCCATGTCTATTGTTGCGCTGGCTTTCCAATTTTGAATGTCGATTAGTTTTGCGTCCTCGACCTCTACAACAATCAACATCCAACCATCGAAGCTTTAGTCGAAAAACACTTGAGTACCTACGTCTGGAGACTGGAAACTGCATATCGTCCACTAGGATCTCCAAGTCTCATCCTCCAAGCGATTCCCGTGACCCCCATTAATCAGGACCCCTTAGCCCCCACCTCGAAAAGAGAGAGGTTATAAGTTTAACCTATCTGTCGGTGATATCGTAGCTCCCAAACGGATGAACCGATTTTTATTTAGTTTTTTTTTTTGGGATAAAAGTATGGGATACTAATTACTAAACCATGCTTACGGCCTACAATCATCGTGCATTGTGTCGTCTATACTCGATTACCACTATTAGAACTTATTAGTTTTGGTGCGCCTGTGTGGAAATATTGTAGGTATGGTTGAAGAACCTCCGCACTTGGCCTATTTTTTACTGGTAATTGTATGTATTAAGAAAAATAAAACCACTAATTTACTTTGCCACAAACAATTATATATTTTTTTGTATTTTTAAGTATTTTATCTAACATCAATAACATACTGAATATAATATAGACACTAATTTGATTTGCCACAAAAGAATACAATACCTATAGGTAGGTACTTATTTATTTATGTATTTTTAAGTATGGAATACATAGACAATACAAGAATACCTTTATTTACTCATAGTATAATGGATATTTCTAAATCAAAATAAATGTTTAAGCTCAAAACAACAGCCTTCAAGTACCTATCACATTGGATCACCTCAGGACACAAGTCCACGCTTGTACTGCATACCTACATCAAAGTTTTTTTGACTCATTACATAATTAGGTAGATAAAATTCTTATAAAATCAATAAAAACTTGCAAATTAACCTAAAAAATTATACAAAAAAAGTTCCAATAACATTGGTATAATAACTTACAAGTACTAGCATAATTTTATATTGGGTCTTAAACGCTAATTTAGTTTAGTAGAAAATAAGAAGTAGTACAAAATACGCTAATTTAGTTCAGAGATTTTCAGGACCATAGACAAAACTAAGTTTGAAAGTATAATCTGATGTAATTTTTTTTCTTTGGTTAGGGACCAGAGGGCTGGGATGTGCGCTATGAGAAAATTTTGTCGATGTCTTATCTCTAGCTATTTTTATGAATTAGAGTTTAGACAGACACCCAAAACAGATGAAACAGTTCACCTCCCTAGGATAATACTGTATTAGGAACTGAAATAATGTATTTTTTTTAGTCAACTGTCTCAAACACATGTTTACATGGTTTAAGTTGAGTCATAATTCCTTAATTCACCAACCATTTCTACAATCCTAGCATTCACTTCACTGAATTAAAAAAAAAAAATAATAACATAAATACACTAAAAAAATAATAATCACATAGTACGCGCCCCCTGCGCTAAACAGAGCCCACAAAAGGTAATTGTTTCAAACATTTGTGCCCATTCTAAGATCGATTAATTCATTTTTTATTAATACTAAGTAATACAATACATACAACAACAAATATTTAGTTTTACTAAATCAATAAAATTCTATCATTACTTGACAGCACATAGCTTTATTTTATAACAAAGCACCTAAAAGTAAGTAAAATTTGTATAACTGATCAGCCAAACGTTTTGGTATTTAGGGGTATGAAGAATAGATTACGATTTACGACCTATTCTGTCCTACGAATATAAACAAAAATTCCATTAAAATCGGACAAGCCGTTTCGGATGGGTTTGATTACGAACACGAGAATTTTATGCATAAAAAGAGGAATAAAATATTAGGATTACAATTACATTTACTTAAGTATTCTATTTTATTTAATAATAGGCGTCCGACTTGCCAGACGATTTGACTCTCTCATAAATACCTATTACTTATAATCTTTTATGGTCGAAGATAATTTTGTTGTGAAGGCCGAACTAAAAAATTGAGGGAATGTCAGGGTTATTCTCATACGTTTCGGTACATAAAAACTTTGTTCGAAAGTGTCCATTAAAGAAAATTATCAAATAAGTCCGTGAATTCCCTACCAATGAAATCGCTTGGTTTGCATAAGTTATAAAATCAAATTAAAATCAAGCGATCCTATTGGTACATTGGACAATGGACAAGCAGCCTAACCATTACGAAATAAATAGCAACACGGTCTGACAAGAAATATGCCCGAAAGCTTACATTTAATATTAACTATCATAATTAGGTATGTAGTTCAAAATCCGAATAAATTAGTAATTATAATACCTACTTCTTAAATACCTACGTACCTACGTACTTCATGGTATATATGAATTATGAATAATTTTATAACATTAATTACATTTAATGTAACTTTGAAAATAAATTGCGGTTAAAAAAAAACTATATAACTATCGCAATGTAGTTGTTCTAAAATACACGCATCATAGAGAGCCTAATGTAAATCCATTGTACCAGAGAATAGAATTACCTTACTCTTAATTATTTAAAATTAAGTGTAGTAAATACATTCAAGGATTGAAGATGTGCCTAGCAGAATTTATACACGTAAATTAACGTGAATCTTTCAGAGCTATCATTATTTCAATAGTACCTATTTCCTTCCAAGTCTTTAAAGATTTTAACTAAAATTGCTAGTTAATGTGATTAATTCTGTGTCAATTATCACTTTATCTAAATTGAGTAGACATTATAAACAATAGTTAGATAATATCTATCATATCCGGATTTGTTGCTTTGTCTTTAACGGATACATTGATAATTTCTTTAAACACAGTCTGAGGAATTGTATCTGCTATTATGTGAGTGCATTTGCGCTCGGAATAGTTTTCTTAACAAACATAAACTATACTAAAACTAAACAACTTAGAAATATCACAACACAACGAATAACCAATATGTATGCAAGTCAAATGACATGCCTAAAAATGCATGTAGATTCAAGTGGCAAGATTTATTTTGGTTTTAAATACACTTTTCACTATTATAAACAAGAAGTTCTGCTTCCATTTTAAAACATATATCATATCAATGATTAAGTATATTTTTTGTAAGTAGGTATGACACAATATTTAAAGATCTAAGTAGTTTCAAACCAGATCTGAATATTGAGAGACTATGACACAACTAGACGACATAAAAATATTAATTGCAGTGTTCTATGAACTTCGCATCCTTAAAACTTACAGTGCGTTTCCTTTCTAGATGAATTAATTTTGTGCTATACTTTAACTTTTTTGTTCCACCTTAAATTAAAACATACATTTATCATTTGGCAAAACACATATTTTTTTTTCGTTATCTATGCCACCTTAAATTGTGTAAACATACACATACATTTTTTTTCGTTATCAAACAAGTTGCAAGCAACATGTTTTATTCGGAGAGGTCGAAGGATACATCAGGAATGATACAAACACCAACTATGTTTAGCGCTCCATGGAACGTGGAGGGGACAGAATGCGCCTTCAATCTGTGCGTGATAATAATACGCACACGCAAGCATGCGACCCGCTTACCCTCATTATACAAGACTGACCTCTATAATACGCGTTGGATAAATGATCCATACAATTGACAGTTCCTTTTTTGTGCTAATTTAAAGCGCCTCCCTCGAGTTCCCCGGTACTAAAACTGACATTTTTAATTGAATGACCGTAGTGTTGAGTGTCATTCTATTTTTGTACCATGGACGCTCACGCCAGCTTTCGCAACAATCAGCGCCAAAATGGCGGAAATCAAGTGTCTTCATTTTTACGTTGACAGACCGAAAAGCCTCCCTTGGAGTTCCCCGGTGCTACTATCAATCTACAATCTGCTACAATCAGCGGCAAAATGGCGGTGCTAAAACTGACATTTTTAATTGAAAGACCGTAGTTTTAGTGTCATTTTAGTTTAGTACCATGGACAGCGCCAAAATGGCGAAAATCAAGTGTCCAACGTACCTATATTATAGAGGTCCGTGGCAATAAGGGTCACCGTTAAACATACCTGCCGCGTCGTATACGAGTAAGATTAAGCTGCGCGGCTCGCGAGCCACTTTACATGAAGGTGTAGAGCAGCGGCGAGTCGGAGAAGTGGTGCTGGTTGTGGATGTGCGCGATGAGGCGGCCGTCCAGCAGGTGGCGCGCGTACTGCACGGCCTCGCGCTCGTCCGCCGCCAGCCCGCACTGCACCAGCCAGCGCACCAGGCTCGAGCCGCGGAACACGTTGCGGTACGTGCGCATGCGCCACCTGCGCACCACGTCATTGGCTCACACTCTAATAGCTTATGTCTTGCAGCTAATTTAATACTTGGAACAGTGGTTGCAAGATTTGATGGCTAAGAATTTTTTTTACACTTTACAAGTTAGTACTTAGATCTCACGTGATGGTGATGCAGCCGAAGATGTTATCGTACTAACTTGTAAGGGGTAAGTAAACTCACCCTAACAGTTTCTACACGGCATCGCATCGGACCGCTTACGGCCATTCCCAATATCCTATCTATCCACGGTTTCCCTTACTATAGAGATAGAAATCTGACATAGCTTGTATGGAGCTTATGTCAAATTGATATCTCTAGTAGGGCAAATAGAAGATAGATAGGTTATTAATTTCGGCCGTTAATCGCTTGGCAGTGCATCTTTAGTGGTAGGATGGTAAATAGCCACGGCAGAAGCCTCCCATCAAACCAGACCTGAGTCAATTTAGAAATTATAAAATTCCAAAGTGAATCGATCCCGCAACCTCCCACTCGTATCCGAGCGCGTGCCCCTGTGCCAGGGAGGTCGTCAATATGCCTTAATATTACGAGCTGATAGGCTTAGTTACGATTGACGACAATCATAACTGATGGAAAGCAATGATGCGATTGGATCGAGCTTGCTGAGAAATTGTACTTGTCTGAAAACACGGAGGCTGGAAGAGCGTTCAACACCTTACTGGTTAGTACCAGAAACGTGAAAAAAAAATGTGGGACCACAGTCGAAAATATACCTGGTATCCTTCGCAATGGCTGCCTTGCAACGTTCCAGATGGTGAGTGATGAACTGATCGCAGACATGCTTCGTTTCAAAACTGAGATCCTCGATCGCCGGCAGCACAACAGTGTCAGCTCCGTACCTAAAAGAAATAAAAAGCTATAAACTTTGTCAAGAACTCCGTGCCTGTTGCAGAAATATAATAGACTTTGTTTTGGCGTTTACGACAGACCATAGAAAATAACTCGAAACAAAACTGAATGCAATTTTATTGAAAAGAACTGAGATAACTTTCATAAAAAGAGCTGGCGACACTGATATCTATAGAATTGGTGATCTTTGACCCAGCGGCCCGTGACTGAGCAAATGTTTGATTTAGAGAATGGTATTGTAACTAAAAATATCATATTAAAAAGAAATAGAGCTTTTGTATCATTCTATCATTTCAAAATACCTACAATATTAAGTATAAGTTACATTTTCTAAAAGTACTTTAATCCAATGCAATTTACATAATGCAATTTGGATAATCAAATCGGTCAGACTCATAATTACTAACTTGAATTGATACATCGTGAGTATCGAGTAGCGAGTCGTATGGTTCAACACAAGTCTCGTCGCGATGACATAAATGCCAAAATGGGCCTATTATACTTTTACAACTTTAGTATTTCCACTGAACTGGGTTTCCACTGAAATGCAAATCAAAACTAGCCCGTGCCGCGTCATATCAAGAAAACAATAGTGTCGTTTTCACCCCGTTTTCTGATTTTCGATGTACCAGTCAAATGAGAATAACAGACGAGAACAGACTGGATCGAGTGCCTAGATCCAGCATTGCTAATTAGGTGAGTTTTTTGGGATATCAAATATTTAAAATTCAATACCGTATCAACCAAGTATATCTCTTAAATATTAACCATTACGAATAAAAAGCATGGATCATCTCAAAGCCTGTCTCTCTCGAGTGGTGCAAAAACTGGACAATAAAAGTCGTAGTCTTTCGTCGTTTCAGCCGATGGACGTCCACTGCAAAACAAAGACCTCCTGAAAGGACCGCCAAGTACCCACGATCTTGTGCCGCCTGAAGCCATCCTCGCGACTCTTTATTTCGCCTAATAGGTGATCTGCCAACACTACGCTTTTAGGTCTGTGGCCGCCAGGCGCCATTCCAGCAGCTTGGATCCATAACTTTATCGTTCGAGCAATGTGCCCAGTCCATTACCACTTCAGTTTTGCAACACGTTGAGCTATGCCAATCACATTGGTTCTTTTGCGGATCTCCTCATTTCTGATTCGACCGCGCAACGATACTATCGCCATCGCTCGCTGTATACCTGCGTAAAAGTATACCAAGTGAACTTTTAATGTTCGCACCACAATGAAATATGTATCTTACCATTTCTTCCTCAGGTATCGGTAAGCGGGTATAAATATTTCCTCAGCATCCAATCCGAACAGAACGAACATGATCAACCCTTGTCCATAGAAGGCGGCCGTGTGGAGGTATTCTATTTCAATGAACACTCCAGTTCGATCTTTTTGCATTATCTTCCACATAGAGTAGGTGATATCCTGTAAAAAAAAAACATTTAACAAGGCGAACTAACGGGTACGCCGTCCGGTCCACGAAATTCAATTTTTATTTGGTTTTACGCAGTTTTAAGCTAATAAGACAATTGGTTTATGGCAGCTCGTTCAAGTAGGGACCAGTCTCGGCTGTGGCCTGTGGGGCAGCGCAACTTACCAAGAACATCGTGAGACTGTTAGCGATGATGAGTATGGTGTGTCTGAGCATTTGTCCTCCGCGGCCGCGACTCTGCTCCAGCGGCAGCAGGCCCAGCTCGTTAGCGGCTTCCTCCAGCTCGTTCAAGTAGGGACAAGTCTCGGCTGTGGGGCAGCGCAACTTACCAAGAACATCGTGAGACTGTTAGCGATGATGAGTATGGTGTGTCTGAGCATTTGTCCTCCGCGGCCGCGACTCTGTTCCAGCGGCAGCAGGCCCAGCTCGTTAGCGGCTTCCTCCAGCTCGTTCAAGTAGGGACAAGTCTCGGCTGTGGGGCAGCGCAACTTACCAAGAACATCGTGAGACTGTTAGCGATGATGAGTATGGTGTGTCTGAGCATTTGTCCTTCGCGGCCGCGACTCTGTTCCAGCGGCAGCAGGCCCAGCTCGTTAGCGGCTTCCTCCAGCTCGTTCAAGTAGGGACAAGTCTCGGCTGTGGGGCAGCGCAACTTACCAAGAACATCGTGAGACTGTTAGTGATGATGAGTATGGTGTGTCTGAGCATTTGTCCTCCGCGGCCGCGACTCTGTTCCAGCGGCAGCAGGCCCAGCTCGTTAGCGGCTTCCTCCAGCTCGTTCAAGTAGGGACAAGTCTCTTTGGGGCAGCGCAACTTACCAAGAACATCGTGAGACTGTTAGCGATGATGAGTATGGTGTGTCTGAGCATTTGTCCTCCGCGGCCGCGACTCTGTTCCAGCGGCAGCAGGCCCAGCTCGTTAGCGGCTTCCTCCAGCTCGTTCAAGTAGGGACAAGTCTCGGCTGTGGGGCAGCGCAACTTACCAAGAACATCGTGAGACTGTTAGCGATGATGAGTATGGTGTGTCTGAGCATTTGTCCTCCGCGGCCGCGACTCTGTTCCAGCGGCAGCAGGCCCAGCTCGTTAGCGGCTTCCTCCAGCTCGTTCAAGTAGGGACAAGTCTCGGCTGTGGGGCAGCGCAACTTACCAAGAACATCGTGAGACTGTTAGCGATGATGAGTATGGTGTGTCTGAGCATTTGTCCTCCGCGGCCGCGACTCTGTTCCAGCGGCAGCAGGCCCAGCTCGTTAGCGGCTTCCTCCAGCTCGTTCAAGTAGGGACAAGTCTCGGCTGTGGGGCAGCGCAACTTACCAAGAACATCGTGAGACTGTTAGCGATGATGAGTATGGTGTGTCTGAGCATTTGTCCTCCGCGGCCGCGACTCTGTTCCAGCGGCAGCAGGCCCAGCTCGTTAGCGGCTTCCTCCAGCTCGTTCAAGTAGGGACAAGTCTCGGCTGTAGGGCAGCGCAACTTTTCTGATGGTGGACACTCGCACCTCCTAAGAAAGTTGCGACAATATTGAAAAAACATTTATAACTCAACCGTCCTTTTTAGATATCACTAGAAAAAACATTGCTTGCTTACATGTTTGCTGTTTTGGTATACATGTTGACTGCAGAACTTAAAAATAATTGTGCTGAATTTTCCACAGATACATGGACGACTTAAATTATGGACATAATCATCAACAATGCTTTCATGGGAAAAAATTTCGCTCTGTAAGACATAGGTAGCTTTTTCAATCAAAAAGATACGATTTTAGTCAGTATCCATTAGGGATGTTGATTATTCGCATTCGCTTATGCGAATGATTCGCATCATTTTAAACATTAGCTTTTGCTCGCTGATTTATTCGCTGAGTATTCGCTCGACGATTGCGCATATTTTGAGCATATTTTTAACATAGTCAAGTTTAAGGGGGATGGGTACTTTTCGGGCAAGAAAATTCAAATTTTATTTATTTTTTCGCTTATAGTTCTCTAATTATACATCGAAGGCTTATGGAAATGCGGAAATTTTTGCGGGCACAACATTTATGCATCTACGTGTTTTTAAGAGGTGAGTGGGTATTTTAAAGCAAAGTTTCTATTAAAAACATGTAGATGCATAAATATTATGCCCGCAAAATTCATTGCCATAAACCTACAATGTGTAGTAAGTTTAATATTTGCGAAAAACTAAATAAAATAAGAATTTCGTGGGCTGGTAGGGCCGAAACATCTTAAATACATACTTACAGATTGTTACCATGCTCAATACCATTGTTCAAAGAGCAATTGTTACAATTGGGATCGTTGCTGCAACAATTGCCATTCATGTTCGGGGAAGGAGTTGTCGTTATGGTTCCATAACAGCCTGCAAAAGTCATTGATACTTTAGAAAAACTTTACGGAACCAATTTTATTTCAATTTAATAAATGTTAAATTAAATTAATAAGCAGTAATGTTGCAGTACTATTTTGATATTTTCATACGTTTGTATGGTGGTACGGCCCCTGAATGAAATGAATTCAATAAACTTATCAGAAGTTGAAAACTCTATCAATTGAATTTTTCAATCGCCAGAGATCTGAGGAATAAAGAACATGGGCAGAAATGTACACAAATAAAGTTTAGCGTCTAGATGTAATATTTATTACAAGACGATTCTAATAAATAACAGAATTTTTTCAAGGTATCACCAGTTATTGTAAAGGACGGGTCAAAAAATAAAATACCTATTTAAAGAAATTCAATTGATTGCTGATAGGTTCCGTTTCCACATTCCTGACTGCTAGTGTTGCCGGATGCCAAACTTTTCCACTTTTATGCTCCATCTTTTTGACGATCAGTCCACTTTAATACGAGAACAACATGTAACAGACTATACTAAAGAAAAACCTATTTTCAAGTACTACGTTAATTCTTAGATCAGACTGTAGAATACAAGACAATAATAACTGTGTCAAAATTCAAATTCAAAATTCAAAAATTGTATTCTTTCACATAGGCCTAACTTACAGGCTCTTGCGAAACGTTAAGACTCTACCGCCTCGTTCGGGAAGTAGCACTGCACCGAGAAGAACGGGCAAGAAACTCGGCACTTGCTTTTTTTTAAAAATAATATATATAAATGTCGATTTCAATCGTTCTTTTTTTGCATTTTATTTTACTCGAATATATTTACATAAAAAGATTAAATTAGTTTAGGGGTTTCCATTGCGTTGGAGTAAAACTGAATATTATTTTTCCGTGTGAGCCAGCCTCACTCAAATAAACTGTTTGAATATTTGTGATTTTGTAATTCAATATTAATTTATTAACTCAATTAGATTTTTCTTTCAGTCGATTGGAGTTTTTTAATTTCGGCATCTCGCAACATTGTCCGATAGCTACGCCTACATGATGGCTACATGGTCTCAACTGTCGACAGTGACAAATTCTGGGACAAGTGACAAGTATTTATCAAAGAGTATACAGTGTATTGTCTATGCTCTCAGATGCTTCATGGCGGAGGTCGCAGTTGTTATAATACTCAGATACAATATTTTGAAAATAAATATTAATTTTTCTCCACTTTTTTGTAAGAAAAATCTTTTAGCATTGAGTTCAGGCTTGCAGGCCCAACCAAAAAAATATTTTTTCATTTATAGTTGCAATAGCGTAACGTGAGCGAAAGCGATGTATGGGCCCGCACCATTGTTCTTTGAAACATATGCCATAGAAAACCTGTCAAAACGTCATATTTATTATTCAGTTACGGTTATCTGGCGATTGAAAAATTGCCCCTTAATTAAATTTAATAATAATTGAATTAATATCGGCAATACAACAATCAAATTCTTTGTTTGACAACGTAAAATGGTAAAACGGATGTTATAATGAGACAATGCAAATAATTTTACCTGGATCTTCCATACCTTTGAAAGCATAAGTAGAAAACAATATTTTTAATAAAAAGGAGAATGCCGATTCTTGTATGAAAATTGGGCTATACCTTGCGTCTTAACCAAATCATAGGTAAAACATTAGAAATATTCTCAATATTATGTAAAAAAAGATTAGTAAGATATTAACAGGGAAATTGTAATAATCTGATTTTCTAAGTGGTTAATATTCTAAGTTTTATAAGTGGCATGGCAGTTCCACATGTTTCGAAACGTTTAATTACTTTTTTTTATAATACTTTTGAACCCCTTTTCACATTTCACTAACATAAATATATGCAATATTAAAATTTGAAAGAAGATTCTTCATGCATACAAGCTTGAGACGCAGAGTGACGCAAATCTAGCCCATTTTCTGGCATTCTCCTTTGAGTTTGGATGTTGTAACTCTTTTACGCCGTAACTACTGAACCGTAACGGTATAGATATAGCTCATAACCAGGGATTAACACATAGGCTACTAAATTATTAAATCCCGTAAAACTGCACGGAATTTGCGAAAACCTAAAATTCACGCGGGCAGAGCCGCGGGTAACAGCTACTTAGAAAAATAAATATTTCAAAAGTAAAGTTTGACAGCAACGATTGTTAAATTTATTCCTGTCGAAAATATATCGCAAAATATAGGGGGCCGTGCAATCATTAGGTACACAATTACCATAGTTGGATATTGACTGAGTATGGGAGTTCGGCTCGGCGTTCTCTACGAGGCTGGACGTCTCATTGGGTGAAGGGTCGACTAACATATCAGCAGCTGACCTCGGGAACAGGGTACTGATCAGACGGATCCTCGCGTACCATATCAGACATACAGTAGTCACTGCGAAAAAACAGAATCAAGTAATTAGTCAAGCACCTTTGTAGTAGAATTTAAATATTTTATATTATTATTTATTTAATATTTCAAAGACACAAATTATTTCTTTTTACTACAGACAGCCACTATAAATAGACGTAATTTTTATAAATTTTGAAAACATACAAAAACTGTCTGCCTCACAACATTTTTTTGTTTGCTTATATTCTACACTTTGCGGTGAGGTACTCTTCATCCGATTGGTAGAATTAGAAACTCCAGCCAAATTTCTCCGAGTGCGACAATTTCGATACCTATTTTAAATTAATAGCTGTTTCAACAATATACGATACTCACCAACAACCGATCCCAGCACCGGCCACAGCGTCGCCGCGAAACACGGCCCGCGACTCTGCAAGGTTCCCACGGTCTAATGGTACTCACAAAAAATGCTGAAGAGGAGCACGCTCAGTCGAATGGCGTCGGAGGCGTCCTCGTTGAAGGGGCCCGGGTATTTAGTGACGACCAGCACCGCCACCATGATGCCGGCCGCGGCGTACGAGACCGACCCCAGCACCGGCCACAGCGTCGCCGCGAAACACGGCCCGCGACTCTGATGAGTTCACACGGTCTAATGGTACTCACAAAAAATGCTGAAGAGGAGCACGCTCAGTCGAATGGAGTCGGAGGCGTCCTCGTTGAAGGGGCCCGGGTATTTAGTGACGACCAGCACCGCCACCATGATGCCGGCCGCGGCGTACGAGACCGACCCCAGCACCGGCCACAGCGTCGCCGCGAAACACGGCCCGCGACTCTGCAGGGTTCCCACGGTCTAATGGTACTCACAAAAAATGCTGAAGAGGAGCACGCTCAGTCGAATGGAGTCGGACGCGTCCTCGTTGAAGGGGCCCCGGTATTTAGTGACGACCAGCACCGCCACCATGATGCCGGCCGCGGCGTACGAGACCGACCCCAGCACCGGCCACAGCGTCGCCGCGAAACACGGCCCGCGACTCTGATGGGTTCACACGGTCTAATGGTACCTATACTCACAAAAAATGCTGAAGAGGAGCACGCTCAGTCGAATGGAGTCGGAGGCGTCCTCGTTGAAGGGGCCCGGGTATTTAGTGACGACCAGCACCGCCACCATGATGCCGGCCGCGGCGTACGAGACCGACCCCAGCACCGGCCACAGCGTCGCCGCGAAACACGGCCCGCGACTCTGATGGGTTCACACATTAAGGCCAATCAGCCATTGCTGCGTCGGAATGTCAAAGGTGCTGCGTACGATCAGTAGTACATAATATATGTGTTGGATTTTCGTTACATGTCGCATCATGTAATAATAATAAACCTCTGTATTCAGGCCTTCCGATGCTTTGAAAGCGAAAAAAATTGTAAGAAAATGAACTAAGTTATAGACCTGAGTGATCAACTTATCGAACAGATATGCTGTTCCCATACATTTTTAGTCTTCGAAGAGTATGACAATTTCTTTAAAGAGTGGAAAGTAGTACCACTATTTTTGATTTATGATTTGCTAAGCACTGCAGTGATACACATACGTGTGGACTTTCAGACTAGCTTCTTGATAATATTCACACCACTTTTGCATTTAATTTGTATGCAAATACAGAATACCCACCTCTAACAAAAGAACGCCAACAGAGAGCATGGAAGTCAACATGAAGCAAGAAAACGAGGTGAACAATCGCACAGTATCCAGAAATGTGTGGAACCACCTCCAATTAGTCGGCTGGGTAGGCCCCATCGCAATCACACTCAGCGCCAGGAATATCTGAAAGTATTATCATACCATAAGCATTAAGTAGGTCTCACCTTGGACAATGTTATGATACTTACAAGTACACAACGTGTAGATTACTTGCCCTAAGTAGGCGAAAGTCTAAAGTAGGGAACGATGCATAGATGCATGAAAAAATATCACTAGTTTAAGTGACATCCCCAAAAGAGCTGGTTCAATATCAATGAACTAGGAATATTGAAAATTATATGAGGTTTGTCGATATCACAGTTAGGCCCGGTTTACACCAAAATAGAATGGAGCGGAGCTGTTTTTGAGTAACCAATCAGATTTCTTCGTTTCGACATCTCCTCTCCTCTCAGTGTCAAAATGACAAAATCTGATTGTTTGGAAACCGGGCCTTAGGGTTGTTACATTTTTTTCTTTCTAAATGAAATAATATTTTTTGTTTTAAAAAAAATTGGGACTTCTTATCACGTCAATGTGTTTCTAGGATCAAGTTAAAAGGTTAGCTGCAGGCACACTTTACGAATTAACCTACATGTATTGTTGCTTTTCTGGTTCACAAATTGGAGACTAAACCATTTTTTATTTCTTTACAACGGTTAAGACTAGAGGCTTTCTTATCAGAGGAACCATTGTGAGAGGAATAGAGATATACTCGTAATTGTACCTGAGTTATGACAATGTTCGTCGTCAACCTATGCGGCATTCTCTTATACTTCTTGGTGACTGCGAAAGCAATCAACACCCACAGAGATGGGATCAGGGACGCTAAGGACAGGTCGAAGCGGAACTGCTGTATTTGGACCGCGTAGTCCATGTTGAGCGTCATCATTTGTGCTGAGAGGAACGTGATGGGCGCTGACACGAACGTGCATATCACCATAGAGAACGCCATCTGGAACAATCAGAATGACTGCTAAAGGCGAATAGACAAATTCACAGGACCTGGAAACCAAAAAAAATGTCGCCTGTGTACTGGTGTCAAAAATGTTAGTTTGAATTCTAATTTCTAAAGATTTTTGGTATGTTTTACATTATAATGAAATGAAATATCTTTATTTCACATAGGCCTAATAAATAATTATTATAATATATTATAATTTATAAAATGGCCGATAATTTTTAATACAATAGGCATAGAAAATCATATGTAAACATAACGATATTAAATTATCAATAGCCTTCGCGTCGCTGGTGCCCTCTGCGATGAGCTTTGCGTCAGAATCCCCATTCTCGTTTTAAACGACTAAGCCCACAGACCTATTCTCACATTATTCTTTGTGTGGTAACAACAATCGATTGATTTTGGACTATTCTAGTGCTTAATCTCTAAACAAATTTGACGCAACGAAAAATTGTGCTATCCTTTTCCAAAGGGAGAGATGTTATATAGAGCACAGGATAGCGCTCAACTGCGACTTTTTCGTAAAATTCGATTCGTAAAATGACGTTTCGTATTTTTCTAAACTCGTTGGAGTTAAACGAGTTAAGTTAAATATTATATAACCCTTCTTGCAGTCGGGTAAAAATAAGACAAGAGGCTTTCCAAACAAAGTTATTTTATGTAAAACGACTTGGATTATATATTTTATTTAGCTTATTTATGTAACTAAATGACATTTAGAAACTTCCCTTTACGAATCGAATCAAAAGTCAGAGTTGAGTATAGATTTGGACACGTCAAAAGTTTAGAGATTTTGTACAACAGAAATGGCACCATTGCCTACAAACATATATTAATTCAAAGTAGCAGTAGTATTAATTCAAATATTTCACTTCGCTAGTTCGCAAGCATTGGCTGAGCTATTTCGGAATGGAACTGGCAAATTTACCAAATCAATCTCCAGTTGGTACAGGTTGGAAAAGACAAACACAGCGGGCGCAGTTGGTATGGTGCCGTACAGGAAGGCGTAGGTCGACAGCTCCTGCGTCTCAGTGGCGTTAGCTCCCGGCTCCACCACACTGACACATTCTCTCATTATAACTGGCAGAATGACCCTGAGGAAATTTTTAATTTTTTACATAATCCTACTTTTATAAACGCGAAGGTTAGAAGTATGTATGGAAGGATGAAATAACACAAAACTAGGACTTTAGTCTCTGTTTTCTTAGTTAATAACCCAGTGCGAATTGCTTTTAACGCTACAGAATAAGCCCCCTGAAAATTTAAGTATGCATCAAAATTTCACAAACAGTGGGACTTGAACCCACATGTAATTAGTAATCACCCTGAACTCAGTCTTGTACTAAAAAATTGGTACTTACAATTTAACCATTATCAAGACACAGGGCAGCAAAAGTGCTGGCCCTCTCAATCTTGTTATTTGTCCGACCATTCTCAATCCTAACAGAAACAATGCCGATGCTGAGAAGGACTGAGCAAAAACCTGGGAAATATACAAAAAGTCTTGACTAGTCTAATTCGAAAAAAAAAAACAGCAAATGTGGTTTCATAATATCACTATTGTAAGTGAAACTTTTTTCGTTACTGAATGATTAAAAATACATTTAAAAGGGAAGTATTTAGTTATAGCAGCGCCGTCCCTTGATTCAACAGTTTATAAGTTGTGACAGTAAAAGTAACAAAAAAAGACAAAAAAATTAACATTCATGTGCCACATAAATTTTAGAGATGGCGCTATAAAAGCCTAGCAATAATACATACTGTATATAATATGCAAACTCTATACAATCAGTTTCAATATAGAGATAAAGATTTAAAAGACTGAATTTCAAATCAATGAATAGTTATGACATACAATGTTTCTTAGCTGAAATCATTACAGGGAAAAGTAATGTCTTTTTAAGGCGCACTTATTAAATTATTATCAATTATCAATAGTAATCAATTATCAATAAGAGTATTGATTAAACTTACATCTAACAATCCCTCAATGTAATCAGACAGTTGGTGTTTGAATGCAATATTCCCGAATATACCCAACACTGTCATAATCAGCACTGGATTCAAGATAATGCCTTTAGTCAACTGTAGCAACATCTTTAAGCTGCGAAGTCCGCTCGGGGAGACAGGCGCTCGCGCATTTTGTCGTTGTTTGTGAATCTCCATCAGTACAAATGCCAGGGGATTGAGAATCGCAAGAGATATGGGAGCCATTAAGTACAAATACAGAGTGTAATCAGGGTGGGTGTTTTCATATATTGCATTGACTGAAAATATGAATAAAATGATTAGAAGACGTTCAAAACATTTAATTAATTTCTATGTAATACAAGCCCCCTAACATAGGCTCAGGATATAATTTTATTCCACTGATATTTTTATTCTCTGACTGTTTGAAATTTCACATTGACATGCGTCCGCCTGCCTATGCAACATGCGCACATAGATATAATTCTCTCTACTTCTGTCGATCACTTTTCTCTATCTATATGAATTAAAAAAAAAAGATTCCGACGGATTGAGAACCTCCTCCTTTTTTTGAAGTCGGTTAAAAAGAGAAAAGAGAGCGACAAAAGTAGAGAGAATTACCTCTACGCGCGCATCCTAGCCCCACTGGTCAGAGTGTTTAGACTTTTGTTGTTTAAATTTCATATTGTAGTGAGGTTTTATCCCTGATATATAACCACGGGGGTTTTATTTCCACACATGCGCCCTTGCTCTAGGAGAGTGATAAAAACTCTAAATAAACAATATAAATGTAAAGTTTATGTATTTGTATTTTTGGATTTCACAATCGTGCTAACAAACATACAGACTTTCACATAATTATTAATTTTTAAATTTAACATTATTACTTACTTATAGGTAATCCCAATGCAAAATCATTACTTTGGGTACAAAATATTGCGTATATGCCTGCCTGTCCCAAATTCATAGGCTTCGTTATTGAAAGTGTGACAATAATGACTGAGAAAAATACAAGTCCTTTTGCAAGCAATATAGCCAGGAGGAATGACCAGTTGACGCTGCTGAAGTCTAGTCGTGCCAGTGAGAGGAATATTAGAGATGGTAGGGCAAAGTTGCCAACAAACGTGGCAATGCCTTTTGATTCCACTTTGGATACAACATTTAGTCTTCCAGCTATATACCTAAAACAAAATTAAGGAACTAAAAAACAATAATTAAAAAAAATCAAAAAATAACTGAATCCTACTCCTACTAATATTATAAACGCGAAAGTTTGTAATAATGTGTGGATGTATGTTTGTTACTCTTTCACGAAAAAACTAATGAATGGATTTTGATGAAACTTTACAACAATATAGCTTACACATCAGAATAACACATAAGCTATTATTTATAAAGATATAGTGTGAATTATCCAAAATAAGTAACGATAAGTGTCACGTAAATAGGAAAAAATTGCAATCTGCGACCTTTACTGACGTACGCCGCGAAAACCGATGGAGTTACACGTATATAATGTATAATGGAAATGTTTATCTTAAATAGTTCTACAAAAAAGCCCGCAATAGCATATATCCAACTCTTATGTGTAAGCCATTATCTCCAAAATAGTGCACCCCGAATGCCCGATAATAAGCGTTCCCGCGCGGCCGGGCGTCTGCGGGCGGGCGACTGCGGGCGGGACGGGAAAGAGGCATTTATGAATGCGCGAAAAAAAATGCTTACTACCATCATTATTACAATTTTCCATCACCATCATCATTTTTTGAAACCGCGGCGTGGCAATATAGCCTAAAGATAGATAGATAGCTCTGATGACATAACATCCACTAGAAAGGTTTTTTAAAAATCTCGAAATTCACGCGGGCGAAGCCGCGGGCAAAAGCTAGTATTACATATTTTATAGGTTTTTAAAGTTTGCCATCCCACAAATACAAGTAAAGCAGCAAGCTACAGCTATAAATACATAAATTATTTATTTGAATTAATATACTATAATTAAGCCCTATTAGAGATTTTTATAGGTTCATATGCATATGCATGCCCAGGTCAGATTCAATATTCAATAATTCACATAATTTTGCATTGCAATATCATACAAACAAGACATAATTTACAATTTACAAATGCTCTTAGGGGTAAACTCTGCAGAAATCCTATCACCGTCATAGTATTATTTATGACAACAAAATGGGTAAGGCATAAATTCAAAAAGTCATGGCATTCGCATGGGATGGGAAAAACATTAGTGGTAAAGGGTCTTCGTGACCACTTGATTCCCTATAATTTGTAACTATAAATGAGTAACAATTACAAATTATAATCAATAAAATCTGCAAAGAATAATGTCAGAGGTGGTATTAAATTTTCTCATGCACCAAAACTGAAATATTCTGGGAAAATAAAATAATGTTTCTTAAGAAACACTATCCTATTTTCTTTGTTTGTTGGCACTAGGAATTTGTTTTTCATATCTGGAATTTAATTGTGCATTTAATTGTGCAAAGGTTCTTTCTTTTCAATCCACATTTTAGCTTGTTTATTTGCCTAGAACTTTGAAATCCGGATGTTAATAACAAAATAATAATTGTAAGAGTTAATGTGGTCTATAAAAAATAAAATCTGGCTTTGAATCAGCTTGGTTTGGGATTGCTTACATCCATGGTCATTATAATATATTCATAGGTATCTCTTCATAATATATTCATAGGTATCTAATCAAGTGCTTGGTGTCCAAATAACAAAAAACTTTCCGCTTTATAAAGGAGATATTTCAAATTGGGCTAGGTCTTATTATATCATAAACAATAAAGAAAAATCAAGAGGTAGATAAGCAATGTAACTGTAAGACAGAACCTAAGCCTTATTTAATTGAATCTTTATAACCTACAGAAAAACGTAAATTATGTACTTCTTACCTTTAGTAATATAATAATCATAATACTAAAGGTAAGAAGTAAAAGATATGTTCCAAGATATGTATCTGATTAATTCTATAAATACATTATTTATGAATATTATTATTTGATGAGTATTTCTTACCCACACAAGATGATGGTAAAGCACTGGAATAAAGCAGGATAAAGGTGATCTGATACATTATCACCTAGTAGATGTTTACCAGCATCCATCTTAGTGACTCACTGCTGAAATGAATTTGTATAATGAATATTTAACATCTTTAACAACTTACACTCAAAAATGAAAAGTATAAATAAATTAAAACTTCATTGATGTAATTACTATTCAAATTTAGGATCTTTAAAAGTTAGTACCTACTTCCAAACGTTACTGGATCTCAAAGTTCCTACATAAAATACAAACCTCTACAAAATGACCGAATAAATCAATAATTTATTAGGTACGCAGCAATTTTATTTTCATACCAACTCGGTAATTTATACATTATTTATAGTATAAATACTAAATACTAACTGATTACTAATATGCATAAGTATGCACAGTCACATTATTTGGTGAAATTATAAAATATTAATTGCAAATAATACATACATTTACCAATTTTTTTGTTTTCAATTTCTCGTCGCCAGCAATATTTTCACCATATTTCACCGACAGGCGACCATTGATCAATGACCCATAGACGGGATAATCAATGACCATAGATAACTAACACTATAGCACACCATAGGGATAAAATCAATGACTACCATAGACATACCATAGATATATGGCATAGACTATAGGGATCAGTAGGGGACATGTAGGGGATCAGGGATACAGACGATGCAATAGGACGATGCCGACAATGATGTACGCTAAAATGAGACTTATTATTTCAAATTTGGAGTAGCTATTCTCTTACAAGCGGTAGCTAGCTAAAAGCGGTCCTAGGCGAGAACTATCCCTCTGGTACTGTGTCCTTGTCTAACATCTTGCCATCTCAACTAAAATATATTGGCTTTGGTAGAAATGGTAGAAAAACAAATACAATATGATTTACCAAAACGAACAATTCACAAACTTTGAAACTTATTTTATTATTTCTACAGTTTATATTATTATAATTTATATAAATAATAATTATTGCGTTGTACTTATTTAAAAAATTATTATACTCTACTTATTTATTAATATAGTAAAACTGAATCTCCGAAATGTATGTACGCGCATAGCTTCCGATCGACTGCTTTAAATCTTTGGCCAATACAGATACTTTGTTTTTAGGGTTTCGTACCCATAGGGTAAAAACGGGACCCTATTACTAAGACTTCGCCGTCCGTCTGTCCGTCTGCCTGGCATCAGGCTGTATACTTGAACCGTGATAGCTACAAACTCGAAATTTTCACAGACGATGTAAATATTTCTGTTGCCGCTATTACACAAAATACTAAAAAATAGAAAAAATATTTAAGGAAGCTCCCATACAACAAAGGTGATTTTTTGTTTTTTTTTTTTTTTTCAATTTGATGGGCAGGGCTGAGGGATACCTACTTGCAAATGAGTTAGCATGCGGTATTTAGCACAGTGTAATAGCAAGCTTGTGAAATTAGACCAATATACTCTATGAATTAGACTCTAGCACGCTAGCTCACACCATGAGCTCATCTAGCGCTCTGCAGATTGCATATAATATAATAGGGGTTGCGAATTTTTTTGCCTAATTAAAGGTAATAAAGACTGGATTCCAGAGAGTAAATAAACTTAAAAAAAAAAACAAACAGTTTGGCTGCCCTGTTCTATTTGCATTAATTTCCTTTTAGTGTTGCCAGTTTATAAATACTTCCCTATCTTTTGATTGCAGTTTATTGATTTTTTCTAGAAGCTACATTTTTTATGAGTAAATCGCGATTTTAGAAGTCGATTAAATCCAGATTATAATATAGCTTATCACTTCTCAGTATCTGCGATTGAAGTTTTGGCTTAAATCACAGCGTCGAACAAAATATTATATTTTTTTGAAAGTTTAATCTTAAAACTGCCAATAAATGCATAAATGATGCAATTATTTCTAATGCATATGATAGTTGTTATTACTTATTTGTAATTTGAATGTGCGGTAACACAGCAAGATATAAAATGCACTGTCGGGATTTTCGTGACATAAATGTGTGTCATCACTGTCATGACTCATGACTCATGAGTAAGTGTCAAGTGGTGACTATCATATTTTTAGACGTTAATATAATTTTGGGATAGATTGCACGAAAAATTAATAAGTGTCACAATGCGAGTGCCCCATTTCTATTTAACAAAAGTACCAATAATAACTTCTTCTTACCGCCAATACATTCTTAGAAGCGTATTTGTTGTTGTTGAAGACTTTTACTTTCACATTTAAGTGTTTTATATGGAGCATAAGTATAATTTATAACACAAATTTACAATTAATGTGTCTTACTATCTAAGGTTACAAACAAAGTTAGAACGCAGTGGCTTTTATATTTATTACACACGTAGTTTGAACGCGCAAATTATGCACTAAAATAGAACTTATATGTCTGAAATCTGCATATCCTTCGGAAGATTAAGTGATAGTTAGATACCTAATTGTCATGTTTCTATGCTCATTAGTCAATATTTCATTATTAAAATTTAATTTTAATATTTTTAATCGTATATTATTATTTCTAAGTACAAATTCTACTTTTATACACATTTATTAGTTTTTAAAATGTTTTTCTACTCTTTTTTGCCAGAATAAAGTTATTCAACGGGAACATAGCAAGGGAAAATTATAGCATGGATAATGGCAACTTTTTTCCCGTAGACAGAGAAGAGTTTTTTCCTCTTTTCTAGAGACTTCCAGTTCCGTTTCGTCCGTCGGCCATTTTTCATTATCGAGCTGTTCGTTCGCCGGGTCTGTGAGGTCGTACCTATCCAGTTAATGAAAATTAAATAATTTATTTCAAATTCTCTCATTAGAGAGGTGAGTTAATATTTTTTACCGTAATAAATGTTATTCATTAAATATCGAGTACAGATACTGATATTTTTATTGTGTTCAAATCAATATTCCAGATACCCACTCAAGCGTTTACGACCACGTAGGTAACCACCTACAACAAAACAACAAAGAAGCATAATGCAGTTTAATAGCTTCCACAATCAACATCCTATGTAAGTATTAAAAAAACCTCTAACGTAATTCCCAGTTAGTATTGTTCAGTTGAAATTTTCTGTACCGCATGAGCCATGAGCCTTCGGCGGCCATTTTGTGCACAGCTGATAATGGACGCGACAGAGTTCATTGCGAAAAATCAATACCTGCCTAATTGGCTATTACGAAATATACTTTTGAAATTCATCCATTCAGTCATCAGATAGACTAAATACATAGCACATATAAAGAAATATATGAAATATTTCTTTATATGTGCTTAGAATAGGCAAACGATTTTAGTTTGACCTCAAAATTTTGTACCTAGCTTGAAATAAGTGACAGGATTTGAAAGCAGACCTGCCCACTATTTGATGTACAGTAGCTATAGCTGTTATGTAATTATAATTACTATACTCACTAAATATATATTAGTGGGTTATACTAATATAATTTTACAAAATCAATTATGATATAAAATTATTTTGAGTCAATGAATTAGTTCTTTGCCCAACCCTATCAACTTTCAAATGATCCTTGAAATAGGTAGAATAGAATTGAATAGAAAAATTCTTTATTTCATATAGGCCTAGCATACAAAGGCTCCTATGACACGTCGTTTTGTTTACATGGTCACTTTAATGGTGATAACCATTCACGACTTAAAACTAAGTTTACGAGGGTTCCAAACGCGCCCTGCCGCTGAGAAGAAGCCCACAACAAACTCAGCCGGGTATTTTTTTTATGTTATCACCATTTAACAACAAGTAGTATAAATAGTAAACACTAAATAGGCTCGCAACAACAGAGCATTCATTATCGATCAATTCCAAGGGCTTGTGTCGCTAATATAGTCCTTAATATTGTAGTAAGCCTTATTAATGAGTTTAGGCTTGACAAACCCTTTGAATTTATTAAGTGACATTTCAGATACATGATGTGGTAACTTATTATAAAATCTTATACAGTTGCATGCAAAGGATTTGCTAATTTTAGATAATCTTGTGCTGTTTAACACGAGCTTATGCTTGTTTCTAAGATTAATAGTATTGAGGTCACATTTCTTCGTAAATTTATTAATATTCTTATGTACATAAATAATATTTTCATAAATATATTGTCCATACATCGTCATAATATTAAATTCTTTAAATTTATTTCTGAGGGACTCTCTTGGACCCATTTTATAAATAGCACGAACAGCCCTCTTCTGCAGCACAAATATGGTGTCGATGTCAGCAGCATTACCCCATAATAATAAACCATATGACATAATGCTGTGAAAGTAACTAAAATACACTAGTCTAGCAGTCTTAACGTCGGTCAGCTGCCGTATCTTTTTAACCGCGTATGCTGCAGAACTAAGTCTGTTCGACAAGTTAATTATATGAGGGCCCCATTGAAGTTTGGCATCCAACGTTATTCCTAGGAATACGGTTGCATCTACTATAGCCAGTTCCTCATTGTTAAGTAGTACTGTCGGTTTTGTCTGTAGAGTACCACATTCTGTGTAGATAGGTACTAGTTAAAGTATAATTTAGGCCATAGGAACTGAATTCAAAGTTATTAAGAGGATACACTGAGTTTATTTTTCTCCTCTTACAAAAACTTTGGTGTGTGCGATGCGCAGGAATATAAATACAGAAGAGTGATGTTTTACCCCATTACTAAGGTAAGGTGCATTATATGAATTTTGTTTTAATTCCATGGAATAAAATTAAAAAGAATAAATACTGTTTTTATCAATCTGTGATTCTTTGAACCCCAAAGAAATGTAATTGTAATTTATAAAATGTTTGAACAATATGTCAGGTATCTTTATTCTGTTTTACATCTATCATTTATTATGAATGTTTAGTAACATCACTGGCAGGACGAGTCAGTAATTTTTTTAATGAATAAGTAGTATGTGTGTTACAGTGCTCTATTCCAAAAGAATCCAACTGTTGTTAATGAATGGTACCGAGTTTTGTGAAAATGGGGGGGAGGCATAAGAACTCACTCTTGCTGACAATGGGGAGAGGTGGAATCTATATTACTGCTCTTGAATTTGAGAAATTCAATTTTGCAAATATTGCAAATTTTACACAAAAATAGTTTGGTTATGGCTAGTATGTTTAGTGTATATTATAATTTGTTACATGGTGATAACATAAAAAATACCTGGCTGAGTTCTGTTGTGGGCTTCTTCTCAGCAGCAGGGCGCTTTTGGGACCCTCGTAAACTAAGTCGACCTATATGAATGGTGATAACTACTTATCACCATTCTTATGCAACAAATATCATACCAACGTTTTGCAAGAGCGTGTATGTTAGGCCTATGTGAAATAAAGATATTTTGAGTTGAGTTGAGTATTGTTAATTTCTACAAAAAACTTTACTACTATATAATGCTCCGTTTTACTTTGATCACTCTTGTATACTTATAATTTCTAGACTAGACAAAAAAAATCTTAATTTCAAAGGTCAGTTAGGCTTCTTTTAGTAAAAATATTTAATTTATTATTATCTGAAATAATGATACAGTAATAAAGTCTACAGCATTATTGAGAAGAAAATATTATCATGTTTTATTTATGACACCTTCACCTATCCTCAAAGTCCTTGGTGTAAAAAAAGTTTATGAAATAATAAATTTCATGAGACTAATTTTATTTTGCCTGAAATTAATTTTTTGTCCACAGCTTCAGACCTCGGCTGGAACGCAGTGAACAGTACGGTAAAATGCCATTTTTCAATGGCATGCATGATTTTGGTGGACCCAAGAACTTTCCACCGAGAAATGGAATGGGTAACAAACAATTCAGACCTAGAAATGATTTCAACAATGGAATAAGAAATGATTTTAACAATCTCAACAAGAATGATAACCAAAATGATTTTGGGGGACCAAAGGAATTTAGGCCTAGGAATAATTATAATAACCAACCTCACAAGAACAATGACTATGATGGCGAAAATAAGGCATCAGGTGGAAACATGCAGTTTTATAATGGGAAAAATGATTTCGGTGGGCCTAAGCAACAGCAAGGTTATCAGAGAAACTTTGGTCCCAAAAATTATAACAATCAAAACGGGCACATGAATGGCCAGCAAAGCTTTGTTCCTAAAAAAATGTTTAACAATAGTTCCGCACAGCCTTCGTCAGATTTTAACGATCGTAAGTTGCAAAGTCGGAAAGCTAAACACCCGGGCGACAGTCTAGTGAAGCCGCAGTGGGATGTTGCGGCTCTTGACACCATTCAGAAGAACTTTTATAAGCCGCATGCCAATGTAGAAGGCCGTTCGGAGGACGACGTGCAACGATTTCTAGCTGCCAAGGAGATTACTGTGAGCGGTAATGATGTTCCCCGTCCAAATCAAGTTTTCGATGAAGGCAATTTCCCTGACCATATCTTGAACACTATCAAAGAGCAAGGTTGGGAGGAGCCAACAGGCATTCAAGCGCAGGGCTGGCCGATCGCACTTTCCGGTAGAGATATGGTGGGTATTGCTTCGACGGGCTCAGGGAAAACTTTAGCGTACATGCTCCCTGCGGCGGTCCACATCGTGCATCAGCCGAGGCTGCAGCGCGGCGAGGGTCCGATTGCGCTGATCCTGGCTCCGACGAGAGAGCTCGCGCAACAAATTCAGTCGGTCGCTCAAGCCTACAGCGCGCGCGGCTGCATCAGAAACACTTGCTTGTTTGGAGGTTCCCCTAAAGGGCCCCAGGCTAGGGATTTGGAACGAGGCGTAGAGATTGTTATCGCGACCCCGGGACGTTTGATCGATTTCCTAGAAAGGGGTACCACAAACCTACGCCGTTGCACGTACCTGGTTCTGGACGAAGCCGACAGAATGTTGGATATGGGTTTCGAGCCCCAGATCCGTAAAATCATCGAGCAAATCCGCCCCGACCGCCAAGTTTTGATGTGGTCTGCCACTTGGCCAAAAGAAATTCAAGCTCTGGCAGAAGACTTTTTGAATGATTACATCAAAGTGAACATTGGCTCGTTGAATCTATCGGCGAACAACAATATCAAACAGATCATTGAAGTATGTGAAGAGCATGAGAAGGAGCAAAAATTAACAAATCTTTTGAAAGAGATCGCATCTGAGAAAGACAACAAGGTCATTGTTTTCGTCGAAACTAAGAAGAAGGTAACTAATATTTCTCTAAACAGATGATATTGTATGATATACAAGGTGTAGGTTAATTCGTATAGTCTGCCAGCAGCTAAACTTATAACTTGATCCTAGAAACACATTAACATGATAAGAAGTCCCAATTATTTTGTTTTATATTCAATACAAAAAATATTATTTCATTTAGAAAAATAAAATTTAGCAATCCTAACTGTGTCGTCAACAAATCTCATATCATTTTCATTATTTCCAATTCATTGATATTGAACCAGCTGTATTTAGGGATGTCACTTAAAATTTATGGTACATTTTTCCCTATAGTTCCCTCAGGATATGAGCTAGACTTCTTGTGATATTTTTTCATGCATCTATACATCGTCCCCTACTTTAAGCTTTCGGCTAATTAGGGCACGTTGTATAAATATCAGTGAGTTAATTGTTATGATTTGTTCAGGTGGACGACATAGCGCGCGCGGTGCGTCGCAACGGCCACAAGGCCCTCGCTATCCACGGTGACAAGTCCCAGCCGGAGCGTGATGCCGTCCTCACTGAGTTCCGTAACGGAGCGACGACTATTTTGATCGCCACCGACGTCGCGGCGCGCGGGTTGGATGTCGAAGACGTTAAATTTGTTGTCAACTACGATTATCCTAATTCCTCCGAAGATTACATTCACAGAATCGGTTAGTATAATCATCAAATCTCTTTAATCAAACATGATTATAATGTATTGTTGTTGAATATCATGACAAGATATATGGTGAATTTTATTTGCCTTTAGGTCGCACGGGTCGTTGCCAACAATCTGGTACTGCTTACACGTATTTCACTAGCGGCGATGCGCGCCAAGCCCGCGCCCTGGTGGCAGTCCTGCGGGAAACGGGACAGAACCCTCCCGCCAAGCTGAGCGACATGGCCAGAAACAACAACAATAACTCTGGTAAGTATTAGTAAAATGTTTCATGGGTACACTTTTTTCGTAGAAAGAGGGACCCTCATGGAACCTAATGAGAGTTTGTATTACACTTAACTCAAACTTCCCTAGCTAGTAGCAGTGATCTTCCTTCCGTTTGCCCTTATTACCACTACCATCTGTTTATTCATCTCTAGGTGATGATGTATGTAATATTTTTACTAAGAATTATTATTACTCTCTGTTTAGGCCGCAACCGTTGGCAACAGCGCAAGGAGAACAACAGCGGCGCGAGCTCGCCGCGCCAGAAGACTAACAACAACAACCAGTGGAGCAACAAGATGGCCACCATGTCCCTTGAAGATAATCAAAACAACACGTACCAGAACAGGAACCCCAACCAGCAAGCTCCTCGATTCTCCAACCAGAACCAGAACAACAACCAGGGCTACAGGCAGAACAACTACCAGCAGCAGAAGACCGTGCCGTTCCCCAGCCCGAATGTTTTCGACTCCATGGGAAGCTACCAGGGGGGATACAACAATGGGTATCAAAACGCTTACAACAATCAGAACGGCTATGGACAACGCCAACAATATAACGGTATGTATTTTCGAAAGCTCTTCGATGGAAATCTAATACTAGGGGAATATTATTCAAGGACTTCCGAAGCCCGCTGATTAGGTTCCTGATTTGCGTCAGGCAATCGCGGCGCAGAATTCGCTAGCGTTTACGATAACGATGAATACGTTTTTCTTACGCAATCAGGGGGCAGGTTCGGAAAGCATAACATCTTTGGCTGCACTTCTCTTATAATGTGAGATAAGACCTGTTAATTGCTGACGCTGGGTAAAACATTAAAAAAACCCGGACATTTGAATGAAATTAAGGTTTTTCGAATTTCGGCGGACCAGCAGTTCTGACGAGTGGCGGCGCGTCGGGAGGCAGTCGGACATAGTTTGTCATCAACTACATACTTTGCAGCGCCGGATTTAGCTTGGAATGTGGTCATTTATCAATTACAAATGAATTTTTTGTTTTAATTCATTGGTATTCCAAAAACAATTTACATTTTACACTTTGCAATCCCCTTTCGGACGACCCCCAGAAATCTTCTAAACTAGGATAAATCCTATGTGAGATTCTAAATTGTAATGAATAAACAATAAATTTCAGCAGATGCTCGCAATGGAGGACAACAGTACCATCGCAACACTAACTCTGTCGGCAACAAGTCTGCTGGGTCGGGATCTTCATACGGGTCTCCGCCGCCACACTTCGCTACTCCCCCGCACTACCCTCAGATGCATCCGCATCACCAAGAAATGCTTGGTAAGTGGAATCATCGAAACACTCAATTTTATAACGTATACAAGGTGTTGGTTAATTTGTATAGTGTGCCTGGAGCTAACCTTTTTTGCTTGAGCTTAGAAACACATTAATGGAGATAAGAAGACCCAATTATTTGCAACGTTTTCTCTATCCTATAAGCTGTCAACTCGCAATCCACTCCTTTCATACGCATATCTTCCACATTAAATAGATTGGTGATGGCATAATAGTCAAGAGTGAATAGGCATCTCTTATGCAAGTGAATTACACCTTAGGCTGTATCATCACTTTCCATAAGATGTAATCACAGTCAAGCGCTATGTTATATAATTTAAAAAAAAAGCAACGGTTTGATATATCGTTTTTGTTGTGAAACAGGAGGCAAGTTCTACGGCGGCGGCGTCGGCGGAGGCGGCCCCTGCGGCTACCAGGCGGCGGTCGGAGCCGGCGTGCCCTACCCGCACCTGCCGCCGGGATCGCTGCTGTACGCGGCGCCGGTCCAGCAGTAAAGCTCCTGTCTCCATGTCACCTTCAGGTTGAGTCCTACGTGAGCGATGAGACGAGATGCGGCGCAATACCGAACGCTAACGAACACTTCACAAGTTACGCCCGATACGTGAATGCAATGCGACGAATCGCGGTTAGGTGCGGTGATGTAAAATCCTATGAATCATGATATATTTAGCCGAAATCCCCTCGTCGTTCACGTAGGACGGTGGATAGCGTGTGCGTGAGGGACGATCGCTTTCCCGACGGTTTTCATTTTTTCATTTTGATGCCCCGGTGAACCAATACGAGCTTGTAACGTTTCTGCTGTTGTGAAATTCGTAAATAACGTACGGTTTCCCAGCAAAATTACGCGGTTTCACTAGATTCAAGCACAATAATGTGAAGTTCAACAGTTGCTATTTGAAATCGAAAAATGATTAAAATTATTACATAAAATAATTATAAATTAATTTAATTAAAATTTTATTTCTGAAACTTCTAGAGTATTAAGTTGACATTGAATACATGCATAAGTCAAATTCGTATTTGTATTGATGTGAGTCTCCGTAAAATTCGTAATTTAAATAATTATCGCGAATGTTGAAATCATAATAATTGTTAAATCATCTTAAACATAGACATTATTGTTGTACTTAGAGCTTCAATACTTTAATTTATTTGTGCTTTCGACCAAGGAGGGGCGAGGTTTATTTTTTTATTGATAGCTTTTTATAAATATAATATGAGAATATTTTTGTTTAGATCTGAATGGAAGCTTGCAAACGATATGCCTATGTGATTAGTGAATGGGTACCATTTTACTTGTCATGATTTTCACAAATGAGAACCGCTCCTTTTATGAGCGTAAATTATTTTGTAATTAAAAATGCTTTGTGAATTCTCTTTCAGATCGATTTTATTAATGTATAATTAAACTAAGTGTGTTAGATTTAAATCCGGTTTATTTACTGTTGACCACTAGTATTTACAATATTATTAACTACTAGCCCTATAAATAATCATAAAAATAGCAGAGCACTTTTTGGTCCTTCGCGCAATTCTTCAGCAAGGTTACAAACAAGGTTTTTTGCAACTTCACCGACGCCATTGTTACAACATACAAGTTAGTCCGCAAGTCGACGTGTTCAACTTGCAAACTGTTGCAAACTTGCAAGATGCGTCTGCTACGGGGGTGCGAGCGCATCAGGGTGTGACGCCAGCGTCGGTTTCCGACCGCCGAGCGTCCGCCCACGCCGCCAGCGATTCGGTACGCATGCGGCATGTCCGCCATCTTTTTCAAGTGCAGTGCTGTGACAAATAATCCTAATCCTAGTCCTAGTAATATTATAAAGGCGAAAGTTTGTGTGTATGTTTGTTACTCCTTCACGGCTCAACTACTGAACCGATTTAGCTGAAATTTGGAACATAGGTAGCTTATAACCCGGATTAAAACATAGGCTACTTTTTATCCCGGAAAAATCCGTAGTTCCCGTGAGATACTCAAAATACCAAATTCTCTAGAGCAATATATAGCTACATCTATAGATAGATTGTTCAAGCGAACTTGCTTGAAAGCATGTTTAAAGGTTGGAATAGGGAACGATAACGGGAAAATGACGTTTCCCTCAGGATTCATGAAAAAGCGAAGTTAGCCTGGTACCAAATGTTCTACTTTTCGATTGATGGCAAAACTAAAAATAACTTTAAATTCTATGCAATAGCTTTACCGCAGCAGTCTCCGAGTGCCACACGCTTTTTTTACCGATACATTAAAACAAAAATTACAATTATGTCCATCGTAGTTTTCGATGGAAATTAGAAAAATGGAGATTTTGGAGCAATTTTTGGGAGTACTTTTTGGCAAGAAATTTTTATCCAATCGTGTTTCTGAAGTTAGGTTAACACATGCTGTTTTTTTCGCAGAAAATCCAGGACTCTCACGGGATTTGTAAAACCCCGAAATTCACGCGGGCGAAGCCGCGGGCAAAAGCTAGTTAGCAATATAAATCAAAAAGTGTTCATCTATACTTGCGCAAAAATCGAGATTGCAACAATTGTTTATCGTTTTTTTAATAAATTACAAATAAATTCATGGAAGAGGAGCTGTCCAAGAAAAATATTGTACGCGGCTATTGTAAACGTGCGATAACGAGACTACAATTATATCTCGAAGCTGAGGAGCCTCACTTATCAAAAGTAAATATAGATGAGCAGCTTGTTAAGCGCGACAGGCTTGAAAAAACTTTTTCCGAGTATGAAGATCTATGCAAAGAGATCCTACACCTCAACCCTGATGACGAGGAAAAAGTGGAGGTCGTCGAGGAGAAATATGATAAAATGAGTGCAACCCTCAACAGAGCAATCACACAACGCGGATATAGAGTACCAGCTACAACGGCCACAAGTTCACAGAGCACACCCCTGGCTGCTAGAACAAAGCTACCGCATGTACAAATTAAAGTGTTTGATGGTTGCCTTTTATCAGTATATTCAGATCAATGATAGATCAGAATGAATCTTTGGATGTAATTCAAAAACTTTATTACCTAAGGTCTTACTTAGTAGGTGAACCTCTAGATTTAATTAAGAATCTGCCTGTAACGCCAGATAGTTGTAGTAAAACGCGAATTTCATAAGAAATATCTGGCCATTGCTAATTTAGTAAAATCAAATACCCCGAGAAACCTTTTGCACATCGAATCGACTTTAGATTCGGTAGTTTTAATTAATTGAGTGGTGTTGGTATTTTAAAGTTTGTGATTTTCTACATAAAGAGGGTCTCCACTCCAGGCAGTCTCAGAGTCCATTGGCCGTCTATCCATCCTTGGAAGTAAGAGTAAAACATCTTAGCGTATCAATCCTGCAGAGTTTGTTCAAGCTAATATGGTTAAGGTATGCGTAATATGTCTTGCCACTGAGGGCAAGCTGTCACAGTTAGGAGGCCACAAACTGGCAACGGCATACCAGCAGCTATCGGGATACCCTCAAATAAACTTGATTGATTGATTGATTGCATCATCATTTACCATCAGGCGTGCGATGAAGGCGGTCTGCAGCAAGCGCTGTGCGCGCGGTGCTCTCAGCGGTTGAGGCACTTCACCAGGCTTCGCGAGCAGAACTTGCGAGCGCGCTTCGTGATGCTCGAACTGGTGCAGGGTTTGACACCGGTGACAACCCGACACATTCAGGAAGCGCGTCGGGAAAGCCTGGACCTGATGGCAACTAAGCAGGACACTTGTGTGGAAATAGTGGACTCTACGTCATCCGATGACGAAATGGAACCGCTGTTCTATGAAGACGACAGCGACGCCTCCAACACAGTGCAGTCCAGGCACAGTGCACACATGGAACCTGCAGCTGGAGACCTGGAGCCAGCAGCTGTGGTCATCGATTTGGCAGGTGAGGATCTGGCGCTGGAATATGTAGACCTGAGGCCAGCAGCTGAAGACTTCGAACCAGCAGACGTAGACATCAAGTCAGCAGCTGAAGACCTCGAGTCGGAATGTGAAGACCTGGAGCCAGCACCTGCAGACCAGGCGCCAGCCCTGGAGCTATGGTATAATAACGAGCTGCTTCATCATCAGCACACAATGCGGACTGCAAACGACAGCGACGCCTCCAACACAGTGCAGTCCAGGCACAGTGCACACATGGAACCCGCAGCTGGAGACCTGGAGCCAGCAGCTGTGGTCATCGATTTGGCAGGTGAGGATCTGGCATTGGCATGTGTAGACCTGAGGCCAGCAGTTGAAGACTACGAACCAGCATATGAAGCCCTAGGGCCAGCAGCTGAAGACATTCAACCAGCATATGACGACCTAGGGTCAGCATCTGAAGACATCGAGTCAGCATACAGAGACCTGAGAACAACAGATGAAGACATCAAGCCAGCAGACGAAGACCTGGAGCCAACAGCTGAATATATTGAACCAGCAAGCGATGACCTGGAGCGAGCAGCTGAAGACATCGAACCAGCAGACGTAGACCTCGAGTCAGCAGCTGAAGACCTCGAGTCGGAATCTGAAGACCTGGAGCCAGCACCTGCAGACCAGGCGCCAGCCCTGGAGCTATGGTATAATAATGAGCTGCTTCATCATCAGCACTCAATGCGGACTGCAAGCACTCTACTGTCCGCGACACCACAGAGAAGTGAACAAGCACCTGTGACTCACAGCGGCGCGTCGCATGACCGAGCGGCCGACAATTACAGCACTACATATATGAGTAGCTGCGTGGTCGTGTTGTGCGACATCTACAAACCCAAGAACACTGCCTGCGAAGCCGCCCAGTATCGCACAGCAAGTGAGAGTGAAGTCGCTGCCACTCGCGACACGCCTGCTGTATCATTCCGCTTTGACACGGAGCCATCTGCGTCGAAAAATTCACACAAACGTACTAAGAACACATCCTTCATTCGTGATGTTTGTCACGAAGTGTATACAGAGAGACGCGCGTTAGTTAACCACATCAGGAATCACAGCCCTCCTTACAAAGTGTAAGATATGCAGTTACAAGTCCCCGCGTAAAAATAATTTAGTAAGGCATATCACCCAATCTGTAGAAAAACCTTACGGTTGTGATATGTGTAGTGTTAGGACTGGACATAATTATTTCAGTTTCGACAGTTTGCCCAATAAATCAAAAACTATCAGGCATAAAAATAAATAAAAAAAAAGGCGTGTGGCAATCGGAGACTGCCGCGGTAAAGCTATTGCATAGAATTTAAAGTTATTTTTAGTTTTGCCATCAATAGAAAAGTAGAACTTTCGGTACCAGGCTAACTTCACACTTTTTAGTTTTTAGTTTGCCATCTATCGAAAAATAGCAGAACTTTTTAATGAGTTTTTGAAATATCACGAATTGTGTGCACCGGAAACAGCGAAGAATCTTCTTCGTACTCAAAGCTGTCTCACCTTCATTGCTAGTACGCCTTTGATCCTCTTGAAGCAATTTAGCCTTCACGATTTCACTTGATAGTTTGACATTATTGTTCTCAAGTGTCATTATTAACGGATCATAGTCCCCGGGTAGGCCACTTAACATAATGACTGCGACAAAATCATCGTCGAGCGGAGATCTTATGTCACTGAGTTGTTGTGAAGTTTCTATAATTTTTGATAAATAACATCTGTTGTAGCCATATAATTTCCCGGGCTTTCTCCGTAGCTTTCCTCCAACATCTGTTGTAGCCATATAATTTCCCGGGCTGTCTCCGTAGCTGCCACTAGCTCTGCCTCTGTCTTCACTGATAACATGTCCTTTCTTCTTGCAAAATTTGCATGTTTTTACGAAATTTGTCTCTTCTTCGTGTTCATCTTTAGTGTTGGTAGTATTGGAGTTGGAACCATTATTAAATTGTCTGGCTTCTGATTCTTCTAAAATTTTTACTTTGAGTTCTTCAGGTTTCGGTAACGTGTCTCTGGATTCTATCGCTACACGAAAATTTTCGTAGTCAGGTGGTAAGCTGTATAGCATCATTACAGTGAGCAAATCCTCATGAATACAAATGTCCATATCCTGCAATTTGTCTACCACGTCCATGAACTTATTTAAATGCTCTCTAATATTGCCATTTTCCATTTTGGACAATATTAACTTCCTATTAACTAAAAGAGAGGCCTTCCTAGCCGGTCCCTTACTGGCATATATAAAATCAAGCAAAGTCCAAATCTCAAACGTTTTTCTGTTATATTCTTCCGCAACGCTGCAAGCTAACCTAACCTAACCCACCAACGTATTCATAAGAGTGAGAAGGACAAAAATAAAATCAACGTATCCGCTTAAGAGTGAAATAATTTCAGAACCTTTACCTTATAGGTATCCATTTTCGCATTTATAGCATAATTACTATCACATATTGTATTGCTCAACTAAAACACATATTTTTAATAGCGAAACAGTTCTAATATCAGATCAGAAACTATACAGGAACACCTTTTTAGCATTATTAACCTGTATCCCATTGCTTAACCAATACACACATTATAAATAGCGAAACAATTGTACTTTCAATTAATTTTCAATGCCTTAAAAAGGTCAAAACATTGACACGTTTGAAATTGTAATGACATCTACTTGACATGTTTTTATGCAAATAAAAGAATTGATTGAATTGATTGATTGATTGATTCAGAACCTTTATGGGTAGGTACCCATTTCCACATTTATAGCATTACTAATTACTATACCATATCCCATAGCTGAACTAAAACATACATTGTCAGTAACGAAACAGATGTTAGTTCAGAACCTATATCATATAGGTACCCGTTTTCATAGTTATAATATTATTAACCTGTATCTCATTGCTCAACTAAAACACAAAATGCTAATAGCGAAACAGTTGTAATGTCGGAACCTATAATACAGGTACCCATTTTCACATTTATAGCATTATGCATTATTTATAGCATTATAGCACTATTATTTATAGCATTATTATCCCATATCCCCTTGTTCAACTAAAACACACTTGTTAAATGCGTACAGTGCTATGTTCAGAACCTACATAGTGGCCATTTTCACATTTATAGTGATAATAATAGATTCAGTTTTTGCCCGCGGCCCCGCCCGCGTCAAATTAGCTTTATCATGAATCCTAAGGGAAACGTCATTTTCCCGTTATCGTTCCCTATTCCAACCTTTAAACATGCTTTCAAGCAAGTTCGCTTGAACAATCTATCTATAGATGTAGCTATAGATTGCTCTAGAAAATTTGGTATTTTGAGTATCCCACGGGAACTACGGATTTTTCCGGGATAAAAAGTAGCCTATGTTTTAATCAGGGTTATAAGCTACCTATGTTCCAAATTTCAGCTAAATCGGTTCAGTAGTTGAGCCGTGAAGGAGTAACAAACATACACACACAAACTTTCGCCTTTATAATATTATATTAGGATCACAATGATTTGAATGCTGAAATTTAAATAGTAAAATATTTTACTATGTGGAGTTTGTTGTAAAATGTAATGTAAAATGTAAGGATTATAGTCCCAAAAAGGGTGATATCCTTAAATGTTTCAAAATTTTAAATGCATTTCAAATATATAAAAAAAACTATTTGAAGAAAAAATGTTGTCTCCAGTTTTATACTAATGAATAATATTAAAACAAGTTATTTACATGAAGCTAATAACTGACATTTTTTTAGTAAAAAAAGATATTTTGTGAGTCAGTGATGAGTTATTATTATATTTAGACAAATGTAAATATGGTCAACAGCGAATGATCCTGTGGCGGAGCGGCGGACGCCGCCAGTAGATGTTAATCACTATTATTGTTAGATAGATTAGTCGGTGTGGTACCCTCCCGTGTAATCCCGGGTGCCTTTCGTTTAAAATGTCTGTATGATGTATTACGAAATGCACGAAACATATAGAAGATGATTAAAATTTAAGGGGGTTGTTAATAAAAGGGGCGGATATAAAAACTGATATTTTATATAGATTATTTTTATTGTTAATGATGATCTTATCCAGTGAACGAGCGTGGGACAACTTAGTATAAGAAAGTAAAAGATGCTTTTGATATACTTTAAAACAATCTGTATTGCCAGATAAAATTGTGAATATTTTTCTTTTGTGATGACATATTTTCGGGTCATGATTTTGAGGTTTATATATTTTATTTTTCATTATTAGATCTTGAGTATTACGCCTAGAGATATTAGTCTGTAACCGGACTCGAAGGACTATAAATACATAGCTGGTTTCTAACAGTCTCCTTTATATTATTGTCAGAAAAATTACGAAGTATGTAAATACGTGCATTTAACGTAGGGCCATTAGTATTTTCGAATGTTTCAAAATAATCGAACCATGGTTATTTTATTTCTTAGCAACATAAGTAATTTTCTTCATAATTGATTTTCAATTATTTTTATATAATGTAAATTTCACATAATTATTCTAGTTAATTACTGGAGTTTCTTTGTACGTAAAGGGGTTCTAAGGGCTAGATAGGTGAGTCAATTGGTACAAATAGTAACTGAATTAAGCAGGTAATACGTATTTTGTTTTAGAAGCCCGTTACTGTCCAAAGAAGAAGAATCTGTGATATCTCATTACTATAACCTGTCGTTGCGTTCGTCAATTCTTAATACATAAGGGCACTTCCTTCGGCGGATAGTGCAACTAGACGAAAATATATTTTTTGACTACTGAGCGAGTTACAAGTACGTTTGTGACCACACAGCTTGCAAGTTGTTCACGAATATAATATATTACGATAGGTGTAAGAATATTTTATTGTTATTCAATTTAGTTTTCCGTTTACCGCTCGGTGACAAAATGTACCAGTTCAATGGGGACGTAATAGTTATTATCTAGGAATCCCAGTATATTACTGCATATAGATACCAAGTATTAATTACACACGGGTCTAAATGGATTCAAGGGGTGAACAACGTGACTGGGTCTCGCGTTCAGAACGCATTTAACGTTGCGAGATTTACATGATGTATGCGTACATTTTAAGAGAAAGACTGCAATGAAGAATGTGTATATGTGCATGTTTCATCTCAAAGATGATAATCCTCCGTGCTAGCCCGGGTGACGTCGGGGACGGTCGCGAAGTCTAGCGCGGCGGTGCCCATGGGTCGACTGCGTGTCGAGTATGGTCGCGGATTGCAGGTAGCTCCTGTTTTATGTACAAAGTACTGCACCCACCTCTACTAAACAACTGTGATAATAACACTAAGTAGCGTAGCAGGCGATTTATATACTAGTTACGTCCAAGAGAAGGAATGACATCATATCTGACATATTGTATTGTGATAATAATGAATATATTATCGAGACGTGTGTACAATTTCAGCACGTGTTGATGAAACTTTTTCTCTAAACAAGACTGATTATAATTATTTCTAATTGAATATTTTATACATGTTTCACTTTGACTGAATGAGTATTTATATTGGTAGTATCCTTGTGCTGTGTGTTTTCTCCAAAATTTATTATTCACTATGTTGGATATGTGTCAAAGCGCCTTTCTACGCGGTCACCTAATTGAAAATGATATTCGACTCCTAAAATAAGTTGTTTTGTACTTTCTTTATGATAATATGGTAAACGTTGTTGATGTTGACAAATTGTGGCAGCGACAGTATAAGAGCTAACGTTATCAAATGTATGTTATTATTTGTTGTTTTTTTTTGCAAATTTTTATTTATTCAACCAGAGTATCTCATAGACAACCGTAGTTTCACGCTTTTACTGTACTATTTAAGGATTTATTTTCTAAAATTGTAGGTTTGTGAAAAATATACATAGATTTTTAAGTATGTGGCAATGCAGATCTTAATAACTATTGATTCTATAACAAAGTACATAGTTCATATTTATTCAATTTTTAAGGTAAAGTATCTAATAATAGTACCTACCTACTTGGAGAGAGACTCCGTTGTAAACTGTCCCAAAGGGAAGTCTTCTGAATGTTTCTGAAAAGTGCATTTCTTCAATGTAATACAGTATTAAATTCCGATTATATTAAATTGATGTATGAATATTTGTGGCTTTTATTTTAAAACTTCCACACCTTCCACACACTACAGATCGCGGCAAGTATCTTGAATTCTTGACCAAATTGCATTTTACTGTTCGAGCCTGTAAAGTGTCATTCTATAATCTATTAGCAACATCGCTAATTAATACAAGTCATTTTGTCTAGGGCCTACGCCTAGGCCCCCAAGCGCTACGACATACCAGAGAATATCATTATACCTTATCAAAGATATTTTGATTACCAGTGGCACCATAGTACTTAATTATTACTGCAGGCTATACAGATTCTCTTATTCCTTATTCAATTAGGTAAAACCAATATCGTTGGGTAAAACGTGGCACAAGTACATAGCTTTGATGCTTTGAAGTTGTGCCTTACAGTGAAATATTAGTGAATACTTATATGCTTTCATCCTAGTTATCTTGAACCCTAGTAATCCTTTACTTTTTAGAAAAATCTCAAAGCTGTCTCGCGACCAGACTCCAGGGCTGGCGGTTATAACGTGGCAATGCTGCCAGTCTTCTGGATACAATTCTAGTTCTAAAATCACCGAATATAAGTCGGTGAATAAAATGCTTAATTATCCTAGAATCGTTTAATTTTCGTTTCCTTCTATCTTTTTGTAATTAGACAATTAGACACATTGCGCTACTAGCGACCGCTTTTGGCAAATTATAGTATGCGTTTGACAACTCACTTCCGATTTGTCAGCAACTTATGCTAGATGGCGTTACGAGCTTTTTTCAACGAGCTAAGATTTGACGTGTAAACCGTAATGTCTGACGTTTGTGATTCTCATTCATCCAGACTGTCAAATTGAATCCGATTTTTTTGGAGAAAATTGCAAATAATAAAGATTTATCCGCGTGTGTGTTTTTTTGTGACTATATCCTGGTTTTAAGTGTATTCGACAATCGGAACTGTGATTTACTGTCAATTATCGTGAATTTCGCAATGTATTTGGCAACAGTCAATAGTTTATCGAGGTCGTTCACTGTGTTGAAGCTGTAATGGTATGAATTTCAGATATCTTTCAGTGGCATGGCTGCGAAAATGTTTAACATAATAATACGTATTTAAAGCTTTATGTCTAGAATTCTCTAGTCTGTACCATGTACCTACAAGCTAGTACAGTAGGTACAAGTGACCTACAAGCTACAAATAAGTATATAATCCAACTTTCACAATACGCTAGACGGCCTTGAATCTAATCTTGTCAAGTCAATGTCGTTTGTTTATCGAAATAGATATTTAATTGGTCGAAGTTATCTTCGGCCAGCGGGCCAGCAGATTTAATGCCAGTTCCCATTATCTAAAATGAGAAAGGTGGAGCGTTACAAAATATTGATTCTTCGAGTCGAGGCTTAGGGCGACAGGCTGGCAGTTTGCACAATGCCCGTGGGCTGTGATAAACTTTTCCGCGGTTTTTTCTTCTACCTGATATCTACATTGTATTAGTACCTAATGGTTTTCTGAAATGATTTTCACTAGGTGGCAGCACTGACACGACAGGTCCAAGAACCCGCCTATATTTTCTAAGTCTTGCGTGATTGTTATAAATAAAATCTGTGGTTATAAATGTGAAAGTTGGCGAGTTTGGATGTATGTTCCTCATTCCTCAATCACGCCTCGGTTTTCGTAAACGAGCAAATCTTGTACTTTAGAAACAGCTCTAACGATTTTCATGAAATTTTGAATTTGGGTATAGTTTTTTTAATTTAGTACCTTCACACATTTTTTCTGTCAAAAAACACAATTTATATAATGTAATTTATAAAAAAACGCCATCTCTAACATTTATGTGGCACTTGAATGGATATAGATACCTAAGTAATTTTGCTATATCTTCTTCTTCTACTATATAAAAATAAGTCGGGTTTTCCTTCCTGACGCTATAACTCCAGAACGCACGAACCGATTTCCACGGTTTTGCATTCGTTGGAAAGGTCTCGGGCTCCGTGAGGTTTATAGCAAAGAAAATTCAGCAAAAAAAAAAATGTTACATAAAACGAAGCCATCTGGTGGCGAAACGGAGTTCGCCGGGTTTGCTAGTTGCTATAATATGATAATTGATAATGTTCCTGTGGGATTTTGAGAAAAATGGCGACTGCAACTTATAAGTGCTATAGCTATAGGTAGATATCACCTTTATTCCGAAAAATTCAAGTTTCCCGCGGGATTTGTGAAAACCCCAAATTCATGTGGACGGTCGAGCCGCGAGTAGAACCTAGTTTTTAATAAAATTAAGTTATTAGCCAGCAGGCACGATAAAATATGAAACTCGAGTCCATACGACTCATAATGAATACTTTTGAAATGGCTTACAACAGCCTAAGGCTGCAGCCTGTAGCGGCGTAGCCTCTCGTAGAGCGATCGATTTACGCCTTGAATGGAAAAAAAAATGAGAATCTTTATTTTACACATTTATAGGCCCTAAAAGTCACGATCACGTCACCAGACAAACAATACGTAGGATGAATAGGTATTCCGTAATTGGCCTAAACGATATTCCATTTGCAAGCAAATAGGGGGATTTGGTCTCAGAAGACGCCATGAAATAATGATGCGTTTCGATTTTAGAACTTATAACTTGCTTAATTTACGAGTCAATCAAAAACAATTAATCGTGTTAAACATAGTAGTACCTATTTCTTTTACAACACTATCTGTAGAAAGGAATAAACACTAAATAGTCTTACAAGTAATGCTATCTATCTCTTTACAGATGGTATATAGTACCATGTTTAGCAGCGCTAACTTTAGAGACACTAAGACCAAATCGCTACTCGTGTCTTAGATATTAGATAGGTAGTTAATGTCTTAAATATTTCTAATTTTCATGTAATGCGGTTTCTAACGGGTAAACAAACATTACATACATCGTTATTATCTCATTGACTCTTACCACAGCTCTTACGTAAATTATCAGTTTCCTACCTATAATTTTATCAGCGGTTTTTTTATTCGCAACACGTGAATGATGTTTCAACTAGAACAGTTATACCTAATACAGTCACGCAAAAATTAAACACTGTATATTACGAGTATATTATCCTTATAATATTTATTTGTCCAAGGTTATGATTATGAAATAATGTAGGTAGATAATAGGTAATATTATTTTTGAAATTGAGGAGAGTCCGAGTTGGAACGTATCGTATTATAGTTTTCATGAAATCACCAGCGTACTTTTCTTGCCCATCATCACCGATGAAAATGAAAATATTTATTTTTCACATAGGCCTAATTTTTAGGCTCAAAAGTCAATATTCACTCAACCTAGCTACCGCTACACGCGGAAAGCAGGATAGTAGCCAGCCTACCGAGAAGAACTGGAAATTTCTATTTTGTCTGTTTCCCGAAATAGGCGCTCAAGACAGTGAAAGATTTAAATCTCTTAATTTTTTATTTTACGAACCATGGACAAAAGTAAGGTACCTCAGATCCAAAGACTCGCCACGTTAGTGGTGACCTTATTTTTCTAGAGAGTGCAAATTTTCCCCCAAAATAAATCTAAAAGCGGTTTTTAAAATATGTCGTGACTCGTGATCCTATTGAATACCTACTTAGAGGGGATATATTTTTCTCAAAAACCAAGTGAGTTGTTCACAGTTCGTTCTGTTTTATTCAGGAGTTGCAAGAAGCCCAGCAGATGCCCACCAAGGGCGCCTGCAACTAGGTGAAGGCGTCTCACGGCACGTAACAAGTTCGTGATAGCGAACAAGGTAAGAAAACATCGCTTGATGCAGAAACTCGGTCACTCCAAACTACTGTGAACACTGATTCATACTTGTTTGCGTAGCCGACTTTCTTTAAATTGCGCATTCCTTTGCGTAACACTTGTTTTGATTTAACATTGCGACACTGTATGCTTAGAAACGCTGATTGAGCCTCCATTTATGTTGACTTCTCGATAGCCACTCCTAATACACGATTAAGGCTAATAATTTCATTGGGAGGGCACTAAAACGGGGTACTTACTACTTGGGTTGTATCAGCTTTGACCACAATGGGACTTTTCTCGTTATCGAGGAAATAATATTTCTAATTTGGCTCAGCTAGTTTTGTCTGGTGTGAGGCTTCGACTATGGCTGATACCTTACCGGCAAATACGCACAGAAGCAAGCGATGCAGCCTTCGGTGCGATGTTGTTTTATAGAAGCCTTTAGGGGTAAATTACCGATTTTAAGTTTAGTCTAGTAACATCTTCGGCTGCATCGTCATTCGTCAGTCACTTACCGTCAGGGAAATACCAATAATTGTAGTGCATAAAAATAATAAAAAAACATATGTTATTGTGGTTATTACTTAATATCCATCATTTTCAATCTAAAGTAACATTGACATTTATGTAGGTAGGTCACTGTGCTAAGAGGCTAAGCGCTCAGATAATAACATCGATCACGAAAGTAAGCTATTGCACAATTCATTCAATCAGATAATTATAACTAACCCTCAGCAGATAAATTACAATCGCACTTGACCGATTTTCGTGAGTACAAGTGAAACTTTTTACAACCTTCACAAGTACGGCCGTTGCGTTGTTTACAAACAAGCAGTTACCCGCGCAGCGTGAATGCCACGTCGCGTTCAGCCCACTTCGTTATTTCTCCACTTTATCGTATTTCTAACTGTTGTGTAATTATTTTGTTTACATAGCTATTGAATCTATTTAACTTTAAAGTTGTCGCTATTATGCCTGTTATTAGGCCACGACTGTTATTAACTATTATTAAGCCTGTTTAGAGTTCATTTGAAGGATTTTTTTTGTAGAGTCCGACTAGATGACTAGACTGCCATCGCAGTTTTAGATATATCTACTGCCGAGAAACATTAATTTCAATCAAAACACAGTACTCTTATATTAAGGCTTAGAAGTTTCAATTTTCATATTAAAAAAATCAGTTTTGTCGGTTCCTTCGTACTTGGTTTGCTAAACACTTAAACAACGTCTCTGCATTGTGGATGTTTTTATAGCTCTTATCACAATATGATCACGGAAGTGATATAAAAACGTTGTTACATCGCATCATGCATTTTAATGTTGTTATACCTAGGTTATCCACAGAAAGCTGCACACAAGCACTTTAGATAATTGTTGCTTCAAAATACTTCAGTTATGTTCAAATATCATCAGTCATTGTTTGTCAGTTTTTCCAAACTATTTCAATTTGTTTTATTTGCGAATTATTTTTATTTACTCTATCTATATCTACTTGTAGAGAATTTCAGATTCTTTTTTCGACTACTAAATTACATTTTGTGAATCAATTGTTCCATGGAACAGAACGAGATGACAATATGACGTTGACCTCCAAAATATTTGCATTAAACATGAAGTCCAATGCTATTATGTATTATGGAGAATGAATGGGAGTTATAGTAGATAGTGTAGGTACCCTTTATACTATTATGCGGTTTGCCATTAATTAAAAAAAAAAAACTATTTATCTATCCAGTAAGCTACATCTATTGACAGCAATAATTTTAATACACAATTTTGTTTTTAAACTTAGCCTTTGTCGTCATTTAGCTGTTTTCTTTTAATGGTCTATAGATAAGAAAGATGAAAGAATAGTAAGTAGGTAGGTAATTAGCAAATAATTAAATCAACAAAGTCTAGTTATCGGCCTTATGTTGTATGATAATAACATGAAACTGTATTACAACTTTCTACGTTACGCAAGTGTTTTGCGTTTGTTTTCGAACGGCATGGTGTCATAATCATCGGCGAAGTGAACTTGTTTACAAAGCACGCTGACGGCAATTCAATGATTCAACAACATTCTGAATTGATTGACGAAAAAACTGCCAGCTATGCTATTTAAACATGATTTAAACGGATTCAGGTACAGCCGCTCACATATAGATGACGCGGGCTGTAAATGTATGGAGGGATTCGGTTCGTTTGTGCGAAGCGGGTCGACTCGAAATTTGTATAAAAACCCGTACTAATGCCTCTGATCACCGTTCGGAAAACTCTCAGATTATACAGTATTGCTTCAGATTGTCTAACTTTGGTCCCCCGCTATAGCCATAACCCTTTGACATAACCCTCTCATCCGTATCTTTTGATTGGGTTGATTTAGAAGTGTGAACATTTTATAATATATCCGAGACACCTTAGACTTCAGGATTTGGTATCACTCTTACCTTGTTACTCGTAGCTCTACAGTCTACACGTGTTTAAGGAAAAGGTTCAGAAGTGCATGAAAGACGGACAAAAAGTAGATAACCTGGGGTTATATTCTACAAAATTTGGCAATTTTAGTGTTGTCCATGGTTCGTTACATGTTGAGAAAAAACAAAAGAGGGAAAAGAGTATATGGCAAACCTTCAATAGAATGTATTCAATCAATGTATTATGTTAAAGTCGATGAAGATCACTGAGTGATCATCACCCAGATACAGAATAAGGGCCCTGAGGTTTTTGCTACAGCCGACAGTGGTTATAGTAGTAGTAAGTACGCATTCGGTTCGTATGTTTGCTGAAGTCGGTTTAAAAATAAGAGGAATATTCCGACGTCTCGGGCGACATTCAGCACCGCGCCGGCAATACCGAGTGTCTTGCGCAACGTGTTTTGACGGCGCGGGCGACAGAGCGACGTTGCTTCATCGCAACACGCCAGCTACATAGTACATAACAACGTGCTCGCCACACGTTTTCCAACACGGAGCCCTGTGTAATACCCTCTTAGATACTTAGACTTACTGCCGGGCCGTTATGTAATGAAGAAATTGCGTACTTCAGTCTGAAACTACTTTCCCAGCATGCTACGTGTATTTTGTTTTGCGCTTGACTACACTCAAGTCTGATGGACAGAAATAATGAGGTCTAGAATGGAGCACACTTGCCTAGAAAATGCCTATTCACTCTTCTCTTGAAGGCACCTAAATTATACTTGGCTGGAAACGCAGAAGATGGAAGGGTGTTCCACACCTTAGCGGTACGGCTGAGCGGTATAGGAACATAAACAATTTAACAGACGGTTGGGAGCCTCTATTGATTAATCTCCATCTAGAATCTAGAAATATTTAATATTTATCCCAAACAGTCGTTATCATCAAGTGATCTTTTTAAAGGGTCTTCTTCAAGAATGGATCATGTCTATTATTCAAATATGCCTGCTTAGTGGATAGTTATGAGTGCTATAATATTACGGAAAATCAGCGGATCTGTGTTGGAGGAAGTGTTTTTTATTGTATCTTGGATATTAGGTACTAAAATCGAGTCGAATTACGGAAATTGTGAGGGGCATTCGTTTAGATAATATTTGTTATTTCAATTATTTGCTCAACATTTGGCATATTCGCTGTGCAACTGTTTTCCTTATTCCATCACGCTTACATACACAACCACAATGTAACTCTGTGCTTGTTTGTGCCAGAAATTACCATAACCTTCGTACTAAAACTTTCGTTTCCTATTGACATGACCTAGTTTGATGATACATAATAATATGTTGTTTTTGTTATTTTGACACCATTTCATTAAAAGCAGAGGTTTAAATTACAGCAGTTATTTATGTTGATCGTTCTCTGAAAATATTATGGCGTTCAAAACAACTATTTTATCTATTTTTTTGGAAACTGGACAAGAATAATTAGCTCAAGGATCGACGAGGAGTATATTTATGTGACATCTGTTTTCTTAAAAACATGTTTATATAAAAGTAACAATACCAGTGAATTATGAATCGGAAAATAACGGCATAACAACGGCGTTTGCTGTGCGACTAAGGGTGATTCCCAATATTCGAATTATCTATGACTTGCCTTACTGGAGTTAGAAATTTGACATAAGGTTTATAAAAGTTATATCAAACATGTCACAGCACCTGGAGCCGGAGGTTAATGAGATACAGTTGTTCGAAAATTTGCTATATTGTCCAGGAATTTTAAACTTTCAGTTTTAGTTGTAGGCGAGTTTCAAGAAAAATATCGGCCATGATAATTATCCTATGAGGAAAATCATACTAAAATCTGTATGAGTGTTCCCTGAAAACCGGACCCTAGAAATGTAGGAAATTGGATTTCACAGAAACTGAATTGTTTACGAAAAAAAGCTTTTTTAAGTGTAAAAGGCAATGTTTAATCTGTAAGTATGTAGTCAATATTGTATATCAAATAGATTGTTTGCCGCGGTGGGCCGTGACTTGTGGTGTGGGTATTTGCACCACTGAGTCACAAACTAGAGAGTCAGAGCTAAAGAGGTCATTAAACAGGATCTGAATGTACCATTTGGCGCGCGTCGTGTCGACAGCCTTGCCGGAGGCGGTGTTTTTGCAAAACAACGCTATTGCACCATCTAACCACTGAGCTCTCTCTTTCCCACTGTTTGTAGATAAAGAGATTCAACTGTACTTCTGGTGACTGGTACGTTAGATGTTTGCACAACGATTGTTTGTTCTTCGTTCATTAGTGTTTGACGCAAATAGATAATGAAAACCGACTTTTGGTCAACTCGCGAAAGGTGTTGAACGATGATTTGGTCACATCAGTACATGTTACATTGAAATAATCGTTGAAGTTGTTATCTTTTTCCACGAGATCAAATCTCTTACGAATCGCTTTTTATCATTTCCCTGCGCCATGTTTACTATCCGCTTATAGAGATGAAGTAACTTTTAGACCGTTTTTACTGTAATCCCCTGTTTATTTATTTTGTCTAAATGATTATTTATAGTATTGATTTGCTCGCCCAGTTATACTTAATCAACTAATAAGCGCTACCTTTTGATACTGCATTTTAGGCTCCTGCCCAATCCGCCTCATACTCATATAGTGTTATAGACCTTATAGCTTATACGCTATACATTACCTACCTACTCCTGTATCTGTTATAATGAAGGAGGTCACTGGCCACGTCTGTACATTCACCCAAAAAAACAGGCTGTACAAATTGTACATTTAAATGGTAGACAGCAAAACAGACAGTTAACAGTTTTTGTTATCGGTAAATGGAGTTATTTATAACACAACTTTCTCTACATTTATTTCAGTGTCTGAGGATCATTACCACTTTGATAATGAGTAATGAAATGAATTTATTTTTTACCAAATGAATGAAATGAGTTTGAGATAAATTATTTTGTCGTGTACGGTGTATGAATAATATTATTGTGATGTGGAGTCCGGAGACAGTAAATACCGCTCTAGTAAGGTAAAGGTAGATGTAACGCCCGATTTGGTCCACTGTACACAATTTTTTTTACCTTCTTTATCTACTGTGTATTTTTGGAAATAAACATATAATAAAAAACCCTTTAAATGGAATTTCCTCCTTACGTCCGTTTATCTATCCGTGCGTCTATCTCACTATAATTTTATAAACTTTGTCTTAGCATAGTCGATGTATTTTAATTATTGTTGTTTTAATAACCGTGGCCCGTGTCTATGATAGCAAAAACGATTATTGGCCAAGTGCTAGTCAGGCTTGCACATGAAGAGTTCCGTACCATTATTATCTTTATAACGTAACGAGATGCGACAATGCAGAAGCCAAGGACTACTGCTACTATACAAGTATAGCAATCTAAAGTCTACTGGATCAACGACAAAAAACGAGCAAAAATCACATTTGTTGTATGGGAGCCCCCTTAAATATTTAGTTTATTATATACTATTAAAAATAGGTCTTGTATGGAATCCTCAGTGCGCAAGCCCAACTCGTACTTGACCAATTTTTTTTTAATTGAATTAATTGCATCCATAATAACATTGGAATATCTGGTTGACCGAGCTTCGCTCGGTAGTTTAACTACTGGCTAATAGATGGCAGCAGAAGTCATATTTTTTTTTTTTTTTTTTGGTAAATTCGACATTTTCTAAAAATGAATCCTAGCTAGATCGATTTATCGCCCCCAAAACCCCCGGTATACTAAATTTCATGAAAATCGTTGAAGCCGTTGCCGAGATCCAGATTATATAGAAATATATATATATATACAAGAATTGCTCGTTTAAAGGTATAGGATTCTGTCAGCAGCTGCATTACACATGGTTTTTTTTCATGACATTTGTAAGGCTTTCCTGGTTTACTTCGGAATAACAAAAATATTTTTGTTGATGAACAGGTGTACGCGAAAGTAAACATAATTAAATATCACATATTAATTGGTTTATTTTTATATTGAAAATAACAAGCGGCGACGTGATATAATTGAGTTACAAAAACAACTTCAAAAACTTAAACCGACTTCAAAACACAAACAGATTATTGTGCTTTTTCTTCAAGAATGGCGCCTGACATCCGTGGTCTCGAATGGTATGTAATGTTAATGGCTAGGTATTTCTTCCTTTTAAGATATTTTTTGTGTATATATCTTTTAAGTCGATTTAACTTTAGGCATAGATATAAAGTTTTATTTTTTAAATTCGTCGTTTTAGGGTTTAGTTATTCGTACCCAAAGGGTAAAAAACGACGCCCTATTAGGCTATTACTATTTGTGTCTCGATTTAGTAACCCTCTTTTCTGAACTTGGTTAAAAAAAGAGAATATTGAATACAGTTTCTATTTTCTAACCATCCACCGAAATATTTCATTTATTTTTTTATTTCGATGGCCATTTGTTATTTAATACGAATGCAGGATTTTTTTAAATTATTAACAATTTATATCTACCAATATTTTATTAGGTACTAAAAAAACAAACGAGCGCGTCTAATTTGTTGAGTTTCCTGTTTATTCTCAACGATTTATTCTGTTGTCTTTGTCTCGACTCCGAGTCCATAGTGCGCGGTGCGAGCTGCGGCGTGATTAGTGATCGTCGGTTGTTTTGATACACGCTTTGTCAGCAAGTCGGCTCTGACGCGCGTTGTTTGTTGGTCGTTACTCAACTCAAAAGGCCGCGGCAAGGCCGTCGCCCAGCGCGCTGTCACTCACGTGGCGCGCAGCGCTGCGGCTTGCGATTCTCATGACTGCCATTGAGGCCTTCTAGCCGGAGAGCCGGTGGTGACAATCGCTAAGATTCGTAATAGATAAGAATGAAAGAAATTTGCTGCTATTGAGACCTACTGGTGTAGAGCTGGTGACGACAATCGCCAAGAGATTCGTAAGAGATGAGAAAGAAAGACATTTGCTGCTATTGAGACCTACTAGCCGTAGAGCTGGTGACAACAATCGCCAAGAGATTCGTAATAAGTATGTAAGGAAGGAAGGAAGAAAGGAGACCGGCGAACTCCCATACGTTTCCTGGCCCAGACTAAAATCCACTCCAATCCACGTTCAGTTATGAAACATCTGATACTTGTAGTAGGTACTCAACCTGACATACAAAACTGTCATACAAAGTCAATCAAATAAAGTAGGGAGAAAGAAGATATTCACATTATTGTTAAAAGTGAGGTTAGGTTTAGATATATTTCATTGTTTCCAAGTGAATAATTTTACTGCAGATTATCTGAAAAAGCCAGAAAAATCCATTCTAATTCTAAAAAGACCCGCATCTAGTAGTGGGTCGGTGATAGGTTGACTTTTTGTTGGCATATTTAAAAAAGTATTGCCATTCGACCAACAAGTAATACATCACGCTTGTGGATTTTTATCACGACCTCTTAGACTATATTTTGTGGTATTTGCTATATGGCTGTGAACACGATAGGATAGGATTACAATAATATATTTGTATGGCTTTAAGTGCGATGTCAAAGAAATAACAAGCAGTACGATTGTAGTCTGTAATGTGCTTGATGTTTTTGGTGAAGTAAGCGACTCACCTTATTATTATTTTGCTCGATATTGATAACGTAACAGGTTGGCGCTTCAAATGTTCGGAGAATATATATTTAATGAAATATGTACCTAATTAAAATAAATATAATTTTAAAAATAAGTAGTTAATTTAAAATGAAACAAATATACAAGGGGACTCCCACACAATTAACGTGATTTTTTGCTTGTTTTTGAATTAGGTTGGCAGGGGTGTTTATTGCACTTTAATTTGTATTTTATTAGTATTGAGAATGGGTCTTGATAGAACGGAACCCTCAGTGTGCGAGGCCGACTCGCACTTTACCATTTTTTTTATAGATAATGGTACGGACCCCTTCGTTCGCGAGTCCGACTCGCACTTGACCGATTTTTAAGTTTGTTTACGCCTCGTTACTTTCAAGTGGGCTAAGGTCGCGTACTTGCATTTTCCATAGCACCTAGAACTGTCTGTTTCAAAACACTGTACCCGTTCTCACTACTTACTTACTGAATGCTCATTTCTCAGTACAGTCGCCAATCCAACGAGGTCACAGTAATAAAAATATTTGTGTTTTATGTTGTTTGTTACGTAAGGTGTTTCGGCCCTATCAGCTCGCGAAATTCAAATTTTATTTAGTTTTTCGCAAGTATTAGACTAACTACACATTGTAGGTTTATGGCAATGAATTTTGCGGACATAATAGGTAGGTAGGTATTTATGCATCTACATGTTTTTAATAGAAACTTTGCTCGAAAATTCCCTCTCACCTCATATTGGTTCCCGAAAGAATTTTCTTGCAGTTTCCCAGATTTCGAGGTATCGCGAACCAATATGAAGTAAATGAATAGGATAGGTAAGGTGGGTGGACCATGGAAGGCCATGCTCCTTCGAAGGCCAACTATTAAAATTTCGTAGTTATTGACATGTGATGACAAATTCTTTCTATCTACATAAACATCCATCGAACTAGAAATCACAGACGCGGCGGCGAATCGCTCGCGCCAATATTTTGGCAGTACGGTCCCTCGCTTCATTGATATCGTAAATCGACGACGTTAAATTAAGGTGGGTGTACCATAGAAGGCCACTCTAACAAATAAATAGTTATTATTCATCTATTTACTGGATAAATGAAACTAACAAATATTTAAGTAATACTTTGTTTTATTACGTAACATATAAACCAATTCTTTTTATTGTAGATTTACTCGCTATTTATTAACTTTTAGTGTTAAATGACTGCTTTATTATAATGGCCTTCTAAGGAGCCCTAGTTCCTAGCAACACCATTTGGAAGCGTTCAATGAAACTTAAGTTTAATCAATATTGATCAAATCTGAAATTCAAAAAAGTGGTTTATATGTTACGTAATAAAACAAAGTATTACTTTATTATTTGTTCGTATCATTTATTCAGTAAATAAACGAATAATAACTGTTCAATTGTTAGAGTGGCCTTCCATGGTCGTTTGACAAAACATGTAGGCTCGTTTCCACCAACACTTTAAGAGTCACCTAAGCCCTTAGGTGACAGTTGTTGTATATGTGAAAACTGTCACCTATTGGCTTAGGCGTTTCTTAAAGTGTTGGTGAAAACGACTAGTAGATGCATAAATTTGTGCCCGCAAAACTCATTGCCATAAACCTACGATATATAATTAGCACTCTATTAGCGAAAAACTGAATAAAATTTAAATTTTCGCGACTGGATAGTATGCAATCCTCCTTAAATCATGCCACAATAATGATTACTGAATGGTATTATATTATGGTAGTTTTATCCCGGTACAAAATTCATATTTCTTGAGTAAATGGCCAATTTTCGAAGTTCTGTCAGAATCTGCGGAGCTGTGGTTGTCTTGGTTAATTCTTAACGACATCCCAAAACAACAATTTATTGTGGCCTTCGAATCCTTCGATATCAGAAATTACTTGCTATGGCCACTTAACACGTCTAAAGAATTACTGAAGTGCACTGTGCATTTTATCGTTGTGAAATGTGCTTTCGCTTTACTGCGGCTGCGTTTTAGAACTGGGTCACACTTGGAATATACCGAACAGCGTTTAATGTGTTTCATATTATGAAACTTGGTTTTCCTAAAGATATCTATTTAAAATACGTGGCATATCATAGATACGAAAGTTTAGAAACTGAATTAACTTTTCCGGTCTTCTTTTCCTCTCTTTGGATATGCAAAGTAAGCGAAATCTATATTTTTTAATACTTACAATCCTTTTCTTTAATACTAGCTTTTCTTTATTACATTTTTGTGTTTCTGGTGGAGTGAGTTTTATCTAGTGTTCTTGGAACACTTTAGGTGTAGATACGAGTACAAAACACCCTATCGAGATTATCACATTACATTTGCATTACATTTACAATCCATTTTGCGCGTAGGTACGAGTGTCACAAAGATGTAACATTAATCTGCTAAGAAAAGGTACAAAGATAGATCCGTAACCGAAATTAGTAAGTGATTCGTCAATAGCTGACACGTAGTTACCTACGTAGGATGACTAGTGTTATCTCGTGTTGCGGACAATGTTCTTTATGTGCACTGTGATAAGGGATATTTTCGGCGGAGGCTCGGGTACAGTGAACACGGTCGTGGTTGCCGCTCTGTCATCCGTCATCGCCGCCGGTTAGAATAGCGCAGCGGGCGGCGCGCGGCGCCTCTGCGTGAATCACTCGGGTCGGTATCTTGTGCTCGCCTTCAGACGCCGCCGCGCCGCCGGAATCTAGGTCGCTGCTTGTGATGGTTTGTTTGGGTCCTCCCGAATTAGTCTGTAATAAAACAACCGTTACATACGGTTCAACTATCTCTGCTGTTACTGAACTATACGCCCGTACGGTGTCTCTGAAGCAGGGTGGAATTATATACCTACTTACTTAAGTGATTAGGGTAACGCTTCGCTTGCGCATGGAACGAATATATACGGTTATGACTTAATTATGGCATAATTTATTGAATATTATGTTCGTTCTCAAAATATGAGGCCTTCTGAGAGGCTTGGTTCCAGGTATGGAGGTCAGAACATACAAAATTTTTTCAAATTGCTGTTCATTTATGCTCTGAATGAATTTTGAATTATCTGAGGAATTGCCTATAAAGTTTGGAAAAGTTTTTAAGTGAAACTTGGTACCAACACAATGCTAATGTACCCAGGAAGTTACTGGGTTCCTGATTTTTCTTTTTTTTTTGTAACCTTGAATAATATTCTTGTTATTGTCCGTTGGCTCTCGATGTTATGGCGGTTTTTGAATACACTTGTGTACTGTGTAGACTAGATAGGTACAAATGTCTAAATTTGTGACAAATTTTATTAAATGAATCTCCATAAGTACGTTGCGTACATGCCTCATACCTACGTTTAGTTTCGAAGCAACGCATATACCTAATAAATAAACATATTATTTTCCTGTAAAGTTTACGAAGAACTGGAAAACCCCTTGTAAATACGATGCATATTTAATACGCTTCAAGAAGTAGGATACCTATGTCCTCATTTGTACAAAGAACAGAAATATTTAAAAATTAGTTTTATGTTATAGAGTCGTGCATGCCCGTAAGAATCTTATAACACGATTGTAATTGCAGTTGTTTTCTATTTATAGATTTATGAGAAAACCAACAACTATAGGTATAACATAATATTTGGTATTAACATTGTCTTACAATAAAGAGCATTAATAGATATACTGTACACCTAAGTAGCATTTTTCACTTGTCAGAAACAGGGCATCCGAATTTATTTTTCGGGACAGTTGAAATTCGCTCTCAATATTTCATAATGAATTTTGATCATCGTGCATCGCCGTTTTGACTGTAATTGAATTTTTGAGCTGCCTTGCGGCACCGTTTAAAAATTACACATGTCGTTTAAATTCGGAAATTTCGGAAAAGCGACGAGACCACCTCCATTTAAAACGCGATTGCGCAGGTACTTTTGAACAATAAAATTACAAAATGGAGATCGTTATGGTGCAGTAGGTGGCCTGGTTTGGAAAATAGGTCACTTGCCCACGCCGCCACGGCACCCCGGTTTGTTTGGGTCCCCGATATCGATTCCACGACGGCAGATGCCAAAGTGCGCACGCAGTGTGCCCATTATGTGGCAATGCAGTACATGCATTTGTTTCGTAACACACCGCCCGCGCCACCAAACTACTGTATGTATACAGTATACACACTATGAAAATTGGAAACGGTGTCCATATTCTCGATAAGTATGTACCACCGATATGAACCTATGCAGGTATAAGCCAAGAAAAAAGTAGCGCCATTTGTCGAAATTTCCGCTAATACGTCGCAACATGGTGGAAATCGTCCCAGTGGATACGCAATTAAGCACCTGAGGACTAATAACAAGAGTATAGCGATCGTGGCGTGGACCGCGGTCCGTAAACAATATTGCGGTCGGCTTACTGACGCCGTTGGTGTCAAAAGAAACATTTTTGACACCAGTAAAATGGCGACATTTTTTTTGCACGGTTTGCCGGGTCCTCTGTGTATATGTCTATTATTTATACCTAAACTTAATAACTTAATACATGATTCTCATAAGATAATGTTCGGAGTTATTCGAGTAGAATTTTGTTAAACTTTATTGTTCATTGCAATGTCAGTGTTAAGTTTTGAATCATATCATGGTTAATAAGAAATGTTGGTTGTGAACATGACGTATCCAATCCATATTTCACCCTATAGGTATAGCCTGTTATACATTGATTATATTATAGGCAATAGTTCGGCGCAGTGGTCAACTCTATACTCACAACCTATTTCAGGGGTCAAATGTTTGCATAATCAATACAAATATTTATACGGTAACAGTTGCACGGCCTACTTTCGGATAAACTACGCGTGTCACATCACACATGGTGTATTTGATTTGTATCATCTACTATTATTACCATTATAAAGTAGTGCCCTCGCGCTTCGCTTGCTCCTTCTTGGCGGGGACACTACCGTGTCTCCAGATTATAATAACTAAAGTCTAATGTAACTTATTTTGTAGGAGTATATCACAATACACTTACACCAAAAAAACAAATAGTACCTACCTACCTAATAATGTCGTAATAGTAGAAACAGTAATTACGACTTTTGTAGACCTTTAGGGTAATATTGAAATGTGTATTCAATTGTTTCTCTTATTTTTCAGTATTAAAATTATAAATGTCATACATGTACATAAAAAATATAAGATTATAGAAGTGTCTCTACACGTTTTCTATTGTCTTCTTGAAGAACAGTTGAATAATTATTAGTTTGTCGAATAATAACATAAGACTTGAGTTACACAAACATTTATGTCTGCCATTATGTAAATAAAGGCAACACGTCGTACTCCACTACTTACCTAATAATATGTATAATTAGGCAAAATCTAAAACAAGTAATACAAAGTTGGACGTAGCGGCGCCACGGATGACGGAATACAATAATAATAGTACCTAACGGTACGGAAGGTTCACTCCACAAGATGATTTAAAGAAATTAATAGCGACCCTAGCTCTGACTCAAAAAAGTGCAATTTAGTTTACAATGGAGCCTGGCACCGCCTCCGCTAAGCTCCTAAACTTGAGCTCTCTTTCTATCGCGTAACTTTATCTCTTGAAATAGACCGTGTACAAGAACTAACGCATGCAACCTAGCCGGCCCGCGGCAGCTGGCTAGAATCGGTCCGTCTTAAGGGCTACCTGTAGCGGTGTTGATCACGTGTCAAGTGAACATGTGTGCATGTCTCGCGTAGATCGTGTGCCTGTCATCGGGTTGGCATGGCAAGTCGGCAACGCGGTGGGTGCCTGCGCCGTGCCCGCACAATGCGCCGCAGTGGCAAGTAGGCCACGGCTGCAACTAGCTGCTTTTGATACCCGTAGTAATTTACTGCAGGGGTGGCGCGTAGATTGTGTGCATGTCTAGCGTAGATCGTGTGCCAGTCATCGGGTCGGCATGGCAAGTCGGCTGCGCGGTTGGTGCCTGCGCCGTGCCCGCACAATGCGCTGCAGCGGCAAGTAGGCCACGGCTGCAACTAGCTGCTTTTGATACCCGTAGTAATTTACTGCAGGGGTGGCGCGTAGATTGTGTGCATGTCTAGCGTAGATCGTGTGCCAGTCATCGGGTCGGCATGACAAGTCGGCGGCGCGGTTGGTGCCTGCGCCGTGCACGCACAATGCGTTGCAGCGGCAAGTAGGCCACGGCTACTAGCTGCTTTTGATACCCGTAGTAAGGTGCGTAGATTGTGTGCATGTCTAGCGTAGATCGTGTGCCTGTCATCGGGTCGGCATGGCAAGTCGGCAGCGCGGTTGGTGCCTGCGCCGTGCCGGCACAATGCGCCGCAGCGGCAAGTAGGCCACGGCTACTAGCTGCTTTTGATACCCGTAGTACAGGGGTGGCGCGTAGATTGTGTGCATGTCTAGCGTAGATCGTGTGCCAGTCATCGGGTCGGCATGGCAAGTCGGCTGCGCGGTTGGTGCCTGCGCCGTGCCCGCACAATGCGCTGCAGCGGCAAGTAGGCCACGGCTACTAGCTGCTTTTGATACCCGTAGTACAGGGGTGGCGCGTAGATTGTGTGCATGTCTAGCGTAGATCGTGTGCCAGTCATCGGGTCGGCATGGCAAGTCGGCAGCGCGGTTGGTGCCTGCGCCGTGCCCGCACAATGCGCCGCAGCGGCAAGTAGGCCACGGCTACTAGCTGCTTTTGATACCCGTAGTACAGGGGTGGCGCGTAGATTGTGTGCATGTCTAGCGTAGATCGTGTGCCAGTCATCGGGTCGGCATGGCAAGTCGGCTGCGCGGTTGGTGCCTGCGCCGTGCCCGCACAATGCGCTGCAGCGGCAAGTAGGCCACGGCTACTAGCTGCTTTTGATACCCGTAGTACAGGGGTGGCGCGTAGATTGTGTGCATGTCTAGCGTAGATCGTGTGCCTGTCATCGGGTCGGCATGGCAAGTCGGCAGCGCGGTTGGTGCCTGCGCCGTGCCCGCACAATGCGCCGCAGCGGCAAGTAGGCCACGGCTACTAGCTGCTTTTGATACCCGTAGTAATTTACTGCAGGGTTCTGTAATGAATCATCGTGAAATTGTTTGCAAGTTGCAACCATCGCTCTCGTTTGAACATAGCTGTAATGATTAATCTTAAATCGTTAATCGTTTACACTTTTCGTAAGTACTCCGTACACGGAACTAGGCTATTTTAAGTTGGTTGTCAAAATAATGCCTCCCAAGCATGATCCAGCAAATTTGTTTGCAACCTTCACTCTTCTTCGATAATAATTTCTCGTTAATCTTTAATTAAATATTATCATACCTACCTACTCTGTGAAATCTTACCTAAGGTTGATACTAGTAACACTGAATACATAATAGTACCTAACGGCACAGAAGGCTCACTTCGCAAGATTATTTAAAGAAATAGCGACTCTAGCTAGCGCTGACACAAAAAGTGCAAATCAGTTCGCAATAGAGCCTGGCTCCGCCTTCGCAAACAACGCACAACCAACGCAAAGTTGTGGTCTCTTTCTATCGCGTAATTTTATCTCATTCGACGAACTAAGGTTGCCTCGTAATCGGGAGCACGCAGTGCGTGAAATAGACCGTACAAGAACTAACGCGAGCAAAGCAGCTAGCGCGCGGCGGCCGCCTGAAATTTGTTCGGGACGGCTCCCTGTAGTTTCTTCGATCACGTGATAAGTGAACCTGGCCTGCTAGTAATAAATCTTGACACCGGTGTAGGTACTAGAATTTCTTTACTACGTTGTTTTGTTGTTATTCGTATTGTGGAGGTCAGATGGCAGTCGCAACGTGTTAAATCTAGGTTAGAATAACAACGCTGACCCTGATTTAGAAGGTACCTACATACCCTACGGGTACAGTTTTGGGTCAAAGTGTGACATGCTAATGCTGGAGTTGTTTTTATCCGACCGCGCAATACGAAGGAGCGGCTCCGTGTTTTATTAATTGCCTAATTTATCGGAGCAACAAATCGTATCTAGCTATACCTAACTGTACCTAGATTTTTCTATTTGTGTATCGTATGTTACTGTTTTTTGTAGCTACATCTGTATAATCTTATCTGTGGTAGTCTGTACTCTGTACCATGCGGTGCCACGCGTTTGGTTCCTCTCAGAGTAGGTATGGGGGATATTGTTTGTATGCGAGAAGCGATCTATACGAGCTTAGGATCTAAGCACAGTACCTAGGTAGTAGATACACTCCCACTAGGATCACTTGTTATGATAATTATCTAAACTACGGTTGATATTATATTTTTGACTTTTTGTTTTTCACGAATAATCTGTTTAGAGAGTGCTGTGGGCTGATTCTGTATCGTTCTGTGTGTTATTTTAACTAAATTTTCTTAGTTAGTAACTTTTTGCCTCCATTTTGTTAGTCAACAACCCAGTGAGGGTTACTAAGTAACACACTGAACGGTACAGAATCATCAATCAGCCCACTGGTGTGTTGTTCTTAGCAAATAAGGGTGTCAGAGTTTTGATACACCGATACATGTACATAGCGTACCGTTTTAAATTAATTATTATTCATTTAAAAATTGAACGAAAACAAGACTAGTAGTTTAAGGAGCACACCACGGGTGTGCCCGCGAAATTCAAATTTTTCGTGGTTTTTCGCGATTTTTAAGCTAATAAGACATAATAGGCTTATGGCCGTCAAATTGCGATAATCCCAATATCTGCTTCACGTGTTTATATAAAAATCTCTGCTCGAAAGTGTCGAGTTAAAGAAATTAGTCCAAGATTTGCGAGTTACTCACACAAAACTCGATACTCGGACTAATTTCCTAGGATACACATTTTTATGCAAAGATTTTGATATAATCATGTAAAGATGATACTGCCATTCTCGCAAATTGATTGCCATAAGCCTATCATGTCTAATTAGCGTACAAATTGCAAAAAACCCCGAAAATTTTGAATTTCGCGGGCATAGTCGTTGATTTCACGTTAACGCATGGATTATAAGTATCTAACTATTCATATCCCTGTATGGCGCAGTATGGGATCATACGCGAGACCATTAATATTATCTTGTGCAACATTTCGCAATGAATGAGGAATACGTGCGAGGGCCGCGCTACAGGGTGCAGGGTGCAGCGCGTTGTCTGGCAAGTTGGCGGACGGCGCATGCGCAGAACGAGCGCCCCGAGCCTGGCGCGCCGGCTTCGATCGCGCTACGTAGACGCTACGTGAAACTTCGAAACGTAATCGTAAGTAGGTCGGCGGGAAGTGCGCGCGCAGGCTTGCACCGCCCCCTCCCCGTCGCCCGCGGCCGATACGACGTCACTATTGATCGCCCACGTGGCGCCGTAAGTGACGTAGAGCTGTCGCGTCGGTAGTACACCCTTCCGTCTCCGTACACCCCAGCCGGCCGCCGCCGCATTCGCCCCCACGCGCCCCCTGACCTCCCCCCCCCACCCCCGGCCCGCGGCGATTGCATTGAAATTAATAGCGTAAGCACCTACCCCGTGCGTAAGCCTAGTTTTTCAACGAAGTATATCTTTCGTCTTTCGCTAATTTATAAAATTCTCGTGATTCGTGTTCATGTAACCAAACTCCTTCGAAACGGTTCGACCGATTGTAGGTAGGTCTGAGGTTGTAGTAGGTTGTAAGCTAGCTATCCCTACACGGCAAAAGAAAGCTTTCCAGATTCGCTAGTATATAAAATACGATAGTATTAACCTTATTTAATATTTTGTAATTTATTTATTCGTCGTGTATTTTAAATTATAGTTTATCTGTTAAACGATCACATTTAGTTGCATTTTCGAAAAAAATGCCTACCGGATGAAACGGTAATTAAATATTTGATATTTATAATCTCCAGTCTCAAATTAATTTCATATCAACGGATCTAAATTGCTAATTTTATAAAGACGTATTATAGTTGCGAGTACCTACGTTACACAAAAACTCATCGTATAACTAACAATTTAATATTTTTTTTCAGTGTAGGAATGCAATCAATGCAATTTGTTAGCGTAATTTAAAAATTATTATCATACAAATGTTTCAACACATAGGTAAAAAGTCAAATTAATTTATTATTTAAATAAATATTACTACAAAATGTTAATTAAGTAAAGCATACCCATTTCTACAGAATAGGCTATTTGACTAAATTTTGAAAATGATTTTAAAGAATTTATTACTACCTATTAAGCACATTACATTGATATTTCGCGGAAATTTAATGTAATTCCCTTTAAAAACCACTTTTAAAATTTCAATTTTCAAAACCGCGCCAAAAACGCCAATTTTGTAATGGCGCTTGTCATCTGACTCGTGACGTCACACATTGTCAAACGCATATAAACAGACTACAGTACCGTACAGTTTAGTTGAATTTCTTCGCTTTTCTTTAAATTTAATAAAAATTAATATATTTTAACAGAAAGAATGGTGTACAAATGCTGTGTAGTACCATTATGTACAAATACCTCCATAAATTGCCCTCAAAAAGTGTTTGTGTCTGTACCAGATAAAAGGCGAAAAAAATAGTTACAGTTAGCTCGAAGAGATCCAAAGGCCTTTTTATCGCATTCAAATGTTTTTATGTGTGAAGATCACTTTGATGTAAGTACCTACCTAATAATTACCTTTTAATTTAATATTCAAGCTAAATATAATATCGGTTCTTATTAAAAAATAAGTTATATAACCTAACATCTAAAACTAACCCCAATTTAGGTAATATGGGTCTAGCATTTAGAGTCTCTTTGTGTATTTTAACTACCTAATATAATATATTCATAGCTGTTATCTCTTAAGTTTATTATCTCAAGTTTATTATGTTTCTTGGAACATAATAGGTATGTCTTCACTTGCTAATATCGGTGCTGTTGAATTGCAGATGAAAAAAGTAAATAAAGGAAGGACTAATATGTTCGACGCGGTAGGTACTTACATTGCTGTTTTTATGTTTTTCAGTTCCGCGCCATAATAATCAGCATTATTCTTAAAGTAAAGTGCAACCATAAAAGCATCTACCTTAGGTAGGTTGCTATTATCAGCTCGCACAAAATTTGATTCCATTCTGCGATTTGAAATACTTAATTATTTATCTCCTTAGTATGTTTAGTTATAAAGTTAACCAGAAAATTACTGTTTAAATAGCTAAAAGATAAAATAAAACGCCCGCCAAACAAAACACTCAGAAAAATCAGTACAAAAAGCTGTTGTTTTCCCGCAAATTTTCGAGTGTGACGTCACCAGAGTTGCAACCAATCACAGGGCGTTCCTGTCACAGGTAAAATATCAAAAATTATAACATTTTTAAACTCTTATTTTGCTGAAAAATATACATATATTTGATTAAAATAAAGTGAAATATGCTTATTTACGTTGTTATTAGTGAGATTTACCACAATTTCAGGTATATTTTCATTGTTGTCAAATAGCCTATTTACTTAATAATACTTAGGTATATTATTTAAATGTATGGCCATCTACATATTGCTGATATAAAATTAATATTAAAATTATTAAGATAGTGATCTAGAAGTGCTATTTGAGAATTTAATTCACTTAAATGGGTTGTTTGTCTAGACTTTTTTATTAATTCTTATATTTTGGCAAACACGGAATGTCGACTTCAGTATTGTGCGTTGCTTATCACACTAATATTATAAAGACGAATGAATGTTTGCATGTTTGTGTATGGCGTTCGTGTGTTTGCTACGCGATAACGCTAAAACCACTGAACCGACTTAGCCGAAAATTACACAGGCACTTTATTATCCTGAAAATATGTATCTATGGTTCCCAGTTCCTAAAAAACGAAAAGTTGGGAAAAACGGAAATTTCGCGCGCGTAGCTGTAAGTGTGAAAATAATAATTTTATTATTATATACTGTGATAGGCCTATAATGCAACTCAAGTTTGCTAAAGGAATCAGACAAGGGGCAATGTATAGCTGCACAATACCACAGAATCTTCAACGAGAGATATCTAAAGACCGGCCATTTGCGAATCGGAGTTGCGCACGAAGTACGATATTATGGAACTCTGATAAAAACGGCAAATAAATCATGTCTTTCCGAGTATGTATTCCATACGAAAAACGTGAGTTTTTGCCCTTAAATAGTTTTTATGCTCTGTTTTTTTTTTAGTATTTTTGTTATAGCGGAAACAAAAATATTGTACATCATCTGTGAAAATTTTCAAGTGTCTATACAGTGCGACAACTGACAAGGCTATTTTGGCGCGTGGCCAAAATTGGAACTAACGCCGCTATCTTGTGATATTTTTAATAGTTCGCTCTGTCGGTATATCGTTATTGTGTGTTGTGTTGTTATTTCTTAATGTTAACTAAAATTGAAGTAAAATTGAGGAGTTTTTATTTTCTGGTTGCTTTTATTATAAAACAGCGACACCTGACAATATCATTCAAGTGCCAAGAGGGCCTTGTCGGACTGTAACTATCAAAAGATACAGCCCGATGACAGACGGACAGATGGACGGCGCTGCAGTCTTAGTAATAGGGTCCCGTTTCTTACCCTTTGGTTCAGTTTCTTACTCTTTCAACTCTAAAAAGTAGACTGAGCGAGGTGGTGTGGCGCGCCGCGTGACTCGCGAGTGAAGCATTTGCGGGTGTGAAGGGTTTGCACATGTGCGGATTCTGTTTGTTTATGAAACAAAATCGTGTCATTTGGTCGGAAATTACTGATTTGCAAATGAGAAAAAACTAACAATACATTATATGTTTAAGTAATTCTCATTAAAAAATCTGCTTCATTTATTATGAATGTTGGCCGTTATCTTTTTTTATGCGCCCCTATGTGAATATTTAAAATCTATCTATTACCTCTTTACCGAGTAAAAATATCTATGATAACTTCTAAGGACAATTGTAAATTGCATTGCACTGTATACAGAGTCAAAATAAATAAGTATAATCCGAATTGGAAAGAAAACTTTCTTTTTTTTTTTTTCAAGTCGATTGAGAAAAAATGTCTTCACTGATTGATTCATTAACATCCAGGCCAAACCAAATTTTCTCTTAGGAAGCTGCAGTTTTTAGTTTTTCCATGTACTTAATAATGTACAAAAGGATTCAACTAACAAGACAAGGCGATTCAGCCAATCATTTAATTTGAACTTCGAAGCAGCCTTGGGATATTTTAACATGCTTTGTACTTTGGAGTTTGGTCACTCGAAGCAACATGATCTCCGTACAAAATGTGGTGAAAGAGGCATCTAACTGCGCAGTACTTTAACGATGTGCTCGTACGTCACAAGCGCGCCAGAGTACACTGTACACGTACAGTGAGCATGACTCTGCCTTTGTAGGGATTCAGTTTCAGGTTAGGTATTTGTTTACAAGCCACTCTGTTTTACTTGGCTGAAAATGTCACACATACAAACATAAGAATACACGAACGCCGTGTTTATTGTGAACGTGCACGGGGCATTGTATATTTTATGATGGAAAACAGTTGTGCAATCATTGGCTTTAAAAAAAAGTCAAGGTTTTATTCAATAGGCTTCACGCAGCAGATGGTCGCGATTCTGTCGGTATTGTGTACAATTGAATCTTTTATTTAGGAATATTACAATAATTGAAACGATTGATATATACTTATTTCAATTATTTTAAGGGTTGCAGTAGCGACCTTGTTATCAATAATAATAATTCTTTATGCTATAAATAATATCATAAAAATAAATTAAAAACAGGAAGTATTTGAAAATACAGATTCTCTCGTAATTGAATACTGAGATAATATTGTAGCAGTAAATAAAAATCTCGTTGTCAAGCCAGAACCATGTTTGATATATTATTATGTATTTATGAATTCCTAGAAATAATATTTATAATTACGTGCGAGACAGACACTCCTATCTGCTGCTAATTGAATTTGCCTCCTAAGTTCTTATAAATGGACAAAGAATTCACAATCAAACCTTAGTAGTGTGGCATTCTGATTTCTGAACTACGGCGCAATAATATTACATAATAATTTTGTCCTCTGGTGGCTCTTTTATTGATTTATACTTTTAGTTTTGATGAATTTGTAATTTTAATATCATTGTTCATTGTTTTTGGGGCCATGGGGCCCTGAGGCGCGTCGTTTATATAAAGAGCTTTCGTCGCGCCTTTTTGATACGATCCGGGACCCAAAGTCTGGCACATACTTTGCTCAAAAAATAAGCATTGCGATTCAGCGAGGCAATGCTGCCAGTCTTTTGGGTACGCTCCCATCAGGTGTCGATGTGGATCCACTATTTTAGTTTATAAATTTTGTGTTTAATGTTTAAATTATTGTTCACTTCGATATATCCTGAATTGACATTGACTTGATTCTGTTATATTATACTTTAAACTTAATGGAAATTCTGCTCATTTGATTTAGATCACCCAAAAGGGTGATTTAGGGTTCATAACTCAATCATAACGTAGCTTACAACTTATGAATATTTTAAAATTTATTACTTCATCCAAGTATTATCGTGATAATTTCAGATGGTACCTACCCGAACTCTGAAGCTAACATCCGTGTGATTTCTAATAACCCGCTTTGAAATATCAAGCCTAGCACGACATTTACCCTTTCAGCACTTTGTATGACGCGAAAGCCACACTGTGGTTAGTACAGGTTTTTAAAATAATTTTGAGTCGACTCGCATCGCACAAACGACTCGAATTCCTCTATACATTTACAACCAACGCCTCTATGGATAGTCACTGACATGCAGCTGTCTTTAGATGGCGCTGGCTGTAAATGTATGGAGGCATTCGAGTCGTTTGTGCGATTTTTTATTTATTGTAGATAGGCTTGCGCTGGACGACAATCATGCTTGATGGAAAGCAATGATGAGGATGAGGTTGGAGCGCGCTTGCCTAGAAAATGCCTGTTCACTCTTCTCTTGAAGGCCCCAGATTATACTTGGCTGGAAACACGGAGGCTAGAAGAGCATTCCACACCTTAGCAGAGCGGAGAGTTTGTTAGATGTCAATCACATAACGATGCCACCGCTGTCGGCGTCTTGCAGTCCTGTGCGATGCGAGTCGACTCGAAATTCGTACAGAAACCTATACTAACCCCTGTGGCGTAGTAGGTTTTATGGGTCGCGGAGGCGGCGCGCGTCGAACACCTTAGCGGAGCGGAGAGTTGGTTGTATGTCAACCACATAAGGATGCCACCGCTCTCGGCGTCTTGCAGTCCTGTGCGATGCGAGTCGACTCGAAATTCGTACTGAAACCTATACTAACCCCTCTGGCGTAGTAGGTTTTATGGGTCGCGGAGGCGGCGCGCGTCGAACACCTTAGCGGAGCGGAGAGTTTGTTGTATGTCAACCACATAAGAATGCCACCGCTCTCGGCGTCTTGCAGTCCCGTGCGATGCGAGTCGACTCGAAATTCGTACTGAAACCTATACTAACCCCTCTGGCGTAGTAGGTTTTATGGGTCGCGGAGGCGGCGCGCGTCGAACACCTTAGCGGAGCGGAGAGTTTGTTGTATGTCAACCACATAAGGATGCCACCGCTCTCGGCGTCTTGCAGTCCTGTGCGATGCGAGTCGACTCGAAATTCGTACTGAAACCTATACTAACCCCTCTGGCGTAGTAGGTTTTATGGGTCGCGGAGGCGGCGCACGTCGGAAAGGGCAGAGGTCGTGGTGCAGTGCAGCTGCAGCGCGGCCGGTGGGCGGGCGGCAAGTGGGCGGCTCGGGGGCGGGCGCGCCGTGCTACTTACATAACACTATGGCCATATTTAATTCCTAGTTCCGCTAATTCTGAAGGTTGTTGCGCATAAGGTCGACCGTCTGGGTCATACGAAACATTACAACTCGTCACGAGTGTTTTGTGCCATCGTCTTCACAAACCCTTTGTTTATTTAACACTTATATATTTATCACCACAAAACATAATAGAATAATATCCAGGTAACTCAGCTTTGGTCGGTATGCCCGAAACCTCCAGTTCTATTCAAAGCGTAATCTTATATAAGTAGCTTATACTGTGAGCTTGAAGCTTTCCTAGATGAATGGACTATCCAACAAAAATATTTATTTTATTCGGACCTGGGGGGCCTACCACCGTGACCTAAAGTAATATTATTTAAAAATTTCCATACTGACATTGTATGAAAATGTCTATTAGATACAATAATATTGCTTTAAGTCACGGTGGTAGGCCCCCTGGGGTGTGATTGCGTAAGAAAAACGTATTCATCGTTATCGTAATCGTTACCAAATTCGTTACCTGACGTTATCAGGGAACTACGTAAATACGTTTTTCTTACACAATTTTCAGGCAGTTACTAGTCCTGAGATTAACGCGTTCAAATCAAACAAACAAACTGTTAAGCTTTATAATATGAGATTTGATTGATCAAGTTGGAAGCAGCCTCTACTCAGCTACTTTAATACAATCTTAAGTTTCTCTCAGCAGTTAAGAGTTGTTAGCGTTTACGATAACCATCACTGGCCTTACCGCCTCGTTGAAGTTAAAATTACAAATGATGATTACCCACTTTTTCGACCTTCATGACATTGTTACTGCGTTTTAACGATCTCTGTTATGTCTGAAATCTTAAACCTGCATCTGCCGACCTCCACACATATTATTCTGAAGTCAAGGAATATTTAATCAGAGGTTCGCCTAATCTCATCAGCCTCGTCCGGAATAAATCAATTAAATACTAATAAGAATTGATTGTTTGTTAGCATAGTCCTTTGCTAGTACCTACTAGTGTGATTGGTTTGTTACATTCATTTAGATATGTAAGATGTATGTTATTTAGTATGTTGGACTGCCCTGATAATGTTTATTTATGTAACAAACAATTGCAATCGTAATAGCAATTTTTTTTTCGTTCGGTTCGCTGATTCACGTCACCCAAAATGGAAGGGCAGAATTTGCCAACGATTACGATAACGATGAATACGTTTTCCTTACGCAATCAGACCCCTCCCCTGTCTTTTATGTGATTCTGATAAGAATTACTGAAAATTTTGAAGCGCGTAAAAACTCCAATAGGAACATCTCATAACACTAGGTTTTTACTTAATTAGGGTTTCAGTGCTATCTCAAATTAGAATTACGCAATCCTTATACTATATTCACTCGTTATGGCCATATTTAGACTTACCTTTATTATTGTTCTTATAGGTATGCATGTAAACCTATTGCTATCAACAAATTGTTGTACGCTACGGTTTCCATTCTTCATTAATTTGTTTGCTCAATGGTAACGGGTAATACGGAACCCTTCATGTGCTTGATCGATTCGCACTTTGCCGGTTTTTTAGTGATTAACGTGGGGAATTTGTTGGTCAGATGACGGATTAGGCGCCATGCCCACTTATTGCTGCGGCCGCGTCGCCGCCGCCGTCATTCATAAATCATAATGTTAACGCAACTATACGTGCGATATCGGTTCTGTTAAATCAGATAATACGGTTAAAAACAAACTTTATCGGATACTAATTTAGCAGATAAATGTGAAATGTTGTTATTCACCGGGCACTGTGCTAACTAGGGTTGTCACCGTTTGAGCACGATTGAAGTTTGTATTTCGATTTTTCGACACGATATTTTCTATTACTAATGTATGTATTACCCCTCACGGTAGAAACCTGCTGAATTGTCGACAAAACCCAACGAAATACAAGCTTTTCGCTTTCAAAATTAGCATGATACGAGTAGGATACAAAGGAACTTGTAGGGTCTTATAGAAATGGTTAGTTGTCATTTGTCTTCTAACCAGTTGTGTTCTGTTCTATTTTAGTAGTATCGTAGATTTAAAAGAGTGCCAAAGTAACGTGAAAAGGGTGTAAGTTAAATACCAGTAGTGTAAAACTAAGTTATCAATTTCTAGAGATCTGAGCTAAATGCGCGGTGCTCGAAAAATTGAAAAAAAATTTGAAAAAAAAAATTGAGGTTATAAGTACCATTGGAAACTCGAAACATCCCAAAAAATCAGTTTCAAGCGATTAATTGCTAGGTACTTACCTAACTATATTTTTCAAGTCTAACATGAGTGACCTAGAGGACAATAGCTGCTACTGAATTCCGGAATAAATTCAAATTGAAATGAACTTATATCATTTGGACCTAACTTACAGGCACTAAAATTAATAGTTAGGAAATACTTACATTCGTTTAGTAGGGACAACTATTTGACGATTAAAAATTAAGTAACGAGTGGCAGCCCTTACGGTAACCGGTAATACCGTGACGCACAGCTGAGGCACGTGCATGAGAGTACCTACTGAGTAGGCGGTCATTGCGATGGCGCCGCGACTAGGGTGCCCGCAATGCGCCGCGTCCGGTTACCAATGATTTACCATTATTAATCTACGAGCGAAGTGGGGATTACATTTGCCGCCTATTCGGAAGGTCCAAAGTTCGTATCCTAGGAAGCACCTCTCCTTAGAGTAATGTGCATTAATCATTTAAGGCAAAAGAAAATATTATGAGGAAACCTGCCTGAGATTTCTATAACATCCGCATCGGGCTGGCTAATTATTACTCTATTATTAGAGAAGCCTAGCATTTATAGCAGTAGGATAATAATGATAATAATGAGCCGTATTGAACATTTCACGAATAGGAATAAAATATCCTAGCAATATCTTTAGATATCTTAAGATATTATTAGGATAATAGCTATAGCTTCTGGATTTTAAAATGCTGGCAATGTTGTAGTTTTTTGTAAACGCTTTATCTTTTTCACATTTGGTTAAAGCTTGATTGAGTTCACTCCTCATAATTTGCGCATCCCTGGCTTTAGATTTTATATGCAAATCGATATCTACGGTATAAACGCCAAAGACACGCTAATAAACTAGCTTGGTTTGTCATAGGGTCGACAAACCAAGCTATGTTCAGTGTTCACGTTTAAATTGTTACACTCACTACGAGTATTAGCTGTGTAGTGTTGTATTGTTTGACGTTGCGGTTTACTCTATTATTAACGTGCCTACTAATAATTTAACAATGTATAATGCTTCACCTATTACGCAAATAGTGCTGTTTACAACCGCTGCAAAACTTAATACGTCAAAAGAAAAAACATGATCATTAACCTAATGGCTATGCATTATACCTATCTAGTACGATGATGCCCTAAGGAAGATATTAAAAAACATTTTTTCGTACTAAATCAACGTTTAGAAATTTGCGAAAAAGCAATGAATGAATGAATGAATGAATGATTTACCTACAACGAAAAGCTGTGAAGGAAGTCACACTAAATGTATGTGAGTAGCGATAAACAAAGTTAACGGAAGTAAACCATTTTAATATTCAGTTATATAATAATTGTTCAGTTTATCTGTTGCCATCGGTAAAATGATGATTTGCTAAACATTTTTTTTTTTTCAAAACTGGTTTCAAAAATTCGATTGAGATAGGATCGACTATATAGTGACGTTAGTTTTAAGTGTCATGTTACAGATAATCCAAAGTATGGTGACCCTACGAAAACAATGTTGTATTATGGGCAGTTTTATTTTTAAATGCGGGGTTCACTTATGTAATCGTCGGAGTAATAACCTAATAAACAAAGAACTATGTATTCAGAAAATGATTTCCATTAGGCTATATCCAGAAAGCATTACTTTTTATCCCATTGTCTAAGTCTCTGCGTATGCACAGATCTGTGAAGTGTGAACTCGCTTTATATGAGTATTCCTATTCAGCTATGTGTTTTAAGCTTAACTATAACCATAATCTTGATAAGGAAAGGTACCGAGTACGTTATGTACGTCAACTACATACGTAAATCGCCTTATCTAAAATTCGTAGAATTTTTTGTTGCATGGGATTTTATTGTAAACATAATGTTTTTCTATCAAGCTAACATCACTCTGTAGTGAATGTAATTAGTGTCGCTATTTTGCTTTGATATTCAATTGTTTGTTTCACGTAATTATGTGTACACAATTCAGTCATTCTCTACAACACCAAGGGTTTCTAACTGGTTTATGTCCTATTCAATTCTCTTCAAATCTTATTTTATTTTATACTAGGATTTGTTATTTATTCTATTAATAACTGCGAGTTGTTTATACCAAACTCAACGACTTTTTATCAACAATAAATAGACACAATAATAGCTTATTCTTGGAACTAAACCTACAAACACCAGTCTAAGATATGATAGGTATTCATTGTTCAATGTTCATACATCCTTGTGCGTTTCCTTGTAAAAAGGTGCTTACCGTGGTTTATAAATACCTAGCTCAAGTGCCAATTCCTATTAAAAAGTATTGACCGTACATACGGTTCTTTGAAATGATGGACGTAAATAAGTGACTTGTATTGTAAATAAGATTACGTTTACTGCTAACTTGGTCTTTGCAGGAGGTCTTGCAGTGTCTTCAAAGTTGCAAAGGTCATATTGTGCTGACATTACATTTGGCGAGTTACGGATTTTTACTTGTACTTAGAATTCCTTACGCATCATCTACTTTTTGTTGATGGTTTATATACCTTCTTTAGCCGTCCCAAGCTGTATACAGAACATTGTCTTTTTCAGAATAATAGAGTATAGACGCTTTAGTGGCTATTTCATATAGTAAATTACGAGTACATTTTAATTTAATAATTATTCAAAAATTAAGGCAAGATGAGATTTAAAAAGAATAATTTTAAATGCAATGAACTTCAGTCTGTTATGTTTTTCAAAAAATCCTTTATCCTGCTTCGTTTGAACAAACAATGAGTCAAGCAAGCATACCAAGAAACTTTCTTAATGGACATACAAATGTTTAGTACAGAGCGCGTCGACCGCTATAATGACGCAATTTGTTTTGCTGACTTCACTTAGTCATTGAGTGTTTTGGAAGAAAGGAGGTGCCCTCGATTCCGTCTGTAAACAAACACGATATACACGAGGAGCGGCAAACTTGCGTTGGCCTCAAAGTGAACTTTAAAACCGATACAAGGCTTCTTCAGTAAACAAACTGTGTAGGTATCTGGTGCAAGCGCCATCCTGTTATTGCCATGTTATTGCTGTCTTCGAAGACTTATTGAGGATGTTGGGAGAGTTTATTTTAAATTTCATTACTATTTGTTGTTATGTACACCATGGTAATCACCCTTCTGTGAAAATTTCAACACTTATTATGGTTAAATGATATGCAGTGATTGTTAAGGTCGCGGAAAATCGCGTTATTTTTGTATGAAGGCCATTTTATTTTTAATTTAATTTTTGTTATTTGTTGTTATAGCGACGCAGGCGCAACAGAAATACACGCGTAAGTGTCTATTACGGTTTATGAGAAACAACCCGGTGAAAACTAGACAGAGGTGCCTTGTGGATCCCGTTTGTCACAATTTCGGTACTTTCAAATTTTTTTTCGTATGACCTGAGTGAAGCTATTGGTTCAACTCCACAATCTTGCAAAAATTCAACACAAAAAAAGAAGCAGCGCTGATTCATCGAACCCTTAACAGTCGTTTAAAGAGACGCTTAGGAATACTCCAAATTCAGAACTCAAGAAAGGAACATTAATTACTAGGGTACTAATTGGTAGTATATGATATTATATTAATTATCTATCTTAATTACCATGTTATTATGTTTTGCAGTAAACGCGTGTCAAATGTGCGATAATATTATTTGAGACGATTTAAATTAATATGTTTTTAATGATGCAACACATTTGCTTTAAGGTGTGTAGCTCAAAGTTTAACTTCACAGTCACGCTTACTGTACCTGATACGTGTTATGATCTTTGATGCTACACTGTTTTTAACCGACTTAAAAAAGGAGGTTCTGTATTCGACCCATATGTTTGTTTTGTATGTGTGTTTGTCCGCGGGTATTGACGTCATTATTCGAAATGTTTGCTACTTTGCTTTGAGTTTTGCACGCGTATAGGTTTCCACACGGATATCTGTGGTTTGCATGATATTGTTTTTGCGTTAATAAAAAATCGTTGGAAAAAACCAGACACTCGATTTTGTTTTCGGCGACCTTGCAACCGTGGATTTTTCGATAAGTGTAACTAGACAAACATTTAACGTTGCCTTGCCTTGTTACAACATCTATATGTATTCTATACGTCCTATGTAAACTTTACAGGTTATTGTTAAATTATAATTTAGCTAATCAACCTTTCTTCTTTATGTTACAAAAAACAAAACCCGGTTGAGTTTGTTGTGGGCTTCGTACTCAGTGCGTTAGGTAGAAGTTCGGACCCTCGTTAACTTAGTTTTAAGTCGACTAGTAGTTATCACCATAATCATATAACACCACAAAGGACAATGACCATGGATGTATGGATCCCCGTATCAAGCTGAATCAAACCCAAACTTTATTTTTTATAGACAACGGTCTCCACATTAACTCGCACAAATATTACTTTTTTAATTAATATCCGGATTTTAAAGTTATAGGCAAACAAACAAGTTGTACTTCTTAGTAAAATCAGTATGACACAAAATGTGCATCGAATAGAAAGAACTTTTTATTTTACAGATCTGAAAAGCAAATTCTTAGTGCCAATGGTTCTTAAAAAACTCTTTTTTATTTTCCTAGACTATTTTGGTTTTGGTTCATGAGAAAACTTGATACCACCTTTGGTCATTCTCTCTTCGTAATGACCATTTATAAAAGCCTGTACGTTGGGCCTATGTGAAATAAAGATATTTGAACGTTTGACGTTGAAGTACCTACATTCAAGTTATACCATATTTTTATGGTATGGTCCTTCTTAAATCTAAACATATTCATTTTGATTCAAGTGGCGCCTCACTGAAAACTACAAATGGTTAAAGATACCTATTAATAAAGGTAAAAACATCCGTATTGGTCACACATCGGCCATGGAGTTCCCCGGGCGAAGCGCTGAGTAATCGCATTCTCAATGATTGCTTGTTTTTACCGCATGCTATTTATAGCCATGCCACTCCGTACGAGCGCTGTTTGTAAACAACTGCAATGCGCGTACAAAAATAACATTCAAAGTGCATTTTATAAATAATTATTAGTTCCTCGATCTCGATATTTAGCCGAGTTCTCTCGAAAACACCAGTTCAACTTCTATATGACCGTTTGTTTACGATTAAAACTTGATTTTCCTTTTTTACCTTCAATATTTTAAGTAGGAGCTACTAACTTGTTTATTTTACAAATTATTTAATTTAATATAGGCAATCTGTAATATAATATAGGCTACCTGTGCATTTAAAACATTTAAAAATTTGTCAACAACTTAAGGAAACAGTTTTTTTTTATTTTGTTACTATACATAGGTATAGATAACATCGTCATAATATACGAGTAAGTGGGTAATCTTCATCCCTGATTGCGGCCGACTTGTACCTACTGTGCCTGTCTACTGCCCTCTGTGTTTGTTCACTGGTTTCCCCGGTTCTACAATCTTAAACAAAACATTAATTTGCTTTAATTTGTTATTTATTGAATTCTATCCTTGTTTACGATGAATGTAATTAATTATTTAAAAACAAGGACGACGGTTAATTTCAATGTAAACAAGTTTAGGAGGAATAATATAGGGAAACAATTTTAATAGTAGGTAGGTACCTTTTGCTGACTTACCTTATACTGTTACTGAAATAATTCCAGTCAGTTTGCTGAAGTAGGTAGATGTAAGTCATAAAGACTTGTTATTTTTATAATTAATACACCTATAGTAGACATTAAGTTGAAATGTGCTTTGTAATTTTAATGTACCTACTACCTATACCTAAGCAAATAACATAACATGTATATTGCATATACATAATTTACGAGTTACTCTCTATTAGTTTAGGATCACAGACCCTTGCACGAGCAGCACGACACCGAATATAAATCTGCCAATCGCATCTGATATCTAAGTCACTGATAGTATTATGTGATAACACGATTGGTAAACAAACAGAATGCACACAATCCGGTTTTGACTAGTGGTTTCCGGGTGATTCTTAAAAAGTAAACAAGATCAAATCAAATAACACCGGAAATTGATCTCGGTTTCGAGTTACGAGTTACGGATAGTGGCCATACCGGAAAAGACGGACTATAAGCTTCAGATTTGTCTATAAGGATTTTGTAAGCGTCTATTGGATTTTCGCGATTTTTAACAAGCTTTTTCCTTACTTACTTTCTTTGAGGATAACTGCTATAGAGGGTATATTATATCGAAAAAGTTTTTTGACCTTCATGTAGGTAATTAATAAATAATAAGAGGCGTCAGTATTTTAATGGCTGTATTTATTTAACCTTTCATTTACTTTTCACGTCAATATATAATGTATTATATCATATTATTATGCAAGTTATTTCCGTCATATGAAAAGATTTTTCCTATATATGCGTGTAGTTACAGGAAGATTGCATATCATGTGAGTACTGCATCCAGTACTAAACAATCAATACATATAATAAATCTATTTGGGCGTGTAAATGGTACTCATTTGCCCAGTAAATATATAAAATGTATATTATTTCATTTTTATCTAAGGCTCAATTTACACCGCGGCGGAATGGAATTCGCGAGGATTCCCCGGAAGACGTCCGTGCGACCTTTTTTGCCTCCTATTTAGTTTATATCTTATGCAGTTCACTTAAGGTTCATTATACTATGTAATAAAAGTTGCATCCATTCCATTCCGCCACTGTGTAAATTGACCCTAATAATGTAGTAAAATAAGATAACTGTATTATAGTTTGTCTTGTTCCAGCATTGTGCTTCGTATCCGCTGGTGATTAATATTCCATAAATGCTCTCAGCGTTTGGCTTCGTCGATTTCAATGTGTACTGTACCGCTGTGTCGTGGAATGCCCTTCCGGCGGCGCGGCCGCAGTTTCCTTCCAATCGTAGTACGACTATCAATTAAAGTAGGTACCTACACCAAGGCAGCAGTGAAAAGGCCTATTTATCTAGGTTAATGTGCTCGGTACGCGCTTGTTCCTTGACTCACATTCCATATCGAGTGCCTAGGTAGGTAAGTGGAATAGGAAACAAATGCATACTGCTGACGGCCTATAACCTTGAGGAAAATATTAGTTATTATACAGATACCTACGTTGTAACCATAATTAAACATAATATAAAGGATCAGCACTAAGTGACGTCACGCTTGTATTTTTAGGCTCCGCCCTGAAGCCGGATTTTTAATTTGCCAAAACTATAAAATGGCGCTATTGTAAGCGACCGACAGGTAGGTATGTGCTGTCAGCGGTACCGAAATGTACGACGCGCGACGCCATATTTGAGAATTTTTTAGCTTCAACATACGTCACATCTTTCCCGTCCTCTTAGCGTAGCGTATTTCATCATTAGTTGTAACACATCGAAACTTAGGAACCTTATAAAAAAAAAATAGTGGACAACATCACATACATTGCTCCGATCCATTAGTAAGTAGCTTATGCACTTGTGTTAAGGAAAACAGTTACAACGAAGGTACCACAACACCCAGACCCGAGACAATGTAGAAAACTTATTTCTACATTGCCCCGACCGGGGATCGAACCCGGAACCTCAGAGATGGTGGCGCCTTGAAAACCGGCACGCTAACCACTCAACCACGGAGGTCATAAATAATAAATAAATAATAGCCCATGCTGGGTGCCTGCCTATAGTGTATAACAATTTTTTCACGTACCTATAACCTTTAGGGGCAATGCCTTAAATTTAATACAATAAGGAATAAATACATACTAAACATGAAAATCTAGTTAAACTGCTGTCGTACTTAAAGTACTCGTATATTTACTCCAAAATAAATAATTCAGACGTCTAGACAAAATCAGATTTCTGTAGTTACGGTCTAGACAGGCCACGACCCCTTTGCCACGCTACTTGAATTTGATGCTGGTATGAACCAATTGTAATGTACTGTTATTCTCTTGCTTTACTTGTATGTTGAACAAGTCCAAAATTATCATTATCGCGAACTTTATACTCGTACATACAGGCAATTATGAAAAGTCAGTAAAGTATTTTAGGATTAAGAAAATCAGGGTTTCTTAGCTTTTCGATCGCATTAAGCAAATGCTTTTTGAAGCTAGGTTTTTGAGTTAACTCGATTGCACATTTATGTATAAGTGCATAGTTTTGCAAAATAAAAAAATTGTAGTATCGGAGTGTTCATATTTGTCATGGTAAGCTGGCGGTACCTAATCGGGTTATGTGGATCCTTCATAATTATTTGGGTATTACACTACTTTTGAATTGGATAATTATTATTACTCTATTATAAACTATTATAATTTTCATTTTTTAAGTGGGAGAGTCTTTCATCCCATTCTCGCAGAATGAAAATTCGTATGAAGCTACTATGGCATTAGTAAGGTGTGACGTCACAATTCAATATCGCTGTCTTTGTCTAATCAGAAATATTAAAATGCTTCTGATTTTTGTTAATTGATCGATTTAATTAGGTTTTCAGTGTACGTCATTACTTATATCCTACTTTATTATTAAGTAATAAATAAATTGTAGTCAAGTACCCACTTTTTGTTCAATCTACTTTTTGCTCTACCTAACTTAACATAACTGACGTGGACAATGTGCGTGCTCTTTATATTAGGGATCTGATAATACGGTTGTCCGGTAGGATGTGCTAAAATTTCCCAATTCCGACCAGCAAGTTAGAGCGGAACTCCTCAATAAAGAGTAATAATGCTCGTTGGTTTAGTCATGTGTCGATTCGGTTCATACCTGTAAAAATTAGCACTTTAGGTCATCTATACAAGGATTTTATGTCACTTGCAATGTTACATGTATGTTGTATGATCAGATAAAATAGTTGTAATTGTAAGCATAAAGGCTAAATAACTTCTCCATTCCATCGTTAGTAAAAATAGTATCGTAAGAGTTATCATTCAAACTTCCAATACGCCTGCAATTTATTCGTATTCTTCTCAGCAAATTCTTTCATTTGATACCCATATTGCGGGAGTGAATTAAAAATAACTGGTCCGCCATCTTGTGTGTTCCACCATATTGGATTTAGAATGACGTCACACGTCGTAACCATGTATTATCAGCCAAACTAAATGTGTTTACAGCAAATACGGCTCAATCGGTACCTATAATATATCTTCTCTAAAATTGCTTTACAAGATTCTATCGCAATAAACACACGTTGCGAGTTCATTAAAAGTTTGTAATGAAGTTTTTTTATTTTTAAATGAAATATATATGTTACTAATAACTGCAACGATACACTTATTTCGGTCTCGGCCTGCTATATAATGACTGTGATGAGTGCTCGTTAGTGGTGTTCAACGAGGCATTTCTTGCGGCTCTCGTGGTGATGACCGCGCTTGGAGCAGCGCGCCCCCAGCCGCTGACTCCGCTTCGTTAGTTCCGCACTATTGCCGACCAACTGTTGTTTTCCGGTTTCTCTGGGGTGATATCCTCGGTCTCTGCCGCTTCTATAAATAAAATTAGTATCATTCCAAGAGATTCATGCTATCGCGTGTGTTACACTCGAAGAACATAAATGCTCATTGAGTGAAAAAAACAGCTTACGAGCATTACGAGTATGGTCAATGTAAAACATCCAAGCAACATCCAATTCCAAGACTGCTATTGCAATGGTGTCAATGACTTCAGAATTTACTGTTACTTTTACCATTTTTGGTAATGTATTAGGTAAAAATAGGGAACAACGTTAATCGAACTACAAAATTACATTGTGCTTTAATTAAGTAGCAGCTAGATTACATGCTTACCCCCGCATCACATAGACCAAATTCGTGTAAATGAAAACGTTTACACGAATTCTATGAATCACGAATTTTCTATCTATCTATCTAATCTAAACTTCAGTTCATCATCGTGAAAATAATGAAATAATTTAGTTTGAATGCTAAATATTGGTTCATATCGTCATCGTTCAAACGGTTATACACTTTACAGACACTGATACTCGTACAATGAATGAATGAAATATACTGAAATTATATTAATTTTTGAATCTGAATTGACTGATTAATCTATAAACGCACAGCTCAAGCTGGGGTCTGGAGTTCAGATCGGGCTAAAATTTGCCATATATATATTTAGGTAGTGATAAATTACTTCTCTACTATTATGCAGAGATACTTTTTGAAAATTCTACCGCAATTGGGGAAATAGGCGATCCCATCAGCGAAGCCGCGGGAGTGCGCTAGTTTTATTTATTAGAAGCTGGTATATTTTATCGATTCGGCTCAATGACCACATTGTTGGCTCATGGCTGTCCAGGAAGTCTCAAATGTCGTGTTTCTAGTTGGAGGAGGCTGTAGGTATCTCAAATTGATATCGCTTACTGAGTTCTGCCGTCGACGCCGGGACATCTCGGTTGCGTTCCCACACTCACCAGCGGAACAATTCTCACGGTTATTGTCCAATCGACCTACTCGTACTACTTCGCAGCCTCCAACATATTATACTCACGGATATAATATGGGTTATTATGTGCTTTGTTTTAGAAAACATACAGTTAAAGTTACGTATTGTGAGTAACGGAAATCCACACTGCTTTCGGATGCACTGTGACTTTTATGTGTTTGTTACTTTCTATAGGTACGAGTATATGAGGTTTTCGCGGTCTTAATAAAAAATTCTCGAATTATATTTGAATGTATATTTATTAAATGCAGACATTAAAAGGTTTACTGCTTACTGCGTGCTTCGTTAGTATTATATCTTTTTATCAGGCAAAGAAGCGAAATTTTTCTTGATAAGATAGTAGCGTAGGTAAATACTCGCACATATTATGAATAATACAAGTGTTAGGGATCAACGAATAATGTTTATTACGCAATGATTAAAGTCAAGACAATACGGTTTACGTATATATAGCTCCAAGGTCGAGGTCATTGAACCTATCTACGTCTTTCGTGAGGCGCCGCGCCGCCCCCCGCCGCCCCCCGCCCGCGCTGGCGTCGCACTCCTTCGACAAAAGCAAATAATAAATAAAGTAGGTATACATAAATGATTATACATACATAATAATGTTATGTGTATAATGTATCGTTTATATTTTAATTAATCGCTCAGGTAAAATGGCGTGGTAACTGAGACATGACATTTATCGAACACTAGTGAATGCCTGCGGCTTCACTCATCTGCCACTGTTTAACCACATAAATCAAATTAAATTATAAAAAAATTGTTTTAGTAAATACATAGTTACGTTATTTAAAGTATCCGTCGAGAGTCCGGACTCCAATTGTTTGAGCTTTTCAATCAGTCAGTCAGTCAAGTCAATTTTTCCTTTTTCTAACAGGCTAGCTGATGCCTACGTCTTCGTTCATGTTTCCACCGCGTATTTAGATCGCTAAAAACATATTCAGTTAACAAACCCCGACGGAGCTGAATTTTGCTAGAGTTGACGGAGTGACAACTGCACTACACTTTTATCGTTAAATCCCATATAAATACATATTAATGAAGCAAACGTAGAGTTGTTAAAAATTTAAATAAAGAGTTGAAACAACTCGATTACAATATTTATAATTTAAATTTCAAAACAATTCTAATGTACATAAAATGTGACAAACAACGGTGGGGTCGGTCGTTGACAAAACGTAGGTAACAATAGGTACCTAATAATACCTATAATTATGTTTTGTTGTAAATAATATAATTGCAAATGGCATTGCATTAATTAATTTCTCGTGGGAGTTTCTTCTTAGAAGACTTTTTATACCAAAGAATGACGAGACTTGTAAAACGCTCACCTGATGTTAAATGAATCAGTCATATGCCTGCCCAGTGCCCATGTCACTTTGTAGTGCACTTGTAAAACGCTCACCTGATGTTAAATGACTCAGTCATATGCCTGCCCAGTGCCCATGTCACTTTGTAGTGCACTTGTAAAACGCTCACCTGATGTTAAATGAATCAGTCATATGCCTGCCCAGTGCCCTTGTCACTTTGTAGTGCACTTGTAAAACTCTCACCTGATGTTAAATGAATCAGTCATATGCCTGCCCAGTGCCCATGTCACTTTGTAGTGCACTTGTAAAACGCTCACCTGATGTTAAATGAATCAGTCATATGCCTGCCCAGTGCCCATGTCACTTTGTAGTGCAATGTACGCACTGCACTGCGTTCGTCATCCTGAGTCTCGTTATGCTCAGTAAAGTGAACTCTGCTGTAACAGAACTCTTCCATGTTCAAACTAAAACGGTACCTAAATTCTTCGCAAACACTGCTACCTGGTAATCAAGCACCAAAGTCGTAGGTACTAAATGGTATAGTTACAGACTACTCAGGTATTTTTATTCTTTACTAAATTGCGTCAGTCAGTTATTGAAAGAAAATGATTCTGATGCACAGCAGTGATAGCTCATGTGCCTCTCATAAGGAGGTCGCGGGTTCGAATCCTGGTCACGCACCTCTGACTTTTCCAAGTTTTGTGCGTTTTTTGCGTTTTTAGAAAACTAAATATCACTTGGTTAACGGTGAAGAAAAACATCGTGAGGAAACCTGCATGCCTGAGAGTTCACAAAAATGTTCTCCGCACTTGGCTAGCGTGGTGGGCTATGGCCAAACCCCTCTCAGAGGAGACCCCTGCCCAGCAGTGGGACATAAAAAAGGGTTGAGATGAGATGAGAATATGATTCTGATGCTGGATTGTAATGCTCATGTAGTCATGCCTACCTATAACCATTTTCAGATTAATTTCAAGTATAGGATTTTGGGATTTTTTATCTTGTAAATATTGTTACTCTGAGATTATGTACTAGTGTAAAATTCGATAACACAACGTGTGCAACGTACTCGTAATTTAAATATTTCGATTCAGTTGATATGACCCTATATTTGAAGTTGCATTCCAAACGGTTCCGGCTCAAGATAAAGGTTGCACAAAGTATACGAACTATACAAAGCGGAAACGCTTTGTATAGTTCGTATATATTTAGCGACTAATAAATATTTGCGACGGCCTTGGGTCAACTAAGCATATCGGTGACTGACCGATCCGGGTTGCTGACATCAGAGTTAACTAGTTATACATAGTAATTATGTCGATTGATATAACTTCTACTTTACATTATCATTTATCAGAACCGATTGCTAATGAGACAGATTTGTCTAAATTTAAATTATTGCAATTAATTTTTTATTCGCTGGTATAGCTTGTCATTTGTTAATCACGCGCATTAAATAACATAACCTACTGTATAGAATAGAATATAGATAAAGTAGAAGAATATTTCTAAGTAGTCATAGGTATCCCTGATCTAAGGTATTTTGATAAAGCAAACACTATTTAGTATTTAGCATTGATATGTTGTTTAATAAATAATATTTTCATAAAAAAAAACCGGCCAAGTGCGAGTCGGACTCGCGCACCGAGGGTTCCATACCATAAAAGAAGTAAAACATTAAAATAATCACTTTTGTACATGAATTTACGAGTATAATTTACATGTAGGTACTTTTGTTGGCGAACCGCAAACGTAACTTTGTTTTTGGTGGTTTATTGTTATTATCAGAAAAAGTATAATAGTTAGAGAGTTGATTTTATTTTTCCTGTAAAATATACGTTTACTCCTATTGATCACAATTATTTCAAATTTTTCGATGTGTAAACTTCGGAGATAAGGGGGGGAACGGTATTTTTTTCGACAGTTTGCCCAATAAATCAAAAACTATGAAACATAAAAATAAATAAAAATCAGTTTTAGAATACACAAGTAACGCCCTTTCATATGATACCCCACTCAATATTGTTATCACATTTTGAAATTTCGATGACCCGGTTTTCCCCCCTTTTTAAATAAAAATAAAAACAATTTTCAAATTTTTACGATTGCTATGACATCGCGTCACTATTATCTATAACTATTCTAAATTTCAGGACGATAGCTTGAATAGGTACTGAAATAATCGAGTGTGACAGACGGACGGACGGACGGAGAAAGTCTCACTATAAGGGTTCCATTTTTACCATTTTGGTATGGAACCCTAAAAACTACCTGTAATTGGAAAATCCTTTATTGAAATATAATATAACACGTATATTTTCTCAGTTCATCGTCCAAACCAAACCAATTTTGTTATTGTTTGGTCCCCGGCCTGTTTTCGTAGTGCGTACCGCAGGGCGTAAATATGTTGTTGTGTATAATGAGCTGATGCATTGGGTAATTCCGGTGCAGCGTAATACTTAGATACGGTGCCGCGCGCCGGCGGTGGCAGAGTCCAGTGGAATATTCTGGGCTCGAGCGGTTCCAAACAACAACACTCATCCTCTGTGTGCTGTGGCTGACTCGCTCGTGAGTCCCGCCTTGACGCACTTTGACTGTACACAATACGCATTATTATTTTATTATGAAACAAGTACGCTTATTGGCGTATTTGTAAACTATATTTCTAACTAGCTGACCCGGCAAATGTTGTTTTGCCATTAGCCTTTATAAAAAGATTCAGACGAATCGAGAACCTCCTCCTTTTTTTGAAGTCGGTTAAAAATAGCTACCGATTACGACCTACGAACATACCCAGAAAATTTCATAACAATCGGTCGACCGGTTCGGAGGAGTTTGGTGGCAGAAATCGACACGAGAATTTTATTTATTAGACTAGCTGACCCGGCAAACGTTGTTTTCCATTAGGCATACAAATAATATAAATAAATATAAAATAAATATAAATATATAGTGGACAACATCACATACATTGCTCGGATCCCATAGTAAGTAGCTTATGCACTTGTGTTATGGAAATCAGAAACAACGAAGGTACCACAACACCCAGACCCGAGACAATGTAGAAAACATTATTTTTCTACGTTGCCCCGGCCGGGGATCGAACCCGGAACCTCAGAGATGGCGGCGCCTTGAAAACCGGCACGCTCAACCACGGAGCAAGAGAATTTAATATATTAGATAATAAATTGGTACGTTCCCACGTAGTCCCCTTTCTGTTCTGTCGTTCTAAGCAGGGTTAAAAAAAGTTCATTTGTGTTTATTTAGGTTTTTACTGTAGATGCCTACTGTCTACCTACTGATAGTACAATTTTCAGGGTATCTATACTTTCAAATGCTCCAAGAAAAAGTTATTGTTTCTAGATCGACGCGATTGTGTTTTCAATTGGAAATAAAAAAAAAAACTAACAACCAGACATGTTTACGTGAAAAGAGGTTACTTACGTTGAGGAAGAAAACATTGCTGTTTTCCACGTAGAGCAAGGTGGGTATTGAAAAAATAAGCGGAAAGTCCTTATTTTAAATGTGTACCTGAGACAAATTCGGTCAGTAGCCTCACAACTCAAATGTTACATTTTAATTTTATGGAAGCATTTTTAAGGTTCCGTAGCCAAATGGCAAAAAAACGGAACCCTTATAGATTCGTCATGTCTGTCTGTCTGTCTGTCTGTCCGTCCGTATGTCACAACCACTTTTTTCCGTAACTATAAGGACTATACTGTTGAAACTTGGTAATTAGATGTATTCTGTGAACCGCATTAAGATTTTCACAAAAAACTAGAAAAAAAAACAATAAATTTTTGGGGTTCCCCATACTTAGAACTGAAACTCAATTTTTTTTTTTCATCAAACCTATAAGTATAGGGTATCTATGGATAGGTCTTCAAAAATTATATTGAGGTTTCTAATATCATTTTTTTCTAAACTGAATAGTTTGCGCGAGAGACACTTCCAAAGTGGTAAAATGTGTGACCCTCTAATTTCTAAAATAAGAGAATGATAAAACTGAAAAAATACATGATGTACATTACCATGCAAACTTCCACCGAAAATTGGTTTGAACGATATCTAGTTAATAGTTTTTTCTTTAGGAGTCGTTTAAGCTATTTTCCCATACAAAAGTGAATTTTTTTTCATTGTTCCAGCTATTCCGGAAAAACTAAAAGTCGAAGAAATCTGAAATTTGGTACATAGATCTATATAAGCATAAGGTCATGAAGGTGCACTAAGAACGGGATTTCCAAAATTCACATTTTAAAGGGTAAAAATCATACATTTAAGGGATTTTCCCATCATCTCAACCCCTTTTTACGTCCCACTGCTGGGCACGGGTCTCCTCTCAGACTGAGAGGGGTTTGGCCATAGCCCACCACGCTGGCCAAGTGCGGGTTGGCGGGCTTCACACACCTTCGAGAACATTTTTGTGAACTCTCAGGCATGCAGGTTTCCTCACGATGTTTTCCTTCACCGTTAAGCAAGTGATATTTAGTTTCCTAAAACGCGCGGATTTTCCCATACAAAAGTTAAATTTTCTTCGTTGTTCCAGCTACTCCGGAAGAACTAAAAGTCGTAGAGATCTGGTACCTAGGTTGATATTACGTCATGAAGGTGCACTAAGAACGGGATTTCTGAAATTCACATTTAAAGGGTAAAAATCATTATAGGGATTTTCCCACTAACTACAAGAACTTTTATATTATTATGTTACTTGCTGCTGCGAAACCCTTCATGGGCGAGTCCGACTCGCACTTGGCTGCTTTTTTTAACTTACGCACTCGAAGAAAAAAGCTGATGTCTACATCTAAATAGACGACAAAGGTAACAACTTTGTTGTACAAAATCTCTTAACTATAATTCGAGACGTCTAGAAATAGTGCCATCATTTTCTACTGGGTGCATTGTGAAAAGGATAACACTATTTTTAGACGATTCAAATTATTGAAGCTTAGAGAGATTTTGTACAACAGAATTGGCACCAATCGTACATGTAAATGACTCATGATAATTTTAATAAAGTTTAACTGCACGATCGCTAGTTTTGGCTTAAGGTAATATAAATTCTAAATGCGCTACCGCTTTGTGTTTCCGTTAAGAATTAAGATGATTTACAAAGAAATATGCAGTATAAACCAAGAATTACAATGATGACCTCGTAATTTAAATATACTTAATTAGAGGAAGCGGTATAACTGCAATTCTGGAAAAACCTGTAGTTTTCAAGCGACTTCCAAAAAGGAGGAGACTCTAAATTCGACTGTTTTTTTTTTTTGTTTGGTTACCTCACAACTTTAGACTGGATGAATTAGTAAATGATTACGATAACGATGAATACGTTTTTCTTAGACAATCTAGGGCATTGAGTTAAATATAGTGTATCAATGATCTAGGGGCAGTTCTAACAATGGCATCCATGAGAAAATCTTATACCTAAATCTTGCATTGTGGAAATTAATCAATATCACGCCACCTAATTTCAATGATTCTTTTTTATTGGAAAGGATGAACTTTTTTTTGGAAAAAAAAATATATTTTACCCTGTACTAAACTTATAATGGTACATTAATAAAAATATACTTAGTGAAATTGTTTGTAGAAACACATTTCTCGTGATGACTTTAATATACTTATCTATGTTAAATGTTAGATAACTTCATTCCTTGGCGAGGCATCTTGGCTTGGATAGGCGAATGTCAAAGAAATTTCATTGATATATCTGACATTATGTAACTGATCATTCAAAATATGTTTTATTACGAGTGACCTTTACTATAAGTCAGTATAGTATATAAATAAAACCATCGCTCCGTGTTTACAAACACGACCTTACGATAAGAGGTTATCGAGCGCTTTACTTTGCTTCTACTGTGTTGTAATGTACAGTGCTACAAGGCTATCTTAGCGCGTGGCCAAAATCGGAACTAACGCCGCTATCTTGTGATACTGTTTGATAGTTCGCCCTGTCTTTATATCGCTATTGTATTATGTGTTTTTTTTTGCTTAATATTAACTAAACTGAAGTTAAATTGAGGAGATTTTAGTTTCTGCTTGCCTTTGTTCTATAACAACGCCCTATTGACAATGTCATTCAAGTGCTGAAAGACCCTAGTCGCACTGTCATCGTAGGAACATATTGTAAGTACTAAAATGATTATTGATTTGCACGTGATTTTTAAGTGTTGTCATTGGTTTTGTCATTGATACAGTTCAACCCGTGTTTTGACATTGATACAGTTCTTTAATGATTTATGATTGATACATTTTTAAGCGCCCTGCTGAATTCTGATCATACGATCTTCCATCTGGCATTGTCCATGGTATGTCTTTTGTTACATTCAAGCGGAAGGTTGGAAGATCAATAAATAATAATCAATTCTTAAGACAGGCACTTCAGGATTCAGGATGATATCTAAATAGACGAAGTCTGAGGGTTTATTTTTGTTAAATCAATGAACAAAATAATATGACTGCTACTTAGTTCAATTGATTTTGATTTACGTAGTATTGGGCTAGCAAGCAAAACCACATTAATTTTGCCTTAGATAAACAATTATGTCAATCCATGCTTTCATTTTTAACAGCCACTGAATCACAAAGTAGAGGAGGCTTAAGCCGTGGTTAGTTAGGTTCTTTGAAATAAATAATTTGTATTTTGAATCTGTCTCCACTCTCACGTGAGCATCACGTGAGTAGAATTCTGCAGTTATCGAGTGATATATATGTACTTGTTTATATAGGGGAGGTCCGATGGATATAATTAACTTTGTATTATAACAAGAATATAATATGTATACCTTGTCACTTTGTAATAAAATAATCCAGTTTACTTATTTTATGTTGTGTCTCCTATTGCTGGATGCAAAAGACTTGTCACGTCAAAAAAAAGCATCATCGCGAGTACACAGTACGCGATGCTCGTTCGTATTGTAGTCGCAGAGGATGACAGAATTGTTTACGTAAAGCGGAATTCGAGGAATGGAACACTAGGCTCGCGTTCTATTCATAGCGCATGATGAGCGATGTGATCGATGAACGACGCGGCCTCGCCGGCGCCCGCGCACCTCCGCTGCAACGCCCCGGTTTGGCGCGGCGCCGGCGATCACGAGGGCGCACTCGCTCCGAAGATATGTACATGCAGTCTATATTTAACGCGACGCCATTATTACACTTTACAATGCTACATGTGGTACACACTGGGAGCCAGCTCACGAGTCACGAGATGACGCGCCCGTCGTGATGTAACTCCGGTCACATAAATAATGTTGTCTTTAGGTACTCTAATTCAATAGAAGAAGAAAAAGAAATAAGCTTAAAAGTTTAACGGTTTTTCATAACATGGAATACGAGGAAAATGAAATCCGAAAGGTTCTGTCGAACCTTACCTTGTCGTCTTACTCCAATCCTAATGTTATGTCATTCGCTTTGATGAAAAAAAAATCGTAAAAACGGCTAACATTTTCCTTATTTTTATGATTAATTAATGTACTGCTATCAACAAATAAAATTTACGTACTACATTTTATTTTGGTGACACGTCCTCGCAATAAAATTATTATTTTTCCTTCTACACATTATACCTCACTTTAGTACATAAAGTATGCTATGAAAGCGATACCTATAATAATCAAAGTTCTGACAAGTGACAGATAAGTATATAACATAGTATTTAGTTTTCCTACTACTGGTCCTCAAATCACTGTGAATCTCTGGTACTACCGTGCTGTTCCATCATCATCTCAGCTTGCGGACGTCCACTGTTGAACATAGGTCTTCCCAAGCGAGCGCCACCACACCCTGTCCTCAGCCTTCCTCATCCGACCGCTTCCTGCTCAATATCGTCAGTCCAACGAGCTGGAGGGCGCCCCACGCTACGCTTACTAGTACGCGGTTACTACTCCACGACTTTTCGGCTCCATGGGCCATCACCCCTGCGACGCGCAAGACCTGCCCGTGTTTCGAAAACCGATTCACCAGATGAGATTCTAATTCCGGAACAAACTCCCTCGTTTTTATTAGCCCTATTACTAAGTCTTCGCTGCCCGTCCGTCCGTCCGTCTGTCACCAGGCTGTATCTCTTGAACCGTGATAGTGAGACACTTGAAATTTTCACAGATGATACATTTTTGTTTCCGCTATAACAACAAATACTAAAATATAGATTAAAATAGCTATTTAAGGGGGCTCCCATGCAACAAACATGTTTTTTTGCTCGATATTGATAAAAGAAACAGGAAATAGATACCTAAAATATTACCTGTGAATATTTTGAGCATCTAAATTCTAAATATTCACAGTTTTTTAATTCATGTATGTTCACATAAATAAAATTGAATTACTTACTTAAATTAAATTAAAATAATATTGAATTTGGTGGGCAGAGTGAGAGAGGTATTTTAGTTAGAATTGGTCCTGAATCCTGATAGTACGGAACCCTCGGTGAATAGGGGTAGTATGGATCACTCGTAAAAATTGTCACCCACTTTTTTGAATGATAAACAATAAGGTGGTTGCACCGCGTCTCGCAAGTTTGACAAGATTCGTGGTGGATGACGTCAGAAGCATCGGTGTCAATGGTAGTATTTATAGGGTTAGGGTGGTTTAAAATAGGATGACAGGACGCGCCGGTACGGATTTGGTCACCGCAGCCGCTCCGCCAGTAGAGTGTGGACTGCTACTGGCACCAGTCGCAGTCAGCACCCGCCACCCACGCCGCTCGTGATTCACGCACTTGGCCGCGCAACGGTAAACAACTAAACACCACCCGGAGTGCAGATGCTAATTACAATGCCCGCTTGCGAACAACCGACTGGCGGCTGGTAATTGGTAAACGGTTCATAAGGCTCACTCCGCAAGATTATTTAAAAAAATAGCGACCCTAGCCCTGACACAAAAGTGTAATTCAGTTCGCAATAGCGCCAGGCCCCGCCTCCCGAAAGAACACGCAACAAACGCAAAGTTGTGGTCTCTTTCTATCACGTAACTTTATCTCTTACGACGTGCTAGGGCGACCGCACAAAAACAGCTAAAGCGAGCAAAGTAAACGGCGCGCGGCGGCCGTCTGAATTGAGTACATCGAGAGTCTGTAGTTTCTCGATCACGTGATGAGTGGACCTGGCCTGCCCAGGTTTAGATTATTTTTTTTACACTAGAAGTACAAGTTAGTACCTGACTGCGAAGTGAGTGCGATCTCACCTGATAATAAGTGATGATGCAGCCGTAGATATTAACGTACTAACTTGGAAGGGGTAAATAAAGTCATCCCAACGGTTTCTTCATTCGCACCGAACGCTACTTAGCGGTGCATCTTTGCTGGTAGGGTGGTAATTAGCCACGGCCGAAGCCTCCCACCAGACCAGGACCTGAGCTAATTTAGAAATTATAAAATTCCAAAGTGGCCCGTGGCGGGAATCGAACCCGCGACCTCTCACTCGAAACTCGAGCACGCGCCCCTGCGCCAGGGAGGTCGTCAAAAACTCTCAGGTTTAGATTCTTCCGTTGACGTTAGGCAATAACTTTGAGTTACCTTATACCAAACCTTATACTCTGAAGTGACGTTGACTCGACGTTCTTTATACTCTTTTCCTTATTGTGCAAGTAGGTACAGGAACCTACAGTAAACATTTACAAAATATCCAACTCGTCAATCCCTGGCTCTCTCCCATCGCTGATGTATTATGTAGGACAATCAAACGTACCTACTACTAAATAAATCACTCATGACATATACAGTAAAAGCTCCTTAGAACTTATTCGCGCTTCCTTTTTTCGCATTTTCATGGATTAAAATAATGCGACCCAATTCCTATATACGCGGCGAAACATTTCTTTATTCGTATATCGGTACATACACGCAGGTACTCGTTCATATTGTTAAAATTTAGAAACAGGCGTCAAGAATAAAATACATTCAACGTGACATTTAATTTTAAAAATCTTAGTGTAGGTTTTTAAGAGAAAACAAGCTTTGTGATTTCCTTATGAAATTGATCCATTTATGGAACTAAGTAGACGTAGAAGAAATTTTAAGAGGCTATAATTGCTAATGCCTTTACTCAATATCGGTCTGAATTGAACTTTTTGCCAAGGAAGAAAAATTGGCAAAATTCTTTAAACCATTGGCTAAACCATAATGCAGATTAATAATTAAAAATGTGTGTAATGAAATGAGTGACATTTCATTCATTTGAATTTGCCGCGCTTCGCGTATCAGCTGTCGCGTATCTATGATATTGATCTGTGTCGATGATTTAAAATGGCGAGGTACGCTGAAATTGTTGTGTGCATTTTTGTCGTAATAAAAACTCATAGAAAGAATGTGATTGAGGACTCGAGATATAGTGAACTTTAAATGTCGTTTCTTTGTTATTTCAGGTGAGATAGAAGTGTAATTGTCGTAACTTGATAATAACTAGATAATTGTAAAATAAAACAAAACTTGTAATAAAACAAAACTTTGTTATTTCAGGGAAACAATTTGTGTTTAATTTTGGAGATCCTCAATGTCTTATAAAACGACATTTTTGTGAACTAAAAGAAGATGGACCGGCTTCAATTTGAGTTTACAATAATAGCCTCAAATGATGGCAAATCAAATGTATTAGCTATAACCTCAATATCTACTGAAGAAGGAAAATGTTATGTTTTACCCGAGGAACTGAAGCCGGTGAGTCATCATACATATATAGTTAAAACGAACACTTTCACAAAAGTAAAAAATAGCATTAAAAAAAGACACCAGAGTAGAAAAGTATGGATAAAGTTGGATGAAAATCTAAAGAAGACATATGTAGATGAGGAAGGTAATATGCAATTTTTAGATCAATATTTAGATGAAGTGAGCACAACACAAGCAAAGGACAAAAATGACACTTTGCAACAAATCTTGGAACAATTAATAGAAACTACAACTAAGAAAGAAAGTCAACATAACTTAAAACATATCTCAGAAAAATTTATTATTGAAAAATTCACAAGCAAAAATCCTAATGCGATGCAATGGATACTATTGGTGGATTTGGAGGATCTAGGTCTACAAAGAAATATCTACACCTTTTAGTAGATCACTACACAAGATATGCATTTATTGCGACTTCGAAAACCCAGAATGCATGTGACTTTATAAATTTAACAAAGAAAGTACTAGAGACGAATTAAAAATAGGCCCTTTCAAAATAATAGAGAAAATATCGAATTCCATTTATAGGATTGATACAGGCAACAGAAAAACAGAATCAACATTATTTCATATAACAAAATTGCAACCTGTCATAACAGAGGCTGAAGAAGATGAAGGAGATGATAATGAATATGAAGATGACTTATAAGTACATTTTACAGATATATTGCTTAGAATTTTCGCTCTTAGGGGGGGAGATGTAATGAAATGAGTGACATTTCATTCATTTGAATTTGCCGCGCTTCGCGTATCAGCTGTCGCGTATCTATGATATTGATCTGTGTCGATGATTTAAAATGGCGAGGTACGCTGAAATTGTTGTGTGCATTTTTGTCGTAATAAAAACTCATAGAAAGAATGTGATTGAGGACTCGAGATATAGTGAACTTTAAATGTCGTTTCTTTGTTATTTCAGGTGAGATAGAAGTGTAATTGTCGTAACTTGATAATAACTAGATAATTGTAAAATAAAACAAAACTTGTAATAAAACAAAACTTTGTTATTTCAGGGAAACAATTTGTGTTTAATTTTGGAGATCCTCAATGTCTTATATGTGTTTAAAAACTTCAATTAAATTGTTTTTTTTTTTAACACATTTATTTTTTATTTTGTCACCTGGGTCCCATACCTAGAAATTACCATTCCAAATATATATCAAGAAACATGTACAACGAGCTATACAAAATACTTAAACTCTTTGGCCATTGCCGTACTCGTTTTGTTTCTTTCGACCCCTGTATTGCCGTCTGGGAGGGAAGACTCGAGAAAATTCACGTCGGGGCGCTCGTGATAAATGATGTGTGAATTTGGTATATATTTAAATGTCTAGACGGTGCCCGATTGCGTTCCAAGTCCAGACGGTGGCGACCGGCGTTCCTTTACACTGCGCCACTACTTAGCCACAACACAAGTCACCGTTTCTAATATTACCAAGTGCTCTTTGTTTACTTCTTCTCTTTTATTAGGGTCCTCGTGGGCGTCGAAAGGAGTATACGAATTAGAGGCATTGATGACAATAATTTGAAGAGGATATCATATTGAAATTATTTTAGCCCTTCTTACTCTTACGAATTAATGTGTTGTAAAAGTTTGTGGCTGCGACATTCAGCGTCGTGGAAGAATATAACAGAAAGACGACGTTGTGACTAATGAATAAAAAACTAATATTGTCACCGACACAAAACAAAAGTGACAATTACATCTATTGTAGTTTCCAATAAAAATTAGAAAAACAGAGCAAATTTGGACCAACTTTTGGGAGAATTTTTATGTAATCGTGTTTCTGATTCACAGCGATTATTCATAGCGAGATTAAAAGACCCAAAATACATGAAGTTTAAGTTGAAACTGCAGGTCACTTAAAATCGCTTAAATACGGCGTTAATAAAGGACCTCTAATTTTTCATTAACGTGAATAAGTCGTCGCCGCAGATGACTTAGATTTTTTCATGTTACGGGTTGATTTCCTAACTGTGCATTTTTCGCTGAACATGATAAATTGTATTGTTAAACAGATAAGAACTAAGAAGTGCTGTGGCCAGTAGACGATCTTTTTGTATTGAATAAAAAGCTTCAATTGTTTGTATTGTTTACGGATTATAAACCGAACCGACCGACAGATTATCTACTCCATTTGCGATTGCCAAAAAAGGTTTACTGTAAGAGTCATGGCTCATTTGACAAATACAATTAGTGTTTACTTGGAATTTAGGTAACTCACTAGAATTTCCTCCCATTTTGTATCGTCATCGTTGTAACTTGTAAAATGTAATTTCACTGGTGTATAACAATATCTGCAAAAGATTTTTTGTTGTAAGTAGTTGTTTTGATTTCTTCAAATTAAAAAGCGATTATGTGTTATATAACTTCACTTTACTTATTAGTAAAGTGAAGTCTGTGAAAAGTTATGTCCCTGCATGCCCTACAAATAAAGCTAATAAGGTAAACGTGTCCGATGACTACAAAAAATACGATATCTTAATATATATAAATCTCGTGTCACAATGTTTGTCCTCAATGGACTCCTAAACTACTGAACCGATTTAGTTCAAACTTCGTGAATATCTGTCATTTGGTCCAACTTAAAAGAAAGAATAGTTTTTATCCCACGTGGACGAAGTCGCGGGCATCAGCTAGTTGATTATAAGAATTTGAGCTACGCAAGGAGCGTCATTGCGACAAATGTGTTTGAATAATGATGTAATTAATCTTTATATTACTCCATTTAAAATCTGTCTTCATTGCACTGCATAATAACCGTTGCTGTCGTTTCAAATTTCATGGCTCATCTATTGTTTCTTGTCAGCATTCGGTTTGATTTTATTTAGCGCACATGACTGCCAAACGCGTTCTGAGAATTTTTTTATAATAGTAAAAGAAAATATAATTGCTATCTTAACATCTCTGAGACTCTGTCTGCATTATATTATGCAGTATGTCATTTCATTAACACGAACTTCCTTATCACACACACTCCACAATGTCATCGTGTGAGAAAACAGCAAATGCTAATCATAATATTTTAAAAACAATAGTAATTTCTGTCTTCAAAAATATTTATATAATCTTATTTCCCTGTTATTTGCTGCAGAAGGTTTTCCTCAATGACAAACAACAATTTGAAATAATCATACTAACTGTATTACTTGTTATTCGCTTCTTTATAAAAATAAAACAAGTGGAAGAAGCGGTCTTCAATTATTTATTTTTAAAATGGGTAGAAATTACTTATAAATCAATAATTATGATAAAGCTATGGCATCTCGTTAAAACTAAAATTCTTCTATTCCTTGAAGCTATTTACTGATGTCGGTGTAAGTTTCCCTGCTTCCTTTATCAGACTCTCGTTTACACCATGTACGTCTCGTTATTTACTGTCAGAACCTTTCTCTTGAGGTATTTACTATTGATTATGCAACAAAATTATTTTCGTATTTTTTATTACACTAAGTTACCTATATTATCAAGGCGAAAGTTTGCGTGTTTGTTACTCCTTCACTTGCTATACTGAAGGTATTCTTACTAAGATTATTACAGCTTGAATTAAAATATAGACTATCCTGCGCTTATCCATTGTTCCCGCGGGATTTGTGAAAAACCAACATTCGCGCGGGTGGAGCCGCGGACGTCCGCTAGTATCATAGGTACATAATGTTTGGGTGTGTGGAATCAGAACTTACCTAAGCTACAAGCTTTTACGAATACCTGGTGGAAAAATTGTTAGTGTTGCAAGAATTTATTCCGCCTGCTTGCGAACTCATTTGAAAGTTTTCCAGTACACAAAAAGTAACAACGCAACAGGGACTGTTTGTGAAAACGAATCTCCGTCTGTACGAAAAGTTTGGTTATTACGTCGCAAGCGGCGGGGTCGAAGTCCGTAGCGCGTCGCTGCGGCCCCGTACAACGTACATAACACACGTACGCACTCGTGTAGTATGTGGACGTATCGTTATGTGGAAACAATGGGATCGATTGTCTCCGCAGAGATCATCGACACACACTTCCTGCGTCCGATCTTCGCGGAATATGCATTTGTTTGTGATGGACAGCTTACGTCTTTCGACGAAAGGCAGCTTCGCGCATATTTCAGGAGATATTTGAATTACAATCGGCGAGTTGGACTCGCGCTCCAAGGGTTCCGTACTATTAAAGGAGCGAGATGATGATGCAGAAGCCAGAAAAGCCTATACACTACTAGGTAATGGCTTTTCTGGATCATCGACCTAAATCAAGCAAAAAATCACGTCTGCTGTATGCGAGCCCCCTTAACTATTTAATTTATTCTATTTTTTATTTATTGTTACAGCGGCATCAAAAATACATCACCTGTGAAAATTTCAAGTCTGTGACTATCATGGTTCCAGAGTTACAGTCTGGTGACAGACAGACGGACAGACAGCGAAGTCTTAGTAATAGGATCCCGTTTTTACCCTACGGTTACTGGGTACGGAAACGGAAAATACTTTTATAAATAAAAATATACAGAGGGCGGATTATTTCCAATCTCCAAGTTCAATCACACAGAATAACAAAACCATTTGCAATTCGTGGATATTCCTATCACGTTATGGTGTTTTTTTGGATTCAGTCAGCAATAATAATATTCTACATACATTTTTTGCGAAATTTATGTTTACTCGTAAAATTATGTAATTCGCACATTTTGCCCTATCAATATTTTTGAAAAATATTATTAATACATACTTGAAGCCTAGTTGTTACTGTCGTGATTCAAAGTACCTACGAACAATACCTACAAAAAACACGATGGAAGCGTATTCGGATGGATAGTTTTGGTATTACGTATTAGTTCTTAGTAGGTACGCAGAAGTCTACCTTCGCCATGAAACTGTAAGGATTTTTGAAATAAATGAAGTGTGTCTCGATTTTCTGTTTCTAAAGGTTAAGATTCCGTATCAACAACTATCGCCTTATTTATCTTTGGGTGTTCCATCTTGCTTAATCTCTTATCCTCCCACTCCTTCCCGTGAGCCCACGTGGGTTGTAAAGGTCGTATTGCTTTCAGATATATATAGCAATATGCTGTAGGTTGTTTTCCTCTAAAGGTTACTTACCTACTATGAGTGGGTAGACTCGCCATTTCTAACAGTTGAAATTGTTTAAAGCAGGGGTGTCAAACAAAAATTCCTAAAGGTCAATATTTTCGATAAAGGGCGTGTTTGCGGGCCAGAGTCAAATTTCATACTTAATTGTTAAAAATATCTTTATTTTGTTAGCTAGCTAACACAGATTTTTGTGTTTAGATAAGAGGTAAAGAAGACTTATATTATTTTGAGCTAGAAGAACCCAACACCTGAGTTCTCTTGTTTTTGATGAGTTCATGAATGTCAAGTGTCATATTCATTGTAGGTAGCTGTTTTCAGAATCGATTGTAGATATTCATCAGTTAGCCTGGATAGATTCTGGTGAAGTATTGAAATAGCTTGAGGGCTGGTATCTTTGACATATGGCTGGCCAGGTTTAAAGAATAAAGATCAATGAAGAGGCGAGGATCAAATTTTACTATTCATTTAATAATTTTTCAGAACACCATAAACACTCAATTATTCTTACCAATCGGATTTAAAAAAAAAGTGCGACTTTGACCTTTAACGGCATAGAAGGCCTATTTATGCGATTTTGAGCGGCCTCTCAGTTGAAAACTATAGAGACAATTAGTTTCAAATTTGAACGTCATGTATTTTGGATCTTTAACCTCAAAACGTTAAGACGCAGAAACACGATTGGAAAAACTTTCCTCGATAGAAAGTTTTCCCAAAAGTTGCTCCAATCTTCTCATATTTATTCAGATTTATCGGAAACGATTCAACAGTTTTCTGTTTTTTTTTTTTGGGTCCTTATTGATGAGTACTCAAATCGACGTGAAGTTTTTTTGAAATCAGGACTATACATTATTCACAATACAATTAAAACCTATTCAAGTGAAAACTCATTATGCCGCCCCCAAATTACGTAAGTGATAAGCATATGGTTAACTCTTTCGGACACTTGATGCATGTATATTGACATCATTGTCTTTCAGATACGCCTCATAGGCGTCAGTCTGTCCTGCGCTAATGCGAGAGTCGGACGTGCGCGTGAATGTATATTTCGCAGCCGTAGATTTCTGATCGTAATATAGAAAGTTATTCCTTGGTCTGTGGCAATAACCGCTGAAATAACGCCCTCTATTAAGCGGCTGAATGGTTATATTATATACTGTCAAACACGCCATCTGTTAGTATGTCGCTGAACGATTATGTGCGCAGGAAACCCACGTGGTTTTGATATGTACTTTGATAATATTTTAATTTTATATGTTGTCATTTACCTATTTTATTAAAACTTCGGTTTATTATTTTATAAAAAAATGAGAAAATTAAGAAATATTATTTTTAATTATTATAAAAATTAAGAGTTGGTCGAAGATCTATGAGTAAATACCTCGCTGCTCGCGATGCAATAAAAAGGGGAAACAGGACGTCGCCTGTTGCCCTGCAGGTTGAAGACGATAATTTATTATTATTATTACAAGCTTTTATTTAGTTTCACATGTCCCGATGTTTGTTTGTTTGCCAAATTGTTGTAACTAATCAAAAATCCACTTCATGGCTACCGATAAATCGGTTAATCGAGTGACAATGCGAAATTATAAAGACAATGCGACGACCTCCGTGGCGCAGGGGACGCATGCTCGGATTCGAGTGGGAGGTCGCGGGTTCGATCCCGCCACGGGCCACTTTGGAATTTTATATTTTTAGGGTTCCATACCAAAATGGTAAAAATGGAACCCTTATGGTGAGACTTTCTCCGTCCGTCCGTCCGTCCGTCCGTCCGTCCGTCCGTCTGTCACACTCGATTATTTCAGTAACTATTCAAGCTATCGACTTGAAATTTAGAATAGTTATAGGAAATAGTGACCCGACGTCATAACAATCGTAAAAATTTGAAAATTGTTTTTATTTTTATTTAAAAAGGGGGGAAAACCGGGTCGGCAAAATTTCAAAATGAGATAACAATATTGAGTGGGGTATCGTATGAAAGGGCGTTACTTGTGTATCTAAAACTGATTTTTATTTATTTTTATGCCTGATAGTTTTTGATTTATTGGGCAAACTGGCGAAAAAAATACCGTTCCCCCCCTTATCTCCGAAGATTACCAATCGAAAAATCTGAAATAATTATGATCAATAAAAATAAACGTATATTTTACAGGAAAAATAAAATCAACTCCGTAACTATTATACTTTTTTTGATAATAAAAATAAACCGCCAAAAACAAAGTTACGTTTGCGGTTTGCCAACAAAAGTACCTACATGTAAATTATACTCGTAAAATCATGAACAAAAGTGATTCTTTCAATGTTTTACTTCTTCTATGGTATGGAACCCTCGGTGCGCGAGTCCGACTCGCACTTGGCCGGTTTTTCTAAATTGGCTCAGGTTTGGTCTGGTGGGAGGCTTCGGCCGTGGCTAGTTACCACCCTACCAGCAAAGACGTACCGCCAAGCGATTTAGCGGTCCTGTACGATGCTGTGTAGAAACTGTTGGGGTGACTTTACTTACCCCTTCCTAGTTAGTACGCTAACATCTTCGACTGCATCATCACTTACCATCAGGTGAAATCGCAGTCAAGTACTAACTTGTATAGCGTAAAAAAAAACCGGCCAAGTGCGAGTCGGACTCGCGCACCGAGGGTTCCATACCATAAAAGAAGTAAAACATTGAAAGAATCACTTTTATTCATGAATTTACGAGTAAAATTTACATGTAGGTACTTTTGTTGGCAAACCGCAAACGTAACTTTGTTTTTGGCGGATTATTGTTATTATCAAAAAAGTATATTAGTCAGTGAGTTGATTTTATTTTTCCTGTAAAATATACATTAATTTCTATTGATCATAATTATTTCAGATTTTTCGATTGGTAAACTTCGGAGATAAGGGGGGGGAACGGTATTTTTTTCGACAGTTTGCTCAATAAATCAAAAACTATCGGACATAAAAATAAATAAAAATCGGTTTTAGACTACACAAGTAACGCCCTTTCATATGATACCCCACTCAATATTGTTATCTCATTTTGAAAAATCGAAGCCCCGGTTTTCCCCCCTTTTTAAATGAAAATAAAAATAATTTTCAAATTTTTACGATTGTTATGACGTCGCGTCACTATTACCTATAACTATTCCAAATTTCAAGTCGATAGCTTTGATAGTTACTGAAATAATCGAGTGTGACAGACGGACGGACGGACGGACGGACGGACGGACGGACGGATGGAGAAAGTCTCACCATAAGGGTTCCATTTTTACCATTTTGGTATGGAACCCTAAAAATAAGGAAATCAGTATGTACCTACGACGCGCCCCGGTCTGTCAAAATCGCTTATGTTTATTCGATTCGTCTTCGTGGAGTGAAATTATATCTATATACCTACCAAATTTATTATCATTTGCACAATCAGCTTAAACTTCAATTACGTACCTACTTTTAAAGTATTGTATTCTTTCCGCGCCATCTATAGGCATTAGTGATAGTTTTTTTTACGTATTAATACCGCTTTCTGCCGTTGTGCTAGTGTTCGTACGTAAAAGTACCGAAATTCGCCGCATATTGCCAAACGGCGTGCTATATTGAAGCCACGCCCCCTTTTTCTGAAGTACTCATAAAAACTGAAATGAGTTTTTTTCAATGTAAGGCCTTAAGGCCATGGCCCATTTGGACGATTCCAGTTCATTGTGTAAACGTGAACGAAAACATACGAAATATGAATGGCAGGATAGCATTTTGCGATGGAAAATTTTATGTAACTTTGGCAAAAACGAAATGATTCAACTGGAATTCAATTCTGGAATTTTAAACTTTTCATCCGTAATTCTACTCACCCTCTCAAATTGTATATTAAACTAGCTGACCGGGAAAACGTTGTTTTGCCATTGGGGATATAAAATAATAACTTACGACCAACTTAACTAAATTGCAATTCAGTTCAAAACTACTATAACTGCACTAGCTCCTATCCAAATCGCAACAAAGTTGTACATTGTTTACATATTAGTAGATATATTATAATGTTACGTACAATATGCTTACATTTTAGCAGATGATTAAAATTATTTCTTTGTATTAAATAGGTAGATACGACGGAACGTGTAGTAGGTAGTAGAAAAGCGTAAGTATACGTTTAAATTCAATGACCTCATATAAACGTTCCACGTGCCGCTAAATGAGTACAAACGTACAGACGTTGTGACTTGTGTTGTTTTCATTCTAGTTTGTTGCGATAGTGGAAAATTTCATTAGTTTTTCGTGCTTACCAATGTTCCGTCGACGATAAGGGAGTAACGTCGCCGAGTGCAGTGTAGCGTAAACCACGTGTAGGTGTACCTACTACCTACGCTGGCAGTCTTTAATAACACAGACCAGCGATAGTCTTAGAGCTGGTGGTCGAGGAAATAGATTGAGCTACCTAGCCTGTTCTGTTAAGTATTCTGAGTCCCGTCAGTGTATTTATTTGATACGTCTGTGATTTCCGATAGGATAATAAGTGCGTAAATTTCTGCCTAGTCTATTATTATTTTGAAACGTCTTTCTACGATTACGAGGCAGCCCTATAGTACGTCGAAAGAGATAAAGTTACGCGATAGAAAGAGAGCACAACTTTAGGTGTATTGAGGAGGCGGTTCATGCGCGCTGTTGCGAACTGAATTGCGCTTTTTTGTGTAAGCTCAAGGGTCACTATTTCTTTAAATCATCTTGCGGAGTGAACCTTCTGTACCCTTAGGCATTATTATGGTATTCCGTGCCATTAGAGAGAGGAATGTTTCACTCTGCCAAACTTTCTTTACTAACTACACATTAGTAGATAGTTCACCTTTACTTTACCTGATGGTAAGAGATGTAGCCGAAAATGAGACTAGATACAGTACGTCTTCGCCGCTCGCTGGTGCCGGTAGGGTGGTAACTGGCCACGGCTGAAACCTCCCATGAGATAAGGAATGTATCACTTTAGAAGCTGTAAAATCCAGCATCGATAATAATAATCGAACCCGGGATCCGAAACTGCGTTAGAAAAATTGTAACTGAATATTTGATACAATTAATACAGAGTGACAAGAATTGCTTAAAATTAAATGTGGACGAGTAGGTACATTATCCCAATAACATATAAATAAGTTTTATTCTCGTATAGTGATTAGTTAATTATACAAATTAAGAAGTGTTTTTATGCATAGTAATTTCCTTGTGTTTATTTTCCCAAACTTTCTGAGATGACTGACATAACAAAAGGTTTGGGAAAACAAACTTTCTCACACAGCGTAAGTTTAACGTTCCCCAGTTCTTGGCCTACTTAGTACTTACGTTTGCAATTTGCGATATAAGCTGAAATACGCAAGGAGCTGTTATGCAACTACTACAGATTTGTACCGTAGCTTTTAGAAACCGTGAATAATCAACTTGCGTTTATATTATACCTACCAATATTGTTCTTTCCTCATGCCTTTTACTGTTATCGCTTTACACGTGTTACGATTTTACTATGTTACTATACGCTATTGCCGATGAAGGCAACCAATAACTAGGATAGGATTACGAACAAACCTGTAAAACTCTCGATGCAAAGGAGAATGGTGAAAATTGGCCCAGCTCTAACAAAAATAACCCAGAGACCGTTCAGATTCTGGGATGATTTATTTTGGATTGCTATTTTTCATAGATTTTTTTGTGTAAATACCATATTTTTAGAAGTAGGGAATCAAAAATAAAAAACCGATCGAAAGGCAATGTTTTTTTTAAATATGGCAACAAAAAGTCAACCTATCACAACCCTCTACTAGACACGGGTCTTTCAGAATGAGAATGGATTTTTCTGGCTTTTTCAGATAATCTGCAGTAAAATTATTCACTTGAAAACAATGAAATATATCTAAACCTAACCTCAATTTCAACAATAATGTGAATATCTTTTTTCTCCCTACTTTATTTAATTGACTTTGTATAACAGTTCTGTAAGTCAGGTACTGTTCTGTAGGTCAGGTGAGTACTACAAGTATCAGAAGTTTCATAACTGCACGTGGATTGGAGTGGATTTTAGTCTGGGCCAGGAAATGTATGGGAGTTCGCCGGTCTCCTTTGAAGAGATCAGGTTTTGGTCGATAATAAAGTAAGACAATTTTACCTGATACCTTTAACTGTATTCTGGAAAATATCTGAGAGATTTTTTTTGCACTATGACACTTTTGGTTAGTGTCTCCAACTCTCGAGGGTAAATGGAACGTGAAATGTGTTACTATGCATATATTAACGAGGCATACTTGCGACGCTTACGACTTACCGGATTCAGTAGTCTCAGCTGCGGCTCCAGGCTTTGATTCTATTGCCCAGATATGTGTTGAGGCAAATCTGTCAAGTGTCAACGCATGCTCCATCCCAAATCTGGTCAAATCAACCCTCAACCCGTTAGGTCCCTTGCAATCACGACTTATTCCTGCTTTCTTCACGATCTCAAGAATATCAATGGTGGCAAAAGCCCTTTTCATTTCATCAATGGGAGAACCATGCCGAAAAAGTATACAAGTGTGACACTCCTGTGACAACTGAGAAGAGGATCCGTAAAATCCAAATTATTACATTTTATTTCTGACCTACTTATATCAGAATTTTGTAGAAATAAGTACATAGTAGACAGATCTCGTGTCTTAAGTATAGAACGTTCTGAGTCCTAACACAGACTAACATTCACGAGACACGCTTTGCAACATTATCAGCGTGTTGGAGAAAATACGAGTCAAATGTCAATTTTTGGTAAAAAAAACCCCACGTAGTTATTGACGGTTTAAATTTTCCTTGTTATTTTTAGTTGTTTGCGTAACAATGAGAGCAATATTCATCAATAAGCTTATTTTAATGTTGTAAATAATAATATTAGACTTTGTGCGACTGACGTCTACAACGTGGTATCGATTTGGGGTCTATCTTTATTTCACACGAACTCCAATTTCGAAGCCGAAACCACTATGTGGGTGGGTTGTAGCACATTAAACAGTGACGTTGGGCATCCCATAATGCCGGTTGACCCTTATGCCCGTATATAGTTTGTAATTAAAACGATTAAATCTGCTTTCTGCCCGAATCTGTTGACTTATTTACTCGAATTTTCTCACGCTGCTGGCTCGCGAGTCGTGAGTAGAAACCAGTTTCGTTTAAACGTTATGTTTATGTGAATACCGAGTGAAAGTAACGAAGTACGGTCCACGTCTATGTTACGAGTACCACTATTTCGATATACTCATGTAGATAAACAAATGCATGATGCTCGAATGTGTAAAGGCACACCGGATGCTCTCTCTAGTGGTAGTGGTGACCCCAAGGTAAGCAGACGGCGAGGCGGCGAGGTACGCGGCGACCTCAATGCTGGACTTACTGGTTTTTTTCTTAATATATTGCCGCTTTTATAGTCACTATGGAAATTCTATACCGTCTGGCGGACTGGTATTAGCACAATACGCAATATGAGATTTGGTGAACTGTCTAATACCAAAGAGAATTCATACGCTGGTTTAATATTAGAAATTAAAATCAATGGACGTAATACCAACCTCGGATATCTCATACATACAGATGTACCTAAATTTTTTTGGGGTTCACAATCTGAAAAGAAGCGACGGGTTTTTTTACAGATTCACTTCGTAGTTCGTCTGTCAATCAATGAGTATCCATTAGCCAAGTTGTTTGAGATAACGCGGAGTATATAGTCTTCCACTGTCCACGTCTTGCTTTGGAAAGAGAGAAGGTTGCCAAAGATGTAGATAGAGACATTTCTGTGGGAAACCTTGTCTCCCTTATGATACAAAGCCAGAAGAATTGGGATAGTGTGAAACACTTTATGGAGGATATTATAAAGATAAAAGAAATAGATGTTAGAGAAGACACATGATAGACGACAAGTGGCAGTGATGGTAGGCTTATTCGGCAGAGATAGTAGGAGGTTTGTGACTTGGAGGTAGTGGTGGTCGGTAAGAGTCCGGCACAGCGTCCCATGTCCTCATGTGTCATTTTTCTCTCCTTCGAGCAAAAAAAGTTGTTTGAGATAATATAATGAAAACGTTTGAAAATAAAAAATATATATTATATATCAACGTTTGAAAATAAAAAAAATAACGTTTTTCTACACACTCCAAGGGCAGTAGGTAAATAAGGTACATCTATACTCCGATTGTCGAGTCGGGCTCCCAAAGGATATTTCCTTGGTCCGTTTATTGGCTAATGAGCGTGACCATCCAGGTTTTAAGATCTTATATGCCGGATTTTTCTCAGTACTTTTCATAGTTGGACGTGCGTGTCAGTGAATTTTTTTAAAAATGTCTTATATTGAACTTAGAAGGGAGAAAACGTAAAAGAGCCCTTTTCGTCAATTTTAAACACCCAATCATCAAAAATTATCGTTTTTATTTAAAAAAAATTGTCGTTGTTTTTATTTAAAAAAATTCATAGTAACGCCCGCCAGCATGCAAACTATCCCTTTCGCATACGTCCAGCCACACGCATTGACCAATGAGGTGTGACTATCTTGCTCCGTAGGACTTAGGAGTTCGACTCGTGAATCGGAGTATAGATCTATCCGAACTCACATTATAAAAGATGATGATATTGGTACTGCATTTGCCTTAGTCAATAAATCGTTGTAAATGCCCCAAAGCAGGGGCAGGTGGACCGCCTCGCGTGGTCCCTGGCATTATGTCTGCGTCTGCGCACACAGCCAAGGGCGAACTTAAATACAAGAGGACAAAACGCAGACAAGTTTAGGCGGGACCGGTGTTATTGCCTTTTGTGACCCAGTGCTTCTGAGAAATAATACCTAGGTATGTTCAACTTTAGTAGCCGCCGACGACGGGCGGACTCGTGTTTTATGATTATTCTGAAGGTTAAATATTTTGAAGTTATTAATTTGTGAGCAGACACTATTTAAACTATACAATTTGTAATGTAATTTCTAATAATATGAAATTCTCGTGTCCACAGTGTTTGTAACCAAACTGCTCCGAAACGGCTTGACCGATTATTATGAAACTTTTTGACTACATTCGGTAGGCTATTTTTATACCCTTAAACGTCAAAACATAGTTTGCCCGGTCAGCCAGTTATCTATAAAAAGTATCACCATCGCATTATTTCATAAATCAAAAATTCGTATTACTCATTCATTTCTAGTAAGAGGAAAGTTCTGAATCATTAATTCATTCACTTCCTGACTCATTATCGACCATTCCAAAGTCTTGGACCTGGGGCCATACCACACACAGCACAGCACCATCTTATAGCAGTATTTTTGTAAGCAGCAGTATAGCAGTATTGTTGTAGGTGAAATTTTAGACAGGGGTTTACCTAATGTAGGCTACGATATGAAAGAATAATTCTCATTTGTGCGGGATCATCTGGGCGGGCGGATCAGCTTGTAATGAAATAAAATGATAGTTACTCGTATCGTACTTACATAATATTATTTACATGATAAATTGTTGTTAGTGACTTAGTGAGCAACATCAATTTATACGGCACGGCGCGGCTTGCATTCCATCATCAGTTATATATTTTCTTCAATATTTATGATTTGGCGAAAAACAGCCCTCAGTATCCGCGCCTACACCAAAGCAGAGCGGAGCGGAGCTTGTTTGAGTAACTAATCAGATTTCGTCATTTTGACATCTCCGAAACGGAGAAGAGATGTCGAAATGACGAAATCTGATTGGTTACTCAAACAGCTCCGCTATGGTGGCAACCTGACCTTATGGTTTAACTTTTTCTAATATAAACTGGCCTGCAAAAGTAAGTATCACACTTTTCTAATTAAATTTTTTAAAAGTGTGATACTTACTTTTGCAGGCCAGTGTAGTACGGAACCCTCAGTTCGCAAGCCCGACTCGCACCTGACCAATTATTTAATATTGTTCCGACTTAAATAGGAGTATCATTTTATAATATACACCACTGTCTGCCCACTAAATAAAGCAGTTTATCGGGTATACTTAAGGTCATAGGTTCTAGTTATCAAATCTGATTATTCATTCGGGTTTATGGTTTCTTAAATGATCTGATGATTTTAAAATGGAAAAAAGAATTATCATAACAAGCTTTTGCTTGATTTAATAAATCAAGCTCAAAAGTATAATATGTCTAAAGCAATTCAAAACTTGACAACTTGACTACATATTTATGTAAAACATAGGTTGATAAATAATAAGATGCTGGTCGGCTTTGGCAGTTTCTGTAAACTGATAGTCAGTTTCTCCAATGAACAAAATAATTTTAAATAGAGGTTTGTACTTTTATATAATTCTACTGTTTTCGCTTGAAAACGCTTGTACTTCTATGTGTAAAGGTTGCAATACTATATCAAAGGAACCGTCAAGCCATCAAGGATACCAAAGGTGCTATCAAGTTTTCTCATGAACCAAAACTAAAATAGTCTAGGAAAATAAAATAGTGTTTTTTAAGAACCATTGCCACTAAGAATTTCATTTTCATATCCGGAATTTAATTTTGCATACAAAAAGTTACTTTCTTTTCGATGCACATTTTGTCATTTATGTTATACTGATTTTACTAAGAAGTACAACTTGTTTGACTATAACTTTAGAATTCGGATATTAATTTAAAAAAAGTAATAATTGTGGGAGTTAATGTGGAGACCGTAGTCTATAAAAAATAAAGTTTGGGCTTGATCCAGCTTGATACGGGAATCCATACATTCATGGTCATTGTCCTTTCTCGAGGATAAGTACTTCAACACTTTATCATCGCCATTTTGGATTTATTTCGTCATTGGTGTATTATCTATATCTTGGTTTACCTACTCTATCCGTTGCTCACGGTTTTAATGTTTCAATAAAATTGTATACACTATAAACCTACGATATCCACTGTCCATTACAATTATTATAATAACAATATTAAAAAAAAGTTTCTAGATGTATAAAAAGGCATTCGTGGAGCCAGCCAAGTGGCCCGTGCCGTGACTACGAGTACTTAGATAAAATGCGGAAGTTATCGCGCCACATGCGTCCCTGCTTTTATGGAAGCCTTCGCCCGTTCATCATTAGGAATGGCTGCAAATCTTATGTATAGACATAAGTGATGAATATTATATACACAGATCAGTGAATAAATTTATATTGACACAAGTATGTACCTATTATGATTCATTTAAGTATAGTGGTAAAGAATTCAGCCTCATGTCTATGGTGCTGGGTTCTAATCTCAGGTATATTTGCATGTAACTGACTACTGAAGGAATAAAATGTAATGCGTACCTGCTACATACATACTATGTTTACTGTTTAGGGTTCATATTGTAGTGATATTATTGCGAGAAACTTGCATACCTTATCTTATTTCGTTCTAAGAGGTATTCTCAGCTGTGGACCTGTGGGATGAAGAGGCTCTAACAGGGGCTCGCTTCCTCCTTTAGTTTGTCTGTATTTAAGTATGCATCTTGTATGCATGTCTTTAATCTTGAATGAACGGGCGATACTCGTAACAATGGATCAAGTGACGGACGGCATCATTCGTGACTCATGGACCACCCGCATATTGTACCCAAGACTCGTGCACGCTTAGTTATAATAAAATAATGTTCATATGCATAACTCGTGAATAACTTCACAAAAACGAGCATATACATATAAGTATAATAAAGAGGTAAAGTTAAAAATAAGAAAAAAGATATAGGGTGTTTGTATTGTAAATATCTTCTCTATATTCTCTATATAACCAAGTTTTTACATAGGCAACTATATTTATCGAAGAAAACTTATTTCCCGGGAGAAGCTGTCTAAGTCGCGGGCAAATGCATTGCAGGCGTATTAATTAAGCTCTAATTTAATTTTTAAGGCGCCAAGGCACCGGGACTCCGTCGTTGGTGCCACCTGCCAATACCGATGTAGTAAAAATTTAAAATCGGGTATGTCTAAGAAAACTTGTTTTGTCTGAAATCGTGTTTATCCTGCGACATACTGATTGAAGTATTCATAAAAGTAATTAAATGTTGTAATTGTTTGACGGAACTTCCAATATTGACACTTGGCATCACCCGTAAAGAGCATAGAATTTTTGCTGAAAACCCCCAAACATTAGCATACCACTTCTAAAAAGGTACGACACATAAGTCATCAGACCAATATAAATTCCAAGGTTCATTTGGGCACACTAAGACGGGTGTGTGCGTGGTACATTGTGTGTGTGCGTTTAGGCGTGTGAATGACTGGGTCTACAACCTGCGAAATGACGCAGCGGTCCCAACGCCGTCCTATATGACCTGTGTCCTTGGCAGTTGGCGTTTAAAGAATGGAAAAAAATAACTTTGCATACTGAATATTATAAGTTGATATTTAAACATTATTACTTGTAGTCCATTGCGTGTTGGTGCTGACTTCTGAATCCCACAATGTCCCAAAGATTAAAACAATATTTTAAGAGCAGATATATTTCACATGTAAATTTCACGTAATGTGCCTAGAGTAGAGTCTAGACTTGATTCGCATTATAGGTACAAAACGAGTAAAAGGCAACAGTTCGAGGTAGTCACGTTTGTTTGTTTTGCTCAGTGGAAATACTTTCTAACGGTTGTGTTGTGAATGAAAGCTTAGCGCGCCGCGAGAAATGTGGCATCGTCGCGTCGTTAAGCAATAGTTACTATTTTATTTAGCATGTACTGTTACTATTATGTCATTGTATTGAATAGGTATTTAATATGCATTATTATAAAATATATTTTATTTTGTTCGAGATAACTATGCTTCTCCTATTTTCATGAATATCACTTTTCAGTGGAATTTCTTGATATAAAATGGAAGTCAAAACTTTGTTTCAATATAATAATTGTGGACTCGAAAACCGTACATGACACAGGAAAATTATGCATGTTTTGTTTGGTATTAGTTATTTTGCGGCCGGACATTCACACAGATGCAATTTAGCAGACAGGAATGCTTGGAATGTAGTCTTGTGGACGATGAAAGCTTGCAAGATGCAACGGCGAACGACCGAGTCGCGTCGCGCCGGCGCGCGCCCTCAAGTGCACTTTCTTTTTGCTTGATTCACTGTGCTTGTATTGTATATCTACTCTTGTTTCCCGAACTTATAAAATATTAGCGGACCTGACAGACTTCGTCCTGTCAAAATTTTTTAATGTGGCAGAGTGTATAAATCATTGACTCTTTGACATTAGGAACTCACCTACATTGCTTAGACAACAGTGAGTGCTTGTAATTTAATATGAACTTTATGCTATAGCAATAAACCTAAAATTGACTCTACGTTTTAGTTAGAAAACGTTTGTATGGGAAAAAGGAAAGGGCTGTTTTTAGGGTTTTTCCGGCGATTATTCGAATTTTTCTCGCCGTAAAAACCATCCTTGAACTTCAACGAACATTAAAAAAAGAATTGAGTAAATTGGTCCAGGCGTTTACCAACACATTTTGCGATTTATTTTTATATATGTATATAGATACATACGTATTAACGCACTATGCTATGTTATTTAAAGCTATGATTTCAGCAAAATAGTATAATGTATAGGCTATATAAGTATAGGTGTCAGATCTCAGTTCAACTATAAAATATAATACTTACCTATAGAACCTAAACTAGTAGTAGGACTAGTAGGAATGTACTAGTGGAAGCAAATTAGAAAGAAGTACCGAAGAAATTGGTCTCGGCATAAACCAAGAACAGCGCCGTTGATGATGATGAGTACTTGATATTTTGCGTAGGTACTCAGTTTGTGAAATAGGTATAATACAAAATAGCATACCTATAACCTCTCACTACTAGGATTATCAAATTATTTCCTGTTTACATTTTATCAGGCAAAAATAAGCATTTTCGTGAATTTTATAAAAAGCTACATTATAAGAACTTGAATGCCGTGATTGTCGCATCAACAATGAACACAGCAGTGAGAAAAAGTGTTTCAATCAAGCTTTTTGTTTGTTACCGCAGAGTTCACCGGCCAGACAGCGAGAATGTTCGGTTTTTCCCATGTATTTACTTTCGCGCACACTGCATAGTGTAAAGACTTGAAAAATAAGCAACGTCCGTGTTTTACCTAACAGCATTATAATAATTATTTTATTTTAATATATTGTGACTCGTATTGTGTTAATAAAAATGTTCTGAATCACACTATTTCATATCAAAATTAAGATACGCGTAAAGGCGCTCATAACGTATATTTTTCAAACCAAACGGTCATTGGAGTGGCGGGCGATGCGGTCGATCAGAGTTGAACGCTTTGGCGAAGCTCGAAGGGACCTCATCCTTCGTGGAATTTGCACTCACACATTTAACAGAACATAGAAGCTCTGCCGAGTGCCGACCACTGATTGTTGTTTTTTTTTTTGAGTTCTTGTACAGTCATTGTTTGGCAATGCACGGTTGAAAGTAGAAAGGATTTTTTATAAGAAAGTATGTATAGGTACTTCTCCAAGGAAAAATGTTAAATACTCAGTAATACTGGAAGGTAGACATTTCGTATCAAGAGAATCATGATGTAGAGAAAGTATATTTTTTTTGTTGGAGATAATTAAAATTGTTGCAAAAAACATGCAAAATAAAATTATTTTTTTGGAAAAAAAATTATAGGAGCGCGAGAGTATTTTTTATAGATTTAAATCGAGATTTTTAGAATTTATATTTTTATAAAATTATTTATTTTTAATTCATTCATTATGTTATCCATCCATCCATATCATAAATAGTTACTGTCAACTGTTATATCCGGGCAAAACATCTTTGATTGTACCAAAATCAATGTGGACAATGAACGTAAAACACGTGGTTGCCGCCATTTTGACGCGTTGCTCATTTTGGCGCGAAGTTATCGCGCCAGTCGCCACGTGACATAGTAAATAATAGAATGTTTTAGTTATTCTACATTAAAACTTGTATACGTTATAACATTAAATGCAAATTCGTTGAAAATATTAATAAACTGAGATGATAAACTCCGGACATCACATCATCATATCATACAAGATATCACATCAATAAAAATAAATCGGTTATCAGTCGACACCAAATTCTAACGTGCTTCTATCCGCTTTCCTATATTTGGTCGATGAATTGGGCGACGGATCGGTTCCCTGTTCCCTTTACGGTTGGCGCCAAAACGTGGTATGGTACTTCGACGTTAATGGCCGTCGTTCAATGCGCCCGCCTGGGTGTATTGCCCGCAGTTTGCTACGCGCATCCTGCCTACTACGCCTTTTGCGTCCTTTTCACACTACTTTAAAGACTCGGTGAAAGAAAGGGATGAGCATATCACGTGCAGCGATTTTTGTACCATAGAAAGGACGCGGCATGAGATCAATGCACTTTCCGAGGACAGAGACGCCGTTTTTATACGGGTTGAAGTTGGGTAGGTTTGATCGTATTTGGAATCTTATGTTGAAGAACTAAGTTTGTTTTTAGAAATTGGCCCTCTAAACCGATGTCTAGACGCGCGAGAAGTGAATAAAAGTATATGAGCCGAAGGCATTCCTCTCGCCGGAATACCACGCACAATGCGGCGCAGGCGGGAGGCGTCTCCACAGTCTACACACCAGCCGCCACCAACTGCCACTCTCATTTGAATCTTCGTATTTTTACCGTGATGCTGAGGACAATAATAATAGATTTATGTGAATGCGGAGTATTTAAATGTGTGCCTATCTAAATATAAAACCATTTTTTTACGCTACGAGACTGTTGTTGAATGGAAGATTTATGTTTGAGTCCACATGTTAGATTTACCTATCTTATATCTCGTTCAATAATAATATTTGTATCTTCATTCTTGCGGAAATATTTTAGGTACAATATGCAGGTAGGTAGACTATTTAGATTCAATTGTCTGGGTACTTTTTTCATGGGTATTTGATTTATTGAAGCCGTTACCCATGTAAACAGCACGGAAACGGTTTTCTGTAATTGGAAAAAATGAAGTCTTACGTGATACGTATTTGTTTGACATCGCATCGCCTTCAATAACGCCTGAATTAGCACCTGGATCACGTGCACTCCAAAAACAAACGGGAAGGAAGCCCCATAATTTCTAGTTCACTAAGGGGGTGTCACATTACTAGATTATTTAATATTAACAATACCTTTTAGGTACTTCTATGGCATCCAGTATAGTGACCGATCAACGAATTGAACCATCGTCAATCCAGGTACATTATGTAAGGTCAATCTAATAACGAGGACTGGACTTGTGTAATGCTAATAATTCAGTTTCGTTGTATATTTTATATCTGCATCTAAATACATTGATCCTACTAATTAAAAGTACATAATACATATAATATTATGTCCTACACATACCTAATTAGAGTTATTGAAAATTGTAGTGCAGTAGAGACTTTCAAAGATCATCAAAGCTGAAACTAGATAATGTAGTGCCCGAATACTGATGGAAAGTGGGCACTACATTGAGGTGAATGAGTATCAATCATTCACAACTATTTTTATGAAAGCTGAATTAAACGTTATCAGATATATATGTATGGGAAAAAAATCACCAGCCAAGAGCCAAGGTCAAAAACTCAAAACTTGTATTGACGGGTCTTATCAAAATATTATTCTTCTCTTCTCTACTACTCGTCGTAATATGTATTTGGGTTTCTGTCAACCTGCTAACTACTGCTAATTCATATTATAAACATTTCCCATTTTATAATCGAAGGCAGGTAAATTCATTTGTTCTTGTAAAGATAATAAAACACGTTCTTGGAGTATAAAAACAGCGTTTTTAATGGTAGGTACGTACGATATTTGTGTGGAGTTGTTTAAAGTTGTTCATCTACCTTAAGGACAATGACCGTCGTGCTCTGGCGCACTTTACGGGAGTAAGTAGTGTAATATATTGCTACGTATAACGTAAAGTACTTGTTTATCAAAATGTTTATTAGTGTTTTAATTATCTGTAGTCAATTAGAATTTAAGGTGTATTTTTATTTATCAACTTTTTGGTTCAGTTATATAATTTGGACTGAATGTAATTTGGATCTTCGTAGACATTAGAAATTCTACCTACTTGTTAAAATAAATAATAATTTCTAATAAACTAATCTTTTTATTTTTAACTTTTCACTAACCGACTTCAAAAAAAGAAAGAGGTTCTGTATTCGACCCGTATGTATGTATGTATGTGTGTGTGTATGTATGTATGTATGTATGTTTGTCCGCGATTATTTTAAGTTCTTTTTCTTAATTTTATCTGTAAAACTCGCCGTATGTCCCAACTCCCAATCTGTTGCTCTTATTTATTATTTACTTGCCTATAGGTACAAAAAAAGGTCCAAATTCAAAACAATGAAATGACTTTAGGGGTTGATAATTGATATATTGTAAAATGTCAGTAGTAGGATTGCTGAGTTTGGTAAATCATATGTGAAAATATATGATTACGACACAAAGTAAGTGAAAACCACCGGACGCTGCACTAGTAAGCTGCGACCGTTAGTAATTTGAATTTATGCAGTGCGCGGGCGCCGAGCGGTGTGCGTGTGTAGGGTGGCCGGGTCGCCTAACCTAAAAGCCGGACATATCACAGACCAACATGTGTGGCCGGACATTTTGGTAAAATCGGACCGGACACCCTAGATTATTGACCATTTTAAAGTTGATACTGCTATTCCCGCAATTCGACTGCCATACGACTATTATGTCTAATTAGCGCAGAAACAGCATAAACACAAAAATCTGAATTTCTCAGGTAATCCCGTTGACTTCGCCTTAAATGAAGCTTTTGTCATTGTTATCATAAATCTTGTTAAATTACAATGGAATATAATTAAAATCGAATGACAAATCAGTCTTAGTAGGTTCTTTTATAATACTTTACAAATAAACGTGGAATAGAGGTTGAATAGTTACGTATACTCTGTTTTGTCTTTTTCCTTCGAATATCAAATGATTGACGACAAAGAAGGATAAAGCAGAGTATAACTATTCCACCGATATTCCACGTTTATTTGCTGGGCGGTAAATGTAAAAGTCTAACAAATGCCGGACAAGCCGTAAACCGTTTATTTTGGCCGGACACAAAAACGCTAACTATGTCCGGCTTTATCCGGACGTCTGGCATCGCTAGCCGTGTGTAGCATCGCGTCTCGAGTTTGACGGTCGGAGGCACCCAAGCAGGTGGTTCGCGAATTTAACGAACGAATTTACAACTACGTTGTGTTAGCGTAGGGTCAAAGGACCGACACAAGGCCGTCGTTCAAGAGTCAAGACATTCGCGTCGATAACCTTGCTTGGCGCCTCAATGTTGCCACCGGAGCGCTGACAAAGTAGGCAAGTATGATATTACACTGACATCCGGTAAAGCGAATAGGTACTTATGTAGGTTACGGACACTATTTCTTGTTACTAGCTGAAAGCTATTTATACTATAAATAATTTTGCATAATAAATATAAAGTCGTTACTATTCTCACAAGAGTCAAGGTAAAAAAAGTGTCAATGGCAATTAAAGTAATTTATATTAGCTGTTCAATTTCTTTATCGACTTATCATTGAATTAATATACATGTAAAAAGAAGTCGGTATATCACTGAAAATTAAAATGAAATTCTTTATTTTTTTACAACATTAATAGGCTTTTATGAAATGTCAAAACTCTACCGCCAGTTTAGGAAGGCAGGTTTGCACCGAGAAGAACTGGCAAGAAACTCGACACTTGCTCTTTTCAAAAATGTCATTACTCACAACTCACAAGTTTTCTTACAAAGTAAGAAAAATAATTGCATATTTTTTAAGATACCTCGTGAGGAGGTGGAACCATATCCCTATAATTCCAAGAATCCTTGTCATTTAAAAATTCTTCAATGATGAATGATATGGTAATCCTGATTTATTAGATGTTTTTTGACGTGACTTTAAACCTATGCAAAGCTAAGTCCAATAATACTGAGTGGCAAGTGGCAACAGATTCAGTCTGTAGTTACGAGTATGTACTACAGTCATAAATACTGTATTGTACGAAGTTAATTTTAACGATGTAGTTAAAACAAGAAAATACACGTGCCTATAATGTTATATTACTCAACCTCATGGACACGCGTGTAAAATATCTAGGTATTACAAATTACAAAACTTAACTTGTGGTGTGTGTTTGTTATTTATATGTATTGGAAACTACGTACATTCTTATTCCAGACTTATCAAACATAAGGGTGAAAGCTATTAAGCAATTATCAGCAATTGCTATTAACATATAGTAGATATATGGCGGTTCCCAATATTCAATCTATCCATGGTTTCCCTTACTAGACGTAGAAATTTGATATTACTTACTTGTATGGAGCTTATGTCACATTAATTATTATTTATTGATATCTCTAGTAGGGCAAATGGAAGATAGAATATTGGCAACTGGCAATAGTAGATGAGTATAAACCTACATAAGTACACAATACACATGTTACTGTATATTGTGTACCTTTCATAACACCTGTGTTAAGCGCACCTGCATTCAAATGCATTGGGAGAATTTTATACATCGGGGCAATATTATTATATACATTTGAAAATGCTTAAATATGAAATACAAAAGTTTATTGCGAATTTTGAACCACAAAAACGATGCGATCCAGGACAAACAAATAATAAATTACAATTGTTCTCAGTTTTCAAAAAGAAGTTTCAGACTTCAGTATGATGTCACGGCGCGTCAACAGGTTGTGTCGCCACTGGCGCTAATATTGACGTTGCAATTCCTTATCACATTAGGTATTCCCATTAAACATTCTTATCGTAATTCGTATACAAACTTGCTATCTAATCCAAACCGAACCTGAACGATTGGCAATAGCAAAAATATCAACTAAACATACTCTACAATACTAATAATTTATTATCCATGATATATTAATGAGGAATGTAGTACCTATTGAAATTAATACATAAAATATATAGTAGCTAATGGTCTTAAATCTGTAAACTAAACTAATTTGATACAAAATTGGCATAGCATACATATTAGTTAGACGCACTATGCGATTTTTAGTGACCTGAAGGTTAAAAGAACTATGAAGACAATTACTACTTTCAAATTTAAATATATTATTAAGAAAATAATTACAGAACATTTGCGGAAATTCCCCATTTCGGAAATTGTCCAAAGGGTGCGTTCCATAACGTGTATAAATAATAACAAACTATAAGTACCTAGATTTAAAAATATTGATATTATGATTTTTTTAGAATAATGAAGAAACTCGAATCCGTAGGTTTCTCCAACCCTAATTATAAGTAAAAATGAATTAAAATACCAACGTTAACATCATTAATTATACATCATAAAACAATTGACATTCCTTGATATTCACTATTTAGTAATTTGTTATTATCATTATTGTTTTTAAATTCCTTAGATTGCGATTAATAAACGATACCTATACAAATACTTATGTACTTACCGAGTTACTGACCTATCCAAGCATCGAACACCTGAAATTTTAAATGGCAAATAAAAATATGGTAGGTACATAATATACTATACAAACAGCGATAACGAAATGCACACTGTACTTTGAACATCCGTTTGATATCAGGTTTTACTAAAAAAGTAAAGCAGCTTGCACCTACATTACATTTATCACAAAACATGGTGCCAGGTGCAGAGATCAACGTTCGACGCAGCTTTTATTTTGTTTTGATCGAAGCTTCAGCTCAGGGGTTGATATTTTCTGGATACGGCAAAAAACCACAAAACACCTGGCTTTCTTTTTACTGCTAGGTATGTAACTGTCTACAGTCTAACATTCAATTCAATATGTTATATTCGTAGGCTTATAAATCTATGGACGTCCGGTGTAATACAAAATTCACGAAAAAAGTGTCCCGAGAAAACCTAAACGAGGGTACATGAGTATTTTTGTAAAAAATAATTCGTTGTAATTTATGTCTTAAACCTCTATACGACCTAATTTTCAAACACGAGACTGAAGTGCGATTGTATATTGTCTTTTCGCGTTTTGTATGTCATTCGGTTCGGACACTTTTTAGCGCTGACCCCAAATCCTTAGTTTATAAATCAATGGTTATATTGAGATAACGTGTCTTCTTACATTATAATTTTCTCATGGTGCTTTCTGTGACTACCTACCTAAAGTATTGTTATTTTATTATATTACCGCTCTACCAGATAAAAACAACTCTACAAAGTCGTTTACGTTCGAAATTACTAAAGTGTGCGTTCATTCTGTTCAAGAATATACACCTGTTTACATTACAAATTTTAATTGTAGTCTATTGTATTTTTAATAATTCAAATTCACATATTATAAGAAAATAACGTCGAATCTTATTTATTCCTTATAAAATAAAATACAATGAAGAAGCTTGGCGACGCAACGGAAATGAAGGCAGATGTGGCCAATATGTGATCATCGCTCAGCACGTGCCCGCAACAGCTGTGCAGACTTTTTTTTCTTTAACATCTACCTATTGTATTATAAAATCTTGTTTTATATATATATATATTCTCAGGTACCATATTATTATCAGTAATATAATTGGTCGGCCTGACGACAACACTGCAGAAAGGTGCTTATTATCTTGTCTTGGGTCATGCGCTGGATCTGTTTGATATAGAACTGACTATTCCAACTTTACGTAAGATAAATAATGCTGTGTTGCCTAATACCTTGCTATCAATTATTATGATTATAGCAGAGGCGGGTAAGTCTCGATAAAATAGGATAGTGCATTGCATATTTTTAAAACCTACTTTGTGAATACTAAAAACATTGGAATACATGCTGGAATTATTGAAATAGATCAGCGCGCAGGAAATCGCCCAGAGTTGGCCACTATACCAGCAGCTAAATAATAATGTTGGAATATCCTTATAAAAAGTTTAACGTACGATTTTTAAAGGAGGCCGGATTTTTTGAAAATCAAACCAATTTGTTTCCTTGAAAATGTTTTCTTATCTAAGAGGTCGAATCACAACTTCTCTCGATTTTAAATGGGCAATTATATCATTTTCTGTCGTTTAAAAATATAGATTCGTTGTAAGAAGTCGGGTGACGGAGTTTTCCTCAGACTACATTAAATAAAGGTTTTCATAAATCTTGGATATTATTGATTTTCTTCCCGCTTCTCGCGCTAAAAATTGATTTACCGCCCCGTACTCCTGCCGCGTTCCCTGTCAATTGTCATGGCCACGCCGCCATGCCCATGCGGTGTCTATGTTCGTTTACAAATCACAACATTGTCACGTGGAACTTTTTAAAACTGCCAAATGACAGTTGTTTGTTCTTATCAGTTCGTCCCTCCAAAATTATTCTAATATATACATGAAAATCAAATTAAAGCAAAGATTTACATATACTTGTTAGTTTTGTGTACTTACTACTTTAGTTTTTATAATTTCGGTTAGAATCGTGAAGATATCCAGTTGAAATTTATTTGTAGATAGAAAACGCATGTTAATCATTGCATATCCGTAATCCGTATCGTCAGCAGGCGGATGGGGAGACGACGGAAGGCGCGAGGAGTGGGCAGGGGGGTTACAATATACCAAACAGCCGCGCGCCGCGCCGCCGTACGTAACTCGACCGTGCGATTATTCCGTCTGCTGAGCGGAGGACGTAGTCAATGCCTCGCCTGCACCAAGCGCGGTGTTTGTTACTACTTTAGTCTACAGCGCGCCGTCGTTACGTTCGGTCGTGTTCAGACGCTCAATAATATAAAATAGCTGATTGATAATATTATTTAAAATAAAACTAAAATTATAGTTTCCTTGCATTCCTTAGTGAAATTTTCGTGTTTAATCAATTAATTTAGTCTAATATTAATAGTGCATTATAGACTTAAAGCTTCATGAACTGTGATCGTGTTTTGGATTTTGAACATTAGAAAAATAGTGATTATAACCAACGTATGCGAAGTGTAGAAATGAGCGGATTGACCATAAGATCGAAAAGGGGATCGAGGGGTAGTGCAACACTTCTGGAAGCGGCAAACAGAATTCTCAAGCTTCTTGGCGTGAGTTCCACGAAACGCGGGAAACAACCCTCAACAAAATCAAAGGTAACTTCACGTCTGACTTGCTTACGTACTGTTACTTTTGTAAAACATTACAGTTTCAAATAATTATCATTATACAAATAAAATAACACAGCAAACGCAATTCATTAAAATAATTCATGATTAGATTCAATTTTTTTTTAAGTACCTGCATTATATTTTTAACAATTGGAATTGAAACGTTGATAATGTTTTGTTGTTGTTTCCTTTTTTAAAAGAACTAATAATTATCTCGTAATTTAACAGTATCATCAAGAAACAAGTGAGTATTCTAATAAAATTGTGTAGTGAAAAAGAATTTAAACATTTTATTTGTGAGACGTGGCATAAAGTTGCAAAAAGATGGTTGGTAAACTTTCGCTGCACCGAGCCTCGGTGTGCACTTTCGCTCGAGTATTTTTATTTGTAGCATGAGAGAGCGGCACTGTTGTCGATGCGACGAGCGCGCCGCGTATCATCGGAATGATGCAAACACTAAACAGTGATGACGGGCGCGGCACTGACACGGCACTTGTTTGTTCACGAGTCGTCGGCGTGACCGCCTTGTTTACCACTACGAACGATTCACGATTCACATTCATCTGTGTTTTTGTAGCGGCCTTCTATCATAAGTCATAACATCCTTTTCTCTCATGTATTTACTGCGTACACACACATATTTCTTGTTAGGTTTATCACTAGAATTAAGCTGTTTCCAAAGTAGATTTCAGAACAGATATAGGTAATGAAGCGTTCTATCTCGTTTCTTGTTTCTTTATTATCATTGGTGGACTGAACAGCACACATCAAGGAAAAATAAATGAATAAACCAATTTGGTTATTAGCATTATTAACAATCGCTACTTGGTTACTTAGGTAGATAAATATCTGGGTGACCGAGCTTCGCTCGGTGGCCAATAGATGGCAGCAGTAGTCATATTTTTTTTTTTTTGTAAATAAATTGTGAAACCTAGCTAGATCGATTTATCGCCCCCAAAACCCCCTGTATACTAAATTTCATGAAAATCGTTCGAGCCGTTTCCGAGATCCAGATTATATAGAAATATATATAGGTACAAGAATTGCTCGTTTAAAGGTATAGGATATATTGTTATTTTATAATTATTTATAGTGTTACATTATTATCAACAAGACTGGATAACTTGCGATAACTTCAAACATTTGAAATCATAATAACAATTCTAATAACCTAACATTAATACATTGAACTATGTTTATTTGCGTTGAATAAAGATACCGTTTTATTTTGAACGCTGTCATTCGACCTCAGCGTGTTTTAATATAATCAGGACAGGAATGATATCAATAAACAATGGTGCTATGAATGTATAAAAAAAACGATAATATTGAGTGTAATGCTAATGTTAATAAAAACAAATCATTACTATTAAAATCAGTAAGTAATTGACGACAATGATGGAAAAGAAACTCGAAAGGACTAGAAATTTTGATATAGGTACCCGCATAATGGCATGTATGAGAGAGAATTGGCTGATGAATGTGTTTGTAGGAGCGGTCATCGACGTAGAGGCTCTCGGAGGGGGATCGAGGTCGAGTACGGAGTAGATACGCGCGGAATGCGTTGCGGTGGGAATGCGTTCGGAGTACCGTTGCGGCGGTGCATGAACATTGAACACCGCCGCCCGCGCCGTGGAATGCGAGCCCCACTTGCGGTCCATCTACAACCACACGGACCAACTCGCTATTTCAATGACTCATGAGTCATGCAGCAATCAGCATACGAAGTCAATCCTACTCGCTGATCTTTCTCAGTAACATTGTGATCTAATATAGTATCCTCTGTAATAGCTGTATATGCATTTGGGTTCTGGAATCCATTGCAGGTCACATATAGTTCAAAGGAACCTATTGATTCTTTAATTCCGTAATTTACTTGATTTGCTGAGTTCCTAGCTGTAGGTTCAAAGATATTCGGCACTGTATATATCTGTACAAAAATATTTATGTTCTGCAATTTTAATCACAGTAACTAACAAAGTAAATGATAAATTGTATAAAATTGCTCTTACTGTTTCAAAACATAAATTTGGGTGCAGTTGAAAAAATGATTGTTTTTCCACGTAGGCCGAACTAACAGGAAATTATGAAAAGAATTGGTGGATATTTTATCACCTCTGTAAGAAAACGAACAAAAACTTGGCCCGCAAACTTTTGAAATTGGATCATCGAACTGTTGGTGAGGCCAACGAACGTGGCAGGCGTTCCGAATACACTAGGCGTTTAGTTGTTAACTCAAGTTCGATCGTAATGGTGCGTCTTTTTTGCAAAGATTTCGTACACACATGGACCCGGTTTTTGTAAATAAATTTAATTGCAAACAATAGGGTGTACATCATGTTATTTATATTTCTGCGTATAAATAATATACATGAAAAGCGAGTTCGTGAGACTATCATAGAAACGCAGTTTCATTAGGTTTATATTAGACCGATATACGCGAAACTGAACTTCATTCTGATGTATGGTATGTGTTCGCAAATATTTAACTCTAGTTTTTTTGTTACAGTCTAACAGTCGTGCTGCCAGTGAGGTGCGGGCTCCTTTGGCAACTTCAGAGTCCGTAAGCGAGTCACCGGTCAAAATGCAGGCGTCTCAAGCAGCGGCTACTCCTGTTCCAACTCCCACGTCTACACATTCTTCCAGCCAGTCATATAGACATGCCAAGAGAACGGCAAAAGACTACATTTTTGGAAAAATGATTGGTGATGGCTGTTATAGCACAGTATTTTTGGCGAAAGACATTCATACTGGCAAAGAATATGCAAGTAAGTTATAATAAATCAATTTATTTATATATATTACTTTACTGTAATTAAGATACAAAAGTGCGATTAAACCATAAATAAAAAAATACTTACAAGATTGTATTTCTGTTGTTTCAGTTAAAGTTTGTGAAAAAAGTTTCATCATACGCCAACAGAAAGTGCAGTACATTAAAAGGGAGAAAGATGCTTTGAATATGCTCTCGAATGTCCCTCATGGATTTGTAAAACTTTACTGTACTTTTCAAGACGAAGAAAGGCTATACTTCGTACTGTCATACGCAAAAAATAGTGAATTGCTAAAGCGTATCAATGAAGTAGGTTCGTTTGAAATAAATGTAGCTAAATTTTATGCTGCCGAACTCTTATTGGCCTTAGAAAAAATGCACGCGAAAGGAATAATTCATCGTGATTTGAAGCCAGAAAATATTTTACTGGATGAAAATATGCATTTACAAATAGCTGATTTTGGAACCGTCAAAATTTTGGATCAGAGTAAAACGGGATCAGCTGAACCTATATCAGAAGATGATCAGAATTCATCGAATGATCGTTCAAGGAAAATCAGTTTTGTCGGCACTGCACAATACGTCAGTCCTGAACTTTTACAACACAGAGTTGACACTTGTGCATCGGATTTATGGGCACTCGGCTGCATTATATACCAAATGATATCCGGTTTGCCGCCATTCAGAGCAGCGACCGATTTCCTAACCTTCCAAAAAATTCTAAAATTAGACTACGAATTTCCGGAAGGTTTTCCAGCTGATGCTAAAGATTTAGTCGAAAAACTTATTGTCTTGGATCACAACAAGCGATTAGGAGCTAACGATGAGGGCGAAACTTATGAAAGTATACGTAATCATCCATTTTTCGAAGGCATTGATTGGGAAAACATTTGGGAACAAACTCCTCCAAAAATTAGCCCATACTTACCAGGTGGATCCTTTGAAGAAGAATATACAGTACCTGATTACCTAGAACCCGGATTGGATAAGCGCAAAATCGTCGAATTATGGGAGCTGGACTTGTCTACATCTAGAGGTAAATATGAGCTCTCGTTACTCAATTTGTTATTATTCTTCGTACTAAAACTAAAGTTCGTACACGTGAATATTATTATCACTTAAATTGTGAAAACTGTATTGTTAATGAGCACTGCTGAAAAGATTTGTGCCGACTGAGTGCACTCAAGCGTCAAGTAAGAGGATCGTCCGTGACCTAAATTCTTTGCTTAATACGCGTATGTCGTTTCATAACTAAACCAGGGGCCTTATTCTGTATCGTTCACTTAGTTAGTTAGTAACCCTAACGTAACCCTAACTGGGTTATTAACTAAGAAAACGAAGGCAAAAATCCTATTTTTGCACAAATTACCAACCTAGGTCGGTATGGTATCATATCAGTATACCATGCTAGTTGCTATCTTGTACAAAAAGAATACAAAAATAGGATTTTTGCCTCCGTTTTCTTAGTTAATAACCCAGTTTGGGTCACTAACTAACTAAGTGAACGATACAGAATCAGCACACAGGTCTGATATTTCGCGTTCCTAATCTTATACGGTAAAATTTATGCCTACTCTGATTTCATTAGCAGACTCAATATAATTATATTGCTGGGGACTTTGTAACCTAATTCCTGCAGATGTTGTTAATTGAATGCTGAGTCAACAGTCGACGCCCACATTGTGTTCTTAAACGATGCTTTATACTCTTGGTTTACGGTTCCATAGTGCGGATGACGTCATATCCCGATTCACTGCAAGAGCTCGGCATTCTCGTGTGCTTGCGACATCATTTTATGAATGACTCGAAGTAGGAGGGTTTATTAATGACTAACTTTGTTAACAGCTGAGTCTTGCATTGTTATGGGAGTTGAAATTGGAAGATTGAATAAAATATGATTTCAAGAATGTATTAAATATGTTATATTTTTTTTTGTTTTAGGAATCCTGAACATCAGCCCTGAAGAAAGACGACGTCGCCTTGAAATTCAAGCGCGTGAAAATATATGGCACAAATTCGTAGACGGAGAGCTTATACTGAAACAAGGCCTGGTAGACAAGAGAAAGGGTCTCTTCGCGAGACGCAGAATGTTGCTGTTGACAACGGGCCCGCGTCTGTTTTACGTCGACCCTGTCAACATGGTCCTCAAGGGGGAAATCCCTTGGTCTCCGGAACTACGCGTTGAAGCCAAGAACTTTAGAATATTTTTAGTGTACACGGTAAGTTATGTGTGCTATATACAAAAACTATGTGCTATTATGCAAAATGTAGGCACTGATTAGGAGAATATTAATCGATGATGTAACTTAAAAATTATTTTTTTCTTTACAGCCGAATCGTACATATTATTTGGAGGATCCACAGTCGTATGCACTAGAATGGGAAAGGGTCATAAATGAAGTACGCATCGGGACATACGGCCGGGATACGACTTAGACGGCGGAGCGCCCGCCGAGCCGAGTCGCGCCCGAGTCGGGCTGCGCGCCCGCACCCCCTTCGCTCTCCGCACGGCGAGTGCACACTTCTAGGAAATAACTAGCTTTCATTTTGAGCACGAAAATCATCCAGAAAAATGTTTGGCGACGACGAACGGTTCACCTCCTGGGTTAAATCAGCGAGCGATCCTTTGAGTCTGCAAAGCCAGCGCGGGAAGCCGTCCTCGCGACGCTCCGCGCTCTGGAGAAGAGGACGAGAAGACGACGCCAGCGGTCAGCGGCCGAGCGAGCCCTGACGAGAGACACTGAATGACTGATTCCTACTAGTATGTCCCGACAGTCTTAAATTATTGTTCTTATTATTTAAGTTACTTATTTAATTGTGGATATATATCAGCGGTAATTTGTAAATACTTGTTGTAACTTATTATTGAAATTGTTAGGTGTAATGTGTATTCGTGGGCCGTCACCGACTTAACTCGTACGGGCCTCGAGTATGAATGGACTTGTTATCGCCACCCGCGTGTTCACAGAGTTCATTCCAGTTGGTAACTAGCCTAATTAATAGCTAGAAATTAATAATTATTTATTTTATTTTTAATTATTTGCCAACGGAATGCGACTGTTGTACAGATTTTAAACGGTAGAGAAATATAAACGAACATTAGTTACTTCATACTGCCTGTAATGATAGTGGAAATGACAAACTATTTAATTTTAAGTAGCTCTTTTAATAAAATTATGAAGGTAGCCCGGCTACATGATTCATAGAAAAAATTCTTTGAGAAGGAATACTTAAATTTTTGCATTGTGAGCCTTCATAATTTATACACTAAGTTAATACTTCACAATGAACCGGTTTGGGTAAATTTTGAGTAATGACATTCATTGAATTACAATGAAATAAAATAATAAAAAGCCTGTAGGCAGAATTTGGTAAATAGATAAAATTATGTAACAAACAATTTTATTTGATCGATGATGATTATTAGGTGAAACAATTAGTGTTCACATATTTTAGCAAATGAAACAAAAATACTTATGTAATATCTGTCCTAAATATACATCTACGTCGATATAAAATATTAAATATTTTTTTTGCCTTCTTGAGCATCAGTAAGACTCAACATTTTAAGTGCTGATACTGCTATGTGTACAGTTATGCACTATAGTTTTAATTTAGCTAAAGGTTACGGAAATACCACCAAATTAGGGCGACATTATTTCTGAATAATTTGGTATCATTTTATCTCCAGCTTTGCTAATTATTTATTTAGACAAAGTCTCAAGTTACTAGTAACTTTAGTTCAATTCTGTTTGTTATGATTTATTATTGTATTTATGTATTTAAATTATTATAAAACTCACAATGTCATGGTTTTCCATGGATAATTTTTCTTGTTTTTTTTTTTCTAAATAATGTAATACCTTCCTTAATAGTTTTTAATGCCTGAACTTGCCTGAATAAAATATTTATTTCAGTGGGGCTTACTATGATGGGATTAAATCTGAGATTAATCTTACAAAAATGTATAAAATCTAGGAATAAAAGTATGTCAGAATCTAAAATCCTCTCTTTGGTAGGATTAAATAATTGGCAATCAACACAAATTGGAACTACTCCATGACATTGTTATCAACTAGTAAACTATCTGCATTTAAAATTTAATAACTGTTAACTATACTACCTAGTTATATTTTAAAACATTTGTATTGCATGAATTCCATAAAGTAACTAAGTAAATAAGAAATTGAAAATAAATTGAAGTTGATTTTTATCCACGTTTTTTTTTCTTTAACCTTCACCATAACAAAAAACTGTATTGCACCAAAAAGAGTATGTACCAAGCCAGGCGCACTCTCTAGTCCCTAAAAGTATATCTGTATGTGGCTACCTGTTGGTAGCTTCCAGTGACCGGAAGAGATAAGATTTATGCAATAGAAAGAGAATTTGTAGGTTAATATAAATGTAGGTGCTGTTTCGATCTGAATTACACTTTATGGTGCCACAGCTTGTCATTATTTACATTTAGGTAATAGAGACAAGAATACCTACCCATCCTAACTATGTATTAGGAAATCATTGAATAAAGTATCAGAAGACAATAAAAGAATGAACAATTAATACAGTAGGCTGTAGTCTGCTCTGCACCCTAATAAATAGTAACTGGTCAAGTATTTCATCTCACTGGTATTACTTAGACAGTATAATATCCTCCTTCATCTTTGATCTAAATTGACAGCAAGATATCAGCATTCAGCACGGAAGATTCAGTGTCCGTGCATGCAACTGTTTTTTACACACTTAAATGGTTACAATTAGTGTACTACACAGAGTACTTTTATATATACGAGAAATAAGAAAACACTAACTGAGGTAACTGATTCTGTAAAAATAATTACCAATTACCATGGATTTCGGATTGTTGAATTGCAGAAACAACAATATAGTAATAACCAAACACTCAAAAGTCGAAACAATTTCAACACACCAAGGAAAGTTAAAAAAACTTGTATAGAAAAAAAAAACAAATTAGAATTTGAACGGAAAAAAATTCGCGCTATATTTTTTCCACTGATCTCCATTCTGTGGTACCTAGTATATGGATATTTCATAATATAATTGGATACATCTGGCAGTTCCTTTTATGTGCAGATTTAAAGCGCCACCCTCGCCACATAGTATGGACATATTACAAATTTTTTGTGACCGTTGTAGTTCCATAGACGCTCACGCACGGTTATCATTGATCAAACATATTAAAGGATCAGCACTTACTGACGTCATGCATACATTTTTAGGCTCCGCCCCTATGAGGTAACAGTAGAGCTCCGCCCTTTATACCTACTTATTATACAAGTTGTCAAAACTGTAAAATGACGCTAATGTATGCGACCGACACTTTGGCGTGCTGTCAGCGATACCGAAATGTATGATTTATGAAGCGCGACGCCAAATTAGAAAAATTTTTGGCTTCAACAAACGTCACATCTTTTCCGTCCTCTCAGAGTAGCGTAGGTATTTCGTCATTGCAGTTTATGCAACAATCAGAGCCAAAATGGCGAAAATCAAGTGTCTTCGTCATAGACTACTAACACTATAGGGATCTTGGACCTGTTAGTATGGTACCTCCATGATAGGGATAGTAATGGGGGATAGTCGACAGTCGTTGACAGTTAGCGATCCACAGAATGGAGATCAGTGATTTTTTCATATCCACTTCAGAGCATTTTTGCCATTGATCTATATATAGATTATTACTCCTAGACTCTCATAGACTATAAACTTCTTCGTAATTTTCTTAGAGTAATAGGGCGAGACCGATCCCGCCGGTAGTGTGTCCTTGTCTAATTTGTTAAATATTGGCAGAGGCGTCTCTAGCCCTAGTGGCGCCCGTGTGCAGCCAGTAACCTGACGCCCTCGAGCGGGGTCAAAATGGAATACAAGTGACCGCTCCCATACAAGTACTTTGTATCGGAGCGGTCAGCTGATTGGCCAAATATCCATACAAAGTCCAATTTTTTTTTTTGAGAATTCGATATGAGTTCCTTGGGGAAAGTTGTTCAGTTTCATGAGTAGAAACACCCCTCAAGAGATTTGCTCTATTTTACCTAACACCCTGTATTTTCAAACGGAAATTCGGATGCAAATGGTGCAATTTTAAATGATGTCAGGAAGCAAAAAGTTTTTTAGGAAAGAAGGGGTTATAAGAATAAAAAATCACAACTTTGTAGTTCTTTCAAAAATATTTAATTTAAAAACTATTATAGTTACGTAACAGGACGGTCGTTCACACAAATAATATAATAACACACAAATGTATTTACAAAAAAGTTACTTTTCGAGCTTTTGCATTAGCGAAATCATTAACAATGTCATTAACTTCAATTTTGATTTCGTGTTCAATACTTATTAACGATAAATTTGTCAATCTACTTTGCGACAATGTTGATCTAAGGTAGTTTTTAATTATTTTTAGTTTAGAAAATGACCTTTCGCTATGTGCGACCGTGACTGGAAGTGTCAGGTATATCCTCAGTGCTGTGGACAGATTTGGGAACACTGAAATTAATTTATTCGTAAATAAGTAATTTAAAATATCCAACGGCGTAGTGGAATCATCAATAAACATTGGTAATAATTCGATTTCATTATAGAGCTCGAACTGTTCCACATCTGAAGAGCCAGCATGGCAAAGTTTATTTTCTAAATTAGAGCAATGTGTTTTTTTTGTATCAGTGTCCAAATCTTTCCAGTTTTTCAATTTTTGAAGAAATGAAAAAATTACATTATTTTCATTCAAAAGTTCGAACCGTTCGTCGAACTTAGTGATTGCGGTGTCTAACAAATAGTAGTAAAAATTTACTTTAAAATCTGTTTTCGCATCTGCTATCGGTTCATCCTCCGCCTCATAATTAAAAAACTTTTTACGAGCGCGAGGGCGTGCAGGTGTGGGAAATTCTACTATTGCCTCGACTTCTTCCGCTACAGTTTTCGCCCTGTTAAGGAGCTCCTCAAAAGCAGACTCATTACGAAATTCAGACAAACTTATTTTTGCATTATCAATCATTTTCACCGCTTCTGACAATACAACGTCTGACTTTTGAAGGGCCTTGCTAACTATATTTATCTTGCTTAAAATTTCAAACCAAATAAGCAGAGAGCAGATAAATTTAAAGGACTTAATTTTTGCCAGCAATGAATTTGCCATATTTCTTGACTCTGCATCTTTGCTCCTATCGGAATATATAGTAAACAAGGCATCATACACTTTTCCCAGTTCAAAACGTAGAGCTTTTACGGCTTCAACCCTGCTCTCCCATCGAGTATTTGAGAGTGGTTTTAGACTTAAAGTTGGCACTTCTTTAGCAAGTATTTGCCAACGTGCTGTTGACGCAGAAAAAAAAAACATAAATTTCCTGCACAATTGAAAAGAAATTGTCAATTTCTAATGAACTTTTAGCAGCGTCATTCACTACCAAATTAAGGCTGTGTGCCGCACAAGGTACATAAAATGCGCGCGGGTTTAAATCTAAAATTCGTTTTTGTAGACCTATATTTTTCCCTTTCATGTTTGCACCATTATCATAACCTTGACCACGAATATCTTGTATGTCAATTTCGTTTGAGATTAAAAAATCTAACAAAAATTGAGTTAAGCCCAGGCCAGTAGTGTCTGTAATAGGAAAAAAACCCAGAAAGTGTTCTTTTACTTCAGCCTTGTCGTTGCTTGCATTTAAAAGAACGTACCGTACGACAACCGATATTTGTTCTTCGTGTGCAATATCTGGAGTGCAATCTAAAATAATGGAAAAATATTTAGATTGTTTCAATTCCAAAACAATAGTTTTTTTTATTCTTTCTCCCAACAATTGTATTATTTCGTTCTGAATATTATGGCCAAGATAATGAGTTAGGCGTGACTTGGATTTTTGAATAAGGGCAATGTGTTCCGCAAGCACATTATCAAAGTTAGAGGTATATTCAACCAGCTTTAAAAAATTACCATTATCAGAATCGTAAAGTTTTTGAGATCTTCCCCGAAAAGCCAGACATTGCCTCGCTAAAAAATGAATTAGGTTGATTATTCGCTCGAGTACTGCAACCCAACGTTTTTTTTCCCGATCAATTTCATTTTGGTGCAAGAAATCTACTGACTTTTCTTTTAAAATAACAGTTTTCAATGTAATTTGTTTCTTAAGACATGATAGGTGCCCTAAGCTCTTTTCATGACGTTCTATAGCAGTAGACAAATGCTGCCAATCTTTGTAACCTATTTCACCATTAAAAGGAGTCAGACTCGCATCAGCATGAAACAGTTTACAATAAAAACAATAAACAGAATCAGTTGACTTAGAGTAAACCAGCCAGTCTCTTAAAACGGTTTCATTATTTAACATCTTTTTAGTATAATAAGCATTTGAAAAAGATCTTTTCGAACTATTTGAAGGATATGAACCCAGTTTTATCTGCACGGGCCCACGCTCCATCAAAAATATTCTCTGTTTATCGGATAACACCTGTGGCCATAACGCGAGATCATTCATTATATCTTCTCGAAGTATATTCTCCGGGGACGCTTCGGCACTAGGGGGTTCTTCGTCTTCTTCGACTACCGACGACAAAGACAGCAGCGGTGGCGGCGGCGGCGGCGGTGACTTAGAAGTGACGAGTTCTGCTGTAGAATTATCTTGGTTTTCATATGTCTCTATCTCCAGGTGTTCGTCCGAGGATGGACCGGGTCGAACAAAAAACTTTTTAATAGAACTTGTATTCTTTTTCAGAGACACTTCCTTCTCCAGCTTTCTTTTTCGACTCTGTGCACCAGACAGTTTCTTTTTTCCATCGCCATCAGACATCTAAAATAAATAATAAACTTAGTATACCTAGGCACCTAAAAGAACTATCAATGTAAATAAATTAATATACCTAGGTCCAGAGAAAAAGCTGCAACTTGGACTAGGACTTGGAGTATTCTGTATTATTTATTACAAGCTTCTTCCCGCGACTTCGTCCGCGAGGAATTCTTAGGTATATCGCGATTCCCCCGGGATCTGTGCACTTTTCCGGGATAGCAATTAGCCTATGTCCTTCCCCAGGACGCAAGCTATCCTATCTCCATACCAAAATTCATCCAAATCGGTTCAGCGGTTAGGCCGTGAAAGCGTAACACACAGACAGACAGACAGAGTTACCTACTTTCGCATTTATAATCATCATCATTTCAGAATAAATAAATAAAATTTAAAAGTAGGTAGTTCGTTGTTCAACGGTTAGGTACAAGTAAGACCTAAATAAATAAATAGGTACCTAAGTACTTATACTAGTAGGAACATATTACACTTGAAACTTACCGTTGTTTGTTCCGCATTGCAGTAGGATAAACAAATGAAAAATGCTAGGTCGTATAGGTACGAGTACCTATTTAACTTCGATATTACTATCTATCACCGATGTTTTGTTTTCATGAATTTCGCTAGCTATTTTTGATGACCTCCGACCTCGAGGCATGTCGCAATAATTGTGAAAGCAATTAACCAAATCTTACCTTTTATATAATTTTTAGCAAAAGAAAAGCCGATTTACTTCATATTTACATGTTTACTCAAAGATGATACTTAATCCAATTGCATCAAGGCTTATTTCGCAAAACTACGATGTAGCGGTAAAACAAAAATTGCGGCACGCGTACACAAGCCTTTGAAAATGACCGCCGCACGTCCCTGGGAAATTTAATTTGAACTTTATAGCATTCTAATACAGCCGAGTTAGCAATGATTGTCGGCCGCGGCGTGTTGTCAAACGAATCAAAACAAACAGGTGCCGATGCCGGCACCCGCCTTTCGTAGCGATGCGACATTACGCCAATTTAATCTTTTATTATCTGTTTTAAGGCTGCTTTCATGTTGAAACAAAAGTAATTGTGTAAATTTAAATAGAGTAGGTAGGAAAAGGAGTAGTTTTGCTTTGCTACCGCGCGCCCGGCGTCGGCCACGGCGGGCGCAGGGTCTTTGAGAGCGACGCATCTTCGGATGTGTCGCAAGGGCGCTCGGCGCGCGGCGCCCCCTTTAGACCCGGCGCCCGTGTGCGCCGCACACCCTGCACTATAGGTAAAGACGCCTCTGAATATTGGCTTTGGTCATTGGCATACCTACAAATCTATGTACCCCGCTGTGCCGTGGTCAAAACCACAGAAAAAACCATAGACAACTAACATGGTCAAAATGTCAAAAGCAAAACCTGTGTGTGTGCTATATTCAATATACTCTAAGGTGTTCAGTTATGTATTCTTGGAATTCTTGGATTTTTTGGTTACAAATTAGTAATAGTAATTACAATAAACCAAATAACCAAAATAAATTACATGAATCTTTAATTTTACCAAGGAAGTGGAACAGGAACAAATGCCAATTGCCAACCGGCCGAAATGTCGTCACCAGTGATTAAATATGTTGGAAGAACTACAAATTTTAAGGGTAAAACGCTATGGGAAATAGTAGGAAGTCTTAAGAATTATGGCGTGGGGAGGTTAATTGTTCGGTCCGTATTTGAACGTTATCCCGAACCCAGTTTTATGAAGATCGTGAAAGTAGAAACATGCCCCCATGAAGTAAGTATTACTTTAAGAATCGAGGATTTATCTGGTTTAAAAGGTAGTCTGTTTCACCGATTTATTCCTGCCATTACCTATCTGTCTGATAAGGCTGGCTCATTTAATTTATCTCCACTCCTCAGCCTAAATAGTTCAGTACATTTAGCGACTGATGTTATGGTATTATCAACAAACAGAGTGGTAATATTTTGATTAGTAAGATTGTTCAGTAGATTGATTGACTTGATTGCTGCTAATGCTGCTTGACTTGCTAATGTGTGATTGCTGGTTTTGACTACAGAATTGCAACCATGCCACTGCGCTCTCTACATGTTTTCTTGGGTAAATTTCAATGCTAGTTCAATCTGAATGTTGGTATGTTACAGGAACGCCGAAGAGTTAGAGTGTGGGTGGAAAAAACTTTTAGAGGCAGGACCCTGCCTAAATTAACAGAAATCTATCGCACTTCATACAAGCCAGATTACAAGCTTATTCCCAAAGATGCAGAGGCACAGTTGCTGCAAGCCGCAGAGCATAAGAAAGCAGAAGTAATCCTGCCGAACACTATTGAAATGCCTCCACTTATGAAGAAATTTATTGTTAAGGATCATGAGAAAAAAGGATTAGAGGTACTTATTAGTCTTTCAATCTTAATACAGAGCAAGTAATAAACTAGTACTTGAAATAATATTGTTTACCTGCTAAACTGGCAAAGCGTTTGGGGAATATGTCTCCATGGGGAGAGGATAAATGTTTTCCATCCTACTGTTTTATCCTACTGTTTTTGCAAACATCATATTATTAAGTAATAACGATTAGCACTTAGCGCAACAGGCAAAGTGTTAAGAGACAAAAGAATAGGCAACAGTATACCCCTTGGATAAAATGAACAGAAAACTAGCTTAAGGCTCAAAATAAAAGTTAAAATTTAATTTGATTTGCCACAGTTTGTAAGCTAATAACATATTGTAGGTTTGACAGTAAAATTGTGAGACATGTGGGTCTCCGATACTCTGGCCAAATTTTTTAAAATAGATATTTTTAAGCAAAGATTATGATTTAATTTTTTTAATTTGCCATAAGTCTGATAATGTCTTATTAGCTTACAAATTGTGAAAAACCACAATCAATTTTAATTTCCTGAGCAGATCCATTGCATTCAGTTCAATATATATAGTAAACACACTACAGAGGTAATTCCAAGGTAAATTGTATGTAACAATGCACTAAATCATAATAATGTATTGTATTGTTTACAGGTTGTAAGGGATTTCGTGATGCCCATAACATATAAACATAGCCCTAACAGAGTACAGAGAATTGCAAAAGGTGATGAAAAACCTACTGTGCAGTTCACTATGGGACTCGGCAAACCAGCAAGCCCTTCCCTTTATGAGGGAGTTCCGTTAGAGAAAGCCACGTGAATTAAACTGTGTCCATAATATTTAGAGTTTACACATTTAGCAATTTTATTCTGATTACAGAGTTTTAGATATAATTGTAAATCTTTTCTTTCATCTGTCTAAACATTATTTTTTATGAAATCCATGCTGTGAAGCAAACTTTTTTGCTAAATATGGATTAAATTCCATATCTGGTACATTTTGCTCTATTTCCAATTTCTGAAAGAAAAATATAGTTAGTGAATTTATATAATTTTTTGAGTCTTGTCTCAACGTTTGAAGCTATAAGAAAATCAAATGTTTGGCAAAAAAGAGTACAAAGGAATGGAGGCGTCACTGTCTACACAAGGTTGATATAAATTCAAGTAATTAACATATTTTTCAATACAGTTGGCGCACTTTCAGAGGCTGTCATTAGTATTTGAAAGTTAAATCTTACGCACAGGCATCTTTCTTTTTCGTGGTCGTAACTTACTTTTACAAGCTCGATCATTTTTTTATATACTATATAAAAGTTTGATAGCAAGGAGTTTTTAGTTTACGTTTTCTTTTATCTTTTTTATCTTTTTTATTTTATCTTTCATATCTTTTTTATCTTTTTCAATTTTTTTTTTATCTTTTTTTATCTTTTTTATTTTATCTTTCATATCTTTTTATCTTTTTAATTTTTTTTTTATATTTTTTATCTCTTTAATTTTTTTTTATATTTTTTAACTTCCGTTTTTTTATCTTTTTAACTTTTAATGTTTTTATCTTTTTTATCTTTTATCTTTTCGATTGCGAATTTGAAGTCGTCTTCGATCAATCTTCGATATTTTATTTAAGGTAAAAACCAAACAAGATGGAAATTGCCCCCAAAATCTTGAGCAAACATCTCTTTGATTTTTTTTTTTACTAATTCTCACAACTGTATTGAAAAACGTCGTGTGATACGCGGGTGTATAGGTTTTTGCAAACTCATGACATTAAAAACCCTCGCCTTTGGCTCGGGCTTGTTAATGACAGCTCGTTTGCAAAAACCTACTTTCCACCCTTGTATCACAATGTACTATTTTTGCAAATATTTAACCATTCCAAATAGTTTACAATTTAGATGTTGCTTTACTTCTACAACAGTTTTATTAAAAACAACTTGATTCAGGAAATCCAAAAATTAATTTTGTTTCGAAATGCTTTTAGCAAATTGGATTTCTGAACAAAATTATTTAATGAAATATCCAAGTAAGTACTAGTAACTAGACTATGATCATTACTTTCATTACTTACGGTATTGTTCTTGGATTTTACATCCTTTAAACGAGCAATTCTCGTATATATTATATATTTCTATTAATCTGAATCTCAGAAACGGCTCGAACGATTTTCATGAAATTTAGTATACGAGGGTTTTCGGGGGGTGATAAATCGATCTAGCTAGGATTAATTTTAGAAAATGTCGAATTTACCCAAAAATATGACTCCTGCTGCCATCTATTAGCAAATAGAGGAAATACCGACCAAAGCTCGGTCACCCAGATATAATACAATTGAAAAGAAGAATTGCGACAAATGTATGTTGGATTTGATTACCTTCCAGAATTCTCGCATTTCTTGTACCTCTTCATCGCGCTGGACGAAATATTGCCGGACGGTTTTCTGTATCAACGTGGCTGCATAATCCTCCGGCCAAAGCCAGGATTTTGGGTAATATGGTCGAGGCCTGATTTTACATGATAAAAAAAAAAATAATTATAATTATGTAGTTGCATTTTTTTTCTATTAGGAAGGAAAACATCCAAAATAGCTCCTAGCAAAATATGATTTATGATGCATATCTTGTTAGGCTTACGGTCACCCGCCGGCTTAGCTTCTTTATGTTCTGCCTACATTCCATCTGACGACCAAATGGCGTCGATCCTGCCGTCTGCGCCTAACCTAACCTACCGTTTCTGTTGAGCATGAATGTTTTCCAGTGTCTGGCTGTTTTTCTATATATTGTATTTATGTATATCGTCGGTTTACGGGTAAAACATAATAAATGCAGTTTACATCATTTCGAGTAAATCGCATTTTAAAGTTTGAGGTAAGATTTGGGATACTTAAAACTTAATAAGCTAAAAATAAGTAAGTTCAAATGATGCAATAAGTATCCATCTTATTATCATATATATTGATATTGTTTTATATTGATAAAGAAATACTATAAAATCTTCATTATAATTCAGAGGGTCATGCATTTATTTGGTTTTACCTGTAACTTGCAAATGTACCCCATCTTCTGTTTAACCTACCCTAGAATGCTAATTGTAGTACCCAGGAAATTGTTTTCTGTATGTTTGTATTGTTTTATGTTTTTTGTGTTAACGTTAAATAAATAAATAAATAAATAAATACACTTTATTTGCACCACACAAGAAATTGTACAAAACAGAAATAGGTACATAATAAACTAATTTTAGGCACAAAAGGCGGCCTTATCGCTTAGCAGCGATCTCTGCCAGGCAACCTTGAGAAAAGGAAAACAAAGGAACTAGATTTTGCAGGTGGTGAAGATTTATAAACTATATACATACAAATAACTACAAACTAATACATAAACTAGGTTAAACAAATAAACAAAGATATTCAATACATAATCATCAAACTATAAAGTATAAACTAATATATACAATATAATACGTTAATCTCAGAAATTGTATTTTTTTGGAAATTGACTTCAAGAACCCCTGTTTTGTTTTATTTATCTGGTTTTAACTGAAGGCTTTTTAAAAAATTAAAGACATTTATTACATTATTACAATAACTACAATACAAAATTATGCATGAATTAAAATAAAGTTAAATTTGGGTGTAATCCATTTAACTGTTAGTAAATAATACGAATTACGAGTTATTGGGCATGAAGGAATTTATTTAAGTGCATTAAGCTTTATTTAGTATGACTTTTAAGAAAGAATAAAAAACAAAATAGTAGGTGAAAGAACTTTATCTTGAAGGTCTTCAGCTTATGACTGTTTGTCTACACTAGGGCTGGATAACCAATCGGCTCCAGAACTAGTTGACCGATACGAGTACCAGCCATGGTATTCTTTAGGAATCATTTTTTTGTTACATAAACTGAGAAGATCCTGTTTTGATTTCATTGATGGGTAAAGGTTTATTATAAAGTCGTTTCCATTGTAAAATAGGGCTTGACTGAGGTACCTCAATCTCTTGAGGGTCTTCGAAGTTTTACGTTGTCCGACATGTCATAATTGTAATTCTTTGAACGTTCTTTTGACTCAAGAAAGTTGTGTTAGATTTTTATTAAGTGAGCAATGTTATGAACTGGAAACAGTAATAATGCAGCCACATATTGGTTTCTGTTCTGTTTTCTGCACGTATCTGAATACAGAGAAACTTTCGGCATGTGGTAAGGCTCATACGTGGATAGACAGTGATACAGAATGCTTCCGATTTCAGAACTGCCTCTTCCATTCCTTATAATAAACTATCAGCCATCAGAGAAGAGTTTTAATGAAGATGTAACAAATTAATTATTCCTGAAGAAATACCATGGCTGCTACTCGTCTCTGCCAACTCATTTTGAAGCCGATCGGTTAAACAGCCATAGCTTAGATCTTAATCTAAGCTAGGGCTGGTCATCAGGTAAATACGTTCAAGTTTTAGGTTTTTTCATCAACTTTTCTGTTTGCTAACCTTTTTAAAAGTCATACTAAATAAAACTTCATGCACTTTAATAAATCCCTTAATTGTAAACTACTCGTGATTGATAAATTTTTTACGCGATCGCCCTGCCGTTCAAATCGATTGAATGCATTTATTACGTTTTTGCTGTACAATTTTAGAATTTAAAATAACATCACAAGTAAAAATACAAGGAGTAAAATAAGATGAATGCCTTTATAATGTTTTAACTGTACAAATTAGAATTCGGAATTTGGATTTATGCTTTTAAATGAGTTTAATACTTTATATCTGACGATTATTCCATTGCTTTCTAAGAGACTTATTACATGTAAAAAGGCATAATCATATTTATACTATTTTACTTGAATAATCTTGATTGGGTTAATGCATTAAAGATTATTATGCTCAATTACTAGTATAGATTTAATTTTTTTAGGGCATTTCTAACTTATTCAAACTGGCTATCTCCGAAACTATCGGTCGTAGCATTTATTCGGTTTTACCTATCGATAGAGCGGAAAAAAATAAGTATAACTGCATTTTTAAGTCAATTCAGCCAAAAAGTGCATTTATAATGTTTTACCCGTAAACCGACGATATTGTGTATGTATAAGACTTCTGCAATACCCAAAACACAAGCTATCGCTTACTTTGGGGCTAGATAATAGATTGCGATGTATGCAAAGTAAAAAAGTATCTCAAAAATAATTTGCGTTGCGTTATACGCAGTGGTTCCCAAACTTATTTTGTCTACTGCCCACTTTGAGAATAAATATTTTTTTAGCGCCCCCATTTTTTCACCTATTTAAAAACCACTATAACTTCAAATTGAATTAATTAATTATTGTGACCTATATATGTATATTAACGGAGAATTCTAAACGAAACTTTTACTATAACCCGCAACTTGAAACCTGAGCGCAGTAGGTAACATACAACGGCGCTTAAGGTCTCAAGTTAACTCTTACGGGCTCCACCTGCCAATAAGAATGATTATTGAAACGCAACTTTATAGTATTAAAACAGAGTATCTTTTATTAAAAATATAACTAAAATAATCAATCCTTATATATGTTATGAGCTTGTCGTGTACTACCTTTCAATAAAGATTATTATTATTATTATTATTATTATTATTATTATATAAAAACTAATGTGAAGGATGAATCTGATGCTGTTTAATAAGTTTGTTGATATCAGGTTCCAATTTACTCAAGAACAGTCGCAAGTCGCCACGTTCGGTAACAAGCAAACGATTTCGCTTTTTAGTAAGCAATGTTGTCACAGCACTAAATCCACGTTCACACAAATATGACGATGGGAATGCTATCAAGAATCGTTGAACGATTGACCACAATCCAGGGTACAATTGCGGGATCGGTTTTTGTAGCCAAAATTCTTGGTAACCATTTTTGAACTTGATTTTTATTTCCTCGTTTGTTGTCAATTCTATAAGTTCTTCTTCCAGCTGAGGTGACATTGCTGTGTTGACATTTGAAAACGGATCCAACACCCAGTCTGGTATTTCCAAGTTCAAAATGTCCTGGTATCGTTCGGTGAAGTCAATGTGGAGGTTTTCCAAATGTTGGCAGTAGGCAAACAATTCGTCGTTACTGCATGATACTGATAAATTTGGAAAATTGTGAAACTCACGTCTGCCCAGATTCTTTTTGTGTAGAAGCAGTTTGGCTGCGAAAGCAGCAACGACGTTTTTTGTTTTAATTAAATTTAGTTTATCGCCTTGCATTTGGAGATTCATGTCGTTGAATAATTTATACAGGTCTGTCATGTAAGCTATATCATTTTTTGATGTTATGAGCTTGTCGTGCAATTCTGTATCTTTAGTTTCCAAGAACTCTATAACAGAGTCAAACAGGTTGTAAAATCGAGTCAGACAATTGCCTCTTGATAGCCAACGAACTTCAGTATGATACAACAAACGGTTGAAATCCTCGTCATTAGTAACACAAAGCTGATGAAATAATCTATCATTCAAAGAGCTGTTGCGGATTTTATTGACTGCTTTGATGACATATTGCAGTGATTGAAATAGTTTTTCACTTAAGTTTCTAGCAACTAAATGTTGTCTATGAATAACGCAATGTACACCAAGGACATCTGGAATTTTATTTTTTAAGTACGCTATGAAGCCTTTATGGCACCCTGTCATAGCCGGAGCGCCATCCGTAGCAACTGAAATAATATTTTTCAAAGGAATCTCTTTCTCATCGCAAAACTTTTCCAATGTATTGAATATGGTTTCACCTTTTGTATCGGTCTCTAAATTTCTAGCAAATAATAGTTCTTCACATATTTTCTCATCTTTAATAAACCTCACGTAAGACAACAACAATGCTTCATTAGTTGGTAAAGTGGACTCATCGAGCTGAATTGAGAATTGACTTGTCCTCAGGTGATCGCACAATGATTCTTCAATGTTTTCAGCCATTTCATCAATTCGTCTTTGCACAGAATTATTACTCAAAGGAATTTTTCGGATAATATCTGCGGCCGGTTTATGAAGCACAGTAGTTATTACTTCATTTATTGCTGGCAATATTAACTCTTCTCCGATGTTATGTGGTTTGCCTTTTTGAGCAATTAACAAAGAGATATTGTACGAAGCTCGAAGTCCGTCGTCATCTTGCTTAGCAGCCGCCGAAAATAGTTTTGCTACACTTGGCTGTGTATTATGCTTCTTCTCTAGGTCTTGAAAATATGCTACATTCTTGTCTTTCTTATCTGGATGCATTTTATTCAAATGATCTTGCAGCCTTGAAGGCTTCATTGCTTCATTCGAAAATGTTTTTAGACATAGAAGACACAAAGGCGACGATGGGTTTGTGGGATTTTCAATAAATCCGAATTTAATATATTCCGCACAGTATTGCCGTCTCTTCTTTTTTACTTCCGACATTGTTTTGCAATGAGAAATACGTTCAACTTCGCGAGTAGTGTAGAGGAGGTGTAAGTAGTGCTCATCTATTACGCGCGAGACCACAAATGAAAATAAAATAAATATTACATTGTTTATATAGAAATGCTTAAGCAGCACGCACCGACAGGAATAAAACAAACATGCATAAACTCGTTAATCTCATTCGACGCTCAATCGTACTCAACAAGTCCGAACAAGTATTCAATGAATCATCCGACTGCTACAGGAATGCACAATTCGGGTTATTTAACAAAAACTTGTTAAAACATGATAGATATCTACGAGTACTAATAACTATTAAAATGCGAAAGTGTGTCTGTTGCCTTTTTATTTGTGTCTACTTTCATTACGAAACGGAGCGACCGATTGACATGATGATTCATTTTTTCTATATTCAATAAAATATGACAGATATATGAACTACGCGGAGAGAAATATAGAATCGAGTTTGAGCAATCTTTTAATTCATATTAGTTGATGTTCACAAGTTGTTGTTGAGAGTCGAGGGCTCTTGCAGTTAAGAGGTTGTTTAAGAGGCCTACTAGCTAAATAAAATTACAAATAAACCCCCCGCCTCGACACAACGCCCCCATTTTCTTTCTGGGTCTCTTACCGCCCCCCTTGAGACCTGCAGCGCCCACAAGGGGGCGTTATCGCCCACTTTGGGAAAGACTGCGTTATAGGCTAGTGGACTCTGCGGCTTTGCTCACATAACCGACCAGGGGTTGCTTACGTCATGATATGCGAACTACAGCTTCCTGCTGCTGGATGTGTAAGTAGAGTCGAACCTGATTATGTGAGAACTGCAGGGCTAGACAAAGTGACTTTGGCGTTAAGCATTGACAGTAGAAAAACCACGTGACTGAATGAAACCAGAATCTCTATGCTTATATTGTTCATTCACTGCTGCTGCTGTTGCTGTCAATTGTCACGCGAAGTACGCTAAAAGTAATCTACAACGCCTGCGATAACACCAGGGAGCGTTCAAATTGTCGTTTTCGATTTTCAAAAACAGCGTGTTTACCTCTATTTGGTCACGTGGTTTTTCCATACATTTTTATCTACTGTCGTGACTTGTGAACGCTAAACGACTGTTACTTTGTAAGCGAGAAGACTTTATTAGTGAGAGATGAGAGTTCTCGGGTCAGTGAGAAATCTCTATAAAAGAAAAAGAGTTCTCGGTCCTTTGAGCTCTCATTTAACCACGTTTGATTGTATAATTTGTTGTTAACCTTACCTTTCCACCAATATCTTACGAACCCAAGGCATATTAAATAAATGCAAGTTGTTTAGTTGGCGTTCAGGATAACGGGGGTTGTTGTTCCATAAAAGCTGTAATCAAAATCTTGTAAAGTGAAATTGTAATTTCTCCTATCTCTAAAAGATAAAGGAGTAGGTAATGCTGACTGGCTGCGTCTGTGCCTGACACCATGAGGAGTCTAAATAAAGTGTCTGGTTCAGCCCGTGGGCTCAGCTTACCACAAAAGACCTGTGCATACCTGTGCAATGTGATCAATGCCATTAAAAAAGCATTTTTGCTTTTTTAAAGCGTCCCATATCACGGCTTTGTTTAATGTTTCTTCCAGAGCTGGTATTAGAAGAACGAAGACTTCTTTAACAATGTAATCGCATTCAGTTTCTAAAAATTAAACGATTTTCGTGTTAGTCTTGCATGTATTTGCAATCTACTGATTTTTATTAACTACACAAAGAAATCTAATGCGCCTTTAATATTTATTATAGCTTAGTTAAACTATTGTCGTGATAAACATAATATCAAAAATACCAACTTTGAAATGGTGGTTTTGCAGGTGCCTCTCTTTTGCTTTGGGCATATTCCTCAATATCTTTAAGATTTTTATTACTTTCCTCAATTATTTCGTCCCAATTAGCTGTATACCTTTTCTTGATCAATATTGGAAAATCTATTTCGGAACAAGGTAAACTGTCTGGCAATGTGAAGTTTGCCACAGCTTCATCCTTGTCGTTTATAGCTGCTGTTTTCGTGTCTTTCACTGATTTATTCTTACGATCAGTTCCCTTTCCGGCCATATTACGTCCAAAAGACAATATAAATAACGTATTATAAGTTACGAGTAGGTAATAATTTGAACGATTACTCGTATCAAGGATGATACTACATGCTACATTCACACAAAGATTTATATCGCAGAATTATTTGAATATAGTAGGTACACCACGAATCTATGACACGAATTGACTTATGTAATTTGAGTAGGTCATTTGTCATTTTTTAAAAGATAGCTTTAATAACTTAAATGAGTTTTATTTGAGGTAGGACTACGATCTTCCTACTTTTGGAAGGTATGTTATCATTATACTACTATGTTATTAATTGTTTTTAATTCTGCTGCATACCATGAGATGTAAACTAGTAAACAATAATGTTTAGGACAACACGCGTATTCAATTAAAACAAAATACAAATAATTATTATTATTGTTTATTTTACAAAATAACTGCACAAGCATTTACTTAATATCTCTGAACATTACCGTCCAAAGGAAAATAATAAATTAAATTTTAAATAATGTCTATAGCCTAAAATTTTCTGGAGTATTCTTAAAATTTCACTATACTCGCTTATCGGTGAGAAATCTTCCATTTAGTAAGGGGAGAATTTCCCAGTGATTTGTGAGATCCAGTCCAGATAATGAGCAACTTTCACGTACACGCCGGGTACACCAGCTTGGCCACAACCGATGCCCCACGAGACCACACCGACTAGCTGCCAAGTGCCGCCACGCTCGCACACTAATGGACCACCGCCGTCACCTTTGCAAGCGTCTTTGCCGTCCTCACCACCGGCACAGATGAATCCGGGATTCAGCTCATAGTTGTACCCCAAACGCGTCTGTCTCAATTGTTGTTGACATTGGCCATGAGGAAGTATCGGCACGTCCACCTCCTTCAGAATATTTTGGTATTTGCCGTTGGTGCCAAACGCGTCTTTTCCCCAGCCGGTTGTCCAACATCTCTGTCCAGCAAATTCGGTGTATTTATCGGGCAAGCAGGCGGGGCTGATGTGCGGGTACTTGGTCCATTCCACCGGGTGATCTAGCTTTAGAATAGCGAGATCGTTGTCTAACGTGCCAGCGTAGTAAAGAGGATGCACATGCACGGAGACGACGTCCCTTTCGATATACGGGAAGAATTCAACGTCGTGATTGACATCCCATTCACCCAGGCGCACTCTCAGCTCGAATCCTTTGTATCTGAAAAAAGAAAAACAATGTATTTATTTGTATTGCCTAAAAGTTCTTACAAAAAGTTTTTTATTTAAATCTACCAAAATACTATCTTTGAAAACTTAGTCCTTGAAGTAAAAATCGCAGAAAAAAGTTCGATACCTACGCAGTATGACGATGACTACTATTTTTATCATAAACGGTCCGCGTGGTGGGCTATGATCTGAATTCTCATTCTGAGACGGGATTTATGCTTTGTAATGATCGGGAAATGGATTTTAAGTGATGATTAAAGCAGTAGGTACTTACGCTTTGATGCAATGAGCTGCTGTCATAATATGAAGTCCATCAATGAGTGTTCCTCCGCAGACGTAGACCGATTCTTTAGGATCCTTCTTCAATATAGCAGCTTGCCAGGGATACTCCCCGAATTCACTGTCACCGTCAATGTAAGATGGTGTCTTTATTCTTCCATTGATCCCTTGAGAGTGCCTGATACCACATTGTCCGCGGTTAGATGCTTGTGGCCGGAGTGGACGGCGGCAACACACTTGGTTTTGCTGGCATTGTGGAATTTGTGGTCGGCCGAAGTATCCTTGACGCTGGAAACAAATAAGGATATTTTAAAGAAGAAACATAAATATAGATTATGGGTTTAATATGCGGATTTGTTACCTCTTCAATATGTTCCATTCTAGAAGCTTCTATAGAAATTTCTCTTTTCTTTCTTTTCTCAGGAAACCGAATTGCTTGGCCTCCACGGTTTGCCCCAGGATTAGAAGGGACGGTGAGGGATCGTGAATATGCATACCGGTTAGCGTAGTTAACGTCTCTATCGTTAGCACTATTGTTTGCAGATCTTTCAAAGCCATAACTACCAAAATGTGGATTGTGATCGAGAGAACCATCGTAACTATTATTATCATCATCATCGTCATAGTAATCTTCATTACCTAATGGTGCTTCGTGAGCAATTTGGGGGTTTTCACGATAGTGCCCATGTTCATAATGTGAATAATGTGGTGAGTAAATTGGAGGTCTGGAAATATAATGCGGTGGGTGTGCAGGATATCCAAACGGAGGGTAACTAGGTCTGTGATAATGTGGGTCATAAGGATAAGGTTTATAATGGTGAAAATGCTCGTGTTTGTTCAGAAGATATTCCTTCTTTTCATGGAATAAGTGTCCCAGTTTATTGACAACGTGTTCGTTTGGAGTCACGTGTAAGTTGACGAAAGGTTTCACTACTTTTTCGCCATAATCATTTTTTGTAACTTGCACAGCTAGTAAAGGATTAACGGATAATAAACCTAGATTTATTCCTCCGCTGTTTAGGGCGGGTCCATAGGGATTGTATATAGGATTTGCATTGAAAGGATTAATAGGATAGCCGTGGGAAGGCTGGGGCAACCCAAAAGAGACACCAAACGTAGGCTGCACTTGTTTCTTGTTATTACCGCCATTTTCGCCGAAACCGTCCAACCCAAGGAGGCGCTGCAGTAATTTATGTTTGATTTAAATAAACTTTTAAATTATGTGTTAGAATTATGTAAGTGCCCTTTGTTTAGTTGTTCTTTTTTGGTATTTTAAGAGAATAATATGTAAAATAAAAAAATCATACATATCGAATTAAAATACCAAAGGTTACCCCAGATTTCATTTTGAACATGGGTTGGTAATGATGATGATAATTAATGATAATGAAAATAAAAATGGATGATGTTGGTAGGAGATAGGATTGGTACAAACCGTAACGCTTTAACTATGTTAGGTTTTAATAAATTATGATTTTCTCGAAATCTTTACTTACCGGTTCAATTTGTTTGGCAGCTTCTTTGTCTTCAACATCCTTTACGTCTCTTTTAGTAATTTCTTTAGTTTCAGTACTATTTTGGTTCTGCTTCTCATCGACGGATGTTTTGTTTAAATTGTCCAGTTGTTCTTCAGTTAGCGCAACAATTTCACTCCCTTTATTACGTGGATCTATGGGTAGATATAAATCATCTCTACGGCCAATAATTTCTTGGCTGGGACATTGGTCGTAGTTCACACATACACATTCAAACCCTTGTGCTTTAGCTTCGTGGTAATTTTGTTGCTGTAGATTACTTTGACCAAATGTTGCTGGGCCTAGATTATACAAATTGTTGCTTGATCCGACGTTAAGTTCCTTCTTGTAGAATTCGCCATTTTGAGAAGCGTAGCTGCCTAAAGAATTTCCATACTTTTGATCCTCGAAAACATTATTGGCAAATTGGTTTGGTAAACCTTGAGAGCTGCCTTTGTTAAAGTTATTGGGGCCATATTGCGATCCATAGATTGTATCGGTATCATAAACTGGTCTGCTGCTTTGAGAATATATTCCAGTCATGGGCTTAAATCCTCCTGAAGAGACGGCGTTGAAGTCACCGCCAGCTGATGTTATGATGTCAGAAGATTCTTGGTTATGTAACTGAGATGCAAGATGACCTACAGACCCGACCGGGATAGCAACGGGTTTAATTATAACTTTTGGCTCCTTATTACCGTCTTCGTGCACATAATGATGGTGAACATGTTGCTGGACCACAGTCTCAGCTTTGTTGTTATTGAATCCATTTGTTGGTACTTTGTTATAAGAAGGTTTTGAGTTTTCAAAATTATAGGGTTCGTTATTAGCATAGGTCGGCGGTTTTGTAACATAGTTTGTATCGAAACCATTATAAGCTCCATTGCTTTGAGAGAATTGGAAGTTGCCTCCAGCAACGCCATACTTTTCAGAAAATCCTGGTCGAATGTTCGCACCGTATCCTGGTCTCTTGGAAGGGATCTTTTGTGGACGTGGAGGATACAGCATCGGTTTGGGAGGTCCATAGGCTCTAGGTGGACCTCTCACTGCGATAGAGGCAACAGGTTTTCCAACAGGCTTGATGTCAACCGGTTGGGCATAAATGAGCTCATCCGGTGAAACATACCTTTTCTCCTGAGTTTCGTCATCTTCACACTGAAAATATTGCAATATTAAATTTAGTAGGAATATAAAAGGCGCATTTAAATGACACCTCTTAAAGTGAAATGATTTTCGTTATTGTAATCAATTAGGAACACAAAACAATAATTACCTGAATAAGTCCTAAGGTGCATAGACGACCCTTGATCAAATTTCTTGCTTCAAGATCATCTCCAGAGTCTAAAGCTTCTTTGATTGTCGGATCGCTGTAAACATCATCAAAGCCACCGAGACTCCTGCCTTGTTTGCTGCTCACTAATTCGTCAACAATGTCGTCAAGTACAGAGCCAGTGGTGTTAAAAATTTTATCTTGCGGTTCGACTGTTTCTTCACCTTGCAACAATTCAGTAGGCTTATCTTCGGCCTGCTCCACATTTTTATCGGCATTATCTCCTCCCCATGACCAATCCGCAGATATACTAGCTATTGTTAGAAGCAGGATACAGAAATGTGTCAACCAGCGCATGGTCTGAAAAAGATAATATTAAGGTTAATTTTCAAGAATGCCATGTAGAGTATTGTACGTACTATGGCGAAACATAGGTCGGTAGGCGGAGATTCGCTTTTACTTTCGCGGACAACGGTTATGTAAGCCTCTTTAATGTCGGAGTTTCGTTATTACTCAGGCAAGCGTGCGTCCGCGAAAGCATTATCTCATGTTTCGCTAGTAAATATGGCATTACAGACGAATAAATATAAAGAGGAACATATGACTCTATGGATGCGGATTTACGCTATATGAAATGTCTGTTCTTTTTACTTTTACATCATTTTCTCGTTCCGTTAGTATTATATAAGACAGATTTAAAAACAAATTTCAAGAACAAACCAAAGTAAATACTGCCCAAGATTTAGGTAGGTATCCAAATGTATTCTAATAGGTGCGTTTTATTAAGTTTTATTTTTATTACATTCGATACACGTACTAAATTATGCTGTCACTCTTTTGTTTTTATTATGAAAGTGGTAATGGTGTCAGTGTCATCAAAACCGGCACTGCTGCCCGTTGGCAAGCGGCGCACGTTTTGACCTGTGCTTCTTATTCGCGTAACCAACAGTGATGTAACTTCCGAGTGCTGTTCAGTTTTCTTTATGTAATACATTACAAAACCTAAGCTTGTTAAGAGAATGTAGAGATTGACAAAATTTATTGTACCAAAATTTTGGTTATTTTTGTAATCCATACATTACGTGGTAGTTTGTGCCTATAGATGTATATACAAAATTTTCCTATCTAAACGTATTTGCAGTTTTAGTTTTTCTATGGTTGTAGTTAGCCTTTCGCTTTTACATTATAAAAAAAGCTATTAAAGTCATCGAGAGCATTGTAGTATGATGCAGATTTATGAAGGTATCTTCATTTGAATGATAGAAAGTAATGAACTCTGGGAAAATTATCACTATTCAGTTGTAAGTTAAGAATCTTCACCACATCATTGTTTCCTGCGCTGTGTTTGATTTTATCTTTATTTTCATTTAGAGAGAAAGTATCATTATTTTTATAACGTCGTATGTGTTAGCTACGCGTAAAGTGAATTTATGTAGCTACTGTTTATTTACAAATATTTTTGGTAAATAATGTTGTAACATTATTCGTAGATTATCATAATATGAAGTAGGTATAGGTACGTTTCTGTACATAGAAGTAAATAATATGTAACTGTCACCGAATAGGTAGACAAATAAATAAATAATAGATGATACGATTACGTTAGGAGAAAACTGCGTGAAAGGAGGAGTGTGAGATTTGACGTTTTTAGTCTATATGGAGAAGGAGTGCAGAAAGTGAGCGTAAACACAATCACTAATAGCCATATCAAGCGTCTTACGATCACATATTACTTAATAACCACTAAATTATGCGTAGATAATCCAAATATTGAATAATATTATTTATTCGCGTGATCGTGTTGTTTTGAATTATTTAACACTGTTTAACTTACTTTTTATAACACTTTCTTGTTTATCACTGAAATGTTTTTTGATTTTTTTTACCACTGCACTGGCGCTGTGTTAGCGGGCGAATGACTGCAACTCCTACCACCGCAACGCTTTATACTTCGACCTACGTAAAGATGCACGAGCTTGGATTTTGTAAGATGATCGAGTCAGACTTCTACCACGAAACGTGTTCGAACAACACAGCCCGCTGATTTGAATGGATCTTGTTAAGAAATATCGACAGAATAGACTCGGTGCTGATTCAGTGGTACAGGGTGTGACGTCGATTGTGCCATTGATCAACCCTATGCTTCATTCATGATCCTATTCCGAGTAAGAGTATTTGGCAATGGGGATAAAGTTAAGGTTGTCTCGCCGGATCTTGTGCGTATAGTTTGTTTTAAAGAGATTTCGTTGTTTCGTTGATAGGATATTCGTTTATTTTGGTATTACCTTTGTGTAGATTTAAATTAACTGTCAAAAACATCTCATCAGGAAATATAATACCTACCGTTGAAGAATTTGTTAATGACAAAGATTCATGTAGGTAATGATAGAGATAATAATGTAATCGTTTACATCTCCTTACAAATTACTTTCATACTTTGTAATTACTTTCGTACATTTTGTAAAAGAGCACGTGCCGAGTTCCTTGTCAGTCTTTCTCGGTGGAAACCTGTTATTCAAAATTGGCGGTAGAGTTGTATCTTTTCCTAAGAGCCTGAAGTTATAGGTATTTGAAAAGTAAGGATTTTCATTACTATCTATGTAGAATTCTAGTGCCATCTATATACATCTATATAGTAACACCATATATATATGTATATACCATCTATATAGTAGTAGTACTATCTATGTAGAATACTATTGACTTATATTGACCTCTGCCTCTCTGAGGGACTGGGGTTCGAATCCCGGGCACGCACCGTATAATCAGTTTTGTCTTTTCGGAGTTATTGAGGAAGGCATACATTGAGACAGCGGGCATGCTTGAGAGTACACCATAATGTTATTGAAAATAGAGCATAGAACCCGCAACCTTCCAATCGAAACCAAGCCAGAATCAATGGATGCAGTCGTCGGTGATCCCATAGACTAGATTGGATTACAGTACTTAGGTAGGTAATCCTTTCATAGTATTTCCAATGTAGAGTAGTGTTATACATTATTGGCTCGGACGAAAAGAAACGTTATAATATTTTGTTGGCAATTGGCATAGTATTTTTAATTTTATAGATATACTACGACGAAAATTTTATTTATTAAAAAAAGGAAGATTATCCTATTTTCACTAAGAGGAGGTTTGTATAGGTACTCGTTAAGTGCCCCGGAGATGCTATTATACAGGGTTATAGAAAAAATATCGGAAACCTCTCGGCATCTAAATGATATCATTATAACTAAAAACTTTTGTTCTATAACTTTCCAAAATTTCGTATTAATTTGTGTCATACAAAAATTTAATAAATTATGTTATTTCTGTAAAGTGACATTACACTGTGAAACGAAATACAGGTAATCAGCGATTATGACTATCCCTGTTGCCAAACGCAACAGGGATAGTCATAATCGCTGATTTCGCTACAGAGTAGTTACAAAGAAAGAATGTATGCAAAATATTGAATAAGTGATATTTCTCAAAATATCGAGTTAAAACAAAAGTTGTAGAACAAAAGTTGTTACTTTTAATGATATCATTTAGGTGTCGAGAGGTTTCCGATATTTTTTCTATAACCCTGTATATTATATATTATTATATTTCGCAATTGGCAATTTTTTGCCAATTGGGATTGGCAATTTTTCCCAATTGGGACTGCCAATTTTTCCCAATTGGGATTGGCAATTTTTCCCAATTGGGACTGCCAATTTTTTCCAATTGGGATTGGCAATTTTTCATTGAAAGACGAAATGATCGACTACAGAAGCAATGACAATGGCTTGAATTTTCACTGTAGATGATCTTATGTTGGTCCTTCAATGACGCAAGTGTCAGTGAAAAATTAATGAATGATCTTTTCCGGGGCACTTGAGTTCCCCGGGCTCCCGGGTTTCCGGGGGGCTTGAGTTGGAATTGGAAAAATGGCTTTGTTTGCGTTCATGCGTGACATAAGGTTATCTAACTATAACTGCGATTCCATCGCGGCTGAATGTGGGTCATATCCTAGCTAAAAAGGACATAACTGCTTGCCAAACTTTCACTGATAGGTATATTAACTGTATCACAAAAGGCTTTAATGTCCCTTTATTAGTTTCGTATTAAAACGGCAAAACAGCAATAGATATTCAAGTTTGAATGTAGTCTGAACACATCTTCGTGAAATGTAATTAATATTCTATAACTTTTATTTTTTAAAATTCTGCACCCCAGTAGGTGAAAAAAGGCAGAGGCTTGAATATAATAATTCTAATCGTGTGAACCTAAATGTTATTTAAATAAAATCATAACATTATAATTTTATCTCAACGCATGAATTTTTAGTTAAATTAGTCATAGCTGTTTATTCGCGTATAAAAGACTTCAACGCGCATCGTGCATGCGCTACCAATTTTTGATATGAGGTCTCTAAGAAAGGTAAATTATATCATTCATTCCTTTCTGATGTACCTAAGCTGTCAGATAAGTAGCTAGGTAGGTAGGTATTTCTACCTATCTTTCTATTTATGGCTTTGCGGAAATTGACGGTAGAGGGACAAGTTATAAGTGCGTGTAAGTTAGGCCAACGAATTGAATTTTTATTACGATTCTTGTTAATTAATTTCTGATAACATTAAATCTTTACGTACCTATAAAGCTAAAATGATAAATTACTGTATTAAGGGGGTAGGTACCAGCCGGGCGCGAAAATTCAAATTTTATTTAGTTTTTTGCTAATAGTGGGATAATTATACATCGTTGATCGTAGGTTTATGGCAATGAGTTTTGAGGGCACAACATTTATGCATCTACATGTTTTTAACAAAAACTCTGCTCAACACTGCTTTACTCCATATTGGTTCCCGATAGCATGAAATCTGGGAAACTGCAAAAAATTATCTTTCAGGAACCAATATGAGATGAGTGGGACTTTTCGAGCAACGTTTCTATTTAAAACATGAAGATGCATAAATATTATGCCCGCAAAATTCATTGCCATCAACCTACAATGTGTGTTCAGTCCAGTATTTGCGAAAAACTAAATAAAATTTGTATTTCGCAGACTAGTAGGGCCGAAACACCTTTAAGAGCATGCCACGGGTGTGCCCGCGAAATGAATTTTTTTTTATTTATTCGCGATTTATAAGCTAATAAGACATAATAGGCTTATGGCTGTTAAATTGCGGGTATTCCAGTATCGTCTTCACGTGTTTATATAAAAATCTCTGCTTGCAAGTTTCGAGTTAAAGAAATTAGTCCGAGATTTGCGAGTTACTCAATTAAAACTCAATACTCGAACTAATTTCCTAGGATAGACATTTTTATGCAAAGATTTTGATATAAACATGTTAAGATGATACTGCCATTCCTGCACATTGACTGCCATAAGCCTATAATGTGTAACTGGCGTACAAATAGCAAAAAAACCACGAAAATTTTGAATTTCGCGGGCAGAGTCGTTGATTTCGCCTTAATATCAGCCGCCAAAGGTGAGTCACTGGCTCGTGGAAGCAGTGCTCATCTGACACATTTGCCCAAGGTTCTCGAGCAGGATTCGTTTTGGGCATTGCGTTTGCACAAGAGGGGCTTTCCATTGCAGCAGCGTAAACCGGACCCGTGCGCCGCCGCAACAATCTGACGATAGCAGCTTGCGCAAGAGTTCGCTGAACCATTTCTATGACTTGCCGCATTGTGTGTACGACGCAGTCGACTTGGGGCGGGTACCTACTTATTATCAAACTTATTGGCTGCAGTCTGTTCGATCTTATGCAACGTTCGTTTTGATGACCTCTCGTGCAGTGGTTTTATTCAGGTTTGTTTGGACCAATTACGCGATGGCAGATCTACTAGCGGCAAGTTCCAATGACATTTATTCACCATTCTACATGGCTTTTTAGTCAAGATACATGTTGTATAAATTTATGATTTTATAATTTCTGAATTGGCTAAGGTCTGGTCTGGTGAGTGGCTTTCCATGGCTAGTTACCACCCTACCAGCATAGACTCGCCGCCAAGCGATTTAGCGTTCCGGCGCGATGCTGTGAAGAAACCGTTAGGGGTGAGTTTACTTAGCCCTTGTAAGTTATTACGATTACAAGTTCGGCTGCATCATCACTTAACAGCAGATGAGATCGCAGTCAAGTACTAAACTACTGATTTGTAGAGTTAAAAAAAGAAGTAAATTAAATGAAAACCGTTCCAAGAATCATAAGGTGCATTTTCCATTTTCGCTGGATACATCACTACACCGATACTACTAAGCTGTTGTGTGCTGGGCTTTATGGGCTTGTATTTTTATACATAGGAAGGAATTAGGAACATATTTATTAACTTAATGTTTTATAATAAAATAAACGTAAAACGCTTCATCGATTTGCTTGTAAAGTGTTGATTCACGTCCGTCACCTGATTCAAATTGCAAGACTATTGTAATAGCTATTTGTAAATAATATCATTAAGTATAAGTATATTAATTAATATGTTTCGATATACTTACATGAAGTGCATAATTTATAGACTAGTATACAGTATACTCAGCTAAGATGCCAGCGGCTCCTTTTGGGTGAATTTTGGTTTCTTCAAATCCCGAGTACTTAAATCGTGGATTTACCGTACAAACTTTCATGTTTATAATATTAAAAGGATTATTTAGGATTAGGATTAAATCTGTGCACTATGTGTCAGAACTCTTGCAAGAGTTAATTAGATACATATTTCTTTGGTATAAAATGGGTAGATATTAATATATATATAGCTGCTTGTGCTGATTCACTGACTGACTGATTGATCACCTCTCCTGAACAATTTTGTATGAAAAATTTTTTTTTCAATTACCATATCGTATAGAAGAGAAAAATTCATTCGGAGGAAAAATACGGAGAGAGCTGATGATTGAGAATTTCGGAGACGGATGAAGAGCACAGCCAAGGGTATTGGAGATAGGTGGGGGGTGCTCGACCAAATGTCATTTGAAATGTCGTCCAATTGGCAGTTAGCTGAAAAAAAATTCAAAATGGCGGATTCAAAATGGCCGCCATACGAATTTCGTCGATTTCTCGGAAAGTATAAAAGATGGAAGAACGGTTTCTTGACAAGAACTAATCAGGAACGAAAGGTCTATTTGATGGATTGAAAAAAAAATCAAAATGGCGGATTTTTTTTTTTGATAGAAAATGTAGGGGGATGATTGTCGGCTTATATAGGCGGGAAGACAGCACGCGGGCCACATGTGGCCCGCGCCCCCACGCGACCTACTAGTATAAAGATATACCTTCAGCGTTATATTAGTATTAGATACGTTAATTAATTACTCTTCTCTTGACCCGTTTCCGCACTGTGAGCCTTCCGTTCTGCGTGGACACTTAGGCAATATCAACATTAACACACAGTAGGTATCATACAGTAGTTGAAATAGCTTTCTTTGACGATACGCTTTCTGCTTTCGTTGATAACTTTTGTGTATTGTCCTAACATCATTAGTGGCGGGTAAATAGGTAAGTAAATAGGTAAGTAAATACAGCAAATATATAGATTCTCTCCTAGATATATGGTCTAATTAAAATAAGCAAAGGAGAATGACACAAAATGGGCTATATTTGCGTCACTCTGCGTCTGAAGCACGTGTATGAAGAATCTTCTTTCAAATTTAAAAATTGCATATATTTATTGTAGTGAAATGTGAACAGGGGTTTAATAGTATTATAAAAAAAGTAATTAAACGTTTCGAATCTTGTGGAACCGCCAAGCCACTTAAAAAACTTAGAAAATTAACCACTTATAAAATCAGATTATTAGAAATTCCCTGTTAATATCTTTATTTTACATAATATTGAGAATATTTCTCATGTTTATGTTTATTTCTATGTGTAGGTATATAGCCTAATTTTCATACAAGAATCGGCATTATCCTTTTTACGATTACACTATAGCTACACGATTTCAAAGACATTTTCCTTTACGATTCCATTTACGGCCAGTTTTGAAGAGCTATTGTTTTGGAATAGTTTATTAAGGCCGCGGATGAACAAACGCATCGGTGGCGCCTCGAGTTGCTTCAGACGCTCATGGGTGTCGACTGTCGATAAAATCAACTGATCTCATTGATCCTACACCTTACTTGATCGCAATCTCTATGATTTTATATTTTGGCATCGCCATTTTATTGTTCACCATCCACCAAATGTGTTTTTTAATACGTTTGCTCAAAACCTAGATACCGTACGTAGAGAACGTAGACGTTGCCCGTGTGCTCAGCGTGTTGATTTCATTCATTTCCACCCTAGTGCTTATTATTTTCCTCCTGCATACCTATATATCATCGGCTTTTAATTTGGCAGCCTAGATACCATTTAATCTACTTCTAATATATAAAATTCTCGTGTCAGTGTTTGTTACCAAACTTCTGCGTGTTAATATCTTTAGGAATAGTCTGTATTATTAAGTTGTAGTCTATGGTTAAACTTTTATGTCTATGCCTATGTGAATATACCACTCTGTGGTCACCTTTCTCTTCTCTGTGTGATTATGTAAAAGAAAATGGAAGTACAGTAAAACTGCAAAAAAAAGTTTATATGTTTTTATTATAAAGAAATACCCAATTAAATATGAACCCAGTACCTAAATAAAAGGTTATGGGCGTTGTACGTGAAATTACGTGTTGGTGAAATCAACGAAAGAAGAATTCTCCGGTTCCCGCAATCCCGTGAGTTCGGCTATCGAACAAAGGAAAAATGGCGTCATGCAGAAACGTGAGTCAGCTTACTAATTTAAAGGCGGACTACTTCAATAATTGGTTTTTCCGATTGAAGGCAGCTCTTGAAGAAAAAGGGGTGCTTCACTGTATCGAATCGGAAGTGGATACAAAAGAATCTAAAAATGACGCGATAGCTAAAAACATTATTATCTCTTGTCTTAGCGACACACATCTCAGCCTCATAAGGGAGTGTACTACAAGCAAACGCATGATAGAAAAGTTAAAGAATGCATTTCAGAGAAAATCTCTAATATCAAAACTATATTTGCGGCGTCAGCTACTAAGCGTAAAGTGCAATGACAGTGAGAAACTTGAAACTTATTTCCAAAAATTTAATCAAATTATTGAAGAGCTTGAAATTAATGAAGAGAAAATCAATGAGCTGGACAAAATAACATACTTGCTACTATTAGCAAGTATGTTATTTTGTCCAGCTCATTGACTTAAGTAAACTAAAATGCTTTGGATCAAAATGTTGGGCAGTTATACTTCCCAGACAAGGTAAGTATGATGAAAGGGCAACGGAGGCACGTATGTTTGCCAACAAAATATGATACTGTAATAACAGCTATAGAAACACTAAATAAAAGTGACCTGAATTTTGAATATGTGACAACAAGGCTCTTGGATGAGGAATTAAAAATAACCTCTAAAAATGACAATACAGAGGAAAATGCCTTTCTTATCTGTCACAAATGCAACAAAAGTGGGCATAAAGCCATTAACTGCTATAGCAACAATCAAGCATCATCATATGGGAGATACACAAATAGAGGCAGAGGATATATATCAAGGCGACCCCTAAGAAGAGGACGGGGAGGACGTCAAAACATCCCAGCAGCGAATAATAGTGTTCAACGAGCGCAATATACTGACACAAGTGAAAGTTTTCTATTTTATGCGGACAGTCAACAGTGTAACATGGTATATGATAACCCAAGTAATGACAAGTGTAAAATCCAGTTTGTGATCGATTCAGGTTGTACTGAGCATCTAGTACAAGAGAGTTACAGTCGTTTTATGGACAATATAATAACCTTAGATAAGGAAATCAAAATTTTTGTAGCAAATGGTGATTTTATTACATCAAACAAAAAGGGTACTATAAAATTAATAAGTAACGGATACCAAATAACTCTTGAAGCACTGATTGTCAAAAATTTATCATTTAATTTGTTGTCTGTACAAAAAATATTAAGACATAATACAGTAAAATTTTGTAATGATACAGTAATAATTGCTAAAAATAATTCTAAAGTTGTTATAACTGGTAAACGTAAAGGAAATCTTTTTATTTTAGATACAACTATTGATTCTCAAAATATTGCATCTTTACATTGCTCGACAGATAACAATTTGTGGCACAGGAGATTAGGTCATGTAAACAGACACAGCTTGAATATATTGCAGCTTCCGGTAAGTAAAAAAATTTGTGAACCATGCATGCTAGGTAAAGCTACGAGACTCCCGTTCAAACCGGTACAACAACCAAGATCACATCGCATAGGTGAATTGCTGCACACTGACATCTCAGGACCTACAAGAACAGAAGGAATACACGGTGAGTTATATTATCAAGTAATTATTGATGATTATTCTCATTTTTTAGTTGTCAATTTGTTAAGAAGCAAGAGTGAAGCTACTGAAAAGTTAATAAATTATATAAGAAGATTGGAGAATGAAAAAGAAGTCAAAGTCAGCAGAATAAGATGTGATAATGGAACTGAATTGAAAAATAAGAAGTTTGAATCATTTTGTAACAATAAAGGTATAAGAATAGAATATACAACACCATACTCTCCACAGAGTAACGGAGTAGCGGAGAGAATGAACAGAACGCTGTATAATAAAGCACGGACTCAACTAATTGAGACAAAATTACCGAGACACTTATGGACAGAAGCCATATTGTGTTCTGCGTACCAACTTAACCGATGCCCCTCTGCAAGTATCAATTTTAAAACACCTGAAGAAATATTCAGAGGTAAAACAGACTTAAGTAAACTAAAATGCTTTGGATCAAAATGTTGGGCAGTTATACTTCCCAGACAAGGTAAGTATGATGAAAGGGCAACGGAGGCACGTATGGTTGGATATGGTCAAAATGGATATCGCTTATGGAATTCTGAAACAAATCAGATTATTGTATCACGTGATGTTAGATTTGATGAATCTGATATTATTTATAAACCAACTATGAAAGAAACTGAAGAAAATAGATATTTTTATTTACATGAAGAGAATGAGACAAGTGAGAATAAAACAGAAGAAAAAGAAAGCACAGATGGAAATGAAGAAGAAAAAGAGGAAGAAAATACAGGTGAAGATGATCAAATAGTTACAGAAAATGCGAGTTCAAGACCTAAAAGAAATATAAAGAAACCAGCATATCTGAAGGACTATGAAGAAAATTTTGAAAATATGGAAAGTAATATTGCATATTGTTTGAATACTATACTTGAAACAGATATGTTAAGCTACGAGGATGCTGTGCAAAATGATGAGTGGAAAACTGCTATAGAAAATGAAATAAATGCACACGCAAAGTTAAATACATGGGAAGCAGCTGATTTACCTAAAGGTCAGAAAGCCATAGATTCTAAATGGGTTTTCAAAGAGAAAGTAGATGGAACTAAGAAAGCAAGAATTGTAGCAAAGGGTTTTCAAGAAGAAAATGTTTACAATGTATATGCACCAGTAGCCAGACTTGCGACAGTTCGACTTTTATTGAGTATTTCAGTACAAGAAGATGATATTTTAGTACTGGGTTCTGGAAAAACTATAATAGAGAAACTTAAAAAGGAATTTAATACAAAACACTTAGGCGAGGTAAAAGAATACTTAGGGATGGAAATACACAGGGAAGGAAATTCAATTAAAATTAAACAGGAAAAATTAATTCAAAAGATCTTGAGTAAATTCGGTATGGAAGATTGTAAAGGAGTTCAAACACCAATGGAGAAGGAGTTAATATCAATATCAGAAGATGAAGAAATAATTGACGTACCATATAGAGAGCTCATAGGTAGCCTAACTTATTTATCAACCACTTCAAGGCCGGATATTACTTTTGCAACTTCGTATTTGAGTAAGTATCTTGATAGACCAACATCACAGCTATGGAAAGCAGGTAAACGTGTTCTTAGATATTTAAAACATACTATGCATAAATCTCTTACATATACCAAATCAGAAGAGACTAAGGAACTGAAAGCATATTGTGATGCAGATTGGGCAAGCGACAAAGAAGACCGAAAAAGCGTGAGTGGATGTGCTATATTTTACTGTAATAATTTAATCTCATGGTTCTCAAAGAAACAACCTACAGTGTCACTCTCATCGGCTGAAGCAGAATATGTTGCAGCCTCGTTGACAACAGCAGAGCTACTATATTTAAAAGGTATTCTTACTAACTTCTATACAATGGAAATTAAAACTCATTTGCTCATTGACAATCAGAGTACTATAAAGATGATCAATTGTAATGAGAACAGTAAGCGAACTAAGCATATTGATATAAAATATCATTTCATAAAAGATTCTGTTAAAAATTATAATATTTGTATTGATTATGTACCAACTGATAAAAATGTATCTGATGTGTTAACAAAACCTTTATGTGTATTAAAACATGTTTATTTTACTAATAATTTAAATGTTATTTAAGTATGAATAGGTATGTGAATTTGCTTTTTTTTTTCATGTTGTTAAGTATTTACAAAAATAAGAAAACTTTGTAATGTATATTGCAATGACCAATTTATTTGTTTAAATCATAACTGGTCATTGAAGGGGGGTGTTAATATCTTTAGGAATAGTCTGTATTATTAAGTTGTAGTCTATGGTTAAACTTTTATGTCTATGCCTATGTGAATATACCACTCTGTGGTCACCTCTCTCTTCTCTGTGTGATTATGTAAAAGAAAATGGAAGTACAGTAAAACTGCAAAAAAAAGTTTATATGTTTTTATTATAAAGAAATACCCAATTAAATATGAACCCAGTACCTAAATAAAACTGCGCAACGGCTCGACCAAATGTTATGATGTTCGGCAGGTCTGAGTAGGTCGTAACCTAATTTTTTATATCTCTAGTGGCAAAACAACGTTTGCAGGATCAGCTAGTCTAATATATAAAATTCTCTCTTCTATAAAATCTTTGTTACCAATCTCCTCCGAAGCGGCTCGATCGATTGCTATGAAATTTTCATTCTATGATCATTGATCCCAGTGATCAGTGACCCAGTGATCTATGATCATCCACTGAAAACCCGCTGAGAGCAGGTTGTTATTTATTTTTTATATCCCTAATGGCAAGACAACTTTTGCCCGGTCAGCTAGTTTAAAATAAAATTTTGAAAAATTGCCTTTCGTTGTTTTATTTATTTTCGCAAATGTTAAATTTCGCGAATGTGATTTCCACACTTTTATCGAAATGTGCTAACCTAAAAGATCGTGGTCAACGCGACATTCTCACTTATTACCTTTACCTTACACCTATACTAATACTTTTTGTATTCATCAAAACAAGTTTATCAACCTTAACTCGTGATCGATTCATCACGATGCACCATCTCGCGATGCTATTGCGGGTACAAAAAACGTAAATAACGTTCCGATTATGACCGGTAGCGGTAGTTGTTACATAACTGAATAGCTCAGCGAGTGCCGATGATCTCAGCTATCCCCTCCGAGCTTTGGAGACCGGACAGCAAAACACGTGATAATTTCGGTATAGCTTATGGTAGGTAGGTACTACGGTTACTTTGAACTCTCGTTAACTTAATATAGTTTTAGGTCGACTTGTAGTTATCATCATATAGGTACATCGCAATTCGCAAATATCATTTTGGCATTTTACAAGAGCCTGTACGTTAGGCCTATGTGAAAACAATAAGTTGAATTTTTGAATTTTGAGTAAAACCTAACGGCTGAAATAGGTAGATGTACGTAGGTAAATTTTCATGTAAAAAGTATTCTTTCTTTCTTAATGATCTTACATTTGGAACTTTGTATAGTAGGAATATGAATCAAAATTCAAAACTTAGTAGGTATGTTGTCTTTGTCACCTAGTTCACAGGGAGAGAGAGTGCAGAAAGCTAAAATGCTGGCCGAATTTCGACCACATATTATTAAATTTTATCAAAAATTTATACTCGTATTTTAAGGAAATTAAACTTTCACAGACGATATCTTGGTTGTAACACGTGGGTACTATAACTACAGCTAAAACTTATCCAGACTATACCTGATTAATTACTTACTTAAGTCGATGAAAACTTTCAAAATTAGGCCAAAGTTAAAGCTTACCATGCTTACTATACTTAGCTTCATGTATGTAATCGTGTAAATGCATGTTTAAGTATACATAGAAGTAGGTTAAACGAGTATTTTTCTGCCCAATTGCTGGGAAATTAATGTTGTAACTCGTAATTCGATTGCGGGTTTTCCGAATGCCTTCTATTGCAACTCGTAGCGGAGGTCACAGGAGCCTTACTCGAGGAATAAAATCTGTGGAGTCGCTATTTGTTTGTAAACTTTTTAACCGACTTAAAAAAAAGGAGGTGCTGTATTCGACCCGTATGTATGTTTGTCCGCGATTATTTCGCGTTTGGCTGAACCGATTTAGATGCGGTTTTCAGGAAAGTATTGGTTACATTCTGGAGACGGTTTAATAAGTCGGTTAATATACTCGTACTTAGAAGATACTTTTCTTGACATGCTTATACTACCTACCTAAATTAATTACTTATATTGCAATGACTTCAACGATAATCGGATCGGAAAAAATCGTTGTACCGCAGGGCAGTCGTGTTTTTAAATTTTTATTATTTTTAAATTAATTTAAATTATTTGCTTGTTACTGTAAAAAACAAATTAAAACTTGAAGATGCCGCGCTACGGACGGCTGTGCGCTTCGTTAATTCGACGACCTACTTTTCGTCAATACAATACTGCGTGTCATAACGCTGGGCTTCCCTACGATCCTGTCAAGGTCTGTTTGGCGCGGACTGGACTCCGGTTTTTCCATCAATCATACGAATAAGTATTATGCAAGGAGCAAGTTAGCATTTGAACACGCAATTGGTACTTAGGAGATGAAACAACTATATAATTAGGATTCTTTCGAAGAAGTTTTTTGATTGAAATTAATTATTAGTGTATCAAAATGATCGCTGCCAACATGCTGCCAACGGCACTTGAACCCTTGCCCCAGCTATCGCGGCTCTGCCAATTAAGCTACGGGAGCAACTACTACTTACTCGTACTTACAACAACTACGATAATTTCGATACACGATACACATTGTTTTCAGTCTATATATATATAGTTATAGGTTATATAGTTATAGGTTATTATATAGTTATAGGTAGACTACGGAGCCACCTATTGGCATAACATAAAAATACCTCGTGTGCTTTGCTCGTGTGTGAAACACTGCGACAAAAATCTAAATTGAAATTATTTGATACGTTTACGTGAATTCAGGTCACTGACCTCTATTATTTTAGTACGCTGGACCATTGATCTAGATACTGTTACCTCATAGCGCTGGACTTTATACAATTCTATACAACTACACAACTGACAGTTTTTTGTGCCGCTTTGAAGCGCCCCCGCCGAAGGTGAATAGCTTTTTTCTTGAAAGATGAACATGAACATTGCAAGTGTGATAATTACTTATTAAACTACAGTTGAACCCGTGTAATACGATTTCTCGCATAATACCTACGCCATTTTACGCTGCAACTCTCTGCAACTTGAGATATCTTTTCAAACAAGTCATAAAGCTTAATAAGCTTTATCGCTTAAGAGTCCTGTGAACTACCATGTCTCCCATACAAACGTAATACCAAAATCATTTGTAATTCGTGTACATTTCGATCATGTTGTGGGTTATTCGGGTTCGTATAGTAATAATCAGCTATGCTCCTGGCCATATCTGGTTCCGAAATTGTAAACGTATTTAGTTTTGCTTATTTTTATGTCAAAGAAGAGTGCTTATAAGTTTTGTAATAAAAACAACACTATCTCACGTCGCATTAGTTCAGGAGCACAGTTTTTATTGTCAAGCTAAAGAAAAACACCAGTTAATAGAGAAAGTTACAAGTTTTCATTCATAATTTTTGGTATTACGGAACTCGACCAAAGTTATAAAAATTTTGATCAAAATTGATTATTATTTTATTTTAAAGAAATATTTCCGAACCAAATATGGCCAGGAGCATAGATTATTACTATATGAATCCGAATAACACCACAACATGATCGAAATATTCACGAATTACAAATGATTTGATATTTTGCATTAACGGAGACATCGTAGTTCACAGGCCTCTTAAGAGGCCTTTTGATTGGGTCCCTGTGAAATCGTCTTAAACGGGTTTTACTGTTTTTTGCGTTTTTTTTTCTTCTCTTGGAGAAATTCTTGCAAGGCTTCAAATTAGATCCCTAGAATAATAAAAAAGTTTATCCTTCAGTTTATTTAATGAATAATTTAAATAATTTAATTTGTAAACAATATATTTTTTTAAACTGAGTGACGTTTCAGAGGTCAACATCGATTGGTATTTGACCGTTGCGCATCATCGTCACGGCTTTAGCGAATGCCTGGCTCATCTGCGGTCCGCGGAACGAGTCCAGTGGATCGGTCTCCGTGGGCAGGCCGTTCAAGTGCAGCATCAGGTCTCTCATCAGAGCCTTCTCCTTCCGCAGCACTTCCTCGTTCATGACGTACACCGGCCGGCGGTCCACCAGCACCCCGTGCTTCTTGAGGCAGTGTCTATTGAAGTCGCGTTTGTAACTGTACGGTTGTGAGCAAAGCTGGAACAAAATGTTTTCAAAAAACCATCATAATATCTACTTTCCCGTCCCCTTAGCGTAGCGCAGTAAGATAACAATACTGAGTATCATATTGTCATGATTCAATTACACGACTGCTCAAAAAAAGGCATAATTTTAGGTATATTCTGTGGTAATCGTATGAATATTTTTGATTATCTGTGACCATGTCTACCGCCATTTTAAGAGAACAAATAAACCTTACATCTTATTGGTCAATAAAATTCCCGCTCATTTTTCTCAACCAATGAGAACGTCTCTAGTAAAAACCAATGAAAAATCTAGTAGGCTATGGCAGAAAAGATTATGGAATTGTTTTGAGGAGCACAAAAGCAAAAACTATACAATTGATATTGTACTGATATGAATAAAAAACTATGTAAAGTACTCATTGCATCGTAATACAAGAAATCAGGCATATGTATGTCAAAGTATAAGCAATAAGGAGTTTAATGTAATACGCTAGTACTTGTAATAAGGAAAATAAAGTGTATACTATGAAGTCTGGATTTCATTCACAAAACTTCAGAAGTGGTACGTGATCCGAAGACCCACATATTGAGGTATGATATAATTTTAAATTCATTTCAATGATTTACCCTATTTAGTTGCATGTTTTAATAGGTCAGTGGATACAAATAAAGTTTTATAACAATCTGCTGTACCTTGGCGTGTAAATAGGTAGATATGGATGTGCTTAGAAACATTATTCCAAGTTCATGTAGGTAGATTGTATGATATTCAGATATCATAGTGAAAAGATAAAATTCGAGGTTGAGCCAGTTAGTAATTTTGTTTGAACATAGTCATGGCGAAGTCTTATTTCGAAACTTAGAGCAACTAAGTAGGTACATTTTGATTCCTTCTGTAATGCCTTAATTATCTATTGAACCAGACGGGTTTTATCGGCGGCATCATGTCGGGTGTCGCTTTGGTTAAATAGAGTAGTTTTTGTTGCTTATATTATAATTGCAACTTTGTTTGAAATGAATAATTTGTAAAAAAAAAACAAGACTAAACCTATCGCGAGTTATTGACGTGCAACGCCATCTAGTGAAAGCGTCATCAACAACCATTCAACAACTATGTAAAGCTTTGAATGGATAACGCCATATTGTCTGTGCATTAAAATAGAAGAGATTAATTTTGAAAACCTACCTGTTTTTTAGGTTAGTGGCTTAGCGCTCTGATCCAATTTCTTGGTAATTGTTTGAAATATAATTTTAGATTCTTTCATACTGAACACACGTAAGATCATAATTATTTGCAAATAAAAATAAAAAAAGGAGCATATCACATAGGCCCATTGTTCGGGGCTTTATTGAATAATTAATTATGAATGACTGAACTGTGTCAAGATATACCATTAGTTGATTAATATCGGCACAGCCGTGTACAGTGCGACAGGCCTATCATGGCGCGTGGCCAAAATCGGTACTAACGCCGCTATCTTGTGATACTGTTTGATAGTTCGCTCTAGCGGTATATCGCTATTGTATGTTGCATTGTTTTTGCCTACTATTAACTATTTTAAACTAGAATTGAAGTAAAAATTGAGGAGATTTTATTTCCTGGATGCCTTTGTTCTATAACAGCGCCCTCCTGTCAATGTCATTCAAGTGCCAAGAGAGCCTTGTCGGACTGTAGTTTGTTCATTGCCTGTGTTATTAGGTATAGCTGAAGTTTTCAAGTAGTAGTTTATGTAATTTGGATAATTTATCTAACGCAGAAATAATAATATTTAATGATGAATATCTGAGTGCAGAAACTTTTATTAAGCACAACTTTTAACTCATATCATGGAAAGTAAAAAAAAAAATAGTTCACTCTAAGAAGCTATACCTAGATATAAATCAATAAAAAAAAAAGAGAAAAATTAGAAACTGACAGTTCTTACAAACACTGGCATATTATTTTCATTTCTTTGCCATTCTGAACAGTTCTTGAAAGAGATACCGTGGCAGTGATTTCATGTTTTAAAATATAATTTTAATTTATTTGTAATTCCCCAGTATACTTGTAAGATTTTTACACTGATTATGATATGATGGCATGAGAATAAAATTAATGCGATTCTGCTTTAGGCAATTACAACAATTGATGAGAGTTTACTAGTACTGTCAAGCGGTTTTTAAATAATGTTGATTTAGTGTTGATAAAGTTAATTTCAACATAGATATTCTTTTATTAAAGTTTTCATTAAATTAATTGGCAGTTAAGAGTGCCGTGACCAAATTATAATACGGTTTTGAGTGCCGTATTTATTTTTTCTATAATGTCCTTGGTTATGTGTGCCAAGACGGAACTATGTATGTTCTATGATGAATAATGGCCTTGGTTATGTGTGCCAAGAGTAACTTGGTTATGTGCGCCAAGAGTTACTTGGTTACGTGTGCCAAGAGTTACTTGGTTATGTGCGCCAAGAGTTACTTGGTTACGTGTGCCAAGAGTTACTTGGTTATGTGAGCCAAGATGGAACTATGTATGTTCTACAATTATTTGGGTTATGTGTACCAAAATGGTAATAATGAGTACTCAGTTGCAGTTTATCGATGTTTTAAAAAAATAACAATAACTACAAATTTACTTATACATTTTCTATCATTGAAAGATTCTGAAAGGAGAGTAAACTCATTAGGACTTCATGTTAATTAAAAGTGACAATAAAATAGACGTAGAATGATGAATGGAATTTGAAACAATGTTTTATTAAATACAGATCTATTTTTGAATATAATTTGCTAAAACTAAAATAGATTTTTCACGAATAATCTCTTTTGTATAACAGCTGCTATATATACCTATACATAATTCATTGAGCATTGTTTATTTCTTTTGCCGAGAATATGACACGATCAACGGGCTGGACTGACGCGGGTCAAAGGCGAGTGCGTGAGGACGCATCCTCTGTCAACACCAAGGAGGTACATGGAACGAGCTAGCCGTGAACGGACGCGGCTAAGCGCGTGTAAACGCGATCCCCGTCATAACTATGGAAGTTGGTCCGCAAGGCACGTAGATGTCAACGTCGAGATGAAGATTATCAACGTCGGTGGACCCCACAACTCCCACACTGCTTGCGGCTCACCAAACCGTTGCTTTAGTTGGAACAAGTACTAACAATCATCAATGCAGCAGCAAGCAAAAGCTTCACAACAGGTGGTTAACATTTTTTGAAAATTTGCAACGACGATCATCTTAATGTTATTCCAGAATCGATTTATCAAGCAAAGCACTAAGCGTAAATAACTGGTTAGTCAAAGAATGTGCGACGATTAGTGAGGGAAACTAAAAATAAACCTTACAATTTGTATTACAAAACTTGTAAAAAGAAAAAAAGTGGTGCGCAGTTCTTTACCTTCCCTTAGTTACAGTTGGAACGAATAGCTTCCAAAATCATTCACAAATGAGCAAAATTACAGTCATATTATTTTGGTTGAGATGCTTGCATGCATTTCACGAAGTACCTAATGGAAGTTTGTAGAAATGCTATTATTGACATTTTTAATCGCTGTGATCTTAGCGGCAATAAAGCGGTAGACTATGATATCATTCACGCTATATATGATAAGTCTATTTGAAAGAAGGCGCAAGTATTGGATAATGGATTGTCAGAAACGTGAAGATCTAGGTATACTATATTTCTTAAATTCTAAGTGACGCTACACTATCAGAATTATTGAAAAAAAGTCGCTTATAGCTATTTCATCAGTACCAATGATAATGATATAGCCACTTTGTATTTATTCGTTAATAAGGGGACTATCTTGTCAAAAATTCCCAAAACCCATAAAAAGAGTCATAATTAATGTTTTAGAACAATTGGGCATGATTTAGTTCTCAGTCAACAGAGTCCGTTGACGATTTCTAGTGAGACTTGTGAAACTCAAACACACCAATGAATAGGTTTGCTTAATTTTTTTGTGATATTTTTGTTATAGTTATCCGGATGATAAAACCTACGTGTTAAAATGGGTCATGATCATTTGGCATTAATTGATTTTGGTATTAAGTGTTTATGCGCAAATTACACAAATCAGGAAACGTCAAAATGTATTCATGAGCTTTCAGTAATCCTGTCGTATCATTTTGAGTAACAGTTTAATTTCATTATTATTATCAATGACGTTGCCACAAGTATTGAAGTATTTAGGAACGAACTCTTACATACTCCTTTTCTGTCCTTATAAACATTCTAATAACCTAGAACATATTCTTTATCAGTCCTAAAGATAACGATATGGAACACTTAAGTTAAAAGAAACTTAAGTGACTATGTGTATTGTGACTTAGTGGTATGTATATGATTTTCTAAATGTGTATAATGTCTGATTAAATGCCCATTCAGATTGCATAACGTATCCCCTATGAATTAAACGTAGTCGCGTATCCACGAGCGAACCGCCAAGCCAAATGTTTCAATCAGATCTAGGGAAGTCAAGGTTAACAATATTAGACATAAAACATACTTAAGATGTTCAGATGACATTAACATTAACAATAGTTAAAATCAGTAATAGTTATATGTTTTGTAAATATTTAAATTTAATTTTATTGAATCATGTTTGTTTAGTTTCTAATTTTTGTTCTCTTATAACTTGAACTGTAAAGTTTATTGTACATTGAATAAATTTAACGTTATTTATATATTTTATGGAGCAAAAAAAAATAAAAAAAATAAATAGAGGTTCAGTATTTCGATTTCAGTCAATTCAGTATCCAACATTAGATGATAATATCACGAATTATAAAATTAAAATTTTAGGTCCTTACAAAATTGTCAAAGATATGGAAATGATAGATAGGTACAGAATTAGCGCAATAACCGGATTTCACATAGTCTGTAGTGCATAGTCTAGTACAGATTATAAATAAAACCACTATTATGATACAGAGTTTGTAGTGCGAGGTGATTTGCTGAATAATTGAATATTGGTATGACGTGATCAACGTTCGAAATTCGGCGCTTAAATCGTCTGAAGTGAAATAGCAATTTTTAATTAGCAATATTTCATGAGTAATATATATTTTTATTTGAAATTACGATGGAAACAACTAAATAAAATGTAAAAAAAAAAACTAGATGTATTTCCTATTGAGGTGGTAAGCTCGAGAGGCAGTTGATGTTACGAGATTGTCATTATTTATCAGATTTATTTACCGACGTTTTTCAATACAATTGTAAGAAATTAGATTAATAACAAGATTGTAACACATTGATTATTGTATGTAACACACAATATGCTATGCAAGGTGAATTTGAAGTAATTTTTGTTAAGAACACCCGAAAATTTGTGGACATGCACATGCACATGTGGACATACTATAACGTAGACGGTACTTAATTATTGACTGCAAGTCATTTTGCTATAGAAAATATGAACGATAAATTATGATTTTTACTTTAAAGAAAAAGATTTGAAAAATGTTATTCTACAATAACATAAACATTCTTAAAAAAAATGTTGTCATTTTAATCTGTAACCGTAATAAAAAAAAGATAATAATATTTGGAAAATTAATTCAGTCTCTGTCAGTTTTCGTCAATACTTGCTTCAATAAAATACTTTATATAATATTATGATAATTGAAATCTGCACAATTAAATTAATTGAGTCTCCAGACCCTAAGAAGTGATTATGTTAACAATTTTGAGTTAGTCATTTATAATTTCCTAATATTGTATACAATAAATAATGTATAATTTTATGTAGGTCTGTATGTTATAGTTAATAATTTCTTTATTTTAAATTTAAATTAAAAATTCATTGTACCCAATAATACTTTAATTAATCTAAGAAACCGAATGTCATGATTATTTTATGTTAGTGAGATTGGGACATAGGTAAATTAATGTCAGTATTATTTATTTAGATATTTAAATTAACAAATGTAGGCACTGAATATTCTTAAGTAAGTGCATGTAGGCTAGGCCTATGTGAAATAAAGTATTTGAAAAATATTGTACATTATATATGTAATAAAAATTATAATTTTGTTACTCATAAAGGCGAAATAGTGGTTACTTAACATGTACCTAAATATATATTCCATATTTTGTAGTTTTTGTATAATGATGTATTTTAGTAAGATTAAGCCGTAGGTAACTAAGAGTCAATATCATTTAGACATTGTAAAACACCAATATACAGAGAATTGATAAGTAAGTGAAACCCTATATGAAGTGTAAAACTAGGTATTTGAAAAGTATTGTTTTAAATATAAATTATAGTTTTGTTAATCATAAAGGTGGCATAATAGTTAGTTAACATGTAAGAATAAATACTATCTTTTGTATAGTTTTTGTGCAATATTTTTATAGGTACTAAAACGCCTAGTTGAGTGGTCGTAGAATTTTTACTTTGATGAGAGTTTAATTATTGTGCACCAGGAGGTTGCACAAGAGTGGATGGCCGAATGTCATGATTCAATTACACGACTGCTCAAAAAAAGGCATAATTTTAGGTATATTCTGTGGTAATCGTATGAATATTTTTGATTATCTGTGACCATGTCTACCGCCATTTTAAGAGAACAAATAAACCTTACATCTTATTGGTCAATAAAATTCCCGCTCATTTTTCTCAACCAATGAGAACGTCTCTAGTAAAAACCAATGAAAAATCTAGTAGGCTATGGCAGAAAAGATTATGGAATTGTTTTGAGGAGCACAAAAGCAAAAACTATACAATTGATATTGTACTGATATGAATAAAAAACTATGTAAAGTACTCATTGCATCGTAATACAAGAAATCAGGCATATGTATGTCAAAGTATAAGCAATAAGGAGTTTAATGTAATACGCTAGTACTTGTAATAAGGAAAATAAAGTGTATACTATGAAGTCTGGATTTCATTCACAAAAATATTAAAGGGCGTTACTAATTTAGTACGTAATTGACCTCGATTAAGTCACGTTATTTTTGTATGCTTGAAAACAAATTTTCTTTTTTTCTTGTGTATTCTAAAACCATTTTTTATGCCTGATAGTTTTTGATTTATTGGACAAACTCTTAAGTGGTGGTTCAGATCCAGATGGTCGCGGTTGTGGAACGTCCTAACGCACACGCCGCACTCAATGGAGCGAGCTGATATTATGTTCTCAAGACATTTTGCATACCTCGCATTTGAACGGGCGCTCTCCGGTGTGGACTCTCAAGTGGGGTTCAGATGGTCGCGGTTGTGGAACCTACTGCCCACGCCGCACTCAATGGAGCGAGCTGATATGTTCTCAAGACATCTTGCATACCTAGCATTTGTACGGGCGCTCTCCGGTGTGGACTGTCAATTGCTGGTTTAGATGGTCGCGGTTGTGGAACGTCCTACTGCACACGCCGCACTGGATGGAGCGAGCTGATATGTTCTCAATACATCTTGCATACCTCGCATTTGAACGGGCACTCTCCGGTGTGGACTCTCAAGTGGTGGTTCAGATGGTCGCGGTTGTGGAACGTCCTGCCGCACACGCCGCACTCAATGGACCGAGCTGATATGTTCTCAATACATCTTGCATACCTCGCATTTGAACGGGCGCTCTCCGGTGTGGACTCTCAAGTGGTGGTTCAGATGGTCGTGGTTGTGGAAAGTCCTACCCCACACGCCGCACTTAATGGAGCGAGCTGATATGTTCTCAAGACATCTTGCATACCTCGTATTTGTATGAACGATCTCCGGTGTGGACTCTCAAGTGGTGGTTCTGATGGTCGCGGTTGTGGAACGTCCTACTGCACACGCCGCACTGGATGGAGCGAGCTGATATGTTCTCAAGACATCTTGCATACCTCGCATTTGTACGGGCGCTCTCCGGTGTGGACTCTCAAGTGGTGGTTCAGATGGTCGCGGTTGTGGAACGTCCTGCCGCACATGCCGCACTCGACGGAGCGAGATATGGTATGGATGAGCATATGTCGTTGTACAGCGCCTTTCTAAACAAGATAAGGAAAATCAGAGAAATTCAGAAGCAGTCTATTCAACAAGCTTTTATTTAACTTGCAATGTATATACTCGTATTATGTAAATAGTATGTTCAATTGTTCAGGTCAACTTGATTTTAAAAATGGCTTACCTACTCAACCGATTGAGATGAAATTTTGCATAAACGATTAATTTGGATGACAATGTATAGTTAGTTGTGTGCCGTCATTCTAAATCCAATATGGTGGTCGGTAATTTATGTACAACCCTGTATAAACATAATATACAATTAATAAAAAATATTTTACAGACCCGCCTAAATTCCTTCTTGCAGACTGCACAGCTAAATTGTTTAGTTTTCTGCATATGCATTTCCATGTGGCTGAAAAAAAAAACAATTCGCTGTTAGATTGTCTTATCTAATTAAAATTTTGTTTAAGGAAGCCAGTTAAAAAGAGGGAATCATTTAGTTCTTGACTGACGTCAAACCTCTTAAGACTTAGTTAGTCGGAAATGTTACTTACTAAGCTGGCACTTTCGTTTTGTTTCGATGGAACGGGAATTTTCCGACGTCAAAACCACTAGGAAATTACTGCTTGTCCACTAACTGTACTTGTGGAGTACTTACACAGTTCAGGAATCGAGTTGGCAGAATTTTTGCCAGTGTTCTGCAGATCAGATTTCGTCATTTTGACATCTCCGGAACGGAGAGATGTCGAAATTTCGAAATCTGATTGGTTTCTCAAACACAGCTCCGCTCCGCTCTGCTTTGGTGGCAACCGGGCCTTATAGTTTAACTTTTTCTAATATAGTACGGAACCCACAGTGCGCGAGCCCGACTCGCACCTGACCAATGATTCTTCTTTATCTTGTTTCACATCACTCAGTGTTTGAAAACGTTACGTGAATAAACCTTCAGATCCGAATTCAAGGTACCCTTACCTCAGAATAGAAGATCTGCTAGTGCAACTGAAGATGCAGTTATCACATTTAAATGTTTGTTTTATATTTCCATGTGCTGCCTTCCTATGAGATGTCAAGTCGATGTTTGTGTAAAACGATCTCGGACACGACTCACATTTAAATTTCTTCTCTGCTGCAAAATAAGTTCCACTTAAATATGTTTAAAGTTATCAACTCAAAAAAATTATTTGAAAAAAGTCTTATTTGTCAATTCATCCGTATCATTCTCAGCAAACTCTTTCATTTAATACTCATATTGTAAAAATTTACTAGTCCGCCATATTGGATGTCCCGCCATTTTGGATTTAGAATGACTTCACACAGCCAGCTAAACATGTATTGTCATCCAAACTAAACGTGATGGTATAACTATTATTCTAATTTCTAAACCCAATATGGAGGACGGCCCAAGATAGCAAGTGGCAACTACTTATTTTTTGTGCATTCCCATGACGTGTCTATCGGGGTTTACTGAGAAGAAATACAAATAACCTGATGAATAAAAGGTTGGATTTAAAAATATTACTGATATTAATTTATAAATGATAACAAACCTCATGATTTTTGAACTTTATGTTCAAATCATCAGATTTGTCTTATAGATCTCAGAAATTCGATAGAAAATGAGAAAAAAACTTTTTATAAGTAATAGGTACCTGTATGTCGGAGAATATGTGATTTAATTCTTGTACAAATTTTACCACAAAACGGGCATATTGCTGTCTCTTTAGGCTTACATCCTCGAAGTTTTCTTCTTTTTAATGGTTTTATAAAGGTCTTGAGCACTCTTACATCTTTTAACAAAATTGGCTTAATGTGAATATTGTTTACTTGTTTCAATGGCCCTGTGCTTTTAGCTGAAATAAATAACATACCCACTTGTTAAAACATACTTCACCATTAACAAACGTTTAGTTCACATTAGTGTGTCACAGGAAATTTATGAAATCAGGAATTCTATACAATTCCTAGGAAATCCTAAAATCGGCTGGAAATGTATGAAATAAATTGTATACAATTCCTAAACAGCATTAGAAAATGTGTTATCAAAAAGAATGTTTATAGATTATTGATTTAAATTAGACTAACTTAGGTTGAAATAGTATAGACTCATATAATTATACTTGTAAAATTGGATTAGATTGACTTAGGTGGAAATAGTCATAGAACCAAACTGCCTAACTCCGACACTTATGCACTTATGCAGTCTAGTTTTTCCTACCCCATTACATACCTACATTACTGTCCTACCCCTAGTTTTTATAAGCTGTAGCCGTGGAGGGAGAGCTCACCACCTCACATTTTATACATTTCCTAGGAAATGTATAAAATTCTTGGTTTTCACACATACAACAACATACCTAAATGTTTTGCTTTTTTTGATGTTCTTCTTTTACTTTTGTGATTATATTCTTCCTCCACATGAGCATCTTTCTCATAATCATTGACCTTAAAAATAATAAATCAAAATTTTACTAGGTTCATTTGTAAATTTTCAATAACAATGGACACTGCTCATTGTGTTTTGGAAATTCTTGCCTTAATTTTATTTTTCTTACCCCAGTCCTTTTAGAAAGAAATAGCAATAGTTTAAATAATATAAATAAATATATCAAGACATTATTCACATGGCAATCTAGAACCAGTAAGCAATAGCTTGTATTATGTGTATCAGAGAACTGATATTTATATTATTATACAGAAAAACAAACATATTCCAGTTGTCCGAATCACACCCACAATCTCAATTCTACCTCTCAGCGCACTTGTGGTTTGGACCCTAGGTTTTGTTGGAAACTAAAAACCATTTGCTTGGCAGTGAAATAATAACATATGGAAACATGCTTGCCTGAGGCCCTATAGCAACATCTCTTTATTTAATAATAATAATATTAATAATAAAAAACTTTATTGTCACTTCTTATTGTTAGACATTATTATTTGCTTAACTATCTATTTTTACAACTAAATCTAAAAAAGGACAATAGGCCGCAAACTCAGCTGTGCTGGGCATTAATATAATAAAATCGGCCAATGCGAGTCGGGAACGCGCACTGAGGGTTCCGTACCATCAAGTGTAGGCATATTCTATAGTATTAAATTAAACTAAACACCCCTACTACTGCCTACTAAATCAAAAACGAAATAAAAAATTATGTTTGTTGTATGCGAGTTCCCTTAAATATTTATTTTATTCTATGTTTTAGTTTTTGTAGTTTTAGCGGCAACATAAATACATCATCTGTGTAAATTTGAAGTCTATAGCTATCATGGTTCCAGAGGTACAGCCTGGTGACAGACGGACAGCGAAGTCTCGCTAATACGGTTTCTGTTTTACCCTTTTGTTACGGATCCCTAATAAAAATGTCAAGAAATTACTGCAAGCCTGAGAGAATTTATTCTTAAAGATGTGATAAGTCTACCACTCTTACTACACTTAGCCAGAGTGCCATAGCTAGTCAAAACTCTCATTTTCACAGCGGGCTGATAAGACATGAGAAACTTACATAATTTTCTTCTTCAAAACTACCTGATTTTATTGTATTAAGAAATTCTTCTATTGGCACACATTTTCTTTCCTCTTCCTTTAGTCTTCTAATCAATATATCATTATACCGGATACAATAATTTTCATTTTGAAACAGTTTATTGTACTCTGAAGCGACCACCCTTGGCTCCTTATGTTTCAATTCTGGGAGAAATTCATTTTTGAGATCATCTACTGTGTTATACTTAATAATCTTTGCTCCTTGACAGAGTGCGTGATCAGATCTGAAAATGTGTGTACTAAAATTATGTTAAAAATCTCTTAAAAATGATTGTTATAATACCAAGCGTTACATTATTACAGGTATACAGATACTAGTGCTTGTGCTAGTCGATTGAAATTTAACTTTAATAAATCAATTTAAGCTTTTCAGTCTCTTCCGCCTTCCAACAAAATTTTTGAAAAGGTGACCAAGTTTTCTCAATAATTATTAATACCTGGGTGACCGAGCTTTGCTCGGTATTTTCTCGCAGGAGTCATATTTTTTTTGGGTAATTTCGACATTTACTAAAAATAAATCCTAGCTAGATCGATTTATCGCCCTCAAAAACCCCTGTATACTAAATTTCATGAAAATCGTTGAGCCGTTTCCGAAATTCAGATTATATAGAAATATATATACATATAGAATTGCTCATTTAAAGGTATACGATTAATAAAGATAGTGTTCTAAAATATAAAGGAAAATACACTCAACTAGCGGAAATACACAGATCTCAGCAATAAATATCAAACCTTTCAATTAAATGCTTAAATTCAAGAAAATCCTTAAGCTTCCTGCGACAGGGCAGACATATAACATTAGATCTTTCCAAACAAGCTATCTGAAAAAAAGGAAATAATTCATTTTTAATTAAGATTTAAAACTGTAAGTATTAATAATTTGTCAAGTGCAAGCCGGGCTCGCACCCTGAGGGTTGCACACTATCAAGACCAATTCCAAACAAAACACCTCTGCCCTCCAAATTCATACATGATCAAAAAGTCACGTTTTTTGTTTAAAAAAAAAATATTTTGTTTATGATGGGTGGATGGACGGACAGCATAGTATGTTTCATTACAAGTGCGGAAAGGCTGTTATTGCAAAGAGTTCCGACAAATGTCTACCCGAGCCGAGGCGCAGCCGAAAGCGAGGGTTGACAGTCGGAACAAGTTGCAATGACGGTTCCGCACGTGTACTGAACGATTATTTTTAATACAGTTGCGAAAAAATGAAGCAATTTAATAAAATAATAAAAACACAATAAACTCAACTAACTTAACATTTTCTGAAAAACTATTTGCTTTTTTCTCTTCTCTCCACGCAATCAATTCGTCGTATGTAGATATGTAGCGACTTTTTGACTTTTCCGGTAAAATGTTCTCCGAAGCATTTTGTGCAACAAACAACTAAACTCGCAAAGAAAATTTCGGAAAAATGGCGCCAACCGTAGAATAGCAGTTTTTTTTTTCACCCATTCTGGTGATTTAAAAAAAAAAAAAAAAATTGGTCATAGACTAAATAATATTCTGGTACGCAAAGGGAACTATGCCCATACAGCCAAGTCTTCGGTAGAATTTTTTTTATTGATATGAAATGAAAATGAAATTTAATGAGATGAAATGAAACCTAACCAAACTCATTCAATCAAATCTGATATTGAAACAAATTAGTAGCTTCTTTTTAGAAACTAGTAGGGCGCGTGAGTGCGCGGGCCACATGTGGCCCGCGTGCAGTCTTCCCGCCTATAAAAGTATCGCCGTCTTCTTCTTCTTCTTCTTCTTCTGGACCTTTTCCGCACTTGGAGTTGTCTTCCGCTGTGCGTGGGAGATCCTGATGCGGCTCCCTGCTGGATCATTCGAGCCAGCCCAGCTCCCTCCAGAAGCCAAAGAGGCCGTCCAGGTCGCCTAGGACTTCTAGGAGAGTTGCCGGGGAGCCAAGTTGTTCTCTGCGTTGGTCGGACACACCCTTGCATTTGAGCAATGTATCGCCGTCATCTCCATTGCCAATTGGAACCCGATTGGCAGTGGGCTTAAAAAATGACCAAGGAGCACTGTCATGGTTTTAAAGATAGTTAAGGGCTGTTCGAACAAAAAAATTACGCTGAACCTCATCAGATGAGGTTCAGCGTATTTTTTGTACGAACAGCCCTTAACTCTCTTTAAAACCATGACTGTGCTCCTCAATCATCATCCAAATCCTAGATCATTGTCTTTTTTCATAGTATGTACATTTTCCATGAGAATATAAATTTCGCCACAGTGAATTATTTTCCATTCATCCCGTTGAACTTGAGATCCTGATCACCTCTTGCTAAGAAACCACTCTCTTATCTTTTATACTTTCCGAGATAGAACAACACGAAATCTGTATGGCGGCCATCTTGAATCCGCCATTTTTTTTCAGCTCACTGCCAATTGCATGACGTTCCGAGTATTTTTTGTTTCAGCAGTCCCCACCTAACAATAATACCTTGCCCATGCTCCTCGACTGTCTGCGAAATCCTCAATCATCAGCACTCTCCATATTTTTCTCTAGTAACTCTCCGAAAAACCGCATCACAACCTTGCATAATTACCAACTGTTAGTCTCTTCAACATTCTCCATACATTTTCTATGGAAAAATAAATTCCGCCATTTTGAATTTTTTTTTCTAGCCATCAAATAGACCTTTTTGTCCTGATCAGTTCTTGTCAAGACACCACTTTTCCATCTTTTATACTTTCCGAGATATCGTCGAAATTCGAATGGCGGCCATTTTGAATCCGCCATTTTGAATTTTTTTTCAGCTCACTGGCAATTGGATGACATTTTGAATGACATTTGGTCGAGCACCCCCCACCTATCTCTAATACCCACGCCGTGCTCTTCACCCGTCTCCTCAATCCTCAATCATCAGCTCTCTCCGTATTTTTCCTCCGAATGAATTTTTCTCTTCTATACGAAATGGTAATTGAAAAAAAAATTTTTCATACAAAATTGTTCAGGAGAGGTGATCAATGAGTCAGTGAGTGAATCAGCACAAGCAGCTATATATATAGTAACTAGTAGGGCGCGTGGGGGCGCGGGCCACACGTGGCCCGCGTGCTGTCTTCCCCCCTATTGCCTTCCAACTTTTAGTCACTTCAAAATTCGCCATACATTTTCTATGGAAAAATATTTTCCGCCATATTGGATTTTTTTTTCTAGCCATCTAATAGACCTCTTTGTCCTGATCACTTCTTGTCAAGAAACCGTTCTTCCATCTCTTATACTTTCCGAGATATCGACGAAATTCGAATGGCGGCCATTTTGAATCCGCCATTTTGAATTTTTTTTCAGCTCACTGCCAATTGGATGACGTATCAAATGACATTTGGTCGAGCACCCCCCACCTATCTCCAATACCCTTGGCTGTGCTCTTCATCCGTCTCCGAAATCCTCAATCATCAGCTCTCTCCATATTTTTCCTCCTCATGAATTTTTACCTTCTATACGAACACATACTTGAAAAAAAATTTTTTCATACAAAATTGTTCAGGAGAGGTGATCAATGAGTGAATGAATCAGCACAAGCAGCTATATATATATTAACTAGTAGGGCGCGTGGATGCGCGGGCCACATGTGGCCCGCGTGCAGTCTTCCCGCCCATAAAGGTATCGCCATCATCTCCATCGCCATAAAAATACCTAGGAACCCGTGCTCCTCCATCATCATCCAAATCCAAGATCTTCATCTCTTCTCATATTTTCCTCTGGCAGTTCTCTGAAGAATTGTGTCAATGCCTTAGAAAGTTCCCTACTTATTGTAGCATTCACATCTTCCATGGAAAAATAAATTCAACCACTTTGATTTTTTTTTCATTCATCCCGTAGACCCTGAGATTCTAATCACGTCTTGCAAAGAAACCACTCTCTTATCTTTTATACTTTCCGAGATAGAACAACACGAAATTTGTATGGCGGCCATCTTTTTTCCGCCATTTTGAAATTTTTTTCCGCTAACTGCCAATTGCATGACATTTCGAATGACATTTGGTCGAGCACCCCCCACCTATCTTTAATACCCTCCCCGTGCTCTTCACCCGTCTTCGATATCCTCAATCATCAGCTCTCTCCATATTTTTGTTCTTAATGAATTTTTTCCTTCTATACGACATAATCTTTGAAAAAAAAATTTTTCATACAAAATTGTTCAGGAGAGGTGATCAATGAGTCAGTGAGTGAATCAGCACAAGCAGCTATATATATAGTAACTAGTAGGGCGCGTGGGAGCGCGGGCCACATGTGGCCCGCGGGCTGTCTTCTCACCTATAAAAGAATCGCCGTCATCTCCATCGCCAGTTGGAATTCGATTGGCAAAAAAATACACTGAACCTCATCAGATGAGGTTCAGTGTATTTTTTATTCAAACAGCCCTTAACTATCTTTAAATCCATGACCGTGCTCCTCAATCATCATCCAAATCGTAGACCATCATCTCTTCTCATACTTTTCATAGTTTTTCATAGGCCTTTGGGTTTATTGTAGCATTCACATTTTCCATGGAAAAATAAATTCAACCACTTTGATTTTTTTTCATTCATCCCGTAGACCTTGAGATTCTAATTACGTCTTGCAAAGAAATCACGCTCTTATCTTTTATACTTTCCGAGATATAAAAACACGAAATTTGTATGGCGGCCATCTTGAATCCGCCATTTTGATTTTTTTCAGCTAACTGCCAATTGGATGACGTTTCGAGTTACATTTGATCGAGCACCCCCCACCTATCTTCGATACCCTGGCTGTGCTCTTCACCCGTCTCCGAAATCCTCAATCATCAGCTCTCTCCATATTTTTCTCTAGTAACTCTCCGAAAAACCGCATCACAACCTTGCATAATAACCAACTGTTAGTCTCTTCAACATTCCCCATACATTTTCTATGGAAAATAAGTTCCGCCATTTTGAATTTTTTTTCTATCCATCAAATAGACCTTCGGGTCCTGATCACTTCTTGTCGAGAAACCATTCTTCCATCCTTTATACTTTCCGAGATATCGGCGAAATTCGTATGGCGGCCATTTTGAATCCGCCATTTTGAATTTTTTTTTAGCTCACTGCCAATTGGATGACGTTTCAAATGACATTTGGTCGAGCACCCCCCACCTATCTCCAATACCCTTGGCTGTGCTTTTCATTCGTCTTCGATATCTTCAATCATCAGCTCTCTCCGTATTTTTCCTCCTCATGAATTTTTCCCCTCTATACGACATCATCCTTTAAAAAAAATTTTTTCATACAAAATTGTTCAGGAGAGGTGATCAATGAGTCAGTGAGTCAGTGTTGAATCAGCACAAGCAGCTATATATATATTAATAATAATAATAATATAATAATATACGTATTTGCATGAATCATAAAAACTTCTATGATTTTTTTTAGTAAAAACTTCATGGTTGGTTTTTCTTTTTAATAGACATTATTTTGACAGTTGGGAAAGATAACGCACGAGTTCGGGAAAGGTAAAAAAAAGCACGAGTATGTAATAGCCCACATCTCGAACGCTATACGTCCCTGCAATACGCCACTTTTTGAGCAACTGTATTAAAAAAGTCTTAGTTAGGCTCCCATTTTTACCCTTTGGGTGCGGAACTCTAAACAATGAAGAATCAGCCTGTAGTATATGTTCGGTACACTGCGTGTAACCTAACACTGCTCCGTCAGCACTTTACGCCAGCGTCGTCGAAACGCGTGCCCAAAAGACTTTCAATCAGTACGTTCATATCAGCGACACGTTACGGGCGGTTTCGCGACGCGTACTCATTATCAGTTTCAATTATCAATATCATTATTATCAAACACATAAATCAATCTATCATTACAGTCCATTTGCTAGTATCTAACAGTATCATTTCAACCCACTCCCCAACATTTTTTGGTCCTTCGAGCCTACCGTCGTTGGGCGGGACAACGAACCGTGTTCGTGGTGCAATCAGTGCCTATCATTTAATATCAGCGAAGACCTCAGCAAGTAAGCAGCAATATCAAGTAAGGTGTTTTATATTATATTTTAAACTTAAATAATATCAACAATGGCAATGTCGGATGACATGATGCGCATGCAAAGCATCAACTTCAAAGCTTTCATGCGTACTATCAGTAATATAAAGTTGGACGAAATATCAGAAAAATGGGAGTTTGAAGATGTTTTAAATCAGTTGAATGACAGGTGGAAGGTCATTGACGTTCAACACTGGAAAATAAACGCGGAACAATTGGAAGAAAATGAAGAATATGAAAACAGCTTCAACTATCACGAAAATATTTACAATAAATTAAAGAAAGAAATTAACTCAAAGCTCTGGTCAGTATGTCACAGAGAAAAATCAACCCCAAAAGTAGACATCCCCATTTTCACAGGCAACTATCATCAGTGGATGTCATTCAAAGACCTATTCACAGAAGCAGTTCTATTAAACCCCGCGCTGTCAAAAGCCCAAAAGATGCAATATCTCAAAAGCAAAGTTAAAGGAGAGGCTGAAAGATTAATACAACATTTGCATATCAGTTCTGATAATTTTGACACATCCTGGGAAATTTTAAATCACCGTTATGATAACAAAAAACTTATTTTCACTTCGCATCTCAATATGCTGATGAACCTTCCAACATCCAGTTATCAATCTCTAGTTCATATCAGAAAAATGCATGACGTAACTTTGGAAACTTTAAATGCTATCAAAAACCTTGGAGTAGATATCAGCTCCTGGGATCCTATCATTGTACACATTTTATCTCAAAAATTAGACGCAGATTCACTCTCAGAATATCTAGACACTTTGAAGAACTCCAGAGAATTACCAATTTTGAAAGATTTTATCAATTACCTTGAAAATAAATTTACTGCATTAGAACAAGGACGCAAACCGCATATACAGCAAAAACAAAATTACTCGCCACAGCACGAGCAAAACGCCAATTTTAGGAGATCAACAGCTAATCATCAGCAAAACACCACATCTAAGCCATTTACGAAGTCATTCCACGTTTCCTCCCCGGTCACCTCCGCAACCACGTGCCCACTTTGCAATCAAATACATGGGCTATTTTATTGTAAGAAATTTTTAAACATGACAAATGAAGAAAAATTAAAAGCAGTTACACAACACCGTTTATGCAAAAACTGCTTGTATCAGCACTTTGGAAACCCATGTGTGTCACAGAAAAAGTGTAAAATTTGCGCTTTGAAACACAATACTCTGTTACATGATGCCTGCACGCGCCAACCCACTTACAATAAAATAAAATGTAATTCAAATGAAACCACTCAAGGAAATAAAAACGGGTCACACGTGTCACAAAACGATATATCTCAAACTTTGTTATCAACCGCAATGGTCAATGTCAAAACATCCTGCGGAAGTTTTGTGAAGATGAGAGCCTTAATTGACCAAGGTTCCCAAATATCGCTGATCACAGAAAATGGCGCGCAACTTTTAGGACTGAAAAGACAAAATTCTCAAGGGGTACTATTTGGAATTGGGGAAAATGAGAATAATTGCAAAGGCAGGCTACACATCACTTGCAGATCAATTTACAATGAATTTACATTCCATACAGAAGTTTATATCATGAACAAATTAATAAAGAACTTACCCAGCGTATCCTTCGAAAAACCTGACTGGGACTATATCAAAAACATAAATCTTGCAGATCCAGAATACTATAATAGCAGACCGGTGGACATACTCTTTGGAGCGGACGTTTTTTCGACAATCATGTTAGGAGGTATCATACGGGGTGAGGTGCAATCTCAACCCCTCGCCCAGCAAACACAACTGGGATGGATTTTATGTGGAAGCGTGAAATCCTATCAATGCAATGTGCTTTTATCCAACATAGAAAACATTCAAAAGTTTTGGGAAGTGGAAGACATCAATGATTCAGCAAATTTATCAGAGCAAGATCAAGATTGTATCAACCACTACATCAAAACAACAAAACGGAGAGAAGATGGAAAATATCAAGTAGAGTTGCCCTTAAAAGAAAATTTTCAAGAATCCTTAGGGAAATCAAAGGAAATAGCCATTGCCCAATTTAGAAACGTGGAGCGAAAAATGAACAAGAATCCAACACTATCAGCTAACTACAAAGCGTTTATCAAGGAATACATAGACTTAGGACACATGACCCTCGCAAAGTCCTCAAGCGAATCAGATGTTTATCTCCCGTTTCACGCCATACAACGTGCTGAATCAGAAACTACCAAATTTCGTGTCGTTTTTAATGCGTCAGCAAAAACATCGTCATCAGTTAGTTTAAATGACGTCATGCATAAGGGACCAAATTTACAACAGGATTTACATGCATTATTAATCAAGTGGAGGCAGTATAAATACGCATACACTGCAGATATCGAAAAAATGTATAGGCAGGTTTTTATCAGTGAAGATCACCAAAAATATCAAAAAATAGTATGGCGAGACTCGGTCAATAAGCCCATCCAAGAATACCAATTAACCACGATAACTTATGGTACCAAGGCAGCACCTTTCTTAGCGATGATGACTCTGAGGCAGCTAGCAGCAGATGAAAGCGAGAACTATCCGGACGTGGTAAAAATTGTGGAACAATCCTTCTATATGGACGACCTAGTTCACGGATCCCATTCGATCAAGGAAGGAAAAAATCAAATATCAAAGCTATGCAGTTTATTAAAATCAGGAGGCTTCACATTGAGGAAATGGTCATGTAACGAAAATCAGCTATTGGAACCAATAGTAGAAACTCAAAACAAAGAAAACATCGTATTTTGTTTTAAATCGGAAAGCACAGGCAAAACATTAGGCTTACGCTGGAATTCTGAGGAGGATAAATTCACCTTCGAAAGTAATATGACACCTATAACAAACACGAAAGTAACGAAAAGAGTTTTACTGTCGGAAATTTCCAAATTATTTGATCCGATGGGGTGGGTAGTACCTGTGGCAACCACTTTGAAATTACTTTTTCAAACTGTTTGGAAGGAATGCGCTAAGTGGGATGACATCATATCACAAAAAACATACACAGACTGGATAAAAATTAGAGATGACCTCGAAAATATCAATCATATTCAAATACCAAGATGGATAGGAAGTACTCAAGGCGACATCATCGAATTGCATGGCTTCTGTGACGCGTCGTTGAAATCATACGCTGGTGTTATATTTGTAAGAATTCAACAGGGTTCGAAATATCACACAACTCTCTTAACAGCGAAAAGCAAATTAGTACCAATCAACAAGGCCATATCGTTACCCCGGTTAGAGTTATGCGGGGCTCAGCTATTAGCTAAACTCATGAAGAAGGTCATTGAATGCTATAAAGAGAGCTATAATACTATCAAGGTTTACGGTTGGAGTGACTCGATGGTGGTTCTTGGCTGGCTACAAGGTGAAACTTCTCGCTGGAAACCGTTTGTAGCCAACCGAGTCAAACAAATCAAGGAGATCATAGCGTCAGAAAATTGGAATTACGTCAAAACTAAAGAAAACCCGGCTGATATTGCGAGTCGTGGTGCTAACATATCACAATTAAAAGAGCATATCATTTGGTGGAGTGGGCCAGAGTGGCTACAAACATTGTCTATGGAGGAAAGAAACACGAAAGAAAGTCTTTTTACTACTAATCATGAGATTAAAACCGTTCAATCAAATATCATCCAAAAGGAATCGAACCTGGACATTATTATGCAACTCTTAGAAAAACATAATTCATTCATAAAAATATGTCGTATTTTAGCATGGATACAGCGCGCATTAACGCGTAATAAGACACCGAAACCTACCTATATCACGTTGCAGGAAATGAAGCAATCCAAGTGGAAAATAATAAAATATGTACAACAAAGCGATTTCGCAAACGACTTAGAACATTTACAGAAATTTAAAGAATTAAATTGCAAAAGTAATTTATTAAATTTATCCCCGTTTATTGATCAAGAAGGAATTCTAAGGGTAGGAGGACGCCTGAAAAATTCCAGTTTACCTTTCGACATGAAACACCCGATTATCATACCACATAACCATAGGTTAACTCAGATCTTAATTATGGAAGCACATCAGTTAACATATCATGGGGGGCCCAGGTTAACACAAGCAACCTTGAGAAGAAATTATTGGGTGATTGGAGGAAATAGAGCTACCAAGAAAGAATTAAGAAAGTGTATCATTCGTAGGAAAAATAATCCAGAGATTAAATATCAACTTATGGGGGATTTGCCGGGTGCAAGGACGGACCCAGCCCCTCCATTTTATCACACAGAAGTGGATTATACAGGATTTGTAGATGTGAAGGCAAACAAAGAAAACCAGAAATCAAGCAAGAAGGGAAATTACACCTCAACAAAATTTAGCAATTTCATATCGATGGCAATCACCTTTCTATTATTAATGACTGTCCTTTCACCAGGGAGTGCATTGCACAATTATAACATAACTAAATTCAATAATAATCAATCATTATATTTCGACTCCATCGCTGATTTACAAATAATCCGAGATGAATGGACCATGATAGTATACTATAATATGTCACCCTACTGGGAAGCAATGACGACCGTTAACAAATTCAATAAGTATTTAGAAAAAACATGTGAGAGATTCCAAGAGCAAACAAGATGCAATATGATTCTACAACAGTTACGTCATGACACCAGCGAACTACAGTATTATAACCAGCTTTTGCTGAATCAGCAATTTAACGCTCACGGCAGACAGCGTCGCGGGCTTATCAATGGAATAGGATATGTAGCTAATTCTTTGTTCGGCGTATTGGACGAGCGATTCGCTGAAAAATACACGACAGACATCGAACAGATAAGAAGCAACCAACATCATTTAGCTGCACTTTGGAAAAATCAAACATCGATAGTTGAAGCTGAATATAATTTATTAAAAAGGACCGAGCAATTAATCTCTACCCAACATAAAATGGTCAATAAACATTTAAATTCTTTAGATCAGTCGACAAATTACTTAAAAGATCAATTACAAAACTTATTTATTTTAGAAGATTTCACATTATCGGCGATTTCCGCAATAAACATCATTAACAACTTGAAAAAGACGCAAGATACGTTATTGGAAACATTAACGGATATTTATCATGGAAAACTTAACATTCATTTAATAACTCCCATACAACTGCGATCCGAACTACAGCTAATTTCTAGTCATTTGAAAAAGGATTTAACGCTACCTATTCAAAACGTGTACGAAGAACTGCAAGAAATTTATCATTTATTGAAAGTGAGAGCCAGAATGACCCGATGTTATTTCATATTTGAAATAAAGTTTCCATTAATTAATAGAGACATCTATCAAATTTACAAAATTATACCTATCCCGCAACAAACCGATACTAAAAACATGAGATTTATAAAACCAATATCAGAATATGTTGCCATTAATTTACAAAAGGACTCGTTTATCAAGACGACGTATAGTGGATTACAAGAGTGTTTACATCATGGCGAAATATATTTATGTAAAATACCTAACCCTGTACAACATTTAGCATCAAATGAAAAATTTTGTATTATAGATAAAAAGTCAAACAACTGTGCCATTACGAGAGAGGAATGTCAGAACCAACTTACCAAACTCAACAACGGCCACAATTACCTGTTTTTCTATTGTAACCCACATCAATGGAGGATAATTTGCAACAATAACTTATCAAGTCTTTCAATAAATCGAGCAGGGGTCATCCATCTCAGCGCATCATGCATGGCCAAGGGAGAAGATTTTACTATATTCCAGCATCAGCCGGCACCTACAAACACCTTACTTATGAATTCCGAAAGCATTCTTCCCGAGATTCCGCCAATAATTATCTCTTTCACATACCAATATCAAACTCCACTTTTTCGGATCCATCGGATATCAATAACACATTAAATGAAATCGGCCAACAAATAAAAGCAATGAAAGTGAATGCCGAATCAACGGAATACGATCTCTCTGGACATGATATCCATCAATATATCGTCAGCTACGGGACGTTGGCAGCAGCAGCGGCGGCCCTGGGAGCTCTCGTCTGGTGGAGGAGGTGGAGACGCGTGCCAGTGTCTCCCTCCTCCGCCCGCGCCTTGACAACGCGACAGTGTAGTGATAGTGAAGTAGTGTCAGTGCAAGGGCAAAAAAGTGATATTATACAGATGGTGGATATGGGCACTTCGCCTATCCCTAAAAAGTGTGTTAGATTTAAGAGTGTTGAAGACTCAAAATTATAGGGACTTTATGTATCAATTTAATTTTTAAGTAACATAGATTTATTTGTCAAACATTGTAAAATCACTATTTGTAAAATATTGTAACATTCATCAATCAATCAGATCATGCTTTATTGTAAACAGCTATATTATCATTACAAATTTGTATCATCTTCTCCCCTCTCATCTCGCGGTCGGCAGCATGTTCGGTACACTGCGTGTAACCTAACACTGCTCCGTCAGCACTTTACGCCAGCGTCGTCGAAACGCGTGCCCAAAAGACTTTCAATCAGTACGTTCATATCAGCGACACGTTACGGGCGGTTTCGCGACGCGTACTCATTATCAGTATCAATTATCAATATCATTATTATCAAACACATAAATCAATCTATCATTACAGTCCATTTGCTAGTATCTAACAGTATCATTTCAACCCACTCCCCAACAGTATAAAATTAGCTACTTTTATATTAGTTACTTTTTATATTTTACATAAATAACCGCATATTTGACTGCAATCACCTGGCAGGTGAAGCTGAACCCTGAAAGATGTTATCAACTATCATACCAATCAATGGTTAAACAGCAGTGCTATTCTACAAAATGTCCATCTCTGAAACAGCTGCCAGACAGCTGCCAGACAGCTGCCAAGCCGAATATGACATGCAAAATTGTACTCTATTACAACTGACAAATTCATAGCTGCATCTATGCATCTATAGATGCACACTCGTCGCTGTTTTGCAGAATAGCACGGCAGGACATGGAAACTCTAAATCGCTTGGCAACATGTCAGTAACCAGCTACAGGACGTTTATCTAGAGAAGGCACAAAATTGATAAAAGTCACCTTTATTCCAGTGATCAATGTTATCATTGATGCATACGAGAGTCCCTGGTCGCTTTCATGTATTGAACATACATTTCTCTTGCTCTCTAAACATATCCTGCATTTATTCATTTGTAGTGAACAGGATCTTTCGGCTAACCAGTAACTAAATATGTTTAGTAAAGGGTTAAACAATCTTTGGCACTACGATGTTTAATTTTCTGACACAGTAAAAGGAACTAAATTCACAACGTACGTAAATACTGACTTTTGATAGCATATTAATTAATCAACTGTTCTGATTTCCAGTAAAAAATAATTAGGTACTTATATATAATTAGTTTGTTTACATAGGTACCTATTTGTTGTGACATTTTGACATTTCATTTTCTTTCAATTCGACCTAAGAATTCGACCCAGAAATTGACAACGAGCTAAGATCAATGGAAATTGAAGTTGCATGCCGCAATAGGTACGTTAGTAACTAGGGATATTAAAATATTATACAGTGCGACAAGGCTAAATTGGCGCGCGGCCAAAATCGGAACTAACACCCCTATCTTGTGATTCTGTTTGATAGTTCGCTCTGTTGGCATATCGCTATTATATGTTATGTTTTTGTGTTGTTTTTGCATAATATTAACTCAAATAAAACTAAAATTGATGTCTTTGTTCTATAACAGCGCCCTCAATGTCATTCAAGTCCCAAGAGCATTACCTAATCAAAGCCCAAGAGAGCCTTGTCGGGTACCAACGACGAAATACGCTACGCTAAAAGACAGGAACTATGTGACGATGTTGAAACCAAATAGCCTATAATATATGCGTGACGTCACTACTTGGGCTCATCCTTTATGTTACATCTATGGACTTCAGTACCGGTAACGAAAATCGTAACGACTTTTAAAATACGAGTTTTAAGATAACGAGTTTTAAAATACGTTTACATACGTGATCTTGAGAGAGTTAATGCCGATTTGCATGGTCTTCTCCATGGGGAACAAGTCCCCATGGGGAAGATAACGAGATAACGAATACATAATAGTACCTAACGCTAAAGACTCACTCCACGAGATGGTTTAAAGGAATAGCGACTCTAGCGCTGACATAAAAAGTGCAACTCAGTTCGCAATAGTATCTGGCCCCGCCTCCGTAAACAACACGCAACAAACGCACAGTTGCGGTCTTTTTCTAACCCGTAACTTTATCTCATTCGACATACTATGGTTGTCTTCCGATAGGGCGCACGCAGCGCGTGAAATAGACCATACCTACAAGGACTAACACGAGCAAAGCCGGGACGCCTACCTGTAGTTTCTTCGATCACATGATAAGTGAACCGGGCCTGACCTTGTTACAAAAATAATAATTAGTAGGTATGACATCTAGTTGAGTTCTGCAAAACTCCTTCGTAAAACGTACTTCGTTTCTTGCTTGTTCATGATTATTGTGTCGGTGAGAAATGAGCACTCTGCATTCGGCACTCGGCAGTCAGTGAAACTAAAGGGTGAAACATACATTTAGTTCTACCTATGCAGAATAGATGGCAGTATCTAGAACTAATGATAAAAGATTCCGACGAATTGAGAACCTCCTCCTTTTTTTGAAGTCGGTTAAAAAGAAAAATGAGTTGAAAGCCATGTTATACAATTTATACGGTTGCTTACGCATAATGATCAAAAAGTCAAAAGTACCTACTTATGGAATCACAGATGATTACAGATTAGAAAGTACCTAGGTAAGTTCATGTTATTAAGACTTATCTTTGGACTTTGATAGTCGTTATCCTTATCGATAAGTCATGTGATCAATCTTACAACACAATGATGATGATCATTTCTATACCTACCTACATTATTCAGTTTTCATAATAACTATATTATAGAAATTGAATCGATAAGCCACATGGATAGGCTTGCTGAACATCAATAATTGTATAGCCTACCTAAGCTATATTTACTCATTTTGAAAACCCATTTTTTAAAAACCTTTGAAAACCCCCCTTTTCCCCTTTTTTAAATAAAACAATATTTATTTAATATTTTTAAAGCAACCATTTGCACGGGGTTCTAACCCGTTCCCTGATCCCATTAGATAAACGCATTTCCGATGACTATACATGCACAATACAAACTAGTATGAAATGGGATGGAAAGTCATCGGAAAACTTCTGCAAACGAGTAGTACCTATTACAAATTACAATTATTGTAGTTAGTACAATAGTTACTGTAACTGATAGACGGACCGACAGAGAAAGTCGCACCAAGGGTTCCATTTTATAAGTACCACAAGTTGGTAACGGAACCCCAAAAATGTAAAATATTTTTCTCAACCTCTTTTTACCGCCTACGCGTGGAATGAGAAGGGCTTGGCCATAGCCCATCAGCTAAATGACTAAGTGCGTCTTGGCAGGCCTCACATACCTTTGATCACATTAAGAAAACTCTTAGTTACGCTGATTTCTTCACCATGTTTTCCATCACAAATGACATTTAGTTTCTAAAAATGCACATATTACTTATATAAGTACTGGAAGTTGGAACTCACAGGTGCATACCGGAATACTTCAATCAATAGATACAACCTATATGATTCAAACTTGCTGTGTACCTAAATGTCAAACAGTACCAACAACCCTTAACAACCTCGGCATGAAATATTTACGCTACGCTAAAGAGGTCAGGAAAGATGTGACGTATGTTGAAGCCAAAAAAATTACAAATATGGCGTCGCGCTTCATACATTTCGGTACCGTTGACAGCACATACCATGCTGCATGCACATTGCACATATCGCTAACGGTCGCATACATTTAGCGCCATTTTACAGTTTTGACAACTTAAAAATCCGGCTTCAGGGCGGAGCTGAAAATGTATGCGAGACGTCAGTAACATACAACACAATTAATGCCTAGTAACATGATTGACAAATGGAGTTCCTTAATGACGCTGGCTCTATCAAAACCGGATGAATTTTTTTCCTCTGTAAATGTTACTAGATCACAGTACATCCTTAATCGAATTTGCTTCCTTCTCAATTTGTGATTTAATCACTTGATATTAAAATGCCAATTGCCCATTACCAGCCACTTTGAAACAGTGTAAGTCGTAAGATCCGACCTTTTTGAGCTACCAATTTTGGCGACAGTACACAAGGACGCCGACTATATGTTCCTAAGTATACGCCCATTAAAGATCTAAATCAACTGGTGAATCGATTAAAAGCTCTGGTATAAATAGCAAGACGAGTGTGAAATGGGCATCAGTCAGCCGTGACGGTTTGAAGTGATCTTCCTGTGCTCTCACGTAAACACAGACCACGTTCATAATGAGATCGCTGGTGGTGTTGTGCGCGGCGTTCGCCGTCTGTGTCGCCGCTCCGTCGGACGAAGGCGTCGCGAAGAAGAGGTCCATCGGGCATGTGGCGTACGGAGTCCCGGCTGCTGTGGTGGAACCCTTGGTTGAGACCCGCGCCGTGTACGCACCAACAGTTTACGCTACACCCACTGTGTACTCCGCCCCGACTGTGTACGCCGCTCCTGCTGCAGTGTCCCACCAGTCCCGCGTCGACATCAAATCCTCGCCAGCTGTTGTCGCCACCTCACCCGCTGTTGTCGCCTCCGCGCCCGCTGTTGTCGCCGCGCGCACCGTTGTTGAGCCCGTGAGCGCCGTGTACAACACCCCGTCCCTGTACTACGCGTCCGCTCCCGCCGCTACCGTCTACGCAGGAGGCGCCGCCGTGTCCCAGCAATCCCGCGTCGATGTCAAGAGCTCCCCTGCCGTAGTCACGGAACAAGTGGTTCAGCCTTCATACATCGCTTCAGCACCCGTGTACGCTTCTGGACCAGCCGTATACGCGGCCCACTCGGTTTACTCTCCGTCCGTGTACTCCCTTTGGAAGTAAGATACCAAATTGATTGTTATTTTTCAACTTTGAAATGTAACAGTAATGATTGTACATAGAAAAAGAATACCTAAATTAAATAGTTTACCCGACAAATGAATAAATAAATAAAATAACAATATTTAACATGTTTTTATTTGCATTACGTGATCTCATATCCCTACTTAAGTATACTAATGCTCTCTTTTTGTGCACTTGGATGGAAGATTTCTTACGTCTATTCACGATTGAGATTAGGTTTTGGGGAAATGTATTAGGAGTGCAATTCTTGTATATATGTTTCTATATAATCTGAATCTCGGAAACGGCTCGAACGGTTTTCATGAAAGAAATACACTAAAAATGTTGCCTAAAGCTAGTATTTGGCGGAACTACTAATCCTTGCACGGTCGAACTGCTTGGTTAGAAGCGGGTTATTGAGTCTAGTTGAATTTAAACAGCATATTTAATAAATTTTAAGACATCGATGAGTTGAAAGTCGTTGCATCTAGAGATTAAAGTCTCTATAAATTAGGATTTATAGATATCTTGCATTTTAAAGTTAGGGAAATGGACTACTTTTGAAAAAACTCGCTTGTATTTTGGTAACATTTAGCAAGGTTGTCGTCACCCTAACCGGACAACTTTTTCAATGTCAAATTAATAAATTACGCTACCTACTGACTACTAATGATGACGTAGGTATAAGTGCTTATTTCGTATCGTAACACATAACACTATGATAACCTCCATACAATTTAACAGACAAATGAAAAGATGTTGTATCACTTTTAATTTTAGGTTGTGGAACTTCGGAACTATGTATCTATCTAGGTATTAAAAGCATAGGTAGGTACAGGTAGCATCCAGTAATAATTCACCCGACCGTGTGAGTAAAAGGTGTAATGAACAAGGTTGATTACTTTCATTTAACATTTGACATTGCCCACTCACTTAATTTGAATTTTGAGACTAATATTAACAAAACCTTAATTGTATAAAAAGCGGTCACTATCAGTCAACTAACATCAGTCGGCCGTGCACGGTTTGAAGTGATCTAGTTCGTCAGACAAACACAGACCACGTTCACAATGAAATCGCTGGTGGTGTTCTTCGCTCTCGCCGCCGTGGCTTGCGGCTCCATCATCCCCCTGGCGCAGCCCGCGCACCACCCCGCCGTCGTGCTGGACCCGCACGGCCGCCCCCTGGACACCGCTGAGGTCATCAACGCGCGCGCCGTGCACCTGCAAGCCAAAGCTCTGGAACCCGTCTCCATCGGACACGTCGCCGTCGCGCCCGTCGCGCACTCCGCCGTCGTCGCCGCCCCCTCTGTGTACGCCGCCCCCGCTGTGGTCGCCGCGCCCGCCGCCGTGTCCCACCAGTCCCGCGTGGACGTCCGCACCAGCCCCGCCGTCGTGGCTCACACTGCCGTGCCCGCCGTCGCCACCGCCTCAGTCTGGGGAGCTCACGCCGCTCCTTTGTTGGCCCACTCTGCTCTCGGACTCGCCGGTGCCGGACACTACCTCCACAAGCGGTCCCTCGGTCACTGGGCCACAAACCTTTTCGCCCCTGCCGCAGTGTCTCACGCTGTGGCCGCACCAGTAGTCGCGCACGCTGCACCCGTTGTATCCATTGCTCCCGCTGCTGTATCTCACCAGTCCCGTGTTGATGTACGCACCAGTCCCGCTATCGTATCTGCTCCCGCTGTGGTCGCTGCTCCTGCTGTGGTCGCTGCCCCCGCTGTTGTCGCCGCTCCCGCTGCCGTGTCCCATCAGTCTCGCGTAGATGTCCGCACCAGCCCAGCTATCGTAGCTCATGCCGCCGCCCCCGTTGTAGCCGCTGGCCCAGTCTGGGGTGCTCAAGCCGGCCCTGTCGTAGGCTCGTCAGTGTGGGGTTCTCACGCCTCGCCCTTGTTGGGTCACTCCGCTGTCGGACTCGCCGGTGCCGGTCACTACCTCCACAAGCGTTCCCTGGGTCACTGGGCCGCTCCTCTCGTCGTCGCCCCATCCGCGGTCTCTCACCAATCCCGCGTTGACGTAGTGTCCAGCCCCGCTGTGGTGTCTCACGCCGTGGCCGCGCCCGTGGTCGCGCACGCCGCCCCGCTGGTCGCGCACGCCGCGCCCGTGGTCGCCGTCGCGCCCGCCGCGGTGTCGCATCAGTCCCGCGTGGACGTGCGCACTAGCCCCGCCATCTCCATCGTGGCCGCCGCCCCCGTGGCGCACAGCTACGTCGCCGCCGCCCCCCTTGCGCATGCTGCTCCTTTGGCGCATGGTTGGTAAAGAGCTTGTCTGACGAAGAAATAGGAAAAATTAACGATATTTATAACACCAATAAAATTATTTAATCAATATTTTTGTATTTTAATTCTTAACTACCGTTGCAGTGGCTAGTTTAATAGAGAACATTGATGTTTCTTACTTTAGTGAATTAATTACAGGATAATCATATTTTATTCATTGATTTGAATTTTAGTTTTTTTCTTTGAAATGACAACATGTACACTGTAAATAACTACAAAAGAACCGTGAAAACCGACGTAAGTAGAGCCGCGAGCTAATCTTAGTATATGTATAATGTTGCGCGAGAGTATAATTCCTGACCGTGGCAAGCGGCCGCACCGTCACTATAATACAATTTCCGCAAAGGCGGTGTCAACTGCGTTTTATGTGGGAAACTATTTTGCAGAATAAATTAACTTAAATGTTAATATTACGCTTATTGCAAATCAAATGTGCTTATAATATCGTGTAGGTAGAATATATTGGTATACAGTCATTTTTACAGCTTTAAAAGCGGTAAAGGTTTTTGTAAGCTTATTTCCTAGTATTAAAAAAAGCTTTGCCAACGCTCTTATGTAGGTAATTCAGTTTTTAGGTTCCGATCTGAAATGGCAGAATAGTAAAACAGAAGTCATTTGTCCACCGGCCATCTTCGGGACGTTTGTTCCGGCTGTCCATCGTCAAGTATTTCCGAACCAAATATGCCCAGGAGCATAGATTATTTCTATATTAACCTGAATAACATCACAACATGATCGAAATATGCACGAATTACAAATGATTTTGGTATTACGAATGTATGGAGAAAACGTAGGTCAGCGCATAAAATAGGCACGAATAATCTTCATGCACCCGCATGAGGATTATTTGTGCCTGGTCATTTTCTTTAGCGTACTTCTACTCAATAAGAACTTGTCGGTCGGTCGGTCTCCTATCTAAAGTCTACAGTATGTGAAAACAAATAAAAGTTAAGGGCATTAAGGGGCTAGAAAACTCCATATATATATGAAATATATTTCACACAATACTAATAATGATCAAGGATGTATGGACTCCCATATCAAGCTGAATCAACTGCGACTACGGTCTCCACATTAACTCCTACAATTATTATTTTTTAACTTACATTCGGATTCCAATGTTATACGCGAATAAACAAGTTGTACTTTTTAATAAAATCCACAGATAACTCAAACGTAAAATTCTTTATGAAAGGAAATATGTATTGAAAAGAAAATATTTTTTTGTATACAAAATTAAATTTCGAAAACAAATTCCTAGGGCTAATAGTTCTTAAAAACGCTATTTTATTATCCTAGATTATTTAGTTTTGGTTCATGAGAAAACTTTTGAAACACCACCTTTGGTCAATCTTCTTTGATAAACGCATATCAAAAAGAGTTATTAGTTTCTCTATGATCTATATCAATATCTCTATATATGCTAATGTAGGTAACATTATAACTCTTTGATACCCACAAATAATACAAAAAACAAAGATGTTGTTGCAAAAAAGATAAAGATTTCATGATTATTGTGGTATGGAATCGTGTGCGAGTCGAAAGCTCACTTGCTGTTTTAATTTTTTTAATTTTTCCAACGCTTTCGTCACCTGGGATGGGACCATGCTTAGGACACTGAAAACTAAACTACAATGGTTGAGATCATTGATTACAATATTTTTACATAGGTACTATATTACGGTGACATATATGTATATTCTGAATCTGATGGCCTTATATTTGGCAATCTCAGCCTGAGGGAAGACCCGTCCCAATAGTGGTTGGGATAGATCATAAAGATAGATTGTGACATACTCCGGTACAAAGGCTAACCCACGCGTAAGAAACCAAAACTAGGCGCTTAATTTGCAGCTTGCTATTCTTGCTAAAATCAGGATCAAAAAATTATTCTTTCACATAGGTCTAACTTACAGGCACTTATGAAATGTCAGACTCTACAGCCACGTTCGGGAAATCGAACTGCAACATCATCAGGGGCACTATAATACTCGTATATCTCATTGGGATATATAAATATTTTAAATTATTTTATTTGATAATTTTGCCTTGTTGTTTGAGCGATTGAGCGAGTAAGTTTCAACTACCGTATCACGAATGTATTTTCGTCCAAATATTCTCGTAATATATTAAATTCATCTGTGGACTACATCTGAAAAGAAGAATCCCTTTATTTAATGTAGTCTTAGGAAGCACGAAGAATCAACGATCTTTGTCGTTTCTCGTTAACCTTTACAATAATAAGAAAAATCAGCCAACCAAATTAATAAATATATCTACGATAACTAATTATACGAGTATGGTACCTAACTGTAGAGACATGGAAATTATGACAGTTACCTATTATAATTTTATTAATTAGTTTACATACTCTTCGTGGATGTGTAAACTATAAATAAAATTGTAATGTATGGACATATATACATAATCTTTTGCCCATCATAAAAATACGTATCTAATAAACCTTTGCATTTTTCTTGGATCACTGTGTAGGTTTTTAATGACAGTGTAAAAATAAAACATTTCATTATTATTTATTAATTTATTTTGTTTAAATTAAATATTTTTTTTTAATTATTTTTAAATATTGCATTTAATTAGAAGTTTGTCAGATCAGCTCTTTACCAACCATGGTAACCATGCGCCAAGGGAGCAGCATGCGCGAGGGGAGCGGCGTGAAGAAGGGGGGCGGCGGCGACGTAGCTGTGCGCCACGGGGGCGGCGGCCACGACGGAGATGGCGGGGCTGGTGCGCACGTCCACGCGGGACTGATGCGACACCGCGGCGGGCGCGACGGCGACCACGGGCGCGGCGTGCGCGACCAGCGGGGCGGCGTGCGCGACCACGGGCGCGGCCACGGCGTGAGACACCACAGCGGGGCTGGACACTACGTCAACGCGGGATTGGTGAGAGACCGCGGATGGGGCGACGACGAGAGGAGCGGCCCAGTGACCCAGGGAACGCTTGTGGAGGTAGTGACCGGCACCGGCAAGTCCAAGAGCGGAGTGACCCAACAAAGGAGCGGCGTGAGCTCCCCAGACGGAGGCGGTGGCGAGAGCGGGCACGGCAGCGTGAGCCACGACGGCGGGGCTGGTGCGGACGTCCACGCGGGACTGGTGGGACACGGCGGCGGGCGCGGCGACCACAGCGGGGGCGGCGTACACGGCGGGGGCGGCGACGACGGCGGAGTGCGCGACGGGCGCGACGGCGACGTGTCCGATGGAGACGGGTTCCAGAGCTTTGGCTTGCAGGTGCACGGCGCGCGCGTTGATGACCTCAGCGGTGTCCAGGGGGCGGCCGTGCGGGTCCAGCACGACGGCGGGGTGGTGCGCGGGCTGCGCCAGGGGGATGATGGAGCCGCAAGCCACGGCGGCGAGAGCGAAGAACACCACCAGCGATTTCATTGTGAACGTGGTCTGTGTTTGTCTGACGAACTGGATCACTTCAAACCGTGCACGGCCGACTGATAATTTCGACCCGCACTCCACCATATTTATACCGAACGGATATAATTAAAAAGTAAGGCAAATTCAGTGGGTAATTGGTCGGGGTAAAGCTAGAACAATGTCAGATGTCAATAAAATGTTTGACCTCCAAGTTGTGGCGGTCATAACGTAAGAATTTCGTGGTCACAGTATGTAGTGCGCAACGCATGTGAGCATTAACTCTGCGCCGATAGCATCAGTTAGCTAACCGGAGACAAAGCATTATTTTTAATAAAAAAATCATTTTAAACGCACAGTTGCAAAGGTGTGAACGTGATTATGTTTTTCAAGTGCATTAAATTCAATACAATCACAAAACTACAGAAATAAGATTAGGCATTTCGCAAAAGTTAAAGCTACACAGTATTTCAAATCAGGTTTTGTCCATAGCATAGGTATCCTATAACGCATTCAATGGTATGTTCGTATAATGTAAGTAGAAAGGCAGCCTTGTTTGAGCAACCGGTCACTAGCGTAAACAAAGAAAGGTACTGGCATTTAAAACTCGCAATTCGTATACAAGTTTAAAGTAACTTCACAGTGAACTATACAAAAAGATTTAAAAAAAGTCTTTCTTAGGATTCCGTGGACGAACCAAAACTTACCTTAACGTACAAGTTAAGTTTTCATAAAACTATTTTTGTTAGAGTGAATTTATGAGGAAGAGCTTTATAGAGCTTTTAAGTCAATGGTGCTAATTCTGTTGTACAAAAATTTAAAATAGTGCTATCCTTCTCAAACTGCTCCTTATGGAAAAGAATAAAAATAAATAAATAAAAAATAAAAATAGCTTTATTTTCCTTCCACGGTCTTGCTATAATATAATATGTGCTTAATCTAAGGTAATATTATTATTTTATGGGCTATATTTAGTATATTTACTGGCTACTACCAACGAATATATAATAGCTACTACTAAGTGTTACTTACTTTTTTTTTTTGGGAAAGGATAGCACTATTTTAAATTTGCATCCTGTTTGCATGTAAACAGTCAACACGTTGCGGATTAGGGTTTCCGATTTCTCGAGGTTTTTTAGTTCTCGGGTGTCGAGACTTCTCGAGCCTGATTTCTCGGGTCTTCTCGGGTTGTCGAGAAAAAATAAAATACGTCTAAATTTTTGTTTAATTAATAAAAAGAGTCTTTAATTTAACTGTGTTTATTTTACATGAAAAAAATCAACATAATTTTTAACAAAAAAAACAAGTTCTCAATAAAAAATCAGCTCAAAACAAAATTGCTAACAAAAAATAATCATACTTCTTCTCCTTATCATAACTAATCTCATCTCACTAATCTGTAATAAAAAACAAAATCTCTGTTAACAATCAGCTTAAAACAAACATCTTAACTAAAAACAATCATACTTCTTCTTATTATAACTAATCTCACTAATCTTTAATAAAAACAAAATCTCTGTTAACAATCAGCTTAAAACAAACATCTTTTAACTTCTAACTAAAAACAATCATAATTTTTCTCATCATAACTAAAGATCACTCACTAATCTCACTATGTGGGTGGTATCACAATTTTTGGCAGTTTTTAGTAAGTATTTTAGTTTAGTACCTACAAAATAGCTGACGCAACAGTGGGGAGGCCTATGCCCAGCAGGGGGTTGATGTGGTTAGGTTAGGCTGATGATGATGATGAAAAAATAGCTGTGTCCTTTTGTATACTACGTTTGGTAGGATTGGTTGGATACGTTTTGTCATTTTGTGTTATTTGTAGTAGATAAATTGCCATAAAACAACGTCTTAATATTATGTGTTTAGTTTAGAACTTTAGGCTTTTGTGGGATTATTACAACATCTGCAATACAAATGCAATTAATGAAATCGGTAAATATTTATGCACTAACAATTCTCTTATTTGATTAAAAACAAAAGTTTTATTTCTTTAACATACCTATTCATTTTAAACAAAAATATTATTTTGGTAATACAAAAGTACTTACAAAACAAAACAAACACTTGAACTATTTAAATAAATAATAACAATACTTAACTGTTTGTTCTGCGATTCTATCACTCGTGCGTCACTAAATAGTAAATACACTCACTATGCTGGGTTTAGGCTGCCAATCCACCGGAGCGGAGCGAGGCAGCGGAGCCGGGAAACGGAGAATTATTAACCAATAGGATTGCACAAAATCTCCGTTCCTCTTAATGGAGCAATCCTATTGGTTAATGATTCTCCGTTTCTCGGCTCCGCTGCCGCGCTCCGCTCCGATGGATTGGCAGCCTTATGATCCGACCGATCCGAACACGGCGGGAGTTGAAACACGAATGAACAAAATACAACTGGGGCCGCGTCGCGCTTGCGTTTGTCGGCAAAAACAAAGGATACCGACAGACACGAGCCGTGCTGTCAAAGGATGCCGCTGCCGCCTCGCATTTACAAAGAAAGCTAAGCGTAAAAGTGTTTATTTAAACTTCTCGATGTCTCGACTTTTCTCGAGCTGAATTTCCCGGGTACGAGACCGACCGATTTCCCGGGAATTCCCGGGACGAGAATTCCCGGGAACAAACCCTATTGCGGATATGAAAGGGTGGGTGTGATAAAACATCAGCTCGGTGGTTTCTGCGAACTGGTTTACAGAGCCAGCCTCTGTGCGCTCAGTTGTGAAACCACTAACCAACTTAGTACCTAGTTAACATTCATTATGCTTGATTTGTCGCCCGCAAACACGTTGCTTAGTTTAATAAACTCTTAAGTCTTATTCTTTTCCTTGGATTGTCATCTACTCACATGGCTGGACTCTACAGAGATTGGCTACCGTGCAGAACAACGAGTATATTCGGAACCACATAAAAACTCATTCGCTGGTCTGTGTTCGGAACGAAGTTATGACAATTTTTTAATAGAAAATTAAAAAATGTACATTTGACGTTCAAATAAGTTTATATATCCATAGCACACCTAAATGCAATACTGTTTTCTATTAACCTTACAAAAGAGAATGACCAAAGGTGGTATCAATTTTTCTCATGAACCAAAACCAAAATAGTCTAGGAAAATAAAATAGGGTTTTGTAAGAACTATTGGCACTAAGAATTTGTTTTTCATATCCGGAATTAAATTTTCCATACAAAACGTTACTTTCTTTTCGATGCACATTTTGTGTTACACTGATTTTACTAAGAAGTACTACTCGTTTGTTTGCCTATAACTTTAGAATCCGGATATTAATTAAAAAAGTAATAATTGTAGGAGTTAATGTGGAGACCGTAGTCTATAATAAAATGGGAAATGCTTTCCAAAAAACCAACTTCAAATGCCACTACAAAGAGTAAAATAATTTTTATTTAAATTTTAGGTACCTACACCAATTCGAAGTCGGGCAATGTTTCATACAAATCTCTAATAGTCCTTCTTACTTAGTACTTGATGTGCGAAGAAATGACGAAGTCATAGACAATCGCCCGACTTCGAATTGGTGTAGGTACCTAAAATTAAAATATAAATTATTTTACTCTTTGTAGTGGCATTTGAAGTTGGTTTTTTGGAAAGCATTTCCCATTTTTATTTTATACTTTTTAGTGGAAAACAATAAAATGCACAAGGCGTTGTAAAAATATCCAAATTGCTTGAGGTGTGTTCATAAAATCTGAAGAGATACCTCAAATTCACCAAGATCCCATCATCAGACCCTGACTTGATGACTTTAGTCATCAAATCAGTATCTGCTAGCAAATGCACCAGTAACTTTAAAAAAATACCCAACTCGCTATAAGTATACTAGCAAAATTTGAAGAGTTCCCTCGATTTCACCAAGATCCCATGATCAGATCCTGACCTGATGACCATAGAACAACTTGGAAAATATTACTCTTTTTAATAATACTCAACTAGTTTCATGTGTCTATATAAAATTTAAAGAGTTCCCTCGATTTCTCCAGGATCCCATCATCAGATCCTGACATGATTAAAATGGGACCATCTGGAAACAAAACCCTCTTAAACAAAAAAAAAGAACTTTTCAAATCGGTCCACGCGTCTTCGAGTAATCGGTGAACATACATAGATAAAAAAAAAAAAGATTCCGACGAATTGAGAACCTCGTCCTTTTTTTGAAGTCGGTTAAAAAACAAAGGTTGGGTTTGATTCAGCTTGATACGGGAATCCCATACATCCATGGTCATTATAAACATGCTTTTTGAAAAATGATGGCAATTTCAATTGCCCCACTTTTAGGAAGTCATAGAACATCAATGTTTATACGCCAACGTATTCCCAAAGCCCTTGGCGCATAATGGACTTATTTTTTTGGTGTTTTCCGTTCGAATTAATAAGTGAAAATAGGTCGACAGAAACTTCCTAATTCTTAAATACATTGGACCACTGCCTCGTGATGTTTATACAATTATTTTGTATTGGGAACGAGGCCTGCTTCTGGCCCATGAAGCCGTACAATGCATTCAAAGGAATATTTGATTTATAGTAGTCGCACCTCGATAGCGTCTTCTTGGAATTTACTTACTTATTTTTCATAAATGTTATATTTGAGCGTCCTTATCGAAATTTGGGAAAACTAAATACTGATGCGACAATACCTGCAGCCTCCTGAGCCAAGTGACAAATAGCATTACGTCGTAAAAATGGAACAATATCTTATAAACATATTTCGTCATTGAAACTAACGATATTTAACCGACTTCAAAAAAAGGAGGAGGTTCTCAATTCGTCGGAATCTTTTTTTTTTTCTATGCATGTTCCCCGATTACTCGAAGACGCGTGGACCGATTTGAAAAATTCTTTTTTCATCTCACCCGCTCGGAAAAGCGTTTTTTAATGCCCGAAATGCGGGCGGGAAATGCTATAATATTCCCTAGGCCGCCAAAGCATTTTCATTTTTCCCAAGGGAGACAAAGTAGTATGAAAATTCCTTCCGGCCCTTGGGCCGAAAAGCATTTCCAACGTCAAACTCGAATTTCGTGTCATGTCAATGTCAAAGCTGAAGACTTCTTTTTTTTCTAATAACACATACGTTCAGTAAAAAAGTTCGACCTTAGAGTTTGTATAGGTGCATTAGTTTTTTATTTTTACTTTTTCTTAGAATATCAATAAATATAATAACTCCTATTTAGTTTTATTAATTATAAAAGAAATCTAATTAAATCCATGATTTTTCCTCGTTGTTTATGTAATTATTGTTAAAATATTTATAAAATTTTATATTATCTTTGGTTCTTAGAAATTCCTATTTCAGAACGCATTAAAAAAAAAGTAAAAAAAAAGTTTCTCATTTTTTTTTTTCTGGTCTAGTGTTGGTTGACTATGTTCATAATCGTGATTAAATGAAAATACAGGCTCAGAAGGGCTGGAACCCAGAGCCGTAAAGCCAGTTATCAAAAAAAAATGAAAATACCTAATATTTTTATTACTTTATTCATTATTATTTTGTTTTAACTTTGAAATAAGGTGAGTGATGATTGAAGATGGTTTCAGTAAGTGAAATTATTCAGAGTTACCAAAAACAACTTAACATAAATCGCAATGCCGATCTAAAGTGTTCTTCTGGTGATTTTCCTCGCTGTGGTGAGATGAAAAATTTTGTGTTATGGACGGGCGCAAATTTTTTTGGGTCTCGTGTCTTTGAATGCCTCGCTATGCTCAGGATTCTATTCTTTGAACCCCTCGCTGCGCTCAGGGTTCAACCCTAGAATCCTTCGCCGCTCAGCATTCAAATTTGACACTCGGCCCAAAAATCCACTTTGCGCCCTTGCATAACAAATAACTATTTTGTTTAAGAGGGTTTTGTTTCCAGATGGTCCCATTTTAATCAGGTCAAGATCTGATGATGGGATCCTGGAGAAATCGAGGGAACTCTTCAAATTTTATATGGACACATGTAACTATTTGAGTATTATTAGAAAGAGTAATATTTTCCAAGTTGTCACATGGTCATCAAGTCAGGATCTGATCATGGGATCTTGGTGAAATCGAGGGAACTATTCAAATTTTGCTAGTATACTTAAAGCGAGTTGGGTATTTTTTATAGTTACTGGTGCATATGCTCGCAGATACGGATTTGAGTCATCAAGTCAGGGTCTGATGATGGGATCTTGGTGAAATCGAGGGAACTCTTCAAATTTTGCTAGTATACTTGAAGCGAGTTGGGTATTTTTTATAGTTACTGGTGCATTTTCTAGCAGATACTGATTTGATGTCAGGTCATCAAGTCAGGGTCTGATGATGGGATCTTGGTGAAATTGAGGGATCTCTTCAGATTTTATGAACACACCTCAAGCGATTTGGGTATTTTTACAACGCCTTGTGCATTTTATTGTTTTCCACTAAAAAGTAAAAAATTAAAATGGGAAATGCTTTCCAAAAAACCAACTTCAAATGCCACTACAAGGAGTGAAATAATTTTTATTTAAATTTTAGGTACCTACACCAATTCGAAGTTGGGCGATTGTCTATGACTTCTTCGTCATTTCTTCGCACATCAAGTAAGTAAGAAGGACTATTTAGGGATTGTATGAAACATTGCCCGACTTCGAATTGGTGTAGGTACCTAAAATTTAAATAAAAATTATTTCACTCTTTGTAGTGGCATTTGAAGTTGGTTTTTTGGAAAGCATTTCCCATTTTTATTTGACGTTCGTATCGTTCGTATTCGTATTATTATTGGTAAATTAATTATGTTTATATTAATTGCATAGATTACTTTCTACTCACTTGTAACTTTTGCATGCCTGAAAATGGTAGAAACATTGAAACTTATATTATTGTAATAACATCTGTATTTGACATGTTTTTAGCAAATAAACTTGATTGATTGATTGATTGATTCGACAAATTAACATAAAACAGTATTGCATTTAGGTGTGCTATGGATATATAAACATACAAGAATAATACCAAAACAATTTTTGAGAGCACTGAAAATAGTACATTTCAATATAAGTGCGGAAAGTTTGTCATTTATTTACGAGGCCAGAGCCTGTATCTAATAGCGATGTTGCGAATAGAAATGTCCAAAGTGTATGGGATTGACATTAGCTAAGGCTAAGGAATAGCCTAAGCTAACGTCAATCTCGTACATTTTCGACATTCTACATCGCTCACCCATTTTTCTCTTCACCTTACTCACACTTAGGGTAGCTGGAAGAAATCTCTTCAGAGATAAGCTATCCTACTATCAGCCTATGGACGTCCACTGCTGGACATAGGCCTTTCCGAGAGCGCGCCACCACACACGGTCCTCCGCCTTCCTCATCCACCCGCTACCAGCGACCTTTTTCAGGTCATCGGTCCAGCGGGCAGTAGGTCGTCCCACGCTGCGCGACAATTCCGCACGTGCATTGAACAACGTTTTTTACTACGTTTGCGAAAAAAAACATTGGTTTTGCGTGTTTGCCTGTTCCATGATTGCATGCTGCCGGCTCCGGTGGCGCGTTCTGCTGCGCCTGCTCTGCGTAGGAGGTGCCGCGCAGGAGGATAACAAAAAAGCACTAGTGCGGAAAAGAATAACTTTCCGCACGCAAAACACACATAGAAATGTCTATTTTTTTAACAAATGTATTAAAATTTAATTTTTCGCCTATCGACATAGGGCGTAAAATTGAATGTACTTTAAAACGCAACATGGTCGAGAATTGTGAAAATTAATTTATGTTTAGCTTTTTTAAGTCATGCATTTTATTTCCTATGGAAGTATGTACATTCAAATTTACACTCTATATTAATACAGTAAAGTTATTTTTTTATTTTATATCATGATTCAATTTACTCAGCGTGTGAAAACGTCATAAGTATAAATTAAACTGTTATTTACTTACAAATGACCTAAAAACCAAATTTTAATAAATTTTAATTTTGGCAGATCGTGGACTGAGTCAAATAACAGAGAATTTAAAATATATCCTTAAAATGTAATTAGTACCTATTCAAGTTTTACTAAATATGTTTGAAATTAATAGTAAGAACTTACTAAACTTAAAAACGAAGTTTGAAAATGGTACCTTAAGGTCGTATTACTGGAATTGATTGTAAACAATCGCGACCGGCTGACCACGCGGAGGTGACCAAGTAAAATAGTCGTCGTCGTAGACCTTTGCAAGGTCCAAACCTAAAGCTAAGCAGTTTTACTGGCATTTACAGAAATCAAGTTAAACAATCATTTAAAAAAATATTTATCTACGCTCATTGTTTAAAGTTTAAAGTAATACTAAGTCCTACTACATTTTGCTGCTACACACGAAAAGTTATACGCGGTATCTTTCGAAGATATAATTTATATATATGTAAATCGTATGTTTCGATACAAGCTCGGAAAGTATTTCTTTTCTTCACGAGATTCACTCAATAGAGACGAGTGGAAACGACAATTCCGAAAGCGCTTTAAACGACTTTTTTAATACATTTGCAATGTCAAAAATCATTCTAAATGAATTTATTTTAAAAATTGATTTTTTAGCTGCTGAATTTTTTTTGATTGAAAAACTTCATCGTGCATTTGGTTGTTATATGCACGAGGAAACAAAGAAATACTATTGCGGAAAAGAATAACTTTCCACACACTAAACAACACGGAAGGTCCGTATGTATTAACAACGAACCTAGCAGACGTCATATTTAAATTAATGTGGAATTAGGCTAGTGTATGACAAAGGGGCATATATCATCTCTGACGATACTTCTTTGTCAAAGAACAGTTTAAACATTATTCGGGGATATAATTATCATGATCTTCCTCGTAAATCATAACCTTTCTCGTAGTCGAATAAAAATTATTCCGCACTTTCAGTTACCGTTCAAAAGTTCATTGGAAGGGTGAAGCGTAATTATATTTTAACAATAGAGCCTTTCTCATCGCACCGGGGGTTCTAAAAGTTAATTAACGCGTATTTCACGTGTAATATCTACCTATCTATTTGAAATAACTACGTATCTTATACGATTCCAAAACACAGAGGTCGAAAATGCTTAATCATCTATTTCATCCATTGAGTTACTATGTATGATTTCATCATTCATCATAATTACATATTCTACCTAGACCTTAAGTAGGTAACCTATCTATGATGTAGACAAGGGATGACCCTTATCTACATCATATATTAGCAAATATCTCAAAGAGATCTTTCTAACACTAAGGGCTAGGCGATGTTGAGTCAGTAAGTGAATGAGCTAAGTTAGAAGACTTTTTTGTGTTATGCACTATTGGATATGTATAAAATCCGTACTTTATTGTTTTTATTTAACAAAATAATTATCATTTTTTCATTCATTATTTACCAAAATAATCCGTAATTTGGATTATTTTGTTAAATATGTAGTTTTTTTTTGGAAATTTTGTTGTTTCCACTGTGTACAAAAACCGTACAATATTTGGATTATTTTGGAAATTTTGTAGTTTCCACTATGTATAAAAACCGTACAATATTTAGATTATTTTGGAAATTTTGTAGTTTCCACTATGTATAAAAACCGTACAATATTTGGATTATTTTGGAAATTTTGTAGTTTCCACTATGTATAAAAACCGTACAATAATTGGATTATTTTGGTAAATATGTAGTTTTTTTGGAAATTATGTAGTTTCCAAAATAATCCAAATAATGTACGGTAGTATTTTGGTAAATACATACTTAGTTGTAGTATGGCTTTTATATTACACGACTGCCCAAAAAAGGAGTGTATTGTTTTAAGGGTCATGTATGTATGTATGTATGTATGTATGTATGTATGTATGTATCATGTATGTATGTATGTATGTATGTATGTATGTATGTATGTATGTATGTATGTATGTATGTATGTATGTATGTATGTATGTATGTATGTATGTATGTATGTATGTCAATTTCTTTATTCCACCATAAATTCTGAACGACTGAATAGATTTGGACATAATGGGGTATCGTTAGAATCATAACATCACTCCGAGTAATATAGGCTAATTTTTCTTTGGGAAAAAGTCGTTTTACAACCAGGGCAGTCGTGTTTTTTAATTTTTTAATTATTTACTTTTTAATATAGGCTTACAATTGACCTCAATTTCACCTGATGGAAAGTAACAATGTGGTCGAAGATGGAGTGCGCTTACGTAGAAGATGCATATTGACTCTTTTTTTAAAGGTTCCCGGTGCCAGAATTTATGAATAAGGGCAAAATATTCCGGGACATAACATTTCGAGAGAGTAAGTATTCCAAACCTAGAGAGATATTCGTATGAGAAAAGAAGAAGCAACCCGCTTGTAGGTACATCGACGACGTACTTTTGGATGAAAGCGCGTATGGTGAATGCGGTGCGGTAGAAAAATGGTGAGGGAAGAACTAGCTCGAACAGCTCCTATGCACACTTTCTGAAAAAATATATTTACAAAAAAACCAATCAAGTGACCAAGAGATCAATTTCCGTAGTCGGTTTATATTAAAAAAAAAATTCAAGGCGGATCCAAGTCATCAAATCCGATTTGTAACGTCATATTATATGACATTTATTTATTGATACACTGATACTTTATAACATTTTAAACTTACTGGGTACGTACTTTAACGTTATTAATATATATATAGCTGCTTGTGCTGATTCACTGACTGATTGATCACCTCTCCTGAACAATTTTGTATGAAAAATTTTTTTTTCATGGATGGGGTCGTATAAAAGAAAAAAATTCATTTGGAGGAAAAATACGGAGAGAGCTGATGAGTGAGGATTTCGAAGACGGGTCAAGAGCACAGCCAAGGGTATTGAAGATAGGTGGGGGGTGCTCGACCAAATGTCATTTGAAATGTCATCCAATTGGCAGATAGGTGAAAAAAAATTCAAAATGGCGAATTCAAAATGGCGGCCATTTGAATTTCGTCAATATCTCGGAAAGTATAAAAGATGGAAGAATGGTTTCTCGACAAGAAGTGATCAGGATCCGAAGGTCTATTTGATGGATAGAAAAAAAAATTCAAAATGGCGGAATTTATTTTTCCATAGAAAATGTATGGGGAATTTTGAAGTGACTAACAGTTGGTAATCATGCAAGGTTGTGATGCGGTTTTTCGGAGAGTTACTAGAGAAAAATATGGAGAGAGCTGATGATTGAGGATTTCGGAGACGGGTGAAGAGCATAGCCAGGGTATCGAAGATAGGTGGGGGGTGCTCGACCAAATGTAACTCGAAACGTAATCCAATTGGCAGTTAGCTGTAAAAAAAATCAAAATGGCGTGTTGTTCTACCTCGGAAAGTATAAAATATAAGAGAGTGATTTCTTTGCAAGACGTAATTAGAATCTCAAGGTCTACGGGACGAATGAAAAAAAAATCAATGTGGTTGAATTTATTTTTCCATGGAAAATGTGAATGCTACAATAAACAAGGCCTATGAAAAACTATGAAAAGTATGAGAAGAGATGATGTTCTACGATTTAGATGATGATTGAGGAGCACGGTCATGGATTTAAAGATAGGTAAGGGCTGTTTGATTAAAAAATACACTGAACCTCATCATGAGGTTCAGTGTATTTTTTATTCAAACAGCCCTGAACTATCTTTAAATCCATGACCGTGCTCCGAGGTAATTCTTTTAGCCCATTGCCAATCGGATTCCAATTGGCGATGGAGATGACGGTGATTCTTTTATAGGTGAGAAGACAGCCCGCGGGCCACATGGGGCCCGCGCTCCCACGCGCCCTACTAGTTACTATATATATAGCTGCTTGTGCTGACTGACTCACTGATTGATCACCTCTCCTGAACAATTTTGTATGAAAAAATTTTTTTTTACTAATCATTTCGTAAAGAGGGGAAAAAATCATTAAGAACAAAAATATGGAGTGAGCTGATGATTGAGGATTTCGAAGACGGGTGAAGAGCACGGGGAGGGTATTAAAGATAGGTGGGGGGTGCTCGACCAAATGTCATTTGAAATGTCATCCAATTGGCAGTAAGCTGAAAAAAAATTCAAAATGGCGGATTCAAAATGGCCGCCATACGAATATCGTCGATATCTCGGAAAGTATAAAAGATAGAAGAGTGGTTTCTTGACAAGAACTGATCAGGACGAAAAGGTCTATTCGATGGCTAGAAAAAAAAATCCAATATGGCGAAATTTTTCATGAAAATGATGTAAATCATGAAGTTCTTTGATGCGGTTTTTCGGAAGACTACAAGAGAAAAATATGGAATGAGGTGATGATTGAGGATTTTAAAGACCGTCAAGGAGCATGAGCAAGGTATTATAGTTAGGTAGGGACTGCTGAAACAAAAAATACTCGGAACTTCACGCAATTGGCAGTAAGCTGAAAAAAAAAACAAAATGGCGGATTCAAGATGGCCGCCGTACAAATTTCGTGTTGTTCTATCTCGGAAAGTATAAAACATAAGAGAGTGGTTTCTTAGCAAGAGGTGATCAGGATCTCAAGTTCTACGGGATACATGAATTTATCTTTCCATGGAAAATGTACATACTATGAGAAGAGACAATGATCTAGGATTTGGATGATGATTGATGAGCACTGTCATGGTTTTAAAGATAGTTAAGAGCTGTTCGAACAAAAAATACGCTGAACCTCATCCGATGAGGTTCAGCGTATTTTTTTCTTCGAACTGCCCTTAACTATCTTTAAAACCATGACAGTGCTCCTTGGTAATTTATTCAGCTCACTGCCAATCGGATTCCAATGGGCGATGGAGATGACGGCGATACCTTTATGGGCTGGACGACTGCACGCGGGCCACATGTGGCCCGCGCACACACGCGCCCTACTAGTTACTATATATATAGCTACTCGTGCTGATTGGCCACTGACTGACTGACTGACTCATTGATCACCTCTCCTGAACAATTTTGTATGAAAAAAAAATTTTTCAATGACCATTTCGTATAAAAGGAAAAAAATGATCCGGAGGAAAAATACGGAGGGAGCTGATGATTGAGGATTTCGAAGACGGATGAAGAGCACGGGGAGGGTATTGAAGATAGGTGGGGGGTGCTCGACCAAATGTCATTTGAAATGACATCCAATTGGCAGTTAGCTGAAAAAAAATTCAAAATGGCGGATTCAAGATGGCCGCCATACAAACTTCATCGGTGTCTATCTCGAAGAGTATAAAAGATGGAAGAGTGGTTTCTTGACAAGAGTCAATCAGGACCCGAAGGTCTATTCGCTGGATAGAAAAAAAAATTCAAAATGGCGGATTTTTTTTTCCATGTATAGCGGATGTTGAAGAGACTAAAAGTTGGAAGACAAATAGGGGGGAAGACGGCACGCGGGCCACATGTGGCCCGCGCCTTCACGCAACCTACTAGTTACTATATATATAGCTGCTTGTGCTGATTCATTCATTCACTCATTGATCACCTCTCCTGAACAATTTTGTATGAAAAATTTTTTTTTCATGGATAGGGTCGTATGGAAGAAAAAAATTCATTCGGAGGAAAAATACGGAGAGAGCTGATGATTGAGGATTTCGAAGATGGGTGAAGAGCACAGCCAAGGGTATTGCAGATAGGTGGGGGGTGTTCGACCAAATGTCATTTGAAATGTCATCCAACTGCCAGTGAGCTGAAAAAAAATTCAAAATGGCGGATTCAAAATGGCCGCCATACGAATTTCGCCGATATCTCGGAAAGTATAAAAGATGGAAGAATGGTTTCTTGACAAGAAGTGACCAGGACCCGAAGGTCTATTTGATGGATAGAAAAAAAAATTCAAAATGGCGGAATATATTTTTCCATAGAAAATGTATGGGGAATGTTGAAGAGACTAACAGTTGGTAATTATGCAAGGTTGTGATGCGGTTTTTCGGAGATTTACTAGAGAAAAATATGGAGAGAGCTGACGATTGAAGATTTCGGAGACGGGTGAAGAGCACAGCCAGGGTATCGAAGATAGGTGGGGGGTGCTCGACCAAATGTAACTCGAAACGTCATCCAATTGGCAGTTAGCTGAAAAAAAATTCAAAATGGCGGATTCAAGATGGCCGCCATACAAATTTCCTGTTTGCCTATCTCGGAAAGTATAAAAGATAAGAGAGTGGTTTCTTTGCAAGACGTGATTAGAAACTCAAGGTCTACGGGATGAATGAAAAAAATTCAAAGTGGTTGAATTTATTTTTCCATGGAAAATGTGAATGCTACAATAAACAAGGACTATGAAAAACTATGAAAATTATGAGAAGAGATGATGGTCTACATTTGGATGATGATTGAGGAGCACGGTCATGGATTTAAAGATAGTTAAGGGCTGTTTCAATAAAAAATACACTGAACCTCATCGGATGAGGTTCAGTGTATTTTTTTATTCAAACAGCCCTTAACTATCTTTAAATCCATGACCGTGCTCCGAGGTAATTCTTTTAGCCCACTGCCAATCGGATTCCAATTGGCGATGGAGATGACGGCGATTCTTTTATAGGAGAGAAGACAGCCCGCGGGCCACATGTGGCCCGCGCTCCCACGCGCCCTACTAGTAACTTATAATCCCCTTGATACCTAATTCTCTGTTGCGTACTTAAATGTTCTGCTTGTCAATCACTTGCTTGCTTTATTATGTTTTAATATAACACAATAATTTTAAAAGTTTTTATATATAACAGCTAACCCGTCGACAAGACAATATGCAATACAACGTATAGCCTAGGTAGGACATAGCTAATCTATGTAAAAATCTGTTACACATGTTATTTTTTATTAAGTATCTGTTAAAATATAGAAAACAGATAGAGCCGATGTCAAAGCGAGCTAAAAGCTTTTTTGTGTATTGCAAGCACGATTTACCTACTGCCTACAGGGAACGATGTGTAAGTCGGATATATGAGGTCGTTCACCTCGACCCTTGCCGAATCATTAATATTGATATATTATGAGCAGATTAGGTAAACTCAATCCGTGCAAGTTTGCCTTCTCGTTGATATGTAGTATTTACTTACTTCTTTCAGGTGTGCCAACTAGACACAAATTACAAACTATTTCGGCAATTGATTCATTCACTCCTCTCCCCTCAGTTTCAGAGATGTCAAAATGATGAAATCTGATTGGTTACTGAAAAACAGCTCAGCTCCACTCCGCTCCACTTTGGTGGAATGGAAACCGACTATTTTACTTTTTTTAACACACAATAATTAAAATATTTTGCTTTACAACAGCCCCTTGCATTTCGTTTCCATTGTGGGAATAACCCTTTACATCTTCTTATTTTAGGTTTTCCTATTTTCTAATTAGATATGTATCGTTAATTTTTTCTGAGAAATAATACGCATTCCGGGTTAAATACCGGTGAAGTTTTAATTGAAATTTGAGTAACGATCGGCTTCGGAGCATCGACTCTTTAAATATGAACTTTTTCATATAGATTTATTTTATTTAACCCGCAATTTCTTAGATGTTATCGTTAATTCTCCAACTTATTTTAGTTTGTAGTGTCGTCGTGTACTCGGCTGCCTCTTCAGTTCTCACTTCTCAGTTCTCATCTATGAAAGTGATGACTGCGAAGAAATAACATACCATAACTACATAAATAGGTACTTCATCTTGTCTTTCTTTATAGTCTAATGCTACAAATATACACGAAATATAGGTGGACAGCTGTTGTACTCTATTTTGTGTTTAACATACACAGTAATTGTGTGGTTACATATTATACCATTTATGGAACCTTCTCTGAACTTTCTCCATTTTTCCGTCATATTCGATAATATTCTTGATAATATGTCAAGTTACTGATAACAGAAAAGGATAGAACTAAGGAGGTATACATATCTAACTACGAGTTTCCACTTTCCACCTACTGTTGCACATTTTTCGGAAATGTCTCTTTGCCCCGACAAAGTTGCCTATTAGCACCGAATATATAATATTAGGTATTAGGTAGGTACGCCGCACAAGCATACTAGCATAGTGTGCCCTTTTACTAATTATTTATAAAAATAGTTTTCGTGTTTAAAGAAAACTTTGTTTGTTTCCCTTGTTTAAGCAAAGTAAGAATACTGTGTCTTTAGTCCCCTTGCGTAGATTATGCAAATGGTTAATTTTACACAGCAGTTTTTTGATCACGGGGCCAAAACTTGTTAGTGGAAATTCATGTTTGATTTGTAATTTCATACGAGTACGTTTGTTATGAAAAGTTACCATGCTCACAAGCAATTCACGGAATATGGGAAATTAATTTTGCATTGCCGAGAGTTTTAAGTTTTGACTAAAGAATAACTATTAAAAAAACGAAATTAAAGTGGATGTCGTACTACCAATAAAGTTTTACAATTTTTAAATTAATTCATTGGAATTGTACATGGTCTTTTTAGTTTTGGCAAGACGATGTGCAGCCTCTAAATTTCAGAATTAACTCCTAAATTAATGCATTTTCAAGATACAGTTCTATTTCCCTCTTATATTATAAATGTAATTAAATTAATTCGGAGACCGTGCATTTAATAAGTAAGTTAGTCTAGTAAGTAGGAAATTTAAAAATTTGATATATCGGTTATTAAAACTTATTTATTATTAAAGCTGATTTTGTCTATGTATATTAGGAAATATACTCAATTACTCGTACATAAATAATAATTAATAATTATTATCAGCGTAGAATGGAATGGTACCGAGAATGCTAGCGGCGTTTCCGCGCTCGCTGGTTATGACCTTCAGTTTTGAAATACCCACGACTTCTGGACAGTAAGCCATTCCTTCGAGAGCATTGGCTTCCTAGCTTATGGTTAAGGGGAATGGGTACCATCCGGAGCGAAAATTAAAATATTATTTAGTATTTCGCTAATAGTGTATTAATTATAGGAACGTTCATTGAATATTTTTATGCATTAACATGCTTTTAATAAAAACTCTGCTCAACAATACTCATTTACTTCATATTGGTTCCCGATAGCTTTAAATCTGGTAAACTGCACAAAATATCTTTCAGGAACCAATATGAGTTCAGTGGGAATTTTCGAGCACTTTCTATTAAAAACGTGTAGGTGCACAAATATTATGCCCGCATTCCGCAACATTCATTGCCATAAACCATGTGTAGTTAGTCTAATATTTGAGAAAAACTATTATAAAATTTGAATTTCGCGGGCTGGTAGGGCCGAAACACCTTAAGGACCGTGGAACTTAGCCATATAGAACTATATATCCATACTTCTTTATATTGTATCTAATACCTACACACAGTACTTTTCATTATACTTACCAGTCCAATAACGGAAGCATTAGCTCTAGTTACTCGTATCATATGAAATAGGTATGTATCATCAAATATTATATAATCTGTCCGCAGGACTAACAAAACTAACTAGGGAACTTTTTTTTTATTTTTATTGAGTAAGTAGAGTTAAATGTATCACAATAATAACATTCCATCGTCGAGTAATTAAAACAAATAATAATATTATGTTAATGAATGTAAGTCAAGGCGAGTGAGATTCACATACTAAGTAAGTATAATATATTTTAATTTGGTGGCAAAAACTTTTGTTATTGTTTTTTATATGAGATCAAATGCAATAGGTTTTTTTTAACATTTATAACCGTTTGCTTTTCTAATATCTAAAATAGCGAGGTCAGGGTGGAATACGGATATGAAAAACTTACCTTGTTTGAGGAAAACCCTTCAGTTTTTTTTCGAAATACCCGTTGTTCAATTTGATTGAATAGGTTGGAATGAGTTTATAAAATAAAAAAAAACCTATTAATTCATCCTATTGAATTTTGTTACATTACTTTTGCAAATTTATTGAATTAAAAATAAAATATAAAAAATATATATAAACAATACAAATAAACAATAAAATACATATAAACAAAACAAAAAATTGTACTTTGTACGAGTATTTTACTAAATTAGAAGTTCTATAATTTGGCGCCGATTATTAATAAAAATAACGTTATTTTAACGAAAAAATATATTAATCCTTAATTCTATGCCTACCTCATTTTTTCCCTGGTACCGTAAGTGGTATTCGTAAGGACTAAAATAAAATGTAGGCACTAGGTACGCGGCCATCCTTTTGATCCTTACAAAATAATAATTTGTGGTTGTCATCCAACCAAACCACACGAAAGGTTTTCCACTCATTTTCCTCAAATCTAGCTCACGGATATATTCCTTTCCTTATTATGATAAATAATTCGATAAAGGCAATAAATACCAATCAATCACAATCAACCTAGTCAGAGTAGGTATATTAAATTGAATGCGATATTCATAAAATTATTCAGATGTTGTTTCGAAGGGTTTTTATGCCTCCTTTATTTGGGTATAATTATTATAAAATTCAGTATCATTACCGTATGTCCATAATTTCATAAGTAGGTACTCTGGCCTTTGGTGTTTTCCTTTCACCTATAAAACTCCTCCTATGACTAACTAACCTATGACGACCTCCGTGGTTGAGTGGTTAGCGTGCCGGTTTCAAGGCGCCGCCATCTCTGAGGTTCCGGGTTCGATCCCCGGCCGGGGCAATGTAGAAAAATACACTTTCTACATTGTCTCGGGTCTGGGTGTTATGGTACCTTCGTTGTTTCTGATTTCCTTAACACAAGTGCATAAGCTACTTACTAAGGGATCGGAACAATGTATGTGATGTTGTCTACTATACATTTATTTATTTATTTAACTTCGGACTTTTACACATATGTGATGGTAAAGTAGCACTATCCCCTTTTCGTATTCTTTTTCCTTAACCTTACTATACCTACTATGAAGCATATATTTATAAAAGGTCGTCGCTCACGCTCCGCTATGAAGCTAGAATCAAATAAGTCTGTGTCCATTGTTTCTCCGTATTTTTCTAATCTGCAGGTTACCAGGTTAATCGCTACTTAGCAATAAGGCCGCCTGTTGTATTAATTACTTTATATTCCTTATAAGTTGTATTGTGTTTTGTACTGTACAAATAAAGTGTTAATAAATAAATAATAAGTTCTTTGTTGAGAACTTGTTCGAGCAACGTTGTATGTCCGTGCATATTTCCATTCCCGTAGGAATTTTGCAAAATCTTTCCTTGACGTGAATTTCTATGCCCAGCTTATATTATGAATGATCTGGGTGTAAATGAATCAGAGTCAGAATGACTCTAGGTATGCATAAATATCTTATTCTTGAATAGATACCTACGTAATCAGTCCCAATTATGAAAAACGTCCCTTTGTACAGCAAAACTGGAAACCTTTTTAAATAAAGTAATTATGAACAATCTGTGGTACTTGTAACACTCAAATCCATGAATTTCAAAGGCATCAGCTAGAATTTTATAAAATGTGGTTGGCCATTAGCCATTACCTAAGTACTCCTTTGGAAATAACTTAAGAGCTCTTTCTTTAGCTGCCTCTCCACATGAGGTTGCGACGAAGCGAAGCGTGAGGAAAAATCAACCTTACCAAAAGCCTTGCTAACTAAGGACCTTTGTCTGCTGCGTCGTGACCGTCAACGAGATGATTAATTGTGGGTGAGATAAAGATGACGTGCCGGGCACGCAGTGGACACACGGCTCTCGTACCTAAATAAATGTTCACAATTTTGACGTTTGGGGCCAGGAATTAGGATGTGCGCGTAGAGATTTCTTTTATCTACTTTTGTCGTTTTCTCTCCTTTTTCTAATCCATTGAGAGAGAAAGAGATATACTTACAGAAGTAAACAAAATTATATTTAGGTACGTGTGCATGCTGCATAGGTGTGAGGTCTGTGATGGAGTGGTGATAGACATACAGCCAAAATAGATATTACAGTCTGACAAGGCTCTTTTGGCATTTGAATGACATTGTCAGGAGGGCGTTGTTACAGAACAAAGGCAGCCAGAAAATAAAATCTCCTCAACTTCAACTTTTTTTTATTTTAGTTAAAATTATGCAAAAACAACACAACATACAGTAGCGATACACCGACAGAGCGACGCATCACATAATAGCGGCGTTAGTTCTAATTTTGGCCACGCCCCAAAATAGCCTTGTCGCATTTTATATTGGGTATAGTTGTGCAACAGTCTTTTTGGATTGTACCCGAACTTTATACCTAATTCGTAGTTCTAGACTCTTCTTGCTATCAATGATTGCATATTAATTTACTCGTAATTACAACGAAGTATGCAACTATGCATAGTAATTACTAATTATACGTGCAGTTTGCGATTTCTCACGGGGTATTTGACAGGATATCCTAGTATCAATGATTTTGTGTTTTCTGCGTAAACGATACTTTTATTTTCCTAATTAAATAGAGTGTAATTTCCGTTCTGTAGTCCGATCATTTGACAAACAACGTTAGGCAATTTTTTTTGCCTACCGTGAATGCCAGACGCCTAGGGGAAACGGAGGGGATTTGTGTGGCTTGCACCCACTAAAAGCTGTGCTTGGTAACGACGGACCACGTTTTAGTACGGGATGCACTTGCGTATTCATGGCGCTCCCGTTAGCCTCGACCCGCCACTAGAGCGGCGGGTCCCGACGCTGCCGACCTCCTGGGAGGCGCCTCCAGATTATTGGCCATTCCATTCATATTGTGTGAAAATAATATATAAACAGTACTGCAGCATTACTGCTTTAAGAGACGGTGGTACGGCCTCAGGTCGCGCCACCTCCTCGGCCTGTCGGGCTTTCGATGTATTTTGGGTGGCAGACGCCATAGCCATAGTCAGAGTCCCTTACATCTGTCACCCGCATGCCGGCAATGGTCACTAGAAAACGGTATACGCACTCCAGTAACCGGGCAGTGGTCGCTTGAGGAAATATACACACTCCAGCAATGGACGCCGTAAAATCCCGACGGGCGTTCCCGCCCACTTCGATGATTTTCTTCACGAAGTTGTCTTCCGTGTAAAGCTCCGAAGGGACTTATGAGCGTTGCCATCACCGCCTGTATTTTTTTAGTGAGGTTTTCGTCTTCCTCCGGTGTAGGTGTAAACTATTCGACACTCTGCTCTCTGCTGGGGCTAAAAGGGGCACCCGAAGAAACGTATCCTATCCACCACCATACCAAGCTTTTAGCCATAGGTTATTGACCGATGTTATCAGGGAGCACAACGGGATGTTATCAAAGTGGTACTCGGGCACTCCTGGAGGTTGCTGGGCCAGCCCCCATTTTTAACCGACTTCAAAAAAAGGAGGAGGTTCTCAATTCGTCGGAATCTTTTTTTTATACAAACTATACTAAATGAAGAGGATGAAATTAAAAATTATATTTACTTTTTTTGATATATTATTTTTATCAAAACATTAATGAGAAGTCATAATTTCAGAAACACATTTTATATATAAGTAGTCTGGATTTAAAATTAAATTACTCACAAAGAAAAATAACAGATTAAAAACTAAGTTATAAATTTAAAACCTCATCGATTCCATCGCAACGAGGCATGGTACCCAAGATACTGGCAGCATTGCCTCTTTGGATGGCCAAACTAATCCGTTGGCCAAGGTAGCTGCCAGCTCTTGGATCCCCGGTAGACTCGATAACTCTCTTTGAAATTTCTTCAAAAAGAGCTCGAGCCCCCGGGCCCCACGGCCCCAGAGTCTCCACACCAAAAGGCGCAAATATGAAAATCTTGTCAAGAGATTCATATTTGCGTCCCTTGGCCCGTTCGGCACTAGTAGCCGCAGCCCCCGCCATAGAGGAGGCCGCCTCAATGTGGGACGCAGCCAGGGTGTCAGCACAAGTTGCGTCCCAAACAAGCGACCTCCCTAAACGCCAGGGAACAAGCGTCATCCCATCGGGTCTCTTGCCATCACCACGCGCCAGACCAGTTGGTTCTAATACAGCTGGCACGTGGGCGGTAGCAAGAGACCTCCGGATGATGTCGTTAAGGGCACTATGGCGGTGGAAGCGACCGGCACTTTTGGGACAGGAGAGACCATGGTGACCGTAGGAATCAACGCTCTCGCCGCAATGGCATCGATGAGGTTGAATGATGCTTGCGCCTAGCCTTAGACCAATTAAAACTGTTAATGTGGTATGGTCTATTAATGTTCCCAGGTTGGCAGCAGGGAGAGCATGGAGCCAGTAGCCGGACTCTTTCGCAGAGACAGCGAGAAGGCGAGCTCTGTCTTTTTTTGAACTCGCTTGTGCTAATAAGGAGTCAAAAGTTTTTCTGCAGAGGATGTCGTCCCACTGTCTCTGAGAAAGAGGAGAAATCGGCAGCAGATTTGGACTTATCACAGACCATTCGTTCCTTGCCTCTGCCAAGCACGACACCTCGATGGATCCCAAGCAGGGAGAAATAATTTTTCCAAAAAGAGAATGTGTGCTGTAGACAGAGGAAAGGAAAGAAGGTAGTGAAACACTAGAAATTTTTCGGATTCCCAGGCCTCCATACCTAATTGGAAGAGAAGCCTGATTCCATGCCTGGATACTTAGGGGACAATTTAGAATATTAGTAAGAACATCTTTAACAAGGATGTCTAAATTTTCTAATAATGTGTTAAATTTCCAAAGTGGAGAACATCTCATAAAATAGGTAAATTTAGGTACAAATAAACAGGATCGAATAATGGTAAGAGCCATGTGAGAATTAATTTCGAATAGACGATGGGAAGACCTATTGAATTTTGAAATTGTGTCGTCAATAAACCGAGGAATCGAAGCCTCTAATACGGGAGCACCTAGTAGGCGAAGCGACTCATCATTCAGAATTCTAATTCCAGGTGCCAAGTTATTAAATTTATCTATTATGCAAAGTTTATTTTCGATGGAGTACGAATCTGGAATAAATATTTCACATTTTTCGAAATTTAATTCCAAACCTACATTTTTAAATTTTGAGATAATATTTTTTAAATCTTCAAAGACTGTGTTTACTTCGCCACCAAAAGTCCCATCGTCTAAGTACCAAACGTTAAATTTTGAATTTAGTTCAGAAATAATAGGATGGATGGCCAAACTAAAAATAGCTGGTCCGAGTGGGTCTCCCTGCTGGCAGCCGACAGCGGAGTCTAGAACATGGTTCTTGTATAATAATTTAGTTGAATGCCGGTAGCACTGTGCCAGATATGGGAACATATATATGTAATGAAATGAGTGACATTTCATTCATTTGAATTTGCCGCGCTTCGCGTATCAGCTGTCGCGTATCTATGATATTGATCTGTGTCGATGATAAAAAATGGCGAGGGACGCTGAAATTGTTGTGTGCATTTTTGTCGTAATAAAAACTCATAGAAAGAATGTGATTGAGGACTCGAGATATAGTGAACTTTAAATGTCGTTTCTTTGTTATTTCAGGTTTAACATTATTATATTTTATTTTAGGAGGTATATAACGCTAGTTACTCGGCAATTACTTACGACGTACATTACAATAATACGACTTAATTGTTTTTAAAGGTTTTTTATGAGCATTTATATTATTTCTTATAACATTTTACGTCTGGGTTAATCATCATTAAATAACGTTATATTACGCACTTCACATGCTTAATTCATATATTTTTAATACTCTCATACTCGGCATATTAAAAATGTATAAAAACTGAAACCTGATTTTACAAAATTATTTTGCTGTAGCCCGTAACATCAGACGAATTAGTATCAAACCTTTAATACCTATAATAGTAATTAATATAATATATATATAATACCTATAATATATATAAGACATTGAGGATCTCCAAAATTAAACACAAATTGTTTCCCTGAAATAACAAAGTTTTGTTTTATTACAAGTTTTGTTTTATTTTACAATTATCTAGTTATTATCAAGTTACGACAATTACACTTCTATCTCACCTGAAATAACAAAGAAACGACATTTAAAGTTCACTATATCTCGAGTCCTCAATCACATTCTTTCTATGAGTTTTTATTACGACAAAAATGCACACAACAATTTCAGCGTCCCTCGCCATTTTTTATCATCGACACAGATCAATATCATAGATACGCGACAGCTGATACGCGAAGCGCGGCAAATTCAAATGAATGAAATGTCACTCATTTCATTACATATATATACCTATAATAATTTTCAAAAACTTTTAATATCTTATACCTTTGAAGTCGGTGCCAAACCAAATGAAAAATGCTCCGCGTGTGACAACAAGTTTGCAAATTATCCGAACTAAACTAAAATTTTGGTTTGACAGTTCAGCCCGTGGACTTTCTAAGAAAACGTATTCATCTTCATCGTAATCATTCATAAATTAAATGAAATCACGGGAAAAACCTAGTTATAGTAGGTACCACCTACTCGTAACTCTGTAATTAAATAACGAGGGAAATAAAAAGAATTATACTTTATAATCTGCTAATGTGTTATGCACTGATAATATAAGTAATAGGTAGATAATATTAAGTGAGTACATACGTAGGTATGTGAAGTGATCATATCTAGGTAATTCTCGGCCGTGGGAGTTTCACAATCTTTACGATTTTGGCCACTGTACGAGTGCTTAAACAATATGGCATAAATGCTAATTAATTACCTATTAATTAAGGTTTTTTACGTATGAATGAGAATCATAAAACTCTACACCACCAATTCATGATTATATGTAAATATTTAGAATCCTAATATAAATTATAGACGCTTTATATTTTTTGTTGTAGGTTGACAGTTGATTATATAATTACAAGTAAACGGAATTCATAGCAAAACTAAATTTACGTGTAATTGCTCTCAGTAACAATCAATTACGAAACCATTGATAAAAATATATAGGTAGGTTTATTATTTAATTTTGTTCAATATAATGTTAATCATATTGATTTCACAATCAAAACAGTACATAAATAAAAATCGTACGTTATATATTATAGGTATATATATATTATATGAGCCGTTATTTACAATGAAACCACTGCACCTCTAGCTATATGACATACAAACCTATATTGCGATTCTATAAAAAATTGGAAATGAAAAATTTGGAAATTAAAAAAAATATACGTATGAAAATGATCGCTGAATTGATCCCTTGGCTTCCGCGCATTCTTGCTAAAACTATTTTTTTTTTCAATTTCGACCCATTTCCACCTTTTTATCGGATCGCAATTATGTCATATGACTAGAGTTTCGGTACTAACAGGTACATGTACACTAGTAGACATTTTTTTCATGATGCTTATACTAACATGAAGAATTCCTCCATTAATAAATAATTTTCGTAATTGCTCTCTCGATTCCAATTTCAAATCAAATCAAACAGACACAAATAATACTTCGAGGAAATAATATAATATTTCTAGTTCCTACCTATTTAGAAGCTTCGCTTAAAATGCTCCCTTATTTAGATGTTTCAAAGTAGCCCGATACAAGACCAGTCAGTACCTACGTGTATTTTTAAGGCATGCTTTTATCGCAATTTAAAGGTGCTTTTATGTCGTCAAGCTCACGATGTGACATCGAGATCCGAGACAATGCAACAGAGAAACAATCACGCGTAAAAGTACCTCAAAGAATTACTTGAATCTTGCAACACGCGCGTTTATATCATTAGCACACTTTATTTATCTCAGATTACCGCCCCAGTATTTGCTAATCGTATGGTACCTAAATGCTTTATAGTTTATACACATCTAGTCGAATATATATTGCGGTTTACAGTTTTTACAAGTTAATACTTGACTGCGAATATCACTTGAGTAATGATGCAGCCGAAGATGTTCTCGCACTAACTTGGAAAGGGTAAGTAGACTCATCCCTAACGGTTTATACACAGCATCGCGCCGGAACGCTAAATCGCTTGGCCGTGCGTTTTTGCTAGTAGAGTGGTAACAAGCCACGGCCAAAGCTACACCAGGCTAAAAAGTTTATGTATGCAGAAACACAGGTGCTATCTCCATCTCATGCTCTCATAACCCAAAGGGTAGTTCGACACAAATAAAGAGGCATCGGCATGGGATCGGGGCTCGGGGGCAGGACTAAAGACTAAAGCCTCGGTCTCACGATCATAACGCAGTACGCTGCGGTTTGCGTGACGTTTTTCATATGATTTGTCAAAGATTTAAATCGCTATATGAGCCCTAAAGTTCCAAAAACGTCCACGTTTTTGTCTTGTGTGCGACTTGTATTATTTATCTCATATACACTTAAACGAAAATATCTGGTTGACCGAGCTTCGCTCGGTAGTTTAACTACTGGATAATAGATGGCAGCAGAAATGCTTCGCTCGGTAGTTTAACTACTGGCTAATAGATGGCAGCAGAAGTCATATTTTATTTTATTTTTTTTGGTAAATTCGACATTTTCTAAAAATGAATCCTAGCTAGATCGATTTATCGCCCCCAAAACCCCCTGTATACTAAATTTCATGAAAATCGTTGAAGCCGTTGCCGAGATCCAGATTATATAGAAATATATATACAAGAATTGCTCGTTTAAAGGTATAGGATTTGCACTTGCGTTCTCTGTCACACAATCGCACACTACAGCATGCTGAAAGCACTGACTCAGAATATTTGTGGACGTTTTCGATGTGCGCAACATGAGCTTAGGGCTGATCTAGTGATTTAAATTTTTGCGATTTGTGTCCGACACCGCATCCCACGTACCGCAGCGTCGTGCGTTATGATCGCGAGACCAAAGCTCTAAAAATGTGCTCTCAACAATACAAAAGAGCTAATACCAGCTAGTCACATAGTAGTTAGTTGTCTGATGTCTCTGTGCTTTGTCATAACTCATAACCTATACTCTATCAATAGCAAAAGGAATGGTTAGTAGGGACCGTGCATATTGTATTGTGATGCTGTCGCAAACTGGAGCACGCAGATAAGTTGTCAACTGCATCTGTCCATAACAGGCGAGATGTGTTTATTGATAGAGCTTGTTGGCTGACATGACTTATGATTTCCGATCATTGAAAGTCCGACCTCCACCGAGGTACAGAGATAATTTTATGCTGTAAATACTGGTATACTTGTGGATTTTTTACATTATTCGATTCATACCACAAAAACTTAAGCTTTTTCTTCTTAAATCTACTCAAGTCATATGGAAAGAAGTACCTAAAAGAAGTAAAAGCTGTGTGATATTTATGTAACATTTATTTAAGTGTAATTTTTCTGATGATCCATCATCCATAAAGATGATATTGCATCATTTAATATTTAAGAGTGTCTTCCGAAATATTTTCAATTTCCCAATTATTTTAATTTCCCATTCAATGTCTTAGATACTCAGAAACAAAGAATTATGGCATTATACTTAACCAGTTAATTCCTACTGTTTATTAAATCTCTATACCTAAAACTATTTTATCATGAAAATATCACAGGTACTTAAGTATCTATCTGAACGAAAAAATAGAGTTCTATTTTCTCAAAAGCATTATTGTACTAATTTATGATAAATTGCCAGTAATAATCAGTACCTATTCAATAAACTCTAATACAGACCGATGGCAGCTACTCGTATAACGAATGATATTATTTCTGTGGAGTTGATACCTTATCTTGAGTCCGCTGAATAACACTGTTGTTTCACACTGTTTCTGTTTTTATTTTTGCTATTCTTTTTATTTGTAGTATAGGTATTATAATATCCTAGCAGTAGGATCTCAGTAATTTAATCACATTTTTGTGGCCTTTGTTTTAGAAATAAGTGTGTGCATATTTTTTAGATTCATTCTGTTTTTTTTTCATAATTTTTTTTTATAAACTGGCGACATTTTTTGGATTACTAGTTTATGGTATCAGGTACCGGGAACTTTCGAATATTCTTTACGACATAAACATTCATACTGTGTCTAAAGATACGGGTGCTGAAACAATAAATTATTCCATTTAAGGTACATTAGGTATGCAATGAGTAGGTGTTAGCTAGTTAGCCCTAAAGTGCGACTGTTCGATGCAGGATTCCTTTGTAGAAACAATGAAAGTACATTTGGTGAATTTATGGAGTTGTGAAATACACGATCAAACTGATTCATTCATGAGGAATTCGTTTATGTGCTTTAGCTATTCTATGACTGGAGATACTTCGCTGTTAGGTAAATAACATTATGTACTAGTTAAATTATTATTCTTATTTCACTTATAGGCATTTGTTTCATAACATAACGTTACAGAGGCTAGAAAAATTTTTATATAACCCGCTATACGAAAGCACAAAAGTTATATAACCGGCGTAGATGGAAATTTTTCCCGACCAACTCCGGTATCCTGGTGTGAAATGGGGTAAATTCAAAAAAAAAAATTTATTCTTTCATATAGGCCCAACTTATAGGCACCTGTGAAATGTCGGACTCTACCGCCTCGTTCGGAAAGTTGCACTGCACCGCGAAGGGCAAGAAACTTGGCACTTGCTTTTTTTTTAAATAATTACAATTTTGTTTTAAACAATATATCACATAATAATAAGCATCTTGTGTTTAATATTTTAATACAATGTATAGAAATAAGCAGTCGTGATAATCGAGCCAAATTTTAATTGTTTTTGCAATACCAAAACTCATAATTAGTATTATTAGTCGGCAACCGTAAAGTATTTGAGAACAAATTAACTATAATAGGTAACTATATAATATGCAATACCCGCAATGGCGACCACTGACTGACTGATATTGACCATGATCGCATTGGTTCCTGCACATGATATTAATACCTTTATTAACATTAACATAATGTGAAGGAACCAAGGCGCTAAGCAACAATAACATTACTCACACCTATTTATCTAACTAACGTTCGGTTTCGTTTGGACCGGTCAGCATTATAATACTCAGCCTGGTCTTATTTTCTAGATCAAGGCGAGCCGCGGCCGACCAGTCTCCGCACCGATACTTACACAGTATCCGCAAATCGCAAACACCTTGTGTTCTTATAAATTATCTGATATATTTCTCTCTCGCTTATTTTAATATTGTTTTTGTTCCTAAAATAAAAATATCCGGCCAAGTGCGAGGCGGGCTCGCACACGAAGGGTTCCATAGGTACCATTATTATTTAACGTAGCGAGATGATGAAGCAACAGCCCATTTACCTACTTCTACTATTAATATAAGTTTACAAGTAGAGTAATATTGGGTCTACTGGATCAACGAGCAAAAAACACGCTTGTTGTGTAACCCCCTTTAACCTTCATTTTATTCTATTTTGTAGTACTTAGGTATTTGTTGTTACCTATATAGCGGCAACGGAAATGCATTAGGTATCTGCGAAAATTTCAAGTGTGGAGTAACTATCACGGTTCAAGAGACTGGCTGGTGACAGACAGACGGACGAAGTTCCAGTAACAAGGTCCTGTTTTTAACTCTTTAGGTACGAAACCCTAAAAAAACAAGTTTACAAGTAAGTATTAAACTTGAGTCCACCACCCACAGATTTTACCACCACCGATCGTGGAGCTTTGAGGGACCAAGCCAACGGAGGTCGGAGCTCATGAGAGAGGAATCTCCTCACAATACGTGCCGTCTTCAGCACCACTGCCTTCTTGCGAACTTTGATTCAACAGCCCGAGCAAAAGACTTTCTTCGCTATAAGACTATCTGAAACGACTATCGGGACATAATGGTGGAGTCTATTTTCCACATGGCGGTATAATCTCACGAGCAAGGTCTATGTACCTCCTTTGATATTTTTTACTTGTATGCTTTCACGAGATTCTCATATTATGTGGAATGGTGATATCAACAATATACCGATCGGTCGACTAGTAATATGTCAGGTCTATTTGCAACAATATAGGTTTACAGTTTAACTGATATAATTATTCGCTATTCGTTAAGGCTGCCTTTTTACCCACGACGGAACGGAGTACGGGTATATGCGTTTAGGGTGAGAGACCGTTTGTACATTCGTTTGTTGATGAAATTTTTTGTTTGTTTATATGTTAAATTGTTCACAGAAAACGAATATCCATTAAAAAAAATGTTTGTTTGTTTGTTTGTTTGTGCACATCCAATATTCCCATTTATTTCCAAAACGGCTGTACCGATTTAGATTCAGTTTTCTGTATAATGTTTAGTATTCATTGGCGATGGTTCGTACATAGCTGTTACGAACATCGATCACCAGGGGGCGCCATAAAAAACATTTATAATACAAACGAATGTTCCCACATATTTCAAAAACGGCTTAACCGATTCAATACCTACAGTTTTTAATAAAATATTAGTGACTTATTGGCGATGGTTCGTATATAGTAGTTACGAACATCGCTCACCAGGGGGCGCCATAAATACATTTAGAATGCAAACGTATGTTCCCAATTTGTTCTGTTGAATACCTACTCGCACTTGAGGTTTCAATAAAAAGCGGAATTAAATTAATTTAAGCTTTTGGAATAAAAACGACTGAATCGATTTGGATACATTAATAGATAGTTGTAGCGGAAATCAATCACCACGGGGCGCGATAATAAATATTAATATTGCAAACGGATGTTTCCAATCATTTGTAAAAGACAGAACCGATTTGGATATTTTCTGTACCTACAATATGAGTGAATTATTGGTAATGGTTCGTAGGTAGTTGTTACGGTGATTGCATAGCAGGGGGCGCCACAATAAACGTTTCTTTATCATTTGGTAGCGAGATTTTCTAATGTGTCTGGTAATGTTTCTAGTAAACTCCTAGTGTTAGAGATTGTTTGATATGTTCTAACTAGGCTCACACATTATATTTGGTGACGAGGATATTATATCTGATGATGCAACTTGGGATTGAGTGTTACTCAACAATCGTAACTATTAAAATACTTCGAGCTTAGATCTATTTGGTTTCGTTTAACTATTCTAACTCATTTGATCTGATGAAAAGGGTCGATGATGCCTTCCGACGCTGCATAGAGGAGATAGTGGCTAGTTTAAAAATTAATTTTTATTTTGTAATAATATAATAGGTATAATAATTGAAAAAGTATAAAACAAGTGGAAAATTAAAAAAATTTTAAACACCCACGACTCTTATAGACTTGAAATTGAAAAAGGATTAAATAATATTTTTAAAACTCCCCGACTAAAGGAAAGTATGAACTAAGAACCTATCAGTATAATTACAAATCCAAGAAAATCCGTCGGAGCTGCCCTTGCCATTTCTGTATCCAATACCAATTAATGCAGTTAGTACCTATAGGTAAGCTTACCGGTAGCTTATTATAAGAAGTATCGAGAAATTGAATTAGTTTCCAAATGAATAAAGTAAATACACACACTGGTAAACAGCAACATCTTGCACCATCTACACCGGCACAGGCAGAACGTAGCAGCTCCGGCGGATTTTCTTGGATTTGTAATTATACTGATAGGTTCTTAGTTCATACTTTCCTTTAGTCGGGGAGTTTTAAAAATATTATTTAATCCTTTTTCAATTTCAAGTCTATAAGAGTCGTGGGTGTTTAAAATTTTTTTAATTTTCCACTTGTGTCCTTGAAGTATTAAACCCAGTCCTTTACTCCTTGGAATGGTGTATTTTAAAAATTGTTTCACTACTGTGTTATTACCACGCCTAGCATAAATCAATATTTTTGCTCCCATTTGAAACTATAATTATAAAAGCGTGTTTTGTGGTACTTACGTGTTGGTACTATTTATAGTAGTATATAATCAGACAACTTATAAAACCTATCCCTACTAACTAATATTATGAAAACTGATGAATTAATATGATTGTAAGTTTGTTTGTTAAGCTTTCACGCCTCAACCACTGAACCAATTTTGATGAAATTTCACACAGAGATAGGCTGGGGCATGGGAAAGGACTAAGGGCCCGTGGGATATTTAAAAACCCGAAAAAAAATTCTACTGTACCTACCTACTCGTAATTTATGGGCTATGAGTAGATTGTGTTAGCAAACTTCCTTGAAAGGTAGGAATAAAAGTCGGAATAGGGAATGAGAACAGGAACAGGAAATTCACATTTCAATCGGAATTTGTAAAAAACCGAACTTAACGCGGGCAGAGCCGCGGGCAAAAGCTCGTATCTAGTTAACGTCCAAAAAACCTAGGCAAAAACATGAAACTTTTATCGTTTTTCTCACATGATAATGGAATGAAAACCAACCATTATACACCTTTTATTCCAATTCTTGTGAAAACACAAAGTTTAGTGTATTTAGACCAACTTATAGACACATCACACAACGGGTGAAAGAAAATAGTAACTATTGTGGGCGTACATGTTATAAGCTTTTGTAAGCTTTTTAATGCTTCTAATATATTTTTCGGGGCAAGTAGGTGTGTGAGTTCTATTAAAAGAAAACCTATGAATCTTTATAATATGGAGGTAATACGGAGGTTATCGCCGGATTTTTTTTAGTTTTCATGGCTAGAAACCGAGAAACGAGAAAACGAGAAACGAGAAAGGTAGTTTACGCAGCAGGGTCACTCAGTTAATCATAGTCGATATCGGTTCATATTGAAACTCCTTTTATGGAGACAGTAAATGAGAATATAAGTATGATATGACTCAATGCAATCACACAGGATATCCTTTAATTATTAAGGATTATTTTTTTTACTGTTTTAACTGCGTTTTTTACCTTTGTACTTATAAAAGAAACCGCAAATCTATACAAAAGCAGAGTTCCTGAACCTCCGTTTAGATAAATATTTCTATAGCATGTATGTTGTCCTTTTTAGCAGTTCAAATATGTAATTTTTTAAAAAGGAAAAATATGAAAAATGTTTGTCACAAAAATGGGAAATGCTTTCCAAAAAACCAACATCAAATGCCACTACAAAGAGTGAAATAATTTTTAATGTAGGTACACCAATTCGAAGTCGGGCGATTGTCTATAGCTTCGTCGTTTTTTCGCACATCAAGTAAGTAATTAGGACTATTAGTGATTGTACGAAACATTGCCCGACTTCGAATTTCATATCGGTCCACGCGTCTTCGAGTAATCGGTGAACATAAAAAAATAAAGATTCCGACGAATTGAGAACCTCCTCCATTTTTTGAAGTCGGTTAAAAACCATTGATAATTTGCTTGGTTAAAATGGAGCTTTGGGAGAGACAAACAATTAAACAGACAATCCTCTTGTAGACTTTGATCCTGATTTTAATCTGATTTTGAAACTTGGGCGTCGAAAGTTTGTTTATTTTATAGATGAACAGACATGGTGGTCTGCGTCAATTTTGTGATATTTATTAGTATCATAATATTATTTATTAGATTAATGGAACTAATAGATCATGTTTAATTAAGTGGAGTGAAGGAAGTGGGCCGGTCAGTGCTTGGGCGAGGTTTTTATACAATGTTTTTTGCAGCGTACAGCCTTGACTCGTTGTCCGGTCGCATTCACTCGCGGAAATGGTTACATATTATTATTATTATAAATAATAAATTAAGTATTGGTATTGTGCGTATTTAGTTGTTTTTTTGTCGTTTGGCAAGCTATTTTTAGGTTCAGCTCGAATTGTTATTGTGGTAACTTTGCACTGAAACCGCGAGAGTCGACTCAGATTTAGGTAGGCATATTAATTCTGTAATCCAGAAAGTTTAATTTCATGAGTATGATAGCAAAGACTTAAAATAAATAATAAATAAATAAATGTTTATTGTGGCAACCAGATTACATAAAGTAACTTAAAGACAACTTAATATGTACGGATGGTCTCTGCTGCCTACTTTAGGTGACCCTGTGCTATAGGCATCAGCGACCTTCCCTCCTTTACAGAAATGGACTTAAAATTACAACATAAAATCAAGGATTCCAGATTTAGCCACTAAAAGCAAAAATTAGATACACGAGTGTGTGTGTGAGTGTGTGTGTGTGTGTGTGTGTGTGTGCACGTATGTGTGTTGTGTGTGTTGCGTGTAAGTGTGTGTTATATAAAGAAGGATGAGAGTTAACGAATGAGCTTACTACTCAATTTAACTGTTTTATTAAGTTTTCTGTTTCAATATAGCTTAAGTTTTGTAAGTAATTTGTAACAGCTTTTTTTGCAATTAAATGAGTTCATGTCGTGCATGGAAAGCTTTTTATTTAATTTATTATATATAGTTTTTCCTAAATAGCAATTAAATTTCTGGGCATATAGTGTTCGAAAACATGGCGTGTTAAATATTCTAAAATTGCGTCGTTTATTTTGACGATCATGGATAAGAAAGAAGAAAGAAAAAAGTTCATCTGACATTTGAATTGTTGATGATAAGATAAGAATATCTGGGTGACCGAGCTTCGCTCGGTAGTTTAACTACTGGTTAATAGATGGCAGCAGAAGTCATACTTTTATTATTTTTTTTGGTAAATTCGACATTTTCTAAAAAATGAATCCTAGCTAGATCGATTTATCGCCCCCAAAACCCCCTCTATACTAAATTTCATGAAAATCGTTGGAGCCGTTGCCGAGATCCAGATTATATAGAAATATATATATATACAAGAATTGCTCGTTTAAAGGTATAGGATAAGATAAGATAATAATATAAGCAGCTATGACGTTTGCTGACAAAAATCCCTATAGATATGGCCCATTAAGATCTATAGAACGTTGGCGAATGTTTACATCGACCAGGAGGCAAGGTGTCTTGACTGAAAACCTACCTAACGTTTGTATTCCGTCTTCTACTTCTGTCCCTTCTTGTTAATAAGTGTAATTAGAAACCGTAATAATTAAATTACCGCATCGAGCCGGAACGCTATGCTTGGCGGCGCGTCTTTGCTGGTCCAGCAACAACCGAAGTTCACCAGACCACATGAGCCATTCTTATTAAGAGAAGTGATAAATTATTTTTATATGTATAGGTACATAATTATACCTATTGTGAGCAATAAATTAATATTGCAGATAAAGGCATTCTTGACTAGGTTTTAATTTAATCTAGTAATTAATGAAGGCTATCTATTTATAATGGGGTCTTACACTACTTTTGAATTTGATAAAAAATATTACTTTATTATAAACTAGGATAAAAATAATAACGTGCAGTGAAAGAAATATTAAAATCCAACGAAGATTTACAAAGTTACAGGCGTTTAAACTTTGGAGTGGGGGGATCTTCTATCCCTTTCTCGCAAAACGAAAATTTGTATGAAGCCGCACGAAGCTACTATGGCATTGGTACGGTGTGACGTCACAATGTCATGTTGCTATCTCTGTCTAATCACAAATCTTTAAATGCTTATAACTTTTTTGTTATTTGATCGATTTAATTAGTTCTTTCAGTGCACGTCATTATTTTAATTCTACTTTATAATAAAGTAATAAAAAAATTGGAGTCAAATACCCTATTGTGGCAATTGCCTACCTTCGAGCTAAGCATTTTGTTTGCTACATTGGTACCAAACGATCACAGATAATATTTTCTTATCTTTATACTTATCACAAGTTTAATTAACACCATTTTAAATAATAAAGTTGAGATTTTTATTTGCAGTGACATGTTGTTTAATAATGATCAAAATACAAACGATACGATAAAATTTTACAGTTCGATAAATTTTAGAGTACGATAAAATTTTGCTATAAGTTGGAAATGATTATATTAAGTAAGTTTGCTGACTGAGCAAACGTTGTGTTGCTGTTAAGGGATATAAAAAATAGCTTACGTCCTACACTCAGACTTACCGAACATAACAGAAAAATTTAACAATCCCAGCAAAAACATTTTCATGTAAAATGTTGCCAAGACGAGAACATGTGGCTCACACTATCAAAAAGTTATCAGATCTCATGTAGAGCAAGACTTCTAACTCTACACGCCCTAACTCTATAAATCCCAACTTTATAAACTCTACACTTTAGTCAAAATATATTATGTCTTGGCTGTTTCGGTACCGTCACATGGGCATAAAGTGAAGAATTTATTCACTGTTCAGTACTTTTCTAATAGAGTTTTGCAAGTGGCATAATGGACCATGCAAAATTCAAGAAATTTTACATTAAAATTATTTTTTTTCCCATTGCTATGAGAAAAAACTTCCATTTATTAAAAATATCATTTAAAGCAAAGGAACACACTTTTGCAAAGTGTGATGAAGTATTTGAAACCAATGCAGTTAGTAAAACCTAAGTGCAGTTTCTGAGGAGACTCAATACCTATCTAATAAATAATCGTTACTACAGAAACTAGGTATTGTATATCAGAAAAGTACAAAGTCAGTGAATAATATTTTTACTTTACACCTATGTGACAGTAACGAAACAGCCAAGACATAATATATTTTGTCTAAAGTGTAGAGTTTATAAAGTTAGGATTTATAGAGTTAGGGCGTGTAGAGTTAGAAGTCTTGCTCTACATGAGATCTGATAACTTTTTGATAGTGTGAGCCACATGTTCTCGTCTTGGCAACATTTTACATGAAAATGTTTTTGCTGGGATTTCACTTCTTTTTGTAAGTTTTTTACGACTATATTTTTTATTTGGTTAATTTCCTTTTCTTTGGTGTATTTCTTTTTTTATTATACCTATATACTTATGGGAAACCCCATACGAACTTCCAACCCCCTAATTTTATGGATATGGGGTGATTAACTAAAAATCCTGAAACACGTATTTAATTGTTTATTACAAAGAGTCCCTATATCAATTTTGAGACCTCTAGCATCTATATTTGCGGTAATTTCATACAAACTTCCATCCCCTATTTTAAGGGGTTGGGGGGTTAAATTTCCAACTTTTGGAATTTTTTTGTTGGTTGTGTGCTAATACTAGCTTATATACCAAATTTCAGCTTTCTAGGTCTTCAGGAAGTACCTAGGAATTTTGATGATCATCAGTGAGTCAGTCAGTCAGTCAGTCAGTCAGTGACGAAATTTGGGTTTTTTAGACGTCAATAAAATCTAAAGTATAAGACCTATAAAATTGAAACTTTATAGGTTTAATAAGTTCACTGGCGACATCATTTTCCGAGAATTTTGATTATCTGAAATAATTCAGGCCTAAGTTATAAGGGTTTAAAAATACGGCGAAACACTTCGAGAAAAGATAGGTAGTGCCCTCGCGCTTCGCTTGGCTCGTCTTGGCGGGGACACTACCGTGTCCCCAGATCTGTTGAGCCTTTCCGGAGTAGTTAGGTAACAAAAATTGGCACCAGAATTTTATTATATTACAAGAAGACAGATAGAAAGGATATACCTACCTTATACCTCGACGACCTCCCTGGCACAGTGGCGCGCGCTCGGATTCGAGTGGGAGGTCGCGGGTTCGATTCCCGCCACGGGCCACTTAGGAATTTTATAATTTCTAAATTGGCTAAGGTGATAAGGTCTGGTCTGGTGGGAGCCTTCGGCCGTGGCTAGTTACCACCCTGCCAGAAAAGACGCACCGCCAAGCGATTTTATCATTCCGGCGCGATGCTGTGTAGAAACCAATATAGGTTAGTTTACTTACCCCTTCCAAGCTAGTACGATGATCTTCGGCTGCATTATTACTTACTATCAGGTGAGATGGCAGTCAAGTACTAACTTGTATAGAGTAAAAAAAAACTGTGTAAGTGTTGTGAGCTAGGTATGTGTTTAGTCAAGGATTTTCAGCCTATTTTTTAGGGACCTAATGGTGTGTGTTAAGTAAATTGTCTTGGAAGATATTCCTTCTGCTAATTGTCTATGATAAAACAAAACTCATGAAGCATTTTAAATACACTAATACTCATATTCATACCAAGATAGAAAGATAGTTTCAAAATGCATTTGATATTCATTGAGAGCAACGTACGTCATGCGTGCGTATGGGACCGGTTAAACGCGTCGGTCGAGTGTGTGGGCCGGCGCCGTTACTCAAGTTCAACCATTGATTAAGCATATTAAAGGATCGGCACTTACTGACGTCACGCATACATTTTTAGACTCCGCCCTGAAGCCGGATTTTTAATTCGTCAAAACTGTCAAATGGCGCTAATGTATACTACCGACAGCGGTATGTACTGTCAGTGGTACCGACATGTACTACACGCGACACCATATTTGTGAAATTTTTAGCTTCATCATATTAGGTACGTCACATCTTTCCCGTCCTCTTAGTGTAGCGTATTTCGTCATTCAGTTCAACACATGTATGTTTACCTTCTGACGTAGAGTGCATAAGTAGGCATCTATGAGATGACTGCATAATCAGAGCTCATCATAATATGGAGTGTGAATGAACTGCCGCTATTGCCTATAAAGATAGACATAGACCCGGCGAAACGCGTGACAAAATGTCGTCAGTGCATTGGTGTCAAAATTGTTCGTTTTGACACCAACAGCGTTATTGGTAAGCTGACTGCAGTATTGTTTGTTTGTGGCACCACGTCACAGATCACTATGAACTTGGTAGTAAGGGCGCCTTTCCACCAAAGATGTGCTATGCAGTATGCAGCTGTATTGCGAAGATGTGAAATCTACGCTAGTAAAATAATATGTGACTGTTTCCAACTAAGCTATTTAGCTGTGCGAGAAAGTCACACTCGCGTCGGCACTCATAGCACTCATCCTTCCATATAAAAACATATCTTAGTTGAATCCGTTACCACCAGTCACTAAGCTATGTGCACCAATGAATATATCTATCAATATCAAACGCATCCAAAGCAACGTACCATAGCACATCTCTGTGTGTTTCTGCCATATTGTGGTGTATTGGCGAAAATAATTTTAACAGATGGCGGGTGCTACTTTTTCTTGTATGAATAAGATTTATGCAAGATGTTCAGATAGGCTTATCCTTGCTTGATAATATCTTTGCCTTCAACATATCGCGCTTACTCGCTAGGATAGTTTTCCTTGAACTTAATAATTCTTAAAAATGTTGCCATTCATCGATATCTTTAAACTTGTAGTTCTGTTTCTAAGAGGAAAGATTCAAGAATAATGAGTATTAAAATATATTAAAGGGAAAAAAACTTGGATAGTTTTAACGTGTTTAACGGTTAAAGTAAGTAACAAAGTAAGTTGGCAAGAGTTTGCGAACGCACTGAACAGAATTTGCGCTAGTAAATCTAAAGGCGCTAAGGTTATTTGAATTTACTGATATCTTTACCGCAGCTTTACTTTAATACCTTTTACTTTTAGTACATGTAGTAGGTACTAAAAGTACCTACATGTAAATTTTACTTGTAAATTCATGAACACAAGTGATTCTTTCAATGTTTTACTTCTTTTATGGTATTGAACCCTCGGTGCGCGAGTCCGACTCGCACTTGGCCGGTTTTTTTTATACACATAACTATTTCTATGTAAGCAATTTTTTTATTGAAAAATAAGCTTCCAAAACAAAAAGATATTGATTGATTTAAGTGCTCCATTTTCACACTCTGTGAATCCAATGTTACTTTAACAGCTGCGCTTGTTTTTACTTTTCTTACACAAATATATTGAGGAAAAAATATAAATCTACTTTTATGAGGTTCAGTGACCGACCTATTTAATGAAAGAACTGCGTATTTTACAAAAAAATGATAAAAGGTGAATGGAAATAGCCCGGAAAATGTGAATCAAGTTAGCACTAAAAATTTGAAAGGTATTCAATTACTATACCTTCAAACGGGGATTAAAATGAACAAAGAAAACAATGTCAATGAACTTGGGTTCGCAAGTGATGTTTTGATTTTCGAAAATCTTTTGTTTTGTTTTTTTAATCGTCTAAACTAAAAACCGGCCAAGTGCGAGTCGGACTCGCGCACCGAGGGTTCCATACCATAAAAGAAGTAAAACATTATAAAAATGGGAAATGCTTTCCAAAAAACCAACTTCAAATGCCACTACAAAGAGTGAAATAATTTTTATTTAAATTTTAGGTACCTACACCAATTCGAAGTCGGGCAATGTTTCATACAATCCCTAATAGTCCTTCTTACTTACTTGATGTGCGAAGAAATGACAAAGTCATAGACAATCACCCGACTTCGAATTGGTGTAGGTACCTAAAATTTAAATAAAAATTATTTCACTCTTTGTAGTGGCATTTGAAGTTGGTTTTTTGGAAAGCATTTCCCATTTTTATTTTATACTTTTTAGTGGAAAACAATAAAATGCACAAGGCGTTGTAAAATACCCAAATTGCTTGAGGTGTGTTCATAAAATCTGAAGAGATACCTCAAATTCACCAAGATCCCATCATCAGACCCTGACTTGATGACTTTAGTCATCAAATCAGTATCTGCTAGCAAATGCACCAGTAACTATAAAAAATACCCAACTCGCTTCAAGTATACTAGCAAAATTTGAAGAGTTCCCTCGATTTCACCAAGATCCATCATCAGACCCTGACTTGATGACCTTAGTCATCAAATCAGTATCTGCTAGCATATGCACCAGTAACTATAAAAAATACCCAACTCGCTTTAAGTATACTAGCAAAATTTGAAGAGTTCCCTCGATTTCACCAAGATCCCATGATCAGATCCCGACCTGATGACCATAGGACAACTTGGAAAATATTACTCTTTCTAATAATACTCAAATAGTTTCATGTGTCCATATAAAATTTGAAGAGTTCCCTCGAATTCTCCAGGATCCCATCATCAGATCCTGACCTGATTAAAATGGGACCATTTGGAAACAAAAACCTCTTCAACAAAAAAAGAATTTTTCAAATCGGTCCACGCGTCTTCGAGTAATCGGTGAACATACATAGATAAAAAAAAAATAAAAAAAAAAAGATTCCGACGAATTGAGAACCTCCTCCTTTTTTTGAAGTCGGTTAAAGATAAAAAAAAAAAAAAAGATTCCGACGAATTGAGAACCTCCTCCTTTTTTTGAAGTCGGTTAAAAAGAATCACTTTTGTTCATGAATTTAGGAGTATATAATTTACGTGTAGGTACTTTTGTTGGCGAACCGCAAATCTAACTTTGTTTTTGGTGAATTTCTGTTATTATCAAAAAAAGTATAATAGTTAGAGTTTTTTTTTTTTTTTTTTTTTAATCTAATTTATTAAAGGGCTTCTCTGCCATAGAACAGAATGTCAGCCCCGTTGATGACAACATTTTCCTCAGCACAACTTAAAAGTAGAAAAACAGAAATTAAAAAAAAAATACAATCACTTCTTAACCTCTATCGTAATTCTAGCCTATCTTAATTTAAATTTAAATAATATCTTGGCTGCCTGTGAAGACGGGCAGGCCAAAATACTTTGATATATTCCCACATCCAAAAAATTTAATTGAAAATTATCTTTGATTTGTTTTCTTAGGTGATGGTTTCGGACACATTCTCCTAGAAAGTGAATTATATCCTCTTCCACATTACACATTTCACAATTAGGAGAGGATACTTTCCTCATCATATAGGCAAATTTGTTCAAAGGAACGTGTCCTGACCGTAATCTCAAAGCCATAACTAGTAGTTGACGCGGCAATCTCACATCGCTGAACCACGGGACACGAGGAGGCTCACATTGCAAACTTTTGTACCATATTCCTTTTGTTTTTGAACGTTCATCAAAGTAAAGTTTCCAGTTTTTCCAACATTCCTGTCTGTATTTGCCTAATACTTCATAATAACTGGGGTTTACTTCAACTTCAATTCCTTCTGAGATAGCTCTTTTAGCCAAATTGTCAGCCTTATCGTTCCCCGTGAGTCCAATGTGAGATGGAACCCACTGTATCTTCAAAGCCACACCTCTTGACTGCAATTTATTAACTTCATTGAGGATTTTATAAGCAATTGTAATTCCTCTCTTGCCTTTTACACAGCTTTTTAAATGAAATATTCCACTCTTACTGTCGGAAAAAACTACTATGTTTTTGCTATCAACATTTGAAGCATATAAAATTGCCTCAAAAATAGCAGTGAGCTCCGCCGTCATTATTGATATATTTCCATGACTTAACTTAAACATTGCCTCCTTGTTACTACTTGGATCATAGAATGCACACCCTACATTTAACTTATCTTTAGAACCATCTGTGTATAATGAATACCATTCAGTGTACTTCTCTCGAATTTCCTGTATGGTTTCAAATCTTAAAGAATTGATATCAGACTGGTTTTTTGTACATTTCATACATTCCAAATTGCTTATACAAGTTGTTTTCATATCAATACTAGAAATCCACTTTTCTAAGCTGAACATAAGTTGAATATTTGATGAACTTACACTTTCTTCTTTTGTTTTTAAATAAGTGATCGAAAGTAACGGTTTCCGTTTATTAATCCAATAACTGTTATTGGATATGAGTAAACTCAATTCTGAAATACACTGAATAGTTTCATTCCCAGACCATGATTGACATTTTAAACAATATTTAATCGCGAGGTAACTCCTTCTAATATTAAGAGGAGGTATACAAAGGTCGTTCTCCATCACATGTATGGGGGTAGACCTTATGTATCCTCCTATTACTCTCATAGCCTGATTTTGTATTCTACTTATCTTATTTAAGTGGGTATTAGCACTATTATCATATAAAAAAGAACCATAATCTATTCTACTTCTTATTAATGCTATATACAATCTGCGTAAATGTAAGGGGTGAACTCCCCACCCAGAACCAGCGAGCACTTTGAGCACTTGTAGAAACTTCCCTGCTTTTGCACAAGTTTCATTAATATGTCTACTCCATCGAAGTGACTTATCTAACCAAATACCCAAATACTTGACATTATCAACTACATCTAAACTTAAATTATTTATATTAATATTTACATTGTTATGTCGCTTATGACCTCTGCTGAAAATACATAACTTAGATTTAGGAATCGATAACTCCAGGCCCAATTTATTCAAAACTAAAATTAGCGTTTCTAAGGCGGATTGAATATTTACAATGCTGTCTTTAATTTTCTTGCAGCTAGAGTATAAAACAATATCATCAGCATATTGACTCAAATAAACATTTTTAATAGATTGACAGACTTCTATAGTTGCTACATTAAATAACAGAGGTGAAAGTGGATCACCTTGAGCGAGACCTCTATTCGTCCATCTCTCAAAGTAAGAGTCATCCACGTCCCTTTTAATTTTTAGGTGTCGTTCATTCAAGAAATTCCAAATATATTTACATATTAAAGAGCCAACCTGCAACTTATCGAGAGAATTTACAACACTTTCAGTTAATACATTATTGTAGGCTCCTTCTATATCAACAAAACAAGCAACAGTTTCAGTCTTTTTAGTAAACCCAATTTGTATATGTGTAACGAGACGAACTAAATTATCCAGACACGACTGTGACTTTCGAAATCCTGTTGTACAAGGAGAAAAAATGTGATTTCTTTCTAAAAACCATTCCAATCTTTTATGAATCATGTTATGAAATGATTTAATGATACAAGACATCAGAGCAATAGGTCTTAACTTAATATTATCATTGCTGCTACCTGATTTAGGAATGGCTATTATTTGTATTTCCCTCCATTGACTTGGTATAATACTAGATTGGAATATTAAATTATAAATTTTAAGCAAATACAATTTCGCAACATCTGGTAAGTTAATTAACATTGAGTATGAGATTTCATCAAATCCTGGTGCGCTATTTTTTGGTTTCAAACTATTATCTAACTCATGAATTGTAAAAATTGACTCTAGAAGTTCATTCTTAGACGTGAACGAAGGAGCATTCAAAGGTACAAAGTCAGGAGTCAAGGACTGTAATAAATCCTGTTTTCTTTCATCTGATGTACAGACCCTAGCTTTTCTTACCCCTTTCATCCATTGCATTTTCATCCAAACATGAGATATGTTCATGCTCTCATCTAAACTATTACAGAATTTATGCCAACTATTACATTCAGCTTTCTTAATCAAAAGTCTTGCTTCAGAAACCTTTTGTTCTAATAATGTTAAATTATTAGGAGTTGGATTCCGCCTAAAATTTTTCAATGCTAGTCTTCTTTCAGCAACAATTTTAGACAGAGATTGATCCCAATAATGTTTAGGTATAAATTTTTGAGTTGGACTTGTACAGTATTTAAAAACCGGAATACACTTATCAGCTGCTTTATTGAGTTGTTGAACGAACCAATCGTACATATCTTGCACCTCATTAGATTCTAAAGGCGATTCTGTAAATAGCCTTGTCAAAACTATCTTATACTCTTTCCAATTGGCTTTATTATAGTTTCTCTTTTTCACAAAATGTAACTGACTTTCATACCTAAGACAGTATTTAATAATAAGGTGGTCACTGCCAAGGTTTTCATTCATAACTGTCCAATCCATGTAAATTGAAATATCAGACGAACAAAATGTAACATCTGGAGATGACTTTTGCAACAAGCCATTGACAAGCTTTATTCTAGTATAGCTGTTGTCATTAACAGAGATGAAACCATATTGAAGAGAGCTATCAAACAACTGATTTCCTCTAGTATCAACCCTGTCGGACCAGTTAATATGATGCCCATTAAAATCCCCAGCGATAATAGTTTCTTTCGGACAGATAGAAAATAAATAATCCCAATCAGATTGACTAGTGTTGATACTTGAGGGACAATAGACCGAAATCACATTTTTTAAATATTTACAATTAAAAATTTTTATTCGTACAACTTCAATTCCCGTATTATTCATATGAATTGAATCTCCTGTTGATTTCAAAGATTTGTGAGCTAAAATTGCAACACCTCCATAAGAATCGATCCTATCATTTCTATAAACATTATAATTACTTACATTTAAACAGGAACCAGGCTCTAACCAGGTCTCACTAATAATTGCAACGTGAACCTTCTCTCTGTTCAGTAATAATTTAAAGTCTGCTAATTTGGGTTGCAGGCTTTGCGAGTTCCACTGCATTATCATAATACCCATTTTTTTCCTGCACTGTGTATTATCCATTGAAGAAAGATAATATCGCCTTACACACTTCACCTCCCTTCATAAAACTTGTGAAAATAGCACCAAACTCTTTCACTAGCACCATCATTGCATCAATAATCTTCTCCTCGATTACTTTATCAGACAACACTATCTCCTTTAAATCCTTAAGAATTCTTCTCCACACTAGTATTCTTCCTTTGTTTCGTTCTTCCTTATTAACACTCTCCGTATTCACCTCAGTATTAGGCACATAGAATTCCTCATTGAGATTATGAACCTCACTTGGTCTCTTTTTCTTTTTCTTACGATGCTTCATATTGCCACTAGTAGAAGGCTGCGACTCCATAGGCTCTTGAACGGTATTCTCACTGCAATCAGATCCATCTTCTGACATAGATTCAGAAACTTCTATATTCTGACGTTGGAGTTTTCCAATTAGCACATCTTTGTAAGATTTTTTTCCTCCATCAGAATTGTTTATTTCTGATTCTTGAGTAAATAAGCGCTCATTTTCTTTAAAACTGTTTTTATCGGCCTTAGCATTCTGTTGACGATATTCCTCGAGGGCTTGATTATAAGTAAGATTTTTAAGGTACATAATATCTCTCAACTTTTTCTCCTTAATGCGAATGGGACACTTTTTATCCAATGCCATGTGCGGGCCTTTACAATTTATGCAAATGAAGTCCTTAGTGACACAGTTTTTATGATCCGATGATCCGCATTTAGGGCATTTAATTTTTTTATTTGGACACCCAAAAATTAAGTGACCGAACTTCCAGCATCCGCTGCACTGGGACACAGGGAAGTGATACGGCTCAACTTTAAACCGACACCCGTATCCTAAAATATACGAGGGTAAAGTCGAACCTTTGAACCCTAAACGCACGGACAGACTAGGTACCCACACACCATTTTCATTTAAACGCCGAAGACGCCTTACGGAAATTATTTCTGATTCACCTTGAAATATTTCCATTATTTCTTTTTCATCCAACTCTAAATCAATATTTTTAATGACCCCATATACAATATTAACTTGATTGGTATAGAAACATCTATACTCAAGTTCAATAAATTTTTCACAACTCAACAATCTTTCAGAATCTTCTTTAGTACTAAAAGTAATCAATACCTTGTAGGGGCTTTTATACTTGATTCTCATAACATTTTTAATCTCTTGCGATCTCAAAAGTTTGGCCAGCCCAATTTGTTTTGGCAACAACTGGTTTGACGCTATACATACTTCAAAACTTTCGTCGACAGTAGACGAAACTCGATGAGCACGTTTGGTTTTCCGTTGAACATGGATAAAGCCCTCATCATCATTTTTATCCTCCTCACTGTTTTCTCTCTGCCTTTTTGATGCTACCCGCGCTTCCTTATTCACGACTGTGTCGTCGGAACATAACATAGTTGCATTTTCACTAAGTCCTGTTACACTGTTTACCAGCGCTTCCGCGCCCGCTTCCAGCTCCATATCACTCGAACACGCCGCAGTAGCGTTATCGCTCGACTCGCATTGTTTCTCCATATGAGGGTAGACGAAAAAAAAACAATCGACGCGCGGCGCGGCGCGGCGCGGCGTCTAGGGCGCAACACGTACGCAGGTACACACAAATAGGAAACGTGCGCTCGCGGGAACTGACAACGCGCGACTGTAGTTAGAGAGTTGATTTTATTTTTCCTGTAAAATATACGTATGTTCGTGGCATGTTCCTATTGATCATAGTTATTTCAGATTTTTTGAACGATAAACTTCGGAGATAAGGGGGGGGGGATTACGGTATTTTTTTTAACAGTTTGCCCAATAAATCAAAAACTATCGGTTATTTTAGTAATAATTATTAATTACTATGCACCAGGAACATATTTGCGTATTTCAGTAACCTACACACGTACATAGTTATGTTAATACATAAGTACATGGAAGAATATTATTGTAAGTTGTTTATAAGTAACTAGCTGTTGTAAAAGAATGTAATCTTTCGTGTTAGGTATATATTGTTTCATAAAAAAATCATTAGCTTTCCGTTTAAATTTTTTTGTTGTCACTTCTTGTATTGCCATTCTAATACTTGTTAGCTAGTTAGGTGTCACATAATATCTATAAAATTTTCCATAACAATAATTACTATAGTTTCTATTTTAATACTAATGAAATGTAATTATTGAAGTGAACGGTCCTTATGCGAACCAAGGTAAGCTTGGAGATATTCCAGTGCCGTATCACTAATCTAGTATTAATCTTAATCGCTGTAAGGTTTAATTTAGTAGACGTCCTTTTTGGCCGATCGAGCCTACTACCCTTGCAGTGATTTTCTTTCCGACTAGAACGACCAACGCCCTGCATAGTTCCTATCTACACAAAGGTATTCAACATAATGTTTACAAGTTCAACTAGTATAAAAGCTTCAGCCGTCGGGGAACATGCATCAGTTAGTTTCAGAACCAACAACAACACAGACCACAATGTTCAAGCTGGTGGTGTTGTCTGTCGTGCTCGCAGTGGCGGCCGCTAAGCCCAGCGGTCTTTGGGGCGCAGGCTTAGCCGCCCCCCTGGTCGCCGGCTGGGGCGCGCCCTGGGGCCACGCCGGAGTCGCCGCTCCCCTGGCTGCAGCCGTTGCTGCTCCCGTAGCGGCCGTGGCCCCCGTCGGTGCTTACAACTACAGAGGCCCACTCTCCCTTTGCCCCCGGACAGCCCGCCAACATCCTCGCCGCTGACGGCAGGCCCCTGGACACCCTCAGCGTAAACTTGGACCGCGCCGTCCACTACACCGCCAAGGCTGTCGAAGGCCACGGACACTGGCTGAAGAAGAGGTCTATCGTGGCCGCTCCCTGGGCTGCCGCTCCTCTGGCCGCCGCACCCGTCGCCTGGGGCCACTCCGCCGCCCCCGTCGCCTGGGGCCACTCCGCCAGCTGGGTCGCCCCCGCTTCCGTCGCGGTCGCCGCGCCTTGGGGTCTCGGACACGCCCGTGTCGGACATCTTTGGTGAAGCTCAACAACGCTAGTCTAGGATCTTTAAAATAAAGCAATAATATAAAGAGAGTTACCTATACCTTACGACTTTGTTTTACTAATTTACCCACAAGTACCTACTGGTACAGCGTACTTCTAGACTTGTCTGGAATAGGTAGGCAAACAGATTATTTTCAACATATGGATTCTATAATTGGAAATTCATCACGTCAAAACTACTATACCAATTTGAATGGGTTTGTACTATGTACTTATGTAGACACCTTATATCCTGAAATAAAGGGTCATGACAGACAGTTTTATGAAATGATCGCTAAATCGTCGCTAATTTGGACACTTATTTTACAATTTATAGAATTCAGTTCGGTAGCGATACATCAGAAAAGTCAGAGATAAACCATGACTTGCGATTTTCATAACGCATCCATTTTGAACGCTGATAAATATCAAAACATATTGATAACTATGCGATTTCAATTAATATTAGAAATGCCACAAATAATAATAAAATTAATATTTTCATTACTAAAGCTTAATTACTAAAGCTCTAAACTTAAATGTAAGCAAAAGCGGAACTCTGCATTGCCCGAGATTCCCTCGTTATCTTGATAAATTAACCAAAAGTTTGGAAAACCTATTTTTCGGAAAACGTAAATAACTCTTTTTTGAGACACAAAATTTGTAACTTTTTAAAACGTAAAAAAAGTGGAAAAATTACAGTTTTTTTACGTAGGTAGTGAGCAAGTCCCAATTTTTTTTTAAATGCATTGGATTTCTTAAATGTATAATGAAAATTAACTAAATAATTAAGTCTCTTAACGTACAGGCTCTGTTTAAAATCAAAACTACCGTCAAGTATGGAAAACATATTTACACTGAAAAGAGCTAACAAGAAACTCAGCACTATTGCTTTTTTCAAAAAGTCATCATATACAATTTTTATAACATAATCATCTTAATCTGATAGCTCGAGAGCAGATGGCAGCGTATAGTTATTTATCATTCCAAGAATATCTTATTTTTTTTTTTTTTTTTTTTTCACGAAAGTCCCTTAATGGTACTTTAGTTTTGCTACGATCTAGCCTAAAAGCTAATTAGTAACTTAATTTTAACTTAAACTAATATTAAAACCTATATCTAAGAATCTGTCCATTGACTTATTTTAGTCTCTATTGCAGTATTGAAGGCACTTTGTTCTTGTGACCTTGATGATGCACTAGCACTAGCACTAAGCACAGCACTTCACTTTCACGCACACTTACACTAACTCAAAAGGCTTAGTCCTTTTGAGTCTTCTTATAAGGTCCGTAGTGTCGAGGAGCTGGATTTTCTCCACGTTCACGTGATGATGCAGCCGATGTTCATGTGCTGCAGCGTATCTTTGGATGATGATATCTACGAAGTCCATTCGAAGATCTCGGTGAATGTCTTCATTTCTTACATACCAGGGTGCATTAACGATGCCCCTGAGTACTTTGTTTTGGAATCGTTGAATTATCTGGATGTTGCTTTTTTTGGTACAACCCCAAAGCTGAATACCATAAGTCCACACTGGCATTAGGACTTGTTTATACAGTAGCAACTTGTTTTCCGTTGACAACGACGATGTTTTTCCAATAAGCCAGTACATGTTTTTGTACCTCAGCTCTAACTCTGCTCTTTTCTTCTTGACATGAGCTTTCCAGCGTAGCTTTGTGTCAAGCGTCATTCCAAGATATTTTGCCGTGTTGGCATAGGGTACCTTTTGTTTGTCAATATAAATAGGATGATATTCTACCTTCTTATTAGTAAAATCTATATGTATAGACTTAGTCTCATTTAGTTTTATTCTCCATTTTTTCGTCCATTTGTGGAGTTTATTCATAGCTATTTGTACCTTTCCCACTGCCTCTTGATGGGTATTCCCCACAGCGATGATGGCAGTGTCATCGGCAAAGGTAGCGATAGTGTTATGTTCAAGTTCTGGAAGATCACAGGTATACAGGAGGTATAAGATAGGTCCCAGGACACTTCCTTGTGGCACTCCAGCTTTGATCTCCTTAAGTTCAGAGTAAGCATTTTCATGTCGTACCCTAAATGCTCTATTTGATAGATACGATTCTAATATACTCGCATAAGGCGGTGGTAATAGAACTTTTAGTTTATATACAAGACCTTCATGCCAGACTTTGTCAAAGGCTTGTGCTACATCGAGAAACACAGTTGAACAAACTTTTTTCTCCTCTAAGGTTCTTTCAATGATATTTGCTATTCTGTGTACTTGATCTATCGTAGAATGTTTCTCCCTGAATCCAAACTGATAATCTGGAATTAAGTTATTATTTTCTATGATGGGTTTTAGTCTGCGTAGTAATAGTTTTTCAAAGAGTTTCGAAATTATTGGTAACAATGATGTAACATCATTTGGTGGTTTTCCTGTTTTAGCGATCATAATTACTTCTGCAACTTTCCATAAATCAGGGACGTGCTTCAGTCTGAATGATGCGTTAATCAGAGTAGTTAAGAGTAGTTCGTAAATGACAGATATTCCAAGAATATCTGTCATTTACGAATTCGTCAATGGTATTGTATAGTTCTATAGCTAACGACGACGAGTTAACGATAGATGGGGTAACCATCGTAATAGTACACGCTGACAGAGCTTTCGGGTGACAAATCAACATCGAGCTATGCTGCGCTGTACTGCGCTGTGCTATGTTTGGTCAACTCGCTCGTCTAATATTTTAAGGATACAAACAAACCATGCTGTACTGCGCTGTGTGAGGCTACGCTCTATTTAAAAACGCAGCAGTCTCGAGCGAGGCGCGCTACCCGCCGTGCTGAGCCGCGCTGTGCCGAACTGTGCCAGGTTTTTTATGGAATTTTCATCTTCATCGGATTCAACTACGTCGTAATGTTTACGTTTATTTTAATAAAGCTATTGTTGACGATATAAACGACTACACGAGCTGCTGATTACTTTTATACTGAGCTAAGAAAAGTGCAGCCCAGCTTGAAGTTGATTGTTAAAAAACGAAGCAGAAACACAGCGCAGCATAGCTCGATGTTGATTTGTCACTCTTCGACGAGCATTCTATAAATATAAGTACTGACGTCACACGCTTGGTAGGTACTTATAGTAAGCACAGGCTCGTTTGTTGTCATCATGTAACATCATTCGTCACTCCAAACCTTTTCAAACGAGCGTCTCTTTGCACACCTTCTAATGAGGTAGAAAGACAGGAATTGAAAGAAATTTTGTGGCACGATTACTCTTATAGACAGGATCTATAGTAAAATTTCAAAGTGTTCGTCAATCACGTTTTCCGAACGCCTCCTAATATGAAAGCAAAAAATCGTATTCGCCTCCTAAAGATTACAGGTACATTTCGTTACAGGTGTGGAAATTATGTCATTTCTCCATGAGTCCTGGTCAATATAATGCGGAAATGACAGTTCCGTACGTGAGTTGAACTGCCTTTTTAAATCATTTACGAAAAAAACACTAACTGCGTGGAAAAAACAACTTTTCGCACCCTAAACACATGGAAAAGTCTAGGTAAGTACGTACTATTAAAAAACCCCTTTTACTCTGAACTCTAGCTTTTTTAGTATTGAAAAATATTTTATACCAATAAGTACAGTTGATAAGTGAGAGTTGGCAACTGTATAGTTCATTCCTAAGAAGTTTTCCATCAGCAAAACAAGCCTATAACAAAAAACCGGCCAAGTGCGAGTTGGACTCGGGCACCGAGGGTTCCATACCGTAAAAGAAGTAAAATAATGAAAGAATCACTTTTGTTCATGAATTTAGGAGTATAATTTACATGTAGGTACTTTTGTTGGCGAACCGCAAACCTAACTTTGTTTTCGGCGGTTTATTGTCAGTATCAAAAAAAGTATAATAGTTAGGAACTCTCCTATGATTTTATTTTTCCTGCAAAATATATTATGTTAACTTCTATTGACGCTAATTATTTCAGATTTTTCGAACGATAAACTTCGGAGATAAGGTAAGGTAAGGAACGGTATTTTTTTCGACAGTTTTCCCAATGAATCAAAAACTATGGGGGCACAAAAATAAATAAAAATCAGTTTTAAAATACACAAGTAACGCCCTTTTATATGATACCCCACTCAATATGGTTATCTCATTTTGAAATTTCAACAACCCGGTTTACCCCCCCTTTTAAATAAAAATAAAATTGCTTTAAAAATTTTATGATTGCAATGACGTTGGGTCACTATTACCTAAAACTATTCCAAATTTTAAGTCGATAGCTTCAATAGTTACTGAAATAATCGAGTCGTCCGGACGGACGGACGGACGGAGAAAGTCTCACCATAAGGGTTCCATTTTTACCATTTTGGTATGGAACCCTAAAAATAGTCAAGAGTATGTATCTATGATTTAGGCTGTTACGATATTTAGAAAAAAAAATAACAGTAATATTTAGTACGTGATTTAATTTGTTTCAAATTAGTTCACAATAAAGTTAATAGAGCATATGACAGTTATTTATTAGATTTTTTTTGTATTTTTATACTAGTTAGTAACACACAACTAAAATAGGTAGTTTCTATTATTAGTCTAGCTGACCTGGTAAACGTTGTTTTGCCCGGATATTAAAAAATAGATAAGTTGAGATTTAAGCTATCCTCACAGGCTATCCTATCTTTTAAGTTAGATCAAATTGCACACTGTGTGCGATTAAAATCGGCTTAGTACTTACTCGTAGTTTAGGAGTGCATCGCGACAAACAATTTTTGGTGTAATAAGCTATACGTATAGAACGCTTCCCTGGACAAATCATAAGTTCCCGTAGAATTTAAGAAAATTACCAAAACGAAGTGGGTAGGTACCTAATCTTTACTCTGCTATTGACGAAAGAGATCGGAGTAGGTACTCGTAGTTTGGTTTGGTCTCTTTGCCGTACCCATTTCTTTCCGGATTGATGTATTTTTTTTTTGCATTTGAAAGCGGGTTTAATTGAAATGGTACTTAGCTTTGTTCGAATAACTGTGGAAGAGTTGTGAGAAAGAGTTGTGTGTTTAGCTGTCATGGATTTTCAGCTTGTTTAAGGGACCACCTGTGTGTGTTAAATAAATTGGCTTGGAAGATATTCCTTCAGCTAATTGTCTAAGATAAAACAAAACTGGTGAAGCATTTAAAATACACTCAATATGCCTACTGCCCGTTAAACGTAAAAAGAACAGCGAAAGCAAAACTATTTTACGCTAATTTTGTATCTAATAATTAATTAGGCGTAACGTTGACAAAAAACGTAAACGGTTTTTCAGTTCAACAATGAGCTTTAAGTGTGAGGTCTTTTCAGTTTCGAAATAACAATTTTTCATATAAAAAGGTATAGCGGCGGAGGTAATGTATCAGTTTCCAGTTAGTTTCAGAACTAATAACAACACAGACCACAATGTACAAGCTGGTGGTGTTGTCTGCTGTGATGGCTGTGGCGGCCGGTAACCCTAGTGTGTGGGGTGCTGGCTTGGTCGCTCCTTGGGCACCTCTGTCGGCCGGAGTTTCGCCTCTCTACGCTCCATACGGAGCAGCTTTTGGACCCGTAGTAGGCGCACACAACTACAGAGGACCGCTGTCCCTTGCCCCCGGACAACCTGCCAACATCTTGGGCGCTGACGGCAGGCCTTTGGATACCCTGAGTGTCAACCAGGATCGCGCTGTTCACTTCAACGCACGGGCTATCGAGGCTAACGGACGTCGCCTGCAAAAGAGATCGCTCTTCGCTCCTCTGGCCGGGCATGTGAGTGCCGGACATCATGTAGGAGGCTACCTAGCTGGTGGTCATTTGGTCGGTGCCGGACATTTGGCTGCTGTACCCCTCACCCTCGGTCGCTCCTGGGTCGGTCCGGCTCCGATCGCTCCTGTCGCTGCCGCAGTTGCTGGTCCCTTGGGATTTTGAATTAGACCAGGCTTGTGCAGTAATGATAATAATGGAATAAAATAAAGAGAGTTACGCATAATGATGATCTTTTTTCAAAATTGAGTTCCCAGAGAAGACTACTCCTCATATAACCTACCCTACCTGCGCAGTGGCACTATAGTCGATTAACGATTATTATGATTTTATTACTATTTATAAGAGAAAAATGCAATTTTATGCAAAAGTAAAGTCGATATTAGGTAGGTATATAATTTGATACCTCATGAACATCAGAAAGATATGCATAAGAATGATTTATACGAACGAGCGTTATTAACATTCGGTTTCAATGGGTATATATTATTATGCCATGCCATCTTCCATAGATAGGTATATTATAAGGATTTTAATCTTCACCTGATGGTATAAGTTCACTCCTGTAAGACGTAAAATATTCAAGTTGCCAAGTATGGGTAGCATAGATGTAACATAAAGGATGAGCACTTTGTAACGTCTATATTTTTAGCGATATAAATGTTTGATTTTTAGCATATATTTTTAGGCTCCGCCCTGAAGTCGGATTCTTGATTTTTAAGTAGCGTATTTCGTCATTGGTCCAGAGTACTAGTACTATAATTAGGATTGTCTAGAAACCAGGACTCAACTTACATTTTTTGAACCACTTTAATTTTTTTTTAATTTTTTTTTTGTTGATTCTGGATATTTCGACTAAGTCATGTATACTAGCTATGGGTAAAGAATTCCTCAATATATATTGTTATCAACATGTTAGCTTTCCTTGTTCCTGAGAAATGGGACATAAGGGACCTGGACATGCCGAATGGTTCCGTTTTTCTTATTTTAGAACGGAATCCTAAAAACTGAAATACTTACTTGACTTGAAGATTACCGGGATTGGTAGAGTAATTAGGACAGTTACTGGTTTAAATTATAAACTGGTACTGGTATAAATAACTGAGTCCATGGAATTTTAAAATTGATACCAGATGGTTGCTGAAAACTTACCCAATGATAAAATACTAGAACCCAGAATCTGGTCTATCCAATTTTACGACGTAAATTCTTGCAAAAATATTTTATTTTTATATCACAATGTTATTAAGTGAATGTTCCTTGTAAGGATAGCCAAGGCGAGTTCGAATTGCAGTATTCGCAATTATAACTTTTATCCTCTAATATCATATGCGGTAAGGTCGATTATTGTATTAATTTAATTAGATTCTATACATGTTGACACTATTTTTCCGAGCATGATGGCTTACCACCAGGTATTGCATAATAGCAATTTGACCTCACAAAGGTATTTAGAATAATGATGAATAGGTGAATTTCAACTAGTATATAAGGTGTAGCTGCCTAGGAGCAGGCATCATTTAGTTCCAGAACTAATAGCGACCTATAACAATATGTTCAAACTCGTGGTTTTGTCCGTCGTGCTCGCCGCGGTGACGGCTGATCCCAATGCCGTTTGGGGCACCGGTCTGGCCGCACCCCTCGCCGCCGGCTGGGGCGCTCCCTGGGCCGCAGGCGTCGCCGCCCCCTGGGGCGCACCGCTCGCCGCCCCCGTTGCCGCTCCTCTCGCCGCGCCGGTCGCTGCAGTCGCTCCCGGTCACTGGATCAAGAAGAGGTCTGTCGTAGCCGCTCCTTGGTCGCCGCTCCCGTCGCTACCCCCCTCACCTGGGGCCGCTCGTGGGTCGGTCCCGCCGCCCCCGTCGCCGCTGCGCCCCTGGCCTGGGGCCGCTCGTGGGTCGGTGCCGCCGCACCCGTCGCCGTCGCCGCTCCCGTCGCTCCTTGGGGTTTGGGACTCGGTGCTCGCGTGGGCCGCGTTTGGTGAAGCTTCACAGGATTCTAGGACCAATACTAATTATGCAATAAAAAAATAGAGTTATTCTAAAAAGATGTTTGATTTAGTAATTATCTAACTGTTAACTTAAGTTACTTTTGGGTTCTAACTAAACTAGCCCCAAAGTAAGCGTTAGCTTGTGTTATGGACTAGATAATAATTGGCGCAGATGGCAGGTTCGCGAACGTTACTAATATTGGCATACAATGCCTATAATAAATGTTTAGTAATTAGTCTGTATAATTGCGAAAAACCAAATAACATGGATGGGTTATCTGTTTGGGACCAATCACTTTATGGGTGCTTGTCCACCAAAGGTTTTTTACGTTTCTAAGCTACGTTTTGTGTCAAACGGTACCAGTAAATAATTGAACGGAACCACTTGATTTCATAGCTTATCAATCTCGGATTCTATTCGAGCGCTTGACAGAAAACAGCATATCAGAACTCTGGTCGATTAAACTTTTTATTTTTAGTTCATTACTTGTTTTTATGAAAATGTCTAAAGTAAGGGAGGAAGTATTATAATTAAAAACAACAAAGTAAAAACATGGGTGCGATATTATCGTTTGAATTTTTATGGAAATTCGAAACTCTTATAAACAAATGCTCTCTTGCAAATAAGCTCATAATATCAGCAGGGCTATTACAGGATACAATAAATAAAGAAATTGATAGAGTTAAAGTTTTCGGTTGATCCCCGTACAACTAAACGAGCAATCTGAATCTTGGAAACGGCTCCAATGATTTTTATAAAATTTAGTATGGGTACAGGGTGTTTTGGGGGGGCGATAAATCGATTAAGATGAAATGTTGTGTTTACCAAGAAAAAAAATCCTCTTGGTCAGTGATCGTACTTTGATGGTACCAACTCTACCAAGTAAATCAACAAAATTTAAATTAACCACAAAAAAAATATCAGAGGAAACGCACTATATTATAAGAAAATACGATACTTAATTTATTAATTTATTTATTTATTTTATGGGCACCAACAGTTATAATATAGTAAAAATACATGCAAAATAGAGATACAGAGAAATGCAAATTAAATAACAAGTATACTATAAAAAACCAATTATAGGTAGCCCTAGCCACATCTTGCATAAGTAATGTACCTTACCAAATTTATATTTCATAATGTTACAGTGGTTGATTATCAGAATCAGAATATATACTGATATTTAACAAAAGTTATATGGATCCTACTACAAATATTACTAAATAATAATTAAACAGATAAACTACAAACAGAGAAAAACTAAACAAGAGAATAAAATTTAGTATTAATACAACAACAATTAAGAAAAGTTAACAATATTTTTCGAGGAGGTATTTTTTTATCTTGTTCTTAAAAGTGAGAAGTGAATCTTTCCAGATATCAATATCTACTTGTTTTGTGATATTATTGTAAGTTTTTACAATTCTATTCAACGGAGCCGAGGCTCCTAAGTTGGTTTTAATAAGACTGACTCTAAATGGTACGAAATTTAATAACCTACTCGATGGTCTTGGAACTCGTAAAGTAATTTTTTGTAATAAATGAGGCGCATCCACCGCGCCATTTACTAATTTATGCAAGAAACATAGATCCAAGAGCATTCTGCGATCGAATAAATTCAACATTTTATAAATGTTGAATTTATTATATACTTAAATTTTAATGAGCCGTTCAACAAGAGTAATTGGATTTTCTACATACAAGGTAAGTTGAATGAGATAGGTCCTAGAAAATTTTAAGTGATAATATATTTTTGCTAACTTTAGAGGCCTCGACTACCCGTGTACAATGTACGGTCTATTATTCTGAAGTACGAGTAGGTATGTAGTTATTTCAATATTTTCTGAGAATAATATTTGAACAATACTGTCGCATATTAGTGTTTGACATGACAAAATAGTTTGGTATACGATTTGGAAGTTCAATGAGTATAAAAGCTGAAAGTAACGAATAACAAACATCACTTAGTTTTGGAGCCACGACAAGATAGCACAATGTTTAACTTTGAACTGGTAGTACTGTCTGCAACCTTGGCCGTGGTGGTGGCTAACCCCATTAGTTTTTGGGGCGCAGGCTACACCAGACCTCTGGCTGGATCTTGGAATACACCTCTAGCTGCTGGAGTCGCCGCTCCTTCGACTTCAGCTGTCTACACTCCCTTCGTCACACAAGCAGGACCTGCATCATCGTTGGGTGTGCCTAATTACAGAGGGCCGCTGTCCCTTGCTCCCGGACAACCTGCCAACATTTTGTCTGCTGACGGCAGGCCTTTGGATACCCTGAATGTAAACTTGGATCGCGCTATCTACTACACCGCACAGGCTGTTGAGGGTAACAGCCGTCGACTACAAAAGAGGTCGATCTTGGCTCCTCTGTCCGGGCATGCAATTGCTGGCAACTTTGCAGGAGCTCATTTGGTTGGTGCCGGACATTTAGCTGGAGTTCCCCTTACCATCGGTCGCTCGTGGGTTGGTCCAGCCCCAGTCGCCCCAGTCGCTGTTGCAGTCGCCGCTCCCAACGGTCCCTTAGGTTTTTAAGATGATGATAGAATAATGGAACAATAAAGAGAGTTATACTTACATTATTTTCTAAATTTTCTTATACTTATTGGGGGAGGCTTCTTGAAGCAGAAGGCTCGTTGTTTGATTAATTTTATTTATATTTTTTGCTGCTATAGCAAGAAATATAAACAATTTGGTCAAGTGCGAGTCGGGCTCGCGCACTGAAGTTTGGTACTATCAAGACAAATTCCAATCAAAACATCTCTACGCAAAATACAAAACGAGCAAGAAATCACTGCTTCTTCACGACAACGCGCGACCCCATACTGCGCAACAGACAGTCTCCAAGCTGCAAGATATGAGATTGGAAGCTCTCCCTCATCCGCCATACTCACCAGACCTTGCACCTACCGACTATTACTTTTTCCAAAATTTAGACAATTTTTAAAAAATTAAATTCGCGAGAGTCAGTACAAAATACCCTTGAAGAGTTTGTTGTCTCCCTTCCAGCTGATTTTTACAAGAAGGGCATCATAAACTGCAAATGCGATGGCAAAAATGTGTCGATTGCATGGGTTACTTTGAATAACAGAAATTAAAAGTTTGAATAACTTTTGAACACTTATTCCATACGAAACGGCAAATTCATAGGAAAAGAGCTATTATTAGGAGCAAGATGTGGCAAAAGTATTGTACTCGTACTTATCGAGTTACCGGTTTAAAACTTTAATTGAGAGTTTTTAGGGTTCCATGCCAAAATGGTAAAAATGGAACCTTTATGGTGAGACTTTCTCCGTCCGTCCGTCCGTCCGTCTGTCACACTCGATTATTTCAGTAACTATCGAAGCAATCGACTTGAAATTTGGAACAGTTTTAGGTACTAGTGACCCAACGTCATAGCAATCATAATATTTTGAAAATAATTTTTATTTTAATTTAAAAGGGGGGTAAACCGGGTTGTTGAAATTTCAAAATGAGATAACAATATTAAGTGGGGTATCATATAAAAGGACGTTACTTGTGTATTCTAAAACCGATTTTTATTTATTTTTGTGCTCGATAGTTTTTGATTTATTGGGCAAACTGTCGAAAAAAATACCGTCCCCCCCTTATCTCCGAAGTTTATCGTTCGAAAAATCTGAAATAATTAAGGTCAATACGAGTTAACGTATATTTTACAGGAAAAATTAAACGAACTCGCTAACTTAAATACTTTTTGTGATATTAACAATAAACCGCCAAAAACAAAGTTACGTTTGCGGTTCGCCAACAAAAGTACCTACATATAAATTATACTCGTAAATTCATGAACAAAAGAGATTCCTTTAATGTTTTACTTCTTTTGTAGTATGGAACCCTTGGTGCGCGAGTCTGACGCGCACTTGGCCGGTTTTTTATATTAAAGCATATAATAATTGCTTAGAAATGATTTTTTTATTTCCGAAAATTTTTATCCACTATTTTACGCTCGTGAAATGTTCAACTTTCCATTTCATACCTTTTTACATATTCGTAAATGAAAAGAATTAGAAAAAAAGGGTTTTCAGTCGGTTAATTCATGTAATTTTATTGCGATATCCAATGTTTTCGTACTGTTCACAACAAGTGACCCAAACCGTTGATTCCTAATCCTAAGGGTGCAATAGGAGAAGCGAGTCCGAGCGGAGACGATAGAGCGACAGGACCAGCCAGTGGAGCAGCGATCAGACCGGCGCCAGCCAGCTGGGCAGCGGCCAAGTTAGACGCGGCCAAGGGAGACGCGACCAAGGGGGCGGCGGACAGGGGAGCGCCGATCAAACGAGCACCGGCCAAGGGCGACGCGACCAGAGGACTCGCGGCCACAGGAGCGGCCAGCAAGGGGGCGCCGATCGATCTCTTCTTCAGCAAGTGGCCACTGCCCTCAATAGCCTTCGCAGTGATGTGAGCAGCGCGGTCGAGGTTCACGCTGAGGGTGTCCAGGGGCCTGCCGTCAGCAGCCAGGATGTTGGCGGGCTGTCCGGGAGCCAGCGACAGCGGGCCTCTGTAGTTGTAGGCGCCGATGGGGCCAATAGCTGCAAGGGGAGCAGCGATGAGCGGCGAACCGAGAGGAGCTGCCAACGGCGACGCAATGGCGGCGCTCCATGGTAAAGCCAGACCACCCAATAAGCCACTGGGACTAGCGGACGCCACAGCGAGCGCAGCAGACAACACCACCAGCTTGAACATTGTGGTCTGTGTCGTTATTAGTTCAGAAAATAACTGATGCATGACGCTTTTTACTTCTTTCTTTTATACGATATGAACTCGTACTCTATAAAATTGTGGTCGTGACGTCAGGTACTATGCAATCAAGCAGGCGCCATACATCATACTCGGAAAATATGTATTAACATCAGCAAGTACGTTAGCTCTAAATAAGCTAAGCAATTCGAACATTATAATAATGAACCTTATGCTATTAGAATAACAATACAATTACTACCGTAATCGTTGCTTATAGCTCCTACTGTTGGTCACTGATTAAGGTCACTTTTTAAATTTCGAACATGTTTAAAAACTGTATTGTAAACAAACAATCTAATTAACTAACATAAATCTACATGGTGTTGTGGTGACATTTCAAACCCCTTATTTGCCCCTTTATAAATTAAACTCAAACTAATATTTGAGTTATTGCAAGCTTTTATTTAGTTTCACCAGTCCCGAACTATATTAGTCTGTAATCAAATCATGCAAGTTAAAGATTCAGTTTCCGGCTACTAAATTGCAATTTGAATGCATATATTATTTTAATCGGATGACAATGCAATTTTTTAATAACATGGAACTGATCTTATGATGGAACCGGAGGGAGTCATACCTCATGGGAACTCGGTACTTAAACGATACGACCCCAAAGATTTTGGACTTATTTGATCCGTCTTGATGAGTAGGTACAAAAATATTTTTTAAATAATAACTTGTTTTGATTTCTATGATGTTGGGTCACTATTATACAACTAATTGAAGCATAGCAACGATAGCTTACATATTATTTACCGTAGTAATCATAAGTTTGTCTGGATGTGAGGTTGTCTGCAAGAGATCGCTAGTTAGCGATAAGTCCGCCTCTTTGTACTTGCCTATTTCTTTATCTTCTGTGTACTTGTACTTTTGTAAATAGTTGTTTGGGTGTTCAATAAAGCATATACATACATACATCAGTTTACATTGTTTATTAGTAAATATTGTTAATTTAATACCAGCCGACCTTAAAGCTGTCCGTAGACCAAATAATATCAGAAACTTATAGTAGATACTCTAATTTAACCGTGGCAAGGTTGATTATTATTTTTAAGTGATTTATTTTGAGGTACTCTTGCTACCCCTGTGCATGTTATTTTTCCTAGTATGATGTTTGACAACTGTACGATTGCATAGTATCTGACGTCACAATGCTATAATTGGTGGAGAACAAGTTACGAGTTCAAATCATATAAAAGAAAGAAGTAAAAAGAGTCATGCATCAGTTATTTTCTGAACTAACAACGACACAGACCACAATGTTCAAGCTGGTGGTGTTGTCTGCTGCGCTCGCTGTGGCGTCCGCTAGTCCCAGTGGCTTATTGGGTGGTCTGGCTTTACCATGGAGCGCCGCCATCGCGTCGCCGTTGGCAGCTCCTCTCGGTTCGCCGCTCATCGCTGCTCCCCTTGCAGCTATTGGCCCCATCGGCGCCTACAACTACAGAGGCCCGCTGTCACTGGCTCCCGGACAGCCCGCCAACATCCTGGCTGCTGACGGCAGGCCCCTAGACACCCTCAGCGTGAACCTCGACCGTGCTGCTCATATCACTGCGAAGGCTATTGAGGGCAGTGGCCACTTGCTGAAGAAGAGATCGATCGGCGCCCCCTTGCTGGCCGCTCCTGTAGCCGCGAGTCCTCTGGTCGCGTCGCCCTTGGCCGGTGCTCGTTTGATCGGCGCTCCCCTGTCCGCCGCCCCCTTGGTCGCGTCTCCCTTGGCCGCGTCTAACTTGGCCGCTGCCCAGCTGGCTGGCGCCGGTCTGATCGCTGCTCCACTGGCTGGTCCTGTCGCTCTGTCGTCTCCGCTCGGACTCGCCTCTCCTATTGTACCCTTGGGATTAGGAATCAACGGTTTGGGTCAATTGTATTAAACGGTATTAGAGCCTAACTAGGACCTTGATTTGTGCAATAAAATAGAATGAACTCAAAAACTAAACATTTTCTTTTCCTTATCCAATTTTTAATTTCAATTTAAGCAATTAACAGGCAATTTTTTATTTTTTATCTACGTTCTTACTTATTTAATCTGAATCAAAAGTAAGTACAAGGAAAGTTTTCAGATCACTTCAAATAAATTATTATCTAATATAAAAATAAATAAATTGCACTTACATCCTACAGTGACTGATAGTACATTGTGAAGTGGAGTAAGTAGGATTTTGTGTTACTGGGTCGAAGCTCTAGAAATATGCCAAGAATGTTATAAATGAGTGGGAAGCGTTAGGATCACGACTCAATCAGCGAAGATTCTATTTTATCTTGCCCGTTACAGCTTTATTCAATACTACCTAGATCAACACGGGCTGGAATAATCACAATGTACACCATCTCAGTACCATAGACATTAGACAGCCAGTTGCTATTATTCAATAACAATATTTTGTGGATTCGGACTTGGATTTGCTAACTGCCGTGCTATTCTGCAAAACAGCGACGAGCGTACATCTCTGCATCTATGAATTTGTCAGTTGTAATAGAGTACAATTTTGCATGCCATATTCGGGTTGGCAGCTGTCTGGCAGCTATTTCATTTTGTAGAATAACACAGCTGGACTATGTTTGCTATTGATCAGGACTTTGTGAACAACAAAATACGTTATGTTAATTATTGCCAACTTCTCTTACGATTTCATCTTATTTAAAACTGTATCAATATTCTGAATTTCAATTCAACAATTACTACAACCCTTAATAGGTAATTTTTAATGAATTTTAGGTTATTTTCCATGTTTTGTCTCCCAGTTTTCTAGATTTACTTACCATTTGCTTTTTAGTTCGTTTTTCACGTTCTACAACTACTAATAAGTTTCCATAAAGCTACCCCTATCGGTGGGTTCCAAAATGCATGTATACTCGCCATCCTCTTTTCTTTATTACCTCGCACCCTTCAAATGGTTACAGTAACGTAAGATTTGTCTCAGAAACCCAATTGTTCTTAGATAGGTTTAAAAAAATGCAGACTTTTGGCGCAAAATTGGGCGTTAACAGAAAAAAATAACCAATCCTTATTGAGTGAGCTATAATAACCATCAATGCATTCCCACACAGTGAAAATCTGCACTTTACAAAAGTACAGATTATCTGAATGCATTTGTATGTATTGAATAAGCAAATCATGAAATTTTATAAAGTAGTAAAGTTAATTATTACTAAGAAATAATTAATTATTCCCGATTTTATATAAATCGATACCTATTTCACGCTTTTCAATTTAAATTTAACGGTTAATTCATTAACGAATATTGAATTTTCAGACAAAATTTAATCACGTTTAATTGAAATCATAATAGTCAATCTAATTTATTGATATCTGTTTAAATTTTAATTTCATTATTGGTTATTTAATTTAATTGCCTGTTGATATTACTAGCATGAATACAGGAAACGATGATTAGATCAAAAATCGGTCAATCTCTTTTGGAAGAGTTTTTAAAATCGACTTCAAAGAAGAAGGAGGTTCTCAATTCGCTGGAATCTTTTTAGAGTTGCGTAATGCGTACCCCAAGGGTAAAAAACGGGCCCCTATTACTGAGACTTCGCCGTCCGCCCGTCCGTCTGCCATCATATGCTCGTATCTCTTGAACAAGTTGGTTAATACTTTATTTGGAGAGACGTTATTAGCAGTTTGTATAATCCGGCCTCTTTTAGAATACAAAGGCATTCCATTCTACGGCCAAAGTATGAAATATTATTGCGGTAAGTGATAAAATATATAATTATACAGTGTATAAGGCAGAACAAGATTTGCTGGGTCAGCTAATTACTTTATGAGGAGATAATTAATTTCATTTCGGTGGCTTAAAGTTCGATATTCTGAATGTACAATGAAACAATATAACTGTTTCTGGTTCATTGATAGAAAATACTTTCAGCTCTCCTGTGGCCGCAGCCTACGGTACCCACTAACGAGTTTTATCAGAATGTAAGTATATTTTTTGAATTTATTATACTAACAATTATTGAGTGAATGGACTAATACGCTGACCAAGGCAAGCTCAGAAAGTAGGAATATTAAAAGAATTCATCTGTTCCTAATCACGCATAACATAAGGTTTATTATCGCACTCGAGTATTTCAGTGGCGCCTGCGCTACCCTTGTAGACGTCCTCTCCGAGTATGATGTTTGAACAACGCCCTATTGCATAGTACCTGACGTCACAAAGGTATTTTCAACTTACACCTACAGGTTCTAATTGTATAAAAGATAGGTGCAGCGAGGAGTTTGGTATCAGTTTGTTTCGGAACTAAACACAACACAGACCACAATGTTCAAGCTGGTGGTGTTGTCTGCTGCGCTCGCTGTGGCGTCCGCTAGTCCCAGTGACTTATGGGGTGGTCTGGCTACGCCATGGAATGCCGCCATCGCCGCGCCGTTGGCAGCTCCTCTTGTAGCACCGATCGCTGCAGCTCCCATCGGCGCCTACAACTACAGAGGCCCGCTGTCGCTGGCTCCCGGACAGCCCGCCAACATCCTGGCTGCTGACGGCAGGCCCCTGGACACCCTCAGCGTGAACCTCGACCGTGCTGCTCACATCACCGCCAAAGCTGTCGAAGGCAGTGGCCACTGGCTGAAGAAGAGGTCAATTGGCGCTCCCTTGGTGGCCGCTCCTTTGGTTGCGTCCTGGGCCGCTCCTGCCGTTGCCGTGTCCCACTCTTCCCGCATTGACATTCCAGCAGCGCGCGTGATTGCTCCTATTGGCATCGCCGCTGCACCTATCGCTCCTTTGGGATTGGGACACGGTGCTCGTCTCGGTCTTTGGTGAAAATGACAAAAGAGAAATTAGGATTTTCAAATTGTATACTGTAAAATAAAACATCTTTTTATCATCTACTTTGTGATCATTTTCTCATCATTTTACCGATTTACGGTTGTGTGATTTTATTTAAACAACCTTAAATTGGTGAGTCTTAGTTTCCAAAAAGGCATAGGCACCTAGCAGATTAACGAGTGAGTACCAAGTACATATTTTTAGGGTTCCTTACCATTTTGGTGAGACTTTCTTATACGTCCGTCGCGTCCGCCTGTCCGTCACACTGGATTATTTCAGTAACTAAAAGAAATTTGGTAGAGTTTAGTAATTGTGGCCTACATCACATAAAAATATTTAGTGGAATATCATATGATAGGGCGTTACTTGCATATTCTAAAACTGATTTTTATTTATTTTTATGCCGACAAAAATACCGTTCCCCACTCTTATATTGTACTCTCTTATTGATTAGGAGTTATGCCAATTAGGAGTACATACGAACTGTAGGTATGTTTCATTGTAAAATTCATTGGATAGTACGAACAGCACCAGTCGATTTCTATTAATATATATATAGCTACTCGTGCTGATTCACTGACTGACTCATTGATCACCTCTCCTGAACAATTTTGTATGAAATTTTTTTTTTTTAATGATCACTTCGTATATAACAGAAAAATTCATTCGGAGGAAAAATATGGAGAGAGCTGATGATTGAGGATTTCGAAGACGGGTGAACAGCACGGGGAGGGTATTGAAGATAGGTGGGGGGTGTTCGACCAAATGTCATTTGAAATGTCATCCAACTGCCAGTGAGCTGAAAAAAAATTCAAAATGGCGGATTCAAAATGGCCGCCATACGAATTTCGCCGATATCTCGGAAAGTATAAAAGATGGAAGAATAGTTTCTTGACAAGAAGTGATCAGGACCCGAAGGTCTATTTGATGGATAGAAAAAAAAGATTCAAAATGGCGGAATATATTTTTCCATAGAAAATGTATGGGGAATGTTGAAGAGACTAACAGTTGGTAATCATGCAAGGTTGTGATGCGGTTTTTCGGAGATTTACTAGAGAAAAATATGGAGAGAGCTGATGATTGAGGATTTCGGAGACGGGTGAAGAGCACAGCCAGGGTATCGAAGATAGGTGGGGGGTGCTCGACCAAATGTAACTCGAAACGTCATCCAATTGGCAGTTAGCTGAAAAAAAATTCAAAATGGCGGATTTAAGATGGCCGCCATACAAATTTCCTGTTTTTCTATCTCGGAAAGTATAAAAGATAAGAGAGTGGTTTCTTTGCAAGACGTGATTAGAATGTCAAGGTCTACGGGATGAATGAAAAAATTCAAAGTGGTTGAATTTATTTTTCCATGGAAAATGTGAATGCTACAATAAACAATGCCTATGAAAAACTATGAAAAGTATGAGAAGAGATGATGGTCTACATTTGGATGATGATTGAGGAGCACGGTCATGGATTTAAAGATAGTTAAGGGCTGTTTGAATAAAAAAATACACTGAACCTCATCCGATGAGGTTCAGTGTATTTTTTATTGAAACAGCCCTTAACTATCTTTAAATCCATGACCGTGCTCCGAGGTAATTCTTTTAGCCCACTGCCAATCGGATTCCAATTGGCGATGGAGATGACGGCGATTCTTTTATAGGAGAGAAGACAGCCTGCGGGCCACATGTGGCCCGCGCTCCCACGCGCCCTACTAGTTATAATATATATAGCTCGATTACCACTCACTGACTGACTGACTGACTGACTCATTGACATAATTGTTCTCCCAGAAGGAGACGGAAAATGATATAATAATGTATGGGAGATGTGTTCGGGTGCGGGAGTCGACTAGGGAAAAATTATGACATTTCAGAAAAACAAGATGGCGGCCGACGTGACTTTCGTATCTCTTTTGTTTTCCAACCGATTTCGTTCAAACTTGCAGTATTCAAGGAAATGAGTCAATGGTTTTTAGAAAAATTGGAAAAATTTTGAAAAACAAGATGGCGGCCGAGCTGTGGCGTTTTAAAATTTTTTCATTTTTCGACCCCAAACCGCGGCGCCACAGATCCTACACAGGGTGGTTGAAGATGTCAATTTTTTCTTGTTTCGCCCACAATTATCCTGAATTTTGACAAAACGGGAGTAATTTTTCAAAATCCAAGATGGCGGCTGTTCTGGCGGCCAATCAGTCTGAGGTACGAAAAAACGGAATTTTAAAATTCATATTTCACCCTCTTGGCAACATCGGAGCGTTTCGACTTCTATGGGGCGATTGTGTGTATAGACTCGAAATGTTGAGTGGGGGAAAAAAAATTACCCCATTTCTCGGGAAATTTCGAGATTTTCCCCAAAAAGTAAAAAATCGAAATACGGACTTTTTGCGAAATCCGAGTATGAGCGACCACGCGTCCTACTCGTACAAATGACATTTGGGTATTTTAGTGATCGAGCACTGGCAACACTGGAATCTATCAAAGTAAAAGTGATTTTCGACATGGTCACTTTTCAGGGGCCATCATGTCGCTTGGGTGCGAGCGAGATGAAAAATTGAAACGTCATCGGGAGCGGTATATCCTGTAATTACTGGGAAGAATACGAAACTATGTAAAATATTAATGTGGAATGGGGTGGTGGCCATTTTGTATTTTTTCTTGTTTTTCGAAAATTTTGATCATGTTTTTGAGGCAGTTGGCGACATTTCGGAAAGTCGACATGTATGAACCGGTTGTGTAACTCAACGAGCAGTATCGAAATATAATAGCAGTGTTGCCACAATCGGGGTAGTTTTCGTGATTTTCCCCAAAATGTCCTCCTGTAAAATTTTGTATGAACAATTTTTTTTTCCACTAATAGCTTCGTCTATAGAAGTCTAGAAATGACTCGGCGAAAAATATGGAGAGAGCTGATGATTGAGGATTTCGGAGACGGGTGAAGAGCACAGCTAGGGTATTGAAGATAGGTGGGGGGTGCTCGACCAAATGTCATTCGAAACCTCGTGCAATTGCCAATGAGCTGAAATTTTTTTCAAAATGGCGAAAAAAAGATGGCCGCCATACAAATTTCGTCGGTATCTATCTCAGAAAGTATGAAAGATAGAAAAGTGGTTTCATAGCAATAGAAGATCAGGATGAGGAGGTCTATTAATTAAAAAGAAAAAAAATTCAAAATGGCGGAATATTTATTTTCATACTAAATTGTATGGCAATTAGGAACTATAAGAAATTTATCATTGTTCTCCTAAAAACAAACAGAAAACGATACAATGATGTATGGGAAATGTGTTCGAGGGTGAGATATGAAAAGGAAAAAATTATGACATTACAGAAAAACAAGATGGCGGCCGACGTGACTTTCGTAACACTTTTGTTTTCCAGCCGATTTCGTTCAAACTCGCTAAACTCGAGGAAATGAGTAAATGGTTTTTAGAAAAATTAGAAAAATTTGGAAAAACAAGATGGCGGCCGAGCTGTGGCGTTTTAAAATTTTTCATTTTTCTACCTCAAAAAATTGTGGCGGTTTCATTCAAATTTCTCACAGTTGGCAACATCAGAACGTTTTGACGTCTATGGAGCGATTGTGCGTATAGACCCGGAGAGTAGATTGGTGAAAAAAAATTACCCGGTTTTTTGGGAAAAATCGAAATACGCACTTTTTGCAAATCCGAGTATGAGCGACAACGGAAATTGCTCCAATCAGTTACGCGGTCCGCTTTAGCGGGCCGCGCCCCCACGCGAAAAACTAGTTATTAATATATATATAGCTGCTTGTGCTGATTCACTGACTGACTGATTGATCACCTCTCCTGAACAATTTTGTATGAAAAAAAATTTTTTCAATTACCATTTCATATAGAAGAGAAAAATTCATTCGGAGGAAAAATACGGAGAGAGCTGATGATTGAGGATTTCGAAGACGGGTAAAGAGCACAGCCAGGGTATTGAAGATAGGTGGGGGGTGCTCGACCAAATGTCATTTGAAATGACATCCAATTGGCAGTTAGCTGAAAAAAAATTCAAAATGGCGGATTCAAAATGGCCGCCATTCGAATTTCGTCGATATCTCGGAAAGTATAAAAGATGGAAGAATGGTTTCTTGACAAGAAGTGATCAGGACCCGAAGGTCTATTTGATGGATAGAAAAAAAATTCAAAATGGCGGAATTTATTTTTCCATAGAAAATGTATGGGGAATGTTGAAGTGACTAACAGCCGTTTTCACTAAACATACGAAACTCCTAAATCGAATGCTTAGCCGATAAGTGACAGTTTTCACCTACAACAACTGTCACCTTAGGGCTAAGCATTCGATTTAGGCGTTTCCTAGGTTTAGTGAAAACGGCTGTAACAGTTGGTAATTATGCAAAGTTGTGATGCGGTTTTTCGGAGAGTTACTAGAGAAAAATATGGAGAGAGCTGATGATTGAGGATTTCGGAGACGGGTGAAGAGCACAGCCAGAGATAGGTGGGGGTGCTCGACCAAATGTAACTCGAAACGTCATCCAATTGGCAGTTAGCTGAAAAAAAAATCAAAATGGCGGATTCAAGATGGCCGCCATACAAATTTCGTGTTGTTCTATCTCGGAAAGTATAAAAGACAAGAGAGTGATATTTTTGCAAGACGTAATTAGAATCTCAAGGTCTACGGGATGAATGAAAAAAAATCAAAGTGGTTGAATTTATTTTTCCATGGAAAATGTGAATGCTGTGAGGTTCAGTGTATTTTTATTCAAACAGTCCTTAACTATCTTTAAATCCATGACCGTGCTCCGAGGTAGTTCTTTTAGCCCATTGCCAATCGGATTCCAATTGGCGATGGAGATGACGGCGATTCTTAAATAGGTGAGAAAACAGCCCGCGGGCCACATGTGGCCCGCGCTCCCACGCGCCCTACTAGTTACTATATATATAGCTGCTTGTGCTGATTCATTCACTCATTGATCACCTCTCCTGAACAATTTTGTATGAAAAAAATTTTTTTCAAGTATGGGTTCGTATAGAAGGTAAAAATTCATGAGGAGGAAAAATACGGAGAGAGCTGATGATTGAGGATATCGAAGACGGAGGAAGAGCACGGCCAGGGTATTGAAGATAGGTGGGGGGTGCTCGACCAAATGTCATTTGAAATGTCAGGCAATTGGCAGTGAGCTGAAAAAAAATTCAAAATGGCGGATTCAAAATGGCGGCCAAACGAATTTCGCCAATATCTCGGAAAGTATAAAAGATGGAAGAACGGTTTCTTGAGAAGAGTTGATCAGGACAAAAAGGTCTATTTGATGGATAGAAAAAAAATTCAAAATGGCGGAATTTATTTTTCCATAGAAAATGTATGGGGAATGTTGAAGAGACTAACAGTTGGTAATTATGCAAGGTTGTGATGCGGTTTTTCGGAGAGTTACTAGAGAAAAATATGGAGAGAGCTGATGACTGAGGATTTCGGAGACGGGTGAAGAGCACAGCCAGGATATCGAAGATAGGTGGGGGGTGCTCGACCAAATGTAACTCGAAACGTCATCCAATTGGCAATCAGCTGAAAAAAAAAATCAAAATGGCGGATTCAAGATGGCCGCCATACAAATTTCGTGTTTTTATATCTCGGAAAGTATAAAAGATAAGAGAGTGATTTCTTTGCAAGACGTAATAAGAATCTCAAGGTCTACGGGATGAATGATAAAAAATCAAAGTGGTGGAATTTATTTTTCCATGGAAAATGTGAATGCTACAATAAGCCCAAAGGCCTATGAAAAACTATGAAAAGTATGAGAAGAGATGATGGTCTACGATTAGGATGATGATTGAGGAGCACGGTCATGGATTTAAAGATAGTTAAGGGCTGTTTGAATAAAAATACACTGAACCTCATCTGATGAGGTTCAGTTTATTTTTTATTCAAACAACCCTTAACTATCTTTAAACCCATGACCGTGCTCCGAGGTAACTCTTTTAGCCCATTGCCAATCGGATTCCAACTGGCGATGGAGATGACGGCGATTCTTTTATAGGTGAGAAAACAGCCCGCGGGCCACATGTGGCCCGCGCTCCCACGCGCCCTACTAGTTTATTATATATATATTATTTTCTCAGGCACGTACGACCTAACATATTGTAATTCTAAGTAATAATTAGGTTCTTACATTTAGGTTCCTAGTTTACTCTTACGCAATATCACAATCTACATCCTAATAAGGCGTGGTAAATAAGTAGTTATAGATAATTATATAATACGGGGGTAAATTAACTACAGAAAACAACAATAAGAGCTTTTAAAAATTAATAAACACGATTGCCCTGTGGTAAAAAAAAAAATCTTTTCCAAAAAAATATAAGCCTCTGTTACTCAGAATGATTCCAACGATACCCCATATATCCAAATCTCTTCAGCCTTTCAGAAGTTATGGTGAAATAAAGAAACTCACATACACTACAGACCTTCATGAACCCTAAAAACTTTACACTCCTTTTTTGTGCAGTCGGGTAAAAGGGGTACAAAGTGTTTATGAAACTCTTCTCTGAAGACATAATATCACAGCATATTATGTCCAGATTGTGACTTTCTATTGAGTTAGTTCACCATGACACGTTCTTATTTAAATTGCATTGGCATTGTTCCAATCTTCTGCTTTCTTTCAGAAGGTCATGGTTGATATCCTGTACAAAAATTAGTTTTACCAGTTAAAATTACCTGATTCAATGGGTTAATGCCTCGATGGTGTGCTATATACTGTCAATTCGCGCCGGAATTGCGTGGTGAGAGGAGCACTATAGGATAAGTAGAACAAACCATTTTTGCAAAACAAAAGACTGTAGGTAAGTAGTTAACAATTTATTGCATTGGTCGGTCTAAAGTAAAACAACATTTACAGATAGTTAACGAAGGGAGTGGCATATGACAGCGGGTTGATGTGCGCAGCGGAGTAAATGGTCGGGTACGCGTAGGCCGAGGCGATCAGTGGCGTCCTGGCGACGGCGACGGTGCTGATGGGAGCGATGGGCGCGATGGGAGCGATGGGAGCGATGACAGCAGAGCGCTTCTTGAGGATGTGCGCACCGCTGAGGGCCTTAGCGGTGAGGTGAGCGGAGCGGTCCAAGTTGACGTCCAGCGTGTCGAGGGGCCTGCCGTCAGAGCCGAGGATGTTGGCGGGCTGTCCTGGCGCGAGGGAGAGTGGGCCGCGGTAGTTGTAAGGCTGGTACAGAGGTGCGGAGTACGCAAAAGAACCGTAGCCGTATGGAGTGGCGTAGGGAGTGATCGGAGCGGCGTAGCTGATGATCGGCTGAGCTGCGTAAGGAGCGATCACGGCGGAGCGCTTCTTCAAAAGATGGACTCCACTGTCGAGGGCTTTTGCGGTGTAGTGAGCGGCACGGTCCAGGTTAACATCCAAAGTGTCCAGAGGCCTGCCGTCAGAGGCCAGGATGTTGGCGGGTTGACCCGGAGCCAGGGACAGGGGTCCGCGGTAGTTGGAGGGCTGGTACAGGACAGACGAGTATGCCCAAGGAGCGTACGCCGCGTAGGGGACACCGGCCGAAGCCACCGCCAGGGCGCAAGTCAACACCACCAACTTAAACATTGTGCAAGTGGTCTGTGCTGATGATACACTGATGCAGTTGACGAACTGTGTCAGTCTTTTATACTCGTATGCGGTACGAACGGTTAGTTGATGGGCATTGCCGGAATACATTGACGGCCGCCAGAGAACCAGATTTGATAAAAAAAAATTAAAAGTTCACTTGAAAGGGCATTTGTTCTCATTGCAACGTAAGTATCAGTAATTACATTAATGTTACGTATGCAGATTGTAGATATTAATAAGCACAACCTTATATAAAAGTAGGAGTTTCAATAATATCTAAGATATCTCGGCCAAAGTACGTATAAAAGTTTTAATAAATATGGAACTAATTATAGCTTTTAGCTGCGTGCATTTTATCTCAAGGTTAAGATTAAAAATTCTGCATGCTTTTTCATGTCCATCCATCACTATTATCTTTTTTCTTTGTTCTGTGTATCTTTTTCTATGTACCTAATTGTGTTTGGAAGTAATAAAGTGTTTCTTCTTCTTCTTCTTCTTCATGTTAAAACCCTATGAAAACTGTTTTTTAGTTTACTTTTATACATAACTAGCTTTTGCCCGCGGCTTCGCCCGCGTGAATTTCGGGGTTTTACAAATCCCGTGGGAGTCCTGGATTTTCTGCGAAAAAAACAGCATATGTGTTAACCTAACTTCAGAAACACGATTGGATAAAAATTTCTCGCCAAAAAGTACTCCCAAAAATTGCTCCAAAATCTCCATTTTTCTAATTTCCATCGAAAACTACGATGGACATAATTGTAATTTTTGTTTTAATGTATCGGTAAAAAAAGCGTGTGGCACTCGGAGACTGCTGCGGTAAAGCTATTGCATAGAATTTAAAGTTATTTTCATCTCACCCGCTCGGAAAAGCGATCTTTAATGCCTGAAATGCGGGCGGGAAATGCTATTATATTCCCTAGGCTGTCAAAGCATTTTCATTTTTCCCAAGGGAGACAAAGTAGTATGAAAATCCCTTCCGGCCCTAGGCTCGAAAGCATTTCCAAAGTCAAATTTGTTTGAGTTATCTGTGGTCAAACTCGTATAACGTGTCATGTCAATGTCAAATGCCAAAGCTGAAGACTTCTTTTTTTTAATAACACGATCAACATTTTAAGTTCGTTCGTTAAAGTTTGTATAAGTAAATTAGTTTTTTTAATTTTACTTTTTCTTATAATATCAATTAAAATAATAACTCTGATTTAATTTTATTAATTATAAAAGAATTCTAATTAAATCCTTGATTTTTCCTCATTGTTTATGTATTTATTGTTAATATATTTATAAAATTTTATATTATCTATGGTTCTTAGAAATTGTTATTTCAGAACGCATTCAAAATAAAAGTACAGAAAAAAAAGTTTCTCAATTTTTTTTTCTGATCTAGTGTCTATGTTTTTAATCATAGAGTATATTGAATATAGTTTTCAATCGTGATTATATGATAATACCTAATACTTTTTTGGCTTTATTCATTATTTTTTTGTTTTAACTTTAAAATAATAATGATGATTGAAGGTGGTTTCAGTAAGTGAAATTATTCAGAGTTACTAAAAACAACATTTAACATAACTCGCAATGTCGATCTAAAGTGTTCTTCTGGTGATTTTCCTCGCTGTGGTGAGATGAAATATTTGTGTTACGTACGGGCGCAAATTTTTTTGGGTCTCGTGTCTTCGAATGCCTCGCTATGCTCAGGATTCTATTCTTTGAACCCCTCGCTGCGCTCAGGGTTCAACCCTAGAATCCTTCGCCGCTCAGCATTCAAATTTGACACTCGGCCCAAAAATCCACTTTGCGCCCTTGCATAACAAATAACTATTTTAGTTTTGCCATCAATCGAAAAGTAGAACATTTGGTACCAGGCTAACTTCGCTTTTTCATGAATCCTGAGGGAAACGTCATTTTCCCGTTATCGTTCCCTATTCCAACCTTTAAACATGCTTTCAAGCAAGTTCGCTTGAACAATCTATCTATAGATGTAGCTATATATTGCTCTAGAAAATTTGGTATTTTGAGTATCTCACGGGAACTACGGATTTTTCCGGGATAAAAAGTAGCCTATGTTTTAATCCGGGTTATAAGCTATCTATGTTCCAAATTTCAGCTAAATCGGTTCAGTAGTTGAGCCGTGAAGGAGTAACAAACATACACACAAACTTTCGCCTTTATAATATTATTAGGATATTATTAGGATTCTTTACCGTTAAAGTCCTGTAAATATTACATAACATAACATTTCCCAGTAAATATACATATATCGCTACGAAGATTAACGTATTCAAATACGACAGACTGAGAGACCTGATTGTTATATTTTTCACTCTGGAAGCATAAAATTTGTGGGAAGCATAGTCCATAAGGTTAATACGATTACTATAGGTTAGTACGAATTGCCCGACTTCGAATTGGTGTACCTGTTACAACTCTTTGTAGTGGCATTTGAAGTCGGGTTTTTTTAAAAGAATTTTCCGTTTTATTTTTTACTTAGTGGGAAACAAAAAATGCACGATGAATTGTAAGAAAAAAAAATCATTAAAATCGGTTTATATTTGGCGGAGAAATAGCGTAACAAACCAATCTTAAGAACAGAATTGAACTCTTCCTTTTTTGAAGTCGGTTAAAAATAATTTCGAGTACACACTATAAATATTACATACTGTGTAACATGATTAAAACATACACAGTAAAATATATATATAGTAAATTAAATATATAGTATATTATATACTGTGAAATATGATTAAAAAATACACAGTAAAATAAAGTAATTTACCTAGATTTAGCTTTATTTGCTATCGGTATATCCAGTAGATTTCATGTTTTGTTAAAAATCTAGGGTGAGAATTTCTCTCAGTCAATAAGTAGACAAGTAGTAGGTGTGTGACAGTCAAGAAGTAGGTGTGATATATTTCAGGATAATTCATATCTCATAACCATTTCATAAATTGTTTCATGTGTGTGGCGTCAGGCGTGAAAGAGTTACGAATATAAAAACATATTTTATTAATATCCTCACATTTATTTAATAAAATCTATTAAGTAAAATCTCGTACAGAATTCATTTTGTGTTGGACATAATAAAAAGTTATTTTTCTAATTAGCTCTACTATTTTCTAACTTTTGTATTAATTTAGATACCTGTTTTTTAAAGATGACCGATGCAGAAGTGGCACATCAATATAATTTATTGATTTTTAAGTTTGATTAAAGTTCTCCATCTTACCTAGATTACCTTTGAGTTCCCTATTTTAACGAGTATGTACGGAATCCAAACACGTTTGTGATAAAAAGAAAAACACCTTGTTATTTTGTTTACTTGAATAAAATCAGAAAACAAACACTGCCCACGCGCAGATTAATATAATATAGGTAAGTAGGGAATAGTTTTGCAAAAGCTATTGAAAAATAATATTGGCCAAATTGCTTCCTTTTTAGAGATTCGTTGTAAATTATATAATATAATTTTTATTAAAAAAAAATATATATATAATACATAACTACGAATAAGTAACCACTATATATTATGCCGAAAATATAATCTTGTACCTTCTTTTTGTAATAAATAATAAGTCCCATTAAAAACATTTTCATGTAAAATGTAGCCAAAAAGAGAGCATATTATGGCTCACACTGTCAAAAAGTAATCTCATGTAGAGCAGGAAGTATAACTTTACACGCCCTAACTCTACAAGCCCTAACCTCACAAACTACACTTTAGTCAAAATATATGCCTCGCCTGTTTCGCAAAAATACTAGACAGTGAATAAATTTAATTTTTATTTTATGCTCATGTAACTACAAACGAAATTATAAAGATTTGGAAAAATGAAACACTTTGTTTTTTATCATCGAATAATTAAAAATCTCACTATAAGAACGATATAGTTTTTATTTCACTTCGATCCGAAACATATTTTAAAATGTTGTTATGTAAAATGACAAACTCCCTAATGAAATATTAAACTTATCCTCAATAAGGATTAGTTACATGAATCAAATCCTTGGGGATGAATGAACTGCTGTAATTATAATTTACACTAGCTCAATTAGTTTTAAGAGCCTTTGTGAAGTGGTGATTACAGAAAACAAAACCCGGCTGAGTTTGTTGTGGGCTTCTTCTTAGTGCAGGGCGCGTTGGAACCCTCGTAAACTTAGTTTTAAGTCGACTTGGAGTTATCGCCATACAGATGTGACAAATATCATGCTGACCTATTACAAGAGACAGTATATTAGGCCTATGTGAAATATAGATATTTTGTGTTTGAGTTTGAGTTTGACGTCTTCATGTAGTAAAATGCTCCATCTTATCCGCTCCATGTGGCATCGCCGTGGTACCTGTACCAGACGTGTACATATAATATTACTAACGTAGGTATATACTCGTATTTATATTCCACCTTTATTCCACCTATAATTTTAAGGTGTATCTAACAGTCTGACCACCTTTCTTTCCATTTTCGTTCGAATTTTATAGCCTTTAACGTAATAAAATGTTATTAGACTGCTATCAATTATGTGATGAACTGGCTTGTAAAGTTTTACGCTTCACTGGCGGAAAGTTGAATGGAATGTTATGATACAGTCTAAGGAGGAGTGCCTCCCTATCCATTGAGCTAAATATTTCTTATAATAATAATATTATTAGTGATATATAAACAAACAACAAAAATATGTTACTAAAAATGTTTATAGTTACATTTATTATTTACAGGGTTGGTAACAGAAGGATACGGCTTATAGGTAGTGGGTAATGGGCGCGGCGTACGAGATTGTCCTGTAGGGAGCCCAGGGGGCGGCGTACGCGTAGGTCGAGGCGATCAGTGGCGTCCTGGCGACGGCGACGGTGCTAATGGGGGCGATGGGGGCGATCACGGCGGAGCGCTTCTTGAGGATGTGCGCGCCGCGGTGCGGTGAGGTGAGCGGAGCGGTCCAAGTTGACGTCCAGCGTGTCGAGGGGCCTGCCGTCAGCGCCGATGATGTTGGCGGGCTGTCCTGGCGCGAGGGAGAGAGGGCCGCGGTAGTTGTAAGGCTGCCAGTAAGGCGCGGCGTAAGCCAGAGGAGCGGTGTACGCTAAGGGAGCGAAAGCAACCGACCGCTTCTTCAACAAGTGCAATCCGTTGAATGCTTTGGCGGTGAAGTGAGCAGAGCGGTCCAGGTTGACGTCGAGCGTGTCGAGGGGCCGGCCGTCAGCACCCAAGATGTTGGCTGGCTGGCCGGGAGCGAGCGACAGCGGTCCCCGGTAGTTCGTGGGCTCCCACAGAGGTGCGGCGTATGCCAAGGGGGACACGTAGCCCGCCAGAAGAGAAGCGGACGCCGCCGCCAGCACGCAAGACAACACCACCAGCTTCAACATTGTTAGAGTGGTCTGTGTTGTTTTCTGGGTCCAGAAACACTGATGCCATTGTCAAGTATCATACGACTTTTATACTTGTGTATTGTAATTAACTTGCAAGGCGTCACCGGAATACATCGTTGGCCATGAAAGAACCACTTCTGCTGAGAAATGAGAGCTAGTTTATCAGGACGATTTGTTCTCCTTTAAGATAATAATTATTTATTTATCAGGCGGACTCGTTCTGATTTTCATGTATGCATGCCACAAGTTATTGCGGCTTTATTCTCGAATGCACGTCTGATGGCTTGAGTTATTGACGCATTATTGTGATATTTATTTATTTGTGTTTACATACGCCTATACTTGTAATGTTGATGTATTGATTTAAGCTGAAGCTGTAGAATGGACTTTTTACGTGAATTTTGTTTAAATGTATTTAAAGGAACCGGGGTTTTCCAAAAAAACTAACTAGCTGTCTCCATTCGGTATTTCAGCCAAATTGATTCATTTATTCTACTATATCAGTACTTGTGCTGTGAAGGATTATCTAAAAAACGTCATTTACAGGAAAACGTGTTAGTTTTTGTGAACCATTCCTCGGCAATTTGACACAGAGAAGAAAAGTATTCAAATCCGTCTGGGATAAGATGGATACTGGATAATCATGGGCGCCAAAATGGAGAACCTCCTCCTCTTATTTGTTTCTATTAGTCGAATAAAAATAAACCTAAATAACTTGCAAGTAAATGGTTTTTGATTCCGGTTAGTCTATAGATATAGGTACAAATTGAAAGAAAAAAATATTAAGGGCCTTTTTATAAGGTTCAAAGTTATAAGAACACTGTAGTAACTTATTTGTCTTCTATCTATATGTAATTATCGAAATATTTCATGTCTGTCATAAGTAGGTATATCTTTCAATTAGGAAGGTCGGTACTAATTCTCTAAATTCCTTGATTCATAATGTAAATAAATGGTCAATATAATTAATTATGTTAAATATCTAGATCTTATATGAGTAAAAAGTCAACGTTACCTTTTTTAGAACAGTATACATAGGTACGTATATTATGGAGTGCATTCTTACGCATGCACTAGGGAAATGTAGATCAACAAAAAAAATCTTTCATAGATATATATTATAATAAATCGAACTCAATCACGGTCGATAACTCTGGAAGTAGGTATAACAAAACAGATAGACAAATAGACAAAGTACGTACAGCTAATATTCTGGGAGTTTTTGATGTGGAACCAATGACTTTTATGTGTCCTACTAGAAGTCGTTGAAGTGTGTTGTTAACATCTCACAACAATGGCTGGCTGTGTTAATACTTAACTGTAGGGACAAATAAACTCAATAATCTTAGGTCAGTAAGTACGGTTTATTGATCAAAACATTTTATTCAGGTCTGTAGTAAATTGCTATAAAGAAGCCTGCTGCAAAGTAGGTAAATCGGGCCAAGCGTAGGTCGCTATGCCTACACAGTAATTAGTAGCTTTTATTATTTATCGAATCATTAGGTATCCTTTACAGAAAAATACAGATTTTCAATACGTAAAACTGCCTTGCGAAAATACAGCGCCTTAGGGGATAAGGTATATTTATAGTAAGTGTAACTAAAGATAGAAGTCTGAAATGTCAAAGAAATTATAACGGCCAAGAAGGTAAAATATCGAGATGAAAAGGTATGCTTGTGAATTCGTGACTTTTTCTTATAGGTGTGTCAAGCCTTGGGCTGAGATGCTATGGCTAATTAAATGTGATTCATTTTGAGAGCTATGACATCGTTCTCCATGTTATTACATTGAAGAAAGAATAACCGCCTGAGTTTGTCGTGGGCTTCTTATTAGTCATAATAAATGGAAGTCACAGTTGAAATTATAGTCAGTATTGAGCTTATTAATTTATGACGTCAAATATTTATTATCACTATCATAAAACCAATTTTTTTACTCTATAAAAGTTAGTACTTAACTGCGATATCACCAGATGGTAAGTGATGATGCAGCCGAAGATGTTATCGTACTAACTTGGAAGGATAAGTAAACTCCCCCAACGGTTTATACACAGCATCGCACCGGAACGCTAAATCGCTTGGCGGTGCGTCTTTGCTGGTAGGGTGGTAACTAGCCACGGCCGATGCCTCCCACGGCCCACCAGACTAGATCAGAGCCAATTTAGAAATTATAAAATTCCAAAATAGTCCGTGGCAGGAATCGAACCCGCGACCTTCCACTCGAATCCGAGCGCACGCTACCGTGCCAGGAAGGTCGTCAAACCCCCAAAATATTTTGCCTATCTGGAATTTTGAATCTTCATATCTTTTAGTAGGCATCTTGAATATTGTCGTCATAGAACGACCATGGCGACAAGACTGAAAGATGAAGTCGAAATACGACATGACTTCATGCCTAAACAAGAACGGTTAAATTATATTCATATTTTAGAGGGGAATTATTAGAAAGACACTACGGCGGATGGATACACATTTGAATAACTAAATATTCAGGAGCTGTAACGATCGACGTCATACATAGATAGGAGCTGAGTGACCTGATTCGAAAGAACACGTGTGGTTCGCAACAATGCGCCACTTCAAGAAATCTTTTGTATCTATATTTAGCAGAATGTACACGTTCTTTGACTCACACGTGATGCAGATATATGAGATCCGCTCTTGACACTAAACATAGTCAAACAACGCACCTAAGCATCATTTAAAATGGTTCGTCAACTCTCAAAACCCTTAATGTGTAGGTACATCTTGCTGCCAAGTTCCTTGAGTCAAACCCTCTTTTGATCCATAAACTGCTATGGGGTTTCTGTCAAAATAGGAAGGGTTTGGCAATTGCTACGTGGAAGATTTCTCCCACCTTTTGGAATATCATGGGGAAATGTCAAATATCAATTATGCATATTTCCTCATGATACATTTCTTCACTGCAATTATCATACATACTTACAGTAGTACTTACCATAATATAATTCTGCTAGTAATGCTGGTCTTGGTGATTAAGGGACTGGAGATGTGACAGCACCATATCGCAGGCTTCAAGCCAGAAGGGCGTATAAGCTATACCCTTACTTTTCATAAGACAAAGAAACCTTAATTAGTGCTTACCCAATAGAACACTTTAACTGAAAATTTGCACGCGTCTCATGCAACGCATATATTGTCTAGAGACACGTGCAAAAGAGATCCATTGAATAAAAACTTATTAAGTTTCTTTTCTCCTGAAAAGCGTGGGGATAATTGCTTATATGCTCCTCTGGCTTGAAGCCCGCGATATGCAGTTTTCCATCTTCTGGACGTCCACACAAGACGCTGCGGCAGGAAAACTAGTATAGTCTCTAAAGAGATAAGGCGATGTCAATTTGCGTTGATTTTAGAAGGTTACTCCTCAGGCAATTTGAATAAAGTCACACTAGCCACAACTGTTCAAATGTATCCCATGATAGAGTAGGGACAGAGAATCTAGTGAACGGTAGCCCTATGACTTTACCCTAATCGCCTGATTAGCAACCTGACCTTAGCTAACATTGGAGGTGATGTGGCTACTTGTTTACTGTGTTGATGTTTAGAAAACAAAAATAATGAATAAAATAATTAAATATTTGTACCTTGCTAGGAGATAATATTATATCCTCGAATATTATTTATTGAATAAAAAATCATATAAAGACATAGATATGAACAATGATAACAAATATTCAGTATACTCACTTTGTCATGAAATCATTTCATTTCCTTAAAATATGATGCTAGACTCAGAACAAGAAGGTGAATCGCGCCTTTTTATAGAGTTCTTCACATCAGCGTTATTTTGCAAAAAATAATAATCAAAGTACAGTGTATACCAGGTTTATTTCCATTTGCAAAAGCAGACACGTATAGTTTAATGAATATTCAGTTATTTCTATGAATTCATATTATTTTCATAATTGAAATAGGTATCCAAAGACTTATAGACAACATTCGTATCCTACTTAACATTATAAACGCGAAAGTTTTTAAGTATAAATAGATGGATTTTTGTAACTCTTTTATGCCGCAATCACAGAACCGATTTGGCTGAAATTTGTAACATAGATAGCTTATAACCCGGATTAACACATAGGCGTTTTATCCCGGAAAAATCTCACGGATACGAACAAACTTACGAGTATGTCTGAATTTGTCAGCAATCCTGAATAATCACCGGGTGTCCAATGTGATTGTGCCTCGAAGATTAGATAAGTTTGGTTCCTACGGGATTTGTTGAATCGTGGGAAAAATCAAGCTGTGTTTCAAAATAGTTATCAATACATATAATAAATCTGTAGAGGTCGAATTGTCTGTTTGTCTGTTTGTCTGTCTGTTTGTACGGGCTAATCTTTGGAACGGCTGAACCGATTCCAACGAAATTTTGTGTGGTGGTAGCTTATGTCCCTGGTCAACATATAGGATACTTTTCATCCCGGTAAAATAAAGAGTTCCCGTGGGATAGCTAAAAAACTGCAATTAATTTAACAGCTTTGTAAACAACAACTAATGCACTTCATTTAGTAAAATTTGTTATGCTTATACCTTATGTTGCCTCTGTAACAAAATATATATGTATATAGAAAAACTTATTAATCCAATCGAGTTCCCGCGGGAAAGAAATAATTACAAAAACAGTTAGCAGGCGTCTTTCAAGTAACAGATTTAAATGAAATTTTATGATCCTACTTTATTAATATATATATAGCTGCTTGTGCTGATTGACTGATTGATCACCTCTCCTGAACAATTTTGTATGGAAAATTTTTTTTTCACTGATCGTTTTGTATAGAAAGGAAAAATTCATGAGGAAGAAAAATATAGCGAGAGCTGATGATTGAGGATTTCGAAGACGGGTGAAGAGCACAGCCAAGGGTATTGCAGATAGGTGGGGGGTGTTCGACCAAATGTCATTTGAAATGTCATCCAACTGCCAGTGAGCTGAAAAAAAATTCAAAATGGCGGATTCAAAATGGCCGCCATACGAATTTCGCCGATATCTCGGAAAGTATAAAAGATGGAAGAATGGTTTCTTGACAAGAAGTGATCAGGACCCGAAGGTCTATTTGATGGATAGAAAAAAAAATCAAAATGGCGGAATTTATTTTTACCATAGAAAATGTATCGGGAATTTTATAAGACTAAATGTTGGTAACTATGCAAGGTTTTGATGCGTTTTTTCGGAGAATTACTAGAGAAAAAAAAATGGAATGAGATGATGATTGAGGGTTTTGAAGACAGTCGAGGAGCATGGGCAAGGTATTATAGTTAGGTGGGGACTGCTGAAACAAAAATTACTTGGAACGTCATGCAATTGGCAGTTAGCTGAAAAAAAATTCAAAATGGTGGATTCAAGATGGCCGCCATACAAATTTCGTGTTGTTCTATCTCGGAAAGTATAAAAGATAAGAGAGTGGTTTCTTTGCAAGACGTGATTAGAATCTCAAGGTCTACGGGATGAATGAAAAAAAATTCAAAGTGGTTGAATTTATTTTTTCAAGGAAAATGTGAATGCTACAATAAACAAGGCCTATGAAAAACTATGAAAAGTATGAGAAGAGATGATGGTCTACGATTTGGATCATGATTGAGGAGCACGGTCATGGATTTAAAGATAGTTAAGGCCTGTTTGAAAACCTCATCCGATGAGGTTCAGTGTATTTTTTTTCAAACAGGCCTTTACTATCTTTAAATCCATGACCGTGCTCCGAGGTAATTCTTTTAGCCCACTGCCAATCGGATTCCAATTGGCGATGGAGATGACGGCGATTCTTTTATAGGTGAGAAGACAGCCCGCGGGCCACATGTGGCCCGCGCTCCCACGCGCCCTACTAGTTAATATATATATAGCTACTCGTGCTGATTCACTGATTGACTGACTGACTCACTGATTGATCACCTCTCCTGAACAATTTTGTATGAAAATTTTTTTTTTCACGGATGGGGTCGTATAGAAGAAAAAAATTCATTCGGAGGAAAAATATGGAGAGAGCTGATGATTGAGGATTTCGGAGACGGGTGAAGAGCACGGGGAGGGTATTGAAGATAGGTGGGGGGTGCTCGACCAAATGTCACTCCAAATGTCAAACAATTGACAGTTGGCTGAAAAAAAATTCAAAATGGCGGAAAAAAGATGGCCGCCATACAAACTTCATCGGCGTTCATCTCGAAAAGTATAAAAGTTGGAAGAGTGGTTTCTTGGCAAGAAATGATCAAGACCCGAAGGTCTATTCGATGGATAGAAAAAAAAATCAAAATGGCGGAATTTAGTTTTCCATAGATAATGTATGGGGAATGTTGAAGAGACTAAAAGTTGGTAACTATGCAAGTTTTAGATGCCGTTTTTCGGAGGAATAATATGGAATGAGATGATGATTGAGGGTTTTGAAGACAGTCGAGGAGCATGGGCAAGGTATTATAGTTAGGTGGGGACTGCTGAAACAAAAAATACTCGGAACGTCATGCAATTGGCAGTGACCTGAAAAAAAAAATTAAAATGGCGGATTCAAGATGGCCGCCATACAGATTTCGTGTTGTTCTATCTCGGAAAGTTTGAAAGATAAGAGAGTGGTTTCTTAGCATGAGGTGTTCAGGATCTCAAGTTCAACGGGATGAATAAAAAACTAAATGGAGGAATTTATTTCTCCATGGAAAATGTACATGCTACAATATGTAGGGAACTATCCAAGGCATTGACGCAGTTCATCAGAGAACTGCCAGAGGAAAGTATGAGAAGTGATGATGATTTAGGATTTGGATGATGATTGAGGAGCACGGTCATGGTTTTAAAGATAGTTAAGGGCTGTTCGAACAAAAAAATACGCTGAACCTCATCAAATGAGGTTCAGCGCATTTTTTTGCTCTAACAGCCCTTAACTATCTTTAAAACTATGACAGTGCACCTTGGTCATTTTTAAAGCCCGCTGCCAATCGGATTCCAATTGGCGATGGAGATGACGGCGATACCTTTATAGGCGGGAAGACCGCACGCGGGCCACATGTGGCCCGCGCACTCACGCGCCCTACTAGTTACTATATATATAGCTACTTGTGCTGATTCACTCACTCACTGATTGATCACCTCTCCTGAACAATTTTGTATGAAAAAATTTTTTTTCAATGACCATTTCGTATAAAAGGGCAAAATTTGTTCGGAGGAAAAATACGGAGAGAGCTGATGATTGAGGATTTCGGAGACGGATGAAGAGCACAGCCAAGGGTATTGGAGATAGGTGGGAGGTGCTCGACCAAATGTCATTTGAAACGTCATCCAATTGGCAGTGAGCTGAAAAATTTTTCAAAATGGCGGATTCAAAATGGCCGCCATTCGAATTTCGCCGATATCTCGGAAAGTATAAAAGATGGAAGAATGGTTTCTTGACATGAGCTGATCAGGACTCGAAGGTCTATTCGATGGATAGCAAAAAAAAATTCAAAATGGCGGAATTTATTTTTCCATAGAAAATGTATGGGGAAAGATGACTGAGGGTTGCGACTTGCGATACCTTTATAGGCGGGAAGACAGCCCGCGGGCCACATGTGGCCCGCGCACCCACGCGCCCTACTAGTTATATATATGCCTGGTGATACTTTTTATCCTGAAAAATTTGAAAGCACCCATGGGATGTTTAAAAAAACCTATAGCTACTTATCTACGTAGCACAATCAAAACGGGGTCGAAATATCGACAGTTTAAATCGTCCTTTTGATCGTGCAACTAGGTATAACTATACAAGATAACCCGTACGTAGCAGGAACGGGTTGCTACGTACACAGCAGCGCATCATATCTGGGCGTTGGTATCATCTCAGAATAAGATAAGTTTGGTTAGTATAGATATTACAATCCACGATGACACGCCCCACTCTGTCTAACTCCATGCGAATTGAGTAACATAAGTGATTTCGACAGAGTGTATATGTAGAGGAAGACCAAAGAAGATATAGGTAAATTGTGTGAAAGAAGATAGCACGTTGACAGGAGAGATTGGAAGAAGACTCCTTTACGGGTCCATCGAACCCAGGGACCACTCATTTATCTTGGGAAAAATTAAGAAATTCCACGGGAAACATTTTTGTAAAAAAAAATGGGAAATGCTTTCCAAAAAACCAACTTCAAATGCCACTACAAAGAGTGAAATAAATTTTAATGTAGGTACCTACACCAACTCGAAGTCGGGCAATGTTTCATACAATCCCTAATAGTCCTTCTTACTTACTTGATGTGCGAAGAAATGACGAAGTCATAGACAATCGCCCGACTTCGAATTGGTGTAGGTACCTACATTAAAAATTATTTCACTCTTTGTAGTGGCATTTGAAGTTGGTTTTTGGGAAAGCATTTCCCATTTTTAATTTTTTACTTTTTAGTGGAAAACAATAAAATGCACATGGCGTTGTAAAAATACCCAAATCGCTTGAGGTGTGTTCATAAAATCTGAAGAGATCCCTCAATTTCACCAACATCCCATCATCTGACCCTGACTTGATGACTTTAGTCATCAAATCCGTATCTGCAAGCAAATGCACCTGTACTTAACTATAAAAAATACGCAACTCGCTTCAAGTATACTAGCAAAATTTGAAGAGTTCCCTCGATTTCACCAAGATCCCATCATTAGACCCTGACTTGATGACTTTAGTCATCAAATCAGTATCTGCTAGCAAATTCACCAGTAACTATAAAAAATACCCAACTCGCTTCAAGTATACTAGCAAAATTTGAAGAGTTCCCTCGATTACCCCAAGATCCCATGATCAGATCCTGACTTGATGACCATAGGACAACTTGGAAAATATTACACTTTCAAATAATACCCAAATTGTTTCAACTGTCCATATAAAATTTGAAGAGTTCCCTCGATTTCTCTAGGATCCCATCATCAGATCCTGACCTGATTAAAATGGGACCATCTGGAAAGTATACCCTTTTAAACAAAAAAAGAATTTTTCAAATCGGTCCACGCGTCTTCGAGTAATCGGTGAACATACATAGATAAAAAAAAAAAGATTCCAACGAATTGAGAACCTCCTCCTTTTTTTGAAGTCGGTTAAAAAAACGAACAGCACGCGGGCGGAGCCGCGGGCAACAGCTAGTAAGAAATATAAGTACTCGCTTTTTGGCAACAAATACATATAGCTACAGAGAGAAAAACAAACTAAAAGAAGAAAATAGTCTGGGGTACGAATAAAAATAGTATACTAAAGTTAGAAATGTAAACCGTGAAATCGTACTAGGTCCTTCGTAAGACATTTATCACTTCGGTAGACGTAATTAATTAGCTCCAGTAGTTAATAACTCGTAGGTACAACTTATTTTTTCACTGCGCTCAACTTTGAAAGTAGAACTGGCGAATGTGACATTTTAATTTTTTACGTATTGTTTGCTTTTATTTCGTTTGCGTCCTTAACAAGCTGGACAGTGATGAACTGGCCGGAGTGATGTCGACGCCCTCGCTCCGCGTAAATATCAGCTTCCTGGACGACCTTCCTGCACCGGTTTAACGATACAAGAGCGCCCTTATTCGTGTACCACCTTCTATAAATACAATGCAAAATAGTCTCCAGGCATCAGTCGTTCCCCATCCGAACAACACAGACCACAAGATGTTCAAGTTGGTGGTGTTGTGCGCTTTCCTCGCTGCGGCGGTAGCTGAACCCAGTGCGATCCTCGCACCCATCACGTACAGCAGCGTGCTGTCGCCGGCGAGAGCGGTGTACACCAACCAGGCCAGCAGTGTCATCCACCCGTCTCCGCTCGTCTACTCCGCGCCATGGTCCTACTCCTACCCGGCGCTCACCCACCTGATCAAGAAGCGGTCTGTCGCCCTGGCGCCTATTAGCTCCTACATTGCACCATCGACGTACCTCGCGCACGCTCCGTTCACCACCGCTTACGCCGCCCCCTCTTTGGCCTACACCTCTTACTCTCCTCTGGCCACAACTTACGGAGCACCGATCTACACAACTGCCGCACATCTGATCAAGAAACGGTCCGCTCCTCTCATCGTACCCAGCACCTACACCGTACCTACCATCTACCGCACCCATACTCCCCTGTACACATCCACTTACGCCGCAGCCGCTCCCATCTACTCTACCCCCTACCTGTCCGCTGCCCCCTTCACCTACGCTCAATGGATCAAGAAGTAATTTGCCTAAAGTGATTGTAAGGTTCAGCTAACAAAATTTTTGGAATTTCAAAATTTGATTTTCATGCAATAGTTGCTCATTGCAATTGTACATACTTGTTAGATCAAATGTAAATAAAAGTTTTTCAAAAAATATATGTATTTTATTAATTCCGACCTAGCTTAATGATAAGGGATACAAGGAATATAAGACGGAGATTTCGAATAATAAATCATTAAACTCTAGTCTTTAATGCACTGTGTTGACATTTCATGAAATTACTAGTATTATAAAGTGAAAGCGCTTTGGATTATTCTAGGATCCTATTGTACAGAAATAAGCTAAAGATGTCTGAAAAAGTCGTTTGAGAATGGAGACTTTCCACGGCGTGTATTGCGTTGCGTCAATAATACGTACAGTACAGACAATAATATAACAAAATAATGTATATCTAATCAAACTACTATATTGAGAAAATAATTATTCACATACTTTTTTAATTTGTACACTGAAAAGCATATCATTAAATAGCATAGCATATATTCAAAGCACTGAATAGAACATTTTGTTACAATCTATTTTTGTTCACTTAACACACAAAATGTATCACGTAATTAATAGCTCGACTTAATTTAAATATTTAACACTATTATTTTTACGCCACTGTGTTTCTAGTATCTTCGTCAGAAGTATTCGTCTCAATATTGTCAAATATCACTGTCGTAGATTCCGCTGATACCTGGTCTTGGTTTATCGAAACAGGATGCTCCAAAGCTCTAGCTAGAGGTAGGTTGTGAAAGAAGCTCAGTGCTATTGGAGCATATACAGTATCACCAGTTACTGTACTCAGCACGACTTCCCTTGGCGTATCTCCTTTGAGCGGATATGTTGCATATATAGCCGGACTGTATATTAACGGCGAAGATATTATCCCAGGAGTATGCTTTATATCAATTCGTGACTGATGGGACACAGCACTAGGGGCTGCGTAGATCACTGGCAGAAGCTGACATTTTACTTGGTATATGGCGAAGAGAACTACGATTAACCTTAACATTTTGAAGACGATTACTTAATTGATAGTATGACGTCTCGGAACGCTGTTTTTATAGTGGCGTAACGGTTTTTATGAGTCGATTGCACGCGAGAGATGAATTCAAGATCACGGTCGAGGCAACTGGTAGTTGCATCACAGAATGCGGGCCGATGGCCGGATTAAGGTACAATCCGTTACGTTGAGGTTCATACGTAATATGAGATAGTATTACTAAAATATGTGTCGTTTTTTAAACTGAAAATCTAATAATTTTCCGCAGCATCTATTGTATTTGCAGGTAGCAAAGTAGGTATTATTTATAAGGCAGTTGGGGTCAGTAATGTTAGTGAACCTTTATGAACGTGAGTTATATTAAAAAGGTTTTAAATCGTTAAATGTCTGAATGAAACTTAATATTTTTTTAAACTTTTCTATCTAACGATGTTCCGATTGCTTCAGTTTTCTCCTCTGACTGTAGTATTTTCTTGCTTAATGTCATAAATACCAAGCCGATTTATTTATGCTTAAATCATTGCTAAGCAGTACATAGAATTGTTTATAGTCTAACATCTAAACATCTCCAATCATCCAGCAGTGTCCATTTTCCAAGTGAAATAAAAGGGTTCCTAATAGCACTTCAACTACGGATTCCTTAAACATATTCTACATTTACCTACTGAAAAAATTGCATTCTATTTCCAAGTCTGAAACTTCCTAAAATAAGGTGTCAAGTTCGGAAAACTTTTAGCAAACAATCTATTTCCAACCAACAAAGGAAGCGAATTCCGATATTTTTTAAACGACAATGACTGTGTTCAATAGCGTATCAAATCTGCGTATTATTAGGCGCAATTACTGTCACCTGTGATTCAGAACCCTTGCTATAAGAGACAGGGGTTCGTGACAGGGAGCATTAGTTAAAGCACTAGGTTCGTAGGTTGAAGACTGAAAAGTTACCGAATCTAAGTCATCATGTATCGTCTTGTGTGCCTTTTCGCGAGCTTGGCTCTGTGCCATGGAGTGGCTGTTTTACCTGTCATCGCGCCGGTTCACGCTGTGCACGCTCCTGTGCTAACCACTTACGTTGGACATGGATACGGGCATGGATATGGATATGCTGGTTACGGACATGCAGGCCTGGCTCACGGCGGTCTAGCTCATGGCTACTTGGGCAATGCATTGGGACATCATATTCTGAAAAGGTCGCCGACCTTCGCAGCGGGCATTGGTGCCGGTGGTTTTGGCGGTAACGGTGCCGGTCTTGGAGGTGCCGGTTTTGGAGGTGCTGGTCTTGGAGGTGCTGGTCTTGGAGGTGCTGGTTTGGGCGGTGCCGGTTTAGGGGGTGGTGCCGGTTTAGGAGGTGCCGGTTTAGGGGGTGGTGCCGGTTTGGGTGGTGCCGGTTTGGGAGGTGCCAGTTTGGGTGGAGCCGGTTTTGGAGGGGCAGGTCTTGGAGGTATCGGTGGTGGTTATGGCGGTACAGGTGTCGGCTACGGGGCTGGATATGGCTATGGACACGTTGTCCCATTGGCTCTCTCCCACCAAGCGCGTCTGGACATCCACCACGCACCAGCAGTCATTGCTGCTGTGCCCGGTCACTTAGGCGGACTTGGAGGCTACGGATCTTATTAGAGTTTGTGGTCATGTAAATAAACGTATGAATACTCGTAATTACAAAAGAACGTAACTTAATTTGAAACTGTGATTGTAATAATACTGATAAATGAATAAATGAATTGAATTGTATATGGACTTTTTATTAAGTATCACGTCACATTTGATACAGCAATAACCTGTATCTTGGAAAACGAAAGTGGCTAGTGAGGGTTGCTAACTAGCAAACTGAACGATATAATTAATTAATAATATTATAAATTCCCAACCTGTTTTTTATTTCATTATAAACTGTACCGAGAATCGAACCTAGGATCGCCCACTTGAAAATTACGCCTAAAAGGTCATTAAAATATTTATTTCAACCGGCATGAAAATAATATTGACGTGAATCGTGAAAAAAAATAAAGTCTGGGAATATGCCTACTTAAAATTATTAAATGTGTCAAATATTGGTACGGGAATACGGGTTATGAAATAAAAATAAATTGCATAATTAATATTATGTAAATAGTATTTATTTTGGCAGTGGTGACATTTATACAAAAATAGCTTACATTTCTTCAAATAGTTGTTTTATCTTCTGAGTTGCAACTTGCAAACTTGACATTGTCTTGTCTTCTGCGTTGCAAACTTCAATGCAGTCATTTACCAGGGGTGGACGGAGAGAGCTCTGGGGTACGTGTAGCTTGGTGCCCCGTAGGCGGACACGTACGGGGTGTAGCTGTAGGGGGACACAACGGGAGACACGGCGGCGTAGGAAGTAACTGGGCTAACAACCACTGACCGTTTGGCGATGGTGTGAACGCCTGCACCGGCGAGAGCCTTAGCTTGGTAGTGGGCAGCGCGCGCGGCGACTACTTCAGGGGTATCCAGGGGCACTCCGTGAACAGCATCTAGTACAACAGCAGGAGAGTTGGGGGCTTGAGCGACGGTAGCAACAGGGACAACGCCGTAGCTGGGTACCACTGGTGAGTACGCGCGGTACACTGATGGCACGACAGCTGCAGGTGTTCCGTGGTACACTCCGCTGCTGTACTGTGTAACTGAGCTAACAGCTGGCACTGTGCTGTAGGCTACTGGAGCCACCCAGCCAGGCTTGGCCGCAGCTACAGCGAGCACTGAGAACAACACCACCAGTTTGAACATTTTGGTCTGTGTTGAGAGTACGACTGATGTTCCGCACACGTCTCCTAATCTTTATATAGGTGGCTATAGCGTCCAAAATTAATGAGCTGCAAAAAATGTTACCGAATCACCTTCAAAATAGTCTATCGGTAGCCTCAATCGCCTTATCAATATTGTTTTTATTGAGAGCTTAGTAGCTATTGAGCACTTTTTTAGTCGGAAGTCAATAGACATTTTAGAGGTACTGTAAATTTAAAAGAGTACATACAAGTACATAATTAGGATTAGGGTTTCGTACTATTTACAAATGAAAAAATGGAACACGTTAACTCTGGTTAGAAAATAGAAATATTTAACAATTTTAGTGTCCATATGACCTGACCACCAACCCTTACCCCTTTTGGCCCTTTTAATGTAACAAGTAAGGCTATCATGTTGGAATTGACATCAATTACAAAAATCTCTCTCTAACGACACATAGAAACTACAAAAATTAAATTAGGTGTTGGTCATATCCACGGATATCGAGTGAAATCAATCAAAAGTTACGGCTATTTGTATAGTTTTTAAGGACTGATAATTCTTAATTTCTAAACCAACTCATAAGATACGAGTATCTACCTACTATCCGTTTACTTGAACTATGATAATATTCAAAAGTTTGTAGTCATATAAAAAGTTTGTGTTTCTTAGCAGTAAAGTTTTTCGCACTCTGTAGCAGGTATTTTACTATGGTCTCTACTTGTAATAGAAGAATAGTTTTATAATTACTACGGAGCCCCGAATAGGCGAACCCGATTCGCACTTGTCCGGTTTTTACGATCGGTTGGCTTTCCTAGCGAAAACTTTTAATTAAAATTATCTGTGTGGGTACAATATTCACACTACGAATACCAACTTGTACATGCCTTGTTTGTAGAATAGTTTTTTGTTGATTGATTGTTGCCTATTGACAATTAATGATCTTTAACATTTTATTCGAAACAAGAACTATCTTAAATGCCACGTTCCTGGAATGCATTAGGTATGTATGATTCTAATGAGCACTATAATTTTAATTTCTTATTTTAGTTAGTTAGTGTAGGTTCTGTTTGTCCACAGACAACATTCATACATTGTTGTCTGATGCAGTTCTGGTCAACTTTTAGAAAGCTAGTCACCGACAATTACTGTCCCGATACGTTCAAGCAAACGGTATTGCGCCATACTGGTAACGTCTTATGTAAATGAATGCTTTTTAAAATTGAATGATTTAAAAAAAATTAATTGTTTGAAAATTCCAAAAAATAACGCCTATGCAAAGTTTCACTTCTATCGGCAATCAATCAACGTATGACTAATGACTGCCTCTTATTTATTTAGTGTACATTATTCAGTTTAAACCCTTAAGATCTAGATAAGAAGACCTTCATATTAAGCGCATATTCAACTTTTATTTTGCCCGTTGGTACCGATACTCTAGGTTGCACGTGCTTCGGGAAAAATGCATTCACGCGTAGCTTAGTGACGCGCATCCAATACTTATGCACCTACTTGTATACTTTTAACCTTGCATTGGTATAACCTAATGGACTCTATTGTATAGATTTTAGACAAACAAGGACGCTACACGCAATATTATTTTTACAGGTACTGCAATCTAACTTAAGAGTCTACTGACACACGATGTCTCCATTTATACAAAATACCAAATCATTTGTAATTCGTGCATATTTTGATCATGTTGTGGTGTTAACCGGATTTATATATATAGTAATAATCTATGCTCCTGGCCATATTTGGTTCGTAAATACTTCTTTAAAACGAAATAATAATCAATTTTGATCAAAATTTTTATAACTTTGGTCGAGTTCCGTAATACCAAAAATTATGAATGAAAACTTGTAACTTTCTTTATTAAGTGGTGTTTTTCTTTAACTGGACAGTAAAAACTGTGCGCCTGAACTAATGCGACGTGAGATAGTGCTGTTTTTTACAAAACAAATAAGCAGAAAACATGTCCTTGACATAAAAATAAGCAAAACTAAATTCGTTTACAATTTCGTTTAACTAAAGTATTTCGGAACCAGATATGGTCGGGAGCATAGATTATTACTATATGAACCCGAATAACACCACAACATGATCGAAATTTGCACGAATTACAAATGATTTTGGTATTACGCATGTATGGGAGACATCGTGGGTAAGTGGACTCTTAAATTGATACATTTTTACTGCCCTGCTGTTCGTCCGTACGTCAAAATATCGTTGCAGGCAGAGCTTTTCGTCTTGAACCGTTTGGTAACTGCATGGGTAACTGGTACTGTAACTAGGTACACCGGAACAGCAAATCCTAAACAGATTATTTTGCTCTCGCGACACTGCAGCTAAACTCGCTTAACTATCAGAGCGTGAGGTCGGATCACACGTGGCATGGTTCAAGTTCAATTTACGCTAACTCGGTTAGTTTGGTACTCGAGGTCAGATCGCTCGTACTCGTACGTTCTATTTATTTATGTATGGAGAGTTTTGGAATATACATCAGCCGCTCAGCCCTATTTACCACCCAAAGATTCACTGCTAAGTACTAACAAATAATATCATGCTTAGAATGAAAATCCACGACGATGAGAATATTGTAGATAAATAAGTAATTATAATTAAGAATTATGGAGCATAAAATAACCATTATTTTAATCAACATAAGAAAGCAAGTGATTTTGACATTTTAAATAAAAGTTATAAGTGAGTGTTCGAGGTTCGAACCTACCAATAGGAAGTCGAAGCCTACCTACTATCTATCTATGAGCTATCACATTCACTTGTCAGTATTCTATCAATTCAATTGAATTCAGTTGAGATCGAGATGGTTATGTTGCATTGTAGAAATTATTACCTACAATGCAAGATAATTTGCAATCCTAAATAAATAATAGATCAAATTGACAAAATGAAGGCAGGAGGATAAAAAAACGTAATTGAAATAAGGTAAATTCTAATTTCTCTTGTATTTTCATTGTGTGAAAATCCTCGTTTGTTTCTACTGAACTGAGGAGAAGAGAAGATTCATCGTCTCTGTGATGGCACTTAGTAGGGGTGGATTCCATAAGCGCCGGATAGGATAGGTGTTTGAACACCAACTGGGGTTATTCTGGCGATTGGCGAAGAGTAAACGATGGGTGATGAAGCGTAGGTGGTTACGAGTGGCGCCGCGTACGATGTTACCACAGGTGAAGTGGCGATGACCGCCGAGCGTTTCTGGATCTGGTGAGACTCTTCCAAAGCCTTAGCAGCGAGATGCGCGGCGCGGGCTGCGGCGACTTCTGGAGTTTCAGTAGGCGCTACGGGAAGAGCCTGGTTCACGGAGTCTTCTTTAGCGGGTGCCGATTCAGTTTCAGGTGTCATTGCGGTCTTCAATAGAGCTGGAGTGATCGCAGCAGCTACGGCGGGGGTGTAGATTGATGGAGCGAAGGCGAGAGGTGCGCCGTAGGCTATCACAGGAGATCCGTACGGCAGAGCTGCGTTGTAGGCCAGAGGAGAAGTGGGTATGGTGCTGACTACCGCTGGAGACGATTTGATGTCCAAACGGGATTGGGTTGATAATGAAGCGGGAGCGATCGCTACTGGAGCGGAGTACGCGACGGGCGCGGCGATCACAGCAGGAGCGATGCCTGAATCTATTACGTTGGTCTTGTATATAGCGGGAGCTGATTGAAGGTCTATTCTGGCCTGCTGGGAAACAGCCGCAGGAGCGACCGCTACGGCAGGGAAGTTGTACACCGCCGGAAGCGCGGGCTTGGCACCAGCCAGCACCATGACAGAGAATAACACCACCAGCGAGTTCATCGTGGTCTGTGTCAGTTCAGTTGCAAACGAGAAAAGGATGTGTACTGATGCTTTCTTTGAGTCAACGAGCTTATTTATACCGAGTTCCAATTGTATCAAAAGTCAAGTTAAACGTGTATGCATGCATATTGTATACTCATCGTATAAACTTAATGTGCATCATCAACCCGGTACCTGTATACAGTTTTTTCTCAATGACATGGTAAACCGTAAACAGTGTTAATTTTTTTTCTTAAGTCGTTAAGCAATTTTGGATACTCAGAACTCGTTGAAAAAAATTAGGCAAAAACATAAAATAACTCCATAAATATTAGAAACTCAAATATTGTGCAGGTTCGACACTCGAGTAAGCCATTACGTGAAATTTGAGTGACTTTCGTTTAAGTAAACCCATAATTTAGCTAAAATTTGAAACGCAGACTAATAAAAACGTCAAGCATTGGCGCCTTGTTGGAAATGGTTGACAAATGTTACGATAAGTTACTCGAGTTTAGTCTAATGCAATTTGAAACGTGGGAATCAAAAAAAAAACGTAGACTTACAAAATAAACCTTGGGAGCGAAGTTTTTTTTTCAGAAATAGGCGGGTCTTTAACGTTCATCTGATTGGTCTATTTCGTTGCCATTCATGGCAAATGGGACGACTGTCTAGAATTAAATTAACCAATCACATAGATACTGGTTACTTGGGTGTGACTTCTGATTTCAGAGGGGGAGTGGAGTGGAAACGCTGAAATAGTACGGTGCAAGGATGGAAAGAGGCATTCCGGGCTCGACAGCTGAGATCGAGCGAAGAATTCTCTAATCCGTCTACAGTACTGTTAAATTTTGTAGAGATTTATTATTATATAAATAAAATTAAAATTTAAAGTTTAAATAAATCTTAGGTTAAATAAATTTTAAATCATAATATTAAACAGTGTAAAGAGTGCCTTCGAGGTGGCGGAGATCTCCAGCTTATATTTTTGGTAAAGTACAGCTTTCCTTATTAATTTTGTGATACGAGATAATTTCATTCTTATAACCTCGTTTAGACATTAATTGAGATAAATTTTGATTGATTCGATTTCAAACTTAAAATGGACTTGGAGGACGAGGGTGGTTTCAATTTATTCTCGATATAAATAGAATCGATGTACAATTTAGTATATTTAGACTAGAGCCAACAGTATTGCAAGTGCTGAGTTTCTTGCCAGTTCTTCTCGGAGCAAATCTGCATTCCGAACGTGGCGGTAGAGTTTGACATTCTATGGGCACCTATTACTTAGACCTATGTGAAATAAAGAATTTCATTTCATTTCATATCAATTACCATAATAGTTTGGTTATTGTTTTGGGAATAAGAGTCAATTGTCAGAAGGTAATAATAGATACATAGCGAGCTATGATAATTACGAGGGAATATACAGAGTTAGAAGGATTGTTTTAGAAGAATTTAAACTAAATCAAAATAAATAAAAATTGAAATTAACTCGTATCCTATTGTGAATATGATGTCTTTAGTTTAGTATTTTAAACACCTTCCTGATTGTGTATTTTGTTTCCTTAATTTAAGTCCTGGTGAATTAATATGTACATATTATATATAGGCATGTGTGTGTTAAGTAAATAGTGTACATATATGATGCCCCACTAGGTTTTTGTTTTTCGGGAACTTGTTTTCCTAGTGGCTATATAGTAACCAAGTTCCTGGGATTTAAGATTACTAACGTGATCTAAATTCTAAATAATCATACCAGTTTCGATCGATTTGATAATAATGAAGTCTGAAATATACAGAATATAAAAGTTATGCTTAAAACCTTTTATTTCTATAATAAAGACCCACTTACCTAAAGGAATTTAAAGTGGAGTGACCTTCGGAATATATTTGTTATGCTTAATAAAGTGTCACTGATTTATTCGTCACTACAACCATTCCGAAACCTTCCATCATTTGAATTTCTCTACATACCTAATTTGATTAATCATAAAATTTAACAATGCAAGGCTGCATAAATTTATATCTATTTTATGGCTTTCAATGAACTCAGATTGTTAAGCCTGAATACTTAATCTAAGGAGATGAATTAAAAGAAACCTTACTATTGAATCTCTTTAAACTATAATATATTTCCTTTGAAGTTTGATTGAATTAAAATTAGCTAGCCTGAATAATTTTAGACAAGGTGGATAAACTAAAGTCAATCCTTAATTAGCCTTCTAGTTCCTTCAGAACTAATCGAGTAACATTAGCGAGGCTAGCCGAGTTCATCTAGCTCGTTACTATACATTATACATAAGTCTGTTCATCGTGGGGCTGTACTCCAAGGAGAAAGCGTATCCAGAGTGGTTCTATGGCTGATATACAGGTGGGTCCTTAACATGACATAATAGGTAATATTTGCTTATGGTCCTAATGTGGGAATTACAGTTGTGTAGAGGAAGGAGCGAAGCCGATAGAATCATTATTAAAATTATTTTTTGGGATTTATATACATATACTCTTTCATGGCTGATTGGCAATCTTCGAATGGCAAAAATGGGAGCCCGTGAAACACGTCCTCTTTCATGAATTCAGGACTTCCGACCGTAATTTGGCCAAATTACAATCATATCAATTAATTATAAATCAAAATCCATGGTACCTGGGCAAGCCTTAAAGGCTCTATGTACCTGGCCTACGGGCATGTGGTAATAATACGCTTCGTAGCGAATAAAAAGGAAGTCCTGAATCTGCCCAAATAATCTGAAAATTCAGAGCCAGTTTGGCGTAGGATTCCCCTAGCTTCAAGGTTTTTTGGTTCGAATGGTGTGAGCTCTGTTCCACCCACTCAGACAGCATTTGTCCTTCATTCTATTTGATTAATTAAACGCATATCACGTCAAATTGGAATCGTCCGGATTCAAGAAACAACAATGCTATTACTAAAGTCATTCTATGTAAATTCTATTTTGATACTTATTGCAAGGAAACAAAGAAACAAATAGAATGCCGTGACTTGCCTCTGAGTCGGTTTGCCTCAGCGAAATGAGAGTGAATTTAACTATAGGAAAATAAAAACTCCATTGTCTTAACCGAAAGGGCTTACGGCTTTGTCTCGACTCCATACATCTGTTGTTGCCTGCTGTAAGGGAAACGAAAGTGAGTACAACTGTCAATTTCATCCAAATTATCCAATCATGGTTCAATTAAATATAGTCGATCCGCCTCGGACCATCACAGAATTTGGTGCCGCGTGACCAAGATTTCAGTTACGTATTCGAATATCGATACGACTGGATTCAAAAAAAAAAAAAAGAAAAAAAAAATACACAACGTAGGAATGAAAAAAAATCACGATTGGGTATATAGAGGAAGAAATAAAATAAATCATAAAATATAAATGCATTTCTTGAGATCACACAAAAAGGAAACAGAATACACTGTGCATGATATTATGTTATAATATATTTAACATTTACAGCTGTTCTAAAAATAGGAGAAGCAGAATTTAATCGTGTGTTTGTAATTGTATCGTTTACAGAATCCCGGATCTGCATGCATGGAACATTACTCTTTGTTTAATTTTGAATTAAGTTTTATTGAACCTTAAACTTTGTATAAAAAGGGGTCACATCTAGAATATCGTTAAATACGTCAACGTAACGCCAACTTTTCTAACTAATATTTAACACAAAAGAAAATCGAGTGAACGATTAATCCAACATTGCCGAAGTCAAACAGTTTAAATAGCGTTCAGTAAAGAGTTGTATTTAGGCGAATTAACCAAGATGCCAGCAGGTAGAAAGAAACGGGATAGGTCAGTACAAAAACATGTAGGTTCGAACCGGGCTAGTACAAGCGAAGCGGAGGCGAACAAACAAATAGAGACCGTAGGGAACTCTACTTTAGAGTTGATTTTGAAGAAAATCAGTGAGTTTGAAAAGAAGTTGGGACAATTAAATTCGAGCGTTAGTTTAGTAGGTAGTGAAAGTGCTAGCGGCTCGTCTTATGAGGCGACAGAAATAATTAATAGCGTGAACAACGGGACAGTTAATAACCAGGAATCGGTTAGTTTAACATCTGCAAGTACTAGTGGGGCGTCATCCGATACGCGGAACATATACGTAGTTCAGCCATCGATCAATAAGCCAACTTTTGATGGGAGGCCATTTAACAATCCTATTACGTTCTTAAAACGGTTAAAAAGATATATGAAGGAAATAAATGGAGCAGGACGTGAAATTGACATAGCGCTAGGTTGTATTACAGGACACGCGCGCAAAGTAATGGATTTATATTCAAAAAATTGGATCACTTTAGGAGATTTTGAGACGGATTTTAAGCGCATTTACTGGACAGAACAAATCCAGGAATCTGTAAGATATAGACTTATTAATTCGGTTTATACAGGCGATTCAGGAATAACAATGTCCGAACACTTTGCCGAAAATGTCGAGTCCATGCAGGCGTTAACTATAGCTTTTAGTGAGCGGGACTTAGTAAATTCAATCATGCGTCATTACACGTTAGACATACAACGCTTATGGTTTACTAGAACCGAGGAAGCTAATATTTTGAACGGGATAAATTTTCTTAGGAACATTGAACAAAACATTTTAGAAAAACCAAAAGGTATCGCTAGAGGAGTAGTAGGTAATAGTTCGAGAAGTGGGAGGTACAATGGACCATCTTTAGCTCGGCCTGTTGTAGCAACGATTTCAGCTTATAAGGGAAGAGTTAAGAATAACTGGAGGAATAATTCTATGAGGGGGCGTGGCTACTACCAAGGTCGTTCAGGTTATAGAGGAAATTATAGTAGACCCGCGTTAACTATGACCGAGTCGGAAAAGGGTAACGCCAGACCGGCTATCGCATTTGTGAAAGAGGGCGAAAGTTCTAATTCGTCTAAACATGTGGGGGCGGAAAACCAAAAAAACTAACGTTCCCCACACAAATGAAGTCCGATAGTTTAATGTTGTGTCATAAGGGGGCTAATAGGACTTCAGTACAAGAGAAGGCAAATACGGCTTATATGATTTTGACTAACAATGGATGGAAGCCAGGACAAAGTTTAGGGATTAACGCGGATAATCGTAAACGACCGTTGAAAGTTCGCACGTGTGATGAGGAATATGATTGCCAACTGGAAGTTAGAAGTATAGGAATCCTATTGGAAAGCCAGTTTGATAATGTAACAGAGTGTAGCGAGATAGGCACTGCGTGTGAGGCTTGTTCAGATAGAGGCACGAGAATATACACAATGTTTCATGAGCTCGATGAACCGATTGATGTAGGGGTTGATTATTCGTTACCAAAGTTACCGGAAGTTTGTGTGTGCTTATACGGAAAAACAATGAATGCATTAATCGATTCAGGAAGCCAGGTTAGTGCAATAACTAGGGAACTGTACGATTCTATTCGGAGGGAGTGCGGAGAGTTACCTGAGATCGCTATCCCAGCAATTCAAATACAAGGGGCATTTGGATCACGCAGCGAGAGTGCAAATAGGTTAGTCTTGTTAGAATTCCAATTAGGCAGTACCTTGATCGAAGCGCCCGTACTAGTAATGAGACGATTACCTAGGTCGTAAATACTAGGATATGATTGGCTGGAGCGCGTTAAAGGCGTAATGAGCTGCGGTAACGAGCGAACACTAACGATAGAACACTTGGGGGTTAAATCTTGTGTAAAACTAAATACAGACTGCAAAATAGATAGGCTGGGAGGAAAAACCAACGCTGTCACTATCAATGCATTACTAAGCCAAATTACCAGGCTAGAAGAGAATACTGTGATGTGTGACGGATTTCACTTAGACGACTCAGATTTAAGTAACGAACAAAAGGAACTATTGTTACCGATATTAAACAAACATAGGAAGGTGTTTACTGAAAAGTTAGGGTTGACAGACAGGTACGAACACGTTATCGAATTAACAGACGAAATTCCTTTCGTAAAACATAGTTATCCGGTACCTTTAGCCTATAGAGAACAAGTTAAAACGGAATTAAGCGAATTGGAAAACTTAGGCGTGATAAAACAAGAGGCGACACCGTACTGTAGTCCTCTCACTTTCACTAAGAAACGGGACGGATCAATCAGACTCTTATTAGATGCGCGAGAGTTAAATAAGAAGATGGTTGGGGACGCTGGTACACCACCTTTAACTTCGGAAATACTTCAGTCCTTCCATGGAGTAAAATATATCAGCTTAATCGATTTGAATAATGCTTATTTTCAAATACCTTTACATAAAAACTCTAGGAAATATACTGGGTTCTCATTTATGGGACGAACTTATACATACCAAGTACTACCTCAAGGTTTAAAAACATCTGTAGCGGGTTTTTCGAGAGCAATGGATTCTATATTAGAGGATGTACGCGAATTCTGTGTGAATTATCTTGATGATATAATAATATTCACCATGGGTGACATAAACTTACACTTAGAACATTTAGATCAAGTACTAAGCAGAATAGAGTCAGCCAGATTAACTGGGAGATTGGGAAAGTGTCGGTTTTTATGTGTAGAAGTGAAACTGTTAGGGCACATAGTCAATACACATGGAGTGCGTATGGATCCGGAACGGGTGGACGCCATACTTAATTTCCCCGTACCTCGAACAACAAAACAATTACGAGGATTTTTGGGGTTAATAAATTATTTTAGAAGATTCATAGCGAAGTATAGTGAAGAGGTTAGACCACTCTGTGACCTACTGAAACAAAATAAAAAATGGTATTGGTCTCCGGAGGTATATGATTGTTTTGAAAGAGTTAAAAGATTATTCGTAGACACTATTCTTCTCGCGCACCCAAATCCAAAAGAGACTTATTATTTGCAGACTGATAGTAGTAATCTAGGAGTTTCGGGATACGTGTATCAATTAGATGATAAAGGTGAAGAACAGGTGATAGGGTTTTGTAGTAAGGCTTTGAATGATACACAACGCAAATGGACAGTCAGTGAAATGGAACTCTGGGCCATCATATTTAGCTTATCAAAATTCGAAACTTACCTACGAGGAGCTCGATTGGTCATTAGGACTGACCATAAGAGTTTAATATTCCTGCAGACGTGTAAATTGTTGAGCGCACGTATGATACGTTGGGTACACTATATTGGACGATTCGACTACACAGTAGAACATGTGAAGGGAAAATTAAATACGGTTGCTGACGTTTTATCTCGGCATATAAAGGGGACAACTGACGTATTGACTAACAAAACTACGGGGCCTGAAATGAATCTATTCAAGGCACCTCTAGGTCGGATAATACAAAAGCGATGGAAGGAGATAGGTAGCTATCAGGAACGTGATAAGGTCGCTAGCGAAATAATTAGGCGTATTAGTCTAGAAGGCACACCTGAGTCTAAATACTACATATTTAAAGAGGGTGTTCTTTACAGAAAGAGCGAAGAAGGGGACACTTTGAGATTATACATACCCGAGGAATTACAGAGGGACTTAATTGTTAGTGTTCATGAGGAAATAGGTCATTTCGGACGATACAAGGTGTTTGCATTAATGAAAAGTCGATATTACTTTCCCGGTATGTCACGTATAATAGGACGAGTTGTAAGGGCTTGCGAGATATGTCAGAAATCAAAACATGTACTAAGTACTCATACGGGACCAATTAAGAGCGTTATAACAAAAGAGATCGGGGAGCGAGTTTTTTGTGACATTTATGGACCGTTGCCAGCTGGGAGGTTCGGGTTTAAATATATATTTGTGATACAGGATTCTTATAGTAAATTAATCAGATTATACCCGTTAAGACAGGCGAGCGGGAAGGCTACGTTAACGTGTATAAAGAAATACCACAGGCTAATTACGATTAAAACATTATGCTCAGACAGGGGTGCAAATTTTACTTCGAGGGTTTTCGAGACAGGTGTACGTCAACTAGGTATCGAGTTAACTCATACTTCTGTTAGAAACCCACGACCGAATTCGACTGAACGTGTTAACAAGGAATTAGGAAGACTATTTAGAACGTATTGCGATAAATCACATCGATCATGGGTTGATCTATTACCAGAAATAGAAAATTGTTACAATCAAGTGATACATACTATTACGGGATATTCACCTAATGAAATAGTGTTTGGGAAAAGAACTCTACTTTCGACTGATTTTGGTGACAGGGTAGGACAAAGGACAGATTTACAACCAGAAGATGTGGAACGAATTAGACAACATGTTCGAGAGAATATAGTTAAGGCGGCGGAAAATAGAGAACTCCACTATAATAAGAATCATAGATTAGTGCAATTCGAAGTAGGGGACTGGGTAAAACTTAAGACGTTTGGAAAATCCGACGCCGATAAAAAACTAACTAAAAAGTTCATGAGATTGTACGAAGGACCTTATGTGGTAGGGGCGGTTCCATACAATAATGTATACACCTTAGTTGACGTACATACTGGCAAAATCAAGGGAAACTACAACGCAATCCACTTATTTCGTTATTACGTGAACTCCTAAAAGGATTAAGGCTAATAACGTGTTAGGTCGGAAAAAAAAATTTAGGGAATGTTGGCGCCACCGTCATAAACTTGGGTAGCTCGAGCTACACGAAACAAAAGGAGACCGGAGTTGAATAGGTTTATTGCCGTGTTGGAAAACATAATAAAACAAGTATGGGAATATTGGAGCTAGCGTGGGAATACAGAGGAAAATAGATTTTTTTTCAAACTAGTACACAAGGGTACTAGGTGATTAAAAGAAAAATCTCTTTTCGGGGCGAATGACATGGTAAACCGTAAACAGTGTTAATTTTTTTTCTTAAGTCGTTAAGCAATTTTGGATACTCAGAACTCGTTGAAAAAAATTAGGCAAAAACATAAAATAACTCCATAAATATTAGAAACTCAAATATTGTGCAGGTTCGACACTCGAGTAAGCCATTACGTGAAATTTGAGTGACTTTCGTTTAAGTAAACCCATAATTTAGCTAAAATTTGAAACGCAGACTAATAAAAACGTCAAGCATTGGCGCCTTGTTGGAAATGGTTGACAAATGTTACGATAAGTTACTCGAGTTTAGTCTAATGCAATTTGAAACGTGGGAATCAAAAAAAAAACGTAGACTTACAAAATAAACCTTGGGAGCGAAGTTTTTTTTTCAGAAATAGGCGGGTCTTTAACGTTCATCTGATTGGTCTATTTCGTTGCCATTCATGGCAAATGGGACGACTGTCTAGAATTAAATTAACCAATCACATAGATACTGGTTACTTGGGTGTGACTTCTGATTTCAGAGGGGGAGTGGAGTGGAAACGCTGAAATAGTACGGTGCAAGGATGGAAAGAGGCATTCCGGGCTCGACAGCTGAGATCGAGCGAAGAATTCTCTAATCCGTCTACAGTACTGTTAAATTTTGTAGAGATTTATTATTATATAAATAAAATTAAAATTTAAAGTTTAAATAAATCTTAGGTTAAATAAATTTTAAATCATAATATTAAACAGTGTAAAGAGTGCCTTCGAGGTGGCGGAGATCTCCAGCTTATATTTTTGGTAAAGTACAGCTTTCCTTATTAATTTTGTGATACGAGATAATTTCATTCTTATAACCTCGTTTAGACATTAATTGAGATAAATTTTGATTGATTCGATTTCAAACTTAAAATGGACTTGGAGGACGAGGGTGGTTTCAATTTATTCTCGATATAAATAGAATCGATGTACAATTTAGTATATTTAGACTAGAGCCAACAGTATTGCAAGTGCTGAGTTTCTTGCCAGTTCTTCTCGGAGCAAATCTGCATTCCGAACGTGGCGGTAGAGTTTGACATTCTATGGGCACCTATTACTTAGACCTATGTGAAATAAAGAATTTCATTTCATTTCATATCAATTACCATAATAGTTTGGTTATTGTTTTGGGAATAAGAGTCAATTGTCAGAAGGTAATAATAGATACATAGCGAGCTATGATAATTACGAGGGAATATACAGAGTTAGAAGGATTGTTTTAGAAGAATTTAAACTAAATCAAAATAAATAAAAATTGAAATTAACTCGTATCCTATTGTGAATATGATGTCTTTAGTTTAGTATTTTAAACACCTTCCTGATTGTGTATTTTGTTTCCTTAATTTAAGTCCTGGTGAATTAATATGTACATATTATATATAGGCATGTGTGTGTTAAGTAAATAGTGTACATATATGATGCCCCACTAGGTTTTTGTTTTTCGGGAACTTGTTTTCCTAGTGGCTATATAGTAACCAAGTTCCTGGGATTTAAGATTACTAACGTGATCTAAATTCTAAATAATCATACCAGTTTCGATCGATTTGATAATAATGAAGTCTGAAATATACAGAATATAAAAGTTATGCTTAAAACCTTTTATTTCTATAATAAAGACCCACTTACCTAAAGGAATTTAAAGTGGAGTGACCTTCGGAATATATTTGTTATGCTTAATAAAGTGTCACTGATTTATTCGTCACTACAACCATTCCGAAACCTTCCATCATTTGAATTTCTCTACATACCTAATTTGATTAATCATAAAATTTAACAATGCAAGGCTGCATAAATTTATATCTATTTTATGGCTTTCAATGAACTCAGATTGTTAAGCCTGAATACTTAATCTAAGGAGATGAATTAAAAGAAACCTTACTATTGAATCTCTTTAAACTATAATATATTTCCTTTGAAGTTTGATTGAATTAAAATTAGCTAGCCTGAATAATTTTAGACAAGGTGGATAAACTAAAGTCAATCCTTAATTAGCCTTCTAGTTCCTTCAGAACTAATCGAGTAACATTAGCGAGGCTAGCCGAGTTCATCTAGCTCGTTACTATACATTATACATAAGTCTGTTCATCGTGGGGCTGTACTCCAAGGAGAAAGCGTATCCAGAGTGGTTCTATGGCTGATATACAGGTGGGTCCTTAACATGACATAATAGGTAATATTTGCTTATGGTCCTAATGTGGGAATTACAGTTGTGTAGAGGAAGGAGCGAAGCCGATAGAATCATTATTAAAATTATTTTTTGGGATTTATATACATATACTCTTTCATGGCTGATTGGCAATCTTCGAATGGCAAAAATGGGAGCCCGTGAAACACGTCCTCTTTCATGAATTCAGGACTTCCGACCGTAATTTGGCCAAATTACAATCATATCAATTAATTATAAATCAAAATCCATGGTACCTGGGCAAGCCTTAAAGGCTCTATGTACCTGGCCTACGGGCATGTGGTAATAATACGCTTCGTAGCGAATAAAAAGGAAGTCCTGAATCTGCCCAAATAATCTGAAAATTCAGAGCCAGTTTGGCGTAGGATTTCCCTAGCTTCAAGGTTTTTTGGTTCGAATGGTGTGAGCTCTGTTCCACCCACTCAGACAGCATTTGTCCTTCATTCTATTTGATTAATTAAACGCATATCACGTCAAATTGGAATCGTCCGGATTCAAGAAACAACAATGCTATTACTAAAGTCATTCTATGTAAATTCTATTTTGATACTTATTGCAAAGGAAACAAAGAAACAAATAGAATGCCGTGACTTGCCTCTGAGTCGGTTTGCCTCAGCGAAATGAGAGTGAATTTAACTATAGGAAAATAAAAACTCCATTGTCTTAACCGAAAGGGCTTACGGCTTTGTCTCGACTCCATACATCTGTTGTTGCCTGCTGTAAGGGAAACGAAAGTGAGTACAACTGTCAATTTCATCCAAATTATCCAATCATGGTTCAATTAAATATAGTCGATCCGCCTCGGACCATCACATCAAGGAACACGACTTCGAACCTGTATCACTGGAAAATATAAAAGGAAATATAATAATAAGTTTCTTTGTTTAACATTGCCTAATTTTTTATCAAAAAAAATACTTCCGAAATTATTGGCCAACTAATTTGATGTACAATGAATTGAAATTGAATTCAACAATGATAATCTTATAAAATAAAAATTATCGTCTCTTTAGTCCGTATGTTTCTTTTTCGTTTATTTTAATTAAAGATCTTGGGAATAACAAAGGCTTATTTCCATTCTAAGAAAGCAAATCATTTCTACGATATTTTTAAAATTCTGATTTAACACACAATGTCATTGCCAATGGCAACAATCAATAGGTAACTTAAATGGACTCATACAATTCTTACAATAATTAGTATTTTTTTTTACCCTAACATTCTAGAGAATTGAATAAAGTTCTCATATTATTTTTATTCAATGTTAACGAATTTTATTTATTTATTTATTTATTTATATTTGTTGTATTTATTTTTCCTGTAAATAAATGAATCAATTAAGCAACGCTCGGCGCTTACAATTTATGACACTGGTTTCGTTTCTCATTAAACCCGACGTGCCATTCCATTAAAATCAGATTAATAATGTCTGATCACTTGAATTAAACAAGTGGGGTATTTCAAGCCTGTCTGGTGTCGCCGCCGAGTTCGAAAAATGGAGATTATTTCTTTTAGGGTTCCGTAACCAAAGGGTAAAAACGGGACCCTTTCTGTTGCCGCTATAACAACAAATAAGTACCAAATATAGAGTAAAATCATAGGCTTATTAATCTATGAGTAAAATAATGATTTCATACATCAAGCGTGATTTTTTGCTCGTTTTTGGTCGATGGTCCAGTGTGCTGATTCTGTATCGTTCACTTAGTTAGTTAGTAACCCAAACTGGGTTATTAACTAAGGAAACGGAGGCAAAAATCCTATTTTTGTATTCTTGTTGTACAAGATAGCAACTAGCATGGTATACTGGTATACCATACCGACCTAGGTTGGTAATTTGTGCAAAAATAGGATTTTTGCCTTCGTTTTCTTAGTTAATAACCCAGTTAGGGTTACTAACTAACTAAGTGAACGATACAGAATAAGGCCCCAGAACCCTCGATACTACTTTACAAGTAGAGTAGTATTGAGAGTTCTCATTGAATTCGGTGGGAAGGGGTTTTGCTTTACTTTAATACTATTTAAGTCTTGATGGTACGGAACCCTCAATGACTATTTTTTTATTTCTTTTTATGTGATCCACACTACAACGCAAATGTTAAGGTTTACAGATCGGCCTTGAACGGCTTTTGTTCCTCGCAGCGCCGCTGGACAAGATACAACTGGGTGGGATTGTTCTCTAGTAATTCACAAGAGTTGCTGCAACAGAATTTATGAAGATGAAGTGCCTGCCTACGCAGAGAAAGGACCACATTTTTTGGCAGAAATCATAATACAATAACATATTTGTAGATTTATCTATTTTGCCTTAATACTTTACGATTTTCAGGAAGGTGAGACTGGCGCACACTCTTAATTTAGGTAAAACTCTGGTCAAAACGCTATTATCAAATTCGAAAAGCAGATTTGCAGTGAGAAAAACTGGAAAGTATGAAAGTTAATTACACGATTTTTATGAAAGTATCTCATAATCTCGTTATAAGGCTGAAGCACATCCCTTACATTTCAAGAATACTTGTCATTAAGATTCATCAAAAGTAGCATTACTATACACTTCTACTTACTTCTATTATTACTATTCGTTTCTACATTTACTTATACGATAAACATGCATGTTTTTGTTTAGAGGTTTCTGATGACATTGTACATAGTTTTATAATTTATCTCTCTTTCATTAAATTTTAAAACCCAGAGACAATTTAGCAAGACAACCCAAGGAAGCTTCAGGCGTTGTGCTTGTGTAACTATCATAAGATGTATGTTTTATCAGAACATGAGAGGTGAAGCGACATCAACAGCGGTAATGGCAATGGCAAATTCCAATATCGTGATATTATCACTTGTCGCGAGTGAGGTATAAGTTTTTATTGACACCTAAATTTATACTACAGTCTACATATCTTTATTTTAATAAATAATTTTCTCGTATGTCAGTGTTTATCACAAAACTCCTCCGAATCGGCTGGACCGATTTTTATGATTTTTTTTGTGTATATTTTACTTACTTGTGTAAACTATTTTTCATATTCCCAGATGAGACAAAACATCGTTTTCCCGGAAAAGTAATACCGGGTAATTCTATATTAGTTGTAAGTTGTAACAGCTCTATGTATGTATTATGTAACAGCGTAATAAGAACACTGGTCGCACATTGAGTGGTATGCGGAATGCCCGGCCCTTGTATGGATATCGGTTTTATGTTCACTGTGTCATTAATTCTTCCACGTACTGACAAAAAAGCACGAGATATGATTGAAACAATGCTCTTATTTATATTAATGCTTTTTACCTAAAAGGGTGCGGGAAGTATTCTTTTTTTTTTGTAATTAATTACTGTTATGGGCAAGCTTATGGCAGTAGATATGCTCTTTTTCATATTATAGTAGTCGCTTTTTGCCTTTCTAATAACGTAACTTGTGTAATAAAGAAAAATAGTTAAATAAATATACTAAAATCAAAGGAGTGGTACAGGTATGGGCAGAAGTTATTCTGAACATTTTAACGTAGATTGCACTAATAATTATGTTTAACGTTCACGCATAATGATTTTATACGGAAAACCCCTATTAAATACCACAATTTCAGTATTGATAAATGTTGCAAATTACCTTCTATCTACGAGGATTATCTTGGAGGATTATCTAAGTCAAAAATATTTGTCTGTGGGGTTAGTGCAAGTTTTTGTACACATAGAGTCGTCTGCAGGCAGTCTGAGGCCCCCCAATATTCAGTAGTAGGCGACTTAGGGTGGCGGCAGTATTTATAAGTCTCAAGGAATGCCGTTGGAAATGCGACCTAAAGGATATTTAGGTTAGTCCATCCAAGATAAGACCGAGGTATTTCATTTCTGCCTTTATCTCTATTGCCGTACCTTGGATGGATTTGGATTTGATCCACCTACTATTTAGAAATAGAGATCCTTAAGCCCAACAACCTGATTCTGTCAACTACCATGGTCGCACCGACTACTGCAAGGCGAGCTGCCTCCTCATAATTCTACCCACTACCCATCTCTCGAGTGGGGTAAACGCATTCCCAACGAGGTTAAAAAAAGAAGGTTTTTGTACACATTTCGAGTCGAACGAGCGAGTCGACTCGAAAATACAAAAACACGTACTAACTCCACTGTATCTTCTTCTTTCCTGTATTTTTCCTGTATTGAATGAGAAAGGCTTTTAAAAGGAAAGCTATAATAAAACTATTTTATAAATAATAAATAAATAATAATTTAATTTAGTAATTGACCAAAATTTTTTTGAGTCTTGTATTGACTGTTGCATCTTGACGAGGCCCTGGTGGTATGACTCAGATGTTAGGGTGACCGTCTACCATCCGTGGGCGAGAGGAGCGACCACTGGGGCGTGGGCGGCATAGGCGACGGGTGCATGAGCGACGGCTACGGCGGGTGTGGCAATCTGGAGAAGGAATGCAGAAACTTAATAAATAATGAATTTATTTTTGTCTTTCTCATTCTCACGAATACGTTCGGTGGGTGCGACGACGTGCAAGAATGTAACAAAAAAACGACGTTTCACCTAATTAATAAAAAACTAAGCCAGTTATGAAAAATCTGTTTCCGTGCGTTTTGGATAATTACTATTACCGATACATTAAAGCAAAAATTTCAAGTATGAATTGAATGAATTTCAATTACGAAACATTTTAGTTTTTGATAAAAATTAGAATAACGGAGATTTTGGAGCAACTTTTGAAAGAACTTTCTAACGAGAAGGTTTTATCCCATCGTTCTGCTTCACAGCGATATATATATGACGTATATTTTGAAAGTAATTTTCCTTATAGTTTTAAACTGCAGGTTACTAAAAATCGCTTAAAACGCCGTCTACGGCGTTTATGGAGTAACGTCGAGCCTACCTATTAACCATAATTAAATATTACAAAGTAACACTTTGTCATTAATCATACAAATATTTAACACCTGGCAAGTAAACTGGAGAGAGATGTCTTCGGTTCTGTCAATGAACTGCAGGAGTTCTCTATTTTCATTGGCTTAGATTCTGATTGGCTGTGAACCATTGACAGAACCGGAGACTGCCATCTCTCTCCAGTTTACTTGCCAGGCTATTTTTATATGAGCAGCAAATAGCTTCTGATACAGCCAACCATACAACTTTATTTTTCTTGAATTATGAAGGGTTTAGTCATAGGCCTTGTGGGGTTTGCCAGGCCATAACTTGTTTCATCAACAAGAAGAGAATGTGATAGGTATTTAAAATAATATCATAGACCCGACCTACCTTTAGTAGTGGTTCTACATAATATCGGCTTTACGCCATATTTAGTTTCTTGTGAACAAATATTGATTGATAATAATAATTTTATTGATTGGCGGAAAATCCTTGACAGCTTTGAGCTGCATTTATTTATTGAGGAATTTATAACTGTTCTGTACTTATTTAGGCCGGTCATGTTTACTGATTAAGGTAATTAATAAATAAATTACGATGCAAACTAACAAGTAAAGATGGAAATTAAGGATGTCAAAGGCAGAAAGCTCTGGGCAAAGTTTAAGATGTACATAAAATTTTGCAGTGGTGGAGACTATTTGCTATTTACGCTATTTTGACGCTATAACCGTTGCTATAACTGAGCAATAAATAGGGAGAGTTTGCATACATTTTCTGAATTTGGTTGAACGTTTTACACAAACAGTAAGGCCCATCAGTCAAGATTCTATAGGTGGCTGCTGAGCGAACTACAGCGCGGCCTTACTGTTTGGTGGCAATAAAAGCATTTTGGCACCGATGAACCGGCGGCATTTTTTTTGGTGCCGTCCGCCCTGTCTAAGGTATATTATGTCTATTTACTGGCGTCAAAACAAATATTATTGGTAGCAGCAAACTGGCGACATTTTGTAACGTAGTTCGCCGCGCGGATCCTATACATAAGTCTATTACTTAGTGGCGCCAATATAGGCCTCATTACATGTAACTTACCCTGACTTGGTTAGCGTAAGAGGTGGCAACTGGAACAGCTTGTTTGACGATGGGGGCGCTGACGACAGCGGGGGCGGCGACGAGGCCGTGACCCCATGCGCCCGCGTTGCCCCACGGGCTGGCGATAGGGGCAATCAGGCCAGCGGAGGCGTAGGCCAAGAGGGCGGCGAACACGACCTACAACAATCTCTACTGTAATGGGAAAAGTACAAGTACCTATCTAATAGGTTTATTGATTATTATTTATTTAAATAGGTCACAATAATATAAGTATTATGCTTTGGCTTCTTAACAAGTTCTTGAGCTTTTCTCAATTGGTTAGTATTTGAGAAGTCCCTGAAGAAATAACCGACGAAGACCTAATAGTGATTAAATTTAAACATAATCAAATTAGCACTACCTACTAATACTAATAATATAATAAAAGACTGCCTAACTCTTACACGACAATTTCTGGGTAATTGATCAATAAAATGTTTGTAATGATAAATTTACGAAAATGAAATTCAATAACATTATATTATATTGATCGAGGTTTAACCGTTATTTAGTAAATCTAGCCCTCTGCATTATATTCTGTAATAAATTATACCAATACAAGAGGTTATAAATATGTCTCCAAGACCAGCGTGGGTTTAGTGAATTAAATGTACAGTAAGTACCTACACATTATCTATTTTCCTCACAAAGTTGCAGACAATCACGAACCAGGCGCGTGCGCAATATCTGATTAGTTTTTTAAAGTTTTTATCCACCTAACTGTCTTACGACTATGCTATGGAATAAATTAATTATCCTATTAATTATTTCACACAAAAATACACTACGAACGGATTTAGCTGAAACCCGCATTTACTTGGGATTTGTAAAAAGCCGAAGCCGCGAGCATAACCTAGTTTTAATTCATTCCTGTATTCTATATTAACATGTATACTTATTAGGTATTTACGCCAAGTGATAGCCATTCAGACACTAAAGTTGAGAGAAAAAATAAAAAATTTCAACATTTTTCATATATCTCACGCTAGCAACACTGTGTCTGTCCTTTCATTAGCGTTCTAGTGCTCGGCCGTTCAACACAACATTATTAAACTCGTATAAAAAAAGTGAGTGATTATAAGTATTTCTTGCGGAAATCAAAGTATCCGAAAAGAAATATTCAAAATAATCGGATTCATCGTCAAAACGAATTGTGAAATCTACGGAATTGTTATTATTGGTTCAAAAAATCCATATTGCTCCAGTGTTGGGTACACCTCTTAGAGGGTGTTACGTTCACAGCAGTATACATTGAGGGTAGTTGGAAGGACTATCGCCTTTGTTTTAATTACTGCAAGAGGAGCTAATCAAGATGCATTCTTCGGTGATGGGTACACTTCATTTAGAGGGTGTGACCTTCACGACAACATACATTGAGGGTAGTTGGTAGGTGAAAAACCTGAGGACTATCGCCTTTGTATTAATAATTACAAAAAATAATTGCAAAGCATCTATGTTGAGGACACTGCATAAAAGGGATGTGATCATCACGACGACATACATGAGGGTGAGTTAATAAGATTATCGTCTTATATTAGGTAATAATTGCAAAAAAGTCAATCAACATAATATATTCTGCAGTCTATGCTTCAGTGTTGGGTACACTTCATTAGAGAGTGTGACCTTCACGACAATATACATTGAGGATGGTTATTAAGACAACGCCTATGGATTAATCATTCCCAAAAATGACAAGATTATCTTGTAAGCAACTTCAAAAATAGCAAATTGTTGCTTAAACGCCCCCATACCATGTTGAAAACACCGGTTGACGGTTCTCGTCCGATCACCGAAATCAAGCAACATCGGGCGCAGTTAATACTTGGATGGGTGACCACCTGGGAACACCGCGCGATGCTGTTTTTTTTATCACCAACCGCATTGGAATGATATAAAGGATAAAAACGATTACCTTTAGAAACTATTTCGATATACCCTCATATCAATATTTTCTTTTACTGTCTGCTAATTTAAATGAACCAAGATTACTTTACTAGACCAGGTCTGAAAAGTACCCGCAATCAAATGCACTATTTACAATTATTTTAGTCTTCCACACGAATCGTTTATTGTTGTGGTCATTATTTATAGATACATCAATAAAAAGTCCATTGACAACGTCTTACAAAATCAACTAGTAATACTACTCAAAATTTGAAATGTACGAGTGAGACACAAAAATTTTATTTGATAATATAATATTCTAATAACTTCTGTGTATATTGTCTTTTATCAATAATATGAAATACAGTTAATCAAGATCCAATATTAACTGGCACTGGAGGAATATCTGAGCAATCCACCTGTCGGTCCATGGTGGACCCACGGGCCAAATCGCAGGACAGCACTCGTCTCTTGCGACGACTTTTCTCGAAGATTTACCCAGGACAGAAGAGTCTTGATTTCCCCACAAGAGCAGCACCAGGAGCAAAACAGCCTTGCAAGTACTTATCGATGTCCTCTTTTGACATTTCCGTCGACCTGTCATGTCAGGCGCCGCGCGGCCGCCGATCGGAGTGCTGGCGGAGCGTTGCGCTGTTTCGAACCTCGTGCGGACTCGCGCATGTTCGCATATAGTCGGGTCGGGGTAAGAAGGCAACCCGTGGTACCCCGGGGGGACCATCGGGGGTACCACCGGCAATAAACGACACCTACTTACTCGTACGTTTGCCGTTTAGCTTATAGAATAACCGCATTCATAAAATATTCGAGCCTGATGATATTATTTTATCATGCTTAAATATGAGTGGAAAATTTATTTATTTACTCTCTTTATGTTCTCAAAATTATGAACAGAATTTAATGTGTATTTTTTTTTTTTTTTTTTTCTCTTCTTTAGTTCGCATGTAGTGCAATGACACTTTAGATATCTAGGTACTATCCTAGTTTCATTCATAATAATTTACTTTTATACAAAAGGTTTTATATTATGAAGATTTATAAACTATTGAACCACTAATATTACAATTAATTTTCATGTTTAAGTAATTAAAAATGAAAATGATTTTTTTCAAATGGGCTTGATTTACAGGCTTTTATGAAAGCTTGAATCTGAAAAACGGGTTTGCGCTGAGAAGGTCTGGCAAAAAACTCGGCTATTATATTCTGTTCACATACAATTGAATATGAGACAACCTATTCGATAACATACTTAATATTTTTTTTTTGTTATTCCATTACAAATACATGTTTTTAATACAACCATTCTTTCATCGTAACTCGATGTATTAGATATTACATCAAATTTATCAATGCTTTAACTGAGTTAGGATGCATGCTTTTAAAAGAATGCAATATTTTTGAATATCAAAGTTATTTATAGTTTCTATAATTGACTATTTCTTAAATTTCTTAAATGAATATTAAATATGGAAACTGTAGAGTCCTTATAAAACAATCGATGATATGTTTATTTAAATTTATTTTAGGTATCCTTGTACCTGTATCTACAGGAATATCGGTATCCATACCTAGGAATAACGTAACGCAATGGAAAATATATTTAAAGACCAAAATTAATTTTTGCTAGATCAAATATTTTTATTTTCAGGCGATCGCGCCGCTAATTAACTAATGGTTATCTATGCATGAAATGTTAAAGGATTTGGAAATTACCAATAATTATAAGATCATAGAATCATTAAATACTTCATTGGATTTATGATAATATGAACAATGATGGTTCATAATTTTGGCTTGCATGTATCATATTTTTTTTTTTGTTCTTTTAGAGTTGATACATAGCCTACATTTTATTTTTTCTGTATTTAATCATTATTAAATAAGTCTAATATTTTGTTTAACTTTCATGCCGATGGATGACGCCGCTGCAAGGATTTAGCTCTCGATGATGACTGACCAAGGTCAAATGATAATTGAAAATTGGGTCATCACTGCTTCACTAGGAACTTGAATACCAGTACAGTAGTACTTCAGCTGTGGTATGTAATTAACTGATTATTATTAAACGAAGATTCAAGACTTTTATCTTCTGTGATGACAGTGGAATTATTGGGTAAGTGACAAAAAAAAAAAAAAAAATTTTTTTTTTTTTCATCGTCGCAACAAGTCAACAAAGCATTAATCGCGAACAATCGCGAATAACATTTCGACATGTCTACCTATTAACATGTTATATTTGCTCGTTGATTTTTGCGATTATCAACTTGGAAAAATCAGATCACATTTTTCAACTGAAAGACTGCTAAATTAAAAAATGGTCTTGATGCAGAAACTGAAGAAAGTATTGTCTAATATTTGTATTCCAATTGTATATATGTGGTTTTTTGTTTACAACTAACCAGTACAACAGCGATAGTAGTGTTGGGGTGACTGTTAAAATAACAATTAATGATATTAAACAACATTATTATAACATGAATAAGAATAACAATTATGCCTTCAGTTAAAACTTTAATATTATGTGAAATGATAAACTCAACACGATTTTACATACTATAATATTGTATAAGAAGTTTACTGTCTGACAATATTAGAAAACATGCTTTTTTCAGACTATCTTAAGTTTCTATTGTTATCACTTTATTAGAACTCAGGAATAAACAGTAGATACAGTTACTTCATCAGCCTTTGTCTCAGAATCAACTTTAAAATAGGCTTATAAGATGATTTATCTATGGCTTTTTTTTTTTTTTTTAAATCTCTTGAGAATATTCTTACTTCACCCTATTCAGTTAAAAATATAATTTAAGGTCACTTTAAATCTTAATGACCTTATTAAAGCTGTACCTACACCAAAACCCAAATAACAATATTATTATGGAAATTAAATAAAAATATCATTGTTAACTCCTTCAATAGAAATAACTCTAAAGAGCTATGAATAAAATTAAACAACACTTTACAAAAATACTAATGCCTACTCCTGTATTTTCGTAAAGTGAAGTCAAGATGAACAAAAATTTACGAACTAGTTCTCTGCAACCCATAGATTTATTAATCTTATATATTAATAAATTGATCTTATTTTTTTTTTCTTTCCAAAAATATGTCTCGGTAATATTTATTCTACTCAAGTTTATAAAAATATATTCGTGATAAATTTACTGTTTAAAATATATATTTCATGGTTGCATATTAACAGCTCAATTTATTACGATTAATCAAGTGTTGCATTTAAAAGTTTAAACTGATACAAATATTTTCAAGCTTGTTGAAAGAGGTTTAAAACCTCTTTTAATTGTCAAGACTACATACGAGCAGTACTGCTAGAATATAGTCTTAATATACCCTTGGTATTCGCACATATAAAAATATATGTTTTTGTACATATATTATTGTTAATATATTATACTAATAATATTGATTTACTATCTATCACAGTTTTAATATTTCTACAAAATTATGCCATTAATTATTAATTTGCTTTGAATATCAACTTAAGTTGTTATTTTTATTTTTTTGCTCAATATTAAGCGATTATGCTTATTATTCTATTAATTTAAAAGCATTTCTTATTTACAAATGTCATGGCTCTAAACATCTACCTAATAAGTATACATGTTAATATAGAATACAGGAATGAATTAAAATTGATGATTAAACGAACTTACCTTAAGTGAAGTTCTATCATAATTTTATGAATTCCTGTATGAAGATATTAACACCCTCCCGCCCCTGTTTTGTGGAAAAACCCATGTATGAATTTGTAAATAAAAAATGTACATATTACAATAATAATAAATATTTATTGAAGACAACATAACCCATATATATATATATTATTATATTTGCATATATAATATTGTGTGGTTATGTATAATATTGTGTAGTTATGTATATATTAGGTATATGATACATAATATTTGGGTGCTCTGTAGTGCTTCCTACCAAGACGAGCTTATCGAAGCACTAAGGCACTCTTATAATAATTACTCTGAACTAAATGAAAGGACAGACACAGTGTTGCTAGCGTGAGATATATGAAAAATGTTGAAATTTTTTATTTTTTCTCTCAACTTTAGTGTCTGAATGGCTATCACTTGGCGTAAATACCTAATAAGTATACATGTTAATATCTTCATACAGGAATTCATAAAATTATGATAGAACTTCACTTAAGGTAAGTTCGTTTAATCATCAATTATATCTCATATTTTTAGATACTAAACTAACAACATAAAGTACAATTTTTAGGGTTCAGTACCAGATGGAACCCTCATGGTGTGGTGTGACTTTTTCCGTCCATCCCGTCATAGTCGATTGTTTCACTACCGACATCGATAAAATGACTCAACATCATAGGAATGAAATAAAGATTTAAAATAGGGGACGATCGAGAATATATTTTTACTCTTCTACAGTTTTTTGATTATTATAATTCTTTTTATACTCTTATATTACTACGCTTCGAGCATTGCAGGTATAGGTGTCTTTCAAGTGGGTAATCTGTGCTTTCAAGAGTCTCAACGCATAAGAGCGTTTATTACGGAGTCGAAGCCTTCTAATATTAGATACGAATAAGACGAAAGGGCTATGGGCCATCTAGAGGATTTTAGTGGGTTGAAATCATAGACGAAATTTTTTGCTACACTCTGAAATATGCAACCATAACTCAAGTTTTACGGTCTCCCCAGGTGATCGACCATCGACATAGACAGCTGTTATAAAAGGAGATTACCCCTTGCAACTAATAATGGTGTTTTTCCAGACATAACCTTGTTTACAACTCTATTGTTGCCGATAAAAAAATACTTATAATGTGTAGGTACGTTAACACTTATTTTAGCTGTAAGTAAACAAACAAAGTTCGCAAGTATCTATCAACATTAATCATACTCGTTATTTTTTTTAAAGGCGTCATGTTGAGGGATATATTATCGTGATATAATTGAATAAAAAGTGTATTAAATTTCATGCCGGATAACTTGGCCTCGTGAGGTCGTTGCCGTTCACGAGAATGTCAAGTTCCAGACGATAAAAACGAGAGGCTCGAAGAAAAAACTATGTGGAACACTTTCCCGGTGGACAGATTAATTTTTTTTGCTAATATACACTACTTGATTGAAGATTCTGTATGGTACAATATGCAGGAACACTGCCTACATCAAACACCAAACACAATTTTCCAACACTTTCTTCAACGCACGTTTCGTCCAGACACCGGGACATCCTCAGGAAATATTGAATTCACAATGCAAAATCGTAGAGTACTTTCCCGATTATTGAAGTAACTTTAGTAAGTAAAATATACTCTTATTCATGTACTCGTATCATCATAAAGAAAAGAGAGGAAGTAACTTGAGAGTTTTTTGTAAGACATATAAGTATACCCGAACAATTGCTCTTCTTATTCATATTTCTTACGAATACCTGTGTTGTATGTGTGTGACAGGAATGCAAAGTGCGAATATATAATCACATACAGTTCCTAAGTAGGCACTAAAAGTAGTTTTTTAAGTATCAGTTATCAGAAATACAAATTCTCAGCGAAATTGGTTATCACTATAATCAACATAATTGAAATAAAAAATACATTAAACTTCTGCGGTTTCCGATAAATATTAAAACGTTGAAAATCGGAGCAATATTCATATTATTTCAATCGTATTTCTATTTCTGTAATTTTTTTTGTGTGCACGCAATACTGAATACCATGAATTGTGCTAAACGTCGGTATCCTGACTAACAGCCAGAAATAGATAAAGTGACCAATGTGCATTCTCTATTCTCTGTAAACTATTCTCAAAAAACTCAGCAAATCTAATGATTATAATACTACGAGTATAATCCGTTGAATGATAGAAACATCGTAATTAAAGGCATTATTATTATAAAATTCACTTTTAAGTAGATAAATAGATTTCGCATAGCATATACACGGCAATTCTTTTCAAATCATTCATTTAACTGAAGTAGGTAATCAAAAATACACATAGCTAAAATGTCTCTGATATTTAGTTTGTCTTTGTTTTTACCGTGAATTTGATATTATTATCATAAATTCTTATGATTTTTTAAAATTGTTATGATAAAAAGATCAATCTTTCTTACCAGTTTGTACATTTTGATTGGGGTGGGTTTGCTTGAAGGCGGTTAGAGATTTGATAACGAATGTGCCAAAGGGCTTTAACCACAGGGCTTATATAGTGCTTAGACACATAACTCGGCCAAATCTGTCTATAACCCTACCGTTGGGCCTAGGTCATCTATATCACATGATCTAGATTATATGTTAGTACAGACGAGTAAAACAATCTTTATTTTACTTATTATTAAAGAATTCAGTTAGTAGGGTATCAATGATTCAATCTGAAATTTAATATCATTAGAATATTCCAAATTCATATCACACAACAAAAAAAAAGATTCCGACGAATTGAGAACCTCCTCCTTTTTTTGAAGTCGGTTAAAAAGGAAATTATAAGTTATAGCATACGAGTACTTTGCCGTTTGCAAGTAGAATCAGCCAAGTACTAACAAGTATAACTTTGAAATACACTGATGTTAAAATAGAGCAAACAAGGATCTTCTGTGTGCCAGAAAAATCAAGATAGGTAGTCTGCACCCACGCAGGTATTATAATAGAAAGTATTGATTGATTGTGAGAAAATACAGTATTTATCCTTTGTTCGTATAATACCTTTAATTCTAAATATAAATTTTTTCAAGCCGATATTGTGTATTAGAAACTAAGTAAATTTGATTTCACAATTTCAAGTGACCGTTATCGCCTTTCAAAGTAACCGCATTCTGGACTTTGTATTAACACAACTGCCTTTTTACCTTGCGACGCTATATTTATTGAACCTTTGCAATAACACCCGCTTATTACATCATAGAATTTGTCGATAAACGTGTCCTTTCTTTATTATAAAAAATGTTGTGTGACTCTCGGTAGACACAAAGTTTGGAATAACAACTAAAACCAAACTCCATTTGATATTTTCATTTCAACAATCGCTCGATAAAAGTTCAATACCAAATCTATATACGTCATTGCATGACTCCCATTCTGACTTGTAGATAAACTCCAGGGGGATAAAAAATGTGAAAACACTTTTAGGTACATTTATAATCTGTTTATGACTGGCTGATCCTGTACAAAGCAGGAAAATAGAAGAAGTCTCGAAGAAAGAAAGAACATAATATTATCAATAACTACAAAAAACTTCGCAGTAGGTACTATTTGTCCAACTGTTATCGTTATGTCAACTTATGGTAGAAACATAAAAAAAATCATGTCAACCCGTGCGAAGCTCTTGGCTTCGCACGGGTTGACATGATTTTTTTTATTTAACCGGTAGTTAATAAAACAAAAGAAAATTGATTTAAATATGATACACTTAATTTAGTGTTCTTTACTTTATCTGTACATTCTTAATTCCTTCCTATACAGGGTTAATTCGTATATAGTGTGTCCGCAGCCAACCTCTTAACTTGATCCTAGAAACTCATATACGTGATAGGAAGTCCCATTTTTTTTTTCAATACAAAAATTATTATTACATTTAGAAAAATTAAATTTAGCAATCCTAACTGTGATACCGATAAACCTCGTATCATTTTCATTATTCCCAGTTCATTGATATTGAACCAGCTATTTTTAGGGATGTCACTTAAAATTAATGGTACATTTTTGAACTCTCTATAGGTAGTTCCCTCAGGACATGAGCTACACTTCTTGTAATAATTTTTTCATGTATTTATTCATCATTCCCACCTTTAGGCTTTAGGCTATTTAGGGCAATTAATTTACACGTTGTATAGTACCTTCTCAATTGTGCAGTTAGTCGTTTTTGTTAGATAATAATATAAGATCAACATGAAAGAAAAGGTCAGCTCGGGCAGTGACACGACAAAAATAAAAGATAAATCTCTGTGCCCATTATAATTCAATAAGATATTTTCTGAAATGAAAAGAACTATAAGAAATGAAAAATTCCAAATAAACCAAGTACCTATTAGTTACGTTAATACGTCTTATATTTACTGTTAAATAATTGAATAGCTTATTTTTATAGTTTTTTGTATAGCGATAATATTTTAAGTTTTATCACAGGACAGTCCCTTCGCGAACGGCTCGTAAGCGTAAGCGTATCATCATGACGCTACGCGTAACAATATGACAATTACGCCTCGTACGATTCGCTGCAACACCGCTTCGTCTGCGGACATGTTTGAACCGGTCATGTTCTTGGTCGTTCTGTTCTCGTCGCGGATTACGCTACGCTTGCGAGCCGTGTGTGAAGGGCCTTACACAAACCTCAGAAAATTGGTAGGCATAAGTAGGCATGCTAAATGCTTGCGTTGTGGGTTTCTAAAATATTTTTAAGCCGACTTGAAGGTGTAAAGTTTGTGAAGTTAGGGCTTTTATAGATAGAGTTAAGGCGTGTAAAGTTATAGGTACGTCTCTACGTGAGACCAGCGTGCCTATTCTGTAACTCGGTGCCCATCAAGGAATGATAGCCACTAGCAGATGTTTTTCATCCTTTGAAGTTTTGCTAAGGAAATGTTACTTTTACTTCATAGCAAACTTTCAATGGATACATAACATATGCCAGTGGCTATCATTCTTTGATAGGCACCGAGATACAGAATACGGGCCCAGTTTATAATAACTTTTTCCAGTTTGCGCCATAATATGCTCGCGTCTTGGCAACATTTAACAAGAAAATATGTTTTTGGTGGGATCAAATTTTCCTGTTTTGGCATTATTTTTGTGTAACATAATATTATGTAAGTTTCACGTTTAATAAAAACTTTTTTATTTACAAGTATCTTAAAGAATGTTGAGCTCAACAGTACTGTGAACACTTGGTTGTTTAACAAAGTTATTTTTAATTCGTGTAATATTGAGCGCATAAAGCTGCTCGTGTTTAGATCTCTCAAATCGTCTTGATACTTGACTCGTTTAGGCTATGTAGTTGCTTACTGTAACTAGCAGCTCTAGAGTCTGGCCATAATAATATGTTTCATGTACGCGTTTTGGAAGGTTCCCTACCTCAAAAGAAAAAACCGACCAAGTGCGAGCGCACCGAGGGTAACGTAAAACGTTAAAGTAATCACTTTTGTCCCTTAAGTTAATGAGTAGGTATAATTTACACGTAGGTAGGTACTTTTGATGGCGAACCGCAAACCTTACTTTATTTTTAAAGGTTTATTGTTAATATCAAAAAAAGTATATTAGTTACTGAGTTGATTTTATTTTTCCTATAAAATATACGTTAATGTCTATTGATCATAATTATTTCAGATTTTTATATTGGTAAACTTCGGAGATAAGGGGAGAACGGTATTTTTTATGACAGTTTTCTCAATAAATCAAAAACTATCAGACATAAATATAAATATAAATCGGCTTAAGAATACATAAGTATGATTGCCATGATGGCGCACCACAATTACCTACAACTATTCCAAATTTCAGATCGATAGCTTTAATAGTTACTGAAATAATCGAGTGTGACAGACGGACGTACGGACGGACGGACGGAGAAGGGTAATAAGAGTTCCATTTTTACCATTTTGGTATAGAACCCTAAAAAACGGAACTCTTATTAAATCACCATGTAAGGTCTATCATTTATCCTTTATTGGGCAACTATTCTGAAAGGATGTATTCTAAAAGCAATTTTTATTTATTTTTATGCTTGATTGTTTTTGGTTTATTTGTCAGGATGTAGAAAAAAATACCGTAATAATAAATAAATATGTCCAAAATTTACCAATCAAAAAATCTGGAATAATAACAATTAATAGAACCCAGTTGTATAAAATGAATTAGGTGCTATAATAATAAATAATTTATGTTGTTAAATTATAAACACAACATTTTACTACTTATAATATTATATGAAATATCAAAGAGATTTAATCCATCTACACAGTTGTCTCACTATTATCAGTAAGCTAGCTAAAATTTATTTCGCTTCACCTTCATGAAAATTGCCCACTGCTAAGTTGTTACATACACGCAGCAATGGAGCACCTACGTTGACAAGTTAACAAGGGCAGCGCATTTCATTGACACTAATCTACGGGCTGTCCTGTTATCATTTATCATATCAAATGTTCAAAGTACTATTACTGCGATTTTAACTACAAGCCGAAAGCTAAAATCGCAATAGTAGAACTACATAATAAAATGTTTTTTTTTTTTAATTAAAATCATTTAGGTTGTTTTAAAATATATGTACTTATTAAATTATTTTACCATTTTTTTCTATTAAAAAAATATATACACATATATACATACTACAATAACACAGCTTTTTTTGAGCAAGTCACTAGGCAATGATCACACCAAAATTTGTTTAAAAGAAGTAAGGAGCGGAGGCGTATCTAGCGAAGTAGGGGGAAGGAGCCGCCACTGCTGCTGGGGCGGCTACGTAAGGTGCTGCTGGGGCGGCAAAGTAAGGTGCTGCTGGGGCGGCGACGTATTGTGCTGCTGGTGCGGCAACGACGGGAGCGGGAGCGACGACTGGGGCGGCAACAGCGTGGTTCACAGCGTGTGCGGAGTACGAGCTGGCGTACGGGGCCACGGCGTACGCCGCCGGCGCCGCGACAGCCGGGGCGACCAGCCTGCCAGCCAGAAGTCCGGCGTTTACGGTGGCAATAGTAAGAGCGAGGATAGCCTAGAACAACGTTTTATATTAATGAATAATTTAAATAATGAGCATAACATTTATAAGCTCTTACAGGAGCTAGGACTCTTAGGTAGGTGGTCCTGATAGGTACCACTGCAGTGTAATCGATAATATTACTGTTACGGTTTGAAGGTCGCTGTACGCTGACGTCATGTAGTGTATGTTGTATGATATTACAATGCAATATAAAGGGACGCACTGCATCTGACATGGGCATGCGTATCACTTAACATCAGGTGAACGTCTTGCTCATCTCATTATTCTTTATTATAAAAAAAGTTTACAAGAAACAGGAGTTATTATTGTCGTCTCAGCCGACATCCACTGCCTTTAGAACTTCACTCCTAAAAAGATTTCGAAATTTCTTGGTACACCCTTTTAAATCCAGAGATTCCTCGTGATTTTTTAAAAAACCAACTGGCGTCAACCTAAAGATAACCGCGGTTATCCAGGTCTAATAACATGCCTAATGATAGATGTTAACTATGGATTAGAAATGTAAATTTTCAAGCCGCGTTTGGCACAATTGTGCCTTAATGTCGTCGTTCCACCTAGATTTTCAACCGTTAAATGAGTACTCACAACAAATTTGGTGATCATCTTGCTTGGTTGAGTGACTGCTCACAGGTGAAATAATTCAAAGTACTGTGTCGTCTTCAGGGTTCCCTCGCGTTATATACCAAGTGCCTATTTCGTTGGGCAACTGCACGTACTGCGCATACGCAGGTGGTTAATGCGCAGGACATCGCTGGCACCACGATTTTTGACCCAGACTTGGGTGACGAACAGTGCATTCTAATTTAGACTCTGGGCATATCAGTTTCACCGTTGGTTATATAACAACCGAAAGGGAAAATCGCTTGCCAAATTTCTCTGAATGAAATAAATATATCAAAGGTTAGTATAATCTGATAAGATTTGAGCTCTTTTCATATTTATTGTAAGCAAGAAATATGAGATAAATATCAGTTTCTGAAAAAATCTCCTTATAACAAATAACAGCCGTTCACTAAAGGTTAAAAGGGATATTTACCTGTCGGGTCTATCAAATTATCTAGACTATGTCTAAATAAAGAAACATTTAAACGTCCCTAGATTTTTTATCATACATGGCAGTTATCTTCCGTATCTGTAATATTATGTGACGAGCACACAACACATAAACACGTATTATATATTTTTTATATAATATCGAGAAAAAAGAAATCAGAGAACGAAAATCATATTTTCAAGTGAACTTCATTAATAAAAAAAAATCCTAAAACTTCACATGCAATGCTGAAAAGCAATAAAACATTACAACTTACAAGTACTAATTCCAATGTTTAAATTACTGTAATAAAAGTGAATCTCGTATTAAACATACAATACAATATATCAAACGGACGGACGGAGAGACGGAGAAAGTCTAACAATAAGTATAAATTTTTAACATTTTGGTATGGAACCCAAGAAAAGGGAATTTTGAACCATGGTGTTGCTAGTTGCTACAATATAATCAGCATAATCAGTGTAATCGCTTAATTAACGAGACCTGTCAAGAATTAGTTACGTACTCATTTAGATTAAGATTTAAATAATGTTGCACGCTGTGGTGACAAACGCATCCAAATGGGATCAAAATTAGTATGGTGTGCATATTGCAAACACTTCGTTACTGCATTTACACATAAATTTCGCAACGAAAAAAAAGTTTACCAATGCAGTGCTCCATTTCTCCGAGTGATCCTTTGAATCCAAATCGACTGACCGCAATCCGTCAAATGTTAAGTTAGTGCTACGTAATCTGAATCACAATAAACAAAGTATAAAAGGCATTAACTGTTTCTCATTCGTCACACTTCGCATCCTTTTGTCAATAAGGAAGGTCCACTTCTAAATCAAGCAAAATGTTTTCCCTGAAATCTGTAAGTTTTTCTTTCACCCTAGTATTGTTCAAACTGAACTTAATCCTTGGGAGTGAATTCGATGTGTTCTAATTATACTTAGCTTTTTACCGAATATATATCTACCTAATATTACTAACGTCATTTCTCTAATGTTATGCAATCAAAGATACAAATGAACTCCATGCGCTCTAATTATTTATACTTGTTCAAGTAATCTTTTAATAGCTTTGTGGTACGTGGTTATGATCAAAAGCTGAGTTTCATTTTGCTTTTCTAAGCTTCTCTAATAAAAAAAACACTTATTCTTCGGTTCTCGAAAATATAAAATTATACATTGGCCAACCATCGACGGTAACCATATTAGTAGCCAATTGTCGCCTTGGCTGCATTACTGACGCAAGCATTAACCAATCAGCGCATAGATGTTAGCTCGTCGCTACTATAAATATTCTTGCAGAATCAAGGGGAAGGAAATCCGTAATCTAAGTTCTAAGTTGAAAAAGTAAATTGCTCATATTTTTCTGATTTTAGCAACCAGCTAGCAATCTAACTAATTAATGAATTAACTAGTGGAAAGAAAAAAATAATTGATTGGACAAATTGAATAGGCTGCATCATCACTTACCATAAAAAAATATAAAAAAAAATATAAAAAATATAGTACTCAATAAACAGATACTAATTGCTTTCATTATCTTTTCCGCAGATCGTACTCATTGCTGCAGCGTTCGTCGTCAGCGCTGAATGCAGTGCTGCTCCATTGGTCGCACCAGCAGCTGTCGGATATGCGCATGCAGTGCCGCAAAATATTGCGCCGTACGCTTCTCAAGTCAGCATATTCAATAAGGCGCTCAGTCCGTATGTTGCGGCGCCTGTTGCTGCACCTGTTGCTGCACCACTTGCAGCACCAGTTGCTGCTCCTCTTGCAGCTCCTGTCGCTGCACCGTTTGCCGCTAGATTTGCTCCGGCTCTGGCCGCACCATTCGCAGCCGCACCATACGTAGCAGCACCTTACGCCGCCGCTCCATATGCGTTTCCTGGTCCTTTTCCCGCCCCTGCCGCCTACGCAGCCCCTTATCCCTACGCAGCCCCCTACCCCTACGCATCATCAGCCCCTCTAGTTCGCGCAGCTTTTGTCCGATAGATTTAGAGTAAACAGAAGACCTTACCTTCATCAAAGACTTATAATTTTATAGTATAAGATTGTTATACCAAAACATTTTTTGTACCAAATTTTAGAAAATTAAATATTTTATAAAAATTTGGAATATTATTATTTCTTTGTTCAGTAGTACCTACTTAAAATTTTAAAGGTGCTTAAAAATTAAAATGGACTATGTATTTAAAACTTATCCTTCCTACCTACCTTATTATATTATAAGTAATAGTTTCAATCTAAAATTATTACAGAGGCTAATGAAAAAACTGATATTTTTATACCGCGAAAATAAGTATCATTTGCCATCATATCGTAGCCCAAAGCTACATAATAACTTCAAATAATCCTTTGTCTCATATTTCAATCCCACCATTCAGAGTGAAAGTACCTCACACTGGTACAGGTATCCTCTAACTATACGAATTTGTTTTGACGTAATATAAAAATTTCATTACATCTAATAGTAATAGGTGAATAAAAAAGTTCATTTATTTTATTTTATATTTCTAAAAAACGTATAAAATTGGCTGGTCTAACACAGTAATTAACAATATACATCTAAATTACCAATAACAATTCCTTATGTCTAACTACCAACTAAAGTTACTGGACTAGAATCATTTCCACGCTTGTTCATAATGTTTGAATAAAGGCGCAGGTGGTAAGGGTGCGGGAGCTGGGTAGGCTACAGTTCTCGCAAAGCCAATGTGAGCAGGATATGATGGCGCAGGAGCTGGCAACACTGCAGGAGCGACGGCTCTGACGATTGGTGAGAAAGGTACGGTAGCGGGAGCTGCTGGCAAAGCTCTAGGGAATACCGGCGCTGCGGGGAAAACGGGTGCAGGTAATTGAGCAAATCTAGGGAAAGCAGGGTAAACTGGCGCTGGTGCAGGATACACTGGCGCAGGTGCAGGATACACTGGCGCAGGTGCAGGATAAACTGGCGCAGGTGCAGGATAAACTGGCGCAGATAAAGGTGCTGGAATTGGTGCTGGTACTAATGGAGCACGGAAAACTGGAGCTGAGAACACAGGTGCGGGCAATAAACGAGGGAAAAGAGGAGGAGGGGCTGGCAACACCGGTGCAGCTACCGGCGCTGGCGCCACTGCTCTCGCAACTGGTAAAGCTGGTGCTGGTAAAACTGCGTGTATAGAACGCACTGCACCAGGGAAACTGTAGAACGGTGCATATCGTACGACTGGTATTGATTTAACTGCAGGTACTAAATGTCCAAATCCACTAGCTTCGCAGCTAGCAAGAATGGCGATGGTGGAAACGACCTGCAAATAAACAAAATAAAAGTCATTAGCTTTTTTCATAGCACTGAATAAAAATTCTGTGTTTATGATAGTGCCCATATCAAAGGCAATGCGTCCGAAGGCTTTTGCAATGTTATAATATGGCACATAATAATGCATTCATTATATTGAGATATTGAACCTCAAGTCTTCTTGTGACCTGCAATTTAGCCAGTTTCTAAAAAAAGTACCATGCATTAATGAACTTATGAGTATTCAAATAATCAGTTCACTTACTAATCTCAGTAGAGACATATTTTTGTCGGTTCACGACTTGATTAGTCGAGTGGAAATGTAGAAGTATATTGGTGAATATGTCACAGGGACGTTATATACTTCATACTGTTGCAAGCATTACGTCTAAATTCGAATAGATAGTTTCACTTTTCATCGACAGGACATTCGCATTCTTCATAAGGTGTCAACGCGGACATTATCGGTTACCGAATGCGTCACGCACACCACACTTGACCATCAATGGACCCTTTATGCAATGGAGGTTTGTGGGTAATCATAATGGTGTGTCGTAATCGTAGTAATCTATAAATATATTGCTTTATTTAACGCTAATGATGTAGTAGATCGTCGACCGACGTTGCTGTTAAACACTGATCACTAGAAGGAGTTACCAACCTTGACTTTGGCAGGAGTTTGGAATTTTTGCTGGTTTGCAACGATACAATACTAAATACTATTTACATCAATTATACCATCTAAGTGATCATCTATGCATATTGCGCCCAAGGCGCAGACGCTTTGTTAGACTAAACATACTCGTAGCTATTGGGCTAAATAAGAGCCAGTTCATTGGATAACAAAGTGCTTTAGTGAATTTATTCCTAGAAGAGAGTCCAGGGGAAATTCTAGGTGAAATCTGAGTTATGCGCTGTTCTTGCAACTCAATATCACATGTTTTATGTGAAGATAAAAAACATCGTAAGTAAATCTGTATTATATTGCCAAAGGTATTCAAAGCAAGCCAAGCCGCACTAAGCTATAGTGAAGCTCGGTATAACCAAACCCTTTTTGATAACCACAGTAGTCGATATTAAAAAGAGTTTGAGTGAGATAACATTAGTTTAATAAGGACATCTATAAATCAGTTTATATCTGTACAGTTTTCCTGTAAAAAACCTAAAGAATTAGGCATAAACTGACCGATATTGATCTTAGCCAATATCTCACATACGATCCAGAGAATGCAAGTGTACAGGAATAGAATGTCACACGTCTGGCTGCCCTACATAGATACCAGTCATAAGCTGCCAATATCCTGACTCGGGCACCTGAATAAGAACAAGATATCGTTTTATTACGCGTGCCAGATTCTTCGGGCTTTGGTGCCATAACATGACTTATGCAGCTCGTTATATCAGCTATCTACATAAAGAAAAATTAAATGCCTAAAAGTGCCTTTACCGGGCAGTAAACTTCAGGGATCGTAGGCGATAGATAGATCGTAGGCATCCATAAATGTAAAAAGTTACCTCGTAACATCCACTCCGCGATCTTGGTCTATCCAATTAGGCCGAAATATTTGTAACTTTTTGACACCTGCAACACTCGCGTGAATTTGAGTATTTTACAAATCACGTGGAAATCAACCGAGATAGAAAAAGCCTATGTCACACTTCGGTTCTTGAACTATGTCTGTGCAAAAAAATTTCATTTATCCGTTGCTTTGTTGCGGCGTAATTAAAGGACAAATAAACAAAGAAACACAGTTGGAAGACAGTTGAAAAAAGGAGTGAAATGTTTTTAAGGTTCAGGTATGTATGTATATATGTATGTATGTATGTGACTTTCTTTATTCCACCATAACTTCTGAACGGCTGAGTAGATTTGGACATAATATGGGGTATCGTTGGAAACTCAACTTACATCATTCCGAGAAACATAGGCTTTTTTTTTGGAAAAACTCTCATCACCACAGTCACAGTCGTGTTTTTATTTTAATTTTTATTAAATTCTTTACTTGTTTTGTTGTTCGTTAATTCCTATGACCAATAAGGATAATTCGTGTAAAGTTCATTTCACAAATATCCACTTACCTAAGTAAATAAAATGTAACTAAAATCCTACTCTTACAAAGCATAGTTTTTATAATATAGGTACATAGATATCCAAGATCCAAGTAGACACAAATGGGAAATAATACAAGGTATTTTCCTTATTCATACGACGTAGACAGGTTGAAAAAGAAAGTAAAGTCACGATGACCTACATATTCATTTAAATCGTCGTATGACACATTTTTGGTTCAGGGACACACATAATATCGAGCAACTACAGAATTACCATGTTCGTGTTGAATTTCTAATGAAGTGCCCGTGACTGTGTAGGTTAGTGTTTAGTATTCATCAGGTGAGCCGCTATAACTCATGAGAGACTTTAACGAACGGATTCAGTGTCAATTAAGTACAGAATATAATATTATTTCACTGGGGAACTATGGAATAACGTAAGGCAATAACGCGGTCCATTAAATTGGAACAAGTTGTAAGAACTTGCTTTGGAATAGGATTTATAAGATAGTATTAGGTTTAAATGATAATAAGTTAGTATTCTAAAATCCCCTATTCACCTAATTCACCCATTACATTTTTCGTACCGATTAAACATATTGTTTAGTGTGTTTAAAACATTTTTGGCAATTTAAATTTTACTTAAGAGCGGTTCATCTAATATTAATATATCCTATACCTTTAAACGAGCAATTCTTGTATATATATTTCTATATAATCTGGATCTCGGCAACGGCTCCAACGATTTTCATAAAATTTAGTATACAGGGGGTTTTGGGGGCGATAAATCGATCTAGCTAGGAGTCATTTTTATAAAATGTCGAATTTACCAATAAAAAAATAATAAAAATATGACTTCCGCTGCCATCTATTAGCCAGTAGTTAAACTACCGAGCGAAGCATTTCTGCTGCCATCTATTATCCAGTAGTTAAACTACCGAGCGAAGCTCGGTCAACCGGATATTATTAATTTATCGACTAAGAAGCTATGGGTACACCGTACAGCAGTAGTGACCTCAGGAACCTGACTGTCACCACAGTTTAGGATCTTAACACTGTTCTATTGTAACTGTCAAAAATCTTGAAAATATGTATATTTAAATTCTAGAAAATTAGGATTTTATTAACACGTAGGTACTGTACTGAATTTGAATTTTTACTCCACGGTGTGTTTATGTTACATGAATGCACGGTAAATTTCTTTATAGTTTTATAGAAAAATAAGTTTATAATGTTCCTTTAATTTAGTCACGGAAATGTTCCCAATTTTCTGTGAACTGTGTCTATGAAGTAGTTGGTATTTTTCTTGTAAAGTTTAAAACAGGGCAAGTAGATTTTCAGTAAGTAGATAAGGGAGCTGTTCCAAAATAACATAAGTAGTTGGATTTAAAAAAAAAAAATTTATAGTTATTTCTAAAATTTCTTTAATTCAATTAGGATAACAAGCAGTCTTTTCATTTAAGTGCCACCAGAGGTGCTGATGCAGCATAGTAAGGAGCAGCGGCTGCGTAGTAAGGAGCAGCAGCTGCGTAGTAAGAAGCAGCAGGTGCTGCAGCTACGTAGGGTGCGGGTGCAGCAGCAACATAGGGTGCGGGTGCTGCGTAGGTCGCAGCAGCGACGTAGGGAGCCGGTGCAGCAACTAAAGGAGCGGCGGCAACAAGTCCATTGTAGTTTCTTGCAATGTACTGCGATGAGGACGCTGTTACGAAGGGCGCGGGCGCAGCAACGAGTGGGGCGGGAGCGACCAATGCTGCGGGGGCACTGGGCTTGGCTGCTGCTGCGGCGATTGCAGCTAGGAAGATAATCTGAAATGAAGAATTGATATAAAAAAAAGGAAAAATACTGCCTTATTCACTAACTCATCTTTACCAAATCCAGGGCCCAAATCCTTGGATACTTCATAGATTCGATAGGGGATAAAGAATAATTCTTTGAAATTCCCACAGGGTCATTCTTGCAGAACAGTTTTTCAGCTAGACTTCAATAAGTATTTGCGATCAACAAGCAAACACAATAGCTAAACTAGGACTTTTGTATGATAGGAGACAGTCCAATAACTTAGTCACTATTTTACGTAAAAGATATTGTAAGCACCTTTCCGATCATTTTGGTTAGAATTTCGTAGGTGTCGTGCTGGTCAAAGTATTCGGAGTGTAGTATATGGTTTGGGGACAACAGGTACCTTTTATACGAGGAGTGTCAGATTCACCTTGTGGGTTTCATCACAGCATTGCACTCGCCAACAGCTGGACATCGCGTCGTTAAATTCAGGGCGCGTGCGTGATGATTATATTACGACAGTGAACAGTGAGTTGGCCTGGCTGAATATTTGGACGAATTTAAAGAACTTTCAGCATATAATTTATAATACATAACCGTGTAAACTATTAAGAAAAGAATACAGCATCTTACCATCATTCCATCCGGATCAATCAATGTTTATGATGGGAGATATTCAAGCCGGTGGAAAATAAAAATCTACTAATTACTTTTATGTGACAGTGTTTTGCACACTTTAGGATGCTACTCGAATTTCTATGAATTATTCAATGTATCAACGTAACCTGTTAGGTATCTTCACTATGTACATACCATTGACGAAATACGCTAAGAGGACGGGAAAGATTTTCACGAAGACGGGGAAGAATTCTCAAATATGGCGTCGCGCTTCATACATATCGGTACCACTGACAACATATACCGCTGTTGGTCGCATCGTTTTGCCTTACATTATACTGCCTTATCGATACATGGAATATCCGACACAAAAAAAAACACAAAAAAATAAACTCTTCAGTTTTTATTCTTCTGCTATATTATTAGTGTAAAATCTTATACCCGTTACTTTACACCTTTAAGCAAAGATTTAAATTGATTTAGAAATTGGTTTAAGAATACACAAGCAATGCCCTTTTTAATGATACCCCACTCAATATTGATATTGTACTTATCTCATTTTGATATTTCAACGCCCAGGTTTTCCATCATTTTTAATAGAAAATAAAAACAATTTTAAATTTTTATGATTGCAATAAATTTTATGATGCGGACCATTAATACCTATAACTATTCTAAATTTCATGTATGTTTAATTAATACTTACTGAAATAATGGGTAATCACACTGACAGACAGACAGACTACAAAACGATCTTATAAGGTTCGTCTTAAAAGCTTCTTTACCCGTCAATAATGTCGATTTTCTTGACTTATATAGGTAAACACGAAAAATAAAAGGTGATTTGATCAATATACCGAGCCTATATAGACCACTTGCCCCAGAAATGTGAGGGGCTAAGCGACATCATTCTTATAATGTACCCACAGTGCACTGCCATATTAAGTGGGTGAATCTGGGATAAGAAGAGCTTTATCGATACGCTGAGATCGCATCTTTATGCTTCAGTTCATGTATATTTTTTATCTATTTTATGTGCATAATAATTTTTAATAGCATACCGGCCAAGCAAGTAGCAACCCCCGAGTTGTTCGAAACAAATTCAAAAATTTAAGAATGCACTGATCTACGTTTTCTCCATACATTCAAAATACCAAATCATTTGTAATTCGTGCATATTTCGATCATAATATTGTGGTATTATTCGGATTCATATAGTAATAATCTATGCTCCTGGCCATATTTGGTTCGGAAATACTTCTTTAAAACGATTTTGGTATTACGTTTGTATGGGAGACATCGTGGGTTAGTGGACTCTTAAGATAAGAAAAAAAGCAAGTTCCCATATATTTGACAAGATTAAGTCCCCAATAAATGACATATTTCCGATCGTCACAGAAAGCTATCGATCGATCGCTGAAATGGAATGAAATTCAAAAATGTATGTGAATGATGACATATCCGACATGTCATAATATGTCTTCGGCTGCACACCTGAGTCAAATTAGAAAAAATGAAATTCCATACTGGTCTATGGCAGGATTCGAACCCGCGACCTCACACTCGAATCCGAACGCCTGCTAATTACGCCTGAAAGGTTGTCAAAAAATATTTATTTTATCTTGAAAAAGACTGTTAGGTATAGATATAGGTTCCCGAAAAATCAAAAGTTGTAGGTAAAAAGGCGGAGGTATAAAAATATAAGTTTGAGTTTGACTGCATAGAAATATCTAATTAACTCAATGTCTACGCAATGCAATATTTATAGAACCATATAAAAGTAAAGATCGGACGGGGTTATTCCTTTGTTTGATAACTCGACATGTCTCAGTGTTGTATGATCTAGCCTACGGTAAACATGGGACAATAAAAGAAATTATTAAAAAAATATAAATATTGTATTTACACGATTTGAAAAACTTATTTTACAGTGTCAGTTTTAACAAGTGTACATTTGACTATTATTCTTAAATAATAATTACTTAAAATCTAATGTATTAGAAATTATAACTTTGGTTGATTACTGTAGGGCCTGTTTATTGGTCTGAAGGTAGTGGGTTCAATGTCACGTGGTCTAGACCTTATCTTTTGATACTTCGAAGCCAAGCGTTTTACTTTAGGCGGCCCATACGTAGCGAAACCAGCGGGCACTCTGATAGTTCTTATCCTTAGAGGACTTACAGGCCTGATAATAATCTTTGATGTCTTTGGTATAAACGTGTGGATATGAGGAACTCTCAATGACTGGTGGTGGTGGTGGTGGTGATGATGATGATGATGATGTGGCGAAGGTGGAGCAATATACTCAAGTGGTGCAGGTACCACTTCTATACTCGTTTTGAATTTGATGGGCCTTGCATCTGGCAAAGGCAAGTGCTGGGGTCCGTGTTGTGGCCACGAACTCGGTATTTGCATATGTTGGGGTCTTGGATTGTATCCTGGTAATTGTTGTGGTATTTGATTTGGCCTGGAAAACTGCTGTGGACTCTGATTAAATCCAGAGAACTGTTGTGGTGTCTGATTACTGCCAAGAAACTGTTGTGGTCTCTGATGAGGTCCAGAGAACTGTTGTGGTGTCTGATTGGGGCCAGGAAACTGTTGTAGTATTTGATTAGGTCCAGGAAACTGTTGCGGTGTCTGATTCCCACCAGGAAACTGTTGAGGTCTCTCGTTATGTCCAGAGAACTGTTGTGGTATTTGATTCCCGCCAGGAAACTGTTGTGGTCTCTCATTAGGTCCAGAGAACTGTTGTGGTGTCTGATTGGGGACAGGAAACTGTTGTGGTATTTGATTAGATCCAGGATACTGTTGCGGTGTCTGATTACCACCAGGAACTAGTTGTGGTCTCTGATTAGGTCCAGAGAACTGTTGTGGTGTCTGATTGGGGCCAGGAAACTGTTGTGGTATTTGATTAGGTCTAGGAAACTGTTGCGGTCTCTGATTAGGTCCAAAGAACTGTTGTGGTGTCTGATTTGGTCCAGGAAACTGCTGCGGTCTTTGATTAGTTCCAAAGAACTGTTGTGGAGTCTGATTTGGTCCAGGAAACTGTTGCTGAGGTCCAGCACCTTGCGATGGCGGTTGCGGTGCTATGTATTCCCTGAAGTTGACATCCTGATTTGAAGGTTGTGCGAAGCTATTATCCACGTTTGATGGTACAGGAGTCGTAGGATCTTCTCTTTGCGTTGTAATTACTTGAACTGTAGTTGTGGTTTTTGGGGTCGTCGATTCTTTCGTGTTGAAGTCTGGTAACTGCGGTGCTGCAGATGCTTGAGGAAGTAATCCGAACGATGGTGGAAATCCGAATGGATAAGGCGGAAGAAGTATAGTGGCAACTGGTGCAGCCACATGCGTTGTTGCGATTGCGATTGCGACATTGGGATCGCCAGGAGGTGGAGGGTTTGTTGGGTTTACAGGCACTGATGTTGTTCTCTTTGCGTCGACTACAACAGGCGGTGCAGGGGCGACTGGAACTTGGAATATCGGACGAGGGATAGCCGGTGCCACGGGGACTTGGGCGATTGGCAGTACGGGTTCCAACAAGGGTGGTGCAGCGACCAAACGGTTAAACGTTCTTTCGAAGTACTGCGAGCTGGCAGCTGTCACTACTGGTGCCGCACCAGCTGGTGCCACGTGGTGTATCTCTGAGCTTTGGACGATTCCGCATGTTAACAGCAATATAACCTGAAAAAGGGATGTTAATTAGAATAAAGATACAGTTAAGGATGAATGCCTGCTGTACATAGTAGGTATAAAAGGCCTTGTTAGCATATATAATGCAAAATCGCCGGAAGAACAGTTATCATCTTTACAAGTACTTTAAAACTTTAGTCCATTTTAGGAAATTAATTCGTGTATCGATTACATTGTCGTGAATAACTCGTAAACAGTCGATTTTCGTAAAATGGACATGTCCTTTTTTTCAGCCAGTCACATGCGTATTTATTTGAATCTTAAAGCCTTGAATTTACGTAAATTCATGATATTCTTCTGTAAATATAATACTGAGTTTATAAAACATACCGCCACAAGCATCGTAACAACGTCCCCGCGATACTTCTTCAGAATCGAAATGCGCGCGATAGAAAATGGGGTGCATGCTTTTATATAGGTGTAACAAATTTTGCATCGTGGTGTGGCAACGGAGCCCGTGTAGCGGAATACCTAATGGTACGGTGTGTAAGGACATGAACCTTGATGGCTACAAAAATCGTATTGAAATTACGGCGTACGAATAATAACTAGACGAAGGCGGTGGGAAAGTACTTCTTGGAATCTAATATTTTTAATTTTATTTATAGTAAGGAAGTGTATAACAGTCCTCTACGGCTAATTGATGTAGACTAAACAATGTGGCGACGACGATCTCAACTCTTGAGCTGATAATTTAATAGCTTTTTCCTTATATCCGATTGAACTGTAGTGGGGAGATGGAACTGCCGAGTGCTTCGAGAATATCTTATTTTGGTTTTCCTATTGCGGAGAACTGCTTCATTGAACTAAAGATCGTGGATTTTGCCGGATCCAATCAGTTGTTATTTATTGCTAGGTTTTGTTTGCACAAACGTGGGTTCGAGAAAATCGTGTAGTGTATCGTAGATTTTCCCGCGATAAAAAGTAGCTATGAGGTATGAACTATCTACCGACATACAATGATACATTTGTTAATTGTTATTTATATTTAAAAGTATGGAGGCAGATAGTTCTTCAACTTTTACAGGCAAGTCCTAGAAAATAGGTCGAAGATAGATATCGTCACCCTCAAAATTAATATAATTAACACAAAACATAATTAATATTCTCTGAATTCTGACCTTTAAATATACATATTCCTAATTGTAAGCAAATTAGTAAGTTTATGAGATAGTCCAGGGACAACTAAAGTTCTACCTTTATGTTGAATATAGCTTGTGCTAGGTATATACCATAAAGTAATTCCCTGGTCTGTGTATATACCTATCTCTTTTAGAAGTTTTAGAATATTCTATCAATAAGAAACACAAAATACAGTAAGTTGGATATTATAACATAAGAGATCAAAATACTACATAAGTAGGTAGGCACTTAGATGTAGGAATAATCTGTGAGTTTAAGTTCAATTCTAAAATTAAATGTTCAGCCAACCCCACGTTCTGAGTCGTCACGACTCACGGGTACATAAACACTTATACAACAATCACGTGCAAATCAAAGTCACTCATAACACCTTCAATGCCTTGAACTTTTAATTAGCAATAGTTCGTAACGGCGCGCAGTGATTGGTTAGTTACAGGCGTGTTTACTAATCACGTTTTTCATAGCACGTGGATTGGTACTTCGACGACACGGTTTGATTTGTTTGTGATTTGTGATATGATATACAAGTTATATGTTATTTGCGTCTGAGAAATCTATTTCTGATATTTGCAGATTGACGAACACACAGTTTATTTAGAGCATTATTCTTTCTTTTGCATGCTTAACACATGATACTAACATTCTTGACACGTAGATACTTTTCTCTTAATTATTATTGATTCGTGCTGAAAATGGGAATAAGATGTGTGTTAAAAAACGACTACTATGACTAATGAGAATTTTTTTAATATTTTTTGTTATAAGCTATTTAATCCATTAGTTGCTGTTGCATTAAGGAAGACGTGGTACGTGTTTTAACAGTGGGCAATTGTTGAACAAAGAGAATTTGCTAACTTAATTTATACTTAGAAAATAAAATGGTCTGATTTTTTTAATTGAATTTTATCTGTGACGCTATTTCAGTTAAAAGTCCTTCAGAATTAGCTAGATTTGTAACTCAGATATAAAACTATTTGACTAAACGAGTAATTGTCTCCAAAGAATTTCGGTAGTCTGAACGCCTAAGCCTGACTTATCTACTATCGTTATAGAAAACTATCGATCACTCATTTCATTTCTATCTATGTATTTGGAACGAAATAGAAAAGTATAAGAATGACAGCTGTCTTCGATAAATCAAGTGAACAATTTGTCGATCGGATACAAATGTCAATCTCATAATTTTTTCGTGCCATTTGAGCGATCGACGGGACTTAAACGATCATCGCTTATTAAAAGTTTTTTGAGCAGGATTTCGGCTAAAATAGGGATACTAGGTAGGAAAGGTACATCCTACGAAAACAATCAAAATAAAAGCAGTCGCTATTTGGCATTGATACTGAGACAGCAGATTCCATTCCATTCCATGATAAATAAGAAAATAAAAAAATCCTTGTTTTTTAGAATAGGAACCGTGAAATTCGGGAAAACATACCTACACACACATACACACATGTATACAATGTAACTATCAGACTATATTTCAGTATTCATAAACTTGCAAGTAAAGTAAATAAAATAAAACTCGGTTAAGTGTGTGATCTTGTAGGTGCGCTGAGAAAACTCGCACTTTGTTTGATAAATGTCCTCCAGACCCATCCGGCGTCGGCGGTCAATCTCTGACGAGATTTCTGAGCAACGCAGGACAATATTATAGTGAACAAGTGACGAAGAGACTCGCGTACTAAAACGATGCCTGAAGCTTTCTCCATCCGTAACCAGAATAGGTAGTTACGTACACCCAAGTGTGTGCGTAAACCCAAGCACTCTCTATTTCCTCTCTTTCATAATCGATGTGACGCTGCTACTCCGACACAACCGGAGAGGGATCAGGCGCAGAGCCGATGGTTTAACGTGCTCTACTAGGCACGGGGATGAAAACTGTTTATTTGCAATTTATTGGCCGACCCGGCAATTGAAACAGGACCTCATGATCTGCAGTTCAATTGCCGGGGTTAAATTGCATAATAATGATAACTAGTAAAGCATAATTTCAAAAATATCGGTCTACTCATCAGTCATAACCAAGTTGAAACCTAAGCATTCCATTTTTAACTAAAAACAATAGACGTAGGACAAAGAATGATCAATACACAAAACCTGTGCGCGCTTGACCTGTATTTTGAGACCAATTTACTTTCAAAGATCATACGTGTTAAGAATAATAAGATCAAAGATCATACGTGTTAAGAATAATATGCAATAGAACATTTTACTTAATAATATCACAATTGTCAGTGTCGGACTATGGAATGGCATTTTTGGTAACATAGTAATGCATTTTTTGCTATTGCAAGCAGTGGTGTCGGTTACGGTAACAGTGTGGCGAGTTCAATGGGTTTTCCCATCTCTAAAATGTCCAAAGCGTATCAAGAAGTTCCCTTTAAAAAAACCACTGCGCGCTTGACCTGTATATGTATTAAGAATATAATTTATAATGTACTTTTAAGGTTCATACGTGTTGAGAATAATAAGACATTTTATGCAATATAACATTTAATAATTAGGTCATAATATCACAATTTTTCGGTTCGCACTTTGGAATGGCATTTATTTGGCAACGTAGTAAGGAGCAGCGACATAAGGAGCGGCGGCAACGTAGGGAGATGCGGCAACGTAGGAAGCAGGGGCGGCAACGTAGGAAGCAGGGGCGGCAACGTAGGCAGCAGGAGCGGCAACGTAGGCAGCCAGGCCGTTGTTAATGCGGTGGTAGTACTGCGAGCTGGTAGCGGTCACTATCGGCGCCGGCGCAGCGACGATTGCAGCAGCGACGCTTGGTTTGGCAGCAGCGATGGCGACCAGCGCGGACAGGATGACGATCTGTGGGAATGATTTATGAGTTAATCTTTCTCGTTCTTAAAAATTTTCGTGCTACGAACTCCTCTGAAACGACACGACCGATTGGTATTGTACGTCTGGGAGTAGATCGTAAGCTATTTTTTTATATCCCTAATGGCAAGACAATGTTTGCTGGGTCAGCTAGTTATAACCTATCCACAGTATATCTCATTTATTTATTTATTTATTGCAAATCGCACTAGGTATAGTGAAAAGTTTTTTTCAACATCTCTCCAGTTTTGTGAGTAACAAGTAACTAACGATAACAATAGTAATAACTTGGAAGTATTACAGCTTCCAAGGAAACAAGAACTTTTAATATTCATTTATAGAATTTGATTCACTTTTAACATTTATAGAATTTAAAACATTCCAGTTCCCGTAAAGGAAATTCGGGACTTCCCAGTTAATCGAAAAAAAATAACAAAAATCTGCAAAAACACTTGTTACTTGTAACTGAAAGTAGAGATAATAATTTCGTTGTTTAAATCGAACTAACTTACCAGTTTCATCATTTTGAAGGGGTTTTCGGTTTGGTTAGTGATGTTACTGTAAGAATGAAAAGAAGGAATGATGCAAGTCGGTGGTTTCAGTAACATTTTATAGTAGCCCGCGCGAGGGTGGCGCAACACTACGAGGCGACGTCTCTGGCATTGGACCACGCGTGATTTGAATCAAATTGTCGCTAACATCTGCTTCAAAGAAGACGTGTGATCGGTTTAAAACTATATTTTCCTTGATTTATTGTACCTTTTTGCAGTGATAGTGGTTCTGACATCTGCCTCTCATAAGGAGGTCGCGGGTTCGAATCCTGGGCACGCACTTCTGACTTTTCCGAGTTATGTGCGTTTTTAGGAAACTAAATATCACTTGCTTAACGGTGAAGGAAAACACCGTGAGGAAACCTGCATGCCTAAGAGTTCACAAAAATGATCTCGAAGGTGTGTTAAGCCCGCCAACCCGCACCTGGCCAGCGAGGTAGGCTATGGCCAAACCCCTCTCAGTCTGAGAGGAGACCTGTGCCCAGCAGTGGGACATAAAAAGGGGTTGTACCTATTTGACGAGCAACGTAGCGGCGAGGTCCCGAGTTCAATTCCCGCCACGGGACACTAGAATTTTAAATACAATTGACTCAGAAGAGTGGGCTTAGTTCATTTTGTTAGTTAGTAACCCTCACTGGGTTATAAACTAAGAAACCGGAGGCGAAAATCCTATTTTTGTATTCTTTTTGCAGAAGTTGGCAACTAGCATGGTAGGTATGTTGAGATTATACCATCCTTGGTTGGTAACCAGTTGGTAAGGATTTGTGCCTCCGTTTTCTTAGTTAATAACCCAAATATCTGGGTGACCGAGCTTCGCTCTGTAGTAATACTACTGGCCAATAGATGGCAGCAGGAGTCATGTTTTTCTTTTTTTTTTGGTAAATTCGACATTTTCTAAAAATGAATCCTAGCTAGATCGATTTATCGCCCCCAAAACCCCCTGAATTTCATGAAAATCGTTTGAGCCGTTTCCGAGATCGAGATTATATAGAAATATACATATATGTATACAAGAATAGCTCGTTTAAAGGTATAGGATGAGGAAAAAAAACTGAACCATACAGAATCAGCCCAGAGACCTGGTTTGGTGGAAGACTTCGGCCGTAGCTAGTTACCACCCAACCAGCAAAGATGCACCGCCAAGCGATTTAGTGTTTCCGTGCGATGCTGTGTAGAAAGCATCACTAATCACAATATTATGTGCTGTCAGCAGTACTATACTTTTATGGGCGGTAACGACGCCCTATTTGAGAAATTATTGGCTTCAACAAAGGTCAAATATTTCTCGTCCTCTAAGCGTAGCGTACTTCGTCATTGAGTTCGACAAACAGCCAAAAGCTAACATTTCAAGGTAAATGTCAATGAATACGGTTCGATCATGAGCAGACCATCAGACTCATTACGTCATACCTGAAGGGCAGAAGCTGTCATCTAAGCATGCGTCTGACAGGGCGTTGTCACCTGAAACCTGAAACATGCAGGATATATTACGTAACGCTGCTACAACAAGCATAATATTATGAAGTGCGATATAAATATTTTATCGATATTATGTGACATATTTCATGGTATAGTCTTTCTCATAACTCTCATATTCTTATATGCAAGGGTGTAGTCAAATCATTGTTGATCAATTGGTCATATTTAGTATTGTTTTGTATCTATTAGACTCTAAGATTGACGGATGCCTGATGGATGTTGGGGATCAAATCCGTGAGACAAAAGTTCTGGATGGAAATTATCTACAACCTGCCGCTTTCGTGAGACATCAGGCGATAATAATGCCCTTTGCACACGGCTCGTTAATGTAAGCGTAGCGTTATCATCGCTTTCGACGAGAGCAAAGTGTTGTTTTGTATCTATTAAGACTCTAAGATTGACGGATGCCTGATGGATGTTGGGGATGTTGGGGATCAAATCCGTGGGACAATAGTTCTGGATGGAAATTATCTACAACCTGCCGCTTTCGTGAGACATCAGGCGATAATATTGCCCTTTGCACACGGCTCGTTAATGTAAGCGTAGCGTTATCGTCGCTTTCGACGAGAGCAGAGAGTTGTTTTGTATCTATTAGACTCTAAGATTGACAGATGCCTGATGGATGTTGGGAATCAAATCCATGGGACAAAAGTTCTGGATGGAAATTATCTACAACCTGCCGCTTTCGTGAGACATCAGGCGATAATAATGCCCTTTGCACACGGCTCGTTAACGTAAGCGTAGCGTTATCCTCGCGTACGACGAGAGCAGTACGAGCACGAACATCTTCAAACCTGTCCGCAGACGGAGCGGTGTTGCAGCGAATCGTAGGAGGCGTAATTGTCATATTGTTTTGCGTAGCGTCATAACGATACGCTTACACTTACGAGCCGTGTGCGAAGGGGGTAACGTTCCAATGCTACTCGAGCCCATTACTCCAAAAAGTCCTATAGCTGATAAGATTCAAACCCCGGACCTTTTGCTAGTACGTAGGAATTGCTACCACTGAGCTGATAGGGACGGGTAGGAAAGGACATAGATTTATAATAGGTCGTCGCTCGCGCTCCGACTAGATAGAGCCCTAGGTACCTTACAACGACAGCTCCGTGAGTGCGGCAACTTTTTTTGTTGTGGTAAGTAGTGTGTCAATTTGTTTGTATGGTGCGCGGATACTAGTGTGCGTGAAAAAATGTGTAGCGACGACGGCGCGGATTTGCCAATTTGGGCAAAGTATTTTTTGTCGCACTTTAGAAGTCGAGGACTCCCTCTTGGACCTTGATTGGAATTCATGAGCTTTCAGATTACAGTTTATCATTTGACTGTTGAAGTACCCCTACTTCAAAATACCTTTTGAAACTCTTTCATGAGAGCGTACACGTAACAAAGATGCTTAAAATGGCTTCCTTCTCGTTACAAACATTTTATTTATATCATGAGTACGATACTGAAAAGCCACGAAATGTGAATGCACGCAAACCTCTTTGTATAGGTACAACGACAACAGCTTACACGTGGTGATAAATTCAAGATAGGATGTGCAATTTTAAAAGATAAAAATATCTAGTAAATTACTTTTGACTTTTTGACAGAGGTCCTACCTTAATTAAGGAATCTAATTTGAGATATATTTCAATCTACTTTATACTAGGAATGGAAAAATCTCTGTAACAGTCGTCACAAATAATAAGTTCTACGAACCTAAACTAAGTAATTGGTGGGAGTTGAGTATAATTATGTAGTTTTAAGAATATTTTATGAATTAACACTGTATAGTACCTCATCATCATCATCGGGTTTCCTCTCAGACAGAGGGTTTTGGCCATAGCCCACCTAGAAATTATATGTAAGTAGGTACGTCACGTCCAGTAAAGGCCTGTACCTACACGGACGTGTAGTACCTAAGACGAAGAGTAGTTAATTGATTTGTTTTAATTATTGAAGTCAAACTTCCCTGTACGCTCGTTGGAATTCGGAAAAATACCATTATAGACTCGTTACCGTAACCGACACCTTTGTTTGAGTTTTCACTTCTGTTGGCACCCGGTGGCACTTTTTATGTAAGTATATTAATACTTTTTTTACCATAGTATAGGATAGCGCTTGACTGTGATCACATCACACCTGATAGAAAATGATGATACAGTCTAACCCGCCTCTACACTACTCGCGAAGTTCCTCGGCGAAGTACTCAGAAAGTTTACCGAAGTACTAAGAAAAGTTGGCGAAGTTAGACGAAGTGCCCCTCCACACTACTCGCTTCGGTCAACTTCGGTCAACTTCGCTAGTAGTGTAGAGCGCGGGTAAGGTGGAACACGCTTGCCTAGGAGATGCTTGATTCACTTTGCTGACACTAGTGCGGATTGCCTCACAAAACTTGAAAGTCTTCTGAAAATACTTACAAAACTTGAAAGTCTTTAGAAAATATTCTGATTTTTTCACACCTACGTGTGCAAAAAAAAAGTTAAAAAACGTAACATTTTATCCGAGACTCATCGACATTCTATCTTGTCAGTTCCCGCTTGTTATGAACGCGTAACATCCCGCGTACAATGGTGTCCTAGTCCCTACACTGACGCACTTCCGTGGCTTTGAAAGGACGCGTGTAACTTTAGCTCCTCATTAGGAAATAAAAAATTACGCAACATCTAGCTGTTGCCCGCGACTGCGCCTTAAATATCCTGCAAATAAAAAACACTTAGCGCGGGTAATAAAATAAAACTCATAAACCAAATATGAAAAATATTTAAGTAGGTATACCGATTTTGATACACCTCGCACTGTTCTCTAACTAAACAATAGGTACCTATAGACTTTTTAGCGTTTAGTTTTAGCAAAGTTATGATGAGCGTTTTGCTCCTATTACCCGTTTAAAATAGTACCCACTGGGGTACTATTTAAACCTAACTACTACTAGACTTACTGCTTAGAGTTTAAATCTCTATGGTCGAACTTCGTTACTGACCGTATGCGTTATTTAAAAAATGAAGACTTCAGCTACGCAATACGACATTACGTCATGTTTGAATTTGTAAATGCTTTTCGGCCCTAGGATTGAAAATACTTTCCCGCCCCATGAAGAAATTACAATGCTTTTGCGGCCTAGGGAATATGCCAAGGGCATTTCACGTCCGCATTTTGGCCATTAAAGATCTCTTTTCCGAGCTGGTGAGATGAAAATAATAAGGTACAATAGTACATAATAATGATTTCCGTGGTTTCGTGTATATAGTTAATTATTTGTTTTACTGTGTGGCGGCAAAAGAATTAGGTACCACACTCGGTGTAATTTCAACTGTCTACCTAATACTGTTCATGAAGTACGGCCTCAGGCCTACTAATAGATATCTAACCAGACGGACAGCAGAGAGTTAGTAATAGGATCCCATTTGAACTCTGGCAACAGGATGAAATATCAGTGATAATGACAGATACAGAATGTAATAAACAAACGTACAAGTTTTCATTATATTCATAGTATACACGGGTGATGTCGTAAGAATTCTTTGCAAAATGTGCTGTATTTTTGGCATTTCTTCCCGTAACTTCCGTAAACAGGATTTACGCCTACTACTTACTCGTAGGTGCAATTGTGTGTAAATTTATTTTTGCTACAAGCCGCCCTCCAATGTTACGTATAGGTACATTATATGGGCAAAGGGCAATTGTTATTGTTAATCATTATATTGGCACTCTAATTTGTCCGCACAGCGCTCTCTTATACTTGTACTTCAGAGCAAAGATAGGGTACTAAACTTATCAAAAAGTTCCTATATACTATTTGACAACCCCTGGAGCATATTAAGTTTAACTGGGAGTTGGGAGTTCGCGGGTCCGATTGCCGCCACGGGCCACTTTATAATTTCTAAATTGGTTGAGGTCTGGTGCCCTACCACCTGACCATCTCTTCCAGTGTTAATTTGCAATACAATGCAAAGTTTTTAAATGCATGCCATTCAAATTATGCATGTGATACAAATATTGTACTACGACTCCTCGACTCAGTTGTTTTAGGTACCAAGGGGTTTTAAAGCATACCACCACATACATAGCTGCTATATATTTATATCTCGGTGATTTTTCAGCAGTGCTATTTTACAAAATGTCCATCTCTGAAACAGCTGCCAGACAGCTGCCAAGCCGAAGATGGCATGCAAAATTTGTACTAAAACACCCTTATACTCATATATCCTGTCCGATTTTTTATAAAAACTCGAATCAGATATTTAAAGAGCCTTGGCCCATAAGCCGTGACCTTAAATAAACGGATTTCCGTTGATCTGAAAAAAAAAACAATGTCACACATTCAACCGATAGGGTAATAAAGTTTAAGTACTCTGACTATAGAAGCGGAAAATATAGGCAACGCTTTACGCATAGATAAAACACAAGTACTATAACAGTTACCTAATTTGCTTAACTTATGTTTAATATAATAAAGCTGTTATAAGACATGCTCCTATCTGTATTCTTTTGGATATTGACAAAAGTTTTTCAACCGACTTCAAAAAAGGAAGACATTCTCAATTCGACTGTATTTTTTTATATTTGTTACCTCCTAACTGTTGAATGGGTGACTCGATTTAGTTGATTCATTTTTTGTTAGAAATCTGACGTTTCTCGTGTGGTCCCATTTCAATTTGGTACAGTTCTGATAATGGTATCCATGAGAAAACCATATAAGTCCTAATTTTTAATTGGAAAGGTTGTATTTATTCAACGCGCGACCTAACGCGTCTGTTACAGACCCACCGCCTTATCAATTTTATTTATACTACGGTCGACTTACCTACTATTGAAGCCGTTGGTGTCAAAACAAACAGTTTACTGGTGCTAAACCAGTAATTAACTGGGGACGTTCTCTGTCCTATGTCAATTGTTCGCTGTAAGATGAGTACTCTATGGTAAAGCTAAATGCGAAATTTCCACTGCGTGGAAATCTTTCACTTCGTGTGGGAGGTGGCACGCGACCCAGGTTTGACACGTGGCCTGTCTCTTTGCCTTGTTTGGCGTTACGACAAATGTAAATATACTTTGTTACACGTCCTGATATACTTAATGTTTCAAGGGTATATGGTTTGAACCTTTTGAATTTTATTCCAATTGGAGCAATCGCAGATTAGTAATTTTACATTTATGACTAATATCTTTGTGACCAAGCTTTGCTAGGTTTGTTTTTGGTAAACATATTGTGATGATATTACTTCTATTCCCGCAATTTTACTATCGCAAGCCTACAATGTGTTCCTGTTTGTAAGTGTTAAAGGAGCTTGTTAAAGGTCACTGAGTGATCATCACTGAGAAACAGAAGAAGTGTCCTGGTGGCACGACAATGAAGCCTATTGATGGGGGCGATGATGGAAATAAAATGTAGCAATAGGTAGTAATAAATATATTCGGTGTCATAAATACGTCATTTAAGGTCAATTTACACCGCGGCGAAATGGAATGGAAGCGACTTTTTTACATAGCATAATGAACTTTATGTTAATTGTTTAAGATATAAAATAAACAATTCTTGAGAATGCACGAGGATTACCCGGAAGGCGCGCGACCTTTTTTGGCTACTATAAAATATATATATCTTATACGATTGACGTAAAGTTAATTACTATGTAAAATAAAGTCGTTCCTATTCCATTCCGCCGCGGCATAAATTGACCTTTATTTGGTTATGACTTATGGACTAGCGTACGAAATAGTCGTAGTGATAGGGGTAGTACGCGTAGTCGTAGTGGTCGTAGGCGGAGGCGTAGCCGGGGTAGTAATGGGGGGCGGTGTATTCCACGGCCAGCGGAGACGAGTAGGCTGCGACGGAGGTCACCGGGTACTCTACTACCAGAGGCTTTGCTGCTGCGAAGGCTAGGAGGCCAGCAAGTAATATCTGGAATTGTAAGAATGTGTTTACATCTGGCAAAGTTTTTTTTAATGAAAATGTTCACCATAAAACTGTAAATGAATAACAAAATGAGCAAGACATTTAGCCCCCCTAACATGGTCAGGGAATAAAAATTAAGGGATATTAATTAAGGGATATTATTCTCGATATCAGCTGACAGGGGATAAAATTATTTAATTTCTTCATCTGGCTGCAGTACTGCTTGGAAGTATTTTGTTCATTTTATCCACTATACTGTTAAGAGTCACCTGTATGCCAGAGCCCATACTCAACGAGTGGCTAAAATTGCTCATAAAATAAAAATAGAGTCGTAGAATAAAACTAAACTCGCCGGCATATTTAGCGGAACATAAAAAAAAGGTTTGATATCAGTATCATATAAAGTTGCTGGCTGGTTTATACGTTATTTAATTTAAAAAGAAATATTTTCAAATTAAGAAAACAACTGAACATCACATTTTATGCAATTGTTTTAATTTTATTCAAATACACCTTATCTGGAGCGAACTTCGAGTATTTCTTCCTTCTGAGTTGGATTTAAAATTTCATTGAAATACTGTTTTTTGTTAGTTTTTTTTTTAATCGCGTATCTTTCTGGAGTTGATGACTGAATTATGCCTGACTTAGCCCCAACGGAGATTGCCAGGGCACTCGAAATGCGAAGAAATGGTCAAACATACAGAGTGATATCCAGAGATCTTCGTCGACCAGTTTCAACGATCCATCGCAGTATCCAACGGTTCAGGGAGACCGGTACTTATGTGAGAAGAGCAGGACAAGGCAGAAAAAGACGCACTTCGAGTAGGGATGATCGTTTCATTCGGCTTCGTGTACGTAGGAACCCCCGTTTGACGGCCGTCCAAGCCCGACATGAGTTAGAAGCAGTGTGGGGTGTAACCGTAAGTGAGCGTACGGTACGAAGAAGGCTCGAAGAAGCTGGTTTAGGTTCATTTGTGCCCCCCAAGGCTCCAAGGCTCGAGGTAAATCATCGTAGAAACAGGTTAACTTTTGCTCAGGAACATCGACTTTGGAACGCGGACCAATGGAGTAAGGTATTGTTTAGTGATGAGTGCAGAATTCTCTTAAATCAAATTGACGGCAGGCAAAGAATATACAGACGCAAAGGAGAACGATACATTCAGACAAATTTTGAAACTACAGTTGCATACGGTGGTGGATCAATAATGGTTTGGGCGGGCATTTGTTTGGGAGCTCGCACAGACTTGGTAGTGATTGACAGAGGGAGTCTGACTGCAGACCGCTATATCAGAGAAGTTTTAGAAGAAAATGTCGTACCGTTTGCCCCATATATCGGTGACGATTTTGTTTTTATGCAGGATAATGCTCTGCCGCATACCGCTCGGGTAACTCAAGCTTATCTTAATGATATGAACATCACTGTTATGGAGTGGCCGGCGAGATCACCGGATATGAACCCAATAGAGCACGTTTGTGACTTGCTGAAAAGAAAAGTTAAGTCCAGAATTCCAGCTCCTGCCAACGTGGGAGAACTGCGAATCGCCGTAGTTGAGGAATGGCGGAGACTATCCCAGGAGACCATCGATAACATCATTCTCAGTATGCCTAGACGGGTAGAAACTTTAATAAGAGCACGTGGAGGAAATACGCGATATTAATCACCATTTTTCTAATTTAATTAATTGTAATTTTTAATTTAAATTTCACTTTTCCAGGTTACATGAAAAGTTCAAAAATGTACCATTTTTCACAAATAGCCTTTACTCGCAAAATCTGTTCTTAATGTGATCTCATTTTAAGTAAAAACAAATGAAACTTTAAATAACAAAAGAAGTGTAGTAAGTATATTTTAAAATAAAACCATATTTTTTTTAATTATTGACCTTTTTTTTATGTTCCGCTAAATATGCCGGCGAGTTTAGAATATGTCAATTCAGGGTAGAGTAGGATAAACTAAAGCCAAAGCGATTTTACTAACGTCAAGGAGTAACACACATACATACGCCCAAACTATGACATAGATTTGCAATCATTCTTCTAGTATATCTAATTGTTTTTTTTAATTACAGTTTAAGTATAAGAAACTTACATATTTGAACATTTCGGTGGGAGTGTCGTGGACGGTTTGTTATGATGAAAATCGAAATGTAATGACGAAATTGATTGATTACTCTCAGTTTATATACGAGTAGGAGCATCGCGCACTGTATCATACTAGCATCTAAGGGGATAAAATACGAATATCCTGCTGAAGCTAATTAGGCATTATGGTCACGTACAGCCTTGCTTTGGTGGACAGTAAAATTATAAGGTCAAGGTTATAAAAAAAAAAAACGGATTACGGGCCAGTCTTTGTCCACATGAAAGTAAAGCTGTCGTAACTTCTATGGTTTATATCTTACACATGATCTCGTCAAACAAGGCTATTGTAGTAAACGATACAAGGAACACATATTTTTCTTAATTTTGTTCAACATTTTTTTGGAATTATATGCTTGTTGGTTTTTTACGTTGTGAAGCAAGATAATGCATCGGCTAAATTATTGTAGAATTGAACACGCTAATCTCAGGAACTACAGCAGGGCTAGACAAAGTAACAGTCGTTTAGCGTTGACGACAGTAGACAAAAATGTATGGACAAACCATATGTGAGGAAAACACACTGTTTTTGAAAATCGAGTACGACTATTTGAACGCTTCCTGGCGTTCCCGCAGGCGTTGTAGATAACTTTAGCGTACTGCGTGCGACAAGCGACGCCGGCAACTGCAGCAGCAACAGCGCTACGCGTAGAGTACAATTTGCTTTCATAATATTATGTTGTGTACTGGTCATGTGGTTTTTCTACAAGCGTCAACGCTTAACGCTTATGTTACATTGTCTAGCCCTGCTGATCAAAATTGAAAGATTTTTTATCGAAAGTTCATTTATCGAGGCAGGCTATAGGCTATATAATATCATGCTATGACCACGGCATACATAATAGTACTAACTATGACTAATAGGTGCGGAGGATCAATGTAAAATGTTGCACAAACGGGAAAAATTGTTCGTTTCATTCGGGAAGAATCAGTCCACCGAGCGTTAGATAATTTTAATTAATATGTAGAGTGTAAACTGTAGGTACCCAAAGGTAAGTGCATTGGCACTGTATTTTCCACACATCTTAATTAATCTCCTTCAAATATCTACATCAATGCTCATGATTAATGTGCTAATGAAATTGTTAATCAAGTGTACTAACTGAGAGTGACATACACAACAGTCAATGAACCCTAATAAGTAGTAGAAATACTCATTAGTATGTAAAAGGACTCTGGATTGCTTCCTTGTCAGTTCCTGGGTTGATGTCCTGTTTTACTCTCTCTTGATTAAGAATCGATATTATTATACCTATGCATTATCAATTTTAAATAGGTATGTATGTTAAGTAACTTCTGCTATGAGTTGATATTTTGAAATCTTTTTAAAAAATTGTTTTATATAATGCGACTTCGGTTCTAAAAGTATTTATACGACAATATAATAAAAAATAAATAAATAAAATAAGCATTGGTATCACATTAATTATTTAGACTAAAAGTATTTAAATACAATAATCTATGAACATGTATGATATTTTAATTGTTTGATGATAAGTTTATTTTACATAAACAGCTTGTCCTTCGACAAAGGCCTCCTCTAAAGATTTCCACCGACATTATAATATTGGGTAAATAAACAAATTGCTACTGCCTAAGTTACCAATTGATACTACTAATTTTCTTACTACAAAGTTGTAAGAAAGAAAAATTAACCATTCATACTTTTCATCAGTTTTATTTAGTTTAGGAATAAAATTGATAACTCTAACGCAGTTTATAACTTTATCAACACTATATCAACTACTTATTTAAGAAATAATCACAATCTCACAATCTGAGCAACTTTTAATCAATGAAAATCACTTCACTTTCTTGCGGACGAGAGCCCAGACATCGGATTTGTATTCCAGACGAGTCCCACAAGGCTGTTTCTTCATTGGAGGTAAATCGTAGACGGCTATAAAACGACTTGATATCCAACAGACATCATCACACACGCTTCAGTTGTCCAACTCATTGTTTCCAACGAAACCAAATAAAAGCCAACCACTCAAAATGTTCAAGCTGGTAAGCTTATTTTCTACATTGGAATAAATTTCTGGTATCATAAAAGTGCATAAAAGCGAAAGATGCAGAAAGATTATATCCGTTCTTTGTCCAAATTATGTTTAACTTCCATTTAAATTCTTATCTATAATAGAACTCTATATTCAAGGAAGAGTTAACTTGAATAAAATACCTACTTTTGGCCTAGCTATTGCTAGTGAAGTTTTTCGAAGAATTTTATCGCAAGATTGTTTTGCCATTAGAAACCCTCAAGCGGCTACAAGCAAATCCAATAAGTAGCACAAGGGCAGACCTCAAGAGGAACTCTTACAATTCTCTTGATTGTTAAACGAATACATAACAATATGGTTAGTTTGTTTCGGGAATAATAAAAGTTGTAGGGATTTGATACAAAGCATAAACCACAATATATTGGCCCTTACGCCATTTTATCTAAGTTTATAATATATTAAAGTTTACAATATTGTTTTTTTTCTAGTTCATCTTCGCCTGCTTCCTCGCTCTCGCCGCAGCCAAGCCTGGAGTGCTGCCAATAGCGTACACGGCCCCCGTTGCAGCGGCGTACACGGCCCCCGTTGCAGCGGCGTACACCGCACCCGTTGCAGCGGCGTACACCGCACCCATTGCGTACTCCGCTTACTCTGCGTACACGGCACCAGTGGCGTACTCCGCTTACACTTACGCCTCGCCTTACTCTGCTTACTTCCTCCGCCGTTGATTTTAACATGACTGATTTATTGTAGCTGATCTTATAAACGACTCATTGAACTGATAATAAATAATGTCAAGATTATATTCTTTTTTTATTTACATCTTCGACGCTGCAATGCATCACTACCATCAACATCATTTCATACCTTTTGTCGCATAACAAATGTTCAATTAAAAATCTTAACACCTTACGTTTTGTAGTCAGCAGTTTGCCATGACTCATTACTTCTCTTTCTATTATTGTAACGTTTTCGAACGCAATTTAAACGACATATCTGATTGCAAAACAGATCACGTGACTTGTGATTCTCATAATATTTTGAATTTCAATTCGAAAGCTATCTTTATCGTTCCGTTAGAGCTGCATTTTTCTCAAAATAACAGATCTCATATATTTTTTCTGTACTAAGAATATTAATAAAATGTTTGTTGAAAGAGATACAAGAGCACAAAGTAATGAAAATAGATTGATACCAACTTAGTTGACAGTTCTAATAAAGTTTAACGATATTTTTTTTTTGTATTGAGAAATCTCTAGATAATTTTCCACTATTCTGTGAACTAAAAACCTACTCTCTTCTTTATAGATCATTTCAAGTTTATATCTTAGCGTAGCGTTGTTACTTAACAATATTTAGTTGGATTTTTTATTTAATTTAATGTTTTTGGACAAAAGTCACAATACTTTCTATGTAGACCGTACGATACGAAATTCATGCTTTCTTTATACATCTGTAAATACCTACAAAACACAAAAGGTAAGAAACACCGAAATGACGAGACGTTGAGGTGAAGGTATTCGACTGGTATAATTGCCTGATATTATTTTCAATTTCAATAACATACGTACCGTACATAGCTTTTGTTATATTACAAATATGAGTTGCTAGGAACGTACTTAGGTAGGTACTATAACACGTTTTGAATAATAAGACGATATTACGAGCGAAACGATTTATTATATAAAATATTTAATTCTGCGGCTCTTGACCTCATATTTTTATTGGTTTCGTTATTTTTATGTTTCTTCGATTTTAAGCGTTTCTAGACGTTAATCTCTCAGGAGCAGATTAAGAAAAACTGTTTCATAAACGTTTTGGGATTGTTCGTTTCAGCCAATGGTTGCTCTTTGGTGGAGATACATCCTGTAAGGACCTGCATGGTTATTCGCCGATTGGATCTAATTACTCCCCGCGATTCATAATGTCCTGAGTCCACCTGGTTGGAGGATTTCCAACACTAAGCTACCCGTTGCGTCACCATCTTGGGTTGCCAAAGTTCGTCGATTATGTGCTTGTTTATTAATCTCTCTAGACTTCATTTCAAATAAAACCTGTGTAAAATCGCTACTCCCTTCTCGCAATATTCCCAAAAATAAATAAATTTCTCAATAGACACTCAAAAAATTTTTCACCGCATAATTAGGAGCATAGGAAATGGTTCCTATGCTCTGGCTTACAAGATTTACCTAACTCACATAAAAATAACAATACCTACTCTACTGGTGAGTGTTTTCACACCTATTCTCGTAAGTGATAAAATAATAATCTATACAGCGATAATAATATTGAAAAACTTTCAAATTATTATTCCTTATAAGTTTTGCCAAACTTCTGGTATAATTTTATCCATGCAAAATCTTTACCGGGTAACCAACATTTACAACAGGAATCAAATGATGTCTCACTTGGTGGATAAACGCATTGGATTGAAGACCATGCGGCGTCTCTGTACTTTCACTGTGCTCCAACTCAGCACTGGTGACTCTGAGATCTTCTGGTGTATCTTGTTTATCTGTGGGTCCGTCCACTACTCTATGAATATGAGGCGCATAAGATATAATGTACGCTTCAATGGCCAAACTGGTGATTGCAAAGTAAAGTAACACCTGTCAAAACACAAAATACACTTTAAAGTAGAACCCAATAACCTATCCTCCATAATTAATTATAGATGCTCTACAATTATAAATTAAAGTATCGGTGGTTACGAATCAATGTTTTTCCAATTTACAAACCTGATTTCTAATTCATTACTTGAATTAATATCAAGGAAATAGTGATCTTAAGTCGTCTAGTAAATGCAGAGGAGCGGTTTTCAACTGATCACAATGTTCGGCTGTCAGTTCAAAAGTTTTGGAGATAAGTGGTCGAAAGAAATAGTTTATACTCGTATATTTCTTTCTGGAAATCCTGAGTTTTCAAGACGACCTGAGACAAAGAAAACTGCCCTTTATTTATTCAAACAGCCCCAAAAAAGAATCTAAAATTACGTACTTTTATAACGTGTTTGAAGCGCATGGTTACTTGAGGTTTCTGTAAAACGTACTTATATCTTAAAACTACGGTTTTAATAAAGAGATATGAATGTTTCAGTCCAGCTTTATGTGATTGTATTTATACCTGGAGTTTTGATTTTATTTAGTAACGCATTTAACGATTTTAACGCAAAACTGCGTCTATTACTTCGCGCTTGATAAGTTAATTAATTAAATGACTGGGCAAGTACCTCACGTTTCTAATTAGGAGACTTCGTTGAGAATTGTTTACTAACTGGACTTTTTATTATACTGTTTTTTGTTTACTTTTTTCTTCAGCCATTAGAGCTGCAAACTATAGTGGCTCTGATTTAGCCCCTTACCACACGGCTCGTAAACGTAAGTGTAGCGTAAGCGTAAAGTTATGATGATAATTGGCTGCAATACCGCTTCGTCTGCGGACATGTTTGAAAATGTTCGTGCTCGTACTGCACTTGTCGTACGCGAGGATTACGCTACGCTTACGCTTACGAAACGTGTGCGAAGGGGCTAGTCTGCTCACGAGATACAACATCTGTAACAAACTTCACCAACAGACCAAGTGCCGTTTTTCGGCGCTTTTTGCTCTTTCTTCTCGGTGCAAAAATATTTTCATAACACTGTGGTAAATTTTAATTATTATGAATGGTAGCTATATGTCGGTATATGTAAGCGTAAAAATTAAAATGACTTTTTAAAAATGTTTGGTGAATATTAGATGTTCAATTACCTAATAGTTCACATAGAAAATATGATTATATTTTTTAAATAATCATTGAATATAGAGCGTGGTTGTATTTATTAGAATTTATGAACAAATCAACCTTGCAACTTCTTGCAACAAATAATCTTGCAAGTCAGTTTAAAGCCGATTTTTAACCGATTGAGCTGAAATTATGTACCTATACGACATAATTTTAAATCCAACATGGCGGAACTTCCAAGATGGCGGATTAGTAATTTTTAAAAAGGTTTACCAGAGACGAATACGGATAAATTGACATATTATATCATATTAAGCCTGATTTTCATAACATTTTTTGAATAGTAACTTACTCGTATTATTATAACTTAGCGCACCATATTCAATTTAAACAAATAAATGTGTGTTTTGCAGTAAATACTTAACCATGAGCTACAAATTAACGAGGGGTTCTGTATATAATTTCCTTCCCTATCTCGAGACTCATCGCAATGCAGGCTACGTGTTGATTGTTGACGGTTGACACCGCTCGCGCCGTTATATCGTTGCGTTTGCCGACCTTCTATACTTTGGTATAAAATTCACTACAAACAGTATATTGACATCACTTTGCTGAACGCAAGCACTTGACCAACTACCAAAATGTTCAAGCTGGTAAGTACACTACTTCGACGCATTTCCTTATCCTTTAAGGAATTACGTACTATCGTGTCAACTTTTGAGAAAGTATCTTTGTTGTATATATCAAACCCAGAAAATGCGAACAGATAACCGAAGTAGTAATTATTATTGTATTTTGTAAATATAGAAAAACATTTAACTACTTGACTTAGTGACTAGTGATCCGCTCAGGTCATTCCGTGGGAATTCCCTTATCCCTAGCTTACATCGTGAAGTTCCCTTACTCCTCTGTGCAAAATTCTACGAATCTGCTTCTAGAATCATAAGGGTTCCGTATCCGTACCCAACCGGACTCTATTACTAAGATTACACCATAGCGTCCGTCTGTCCGTCTATACGTTTATCACCTCTTAAATTGTGAGACAGATGATGTATTTCTGTTCTGCTATAACAACAAATACTAAAAAATCGATTAAAATAATAAATATTTAAGGTTCGCTTACAACAAACGTCATTTTTAGCCGCGTTTAATTTTTATAGATTGTAATTGGTTAGTTTATTTACATACAGGTTTTTTATGCATATAATTTGTATTACAGTTTGTATTCGCCTGCTTCCTGGCCCTGGCCGCCGCCAAGCCCGCTGTCTTCCCAGTGGCGTACACAGCACCGTACGCAGCGTACACAGCTCCCGTGGCAGCTGCGTACACAGCGCCCGTGGCGTACTCTGCGTACACCGCGCCCGTCGCCGCTTACTCCGCCTACACTTACGCCGCTCCTTACTCCGCGTACTACTTCCGCTGATCGCAAACACCGAAGATTGGAAAACAAAACAAGATATGTTCTAATAAACAGTAAAATTATAATGGGTTGAAGCATATTACATACAATTTTATTTTACCTCCTATATTCCTTTAATAATATAAATAAAAAATTCTAAAGTCTACTTGTGATATACAATAAAAATTACAATATAGAATCTATATGATATTCAACTAACTAAATCTCGACATTAGAGATAGAACTACCAAAAAAAAAAAAACAAAAATAGATTTTTTCATATATCTGATCACAATCGGTCCATTATGAACTACCAAAAAGACGTAACTGTTTATTAACATTTCACAAATTCCACAAAAACGCTATAGTATTTCAATGAATTTCAATTGGTAGAACCCGAAAAACATAATACCTCAGACCTCAGAACCTGTCGTACCTTGACACTTAAAATGCCATTCCATAAAACAAAGATGTTCCAAAAATCCTTCACCGTACAGGCAACTCTTTTATGGAATGCACTCCTCCTCGAGATACGACAGTCTAAATCTTTGTACATTTTCAAGAATGCGGTCAAAGATCACTATTTGAGTACCTAGTTGATGCAAATGATGACTGTTATTTATTCATATTATCTTGTCCTTATTAGTGGACATTATAATATTATAGTGTATAAATTAGTTTATAGTTTGATGATTATGTATTGAATATCTTTGTTTATTTGTTTAACCTAGTTTATGTATTAGTTTGTAGTTATTTGTATGTATATAGTTTATAAATCTTCACCACCTGCAAAATCTAGTTCCTTTGTTTTCCTTTTCTCAAGGTTGCCTGGCAGAGATCGCTGCTAAGCGATAAGGCCGCCTTTTGTGCCTAAAATTAGTTTATTATGTATTTCTGTTTTGTACAATTTCTTGTGTGGTGCAAATAAAGTGTATTTATTATTATTTTTTCATATTTAAATTAACTCTCACACCCGGCACATGATATATATATATAAAAACCAGAAACGTATAATAAACTTACTTACATACACATAGATTAAATAAACATACATACACGTTACACACATACATATATGTACCGGGCGGAGGACTACACCCCGACAGGGGAGACCAAACGGCCGGGGGTCAGGGCGACAGGCTAAGAAATCGACGGACTATCCTAGCCGAGTCGAGCACCACCGCCTTCTGCATCTTGGCCGCAAGTGAACTGCCACGGAAACCCAGTCGCCGCAGATGGTGAGCGAGGCTGACTGGGATTAAACCATTAGCAAATATCACGATTGGAATGGTTTCAGTGGACTCCACGTGCCACATGGCGGAAACCTCGTGAGCCAGATCCAGATACTTTCGTTTTTTCTCCGTCTCAGCTCTCACGAGGTTCTCGTCATACGGGATCGTGATGTCCACCAAAAACACCCGCGACTGTGCCCGGTCCATCACCACGATATCAGGCTTGTTAGCCAAGATAGTCCTGTCCGTGATGATTGACCGGTCCCAATAGAGCCGGACGCCGCCGCGCTCGAGGACAGGAACCGGCGTGTACCTATAATAGGGCACCCTCTCATCCAGGAGTCCGTACTTCAGAGCAAGCTCTTGGTGGAGGATTTTGGCTGCTTGGTTGTGCCTGTGCAAATACTCAGTGTTGGCAAGCGCCGAACACCCCGAAAGCACATGTCTGAGTGACTCACCGGGATGGCGACAGGCTCGACAAATGTCGTGAGTGCCATCCTTCAGAATGTACTTTCGGTAGTTCCGCGTCTTAACCACCTGATCTTGTATTGCACAGACAAAACCCTCGGTTTCCCCAAAGAGGTCACCGAAACGCAGCCACTGCACGGACGCTTTTCTATCCACGTGGGGCTCATGAAGAGCCTTAAAAAAGCGTCCGTGCAGCTCCTTCCCCTTCCATACGGACTCCCGGTCAAAGGTGCTAAGCACAGCCGGTCCCCGCCACTCGATGTTGGCCAAAGATAGGGGAGTAAGTCCTTTATCACATTCTATGACTTCCCGATGCACCGGAGACTCCCTTTTCGTCTCAAAGTATGCTCTGAGGCTGGATATCTCCCGATTGTGCATGGTCTTGACGTTATTATTATTATTATTATTATAATATGAATTCCGCTAAATTAGTTTTAATGATCTTACAACCAGTTAGAGCTAAGTTCACGCGTGCTATCTATAAAAATACGTCATTCTGACATCACACGCTCGTATCAGAAGCGGTCCCCGGGCCACATCTGCTTGGAGGGAAACCCTATTGTCCCAAACACTGGCAAACGTTCATCTGGTTCTTACGTCGCGAAATTCTCTAAACTGTAGCTGACCTGTTCTTAATAAAGTCACTACAACTAAATATTTCGCATTATGTTAGACCAGTGACTCTTGTGGCACCTCCGTCCAATTTGCAATTGGCTTTTTTGAGACCTTGGGTAATGTGACTTGCATCGCAGTCTGGGGTGCAGTTTCAAATATCAAGTTGAAGTAAAGTGAAAAAAGGAAGATAAAGAGGTTTTCCAAACATTACCGCCTAATTTTATATTTCGTTCGTACCATAGCCTTCTTTATAGATAGAGAAGGCTAAAGTTAATAGGTACTCATAATCGTACGTACGTTATAGTGGTACATTTTGAAAACTTCGAGTAATTGATGCGATCGAATCAGAAACCCAACTGAGTTTGCTATGACCCAGACCCAGTGGCAGCTTGGCGCATTGGAACGCACGTAAACTTAGTTTTAAGTCATGAAATAGCCTACCACCATTACATCGTAATTATGAAATATTTAATGGCCTGAAGTTAGGTCTTTATAAAATAAAGTATTTGAATATGAATCTGATATACAAAACTATCACCACATTACATATTATAATACTGGGGTTGGGACGAACTCTTAATGTTAAATGCTATTAAGAATTATTGCGCTCGGAAGCATGGAACCGTCAGCTTGGTTGTTCTTAATTACCTAATTGCAATGATATAGACATATTTTAACCAAAATATGCATATGACAGGGATACTGAGAATCATTAACCTTTAGATGTCAATAACCTCAGATTGGGTTTTGTGGAGGAAATCGATCACAGTTTCATATTAGGCAGTTTGTTAGGATTCTTCCATAAACAATATAATCAGGAAGTTTGAACCAAGTTTTTAGAAATTGGTTTTCGTGTGTTATTCAAGTTCACCGAACTTTTATTATACATTTATGGGTGCTCCTTTTAAACTGCAATTAATGACCAGTGAAAGCAAATTAGTTCACACCTCAGACCACTGACTCTCATCAACGGGTCATGGGTTTAAATTAAGAGCACGCATTTCTTTCACAGTTATGTATATAATTATAATTATATAATTATATAATTATATATATATATAATTATATATAGTGGACAACATCACATACATTGCTCCAATCCCTTAGTAAGTAGCTTATGCACTTGTGTTAAGGAAATCAGAAACAACGAAGGTACCACAACACCCAGACCCGAGACAATGTAGAAAACTTATTTTTCTACATTGCCTCGACCGGGGATCGAACCCGGAACCTCAGAGATGGCGGCCTTGAAAACCGGCACGCTAACCACTCAACCACGGAGGTCGTCGTATGGTTCACTTAACAGTGAGAAAAACATCATGAGGTAACCTGCATGTCTGCGAGTTCACCACAACGCTTTTAAAAGTCCGCCAACCTGCATTTGGCTAGCGTGGTAACCTGGTGGTAACCTGGTGGTGGTTGGTGCCTTAACCCTAAGAGAAGACCCGGGCTCGGCCCAGCCCAGCCCAGCAGTGTGTACGTTATGACTTATGAAGGTAATTCAAAATATACCGGGTAAGTAAACTCACTCCTAACGGTTTCTACATCATCGCGCCGGAATGCATCTACGTCACATGTACTCTCTGAAATATTGCGTAAGATATTACTATGTTAATCAAAAAGTTTCGGTGGTTCAAGTAATAAGTGGTGAGACACATTATTTTACACTTATTTATCCATAAGAGTTTGCAGGGAAAAATATTAAGGCTATCGAATAATGTTAAATTAACATTTCGGTAACGTTTGGTTAAAAATTAAGCTGTAAATAGTTACATATGAACTTAACATATTGTCTTAATTCCAAAGATGTCTATTTGAATATGATGAACTCTTTTGGCAATGTACCGGAATTCTTTTTTTATATTTTAGTGGCATCAAACTGCCTTTCATTTCGCATTCACATTTACTTATGAGTTATAATTTTAAATACCTACTGATTATGTATACCCTAAAGTTTACTTCAGGCTGGTTGTTATGTAATGCATAAGTAAAAATCCATATAATATGGTCCATACAGTTTATTTTATGATGCCTATCGCTTTATCACAGTTCAACATAATTCGAGGTTGGTGCGATCAGCGGAAATAGTACGCGGAGTAAGGAGCGGCGTAAGTGTAGGCGGAGTAAGCGGCGACGGGCGCGGTGTACGCAGAGTACGCCACGGGCGCCGTGTACGCAGCTGCCACGGGAGCTGTGTACGCTGCATACGGTGCTGTGTACGCCACTGGGAAGACAGCGGGCTTGGCGGCGGCAAGCGCCAGGAAGCAAGCGAAGAAGAACTGTAACGCAGGAAGAACATAACATTATCACATATTACAATTTATAAATATTTCGTTTATTTCCAAAATTGTTCATATGCAAATTTAAAATTACGTGAAAAAAAAACTTTATGCGTAAAGCACAATGTTTGCATCGAGGACCTTAAAATCAGTTATTATAATGATACTCTACGTATTTTTAATGAGTATAGCTGATCCGATTTTGAGTCGAGAATTATAACTACAGCACAATAAAATTAGAACCTATTGAATATGAATGCCTCGATTTTAATGATTTTTTATCTATTAAAATGACTAATAAATTCAAGTCAACTCTAGATTTTTAAAATCTACAAATTCAACACACCAGTTTGAACATTGTGGTGGTATTCAGCAAGCAACAAGTACTTGAATGATGCTATCTCATGAATCGCGGACAGTTTTATACTGCGTTATGAAGGCCAGATACAAGACGCGTGAATGATAAGTAGCTTCTGCTGATCAATGAATGGATACACGCGACTCGCGTTTAAATTCTAAAAGTTTTTTCAAATTCTAAAAGTTTATATTTGTCTATAAAAACTTTTGAAATGAGAAACATTTTTAGAATTTTAATCTTATATAGGACACACTGAAAGTTTTGCGCTCCTGTCTGTGAGTCTGGCTTTGACTGTGAGTCTGATTAAGACGCATCGTCAAATACTACTTACATATTAGTGAAAAGTAGAGCATGGTCTCTCCTTCCGAAAATACAGGCATAATTATTGACAATAGAATTCCTTCCTACAAAAAAAAATGAAAAATGAAAAAAATGAAAAATATTTATTATCAAAAAACAACATACATAGTTCGAAATATCCGCGAAAAGAAAGGTTATTTTTAAAAGGAACAAACTTGTAATCTCTTTGAAGGGCAGAAGTTTATAATAATGTATTTAAATATCACAGAATTTAATATACGACTAGGTGCTTAGGCTTTCTTTATTATTTAGAAAAAAGTATTTTTAGATGTGTTCGTGAAATATTTACACAAACGTTTACTGAAAACTTATACGGGAAAGATGTTTTTATAGGTTATGGTTTCATTTACTTTTATAATAGGTATGTTAAGTTATAAAGATGTGGATAAATTCGTTTAGCCTTTCCCTTTTTTTTATAAAAAAAACTAAAACCATGTAAGTTTTAATACTCAAAAGTCAAAGATTTACAATGGGACTGGAAAATAAGCTTAAACTCCGGCTGCCTGTCAGCATGTTTTAAGCTTTTAAGCTTGTTTTAACTTTCGCTCGTTCGTTCGTTTCAGCCGACGGACGTCCACTGCTGGACAAAGGCCTCCTGCAATGATTTCCATCCCACACGCTCCTGATGCGCTACCTGTATCCAGCGCCTTCTCGCGACTCTTTTAATGTCGTCAGTCCATCTGGTCGGAGGCCTGCCAACACTACACTTTCCCGTGCAGGGTCGTCATTCCAGCACTTTGGTCCCCAACGTCCGTCGGTTCTACGAGCTATGTGCCCATTGGCACTTCAGTCTACGGATCTCCAGCTCCTCATTTCTGATTTTATCCCGCAGAGAAACTCCGAACATATTATCTCTCTTCATCGCCCGCTGAGTAACTCTGAGCCTTCTTATATTGCCCATAGTAAACGACCATCTCGGATCCGTATGTCTTCACTGTATGCTCTAGAACTTTAACATATAGGCCGCTGCTGCACCAAAAAATTATAAAAATTAATTGTACAATACTGCAGCGGCTAGCAAAAGAGGCATTGACGGACGAAGGTGTAAATGTGGGCCGAGGCAGCGCCGAGGCACACGTACATGAGTCCATCAATGCCTAGTTGTGACTACTAAGTCTTGTATAGGACTTTTCTACTTTCTCAAAAATGCGCGGAAATTTAAACTAATTAGCTAGGCAGTCAATCACGAAAAACGAACAACAAATTTTTTTCCAAGTTAGAATGTCCATTATTTCAAGATTACTATTTGCAAGCCACTTTGAAATATAAATAAAAACTTTGATCAGCTACCTCCTAGGTTACCAATTGCTATGTGTCAGATATAGAAAGAACGTCACATGTTTAAATTACACGACAGATAAACTTATGTTTAGCATCTTATTTATTCGACCTCTAACCACGACAGATATGGATTTTCATTGAATTTTGCCGCCTGGTAAAACGTGAAAGAATTCGACATTTTTTGCTCAACTTCAAACTTTTTTCACTACAACCCTTGCACCCTGTGATCGTGCAACACCAAAGAAGGCTGCAAATTCCGCGAGTGTGACTCGCATTTCTCTGTACGTATATAAAAACGAACTTACGTAGAATACGTACGTACCTATACGTATGCAGAATGCGTACGTTGGTAAAGAAGCATATTATTAATAAGCATTGTTAATTTTTATGAACACGAACGCTACAACTTATCATTATCAAGATCAGGAAAACCATGAACGCCCCACAGACCCACATGAAATAGGCGCATTGACCTCTGCGGTGTTGCAACAGTCCTCCTGCTGGCAAGTGAGGCTCAGACACGCGCGCGCTGACCTTTGACGCAATCGCAATGCGTGCGAACTTCGCATTCTAAGGTGGACGGTTCATACAACGCGGACATTTTATTTTTAAGAAGACACGTCCTTTATTTAGTGAAAAAGACAAACCACAGACACGTTTATAGACAAAACAGAAAAGGTCATAATGAAAACAAATAAAAATTTGTGTGAGTTGTAAGTCAATGTGTGCAATGGAACAATATATCTTAGATGACAAACAATATGTTTTAAAATAACGATGTTTGTTAAAACATGTAGAAACTTTCCACATTTTAAAAATCGATATTTTTTTTATTAATTAGCTGACTGTGGAACTAGTGGATGGTGGAAGATGTTAGCGTACTAACCCCAACGGTTTCTACACAGCATCGCACCGGAACGCTGAATCGCTTGGCGGTCTTGGCTGGTAGGGTGGTAACTAGCGACGGCCGAAGCCTCCCACCAGACCAGATAGAACTTATACAATTTCAAAGTGGCCCGTAACGGGAATCGAACCCGCGACCTCCCACTTGAATCCGAGCTCGCGTCCCCTACCAGTCCCCCCCCCCCGTCCGACGCGAGGGAGGTCGTCAAAACTGATAAACATAAAATAGTAATCAAAAACCGATGATGAAGTAGGAAAGCAGTCATAAAACTTAGATCCATTTAAATAATTTTATGTACCAATCGAGTTGTATGGTCTCTGATAATATAATTTAAAAAAACCGATTTCTTTTTTCTTCTTCATTTACATAACAAATATAATATTACGAGTATACTATGTGATAGGAACTTTAATAAAAATAGAAAACCAAGCCAAATTGTGAATCAAATTTTGAGCTGACTGGTTCGTTATTGCATACCATCTTCCAAGAAGTTTGTCTTGAATTCGGAGCAGGGGTAGTCAGTCGCTCAGCGTGTTAGCAAACCATCCAAATCATGTCGAGAATAATGCAGGGTGGGCATTGTCACCTGTGACCTGTCAACTATTTAAACTGCCCGGATTGCTTTTCCGACATCATTCACTCATCTCCTTAGCACGAGAATAAACAACAAACGAAAAATACAAAATGTTCAAGCAGGTAAGCAATCATCTGACCATACTCCTTGGTGCAGTCAGCGTTCCGGGTTCGACTCCCGGGTCAGCTAGCTTACGAGTATGGCTGGTCTGGTGGAAGTCAGGGCGCGTTAGTAGGTACCCTGGTAAACTTAGTTTTAAGTTAACTTGTAGTTATCACCATATACATACTATGTTTTGACCGTTTACAAGAGCCTGTACGTTAGACCTATGTAAAATACAGATATTTCGAAGTTTTTAAGTCATTGGCCCTAACTGGCAACAACCTTGCCTGCAATGGCGTATTGCCAAGCGATTCAGTAAGTTTCATTGTATTCCATGTAGCAGCCATTAGGGATTATTTACCCCTTCCAAGTAAGTATGATACAGTCTTCGGCTGCATCTTTGTCTCTAACAAGAAATAACTGTTCTGTATCCTTTTCGAATTATTTTAATTAAGAATACATTATTTCGAAATAGATTTTGTTATATTTTTTTTTTTCAGGTAATTTTCGCTGCTCTCTTCACTGTCGTGGTCGCCAAGCCCGGCATCCACTCCGTTGCGTACCCTGCATCGTATGTAGCAGCCCCAGTTGCGTATACTGCACCAGTAGCTGCAGCATACACAGCGGCGTACACTGCACCCGTTGCAGCGGCGTACACTGCACCCGTTGCTGCGGCGTACACGGCACCCGTTGCTGCAGCGTACGCGGCACCAGTTGCTGCGGCGTACCCCGCGCCCGTTGCTGCCGCGTACTCCGCCCCCATCGTTGCCGCTGCATACAAAGCACCCGTTTTTCTTAAATGATTCAATATAGACTGACCCATGGCTATTGTTACCGTTAAAATGTAAATAAAAAAAATATTTTATACTGGATATACTTGTATTTATTTTAATATATTTATTTATTCACGGACTCTCTTGCCACAGGAGCGCCGGTAGGCTTTTTCGACATGGTTCCCTCAACGATGTTATTAAAAGGGCTCTTGCCACTATTGATATTTCTGCCCTATTGGAGCCAGCAGGAATTAGTCGTGATGATGGCAAGAGACTTGATGGATTGACGCTGGTTCCCTGGGAACGGGGTCGGGCGCTGATGTGGGACGCAACATGCGTTGACACATTGGCTTCAATTCATATCAGGGAGAAATAATCAAAGCCGGGAGCCGCAGCTGAAACTGCTGAATCCGGTAAGTGTCGCAAATATGCCTCTCTATTAGAGAGTTACATATTTGTCCCGTTTGCCGTGGAGACCCTGGGGCCATGGAGTCATAGTGCCAAAAAATTCCTTCGAGAGCTTTCCCCGCGGTTAATAGCCTCAACTGGTGACAGAATGGCTGGCTCATTTTTTGCGCAACGTATCAGCTTAGCTGTTCAACGCGAAAATGCAGCCAGTGTTCTTGGCACCATTCCACGCGGGCAAGATTTGTATAGTAATTAGAATAAGCTAATAATAAGATTTATTGTAACATTTTAATAAAAAAAAAAATTTAAAATATTTTATGAAGGTGAACACGTTTATTTTTTTATCATACTTGTTGACCGAAGTTCACCGACATCAAACATAATAATATTTCCTATAATATGCACACATGTAGAAACTTTCAAGTCGTACGCATCCGTATCTCTCAATAAAATAATGTAGCAATTGAAGGGCTAATTTTTCAATCTCGTCATTATAAAGCCAAAATAAACAACTTTTGAGTTTGAAAGTAATCGTCTCTATAGTTATTAAACTTCACATCACTAAAATCGCTTAAAACTACCTTCTACACCATTAATATTTTCGGGCTACGAGTGTGACCTATCACTATTAAAGGTTTAGCAAATGTGCTTAACCAATTTTAGCAAAGCCGGGAATAGCTACATAATAGGTAGCAAAAACACAGCCGTCTATTATTATAGCTAAGTATAGATAATACCTATAGCTATAATTATAGAGGACTGTTGTTCGTGACATTGCATCGAATGGGGTACGTTATCAAAAATACTGGTGAAATATAACAAGAATTAAAATCAGAATTTTGAGTACATCTTGTGACGAAGGGCTGGTTCATTTTAAGCGCAACGAATCATTCTAATTGTTAAGCGTGAACATGCAGCCAATATTTTTTGCAGCATTCCTCGTGCGCAGGACTTGTATGTATAGTAATAAGAATAAGCTAGCTATCTATTTTTGAGTTACACTCAATAAAACATTTGAGTGGCACTCAATAAAACTTTTATATAATTTATGTATACGTCATTAATTAATGTTTAGGAATCTAAAACATTATTTTAAATGCATTAGGTATAATATTTCCAGGGGATTATGAAACTGTTTTATGAAACGGGAAAACTTTTTATCTCGGGAAAATATATGATGTACACTTGTTTTGTTACCAAAATTCACGTGAGTGGAGCATTGTATAAATGTTAAAACTTAAATTAATGGCAAAATAAACACGGCGATCGAAATAGAGTTTGCCTGAATGTCATAGTTATGTTTGCGCATGAAAGCTCCGCCGCTGTTATGGACGATAAATGGACGTTCATTGTTATTCACGAAATAAGACATTAATACTGCTTGACAGGTGCTATTTTAAGCAGGCCCAGTAAAACAATATGTTACATACGTGTGATATAATTTGCTATAATTGTATTAATATTATTAGGGCCTGTAGAATGAGGGCATGATTCTGACGTCACACTCCACCCCATTCACATTTTGAAAGGTTAGGCAGTTTTATTGATTTGATGAACCTACCTGCAATTCGAAACATTCTGTTGTATCAAAGAGTTTCATAAAGGGCAGACGTCACAAGACCACGCGGAAGGCTCATACGATGGACTGACCAAGTCAAGTTGTTGGTGGCCCCATGCATGCAGAGTGCACCAGGAACACAGGATCATACTTAATGAAGAAAGCATAAAAAAGATTCATAACTTTAAATTTTTTCTGTTCGAAAAAATTGATTGACTTAAAATTGGTTTACAAACAATTTTTACTTGTGGCGGCATTTCAAGTCGTTCCGTCGACTTTGCTATCGTATCATACAATCTATTGGCTGTTGGCACTATTGCATTCTTGGCAATAATTCATTATTAAGTTCTATATAATGAATGACAATATTGGCTCTGTAAAAGCTTAGATCATTTTGCATGCGAGGAATTCAGTCTTCCACCAATCCCGTAAGAACCATGATTTTTTCCGGGACAAATAGTAGCCTATGAATAATTATGGCATTATTATTATACTTATCACCTATCATCATTCAAAATTTCAGCCAAATTAGTCCAGTACTTGTAACAAACCTAAGGAGTAACAGACCTATATAAACGCTCGGACATAACTCGTAATTATATAGACATTCGCCCTAATAAAACTAAAATAACATAATATGTCGTTTTTATAGTTTAAAGTAGTCCTCTGGTGTTATAAAAAAATATTCGTACTTAATAAGTACTACTTTTTATTAAATGCCAACTTCCGTTTACTAATAATAACATGTTAGGTACGTGTCTCGTACATGTATACAACTTGGATTATATCTGTTACCTGTAAAAAGTTACATTTTGAGACGTAATGTTATTCAAGTTCAAGGTTACCTCATGAGTGTGTATGTGTGTGTGTCCTTATTGTCTGCTGGTTAAGGATACACACGATTTGAATGCGACATGTACGTCTGTTTCGAATGTTCTACACACAACATTAGATTCTAACAATTCGATTATATCCTTTATACAGGGGGATTTAAAAAAAACTTACTTTATGATTCATCAAACTATATGATTAGCTGATGGTTAAGTATCTTATTTTACAATTATTTTTAAGAAAATCAATATATTTTGTTATTTTATGTATAAGTACCACTCCCTTCGCCTCTCCAAGTAAATGTAGAGCGTTGCTTATTATCTTCTCGGTAGAAGCTCGAAATTCACTTGCCTGGGAGTTATGAATAATATTGTCTGTGTGTGAAGTCTGCCCACCCAAGTTTGCAAGCGTGGATCTGGCCAATTCATTTTCTAGCCTACAACAACTTGCACCCGAGAAAACCAGAGAAAATGGCAAAAGAAAAGAGACAGAGGTTAGTTTTATCGGGACAAACCATATTGTGTTAATTTAATCCTATACCTTTAAGCGAGCAATTCTTGTATATATATATATACTAGCTGACCTGGCAAACGTTGTTTTGCCCTTAAGGATATAAAAAAATAGATAAATTGAGATTTAAGCTATCCTATCTTTTAAGTTAGAGCAAACTGCACCCTGTGTGCGAATTTTATTAAAATCGGTTAAGTGGTTTAGGAGTCCATTGAGGACAAACATTGTGACACGAGATTTATATATATTAAGATTTCTATATAATCTGGATCTCGGAAACGGCTCAAACGATTTTCATGAAATTTCGTTTACGGGGAGTTTTTTGGGCGATAAATCGATCTAGCTAGGATTCATTTTTAGAAAATGTCGAATTTACCAAAAAAAAGTAAGTGTAATTTTTGTAAGGGTATTTAAAAGTATCTACACAAACAGCAGTCAATCGCTCAAATTGAACGAAACTCAAGGAATATATGAAAATGACAGCTGTCTCCGACCAATCACGTTGTTCATTTAGCGATCGAATTTGCCATAAATTTTTTGAACTGCGTTCCATTAAAGCGATTGACAGGTGACTAAGCCATATGCCTGAGGCTGTAGTAGCAGAAATAAACGGAAAATCAAAAATTGGTAATGAAGAAAGGATTCGAAACGCCCTGTATATGGCATGGTGTGAGTTATTCGTAACACGCGCAAGTCCTGATCGCGCACGTCCTTGCGGTGGCGCGCGCGCAGCACCGAAACGATGCCAACGCGGGGTCGCCGCGGACCCTTATATATTGTCGGGATGCATCACCACAGTCAGTGTTCAACGGACAACCAAAACCAAACACAAAAATGTTCAAGTTTGTGAGTATCTGTGTTTGCTTTTCCTTATAAACTCTATAGTGTAACAAAGCTTCGAGTTGCAATATGCTTAGTGTTATATATGTGTCAAAGTCCCGCGCTTTTTAAAATTTTCCGATATCTGGGGGTACAAGAAGCCCCTAGATAGACGAGCCTAAGTGTTCAATAATGTTTTCTTTTTAATCTAAGCTTTAAGTCGCAATAAAGTGTTAAATCCCTATGTGCCTTTCTTTAATATCTCTGGGTAAGGTAGTGTTCCCATCAAGACGAGTGTCAGTGCTTCATATGTTTCCCTTGTACTTGGACTTCCCTGAACTTAATCGCAAAAGCGTTTGGAGGTCATACACGGCGCTTTCTTGGAAATGCAGAGAATATATGCGACGAAAAAATAACGTATTCTCTTGTTGGTTACTAATTACTATTATTTGTATCAAATGGATGTATACTTTTAAAGGTTACAACCATTCGTATGTTGATCTTTAGGATTGGATTACAGTGTTTTAAAACCATTTAACCGTCTCACTCGAGAATGTGTGTTCTTAGTGTTTAGTTTTTTTTTTAAACTATAATTAAATTTTTTCAATTAATTTAATTTCTTTTATGTTTGTTGCAGTTGATCTTCTTCGCTCTTCTGGCTTTCGCTGTGGCGAAACCCTTGGTGTACACGGCGCCCCTGGCGTACAGCGCGTACACAGCCCCCGTTGCTGCGGCGTACACTGCGCCCGTGGCGTACTCTGCGTACCCCGCGTACTCCCCCGTCGCGTACTCCGCCTACACATACGCCTCTCCGTACTCTTACTACCTTTAAAAATGAAGAAATTCACGTATTTTGACAATTGACTATTGAGTGATATTATGTTAAATGGATCTGATATATTTATTGTTTTATTTAGTACGCCATTAAAAATGTGTGTCTTCTAAAATATCTATTTTTATTTCTGTAACAATATTTCCTAATTTTTTTATTTTATTTTCATACTTATCTACCTAAATCCTTGCAAAATTTACTAGTTTCTTTTTTCTCGAAATGTATTTTACTATCCAGGATAGCATTATGTTAAATATGCTAATTTCTAGACAAAACTATTTATATCAATATAACTTAAACTTTACTTAGTTTTAAATTTAAATATTCATGTAAAGTGTACTTATGTAATTAAATACAAACATTGATTTGTTACAGTAACAAGTCTGCCTTCGGAGATATAAATGACAATTAACATACATAAATACAACAATGTATTTAATACCGTAAGGAACGTCAAGAATTCATAATTGCAATTATGGTCTAGTTGTATTAATATTTATGTCCTCAATTACTTACAACCTGCCTATTGTCCATATTTAATAAATACATTTCCTATTTCCATCAAACTCGTGTAATAAAAATGCATTGGTGTTTATTTCTATGCAATTATTTTTGCACCCAACTACCAACCATTTGCTTAGATTAGAATATCACTAATAAAATTTATTCAAAGTGTAAAGAAAGAAGGGAGTTTCTTAAAATATTAGGTACATATATAATTACTAGCTGACCTGGCAAACGTTGTTTTGCCCTTGGGGGATTTAAAAAATAGTTGAATTGAGATTTAAGCTATCCTATCTCTCAAGTTGGATCGAACTGCACATGGTGTGCGAATTTTATTATAATCGGTTAAGTGGTTTAGGAGTCCATTGAGGACAAACATTGTGACACGAAATTTATATATATTAAGAAGATTAAGATAAGATAAGATTAAAACAGTGGAAACCAACATCTCATACTTAATAAAAAAAAGCCTTTATTTCCGAAACAGCATTTAATTTACATGCCATAATTTATCTTATCAAGTCAAAGTTACATTTTTGTCAACATAGTTTTTTGGTTAGTCAAAGAATATATTTTATTACCAAAAGTAATGTTACAAAAATTAAATTAATTAATGAATGTCGCGCAAAGAGCTTGTCGCGCTTTTCAGATTGCCTTTTGGCAAAGGCCTCCACTAGCTGTCGCCATTGTGACCGATCTTGTGCAACTCTTCTCCAATTAGGACCCGCGGTCTGTCTAATTTCGTCTTCCCATCTTTTGTAGGGTCTAACTCTCACTTACTTATTTAAAACACCTCATACTTACTTATTTAAAAATCATCTTATGAACAAAACAATTAAATTAAAAGACCATTTTCCATTTATGCCATTTTCATTCAATAAGGTTAGAGATGACATTTTGCTACGCCCTGACAGGTAGGGCATTTTGACCATATTTTATATGTTATGTGGTCAGATATGCAAATAAATAAATAAATAGATGTGGCATATTATTAAATTCTCAACTGTTTCACTTTAAATTTTTACCAAAAGGGTAAAAACGGCAACCGTTTGTTGTAATATAGATTAGGTATGATACGGAAACCTTCGTGCATGCGTTCGACCCATACTTGGCTACATTATGCATATAATATTTACACCCTCTACTAATAAAAAATGCATATTTTCAAGCAAACAATATTTTTCACTTTAGAGTTAAGTTGTACATTTTAGATTTGATTATTATTGATATTGTTTTAATTTGAAATAAGTACACAATACACAACGTATCAACTTTTTCATATTATCATGTAGAGTTGCTCTGGACGCTACCATACATAAATACTCTTATCTTTAAATGTACGTTATCCTTAGTAGTAGTATTTCAAGGATATTACATCACGTAGAAAAAAACAGTGAAGCGCGATTCAGACTTGCGCGGCAAGGTTCCGTAGTAAAACGGTTTTTTTTTAATAAAGTATTTGTCTTGAAACATTTTGAAAAGGGTAGTAATAAACATTTCCATATTTTAAACTACCAAATCAGTTCAATAGTTACGGCGTGAAGAAGTAACAAATATAAAATTCCTCCCACCATAATATCACCAAACCTATTTCCTAATACAAAATTTTTATACTTCCCGCCATACCACCACATCATAAACCTATGTTTTATTTAGAATTTCAACTTTATATCTTACCGCCTGTTCCTGAGAAAAACGGCCATAGGTATGAGACGAATTGGGGAACTAATTAAGTAATCATTTATGAGAATTGCGTTTTTTGTGTTAAATACGGAACCCTAAAATGGTTGCAGACATTACCCATGTAACTCTTGTAACATATTCTTTTGTGTTCGTGAAAACCATTCGAAAAAACCTTGGCAATAATTTTCAAAGCGACGATTCTTTTCTACAAAACTATTGGTTTTGTTTCTATTTAGAGTGTTCCAAATATATAGGCTTCAACGTTTTGTCACCATTAGTTAGTGACCAGTAATAGAATACAGTGAACATCTTACCAAATATGAAGTTATTATTGGTGAGCAGTGTTTTTTAACGCAGGTTTTATAGAATAACAGGATTAAAGTTAGATTTTAGTTCGTTTTTTATTAGTAAGTTTTTTATTATTAATAACAGTCTGAACGACTATGAAAAACAAATCATCATCACGTTTTATGATTGCAAATTCAACAAATTAACTACTAGAAAGTTTAATCCCAGATGTTTGATTCTAGCGCTACCTCTATGAGATGTGCTTCTATGTCAGCCTGATCAGATGAAGATATTTAATACCTACCTACAACATTTTACTTTTGAAAAATAAAATTGTTAAAATTTTAAATGGAAGAACATTGAGCAACCTCCAAGACAGTGTGAGCTGATTTTATATCGTTCAGTTAGTTAGTAACCCTCACTGGGTTATTTACTAAGAACACGAGGGCACAATATTCCTATTTTTGCACAAGTTAGCAACTAGCATAGTATGTTGGTACAGTTTAGGTTGGTATCTTGTGCAAAAAGAATACAAAGATACGATTTTTGTCTGTCGGCACTCCTGAACGTGGCTCACGTTATCTTTGTGATTCCGCACCCAAAGGGTCCATCCATCACCAGGCTGTATCTCTTGAACACAATTTTCATAGAATTCAAAATAACGATTAAAGGAGGCTCCCATACAATAAACGTGATTTTTTGCTCGTCTTTGGTCGGGGATCCAGTAGACCCATTATGACTCTACTTGTATAGTAGTAGCACAGTCTAAAGATATTCTACACTATGGTAGTAGTAGTAGTTAAATGGACGTTCTGGCTTCAGCGTCATCATCTCGCTACGTTATCTCACTCGAATCTCATTTATCTTTTGTCTTTTACAGGTCGTATTGGCGATATCGGCAGCCGTAACAGCGGATCCCGCTGTATTATTCCGCGGGTTGTTGCCACAACCACTAACTTCTGCGGCCCTGGTAGCACCGGGCGGCGCTCCCCTGGTTACGCAATTCGCCTCCCTGTCCCCAATACCCGCATATAGTCCATTGGCCTCATATTCTCTTAGCCCAGTATTGTCAGACTATAGGTACGCCTACAGTTCATCTTACCAGGACTATTTTTCGGGACCCGTGGTCAATTCAGCATTAACAGCTCTCCCACAGGCTCTCCCACAGGCTCTCCCACAGGCTCTCCCACAGGCTCTATCCTATAGTCTTCCTTACGCTTACTCTGCCGATTGGTTTTTCCGCAAGTGAACGCTCAAACTGTATCTCAAACAAACAATGTCTATTACGATTTTTGAACCTAGGTTGTTGATAGTAACAATGTATGTTATTTATATCTGTTTCGAATTGTGTTTAGTATTTAAAATAAATTATTAGAATTTATTACAGTTTATTTATTGCTTTATTATTGTTTCATTAATGAAATCCCTCAAAAAACCAATATTTAAACAGGGTAGGTAATTAAACAAACTAAATTAAGATTTCGGTAATCACCATTTCGGTATTTGTGTATATTCAATGAATTTAACTATAATTATATGACATGCATGTTACCTTTTAGGCTTTTATATTACGTATTTTTTTACTTTAAACTTAAATATAATTTTTAATATTTATTTTTAGAGTATCACCCTCATTTACCCTAAGAACCTTCATTTAAGAATTCATCAATTAAACAGGTGTGAAATAACACAAAAAAGTATGCGAAAAATTTTATTTACACGTATGGCTTATCAGTATCATTTTCTAGCGAAGGTCAATTTAAAAGTAAATGGCTTGTAAATGACGATAATTCGAAACTTTTCTAAAATGAAATTCAAGTTAAAGAAATTCCTAAAATTCTATCATCTACAAGGATCTCATGGGTTTGAAGAGGGTTTCAACGGACGAAGTAGTTGTAAGGGTAAGGCCAGGAGGCTGCGGCGGCGTAGGGCGCGTACACTCCGCCGGAGTACGCGTAAGGGTAGGCAGCAGCTGGGAAAGCTCCGCTGGTGTAGACTACCGCTTGGGGCTCAGGCTTGGGGCTGGCGAAAGCCACTGCCACCAAAGCGAAGAGGGCAAACTAAAAAAAGAAAGAATTTTATTTTATTTTAACCACGGAATATATAATTAGTACCTACCTAACGGCCTTAACGGCGTAAAGGGTTGTTTTAAGCGATTTTTAGTGACTTCCAGTTTTCAAAAGTCATGTATTTTGGGTCTTTAATCTAAATTCGTTGTAAAGCAGAAATAGAATAGAATATTGAATACAATAAAATTTCTCGATATAATTTTTTATCGGAAACTACAAGGGATGTAACTGTAATTTTTGCTTTAATGTATTGTTAATAATAAACAAAAAAACTTAGAAACAGATTTTTGACAACTGACTTAGTTTTTTAGTAATTAAGTAAATATATTCTTCCGCGACGTTGCATATCGCACCTGTCAACGCATCTGTTAGAGTGAGAAGGACAAAAATAAAATCAGAATATCCTTTTAAGTACCGTAGGTACATAGGGCTTTAATATAGCAAGTTCTTTTGACTAAAGCTTCGCCAAAACCGGTTCTTATACACACAGCCTGGGCCTACGAGTATTTAGTAAAACCAATCAAGCGATCAAGAAATCATGATTGTCCAGCGAACAAAAAATGATCATTACTATGATTTGAAGTTTTTTGCTGAATAATAAGTTAATGATTTTTTATTTGCCAATTACTAGGTATTAAATCCATGGTTACCAAATTATCGTAGTGGGTATTCAACTACTTTAATGATAATAACATTTATATTTGGTTTTTAAATAATTTATTTTAAAATAAAATCACTTGCTACGTAAAATGTTATACAGTAGAAATAAGCTAATGTTCCATTAACCTCTGATGTGACCCGAAAGCCAATAAGTAAGTAAAAGTTATAATAAGACCCGAGAAACCGTGTCTGGGCATTTAATTACAAGATTTAGAGCTACACAGGAATTTTCTTGCGCATTATATTGAACGTTGCCGTTACCTACTTATTACTATAACAGTGAAGCAATAGGTCTCAGAGCAGCAGGCGTAGCCATATTCAATTCAATTCAATTCATTCGCTCAAAATTCAAAAAACAATATACGAACGTTAAATCGATCATGTGCCTCATACGTTTTTTCAATTTTTTTCCATTTTAGGGAATCGAAATATTATGTCATTATTATCCTTACTAGCTACTGTTTAGTTCTGGATTTTTTCGCAAAACAACAACGTGATGTAGAGATTAACTTAAAATTTTCAATATCAAAAATTACGAGTACTCTATATCACTGAGTAAAAGCTGTGAAAAGTCAATAGGTATAGTTAAACGATTAGTTCTGCTCTAAATTCTTCCCATCTAATTTTCTTGTCCACTACCAAATGTTCGTATTTTGAGATGTCAAAAACCTCATCGAGAGCCCAAAGTTTACCCAACCACCTGACCTTCAGTACAGAAAGGGTAACAGACCTCACGCAATACATATCATTCCAACTGAAAATCCTGTTAACAATCCTGCTGATAACAGTGCGTAAGTCAAACATTTATAAGGCTCTTAAATCTCGAATACATAATTGAATTTCTCTGTAACCAAAGACGCCTATGAAGCTCCAATTTTCCATTATTGCTTTTTCAATTTCGTACTTTCACTAGATAACTTACTTAATATTATTACCAGACTTCGTTAAATTTAAAAATTTGGTTCAAAAGAAACCTTTCGTGGGCATTCAATCATTTCTACAAGATTAAAATTGAACTAGTTTAACTTTCTCTGTGTAAGACCAAATTAGAAATAATTTTCGTTTTGATATTGTCCACTAGGAAGTCCTGGTAATGTAATTATTTTTTTTTAATAATTTTACAGAAGTTTTGTGTTTTTAAAGTGTTTTTGAATTTGTTTTAAAAAACTCTGGCTTGATAAAGTTATTTATTTTAATTACTACTTTTAACCATTCAGACTTCAAGATAAGTAATTTAAAAACAACGACCATAGGTTAATAGATATTTTTAGTTGAGATTGAATTTTTGTTAATAAAAACGAAAAATTGTTTTTAATGTACCTCAAAAAACGGAACCCTTATAAAACCACTTCTTTTACATCTGTCTGTCTGTCTGTCACGAGTCACGACCCTTTATTTCAGGGACTATTAAAGATATCGACATGAAACTTGGAATCGTTGCAGGTGATAATGACCCGACGTCATTGCAATAAGTAAGAATTGAAAATCGTTTTTATTAGTACGAAACTCTCCGTGTGCGAGTCCGACTCGCACTTGGCCGGTTTTATTTTGATTTTGCATGAATTCTTAAACTCATTTGTAGAGCATTTTTCTTACAAATAAAAGTAGAAAAATATATTTTTTTCTTTTTCGATAATAAATCGTATTGCTTACCAGTCTGAACAGCATCGTGCTAGGTTCTCTTGGAAGAGTATTCACAAGTGATATCCATCAAGAAAATGCTCTGATTTATATACAATAACTACGACCACGCCTTGATCGCTTGCTTGTCATTCCTTGATAAAAACCGTCCTTGATCTTCAAAGTAGTCATGTATTATATTGTGTACTTGTGCCTGTTGCTATTAGTATGTGAATAATTGACATCCGTATTAGGTAATTCACGTAATCAGAATGTCTTAGGGTTGTGCCGGCCGCACACTTTACATATTTACGAAGTCACTGAAAATTATTTTGTAGTGTGAAAATTATTTTGTTGTGTTTTGTAGTGTTTGACTCTGCGTATTATAAGTGTTGCGTGTTGTTATTCATTCAAAGCTTTTCATTTTAGTAAGGCAGATTAATTTGTTTCGCTATAATCCGCTACTTGATTTTGTATGGAAAAATGCAGGAACACTGCCCACGTGAAATAGCACACACAATTTTCCACCACATTCTTCGACGCACGTTTAGTCCCGGCATCGGGACATCCTCAGGAGAGGACTTACAATGCGAAATCGTAATCTTCTCTCTACTCTACTCATTTCAAGTAGCGGACTGTAGCTAAACAATTTCACATGTTCTACTAATTATGGATTTCCCAAAATAACGACTGCTTCCATTCAATACTTCCAATTTCACATTAAAATTTTTCTTACAAATTAAATTAACAGTTTTTAAACAATTCAAATAAAATAAATTGGTTCGACTTTATAATAACTATTAACGGAGATGAATTTACCAATTACACGACTCTATAGCAATTATGTACGACATACGTTTTGATACGAAATTATTAATATAGCCAATTAAATCTACTTAGTGGTGTACCGTACCTCAACAATACCTAAGTGCATATCAGTGATCTTACACGTTATACTTACTATCCCCAAAAGTCTCAAAAGTTTACATAATATGACAGTCATTCTTTGTCACAGTAACGTACCTACTTGCCACTTCTTTCAGATTTACGATAGTATAGACTATTTGGCGATTTTAAATCATTCTTTTAACAGGAGAACATTCAAGCATTCACATTTATTTCCTATTTATTTCCATTTTTCTTTTTTTAGGAAACTTCCACGAAAGTGCGCCACCAAACCACACATGGCCAGTTTTTAGTTCATTCCAAAATGACAAAAATGAACCCTTATCTCCATCCGTCCATTCCACCGTCAAACTATTTTTAGTTGTACGGCATTTTCATATAGAGAGTAATAAAAATCTCGTTTGCTTGTCTCTTTATTATTAGCGAGTGTAATAAATACCTAATCGTTAGGAACGGAAGCTTTGATAAGTATCTACCAATAAAAAACTTTGATCATTTTTTTTGTTTTACCCACATTTGTATTCTATGGATCATAAACTTTATCTAATTACTTCTGCTTTATTGTAGAAACCAGCTCCTATTACCATACCTACCTACATATCTTTAACAATACATATCAGGAAAATATAATTAAATATAAGATACTAAACGCATAACAATAGGTAATTGTATTCGGTAATTTGAATTTCTATTTATATATTATAAACTAGCTGATCCGGCAAACGTTTATTTGCCATTAGGGATACAAATAAAAGATAGCTTACTCTCAGACCTAACATACGCAGAAATTACACAGAAAATTTCAAAAAAATCGGTCGAGCCGTTTCGGAGGTTTTTTTTTTACAAATAATGTGAAACTAGAATTTTAGATATTTGATTCTTCAATCAGCTTTTTTCTTCCTTTCTCTTCTTATTTTAAGACCAACGGGCGCCCGTGGCTCCAGATACACGCGCGGTTCTTCAAGAATTCCGCGGGCACCATGAATTTTCCTGGGGAAAAAGAAGCTTATGTGTTAATCCGGGATATCCGTAAATATGAACCCGCAGCATATCCTATATATTATACCTTTAAACGAGCAATTCTTGTATATATGTATGTAATGAAATGAGTGACATTTCATTCATTTGAATTTGCCGCGCTTCGCGTATCTATGCTGTGTCGGGTGCCTATGATATAGTGATTGGTGATCTGTCATCTGTGTCTATGATTCAATGGCGTATGACGCGCAGATTGTTTTGTGCATTTTATTGTTATAAAAACTTATAGAAAGAATGTGATTGAGGACTCGAGATATAGTGAACTTTAAATGTCGTTTCTTTGTTATTTCAGAGAAACAATTTGTGGTTTGCTTTTGGAGATCCTCAATGTCTTATAAAACGACATTTTTGTGAACTAAGAGAATATGGACCGGCTTCAGTTTGAGTTTACGATGATAGCCTCAAATGATGGCAAATCAAATGTATTAGCCATAACTTCAATATGTACTGAAGAAGGAAAATGTTATGTTTTACCCGAGGAACTGAAGCCGGTGAGTCATCATACATATATTGTTAAAACGAACACTTTCACAAAAGTAAAAAATAGCATTAAAAAAAGACACCAGAGTAGAAAAATATGGATAAAGTTGGATGAAAATCTAAAGAAGACATATGTAGATGAGGAAGGTAATATGCAATTTTTAGATCAATATTTAGATGAAATGAACACAACACAAGAAAAGGACAAAAATGACACTTTGCAACAAATCTTGGAACAATTAATAGAAGCTACAACTAAGAAAGAAAGTCAACATAACTTAAAACATATCTCAGAAAAATTTATTATTGAAAAATTCACAAGCAAAAATCCTAATGCGATGCAATGGATAGAAATTTTTGAAAAAGAGTGTGCGCGCTTTAATATAACAAAAGATGAGACAAAAATAGATATTTTGAGGTTATTTTTAGATAAACCTTGTTTGGATTGGTATAGCTCGATGATCATAAAACTAACAATAAATTCTGAATGGAGTGAATGGAAAGACAAGTTTTTAGAAACTTTTAAAAACCAAGGATGGGACATAGTCATATATGCTCTCGCATTTAGGTATAAAGAAGGACAGTTAATTGATTATGCCATAAAAAAAGAACGGCTTTTATTAGATATAAACAAATCTATAGATTCCAAAACAATGATAGATCTTATTGCAACTGGTTTACCTGGATTTATCTTAAATAAGTTAAACAGGGATGAACTCAACAACACTACTGACTTGTTCAACGAGATAAGAAAATATGAAGGCACGATGTATAAGAAAAACTCAACTAACATAAAGAGCAGTACATTTTATAATAAAAATAAAACTTATGAGAGGAAGCCATGTAAGACTTGTGAGTCTTTGGACAAAGGAATTAGATATCATCCGGAGGAGTCATGTTGGTTCAAGAAAAATAAAAATGAACCTGAAAAAGTTCTTAAAACTAAAAATGTAAACAATAACTCCATAATTGAAGTAGACATAAATACTGAGAAAAAAAACTAGTTAGCACACCATTAATCAAAATCAAGCTTTTATTAGAAAATAAACTAGAAGTGAGTGGTATTTATGATTCAGGCTCACAGATTTCTATAATAAATTCAAGATTAATAAAAGTAAAAGAAAAAAAAGATGATGTGAACATAGCATACATGAAAACGGTTAATGGTGTGAAGAAGATGGATGGCTTGATAACAATAAAAATTAAAATATTTGATTTAGAAGAAGAGGTGGATGTATACATAGTAGAAAATGAAGATTTTGATGATTTCATAATCGGATTAGATATGATAAAGAAATTCAGATTAACCCAAAATGAGAACTTGCAGATAGAACAAAAGAAAATAACAAATAAAATAGACAGGATGTCTAAAGATAACAGAAATGAAGATAATAATATAAAAAAATATACAGTAAATTTCAATGAACACATAGAAACAGAGGAATTTATAAGTATGACAGACCATTTAGATAATCAAAAGAAAATTGAGATAGAGAAAATTATAAAGGAATATAAAACAATATTTGCTAAGGACAAGTATGATATAGGTTCAGTTAAAGATTATGAAGCTCGCATAGATTTACAAGTAAATAAATATTGTAGTAAAAGACCATACAGATGTACAATACAAGATAGATTAGAAATTGAAGAACAAATATCGATGTTACTAAAGAACAATTTAATAGAAGAATCATACAGTCCTTTTGCTGCTCCAGTGACATTGGCGTTTAAAAAAGGTGAAAATAGAAAATCCCGTTTATGTGTAGATTTCAGAGAGTTAAACAAAATAGTTATACCACAAGCTCAACCATTTCCTTTGATAGATGATCTAATTATTAAAACTAGAAATTGCAAGTATTTTACTACACTAGATATAAACTCAGCATTTTGGGCAATACCATTACGGGTGGAAGACAGAAGTAAAACAGGATTTGTCACACAAGATGGCCACTTCCAGTGGACCTGCCTCCCCTTTGGCTTGAAAACATCACCAGCAATTTTCCAGAGAATCTTAAGCAATATTCTAAGAAAACACAATCTCACAGGATACTCTGTAAACTATATTGATGATATTTTGATATACTCGTCTACCTTTGAAGAACATATAAGGCACATTAGAAATGTATTAGAGGCAATAATTAAAGAAGGCTTTAGACTGAAGTTTAAGAAATGTACCTTTGCTTCAGACTCGGTAAAATACCTCGGCCATATAATTCAGAACAATTCAGTAAGACCACTAAAAGACAATTTGATTTCAATAAGGAACTTTCCAACTCCTAAGACGCAAAAGAACATCAGACAATTTTTGGGAAAAATAAACTTCTACCATGACTATATACCAAGAAGTGCAATTATCTTAGATCCATTACACAATTTATTACGAAAAAACGAGAAATTTGTATGGTCAGAGAAATGTGAAGAAGCATTCAATCTGATAAAAAGATATTTATGTTCGCAACCGGTCTTGGAAATATTCGACAAAGACTTACCAATCAAAATCTTTACCGATGCATCTTTGGAGGGCATTGGAGCAATATTAAAACAGACACAACTAGATGGTAAAGACAAACCGGTGGCATATTTCTCAAAAAAATTGAATGAAAATCAAAAACGGAAAAAGGCTATATATTTAGAATGTCTTGCTATGAAAGAAGCTGTTAAATATTGGCAGCACTGGCTCATCGGAAAACAATTCACCATTTACTCAGATCACAAACCTCTAGAGAACATGAACATTAAATGCAGGACAGATGAAGAATTGGGTGATCTCACATACTACCTATCTCAGTATGACTTTACCGTAAAATATATACCTGGTAAAGAAAATGTAGAAGCAGACTGTTTGAGCCGAAACCCTGTATTAGAACCAGAAGATAACAGAGAGGAAACATTGAGAATAGTTAATTTAATACAAATAAAAGATATAGTTGAAGACCAAGAGAAAAATGAAACAATAAGAGAAAAGAAACAAAATTCAATACTAAAAAATAATATCTATTATAAAAATATAAAGAAACAGAAAAAGATTATCCTCTCAGAAGAATTTAGTGAAAAACTTATAAAAAAGGTGCATGAAGATTTATGCCATATTGGGATCAGACAACTGCAGAAAAAAATAAGTTCAATATATACGGCTATAAACCTAACAAAAAATATCATAAATATTTGTAAAACATGTGAAATATGCATAAAAAATAAATCAAGATGTCAAAAAAAAATTGGATTAATGTCACAACTGGGACCAGCTACCAAACCATTTGAAATAATGTCAATGGATACTATTGGTGGATTTGGAGGATCTAGGTCTACAAAGAAATATCTACACCTTTTAGTAGATCACTACACAAGATATGCATTTATTGCGACTTCGAAAACCCAGAATGCATGTGACTTTATAAATTTAACAAAGAAAGTACTAGAGACAGATGAGATTGGAATTATCCTGACAGATCAATATCCGGGCATAAATTCAAGAGAATTTAAACAATTTTTGCAGGAGAATAACATTAAACTAATTTTTACAGCCGTGAATACACCATTCTCGAACGGCTTGAATGAAAGATTAAACCAAACAATAGTAAATAAAATAAGGTGTAAAATGAATGAGAAAAATAATAAGAGAACATGGACAACACTGGCAAGAGAATGTATACAAAAATATAATGAAACAGAACACTCCGTTACAGGTTTTGCACCAAAATATTTACTGGATGGTACAAATGTCAGTATTCTACCAAATGAATTCAAAACAATGGAAAAGGAAGACAAGTGGATTGCTGATAGAAGATTGGCATTAGAGAATACAATAAAATCTCATGAGTACAACAAGAAAATATTTGATAGAAATAGAAAAATGCAAGAATTTAATGTAGGAGACAGTGTATATGTAGAAAATGGAAATAGACTGAATAGAAAGAAATTAGACGAATAAAAATAGGCCCTTTCAAGATAATAGAGAAAATATCGAATTCCATTTATAGGATTGATACAGGCAACAGAAAAACAGAATCAACATTATTTCATATAACAAAATTGCAACCTGTCATAACAGAGGCTGAAGAAGATGAAGGAGATGATAATGAATATGAAGATGACTAATTATAAGTACATTTTACAGATATATTGCTTAGAATTTTCGCTCTTAGGGGGGGAGATGTAATGAAATGAGTGACATTTCATTCATTTGAATTTGCCGCGCTTCGCGTATCTATGCTGTGTCGGGTGCCTATGATATAGTGATTGGTGATCTGTCATCTGTGTCTATGATTCAATGGCGTATGACGCGCAGATTGTTTTGTGCATTTTATTGTTATAAAAACTTATAGAAAGAATGTGATTGAGGACTCGAGATATAGTGAACTTTAAATGTCGTTTCTTTGTTATTTCAGAGAAACAATTTGTGGTTTGCTTTTGGAGATCCTCAATGTCTTATATGTATATATATTTCTATATAATCTGAATCTCGGAAACGGCTCGAACGATTTTCATGAAATTTAGTATACAGGGGGTTTTGGGGGCGATAAATCGATCTAGCTAGGATTCATTTTGGGAAAATGTCGAATTTACAAAAAAAACTAAAAATATGACTCCTGCTGCCATCTATTGGCCAGTAGCCATACCAAGTAATACGTCACCCAGATATTATTTCATTATGTCAACATCACTACTAATAATTAGTAGTTTTAATACTTAATCAATGATCATATTTTCTTTCCTTTGAGAGCTTTCCCGCGGTTAATAGCCTCAACTGATGACAGAAGGGCTGGCTCATTTTTTGCGCAACGTATCAACCTCGCTATTCAACGTGGAAATGCAGCCAGTATTCTTAACAACATTCCACGCGAGCAGGACTTGTATAGTACTTAAACAAATAAATTAGAATAAGCTAGTGATAAGTTTTATTGTAAAATTTCAATAAAACGAGATAAAGTTATAGTATAGCGGACCCGACAGACTTCGTCCTGTCAAAAAGATTTTTATTGTGGCAGTTTTTTGCTCTACCTACCTTATAGTCGGGGCAAAAAATTCTTCTGAACAGAACCGTCACCCTGCTGATAGGGTGGTGTGAATAAAAAAATATTAAATAAAACATATTATATAAGCATTTAAAAGTAAGTTCCGTTTATGCAATAGCAATAAAGCTCAAATTGACTCTACGTTTTAGTTCGAAAATGTTTGTATGGGAAAAAATAAAAAGGGCTGTTTTTAGGGGTTCGCCGCAAAAACCATCCTTGAACTTCATCGAACAATAAAAAAAGAATTGGCCAAATCGGTCCAGGCGTTGTTGAGTTATGCGCTTACCGACACATTTTGCGATTCATTTTTATATTATAGATCAATGATAAAGCTTTATATCCCTTTACATAAGGTTGATACTGTACAACAACTCGTAGCTTACACGTGGTAGCATTCTCAATGAATAGGAAGGCATTGGTAAGAAAAACTCGCATTATATTCATATTATTATATTATTCTATATATAACCTTAGGTTCATAATATTTGCCCTACAATGTTGTGATACCATCCACGCAACTTTGTTACACAGCTTAGCGTAGAAATTATACTTAAGACTCGATTGTATTTGTTAGCATAACATTAGAGCTTCCTGTTTGTTTATAGTTAGGTAATTGCCTTCACGATCGAATACAGGGCATATTAAACTATGCAGTTGATAGCGTTTTATGATATGCATTCTGCATACCAGTACTTTAATGAAACCATGTATACCTACTAGAACTGAATGCTATTTAATTTATTGCTTCCACTGTCCACTTTAGGACCAATTTATAATTTAGCTTAAAATATCTTAATTATAGCTACCTAGCTACCTACGACACTACCTATATTACCTACCTATTCCTATCTATTACCTACTCGGAAAACTAAAAACATTTTAGAAATCATAGCTATTCCTTGTCTGTCGATTACTTATACCTAGTCATTTTATGCAAGCAGGCAAAATGTACCTACAGCCATACTTACTAGCTGGGAACGTAGAAAGCTTATAAGGGTTTTACCTATTCCGCAAAACTCCACAGTCCCCAAGCGATTTTGAGAAGACCGGAAAATCTACAGCTACAGTTAGGCAGAAAGTGGTACATTGGTCGGGAAGGGAATGGGAACGGGAAATCGAGTAGTCCGTCGGAATTTTTGATAAACCGGAATTCACGCGGGCCGAGCCACGTGCAACCAAATAAAACCCAAATATTTTGTAACTTTTGTATTTACAAAACTAAAAAATCAAAAAGAAAAATATTTTCACAAACTGAAATCAATATTTCAAAAACAAATAAAAAAACATAGATGTCGATCAGATTTTTTTACAATATTAATATTTTGTGGTGTCAAACTTGTGACATAATTTTCTAGAATTTGACGACACAAATAATAATAACAAATTTTTATTTGTGTCGACAAAAAATTATTACAAAATAACGGGTGTGAACAGCGGATGATGGTTTCTTCAAACAAACGTTTTACCAAAACCATTGGCTTTACAGGGTGTAAACCATTACACAGGGTATAAATAATATGCTCCAATATTTGATGTATAACATCTTTCCTCTCGGTTCGATATTTTCGTGACTGTTTTTGGAAAAAGGACAGAAATGTGCAACAGGAAATAGTTACACAATTCTGTCCCTTTTCGAAAATAATTTGATTTGACCAATGAACGCGCGCGATGCCATATTTCGGAAGGTTGGCACCACGACTTAGGTACCTACTTACTGTTGATCAACATAATGTACCAACCTCAACAGAATAAATGTTATACATCATATCCGACTAAAGTATGGCATGGCTCGCTCTTTTTTTGGTATTGCATTTATACGAAGACTTGTTCTCAGACGAAACCTTAAAAAATTAACTTATAAGTTACTGGTACTTTTGAAATCAGTAGTCTAGTAACTTCCATAATAACTGTAAGGATAGCTCGAGTAACCGCCAATACCCGAGTACGATAGTGGGTTGGAGTATCCGTAACTCGTGTAACCGTAACCCGGATAAGAGCTACCATAGCTCGGGTAGCCACTGTACCCGTAGCTTGAGTACAGTTGTGGCCGAGCCACAGCCAGGGCAAAGATGGCGAAGAGAAACACCTGGAAATAAAAAAAAACCTTATAATTTCGTATGTCCATAAAAACCAATACCACCTCTGACTTTTCCGAGTCATGTGCGTTTTTAGGAAACTAAATATCACTTGTTTAACGGTGAAGGAAAACATCGTGAGGCATGCTTAAAGGTTCACAAAAATGTTCTCGAAGGTGTGTGAAGCCCGCCAACCCTTACTTGTCCAGCGTGGTGGGCTATGACCAAACCTCTCAGTCTGAGAGGAGACCCGTGCCCAGAATTGGGACATAAAAAGGGGTTAAGAGATTGATCAAGTGCGAGTCAGGCTCGCGCACTGAGGGTTCCGTATCACCAAGATCCATTCTCCATAGTATTAAAGTGCCCTAAACACCCCTGCCCACTAAATCAAAATCGAGCTTAAAAATTACGTTTATTGTATGGGCGCCCCCCTTAATTTTTATTTTATTGTAATTTAACTATTTATTTCTACAGAAAGTATATACCTAACTAAATATTCTGTAAAAATTTGAAGCATCTACCTGTTACCGTAATATCAATAATAATATATCAATCAATAAAAATTAAATATCGAACAAAAACAAGCATAAAAATCACGTTTGTTGACAACGAAGTCTCAGTAATAGGGTTCCTTATTTACCCTTTGGGTACGGAATCCAAAAAATTAGTAGAACCTATTGAATTGATCTTTCATCTTTTTACCCGACTGCAACTAAGCCCAAAAGGAATTTTGACGACCTCCGTGGCGCAGGGGACGCACGCTCGGATTCGAGTGGGAGGTCGCGGGTTCGATTCCCGCCACGGGCCACTTTGGAATTTTATAATTCCGGTACGATGCTGTGTAGAAACCGTTGGGGTGACATAACTTACCCCTTCCAAGTTATTACGATAACATCTTCGGCTGCATCATCACTTACCATCAGGTGAGATCGCAGTCAAGTACTAACTTGTATAGCGTAAAAAAAGGCAGAACTCTTAATAATACCCTATATTACCTACTAACTACTATACAATTAGAGTTAATCATAATTGTTGATCTGTGTTGTTTGAATCTGTGAAAATTTTACGTGTAACTTTCACGGTTCAAGAGAAACAGTCTGGTAACAGGATGAACGGACGGACGACGAAGTCTCAATAATCCAGTCCAGTATTTTACCCTTTGGGTACGGAACCCTAAAAAAACCCTAGAAGCGATATTATGTAATTTTCTGAATTTAATAAATACGAGTTATAAACGAGCGTCAGAGGATATGCCAAAGCTCTTTCTAAATTCAATTTTACACTCACTCTGAGTATAATTAATTAATGAGTCTTCAATAAACATAGTAATTTATAAAAACTTACCAATTTAGCAATCATTTTAAACGAAATCCAAAATTCTCGGAGGACTAAAGATGCTTCCACCCCTAGGTGTCTCAATCGCACTGTTTAATTTTATAATTTGAACAGAATTTATATACACTCCGGGTGTCCTTGAGGCCTTCGACCATAACGGAAAACTATACAAACTGCTGGGAATCAATGTATATTACAAGGTGATCGCAGACTGCTGCCAGATCCGCAATAGATTCAGCCCCTGGAAAAACGTATTCATCGTAATCGTAATAGCAAATTTTGCCAGCTGATTAGTTTCCAGATTTACATCAACCAATCGGGAGGCAGAATTTGGTAGAGATTACGATAACAATGAATACCTTTTTTACGCAATCAGACCCCTGATGGTGCAAGACCGCAAGCGTCACATTTTCCATCTACTTGCTGTAAATAACGAACACAGGAGTATAAGCCAACCATTGCTGGATATTTCAACTACGACCTTTGCAGTGAGTAATACGTAATCAACGAAAATATTATCATGGAGTACCTATATCAAACTTCGTGCGGCATTTGGATCTCTTGCGTTTCATGCAAGAGTGTGCAACCAACTTAAGAGTGCCTACAGAAAAACGTAGCAAGTACGAGCACCACATCCAAAGTAAGGTACCCTTTGTTTCACTCAAATGTTTGTACAGACATGAGGCGAATATGGTAGCATATCATTTATTTTTATCACCATTGTACAAACATCAGAGGTAATAATTACTTAGAAGTAACTCAGTACAGTTAAATATATCTTGAATAACATTAAAAAATAGCTTTTTGTAAAGGAATCTGCCTTCACAATTTAAGCAGGTACATTATATTATGATTCATGCAATACTTTTTCCTCTGAAATTTTAATATAAACACTTTTCCTGTAGAATTTAAGCCTAAATAACTTGAGGCGGGGATCGTTGAACTCTTATTATCGTACGTGTGAATATTACGAACTCATCCGGGCTACAACCCCTACGTAAGGTAACGCTAAGAAGGGTGAGATTTGATTAAGCCTTTGACATGGAAACCGTTGCGTGGCTGATTACCACTTTAGGCACTTTGCACCTTTTATAGTGGCGACGAAAGGAAAGAGTCTCTTTGGTTACAAACACATCACAGAAAAACAGCAAATATAGCTAGCCTGACCATACGTCTTGCTTTGGGCGGGATTGTCCCGCTTTCAGGCTATCTGTCCCGCCGTCTCCGGCGAGAACAAAAAAGTCTCGCTTTACTAAACTTGAACCTTTTTACTTGTCTTAATTTAGGGAAATGATGAGATCGTCCTTAAATATTTAAATCAGTCCCTTCTTTTTCATAAACTTATCTATAGCTAGCTGACCAGGCAAGAATTGTTTTGCTATCAGGGATATATAAAAAATACGACCTATTCTCAGACACTCTGAAAATACGCAGAAGATTTCTTAAAGAGTAACAGACACTGGTTTGGTCCCGCTTTGTCACGAAAACAAAATGGTCACGTTAAATATAACCCATTATCTATAAGGTACTTATGTTTAAGTCGGATCAAGGTTGTATAGGAAATTATCAATTTAATTTCTAGGCACGGACGATGTGCGCAAGCTATTTTGCGGACAGGTGCTAAATCGAATTGATAACGTACTTTAAGATACAAACAGGTTGGTCAATAAATTATCCAGGATCATTATAACATGTACATATTATACCGTGTTACCTAAATGTCGAAGATTTTTTATCAAAAAGTATGCTGAGCTGAAAAATATCCAGTAGGCCTTTTGTTTAAATCCTACTCGGGGAAAACAAAGTTTAAATTTGGAGAATACAGGACGCAAGTTTGTGTGTTAACGTTTATAAAAACTATAATATACATGTAAATACCTAACATAATTCATACATAAACTTAACTTATAACTTTCAGCCAGTCAATAATTTACGTTGGCAAATATATAAATACGTAAACTTTATAGACGCTTACTATACATCTATACTTAGAAGAGGGAGTTAGGTATCCTAGAGGAAGTAATTTCTTTACTCACCTTCTGCTCTACAAAACTCTTCATTCGTTTCCATTACAAAATAAATTGTTAATTTTTTACAAAATATTACATGCAGGAAGTAAAAAAATAAATTCATAATATTCTACGGACGTTGAATTCATAGATAATAATCGAGAAAGTTCTATCCTCTCTTTCGCAGGTGTTTATCCTAAACTTCGTCCATTCTTTACTGATGAGTAAACTCAGAGTCAGATTTAGACATAATGCAATTATGAGGAGGTCCCTTGAATGCCATCAAACAGCAGCGTAAGTTAAGATTTAATTTATGCGATTATCAGAAATCTTAGGTATATTATTAAAAAAATCTAAATAAATAGGTAACTGATACATATGTATGGATAGCAAGATAAGTCATATTTTGCTATTTAATTAAAAAATACAGACAAAAAGATAAAAACGTGCGGTTTTATGTGATGCTTTATTAATCAAAAGAAAAAAGTCGCCGGATATTTTAGTTGAACGAAACACATGTCAATACGATTATTTACGAACAAAGTAAGTGTTGGGATACGCGGAGTATGCGTATGGAGTAAGAGCAGGCGCGGAGTACGCAGAGGCGACGTAGGGCGCTCCCACTGATGGGTACAAGTAGTCCAGGCCGGTGGAGTAAGTCAGGTACTGAGGTTCAGGATTGGGTGCAGCCAAGGCTACAGCCAGCATGGCAAAGAGGGCGAACTGAAACAGAAAAATAAGCTTTAAGATCACTGATCTCTATTCTATGGATCGCTGACTGTCAACGTAAAAATGAAGACACTTGATTTCCGCCATTTTGGCGCTGATTGTTGCGTAACCTGACGTGAGCGTCCATGAAACTAAAATAAAATGACATTCAAAACGAATTCACTAACAACAAATGTCAATTTGGTATCTACCGTGGACGTTCGAGGGTGGCGCTTCAAATTGGTACAAGAAAGGAACTGTGAGATGTTTAGAATGATTAAACCATACAATTGAAATCATTTGATGATTTTTGTCCTTCTCACTCTTACGAATATGTTAGTGGATGCGACATGCAGCGTTACGAAAGAATATGATAGAAAAACGACGTTTTACCTAATTACTAAAAAAACTAAGGCAATTATAAAAAATTCGTTCTAAGCGTTTTTGGATACTATTTTTACCGACACAATAAAACAAAAATTATATTTACACCCGATTATTATAATTAGTTTCCGATAAAAATTCGAAAAATGGAGATCTTGAAGCAACTTTTCGGAGAACTTTCCATCGAGAAAATTTAACCAATCGTGTGTTAGAGATTTTGAATTAAAGTCCCAATAACCATGACGTAGAAATTTTAAAGTAATTAAGTAAGTATAATTTTGAACTAATGGTCACTAAAATCGGTTAAGAAGGCCGTTTCCAACTTTAATTTAAGCAGAGTCGCCTGAAACCACTCCAAGAGCATAGGTAGGACAAGCACAAGCTAATAAAAAACAAGTATGTAGGTAATTTTCAGTCAAGCTTTAATATGATTTAATATAATTCATATATATGAGGTTATGATTTCTGTAGTTAGTTAGAAAACATAGAGTATTATTACAAGAGAGTATGGACTTGTTATTTTGTTAGGGAGTTGTGGACGTAAGTACCTAAATGCTTAAGATTTTTTTATAAGCATTCAATCGTTTCAACAAGATATAAGACTCAATTAAAGAATTTGATTTGTTTTCCAACAACATCGCAATAATACCATTAAAATTGAAAAAAAAAAACGTTGACGTAATTAATTATACTCCAATAAAATAAACCATTAATCCGTATAAATAGCTTCAAAAACAAAAACATCACTATCGAGTAAGTATCTGTGATTTCTACTTAAACAGCGAAGTAAATATACATTATACAAGTACTTTCATGAAATGAAATGAAATGAAATTATTTATCTTTCACATAGGCCTAAATAATAGGCACCCATGAAAAGTCAAAAACTCTACCGCCACGTTCGGAATACAGGTTTGCTCCGAGAAGAACTGGCAAGAAACTCGGCACTTAATCTTTTCAAAAATGTCATGATATACAATTATTCTTATATATTATAAAAAATATTACATAACTTTGGTTATGTTGGCCAATTATCACAAGTACCTACATTTGATATAGCAATTAGCGAACCATTAAAACAATGAAAAATAGTGAAATGAAGTGAGTTTCTAATCTTACCAATTTGAAGAACATTGTTGATGAGGAATATCTTTACGAATACACTAAATGATTTGTCACGTAGTCCTTATATACGAAAATTAAATCCTTGAACTTCTAATATAATGAGACTTGAAAAAATAGAACACGGGTTTTCAATTGGTATATCTTTTATGACAAGATTTGGGCTATTACGGAAGTTAAGCTTAAGGTACATAGCATGCAGCAATGTAAGTTTTTTCTATTAATTGCCAAATTTATATATCTCTATAAATTCCCAAGTTTACCTACCTAATTCACAAGTTTAAGCAGCAGTACCTACATATCCTTACAATATAAAAGCGACACGATTCCTTTGCTTATTGTCCATTATCAAGGAGCGCCAGAACAGTGGATTGTTGTCATTGTTTATGTAGGTAAAATCTGAATAACAATGGCCTCCTTTATGTTTATGAATTGACTGAATTCATAAATTTAGTTAAAATATAATACAGTGGGTGGGAATGATTAACGAATCCTAATTCGTTAATCATTCTAACCTAATTCGTTAATTATGTGTTTTTGTGACTGAGCTTTGCTCGGTTTTTGTTTGGTAAATCAGACATTTTTAGAATACAATACAAGATAAGAAACTACAAACTTTGCTTCTTTAATCTGCCAATTTAAGCTGCCATCCAGCTTCCTAGGCAAGCAAGCAATATACAATATGAACTTCTGCTCTATTTTGTACAGTAGGATGGATTTGCTAAAAAATCTGCTTGATTTGATGCGTTGGACACCGACTAAACAGGTTTTTACAGGATTTACTTTGGAGATTGTACTCAAGAACTCCACTACCTACTTACCTCCTTCACAGAACCAGAAGACGCCGATAGAAGTGGCAATCTTTTATGCGGTTGATTTTTCTTTCACGTTTATGATAGAAAAAATACACTAAGGTCTGAAACGTCCTTCCAGCTTCCGTGCTCCCAGCCAAGTTTAATCTGGGTGCCTTCAAGAATAAACATTTTCTACACCAGCGCGCTCCATCCTAGACCTCATTGCTTTCCATCAAGCATGATTGTAGTCAAGCGCAAGTCTAGCATGATTAACAAAAAAGTAACGCTTGTAATTATTATTCACAATTTTAATGAAACTGGACTAGTTTTTTGATTTTTTAAAAACAAGTGTATTCCAAGCCTTATGATATTAGCATCTAAAACCCGATATGGTAGCGCCATACAAGATACAATTCATCTTGCACTACCTAATTGTGATGTTGTGTCGTTTGCTATTGTGACAATTGTTTGTCCGAAGTGGTCCGAGTATCTACGCCTACTATGTTGAAGGAAACTTCCTACATCGATCGATAAACGAAGATAAATCGTGCGTATTCGACTGCGTATTAAACCCGCATACTTACTTATGGTTGCGAGAGATCTTCAAGAAATGATATTAATAAAGCGACAATAAATATAAGCCATTGCATGCATTGTCCATTACTCACCCAATTACTTAATAACGTAAGCGGAACGATATGTCTCAACCTCTTTTTTACAGTCCCATATAGGTATTAGTCATAGGAGGACCTAATCCTAGGTAAGTGCGAAGTGACAGACATCACACACCATTGAAATAATGTGGAAAAGTCTCAGTCTAAGTTGTCTGCTTCCAGGGACGGGCTAAGCAATATAGAATGGCGTTGAGCTCCACGCTCAGCCGTTATGTTTCTGGCTATAAATATGCATCTATTATAATATCAATCTGCAAGTTAAAATAAGTCTACCTGGTTGAGGGTTAGTATGTTAGGCAATGCAATTTCTACGTCGGTTTGTCAGTAACAGTGTAGTTACGACCTTCTCTACAGTCTACACGTTAAACCGAGAGGAAACTGAAGCAATAAACTTAAAACATAGTAAAATTAAGAATTTAGATTAATTTTAAATTTTTACATGTACCTACCGCGATAATAAGTATGATACCTCAATTATGTTTAAAAATGCCATAAATTAAACTCAACAAGTGTTCTTATGTCATTGTAAATTGTAATTGACTCAAGAACAAATGAATGTTAATGAAGATTATGAACTCTTTAACCACAATTTAATCACTAAATAATGTATATTGAGATGCTAAAGAGAATACCAACGTTCCGTAACAAGTCATTATATTATAACTATTTAATCTTTTTCAAGCTAAGTATTGCTGTATGTATTCACGCCCTGTTTTGGAATTTTGAATAAGTACTCACCTTTGCGCAGTTTGGCTTGTGACCAACTGGCATAGTCCGCACAGAAATAGCGGTCGATAGGCCGCTTATAGGTAATGCTTGTCATCAAAAGAACAAAAATTGGACCTAGAAAATCCTTACAAGGAGGTTGCATTCAAAAAAACGCTCCTAAACGCAACAAAATAAAGAATGCAGCGGAAAGTGGCTGGATGAGGAAAGCCAAGGTAGTAACGTTAAAGAGTGTGTTGCTCGAAAATAAAATTCTACACCAGTCAACCATGAACCAACGCAACCAGCACCAGCCAATTGGCGCTTTGGATATAATATCTCTAGATAATTGAATAATTTTCATTACGATACTCGGCTCTAGGTTCCTGTATTTTTATGTGTCGTCATCACAGACCAGGTAATAACTTTCTTTTCTCTGTGGTCGTCATAGCCAAAAGAGAGTGTAGAGCCAATCCTCAATTTTGTTTTTTTATATATGGAGTCCACAGACAACATTTAGTTGGTAGTCATGGGATTGGCCATGGTGGACCACAGACAACAATTAATTCACGGAAACAATAATTTTTCCCTGCCTAATATGACTGATTAAAAACTGTGTTCATACAGAATATTGAAAAGAATTATGTATAATTTTTGATAATTTAACTATCCACTAAAAATATACTTTAACTGACTTGTATAAATATTTTTCTACTCTTATTTGTTTCATGACTTTTTTAACAGACTATACGCAGTTTACAACTGAATTTTAGCGCCATACCTAACTTTAAACATTTCAATGTGTTATTTTTGTTACTTAGTCAAAACTTAGCGCGGAAAAATGTCTAGCAGTGAAACCTACTAAAGAAAATTTAACTCCACCTGACATTTTAGTAATTGCAACAAAAATGACCCACAATCTTTTACCAACAAAGTGAAGGATTCACGACAACCGTTAGCAAGATTTTATGGTTTGGATTTATGATAATATGAGCGTAGATAAAGTAGTGTATGAAACTCTACATAATTAGGTATTAAAACACCCGTGTGATACTATTAAAAAACTCGCCTGCGGCTCGTTTTTTAAACTCACACTCATGTTTTAATACCCCCCAGGCCCCATTATGCATCCGTTTCATAAACTACTATTGCAGAATCAAACACAGTACACGCTGAAATGTTAAAGATGATGACGCTAACAAGAATAATCAGAAGGAAACTGATTGTGTTTATAAAACGTACCTATTCATCGCAATCAATTCTATCCCCTGATTTGCTGAAAAAAGTAAAAAATTCAGCTAATCTAAGTGTACGATGAGGTTTTGCTTACAAAACTGGGGATCAGGTGAGTTCAGTTAACCCGCTTATACCGATCCTCAAGGCCAACAGGTCAACGCTGTTTGAACCTATTTGGGTGGTGAGTGAACGGGGTCTTTAAGTGACAGCGTTTAGGCAGCCTTTACACAGTCAATTTAGATCACGATCCGCGATCAAAATCAATGATCGCGATCCAGATTGATAATGTACGAAGTAGATTGACGGATTGATGCATCTGATCACAAAATATCTAGATATTTTGAAATCAAGATCGCAAACCACTGATCGTGATCAAGATTGAACGTGTAAACGCAGGATCGCGTCACTCGTCAGTCTACATACAAGTATCCTGTTTTACTGTATATGGAGTTATGGAGTTATCATGTGTAAGGTAAAGCTACTCGTTAAAAGATTAATTTCATCCATTCTAAAGTAGCTTTTGTAATCATCATCTTCAGCAGTTAGTTGTAATAATTTAGGAAAATTGAAATGAGTATACACTTTTTTAATTTTTTTAAATTAGTATACACTTTTAATAAAATGAATAAAATATATACCCGTATTAAATTTTTTAAATTAGTAAATATTTTTTAAATAAAATATTTCTGCAACCACTGAAGAAGAGGATTCGTAGAAGGCTAAGCAGCGCCTTGTACGAATCCTCTTCTTCAAAGTTAGGGCTAAGACAAGAGATATTACAGCGTTAACCTTATGTAAATCCATGCTATCACGTGTTCACACGGCGACAGGATAACACGGACTGACGAAATCAAGATTGAACGTGTAATGTTGTAGTGCGATCCATCAATCTGTGATCGCGATCAGAGCTACTTGATCGTGATCTAGATTGACTGTGTACGGGCTGGCGACCCTGACGTGTGCGACGTGAATACCATTAACCATACGCCTAATTTGTTTTGACTTAGGTACCGAGAGTTAGGTACAGTTTACAGTTCACGCTAACTACCCTTCACGTAGACGTTTATCATAGGCTTAGACATATTAATTATCGTACCGGTGATAAGACCTACTCTTGATAATGTAAAATTTTAACGGTTAATTTCAACAAAAATTTTTAGTAATAGTAGCTTCATAAAGTTCAAACGCGTATATCGTATAACTAACGATTAACGAACCTAATTACAACCGCCTTGGCGCAGTCGTGCGCGCTCGAAATCGTGTGGTAGGTCACGGGTTCGATTCCCGCCACACACTAAAAATTTTATAATTTTTAAATTCGCTCAGATCTGGTCTGGTTCTGGCTTCGGCTGTGGCAAGCTACCACCCTATCAGCAAAGACGGTGCACCAAGCGTTCTGGGGCGATGCTGTGTAGACACCGTTGGGATGAGTTCACTTACCCTTTCCAAGTTATTACGATAATGTATTCGGCTGCATCATCACTGTCATCAAATGAGATCGCAATCAACTTATAGAATGCAAATAAATTGAAGAGTCGGTCTTTCATATCTGCTTATATGCGCTCGCCTCTGCATAGAATTACGCAGACGTACAATTAACACTTTGGCAATACAGACATTTTTGCAACTAAAGTAGGTGATTTCAAGAGGTTGGTTATAGGCAACCTCAAATTAAAAATTAATACTTCTTCGTACTAATTAACTTGCATTGCCCTCACCATATTCCGTCTGTCTGTGGACAAAGGTGTGGGTCAGTGTGTTATTTGTGCATATTACCTACCATGAAGTGCATAACTGTTTGTTTGCTCCTTAATAAATACCTAAATAAATAAATCTGTCTACATATAAAATAGTGAAGATAATGAGGCAATATCAATCAATATGCTTGTAAGTTGCAGTTTTTAGGCCAGCCATTGCAAACAATGCGTGCAGTCCGGTCGCCAGACAGCCATGTTCGGAATAATGATGCCCACTACCGACCACAAGTCCCTCACAAGTAGGTACGTATTGGCACAGTCAACGATGATCCTTATCTGTAATCGAACTGTTTTAAACTTACGGACACGTTTTTCGCCAACTTGGTATATTGGACAAAGGAGTAGACAGCAAGCTGAACAAATTAACCGCAACTGTAGTTCCAGTTTTAGCCACCGGATCAGAAAACATTTCGGCAGTATATTATTTTTATCGGCAAACTATAGGCCTCTTATATGAAGGTTCGTTTTCACTATGGGGACTGCTTTTGTACTCAGGTACCTACAGATCATTAAAAAAAATTCTTATGTCAATTAAGTACCTGTAGCATACTCGTATGTACAGCATTTCAAATTCTCAAAAAGTTCAGTTTTGAGATAGACCTCTCAGCAAAAATACTCACAATGGCAATGTGAAGAAAAGAAAGTGATACTTACCTACTCTAGAAAGAAAACAAAGCCAACTTAAAAATGATGAAACTCCAACGAACCTGTCTAACATAAAGAACCTGTACTTCAAACGTATTTCGAACAACGGAATGACGATTTAAGTTCCCATTCGGGTTGCCAGCCGAGTTATGCTTATTAGCTAATAAAATGTGATGTCATTCAAGCATTATATGCTGAATAATTACATGCCCAGCTAAATGAACGGCCTGCTACTGCTGTTTATGACATAAGGTAATTTCTAAATACACAGGGTGTGGTTCCAATGTTGTTTGAATCGCGATTTATTTTATGTTCAATGTTTTTTTTTCGTTAGATTACTCACCTGTTTACATTAACAATCAGGATCCCAAAAAACTGGATTTCTTTTCCACCCACCTACTTGTTGACGATGGACCCAATTTTACTTTATCGCTCTTAATTTAAAAACCAATTAGTTACCTACTGTTTCTTGTCGCCTACGCCCTTCTTATTCTGAGATTAGAACAGTGTCTAAAAGCGGACAGAAGAGTATTCAGACAAGATAATAGTAAACAAATTTTCTCTAAATGGCTCAATAATTACTCAAGCACTAGTATATTTTAAAAATAAAAACATCGAAATTGGAGGTTATTATAAAAAAAAATTGACGTCTTTATTAATAAAGCGACATTTCAATTATTTCTTAATTAATTAAAAATATAAAGGTCTCACCGTACAGTCTATATTAACATAGCACATAGTACATTGATCTAGCTAGGATTTAGAAAATGTCGTATTTACCAAAAAAATATATAACTCTATACCTGACATCTATTGGTGAGAAGTAAAACTATTACAGTAAACTCCTACTGCCATCTATTGGTGAGCAGCTTTAATATTACCGAGCAAAGCTCGGTCACCCAGATATTATAATATACCTAAAGCTATAATAAGCGATAATATGTTAATATGTTAAAGTTTGTGGAGTTTGTCATTCTGCTTTTAGAATAACGTTATTAATTACACTTCTCCTATAAAAAGTATAATAAATACACCGATAAGGAACCTGAGGATATTATGGTCATTAGAACACTATACGCAAACCTTCTTCAAAAAAGAAAATAGTAGAGCCGTCTGTCTGTCTAACCGTCTCCATAGAAACGTGTGTACAGATTTTGACAAGATAGTCTGTGGCGGGGACCGCGGTCTATAGACAATACTACTGACGTCTTACTACTGACGCTGTTGGTGTCAAAACAAACATCTTTGACACCAGTAAACTGGTGACACTTTTTCTCGCGGTCCGCCGCGTCCTGGGTTTAGGTCTATTAATAAATATAATGCTCTTCCGCTTTTCATTGTTTTATGTGTTCGCAGTCCATACTTTCAATAGATATAAGTGCGTACAAATATTTAGTAGGTTAATAATGCGATACGTGATCATGTTATGTTATGCTCAAGATAATAATATCAACTCCGCAAAGCCTGTTGTTGAACCTATTTGCATACAAAGGCAAAAAATAAGTCATGAAAAAAAGTTGCGAATACAAACTGTAAAGGTAATGAAAAAAGTAAATTACAATTAAATTAAGAAAATTCATCATTTTCATAATTAATTGTAAAGTAGACACGTTTTCATAGCGCCTGATTGATTTCGCTACTACTCTACTTAGCGTAACTTATGTACTGCAAGTTATCCAAGAAGTCTTACCATTTTTAAGGGTTCTGTACCCAAAGGGTAAAATTGGGAGCCTATTACTAAGACTTCGCTGTTCGTCCCTCCGTCCGTCTGTCACCAGGCTGTATCTTTTGAATCGTGAGAGCGAAACACTTGAAATTTTTAGACATGATGTATTTCTGTTGCCGCTATAACTTGGTTATAACAACGAATACAAAAAAATGGAATAACATAAATATTTAAGAGGGCTCGACTCCCATACAACAGACGTACTCGTTTTCAAAATTGTTGAGCAGAACACCTCTGCAACAACGTCCATGATAAGGTAAGTAGGATGGTACGGAACCTTCAGTGCGCAAGCCCAAGTCGCACTTGGCCGGTTATTATTGGATACTTAGGTACAAATCAGCCTTTGGTACTATAGTGTTTCACGGTTGATTAGCTATTCAATGCATAGTATACTCGTTAGCTGTTGTATTTATTAAAATAGACCAGCACCAATATTCGTTGTTCCTTTCTTCTGCGTCATCACTCAAGTATTGATGGAGACGTAGACGCTTAGTATGAGGATATTGAGGCGTAGTATGAGGAAAGTAATTTACTCAGTGTCCGGTACGCCTCCACTAAACAGTTTAGCCCACGCTACAAAATGCTACCGAATTTTTACGACCGACTACTTAACTATGCGCAAAATATTGTATCATCGAAATCTGTACCTACTAGCTAAAAAGATAGATTTGGTACTGGTGGTACTTAGTCTCTCTGTAACGCTTTCACGCCTAAACCTTCCAATCTTGATGAAATTTGGTACATAGATAGACTAGAGCTTGGGAAAGGACAAAGGCATTCCCGTGGGCTTTCGAAAAATCCAAAACTCGATGTAGCAATAGGGTGTAGTAAAGGTAAAGCAATAATGTGTAGAAAAGGGTGCGGGAAAGGGAACGGAAACACTATTAATCCCGGTAGAATCCTAAATTCTCGCGGGATTTGTAGAAACTGAAATTCACGCGGGCGGAGCCGCAAGCAACAACTATTAGGTACCTACCTAATAATGCGTGTATTATATTTTCTGTAAGTCGAACGCACAACATGATATAATAGAAGCAAAGTACGAGCATACTCGGGTATTTACCTACGTAAAGTTCACAGGTTGCATCGCGACTTGCGTCTGTACTTTTCCGAAGAAAACAATCACCGGAGCGCGAACTCCTTCACGTGTTCAACTTCGTTCGAATCTAATTTTGTAGAAAAGTGTCACGTTTTCTTGATCACGCGACATCTCAGTCGTTTCTACTTCTGTTTTATAATAATTGAACCCCGTGCTCACGAACCTACATGGGAGTAGTAAACTAATTAAAGACCCCTACTAAGAAATTATTAATGAGTACGTAACTAATAAACGTACCTACGTCTTCTTCTAACCAAACCTAATTAACATTTATAATTTTATTTGTAGAACGAGAATCCTACTTATAATTAATAATTACCTACCTACTTACATTATGATATATTTTTTATACTAAAGATGAGCTTGCGCTTGACTATAATCATGTTTAATGGACAGAAATGATGAGGACTAGGATGGAGCGCGCTTGTCTAGAAAATGCCTATTCACTCTTCTCTTGAAAGGACCCAGTTTGTACTTGGCTGGGAACACAGAAGCTGGAAGGTTGTTCCACACCTTAGCGGTACGTATCAGAAACGTGGAAGAAAAACTTTTTGTTTGAGTTCGCTGGACATCAACCACATAAGGATGCCACTTCTCTTAGCGTTTTGCAGTTCTGTGGTATACCCATCTACTGTCAAACCTGGTTAAGTGAGCGCTCAAAAGACCCAGATCATTTTTTCTCTTATAGCAAGTTTCAGAGTTAGGAGGATAATACGAAGCGGGCAATTAATACGAAGTACTATGATTGTACGAATTGCCCGGCTTCGAATTGGTGTAAGTACCGTGCACCTACATTACAAATTATTTCACTCTTTGTAGTGGCATTTGAAGTCGGTTTTTTTAAAAGAATTTTCCATTTTATTTTTCACTTTTTAGTGGAAAATAACAAATGCACAAGGCTTTGTAAAAATGCCCAAATCGCTTGAAGTGTGCTTATAATTATTCTGAAGAGTTCCCTCAATTTTTCCGAGATCCTATCATCAGAACCTGACTTGATGACTATAGTCATTAAGTTAGCATCTCTAACCAAATGCACTAATAACTATAAAAATACCCAAATCGCTTCAAGTATACTAGCAAAATTTGAAGAGTTCCCTCGATTTCACCAAGATCCCATGATCAGATCCTGACCTGATAAGCACAGGACAACTTGGAATTTTTTTCAAACAATACTAAAATTGCTTCAAGTGTCCATATAAAATTTGAAGAGTTCCCTCGATTTCTCCAGGATTCCATCATCAGATCTTAACCTGATGACCATGGGACCATCTGGGAAGTGTACCCTTTCAAACAAAAAACAATTTTTCAAATCGGTTTTCGTAATCGGATTACTCGAAGACGTGATCGGTGAACATACAGGCATTAAAAAAAAATATAAAAAATGAATCCGACGAATTGGGAACCTCCTCCTTTTTTGAAGTCGGTTAATAAAATTTCTGGCACACTCAGTAGTAGTAGTTACTTAAGTTCGGCTTGTACATATATTTTTCCATTTTTTTCTAAATCTCTCTCTGCAATCTCATTTGATGGCGATGATGCAGCCGAAGATGTTACAGTACTAACATAGAACTACTATCAAGTAATAACCCCTTAAAGCTACACAGTATCGCACTTATTTTAAAAATGCTTTGGCTTTGGTAAATCACCGCTGACAGCTGATCAAAAGATCTAAGCTTTAGAAAATAAAATTCTAAATTTTTCCTGGTCAGGAGTCGAACCCAGAATTGACAGAATTGCGAAAGGAAGAAACAACTCTAACATAGGTACACACCCATTATGTTCCTATGAAAGTTTTGTCATTTGTATACCTACTCCTAATTATTTTAATGATCACAATTCAGAAACTCGTAATCTACGAAAATAATTATGATTTGGGACGGTTAACAAGGTATTTTCGGACCGTTGACGTAATGTCTCTCGAAACAGAATGTAATTATACTCGTGGAATCTTTGAACTTTAACTGAAATAGATATTTGTGATTAAAAATAACTAAATAATAGTTTGTACCAGGTACTTACAACATGTATGATGTACAATGTATTCTACGTATAAATTAATCTTTATAACTAAGGTACCTAAATTGTATTTTTCAATTACGCTACGTACTTACGTGTAGACGATCAAAATTCATATAGCCAAAATCATAAGGCATAATGTTTATGACTTAGGTATATATATTGGGCATATATGTATATCTGAAAGTTATGGAGAGGCCGAAAATAAGATGTATTCAAATGTCTTCATAATTCCCTTTGTACCTACTATCACTTCGGTTTTTGGTGGTCAATTATTGTGATTAATAAAAATGTTCTATCGGTATAATATGTTCGTAGAGGTTCTACAGCAAAGCAAAACATTGAATCTATCGTACATATTCCAGGCATTGCTGGCAGAGACAGCTTGCTTTATTGTGCTCAAGCTAAACGGGTTACATAAAATGGTGCAGCTTGGAAATGGTAGGTAACAACTAGAAATATGAACCACTTCACTTAAGGTATTTAGTATCTTGCCTCGATTCAATATTCATGACAGCTTCACAAATCACAAATTGACGTAAGTAAAAAAATGTATGTTTGTATGTGATGTTTCTTTATTCCACCATAACTTCTGAACGGCTGAACAGATTTAGACATATCGATTAGGATCGACAGAATCCTTAAACCCTTCCGAGTAACATAGGCTATAATTTTTTTGGAAAACGTCGCTTTACAACAGGGCAGTCGTGTTTTTTATTTTTTTACTTATTCACTTGTTTTCATCATGAAGTGCTTATATGATTACATCTAAAACAATAAGAGGAAACCTGCGCTTTTAGAAGCACTTAATAATGTAACATGCCGTGCTATTCTGCAAAACAGCGACGAGCGTGCATCTCTGCATCTATGAATTTGTCAGTTGTAATAGAGTACAATTTTGCTTGCCATATTTTTTTTTTTATTTCTCCTATGTCTTGGAGACGCTAGTGTGCCCCGACGTATATCGGAGGTTTTGCTACTTCTTTCTGCTCTATTTATGTTTAGTGAGCTTATTATAATTTTGAATTATATTATAATAATTTATATTATTATAATTTTGCTTGCCATATTCGGCTTGGCAGCTGTCTGGCAGCTGTTTTATTTTGTAGAATAGCACTCATGTCACCAGCAATTTTTTTATTCAAGGTAGTGGCTGAAAGTCGCTACAAAATCACAGTAGTATCTAAATTAATTAATGAATTAAAAGAATAAAGTAAGAGTAAAAGACGTCTACGTACTATTACAAAGTAGGTATGTTATGTAAATCTTGAATGAAGAATCAAGTATAGATTCATATAGAATTTTATATCGTATTCATAACTTTATCAGGGCAGTCTATCATGCATTATACATAAATCTGACCTAGGAAAGCTCCTATTGCGATACAAAAGTAAAGTAAAATGATATCCGGAAGAAGCTTCACGGTTGGAGCCGAGGGGCGTGTAGAGGCCTGGCGGAGACAGGTTCGCGTGTACGTGAACAGTTGCATGGCCAGCCACGCTAACCCTCGCGCATGCGCCAAAATATCCTTATAAACTCTGCCCCTGCCCCGACAGCGCCAGTTTGCGACTCTTACCTGAGAAGCTAACATTACACCCTCTAATCATAAAGGAGAACGATCTGCGAAAAAGTTTTAGCAGATTGAATTTTCATGAAATCAAAAATAACTTCGTAAAATACTTTTAAACGTCTAAAGGGAGTGATTATTCCTTTGATAATGAAGAATAAGCTCAGCGTCGAGTTTGTGGCGAGTGAAAGCTTCGTCGACGACCTGCCGAGGAATATGGTGGGACAACCTAAAACCACGCCGCGCCGGGAGTCCGTAGCGCCGAAAATTGTTGTGTGCCCACCGGTGGAAGAAAGTTCCGAGACCACAACGGAAACTCGCGGCACGCGGATATTAAAAGCGCTCAGTAAGCGCCTGTCTAGAAGATCTGCTGACGGCGATTCTATGGGCAGTTCGAGCAGTAACGACAGCATGTCCAGCGAAAGTGGAAGAACGGACGGTCGCTCATCCAGCTCCGCGAGCGACTCCGGAAGCGACAGCTCATCATCCGAGCGCCAGCGTCGACACCGATCAACAGTGTCTTTGCGAAGCGTGTTCCAAAACCTTAATCTTAGCCGCTCACATTCCTGTTCGCCGACGGAGCGTCACCGACAACCCAAGAAGCAATCACAGCCGAAACGCATCCTTCGACCACCCGTCACCTACACCTACGTCAGAGGATTGTCCGGCCTGCCCACCCAAAGGGTCCCACGACACACGGTGGGCCTCAATCGGTAAACAGCCTATCGCTCACACGAAGATCGAGAAGGGAAGAAATCAAGACTGGTTAAATATAAAGTGACAGTATTAAAACCGCCTAGAGGACAGTTTTCGTCATATCAATAGAATCAAGTGTATCAAGGGCCAGATAATCGAAACATTGTATTGTTAAGGACCAAGTAAGGTGATGGTGATAATGTTTTTTACACCGGAACCTCTGTACTTATAGCTCAAACTACAGCGTGTACTGTAGTGTTATTATGGGAATTGTAAAAGACTGTATTGGAAGAGAACACCATATTTGTCAAGATTCATGTATAAATTCATTACCATTAGGTATAATAATATTCAAATAGTGTGTGGATAGGTAAAGAATGGAACATTAACTCGTACCTAATAACGGTTTCATATATCGAGTCTTATTTCCCGTAAGAAGAATAGTGCCTTTCCGGATATGAACGTAGTTAATAGCTTTATCTCGTATACATTTATACATCTACTATTATTATATCAATATTATGTAAAATTTTCAAATTTGCTCACTCGCAAGGAAAAACTAAAAACAATTCTTTCTATTCACAACACTAAATTTATATTCACAAATGTATTACGAACCTAAAATTTAATATTAAAATAAGTTTTAGGTTAGCCATACATTATTTAAAAAAAAACAGAATTACTAAGATAATGAAAAAGTATGTTTGAATTGTATCGTGCACCCTTGAACTCTGTTATAGCTGTAAATTTAGATAGAATAATTGATTAGATATATAAGTCATTTTTATTACATAGATTTTGGTATTTAAAATAAAAAAAAAATGAAATTTATATGATGCTATCATTTACAACCTTCCAACCGTATTAAAACCAAAATTGGGACAGATAAAATTCACCAAACAGAACAAATAATAACACAATTAATTACCTACATAAGTCAGTTTCCTTAAACTTGTTATTCAAGTACTATCAAATAACACCATCCCTTCTGGTTCATATTACATAATAGGCAAATAATTCTAACAAAAACCGTTTAGCCACCCACAATGAAGTACTTATAATAGATTTAATTCGAGTCTGTTGATAATTCATATTTTAATAGTAAAATGGATATTATGGGCCTTGGTCTTAACGCTAAGCATTTTTAGTCTGTCATTTTAACTAAGAGGATCCCGTGGTATTTAATAATGAAAGAGTTTCGAATTAATCGCAAGGAATCAAATTGTCATCTAATAACATGTTTTTATTCAAACATGATGTTTATTCAAACAAAGCCGATTTTTCAAGCGCCAGATAATCGTTAACTAAGGAATAAATATGACGCTTTGACAGATTTGTATGGCATCTGCTATAGGCATTTGTTTCAAATTTACTCCTCAGATACTCGTAGTTTATCTGGCGATTGAAAAATCAGCCCTAAACGAATAAATAACTTAGTAGTAGTAGAGAAATCAATGAAATTCATAAGTTCGTATTAATTTACTGGAGCATAAATCCCCTCCCGCCCTCCCGCCTACGCCGTAGCCTATGTAGCCAACACGTGACTGAACAAGAAAATATTCCACAAGCTTCAGTTTTCTCTTAATTGGACCCGATAAAACGATAACTGGTACCGATAACCGATAAACGATACTTAACTACTGTCAAAAAAGCGGTGTATATTTATCAGTAAGGATTTTTGCGGAAGAGGTTTGTCATTATCCTGCTTTGAGTTTAAGTTGGATTGAAGGATTATTATAGAAAAATACTTTTGTAGTAGAATCTAGTGCCTTAAAACTAGTAGTAAAGGATTCACTACTGATTATTTACTTTGGATTTGGGATCATGATAGGTATGTGATTTTGATAAGGTTAGGAAAAAACCTATAATTCAATTTATTTATTTATTGCAAAGCAATTAATAGTTACATGGTATCTTGGCATCTCTAAACTCATGTGAGTTTATACGGACGCTACACAGTCTCCTTAAATTACACTTCTTCGTCGTTTACTATGGGCCTCATAAGAAGGCTCAGAGTCACTATGCGGACCTTGGGAACTCAAAGTGCTGGAATGGTGACCCCCGCACGGGAAAGCGCAGTGTTGGCAGACCTCCGACCAGATGGACTGACGACATTAAAAGAGTCGCGGGAAGGCACTGGTTACAGGTAGCGCAGGACCGTGTGGGCTGGAAATAATTGCAGGCCTTTGTCCAGCAGTGGATGTCCGTCGGCTGAAACGATACTTATACTTAACAAACTACCTACAACTACAAATATAAAATACATATTAAAATCTCAATAAATTGATATACTAATAATTACTACGATTATGTATCTTCGAACATTGCGGCAACTTGTAACGGTTATTGAATGTTGCTGTTTGTTCTTAGAACTTGATTAGTATTGAACATTGAACATCCAGACAGAACTCGTAGAATCTTCTTGAACGAGAGATCAACATAATACTACTACAGCCACGGAGCCGAACACTGCCTTCAACTAATAAGTTGTTAGTTGGATAAGAAATATTGTCAGAATCCACAGTTTGTTTGCATAATAATGACAACCCTGAGGGACGATTCACTAAACGTTTACACACACTGAATGAAGTGAATTAAAGAATGAAATAAAAATTAACACCTAAAAATTCATCCTATATTTATCAGTTATCTAGTACCATAACACAAGCTATCGCTTATATAAATATTCGAGAAAAATTTTAGTGTTCGATTTATACACATATTTCAGTTCTATATTGAAGCATCAGTCTTAAGTATTTTATAGATGAAACAATGAGACCTTATTAATAGGTGTGTGTCTAGGTGGATTGTGGCTACCTACGTCACAGCCTCATATGAATATGCGATGGTAGGTGAATGAACTAAGTATGGATATATTATTTTATTATAATACGGCCGTTCAGAGAATGCGTTCCTGACACATCGCGATTGAACTGACGACGTAACTTTGTAATGGCGTTGCAGTTACGATAAAAATATTATTGCTGGTTGTTTACCGTTTTAACAATTAATGAGCATTAAAACAACATTATTATATCAATAATCAATTAATGTTATAAATTTGTGCCAAACTGAGTGTCAAATAACTTGGTAAATATTTTTTCAATTGTTTGTCAAATATTTTTCTAAATCTAAACTGGGCTATTACAAGGTTATGTCAGCGTTTTATATTGGTAGTGACAGGCTAACAATAGGTGTCAGAACGCATTCTCTGAACGGCCGAATTATAGCTAACCCATCTTAAATTGAAAAGAAGTGTCAGACATTACACTGACCTATCAAATGACGTTCGGACGTAAAAACAGAATACCAGCAAAAACGCACCAAGCCAAGCGATTTATCGAAAACTTTTGTGTATACTCGCCAGCTCTGAGAATAGGACAAGTCAGCTATTTTTCATACACAGGTCTGGAATACACTCCCAGGCACTGACTTTCCCAACTCCTACAACTTAGGCGCCTTCAAATCAAGAATAAATAGGCATTTCCTAGACAAGCGCGTTCCACTTTAGACTGTATCATCACTTTCCATCACGTGTGATTACAGTCAAGCGCTAGTCTATATAGTTTAAAAACTACCCCTAAGTAAGAAATAATTTATAATATGGCAAAACAACGTTTTCCAGGCCAGCTTGTAATATATAAATAAAATTCCACATCGACTAAACTATCTGAAACAATCTGAAAGTGGCCCTCAGTAGATTGGGCATTGAAGTAATTAATTGAGGCCGATTAATTTCAAATCCGCCCTCATAATATTGCGGAATACGGAGCGATCCAAAAACAGAACTAGGTTGCGCAGAGGCACGTCCAGAATGCTAAATGAACCACACTTTAAGCCTGAAAGGAATAGTAACTGTATTCATGCTCTGAGTCCTGGTTTAGATCACGCCCGTTCTTCTAAAAATATAGAATAAAAACTGTTCTGTAAAACGACAGGCTTAAATGCCTTCCCTCCCTATTCCGCAGATGCTTATATCATAGCAGGAACGCACTAGCCTACATAATTAACATAATGAAATAAAATTATACGATAATCGTAAAAGAGGGCTACCGAAATTTTGTAGCATAAACCAGGATAGGATTTTGATAGTAGAAATCTGTGGTAGAAATAAATAAATTTTATTGTTTACAGCTTTACATTGTTTTATTTTAGACTAGCGGACGCCCGCGGCTTCGCTCACGTTGAACCTCTGCTTTACAACCTCAGGCGTTTAATTTCCAAAATTCCTATCGTACTTAACTACTATTTATTTTAATTTTTACGACAAATTCTTTCTTTGTTCTTGCTGCTATAGTCACTTATCGATTTTGGAAATATGAGGTCGTCAAAAAGTTTAATATAGTTCAATCAGGGTTCCGTACCTAAAGGGTAAAACGCGGGAACCCTATTACTAAGACTACGCTGTCTGCCCGTACGTCCGTCCGTCCGTGCTTGCTTGCTACTATGGTCCGATATCGGTTTTGAAAGCATTCGGCCCATTAACAAAAAAGTAAGAAATTGCAACCACTTTTGTCGTCCTTTCTTTAAATTCTTTCTCTATGGTTGCTGTCATAGTAAGATATCGATTTTTAAAGCAATCGGCCCAGTAACAAAAAAGTTCAAAATGGCGGCCACTTTTTAAATTTTGACTACAAATTCCTCGTCCATGCTTGTTGCGATACTCAAATATCGATTTTCAGAGCAATCGGCCCAGTAACAAAAAAGTTCAAAATGGCGGCCACTTTTTTAAATTTTGACCACCAATTCCTTCTCCATGCTTGTTGCGATACTCAAATATCGATTTTCAGAGCAATCGGCTCAGTAACAAAAAAGTTCAAAATGGCGGCCACTTTTTTTAATTCTGACTATAAATTCGTTCTCTATGCTCGCTGCGATACTCAAATATCGATTTTCAGAGCAATCGGCCCAGTAACAAAAAAGTTCAAAATGGCGGCTACTTTTTTTAAATTTTCACCACAAATTCCTTCTCCAAGCTTGATGCGATACTCAAATATCGATTTTCAGAGCAATCGGCCCAGTAACAAAAAAGTTCAAAATGGCGGCTACTTTTTTTAAATTTTGACCACAAATTCCTTCTCCAAGCTTGATGCGATACTCAAATATCGATTTTCAGAGCAATTGGCCCAGTAACAAAAAAGTTCAAAATGGCGGCTACTTTTTTTTAAATTTTGACCACAAATTCCTTCTCCAAGCTTGATGCGATACTCAAATATCGATTTTCAGAGCAATCGAATCAGTAACAAAAAAGTTCAAAATGGCGGCCACTTTTTTTTAATTCTGACCATAAATTCGTTCTCTATGCTCGCTGCGATACTCAAAAATCGATTTTCAGAGCAATCGGCCCAGTAACAAAAAAGTTCAAAATGGCGGCCATTTTTTTAAGTTTTGACCACAAATTCCTTTTTCATGCTTGTTACGATACTCAAATATCGATTTTCAGAGCAATCGGCCCAGTAACAAAAAAGTTCAAAATGGCGGCCACTTTTTTAAATTTTGACCACAAATTCCTTCTCTATGCTTGCTCCGATACTCAAATATCGATTTTCAAAGCAATCGGCCCAGTAACAAAAAAGTTCGTAATTTTTGTATGGGAAAATCCCTTAAATGTACGATTTTTACCCCTTAAAATTTGAATTTCTGGAATCCCCGTCTTAGTACGAATTCATGACCTAATATAAACCTAGGTACCAAATTTCAGATCTCTACGACTTTTAGTTCTTCGGGAATTCCTGGAACAACGAAAAAAAAATCACTTTTGTATGGGAAAATCCCTTAAATGTACGATTTTTACCCCTTTAAATTTGAATTTCTGGAATCCCCGTCTTAGTACGAATTAATGACCTAATATCAACCTAGGTACCAAATTTCAGATCTCTACGACTTATAGTTCATCGGGGATTCCTGGAACAATGAAAAAAAAACCTTTTTTGTATGGGAAAATCCCTTGAATGCACGATTACACTTTTGTATGGGAAAAACCCTTTAATGTACGATTTTTTCTCCTTAAAATTTGAATTTCTGGAATCCCCGTCTTAGTACGAATTCATGACCTAATATCTACCTAGGCACCAAATTTCAGATCTCTAGGACTTTTAGTTCTGAATCACATTCACAGAAATCTGTGGTAGAAATAAATAAATTTTGTTGTTTACAGCTTTACATTGTTTTATTTTAGACTAGCGGACGCCCGCGGCTTCGCTCACGTTGAACCTCTGCTTTACAACCTCAGGCGTTTAATTTCCAAAATTCCTATCGTACTTAACTACTATTTATTTTAATTTTTACGACAAATTCTTTCTTTGTTCTTGCTGCTATAGTCACTTATCGATTTTGGAAATATGAGGTCGTCAAAAAGTTTAATATAGTTCAATCAGGGTTCCGTACCTAAAGGGTAAAACGCGGGAACCCTATTACTAAGACTACGCTGTCTGCCCGTACGTCCGTCCGTCCGTGCTTGCTTGCTACTATGGTCCGATATCGGTTTTGAAAGCATTCGGCCCATTAACAAAAAAGTAAGAAATTGCAACCACTTTTGTCGTCCTTTCTTTAAATTCTTTCTCTATGGTTGCTGTCATAGTAAGATATCGATTTTTAAAGCAATCGGCCCAGTAACAAAAAAGTTCAAAATGGCGGCCACTTTTTAAATTTTGACTACAAATTCCTCGTCCATGCTTGTTGCGATACTCAAATATCGATTTTCAGAGCAATCGGCCCAGTAACAAAAAAGTTCAAAATGGCGGCCACTTTTTTAAATTTTGACCACCAATTCCTTCTCCATGCTTGTTGCGATACTCAAATATCGATTTTCAGAGCAATCGGCTCAGTAACAAAAAAGTTCAAAATGGCGGCCACTTTTTTTAATTCTGACTATAAATTCGTTCTCTATGCTCGCTGCGATACTCAAATATCGATTTTCAGAGCAATCGGCCCAGTAACAAAAAAGTTCAAAATGGCGGCTACTTTTTTTAAATTTTCACCACAAATTCCTTCTCCAAGCTTGATGCGATACTCAAATATCGATTTTCAGAGCAATCGGCCCAGTAACAAAAAAGTTCAAAATGGCGGCTACTTTTTTTAAATTTTGACCACAAATTCCTTCTCCAAGCTTGATGCGATACTCAAATATCGATTTTCAGAGCAATTGGCCCAGTAACAAAAAAGTTCAAAATGGCGGCTACTTTTTTTTAAATTTTGACCACAAATTCCTTCTCCAAGCTTGATGCGATACTCAAAAATCGATTTTCAGAGCAATCGGCCCAGTAACAAAAAAGTTCAAAATGGCGGCCATTTTTTTAAGTTTTGACCACAAATTCCTTTTTCATGCTTGTTACGATACTCAAATATCGATTTTCAGAGCAATCGGCCCAGTAACAAAAAAGTTCAAAATGGCGGCCACTTTTTTAAATTTTGACCACAAATTCCTTCTCTATGCTTGCTCCGATACTCAAATATCGATTTTCAAAGCAATCGGCCCAGTAACAAAAAAGTTCGTAATTTTTGTATGGGAAAATCCCTTAAATGTACGATTTTTACCCCTTAAAATTTGAATTTCTGGAATCCCCGTCTTAGTACGAATTCATGACCTAATATAAACCTAGGTACCAAATTTCAGATCTCTACGACTTTTAGTTCTTCGGGAATTCCTGGAACAACGAAAAAAAAATCACTTTTGTATGGGAAAATCCCTTAAATGTACGATTTTTACCCCTTTAAATTTGAATTTCTGGAATCCCCGTCTTAGTACGAATTAATGACCTAATATCAACCTAGGTACCAAATTTCAGATCTCTACGACTTATAGTTCATCGGGGATTCCTGGAACAATGAAAAAAAAACCTTTTTTGTATGGGAAAATCCCTTGAATGCACGATTTTTACCCCTTAAAATTTGAATTTCTGGAATCCCCGTCTTACTACGAATTAATGACCTAATATCAACCTAGGTACCAAATTTCAGATCTCTACGACTTATAGTTCTTCGGGGATTCCTGGAACAATGAAAAAAAACCTTTTTTGTATGGGAAAATCCCTTGAATGTACGATTTTTTCTCCTTAAAATTTGAATTTCTGGAATCCCCGTCTTAGTACGAATTCATGACCTAATATCTACCTAGGCACCAAATTTCAGATCTCTAGGACTTTTAGTTTTTCGGGAATTCCTGGAACAACGAAAAAAAAACACTTTTGTATGGGAAAATCCTTTTAATGTACGATTTTTACCCCTTAACATTGGAATTTCTGGAATCCCCGTCTTAGTACGAATTCATGACCTAATATCTACTTAGGCACCAAATTTCAGATCTCTACGACCTAAAGTTTAGGCGGAATCCGTGGAACAACCAAAGATGCCTCATTCTTTTATATATATAGATTGAGCGAATAATGCCTACGATGAAGTAACTCGTGATAATCGTATAGGCATCAAACTCAAAATGGATCAAAATAGGTTTTCTGAGGTTCAAAGAAGTTCGAATTGAAAGATTTAAAGTTACTAACACGGTTTGTCATTGGTTTGAAGAGTGAATAAAATTAAAATTTTATTCAAGGTTTTTAAATTTCGTGCATTGTAATACTATTTTTACGCCTAACAGTAAAGACCTCGGGTTGAAGGTTGCCAGGGGGAGTGGCATTGGTACACGAATACATAAACACAGCCGTAGCTACATAGTCCTTTCCGTAGACACGTCCATTGAAAATCCAAAGTACAACCGACCGAAAAGTTTTGCTCTCGCAACCCAGTGTTGTGATACTGCGAACAGGAGGCAGGTATTGCTGAGGGTGTACCTTGCCTACGTCACTGTTATCCCATTTTGGGTTAGTAGGTCACTAGAGGGGTGTGCAGCTGTTGCGGAGCGGGGTTATGATTTTTACACCCCCGTGACGTCATAGAGAAGCCCTTGGACCCCTCCCTGTGTGATGAATGAAGAGGTCGATAGTTGCCAACTAACGCTAAGTAGGTCACACTGCAACATAATAAGGAAATTGATGCAACACAAGATACTCGTATTTTGCCGCAGTACTATTACATATTATATGCAAAGGATTGGCATCACTTAGGTATATGTGTTAGTTTTATCAGTTATTTGTTTTTACTATTTATCAATTGGAGCAGACTTTCATTGTACTTCAGCAATATTTTTTGTTTTAAATCCTACCATTTTATGTTCTAAATTCGTCCTAGTATTTTTCCATAAAAAAACATATAAAAAATATATAACTGGACATTTCACACGTCGCAATCTAGCCCCAAAGTAAGCGAATAACTGATAAATACATAACTGATACATAATATTTAATAAACATAAATATAATAATTATGTTGGGAAAACACCCAGACACTGGAAAACATTCAGGCTAATCTGCACACAAACATTTTTGCACTCAAATATATAATATCTGGGTGACCGAGCTTCGCTCGGTGGCCAATAGACGGCAGCAGTAGTCATTTTTATTTTTTTGGTAAATTCGACATTTAATAAAAATGAATCCTAGCTAGATCGATTTATCGCCCCCAAAACCCCCTGCATACTAAATTTCATGAAAATTGTTCCAGCCGTTTCCGAGATCCAGATTATATAGAAATATATATACAAGAATTGCTCGTTTAAAGGTATAGGATTACCATATTAGGAATTGTAAGATAAAAAAGTATTCGCATTAAGATAAAGGTCTGCTGTGACATACCTACTCGTACCTCTTAAGTAATTAATAGAAATGTGCATATTGTTAAATTAAAATCTGGCAATATTTACGCAGTGAAATTGACATGTACGCAAAAAGTCATAGGTTCTGTAAGTTTATGCAGTTCTTCGAGGTTTCTCATCGCTGTCATAAAATATTTATCTCTAATATAAAAAAAATCTGTCTCTCGTGTTTGTTACTTAAGTCTGAAACTGCTCAACCGATAGTTTGTTATGAAATTTTCTATGTATGTTCGGTAGGTCTATGAACTATTTTTCAGCAATAATTTATGTAGCAAAACAATGTTTATTGGGTAAGGTAGTATTTATATACATAATATATCTAAGGTAGTACCTGCACCGGTATCCGTACCAATAAGATACCATCTAAGTGAACGTAGATGAATAGTTCAAGTTCAATAAACTCTAACGACAGCTGTTATAACTTATAGCCCATAACTCAGTACTCATCGGAGGATCGGGGTTTGAATCCCCGAAACACCAATGCACACACTTTTCGAAGGTCTTATGTGTGACTTACGAAACGAAATATCACTTGCTTGAGGTCCTGAAAGTCCGCTAGTTGACACAGGATCTCAAAAACAGGGTCTCAACTCTCGTCTCAAAATGAGAGGGATTTGGCCATTAATGATTATGGCCAAGTTTGGTTCGGCAGGCTTATTTTATTAATTCAGGTTTTACACCTTTTTCATTAGAATATTACAGATGTATCTAAAGAAAGCAAGTTGGGTATAACAATTGGTTGCCATAAACACATTAACTCATAAAAAATGTGGTGTTTTGAGAATTATTTTCTCTGTACTTTGTGTTATCCGTATAGGTCGTTAGAAGTAATGTTTTTTTGTTGCAAGAAAACCGCCTTCTACTACTAATCTTTATTTTTAGTATACCGATATAATTATTACCTTCCAATTTGGCATTTCAATATGCGAGACTCTCACGTTTGAACTTATAAACAAACGCGTCACTTTCAAGGAAAACTCACGTGGTTGATTTAATTGAACATTACTTAGGTAATTCACGGTTGGAGAGAAATTAGAACTTCATGTTAACAAAGTATATACAAGTGTTATAACATTATACATAGAACATGACTGTAAACATATACTAGTTGAAACTCATTTGAATAAGCACATAAGATGGAATTCTACTAATGGCAAATTAGCGTAGAACATTAGTTTACTCGCACTTTAATAGGTTTCGCCTTTAGAGAACGAAAGGGAAGTTTCAAACAAGCTGCATGTTCAAATGCACCAACAAACTTGGTAAAGATTAAAACCCTCATCAATATATTTTATACTAGCTAACCCGGCGAACTCCGTTTCGCCACCAGATGGCTTCGTTTTATGTAACATTGGCGCTATATGTGAAAAAAGATTTTCCCACTTTTCTGTTGAAATTTTTCCTGAATTTTCTTTGCTATTAACCTCACGGAGCCCGAGACCTTTCCAACGAATGCAAAACCGTGGAAATCGGTTCGTGCGTTCTGGAGTTATAGCGTCAGGAAGGAAAAGCCGACTTATTTTTATATCGTAGATATACTTATAAAAAATATGCAAAGGTCGAATGTAAAAAAGTCAGGGGGATGTAAGATGTTAGAACCAATTAAGATTATTTCAAATTTTATGTGGTGGTAGCTTATATCCCTGGTCAGCATATAAGATACTTCTGATCCCGGTAAATTAAAGAGTTCCCGTGGGATAGTTAAAAACTATAGTTAATTTGACAGCTTTGTATACGACATCTTATGATTATTTGATATGCTGCTGTTAAAACAAAATAAGTATAATAAAACTTATTAGTCCCAGCGAGTTTCCGCGGAAAAGTAAAACATTACAAAAACAGTGTCTATGAAATTTTATGCTTTTAATGCGCGGCCAAGATTTAACCTACTTTTCATTCCGAAAAATAAATGATTTCCCGTGTGATAGTTAAAAAAACCTTCAAAAAATTGTTGTACATACAGGGGTTGTCGTTTAGTTATGCGTTCGTCTTCTCAGACGTAATAACAAAGTATAGTTACATATAAACATAGTAAACTCAATAATCCTTAACCTCTCTGTCAGAATCAGAAAACGTGACTTGCTGGACCAGTTGAGAATTACAAGAGGGTCTGATGCACCGATAAATAATCAACCCATCTGAATTTTACCGTAAAACTCCTTCATACAAAAAAAAGTAACGCCATCTAACAAAATTCCGGTGCGGTGATCTTTGGCGTGGACCGCGGTCCATAGACGATACTGCGGTCGGCTTACTAAATAAATAATAAATAAATAAATTTCATTTATTCATAAGAATGTAGGTACATTAGGTGGTCACAATAACAATCAATATCCTTGTACATTCTGCCTTATGGCGTATGAATATAAGAAGAAAATGTAAATAATGTCAGTAGTTTGATATTATCAATTTTGTAACTATCATTTTTCATAATATTATCAATTAAGTATTATAATTCAGAATGGCAATTATTGTAAATACATAATTCATAAAGTCAAGAAATTAGTAATTCAGAATGTCAATAATTGTAAATTTATAAAGTCAAAAATTAGTTTCATTTAAAAATTCATTGACATTGTAATAACATTTATCCATAAGTAAATCAAACGTACGTTTTTTAAAGATATTCAAAGTATTGTCTTTATATATGTCAGGTAGTTTATTAAAAATAGAAATTGCCATACAATGCGAACTCTTTGCAAAAATTTCTAGCCTCTTAGGAGGCATCATCAATTTATCCTTTCTACGCTGTCGAACTCCTTCTAGTTTATTGTAGCTTTTAAAGTATTTGGGATATTTCTTTACTATTGACGCCGTTGGTGTCAAAACAAAAAAAAAATGACACCGATAAACTGGCGACATTGTCTAATGTCTTATGCCAATTTAAGTTGTATGAGACAAGTGTGCACACTGCACATCGTTGCATCTCCCACGTTGCATCGCGTACATTGCTTACGTATGACCGAGTATCTTATTACCTTCATAATACGTCATAAAGGGGACTTATTAACGCTTTTATAAATTCACGAGGATGGAAGTTGCATCATGTCGCTTAGTTCGGGCAGTCACGCTGTGCCGCCTTCCCTCGCGCACTCAGGTGAAATTAGAAGAAACCGGGCTTCTCTGTGACGCACGGAGAATTGCCCACCAAGCCGAAAACGTGACTGTCGTTTTATTGTTGTTTGGCATGTTACGCGCGCCGCCGTTTAATTCCTAATTTAGCGCTAATTAAAAATACAGTCGTTATTTTTGACGCTGCAGAAAGTTTTGACTTTTTTTGGTTTAAGGAAAATTATTTTTGGTATTGAATTTTCATATTTTGGTATCATAATTTTTTTTTGGGTTCCATACCAAAATGGTAAAACATGGAACCCTTATGGTGAGACTCTCCGTCCGTCCGTTTGTCTGTCCGTTCGTCTGTCACACTCGAATATTTGAGTAACTATTAACCTGGGAACAGTTGTAGGTAATTGGGTATTTGACTCCAATTTTTTTATAACTTTATTATAAAGTACAATTAAAATAATGACGTGCACTGAAAGAACTAATTAAATCGATCAAATAACAAAAAAGTTATAAGCATTTAAAGATTTGTGATTAGACAGAGATAGCAACATGAAATTGTGACGTCACAAAGTACCAATGCCATAGTAGCTTCGTGCGGCTTCATACAAATTTTCGTTTTGCGAGAAAGGGATAGAAGATCCCCCCACTCCAAAGTTTAAACGCCTGTAACTTTGTAAATCTTCGTTGGATTTTAATATTTCTTTCACTGCACGTTATTATTTTTATCCTAGTTTATAATAAACTAATATTTTTTATCAAATTCAAAAGTAGTGTAAGACCCAATTGCAGTAACTAGACATTATTGCAATCATAAGAAAATTAGAATCTAAGAGTCATCCGGGCGGAACCATGAGTGTCCGCTAGTTTAGGTGTCATTAAGAGAGTATTTTATGAAAATTGTTAGATACTCGTATTAAAACATATTGAAAATACAAAAAAAAATACGATTTTGGGCTCGAAATAAAAATGGGAAATGCTTTCCAAAAAACCAACTTCAAATGCCACTACAAAGAGTGAAATAATTTTTAATGTAGGTACCTACACCAATTTGAAGTCGGGCAATGTTTCATACAATCCCTAATAGTCCTTCTTACTTACTTAATGTGCGAAGAAATGACGAAGTCATAGACAATCGCCCGACTTCGAATTGGTGTAGGTACCAACATTAAAAATTATTTCACTCTTTGTAGTGGCATTTGAAGTTGGTTTTTTGGAAAGCATTTCCCATTTTTATTTTTTACTTTTTAGTGGAAAACAATAAAATGCACAAAGCGTTGTAAAAATACCCAAATCGCTTGAGGTGTGTTCATAAAATCTGAAGAGATCCCTCAATTTCACCAAGATCCCATCATCAGACCCTGACTTGATGACTTTAGTCATCAAATCAGTATGTGCTAGCAAATGCACCAGTAACTATAAAAAATACCCAACTCGCTTCAAGTATACTAGCAAAATTTGAAGAGTTCCCTCGATTTCACCAAGATCCCATCATCAGACCCTGACTTGATGATTTTAGTCATCAAATCAGTGTCTGCTAGCAAATGCACCAGTAACTATAAAAAATATCCAATTCGCTTCAAGTATACTAGCAAAATTTGAAGAGTTCCCTCGATTTCACCAAGATCCCATGATCAAATCCTGACCTGATGACCATAGGACAACTTGGAAAATATTATTCTTTCAAATAATACCCAAATTGTTTCAAGTGTCCATATAAAATTTGAAGAGTTCCCTCGATTTCTCCAGGATCCCATCATCAGATCCTGACCTGATTTAAATGGGACCATCTGGAAACTAAACCCTTTTAAACAAAAAAAGAATTTTTCAAATCGGTCCACGCGTCTTCGAGTAATCGGTGAACATACATAGAAAAAAAAAAAAAGATTCCGACGAATTGAGAACCTCCTCCTTTTTTTGAAGTCGGTTAAAAATGTCGACAATAACTAGGTACACTAATTTTTTTGAGATTACTTTAGATTGTAGTTACTCGTAGATGAGCTCTTGGTGTTTTAACTCTGATGTTATAGGTATAGGTCGCGGACACAGCGGGTCGCAATCTTTTCAGGTAATGATCCCTATACAAAATATGTAGTCCATATTCAATTGAGTTAATAATGATTATACCAATACTCATAATGAAAGAGAGGATTATATTCCTATGATGCCCTGTGGTAACTACTCATGAAAGGGGCAGTGATGTATTCGACCGACGATGTGAAGAGATTTGATCTTCATGCCACAATCAGTGCACAAAGATTCCTTACACACATTAGGATATATTTTTTTACACGCTAATACCTATTTTACCTATTTTATTTTTTCATACGGAATACTAATATTTTTTTTAAAATTGTGAAGGTTTATTATTCGTGCTAATAGTGGTCATGGCCATTGATTGAAATGCAACCGTAAAATAAACTAACTTTAGCTTCCTATACATACCTTTTTGAAGGGTTCTGTACCCATAGGGTAAAACGGGACCCTATTACTGAGACTTCACCGTCCGTCCGTCCGTCTGTCACCAGGCTGTATCTCTTGGACCGTGATATTTGAAACTTGAGACAGCTGAAATTTAATTTTTAAAGTTTATTTAGGTACCACAGACTTCTATACTAAAGACAGGGCGAACAGCGCGAAAAAATGTCGCCAGTTCATGGGAGCAAAGGGACTATTTTGCACCCTCCTCCGTTAGTAGTCAGTATAGGTAGATAGGTAAAGACCTATTTCTTTTTTTTAATTAATAATAATATTGCAGGCAAGGTGACCACAGACACATAGATAAAAAAATATAAAAAAATAAACATGTATTTCGCAGGAGTTTCGACAGATGGTGCTACATTTTCTTGTATACAGAACGTTTACGTAAAATGTTCAAATGGGCCTATCTTGACTATTTTTATCTATTTTAGGTACTTATTTCTGTTGCCGCTATAATAACCAACCTCAAAAAAACTGAATAAAATATGTATTTAGGGGGCTCCCATACAACAAATGTGATATTTTACTCGTTTTTTCTTCATTTATTTCTTTATCTCCATTTCGCCATATATATTTGATTTTATATTCATTTCAATATCTGTGAAAATTTCAAGTGTCTAACTATCACGGTTCATGAGATGCAGCCTGCTGACAGACGGAAGGACTGACGGCGAAGTGTCAGTTATAGGGTCAAATTTTTACCCTTTGGGTACGGAACCCTAAAACTGACATCGTTGTGGTACAGCACGAAATTTTCTTTTATACGTAGGCATATAATGTATGATTTTGATAAGATATAAGTTTGATATGAAAAAGTCGCTGATAATGCTGTTTTTTTTAGTATTCATAGATAAAGCGAGTCATTAGCTACCCTTCAACGAAATTCGGTAGCAGTGACCCTACTCTCGAATTACCTCGGCTGAATTGGACCCCCCTTGGTCAATGATCGGTTGATTTGAATACGTAAATCAACCTTCTATTGTATTTATTTATATCTGCCTTTAAACATACAAGATGATGACCTCCGTGGTTGAGTGGTTAGCGTACCGGTTTTCAAGGTGCCGCCATCTCTGAGGTTCTGGGTTCGATCCCCGGTCGGGGCAATGTAGAAAAATAAGTTTTCTACATTGTCTCGGGTCTGGGTCTTGTGGTACGAGTTCGTTGTTTCTGATTTCCTTAACACAAGTACATAAGCTACTTACTAATGGGTCGGAGTATGTGTTGTTGTCCACTATTTATTTATTTATTAAAAAAAAAGATGTTACCTACGTTATGTCTGATATTTGAAATAAGATTATTATTAGTAGCTAACTAAATTCTTAGTTGTACTATTGTTTTGTGGTGTACAAATAAAGTGTTAAATAAATAATAAATAAATAAATAAACTAACTGCAATTTGTAATAAGCGAGAATAATCGGATTATTTGGAGCTGTATGCGTTCGTGGCAACTGTGTTTCTTTTGGTTGACTATGAAGAAAAACTGCATCGTTAGGAAACTTGCATGTCTGAACAAAATGACAGAAGTTACAACAATTTTGATCAAAATTGATTTATATTGCGTTATAGAGAAGTATTTCCGAACTAAATATGACCAGGAGCATAGATTATTACTATATGAACCCGAATAACACCACCGAATGATCGATTTTGGTATTATGAATGTATGGAGACATCGTAGGTAAGCGGACTCTTAAGGAACTTGTGGTAAGTAAAACACGTCTAGGCCACATAACATACATTTTTAACAATACCTCAAAATGTCTACAAACATAATTACCACTTTAGAACACAAAAAATACTGCTTATATAGTCTCCCCTAGCAACCGCCACCACAGCCGGTTCTCAGCCTTTCTCATTTACAACATAAAGCAAATTTATAGTTAACAATTTTTCGGCCCAAAGACGCGTAAAGTAATCAAAGTAATAAATCTTCTCAAGTTCAAATTTTCATGTAATTTGAACCCGTGTTAATTAGTTTTTAAGACGATGTAACAACGCATAACAAGCCTACTACGGCGTAGCTGTCTCATCCTCTACGGCGTAGAAAGACGTGGAGGCGTAAGGTCAATAGGTCACGTACACAACTTCATTTGTATGTATTATGCCTTTGGAATAACAACTTGTTTTGAAGCGATTTTTTTGTATCAGACTCGAGGGCATCTTTGCTATTCACGCACCGGAATAACAACAACAGATTATAGTACGTGAAGCGATGTTATATTATTTTCATAGTACTATCGACCGCGTCAATAACGTTCAATATTTTTTATACTACGTAATTTTCCGCGAAAGAAAGGAACACTTAGCTGTTCTTCTCTGCATTTTGTTTCAAAAAGTATTTATTAATATTATTAATTATTAGTAAGTATGTTTTACAATTGGAAAATAATATAATTACGACTGACTGACTGACTGATTGATTTACTCGTATAAACGCAAAGATATAATTACTTGCCAGTTCTTCTCGGTGCAAACCTGCTTTCCGAACCTGGCGGTGGAGTCTTGACATTTCATGAGAGCTTATCTCAAGCTTATGTGAAATAAAGAATTACATTTCATTTCAATTCATTCAACCACGGGACGTATTTGGCTGAAGAGTAAATAGTTAGCTTTCATAACGTAACCATTCGCTAAGAAATAATAAATTAATTAATTAATGCCAAACGAAAAATCTGTAAGCATCTTGTGAGTAAAGGTGTACTACCTATATAGTTATTTTTTATTTAGATACAAGATCACAAAATTGAACGTATTTTCTTGGGCGGTTCCAAAAATATGTTACTTTTGAGCATTCGGCCATGAAAGCTGAGGAAAAATGACATGAAATGAAAAGGAGGAAATGAGAGGTTGAATCTGGACATCGTCAAAGCAAAATCGTAGGCGTTCGTACCGTATACTGTTCACGCCTACCGCATATAGATCAAAGATATATTTTAAACAGTATATATGTTTAACCGGTAACAAATTGCTTTCTTTAATCGTAATCTTCGATTTAACTACACAGTCAGTACTTGAGTCAGAACTACTAGTAAGTTTAAGTCTTGCTGACCTGAATTAGTTTTTTTTTAATTAATTTCTTTCTATTTTAATCTGTTATATCTTTTTAGTGCATTGCCATATATCGGATTTCATGAATCATGTATTAGACTAGTTACTTTAATACGTATTTTGTCTTTGTCTTTGGCTTTGGCTTTGGGAGTCTTTGTTTCAAGTTGTTTATTAGTAAAGTCTCTGAAATGTAACTCTGTGATTTAGAATTAATTGGATGACTTCGATTAAATAACATCTTTAATGAGAATTGGGATGTTGTTATATCGCGACACTTAATTATTCTTGTTGTGATTAGAACAGTCTGTTTATTTGCTGTTTATTATCATATAAATGGCAAAGCCTCCTTCCTGTTATTGTGCTGAATGACAAATAACATTGGTATTAGCCTTTGATCAGGTATATTATATACCTGATCAAAGGTATTAGCTATGTATGTTGTCAAACAATGTTTAATTATGTTTCACTTTTATGCTGCGCACAGGCTTTTCATAGTAGAAAGCGATTTAGCGCTTAGAGCAGTCTTTCCCAAAGTGGGCGATAACGCCCCCTTGTGGGCGCTGCAGGTCTCAAGGGGGGCGGTAAGAGACCCAGAAAGAAAATGGGGGCGTTGTGTCGAGGCGGGGGGGTGATTTGTAATTTTATTTAGCTAGTAGGCCTCTTAAACAACCTCTTAACTGCAAGAGCTCTCGACTCTCAACAACAACTTGTGAACATCAACTAATATGAATTAAAAGATTGCTCAAACTCGATTCTATATTTCTCTCCGCGTAGTTCATATATCTGTCATATTTTATTGAATACTAGCTGTTGCCCGCGGCTCCGCCCGCGTGAATTACGATTTTTTACATATACCGTAGAATTCCTTGATTTTCGCGGGATTCTGGTGTGATGTTGTACAGAAACCTGTTATTACTTCACACGGGTTATCTTGTGGTGATTTTGAAAACTCCTTTTCTTAATAATAATATAAAGTTTCATTAATACGTAGTTGAAAGATCAAAAGGACGATTTTAACAGTCAATATTTCGACCCAGTGGCACAGGTCGTGGTCACTACGTGACCACGACTTGTACCAGTGTATCGAAATATCGACTGTTAAAATCGTCCTTTTCATTGTGACTTTTATTCTGAAACCACGAAATATGTCAAAAATCAAAAAAGTTGTACTGGTGGTAGAACTCTTCTTTCAGAGGTCGGCCGGGTAGGTACCACTGGGATAAAATAATCTACTTAAGTACTAACAATATTCCCCAGCCCAACATGTAAGAGTCTTTTAAAAATCTTTGCTTCATCTCAATACAATCCAAAATATCAGAATGGGCAACGGCTACATATTTCTTTACGTATAAAAATAAAGATTCCGACAAATTGAGAACCTCCTCCTTTTTTTTGAAGTCGGTTAAAAAATATCTATGACGGTCAGTCTGTTAGGATTGATAATACCTAAGAGTTAAAAATATTTGTGAACCATTATTGTTACTATTTCCATATTGCGGATGATAAAAAAAAGACGCGGCACTCCGGGAATGTCGACAGAAGTGAAGTGAGAACTTTAATCTATTCATGTCTTAACAGTGCCATCTTAATAAAGTCAGGCAACCGAACATTACATGATAATTAATTATTATTTAACAAAATTTCGGTAGTACTTAAGTCTTACGAAGCAAGATTTGACCCCGTGCCGCGCCGTAAGGAAGTTTATTGCGGGGTAATATTAGCACACCAGGGTAAGTTTAAAAAAATCGTAGCCACAGCAACGTGTTAAGACTCTTAACATGCCTAGTTTTGTGATTGATGGGTCATGCATTTGCACCAACGCAGACGCGACCTGATGATGATGACCCCGATGCTCTGCCTCAGGATTCAAGTACATACTTTGTATATAATATACGATCTCCAAATCCTTGAACAATTCCACGTTTATATTATTGGGGCCTGTAACTGTGATCATCTTTTTATGTGAAATACCGGGTACCTTACCTAGCATTAGAGCAAATGATGAAACTGGAACCGCAGAAAAATTCCAAGCCTTAATGGGTATGTGCTGGCTTCCAATAAGATGAATTAAATTGAAAACGATCTCAATGTGTGTTTTTAAATCTTTAAAATATTTTTCTGACACAGTTGTCTCAGTGCAAGTCACTGTCAGATTTTTCTTTTTTTTTTAAAAATAAGTATTGCTAATTTACTTACAGTCTCAATATATGTATTCTGTTTATTTCATATGGTTGAACTTCCAGCCAGCTTAAGTTGAGCCGTACATTCTAAGATTCTTTATATATTCCGTGGTTCAAGTTTTTTGGACTTGATACTGAGGGTTTGGGGGTTTGTAATTTCTGAACTATAAAACTGATAACCCTCAAATATTTCTAGGAAGATCTATGAAGTACCATCTTTCTAACAAAAAAATAATGAATGAAATCGGACAATGGGTTAATGAACTACAACCAAATACACATTTTGACTTTGAACGTCTCTCTTAAAGGAACCCAGCTGAATTTCGGATTAAAAAGTATCCTATGTCCTACCTCGGAGTATGAACTATAATCATGTCAAGTTTCATCTAAATCCATCCAGCGGATTAGCCGTGATGCGCGGTCGTGAAACAGACAGACAGACAGACAGACAGACAGACAGACAGACAGACAGACAAAAATGAAACAAATTACAGTTTTGGCTTCAGTATCGACTAAATAGTGTCCTCCAACAAAAATTTTCAAAATATTTCCAATGTACAGAATTCGACCCTTTACAGTTTTATTATAAGTATAGATAGAAAAAATGAATCATCATGTCAATCGGTCGCTCCGTTTCGTAATGAAAGTAGACACAAATAAAAAGGCAACAGACACACTTTCGCATTTTAATAGTTATTAGTACTCGTAGATATCTATCATGTTTTAACAAGTTTTTGTTAAATAACCCGAATTGTGCATTCCTGTAGCAGTCGGATGATTCATTGAATACTTGTTCGGACTTGTTGAGTACGATTGAGCGTCGAATGAGATTAACGAGTTTATGCATGTTTGTTTTATTCCGGTCGGTGCGTGCTGCTTAAGCATTTCTATATAAACAACTAGTAGGGCGCGTGGGAGCGCGGGCCACATGTGGCCCGCGGGCTGTCTTCTCACCTATTTAAGAATCGCCGTCATCTCCATCGCCAATTGGAATCCGATTGGCAATGGGCTAAAAGAATTACCTCGGAGCACGGTTATGGATTTAAAGATAGTTAAGGGCAGTTCGAACAAAAAAATACGCTGAACCTCATCGGATGAGGTTCAGCGTATTTTTTTGTTCGAACTGCCCTTAACTATCTTTAAAACCATGACAGTGCTCCTCAATCACCATCCAAATCCTAGATCATTGTCTTTTCTCATAGTATGTACATTTTCCATGGAAAGATAAATTCCACCACAGTGAATTATTTTCCATGCATCCCGTAGAACTTGAGATCTTGATCACCTCTTGCTAAGAAACCACGCTCTTATCTTTTATACTTTCCGAGATAGAACAACACGAAATTTGTGTGGCGGCCATCTTGAATCCGCCATTTTGTTTTTTTTTCAGCTCACTGCCAATTGCCTGAAGTTCCGAGTATTTTTTGTTTCAGCAGTCCCCACCTAACTATAATACCTTGCCCATGCTCCTTGACTGTCTTTAAAATCCTCAATCATCACCTCATTACATATATTACTCTGGCAGTTCTCTAAAAAAACGGCATCAAAATCTTGCATAGTTACCAACTTTTAGTCTCTTCAAGACTCCCCATACATTTTCTATGGAAAAATAAATTCCGCCATTTTGAATTTTTTTTTCTATCCATCGAATAGACCTTCGAGTCCTGATTAACTCTTGTCAAGAAACCGTTCTTCCATCTCTTATACTTTCCGAGATATCGACGAAATTCGAATGGCGGCCATTTTGAATCCGCCATTTTGAATTTTTTTTCAGCTCACTGCCAATTGGATGACGTTTCAAATGACATTTGGTCGAGCACCCCCCACCTATCTCCAATACCCTTGGCTGTGCTCTTCCTCCGTCTTCGATATCCTCAATCATCAGCTCTCTCCGTATTTTTCCTCCGAATGAATTTTTCCCCTCTATACGACACCATCCGTGAAAAAAAAATTTTTCATACAAAATTGTTCAGGAGAGGTGATCAATCAGTGAGTCAGTGAATCAGCACGAGTAGCTATATATCTATACTAGTAGGGCGCGTGGGGGCGCGGGCCACATGTGGCCCGCGTGCTGTCTTCCCGCCCTTATAAAATCCTTTCAAAATTCGCCATGCATTTTCTATGGATTTTTTTTTCGGCCATATTGGATTTTTTTTTCTAGCCATCAAATAGACCTTTTTGTCCTGATCAACTCTTGTCAAGAAACCGTTCTTCCATCTTTTATACTTTCCGAGATATCGAAGAAATTCGAAAGGCGGCCATTTTGAATCCGCCATTTTGAATTTTTTTACAGCTCACTGCCAATTGCATGACGTTTCGAATGACATTTGGTCGAGCACCCCCCACCTATCTCCAATACCCTTGGCTGTGCTCTTCATCCGTCTTCGATATCCTCAATCATCAGCTCTGTCCATATTTTTGTTCTTAATGAATTTTTCCCTTCTATACGGAATGGTCATTGAAAAAAAAAATTTTCATACAAAATTGTTCAGGAGAGGTGATCAATCAGTCAGTGGCCAATCAGCACAAGCAGCTATATATATATTAACTAGTAGGGCGCGTGTGTGCGCGGGCCACATGTGGCCCGCGTGCAGTCTTCCCGCCCATAAAGGTATCGCCGTCATCTCCATCGCCCATTGCAATCCGATTGGCAGTGAGCTGAAAAAAATACCAATCGTACAAAAAATACGCTGAACCTCATCCGATGAGGTTCAGCGTATTTTTTTGTTCGAACTGACCTTAACTATCTTTAAAACCATGACCGTGCTCCTCAATCATCATCCAAATCCTAGATCATTGTCTATTTTCATAGTATGTACATTTTCCATGGAAAAATCCTCCTGATCACCTCTTGCTAAGAAACCTCTCTCTCTTATCTTTTATACTTTCCGAGATAGAACAACACGAAATTTGTATGGCGGCCATCTTGAATCCGCCATTTTGTTTTTTTTTTCAGCTCACTGCCAATTGCGTGAAGTTCCGAGTATTTTTTGTTTTAGCAGTCCCCACCTAACTATAATACCTTGCCCATGCTCCTTGACTGTCTTTAAAATCCTCAATCATCACCTCATTCCATATTTTTCTCTGGTAGTCTTCCAAAAACCCGCATCAAAGCACTTCATGTTGTACAAATTGTGATCTCTTGAATATTCCCCATACATTTTCTATGGAAAAATAAATTCCGCCATTTTGATTTTTTTTTCTTGCCATCAAATAGACCTTTTTGTCCTGATCAACTCTTGTCAAGAAACCGTTCTTCCATCTTTTATACTTTCCGAGAAATCGACGAAATTCGTATGGCGGCCATTTTGAATCCGCCATTTTGAATTTTTTTTCAGCTAACTGCCAATTGGACGACATTTCAAATGACATTTGGTCGAGCACCCCCCACCTATCTTCAATACCCTTGGCTGTGCTCTTCACCCGTCTCCGAAATCCTCAATCATCAGCTCTCTCCATATTTTTGTTCTTAATGATTTTTTCCTTTCTATACGACATGATCCTTGAAAAAAAAATTTTTCATACAAAATTGTTCAGGAGAGGTGATCAATCAGTCAGTGGCCAATCAGCACAAGCAGCTATATATATATTAACTAGTAGGGTGCGTGGTGGCGCGGGCCACATGTGGCCCGCGTGCCGTCTTTCCCCCTATTTGCCGTCCAACTTTCAGCCTCTTCAACATCCGCCATACATTTTCTATGGTAAAAAAAATTCCGCCATATTGGATTTTTTTTTCTATTCATCACGTAGACCTTTGAGTCCTGATTAACTCTTGTCAAGAAACCGTTCTTCCATCTTTTATACTTTCCGAGATATCGACGAAATTCGAATGGCGGCCATTTTGAATCCGCCATTTTGAATTTTTTTTCAGCTAACTGTCAATTGTTTGACATTTGGAGTGACATTTGGTCGAGCACTCCCCACCTATCTGCAATACCCTTGGCTGTGCTCTTCACTTGTCTCCGAAATCCTCAATCATCAGCTCTCTCCGTATTTTTCCTCCGAATGAATTTTTCCCTTTTATACGAAATGGTTATTGAAAAAAAAATTTTTCATACTAAATTGTTCAGGAGAGGTGATCAATCAGTCAGTGAGTGAATCAGCACAAGCAGCTATATATATATTAACTAGTAGGTTGCGTGGGGGCGCGGGCCACATGTGGCCCGCGTGCCGTCTTCCCCCTATTTGCCTTCCAACTTTTAGTCTCTTCAATATCCGCCATACAATTTCTATGGTAAAAAAAAATCCGCCATATTGGATTTTTTTTTCTATCCATCGAATAGACCTTTGGGTCCTGATCAACTCTTGTCAAGAAACCGTTCTTCCATCTTTTATACTTTCCGAGATATCGGCGAAATTCGAATGGCGGCCATCTTGAATCCGCCATTTTGAATTTTTTTTCAGCTCACTGGCAATTGGATGACATTTCGAATGACATTTGGTCGAGCACCCCCCACCTATCTTCGATACCCTCGCCGTGCTCTTCACCCGTCTTCGAAATCCTCAATCATCAGCTCTCTCCATATTTTTGTTCTTAATGAATTTTTCCCTTCTATACGGAATGGTCATTGAAAAAAAAATGTTTCATACAAAATTGTTCAGGAGAGGTGATCAATCAGTGGCCAATCAGCACGAGTAGCTATATATATAGTAATAAACAATGTAATATTTATTTTATTTTCATTTGTGGTCTCGCGCGTAATAGATGAGCACTACTTACACCTCCTCTACACTACTCGCGAAGTTGAACGTATTTCTCATTGCAAAACAATGTCGGAAGTAAAAAAGAAGAGACGGCAATACTGTGCGGAATATATTAAATTCGGATTTATTGAAAATCCCACAAACCCATCGTCGCCTTTGTGTCTTCTATGTCTAAAAACATTTTCGAATGAAGCAATGAAGCCTTCAAGGCTGCAAGATCATTTGAATAAAATGCATCCAGATAAGAAAGACAAGAATGTAGCATATTTTCAAGACCTAGAGAAGAAGCATAATACACAGCCAAGTGTAGCAAAACTATTTTCGGCGGCTGCTAAGCAAGATGACGACGGACTTCGAGCTTCGTACAATATCTCTTTGTTAATTGCTCAAAAAGGCAAACCACATAACATCGGAGAAGAGTTAATATTGCCAGCAATAAATGAAGTAATAACTACTGTGCTTCATAAACCGGCCGCAGATATTATCCGAAAAATTCCTTTGAGTAATAATTCTGTGCAAAGACGAATTGATGAAATGGCTGAAAACATTGAAGAATCATTGTGCGATCACCTGAGGACAAGTCAATTCTCAATTCAGCTCGATGAGTCCACTTTACCAACTAATGAAGCATTGTTGTTGTCTTACGTGAGGTTTATTAAAGATGAGAAAATATGTGAAGAACTATTATTTGCTAGAAATTTAGAGACCGATACAAAAGGTGAAACCATATTCAATACATTGGAAAAGTTTTGCGATGAGAAAGAGATTCCTTTGAAAAATATTATTTCAGTTGCTACGGATGGCGCTCCGGCTATGACAGGGTGCCATAAAGGCTTCATAGCGTACTTAAAAAATAAAATTCCAGATGTCCTTGGTGTACATTGCGTTATTCATAGACAACATTTAGTTGCTAGAAACTTAAGTGAAAAACTATTTCAATCACTGCAATATGTCATCAAAGCAGTCAATAAAATCCGCAACAGCTCTTTGAATGATAGATTATTTCATCAGCTTTGTGTTACTAATGACGAGGATTTCAACCGTTTGTTGTATCATACTGAAGTTCGTTGGCTATCAAGAGGCAATTGTCTGACTCGATTTTACAACCTGTTTGACTCTGTTATAGAGTTCTTGGAAACTAAAGATACAGAATTGCACGACAAGCTCATAACATCAAAAAATGATATAGCTTACATGACAGACCTGTATAAATTATTCAACGACATGAATCTCCAAATGCAAGGCGATAAACTAAATTGAATTAAAACAAAAAACGTCGTTGCTGCTTTCGCAGCCAAACTGCTTCTACACAAAAAGAATCTGGGCAGACGTGAGTTTCACAATTTTCCAAATTTATCAGTATCATGCAGTAACGACGAATTGTTTGCCTACTGCCAACATTTGGAAAACCTCCACATTGACTTCACCGAACGATACCAGGACATTTTGAACTTGGAAATACCAGACTGGGTGTTGGATCCGTTTTCAAATGTCAACACAGCAATGTCACCTCAGCTGGAAGAAGAACTTATAGAATTGACAACAAACGAGGAAATAAAAATCAAGTTCAAAAATGGTTACCAAGAATTTTGGCTACAAAAACCGATCCCGCAATTGTACCCTGGATTGTGGTCAATCGTTCAACGATTCTTGATAGCATTCCCATCGTCATATTTGTGTGAACGTGGATTTAGTGCTGTGACAACATTGCTTACTAAAAAGCGAAATCGTTTGCTTGTTACCGAACGTGGCGACTTGCGACTGTTCTTGAGTAAATTGGAACCTGATATCAACAAACTTATTAAACAGTATCAGATTCATCCTTCACATTAGTTTTTATATAAGGATTGAATATTTTAGTTATATTTTTAATAAAAGATACTCTGTTTTAATACTATAAAGTTGCGTTTCAATAATCATTCTTATTGGCAGGTGGAGCCCGTAAGAGTTAACTTGAGACCTTAAGCGCCGTTGTATGTTACCTACTGCGCTCAGGTTTCAAGTTGCGGGTTATAGTAAAAGTTTCGTTTAGAATTCTCCGTTAATATACATATATAGGTCACAATAATTAATTAATTCAATTTGAAGTTATAGTGGTTTTTAAATAGGTGAAAAAATGGGGGCGCTAAAAAAACATTTATTCTCAAAGTGGGCAGTAGACAAAATAAGTTTGGGAACCACTGGCTTAGAGGTTCAATGCACCCGTCGTATCGATTAAATGCCGTTTAAATTTTCTAAGGTTATGAAAGTAATATTGAGGATATAGCAGTATCATTTTCATTCTTATACTATGCTAATTATATAAAAAATTTCACTTTAGGATATTAGTCCGAGAATCGACTACTTGCTCTACATTTGTGTCATAAAACTATATTTATTATTGAATGCAAGCAGGCGGTATTTTGCGGAAATCCATAATTAGTTATGCTATAATCCGCTTCTTGAAAAGATTATGTATGGTAGAATACGCAGGAACACTACCCACATGAAACACCACACACATTTTCGAACACTTTCTTCGACGCACGTTAATTCTTCCCGGCACCAGGACATTCTCAGGAGATGTTACTTCACAATGCGGAATCGTAGAGAATAATACTGCAGAAGTCTGCGTACAACATTATTAATTAATTTAGGAACGATAAGTGGGAAACTGACACCGTAATCTTTCATAACTCGAACTTTAGAAAGGTCAAACTTTAGAGTTCTAATTATTATTATAAGTTGTCTCTAAATGTCATTATCTGTTCGCTTCATAAATTAATAAGTATCACAGAACCTAACACAACAAAAGCCTTATTTTGAGTTACAGACAAGAAGTCATTTTTCATCGTCATCACCATTGTAATTTTAAATATTGGTGAGAATGTTTTTTACTCTTTCACGCTACAACTACTGAACCGATTTTTCTGTTTGCAATGAAAATAACAGATCTGGTTATTTTATTAAGACAAATCTACAATTCATCAAAAAAAACCACGATTATAATCATACTAGGTTACATGTCATGTAATTCCTCGTTAGGTGCCGTGGGAATTTATAAAATATCAGTACTTAAGAATTAAGGTTTTTAAGCCCAGTAAAAACTATTATTTACCGGGAAACTATTGATATTCCGGGATAAAAAATACCTTAAGTTACTCTACAAATCCATGATATAATTTTTCTCATTTCTATTTTTCATTTCTAGTTCCAATTTTTCTCAATCAATCAATCAATCAATTAATTATTCGTAATTTTTTTTTTTACTATATTTCCCGAAACGGCTCGAACGATTGTTATGATTTTTTTTTTGTGCATGTTCGGTAGGTCTGAGAGTAGGTCGTAAGCTATTTTTTATATCTTTAATGGCAAAACAACGTTTGCTATCACCAGTTTTGCTAACTGACCAGCTATAAAGTATAATGTGAAGAAGTTAATAAACATACACATAAATACACGTATAAACTTTTGGCTTGCATCTCATCTCTACCCTTTTTTTATGTCCAACAGCTGGGCACGGGTCTCCTCTCAGACTGAGAGTCTTTGGCCATAGCTCACAACGCTCGCCAATTGCGGGTTGGCGGGCTTCACACACCTTCGAGAACATTTTTGTGGACTCTCATGAGTCTCAGGCATGCAGGTTTCCTCACGACGTTTTCCTTCACCGTTATGCAAGTGATATTTAGTTTTCTAAAAAGGCACTTAACTCGGAAAAGTCAGAGGTGCCCAGGGTTCGAACCCGCGACCTCCGTATCAGAACCACTGAGCTATGAGTATCACTGCTTGCTTTGGCTTGCATCTATCATTGCACAATCAAAAAAAATTCCTTACAATCTTGCTAGTAGTTATTGAAACCCGATCACCGATCTACTGCAAGATAGGTATTGGAAACGCGCAGAAGAATGTGCGGGTATATAAATATACTCGTACGCCACCGGGGCTCCAACGTGACCGCTGTTGTCCGCAGTCGCCTTGCTCGTGGCTTGTAGTTTACTTTCCCATTTTATTGGACCATTTTATTGGAAACCCTTTGTTTGCGTTCAATATTTTGCGCACGTTTTTCACCACGCAACGATTCGCGTGTAAACAACAATTTATAGTTTTAAAGGGCATAAAGGTAGTTGCCTAACCACCATCCGTCCGTCCGTCTGTCTGACTGTCCTATCATAATTACACGACTGATCAAAAAATGAGTGTTTTATGGTTCTTGAATGCATGTTTGTACGTATGTGAGTTTCAACATTCCACCATAACTTCTGAACGACTGAAGAGATTTGGACATAATTATGGGGTATCGTTAGAATCCTTACATCTCTCATTATAAGCTATATTTTTTGGAAGAACTCGTTTGAACCCAGGACAGTCGTATTTTTTAATTATTTACTTTTTTGAATATAGAATTCGTTACTTATTCATGCCAGAACTACTGAAACAATTTTCTTCTTTTCTTAATGCATGTCCCTTGCCATCATTACAGATGATGGAACATCACTACCATCCGTCAGTCTGTCTGACCGTCCCCTATCATGTTTGAATATTGGATAGATGTTCGTTTCTCAATCACGCCAGAACAACTGAACTAATATTCTTCTTATAGTACCTATAGTGCCTTTTCCTTACCATCATGACGGACGGTGGCGTCACTACCATCCGTCTGTCTGTCTGACAGTCTTAACTCCTATCATAGAATAGAATAGAATAGAATAGCCTTTATTGACAATCAAATATTTACAATTTTACTTATATCTAAGTATGTGTTAGTTCTCTTTTTTATATTTATAGTTTATTAAACGTTAGAATATTTACGCTTCATAAGTTATTATTAGGACACCAGTATCTTATTGTCTTGCTTTTCAGCAAAGGCCTCCCCAGATTCCTCCACAGACCTCGATCGTGGGTTTTTCTCCTCCATAAAGTTCCTGCTGTGTTCCAACTCCTATCATAAGTTTGAATATTATATCTTAAGTTTGAATACCTCTTTCACGTCTTTAATATTTAATTAATCGCTACATAACCAACAAAATTGTTTTATTGACTAATCTTGACTATATTAGCAATCTATAGCTTCAAGTAGATACCAAACTTCCTTGAAAGTAGGCAGACAGTGCGTAAACGGTAACGGTTACATTTCGTATCCCGGGGTAATCCATGATTTTGAATGGTTGTGGAAAACCGACAGGCACAAAAAAACCTGTTATTATACATATTTTATGGCATGTATATGCAGGAGTTAATGCGTATGCCTTTTAAGTACCTAGACATGAAAGCAGCGACTTCATTAGCACTATAAACTCGCACCACTCAGTTTAGCGATGAGTGCAGGGTAAGAGCAGCATTAATTAAGCTTTGTATCGCGCCCATAACACTCATGTAGGGCTAGGTCGTGTCACAACCTTAGAAGCTTTTAAATTTTAGTACCAACCCGGCATTGAGTTCACACGACACAAATACAAGAACGTGCTTCATGAGACTCTTTGGAGATTTATGATCCAGAAATTGCATAATACTGCACAATACTCTCTAATAGCAACCGGGTCTGTAAAAACTTAAAAATAAAAGTGTAGGTATCATCACGTACTATGTAGATAATATGTTTAGTGTAATTAGTTTTTAGAGTTCCGTACCCAAAAACGGGACTCTATTACTAAGATTTCGCCGTCCGTCCGTCCATCTGTCACCAGGCTGTATCTCTTGAACGGTGATAAATGATTGAAATTTTCACCGATGATGTATTTCTATTGCTGCTATAAAAACAAATACTAAAAATAGAATAAAATAAATATTTAAGGGGGCTCCCATACAATACCACTTTATTCGGCACCAATAATGATTGCGCATGTGATATGTTACCTCCATCTCAAGTCCTACGTAGGTACATCCATAAAGATTAAAGAGTTTACTTTTATTGTGTGGATCATACTATTTTTTCTAATCCTCTAGATTGTTCAACAGTAAAACTGGTATTTCTGAACTTCAACAATATTGTTTAATCTCAATTTACTTTTTTACTAAACTTTTTCTCAGATCATCAGAATGAAATATGCCATCGTTTATAGAGCTTTAAACGTATACCTACGCGATGAATATCGTAAACATCAAAGGAAAAAATTGTTCTACTCATCGAGGGTCATTTGAATTTTCATTGTATAAGCCTTTGCCGGCCGCATCAGCTCTAAAGGGCATGACCTCGGGCTCCAGTATTTGTGTCAAGGATGTGCTTTAAATAGAAATTTCGCATTTGCTATCAAGTTGTTTCACCTTCGAAGCAATTGAAGTGGACTCGTGTGCCAAGCACTGTTGCCAGCATTTTAATCGAATACTGTTAGTTTTAATACACTTCAAAAATTAGATAAGTGCGAGTCCCGGTAACCCGAACGAGTACGAGGGTTACGTACAAAGTACATTTACATAAATATCTCTCATCTCATCTCAACCTCTTTTTATGTCCCACTGCTGGGCACGGGTCTCCTCTCAGACTAAAGATGGGTTTTGGCCATTGCCCAGCACGCTGGCCAAGTGCGGGTTGGCGGGCTTCACGCACCTTCGAGAACATTTTTGTGAACTCTCAGGCATGCAGGTTTCCTCACGGTGTTTGCCTTCACCGCTAAACAAGTGATATTTAGTTTCCTAAAAACGCACTTAACTCGGAAAAGTCCGAGGTGCCCAGGATTCGAACCCGCGACCTCTTTTTGTGAGGCATAGAGGTCAGAACCACTGAGCTATCACTGCTTTTCAAATTTTTACATAAATGATACATAATTTTTTTTACATAATAAATTTAAATAAAGATTATTTTTTTATTTTGAATACAAATGTACCGTATCCTATAGTTTTAAATGTTTCTGTCCGTTTTTAATAGAGATAAAACGATTTTTCTCATACAAAGTTTTAGATCAACGAAAAGTAACTTGTACTCTATGATACCCTTGAGAGTGTCGAAATGTACGTTTATGCCGTATGTATTTACGGTAACTTAGAATGTTGATTATTTCACAGCTTTAAAGGAGTGTAAACCTGATTAGGTACCTACCGTGCGATTTTAATTTCTACTCGACACCTCCACGCGCTTTCGACATTAACCCATATTCTTAGTCGTTTCCTTCAACATCCCTCCACTCAAACTCAATCGAGGAAGCCTCAAAACTGTCAAAAGTGTCAACCTCGAAATCGGTATTCTTAGTTGGCCCTCAAATCTGTTTTGTCCTCCACTCGAGTGAGGTAAACTCTGTCAAGTCAAGTCGAGTGGAGGTGTGCCGTCACACGTGACGTCATTGTTTCGAGGTAATTTTATTGTTATAATGTTGGCCACTACAAATTAATGTCACATTAACTGCCAAAACTTGTTGTTTACATAAATTCTACGCGTCGTTTTGTCTCATTATTTCTAATGTTACGCATTTATTAGGAAATATTAGAGCCCAAATAATTCAAGAAAAGTTCTCGCTAAGGGAGGAGTCTTATAAAAGAGCTCAAGAACGCGAAGAAGAATAACGTAAATATTAAAAGTAGCCAAGAGGGAGTCGCTGGTGAAAGAAGCTGAGGAAAGTTATGAAAAAGCTTGCCTAGAAAGGGAAGCTGCTTAATTAATTTTAGAGAATATAAAAAATAAAATATGATTGTTCCATTCAAAAATGTTTTTATTACGCTGAGCTTAGTTTATGCTAATTTTATTTTTACTAGATTGATACAAAATAGATAGCAAAATTAGCAGTACTAAAATAGCCACCAGATTACACCCGCTCAAGTCAAGATTTGATCTCTTTGTCCGTTGCGCATGAAGTCACTCCAGAATCCGAAGAGGCCTCCCAGGTCGCACAGGATATCTTGAAGTGTAGCTGAGGAGCCCAAGTAGGTCTCGTGTTAATCCGATACTTCAGTGCACCGTAGTAGTACGCGTGCTGGTGTTTCGTCTTCCTTCATGCAGGTTTTGCACAGAGGGCTGATAAAATTTTATATGGTTTATCCATTACGTGTTCCTTCCTTGTTTTATCACAGATCCATATGTAAGGGCTTTTTTATTTCATGTAGTATTTTGGTGTGGCCTGTGTGAGTTTCTTTCCACAGTCCGCATGTTCTCAGCCTGAGTGCTGTGAGTCCACTTAACTATGTAAAACTCCATCTTAATTGCATTCATCTCTGCAATCGAAGGAAAGTTTATATATTGTGGCGTTATCATAGCCAATTGTTTGGAAAACTTTGCCAGTTTTTTTAGAAACCATGCCCTCTCCGTCCGTGCCGTCGTCTCCAAAGTCAGTCTATGAAAAAAAATAGTTTATTTATTACCAAAAGAGAATCATTGTGAAAGAATACTTAAGAAACGTCAGTTGAGTATGCTATAGATTTATAGAAATCATCACATAATGATAGGTACCTACATAATACCCGCTCACAGAAGATTTGCCGATGACTTTCCTTCCCACTTCATCATACGACCGCCACCCGCGTCCGTTATCAGACGATTGCGGGTGACGGTGGTATGCAATGTGAGGGGAAGTCATCGGCAAAGCTTCTGCCAACGGGTTATATTTATCTACGTAGGTACATAGATAGGCAAGTAAGTAATAGAATTTTACCTGGAACATCCCTGAAGCGTAAAACTTGAGGGCTACAAATAATTGCATCATCGGCGGCACAGAAATTCCTCTATTTGTATCACATACATAATTAATCATCATATACATAATTAATAAACTGCTCGAAATACATTTTATTCGCACTTTATTCGTTAAAAAATCTATTAAATACGGGTTTGGCAGCTGTAAGGTTAATGGCGACGTACCTTACGTTTGACAGTTCATTCCTCAATTCTCTCTCGACTCGAATGAGTGAATACTCAAGTGGAGGAGGTTTTTTTACATTTAAGAATACAAATATTGCTCAAGGGAGGTTGAGTGGAGGTGAGGTGAGTTGAAGGAAACGACTGAGAATATGGGTGTTACAGGGTCGTAACAGAGAGACAGGCAGACAACAAAGTAATTCCTTATATATCCATATAACAAAGTAAATCCTTAGTTAGATATATTATGTATAGCCAACGAATATATAATATTACTAACGGTACAACTCACTAGTTTGAAATTATTAGACAGAGGAATAATAAACCAATAATAATAATCAAAATATTATTTTTATATCTAAGATACTTACAAACTTTTTCCTACATCACAAAACACAGGTATGTGTGCATGTGTGTAAAAGAATAACAAATTCATTCCCGCAACTTCTCAAGCGATTTGGCTGAATATAGAATATAGGTACCTACTCTGAATTAACATAATATAACCACCGAATATATAATATTACTAAATAACGGAAAACCCCAAGCTTTCAAGGAGTGAAACCCAAGCCTTCTCTTACGCAAGCTCCAGTCAAAAGCCAATAATATTATAATAATAGTAAGTACGAGCTATATAACATTGTGGCCAACATCTACGTCCATACAGTTACGTATCGTATATTTCCTGTGACCTTTCGATTTATAAATAGAGAAGCGACCTCAGGCTATACACTGTACTTCATATAATAATATTGTTGCAGCCTCGCTGTTTCAGGTGAGGCAGAGGTGAGGTACATGAGGGGTGATCCAGTTTTGAATGGAGGAGCGGAGAGCCGAAATGACGTCGTGGGGGCGTATCCGTGACGTCAGCGCGGAAACTAGGCCGAGCGGTCAAAGACCTCGGCTGCGCTGCAGTCTTAGCGCAAGGGTGGCCCTGAGCCTCAGTAAATAGGCCTAACTCGGAAAAATTTATTAAAATTTATATGTGAAAATATTATCATAGTATTTTTCCTTATAGATACGCGGGGGTCAAGATGATACTTGCTTCAAACGAACACGATATCGCTTTCGAAAAATATATGGTAATGGCATAATTTTCGTTAAATTAATAAAACTGAAATCGGTGAATGAGAAGAGTTTACTTCCAAATTATTATTTAAATTTCGAAGTGATATCGATATTCAACCGTTAAAATTTTTAGACATGATACCTACATAACATACGTTCCTTAATGATAAATTAACAAAATCATTTTCGCCTTTATTTTATCATAAATATTAATATTATATCCTATATAGAATGATTCCTAGAAAAGCTAAAAGCCTAATACCCCATCAACGTTGCATGCAATCCAAGTATTTCACTTCAGTTTTTTATAATCATAATCAACATTTATTTGCATAAACATAGTACATAGTTACAAGTTCCATGTTTAGTCAACAAATATAGTGACATGCAAATATTCATATAGTAGGTTAAAACTTAAACATTTGAAAAATGAAAATTAAAATACATTTACAAAACTATCATACAAAAAATAATAAAGTTTATTTCGCGAGTTCTCGGTGCAGATCTGCTTTCCGAACTTGATGAGAGTTTTGATGTTTCATGAGAGCCTGTAAATCGGGCCTATGTGAAAAATATAGATTTTAATTTTAATGAACAATGAATTGGATTATACAACGTGTTGATTACTTACCCCAATTAGCCGAAAGCCTAAAGTAGAGAACGATGTATAGATGCATAAAAAAATGATCACAAATCACAATAAATGTAGCTCACTTTCTTAGGGAACTATAGGGAGTTCATAAATTTTAAATGGCTTCCCTAAAAACAGTTGGTTTAATATCAATGAACTGAGAATAATGAAAATGATAATAAGAGGTTTGTCGATATCATAGTTAGGGTTGCTAAATTTTATTTATCTAAATGAAATAATATTTTTTGTATTGAAAATAAAATAATTGGGACTTCTTATCACGTTAATGTGTGGCGGGCACACTATACCCGAATTAACCCACACCTTGTATACTGAACTGGTATTTTCCTAAAATATATATAACTTAATCAGAAATGCCAAAAAGTGAGATATATCGTTCATTGCTGCCTGGAAAGCGGCTTATTTCATTGAGCGTGCGAACTAGGTCAACGCTTGGTGCAAACCCGGGGCCGATCAATGCGCCTGCGTCAGCTGCCTTCAAGTATACCGTATGCCCTCCACAGATAAAAATAGCTACTCTAAATATAGCACCCGACCGCACTGTCTATCCTTGTGAAAATTTCAAAACCTGGAGCTTCTGTACCAAAAATTCGCCGTTAAACAGTAATTTTCATAATTTCTGCGTATAGGTATGTTACCAGAAGATTGCAAACACCGATAGATTCTACGATAGATAGATTCACCGATATATTAAGATCTATCTCGCGAGATTGTACGTTATCAGTCGAAAGATACGAGTAGTTAACCTATAACATTGTTACATAACACACTTTAGTTAGTCCTGACTTACATCTACGCCAATGCAGGGATAGGGTGATCGTTAAAAGATTTCAATGTTTTCTATGACCCGGGGTTAGACTTAGAAACCCTGGTATCTACGACGAACTTCGAATTCGGAGCTATTTAATAAAATAATAATACAGTGTGCTTTGACAATGTAGGAAAACATCGTGAGACACTTGCTTGTTTTCCTTAAAAATTATCCCAAAGACCTTAACTAACCGCTCTCGTACAGCGTATACCTACTTATTGGCCAAACCACTTCTGATTTTAAAGCGATACTCATGCTTAGCAGCCAGTGACGAATTTGTGCGATGTGTTGCGAACTACTCGTATGTCTGGTGAACTACGTCATTATGTGCCACCAAAGACTTCTATGTACTATAGAAGTCTTTATGTGCCACCGAACGCAAAGACATGTCGACAATAATACTATTATTATTGGTACTTAAATGTCAAGAGATCGACATTTACCGATAACTTAGTCCATCGCAGTCGGAAGCTGTGAGAAGTATCTTCACGGTAATGTTCGTGAAAAACGAGGTGTAAACGTTCGATGACGGATGGGCTATATTGTAGGGCTTTCACATACTAAAAGCTGTCTGTTTCCACGCCGGGATAAGTAGTTCCACCCTTCTGAGAGTTGCGTCCCAAACATGGCAACCTTCTCGGCTTGTTGGTGAACTTCTGATCGACGAAGCTACTTACGTCTGTCACTGACGAGGTTGGTGCTAGCAGAGTCTGTCTGCATTTGTACCCTTTAAAAACTTCGAGTAAGTATAAAGTACCCATTGATTAAAAATCTTATACGTCCATGCATAAACTGTATAAACCCCTATAGAATCTCCCTATATTATTTTGGATGGTCTTCACTAGTATCTCATCCTTATCCTTTACACATGTTTAAAAATATGCTCATCAATCATTCAAACAAAACATAAAAGCGTTAAGTATCCTGCATTAAGACCACCGACCCTCACAAAAAGATCTAGTAATAACCTCATAAAACGATATTTGAGTATAAAGGACTCAGGTTAATAAACTGTATAGAACCTATTTAAGCTCCTAAGAATAGCATGTCATCAACCACGTCATCAATTACAGTAAGTAAGTCTAATAGCATATTATCCGGTATAGAAACTACGATGAAGAGCTCTTTGCGTATAATATCACTCTCATAAGAGCGAAATAAAACAATAATTTATCACGCTGAAAAAAAAACAGTAAAGTGCGAGCCGGGCTCGTGGACTCAGGTACACCGTACTCTCAAGACCAATCGCCAAATTCAAAAACGAACAATAAAATCACGATTGGGAGCCCCTTAAATATTAACTTTATTCTGGTTTTGCGTACCCATTCGTCATTATAGCGACAACAGAAAAACATCATCTGTGCACATTTCAACTATCTACTAACTATACTTAACGGTTTATGAGGTACAGACGGTAGGAGGTGACAGACGGACAGAGTGACCGACAGACGGATAGCGGAGTCTGTTGTGGAATGTTACCCTTTGGGAACGTAACCCTAAAAAGAGATATTCTTAAAATAAGTACAAACTACTCCCTACTTAGTCAGTTGTGATTGCTTTCAAGGAATCTAATTTACGCATCAAAGCTTCCCCAAGTACATTTAGGTTATTGACATCAAGAATATGACCGCAAAGTGCTTCCAAACAGAAAATTATAGCTGAATATACGAGTATATTTAGAATCGGCTAATGCGGGCATGTATTTGTTTAATTTCATTGGGGATATAGGTATTTATCCGTGGTATTTATCAGTAAACACGTGTGTACAATGCGAGTTATATTTAGCCTACGAGAACAATTCTTCTTTCTAAAAATGTCACAGCACACTACGCCAGCCAAGAACGGGTTGGCATGCACACCTTTGAAACTATGTTGTAGAACTTTCAGCCACGCAGGTTTGCTTGCGCTAATTTTCTTGATTCAAACGCACATGGTTCCGAAAAGTCAAAAACCTGCTTGCTATTTATGCAAAAATACTTTTAGCATTTATGAATCTGGCACTCGGGCATTGATTGGTGAATGCTTAGGTACATCGGTCGAGCCGCGTAACCATAAGGCACTAACTAATTAAAATGTTTGCCTCGGGAGTGTATAGCCAAGGCTCCGAAAGCTGGTGATGGTTGTGTTGCTATGGCCAACGGCGGTGTTCGGGCGATGGCAAATTTCATGTACGAGAATCGCCATTCTGGGATCAGAATCACCGAACCTTCTCAATAATGACCACTGCTTCTTTCTTCCATATATACCTGATCAAAGGCTTCTTCACGAGCCTTCTTGACTACATATTCTTCTTTTATCCATTGTTGGACGTAGGCCTTCTCATAAACACGCCATTTCTTGCTTTGTTGGGCTACTCACGTCCACGATTTCCCCACAAGTTTGGCAATGTCGTCAGACCAACTATTTGGTTGCCTACCGAAGTTTCTGTGATCGGTGCGTGGTCTCTGTTCAATTAGAAGACAGGTCAATCGGTCATCTGCAGTCCTACCTTCACTATAATACCTGTAAGTGTTCGCCTAGCTGCAGTGCAGCAGTTAGCACTCTAAAAATGAAGCTGTATTTAAAACTAGTCCAAATACATTATAAGTCAATGCAGCTTCATTGTCGCAATGCATACGTATACGTCTGCCACACGTCCCAAATGTAGGTCCATAGCATTAAGTAAATAATGCATGACGAAACGTACTCCTATACAAGGTAAAAATTTAATTAGATAGGTACATCGTATAATTAAAAGTGAGTAGTTCCCATCTGTCCTCTCGTCTTGTCCCCGACTGGGTACAGATAGGAATAGTTATTTGTTATGCAAGGGCGCAAAGTGGATTTTTGGGCCGAGTGTCAAATTTGAATGCTGAGCGGCGAAGGATTCTAGGGTTGAACCCTGAGCGCAGCGAGGGGTTCAAAGAATAGAATCCTGAGCATAGCGAGGCATTCAAAGACACGAGACCCAAAAAAATTTGCGCCCGTCCATAACACAAAATTTTTCATCTCATCACAGCGAGGAAAATCACCAGAAGAACACTTTAGATCGGCATTGCGATTCATGTTAAATGTTGTTTTTGGTAACTCTGAATAATTTCACTTACTGAAACCACCTTCAATCATCACTCACTTTATTTCAAAGTTAAAACAAAAAAATAATGAATAAAGTAATAAAAATATCGTTTATTGCCCGTGGTACCCCCGATGGTCCCCCCGGGGTACCACGGGTAATTGTTTTGCCCGTGGTACCCCTGGAGCTCCTCGGGGTACCACGGGTAAAAAAAAATTACCCGTGGTACCTCTGCAAATCAAAAAATACAAAAAAAGGAAAACGCAATTATAAACCGTTTATAGACTATCCTTTATGCCTAAATTGAAATAATTGATTAAAGTGACATAAGAAGACACGAAACTTAAACTAAAATCAAAGTTTTTTTTTTATAGTTCCTTAAACTTAAATATTCATTATGTACTCCTTTTTATCTTAAAATTAAGACAACTTATATTTTTTCAATTCCTTTCACACTAAAATATTTGTAACGCACGAGCATTTTTATTTAAAATAAACTAACTAAACAAAACAACTTACATTATTTCAGTCTCTGAAACTAAAATATTTTTAATACATTTAGGTATTTTCATTTAATCACGATTGGAAACATAGACAACTAACACTAGACCAGAAAAAAAATTGAGAAACTTTTTTTTTACTTTTTTTTTAATGCGTTCTGAAATAGGAATTTCTAAGAACCAAAGATAATATAAAATTTTATAAATATTTTAACAATAATTACATAAAAAACGAGGAAAAATCATGGATTTAATTAGATTTCTTTTATAATTAATAAAACTAAATAGGAGTTATTATATTTATTGATATTCTAAGAAAAAGTAAAAATAAAAAACTAATGTACCTATACAAACTCTAAGGTCGAACTTTTTTACTGAACGTATGTGTTATTAGAAAAAAAAGGAGTCTTCAGCTTTGACATTGACATGACACGTAATTCGAGTTTGAAATGCTTTTCGGCCCAAGGGCCGGAAGGGATTTTCATACTACTTTGTCTCCCTTGGGAAAAATGAAAATGCTTTGGCGACCTAGGGAATATAATAGCATTTCCCGCCCGCATTTCGGGCATTAAAAAACGCTTTTCCGAGCGGGTGAGATGAAAAAGCTTTTCCCGTATGTCCCCGAATCGAACTGAATTTAAATTGGGGACCAAGGAAAAATCCCATCACGCTGAACTAAGAGGTGGGTACTTACTTGTATCAGGGTACTCACTTCCACTTTAATTAACCTTTTTACCTTTTTCTCTACAGACATCGAAGATATTTGAAATGAAAAAACAATCATGATATCGATAAAAGTTCGTTAAAAACATTTTAGAGGTCCTAGATTCTAATAATCTTGAACTTAATACCTGCTTGACTAATCTTATTTCAAAACCGCATTAGTTTTAACGTGGACCCATTGCGGGTTTTTATTTGGAGTCTTTCTATTCGACCGTCGACCAATAATATCGAGGCCTGTAATCCCCTTCTTCTTTTAATGCCTATTCCCGAACATACGTACTTAGTACTTAGCCGTATCTTATTGGAACCATTGATGAAATCTCAAATTACACTACTTTAGTTATAACTAGCTTGCAGCCCTTTATTGACATAGTCATCAAGACAGCATTAATTATTCTTGACAATTTTTCTGGTGCAGTTCATAGAGTATATTGAATATGTGCAGCTGGGGCGGTCGTTGCATCCTTGGATTTAAGCAGGATTTGGCTTTAGTCTACAAAAGTTCGTGACTGGTTACCAAACTACGCTATCCTATTTCCAGATTTTATTGCCCTGCGTGCAGCGAGATATTGCAGCGAGTTTAGTCCAAAGCGGATATTATATCTATCGTCTTTAGTATAGTTTGAAAGAAGTCAGCACTCAGCGCCATCTTACTCGATTTTACAAATCTGCTAAGTAAAGCGGGTTCAAGATTCGACTCAGTCTTCATTTTGCAACCATTTTGCAAAGCCCAATGGACGGTCTCGTAAACTGACAAGTGAGAAGCGACAAGCAATTCTCATGAGCATACTCACCACACTCAGTTCACAGGCATCTGTGTACCAAATGCAAAGGTAAACAAGAGTTCAGCAACCTGACATACATTTACGGAAGTGTTCGCTGAAATATCTTGGGACTAAATCTACCTGCGTCTCGGTATCTAATTGGTCTCTTAGTACAAAACTTTTCTCATCAATCGACTGAGAGATTCTGTTTGTTGAACTTTGTAATGATTGCTGTCTAAATAGATAGTTTCCCATTGGTATCACTTGTGAATGTGGGCTAATTGTCAACGGGCGAGACTTAAATTCCCGCGTGGGTAATTAATCTAATAAGTTCATACACTCCCCGATTAAAAGGAAGTAAGAATTCGTTTCAATCGACAGACGTTGTCCAGCACTTTGGGTCCCCAAAGTCCGACGCTCTTCGAGCTAAGTGCCATACCCATCGCCATTTCAGCTTCGCGAAACATTGAGATATGGCGGTGACTCTGGTGACTACGAATCTCCTCATTTCTGTTTTGATAGAAGTAAGAACCTACCAGTATAATTATTACAAAATCAGTAATTTGAGTAATAAAACAAACACAACTAAAAACATTTCAATTTAACATTCTTGAGGGTTAGAAGATGTTATTGTAGTTCATAGTATGTGAATCTACTAATCACCCTGTGTGTGTGTGTGAGTGTGTGTTTGTTTGTTACACATACATGTCGCAACTACTAAACGGATTTGGCTGAAATTTGAAATAGAGTACGTTATACTGGATTAAAGCATAGGCTACTTTTATCCCGGAAAAATCCATGGTTTCCGCGGAAATGCGAAAAACTGTAATTCACGCGGGCGGGCGGAGTCGCGGGCGTCCGCTAGTAGGTACCTATTACATAAAGGGGAGTTACAAAGTCAAATATTTTGATAGACACCTATCTATGTTATGCTCAAAGTCGGAGTTTGTTTCAAGTTTCAAAATTACACAAGAAGAAAACCACGAGTAGGTACATACTTACTTTAGGATCCTTTGTACCTCAGATCAAGGTTCGTACTAATGTACTCTACCTGACCACACAGATATAGGTCTGCTATGATAATTTATTATACTATCACTTATTTTAATTAAGTACAATTTAATAATATTTTTAACAATGTCTCCAAAAATAAATAAAAAAATCGTTTAAAAATATTAAAAAATTGAGTCCACCACTGGTCGCGGAGCCTTAACGGCCCAAGCTACCGGTGGTCAGGGTTCAAGAGTGAGGAACCTCCTCACAATGCGTGCCGTTTCCAGGACCACTGCTTTCTGAACACGGCCCTTGATCCAACAGTTGAGCGAAAGCTTCTTAAGATGTTGGTCGAAGTTTTTCGCTATAAGACCGTTAACTGAAACGACTATCGAAACAATAATCGTCGAGTTCACACTCCACATGGCGGTAATCTCATGAGCAAGGTCTAAGTACTTTGATAATTTTTCCTTCTCCGCTTTCATGAGATTCTCATCATGTGGAATGGTGTGAAGGGGTTTTGCCAGTGAGGCGGAGTGTCCCCTTTCGTAATAGAAGGTTCTAGCGAAGAATATAGCACGTTTTGTTAGATTGTTTATTGTGAACTCGATACAGAACACTTATACTAATTACGAAGTACCTAATTAAAGACCGCGGTTGACCGACGTGTAGGTAGCGACTTGGAATACCGTGTACTGGCGCGTTTTGCAATGTTGCGCGCTCTGTCAGGTCACTCGCCTCGCGGCGCGGCCGCTAGCTAATACTACGGGTTTCACCCGAGTATGCTTGTGAATTTAATGTTTATGAAAATGTGTATGTTTGTTTATTGGTGTGAATGTGATTTTGTGTTCTGTATATGTTTGTGTGCTGAATTATGGTTGTGTATGAGTAGCCTACACCACTCCCCCCCAGAGGCCGTGTCTACGGACGATAATAGTCCGGGAAGCGAACTCTTCTTCCCGAACGCGTTGTACGCCATCCGGTGTTAGTATCGGACGGTTGATGGGTAGAATCTGGAGATGGAGGGTTGGGAGATTTAGGTGGGGCCGGATCGGGAGGTGTATTTAAGGCTGGATTAGGTTGGAGTTGTGGTGGCGTGGCGTCGCACAATATGTAGGCCGGCTTAATGCGGTCAATAGATACTGTGACGATTTTGCCTTTGATATTTAACCTAAACGTTTTTGCACCTCTTTTAATGACTTCATATGGCCCAGTGTAAGCTGGCTGTAGTGCACCACGTAGCGTGTCATCTCGGAGGAAGACATGGCTACAGGTGTTCAGTTCCTTAAATACGAAGGTTTTGGCTTTAGAGTGATGTTGAGCTGGGATAGGCTGTAGTTTTTCGGCGAAGGACTTCATGCGAGCTGAGAAGTCGGTGATGTCGGTGGTGTAACCTGGGACATTTTCGCCGAAGAATTCTCCGGGTAGTCGGAGTGGTTCGCCATACACCAGTTCGGCTGATGAGGCCTTGAGGTCCTCTTTTATGGCGCTTCTTATGCCGAGGAGCACAAGTGGTAGTGATTCAGTCCAATTTTCGTCTGCGTGGCAGGTTATAGCTGCTTTGAGCTGGCGGTGAAAACGCTCCACCAGGCCGTTGCACTGAGGATGGTAAGCAGTTGTGCTGCGGTGTTGAAATCCAATAGATTTGGCCAACTGCTGAAAAAGCGCTGAATGGAATTGCTTCCCGAGATCTGTCACGACGTCTAAGGGACTGCCGAAGCGTGATACCCAGCAGGAAATAAACGCTTTGGCCACTGTCTCTGCTGTGATATCGGTGATGGGTACAGCTTCTGGCCATCGTGTGAAGCGATCGACGGCTGTAAAGCAATATCGATATCCGTTTGAATATGGCAGTGGGCCGACCAGGTCTATGTGGGCATATTTGAAGCGTGCTGAAGGTAGCGCGTGCGTACCCGCAGGTGACGACACGTGTCGGCTGACTTTACTGCGCTGGCAGGACAAACATGCCTGCGCCCATTCACGGCAGTTCTTGCGCATGAGGGGCCAAACGAAACGTTGGGCAACGAGCTTAGCTGATGCGTTTGGACCTGGATGGCTAAGAGAGTGGAGGCTGTTGAAAACTTGCCTGCGACAGCTCTCAGGAACAAAAGGCCTGGCAGTCGGTGTACTGACGTCGCAGTACAATTCAGTACGACTCCCAGGGATTGAAATTTTCTTCAGGCGTAGGGAAGTTTCGCCTTTCAGATAATCTGCAAGTTCAGGATCTGTGGCTTGCGACTTTGCAAGGACTTCGAAATCGACAGGCTTCTGTAATTCATAAACACGGGAAAGAGTGTCGGCAACGATGTTATCTTTACCCGATATGTGTTGAATGTCTGTCGTGAATTGCGATATGAAGTCTAGGTGTCTATACTGCCGCGGCGAACAGTTACTTTTCCGCTCATGGAATGCATAACATAGCGGCTTGTGGTCAGTATAGACTGTGAAGTGTTGAGCTTCTAGCATGTGGCGAAAGTATTTAATGCCTTCGTATATGGCGAGGAGTTCCCGATCATATGCTCCATATTTGACCTGGGAAGGGCTCAATTTGCGCGAGAAGAATGCTAAGGGCTGCCAAGCTCCGTTAACGTATTGCTGGAGTGCTGCTGCTATGATTTTGTCCGAAGCGTCCGTGACGAGACCTAACTTTGCGTTGCAGTCTGGATGCGCTAGTAAGGCTGCGTTGCACAGACTCTTCTTGCAGTCCTCGAAGGCTTGCAGTGATTCTCCCTCTATGACAACCGGCTGTGAGCCTTTTACCGATCCGGTCATCAAGGCGTTCAGAGGTGCTTGGATTTCAGCAGCATTTGGTAAAAATCGCCTATAAAAATTAATCATGCCCAGGAATCTCCTTAGTTCTCGGACAGTTTTTGGCATCGGAATATCTGCAATGGCTTTAACTTTCTCGTCTAAGGGTTTCGTACCTGCTTCTGATATTCTGTACCCGAGGAATGTAACTTCAGGTGCGCCGAACACACATTTGGCTGTGTTGACAAGTACGCCGTATTCTTGCATACGAGTGAAAAGTTGGCGCAAATGTTGCTCGTGCTCTTCTTGCGTTTTGGAAAATACCAGAAAATCGTCTAGGTATGGATAGCAAAAGTCAAGACCACGTGTTAGTTCATCCACGAATCGTTGAAAGGTCTGACCGGCGTTCCTCAAACCAAAAGTCATGAAGGGAAATTCGTAAAGCCCGAAGGGGGTTGTAATGGCTGTCTTCGGGATGTCCTCCTCAGCTACAGGGATCTGATTGTAAGCCTTGACTAAATCCATAACGGAAAAGAACTTACATCCAGATAAGTTATGGGAAAAGTCATGTATATGACGAATTGGGTATTTGTCTGGAATTGTCCTCGCGTTGAGAAGTCTGTAATCGCCGCAAGGACGCCAGCCGTTGTCTTTCTTGGTCGCTAGGTGGAGTGGTGATGACCACGGGCTGTCGGACGGACGGGCGGTACCATTGGCCAGCATTGTGTCAAATTCCTGCTTGGCGATCTTCAATTTGTCTGGAGCCAGCCTACGGGGTGAGCATGACACTGGGGGGCCTGGTGTGGTGCGGATGTGGTGTTGTGTAGTGTGTTTTACTGTACCTGGTGTGCCGGCGGGGCGAGTGATATCCGGAAATTCGGACAAAATGGCGTGGTACCTGCTGCTGCCTCCAGTCGATACCTTCACACTCGTAACAAGATTATTAGAATTACAAATGCTTACTGCTGCGCTGATATTGGTTAGGCTATCGGTGAGCCTGTGATTACTGATGTCAACTATGAGACGATAATGTGCGAGAAAATCTACACCGATGATAGGTTTCGTGACATTGGCAACGACGAAACGCCATGGAAAATTGCGGCGTAGGCCTATGTTCAACGTAAGTTGAATGTAGCCGTATGTGTCGATTACCGAACCATTAGCAGCGTGCAGGGTAAAAGAGGTTTTACAACGACGTTCATGAAGCGCACTAACAGGATATACGCATATATCACTTCCGGTATCTACCAAGTACTGAACGTTAGTGTCCCGGTCCGTAATAAAGAGGCGACCTGGATTACGACAATCGTCGGCCGCCATCACAGATTGTCGTGGTTGTTTCCCGACGGCTTTCCAAAGTTGCACGGTTGTACGCATTTGCTCGCCGCCGGTCCGAATTTATGGTGGTACCAACAATTTGGGAACCGCTGGTGGTTTGATGTTGACCTCCGGTGTTGAGAGCGACTGCGGCTTCGTTCCCGAGCTCGTCCGCGTTCGTACTGTTGTGACCTCTGGTCGTCGCGGGCGAGAAGAGCGCTGACTTGCTTCGTCAGCTCGGATACCTGCTGCACCAAAATGTCAACAGTAGTGGATGGAGTTGCTGCGGCTACTTGGCGTGCTGGTGGTGAAGCAATGTCGTGTATCCGGTCTGTGAGGTCTGCTAGCGCGTCGAGGGACAGGCCCGGTTGCGACGCGACGATGGGCTGCATCTCCGTGGGTAGGCGGCTGGTCCAAATAGTTTTCACGAACTCGTGAGGGACGTCTGGTCCAGCTAGGTGTTGTAGGTGCCGAAGGAATTGTGATGGTTTCCTACTGCCTATTTCTTCATGTGACAATAGTTGTTTAATTTTATTTTCCCGCGATGCCGACAGTCGTTTGATTAATTCTGTTTTCAGACGGTTGTAGTCGGGAGGGCCAGCTATAATGTCCTCGACCTCTGTGGCGTATTGCCGATCTAACGATGTTACTACCTGGTAGAATTTTGTCTCTTCGTCGGTAATTCCAAACAATTTGAATTGGCCTTCTACTTGCCGGAACCAGATGTGAGGTTTTTCTGCCCAAAACGGTGGGGTTTTTATTTGTCTTGGGCACAACGGCGTTAGTGTTTCATCGTGGCCGCTGATCCTTACGGCTTTTTTAACTCGTTGACGAGTGTCGGTATTTACGTTTTGCGAGTCCGTTTCTCTTTCACTGCTCATCTTCGCTAGCGCGTGTTTTCGAACGGGTCACCAGTGAAGGGGTTTTGCCAGTGAGGCGGAGTGTCCCCTTTCGTAATAGAAGGTTCTAGCGAAGAATATAGCACGTTTTGTTAGATTGTTTATTGTGAACTCGATACAGAACACTTATACTAATTACGAAGTACCTAATTAAAGACCGCGGTTGACCGACGTGTAGGTAGCGACTTGGAATACCGTGTACTGGCGCGTTTTGCAATGTTGCGCGCTCAGCAAATTTTGTCAGGTCACTCGCCTCGCGGCGCGGCCGCTAGCTAATACTACGGGTTTCACCCGAGTATGCTTGTGAATTTAATGTTTATGAAAATGTGTATGTTTGTTTATTGGTGTGAATGTGATTTTGTGTTCTGTATATGTTTGTGTGCTGAATTATGGTTGTGTATGAGTAGCCTACAGGTGATATCCACAATTATTGCACGGCGCCCCGAACGGTCGAACTATGTCAGTTCTATTGGCAGCAATATACCTGTCAGTTATAATCGACCGATCCCAGTAGAGCAATGCACTACTATTCTCCAGAACTGACGCAGGGTCGTACCTATAGTACGGTATCTCAACATCTACGAGGCCATACTGAAGAGCAAGTTGTTGATGGATGATCTTGGCTACTTGATTGTGTCTGTGCAAGTACTCGCCATTAGCAAGATGGGAACAACCGGAAGCAATATGCCTGAGGGACTCCCCAGGACGATGGCACGCTCGACATATGTCAATAGTGGCATCTTTCATAATATGTTTCCGATAATTCCTCGTCTTGATAACTTCATCCATAATTGCACAGACAAAACCTTCGGTTTCCCCAAAGAGGTCTCCAAACTGTAACCAAGATACAGAAGCAATGGGATTTACATCCGGGCCCATCAGGGCCCTGTAGAATCTGCCATGCAACTCTTTGCTCTTCCATATCGCCATGCGTTCCGAGGTACTCAGCACTATAGGCTTGCGCCAATTCGTTTTGCCTAAGGAGAGTGGAGTAAGACCTTTATCCACTGCAACCACATCCCTATGCATACCACCGCTTATCTTAAGAATTGCCTAAGGAGAGTGGAGTAAGACCTTTATCCACTGCAACCACATCCCTATGCATACCACCGCTTATCTTAAGAAAATAATCTCTAAGATTGCACACCTCACGATTATGGAGGTTCTTGATATTTAAAAAACCACGTCCACCACACTTGCGTGGGATGTACAATCTCATTACTGACGAACGGGGGTGATGCATACGATATGCCGTCAACAGTTTACGGACCTTGCGGTCCAAGGAATCCAGTTCAGTTTGTGTCCACTTAAGAATGCCAAAGGTGTAAATGAGTAAGGGCATGACCCAGCTGTTGAAGGCGCGCACCTTGTTACCGCCCGACAAAAGGCTTTTAAGGACTTTTTTCAGGCGGCCAAAAAAACGCTCCTGCACCAGTTGTTTCATAGTTCCTGCCGCAATAATTTATTATTATTATGAAAAAAATAATTAACGGCATTAACGATTATTTAAGCCATTTTAAGTGACCTGCAGGTTAAAAACTACTTTCAAATGTATTTTGGGTCTCTTAATCTAAATTCGCTCAGAACAAGAAAATAGATTGAAAAAAAGCTCAATAGAAAATTCTCCCAAAAACGATTTTTTTTAATCGGAAACTACAATGAAATCATGTATTTGTATTTTGTATGTACATAATATTACAATGTATTTTTTTTTAATTTGTGTTGGGTCGGGCAAGTAGTTTGCCATAACCCTACAATGTATAATTAACCCACTATTAGCGAAAAACTAAAAAAATGGGAATACTCATCCACATAACGGCATAGACGGCGTATTGAAGCGATTTTTAATGACCTGCAGTTTAAAAACTTTAACGTGAAATCAACGGGTCTGCCCGCGAAATTCAAAATTTTCGTGGTTTTTTGCAATAAGTAGGCTAATTAGACATGATAGGCTTATGGCAATCAATTTGCGACAGTGGCAGTATCATCTTTACATGATTATATCAAAATCTTTGCATAAAAATGTGTATCCTAGGAAATTAATCCGAGTATCGAGTTTTATGTGAGTAACTCGCAAATCTTGGACTAATTTCTTTAACCCGACACTTTCGAGCAGAGATTTTTATATAAACACGTGAAGAAGATATTGGGATTATCGCAATTTGACGGCCATAAGCCTATTATGTCTTATTAGCTTAAAAATCGCGAAAAACCACGAAAAATTTGAATTTCGCGGGCACACTCGTGGTGTGCTCCTTAAAGACAATTACTTTAAAATTTAAACGTCTAGTATTTTCTTCGTGAAGCAGGAACACGATTGAATACAATTTTCTCTTTAGAAAATTCTCCCAAAAGTTGCACTAAAATCTACATTTTTTTTTAATTTTTATCGGGAACTACAATGGATATGTAATTGTAATTTTAGTTTAATGTGATGGTAATAATACCATCCAAAAACGCTCGGAACGGATTTTGGATAAGTTTTTTTTTATAATTAGGCATTGGCTTAGTTTTTTTTATAAGTAGGCATAACTTCGTTTTTCTGTTTTATCTAGGTATTCTTCCGCAACTCTGCATGTTGCACCCACCAACGTGTTCGTAAAAGTGAGAAGGACAACCGTTGCTGTGTAGCAACGGTTAGGTGTTATGGCCCCTTCAACATATCGCTTTTAGTATGAAAAATAAACTAAGTAAAATATAAACGTTGTAAATACTCGTATATTCGTTTATTGTTATAATTCTATGAGGTACATAATATCATTATATTATTAAAGTTAATATCACAAGAATTGGTAAGCACACAATATGGATATGAATATGATTTCTTAAACATTATTATTCATTCTATTAACATTATAGGTATTATTTACATTAAGAACATTAACATAATTTTCAATTAACATTATATTTTATTAGATATTCCAAATTATTGTTTTTATCTAGTCCACCCCTCTTCCTTCATTAAGATTAAGTACTGTGATTGTAATAATGCTGCTTTATTTTATTAAAGATTTTAAAAAGTCACTTCACCGCCAATACTTTCCTGCTAAAGTCGTTAATTATTTTTTATGCAAAGCCGTGAGAATAGGTCGTAAGCTATTTTTCATATCCGTAAATGGCAAAACATCGTTTGCCCGGTCAGCTTGTATATAAATAGGTAATAAAATCAGCCTCGAGGCTCAAACATGTAACACTGATGATATGCACTGCCTAGCGCTCCAGTGAACTTGGGTTCGTAGTTGTAGATCAGATAGCTATTTTCTTCGGCTTCACTCGCGAACGCGTGCTGACTTTTCCTGCATTCATTAACGAAGAAATCCATGAAGTACCGATTCGCTCTGACCGCGTCGAACGAATGGGCGTAATTCTTTGATAGCTTCCATTCGAAGGCGCTCTTTTCCGGGTGGAATTGGACTGCATAGAACGGATATCTGTCAGCAAACAACACTTCATTAGGTAGGTAAGTAATAAGCCACAAACTTTTCTGACCCGCATTTCCAATCATTATATGGTATTTTGAGATACGCTAAAAGATCTAGAACGAAATTCGAAAATGTATGAAAATGATCGCTAAATTGGTTATGCAGTGACCCGCGTTCACACACGCGTTCTTATTAATTTTTTTTAAATTACGTTCGAAAGCCATCTTAACAAACGCATGGATAGAGTGCCGGATGCAATGAGTCCACATTAAGGTGTGTTAACCATGGTAACCCGCAGTTTGCTAGCGTGGTGGGTTATGAGCTTATGACCAAACAAGGTATATTGCCACGAACGTAGAGATGAACTTAAGCGGCCTGATGCACAAATTCAAGGTCGCTCAACGTGCTATGGAGAGGGTTATGTTAGGGGTTTCCCTGCGTGATAGAATCAGGAATGAGGAGATCCGCAGGAGAACCAAAGTCACCGACATAGCCAAAACATAGTGCCAGTGGGCAGGTCACGCTTGTCGTAGATGCGACGGCCGTTGGAGCAACCTATTACAGTTAATCAACCGTTAAAAAGGGAATAACTAGAGTTAACCTACCTTTTATGTTCGATGCTCGCAACGAATTGGACGCCATTTTCGTCGTAGCTATGTGATGAGACTCGCCAGTCGTTTGTTAGATTGTGGGATATTAGGTTCTGGAAAACATTATTAAATTAATAAATCGGCGAGGAATCTGTATGCTCGGGAAGTTTTTCTTGAAGGGCCTAATATTTTTACTCAGGTGTTCGGGTTTGGTCGTTTTTCGAGCTAATTGCACTTACTAATTATACTTACATCGTCAACTATACAAAATTGATGAACGTTGACTGTCACGCCCTTTTTCTTCAAAATATCAATAATGTCTTCTGGTGCGTGCCGAAACAATTTGCTTTTTCGAAAATCTGCACAAAAAATTTACTAACTCAATTCAATATTAATACTTAAATAAGCTGCTCTTTTGTAACACATTACGGGTTAATATTTCTCTGCGATATCATCTGATGGCTATTGTAATAACTTGGTAGCTCCACTCTACACAGCATTGCAACGGAACGCTAAGCCACTTGGCGGTGTGTCTTTGCTGGTAGGGTGGTAACTGAAAACTCCCACCAGGCACATGAGCCCAATTACAAATTATAAAATTCTCGTTGACATCGGAAACGGCTCTAACGATTTTGATGAAATTTTAAATTTGGGTATAATTTTTTTTGTTTACAGTTTTTGAAAATGCCAATAAATCGACAACAAAATATGTGGTAATTTATGTGGTATTGCTGTAATCAACTGTTGCCTAAAATTTCTTGAGATGGCACTATATAGTGGATATAGGTATTTGTAGTATATATATACTACAAATACCTATATCCACTATATATATACTACAAATACCTATATCCAGTATATATATACTACAAATACCTATATCCACTATATATATTATGGATATAGGTATTTGTAGTATATATATACTACAAATACCTATATCCATGTACCCATATCCAAAATAGCAACCGAGCAAAGCTCGGTCAGCCAGGTCCTGAAATTCCAATTCTCGAATATTTATAAAAGAGTTCGTCATACTCTTAAATTACAACCTCACATTAACTGCTTACCTCTCGTAAAATAAAGTGGCAGATTCTCATAAGATCGACACGTGATCCGATTCTCCTTTGGCCCGCGGCCCGAAGCCAATATGATCAGCAGTTCGAATCCCAGACATGTTCCGAATATCGGGAAATAATCGCCAGCATCGTTCAGCTCCCTGGCGATGTCGTAGAGGTGCTGTCCCGCGTCCGCGTAACCGTCCGACTGGTTGAAGTAAGTGGCGCCGCCCGGAAACACTACTCTGCGAAACAAGCTTTTATTTACGGTCACTGATCTCCATAGAGTATATAGAATATACTCTGGATAGCTGACTGTCAAAGTAAAAATGAAGACACTTGATTTTCGCCATTTTGGCGCTGATTGTTGCGTAACCTGGCGTGATCGTCTATGGAACTAAAATCAAATGACATTCAAAACGACGGTCCACTTTCAACAAATGTCAATTTAGTACCGTGGACGCTAGGGGCTCGCTTCAAATCGGCACAAAAAATGAACTATCAAACGTATGGAATCATGAATCTAGACTCTAGAGGTAGGTACATATCAGTGTTTACGGTGAATGAGTAACATCCGGGCGCTAAAATTCAAATTTTATTTAGTTTTTCGCTAATAGTGGGCTAGTAAATAATACATCATATAGGCTTATGGCAATGAGTTTTGCGAAAGTCAAAGTCAAATACCTATCTTTATTTCACATAGGCCTAGGCACAGGCTCTTGTAAAACGTCAAATATCTGGGTGACCGAGCTTTGCTCGTTAGCATTACAGCTACTCACCAATACATGGCAGCAGGAGTTTACTGTAATAGCTGTTTTACTTTCCGCCAATAGATATCAGGTACGAGTAGGTATATAGTATTATTTTTTGGTAAATACATTTTCTAAAAATGAATCCTAGCTAGATCAATTTATTCGCCCCCAAAACCCCTTGTATACTAAATTTCATGAAAATCGTTCGAGCCGTTTCCGAGATTCAGATTATATAGAAATATATATACAAGAATAATTTGTCGCATATGTATGGTGATTACTTGAGGGTTCGAATAGGGGGAAGGTTCGTTTATTTCTATAATAATACTGATCTCAATATCTCGGTTCCCGCGGTGCAATCAAATGGGCAAACAGGACCACGTGACGTAGACAGGCAGTCTGTGTCCCCATTTTTTGCCCCACGTGCAGCGAGATATTGCCGCCTGGGGCCGTACCATCTAAATATTGTTTTTTTAGTCAGATTGTGAGATGGTGGTACACTACGGCCCCAGGTCAAATTATAATTGTTAGTGTAAAAATACCTATTTAAGTTTTACCCGTTTATCTTTTCAACAATACTCCTGTAGTACGAGCGGTCTTTACCGATTCTGGAACAGAAGAAAATTAGTTTTTTAAGTTTCTAAGGATACCTACTTACAATAAAATAATCAAGAAGTAATTATTTTGAAAGTAATTAATTGACCCATGCTTTGCTCAAAGGGTATTTAAACAGAAAAATAGTAATATAGAAAAGTAGTATAGTAATAATCAAAGAATTATTTTATTCAAATATGATTTCAAAATACTCACAGAATCGGTACAACTCGCGCACCGGACTTTTCAACGTCTTTCACGTACGATGCCGCGATGTAGCTCGTATAGTTTTCATCGGGAAACTTCGAATGAAGGTGCAGGGATTGTTCTTGGGATAGGATGCCGAGTATGGGCCGGTCGTTTAGCGCGTCACTCTTTAGCACCGCACTTTCACAATGGACAAAATACGCTGCAGTCAAAATTAGCACGCCCAGCGCCATGGCTAACCCGAAGCCGGACCAGCATTCAGTGACACCCTCGAATACCTACAATAGTAAAAAGAGATAAGATTATTATGATCTGTCAGTATCAGATAAATAGATACGAATTGTTAAGGCGAAGTAAACTGGTCGTTTTCGCAAATTGTAAGTACCTAAGTAATAGGCCGTCGAAATAGATATATCTACATAAATGTGTTTTATCTACGCTCATTGCTATGAAATCAAAATGTGTCACATATTGACCTACTTTATTCACAGACTTCTATAATTATTAAAAAGTTATTCATTATAACATCGCTGTACTATAGAAATTTCTCAAGATAGTTGAATAATTTCCATTACGATACTGGACTCTGAGTTCCTGTATTTTTATGTGTCGTCATAGCCAAAAGAGTGTGTAAAGCCTCCTTATTTTTTTCTTTTTATATATGGAGTCCACAGACTTTTTTAGTCATTAGCATTACCGAGCATACCGAGAGTATGGATGGGCCATGGAATTAATAAGTACCTACCTACTTTTAACTTTATTAATTCCATGGGATGGGCCATGATTGACCATAGACAACAACAACAATGTCTATTGTCTATGGTTCTTACAACTGAATTTTGGCGCCATACCTAACTTTTAGCATTTTAATGTGCTATTTTTGTTACTTAGTCAAAACTTTGCGCGGAAAAATGTCTAGCAGTGATAACTGATCAGGCATATCTGACATCTCCACCAGCTTTTACTAAGCTTGGTTCTTAATAATTTTATTTGAGTAATCTTCACACTGAAGATCCCATATTGCAGGTTTCTTCTCCACTTCATCAATAATAATAGTTCAGTGTCGATAACCGCGGGGTTATGTCTGAACGATTACTTATAGCTCATATAAATAAGACCCGCGCGATTTCCATGCGATTCTACTCGTATAATCGCGCGATTCCTGCCGTGTCTGAACTAGCGCTTAGACTTAGGCACGGATTGCAATAATAACGTTAACCTATAAAAAAAAAGATTCCGACAAATTGAGAACCTCCTCCTTTTTTTGAAGTCGGTTAAAAACGAACAAAATACAACAGCACCGCATCATAAACTCTGAAATAAAATATACAAAAATATTTTTATTAATATTCATTGTAGTTCTCGGTGACTACTAAATACAATGCTAAAAACTTACCTCCACAGCTGTATGAATACCTTTAAGAAAATCACTTAATTTGGTACCAGTAGGTATGCACCTTAATAATTATTATGTGTAGATGTGTATAAAATTAACTGTTTACTGTACCTATTCTTTTAAAATAACTGAAAATAACTAGACGTCACAATATAATGTTAGCCACAAATTAGAGAATTAAGAATGTGTATCTTGTTAACTGATATAATTAAGAGCGGTGGTAAACAAAACAACAATCATGAATCAATAGTCTATTTTAGGCGCATGCGTGCTTTCGAACGTCGAGAAAGATTATCCAATACTCAATGAACATCGTCCTATTTATCATAACACTATATTAGTAAATACCTACTTAATAATAATCCAAATTATATGCCTTAGGTGTCGGGAAAAAATCAGAGCTAATACAATAATTATTTAGACATTGAAATAAGCAAGTGCTATCTTTCCTGTCGAAATATTTGAAGTACCTAGCGATCGGGAAGAAAATTGGGAAAGTGTGTAGTTGGCATAGACAATTTATACTTCATCACCGTCACGATTAGGACCGCCAATAATTTTTAATCTGTGTATCGCAAAATAATGTCATTTTTTCATCGAGCAACATCGAAAATCCCTGGTCAAAAAAGAAAAATGCCGCTGCAAAAAAGAAACGTAATGTTAAAGGTACTTTATTAAAATATTGCCGTTCTCGTTTATACGTTTCATATTATGAAAAAATACGTAAATAAAGTGAAGTGACGTTAATTCCGACACTAAGACAATGAGATAATGGACTCAATATCATCAAACAAGGCAAATAAAAAATACGTTTGTTCTAGGTTGGTTTCCTGCGTTGACAAGGAAATTCGCGTATTTTCGTTTATATTTCAAGTTGATTGAAATGCTAATGTACGAAATGGTAAGGAATATTCTCTTTTTACTAATTACCTTGTTACGGTGCCTCTGTTAAGGTGACCTGCTGACCAATTAAGATTCACATACTCATATCACTTTGTTCCCTGTTTCAGAATGCGGCGGAGCCCATGCAAGTGGACGTTCCACTTGAAGACAATGAGAACAACGAAACTGAATGTTATGTTGTAGAAAATCCAACACTAGACTTGGAAACATATGCTGCATCATATACTGGCTTCGCTAAGTTGTACAGATTAATGTTTGTAGCCGACCATTGCCCTTCTTTAAGATTAGAAGCTCTCAAAATGGCTATATCATACGTCATGACCACCTATAATGTAAGTCTTTATCAAACCCTTCACAAGAAGCTGACTGAAGCCATAGCTTCTGCGGGCCTTCCCGATGTCGCTGTGCAGATGGGCTCTCAGGACATTCCCGTGCTCGACTCCTTATGGGTGGAATCGAAAACTAAAAAAGCTGCCATAAAATTGGAAAAACTAGACACCGACCTAAAGAATTATAAAACAAATTCGATTAAAGAAAGCATTCGAAGAGGGCACGACGATCTTGGTGATCACTATCTTGACTGTGGGGATCTCACCAGTGCTCTGAAATGCTACTCCAGAGCTCGAGACTACTGCACGAGCGGCAAGCACATAATAATGATGTGTCTCAACGTAGTCAAAGTGTCAGTGTATTTACAGAACTGGACACATGTTCTCAATTACGTTTCCAAAGCGGAAGGGACTCCTGACTTCACTGAAGTTCCAGGAAAGGATTCCAACCAAGCCATACTGACTCGCTTAAAATGTGCCGCTGGTCTGGCCGAGTTAGCCACTAAGAAATACAAGTCTGCAGCGAAGCACTTTTTAGCTGCTAGTATTGATCACTGTGAATACCCTGAACTGCTGAGCAGCAACAATGTTGCCGTATATGGGGGACTCTGCGCCCTGGCGACCTTTGATCGTTCTGAATTGCAGAAGCAAGTAATAGTTAGCAGTTCTTTTAAATTATTCTTAGAACTAGAACCACAATTACGTGACATAATTTTTAAATTCTATGAATCCAAGTATGCGTCTTGCTTAAGGTTACTGGATGAAATTCGAGACAACCTTCTCCTAGATATGTATTTAGCACCACATCTGAACTCTTTGTACATGCAGATCCGCAATAGAGCCCTAATTCAGTACTTCAGTCCTTATCTTTCTGCTGATATGCGACTGATGGCTGCAGCGTTCAATCGCACCGTCAATGCTCTGGAAGATGAGCTTATGCAATTAATTCTGGATGGACAAATTCAAGCTCGCATTGATTCTCACAACAAAATACTCTATGCTAAGGATGTAGACCAGAGGAGCACTACTTTTGAAAGGAGCTTAGCTATGGGCAAAGAATACCAACGACGGACATCCATGTTAATTTTGCGTGCAGCCATGCTCAAAAATCAAATCCATGTAAAGGTAAGTCTTTTATTAGCTGTGCAAAAACTGCGTAAACATGACATATTTCATTTTGACTGACTTTTTTGAAGGTACATGTATGAAAAACAGTGATGTATTCACATATTGCAGTAATCTTTTTGTGTGTTTTGTACACTTAATACCTTGAGGCTAAAATTTGGCTGAAAATGTGTAAGCCTTTCTACCCACAGTAGATAGAATAGGTAGATGCAAGGTCAAATGCCCCTAATAATATTATGTTCTTACTTGAAAGTAGCAAAATCTGTTCAGTAGTTGCTGCGTGAAGGAGAAACATACACTGACATGCAAATTTTTCGCAGTTATAATATTAGTTTGATGCATTGATTAAACATATAAAGGATCAGCACTTAGTGACATCACGCATGTATTTTTAGGCTCCGCCCTGAAGCCAAAACCATTTTAATTTGTCAAAACTCTAAAATGGTGCAATTGTAAGCGTTCGACAGGAGTATGTGCTGAAAGCGGTACCTAACGAAATATATGACGCGCGACGCCATATTTGAAAAATTTTAGGCTTCAACATACGTCACACCTTTTCCGTCCTCTTAGTGTAGCGTATTTCGTCATTGGTGATGTGATATACTTAGGGTTTATTTGTCATTTCAGAATGCTGGACGCGAGACGGGCCCGCAGAGCGGCGAAGCACCGGGCTCCAGCACAAGTCTCACAACGCGCACCTTCGACACTGTGCCCTTGTGATGAATTACCTCATAAGATTAGTCCACACTTTTTTTTACAACTGCAACTGAAAACTAACTGATGTCAAACTAAAACCTTATTTCACTTCATAATTTCAATTCAGATAGAACTGAAATTCCATGACAAAAATAAAGTCATGTCAAAGCCTCTTTTATTAATAACTTTTGTCCTGTTTAAATACTTACTTTGGTTTTTGTTTACCGAAATGTAAAAATAGGTTTCTGTAATGTCAGCGACATTTCTGAATGCAGACTGTGTGTACAGCTTGGCAAATGCATCTTGAAACTGAACAAATTTTTTGTTTCCTGATTCGAATTGCACGCAATAAGAGTTGTTTCTAAGCTCAGTATTGCATTGTTGCAAAATTTTGTTAAATTGTCCCAATGATTTCAATTTTCTTGAATGTAAAGAGTTTTATCTACTCTTTTTTGCCAAACTATAAATGTTTTGTCAGCCACCGCTCGCCGGGCCACTGCTGCAAGTCATTATGCGACATTGTTTATACAGAATTATTCTATGTAACCACAAAATAATTATTATGTCTACGTAATTTTTAATAATATAAAAAAAGTAAACACATTGATTTTCAATTCGGAATTTTCATGTTATTTCTATGTCCCTGATTCCTGCAGGCTTTCTATGTTGGAGAAGGTTGGACAAAGGCCCCAGGCATTTGTTTGTCAAATGCACTTCGAAATTGCTTTAGCATTCCTCAAATCATATGTTTAAGAAAATAACTACATAATAGCTCTTTAGTTAATTTTTAAAAAAGTTAGTGAGTCGGTCAGTCACAAATATTTTTAAGGTAAATAACTTTTTGAGGCCATATTTATGAAAAGGGTACTAGTTAACCTCGGGGATCTAAATACACATATCAAAGGTGTTTATGTTAAATAGTTTTTGAGATATGATTAATTCAAAAGTAGCTCCAAATGTTTTGTGAAATACACACACACACACAAATAGCACACGTACGCTGCTCGCCAGTTCTTTTTAGGGTATCATACCATTTTGGTAATGATGGAACTCTTATGGTGAGACTCTCTGTCTGTCACACTCTATTATTTCAGTAGGTAACTATTAAAGTTATCGGCATGAAATTTGGAATAATAATTATAGGTAATAATTAATAGTGGCCCAACGTCACTGCAATCATAAAATTATTATGAAAGGGCGTAACTTGTGTACGTATTCTAAAACAGATTTTTATTTATTTTTATACTACACTTCGCCTGCGGCGCTAACATTGGGCAAATCGTTATTTTAAACTATTAGTATACTTTTTGATATGTATTAAAAATAAACCTTTAACTACAAAGGTGTTTGCGGTTCGTTATCAAAAGTATTGTTATAGTTCAATGAACTCGGTGCGCGAGTTTTACTCGCACTTGGCAGGGTTTTTTTCTGAACTTTAACACGCTACCGCGCTTAGTTGTGGATTTCTCATGTTTTCTTTCACAGACACAACTACATTAAATGGTGAGGATATCATCAGATATTATATTTAAAATAGATTGAACTTTGGAAATTTATATTTAAAAAATGTTACACATTTTGACAATGATCGTGAAATTGATCATGTGACTTCTGCACATTATATATTTTTTTTTTATTTCTTTCCATTCCATCTATCAAATCGCAGTGTCATATGGCTAGAGCTCATAATATTCACAGTAGTAAAGTAACATTTCATTCTAATTTTTAAATATGTACTTATGTAAAGACATGATTAAGTCGTAAATGAAAAAAAAACCTTAAAAACAAAACTATTTTATTTCTTAATTAAATCCACATTAACAATTATCGAGTTAGCACACCTTTTTTTAAGAGCTCAGGATCTTCAAAGTTGTGTTTTCTCTTTCCCACTTCACACACACGCCGAAAGCATTGGAGTCTGTTCACAATTTTTACACGACTGCCCAAAAAGGAGTGTAATGTTTTTAGGGTTCATGTATGTATGTATGTGCGTTTCTTTATTCCACCATAACTTCTGAACGGCTGAACACATTTGGAGATATGGGGTATCGTTAGAATCCTTACATTCTGAGTAACATAGGCACATTGTTTTGGAAAAAATCATTTTACCACAGGGCAGTCGTGTTTTTTTAATTCCTAAATTTAAATTACTTGTTAATGTAGAAAAATTAGTGAACGCCATTATTTTATTATATTCTCAGTTCCAAAGAACAAAAATAGGACCCACCCAAGGTTTTGGCAATGACAACCTTAAGTGATACCAACACATTATCTGCATCAAACATTTTATAACCACCATCCAGCTGGTTATGTATAATTGCTCTTCACCAAGACAAACTGCTTTCAATCAGGCATTGTCTCCTAACCCTTCTTTAACAAAAATAAACTAATTTTCACTGCAAGTTATTGGTTGGAGACAGGTCGGGCAGCTACCATAAGCAACTCCAAAGGCGGGCGGGCGGTCTCCTTCGCAAGCCACCAACCACTGAAAAGAAAAAAAAAAATTTGCTTTAGTAGCTGTTCTGCGGGCCTAGACAAAGTGATTTGTCGTTAAGCGTCGACGACTGTAGATAAAAATTTATGGACAAACCACATGACTAGAAAAACCACCGACCAAATAGAGATACCTATGTAGATAACTTTAGCGTATTTCGCGTGACAAGCGACAGCAGCTGCAGCAGGTAGTGAACAACGCTACATAGAAGTACATTCTGATTACATATTTTGTTTTGTACTGGTGGTCACGTGGTTTTTCTACTGTCGTCAATGCTTAACGCCAAGTCACTTTGTCTAGGCCCGCTGGGGGGGTAAAGAAATATTCTGATTCACACAATTATTTATAATGTTAAAAGGAGTTATGACATGTAGTTACAACTCATATTACAGTCAAGAACTCATATTACAGTCAGAATTTTAGGACTTAGGATAAATTTTGAAATCAGTTTAGTGGTTTTTGTTTATCTGTTATCAATATACAAAAATACAAATCTATAATTTAAGGTGCTATTTCTCTGCTTTAAACTAAATTCATAAGGATTTTTATGCAAGAAGAGAAGAAAACAAACTATGAAGATAAATAATTATGAAGCAAACATACCTGAAATAAACAGGACTTGTGATAATATGCTTCACATTGAGGATTTTGGCATAAAGGTTGTGGCAGGCCTTGATATTCCGCCAAGCTGACACAAAAGCAAATATTACACGAAGGTGTTTTACTTTGGTTTCCTACTTGTTCTGTTACTATTACTTGCTTTTCAGAAAGGTTTGTCAGATCTGTAAAAACAATTTTTTTTTTAATTTTACTATTTTCTCTTAACAATAAATTTTTTTAGCATATAAAAAATTCAATTGTGAGGATTAATACACTTATGCAATTTTCATCATTTGGAATCAAATAAAAAGCATGTGCATGTATGATTTTAAAATTAAAGCACTATTTTTTTTAAATAAGTATGCACAGCTGTATTCCTCCAGGTTATTTTTTATACAAAACGACAGACATATATGGTTTTCCATATAACCACGTCTTTAAATAATGATAGATTTAACTTCCTAATTCCCTAAGGTTAAATATGAATCTTACCAAATATGCAACTAATATTCTCCACAATATTCTTATCGTGATCCCAGTTTAACAGTCCAGTGTGCAATTTATCATACAACTGTTCAGACTGTCTAATTAGATGAATGTTTCTTGCTGAACCATCGGGAGTCACTTCTATATGTAACCATGTCCTGCCATCTGGTAAAATCAGAAATAACAATATCAATAAGAGTCTTCCTTACTTAATAAAAAATTAATCTTTGCTGGATTTGTGACTTTAAAGGTGCTTGTCCACCAGAAATGTGTTAGGTCTGGCTTCCACCAAAGTGGAGAAAAGACACATAGCAGAAAAAAGATGCCAGCAGTGAGAGTTCAAAATCAGTCAAGTGTTCTCTACGATAAGAAGTCTATCTTCAAAGGGGAGAATGCAAGAGGAAACAAAGCATGCAAGCTCTGGCAGCCCCTAACCACCCGATTACAGACATCTCTGCACTGCTGCTCTGCTTGCTTGTTTATAGCTCGAAAATCTAGACAGACTAGCTAACCCGGCAAGCATTGTTTATCCATTAGGGATGTAAAAAGACCTATTCTGTGACCTTCCAAACATGCACAGAAAATTTCATAACCCTTTGAGCTGTTCCAGAGGACTTTGGTAACAAAAATTGGCACAACAAAGTTATATATTAGACTAACTGACCTGGAAAACATATACATCAAAACGGATGGGTATAAAAAATAGCTTACGACTTACTCTGAGACCTACCAAACATTGGTTACGACTTACTCTGAGACCTACCAGAATTGGTTGACTGTCAAGCAGTTTTAGATGAGACATCTCTCCTGTCCTCTTAATCCATTTGCACTGACTTTAAGGGCAATGGGTACCATCTGGGTGTGAAAATTCAAATTTTTATTTAGTTTTTCGCTCATAGTGAGTTAATAATCAAATTGATTAATAGTTATTAATCAAAGGCAATGAGTTTTGCAGGCATTTATGCATCTACATGTTTTTAATAAAAACTCTGCTCAACAATACTCATTTACTTCATATTGGTTCCCAATAGCTCAAAATCTGGGAAACAACAAAAGGTTATCTTTCGGGAACCAATATGAGATGAGTGGGAACTATCGAGCAGTTTCTATTGAAAACATGTAGATGCATAAAAAGAAGGCCCGCAAAATGCATTGCCATACAATGTGTAGTTAGTCCAATATTTGCGAAAAACTAAATAAAATTTGAATTTTGCGGGCTGGTAGGGCCGCAACACCTTGTGGATATGCTAAATTTTGTATCAAATACTCCAATAGAATCTCTTGACTTTCATCAGCTATCAAATGTAATGTTCTAATAATGCACCATAGCAACATAACACATCTCCGGTTGACAAGCACCCTGACGTTAAGCTGGTAATAAAATTCTAATAAAAGAAAACCCAAACCAAGTAATATTCTTCTATAATCGTCTTTATAAGTAGGCTCTACTGGCTCTACCACAGTGCAATTTTGGTCAATGTTATCCAATTCTTGAAAGTATCCGGACAAACTTTTTATGTAATTCTGATATACTGTAATAACTTCACTGATAGATGAATAATCTCCATCTTGATAAGATGAATATGGTAGCTGTACATCAGTTATGCTAAGTTTGTTATTACTTTTATACCTTAAATATATTTCGTGTTCTCTCAATCCATCTTCGTCCATTATAGTACATTTGATATCCCTAATAGTTTTGCCGAAAGACACCGATATGTTTTTGGGAATGTTCTTAATTTCTTCGATTAAATCTTTACTTATTAGCTCTGAAGTTAAAGCCTGTGGCTGTTTAATGTCTTTTTCAGCAAAATATGTATTTAGACGATACATAAAATTATGCATGGAATTACACTTTTCCTTGTCGAGAAGTTCTTTGATTAAGATAATAGTTCCCTCTTCCATTGCGTCAAGAAAATAAAAAGTTACTTTCTGCGATTCTATTTTGGTTTTTATCAAGATTAGTATCATAGACATAAAACACTATAGGGATATATATTTCCAAAGAGTATATAATCACTACGTTTTATATATTTCTAGCAATGATTATAAATTATTTTTAACCAAAGAGTATATAATCACTACGTATTTTTAACAACAAAAAAGTTTCAGACTTCAAAAGTCTCAAAAAGCAAAACAGCTCAAAATCAAAGTGGGAAAAGGTTATTTGTTTGTGGTTTCGGTTCCTGGTCTATGGTTTGTGGTCTATGTAGGTGCCATAGAGTAGCACTAATGAGGTTATAATGACATTATTTCATAGACATTTGACACAATATATAAAGCAGTGTCAAGATGGTGTCAAGGACTAATCTCCAAGCGGATACGAAAATGCCAGTCGGTCCATAATTTTCACGGTGTTTTCATTTAGAATAAATTGATGGAACACGTATCTGTTATAATTCGGCCACTAATCAATAGATGGCGTTAACAATTTCGCAGTAGCCACACTACTGTTTTTTTTACACTGGCAGCCCTTTTATGTTGAACTACAATACGTTCCCTTTGACGCAGTTTTTTCATTTAAAAAAAGGACTTTAATATAGAGATTTATAGACAAGATTGTAATCAGAAAATTGTAAAAAGTAATTATTTATTTACTTTATTTGTTTAGATTTTTTCTCCCGTTTTATAAAAATACTGATATTTCAGTGATTTATTGAGATAAAATTTCGCCACACTGTCATATGTCAGTTGTCAATGTCATGAAATTGTCATATTGATAAGTGACAAGGTGACAAGTGACAACTGACAGAAGTTTCGCGTCTTGTTTAGTGTTGTTTTTTTAGGCGTAATAACAAAACTAATTTCCTGGTTTATTCATTGATTACAAGTGTGTCTGTGTATATAGTGTTATGAGTGATTTATTTTTATATAGTTGGTATAAAAATGTGAATCTTTTATAAGACTTAAGTGGTGTGAGTCGATTTTGTTCTGAATTGTGTACATAAAATAAATAAAAGAAGAAATTGATTGTAGTTTGTTATTTTCACTTTAACACAAGTTTTACTCCTTTTCAGTAACTAAAATTAAATATTTCACATTGTATATAACTTCATTCTGAAAGGGGTAAAACTTGTGTTAAATTGTTTAACCTCAAAAATAAAAAATTAAAGTGTATTGGTAGTTGGTACCTAAGGACTAAGGAGCTATATATGCCCATAGCGAATAGGTTATAGTTATATATTCGAGAAAATTAGTTCGGCCACAATTCGCTTGGAGCGCTAGTTTCCATACTTCCACAATTTTTCTAGAGTGATAACTCTATACCCCTATATACCATACTACTCTATGAATAAAAAGTTACTTTCTGCGATTCTATTTTGGTTTTTATCAAGATTAGTATATTTCCAAAGAGTATATAATCACTACGTTTTATATATTTCTAGCAATGATTATAAATTATTTTTAACCAAAGAGTATATAATCACTACGTATTTTTAACAACAAAAAAGTTTCAGACTTCAAAAGTCTCAAAAGCAAAACAGCTCAAAATCAAAGTGGGAAAAGGTTAGGTATTTGTTTGTGGTTTCGGTTCCTGGTCTATGGTTTGTGGTCTATGTAGGTGCCATAGAGTAGCACTAATGAGGTTATAATGACATTATTTCATAGACATTTGACACAATATATAAAGCAGTGTCAAGATGGTGTCAAGGACTAATCTCCAAGCGGATACGAAAATGCCAGTCGGTCCATAATTTTACCATACTACTCTATGATAATTTTTTTTTGATCAAAGACGGAGATTTACATTGATATGAAGTTTTCTGAATTTTTTCGAGATTACGAAAATACTAGATTTTAAAATCTAAGATGGCATTTGGCAAAGAATAAGAAAGAAACGACCAAAATTTTGTAACATAGTGGTTAGATCTCTACAATTCTACATCTCCCTTCTCCAGTTACGTACTCAAACTACTGCGCAGGTCGCAGTAATAGATTTTGTATACCATCTTTGATATTATGCCAGCTGTGATAGCTGCTTCAGAGATGCACACTTTTTAAGAATTACACTGCTATTAATAATCATTTTATTGTAACAAAACTGGACAAACTTTCTGTTTCTTAAAGTGGTGATAGGTGGTAATACAGGATGTAGAACGGTCGAGAGAAAGGTTTTAAAATTAAACTAAGTCTTATCATATAATCAGAATATCATAAAAGTACTATAACTTCACATTTTTTATTTACCACATTATTTATTACACAGTAAGACATTCACATTTAAACGCTTTTTGAGCATAAAACCTAAAACTAAAAAAATACTAATACAAGTTGTACCACATACCTAATTTCATTATTATGTAAAATCCTCACAACTTCATTACTTATTTCAACTGAATTATACAAAATATATAAATAAATATTTTATAATGTAAAACAAGTCTAAAGTACTTACTTATTTATTAAAAATTTGCGTAAATCTTTAATTACCTACAGATTGAATATTATAAATGGTTAACTATTAATTTGGAATTTACGCTTTCTTATTTCGTAATGATTCGACTTTTTTTTTCAATTTTAGTAAAATATTTTTTGTTTAGTAAAATATTATGAAATATATCCACACTGCACACAGTGATAGATTGACGTAAGGTAAGGTTAGATCAACGGGTTAAGACTGATAAAATTGCCAAAAAAGTGTGGCAATGGTTCATATTCAAGCCCACTTGTGTTATTATGATAAATAAAGAGTTACGTAATACGTTATAATATATTATTAACTCTGGTTTAAAATGTCAATATATATTTAACTCGCTGTTTAGCGCACGTGGGTTTCAATGTACAATAATATAAGCACAGTATTATAATTCTGTCTGTGAATAAAAGTGTGTAAAATCATACATACAAAAATAGCATGATCTGAAAATACGTCAATTGCGTAACAAATTAGGTACCTATAGTCAAAATATCATAAAAGTAATATAGGAAATCATTTACTACAGTCTACAGTGCATTATAATTATTTTTTCTACTTTAAAGTGCTGTAATCAAATCGTCTTGTACAGTGATTTCGTATAAACCGGATAAACTAGTGACCATTACCTAAACACATAATTCACATTCTTCAGTATTTACTCTTTAAAATATTTAAAAGATAAGATTAAGGGCCGATTGGTTTAATCCGTTGGTTAACGTTAAATACATTGATAAGATTCTTTTTTAACCGACTTCAAAAAAAGGAGGAGGTTCTCAATTCGTCGGAATCTTTTCATAGACAATGTTCGAAGCCGCCATGTTTAACAGTTACGTGTCTGTCACAAATCGCAATTTATTGATGCAACCGGGCCCAAGTCGGCAGTTACTCTGTAATTGTAGAACTGGCTCATGTTCATCCCTCAAAGTGATTCTGATGCAATTGCCACTCACACACAATTTCTCGAATATTTTGGAAAGATCATTTTAAACTTCTCATATTAATTAACATGTATAAAGGTTGTATGATGCACGCGCGGCTGTAAAATGAGAGAAAGGATGGCGCCTATTGGCGCCCTAAGTGCGACAGAGAGCACAACATGTGGCCTGTTTCCCTATTTTATTGCACTGACCAGTGATCATAGTATGTTCTATTCTAAACCAAAATATACATAAAAAAGTCATTTAAATAAAATTATTATGCAACAGTTACTTTTAATACTATAAAAATCCAAAGTGTAAATGATGTTAATTGAGCAAACAAACTTAATTTTGAACAATACACAAAGAACAATGGTGCGGGCCCATACATCGCTTTCGGTCACGTTACGCTATTGCAACTTTAAATGAAAAAATATTTTTTTGGTTGGGCCTGCAAGCCTGAACTCAATGCTAAAAGAATTTTCTTACAAAAAAGTGGAGAAAAATTAATATTTATTTTCAAAATATTGTATCTGAGTATTATAACAACTGCGACCTCCGCCATGAAGCATCTGAGAGCATAGACAATACACTATATACTCTTTGATAAATACTTGTCACTTGTCCCAGAATTTGTCACTGTTGACAGTTGAGACTTAATAGTAGCCATGTAGTTGTCGGACAATGTTGCGAGATGCCGGAATTAAAAAACCCGAATCGACTGAAAGAAAAATCGGATTAAGTTAATAAATTAATATTGAATTACAAGGGTATTTCGGAAACGTTAAACTACCAAGACAAAATAATCTATGCTCAAAATAATCGGTTGTAATAGATTTCAGTATTATTAATAGGTGTAGTTTTCTGACAAATACTTAATCACAAATATTCAAACAGTTTGTTTAAGTGAGACTGGTTCAAACGGAAAAATAAAATTCAGTTTTACTCCAACGCAATGGAAAACCCTAAAATAATTTAATCTTTTTATGTAAATATATTCGAGTAAAATAAAATGCAAAAAAATAACGATTGAAATCGACACAGTTATTGTCTTGTATTCAACATTCTGGGGCCTTATTCTGTATCGTTTTTCGTTTTTTGCACAAATTACCAACCTAGGTCGGTATGGTATCATATCAGTATACCATGCTAGTTGCTATCTTGTACAAAAAGAATACAAAAATAGGATTTTTGCCTCCGTTTTCTTAGTTAATAACCCAGTTTGGGTTACTAACTAACTAAGTGAACGATACAGAATCAGCACACTGATCTAAGAATTAACGTAGTACTTGAAAATAGGTTTTTCTTTAGTATAGTCTGTTACATGTTGTTCTCGTACAAAAGTGGACCGATCGTCAAAAAGATGGAGCATAAAAGTGGAAAAGTTTGGCATCCGGCAACACTAGCTGTCAGGAATGTGGAAACGGAACCTATCAGTAATCAATTATATTTCTTTGAATATTTTATTTTTTGACCCGTCCTTTACAATAACTGGTGATACCTTGAAAAAATTCTGTTATTTATTAGAATCGTCTTGTAATAAATATTACATCTAGACGCTAAACTTTATTTGCGTAAATTTCTGCCATGTTCTTTAATAGTAAAATTATGCAAACACGATATTTCAATCCACCAAGACGCGCCCCACTCTGTCAAAATCGCTATGTTTCATTTGATTCGTATGGAGTTTGACAGAGTGGGGCACGTCAGCGTGGATTGAAATATCTATAACATAGTGTTAAAAGACATACTTAACCATAACTTGTTCAAAATATAATTAAATAATGTGTGAATTTTGTCATTTGTGTGATGTGATTACTACAACAGATTGCTGTATGAGATCTTAACAAACATTTTTAAAGCTCACAGTAATTATAACTTCACAGACCACGTAGGTATCTCGCAAGATGCGATAGGGATAGGCGGTGCTAAGTAACAGTCGCGTAAGGTCGCGTCCTTGGAAATGTACTAGTGTGGTCTCTCTCACACGCCTGAAGTAACACACAAAGGATGAAACAACACTAATAGGTAATACATTTCCATAGAAAGCATTTATAGGGTGCGTACTTTACAGATCACACCTTAGCGCCAGAGTATTAAGAATTGATTCACACATGTTGAATCTCGTCAATATTAAGCAATAAACTTATTTTCTTAAAACATAGGTGTACACAAAGATTTAAATCGCTAGATGAGCCCTAAACCTCCAAAAACGTCCACGTTTTTGTCTTGTGTGTGACAAGTTGTCACTCTATCACAATTGAAACTACAGCATGCTGAGAGCACTCACTCAGAATATTTGTGGAGGTTTTTGATGTCCTTGCATTGAGCTTAGGGTCCATCTTGTGATTCAAATCTTTCGGTGTACATAGTTTTTCTAATGTTATACATAAATGTATACATACTTGTATAGTCTAAACAGTTGGTTGCGGTCGTACAAGCTTGGTCTCAACTTTTACCATATCATCGCCTTTGTGCATTTCCACTTTTAAAATTGAGAAAACCTCAACAATCTGTTCCACAGCAGGTGAACTGTCAGTTTTGTACCATTTCAACTCCATTTTCGATAATTTAGCTCCTGCATTATTTTTTATACATCTATGCTCACCAGGAAAATCCTGAAAATGTCAAAAAAGCACTTTAATTATGGTTCAAATAAGGGTGTGTAATGTGTTGTCAAAATATGTCAGCCAATATGCCAGCCAATTCTGGCACCTGTAGGTGACATTCCTTCCCACCATTTTCCAAACTTCGTAATGCATGTATTATTTAGTTTATTCATAACTAAAGCATAGGCACTGTAAAAAAAACTAGTCTTGACAGCGACTCAACTCAAAAGAATATAGCATAAAAAACTTACTTGGTTGAAGAAAATTCTTCTGTTTAATCCCATTGCAACAATTAACACATCAATGTACCTCTCCCTGACCTCCACCACAACAGCCTCAGTGACCAACGGTGAATGCATCTGAATGTACTTGAGTGTGTACAGCTCAGTTGATAATTCCCCCGCCTTCTTAGCATTGTACTTTTGTTTATTGCACTGCGCAGCTACCATGCGGACTTTATCCACTTCCCACTTAGGGGCCTCTCTATAATTTAAGCTTGCAGCCAACAATCTGTAAAGTAATGGCAAAAATATTTCTTACTAATTGTTTTGCAGAGTATCCTGTATTTATTCAGAAAGGACATAGGGGTACTTTGAAGCTGAGATTAAAAAATTGCCTACATAGCAATGCATTTCACTAAACAGTCAATATTAAAAAGCCAGAATGGCGTGCGATTTAGATATCTATTTAACAGACTAGCTATTGATGTAGGGTTAAAAAATATTAGTAGTGACAGTGAAATGCTAATGCAAATTCATTTATAAATAAAAAGTTACCTATGGACCATAATATCAGCGTATCGTCTTATTGGACTTGTAAAATGTGTATAGAGTGGCACATTAAGAGCATAATGATGGAAATCATCATCATCATCACAGCCACCGGCACAGAAATATTTTGCTCTAGTCATTGGCTTGGCACACAGCATGTTCAGGACCATAGCTCTTCCACGGTCTTCACAATCCTGACTTACATAGGGGAGTAGAGACTTATGCAATTCCCCAGCAGACGAAATTTCAATGTGAATACCCATCGGTTTCAGTGATTTGGCAAGTTGATTCAGCATATAAGTGCTGGGTGGCGGATGACATCTTAGAAATGCTAACTTGGGATGGTCTTCGTGTATCCTTTTAGCGACAGTCATGTTTGCGAGAAGCATGAATTCCTCAATGAGCTGGTGACTCTCTTTACTGTCATAAATCCAATATGAATCTGGCAAACCGTTTGTGGGGTTTAAATGAAATGAAACTTTTGTTTGATCGATGCGTAAGGCACCTCCTTCGAATCTTCTCTTTCTAAAAGTTGCTGATAATTTGCCCAGTATTTTGATTGTATTGTAAACATCCTGATATGAGAACCCATTGTATAATTCTGGAAAAGAATTTTCCGCATCTTCCTTGTCTTCGAGGATCGCCTGAGCGTGTTCATACGCTAGTTGGCAACAAGAGTTTATGACTGTTTTCGCAAATCTATGGCTTATCACTTGAGCATCATCCGTTATTTCCCAAAATACAGAGAATGCTAGTTTGTCAACGCCGGGAAAAAGTGAGCATAACATGCACAGTTCGTCAGGTAACATGTGGTAGGCTCTTTCCACCATGTAAATAGTAGTTGCTTTTTCAGCAACTTTCTCATCCAACAATGTATTCTCAGTAAGAAAGTGTGCAACATCAGATATGTGGACTCCAATTTCATAGTTCCCATTTTCTAGTTTCCTACATGAAACTGCATCATCAATGTCGCGACAATTAAATGGGTCGATGCTAAAGATGCACAACTTTCTACAATCTTCTCTCAATTTGAGTTCCTCATCAGGTATAGTATAATCGAGGCAAGGAAATAAGTGTCTCACTTCAGGCCCAAATGGCGTGATATCTAAATCTGTTTGTGCAAGGATAGCTTTAGTTTCGGATTCCATATCGCCAGACTCACCAATATTACATACAATAGTACCTAAAGCAAATCTTGTATCAAACCATTCTATGATTTTTGCTAAAAACATTGTATTTTCATATTTTTTTGCTTCCTCATACAAGTTATTGGGCCAGGTCGTAAATGGTATGTTAAGACGAGGCATCCTGTGATCTCTGGGCACGAATAGTGCTTTTTGTCTATTTTTATCATCCATCAGTTTTAAGACTCCTATACATGTTCTGTTGTGGACCTTTTCTTTGATGAAAACAACCTTGCCTTTCTTCTGTTGTTTGTCATCATTCTCTTCCATCATTCTCTTCCTCTTGCTTATCGTTAACATCCTCAGCTTTGTTTGGTTCATTAACAATGTTCTCTTTCTTTTGTTTAGTACGACCATTTTCTTCAGTATCACTGGCAAGAACTTGCACAACCACAATGTCACCTTCCAAGGCCCTATTTCTATTTTTTATGCCATCTATAAGAATGTCCTGTTCAGTTCTATCCATACTTGAAACATATGAATGTTGGAATTGTTTGGGATTTATTCTTAAAACTCCTTCAAGTAGTGTGTTATTCTTTAAGCCTATCTCCACTTCTTCTGCAGATATATAAGGGTCAAAACTTTTTACTTCACTCTGGTCCTTCTGTTTCTGCCTTTTCTTACGTTTTGGTGAAATTATTTTTTGTGGTGACGGCTTGGCAGTGTGAATGGCATGATTTTGGCTAAAATTGTTCATATTTACAAAATTTTTCCCTAACAATGGATGTTGCAGCACATTTTGTAAAACTTTTGGAGGGCCATTAGGGTGTTGTAGCAAGGCTGGATGTGGGTACACTTGTGAATTGGAACTGTGAGCTTGATGCAGCAGTGGGGTGCTCGGAGCGCTCATCGGGTGATACTGATGTTGAAACAATTCTCGAAAGTACGCATTCTGCACCATTTGGAGCTGCTGATTATTAGCTAAGGTTTCTAAATACCTTGTACTTGACGTTGCATATAGTGGTGCAATTTGTTTAAGGAAAAACTCATGTATAACGGACTGCCCGCCCTGCGTGGGCGCAGCGGGCGCTGATTGTATCGCAGATTGTACTTGCGATGGTGGCATTTGTAGATGTAGTTTATTTTCTTTTACTGTTGCCTTCTTCATAAAAGGCGAATTCGCATCCGATTGGTCGCTTTCGTCACTAATTTCGATTTCCAAATTATTGCAATGTCCCGCCAAATCATTCACTGCGCCCGAATTATAGAAAACTGCAGACGGAATCGTCTTTGGCGTGCTACCAGACTTTGATGTTGTATTTACTTTAACACTTGTGTTGTGATGTAAACTTTGGGATCGCGACGGTGGAACTGGACAAGCGACAGAATGTGACACAGCTGCTGAAATCCTGCTTGGTGTGTTACCAGGCTTGGGTGTTGTATTAACATTATTCCTGGCGTTGTTGTGTAAACTTTTCGAACGCAGTGGTGCTGCAGACGCAGAGTGTGACGTGGATGGTCTATTTGTAACAAAGTTTGTTGCCCCGTCCCTTGGATTAGACATGATCAACGTTTTATTTGCGTCCAGATTAAACCAGTAGTTTAGAACTATTTTGCACTATAGGTTTGCTATAGGTTTAATTCAAACATATTGCCGATAAAGACTCAAAATTTCATGAAAATATTAAATTGTATCAAAGAATTGTATTCGATTGGGTGGTGTTGATTTGATGACAGATCACAGAATAAAGATCACAAATTACTCTATGATAAAGATCAAAATTCAAATCAGTGTGACCGTATTAAAATTTGTGAATCTGCCAAATATTAGCCAAAAAATCTGCCTACTCGATTCCTATTTATAAGAACTGTACAAGTGCAGTTAAAAGTAGAGTTATTATGGATATCCATATCCGTAACAAAAACTATCGGATATCCGAAATAAAAAAAAATCCGTAACCGTAACTGAATCCGTAATAAAAGTTTTGGATAGTTTCGGATAGGGCGGAGTCTAACTAAATACTACACTCGTACGAATTAACTGTGCACTCCGCTGGAATGCGACACCTCTCCCGCTACCTAATAACGTCACAGCGCGAGGTGCACAGTAGTGTATTGTTATGGATATCCATATCCGTAACTGAAGCTATCGGATGATCCGAAATAATTTAATATCCATAACCGTAACCGAAACCGATATTATTTTTTACCAATATCCATATCCATATCCGGATCCGAAATTATATATCCATAACATCCCTAGTTACAAGCAGTGATAGGTAAACGTCCCGCATGTTTATTATTTTTTCGAAACCTCTTTTTATAGTGTGCAACTATATTAGAGTTATAATTTGAGTTAAAACTTAGTATTTAAGACCTTAACTGTATTAGTTATAACTTGTTTTAATTGCCAAATAAATAAATAAAATGGTCTTGACGTCGGAAAATCTCAGTTCCATCAACAAGACAAAGGAGCCAACTTATGAGTAACATTTCTAACGAATTCATACAAAAATAAGTACAAGCACATTAAAGAATAAGTTTTTTTTCGTTTCAAATATTGTAAGGATTCCCTTGAAATCTGCCACATTCTGCTACTTTCTTAATCGTCAGCTTATTCTGCCAGAGTTAAAATTTAGAAGCCAATTCTGCCCAAATGGCAGAAATTTGCCACAAACGGTCACACTATTTCAGTCTTTGAATCAAAAACCTATCCCTACAGTTGTCTATGGTTAACTGTCTATGATCAAAGACTTTGATGAAAGACAAGTGTTTGTTGTTTATGATCAAAAATGGCCATTGGCCTCAGTGGCCTCGGCTACGGGCCAGGCCCGTAGCCTCAGCAAAGGCCTCAGTCACCATATCGAGAAAGTCCTCTATTGTAATCTCTTCTCATTGGAGCACTTGGAGTCATAGTACAGTAGGTATTTGGTAGGTATATACATGTGTTCTGTGCACAGGTAACTAATATAGTGATCTGTGACACATATCACTAATCTATAGTGTTTTATGTCTATTGTCTATGTCACTAATCACACACATATATTTTTGTGGTCTGTGTTCCGTAATAATAAATTAAAATTATTTCGTATCGGTTTTCGTGCTTTTAGCTTTACCTGAAGAAATTGTTTAAAAAAAAAATGTGACTGTGGCGTTCGTTTCGTTTAGTTACGGTCTAAAAAATAATAGTTATTCGTGAAACGTATAAATTTTAGGTTAGGACACAATACTTGAATAAACTTGAATATTATAGTTTTCATAATTGCCTAATAGGGTAGGAATATATTTCTCAAAGGACTTTATTTACATAGTGAAGGACTTACTTAGCGCAAACAGAAAAAAATGAAGCTGATAACTCATAATATGCTTACATCCAAGTGTTTGAAGGGAGTACTAACAGGTTATCCTTTGGCCATAAATGCTACAGATGTGAAAGTAAACGAAGTGGACTTTAACCCTGATTTTATTTCTCGAATTATACCGAAGCTGGATTGGGAGGTGCTGTGGAAAGCTGCAGATAGTTTAGGACACAGTGAAGGATTACCACAGACGGTGGAAGCCAATTACGAAGCCAACCAAGAGTTCTTGAAGAAAGCTCATAGAGTTCTACTTGAAGTAGAAGTCGAAGAAGGATATTTAACTTGTCCAGAATCAGGACGACAGTTTCCAATATCAAAAGGGATACCAAACATGTTGTTAACTGAAGCTGAAGTGCAATAAAGTAGTTGTTATTTTTTTTTGTATTTCATTTAAAAATCAAATCAAGACAAAGCTGAGGATTTATGTTGGATTAATAAACAATTACTGCTAACATAGTGTAAACTCCCAATTATGATATTTCTGCATTTATGTGCTGCACAAGCTTAAAACAATACATTTTGAATGAACACTAATTGGTTTGTTTGACAATTCATAATTCTTTAGTTAACTCCCTTATTTACAGCTGGTTTACTATCTATCCATGGTTTCCCTTACTATAGATAGAAATTTGACATAGACAATGTTTGGAGATAACAAAAAAAACAAAATATCAATAATAAATAATTATTTTATTATTTATTACATATATAACAATAAATTATTATAATGATAAATCAATGATGTTAAGATAGTTATCATACTGATGGAGATTGTGTCTAGGTTATGTATTTATGGTACATTTTTTTTATTAACAATCACTGCAGTGGCTTTATAGTTCATCTGAGTATGGAACAAACACAAGATTCCCGGCTGCTCCCATAGACATCTTGTTCTTCACTGCATTTGAAAGAGCCTGAAACCAAAGACAAGTCATGAAAATCTTTTATTTAGAATTGAGTTATGGCCCTTGTTTACACAAATCAATGTCTATACATACAATTGTTCTGTCATAAGTGTTTGTAACCAGAGACTGCTTGACCGATTTTGGTGAACTTAATAGGTCTGAAAGAGTTTGTAAGCTATTTTTCATATCCATAATTGGCAAAACAAGGTTTGCCCGGTCAGCTAGTAAATCTTAATATATATAAATCTCGTGTCACAATGTTTGTCCTCAATGGACTCCTAAACCACTTAACCGATTATAATAAAATTCGCACACCATGTGCAGTTCGATCCAACTTGAGAGATAGGATAGTTTAAATCTCAATTTATCTATTTTTTTATTACCCCTAAGGGCAAAACAACGTTTGCCAGGTTGCCCGCGGCTCCGCCCGCGTGCAGTTCGTTTTTTTTACAAAAATGTTTCCCGTGGAATTTCTTAATTTTTCCCAAGATTTCCCGTACAAAATGAGTGGTCTTTGGGTTCGATGGACCCGTATAGGAGTCTTCTTCCAATCTCTCCTGTCAACGTGCTATCTTCTTTTACACAATTTACCTATATCTTCTTTGGTCTTCCTCTACTTATACACTCTGTCGAAATCGCTTATGTTACTCAATTCGCATGGAGTAAGATAGAGTGGGGTACGTGTCATCGTGGATTGTAATATCTATACTAACCAAACTTATCTTATTCTGAGATGATACCAACGCCCAGATATTGTAATTAAGCATGCTGATGCGCTACTGTGTACCTAGCAACCGTTCCTGCTACGTACGGGTTATCTTGTATAGTTATACCAAGTTGCACGATCAAAAGGACGATTTAAACTGTCGATATTTCGACCCCGTTTTGATTGTGCTACGGAGATAAGTAGCTATAGGTTTTTTTAAACATCCCACGGGTGCTCTCAAATTTTTCAGGATGAAAAGTATCTTAAATGTTGACCGGGCATATATATAAAGTAGGATCATAAAATTTCATTAAAATCCGTTACTTGAAAGACGCCTGCTAACTGTTTTTGTAATGTTTTCTTTCCCGCGGGAACTCGATTGGATTAATAAGTTTTACTATATATATATATTTTGTTAAAAAGGCAACATAAGGTATCAGCATAACCAATTTTACTAAATTAAGTTCATTAGTTGTTGTTTACAAAGCTGTTAAATTAATTGCAGTTTTTTAACTATCCCACGGGAACTCTTTATTTTACCGGGATGAAAAGTATCCTATATGTTGACCAGGGACACAGGCTACCACCACACAAAATTTCATTGGAATCGGTCCAGCCGTTCCAAAGATTAGCCCGTACAAACAGACAGACAAACAGACAAACAACAGATTTATTATATGTATTGATTGATTGATAATCCAAAGCAGGTGGGTTATTATCAGAGAAAATAAATTATTTATACACTACTACTAACTTAGACAAGTGAATGAAAATATTATGTTGCAAACTTTAGGATAGTTGAATGTAAAATTAGCATGAGGTACAGTATAACATTCTTGTAGCTCAACTATTTCAAATATTTGGGACCTCATATGAATCTTTTGATAATTGATTGCTCAAAAAACTGTATGAGAATAATAATAATAAATAATAAATAAATAGTGGACAACACATACATTGATCCGATCCCTTAGTAAGTAACTTATGCACTTAATTTAAGGAAATCAGAAACAACGAAGGTACCACAACACCCATACCCGAGACAATGTAGATAACTCATTTTTCTACATTGCCTCGACCGGGGATCGAACCCGGAACCTCAGAGATGGCGGCGCCTTGAAAACGCTAACCACTCAACCATGGAGGTCGTCAAATGACGTATAGCTGATCACGAACCTTCAAGCCATACAACTGTAATTCTAATTATTTTTGAACTTCATTCCCTTTGAGGGAATTATTGCAAATATGTCATACGGTAGCTGCTGTTGTGTTAAAACTTTTTTTTACGCTATACAAGTTAGTACTTAACTGCGATCTCACCTGATGGTAAGTGATGATGCAGCCGAAGATGTTAGCGTACTAACTTGGAAGGGGTAAGTTATGTCACCCCAACAGTTTCTACACTGCATCGTACCAGAACGCTAAATTGCTTAGCGGTACGTCTTTGCTGGTAGGGTGGTAACTAGCCACGGCTAAAACCTCCCACCAGACCAGACCTGCCATTTTGAAATTATAAAATTCCAAAGTGGCCCGTGGCGGGAATTGAACCCGCGACCTCTCACTCGAATCCGAGCGTGCGTCCCCTGTGCCACAGAGGTACTTAAAACTGGTTTTTACCTGTGAAATATCACTGTTTGAGAGCTGGTCAATAGCGTTGGCGATTTCAACAGGTGACTTCGCCGCGCGTGTGTAAAGCCCCTGAGCGGCGAGGGACTCTGCGAGGGCGATCCCGTCCTCTGCCTCGGACAGAACTTGCAGTTTCAGCAGGTTCTTGCCAGCCTTGATTGCGTCGGCGCTCAAGTTGCCCGCTTTGAGTAACTTTGCGGCAGCCTTAACAGCCTAGTGAGAGCAGACAGAGCTTGTATCAGATTCAGAAATAGTAAGTTATCAAGACTCGAACCTGTATCTATGTAATGAAGTCATTTATAGAATACTAGCAGTGCCTGCTGACTGCGTTCCGCGTTTGAAATATTTTTGTGCTGGCCAGTTTGTCCCCCGTAATACTCCAGCAGCACCACACGTTTGTATTATGCTAATATCTTTGAAGATATTTGTCTAAACTTTATAGAGTAAAGAGCACAAATATTCTACATTAAATTTCTTGTTCTAAAAAACATACAAAGATATAAATTAATATAATATGGGCTAAATAAGCTTCACAAAAAATATTTATTTTTAATCCACAATTTTAAAAATCAGTTATTGTGAGTTATTCGTGCTATGGCGGATTTTCTTACAATTTTGATACATTCTTTAATATTGTAGAACATTGTCTTGTTCTATCCTCAATAGTTTCTGCAGCGAACGCGAAGAAAGCAGGATCCCGAGATTACCCCTTACAACGTCACAAACTCACAAACGTTACAGGTATGGCGCAGTTTTATACATTTTTTTTCTATTGCGGCTCGCTACACGTCCGCGTATTTTCGACAAGCCAAGCGTGAGATAACAGGAAATTTTAAAACACAAACGCTTGTGTTTCAACAGGTATTGTGTTAATTTCGTTACATTTATACATTTTAGCGTATCGCATAACGCCAACCATGGCTAGAGGTGCTTTGCCCAGCAGTGGGTGGCTCATTAATAACTGGTTGAGACTAGTTTCTTACAGTGTTAGCTTCGTCCTTGGCCACGGAGAGCACGACGCCGAACAGCCCGTTGTCGGAGTAGGACGCGTTGAAGCCGGCCGCCGCGAACGGGCCCACGTTGCCGATGGCCTTCGCGAGGGGGGTGTTGTCAGCTCCCCATTTGGTGACTGGGCCATTGCCAAGAGCTGCAGCATGAGAATATTCACATAGAAATGTGTATCAAAATTATCGCTGCCAACGGGTCTTGAACCCGCAACCACCACCTTTCGCGAGTGGCCGCTCTACCGATTGAGCTATGGGAGAAACTACCGCTGACACGATTATTTCATTCCACATTGTTTTTCAGTCATAGGCAGACTGCGAGTCACATAGAAATAAAAAATAATATTTTATACAATCGTATTTCTACTTCACAGCGAATTTAGATTAAAGACCCAAAATACATGACGTTTAAATTTGAAAGTAATTGTCCTTATTGTATTTATGTTTTAGCTATGAACTTCGAACAAGTAATTAATTTATAATCTAAAAAACATGACTGCCCTGTGGTAAAACGACTTTTTCAAAAAAAAAAATTCTCGTTAATGTTACACTTATTAAATTATTAATGTTACTCGTAATGATGTAAGGATTCTAACGTAACCCCATATGTATAAGTCTCATAAACATTACACTCCTTTTTTGGGCAGTCGTGTAATAAAGGATACCATTGTCGCCACTGGCACAAATTGAACTTGACATAATATTTTGTTATAGCAGCAAATAAATATACGATTTATTATTATAGATACTCTTGTGCACCTTTAGCAGCTACAGCTAGCGCGAGGCTCTGCGGCGAGCCGGCGGGCGCGCCCTGCACGGCCAGCGCCACGTGCGCCAGCTCGCCGCCCATCTCCTTCCTGGCAAACAAACGAGCGATATTAATATAATAACCATGACAGAGTAAATTATTACTACTATCAGCCTATGGACGTCCACTGTTGGACATAGGCCTTTCCGAGAGCGCGCCACCACACACGGTCCTCCACCTTCCTCATCCACCCGCTACCAGCGACCTTTTTCAGGTCGTCGGTCCAGCGGGCAGGAGGTCGTCCCACGCAGCGCTTACCGGTACGCGGTCTCCACTCCAGAACACGTCTGCCCCAACGGCCGTCGGTTCTGCGACAGATATGGCCCGCCCACTGCCACTTCAGCTTGCTAATCCGTTGGGCTATGTCGGTTACTTTGGTTCTCCTGCGGATGTCCTCGTTGCGGATTTTATCCCTTAGAGAGACACCCAGCATAGCCCTCTCCATAGCACGCTGAGCGACTTTGAACTTGTGGACAAGACCTACTGTGAGTGTCCACGTTTCTGCTCCGTATGTCATTACCGGTAAGACGCAGGCGTTGAAGACTTTTGTCTTTAGGCGAAAGTAAATTATTAGTGTATCAAAATTATCGCTGCCAACGGGGCTTGAACCCGCACCCCCAGCTATCACAGCAACTACCGTGACACGATAATTTCGGTCCCATTGTTTAATTGGCAGAGCAGAGCACCCAGCCGCAATAGCTGGGGGATGCGGGTTCAAGTCACGTTGGCAGCATTTTAAGACACTAATAATAATTTATAATAATACCTCGAGTGTGAAACACTAACAAAAATATAAATAATGACGAAGTAGATAAGTTTTACTTACAAAATATTATTTTCTTCAACTTCTGTAATGAAGGGTCGATTTACACAGAAGTGGAATGGAATGAAAGCGACTTTTTACAACGAAATTGTACATAGCATAATGAACTTTACGTTAAATAACACAAAATTATTAAATAAGAGAAAGAAATGTCGCGCATATTCCGGGGAATCCTCACACATTCTGGAGAATTCCCTTAGCTAATGTCGGCGCCATCTGTGGAATCCGCGGGAAGTGGCGCGAACCGGGAGTCAATTGGGTCGTTCACTGGCCTGCAGTGTGGTACCAAGCGTTTATAAAACAATTTGCTGGAATACTCGAGCTTTCCAGCGAATTCGCGCGCTTTCTCGCGTCATTGAGGCAAAATTTACACTTCCATTCTAATTTCCATTCCATTCCGCTCCAGTGTAAATTGAGCCGAAGTATCAAGGGTAGATCCAATTCTTAAGTTACAAGAGAAAGGCGTACCTAAGTACGTGTTAAGAGCAAGACTAGTTGGTTACACTGAAGAACTTTTTAGTACTTTTATAAAATGCATTTTCTAGGCGGAAGCCATGTTAGCTGAAGTTGTCTCATATTTAAAATGTATTTAGAGAATTATAAAATTTGGATGGTACCGTAGATCTCCGCCGAAGTAAGTGCTGGCACTGCTTTCGCCTTCAGCACCAGACGATATCTGCAGGTTCTGAGCAATCATAGCAGCTCTCTCCTGACGTGCAAAAATATAAGAAATTCAGTAAATCTATCGCCAAATTAATAATTGGACAAGTATATCCGTGTATACTGTATAGTGACTCCAGTCACAATAGCACTTCTTGTGAGAAATGAGCCGATGATATTATAGGAAAAATGTAGAGGCAGTGTTAAATACTTCTTAACAAACAACAAAATTATAAATTAAATTATAAAAAAAAATAGTGTGTGTGAAAAGTTCAATTAACAAAAGTGTTTCCTTTAAAGTGTCACTTTTTTTGTAGTATAAAACCCTCGGTGCTCGAGTTTGACTCGCACTTGGCGGTTTTTAGGGTTCCATACCTCAAAAAAACATCGGAACCCTTATAAGATCACTTTGTTGTTGATCTGTCAAAATCACAGCCATCAGATGACAGACGTCATGATCCATTATTTCAATTGCAATCTTTAATCTCGTGTTTATTTGATTTATTGGGCAAACTGTCGAAAAATATACCCTTACCCTTCCATATTTTGCGGGAAAAAATAAAATCAACTGGGTACAAATTATACTTTTTTTCAAAAACGAAGTTAAGTTTGCATTGAGTTCTATGGTTTTACGGAACCTTCAGTGCGCGAATCTGACTCACACATGACCAATTTTTTTAATTAATCTTGTTCCTATAATGTTTTCTACGTACGATAGTCAAAATTCTAAAACAGCTGGCTGATGATAGTTACCTGGCTGCTTCCCACGATAGCCACGGCGCAGCGGCCGGGGGTCAGGGTGCTGGCGACGTAGTGCTGCATTGATTCAGAGCTCACGTTGCCGATCCTCTTGGGCGCGATGAAGAGGGAGTTGCCGAGCCCGCGCCGGTACGCGGCCCTGTGCAGCAAGTCTATTGCGCGCACCTGTTGGTGTTACCAATGAAATTAAATGAAATTATATTTATTCTTGAAAATGTATGTTACAATACGATCTTAAAGACAAGTGTTTATCACCGATTACATTCTACCAATAATATTGGTGTATGAATATTAATGTCCTAAAAATAATAACATAGTGAATAATATTAATATAAATAATTAAAAGATTAATGCAAACCATTGAGTTTAGCAGTGTATACTTTTATCGTCATCTTAGAAGAAAAATGGTTAACAAGAATGATGGTTAACAATGGTTAAAGAAGGATGGTTAACAAATTAACCATCATTAAAGTTAAAAAAACTTTTCAAAATGAAATAACAATATTGAGTGGGGTATTATATGAAAGGGCGTTACTTGTGTATTCTAAAACCGATTTTTATTTATTTTTATGCCTGATAGTTTTTGATTTATTGAGCAAACTGTCGAAAAAAATACCGTTCCCCCCCCCTTATCTCCGAAGTTTATCAATCGAAAAATCTGAAATAATTATGATCAATAGACATTAATGTATATTTTACAGGAAAAATAAAATCAACTCCCTAACTATTATACTTTTTTTGATAATAACAATAAACCACCAAAAACAAAGTTACGTTTGCGGTTCGCCAACAAAAGTACCTACATGTTAAATTATACTCGTAAATTCATGAAAAAAAGTGATTCTTTCAATGTGTTACTTCTTTTTGACGACCTCCGTGGTTGAGTGGTTAGCGTGCCGGTTTTCAAGGCACCGCCATCTCTGAGGTTCCGGGTTCGATTCCCGGTCGGGGCAATGTAGCAAATAACTTTTCTACATTGTCTTGGGTCTGGGTGTTGTGGTACCTTTGTTGTTTCTGATTTTCATAACACAAGTGTTTAAGCTACTTACTATGGGATCGGAGCAATGTATGTGATGTTGTCCGCTATATATTTTATGGTATGGAACCCTCGGTGCGCGAGTCCGACTCGCACTTGGCCGGTTTTTTAATGTACAAAGATCTATTTTTAACCTACTTTATTATATGTACTTACAGTCTTTCTGTTACAACACAAAAGAATTAACTGTATGTTTTGTGTATCTGCTATACGTTAGAAAACTAACCTAAAACCATTGAAGTGGTTTGATTCACTCTGCTGCAAAAATTCAAATTTAATTGTTTTTCAAAAATAGTAGGTGTAATACGTTATGTAACATCACAATTCACAGTCTAATGCCCGGTTTCTTCAACGACTTTTACTTTTCAGTAAAAATATTGTAAATAGTGTAAAATTTTCAGTAGAAAATTATTGGAAATGAGTTTTGCGGGCATAAAACTTACATATTTACATTTTTTTCATAAAACTTTGGTAAAAGAACCTCTTTCTTTTTTTGAAGTCGGTTAAAAACACTCATTTACTTCATATTTGTCCCAAAGTACCTAGAGAGTTAAGTAGACAATAATAAAATTGCCAGCAGTGGGATTTTATTAAGGCTCCCAATTTACCTGAGGTGGAATTGCAGCCAGGTCGTACTTCAAGCGGGGAACATTGTCGCTGAGCTCCCAAGGTCTGAACTCCTGGTTGGACACAAGGTGGCTCAGGTAGTCAATCGCTTCTGGCAAGTTATCTTGGTTTGCCTAGAAAAAAAAACAGAAATATATTATGAGTAAATTGTAAACTGTGTGGGAAATAAAGCTATAATAAAAAAACAGTGGTTAATTATGGACTGCTACAAAGTAGCACTAACTATTGTCTAACAAAAGAAATTCATACTTCAAGGGTGTAGTAGACAAACTCCCTGTCTCCGGAGGCAGTAACAGCCGCTCCGACTTGAGCGAGTTTTCGAGAAATCATGTAGGCGCTAGCATTTTTGGTGCTGAGGCCCGCTGCAGACCGGAGCACATGAGCAACGCCGAGCTCTGTTTGTGGCTCATAGCGAGATCCCGCTCTGAAAATAGTTTTCATCATCACTACTACTAAACAACAGGATAAAACAGTTGCATCACACATTGCATGTTAAGAGTCCTGTGAACTACCACGTCTCCCATACAAACGTAATACCAGATTTGTGTATATTTGGATCATGTTGTGGTGTTATTCGGGTTCGTATAGTAGGTAATAATCTATGCACCTGGCCATATCTGGTTCCGAAATACTGTAGTTAAACGAAATTGTAAAAAAAATTAGTTTTGCTTATTTTTATGATAACACCACAACATGATCGAAATATTCACGAATTGTAATTCGTGAATATTTCGATTTTTGATCATGATTTGGTATTTTGCATTTACTGAGACATCGTAGTTCACAGGCCTCTTAAGCTATCATTTTATCATTACAATACAGTACAAGACAGTAACATGCCAATATGGAAATGGAAGGAATAGGGTATTTGACTCCAATTTTTTTATTACTTTATTATAAAGTAGAATTAAAATAATGACGTGCACTGAAAGAACTAATTAAATCGATCAAATAACAAAAAAGTTATAAGCATTTAAAGATTTGTGATTAGACAGAGATAGCAACAGAGACATTGTGACGTCACACCGTACCAATGCCATAGTAGCTTCGTGCGGCTTCATACAAATTTTCGTTTTGCGAGAAAGGGATAGAAGATCCTCCCACTCCAAAGTTTAAACGCCTGTAACTTTGTAAATCTTCGTTGGATTTTAATATTTCTTTCTATTATTTTTATCCTAGTTTATAATAAAGTAATATTTTTTATCAAATTCAAAAGTAGTGTAAGACCCCATTATCATTGAGGCACATATACATTGATTCAGTTCTCTAATTCACTGTTCACATGCAGTCAGTAGTCTTGGTTACTTATTTATGGTTAATACACATTTTAACCATTAGGGAATTGAGGCATGTAGTTCACACATTTTGCTTTTTCAGACACAATTGTCACTGACACTGTGGCATGGAACAGTGTCTGTGAGGGTGGCAGGGTTAGTGGAGTGAAGCCCAAATATAAAATCGGCAATGTTCAAGTTCAACTGGCATAGCAGAGCTGTACTGACATAAAATCTGTACCAAATTTCAGCTCTCTGAGTTTATGGGAAGTACTAGTTCTATTTTGATGATCATGAGTCAGTCAGTCAGTCAGTCAGTCAGTCAGTGTCGAAAATGCGAAACTTTGCTTTCGCATAACTTCGGAACTATATGACCTACAGACTTGAAATTTTGGGTTTTAAGTATGTGATTATAGCTTACTGGATAGCGAAAATTTCAGCGTTCTGGTCTTATCCAGAGGTTCTCAAATAGGAGCCCGAAAATGCGGCGAAATGGTTCCTGTAAAGATGGTACGGCAGTTTTGCTTCGCGCTTTGACTTTGGCGGGGGCACTGCCGTGCCCCCTGATTTACATGAGCACTGACTTACTTATATCGAATTTTAAGTCAGTAACTGACCCAATGTAAATCTGCTTTTACACTTTTGATTCCTACTACAGTAACTCACTTACTAAAACAGTGACTCTAAAACAGATTTAGTTTCCATAATATAACCTGTTCTCAGAAGCTTTTCTGATGACTTCCCCCACTTCATATAACTGCAACCCACAGACATCTGATAATAGAAGAGTGAGGGTGGCGGTTGTATGAAGTGGGAAGGGGAAGCCATCGATGAAGCTTCTGAGAATGGGTAGTACATTTCCTCACTCTGATACAAAGATTTAAATTGCTAGATGGGCCCCAAGCCTCCAAAAACGTCCATATTTTTTAACATTTTTTTCTTGCATGCGACATATTGTCATCTTACACACACAGCAACATAAGAAATGGTGATATAGTGACGTCTCATTTACTCTTTAACGAAATTTGCTACTACAGCATGCTGAGTGCACTCACTCAGGATGTTGTGGACGTTTTCGATGTGAGAAATGTAGGTTTAGGGCTAATCTAGCGATTTAAATCTTTGCTCTAATATTTTATTTCAAAGTTACTCACTTGAAAGCGATTGTCACTCTAGCAACAGGTGAGCCGTTATCTAAGGCAGCGACAAATGTGTTGTTGGACAGAACTCCGGACTGAATCTTTACATCTCTTCTAACGGCAGCCGGTGCAGCTTGTGCGTATCCCCTGATCTATGTACAAAACTCAATTAGGTACATATATTACAACATAATATTAAAATCATAAATAGTGTATGTTCTAAAACACATAGATCACTTTTCACTATAGAATCTGTGCTAAGTGAAATGTTAGGTTCTAAACTTATAATCACCAGATACGATTTAAATCACTTTTGGACAAAATTTAATAAAATACCTAATGGTTATATTTATTGGAAGGCCTTTTACATAACACTTTTGACATAAGGGTATAACGAATCAAAGTATTAGGGATTTCAAGTAGAAATCACAAATTATTTACCGTAACATGACGAATAAGAGGCGTCGCAAGAGCTTTTGACGACATTTTCAATTAAAAACTGCGATTTGAGATATTTACGTCGTCTCTGAAATTGATGTGGAAATTAATTTCTGTCTGCCTTGAAATGAGAAATGTCAAATGAATGTAAATTGGAAATCATAGGTCTTTGAAATCATAGATTGTGGTCTCAGGCAACACTCAGGCTATGGTCTCCACTCTCCAGTTCTGTGATCATAGACAACTACAGTGCGACAAGGCTTGGACAAGGCTATCTTGCCGCGTGGCCAAAACCAGAACTATCGCCAATATCACAGTAGGTATCACAATACTGTTTAGTAGTCGCTCTGTCGGTATATTATGTTGTATGTATTATATGTTGTGTTGTTTTTGCTTATTATTAATAAAAAAAAACTAACTTTAGCGTAGCGTAGGTATTTCGTCATTGATCAATAAGCCGGCACCATAGGGATATCTGCGTTTTGCGTTTTATTGGTCTGTGGTTTTATTGACTATAGTTCTTTAGTGTGTGGTCTATGCCTAATATCTGTGGTCACTGATCCCTATGATGTTAGGTCAATGATTGTGATCCCTATCATGGAGATGATGTTAGGTCCATGATCCCTATTCCCACAGACCAGGGAAATAAACTGTGCCTATTGATTAGTGAAGCTGGGTGAAGCCCATTGGTGAAGCTATAGCTATAGTGTTAGTAGCAAGTGTTCTGTGGTTAGTAGTCTATGATCCACACATAGAGTATATTGAATATAGGGGGATCCATAGAACACAATACTCTATGGTCTATGCCTATGTAAAACGTAGTGATTATGATTATATACTCTTTGTGCCTATCATGTTTTATGTCTATGGTGCGTATCCCTATAGTGTAGGGTAATAATGTTCTGTGGTTTTATGTCTATGTAGTAAGTGATATAGAGTAATCTGTGGTGCCTACTGCCTATGCTGTTCTTGTCGTCTTGTCCTAAAGTTCGCACTGCATTGTCGGCTTTTCCAGTTTCGTTTTCTTGTGAATTTTTCGTGAAGTAATGAATATTTGATATGACCGTTACTGAATTGAAGTTTAGAGAGTATGTCCGACGTTATTTAAGTGATTTCTTTAGTTTCAGATATAAACTATAAAAATGGCGGCGGCAATGCCTATCAACCCCAAGCCTTTCCTAAACAGCCTAACAGGAAAGTCTGTTTTGGTTAAACTAAAATGGGGACACGAATATAAAGGGCTACTGGTATCTGCAGATGGCTACATGAACTTACAGCTCGCTAACACAGAAGAAATTGTTGACGGATCATGTACAGGTTGGTTTCATGTTTTTGTAAAAAAATGTTTGGGAATCTGACAATTCCGGCTATGGCTTTGATGCCAAAAAGAGGAAAAAGAATACTTTCGAAAATTCCTCTGTTTAAATACAATTATTAGTATTCTGTTGGCTGGATTCTAAAGCCAACCCAAACTAACCTCTAAAATACCTCTGTTTAAAAACAATTATTAGTATTCTGTTGGGTGGATTCTAAAGCCAACCCAAACTAACCTCTAAAACTACTAATTTGATGTATTATTACTCGTTCGCAGAAGCTTTTCGGATGACTTCCCCTCCCTCTCCATACTATCGCGACCCGCCTTCGCCTGATAAGAGCCTAGCGTGGGTCGCGGTAGTAGGAAGTGGGAGTGGAAGTCACGGCCAAAGCTGCGGACAGGTCATACAATTCTCATGCTGCTGAAATCCTGGAAATTAAAAATATTTAAGGAGCACACCACGGATGTGCCTGCGTAATTCAAAGTTTTTGTGGTTATTCGCGATTTTTAAGCTAATAAGACATAATAGGCTTAAAGCAGTCAAATTGCGGGAATCCCAATATCACGTGTTTATATAAAAATCTCTGCTTGAAAGTGTTGAGTTAAAGCCATAAGTCCGAAATTTGAGAGTTACTCACATGAAACTCTATACTCGGACTAATTTCCTAGGATACACATTTTTATGCAAAGATTTTGATATAATCATGTAAAGATGATACTGCCATTCTCGCAAATTGACTGCCATAAACCTCTGATGTGTAATTAGAGTAAAAATAGCAAAAAACCATGAAAATTTTGAATTTCGGGGGCAGAGTCGTTGATTTCGCCTTATACACTCTGCCACAACTCTGCAATATCATTAGGCTAGTGGATTATAAGCACACAAACACTTGACTGTTAACATCTATCGGGATTATGAAACTCAATTACTTTCTGTAGAAGAAAATTGTAAAAAGAATTATTTTTGAGATTCATGTGCTACTGCGATTTACCACTCAGACTCATCTGATGCAGCAGAAACAAACCTACAATGAACATGCCATAGCAAACACCTGTATTAATTCTAAACTTAAACTTTTTCAGGTAATCTCGGAGAGGTGCTTATTAGATGTAACAATGTTCTCTATGTTAGAGGAGCTGAAGAAGAGGATGAGGAAGGCGAAATGAAAGAATAAAGTTAAAATAGAGTAACTACTTATAAGCTACGTTAAGATTATAATAAGGTTTTTAGTATAAAATGTTTGAAACGAATCATATGTGATTTTTTCATATTAATATAAACTATAAAGTATACCAAAATATTGAAGTTTTATTTTTCACTTGTTGCTAAACAGGTTATTTTTAATTAACCTCCCTCTTCAAATAATTTGAGAATCTTGCATAGAATCTTGCTGGCACTTTTGAATTTTTTGTGCAGGCCAGTTTTTCTTTTGTCCTGTGGAAGGATTTGTATTTGACTGGTTATAAATTATAATCATATCTATAAAATCAATAAATACCGAAGTGTCTAACTATAGTATTTAGCAAGGATTATCAACAAAACCTGTAATAAATCCTTTATGTAGTAGCTCGCGTCAATGAACATAGCTTTCAGAAGCCTGTGGTGTAACCACCAGGTGAGATTGCCGTCAAATGCGAATTTCACCTTTCTAAGGTTCACTGCTCCAACTAAAGGCTTAATCAAAGCAATCCAATATACCTGTGAGTCCGTCCAGCTATACAAGTGTCTAAGGCCAACTTGCATCCGCTCAATGACATCCGCTTGTGTTAGGGTGATTAACTTGTAAGTTATGTAGTAATTGTGGGTTAAAATGTCCAAAGATAGCTGATGGTAAGCTCTTGTTTAAAAATGTCAATATTAACCCACTGTTTGTCAAATGGGCTTAAAGAGGTGATCATATTGTTTAAAATCCAGACACTACAACTATCTTGATTTTGGAGATTTTGCAGGTGACAAAAAGACATTTGACACGAGAAGGAAACAACATTAATTTGTTTTTTCTTCCTGTTTATCATCAACAAGTATTTACAGATATCACAACAGTTGAAATACGATCACACACAAGGCTTATATTTTTTTTACCACAACAATACCTAAGTTTTATATATCCAATAAAAAAAATGACTAACAAAATAAAAGTGTCACTAAAATTGCATTAAATTGTGGTCTAAAATGGCTTCTACACTTATGAGAATGCACCGATCACACAAGGGCTACACCAATTTATATGAATTGAGAGATAAAGATACAATTTATAATTTTGAGATACAATACAATGATATCTAAGTTAAAGATGTCCATTTTACAAGTCACAAGATTCAATCTTCTTTAGATAATAGGCTAGTCAACACTTTAAAAGAGGTTTAAAATAGTTATCATATTAGATCAACAACAAAAGTGCATGCTATAAATTATAATGTACTGTAAGGTTATTGTAATTTGTAATAGCATTTTGTGGCAGTGTATACAAACATTATACAGGCGAACCTCAATAAGTGAGAACTGGGTAAGCGAGTGAACTATGAGAATGAGTCAGGTCCCGTAATTTTGCCCTCCTAACTGAAACTCCTGTAAGTGAGAAATCTATTAGAGAAAAAGAGATCTCTGTCCTTTGCGTTCTTACTTAACCAGGTTTGACTGTATACAAAATACTTGCGTACGAAACAATAGGTAGTGTGCACAATGAATGAAAAAATACCTACTACAGTTTTACACAACTCACACATTTTAATTGCTCTGCTATATATTTATTTTTACTTAAAATAAAACCCTGGCTTAAATGTATCCTTGTAAGGCAATAATTCACAGTAAGCTGTAAGTACATTCATAAATGTAAGGTCTACGCGAAAAGTTAAATGCTATACAAAAGGCATTCAATATCCCATTATCCTTATAAAATAAGAATTGCTTAAAATTTACATACATTTATTAAAACAATAAAACAGTATAAAATGAGAATGCTGATATTGATACAATAGCTCATTACTGAATTTTAATAAACTTTGCTAACAATTTTGAAAATTTTCATGTACTTTTTTGTGTTCTCTGACGAGTGGATAAAATAGTAATATAATTTTTTTAGTGCACGTATATTAGCCAGTTAGTTAAACATATATTTCTTATTAACCATTCTTTAAATATCAGATATTTTCAGTACACCTTTTTTGAATAAGTTATAAGTACTCAAGTACGTAAATAACCGACCAAAATCATTTATTGTGTGTTCAGTAGAAATATGCAGTAATGGCTACGAATCTCCGATCCAGATAGCTCTGTTCAATCTCTACCGAACTGTATCCCTCCCGCGCTAAAGCAAGTACCTGAAAACAAATTAAAAATGTATAATTAACAGCTTGCAACCCAAACATTAAAGTAATAGAATGTTTTGAACCTGTAGCAAAAACTCGCTGCTTGCAGTGCAATAAAATAAGGAACCAGGCCTTGCCGTAAAGCCTGTAAGTATGTCAGAGATCGGGAACAGTCTGTTTTCTCATTTTATTGCCCCACGAACAGTGACATTTTAAGATTTAACAAGTTTGAAGATTTTTCACAACATCTATAGGCCGAGGTTGAAATGTGCCATGATCCTGAATTTTTTAGCATAGTTGGTAAATTGTTATGGGGAGAACATACAGAGGAAAACTAGAGTTTAACAGCAAAAATGGCTTCAACAAATATATTTTAGCGTATAAAATGTGACCAAGGAGCTAGAATTGCCAAGTTTTAGGGAAGTTTAGTTGGTTGCCGACTGTTTGAGTATAACTTGCTGCTTACCTACTGCTTAGAACTGTGCAAAACAGCAATAAAACAATAAGCATTTAGCAGCAAGAAAGCAGCTCTTCTTTCTAATTCAATTTTTTTTCGCTTCTACAGGGTTAAAAAATACATACATAGTATAAAAAATACTATATTGATCTCAGCCTGTAGTTGTTTACATAAAAACCAACAACTTTTGTTCTACGAATTTTTTAAACTCGATATTTTGAGAAATCAAATATTCAATATTTAACAGAGATACTCTAATTGTCAATACTCTGTAACGTAACCATCGACAAGTGGCAACGGCGACGATTTGCGGGTGTGTGGCAAGGCAAATTTATCTGTCTCATTAGCACCGCGTATTTCCTAACTGCTCGCAGCGGTTTTGCAACTATTAGGTAGATTGTGGTGACACAGTGTAGTGTCACTTTACAGAAATAACATGATTTTTTTTGTGTGAAATAAATTAATACTGAATTTTGAAAAGTCGTAGAACAAAAGTTGTTAGTTTTAATGTAAACAACAACAGGTCAATGTAAACAACATTTGGTATTTTTTATGTGCCTGTAAGGCAATCGAATATGTTTCTAGTTTTTAGTGTGCTTGAATCTCACTTGATCAGTTCTAGTGTTCCGTGGCAGGTACAGGCTGACATTGGAGTTAATTTCACGAGCAACTCTCATCAGCTCCGACGCAGGCTTTGGTTCTAGCATCGTTTCTATGTCGTACGCGATATGCTAGTAAAAGTAACTTTATTTTAGTTACCTTATAACTAAATAGTATATTTTTATATTAAAGCAATTAAAGCTACATTTAAACATACCTCTCATAAAAATTCTACATCTTCTGCTATTTATCAAAAACATTACAAAACCATCAAAACAGAATTCGAGTTCTGTTTTTTACCAATGCCGCAGAAACGCATACTTGTACGTGAAAACGTATGCTTTAATCCAGTGCACAACCTATCTTTATTCCAAATCGGTTCAGTAGATGCGGCATGTTGAAATAACCAACACAAACACACACAAAGATATATAAACTTACAGTTGTATGATGTCAAAAAATATGTGCAACAAATTGCGAATTTTACTAACATAGTTATGAATTTTATTGTATGAGAGCATAATGGCTCTCATACAATAAAATTCATAACGTTTAAGAGAAATATTGCTACAATTTTTTATAATCTGTTCTTATTTTAAATAGATGGATTGTACCTCGGAATATTTAGGTCCACCCCACGGTGGACTCAGGAAAACCATGTCCGCAGAGAGCGTGGGCCCGATCTCGAAGAAGTCTCCCACTATGAACTGTATCTTATCCGCTACGCCGTACACTGCCGCGTTGTGTTTAGCCATCTCCACCTTAACTGGGTCTATGTCTATGGCTATTACTGGAATTGTAAAAAAATAGACATCACAGATCAGTAAAAGTGCGCCTTTACAAGTTGGAAATATAGCAGGACAGATTAATTTAATTTGCTATAATCCACTACTTGAAAAGAATCTGTATGGTCCAATATACAGGAACACCGCCCACATGAAACACCAAACACAATTTCTTAGACGCACGTTTCGTCCCGACACCGGGACATCCTCAGGAGATGTTGACTTCACAATGCGAAATCGTAGAAATCAATGTAAAGTTCTTTTTAAGTAGCAGATTATGGCACCATAAATTAATATGTCCTGCTAATTATGGATTTCGGTAAATTAATGCCTGTTTCAATAAGTTGGAAAGCTATATAAAGTTTTGAAGTTGAAAAAGATTAACAAGTTTTAGAAATTGAAAAACACTCCCAATTGGCAGTTAATTTCAATGAAATATGATGTGTAAATCTCAGAAATGTAATGTTATTCAGTTACGTAATAAAGTAACAGTCATTACCCACATATTCAAATACTGCCTCACGCGTCGATGACCACGTCGTAAGTGTACTTCGTAGCAATGTGGCGCGCCACGTTCTCGGGCGTCACACTGAACCAGCTCTTGCGATCCAGCTTTATTCCTTCAACGAACCTTATACCTTACCTTTCATGCAAGTTTGCGCAAACTTAATGGTGTTCCCGCCAGCTCCGCAGAACGCATCAATAACCACGTCGTGAGTGAACTTTGTAGCAATATGAGGCGCTACATTCTCGGGCGTCACACTGAACCAGCTCTCGCGATCCAGCTTTTTTCCTTCAACAAACCTTATAGCTTACCTTTCTTGCAAGTTTGCGCAAACTGAATGGTGTTCCCGCCAGCTCCGCAGAACGCGTCAATGACCACGTCGTAAGTGTACTTCGTAGCGATGTGGCGCGCCACGTTCTCGGGCGTCACACTGAACCAGCTCTGGCGATCCAGCTTTATTCCTTCAACGAACCTTATAGCTTACCTTTCTTGCAAGTTTGCGCAAACTGAACGGTGTTCCTGCTAGCTCCGCAGAACGCGTCAATGACTACGTTGTAAGTGTACTTTGTAGCAATTTGAGGCGCTACATTCTCGGGCGTCACACTAAACCAGCTCTCGCGATCCAGCTTTATTCCTACAACGAACCTTATAGCTTACCTTTCTTGCAAGTTTGCGCAAACTGAATGGTGTTTCCGCCAGCTCCGCAGAACGCGTCAATGACCACGTCGTAAGTGTACTTCGTAGCGATGTGGCGCGCCACGTTCTCGGGCGTCACACTGAACCAGCTCTCGCGATCCAGCTTTATTCCTTCATCGAACCTGCATAGTGAACAAGAATGATTAAAGATCTTATGGTTTTTATATACGTCTGTTTACATTTACCCACATTGGCTATAATTCGTAAAACAGGATTTCAATATTACTAGTTGGAAGTGGTTTGTGTTCACTGGAATAAATATTATATTTGAAAAAAAAGTACCTATGAAATAGGGAATGTCTTTTCTTCCAGTATTTATACATTTTGGGATCATCTTGTAGTTCTGTTGGCATGTCAGAAATATCAATACTCTCTTCTGCTTTGGTATATCTTTTCTGTCTACGTCTTCGTTTAATTTGACCTAGAAATAATAATCAAAATGTTTTAAGAAATATATTATGGAGATTTATATAATAATAATTATGAGTTGCATCTTCAACTTTATTTTTGTATTGTACTTGTTGTGTACTTTACTTTTGTAGTACTTACTTGTACTTTCAGTTGTTTCATCCACGTTTTCTTCGCATTTGTTATCTGAAAGGTTGCTAGAGATTGCATCAGAATCTGGCAAATCTTTGCAATTCTCATCTGTTTTGGTATTCTCATCAGAGGCTTGCTCTTCGTCTTTACTATCATCTTGAGGATTTTCCACATTTCTTTTCTCTACATCTAGTTGCAACTCTTGAGCATTTTCGTCGTCATCAGTTAACATAGCTCCATCATCTTGAGATTCTTGACTCTGTAAATACACAAAAAGTTGCACAAAAAAAAAACATACGCGTCGAATTGAGAACCTCCTGTTTTTTTTGAAGGTGGTTAAAAAGCAAGACATGATGATCATTATATAGGATTACAGAGTAATAAACGTGGGTAAATCTACATTTTATTGTATGTTACAATTTTATTGTATGTTTCAAGTTAAAAAGCTATACAACGAAAAGGTTGTAACGATTTGAAATCAATTATATAATGATTAGAACTGTAGTCTGAAAACATTTTGATATTTTTCTTTAACTATGTCTTAATTATCTTCATCATAACTGGGTAAATTAATTGTATATCTCAAAAACTTAATATAATTATCTAACCTCATCTATGCATGCATTTCCTTCATCATCAAAATAAATTTTCTTGGGAGTCACAAATTTACGATGTCCCGGTGGTCGCAATCTGGCCAAACGTTTTCTGTACACGGGTTGTCCTTTGGGCAGTAGCGACGGGTTACATGAAAAGCCCATTATCTCAAACGTTGATTTAATTTTATCTGCTGCTATTTCTTCCTCATCCATTTCATGACTGAAAGAGAATATAACAGTGAAACCTGCTTGTCTGGGAGTGGGTCATAATGCTTTCAAATTAACAAGGCTAATGAAGGGTGCTTTGGGTGAAACCTTGCACATTCAAAGACTAAAACAAGGTCCAAAAATTTTTTTTTATTGACAGCTTCACTTAGTTTTAATTTATGCTTACCTTCTTTTCAATGAAACTGGCTTTTCTTCAGGTGGTTCATCATCTTCATCATCACCATAATTGTATGAAGTGGTATTATATTTAATCTGTTGAACATTCATCCCTATATTAGTATCAACTGTATCTAAAGTAGGTAAATCATTGTTATAAGAACCTTTTCTATCTTCACCTCCAACTGGATGGTCAACTGGTTGATCAATTGAAAGCTCAACTGGTTGATCAATTGAAAGCTCAACTGGTTGATCAATTGGAAGATCAACTGGTTTGTGAACAGGATGGTCAATTGGGATCTCAGCTGGTTGTTCAACTGGATAATCAGCATCTTTCTCCTTTTGTTCTTTAAGTAAAGTCTGTAGTAGCATCCCAACTGAACTTGAAATACGATTGCTTGACTTTTTGCTCCTCTTTCTTGTCTTAGCTGGCTTTTCATCCAATTTAATCTGATCAATTTGTGTCTGAACTTCGATTACTGATGGCAGTTCTTGAGAATTTCCTTCGCTGTTTTCGCATTCTATTTCTGAAATCTTTAGCTCTTCTATTTTATTATCAACATTGATATTTGATACAAGTTTGTTATGCACTTCATGACATTCTAAATAGTTGGCAAAATGTAAAGCATACTGTTCTCCAAAGTGTTTCCTCCATAGAAACTGCCAATGTTCCTCGCTGTCTGTCTCCTCAGGTTGTGTTTCAGTGTACTCAATGTTAACAATTCGAGTTTGATCATTATACTGATCATCAGATGACCTTGACGAAACACTATAATCATCAGTAGGTGTTGATACTGATGTGACATGACTTGATGTGATGTTGTGACTTGAGAGAGTCAACTTTGTTACATTAGTCATTGAATCAGTCCCAGCTAGGGTCCTGGGGCTTACAATTCTTTCATGTTCAGAACAAGACCGTCTCCTATGCACAGGTACCCACAAATCGTCTTTATTAACGATTACTTCAATGGTTCTGTCCATTTTATTATCCTCAGCAGTGATATCTTTTCTTTTCTTTTTATATGGGTTTACTTTGGAGTCATAAGAGAACTTTCTTTCCCTTACACTATCGTTTTCATTCTTTAAGTTAGAATCAAGTTGATTACAAATAGGCTCTGTAGAGTGCTGTTTAGGAATGCTTTGTTCATTCAATTTCAATTCATTATTATCTCCTAGATATGCAGGATTAATATAATCACTATATTTCTCAATCCACGACGCCCAGATTATTCTCTCCCCATTTAAAGCCCAGAATTTATCCCAAGTATCCTCGGATAAGTAGTTTTCATTTATTTCAGGGAATTCTTGATCCATTTTCTCAATTTTATCAAGGTTAGTGTAGTCTGAATGGCAATCTTGGTATGTTAGGTCGGCGCCGCTGTCACTGGGCTGCAGGGCATGGGAGGGAAAGCAGTGCATTTGAGTGGGGTCGAGTTCATCCGTAGAACAATAGTTGTCTGTGTGGGATGCACTGCAGTAGCAACTGGCACCTTCATCCTTCTGAAAATTGAGATTTACAGGATTTCAGGTGAGAAAAATTCATCAAAGGAAAAGTTTTGACTGCAGATTTTAAGTTTTTTTTTTATTAAAGATTGACAATCATCATGCCTGATGGAAAGCAATGATGAAGTCTAAGTTGGAGTCACTTACTGAGAAAATGCTAAAGATTGAGAAACCTATTTATTTTTACAGAGCTTACTTAACGAATATTATGCTTTAAAAAACTTAGTATACTTTTTTAAACCAGAGATTGATACTAAAACAATAACGTTATCAAACCTTGGCATGTTTATCAAGTCAATTTAAAAGCAAACAAAATTATGCATTTTCTAGTTTTTGACTTAAACAATAAAATAAGTTTTTAACATACCTCACACTTAACTTTATGGGAAGTATTGACAGAGAAGTGCACATGGGAATGTTCATCAGCCTCCTGTGAAGGTTCTATGTCAGCATCACTCTCACTGCCACACTCCTTCTCTGCGTAGTAGGTCTTCACACTATCTCTAAATATTGAATCAAATCACAATGATTTATTTCATTAATTCCCAACTAAGGGGCATTTGTGAGAGAATAAGTATAAATAATCATACTTATTGAATGGTGATCAGTATACCACAGCTTTAACTAAGTTTATAAGGGTTTCATACCACAAACGACTAAACTGTTTTTTGTTTTAATTAAATTGTGTATTTTTTAGCAAACCCAGTAAAGTTGAAAGGAATTCCAAAAATATGTAAGTAGCATAGCAGCTTACGATGGCGTAATGTTGTAAAGACCTAAATATTTCCTCCCAAAAATACAAAATGCAAGACTTTTGCAAACCATGTACGAAGTATTGATTAAAAGATAACCTATAAGATTGACAATTTTTCTATTTATTACTTTAGGAACAGACCTTATAAACGCTCGACTGCATAAGCAATAGAAATAATTATCGTCGTAAAGTTCCTCGTTTTCGTCGATATAGAAATGAAACTCGGCCAAAGGCTCCCAACGATGGTAATGGTCGTAATACTCGGACATCATCACTGAAATAGAATAAGATATCTTGTGAAATACGTGCACCAAACCAACATACACAGCGTCAATTATTTTGTTATATTCATTCAAACCTTTCCGTAAAACAGCCCCAAATACTATTTGTTTTATGATTTTTGGCTAGGCGTCAGGCGAAGAGGATATTTTTTGACCAAAATAATTTCAAAATTGATAATTGACGTTTGACATGTGTCATGTGTCATTAGATTGCTCCATCCCTCGGAGCAATTAACAAGCCTGGAGAAGTAACAATGAATTGAACGAGTAAAGCGGTTGCTTGACCTTTCTAACTAAACGCGAAACGCCATATGCCAAAACGAGACAGACATATGTCAACTCGTCTGTCGAAAATAAAGCGTAGCCATTTCATTTTAATATTATCACCAGTCTGGTGATCATCGCATGGCGATTTAAAATATTGTTTTCAAAGTTGAAAAAGTGAATTCCAAGTAATATTGTTTGTTTCCAAAAAGATTTTTAGTTATAGTGTACATGGCTTGCGTTGCATACGGCTGTAAAAGCCGTAGTAATGTACAATCCGAGGAAGACGGGAATTTGTCATTTCACAGGTTAGTGTTTTCAGCAACTTTTGGCTTATGTGTTATAAATTTCTGAATATAAGATATATTTTGTGACACTTCTGTTTATTCTACACGTAACTAAATAAATAAAATCATGTTTAGCCCATTTATAAGGAAAATATGCCAATTATTAGAAAATGTAGTGTTGTGCAGTCATAATTTCGGTATCGATACATCGTCGAACATCGTAGTATGTAGGTACTTCCATGACAATGACTCCTTCAAATCAAATAACCTAAACAAGTTTTTTATTGATTTTGTTATTTATTTGTAGGTTTCCGGTGGATGGCAATTTAAAAAATGTTTGGGTGCAGGCTGTCCATAGGAAAAATTGGAAGCCTTCAAAACATTCGCGGCTTTGCTCAAAGCATTTCGAATCGACTTGCTATTTAAATGGGAAGAAAAGGAAAGTGCTTTGCAGATATGCTGTCCCGACCATATTCAATACTTATCCAACTTATTTACAAAAGGTACTATGTCAACTAATATATCCACAATAACATTTATGAATAATTCTTGTTAAAGCCACCAATCACTTTTCTGTCTAAGTTCTATTTTCTGTGTTTTAACCTTAATCCTATACCTTTAAACGAGCAATTCTTGTATATATATTTCTATATAATCTGGATCTCGAAAACGGCTCTAACGATTTTCATGAAATTTAGTATACAGGGGGTTTTGGGGGCGATAAATCGATGTACCTAGGATTCATTTTAAAAATAAAAAAATAAAAAAAATTACTACTGGTGCCATCTATTTGCCACCGAGCGAAGCTCGGTCACCCAGATATAAATATTAATTTATGTTATATAATAACAATAATTTCGGCTAAAATACTGATATCTTAATATATATAAATCTCGTGTCACAATGTTTGTCCTCAATGGACTCCTAAACCACTTAACCGATTATAATAAAATTCGCACACCATGTGCAGTTCGATCCAACTTGAGAGATAGGATAGTTTAAATCTCAATTCAACTATTTTTTAAATCCCCAAGGGCAAAACAACGTTTGCCAGGTCAGCTAGTATATGTTATAAAAATAACTTAATCTTAGGTCTTACTTAAATGTTTACACACAAAATTACTTACTTTTTTGTATACCTATTATCTGTTTTCGAATTACAGGAAGCAGTTAAACTAGCCAGAAAGACAATCATCGACTCGCAGAGAAAACTACGACGTATCTCAAATCTTCCTAGTTTAGATCAACCTTCAATTTTAATAAGTTAAAAGCTTTGCGGCAAAGGATGGAGTAAAATATTTGGATAAAAATTGGTAACTGATTTGCTTAAAAATAAAAAAATTGTATTATAAATTAAAATGTATCTATTGTTTTATTTAAAACTTTACTACGTAAAATTCAAAAGAACCTCAAACTTAAAAGGATCATGAATAAATAAATACATACATACATACAAGGTTGTTAAAAAAGATTATCATTTAATACTTGATAAATTCTACTGTTGCCCATGAGAGTAAAAAGTACTTACTAAGAAATAAATCATTCTTACTAAATAAAACTGCTTCAGATAGAGAATGCGCATATCTCGCACCTTAATTTCTATATGATAAAATGTAATCCTCTCTTTGGTATTTTTTTTTTCATAATCCCTAGAAATGTTATCATCGAGTTAAAATTTTAAAAAATATCAAAACCTGTACTTAAGAAATAATTTGTATGCCAAAACAACGTTTGCCGGGTCAGCTAGTCAATAATATACGATAAAGTGACAACAACACTATCTGACTAGAACGAAAACTGGCTACATGTGGATTTGAAGGCCAAGTCGATTACAACGTGTTGTCTCTTTCTATTGCACTAGTATGGATATTGAATAAAAGAATACCGCTACATAAAAAACGTTCAATTCATTGTTACTTCTCCAGGCTTGTTAATTGCTCCGAGCTCCATCCCAAATTATAGATCAATGCTCCACATGTGCTCCACCCACGCTCCATCCGCCACAGAGTAATTGGTGAAGTGCTTAGTGCTTTTTTAAAGAAAACAACAAGTTAACAACATCCCTATAATAATTTGTAGAGTACCTATAACTACCCGTTCTGCCTATTTATTGCTTTGATTTATTGAAATAGTATATGGACTATATGGCTATGATAGCCATATAGTCCATATACTATTTCAATTTGGCAAGGACAAAACAAGGCTATCCTCCATATTTTTATCTATTTTATCCACTGCCGTGCGCCGGACGTGCCGATTTTTACTTGTGAATGTTGCTTCCTTGTATCTCTGTCATTTTTATTGACAATATCTATTTTGACATTGACAACATATATGAACCACATGTTCATTGTTCACCATAGTGATTATATACTCTTTGATGTTCACATTGTTTGCACATTGTTTCTGTTGTGAAATTCACTTTGTAATTCCATTTAAATTATTACAAAAATGGGAAAGAAAAATAAGGACTCACTCGGCCGGGCACTTATAAAAGACAGATTTGCTAAAAATCGCAATCGCAGGCATGTGGAGGATAACACTCTGGTAAGTTTGACTTATTTATTTGGTCCTCCGTTTAATCTTGATAATGAAATGATTTGGTAACTTAACTTTTAGCCAGTGAAATGCGATACGCTAGGAGCATAATTACATCAGTTATAAGTGTTATCTACTGACGACCTACCTCTGCTTCCATGGGAATATTGAAAAACAACAATTTCTTGTCTACATCCTATAGTCTAAAGGATCTGTGCAAACATTCAGCTTTCTGTAGGTTACTATAGGTACTAGGATAAAAACTGGGTGATCATGAGTCAATGTGTGTATAAGTCTGGACATATTAAACGTAAATATTTATATATGACAAAACCCACGGCTTCAAGTAAGTATATGTTTTATAAACATGAAAAATATGTAATTCATGTAAAGCTTTAAGTAAGTATATATTTTAGGGTTATTATATTTCAATTTTATGGAAGCAAGAAACTATATTAATGTTGCAGAGACAAGAATTAAATATTTTGAAAATTTATTGTTCTTTTTCTATATTTTAAGCTACATACAACAGAAATCAACGATGGATATGACTGGGGTCGACTGAACCTCCAGTCAGTGACAGCCGAATCTTCTCTCCAAGAGTTCCTCTCTACAGCTGAGCTCGCCAACCGAGAGTTCATTGCGGAGAAACTGAATGTCAAATATGTGAAGTCTGCCCCTTGTGAAGTAGACCTAGTTACATCTCAACCAGATTTTGATGAACCTCTCACTGTGCCAAGAAGGTAAGATACATCGGGCCCTTATTCTGTATCTCAGTGGCCTTCAAAGACCTTTTGTTGACATTTATTTTTTATCCACTGAAGGTTTGCTACAAAATATTATTTTTGTGTCACTTAATAAAGCTGTAATGTAAGATGAACCATGGATGACAGTGTTTATCACTGGAAGTGTCAATTTTACAGAATACAGCCTTGCTTGCTTGGACCATAGAGACTAGTTCCCTTAAATATGGAAAGGAAAAAAAATTGATTCTAGTAGTTTTTCAAATGGAACAGTCCATTAATCAAAAAAAAAAAGTTATAAAAATATATTAATCATATTTTTTTAATGGATTTTGCATCCAGAAATGGTCCAGATTGCTATAATTCATACATAGAAAACATTCCTGCTTATCAAATAAAAATGCCATAATTTTCTATTGTAACAATTTTTTTTAAAACCAAATTCTGTACCACCAAAGGCTTCAAATGATGGATAAATGGCTCAAAATGTAGATATTAAACTTGCTTTAAAGCACAGGGGGCCTTATTGTTTTATTGACCCATATGCTCCCATTTTCTACAACTCAGAACATATCTCCTTTTTGTACCCATTCTATTTTCTTGTCTCTTTTTAAGGCCTTCATGGAAACCAGGAATCACAGCGGAAGAGCAGTTGACTAGAGAGAGGGATGCCTTTTTAGAGTGGCGACGGCATTTAAATGAACTGCAAGCCAAGCTCGGCGCAGCTGTCACTCCTTACGAGAGGAATCTGGAGCTTTGGAAGCAGCTGTGGAGGACACTGGAAAAATCTGATGTGGTGTTGATTTTGCTGGATGCAAGGAATCCTTTATTGTTCAGGTAAAAGTTACTCAAACAGCCGTTTAGACTGTTTTTACCAAAGACTGTTTAGAATATAATAGACAATAATATCTGGGTGACCGAGCTTCGCTCAGTAGTATATCTATCGACCAATAGATGGCAGCAGGAGTCATCATTTTCTTTCGGTGAATTTGACATTTTCTAAAAATGAATCCTAACTAGATCGATTTATTGTCCCCAAAACCCCCTGTATACTAAATTTCATGAAAATCATTCGAGCCGTTTCTGAGATTTGGATTTTATAGAAATATATATACAAGAATTGCTCGTTTAAAGGTAAGGATAAAATTCTTTGTGCTTACATTTTTATGAATATTATATAATAGGAACTACCAAATATAATTTCTAGTTGTAGTTGTTTTTTCTGATGATAAATTCAGCTGCAGCTAGTTGTTCTACTGGTGCTTCACTGTCAAGCTACTATTTGTAGTATGACAACTTTTTTAAATTAATTAATCAATAACTTTTGTTATATAAAGATTATCTAAAGTGTAAAATTGTTTACAGATGTAGTGACTTAGAAAGGTATGCAGCAGAGCAAAACTGCAAATGTATACTGCTGTTGAACAAGGCTGACTTGACCACTGAATACGCGCGCAAATGCTGGGCTGAATACTTCAACCAGGAAGTAAGGAATATCAAAATATTTATTATTACTCTGTTTTAGTCTTTGACATTTACAGAGAATTAAGAGATTATCTGGGGGGAGACTTCGATCGCGGCGGATTACCACCTAACTGGCAAACACGCATCGCCAAATGAATTGGCATTCTGGTGGGATGCTGAGTAGCAACCATCTGAGTCACTAACCCCTTCCAAGTTAGTATGATTACACCTTTGGCGGAATCATTAGATATTTCAATCAACTAAGACGCACCCCACTCTGTCTAAATTTCTTGTTTCATTTGATTTGTATGGAGTTTGACAGAGTGGAATGCGTCATTGTGGATAGAATATCTATAACTTCTGCGAGATTGTAGTCACATACTAACTTCTATGGGTAAATTACTTCTGTATATTCTAACCATGTTGAATTTCTATTTCAAATATATTATATTCAGCTTTTATATAAACATTATTTCTTCCAGAACATTCCAATAATCTTCTTCTCAGCTGCCAAATGCGCAGCAACTAAAGAGAGGAAAATATCTGAAGATCAGGAATCTTCACCTTCAGAACAACTCAATGACTCAGGCGCTGAAACGGGCGATTCCGAAGACGAAAGCGATGCAGAAAATCCTGATGCTCTAAACGATACACAAGATGACATTGAAATGTTTAAGAGACAACTAGGAGACCTTGACACGGCTGTGAATAAAACTGCAAACAAAATAGATGCGATTCAAGAAGCGTTAGATAGAGTTCTAGAGAATTTGAGGCTCGGGAAACCGATAGAACCTTTTCAAAGTGACAATAATTTAGTTACAGAAAACGCAAATACTTGCAACACAGATGTTGAAAAAGATGGCACAAATACGAATACGAATCACAGTGATATTACAAAAGATTCAAGTAGTAGTCAAGGCGAAAACATAGTTGCTGATGAAAATAAAGTTACAGTACAAAATTCGTGTGATATTTTCGATAGGGATAGGTTGTTACAAGTATTGAAAGAGCAAAAGTTGGATAGATTAAAGAATCCTCCACGAGTAACAGTGGGAATGATTGGATATCCAAATGTAGGAAAATCTAGTTCAGTCAATATTTTGATGCAAACTAAAAAGGTAAGTTTACATACTTATGCACACAACAAAAGCACGCACGTACGCACATACCTTTAGCAAAAAATCGCTGTCCGCGGGGCAGTAAAATGGGAAACCAGGACAGCGCCTGTGGCTCTGTAGCCCTTCCATAAGGCCTGTAAGTGTGTGTAATTTTATTACCAACTAGCGGACCCGACAGACATCGTCCTGTCAAAAAGATTTTTAGTGTGGCAGTTTTTTGCTCCTACCTATTTTAAAGTTGGGGCAAAAAAATCTGAACAGAACCGTCACCCTGCTAATAGGTGTCTTTTGATAATGATAGTAGGATTTAAATTTGAAATGGTTTGTTTAGGTCAGTGTCAGTTCGATGCCGGGCCACACGCGGCACATCCAGTCCCTGATCTTAGACGACGAGATAGAGCTACTGGACTGCCCGGGGCTGGTGCTGCCCGCGTATGCCGTAGCTCCCGACCTGTTGCTGACTGCAGTTTTACCCATTGATCAGGTGAGTCCATATTATTACTATCCCAATTGGGTATTATTTTTTATTACTTTGGATTTGATAAAAATTATTACTACTAAGATAAAATTAACGTACACTGAAAAAATATTAAAACTTTTTTGTTATTTGATCAATATATTAAGTTTTTTTTTTTTTCAGTTTTCGACATTATTTTTATCCTAGTTTTATAAATAATAAAAAATTGGAGTCAAACAACCAACTTTTTAACAAATAAATACAAAGTTATAGGCTTTAACTTTAACTTTTGATGTAGAGGTCTTCCACCCCTTTTTCGCTAAAAGAAAAAAAGTTTATGGTTTTATGAAACCACGGTAAAAGTGAAACTTTTGTGGCCTTGGCTGCTCTGACGAGCGCCTTTAACTTTATCCCTACTCCGCGGCCGACCGTTACACGACATGCAACACACATACGAAAAAGTTTGAGGCGATGTAATAAAACGATGTAATGTAGTTTCACTTTAATTCTACTTTAATATGTAGGTATAGAGCTCATATGGCGTTCAAGAGAAGTGACGTCACTACAGTTTATAGCTATCTCTGTCTAATTGCTGTGTCGGTGCAGATGCGCGCTCACGACGCGGCGATGGCCCGGTTGTGCGAGCTGGTGGGGCGCCACACGTTCGAGCACAAGTACGGCCTGCTGCTGCCCGACTATGAAGGCAACGAGCTCGAGTACAAGAAGATCCTTACTGCGCACGCGTGTGAGTCATCATACTAATTAAAAACTGGTTATATTATTACAAAATGTTAACGTTTTCTTGCATTAAGATTGTAATTACCTGCAAAATCTAGTTCCTGATAGATAGATCAAAATCTAGGCAGAGATCGCTGCTAAGCGATAAGGCCGCCTTTTGTGCCTAAAATTAGTTTATTATGTATTTCTGTTTTGTACAATTTCTTGTGTGGTGCAAATAAAGTGTATTTATTATTATTAATTAGTAACTCCCTTATTCAGAAACGTGATGCGTATATTTGCCATTTCTCCCACTAGTGGCGCTAGTGTGTGTGTAGGGAGACCTGTCAGGGTTATACTATTATAGTGTTTTCATAACTATTTGTAACTATTAAATACTCGAAATTAGTTAGTAAAAAATTAGTCATTTATCCACCGAAGAATAAATAAGTCTACTCTACTGAGGTCTACCCGCAAAGTAGCGCTTCCCAAACGGGTTACGGAGTCAGATTTCACGTATTTAATCATTAAAAAGAAACTAAATATTTTGTTATTGATTTACCAGTTAACCGTGGGTTTATGACGGCGGCGGGTCAGCCGAACGTGTCCCGCTCGGCGCGCCTGCTGCTCAAGGACGCGGCGAGCGGCCGCCTGCAGTGGGAGCAGCTGCCGCCGGGCTGCGAGCCCGCGCCCGTCGACCGCCTCATACACGACAGAAAGAGCGAGACCAGGAAGCCCACGCCCCGGGAGACCAGAGCCGTTGAGGTTTGTAGTGTTCGCTACGCTCGGCAGTGTACACCAGTGACGGCGGCGGGTCAGCCGGACGTGTCCCGCTCGGCCGCCTGCAGTGGGAGCAGCTGCCGCCGGGCTGCGAGCCCGCGCCCGTCGACCGCCTCATACACGATAGGAAGAGCGAGACCAGGAAGCCCACGCCCCGGGAGACCAGAGCCGTTGAGGTTTGTAGTGCTCGCTACGCTCGGCAGTGTACACCGGTGACGGCGGCGGGTCAGCCGGACGTGTCCCGCACAAGGATTTTAATTATTTCGTATACAAACTGTTATAATTTATAGTTAAAATTCTGATATTTTCACCTTTATAGAAATGTTTGAGCTTGCTATAATGCTCACATTTGCTTATTTTTAGTTATCGTCCATAACTTTACGTACGTTTTGAGTTTGGTTCAAGGAATTCAGACGCAAATCGTATTTTTTCTGGAACAAGTTTATCTAAAGTCAGACTGAAATTTTAGTCAGTGATAAATTAACGAGTAGACCTACTTTTACGATTTAATACTAAAGTCAGACCATCTTCACTTATCACGTAATCGACCATGTTACAATGTAGTCTCGACGTACTAATTTCAGAAGGCCCCCGCGCGTCGGCTACGTTGCACGCGTTAGTTCTTGTACGTGATTACGTCTATTTAACGCGCTGCGTGCGCCCGATAAAGAGGCAACCTTAGTACGTTGAAAGAGACACATTTACGCGATAGAAAGACACCACAACTTTAGATGAATAGCGGGGCGGAGCCAGGCGCTATAACTAAATTGCACTTTTTTGTGTCAGCGCTAGGGTCGCATTTCTTTAAGTCATCGTGCGGAGCGAGCCTTCTGTACCGTTAGGTACTATTATGTATTCCGTGCTATACTATAATATGTAGAGATTCAATATGAATGGGCGCAAGGATTGATGAGTTTTATTCATTTTCCTTCCGTTGCGTAATTCGACTTGAACTTTGTTAGAAAATTAAATAATAATAATATTATAATATAATAAGTTTTTATTTCCAGGGCTGGTTGAACAAATCTGCAGAAATTGACAACACTTTCTTTGCAATGAAGAAAAGCACAGCGCATGTCAAGGGAAAACCTATATTAGGGTGAGTTTGGTTAAAATGAAAGGCCACTGTTTAATTATAAAATTTTATTTCAGTTTCGTGTAGACTGCAGAATGTCATAGTTTCCGTAAACTGTAAAGAAAAATCATGTTGCATATGTTTAATAATTAAAATATAAAGAATACAACATAAATGAAATATAGTTAAAAAAGCTACATATATCAATTTCAAATATTGAAAATAAAAATGCTACTTTTGTATTTACATAATATAAGCAGTTGTATATGTAAAACCTTAATTTATAAATAATTATTTATTAGAAGAACCTGTGGGCTGATTAATTATGTTTTCATTCAGTTTGTTAGTTAGTAATCTTCTGTTAACCCTGGGTTATTAACTAAGAAAACTGAGGCAAACAACCTGTCTTTTTGCACAAGTTACCTAGGGTGTAAGTCTAGGTGTAGTATGGTATCATGGGAACATACCATGCTAGTTGCTAACCCAGTGAGGGTTACTAACTTACAAATTGAACGACACAGAATCTCACTCACTGAACACCTTCGAGACCCCTTAAACATCTCTATTTGCGTTTCCCAGATTCTTCCGATATTGGAGACTACACTAAAAATTGTGTTTGATCGATTAAATGTAGTTTAACATCTCAATATCTGGGTGACCGAGCTTTCCCGGTAGTATTACTATTCACCAATAGATGGCAGCAGGAGTCAATTTTTTTCTAAAAATAAATCCTATCTAGATCGATTTATCGCCCCCAAAACCCCTGTATACTTTCAAGAAGATCGTCGAGCCGTTTCCGAGATTCAGATTATATAGAAATATACATTATATACAAGAACTAGCGGACGCCCGCGGCTTCGCTCGCGTTTAACCTCTGCTTTATATCCTCAGGCATTTAATTACTAAAATTCCTGTCTCTCAAATACTCTCGATACTCAAATACCGATTTTCAGAGCCATCGACCCAAAAACAAAAAAGTTCAAAATGGCGGCAACTTTATTTAATTCTGACCATAAATTCGTTCTCTATGCTTGCTGCGATACTCATATATCGATTTTCAAAGCAATCGGCCCAGTAACAAAAAAGTTCAAAATGGCGGCCACTTTTCTAAATTTTACCCACAAATTCGTTCTCTATGCTTGTTGCGATACTCAAATATCGATTTTCAAAGCAATCGGCCCAGTAACAAAAAAGTTCAAAATGGCGGCAACTTTATTTAATTCTGACCATATATTCGTTCTCTATGCTTGCTGTGATACTCAGATATCGATTGTCAGAGCAATCGGCCCAGTAACAAAAAAGTTCAAAATGGCGGCAACTTTATTTAATTCTGACCATATATTCGTTCTCTATGCTTGCTGTGATACTCATATATCGATTTTCAAAGCAATCGGCCCAGTAACAAAAAAGTTCAAAATGGCGGCCACTTTTTTTAATTCGTTCTCTATGCTTGCTGCGATAATCATATATCGATTTTCAAAGCAATCGGCCCAGTAACAAAAAAGTTCAAAATGGCGGCCACTTTTTTTTAATTCTGACAATAAATTCTTTCTCCATGCTTGTTGCGGTACTCAAATATCGATTTTCAGAGCAATCGGCCCAGTAAAAAAATGTTCAAAATGGCGGCCACTTTATTAAATTCTGACCATATATTCGTTCTCTATGCTTGCTGCGATACTCATATATCGATTTTCAAAGCAATCGGCCCTGTAACAAAAAAGTTCAAAATGGCGGCCACTTTTTTTTAATTCTGACAATAAATTCTTTCTGTATGCTTGTTGCGATACTCAAATATCGATTTTCAAAGCAATCGACCCAGTAACAAAAAATTTCAAAATGGCGGCCACTTTTTTTAATTCTGACCATAAATTCCTTCTCCATGCTTGTCGCGATACTCAGATATCGATTGTCAGAGCAATCGGCCCAGTAACAAAAAAGTTCAAAATGGCGGCCACTTTTTTTTAATTCTGACAATAAATTATTTCTGAATTCAAGAATCCCCGAAAAACTGAGTACGAATTGATTTTATAACCTGATAAAAACCTAGGTACCAATTTTCAGATCTGAACTACTTTTAGTTCTTCGGGAATTCCTGGAACAACGAAAAAAATCACTTTTGTATGGGAAAATCCCTTTAATGTACGATTTTTACCCCTTAAAATTTGAATTTCTGAAATCCTCATCTTAGTACGAATTCATGACCTAATATCAACCTAGGTACCAAATTTCAGATCTCTACGACTTTTAGTTTTTCGGGAATTCCTGGAACAACGAAAAAAAAATCACTTTTGTATGGGAAACTCCCTTTAATGTACGATTTTTACCCCTTAGGATTTGAATTTCTGGAATCCCCGTCTTAGTACGAATTCATGACCTAATATCTACCTAGGCACCAAATTACAGAGCTCGACTTTTAGTTTTTCGGTAATTCCTGGAACAACGAAAAAAAATCACTTTTGTATGGGAAAATTCCTTTAATGTACGATTTTTACTCCTTAGGATTTGAATTTCTGGAATCCCCGTCTTAGTACGAATTCATGACCTAATAATATCTACCTAGGCACCAAATTTCAGATCTCTACGACTAGTTTAGGCGGAATCCGTGGAACAAACCAAAATGCCTCATTCTTTTATATATATAGAATAATAGATTGCTCGTTTAAAGGTATGGGATAATCTAGCTGGCCTGTTAACTCGTCAAGATTTCACGTACCCCATTTTGCTCGCATTCCGCCGCTGGTCGGTGGTCGGTACAGTTTAGGCACATTACATACATTACGCGTCCGTATTTACTTTAAGAGCAATTTCCACGCTCGTTAACCGCCGGCTCCTCGTAAAGCAGTTCAGTTTTATGAATTAACGCTTGGCGAGCAGCCAGGGTGCCCGCCAGGATGCTATCTGGGTCTCCCTTTTAATATAATTGACAATATTTCGGTGCTCTTTCATCTTCAAATATCTGGGAACGTGTTGTGAGTGATCGTGTCAACTCGCGTTTGGTGTTTTGCAATGATGAGCCCGATTGCTCTCGAAAGAAAATATTTAGAAATTAATTATTGGGGAGTTGACTAATATTTTTTATTATTTATTTTTAAACTTATGAAATAAAATAAAAGGAAAAACTTAAATAAATAAATGTATCAGGCCATTACAGACATCGCAATCTAGCTCTTGACTTATATATTTTATTATTTATTTTTAAACTTATATGAAATAGAATAAAAGGAAAAACTTAAATCAATAAATTACAAACATCGCAATCTAGCCCCGAAATAAGCGATAGCTTGTGTTTTGGGTACTAGATAACTGATATACATAAAATTTAGTATACATCTCTCTCTAATATATAAAATTCTCTTGTCTAGTGTTTGTTACAAAACTCCTCTGAAACGGCTCGACCGATTGTTATGAAATTTTCTGTGTATGTTCGGTAGGTCTGAGAATAGGCCGTAAGCTATTTTCCATAAGTGAGAAGTAATTTATATGGCAAAACAACGTATGCGGGGTCAGCTAGTAATATATAGAAAAACAACCAGACACTGGAAGACATTCATTTTTAGAGGTCATGCTTATGAGTTCCACAGTAATGATAATAATGTATTGCATTGTTATAGCATAGTTTTCGACAAAGTGCACTCATTGTTTTTCTAGTTATATCATAGCTTTAAAGAGAATTTTATTTTTCAGAATCACAGGGGAGCAAGCGAAAGGCAATCAAGGTCTCGGAAAACCGTGGAAACTAGAGAAGAAACACGCGAACAAGAATAAAAGAGAAAAACTAAGAAGAGTTTACGCTCATTTGGATGAACACTAATTTGATCTGTGAAAATTATAGTTTTTTTAAATAAGTACTAAACAAAAGTTTTATTTACTTTCAGAACAAAAATAACCTTTTGTTTTGTGCAATACTTTTAGTTTTCTAAAACTGTTTATTAAAGTTAACTTTTACAATCTAGATAAATGATGATTTAATATACGAGTATATGAATGAAGCTAGTCTTATGAACGTTTAACTTTTAGTTTCTGACCCATTTTACTGTTGGCGAATAAATTGAGGTAGGTGATAAATTGAGGATAAACATTACATTAAATCTAAGAAAAAAAACTGAAAGAATGTGAGCACCGATTTATTAACGTAAAGAATGGGTCTATGGACTGTAACTCAAAAACTTTGAATTCCGGCCAAAAATGTAGAACGCCGCTGACTATTTATTCAGTGTACCATTTGCGATTATGAGACTGCGAAGGGATACAAAATATAATAAACTTCTTATCTTTATCGAGTCTTTATTATGTTTTATTTTTATGAATACCACTATACAAAAAGATTCCGACGAATTGAGAACCTCCTCCTTTTTTTGAAGTCGGTTAAAAAACAAGCTTTACAAATCGCTGCGCGAAATATAAATTGTTTCGCGAATTGCAATTAGAATGACTTTCAATCATCAGTGTATTTTTTTCATTCTACATATGAGTGAGCTGTTACCCGCGGCTCCGCCCGCGTGAATTTCAGTTTTTCGCTAATCCCTTGGGAACGATGGATTTTTCCGGTATAAAAAATAGCCTGTGTCTGATGTCCAGCGTTTTTCTTCCACGATTCTGATACGAATCCCATTTATATCGTTGCACGAACCGCTAAGGTATGGAACAACCCTTCCAGCTTCCGTGTTCCTAGCCAAGTACAATCTGGGTGCCGTCAAAAGAGTGAATAGGCATTTTAGGCAAGCGCGCTCCATCCTAGACCTCATCATTTCTGCCCATCGGACATGATTGTGGTCAAGCGAAAGCCTATCAATTGTAAAAAAAAACCCAAGTAGATACATACTGAGTTTATATATTTTAGCAATAAGCTGCTTTGAAAATCAATTCTTTGATTGACAGCGGCGTGAACGTTAGTAACAGGGCTTTATCTAAGAGGCAGAGCTGTTTTCTGTCTCGAAAATCGAGATAGTAGAGTCAGCATTCTCTGAGTAATGCAACTGCATTTAAACTGACATAAGGTAGTGGTGTTATCAATGCCCATGGGCATTTATATCTGCACCAGAAAAACTGTCAATGCATCTGCTGCTGCCGTCTTGATGGCTGTTTTCATTTGCCCATTGAATAAACTGCTTTTTCCCAAGGCTCTGAAAAACCCGTGAATCTGAAAATCTAGAAAATCCCGAGAACTGTTTTTCTGCGATTAAAAGTAGCCTGTTTATCCAGGGCACCTATATAGAATCTATCTCTATTCTAAAGCTAAATCGATTCAGATAGCTACGTTTATAAGTATTTGTGGGAAAAATTTTAAAGGTTTGTTTCCGCAAACAAAACCTTTAACAATTAGGTAGGTACTTGGAACCTAAGACCTGGAAGAAGAGATCGACATTGATTTGATCAAGGAATGCCAGCCATCAAGAATGAAAATGAAGACTGCGAGACTTAACTCTCAGAATGGAGAAGGTTCTTCACTCAAACAACTCTTATTAAGTCAAAAAGAGCACAAGTGAATTAACATACGGTGTCCTAGAGCTAGAAATTCTAACTATCAAATCATACCTACCTATTACCTAAGTAGTAGGTACGGCCTACGGGTATGGGATGGTCAACGAATTGCCCGCTTTTGTATGACCAATAAAGTCAGTACATACTATTATTAGTCAGTATACTCGGCAAGTATTATATACCTTTCTAATCACAAGTATAATACGTATATTTAGGTATCTACCTACACAAAGAAAGCATCGTAACTTGTATAACATAAAGTGCCATTAAAAAAATTGTTAACACGCTAGAATAAACCGCGACACGAGTTGCGAACGTAAAACTGAGCACTTGTCTTAAATTAGCGGACGGGCTGTAAATCAGGCGATTCGGGCCAATATTACGCCATGGGATTCCGCGAATATTTACGCGGCTACTTACGCAATGAAAATGTTTGTATCGTGAATGGCCGGCTCAGGGCTAAACGTACGTAAAATGCTCAACAAGTCAACTGAAGATAGTTAAGTTAATGACCTACAATGTCACAGATACCTACTCGATGTTTATCGGGAAGAAACGGGAATCAATCGATTCCCAATTCGTATAGAATTATTTCCTCCTCGTAATTCCCTTTCAAATATTTTGCTAGCTGTTACTTACATTTTATCAACAATGTATTAGTAATTGATATCCACTCGATTATCGACTTGTTAGTTTACTAAAAATATAGTTAACAAGTGTAAAAGCAAACATTTTCGTAGCAGGACCTCTACGGACGAATCACCTACGCGGCTACGTCTACGCTACAATATTACCTAGTGCCTAAATTTACTTAGTATTATAATAATTTCGAGACGAACATTTACGTATTTTTTAGGGTTCCGTAACCAAAGGGTAAAATCAGGACCATATTACTAAGACTTCGCCATCCGTCCGTCCGTCTGTCACCAAGCTGTATCTACAGACTTGAAATTTTCTCAGATCACACACGATGTACCTATTTTTGTTGCCGCTATAAGAACAAATACTAAAAAGTAAAAGTAGTATCAAAGATTTAAATCTTTGGAATAAAATAATTATTTAATTCCTGATTCCCAAAAGATACACATTGTTAACGGTAGGTATGTAGGTACTTATCATACATTGATTTTTAACAACCTACATAAATTATATTAAGTACTTATACTAGGGATGTTATATATTAAAGAATTTCTCACGTATTTTTATTTAAAAGGCCACATTACTTAATTACGAAAGTTTTTGAATGCTAGATAAAATCTTCTTCGATCTTGTTGCAGGCGGCATATCTCTTGGTGCTCGGAGGCAGTTCTCATAAAGGAGACCTTTTCGCTTTGCTGTTGACATTCGACAAGCATCAGCAGCAAAGCGGAAAAAGACAAATTTATCGAGAACTTTCACTTCTTTCTTCACCCTTCTGACACGAATTGACGACGTCTTCTATAAGATAGGTACGTATTATCTTGAATCGAGTTTGTCTTCTTTTTTCATGTGAGTTGTACTTGGTATCCTTGTTTCTTATTTTTTAGAATCCTCTTAAAATGTTAGGCATAGGTACCTAGTACCTAGGTGCCTTATACAGACTTACCAAATAATTATAGTCACTTAAGTAGTGAGTAGGTATAATCTACATCCATAAGAACAGCACTTACTGACGTCACGCGTACATTTTTAGTCTCTGTCCTGAAGCTGGATTTTTAGTTTTTCAAAACTGTAAAATGGCGCTAATGTACCTATATGCGACCGACAGCGGTATGCGGTTGTCAGCGGTTCCGAAATACCGACGCTCATACGTTGTTAAATCTTTCCCGTTCTCTTAAGGTGGGTCTACGCTAAGCGAATCGAACACGAAAATGTAGTGAACCGACGTGAGCGTAGCGTAGTTACCTTTAGCGTTTCGTCATTGGTTACATCCAATTAATGACATACAAGTGGCAAACTTGACCAGCAATATAAAGTTTTCGGAACATTTTTTGTAGAAACAGATTACATTACTTAAAAATTTTACCAAAAAGTTATACCTACATAGAAGTCTTTGAAAAAGTTAGAGATCTTGTTGCTACAATATACACGAGTAGGTACGTACCTACCCGTTCAAAAGATTAAAATCCAAATAAACATTTTTAATTGGGCCGTAACATACTTCGGGATAAAGAAAACAGAAAGAGATCTTTTATCACCTGCATTCGTCCGAATGTACAGTTTAATGAGGTGCCGAAAATATAATACAGAGAAATGTTACTTTTACACTTTAGAGCGCTGGGTTACAGGCACCATTCAACTCTGATGAAATATGGAGCGAGGAAACTTTTACTGAATTTAGGGCGTCTGCGTCATTTGTCACTATAGTGAATGCCTTGGGCTTCGTCCTTTTCAAGTAATAAATAAATACGTAATTGATAACATTATTATGTAATTGAAAAATGTGTAAGTTCTGTAGCTAGGAAGAAAGAATCTACCAATGATTTAATTTCTTAACATTTATAATTATTTTGCGCTGCAGCTGAGTTTAATAAAAACTCTCTCCGAAACCGGTGGGTACAAAATATAGGTAGAGAATACTTACGTAATTAAATAATAATTTTACCTCACAGAAAAAGGGGTATAGATACTTACCTCATTTTCCATTGTCAACACATTTTACCGTTTATCCATCTTCTTAAAAACTTTCAGCTTTTATAAAATAACGAAGGTTAGGGCGTCGTGGGCTCTTGCTTTATCTTTAGGTACCCCAAACTTTCCTTGTCCAGAGGCCAAAACTGGAAGTAAAGCAATATTTTCATGAAAATTTCTTAAGAGCCCCGTGAACCACGATGTCTCCATTCATTCGAAATACCAAATAATTTAGAATTCGTGCATATTTCGATCATGTTGTGGTGTTATTCGGGTTCATATAATAATAATCTATGCTCCTGGCCATATTTGGTTCAGAAATACTTATCTAAAACGAAATATTAATAATAATAATTGATGGTTCAGAAAATGTCATATTATTCATGTATTTCTTCTCGTCACCAGCGATCGTTTGCAATGCTTGACTTGCTGCGTTTTTATGGTTTCCCAACTATGTAACCAAAGTAAAACAGATTATAGCATTTATAAGTTATCCACGAGACCAAAGGGAAATACTACTACTGATTTTTTTCTATTCATAGACAGACTATCATGTGAAACAGTTGCTGTTGAAAAAGTAATTTGTTTTTTATTTGTGAAATATTAAATAGTCAACATCATAAACAAGAGAATATTTTTGGTGACAAAATGACTCTATTACAATGAAATTATAGCTAAATTGATTGTTTATTTACTTCCATATTTTCTGTTACGTGTTTAAATTTTCGGTGAATCATGGATTCGTTTATGGATTTTTATTTCGAAGAAGTCTTCAGTGGTATGGACAGAGATGGACTAAATGTGAGATTTAAAAGAAGAGAGCTAGTAGAATACTTTAATTCCGTTATAGCCGGGTGTGCGAGAGGTCAGAACAAATCGGACAACGCTACATGTAAATCATTCGTGTCTTGTACCCTTCGGTACCACAACCGATGCAAATCAGATAATGGTGACGTGTGTCTAATGGGAAAGTACCATAACCTTCTCTACGTCGCTATGAAACTAGCTTTTGATTGGAGTCTCCAAGATAATGGCACAGTAGCTGCACTATTGGATGAGCTATACGCTTGCGAAGGTACTTTCGAGAGGATATTTCTGGGCGCAATATTTGGAACCGCAGCCCCATATTTTTTGGCTGGTTGGAAATCAGATTTTATGGACAGAGAAGAAAACGTCCACGCCCTCGTGTTCTTCCTCGATCACGCTACAAACGCGAGTTTAGAATACACAGATGGTCCCAAGACCTATAGATTTATTGATGTTCCATTAGAAAGCTGTGGAAAAGCATCGCCGGTAAGAGTCGTCATACAAATGGGAGCGTCCGAAATATTAATGATACTGCTCAGATTCGGAGCCCGGATCACAGCAGATCACGTCTCTTCCAACCCCATAGAATCCATACTTGATAGACTTAATGATTATAACAGGAAATATCCTTATGAACTTGTCACTTGTCTAAAATTGGCGCTCAGAGCTGTGCCAAGAATAAATTTTACCGTCGACAAAGCTGCGTTGAAACATTTGGAGTTACCGGATGACTATAACTACCATAGAAAGCTAGCTTTGGAGAAGTATGGTGATATATTGAAAGATCATTTAGTTCCCGCTTCGAGATGCGGCTTAAAACCTGTGGAATTAAAACACCTGTGCAGATGTTTGATACGGCAGATGTTGTGGGTAAATTTTGAACTACCTTTTGGCATACAAAAGCTGCCGGTGCCTGCGTCTTTAAAAAAGTATTTGGATCTATGTGAAGATTAGATTTGATGATTCAAAGCTTATACATGACACAAGGTGCATTTAAAACTGGGAATTAAACAACAAATCTAGTTTGTTAAATTAGTAAAGTAATAAAATGAATGATCAGTGTGCAGAAAAGTTGAGACATCACTCGATAGTACCTAGTACAGGAGACCCGCTCGTTATTTTATTTGTAAAAGAAGAGAAAATAGATACATTGCTTCAATTAAGGGAATCAGCGAAATTGAAAAGGAAATCCGTAAAAGAAAGACCGTAGTGACATAGCCCCTAGGGTACCTAATAAGGTGTGAAACTTAAGCGGCAATATCAACTAAAAGCTCGTAGTCCATGTAGAGCTCGTCTAATTAAAAAGAACACACTTCCACTAAATTATTCTTTCAATGTGTAAGCGTAAACACTTGGTTGGGCGTTCATTTTTAGATGAAATGATTTAAAACACAATATGGTACATCAAACGTAGCAGGTAACAGATAGCTGGCTCACTTAAAAAGAATAACAGCTATTTGGCATACATATTATTGCAACAACTGGATAAAGCTCTATGAAACCACGCCACCAGTAGCGGAGCGTAGCAAAAGTATTTTGAAATTAGAGTCATCCATCAATATTAGACAAGCTATTACGAGTTCGACTGCGGCGGCGCAGGCGCGGCAGACCAATAAATCCTCGCCCGAAAATATGTGGTGTCAAAAAATAAACTGCATGTTCGCTAAAAATATGTGGCTGCTTTGAGATACATGACGTCCGAAGACGAAACCGTGATGTCAACGCCCCCGTGTTGCTGATTGATAAAAGAAACTGTTTTCTTCGCGTTGCGTGAATGAAACACGCAATGAATGTTGTTAGCAGAAAAAGAAACCTCTTACTTTCTTGTAAGGTCTACTTGCGCGAAACGGGGGTTTAATATTTATAATTTTTAACCCTTAAGTCAACGTCTCTCATGGGACAATTTTGTCAATTCACTGTCGGTAAAGCATGTTAGCTCTGAGTTAACACAGTAACCCGGGTTAGCGCAATTGGGCCTAAGTCCCTATTTTTCAATAAGAGTGGTTTCTGCCTTCGTATTTTATGTTATGTTATTTACTTCTTATTTACTTAAAATTGATAGGTTTTTGTAAGGTACCTTCTAGTTTATACGTTTTTTGAGTCACTACATACTTATATTAAAAACCAATTATTTTCTTGTACTGTTATAATTGTGTTAGCTTTTCCTTAGCCGTAGGTACAATTAAGCAAAAAAAGCAAGCTAATTCTTATTATTTGCATTATACTTTATAATAGTTTCTACACCTGAGACTTACCTTTTGATGGACAGATAAAACGGGCTTTTTTAAACTTTTTTTTAATGAAATTGTGTCATTTAGTTCACTCATTATTTTGTTTAAGAAGAGAAAATAGATACATTGCTTCAATTAAGAGAATCAGCGAAATTGAAAAGGAGATCCGTAAAAGAAAAACAGTTGTACCGTTGTGAAAACATACAAACTTTCGAAATTGTTGGAAATGATGGGATAAAATATGTATTTACCTATGTATGGTATGTTCGACGTTCGTGAGAAATACATTGTAGTGTAGAATGATAAAGGGAGCGAATGATCTTATCAAGCTGGCGTAAATCCAAACAGACCTCGTAGCAGGTGATGTTAGAATATGTTCTAGCTTTTGCTGCGGTTCCTCCCGAATGGTCTGCAGTTTTTTAAATGCTCTACGTTTTTTAATACACTTAAAACTTTATAGGTACACCGATTTTTCCGGAATTTCTGAATGATTTTGCCCTTAAATACGTATTCAAACCTCAAAATCATTCAGAAATTCTAATGAATGGCATAGGAAATAAAAAAGTTTCAAACCAAATTTTGAATAGATTAATTTTCGGTTTGGGCTAGTACAGATGTGATTTTACACGCATACGCACAGTACCTATTGTACATTGTACCTACTACCTATCTCAGCTACATATAAATACTTTTATTTTTTCACGTATTATTTTAGAATCGTCAAAAGAAACAAGGTCGATCACCGAACTACGAGTACATGTATTAGACGTATCTAACCATCGCGTAGGTTACCGGCGTGATTTGCGTAGGCATTTGTGACTAATGAGACTCTTAATATCAATTTGTAAATTCTTGAAATAACCTTCATCATCATCGTTATTTAAACAACTCGATAGTAAGGAATTATATAACAGTACAATAGTGCAAGTTTTACAAAACAATAAAACTTGTATTATTAACAGAAATAATGCAGAACATCTGTGAGAGTGCGTGGTACTTCCCTTATATATATATCCACCAATCATAGCTTCCTGTCTCCGAGCTGTCACGTAATCCACCAATCAGAGCCGAGCTGCGTTTTGTTTATCGCGTGGTCACCGGAAGGGGGCGCTTGTGGCGCTTCCTCATACGAGTCTCTCACCAGGAGGCCTTATTGGGATGTTCTGCATTATTTCTGTTAATAATACAAGTTTTATTGTTTTGTAAAACTTGCACTATTATTAAGCATGTAATAATGCAGAACATCTGTGAGAGACCTGTTTATTAACTCCTGGTGACCACCAAACGACGCTATGTGAAGCTTCAGAGGATTGCTATTAAAATAATAAAAAAAAAAAAATACGTAATGATAAAATGTATGATTAATAATAAACAAAAAGCTCGTACAGCAAATCAAAACTTAAAACTTCAATTCAAGTCAACATTAAATTCAAATACTTAGGCTCAAAAGCATTTTGATTATAAAGGGTGACCTAAGATCAGCCAATAATAATAATTAATTTAAAGCTTAGAAACAAGAGTTTCTCTCTGTGCCATTGCCACGAGAGAGGATATCTTTAAAAAGTCCGATAACGGATTAGATGATACGGCAGAGTGTTTCAGATATCTTTATACCGTTAGTTACTTTCTTCTTATACTTAATCCAATTGCCAATAATTGTTCCAGATGTTACATGTGTTTATCCATTAAATAAATAATTAATCAGAACTCCGACAGTGTGTGTTACCCGACTGTGTGCACTCTAATAGTTAAAATACCTATAAACAGGAGTACAGGACAAATATTTTACTAAAGACGTAGTAGTAATATTCTATAACCTAGTCTAATGTTGCAGTATCGGTTTTCGATCTGAACTCAGGGTAGAATAAGACATGGGCATTACTCGTATCTACATTCAAGTATTGACCTAATGGTAAGGTTGAAAAAGCATGACACCATAAACGCGCCAGTTTGATGCCAGTCGTGATGTTAATATTATGTTTTCATTAATATGTTTCCTTTGCACTATTAACCCGTCCTATCTGAACTGGTTCATGACTGTTCCAGAACCCTGATTCTCACCAGTTTGCACAACACCCTTCTGTGGAATTCTATCCCTGGCAGGCAGAATGCTCTGTTCTGCATCGGTGCCACAAACAGGAACGTTCTCGGTGCCAAGTTTAAATGATGTATCAAGTAAACCAAAGGTGTAGGGTCAACTTTAAAAACCTTAATAAAATTATAGCTTAAAAGCAAAAACTGTGTGCAAGTACCATAAACTGTATACAATATGCAATGAACATTAATTTCAAATTATTTATATGTAATATATAGCATGAAACAGATCTTATTTACAAAATCTATTTATCTATTAACTTTTGACGTTGACCGAACGTGGCGTATCAAGCTAGGTGGCAATTACTGACATGGCTAAAACATCGAGGATAGATGATAATTTCCCGCCCGGCTGCCGGCGGCGCGGCGACGCAATGTTAATTGCTGACAAAATCCTCACAACTTTTTTGCTTAGAGGCAACCAGGACGATATTTGATGTTCTAAATCTCTTAAATATTTGCTTGAGCATAAAGTCTGTTTCAGGTGCCACTCCGATGCCGAGAATAATCCGTCGGCGTTGTTATAGAAATCTATCGGTAGATACTCGGTAGTGCTTGACGTGTTCCACTCGTCCAAGATCCTCCTTAGCAGTTATGTTAGATTGAGAAGGGCTACCCACCGAATCACAACTTCCTTGCTTTTTAACAGGATACTACCGCCCCATTATTATATCTAACTGTGATTATAAGATGTTGGCCTAGTAATTGATGTCTGTTGTCACTTTACCGGATTTGGCGTTCTTTATTTTGAGGCCTAAAAATTGGAGCGAGTCTTGAACTCTTGAACGGTAACTATTAGGCGACAAAAGCGCCGCTGCGCCATCCAAGTCTATTCCAATGTGTGGCTCCATCCCTAGAGGTCCACAAGTCACAATCATACTGCACTCTCCGACGGAGCAAAGTTTAACCGGGTACGAGCATGCCGACCATAGTCCATATGTGTGACCCTCAGAATATAAGGAAGCTGACGAAAATCATCATAATAATCTCCATAATGACCTCGTTGTCTGTCAGAGAAAGTTTTTACTTCGTCAGAGCTTAACCCACTGGATGTTTTTCTCAGGTAAGCAGTTGAAAACGTTGTTTGAGTTCCACATTATTCCTAAATACTCAATGTCCGCTTTGCCGGTGACTAGGTTTGCATTTTTCATAGTCCATCCCAATAGTTCCAGCATCTGTAGTGATCTGTAGTGTATACTGACGTTAACTCTTCGATTTATTGACAAAAAAGAATTCGTCGAAATTCTCTATGGTCTCAACTTTTGGTTCCATAGAATGATTATAAGAATTGTCGATGACACTCCTTGATGCTCGGATGAAAGGTCCAGTCGTACTGTCATCTCGTGACCGTTCCGACGTTTTAATTTGAAAATAGGTTTGTCTGAACCATCGCCCTTCTGGGTCAGAAACATTGTTGAGATAAAACTAGAATCCAACTTGTTCTGATGTGGGGCTTTCAGCACGTTCTTTTCATTTCGAGGCTTCGAAGACTTGATAGGACAAGACTAGGTTTGGGGGTAAATGGCAGTCGGATTCCCGTGTGTCGAGAAGGGCCTTCGGAGCCCAAACCAACTGCCACTGCCTTCGATACGCTCAAAGGCAGCCCCCTAACAACTCGGGTTAGGATGATCGCTATCGCCGAGTCCTTGGTCAAGCTGTATCCTGCTAGGCATAAGAGGGGATTTGAGGGTAAATGGCAGCCGGATTCCCGTATGCCGAGAAGGGCCTTCGAAGCCCAAACCAACTGCCACTGCCTCCGATACGCACAGAGGCAGCCCTCATAAAACTCGGGTAGGTATGGCCGCGAGTCATTTGTGAAGTCGTTTCTTGTGTTTTGCTCTATTTTGATGATTTTGATGTTCTACCCCACTCACCAAAGAAAAACCAAGGCCAGCCGCCAGATACAGTTGTCCATTCCACCCGTGTGCTGTGTGAACATACAATAGCGGGCTGCAGGTAAAATTCGCCGATAACCTGCTGAAGAGCTATAGCTGCGTTGAGCGCAGTGTCAGGTGCCGCAGACTAATCGACAAACAGCTGTAGTCCCATTCCTCGACGAATTATTTAGGATCATAATTAACTTTGAGTTCAACAGAAAATCTGCGTACTGGCTATCCTTCTATACACGATCGCCAAATTGTAATAATACTGCTGTGCTATTCTTGAAAATGTTCATCCCTGAAACAGCTGTCAGAAACTTGCCATACCGAAGATGACATGCAAAAATGAAATGCTATTATTACATTATGTCGAATTCTCAATTCATAGATGCATAGTTTACGCTCGTCACTGTCTTGATCGATGTTGCTCGGACTCGCAGTAGGTATTTGCGGCGGCACGTGGCGCGTCGCATAGGCATGCGTAAAAAAGTAAGTATTTACGCCCTTCACGGGTAATCTTTAGGGTAGTATGAGCACTGTCATCGCTGCATCTGCATAAGCAGCGGCATGGGGCGCGTCGCATAGGCATGGGTAGAAAAGTGGGTATTTCCGCCCGCAGTGGTTTAATTCGAGGGTAGTATGAGCACCGCCATCGCTGCATCTGCATCTGCATAAGCGGCGGCATGTGGCGCGTCGCATAGGCAAGCGTAGAAAAGTAGGTATTTCCGCCCGCAGAGGTTTCAACTTAATGGTAGTATGAGCAGTCATCGGCGCATCTGCAAAAAGCGGAGGCACGGGGCGCGTCGCATATGCATGCGAAGAAAAGTAGGTATTTCCGCCCGCAGTAGTTTGACTTTAGGGTAGTCCTATGAGCACCGTCGTCGGCGCATCTGCATAAGCGACGGCACGGGGCACGTAGCAAAGGCATCCACAGAAAAGCAGGTATTTATTTATACGTCCAAAATGCAAAATCGGCAGCACGGGGCGCATAGTAGTAGGTATATATTATGAGTACCATCATCGATGCAGCTACATAAGTATGGTTTTGAAATACCTCAGTCAAAGTATTTTACCTATAGTAAGCGAATAAACTGAACAATGCGCATTTTCGGGTGTAAACTGAAATGCAGTATGAGGCCTGGGCACGCAAGGCGAGGTGCAAAGGTACCTGCGCTGACAGCCGCCATTTTGTGACAACTCTAAATTGCTGCTTACTAGGTATATTACACTATGGTTATAAAAAACTTTGGAGGACTCACCAAAATTTCTTCTTAAATACCTTACTTGGCTTTGAACCGCTTTCATCACCTTATCCAGAATCCGAGTAGTCGTCAGATTTGTTCAGACAACGCCGCGTATGCATCAGTCGCGACGCTATCTTCGGTGAAGACGGCGGCGGTAACGTTGTTTTTAACGTTATTCACTTCCATAATAATTTAATTTCTAACAGAAAATCACTATACTCGAAAACAACCTCACTTACAAATTGTGAGAACGTGTTTTCGCACTGGGAAGTAACGACGCTATGAGGAAGCGCCACAAGCGCCCCCTTCCGGTGACCACGCGATAAACAAAACGCAGCTCGGCTCTGATTGGTGGATTACGTGACAGCTCGGAGACAGGAAGCTATGATTGGTGGATATATATATAAGGGAAGTACCACGCACTCTCACAGATGTTCTGCATTATTACATGCTTAATAATAATACTATTAGTAGGGGATCCCTAGTAAGGTCGACCTTCACCGAGCTGTTTATTGGATGAAAACTATTTTATATCCAATTTAATATGTCAATAAATATATCGCAAGTGGGTTGCCTAAAAAATTTCTGTCCAGGATATGATTAATTAAGAATTTAAAAAAAATCCATTGTAACATGAACTCCTATTTGTTAGAGTTCCGTTGACATCTTAGTTCAAATTAGATTGGATGAGCGATTCAGGTCGCAAATTGCAATTGTGCTTATTTACCTACCATTTTAGTATCCGTTAACTTTATTTTGCCAAAAAATATAGAGCAGAAATACTTTCCTTAGCCAGGAAAGTATTTCTGGCAAAAAGCACTATTTGTTCTTAATTAATCATACCCTGGACTGAAATTTTTTAGGCAACCCAATTGCGATATACATATTTATTGACATATTAAATTGGATATAAAATAGTTTTCATCCAATAAGCAGCTCGGTGAAGGTCGTTGTATAGCAGGATCCTAGACTATATAGCACTATTACTGAAATGATATTCTAAGAAAACGACAAAGTGATTAGCAAAACACAACGACCTCAATGCAAAACATAAACAATTACTGAAATATAAACTATTTGGTATTTATAATTTTCGTGCGTCATTTCCGCTCCAGCGTTGCCAAACTAGCGGTGGAACTTACGATAATTATTATATTAGTTGATTTGTTTGTTAATTACTTATTAGGCGTCTTGGATCACCTCGATCGCTTAAAAATTAAATAAAAAAATAATCGGCCAAAAAATCGGTTGGACTAGCGCACAAAGGGTTCCGTACCATTATCCAAAGACAGACAGACAAAAGAAAGACAGCGAGATGATGATGCAGAAGCCAGAAGGCCCAATTATACTCTACTGCTACTACTAAATAAGTAGAGTGATTGGGTGTGGCAAAAATGACGTTTTTTTTGTATGGGAGCCCCTTTAATCTTTACTATATTTTATTTTTTAGTATTTGTTTTTTAGCGGACGAAAATAATCTCTAAATCTGTGAAAATTTCAAGTGTGTGACTGAACTATCGTTGAGTATATAGTTTAGAATAGGGAACCATATTTTATTGTTCAGAATTGAGATATTTTATTAAAATTCATTATCCTCGTACAGAGTCTACGGAATGTAGAGGATCTAACATTCGTAGAGGGTCTACGACTTCGTAGAGCGTCTGGCTTTTCCAAGATATTATGTTATGCTGCATGCTGGGTGTTATATAACATTCCAAATTTAAATCTTTTCCGGATTAGAGTAGATGTAAATGAAAATCCTTTTTTTAAGTAGTTAAGAGTCCACTAACCCACGATGTCTCCCATACAAACGTAATACCAAAATCATTTGTAATTCGTGCAAATTTCGATCATGTTGTGGTGTTATTCGGGTTCATATAGTAATAATCTATGCTCCTGGCCGTAATTGGTTTGGAAATACTTCTTTAAAACGAAGTAAAACTCAATTTTGATCAAAATTTTCATAAATTTGGTTTTAAAAGTTTATTTGATTTCGTAATAATTCACTGTTTCTTCATTTCCTAAAAAACAGTTTTCTTTTAAAGATTAATCATATTAGCTGTAAAACCGAACCGCGAATTTACACATACATCCGTCATTTAATCGGTTTACGTTTATAGCCAACGCCAACCGATTTCCTTATTTCTCTACCGGGCGGTTGACATACAAACTGCACATAAAGTTAAAATGTCATAATGTTGTAGATATTCCTTTCCGGCTTTTAATTTTTAGTAACTCGTTTTATTAATTCCCAGTTTTTGACTAATTCCCATAGTCCTGTCGCTTACTTTGGGGCTAGATCGCAACGTGGGGTAATTGCCCTTTTATTAATTTATTTATACTTAATTTGAAAGTTGAGATGCCGCTGGAAGAGTTTTATCATCTTATTTGTTTCAAAGTCAAAGCAAAATATATTTATTTCACATAGGCCCATCATAGGCCTAAAGTTCAGGCTTAAGTCGCATGTGTATGGTGATAACTACAAGTCGACTTGTTTACGAGGATTCGAACGCGCTCCGCACTCAGAAGAAGCTTACAACAAACTCAGTCGGGTTTTGTTTGCGTGCTCTATAAAAAAATATTTTACAATCAAGATACAATAATTGTTATAGCAGACTTGGGGCCCAGGTGAAATGAAGGTAATTATGTATTTTATTTATGTATTGTGTTTATGTAGGATATGAATTCCTTTTTTTCTAAATTTTAAACAAATTAGTTTTCTTTTACATTTATTAACATGATAATCATGGGCTGTCATTGTTTTCAATTTTCGAGATTTCTCGCGTAGCTCTGATAGCTAAATTTCCATTAATTCTCGCTGGAAGATATCTTGGCGCAGTTTCAAAATATCTCGTTGATGAAAACTACCATTAGTTCACGTTTACAGTGGAACGTGATTGATATTTTTTTGTTCCCAATCAACGGTTTGAAGTTAGAACATTAATATACCAACTAATTTAGAATGAATCCGTCGTTTGCCACATGGGATCGCAGTGAAATGCTTATCTCAATTATTTTCAAAGTAATATAGCCATTCTTAGACGACTTAAAACAAGTAGTACGAGTTTTCGGCTGAGTCTGCACAAACGTTTTATCGCCAAAAGTAAGAGTGACGTCTAGGGGTCGATTAGACCGACGACTTAAAACAAACAACAAGGCTTAAAACGTGGTAGGACTTTTTGGCTGAGTCTGCACAAACGTTTTATAACCAAGAGTAAGACTTACGTCTAGGGGTCGATTAGACCGACGACTTAAAACAACAAGGCTTAAAAGGTGGTAGGACTTTTTGGCTGAGTCTGCACAAACGTTTTATGACCAAGAGTAAGAGTAACGTGTAGGGGTCGATTATACCAACGACTTAAAAGATCTAGGCTGAGACACAAGGTGTTAGGACTTTTTAGCTGAGTCTGCACAGATAGGTATCAGGTATATTGTAGGTATGTATTACAATGCCAGACACTCTACATTGAAGAAGTTATTGCGGCTGTGTTTCGGTATGAATGGCACTATATAGGTAGCCGGGGAATTTAAAGGAGACAGTGAGACTTAATAATTACTTATTGGATGAGGAGTGAGCGTGACGTGTAAGATTGCAATGCAAAGTCGCTGGACGCACTACATCAATCATGGGGAAACGTATAAATTAACATCAGATAAACATCAGATAAACATCTTTCTCACAGTGAGATGTTATCTCGTCTCGTCATTCTATTTTATAAGGTCTTGTTTAGTTTTAGCTTTTCCCGATTATTCCGATTATGCTTGTCTGTAATCATCTCTTGCAAGTAAAATTTGACCCACTTCCCGATTGCTTTTTTTTTACACTATGCAAGTTAGTAGGTACTTGACTGCGATCTCACGTTGATCTCACGTGATGGTAAAGTGATGATGCAGGCGAAAATGTTATCGTACTTACTTGTATGGGGTAAGTAAACTCACTCCAATGGTTTCTACACAGCATCGCACCGGAACGCTAAATTGCTTGACGCTGCGTCTTTGCTGGTAGGGTAATAATAGGGTAATAACTAGCCACAACCAAACCAGACCAGGCCTGAGCCAATTTAGAAATTATAAAATTACAAAGTGGTCCGTGGCGGGAATAAAACCCGCGACCTCCCACTCGAATCCGAGCGAACACCACTGCGTCAGGGAGGTTACCGAAAGAGCTGAAAGTTTGCATGCATGTGTAAATCGGATGACAATGTCAAATTATCATGACAGAGCTGATTAATAGCTCGGGTTCGAATGGCACGCATTTATGTGCGTTATATGCGTTACAGTTATGTGCGTTTTTTAGGAAACTAAATACCTATCACTTGCTTTATGGTGAAGGAAAACATAGTGAGGAAACCTGCATGCCTGAGAGTTCACAAAAACGTTCTCGAAGGTGTGTGAAGCCCGCCAACCCGCACTTGGCCAGCGTGGTGGGCTATGGCCAAACCCCTCTCAGTATGAGAGGAGACCCGTGCCCAGCAGTGGGACATAAAAAAGGGTTGAGATGATGACGAGAGCTGATCTGCCTCCCGATTCTATATGGCCCAGAAACCATAACGGGGTTGTAAAGTAATAAAATGGAGGTAAATCCGGAAGGCATCATGACAGTTAGGTACTATACTACTTTGACACATGAAAGATTGTTGTCTATAATGAATGTGGCTGGCATACGAGGCTAATGGTTTTGTAACGGATTTCGATGTTGTAGTGGAAAGTTTCATTCATTCGGGAACGGCTCTATTTCAGTGTTCACTGATTTATACACAAACTTTATATCGCAATGGGAGTGTTTATAACAGCTCGGCCCACTTTACGAAAATACACGTTGGGAATGGTTTGAAAAATGACCTGTTGAAAATCGGTCTGCAAGCGCCAATATTCGCGGATACTTGGTATGGTTTACAAAGTTTTCTGGGTTACGGATAGATATTTAGGACTTATAAACTGTATCTTATGTTTGGCTTTGATCATTTTTTGTTCATTTTAAAGAAAATAATAAACTTCTAACTTTAAAATTTAGTTTAATGTAAGTACCTATGAAAACCATAGTATACGAATTTAACATTGTTTACTTTATGAATTCGGATTGATATTATAATATAGTCTACAAGGATTATATTATATAGATAAAAATAATTATATGTTATAATAAAGATAAAAAGTGCAGTTAACTTAGTTGTGCATTTTACTCGTACATTAAAAAAACGCAATTACCTAGGTACTTATGGTATGGGAACTCAAAATCTGAAGCGCCCGGTGGTCAGATTTATTTTTTATTATTTGAAAACCTAACCTCCCCACCACTGAAATAGCAACCATTTATTTTAACCGACTTCAAAAAAAGGAGAAGGTTTTCAATTCGTCGAAATCTTTTTTTATAGCACCAAATAAACTCGCCGGCATATTTAGCGGAACATAAAAAAAAGGTTTGATATCAGTATCATATAAAGTTGCTGGCTGGTTTATACGTTATTTAATTTAAAAAGAAATATTTTCAAATTAAGAAAACAACTGAACATCACATTTTATGCAATTGTTTTAATTTTTTTCAAATACACCTTATCTGGAGCGAACTTCGAGTATTTCTTCCTTCTGAGTTTGATTTAAAATTTCATTGAAATACTGTTTTTTGTTAGTTTTTTTTAATCGCGTATCTTTCTGGAGTTGATGACTGAATTATGCCTGACTTAGCCCCAACGGAGATTGCCAGGGCACTCGAAATGCGAAGAAATGGTCAAACCTACAGAGTGATATCCAGAGATCTTCGTCGACCAGTTTCAACGATCCATCGCAGTATCCAACGGTTCAGGGAGACCGGTACTTATGTGAGAAGAGCAGGACAAGGCAGAAAAAGACGCACTTCGAGTAGGGATGATCGTTTCATTCGGCTTCGTGTACGTAGGAACCCCCGTTTGACGGCCGTCCAAGCCCAACATGAGTTAGAAGCAGTGCGGGGTGTAACCGTAAGTGAGCGTACGGTACGAAGAAGGCTCGAAGAAGCTGGTTTGGGTTCATTTGTGCCCGCCAAGGCTCGAGGTAAATCATCGTAGAAACAGGTTAACTTTTGCTCAGGAACATCGACTTTGGAACGCGGACCAATGGAGTAAGGTATTGTTTAGTGATGAGTGCAGAATTCTCTTAAATCAAATTGACGGCAGGCAAAGAATATACAGACGCAAAGGAGAACGATACATTCAGACAAATTTTGAAACTACAGTTGCATACGGTGGTGGATCAATAATGGTTTGGGCGGGCATTTGTTTGGGAGCTCGCACAGACTTGGTAGTGATTGACAGAGGGAGTCTGACTGCAGACCGCTATATCAGAGAAGTTTTAGAAGAAAATGTCGTACCGTTTGCCCCATATATCGGTGACGATTTTGTTTTTATGCAGGATAATGCTCTGCCGCATACCGCTCGGGTAACTCAAGCTTATCTTAATGATATGAATATCACTGTTATGGAGTGGCCGGCGAGATCACCGGATATGAACCCAATAGAGCACGTTTGGGACTTGCTGAAAAGAAAAGTTAAGTCCAGAATTCCAGCTCCTGCCAACGTGGGAGAACTGCGAATCGCCGTAGTTGAGGAATGGCGGAGACTATCCCAGGAGACCATCGATTACATCATTCTTAGTATGCCTAGACGGGTAGAAACTTTAATAAGAGCACGTGGAGGAAATACGCGATATTAATCACCATTTTTCTAATTTAATTAATTGTAATTTTAATATTAAATTTCACTTTTCCAGGTTACATGAAAAGTTCAAAAATGTACCATTTTTCACAAATAGCCTTTACTCGCAAAATCTGTTCTTAATGTGATCTCATTTTAAGTAAAAACAAATGAAACTTTAAATAACAAAAGAAGTGTAGTAAGTAGATTTTAAAACAGAACCATATTTTTTTAATTATGGACCTTTTTTTTATGTTCCGCTAAATATGTCGGCGAGTTTATTTACAATGTAAGTAATAGGTCCTCACCAATTACCGATACCGATTTCGCATCATAGAATCCCCTACTATTAATTCATTGCCATCAATTTGACAAAGAAGTCTGCTTGAGAAGTCTGCAATCCTAAAGTTATATTTTTTATCTCGCGATGACCCCGGCCGGTGTCGGCTAGACACATTTACGCGCGTCTGCTTTGATTTAGTATGTGTTTCCCTTCTCTAGTGTTTTGTGAACATGTTCCACCCGAGACGTGAGTTAATGAAGTGATCTCTTAATTTATTAAAGTTTCAACATCGCTTTACGAGTACGCGCCTACTCTGTCTCTCGACAACGCAAATTCGGCACAAAAGTAACTCATTGAATTTTTATGTTGTTAATTAAATAGTAGGGGAGACCGGGTACAAAAGTAACGGCGGGTCGAAAGTAACAAATGCTCTGTAGGTTTATCAAATACTTGAAACACCGCTTCACTGTCGTCAGGCGATAGCCGGCAGCGTCTTCCCCCTTTGGATTCAGTCACCGCACCTACCGCGCGCTATTAGGTCGTGTGAGAGGACTGTTTGTCATTTCGTAACTCAAAAGTAAGTTTTTTGACTTTTACTTATTTAATGTTTATGTAGTATTAATGAGATTTCATTAATCTGAACATTTGCATACTAATTCTAGAGAAGGTTGATTATACAGTGTTTAACTTCGTTTTTGTCAAGCACTCTAAATTTTAAAGTTATCTTTCATGTTTTAACAAAAATGTGGCAGGGTACAAAAGTAACAAAGACACAAGGGTACACAAGTAACATGTTACTTTTGTCCCCGTATTGATTTGATTCCGTAATAAAATAAATATTAATGTGTTTCTTTCAACAGAATGCCGCGACAACGCATAAGTACCACTTCACGAGGAACTACTGACATGTAAGTGTACCGAAAAGCTGCTGTTTTACAACCCGATACTGGAAACGGCAAAAAAAGTTGACATCCACGAAAGGCAAGGGAAAAGGAAAAAAGACGAAGAAATTACCTGAAGACAAAGAAAATAAATCTGACGAAGAAGATTGTTTCCGTCTTGTTTGTTTAGAACCTTTTACCAATAGTCGACCAAATGAGCAATGGATACAATGTATCGAATGCAAAATGTGGTCAGATATTGAATGCGTTAGTGATGATGTGAATTATGTGTGCTACAATTGCGCGTCTGATACTGAATATTGATTATAAAAGTATTATTATAAAAAATATTGATCTCATTTATTAAAATAAGCATACCTTATAATTAGCTAAAACGCAGTTAAAGTAATGCTGATTTATTCTAATAAAACATTTAATTTTTGAGCGATCACAATGCAAATGTTTATGTTGATAATAAAACTGGTTCCTAATAAATAATTTGTTGATTTAAAATGATATTTTAATTTCATTCCTAGTCCCTTTGTCATGTTACTTTCGACCCACAGCGTGTTACTATCGACCCGCCAACGTGGTCGAAAGTAACAAATGACGAAATTTTTTTAAGGTTATGTAATTCATCTAAACTACACAATAATAAGGTAAATTAAGATGTTAATATAAAGAGCTTGAACTAAATTTATATATGGCTATAATAATTTCATTAAAATAATAACACCTAACGAGAAACCAAGGCAAAAGTACAAAATGTTACTTTTGTCCCCGGTCTCCCCTAATCGTATTGAATTTCTGTTTTACGAAACACTTAAAAGACAGTCTATTGCGAAACAGACTTGCGCACTATAGGGGCATCATACGACCAATAAGCTTTTCTTTTTTTTTCACAGCAGCTAAAAGCAGCTATGAATGAAGTCGTAGGTATATTGTGGAATTTTCACACATAGGTAGAGTAAGAACAACTCCCTGATTGTATTTGTATAGAAATGGAACAAAATTGAAGAATGTATGCGAACTACAATGTATGTTCATAACTTTTTTGTATGGCGTACCTACTTAGTCGCTAGGCACTGAATCGCGACGAACACCGTTGTCATAGTAAAAAAAACCGGCCAAGTGCGAGTCGGACTCGCGCACCGAGTGTTCCATACCATAAAAGCAGTAAAACATTAAAAGAATCACTTTAGTTCATGAATTTACGAGTGTAATTTACATGTAGGTAAGTACTTTTGTTGGCAAACCGCAAACCTAACTTTGTTTTTGGCGGTTTATTGTTATTATCAAAAAAAGTATAAAAGTTAGAGAGTTGATTTTATTTTTCCTGTAAAATATACGTTAATTCCTATTAATCATAATTATTTCAGATTTTTCGATTGATAAACTTCGGAGATAAGGGGAGGGGGAACGGTATTTTTTTCGACAGTTTGCCCAATAAACCAAAAACTATCAGACATAAAAATAAATAAAAATCGGTTTTAGAATACACAAGTGTCGCCCAAGTATGAAAATAAAAAAGATTTTCAATTTTTTACGATTGCAATGGCGGCGCGCCGCAATTATCTACAATTATTCCAAACTAGCTGTTGCCCGCGGCTCCGCCCGCGTGCAGTTCGTTTTTTTTTTACAAAAATGTTTCCCGTGGAATTTCTTAATTTTTCCCAAGATAAATGAGTGGTCCCTGGGTTCGATGGACCCGTAAAGGAGTTTTCTTCCAATCTCTCCTGTCAACGTGCTATCTTCTTTCACACAATTTACCTATATCTTCTTTGGTCTTCTTCTACTTATACACTCTATCGAAATCGCTTATGTTACTCAATTCGACGAATGGAGTAAGACAGAGTGGGGCGTGTCATCGTGGATTGTAATATCTATACTAACCAAACTTATCTTATTCTGAGATGATACCAACGCCCAGATATTGTAATTAAGCATTCTGATGCGCTGCTGTGTACGTAGCAACCCGTTCCTGCTACGTACGGGTTATCTTGTATAGTTATACCTAGTTGCACGATCAAAAGGACGATTAAAATAATATTATTAAAATATTATTAAAATTATAAACTGTCGATATTTCGACCCCGTTTTGATTGTGCTACGTAGATAAGTAGCTATAGGTTTTTTAAACATCCCACGGGTGCTCTCAAATTTTTCAGGATGAAAAGTATCTTAAATGTTGACCGGGCATATATATATAAAGTAGGATCATAAAATTTCATTTAAATCCGTTACTTGAAAGACGCCTGCTAACTGTTTTTGTAATGTTTTCTTTCCCGCGGGAACTCGATTGGATTAATAAGTTTTACTATATATATATATATATTTTGTTAAAGAGGCAACATAAGGTATCAGCATAACAAATTTTACTAAATTAAGTTCATTAGTTGTTGTTTACAAAGCTGTTAAATTAATTGCAGTTTTTTAACTATCCCACGGGAACTCTTTATTTTACCGGGATCAAAAGTGTCCTATATGTTGACCAGGGACATAAGCTACCACCACACAAAATTTCATTGGAATCGGTCCAGCCGTTCCAAAGATTAGCCCGTACAAACAGACAGACAAACAGACAAACAGATAAACAGACAAACAGAGAAACAAAAAATTTGAAAAAAAATTAAATTAGTTCTATTTCACTTCTTACATCCCCCTGACTCGGTTTTTAGCAGTTTTTTTATTTGTACAGAAATTCGACCTCTACAGATTTATTATATGTATTGATTTCAGGTCGATAGCTTTAATAGTTACTGAAATAATCGAGTGTGACAGACGGACGGACGGACGGACGGAGAAAGTCTCACCATAAGGGTTCCATTTTTACCATTTTGGTATGGAACCCTAAAAAAAACTATAATTGCTGAGTTATATAGATGAATCTGACCGCCAAATTCAAATTTAATTTGGTTTTTTGTAATTAGGCTAATCACACTAGTGCAGGAAATTTTCGGGGATAGCCTATGGCAGTATTAGGTAGGTTTATCATCTAAACACGTTTATACCTATAAAATATTTTCTTGAAAGTGTTCAGTTATGGATACCTACTAATCCAAGCACCGACTATATTTTGAGTTACTGAAATAAGACTCGATAATTGAAGAGATTAGCTTACTAATACAAATAAAAATGAGTTGTGTGAGCAGAATTTTACCAAAATAACATTTTTCATAATAAATAAATGGTGCACATTATACATTTTTATTTTCGTAGAATCATCATCAATACATATAATAAATCTGTAGTTTGTCTGTTTGTCTGTTTGTCTGTTTGTCTGTCTGTTTGTACGGGCTAATCTTTGAAACGGCTGGACCGATTCCAATGAAATTTTGTGTGGTGGTAGCTTATGTCCCTGGTCAACATATAGGATACTTTTCATCCCGGTAAAATAAAGAGTTCCCGTGGGATAGTTAAAAAACTGCAATTAATTTAACAGCTTTGTAAACAACAACTAATGAACTTAATTTAGTACCTTATGTTGCCTCTTTAACAAAATATATATATAGTAAAACTTTTATTAATCCAAAATCGAGTTTCCGCGGGAAAGAAAACATTACAAAAACAGGAAAAGCAGGCGTCTTTCAAGTAACGGATTTAAATGAAATTTTATGATCCTATACTTTATATATATGCCCGGTCAACATTTAAGATACTTTTCATCCTGAAAAATTTGAGAGCACCAGTGGGATGTTTAAAAAAACCTATAGCTACTTATCTACGTAGCACAATCAAAACGGGGTTGAAATATCGACAGTTTAAATCGTCCTTTTGATCGTGCAACTAGGTATAACTATACAAGATAACCCGTACGTAGCAGGAACTGGTTGCTACGTACACAGCAGCGCATCAGAATGCTTAATTACAATATCTGGGCGTTGGTATCATCTCAGAATAAGATAAGTTTGGTTAGTATAGATATTACAATCCACGATGACACGCCCCACTCTGTCTTACTCCATGCGAATTGAGTAACATAAGCGATTTCGACAAAGTGTTATAAGTAGAGGAAGACCAAAGAAGATATAGGTAAATTGTGTGAAAGAAGATAGCACGTTGACAGGAGAGATTGGAAGAAGACTCCTTTACGGGTCCATCGAACCCAGGGACCACTCATTTATCTTGGGAAAAATTAAGAAATTCCACGGGAAACATTTTTGTAAATAAAAACGAACTGCACGCGGGCGGAGCTGCGGGCAACAGCTAGTCTAACCTACGTCTGATTAGTTTGTTCATCTGATGTTATAACACCTTTATAAATACGTCAGAACTGCTGTTAACAGCTGTTGCTCTCTTCCTTACTGTTAAGTTCATAAACTATGGCATATGTAGAACAGATAAACCGAATCACCCCATTTCTTGAAATAAAACCTAAATAAGATCAGCCTTTTGTTTTGTTTTTCAAAGATTTGGCCTAGATCTGCAAAAAAAAGGCCAATAAACAAATATAATTTAAAATGTTTATGATGCTGTCGAATCATAATCTTCGCACGTACTTTCGACGAATTGAAAATTCGCTTCTGAACTGAAGCAGTTACTTAGGTATAGGATTACAATATTTTGTAGTACCTACCCAATATTGTTTACAACGGCGTAGTTAAGTTTAAGTAGGTACTTATAAGTACCTAAGACAGAATCATATTTAAGTAAACTTAATGGGTAAAACTATCCCTTCTTTTGGTTATGGAAGTCGGTTAAAAATTGCCACTTTGTACCTAGCTTACCCAGTTAAAATTTCATATAGGTACCTATCTACTTTTGCGCATAGCAATGTTATTATCTTTGAAGTCGTGAAACCAGAATAATATAACCAACTAGCCGTAAATACCAACGCCCGTCGTTTGACGACTCTGCACTCAAATCGTGCAGTTTATATTTCAATTTTATGGTCTGACCTGACTGTAGCTCCTAACAAATGAAGTAAAAGGAACTCTTCATATAAATTTTTGCTTTGTTTGTGTTTGTTTGTAAAACCATCGAACCTAGTATGAGGAAAAGTATATTCTAGAACGGGTAGCACCCGTATGCACCTGTATGGTCTACATCGCACTTACGAAATTTTCCCAGAAATGCCTAAATAAACTTACATCTTGTGGAAGTAGTTTATATAAATATATTTAAATTTCTTAAAACTTAATAAAATGTTAATGAAAAAAAAAAAAATAAAAAAAAAAGTTTATATAAATTAATGTGTGGAAGTTTTAATTTTCAAGTCACACCGAGCGAATCACTGAATTCTCAAGTGATCTGTGCCGATTTTACACACAGATTTTACAGCTTCCACAGGTATAAAATCGGTCTAAACTCCTATACCTACTTACCTAGTAAAATATTTGTCCTGTATTACTGAAAAGAGCGTACCTTATATATACCAAATTATTTTTTTATTTCATACCTAGGAGAAAAATTCTAAACCAAACCCCATGAAAAGATCGTTACGAAGTTGACCTTCCTACTATACCTACCTATTCCTTTTTTTTTGCTTCCGGACTCAGCGGATTAATCTATATAGGTATGCAATTGCCTGTCAGTCAGTGTTTTAACTTGTTATAGATAATTTTTTGGTAGGTACCTATAGCCGTTTCATAAAAAAAACCTACCTACGTAGATAAATCTGATTTTCGAACGTAGGGATTTATATATTGCGATCACAATATCGTCGTTCAAATATTATCTAAGTATAGCCAACGAATATATAATATTACTAACGTAGTATAGCTCAGCGTATCCGCAATATGCTGAAAAGCAAAAAATTAGGGTGCCTACGAAGATAAACAAATTCACCAAAATATTCCAAAGTATCTAGGTACTTATCTCGGAATTCTACGAATAAATCGCTTCAAATCTAGTCCATAATTTTCCACGAATTCAGACGCCTGGATAACATTTTTAACATAAACATTCTAGTTGATGAGTCAGCAAGATCCTGGCAATCTGGTACCTACCTAGTTGAGGGGTATAAACTTCCAGGAATGCTTGACTGCTAAGTGCTACATAGCTTTTTTGGGTACCACTACCTACCCATATCCTATACTATACCTATATCGACCTATGCTTAGACCAGTGCTCTCCTGTAACGTCCGTTAACGTCTTTTTGGGATATTGTTGACCAGCGATATATGACTTGGCATAGTGGATAGGTGACGTTCTCCGCTCCGCGTATCCCTCTGATTTCAGCAGAGGCTGTAGTGGTACTAGCTACGGTGAAGATAGAAAACGTTACAATACAGCTCATTCGCATCGAGCCTGTTTGCAGAAGCCCCTCAAAAACTAAACCCTTAAAAAACCCCAAATAGATGGAAGCTCCCTTCGAGAGAGAATTTTGGCAGCACAGGAGACGCACCGAGTACAGGAAGGCATCTTTCTTCGGTCTCCTGTGGGTGACGGATGAAAAGGATCATCGTTGGCCGTTGCGGATGCATCGTCAGGGCGAAAAGGTGCTCGCCCTTTCAGTTTCGGTACCTAAGTATATTTGTTACATACTGAACCTGATTAGAACTTTTACCCCGGATAAATCCACGGTTACCACGGGATTTGAAAAAATAAAAGTTGACGACTTTGGCACTAAACCAATTGGTAAGTATCATAATTTTTAAGGTTTTAAAGACTTCATTTAAGTAGATGGATGTTAAGAAAAAAGAACACGAGAAAAATAAAGAGATGCATTTGATCGTTAACGAAACGAGATTAAGGAAGAACAAATTTTATCTTATTTTTATAAAATACGTACTCGTAGATAGGTAGGACTGGTAGGAGGTAAGTAGATACTTAGGCACAGAATTACAGGTATAAAGCTCGTCAAACAGATCAGGAAGACGTTAAAACGGTGGTAATTCAATTTACCTACTTACCAAAAAAGCACAGTTTTTTCTACTTACACCAATACTCCAGGTCCAGCGCACAAATTCCTAAAAAAGCAAAAGCTCCCGCGCACGCACGTCACGTCTGAAGCCGTATGTTTTTAATATAAAAATATCTAGTCCGGTATCGAATCATAAAAATATAAATATTTTAGGATCCACCGCTCGCGCAGCGCTAAGCTCCGTCTGCCCATTGACGTATTCGTTTCGAACTAATTTCGGTGCAGCGGCTATTCCGCGATTCTGTAAACATCGCAGCGGTGGAACACGACCAGTTTCACTTGATCTGCAAACCGCTGATCGCAGTTCCGTGCCCTCCCAAAGCTCTACTCGACTCGGAAGACCAAGTTAAATTGGTTGTTTTCCTGAAAAACTAATTTACGAATACGTTTGTTGTGAACTCTAAGTCGAGGTGCGTAAAACTATTTTTGTATAAATCGCTTTAGGGATGTAAAGTTTGTACGCAATAAGTTCTGTTTTAGGCACGCCGTGAGTCAGCCGCGATGAGGAAATGCGTGCAAGTTATAATTTCGGAACGGCCGACATTGTTTAATGGTTTTATAAATCTAAACCCTGAGTACTTCCTTAGGGAATCTGTGTGAACATTAGCGGTGACTTGCCTCCATTTACCTATGATAGAATATGCATCTGTTGTGTTTCACTTGGCAGGATCACCAGAAACACTCGGCTACAAATTACAGATTGTATGTCATAATAAGATGTCGCTTCCAAAGCTCTGCTCTATCTAATACATACATTGTAGACTGAGTCTGCAGAAATGTGCAGACTTGAGATAATTTATTATAATATGTACATACATTTACTAGATTCTATGTGCTGGACACGTATTGTGTCTTTGAAGTGATTAACTTTGATGTATCAAGTTGTGTTAATGTAATTTTGGGTGATATGGATACCTAGATAAGTAGGTACCTACCTAATCGAGAATTATGAGAACAAAACTTTCAAGAAGTTATGTTAATATTTCATTCATAAGTAAATATTTCTTAGCAGCCTCAAAAAATAAAGAATCTATAGTTTTATTATAGTCTCCTATTACTAAGCAAAGTTTAATTAGGTATGTCATCACCTCTAATCTAAAATATAATAATATTATCTTGTAAAAGATAAATTGCTAAATAAAACAAATAACTACACGGAACGATCTCTTTGTAACTTTAATTTAGTTTAAATCATTATTACATAGACATGTATACGCTTAAAACAATTTCTTGGAGGCGTGCAAATATTTCTCCTTCCTCATCCTACAGTTCCGTTTGAGCGACCGTCACATAACGTTTTTCAACGCTTCACACGCATCCGCCATTTTTAATCCTTCCATGATGTAGAGTAGATTCTCCACAGAGGCATCTTCATCGTCGTCAAACCACAGTTGCAGCATGTTTTTGGCCCTGGCAACATCGGTGGGGTTCTCTGATTCGAAGTACTGTATCTCGTCGGGTTTGTAGCCAAGCTTGGCGGCCAGCTTCTTCCAGTCGGTCAGCTTGGTCGCCAACGCGTCTAGTTGCGCGGGAGTGATCATGGTCACTCTGTGGCGCGCTGTTTTTTCTTCGTCATCGCCCGTATGCGTTGAGTCTGTCACCTGTGATGTTTGTACATGTTTAGAATATAATAGGGTAACTATAAAGTAAATATGTAAAGATATCCGACTTCATAAGATATCCTTATAAGATCAAACGACTTCGAAAAATAAAAGGAGGAGGCTCTCAAATCCGCGCGTTTATTTTTTTGAAACTAGATTTAACTTCAAATAAAATGATGGAAAAACTAATGGAATCGATCGAATAACAAAAAAGTTAAAGGATTTAGTTACGGCGTGTAAAGGGAAAGAGTATATTTAGCTTGCCATTCTATGATAGAAAGGCGAAGGAGACACAAGGACTTGTGGCGTGTTGTGTTCCTGCCACTGGTCTCTATTCTATGGACCGCTGACTGTTATCGTAAAAATGAAGACACTTGATTTTCGCCATTTTGGCGCTGATTGTTGCGTAACTTGGCGTGAGCGTCTATGGAACTAAAATAAATTGACAAACAAAACGACGGTCACTAGCAACAAATTTCAATTTAGTACCGTGGACGTTCGAGGATGGCTTCAAATCGGCACAAAAAAGGAACTGCCAGATATAAAGAATGATTAAACCATAGAATAGAGATCAGTGGTTCCTGACTTACCGCATCCATATCCGTGGCGTCTTCTTCCTTGATGATATCTGTCTCAATTTGCTCCTCGACCATTTCTTCATCGGTGGGCTCCTAATAAACAAAAGACTTATAAAACTGTTTTTCCATCAGAAGGATTTTTATTCTACAAAGTGCGAACCATCCTTAGTAGTGTTGTAATTTTTTATAAGGGCAACACTGTAACGTAAAGTGACATACGACATTTGACTTTGAGAGCGTTTTCAAATCGGCTTCGGTTGGATTCGATGATAAAATAATCATTAATTCCGTTCATCATAAAAAAAAATTATAACAACCGCACAATAATAAACCGTTGGAATTAAGTAAACCAATCAATAATAGTGCCAATTTGTCGGCCGTAGCCACATTATAGCGAACGGTCTGTAGGTACGTCTTATATCTTATTTTTTACCCATAATAACACAAGCTGTCGCTTACTTTGGGGCTACATTGCGATTGAATGTTCTGATATATTTATTTAGTTTTCATAAACACACATAATTCCAAAAAGTCTTGATAAAAGAGGTGCAATCTGTGGATTAGCAGCCGCGTCCCCTGACCAAAGGGTAGAGTATGAAGTTATTTGAACCAATATAAGCAATTACCTGTTTAACAGCTTTATCGCCGTTGCTCTCCCCGTTGGAATTACTCGACGCGGCGTTGGCAGCCACCTCTCGCGATATTCGCTTCACCTGATATTCAAAATATTTACGCGATGATAGTAAAACTTCTTGAGACAAGTTTCTTGTTTCGTTTTGCACATTACTGCTACACACCCGTGCTTCCGTGTCACAAGGGAATATCGATAAATCATTCTTTATTTCTTGTATATATCAGGAAGTTCTATGCAAAATTGCAGCTCTCTAGGACCAAGAGCATGGACCTTAGAAAATCTTCTGCATATTAATTTCAACTTTGTAATGCCTTGAGTGAATTTACCAATGTTATTCTTGACCATACAGACATGCCACGTATATACTACTTGTACGTTTTGTGTTAAATAAAACCATTGGAATCGACAATTTTTCTTTGACTTTTTGGCTTATGAAGATTGAACGATTCTATTGATTTGATGCAAAAAAGTAGTACAGCAACATAGCACATCTTTGGTGGACTATTGTTGGATTTGCCTTCATCAGTATTAAAAGTAAATAAATAAATGAATAGCGTATTTTACCATATCATCAAGATAATCCGGCAGCCGTCCAATGGGGTTGTTGGTGTGAACAAAGAAGTGCGGCGAGCGACGCGCCAGCAGACGCAGCGCACGCCAAGCCCAGCCACTCGAGCCGTCGCCCGCAGCACCCGGCGCGTTGGCGCCGCTCAGCATGTACGACTCTAAACAAGCACGGGATGATCAGGCGGTCGTGTGATGGGACTGTTGGGTGAACAAAGAAGTGCGGCGAGCGACGCGCCAGCAGACGCAGCGCACACCACGCCCAGCCACTCGAGCCGTCGCCCGCAGCGCCCGGCGCGTTGGCGCCGCTCAGCATGTACGACTCTAAACAAGCACGGGATGATCAGGCGGTCGTGTGATGGGACTGTTGGGTGAACAAAGAAGTGCGGCGAGCGACGCGCCAGCAGACGCAGCGCACGCCACGCCCAGCCACTCGAGCCGTCGCCCGCAGCGCCCGGCGCGTTGGCGCCGCTCAGCATGTACGACTCTAAACAAGCACGGGATGATCAGGCGGTCGTGTGATGGGACTGTTGGGTGAACAAAGAAGTGCGGCGAGCGACGCGCCAGCAGACGCAGCGCACGCCACGCCCAGCCACTCGAGCCGTCGCCCGCAGCGCCCGGCGCGTTGGCGCCGCTCAGCATGTACGACTCTAAACAAGCACGGGATGATCAGGCGGTCGTGTGATGGGACTGTTGGGTGAACAAAGAAGTGCGGCGAGCGACGCGCCAGCAGACGCAGCGCACGCCACGCCCAGCCACTCGAGCCGTCGCCCGCAGCGCCCGGCGCGTTGGCGCCGCTCAGCATGTACGACTCTAAACAAGCACGGGATGATCAGGCGGTCGTGTGATGGGACTGTTGGGTGAACAAAGAAGTGCGGCGAGCGACGCGCCAGCAGACGCAGCGCACGCCAAGCCCAGCCACTCGAGCCGTCGCCCGCAGCACCCGGCGCGTTGGCGCCGCTCAGCATGTACGACTCTAAACAAGCACGGGATGATCAGGCGGTCGTGTGATGGGACTGTTGGGTGAACAAAGAAGTGCGGCGAGCGACGCGCCAGCAGACGCAGCGCACGCCACGCCCAGCCACTCGAGCCGTCGCCCGCAGCGCCCGGCGCGTTGGCGCCGCTCAGCATGTACGACTCTAAACAAGCACGGGATGATCAGGCGGTCGTGTGATGGGACTGTTGGGTGAACAAAGAAATGCGGCGAGCGACGCGCCAGCAGACGCAGCGCACGCCACGCCCAGCCACTCGAGCCGTCGCCCGCAGCGCCCGGCGCGTTGGCGCCGCTCAGCATGTACGACTCTAAAGCTAAACAAGCACGTCAACTGATCATCCATCAGGCGGTCGTGCTATAAGTTTTTTAGGACGAACAAAAAAGTGCCACGAGGGACACGCTGGTCTAATAGGATTGTTGTTGTGAACAAACTGCAACGAGCGACGCGCCAACAGCAAAATAAGCACATGATGATCAGGTAACTGATAGGATTGTTGTAAGCACAAAATGCAATAAATTTAGGGGCTGACATCTTTAAGAGCTCTAGTATGAGAAATGTGACTAGTTAGGATGTAATTTTTTCTTAAGCAAAAAAAGAATTTCCATAGACATACCTAACGAAGGCATGAAATCTCTTTCCTTCGTCCGACAAGCAGCAAGATTGTCTGGAGACAGATTCCATAGTTTGGTGAGCTCATTACTGAAAATAATATTAAAAACTTCATAAGCGGCGTCACACAAGGCACATTATTATTATCCTATACTTTTAAACGAGCAATTCTTGTATATATAATTCTATTATAATCCGAATCTCGGAAACGGCTCTAACGATATTCATGAAATTTAGTACACGGGGGTTTTGGGGGGCGATAAATCGATCTAGCTAGGATTCATTTTTAGAAAATGTTGAATTTACCAAAAAAATTACTCCTGCTGCCATCTATTGGCAAATAGACAAAATACCGAGTAAAGCTCGGTCACCCAGATATTACAATTTTAATTGAGTAAATACTGTGCCATGTATGACGACTTGTTTGATTGGTCTGAGGATCGTTCTCAGGAATTTAACCCAGTACCTTCCTCGCTAAATTCTACTTAAATATATATTTCTTACTTCCCCATAAAGAATTTATCTTGGGCCTCGTATTCTTTGATGATATCGCCAACAGGTCGCCGTCTCTTCTTTGTCTTTCTTACTTCCTCGGTGCTTTCTGCTTGTGGTGGAGGCTTCGGTTTTTGAAACTCTGGGGGAAGCAAGAGAAAAACTAGAGGTTTTGCATCATAATAAGAAATGACTAGCAGCAGGAATCCTATATTATTACACGACTGCCCAAAAAAGGAGTGTAATGTTTTTAGAGTTCACGTATGTATGTATGTGAGTTTCTTTATTCCACCATAACTTCTGAACGGCTGAATAGATTTGGACATATGGGGTATTGTTAGAATCCTTACATCATTCTGAGTAACATAGGCTTTATTTTTTTGGATAAGGTCGTTTTATCACAGAGCAGTTGTGTTATTTAATTTTTAAATTATTATATTATTTATACGGCAAAACATAATTTGCTGGGTCAGCTCATTACATATAAAACATAAATTATTCTTTAGAATTATCAATCAACCTGGACAGCCATCATTCTTCCAGCTGTTCCAATGTTCCTCTCTCTTCAGAATGCTCTTCACGCACTCTGCAAACTGTTTCCCATCGGGCGGAGTCTCGCCCAGTAACTTGTACACTAGTGCTGTGGTTTCTTTCACCCACTCTTGCTGATCTGCTTTTAGTTCTTGAGATTCCCTATAAGGATATTAATTCATGACTTAGTTTTTCCGGTGAATGGAATTTTGATGAGAATATGTTAAATTTTTAAGTTCACATTAAGAAGTATCTTTCAGTGACAATTGCACTCTTAAAGCAACTTAGTGTTGCTTTTTTCTGTACGATTTCATTCACTTTTTCAACAAAAAACAACTTTTTAGGGTTCCATATCAAAATGGTAAAACATTGAAAATTGTTATTATTTTTATTTAAAAAAGGGGGAAAACTGGGGCTTCAAATTTTCAAAATGAAATAACAATATTGAGTGGGGTGTCATATGAAAGGGCGTTACTTGTGTATTCTAAAACCGATTTTTATTTATTTTTATGCCTGATACTTTTCGATTTATTGGGCAAACTGTCGAAAATAATACCGTCCCCCCCCCTTAACTCCGAAGTTCCGAAGTTTACCAATCGAAAAATCTGAAATAATTATTATCAATAGAAATAAACGTATGTTTTACAGGAAAAATAAAATCAACTCTCTAACTATTATACTTTTTTTGATAATAACAATAAACCGGCAAAAACAAAGTTATGTTTGCGGTTTGCCAACAAAAGTACCTACATGTAAATTATACTTGTAAATTCATGAACCAAAGTGATTCTTTTAATGTTTAACTTCTTTTATGGTATGGAACCCTCGGTGCGCGAGTCCGACTCGCACTTGTCCGGTTTTTTTTATTATCTGTTGATTATACTATATTCACAATAAAATGACCTTTTTAGCAGTAGCTCTCCATTATTTATTTGTAATCTGTATAATTTTTTCATTATTTTATATACTTGGAAATAGCAGTTATAGAATCAATGGTATTTGCTTTTGAACATTAACATTTAACCAAATATTAAAAGTAATGAACTTACATTTTAAATTTTACAGAAGAAGTCAAATATTGGAATAATATCAAAAATTGTATCAGAACACATCTCCTGAAGTTGGAATCTGACAACTGTAATTCCAGTAACTTCTGATTAGTCAGGAATTTAGCAAAATAGTGTTGTTCCTTGTTCTCAGCCATTTCTACATCAGAATTGTACGTCTTTAGCCTGTTTAGCTTGGACTTCTGTATTTCAACAGCTTCCAGTTTGTAAGATGAAAATGCTGAAAGAACGCTGCCTGAATGCTGAAAGAATTATAATATTAGAATACTTTTTAAATAAAAAATAATTTTCATCAATTTTAAATTGTCGGAAAGTTCAGTGAAAATTATTATTTTACCAAATAAGCTATTTTCTTGTGTCTGTATTGACAAACTATGTTTTGTCAATACAGACACAAGAAGAATGAATAAATACTAATTTATAGTCTATTTGCTTAGTATTTGTCATTAAAAGTACATGCGCATGGTCAGCATCGTTTGATGTCCTGTGAGAATACTGATGCTGCAACCAGCCGCACGACAAAATGAAAGTGAATGGACTATACTGCATGATGTATTTTATTTAAAGAAAAATAATTAAATTATAAGTTATAACACTGTTCAGATAAAAACTTTAATCACATCTCATACAATATGCTTTCAAAATATGCTAGAACCAGTAATAAATAAAAACTGCCTAGTAAGTCTGACATGCTTATGTTCCATAGTATAGAAGTAAAGTTAGAATAACTCTTGTTATCGTTGTTTCTTGTCGTTAATAGTTACTGAAAAAATCAACCTTGACTGAATGAGGAGAGAGTCACAATGTAAGAAGTATTTAATTTTTTTTTAATTGATAATGAATTAATTAATAATGAATTTTAGCCAAGCCAATACCTACATATAAAGGAAGGTTATTCAGGGTACTATTTTATTAATATAGGATAGGATTAGTTAAAAAATATATTTGTACTTATTGATATATATTTAAACTTACCGCAACAAATGTTTTCCACTGTATTTTATTATAACAAGTATTTGGATTCCTGAAAAAGTCTTGCAGGCTCCAAAACCTGCAGTACAAGTTGTAATCGATTTTGTGTTTAGTTTTGTCGTCATCCACAACCATTTCCTCATCCAGGGCGTCTTTTAGTGTACTCGAGTTATCACCACCAAACTCAGTCACATTTTCAAGATTGAACTCTGAGACAATATTGAGTCCTGAACGCTCAGAAAATGGAAAGAACTTTGCAAGAAACAGCAGGATTCTACCGCAAAACACTGTGTTCTGAGATCTCGACAGTCGCCTCAACAGATCATTGCACATTCTTAGTAAATTATTCTTACAAGCCACAAAGAATAGCTCTTCCCGCCAGATGTTTACGCCATTTTCAACATAGGTGAACATTTTTTCACATTTATTGAGTGTCAAAGCATCGAAGATATCTCCAAGAAGGACTACAGGCATGGTAGGGGTGACCATCTGCCGTCTACACGATTCTATGCAGAAATTGACGTAGTTTTCTAAGGTTTCAGGTTCCTCTACTAAAAGTTCAAGAAGCTTGTCGCGAAACGCTTGGTCCATCGCCGCTTTTCTGTCTGTTTCGTTAGCATTCTTCGAAAACGAGTCAAGCAAATCAATGTTGTTATTTGAAAAGGCTTTGGAGAGAACATCCTATAATAAATTAGAAAAGAACTTACTTCGATAAATAAATATGAACCAAATCAATCAATAGGTTATACCTAATCATAAAATAGGTACCTTGTACTTAATTCGGAGTTCATCGAAACTAATTTTCTCAGCCATGGTTGACTTATAAATTATAACTTTTAACCTCGTAATTTGTGCACAAGTACTGAATTTAATTTTACTTCATTTTTACAACAAAATAATAATATCAAAACACGAATCTGTTCCACAGCTGTTCTATCCAGTGTTACCAACTCTCAAAAATATATCCCCCTAAAGCTAAGTAAAAAACCCCTAAAATCACAACAATTACTTAAAAATCCCCCTAAAAGTTTTAATCAATAAAATAACAATAATAAATAAAAAATTTAAAATTTAAAATTTAAGTTCTGACTTTTTAAAATCATACATGTTCGTATTAATACAGATCAGTGATTTTTCCATTATGCATAGACAACGTAACCACCAGTGGACGCTGGACTTTAAGTCTATGGTGCCATTTGTTACTTCAACTCACAGTTGCCAGATTCTCCCGATCTCCCGATTTTGAGGTCAATCCTCCCGATTTTTTTGGTGGATACATTAATTAAGGCGAACTCAACAGGTCTGCCCGCGAAATTCAAAATTTTCGTGGTTTTTTGCAATTTGTACGCTAATTACACATAATAGGCTTATGGCAGTCATTTTTGCGAGAATGGCAGTTACTTCTTTACATGTTTATATCAAAAATTTTGCATAAAATGTCTATCCTAGGAGTCCGAGTAAAGAGTTTTAAGTGAGCAACTCGCAAATCTCGGATTAATTTCTTTAACTCGACATTTTCAAACAGAGATTTTTATATAAATACGTGAAGATGATCTTGGGATTATCGCAATTTGACTGCCAAAGCCTATCACGTCTTATCAGCTTAAAAATCGCGAAAAACCACAGAGAATTTGAATTTCGCGGGCACACCTGTGGTGTGCTCCTTAAGGTGTTTCAGTCCTACAAGCCGGCGAAATTCAAAGGAGAATGCCGATTCTTGTATGAAAATTGGGCTATACCTTGCGTCTTAACCAAATCATCGGTAAAACATTAGAAATATTTTCAATATTATGTAAAAAAAAATATTAGAAAGATCTGATTTTCTAAGTTTTATAAGTGGCATGGCGATTCCACACGTTTCGAAACGTTTAATTACTTTTTAACCGACTTCAAAAAAAGGAGGAGGTTCTCAATTCGTCGGAATCTTTTTTTTTTTCTTTTATAATACTTTTGAACCCCTTTACACACTTCACTAACATAAATATATAATTATGAAATATTAAAATTTTTAAGAAGATTCTTCATGCATACGTGCTTGAGACGCAGAGTGACGCTAATATAACCTATTAATATAGCCTATCGCGCTAATATAGCCTATCTCCCTATATCTATATTCAATTTTTACCATATTATGCGTCTCCCGATTTTTGTCAAGTAGTCGTCATACATCTCCCGATTTTTTCTTGGTACACCTCCCGATTTTCGAAAATTAGACCTGGCAACACTGCTTCAACTCCTTAGCGAAGAATCATTCTGGTCAACAATTAAAATACATGCCGCTAGATTGAAAAAAATCCCTAAAAAAACCCCTGAAAATATAATGCCCCTAAAAAAATCCCATCTGACTTATTTACCCCCTAAATTTAGGGGGAAAACCTCTAAGTTGGGAACCGTGGTTCTATCAGTGTACAATAGTGTTAGTTGTCTATGCTATAGGGATAAAGCAATGACGAAATACGCTACGCTAAGAGGACGGGAAGTATGTGACGTAGGTATGTTGAAACCAAAAATTTCTCAAATATTTCGTCGCGCGTCATACATTTCGGTAGGTACCATTGACAGCACATACCTACCGCTGTTGGTTGCATACATTAGCGCCATTTTACTGAGTTGACAACTTAAAAATCCAGCTTCAGGGCGGAGCCTAAAAATATATGCGTGCTTATGGGTTCATCCTTTATGTTACAGTACCGTGATAGTAAATCACATATTCCATTGTTAAACTAAAACACACTTGTTAAATGCGTGCAGTGCTAAAGTTCAGAACCTACATAGTGCCCATTTTCACATTTATAGTGATAATACCATTAGTTTTGGCCCGCGGCCCCGCCCGCGACAAATTAGCTTTTTTCACAAATCTTAAGGGAAACGTCATTTTCCCGTTATCGTTCCCTATTCCAACCTTTAAACATGCTTTCAAGCAAGTTCGCTTGAAAAATGTATCTATAGATTGCTCTAGAAAATTTGGTATTTTGAGTATCCCACGGGAACTACGGATTTTTTCGAGATAAAAAGTAGCCTATTTTTTAATCCGGGTTATAAGCTACCTATGTTCCAAATTTCAGCTAAATCGGTTCAGTAGTTACGGCGTGAAAGCGGAACAAACAAACAAACTCACTCCCATTTATAATATTAGTAAGGATCCATGGGATAAAGCCACAGGGTCACACTCTTTGATAATATAGATACTAGGTCACACTATAGTGTAGTAGTCTATGCACAGAATCACCACTGACTACAAAATACAGATATATTAAGGAGCATGCCACGGGTATGCCCGCGAAATTCAAAATTTTTGTGGTTTTTCGCGATTTTTAAGCTAATAAATCTTATTAGCAAATTGCGCAGTCAAATTGCGGGAATTCCAGTATCGTCTTCACGCGTTCGTATATAAATCTCTGCTTGAAAGCGTCGAGTTAAAGAAATTAGTCCGAGATTAGCGAGTTACTCACTTAAAACTCTATACTCAGACTAATTTCCTAGGATAGACATTTATTGAGAAATTTTTGGCCTCAATATACGTCACATGTTTCTCGTCCTCTTGGCGTAGCGTATTTCGTCATTGACCTATATTGATGCCAAATTGATGCTCTGTTTTGATGGCACAGATTGTATATAATATACCTATTTAAGGTACTATATATGTCCTAGCCATCAACTAAAAAAAGTTCACCGGGCGCTGCTATGGGGCGCTGCACGGGCGCTGTGATCACATACGTACTTATTACCCGCGCTCTACACTACTCGCGAACTTGACCGAAGTTGCCAGAAGCGAGCAGTGTGGAGGGCACTTCGTCTAAGTTCGCCAACTTTTCTTAGTACCTACTTCGGTAAACTTTCTGAGTACTTCGCCGAGGAACTTCGCGAGTAGTTTAGAGGCGGCGTTAGTCTGGCAAGACTTGTCACAAGTGTCACTGTGACACTGTTGTCGGCTGTCATCTATCAGCTTGAGTAACTGGACCCTTATTGGTGTTTTTACGAATAATTCTCAAATGTGATTTGTTGATTTGAATAAGTATTTCACTTTAGCCAATCATGTTTAAGTTGGGGACAGCTGAGACAAATTGATCCAAAATCTTGACAGTTTCTTTTTCCACTGTTTTATGTGGCGACTGGCGTCGTGTGTATTGTGTATTTATATTTCTTTTTAGTATTATAATTTATAACCACAATATTGCATTTATTTAGTGTATTTTGTATAGCACAACCTATAATTTTAATGGTAAGGTGTACGTCTTTGTTAATATAAGAAGTAATAAAGAGATAACCGTTGCAAATTATCTAAAAATGGATAGAAATAATATGAGGTAAGTTTCTTTGTCTCATCGTTTTAGATCTTGCTAGGAACTTTCACAAGACTGGTTACGTGTTTGTATTTTAGCAATATGTTTTGTGTAATGATTAGAAATCCATCGATGCCGTACCGTAGTGTATTTTGTTGACCCAGATTTCTAGATTGGACTACTACTTACTGAATGAATACTTATTCATTTTACGAGATCAAAATTAATCGACAATTCAGTATTCACCGATTTTTATTACTATGAGAGGTGGTTAAACCTATTATTAATAGTTTTAGGCTCTAGGTAATTCAAGACTAGGTTCTTTACTATTGATATTGCAAACAAATTGATCTAAATGTTTTATTTTCATTATTATCGCTTTGCGAGGGCTTATCTGGTTTATAAACATCAACAATGTGTGAATCAGTGTAGTAGCCATATGGGGCACTGGCATAATAATGATTTGATAACCCTGGGTTAGGAACTTTGCGTAAGTGATTAGACATATTAACCAAGATTAATTAAAAAATAAATAAAAACTGCAAACATATTAACTCTAAGTTATGTGTAACTACTCAAAGTACATAATTTTACATTTTAAAATATGACGTAAATATATTTCTGTAATTTCAAATTAATTTCCTCCGTTTTGATACCCCCCTCGATAACTTTGGTTAGTTTTATTTAATAACAACATATTGCATCAAAAATCCACCAGTTACATCTTTTTTTTAGAGGAATCTAACAATACCCTGATTGTCTTAATCCATTTAGATGTTTGAATGATAAAGATGATAAACATAGCAGTATTAATACATAATGGCGGAACCAGACTTTGTTATTTGTTATTCTTTATGTGGCTACGCTGTATTTGTCCAAATATGTGTTTATGTGAGCAAACAACAAACATGCTATCCACACTTGGTGCTATGTGCCAAATATTGCCCATATGTGTCCTTTGAAGTGTGCTAAAAACTGACAAGAGGACGGATAAGCATATTTTCTATTCACGTTTATGCATTATTAGTGCAAATAAAGTAAATATAGCTGCCCACGCTTGGTCGTATGCGGTCAAATAAGGCGCATAACGAATAACAAGTAACAAAGTCTGGTTCTGCCATAAAAGAGATGCACAAAAAACATAACTGTTCCTGCAGCCTGTTAAAAAACTTACACAGATTAGTTATTATAATATGATCTTGCGGTTGTACCTTATTGGTAGAAATTTAATGTTAACTTTAGTTTTCTGCACTCCTCTGCCATATAAATTTGCCACACTGGCTGCAAAATCTAATACTCCTCTGTGAATGCTCAAATATAATAATTAGTGCAACTTGCAATTAAAATAAATTTCTTAGTAGGTACCTAGTGTATCTAATGTGAATGTTCAACAAAACAACAAAAATCCATGTTTCTGAAACAAATATTTTTTATCAATATCTGTGTGTCCTGTAAATTATAGATATTTCAATCCACAAAGACACACCCCACTCTGTTCAAATCCCTTATGTTTCATTCAATTTGTATGGAGTTTGATGGAGTAGGGTGCGTTATCGTGGATTGAAATATCTATAGCTGTATTAATTGAAAAAGTGTTTGTTAGCCTTTGGTGCTTTGGTTGGCCTAGTTACCCTTACCCTTTGGTGCCTTGAGTTCTAGGATCTAGGTCTCATTTTAGTTAGCTATGAGATAAATCCTAGTTTATGTGATTTCCAGATCAAACTATGTGAACAGTGGACCAAGATCCCTTCCCCACATGGGGGGCGCCAAACGTCACAACAGCAATGGTCACAGCAGCTCACGACTGAGTCCCCCTGCACAGAGCTCAAATAACAATTACAGCAGTCACGGCAATAACAGCAGCCATCACAGCATCAATAGCAGCAATTATGGCAACAACAGCAGCAATCATGGCAACAATGGCAGCAATTACAACAACAATAGTATCAATCAGCATGATGATATTGTCAACTACATATTTGATTCTTGGAATAAGGTTAGGAAAGTTTTACATTCATATTTTCGATTATCTTTTTATAGTTGAAAATGATTGAATGATAAACATGTTTACCTTCCCCCACGTTCAAATGTATGAATCATTACATATCTGCATCAATACCAAAACATGGGTTTTGACCATTGATTAAACATATTAGAAGACTAGTAGGGTGCGTGTGAGTGCGGGCCACATGTGGCCCGCGTGCTGTCTTCCCGCCCTTATGAAATCCTTTCAAAATTCGCCATGCATTTTCTATGGAATTTTTTTTCCGCCATATTGGATTTTTTTTTCTAGCCATCAAATAGACCTTTTTTTCCTGATCAACTCTTGTCAAGAAACTGTTCTTCCATCTTTTATATTTTCCGAGATATCGAGGAAATTCGAAAGGCGGCCATTTTGAATCCACCATTTTGAATTTTTTTTCAGCTCACTGCCATTTGCATGATGTTTCGAATGACATTTGGTCGAGCACCTATCTCCAATACCCTGGCTGTGCCCTTCACCCGTCTCCGAAATCCTTAATCATCAGCTCTCTCCGTATTTTTCCTCCTCATGAATTTTTCCCCTCTATACGACATCATCCTTGAAAAAAAAATTTTTCATACAAAATTGTTCAGGAGAGGTGATCAATGAGTCAGTGAGTCAGTGTTGAATCAGCACAAGCAGCTATATATATATTAATCAGCACTAAGCACTCACTGACTTCACGCATACAATTTAGGCTACGCCCTGAAGCCGGATTTTTAATTTGTCAAAACTGTAAAATGGCACTAATGTATGCGTCCAACAGCGGTATGTGCTGTGATACCGAAATGTACCAAGCGCGATGCCATATTTGAGAAATTTTTGGCATAGCATATTTCATCATTGGTTTTGATCAATCAAATCTAATGAAAACCATGTTTGACAATAATGCAGACAAGATACATTTCTATGTGATTTATGGCTGAGTTGTACTTACGTATTGCAAAATCATTACGCGATGCAATGGTTATTTGTGCTTTCCAACCTAAAACATCATAAATTTTCATTCAATCCTGAAACATCAACATTACATCTAGGGCTACATTGCTGCAGTTCCCATCAAACTGCAATTGGTTTTAGTACTTCACTGCAGAATGTCTGATGCTGCAATCAATAAAATCCAATAGATTGACACTGCAAAAAAGTCCTAGTCCCTGGTAAATAGAAAGGTAGTTTTAATACTAAAGTCTGTGTTTAACACATTCAAACAAGGCGAAAGTTTGTATGTGTATGTTTGTTACTCCTTCATGCTAAATTACTGAACCAATTTTGAAAAAAATGGAGATAAATTATAACCTGAAGTAACAGCTATGTTACTCTTTAATTTAATAAAATCCACGATTCCCATTGGATTTAGGAAAAACTGCACATCATGGAATTTTATTACAAAACATACACTACTTCATTCCAGGTGACACGTGAACTAGAGAGAGGCAGCGAAGATGCAAAGTATTATCAGGAAGTGCTGGCTCCTCGTCAGCTCGCTAACTTTAGGCCGTTCAACCTGGAGGACTGGTGGGGCTGCCGCATGATGCAGACCATCCGCAAGCAGCGATCTTAGTTCATAAATCTTAACACACATGGTATGTTAATAATATCTCATTGACAAACTAAAGTAGTTATTACATTCTTGGGATATCACATTCATGGCTCCTTCAAAGTCATCATTAAACTTAATTATCATTAAATTTCAACTTCAATAAGCAAACATCTATCTGGCATGACAAAAAAGACAACGTAGCAACTACCATATTATAATGTAACTGGAGGTAACTACCAAGTCAACCAAATAATTGCTTTGTCATAAACTACATATGACATGTTAGGACTTTTGATAATTAAATTCAAGAGTTTTACAGTCCATCGTTATAACACTATTTATCACGATAAAACAACTAATAAAAAAATGGCGGTTATTTGTATATTTCTACACCAGTGGCGCCAACTGGTGGTAATTGTCAAAATAATGTTGTTTATTTTAAGTAGCGTTGTAATCAATGAGTAAAGCGAATGGCATGGGTTTAAAATAAAAATAGTTGACTCAATTTAATACAAAATTGTAATATAATTTCAATATTCATCTGCAGTATATTTTTTCTCTAAAGTAATATTATAATTTATAATGTAATTAATTCGAAATGGCAATAAAATTTACGTACAACTAGATTTAATAGTAGCACAGTACAATGAGATATTTTTAACTTTTTAAACAATTTATTAGGAATATAATAAAAATAAAATTTCAAATTTTAAAACTCGTAGGAGATTACTATGTAAGTTATAATTCAAATAAGTTAGTTAAATTTTACTTGTAACTTGTAAGGGAATGTGTTATCGCCGATTAGTATGAGCTAGATGATTAGTCTTCGTTTTGTGACTTTTTTGTTATTTGTGAACGTTTTTTTATTTTATTCAGTGGACTTTATACTAGACACCTAAATAAAGGTTGAGTGGGTATATCTGTTTTATAAGAAAAACTTCTATCATTATAACTATTAATGGTGTCTTTTTATTATTTCGTATATTTCTTATATATTCTAAAAGATTCTTTACAGTTTTCTGCTTATCTTATATTAGTTATGAAGAATTTTATAATACCATAGAGCAGTTTTTAGTTTTGACTGAGGGAAAATTTGACACATCTGTGCTTATTAGATTTTATCATAACCTTATGTACTATATGCATCGTATTTCGTCATTGAGTATGATATGCAATTGATCATAAAGAAATAATACACTCAACTTTGATTTAGTTCTAGAATGTGTATCCAAATTGGTATCAATATGACTATTAATGTTGTCTTTCTTGATTGATTGCTATTTATTGTTTGAACTTAATGCAATTTAATTACATCACAAATAGTTAACATTTTATCACAAGTATGTAGAATGACGTCCAGATAATTATTTATTTTTAGTGTTCCATACCAAAATGGCAAAACTGGAATGAATCTTTATGGTGTGAGTTCATCAGTCCATCTATCTCTGTCTGTCTGTATGTGTGTTACACTCGATTATTTCAGTAACTATTAAACTATCGACAGTAAATTTCGAGTATGTAGTTATTAGTGGCCTAACGTCATTGCAATAAAAATAATGGAAAACTATTTTTAGGTATCTACACTAAAAAAGAGGAAAATTGGGGGTTTCGAATTTTAAAAGTAAACTATTTACACATGAGGTGTGTCATATATGAACATTTACTGCCGTACATTCTTTCACAATTTTTTATTTATTTTTATGCATAATGTCTTGAATGTATGTCTTTGATTTATCCTATAAAAAAATACCACCTCCCCCTTATTCTCACCGCTTTACTTTTGTAGTACGAAACCCTTAGTGCTCGAATTTGACTTACACCTGGCCGGCTTATCATGTTTGATTCTGTTTCATGTAAAGATTATTTCATTGTACCGTTACAATGAAATAATCTAAAGAAAAAATGACGCCAGGAAACGCCAAAATCGATTAGGCTTAGAATTTCGAAATTACATGGAATGGAAATGGAGCGAAATAAATAAAACAAAAATGATCGCTAAATTGATCTCGTGAGTTCTTCGCATTTTTTGAATTTTGTTGTTTCTATACCATCTATCGGATCGTAATGTCATATCAATGGCTAGAGCTCCAAGAAATGCACTCGGGCAGAACAAAGGGAAAACTTATTAAATTCATTTAACATTTATTCTGATGTAAGTGATATAACTAGTAGGTATATTTAGGTTGTGCATAATTTTCTAACTTTCTTTCTCATTTCTTTTGAATTTTATAGTATAGAGTGTAAATCATAGTAAGATATATTAATGGGCGTTATTCTATAAGTTTATGGTTAAACAATTTTGGTCAGCAACTATTAATTACATTGTATGCAATCGTATTAAATATAAACCTTATTACCTACTACAAAATAAGATTCAACATAATAAACATTCCATTCATTTTGTCTTGTACTTAGAATTTCAATTAAATAACGGATTGTAAATACTTTGAAAAAACGACAGATATTACAGACTTTAATAAAACATTTTTTAGTAAGCTATGTTTTTTTTCACTAAGAATTTTCCCCTAATCATGTTCTAAACATGTGAACATGTTGAAAACTCATGTTCTAAACATGTGAACATGTTTTGAATCCCGAGACCCCGGAACAAAGACTATTCCATGGAAAGACCTTTCGAAAGAGTGGCGCCCACTGGTGGTGCGAATTTTGGTGCAAAATCTTTGACAACCCTTAATATGACGTAACTAGATTAGACTATTTATCTGTACTCTTCTCAGAAAACGCTTTCATTTGCTACGTACGTAATACGTATATATTGCAGGATTGCATTCTGACTAGTCCGCCATCTTGGGTGTTCCGCCATGTTGGATTTAGAATGACGTCACACAGTTAACCATGCATTGTTAGCCAAACTAAACGTGTATTACAAAATTTCAGGTTGAAGATATTTGATTCAAAATTGAGTTGAAGCCTGAAGGATTCCACCCGAACAAGATTGCAATTATTAAAAAAAAAATCTTGTAAATTTGCATCTACTTGCGGCATTCTGCAATCAACTTAAACGAATTCACTACACGTAGGTCAGTCTGCTAGCGATCCAAGTTTACAAGAGAGCCAGTTTTACTCAGTAGCATCGAAAGGGTGATCGGTTTATTTATATTACAGTTCATTAGACGCCTGTTCTGAGAATAAGACAAACAGATTACAGATGTGCCAACAAATCGGTTGCAGACGTTTGGAAATAGGTACCTAAGTACTTTTGTTTTCTGTTTGTAGGACACTCAAATCATCCTAACTCCCTAACTATACTTATACTACTACGACTTACCAACAAAAATGCCTTTCTGTAGGTATATTGACGACCTCCGTGGTTGAGTGGTTAGCGTGCCGGTTTTCAAGGCGCCGCCATCTCTGAGGTTCCGAGTTCGATCCCCGGTCGGGGCAATGTAGAAAAATAAGTTTTCTACATTGTCCCGGGTCTGGGTGTTGTGGTACCTTCGTTGATTCTGATTTTCATAACACAAGTGCATAAGCTACTTACTATGGGATCGGAGCAATGTATGTGATGTTGTCCTGTATTTATTTAATTATTTATATTTATTTATCACATTAAGTATGTGCTTTCAGAAGCAATACTAGGTAGGTACAGATTTTATAGGTAGCTATCACAAATTTTCTTACGCCGAATAAGTTTTAGCTTTAGTTAAGTAGTTAGCTTTTATAGGTTCTTAAGTTCTTTGTTTAAGTATTTACTTATGTTTCGTACATTTCCATACAAGCTTTAAAGCCAATAGAGACTTAGACCACCCATTTACCACTTTATTTGAGTATCTAACAAAGCATTACCGCCCGTCCACACTGCTCGCGAAGTTCCTCGGCAAAGTACTCGAAAAAGTTTACCGAAGTCGAAGTAAGTCATCACACTGTAACACTACTCGGTGAACTTCGCGAGAACGCTTTGACGACCTTTGACTCGGGCGCAAAAACCGACAACAAATGGAAGTTGCCCGAAGTGAGTCCTAAGTGAGTCAAAGTTGGCGAAGTTAAACGAAATATCCCTCTACACTGCTCGCTTCGTTCAACTTCGGTCCCACTTCGGTCAACTTCGCGAGCAGTGTAGAGGCCGGGTTAAGTTCGTATGTCTGTAAAGTACGAGTATAGTCTACGTACCTAAATTCTGAGGATTCATACGAGGGTGTCGGTCGCATGTCGAACAAAGCTGGCGAGCTGAAAGCATCAAAATGTATTTGTGTTCCAGCTTCGAAGCCTCGAGCCTTGCAGCAACTGCCGTGTATCTAATGAGTTTGACGACTTCTCAACTAAATTATGACGATTACATGAGGATTAACTTCGCTATTTGAGGACGAGACATGCCCAAACCCTCATCTTACTTAAGTCACATATTGGTGCCAATTCTTTTATGCGAAGTCTCTAAACTAATTTGACGCATCTAAAAATAATGCTATCCTCTACTATCCTTTTTCACGGGGAGCATTTAAGACGCGTCAAATTAATTTAGTGTAGATATTTTGGCACTTATAGTATGTATTTAACTACGCCGATGACGGCATATATACTCTTAAACCATCGATTTTTTGGGACAAAAAGTGAAATATGTAAGTATAATAATATGTATAATCGATTTCCATTCCTAATTTCATCCAAACCGATTTACGCTTTACCTACCTACTTACCGACGCAAACACAAACTTTCGCCTTTACAATATCAGTGATATAAGTAGGTGCACTGGGCTGTATCAATTCTATAAATTACGTAGCCGTAGAGCCTGTCTACGAATAATGAGGTTGTCGTAGAGCCTCTACGATCTCATAATTTGAAAGTATAATATTATTTTTACCTATAACTACATACTTACATATAATATTGTTTTCGTACTTCGTAGGTATAATTTTCCGTCATTCTCTCGTTGTGCTAAGAGCATTGACTTCTCGGTTTTCGATTTCCACTAAACTTCTCAAAATAAATGTTACTGGGACGAATTAACATATACGAGTATGTATAGAAGTGTAGACTGTAAAGGTAGAAAGTATGGACTAATTTGGCTTGGAATGGAGATAGTTATATCCTGTAGGTACCTAATACATACTTCTAGCTGTAGGTACCTAAAGGTTAAATTTTACCTGGGAAACACCGCCGGCCTGTTGTAAAATCGAATTTCACGTAGGCAAAAGCTAAGTATATTAATGAAACCACCTGTATCTGGGAGTACCTGGGAGCTATTCACTAATTGAGTGATGTGAATCAAGAAAAAAAAATTAACACCGAAAATTAACTTTACGTTTATTGATTTAGAGTGTAAAATATTGTATGCATATTTCAACAATACAATACAATTTTAGGCTCCACCCTGATGCCGGATTTTTAATTTGTCAAAACTGTAAAATGTCTTTAATGTATGCGACCCACAGAGTTATGTGTTGTCACTTGTCAGCGATATTGAAATGTACTCGGAGCAATTAACAAGCCTGGAGAAGTAACAATGAATTGAACGAGTAAAGCGGTTGCTTGACCTTTCTAACTAAACGCGAAACGCCATATGCCAAAACGAGACAGACATATGTCAACTCGTCTGTTGAAAATAAAGCGTAGCCATTTCATTTTAATATTATCACCAGTCTGGTGATCATCGCATGGCGATTTAAAATATTGTTTTCAAAGTTAAAAAAGTGAATTCCAAGTAATATTGTTTGTTTCCAAAAAGTTTTTTAGTTATAGTGTACATGGCTTGCGTTGCATACGGCTGTAAAAGCCGTAGTAATGTACAATCCGAGGAAGACGGGAATTTGTCATTTCACAGGTTAGTGTTTTCAGCAACTTTTGGCTTATGTGTTATAAATTTCTGAATATAAGATATATTTTGTGACAATTCTGTTTATTCTACACGTAACTAAATAAATAAAATCATGTTTAGCCCATTTTTGAGGAAAATATGCCAATTATTAGAAAATGTAGTGTTGTGCAGTCATAATTTCGGTATCGATACATCGTCGAACATCGTAGTATGTAGGTACTTCCATGACAATGACTCCTTCAAATCAAATAACCAAAACAAGTTTTTTATTGATTTTGTTATTTATTTGTAGGTTTCCGGTGGATGACAATTTAAAAAATGTTTGGGTACAGGCTGTCCATAGGAAAAATTGGAAGCCTTCAAAACATTCGCGGCTTTGCTCAAAGCATTTCGAATCGACCTGCTATTTAAATGGGAAGAAAAGGAAAGTGTTTTGCAGATATGCTGTCCCGACCATATTCAATACTTATCCAACTTATTTACAAAAGGTACTATGTCAACTAATTTATCCACAATAACATTTATGAATAATTCTTGTTAAAGCCACCAATCACTTTTCTGTCTAAGTTCTATTTTCTGTGTTTTAACCTTAATAAATATTAATTTATGTTATATAATAACAATAATTTCGGCTAAAATACTGATATATATGTTATAAAAATAACTTAATCTTAGGTCTTACTTAAATGTTTACACACAAAATTACTTTCTTTTTTGTATACCTATTATCTGTTTTCGAATTACAGGAAGCAGTTAAACTAGCCAGAAATACAATCATCGACTCGCAGAGAAAACTACGACGTATCTCAAATCTTCCTAGTTTAGATCAACCTTCAATTTTAATAAGTTAAAAGCTTTGCGGCAAAGGATGGAGTAAAATATTTGGATAAAAATTGGTAACTGATTTGCTTAAAAATAAAAAAATTGTATTATAAATTAAAATGAATCTATTGTTTTATTTAAAACTTTACTACGTAAAATTCAAAAGAACCTCAAACTCAAAAGGATCATGAATAAATAAATACATACATACATACAAGGTTGTTAAAAAAGATTATCATTTAATAGTTGATAAATTCTATTGTTGCCCATGAGAGTAAAAAGTACTTACTAAGAAATAAATCATTCTTACTAAATAAAACTGCTTCAGATAGAGAATGCGCATATCTCGCACCTTAATATTTCTATATGATAAAATGTAATCCTCTCTTTAGAATTTTTTTTGATAATCCCTAGAAATGTTATCATCAAGTTAAAATTTTAAAAAATATCAAAACCTGTACTTAAGAAACAATTTGTATGCCAAAACAACGTTTGCCGGGTCAGCTAGTCGATAATATACGATAAAGTGACAACAACACTATCCGACTAGAACGAAAACTGGCTACATGTGGATTTGAAGGCCAAGTCGATTACAACGTGTTGTCTCTTTCTATTGCACTAGTATGGATATTGCATAAAAGAATACCGCTACATAAAAAACGTTCAATTCATTGTTACTTCTCCAGGCTTGTTAATTGCTCCGAGGAAATGTACGATGCCCGAAGCCATATTTGAGAAATTTTTGGCTTCAACATACGTCACATCTTTCCCGTCCTCTTTCGTGCGTATTTCGTCATTGGAATATTTGAATATGATATTAGTGTTTTCCTTTGATTAGGTATAAGTAGGTAGGTGTTTCCTGTCATTCGCAGACATTCGATGGTTACGATGAATTGTGGACAGGGGCATTACGTTTTTAGTCTATAAATGACTCCAAAACATATTATAGGATTTTTTAATTTCCTTTTTAATTACATTTTTATGGTAAATTCATCAATAGTAGGCCTTCGACTTATGATATTGTATCTTTATGTTTTAAAATTTAAATAAAAGAAAAAATGTATTGCAAAATATCTTTATTCCTTTCACTTAACCATATTCGCCAGAGTCGTCGTGATCAGTTCAATTTTTTTCAAATACTTTTTTTTATATATTTTTTTATTCTTGACACAAATATAGAGATATTACTGAAAAGTAGAACGCTTTTTCATGAAATATATTAATAATTTAACTTTAACGAGGTTTCAGAAAAAAAATCTAAAATATACGATATACGATTGTCAATAAAAACTTAATGTAAAACGTTATATTCTTAATCAAGAACCTGTTTCGCATTATATATTGTTTAAGTATAAAAACAGATCAGAGTCCATTATCGAGCCCATGTCGTCATTATAATATTCATAAATTAGCAAAAACTACACAATCAAAAGATTAAGCCTAATTAATAAAAAAATAATTTAATTTTACATTAGCTCTGTAATATTTTGATTGTATTGTCTGGATATACTACGAGTATAATACAACTAGATTGTAGATAAAAAATATTGTGGTCCATTTATGATTTATGGCCCAACCGTACATGTCCGTGATTGCAGACAAAATTTTCGTTCTTTGTCCACTATAAAGGACATGGGAGGAAAGCCTTCAGTCAGTTTTCTCGCGATTTCAGTAGTCGGTTGTCTTAGATTCGTCAGCTCACGCGTCGGCCGAAGGGTTTTGAGTCTGTGCGGTCGCACCGCTGGCCGTGGAGACGCTGTCGGGGTCTGGCTCACGGACTCCCATCCATGGCACTCGCTTTTGAAGCTCCGCCCTGGTACAACAACATTAAAAATCCTTGTAGCTACAACAATAACATGATAATCAAGAGAGACAAATCAGCTTTGAATCCGAGAGTCTATGGAAAAATCAGCTATAGGAAGCTTTGGTTCCAGCGTTTTTGAAATGCGAAAAAATAATAATAGAAAGATGGAGTTTTTTCCCTGTATCTAATCAGACTAACTATGCAGTGGAGATGAAAGGAAACTTCTTAACTCATACCTATTTCTCACTTTTAAATAGACCGACGGTTTTGCTATAGGTACATACCTAGCGGTGTCATCGTAAAACCTTTGAAAAACCAAACCAAACAACCAAATATTTAGACAGATAAAAAACTCCACCCAGATAATAGCGCAGGAAATTCCTAATAATATGAGACAAAATAAACTTTCAGTCTATTGTAATTTCAGCATCAAAAGCTTAATGATAAAAAGCTTCGAATTTCGTTGGACTTTTATAAAGGGGAAAATTTTAGTCCGAGTAGATGGTACCAAACTCGCACAATAGTGCGCTGTGAATCTTTAGTAAGTATTTAGATATTTGGGTCACCTGTTTAAGTACTAAGCATTATGTAATCAGGAATTTAGACAGTACCTACCTTGGAAGGGTTTATGTGTGTAGTAGATAAGACTAAAGTAATTTCGGCGAAACTAGTGAGGGGTTGCCAAATTGCCAATCTTGTGAAGATTAAATGTAAACAAACCAACAGGCGACAGCCCCGGGCTAGGTGTTTTATTGACAACGTAAGTAGTTAATTTATTCGTAATTTAAGAAGCCTTGTGACAATAACTATCTAATAATTACGCTTCTAAAATTGTTATTATGAAAAGCTTTAGGTTGATTTGACTTGTTAGGTACTCTATTTAACATAATATTCCCTAATCAAGATAGGCATATTTTTGTCTAAGGCGTAGTTTTTTGTCTAAAGAACAGTGTGTTTTGTTTAAAAAAAATCCGACGAATTGAGAATCAACTCCTTTTTAGAAATCTTTTAAAAAACTATCTTATGGTAAATATCTGGAGGAGGCTTGAAGGCTCCAACGGCCAAACTGATTTGAAGTCTGCCAGCCAAAAGAGCAGCGTGTGGGGTTTAGGTATCTAAGCTCTAATCTTTTTCTGCATTGACTAAGAAGGCATGTACCGAGCAGTGGAGTATTAATTAATTAGCTAAGTAGTTTTAATAAGCTCTTAATGGAGCCCGATCTCAATCATGTGTAGTGGCTCTAGGTCAATCAAATTAGGTCTTTAGTGGCTAAGTTGACGTTTCTACAATCTACATCAGAAGTGGGATAGTGATGTTTCACAGTTTAGTCTATTTCTTACCGATATCTAGGATGATTGATGGCGTACACCCACGGGTCTATGCAAGATACGATTTTAGCACACACCGCAGGCACCATCGTCGCTACCGGCGTTAGCACCCTCCTGTATAATACCATAATATCATAATATTATGTAAGACAACATTAATTCACTAAACACACCTCAAACTTATTAGGAAGGTAGAAAGGTACGGTATAGATAAATATTTAAATCCACGATGACGCGCCCCACTCTGTCAAACTCCGTACGAATCGAATAAAACATAAGCTATTTTGACAGAGTGGGGCGTGTCTTCGTGGATTGAAAGGAGAATGCCAGAAAATGGGCTAGATTTGCATCACTCTGCGTCTCAAGCACGTATGCATGAAGAATCTTCTTTTAGTAAAAGTATTATAAAAAAAGTAATTAAACGTTTCGAAACATGTGGAACCGCCATGCCACTTATAAAAATCAGAAAATCAGATTATTACAATTTCCCTGTTAATATCTTACTATTTTTTTTACATAATATTGAGAATATTTCTAATGTTTTACCGATGGTTTAGTTAAGACCAAGGTATAGTCCAATTTTCATACAAAAATCGGCATTCTCCTTTTCAATGTCTATATAGGTATATAAGTATGTCTATTAGGTAGGTAAGTAAGTTTAACATTATGCATTCCGTGGTTTAACGTAAAGTTAGATAATTTTTTTCTCTGACTGCTTAAATGCTGACGATTCGCGACTGATTTCGTTTTCATTTTATACGAATAATATTAAAATATGTTAAAGTTATGATAATAATATAGTCAGTACTTTAGCCGCGTGTCATGTGTCAAAGAATCATTAATTCCAATCAAGTTTGTAATGGACTGGACTTGCTCAGTTAACTGATGCTTTAGGTCTTAATTAAATAAAACACTTTAAAGGCTTATCGATAAAATTAAACGTTTTACTTTTACCGGCTTTCTTTATTTTTGTATTCTACCAAAAGTTTCTTTTTTGGATCTCACGTGAGCCGGCGTAATTTACATTTTTTTCTCATTAAAACTTTGAGACAGACCAACTCAAAAGAAAGGATTATTACCGAATGCAAATCCGCTAAAACTTGTTGCGGCTTAATTAAACAAGTTTTGGGAAACATACAAGTTAATGGAAAAAGTGTCCAATTCATAAATTTTAATTTGTAATGGACCTAGTAATGTAATAGGTACACAATTCATAAGTTCTGAATAATGTATGTGATTTGTTGGACTTGGACTAAGAATTTAAGTGAGTCATAGAAGTTAGTTGAACCCTCGTCGTACCTCTTTGAAAGTATACCTATAGGGTAGTAGGTGCCTAAGGTCCTAAGTACCTAACGACGTCATTTCGCGCAGATGGTAATGGTCTTGCCTTTTGCGTCGGAGCACTCAGAGGTCGTGTGTTTGATTCCCACAACTGGGAAATGTCTGTATGATGACCATGGATGTTTTCCAGCTGGGTATTTTTCTACATATAAATGGTAAATATATAGTTTACTTTGGGGCCAGAAATCTATTTTATAAAAATGTATTGAGATTAAATACAGTTTTTAATTTCGAACCCATATACAAAAAAAGATATAAAGTTTTTATCATTAACACCTTGTCGCAATAAAAAAAATATCGGCTAAACATTATAGTGATAACACTGATAGTACCTGTCTCCAAAAGCTCCTATCATCGCGACGAAGGCGTAGGGCGTCCACGAGCAGACAAACAGGAAGAAGATTGTGAAGGCCACTTTAGCGATCCTGATCTCCACACTCTTGCCGGCGTCTTCCTTGCCCGCGGCCAGGGACTTCACGTTCATCTTCTTCGCTTGCTCTTTTAGCATGCGTTCGTGGAGACGGACCTGGAATACAGTTATATTGTGACAAATTACAGGAACTTACTACCTACCCGCCCAAGTAACATTTTTGGTTATAGAAAGGTTGTGAAAAGGTTCTAGAACCTTTGTATGACAATCCGATCGTAAGTCTTAGTAGGCACAACAACGTCACATTAACGTTATATTAACCTCCTGAGTGCTAAAAGGGCCCACGTTTCAGCACCTTTCTAAGAGCTACAGCAAAACCTATAGCTCAAATCCAGAACCTTTTGAGCTACTTACACAGAACCCAAATATAACCTTTATAACTTTAATTTAACGTAAATATAACCTTGCAAGGCAGCTTTTGAGTTCTCAATTAGTCTTGGATTGATCTCTAGGACAACTTATAAGATTTTGATGGATATGACTAAATGCCTTTCCAAAACTTTTGGGTTATAAATTGATTCTGTGTTAGTTTTGATATAGAAATATTAAAATAAAATACATAATAATAATGGCGACATTCCCTGTTATTACACCAAGTTTCAAAATGGCTAGATAGGTGCTCATATAAAATAATAAGTAGCTTGTTGTAGTCAGGAAAAAGTAAAAACATAATGCAACTGGCACTTTATCGTGAAACTTTAGGATAATAGTGCTATATAAGAAACGGGCCTTTCGTAGGTTAAAAATTTTAAAGATAATTAATTAAATAATTACAATAAAAAATAAAAAATTTGTTAGTTTAGTGGTAAAACACATTAGAAATAAAACTTCTTTATATACATAAAACATGTTATATTAAAAATCACATAGTTCATGCATATAATTCAACTATATAAAATTAAAATGATTCTTTTTGGATCGTTTTCTTTTATTTCATAAAAAAAATATGGCCGGCGTTAGGAAATTAATAAAGAATTAAAATTAACCTTTTTAGAACTGTATTCAACTATATGATCTTAATTTTTGCCAAAATATGAGCTACATATGTTGCCTTGAAGTTGCAAGGACAACAAAAAATGTTTGAGGATGCCTCTAAGGTTTTAAAATATTCTCTTGGGACTTAAATTATGCCTATAGGTCCTAAAAATAGCTTATTGGTTTGAGTTTTCACTACGCAGTCCTAATTTGTTTGCCTAGACAACTCAAATAGAGCGTAAAGGTTTGAGGTAGGTTTTAAAAATTACTTTTGAGCAATTTCAACATTCCAATTCTTAATGGTTATATCAAAGTTAAAAAATAAACCTTTAGATCTCACTTTAGCACAATAGTAGCCTTTTCAGAACTTAATCAGGAGTCTACAACAACTATAAAATCCTAGGACTAAAAGCTCTTGAAACATAGGTCAAAATAACGTTAATTTAAACTCTTGCCATCTTCTCTAAGGTTGTAGTAATAAATAATTAGTTTTAAGACTTAGTAATCATTCTCAAGTACTTAATATGACCAGATAGCAAAGCATTAACCTTTTTACGACCCTTATAAAACCCAAAGGCATTTTTCACAACCTAGGTCCAAATTAAATGTTACTTGGGCGTTAGCAGAAGCTTTGCGAACTTTGCGAATAACTTCCCCATTTAATGCGTCTTCACTTTCTTTCTCACACTGATACAGACGAGCGCGAGTTGCGGTCACATGAAATATGAGGAAAGCCAAAGCTTCTGCGGACAGATTATATTTCGCTGAAACGGGTTCTAAGTGTTGTAAGAAAGATAATTGAATTGACAAGTAGAAAGATCTTCCAAGAGTTTGCACTATGCGTTGTTCGATTTTTAACGAAAATAACAAAAGTTAATTAATACAGATATGGTTAAAACGGAAAGAAGAAAGAGAGAGAGAAAACTTAAAACTAGTAAAGTTATTAGTACCTATACCTACATAAACAATGACCAGCAGCTCAGCACTATGGACTTATCAACGATTGTTAGGAACAGAAACCTCTCGATTGCTTAAAATTCCATGTCTAAAGGGAACTATCTAAATTCTAAAAATGTACGAGAATCAGTTATATGACTAGAAGCTTAGTTCTCGTAATACGTCATTAAAGCGATTAACATCGTATCCGTCATAACAGCCGTCCCGATCCCTTTGATGTCGAAATAAATTAAATCCTATGCAAAATCTTTCCCCATCCCGATTGTCAAAGATTAAAATCATTTTGGTGGCTGTTTAATTTCATTCGCCTTTGTATGGTTGTAGCTTTGGACCACTGGATATCAAACTAATTTCCTAATATTTATTTTTGTATAGGATTGAATTGCTATTATATTAATTAACTCGTTATACCTAACTACTATTTCTGCAAGATCTCTCTGCTGTATCTCTTGATATTTAGACAGTTAGTCTAAATATCAAGTGATAGTTAGACAGTTGAAAGGACAATGACTATGGATGTATGTGTTTGCGCTTTACGCTAGCACTCTCCGGTTTATGCTAGACCGTATCGCGTCGATCGGCTATCACTGCACGCCCCTCTCCCGCGAGCGGTTTGCGATCAGCGCCCGCGCGCGCCCCGGCCGCGTTGGCTCGCCCAGTCCGGTGCAAAATCCCGACGGAGTCGGTCGGTGTGTGTGCCGCGTTCGCCCGCGTAAAGTCGCCCGCCACGCCGCATCTCGCCGTCTTATTATTTATGCGGAGCTATTTATCGCGTATCATTTTGTGCCGCGTCGCCCGCGTGTTGTTTGCCGGCCACGCCGCCACTTGCTGTACCGAGTCCGGTGCAAAATCCCGACGGAGTCGGTCGGTGTGTGTGCCGCGTTCGCCCGCGTAAAGTCGCCCGCCACGCCGCATCTCGCCGTCTTATTATTTATGCGGAGCTATTTATCGCGTACCATTTTGTGCCGCGTCGCCCGCGTGTTGTTTGCCGGCCACGCCGCCACTTGCTGTACGCAGTCCGGTGCAAAATCCCGACGGAGTCGATTGACTGTGCGTGCCGCGTTCGCCCGCGTGAAGTCGCCCGCCACGCCGCATCTCGCCTTCTTACGAGCCCGATTTCTTGTGCTACTTCGTTTGCTGTGTTGTCCGCCGCGTCATTCTAACGCCGCGGGCCCCTTTGGCTATCCGGAATACTGTTTTTTGTGCTCCCGCGCCACCTGGAAATCACGCCGCCGCGGAGCCGCTTCGCTACCCGCGAATTCGTACCGCCGCCGCGAAAGATCCCTCAAGGAGGGCGAGTGTGTTCCTATTTGCATTTAACACAGCAGGCACCACACACCACATTTCATCCTACACGAACACACTCCCCGGATTCCACGTGCTGGCTGTCTCCATGCGCCGGTAAGTACCTAGTAGTAAGTCACTCTGTGCCGCGGGATTAAACCCAGTGCAAAACGCCTAATAAAATTTTTTGGCGGGCCTTTTTCGACCCGCCACCGCCGCTGCCTGTGAGAATCCGCTGGACTGCTCTGATGGGCCCGGCAGTTGCCCGCTGATTCATCGTGCACAGGCGCGGTGCGTAATCATTTTTGGTAGCAACGAGCGCGGTTTGTCTACACCTCGCTTTGCGTTTTGCGCTGGTTTTGCCCGCCGCGCCGTTCATTTTCTGCGCCGCTGGCATAAATCCCGCTTTCCGCCACGCGCCGCGTCGTTCGCCGCGCTGTTAGCGGAAATTCCGCAATCGCCGCCAGTTCCGCTGCGTTAACGCCGCGTTTCGGCCGCGTTCCGCTTATTATAATTATAAGTTTAATTTTTATTTTAAGTTTTGCTTGCGTGCCGGTACCGCCTGCTCGCCGTAATTTAACACGCGTATCTACTACGGTCGCGCCGCTTTGTTCATTGCGACTACGGTACGACCGCGATACGACTTGTTTACTATTGCTTTAATTTTATTATTGCTTGCACTCGCGCCGCCCGCCGACTTGCCGGCCGCCTTTTCAATTTATTATTGTTGCTTTATTTTTACATTTTGTTTACATTTAATTTGTTAGAATGTCCGCGAACATAAAAAAGCTAGCTGTACAGATACAGTCTGAGCTTCGCTGGGCGACGTCCGCCGCGGGTTTGATAGGCCGCGAAGATAGATCCGCCGCCCTATTACACCGAGCGGACCAGGTGCGGACTCGGCAGGCCTCTGTGGAGCAGGCCTTCCAAGACCTGCTCACCCTCGGTCCCGAACAGGAGGTACTGAGGACGGCTCAGGCCGATTACGACCAGTTCTTCGAACTGTTGGACTCGGTGGTGGAGGCCGCCCATGGGATCCGGACCGCCGCTGATGAAAGGCGTCGAAGTGGCGCTTTTAGGGACTCCCCCAGCCGACCGCCCACACAGCCGGCATTACTCGGGAAACTGCCCACGATCGAGCTGCCCAAATTCGGTGGGCAGCTTCAAGAGTGGATGGGCTTCCTGGCGTTATTTGACAGTCTGGTCCACGCCAGGAAGGACCTGTCCCCCACCCAGAAGCTGACATACTTACTGTCTTCGCTACAGGGCGAGGCCCTGGATTTGGTGCGGCACCTCGACCTCTCGGAGGAGAGCTACACCACGGCCCGGGAATTGCTGGCCAGGCGCTACGAAAATGTGCGCCGGTTGGCCGACGCACATGTAGCCCAGCTACTCGCCTTGCCCGCCGTCACCGGGGTGGCCGACCTCAGAGAGGCCTTGCTAAACCCCTGCATTGTGGCCACCAACGCTCTCCGTCGATTGGATCTCCCCGTCGACCAGTGGTCCTTCTTGTTGTTGCACATAGTGCTCTCCCGCCTGCCGTCGGAGCTTAAGCTCCGCTTCGAGCAGCGCTTCGGAGGGGACGGTGCAACCTACCTGCCCCCTTTCTCCGACCTCCTGAAGTTTCTGGAGCAGGAGTGCCTCCAGGCCGATAACTCCGGAGTTACCGGCCCTCGAGTGGCCCCTGGGAGGTCCGAGCATGTCCGAGGGGGTGGGGCAAGGACTGGCCCTTCGGCGGGGACCGGCCCCAACCGGCGAGGCCGTGGAGCCGACGCCAGAGAGGGTCGCCGGGTGTCACAGTACAGCGGGGCTGTGGCCACGAAGCCCCCCCCCTGTGCCTATTGTCGGCACCCCGGCCACCAGGTCTCCTCGTGTCCGCACTTCCTGGCCAAACCGGTTGCGGCCCGGAGAGATTACGTGGCGACACGCCAGTGGTGCTTCTCGTGTCTGGGCCAGCATCTCGTAAGAGACTGCCCGCGCCAGCGGCCCTGCCCACATTGCGGCGGTGCCCATTCGGCCATCTTGTGCGCTAACCGGAGTGGTTCCGGTCGCCGGGACGTTGGGTCGCGCACCCCCCCCCATGGGCGGGGGCGCTCGATCGCGCACCCCCCCCATGGGCGGGGGCGCTAGTCCTGGCCACCCGGCCAGTCCCGTTAGGCGTTCTCCGGTGGACCACCAACCTCCTAGTGGAGGTAGGGGTTCCGCCCCCCGGAGGAGGGCTTCACCCCCCCGCGTCACGGTCACATACCCCTCGCGTCATCACGACGGGGATATCGCGTCCGCCCCATTGGGCGTCGTCCCGCGTCGGTTCTCGCCGCCACTACACGAGTGGCCGCGACTGGAGCGCCATCCTCCCACCATAGGTCGAGGCGATCCCTACCGGGTGCCGGACGTTAGCCGCATGGTGCGGCCCCAAATGGGTGAACGGTCCCCTGCTGATTACCAGCGCCCTAGGGGCGGTGGGGCTTTACCCCCCCAGGGGGGGGTCACACCCCCCTCGCATTTTTATGACGGGGGTCTGACGGCCGCTCAAATGAGCGTCGAACCGTCTAGGTTTTTGCCTCCCCTCCATGTGTGGACGCAACTGGAGCGCCATCCACCCGTGCTAGGTCGAGGCGCTCCCTACCACGCCCCGGATGCTAGCCGCATGGTGCGACCCCGGGTTGGTTATGCCGGATGGTCCCCACGTTGGGTACCCTCCCCCTCTCTAGCAGCGCCCCAGCCGGAGTACCCCCGTCAGTGGGCTCCCGCTGGTGAAGGCACGTCGCGCTAGGTGTCCGCCACCCTAGCTGCCACCTAGCCACCTCCCCTGAGCCTTGGATCTACAGCAGTCAGTATGCCAGACCATACTTTTGTCGACTGCCTCAGGGAGGTTAGGGTCTCAGGCTACAGGAGTGGCTCTCCCTTGTGGCCTCACTTCCGAATGTTAATCGGATTTCGATGCCTCGTTGCTTCCTACCGCCCGGAAGGTGCCACGCCAGTCTCCACGGCTTTTGTGATGCGTCCGAAAAAGGGTACGCAGCCGTGGTCTATTTGCGGACTGTCAGTGACACCGGCGAGGTCGCAACCCACCTTGTCTTGGCGAAAAGTAAAGTGGCCCCAATTAGGTCACGCTTGACGATACCCAAATTGGAGTTGTCTGGAGCCGCTCTTTTGGTGCGCCTTCTCAACCATGTGCGTACGTCCCTCCTATCGATCGTTGACCTGACGGACGTGTACGCCTGGTCGGACAGCGAAATTGTCCTTTGTTGGTTGCGAGCCGCTCCCCACAACTTGGAAGTCTTTGTTGCCAACCGGGTTTCCCAAATCCAGAATTCGGAAACCCCGTTGACCTGGAGACATGTGCCAGGGGACCTGAACCCTGCAGATTGTGCTTCCCGCGGATGTGAAGCTTCCGACCTTGTCAACCACTCTCTTTGGTGGGGCCCTGACTGGCTGACTCGGAATGAGTCCGCCTGGCCTCAGAGTAGGTTCTCCGAGCCCGATGTGTTACCTGGCTTGCGAGTCGGAGTTGTTGAGGATAAGCCAGCCAATTCGCTGAGCTATCTTCAGGAACGCTACAGTTCCCTTGATAAATTGATTGGGGTGACGGCTTGGATTCAGCGCTTCACCCACAACGCTCGGAACCCACGCGACAAAATGTCGAACCCGGTCTTGTCGCCCCTGGAGAGACAGGAGGCCCGGACCTTTTGGATACGTTTGGTTCAACTGGAGCATTTTGAGTCCGCTATTGAGACACTGAAGTGAGGTTTACCTTTGAAGGGCTCGCTCGCCCGCTTAAACCTCTTCCTGGATGACACCGGATTGATACGCGTTGGTGGACGCCTCCGGAATTCTGACTTACCCTATGGGGCACGTCATCCCCTGCTGCTTCCGAACAATAGCGCTTTTGTAAAATTGTTGGTGACGCATTACCACGTCAAAAATGCCCACGCTGGCTGCAACGCCCTTTCGGCCATATTGCAGCGCGAATTTTGGATTTTATCGGGACGACGCTCCATCCGAAGCGTCATTTTTAAGTGCATTCCGTGCTACCGCCTGAAGGCCAGCACCATGCAGCCCATTATGGGGGACCTCCCCACCGACCGTGTCGTGGCCTCGCGCCCTTTTTCGGCGGTCGGGACGGATTTTGCGGGGCCGTTCTTCGTCAAGAGCTCTAGCCTCCGCAATGCTCGTTCCCTCAAGGCCTACCTTTGCGTTTTTGTTTGCCTGGCTACCAAGGCCGTACACTTAGAACTGGTGAGTGCCCTCAGCACCGAAGCCTTTGTAGCCACGCTAGGCCGCTTCGTTTCACGCCGAGGTTATCCGCACCTGATCCGATCGGATTGTGGGACCAACTATAAAGGTGCCGATAGACATTTGAAGGAAGTCGTCCAATTTTTGAATGAAAATAAGATAGGCCTCGGCACGGCAATGTCCAAGATGGGGATAACTTGGACCTTTGACCCGCCAGCTTGTCCCCACTGGGGCGGGATCTTTGAAGCCGTCGTCAAGGTCTCAAAGACGCATCTCCGACGCGTGATAGGTGAAACCATTTTGACTTTTGAAGAGCTCGCTACCGTGTTTTGTAAGATTGAGGCTGTCCTCAATTCTCGGCCACTCTGCCCCTTATCGTCCGATCCCAATGACCTGGAAGTTTTAACCCCCGGTCATTTCCTAATTGGTGAACCCCTTAACGCCCTGCCCGAGTACCCCTTCAGGGACGTGAAGGTCTCACGGTTGTCTCGTTTCGAATTGCTACAGCAGATGACCCAAAATTTCTGGCATCGTTGGTATTTAGAATATTTGCATCTCTTGCAGCAGCGCGTTAAGTGGTCCGACAAGACCGACCCACCTAAGGTTGGTGATCTTGTCCTAGTTAAGGAGTCTAATTTGTTGCCTCTGTGCTGGCGTCGTGGACGCATTCTTAAATTGATATATGGATCCGATGGGGTTCCCAGAGTTGCCGAAGTAATGGTCGGAGATTCGGTTTTGCAGCGAGCCGTCTCTTCCTTATCCCGCTTGCCCATTGGTTAGTGGACCCCAAATCCTTGGGTCCACTGGCGGGGGTGTTTGCGCTTTACGCTAGCACTCTCCGGTTTATGCTAGACCGTATCGCGTCGATCGGCTATCACTGCACGCCCCTCTCCCGCGAGCGGTTTGCGATCAGCGCCCGCGCGCGCCCCGGCCGCGTTGGCTCGCCCAGTCCGGTGCAAAATCCCGACGGAGTCGGTCGGTGTGTGTGCCGCGTTCGCCCGCGTAAAGTCGCCCGCCACGCCGCATCTCGCCGTCTTATTATTTATGCGGAGCTATTTATCGCGTATCATTTTGTGCCGCGTCGCCCGCGTGTTGTTTGCCGGCCACGCCGCCACTTGCTGTACCGAGTCCGGTGCAAAATCCCGACGGAGTCGGTCGGTGTGTGTGCCGCGTTCGCCCGCGTAAAGTCGCCCGCCACGCCGCATCTCGCCGTCTTATTATTTATGCGGAGCTATTTATCGCGTACCATTTTGTGCCGCGTCGCCCGCGTGTTGTTTGCCGGCCACGCCGCCACTTGCTGTACGCAGTCCGGTGCAAAATCCCGACGGAGTCGATTGACTGTGCGTGCCGCGTTCGCCCGCGTGAAGTCGCCCGCCACGCCGCATCTCGCCTTCTTACGAGCCCGATTTCTTGTGCTACTTCGTTTGCTGTGTTGTCCGCCGCGTCATTCTAACGCCGCGGGCCCCTTTGGCTATCCGGAATACTGTTTTTTGTGCTCCCGCGCCACCTGGAAATCACGCCGCCGCGGAGCCGCTTCGCTACCCGCGAATTCGTACCGCCGCCGCGAAAGATCCCTCAAGGAGGGCGAGTGTGTTCCTATTTGCATTTAACACAGCAGGCACCACACACCACATTTCATCCTACACGAACACACTCCCCGGATTCCACGTGCTGGCTGTCTCCATGCGCCGGTAAGTACCTAGTAGTAAGTCACTCTGTGCCGCGGGATTAAACCCAGTGCAAAACGCCTAATAAAATTTTTTGGCGGGCCTTTTTCGACCCGCCACCGCCGCTGCCTGTGAGAATCCGCTGGACTGCTCTGATGGGCCCGGCAGTTGCCCGCTGATTCATCGTGCACAGGCGCGGTGCGTAATCAGTATGGATTCCCGTATCAAGCTGAATCAAACCTAAACTTTATTTTTTATAGACTACGGTCTCCACATCAACTCTTACAATTATTACTTTTTAAATTAATATCCGGATTCTAAAGTTATAGGAAAACAAACAAGTTTTACTTCTTAGTAAAATCAGTATTTAAACACGAAATGTGCATCAAAAGGAAAGTAACTTTTTGTATGGAAAATTAAATTCCGGATTTGAAAAGCAAATTCTTAGTGCCAATGGTTCTTAAAAAATCCTTTTTTATTTTCCTAGACTATTTTGGTTTTGGTTCATGAGAAAACTTGATACCACCTTTGGTCATTCTCTTTTTCAGAGAAAATTCTAAAAAACTGAATGAAGGTATCATGTTTTCTCATGAACCAAAACCAAAATATTTTAGGAAAATAAAATGTTGTTTTTTAAGAAACCTATGGCACTAGGAATTTGTTTTTCATATCCGGAATTAAATTTTGCATACATAAAGTTACTTATTTTACAATGCACATGTCATGTCATACAGATTTTATTAAGAAGTAGGTACAACAAACGTGGCTTTTTTCTCGTTTTTGGTCGATAATACAGAAGCCCCATTATTACTCTACTATTACCCTAATACTACTAATAATATAGTTATAATATAGGAATTTCTGCATCATCATCTCGCACTTCATGATTATTATAATCAGTAGCAGATCGAAAACTTGTGATTTAAGTACCACACCGACATGAAAAAATCCGAACTGTCTTATAAGAATTGCAGATTTTTAAATCGCACTTCGGATTTTCCTATTCCGAGAAATAGATCAAGTCCTGAAATGAAATATACATCTCGAAGCTGGCCGGGAAGGGACGGACGGACGGGGGAAATATTTGTACGGAACCCGGCAGCGGTCGATCGACGCAAGCAATATTGAAGGCACCTGACCTAGTGCACACTATTCTATAGGCATCTTTAGGTCATATTTTTGTTGTAACTCTACTTGAGAATTTTTATTTTATAAAAAATCCTGTAGACAAAAACGGTTTTAATAACTTGTTAACTAATGCGAAGTACAATTTAGTCACAATATTAACTAATTAGTTAAAAACATTTTTAGGTTTCGCCCTTAAATTGGTAAAAATGGAAAACTTATGGTTCTGTCCGTCTGATATTACCAGAGATCATGTACAAAATTCTAACCAATTTTGTGTGTCTATCTCTGATACTTTTTTGCAGTTAGAAGATTGATACTTTTTTACGGGATCAGGGAAATTTCCACCGATGAAATTAATAAATAAATAATAATAATACATAAACTATTCCAGCTCTATAGGTTTACAGCCTACAGGTGATAAAAGTTGCCTTCAATATTATACAATTATTATACTTACCTACTTCACCTACTTGTCTAAATAATGTACTCGTAAGTACATAGAAATTACAATTAAAAAAAGAAAATAATAATAAAAACCAGCATACAAATCGACGGGCGCTTTGGGATTAGGAGTTTTTCACAAAATTCAGTATCCGTACATTCGGGCTCTCATGTGGAAACAGAACGCGAACAAATAAGCACAGATAAACCTCCTGCGAGCGGGAGGCTGTGAAGTGTTGCTTTTTTTACATTCTTCATTCATCCCGTCTGTTTCTATTCAGCTTTTTAATCGTATCACGTGGTACGCTTTGATAAACACAAGCCAACTTTCATTGTAGTTGGAAAATCTGTCAGATTTTGTAATTCGGAACGGAATTTAGGTCAGAAATACTAGATTTTCTTTTAGCTTTATATTTTGTGCTTTCGTACAATATCAAATGATCAATATTTTTCATAAATGTAGTGCAGTGAGTTATCCTGTAGCTCTTATCGCCTATAAGCAATTACGAAATAGGCTACGCTAAGAGCACGGGAAAATGTGACGCCAAAATTTATCTCAAACTAGCTGACCTGGCAAACGTTGTTTTGCCTTTAAGGATATAAAAAATAGATAAATTGAGATTTAAGCTATCCTATCTTTTAAGTTAGAGCAAACTGCACCCTGTGTGCGAATTTTATTAAAATCGGTTAAGTGGTTTAGGAGTCCATTGAGGACAAACATTGTGACACGAGATTTATATATATTAAGATATGGCGTCGCGCGTCGTACATTTCGGTACCGCTGACAGCACATACTCGTACCTACCGCTGTCGGTCGCTTACATTATTGCCATTTTACAGTTTTGACAAATTAAAAATCCGACACTTCTGACTCCCAATCAAAGGGACAGTACGCTAGTCAACTACATTTATGAGTTCGAAAAAAATGTTAAAGATCACTACTGCAAAAGATTTAACAAGCAACATAATAAACACTATATTTTATCAAATCAGATAATTGAATTTCCTGCAACACAAAGAGTTTAAAGGGGAGTTAAGGAACTTGTTAAATCATTTGGAGTTCTTGAAGTGGATGCTACTTAATTGGATAGAGCGGGTCGAGACTCAAGTCTGAGGCGCTATAAAACACCGTATCCCACCGCTGAGGAGTTAAAACTACTTCGATCTTTCTGTTTTGCGAAACTTAAACTTGTACCTAAGTAAGCACCTACTTGGCTTTTTTCACTAAAATTTCCTATATTTATGCTCAAAATAAGACGTTTTTAGTACATATATCACAGGTATTTTTAACCTCACAACCGATGCTTACAGAATATAAACATTGAGTTCTTTTGAAAAGTAAGAACTAAGATGTACCCATAGTAAGTACTTTTTTATACGGAAGTATAAAAAAAGTAATTCGTAAGAATTACTTTTCTTACCCAACCGCAAACTTAACTTTGTTTTTTGAGGTTAAATGTTACTACACAAAAAAATACTTAAGTATACTATTTTGATTTTTGATTTTAGAAGGTTACTGGAAATACACTTTACTACTTTGGAAATGTCCCAAACCATTCAGATTAGAAAAAATGATACTAGAAACCTCAATATCATTTTTGAAGACCTATTATCCATAGATACTTAGATCCATAGAAGATACACGTATGGGATTGATTAAAAAAAAATAAGTTTCAGTTCTAAGTATGGGGAGGGGAACCCCCAAAATTTATTGTTTTTTTTTTTCAATTTTTGTGTGAAAATCTTAATGCGGTTCACAGAATACCTCTTCCTTACCAGTTTCAAAAGTATAGTTCTTATATTTTCAGAAAAAAGTGCCTGTGACATACAGACGGACAGACAGACAGACATGACGAATCTCCGTTTCCGTTTTTTTGCCATTTGGCTACGGAACACTAAAAATATGTAGGTACCTAACTTTTTCGCAAGGCTCAAGTTCTCGACCTCTATCTGCACGAAAAATTTATCAAATAACGATCTCCTGTTTCAGGGATCCTAATTTATTAGGCACAAGGGAGGCTGAGTGAAATAACACCGTACCTACGTTTACAAATAGATGTTATATATAAATTAATTTTGAATTTTAATTAAGGCGTTGTTATGAAAATGGTAGATTTGTCTTTGATATAATTTTTGTTTTTATTTAGTAGGTGCCAACATCTTTCTGATATTTATAATTGTGTCATGTCATGGTGCCAATTTTTGTTACTAAACTCATCTGAAGCGTCTAGACCGATTGTTATGATGTCTGTGTATATTTGGTAGGTCTGAGAGAAGAGCGTAAGTTTAAATCCCTAATGGCAAAACAGGGTTTGCCGGGTCAGGTGGTAATTAATAAATTATTCCCGCAATGCAAAAATTGCCTAATAATAAACATCACTTTAAAAATGCGAGGAACCGAATTCGAGGATTTGAAAAATACTTTACAATTACAACATAATACATAACACATAAAACAAAGCTTCATAGGTAGGTATGCCAATTTTTAACAATAGATCGCTTTTCATTAGCGAATAGCTTTTCAGTTTCAACTCGGGGAAATGGACCAAAGCATTTAACTACTTATCGAGAAGGATATTTCCTTATCCCGTTCGCAAAGAAAAGATCTAAAGGTCTCAACAGCGAAATCCTCTAAGAGAGAAATATAAATCGGAATATTTATCAGAACACTTTGCCTCTGCGAACCTTTTGTACCTAAACATTTGAATAAGGTACCTTTTGGGGCAGCTGGTACAGAAAACGTATTAATTCTGTTTGCATGACTTGTGCCCTTTTCAACCTCGATAATCCATTGGTTTTTGGTACTGTTCTTTACCTACACTGTAATCGTGAGAGAGGTTGGAAAGCGCCTATATGGATTTAATACGGTAAATTCGGTAAACTTATTAAGTATCTAAAAATAAAACTTTTATAAGCCAACATAATTTTGAAAGATATAGAATTGAACAATTTTGTCTCATTAGAATAACTATACCTTAATCTAGGCTCGTATCTTTTATTTTTTAGTTTATAAATACTTATTAAAAAAAATATTCAAATACTCGAGAAAGTTTTAAGGTCAAAAATATGGATATTTAAACGCTAATAACTTTTATATTTCTTTACAATTTAAACGTATATAAATTATATAAGCATAGTTTTTCATATCTGTAACATTTCTGAAAATTAAGATAATTGGACTACAATTACGGGTAGGAAAACTTATAGCTTAGGTTTTGTATGAAAACTTACAGCTAGACGATCCTCTTAACAGGCGCCCGCCAAAAGTTGAAAAAAAAAGTGGCCGAATGAATACTTACGGCGCTGAAGAGCTTAGAGTAGAAGAAGCATATAAACGTCATCGGGATGACGTAGCTCCAGATGAATATGCACATGACGAACACCCTGGTATCCGTGTCATCCGTCATGTAGTCGAACGAGCATGTCGTGAGAAAACCCTCTGAAAATAAGATGAAGTGTTAACTTTTAAAGCCAAATAAGTAGTCTATAATGAATAACTAATAAAGGTGTGAGTCGGGCTCAGGCACCGAGGGTTCCGTACTACTATAGAAAAAGTAATCCATAAGAATCACTTTTCTTACCGATCCACAAACTTAATTGTTTTTTAAAGTTTTATGTTAGGTTAGGCGACTAATATTAAGACGGCCTGTTTAAGGCAAGTCGTGTTTTAAACGTATCCAATAGCGCATGAAATGAACATTTCTTTTCAAGACGCACGCCATCCATAATGCTCTTTCAACGGATGAGCGTTATTTCTTGCACAATTGGCGGTCTTAATAAGTCGTTAATCTTGGTTTACATGCGCGCGGCCACGTAATTCTTTAATGCTATTTGTTTTTTCAATGGTAGTTTATTTTTATTTCACTGACTTATAACGAAAATGATAATAATTTAAAAAGATCATTATATTGGATATTTTTATTTATCGTCGTCTTCATTTCAGCCGATGGACGTCCGGTCGTCCACTGCTGAACATAGGCTTCCTGAAATGACAGACAAACACCACGATCGCTGTTGCCAGGCGGCGCAAAACTCCCTGCTACTTTCTTTATGTCGTCCGTCCACCGGGTGGACGGTCTGCCAATACTGCGCTTCCCGGTGCGTGGCCGCCGTTTCAGCACCTTGGGACCCCAACGTCCATCGGTTTTAAGAGCTATGTGCCCCCCCCGCCCATTGCCGCATCAATTTGGCGACACGTTGAGCTACGTCGGTCACTTTTGTTCTTTTGCGGATCTCCTCATTTCTGATTCGATCGTGCAAAGATACACCGAGCAATTTCTCTCTCCATCGCTCTTTATTTATAAAGCGAAATAACAGGTCTCGGGACGCACCTGGGTATTAACGTCGGCGAAAGTTCAGCTTCGGCACAATAAATTCGCTATGCCGAAAATGCATTCGGTGGTGAGTCCCGATACCTACTAAAGGAACATGCGTGCACTTATATTTTATATTATAGTGTTTTCACACACTTAGGAAATTATTCCTATAAATTTAAATATGCATCAAAATTTCACTCGCGGTGGGACTCGTCCCCTAGCTATCGCGGCTAGGAGCTCTTCCTCTGAGTGATGTGTGCACTTTACAGGAAATCTCAATAAGTACAGACACAAGGTGTAGTAAACAATACATACACCCAATAGTAGCAGAAAATATAACATATTTATAGGTACAAAACGTTAATAAAACATGTAGGTAAGTAAGTGTTACCTGGCACGTATTTCCCCCAGACCCTGAAGGCAGGTAAGAAGGTGAATGGTATGGCCCAGATCCACGTGAACAGGATCAGCAAGGACGCTTGCACCCGCGTCAGTCTTCCGTCTAGCGGGCTTGATATGGTTCTGTGTACAAACATCGAAGTAATGATTATCTCGAAAAATATAATTCATCAATTTAAGATTGCAAGAGTTAATGACGAGTAGTGGGATCTCACTATAACTTACTTGTATCTGTCGTAGGCAATGATGACATTCGTGATAGCACCGCCGATGCCCGACAGCGAGCCCAGCACGCCGTATATGTCGCAGCCCAGCTGGTAGCCCACCGGCAGTTGGTGGAAGGAGTTGATGTGAAGTAGCGGGATCTCACTAAAACTTACTTGTATCTGTCGTAGGCAATGATGACATTCGTGATAGCACCGCCGGTGCCAGACAGTTAGACCAGCGCGCCGTATATGTCGCAGCCCAGCTGGTAGCCCACCGGCAGTTGGTGGAAGGAGTTGATGAGAAGTAGCGGGATCTCACTAAAACTTACTTGTAATATCTGTCGTAGGCAATGATGACATTCGTGATAGCACCGCCGATGCCCGACAGCGAGCCCAGCACGCCATATATGTCGCAGCCCAGCTGGTAGCCCACCGGCAGTTGGTGGAAGGAATTGATGAGAAGAAGCGTGATCTCACTATAACTTACTTGTATCTGTCGTAGGCAATGATGACATTCGTGATAGCACCGCTGATGCCCGACAGTTAGACCAGCGCGCCATATATGTCGCAGCCCAGCTGGTAGCCTACCGGCAGTTGGTGGAAGGAATTGATGAGAAGTAGCGTGATCTCACTAAAACTTTCTTGTATCTATCGTAGGCAATGATGGCATTCGTGATAGCACCGCCGATGCCCGACAGCGAGCCCAGCACGCCGTATATGTCGCAGCCCAGCTGGTAGCCCACCGGCAGTTGGTGGAAGGAATTGATGAGAAGTAGCGTGATCTCACTAAAACTTACTTGTATCTGTCGTAGGCAATGATGACATTCGTGATAGCACCGCCGATGCCCGACAGCGAGCCCAGCACGCCGTATATGTCGCAGCCCAGCTGGTAGCCCACCGGCAGTTGGTGGAAGGAATTGATGAGAAGTAGCGTGATCTCACTATAACTTACTTGTATCTGTCGTAGGCAATGATGACATTCGTGATAGCACCGCCGATGCCCGACAGCGAGCCCAGCACGCCGTATATGTCGCAGCCCAGCTGGTAGCCCACCGGAAATTGGTGGAAGGAGTTGATGACGAGTAGCGGCATTTCCATCATCATTGTCAAGTCAAATACTGCTAGGTTAATAACGAACATGTTACTTGCACTGCGTAGGGATTTTGATCTAAAACAAAACAGAAAGAAAAGAAACCGTTGGTCGCGTTTATTTTAGCGATGAATGAACACTGAAAACTCAAAAATGCTTTTTGTAGTTCCGCCTAATTATGTCCAGTTAAAACTTTAAAGGAATTGAAATAATGTAAGTAAAGAAATAGAATACAATATTATGGTCAATATTAAATACTTTAGGTTACTAAATAGTTATGAGGTTTTTTAAGTTCGGACAATGTAGCCTGCAGAACTGTAGACTGTTGGACCGAAGTGAACAATTCCAATAAAGGCAAACTTTCTCAGCAAATCCGCATATTATCGACTGCTTCAAAGTTTACGATAGGTAGGATAAAACGATTTCAATGAGCAATAAAATTTGTATTTAAATAGTCCCTGCTTAATGAACAGCAATTTGTATTAAAAGGTGGAAAATGGAACTTGGAATTTCGAATTTTTTTCGACAAGTAGGTACTTACATCATACATATTGTATTGATTTTAAAATAACTCATATTTTTTTTATAATTTTGGACATAGATTAAAGAATTGCTTAGGAATTTTGAAGTGTTGTAACAATTAAATTTTAACATTATCGTCAGAATGATGAAATGTTTCGGATTACATTTTTCTTGGATCGCACCTAAAGTAAATAAACATAATATTTTAATTATTGTTTCTCTTCCGGTTGGATTTTACCTTTAAAACGAAAGAGCTTTTATACTAAACAGCATCTAAATGATAAATAGAGAGGGAGTAAAAATGAGCCCGATGAACAACAGAAACGTTTTCCAAACTTCGGGCGGATCGAAACTTCTGCTCTAATACTCTTGAAGTTTACACCGATGTACGAAGCTCCATCAATACTTGTTACCGCCAGTGAAATATGACGCGATTGTGGAGATATTTACCGATATTGGATACGTATATCGAAAACCACATCAAACTTTCAAGCATAGGTACTTAATAAATGTACTTGGTTTCTGAATATTACCTAAACCTAAAATCTGTGCCTAAACCATAAAAGAGCATGTGCCGAGTTTCTTTCCCGTTCTTCTCGGTGTAATACTGCTTTCGAACGTGGCGGTGGAGTCTGACATTTCGCAAGTGCCTGTAAGCTAGGCCTATGTGAAAGAATAAAAAATTTCATTTTGACTGATTACGATTTTAAATTTACTGCCCAGTGCAAAAATTTTTTACTAATGGGGTCAAAATAAATTGCAAAAATTTAAAGTACTACTGCGAATAGCGATTTACCTCGCCTCACATCTAATACCATTTATTTTTCACCGTGTATAAATTAAACCATGATAAACCATGGTAAACTCACCGAGTACAAAAAAAATCTAAAATTAAGGTGAAATCCTTAAACTTATTTAATCACAAGATACTTAATCGTATTTAAGAACAGTATGGAATCTTCGATCAAATAATTTTGAGTACCTCTTAGACTTTTGAAATTGTTTCGAATAACTCCGGGCCTAGTGGAATGTCCATTTCTGATAGTTCTTCACTGACATTCTTGGTCCGTCTCGTCCCGACAACGACGGTGAGTGCGTTTACAAACTTAATTAAATCACAGCCGAGTGACGCCACTCAATGGCACTCGATCGCCGAATTGTTCCGCCTTATTAAATCGAGCCTCTTACACTCAATTAGTGAATTATCTTTAGACAAAATTGAAAATATTGAAGGTTCGTTATTGTAGACAATAGAAAATTAATGATGACATTGATAAAACTTTAAAATGATGATCCCATTAAGAAGCGACCAAAATCTAACCCAAAACCAAAATATAGAACTCAAATCGCTAGGCTTACATTAGTTACATTAGTTGGTAGTCTAAATATAATAATTATTATTAATTACAATATGACATGATGGATATTTGTCGACGTAAACGAAGAGGGAGTAGGGACCCAATTAATGCCTATAGAATCTGAGGCTTCTAATTCAGTGGTCGAATTTTAGACAAAAATACAAGCAAACAATTAATTACCGTTCTACGAGTACGTCTCAACTTCAATCGTTCATGTGCGTATAGAATAGAGTTAGTATATTTAATTAACACTAAAATATCGATTATTGGGGTTCAATCGGTCATTAAAAGTGTGAAAAAATTATATTAGACTATGATCTTATTGTATCTCTGCATATAGTTAGCAAGTTTTAACAAGCAAACAAGCAGAGTTCGTTCAAATAGACTTTTTGCATAAACTTGTCTATCTTTACTTATATAATAATAAAACTGTAAAGGGTCGAATTCTGTACATTGAAGATATTTTGAAAATTTTTGTTGGAGGACACTATTTAGTCGATACTGAAGCCAAAACTGTAATTTGTTTAATTTTTGTCTGTCTGTCTGTCTGTCTGTCTGTCTGTCTGTCTGTTTCACGACCGGGCATCACGGCTAATCCGCTGGATGGATTTAAATGAAACTTGACATGATTATAGTTCATACCCCGAGGTAGGACATAGGATACTTTTTGTCCCGAAATTCATCATGGTTTCCCTGGAAGACGGCATCAAAGTCCAAACGTTTTTTAGTTATAATTCATTAACGCGTTGTCCGATTCCATTCATTCTTTTTTTGTTAGAAAGGAGGTTCTTTAAAGATTATTCCATACAAATCTTATCATCATCACTTTTGTAGTTCAGAAATTACAGACATCATAACCTTTAAGTTCAAGTAGGTAGGTGACTTGAAACTCGGAATGCACAAAGAACCTAGGGCTAGGACGTAGGGCTCAAGTAAGACTGGAGTACCCTTACAGCCTTAAATAAATAGGCTTAGCAGGAGATTTTGTATGGTTTAAAATTTTTCACTTTTAGGTGAACAAAAATCATGTAACTGGCGTTATCGCTACGTTATACCGTATAGCGCCATCTCTACAATTTATGTGGAACTTGAATGTAAAACTCTGAGATAGGTACTACCGAATTTTTTTAAATAAAAATTAACTGTCATGTTATTTACTGTTTCCTGACTTTATATTAAGATGGCACTGTTAAGACAGACATGAACAGATTTAAACTTAATCATCCGCAATATGGAAAGGGTAAGATAATGGTTCACAAATATTTTTAACTCTTAGGTCTTATCGATCCTAACCGACTGACTGTCATCTAAGGTCTTTTTATACGTAAGGAAATATATAGCCATTGCCCATTCTGATGTTTTGGATTGTATTGAGTTGAAGCAAAGATTTTTAAAAGACTCTTATATCATGTTGGGCTGGGGAATATTGTTAGTAGAGTATTTTATCCCAGTGGTACCTACTCGGCCGAACTCTGAAAGAAGAGTTCTACCACCAGTACCTACAACTTTTCACATGGTTTAATAATTTTTGACATATTTCGTGGTTTCAGAATAAAAATCACAATGAAAAGGACGATTTTAACTGTCGATATTTCGATACATTGGCACAAGTCGTGGTCACTACGTGACCTGTGCCACTGGGTCGAAATATCGACAGTTAAAATCGTCGTTTTGATCTTTCAACTACGTATTAATGAAACTTTATATTATTATTAGGTAAGAAAAAGGAGTTTTCAAAATCACCACAAGATAACCCGTGCAAAGTAAGAACAGGTTTCTGTACAACGTCACACCAGAATCCCGCGAAAAATCAAGGAATTCCAGTAGGAAGGTATATTATGTAAACAATCGTAATTCACGCGGGCGGAGCCGCGGGCAACAGCTAGTTGTACAATAATATTAAAGTCATCCTCACTTAACGAAGGAATAAAAAAAGCACAAAGCGGCTCGTTTCTTCATTTTTAGTACGCATGGCTATGGTTTGGAATGCTCTCTCGAAATCTGTGTTTCCCGCATCCTACGACCAGGGTGCCTTTAAGAAGGAGTGAATAGGCATCTTCTAGGTAAGCGCGCTCCATCTTCGACCACATCGTTACTCTCCATCAGGTGAAATTTTGGTCAAGCGTAAACCTATATAGAATTGAAAAAAGCTGAACTTACGTGCTAAATATCCATATGACAATTCCGTTCCCTAAGCATGAGCCAAGCATCAATACAGCATAGATCATCGCCAGGCCGTAGTGCCAGTATTTGCTGACCGCGGGGAAGTCCCGCCAGTGCTCGTGTACCAAGTCTTGGTGCTCCTCTGGGATGTTCCATCCCAGCATGTGCTCTTCCACTTCTTGTGTGACCCTAGGACACAAACAAGAAAATAACATGTCTTGTCGTAAAGTTAGTGTAGTTGTGTAAAGTTAGTGTGGTAAAGTTCTCTGGCCGTAGTGGTGTTGTAGTAAGGTTTATCGGATATATTAAAAGTTCGATTCGTAGACTGCCTTGACAAAAGTACTAATCGCAGAACAAATAATACTTAATTAGAAAGGCCCTAGTGCAAATTTTGTACGGGGACCGCTATAAAGCTAAAAAAATCATGTATTGCATTAAAGGAGAATGCCGATTCTTGTATGAAAATTGGGCTATACCTTGCGTCTTAACCAAATCATCGGTAAAACATTAGAAATATTCTCAATATTATGTAAAAAAGATTTGTAAGATATTAACAGGGAAATTGTAATAATCTGATTTTCTAAGTGGTCAATTTTCTAAGTTTTATAAGTGGCATGGGGTTTAATTACTTTTTTTTATAATACTTTTGAACCCCTTTTCACATTTTTTTTTGTCATTCTCCTTTAAAGAACCATACTGTATTGATTATTTTTTTTTGTGGATTCATCTAAAAAAGTAGAGGTAGGTAATTTTAGTACTATGTAATTTTTTTAAATTGAGGTCCAAAAAACTACTTGTTTTTAAAAAAATAGCCTCCCAAGCGATGAGCAGTATTAAGAATTCTAGTACTCTAGTTCAATAGGTCCTCGACAATCAGAAAATTTTTTGGAAAACCTTGTACTGGTCCCAAAATCCATCGATAGAATGTCATCATGAGTTGATTTTTGCATACATGCCTCGTCTAGGTACATAATATTATTATTTTTGATAAGTAGGTATAGTAAGTTATTCAGTTATCTTATTTTTAGGGTTCCATACCAATTTGGTAAAAATGGAACCCTTATGGTGAGACTTTCTCCGTCCGTCCGTCCGTCCGTCCGTCCGTCTGTCACACTCGATTATTTCAGTAACTATCAAAGCTATCGACTAGAAATTTGGAATAGTTATAGGTAATAGTGACGCGACGTCATAACAATCGTTAAAATTTGAAAATTATTTTTATTTTTATTTAAAAAGGGGGGAAAACCGGGGCTTCGATTTTTCAAAATGAGACAACAATATTGAGTGGGGTATCATATGAAAGGGCGTTACTTGTGTAGTCTAAAACCGATTTTTATTTATTTTTATGTCCGATAGTTTTTGATTTATTGAGCAAACTGTCGAAAAAAATACCGTTCCCCCCCCCTTATCTCCGAAGTTTACCAATCGAAAAATCTGAAATAATTATGATCAATAGAAATTAATGTATATTTTACAGGAAAAATAAAATCAACTCACTGACTAATATACTTTTTTTGATAATAACAATAATCCGCCAAAAACAAAGTTACGTTTGCGGTTTGCCAACAAAAGTACCTACATGTAAATTATATTTCATACATTTTATTCTTCAATAATAATAAACACAATCAGGTATACTTTCATTGTACTGGCAATTTCGCACTTTTATCTATTTTGTTTTTTAAAACTGACCACCCTGATGGACACGCTGTCCCAGCCTACGTCCGTGCCAAGCTTCATTCTTTTATTGTGCGCGGCAATGAGCACTCGACTACAAAAACACGTCTCGTTTTTGTTAATTTAGGTTCAAAGTAAAAAAATTAAGTGTTCAGTGTTAAAACTTGCTTAATTTTCTATACTGATAATGCTTAGACGCTAGTAAAATTTATTATTATAACAAAAATAAAATCAAATCAAATCATATAATTGTGCATTCATCTTCGTCAGACTCCGAGGAAAGAGGGTAAGTGAAAATTAACCTTTTTTCCCAGATATCACATCAACTCAAATATCAATGCCGACGAAAGTGTGTCCAAAAATTGTAATCCTAAGGCATCTCTAAGCTAACTTGGAGGGTATCACATTGAGGTTATCACGAAAGTATAGCATGATGCGCGAAATAGTCCAGGCATCTCTAAGCTAGCTTGGAGGGTATCACGTTGAGGATACCACGAAAGCATAGCATGATGCGTCAATGCTCCTGGAGGTTGACTGCGGGTCAACACGAAGGATTTTAAAAAAAACCTCAAAGGACTTTGCGGATACCAACGGGGGACGATGTCGGTGTGGCGCTGTTCTCGGCTTCACTACAAGTGGCTCCGCATGACCTCCCGGACTTTGATCCCGAATTGCTATCGGCGCTCAGTCACAAGAACTATATTAATGGTTAGTCCCGACAGTTGTAAAATTCTAGCCGACCTTCATTGCAAAGAATCAAATAGTTTATTTGATATACTTGCCTGGCTTATGAATAGCCAGTTAAACGTTATAGCCTTTTATCAGTGATAACTATTTCACGACTTAAAAACTAATTCCACGAGGGTACCAACGCGTCGAACTTTTCTAACTATGTACCTACAACAATAATGTTTAGATTTTGTGGTGGAAAATAATTTTACTTACTTTCGAAAATTAATGTTCAGATTGTGTAATGGGATGATAATTTAACTATTAGCTCAAAACTCAATAAGTTAACAATATTATGTATAATGTACCATTAGTCTGAAAGTTTCATTGAAGTGAATTGTTAAATTCTTTCTAAAACTAATAAAAATCTTAAACCACAACGCGTCCTGAACTGAGAAGAAGCTTAAGTATTGACAAATGACATTTTGTTTCGACAAAGGACAAGTAATTAAAGTTCACGAACGGGACCAGATGTTTTTTCGGAGAAATAGTTTCGGGCATTATACTAGTTTCAATGGTTACTGATCGTCAGGTGTTGTAAATAAAGAAACCAGCAGGGCGCGGCGGGCGACTTTGCTATCGACACCCACCGCTGGGACAGCGCAATCTCGTTTCTCGAGAAACTAGCTGGCCCCCTCTCGTTACGGCTCGGCCAGCAGGGGGGCGCGTGACACACTTGAGTATTGGCGATCAGCCGCGAGGAAGATGCGACGTGGCAGCGAGTCTCCAGCATCAGCCACAACAAGGAGCAGGTTCATCGACGACGCTAGACATTAAGGTACCTATATGCCAGTTGTCTTCAACATTTTGAAGTTTATTGGTTACATATCACTGACAAGGAATCCGTCACGATCTATAACATGATCTAGAATTTCGGGAGTTATAATAAGTGAAGACTATTTTTTTACTTTCACTAGGTGTACAAATGTACGTACATTCAATAAAATATTTTAATGAATTGAACAAATTAAGGAACTAGCTCCAAAAAATTATTATTACATAATACCATTTTAAAAATCGTACACTAACACAGTGTACCGTCTTACACGTTCACAACAAAGAAAAAGCGACAAATGTCTTTGACAATCGACATTTCTTTTTTGGGTGAGATAATGTGGGAGTGAGTCACTGCATGTTCGATTATAGTTAAGATGTGTCTAACCTCAAAATCTTACGTGGTAAAAGATACATTCTAAATTTAAAGGCGTTGAATAAATTTGTAGTTCAAAATCCTTTGAAATTGATAGTTCATAGAACAGCTTACAAGCGAATACTTAAAAAGGGTTTTATGCCTATGAACTGAAGAATCTTATTTTAAAGTACCGATTCATCCTTGGTAAAATACATAAAGAAGTTGTGACTCATCTCAGATACTTACCGCGGTTTTTTCATGAAGATTTGTTAGGTGTTAGAGTGTTAAAGTTATTTACTACCCTCAAAATATGCTCAGTTTCCTGGTTTTATTATAATTTCTGACGATATGGCAGTATCGTTACCCAACCGCAAACTATGACGTGAATTATGTAACAATTCAAATTCTGTAAAAAAATTTATACGCTTAACTCGTTGTATCATCTAAGAGTTAAGCTTAATTCCGATTAAAAGTCCTAAAGTCCACTTCTCCAGCTATTAGGTATGGATGGGGTTACACAGAACGTCTGTAGAAACAAAAAATGTAGCCCGTAAGAAAAATTAGACTTTAGACGCAGCTGTTCGTCCATCATCGGTTATCCTATCAGATGGCCAGTGGTTACAAAACATTTTTTAAGTCATCTAACTCCCTTAAACCTAAAAGGTTGAACTAGTGATTCACACGATTTCCCGGTCTAGATGAAGACTAATTCTTTTCATTAGAGGGATTTTTGTTTTTGTAATAATTAACGTTAAGATGAATCGAAATACCTCTTTACAGAGTTGATGGCCATATTTTTCGATACATCTATTTTGATACACATGATTTACATCAGTTGCATAGAGGATATCAAATATCCTCATTTAAACGATTGGGTTAATTGTTTCTTATATGGAAATTAAAGATAATCAAAAGCTGACCAAGAGTTACATCCAGTTAATGGGATTAAGATATCGCTGTAAAATTATATACTTCAAAGTTATTCAAAGAGTTCAATCCAGTTATTGAATTTATCGCTTCTTGCAATAATGCGAAATGTAATCAATATGAACCCAGACGTCTTAGAAACAGACGCATTCTGAACATTTTGGAACACCAAGTTTACCTTTGCTCTTCTATACATTCTTCTAGAAGTAGAATGCTTAAAAATACTATTATAGACAATGCTTTAGACATACATCGTCTAAGGACCTTTACAACTTTGGATTTTCTTCTTTTACATAAGGTGTCAAAAGACTTACTTCTTATAGTACATTTATTGATGATAAATAAATAAATATGGTCTTTCCCTAGAGAACCACAATTCATAGGAATTACTGGAGGAAGTTCTCTGAAGACATTAAAAAAAAAAAAAAGGACATTTTGTTGGAATTTTTAATAATCTATATGTTTCAAAAATTTTGTGTTATTTACAAAGTTTTGTGGCAATACTGCTTTAATAACGACTGAGATCCGTACAATCCGTACATTATAAGTCAACCTCGTAATTTCCAACAGAACAACTTGTTAACGACGTAGCATATGGTACGATTACTTGTTATCATTCGGCATTGAGTTTAATTTCTGCTGATGATTTTGGGTCAAATAAAAAAAAAAATAAAAAAATAAAAAAAAAATAAAAAAAAATATATATATATATATATATATATATATATATATATTATATTGCGAAAATGAATAGATAAATTAACATCAAACACCACATAGTAGCACACAATATAGTATGCTAACACATTGCTCAATGGGCCTTAATAAGAGTTTATCCATTCCGTAACTTTGCTTTGCTGATCTTGTAACTTTTTTAGCTTTAGGCAGTAGACACAGCACAGAATGAAAACATTAGCATTAGTTAAAGTTAGTATTATTGTTTTTATATAATTCAAGGGAATTATTGAGTTTATACAACGCCAGCTACTACTCAGGGCGAACCAGTTTTAATTATACCATAATCAAAACTGAAGAGAAAGTATAAAAATTTGCCACAGCTTTGAAAAACAAATCGATATGTCGTTTACAAAATCTTAGACCAAGATATATAATAGACAACCTCCTGATAATGTTGAAGCGACCTCATAAGGTCGCCTGCAGGCAGACCACTGTGAGAACGTGTCTGCCGAGGAAAATAATCTCTCACGAGAGAGGTCTGCGTTTCAGTGTACTCAGCACCAAGTACGCAACACTTCCTCGGCGAGCACGTAGTTTGTTGCTTGACCTCATCAGAAAAGCAGTCTGCTGGTAACAACCATTACGGACGTTACCTAAGTTTTATAACCTCTTATTGAGCGATGATGCTTCTGTCGCAATAGCTCTTTTGCTCTCTAATCATTAATCATTATAATCTATCTAAATATAAATTAAACCTATTTGTAATGTGACTGGTTTATTGATCCAGGAATTGAACGAAAAGATTGTGTTAATTAAATACTTCTGTGGTATAAGGAGGACCTATTTCCTATTATAATAGGAAACAATTTACTATCTGTTAATGTCCATAATTTAACAAAAATTTTCATCTCTAAACATCTACCTGATTGTGTTTATTATTATTGAAGAATAAAATGTATGAAATATAATTGATGATTAAACGAACTTACCTGTAAGTGAAGTTCTATCACAATTATGTGAATACATTTTATTCGAAAATAATAATATAAGGTCCCTCCCATACCCAAAACCCATGAGTATAATACGAAAATTTTGTTAAATATTCTCTAAAGAATGAAGCTTGGCACGGACGTAGGCTGGGACAGCGTGTCCATCAGGGTGGTCAGTTTTAAAAAACAAAATAGATAAAAGTGCGAAATTGCCAGTACAATGAAAGTATACCTGATTGTGTTTATTATTATTTTCGAATAAAATGTATTCACATAATTGTGATAGAACTTCACTTACAGGTAAGTTCGTTTAATCATCAATTATACTCGTAAATTCATGAATAAAAGTGATTCTTTCAATGTTTTACTTCTTTTATGGTATGGAACCCTCGGTGCGCGAGTCCGACTCGCATTTGGCCGGTTTTTTCAAATTGAATGAAACTCAGCACGCAGTCATTTTACCAATTTGCATCCGTTCCGCTCGCGCTGTGATTTAGTCAGCGGGGGCTCGCTCGGACTTGGATATTTTTCTTATTTTGTTTTGTGGATTTATCAACTGAGATTCGGACTCGATTGCTTTTCTAATAATATTTCATTTGCATTAAGAATATACTCGTATAGTAAACACTAAAACACTGATAACTGACTTTCACAAAAACCACTATCTGAAACTGTGTGCACAAGTTTTTTACGGTTAAAATCTTTTTAAAAATTTTACACGAGAGGTCGTATCCACATTGATCCTAAATAACACAAGTAGGAGTACCTTTGGCGAAAGGGGGTTAATTAAGCGATTAGAGTTTATCACTACAGTCTACGTCGGACACTTTTTTTCCTACTATAGCTTTAGCGGAAGAAAGCTTTTTTAACTATTATAAAAGAAGAAAAAGTGCAATAAGTAGAGAGAAAAATAGTTAAGTTCAAAAAACTTGCATTTTAAACGCGTATCAAAAAATTCAAACCCAAAGGGATAAAATTTACTTAGAGGTTGCACAATGTCGTGCTTTATTAGGGTTTTTTATTTCGTCGGACATAGATATAAGCTTTTTTCGACTATTAACAAAAATATAAAAAATTAAATGGAATTGTATAAGTGCCATATACATCTGATATGGTATGGTTGAAAAAAACTTACATTTTTAACGGCCATGCCACCGGGCCGATGTCGTCTGTGAAGTTGGTCGCCATTTTGTGCACGTTTCACAATAAAATGGTCGGAGAGTATCGGACTGTTCAAAAATATTATTTTTGCATTTGAAATTAAAAAAAAATCACTAGGTATGGATGACTAGTTGTAATGACGAAGTGAGTAGTCCGACATACACAGTCGCTTCTCACTTGTGTCTCCCACGGAGCGGTGTACTGGTTTTATATCGTCCACTTGCGTGCCGCTTAATTCCTTAATTTAATAAAATAGTAAAGCTTCTAGTTTATTTGGTCAAATGTATTACAGGTTGAGTACTCTTATTGGAGAGTAATTCCTTTAATTTGATTGTTTCTCTCTACTGAATTCACGCAGCGATGGAGCAAGGTATGTTTGAAACGTGTTTTGCATATTCAATTTGTTATGTAAAGTCTTTTATTTCAACATGGTTGTCGAACATGGCTCACTTTCAGAGGCATTTATTATGATTCGAAAATTAAATTTTTTGCTCAGGCATCTTTCTTTTACGCGGTTGTAACTTTTGCTTACGAGCTCGATCATTTCAGTTTTGCAATTTTGTTTTTTCAATCATCTTAAAAAGATTTAGTAACAAGGAGTTTTCATATATGGAACAAAATCGGATAGATTTTATACCCGGAAAAATTAACGAGCCCGTGCCCTTGGCATTGAATTTTCAAAATTCCTTTAAAGAACAATAAACGTACAGAATTTTTTTAAAGGTTTAGGTATAATATTTAAACACCTTTTGCCCGCGGCCCCGCCTGCGTTAAATTCGATTTTTCACAAATCAAGGAGCATCTCTAATTCCAGGATATTGTAAATCACCATTCCAAATTTCACCCATTCCGCTAATAATTGCGGCGTGAAGGAGTATTGCGCCTTACACAGTTTGGACCCCCTTTGTACCTCCTTAGGGATGAGTCTCGGTAGTAGGGATGCAATTTAAAAAATCGTGCAACATCGGTATTTTTATCCAAAAGCCTATCTTCCCTGATAATTTCAAGTTCCTAATGTTCAGCCGTTTGGGCTGTAGCTTGCCAGTAGTCACTCGGAACAAAGCCATTTATTGTTATTGATTACCATTTAAAAACATCATTATTTTCGCATCAATATAATTTGTTATTTTTCTATTTCCCTACGTAGGTACAATGTACATACGCATTTTTTTCAAAAATAGTCCACTACTGCCGCGGCCAGCAAAAGAGTTATGATGGACGATCGTGTAAATGTTGGTCGAGGAGAGGCGAATATATTTAATTAACAATTTTAATGTTAACTCGAGTAAATTGACGACCTGGTGTCCAAAAAAAAATTTAAATGGGATAGAGAAAATCCTAATATTCCTTCTTAAAATATCCATCCTTCGTCACTACAGTAATACAACCTATAAAATTATACTCGTTTCATCGAACTCGCTTAACGATTGACTGGGGGATGGATTTCCTTTCGAAAAAACAGAGGTTTAACCATAACCGTAGGCCAAATATAGGTTTGTAGGCTAACCCAGTAAACCTGCATTTCTAGTTCTTCAAAAGATTCAATAGCCTCTTAAGGTGTGTAACCTTCATAAGATTCTTATGGTTCTTAAGGTTACACACTTCACACCTAACGAGTGTGTATAACCTTAAGTCATAAGTCATATTCAGAACATATTCAATAATCTTATGAAGAACTAGAAATGCAGATTTTCTATCGACGTTTTCCTTATGCCAGTAAACCCACCAGCGAAAGGAGAAAGACCAAAAGTGGTATTAAGTTTTCTCACGATCCAAACCAAAATAATCTAGAAAAGTAGATACCTATACTTACTGAATTTTTTGAGAACTATAAATTGGCACTGGGAATTTGTTTTCCATATTGTGATTTTAATTTTAAGTTCAAAACAATTTAAAATTTGTCCTGTTTGTGGGTTAAAACATTTTTTATATTTTCATTTGTATTTTCTTGTTTTATGCAAATACTTTTACTTTTTATTGAGAAGTGAAACTTGTTTAGTGTCTCATTACATTGGAATCTGAATTTTTATTTAAAAAAAAAATAATAATTGTAGGAGTGAATATGGAAACTGTAATCTATAAAGAACTAGCAAACCCGGCGAACTCCGTTTCGCCACCTCCTTCCTTGGTCTTCCTTTTATATAGCATTTTTAAATTATTATTTTTAATTTTTCCTGAATTTTCTTTGCTATAAACCTCACGGAGCCCAAGACCTTTCCAACGAATGCAAAAGCGTGGAAATCGGTTCGTGCGTTCTGGAGTTATAGCGTCAGGAAGGAAAACTCGACTTATTTTTATAAAGTAAAAAAAAAAGAGAAGATAATGTTCGGATTTGGGTCAGCCTGGTAGAAACTAGATCAATGTGTGTGTGTGTATTCCTCCTTCACGCTACAACTACTGAACCTATTTGACTGAAATAGAGTTAAATTTTACGCTGGATAATGATCCAGATCCATTGTACCTCCATTCCACTACTTGTGATCCCGGTACGACTGACGTCTCTTCCGGGAATTATAAGAAATCGGAAATACAAGGGGGCGAAATTGAGGGGAAAAGCTGGTGTTGTAGGTAGGTATATTATGTGCAGTCCGTAACTATGTTTCTGTAAGTAAGCCGAATAGTCAACAAGAGCATTACTCCAACGAGATTGCGGCCGGGACCTAGTTTGGGACGCGACGCAATCCGCGCGAGCCCCGGGACGTGCCAGGAATAAGTTCGCGTTTTGACTAGTTTGTGCCTCAATACATTTCAGCTACACATTACACTTTTATGCCTCTGTAACGAAACGATCTCACTTTCGCCATAATAAAGCTGTCTCGGGGCACATACATACAGAAAGGTCACTCCGCAAGATAATTTAAAGAAATAGCGACAATAGCGATGACTCAAAAAGTGCAAGTCAGTTTGCAGTAGCGTCTGGCTCCGCCTCCGCAATCAGCACGCAACAAGCACAAAGTTGTGGTTTCTTTTATCGCGTAACTTTATCTCATTTGACGTACTAAGGATGCCTCGCAATCGGGCGCACGACGCGCGTCAAATATAGGTACCGTGCAAGAACTAACGCGAGCAAAGTAGCCGGAGCGCGTCGGACATCTGAAATCAGTACGTCGAGACGGCTACCTGTAGTTTCTTCGATGACGTGATAATTGAAACTGGCCTGCCTTGGGGGTTTAGTGGTGAGCACGCTCGCCTTTAGAGGTTCTCGATTTTATCTCCGGGTAGGACATAAATAGTATTAAGTTTCATGTAGTAGTATTTTACCTGTTTAGTAAGTTAGACTTCCAGAGTTTAGAAATTGGCGGTAAAACAGCCTTGTCCCTCGGAGAGCACGTTAACCCATTGGTCCTCCGCCTCGCTGCAGTCCAATCGGGTTACGAGAGTGAGAAAAAAGAGAGTGCATCTGTGATTGCGCACCCACTAGTGCACAATAATATCTCTCGCATTCATAATCTTCGAAATCTCTCTCCAAGAAATTAAACACCGTGGCCGAAATCTGATTTAGACAGCATTATTCCTATATTCTGTACCCATTTTCATACGCTTACGCTAAGTTAAGCTAAGTACTTTGTGCAATCGTATTTTTTCAGTAGGTACGTAAAGTTTGTATGTCGTGGTAGGGATTCATAAAATAAGTCGAACATCATAATATTGTTGCCTTTGTATATTACCGATAGAAAGTCTTCGAATTAAATTATATTTTAATTTAATTATTTAATTTTTTTATTAAATAATTAATGGCTAAGCTAAGATAAATGAACACATATTTTACATTTATTTCTGTGTTGTCATAATTTAACCAAGATTATATTTGACTACTCAAGATAAGGGCCTCTACTGCTACGAGGCTATGGTCTAAAGGCTGGAGCATACGATGAGACAGATAAACAAAACAGCATATGGGTTACATACTTTAGATGTAGAGTTGTATTGGATAACAGTGATTATATTTGACTACTCAAGACAAGGGCCTCTACTGCTAAGACGCTACGAGGCTACGATCTATGGCTGAAGCATACGAGATGAGACAGATAAACAATCAGCACATGGGTTACATACTTTCAATGTAATGGTGTGTTGTCTTAACATAATCGTGATTACATTTGACCACTCAAGATTAGGGCCTCTACTGCTACGACGCTACGAGACTACGATCTAATGGCTGAAGCATACGAGATGAGACAAATAAAAGAATAGCACATGGGTTACATACTTTCGATGTAATGGTGTGTTGTCTTAACATAATTAATCATGATTACATTTGACCACTCAAGATTAGGGCCTCTACTGCTACGACTCTACGAGGCTACGATCTAACAGCTGGGGCATAAGATGAGATAGGTAAACGAACAGCATATGGGGTACAGACTTTCGATGAAATGGTGTGTTTCTAAACATAACCGCGATGATATTATTTGACAACTCCGGATAAGGGCCTCTACTGCTACGACTCTACGAGGCATCGGTCCGATCACTGAGGCCTGGGGCATAAGATAAGACAGGAAAACGAACAGAACATGTGTTACACACTTTCGATGTAATGGTGTGTTTTCTTAACAAAATCGTAATTATAATTGACTACTCTAGATAAGAGCGAGGGAAATTATATTAATCTGTACTACGGTATATACTTAGTACAATGAAATGTAAACCAAGTATAATAATTAATTATTACTAAACAATATTACGAACAATGTTCTTAACATAATTTAGCGGTAATCTTCTCACTTATACAAGCATTATTACCTGTTTACTTATTCAGTTATAATATTATTCATTCGTGTATAATCCTGTTAGGCACGAGTGCCATAATACGCTTAATGCTTATTTGCTTATTGTCTGCAAGAGTATCGGATTTCAATTATAATAAATTCTTCCACTTCACCGAAAAGCCACTTAGGTGAATCGTATAATCCTAAATGGTTTAAATAAAAATACATTTCCCGTAGTTCTGTAGTTTAAGACGGAATAATCTTTCGTTTAATACCTACAAAATAAAAGTGAATTGATTTTTCATTTAAAAAATAGAGAAGAGTATCTAAATAATGATTATTTAGATACTCTTCTCTATTTTTTTTCGGGCCTTATTTTTAACATTGTTTTCTCTTTATATGTATACGCAGAAAAAAGTCAAAATGCATTAGTTTTATAAGGGAATGCCCAACGATGTTTGGTCTGGGTTGAATTCTAGATCTTCCTTTAAATATAATATGTATAGGCTAAACTCTACACATTCATCACCAATATCTCTGAAAATGTATGATTTAATTAAAAGATAAGCAAATCCATCTCAGAACTATTCAATTACTGGTTACTGGATGTATGGGCGTCGCATGGGCGTCTCGTAAGAAATTGTGACCCGACCTTGCTCTCTAGAGAATATTATGTAGTTCATAAGGTAATTCCACATTCTTGTCTCGTTTTAGTAGTTTAGTGACCATGAGTCAACATCCTGTATGCTTGTATGTAAAAAAAGCTCTTATAACAGTAAATTTTTTTCAGGACATTACACACATATTACATCCAGCCCCAAAATAAGTGATAGCTTGACTGTGTTATAGGTACTAGATAGCTGATATAAGTAATACTTAGTATATTTGCTTTCATCTCCTCACGAGATATCTTAAAAATAGGTAATAATTTTTCATACTATATAAGAAAACTTGCAGGTAAGTATATTAGGTATGACATTTTTAGAAAAGAGCAAGTAGCGAGTTCATTGCTAGTTCTTCTCGGTGCAAAACATTCCGAACCAGCTGTGCTATTCTACAAAATGAAATAGCTGCCAGACAGCTGCCAACCCGAATATGGCATCCAAAATTGTACTCTATTACAACTGACAAATTCATAGATGCAGAGATGCACGCTCGTCGCTGTTTTGCAGAATAGCACGGCTGGTGGTAGAATTTTGACTTTTCAAAAGAGCCTATATTGAAGCCTATGTGAAAAATAAAGATTTTCATTATCATACATACTTAACTACAATTTATTAAAAAACACCCGGACACTTGAAAACGTTCGTGCTCATCACACAAACATTTTCCAGTTGTGAGAATCAAACCCGCGACCCCCGACGCATAAGGCAGGATTACTATCAACTGCGCCAATCGGTCGTCGAATTGCCACAAACCAATTGAATGTTTAGTGTGCGTCAGTGAAATAGGCAAACTTTTGCAATTTCTTACTCAGTTCAAAACTAGGGCATAATCTCAGTAGACATACTCGTAGGTACACATTAGCGCAACATATTCCTCTAAGTACACATGACAAACTGTAAATTGCTTGCAAACAACGCTGAAGTTATATCAAAAGCGTTGTGAATATTAAGCTTTACTAGTATTTACTTGTGTAATACTTATTAAGTACTATCGAAGTGTCTACTATTCCATAAGGAAAACCTTAAGAATTATTTAACATTTTTATTTTTCAACTAGCTTCTGTCGGCTACTTTGGCAGGGGGATTTCGGTTTTTTATAAATCCCGTGAGAATCATTGATTTTTCCATAAAAAAAAGTAGGCTATTGTCACTCCCCGCGCTTTTAGCTATGTAATGTATTGTGTTGTGGTGTGAATGAAGGACAAGCAAACAAAAATAAACAAATAAAACCAAAGGTAGTAAAACTGACATAATTTAGGAAAAATATGAATTTAATTTATTCTAACTAAAGAATTTTATGTATAAAAAGTTATGCACATTTCCTGTCGATGTTATTTGAGAAGTACTTCTTTTGTGTTGTGTTTATTTAATTGTATACTTTGAAATCCGGATTTCATTAGAAAATAATAAAATTGTAGGCCGTAATGTTGTATAAAGTTTGGATTTTATCCAGCGTGGTACCGGATTCTATAAATCCATGGTCAATGATTATTATTAACAAGGATTTCTTCTTTCTATTTCTTCTACGAGTATATACGATTAATAAGGATAGTAAGTACTCGTAATGTATGGTTTGATATATTTCGGACCGTTGGTTTTCATGACCCATAAAACCAATGTACCATGTGTTGTTGTCAATATTGGCGTGTAGTGTCCAAAAGCAATTATCTTCACCGCTTGGCACACGACATACGACTACGGGCGATGACGATTTATGAATCTGTTATATTATGCGATGGAATAATACGGTATGACATAGTATTTAGTAATGTAGGTATTAGGCAAGTGAATTGCTTAGGCCCGGTTCCCACCAAAGCGGAGCTGTGTTTGAGTAACCAATCAGATTTCTTAATTTTAACATCTCGAAACTAAGGGGAGAGGAGATGTCAAAATGAATTCGCTCCGCTCCGCTTTGGTGGAATCCGGGCCTTAGCAGGCTGAACATACGAGTACGTCTCATACGTCAAAGAATTGGCATAAATGCGTCCAGAGATGTTCAGTCAATATAAAAACTCCTTCGCTGGTCTGTGTTCATAATAATACTCTAGCACTTAGACTTAAACATCAAAATACCTACATGGTATTAAAATAAATCAAGATATAGAAAGCTATAAACTGAAGGAGATTGTATTGACAATACAGCTGTCAATATTCATGGTTATATTGAAGTTGAACATTGCAGTTAAATAAAAGAACAAAAAATACAAATTACAAATGTTCCGTATTACACTGTTTGAAATCGTCTCACAAAAGTATATTTTTCTTCAATCACTCACAAGAAAATAGGTCATAATATTTTGGAACAAAGCAAAGAGAGGGCTAATGAAAAAAATCCCTGGAAATTGTAAGTCGTAAAATAATGGCGCCTTTGAAAAAGATATCCCATTCATTAGAATGAATGTACTAACTACAATGGCGCTTACGAAGCTTAGTTCCTTACGCTCTGAACTCAGTGTAGAGCAAGGCGGTGCCAATGGTTGTTTAAGAGGGAAGCTAGCTTTATTGGAGGACTATTTCAAGCCAGGCTACAGAATACATAATAGAGCTAGCCATGCTGCAAAGCATTGCAAAATAGGGCCTGTTTAGGTTTATCTATTTTGTGTGAAACTACGTTCGATATTCTTGAATCATCATCATGATATTATCAACTTACCTACAATCAAAATATCAAGCTCATTTCCTCTCGGGCTATAGGCGACGCGGCGGCGGCGTGGCGTTGCGACCTTCTCACGCTGTTTAGTCGTACCTAAGTATATCAAAAGATTTTACTCAGTTTGATCTTAAACTCACAACCCATTAAGCAGAAGTGGAAAAGATAGCTGCGTATTTTTTTCCAAAATAGTAGAAACTGGCTTTTGCTACTGTTTTCTAGGTAGGTATTTCACGCCAATGACTAAAATGCGAATCCATATAGGTCTTGAATGAAGACTCTTCATACATACCTAATAGAGCTTACATACGCGCCCAACCGCTGATATGCTCGTAGGTACCTACTGGCTAAGAATCTAGAAAGTAGAATCTAATATAATATAACCTCCAATTTTTGCACATTCCGTCATTTTATCGCAATGTTAAGGTTTTAAACACTTATATAAACACTTTTAAATGCAATGTTCAATGCAAGCTCTATTGATGTCTTCGATCACAGATATTCTGCGTTTTATAGAAAGATGGTTGGAGTAGTAAAGTAAAACCATGTTTTCCGTGAATCTACTCTATTGCTATACGTCATTTAATTTCATTTCTATTTTCTTTTATTGTTTATAGAATCAAGAACATATTAATTCTTCTATCTTATTTCTTTATTCTTTAGTGTTTTGTAGCGTTGTTTTCTTTTAACGTCCCGCATGTTTGTAATTTATTTTTCGAAACTTCCTTTTACTATGTGTATATTAAGAGTTGTAATTAGAATTAAAACCTAGTATTTAAGACCCTTAACTGTATTAGTTACAACTTGTTCTAATTGCCAAATAAATAAATAAATGTACCCCTTCTGATTAAAGAAAATGTTATTGACAGGCATTTTATTGCGAACACCCTTTCCTTCCGAACGACTCTTTGACTGGGTACCTAACTACCTACCCGACAGTCGATACACAAAGGAAGGGAGCGAAAGAATTCATAACTATTCCACGAACACAATGCAAAGAGCAAGGGGGTGGTGAACCATGAAGACCGCGGTTCATTTACAAATTGCTCAGACGCTTAAATGGAATTTCCTGGAACTTATGCGGATGAATAAATTTGTATTAGCGGTTAGGTATACTAATAGAATAATATGGTTGCAGGTTGATGTTGTATGCTTCCGTTTAGGTAAACGATGCTGACTGGCCTACTTACTTAGTACCTACACGCGATTTATTAGAAGAAAGAAAGTAGAAGCAATTATGCAATCACAGAACAGAAAGGGGATGGACCAACATTTATGGGATAAAAATATATATGTCAAATGAGTTCGGATCACTGAGATACAAAAGGGCCCCGAATAAAATTACCTAAGTATTAAGTTTATTTTATTTCACAATGTCATTCTTATTTCAAACACAGACTGTAGAGTAGTTGTCCCTGATTGCATCAGCAGGCAGTTAGGCATTAGATTTTATTATCTCAGTTAAAACAATCGCTTTTTGCTACATCCATCAAATGCATACCATTTTTCTTTTGTCAAGAATATATTTCAGTTAAATCACGGCCGAATAAAATATTACAGTCAAAGTAAATAAAAGGGAAATAATGAGAAACAAGAAGCCCTGCACAGCTAAACGAATTACAGCGGCAATCTATCAGCGGCAATCGTCTGCGACATTGGGACGGACTAAAATATATTCAAGTATTTCATAATGAAGAATTTCTCTCATCGATTCGTAAATAATATTTAAAACACACGAAGTGTCTTACCGCAGCGTCATAACAGCTAATGCTATTATACTTACTATTTACCAATTAAGGATCCTAAAGGAAATCTCCAACCAACACTGTTTCGTGTTGCTCGCTACTTTAATTAACCAAAATCATAATAAAAGTATCACCACGATTAATGAGCACTCAGGAAAAGTGGTGAAAGAAATTCGTTTTACTAATAGACATTATAATATATTATACTCGTGTACCTACCCTAGACAAGGCGGCGCGAAAAAATGTCACTAGTTTACCGGTGCTAAAAACGCTCGTTTTGTCACCAGTAGTAAGGCTATAATATATACGAGTAGTTTGCCACCTATATAATTTTGACAGATGGCGCTACTGTTTGATTTGATTCTACGAAAAATTTTGCGCATATCGTTAAGATGCCCTTATTGCCCATATCTTGAGGTTATTATCGGTGGTTTTACTAGGTGGTAGTAACTAGAAGATACGCAGTCGAACGGTAGAAGAAAAACTTTTGGCAAATTATATATAAAAATAAATCTTTATTGTAGCTGAACAAACAATTTATATTCAAACAATTTAATTTTTAACAAACGCTAAACTCGAAAAACCGCCTACAGTTCGCCTCCACAAGTTCTACTCAAACTTATAATGACATTTAGATTTTCTTGTCATCGGGACGCCGACCGTCCCCGGGGAGACGGGGCCGTGTCGCTCGTGAAAATTATCGAGGAATATTTCTGGATTTTCATCCATTTGACGCGTAATTTAGTAGGAGCCTTCCTTCGGTACAGACTACAGGAAAATGTTAACGGATCTCATAAAGATGTTCATAATAAATTACTGCTTCACAGAGGAAGAATTTATATTATATAGAGGAAAATAATCGAATGTGACAGACGGACGGACGGACGGACGGACGGATGGACTGACGGACGGAGAAAGTCTCACCATAAGGATTCCATTTTTACCATTTTGGTATAGAATCCTAAAACAATAGATACTTTATGACGAAACTCTAAATTCGACAACAAAGACAAATAAAAAAAATACAATCGGAATGTTTAAATAGAAATAATAATATTATTTATTAATTTCTAAAAAAATACAAAAAAGGTGTATTAATTAGGTACTCATATATGAATTTATATAGACATATCTCGTTTCCGTAGAATAAATGCAATTTTGTTAGGGGCTTTTAACATACGAACATAATATTTAACCATGACATAGGTAACTACTTAGTTACTTTTCTATGGACTTGGTGTTTCATTATTCTTGCAATTTTATAGATTTTATAAGTACCTATTTATTTATTCATTACGTATACCTTTCCTCTCTTTTTAACCGACTTCAAAAAAAGGAGAAGGTTCTCAATTCGTTGGAATCTTTTTTTCATAGTCTGTGGCATCCAAATGACAATCCGGCATTATTTTTTATCTGATGAACAAATTATATTAGGACACTCTCGCACTTTATCTCCAATTGAGCGGGCGTCATTTGAGGGGATACTTAATTCGAATGTTTTACTGATAAGAGCTTAGGGTCTTCTCATCTCAGTGAGATGCTGAGTTTTTCATTAAGTTAATTGTACGCGTAAATCTTGACAAACGCAGTCGATAATGAGCCTTAAGGATCGTGCGCTGAATCCTGAATTATGTCCATCAGATATTATAAGTAGGTACTTACTAAGTGAGAAGTAGGTACTTACTTACTAAGAACGAAAAACAATATGCATCCCAATTTCGTCGTGGTGAGACAGTCTCGCGTAGCTCAGAGGAAGAGCACCTAGCCGCGATAGCTAGGGGACGTGGGTTCGAGTCCCACCGCGAGTGAAATTTTGATGCATATTTAAATTTATAGGAATAATTTCCTAAGTGTGTGAAAACACTATAATATAAAATATAAGTAGTTACTAAGTGAGATTTGGGATTCATGAAAGCTGAAACTATTCAATATAGGACTACGCAAGATGTAAGGTATTAGGTATACCATACCTAACATCTTGCGTTGCGTACTTACTGTAATTAATTTCAGAGTATTCCAGAACTCTTTCAATATAAGAATGAATATGAATCAAAACATATTGACATAAAATATTTGTAACTGTATTACGGCAATGACTACCGCGATTGGATAACCTGGTAATTAATATTAAAACTATAAACTTTAAAGGCAACGGCACTCCTTAAGTCCTAAAAGCCTTGCCGATCTCCTGTCGCGAGGGGTGGAGCATCCTGTGTGTCATAGCCTGATATACGTCACCCTCGTTATATAGCTAGATACATAACACCCGGGCTCCAGAACCAGGTCTGAGTCACACGGTCATAAATATTAACTATTATTCACTATCCGTCTGACATTAAAGTTGATTTTAAGGATCTCTAATCTGCGCCGCTTTACTTCACTTCACCGGATCCAGGAACACCGATTGATGACGTGATCAATATTATAGGTAGTCATTAAACAAGTACTTATTTGAATTATTCTTATGTGTAAATTTTAAAGATTTGCTTTTATTTTAGAGTACCCCTACTGCTAAAAGACAGAAGACTTCCTCATCATGGTGACTTTTCTAAAGCAAGTCAACGAGCTCCGAGGCATTTTTTAACCTTTATCGCGAAATTAGTTTACTGAACAAGTGTCTATTATGTTCGTATGTGGTTCCGTGAAAATATCTTTGAATGCTGTATTCCCGTCTCTAACGTCATTTATCTAAAACGCTTTATGGGTTTCAATTTTCAATAGGTACTTTGGTTAGACGTGCTTGCATCGTTTCATTATACTTTTCGTGCTCGTGTGATTGTGAAGCAGTTATGACTCTTATGAGCGCATCCCAACTTTACAAAGTACCTTCGGATCCTGACATTTATGTATTGTGCCCCTTCTACTGATGGTTTCTTTAAAAATTCAAAATTTCGTAGCAAAATAAATATTCAATGGACACTTTTCTTGGATTAGAGAATAAGCAGGCTCTTGTAAAGAGGTATGCTGCGAATGTGTTGGCTATACCTAAATGTATTATATTTGGACGGAAAATGTGAAAATCGGAAACGTTTCCGTTGGCTACCTGTTAGGTACTCGTATGATGCTGTATGTATTGGTTACTGAATTGATGTTAAATTATATGGCCCTGTATGGCGGACATCTCACACATAGGCATGTAAGAAAAATAATAACTAATCTTATCTTAATATATATAAATCTCGTGTCACAATGTTTGTCCTCAATGGACTCCTAAACTACTGAACCGATTTAGTTCAAACTTCGTGAATATCTGTCATTTGGTCCAACTTAAAAGATAGAATAGTTTTTATCCCACGTGGACGAAGTCGCGGGCATCAGCTAGTTTTAAGTATAAATATTACTGCTCCGTTTAAAATAGATTAGGACTACGTATTATTGTTTGCGTCTCTCTCTGTCACAAATAAATGCAACTCATATTCACTTAAAATGTAATGTATACAATCATTCCAAAAATAGGTACATGATATAGTAGGTAATGTTAATAGTAAACAATAATGTTTTTCGTACCGTCGTTAAACCATACCGTGTTACCATTATGCTGTTTGGACTGAACACAGCATCGTTTTTAATTTCAATTTTTTTCCAAGTGGGCGAAGACGCGGCCAAATCCACGGAAAGGAAAGGTTTGTTTAAAGGTTGTAAGATAATAATTTATTTATAATTTATTGAAAGTTTGGTATCGCCACTGACAAGCCCGAATTCTGAAGCCGCGGACAGGGATTGACTTGATAGCTCTCTATCAAAGTCTTTACGCTAAGTGGTTTACCAACTAATTGGTATCTGGATTAATGGAAGCGTTTACATAAACCTCGGATTACGAGATTACCGAGGAAATCTTTTAAATGTTTTATATTTGACCGACTTCACTAAAGTTGTTTTACCGAACATGATAGTTGTTAATTAACTTTAGCTAAATCTTTATTGCAGTAAGTACGGTAAGTATAGATACATCATATATTTTGAGAAGACGGTCTACAAATGCTAGATCCTAAAAAGGGTTGGTCCACGCTTTATTAATTTTCTAATTTTTTTTGTATTTATTTCACCGACATTATCGCTGATTAAATGAAGACAGTGAATGAGTCATTCAACCGCGATATTTGAAAAAATATTTGAAGCGATAGCCAAACATTGATTTAAAAATCTAACTAATCCTTCTAATTATAGATACACTTTTTTCGGAAAAACCTTTCTGCTTATTTATTCGTTAGCTACGAGCTTTTTCATAAAAGGTTGCTGATTAAACTAGTGAAAACTTTCTTTAACATCCAGACTGGAGACCAGGTGTCTTTAATGCTGTTACATAAATATTACTTCCAACGACAGAACCGCAAGATGCCGAGAGAAGTGGCATCTTTTGTGGTTAGTATACCTATCGAGTACGTCCTCAGGACATGAGGAGATCCGCAAAAGAGCCAAAGTGACTGACATAGCTGAACGTATCGCCAAACTGAAGTGGCAATGAGCGGGGCACGTAGCTCGCGGGACCGATGGACGTTGGGGACCCAAGGTGCTGGAATGGCGGCCACGCAACGGAAAGCGCAGTATCGGCAGACCTCCCATCAGGTGGTCAGACGACATTAAGAAAGTCGCGGGAGTCGCTGGCGCCAGGCAGCGCAAGATCGTGGTGTTTGGCGGTCATTCCAGGAGGCCTATGTCGAACGTCCATGGGCTAAAACTACGACAGCGACGGCACCTTTATAGCTCCCGTGTTCAAACCAAGTATACTGAAGATAGTGCCTTCGAAAGAAGAGTGAATTTTCTAGGCAAGAGCGCTTCCTTGATTGCATCATTGCTTTCCATCAGGAATGGTTGTAGTCAAGCCTTGCGTTTGCCTAAAATTATCAATAAAAATATTATAATGAGATAATTTTTTGTTATTATTTTTTGAGATTGATATTTTTTAGTTCAATTGATAAGAGAAACCTTAAATTAAAATGTCATATGCTAGGGCAAACTGTTCTTGAGCTCCATCAAAAGAGGGTGCATAAAATGGAGGCAAATAGGTACGAAGTGAAATACAGAGCGCAGTCAATACCGGCGGAGTGGGCTTCAAATGCAATTAGGAGGCAGTGTTCCGTCCCTCGGGCATCGGCGGCGGCGGCCGTCTGCGGCACACACGCTATCACTGCCAGGATATTATTATGCATATTTATATGGAGTACGTTATACCAAGAAAATATGGTCGTTGACTTAGAAGACCTTATTACGAGGTACTGAACGGAAAGCAGTACCTAGGCATCAAATAATATACAATTAACAGAAAAACCGACTTCAACTCTCATCAAAGTACTTTTGATTAGATACATCCATTACAATTAAAAAAGGACTTTAAATATGGTTTTCTCATGGATACCATTATCAGAACTGGCCTAAATTAAAAGTTAAAACGGGAAGCGTCAGCTTTCTAATAAAAAAAAGAATCATGAAAATCGATTCTCCCAGGCAAAACATGAATCGATCAATCGTTATGTGGTAACAAACATAAAAAAAACATACAGCCGAATTGAGAACCTCCTCCCTTTTTGAAGTCGGTTGATTATCACTGACATAGCTCAACTTGTCGCAAAGTTGAAGTGGCAATGGGCGGAGTAGGTACATGGCTTGTGGATCCAAGTGCTGCAAGGGCGGGCTGGCACTGTGAAGTGCAGTCCTGGTAAGCCCTCAACCGCAGGAGGTCAGAACCTAGCTAGAGATCGATACAGAAGGTCTATGTTTAGTGTCCAGTTGTAAAAGCCTTTTGTAGGCTGAGTTAGCGCTAACAAAAATAATAGTAGCTAAGTACTAGTACGTAAGTAACAGACCTCTATACAATTTTAAATAATCCTTATTTATCCTTTGTCAATAATATTATGAAGTAAACTTTTATATCCATAATTTCGTTCTGACTCCAAGGGTTTGAGTTGGGCGTCGATTACTCACCGAGTGAGTGATTGAATAAGATTGGCCTTTTCTCTTTATTTATGGAGATTACAATATACCTAGATGTTGCAGATACATATTTATAAGAAAAGTAAAAGCCCATAAAGTACATAAAATACATAAAATTTAGATTTTAAGAGTTTTCAAACGATTGCAAATAGCACAATAGGCGTAGGGGCGACAATATTAGCGGAAAGGACTGTAGTGTGCAATGTAATTATGTGGCAGTGACCGTCGCTTGGGGAGTACTACTGGAGTCTGATGATGCACACATACGAGTAATATTACACCCTATAGTAAGACTAGCTGACCGGCAAACGTTGTTTTGCCATTACTTAGGGATATAAAAATTGATAAATTGAGATTTAAACTATCCTATCTCTCAAGTTGGATCGAACTGCACATGGTGTGCGAATTTATTATATTTTATTTTATCATTGTGACACGAGATTTATATATATTAGAATATACCACGCATATGTTGCTGGGTGCAGCAGTATAAAGTGAAATATAATTTGGTGTGCTTCATTTTCTTCCTAGCTTTTATACGACAGGTAAATAAAGGCTCACCTGATGGTAAGTGATGGTGCAGCCGAAGATGTTATCGTACTAACTTGGGAGGGGTAAGTTTCCCCTAATGGTTTCCTCGCAGCATCGCGCTGGAACGCTAAATCGCTTGGCGGTGAGACTTTGCTAGAGCTTGGCAACTTCTTGCGGGACCCTCCTGCAGAAGGGTGAAATGAAATTATATTCATGAAAATGTACGTTACAATAAGATCTTAAAGATAAGTGTTTATTACCGATTACATTCTACCAATAATATTGGTGTATGAATATTAATGTCCTAAAAATAATAACATATTGAATAATATTAATTTTGTGACAGACGGTGATGTCAGCGGTTAGCGGCCGGTGTAGCGGGGAAGGGGACACTTCTCTGCATGTATTCGTTACCGCGTCCCCCGGCCGTCTGTCATCCCGCAGGAAGGTCCCGCACGAAGTTGCCAAGCTATAGTAGGTTGGTAATTCGCCACACGTACTATTATGATATTCCGTGCCACGGCTGGCGCCTCTCACCAGACTATCTGGGGCCGTACCTACCACCATTTCATAAAGCAGTAATGTTGCGGTGCTGTTTTGACATTTTCATACTTACAATTTGTTTTGTATGAAAATACTACTGTTGCCCGCGGCTCCGCCCGCGTTTCGGTTTTTCGCTAATCCCGAAGGAACGATGGATTTTTCTGGGATGAAAAGTAGCCTATGTGTTAATCCGGGTTACCTATAGCTTATAACCTACGTTCCAAATTTCAGCCAAATCGGTAGTTAAATCGGTAAAAGAGTAACAAAGCTCCATCCATCTTTATACTTACAAACTTTCGCGTTTATAATACACTCGTACTAGTAGGACAAGATAGGATAAAAACAGTACCTACTGCAGCGTTGCTGCTTCAAGAGATGGTGATGGTACGGCCCTGGAACCAATTTAAATTATAAAATTCTCAAGTGGCTCGTGGCGATAATCGAACCGGCGACTCGATCCGTATGCTCGCCACTGCACCAGGGAAGTCGTCAAACTTATTAAGAAGGCTTTATGTTCTAGTTCTAGGGTGTGAGGAGATGGTACTGGGATAGTTGATTATACAAAAACGCACAAATATATACAAAATCCAGAATATTTTATTCACCAAGTGTTCAGGAATCAAACAAAGTGGAGCAAGCAGCAGCTGACTTAATAAGAGGTAACGGTTCGGGGCAACTGTTTGACAGGCAATTATCATATTAGGCCACGATCCCTAACTTCAAAGGGATAGCAACTGATATAATATTTATGAAGGTTAAATCTGTTTCCAATAAAAATATGTTAAAACAAACTAAAGAAGTAAAAACGTAGGTAGGTATGACGAAGTTTTTGAACGATTCCTTGAAAAAAAATCTCAAGCTCCTTTTTAACCGACTTCAAAGGAGGTTCTCAATTCGTCAGAATCTTTTTTTTACTGCAAAAAAGACGTCCTCAAAGGGATGTCACTAGCACTGATCTCTATTAGTTAAGTAGGTAGGTATTATATGGATCTCCCTTTATTTAATGTAGTCTGAGTGGATCTCAGACTGTCTACGTAAACATGAAGGCACTTGATTTTCGCCATTTTGGCGCTGATTGCTGCATTACCTGGCGTGAGCGTCCATGGAACTACCAATGACAATTTAGTACCGTGGACTTTTGAGGGGGCGCTTCAAATCGGCACAAAAAATGAGCTATCAATTGTATAGAATGTTTGATCCAGCAGCGTATTAGTATAAAAGATCAGTGGTCAGTAGATACACCTACACTCTGTGTACCGTGGATGACACGGAAGATTACACGTCTAGACAGGGTTTTATTTAAAGAACTCGGCGATGTACATATTCGTATCTACGGTGTGGTAGACTCGGTGGTAATAGCCAGAACAGTCGCAATCCTTTGACCCACCCCTGCCATTGTATACACTCAAAACATCTAAATTCATATTAATTACACAGTTTAGCTAGCATACAGACGAGGTACATGATAGAGTAGTACCTAACTTTGTTGGCTGAAAAACTTTCGTTCATCAGTGAGGGTGTGCCCGCGAAATTCAATTTATTTCTGGTTTTTCGCGATTTTTAAGCTAATAAGACATAATAGGTTTATGGCAGTAAAATTGCGGGAATCTCAATATCATCTTCGCGTGTTTATATAAAAATCAATGCTTGAAAGTGTCGAGTTAAAGAAATTAGTCCAAGATTTGCGAGTTACTCAAATAAAACTCGATACTCGGATTAATTTCCTAGGATAGACATTTTTATGCAAAGATTTTGATATAATCATGTAAAGATGATACGGTTATTCTCGCAAATTTACTGCCATAAACCTCAGATGTGTAATTAGCGTACAAATTGCAAAAAACAATGAAAATTTTGAATTTCGCGGGCAGAGTCGTTGATTTCGCCTTTATGGCGGCTCTGAAGATTGTACACTGCGTATGCATGTGACGTTTAGAGAAGTATTTCCGAACCAAATATGGCCAGGAGCATAGATTATTTATTATTATATAAACCCGAATAACATCACAACATGATCGAAATATGTACGAATTACAAATGATTTTGTTAGTACGAATTTATGGAGAAATCGTAGGCCAGTGCATTCTTAAGACTTGGTTTTCCTGAATCGATTGGTCTCTTCACTGTTACGAACACTTCACTCTTACAGTTACACACATAGTGTGCCAATTAAAAAAAAAAACTACGTCTTAAAAAAACAATTTCTTGAAAGCACTTATAAATACCAATGAGTTTTAAGCACATAATTTTATAAAATTAAGTTCATAATAATGAAATAATAAAACCAGAAAAATTATAAAAATCGGCATCGCTTCAGGATTTTTTATTATCGACCAAAATATTACTTTTTTGTTTATACCACTCAAATTAAGCACTACAATATATTATTAAGTAGATAAGGAATGTATCTACATAATAATATATTGTTTTCGGTGCAAAAAACTTTCTGATCATTATAAATTAATTAGAAAATAGCCTAAATATGGAAAAGACCCCTTTAAATAAAAGTTTAAAGCTTCATTATGAAAGAACCCGGAGACCATCAATTGGGAGTAGGTACTTAATCGGAATCCTTGCAGACGACGGATAAGAAGTAAAACCTTTATCAATAAAGTATCTAAACTGTAAGTTTGTTACTCTGAGGTAATAGTAAGTTAGGGGTGTTACCTGAGCATATTTCCCGAGGGCAAAATAAACGATGCGAGATCGCATGGATCCATCCCTCCGATGCGTCGAGCCTATAGTGCAATCACACCTCGAATAGCAGTGGGGTAAACTTTACTGGTAAATTACACTGGTAGGTACCTATTTGGGGTGCGACTACAAAATTAAATGGGGTCTACCTGCCTAGGTAGCTATATCTGGTAGGTATGGTCTATCATGGAATATGAACTCCTTTACCTTTAAACGAGCAATTCTTGTATATATATAAATATATATGTCTATATAATCTGGATCTCGGAAACGGCTCGAACGATTTTCATGAAATTTAGTATACAGAGGGTTTTGGGGGCGATAAATCGATCTAGCTAGGATTCATTTCTAGAAAATGTCGAATTTACCAAAAAAATAAAATTATGACTCCTGCTGCCATCTATTAGCCAGTAGTTAAACTACCGAGCAAAGCTCGGTCACCCAGATATTATAGCTTTAGATGCGAAAACAAACCTCGTTTTTCTGTTTGCAGTATCGGTAGGTACCTAGTTATTTAGGTACTTATATTAAATTAAAAAAAATAATAACACTTAAGTGTATAACTTTTAATGCATTTCGACCTACTAAGTTTTCAAAATGCTTAGGTAAGTAACAGAATCTGTACTTCCAGTGTAAGAATACGCTAGGTGTGCTATAAAATCTGTGGTGTGCTAGGTGTGTGGTGTACCGTGTACATATTGTACGTAATTAATTGGATTTAATTACCCATTTTCCGCAATGATACAGTATATCAATTAATTTGTTTGCAGTTACCGGAAAAACTACGTTAACCACAGCCTAACAAAATGTGATAGCTTAAAACAGTATCCTCACAAGAGGACGTTGACTTAAAAAATACATATATACCCATCCCTCTCACTCATAGAAGCTGTACTCTTCCGTAAATCGAAATCAAAGCTCGTCGGGATTGAAGCGCAGTGAAGTCGCCGCGTTTAGGAGCATGGTGAAGTTAGAAGCAAATTAAGTTGCGTTCCGATTATGAGCATCAGCGTTATTTCCTGAAACCCAATTGAATTATTTGGTGAAATAAGGATTCTAATTTAGGTCAAAATAAAGAGGAAAGGAAAGAAAATAAAAGATAATCATTAATCACAGCAAGAATATCAAGAATTAAGATTTATTTTTTGCGCTAATGTTTGAAAGTGACAGCTAGTTGACAGTCAATGTTTCGAGGCGCAGCGTTGAAAATTCCCAAAATTCGTGTACGGAACGTAACTCTACATGGCGGACGCTCAGTTTGTGTTTATGTCAATAACAGACTGATTTTCAGTGGATTTTCGTTTGCGCGGGTGAGGATTAATTAAAATCAAAAGAAACATTATGTGCTAGTGATGCCTGTGAATTGTGTGTTTTAGTGATAATGTTTTACGTCACTGGACTGGAAAGCAACTTCATATCTTCAGTTGACTTATAAAAGGTACTGAAATATCTGTTTCTGTATACATTTGAGCTTTAATTGATAAGTTTTATAAATGAGAGCTTAGAATGACTTAACCTACTTCACATATAGCTTTCTCACACGACGGTTATTAGGTAAAAAAGGTTAAAGTAGCAAAAATACGTAGAAATTTATCTCCTGACCCGTTTTACGTAGGTTATCACTTATCGTAACCAGATGATTCCATTACTTGAATAATTGTAGCTGTTTCCTAAAACATATCTCAGAATCTCTCAGTGCACATAGCTTTCATCGTAACAAAACGATTAACTCCAGTAACATGCATGTTTGTTGTTACTTTGTGTAAACTAATTCCAAAAATAAATTAAAAACGTTGTAAATAAATGTTTACATAGTAAAAAGTAGAAATAGTAATCATAATAAGTAGTAGAACAAGTAATCAGACTAATGGCAAATGTCTAATAGTACATAAGTATTTGCAAATGCAAAAAAAAATTGTTCTTGGTAAAATGTAACTGGTTGTTGCTTAACTCTCTAGTCTCTACTATAGACAACTAAAGATGTGGGTATATGGATAATATAAAAGCTTGGATCTTTAATTTGCTAAATATCATATTCTTAATTAAATTATTTTTTATGAAATTTCAATCAGTCTTAAGTTATAGTAAATATAAACCAGTAAACAAATAATGTTTATAATATAATTTTAGAGAACCGACGTAACTTTAGAAGCCCTAAGTGATTGCTGTGTGTGCATAATGAAGATTTTGCATTCATATTGGTAAAACAATAATATTATGTCGAATAGACAATCTCGTTTTTGAAGTCAGTGAAAAATATGCTTTAAATTTAATACTAAAGGTGCCCCTAATTTATAAAATTTGGGCAGTGCCTACTTCTATGTTTCATAACTTTAAACTACTCTAGAAAACCAAGTCATGGAAGATTCTAAATATATTCTCTAAATATGAGCTTTGTTATGAAAGCAAACCTATAACAATTTTTATTTACACAAGTAGCCAAGAGCTTTGTGTTTATGATTAGGCCACATGTGTGTCATCTCCTTAGTCTATGATTCATTAGCCATATGTGGCCAGTGATTTATTACTGTCTAGTTTGAGGTATAGGTTTTAAATATAATAAAAGGAATTCAATTTGGAATATGTGCGTGTGTGTGTGTGTGGTGGATATAGGAAACACTTAGCACCTTATCAAAAATTATGGTAAAAATTAATATTATATATTTTCAAGAAATATTATTAAGAAACAAAAGTAAATACAATTGAACCTGAGTATTGAGTAAGTGAGAACTGGGTAAGCCAGAAACCTCTAATAATGAAAATATTAGCCAGGTTATATTATTTTGCCCTCTTAAATGTGGAACTCGAGTTAGTGAGAAACCTCTATAAGAGTAAAGGAGATATCTGCCATATGATTGACTGCAATAATTAGTTTGCTACTAGATACTTATAAAAAAAAAAGTTGGAAGTTGGCATTGCACTTGAATTTGAGTGTCAGGTTCTGGGTTCTTTGTCCAGCATAGGCTAGTTGGGAGTTTCATAACTTCTCTATAATTTCTAAATATATAATACAAACGATATGATTTGATACATACTATATAAAAACAGTGATTATCATCTGCAAGTGATACTCGTACTTATGCATTTATATATTTAAATGTAGATTCATTTATCAAATCATTTATCCCACTAATATAAATGTGAAAGTTTGTAAGTATGGATGGATAAATCTTAGTTACTCTTTCACGCAAAAACCACTGAACCAATTTGGCTGAATTTTAAAACAAGATAGCTTATAACACGGATTTACACATAGGCAACTCAATATCCCGGAAAATTCATCATTCCTATGGAATTAGTGAAAAACTGAAATTCATGCTGGCGGAGCCGTGGGCAACAGCTAGTTTATTATCTATAATAGAGTTCAGGGGTTAGGACTTTCTTAACATGTCACTGGTCATGATACATTCTAGCTTATAATAATTATACTCTTAGTTCAGTATTTTACCTATATTGAATACATCATTGTTCAGTTCCGTTTGGTTATTTACTTTTAAGGTTCTATGCTTTAAGCACACAAATTAGGAGCAATCTAGAGATAATTTATCAGGTAAGCATTTACAAGAAATATAGATAAAAATAAAACCAGCCAAGTGCGAATCGGTATTGCACACACTACACAGAGGGTTCTGTACTATTATAGAAAAAGTAAAATCATAAGAATCACTTTTCTTACAGAACTGCAAATTTAATTTTATTTTTTGGGTTTAATTGTTAATACCAAAAAAACTATAATAGAAAAAGAGTTAATTTTTATTTTGACGGTTTTTCACGAATCCCGTGGGAACGATAGATTTTTCCGAAGTAAAAAATTTCATTAAAAATAAACGGTAACATTTGTCACTGATTTGTTTCCATGAAACCTACAAATAACCTACATAACAAAAATTAAGCTCAGCTTCCCTCTTGTGGCCTAATTTAGCAACATACGAGCATGAGTGCAGCTACAGCTTGCTTTAAAATAATTTTCAAAGTGAACCTAGTTTTCGAGCACAGGATTATGCAAATACAATGTAAGAGAGATGCAAGTTAAATTCTTTGCAAATACCTACCTAAGTAGAGGTTTATGTTATAGGTAGAGTTTTATGTTACTTTTTGCCCGATTTTGTTAAGTTTAGAATATGGCTGCATTCAATACATTGGAACGGAACGGTTGCTACACAGCATCACACTGGAATGCCTAGAATCAAACACAAGATCTCCCACTAGTGTATTTATTGAATTTATTTTTGTTCTTCTCACTCCTTGGTGGATGGGTGGGTAATTACTAAAAAACTAAGCCAGTTATCATTAATAATATCTGTTCGGTTTTGGATATTATTATTACTGACACATTAAGACAAAAATTACAATTACATCCATTGTTACAATTACTTCCATTGTAGTTTCCGATATAAATGGAGATTTTAGAGCAACTTTTGGGAGAATTTTCTATTGAGACAATTTTATCCAATCGTATTTCTGTGCGATTTTAGATTGAAGAGCCAAAATCTAAGTAATAAGACAACCGCAGGGCGACCGGCTAAAAATGTTTCAATCATTGAATAACTGTATCATTGTCAAAACATGAGTGTTGACCAATCACAACGCTTGAAAATCACGTTTTGACATTGATTCAATGATTGAAACATTTTTAGCCGTTCGCCCTGCCGGTTGATTATATCGCTGAAATATCGCGATATTCCTTCATTGCGGGGCACCAGCATAAAGTGCCCCGGCACAATGTAGTATATATAACTCAATTACCCTGGAGCTTATTAAACTGGCTTCCGTTTATTATGTCACTACATACTACATAGTTCGTCTGATGGGAATTTTGCAGCTTAGTTACATTTAATAGTTTCTTGTTGCTGTGAATTGGCTGTGAAGCACCAATCGCTATGGATGCTTTGGTACTTATAGGTTTTACGTTCGTCAGATATGGTTATCTTCGTAATTAGAGAATGTTCAAGGAATCTTTCGCGTCTTTGCGGAGGATACTATGTCTATGTGAAGGCTAGTTAGTAAAAATGGTAAAAGCAAGTGCAAGATTTTTTTGTAAGAGCAAGTGTAAATTCTCTTGCTGGTTTTTATTGGTTGACTAGAGACTAGGTAGAGTCAACAGAAAAATTGTAAGACCTTGCATTAGCGCAAGTTACATGACAAAATAATAATTAGGTAGGTACCTACCTGCTGTATTATGTCGAGATGTGCGTTTTTGAACAAACATTGTAATTAAAATGTCGTCATTAGGTATACTCGTTATATAGTATGTAAAAGTATGTATTATGTGTGTATTTTATACATGTTACATACTTATATAGTGAGATTAAATATCTGGCCAAATTAGGATATTGTTCGTAAATAAATTACTAGACATGCACAATATGAAATGATAAGAACGTACTGGAAATGAAAAGGAAAATTTTTATTGTTCACATAGTCCTAAGTAACCGGCTCTTATGAAAAATCATAACTCTACCGCTTTACGAGTACTTATACGTATCTTCCGTAGGTATCAAAGACATATTACAAGCGAGGGAAGCATGTCTAAATAACTATGAGTTGACAATTGACATCTACACTCAAGACAGGGCGAACCGCGCGAAAAAATGTTGCCAGTTTATCGGTGTCGTTAGTACCAACAGTACCTATAAGGCCACGCGGTAATTCGCTCAGCGGCCAGCTATAGTATTTTGACAGTTGGCGCTACTGTTTGCTTGTATGAAAAAGGTTTACGTAAATCGTTCGGATGCCCATATCTTGAGGTTAGTAATGAGTAGAGTTGACCTACCTATATATTATGTATTTAAAAATTATAATGCTAAATAGGTGTCATCACCTTTCTATCAAAGAACGGCAAGACGCCGGGAGCAGTGGGATCTTTATTATTTGGATGACATTGAACAAACTCGCACGTAATGTTTTTCTTCCACGTTTCTGTCACATACTGCTAAGGTGTGGAAGGCACTTCCAGCATCCATATTCCCAACCAAGTACAATCTAAATGTGATGGTGCCTTCAAGAGAAGAGTCTATGGCCATTTTCTAGGCAAGCATCTGGACCTTTTCATTGTTTTCCATCAGGCATGATATATGTTAAGCCTATCTTCAATAAAACGAAAATATTGCCTGCTTGCACAATAGGAGAAAAAGTAGTACTTGCCGCTTGCCAGAAACAAGAGAACTGTTTTCAGTTTACTGTATTCTACGAGAACATAAAACTTTTAAACTTTGTTTGGTCCGTGCGCCGAATAAGTACGACGAAACCGCGAAAACAGTTAGCTCTTGTTTATATATTGTTGGGATAAAATTAATTGTATGCCCCACAGAGCATATAGAAATGCATAGTTAAGTACCACTCTTCCCGCATTCTATTTCTATAGAAATATCAACTGCTTATCATATGACTAAATAACGTTTGACCGACTATTCATTCCGCAATCAATGTTTTCCAAATCTACTCGCCCTTTGGAAGAAATTTTTATGTCTTGTACTTATTGTATTTTTGACATTTGTATTGTATTTTTTTCTTGACATTTGTATTGAATTTTTTGATTGCGGAATGAATTATAAACATAAAAATGTCTTCCAAAGGGCGAGTAGATTTTCAAAACATTGATTGCGGAATAATTAGTCGGTCAAACGTTATTTAAACATATGATAAACAGTCGATATTTCTATAGAAATAGAAGGCGAAAAGAGTGGTACTTAGTAGGTACACAAACTACTTCGGATAATTTATTATTACGTATCAATTAAAATTTTGATAAATTACCTATACTTACGTACTTACGTGTGCCTCGGCTTCGCCTTGGCCCACATTTACACGTTCGTCCATCAAATACCTCTTTCTGGACGCCATATAGTAGCGTACCTACTATTACGAGCAGTAAGAACACTGATCAAGATTACAAAAATGTACTTACTTAAGTAATCGTATAATTTGTCCAAATAATAATTTACAAGTAAGTATTTTGATATTGTTCAATTACTTGCCCTCGCGTAATAAAAAGCTCTATTAGCTGCTTTAAGTGAGCAATAAACTCAGACGTACGCGTTAAGCCTGGTTTCCACCAAAACAGAGCGGAGCGGAGTTGTTTGAGAAACCAATCAGATTTCGTCATTTCGACATCTCCTCTCCCCTCAGTACTGTGGTGGAAACCGGACCTTACAGAGCAGCTTCTAATTAGGTACCTAAGTAGATCCGTTTAACTACTGTTTCGAAATAGCGGATGTTATTATTGCTATTTAGTCCTGCACAGGACGTTACTTAATCGGGGTTTAAAACTGTTATCTTTTGAGCGATTACCGCGTAGTTTGGTTTGTGGACCTGAATTATGCGGGATAGAGATAAACTCAATAACTTTACAAAGATACGGATTTAAAGTGAGATAAGTGAGGTTACTAATACAAAAATTATTTTCTTAAAAGGTAAAAAAGCTGTTTGGAACGCTTCCCATCTATCCCCTTGTTTTGTCCCCAATTGTGGGCAAATGGGGTTTCTTTTTGCCGTGCATGGTCGATGATAAATTAAATTATCTTCATAGATTCTTGTAAAATAGAAAATTACTTACTCTTCGAAATCTCTGAAATAATTTATTTCAATATCTAAAATAGACGACAGTGTTGTTCCTTTAAAGGGTGTCGTTGTACACACAAGAAAGGATTTTTTGAAATTCTATACCTCTGCGAGATGGATGAATTGAAAATACCAAGTTAGTTTTAAACCAGGTTCTGATCATCGTCTAATGGCAAACAAATTTTCGTAGTTATTATTCTGGGACCATAACTGCTACAGTTGGGATATGCATATTTTGAAATTGGGTCATTCTGGCAGTGTCCAATCTTAGAATTGACCACTTCATGAAAGTAATAGTTGTACTTCATTTATGGCCAGTGGTATAGTGGTGTAAAAAATCCTGATATTGTTATGAATTTCTTACAAAACTAGAGTTATATTATGTTAGTTAGAAGCGTTAGTTAGAAGTCAAGTATATTATATTCTGGTTGCCACACCAATCAATAGCTGTATTAACATGCGTGAGTTCTTAAATACTCTAAGTACTGACGCACACATAAAAATTCTCGTAGCTTTGAGATGAAATGAACTTTGTGTACCTAGGTACCTAAGCATGAAAAATTACCTGTCGGTGAAAGGTCATTAAATGCCCGTCTCAAATCTCAATTGTGCGCAGTAAATTACAAAAATCCTGTAAGTAATTATTTCTTTTGTTTTCCACCTTCTATATAAAATGTAGTAACAATAGACGTCCTGTTTTATTTGATGTTGGGCCCGATGTGCCTCTGTTTATCAACTAAAAATATGTTTCTTCTGTAAGAGTAGACTAATGCTCGTTTTCACCAACATTTTAAGAAACAACTAAGCCCAAAGGTTGCAGTTTTCACTTACAACAACTGTCACCCAAGGGCTTAGGTGTCGCTTAAAATGTTGGTGAAAACGGGCATTACTCTCTTATTCATAAACGTGAAAAAGCGGTGCAGTAAAAGATTTAAATCGCAAGATGCGCCCGAAGCCTACATTGCGCACATCAAAAAGTCCACAAACATGCTGAGTGAGTGTTCTCAGCATGCTGTCGTTGCACTTGTGACAAAGAGAGTGACAACGAGTCGCACACAAGACAAAAAGGTGGACGTTTTTGGAGCTTAAGGGCTCATCTAGCGTTTTAAATATTTTGGTGCAGTAGTTAAGTATTGTCAGTTTTGTCTCTTTCCTTCGAAAGTTAAATTGAAAAAAAAGACAAAACATATTACTTCGTGGTTAATTGGCTATTACATACAGGTATATTATGCAGAATCAAAGATTATTTAATATACTTATTGGTAGGTAATAATCTTTGTGCAGAATGCTGTGATACGTATATTGCAGCAAAAAGACTAGGAGAGTCTAAAGTACTTTACCTATCATTCAAAATACTTTCAAGATTTTAAGATTTTCGTATATTCGTTGAAATAGCGCCTCGGGGAATACCATAACCGAACCGCTTCCCGCGACGACCGGGAGCATAACATGCATTACCGATCATTCAGTTGTGAAAATACATTCTCTGAAGTTTGAACATACCATTTGAACCATTTCAATTTTTTCCTCTTTTGTGAAAGTTTCCCACGCCAAGTTACGGCGTGATGCTGATGTTAGTGCAAATTTTATAAGGACCATCAGTTGTTAGCAATAGGAGAATAAAAACTCACGCATCCCTTTATATTTAATCTTACGGGTTTAGCCGCAGTTTCTAGGTCTAGGTTTTACCTCGTGTGAGTGGGGCAAATGGCATCCCTCATTACTTAAAAAAAATACGTGACTCTCCAGGAGTGTCGATTCAATTAAAAATTTTAACAATTACCTGAGGTATCGGCTACACTAAAATGTGAAGTGTCGGTCACGGCTACAACGTTGCGAGTTAAATGGTTTTGCCAATCTCAAAGAAGTCCGTGTACCTATTGCCTGTTACCGCACTTTATGATGGCTGAACGCCGCACAAATCGACTCCATGAGAGAAGCGTTGTCGCTCCCGAGTGTACTAGCGTACAGAAGTGATTTTAGCTGCGTCTAATAACTAAAGGCAAATGGCATCCCTCATTAGTTAAAAAAAAATACGTGGCTGTCCATGAGTGCCGATAAAATTAAAAAATTAAACAATCACGTCAGGTGTCGGTTTTTGTAAAATGTATAGTGTCGGTCAGGCTACGACGTTGCGAGTTAAATGATTTTTTTCCATCTCCAAACCTATACCTGTTGTGTAACCGCACTGTATGATGGCTGAACGCCGCACAAATCGACTCCATGAGGGAAGCGTTGTCGCTCCCGAGTGTACTAGTGTACAGAAGTGATTTTAGCGGCGGCGTCTGGTTTTCATTTACGGCCTTTTCCACCCGCCGGAACAATGACTTTACCAGAGTGATGGTTTTGTTTGTAGTTTTTATTCTACGTGCGTTAACATGAATAATTATTATATTATTGATGATCAATTGATTTTAGTGACAACGGTGTGAACGGCTATATAAGTATAGGTATAAGCGATTTTGTGAACTTGAGTTTAAAACTATAAGGACAATAGTGCTAATTCTACATTTCAAAATCTATCCTTTTACATGGGGAGCATTTTGAAAAAGCACTAGTTTAGGACGCGTAAAACTAGTTTAGTTTAGAGATTTTGCGCAGCAGAATTGGCACCAATTTCCTACTTTCGAATTTAAACGTCATGTATTTTGGATCTTTAATCCAGAAACACTTTGGATAAAATTTTCTCTGGGTATAGAAAGTTCTCCAACTTTTGCTCTCTCTCTCTCTCTCTCAAAATTTGCTCCAAAATCTCAATTTTCTAATTTTTATCTGAAATTAAAATGGGTGTAATTATTGTAATTTTTGTTTTAATGTGTCAGTTATCATAATATACAAAAACGCTCAGAAACGGATTTTTGATAACTGGCGTATTTTTTTAGTAATTAGATAAAACATAGTTTTTCTGTTACATTCTTCTGCAACGCTGCATGTCGCACCCACCAACGTATTCTTAAGAGTGAGCAGTAGAAACGAGGCTTCAAAAGCCTATGAAGTATGAACGTTATTCCTAAAAATAAACATTAAATATATTTTAATCTTTACCTAACAAAACATACACGAAAAGGTTTATCGACTTGTAAGCTAAGTAGGTGCTTACTTCGTTAAGTATATTTTTGTTTGTTCTTCTGTATTTACCTTCGTCCGCCCCTTATGAGACTTTAGCGTTGATGTAATAAGTAGGGTCGGGGAGATAAACTTTTTCTGTACTTTTAACAAAAAATACAGGAATAATTTTATCATGTGCATACATATACATCACATAACATTAATATATACGAGTATATAGAGAAAATCCAAGATTAAACAAACCAGTAGTTAAATAAAATTAAACAAGTCGGACGATGTAGCGCTCAGTATTATTGTGGAAAATAAAGAATTATTTTGGATAATAAAGACAGTGTTGTAGCTTCATCAAATTATAAATTATTGAAAAATCGTACTCCAATGTATTAAAAATTTTTAGTTTAATAGACTCGAGTATATGATCTTGACCATTGACCATTTTTAAGGAACTACAGCTCCTCGCTAGTCACAATATCGATGTGAGGGCAATTAAAAATGCCAGAAATTCCATCTAAAATTTTTAAACCAATTTTTAGTTAAAACATTGTATTGCATGTTATTCACGAAAAATGTGCTTACAAACACTAATCAACTTTTTACCGATGCGCCATTACCAACCCTGCATGACAAAGATGCATAACGACCTTATAATGACCACGTGTATAAAATAATCATAAAGCCCTTAATTAATTACCATCTCCTTTACGACCGAGGCAGACAGATCAAACGGGAATGAGTGAACCGTACCGTTCGCTTATCGCTTGTTTAAGTATCGCTTATGCCCTAGGCTGCCGTTCTACCAGAGATTTGCTACTGTATACAAGGTGTGGGTTAATTCGTATAGTGTGCTTGTGCAACCTCGATGCAATTACACCACCCATACAAGACTATGCAAATTATAGGCGCTGTGTCACTATTAGTGTATCACAAGTATTTGTTAGAGCCTGGAACAGATCTAATACCCACCCCTGACACCATGAAAGTCATTTCATAAAAACCCTGACTGAGGCCTTCTAGAAGCGATGGTTATGGGTGGGAACTGCGAAGCATGTTTGCGTTTTCCCTGTCGTATCCATTGACCTACTACGCTGCGCCATAATGTCGCGGAATAAGGCCGCAAGTCGGAGGCAAGGCGCACTAGATCCTACATCCAGATAGATGTCTGCGACAGCTCCTAATGGCTAGGATATAACGGAATAGGGTAACATATTACGTGTACTATTTGTACGAGATTGCGTTTTTAGTTCCTACTCCTATCTGTAGAAGCTTGATTCAGATGCGGCTCTATACGTAGAGAAGAGAAAGTCGTCATTATATGTAGATAGAATAGGTATAGATTGTTATTTGTTTTACCTAAAAATGAACGCCCTTCCATGTACACGCGTAAACCGTGAAAGAATAATGTAGTGGAGGGGCGTTCATTTTTAAATTAGACGATCCATACATTATTGTTTTTTTCGTTTAGCTACACTATCGGCGTTTTTAGAACTGCTAGTATTATAATATTAATGAAAGTAATTAAACAAGTGGTATTTACTTAAAAAAATTATATTTTAGTCGTTAGAACACAAAATACGAAAATTATAATTTACTTTAGTGAGCGCATGAGAATCGAGAAGTTAGGTCGAGGAAAAAGCCTTGGGTTCGAACCACAGGCCCCGAAACTGTATGAAGTTTTAAAGTAACGTTCAGTCTTACATGCTTCGGAACCCACTGCGCGAAAGTGATTTCCACTTTGCCGCTTATTTCAAGTTATTCTTTTCTTTAGCTTTTCTTGAATATTTTTTTGGCAACAAGACGCTCGCGCTGTAGTCTGGGTAGTCTAGTCGTTAGGGCTTTAGGAGTTCATTGCCTCTGACTTAGTTACAAAGCTGTTTTATTGTACGAACTTCGTTTTCTGAACACGCTTTTGTACTAGTAATACAAGAATAATGTATCGCGTACTTATTAATAATAATTAATCACTCTTTTATGAACAGTATAAGTAGGTAATGGTATTAGGACTTCGTGGTTGAAATAAAAATAACAGGTATAGGGGGTGGACACATTATAATGTCTGATATGAAAATTAATAAACATCCTAATAGAGTTTAAAAGTATGAACTGTTTCAGAAAAATAAAGTTTGATTTTGTATCCAGAAGAATCATTTTTCCAGTGCAACCGATATTTTGAGACTTCCAACAAGTTAACATTATATCTACTGATTCCAGCAAGACTTTCACCTAATATTTTGTGATACACCTGCCAATGTCGTATGCAAGAATTTGCATTAGAATTTATGTTTTCATCACCCTACATCTACATCTAGTACACATGTCGGCTACAATATGCTTTTGAAACCGAATCACAATAATAACCAACAGTAGTCTGCTTCATGGTAGAATACCTGATACCACGGTGGTACCAATCTGGACGGACTACACAAGAGGAACCCTACCACCAGTAAAGATGCTACTTTTTGGGCAAAGATTTTTTTTGTAGTCAAATTAGACACCAATAGTCAAATTAGGCATTAATCTTTTCTTGAAAGCCATGATAGTAGTATGTAGTTCACACGTTCATTATCTAATTTGTTTTTAATAAAAATATTCCACACTTGTTTTGCATGTGAATTGTTTCATACAAAATATTATGAATAAAACCGAAGTATGACCTATTTGCCTGATGCCTCTCTGTTCCCAAAACAATGAATCGCAGACCATCCCACCAATATGTTTTTTTTACTTGTCTTTTTAGCATACGTATGTAAACAGAGCCTTTGATCAGAAACAAAAGAGTGGTCTGTGTAGGCCGGCCTTTGTTTTTGGCTGACAATGACGTGGGCCTTTGAGAAATATTTTCTTCCAAATTAAAAGGACTGACAAAGGATTTTTCTTTTGCAGACATTTATTTGCTTACGAATCGGGACCAAGATGCTATTCGAGACCTCAACCGTAAGTACTTAGAATGATTAAGAAAATAAAAATCAAAAAAACAAAGTACAGGCTACCCAAGTCACCACAAATCTTCCTTGATATCATAGTAAAACTATTTAAGTCGTATTACAAAAGAAGATTTGCCGCGGATTATGTTGAATACTGTACACATCACAACCCATTAAAAAATAAAAAAATACCAGTTTAACATTTTTGTACCCAACAACGTACAATGCCATCTGTTGGATATCCTAAATGATACTTAGTACGTGAAAGTTGCTTGCTTCTTAAAGCAGCAATTTATGAAAATGCCGTTAGATGGCGCTGCTATACAGTTTTCAAAGAGATTTGCGGTAAGACCAGTAGAGGGCGAATCCAAAAATATATGTGGTTCATGCAAGGGTTGAATATTACGTAATATTTCTACCCCTTGAGAGATGGCGGCTCGCGTTATTATAACGTAGTTAATGTATTCAGGTGAAGATGTCGCTTTTTCAAAAAAGTCATTTGTAGATAATAATATAATATGTATTGAAATCATAGAAACATTGAAGATACGTACAGTAGTTTAATAAGCTTGGTACAAGCACAGATTTTAGGTACAAGTATATTATTAATATATTCAACTATTAGTTAAATCTCTCAGGACCTAAGGATAAGTTATTCTGATGATATACGTATTACGTATGTACGTTATTATATATTTATGTATTCGTTGCGATATATTATTTATATCTTTATTTGCAACACACAAATATTGTTTATTAATCATCATATTTTCTACGGTTTGCATATTAAATATTTTTATTAGTAGTTACAAAAAGCGACGGCGGTTTTCTGTATCGTACAGTATCGGGAGCCCTGAGGCAGGTTTTTGTGTGTTTTTAATTCCAGTATTAAAAGAAAAATGCACAGGCGAACTACCTACGCTTTAAAACACCCTCTATCTGTAAACTCAGACACGTTCCGTCCACAGAGTAAGGGTAACGATCATTCTCCTTAACCTTTGTAGCATACGAATTATAAATAAGTAATTTATGTACTTATGTATAAAACCTACCTACCAATAAAATGTTGGCCTCATGGGTAACGTATCCATTGTCCGAGGCGCGATAAACCATTAATTTATAGAAAGCGCTTCGGCTTCAATATTGCTCGGTGTATCGGTTCATTAATAAACTATAGTCGGTTACCATCCCCGCAACAATAGGCGTAGAGCTGGAATTGTTCAACTGCGAATATATTGCGGTTAGAGTTTTGTATATTCGATGCGGTTCGTCCCCCTACGTTTCAATTAAAAACATAACTACGTAATCGCAGAAGCGTGAGCCACGGGGGAAGCTTGTCGAAGGCCGAATAGTTTCAAGCGTCTTAGGTTTTTAATATTAAGTTCAGAAAATTCACGTGATATTAGCAAGAAGATTTAACTGCTTCGGATGTTCTCTGGAAACGTTGCAACCAAGTTGACCGTGTTTCTAAAGTTGCGTTTGTTTCAACACTTGAGCCCCCAATACGTGAATATTGTGGAAATTGCGAGTATCACTGCGGCGATAGTTATATATATCGGTTTCGATCCTTCCGAAAGGGGTATAGTTTCAATTAACCGAAGCATAGTCCGCGCCCATTCACACGCGCATGAACGTGCATAGTGAATGAAGCCTGCAGACTAAAATCCAACATGTCTGAATAAAGCTTTGTCGTAAATTTAAGCACCGCGCGAGGCGCCCCGCCCCGGCCGAGTCGCAAGCACGCCTGTTCCGGATATTCAACGTTACGAATGGCTTTATTAAGACTAAATATTACAATTCCCCACCGACTATTGCGATGGTTGGAATTGCTAATGCCACGACGACGGAGGAGCCGAGTGAAAAGATGCGATTGCATTGCACCCGAATCTCCGCCGCCACGCCGGTTTCCTGGTTTATGAACGGCGAAATTGCTGTTTCACGCCGAGTTGCTAACTAAAGTCGGATGTTGTTCTTTACACTAATTTAAACTATTCATCTCCGCGCTCGACAGCGCTGAAATTGCCGAGTTCGGATTAAGTGTTTAGGATTTTTCTTTGTCCGAGATAAAATGTAATACGCCTTTGTGAAGTCCTTATTCCGACTCATCATTGTAATCGCAAAGAAAGGGCAATAATGGCTGGCACACTAAGAAAATTCGACGCATAAAAGGCGTTTTCAAATGAGGTGAGCAGCAAAATCATTGCCCGATTTTCGTGCAGTGTGCTTTTTAGACACAGTGGACACCGAATCAGCAATAGCAGTCTTACCGTCTAACTGATGAAAGGTTACATACAAAAGGTCTCATTTTTGTAATAGCCATGCGAGCAGCTCTCGCCCGAAGTTGAAAACTTGGAATATTGATAAGGGCACTAAATTGTGCAAAATCTGTCTCATATCGAAACTCGTGATCTTATTTAATGAAACCCTCTTTTTTGTCGCCATTGACTTGGCTACATTGAGTCTGTTTAGAAGGGCGTCCGCGTTTCGCAGCCACAAATTACTATGATTTAATATTGCTTAGTTATCTGCGGGTTGGTAATTTGTTAGGGCGCCTCTCGGGCGCGCGCTTGCCATTGTTGCTCTGCCGTCGTCTTTTGTTCATCGCCTGCCCCTCACGATTAGATCTTGAGTTATTATGATTAGGATTCTTTGCCAAGTGAAGCCAACCGCTAATTTCCTCATTATCTCTTAAGTTTTACTAATTTGGAAAGTGGGTTGTTTGATATTGTTTCGTAGAGTCCTTTGCAAGATCTACCTAAACATTTTCGTCGTTAATTTACAGCCCCGAACGCTATTAAAATCTGTTATCTGAATCTCCCAAGTCCCATTACATTACATACTTACCTTTTTAGCTTTAATCAAGGAAATAGACGTTGTCTATTTCCTTGATTACTTTACCTTTAATATTATTTGGAAGAACCTCCTACACCGTATGTTCGGAATGTTTTCCACGTTTTGCTTCGAGCCTGTAACTTGTATTACGAGTTTACACCCTAGCGTTATAATTGTCATTTAACGAAAGGTATGTGGGCGCAAGCGTGTGAATAGGCTTAATGAGCATGTCCGCATGCTTGTGTTTGTGTGAATGTTGCCGATCGAAGAGCTGTTGGTTTTTGAAACATTTTAAAGGTTTAAAGCATGTGGTAGTATATCCATTTCACAGAGATAACAAAACCATAGAGATGCCCAGAGATGAACAGAGTGCTGACATGAGGCTGTCAATAGATGGCGCTGGCTGTAATAGGAGGTTCGATGCGTTTGTGCGATATGAGTTTACTCGAATCTCGCACAAAAATCTGTACTAACTCCTCAGGCTGCGCGACGCGCGTGTAAACCCACCAGTAGCTTGTATCACCAACCACCAGTAACCAGTAGGCGCTGGCTGAAGGTGTATGGAGAAATCCGTTCCGTTTATTCGAAGCGAGTCGACTGGAATGTTGTACTAACTCTACTATGTGCCTACATAGTATCTTGTTTTAGGCCCCGAATCCCTATTTACAGGGGGGTTAAAAAAAATAAAGGATACCAGCGCCAACTTGTGCCAACAACGTTAGAAATTGTGTTTGTACAAGTAGGCACAATTCGATTTATTCGATAAATAATTGTAGTTATATTTCGCATTCATTTGTTTTCCATAACACAAACATTTACTTAAGTTGACTGTGTTAATAAAACAGCATTTCTTCATAAAGTCGATGGGGTTAATGCATCAGGGTGTCACGCACGACTATTTCATTTCATATAGTGCTCCAAATGAATCGATGGCGGGTGGCCTTTTCAATTAGTGAAAACATCCAATTGTCACTGTGTTCATTATAGTGTAATTGCCGGTTTGTTATCCATCCATCTTGACCGTTGTAATGGCTGCCATCAGGGAAATGACTCGCTTTATCGATTGTCCTTCGATCCTATGTAGCTCTACTTAAGAACAAATGAACTTTGACTCTGCGTACAGTACGCGCGGCGAGAGTTTGGCTTTGACCTTCGGGTGGAGGGGATTACTGCGCATGGGTACTGTCACGCACACAATACTTTTCCTTTTTTATGTACCAGGTTGGATATTTGAGTGGGTCAAAATTCATGTACAGTGGTAATAATGCTAGAAAATAATACGAAATAGATAAACTTTCCAGGTGTTTTTTTTCCAGGTGTTCTGAAAGTAATTAGCAAATCGGAACTCTTGGCTTGATTTGCAATATTTTTTACAGTTCCAATTGAAGTCTTAGTGGCCTCCGATGTCCGTTTTTGAATTTTAGCTAATTTACTGACTACACAATTTAATTTAGAAACAGTTTCCGTTTTCATTACCTGCATAGTCTGTATAGTTTGGTTATTCTCCGACTGACTGAGTAAAGAAGCAACTTCCTCAATCTGACTTCGAATTTGCTCCAATGAATCGACACATTCGTCAGCTTCTTTCTTTAAAAAGCAATTCACGTCATATATCATTTTCCGTGCTTGCCTTTTAAAACAATGTTTTTTTTACGCATTTTCAAATCACTTTTTAATATTTAACAAAAAAAACTTAACTGACAAACTTAAACAAACAAACTCAACAAATAATAACAATCGACAACAATAAACAATTAACGAAAATAGCAATTCACTTGTGAACGTGATTGTACAACAGGAGTGCGCGGTACGTCGTATCGATGCGAGAGGCAGGGAACGACTGGAGCGCCAATCAGAGCACCGCGTGCGCCTACACACCCGCCCCACACCCCGCTAATTGCCCGTTAATACCCAATTTCTGATTTCTGCGCAATAACGGTCAAAGCCAAACTTTCGCCGCGCGTACTGTACAATTATACCTACACCAAATTTCAAAAATTAATTGGTTTTTGGTTGATAGAGTGCCCCCAGTTGCAATAACTTCAGCTTCACGCACTGTTACGCTGTTTCGGCAAATTTTTAAAAGGCCCATTTATACGATGCTATTCCCTTGTAAACGTGATCATTTTATCCCTTCAAGAAAAGTTTGCAACTTTATACACGCGATTTTTACAGGTTGTGTTGATTAGACGATGCAAGTTATTTATTACTTGAATTTCAACAGGCAGGAAAATGTTCCTGATGTAAATCAGTCTATGTAGACGTATTAGCAAAATTAAATTAAGCGAACAGAAAGACCGCGAATTTAAAACCCCCTAAATCAGCTCTTCTTCTATTTTTCCGCAAATGTGGTTGTTTTTATTTTCGTCATCAACGCAACATGGTTTTGATTAGTTTGGTCGGATGTGACTGAGACTAATGATAAAATTGTTTTTCCATTGAACAGTTCTTTTGTATAAAAACACTTTATTTCTTTCTATTTCTCAAATCAATGGCAGGCAGTCCAAGAATTCGGTTTTCTGCATGTATTTATCAGCGAAATGCACTTTATTGTACAAAAACTAGAGATGTACATTGTACGGCGTAGGGTAGATTGATAAATGCGCGGAAGCACTCGCCGGCTAATGAATGGGGTGTGGCACGCACTGCATGCTTTGTGCTGCAGGCTCTGTATATCGCACAGTTTCACGGATATTTGCCATTTTCTCATTGAATAAATGTACTATGAGCCCCTTTGCTGTACCTTTAAAGAAGTTCACCCTATGACCTATTTTATTATTCTAAGGTTCACAATTTTCTTGACTATTTTTAAAAAGTATTCAAACCTTACCCAATATTTCAGATTTAGGTGTGTTATTCTCTTAAACTATAAATTATAGTAGTAATTAACTGACCCGGCAAACGTTGTTTTGCCACTAGGGATATAAAAATAGCTTACGACCTACTATTAGACCTACCGAACATGCACAGAAAATTTCATAACAATATGTCGAGCCGTTTCGGAGGAGTTTCATAACAATAATTAGCACGAGAATTTCATATATTAGATTTCCTCTAAGTCAAAATAGTAAAGATATAATTTATTTGCTTATTAATATTCCTATTTACGAAACGTAGACTCTTTAGTTAGTTTACACTGCTAATGAAAAGGTCATTATGAATTTAATAGCTGGAGGTGAAGTAAATATGGCATAATATCTGGCTAATAAATTATGTGTAGGCGTAAAACTAGGCGTTCACCGCATCGCTTCAGAGATGTAATTATTAATTTCCGCCTGCACCTGGAATCATTCCAATTACAGGATGATGTTCCGAATTTGAGATCGCAATTATGAAGCACTCTTTAAATTGCGGGAAAACAGATCGGTCGAAATCCTTTCCCAGAAAACTCTAGCAAACCGTTTCACAGTATTTGATATTGGAGAAGTAGATCTATTCTTTCTATTATAAGTTCTCTGGCCAATTTTTGTTACCAAATACCTCCGGAAAGGCTCGACCGATTGTTATGAAATGTTCTGTGTATGTTCGGTATAAGCTATTTTTGAAAATCCTTATCACGACATTTTCATCGAAAAAAACATAATTCCTCTTTAAGATCCTATTCATTCTCCATTGCCAAAAGGGGAAACTCCCTGAAGTTGGAAGCCCAGCCCAATGCATATTCAGTACTCATCCCACTAAAACACTGACTGTGCAGTGTGCACATGCTACAATAATTATAGTAGGAAACAAGATTTGGCGTCATTCCGACGTTTAGGATATCATAATGCTTATCGCGACCGCTGTGAAATTTCAAACGCTGTATGCTAGCTGCTTTAGCTCGTTTTAGTTTTGTGATACTACAAATATCTCATTATATTATGCTTCATCATTCACTTTAATTTTAAGCGCATATTGTTCTGCTTTCTTAAAATCCTATACGCGATTTAGGCCCTTTGTTGTTTTTCGCTTTTTTGTTTTGGGTATTGTTGTGTACAATATAATCATGTTTTTTTTGTATGCAACAAGATATGTGTGTTATATCTATCTTTATAACCTTTATACTGTTGAACATAACTAGTGTAATATAGTTTTCTATAGTGAATCACATTGACTGGATTTTGTTTTTTTGCTATCAAGGACTAAGAAGCTTTGAGTGTCATTAATAACAGCTTGTTTTTTTTTTTGCAGACGCCTCCTTGCTTCATCCCTTCCTTCCAAGATCCCCCACCTTCGCATCACCACCAAGATCCGCATCCTCGTCGAACGAAGAGCTGTAAAAAATATAAGAAATACCGGGAAAACCGAATTATTAGAAAGATGTTGATTATTGATGATATTACATATTATGTTAAAATTTATATTTTTGTTAGTGTTTCACACACGAGGAATAATTATAAATTATAAGTGTATCAAAATTATCATGTCTGTGGTAGTTCCCCCATAACTCAATTGGTAGCTCAAGCGCCCAGCCGCGATAGCTGGGATACGGGTTTAAGTCCCGTTGGCAGCGATAATTAAGATACACTTATATCCTATACCTTTAAACGAGCAATTCTTGTATATATGTATACTAGCTGATGCCCGCGACTTCGTCCACGTGGGATAAAAACTATTCTATCTTTTAAGTTGGACCAAATGACAGATATTCACGAAGTTTGAACTAAATCGGTTCAGTAGTTTAGGAGTCCATTGAGGACAAACATTGTGACACGAGATTTATATATATTAAGATATGTATATCTATATAATCCGAATCTCAGAATCGGCTGGAACGATTTTCATGAAATTTAGTATACATGGGGTTTTGGGGGCGATAAATCGATCTAGCTAGGATTCATTTTTAGAAAATGTCGAATTTACCAAAAAATATGACCCCTGCTGCCATCTATTGGTGGGTAGATAAATTACCGAGCAAAGCTCGGTCACCCAGATATTAATTTATTATATATGCTGTTTCCATAAATTAATTAACTCTTAACCTGGGACCTGTCCATTTTCTCCATTTTTAACTCATTTCCTTAGATAACGATGCGATGATTACGCTCTAGGTACTCATTAAGACGTTTCAGTTTGAGTAATAGGAAATGGATACTTTAGTAGGGTCAGGGCGGCTTACCTCAAATTGCTCCTTTATATAATTTGAATGCTGAATTATCGGAATTAATATCTGGTTTGCGGTTGATTTGACGAGCCGAATATGGAAGATCTGTTGGACTTTTTGAAGGTTGTATTTTCTTGACATTAATGACTTATAGTACCTACATATAGTATTTCGATTGTTTTTAATAATTACAAGCTGCATTAGGGAATAAAGCACAGAACACGAAGATTAGCAGGTAACCACCGATAAGAAACCTGAGGGTATCCGACAAAACCTTTTTCGTACAAGCAAACAGTAGCACCATCTGTCAAAATTGTTGACCGAAGTACATCGTGGCCTTACGCTGGTGACAAAACAAGCATTTTGGCACCGGTTAACTGGCAATACTCTTGCCGTGCCGTGCGCCCAGTCCAGGGTATATAATATTATGTCTATTCAGGTAACCTAATTTGCTGATAATGCAAAAGACGAAATCTAAAAAAAATCAAGTACCTAAACATATGCTCGTTTTCACCAACACTTTAAGAAACGCCTAAGCCGACAGGTGACAGTTTTCACTTACAGCAACTGTCACCTAAGGGCTTAGGTGTCTCTTAAAATGTTGGTGAAAACGAGTAATATTTTAGAACAACCAAATATTTACATAATTATGTTCCGGGAGATCAGCAGTTATCTAGTAAGTTTTATGGAAATGAAATGCACAGACATATTCAGAGCGTTCGTCAAGTTTAGTAGTTTGCTAAAAAAGCTGGTGTAATCATGTACATAAGTACAAAGTAACCTTTGTACATTTTATCTCGTGCAAGCTACGCCTCTCATCTCGTTTATATTGCTTGGACGCATTTAGGTACAAAGTTTGCGAGACGAAAACCCTGCAGGCATGTAAACTCGGTTTTCATGCACGTTTTACTTATCATTATTAGGTATGTTTTAGATCCACCCAGGTATCGTATAGCACAAGTTTTAGTTTATCTTGCTTTACTACGTTATTACCTACGTGCAGTGTAACGCAAGGTAAGCTTTTTGTTTCTGTTTCAGAGAGCTGATAGCTATTTTAAGTTGAAGTAAGAACAAAAATTGTTAGTTTTAAAGTAAAAAAAAAATACAAGCCGAGAGCTATTTCGTATTTTTTATATAACCCTGTATACTTTTTTCTTACAAAATCTAGGGGTTGGTGCGTTTCTTCACTTCCATCTCCATCCTTCCCAGAAATGAAAGAAAAAAGAGAGTTCAAGAACTATCTGTGGCCATTAAGTTGCCCCTCACTGTCTGTACACGTATCATCATAGATCATAATTTATTCACCGAATTAGTTCCATTCATTTAATCCCAGCCCGAAGCATCTGCACCGTAATGGAGTTGATTTAATTACCAAGTGGGGTTACACCACTTAATTTCCGTTTTCAAATCTCCAGATCTCTCATTCTGGTTGATCGTATATTAATTAAGTCGCTTAATCGCCGGGACAAATTATTTCTAAATCTAATTATAATGTAGCCACATTATTGTGATGTAATTTATGTTGAGTCAAAAAAGTTTAGAAGGTCTAGATCTAAAGTTTTAACTGGTATGAAGTGGTATAAATATAAAAATACAGATGCTCATTATTCCTTCATTTAAGTCAGTCAGTTTTTTTTAATCATAGCAAAAGAAGCTTTGTATTTCTTGATCGAGAATATTTAATATTGGTGCTTATTCTGTATTAGCACGTCTTACAGTATTATCTCTCTGAAAATGCTCTCTGTGAAAAGGGACAGTAATAGTTTTGTCTCTAATTACTCAACCAAATTTATCTGTAATCGCTAAGCGCCATTATCACAAGCCCAGCGACTTTTTTCAAACTCAAGAAACGTTTCACCTAAACCAATATTGATATCAAAAGCACATTTATTACAACACCCCGCTTTGTAAATATTTACCTACATTAATTCCAAGCATTTTGACCCGTCAATACATCATAGTGCTGTAATTCCGTAGTAAATTTTAATATCTATTGGATTTGGCAAACATTATCTAAGTGTCTGCCACCAACCAGATACGGTACAGGGGGGTCAATTCTCATTTAATATTTCGCGCCCACCCCCGTAATGGAGTATCGTTGTGAATCCAACGCCCGTTGCGATGCGGATCTATGGGATCTATCTATATTTGATACACGCAAATTGCACGGAACGATGAGCATATGTGACCCTTGTCAAACTGCAAAAAAGCCGCCATGTACGCAAAGCGTAATGGGTCGGTTAGAAGTTTTTATATCTGCCACTTTTTGGTCGTTGCGTGGCACCCAAAATAGTGTGCGCGGAATACTGAAATGTTTTATTAAAAGCTAAGACATATTATATTAGTATTCTCATTAAACAAATTAAAGCTTGAAGATTTTTACATAGACGAGCGTATGTTTCATCAGTTGTGCTCTTGCAATAGGGATACATAATATAAACTTACTTCTCTGATCTGGTGCTCACTGAAATTTTTTTATCTTTGACATTTATGTTAAACAATAAGTTCCCGCAGGAGGTGACTGGAGCTGGTTTATCAAAGTACATTAGTAATGCGATAGGGCTCCGACCGCTCATCGCGCTCTTATTTAGGACTTATCGAGCCGCCATTTTTTTTTTATATTCTTCTCATAAAAAACAAATATCTGGGTGACCGAGCTTTGCTCGGTAGTATATCTATCGGCCAATAGATGGCAGCAGTAGTCACTTTTTTTTTTGGTAAATTTGATATTATCCAAAAATGAATCCTAGCTAGATCGATTTATCGCCCCCAAAACCCCCTGTATACTAAATTTCATGAAAATTGTTGTAGCCGTTTTCGAGATTCGGATTATATAGAAATATATATATATATATACAAGAATTGCTCGTTTAAAGGTATAGGATAAAGCATGCTGTAAAGTGTAAAGAGTGCCCGTAAAGAATGCACCGCGCCGCGCCACCCGCAGGCTTTATTCAGTGCGTTCTCTTAGCTGCATTTACTTTAAATACAACATTTTAATGGTGGCCGAAAAAGCCTTTTTAGGGTTCCGTGCCAAAATGGTATAAATGGAACCCTGATGGTTCGGTTTCATCCATCCGTTCGTCCGTTTGTGTGTCTGTTACAGTCAATTATTTCAGTAACTATGTATTACAGCCATTCCATATTATGTCTATGTTGAACATGTTGAACACGAATTTGTAATAGTATAACATAATGGAGGACATGGAATTTGGAGTAGTCGAACGTGATTGCGCAAGAAAATTGAAAAATTAGAAGTTTTTATACAAGGTGTGGGTTGATCCGTATAGTGTGCTCGCAGCTAACTTTTTTACTTGAAATTTAGCAATCCTAACTGTGACATCAACAAATCTCATATCATTTTTATTATTCCCAGTCCATTGATATTGAACCAGCTGTTTTTAGGAATGTCACTAAAAATTTATTGTACATTTTTGAACTCCCCCTAGTTCCTTCAGGACATGAGCTACACTGCCTGCGATATTTTTTAATGCATCCATATATCGTTCCCTTCTTTAGGCTATCGGCTAAGTAGGGCAAATAAACTACACGTTATATTCATGATGAAATGTCAAAGTGAGATTATCTACTAAACCTACCGAATGGGGTATCATAATATTATGAAAGGGCCTTAGCTACTACTACCAGCATACATGATACATACATCCACTAACTATTTCATACAAAATTACATAGCTACTGCTTAGCATAGCTTTTGGATATAAACAATTACAGGCCAAACAAGGTTAGTTTTGCGGTTGAATTAGAAAAGTGATTCGTATGGGTTCGTTCCGTATACGCGGAACCCATGGTGCGCGAGTTCGACTCGCACTTGACCGGGTTTTGTAGTAACTGCGCTTTGAAATTTTAATTGTTTTAACAGATTTTATGGGAATTTTAATCTTTTATAATTTTAATCTTTCTATTTTCTCGGAATACCTACCTGGGGGTTTATGAAATGAAACGTATTGTTTTTTAGTCTATGACCTATTAAAACCATTTAGATTATTTACTAGTAAGCTCAGTGTTTAGTGTTAACTAATCGTGTACAGTAGATTAAACTAAGAGGAGGAAACAGTTGTGAGAGAAGTGTTAGACTAAATAAATAGCACATTTTTCCCCCACATGTTTGCCAGTGAAAAATGAAAAAATCAGTTGTTTAACGCGTTCTCGAGACTGCAAAATTGTTTAAATATTGTACACTTATTTTTCGTGGTCCACTGGCGAATTTCATCTTAATTTTCATGCATCACAGACTAGGGCATTGTCGGATAAGCATTGTTGTTAATTGCGTTTACCTAGTTAGGTACTTTCCACAACTATTCATCAATTACCTATTGATTTTATTGTATAAGATTATTATTATGTATTTTAATATTTATATTAAAAACACAAAATATTAAAATCGTTTATTCATAAAATATTCGGTTTTTAGTTATATTATTTTAATTTTTTTTTATTTGATGATTTTACACAGGTCCAATTTAAACTACCATAATATTTCAATTTCACCTAAGAAATTTTGGATTTGTAAGTTTATTGGGTAGCCTTTAAAAATTCTAGAAACCAGTTTGTCAAAGCATGACCACAGTGGGTCTGATTGCGTAAGAAGAACGTATTCGTCGTTATCGTAATCGCTAGCGAATTTTTTTACACAATCTAGAGGTCTAGGTCATATGTGTTTTGCGATACCAGTTTTAAATCCAAAAGAACAAAACTACCGGAGATGGTCTCCAGTTAAAAAACGGAGTAAAATCAGAGGCGTTAACACGCCGCTCTGACGGGATTGCAGTAAAATTGTTTAGCTGTTTCGCAGCGCGTTTAAGCGTTTTTACTCGGTTTGCTAATGGAAGCGGACTTTACTTAATGCCGTGCCGCTGTTGTTTAGTATTAATTGCGCCTTTTGTCGCTTTCAAGTGTTCCGTCGGCGTCGGGCGGCGCTGGGGGACGCTATTGTGGTTATGGTGCGAGTGGGACATTGAGCCCCTTTATAGCTTGTAGGCGACGGTATCTACAAATTGCGGTTATAACGGTTCTTGGGACAAAAGTGTGTTAAGTGCCTTTTCAGGGAGAGAATATCGGGATAATTTTGTGTTGTCCTTGGTTATTCTTAATTAGTCTGTTAAAAGGCTTTATTTCTAATTAGCTATTGCACGTATTTAAAAATCCCGCGGGAACTTTTTGTCTGGTGGGAATTAAAAAAATAAGCATAACTTGTATGTATATATTATGTATCTTCAACGCACTACGTTCGCTTTAGGAAGAGCTAATTTATTCGGATATATGATTCACGTTACTGAATGAATCCTTCAAAAAATGTGGTCGTAGGCGTATCGTATTTTCCGTCACACGTCATATAAACTTCACATAACCTTGGCTACGTTATTGATATTGACAAGTTCTGGGGGCTTATTCTGTATCGTTAGCAACTCGCAATGGGTTATTAACTAAGAAAAATGAGGCAAAAATCCTATTTTTGTATAACTTAGCAACTAGCATGGTATGTTAACACGATGCCAAACCAACCTTGGTTGGTAACTTTGCAAAAGTAATACAAAAATACGAGTAGGATTTTTGCCTCCGTTTTTGTAGATGCTAACCCGGTGCGAGTTGCTAACTAACGATACAGAATACGCCCCCTGATCAAAATGTGTATAGGCATTAGGCAATGTATAGGTCACATACGTAAACATATACTTATCGTCACCATCTTTGCAGCCGGACCGCGGTTTCCTTTTTCACTTTTCTTCTCACCTGTTATACCTAATAGATGAAAACAACTTTAAGGACCTAAACCTAAAATCAGGATAAAGTAACTTGATGCGAAATACGCATTATCTGTTCCAATTGTTGTAGTTCGTTTGAGGGACATTTTTGAATATTGACATAGGAGTTTTAGGACCTAAATACTAAATCTTAAAACGATAGGTAACTAACTATACATACTAAGCGAAAACGTAGTGTAACTTTTGAGAAGTACGGCCTATAAAAACAAATGGTTGAAAGAGGATGTCGCAATAATATACATTAACCATACTCCGTACTCCCAGGTTATTTATTAAGTTGTACCGGTAATAGACAACACGGTGGCGTAATGGCGTGCGAGGAAAAACAAAATGGCCGCGGACGTGGACACCTGTCGCCCCGCACGTATGTTTCCTAACAGGAAAGAAAAAAAGCGAGGCTTTAAGTGTATTTGTCAATTGTTGTGGAAGGTGGATTTACCTAGTCGTATAATTTATCCTTGTTGTTCCGCTTACTTTTCACGTGGTTAAAAGTTGACTATCATCTATGATCCATCTATGATCTAAGAATATATATGTTCGTTGCTTATCGAAAAAGTGGCTTTCTCTGTCCACTGCCGAAGAGCTACGTACCTACGGATTTCTGCCATCGGCTTTCTTGCCATTAATTTTGTTTCTATGCCTCTTTTATTTAATTCACAATTTTTTATGAATTTATCACGAATTTATAATTTAAAGTGTACTTATTTATTTGAAATCCAAAGAACCAAATGATTTATTTCGTATAGGTCTAACTTATAGGCTTTTATCGGTCAGTAAAATATGATTAAACTTTTGATAACTATTTCACAACTTTTATATAGTGGGTTTATGAAGACATTTAAATTAGGTATATAGAGCACTCCTGAATTTGGACACAAGAGAATTACTCAAATTGAACTGATTTAAGTAATGTAGACAAGGAAAGGCATCATCAACCCACACGAATTACAAGAAAAACAAGCAACTCAAAAGTGAAAAGGGTACTCGGTTAAAAAGCAAATCCGAAATTGGCCCGGCTTCATTCATTTGAAAGCTTATTATAATAATACTAGTCGGAGATAGTCCGAAACGCACTCCTCCACTTAACAAAAGATATGGTCGAGTTAATTAAAGTTTCTTAAGTCTGTAAATGAAAATTTGTAAAGGGTTTTAGCAGTTATTCGAAGACGTAATTATATTTAAACTTGAAGGTAACAAGGAGAAGACTGTTTGTTCGAATCGTTCCTTAGTCATAACTTGGCATGACAAAAGTAGACTAACTTATTTTTTTTGTATTGTGGGAGTGTTTCAGTGACACCAAACTTGTACAAACTTTGTTCTGGGGGCCTACCACCGTTACATATAGCAATATTATTGTAATATTGTTTTGATAATTTCATACAATGTCTGCGGTTTGGAATAAAACAATATTACAATAATATTACTTTAGGTCACGGTGGTAGGCCCCCAGAACAAAGTTTGTACAAGTTGGTGTCTCTGAAACACTCCCACAATACAAAAAAATAAGTTAGTCTACTTTTGTCATGCCAAGTTATGACTATATTCACAGCTAGAGGGATTGGGTGCTTTGCTCGTTAAAATAGATTTTACCCCCTTCGGGTTGATTTCCATAACTTTTTCAGGGGATGGCAACGTCCTAATATCTATATCACAAATCAAATTCGTCTGGTTGTTTGAGCTTTGAGGTTTCGTTGATAGATATTATGATGTCAGTCAGTTTGTTATTTACAATTAATAAGCTGCGATTTTATTATTGATCTATCTAACTATGCATTTTTACGTTTTGCCTCATGAAAAGAAAAAACTAACGGCTTTCACTGCGTACGTACCTACGTACCTAACAGCCGTTTTCACTAAACCTAGGAAAGCCTAAATCGAATGCTTAAGCAATCTTTGGCTTAAGCCGATATGTGACAGTTTTCACCTACAACAACTGACAACAACTGCCACCTTAGGGCTTAGGTGACTCTTTAGCGAGCATTAGTGAAGTAAGAGTTTATAATATAACTAGCTGATGCCCGCGACTTCGTCCACGTGGGATAAAAACTATTCTATCTTTTAAGTTGGACCAAATGACAGATATTCACGAAGTTTGAACCAAATCGGTTATGTAGTTTAGGAGTCCATTGAGGACAAACATTGTGACACGAGATTTATATATATTAAGATAAGATATGGCAGTTGTGAAATTTCTCTGAAGTCAATTACGTCCATGGTGATAATTCGATTTTTAGTTATGAAAGGAAAATCTAATCTAGTAATGAAAATGCAAATATTTTTGTAATAGACCTAGATTTTAACGTGAAGAACTCACATTCACAAATTACAAATAGCTCAAAACAAACTGATAAAAGCTTTATATAAGTATAACTATTTAACTCCTACAAATGTTCTCTATAAAGATACTAAAATTCTTAGCATTAGTCAGCTATACGCGCTAAAAACCTGTATCCACATTAGAAAAATCACAACAAATGACAGTCTTTCACAGTTACAATTTCAGAAAAAAACTTACACTAAATATTTAAGAAGGCGACATAAACTAGTGCTTCCCAGGATTAGAACCAATTATGGAAAAGGAACAATCTTGTTTGAGGGAGTGCTGTTGTATAACAAATTACCGGACAGAATTAAAAATATTGAAAAATTTCCGATTTTTAAAAAACAACTTACCCAATACATTAGAGAATCCGCTCCGCTTGTGGTACTGTAACCTCATTACTATGTAAGTAGTTGTACTGTATTCGAACCGCGATGTATAAAATTAATTGACTACCCGCTAATTTCGGCATTCAAAAAAATCAACAATGTAACTACAATCTTTTTACTAAAATAATATAGTATTCGTACCTTTTCTTCTGTTACGTGCTGTTACTAACTATGTTTTAAACCATGCTTAACTACATATCATTAATTGTGTGACACTAACCCAACATAACCATGTACCTTTAGTACCTACTATAAGCTAACTTTAGTTTCTCAATAATATTAAGTGAACTATTGTGTTCTTTTTTGAGAAATAAATATCTTTAAACCGAAGTAACTGTATATTGCTGTGTAGGAACATGAAAACTACAAATAGGTGCCTACGAAGAACGGCTCACCCGCAATCACAGTGGTTGCGTCGTGATTTGTGTTCTGGTGCAGTGTTTGTAGGAGCTAACAATGAGGATGGATCTGTACCTACAGTTGTTTTGCTTTTGGTCTAAACCGCCGTGTAACTTGAAACTTACAGTTTCCATTTAAGAGGAGCGTCTAGCTGTAAGCTTTCATACAAAAACCGATAACGGTTTACCCGTATAAATGTAGTCCGATATTCATAATAATTAAAAATATTGCAGCTACTAGGCTCGTAAGTTTTACTTTTTTAGAAATATGGTTTATGTTAAAAGCTATTAAAGTCTAAATATCCATATTTTTGACCTGAAAACTTGCAGGTGTACTGAATGTAATGAGACCAAATTTGTCAAATTTGGTAAACGTTTACAGGGCAGGGGTCACCCATACGTTATCTCCAAAGGCTTATTTCAAGAATTAAATGTAGGCCTAGCTACGAGTATGGACTTGCGACTCTCTCTCACAGACACTCTCTTTATACGGGCATATAGTCCATTGAAGAGTTACAATTTAAGCACCGAATATTGACCCCCCAAACATGTCCCAAAAATAAAATTGCGTCCTATATACCTAACAAATGCAAAGCTCACGTAACATTTCAATGGACTAATAAGTAGATATCATTTTTGAAAACAAGTATTCGCGTCGCGCTAAGTCACTAGCCTTCAAAAAAGGCATCATAATATTCGGAAATAGTTTACAGAAATTAGCGTAGGTCAGCTTAAGTTCTCAGACTACATTTAAAATAAAGGCAGACGTAGCGCGCCGAACAACCAAGCGAAGCCAAGTTCGGTGCTACTAAATGCGTGGGTAATACGTTTTCGCGCTCAGTACGCCACCGGGTGTCAATCGTGTTACACGTCTTCGTGAATGTACTTCGCTGTGCAGATTTTGTACTCATAATGTCGTATTGTGTCTTCAAGGACTGCACAAACAACTCACAAACACAAAAAAGTCACGATGGAATATCTTTTCACAGGAATTTTGTTATTTTGCATATTTTTTAACGAAAATATCTTTTAAACACGACTTGGAACACAAAACCTAAACAATATTTCGTCACACTTAACCAGTGTTGCGAGTATTTGTTTTATTTATTTTCCCCAATTTTGGGGTAATTTATAATGAGTTTGTAGGGTTCCATACCAAAATGGTAAAAATGGAACCCTTATGGTGATACTTTCTCCGTCCGTCCGTCCGTCCGTCCGTCCGTCCGTCCATCTGTCACACTCGATTATTTCAGTAACTATTAAAGCTATCGACCTGAAATTTGGAATAGTTGTAGGTAATTGCGTTGCGCCGACATTGAAATCATAAAAAATTGAAAATCTATTTTTTTTCTTTTTAAAAGGGAAACCGGGTCGTCGAAATTTCAAAATGAGACAACAATATTGAGTGGGGTATCAAATGAAAGGGCGTTACTTGTGTATTCTAAAACTATTTTTTTTTTTTTTTATGCCTGATAGTTTTTGAGTTATTGGGCAAACTGTCGAAAAAAATACCGTTCCCCCCCTTATCTCCGAAGTTTACCAATCGAAATATCTGAAATAATTATGATCAATAGAAATAAACGTATAACCATACCTAATTTCGTCGGAATCTTTTCAGTAGGTAGTTTTGCAGAGAGGTCTGATAAGAATTTTGCTTCAAAAATCACCATGCCAGTAAAAGGTGATTTTTTATGAATTAGTGCGTCTTAATTATACTTCAATTTTGATAGGGAGCCCTAATTTAAAAAAGAGCCATAGAAAAAGTAATAGATTTTGTTTATGGGTATTTACTATTTTAATATCTGATACTAGCAACATTACACGCACAAACAAACGTCGTGTTGCTACGGTGTAAGGGGCGGGTGTCACGCACACATGGGCAAAACTCGCAGTCACTCGATTGTTCGGCGTGCGGTGTCTGTAAAGTCTGTGCTTAAGTTATCTAACGAAGTTATTTTATATTTTGTTATTATTACATTATTGTCATATTTTACTTATTATAGTATGTTAAAATCACGGTAAAAATTGATAGATAGCAGTAACTCTACCAACACTCGAGTCTCGGAAATGAATGCACTTAACGAGTGCATGGCAAGGGGTACAATAATTACTAGTTGTATAATTTGTCCCTTTCATGAATGGGTTGACTATGATTTGTTATTGCACATGACTCGAATTTATAATTACGTCTATATAATTGTTTTCAATTGAAATATATTATGCATATTTCTGTACGTTTATATATTTTATTATTTTACATGTTGACCGGACCTTTACATAATATGCTAGATGTAAGGTGTGGCATCGGGTGAGAAGGTTGAGGTTTCTTAAAGCTTGAGCATTTATCTTAAGTTTATTTAGTTTTTTGCTAATAGTAAGCTAATTATGCATCGTAGGCTTATGGCAATGAGTTTTGTGGGCACAATATTTATGCATCTACATGTTTTTAATAAAAACTCTGCTCAACAATACTCATTAACTTCATAATATTGTTTCCGATGTCTCGAAATCTGGGAAACTGGAAAAATTTTCCTTTGGGAACCAGTATGAGATTAGTGGAAATTTTCGAGCAAAGATTCTATTAAAACATGCCCGCAAAATTATTGCCACAAACCTACAATGTGTAGTTAGTCTAATATTTGCGAAAAACTAAATGAGATTCGCGGGCTGGTAGGGCCGAAACACCTCAACTTTTATATGAGTACCTACAACGTGATTTAAAATTACGCGGCACGCTCGAATTTAACTCGCCGGTGTGAAGGCACAGATTTTATGTGAAGGTATGTACTTAAATAACATAAAGAATCAGTTCATCAGTTCAGCGCTGAACGGTGCACGATCTGTTGCAATAATGTACTATTAAATAGTGTTCTTTTCTTTGTTGATAGACTAAAGAAATGCTTTCTCTGATAATATATAATTTCTGGGTGACCGAGCTTCGCTCGGTGACCGATAGATGGCAGCAGGGTCATATTTTTATTCTTTTTGGTAAATTCGACATTTTCTAAAAATAAATCCTAGCTAGATCGATTTATCGGCCCCAAAACCTCTTGTATACTAAATTTCATGAAAATCGTTCGAGCTGTTTCCGAGATCCAGATTATATAGAAATATATATACAAGAATTGCTCGTTTAAAGGTATAAGATAAGATAAGATAAGATAAGATTAAAGGTATAAGATAAGATAAGATTTATAAGGATTGCAATGAGATACCCTGAGACGAAACAAAGTCTAGCTTTGTTCGGTGTTGTAGCGCCCCCTTCAATAACACCTGTGTAAAGTACCTGGCACTCAAATATATAATCAATTAATAATATGTATGGTAGAATAGCCGTTAGTTAGCCGCCTTAAGTTTTCACCGCTCAGTAATTAAGTTGTTCCGAAATAATTTCATAATGTTTTCAATCGATAATTTTATAATTTACTGTAGAAACAAAAGACTCAGCCATCAAAATTGCTTAAATAATATTCTTTTAATTTAACTTCATGTTTTGATATGTATTTTATCTACGCTCATTGCTTAAAGTTCGAATTATGAAATCAAAATGTGTCACATATTGACCTACTTTATTCACAGACTTCTATAATTATTAAAAAGTTATTCATTATAACATCGCTGTACTATGGAAATATTTCTAGAAAGTTGAATAATTTCTATTACGATACTCGGCTCTGGGTTCCTGTATTTTTATTTGTCGTCATCACAGACCAGGGAATAACTTTCTTTTCTCTGTGGTTGTCATAGCCAAAAGAGAGTGTAGAGCCCACAGACCAGCGAAAGAGTTTTTATAAGAGCCAATCCTCAATTTTGTTTTTTTTTATATATGGAGTCCACAGACAACATTTAGTTGGTAGTCATGGGATGGGCCACGATCGACCATAGACAACAATTAATTCACGGAAACAATAATTTTTCCCTGCCTTATATGACTGATTAAAAAGTGTGTTCATACAGAATATTGAAAAGAATTATGTATAATTTTTGATTATTTAATTATCCACTAAAAACATACTTTATCTGACTTGTATAAATATTTTTCTACTCTTTTTTGTTTCATGACTTTTTTAACAGACTATACACAGTTTACAACTGAATTTTGGCGCCATATCTAACTTTTAAAATTTCAATGTGCTATTTTTGTTACTTAGTCAAAACTTAGCGCGGAAAAATGTCTAGCAGTGAAACCTACTAAAGAAAATTTAACTCCACCTGACATTTTAGTAATTGCAACAAAAATGACCCACAATCTTTTAACGACAAAGTGAAGGATTTACGACAAACGTTAGCAAGATTTTATGGTTTGGATTTATGATAATTTGAGCGTAGATAAAGTATTGTATGAAACTCTACATAATTAGGTATTAAAACACTCGTGTGATACTATTAAAAAACTCGCCTGCGGCTCGTTTTTTAAACTCACACTCATGTTTTAATACCCCCCATTATGCATCCGTTTCATAAACTACTATTTTTAGTCAATGTTGGAGATAGATTGTTCATGAATCGCAGAACCAAGTAGGTACGCGGTGGTTCGCTCGCCGTACGTATTGTGCGCGCGTTATGTGCAAGCGGTTAGCCGTCATCGCTCGCGTCTGTTCAGGATGTTCTTTTTTTTCGAAGTATCTTCTCATTGAAGAACTCCTCCTTTAACAGTGTATATTTAAACAGTTCCTATACGGGTAACGTTTTACAGTGTTTAAATGTAAGTGTTTTAATTAAAGATTTAATGAGCTGGACACAATAGTTTTTATAATTCTTAACTGTAACTTATGAATGATGTTGAGGAGGATATGAATCATAACAACTTCCCGAGAAAAGAAAAAAGATAATCCTATTTTGACGACGAGGATCGAAGCTATTCTATGGATATAGGTACGTTACATCGCATCGGTTTAAAATTACGGAGACTTGTTTACCCGCTATTGTTATATCTCTTTTTACCGCCATCATCTCTTCGGTAATTTTAAACTCTCCTGAGACGTTAAACGATGTCAATTACACTTTCTCAAACATTACTCCCCTAAAATGTGCGAATGTAAAAGTAACTTGGGACGATAACATTGTATTAAAACCGGTATACGAGTAGATGGTAAAGAACATCATACTCAGGAAGTGGGTACTACAAAGTAATAGCCGTCGAAAAGGCAATTAACATTGAAAGTTTGGGACATGAAAGGAAAACTTCCAATTAATTAATGCAATGCGGGCTCAAGTGTCGTTTGGCACGCAATGTTGTCAGCCGTTAAACGTCCGAAGATTGAACGATATGTCGTCCGATATTCTTTGTAATAGCTTTCGAGTATCGTTCATCTACGATTAAATGATATTGTGTTTATTTCACGAATCTAAAAGTATAGTCATTTTACGTAGATACAGAATATTGGTAGAATAAGGTGTGGTAAAAGGTTTGCGCTATTAAAACTTTTGATTTACTTTTTAGGGTTCCATACCAAAAAGGTAAAAACGGGACCCTATTAGGTACTGAGACTTCGCCGTCCGCCTGTCACCAGGCTATATCTTTTGAACGGTGATAGTGTTACACACTTGAAATTTTCATAGATGATGTATTTCCTCCTCTTAATTTGTCGGTGGTCCACAACTCTCAATACTACTATACCTACTTATATACCTAGTAGTAGTAGAATATTGAGAGTTACAGCTTTGGCTTCATCTCGCTACGTTATAAAGCTAATGGCACGGAACCCGTCGTGCGCGAGACGACTCGCACTAGGCCGATTTTTAAACTGAACTAATGATATGTTTTTCAGACAGGATTAAAGGTTTTCTTACAACTAATAAAATGTTCATCTACTATATAAAAATAAGTCGGGTTTTCCTTCCTGACGCTATAACTCCAGAACGCACGAACCGATTTCCACGGTTTTGCATTCGTTGGAAATTTGGAATGGTCTCGGGCTGCGTGAGGTTTATAGCAAAGAAAATTCAGGAAAAATTAAAAACAAAAAAATAAAAATTAAAAAATGAAAGAAGCCATCTGGTGGCGAAACGGAGTTCACCGGGTGTGCTAGTTATCAATGAATATTTATGCTCTTATAGTAAGTAAAGTTTAGATTTATTTTCAAGTTTTCAACATTTTTATGAAAATCGTTTAGTAGGTACAAAGTCGTTACAAGGATATTCATCATTCAGTCGGATGGTCTCCGTCGTATAATCCGACAATCCGACATAGCTGCGAACATAATTGCCCTCTGGACAGTTCTCCAATCGTACGTAATAGATGCAGAGTTTCATGATTGATTTGTTATCGTCAGATGGTTTGCGCCGATCGAGACTAACGGTTTTGCGAAATTTGATATTTCATTCGGTATTTCAGTGCATAATCCGATATTATTGTGCATGCATCTATGAAATTACTCATCATCAATGGGACGTTGGTTTGAATGAGTGATTTGTTTCTGATTAAATATTTAAATAATAATTGGTCAAGTGCGAGTCGGAATTGCGCACGAAGTGTACCGTACCCTTTTCTATTGTAACGTAGCGATATGATAATCCAAAAGCCCCAATCCAGCCCCACTACTACAATACATACATGCATTTGGTTTTTATAGCTGGCATCAGGGCTTCTCGATTTTTTGTCAAAAATTTTTTGGTCGATGATTTTTTTTCTTTTAGTATTTGTTGTAATAGCAGCAGCAGAAATACATCATTCGTGAAAATTTCAAGTGAGTAAGAACTGTCACGGTTCAAGAGATACGGCCTGGTGAGAGACCCGCGAAATCTCATTAATAAGGTCCCGTTTTTACCTTTTAGGTACGGAACCCTAAAATATAAAAAATAATAATTTAACAAATCGGATCTCATTAATGGACGTAAATACTCTTTCTCGTTTCTAATTTACAAAGAATTATTAATAAGAATATTACCTTCATTATCAAATATTTGTTTGTCATCACGCAGAAATATACTGTTTGAGGTAGGTACCTTATTAAATTTAAATTTCTTATGATTGAATCCTTGCAATATAGATCCCGGTCTTTATGACCGCCTTTGTAGAAACGCCATGATTTTTGTATAAGTACTTTTTATATTTTTATTGATTTTTCGGGCAAGTTCCTCAAATTCTGGCTACGTGTAGTTAGTAGTATATGAAAATCTCTTTGATTATTTCTAAGAAATAATTGCTCGATCTACGATAAGTCGTTTGGTGTAAGGCTTGGGGAAGCTTGGCAATTTCTGCACTTGTGTTTAGATGTTAGTGGCAATGTTCGATTGAACACAGCCTTCGTGATCATCAGCCACACAGCGATGCAGCTGCCAATATGTATGCGGTCTGGCCGACTTCGTGATCTTGTTGTTGTGTACACATCTGGACATTGTACGGCGGTTCTATAGCATTATTGATGGTCTATTTGAAACGACAATTAAATTAATCTTCTCAATTGCCAGTTTTTGTTACCAATCTCCTTTGAAACTGCTCGACTGTCGACCGACTGTTATGAAATTTTCTGTGTATATGTTTGGTAAGTCTGAGAGTAGGTCGTTATGCTAAGCTATTTTTATATTCCTATAATGGCAAAACAACGTTTGCCGAGTCATCTAGTAGTGTAATAAATGTGCGATCGATAAAATAATCGTGATACCTGAATTTAATCGGAAGGCTTGTGCGAGTGTTTCATAATCTCACCAGATGGAAAGTGATAATGAAGTCTAAGATTAATGAAGAAAATGCCTAATACACTCGTTTATATGATAACAATTCCGGATTCGTCCTCTTGGTAGCTAAGCTATATTTAATTAAATATGTATGCCAGGGTTCTTCGGTAATGTCTAAAATAATCCCAAAACCCATTTCGTCGAATCGATTAGGGTATAAGTTACGTAGTACAGTTCCTTTCCGTCCCTTGTTAGGTTTCTTTATAAATAAATAAACGGCAAAGTGCTTTTAGACAACAGATGCGTTGGCTAACGGCCGACGATTATTTCTTCCTAGCTCATCCATTAGAGCTTTCGCCTCATTCTTTGCCTCAAGATATATCCGCTGCAGTGTTTTCTTGTATAACACTCGTATTTTTGAAGAAGAGTTTTCCCGTTGCTAAAATAATTGCTGTTATTGATTGTTTTAAACGTTTAAAAAAAATATTCAGTCAATTCTCTAGTATTGCATTCCGTGCAAACGTTTATCTTAGCTTCTATGTAGAGCACAGACCACTCTTCTCTAAGTGTATCTGAGTTTGAGATCCGATTCCTAATGATGTTTTTGATATATTACATCAGCGGGGAGGAATTTATTTTCGTTTGATGAATTTGAATTAGAATCCTCAGAGCTCTAAAACATCTAGGTATCTCATTTAGGAACTTAGTAGGTATGTACCTACCTTCTTTAAATATCTAATTACTTAGTCTTTCTGAAATGAAAAAATCGTAGGCTGATTTGAAAATAAAAACACTTGAATGATGCCAGTAGGTAGGTAGTAGTAGGTACGTAGTGTCTTATTATTATTATATTTTTTTTAATTATTGATAGGTTCGCGCCTGACTACAATCATGTCTCAGAAATTAGGAAAGTCTAGGATGGAGCGCGCTTGTATAGAAAATGCCAGATTATACTTGGCTGGGAACATAGAAGCTGTAACTGTAAGGTTGTTCCACACCTTAGCGGTACTTAGCAAACTATCAACCACATAATGCAGAGCGGAGCGGAACTGTTTGAGTGACCAATTATATTTCCTCATTTCTCCCCTCAGTTTCGGAGAAGTCAAAATGACGAGATTTGTTACTCAAACACAGCTCCGCTTTGGTGGAATCCGGGCCTTAGGATGCCAGCGGCGTCTTGCGGTTCTGTGGTATAAAAACGTTCCTCTAAGCCGTTGTAAGAAATTTAGCGTTTTACTCGTATGTAATTTGAATGGAAGTGATTTTCTTTGTGAATTAAGTTTGGGTATTTACAGTATTAGCGCGTCTTTTAAATGGCTGAATCTCCAGGGACAAATACTGGCACTACTCCTGTGTAGCCAATATTTCACCCCTAACATTTGCGCGACACGTTTCACAGTAAAACGGGCTGTGTAGTCGCAGTTAGGGTCACCATATCTCAGGATTCCGTGTGATACCCGTACATTAGGTAATTTAGAGCTTTGTTCGGAGTTTAGGACCATACTTTGGCAATACGAATAATATTTTTTTAGACACGTAATTTTTGCCTCTTCTATCTATAGCATCGTGATGCTTAGTGCGAACTCTGGCATGTTTACCTACGAATAAACAGACAAATTATTTTATAACACTCGAGGAATAGCGTGGTTTCGTAAATTTTTTTAATAATCCGGCATTACTACGTAACTCGGAGTTGTTGGTGCTAGACCAAGTTGACGCAATTGGACTTTATTTTTTTAAGTTGTGCAATAAACATCTCACTATTAATTTTAAATCAATTCATATTATTCTTGTGAAAAAAAACAAAGTTGAAATTGCAATCAAAGTTGGCGGAAAACAGCCAGCGCTTCGCGTTGTATTGCAAGACTTCGAATCTAATAACAGACAACACCATTCATTTATCTTTCAAAGAAAATATAAGAATAACTACTTTCAGGAGTAGAAGTCTAAGATATCAGAGATTTTCCTGCACAAAAATAATTTTGATGTGGAATTTTTAATTACTGTTATGTTATGATCAACGTTTTATTAATTTTCCATCAGTGTGTAGTGTTGATTTTTAAGGCAAAATATGAAAATTTAAATTTGGAACTGACTTTTCTATATTTGAATATACATGAAATCGTTGTTATGTTTATGCCAATGCCTACGTAAAATACTAATTACTGAAGTGTAGAAAAACATCTTTTGACTACAATACTAATACGTCAGAACTGCTGTTAGCAGCTGTTGCTCTCTTTCCTAAACTACGGCATATGTAGAACAGATAAACCAAATTAGCCCATTTCTTGAAATAAAACCTAAATAAGATCAGCCTTTTGTTTTGTTTTTCAGAGATTTGTCCTAGATCTGCAAAAAATGGCCAATAAACGAGTATAATTTCAAATGTTTATGACGCTGTCGAATCATAATCTGATTCGCACATACCTGCCATACTTTGTAAACTCTTGTCTGAGGCCAGTAAAAACTGTAGGTAGATGATATTATCATGTGGATCTTCCTATCTTACCTACCATATAGTGTACGGTCTACACTTAACCTACGAGTATGACGTGCTACAAAACCTGCGTTTGTTGGTATATTGAAGTGTCCATTATCCTGATGAGACGCGCATGCACCGGTGTTGATCTACTAGTACATAATATATGTATACTGCTCTATGCATCCATTGTTGCAATATTTTTAATAAATGGCGTGAAAATCATATACTACGGAAAATGTAACGGGTATTTGTCGTCGCATTGATGCAATATGTAAGTTATAGATCTATACTTCAGATCAGATCAGACTTTTTAATGGTTTGGATAATGGATTACGATACCATTAGAAAAAATGTTTATTTTGACACCAATAAATGGCGAAATTTTTTCGCACGGTCCACCGGGTCCTATAGGTACTCGTATACGTCCATTTATACACCTCATTTTAGGAACTTCTATACTCTATTTTATTATCAAAAAGATTTTTTGTAATGTTTACAAATACATTTGAATACGAAGTGACTAGTTTGAATTGTCTAAAGCAAGTGTATTTTTACGCAACTTGAAATTAAGAAATCGCCATTATGCAGAGCAGAATTATCTTTCTTCTGTGAACAAACTCTTTCTTTTTTTTAATTTACCTAGTGTTCTTTTGCTTTTAATATTAACAAAAACTTACACAGTATTGAGCTAAGAGTTCGTCTAAATCATTTAAAATATTATGTAGGTACGTAACCGTATTACATAGATCTGGTAATATCGAGCTTGCTTAGTGCTTTTTGTGACTAATAAATATGGGACAGCTAAGCCAGTACAATACATGATTATGATCCGATATTACGTACATTGTAACCCTTCTGTGTGGGCAACGAACCGTGAAATCCTCTTTGTACCTAAGTATATACAGGGCTGTTTCTTAGTAAGCCACTTCATACATTTTTCAAACATGATTTCTATATTAATGTGGTCCAGTCCAAATCTTTGGACTCATAGTGTGACAAATAAAAAAAAAGATTCCGACGAATTGAGAACCTCTTCCTTTTTTTGAAGTCGGTTAAAAAACAGTACACCATAATGATTCACTTTCATGTCGTTTTGAACAACGCCCTTATATCTCAACGCCCTTTATTTTATTTATCTAACTGCCCATTTAAAGATCTTTAATATATAGGTAGGTAGGTATGTAGGTAGGTAGGTAGGTAAAAAAACTAGTTTCTTGTTTCAAGATATAAAACATTCTGTATACGCATAATACGGACATTATGTTTACCTTCTCGGATGGGCGGTAAACAACGTTATCGCACGTCACTCGGGCGTTTAACGTCAAGTGCTGTAATGTGACATGTCGGACGTCTCTGTCATTACGTGACGTCATGATAATGACGTTCGCGCAGTACCTCGATAACGCACCCTGCAAACAAGTGACTTTGGTTTCATGTGGACCATAATATTAGGTGGACATGATTGATGGTTTGAGAGTTTAGACTTTATTAGAGACGTGACCGACCGATACTGAGATACACTTTTATTAATGTTGAATGCAAAATAAACTTGAATTTGATGAAACCAAACACCTCATTTACTAAAATGTAATCAGTAAATAATTACCTAAAACTTTATATTTACTAGCAACTCTCAAATGGATAAATCGACAATGTTCTCACGTTCGTAGCCTTAAACTAAGTAGAATCAGTATATACTCGTACTATTGAGGCAATATACTGTAACAGGTAAGTAGTACGATTGATAGTATTATAACTGATTAAAAGCAGGTTAATCTTGATTCTTTTTGTATTTACGAAATTTTCTACTAAGTAAGCCAACAACTACAACAGAGCAAAAAAAAAAGAAGATAAATTCGGATCATCTGCCGTGGTCGTTTACCTTTTAGCGCAGGCTTTCTCTCAGGTGCTTCGCAAATTTGAGAGCAAGGTATTTTAAATTGTCTGTCTGGTCCCTAGAGGCAACCATTAAACAAAGTGCGTTTGAAGACTAGCGGCAATATCCGCAGTATGAATAAACGCCACGGGTGGCTGCCCTAGCATTAATCATCTGCCTCCTGCCATCTATAATATCTAGGCTTCGTTTTGATGTTGTTACTTTTACCATGGAATGCATAATAGTACCTAACGGTACAGAAGGCTCACTCCGCAAGATGATTTAAAGAAATAGCGACTCTAGCGCTGTCACAAAAAGTGCAATTCAGTTCGCAATAGCGCATGGCCTTGCGTCCGCAAACAACACACAACAAACGCAAAGTTGTGGTCTCTTTCTATCGCGTAACATTATCTCTTTCGACGTTTTAAGGCTGCCACGACATCGGGCGCACGCAGCGCGAGAAATAGACCGTACAAGAACCCACGAGAGCAAAGTAGCCAGCGCGCGGCGGCCGTCTGAAATAAGTACGTCGAGACGGCTACCTATAGTTTCTTCGATCACATGATAAGTTGACTTGGCCTGCTTTTACATCTTTTTTTTGCATCTAGCAAGTAATAAGTACGCATATGGGTTAGATGTTTTACGAGTGAATTTTTTGGAACGAGTTAACTATTTCGCAGCTTGTGCGGTGGAACTTGACTAGGAAAAATCGTCACGTGAATTCAAGAAAAGAAAGCGTTATGTCTTAGGAAGATATGATATATGAACTGTAATATAACTAATTGTAATTGTTCTAATTGTAATTGTTGATTTTCACTAATTGTAGCCACTAAAGTTACTTTGAACGTATGTGAAGAAGTCTAAAGCTGATAAGCGTTAGGGATTTCCCCCTGCCTCTTTTACAGACTAAGTGTATATAGTTAAAGTCTTTATGAGAATGGCTGTTGTCTACGATTTTTAAGATTATTGCGACAGTTTTCGATGTTCTTTGTCAAATGATGCTATCTCTACTGATGATGAAATGATACTTTCAAATGAATATATATCTCTTAATAATTTGTTGGCGTCGAGTAATATGATAAAACTATTATAATGGTATATGACGGCTCTACTTCTTTGCAGCTACGTGTCTCGCTTGTGAAACCGTCAGCAATGAGAACGGAACGAGGAACTTTGAAAGATTCCTCTCACGTACCATGAAGTCGGATAATTACCAGATGCATATCTGCATTTTATTAATGTGTTCGGTGCTAGTTTATTTGATGACACACATTACACGAGTTAGTGTTTATTTTATTTAACTTCAGTCTTAGGTGATTAAGAAAAGATTGATTAGCTGATCTCTTTTTGGATAGATAGTAGTAAAACCATTTTCCTTATGATAGGGATGTGAAATTGCACTAAGCTATCTTGAAAGTATTTTAAAGATTTTCTTTATAACTAAGATATCGCAGCGGATCGACATTTCTTGATTACTTTTGCTCTGAATCTATTTGAAGATTCTGTTTGAAATTTACCGCGAAATTCTCCATTTTATTATACTTATCTTAGGAACTTTGAAAGATTCCTTTCACGTACTATGAAGTCGTATAATTACCAGATGCATATCTGCATTTTAGTTAATATGTACTCGGCGCTAGTTTATTTGATGATACACATTACACGAGTTAGTGTTTATTTTAATTTGAAACTACAGTCTTAGGTAATTAAGAGGAGATTAATTAGCTGATATCTTATTGGATAGATAGTAGACTTTTATAGTAAAAGCATTTTTCCTTATGATAGGGATGTGAAATTGCACTAAGCTATCTTGAAAGTATTTTAAAGATTTTCTTTATAACTAAGCTATCGCAGCTAGGGCATCGAAACCCGGTTCAATTTTGAAAAACCCGGTTTTTCGAGTCTAAGAGTAATCAAAACCCGGGTAGACCGGTTTTTTCGAGCTTTTCGAGCTTTTTATTTTATTTAAAAAAAACAGTAATCTGTGTTTATATTAGGTCTCTGCCTTTGAATTTGCCTTTCTTCAGTACTGGTATACCTAAATTCAAATTAATTTTGTTTTAAAACCATGAAATTCTTTTTACAAACTCAGCCTTTTGTTTTTTGATTAGCGTTGTATTTTCATTACAATTGAACATTTTTTTGGTATAATGGATACTTTAGAAATTCGTGTAAATATGGAATATGAGTTCCGTTGTTGTACCAACGCCGTTCCAACAACAACCGTTCTGGAAATTTTGACTTGAAAAATGAAGCTCGTGGTCGTCCGGAGACTTTGATCAACAATAAAGAATTAAAGCCGATTGTGGAAGCTAACGAAACTCAATCTACAGCTGAGCTAGCAGCATCTTTTGATGTAAGCATCAAAACTATATTGATCTATTTGCTTGTTTCAATTGGCAAGGTAAAAAAAAGCTTGATAGATGGGTGCCCGCGACTTTAACGATAGCGAGTGCAACGTACGCGTACGCGTACGAAACCTGCCTAGCGCTGCTCAACAGGCAAAGAAATGAAGGAATTTCGAAACGAATTATAAACCAAAAATGACCCCTAAAAAAGTGATGGTCACCGTTTGGTGGTCTAGTGCGGGTGTGATTCCCCATAGCTTTTTAAAAAACGGCATGAGCATTATTGTAGATGTGTACTGTGAAGAACTGGAGAGAATGATGGAGAAGCTTGCACATCTGCAACCAGCTTTGGTCAATCGGTCGTCCCCACTGCTCCTTCACGACCTCACATACTCACCATACCTTGCACCTACCAACTATTACTTTTTCCGAAATTTAATCAACTTTTAGTGGGTTTGTACTGCCACTCGGGAATTGAATTAATTCCCGAGTGGCAGTACAAAATGCCTTTGAAGAGTTGGTTGCCTCCCGGCCAGCTGATTTTTACAAGAAGGGCGTCAATAAACTGCCAATGTGTGGGCAAAGATGTGTCGATTGTATGGGTGATTACTTTGAATAACAGAAATGAAAAAGTTTGAAAAAATAAGTACTTTCCCTTATTCCAAACAAAACGGCAATTTCATAGGTAAAGATCTATTATATCATCGATTTCCTTCAATGTAAAAGCAAAATGTTAAGGATGGGGAAGAATTTACAAATTACAAAAAAGTTATAATGTTTAAAAAACTGATAAAGGTTAATTTTTCTTCAGAATATCTTAAAACTTAGTAAGTAATGAGCAGGAATTAGCTATGTACTCCTGTCCAAAATCAGCTCTGACATGTTTTTGAAGGATGTTATCTTTTTTTTTTGAGTTCTTGAAGATTTTTACCACGTTTCGAACTTTTGATAGCACGTCGTTAGATAGACTATAAACGTGGATTTATTAGTAAATCCAACACCACCCTCGTCTTTGTATGTAGAATTCGTGTCGTCGTTAAATTCTATAGTTCCCAGTTTTTGACCCAATACCGATAAAGGCAAATCTTCATCCTCGTCAAGTTCGGCAAGCTGTGCAACGTTTTCCGATATTGCGTTTGTACATTACGTCCACAATTGCCAGCTAAACGGCATGAGCGATGCATAGCTGATGGTATGACTTAAAGGACTTCCCTAACACAAACATTAGGCTGCAACCGTCTTAGGTTTGAGCGACGATGTCATTTGTTAGAGATACCTCATATTCGTCCAACTTGGCCTCAATCATTTGTACGCATGAGGCTAGTAAATGTTTTTATTCCATTTACTTATTTTTGCATTCGACGTGGCTTAAACATAATAAATAATAATAACAAAAGTATTAAAAAAAACCCGAAAAACCCGAGTTTTAAAAATTAAAACCCGGGTTTTTTTGTAATCCTGAAAACCGGGAAAACCCGGGTTTTTTCGGTCCGGGTAAACCCGGGCTCGATGCCCTAATCGCAGCGGATCGGCATTTCTGCATTAGTTTTGATCTGAATCTATTTGAAGATTCTGTTTGAAATTTACCGCGAAAATTTCCTTTTTATTATACTTACTTATCACCTTTGCCAGTTACCAGAGTTAGTCAGAATATTAGTGAAACGGTATAAGGATGTTAGGAACTTTGAAAGATTCCTCTCACGTACTACGAACGTAAGTCGGATAATTAACAGATGAATATCTGCATTTTAGTTATGTACTCGGCGCTAGTTTATTTGATGATACACATTACACGAGCTAGTGTTTATTTTAATTTGAAACTACAGTAAGTAAGAGGAGATTATTAGCTGATATCTTATTGGTGAAATAGTAACTTTTATAGTAAAAGCTTTTTTTCTTCTGAATGGGATGTGAAATTGCACTAAGCTATCTTAAAAGTATTTTAAAGTTTTTCTTTATAACTAAACTATCGCAGCGGATCAGCATTTCTTCATTAGTTTTACTCTGAATCTATTTGAAGATTCTGTTTGAACTTTCCCGCGAAATTATTTCTTTCCCTCCATTTTATTATACTTATCACCTTTGCCAGTTACCAGAGTAAATCAGAATATTAGTGAAACGGTATAAGGATATTACTCTCTGAAAGTTGTCTAATTTATACCCAATTCCAGCTTCCGAGCAAGTGGAAGGGATTAGTCGAGTCGATGCTTCCTGCGAATCGGCCGATAACAACTTTTATCTTTATCGTCTTCGGTATTTACGCCCTTTCTCCGACCTATGTGTTCCTAATACAGTTGAATAGATCGTGCTTTTAATCTACGGCTCGCATAGTTGCAAGCCGTTCTACTAATAAAATGTAAGGATCGGCTGTGGATTTATGGATTTCTACAATTATTTCATTCGGTAAAGATTTTTATTTTAAAAAGGTAAACTTTATAACATTACGTAAAGTATGGACACGGGACATGTATCATGTATTACGTATACTTAATGGTATTAAGGTCGTAAGTCCAATTTGATCATAGACAGGACGGTTCTGCCTATTTTTGAATAACTGAGATCTATTTTCTCTACTTACATTTAGTCAGCTTGAGATACCCGCATACCTATATTTATGCGTAGTATAAACATTATAAACAAAATTTCGTAACTTTAATGTATAAAAGAATAAGACAAATTAAAGTAGAAACACTTCGTTGAATAATATACATACATTATAATCTATTTGAAAATCATGAAATGTCGGTCTGTAGTAGTAAAGCAACATATTAATTTCACGCTCTGCTCAAAGATTCCCAGTAATGGTCTACACATATTTCAGCTTACATGTCTTGCCCCGGGTCGAATGAATCCGACCACACTTGCGGCAGCTCAGCAATTTACATAATTAACTAACTTCCTAGCGACTTCGAATCAACCTTCGCTGGATAACGTCTAGTGTTTTATACCGTTCATATTTCACTCCAGTCGTGTCATAAAATGTTTTCGGCTTAAGTTGAATTTTAATGCGCTCTCGTTATTATGAAGTTGTTTATGCCTGAACATGCGTCTCTGGAATAAGATATTATCTCCGTAAGTTGATATTCTTAGATGAAATTCAATTTCGGCGACAGCATTTTGTTGAAAAAGAATTTTCATGATAAGTTGCAAAACAATATTATGTAAATACCGCTGCCTTATTAACGTAATTTTATCAGTTACTTATCTGGCATTAACTATAGAGGGTGTAAAGCTATCGAGTTCGTTGGAAAAAAATATGAAAGAAAATTTCTACTACATGCTCATGAAGTCACGTGGCGGGGCCTATTCGTTTTAAATACAAAATCTCTTTATTACTTTGATAGTCTCTATTAAATAGTGCATCTTTCAAAATACTAACTACGAAAAAGTTTAGCACCACATATGCTTTTTTTTGGTCCAAAATGAATATTCAATATTCAAATTCAGGAATATATTATTGCAGAAAAACAAAGTTTTAGGCCATTAGATACTTATTTGTAAGCTTGCAATTTGCCAACATATTGTAGACTTATGACAGTGAAATTTAGCAAAGATTTTAATTTAAACATTTGGAGATTCTGCTATTCCCACAACTCTATAACTGCTAAAATAAGCCTACCTGTGTGTTATTAGCTTACAATAAAATAAAATTTAAACTTGCCGGACCGATCCGTTTAGTTGGTCTTAATATAGCGGAGTAAGTAGAGGATTACTCAGTATAGTCGGTACACCCAGCTTCCAAAACATGTGGCCTTCTAGACATCAATCTCGATTTGATCCTCCGTTCACAATTGATGTGGGGTTCATCCTTACTACTATAACAGTATGCTATAGATATAAGATAATATATCTTAAAGGATCAATAAACTGCATTAAGCGACGCTCTTTTTCATGTAAGAAAAAAAATTAAGACCGTTTTTAGGGTTCCATACCAATTTGGTAAAAATGGAACCCTTATGGTGAGACTTTCTCCGTCCGTCCGTCCGTCCGTCCGTCCGTCCGTCCGTCCGTCCGTCCGTCCGTCCGTCCGTCCGTCTGTCACACTCGATTATTTCAGTAACTATTCAAGCTATCGACCTGAAATTTAGAATAGTTATAGATAATAGTGACGCGACGTCATAGCAATCGTAAAAATATGAAAATTATTTTTATTTTTATTTAAAAAGGGGGGAAAACTGGGTCGCAAAAATTTCAAAATGAGATAAAAATATTGAGTGGGGTATCATATGAAAGGGCGTTACTTGTATATTCTAAAACCAATTTTTATTTATTTTTATGCCTGATAGTTTTTGATTTATTGGGCAAACTGTCGAAAAAAATACCGTTCCCCCCCCTTATCTCCGAAGTTTACCATTCGAAAAATCTGAAATAAATATGATCAATAGAAGTTAACGTATATTTTACAGGAAAAATAAAATCAACCCTCTAACTATTATATTTTTTTTGCTAATAACAATAATCCGCCGAAAACTAAGTTAGGTTTGCGGTTTGCCAACAAAAGTACCTATATGTAAATTATACTCGTAAAATCATGAACAAAAGTGATTCTTTTAATGTTTAACTTCTTTTATGGTATGGAACCCTCGGTGCGCGTGTCCGACTCGCACTTGGCCGGTTTATTTTCTCTACATGAACTATTGAAGGCATTGATTTAACTTAAACTAAGGATTTGGGTTCAGCGCTAAAAAGTGTCCGAACCAAATGACATACAAAACACGAAAAGACGTACAATCGCACTTTAGTCTCGTGTTTGAAAATTAGGCTGTATAGTAATGGTTTAAAACATAAATTACAATGTTTTAGTTTGCTTATAAAAATACTCATGTAGGTACGTATACGCCGGGGCACGAAAGTGTAGCGTTGACCGTTAATGCGCAGAAGTCAAAAATAAGGTATCTGAGGGGGCTGAGGGGGCTGAGAGGGATAAAGGGCGGGCGTGCGTAGCGCCGATTGGCTCTCCATATTGGATTGCGTGATCTAGCGCTGATTGGATTGCGTGCGCGACAGTACACATGCGCAGCTATCCCCTCCAAATTTCGCTCACCGCTACACTTTCGTGCCCCGACTTGTACCCTCGTTTATATAGGTTTTCTCGGGACACTTTTTTCGTGAATTTTGTTCTTTCGTGAGTGTTATGATGGCAGGAATATAACTTGCTCTTTTAATTCAATCTTTGTTAGCATATCGCAAACAAACCAGAATTCGCCTGCTGATGAAGACGGTAAACTATTCCCCCAACGTTATTGTTAGAACGTTAGACAATCACAAGGCCCGTAGAGGCCAAAAACCAATTTAAAATTCAGTACTGTGACGCTTAACTTATCCGCCATCTCGAAACCAACTACCAAACAAAATTTCAGGACAGCGAATGAACGAAGTTTCTCATTCACGATTTATGATTCCCTGAAAAATATATTTAAATACGGTCCGTGATATACCGCCGGGCGGGGCTTGGCAAAGTTGCAAGAATGTCCGGCGCTGCGGGGCTGGGTGAATTGTAAAAAAGTATAATGAGGCAATTTATGGGATTGATTTATCGTTCCCGGCGAATGAAACTTGTTGCCTAAATGGTTTTCAGTTGCAAGGGGAAACAAAACGAACAAAATTGCATGACGCACCCGCTCATCGGAACTCGGCTCGAAGTTGGTTGCGCCTGTATAAGCAGGATTCAACGATTCTTGCATTCGTCAAGAAGTGCCTTTTGCTTCTCTGGGTCCAATTGGCATTAATCGATGTTCATCCTCTGATAAAGCCCTCTTCGCTTTTGTTCAACCCTTATTGCACCTTATCTGCATTATCATTTTAGACATAGGATATTATATAGACTAAAATATAATTAAATCAGATTGAAAATAAAGTTTAATGGGGTTCAGCGGCTTTGGCAATATATATTAATTACTTTTTTCAGTGTTCAATCTTTGCTAGCCTGCTTGCAAAGATCTTCTTTGCAATTTGAATACTTATCTAATTACCTTTGCTTATTGCTAGGCTTAACTTATTTTATTATGTCCAAGGTAAATTTTATGTTTTTGCTTAGTTATAAAGAAAATTTATCGCTCTCACAATACATATTTTTAGGGTTCCATACCAATTTGGTAAAAATGGAACCCTTATGGTGAGACTTTCTCCGTCCGTCCGTCCGTCCGTCTGTCACACTCGATTATTTCAGTAACTATTCAAGCTATCGACCTGAAATTTAGAATAGTTATAGATAATAGTGACGCGACGTTATAGCAATCGTAAAAATGTGAAAATTATTTTTATTTTTATTTAAAAAGGGGGGAAAACCGGGTCGCCAAAATTTCAAAATGAGATAACAATATTGAGTGGGGTATCATATGAAAAGGCGTTACTTGTATATTCTAAAACCAATTTTTATTTATTTTTATGCCTGATAGTTTTTGATTTATTGGGCAAACTGTCGAAAAAAATACCCCCCCCCCCCCCCCCCCCCTATCTCCGAAATTTACTATTCGAAAAATCTGAAATAAATATGATCAATAGAAGCTAACGTATATTTTACAGGAAAAATAAAATCAACCCTCTAACTATTATCATACTTTTTTTGCTAATAACAATAATCCGCCGAAAACAAAGTTAGGTTTGCGGTTTGCCAACAAAAGTACCTATGTGTAAATTATACTCGTAAAATCATGAACAAAAGTGATTCTTTTAATGTTTTACTTCTTTTATGGTATGGAACCCTCGGTGCGCGAGTCCGACTCGCACTTGGCCGGTTTTTTAACCTTGAATGACGCTCAAAAATAATCGCGTTATAAACAAGGGCCTCCAACCCTTTTGAAAACCAATCAGGCCATTAGACCTTTGTCCGTGTTTCGGTGATATCATTTTTTTGACGTGATTTCCTTTTAGAAGGTCGCGTTGCTTTGCACTTCCCATTAATTTCACGACTGATTTACTCCAAGTCCAATTAAGTGCTTTATGAAAATGAATGATTAAAAATTGTCCCGGTGATATTTAAGGGAAATTTTAATTACGTCGTTCTTAATTATATAGAGTTTGAAACAGTAACAGGAGGAGATGGAAGATCACTCTCATTATTCTTCTGAAGGGTTAGTACCAGTTCTTATACAAATTACGAGTCAACTTACATCGAATGAACGAAATGGATTTCCTCATACCTCTACAGCCAGCGTCAATACAAATTTCGAGTCAACTCGCATCGAATAAACGATCAGCCAGAAGGAAGCCAGCGTCCCGAACAATGTTTCCACTTGGGACACTGGCAGATCCGTTCCGTTTATTCGAATTAAGTCGACACGAAAGTTGTTCTAAACCTTCCTATCACTTTCATTATTTTTGAGCAGGGTTAGTACAGGTTCTTTACAAATTTCGAGTCGACTCGCTTCGAATAAACGGAACGGATTTCTCCATACATCTACAGCCAACGTTTACATCAATGTTTCCACGGATGTTTATTCGAAGTGATTCGACTCGAAAGTTGTACAAAAGCCTGTACTAACCCTGGTTTCAGTAAAGGCGGCTTAATCAACGCAATCAATTAAAGTGACGCGCGGGCCTCGTAAGGACACAACTACTTTTGAAGTTAATTCATTATTCCGATTCGATTGGTCGACGTTATGAACACAGTAACTTATTGCCTTTTAATTTCCCTAATGGTTTCGGTTCGTTTGTTGTGAAATTGACAAGTTTCCTACTGGATGTCATATAAGGTTATTTTAACTGTGTAGGATGTATTACATTATTTTCTTACAAAACGAATCCAACAATATTGTCAGCAAGTTAACTCGTAAAAATACTTACCGATGAATGATTCAAGTGTATATATATATATATATATATATACACTATACCTATAAATGTTAACCTGTGTCTGACACAATATACAAGACTTTAAAGGTAGGAATGTCGTATTTTGTTGCTCCTCCTATATAATTGCGGGTCATAACAAACATAGCCTTGTGGTGGTCGCGGTGCGCCTGGATGACCGCAACGCTGTGGACGTGACTCAAGCTGCCACTCGTTGCCCAGACAGCTGCAGTGCTCACTGGACGAATGTCTCTTACTTTACAACTATACAAATCTCGTCTATTCATTCGTTGGCCTTTGTTTATGTATTAGAACGTTTGGTGCATGTGTTTCTACTTATACATACGACAGCTGTAGTGCTTACTGGACGAATGTCTCTTACTTTACAACTATACAAATCTCGTCTATTCATTCGTTGGTTTAGGTATGTGTTAGAATGTTTGGTTTAAATGTGTTTCTTACTTACCTACATACGATCTGTTTCTACGCTTGCTACCACTGGTACTACCTAACTGTTCAGAAGTATTACTGAATTTGAAACTTATATATGTAAACAAGCAGTTATTGTATATTGTAAATTTATTTATTTATCTCGTGTATGTTACAAACAACCCTAACGATTTTAGATTTGTATAAATTGATGTATACCCTGGCGGATCGCGCGAAATTTATGTCGCTAGTTAACCGGTGGCAAAAATGCGTGTTTTGTCTCCAACAGTAAAGCCGCGCTGTAGTTCGCTCAGCAGCCACCTACGAAATTTTGACAGTTGGCGCTACTATTTGCTTGTACGAAAAAGGTTTACCTTAATCGTTCGGTGCCCATGTCCTGAGGTTTCTTATAGGTGTGTGTATAATAAGGGTTTGCTTTTGATGTTTATATTCTTCTAGTAAAACATCAATTTTGAGTGTGGTAGGTCCAGTAAATTGCAGTTAATGCAAAAACGAGAAACCTTTTCAATGTAAGCGCCTGTTTTGATACCTTTGACTGCTGGCTTGTATGTACAATATTGATATGCCAATTGCCACTTTGCCTGTAGTGTCTTTATGTCTTTAGAGTTTGTGTTTTTGATGTTATTTCATATCACATTTCTAAATAGGTTTTATCATTTTCCTGAAACATACTTAATCATCAGTGTATTTAAATCCAACTTGTCATATTTTTTGCGGGTACATCACAAAGGCGTCGGAATCAAAACCAGCGAAAGACATGCGACCCTTTGCAAAACTAACCATGTCTGAAACACATTCCTTTTTATACGTCGTGGACAATGAGGGGAGGCTTTTAAACAGTCATAAATCACGGCTTGATTAATGAACCAAATAAGAATAGGACAGTGTCTGATTATCTGACCGCGTGTGTCCTTTACGCTTTTGTCCGTCACCCCAAATTTTGTTGCTCGTCGTCTCGGGCAGTTGGATAATCCTTTTGCGGGACTTGTTAGCGTGGTGAGTGAATTGTTTGGAAATCCACTGCAGCAAACGTTTTCTCGTTTGTTTTAGGCATATAATGCTTTTTTTTGTACGTTTCCGTGCTTTGGGTTTCTTTAGTAGGTTTGGTGTCACTTCGCATTGTGAGAATCACATTATTATTATGAAGGCGAAAGTTTGTGTGTAAGTGTGTATGTTTGTCATTCCTGTACTTCGCAACTACTAAACAGATTTTGCTGAAATTTGGAATAGTGATAGGTTCTACCCGCGTTAAAAACATAGGCTACTTTATATTCCGGAGAAATCCTTGGTTCCCGCGGGATTTTAAGGAAAACTGAAATTCAAATGGGCGGTGCCGCGGGTGTCCGTTAGTTTTTTATATTTCACAAATTATTTTAGTCAAAAATGTTTTTATGGTCTACATTTATAGCATCCACTAAATTATCTAAGGTATAAATATACGTTCTCAAAATCACAAATAAAGATTATGCACGTTATTGATGATCAGATTTCTACGACTCTGACTATTTTTTCAAATCATTAACTGCGTTCCAATCTAAAACGAATACGAATATAAACATACAAGAGACTCTTGTAGATTTTATATCGATGCATCAATCGATTAGCAAACAAGCCTGCAGCGAGTAGCGAGTAGCGACCAATGCATTCAAAATCGCTACAAACTAATAACATTAACTCTCTGGCTGCGTCGTCACCAATTCGAACGTGGCCGCTGTGACAAATGGCGGCGCTTCGGATGTTTCCAATTTCCTAGCTCTGTCGCAGCAGGCTCCTGTGAGAGCTAATAAATGACTCCAAAAGCGCTGGAATCAATCGAGGGAATTATTTGTCGGAACAACCAAACACAATCCATTCTGTGGGCTGATTCTATATCGTTCAGTTTGTTAGTAACCCTCACTGGATTAATATTAAGTAACTAAGAAAACAGAGGCGAAAACTTTATTTACTATTTTCCGCAGTTTGATTCACAGACGAATCTCATTCTAACTTAACACGTTAAACCGAATAAGCAAAATAATAAAGAGGAAGAAAAAGTATTAGAAAGTCAGCGCCGTTATTACCCCCGTAAAATATTTAAGTAAGCTTTGCCGAGGAAAACTTCGTATGACAATAGTAGGAAAAGTTTATCTCGAAGAACAGCTTTGTATACGGAAAATAGTGACATATATCACAACGCCGAAAATATTGGGAGCATCCACGTTGTGACAAAAATGTCTCTCAAGTAAGAACCTAGAAATTGTTTTATTCACCTTCAAAACAATAGGAAGTTAAAATGACGGGAATAAAAGATTACTGAAATATGAAATTCTGTACACATTGAAAAAGACAGTTCGTTTCGAAGCTGACAGAGTTGGTAAGATACCAAAATATGATTTAAACATAGCTCAGTGGACTGGTTCTGAGAGTTTGAGAGTCAGTATTTCTGTATCAGTATTTTTCTACCAATACACTTCACTTAAAATATTCATGCACTCAGTTTGATAGACCCGTTAAAATTTCGGTCAGCCTTGCAGAGTTTCTGACCGTAGAGGAGTAGGTACCTACGCAGCTACTGTAGAGAAAACATTTTCGAGGCAATCTTTATATTGCGATTCCGGATTTTTAAAGCCAGGTAAAACCGAGTATCTTACTTTACCGGCCTGTGTGGCAGTACGTATATTGAATGGTGCTCCTTTGCTCTCCGTTCGTATATTTAAACTTCAAGAGCTCAACCGTGATAGAAGATATTTCGATAGAGCATAGGTCCTTACTTTTATATCGTTAGGTATTTTATGAAAACTCTACTCTAGCTCTACACTAGTTGGCCGAGGCGAGGCGAATGGCTGCGAGTGCGAGTGAGAGATTAGTACTAACCTGTAACTCGCAGTTACTCGCCTCGCCTTGGTCAACGTGTAGAGCTAGCATAAACTTTTAATGGATCTATTGAATGGATCGTCGCGCAATATACAATGTGATAACTGTTTACAAACATTTAGGGTAAATTTGAGTCGAGAGACTACTACTAGAAAATTGTATTGTAACTCTGAACTAATATGGATAACAAATATGTAAATAGTAATAGACACTGAAAAGGGCGAACGGCGCGAAAAAATATCGCCAGTTTACCGGTGCCAAAAATGCTTTTTATGTCACCAGCAGTAAGGCCACAATGTATAGTTCGCTGAGCAGCCATCTATAGAATTTTGACAGATTTGCGCTACTGTTTGCTCGTTCGAAAAAGGTTTACGTAAATCGTTCGGATGTCCCTATTTACATCATGTTACTTATCGGAAAAATATGTACATGGTATGAAAAACCTGTTACGTATTAACTTGTCGGCGAATTAGAATAACTTTAAGTAATTGTTTCTATAATTTTCTTTAACTTAGTCTTAGGAACCATATGTTGTTATGAATACGTAGTTGAAGCTGGTATATTTGGTTTGCAAATTGCGTTTGTTTTGTGAGTTATAGCAGTCTGAAGTATGCGCGGAATTCGCTAGGGAGCTCGCGGTCTGACAAAACCTACTCGTAACCGCGAGGGTAAAGAAGCCTTCTTAATAATAATGTAACATGCGATATGGGATTAGTTTTGACTAGTAATGTAGTATTAGATCCTCAGTATAATGCACGCGGCTCGTATCTTTGCTTTGGGCTTGATGTTGTTACCTAGAAATCCAAACAGGGGTGTGACTGCCTACGAAAAACGTTTTCATCGTTATCGTCATCGCTAGCGAATTCTCCCCGCGATTGGCTGCCGCAAATCAGGAACCCAATCAGCGGGCAGAATTAGTAAACGATTACGGTAACGATGAATACGTTTAGACAATCTAGGAACAGGGGGAGTTTATACTTAGTATAGAATCCACATCCATCATACAAAAACAAGCTCTATCAATTAATGTTCATCTCAGTCCTAAATGAACAATGTATATACGTCTAGGGTCAAAGAGGCATATAGAGTTTGCAAACAAAATCCCTTGCATCCCTTGCACTCGGTCAGAAAATGCTAATTTTCTAAAGATTAGTTTATAATATCTACTTTTAACCACTCAGAGACTAACAAATTAATTACATAAAAAGAGTATTTTAGTCGAAGTACGGAAAACCTTCAGAAGTTTAAATGTTTTTCAGCAGCAATTCCTTTTTAAATCATATAACTATTTAAAACAAATTTCCAAGAGCGCAAATAGAATTAGTGAACCAATTTGGTCCATTCAAGTTAGTCCCCGCGTTGAAGTTGTGAATGCGTTAAAGTTAAGAGATGAAATATCTTGTTCATTTTCTTTAAATTTTTATCTTGCTGTACTTTTTTACTCTATATTTGTATTTCAAGTGCTTTCGGCTCTGGCAATCGCAACTTCTTCCTTACTACAAAAGGACTTTATTTCTTTCTTGAAATACCATTCTCTTTTAAACTGGGCCTTAAGAGTCCGCTTACCCACGATGTCTCCCATAAATTCTCTCTCTCTCTCAACCCTTTTTTTTTACGTCCCACTGCTGGGCACGGGTCTCCTCTCAGACTGAGAGGGGTTTGGCCATAGCCCACCACGCTGGCCAAGTGCGGGTTGGCGGGCTTCACACACCTTCAAGAACATTTTTGTGAACTCTCAGGCATGCAGGTTTCCTCACGATGTTTTCCTTCACCGCTAAGCAAGTGATATTTAGTTTCCTAAAACGCACATAACTCGGAAAAGTCAGAGGTGCGTGCCCAGGATTCGAACCCGCGACCTCCTTATGAGAGGCAGAGGCCAGAACCACTCAGCTATCACTGCTCATAAATTCGTAATGCCAAAATCATTTGTAATTCGTGCAAATTTCGATTATGTTGTGGTGCTATTTGGGTTCATATAGTAAAAATCTATGCTCCTGGCCATATCTGGTTTCAAAATACTTTTGTTAAACGAAGAAGTATTTCCGAACCAAATATGGCCAGTAGCATAGATTATTACTATATGAATCCGAATAACACCACAACATGATCGAAATACGCACGAATTACAAATGATTTGGTATTTTGAATGAATGGAGACATCGTAGTTCACAGGACTCTTAAAACTAGACTTTAAACAATTATATGTAAGGAGGTATCTGTTATAATATAAACTGCGTCAAATGTTTCCGACTCATTTTAACAGACGAAACGTTTTGTATTTATAGCGGCAAAATGTGTTTAATTAAACTACCCAAAAGTTGGGAATAGGTCAACTCCTATCAAAATAGTCTTATATTCTGGTACAATCGATACGGTCTATGAGGGAGTGAAAAGTCGTATAAGTAAGTATTTTAAACCAGACGATGTTGACACTATCATCAATTAAAGTTATGTTAAATGTTATATTGCTAGACACTATTGGGCAGAGATACCTATTCGACCTCAAAAAGTTATAGAAGTATGGCGAAACATTTATTTGGAGATAAATTTCAGCGTCTTTATAAGTGATACTATGGGACAAGAATTTATTCTCAATTAAAAAATTATTTTTTATGGGTCATTGCTCCTTGGCCTTTATGGTCGGTTCATAAAACATACTAAGATATATACGGTAACTATAAGGTCCAGTTGCGCGGAACGGCGGGTTAAAAATTTACATTCTTAAACCAGAGTCAACGTTTCTCATTGGTCATCTTTGACAACTTTGCCCTGGGTTACCGTGTTAACTATGAGTTAATAAACAAACCCGGGTTGGTGCAAGTGGGCCTAAGTAATTTTAATTAACTTCTTCCATATGATGGAATACAATGCTTGTGTCGTAGTGTCAATGCGATGACCGGTAACTGGTGTAACGAACACTAACCGGATCACAAACATCGGTGTACAGACACAGTGCGACAAGGCTATCTTGACGCGTGGCCAAAATCGGAACTAACGCCGCTATCTTGTGATACTGTTTGATAGTTCGCTCTGTATGTTGTGTTGTCGGTATATCGCTATTATAATATGTTGTGTTGTTTTGCTTACTATTAACAAATTTAAACTATTATTGAAGTAAAATTGAGGTAATTTTATTTTCTGGATGCCTTTGTTCTATTACAGCGCCCTCAACGTCATTCAAGTGCCAAGAGAGCCTTGTCGGACTGTAACTACGTAGATACCCCGATCAAATACTAGTTAATGGATTAAACTAAGAAGCTCGGCATACTTTACCTTCCTTTGATGATGCAAGATCTTATGAGGCTTCCTGTTAACAGTTTAACTTAAATAGCTTTTCTTAATTATTTATTACCTAATGAATTAAAAGTTTCAGATCTTTCTTTAACCTCGGCATTTGTTGCCTCTGACTTGTAATGTATTTGATCATGATTTGGAAACATCTTTTAGGTATAATTACTGTCCTTAGTAGGTTGTGTCAGCGGCTTCGCCCTAGTGAGTTACAGTTTTTTACAAATCTACGTACCTAGTCTATATTCTAATTCTACGAATAAGCTGCATTAATTCCATAGACATGTTGGTTCAGTACATTGGCACATAGGAGTATGAGAAACAAAAAGATGCCTACAATTACTAGATATAACCTACATCCACATCCATCCACATGGTAATGTTATGATAAGTTAATTTTTTAAGATATCAGCAGACCCGGCGAACGTTGATTTGCCATTAGGGATATAAAAATAGCTTAAAACCTACTCTTGCTCCTACTGAACATCATAGATATAACAAGAGGAAAAGAAGCTTAATTTATGTTGAAAATATCTTTATCTACCTATACTGAACATCGTAATCTATGCTGAACATACACAGAAAATTTCATAAAAATCGGTCGTGCAGTTTCGGACGAGTTTGGTAACATAAATTGTCACGAGAATTTTATATGTATATTAGAAAAGATAATAAAGATATTCCTTATCTTAAATGATATCATCAGTCCATGACACCACTATTCTGAATATTCAAAATGACACCATTTATCATAGGTTCACTTATCTTAAAGCTGCTTCTGTAATTAAAATTATAGTAGGTATTAGTACTAAAATTAATTATCAAAAGTACCTAGGTATCATCAGCACAACGTAGGTAACATAGTTTAGGTATTTACAGATTATATCACAAATTAATAACATTTGTTGTCCTATAATTGAACCCCCAGTACAGAGGTGTAATGGAGCTATTAATTTATTAAAGCCATTAAAACGGGTTGTTCTACGCTGCTGAATAATAGATTTGATCCGTTAACAAACATATTATTTACTTGACATTTATTAGGGTTATTCAAATCGCCGCGGTGACTATTAATATGGTTTTCCAATAAAATTACATACAAACGTTGTTCTAATATTTGGTGAGATAATTTCGGCGGTCAACAATCATTGTGAATTTTAATTACATTTTACAATTATTGTAATTTTTTATGACGTAAAAAAACTAAGGTAGATTTTTTTGTCAGTGGAAAAATGTTAACCTAAGTCCTAACCTAACATTTTCGACTGAAAAAATTGAAATAAGTTTCGCAATACACTTATTTTAAGAGCTTACTTTTTGTCTTTGTTTATGTAGAGGTCCCTTTGCAATATTTTAGTAGCGGCTGTAAGATAATCATAAATCATGGTTGATTAATGAACTGCGAGTAAGTAACATAGTAGGTAGTGGCTTCGCCATTGCTGTATCTTTGGAGGTTATCTTATATTTCTTTGTTGTTGGTGTCCGAAAGTGAGGGTAGCTCCTAATCTTATGTTTGGACTATAAGCAGGGATTACGTTAATAGTATTGCTAGCTAACATTTCGGGTAAATAGATTGATTGCTAGTTGCTATCTACCAGTATTGTGGCTGGAAATCTTTTCATGTATCCGATCCGTTAGAAATCTAAAAACTCAAAAAAAAATCCCTCAAAGTATCTTTATTTGACATAGGCCTAACATGCAGGCTCTTGTAAAACGTCGATATGATATTTGTTGCATAAGTATGGTGATAACTACAAGTCGACTTAAAACTAAGTTTACGAGAACGACGTTTCTGGAACAAACTCAGAAAGATTCTCGTACGCTTTCCACTCATTAGTTAAATGCGTATAAATCACATCATCCGTTAGAAATCAAAAAAAAATAAAAAAATAAACAACTCAAAATATCTTTATTTCACATAGGCCTAACATACAGGCTTTTGTAAAACGTCGATATGATATTTGTTGCATAAGTATGGTGATAACTACAAGTTGACTTAAAACTAAATTTGAACGACGTTTCTAGAACAAACTGTCAGAAAGATTCTCGTACGCTTTCCACTCATTAGTTAAATGCGTATAAATCACATATCAGAGAAGTAAGTATATCTAAACTGTGTAGCAATTATTTAGGCTTAATATACTCGCAATATCTCACTTGCTATGGTTCTAGCTTCATTGACGCCAAGGTACAGAAACAAAAAACTCATTCGAATTTCTACAAAGTTTCTCCCCTATCTTAGAAATACGAGTGTCAAACATCTCGGCTGCCCCACTTAGTTTGCCAAACGAGAACGAAACTTGCGAGGGGCGATATATTGTACAACTTAAGGTCTTTTCTTTAACTTTGTTGGGATGGCCCTCACTAGATATACCTATAGAGCGGGTATCGTGTAGTTCGCGTTATTTATTTTTTCATTCTTTGTGCGAAACTTTGTACGTAAATGTTGAGTGGCAGTATGACACCACAATCGACCGTATGAGAGGCTCCACTTGTTTTATATTATACAGTGAAACGAGTTCGTCGCGTTTATTGTGACTGAAGCTTAGCGTGCTGAAAATATTACCTTGTAGGTACGTTTCTAACTGATACTGACGAAATATTTTTAGATTTCGCATTTCTCTTTTTATGTACCAAATGATATTGTATGATATCCATACGGCATAGACTTAATGCCAAAGTATAATAATCGGTGGACGTTCCCGTAAGATATGGTATTTTTTAATTGGTTCACCCATCACCTTTTTACCATAGAACTGCAAGGCATCGAAATGGCTTTCACCCCTACAAAGTATAAGTACCAAAGACACGTACGTAGCGGTTTGATTCCTAGGTCCTGATACGTACTGCACTGGCTCTCTCACCACCTACAACATGGGCGCCTTCAAATCAAGAGTGAATAGGAATTTCCTAGACAAGCGCGCTCCCCCTTAGACTGTATGATCTCTTTCCATTAGGTGTGATCACAGTTAAGCAGTAGCCTTTACAGTTTTAAAAAAAGATACCTAGTAGCACTAGGGACTTACTGGTTTGCTTCTATTTCGATTACATTCTATGCGTGATTGGCGCCAATAACAAACTTCTCAATCAAAATGAAACCTCTCTTCAAAAAGACCAGATATCCACAATGTACACTAGTCTAGTTTGTAATTATAACAGTAATATAACTTTAGTATTTACGTCCTAATTATCAAAAATAAAAATTATCCAAAAATAATATTGATTCATTTATTGTACAGTTACAATAAAACCTATCGATAGCTTGCTCAGGATGTTATTCTTATAATATGAAACCAATAGCACCGAATAAATTTTCCAACTGTGTCTACACTTAATTTAGACTTTATTCATCATATTATTATCGATTTTACGTTCTGAATAAATATTTACTTTATAAAATTGTAGCAGTGTAAGCACTTTGTATGCAAGTTATTCCATAAATTGCACTCAGTTTGATGGGTCCGTTAAAAATTTAGGGTAGTCTGCGGCGCTCCCGGCGAACGAGACGATGCTGGAGGTAAATATTTTCCAAGCCATCATTATATTGCGTTTTTAGGGTTCCCTACCAAAATGCTAAAAATGGAACCCGCTGCAACTTCATCCGTCCGCCCGCGTGTCTATCAGACTGTCTCGTATATTCTTAAAATCATTTTAATTAATTTATTTGCACAGTCGTTTTTAATTTATTGGGTCAATTATTATAAAAAAAAATACTGCCCCGCTTCCGTAGGATTTTCCTAAGTTTTTACCGTATATTTTACAGGAAAAATTAAATTAACTCTCTAACTAGTACACTTGTTTACAAAAAAAACATACAGTCAAATTAATAACCTCCTCCTTTTTTTGAAGTCGGTTAAAAATATACAACAAAAAACCTCTTTAAAACAAAGCTAGGTATGCTACTTCGTTAACTATTTTATTTCTTATGTAATTATTTGGTAATATGGAATCCTCGGTGTACGAGTTTGACCCACACTTGGCCGGTTTTTAATACTGTTCAAGGCTTTTACATTAATTTCGGTTTACATCGAGAGTAAACCTTGAGATTTGTACACCTTATTTTCATCTCCCCTTAACCATTCCTAAAAAACACGACTAAGCAGACATGGACAACTAAGTGCGGACAAGGGATCGGATTTTTGTTTTGAGTTACGGAACCCTAAAAGACAGATTTGTCACATGGAGTAACGAAAATATTTATGGGAATTGAAACATCGGACACATTTCAATTTACTCAACACGCACCGACATTACAGCTATGATGGGTTCAATATCAGCACTAAACAAGGACGTGTTACAAATTGTGCTTGTTTTGTAAATTATGCCCTTTCGTCGGGGCTACCACGATCCGCATGAAACTGTCTCACGCCGCACGCGTATATCGTGATGCATGTCGATCTGTCATCGATAAAATAATTGCGTATATTTTGCTATGAATTATGATGAGAAACGTGTGTCCATTATTAAAGTGTTGTAACGTAAAGCCATGTTATATTTTATCGTTGTATTGTCAGAATAATGCTTATAGAGTAATGCTTATAGAGTAATCACAGTACCGATATCTTGCCGGATGCGTAACATTTATTGATACAAATGGTTAAAAACTTTGCTGCACTCATTAACCTTTCGACTCTACAACCTCTTTAATTATTTACCATTATGTAGTAATTATTGATAGATCTGTTTTATATCACGAATAAAACTGATCGGATCATCGAATGGTACAGATGCGAATCAAACACTCAATCGATGATCTGACAATAGAATCGGTATGTCACGATCTTCAAAATCTATAATTTTGTGACGATCATGCTAGAACTTCCAGACTTGAACGTATGGAATCCGCCGGGGACCTCGCGACCCGATGACATAAATATGAAGGCAAACAACCCTCCGCGAGCGACGTGGGATTATTTTGACACATGCCAAGTGTGATTTGTGAGTTTTAAAATTAGGGCTATTTATTAATTTTACACCAAATGCGTAATGTTCCAAATACAATGTGGATTAAAATAGAAGTACGCCGTCTATTCGTATAATCCTATTTCCTATCATTATAAATATGAACGTTTAAAATATGTTTGGATGTTTGTAACTCTATCACGCCGCAATCACACTTTGTACGTTCGCCGCCTTTTGTACTTGCTTATACTTTTTGCAAATAATTCTGTTCTGTGTTATGTTTGTTATCTAGTGTACTTACTATACCTAAAAAGTGTTAATAATAACCAGTGAACCGATTTGGCTGAAATCTAGATACCTCATACAGTTAATTAATTCGTATATAGGTTACTCACTTTTTATCCCTGATAAATGGATTCTGTTTCGGCTTTCAGCTTATTGCGTCAAGCTTACACTTTGCAACTAACAAACTATGTAGGTATATGGAAAAAGTTATCCTGTTTCAAGTAAGCACGCTTTTGTTAGATCAGTCGAAGTCAGTTTCTTAAAACAGGGGGAAGTATAATTTATTTGAGTATTTGTTTGCGAAATGTTTCGGTAGGTGCCTACTTTGTGGCTGATTTCAGCAGGATTGCGGCTAGACAAGCGGATTTGATGGGAATTTCTGCATAGAGAAGTACGATAAAGTGTACACTTAAGCTGTTTTGCCGTATTTATTATTAGTCTGATGAAATAAATAAATAGACCTATAACTAGTACCTCATAGAAAAATTTAAACAAGCCGAAATCTTATTTATCGCGAATGTCATGCTAAACCAGATTTTTAATGACATACTTAATTTAGAATTTGGAAATTTGAATTTTGTGATGGTGCGCTTCTGTGCAATGGTTTTATTTATATCGATAAAAAATGTGAGAGGTCGTAAACCTCCTTTTATACGATTATGGCGTGTAGTGTTGTATGCAGTAAACGGATATAACCCTGAATAGTGTGATACTTTGTATTCGATATAAGTTCACATTTACAAGTTTATACCAGGAGGGTTTCACACGCCACTAAAAGTACATAACTGTTTAGTGGACGTATTAATTGATATGTAATCGTTTGTAAATTCTACCCCCGGATTGGCTGACGTAAATCAGCGAACCAATCAGCTGTCAAATTTTTTTCGGAATACGTTTTTCTTACATATAGTCTAAGGTCGGCTCTATATATCGAGCCGGAAAGAGATAAAATAACGCATAAGATAGAGAGCACAACCTTTAGGTTATAAAAGTCGTAGATATAATGCACTGTTTCAAATTAAATTGCGCTTTTATTGAGTCAGTGCTATAGTCGCTATTCATTTAAACCATTTTTCGGAGTGAATCTTCTGTATAATTTCATACATTTTTCATTAGCTATTATAAATGTGTAAGTTAAGTTTTATTACTCTTAGCCCTTAGCTAGTTGCTATGACTATACCGTAAGGTATACCTTTTATGATAGTTTCTGCTGCACACACTAGGTTTAATTGGTACACACAAACAAACTATTCGGATTACATATATATACACAACTAGCTGATGCCCGCGACTTCGTCCACGTGGGATAAAAACTATTCTATCTTTTAAGTTGGACCAAATGACAGATATTCACGAAGTTTGAACTAAATCGGTTCAGTAGTTTAGGAGTCCATTGAGGACAAACATTGTGACACGAGATTTATATATATTAAGATAAATATACTTTGATAAAAGGTTATAATAATAAAGTGGGTAACAGTAGTGAGCTGTATCGCTCAGGGCCCCTCAAGGTCGTTATGAAAATGAAGGACTTATAGTAACACCGGGCCACCGGTGACAAGGGTTTCATTAAGGCTATTATGAAAGGACAGCTTATAAAAACAGATTAAAAAGGTTTCGCCTGAAACACATTTTCCAACTAGCACCTTTGACTTTTTGAAACATTCAATAAAAGGATTTCTTTGGGAATCTACGTTATAAGTTATTAGTATCTAATGAGAATCGAAAATGTTCTTGTGTGCTTATTAATATTAGTCTTTCATGAAATTTTAACATGCCAGATAGCCAAGATAGTTCTTTTTGAGTTTTTAATTCCTAATTTTTATTTAGAAATCGATATTCTTCTCAAGATAGTTCAGAATTGTGAATAAAAAACTAGGATTCGTATTAAAATAATAATAATTACATATATATTTTAGAAAAGTTAAATTAAGCCTCACCTCATCATATGGGTAAAACAAAGCTATACAGTTATAAAACTCGCAGCGTAATTAAAAATTAAGTACTCGTACCTATCCCGAATGTCCATGTTACATTGTATAAATTAAACTCCATGAAACGTTATATTATACCTTCTCATAATATCAATTTTGCTGGTTGAAGGGTCTTTTTATAAAGCTGGGGTACGTGTAGCCCTACAGAGATAACTCTACGGAAAGGGTTGTTCAGCGTATTTTTAATGGCTTCATAAAACCCATCTATTGTGGTCATTTTGTTTATCCGGACTTATTAAGTCATGGCTATTCAGGCTTCGGCAAAAACTGGGTATCGCATATGCGTTCTGAATTTTGCAATCAAGTGGCTTTATTTTACACAATTGAAAGCATGCCCTAAAACTTGTACATAGTTGGTTCAATAAGTCAGTTTCATGGGTAAATTAAAAGGAAATCGAAGAATGGTATGTAGCAAGACTGTAAAATATTTACCGATGGATCGAATAATTTTGAAACTTTACATAAAAACAGAGATTCACACACAGGCACACACACTCAGGGTATCTGGAAGATGTCCTTGTGAATGTAATTTCTATGTTTGTCTATTTGTATATTTATATGTACAGAATAAATAAACAAATAAATAAAAAAGTATCAGATAATATGTGTTATAAAAAATACATAAATCAATCTTCAATCTTCTAATAATCTTGGAATTTCTTTTTTTTTTCTTTTGTATTGTTTTTCTGCAATATTTATTTTCGCTAAACTCCAAATTTGATCTTTGGCGCCAACTTGTACTACTTATTTACATACCCACTTTCATTTTTAAATTCTAATATTTATTTAACACAAAGCATAAAATTATTGATATACTGATAAAAGCTGAAATGAAATAAATAATCAAGTATCAAACTATGTTTGATGTTCTACAGAAATAGCAAGTAAGGTATACTGACTTATTAATATTGAACAGGCCATACTTATAGTATTCTCGTATCAGTAGTATTTTCCCCGTGCCTGATGCATCACTGAAGGAAACTGACGCTGATATGTCTGAATACACTCTTAGAACTGACAATAGGTATAAAGGCTTATCTGGAAGGGACAAATAGCCCGTGGCGCCGGCTTGAAAGGGTCTTTAACAAGGATCATAGAATGTATGAGTACCTACGGACTTGTCTGCATTTATATTATGTTCTGATATGCCTTGTCGTGGCAAATTGAAAATTATGTCCGCTCTTTGATATGTATGTAGGAGGATTTTGAACATGCATAGCTGTAGTGTACCCAAATACAAGCACATAATATTATTTGTATTGTGTACAGTGTAGTGTACAGTACTCATAAACAAGCTATCGCTTCCTTTGGGACTTGTGATATGTATGTATACAGTGTGTCCGGGATCGAACTAGCGATAATTTAAGAAAGTGTTCTATGGCTCATTACAAGCAAAAAATTTCCTATAAAGGGGAAGCGCCCCCACACCCCCTCCCCGTGAGAGTCATTTCAATTTTGTATGCGTTTTTTTGGGTATGTGCACACAATATCAGTAATTACTTGAAAGTCTGTTGATTCACATGTTCTTAAATGGTTTTATTCGACTGGGTAGAATAATCTCCATCGCTAGATAACTAATAATAATGTAAAACGTTAAAATAATACAGCCAAAAATGCCTGAAACTAAAAAAACATTGCCCAAAAAAATTTTTACTTGAAGTTATTGGTAAATTTTGCAGAAACGGGATCGCTAAGACCATATTTTTTTGTAGTTAATCGATAGCTTTTGAGTTAAGCAATACAACAACACCAACATTTTGTCTGTAAGTTACTGACTTTTAGAGTTATCATCGCTTGAGCAAAACAAAAGGTTTTACGCACCCGCAATTATGTTATGTTTAAACAATAATAACTCTCAAAGTTAGTAACTTACAGACAAAATGTTTGTGTTGTTGTATTGCTTAACTCAAAAACTATCGATTTACTACAAAAAAATATGGTCTTAGGCTCTTAGCGATCCCGTTTCTGCAAAATTTACTAATAACTTCAAGTTAAATTTTTTTTTGGGCAAAGTTTTTTTAGTTTCAGGCATTTTTGGCTGTGTTATTTTAACGTTTTACATTATTATTAGGTATCTAGCGAAGGAGATTATTCTACCCAGTCGAATGATACCATTTGAGAACATGTGAATCAACAGACTTTCAACTTATTACTGATATTGTTAGCACATACCCAAAAAAACGCATATAAAATTGAAATGGCTCTCACGGGGAGGGGGTGAGGGGGCGCCCCCCCCCCCCCCTTTATAGGAAATATTTTGCAATGAGCCATAGAACACTCCCTTAAATTATCGCTAGTTCGATCCCGGACACACTGTATATGCTTGGGATTGCGATGTGTGTAATGTAATGTGTATAATGTCCTGATGTATTTATTTATTTATTTATACTTTCTATGTATTTTCTGTAAACTTAATATAGTTAAGTTTGTTGGGAATTGTCATAGACTGAGTATAGGTATTATTCTTTGTGCATAATTAGTTTAATTCCACATAATATTTGATACCAACATGCCTACGTTTATAGCTTAATATCCGTAAATATAATCTGTCCAGCATAAAAGCTATGACACTACTCGTACCTAATTTTAGTTTTTACGTCGTCTGCATGATTACTAATATAAGCAATTTGCCTGGTGGGAAGCTTCGGCCGTGGCTAGTTACCAGCAAAGACGTACCGCCAAGCGATTTAGCGTTCTGGTGCGATGCTGTGTAGAAACTAGAAATCGTTGGAGTGACTTTACTTACCCCTTTTAAGTTAGTACGTTAACATCTTCAGCTGCATCATCACTTACCATTAGGTGAGATCGCAGTCAAGTACTATAGCATCTTTCATTGAACTCTTGTTTCAGTGGGTGTTTTACGGATCTTTATACCCTTAGCTCGTATGTTATAGTAATGTATCAATATTTTGTCAGTATTGATTATTTTCGGCTTTTGCTTGTATTCCTCTTGTAAAATAACTCAAAAATTAAACGTCCACCGCTTAAAGGTGAACATCGGCATATAATTCAAGCGGGTGCAGGTAAACAGAATTATGGTTGCGTTGCGTCAATAAAAAACCGTATCTGATTTATTGTACCATTACTTACTGAGTTTGGTCGTGAGATAGAGGTGCTTTTTGTTTTTTAATTGTACACGCACGGGATTTTACGGGGGGATAAAATGTGGGTATGACCCTTTTTGTGTCTCGCGTGTCCTGCTTGTATACTTATACATTGAAAGTATTTGTTTGTCGGTACTTTTGTTCCTAATAATACGTAAAATCCAAACGCTGGTACGTCCACGCTAAAGTCTAGTTTTAAAACTGGTATTTATGTAGGGTACGTACCTAGACAACCTACGTATAAGTCGAAAAAAGATGGGAGGGGATTTCTTCAAGAAAAATATTGACTTAAGTCAAGAGAGGCATAAAAGAAAGTTCGACCAGCGTACTTTCTAATTGTTGGAAGATAATAATAATTATATTTTATATAAGACATCTATTAAATGTAAAGTAGATTATAAGTGAGTGTTAATATTAAACAGGCCCAGGATCCAAGGGTTTAATAAGCACAATGAGAATACACGATGTGATGACTCAAGCCCAGCTATTGTAGAGAACGCCGTCTGCTCTTGATAGCACCATATACTATATTACAGCACGAGCTGCTAACCACATCGCTGTTGCAGTTTTTAGGGTTCCGTAAAAAGGATAAAAACCCTATTACTAAGACTTCGCTGTTCGTCTGTCCGTCCGTCTGTCACCAGGCTGTGTGTCTGGAACCGTGATAGTTACAGACTTGAAATTTACCCAGAAGATGTATTTCTATTGCCGCTGTAACAACAAATACTTACTGAAAAATAGAATAAAATAAATTTTAAAGGGGGCTCCCATACAATAAACGTGATTTTTTTTCTTAATTTTGGTCGATGATCCAGGAAAGCCAATTACCTACTAAGTACTAGAGTAGTAGGAGGTAATTGTCTTTTCTAGTTTCTGCAAATCATCATCTCGCTACTTTATATAGATAAAATCCGACTATCAGGTTTGGCGACCTGGGCAATCCTAACTAACACAACATTTAGGTGGGTCTAGTCGCTAGGCGAACCGAGCACGAGCCGAACACAATTCGTGTAGTGTGGACCGACTTACAAGCCTCGAACGAGCCCGCTGCGAGCATTTCGTTCGTGCTCGCCTGCGTTCCGCCTGTTGTCGGTTTTTTTTGTCGGTTCGTTGTACGTCCACACTTGACGCCGCAAACGATGCATCGAAACGGCTCCGCTTGTGCTTCGCTCGTGCTCGGTTCGCTTAGCGTAGACCCTCCTAAAGAAAACGACTAGTCAAGACACACAGGAGACTTGTGTCAGTACCTACCACAATAAGTAGACGAAAGGTAATCCACTGAAGGGAAGATCCAGGCCAGCATAACTGCACACTGAATTTTTGAGTCGAGTCGTCTAGCAAAACTTGCTTAGCGTTCTAAGTGGAGTTATGTAGTGCTTGACAAAAAAGCAACACGTGGGTGAGAAGGCATGGCACATACCGAGTTTAAACAATCTATCCACAAATATGTGTAATTTTTACTCAGATTTAAGTTACTCGTGTTGTCTGTATCATGACTACGACTGAACTGGTGTATTGGAGTCGGAACACAATTTACATATTCATGTTCACACATTCGCAGTCGATACCTACAACACCGACACTTGCAACATCTAAACTGTTGTCTGTACTTATTTACACCTGCGCTTAATTGCTATTTTAATTCTAGTTGCACGTCTAGGCGGGGTGGGAATTCCTTCATAATCCTAAAATTAGAAACTGTTTCGACTAAGTTAAATTAACAAAGTTTTTTGACGTAGCGCCAAAGCATATCTGAGTGAAAGGACTCGAGGGGCTTCATTTAGATAATCAAACGTTCTTTTTGATTAATATAAACTCTCATTATATGAAATCACTATTGTCTATATTATGACACGATTCTTAATAAACAATATGGGAACGTTAATTATTAAAACCGACTTCAACTGTCATCGAACTGCTGTTGAATACATCCTTTATAATTAAAAATTTAAGATGTATTTGGTTTTCTCATGGATACCATGATCAGTACTGGATTAAATTGAAATGGGACCACACAGGATGTGTCAGCTTTCTAATAAAAAAGAATCATCAAAATCGATTCCCCCAATCAAAAGTTAAGAGGTAACAAACAAAAAAAATACACGCGAATTGTGAACCTCCTCCTTTTTTTAAGGCGTTTGAAAATTGTCAAGTTATATTTAATCTGCATATGAAAATGACACAATTATTTACTTGGTTATGTTTTAGTATCTTACTCTGAAACCATTTCACTGAGTTATGTGGTACAATATATTCAACTTATAAAATTAATTTCGAGGTACCTAGACCTGGATTATTATCCGCAGAGTTTCCCGAGCAAATGAAGGGATTAATGGTGAATTTGCTGGCTTAAGCTTGGACTGCACACACCGGTCGGTATCCGGTCTGGTTTTTCCACGGTCTTATTGTCCATTTTATGAGACTCGAAAAAATGTGAAATGAAATAATAATAAATGCACTCTATATAGTTTCTGATTTTTTTATTCGTTACTTTAAAACTACACCATCAATAGTGTCCGTTGACAGGTTTTATCAATAAATATGAAAATATTATAAAATAAAATATTTTAAATTTACAGAATGTCACGTGGTTACTAATCGAAACCGGTCGAGGAATTTAATCCGCCCGAGGTTAGGTACAACCTCACGACCACATCTTCAGCAATGAAGGGCCGACTGGAGAGAGAGAGATAGTTTCTGATTTGAAACTGTCAATATTGATGACGGAGCTTTCGAACCGGATTGCAACCGTAATGTGTAGTCCTGCACTCTGAGGCATAATTGTTGATCCCGTACCGTCCATTGCTTACTTTTAATTTACGGAACGGAGTTTGCCTTGCCTAGCGTCGAAATTTGTGCCGCCCGCTTCCGTAATTCCTTTTTTGTCGACTTTAAACCGCTAAATGGCCTTTTGCGAAATTTATGCGCAGATTTTGTGATTTTTATGAGCAAGGGGATTTTAATAAAGGTCGATAAAGTGTAATAAATATTATATTCCGCGAAATATACTAACTTAAAAGCAGGCCACTGAATATATTAACGTTTTTTTCAAATTGCTCTTTACATTGCCGTGGTGGTGCTCCTATAATTTTCGGGATTATGTTTAATGTCCAATTTAAGCTGATTTATTGTATCAACGCTTACCTTATAGACTTTTGATAAACATAGAACTTAAATTAATCCCATTTATTATTACACAAGTGCAAGTTAATATGTTGACACGTTTGTAGTGTGTGTGTGTAAGACGGACATATTTCAGACAGCTGCCGCGTGCCGGCTAGGTTGCGCTAGTTAGTTCTTAGTTCGTTCTTGTACGGTCTATTTCACGCTCTATACGTGTGCCCGATTACAAGATAGCTTTGGTACGTCGAAAGAGATAAAGTTACACGATAGAAAGAGAGCACAACTTTAGGTGCATAGCGTAGGTGGTGCCTGGCGCTATCGCGAACTGAATTGCACCTTTTTGTGTCAGCGATAGGGTCCCTATTTCTTTAAATCATCTTGCGGAGTGAACCTTCCGTACCGTAAAGTAGCGTCTACATAATGGCGTATGCTGGCCCACTGCAGGCCATCGCCATTGTGTACAGGGGGAAATGGTATGCAATGGCGGACAATGGTCAAAATATATTCGAAATTACTAGTTAACATTGTATAAATATTTAAAATAATCTTAACAAGAATTATATTGAAAATAAATATCCGCGGCCGTAACTACTTCTACGTCCATCGCAAGTGCTTCACCGGGCAGCAATGAGCCATGCGCCACTGTGTGAACACCAAGTGATCGTGGCCTACAGTTGTGCGTTGTCAAGCATGGCCCATCACAAGCCATTGTGAAGACGCCGCTTTAGGTACTGTTATTGTATTCCGTGACATAAGCGAAGCCGCGGGCCTCCCCTAGCAAAGAGTGGAATGACAGGCGTCTGAAGTGTAAACAAGAGTTGATTCAACCCGATCGCAGCTGTTATGATACCTTTAACTAAAATTAAGGCGTCCCTTGCATAAACTCTGGATTAGTTTGTTCGGTAAATGAAAGTTGTTGACTCCGCAAACAACCGGACGAGACCTCGAGATGGTTAGTTTATAATAATAATCGTCTGGAATTATTCTCGCAAACGGAATTATTTAATGGAAATTTGTATGATTTGTAGTTTTAGTGGTTGTCATGGGTCAACGTAGATTTATGTTACAGACAGTATACAAAAGCATATCTGCTAATTCATTTTTGAAGTCATTTAGAATTCTGGTAGAATATATGCTGTTTGGAAATTGTTTTAATTTTGTCGATTTCCTATGCAAGCAGAGACAAACTGAAACTACTACTATAATAATAAATGTAGATACACATTATAGCTATATATTATATATTTTGGAAGCAATATGCGCTCACAAATAAAACTAACTTCAGATTCACTGAATACACACTATATTGACATATTAGGTAGAATAAAGTACATGGGATTTTTTTTTGCTTTTATCAGTAAGATAATTTGCAGAATCATAAAAAGGCGCAAGAATATTCGGCGGCGTTCGATATTTAAATGTAACTGCGGTTAACCTCAGTTCTGAATCCCAGACTAGTTGGGTGCACCAGCTAGTCTCGGATTTTCGGCCAGTCCAGGCATCCGAGCGTCACACTTCTGGTTAATTGTGTGCTTATGGACAGTGTTGTTCAAATTACATATTAATTCGCTCATTATCTTGCCTGTCTAACAATACATCGTATCGGGGCGACATTATCTAAAGCTATTTGCCCACGTATTCGTAGGTAGCGTCCATATATAATTTATTCGGCAAACTCATTGCGGGGACTTATACTGTATACAATGGACTCGGAAATTAACATTTATATCCGGAGCTCACTGTGCGATAGTCTGGAACACAGTTTAGCAACTCTACAGTTTGGTACCTACATAATTCAGTACACCCTCTGCGACGGTTTCCCTAGTAGGTATAGAAAATAAGAGCCACGTCAACACGAGAAATATAGATTTTTTAGTAATAAGAGGTAGAACTTATAGTCGTGAGGTCAGTTGGTACGTCAAAATTCCTAAAATTGACAAGTGTAAAAATTTTGCTGTTTTTCCAGTCCCCCGATCGTGTAAAAATGTATCAATCATTAAAGAACTGCATAATTATCCAAACATATATTTTAACAAATAAAGATTATGTTTATATTGACGTGGGGACACTATAAATGACAAGATAATATAGTAACTACTACGAGTATAATATGTAGACCAATAAAGGAGAACATGGTTTTGTAAACACGAATAGACATATATTTCTTGACCAATTGGTCTGGTAATTTGGGAGGAAAAATTATGTATAGTGGCGCCCTCCTCTAGTAAAGCTTTTTAAGGTTCAGATGACTTTAATATATCGTTTCTGATATCAAGCATAATCTGTGACGATCTGTATTGAGCACGAAATCAGTTGCTTTTGTATCTGAACTGTACGCATGATATGGAAACTGCAATTAAGAGCTCAACCCCGGGAACAAGTTCGTTGTCTTGCTTAAATTATAATTTACGGAATCGGAACTAGAGAGTAATATAGATTTGTTTCTACAACCACCGAGGAGTTTGTTTTGGCTACATAAACTAACTAAACATTGATAGGAACCCTTTGATTTAAACGTTTAAATAAGGATAAGTACCTATAAAAATAAGTGGGGATACATATTACATCACTTGTGATGTTGCGTTGAACTTGGAAACCTGTGAATTTTTCAGAATGATCTGTAAGGCGCCATTAGCTAAAACCTTTATCAGATGTAAGTTCAAAGATTATTTAAGAGGTACGTAATACGTATTAGTATGAAAAATAATAAAAAAATATATATGATCCTAAAAGTCCAAACTGACAGAACAAATGTATTATTATTGTATGTTATTCTCGTCACTCCTTACGTCATTGTGTTCTAGGAATAATCGGTTATAATCACCAGTAACCTGAGTATTGGCAATCGCTTTGCTACTTCATAACTTTCTTATAGACTGGTTTGTATGTCGATCTTAGATAAGTCTGCTTCTAAACGCTTTAGCTTCAAGAAATGGAGAGAAAAATGAAATTCCTGATTGTGATATCCTTTATATTACGATTGCAATACTATTTCTTTGCCGGAGACAGATGAATACTACAATCGTTTAGACTTCACAGAAGTAGATAGTGGGCATTTTTTCTTTGTAATTTCCTTTGGGCGGTTTCGCAAAATGCAATAATAATTCCACCCTGTCAGCAAGAACATTCAGAGCGGAGTCTTTATTCCGTCCCTTCTGTAAAATTCGACTGACTTTACTGGAGTTTCTAGGATTTTGGAGTTTTTTATGAGTACCAATCTGATAGAAATAGCAAAAGGTAAGGAAAGCAGATTATATTATGGAAAGATAATAATCAGAAATAAATACTGACCCCAGATTGGTTACTTTTAATTGTTTTTTTTTTTACTTTTTTTTTTTATATTAATATTTGCCATTCAAGAAATGTGCGAAATAACGAAATCATGAAAAAGAATAAATTACAAAAGCCTCATCAACGCCCAGGCAGTGAGGCATAGGCAAGCTACTGACAGCATTACCACTTTGGATGGCCAAACTCGTGTTTGTTTTAATTTTTACTATTATATCTACATACGAACATAGAGAGGACATGCATGAACACATGAAAATGAAAATGACATGAAAAGAACATCTCTATCGCTGCATATTATGTGGATCTCTTCCAGAGGCCCTATAATTATGTTACGGGCCAGAAATGAAACACGTCACACCAATTGCACATTCAATTATATTATCTAACTTTTTAAATATCACAGTAATTACAAATTAATCACAGTAACACTTTGCACTGGTACACGACTGATAATGACCGCATTCGTCCAGGTCATCCACGCGGACCCCTAAGGGTCCCGGGGTAATTGTTCGGGGCGATGGCCCCTTCCAATGGTAGCAACGCCGCCTGCAACTACAGGCGGGGCGCTGGGTGGGACCATTGCTGGTCCTTGGTGTCTAGTCCGGGGCGTAAAGTCCGGTGACTCCGCCGCGCTGCGATGCGAGCCCGCGTGAAGTCGCGAGCGATCTGCGAGCGAGGTAAGTCCTGGTTGTAGCTTGCAACCCGCCGCTCAGCGAGGTCGTGCCCACCAGAGATGTCCCGGTGGGCGCCCGTCAGCCAGCGGCGAGGAAGCGCTGTGGTCTCAATCCGACGTCAGGTCACGTGGCAGACCCCTGATATCCGGCGGCCGCCGATGGTATGGCGCGATGCCCCGCAGATGCTGGGACCGCGCTCCGTCGGCGAATGACCGCATGCATCGCCGCTCGCCCATTTTAAGGACGCACACTCGTCACGCCTCCCTCTGCTCGACTCTTTACCGCCTCACCTCGACCAACTTCGACACTTGTCGGCTCTCCTCGTCGCACCTCCGGAATTGCTCGTTACAATTATTTAGGAGCAATTAAAACAACTGCACTTTTGAAAGGTTGTGTAGTGTGTACGGATACACATTGCCCAGTGACTAAACCATCAAAGTTCAATAGCACTTCGTATAGTGAGCTGTTGTAACGGGCAACACGCACCGTCATGCGACATTGCATTTATTTTGTTGCACAGCAATGCATGCACCGGTTTTGTCGCTATACGACATACCAAACGTAGCGTAAATGTCGACACGCAACGTCATGTAGCGGGACATTTGTTTTGTTTAACTACATTTTGCCAACAACCCGATTTTGACATCATACGATATTTATCAATTTGTTGATTCGGAAATACTTTTATTGGTTTTGCGTATTGCTTGTAAAGTATATGATTTCTACGGTTGTATAACACACAGAGATTCGTCCATTTTTGTTTTTATTGTTTCTATTTGTATGTTAAAAAGAGAAAACAACAATAAAAGAATAGTAATAATACCTATTGTTTATTAAAGGACAAAAAATTGTACAGCACTCTTAGGCCAGGTCTTTAAGTCCTAAAAATGGCAATTTTGCAGTTACAACAGTAAAAACACGTTTGCAAATTGTATAATCCTGTGCTTAATTGTTGCTCCAACATTCTCGAAATGTTTGACTTTTCCAGTTTTTGTCTTATAATTTCTAGGCTCGGTGTATCATATCTTGATGCACATCACTCTTTACGTGAATGGTTCCACAAGGGGCCGTTTCACGTAACATCATTATAGACAGCGTAATGTACACTGTACAGCTGCTGACTACTACGTGCTCGGAAACTGGCCCTATAAAAACTAGCCTAAAAACATAACAATAGTATGAAAAAACTGCGTATAAATCAATACAGTGACGCGACCACGCCAGAGCAATCCGACATAGGGGCAGATTTGGACGGCGCGGGAAATTGCGCGCTTGATCTATGGCCGGGAGATGGCGTGTATCATAATTACTATTACATCTGGCACAGCGCCGACTCGTATATTTGCTCGAACTAAAAAAATATTATCTGTATGTGTGTTACGTCACACAGCCTGGGCAAATAACAGTGCGCATCGCCACCTGCCGCCCGCCAATCACAGCAAGCCTACATTGTGCCATAGCCAGCCAATCACGGTCACTGCCGCCAAACTTCGCCAAATTTGCCACGATTGTGACCGAGCCAAACCTTAAGCCATTCGCCGACCTCCAACTACCCGTAGTTATTGGGAAGTCGGCTATATATACGATTGCGAGTTCATTTTGCGGCCTTAATCAATTGTGCAGCGAGTGATAAGTTAAGTGGTGAAAAGTGTACTAATAATTAATATTATAGCGCTGTTACTTGTAATTTGAATTCGCAATAAATAATCCGTGTGATATCGCCTTATTGCATTTTATTTATGCCCACTGTTTCATGTGCTAAAATATCAGTGCGACCTTCGAGTGGTTTGAGCTTTGATAGCTAATTACGTATTGAGCACCCTGATAAAATGCTGATGAGTTTACATCTATATGTACGAGTAGTTTATTGGTTAATGCTTGCATCGGTTGAGTCGCGTTGGCATTGATTGGTTAAAGTTTGCATCGATTATGCAGCCAAGACGCCAATTGGCTGGTGATGGTTGGTATGCTTACCGGCGACGGTTGGCCGATGTACAATTTTATTTTGAAGTATCTCGACACACACACCCCTTTTAGTCACCTGTGAATTTTCAGATGAAGGATCAAAAAGACGCTTCGCGATAGCTCAGGAGATGCAGGTTCAAATTCCATTGAGTCCGAATTTTTTATGTAAAAATAATAATACCATTAATTACCATTGATTTATTGGATCTCCTTTAAAATAAATAGTTAATATAATATCTGTATAATGGTAACTAAATGTAATTAATGAATTCCGTTAGGCAGAACTTGAATAAACTTCACAATTATTGACCTTTTATGGTCATCAAGTTTCAAGTTTCGAATTAAATTAAATTGGATTACGTTGGTTATTGCAATGTTGCACAGTGTTTTGATGGATTGTCGAAATAAAAATACAATAACCCAAAAAATATCCTTAAAAGTTGTAGTTGTAGTTGTTGTTGGTTTCTGACTAGATGCGTAAAACTAGACCATTACCTCCCACGCCTTGTAGACGATATATGGTCTTTCTTCGTAATTGGTTCAATATCACTCTAACCCGCAATGGCTTGCTCGTTATCCATTAACGGGATGAGAGGATCGACGCTTTTGGTACTAGTGTTATAGTTAGTAAAGTATGCTTATTAACGAAAAGTGAAAATAAGTCTCTAAACTAATGAGCACTCTTGTTTTAGCGAGTCTGATGTACGTTTAAGAGCCCAAACTTTAATTAATATGGTTTAGGTACTAGTTATTACCATTTCAAACATTGAAGAGTCGCATTTCACCCTGCGTTATTTAGTGTATTGTAATGAATATTGTTTATTTAAAAATTGGGGGAGTTTTAATGTTAATTTCATATTTGACACCTGCTACGGTTTCAGTGTCGAGTACGTTGCATCCAAAATTCCGAACCGAAAGTCCCTTTTAAAGCCAGTGTTGAAGATTTCACGTGAAACACTTGAAGCAGATCAGTAGTGTTGCGGCAATTAGGTGTTCCCAGGTGACGAATCCGGGGCAACTAGCCGGAATTATCTGCTTGAGGCTTTACATCGAAGTAGAGATGCTAGGTACGTACACTCTTGCAAACATTTTGTGTGCACCCGCAATCGCAAGATACTTCATTTGCGCACTTTTGGCGGTTCCCAATATCCAATCTATCCATGGTTTGCCTTACTTAAGAAAGAAATTGGACATAACTTGTATGGAGCTTATGTCACATCGATATCTCTAGTAGGGAAGATAGATAAGAATATTGGGAACCGGCATTAGTAGCTTAAAGGGTGGATATTTTTTTAGGATTGCTTGCTTAGTTTTTCATACATTTTCGAATTTCGTTCCATTTCCAAAATACCATATGGCTAGAGATGCTGTTCCAATGTACTAAAGAAATAAATAATACTACAATTCATTAATTTTAGCTTTGTTTTTGCTGCGTCTCAAAATCCTCCCTTCAGGCTGAAACAGGCCACAAAGTTTTGTCTCCACGCAATAGATAACACCAAATACCTCGGCCAATGTAATAGGAGTTGGTATAAACATCAAAGTATTAAAGTTTTTGAGAGATGAAGGTATCCAGCGACTTTAGCGCGACAGTTTTATGTGTTGTCCCGTAAGTGTCCCCCCTCCCCCACCCCCCCTCTGGGCCGCTGTAAACATCTACGGGCGAAGTTTAAACGTCAACCCTGCGAGTCCTGCTAGCCGAAGTTATTAGGGTCCTTGCGACCCTTGCGAGGGATATTTAATTTTTGTCTTCAGGATCCAGTTGAACGTGCCCTTTCTTTGTATAAGTGTCTGTCATATTGTTGTTTAGATCTTTAAATTTTCTTAGTACGACGTAATATAGGTAAAAAAGTGGTATTAAAAAATTGCTTCGTCGGTATTTTATGTATGCTTTTGGGTCATGATTCGGGCCACAGGGAAGTTACTGTTTGAGGTTTTTCACGAAGTAGAACAATAAAGAACCAACGTCTCTTCTTGAATATTATTCTTATGATTATACTACTTATTTATTAATGATACTTTGATGGCTTACTTAAATTAGGTTTATATCGGCCAATTTTTCAAAATTTTCACACTCGTCCGTGCATGCATACTTGATTCTTCCAATTAACATATTATTATGCAAATAATTCATAAAATATATGCAGTAATGTAGGCGTAATGCGATAGTAATGTCAAGGTGCACTTAGTAAAGTAGTTCTCCAGAGCATTTAGCTTTATATTAATTGGTCCATATTGGTCCATACACAGTTTGTGTGCGAATTAGCATAATGCGCCGTGGTCCATTCGATGTTCATCAGAGTTGAGCATTTCTATGTAAATAGGCTATAGATCGCGACGCTTGCTTGCATACATCTCACGTAAGATAGTTATCACTGCTATTTGTAGTAATAATTACACCGATTCAATAGGCGTTTCCGCTTTGATTGTAACAATAGATAGATAATTAAATTGTAATTCATATCACACAAAAAAGCAAATTATAATAACATTCCAATTACTGGCTTGAACAGTACAATTTACAAGTTTTTTAGTGACCTAAAGGTTGAAAACTAAAGTTAAAATTTAAACGGGTTGTAGTTAAAATTTAAAGTGTTGTATTTTGGGTCTTTTTGATCTCCAAAAACGCTTAATTTTTATAACTGGAATTTTTTTTAGTAATAAAAAGGTGCGAGGTCGTTTTTCTGGCAAATCCCGTAATGCTTTTGTCAACGTATTTGTAAAAGCGAGGAGTAGAAAAAATAATACCATCGTGCTTCGCCTTATATTACATTAAGTAAAGTATAAGTAATAAGTACCTAGCGCGGAAATCAATAAATGTATTAAATTGAATCTTGCGAAAAACCATACTATCTTTTGCCGCGTCTTTTAAGCGTGGATAGGTTTGACCCATCTACCCCCTATGTCATCTAACCATTTTTGTCGCTGGTGACCCAGAGATCTTTTTTCCGCAATTTTTCTTTCTAAGATTAATCTTGGAAACGAATACTGATCTCCTTTTTGTAAGTGGGCCGAAGTTCTCTCTTATTCCTTTTTCAGTTCGCGTCTGTTTATATAGACTAATCTATATAAAAAAGCTCTTAGTTATACATTCCGTAAATCCTGAAATTTTGCACAGATGTACGATTTATAATGTAGACAAGGGATAACAAAGTATTTCTGGAAATTCCCACTGTATCAGCTCAGCAACGATAGTGTCAGCTAGTTTATAGTGCGATGAAACTTTTATGAATAAATAATGTTCAGCTCAAGATATCAAATAAAAATAAGTTCCTCTTACACATTAACTATTACCATTAGCATTAACGTGTAATATAATGTCTTGCATTTTCACTCAAATGAGCGAAAAAATGCAACTATTTGATTGTTTTCACCGCCGCGCCTTTGTTTGCAAAGAGCGTGGAAATTAGACCGTTACGTAGAACCTTTAGAAAATTCCATCGCAGCCACTTTTCACCATAACTATTAAAACGTTACTTTCACAGCGCGTTCTTACTCTATACCCCTTTCAAAAGTATCCTCTCGTTTTATTTTTATTTCAGCTCACCTACTAATTAAAACTTGGAGAGTTAAGTACACTTATACCGACTGGGCAGCTTGCCAACACGCATTGGACCAATGTGGTGGGTAACACGTTCTTCTGGAGTACATCTGGTACTTTATCTGGTATCATGAAGGCGAGACAGAATTTTTTTTTAAATTGTAGATATGTTTGCGTTTGACGACAATCATGCCTGATGGAAAGCAATGATGATGTCTATATGGAGCGCGCTTGCTTAGAAAATGCCTTTACCCTTCTCTTGAAGGTACCCAGATTGTGCGTAGTCGTTCCCAAGGAGGCTGGAAGGGCGTTTTAGACCTTAGTTGTTCATATAAAAAAACGTGGAAATAAACGTTTCGTGCGAGATGTTTAAACCTTTTGGGGATTGATGATGGAGCTAGAAGATGGCCATAGGAACTCGAGCCAGACGAGCTCAGACTCGCACAAACGAATCGAATTCCTCCATACATTTACAGCCAACGCCATCTATAGACAGTCGCTGACATGAGGCTGTCAATAAATGGCGCTGGCTTTAAATGTATGGAGGATTTCGATTCGTTTGTGCGATGCGAGTCGACTCAAAATTCGTACAAAATCCTGTACTAACCCTACTAAGATGATACGGATTAAAAGTATAAAAGCTTGTTTTAAAAAATATTTTTAACAGATACTTACTTGTTTTTAATTAACATTGATTGATTGGTTATAAGTGAGTATGTGTAAGTATCTTCGATATCCATCAGATGTGGTCACAGTCAAGCAGTGCTCACAACTTTAAATAGAGTCGCAACTAGGCCAATGATGTAAGTATACTTCAAAATATATTCATTAAGCACAATATGTGAATGAGATCGGTCAAGCTCTAGGTCACAATATGCATAAAAAGATTCAAGAGTGCGAGTCGGACTCGCTCACAGAGGGTTCCGTACTAATGCCGAAAAAGTAAAACTTTTCTTATGGAACTGCAACAACTTTTGTTTTGTTTTATTGTTAATATCAAGAAAAGTATACTAAATAGAGAGTTGATTTTATTTTTGTTGTAAAATATACATTTTCTCTCTATTAATCTAATTATTTTAGATTTTACGATTGGTAAATTTCGGAGATAAGAGGAGACGGGGGAGAAAGGTATTTCTTTGACATCTTGCCCAATTAATCAAAAACTTTTTAATAGTTAAATCAAAAGCTTTTTTATAGTTAGATACTAAAATAAAAAATCTTGACAGACAGATAGACAGGCGGACAACAAAGTAATCGTATAAGACTTTCGTTTTTATCATTTAGGTATGGAACCCTAAAAAAACATTCTATTACTATTCTAAACTTTTTATGTAGTATAGCTAACCGCACTCACCGCTTATCTCTGAAGCTTGCTAATGATCAGTATCTAGAATTGTACAGCTGACGTAACAATATGTGGCCAGCTGTATTGTCCGTCCATGCTTTGTGCCAATTAACCGCAATGCTTTTGTTGGCAGGAGGAAAAACTTTCGATTGTGATGAACTGCGAATAGCTGTATTTTTGCTTTTAGAATCGTACGAGTAACTTTGTGATGATAATGGCGGTTACAATATTGATGCGATGATTGACGTTAATAATTGGGTATTTCACTGATTTTTTTGTTACTTTATTCTCGACCAAAGAACAAAAAAGCTATGAGCATTTCAATATTTGTTATAAGACAGAAATAGCGACATTGAATTGTGACGTCACTATTGCCATAGTGGCTTCGTGCGGCTTCATACAAATTTTCGTTTTGTGATAAGGGGATAGACGACCCTCCCACTCCAAAATTAAAATGCCTGTAACTTTGTTTGTGTTGGATTTTAATTTTTTTTCAGCATACGTCATTATTTAGTTTAACGTAGAAGTTTAGTTTATAATAAAGTAATAATTTTCATCAAATTGTATTGTAACACCAAGTTTTCAAGTAAAATCAAGATTAATGTGTGACCAATGACCATCATCGTCTAATCTGCTCATATTTGCAAAAAGTTATGCCTTACAAGATTTGGGTTACAAAATGCAACTTAGAACGTTTGGTGATAAGACAAGACGTTTAAGTTTCCTAAATTGGCGCTCGGAGGCACTTGCAGCGTATTCCGACTTGCTTCGGAACTGCAAATGCGACTGTTACATCAGCAGTTTAAGTTTTAACTTTGTCATATTCGGTTTTGTTCGACATTAGTAATTTAGAGGCTCGACTGGAACTATTCGTATACTGACATGGGCGCCGGCAGCAGGGTGTTAAGGGGTGCACTTGCACCTCCCTGGCATGAAAAAAACCGACCAAAAAGGCTGGAATAAAAAGTGATTTATCTCATTATTATTTATGATGTTATTTTTGCTCAATTTTAACATTGCTCAATTTTAACAAAAGCCTAGGTTCAAGTCAACAGCGACGGTGATTTCGACCGTTGCAAGTTCTGCCTGTAAGAAATACTACATGCTTTTTCCACGGTCTTATTAAAAATTGCTGGGTACGTCTACGAGTATAATGAGTATGCTGACACGTCATAACTCGAAGTAAAAATGACGACCAAAGTTTTAAAAATTTTGATCAAAATTGATTATTATTTCGTTTTAAAGAAGTATTTCCGAACCAAATATGGCCAGGAGCATAGATTATTATTCATTATATGAATCCGAATAACACCACAATATGATAGAAATATGCACAAATTACAAATTATTTGGTACTTATTTTAAATGAATGGAGACATCGTAGTTCACAGGACTCTTAAGAAATGTATATGTCAGAGAGTTTACCCCAAGATCTTTAAAGGTGCAGTGTGAAGTCCATCAAATTAGTTAGTAACTATGGGACATTAAAATGGTTTAAAAAAAAATAAAAAGCATGGGTTTAGTACCAATGATCTTTTCTTTATGAGTACCTAACTGAGTATATGTTTAAATTAAAATATGCTAAAAACGTCGTATTTGTTTTGACTGCTGGTTCAAGTGACGGGTTTAATTTTTTAAGGAAGTTTACTCGCCCTGGAAACCTGACTCTTGTATAAGATTAATTTTTGAATTTTTATTGGCAGTGACACTGGAAAGAAATCCTAAATAACCACAATTTCTATCAATCACTATTTAATTCTATTCTTCCGCAAGATACGGCTTCAGTCATGCAAATAAAGGGAAAGGGAAAACAATTAAAGGGACAAAGCGGTATTATTTAGTCAATAAACTGGAAGGGAACATTACAGATAGTATCAGGTGGGATCGCCGTTGAACGAGGTGTTTGATAGGAGGCAGTCGCGTGGGGTGTAAGATAACAGGAAATAGGAATAATACAGTCAATTTTTAACGAATAACGATAAACTTAGTGTCAGTAAAATATTTAAGTAAGTATTAGTGATCGTGATTTTTGAAAAAGAAAACAAGGATTAATTAGAAGAAATAAGTTGCTTGAGTTTTACAAAAATCGCAATGTTTTTACCTACTATAATATTAATATTTTACGATAAAAGTCACCTCCACAACATAAGTAATTCTATGTGCATTTTAGGAAACCAAAACAAAATATTCTGAAGCGCTTGGACACTATTTCTGTTCAGTTCAGAATTCATCCCTTATCACATAATATATCTACTTTATTAGGGTTCCATACCAATATGGTAAAAATGGAACCCTTATGGTGAGACTTTCTCCGTCCGTCCGTCCGTCCGTCCGTCCGTCCGTCCGTCCGTCCGTCCGTCCGTCCGTCCGTCCGTCCGTCCGTCCGTCCGTCTGTCCGTCTGTCACACTCGATTATTTCAGTAACTATTCAAGCTATCGACCTGAAATTTAGAATAGTTATAGGAAATAGTGACGCGACGTCATAGCAATCGTAAAAATTTGAAAATTGTTTTTATTTTTATTTAAAAAGGGGGGAAAACGGGGGTATTGAAATTTCATAATGAGATAACAATATTGAGTGGGGTATCATTAGAAAGGGCGTTACTTGTGTAGTCTAAAACAGATTTTTATTTAATTTTATCTCGATAGTTTTTGATTTATTGGGCAAACTGTCAAAAAAAATACCGTTCCCTCCCCCCTTATCTCCGAAGCTTATCGAAAGCTTAGCGAAATAATTACGATTAATAGGCATTAACGTATATTTTACAGGTAAAATAAAATCAACTCTCTAACTATTATACTTTTTTAGATAATAACAATAAACCGGGAAAAACAAAGTTATGTTTGCGGTTTGCCAACAAAAGTACCTACATGTAAATTATACTCGTAAATTCATGAACCAAAGTGATTCTTTTCATGTTTAACTTCTTTTATGGTATGGAACCCTCGGTGCGCGAGTCCGACTCGCACTTGGCCGGTTCTATTTAATTGAGCATAGAATAACCGCGCTCGCTGCTCCTTGGCGGGATTTTCAAAACCTCATCCAACTTATTAAACAATCAACGTATAAGAGCGAATGGCGAAATTAAATTCTAAATTACAAATATCAACTCCCAACCACTTGGCCAAAGTAGTTGGAAGTATGCAAAGTTGGTTTATACGATCTTTATGAGTATTCACTCGGTTTACGTCTTGGTTTACGAGCAGTATTCAACTATCGTGTTCGGTGGCGGGCTGGAACTTGCTGTTATTGTTCTTTAAGTTTTATACTTCGCGAGCTCGGAACTTCAACTCTGATCACCTACTAGAGCGGGTGCCGCAAGTTATAGATTTTTGGTAACGGTAATAGTGTATAGAATCGCTTGAGACTGTGCACGGAGTATCATGAAGTATTTTCGTAAACTCTGTTATGGCGAAAATCAACTAAAACTTCAGTCAAGATAACTAGGTTTGCCTCCATGTAGAGTATAGAAGATTGATTGAATAACTTGGAATGAATTATGAAATAAAAAGGAAGCTTTTGAAACGCTTATAATTCTAATATTCATTCAGTATTATTAATTTGGTGATTAACTATAATTTTCACGTCTACAAGTGAGCCTACCACCAACATGAACCTAAGAATGAGCCCATCTGTACATTTTATCGTAAACTTTCTTCATACGATATACGATGGTAGCATAGGTATCGCAACCATACTATATGGTCATACTCTTCTCTATCTTCAGTCTCACTGCTAGAGTGATGTCGCATGCGGCTGCTGCAGCAGTGTGGGATCAGCAAAAGTTTTCCACTCTCCGCGCGGGAATGCGTTCTCCGAACGTGCGGCGGCATTTGTTAATTTCGCGCCGAGTTTACTTCGGCGTGTCGTTCCGTATTAGATTCAGCGAATTTACGAGTAACCCTACGTAGCATACGTACGTATATTCGGTTTCGCGTGGGCCTTCGCCGTAAATAATCTTTTTGGTAGATAATTTTTTTATGCGGTCTTATAATTACTTATTTCCACCAGATAATCGTGAACATGACATTCTTAGTACCTTAATTTTACGTGCATTAATTATATTTTGTGCAGTAGATAGTGATACTTAGGTATTATACTGGGTTTTTTCAATGCATTGGTCGAACTCTACATAATTTGCTTTTGGTTCCAAGTAAAATTATAGATTTTACGTGAATAGATTTTATACCATTAAAGATTTTTTAAATGACAAGCTCTTGGAATTATAGATATATGCTTTCATCTCCTCACTAGTATCCTAAAGATATGTAATAATTTTTCATACCTGCTACCTATATATACGTTTTTATAAGACCCTTAGTTTTGCAGCTCATTTAATATAACAGTCGCAAAAATATTTAATCGCTGGCAAGTTATTTTTTTAGTTGCAAACAGTTACGCCTTTTAAGTTATTAGTCACCTGCAAAATTATTAGCCTATGTTCAAGAAAACTTGTATATTAAGTACATTTTTGAAAAGAGCAAGTGTCGGGTATCATGCCAGTTCTTCTCGGCTGCCAAACCTGCCGGTAGAGTTAAGACTTTTCATTAGAGCCTTAGTGAAAAATAAAAATTTTCATTTTAATTTTCATTATCGTGCCAGCGGTATTCGCTACCATAGCTCAGCGGAAAGAGCGATCACCCGCGACAGGTGGTGGTCACGGGTTCGAATCCCGTTGGTAGCGTTAATTTTGATACACTTTTCACATTTATAAAATTTTCATTTTCATTTCAGCAGAATAGAAATGATGAAAATTATCTTAAATATAAAATAGATTTATTTAATTTAATAAAATATTGTACTAATTGTTTCTTCTAAAAAAAAAGAACTATAGAAGTTGTGTGTGAACACGCAATAAAAAGACTAGAGCGATCCACCGCCACCAATCAAAATGTTTAATAATGGGGTGAAATGTTGCGCCGCACTCTTTCCCCAACTATGCAACTAATAACCGCTATTTATGAGCGCCCCGCTGCAGTAATTGCAACTTATAATGATTTGTGTTCGCCCCTGTCTCGAAGTTCCTCCGCGAGCTTACGTGGGTCCCATTTAGACTGATGAGTTTATTCCGTTAGTTCATAAACTATTCGCGGGAGTGACGGTATTAACGTGCTCTTTGAGGTGGGACGGCAGAACGTTGGGCTTAGAATTTAATTGTTTTCTGACAGTGCTTTTTCATTTGCCGCAATAATTAACCTGGTTTAGTAAACATCAAAAATTCTATTAAACTGTTCTCGCGACATCTTACCCACCGACTAGGTCGGATAACTTTGCAGGTATAAATTAAGATTTAATTTAATAGACCATATTCTCCGTTCATAAAATCATCAAAAACAACGATGCGTTCCTCTTTTGCCGTGTTTTAGCCGATGGTTTAAATAATTTTATTCCCTGTCAGATGATTTTATCCCCTACCTATGCTAGAGGGGCTGGTCGTTGTTTCGCATCATGTAGATATCATCAAATCGCCTATACAGGACCTCAGCCTGTATTTCTTTACAATAAATCTAACAACTTTTTTTTAACTTACTAACTTTTTTTGTAAATATCAAGTATTAAATATTTACAGATATACTCTACTTGTTCCTACTCTGTAATGCAACATCGGCAAGTGGCAATGGTGTGGGGCGCGGCGCGGCGGCGATGGGAACTTGCGGCACGAAACAGCAACAGTGTAATGTCACTTTACAGAAATTACAAGATTAATAAAAAAAAGTATGAAATAAATTAATACTGAATTTTGAAAAGTCGTAGGACAAAAATTGTTAGTGTACAGGCCGAGAGCGATTTCGTATTTAGGGTTCCATACCAATTTGGTAAAAATGGAACTCTTATTTTTATATGACCCTGCATAGGTGTGATAAAGGAATCAAATGCCGTCCGAAACGTATTGAACGAGATATCGTCAGAATTTTCACCGGATAATCTGTTTAAATTTTAGTTACCAGACCACGGCCTAACGTGTAAGCGCACACCTGTGCCACGATCCACACCGGGGACAGCTATAATGTATTGCTAGAACGCGCACATCGGCCCCGGATAATGGCCTACCTAATTTAGGTAATGTGTTGGATCTAATGTTGTCTTCAAACGTTGCGACATGTAGGACAAAAGATAAATAGGCAAATCTATGTTACGTTAAATTCGGAACTGTGCCTACTTAACTGATTTTATTGTTTGTGTTATGCACTACGGAATTATGCCTTCGAATGGCCAAGAAGATGTTGAAGAATAAAGGGCGAAAATTTTGACCAAATTATATGACGGTGTCTCTGAAATGTTGTATCGGAGCTCTAGCCTTCGGGTGCATGCGGAAGTACGAGTAGTCCTTGTGGCGGCATGCATTTCAACAAAATAACTCATTCTTGTGCCATGCTTACTGCTCAATAGTTCACTGGTTGCTAGGAAGCCTGCTCTCGACCAAGAAATTAAATATTTCACACACTAATTTTTTTTTTGTTTCTGCTTAAATATTTGACGTAATATGTACCTTTTAGCAAAAATTTTTACGTTTGCTGGCAGTAAATATACAAGCAATTCGTGATTCCTCATTAAAATTATACAAACACATTCCTCAATAAAATTAACCAAAAGATACCTTGCAAACATTGCAAACTTAATACAAATTTCGTAACATATAACAAACTTAATACAAATTTCGTTTAAAAATTAAGTATTTTGTCATATTATAAAGTTATGGTAAATGTGGATGGTTAATTAATTAGTTAAAATGCCTTTTAAAACCCAGAATTCAAATCCCAGAGAGCCTCTTTATTCTGTTTTACGGTATACCTTGAACGCTACCTTTTGCTTCATTAATTCTTTAGTAAATTTCCGAGAATAACTTAAATATTTCGATGTCATATATTCATAACATATTCAAGGATTCTGATTTCAACCTCGCAGGTAAGGTTTTCTGAGAATAATTTTCGCCATACACATCTAACATTTATGTTAAATGAGCCCGTTCAGTCGTTTACAAATATCCCAAATTGCTATTTGACGTAGGATCCTTCTTTATACTAACTTGCGTGACATTTACGGCTCCACAAATACTTAAATGTCGATGTTGGACAATTTATGTTCATACTTTTTCTTTTTTATGCCACTGTGCTCATTTACCTTGTTTTTCGAGACCTTAATGTAACTTTATTCCTTTTTAGGCCAAGAAAACGTACATTTCCATCGTCCACACTTGTAGAAACTATGAAAACAAGTCTAGAATGTCCTTTTGTTCCGAGAGACGCTCAATGATCAATAAAGCAAATGTTTATCTGAAGTTAGAGCTGGGAAATTCCTGTTTTCCCAAGTGCTGAAGCGTAGTAACAGAATCCTAACTGTTGGAGTCCATTGTGAGATATCACTGTACGAGTATATTCGATTTAGATGTGTGTTGGGAGATATGCTCGGTCACGTATAATCCTAGCGTTGCAGTCACCTTTGGTGGGAAAAGTGCCAGAGATGGTTTGCGAAATAGATATCTAGAATTGTATCACGATAGCGAGGGTGCAATTCAATACGAAATATAAGGCGGTCATAAACATCACACACGATTACTCTAAAGTTTTCCAACGCCTCTGGAGACTCGTTATTCTCTAGCTATAAGTATACAACTACACAGCCATGTGCAACTTTGGCTGAATCCTCTTCCCATCCTTTGATTATGTACACTCGTCTTGAAACGAGCAAAATAGGAGCCGGTTGCGCTATTTTGTTGTTAAATAAAGCGTGCATTAGAATTGTTCGCAAATTGTAGGCTTTGCAGAAAATATATTGAATGTATGGACTCTAACTAAACTTTATGAATAAACTTCATTTCATCTTATCTTATTTCATTTAAAAGTCAATGAACTAATATTTGACACAAAACTGTGTTCAATGAATTTAAGAATTGACTACTTATTGTATAAACTTCAGAAGAAAATAATAAATACCTTGTCTTATGCTTTTGCAACATATCGACAGCCTTCTAATTACAACAGCTCCGACGAAAGATATAAAATACGATCGTTTATTGAATGCAACAAATTGCACGTTATGGAATTAAGAAAGCCAGACCACTTTTTTCAACTCGCTGAAAAATAAAATGCACTTTAATGGAAAGGCGTTGAAGTTTTAGTGTACAAAATGAACAAAATTTAGACGTAAAGCTTATGGCGCGCTGCTTGCAGAATATTGCAGCGGTCGATATAAGTACCGTTTGCTGAGCTTGTAAAGTTATAGAAATGATGGATCTGGTATAAAATTCCTATTTTATATTTAAATCAATGATTTTATTGATATCTGTCAATAGTCAGCTGAGCCTGCGCTTCATGGTCATAATATGCCGATTCTTAGTGAATTTAAATTAAATATCCTTTATTTTAAAATCACAAAACATTATGATTAATAGCTCTCTTCTAGTCTTCAGATTTAAAGGGTTAAATAGTTTAAATTCATGAATGAGACTACCTACTTTGCATTGCTAAAAGATATCACGACTGATTATTCCCGGCGCCCAATTTAATAACTTCCTTTTTCCAATAGAAATGTCTCAATTCCGTTAGCTTAGTGGCCATCTTGTCTGATGTTTTCTAACTCCAGGCCTGCTTATTAGTACCGGCTTTCGCTTACTCATAAACGGGTGTTCGCCATTTTCTTTCTTACAGCTGCTATACTCCGCAAAAATGGGCTTAAGGGGGAGTTTTAAAGGAGCATCAGTGTGCAGCGACAACGCAACGTGGCGACGACGATAATAAAGACATTTTTAACTAATGTCGCACCAACTACTTTCTTTCTGCTGTAAATTTTACCTAAAATTGTAGAGTTAAATAGACTCATAAATAATTCATTCGTCGTTCGCTGAATTAGTGTATTTCTTGGTTGGTTGTTACTTGTTACATTTTACCAGAAACTTCTCTTACCTAAAACTGGTAATGCTCACTACAAAATAGCGCCACCCAATCGTCATGATGCACATATATCATTAATATTTTTTTTCTTTGTTTCTGTGTATATTTATGTTGAATTATCTATGATTGCACACTGTAATTTAATGTTTTCGAAACTAACTGCTTTAGGACAAGATTGATATTATTGGTAGTGCGATTTTTGTTCATTTCTAGAAATTTACGGGCGAGCATAAATTGTCTACATCATTATCAGCCCATTGCAGTCTACTGCTAGACCAATTCATTGGCACGCTATCTGTTCATGCTCTTGGTGAGGTGCCGCCACGTCCCTAGATTGTGTAAAAAAATGTATTCATCGTTATCGTAATCGTTTACAAATTCTGCTCGCTGATTGGTATCCTGATTTACGTCTGCCAATCGGGGCGCAGAATTTGTTAACCATTACGATAACGATGAATACTTTATTCTTACGCAATCAGACCCACGTTCTTTCTGCTGCTTTAACGATGTCGGGCAGGTGTTTACCGAAGCTGCCAGTTGCGTCATCCATACGACCTACGTAACTGCCGAGTTCCACTTTACAATACATAAGCTCTAAATACGTGCTGTGTTAATAACGCTTGGAGAAACTCCACCTTAACAGCTGCAGCCCGCAAAAATAGGTTTATCGTGCGTTCAACCCGACTTACCTGGTGTTAAGTTTAAATGAGAATCTTCTTTTAATGCGCTCTCTTCAGAACCAGCAGCTAACGAATGATGTAAGCTGAATATGAAAGATGTTCCTGTTTTATTTATTTATTTATTTATGTATCAGAAACTTAATATTATACAAAGAAAAGAGATTTCTTCCAGGAGCCCTTGAATGTGGGAAAAATAAAGTTTGGTAATGCTGAGTAGGTACTGAAAATAGATATTACTATTGATAAAATATAAGATATAAATAAATAATATAAATAACTAGTGATAAAAATAAAATACATAATATATAAAAAATACGTTGTTGTTTTATGCCATTTTAATGTTGGTTGATACCATTTTTATTTGAATAAAATGCATTATAAAAACAATCTTTATTGTTGTTATTACATTAATGTAATATGATAAGTTAAATTAACAGCAGCACTTTGAATACGTTCCAATATGTCCTGCCAATACGAATATTATACTGATAAAATTTCATTGTGCTTTTATGGGGACTGAAAAAAAAATAGGTAATAAATGCAAACTTTATAGGTAAACGCGGTAAAAATCCCGTTAAAATTTTATGAATGATGTTGATAAAACACAAGTTTTTAATAACGAGTTTAATTTAAATGTATGCTGTAATTAGTAATCCCTATATTTTATTGAACTTACAAATTTAAACTTTCGGATGTATTCCTTTACTTGTCCCATGAGATCTTACTTTCTGCTAAACATGATTCTATATAAGTCAACGGGATAGACAGGTTTTATCCCTGTATGTAACGTTTAAATTCAGTTGGATAAACTGGGGAAAATCTTTGGATATGGCAACATGTTTAAACAATAAGCGTCAAAAAAGGCACTTATCACATGGAAATTAAGCCATGAAGTAGATTAGCATTTTTTGTCTGTATTACTCGCAAGTTTTAATTAAAACTAGTGCTAGTTGCCGTGGAATCATATTCATAGCACAGTAACTGTTCCCAGAAGACGCATCAGTTGCATCGCTAACATTCTTTTTGTTTTAAAATAAAGAAGTCATTATTGCAGGACTGGAAAAAACTGTTTCATATAAAAGTTTTATATTTCTACAATATTTCTGTATTTAGAGAAAGGGGATAAACTTTGTGCATCCTTGTTTTTAATCGCAGTATGTGTGTGGGTACCTTTATGAGAATTGAAGGATTTTTAGGAGTATTATTTAATTTATATTGGACATTAAAAAGTATGTTTTTAGCAACAGTGTGGCTTGTTTTTTTTCAGTGATATTGCCTGAACCAGGCGTATTTTATTTTGGAAAAATATTTTACAAAACTGTCATATTCAGTAGGTAGGTAGTGTAGTGGCTAAAATTGGGGGACATCCTTAAAGTGGAAATAACTTTTTGTGCAAATCCCTCCCAGTTTTAATTAAAAACTCTGGCTAGTTGCGAGTGAATCATATTCACTGGTAACTGTCCCCGTAGAGGTACTGAGGACATTTATTACAAACTCGGTGTACCTAGTTGAGAAAAATTGTTGTTTACTCTTTTGGGGATAAAAAATGGGGGATTAATGTCTGATAAATTTTAATGTGGTCTGGCTACCAAGTACTTTCTAATACGCGCAGGTGTCGATTGTCGACATTATATGAACAACCCCTAAATTAGATTGGATTTATGTTCCTTAGTACTAGGTGGTACTCAGAAGGCCTACGCTGTGTCACCCGGCAATAAACGTTATTACTTGTCTATAAATCAATCCATCACTCCAAATCTTATTCGGTTCTATGTGCTTAACCCGTTACCCGGACCCATTGAAGGCAATTTCCACTATATCAAAATGTCACGCACGTCCCCAAGTTTGGATGGCGTTTATTCATCGAGGTCCCAGTTCACGCCGATGCTGTATAATGAAACAAATCCCAAATCGGTATACCTCTAGGTTCCTCTCACAAAGGACTGCCCAATTGTTGTCAAATGAAGATTCAATTGGACCATAATAAATTAGTTCAGGTACCTCCGTCCCTCGTTTATAGTCACAGGGCCGAGGTCTTTAGATAAGCATAACTTCCTCATTGTTGTTTGGTATTTGCATTTGATGTTAAATGGCTTGGCGCGGTTGTAGGTACGTCGGTAGGTGCGTAAAGCGTACTTTGCGTAATACAGTGCGATAATGCGGTGGAATATAATTATGTGTCACAATACGCAAATATACGGTAGCTGTGAACTGCGATTATTTGCCTAAATCCTAATCCACAAGCTCGTCAACTCACGTTGGGTTGTTTGGCATGTGATCTCTAGAAACCCAGTGACTCGTCCTGACCGATTTAAACCGAAAGTCTAAATATTCTGTTGTAGTTCAATTATGCGTAGGTAGAAAGCAAGCAGGTTTGAAGACCTTTAAATTTTATAATTGGCTAACAAAATTGACCCTAATTGCGAGTTTCACATCTTAGTGATATGACAAGGGTTATAAAACTATTCGTCGAATAGTTATAATATTTCACTCTATACATTCGCTGACCACACAGTGCAACTACTCTTGAAGGTTGAGGACTCGCGTATAGCTTAAAACATGTTGTTATTAACTGCCGCTTTTAAAATATATGATCGAATAAAATAACCAATTCGTGGCCCCCATTTGAAAGATTCAAATTCAGTCTTACCCTGCAATAGGGCCGGAGTTTGCCGAGTCAAATGTCGGGGGTAACATCGCCCATTATTGCCTTCTGAACAAACATTACAGGCTCACTCGGCTTAAGTATCCCGTCTATTGTCTCCGACCACCAATGCTGGGAACAATCGGCCATTCTATATCAACTCCCGATTTAGTGTACCGCCAAAATGCTTGCGCCCTAATGGCGGTCTTTTGTTAGGAGCACTTTCTTTAGGGGTACTCAGGTTCGTATCTTTGACATTCTGACTGTTTTTAACGTTTTTTTACGTGGGGATATCATGGATAAAAAAAACGTAATTTTTGGATATGTCGAACTCGTAAAGATTAAAACCACACGTTTTCATCCACTCCACCAGCATCTTTATGCAAACTTACCCCCTTCGCACACGACTCGTAAGCGTTGACGTATCGTAAGCGGATCGTTATGACGCTACGCAAAAAAATACGGAAACTACGCCTCCTACGATTCGCTCACAGTTTAAAGATATTCGTGGATTTGCAGCGAATTCACCAGACCGCTTCGTCTGCGGACATGTTTCAACAATCCGTGGTATCAACATGTTCGTGCTCGTACTGCTCTCGTCGTGCGCGCGGATTAAGCTACGCTTACGTTTACGAGCCGTGTGCGAAGGGCCTTAAAGAGTCTCAAAACCCTGTCAACGGTGCATAGCGAATACAGAGACCCCATACTCATACATAGACAGAATACAGACTCCCCATATTCAGCGCACGGTGATTTCAAAACGTTCCTAATTTAACTTCATGAAACATGATTGTCGGTAACTTTGATGTGCAAGCAGCCGAGCGTTGCAGTATTTAAAGCTTATAAGTACATCATAATAACCAGTCACGAGTTAGGAATGCTCTGTGTCAGGAGTCTGTTTTAGTTTTCCACAGACCACAAAACTTGGGGCGAACATTTTAATTATAATTATGATTTTTGCATTGTTTCAACTAGTGACAGATTAGCTGAACTGCTAGTTCATATTAAATTTGGAATTAAGATTGTGTTGGTCAAGCTTTACTATGTATACTTTTTTAAATATATTTTGATACTTCTACAGGAGCCATATCGTTACGGTCAGAGCATAGTATATTTTTTGTGTTTGTTTCCACAAAAAAGGAAATTATGAGACGCATGTCTGGTATCCAAATAGGGGAGATCTCGAGCCTCGACAGTCGACACGGTCTACTAATGAGGCCGTGCAAATAATTGGTAGCGTGCAGTGTATAGCTCTCGATAAGTGGAATGAATAAGATAAAGTGAATGGGCTCTGATGGTCTATCTGAAGAACGGTTTCATGGATAGTATTTTGCACAAATCATCTGGTGTGAGGTTTAATACTGTCAGTGCGATCTTAATCATCTCTTTGGTTGACCTATCATGAGTAAATCGTTTATCCTTTCTATCCTAACGTATGTTTAAAACTTTGTGTCGTTTAGAATCTACTGTACCGGAAAAACCAATGAGTGGTTTCTAGCGTGGCAGCTTTTTTTGGATCAATCAAGTCGGTGTTAAGCTGTTACAAGTCGGGGCACGAAAGTGTAGCGGTGAGCGAAATTTGGAGGGGATAGCTGCGCATGTGTACTGTCGCGCACGCAATCCAATCAGCGCTAGATCACGCAATCCAATATGGAGAGCCAATCGGCGCTACGCACGCCCGCCCTTTATCCCTCTCAGCCCCCTCAGCCCCCTCAGATACCTTATTTTTGACTTCTGCGCATTAACGGTCAACGCTACACTTTCGTGCCCCGGCGTATACCCGTCATCTCTTTATTCTGTAACTTTTTCCGAATAACTGTTGTTAAAATCGGACACGTCGTGTCTCCCTTTTAATATTTAACTACAACTAGTTTAATATTTAGCTTTAATTATTTGCCATTGTAGCATATAACTGCTAAACTATCCAAAGTAAGATGTTAACGAAAAATTAGATTGACACACTCTTCAATGCACTGTTTAAATATCACATTTTTATTCCTCACATTTCATCGCCATCCTCACTATACTTCTAGAGTTTGAAGAGGATGGCAAAATGCATAAAAAATATTTCTGTTAAGTTTAAATAATTTTGAACAATAAGCAAAAAAAAGCCTAAAGTATGGACGATTCACACTCGTAAGTCTCAAACACTTAAATCCTGACCCACTCATACGTTGAGATATTATCAAAATTATGCGTGCTAGTCAAGCCATGCCTCACTTGGTATCGGTTAGGAAGCTTGCCAGTTTCTTTGCTGGTCGTACGTCGTATGGTAATTCACCTTCCTTCCTCGTGGCGGCAAAACATAAATTAGGTGCCAGCCGCCTTCCGAGTTGAAAAATTACAAACTCGTACGGAAACAACGGCTTACTCTATCTGAATGTGGTCATCTAATTCACCTTGTGTAGTGAAATACCTGACGGTTAAAAACAACATTTATTTTAAAATCGCGGGAATAAAAGTAGGTACTTAGGTAGTTATGTTGTTAGAGCATAAGGAAGAATAAAAAAGTTACATACGAGTAATATAACATATTCATAATGTAACCCATTCCCTGTGCCCATTCCTTTTCCACCTCAAAAATGCCAACGCATGTAAAAAAGTTTTCACCTCAAAAACATACAAACAACGAAACGATTTTCATCCACGTTTCTGATACGTACTGCTAAGGTGTGGAACACCCTTCCAGCTTCTGTGTTCCCAGCCAAGTACAACCTGAGTGCCTTCAAGAGAAGAGGGCATTTTCTAGGCAAGCGCGCTCCATCCTAGACCTCATCATTTCTGTTCATCAGATATGATTGTAGTCAAGCGCAAGCCTATCCATAATAAAAAAAAAACACCTTTCTAATATTAGTGTGATGCACCCACGGACTATTATTGGTAGGTATCCAATACCCCTGTCATCTTAGTAAACAACATGCGTCTTCATTCAAATGTGTTAGTAGAAGCAGGTATACGGACTGTGGGGTATGAAATTCCGAACTTTGTGATTGTTCAAAGTTCGCCAGCTAATAAGGCAAGTTTGGTTCGAGTTAGTTCCCGCCCTTTGTTCCGGCAGTTAAACAGTTCGACGCGTACGTACGTCGCACATATCAAAAATTATTACTTTGTTATAAACAACGATTCTGCAGTGTTTCTATACTAATTATAGTTTTACCCACGACGGAACTTTATTCACAAGCGGTCAAAGATGACTTTTCAACCACTCCCTTAAATAGGGTGTTACTTCAAAATCTGTAAATTGGACTTCTACACAATTCTAATGTTTCCTACATATTTAATGATTTAAGAGTAGGTACCCTTAACTGACTAAGCTTAGGTGGATCTACGGGTATTGCACGTCTGGACAGAATTCATAACGAGCGCATACGCGGTAGCCTTGGCGTGTGAGTGATATTACCAGTTAAGTTCAGGAGTCCCGCTTGCGTTGGTTTGGCCAGGTTTATCGCCGCCCGCAGAGCTTTGTGGGTCACAGACGCCTTAACAAGCCTTACTTACTGGCTTAACTTAATTAGCCTATAGACGCGTCCATTGCCGTACATAGACCGAGAGCGCGCCACAACACACGGCCCTCCGCCTTCCTCATCCACCCGCGACCTTTTTCAGGTCCAGCGGGCAGGAGATCGCCCTAGGATGCGCTTATCGGTACGCGGTCTCCACTCCGGAACACGTCTGCCCCAACGGCCATCGGTTCTGCGACAGATATGGCCCGCCCATTGCCACTTGCGGCGGTGGATTGACATCGTACAAGTAGATGCTCGTGCCAACGGACTGCGTAAGGAGGATACTTTAGACCGCCCAGAGTGGAAACGATTAAGCAGGACAGCTCACCCTAGCATACGCCGGGATAAAAGCTGAGAACTGAGAAGAATAAGAGCTCTGACAAACTCGCAGTTCAACAAGCGTTTTACGCCTTAATCGTAATGCTGTTGGGCGTTGGCAAATGACTTATTAGGTGCTTATGTGATTTTCAAAAAGGAGAGAAAGACACTTAAAGAATCTAGAAATTAACCATGACTCTTGGTGAGCTAGTCTAATTTGCTGTGACAAATATTAGTCGACCAACTTAGTAATATCAACTAATATTGTCCTTTGTGCTTGTTACCTCGTTAGCTCAAGTGGATAGTGATAATTGATTATTAATAATAGCAATCATATTGACATTATATTAATTTATAATTGACATAATTAATATTGGTTTAACGACCTTGGCTTAGATTAGGGGCCGCCCTAGCTTACGTTAAACCATGTCTTAGGGAATTGAAAAGCGTATTTCTTTCTATATAAAATTCTCGGGTAACTACTTTTCATACCCTTAGGAGTGAGAAAAATTTATACAGGCATGGCAAAACATCGTTTGACAGGTCAACTAATAAATCATAATATTATTTCGTTAGCTGGTATTCGCTATAGAATGTTTACAAGGTAGGGTATACCCTTAAGAAGACAGGCGCAGAAAATTTCTAAATACTTCAGAATTCCATATTATCATCAAAGTGAACTCGCCACTGTAGCAATACTGACCTCACCATTAATACCGATTGCGTTAACAACAGACCAAGCTGGCCCCGATCCAAGCGCCCTCTATAGCGTTACGAAGAAAAAAATCTCGGCCGGATACCAGATACATATTATGTTGCCATACAAAACGCACTAACGTTCCCGATATGCAAATCTCTATTAGCCTTTAGTTGGAACACACGAGCGACTAAGTTTTTGTCGAACGACAAAAAGTTGCTTGTTAATAAATCAATGTTTACACCTCGAGCATTTAGTGGCTTTATCTGTGAATCCAGCGCAGTGAGCAGTTATGTTCTGACAAAGAATCAAGATTCACGTGTCACTCACATCTGTTTCGCACCATTTCACATCAGCTCGTATCATGAACCAGTTGTTATTTGATAAGATTTAATTGATTTACTTTCTTCATTTGTTCATTTAAAATCTAATTGTGGGTGATCAAAATGATAAAACAAAAATTGACATTTATTTCTGACATAAGTGCTTACTTGGAGGCCTAGTGCTTACGAGTAAGTATAGTTAGTCTATTTTCACTGCTGATTTCTTATCTTTTTATCTTATTACAAAAATCAAAAAATCTCCAGTGTGCCTTTATGCTTAAGAGTAAAAAGTAAGGTCTATCTCTGTTCCTAGTGGTCGTTGCTTTTTATACATCTTTACCTGTTAAGGTAAACTACACTTCTTTTCGTTTAAGCAAAGTTTCAGCGCGCACGGCGAGAGAGGTCCCTTTGGCGCCGTTCTCATTTGAGATTGTAGTTATCTGAGCAGTTATTGCACTTTTAGAGGCTTTCAATTGCGCTTTAGCTGGGAGGGCATTATCTATTAAATTTATCGGAGCTTTTGTCTGTGTATATATAGACGACCTTCCTGGCTCAGGGGATGCTCGGCTTCAAGTGGCAGGTGCGGGTTCGATTTAATTTATGATTTCTAAATTTGCTCAGGTCTGGTGTGGTTGGAGGCTTCGGCCGTGGCTAGTTACCACCCTCGCAGCAAAGATGCACCGCCGAGCGATTTAGCGTTCCGGTGCGATGCTGTGTAGAAACCGTTGGGGTGTGTTTACTTACTCCTTCCAAGTTAGTACGATAACATCTTCGGCTGCACCATCATCTTTCTGGTTACAAGATTGTTCATCGCCCACGTAAGTAAGTATGCTCATGTCTATAATAGGTATGTGTACTAATGAGTAGCAATAAATTTACGTTAATAAAAATAATTAAGTGATTAATCGCACACCTCGCCTGTGAGGACCTGCGAATCCATGAATAGTTTATCGATCGGGAGCAAAAATGTCTCCTCGCCGTATTCCCCAATTAGAGCTGACATTGATTCCGTCTGCAGCCTCCGGAGTCCGGACGGCGGCCAGGAATAAACGGATCGATGCTCCCCGCTTCGCTTCCGAATCTAAACTTTATGAGGTTGCAAATGCAGTTCTGACCCAGAACAGTATACCTACCACTGCAGACTGCAGCGGAATGAAAGCTATTGTTGGTTAACATTTTCTGACTAACTACTACTACTTGTTTTAATTACGTATTTGTAAATTTTGCGATCCATTGAATACCTTCGACAAAAATTATGACATTCACATAAATTAGCTTTTCCAGACCTAAAATCTGATACAAAATATTTTAATAAAATAATATGTATTCTCACGAAATTTTTGGAGGAATTACTCCAAAGTAATGTACATTTTCTTTAAGTTATGCTTGTTTTTATTCAAATAAAAAAGTAAAAAAATATGAGCTCGACCGTGACAGGACTCGAACCTGCAGTCTTCGGATCCGAAGTCCGACGCCTTATCCATTAGGCCACACGGTCACTTGGATTGTGCATTAAAATTATCATATGGTTACTGTCGTCTAACGCCGTGCTTGAATTTTTTCGTCATGGTGCTTATTGACATTGCTGACTCTTCGATCTTGCTTCGATCAAAGATTACTTTCGTAATTTACTGAAAGATACGACTGGAATGCATCGAATCGTAATGGAAAATATTCCATTTTAGTTTTAAAGTGGATTAAATGGAGTGAAATTGTGAGTGAAATTCAATATAAAAACTTATTTCCATGGTCTGTGAGTGAAATGATATAACCTATAAATTTAATAAAGAAAAAAAATCCATAAGAGGAGGAGGTAGACTGGTTTGATCAGTGTCTGAAAAATTACTTTATGACGTGTTTAAGTTTTTAAATAATCGAGCGAGAATTTATTTTAATATAGCTTTGTTTTTTGAGACAAAGGCTTGTGCTTGTCCGCAAACAGAGCGAATTTATTACTTGACGAAAGAATTATTTTATGTCCATGAGATTTGTTATATTACCAAAATAACAATACAACAGGATAAATGCTGCATCCAGATAAACTTTGTGTAATCATAGTTGGCAATATTTGATGAAATATTAATGGTGTCGTTTCGCATTTATTATGAAACTTGAAATATACATGATTTAGGGCCTCGTAAATGTCAATAATGTATGTAATATCCGTAATATAGCGTATGTTATTATAAACTTTGTGTGTTGAATAAACATTGTTTTGCGACAGTTGCTGATTTAATAAGCTGGACTTGAATTGCAGCTCTATTGCTCTTTTCTACATATCTCGGTTGCTTTTCCGGGCTGAGTGCAGTTTGATGGAAGGGAAAAATGCAGTCCTTGGCATAAAATACAATAAAATCAATATCGAACAAAAACTATCAAAAATCACGTTTGTTGTATAGCAGACCTCCTTTAATCTGGTTTTAAGTATTTGTTGTTGTCCGGAATCTATATAAATATGTCTATAGGTATGGGCTTTATAAAACGTTTATTAAAATCAACTAGACAAGTATAAAGAGCGTTAATTTGCTGACAGCACAGTGGTTTAGCGGTCACACTCGCATCAGTGACTATGTGCTCGGCAAATGTGTCAACTGTTGCATACACACATATACATACTCGTACATTCATTGCCAGCCTTTGCCCTCAGGGCATGTTTTTTTTTTTTAATTTATTGGCTTATTCTCCTTTGCATTGGTAATTTCGTTGGATTCTTAGAATTCTCAAAATAATATTATGTGTAAAATTTCTCCTTTCTAGGTGCAAGGGTTTGGGCTGGGCGATTATAAGTCTGAGTGATTGTATGAGTCAGGGCTTTTCGTTTATCAAATAAATCTATTTGATCTAAGCACTCTTACTTTGAAGGGGTATAACAGTTCGGGTATCTGTAAAAGCGGCCATAAAACTTTGGACAGAAAAAATGTTTAATCCCAGATCGGTTTTCGCCGAAAACCGAACTAAATTGCGCTTAAAGTTCATTGATAGCCAGCCAATATTTTGAAATAAAACTATTAAGTAGATATAAGAAAATTGTGATATGCCTTAACCTCATACAAATTTTTCGTCTCACCTTTGATTAAATGCTGACTACAACTTCAACCTTTAATTAACCACTTTTTGCATCTAGGGTGCATTAAAACAATGAAGTATTTTGCTAAATGTGTTTATTCACCCTATGTTTCTGTAAACTAAAACGTCTTAGCATCGTAGCTGGAATGCGTATACTTTCAAGAAAAGCCCCGGTAAGTACATTCGCGAACCAACTTTGCTATGCTCCATTACACACACTTTGATACTGTCTTTCCTTACGACATATAAACCAGGCGAAATGCCTTTGTAATACGTAAGAATATGTAATTTAATATACATAAATGCATGAGTAAACTTGATGGAATGTCGCTCCTAATGCACGTAAAGTACCTACTTTGCCAGTGCGTATATTTTGTACGTTCTATATTCTACTATCGAAGTAGGTATCGAATATCTTTACTGAAACCTAAAAGAATTGATACAAAACAAAATATGAGTTATTTTCGTAGAAACAATGCTCCAAAAATTGTAAAACCCTTCGAGGTGTACCATGTTTCGGCGTATCATATCTACTTAGTACTTAATCGTTACCTCGTTTGCCGCTCCAACTAACTTTACGATATCGTTTAATCGTCGAAACGATATCGTTGAAAATGGCATTTAAGTCCATCAGGCCATGCTCACTTATCACGTGATCAACACCGCTACGAGTAGTTAGATGCGGGGCTACGTCAAGACGGAACGATTCAGACGGCTACCGCGCGCCAGTTAAGTTGCGTGCGTTAGTTCTTTACGGTCTATTACTTATTTGAAACGTCTTTCTACGATTACGAGCCCGCGGTATCTGTAGTACGTCGAAAGAGAAAAAGCTACGCGTTAGAAAGAGAGCACAACTTCAGGTGCTCTCGGAGTATATAGCGGAGGCGGTTCATAGTGCTGTTGCGAACTAAATTGCACTTTTTTTTGTGTCAGAGCTATAGGGTCGTTATTTCTTTAAATTATCTTGCGGAGTGAACCTTTGAAAAACGTCGCGTGATACACGGGTGTATAGGTTTTTGCAAACTCGTGACATTAAAAACCCTCGCCTTCGGCTCGGGCTTGTTAATGACAGTTCGTTTGCAAAAACCTACTTTCCACCCTTGTATCACAATGTACTATTTTACTGAACATTTTAGCTTATTACTTGAAAAATAAATGTTATAAGGATTCCAAGTACGAGTATGTTATATATAAACCAGAGGTATTATGAGTAATGCAATTAATACATGTTTTAGAGTGGATTTCAGTAACAAAAACAGATTCAAAATTGTACACATTAGCGAACTAGTTTCCATTAAAATTGAGTCAACTCCTTTATAACAATTTTAATACTTGCCCAAAAGTTCTTAGTCAAATATAGAGAATTTACGAGCAGTGTATAAAGTGTTAAAGCTGGCTATATAAGCTGCAATGAATTTAAAAATGTCACGTATAAATTATAAGCACAACAACGTTTTAATAAAACGCAGAGTGTTTTCCCAGAGATGTTAGAATTCTAGTCTTAATTTAGCGCACGCTGTGTTCCAAAATTGGAAACTTGTGGCTAATATCTCTTGCTGAGATTCACTGAAACCTGTTTATAGATTATACCGACCAAGTATAACCGTTTTAATAGTACCGTTTAAATAAAACATTGAGGTATGTTAGGGACTTAATTACGATATAAGAAATAAGAATATAAGAATTATGAATCCCTACTTAACTGAATTCGGGGATGATGTTTCAAGAATATTTTCTCGGTAATCAACTTCGTTACAAAAAAGTACTCATGTGCACAACCTTCATACCCTTTAGGTATTATGTATAAGAATATCAAGTGATTTATGCTGCGCGTTGCTGTAAATCAGGAAAATAATGTAATTATTAGTCAGTGTTTGGGATTCTATGCGTAATATTTGAGAATTTTACGCTGCTCTGCTATTTCACTGACTACTTATAAAGCTTTAGCTTCTCGTATGCCTATATGGAAGTTATTGCGTCACCCGCAGTGTTGGTTTTATTCAGTTTCATCCTGCTTGCTCCGCTTTAAACCAAACAAAACCGGTTCAAACCAGTTCATACACTGGCCCGAAGCGGTTCGTCGATAGGCTCGCGCGACTGCGTATCGGATTGACGTGCAATTTGTGATCGCAGACCCCTATCTATGTCGAACTGCGTGGGAGAGCACTAGACAAATAGACTAAAAGGGTTTTACTAAAAGTTTGTATGGAGAACGTAATAGAGTTACCTTGTGTGAAATTGTCTTTTTTGGGAAAAAAATATACGTCACCATGATAAAACATCAAGGTAACCTATGTACTTTCAAACCAAAACTAATGTTTAAAAGCTTTCCAAGTGTTATTCAAGCTGGATTTTTAATAAAATTGCATTTTTAAGAGTCATAAAAGTTAATCTTAAGTATGTGTTTATATTAAGAAATTAAAATGTCAAATGTTTTTTTTATGTACTTACCTACAATTTGTAACTTTACATTGTCTTCAGTTTTTATTTTTTGATGAGGAAATTGAAAGATGTTTTTTATTTGATACGTAGATAGGTCCTTAAATTTGATGCTTCGCTAAACCTCATAAAACGCAATGTTTTTAAATCCACTCTCTTCCTACCATTAAGTACCAGAAGCAATTTCCCATTTTCGTCTACACCGGGCCTTAAACACTCACTCTCTTAGTAAAGACTCTACCATGAACAACGAAGCATTTTTTTTAAGCGTTCAGCCGTGTGAAATCGAGTCGAGAGGAGATCATAAACTTTATTCGTATATTTACAAAATGTAACGAAATAACTTTAAATATTGTATAAAATTTGATAAATGTCGTAAAGTACCTTCCAACAAACTTTAGCCAATAGCCTCTTTCACTTAACTAACATTGTAGTTAAGTGAAAGAGGCGTAGGTATGTGAAAAACCAATATTTTAGATTGACTTGAATTTGTGATGGATCGGATTTTTGTGGTCTCTCGCGTAATGCATTTCCATTACTTTATGTACTTTTGATAGTATTTGTATGGGATTGATAATTGAGTCGTATCTGAGTAATACCAGGCCAGGTACACTTATCACGTGATCTAAAAAATTATAGGTAGGCGTCTCGACGAAGGTACTAATTTCAGACGGCCGCCACGCGCCGGATACTTTGGTCGCGCTAGTTCGGGAACGGTCTACTTCACGCGCTGCGTGCGCCCGATGACGAGGTAGCCCTAGTACGTCGAATGCGATAAAGTTACACGATAGAAAGAGAAGTTATTTTCGGAGGCGTGGCCAGGCGCTATTGGGAACTGAATTGCACTTTTTGTGTCAGCGCTAGAGTCGCTAGTTTTTAAAAACATCTTGCCGAGTGAGCATTCTGTACCGTTAGGTACTATTAGGTAATACGTTTTTTCCTCGTGTAGGGGTGTTCGTATTCTAAGCTCCTAGGCAGTACATATAGTAGGGGTCGGAAGCATTAGGCGGATTACACTGAGCGCGCGAAATGACAACTTAAGCACCTGCTCATCGTCTTAATGTCGAGGCGAAAACATATCCAGCGGGATGATAGAGGGCTATTAATAGGGGATTTAAAACGGAAAATAATGAGCAGAGTTCTACTTGTACACATTTGTGTTTTAAGCAAAAAAGTGGCTTATATTGTTCTTTTCAGCCGATGGATGTCCACAGTTGGACAAAACCCTTCTGTAATGATTTTCAGCACACATTGTCCTGTGCCACTCGTATCAAGCGCCTTGCTGCGACTTTTAATGTACGGCGCGGGTCAACTATAGGGACGAGTAGAGAACGTGTATTTAACGACGTTTTTTAATACATTTGCGAAAAAACATTGGTTTTGCGTATCGTGTTCGTGCGCGTGCTGCTGCGTCTGTTCACCTCCTGTCGCGCAGGAGGAAAACAAAAAGGCACTAGTGCAGAAAAGAATAACTTTCCGTACGCAAAACTTACATGGAAATGTCTGCTTTTTGAGCAAATGTATTAAAAGGATTCATATGGTTTAATTGTGTCAACACTACTCCCCAGAACTAGCGTTTAACGTTTAGATTACGATCGTAAGATATCTTATCAGAGTTTCATAGAATAAGTACTTAAATACTTTAGCACCGTGCTTAGGTTTGGGTGCCTCTTAGACCAAAAGCCGGGTTTCATTTAATATTGACTTGGTTGCCACAAAGCTGGAGTAAAGTGTTGTGTTGGTGGCAGTTGTTTTAAATCAAAAGTATGTTGGCTTTTAATGATTCATTTTAGTTATCTTAAGCGTGATGAAATGTATATACAAGACGATTATACATTTGTAATCTTTTAATAGATAATTATCAGGGATAATAACGAAAATAAGACATGTGATCGTGACACGGAAAAATAGGAAAAAAAAATACAGAGAAGCCTAGTCAGGTAATTTTTGGTAAAAGCAAGTAGGTAATTTGTGCATTTTTTTTATATAGTTGAATTCTGGTGTAAGGTTGTGAACGAAATGGAAGTTATCGGTAAAATATGAAAGCAGAATTCTACAGAGAGAACCGCAGTTTAACTTTTGAAAGAAAAAAAAACAATCATTATAAATATGGACGATTCAAAAAGCGATCAGTCAAAGAGTCGCGAAGCCTCAAAAGAAAATAAAACAGAAATGAAAGCGCCGGGGAACAACCGGGGACACATTGTTTTTCAGCGCGTCGCTTAAACTTTTCAGTTTTAACTTGATATTCCTTTATAAAATCGCACAGTGTGACTTTTAAATAAGATCGCGCGTTACATAGGCGTTGATATAAGGAAACTAAAAGATGCACAGCTTCGGGTTTCAGTTCCATTTTCCAGAGCATAAGGTGTTATGCAACTAATTCCGACGCATCATACACAACGCTTTATAGATACTCCAGTCAATTGACTTTTCATAGGCGCCTATTATTTAGGCCTATGTGAAAAAAATAAAGAATTTCAAAATTTCAATATCACTCAAGTCAAGTAAGTACGAAGCCATTTCAAAATATATTCCATGTTTTCTTTTGTGACTTTATAGCCATTCTTTTCTTGAGTAAGATAACATGGCGACCACCACCAATTGACAATCTCGTTGGGAATAAATGTATTCAGTTTTCTTTTTGATAATCTTAATATATATAAATCTCGTGTCACAATGTTTGTCCTCAATGGACTCCTAAACCACTTAACCGATTATAATAAAATTCGCACACCATGTGCAGTTCGATCCAACTTGAGAGATAGGATAGTTTAAATCTCAATTCAACTATTTTTTTAAATCCCCAAGGGCAAAACAACGTTTGCCAGGTCAGCTAGTTATATATATAATTTTTTTTTAATAATGAACGCAAGCAAACGCCCATGGACATTGCAGCAACGGGGAATTGCAAATGCGTTGCCGGCTCTTAAGGAGTTTATTTATCCTCCCCTTGAATACCCTCGTTGAAGTTTTGAATTTTTTTTTACGGAAGATCGTATCTTAAGTATGTTTTTAATCAACGTTACACCGTTATATTTCTAAGAAACCGTCCTCCGACGCGATGTTTCTATAGTGTTTCCATATGCAAATCGAATGTGACTGTCGTCGTGACGTTTCCCGTACGTTCCTATGTTTCTACTCTCTTCGCTAACGTAAAAGGTCATAGTTTTATTGTTAAGCTATTTCCAGTAAGGTGAGATGACTTGAAAGGAATTAAAATAGCTACGAGACGTATTATACTCGTATGTTAACTTGTTGGATGAGTTCTCTTGCTCATATAATATTATACTCGCGCACTTGAGTTTCGGTTTACATATCCCGTTATAATGGAGTTTTATTTCAACTTAAAATAGGTACATCATGATGTGATTTGTTGGTATAAGTATAAACATCACATACAAAGAATAAAAAAGGCCACATGCTAGTCTGACTCGCCTACTGAGGGTTCCTTACTGCAAGTGAAAGCTAAGTAGAAATAGCGGACCCGACAAACTTCGTCCTGTAAAAAGATTTTGTGCTCCTACCTATTTTATACTCGGGGCAAAAAATTATCTTATACAATAAAGCTCAAATTGACTCTACGTTTTAGTTAGAAAACATTTGTATGGGAAAGAAAAGGGCTGTTTTTAGGGGTTTTCCGGCAATTATTCGAAATTTTCTCGCCGTGAAAACCATCCTTGAACTTCAAGGAACATTTGAAAAAAAATAATTGGCCAAATTGGTCCAGGCGTTGTTGAATTATGCGCTTACCAAAACATTTTGCGATTCATTTTTATATATAGAGAAGAAGATAACCTTTGAATACCTATTAACTAAGAGGAAGGAAGTCGAATCTTCAATATAATTTGCAGTTCCTCGTCCGATCAATGGTGTGAGCATAATGGCCGGGGCTCGCAAACTTTCCCCGCCGATACCCGCAATTCGTTTCTCGACTATTCATCGCATTGATTTCCTCTATTCCACAAGTTCTTAATGCGGTGGCCAGGAATCTTGCTGATGAAATTGCTCATTTAAAAAATGTCGTTGCTTTAGTGCTGTAATTTTCGGTATTGATTTTTTCAAAATAAATTGTTGGTCCAAATTCTACGTCCGCATTTATCATCTTTAAGATAGATAATATATATAGATCTGATATCTGTATAAACAAAAACCTTGACAGATTTAACAAAGTACAGCTCAAACCGCAAGTCCGGACTTTACATCCAGATGGTTATTAGATATCACTGCACTAATGAGCAAACGTTTACACGGGCAAAATGTTCTGTATACAATACCGATACAATGTTGCCTGTTTAGCGGAATTTTATAGGAAATACTTTGGTTTGGTTGTCATCAAGCAAACTGGAACGAAACGTTTTTCTTCCACGTTTCTTATACGCTAAGGTGTCCATTCCATAATCTGGGTTTTGAAAATCCAGGTTATGCTTGGCTGAGAACATGAAAGCTGGAAGGGTATTGCAGAGGAGAGGTCAACGAGCGAAGGCGCGGATGCCTTCCATTTTTAAATAAACAGCAACAGTATAAGGCTATCAGTATTCAAAGCAGGCGTTTAAGAAATGCCCCCTAGCGCCATCCGCTATCTTAAGAGCCTTAACTCGAAAGTGCTGGCACTAACTCAATTACAGGCATCCGGCTTCGTAAGGACCACTTCTCTCAGAGGGAGTATAATATTTTTTTTTCAGAACCTGATCTTGTTTCAATAGCAATGTTGTGGTAATTTTTATACTTATTCTCTAAGCCCTGTCTCATCAAGCGTCTATGTTAATGTTTTCTGACTCAATCTTTATCGTTAAGTTTTTTAACTTCGGTCGCCTAACTTTGAAGTTTTCAATATTATTCCTGTTGCAAACGTTAATATTTTTTGTTATATAATTTTAAAATTTCTCACACGTAATACATTTTTTATTTGCAATAAATTTATTTACCACAAGTATGGTACTATTATGGTATTTTGTGCCATAAGAGCAAGCCGCAAGGGTTACGTTTGCGTATATTATTTGGATATTACACAAAACGGATTATACGTTAGTACGGGGAGCGTTCGCCACAATAGTTGTCACTTTTGTTAAAAATATAGTCCCCAACGACCTATGATGCATTTCGTCCATTTTTTTGGCTAAGGAATACAGAACTCACACATTACTTTTTGTCAGTCAAACAAATGGGCCCTCGCTGACAGGGCGGCAACGGAATAGTTTATGAAGTCGAAATTCGATAACGTTGAAATTCAACTCTGCAAATAGTGTTGAGTTGCCGCTTAACGTTTTACTAGTGCTTTCGTGACACACGATCTTTTTGTTCGGCAAACCATGACCACTGTGTTCGCCCGCTGAATGCTGGAAATCTCTTTACCTTGTTAAAGATATTGAAATGGCGGGTCTGCGTACGTTATTATTATAATGAAAACCAAACCAGTCCAACGATAGCGTTTGATAGTTTGATTTCTAACTTACTAATTTATTTATTTTATCAAAATCACACGATTTTGATAAAATAAATAAATTAGAAAGTTAGAAATACATTAAGTACATTTAGTTAGTACATTTTCTTAAAATAAACTCGCCGGCATATTTAGCGGAACATAAAAAAAAGGTCCATAATTAAAAAAATATGGTTTTATTTTAAAATCTACTTACTACACTTCTTTTGTTATTTAAAGTTTCATTTGTTTTTACTTAAAATGAGATCACATTAAGAACAGATTTTGCGAGTAAAGGCTATTTGTGAAAAATGGTACATTTTTGAACTTTTCATGTAACCTGGAAAAGTGAAATTAAATATTAAAATTACAATTAATTAAATTAGAAAAATGATGATTAATATCGCGTATTTCCTCCACGTGAAGTTTCTACCCGTCTAGGCATACTGAGAATGATGTTATCGATGGTCTCCTGGGATAGTCTCCGCCATTCCTCAACTACGGCGATTCGCAGTTCTCCCACGTTGGCAGGAGCTGGAATTCTGGACTTAACTTTTCTTTTCAGCAAGTCCCAAACGTGCTCTATTGGGTTCATATCCGGTGATCTCGCCGGCCACTCCATAACAGTGATATTCATATCATTAAGATAAGCTTGAGTTACCCGAGCGGTATGCGACAGAGCATTATCCTGCATAAAAACAAAATCGTCACCGATATATGGGGCAAACGGTACGACATTTTCTTCTAAAACTTCTCTGATATAGCGGTCTGCAGTCAGACTCCCTCTGTCAATCACTACCAAGTCTGTGCGAGCTCCCGAACAAATGCCCGCCCAAACCATTATTGATCTACCACCGTATGCAACTGTAGTTTCAAAATTTGTCTGAATGTATCGTTCTCCTTTGCGTCTGTATATTCTTTGCCTGCCGTCAATTTGATTTAAGAGAATTCTGCACTCATCACTAAACAATATGTTACTCCATTGGTCCGCGTTCCAAAGTCGATGTTCCTGAGCAAAAGTTAACCTGTTTCTACGATGATTTACCTCGAGCCTTGGAGCCTTGGCGGGCACAAATGAACCCAAACCAGCTTCTTCGAGCCTTCTTCGTACCGTACGCTCACTTACGGTTACACCCCGCACTGCTTCTAACTCACTTAGGGCTTGGACGGCCGTCAAACGGGGGTTCCTACGTACACGAAGCCGAATGAAACGATCATCCCTACTCGAAGTGCGTCTTTTTCTGCCTTTTCCTGCTCTTCTCACATAAGTACCGGTCTCCCTGAACCGTTGGATACTGCGATGGATCGTTGAAACTGGTCGACGAAGATCTCTGGATATCACTCTGTAGGTTTGACCATTTCTTCGCATTTCGAGTGCCCTGGCAATCTCCGTTGGGGCTAAGTCAGGCATAATTCAGTCATCAACTCCAGAAAGATACGCGATTAAAAAAAAACTAACAAAAAACAGTATTTCAATGAAATTTTAAATCAAACTCAGAAGGAAGAAATACTCGAAGTTCGCTCCAGATAAGGTGTATTTGAATAAAATTAAAACAATTGCATAAAATGTGATGTTCAGTTGTTTTCTTAATTTGAAAATATTTCTTTTTAAATTAAACAACGTATAAACCAGCCAACAACTTTATATGATACTGATATCAAACCTTTTTTTTATGTTCCGCTAAATATGCCGGCGAGTTTATTACCTGATAATGAGCATTATTTACTGAAAATGAGCAGTTTTTCCAGTTACTCTGAAACCGTTAAAAGTCATATAAGAGGTTGAATATCAATATTTTTGACCTAAAAAATTGCTCAAATATTTTCTTAAATTTAAATAAAGTAAAATATTCAAAAAAAAAAAATTAAACGTTCGAGCTATAGATTAAGATGGACTAAATTTTATGAGACCAAAATTGTTCGATTTAGTAAACGTTTGGGACATGTGCATCTATGTACACGGGCATAGATATTATCATTTTTGAAAACACCTATTCGCATCGCGCTAAGTCACTACATGATAGATGATGATAGCCTTAAGTTCTCTAAACATTGAGACCGTGAGTGGAATAGGATATTTCCTGCAAGCGAACTTGAAAGCTAGCACGAGAGCAATGTAGGGACAAAGTTTGCGTGAAAATATTTATTGTAACTAAATTTGATCCGGTAAGGGTTAAACTCCTCAGCAAACAAGCTGCGTACGCGGCAACATTTTTATACCCCTGTTTGCACGTGTTTCCCAGTTTATGTGTAAAGTTTTATTTCGTACGTACAGGTGGGTTAGTACAGGTTTTTTTACGAATTTCGAGTCGACTCGCATCTCACAAACGAATCGAATTCCTTCATACATTTACATCCAGCGCCATCTATGGACAGTTTCTTACATTCGGCTGTCAATACCTATAGATGACTTTAATTCGTTTTTGCTATGCGAGTCGACTCGATTCGTACAAAAACTGGTACTAACCCTACTGGTTGGTAGGTACTTATATGTTTATGCGTCCAATGTTTACTTTATAAAACGAGTGACAATTTTGTATTTGAGTTGTTTCACTGGTTTATGAGGGTTTGGTAATATTTGTCGAATATAAAATGTATGAAAGATACTCATACGAGTAAATCTTTATTTTATACGCACACATTTTACCTACTTCACAAATCCCGGGTAACTTAATTTATGCTGAAAATGTCTGTGTCCATTTGTTTTTTCGACGTATTACTTGCGTAATTGGATGTGAAACACTAGGCTTACGAGTAGATCTAGAGCCTTTCACACTCAGTTATTATGTTACCTAGACTTATTATTGACTCTATAGTTAGATTTTCGTTAGTTTCTAATACGAGCACTATATTTGCTAATGCGCATCCACCTTTATTAAGCGGAATTTGTACAAAATTATATTGTTTAAAAGAAATTAAATAATTTTATTAGAGTAGTAGGTATAGGACTCTTCTTGCAAAGTCCGTCCGAGTACCACCGCGGTGTCAGTAACTCTACGTAAAACAGTTTATAATGTATTATTTTACGTATTTTTTAAATTTTGTTTGTGTTTCGGTTTGTAGGCCACGATAACCATTGATTAAACATAAGTATTAAATCGAATTTCGTCATTGACTATAACCGACAAGATTACTCGAAATAATGAGAATCTCAAAAAAAGAGGATCTGTATTATTAAAACATCAATGTAATTTCCCTATGTTTACAAAGGAGTGTTTATCGAGTACGAAACAGCATGCGATCACTCGAATAAATATCATAATTAAGTTATGTATGTATTGTACGTGATCGCTTTTCACTGGTTATGAGCGACGTACTCGTACCATAGAGTTATTTGCAGCCTATGAGAACAGTTTTTGCTGTCTTTATAAAACCAACGGTCATTCAATGTGTACAGTTATCATATGACTCCAGTAACCGACTGACTATAGGTGCTCATTTACCATATCACATAATATGTATTCGTATGCTAGCCCGAGTGAAATTTGATTTTTTTACAAATCTCGGAACCATTCACTTTGCCGCGATATATCTCCGGGTTTTTAACTAAAGCGGGGCTTAAACTACGAGGTTTGCAAATGGTCACGTTGATCCGTTGCTCCTTAGTGGCGTGATTAAAGGACAAACAAACCATTTAACTCACACTCACATATTAGTACTTAGTAGGTATATGGATTTGGATTCGCTCATAATTTGGCAATGACGAATTTGTACCTAAATGGTGGATAAATCAAACCTACCTTAGAATTTTTTATCCCTTACATGATGCTCCTTACTTTGCTTAATGATTGTGGATACTAAGTTATTCTTATGGGTTAAAAAAGAAGTTTGAAAGTATATTGATGTAAGCAAGAAAAGCAGATAGATTTCGGGTGTCTTTTATGTGTTCCGTTTAATAAAGTGTGCAATGCCCAATGAAGACATTTTACGAGCATAAGTCTGTCATAAAATGGTTTACTATTGACATCGGATCGTCAATATCGCGTGACAGGCGGTATGATGGGGCAGTAAACCCGCGTGTATGGCCGGCGACTGCATCGGAGCGGCTCTCCATTACCGCGCATTACGTATTAAGGAGCACACCACGGCTGTGCCCGCGAAATTCAAATTTTTCGTGGTTTTTCGCGATTTTTAAGCTAATAAGACATAATAAGGCTTATGGCCGTCAAATTGCGATAATCGCAATATCTTCTTCACGTACTTATATAAAAATCTCTGCTCGAAAGTGTCGAGTTAAAGAAATTAGTCCAAGATTTGTGAGTTACTCTCATAAAACTCGATACTCGGACTAATTTCCTAGGATGCACATTTTTATGCAAAGATTTTGCTATAATCATGTAAAGATGATACTGTCATTCTCGCCAATTGGTTGCCATAAGCCTATCATGTCTAATTAGCGTACAAATTGCAAAAAACCACGAAAATTTTGAATTTCGCGGGCACAGCCGTTGATTTCACGTTAATGCGTCGAATCCACTGTCGCGTAACGCGAGTACCCCTTCTGGATACGTTATTTATTTAAAACAAACGCAACCAGCAAATCTGCTTTTCCAGTAGGAACAGCCTATTAAGAGTCCTGTGAACTACCATGTCTCCCATACAAACGTAATACCAAAATCATTTGTAATTCGTGCATATTGCGATCGGTGTTATTCGGGTTCGTATAGTAATAATCTATGCTCCTGGCCATATCTGGTTCCGAAATACTGTTTTAAACGAAATTGTAAATGAATTTAGTTTTGCTTATTTTTATGTCAAAGAGGACATGTTTTCTGCTTATTTGTTTTGTAATAAAAACAACACTATCTTACGTCGCATTAGTTCAGGAGCATAGTTATTACTGTCCAGCTAAAGAAAAACACCAGTTAATAAAGAAAGATACAAGTTTTCATTCATAATTTTTGGTATTACAGAACTCGACCAAAGTTATAAAAATTTTGATCAAAATTGATTATTATTTTATTTTAAAGAAATATTTCCGAACCAAATATGGCCAGGAGCATAGATTATTACTATATGAATCCGAATAACACCACAACATGATCGAAATATTCACGAATTACAAATGATTTAGTATTTTGCATTAACGGAGACATCGTAGTTCACAGGCCTCTTAAGAGGATTCACTGAATTTATTTTTGTCCTTCTCACTCTTGCAAATATTGCTCGTAAGCATATAAGCTTAAGCATATCGTTATGACGCTTGATTCGCATAGCATACGATTCCTACACCGCTCAGTACGAGCACGAACATTACTACTTATATTTTATATTATAGTGTTTTCACACACTTAGGAAATTATTCCTATAAATTTAAATATGCATCAAAATTTCACTCGCGGTGGGACTCGAACCCACGTCCCCCAGCTATCGCGGCTGGGAGCTCTTCCACTGAGCTACGCGAGACTGTCTCACCACGACGAAATTCGGATGCATATTGTTTTTCGTCCTAAAGACCGAAAAACAATATGCATCCGAATTTCGAATTTTTGGAAGAGCTCCCAGCCGCGATAGCTGGGGGACGTGGGTTCGAGTCCCACCGCGAGTGAAATTTTGATGCATATTTAAATTTATATGAGCACGAACATGTTCAATGATGTCCGCAGATGAATCGGTGTTGCAGCAAATGCGTAGCGTCATTATATCAATATGCTACGCCTTACGAGCCGTGTTCGCAGGGGTTAATCAGCCTATGCATGCGCACTTAGAGATATGTCTCTCTACTTTTGCCGCTCTCTTTTCTCTGTCTATCAATATGGATTAGAAAGAGAAAAGAGACTAAATACTCTACGCGCATTCTAGTCCTTGCTGTTCTAAAGATTTTAAACTGATCCATGCCAAGTATCGAATCTGGGACCTCCCGTTTAAATACCTAATAAATCGCGCTTGTATGACTACCCTCTGCAAATTTAATCGAAGATAAAATTTCGCATGTGACGTATTAAAAGATGAATCGCTCCGCATACCGTGCCCGCTGGAATCACGGCACGGCGTAATAACCTGAAACGTCATTACTTATTATGACTTGCATTATCCGCGGCGCGCTGAAATTAAATAGATCCTTCATTTTGTCTAGTTTTTATAGGAGGAGATGCAGGAGATGACTTTTATAAGCTAAGTCTAGACAATTAGAGGGTGATCTAAGCCGCTTAGAGGTTGAATTTTCCCAACGTCCTTACGAAGATATACGCGTAGGTACGTCATAATATTTTTTTCACTATACAATTTAGTACTTGACTGCGATCTCACCTGATGGTTACTTGGAAGGGGTAAGTAAACTCACCCCAACGGTTTCTACACCGGAACGCTATATATCGCTTAGAGGTACGTCTTTGCTGGTATTATAATCAATGTATGCTAATATACTTTCAGCCAGATCCGTTCAGTGGCTTGAGCTGTGCAATGATATATCAATCAGTCAGTGCTCACTCACTTTTTGCTCTTAAATATACAGATATTTCTACGACGGAGATATACATATCTAGTGACACGTAATAGAAGACGACGGTGACTTGATTTTTAATCCTTCACTGGATCGCAGAAGGCTGGTGATAATGATAGTCAAGCTTTAAACCATAGTATGTCCCACGTCACTATTACCAATAAATATCTATTACTATTCCTTCCCTCTCGCGTAATACAGCAAGTGCTGGTCTATTTCAAGATCCAGAAAAGAAGTACGAGTTTTATATTTATTTCGAAAGAAAGTCCCACATTTTTACATCAATATAATTTACTCGTAATTTTGTGCTAAGAGTACTTTGCATAGTGTACAACATAGTTTAATACCACTCCCTTAATTTGAGGTATAGTTCCTTGCATAGAGGGCACGTTTAGCTGGGTCCTTTCATTACTTTATCCCGCGGCGTAATGTCTTAAAGCAAGGGGCACTTCATAACTCCTGCTTCGCGGCTCGAAATTTTTTAAGTTTCATTTTGTGCTATGAATTTTTAATATTTCTGCGTGTTACATCTACCTACTGCTATATTTTTAGTGTTACCTGCTTCTGCACTATATATAGTATAAATTCACATGATTTTAAGTCTTTCTCTAAGACATTATTATTTAAGAATTTTATATTTTTTTTGTTGAAAATGTTTCAATAAAACTTATCGTTAACTTATTTTTTGTACAAATCTTGCCCGCGTGGAATGGCACAAAGACTACTGGTTGGTTCAGATCCATTGGTTGGTGAAGAAAGCTTATAACTTACAAGCAGCATGTTGACAGATCTATAAAAATATTTAAAAAATGGCATTTAATTTAAGTTACTGTTTGTACTTTTGCCATAAGCTTTCATATTAAAAATAGGTTTCTACCATCATATTTCAAAGCAAAAACCGTAATAAGACTTTATTATAACGAGCGTTTGTTATCACGGATCTTCCATTGGATTTCATTTTAATCCAGGGGTCCATTGTTTGCTTTTTGGCAAATGTTTTAGATACATAAAAGTTTAATGTTTAAAGAGGAGTATGATCCGGCGTTAGAAGGGTAAAATTGAATTGCAAGTCAAAATTACTAAACACCATAGAGATTACAAAACTATGGAGATTCCCTATCATCCATTCTCGCCTAGACTTGCGTGATATGCGGCACCATGATGAGCGCCAAGATTTGTTGTCAAATGTTCATGTTTCGGGTTACTATACTCTAAGGGACGCCATCTTATACGCCACTTTAAATATAATAGTCACGATGTTTTTGTAGACAGGGCCTCTCCACTTGATTAGTTTATATGATTTGTTTTTCAAAAACTAAGCAAAACCTACTTATTTATTATAACGTATAAACATACTAATTTTATAATACCAAATGCGTCTGTAAAAGTTTATAAATTGATGTATTTTACATCAATTTCAGTTACCCTACGTTTTATTTTTATTTGTTGAATAATATTCTGTATTTACCAGGAAATAAATAGCTGCCGGTGTTAATGCGTAATGATGCAACTTATTCAGAGCATTCAAAAGCAATTTGAAACTTGAAGTGAGATAAATCTGGAGCGGTTTATTATTTCAATGTATGCGGGATTGCAAACCGGGACTTGCATTTTATTATACGTACACTGAGTTTTGCCCGCGAATTCGTCAATGTAGAGTTGGTATAAAATGTTAAGTATATGTATAAAAAAACTGTAAATAAATAAATAAATAAATAATCATTTATTCAGCTTTGAACACATTATAAAGATAAACACAGCTGTTATAGATAAATCTTATACAGAGCAAACAATTGTACAAACTATAAATAAAATTTAATTTAACACTACTTAGAATGTGTTTTGCTGAAAAGGCTACTGCCTCAGCATGATGCTGCAGTGAATTACCAGCTGCAGCGCTGATTTTCAGACAGCACCCAAAGTGACGTCACGATCTGCCTGGGAGACTTTAATATTACAGTTACGTCAAAAGTAGTATTTCAGTTAGGATATCTTGAATTATTTTGAAGGACCAAAAAAAAAAGTTTAATGCCATCTTCCAGTAGTAAACCACGTATTTTAAATTTATGTTATATTATTGTTATGTATTTCACTTGCGGCTTTATCCCGCTGTCAGATTTTGCTCCTGCAAGTTCTGGGTCTATCATACATACATTGTACTAGATTTCTGTTCATCCAGCATGTATGTTTTGACTATTTTTTTGAAAGCTATTATAGATGTCATCCTGCGAGCTGGTGGTGGCAGATCATTCCAGATCTTGCAGGCAGCAAACTTAAACGTTCCTTTGAAAGCAGCAGTTCGATGACTCGGTATTGAAATTCGCGGTGCACCTCTCGTAGCGTATCTTTTATTTTCATGCGCCCATTTTATTTTTTCCCGTAGGTAGATCGGTTTCCCAGTCGAAATGACACCGAACAACATTGTAGCTAAGTGGAGTTTACGTCGCCGCTCCATATTAAGCATGTTTGCACTATTTAAATAGGGGGTTACGTGTGTGCGAGGCGCAATCGGAAAACAAAATCTAGCACAGGCATTCTGGACACGCTGAACCAGTTTAGATGATCTGGCTATTAAACAAGGCCCATAAGCTGAATCTGCATAATTTAATTTGGAAAGTATTAGCGCTTCACACAAACGTATTCTAGTTTCCGTGCTCAGGTAGGGGCGCACTTTATAAAGAACTTTTAATCTATATAGACAATTTTTGACTACGCTCCTAATATGAGTTTCAAAATGAAGGTTTTCGTCGAATACAACACCTAAGTTTCTGGTTTCATAAACCCTTTCCACAGCATCATTTCGTATTTTCACCACCGGGCCATACGATTCGATTTTATTAATATTTCCTTTCGTCCCTAAAATGATGAGCTTAGTTTTTTTGGGATTGAGATTGAGAGAGTTTGACTCTGACCAGTTTGTTATTCCTTCTAGATCTTGATTAATTTCACTAACAGCGTGTGACGTATCTATGGGTCGGAAAGAATAATATAACTGCACATCATCCGCGTATAGGTGATATCTACAATTTTTTATACAACGTACCATATCAGCAGTGTACAGTGCAAATAGCATGGGGCTTAAAATTGATCCCTGAGGAGCTCCTCTGAGAACTGGTAAAGATGAGGAGACCAAGTTGTTTCCGTTCGATTTACTTATGTGAACGTATTGCTGCCGATTTTTAAAGTAGCTGTAAAAAACACTTTTTGATTTTTGATTTTGTAATACCCGTATGGTATAAATGTAGGCTGATTTGTTGCGCAAAAAAAATGCCAGCTTTTCTGTCACCAGTTGAGATGAGTCTTTAGCCGAAGTTGAGTCTTAAGAGTCCTGTGAACTACGATGTCTCCATTTATTCAAAATACCAAATCATTTGTAATTCGTGCATATTTCGAACATGTTGTGTTGTTATTCGGATTCATATAGTAATAATCTATGCTCCTGGCCATATTTGGTTCGGAAATACTTCTTTAAAACGAAATAATAATCAATTTTGATCAAAATTTTTATAACTTTGGTCGAGTTTCGTAATACTAAAAATTATGAATGAAACCTTGTAACTTTCTTTATTAACTGGTGTTTTTCTTTAGCTGGATAATAAAAACTGTGCTCCTGAACTAATGCGACGTGAGATAGTGTTGTTTTTATTATAAAAAAATAAGCAGAAAACATGTCCTCTGTGACATAAAAATAAGCAAAACTAAATTCGTTTACAATTTCGTTTAACAAAAGTATTTCGGAACCAGATATGGCCAGGAGCATAGATTATTACTATGTGAACCCGAATAACACCACAACATGATCGAAATTTGCACGAACTACAAATAATTTTGGTATTAGGAATGTATACATCGTGGGTAAGTGAACTCTTAAACCAATTTTTTGGTGCTATGGCTGGTCTCTGTGGCAAAAGGAATGGAGATGTATTTGTAACTTTAAGACATCTCTAAGACCGTTTGCTCATTGCCAGATATGAAAATAAACTAGACATCTGATCCGACTTGAAGAAACAGAGACAAGAACGTATAGAAGTTAGACAATAACTTCCTTTATAAAATAGAAAATTCTTTTCAAAAAAACCGACTTCAAATGCCACTACAAAGAGTGAAATAAATTTTAATGTAGGTACACCAATTCGAAGTCGGGCGATTAATACGAAGGACTATGATTGTACGAATTGCCCGACTTCGAATTGGTGTACCTACATTAAAATTTATTTCACTCTTTGTAGTGGCATTTGAAGTCAGTTTTTTTGAAAAGAATTTTCTATTTTATTTTTTACTTTTTAGTGGAAAACAACAAATGCACAGGGCATTGTAAAACATGCCCAAATCGCTTGAAGTGTGCTTATAAAATCTGAAGAGTTCCCTGAATTTATCCGAGATCCTATCATCAGAACCTGACTTGATGACTTTAGTCATTAAGTCAGCATCTGCAAGCAAATGCATTAATAACTATAAAAAATACCCAAATCGCTTTAAGTTTACTAGCAAAATTTGAAGAGTTCCCTTGATTTCACCAAGATCCCATGATCAGATCCTGACCTAATAACCACAGGACAACTTGGAAAGTAATATTCTTTCAAACAATACCCAAATCGCTTCAAGTGTCCATATAAAATTTGAAGGGTTCCCTCGATTTCTCCAGGATCCCATCATCAGATCTTGACCTGATGACAATGGGACCATCTGGGAAGTATACCCTTTTAAACAAAAAAAAAAAATTTGCTAAATCGGTTCACGCGTCTTCGAGTAATCGGTGAACATACATAAAAAAAAAAAAAAAAGATTCCGACGAATTGAGAACCTCCTCCTTTTTTTGAAGTCGGCTAAAAAGGCTTAAAAGACAGTCATACTTGCGACGCTTACCAAATTCTGTAGTTTCAGTTTTAGCTCCCAGTCTAGATAGATAGGTACTGAAATGAGCAATACATACCTACGTATCATTAACATAATAATTTATGTTTTCCAAGCGTTTTCTATTCCTAAGACCGTTAAACTGCATTTCTGTCGTATGTTAAATCTAAAGCATCCCGAACTCCAATACCACCACCTACCACCATTAAAGCTAATGCATTTCGCGAGCTTTTATTAAACGGTACTCAAGCCTCAAATCCCGGTATAGGGTGGCGGAGGTAAACAAATGGTGCAAGCGACGTGTTTTATAAGGACTTACAAAGCGACGTAATGCGGCAAAAGTGACGATGTCGAGCTTAAAAAGAAATATTATCGTTCTGTGTTATTTTGTTTTACGCTTACCTACATTTGTATGAGTTTCGGCGATATTTGTCTCAATGTGAGCATGGTTTGGTTTTGATCTAAGATATAAGTATCTTCTTTTCATTTTCAGCTAAGTATTTCACGATTTATGTTGTAGGTAACATAAAATAAATATGACGTATTAAAAGATTTTGTAAGGCATAATATGTTTCAGACAGTTTATCTTGCGATTTTAAAATCAGCCCTAAATCGAGTGCATGAATCCAAAAATTAGTTTCGCTATAGGAATACGATATCGCTGGCAGTGGAAATAAATTAACGACTCCTCATAACTTATCTGCAGGGAAATTAAAACAGCTGTTCGTTAACGAACTCGCCGCTCTCAGATAATGATCACCGCGCATCAAGTGTAACGGACCCAGGGTTACCCCACAACTTCACTTAATTAGGCTACAACTGACTTTGATTTGATTAGAGATGGCGTGATGAAGTTATTTGAAGTTTAATACGAATATATATATGAGCAACAATGGAATGAGTACTTAATATGATATTGCATAGCAGGACAGATCAATTTGTTTTACTATAATCCGCTACCTACTTAAAAGGATTCTGTATGGTACAATATGCAGGAACACTACCCACATATACAATATGCAGGAACATTACCCACATGAAACACCACATACAATTTTCTAACACTTTCTTCGACGCACGTTTCGTCTCGACACCGGGACATCCTCAGGAGATGTTATATAGACTATAATTTGGTTAGATGCATATATCTATAATTTGTATAAAACAGCTTGAAAAACTCAATAAAACTGGTTTACTATGTTCATGATCGCACCATATAATATTTTGGAATTTGTAAATATTATTATTTCTGAGTTAAATTATCTAATTCCCTTCAATTTTAATTGACATGGGTAATGCTTCCATTTATTCTATTCTTTTTAGGAAAACTTTAGGGGCTCGCGCTACTTGATATGAGAGGAGAAACCTTGCCGATATTCTCGGGCTTGTGAAGGATTTTGCGCCACTGCACTTGATGGCTTTGCTTTTCGCATACGTTGCTACTACTTTGTAGTCTGTATCTTCGTTAAAGTGTGCTTTAATATGAATTGAGCTTTTTGCTTGCTTTTTTAAATGAGGTTTTCTCATCTGTTATATTACATTATAACTTTACATCCCCCTCACATTTAATAGTGATTTTAAGTCAAACTTCACATAACAGATAGGTACAGATCCTTATCATCTGATTTCCTACCAATAAAAATAACAATAAAAAGTATCGACCTATTACTAATTTGCACAACTCGGGGGACGCAAAAACATTTTAATAGGGACGCAACATGGTTATAAAAGATACTGTTATTATCGAAGTCGTAGTTATAATTTTGGTCGCATCTGCTCACAAGTACGGCAGCGTTGTGTTCCTACCCTCGTATTGATAATAACTCCGAGTTTGTGTGTTTTAGGCGTAGGTCTCTGTAGTCCTGCGTATAATATTGTATTACGGACAGTTACGTTGAGATATTATGGTAAATAGACGAACAGATGGAAACAGTTAGGGTTACGGCTCTGGTAACTCAACTTTCGTGGTAGGAATTTTTGGGTTACCTTAGTACGAAGCATGCTATTGAATGGGAGCAGGCGTTATTAATTAATTTGTTTTGTTATAACCTGCCACTTGAAAAGATTCTGTATGGTAAAGTCTCGCACTCTACGATTTCGTATTGTGAAGTCAACATCTCCTGAGGATGTCCCGGTGTTGGGACGAAAGTTGCGTCGTAGAAAATGTTGGTAAATTGTGTGTGGTATTTCATGTGGGCATTATTTCTGCATATTGTACCGTACAGAAGCTTTTCAAGTAGCAAAACAAATTAATCTGTCCTGCATAATAAACTTCTAAAACTCCCTTATAACTCTTCACGATCCGAGCTCCTAGATCTCATAGTCATCATCATTAAAGCGTTCTTTCCGGGAATTTCGCGTACTTACGCGTTTGTAATCCACACCGTTCCGATGGTTGCTGTTTCGCTATTCTTTTTTAAATGATTATTATTATACGTTCTGCAAAGCTTTTATATAAGTCTGAAACGCTGCAATATTGCTTGCGTCGGGCTAATACACGTACTCTTAATTTCTGTACAGAAAAAGCAAATGCTTAGTGTCTGACACAGCCCCAAGGTCCTAACATTACCAGGTTCTGTTTGTTTACCTGGAAGTATGTAACGGGTAAATGATTATGTAGCTGAAAGGTAGGATGACGTACCTAAGAAACATAAATTGTTATGTACTCGAAGGTTAGTAAGAAACTAGAAAACCACTTTCAGAAAGAATGTTCTTAGAACTGCCGGTCTTATGACCCAGTGCCCACTACTAATAACAAGAAAAATAACATACCACTTCCAGCTACAATATTAGAACCGCATTTCTTTTTCATTCGGCGGGGCTGTGTCTGTATATTTGTACGTGTATTGTCAAAGGTAAAGTGAAGCTTAACCTTAATAAGTCTAGCGCCATAAAGGAAAGAAAAACATATACAAATTGGTTTTTATGCTGTTAGGAGCATTATTATTCGCGGGGCGCTCGAACATTTATGATCCTGACAATTTATTTGACAAATGACACCTAAAACTAATGTTTATAGTAATGACTTACTTCCATTAGCTTTGTAACTTGGTAGGTGTTTCGTCTTATAAAAACCTCTCCACTATAAAATAAAGTGGTGCAATGCATTGGAGATTAAACATTATTGTCGATTAAAATTTGAAACTCGTACTTATGTTTCGTATATATAATCAAACACTTGTTAATGTAAGTTACTTATTTCTGAGGGCAATAAGGAAATTTCCCTCCAGGCAGGTGTTATGCCTGGAGATCGCTTTCGAGTGAATGACGTAAGATGTTGTATTTATAGAAAGCTCGTTGAACTCCGTCAGCGTATGCTGATGCGCTGGTGACGCCATCTATTATCAGAAGACGCTACACCCTACAATAAAAGCCTCACGCAATTCCATTACTAGAAATTAAAAAAATAAAATATGTAGTTGACAAATTATGTAGCCGAAAACTTAATAATGAATTAACACATCATTAAAAAGTTTTCGTCCAGTGAAATGGCCACAAGGCATTCATAGCATTTTAATTACACTACACATTTGTCTTAACACGCATACCTGCTACACATAACTCGCATGACATTAATTGATGTAAATTGTATGTAAATTATATTAATCACTAAACAACGCTCGCAAAAGTCGTATTATGCTTGCATGCAAAAAAACTTGACAACTTCTATGTCTTGTCTACGAAAACTTTGTTGAAATCAAAAATGATATACTTAATTAAAACAATATTTTTTTTCTAGTGAAGCTTTTTGAATTGAATTTAGTACTATTTTCAAGTGGCGTTGATAAAAATAATAAAATTAAAATTTGGCATACAAGTAGATACCAATTTACTGGTCTTTTGTGCTTTTTTAACACTTAATCATCTACATATTAGGAATTTCATTCGTATCAAGTCCTTAGAGGCTTTTATTATCCACGTACAATAGATAAAAATAGTAAAGATAGGCCGATCCGAACATTTTACGTAAACCTTCCTCATACAAGCAAACAGTAGCGTCATCTGTCAAAATACCCGCCGCCGCGGCTGACCGAACTACCGCCTTATACTGTTGGTACTAATAACACCCATAAACTGGCGACATTTTTTCGCTCTATTCGCCCTGTCTTTAGTATACAAGTCGGTGCCACGTACTGAATGTACGCGTTATTATTATATGATTTTGGTTGTTCGCATTATATCGATTGAGCAAACACCTGCGCATTCATTAGGTTCACATAATTATACATATTAACATAATATTATGTATTAGTAATTTGGCACTCAGAGATAGTTTGAACATTGATTCGATGTTATTATTATGAGCCATACATTATACTAACTATCAAACATACATAAGTTATTGCATTGATTTAATAGTATATAGTTTATATTGATATATATTGATCTTTGATAAAATATTCGTGGTTCATTATCACATACTCCTTAATAATGTCGATTTTCTTGGTTGTTTAAACAATATTCAGCAAGAATTATACTCTTATAATGTTTTGGAAACTTTTGCTATTGCTTGTTATCAATCTACCGGCAAAGGTATATCACCAAGCGATTTAGTTTATTAGCGAGGGATTAACCTCACTTACTGCATCGTCGATTACCTCAAACGTGTAACCGAAGAAACATTGTTTAGAAAGCAGCTTCACGGAATACATAATAGTACCTAACGGTAAAGAAGGCTCAATTCGCAAGATGATTTAAAGAAATAGCGCTGACACAAAAAGTGCAATTCAGTTCGTAATAGCGCCTGGCCCCGCCTACGTAAACAACACGCAACAAACGCAAAGTTATGGTCTCTTCCTATCGCGTAACTTTATCTCATTCGACGTACTAAGGTTGATGCGCGTGAAATAGACCGTATAAGAACTAACGCGAGCAAAGTAGCCGGCGCGCGAAGGCCGTCTGAAATTAGTACGTCGAGAAGCCTACCTACCTACCTGTAGTTTCTTCGATCACGTGATAAGTGAACCTGGCCTGGCAATGCGAAAATAAAATGGAGCTTCTAGATGTTACAACATCTTATTGTATGGTAATCTCAATTAAAATATTACCGGAATGCCCGAGTAATGCGGGAGTAGCTTCTGTAAAGGGCCGCGGAGTTTAATTTTTATCCGGAATCCGGGAAGAAAATTTCATGGTCCGCTGCCTCCTTATTTGTCTCAACAGTTTCTTATCTGGTGGTAAAGATTAACACGGCCGCCCTACAGCCTTGGCTTATTTTATTCTTTAGACCAGCAAATTGAAGGAAGCGGAATATATAAATCTGCGATCGTTACTAAAAGCATTTTATTTAAGTTGTGATTGTCAAACAACGTAATTTTTTAATCGCGTGAAATGCTAGAAATATTAAGTTTCTTATCGATTTCATATTTTATTTTCTTATATTTTAACTTTTAAACGCGGCCTGCTCTCAAATATATTTGACGCCCAATTGGACTTGTACTTTGATACAAAAAACGTTGCATATACCGTATCTCCTCGGGAGATGCATGTTAGCTTACGCTTGTCTGTTTTCCCAAAGCCTCTTGGGAAGGCCGAGGCTGACAAAAAAGGATGGGCGCAACGCAAGGCGGTCGGCGCTCTTTGTGAATCATTATTATTTTACTTTATCGCCACATTTTGCTTTGTGCCTTTTGAAAGGAGGCTTGTCAAGGAAATTAAAGCGTGTATAAGATCTCGTTTGCTGATATTGTGTACAAATCGTCCTAATTTTAGAAACGGACTACCAAATAGACGTTAGACCGGAGAAATATTACTAAATTAATTTAAAAAAAATTCTCTCTCTGTTTCTTGCTTTCATATCTCACAAATAGAGTTGTTTGTTCCAAGATTCACCTTGCATCACCACCCCTTTTTGATAGACATGATTATATTAGAAAAGTTTCTGAAATAAGGAAAATGCTTAACCGCGGGGGTTTTTAACGGATCTCTTGGGTGAACGTTGACTGAAAATACTCTTACGAATATATAAATCGTAATAATATGATGAAGTGACAGTACACTTAAACATTTTATTGCAACAAAGTTGACCCAAACATTAAATATAATACGTTAAAAATCTCACAGGTTACGCTGGCAATAACGGCTATTTTAAAACTGTTTCATATTTCGTAAAAATTTAAGAAGTCCTATCCTCTACCGAACCAGCTACCTTGGAACACCTTATTTTTCTCTGACACTGACGTTCAAAACAGACTCATTAAAAACTGGCAGGCCAACGTTGGCGGCTGTATTCAAACTTATAACTTGATAAACACATACTGTTTGAATCCTATTTCGAAGGGAATAAGGGTGGTTATCGCTCGTGGATTGTACGTGAAAGTCTCAATCGTGGCAGTTAGCAAGGAACCGCGGGTGAATAGGCGTTCGCCGCAACTGACAACAAGATTATCAAGTTATTGCGAAGAAAGAGGCCGGGAGCTTGTTAATCGCGCTACATGAAATGCTGTGCCGTGTGTCTGCTAGTTTCGTTTTTTATCGCGGTTTTTTTACTAGGTTTCGCTCACGGCTCTGCCTATTCCGGAAGCAAATTCCGCAGGAAACAGTGTAGGTAATTCGATAGTACTGCTGATAATAATGATTCACCCTGCTTAAGATCAAAAACCATAAATTTTTCACCTTGTGTATCCGCAGTGGTGAGTATAATATTTTTTTATATAAGAATTAGTTATGTAAAACTTCAGTTTAGATAACGAAATGTCAGTTTGGGTCTTCAATTAAACACGAACATGAATATAATAATAAAAAACTTTTACTTTATAGTATTTACTTATGATTGATTGTTTTGTATTCGCAAGTCTTAGATAGTATTCAAAAAAGGCAAAAACTTTGCTTTATTTTGAAATTCTCATGTTGTCACCAAAAATATATATCATTCGGACAGCTAAATCGTTCTTTCTGCCGGTTTTTTGGAATTAGGCGGCAGATTACGCCGGGAATCCGAAACGCTACACGATTTTATGCGACGAATAAGTAAATGCTAAGCCAAAACACAATGAATCTTGAAAAATACATAATATTCATGTATTCTCTCAGGTATTATAAGAAATTTATCCATTTTTCTTAGTAGAAAAGTATTTTATTTATTACAGCCTCTCAACTTTATGTTAGTGGTGAATTAATTATCAAAATAAGTTAGTTTTTCACAATAACAATATTACTAAAACTGCAACGAGTTATTGAATTTTGTTTGATAAATCGTTTGTAGTTGTTGAGTTATTGAATTTTGTTTGATAATGTGTTTATTTAAATGGCTCAAATGCTGATTTGTCAAAAGAAATTAACAATAAACTACGCAATTGTTTTTTTTTTTTTTGGAAAAAAATCAAGATTCCCATTTTTCGTTAAAATGCAAGTTTATTTTCTAAAATTATCGCGCAGGTGGCCAGGCGCAAGAGGCGAAAGAAAATGGCTTTATGTGTGACAAAAATCCCGTCACTAAGAAAGTCTACGAAAATCTAGAATGTAAGTTTATCTTGTTAGTCAACAGCTCGTATGCAATCAGGTATGGAGATGGTATGACGAACTCCGCAAATTTCATTATTGAAAGTATGTCTATAAAACTTCAGGTTTTTAAATCAGCTATCAAAATCATAGACATATAAATTATTACTTTCTGTTTCAATAAAAAAAAAAACTTGTTTCTATGACTGAATGTCGAATCCAATGGCACGGTACAAAGCAGTTGATTGAAACAGTGAGCTACGTAGCGGCTACGGGCTACGCGCTACGGGTGGCGTCAGTGCTACGACGCTCGCCGCGTAGTCCGCTCGTCGCTACGTATTTCACCGTAGCTCCTTGTTGAGACTCGAGAGAACGTTGTGTGAACGTACTTTATATGTAAAGTGATTGTGATGACGTATAATAGAGTTGGAAAGCGCATGTATAAATACCAAAATTTTTTAAAAGTTTTTATTTTTATTAATTAATGTGCATGATAAAAACCTTTTTTTGTATGAATTAAAAATGTTTTTATCTTATTTGTTTCGACTGTGATTTTAAAGTGAGGATCGATGTGGTATTTCAATTAGAGTACGCACGGATTCTAGCGTTTTCTACTGTATAGTAGATATCTACTGGGTAAGGTAAAACGAATATGCAGAATTTTATATTTTACCGCACGTAAAGGTAAAATGGGTTAAATTATTCTATAACGATTTTTTTGAATATTACTTTATTTATTTATGGAATTGCTTATTATTCTTGAAATAAGTCAACTTTTTTAATTTATTTATTGTGTGTTTTTGATACTCATTAAAATATTTGAAAGTTAAAAAAAATTTACATAGAACTTGCATTGTTGTAACTTGCAACTACAATGGGAATTACAAAAAATAAATACTTAGAACATGAAACGTTTTCCGACATAGCTACGTATATAGAGCAAAAAGATAAAGTTAACGAAATAGGTTCGAATTTTGGCCAATGGGGTGACCATCACTGGTTACAATCATTAAAGGCAGTGACAAAGTTTAAGTTAACCCATATTTACCCCTTGATTCGAAAACGAACAAGACCCCTTTATGCCCAGAACTATTTTGGACTTCCGATTTTTGTAAATTTTGGATATGTTTGTGCTAATAGGTGGTTATTAATGGAATAAGTAATTTAATAAAGATCAGTAATAGATAAGTACCTTTTTTTAATTGTTCGAAAACGAAACATTGGGCACTTACCGGTACATATACTGTGAGTAAATAAAAAATGGTATTTTTGTATTTATTTATTTTTAGATAATGTATAACATGAAAAAGAAATTCCAACCTCTGGATAATCAAGTGGCACACGACAGACACACAATTGGAAAGTTCTGCCAACGTCAAATATAATTAAATACTTAAAATTTAGGAATAGAATGCAATAAAATGCATTCTATTCCTAAATTTACCTGACACTTTTGGCACGAAGTGAGCGTCTAGTTTTTGCAGTAAGCACAACGGAGTCGACTTGGTGATCTGCTGGTCAAGTGGCATTACATATTTGCACTGAAGGAGGAACAGAGCTCAAAACTCTTTTAGAAGGACCTGGCCGCCGCTTATCAATGCCGTACTTTTGGAGTAAAGTGTAAACTATGTGAACTTTCACTTTATGACTAAAAAATGATTCGTAGAAATCGATTGGGTCCCACGCATCTGATAATATGGTCACTACTCATCTTGGAGGGGGAGCAATCCACTCTTTATCCACTATAGGTAAATCCCGTTTTACCCACTTACGGGTTGGTGGCCGTCGTGGCCGACTCGACGAAGGCATATGCGATGTTTGATCTTGTCTTGCTTGGTACTCTGAAAGCGGACGCACAGCGTCTTCGTGGAAGTCACTGGCATCATCGTAATTAATACCACAAAGTACCAGATCCGCAGGTGCCAATAAGTGTCGTCCCGAAAGTTCTCAAAACTTACATATGTCTCATCGCCAGAATCTGAGCGGGCAGGGAGGGGGTCAATATATTTATCCAAGCCTGTCGCTTCATCCTCCGAGTCCAAATCATTGATAATATCAACTATTTTAGTGGTCGTCAAAGGCCTGCTTCATCTGAAATGAAAAAACATATTTACTAAATACATGTTGTATATTTGCCCAATGTATCGTTTTCGAAACACTGTTTATTTATTCAGTTTTTAGGTATCTAAATACTATATTTGATTCGTAACAATTACATAAGTATACTCTGCACTTATCTTACTTTATTATAAAATACAAAAATCCTGCAAATTTTAGTTAATTTGGATAATTACTTACTTTTTTGGAGGAGACGTCATGATTTTTACACGCTTAAATAAAGTCACAACTTGCACTGATTCAATATTTAGCAAATAGTTTGAGATAGCCAAAACAATCATTCTTAATTAGAAGACTATACCTTATACTTGATATAGAGCGCAGTAGGATGCATTTTAGGAGAAAAATGATGATGATTGATGACCTTGAACAAATGCTATATTTTTGTTTCGTTTTCGAATCACGGGGCATATAAGGAACCATATAAAAAATAGTTGTGGGCATATATGGGTTAAAGAAAGCTCGTCTATTATAGTTAATAGACGAGCTCGTCTATTATAGTTAAGAGACTTATTATTAGTAATACAACCTGACTCAAGTTTCTTATCCCCTTTTTTCTTTTTCGCCGATTTAAATTGGATGAACGTAATAATATTAATGTTTTAAAATTAAGTTTTGACTTTATAGTATACGCGAGTGCCCGAGGCTTCGCTTATACGTAACCGCATATTAACCCGGAGTTCTAATGGAAAGCAATGATAAATGTCAAGGGTGGAGTGCACTTGAAGACACCCAAATTATACTTGTCTAGGAAAACAGAATCTAGCTGGGCCACACCTTAGCGTACATGATTCAACCCGAATATACTAAAAAACACATTATGAACTTAATAAAGAGCTTGTGAAAATGGCGCCGATCTCGCCCTAATTCAATTTCACAGACCGGTGTAATTTTCCTCAATTTTCGGCTGCAGTATTTTTTTACTTACATTTCCCGCTGATTGGGGGTAACTGGCGGTTTTGACTAGCGCTCGGACCGCCACTGACACTGGGTAATTGGTACTCGTTGTGATTGCATCTACTCGTGCCCGTATCTTTGCCATTAAGTGTTGCCAATTTACGATTGAATAGTTTCATTCCAAGTGTTCGTTTTCGTATTTATTTTGATCTCTGTGGCGTATTGCCAATTGCTTTATTTGAATTTAGACTTCCACTTATAATTTCAACAGATTCTTAGGAAATTATTATGAATTGATGATCCTTAAACTTCCTATCAACCATGATTGTTGTCAGCTGTTGCAAACCTATCTATGTATAAAAATGCTGACTCACTAAGCCACCTTACTCACCATCGCCAGCGCAAATCTTTGAACCTAGAAAGCTAAAATTTCGTTCAGAGGTTCCTTTCGGTATGCACATTAGAGATTAAAATTAGAAAATATAGAATTTGTAGTAGGTAATTCTAGAAGTTCCAACGAAGCAAGGGCGGGTCGGTTAGTCGCATTGATACAAGTATATGAGAATTTCGGGTCAGCGCTAAAAAGTGTCCGAAACTTAAAAAATAATCCAAAACGCGAAAAGAGTTCTAATCGCACTTAAGCAAAATTAGGCTGTATAATAATGGTTTAAGACGTAACGCACGTTTATAAAAATACACATGTACCCTCGTTTATATAGGATTTCACGGGACACTTTTCGTGAATTTTGTATTACACCCGGGGTCCATAGATTTATATGCCAATGGTTAGTCGTCTATAAAAAGTCAGTTGAAAGTTCATTCAAAAAACTAGAGCACAGAAAATACCCATACCAAGTATCAACTAGCTAGAAATCCACTAACATCAATGCTTCAATAAAAGTTCCTTCCTAAAGTCGTAAGAAGTAAAAAGTATAAGTAACGAAAGGATGGCGTAGGTTAGGGTTGTTTCAGACAACAGTCGAACTGTATCGACTTACCCCAAGCCCCAGAAATCGGGGTCGATGCGGCGAGCACGCGAGACCTCACTAACTGCTAATCCTAAGAAACGACTCTACTTTCCGCCTTCCTTCCTTGATTCAACGTTTTTAATGACTTTGTGTTTTATTAAACTTCTACCCCTTCGTTCGATAATGTATAGAACCTTCCTATAAAGTTGCTTATGGTTTCAGCCGCGTGGGTGTTGAGGTTTTAAAGAAAATAATGAAGACTTTATGTTAATCTAAGGAATGACCTAACTGTATTCACTCATCTAAGTCAGTACTGTTGTTCAGTCTTAACATAGTTATTGGTAATATAATAGTAGAACAATTCGCTTTATTCGTAGTTCGTACCCATTGAACAACTTACGCGAAATCACGATAAATAAAGTGTAATCTTATTATTAATGTCAGACTGGAGTATGTTTTCCACAATATCCTTTCAAGTAGAAAACTTAACAAATCAAAAAACACTTGCCCGTTAACAGTGATTTCAAAAAGGCATCGACAAAACATGCCTTTAAGCCTTTTAGACTCAAAAATATTATATTTCTTAAAGACGTCTCGCTTGGAAAAGGTTCGTTTCTTTGCACTTTCTTTAGTTATTTTTTGCCTTCGTTAGCGCAATAGGAGCATTCTATTTATAAACCAGTGCTACTGCAATGGTTGTAAGTTGCAACCTCCATTTCTGCGATACTTTCGACTTTTTGAACACGTTTGAGGTAACGAGTATTAAGTCCTGTGAGTATTTTTAAAATAAAATAAAATGGGTGTTAGAAAAATACACTCACTTCATATTACATATTGAATTCTTACTTCAATTTCAACTAAGTAGTTTTATATTACGGTTTTTCAATTTATAGGTAGACTCGATCCTAATTCTTATGAAGGTTCGTCTTCGTAATATTTTTTTTATTTAACTGTAAATAACTTTTAAGTCTATTTTCTCATTAAAAAAATTCAAATCGTATTACTAAATATCATCATTTCATGATACGACAGACGTTGTACCGCATAAAGACCCATTCCAACTCGCACGGAACTTCATCAAAATCGTAAAAACCGTTTTCGAGTTTCAGCAAACTTAATGTACGGTGATTGACTTTTACATTCTATAGTCGGATTTTTAATTAGACGAAGTCAACTGACAGAAGCTAATGTCACTTTGTAAAATAATGTTGCCATACTTAAAGTAATATATTGATGCGTTCAGTTCTCGTTCAATCAGATGAATGAACAATGAGTGTGAATAGTGAATCATTTAAATCTAATAAAGAATATTATTTCTATTTCTAACCGACTTCAATAAAATGAGGAGGTTCTCAATTCGTCGGAATCTTAATTTTTTTTTATTTTATCTATGTATGTTCACCGATTACTCGAAGACGCGTGGACCGATTTGAAAAATTCTTTTTTCTTACTAAACGATATAGTTCCCAGATGATCCCATTTTAATCAGGTCAGGATCCTGGAGAAATCGAGGGAACTTTCAAATTTTGCTAGTATACTTGAAACGAGTTGGGAATTTTTATAGTTACTGGTGCATTTGCTAGCAGATACTGATTTGATGACTTTAGTCATCAAATTAGGATCTGATGATGGGATCTTGGTGAAATTGAGGGAACTCTTCAGATTTTATAAACACATCTTAAGCGATTTGGGTATTTTTACAACCTTGTGCATTTTGTTGCTTTCCACTAAAAAGTAAAAAATAAAAATGGGAAATGTTTTCCAAAAAACCAACTTCAAATTCCACTACAAAGAGTGAAATATTTTTTAATGTAGGTGCACCAATTCGTTCCTGTTGAGTTGAGTTCGCCTTAATGTTTAAAACACTCAGTATTCAGTATAGATAGATACTATAGGAACATAGTCAACGAAAACTCGTTGGTATGTACAAAGCACGACTAAAATTCGAACACCGTACCCGATATCTGCAGTTTGGCACAAAAACTATTCACTAGACAATCGAGGCAATTTCATTCATTCAGGATTTTTTTCAATCATTCACTTTGTCACAACACTATTTTTATTTCATCAAAAGCTGACAACACAGTAAACGTCAGTTGACTTCGTCTAATTAAGAATCCGACTTTAGACAATATTGTTTTACTTTTAAAACAATCTGTAAGCACGGTAATCCTTAAATATTCGTATAATAAAGCCTCCAATTAGTATTTAAGTAAGAATAATTATATATTAGTTTGAATTTTTGAGTGGCTACCAATTTCAATATAAGTACAGAATAGAGATAGATTTACTTCAATATAACCAACTATAGTGTTGTGGCAATGTTTGGGTGTTGGGCGTTTTAACGACTAGTTTTCATGGTATTGCTATACATGTCTATTATCCGATGCCCTACATTTATATTTATTAATTACTGCATGAAAACAACAATAAAAGCATCAGCCTTGAATGAAGTAAAGTAAATAAATAATTACCAGCTTGTATAAAACTAGGGTTTTCCCACAGCTGCGCCTGCGTGAGTTTTTTTTTACAATTCCTGCAGGAACCTTAGGTTTTTACGACATAAAATAGGGGTCAATGTAAATATATTTTTATTCTACAATAAAATCTGTTCAATCTGTACATGCAAAATTTTACATTTAAATTAAATGCTCAAATTAAGTTACATACCCTGGTTTGCCACATGGTGATCGTATGTAAAAGTTTTACCAATGAATTGGTCTGTTAAATTCATAGCTTTACAGGAAATGATTAAATTCAGACAAAAATATTGTTAAATCTTAGTGAAGTTGAATTGCTATAAAAAAGTCTGGCATTTCAAGATATGTGTATAGATATTTCAATCCACAAAGACGCGCTCCACTCTGTCAAAATCGATTATGTTACTATTTTTTAGTCATTAGTATTACATGCAATTTGAATATTGTCTATAGTTATTGAGTCAAGGTGAGTGTTATGTGGCTGATCCACCAAAATTGTAGACAATACGTGTGGATTACACATTCGATACATTGTACTCACATTGTACGGTACAGACCCGACTTAGTGAAACTATAAACGGAAACCATATCCCCGCGAGGGCATAACCCTCTTATTGTACATATTTTCCGCATCACCGATCAGTCAATAGTCAACGTTAACACCCGTATTGTGCGAATATTGACGACGTGTTTACATGCTCCGTTGGTAAAAACATGTAGGTGTGTAAATAATTTTATGTTCTGTTCCTATGATTAGAAATGTTTTTACTAAATGTCCTATTTTACTCTACTGATTTGGCTTATACTTGGAAAGGAGGATTATTAAGTTCATCTTTGGAAACTCGAAATTTTCCCATGTACCTATAACGAAATTAGGGTAGGTCAAGAATTCATAAAACTGTAGATTTATTACAAATTATTTATTCCTAATAATAAGTACAAATAAAATTATTTGCTTGGAATTACTACTTTGTTGAGAGCCACGTTACATAGTCATTATAATTTGTTGTAGATAAAGGAAAATATGATCAATTACTGATCAAGTTTGGTTAAACAGTAACACAATTACAACCACTTTATTGAAGTAAATATACTAAATCAGATCCATATGTCTAGGGACGGTCTAGAAACCTATACATTTGCGGCATTATTGGTACAATATTGTAAAATGATATAAAACACTCCAATAGGGTCAGGATTCAGGTGATATTGACTTCGATCACGCAACGTGGGAAAGGTGCAAATGGGACACGCAAGTGGCGACCTACGCGTCTCTATGAGAAGTTATAGTGAAACGACACCTGTGTATGTTAAAATAATAGTATGTAAGTATTCGCCCTGCGTCCGCATGAATTTCGGTTTCTACATACCTATACCGTTGTTATGAGTTAACCTTAAAATATCGACATGTGGTGTTGAGTACTTTTTTTAGAATTTTTAAAGGAGACCAGTTCTGTCATACATGTTTTTATAGTAACTTTAACTGTTTACGTAGCGTACGCAATTAAAAAATACTTTACGAGAGGAACAATTTTTCCCGTTTTTGCAACATTTTTTCATTAATGCTCCGCTCCTATTCTTCAGAGCGTGATTTTATGATAAATATAGCCTTCCTCGATAAATTGACTATTCAACACAAAAATAGTTTTTCAATTTGGACCAGTAGTTTCTGAGATTAGCGCGTTCATACAAACAAACAAATTCTTCAGTAGTACTAAGAGTTCTTTACGATTTCGCATTGTAAAGTCAACATCACCTGAGGATGTTCCGGTGTCGGGACGAAACGTGCGTCGAAGAAAGTATTGGAAAGTCTTGTGTGAGGTGTTTCATGTGGGCAGTGTTCCTGCATATTGTACCATACAGAAAATTTTCAAGGAGCGGATGATAGCAAAACAAATTAATCAGTCCTACTAATTATGGATTTCCGCAAAATAACGCCTATTTTTTATTCAAATTCTTCAATTTTAATTTCCGTCAATAAATATGAGGTGATGGTGATGTATAAATATTAAATCGAGTGTTCTGTCAACCTGTCAACAGCTCCCCTCGTAATCTGTATCGCACACACATAATCTGTTGTGCACACGCATAAATTGTTCGGCGGGATCTTTGTGTGCTGAGGCTAATTGATTTCAGGCGGGCCTGCCTCGCTGCGTACGATCGCCGATTGCTCTTCCGAGGAATAATTAACACCAAATTATAGGCGCGGGCCGACTCCGGCTTGCTTACTTTAATGTATTGCGAAGGAGGAATTTTTAGGGCAGCTTTCTGGGGTTATGTTACTTTGTAATTAATTTGCGGAGCTTCTTGATTTATTTAACCGCATATCTTAGAGGCCTATGATATTGATAAAAATATTTGCGTTACCGTTGTTGTACGCGTGAGGGTTAATTTATCCTTAACAAGGGTTGTTCCTCAATGAAATTCCCTTTTCGACACTACTTGAAGCACATCCTTTGCAATACAAAAAGAATCACCGAAATCGGCTAGCGCGATATTGTGTTATTCGTTTGGCACGCACATACTTACATACGTAAGCGAGACTTTCATATAATATGGTTTTCTCCTAGATGCCAATGTCAGATCTAGACCAAATTAAAATACGATCATACGGGAAGCACCAGCTTGCTTTAAAATAAAATAAGAATCATCAAAATCATCACCCAGTCGAAAGGTAACAAATATAAAAATGTAATCGAATTGAAAACCTCCTTTTCTGAAGTCAATTTAAAATAAAAAATAGTGTTATAAGATGCACTTATACGGTTTTTTGAGATTGAGTATCTTGAATCAATATTCATAGTTTATACGTACGAGTTCTCTAGCTTATGACTCACACATTGCGCGCGGGGCGTTCAAATATAAAAATGTAATCGAATTGAAAACCTCCTTTTCTGAAGTCAATTTAAAATAAAAAATAGTGTTATAAGATGCACTTATACGGTTTTTTGAGATTGAGTATCTTGAATCAATATTCATAGTTTATACGTACGAGTTCTCTAGCTTATGACTCACATATTGCGCGCGGGGCGTTTGTACGCGTGGCTAATTGATTCAGGCCCAAAGGCCGGGTTCGTCTTCTGGAGCACAATAGCCGATTTGCCCTTCTGTGGAATTATTAACACCGAATTATGGTGGCGCGCCGCTCCCTCGGTTTACTCACTTAATGTATTTTAAAATCCCATTCTTTATGGCCAGCTGCCTTCGGGTTGTATTACGCCGTTATTAAAATTTTAAAAGCGGCTCCTTCTTTTTTAATTTTGAATGTAACGCTTAATTTTATTGTTCTGTGTGAAATGTTAAGTCTATTCTTCTTCGAGTATTGGGTATATTTAAAATTTTTACGGTGCAAACTTACTAAAAGATGAAGAAGACTGACTGTGTATTTTTTTCCTACTTAGCAGAGGATCTGAGGCTCCGATTTGAGGTCTCATTTGGTGGGAGGCTTCGACTTCGGATGGGCACCGTTTGAAGGTAACGTTAAAGATGCACACAAAGCAATTCCGGTGCGATGCTGTGTAGGAATCGTTAGCGGGCTACTAAACCACTTCCAAGTTAGTACGATAATATGTCCCCGCTGCAACATCACCTAAAATCAAATGAGATCAGTGTGTAAAAAAGTCGCATCGGAGTCTGGTCTGTTGAGACACATCTTACCATTCTTAACCTCATATAAACTTTTTTATGGCAACGTGTAAGTGATACTACGATCTTTATGTGAGTAACTATAGTAAATACACACAATGGCATACACATTCTTCAAAATAAGCTCCTGCCGTTTCACAACACAAGATACTCGATGTCAATCAAAAGCCTCGCTAAAGCAAACAAGCCAGAGATCCGACAAACCGTCTCCAAACATTGTCGTGTTTCATACGCTAGTCACGTGCGATCATCTGTAACCAACAAAGGAAGGGGACAAAAGCCAACCTTCTTTATGTGGAGGTTGTAATTTATAGGCGGAGAGCGGTCCCCGAAGAAAGCGTAACACCTATCTCTTTGGCAGTGAATCCATATTTCGAAATAATGGAAGTTAGGAATATAAGTACAGTAGTAATAGGTGGTTAAAATTTCTGCTTATCTTATTGATTTTTTATGTGAGGTATAAAGAAATGAATTATTTGTTAAATGAGCCCTGAAGAGAAGCCATATCGACCCAGTAGTGTCAGGGCATCCTATTTGTAATGATTAAAATAAGCAGGACGGATGGGTATAATATTTATTAAATGTATTTTGTGTCAGACATTTTTAGAGCTTATAATGCTAAGATTTCAATATTGTTATAAGTTTGCGACAATTATATGGTGAAACCGTATTTAGACTTAGATCGTTCATCGTACTAACCTCCAAGCTTGACTGTTCAGACAAAATCCATATTGTACTTGTATTATAAAATCGAATGAAAATTAGAACGAAACTGAAAATTCTACCTTAAATACCTTTGTCCTAGTATGTATATAGATACTATCGCATTTGCGGAGGAAGAGTATCGAATTTCATATTGAAATACTCCTTTATGAATTTGCGGCGACCTAGTTACCCATTATGTAATTGATACTACAATTAATGTAAACTATACCTGACTTCTAATATCCCATTTACACCGAATACCTATCGATCAGCATCCACTATTAAGTCTCGATTTCTACTGACTCGGGCCCTTCTCAGAAATTTCAATTCAGTGACTCTGAATTCCAAATAATAAGGTTGCTTGATAATAATTTCGTTATTTGATTATTCCTTTTAAATACTTATGAACATCTCACCATGGTGCCTAAACTCCAATGAGCACGCAAGCTTTGCATACTGGTGGAAAGTATTTCTATAAAAATTCCATCATTTAAAATCCTGACTAATTTGCAAAAAATAATTTGTGTATGTTTATGTGTGTCTCGCGATGGTTTTGAGAAGCAGGTCAAACGAAATTTTGCAATTCACAAGATCCTTGTATTTAGTAAAATAAATACTATTCTAGTTAACGCAGTCTTTATATGAAAGCTAGTGCTCCGGTAAAATTCCTCGTAGCTCGTAGGTACACGAGGAACATTTTGCCCCCCTTCCCCACATTGCCACGTCATTGTCTACGTTGCATTATCGTAATTGTGAGCGTCCTGTGGGACTCCCGTCAGAAACCAAGTTTGCATGGATACACCATTAGTATAATAGAGAATGCTTAATTAAACGATGCCAGATCTCTAGAGGGGTTTTTGTGACGAAATCTTTTGCCCTCTCTATTACATTAGAGAGATAAGGAGATCTTTAATAAATACAGGATTTACGAAGAGTTAAAACTTAAAGGCCACATGTGACTGAGTGTTCTATATAATCTGTATGCTTATTCTAAATTTATGTCCCCCATGATTTCCGTCTACGAAGACAGCACTCTTCTTTTCTAGAATTTAGACGAGATTTAGAGTGTGTGTGGATGTGACTAGCATAGGCAGACATGGTTCTGTATAAGAATTCAACATAACAAATCAGAATTTCATCCCGGAGGAATGTGACTCGTGTAGCTCAGTGGTTAGAGCTGCGAAAGCTGGGAGACGCGGGTTCAAATCCCGCCGCGAGTGAATCTTTGATGGTTTTGAAAATTTTAACGCACGATTCGTAGTATTGTTGACCACTGTTGTTAAGTACTTATAAGTAGTTATTTAATAGATGTAAGAAGGAACGATAACATAACTCCCTATCGGGGATATAGTAAAATACATACACACAAAAGGCTTTTAAAAAAGAAAACAACGCCCAGATAGCTATCCTAACCAAAATTCCAGTCGCTTCAATGGCTAAATTTACCACTGTGCCCACTATTTTAATAGGTTTGCCTTCGACAAACAGTGCCCGAGGGTTTCCTATCGGCTGTCCTAAATTATTTGCCTCGCCTCCCTTAATTAAATGCAAATTAAATTATTATTATCTTTAATTATGATGAGTTGGGAGTGAATTTGAAATTAGGTTTAAAAATGAAAAGACGACCCACTTGGAATATCGGTGGGCGGTAATTATGTATTCCTTCGAGGAATTATTTTTTATCGAAGTCTCGATTGATTTCTTGCTGTGATTTTTTAAAGTAGTTAAATCAAATTGAATCTAGATTGATATAGTGTATATATTAGTTTATAGTTTGATGATTATGTATTGAATATCTTTGTTTATTTGTTTAACCTAGTTTATGTATTAGTTTGTAGTTATTTGTATGTATATAGTTTATAAATCTTCACCACCTGCAAAATCTAGTTCCTTTGTTTTCCTTTTCTCAAGGTTGCCTGGCAGAGATCGCTGCTAAGCGATAAGGCCGCCTTTTGTGCCTAAAATTAGTTTATTATGTATTTCTGTTTTGTACAATTTCTTGTGTGGTGCAAATAAAGTGTATTTATTATTATTATTATTATTATATAGGTTCTACGTTATTTGCTGCGTTGAACAATTTTTTTTCCATTTCCTAAAAAGTCCTTTGTCTTGAATTTAGAAATTTATCAATTGGTTACGAATTTCCAATTGCTATTTATTTTAGCTACGCATATTTTTTACATTTATTCAATAAACTATGTAGTAAAATCACAATAGACATTTAAGACAGTGGCCAAATCGTCTGTCTCGCATCTATTGTATTCAGCGTCTATTCAAATGGCGCACATCTAACATAGAGGGTACGTCCTTCGCAAAGCGGGGGCGGCCGGCAGCCGAGCCCGAGACAGGTGCGAGTAGCGTTCAGTCCAAATTGTTAAGCTTGAACTGCTCGAAATAATAAGTAGTTCCACCGTTTGAGTTGCGGAAAACGTCGCCGGCAATTCCATTCAAAGGTAGAATGAAGATAAATGGAGGAGTCGGCTCTATAACGAGCCGAAGTCGACTGTTTTCAATTTGCCCACGCTCTTGGTTCGATTTTGTGTAAATTCTGAAATGTGTTTTGTTTGTCGATCCACCGTACATCGGATGATTGGGGGAATCCTATATTCTTTTATTATTTTACTCTTCTTAGTTTTGTTTGGGAATGTTGTTGCTGGCAAAGCCTTTATACTGCAATACTAAGCAACGGATCGAAGTGATAGGACATGGATACGTTTAAGGTTTATGCTGCAAAAATGTACGGTTACTGCAATACAATTTAGACTGACTATTTCGTGCCTGCTTGTGTTTTACGTGAATACGTGAATTTGTGTAATTAGATTAATCGCCTGCTTCACCACCTTCTGAAAAGGGTAACATAGCCTTAATGTAAATTTTGCCACTTTCTTACTTTACGTCAAATGAGAAGGACATAATTTGTGAATAAGTTATTATATTGTATTAGAAACTGGTAAAACTGCTGGTGGTGGTTGCTCTTGGTTTACGAATCTATTAGTAGGTATCAGTTTTTTGATTCGCTTTCACTCATTTATAGGAGTGTAATCACAATGGAAAAAACGTTAAAGAATACACGCCAAATTAAAAATCCATGCAGCCGAAGAACCGGACTGGTGCTAATAATATAACGATCTTTTTTCTCTTTTGCCATTGCTCTCTATGTTATTATTATAATTACGTTGTTATTAGTGTGAGTCCACTTTTCTTTTTGTACTTATATGTAAAGCGGTAAATATAGGGAACTCAATTAATTTGATTCAAAAGTTTGCTCTCAGCGGGAGCTGTCATTATTCTGGTGCATAATTCATCTGAATATGGGACGGATGCCGCCAACGAGACATTTTTAACCGACTTCAAAAAAAGAAAGAGGTTCTGTATTCGACCCGTATGTATGTATGTATGTATGTATGTGGGTGTGTATGTATGTATGTATGTTTGTCCGCGATTATTTCACGTTTGGCTGAACCGATTTTGATGCGGTTTTCAGGAAAGTATTTGTTACATTCTGGAGAAGGTTTTAGTATATTAACCGACTTAAAAAAATAAGAGGTTCTTAGTTTGATCAACATATTTGTATTTAAGTTTGTTCGCGATTATCTCGAGTTTGGCAAAACGGATTTAGATGATTCTTTTTTTGTTAGATAGGCCATACATCACAGGTAGACTCGTTTTAATTTCGTCGAGATTTAATGAATATCTTCGGAGATGGAGAGCGGAACTCCTCAACGGAAAATAGTAAATCGCTTGCGATCGGTATAATAGTGTACAGTGTAGATTTTATCGGACTTCAAAAGAGAAGGAGATTCTCAAGTTGACTGAAATATATGTTTTAATTGACCGACGTCAAAAAAAGAGGTTCTCTGTTTAATCCCTATATCGGTATTTAGGATTTTCCGTGATTATTGTACATGCATTTTATTGTGATAGTCCGTTTTAAATTTGGTTAAAACGTGGCAACTAGATCATAAAAGCTTGTCTTTAAAAACTTTTTTGCACTAAAAAGGGTAAAATAAATTATTTTTAAAAAAAATTGAACCGACTTCAAAACCACAAATAGGCACTCAAAAGCGAAAAATAAATTAATATAATTATTATAACCGCTACTACCCACTCATCTATTTTGAAGTCGGTGCCAGCCAATTCAAATAGATAAGTAAATCTTTATAATAGTGCAAAACTACATCCATTGTATGTAGTAGTAGTAAGCTTCGCTGGCACCGACTTCAAAATAGATGAGTGGGTAGTAGCGGTTATAATAATTATATTAATTTATTTTTCGCTTTTGAGTGCCTATTTGTGGTTTTGAAGTCGGTTCAATTTTTTTTAAAAATAATTTTTGCACGTCTCTTTTTGCGGCATTTGAAGTCTTGGCATCAATCTCCTTTGTGCACTTTAATTAAAAGACACGAGAGTTTTTAAAGCTGCTTTGGAACGTGTATGTGATTTTAACGCCTTATGCTATAAAATTTTAAAACGGTATTCGATTCACTGCTAACACGACTGATATACCTTTACAAATGATTTTAAAACATAAGATCGCGTTTAATTCTTTAAAAATCCATTAAATTTTTATGTAATTTTTATTTAGGTACTTGCAATATGAGGAAAGCTTGATAAATAAACGTGTCGCCATATGAATGGTCAACTAATGTTTCAACCCTTTTTACCAGCTCATTATACCTACGGGTCTCCTCTCAGATGAAGGATAGAATTTAATGAGAACTCATTAAATCTATAACGAAACATTTAATTTGTAACATATTCGCCGTGGCTTCGTGATATTGCTTCGTTTCCATTAACCGCCAGTTCGGACGTTGATGTATTAAATACAAAGTTTATACTCTCGCTCCCCTCGGCTATGATTTTTAAATACCGCCCCGTGTAATCCCGCAGGCGATCATACGTGAAATTAAACGCCACTTTCAATTATCGAGGAAGGACTTCCAAACGCCCTGGGCTTTTTGGGAGCCATGAATTTTAGGAGGTAACGGGCCCAATCTCGAGAACTAATGACCTGTAAAGTATCTCACCGAATTGAGTAATTTTTCTTCGCGCCCCGTCCGATTCGGCTTTTAATTGGGATATCATTGGGTTGAAATGGATTCTTTGTCTTTGACGAGACGTTAGCCTCAGATTTGGCGGGATTAAGTTGGCTGTTTTGTCTTCGCTGTTGTAATTATTAATTTAGATCCACATTATAGTTGTTGATACAACAAATATAGATATATACCTTCGCTGAAGAAATGGCCATGCAGCGATGACTGCACTATTGAAAAATATACTCTAATCTGCGGCGAATATACCTATAGGAAATCAGGCTCTGAAAGTATGTAGTTATTATAATACATAGTTATTACACATTATAAATCAAATAAATTGATAGAAAGTTCGAAACATCATACCAAAACTGTATCAAAATTAGTATAAATAAGTTTGAATTTCATAATTTACTGTCATGCGGTTACATGAGTTACATCCTCCCCTGTATATAAATTATATGAATGGTTCTTATGTAAGTACTACAATGATGAATGCTTTCATCTTTTTTTATTCGATCCCTCTTACGACTCAGGTCTATCTGTGGTGACCAACCGAATTCCAACTTTATGGTTTACGTTCTGTGGTTTATTTTGACTTGTACGGTTTTGTACAATGTTATTCACTACCCGAGATATAGACGCAGTTTTAGGCACTGTTATTTGCTTAGGGTCGGGTTGGTCGCCTCAACAAATACTGTAGTGCTTGAATATTCGCTCCAGTAGCAAATGTCAAGTGTGGTGTATGTAAACGCAGAGGATACAAGATGGCTGTGCTGTACGCTATTATCCTAACACTCCACGAGTCCACATATCATTAAAGTTATTGTCGTACTCCTAAGATGTGGATTGTAGGTAACGTGTTACTATTGTATAGGTACCTGCGCCTTAAGTCATATAAATTATCTACAATCACCTTAGAAACTTGTCGATAGCTTATTGCATATCTAAATGAAACGAAATTCAAAAATACATATATTAAAAAAAAAGACGTGTGGCACTCGGAGACTGCCGCGGTAAAGCTATTGCATATAATTTTTTATCAACTTATTCTTTATCAACTTGTAACAAAAGGTTTTCGTTACGGAATTTCTGGATTCGGTCTCCACGCTCAAGGCCCGCGATAGAAACTATGCAATAGCTGAAAAAATATTTTCTCTGTCACATAGGCCTGCGTTACAAGCACCTATGAAATGCCAGACTCGACCGCCACGTTCGGAAAGCTTTTTCAACCAAGAAGAATGTGCTAGAAACTCGGACTTAAGTTTAAAAAAAGTGACCATGGGCAGAAATATTAACTACTGAAAATGCTACTGTACTGTCCACTACCTTGCAAAAAAAAAATAACTTCCAAGACAAGGTGTAAAACAAAAGTATATACCACTGAAAAATGGAACAGATTTTCATGCGTTTTGTGTGAACTCTATACTCAACACTCTTTGCCCTTAACAAATGACCTACAAACCTCAGAAAGTTAATAGCAGTACCTGTGCTATATAACGCAGGGTTTTATTATTTTATTAAAAAATGTGATTTTTATTTTAACTAGCCTTTGATTGAGCAGATTTTTTTGAAATGCCATTAATTATTATCAGATCATACAATTATGAAATTTATTGTTTAAAAAATAATAATCAATAGATAAAAAGAAATAATATATAATGTTACTGCATTCTAATGAATAAATGATATTAATTTTTTTTTAATATACATTATAGGTACCTATGCATAAGTAAGATAAAATGCATTTCATGTATGCACGAATATTTTCAGGGAAAAATATTTTATATTTACATATATCGTCAATTTTGAAAAGAAGATGCCGGTTTGCCTTATTTTTTTATGTTTTGAAAAAAAAACATAAATGATAGTAAAAAACTATAAATAAAAAGCACCATATCAACCTTGTTCTTTTTCACACTGCTTATGAAAAGCCGCTATAAAAGTTGTTGAACATAGAATTTTAACAAGGTTACTAACAAAAAGCCTAATTAGTGGGAGCGAAGTAGGTTTGTTCAGATAGACAATAGAGCCGTGGCCTGAAAACTGGGTTCTACAGTTAAGAAGCCCCGGGGATTGGCCACATGCTAGCGTAATGAATTAGTGGAGTGTGGACTTACTGTGAAAAAGCTTAGTACTTTCGTCAGGTTTCTTTTAGTATGTGATAGTTGACGGTTATATTTGCATTTCAAATTATGTTATATGATTTTACTTCTTTTATTTTACGCTTTAGATACTTCATACTATACGTTCACGTCATGTTTGAATTTGGAAATGCTCTCCTGCCCTAGGGTTGAAAATGCTTTCACGGCCTTGGCAATATAATAGCATTTCCCGCCCGCATTTTGGGCAATAAAAGTCTCCTTTCCGAGCGGGTGAGATAAAAATTAAATTTCGAAAACAAATGTCGCTAGATGATCTTTTATCCCTCGTATGACTTTAACAATTAAGAGGCACTTTCAATGCTTATACCCGTTTTCACCAACACTTTAAGAAACGCTTAAGCCGATAGGTGACAGTTTTCACTAACAACAACTGTCACCTTAAAAGGGCTTAGGCGTCTCTTAAAATGTTGGTGAAAACGAGCATTAGCGTTTTTAGATGCATAATCTTATACCACATATGCAAGAATATAAAATATGATTTCAAACATATCGAAAATTAATTTGTACCCTAGCCGTATTGTTTTAAACAAACACTTAAATCTGATCACAGTTCGCCTTGAGACACCATTGGGAGTGATTTTCGCAGTATATCTGCGGCTGGCGGGATGAATAAAACTTTTTGAAGTGCACGCTCATAGTCCGACTGTAACCTCTACTGTTTATTCATTTCCGTAATGGAATTTGCGAGTTCTCTTGAAATATGAAACACTAGAATCCGATTTATTTGTTGGATACATTTTTTAAACAGATTAATCTCTGTGCCGATTCAACAATGAAGGTTTTTTGGGGCGTTTAAGGCCTTTGAATTAAATGGCAAAGCGAGTAAGAAATGTGATTGGAAAGTAATTGTAATACTTAGTATTCGGTAGAACCTACTACGTTTTACGATGCTCTAAAATATATTCCTATAGTCCTATAATATCAAAACAGTTCATGACAATCACTAACTTCGCTTAAGTCCAAACTTCCTGAAACCATGACTATCACTTTCGCTCAATCTATGGAAGGGAGTGAGCCACTTGTTAAGTGAACAAAATAAATCATTCATCACTTTTAATTCCACTCAACAGGAAACAGGAAATCCAAAGTGTCAGTAATTAGGAACAACTTGGCAACAAGAAGGAAGAAAAAAAAGCTCGTTTGGTTGGATCAAGCACATTTGGACAAGGGCGACCGTACATTGCAGGAAAGGATATTTCCTTTTTCTTTTCAAAGAATGTTCTTCACACGGGATTTTGACTTCATTGCTCCTTTTAAATGATAAGTATTTACACGTCAAACTCACAATACACCTTTCTTTTTGGATCGATTATTATGGGGACCCAAAGTGCTGGAATGGCAGACCTCCAACCAGATGGACTGACGACATTAAAAGAGTAGCGGGGGAAATCATTACAGGAGGCCTAACCATGCTTTTAACCATGATTTTATTTATACAGGATTCCTTTTGCATTCTTGCAAAAAATCAAATCATTATTTTGTTCAATTAAAGATTATGATGATGACTTAGGTTTTGTTAAGCTTTTTTTGGGAACCGTTAAATTAAGATTTATTTAAAGTTTATTTTATCAAACGATATTTCTACATTTCCTCTTTTGATTATACTGAGTGGTTACTCTCGCATTGAGCTATATTCCACATACCTACCTCCTGCTCGCTGCACGAGCCATGAAGGTCGTAACTTTGTGAGGTTCTTTCTCAAAAGGCTCTAATCTAACCTTTTAGTTGAACGCGAATGCGGGAACGTGGTTTATGTTAACATTGCTACTACGATGTACAGACAAGTAGTTACTTTTTCAAGATATATTCAGTACATTTGAAAAAAAGCTGCTGTTATCTTAAATACAACATCATTGGACTTAACTTAACTAGCCCACTGTGGTATCGTTCAGTTTGTTTGTTAGTTAACATATAAATGCCGATTTTTGTATGAAAATTGGGCTATACCTTGCGTCTGAACCAAACCATCGGTAAAATATTAGAAATATTCTCAATATTATGTAAAAAAAAGATTAGTAAGATAGAGAGAAAGAGAGAGAGAAAGAGAGAGAAAGAGAGAGAGAGAGTAGAGATATATTAAACTTTTAATCGTGAAAGAATGTATAAAATGCTTTAGAAAAAGTTCTTTATAAGAATTTATTTTGCTCTTCTCGAATATATGTCGATTAAGTGTATCTTGGCTGGAAATAGTAGCAATATCCGTTAACGTTTACGATGCTTGCTAACGTAATAACGGCAGGTTTATTACGTTTTTACTCTAGTCATTATCAAAATCATACTCAGCTTTATTAAGATTTAAACGCCACATTTGGTTTTATGCCCGCAATCAAAGCTTAAGGCTGCTCGTATGATATTAAGACTACAGACGCTAAGTAGGTACCCATGAAGAAGGAAAGCTCTCTTGTATAATTATTTTGTTAGAGTGTCTACTTTACTTAATATAATAAACTAGTAGTATTTCAGAAGTGGTGATCCAGTCTTTTGAATCATAAGTACTTGTAAACGTTGCATTTTATATCAATTCGTAGATGGTTTAACTGATTTTTTTAGCCATTTGTCTGCATATTTGATCATAATTTTGTCGCTCATTGAGACTGACACTGAAAATGGATTCGAAATTAGATTTTTTTATTTGATGATATTTTTAATTGGTGTGCCGGAATACCGTAAAAATACCGGGTAAATAAATGAAACGGATACTTTGGTTTTCGTATAATAAACCAACCGTCAGAGCCCGGTAAATGGTCAGGATGGATCGAGTTACCTGTTACTCTCAATCATTTCTGCTTTATTATTACTGTATTTTTAATAATCTCGTGTACGAACTAGATATCGTATTTAATTATTATTATCATTAGGGTTCTCTCGTGAGATACCTACGTTAGACCAATGTGGAGGCTCTAAAGCACAGAATATACTAAAGTAATAGTCGTGTACAGAGGACGTGGCGGACTGCTCGTAAAAATGACACCATTTTACTGGTGTGAAAAATGTTTGGTATGACACCAACAGTGTCAGTTGTAAGCCGACCTCAGTATTCTCTATGAACCACTACCACAATGATTCACGCTACCGATCACTGTATGATTTCCACCATGTCGCGCCGTATTAGCGGAAAGGGGAATGCCACAAAATGGGCTAGATTTGCGTCACTCTGCGTCTCAAGCACGTATGCATGAAGAATCTTCTTTCAAATTTTAATATTGCATATATTTATGTTAGTGAAATGTGAAAAGGGGTTCAAAAGTATTATAAAAAAAAAAATTAAACGGTTCGAAACATGTGGAACCGCTATGCCACTTATAAAACTTTGAAAATTAACCACTTAGAAAATCAGATTATAACAATTTCCCTGTTAATATCTTACTAATCTTTTTTTTTACATAATATTGAGAATATTTCTAATATTTTACCGATGGTTTGGTTCAGACGCAAGGTATAGCCCAATTTTCATACAAAAATCGGCATTGTCCTTTTGCCAAATGGCGCTACTTTTTTCTTTGTATGTAAAAGGTTGACGTAAAATATTACGATGTGCTCATCCTCAGGTTCATATCGGTGACTTAAGTCATACCCACCGTATAAACAAACTTGAAATAGGTGTGGAATATATACTGTGTTATGTCTTTTATTCTTCAAAGGAGAAATTACTGTAATGTGTGTTGATAGACAAGGACAAAATAGTGTAACATCTCCATCGCTATTCCTCTTTTATTTGTTAGGTTGTGTAGTTTCTTTGATCTTTTTAAGAGATGGAGTGTGCACAGTAATAGGCGTATGTAGGTATACTGGATCGCACGACCGAAATACGACGTTTTACTTAGCTATTAATGATTTGGCGTTAGTATACCTACTAATTTCTCGAAGGCGACTGATGATTAATGTTTCTGGTAAATTCTAAATTATATATTTTTTGTAAGTAACTAGAATAGTACCTACACAATAAGAACACATTATTTGAGATTTTCTTAAGTAGACTTACTAGAGCAAAGATCAGTACAAATGTTCGTCTCCCATCCGGCCTGAGATAGGCAAAAAACTAAGATAAAGCTTTTCTTTTATCTAAAACCAAGTTAACTGCTCGAACAGTGGAAAACGGTAAAGTGTGCCCCTGAGAGCTCACTGTGATCATCAATTGACTAGTGACCTTACACATTGGCCCTTAAATTGAACCATAATATGACGCATGGCGAAAGCTATGTACCTATTCAGGCCGTCTAACATCTCATTTTATAATTTTGAAATCTTTATTTTCAGGAAATCATAGATCTTTTGGAAATAGTTTTTTTTTTAAATTACTCGCAAATAAATTTAAAAAATGCAAAGTATTGCTGCATCGAATTTTCAGTTGTCTTTTAGAAATAGTTTTTTTTTTACTTTATTTAAATTAGTTGCAAGTTTAAAATAAAAAAATTCAAAGTAATGTTGCATGTAAGCTGGAATTTTTTTGTTGAAACATCCAATTAATTGGTTTGATTTATTTGGAAAATTTTCACAAGACTGTCTGGAGGCTTCGGTCGTAGCTTGATACCATCACAGTTAAAGACCACCAAACGATACATTTTAAATATTAAACATTTGGTAAATAATGAGACAGTATTATTTTTGAATGCCTGTAATAAAGTGACGTCGTTCATTGTTTACAACATCAAAATGTTCAAATAAAAGGAAGTTTTATTACAGTCTGCAGTTTGTTATTGGATCGACAATTTATCTAATGATCCCGTAAGCGATGTCGTAACATGTCAGGGACCGAGTCACACACACATGCTCGCTTTTATACAGCGTCGATGCTTTTAGTCGCTGTTTGTTTTGTTTTTTCACATGTACTTTAAGCCTCTTGGTATTAAAGTAAGTATTTTCATGTATCAATTTTTGTGAATAATCAATAGACATGTAGCCTGGACTGGGCGGACGGCGCGAAAAAATGTCACCAGTTTGTCGGTGCCAAAAATGCTTTTGACACCAACAGTAAGGCCAAGATGTAGTAATTCGCTCAGCAGCCAGTAGCCACCTATAGAATTTTGACAGATTGCGCTAATGTTAGCTTGTACGAAAAAGGTTTACGTATCTGCTATCAGACGTCCGCGGGTTGCGGTCGCATTAAGTGGGAGGGGAAGTCGTCGGCAATGCGTCTGCGAACGGGTAGTAAATCGTTCGGTGACCATATCCTGAGGTTATTGGTATTTTTGTGTCGTTTTATGTAGAAGCAGCACGGAATGAATTAGAATCAAGATTTGTTGCAATTATGTTCCCCTCACGTTTTACGGTCATTACTGACCAACATATAAAACAGTAAAAATTAACAGATTACGAAAAGGTAAATTCGAGATAATATGACAGATTTTTCACTTTCCGACTTATTCAATGACCACTACCAGAAGCTTACATTACCCATGTCTGGAGGCATTGTTATTGGACGTCCCCGTTATGCTTTACTTGCGATGGCTTAGCGACCTGGAGATAATGGAAGAGTTCGAGCCACGCCTGACTTGCACTAACCTTGCAAAATAAAGCGTTAAAAGTAGGGAGTTACATCTCACAGATGTATTTTTTCATTGGTCAAATTAAAAGCATTTGGGGCAGGCATGGCCTTAACGTTTTTTTGTAATACATTTATTTGACAAAATTAGGTCACAGCAAGACTAGAGCTTGGGAAAGGCTACTTTTTATCCCGGAAAATACCTCGGTTCCCATGAGATTTCGAAAAATCTAAAACTCACTATAGCTAAAGATATAGGTATATTATAATAGCAATTTCCTTTGAAAGTAGGTCATAAAGGTTAAAAATGGGAGCGGGAACGGGAACACTATTAATCTCGGAAAAATCCACAATTCCCATGGGATTTGTGAAAACCAAATTTCACGCGGGCGGAGCCGTGGGCAACAGCTAGATTTTTAGATTGGTTCAGTGGTTTAGGCGTGAAAGCATAACAGACAGACAAACAGACAGAGTTACTTTCGCGTGCGCAAATTTCCTTGGGCAAATGTTGAATTGAATTGAGTGTACAGTTATAAAACTTATTATCTGTATAATATTATATTTAAGAGCAGTGTATTTTATTCCAGTTCTTGCTAAACAGGTTGACTAAGAAAAAGGATAAGACAGATAGAATTAGATCGTTCGTTACTCCGCTGTTCAGTCGAGATAACAAACAATTTCTCTTTCAGAGGGTTTCTCTCAATGCCTACCTAAACAAATTACACAGGCAATACAGTCAGAAGAGTGAAAAATAACCCTGGCGCAATCAGCCGGTGGATGGGACGAACCGTGCTTGAAAAGAAACAAATTAGATCCGTCTCGAGAACACCGCTTTTCAAATAGATCCGGGGAAAAAGACCCGTACAGCTAATGAAGGGTTAGCTGACGCAACCACCCAAGAATACCTACTCCGATAATAATATGTAAAAAGTGAAAAGATTTTTTGTATCCACTTGAAAATGTTAAGAGATTAATTTTTGTGGAATTTGAGGGACATGATATTAAAGTTTTTTTTTTATAATTCTTGAAAGACCTTCCGGTTGGGAGACTCCGCTCTTGTGATGATTATGAATTTCTGATGGTCACTTTTTGAATTTAGAAGTCCAGTAAGGTATCATGTTGCTCTTTAATCGAACTACCAATTTTAATACATAATTTTAATACATAATTTGAAACTAAAACTTTTTGATAGTATAAAAATTAATTTGTTAACCTTATGAAATGGCTATGTTATTATTAGATATTTTAATCCCCGAAGAAACGCCTCATTCTTTCAAAATAGCTGTGTTTCATTCAATTCTTATGGAGTTTGAGTTTGAAATTGTTTGAGAGTGGGGCACGTCATCGTGGACTGAGATATCTAGGTATACGACTCTTCAATAAAACATACATACTAAGTAATTAATGCAACTTCTTTCGATATAAGAATATGAATAAAAATATAAGGCTATATTAAAAATGAGTGAATTGTGTTAACGCACTAGGAATACTAAACTTAATATTCTTTGTATCACAAAGTTTTGTATGTACCAGTAAATGCCGTATAACGAGCAAACATTTAAAATGTTTAAGAAACAAGCACTAGCGAGTGGAACAGAAAAGCAAAATATTGGTTTAATACTTGGAATAATATTTTATGTGGAAATAAGTTCCGCGTTCAACTAAGGCTTCGGTAGTTATCGTGTAACGGAACGTTTCTCAGAGAGATTTCACGTCTCGATACATCGGCGGACGGTAACGCAGTTGATATATACGTGATGAAATCGATACCACTCCGTTACTCGCAGATTCTTCAGTTCGCAGATCGTCAGATCGCAGAGTTTTCAACGTGTTATGAGAGAATTTCTCACGTTCATCGCATGCCTAGATGCGACTTTAGAAAATTCGTTAAAAGGAAACGCTGAAAATATCTTTGATCGAAAACTTGGAATGGTAATGTTGAATAGATAAATATGTGTAGATTATTTACTTTAGCGTTTTGTATTTTTGGACAGAATTTTGGAGAATTCTGACGTCAAAGTTTGTCGAGTTCCGGAGAGATTTAATTGAAAGTCAAATCATATCGTTCCAATTCGAAGGTTTCTTGAACTTTTTGTGTAAATGGAAAATTATGAAGACCTTCTAATTAACTTGCACACTGGCGGTATTAGTGAATGAATATTGGATCGCCTTGAAAGTGAATGAATATTGGATCGCCTTGAAAATTTTATTACAGAATTTTCTCTTACAAACTTACGGTTTTTTGAAATTATATTATTTTAGGTATGATATTTCCAAATTTTTTCAAGGAAGGATACATTTGTATTTTGAGTGATTAATAATATGGAACGCCCTCTTATTGACTTACTTATTACACAATCACGCAAATTTTCAAACTCGTTTCAAAAGTGCCTGCGGATGTTCAGGCTCAGGGCATTACCCCTTACTATCGTGTATTAAAAGGCAAAGCATCTATAACCTTTTATACAGTAGTTGAAATCTGGCGTCAAAGGCGTAATAAATCGTTCCGGGAATTCTACCGGGGAGCTTTATATTTTATTACAGGGATGTTGACAGACATTCATTAAAAATTGTAGCCATTTAATGTAATTTTTAATTATTTCTATGTGAATAAATAATATCCTCCTGACAAATCATCCATCTCTGCTGAGATTACCCTTAAGATCGGGATATTATATCGACATATTATAGTGCAAGCGTGTGCGCAAACACAGCTGAACTTTCTATTCCCTTTCTCTCACAATCCGATGGGACGACAGCTTCGGCACGAAGGACCGACGATTTAACGTGCTCCGAAGCAAGAGTGTGAATCTTTGCCAATTTTCAAAATCCGGGCTAGTGTACCTACTACGAATTTCTTAATAGCAAACCCTAATTTTACTTTCTGGGGACCGAACGTGGGACTTCAAGGAACGTAGGTCGAACAGGCTCACCACTAAACCAACGAAGCAGTTACGAAGGTGTTCTAACTTCTGAGTTCACTAAGTTTGAGTTTTTACCAATTCTTCTCGGTGCAAACCTGCTTTCGAATCTTGTTGGTAGAGTTTTGATTTTCCATTAGAGGCTATAAATTAGGTCTGTGTCAAAAATAAATATTTTCCTTTTTATTTTCATTTTCGAAGTTGACTAAATAAATCTCTCAAAATTATTTGGTGATCCGTACACAGTCGTTCACGTCCATAAAGACGTCCATAAACGTTTCTCGAACAGTCACTTCTCCACGTCCATTCGTGGTTACGGTGCTTAAAAGAAATCGTTTCGTTTTAACTTAAATTGCTCTTTGACCGCACCTTGTACCGGTTGTGTGTTTTTTACTTCGTTATTTACGCTGTAATAGAATCTCTGGGGGAAACAAACGAGTGTTATTTATCCTCTCTTCAGTTCACTTAACGGATTTAAATTGGTGTTTAACATTGGTTTCATTCGAACTTATCATCCTTATCATCATTAATATTGAATGGATTTAGATGAGTAGGTATACTTTCCAATACCCTTAGCATGATTGTATGATAATAATGTGTTCGAAGTATTTGTGTAGTCTTCTTCTCTCTATCTTGATTTAATCTGCGTATACTGGTACTGTTATACAGGCGGCTCCTGTTACAAGGCTATTGTTAAGTCTTTGAATGGTCTGTCCGTAGTGTCAAATCCTATACATATAGGTAACATGACCATTCCATAGTATAACTTGTCGATTTAATGTCTTTAATCTAGTTTCGCATATGATATTGCAAGATTCATCACTATAATATATTGTCTTTATTAGGTCTATGTCGGTTAGTTATGGTTTTCAATTTCGCAAGCTAGCTATAAACCTAACAAGTAGTGTAATTACCTTAAAAATGGGTTTACATACACAATGTATTGACAGTAATTTTGTATATATTTATTTTAAGATTTAAGTTAAAATAAATAAACTGAAATAAATAACCTTCATCTCATATTTTGTACTATCTAACAATCTTAAAATATTGTACGATATTTACGTACATAGGCGCAAGATAAAATTAATTTCTTAGAATGGGTATACAATCGGTATTGTTGAGTTTCAACAATATATTTTTAATCAGGTATTTGAATAACCTAAACATCTGCAATCTGTATTCTGTAAGATATACGAGGATTGCATCAATGGAAATAATCTTGAGTGTAACGTATTAAGAGTATCGAGATACTTGTATCTTGACTTTATAGTCTTCATATCGGTGGGGTTAGTACAAATTATATGTATAAACCAAAAACGATTAGAATCTCTCGGTTTCGCAATACAGTATATAAGCGGTGAGTAACCGAACTCTATCAAAATCTTACTATTATTGTATCTTGTACAATAATACCAAATAACTTGTGCCCTTAGTCTTGCAAACCTGTCTTCATATTCATAGCAACTCAGAAATAATGTCGATACTTATATTATTTGTTGATGACTGATGATACGGGATTTTAATTGCGTGAACCCTATTCGTGCTTGACCATTCTTATCGTTTCCTTTTTTGCCACATTCTCTTTTTAATAAATTATTTACCAGAGTTTTAACAATAAAAAAATGTATGTGTGTTTGACTGAAAAATAGACGTATGCAGAGGACCCGGCGGGTGGCGGACCGCGCGAAAGAATATAGATAGTTTACTGGTGTCAACAATGTTTGTTTTGACACCAACAGCGTCAGTTGTAAACCGACCGCCGTATTGTCTGTTGACCGCGCCACAAATCACTATACTTGTTATTAATCCACAGTCCGAGTTTCCACAGGGACGATTTCCGCCATGTTGCCGGTTTATTAGCATAAATTTGGACAAATGGCACTACTTTTCCCTTGCGTGAAGAAGGTTGGCTTGAAATATTCCGATGGGCTCATCCTCGCGTTCAATCGGTGAACGAAAACTTTAAGCTTTCTTATTAACTTAACAGTGATAATGTAAGTCTTAATTTTATCACGCATTTAGGCTATAACTCGTAATGCAATTCAGATATTTGTGGTTGTCTGTACTGCGTCTGCGCGCCTGTGGTCCTCAGCTCCGTAGTTCATGCTAGTCCGTAGTTCATGTTAGACATTAAATCTTCGGCTAATGTTTCATATTGCTTCTAATGAAAGTCGTTAATCCTTGTTAGAAGTTATCCTGCATTTGAACTAGTATACGCTTCTGATGAAGTTTTAGGGGTGTCTTTTTAATGTTTACTGTACGGTCTATTTATGTTAAACAAGCTTTTTCCCGCGGCGGCTCCACGCGCGTGAAAATCCGGTTTTTTAACACCTTAATCTTAGATTTTTCAGTAATGGAAAAGGAGCATAATGTGTATGTGCTAATCCGCAGCATGTATTTTGTTCCAAATTTCATACTACATACGTACTATACACGCTATTATTACGCCATTATGCTCATCACTCTGAGATATCGGTTCTTAAGTCTTATTTGGTCATCATTATTCAGTGTCCCTCAAACCAAAACACATTATTACTATATTCCTGCAATTATTTGTGCCACATAACCACTTTATACCCTTTACTCACTACTATATTCAGCTATCATTTTATTTGTTTTTCATGTTTGCATACCGTTCTACTATTTGATCTATCTGATAGATATAACGAACTTATAATCCACGACCTTTTCAAGTTCCAGGGCAACCTTTGTCCGCCGACGTATCAATAGCAGTATAATCTTTTGTTGCGGGTCAACCTTTGCAAACATGGATGCGTGTTTGTCTCCTTATACATTATTTACCCAAGGGTTACGTCCGCGTTAGGGCGGGTTTTGATTTATTTACCTGATATTTCTATCAGTTTTATAGATATTCCGGTTTGCTGCGCGTTTCAATATCCGTAAAATTGCGGTTAAAAAGCTTTTACTAGTCCTGAAGATATTAAACTCGATAAATGCCATTTTAGTTCCACGCCATTTAGTTCCATTTTAGTTTCCAGTAATCACGCGTTGTGATTCGAAAAATAGTTAAATCTAGATATATACAATATCCACTGATTACAAAATACGGCGCTGTGGTTCAGTTAAAAAAATAAGAGTTCCTAATTCGCTATACTCCGCAGGGCAGGGAAGTATTGTATAAAGCCGTATGCTGCATACGGTTCCACTTTAAATCTTTTAAAAACTGTCTCTCATTTTACGTCTGGCGCCCTAACATCTCAAATTTAAGTTTAAATGCCTCATTTTTTACTGGGCACAGATTTTCTCTCAGAATGAGACTGGACAGTGTACTAATAAAAATTTTAGGTTTTTTGGTTTGTTTTTTCGTCTTTTAATCACGCCACAACGGAGCATCGTATCAACGTGATTTCAAGACATAGTTAAAAGCACGGAGAGAAATAAGGCAAATTTTTATACCGAAAAAATCAACTATTCCCACGGAATTTGTGAAAAACCAAAACCCACGTGGCTGGAGCCGTGAGCTACAGTTAGTAATTAATAATTACGACAAGAATTTATTAAAATACTCAACTGTAATAATAATTAAAGTGAAAGAAAATGTTACATAGAAACAAATTTATTACGGGTACGAGTACGTTTATTTCCCATAATGAATTTTAACATAATCATAAAAGCAGCTAAGTTTAAGGCATGTTTCCACTGTAACACAGGAACTAGCTAAAATGAGCAGAGTGGAGAACACATTGTACCTACTTATTTGAGACGAGTGCCTCTATAAACAAAGAACTTCGCTTGGCGGTATTTTGCCTTACGATCATTTGAAAGCATTCTTCTCGCCTCCACTACACTCACAGTCGTAGTCCGTTTCAGCGGAACCGTTCGAGCGGATTCGTCAATCCTCAACGTCTTCTCTCCAATTTGCTCGTATCCGCTTCAATGGAATAGCAGCCTTAGTTATTTTATTACCCACCGTTAGCTTTATAACGAGGTTAGTGGGCAAGCTAATGTTTATATCCTTGGTCTTAATGAACGCGCAGTGAATTGGCTACTTCGGGTGGAAGACGTACACTCACCACTAATATAATTTATTGCGTACAAAAGAAAATCACCAACTAAGTTACCGCACTACGTGATAGTTGATTACTCGTACATAAATAAACCTAGTGTAATTTTTAGATTTCTAATTACACTTACTTACGAGTATAGTTAACTTAACACTGTACATTTCTCTTAGAAGCAATTTGTGTGTGTAATGAACATTGCTGGCATTTGGATACCCTAATAGGAATGACGTTTATTAGGAAAAGATAAACAGCTGCTTAACTAAACTCGTAATATATATGAGATTAGATAATATTTGCGTTTGTGGTATTGCAATCTCTCATTAAAACTGCATAGCTAGTATTTCACCCACCAAATTATCTGTGTATATAAGTTTGTAAATAGCAGCTTTGAGTGAATCCGCAATTTGGAAACGTAAATGTTACATTTCGTATACATATAATACTTTACATAACATACAGATGAGTTATCGAATACATAACTAAATATTACCTTAGATGAGTTGAAAACCGGATTACAAACAGTTGGGACTCGTTCTTTTCGTGTATTCGTGATTAACAATTTTCAGCCCAAATTGTGATTCCGTTGATTTCTTTCCTTACAATTTTTTTACCCTCCAATTCGCTCTTATATTCATTAGAGACGTGACAGGCAAGAAATTATGGGTAATTATTCATCGTGTCCGACGTTAAATCGACAATTTAAGCGTCCTAATGCTGGTCGCACATTACAAGATAAGTCGCATGTTAGCGGGTACTTAACCACATTCGAGACGTTCAGTCATGGATCGCCGTCTAAGCTTCCGTTTTCTATTCATTAATTGTTGATACATATAATCTTCATTCCTTTAAAAAAGATTGAACTAGCATTTCCTCAGCAAATTTGCTCTAACCTAAACCACTAAATGTACCTATTTACAAAAATAGAATGAGTACCCTATCAGAAATTCATTCAAAGATCTTATCAACTTTGATCAATGCAAGCCTTACAGCGTCTGCTTCGTATTTGATGCAATCTACCTATTGCTGTAGCTATAGATTATTACAGCAAATTTTGTTTTTCAATATGCCACGGAATCTATGGATTTCCTGGTAGACTTTGCTTATATTAATCTCGGTTATAATCTATCTAATAAATTCCAAATTTCAAGCCAAATGAGTTCAGCAATTATTGCGCGATTGAGTAACAAATATCCAAACATAAAAACTCATTACAAACTTTCACATATTGTATAATAATAAGGCTAGGCGTATACTGAGAAGCAGACAACGCACAGAACGGGCAGGCAGTGCAAAGCAGTTGAGGCTGACATACCTAGGCGCCCGCCGCATGCAGCGATGCGCGCAGAACTACTACTACAAAACTATGAAATATTCTTAAAAACAAGTCTCGATGTGCATGCGTCGCGCAGATATTTGTGCCAGCTCTACGAGACGCAGAGCAGGAGAGGGACATGTCTCCATTGCACTTGTCTGCACCGCAGCGTACATGGACTAAGGACGTTTAATACTTTACAAAATCTGCTCTCCCCTGTTCTGCGTGGATCTGCGTCATCTACGTCTCAGCATACGCCTAGCCAGAGTAGGATAAAAACATCGTGTGCTATATTTTAAAAGAAGCCACCGCAAAGTTGCGCCTACTCGTTCTTGCGGCGCGTGCGGCGTTGTAATCAGAGATCAGCTTAATTATTCATCAGATCCGGCGCTAAACCGTCAGCTCGCGCGTCCCTTTAATGGAGTAGAAAGTAAAAAAGTTTCGAAACATAACAAGTGGGGCGTGTCCCGCTTTATTCATGAGGCGGAAAGTTGGAAGGAAAATTTCTTTAATATTTTATAAACAAGCGCCGTTGCAGTGTTAAATGTAACGAGGCCTTGGAAACTTTTTACGGAATTGTAGTATCGACGTAGGTGCTAATAAAAAAGTTTGTAAGTAGCTACTTACGTATAAAGACTTGCAAGGCTTTAGCTACTTCATGAAATACTTCGATTTGCTTCCTGAACACTCTCAGTGCAGCAAGCAAACAAGTTGAATACTATAACCATATTGGTCTCGATAGCTCGCTGCCCGCGGTGCAGTAAAATGGCGGAAACAGGACGGAAGCCTATTGCCCGGCAGGCCCGTAAGTGCGACAGAGAGCGCAACAAGCGGTCTGTTTACCTATTTTATTTCCCCACGTGCAGCGACTTATTGCAACCAGTGTAGATATGAGACGACTAATTGCATATGTTTTTGTTATCTGCAAACACTAACCATTTGGTATTCATTGTAATCTTTACCTTGATTACGCAACAAAACTAGCCCTTACTGGTATTGGTATTTCGCTTCTTAGCAGAATTCAATACTTTAGCTTAGACCTTGTCCAGAAAGGGCGATCTTTATTAATATCGACCAACCTTACACATAAAACACTGATTACTAACCTCAAGATATGGGCATCCGAACGATTTACGTAAACCTTTTTCATACAAGCAAACAGTATAGTCAAAATACTATAGGTGGCCCCTGAGCGAACTACCGCGTGGCCTACCGATGTCATTAGTACTGTTGGTACTAATGACACCGATAAAGTGGCGAAATTTTTTCGCGCGGTTCGCCCTGTCTTGAGTAGATGTCAATTACATAAAATATATGAAAATGCATTCAGTACTTTATTTTTATTATCATAATTTTTTCCGTCTCTTTTGTGAGCACTGTCCCTAATTAACCTCTAGTTATTATGGCAATTCAATGCACCGCCTATATCATTAACACAGTTTTTTCAAATGAGTGTTCTGTATACGAGTATATGAATGCGATAGAAAAAGTAGTTTAGCGAGTTGTTAAAATACACTCGATGGTTAGTAATATAGGTAGGGTAGGGGCATGATAAAATATAGAAACAACTAACACCCATGTACTGAATAAAGCTACGATAATGGACCATAGACAATAGACATCCATAAATGCTGCGCATGCACATGCGCAGTTTCATTCTGACGATTTTTTATTTTTATTTTATTATTTTTGTTTTATAGTCCAAACTTTGCGCGGAAAAATGTCTAGCAGTGATACTTACTGAAGAAAATTTAACTCCACCTGACATTTTAGTAATTGCAACTAAAATGACCCACAATCTTTCACGAAAAAGTGAAAGATTTACGACAAACGTTACCAAAGATTTTATGATTTGGATTTAAGACAATTTGAGAGTAGATAAAAAAGTGTATAAACCTTTACATACCTAATTAGGTATTTAAACAATACCCACCCCATTATGCATCCGTTTCATAAACTACTATTAGAATGATAAGTGTACAGTTTCGTCTGCCTTGTTGCCTTTCAGATAATCCCGTGCGAAATTATTAAGCGAAAGGTTGAGGTCTCATTGTCCGGGGCGGCTTTGATACGCTCTCGCTCACCCCACTTGAACTTCGCGAACTAATTACTTGGTCGCCCAACGGCTAAGCAATATGATGAAAAATTACAGCTTCAACCAATTAAAAAGTTTTAATTACAGGAAAGATCGCGACCTTGCGATAATGTTTTGTTTTGATTAGGTACGATTTTTTTCTCTACAGTTTAGAATTTATTACCACCTTTTTCACACTAGGATGTAAATAAAAATGCATTTAAAAAATTTTACTGAGCCCAAAATTGAATCGGGAGAATTTTACACTGAGTGTAACGTGATAAACATAACATATTCAAGTAGTAAACACTCCAGGCGCGATAGTCAAGTATTGTGGATTGGGTATGGCAACATTTATAGGTATGTGTTCTAAGTTTAAAAAATCAAATTTGTATAATAGCTTAAACAGACCCCAATTTTTGTACCACCTTATAATACCTACTAAGTAATAAAACTTATAATTCTTAATTTGCTTATAATTTTTACCCGAAAAGAGAGAAGAGAAGAAGAGGACCTATAATTTTTTGCGTATAATTATGCAAGAAATTTAGGACATCATTTCGAATTAAGAAAAAGCTCACAAGAGATCTTATCCGCTCATTTCAATTAAATTTTAGTTAGTTAGTTTCTATTTTAAGCCATCCCGGGAATTCTCGTACCTGCTCGTAATATTATTATCTGTGGGGGAAATGACAAAAGAAGTTAAATTAGAAGCAAGCTACTTGGTTATTTTGCAGTGAGAAACCTTTTTTGTTCCTCCGTATTCCGCAATAATAGAACAGGGCAATGTCTGCTAATAATTAATACAAGTCCAACTATAGAACTTTCGAGAGCACTTAGCGAGTAAAGTTAGATTAAATGTTGTACATCGACGCGTATCAACACGGGTAGGAACTGCAGCTGTGGTTTCCCGCTGAATTGTATTGCAAATTAGTTTTGGAGTGGAATTTTTCACGAAACGGAAGGTAAATTGTTGTTTAGATACGGAAGTTTTATACGATTTTTTTTCCAGAATATAAACGTAGAACATTCGAGGTGCAGAAATCGATCTGCAATTAGGTGTACTGCCAGTTTTAAAGAGAAATTACAAATTAAGTACACAGTGGGATAGATGACTTAAAATGTTCACAAAATAATGACGTCCAAAATAAATAAAATTAAAATCAAACAAATAAATACAAAGTTATAGGCATTTTAACTATTGATGTAGGGGTCTTCTATCCCTTTCTCGGTAAACGAAGTACAGTGCTATTGCGTTCGAGAGAAGTGACGTCACATCAGTTTACATCTATATATCTCAGTCTAATCATAAATATTTAAATGCTTATATTTTTTGTTATTTGATCGATTATATCAGTTTTTCACCATTTTATTGGTCTAAAATTTCATCTTCTTCATTTCAAATTCTTGTTTCAATATTTTGGTATTTTAATCATTTTTACGAGTTACGTAGGTGTATTATTTCTAATTTTTGTTATAATGTACGAGTATGTAGTAAGAAAATTTTGTGAATAAACGTAATATGTGTATTGAAAAGATGCATTCTATTATGATAAAGCAGAACCAATTATTCCCATTCCGTTATTTCCGTTACGTGAATGCACGAGCGGGCACAAATCAAGTTAACGATAAATTACGTTATCAAATTGTAGTAAAACACACATACAGCGCTGCAAATTCTTGTGCATAAATTCCGGCGAGCTGTCAGGCGATAGCGTCCCGGCGACGAATTGATCTTTCGCACGATTACCTTGCACACATAATTTTAAACATACCCGCATATGGTATCACCGTACCTATATACCGTTATGGGAAACTTAATAATCACTTAACTCGATTGTTAACATGAGTGCATTTGCTTTTGTCCGTATGTCCGTTTGTTAGAGCCTTCTGAACAGATTTACTTCAAACTACATTGTCCAAATTCGAAAGCCAAATAAAAAATTGTAAAAGCATTACAACTCGACTAGGTACAAAAATATTTTTTCACTAGCTTTTGACAGCGGCGTCGCCCGCGTGAAATTCGGTTTTTCTCAAATCCCGATGGAAATGTGAATTTTTCGTTCCCGTTCCCGCTCCCTATTCCGGCCTTTATGCTTATTTTCTAGAAAGTTTGCTAAAGCAATTTACCAATAGCAGTCGCTATAGATTACCGTAAATAGAAGTAGCCAATGTTTTTTCCCAAGCTCCAGTCTATCAATACGCAAAATTTCATCAAAAGTGGTTTAGGCGTGAAAGTGTTTTAAACGAGCTTACATTCACGTAGGTATATAACATTAGAGTTTTCGAATTCGCCGAAAGCCGAACCTATATTAATAATATTATTTATGTACCTATTAATAGTGAGTCACACACACTATGTATATATATATGTTATAGTATAAGTAATTTATTGTAAGTAGTTTATTGTATTTATTTATTCTGGCACCCCGCACCACCAACCGCGTATCCAGTTTCAAATATCTTTCACATTATTGGTTGCCTGGTAGAAATCGCTATGTAGCGATAAGGCCGCCAAATTGTACTCCTAAGTTTGTTTGTATTTAATTTATTTCTTTCTTTTCTATATTTTTATTCTGTGGTGTGCAATAAAGTGTTTATCTATCTATCTATCTATCTATGTAGTTAATAAACTTGCCGCGATGCCTGATGCCCCGCACTGTGACAGCATTTTCGTTAATTGATGAACCAGCTTTTCAATCTATTCAAATATCTCTATCCTGTTATATTGATTGTTAACTGAATATTATTTAGTTTATTTTGCAAATTGACGGCTGCTACTACGAGTTAATTTAATAAATGCGCGTCCCATGTATTATCCAACCAATTAATAAAATGACTACAGACTGATGGTAGTTACTACAAAAATCTGTGCAATTGATAAACGTCAATTGCCGCGCCTCGACTACATCAACGATAAAGATGACCTTATGGCATAGAACATGTAATAAAACCTCGTAGGCTCGATATTATCACTGAAGATTTTACCAATTTAGCTGAATAGCAAAAAGTAGCCGTATTTTTGTGGCATTTATTCTGATCTTTATTATTTGATGAAATTTTAAGTAACAGTCATTACATTGCCTGGATCAAACTAACAAAATATATAGCAAGAGCTTAGCTAATTTCAGATGAAAACTGAAAACATGCACTAAATCTTTCTAAATTGACAAAAACCAACAAAAACTTATTGTCAGAAAATGGATTATTCATCCACATTCCATGTTGACGACATTTTGGGTTTCAATTTCTCGCGAAAGCCAAAGCTTGTTCTAACTCTTTGGCGTGCAAGAGATACAAAATGTATTGTACAAGTAAAATCGCAGCGATCTAAATTCAACGTTCAATTGAGAGATCTTCACGTCACATAAATCTCGCGGTCAGCTGTCCTCGATAAATGTGTCCAACGTTACGAGGACGTATTCCAATGTATTGAACAAAACTAGCGCCATTCGTCCAATGTTGGCTCCAACAATACCCAAGGTACAGCAATACAAAGTTAGTCAATTTTATTCGTCGTTATTTGGTAAAGGCCTAAATGTTATTGTGTTTTAAAATGTTACAATGTGATTTATTTGACTACTATAAATTATTATTTTTAAACATAGTTTGCATTCAGATTTCCTCGCTTCTAGAACTTTAAAAAATATATGAAGCGATATAATATGACACTTGTGCTTTTACCTTAAATGTATTTTCGAATGGAATTATTAATAACTCCGTAACTGGATTGCGGCGGTCAATCTCTACAGATATGTTTCATATGCGCGGGAGCGTGTGCAAGCATAGGTGCATACTCTATGCCTTCACTCTTACAATAGAAATAGATACCTACCCTATTAGATACTACCTATACTCATTAATCTGACCCTGAGATCGAATCCGCTGACAACAACAATGCAGTTTTTCTTTTGCATCGAATGAAATTAAGGTAGTAACGACTGACTTAGGGCTTAGGTTATATGTTTATACATACGAAGGTTCTTTGTTATGTATCAGTTTATTTATTTATTTACAAACCATACATAAACATCGCTGTTATGTGATACATCAATTTTATTGCACACGGAACATATTGCAGTGCGAAATATATATGAATACGGAATTCAATTTTTACTTGGGTATTCTTCGTGGGTCATAAATCCCGCTGCGTGTCAAAGATAAACGTGCGCAATGTAACGCTCTGTGATATAACACAGAACACTGGCCTGTGACGGTGCCTTGACACTTAATTAAATTATCTCTTTTTACAAGCTTTTATTTATCTTACAATATATGTATGTATGCAACTATGTTGTTTCGTTTGGAAACTTCTAACAAAACTTTAAAAATGATGTCTTTATCCGATGACGTCATTCTAAATCCAACATGGTGGAACAAGACACGCAAGATGGCGGACTGTTTTTTTTGTTATCAAATGAAAAATTTTGCTTCTTAGACTACGTATAATTTGACGTGTTTTAAATGTTTTAGAATGATTACTTATTTGTGTATCACCACTACCTCATTTTTTTTTGTAACATTTTAGTAGCAATACGAGTACCACTTCGGAGTGGGCTCACAATTCTTACAAAACTACACACAAAACCAAACATACTTTATTCGTTTATAAGTTATTTTGTTGTGTAATATAAAGATAAAACATTTGGCAGTCTTGCAAAAATGGACTACTAATGTTAGTAGGGAATACAAATCAAGCAAAACTGTTCGAAACTTGAGTGTTGATAAAATAAACGCGTTAGCATTTCACGTTTGTTCGAAAGGCTAATTTGATACGCGGTGTTATTTCACCACGCTCAATTGGCTCTTACCGCATTGCATCCAAATGCATTGTTTGAACGATTTGGTTTGTACAACGTGCATCATCATCATCAGTGACGGCCACTAACAGAAACCTTCGAGGTTATGGAGTTTTTAAGGGTTCCATACCAAAATGGTAAAAATGGTACCCTTATGGTGAGACTTCTTCCGTCCGTCCGTCTGTCACACTCGATTTTTTTTTGTATCGCACTCTGTTCTCTGTTTTAGGCAGATACCTTTTTCGTGCTAGTTTTGCCCTGGTCCAGTCGCGATGGTCGTGACTCGTGATTTGGTTTCTAACATTTTTTTTTGTTAGCTTTGGCGTTCTTGCTGGATTGTGAGGTTATGGAGTTAAAAGAAGACACATCGTGGGAAGAACTGAACATATACTTCCAAGCTGCTCCTTGATTGTGCAAAAATACTTATATGCGTTGCTATAGTCACCGTCGATGGTTCGGCCAACCATGTACAATTTTATATTCTGGAGAATCACACCCCTCTTCTTATGGTTTTGTTATCCATAATATCCTCATAGGAGCATGAAGCATACATAGATACGTACGAAAAATCTTTCTTACATAGGTTATTTTGAAACAAAAAGTTGCAAACCCACGGAAAAATCTTGCTTACATATAGGTTATTTTGAAACAAAAAGTTGCGTACCCACGGGAACTTCGTAAATGGAAAGTTGGGAAAAATATACCACGCTCTCGGTAACACCCCTGAGGGAAGCGTAATTAGTGTTATCGGACTCTAATTTAGTGGGTTATTGATTTGCTGTTAGTGTTGTGTGGTTAGTTAGTTCTGTATTGTTGTGTTACTTTTATTCGTGTTTGTGTTAAGTGATTTTAGTACGTAGCTTGGTTACTTACTATTTATATTTGATGTTTTATCACGGAGAGACAAATTGAACAAAGTACCGTTTTTGTCATTTTACTGCTCAATATTTTTTCCTGCTGGAATCAAGTCATGAATGACGCATAGTTAACTTAGCCTTTAGTGGTTTATTGATTGTTGTGTTGTTGTTTTATTACTTTAAATCGTATGCCGTTTTACAAATTTCGTCTCTAATATTTGCTACTCTCCGAGTATTCAATTCAATTCAATTCAATTCAATTCAATTCATTTATTTGTTTGTAGTCTAGACGACCTGTATTTTTGTAGTGTCTATAACAATACTTAAACTTTTGGGCCGATCTACTTATATCTTAGATTTTACAAGTACCTATCATGCAGAATCAGAACCACTCGTACGCTCGAGGGCGCTTTCACTATTTGAATTTTGAAAGCTTGTAGTTGAACTCAAAGCAAGAGGTAGGTATACGTTTCAACCTTAATTGGATCGGAATGCACATACATACGTCGATAAAAACGTTTCCTCCACATATTTGTAGCAACCAGCATCAAAGTGGGAATACGATGGTAAAGTTGATAGGTTCCTTAAAAGACTTAAAATAAAATACTGAATCATGACACGGTAAAAATAATTTTGTAAAAAAATAATACGAATATTGAAACCATGCTATTTATAAAAATCTCGTGTCAATATCTAAAAAAAACATGTAGGTAGTGTTCCTGCATATGGTACAATATGCAGGAACACTACCCACATGAATCACCACACACAATTTTCTAATCGTAGCTCGATTTCGCATTGTGAAGTCAACATCTCCCGAGGATGTCCCGGTGTCGGGACGAAACGTCCGTCGAAGAAAGTGTTAGAAAATTGCGTGTGGTGTTTCATGTGGGTACTAGGGTAGTGTTCCTGCATATTGTACCATACAGAATCTTTTCAAGTAGCGGATTATAGCAAAACAAATTACTCTGTCCTGCATAATATTATTGTACACAGTAATCCACCGATTATCCTCAGAACCATTGTGAATTAACCACTACAGCCACGGTTTCAAGTGGTTAACATCTCAAGTGGTCTAGATCAGTGTTCAAACATTGTAACGGGTAATCTCCTAATGCACAGCATCCATATGGCCGTCTGCTTTACGAGGGTAGCATCTGCGAACATATAATACGGTGGCCGTAAAATAAGATTAGCTCGGAATAAAATACGGCGCAGTGTGTGTACAGGGGTTTACAGCGCTCATTGACGAGTTTATGATGTGTAATGAAGCCTTATTATTTTGAACGCGTCTTACGACCTTAGTCCTTCGATATCCACAGTGTCATGGCGAGTTGGTTTAATGAATTATAATGAGGTTACTTTGTATGGTTGATACAAGTTTCAACAGTCAGTGCATCTAATGCCGGCCATACATCATCTGTCCTATCGTACAATCGGCAGAGTCATGCAGATTGGACTATCAGTGGGCTGATTCTGATCGTTCAGTTTGTTAGTTAGTAACCCTCACTGGGTTATTAACTAAGAATACGGAGGATCCTATTTTTGTATTCTACGAGTATTCTATTTTGCATAAGTTAGCAATTATCATGGAATGTTGACATGGTACCATATCAACCTAGGTTGGTAATTTGTGCAAAAACAGGATTTTTGTCTAGGTTTCCTTAGTTAATAACCCAGTGAGGGTTACTAACTAACAAACTGAACGATACAGAATCAGCCCCGGTAGAACTGACTGTGTATGTGCGTGGCTTGCCATATGAGGTAAACTTAGGTATAACTGTCATGGATGGTGGTCGACCGGCATAACAACTCTTATTATCTTCCTTTATACCTGTACAGTGTACCTGAATACTTCCTTTGATTTCAGATTTTTTCTTTTTCTTTTATATCTAGTGTATTGCTACAATACATTGATGGCAAATCCAAAGTTAAGTTTGTTAAAATATAAAAAATTGATATTTAGCAACAAAAATTTATAAAGGTGCAATTTTAAAACTGAAACATCTGATTTCGCAAAATCGAGCCGACGAAATAAAGCTCATCAGCCAGTATGCTCATACTTTAAACTTTCACAATGTAAAAAGCTGTAGAGCATGTAATCGTTTTCCGATACTCAAAAATAAACCGGTATTTTTGTCACATACCGTACCCGTATTATCTAAATTACTCTTATTTACACGGGCGTTACGTGAATTTATTTTATAAACTCCGTCGAAAATATGAACGTTCATTTATTAAACTAGATTACATATTGATAACGAATTTACTGAACAAATGTTCGCTTTTGTATCGTGTAGCGAGCCATGGTTTGTTGGTGCCGAATGCCGATACACCACATATAATAAGCTTTATAGGATTAAAAACCATATGCGCTCACCGAAGGTTCTGCATAAAGTATAGGTACAGATCGTCTAACCTAAAAATGTACGCGCCTCCAAATATTGTGCGTTTTTGCATTTTTAAATTAGACGTTTTAATAGTTGTAATATAATAGTTTATATTAATTATTATCCCAGCAAAAACATTTTCATGTAAAATGTTGCCAAGACGAGAACATGTGGCTCACACTATCAAAAAGTTATCAGATCTCATGTAGAGCAAGACTTCTAACTCTACACGCCCTAACTCTATAAATCCTAACTTTATAAACTCTACACTTCAGTCAAAATATATTATGTCTTGGCTGTTTCGGTACCGTCACATGGGCGTAAAGTGAAGAATTTATTCACTGTTCAGTACTTTTCTAATAGAGTTTTGCAAGTGGCATAATGGACCATGCAAAATTCAAGAAATTTCACATTAAAATTAAAATATGGTATCACCATTGTAATGGGAAAAAACTTCCATTTATTAAAAATATCCTCTAAAGCAAAGGAACACACTTTTGCAAAGTGTGATGAAGTATTTGAAACCAATGCAGTTAGTAAAACCTAAGTGCAGTTTCTGAGGAGACTCAATACCTATCTAATAAATAATCGTTACTACAGAAACTAGGTATTGTATATCAGAAAAGTACAAAGTCAGTGAATAATATTTTTACTTTACACCCACGTGACAGTAACGAAACAGCCGAGACATAATATATTTTGACTAAAGTGTAGAGTTTATAAAGTTAGGATTTATAGAGTTAGGGCGTGTAGAGTTAGAAGTCTTGCTCTACATGAGATCTGATAACTTTTTGATAGTGTGAGCCACATGTTCTCGTCTTGGCAACATTTTACATGAAAATGTTTTTGCTGGGATTTCACTTCTTTTTGTAAGTTGTTTACGACTATATTTTTTATTTGGTTAATTTCCTTTTCTTTTGTGTATTTCTTGAATATCATTGCAAGGTGGATATTTGTCCGAATCAAGTATCCCCCCCCTCTATCATTTAAATGAGGGAACCCTCCTTGGTTCACCTAGTTTATTTTTTTCCTTATTTGTAGTTTATTACAAAGAGTCCCTATATCAATTTTGAGACCTCTAGCATCAATATTTGCGGTAATTTCATACAAACTTCCATCCCCTATTTTAAGGGGTTGGGGGGTTAAATTTCCAACTTTTGGAATTTTTTTGTTGGTTGTGTGCTAATACTAGCTTATATACCAAATTTCAGAAATTAAGCTTTTATTATACCTATATATACTTATGGGAAACCCCATACGAACTTCCAACCCCCTAATTTTATGGATGTGGGGTGATTAACTAAAAATCCTGAAACACGTATTTAATTGTTTATTACAAAGAGTCCCTATATCAATTTTGAGACCTCTTGCATCAATATTTGCGGTAATTTCATACAAACTTCCATCCCCTATTTTAAGGGGTTGGGGGGTTAAATTTCCAACTTTTGAAATTTTTTTGTTGGTTGTGTGCTAATACTAGCTTATATACCAAATTTCAGCTTTCTAGGTCTTCAGGAAGTACCTAGGAATTTTGATGATCATCAGTGAGTCAGTCAGTCAGTCCGTGACGAAATTTGGGTTTTTTAGACGTCAATAAAATCTAAAGTGTAAGACCTATAAAATTGAAACTTTATAGGTTTAATAAGTTCACTGGCGACATCATTTTCCGAGAATTTTGATTATCTGAAATAATTCAGGCCTAAGTTATAAGGGTTTAAAAATACGGCGAAACACGAGAAAAGATAGGTAGTGCCCTCGCGCTTCGCTTGGCTCGTCTTGGCGGGGACACTACCGTGTCCCCAGATTATTGATAGGCTTGCGCTACAATCATGGCTGGTGGACAGAAACAATGAGGATGGAGCACGCTTGCATAGAAAATGTCTATTCACTCTTCTCTTGAAGGCACCCAGGTTATATTTGGCTGGGAACAGAGAAGCTGGAAGGTTGTCCACACCTTAACGGTACGTATCAGAAACGTGGAAGAAAAACGTTTCGTTGTATAGACTGCCGACAAACATTCTGCGTCCAAGTAAACGTTAATCACATCTAATGTGGGCGTCTTAGTGTCTGTGAATAGATAAAAATAGTAAAGATAGGCCGATCCGAACATTTTACGTAAACCAAACAGTAGCGTCATCGGTCAAAATACCCGCCGCCGCCGCTGACCGAACTACCGCGTGGCCTTATACTGGTACTAAATACTACTGACACCCATAAACTGGCGACATTTATTCGCGCTGTTCGCCCTGTCTTTAGTATACAAGTCTGTGTATCTGTGTCATGAATGATGTCAATCTCATTTTGCCCCCTTTTCTTAGATGAAGTTGTAAAGCTATCTAAGAACCCGAAGATATATACAAACAATGTTTTGAGAAGTTCCTTGTACGCCCAAAATTTAAAACTCCCTCTACGTCTCGCTGTGACGTCACGGAACACAAAATCGCACTTGCAAGCTCGAGCTCTCAATTCGCTAAACTTTCATATTTCTGCGAAAACTACGATATGGGTACGTACACTTCCTCAAACGAAATTTGCAGGAACTTCGCCGAATCCGACCGTCTTTATCATCTAGAGAATAATATTAATGTCTTTGATACTACTGTAGTCTGCTGTTATTAACACTTCGAACTAAGTATTTAGTTCCTTACTGGGTTATGGCATTAGAAACTAGGAAGTGTTTAATATAAATAAGCATAAGTTAAGTATAGGAACTGTTATAGTTAATATCTATTTGACAATATTATTGATCCTTACTATGTTATGAACGCTAAATTTGTACGTTTCATTCAGAAGTATTTTAATCATCGTATCAAAGTTCGTAATAGGGGATTTATTTTTACCTTCGTATCATTCGGATGTTTGTTTATTATTTCTTGATACTCACATAGAAGTTTCTCGATCGAAGGCACAAATCATGTTAAGAAAGCTTATTTTGAAAAAGTTGTATCACAATTCTCGACCCCGGAATTCTCAGTAGATGGAAGTTAGAAAATATCTTGCGTTGGAAAAGAAATCTCTCTGAGGACTGGTTATTAGTTATATTATGTAATTTTGTGTTGTTATTACATAAGATACTAAGATGTAATTATTATAAGATACAAATAACAGGCAAGCTCAGTGTCTTTATTGACTAATTCAAACATGATTGTTCAAATGGGTTGTTTAATTACATTATTATTGAACGTTCTAAACTGTGCATGTTTTAATGGTAATCATAAAATAGGTTCCAACCTGCACTAACTATAATCTCATGAAGGATGTATAAGAGTATACTTTAAATTGAATTAAACTGGAACTGCTTTCAAAGGAATCTTCTTCTATTACACATACAATACCTGCAAAATTATTTGAACAAATATAGTAAGTTCTAAGGCTAAGGATGTATTGTTCGAATGATGGTAAGGCAACCGCAGTATATGCTGCCTTGAATAAATAAAGTTTGAAGCAGTTGTTAACTTAATATCTAAGTACACCGGTCTCGCAGATACCTTAGTTTATTGTATTATTTTTTTTAAGTTACCTTTCCTTTGACTAAGGTTACATTATTATTTTGAACAAGTAATTTTCTTAAATATAGTCTTGAAAAAGGAATTGGAAGAAATAGTTATTCAGAAAAGCGCAGGACGCTTAAGTTAAGTATGTGGTTCGTAACGATTTTCGTGGGCAGTACCCTATACATAAGTATTATAATCACTATATGCCTATGTATTGAAGTGATTATAAAGGCATATAAGTGATTGAGTAAAATCATTTGAAGTACCCTATATGGACTAATTGTAATTACGCTATAGATAGGTTACGTAGACAAATATCTTCGTTGATGGCCTTCAAACATTGGCCTGGACGGTTTCATTACCGGCCTAAAAGCAAGTTTCAACTTCCCTCTAAAAGCTTTCAGAATCGTGAATAATTAAAGTTATTATTACAGACTCCAAATTGGCTTAATGAAATCTTCCACGCCCCTCTTGCTAATTTGCTTCTTTCATTTCCACCTTGTTACTCCTTAATTTCAATTCTGGAAGATGATACGCCTGTTGAGGCTTTTGCTTAATCATAATTATTGTCTGTTAGAAATAACAAATATATAAATTATTTTGTACAAAAAGCATTTTATTGCATTTAAAAGTTTAATTATACTTCCCAAAGATAACTAAAAAACTTTCCAGTTTTCAATTTGTCTGTGGCATCGTAGCTCTCAAACGGATGGACCGATTTCGATGCGTTTTTTTATTTGAAAGCTAGTTTCCTTGCGGTGGTTCTTAACTAAATCAAGCTAACTACCTGACTGAGCAGTGCAAGATTATCAGCTCTTTTCCAAAATGATGTGAGGCATTTATGGCTTACTTATTTCAATTGTTACTCGATTCTCAATATAATCGTTAAATAACAAGCGTGGGGGGTTTTTATCAATTTTTTTATTAAATAATTGCATAGAAAACGCAGCAAAGCACTAATTTGTAAACTTAGAAAAACAATTCGTTTTAGTAGGTCAACATTCCAAGAAAACAAAACTATATTATTATGTTCTCGTCATTATGTAGCTTTCAAAGTGAACAGTTTCCATCCCCCAGATGTTCTAAAACAATATTGCCTCACCTATAAAAGCATTATGCTAATAGCGAGTAAGTGGAGAGAAAAGGGAGAGTGGGGGGACACCATTACCTAGGTACTTCTATTAGACTAATAAAACTTTACCTCTTTTGAAATTATAATAAGTACGTATAGGGCTTTTTGAACTTGCTTTCAATATTAATTAAAACTAAAAATATTTTAGCTTACCACCATATAGATACCTATACGGTGAAGCATAAATTGTCCGTCAGGTGAACATTGATTAAACATATAGGGGATCAGCACTTAGTGACGTCACGCATGTATATTTTTTGGGCTCCGCCCTGAAGCCGGATTTTTAATTGGTCGAAACTGTAAAATGACGCTAATGTAAGCGACCGACAGCGGTATGTGATGTCAGCGGTACCAAAATGTACGACGCGCGACTCCATATTTGAGAAATTTTTGGCTTCAACAAACGTCACATCTTTTGCATCCTCTTATAGCGTAGCGTATTTCGTCATTGGAGGTGGAGGACCAAAATGACAGCACTTATAAATTTTAATACTTTTGGATATATTGTGTTATTTACCGTACGTGATGCCTCGCATCTATACATATTATATAATGTCTATGCATATACACTATAACTACTTACGTAATAATATAAAGCTTTGCCGCTACATTCAGATAGAGCACCCCCATACATAATACACATACATAAGATATCAAGGTAATACGTGTTTAAGTATACGGCTATTTCTCAGCATATTTGGAGAGAAAACAAGACTCGCAATCTCGCATAGTAGAACTAATCGTGAGATAGCAAATTTCTACGTTATTGTTTTGCATAGTAAATTCTCTGCTGGCAAAAAGAGCATTGTACAGTATACAATGATGAATTCAGCTACAACCAGTAAATAATAAAGAAGTTACAACTTCTATGTCTACGGCACTCTTCTTCTTAAGTTAAAAGTGTCTATAAAGACCTAAAAACTTGCTTGAGTATTTTAATTTACATAAACCAAAATTCGTCCAATTTGGTAAACGTTTTAAGACGGGGACGAAGACAAATTAAAAAAAAAAGATTTTGTAAAAATTTTACGTGCTAGTTAGTGCTAGTAGCTGTTAGATTTTTTTTTTGCAAAAATTGGTATGCAATTCTTGTCTTGAAATAAGGACATTACGGCGAAGTCCGGTATGGGCTAATTAAATTCTCGTCAAGTCTCCGGCGACACCCTCTTCACTAAGCCTGATACCTAGTTTCTTTTAAACTCAACAACTTGTGTTTTAATTTAATTATGAATATTTTAATTCTCGCCTCGGGTCCCACTCTGCACGCAAATTGGCAAAGTTTGTTATTTATTGTCCTGATCCGTTATAAAATCATCTACGGATATACCAACTTCCAACAAATAATGAGATCTGCCGCCAACATTATTGTATTGTGTATAGTTACATTTCTTGTCCTTTATAATTCTGTGCTTAGTTGCTGTATTTCAGTTATCTATAGATTATTATTACTAATCAGGTTGAATATTCTCAGTAGCCGTTTCGTTGGCCTATCTATAGATACTTTAAACCGCAACTGTTTGGTGGTATCTCACCGAAGCCCGTAAATAATCGGAAAATTTTCATATTAAATATTTATTTCATTACTCAGTTTGTTTTGGGGCAATAAATTATGGCGCTCTCGTATACTGAGTTCTACTTCAAAAGTATAAAATGGAGATATTAAATTTTAACTTTATATCAGTAATAAGTCATATTTTAAAACCAAATACGATATGTATGTCATCGTAACCTTTGATTAAATCGATCTCGCGAGATGGCAAACTATTGAATGATTGTGAACCGTAACATTCTGCTAACAATAAAATTTAACGTATTAATTTTGGATAAGTAACATATAAATAATATCTATAAGTACTAAGGACACTATAGCCTGGTTAGATTTTACTAGTATTAATACTAATAAATTCAAAAGCTTCTGATTCTCATCAGTTTACAAATAGAAATATTTATTTATTTTTAATTCTGAAAATTGTTTTTATTTCTGTTAAAAATATTTTTTATTTTGGGATTTCACTTCTTAAGTACTTACTCACATTTTTTTTCGACGCTTGCCCGTACTATTTAAATAAAGGCAATACTTCGTTTATTTAACATATTATTCTACAAAAACAACAAGTTTAGATCCTTAATAAATTTAGTGTTTGGTTTAATTTAGGTACGTTTAAATTTATCATGCTTAGGATACACAAAATATAAATGAATATTTGCTTGTGGAAAATTTGAGTTTAGCTACGTATATAATGACCATACATTTTCAGTTTACTGTGGTTTTAGATTTCTATTCACTTATTGAAGAATTTCTATGCTACTCGAGGTAAACTTTTATATAACTAAAGTGCAAAGACTTGTTTGTGCATTTACTTTACTAGCTTAGTGACTGAAATGTTTATATTCTAACTTTTTCGATGTTTTGAGAGATTGTTCAGTTGTGGCTAATGCTTATACCTCTTTAATGTTAATTATTTATTTATTCTTTGAATACAGTAAAAGCTAGTTGCATTTCTTATTTTATCCTAATTGGTTAGTTGGTAATTGTGGCGTTAAATAGTAACTTACCAACATCGTGAGATATCTTAAAAGTTATGTAATAACTTTTCATAATATATAAGAATAATTGTATATCATGACATTCTTGAAAAGAGCAAGTGCCGAGTTTCTTTCCAGTTCTTCTCGGGGCATACCTGCATTCCGAACCCGGTGGTAGAGTTTTTGACTTTTCATGGTTGCCTATTATTTAGACCTATGTGAAAATAAAGAATTTTATTTCATTTCAACATAACTTACAGAATTTAACACGAATCTACGGTACCTACTACAACATAATTCCTGTTTCTAATGATTATTTCACTAGGCGAATATTACAGAAAATTTTAACTTTAAATCAAACCAAATCAAAATAGTACTTCAACTTCTTTCCAAATGTGTAACGTTTTTGTGAATAAATCACATAACTTTTAAAATTCAAATCACAATGTAAGTAATCAAACTGCGACATTTCGGATTTGAGCGCCATACCGTTGAATTATGGAGCCTTCAATTAATCTACACATCAATCACATAACAGCTCAATAACTCAATCCGAGTCACGCGACAACATATAGTTTCGTTCATTGAGTTTGATCGTTACGAGCTGTCATTCGCATCTGACATCATCAAATGTTGTTCTTTAGCCAATGCAGTCCTCAATTTATGAAGTGCCTCTACGCCCTACGATCAAACGATGCGATGAAAATGTTCAACGATTGCACGATAACATGCGAGTTCTCGGGTCTAATTAGGATACTCTTAAGAAAGAGATTCATACTTTTGATCCCGAGTTTGTGTATCGAGAACGTCGCACGATGCCAACAAAAAATGTTATCGATATACCCAGATTTTTTAAAAGCAGCCCGTTTATAAGGTCCTGGCTGTTCCGTACCCTTAACCCTCAAGGGGTCGCACGGCATCGAATCGACTGCACCAGATACATTTTCATTCATGGCATCGTAATTTCTTGTCGCATTTCCTGTCGATGAAAAAAATAACGCGCGACGCGATTTTGTAATTTTGATCTTTTCCGAGTTAATTTTTTTTTATACAAATTATATCTTAATTTATTGATAAAGCGTCTGAGTATAATAAATAAAAATGATTATTGAATAATTAGTGTAAGTGTTAATTCTTGAAATATTCCATAGGTATTTTAGGTTACGGGTGACCCCTGCCGTTACAAATGATCGCGCGACCGTTTGACGGTTAAAAGTATCTATTAAAGCGAAGCTAATGGTTCTGCCCCTGATTACTTTAAACACATGGATTTTGAAAAATAAGTAAGCCTTTGAGCTGTGATTGTCTTGCGTAGGTATAGGTGATGATTAATCACCTATACCTACGCAAGACAGTTACTTGAGATTTGTACCTATTTTACCTTTGAAAAAATTGTACTAACAGTTGTCTTTCGAAGTTGATAGCCAGATATTTCCCGGTTTATATCACTCATTGATTTATAGAGGCCTTCCGGAGAGTTGTAACTCAATATTTTTTCCCTTTTTCTTTTCAACATGATCTACGAGCACGTTTGGAGTTCCAAGTCATTTGAAATTCAGATTGCCTTCCTCTGATATACCTACTATAAGTGTCATCTGCGGTTTTATTTATAAAGGGGCCTTGTTATCCAGTACTTAGATTTTTTTTTGGGAAATGATTTTTGTCCACCTCTAATGATTACATGCCATATTGCATTCTAGTCGACACTATTTGTGGGGAGAATAAAGTGATAGACAACCAATGATCGTTTCCTGGTATCAGTATTTTTATAACATCCAAAATTGACCAATGTTCAACAATAGACATCCGCAGACTGATGTAATGATGGTCACGATGATGATTGATTTAAGGAGAGTTTAAAAATGCAAAAGCTCAATACAAAATTATATATTTCGTTATAAAATGCGCAAGTAGATAAATAGTAACTATGTCAAAAAAAAAACTATGAAATAATTAATATGGTTTCTTATTAGTGCTCCGATTATATGTAGAGGCGTAGATTCTTGTTCCCTTAGAAATTTTCAGCTATTTCTGGAAGGAAGTCGGGCTTGGCCCGTATTCCTGTCTATGAAAAAGCTATTCTTAAACGATTGAGCGGATTTTATAAGGAGGTTTTCTGAAAATCGTTAAACGAGCAATACTTATAGACACGCTTCATGAAAACCGTCCCATTTGACTACATTTCCATTAAAGGTCACTTAGTATGGAAGACGTTAGCATAAAATAAAGTTCGCCGCACTCCCTCATTTTCTTTTACTGGCGCATTAACTATCGTTGCTGCGGCTTTGCAAAGTAAAAATCGAGTGAAATCATTACCCTAACGGAAGGAAAACTCCGGCGTCTCTTGTTATAAGTGTCGATGCATAGAACTTAAATGACGATAGTTCCAGCGGGGCTTTGGGGGCTGCTATTAGGGGCAAAAGTTGGCGCATCAATGCGCATTGCATAGACACCGTTTTGCCTACTTCCGTGTTTCTCGTGAAACTTTCAACCATTTTTAGGGACAACTTTTAATTTGATACTGTACTATTGATACGAGTAGTTTGTTGCGTTTTACTGTCTGTGTTTGTGTTTCCGTAGATCGGCGAATTTATTTTATTATTTTGTTTCTCATTCCGAAACTTACTTCAGGGTGCTCGGGATGATAAAATTAAACATTTACATTTTACTTCTATATTAATTAAGCCTTTTATTGGAAAGAGAACTTGTATGGTTATTTTATTATTTATATTTGAGAAGGAGTGCAGAAAGCTTGATTCAATGAATTGCTGTCTTATACTCTTGCGCATTTTGACCATTGCCAACGCTACCACATATAGATTGAGTATCGATTTTTGTTGCACGCGTGTCTTTAGGAGTAAGTAGTAGAGCAATATTGTTTTTAAGTGGTTGGGAACGAGTGTACGGGCGCGTTTTCGTAAAATGCAATTAATATAACTAATGCAACCTTTATATGCCATTAATTACACACAATATATTATACTTTCCGTCTTCAGTTGTTAGATTTGTTTCAATTTTGTTTTTCATTAAAAAGAAATAACTTACAAGGGTTCTTTTGATTTTTGATATGATGAAATTACAGTAAAACTGTGCAATGAACATTTTAGATGAAATTACTCATATTAAAACATGGTACAAACAAACAAGAATCAGAAAAAGCAAACACCAATACAGTTGGCAACTCAGAATGGAGAGCGTTGGAAACTTTTTTATCAATTGGAAAATTAGCGGGGCAAAAAGCAATTAGTGGAGTTCCGAGAATGAATGAGCGCCTCGTACAGCAAAAACTGATACTAGTGTAGTCACAAACAATACCAAACAAACTATAATTGAATTAATGGTAAGTTTGGTTCGACCGCAGTTTGTGGCAGTTAAAACTCTGTTCGGTTTATTGATATTATGATAAATGAAGATCAAGTTTCGTTTGTGCATTTTCCAGTTAGTAATATTAATTAAGGTTTCTATTAAAATATTTGAGGTCATTTTCTTATACAATAAACCAAATTTATCTTTGATTTTTGTTAGTAATGTAAAGAAAAGGTAAGATTTATGTCTCAAAGGAGTGCAGAAAGCTTCATAATTTATTAATACACCTGCCTTATTAGACGCACATACTGTCAGAAGACTTGTGCTTAAATCTCACTTAGCCCTGTATTTTCGCTGGCTAAAGTACCCTTCAAAACTTGGATATTAAGATGTTTTACTCTCATCCGTTTATTATTTTGGCGGGAATAGAACGCAAAACGGGAAATATATATTTATAAACGGGAATAATATATTTATTATTTTGGCGGGTATAGATAAGTGTGGAACAATTATCGAATTATCGACTTTGTCTTTATCCTTCGAATGTAAAATTATTCATAACAAAAAAAGGACAAAACATAGTATAACTATTCCACTGTTTTCTTTATTTGTCAGACCAGACTACCAACTATTTTGGGAAATCAAGATAGACATAGATATTAGGTAAGTACCTTAAATTAACACATGCCTCTTTTCATCCTAGGAAAAATTCAATGTCTTGAAGAGCTCGCGCAAAAACATTTCTTTAACGTACCAAAAACCACGCTAACATTAATATTACCATAACGTCGAATAAGGGTGCCTTAACGACGGCAATAATATTTCTTCTCACAATCTCTAGAATGTTATTACACACTCGAAACTTGCGCGATTCAAACACATAATTACACTTGTTTCGGTCGTGTGGAGATAATAATATTTTGCCTAATGGTGCCCCGAATTTATTTCCGTATACTATTTTCCCTCTTCTTATGAAGTTGTTTTCCTTAATATCTTAAGAGCTATTCAGAATTGGCTAAATATGGACTCATAAAGTGTTATTGATCAGTAACGCTTTTTAGGATTTTCTAGCAGTGATAGCTCAGTGGTTCTGACCTCTGCCTCTCATAAGGAGGTCGCGGGTTCGAATCCTGGGCACGCACCTCTGACTTTTCCGAGTTATGTGCGGTTTAGGAAACTAAATATCACTTGCTTAGCGGTGAAGGAAAACATCGTGAGGAAACCTGCATGCCTGAGAGTTCACAAAAATGTTCTCGATGGTGTGTGAAGCCCGCCAACCCGCACTTGGCCAGCGTGGTGGGCTATGGCCAAACCCCTCTCAGTCTGAGAGGAGACCTGTGCCCAGCAGTGGGACATAAAAAGGGGTTGAGATCGATATGTCACCTCTGTACCTATTTGAAATTCATGTTTTATTACATAACTTGGATTCTGGCGAACAGTTTTCTGAATTTTACCTTAAATTTTATTGTTACAGTTAAGACATTTGTAACAATAATACTGCAGCGTTTATCAATGGTTTTAAGATGAAAACCATATTAATTGTATGGGTAAATTAACGTTTACAATATTTGTTTTTGTGTGAAAGTTTATCTCGAATAGGTCCCAAAATATAGCTCAATGGATTTCAATGATAGGAAGTTCATCCGAACTTTAGGTGAAGGTCTGAATAAAAATATAAAATAGAGTAAACCAAATGTAAAATAGAGTATCCATAAGTTACGCAAATTCTGTAACAATCCAAGCATAACAACACGGCTTCATCAGTCAAAATGCATTATTTATTCCCAATATCACGCCGGAGCAATTTATAGCAATACAAACGATAATTTCGCCAAAACTTTATATAACATACGGCTGATATCACGCCGCCTGGGGACCTGGAGCCAACTTTGACAATTAACGAGCGCGCAATGCGAGTTTTGACTGAGAATTTGTCGTTTCAGCGACTACTAACTCTTGGTTTCTGAAATGTTGATTACGTAATCTAATCAGCCTGGTAACAGTTGATCATTTCCAAACCTGATTAGGTATTTAAAAAGACGAGTCTGTTGACAGTAATTACCGTAGATGCACGGCTAGATTAATTTCCTATCTACCGTCAAGTTAATATGGCATTACCGTTACTATGTCATGTGCCTGACCACAAACAAGTGTAGTCAGTTGGTCTAAAGTCTAAACTCTTAAAACAAGTAAGTATAGTTAGTAAAGACCCAAACGACTATGTGGGAGGGAGTTAACCGAAAACGTATAACTCTATAAAAATTTTAAAAGTTTAACTAATCAATACATGTTAAAGTTACACCTATTATTGTTATTCTGTGACGAATTTGTTATAATTATCGTCAAATGAGAAAGGTTTTATTAACCAGCTTGCCCAATTATTTTATTTTATCATGAGGAATATCTCAAGCAATCAAAGATTCATCGCTACTTTTATAAAAGGTCGTTTGTTCATTTTAAACACAGATGGCTTGAATGTTAATTTGATCAGCTTTCCAGAAACTGGATATAAATCTGGAGTATATTGGGGTACGATTTCATATGAGTTAGCCCAGTTTAAACGAAACACAGCCTGGGCTGAGTTCCAAACCTAGATCTTTTAATTAAAATCTGCGAATAGGCGCAAAGATAACAGAGATAAAATCTAAGCATTAATTCAAAAGCTACTACGTCCCCTAAATTAATTTTGAACACGGCGATCAATAACTACAGTGATGTTATCCGTTCAGTTGCACGGTACTTAATATTCTGAGACGACAAAACTTAGGACTGACGGTTTCTTACGCCATTCTTCATTATTTCTTTTGAGTACTTTACGAAAGTACTCAAAAGAAGAGTACTTTTGAGTACTTTACGAAAGTACTCAAAAGAAGAATGGCGAAAATTGGCCCAGCTGTAACAAAAATGACCCAAAAACCGTTCAGGGGCCTTATTCTGTATCGTTCACTTAGTTAGTTAGTAACCCTAACTGGGTTATTAACTAAGAAAACGAAGGCAAAAATCCAATTTTTGCACAAATTACCAACCTAGGTCGGTATGGTATCATATCAGTATACCATGCTAGTTGCTATCGTGTACAAAAAGAATACAAAAATAGGATTTTTGTTTCCGTTTTCTTAGTTAATAACCCAGTTTGGGTTACTAACTAACTAAGTGAACGATACAGAATCAGCACACAGATTCTGAAATGATTTATTTTGGATCGATATGTCTCATAGATTTTTGTGTAATTAGCGGAAAATTTGTCCATCACCACCACAGCCTATGCATCATCGGCACGCAGAGATATGTCTCTTTATTTCTGTCTCTCCTTTTTCTCTGTCTATCATTAAAGATCAGAAAGAGAAAAGAGAGCGACATAAGTTGAGAGACATAATATCTCTAGCTCTGCCCGCGCATGCTAGCCCTGCAGGCCAACGCGGCACTGATGCAACCGCTCAGTAATTAGTGCGGAAGACAATTTTCCACGGCAATCATTCTCAAGCAGATGTTTCAAATTGCAGACTGAGCGGGCTACACTGAAACTACAAATATTAACGCACCCTCTAATTATACAAGTGCAATGCGGGTAGTTTTACGCTTACCGAAATTAGAAACAGGGTTAATTAGTACGTAGTATGGAAACGTAATAAGGATTCAAAGATTTATTTTACTTACATTTATTTATCTTTATATTATTACTAGCTGACCTGGCAAACGTTGTTTTGCATCTTTTAAGCTAGAGCAAACTGCACCCTGTGTGCGAATTTTATTAAAATCGGTTAAGTGGTTTAGGAGTCCATTGAGGACAAACATTGTGACACGAGATTTATATATATTAAGACTAGCTGATTCCCGCGACTTCGTCCACGTGGGATAAAAACTATTCTATCTTTTAAGTTGGACCAACTGACAGATATTCACGAAGTTTGAACTAAATCGGTTCAGTAGTTTAGGAGTCCATTGAGGACAAACATTGTGACACGAGATTTATATATATTAGAATTATTTATCTTACATTTATTATGAAATTTATCCATTCTATTAATGTTGATGAAAATGCAAATAATATTCGCTAAGTATTTCAGATTCAAATCTAAAAACCTTGCATATAAATCTAAACTATCGCATATTGCTCTTTCGAGTATGTGTGGATGAGCACTGAGCGCTAGGATAGGGCAGCTAGCTCTTCTTTGATTTACTATCGCTACAAACCGCGTCGGTTAATTTAGCGTAAACGTTTGCTTTATAATAAGTTATAACAATCCTACGCGTCGTTTTACTGTGTAAGTATTCCCATAAATAACAGGTTTGGTTAAACCTGTTATTTATGTTCAATAACGAGCCTTTGATGAATTAACTATGTGACTAATACAACCATGATAACCTAGCTTCTTTGGTAATCTTGTAACAACTACATGTTTTTGAAACTAACTTTCTTTTCGGACGAAAATCCCATCACGAAATCTTCGAAAATCTACTATGAAAGTTTGTCTTACTAGTCTAACAGAATAGGCATGCATGCAATCACGTATATAGATTTGGTATTGAACTGTTAACAGTTTTTCTAACAGCTGTCATCTATGGAGCGATGGGTAAAATCACAGACAAAATTAATGTAAAATGGATTTGTGTTTTAGGTGTTATTCCAAACTTTGTTTCTACCGAGTGTCCTACGACACACCTCTTTTTTCATCATCACTTTGTTGTTCGTCTGTCTGTGTGTCACGACCATTTATTTCATTTTAAGGTACGGAACTATAGATATATACAGAACATATACTATACCTATAAAATGAATTACTCGCGATACAAAGAGTTAGCAGAAGAAATTTTACTTGTTTTCCTATTCGGTTTCACAGTTGTGTGTAATAGCAAATTTTGGAAAGGAAATGAAAAGCCAGCGTTTCAGTGTGTATGGAATCCATGAATTGGCAAGAACCAATGTGCAATACAATCGCAGCGTAATAAGGATAAACGGCTAGGATTCAGACGCCCAGGATATAGAATGCAATAGGGTATTTGACTCCAATTTTTTTATTACTTTATTATAAAGGAGAATTAAAATAATGACGTGCACTGAAAGAACTAATTAAATCGATCAAATAACAAAAAAGTTATAAGTATTTAAAGATTTGTGATTAGACAGAGATAGCAACATGAAATTGTGACGTCACACCTTACCAATGCCATAGTAGCTTCGTGCGGCTTCATACAAATTTTCGTTTTGCGAGAAAGGGATAGAAGATCCCCCCACTCCAAAGTTTAAACGCCTGTAACTTTGTAAATCTTCGTTGGATTTTAATATTTCTTTCACTGCACGTTATTATTTTTATCCTAGTTTATATAGTATAGTAATTTATATAGTATAGTAATATTTTTTATCAAATTCAAAAGTAGTGTAAGACCCAATTCAAGAATGGACTCCGCGCGGTATAAATCCTTTCAGCGGCTGGAGGCAATAAAGGGATCTATTCTTTAAATTTTATGATGCGCAACGATCTACATGTAACAGTCTAAGAGATGGTGGTGTACTGTGAAAATATATTTGATCAATTTTCAAACTTAAACATTATTATTTGTTTAACAAGACCTTAACAAAAATTGTTACTGACGGTGTGCAATCAGATACTACGGCAGTTTCGGGCCTGAATATAAATAAATCTTTATAGCGTGTTTTACAAATTCGAACTTTCGGTTCGAATTTCGAAGGATAAAAACCTTTGTATTCAAATTTCTTAAATTTAATGTAATGAAGGAACGTCAGCCCGGAATCCCTATTCTATTGCCCCGCGTGCAGCGACATATTGCGCCGACATATTAATATCTTTCAGTTCCTCTATGGCAGTGGTTCCCAAACTTATTTTGTCTACTGCCCACTTTGAGAATAAATATTTTTTTAGCGCCCCCATTTTTTCACCTATTTAAAAACCACTATAACTTCAAATTGAATTAATTAATTATTGTGACCTATATATGTATATTAACGGAGAATTCTAAACGAAACTTTTACTATAACCCGCAACTTGAAACCTGAGCGCAGTAGGTAACATACAACGGCGCTTAAGGTCTCAAGTTAACTCTTACGGGCTCCACCTGCCAATAAGAATGATTATTGAAACGCAACTTTATAGTATTAAAACAGAGTATCTTTTATTAAAAATATAACTAAAATAATCAATCCTTATATAAAAACTAATGTGAAGGATGAATCTGATGCTGTTTAATAAGTTTGTTGATATCAGGTTCCAATTTACTCAAGAACAGTCGCAAGTCGCCACGTTCGGTAACAAGCAAACGATTTCGCTTTTTAGTAAGCAATGTTGTCACAGCACTAAATCCACGTTCACACAAATATGACGATGGGAATGCTATCAAGAATCGTTGAACGATTGACCACAATCCAGGGTACAATTGCGGGATCGGTTTTTGTAGCCAAAATTCTTGGTAACCATTTTTGAACTTGATTTTTATTTCCTCGTTTGTTGTCAATTCTATAAGTTCTTCTTCCAGCTGAGGTGACATTGCTGTGTTGACATTTGAAAACGGATCCAACACCCAGTCTGGTATTTCCAAGTTCAAAATGTCCTGGTATCGTTCGGTGAAGTCAATGTGGAGGTTTTCCAAATGTTGGCAGTAGGCAAACAATTCGTCGTTACTGCATGATACTGATAAATTTGGAAAATTGTGAAACTCACGTCTGCCCAGATTCTTTTTGTGTAGAAGCAGTTTGGCTGCGAAAGCAGCAACGACGTTTTTTGTTTTAATTAAATTTAGTTTATCGCCTTGCATTTGGAGATTCATGTCGTTGAATAATTTATACAGGTCTGTCATGTAAGCTATATCATTTTTTGATGTTATGAGCTTGTCGTGCAATTCTGTATCTTTAGTTTCCAAGAACTCTATAACAGAGTCAAACAGGTTGTAAAATCGAGTCAGACAATTGCCTCTTGATAGCCAACGAACTTCAGTATGATACAACAAACGGTTGAAATCCTCGTCATTAGTAACACAAAGCTGATTAAATAATCTATCATTCAAAGAGCTGTTGCGGATTTTATTGACTGCTTTGATGACATATTGCAGTGATTGAAATAGTTTTTCACTTAAGTTTCTAGCAACTAAATGTTGTCTATGAATAACGCAATGTACACCAAGGACATCTGGAATTTTATTTTTTAAGTACGCTATGAAGCCTTTATGGCACCCTGTCATAGCCGGAGCGCCATCCGTAGCAACTGAAATAATATTTTTCAAAGGAATCTCTTTCTCATCGCAAAACTTTTCCAATGTATTGAATATGGTTTCACCTTTTGTATCGGTCTCTAAATTTCTAGCAAATAATAGTTCTTCACATATTTTCTCATCTTTAATAAACCTCACGTAAGACAACAACAATGCTTCATTAGTTGGTAAAGTGGACTCATCGAGCTGAATTGAGAATTGACTTGTCCTCAGGTGATCGCACAATGATTCTTCAATGTTTTCAGCCATTTCATCAATTCGTCTTTGCACAGAATTATTACTCAAAGGAATTTTTCGGATAATATCTGCGGCCGGTTTATGAAGCACAGTAGTTATTACTTCATTTATTGCTGGCAATATTAACTCTTCTCCGATGTTATGTGGTTTGCCTTTTTGAGCAATTAACAAAGAGATATTGTACGAAGCTCGAAGTCCGTCGTCATCTTGCTTAGCAGCCGCCGAAAATAGTTTTGCTACACTTGGCTGTGTATTATGCTTCTTCTCTAGGTCTTGAAAATATGCTACATTCTTGTCTTTCTTATCTGGATGCATTTTATTCAAATGATCTTGCAGCCTTGAAGGCTTCATTGCTTCATTCGAAAATGTTTTTAGACATAGAAGACACAAAGGCGACGATGGGTTTGTGGGATTTTCAATAAATCCGAATTTAATATATTCCGCACAGTATTGCCGTCTCTTCTTTTTTACTTCCGACATTGTTTTGCAATGAGAAATACGTTCAACTTCGCGAGTAGTGTAGAGGAGGTGTAAGTAGTGCTCATCTATTACGCGCGAGACCACAAATGAAAATAAAATAAATATTACATTGTTTATATAGAAATGCTTAAGCAGCACGCACCGACAGGAATAAAACAATCATGCATAAACTCGTTAATCTCATTCGACGCTCAATCGTACTCAACAAGTCCGAACAAGTATTCAATGAATCATCCGACTGCTACAGGAATGCACAATTCGGGTTATTTAACAAAAACTTGTTAAAACATGATAGATATCTACGAGTACTAATAACTATTAAAATGCGAAAGTGTGTCTGTTGCCTTTTTATTTGTGTCTACTTTCATTACGAAACGGAGCGACCGATTGACATGATGATTCATTTTTTCTATATTCAATAAAATATGACAGATATATGAACTACGCGGAGAGAAATATAGAATCGAGTTTGAGCAATCTTTTAATTCATATTAGTTGATGTTCACAAGTTGTTGTTGAGAGTCGAGAGCTCTTGCAGTTAAGAGGTTGTTTAAGAGGCCTACTAGCTAAATAAAATTACAAATCACCCCCCCGCCTCGACACAACGCCCCCATTTTCTTTCTGGGTCTCTTACCGCCCCCCTTGAGACCTGCAGCGCCCACAAGGGGGCGTTATCGCCCACTTTGGGAAAGACTGCTCTATGGGATAGCTACCTCTATCGGATTCGGATTGTCAAGTAACTAACGTATAAAATTTTGCCAGTGATTCTTTGTCTATATATAGTCGCGGTAGGTACCTACATGGTAAATGCTACATTCGCATGCACCCGGGTTTGACACTATCGCAAAGACGATAGAATCTTGGGCGAAAAGGAAACGAATGGCTAAGGTAGATATGCCTTGATAAGTCTGACTTATTGTCTGTGCAACCAGTCTTCCACTGTTTTATGGTCTAGACAAGTTCGGTGTACTAAATATTTTCGAAGAAAAGTATTTCTGCTACTCACCTATAGGAGTATTTTAAAAAAGCTTATAATGTTATCAATAAATAATTTGAAAATTAAAAAAACACATTGTTTGCCCTGCGGTAAAACGACTTTTTCCAAAACAATATAGCCTATGTTACTTGGTGTGAGGATTCTCACGATACCCTTGTGTCGAAATGTATTCAGCCTTTCAGAAGTTATGGTGGAATAAAGAAACTCACATATATACATAAATACTTACATACTCGTACATGAACCGTAAAAACTCCTTTTTTTTGGGCAGTCGTGTAAAATGTATCTGGGCCAGACAGAGAGAGAGATACCGTCAAACAAGTCAAATGTCAATCTAGCATTTGATGGTAAGATAATATTAAGAAAAGTCAACAAAGTAGTTAAGTGGTATTTTCATGAACTCATTCCAGATAAACTCTATTTATGAATACAAAAACTGTTTAGATTTAATGACGTCAAACAACTGAGTGCTCTGTACCAAATTGTCTTTATTATACAAGTAGTAACAAGAACACGGGAGAAGCAGGTTTGTAGGAAGATCTAGATTGCTTCATAATTAAATAGTTTAGTTGACGAAATCCTCCCGAGACGGCACTCTTTAGTCGAGAAGTTAGCATATGAATACCGGGTACCTATTCCTCATTAAAATAACAAAGGTCACGTCTGCTCCAGAGTCGCTCAATTAATCATTGTGTTTACGGATTAACATTCGTATTCAGACAAGTTATCTAGTTAGCGGATTTACATCCAGATGGAATATCTAAGTTGTTCCGCGATTCTTGAGCCTCGATTGTCGGTGCTCTCGGTTTGTACGTGACACCTACTTCCCTAATAAGTCGTAAGCTGCGTCTTTATACTAGAGCTACCTACTCTATAGTTAAACTTTCAAGTATGTGACTAAAACAGTTGGATCTATCACGTCCTGCTACTTTAATACATCGAGTGTTTTTGACACACATTTTATTTGTGTTTACAATATTTAATGACATGGCAAGTAGTAGTAGCATCTTACTTTAAGTAATATTATATATTCGTTGCTTTAAGTATGATTTATAAATATATCCTATCGTAAATTTCGTTATTCGGTTGCTGTGCGTTTTTTGGGCAAAATTATTAACCGATTAGGTGTAGATTGACCCTAACATTATGTTCAATATTCATCATTCATTTTGCCCTAACATTCACGCTAAACTTGAGAGATGTTTGTGTCGTTTTTTTTTTAAATACCGTAATTTTTTTCCGATGTATCCATAGTTCCATACATTTGGAATTTTGGAATTCTTAATTAACATAAACGCCCACCGTAGCACCTGCACGCCTGCAATGTGCTAACAGCACGTAGTAAATTAAATAAAAATAACATCCACGTTGACAATAAAAAGTGAAATTTAGGATTTAACTTTGATAAATTGTGAACTGAACTGGGGTTAAGTGCGATTTGAAAGCTACCGGATTACTCTTTGATGATTCAATACACTCGATTTCTAAATGAACACGCCGGGAGCACAGTGATCAAATAAATGTACAGGACTACAAGTCCAACATTCCGATTCGTTAATACAAATTGAATCGGCCGACGCATTAATTTCCTGTCAACGGCGCGCCGGTTAAAGTGTCCGATAAATAAAAACCGTTCCCAATAACAAACGATCTGTATGAAAATTCAATATCCGCCCAAGAGCCCCGAGAAATGCACTGAAAATACAATGCAGCAATTGAGATTTATATGCCTGTTTATATTAAGTATATTTCCCACGTGTTTACTGTACTCGTAAGCGCGAGGGTGACCTAGTGATGATATATAATATTCGATTCGCAATTATGCATGATTCAAAAACTGAATATAAGACTCATGACAGTACTTCAGACAGTACAGTCTGGCCGTTTCATTTTCACCTATCCGATTTTTCATTTGCTAAATATGACGTTTTGACAGATGTTGTACGGTATATTTTTCCTATTTATTCCTCAGATAGTTTATCTGGCGATTGAAAGCCCTAAAAATAGAGTGTATAAAAATCTGTTAAAGTTTGAGTTTGCTCCATCAAAAAGATTTTCTTGTTTTGAGTAAATGTTTCCAAAACTACAATAAAGTGCCAGGCACACCATAGCATACTTACATGTCTATTCCTCATTTAGTTGGATATAAAGGATTAGCTTATAATGATTTATTTAAGTTTTCGTGACTATACTAGTTAAAATAGACCCTGAGATGCCTGATTTTTCCCGTGAGTTAAGCTGTTTTACACGACTGCCCAAAAGAAGGAGTGTAATGTTTTTAGGGTTCAGGTCTGTATGTATGTATTTAAGTTTTTTTATTCCACCACAACTTCTGAGCGATTGAAGATATTTGGACATATGGGCTGTTGTTAGAATCCTTACATCATTCCGAGTAACATAGGGTACATTCTTTTGGAAAAAACTTTTCATAACAAGGCAGTTGTGTTTTTTAATTTTTTAAATTATTATTACTTGTTCCAATTACTATGAAAGCTTATAATAAATTCAAAATTTACTTTGCTCGTGTATCCACTTACAATTTATGCACGATGGTGAATCATATGACAGTCAGACCGTTTGGTTAAACGAGCGCGTATGTCTAATGAGACATGCTTCGCTCAGACAAGTGGCTGGTTACATGGCCGCAGATAATGTCGTACTTAAACTTAATGAGGTGCTGCGGCGTCTGTGTGAGGAAACTGTATTTCCTTACGTAAAATTTTCAAGAAATGACTCGAAGCGCTTAACACTAGCTTATTATATTTTATATAGCAAATAAATAGGCTTTTTTCTTAAAATAACCGTCTATAAGTCAGATTGCAAAAAATAACTACGTTGTCCTCCATTTTGCATTTAGAATGACCCTATGACGAACCTTCGTAAACTTAGCTTTAGGGAACTTGCTACACCTACATAATATGCAATAAATATCATATTGACGTTTAACAGGTTCCTTGATGTGAAATAAAGATATTTTGACTTTGACTTTGATTACATTACTTCTTCTCGGTAGAATTACACTGTCACTGCGGTGGTACCTACTTATAACCGGACGAACTTCATTAACTAGTAGTGGAAAAAATATAAGCATGTACTGGTATCGTTTAATCCAGTATACCTACTACTCTAACATTAGGTTTATTAGTAGACAACCGCGTATCGCGTAGTTTCTCACTAAAAATGTGTGCCAACGTGCTAATATGGTTTAAACAATTAATGTAAAACGCATCATCCGTTTATTATATTCTGAGTATCATACTCCCTGCTATCTAAACTCAGTCATACTAACTTGATCTAAGTCCGTCTCCAATGTGCATCTTAATAGGGCGTAGTAATAGTCTATTAGTGACTTTGGCGTCTAGTTTAATGGCTTGGTGGGAGTATTAAGCTGAGTCCAGAATCCAGATATGAATATCATTCGCCCAATCCGATCATCGTATCCACCGAAATGACGCGTATCATGATCGTGTATATGAACTTGTGGATGATACGCAATCATGATACGCGGTTTCAATAGGCCGATCAGATCCGATACGCGATATGGTCATATCGAGTACCTAACTTTGTTCCGACCAGAAAATGATTCGGAGATTCGGCGTTGATAGATAAATCCATAAACGCGGGACCAGATATGTATGACTTACTCCATATCCGTATCTTCACAATAGTCATAATCGCGTATCTGTATCACCTTTGATGATCAGTCAAAAACCGACACGACACGACATGATACGCGTCGGCGACACGATACCACAATGAGATACGAAGCTTGATACGACAAATGATACGAAGATACGGTCTTAGGGAAATCTGATCGAGTCTGAACCCACCTTTAATTGACAACGGGGATACCGTACCTGCAGATAGGTATAGGTATTCGCGTATTAAGTGTTAAAATACATAAGTTGAGCTATTTATTATCTGCCATAACTATTAACTACTTACTTCATTTTGTTCTTCAAGCGTTAAATCACGAGATAAAATGCTTTCCAACAAGATTCTTGTGCTTTTTTTCCGGGCTTGTCATTCGATGTTTTGAGTCTGTATAATTAGGTACTTGCGTTGTTGAAACCATTGAGTTTTCTTGCACAACACATTTCTTATATATTTTCAGTTAAAATACCAGAAATTATTATACCTGGTAGTTATCATTGTCAAATACTATATTAGAACATTTTCCTCTCAGGCGAGAATTAGACGTTGCTCCAGAGTTGAATACCGGGAAAGTTTGTTTACTCGAAACTAACACACAGCTCAGATTTCTATATGCGAGCATGCATATTAACATTGCAAGCATTAAGCTATTTACTTTGCAATCTGCAATCAAGACGGTCAATTTGGTTTGATATCATTAATGCGCTATTAAGTATGCATGATCGTTTAGACAACGACCACTTGAACTGATTTACGGTTGTACCTTAATGTAATGCGACGTTTAATTATAACTGCTCAGGATCAATTTTTAAGGCGGCGGAATGGAATGGCAGCGACTTTACTCAGCATAATTTACTTTATGTCAATTGAATTAAGATACAAAATAAATAATTCTTGAGAATGCGCGAGGATTCTCCGGAAGACGCGCGACCTTTTTGGCGCCTATTTTGTATCATATACAATTGACATAAAGTTTATTATGCTATGTGAAAAAAAGTTAAATTCCATTCCGACGCGGTGTAAATTGACCCAAACAATTTTACTATCATTATTTTGTTTACAATAAATAATGCCAAAAATGTTACTTGACAACCTCAAGACCAAAATCTACACTTATATATTGAATAACCAGACAGTGGAAAACATTGCCTCATCACACAAACATTTTCCAGTAGTGGGAATCGAACCTACGACCTCCGACGTAGACTGCAGGTTTGCTACGGCTACGCTATTCGGTCGTCAAAAAATATTAAAAGAAAGTTGATAAAAAGGTTTCAGTAAATTGTAGCGGTCGGAAATGGGAAAAATAATCCCACACAGACGAAATCGCGAGAAACCGCTAGTAATTAATCCTGCATAATAATTCAGCAAACAATTCCAGACATTTTGATGAAACAGCGGGATAAACCGCTGATTTTACGAACCGCTGTTAACATTGTGTATAGTTACAACAGGCACATTGGTTTCACTGTCTAAAACGTGGGTTTAGATATTTTTTTATCAATACCTTATAGGTATCTAACATATAAAATTCTTGTGTTACAGTGTTTGTAAACGAATTCCTCCGAAACAACATGACCGATTTTTATGTTTTTTTTGTCTGAACTCTGTAGGTCTGAGAATAAGGTCGTGAGCTATTTTTCATACCTGTATATGGAAAACAACGTTTGCCACGTCAGCTAGTAACATTACTATTATTAATCTAAATATATAAAAGAAGATACTGACTGACTCACTGACATATCAACGCACAGCCCAAACCGCTGGGTCTAGAGACTCCAAATTTGGCATACATGTACCTTGTGAGGTCTAGGGGAGCACTAAGAAAGGATTTTTCGAAATTCACCCTCTAAGGGGGTGAAACGGGGGTCCGAAATTTGGATTTTATCAAGTTAAAATACGTCTTCACGCCGCAACTACTGAACAGATTTGGCTAAAATTTGGAATGGAGGTAGATTGTATCTTGGATTAGCACATAGGCTACTTTTCATCCCGAAAAAATTCATGGTTCCCGTGGGATAAGTTAAAAACCGAAATTCACGCGGAAAAAAAATCTCACGCCGCAAGTACACAACCGATTTAGATGAAATTTGGAATGGAGATAGATTATATCCTGGGTTAATAAATAGGGTACTTTTTATCCCGGAAAAATCCATGGGTTTTGCAGGAGAAGGGAAAAACAGATATTCACGCGGGAAAAATACTACTTCCCGCCGTAATTACTGAACTGATATGGCTGAAATTAAGAATAAATAAACATTACATCTTGGATTAATACGAAGGCTACTTTCATCCCGAAAAAATTCATGGTTCCCGTGGGATTAGTAAAAAACCGAAATTCACGCGGAAAAAAAATCTTCATGCCGCAAGTGCACAACCGATTTGGCTGGAATTTGAAATGGAGATAGATTATATCCTGGGTTAATAAATAGGCTACTCTTTATCCCGGAAAAATCCATGGTTTTTGCAGGAAAAAAGAAAACAGATATTCATGTGCGAAAAATACTACTTCACGCCGTAATTACTCAACTGATACGGCTGAAATTCGGAATAAAGATAGATTATATCCTGGATTAATATAAATGCTACTTTTCATCCCGGAAAAATCCATGGTTTCCGCGGGAAACCTGAAACATTGATGTTCACACTCGAAAAATACTACCTCACGCTGTAATTACTGAACTGATATGACTGAAATTCGGAAAGGAGATAGATTTTATCCCGGATTATCACAAAGCCTACTTTTCATCCCGGAAAATCCCATGGTTTCTATGATAATAGTGAAAAACAGAAATCCACGCGTGAAAAATATTCCTTCATGCCGTAATTACTGAACTGATTTGACTGAAATTTGGAATCGAGATAGATTATATCCTGGATTAATACAAAAGCTACTTTTCATTCCGGAAAAATCCATGGTGTCCGCGGGAAAACTGAAAAACTGATATTCAAGCGGGAAAAATACTTCTTCACGCTGTAATTACTGAACTGATATGACTGAAATTCAGAAAAAAGATTCCCGAAAATTTCATGACTTCTACGAGTATGATCATAGTGCAAAACAGAAATCCACGCGGGAAAAATATTCGTTCACGCCGCAACTACTGAACCAATTTAGCTCAAATTTGGAGTGGAGATAAATTACATCCTAGATTAACATACAAGCTACATTTTATCCCGAAAAAATTCAAGGCTTCCGTGGGATTAGTTAAAAATCGAAATTCACGCGCAAATAATTATTCACGCCGGAACTACTGAATCGATTTGGCTGAAATTTGGAATGGAGATAGATTATATCCTAGAATCAACTTCCTTTGTTTTCGTGATAATAGGGAAAAACAGATATTCATGCGGGAGAAAATTTATTCCTTCACGCCGCAACTACTGAAAATTTTTGGTTTCATGTAAATTAACACAAAGGGTACTTTTTATTCCGAAAAATGGGTGGTTCCCGTAGAATAGTGAAAACTAAAATGTACGCGTGCGAAGCCGCGGGTATCTGCTAGTATAAATATATTAATAATTGTATTCTGCCAGAAAAGTTTCATGTCCATTAATTTTGGGGGCATAGCTTACTAAAATATTTGACTGTGACAGACGGATGGACGAAGGAAGTTGTGGGTTCCATTTTTACATTTTGGTACGGAACGAAAAAAATGTCACTATGAGCGGCTCTTAGGAATTCAATATGGTACACGATATAATAATAAAGATACGTAATTATATTTATGTGTGCGGTAAATAACACAATGAATCATGTTTTCACTAGGCCAAACCATTCCAAACAAAAAATATAAAGGTCTCAATAAAAAAAGATAAAAATTTACATATGAAAGCGTAACCACTATTTCAAACACTCATATAAAAGCCTTTTTCACATGACAAAATTGACAGCCATTTTTATTTGTACATGTTTTCCAATGACTCTCCAAAGTGACTCTCTCCGTTTATGCATGTTGTTGAAAAACACGACAAACACTGTATTGTGTAAAATTATACCTTCATCGATGAACTCTCCGATGACAACCATGAGCTGTCAATATATTATTTTGTAAATTATAACGTTTTTAGGGTTCCATACCAAAATAGTAAAAATGGAACCCTTATGGTGAGACTTTCTCCGTCCATCCGTGTGTCACACTCGAATATTTTTTGGTTAATATGATTTCATGCAGGTACCTACTTAAGACCGTAACAAATAATTGAAATACCATCACATTGATATAATTATATCATAATAGCTACATGATTGCTGCAAAAAAAGTTTCATCGTCAATAAATCCAATCGTAGAAGCTGCTTCAGCGCTTTACGAGTTTTGTGTAGGTACTAGTGTGGGAACAGCGGAAAAATGATTTCATAAATTGCGAAAATATTCTTCATTGTACTAAAATCATTTAACGAGTCGTAATATCTACACTTCGAGCGTGTGTATTGCAGTCTGAATGCTGCTATCCCACCAGATAATATTTTTTGCCAGTTTACAAATAAAATTATGAGTAATCTAGGTTTTGTCAGCATAGTAATAAACAAGAGTTAGAGCAAAAACTAGGTAAACAGTAGAAATTTATCCTGAAACAGAAGTAAAAATATATTAGAAAATCATATACCGAGCATGAAATTATTTATAAACACGCTGAACGTCAGAGAATGCTGTTTCAGCATTTCCGAAGTTGAGAATAACATTGCGGAAACCATTTCGCTACATTGCCATGTTTGGGCGCATATATTTAACAGTGCACGGTTCTGTGAAGTGATGCATCCACGATATGTTGCGAGGTGGCTGTTATTGTTCGGTTAACAAAACAACGCATCGGCGAAACTAACTCATGTATCAATTTTCGATTTTGCGAGGATATTTTCAGATGCCATGCTTATACAGTTATCCACACTGTCTATATAGGCATCGTAAGGTACTATTATGGTATTCTGCTTATAAACTCCACTTTAACCGAGAAGCGAATAAGGCTGCAGCTTAAAGATATTAGGATCTTAACACTGTGGCGTAACCCTTCATTCTAGCCAAGTGAAGACCTTTTTGGTGCAGTGGCGCGAGTTCGGATTCGAGTGGAAGGTCGCAGGTTCGATTCCCGCCACGGGCCACTTTAGAATTTTATATTTTCTAGTTTGGCTTAGAGGTGGGTGTTTGGTGGGAGGCTTCTGCCGTGGTTACTATAATTATATTCTACCAGCAAAAGACGCACCGCCAAACGATTTCGCATTCCGGCGCGTTGTGTAGAAACGTTAAGGGGAACTTACAAGTTAGTACGATAACATCTTCGGCTGCATCGTCACTTAGGTATATAAAGAACTCCTCTCATATATGCGGTTTGCTCACAAAGTTTTCTTTCATATCTAATTAAGGGCCTAGGGATAATCGTTAACTTAGGCATAAATATATATGACGTATTGACAAATTTTGTATGGGATTTGTTTCAAATTTATTCATCAGACAGTTTATCTGGCGATTGGAAAATCAGCCCTTAGACAGTCGCCATTTATGTACGATACTCTGAAAGTCCAACGTGTCTAAGCCTCGAACTCTGATCCCTCGTAAGGGTAGGTAAGTACCTGCAGCCTAAGTCCTAACACTTTAGACCAAGTTATCAATCACTACGTATATAATAATTGTACATATTATGTAACATGAATTGTAAACCGTGTCTAAACAATTCGCGCTATCTATTATCGGAATAATTAGTTTACGATTGAACGATTGGTTACACATTGTTCGCGGCGTGGTCAAACAAAAATAATACGTTTATGACCTTAATTACCTATTCATATCGAGATTTAGGTTGCCTGAAATTACAGTACAATGTTAAACCATTATTAATCCGCAGTGTTTACCTGCAGGTGGGTAATGCAATAATGTGAGTCGCAATGCCGCTATGGGATTTCAACGAGCGAAATTTTAGTTAATACCTGCGATTTAAATTCTCGGAGTGAGGTAAAGTTAGCTTAGACCTAGCTTGAATTATCACGTGTCTAAGAAATACAGATAGCCGTGTCGACGTAGTAATGTACGGTCTATTTCACGCGCTGCGAGGCATCCTTAGTACGTCGAATGAGATAAAGTTACGCGATAGAAAGAGACCACAAATTTGCGTTTGTTTCGTGTTGTTTGCGGAGATGGGGCCAGAAGCTATTGCGAACTTAATTGCACTTTTTGTCTCAGCGTCTCAGAGTTTCTATTGCTTCAAATCATCTTGCAGAGTGAGCCTTCTGTACCGTTAGGTGCTATTATGTATTCCGTGCCTGTGTCCAGCTATGATTCATTGTTGGGCTGAATTGGTTGTGGATTTATTTAAAACAATACCGTACTACGGATAACCAAAGTTTACTTATTTTTCAGCACTTACATTTACCTCATAAATATTCAATGTAAAATATTTGAGCTTTGTTGAGTAAGACAGCAATCTTCCTAGAAATTTGAGATCATCTTTATTATGAGATTATTTATTATCTTTTAACAACAGGTGCTCCGTTTCATGATAATTATTCTTAGAATTTTAATTAATTTACATTTGGTTCGATACAGACTATTTACGGTTTATTAAATTTTGGCACCCCATACTACAAAAGAAATGAGGTACACACTACCAGTACTAAATTCAGGTTAATAAACATTTCATTAAAGGAAATATAGAGAAATAAATAAAAAAGTCAATGTTATTGGAGTTCGCAAATGAGGTCGCCGTTGATTAAGATCAAGCGAGATTAAACGTTTCCAAGTTGCCACATGATAGATGGCTGGGGCTTACGCCTTTTTGCTACGGACCTACGCCTTTTTGTTGCTGTTTCCGCCAGTTGCTTGCCTTACGAGTATCGATAAAATTTATTTCACGCCTAGTTACACTTGCAGTAGAAATCTTATCTTGTAATTGCCTGTATATTTTACCTGATTACTCTGTACTTGAACAGTGTACACTGGAAGAATTAACATTTTATCCCAGAGCTATATTTAACCTCCGACGTAAAAAGAGGGTTGTTATAATTTTGACGTCAATGTTTGTCTCTGTGTCTCCCCTCTGTCTGTATGGTCAGCTTACAACTGACGCTGTTGGTGTCAAAAATGTTTTTTTTTGACACCAACAGCGTCAGTTGTAAGCCGACCGCAGTATATCTATGAACCGCGGTCCACGCCACAGATCGCGAGTTTCTACAGGGACGATTTCCGCCATCTTGCGCTGTATTTGCTTGCTGTTTTCTTGTATGAAGAAGGTTGTCGTAAAATGTTCCGATAGCACATCCTTAGGTTCATATTGGTGCCCTTAAGTCTCATTTTGCGTATCACCAAAAGTGGTGATCAGATCGTGTGGTCAGTATTTCGTTATGTCTACATGAAGTACGAGTATTTTACATGGAACATTGTGTCGGTTTTTAATACATTATCTCGCGGTGGGAAGCAAATGTCGTGCTGTCACCACTGCGGCTAATCCGGGCCTTTGCTGTCAGTATTATCAGGGACGCAAATACTATGTGAGTGCAATTTGCTGACAATCGACAGCTTTTATATTTGAAAAAAATATTGGAGTAGATCTGAAAATAAATAATGGGAATATACAATTCGAACAACATTTTTTTACGAGTTAATGAGTTTCGGACTAGGGATCTAGGAGGCAATTGCGTAAGAAAATCGTAGGTATTCATGGCTATCGTAATTGTAAACAAATTCTGTCCGCTAATTGGCTGAATCCACTGTTCCAGCCAATCAGCAGACACGATTTGTTTACAATTACGATGGCGATGAATATATTTTTTCTTACACAATCGCTTGGCTCATGTTATAATGCTATTGATTTGAATGCAGTAGGTAGGTATGTAGGTAATAAGCTCTTAGCGTTAGCCGGCGCCTAATTTAATGGTCTGGCAGTCGTTTTAGCAACATTAGCCGCACGTGCTCGTTACTAGAACACGGTCACGGATGACGTGCTGCTTTGAATTAATGGTACTTAAATGAATACGCCACAATGGCGGCCTTGTCTCCAGAATAACAAACAAGCAAACAAGCCATTGATTTAAAAAAAAGTGATGAGATGCCAATTTATTATGAAATTAAGTTCCGATTTATTTTTATGAACTTAATTTCATAATATTGCATTTGGATTTTTTTTCGTGACAAGAAAAATATATTTTTTTTTGAAATTGGCGCGCTGTGCCTCCCCGTCACACCTATACAACGTGTTCATAAGAGTGAGAACAGCAATTGTTCTAGAGAAACCAAGGCTTAAGTCTGACTCTGAATGTTATACTTAAATAAATTTGGCTATATAAATAGTGTACGCCAGTTAATGCCAAAATCATTTCGAATCTAAGTATTTCCTTAAGTACCGAGATACCTAAACTTTTACCACTTCCACTAACTTCTACCAATCTTCCAACGACTTCCACCACTCGATACTCCAATTCCTTCTTTCTATCTTTTTGCCTGTACCTATTTTTGAAAACTTGTGAATAGCTGTACATAATTCGCTGTAAGACTAGTCTGTAAGGTTTAGCTGTAAGTTTTCCATTGAAAAATAAAATATAACAAGCAAGACGTCACAATGCGCTCGCTTAAATAATAATTTGGCTTCCGTGACGGCCGAGCACCTTTATAATAAAAGCGAGTTCAACTTCGTACCTCCTCGTACTATGCAAATAGCTTCAGTCGCCCGGTCACACCTGCTCCCCTCTTATTGGAAGTTATAAGTCGTGCAAACTGTTATTTTCTCTCTATCATTTCAAGACGATCGCACATCTACATTATGCATTTTATTCTATGACAGGCTATCTATATGAGAGACGCTATTGCCTCAAGCCTCTGCAGAATAATGTTTTCAGCTTTGAAAAGCTATACACATAGGTACATATTATGTGTACGGCTGTTTAAAAGCTTTATTTTATTTTTGGAAACGAACCTGTATTGTAGCATTTTAAAATAATAATAAAATTGTTTGAGATCAAAATAAAATCTTTGACACAGGTTTTTGGAAAAATAACTTAACACACAACACAAAGTTATTTCGCAAAATAACGAATAGTTTTTAAATTAGAACAAGTCTATAATTAGTATTAATATATGAAATGGTTCTGAGTGCGATTTTTTGTTATCATCTAAAATTCCTCTATAATAGTCCTATTCTAAAGTGATGTTATATTTGCGTTCACCTTTAGCCGCATCGCTGTCTCTAACTAAACTGTAAAACTGAGAATTTCTTTATTAAATTTCAAGGTGAGATTCGAACTCCATTCTTTCGCTGCATTTATTCAGGCTGGGGAGCAAACTCGGGCAAATGAAGGTAGACGCATACTTCAAACACTGCACACGACAAAAATATCCAGGATAATACATACTCGTTCTGATCATTTAATACAATAAGTGGCTCTGAGTTTCTTTTGGGTTATTATTTATTTATCTTTGTAGTCATAAGAAAAATATTATACATACTTATAAATTGACTCTTACGGTTGAACGTGATGTTAGTCTGGTTACGCCTTAAACGGTAAAACTTATTCCAAAGTTCGGTTTCCATAAATTATAGTGTCATCAAAATACTCCTCGATATTGAGTGTTCAATTTTATGGATGGACTTTAAAATTGATCTTTTCCTTTCTCATTTCTTTTATTGAACGATCTCATATATTTCTCTGACTGCTTACTGAGTTCTTATTATAGTGGCTTGCTCATACATCTCGAAGTGGACTTGACTGACAGAGGTGATCATATTTTAAAGCATTACTTTAAAATCATTTCTGCAACAGCGAGTTCTACCAAGAGATCTTTTGGGTATCGACATTTTGCCATCGTTTGATCGTCTTTGATATTACACTAATTGATCTTTATCTTTGTCGTTTGGTTATTGTAAACCTAATTTAATCGCCTAATGATCACGCCGCCCTAGGTCTCTCTTGTTACCGTGTGTTAGGCCGGCACAATTCGAGCTGGCACGGTGTAACTAAGCCATTACAGAGTGGAATTTCACGCATTTCCACTTAATTTGACCGATTCGGCCACCCGAGGCTGTTGGGTTAAATAATTGCTTTTGCGTTAACTATTGGATAAGCCTAGATAATAGACATAATACATGACTCTCGTTATGTTAATAGACATAATGCTATACATGATAAACTTAGGCAATAGACAATGGATATTCAAGATGTTGGACACACTTATTAATTGATATATCGTGATGTTAATAAAGTACCGTTAATTAAAGTTAAATTAAAACAGGATTTTAAAAGATCTTAAGGCAACATCAGTCCAAAAATGTAATAAAAGTTAGGTCATAAGAATTTAATTAGGTATTGCAACGTTGCGAATGGACGAAGTTTGCTAATTTTACGAAATAAGCCACTACCTCGCGATCAAAGTTCCACTTAAGGACCATTGAAAAGCTGGATCGAAGTTAGTGTAATTTGGGCAACAATGTTTCTTATGCAATTACTGCAGCCGCTTTTAAAACTGGATTATTACTTTTTACTTATACTAACTTATTATTTTATGAAGTTTTACCAACTATCGTAAAGAACTGTAATCCGCGTAATTATTAGGTTAGTGATTTAGCGTTCTGGTACGACACGATAGTGCCAATTCTGTTTTGCAAAATTTGATGCGTCTAAAAAAAGTGCTATCGTTTTTAAAATGCTCCCAAAGGAAGGGAATAGCACCGAGATTTTAAACAGTAGCCATATACCCTGGACAGGGCCGACGGCGCGAAAACACGTCGCCAGTTTATCGGTGACAAAAATGCTTGTTTTGCCACCAACAGAATTTTTACAGATGGCGCTACTGTTTGCTTGTACGAAAGAGGTTTACGTGAATCGTTCGGATGCCCGATGCCCATATCTCTCTGAGTTTTCTTATCAATGTTTTGGACATCAGAATTTGCATCGTGTAACTGCCAGCCAAGTATAATCTGGAGGCCTTGAAGAGAAGAGTGAATAGACATTTTCTAGGCAAGCGCGCTCCAACCTAGACCTCATAATTGCTTCCATCAATGTAGTCGCAAGCCTATATCAGTAACAAAAAAAAGTTTTATGTATAAAATATTAATTTCAGTTGGTTTTATTTTAGTTATTTAGATAATTTTACTGAAAAGGTTATATATTTTACGTGTATTTGGACTCGACAATGAGATAAATAGTTATGTTTTCCAAAGTTTATGTTTTCGCAGCATCATTTTCTGTTCACGAACCTCGCGTCCTGCTCCGCTGTTTCGAACTTTTCGTGTGTACTTTACGATACGGTTGAAATTTAATTAAAAGTGCAACATTTCGATCGGACGAACTTCGCTCATTATAGTACACGAGGCACGCTGACGGTGGCCGCGCGGTCGTTGTTCTACTTAGGAGCCGTTGGGAATTTCGCTAACTGCAGTTTTCTTTATATTTCGACACTATTTTTAACTCTGTCGTCGAAGTTGGTACCTAGTTATTTCGCCAGTAATATTTGTTAACATTCATCATCTGCATAGACATGATACAGAATTTCAAACCGGCTTGTAAGGTCCGAAGAATATAATTCAGAATCTCTAGACAAACTTACATTTCCTATACTTATGAGCTATTATAAGCAGAGCTGGCAGGTCCATAGCTACTAGGTAAGCTACTAAGTAAGTCTACTCCCCTGTCGTCTGATACGAAAAGCTCTATAATAAGCAAATCAATCATATTATATGGAAAAACTTTAATTGTCAAATATGTAAAGAGTCAAACTGAGTCATGAGCCTCAGCCTCAAAATATTATTATCATTCCGGTATTTTTTTCTAAAACTACATTAAAAGGTAAATCAATATTATTTATTAATGAAAATCATGGGTTGTAAAGGTATTGACATAAAAAATAAATACCTTATTTTTAAGTACTAGATCGCTGAATCCATGCATGTTCAATGTATTAATATTTCCTAAAGGAACGTTTTTATAGCCTAAGCAGAGGGGTTAGTACAGGTTTTTGGATGAATTTCGAGTCGACTCGCATCGCACAGACGAATCGAATGCTTTCATACATTTACAGCCAGCGCCATCTTTTGACAGCCGCATGTCAGTGACTGTCCATAGATGGCGTTGGCTGTAAATGTATGGAGGAATTCGATTCGACTGTGCGATTCGAGTCGACTCGCAATTCGTTCAAAAACCTATACTAGCCCCACTGGCTTTTAATAGGTATGCTACTATTTTACAGGTTAGGGCGTTAGGCCATAAACGTCTACGACCGCTACAGTGGCTACGGCGGCTACACAGTCATGTAGCTACAATGTATCAACGCGTAGCACATTGCTACGAAGTGACTTATGCATACAACCGATTCAACTGCTACAAATTTATGATTCAATAAATGTCCTCGCTATTCACAACACGTCTCACATATATCGAATCTCACTTTAAAATTTTAATAAAATCGTAAATGCGTATTTTTATTATTAAAATGTGTTTTTGGTTGTTTCATTTTTGATATTTTGTTGACGAGCTGCGCGTTCCAATTCTATTTTAATTGAATTTTTTGATGTCATATAACAGCAATATTCGCTTGATCAAGTCCCCAGTTTCTGAAATCCTATGACCCAATTAGAAAATCTACTTGAAAGTATTGTTGATAAAATGAATTTTAACAACTATAAAGATGTATTTATTTATACATGTGAGATACTCCCCCACAAACGAAAAAATAGCGCTGATGTTCAAATTAATTAGAAAGTTTGAACTCAGCTTTGTACGCGGCGCTATATTTGAGTGAAGTATACACACGGTTTGTTCAGCTAACTGACTGACAAACAAAAGCTTCAAGCATAAACTCCAATAATTTAAATATTTTATACAATATTTTATACGCATTTCTAGAAACCTATTAGGTATATCCAGTAAATTCAAACTTACTGTTTTATTGAAACGTATCGGAAACTGGGGGTTATTTTTGCTGATATATAACATTAAAGTCAATTTGATTACAGGTGCGACTCGAAGAGAGCGACACTTATGTTTTTTGTTTCAACAAATAAAAAATGTGTTTGATGAAAAGAAAGTTCCGTTGTAGTGTTAACAGACGAACTTACAAGTGGTGTGTCGCGCACAGGTCCAGTTGAGAAGACGATAAACACAGTAACGATGGAATATGGTTGAACTAACACTCACGTATGCCCCGAACTGTGCTTCCGGAAAATGATAACGCGCAGTGAACCAAAACCTAGCTAAACTCGCGATCGAAACGACTACTAAACTAATAGTTAAACGATAAACAAATTAGTTGTATATAAATTATATAGTTACTAATTGTTGTCCTTTACAATATATTGTAATAATACTCTTTTAGCCTAATATTTCGAATTTTTTAATCATCGAAGCGGTTGTCGTATTTTTTGTGATATAAATTAAAAAAAATATTGTTAGATAATTAATAATTATAAAATAACAAAATAAAGGTTTATTAAGTGGCAAAACTCGGTTGTGATGTGTATAGTGTGTAACCAGTAAGTAATAATACCAAAGAATCGACACGGTTTGAGTCTTTGTTGTTGAGTCCGACCTGTTTGGCGGGTTGGGTGCAACCTGTTTGGCGGGTTGGGTTCGACCTGTTTGGCGGGTTAGGTCCGGCCTGTTTGGCGGGTTGGGTTCGGCCTGTTTGGCGGGTTGGGTCCGGCCTGTTTGGCGGGTCGGGTGCGTGGTGGCTGTCGGGTGGAGCCTGCGGCGCGGATGCTCCGCGCGGTGATGTTGGGTGCGGTGCGTTGTCACGTGGTATTTGGCGCAGGCGCAGCCCGGCGCCAGTAAGATGCGAGAGCGGCGACGCGCGCACCACCGCACCGCCGCTCTGCTGACCGCCTGCCTCCTTCTCCTGACTCAAGCCGACGCTGCTGGTGAGTTTTAACTAGTTTTAGTCTGGTACTGGCCCTCATTTGTTCGGAAAAGAATAGTTCGATTTTTACACTAACCAGAAGTACACCAACATGACAAGAACCTAAATGATTCAAAATGTAAATTATTGATTTTTAATGACGTTGATTGCTCTTTTATTGAAACCATTGAAGAAGTTTCAAAAAAATTAAAGAATAACGAAATTCCTAATAGATAAAAGCTAGTTTATTCATAGTAGAACACGTCACAAGTGACTATAAAAAACTTACATCTGTTGCTACTAAAAATAATGTTTGGGTCAGCTTTATTTGAAGTTATTTAGGACAAAACTATTTGAACAGTAATGTTTCAACCACTAAATCCTAATAAATTAGACTACAAATATTTCATTCAAAACAATTTTAGGATTAATTTCGTCCTCAAATGTGTACTCGTGAATTTCTTGAAACAAATGGGAGCCAGACCTACAAGCATGCTATTATTAAGTTGTTATTTAGGAACTTATGGAATGTAAAGAACGAACTGACGATTGGGCGGCACGAAATTGTACAATACTAAAGCAACTTTACAATACTGAAATACATAATATGAAATGGAAGGTTAGTATAAATATTTCTTAACGGGCTTGAGTTCGTGATAGTTTCGTTTTCAAACTGTATGCTTGCTAATCTATAACTAAATTCCAAATAATTACTTACATTTGGCACAAAATACCAAAACTGTTCATTATTTTTGAATTTTCAAGGGTAAAGTAAATTGGTTTCTAATTTGAAAAAATTAATTATTTTTCTATAATTACACACTTTCTTGTACCTGATTTTCAAATAATTCATATTTCTGTCTAGTTTATGACTAATAATGAAAATAAAAGATAGCCAGCCACGCACTCCTGACTTATCTTAGAGTTTTGTCTTTTCAAGTTTATCTTTCTAAATATAAAATATCTTAATTTTTTATTTCACCGTTTACACTTATTTACCCTGCTGTTGTAAGTACTAATAAATCCCTATTTTCTTAGCGCGAGCGAAGACTTGTAATAATAGATATATCTCTTACCTAGGTGGCTAGATTCGGATAAGAACAAACAGAAAGTGGAACCCTTACAGGATCACTTTGTTGTCCGTCTGTCCGTCTGTTCGCCTGTGTACTTTTTCGCAGGAACGGGTAGAGCTCTGAAATTGATATTCATACCAGATACACAGGCCTATAAATAATCCTTTGGTTGTATAAAAAAATATCAATCGTCAACTGAGAAGAACTAACATAAATCTCGGCGCATGCTCTTTTCAAGTCAAGTTTTTTTCTAAATCCATTGTGATACGATCAGCTTTACGCATAAGTTATTGTATCTAAGGATCAATACTAACTACTGTCTGTCGGTGCTGTTGTTGCTTACCTACAAGATATTATGAAAACAAACCAGAGAGAGCTATATAAGTTAAACCTGTAATAGAAACCTGTAACAGACTTGATAACCCGAACTGCAGAATGACTATGGCTTGCTATATCATGCTTAATATTTCGTTAATATCTAGCGTGTGTAAAGGTTAAATCCGTAGTGGCTCCGTACAAACACGTCTCATATTCTGGCATTAGCATACGGACGGTTACATTTACATAAAATGCGTACCAAAAATCGCATCCGTGTGTCGGTATCCTGGTCTACCCTTGCCCGGAATAATTATGTTTCCACTGCTTTATGAAAATGAGATGTTGAAACGACTTCACGCACCCAAATTAAATGTTGAGCTTTGAGGGAACACACCAGCTCGTTGCGAAAGATTAAAGAATATAGGTACAGTGAATAGATAAAAATAGTAAAGATAGGCCGATCCGAACATTTTACGTAAACCTTCTTCATACAAGCAAACAGTAGCGTCATTTGTCAAAATACCCACCGCTGCCGCTGACCGAACTACCGCGTGGCCTTATACTGTTGGTACTAATGACACCCATAAACACGCGACATTATTCGTGCTGTTCGCCCTGTCTTTAGTATACAAGTCTGTGAACAGTATCGTTTGATGAGGAACCGCAAATAAAAATAGCACCAGTTCGCGCCACTAGCGCTAAACGTCCAAGTTAGATCGTCAAATGTTTTTTTGTCATAATAATTATAATATTTGAAGTATTTTTTTTTATTCTATAAATTAGTAGTTACTTAGTTTTCATATTATTGGTATAAGTTTTCTTGCAAATATGGGTGTTGATAACAATTTTCAGTTAAGTAGGTATCTAGTACTGGTTTTCGTGGAAATACGAATAGATCATATTAATTTTCATTTCATGTACCCCACAACGCAGACTGGGAGCACGATATGAAGTACTTACGCCGGTCATAATTTATTTTTATCTGTTCCGTTCGTAATCAAAACGTCCAAGTTAGATCGTCAAATGTTTTTTTGTCATAATAATTCTAATATTTGAAGTATTTTTTTTATTCTATAAATTAGTAGTTACTTAGTTTTCATATTATTGGTATAAGTTTTCTTGCAAATATGGGTGTTGATAACAATTTTCAGTTAAGTAGGTATCTAGTACTGGTTTTCGTGGAAATACGAATAGATCATATTAATTTTCACACAACGCAGACTGGGAGCACGATATGAAGTACTTACGCCGGTCATAATTTATTTTTATCTGTTCCGTTCGTAATCAAAACTCAACATATAATTTGAGTGCGTATAGCCATGATAATTAACTATGTTTTTAGTGACTTAAATAAAAAGAAAAGTACTTGAGTCCTTAATTACATACTAGTAATCATGTGTGGGAGAACGCCGCACATTTCTTTCCAATTATTATCCTAATAATATTTACATTTGTTTGGCTTAGAATAAATTCAGTTAATGGAGTACTTATTTTAATACTTGCTAATTCTTCGGATTATTTCTAAAACCCTTTTTAAGCTCAATTCCCCGAAAACCTATCTTTATCAATTTTTAAGCAACTTCTTCTGGTACTTAATTACAAGAAATTTTATAGGACCGACGAACATCAGTGATAAAGTCAACCACAACACAGTGCAAGAGTTTTTCGGTTTAGACAGATTTATGATTTTAATTAAGTACGCGTTTTGATACACGTTCAACATCTGTCTTTAGGATAGTTCGGGTGTTCCGTTGGTATGAGTATTCACATAACTACTACGTCGCCTGAATTGTGATATTAAATTAAACTTGGGATGACGTCCCGTCCGCGGCTCAATTACGTACGCATGATTAACGAACTCACGCCCGTAGGATTAGTACAGGGTTTTTTTTACGAATTTCGAGTCGACTCGCATCGCACAAACGAATCGAATTCCTCCATACATTTACAGCCAGCGCCATCTATGGACAGTCACTGACATGCTGCTGTCAATAGATAGCGCTGGCTGTAAATGTATGGAGGCATTCGATTCGTTTGTGCGATGCGAGTCAACTTGAAATTCGTACAAAAAACTGTACTACTCCTCTGGTCTACGACATTTCACTGTAGCTTGACTGTAGCCTAGTGACGGCTTCATCCCCGCTGTCCCTTAAACCCATTAATATGCAAATCAAAGTCTGCGGTGGTGCAATTTTTTTGCGCCGAATCGACTCGGCTCGCGCAATCGAGACGCACATAGTCACGTCCGTAATATATTTTCCTCGGCTGTCGTAAAGATCTAATACGAAATCTTTTTTACTTATTCCAATATGTTCCAGTGCACATACGAATAATAGATTACTTTACGAGTATTAGCCGGTTTTTTCGCACGCGGCGTCGAGCGTTCGCTGCCTCAATAAAAATGCTTAATCGAAAATTAATGTTCAAGCGATGCCTGCTGTAATTTTGTATGGGGATAGCAAAAAGGGTGATTCCTCGGAGTTGGCTCGGTTGTTGTATCATTCCGTTCATTAATTGCGTTCATAAGTTCGGCGGGGGTCGAGCCGCGAGCGGTTTTATCGCCGTCGCAGCCGCGGCGGGCCCCGCTTATGCAAATAGCTCGCCGCGTGTCTGTAACGATGGCATTATAACAATTTAAGAAGTAAAATAACAATAAGACCCATCTCCCACGGGGATATCGACAGGGATATTATATTTCGGTGAGCACGCTCAGTTATACTGCCGTGCTCCCTCTGTTTACCATTAAACTGCAGTACCGGTTATATAGTTTTGCTTCCGTTGCAACATCTGAAGTTTATCTGGGAGGGATAGCTTTTTAGCGACAACACTGCCTTTTTGTCGCTGCACTTCTTTGAACGTTTATTTTTTTGTAATTTTTCCTCGTGTTTTCGTAGTGAGCAATAAAGTATAATACACATACACACAAAGCTCTTTATCAGATCTAGTAAACTATAGTTTAGTTTATAATAGCTAATAGAGCTATAATACTTTTGTCCTGTCTTTCTTCATATGGAATTTTCATCAATACAATTTGGGTTATACTTATTTAACTTTTACATTTGAGCATTCGTAAACCCAAACCCTACCATATGGACCTGCCCATTGCTGATTTGTTGTCTGTAGCTACATCATTTGATTCCTCAATTTGTCCAGAATGATCCATGTTTCCCCTGCGATTTGTGAAAAACCGAAAATCACGCAGGCAAAAGCCACGGGCGTCTGCTAGATCTGTGATATTCACCAAATGAATGTCTCAGCCAAACAATTTGCAAGCGTATAAAGCATACTAGCAGAACCGACGCGCGTTGTGAAGATAATCTAAATGCTAATATACTCGTTGCGTCACCTCGTATCACCCGTCATTATTGGAGAGTGGAAAGCTATAGATGAATCTTGTTTACCGTTCAGTCTTCGGAGATTGGTTGATTTACAACCTACAAACTCTTCACTTACATTAATCAATCTGTTAAAAACAACAATTAAATTGTCTATTCTGTTGGGTAGGCTATTCTCTTGGGTATCTAAAATAGATAAGATAAAAGTCTGTCGGTATTAGGAAGAAACTATTCAATGAGATTATATTAACGATAAAATGGTTCGAAATACCTTCCACGTGGTCCAAGTAGCGACCCACTGCTAGTCTATTCGAGCAAAATTATTAATACTATGTACGTATATTTTAGAAATTACAATAAAATAAACCAGTATATTGTGTAGTACGTAGTACAGTAGTAGGCGGGCTTAGGTGAAAACTCAGTCTTGAATTTGAAAATAAAGCCATTTATGAATTTCATATCTAGCAATATAACTTATATCGCAGTTCCGTATCAAACGTGGAATTTTAATGAACCACACAAAATATATTCCGAACACATTCCCCATACTTTTGCGCCTGAAGCGTTTCGATAATGAATATGGATGAGCTATAATTCCGACGTGGATGTGTGTTATTGTTTAGAATATGATTCCGTCCTTTGAAGTGCCGCCGCCGCCCGCCCTACGGGCTAATGTATTGATTCGCGATATAATAGGTGGATATAATTATTATGATTACCTTTTATGATAATGAGGAAAGAAGATATGCTTTTGCTTTTCATTATTTTCTTCATCAATTCTACAAGCATTATATGTAGTTGTATTACAAAATGTACTGCGGTTAGTTCGAAAATGAAAATATTTAATTTTTCACATATTATGCCTGTCTTAAGAGGCGCGTCTTGTGAAAAGCCAAAACTCTACCGCCATTTTCGAAAAGCAGGCTTGTACCCAGAAGAGCCGGCAAAAACCTGAAAACTTGCTTCTTTCATTTCATTAATTCTTTGTCATGATACAAAAATTTTCTTACATTAAAATGAAAATGAATTACACGATTTTTTCACAAGAAATATAGATGTTAGTCATCGATTTAGTACATAAGTGTGTACATTGTTTTATGTGTGGCATAATGTTTTGAAATAAATTTATATTTTTCCTTCTTTCTATGTTCAATTGCATTCTTAGAAGATTCCGAGGCCTTCCAAATTATGCGTAACGAAGGGGATTGTTTCCCCTTATCCAAAAAAGGAAGTAGGTAATTCGAAAATTGAGAAGTGTTAGTCTTCATAAGGGTAATACGATTCCAGTATTGTTGAATTATTGCCAACCCGCGGCCGAGATGCTATTTATTATGGTCGGCCCTTGCCTGCCCGTAGAGTATTACACTGAAATTGTTTTACTAAATTACCATAATATTACGGGTATCTTCTTTTTATGAGTAGACATTGAGCTAATGTAAATAACTCTAATGTACTCCTACTATACATCAAGCTTATGTAAATAAACCTGGATAAAGGAACGCACCCAACTCTTTTGAGAACTATATGACATGGTATAAGGTATACAGTATTTACATATTTTACTTATATGTATTAAAAATGTTGTCATTTTTTTTAAAGGATTTAATTATTAATTTACTTATTGATACTGCAATGTATTTCCAAAGTATTATTGTACAAAAATATATTATAATCTAACCTATAATACTAAAATACCTGGAATATGTTTTTTCAATGGAGCATTGAATTTTATAAAATAACTCGTGTCCAGGTTAATAATAATGCTGTTGCTCCTACATATTCATTATTCACGACCTTAAAACCTTCGGGATTAGAAATGGAGGGGTGGATTAGAACTTTGTGTTGGATATAAAACTGAGTGCCTGCGCAATTTCTGTGAGAAGATATTCTATATATTATCTCTAATGACCTTTAAATATCTCTAAATACATCGAAATTATCTTATGCGTACACTACAAACAAAATCTCGATTTTCATATAGATTTTAAGGTCGTTATGTAACACTCCTAAACATTACTATCCCATTAGGTACTAGTAATAGCTGCTAAACCTCTTCAAACTTCTGTTTCTGTGTATACTTATGATTCGTTGTTGAAGACCGTTCATCTCGTAGTTAGTATCAGTATCGCCTATCAGTGTCGATAAAAATAGTCACTCTGATAGGTTCACAAACTCTCCATATCATAACAAAATGAAGGCAAAATTATTATTAAAGCATATTTTTGCATGGCAAAATCCTCTTCTATACTTAAATTCAACATACAACAAACTACACATTTTGAACAACAGGATCAAACAACCTTTTCACTGTTTCACGCTCCAATTGCAGAATACGGGAAGCATTTTCAATTCCAGCTTATTAGTTGCTCGGCAACAATACAACGGGAAGCGCATCCAGCGCAGGGTTTAAAACCAGTTTAATCAGATATATTGGCACCGCTTGCCACACAGCTATGTGGTGCTCTAAAAAACAAGAAATTGAACACACCGCATAGGATGTCCGGTGAAAAGCCATGTACAGATGTGCCGACTTGCCCGCGACCTAGAAAAATACTTTACGGTTTCAATAGTGCCGATTAGTAAAGCCCTGTGTAACTCCACTCTGGATAATACTGAAGCTAAATTTTACCTATAAAATAAAATAAAATAAAAACATCTACGAAGTACTCTACAGTCAGTAAAGCAAAAGGTCTACTTCAAACTTTATAACTTATTTTGTTGTAAGGAATTTAAGTTTTAATTCTTATCTTCACATTTGCTTGAAATTTTACGTTACATGATATTTTAGTAGTAAGTTTCTACCGAAGTAAGGTTTACTTGAATGTCGCAAAACTTGTATTTACGAGTACAAAACATGAACAAAATGTTTTCAGTACATTTACTTGCTACTTTCGTGTTTGTTCGACAGAGGGAACCCGTGAATAGTATTATACTTTTGTTTACTTATACTTGAATTCTATTCGTTGCTTGTAGCTTTTGTTACATGCATACCATTTCCATCGTATTTTCATGTAGCCTTTTTATTTTTGAGACGGAAGTTGGTTCATCTGTAGATATTACAAGAATTCCTCTGAGGCGATTCCACGCCAGCCGTTAGATATTAAACCAGGACCAATTGATAACAGAGATTTCTTTTCAATCTCCAACAGTAACAGCAAAGATTACACTTCAATAGCTTTTCATTAAACAAAATGGAATCAACCAAATGTTTAACTTACAGTCGGGCAATTTCCTAAGATTTTATTTTGAAACTCATTTAACTGATAATTTGATTACTGTGTTTTATATTCATATTACATAATAGGGTGTTTAACTCAAATCAAAATATTGATCTATTTAATTCATTTTTGAAACAATATGTAATAATAAATAAATATTGAAAAAAAAAAATTAAAGTAAAGTAAATAACGAGAAAGTTAAGAGCAATTTAATAATGATAGACAGAGCTATCCTTAATTTGAGGAGCTATCTATCTTGTATGGAGCTTATGTCACATTGATATCTCTAGTAGGGCAAATGGAAGATAAAAAGAATATTGGGAACCGGCATAAATCGGATAGTGACGTCACTCCCACTCATGCCACGTAACTCCATACAAATTTTCGATTTGCGAGAAAGGGGCAGAAGAAAAATGCAAATGCCTGTGATATCTTTGTCGGATAAGAATTTTATTTTCATTGTATGCCATTATATCTAACCTAGTTTATAAATAAAGCAATAAGGAATGATGTAAAACACCGTATTATTGGTCAAAATACTACGTATAATCAATTTTATAAATACGAGCTTACCATTGTTGATGTATAACCAACAATCCGCTTTATCCCCGCTCCCACTAATTAAGGCGTAAGATCGTTAGGAAAGGAAATCGATCCTGAAATTTTAAGGACCGTTAGAATCCATTATCTCACGTTTATCTAGAGAGTATTACTTCCACACCATTAATTTTTCATTTCAGTCTGAAGTGGCCTATCGAAGGGCTCAACTTTCCAAGTTGGAATTTGAACGACAAGATCATCAAGAAGGGCTACCGTAAAAAGTTATCTCGCGGTTATCTCTTAGGTTTTGTCGTCTTAACGTGATATGTTTTACATGGGTATCAAATCACGATACAGATGATCCAATGCCTAACGTAAAACTTTTGTTGTTATTTAGTTGAACAATTGTAGAATGTAATTCCCACTTAGATATTATTACTTAGCTATTTCAACTTTAGTTAGACAAAGAGTCATAACAAAATCGAGACATTATGAACATAACAGTTATTCATAAAAAATATAATGTAATTATTTTGTTTATTCATTTTTAGGGTTCCGTACCAATTTGGTAAAAATGGAACCCTTATGGTGAGACTTTTTCCGTCCGTCCGTCCGTCCGTCTGTCACACTCGATTATTTCAGTAACTATTCAAGCTATCGACCTGAAATTTAGAATAGTTATAGATAATAGTGACGCGACGTCATAGCAATCGTAAAAATTTGAAAATTGTTTTTATTTTTATTTAAAAAGGGGGGAAAACTGGGTCGCTGAAATTTCAAAATGAGATAACAATATTGAGTGGGGTATCATATGAAAGGGGGGTTACTTGTATATTCTAAAACCAATTTTTATTTATTTTTACGCCTGATAGTTTTTGATTTATTGGGCAAACTGTCGAAAAAAATACCGTTCCCCCCCCCCTTATCTCCGAAGTTTACCATTCGAAAAATCTGAAATAAATATGATCAATAGAAGTTAACGTATATTTTACAGGAAAAAACCCTCTAACTATTATACTTTTTTTGCTAATAACAATAATCCGCCGAAAACAAAGTTAGGTTTGCGGTTTGCCAACAAAAGTACTTATATGTAAATTAAACTCGTGAAATCATGAACAAAAGTGATTCTTTCAATGTTTTACTTCTTTTATGGTATGGAACCCTCGATGCGCGAGTCCGACTCGCATTTGGCCGGTTTTTTTCTCTTCATATTGCTGATTAGCAATAATTTACAGCTACAATACACATGAATGACTTGTGATGTAACCATTTTTTTTCTATTCCAACTGGCCATTATTACAATTTGCTCGGATGATTTGAAAGGAATTTTCAAAAATCCAAAGATTCAGTCATTTCTCTTCATGGGATATGTAGATTGTGCTCGCCCTACAGATGAGTTTAAGTGAACGTTTAATATTACAGCTACTAAATAGCCGTGGCGTAGAGTAAAAGCGTATTCAAAGAGGTGCTCTTCAGATGCTATCTCGGGTTGCGTTCGTAATTACCAACTAACGCTAGAAAAATTGGCGGGCGGCGCAAAAATGGCGGGTCTTTTACCGAGACGTTGAGCAAACAAGCCCGAGATAAGGTGCATTCAGGGGAAAATTGTGAAAGCGTCGAGTGTTACCAACAAAGAATCTTATTAACCCCCCACTTACTAATGGACACCGATAGGGTTACAAAATGCACCGAGCGACCATCTTTAACTACGGCGATATTAAATGTTCCAACTTTGTAACAACTGGGGTCTCAAGTTAGGCTTGAAGTAAAATATTACGTTGGATTAAAGTAGACGTTATCACGTGGCGACGCAGGCCTCAAGTCAGTGGTACCATAGTGGTACATTCTTCGAACGTGTAATTTTTTCTACTATAGTAGACGTATTACACATGAGCCGGCGGACTGTGCGAAAAAATGAGGCCAGTTTACTATTCCGGTTGGTGTCAAAAATGTTGTTTTGACACCAACAGCGTCAGTTCTAAGCCAAGCGCAGTATTATCTATGGACCACGGTCCGCGCACACTGATCACTTACTTATTTTATCTACTTAGTAACTTATTTTAGTCCGCACTCCAGTTTCCGCAGGAATGATTTCCGCCATGTTGCGGCGTAGGTACCTATTAGAAGAAATTTTCACAAAATGGCGCTACTTTTTCTTGTGTAAAGAAGGTTAACCTAAAATATTCCTATGGGCTCATCTTCAGATTCATATCCAGTTTTTATACAACTTTGAAAAGGAAAAGGATGATCATCACTATTATTGGTTTGCAAATGCAATATAAAACTTATTAATGTTGCTAACTAATTTATGTTTTTCCTTTTGCTTAGTTTGTTTGCCCGTTTAAAAAATAGCTGCTATCATTGTTTTTGAAGAACATCGTTTTAAGGGTTAAGGATATTAACCAACAATGTTATCGGTTTATAAAATGAACCAAGCAAATAAAATATTGATAAACGCATTGTAATTTTGGATCCCACCCTGAAAATGTTCTTCGCGTAATAATGCAATCCAATTTAATGTATCCGTTTTAATGGCCTCTTTATTAGATCGGCTTTATTGTGCCGAACCAATTTGTTAAGGCAAATATTTGAGCGAACAATGTGTACAAAACACATTGTTTCCTAAAAATGCAATTTTCGGACGCTACAGTTAAATATGGGGGACTATAAACGCTATAAATTGGGAGTCAATGGTCGAGTACTTTATTTTGGAGGGTCGGATGTTTACCTACTTGGCAAAATCCACTCATTTGTTGTTATATACAACTACTAGAATGCGTGCAATAAATTATGATATTCTTATGCTAAGTAAAAATTAGGCAATGCCATTTAAAACACATTACCTTAGGGAAGTTATTTATTTTGCGGGAAGAAATATCTGTTATTAAGCTGCCACGTTGTAGAATTTGCCAGACAGTAATAATAAATAATAATTAATGAATAACTTGGATGCGATACTAAATATATTTTATTTGCGAAGAATTCTTCATTTCTTAACCCTTACACAGAAATGTAATTGTAAGCATTTAATTTTCCTTTTTCGCATGCTGAAAAGTCCATTGAAAACGTATTTGCTACTAAGAAACATGTAGTGCCCCTAAAACTAAGGTTTGCCTAAAAGTGTCATGTATCAAAGCCAGCTTTGACCGCAGCTATATGAAAAGGCAATGCCTTCAAAGGTGAACGGGATTGAACCGACGCAGGCCCGATAGAGGCCTCTGTAAGCCTACACTCCACCCGAGACGTGGACAACGTTGAAAGGAGATGCAAACAAGATAGGTTCTTTACTGAGCGTGAAATACACTGAAGACTTTTTAAAAAACATCCATCCTACCAGGTGACATGCAGGATTTTTTTTTGGAATCTGTCCGGATGGTGTTCACGGAATTCGTGGTAGCATAGCAGTGTCAGATATTGTGCCAAAAAAGAGTAATTGAGAAACAGTTCTGGGTTTTTGAATTGAAGGGCACAGTAGCCAAAATAATTATAGGCATAATGAGCTGCTGGTACGGAGTGGAGTTCAATTAGATCATATTTAATAATATTTCATTGCATCTATCTAATTGTTGTATGTAATACCTAAATAGGCATGCGTATCCACTAATTAGAGAATGAGTTTTATATTGACAAGGGCGTATCACTCAACTGCACCAGAATAAAACCTTGTTTATCTTGTCATCCTTTGCTACAAAGAATAGCCTAAACCCTCCTCTTTGTTTTTGTACTTTACCACTTTTGTTACTTCTTTACCAAAACCTCCAAGTTTAGTTTAAGGTACTTTCCAAAGATTTCATAGATTTGCGAGAAATCTGTCTGTGGACATCACGAGTGTCCGTATTTTTCCTCACAAAATGATGCATACAACTTTCAGCCGAATAAGTGGGATCATAAGCTCAGTATGGACCACGTAGGCTCGGGAATAAAAAGAGATGCAAACACGATAGGTACATGCATAGTTTACTAGCGCGTTACTTTGGCGGTGTTAATGAGTGTTGGTGCATGGAAAGCCTGCCTTATCTACCCCGGTAAAGAGTTGCTTGAGTTGTTGTTACTAAGGTCGGACGCTTGAAAAGGTGACTTTGCGTTAAAATTTTCTCGTGTCTTTTTTCCTTCACTGACTCACTTTTTTACTTTAACTAGGTAGTAGCTATAAACTTAAGCTTTAAAATCATGCTATTTTGTACACATTTTGACATACAATGTTGTTTTAGTGGTAAAGTTATCATAAAGTGGGAAACTGTGTTGACCAATAAAAGATGAATCTGAGATGAATTATTATTATTAGACGCTTTAAACTTCTAAAACACCGCCCTTAAATAACGAATTCTTATATAGTTTAATTACAAAAACATTTTATTAAAGCATTACATAATTAATATTATAAACGCGATATTTTTGTTAAAAAACAATATTGCGATAATTTCTTGAGATATATCTTAATATAATAGGTCAGCACTAAAACACTGTACTTGTTCAAATTCAAAATGGGAAAAGGAACAGCGTAGTTACTCGTACTCGTGTGATTTTATTATGAGACGACCAAGTAACTCGTAAATCTCACTTCACATATCCAGAGCAGAATCTCAGTTTTTATTAATGTGGCGAGATTAAAACAGTTTCACGTAACGTCTTGAGTTTCACTGTAAATTCCTCCCTGATAGAGGATATAGATCATCATGAAATATTGGCCACGTTGTTTGCTACGCTGGAGTGAGTTAGGACTGGGTGGTGGGTGTGCAGTGCTGAAGTTTAATAATGACTAAACATACAGGATACACTAGGTGTATACTCGGGTACATTATTAATAAACGTGGAATAAAGATGGGAGTTGTTAACCTCTGTTTTGTCTTTTCTCTTCAAATGTCATCTTCCACGTGACAGATAAAGACAAAACACAGTTATATTCTATCTTAATTGTGTTGCAGGGTAAATGAATTACCTATTTCCAATGACGAAATACGCTATTTCATAGACAGAAACTGTTTTTTAAGCAATATCAACACTTTGGGCCATGATAAGCGCTAGTCTTACGATAACGTATTCGTGGATTTTGGGGTTTTGAAATATGTGCAGGAACATAATATTTAACTAACTTCAAATCATCAGCTTTCATTAAATCCATCATAAAATATGTATTTAATTTTTACCTCTACTTTTTCAGAACGCCACAACTTAATTATTGTAGAGTAACGTAAAACTTTCCAAGAAAAAATATAAACAATAAGAAGTAAGATATAAATAATTATCTGACCAGGCAAATATTGTTTTGACATATAGATTTATGAAAAATAGCTTACCATCTAGTAATTAGCAGACTTACCGAATGTAGGCAAAAATTCAAAAGGAACAAAAGAAACAAATTTCCCTCAAGCCGTTTCGGAGGAGTTTTGTAAGAAAAAAACACTGACACGAGAATTTTATATATTAGATGATGCTCGTATATATGGAAATAAATAGCAAAAATATGATCACGTTTTAATAAAACCCCCGGTATACTCACGTTGCAAGCTCCCTATTATGTTCCACATATGGTGACCTTCATTACTTTCGGTTTCGGCAACGTCTATATGGTTCAATTTGCTACCCTTTCAACGACTATGCGTACGTGGACGGCCGTTCTTGAATTGGAATCATGCTTATTCTTTCAAGAATTAGTCCATTATTATATTTCCTGTCAGTTATAATATTAAACAGGCATTGATATACAGGGTTATATAAAAATACGAAAAAGCTCTCGGCCTATAGGTGTTTACATTAACAACTTTTGTACTACAACTTTTCAAAATTCAGTAATAATTTATTTTATACTTACAAAAAAAAATGTTATTTCTGTACAGTGACATTACACTGTTGCGGATTCGCGGGCCGAGTTCGCGCGCAGCCACGCCGCGTTCCGCGCCGTTGCCACTTGCCGATGTTACATTCCAGAGTAGGAACAAGTAGAGTATCTCTGTAAAATATTTAATATGTGATATTTCTCAAAATATCGAGTAAAAAAAAAGTCGTAGAACAAAAGTTGTTAGTTTTAATGTAAACAAATACAGGCCGAGAGCGATTTGGTATTTTTATATAACCCTGTAAAAAGGACATGGCTTAGATTTTTGCTACCTAATCTGCCTACCTCTGAATTTTCACCACTACATGTGATTGGAGTATTTGGTCCAACCAGCCAAGTTAATTTCCTATCGACCGCACACGTCAAAACATATAGTTGTGCCTACATAATCGCGTCACGGAATATAAACACGCGATTTTTACCCATGCACATAAATTGTACCTAAGTCTTATTTATCATCACCCAGTCCAAATCCATGGATATAGAAAGCTATAATAAATACATTGAAAAAAAAAAACAAATTCCCACGGACTAAAAGTAGCATGTACTTGACTACACTGAGCTTTATGATATTGCTGTGGAAAATTGTAGTACGTACTGCATCTTGGAGAAGTATGTTTCTTAACATATGGTGATTGATTTGATCATCGCATCATTCTTTGCTAAGATGACTAGTCCTCACGTAAATTTCATGGCTTATTAGTTGTCTTTGCGTTTCTTCCTATACAAATCAAATATGTCGAAACTTTTGTTAATAATATACTTCTACTACACTAATACTTTATACTATACGGTTATGCTTCATTCAAGTTATTGAAAAACCATCGGAAATAGCAGAATGAAGTCTGTTGCGTAAATTAATGAAAACCTACTATTACGTAAATGAATGAAATTTAGCATTCAAATTAGATTGAAAAGCTTTTCCACGAATGGAAAGGTGAAATTCATCGTATCGTTGGAACGAGGTTAAATTGAAACTGGTAGGTAACGAAACAAAGTAACAAATACAAAGTCCGAGCAAGTCTCGATTGTGGCTAATAACCTCGTGGCCAGGGCGCGTGTAATTATTACGTCACGGTTTGTGTGCCCTTTTTACCCACTTTACCTACGACTGTGTCCTGCGCGCCTATGAAAGCGATGCTATGATAATGATATAATAGCAACAAAATATGACTGCCTTCGTCCATTTTCTTTTCTACAAGTTGGACTTTATCTCACCGATGAGTGACGATGCAGCTGAAGATGTATTGCATTAATTTGGATCTGGGATAAATCGCTTTAGGGTATGTGAATTCAATTATAATAATGATGTATAGTCGCGGAATGAAAAGGTTCGTCACCTTAGTGTTGATTTTCGCTTGCACTAGTACTGCAAGATTCTATAATGTCAACATACCAAAACAATCGAATAGTGCAAACGAATCTGTTTGAAAATTGACGAACCTTTTCGTTCCCTTACTGTACAAAACTGACATGTGCCGGGATTCAGATCTATCATTCAGAGTTTGGAATACAGTCGCTCAATAATATTGGAATTTGGAATTTATTTGGTACGTAAATTATTCGCAGAACCACATAATATATTATTAAATACTACAGGACAGAACAGAAAGTGCTTTATTATAGTTTTAGTACCAGAGCACAGTGATGCAATATTAAATGCTAACTAGCTTTTCATATCGTAGCTTGATAGTCAGTTGAATGCCTTAACGTAAGCAGTAGCTCCCTAAAGTCCAAAATTACCTCTTTGCTGCTACATTTCCACAGATAATATATGACGGGGGTTTGAGTTGCGACCTATCCAATTATTTTGCTAACCGTGATTATACAAACTACTCGTACTGTAGCCCTGGCTTACTTTGCATATATATATCTACCTTAATTGAAACTTGAAAGTCTCACCTCTCTTCCGGTAACTTAGAGAATTTTTAATCATAGTGGCGTGATATGCAAAGTTTTCTTGTAAATATGTATATTAAAATGCTTTACGAAATTCTCTGACAGATATAGTACCTACCTACGTTATTTGTGGGAGAAAAAATGAGATGAAGTAATATTGGCTTGCTACTTAATACTTATCCACATCTGAAGACACTCTTAAGAAATTAAAGTTATTAATTAACATCAGGAGACTAATTCAAAATTGTTATAAGTAACTTCGGTTTTCAAGTTTCAAACAAGTTTTCATTCATAATAATTTTTGGTATTACGGAACTCGGTAATACCAAAAATTATTATGAATGAAAACTTGTAACTTTGTTTATTAACTGGTGTTTTTCTTTAGCTGGACAATAAAAACTGTGCTCCTGAACTAATGTGACGTGAGATAATGTTGTTTTTACGAGTATTACAAACAAATAAGTAGAAAACATGTGCTTTTTGACGAAACAATAAGCAAATCGAAATTCGTTTATTTTTCGTTTTAGAGAAGTGTTTCCGAACCAAATATGGCTAGGAGCATAGATCATCACTATATGAACCCGAATAACGAACAACATGATCGAAATATGCACGAATTACAAATGATTTTGGTATTACGAATGTATGGAGACATCGAAGGTAGCCGCATTCTTAAAGAGGTTATTAATACGATGATGATACTGGCTAAAAAGATACGTTAGTATGTAAGAGAGGTGCAAGTTTAAATTGTTATCCGTATCTGAATAGTACCTGGATGCCAGATGCCTTTAATAATAAAGGTAAAGGATTTCCATAGTCCGCCATTTTCGTTACAAAATACCTGCATGCTCTGGAAGCTTCTATCTTCATTTCCTCTGATATATTCGTAGCTCTAAAGTAAAACGCTGTTGTAACTGACTTTTATTATAAAAAGGCCCGGAGCTTTTTGTTAATATTGTCTAAAAATAATTTTTCACTTTATGTTATTTCAGAGAGGCCTATTGAAAAATGTCTCTCCTTTGTGGTGATATAAAAATTATTGTTATTAAAATAATTTTCCTTGGAAGTTAATTGAGGTATTTTATTAGTTTCGTTGTTCGAAGAAGCCAGATTTTAAAAAGGAACCTTATGGTATTTTTGTTTCAAGTCCTTTTTACGTGGCATGGTAACGTGACAATTCTTTTCGTAAAAAAGCGGGACGCTTTCGGAATTTTGTCGGAAAAAGTATAAATACATACATAAAAGATAAGCTTTTAGACTTAAATATTTATTCAAATATAAAGACCGTCTTACTTCTTCCTTAAATTAGGACAAGTAGGTATACAAAAGGTTCACGTTTGGTAAATCGGGACTTCTTTGCTCTGGCTGGGGACAGCGGGACAGAAAGCCTGGTAGCGGGACAATCCCGCCCAAAGCGGGACGTATGGTCACGTTAGGAATGGGGGATATCTCTGAATGGGTAAATTGATGAGACGTCACTGAAGATGAAAAGACATTCGTCCGTTAAATGGAACAGACTATGTTTAAATTGTAGTTTTACATTTTAAAAAACGAAACAATGTGGGTAAACGTTCACTATATAAAAGAGTGGTAAATTTGAAGTTAAATTGATTTAACCACAATGAGTTCGGTTAACTCCCAGCACCCGGTTTTTAACACCAATATTGACGAAAATTTATAAAGTACAAAAGATAGTATAGTGGGCGCTTTAAATTCCCATTTCATAAATAAAATACGTTAAATTAATGAACTTTAAAACTTGATTAATCTACCACATATAATCAGCATTTTCAATATTAACGCTATTTTGTTCGACGTAAAATTGTTTACATTCGATATTGGGTTAAATCATAAATCCGATGGGTGATTATAATTAAATTGCACGAAAATGACGGAACTAGTACGATGTAGGGGCTAGGGTCTTGGCTTGAAACTTACAATATTAGTTTCGCTTACATAACAACATATCTAAATTATAATTTTAAATGTATCGTATCTACAATTCCTAAAACGATGAGTGATGAGATTCCTAGATGATAAATTTAAAGTTATTGAATTAAATAAATTTTAGCACACACATTCGAAATAATTATAATAACCTAGACGGCTAAGACTTGTCCTATTCGATTAAAAATACCGTATATATTTTTATAAGATAGAAGGTTGTATATACAAAAATATAAAAAGTTTGAACACTATAGAAGCTGAGTTATTAAATACAAAATTAACAACAAGTTTCATTAAATGATTATTACCTACTGTTGTGTTATTTTTTTTTTATGGAACCTGTAGAAGCTTTTATTTTATTCGGAATTCCACATTTTATTTCAAACGGATATAACCAAATCCCACTTTAATATATTGCTTCGCTGACCAGAAATAATAAATAAAGAATTTATAAATCATACTGTATTGAAACTCGACGAAGAGACAATTCAAAAGCGCAGGAGAAGTCAATCGATAGAGAGTATAAAATGAAATGCAGTATATCAATTTGCGGAATGCCCGTCGCCAAGCACGGAACGGTTGAGCGACAACAAAGCAAGCTTTTCGCTCAAGAGCGGGAAATTTCAGACTTTATGGGCGCGATGCTCCGTCAAATGCCATCGATGTTTTTCATAATGGAAACAAGTAAACTGATTACACGTAATTTTATTACCTTCATTCATTTTTGAATATCGTTCTACAATGTAATTATGAGTTCTGAAAAAAATAAACGGTGGTGACACAAACAGACAGATGGACATCGAAGTGATCTTATAAGGTTTCCGGTTTTTTTTCTTTTGAGGTACGGAACCCTAAAATACGTGATACCTATAGCTAAGAGTAAATATACATACACCGTGAAAAATAAATGTTTTTAAATGTGAGGCGAGGTGAATCGCTATTCGCAGTACTTTATATTTTTGCAATTTATTTTGACCCCAGTAGTAAAATAATTTTTTTTTTTCGAGAAATTCGCAAACCAGTATATTAGTAGGTACCGCACGCCGCGAGCGCCGCGAGTACTCTACACGCCAAGTACCGCGTAGTCTATTGGTTATCACATTTTCAAGTTTATCTCGATTATTTTTTTTTTCAATAAAAATAAAATTGCTAACTTTTCCGAAACAGTGTAGGTAATGCGATAGTACTGCTGATAATGATTCACCCTGCTTAACATCAAAAACCATAAATTTTTCACCTTGTATCGGTACTCTTAGCTATAGGTATAAACGTATTATATATGAGAGATATCAGGGAAAATTTTTCACGAACATCTGACAATGCATTAAGATAATATGAAATTGCAAAGCGCTGCTCTTTATCACCACTTGTTAGAAACGTGGATCATTTGTCTAAGAGCCCGCAATAAAGTTTATGCGAAGAGGCGTAACCTCATTCTATAAAACCTGGGTTCAATATGATTCATGCACACATTCAGTATAGTGAGCTCGGTGTAATATTAAAAAGATACAGCGGTAATATGTTCAGCTCCACGCTTTTCATACTTAACAAGGTGTAGGTTAATTCGTATAGTGCCCGCAGCTAACCATTTAACTTGATCCTAGAAATACATAAACAGAGATAATAAATCCCGATTATTTTATTTTATTTTCATTACAAAACTTATTATTTAAATGAGAAAAAATATTTTTAACAACCCTAACTGTGATATCAACAAACCTCATATCGAAACGATTTGATCCTGTTTGAATGGTGTTTAGCGATGTCACTTAAAATTTATGGTACATTTTTGAACTCCTTATAGTTCCCTCAGGATATGGGGATCCCTACACTTATCGTGATATTTTTTCATGCAACTATACATCATTGCCTACTTAAGGCTCCCGGCTAATTAGGGAAAATAATCTACATCTTGTATAGTTAGCAACCCTCACTGGTTTTCCAACCTAGGTTGGTATGGTATCATGCCAACATACCATGATAGTTGACATGAGTAACTTGTGCATAAAAAAATACAAAAAAATAGGATTTTTGTCTCTGTTTTCACAGTTAGGTAATAACCCACCCAGTGAGGGGTACTAACTGACTGAACGATACACGGATTTTAAAAATTCATAGAATTTTATTAGATTATTACAATGTTATGATTTTAACACGCTTCTTCGGGTAGAGTTGGAAAGAAGACAAATAAATGTTCCGAACAAATTATCATTATTTGAACATTTTAGTGGACTCGTAAGCATAATAATTAAAACGTCGCTTTTATTCAGTAAACCGTGTTGTGTTTTAAATTTAGTCGCATAATTGCGGCGCATTACTCTTTCGAGCTGACAAAAGGGGTAAAAGTTTTAGTCATGCAATTTTTCCGGCACCGGTCTTCCTGTCGGCAACTAATGACACACGCTGCAGGCGCCGTCAACATTTCCTTTTAAAACAAACTTAAATGTTTAATTCACGTTAAGACGCGTTGTCTGTTTTATTTAACGTTTAAAATGCTTATTTTAGTTTTAATTTTAAAAGTGAGTTAGTTACCGGCTATGTGTTGTTTTCCAGCGCTTTATGTGCGCATTTTACAGTTTGTTGTTTGACGTCACAGAAAACGGATAATTTCTGTCTGAGATCAAGATGACGTGACGGGTTTAAGGTGGACACACTGCCATAGTAAGTCTATGCATAATATGTGTCGTCGCTACTTCGGCGCCGTCTACTCGTTCTCGTTGACGTCCCAGTGACGGCTGCTGTGGACAAACAGACTTTACCTAACTGAAGGAATAATTGAAAAGTCATCCGATTCCATAGAAATCTTCCCGGAAATGAAATTTTAATTTTCGCTTTTGCAAAGTTTATTAGTGGGTCTGCCTTCTGCAACCGTATTCATGGGTTCGATTCCCACAACTGAGAAATTTTTGTGAGCATGAATGATTTCAGTGTCTTAGTTTTTTTCTTTGTTACAAAAAAAAACAAATTAAGTTAAACATTTTAGGAATTACGATAGGAATTTTAACTTCGTTTTTGATCTATTTCGATATCTTGCACATTTCATAATATATGAATACAAATAGAAATAAACGCGTATGAAATAGAAGGCAACTGCTAGAAGGTATAAAATGAAATTTCACAGAAATTTCACATAAAAGAGTAATAAAGCGGAAAAGCTCTTAACACTATGCAATTTTACATGGGGCTGTATAATATTCTACCGTATATTATATGGGTAATGTGATGAACACTCAAAGACTGACGCGTCAGCCAATTTACTAGATGATATTCGCACCTGTTGTTACTTTTATGGTTATTATACGACCTCGCCTGAGCTTGCGCTATGTTCAAAGCTCACACTAGATAAACCCCTTTTGAATGTATAGAAACCTATTATAGAATCTAGTTAATGTCAGGTCACATTTTATTTACTGAAAATGTTACAAGATAACTTAACCCTAATTAGCATCCTACTTACTCAACAAAGTTTTGCCCACGTAGAATGGTAAAAATAATAAATCATACACGGCTGCATTTCCGCACAGCTAGGCTTATTCGTTGCGGAAAAATGGCTCTTCTGTCTCCATTTGAGGCTCCTAATTGCGGGGAAATATTTCTAAAGAACTATTGGTCACTACGACTCCATGGCCCCAGGGTCTTCGTGGCAAACGGGACAAATATGTACCTAACTTCTTATAAAGAGGTATTCTTGCGACACTTACCGGCTTTAACAGTCTCAGCTGTAGTAAGGTACTATCCTACACTAGGTCGAGGGGACCTAGTATACTATAGTACCTTACTACAGCTGAGACTACTACTACTTGCCAGTTTATCTTGTAGGAATTAAAAAAACGTTCAATGTATCTTGACTACATCATAATTGTCCCCGATTACCTATTCTTTGCTCTGTGCAAAATTTAAACTTTCTTAGGCTGTGTTATCTAAATGTTACAAGTTACATTGATTACCACAAAAAATAATTTTTGGTAAATATCTGCTAGACCTTACGCAGAATATTTCTCATGGATATATTGATAGATACATTATTAAGTCAGAAACGTACATTATTATGTTGCCAAAGTAAAATGACCCAAGGATCTGATATTAAGTTATCGGATGGAGGTCGTCCGGTAATTTTCCGCCGCATAGCCAGATAACTACGTGAAAGTAACAGCGTTAGGGCACGCCTCCCTAATGTCGGGGAGATTACACTGGAATTAGATGCGAATATTATAAATATCGATATATTTGAGCACATGTTTTCACAAGAATATTAAACAATAATAAGGTTTGCTTGGCGACGGAAATATCGTTCCCCCTCATTACAATATGCGTTAAATATATTTTCAACGAATTTTTTAAAGAAGGAAAGAAGGCTTATTAATTCGTGCTGAAAAGTGTTTGGAATTTCAAGGTATTTTCATAATATCGTGAAATTCAAAAAAATAATTAGTAGGTGCAAAACATGGCGTACGTTGTAAATAGGAAGGTTTTGCCGCGCATTTCTCCAAAACTTTTGATCTTATCACAACCATTGATTTTACTAGCTTTCAATTACTCCAGCTTAGGCAACAATGCAAGTTTTATTTATTACGGAACAGTTCATCAAATTCGTTTCAGCAGTTTCCCAGATGATGGAAGTGAGTAACGTCGGTTTAACTTTTGTATCACTTATGAAGTATATTTAGCTTATAGATCGTACCAGTTAATATACTAAAGATTTTTTAGACAAAATTGTTTCAAATATCCTCTTCAGTCAAAGAGTGTACGTATATTTCAATATATTTCAATCCACGATGACGCGCCCCACTCTGTTAAATTCTATACGAATTACGAATCGAATGAAACATAAGCAATTTTCGTCACTCTGTGGTGACTGGTACTGGAGGTACTAGTGAGGTAATGGTCAATTGGTAGACGGCAGACGCCAAAGCGGCTAGCTACGATAGCTGAGGAAACGCGAGTTCAAATCCTACAGATTATGACAATTGTTGTACGTAAGCTTTAAAGATAATCGTATTAATAGTAGTTTATGGTACAAGTGAGTAAAGTTGGTGATTACCGCTGAGGCGCCATTGAGACCCGAGCCGTTAGGTGAGGGTCTTAAGATAGCCGAGGAAGGTAATCATCAATACTCACGTGTATCATACGACTTTTTTCAATCAATATAGGCTTACGCTTGACCACAATCTCACCTGATGGAAAGTGACGATGTGGTCGAACATGGAGCGCGCTTACCTAGAAGATGCCTATTCACTCTTTTCTTAAAGGTACCCGGGTTGTAAGATACCGGAAACACAGATTTCGGGAGACCATTCCAAACCCTCGCCATGCGTATGAGAAAGGACAAAGCAAACCGCTTTGTACGCACTGGTGGTATATCGACGACATAGGGATGAAAGCCCACCCGGTGTCTTGCGGTGCGGTGGTAAAATGGAGAGGGAAGAACCAGACCGAACAGCGATTGCGGTGAAATTAGAGCCACTTTATGAGCAAGAGTATTGAAAAATAGTATTATCTCACTCAGGCCGCGTAACCAAATGTTTGCTTTCGATTACAAGGAATACCCGGGCACAAGTGAACATAAGTCGCGTCGGCACGCAGGGCACGTACGGCGAGCCTCGCAGGCGAATCGGAAATGCGTATTCACCATTCGGGCCTCGCAAGATAAGTGGAATACATCACTATTGACTGCTTTGAATCCGGGTTAGTGATTCGCCTTTGTGAAACTTATGCGAGGATTTCGTCTCGTCGCTCTATTATAGAATTCCCCTTCGTGCGACCTTATTGGCCATGGCATTCAAATTGTAACGTAAGACGTTTCTATAGGCGGTGTATTTTTAAGCGTTGTTCGTGTCATAGGCTGCACTGACTTTGAGTTTATAGCAATTCTTATTATAGCTCATCATCAGCTTTCTTAGTTAGAGATATAGAGGTCTGTGTAAAAATAATAATAATTAATAAAATGGTACAATACAGATAATTTCAACCCTTTTGTCATTTTAATTAAACCTACCCTTTATTTATATGATTGCTTAATGTTGGTTGCCAATAAACTATCTATCTTCCCTATTTACCGTACTAGAATGCCAATGTGACATAAGCTTCATACAAGTGTATCCAATGTCCATCTCTAGTAAGGCAAACTATAGATATATAGAATATTGGGCACCGCCTTTTAGGCTACCAATCCTTTGGAGCGGAGCGAGGCAGCGGAGCCGAGAAACGGAGAAATATTAACCAATAGGATTGCACAAAATCTCTGCTCCTCTTAAGTGGAGCAACCCTATTGGTTAATATTTCTCCGTTTCTTCGCTCTGCTGCCTGGCTCAGCTCTGGTGGATTGGCAGCCTAATAGTAAAATTTTGCCTCTAATAAAACCGTTGCAAAAAACATAATAAGTTATCAGTTGCTTTCAATAATCACTGAAAGAAATGTTTTGTATACAGTTACATATGTTGCTCGACGTCTGCGCACCGCCTATGCGCTTGCCAACCTGGTCAGTATTTTAACCCTGTGGTTTTAAATTGTAAATATTTAACCCGCCGTTTCGCGCAAGTGGTATTTGTGCCGAGCTTGAAGTTTTTGAGTGGTCTCAAATCGATCAATCGCCAAATGTGAGCCAAGCCAAAGCTGACGCGATCCGCCCGTAGCTTAAATAGCTGAATTCACGGTGGCTTTGTGAACATTCCACATATTTTCTCATGGCGTGGACGGATATTGTTCCCGATATACCAGCTGAGCCGGTTGAATTGCCCCAACTTGACGAATGGCTAATGAATAGTTAACGCGCTTCGGAATGGCTGCATTATATATTGCGCTTTTGTGCACGGGGCTTACTTTTGGATCGAATACGTTGGTTGTTATTGATTACCGGGATTGGTAGTTACGTTGCAGCGATGTACGAGTATTATGTTTTAAATAAATGCGTAGATTTATAATAATGCTACCAGACTTTGGCCATGGCTCCATCCGCAAGAATTTGTTTTTTTTTTACAAATATGACGAAAGCCTAGATTTCCAGTTTTCTTTCTCAAATTTTATGCCTAGGTACTGTGATTTTATCCAGGACACGATCAAGACCCTAACAATAATTTGTTAATATTAATATAATTATATCATCAAGTTACTAACAGAAGTACAAACATTTTACATTTATAATATTAATAGGATTATAAGATTGAAAATTATTTTAATCTCAGTGATACCTACATCACAAAACTACAAAAACCTTTTGGTAACATCTCTCGCCATGATGGAGCGTTATGGGACGTCCCAATTATGGAATTAATAAGGTAAAGTTCGAGGAATGATATCATGCACCAAAATAGTCAGAAACTGTGTCTCAACCATAAAAAAGTAAGTTTTATAGACTCTATATTATCAATTATTTATATTTTAATTTCAGTAAAAATACTTGAACAAGTGAGAAAATTTAAAAATAAAGTTGTCTACCATTGATCATGATACCAGTGACCATTTTGCTACTTGACTGGAGCCTTTTTTACTTCTCGTTAGTTTTATAGATACACGGACGACCGGACCGGATGATATTTTGCTTATTCAATTGTACTCCTTCAGCCGTGACATCGGATAGAATAATATTCAGAAAATTCCCCATTCCATATTCAACATTAGAAGTTGGCACGCCAGAAAACTTGGAGTATGGCCAGAGCATGAAGGATTAAGTCTTTTGATGGTCGGAATTTCCTTCACTTAAAGAGGTTGATTTTTTAATAGGGCATAATATACATTCTAAACAAGTTTATATTTTTTTATAGCGTTTTTCAACAAAAAATAGAATCCGTTTTGTTTTTGTACGTATACTTTAATTACTGAGATGTTCGTTTCTACTAGAAATTATCTAGGAATATTATTAATATCTAGTTTTTGTATATCAATGTCTTCCTCTTCAGAACTGTTATTACAAACTGGAGTGTTTCGAATTTCGACACTCCTTAAGAAACATTATTTCACTCTTATTAATCACGTCCTGCGCCATTTTTTCTGACCGCAAGGAAATAATAAATTTAGGGTGATTTGCATTTTGGGCCTTATCCTCCGCCTTTATTGAGCTATTTTCAACGTTTGCGTTGGGCTTATAATTTTAATTAATTTTCTCGCCGCAGCTACATTTTTTCGTTATAAATTCTCTTGGGTAATCGTGGTTATTGGGTTACACGTACTTCCATCATGCGCTTAGCAGCAATGAACAGTGATTACACGATCAAGTCTAAAACTTTGTTTAGCGTAAAGTTTTTCTTAAAATTGTTTATCCATCATCCCTTCATCTCATTGTAGGCCCGGGACTGTTCCAAAAGCTTCCTCAATTTTGTTTTTATTCCTATAGCTTTTGCATTTTGCTTCACTTTATCTAGCCAAGAAAGCTTTAACCGACTATCATTTCCACAGCCGTCTAAGTGTGAGGTCAGTAGTTGTTTCACCGAAAGATGTGTGATATAGATCAACATCAATTATCATGTGTGAGACAGCACGTCACGATTTTTTAAGCCTCATAAAGAAACATCGTCACATAACTAGCGTCAAACTAAGAGTCCGTTTGGTAGTTCTTGTGTGAAAAAGGAACCTACATCCATCTTTCTTCAAAATCTTTTACGTCTATAATTTCACTATACCGAAACGTTCGAAGCATACGAAAACTAGAGTTATAATAATATCCCGTCAACAATAGATCGGCGTTGAATAGAAAAATGAATACAATATTCGGTAGATCGCGAGAAAAAGTGGATAGAAAAATAAATTTGTGCGCCAAATCCGAGATAACCGGTCATCCGTTCGATCTCATCAATCATTAGCCCTTCGCAGGCTGATGGATGTAGTCCTGAGCGAGATTGCGGGCCTCGTTGCCGAACGTATCAATTTATAAGACAAAGAATGACCTGAGGAATGACCCGTCAGTCGTCCGCCGGATTAGCGCGACCGGCATGGCGCGACTTCCGATGATTGGATTGATACAGTATACTTATTAATTACATCGTTCGAAAGATCTATGGGATTTGGTTGTAATTCATAATCAGTGAACCACAAAATTGTGTTATTGTGTTACTCACAATATTTGATGAATCAGATAGACACCGACCGCACTAATCTTCAAAAATTTTTTTGCTCTATGTACCATATAGAATTTGTTAATAAGATCTCTTTAAGCATACACTTACTCGGCTAGTCAGTATACAGGAGTAGGTGTTACATTTTGAATCTAATGCTGCTGTCATAAAGTTGATATTGTTGACAGTAATGTGCGTAATTTGCGGATACTTGCACGCCGTTTTAGCCTTTAAGCTAATTTGAAAATAACCGTATGCATACTGTACTTCAGTAACACCTGCGTTAAGCCAATACTTGTAATTCACAAGCTTATCAAGATGCCTGCTACAGTTTTGTTGAGTAATAAAACTATTGAATAAGTAATGTGCTTCTGAAATTCCCAATAGAAAGTGGCCATTATTCTGTCAATAAGTGTAAAAGTTTTAATTCGCGTTTCTACAAACAAAGTCGTGGGTGAAAGCTACATAGTTTCAAATATTTACAGCAGTCTCCAGACTGTAGAGTACAACAAACGCCGGGTAAAACAAAATCGGTTTATCAGCTTGTTCGGGAGTGGAACTCCATTGCAACAAATATACAGTTCAATTCGAACAATTGGCTGCCGGGTGAAATGTTCTCCGAAACTTGAATTCTGTGCACTAGATACATCTCGTCGTACATTTGAAGTCGATCGTACATTATTGCCGAAGTTATCTGTAAAATATTATATTTCCGCACCTCCGCGGTTTCCGCCTGCGGTTTCATCTATAAACCTAGTTATTCAACAAGCTCCAACTCGTAAACAGAACTAACATTATTACCTATGCCGCGCATAGTTTGAGCAAACTAGTAGCATTTAAAACTCCTTTTGGCCGGAAGCGAAGTTCGGTTGATGGTTGAATTCCGAATTTGTTAACATAACATAACTAAAGTATTTCTGAGTTCACTCTCAAGTCTTAATATTTGGGTATCCATGCAGACAATCCCCCTTATTCATAATCGTGAAATAGCGGTGACATAGCTATTATCTGTTTTGTCTCTTTCTTTCGAAAGTCAAGTGACTATTGATAAAAAAGACATGTCCTAAATACTAATAAGTACTACCTAAAGCAATAGCACAGACTGCTGCTAACAATAGCTTCAAACATGCCACTACCAAATTATTGACACATTCTTACAAGCACTCTTCACCGTAATGATCATATTATTTTTCCTATTAAGTGTCCCCTCAATCAGCTCAGTAAATACTTCTATACACCTTCAAGAGCCTTCTAACGCCTGCTAGCTAAACAAACTTTCAGCCTTCCAATTAGACGTCAGTCGATTCTCATTTTATCCGGCAAAGTATTAATTGAATCGTTTGCGCATCTTCACAGAGCTTAGCAGTAACTACTTCAGCAAAATCCTGGTTATCTGTTTTGGACTCTGTTATCTAGATGTAAAGATTGGTTTTAAATTAGCAGGTGTCTGAATAACTTTCTCGATTATATATAGTATTATTTTAATCTAAACTCATTTTGAATACGTGTACAAGACATTGCATATTGATAATACGAGTATTACAGTCGGCAAAGTTAAGAAGAAAATGCATCTTTTGTTTACTTAGCAAGCATAGTAACTCTTCTTCCACATCGTGATTACTGTGACAGCAAGCAGACGGGACTGTATGACTTTCGAACCCGCTTTTCTAAACATTTTTGCATATAGTAACATAATTCTAGCTTTGATATCCTTATTCCATATTTTCTCAACACCATAATTTGTAGTTATTTTCTTATAACTACCCTAATATTCAACAACGGCTCTAGCACAGTTTAAAGATATTCTAGGATCTTTTACCACTGTGGCTTTAGTTTACATCGTCTCTGGTTTTATTCTTCTTCAGGCTTTAATCGAGCTTGCTTCCTGGAATGTAGCAATTTTCGCCGCTGCCCGTCAACCACGTTTAGCGGAATTTAATCCTATCCCGCAGATAGGCCGGTTACTCGGATTTTTTGCAGCAAATTTGCGTACATTTTTCCTTTGCCTTTGTAATTCAATCGTAACTTATGCTTCGCTTCTCCTGTTCGCTGATATTGAATAAGATATTTTGCTCTTTGCAAGATCGACCGGAAATATTGTTACACGTAACACTAATCCACGTTGAATTTTACGTCCTTTGTTAACTCATTTTTTCCAACTTATTTTTGAAAAGAGAAAGTGCCACGTTTCTTGCTAAATATTCTCAGTGCAAACCTGCTTTCCGAACCTGGCGGTAAAGTTTTGACTTTTCATTATTTAGGCCTATTATTTAGGCCTAGGCATGTGAAAATTTTCATTTTCATTTTAACTGAGAGATTTTATAATTTTGTAGGAAACCATTTCAGAGTTCTTTGAATATCTTAGTACTACAAAGAAAGTTTAAGACTCCGTCTATTTTATTTCCATGATCATGATCCATTTAAATAAAGGAAGAGGACGTGCTCACTCATTTATTCATTCCGCAACTGCCCATCATCGCCCAGCCCTAACCCGGTCGTAGCCTTTCTAAACCTTAGGTTAGCCTTCCTTATTATCCGTATTAGGTAACGCCGCAGGGATTTAAAATTTTCGCGGCATTACTTGAGTGGCGCATGGGCATACTATACGTTGGAATATTTGTGGAATATTTGTAACATATAACAGTATTCGTAACATGCACAGCTGTAATGTTACACAACAATAACATACTCGTATAAGCGTAACTTAAAAAAATTAGTTTAGTTAGTAAATTTTGTTTATTTTTTAGAAAATTTGACGTATGTTTGAGTGTTTGTGAGTGTGTACTGAAAAACCGGTATTCTATAGTACGTAGACAGCAAACAAAGTTAAGGATAATAAAAGAAAGATGGTAATTCTAAAAACAGTGCCAGGAAACAGGGGAAGATAATTGTTTTCTTGATTAATTCTGAATACGAAACGTTCTTCCGTTCCCGGCACAGATCCATCTGTTTATACTGGCTACGTAAATTGAAATGATCATTGTTTTACTTGAGCAGCGAGGAATGTTATCTGATGGTTACATTTCTTAGCTTCTTGTTCTTTTTTGGTTGGAATTCTTAAACCAAAAAAGAACAAGGTGTGTCAACTGAGATTTAAAATCGATTGATTTTTTAGTTTGAGGACACGGAAATTCATTCATACTCCTAATTATGTAAGAAAAATGCACCATCACGTTAGGATAATATTATTTATATACATTTTGATATGTAGCCAATACTTCTGACCCTTTTTCTAAGAACCCGGGACTTAACTATTAGCGCCCAACTTTATCAGGAAGATGAAATTACTCGTACTAACATATTCAGATCGCCTAGGTTTTTATGATAATACTAATTGACCCGGTAAACGTTGTTTTGCCATTAGAGATATAAAAGAAATAACTTACGACCTACTCTCAGTCCTACCAAACACAAAATTTCATAACAATCGGTCAAACCGTTTCGGAGAGCCGTAACAAACACGAGATACGAGTATTTTATATATTAGAAGAAAGAAGATGTATGAAATACTCAGGACTCTACTTGTTATTTAAATAAATTAAAATCGTACATATTACTCCGTGTTCGCCCCAACACCGGTCTCCAGTTCCAAAAATAAAAATTAATCATGAAAGCAGCGGCTAAAACAACGGTTTTAAGTCATTTCTGTCTCGGAGAGTTTTTCGCTTGTACCCCAGCTGTGTACACTCAGTTGGCTTAGAAAATTAACCAAGTAAATATAAACATATTTTTTTTGAAACTACTGGATTGTAATTTCAACTGTAATTATTTATATACAGTCTTATTTCTAAGTCAAGCTCTTACATATTAACTTATATTTTTTATGTTTATAAAAAGAAAGAAAGAAAATAAATTTATTCAAAATTATATTAAAATTATATTCTTAAAATTATCCTTAAATTTTCGACGCCTAGACGACGATGAAGTCACGTGACCACGACCTGTGCCACTGGGTCGAAATATCGACAGTTAAAATCGTCCTTTTCATTGTGATTTTTATTCTAAACCACGAAATATGTCAAAAATTATTAAACCATGTGAAAAGTTGTACTGGTGGTAGAACTCTTCTTTCAGAGTTCGGCCGGGTAGGTACCACTGGGATAAATTACTCTACTCACAATATTCCCAAGCCCATCATAATATCAGAGTCTTTTAAAAATCTTTGCTTCATCTCAATACAATCCAAAACATCAGAATCGGCAATGGCTATATATTTCCTTACGTATAAAAAGACCTTAGATGACAGTCAGTCGGTTAGGATCGATAAGACCTAAGAGTTAAAAATATTTGTGAACCATTATCTTACCCTTTCCATATTGCGGATGATAAAGTTTAAATCTGTTCATGTCATAACAGTGCCATCTTAATATAAAGTCAGGAAACAGTAAATAACATGACAGTTAATTTTTATTTAAAAAAATTCGGTAGTACCTATCTCAGAGTTTTACATTCAAGTTCCACATAAATTGTAGAGATGGCGCTATACGGTATAACGTAGCGATAACGCCAGTTACATGATTTTTGTTCACCCTAAAAGTGAAAAACTTTAAACCATACAAAATCTCCTGCTAAGCCTATTTATTTACGGCTGTAAGGGTACTCCAGTCTTACTTGAGCCCTACGTCCTAGCCCTAGGTTCTTTGTGCATTCCGAGTTTCAAGTCACCTACCTACTTGAACTTAAAGGTTCTGATGTCTGTAATTTCTGAACTACAAAAGTGATGATGATAAGATTTGTATGGAATAATCTTTAAAGAACCTCCTTCCTAACAAAAAAAGAATGAATGGAATCCGACAACACGTTAATGAATTATAACTAAAAAACGTTTGGACTTTGATGTCGTCTTCCAGGGAAACCATGATGAATTTCGGGACAAAAAGTATCCTATGTCCTACCTCGGGGTATGAACTATAATCATGACAAGTTTCATTTAAATCCATCCAGCGGATTAGCCGTGATGCCCGGTCGTGAAACAGACAGACAGACAGACAGACAGACAGACAGACAGACAGACAAACGAAAATTAAACAAATTACAGTTTTGGCTTCAGTATCGACTAAATAGTGTCCTCCAACAAAAATTTTAAAAATATCTTCAATGTACAGAATTCGACCCTTTACAGTTTTATTATAAGTATATATATAGACTAGTAGGGCGCGTGAGTGCGCGGGCCACATGTGGCCCGCGTGCAGTCTTCCCGCTTATAAAGGTATCGCCGTCATCTCCATCGCCCATTGGAATCCGATTGGCATTGAGCTGAATAAATTACCAAGGAGCACTGTCATGGTTTTAAAGATAGTTACGGGCAGTTCGAAGAAAAAATACGCTGAACCTCATCCGATGAGGTTCAGCGTATTTTTTGTTCGAACAGCCCTTAACTATCTTTAAAACCATGACAGTGCTCCTCAATCATCATCCAAATCCTAGATCATTGTCTCTTCTCATAGTATGTACATTTTCCATGGAAAGATAAATTCCGCCACAGTGAATTATTTTCCATGCATCCCGTAGAACTTGAGATCCTGATCACCTGTTGCTAAGAAACCACTCTCTTCTCTTTTATACTTTCCGAGATAGAACAACACGAAATTTGTATGGCGGCCATTTTGGTTTTTTTTCAGCTCACTGCCAATTGCCTGAAGTTCCGAGTATTTTTTGTTTCAGCAGTCCCCACCTAACTATAATACCTTGTCCATGCTCCTTGACTGTCTTTAAAATCCTCAATCATCACCTCATTCCATATTTTTCTCTGGTAGTCATCCAAAAATCCGCGTCAAAGCACTTCATGTTTTACAACTCGTAGTCTCTTCAACATTCCCCATACATTTTCTATGGAAAAATAAATTCCGCCACTCAGATTTTTTTTTTCTATCCATCAAATAGACCTTTGAGTCCTGATCACTTCTTGTCAAGAAACCATTCTTCCATCTTTTATACTTTTCGAGATGGACACCGATGAAGTTTGTATGGCGGCCATCTTGAATCCGCCATTTTGAACTTTTTTTCAGCTAACTGCCAATTGGATGATGTTTCGAGTGACATTTGGTCGAGCACCCCCCACCTATCTTCAATACCCTCCCCGTGCTCTTCACCCGTCTTCGAAATCCTCAATCATCAGCTCTCTCCGTATTTTTCCTCCGAATGAATTTTTTTCTTATATACGACTTCATCCGTGAAAAAAAAATTTTTCATACAAAAATGTTCAGGAGAGGTGATCAATGAGTCAGTCAGTCAGTGAATCAGCACAAGTAGCTATATATATATTAATTATCCTTAAATTTTCGACGCCTAGACGACGATGAAGTCACTGCGATGCATTCGATAGAAACAGTTTGGTTTCATCTAATATCTCTTAGGAGAGAGCTTTTAATAAAGTTAAGTGCTGCATTCATTTTTACTTACTCTCCATGACGTGTTATGTACTTATGCCTACGTTTATAATCATAATATCTGGTTCTTGAACTATGACGAGATTTTCTGATGGCTATATCTATACATGTTATTATATTTTATAATTTGATAATATGCCATTGATTTCTTTATCCACCCTGAACTTATATATATGTATTTTTGCGATAAAAACTAAATATTGGACATGCGTTTTTTTCATTATTAAATCATTGACGGTATCATTTTAATTAGACGGCAAAACATGTTAGTGTTTTTTAGGGTTCCTACCCTTAACCTTGTCTAGTTTGTTGTCCCTCTGTTTGTCTATTTGTCGCGAGCTTTTATTTCAGCAACTTAAGTAATTTATACTAATTTTATTTGAAAAGGGTTAAGTTTCTTTAATATTCTAAAACAGATTTTTTATTTATTTTTTTGAAATGAATGAAATGAAATATATTTATCGAAATGAAATTTACGTATTATATTAATATGGATGATATTTTTGGATTTATTTGGCAAAATGGAAACTGGATAGGTATTCCAGATCTTTGCGTTTTAGGAACGAGAAAACACAATGTGCTATATCGTACCATATACAGTGAAAAGATATTATATTCTACAACATACCTATTGCCTACAATCAAGTTATGTCAAAGACATTTTTGGATTTGAGTTCAATTTAATCGACTGTATAAATGGAAGTTAAACGAAAGTTGATTGAATTTCTCAACAGATTCGTCAAAAGTGACGTAACTCGAGCAGAAACCTGAACTTGCTATTGCTATTTGCTATAGAAAATGTTATGGTAATAACCAACAGTTAAATTCGGTGTATGTATTATGTGTTATTATAAATTCGGCGTATATATTATTAAGTGTTATTATAAATTGGATACGGTCGGGCGTTATTCAAATTTCAACGAATATTAATGCTTTCAGGCTCGTTACGTACTTCAGAACATTTCTCCGTACTTAGAATTTAATGGCATTGTGTATTTATTTATTTTGTTGTTAAGTATTAATCGAATCTGTTTTTTCGGTATTTTCGGTAGAGACTAAATAAAAACGAACTGAACAACAAGAATTAGGGTGTAATACTATTTTGAGTAAAAAATTTAAAAGAGAAACAACCTTGACCGAATTTAATAAGCTCTGTTAGTAATGTACGAGTAATTATTTTATTTCCAGCACATTTTTGAATACAGAAACTTTTTATTCTAAAATTAAACAATATCGGGCAGGTCAATACTGAGTAGGTATCATGCGAAAAATGTGAAATAATTATTATGATTAATAGTAATTAATGAATAATTTACAGGATAAATAAAATTAACCCTGTGTCTTGTACTTTATTTGGACTTTATTTTTAACTTTAGAAAACAAAGTTAAGTTTGCAGTTTGGTAGAAAAAGTGATTCTTATGGTTTTACTTTTTCTAAAGTAGGATCCCTGGGTGCGCGAGTCCGACTCGCACTTGGCCGGTTTCATTTTGAGCAAGGTTTTGTTTATTACGTGATGTTTTGTTCGGGAACGCCGTGCAAAACGGGTTCAAATCGTATAATAAATAATATTATGTATGCAAAGTCTGTCTCGGTATACGCTGCCTTGTGAATTATGTGAATTCCCTTGTATTCTGTTTTGTACAGAATTTTGGTGCTATTGATTTGATCTGAAAATCATCATCACATTGTTTTGATTTTATCGGCATGTTTATTGATCAGCAGCTGTAGCCATAGCCCATATCTATTCCATTTCTTTCTAATAATGACAGTTGTCTGCGTTAAAGTCATGTGATATGCTCTTGTTTGAATTGTATTCGCGTACCAAAATAAAACTAAGAAATGAGATATATATAAGTCACTAGTTGTTGCACGCGGCTTTGCCCGCATGATTTTCGGTTAATATATAATAAACCGTTGTATAATGAGTCAATCTTAAAAGATAGACATGTGGTGTCGCGGACTTTTTTTTAGGAACTTTTAAATTTTTGCGTGATTTAAACCGTTTACTCAATGAAATATCTCTGAAAGGAAAAAAGATTCCCCGTTTTTGCATCATTCTTTATTGATGTGTCATAGCTTGATGTTATATAGCCTATAGCCTTCCTCGACAAATAGATAGATTTGGCTATAGTTTTTTGGCTTTAGTTACTTTTGATTTCATGCCTACTTGAGTTGTGAAAATTCATGTCAAACAATACATTAAAGTACTGTTATCATCCATGAATATAGGTAATGGATTGAATGTTCATCATTATCATCAGATCTGTTTATATCTGCGAGCGGAATCGCACTCTCACAAATTGCTGAGTGCTCCCTTGTTTTGTATGTCACAAATATCTCTATCTATCTAGCTCTATCTCACGCTACCTATATAGCCTCTAAAATTACACAAACTACATTAGCATGTTCATGAAAATTAGTTAATAATATCTGGGTGATTTTTTTTGGTAAATACGAAATTTTCTAAAAATAAATCCTAGCTAGATCGATTTATCGCCCCCGAAACCCTCTGACCTGTATACTAAATTTCATGAAAATCGGTAAAGCCGTTTCCGATATTCAGATTATATAGATATACTTATAGATTTTACAGATACTTTAAAAAATTTGATATACTCGGAGATAAAACAGGAACATACTATCATGACCGTGATGATATAATGGACAACGGTACGGAAAGTTCACTCCGCAAGATGATTTAATTAAAGAAATAGCTACCCTAGCGCTGACAAAAAAGTGCAATTCAGTTTGGAACAGCTCCTGGCTCTGCCTCCGCTATGCACCTAAAGTTGTGCTCTCTTTCTATCGCGTAATTTTATCTCTTTCGACGTCGACTAAGGCTGCCTCGTAATCGGGCGCACGAAGCGCGTGAAATAGACCGTACAGAACTAACGCGTGTAACCGAGCCGGTGCGCGGCAGCCGTATGGAATCGGTCCGTCGTGACGGCTACTTGTAGCTTTCTTGATCATGTGACAAGTGAGCGTAGCCTGTTATGACGTTACCATCCACTGAAAAACTCCCACTCTAATTACATAATTATTAAGTAGATTCAATAGAATCAAATTCGGAAAGAAATCTAAGCAAAATAACATGAAAACAAACTCCGCGTCCATGAAAAAGTAAAATAACTTAGTTCGCAGAATCATAGTATCATTACCAGAGTTCTGCAGTCGGCGTACGAATGTTGGGTAAATTGGACCTCTTTAAGGGGCTCTAGAAGCACGAATCAGCGATCGAATGGGCAATTCAACGGTTAGCATGATACAAGAATAGGGCAATGATTAGTGGCCCTTAACTTCCTTCCCTTTAATGCTGATAGCCTATTCATTGCCTTTCAAATGTATTATTATTTCTGTATATACGCAGTTATTTTCTATAACCTTATCCGTACCTTATTCTTTAGTATATGCGTTGATTAATGAATTGTTTTTATATGAATAAGTACCTCTAATTTATTTATTAACACACTAATAAAAAATATTTGTGATGCTTCTATATTAGGGATATTTATTTGTCTATGCTATTTCTGTACTGCTACTTGATATTCCTTATTGTACAATAACACGTTATGATTGATATGATTTATATTTATGTTGTCTGGAAGATCGAAGATATGGAATTGTAATGTATACGAACAAACTTTAAAAAATATTTTAAAGTGGCAATCGATCCTTTCTTATTAATCGTACAAGAAGCGCAACTGAAACAAATCATTTATCACTATTGTTACTAAAAGATTGAAATGATTGTTAGTTTTTGCTTTTTTGGAAGCAAAATTACATTATTCCCTTTGTTTAAATGAGAAAAAAAAGTATTATAACACGAGAGGGTAACTCGATGTTCTCTGAAATAGCATTACAGTCACTATCAGACGAAAAAAATTCGTTTGCACAAATGTATGGAAATAAAGTTAACCTTCCTCGAGGAATTATCACTGACAAATGCAGGGAGTAATATTTTTAAGCAAAGTAAATCTACTTACTCGTAAGAGTTACTCACAATACTTAATATGAATAATCTATAAAACAACGCTTTTAATAATAATCTTCTTAATACATATTATAAATTACGCGTCACGTTGTTTGTCCGCGATTGACTCCTAAACTACTTAACCGATTTCAATTAAATTTGCACACCGTGTTTGATCTAACTTAAAAGATAGGAAATCCTAAATCTCAATTTATCTATTTTTTATATTCCTAATTGCAAAACAACGATTTTCGGGTCAGCTAGTAAATTATATAGGAGCATATAAAGTATCTCAAAGCGGTCTTATCTAGAACAATCTCAAATTCCAATCAGACATTTTGATTGGACCATCAAAATGATAAACATATCTTTTTGATTTCATATCTATTTTAAATAACTCCCATTCATTCGACCGTACAATTAGATTCGACGCTAATATAATTTGATGATAGTGTTTGAGTATTGTCGAGCGTAATTTTAACGCTGTATCGCTCCGATTGTATGGGGCCGTAGATTTTTATGTGCTGCTTCGCGATCACTATCAGCTTTATAGTTAACGTTTGTATAAATACACCCTTATGTTATCTTTTATCGGTTGTTCCACTTTTGTCTGCGTTGGATACGCTTCTATGATCTTTTTGAATTTGTACTAAACAGTGGACGTTATTATATTTGAGAAAATGTTATTTTAATTATATTATGTATGACGTACCTAGTATGCGCGTTGAAAATTAATGTTTTTTTATCTAATCTTTTAATAGTATTTAGTTTATTTCACTTTTTGTAAAGACACTCTTCCGCGCAATTTTAATAAATGTATTATGTTTTCTTGAATTATTGATTAAAAAAGATATGCTTATTCCTGGTTGTGAGTTAGTCCAATCATTAACATCGTCAGGGAAATTTTTGCAATCACGTACTCGTATTTAAATTAGAATAAAGTAGATGAAGTCTTAGTTCCAACTCTACGATACGTAGACTCACATTGTGCGATTACGATTTCGCATTGTGAAGTCAACATCTCCTGAGGCTGTCCCGGTGTCGGGATGAAACGTGCGTCTAAGAAAGTGCTACTATTCAAATTTCTAGATCACAATATAATATTATGGTTGTTAAAGTCATGATAAATAGGGATTTTTCCTTCTTTTTTACGTGATTTATTTTATTTTAACACGTATTTATGTATTGTAAATTTTTTATACGGCAAAAAGCCCAGGATTTCGCACGCAGTTGTGCGATCATTGAAGGCACAATAAACTCGAATGGATGTACGGTCATTCAGTCGGCTGTTTTATAAGCAATTTATGTAATTTTATTTCGCACGATCGCTGACCTAACGATAACGTTTTATTAATGGCAATACGTTTTTCAGATTGATTTTATATGGGTTTTTTGTTTTAATTAATCGATGTTGATGCCGTTTCGGACTTTTGTTATTTACGCACAGTCTCGTGATACAACGAGGCAAAAGTCGTGATTAAACTGTTAAATGTTTCTATAGATGTCGCTTGGGATTTGCTAATGAGTATGCGTTACAGACTGACTCTTGAGTCTGCTTACCCACGATGTCTCCCATACATTCGTAATACCAAAATCATGTTGTGGTGTTATTCGGGTTCATCTAGTAATAATCTATGCTCCTGGCCATATCTGGTTCCGAAATGCTTTTGTTAAACGAAATTGCAAACGAATTTAGTTTTATGGAAAGGCACGCTAGAAATAATTTACAGGGTTCTGATAATCTCATATTCCAATCACATTCCTATGATTGCACATGTCGACCGATTGAACTTCTTAAACATACTCATAGGAAATTACCTACATACCATGTTTTGTAGAATCCGTTTTAGGCATTGTAACATGATACCATTCGTGTATTTTACAATTTATACAATAATTAGAGTCTATTTACGTAACTCTGTTTAGCCAAGATTTGACCAAATAATGTTGGATTCGTGTAGAGTTCATAGATGGACTAGAGTCCTTAGATGAACCTATTCCAGTCTATTCTTTGCTTCACGAACACAATTTGGTTCATCGTAACTTAATCAAGAGCCTCTCCAAAGAATCCCATCAGCTTTCAGTCTAAAACTAGCTATCCGTGACCCATTACTAGTTCCCATTGGGATATTGCTAGGAATAGTTTTATCCAGAACTAACTTTTTACGCACCGATTTTGCTGCAAACTACAAAGCAATTGTACGGTTCGTTTTCTCTACATCCATTTGGGTAATAAGTATAGTCCCATTGTTATCTAGGATCACGTTTATACTTAGTTGTTATCGTCGTCTCCACTACTATTACTCATAGTCTTAAATAATGAAACTATCGTGGAATCTTCTTTTTAACCGACTTCAAAAAAAGGAGGAGGTTCTCAATTCGTCGGAATCTTTTTTTTTTTTTTTTTTATCTATGTATGTTCACCGATTACTCGAAGACGCGTGGACTGATTTGAAAAATTCTTTTTTTGTTGAAGAGGGTTTTGTTTCCAGATGGTCCCATTTTAATCAGGTCAGGATCTGATGATGGGATCCTGGAGACTTCGAGGGAACTCTTCAAATTTTATATGGACACATGAAACTATTTGAGTATAATTAGAAAGAGTAATATTTTCCAAGTTGTCCTATGGTCATCAGGTCGGGATCTGATCATGGGATCTTGGTGAAATCGAGGGAACTCTTCAAATTTTGCTAGTATACTTGAAGCGAGTTGGGTATTTTTATAGTTACTGGTGCATATGCTAGCAGATACTGATTTGATGACTAAGGTCATCAAGTCAGGGTCTGATGATGGATCTTGGTGAAATCGAGGGAACTCTTCAAATTTTGCTAGTATACTTGAAGCGAGTTGGGTATTTTTTATAGTTACTGGTGCATTTGCTACCAGATACTGATTTGATGACTAAAGTCATCAAGTCAGGGTCTGATGATGGGATCTTGGTGAATTTGAGGTATCTCTTCAGATTTTATGAACACACCTCAAGCAATTTGGGTATTTTACAACGCCTTGTGCATTTTATTGTTTTCCACTAAAAAGTATAAAATAAAAATGGGAAATGCTTTCCAAAAAACCAACTTCAAATGCCACTACAAAGAGTGAAATAATTTTTATTTAAATTTTAGGTACCTACACCAATTCGAAGTCGGGCGATTGTCTATGACTTCGTCATTTCTTCGCACATCAAGTAAGTAAGAAGGACTAGTAGGGATTGTATGAAACGTTGCCCGACTTCGAATTGGTGTAGGTACCTAAAATTTAAATAAAAATTATTTCACTCTTTGTAGTGGCATTTGAAGTTGGTTTTTTGGAAAGCATTTCCCATTTTTACATCTACACCTAGGTGGTGGGTGAATCTTGCTATTTGAGCCAGGTTACGGAGGTTCCAAGTCACTGTTGTATGAACCTAAATTAACCAAACGGGCAAGAATGTACAGTCACGGAATGAAAAGATTCGTCAGTTTTCAAATTGATTCGTTCAACGTATCGCGAGCAAATATAACTTTTTGAAACTATGTCACATATGTTGTTATGTTGGCATAATTGACTCTTGCAGTATTGCAGTACTAGTGCAAGCAAAAAACCGACAATACGGTGAAGAACCTTTTCATTCCGTGACCGTACTATTGCGTTCGTACTAAAGTATAAATACTCTGACGCATATTAAATCACTGGGCGAGTGTTGCTTATTTTTATTTCGTTCCAAGTTCACCCTGCCGTATTAGCATTAAATAACCCCTTTTAATGAAACAATACGATCGGCCATTACGATTCATTCCGTCCCTACAACGTTCCTTTTTCTCCTCATAGCCACCGTTACGAGTGGTCATAAATGGAATGGCCACAGAAATGGGCGGTCGAAGTTGCCTTACCGACTTTCGATGGACCTAATCGTTCCGCCTTTTTCGTTTTCCGAAGAGGGATAGACAGTTCTACGTGAAAGCCAGTTGAAATATTAATATAAAGTAGGGGCGGCGGATTGTACGTGATCCAAATTTATTTAAAACGAAATTATTTGCCACCGGACCTTACACATGGCGTCGACCGCGTGACAAAATGGGTCAAAATGCGCTCCGAGTTCAACGGTAGTATTTTGATAAAAAATTTGTGCAATATCCAAGGAAGTGACCTATGTATACTTATTCAAACTTATATTTCGTCATTAAAATGCATGAAATTTAATAAACGCTTTTACAACAAACTCCCTAATGAAATATTAAACTTATCCCTCAATAAGATCAAAGTCGCTGTAAAACGAAAGCTCATTAATAAAACTTACTATAGTATTAAGGATTACTTATATGAATCAAATCATTGGGGATGAATGAACTGCTGTAATTATACTAGCACAATTAGTTTTAAGAGCCTTTGTGAAGTGGTGATAATAGAAACCAAAACCCGGCTGAGTTTGTTGTGGGCTTCTTCTCAGTGCAGGGCGCGTTGGAACCCTCGTAAACTTAGTTTTAAGTCGACTTGGAGTTATCGCCATACAAATGTGACAAATATCATAATGACCTGTTACAAGAGCCTATATATTAGGCCTATGTAAAATAAAGATATTTCTAATTTTGAAATGTAAATCCAAGTTTTTTTTTTTAATTCAAGCTCTTTATTATAATAGATAAGTAGATCAAAATTTGAATAAAGGAGTAATTAATAATATTATATTTATATGATCGCACTACCTTTTTTAACCCGCAACTTTAATACGTGACATTTAGTTCCCCTAAGGCCGTCTCCATTCGACGGTAATCTTAAACAGCAAGGATAGCTTCGCATACCTAATTTAAAAAAAATGCGATTTGAAAATAGAAATGTTTCTCTGCAGGAAGAAAATAAGCAATTACCCACGAGGGTGTGATTTGAGGCCAGTCAAAAGCTTAATTAATTAATTTATTTATTTATTATACGAAACGAATTTCCTCAAGGGTATAATAATAATAACACCTACGAGAAAAAATTCGTTCCAATAACAAAACAATATTCAAAATAGCGGTCATTCTTTGGAATTTTTATAGCAGATTCCCTTATTGTTTACCAGAGTGTCAAATATCGATACAAATATAATTTGGTCCAATCACAAAAATTCAAAATGGTGTCTAGTTTCAAAAATTAACCTGAAAACTAAGGTCTATTAACAAAAAACTGCTATCAATATGAGGGAAGAAATGGGTATGGATATCCATTAGGTACACCCGAACTGAAATGGCTTTATTTTACATAATATTTTCATCTCAAATTACCCGTTTAATTTTCTTACCCTTAACAATTTTTACACCAATGTTTACCCTCCCGTATTCATCATCCGCTATGTAAAAACCTTAATAGCTACTTTAAAACATTTTAATTAAAGTAAACCGTTGAGTAATGTTTGCAAGTCTTATGGAAGATAGTAAAAATCTCTTTGTTATACCAGCTTGAGAATATTCTCTGGCTTAATGAAAAGCTTCATCAAAAATTTATTTCACGCTTCATTTATACTTCTTTCTTGTAATAAATTCTAATGTCCTATTAAATCTTAATCAAATGATATTGGATCTAGGTTATATTAATAATCAATATTGATTTTTAATTAATACGACGAACGAAGATCATTAACAGCATTTATATAACTATCATTTACCTTGATGGTAAGTAAAGATGTAGTCGAAGATGTAATCTTGCTTGTTTCGAATGGAATAACTCCGATAGAATAGAAGAAACAGCACGTCTTTTCCGCAGTTAGGTTACCAGCCACGGCCCAAGACCACAAGCCTAGATCTTGGAGTAAATTTTAGAGTCCATCAAATACCAATTCCGTTGTTCTACTCCGGAACCAAACTGTTTTAAAACCATGCTGTGCGCTTACTATTGCGCCTGGGAGTTTAGTCAAAATGACATACTATAATTTACACGTCACAAGCCGCCGGCGAGAGCCTTCTCTCATTAAGGCTGGTTTTCATTGATCCCGTATTTGGATCAGTGCCAGCAATTCAGTGGACTGGATCTATACTTGACCAATAAAAACACTTTGCAATCCAGTGCAGAATCCACTATCCAGCGCTGGACTAGAATAAAGCGAAATCTTTTTTTTTGATGCCAGTGACCGCCTCCAGCTACCCGATACTTCCGTGCCAGTGCCGCTGAACATGTTTAAATGTGTCGATCCAGTCGATGTCGTGAGGTGACCATGTGCACGAAAAATGACTAAAGAGTGGTCTGCTGACGAAAATTTGAAGTTCGTTCAGTTGTATAGACACGAAGAACCTGACCTTAGTTAGTTCATGACTAAAGCAATTTTTTTTCCATTTTCTAATCCATGATATTTTTGTCTTTACCTAGTAATTCTTCCTTAAACATATTAACATATTTAACTCTTCGGATAAAAATATACAAAGTTTTTTTTGGCAATGCCTTTGCTTATCCTTTAAGTTGTCTTTGCTTATCCTTCGATTAATTATTTATAGGTACTTACTTTCGCGTGGGATACTCATAACGTGTAGTCACCCCAACAATTTGAAAATAACTAGTTAATTGACTAATCTAAACGCGCGGACCCAGTACCTTGGCCGATCCAGGCCACTGAATTGCTGGGCTGGATTTAAAATACTAGACCAATGAAAACCAGCCTTTATAGAATAGTTTCGAAGATAGATTGCTAAAACAACTAGTAACATACAAAAGCGCATAAAAATGTCCGCCGATCCCTTTCACCGATAATACCATTATTGAGAGAAATCGTCGCCCCATCCACATTGGTCGGCTTAAAAAATGGCGGCCCTAAATCACTCTTCGACATCGAGAAAGCATTCAATATTTAGTTTCATAAATTATTCAATCAGATCGTTTCGGTTACGATTAGTTTTAGAGAGGCACTCAGTAGTTGTCTGTACATCCATCGAGTGATATACAAAGTACAAATTGTACTGATTGTTTAAAGATATATTGGAATTTTATAATGTTTTTATTAGATTTCCCACGTCACTTACGACGTTAACTTCTTAGAAACTTGTAAAGGCAAAAACAAATTTTATTTATTTTGGCTGAATATGATACCTACGTGCAGTAACGAATATTATGTATTTTTTATTGGAAAAGAAACGTTTTTGTGGAACGCTTCATTTCAGCCATGTGCACATTGGCATGTAAACACTCGTATCTATTTGTGTACAAATAGATTAGAGACGTTACATTATAAAAACGTGAAATTGCGATGCAATAGATATTGTCTGTTTTGTCTCTTTCCTCCGAATGTCATATAGCTGTTGACAAACAAAGACAAAACAGATAATAACTATTCCACTGCTATTTTACGTGTGAATAAGGAGGTTAGTGCTTTTAATCTGAGTGGGCAAAATTACATCTTTTTGCGTACTAAGACTAATAATCAGCCAAATAACAAGTATAATTTAAGATATGCCTTTTATACAAAGCTTACTTTTAGATTTGCTTTCGGGGGAAACCATGAGCATATAAATCAAACACCAAAGATCATAGGTCAGCAAAACTCTATACAGCCCAGTTGCCACTTAATCAATGGGAAAAAAGTGACGAATATACTCTAGGGAGCGTGAGTCTCTACAAAATCCATTACCTACTTATACTTCCCTCTTCGAGACTATACTTCCTTATGTGTTGTTAGCTATAATATCATCTATCTGTTAACTTTGAAAGATCATCCATTATAAGGATAAAAGGTTTTATGAGAAATACAAATTGGGTTCTTCAGCCGCTTAGTGTTATGAATTCTGTATGATTTTATAAAATTTACTTTTCTCTCTTGGGTTTCATCGATCACTCGTTTCGATTACTTGGAAATTTGTTCAAGAAAAAAAAAATACTTAAGGGGCTTTGTGATTTTTAGTGACCTTTATAATTAAAATATAATAAGTAGGTAATCTAAACACTAGATATGTAGTATAGGTACTCATAAGATACGTGAAAAATGAAGATTTTCATTTCATCTTTATAAGTACTTAGGTATAAAATCATTCAAAATTTTCACTATACGAGTAAGATCGCTAGCTTTATAAATATACTAGCGAAGGCTTTAATTGCGAATTGTAGCAGAATCCTGACACACAGTGAAAATTTCACTAAACTTTAGAGCGCTCTTGTGAGAAATTATGAGATACGAGTACGAGTACGATTTTAGACAGTCAAATTTTTTTAAAGTATGTACAATGCTGAGAAATACATTTATAGAATATTTCAGGACATATTTTATTCTTATCTTTTATATCACATGTTTCTGTTATACAAATATTTAGTGCGAATTTATCTATTTTATGATTTGGTATTATAAAGTTATGTATGCTATTATATTATTTATTCTAGGAAAGTGATCTTTTTCCGCTAGGTTTTTCTAAATCTTGCGGGTGGATTTTGGCAACAGGGTTTTTCATATAATTCTATATCCTGTTGTTGATAAGTAATTTGTTAATACTTGTACTTCCACATGTTTTGTGAAAGATAAACCAATAGCTACGGTAATACAGAATAAATCCATTCAAAAATTTCCATATCGTACAATATACACTACAAATACTTGAATCTGACGGAATGTCAGTAGCAAAAATTTGGGAACTTGCATTCGAGCGCAGGCAACCCGTTGCCTTATTCAATTTTCCTATAAACTTTGGCTTCCGGCCAAAATGTAACGACATTCCCGCGAACTTTATTTAGTCGCGATATTATGTTTATTTTTTTGAGGAACTTAATCGATTTATTTTGTTTTGTTTGGTTAGTTATTATAGAAATTAACTAGAACTTCGTGTAACCAACGAATGTATATGTTTAAATAATCTCTCTAGTAACTTTTTTATGAATCTGTGTCTATAGAGCTACGTTAAAAATTATATTATAATGTGTATTGAATATCCTATTCCTAGTCTCTATTTTTCTCAGGTTTGATGATGATAGTTAATTAAGGCAAACTAATGTCCTAAGCTCAGTTGGTTCTCGATATGGGACCATACATTAAATATACTCTCAAGTTACGCCACTTCGATTAAAACAACAATGTAATGAAATATTTTCTGTTAAGAGAGTACTAATTAATTGATCACTAGTATTAGACAAGTGAAAGAATGTCAAAATCTTTACTTTTTCACATACGTGTAACAGTGCGGGAAAACGTCTATAGGTAACCTGCTTAACAAATATTTAGCAACTCAACTGTGCCAGGTAGTAAAGCCAAACGGGGAGATCCAGCAGAGGAACTCTCAAGTGCTAATTTCACACAATTGTTTGACCTCTGATAGAACTCGGTGGAAGAAATTAAAGAAGGAACGACTGGAGAGAAAAAAGTCAGTGGGTTTATGGTACCTACAAGAAAAAAGTATAACATTAAAATACCGCTTCTTTGATAATGCTTCATAATAAATACATTAGAGTAATACCATTGGAGCAGCACCATTAACACTGTTCCTGCAACGCAAATTATTACCGGTAAAGTATTATGAAGAAAAATGAGAAATTCTGGCTAAGAAGAAAATAATGTACTCTTTACGTTGTTACCGAACGTTAGTAAAAGTTGCAAACAGCTGAGTTGTTATTGTAAAGACATGTTTACACAGTAACTGAAATACGTGTTCTTGTATAATATACAAGTTTACCTACAGTGTAAACTGTAAATGACTAAAATATTAAAATACAACAAAGATTTACAAAGTTACGTGTATTTTACTTTTGGAGTGGAATGTTCTTTTCTGCAAAAACCAATATGAGGTGAGTGGGAATTTTCGAGCAAAGTTCCTAATAAAACATGTACATAGATGCATAAATTTTAAGGCCGCAAAATTCATTGCCATAAACCTACAGTGTAGTTAGTCTAATATTTGCGTAAAACTAAATAAAATTGGAATTTCGCGGGCTGGTAGGGCCGAAACACCTTAACGCCCATAACTACCAAGTACAGCAACCTTTGGCAGCACATGATTACACCGCTCCGAAGTAAATATCACGCAACTCCTATTTCCAGAATTAACTTTAACTTTGTAAATGATATAAATCTTTGTATAAATGCCTCGTCTATCATCCGACTTCACAAAGCTTCCAGTACTTTATAAAGCCTTTAATGGTATTTTACGGTACATAACTTCTAAGCTAACGGTTCCCATCTGATTTTTATGTCCGCATTTTACAAGCGGCTGGGGCTCTGCGTACAATATATTCATTCTTCTAGTGTCTGCGTTGTATATTCTTATGCCTACGAGTATTTCCTTACAACTCATCTACCTATCTTTTCTTGCCACGCTCATTTCTCAAACTGATAACAAAGAATATATTATATCACAAACTATACTTTAGCTCTAAACACTAATACTGTTTTTGTAACGCTAACAACGAACAAATGGCTAAGGATTACTTTCGACCTCATAATTTTTTTTCATATCTTTATATCATGACGCCACTAAAATATCAAATGAAGTTCTTATTGATCACTTTACCTACAGTACTTTAGCTCTAGATAGTCCTCACGGTTGAGATGTTCTTTAAAAAAAGACAATAATTCTTTGCTCTATGGATTTACAAACATAGAAAGATTCAAAACTTTAAAAGGAAATACAGACTGACAGACTGAGCGCTTTCGTTACATACGGCCTTTAGGTACAGTTCTCTGAAATAACAAGAATACGTTGTAATCATATATTATGCACATAACATGTATAACACTTACATCAATTACATGTGCTATTCACATATAATAACGAAAATGGACGCGGTTTATTGATTATTATTATTATCAATAAAATAAGTTGTATATCAGTTTATATAGCTTGGCGTTTGATTTACAATTACCTTAATGAGTGGTAACTGTGTGGTTAATATTGTTGCCTCGAAATTTGACCGACGTGAGTACTCGCCACGCAAACAATATATAACTACTCGTATTCGCATAGATATACCCATTGATAAAACATATAAAGGATCAGCACTTAGTGACGTCACGCATGTATTTTTAGGCTCCACCCTGAAGTCGGATTTTAAATTTGTCAAAACTCTAAAATGGCGCTAATTGCGACATGTGCTGTCAGCGGTACCGAAATGTATGAAGCGCGACGCCATATTTGAGAAATTTTTGACTTCAACATACGTCACATCTTTCCCGTCCTCTTAGCGTACCGTATTTCGTCATTAGGTATACCTAACTTCTGTTCAGTATTGATCACAATAAATTGCATGCAACAAAAGACTGCAGTTTTTTGTATTCAGATTAAAACTTGCGTGTGTCGGTATCAAGCCCCATTTACATCTATAATGTTAACCCAATTCTTTTAGCCATTGTAAAAACCTTTTTACTTATAGGAATCACGGCGGCTGACATGGAACTACGAACTGTTTTACTACATTTCAGAAAAAAAGTTAATATATCGTTGAAGATAAGATAAGACATTCAAAAACATCGGCAATACCTAAATATAGATCTTTACGGTTAGTACAAGTTTTTGTACACAGCCGAATGACAGCCGAAATGTCAGCGACTGTTCATAGATGGCGCTGAATGTAAATGTATGGAGGAATTCGATTCGTTTGTGCGCTGCGAGTCGACTCGAAATTCGTAAAAAAAACCTTTACTAACCCCTCTTATCTAAAGGATACCTAACAATTTCAAAGAAATAGCAAACACTTTATATTATTGGCTCAGTATTACCACACATTAAACGCTTCCATTTTCGCCGAAGGCTTGCGATAGATCGGACTGCCATCTCAAAGACAACACTAGCCCTTACTCAAAGGTAAAGGGAAAATAAAGTAACGAATCTAATAAACGGAACCAGTGTCCATTCCGTTTGAACCGACGTATCCACAATACAAAGATCTTCTGGCCAACATCCATTTACTCTTCGTTAGCGTCTATCAAAATGACTTTTAGGGACCGCGACAGGTCAAGTTAAGTTGGTGCCGATACATGTCCAATTCTGCGAAATGGAAGGACACACCCTGGGGACGGCCTTTCACAATGGACCTTTCAGAATGAGGGCCATTAATTCACATCTTTGTTTTATAAAACCCGATGTGACAAGAATCAACGTTACGCGAACCCCTTTAACGATAATTCAGCGAAAACGCTTTACACGAAAAAAGGTTACGCCACTAAACCCTTTTAAGCTTAATCGAATTTAAAATAAATAACTTAAAACTCTGTATGCACCAAAGATAAAAATAGTCAAGATAGGTCCATCCGAACATTTTACGTAAAAGTTCTTCATACAAGAGAATGTAGCGCCATCTGTCGAAACTCCTGCGAAATACATGTTTTTTTTTATATTTTTTTATCTATGACACATATGTGGTCACCTTGCCTGCAATATTATTATTAATTCAAAAAAAAAAGAAATAGATCTTCACCTATCTACCTATACTGTCTTCTGTCGGGGGGGTGCAAAATAGTCATTCTTGCTCTCTTAAACTGGCGACATTTTTCGCGCTGTTCGCCCTGTCTTTAGTACACAAGTCTGTGGTATGCACAGAGTTTTATATCCATTATTGTTCTATAAAAAAAAAATAAGTAGGTATCATATATATCAAATGGAAATGGTTCGAAACGCAATTTTCTTTTCAATTTATACTATATTATTGTTTCAAATGTAAAAAATTACATGCCGTAAATTATTGTACGCGTATGTTAATAAAAACCTAAGTTTTCCGAACACTTATAAAGTTTTATCGCGCTAAAGTAATCATGAGAATAATCCTAATTTAATGCAATTCTGGAGTGATGAGAATAGGGAACTAGGCTTTTTATGCTATACTATATGATATGTATTATCTACAGACGTTCGCCCGTTTTCATGCCATTGGAATTGATCAAGTATGTTAAAGAGCTTTTTACTAGAAACTGATACAAATTTCATTTTCATTTGCCAGATTTGACCCTAACGTAGATACAACGTAATACAACTCAAAATCACAGAATACTCAAAAACTGGATTTTGTTATACACAAATATAATACACATGTGTTTCTATTGTTATTGTATATATGTTCCCTACCGAAAATCTGTGAAAACTCGGAATTGTATAGGTACAATTCCCAGAAAATCTATGGAGTTCCTGGTTTTATTTAGGAATAGTGTAAAATTATTATTCTAACATACACACATAAAATCCACCATGCCTATTTACTGGTGGCTCGTATCTTGTTTTAAAGGATATTATATAGAATAAGGATAGGCCTCAATTTTAGATAATTTTCTCGTCTTATAATAAAAGTAGGTACTGCAATGATCAAGAATTATCTGTACACGAAAGTAATCCGATCTGAAGATTATCCCCCTTTTCGATATGCGATCCAATACGAGACGTTTATTGAAATAAATCACGTCCACGGCGAACAATACCGTCCTCGTTTACTTGTTTTCGTTTTTTTAGGGATCCGCACAGTAACGATAACAATGACTCCCCAGTGCAGTTAAAGAGAAGCAGTTTTATATAAAACGAAGCTGTAGCATTCAAACGAATAAAACGTTGAACTTTAGATTTCTAAGGATTATACGTTCTTGTTTATTTTTTAATATTTTTTTCTTTAACTACAACTAATTATAACAGCTTGCAAAGTTTGTATGATTTTACTCCATAACTGCACAGTGATGAATTTAATTTAACTTAAATACTTACAAGATTGATAAAGGCGACAAATCCCTTCTCCTTACATCTAGTTACAGTATCATTCTACATAGAGAATCATTCTTAGAATTCTTTGTAACTTTCAGTAGGTATAACATTATTCATTGGAATTCCTAACAGTTTGAGTAAAATTCACAATTAAAATGAGCAATAAATAATTGTAAAGACAGAAGATAGGAGAGATAATTGTAAAGACAGAAGATTGAAAGATAAGATAGGACAGAATTTGAAGAGTAGGTAGGACTCAAGTTATTGTCGAGCTAACTTCATGTGTGTAAGATAGAGTCTATCTCTCACAAATATTTAGAACCCACATCAGTTTAGACCGATTCACTTTTGGGCGGATTATTTTTTTATTAAGACCGAGGACGGATCAGAACAATGTTCGGGGATTTACGACTGTTTGCGGAGGAGGGAATCTGTTCCAACAGGTCCGAAGTGGAGGTCCCATACGGAGGAACATAAAAACTGAACTAAAATTGGGTACCTCGATAAAATTTTTTCGTTATACTCTTTTAGGACCGTAGTTGACCTCTCTGATGGCTATAGAAATGTTTACGGCTTATTCAATTGGATTTCTTAAATACGTTTCCGTAAACAGGGAGTTTATGGGTACTTTCGATCCTGTTCGTGATTTAATTAAATGCCTGCTTCAGAACTTTTTATGTGATAAGCAGGCATTAGTACAGGATTCAAATGCTAATAATAATTCGATGGGGTTTCGAATGAATTGATGTAACTCATTTACTAGTCATTTCAATACAAAAATAACGTTTACTGTCCGAGTAATGAATAAAGACGGTCGGTGTCTTTAAATTTGTTTTAAATTTGCATATTTTTTATGTTTTTACGGATACAAAATGTCACGATAAATTTATTGAGAAAAAAGTTATTTCACTCACTGCCGATAAAAATATAACCATCGCGTCCTAACGCGGAAATTCCCTTTTATCGATGTAGAGTGTAAATGACCGAACGTTAGCTCAGATTAATTTTGTGAGGTCATTTTTGGGGTCGTTACGCATACCATCAAGCCATTATTTTGAGTTTCGGCTGAGTGAATAAACGAGTGGAAGGGTCCACTTGTTGAACTGGTGGTTACTGATGGCTAAGTTTACTTATTCAGGCACCGTTGCTTCAACAACCTTTAACAAACACTAGTCATTAAATATGCTGCTTTCTATGATACTTTGGGTCTGCAGCGTACTGTTAAAGGATGATGGTAAAAAATAAATTGACTTTGTCCACAGGTGATCTGAGGACTTTGTCTTTTTACTATACATTAGTGTAAAATCATAGTATCTCAGACCTACCAAACACACACAGAAAAATTATTTCATAATGATCGGTCGAGCGGTTTCGAAGGAGTTTGTTAAAACAAAAATTGCAAAAAATATTACTTCACATACTTATACGTTTACCGCTTGAACCGTCGTACTCAGATTCCAGTTATCAGTTTTCTAATGAGAGGCGCCGAGGGAAACAAGTTCGTATTACCTACATCCTCTGCCGCGCGCTCGATAGAGTAATGGAGCAATGGTTTACGCTCGATATACGCCAAATAGGGCTTTATCATCTCGCCAATATTCCACATCCGAGAACGTAATATGCTACTTGACACACTGCCAAGAATAAATCAGATTTACCCCAGGAGTCCCGCGTTTTCTGGTCTCAAGGCTTACAACGAATGTAAGCCGTTTGATGGTCGCATTAAAATTCAAATTGAGTTCCTCCGACTACACAACTACTCTTAATGTTTGTTGCATGTTTAATAAATAGGCTTGGGCTACGACTAGAACGCCATTACGAAATCAGTTTTAAATGAGTAACATGGAAGGGAATTTTCTAAATTGTAACATCTTTTTCAAGGGAATTTTCTATATCGGTTACATCAAGTCAAATCGGTTCCAACATTATAAATTACATAAAATTAAAGAAAACCTTTTGATTTAACTTCCTCTACCTATTCCCTTATTTGAAACATTTTTTGTCGATTAAAAAATATTGCAATTGGTCTTGTTATTTAGAAAATACCCTAACATCTTAAGCCCCAAGTATTCTGCAGTTACATAAATATTACGAATATATGATTTGACAACTTCATTATTTAAAGCCGGTTAAAATACCCATTCGCTAATGGAACTGTATTGGCGCACGAGCACTCAAGAATTTATCAATCAAAAACTTTTCTATTAGAAAACTGTTAAACCACATTTGAAAAGCGACCATACACTCGTAAAACATTTATGCGTGCCGTAAAACGAGAGACCCAAGTACGTAATGCTCGAAATTTCACACGGGAGCAAAGAAAGCTTCATTGTGCCGAGTTATGCCTGATTGTTGGGCAACTATTGTGGGCGTAGTTCGCCAGTCTGCAGCTAGTGTGAGCGGCAGATAGCATTTGCATATTGTTCCCAGTTGTTTTTGAGAATTTACATTCCGCTTAAACAAATATTGTTGAACAGTTCCCCTTTTATATTACTGTAATGCCACACCGGATTAATTGCGATGCGGAGGCCGTAAATTCCCACTTTTGTCAACTTCAACAGATTCGGGGAAGAGATTTCGTTTGTTGTTTTTCCATGTCAAATAACATTTTTTCCTTACTGATATAAAAGTAGGTTTTTAAGTTGAATAAGTCAATTAGTCCACAACTATCGAACAGGCTGAAGGAATACAATTAAAAAAATGTTTTCCATTATTTCCTTTCGATATATTTTTTGCATTTATTTAAAAAGGTCGTTCAACTATAATAACGTGGGTTGTTGACATTTCCACTCGTTTCTATTGATGACCCGCGCCTTCGATTTTGAGTCAAACTCGTATAGAAATGACATACTTTCCACACTGATATCGAAATGCACTATTATAGGTAGTTCAAAGCGGCACGTAGCGCAATTCTTGCCGCTAATCCCGACCCATCCCTTATCCGCGGTACGTCCAGGATTTATTTTCGTATTTTTTATTTTTCAACATCAACACGAGATGGAAACTTCGCCGAAACTTTTCAGACTAATCCTTCGGTTGCCGCTCGAAATTCGCGATTTACTTGGTATCAACATTCAGGCTTATGCGGCTCTGTATTAAAAGTACCTAGATTACAAGCGCCGGCAGTTTTATTGAGATTTACTGAGGCGTTTGTTATCATTACTCTTCACCCATTTTGATTCCGTACTGAAATTATGAAATTCAAAAATATTATAAATTCACGATATCTTTTCAGATTTTACGGCCTTTTACTAAGATGTGTAAAATCCGATATGAACCTGAGGATAAGCCCATCGAAATATTTCATACAAGAAAAAAAGTAGCGCCTTATTAGATAAAAATTAGGATGGTACTTTTTTATTGAACAGCAACGAAAAAAAAAAACAAATTGATTGAGGTCGACCAGTCAACTCTCCAAACGGTATCCCAATGTGGCATCATTTCTACCTCACTGGCTGCGCAATTTGTAAATAAATATGTCCAACTAATAAAACTCTCTGCCGCTCGAGTTTATAAAGAGATACAGTCCCGAGGTGAAATTACTTTAGGACTTTTATTGAGAAACTGAACGAATCCCGATCCCCGGCCGTAACAAAGTTTCAACTGACCGGCCGGCTTCTCGCTCCTTAACTTTTGCGCCAGTTTCTACTTTCTGTTATTGATATCCGGAGGCAGGGGAATGTCGCTATAAAACTGCAGATGCCGCGGGAACAAGGCCTCGGCTCCCAATACACGGTCAAATGCCAATAAATATCGCGAGAAATTGTCTCCACTTACGCACCCTTATATATCATTTATATTCTTCGGGGTGTTATTTCATGAGCGGCGAGTGTGGCGAAAACTTTATCTACTGGAATTGGTCTACAAATTGGAACCATTGTGCGAAATTTTAGCAAGGGAACCGCATTATGTAACAATTGCTCAAAAATATCTTGCTTGTATCATTTTTACACAATTATTCAGAGATTTTATTACAACAAAATCAATTAGAATAGTAAAAGAAAAACAGCAGTGCACCTAAAGATTTCTAGATTGCTTAGTACATATTACTAAGTACAAACAGTACAGTGCACTAAGGGTATTTTAAATTTTTTTGAAAATTTTACGTAGCCTATGTTTACCGGAGATAGTGTAGCTCCCCAATTGTAAATTTTTCAAATCGGACAAGAAGTTTCGGAGCCAATTCAATGCAAACAAACAGTCAAATCTTTCCTCTTTATAATATTTTATTAGTGTAGTGAACGTCGCGAAACCGCCCGTAATGTACCTTATTTTCGGCTAACCCCCTGCGCAATACCCTCTGAAAAGGACAATGAAGTAAATGACAAAATATAAAATGAAAACATCAAAGTATCAAAATCACGTCAATATACTCATTTCAGTCATTTCGAGCCAGCTGTGTGTGAGTGTAGGTCATGCGTATGTAGTAGTGCGATTTGATACCTATCTATTTTGGGACAGCGTCCTCAACGTACTGAAAGTTTCCGTCAGCGCTTGCCACTTCAAAGTGCGTACCCAATACGCACTTTGACGTGGCAAGCACTGACGGAGCAGTGTATGCCCCTTTGCACACGGCTCGTAAACGTAAGCGTATCGTTATGAAGCTACGCATAACAATATGACAAATACGCCTCCTACGATTCGCTGCAACACCGCTTCGTCTGCGGACATGTTTGAAATGTTCGTGCTCGTACTGTTCTCGTCGTACGCGAGGTTTACGCTAGGCTTACGCTTACGCCATTGCGAAGAGCCTAAGGTTACACGTAATGTACCGAACAGTCACGCAAAGTACCTACACTCCAAAAGCGTATGAGGTATTATCAGCTCTTGTTACCTCATAGGTTTTAGTAGTCCCTGTGTTATCTCAAAGTCCCCAGTACAGTAGGTATGTGAAGCAAAATGAAAGCCATGCACAGTCACATATCGTGATAAGCGTGGCGTGACATTTTTCACACACAGCCGATGTTTATGTAAGCTTTTACTGAGCATTAACCTCTCGCGTTGTGTAACTATTTATACAACTGACTGGGGAAATATGCTTTTGGGATGCGCCGAATTTTCTATATACGGTTTGAAAGCTGCTCTCAGTGATGTTAAAGTTCTTTAATTTTCTTCTTCTTTCTAGCTTTTATCCCGGCTTTCTAATGTTAGTTGTGCGCTTTATATACAGCCGCTTAGACTTTACACAGTCTAAAGTATCATACAGTAGCAGTGCAAAAGACCGGCGCTAGACTAGCCTGAAAAATACGTAAAGTTTGACTAAGTACATTACGCCTTCATTAAATTCGACACTTTTCCAAAAAAATACAATACTGTGCCTAGTTAAAATATACTCTGCTTGATATACTTTGTTTGATGGCTTTGCGTGATATAAAGTATGTTAAATGTGTCAGCAATTAAATATGAAAATATGTATAGCACGCGTTTCCAAGTGTTATATACAGTTAAACGCCATGTAGGTAAATACACTTTTTATTGGATATACTTTAAGTGGAGTTTTCAGAGAAATATCTCCCTACATGGGAATTAGCCAGCTTTTGAAGTAGGGATATGTTGCTAACTAACTTACTTCTTCTTCGCGCTTGGTCTTTCGTGCACAACGGATTTTGTGTGAAGACCCTGATGGGTCATTCGAGCCTTTTTAGTTTGCCATTCTATTAATTGCGAACTTCTTGTTAGAGTAAGTACCTATACTAACTATAGTGCTGTAATACACTGCTCTCAGAATAATTCAATTTTATCCTTTAATCGATCTACAATAACACCAGTCATCTTCTATACGCTTAGGTACGCGTAAGTAAGTACGCGAAAAATGCAAATTCCTTCGTGTTATTAATAACTTTACTTTTTTTTTGAGTCGCGCTCGTCCTTCCGCTTCCTTGGGCTGCCGCGCGCACGTGCCGATGTGATTTATGATCTGCAGAATAAATAAATTCGAGTCTTCATCATTGATATACGGAAAACACGCAATTCAGGGATAGCTAATTAATCTAATCAAATTGAATTAAAGGTTGCCTATAAGCAAAGATTAAAATCGCTAGATGAGCCCTAAACCTCCTAAAACGTCCACGTTTTTGTGTTGTGTGCGACACGTTGTCATCTTACGCACACAGCGACATAAGATATGGTGATATAGCCAGGTCTCATTTACTTAAACGAAATTTGCACTTGCGTTCTCTGTCACACAATCGCACACTCAGCATGTTTGTGGACGTTTTCGATGTGCGCATGTAGGCTTAGGTTTAAATCCAGTTTTAAATCTTTGCGTGTAAGAGATTGCTCTATCAATAAGGCCGCCTTTGCGCTCAGTGTGTTCGGCTATATTGTGTTTCTCTATCTGTATTTTTCTAATGTGTGTGCAATAAAGCTTTATATAAATAAATAAATAATCAAACCTCATTCTTGCTCTTTACTTCTAAGTACTTAGCTCGAATATAATTTAAAAAGTGTACATATATTTATTTAATCTAACTTACGAGTACGTAAAATAGTAAGTAAATAAAGGGACACTAGATGTTCCAGCAACTTTATTCGCCTCCCGTGATAAAAAGTAGCTTATTTGTAAAAAAAAGTATAGAAACAATCGTGTATTCCATAAAGAAAAAGAATAGTTGATAGTTCTGTAGTCGACTAAAACTCATACGAGATGTTTAGTATAGGTACGAATTAGGTTATTTTACGAATGCTTATCTCGTTTGTATAGTAATAGATGCAAAGGCTGTACATTATTGGATTTAAAGCCTATAATTCTAATTAACGCATTACCGTGAGTTTGATGCCGGACGCGTAATCGTTAAAATGTTTCCAGGGCCGCCATTGTTAATTGATATCAGATGAAATGCCTAACAATTCCGAATATTATATCGCTCGGACGATCGTTAAACCAAATTCGAATAATTAATAATCGCCGCGGATACTACGTTCCGCCACAGTTTTGCGCGTTAAAATAGGAATTGGTGCGGACAGTTTGGATTTTTACGATGCTACCTACAATCATCTTCATCACACGGTCTACTTATCACGTTATCGAGAAAATACAGGCGGGCGTCTCGACGTACTAATTTCAGATGGCCGCCACGCACCGAATACTTTGCTCGCGTTAGTTCGAGTACGGTACGTATATTTCACGCGCTTCGTGCGCCCGATGACGAGGTAGCTCTATTACGTTGAATGCGATAAAGTTACGCGAAAGAAAGAGAAGTTCATTTTGGATGCGTGGCCAGGTGCTATTGCGAACTGAATTGCACTTTTTCGTGTGAGCCTTCTGTACCTTTAGTACTATTTATGTATTCCGTGACACAGTGGTCTTTGGTATTTCCTCAGAACGTACCGATATGCTTAGAGATTTGACCAGAGGACTTGGGAGACCTCGTGCCTGATTGCAGCTTGCTTTCACCACAACCTGATAGCTTGTGGTCAAAGCAAGCTGCTTTTCGCTTTTTGGAAAAGTGGAAACGAAATAATCCTCTATGAATTTTTTTTGTTCCTGAAAATGCTGCTTGTATTGAGCTATTTAATTTACAATATTGAATTTAGAATTGCTTAGTATTTTTCAAAACTCAATAAAATATTATTAGATGGTAATAAAGGTATAGTAGTAATATATCTAATTCAAAGATTTTATTGACCCATTAAATTTTACTACCCATCGTCAGTAAAATACACCGCATGCATCTAACCATAAATAAATAATTCATAACTTCGCTACCAGCAAACTCGATATCTAACTTTACCGAACCGCATCTAAATAATGTTTATTTATACTAACCGCGTCTTTCCGCGTTTTCTTGGAAATTGCTTTCGACTAATAAGTTTTCTGGTTAATGAAAATACGTGATAAAAGGTATATGTAATTAGTAATTCGAGAAAAATATGTGCTTACATGCAATCAATAAATAAGTATCTATAGCTATATTGATTTCAAGAGCTGTATAATAATAATGTGTAATGGAAATTAAGTATATAGCAATACTCCTAGTTGCTTGGAAACCCTGTAAATACGCTTTTAATTAAAGGTACACTAAAAGTATTAGATATACCATTCGGTGTTTTCCTCGCACATTAAATTACTATTGTCCTTCTTCGATATTTCGTCAGATCGATAGAATATGAACGTCCATTGCCAAATTATATCACATCCAATTGCTTTTAATACTTTTTACTCTCTCAGGTGTACTTGCAAGTTTCACTGTAATGATTAATCTGTGCTGAATTCTCGGGTCAACCAAAAAATACACTATTAGGCCTATAAAAAGAATAAACAATACCTAAATATTTTTTATTAGAATAAAAAAAACATGTGTAAGATTTTTTAATAAGAATGCGTCTTTAAGTTAAGCCTATGCGCATGTTGCATTTTGTTTTTTTTTATTCGGTTGTGGACATAGATATTAAATAACCAACGTAGCATATCTTTTTGATTGACGAAAAACCTTGTCTAATATTCCAAAAGGATGGCCAGTTTTTAGTACTAAGGAAGCACGAAAAGAATCAGGTAAATTTTATCGTAACACTATTTTACAAAATGAAAGTATTTATAGATACTTAGTTCAATTCACAAAGATGCGCCCCACTTCATCACAATAGCTTATGTTTCATGCGATTCGTGAAAAACTCGGAAGGAGTGGACGGCTGGGCGCGTTTTCTTGGATTAAACTACCTATAGGTACTTCTTGTTAAACCGTTACCGAATGTAGTTAAATCCCACTTATACATACAACCGTACAGCGAAATCGTAACTCATTGAAAAGGGAAGGAATGCGGGAAATTGGAACAAATTGCAGCAAAGCGCTGCCTGGAACAAATGTCAAAACATATTTTAAATCAACGCAGAGGCAGAGGTGAGAGCGTACATACAAAACTTACGATAGACTGGTGCGACGAGAAAATGTTATTTGTATACCTATTATTAAAATACACTCCTATGTTAACCATATTTAGATTACCATTTCTTTAAAGTCGTTTAAGCTGTCTACATTCCTAACAGTCAAATTGGTTTAGTAGTTTTTGCGTTATTGAACAAGTAATTCTTAAACATAGGTACAAATTTTCACATACAATTGACAATATTTATAGGACTATACCCTGCACTGCTCCGCTTGCTTGAATTTTGTTTTTTGATGAATCCTTAGGAAATCGTGGATTTCTCGATCCCGTTGGCTTAGCTTGGATTCGTTGGCGATAATGCAACACGTCAAAAACGCTTGTTAATCTGAAATGATAGTTTATATTTTGCTAAGTAAATTCAGTCAAGCAGAATATGTCTGTACTTTATCGGTACACAAATATGGAAAAGCATTGTATGTACCTAAAAGACCAAAGCTCGGCAGTCGACACTCGACAGTCATGCTGCCGTCTCACGAAACGTTTCAAATTTGAATGTTGCACGTATCTACTTTAACTATTTAAGGCTGCACTTCCGTTTCAAATGTAAACCCTATTGCTAATAGAATAAAGTTAAAGTTATTGTGAAACACGTAAAGACTCTTAGGTACCTACTCCCGCACTTGAATATTGAGTCTCGAGTCGAGAGAATTTGTTAGATAAAGTTTGCAGTACATACTATACAAGTGCTTGGATCGTAAATAGAATACAATATATTATGTAGGTTATATCTTTTGTTTTTCGATAATAGAGAGGTTGGCAAATAAATATAACATTTATTACTGTAAACGTACAGTCTACAGTATAAACATGACTGTGTACAACCTTGTATATTTATAATGTACTTCTATGTCTGTACTCTGTACACCGAGTGACTCTGTATGGTTTACCATCTCCGAAAGGAGATGTTTCAAATTAGGCAAGGTCTTATACGTTACCTTCAAAAAATAAGAAATATCTGTTGTTCTTGGTAAAAATAAAATTGTTGAGTCAAAACGAACACGTAATAAGGTAGTAGTATGAAAATATTTATATTTTTTATATAATTAGCACACTAATAAGCAGAAACTAAAAAAAATTAGAACATTCGCGCCCGGATTGTATCCTGTACCCTTGTTCAGTGACCTTGTGACCTTGTGACCCTTGTTCAGTGCCAACTTATATAACGAATAAAAAACCCACATCGTTTAATTAATACAATTGTGCTTTGAAGACAAACAAAGTGAGTAGGTAGCCTCAGAATTTGCCTTAATATTTGAAGAACCCACCGCCTCTGCTACTATATAATATAAAAACCGAGGTTTTTCCAAATCGAGGCTCCAGGGGTTTCACGGCCACTGTGTATTTTGTACACGATTCCTTTACATTAAACCTCATTAAAAAGAACATTGTCTATGTAAATGTTTGCACGAAGCTTTTTCATAATATAATATTTATAAAGGAAACTCGTGAATATGCGTTATGGGTCTGGCGTTCATACGATTTTTGTATAGCTTCTCTATAAGTTATGGGCACGTATCATCATTGCTTAGTAAACTATATACTTACGTCTTATTTGTCAGTGTGGGGGCACATCTGCTTGCGATATTTTTCAAGTCAACTATGCCGCATACGTTCTGCCGCTGAAGTATCAAAAGTTTTGAAGAACTGGTAGGCACATACGCACACACAGATCCCTGAATCTAAAACACCAACATTATTACATACATAAACATTATTATATACACCAAGAGACTCCACACTATGGGATAGACGAAAAAAACCCTCAATTCACCAAAAAAATATATTTTTCACAATTTTATTTCACCACTTGCCATGATGAATATTTAGACCCATATCTTGTTGTAGATTCCCAGTACTAAATAGTCTCAGAGCTAAACTGCAAACAGATAAACAGACAGACATACAGACGGACGGATATTATGGCGAAACTATAAGCCCCTTTGCAAATAGCCCGTAAGCGTAAGCGTATCGTTATGACACTACGCATAACAACATAACAATTACGCCTCCTACGATTCCCTACAACACGATATGTTTCAAAATGCTCGCACTGCTCTGGTCATACACGAGGATTAACGCTTCGCTTACACTTTGAGCCGTATGCGAAGGGGCTAAGGGTTCCTTGTTTACTCTGGGAACCCTTAAAAGAACTCTAACATTATATCAGAAATATGGTTATTCAAAATCAGTTGTCCAGATCACCATTGGTCGTCGAATTCATATTGGATTACCCAATTAATCCCGCGTAATCGCCAGACCAACTAATTAATATCCCACTTCATACACGGATTGAAATTTAATAGCTCGCACTGATCATGATGAGTGTTTGTTTGTCCCCTCAAAATGCGTAATGAGGGTGACAGTTTGCGATAATGTGTGAGTACACTCTTCATGGTTATTGGTTTGACAAAAAAACGCATAACAAACCAATAACTCCACTGACATTTATTTATACCAACAAACTATGTAATGTATCAAAATACCTCAACTAGCGTTCATGAAAAAATGTTACTTAATAATAATATCATATCTTAAAATAAAATTTTATTATTATCAAGTGTAAAGAGAATTTTATTAATAACACTAGCTGTTACGTTTTTTTTACAAAAATGTTTCCCGTGGAATTTTTCCCAAGATAAATGAGTGGTCCCTGGGTTTGATGGACCTGTAAAGGAGTCTTCTTCCAATCTCTCTTGTCAACGTGCTATCTTCTTTCACACAATTTACCTATATCTTCTTTGGTCTTCCTCTACTTATAACACTCTGTCGAAATCGCTTATGTTACTCAATTCGCATGGAGTAAGACAGAGTGGGGCGTGTCATCGTGGATTGTAATATCTATACTAACCAAACTTATCTTATTCTGAGATGATACCAACGCCCAGATATTGTAATTAAGCATTCTGATGCGCTGCTGTGTACGTAGCAACCCGTTCCTGCTACGTACGGGTTATCTTGTATAGTTATACCTATAGTTGCACGATCAAAAGGACGATTTAAACTGTCAATATTTCAACCCCGTTTTGATTGTGCTACGTAGATAAGTAGCTATAGGTTTTTTTAAACATCCCACGGGTGCTCTCAAATTTTTCAGGATGAAAAGTATCTTAAATGTTGACCGGGCATATATATAAAGTAGGATCATAAAATTTCATTTCAATCCGTTACTTGAAAGACGCCTGCTTTTCCTGTTTTTGTAATGTTTTCTTTCCCGCGGAAACTCGATTGGATTAATAAGTTTTACTATATATATATTTTGTTAAAGAGGCAACATAAGGTATCTGCAGCATAACAAATTTTACTAAATTAAGTTCATTAGTTGTTGTTTACAAAGCTGTTAAATTAATTGCAGTTTTTTAACTATCCCACGGGAACTCTTTATTTTACCGGGATGAAAAGTATCCTATATGTTGACCAGGGACATAAGCTACCACCACACAAAATTTCATTGGAATCGGTCCAGCCGTTTCAAAGATTAGCCCGTACAAACAGACAGACAAACAGACAAACAGATAAACAGACAAACAGAGAAACAAAAAATTTGAAAAAAATTTAAATTAATTCTATTTCACTTCTTACATCCCCCTCACTCCGTTTTTAGCATTTTTTTTATTTGTACAGAAATTCGACCTATACAGATTTATTATATGTATTGATGATAACAGTCTATGATTTAATAACATTTACTAACAATAAATTATTATGGCCAAAAATGGTACCTAATCTTCCGGATTAGTTTAAATGGTGCAATTTATTTTCATAAACTTAACTATCGTCATTAAATTGCGGATATAAAAAAGCCATATTACTTAACTTATACAGTTTATTACTTAAAAAACTCTATAAACGTAGTCGCACGGGGTTTATTTGCGAGAGCGTCCACATGTGCCCTCGATTTGGGTCCCGGAGACCCCTATTAGAGCTATTAGCGTAATTACTGGGCCCCATATACTCCGAACTAGCCGGACCCTTGGACACACGTTGCGATAGTTATAAAAAGGTCGTTGTATAAAAATAGCTTGCAAGGAAAATATTCTAAACATACTTACATGATTTATTCCGTTACTTTACCTATTGCTATTATACTTCGGTGACCTTGCACCATTGGAGTAGTTTTAGTTAATTACACGAAATCCCGCATAAAGAGAAATCACCAAATAATATGCTACGCAATCAAATTAAAATGGTATAAACCAAAATGAATAACTTGATCCACGTAATAGTATTATCGTTACCGACTTAAGACAAGTAGAAACTTATGGAAACCAATGACATGAACATTGCGGGAACTATTAAAAGTCAACGTCAGCTCTTATCTCAAGAATGAGGGCAAATTACACAAATGCAATTACGAATCCGCGAAAGCTGCAGACGAAATGCATGTCTCGCTCATAACTCCAAAATTCACGAATGAAGGAAGTAAGAACTTTGAAAACTTACCGCGAACAACGAACAACGCCAGCAAATTAGCTAACTTCCCACTAGAACATGAGGGTTGTTAATAAATCTGCCTAAGTATCGCCCCCAATTAGCGGTCTTGGTGTTTGCTATTTTATTTTCATGGTTCCTGAAATAAATAAGAACCGGCCAAGTGAGAGTTGGACTTGCGTACGAAGGGTTTCGTGGCATCTATAAAAATATTTTTAGTATTTGTTGTTATGACGGCAACAGAAATACATCACCTGTGAAAATTTCAACTGTCTATCACGTTTGAAGAGATACAGTCTGTCAGATGGACAGACGGACGGAGGACGGTCTTGGTAATAGGATCCTTACGTCGTAGATACTTGTCAAGTTACATATTATTATGTAATTTGAACTACTATGAGTCGAATTCTTTTTATGATATAGCCTTGGTTAAAAAAAATATTAGTCGGAATTTCTGTTATTAATTTATTAGCTAGTAAGCTAACCCACGGAGCCAAACTAGGTTTTTTCCGTGGTTATACCACTGGAATATTTATAATATTCTTATCTCTTGTCTTCATTATGAAAATTTTATCGATCTAGTTCTAAAAATTCGGGCCGGGTTAGGATAAGTCATTTTTTGTGGAAATAAATTTAAGCAATAAATAATGTTTTTAGTAGATAGTTAATAACCAAAATAGTACCGTCTATGATGAACTTTAATTACATCAACATCTAAAAGGCATCGTTATGTCTTGTTAATTAATTCGGTAAATTAATTAGGATCCACAATAATTGGTCCGAGCCAATATTATCCAATATTCGGATTCGAAGAACTCTAACCTAAATTAATTTTGTAAACGCAATACTGACCAAAAGGTACGGGTCGGTATTTGGGGTTTCCGTTTATTGGTATCCGTTTTGAGTTTAGATTTTAATCTGGAACAAAATGAGTAAAGTATAAATTGTATTTTCAATCTTTATAAAATCTTAATATTCATATTTGCAATCGCAATTTACATTTGATGGAGAAATGTAAACATATTTTTTGAGATGGGAAAAAACTATTGAACTCGTGACACTTTTACCGTTACTTTATATGAAAAGTATCTGTTAGTGTTTGCTGATATTCATACTATCAATTTCCACTTCTGACGGCACTTTCGGTGACTACTTTTTTTTAATTTTCTTTAGTTCTATTTATTGCACTTCTCGCGTCTTTTTGGTAATCTGATATTTCACAATATTATCTACATATTGATTTTTTATTTTTATAGAAATGTTACAATAAAAGCTATCACTAGCTTATTTTAATTGCTATACAAGTCTTGCTCGCGTAGAATGGTGCCAAGAATACTGGCCACGTTGATACGTTGCGCAAAAAAATATGCCCAGCCCTTCTCTTATCAGTTGAGGCTATTAATGGCGGGGAAAGCTCTTGAAGGATTTTTTGGCACTATGACTCCATGGCCTCCAGGTCTCCACGGGAAACGGGACAAACACATGTTTGTCCGTATAACTCTCTTGTATAGTATACTTGCGACGCTTACCAGATTTAGTAGTTTCAGTTCCGGCTCCCGGCTTTGATTCTGTCTCCCTGATATGAATCGAAGCCAATGTGTCAACGCATGTTGCGTCCCACATCAGTGCCCGACTCCGTTCCCAGGGAACCAGCGTCAATCAATAAGTTCACTTGCGACCAATCCCTGCTGGCTCTAATCGGGCAGGAATATCAATGGTGGCAAGAGCCCTTTAATCACATCGTTGAGGGAACCATGCCGAAAAAGCTATTAAAAATAAAACAGTAAGCCGTATTTAAATAAAACATGTTATCAAAATTAGACACTTCAAAAACTCCAGGTAGTTTAAATACTTCGGGCAGCTTTATTATTTTCTCACTCTGGGAGCTAACTTTTTTTGCAAAAACAAACTATTAAAATGTATGAGTTTGGTTAAAACATAATACAAGATTTTAATTACCAAGGCAAACTGTTGAAAAATATTGCCTAAGACCGCTATTCTGAAGTTCTTTGTATTTTTTGCACCTATTTAAAAGAGAGACCCCTTTGTCTGTCGTTTAATATCCTAAGTAAATTCTCCTGCTCCTGTGCTTGTAAAAATAGGAATAGACGAAGAGACTGTGTCAGTTAACAGAGAACACATCACACTCAATATTATAAACTGGCCAGTTTGTCTGTTTGTTTTACCTTCACGCTGCAATAATTGAACCAATTGGGCTGAAATTAGGAATGGTGTTAGGTTATTACCATAGTCAGTTAATGTTGTAATGTGGCAAAATGCTAGCGCAATACAGTGTTTCGTATAACATTGCAATGCATAGTCCTAGAACGCACTGTATCTGAAAAAACATTAGGTATTTGAACCTCTCCCTCGTCTTGTCAAGCTTTGCTATAAGACGGTGCGATTTCTTTAGTCCTGTAATAATTTAAATAAATTTTCATAACCATACATCAAATCACAAAATAAACCTCAAGCTAGCGAGACAAAATTTGTTTTGCAATTTTTCGCAACTTGAAAAGAATCTGTATGGTCTAATATGCAGGAACACCACCCACATGAAACACCGACACACTTTCTTCGACGCATGTATAGTTCTGAAACTGGGACATCCTCATCCTGCCACTGGGACATCCTCAGGAATTGTTGACTTCACAATGCGAGATACGATATCCATATCATGGTGTTCTTGCATATTGGACCATACAGATTATCTTCAAGTAGCGGAATATAGTAAAATAAATTAATCCGTTCTGCTAATTATTGATGTCCGGAAAATAACGCCTGACTCCATTAAAAGCCTCCAGCTCTTGAGCTATAAACTTTCGTACTAATGTGTCCCGGAATTTTCTTTCTCCCACAGACTAACCACTTAATGTTGTTATTATACGCTTTTGTGTCGCCCATAATGTAGGGTTTTTCCTAAATGAGTGCCACAAAGCAATGTTGTTCAGATGTAAAAGCGTTCTTATCTCGGATAAGTAATGCTGCAGAACTAATTCTTGTTATGTATAATGTATATAATGATATAACTAACTTTTTCCCCGGCTCTGCCCGAGTAGTTTTACACAAATCCCAGCGGGAAACAACACAATATCATGACTTTCCACATAAATACAAAACACCAAAACCCTTACAAAATAGCAGACCTAGGCTAAACTATTGAAACCGGCTGATGCTAAACATACAGTGTTATTTATTTGCAACATTATTTATATCTTATTAGTGAACAAAATTACTTTACGAGCGTTGAATCATTAATGACATACAACATAATAAAACTCCGCTCAAACAAATTCCCTTATCTAATTGGCAGTATGTCCACTGTACAGTGTACGTGTACATCCTACATTAATGATGCAGGCCTCAGAGTAGTTCGCCAAAAGCATTAACACAAATAACCCCCGCAAAATTTTAGCTCGGACGGAAAAAATATGCAGTGCTCGGCCACACATAATCGACGTCATAAATCTGTTCGAACGAATATGTCTATTGTAGTTATCGACATTCTAATGCAAGAAATGTCATACATACCGACGTTTGCAAGAGCCTGTATGTTAGGCCTATGTGAAATAAAGATATTTTGACTTTTGACTTTTGAAACAAATATTCTGAAAGCCCCCCAATTAGATGTTTCCCCCACCTTTCTTCTGAATCAGAATCTAAATATAAAAGTTTGTTCTTTCTCATTAGCCTCACGTACAGGCACTCTTATGCAATGTCAGACTAGTTATTCGCCACGTTCGGAAATTCATTTTGCACGTAAAAGAAAATCGGCATCTGTAATGGGTTCATACTTAGTGGGTTCATATCATTGTCATCTTCTCACTCGCTTCTTATATGCACTAGTTAGTTGTTTTATTTGCCTCATTCATATAATATGATCAATTAATTCATTTCTAACGTTTCTGAAGCGTTAGTGACTTTAAATAATGTCTTCCAGACTGATATGGCCACAGCGGTCAATCTCTTTATATAAAGACTAGTAGGGCGCGTGGGAGCGCGGGCCACATGTGGCCCGCGGGCTGTCTTCTCACCTATAAAAGAATCGCCGTCATCTCCATCGCCAATTGGAATCCTATTGGCAGTGAGCTAAAATAATTACCGCGGAGCACGGTCATGGATTTAAAGATAGTTAAGGGCTGTTTGAATAAAAATACACTGTACCTCATCGGATGAGGTTCAGTGTATTTTTATTCAAACAGCCCTTAACTATCTTTAAATCCATGACCGTGCTCCTCAATCATCATCCAAATCGTAGACCACCATCTCTTCTCATACTTTTCATAGATTTTCATAGGCCTTCTTTATTGTAGCATTCACATTTTCAATGGTAAAATAAATTCAACCACTTTGAGTTTTTTTTCATTCATCCCGTAGACCTTGAGATTCTAATCACGTCTTGCAAAGAAACCACTCTCTTATCTTTTATACTTTCCGAGATAGAACAACATGAAATTTGTATGGCGGCCATCTTGAATCCGCCATTTTGAATTTTTTTTCAGCTCACTGCCAATTGGATGACGTTTCAAGTTACATTTGGTCGAGCACCCCCCACCTATCTTCGATACCCTGGCTGTGCTCTTCACCCGTCTCCGAAATCCTCAATCATCAGCTCTCTCCATATTTTTTTCTAGTAACTCTCCGAAAAACCGCATCACAACCTTGCATAATTACCAACTGTTAAGTCTCTTCAACATTCCCCATACATTTTTTATGAATAAATAAATTCCGCCATTTTGAAATTTTTTTTCTTCCATCAAATAGACCTTTGGGTCTTGATCAACTCTTGTTAAAAAACCGTTCTTCCATCTTTTATACTTTGCGAGATATCGACGAAATTCGAATGGCGGCCATTTTGAATCCGCCATTTTGAATTTTTTTTCAGCTCACTGCCAATTGCATGACGTTTCAAATGACATTTGGTCGAGCACCCCCCACCTATCTTTGATAGTCTTGGCTGTGCTCTTCATCCGTCTCCGATATCCTCAATCATCAGCTCTCTCCGTATTTTTCCTCCGAATGAATTTTTCCCTTCTATACGAAATGGTGATTGAAAAAAAAAATTTTCATACAAAATTGTTCAGGAGAGGTGATCAATCAGTCAGTCAGTGAATCAGCACAAGCAGCTATATATATATTAACTAGTAGGGCGCGTGGGGGCGCGGGCCACATGTGGCCCGCGGGCTATCTTCCCGCCTATAAAAGAATCGCCCTCATCTCGAAACTATATTCGCCATACATTTTCTATGAAAAAAAAATTCCGCCATTTTGGAATTTTTTTTCTTGCCATCAAATAGACCTTTTTATCCTGATCAGTTCTTATCAAGAAACCACTCTTTCATCTTTTATACTTTCCGAGATATTGACGAAATTCGAATGGCGGCCATTTTGAATCCGCCATTTTGAAATTTTTTTCAGCTAACTGCCAATTGCATGACATTTCGAATGACATTTGGTCGAGCACCCCCCACCTATCTCCAATACCCTTGGCTGTGCTCTTCATCCGTCTTCGAAATCCTCAATCATCAGCTCTCTCCGTATTTTTCCTCCGAATGAATTTTTCCCTTCTATACGAAATGGTCATTGAAAAAAAAATTTTTCATACAAAATTGTTCAGGAGAGGTGATCAATCAGTGAGTCAGTGAATCAGCACAAGCAGCTATATATATAGTAACTAGTTGGGCGCGTGTGTGCGCGGGCCACATGTGGCCCGCGGGCTGTCGTCCCGTCACTAAAAAAATCGACCCCCATCTCGAATCTATATTCTCCATACATTTTCTATGGAAAAATAAATTCCGCCATTTTGAATTTTTTTTCTATCCATCAAATAGACCTTCGGGTCCTGATCACTTCCTGTCCAGAAACCGTTCTTCCATCTTTTATACTATCCGAGATATCGATGAAATTCGAATGGCGGCCATTTTGAATCCGCCATTTTGAATTTTTTTTCAACTCACTGGCAATTGGATGACATTTTGAATGACATTTGGTCGAGCACCCCCCACCTATCTCTACTACCCTTAGCTGTGCTCTTCATCCGTCTTCGAAATCCTCAATCATCAGCTCTCTCCGTATTTTTCCTCGGATTTATTTATTTTCTTCTATAAGACCCCATCCGTGAAAAAAAATTTTTTCATACAAAATTGTTCAGGAGAGGTGATAATCAGTCAGTGAATCAGCACGAGTAGCTATATATATATTAAAGAATAAAGAAGAATATATCAGCGTGGGACACTATATGTCCCACGCTGATATATTCTATCAGCGTGGGACATATAGTGTGCACTCTCTATCCTTCTCTCCTAATCCGATGTAGGACTATATTTCCGACACGACCGGAAAGAGATTGACCGCTGAACTGACGGCTCAATGTGCTCAAAGGAGTACAATTGTAGAAATAGGGTTGCCAAGTAATATGGCTATAAGTGGCACGGCACAACTTTGCAGCCATAATTATCTCCCTTAACAGTTGCTTTTTGAAATCCTTTCAGCTGGTATAAATAGCTTAATCTATGGTAACACTGTTTAGCTAAATCATCGTGCCTAATTCGGCACATCCCGAGCACTAATCATAGGATTACGCACTCTCTCGCTGACAAACGTAGCGGTTACCAACTTTGCAGCCGATATTTGGAATCGGTATAAACGGGCCGTTGCTCCTAATAGATTTTATGGGCGTTTAATAATAGCGTTTTAGTGTAACTGCAGTAATTGCAGTTTAGTTATGCGATTGCGGTGTGGCCTAATATTGACCACGTACTGCATATCCCACGGTCGTTACTTAATATTATGCTGATTGGAAAACCTGTATATTTGTTCATTTACTAGCTGATCCAACAGACGTTCTTAATAAAAATTATGATTAAAGTTTCGTCCATAATTTCGCCCATATCAAACAAGTAAGTTAACATTCAGAAAACATTTTTACAAACAAACTAGTATACGTCAATTTATCCGCATCCTTCTCGGTAAATCCTTTCATTTGAAAACGAGAGAGTACCTACACTAAAAAAACTAGCCAGCCATTCTTGTGTGTTCGACCATGTTTGATTCAGAATGACGTCACATAGTTAACCATAAATTGTCATTCGAACTAGACCTGTATATGTACCCGAAATATAGTAAAAACTGTTAAACACTGATAGGTTAATCTAACGGTTTTTATAGTCTTCTGGTGGCGTACCTATTTTTGAAGTAACTTATTGTTGAAGAAATCGGTTGAAGAAATCTACTTCATAATTGGAGATTTCACCCAAGTAAAAATATTATACGCAAACAGACATTGCAAGTTTAATAAAAGTTGTTATTTTGATGTACCACACCAGTTCATCGGTGCCAAAAATGCTTGTTTTGCCACCTACAGTAAGGCCACTCTGTAGTTTGCTCAGCAGCCTTAGATAGAATTTCAGCCAGATGGCGCTACTGTTTGCTTGTATGAAAAATGTTTACGTAAATCGTTCGGATGCCCATATCCTGAGTTTTCTTATCCTTGACCACACCCGAGTTTTCATCTCAATACCTCGGATTTTGTAAACCTCAATGCGGAGTAGTATAGATTTAATTCGTGTGACGGTTGGCGGCAGCGGCTTGAAGTATTGGCAGTATTGTAAGCGCGCTTAGCCAAATTAAAGGTAAACTCATTCGCAAATGGAAGGCGAATGAAAGGATTCCAGATAGGCATCGCATTTAATTAATAAACTCAAACTTCCTGTTTTATAAACGAAATTGTTATATGAAAGATTTATAGGGCTGACAAAATGTGATAGTGGTTGATAAAAGGATAATGACCATGGACCCCACGCACTGATCAGTGATTGCCAACTTAAAAATGAAGGCACTTGATTTTCGCCATTTTGGCGCTGATTGTTGCGTAACCTGGCATGAGCGTCTAAGGAACTAAAATCAAATGACATTCAAAACGACGGTCCACTTCTAACAAATGTCAATTTAGTACCGTGGACGCTCGAGGGAGGCGCTTCAAATCGGCACATAAAATGAACTGTCAAACGTATGGAATCATGAATCCAAAGATACATATCAGTAACCCCACGATACAGGTTTCCTAGTGTGGGGTCCACAGAATACCAATAAGGAAAAATGTATACTTTTAAATAATAATAATAAAAAAATAAAAAAGTATATGTATGGAACCCCGTATCAAGCTGATTCAATCTTAGGTTTTTTTTTATAGACCGTAAAAAAAAACGAGATAAAATCTGTATGACAGAAAAGTGCATTGAAATTAAAGTAACTTTTTGTATGTTAAATTAAATTCCGGCTATGGAAAACAAATTCCTAAAGCCAATGGTTCTTAAAAAACACTAGTTGATGCCACCTTTGGTCATTCTTCTAAATATATATATTTTTTAAACTACTTCAATAGAACCGATTTTATTGTAAGTTGGTATTGTGATAATTTGAATATGGAAGTAAATGAATATTTTTATCCTGGGAAAAATGAGGAGTTTAGCTCTAATACAATTAATGTGTGTGTAATTAAACTAAGAACATTAAAAATAATGTTCTTAATTTAATGATAACATAGTAGTTAAGAAATACGTTAAAACACGCACTGCAATTTATTAAATTTTCATGAACCCTGCCAAAATATTTATTTTTCGCAGAAAACCCTGTCGTTCTTGGAAAACCCGTACCCACTAGTAGACCGTTAAAAGAGAGTTTGAACCAAATCATCTGATTAAATAACGTCGAATAACCAATAAACCACTTAAAATTTTAAACCAACATTAACCTTGATAATCGAATCAACTTAAAATCGATGGTTTCCTTTGATGTCGTCGAATATTTTTCATTCGCCGGCAAATCGAATTGAGATTTCAAGTGCTCGCTAAGGGGGTTGTTCCCCACTGCAATCGAGATTGGATTGTAATCGAGTAATTTACCACGATAGCCCGTGCGGGAACGCGGATCTCCTTGTTTACAGCTTAAAAATTAATTCCGATAAAATATTCTCTTCAACAAAAGTGCTTCGCTTCATTAAGGAAGGTTTAAAATAAGAAAGAAGAAATAAGATTTATAAAATTTCATAGATGCGTCGCATGTTCGTATAAAAGAATTACTTAAATAATTGGGGGCCTAAACTATCAGCAGATATCACTTTATCTCAACATTATGTAGCCTACAAATATACCTTAACCAGCCTATGGACGTCCACTGCTGGACATAGGCCTTTCCGAGAGCGCGCCATCACACACGGTTCTTCGCCTTCCTCATCCATCCACCAGCGACCTTTCTCAGGTCGTCTGTCCAGCGAGCCTACGTTGCGCTTACCGGTACACGGTCTTCACTCCAGAACACGTCTGCCCCACCGGCTGTTGATTCTGCGACAGATTTGCCCGCCCACTTCAGCTTGCTAATCGTTGGGCTATGTCGGTTACATTGGTTGTCCTCGTTGCGGACTCTATCTGAGAAAAACCCCGCATAGTCCTCACCATAGCACTTTGAACTTGTGGACAAGGCCTACTACAAATATACCGACTTAAAAATTCCATTATTAGAGTAGGGAGTCCTTAATGTTATTTTCTTACTTAATAAGGTTTGGACTTTCATTTATGAATCTACTACTACCGTTTACTATTTTATCAATGCTGTTCTTTAAAACCAATCGCGTCGGACTAAGAGTTTTTTAGTATTGTTGAAAACTTCTTCAAAGAGTGATGTGGTTAGATTGATGTTGTTTTAGTTTGTAGTATAGTACAGTATGTAAAAGTTGAAATGTAAATGAAACTAAGATTAGATTATTATTATTTGCAACTGTTACTTTACGTATTTCTTTTAGAAATTTTGGAAACTTTCTAGCTAGCTATGACGTGTCTCAATAGATATCTTGCTACTGATAGATATCATTAAAAATATACCAAAAAATGTGATTTTCATAATTTAACGAACAGCTTCTATCTAATATCTATAAAAGTCTTATATTAAACGTTCATTGACGTAAATATTTATAATTATTTTGAAAGTGATAACGGCGTCTGAAATTGGGAAACTGACGTAGAAAATCAATCACAACTTTGTCCAGAAGCAGCGCTTACTTATATTTAAAACTTCACCTAAATATACTTCGTGATAATAAATTGTCAGTCACTTTCTTAACTTTATGGTAAGTTTATAATTAAATAGGTACTGGTAGCTATTCTATAACGCTATGAACGCTAACGATGAAGATGACGGTTGGAAACGGATGGTAATATTTCTAAAGACACTAACGTTTTTCATTTTCATATATCCATATGCATTGTTGTGGAAGGATATCATTGTATATCTTTTACTGATTTTTCCATGTGTAATATATTTTTACCAATTCGGTACACACAAAAGCTCGCTTGCGTACATTATTGTTCTCTCTTCTCTTCTCCGGGACGTATCCGTGAGTAGGCGATTGTTCGCCCGTTGCGCGTGGAGTCGTCGATGCGGGTCCTCGCCGGATCACTCCAGCCAGCCGAGCTCACTCCAGAATCCGAACAGGCCTCCCAGGTCGCACAGGATATCTTGGAGTGTTGCTGAGGCTCCCAGGTAGATCTCGCGTTAGTCCGACACCAGATTATTGTTATCCCAATTTAATAATATTATGAAGATTCTGAAAACAATGAAGATTCGCTTAAGAAACAAGCAATGAAATGTACTATATTAAAATGTTGAATAGTTCATGAAAACAATTACAGAGAAATTATTATACTCAAGAACAGTGGCTTCCGAGTTCCGTCCAGTAATTACTAATTAAGGTTAGCACAGTGGCAACAATTTTAAGTTTTCGACTTCAATTACAGCCGGCTCTTAAGTGGGGTTGTTCATTAGGCTAATTGTGGCCCGCGGCGCTGCTCGTTATATTGTTCTATTAAAAATGTAAGACCACGATGCTAACACAGGTCTTTGTGAACGCTCAACTTGAGTACAAAAAAGTTCATTTACTCACTTAGAAACATGTGAATCATAGACAATAATGTCTACGATTAAATGAACAAGTAGCAGTAGCCACATGAGACACAGAGAATGTATATATTTACGATTTTTAAATTGATCACGTGACAAATGTCATTCTTACATATTTTTGAATTTCGTTGGATAGCGTTGCAAAAACAATAATCGAACAAACATTTTCAATTCATAATTGAGGGAAATGAAGTGTGGGGAATGAAAAGTGCATAAAACTGAGTTAATGAGGAACTTAAAAGGTGCGTCTGATGTTTAGAAAACATTATCTGTATGAAACGTGTGTATAAAACAGATAAAAATATTTTCCATACTGTTAAAGAGCGCTGGCTGAAGCTTTCCCTTTATTAACATTAAAAGTTTTCAACAAACCATGATCGGGGGCCTTTATTGAGAAGTGTAAAAAAAATTTTTACGAACACAACTAATCTGTAACAAGGCCGAGTGTTTACAGGGGTACTTTTTTATGGGGAAATTACTTTTTTTTTTTAAAAGAGGGTAAAATATATTAATTACTCTATATGGTAAACCTTAGGCTGTGTTAAGATGACGATAATTAGCATAAAAAAGCAAGCGCCAAAGAACAATGGTGCGGGCCCATACATCGCTTTCGGTCACGTTACGCTATTGCAACTATAAATGAAAAAATATTTTTTTGGTTGGACCTGCAAGCCTGAACTCAATGCTAAAAGATTTTTCTTACAAAAAAGTGGAGAAAAATTAATATTTATTTTCAAAATATTGTATCTGAGTATTATTACAACTGCGACCTCCGCCATGAAGCATCTGAGAGCATATACAATACACTATATACTCTTTGATAAATACTTGTCACTTGTCCCAGAATTTGTCAATGTCGACAGTTGAGACCATGTAGCCATCATGTAGCTGTCAGACAATGTTGCAAGATGACGGAATTAAAAAACTCCAATTGACTGAAAGAAAATTCTAATTGAGTTAATAAATTAATATTGAATTACAAAATCACAAATATTCAAACAGTTTATTTAAGTGAGACTGGCTCACACGGAAAAATAATATTCAGTTTTACTCCAACGCAATGTAAACCCCTAAACTAATTTAATATTTTTATGTAAATATATTCGAATAAAATAAAATGCAAAAAAAGAACGATTGAAATCGACATTTATATTTATTATTTAAAAAAAAAGCAAGTGCCGAGTTTCTTGCTCGTTCTTCTCGGTGCAGTGCTACTTTCCGAACGAGGCGTAGAGTCTTAACGTTTCGCAAGAGCCTGTAAGTTAGGCCTATGTGAAAGAATACAATTTTTGAATTTTGAATTTGAATTTTGACACAGTTATTATTGTCTTGTATTCTACAGTCTGATCTAAGAATTAACGTAGTACTTGAGAATAGGTTTTTCTTTAGTATAGTGTAATGTATGTCCATGTACCTTTATATTATGTGTGCGTACTACCGCGATGCTGTATGCGTTTGGATATTAAAGCAGTTATGTACTAAGCCGTGTTTCATTCGGACGTATCAGTGGCGACGAGGATGGGATTGAAAAACCACTGGCATTCGCGAGTAGGTCTTTGTCCAGTACGTTTGTCTGTTACATGTTGTTCTCGTATAAAAGTGGACCGATCGTCAAAAAGATGGAGCATAAAAGTGGAAAAGTTTGGCATCCGGCAACACTAGCAGTCAGGAATGTGGAAACGGAATCTATCAGTATCAATTGAATTTCTTTAAATATTTTATTTTTTGATCCGTCCTTTACAATAACCGGTGATACCTTGAAAAAATTCTGTTATTTATTAGAATCGTCTTGTAATAAATATTACATCTAGACGCTAAACTTTATTTGTGTACATTTCTGCCCATGTTCTTTTATACTCGTTGCTCTCGGTGCTGTTACTCAGACAAAAGATGGCGCTGTAATAATAACTTCGATGTAAATATATTCTCATTATTCACTAAACGCCTACAAACCGAAAAAAAAATATCTTAATATCTTCCATAGTGATTTCATAAAACCACATTTCCTGTTTATTATTGCGACGGTAAAAGATCAAGATGTGCAAGGTATTTGAAGGTATTTCGAATTCCGGATCAATCCTTATTCATTACCTACCGAGCTGATTTTCATTACTATTCATGACGCCACGTCGGGATCGAATGGTACACGGTCGGCGGAATGTAGAACAAAAAGCTTGTCTATCGGAGTACACACTAGAAAATAATGAGTTTAACGTCATTATTTATTATTATTGTTGAGTTTGCACAATAAAGTATTGACATACATGTGTCCTAGGTGCTCTTTAGCAAGCGCTTGTGTGAATTTTTTTTGATTTTGTTGGAAGACCAAGTTGCTTTTTCTGTAGTTTAATATAATGACTACGTATTATTAGCCAGTTGGCGCATAAAATATTAAAGTTAATATGTTTGTATGTGCGTTATTCCTTTACGTTTTGCATAAACTCACGTAATGCATACTATATTTTGTGAAGTGAAATGTTTAAAAACATTCCTATCTTTTCTTAATTTAGTTTCACTTCTATCAACAAGTATTTATCATCTGTGCTGTCGTGTAGAAGATCTAACAAAAACTGTATTTCACGTTTCACGTAAAAACTACAGCCAAATTCTATATTTTTTGGTGTCGCTCAAATCCATGAAACTAGTTCTGAAGCCGTAGCCATATGACATATTTGCGATTGTGACACAAAACTGCGTATCTCGTACATTTTTGTAATTCCGTTCCATTTGAGCGATTGCCTGCAGTGTATCTGCGGCGATTGTCGCTAAGTCTAGCGACACACCTGCCGAACGTTCCGCCGTCGAAAGTTCTGTTCGATACGCTCACAATGTTTTTGTTACCTTTGCTCCTTGGCACACGGCTCGTAAGCGTAAGCGTAGCGTAATCCTCGCGTTCGACGAGAGCAGTACGAGCGCGAACATTTCCAAACATATCCGCAGACGAAGCGGTGTTGCAGCGAATCATAGGAGGCGTAATTGCCATATTGTTATGATCATAACTATACACTTACACTTACGAGCCGTGTGCGAAGGGGCTTAGACACATATACTACTAGTTACATTCGGCGTTTTAAGTTAACTATGACACTACTACTACTGTCAACTTCGCATTACGTTCGGCGTCATTCGTACATTCGCGTATTGAACGGAACTTTCGATGACGGAACTTTCGGCCGGTGCGTCGCTATAGCCTATAATCAAATCATTGCTCATGCTGTACAAATAGCCTTTGTTACACATTTATTTAATTTTATCAGTAAATACTAAAGACTTATTTACTTATGTTTCTGTTGAAACAAATAAACAATGCTAATCATTTGAATATTCAGCAAAAGATCAAAGCTCCAATGAATGACAAACTCGCGATCGGTCGTCTATTCATTAACGGACTGCTCTCATTACTATTCATTAGGACGGGTTCCGCTGACATACAGCTGGACAGGGAGGCTGATTAAACATTTAAATCGTATCTCGTCACCATCACCACATTCCGTTCCAAAATGGTTATATAGAATCCTGGTGCAACTTTGTCCGTCCATCCGTCACACAGGATTATATCTTTAACTACTAAGTAAAACCAGTGAATATCCCATACCTTTAAACGAGCAATTCTTGTATGTATATATTTCTATATAATCTGAATCTTAAACGGCTCGAACGATTTTCTTAAGTATACAGGGGATTTTGGGGGCGATAAATCGATCTAGCTAGGATTCATTTTAAGAAAATGTCGAATTTACAAAAAAAATGACTCCTGCTGCCATCTATTGTTGAATAAGTAATTCTATTATGGCTCACAACACGTCCTCACAGTAAAGGTCTGCCCGTGAAATTCAAATTTCATTGTGTTTTTTGCAGGACGCAGTTTGTAAGTTAATAACACGTTGTAGGCTTACGACGGTAAAATTGCGGAAATATAAGTATCATCTTCACATGTTTGCCAAATAAACAAAAAATACAGAGCAAAGCTCTGCAAACAAGAATTTTAAAATAACTGATGATTAGTAAATCACAGTTTACAGTTTGATGTTGCATGAACCCTCTCGTATTTTCTTCAGAGATACCTTTGTAATAGGATCATATTATTATAAATTAATAATTAACCTTCCCCCCATAAAACAACTTGGGTAAGGTCTGATGGGCATATATACCTACTATGGTTGAAAACAGAATTTTATGATGAAATGTTACAAATAAAATGCCTGTCTCTGCGTCCTTTAAACTTCCTTCGAAATCTCCAACAATAAAGACAAACTTTTGACCCGTATGTACGAGTAGCTAATTCTGATTAAAAAGGAGTTTTTCCGCTACGGAGCCCTCTTGGTTGTCGACGACTTCTAAAATCGTCAAAGTTTATAAGGGAACTTGTATTTCTCTAATTAATTCCCTCGTTCGTTAATGTTAAACTTTATATTCAGGGGTTTTGTTGAGTTTTCATTAACTTCGCTTTATGTCTTTTGGATGCATGGTCATTGATGGATATCGAATGAAAACGGCATTTGAAAGGTCAAGTGTGAACTGGATTCAGTTATCGAGATTGAAATTCATTGGCAAATATTACTCGCATTCCTAACTTCACAATTAGGTAAAACTCAAGACGGGCTAGGAAGTGAGGGCAGGCCAAATACGGTCTTAAGATGGTTTCGGCAGCAGCCAGGCTGCCAATGATGATGGGATCCACTGCTAGGGGGCCGGGGGCCGGTCGAGACCTGGTTGGAGCGCGCTAAGAAGGGAAGCGACTACATACTCCTGCCTGCAGGTCCGTCTTGGAAACAGACGGTTATATAAGGGGTCACAAACCCCACATAATCCTTCGGTTTCTTCTGACGGAGGAGTATGCTTTAGACAGTTTCTGTCTTTAAAAAATTAGTTGACTACTTATCATATAAAAAATTTATGGCTGCCTCAGGATTTGTAAAAAAATTCTGAATAACAAACTCACGTAAGCGGAGCCATGGAAAGCAGCTATCTTATAATAATGATGATAGCAAATGAGATTTACAGTTCATTATGTTTTTTATCAGGTCTACCACTGTACTTGCCTACAGTGTATCCCTTTACGTGTGCCAAAAGATTTACTTTCGTGCTAAAGATTAGTATCGATTATATGTAGCCGTTTAAAAAAATATGTCTGGAAAGGTAGAAATTACTTTTTGAAAGTCTAAACATACACAGACAGATTGTCAATTTATATACGAGGTGTTTCATTATGATGTATGGATCCTTATAAAAACTCTCTAATCTCCATTATAAAGATCCAATTCTAAGAACATCGCTTTGGAAAGTTTACATTGTTATGTGATGTTATTTCTGCCCTCGCTAGTTTAAAAATGCGTAGGTTTTGATGTACAAGGCTAACGGCATTTTTATAATAATAATTAATGTCTGATGGAGGGTTTTAGTTCAATTTATGTCGTAAGTAATTAGATTTTGTTGCTGTTTTGATGTTTGTTACTACTTAAAACAAATGTGTAACTTACCTCATGTGACTGTTTGTTATAATGGAAATTGATTATTTAACACCTAACACAGGATGTGTAACATTTTGTCCGGTTTTCAACCTAAGACACCAAAATTAATCGAGCTTAAATCCTGCTGAGCATGAAATACTTAAACTGTACCTGTAAGTATTTCTTTAATTCAATGACACAGACATTTAATTATTTTATACAAACCTTACATTCGAATGAAGCTATAGACAAATTTTCTGTGTAGGTTTTTATTTCTTTTTCAGCTTTGCAGGTAGTCCCTACGTCTGAAATTCATTTTAGATTAACTTTTTAGTTTTTACCATATTCTTCACTTTTTAATAAAAAAAACATTAATTTGTTCATTCCCCAAACGCTTACAACTTAGCGAAAATCCGACGAAGAACTAATGAGTTTCTACGTGAGATTGCCACAAAAACATTCTAAATTAAGACCCCAAAGCAAAATCTCATCCTGCAAGCCGAGTCCGAGAGAAGTAATGAGTCAGCAATTCTTTTCAATTCAAAATCCTTCTTAACTTCCACTTTACATCTTCCGCCGTCTTAAGACTTTAATGAATTGTCCGGGACTACTCTCCGGAGCTGACAATCCCTTGACGTGTTTTATGTCCTAATTTAAATTGCTTTTATCGCGAACATCGCCGTTATGCGTACCGAAGTTGTCACTCGGACCCCATTATTCAGCCGCGTAAGCCGATATCATGGCATCCAGTTTATTTTATTTCGCCTTTTCTACTTGTACCTACTGTCGAATACAGTAGGAGTCAATTAAGAAATCGTCTATCTTGAATTCCAAAATAGATTGTTAACTGTTGGCAATATGTTTACTTTGCGACTTTGGCGTGTCGTGAGCCTACACATTATATGAGTGAAGTAAAGAAATTTATTCTATTAAACATTGCAAATAACCCGACTCCACAATCAGTATTTAAAATTAGGGAAATAATTTTTTTTCATAAAAGTTATGTTAAACCAAAAAACACCTCAATAAACGTTTCTATATACAGGAGTGGGGGTTTAATTTAAAAAAATCGATTCCAGCAGCACAGCACGTCTGCAGATATATCAAAAGGAGCCTTTTAATATCCATAGTCGGCCTCCATACAGGCAGTAATGAAGTATGTTCTGAATTCACGCTCCGATGGCTTCCTTTACAGCCTCCGTGTTCCTTACAGCCGACCCCCGCTCGGTTATATTCGCAAAGGATTTATAAAGCTTAAGTTTGTTTTGATACCATATCAAGTTTGCATGTTTCCATCTTTGATCATTTTTAAACACACAATAATATAGGAAAGACTGAGAATGTAAAACACATGTAAAGTTTAACGAACCCCCAGGCCCCAGCCGCTAATGACGTAGTCAGTGTTTGAATGGGAAATCCCAACACGAAAGCACGGAATACCTAATAGTACCTTAAGGTACAGAAGGCTCACTCAGCAAGATGATTTAAAAAAATAGCGACTCTAGCGCTGACACGAAAAAGTGAACACGTGAAAACGTAAGAACTAACGCGTGCTTCGTAGCTGACGCAGCCTTTTGAAATTAGTACGTCGAGACGGCTACTGTAGCTTTGTCGGTCACGTGATAAGTGAACATGGCCTGACGATAGTTAGGAAATTTCAAGTTTCTTAAGTTGCTCAGCGCAATATATATACCTACATTACTATGTATGACTATATAAAATCGTCATTTAAACCTGTCGATGGCTCATTTTTAATCTAAATGGAATGAAATGAATACATTGAATCGGAACCAATATATTCAATCGACAAATTAGTTACTTTGCGTATCGAAGTTTTAATTCCATCCCATATAATTATGGAATGAGCGGTCGTAAGGCATCTACGAAGATCGTAATCGTAATACGGCTAAAGCTATTAGCTATTATAAAGTGTGATCTACTGGTTGGTTTCGACTTAAGTGGTGTATGCAGCTCTTATCTAAAAAAAAAAAAGCCCCCTCCACGGGTTTACGCTTACACGTAAAAAGAGTTATGTGCCGGAGGGGCGTTCATTTTTAAATTAGACGATGTACTACACCTACTTATTTAATTTTGGATGTTGATGATGATAACACTGTTTTTATCATTACTTTTCCTCTATATACAAAACGAAAAAAAAAAGTATTCACGTCAAAAGTGTGCATAAAAAGCCTTTTTAATTTGTGAGTTTTTTATGGACCGTCGAATAAAATTGTCAACACACGAGTGACGAGGCTTCACAATACCAGGGTCCCATATGTGGATGGATCGCGAACGAGCGAGGTTCAGCGCGACCGAACAAAAACCTCGTAAAGTAAACAGTTCGCAGGTGGCACGGCATGCAAAGCGCTTTTATATCGAACACTAGGCGATTCCCCGAAGAATTTTATACAAAACCTTCGCAGAACGTAACTTGATTTACCTGTAAAATGTGCCGGGAGAACGCTCCTTGCTGTATTGCTGGAATTATTCAATTTGAGTACATTTTTGTACCTTGTTCCATTTTTAGCGTAAAACGGAAAAAGGGTTGCGAATGTATTTAATAGGTCGGTAACATTTCTAAGAAAATATAATATTGTTTAGGTCCATCTTAAAATCACGTGACTTACCGATATAGCGACAGAACTAAAGTTTCAGTTTCTGCCAAGATAGCATTATTTTTTCGCGGTCGCGCCAAATACGTAATTTATCCAAATACGCCAAATATTCGTAAATTATCGCGCGTCCCTCGGCGAACTTCTCATTATGGAAAGCAACATATGATATCAAAATCATAGGATACAGTTTGATATTGATAGCTACCTGATCAAAGAATTAGTTAAATACACTCGTCACAGACTACTCGTAATTTTTTTGCAATCATGGATCATCTTGTAACGTAACATTCACAAAATATGTGAAACAAGATGTTGACGATTTCCTTCTTTTAATACTTGTGTAGTCAGTGATAATTAATTTAAACATTATTATCAAAAGAAAACTTTCCTACATTGTGTAAGCAAAATTTCGTATGGTTTGTAATTGTCAATATTAAAAGTTATTTTGCTCCACGAACAAAATATGTATTTGAATGCTGTAATTTTCCTCCTCTGATGTTTGGTATACCTTTGGCGGCCTATGTATACCTATTTGAACAATAATTGTGTTCATACACCAGCACCCCATTCCAAATCACAAAATCACCCCATTCCAATGCAGAGCGGCCGATTGTTCACGTGGCTATAAATCAAAACACTAATATCATTAATTCAACGGCCTTAATGCCATTATAAAAAACGAATGGACAAAGTTTTGGGCGCATCGACCGTGCTCAAATCCCGCTTGAGTTATGTTATCGGGATGCTCTCCACAGATTTGGGCTCAGTCGATATTAAACCAGCTTCTGTTCTGATGGAAACAAACGTTCGAACCAGAATTATTGGCGTTATGGTTCGATTTGGACATTGTTTTAATGAGAACAATTACGCCATCAGTATTTACAAATCTCGTCGCATTGTGATTTCATATTTGTTTACACTATACACGTTAATACTTGACTTGCATTTCACCTGATGGTCAGTAAGATGATGCAGTAGAAGATGTTATCGTACAAACGATAACAAGGGAAGGGGAAGGGATATGTAGCGGTTTTATATAGCATCGCGTCGGAATGCTTGACGGTCGTGTTTGATGGTAGGGAGCTAACTAGCCACGGCCGATTTGCGTTTTGAAAAGTTGACTTTTGGCCACCTATATCGGAGAATGACCACACCGGTATTTTGAACTTTAATCAAGTATTTAACATCTATGTGAATAAATGGCCGATACTAGTAACTATGACGTACAAGCTCTGAATACCTACATTCCGGTTTAGACGCGTATTAAGTTATTTAGCCAATAGTTTTTAGCGAATTCGTGTGTTGGAGACATAATGTTATGCTATATTTTTGTGTATCATTTAAAAAATTTACGAATTTTTGTTTGCAAAATTTGTAAAAACTTTCAAACAGATTTTTTGAGACATAAACTACTCGTATCTTATCAAATTGCAACCAAATCCGATCTGTAGTGGTGACGGGAAGAAAAACCGATAATATGGTAGGACTCCACCATATTAATGTGATAGAATTGAATTATACCACTTTAATATGGTAGGGCTATTATAATTGTCAGACTGTTCTAAACCTAACTGTGGGTTTAATTTATTCAGTCAACCTCTTTAAATGCTTTATATGGAAAATTGAATAGAAATGTCATTAAAATATGTAAGGCCGAGTACATTTCTCAGATGGAAACCCATCTCTGTCGCATAAATATTGTCTCTTTAATATTTGGTCTTGATTTTCATAAAGGCGACCCGTCAAGAAACGAAGAAATTAAAATTCTAACCTAATTTTGCCTGGGTAAATTTATTCTCTGCGTTATTGCATATCCCGGTGATATTTCCCTTGATTGGGCTCATTGATATGGTAATCATGAGGATTCTTGGTCTCTTAGGCATGTAATTTTTAAAATTGTACGCTATTTGGTCGTTGACAAAAATTTTTATGTAATAGGAAATAGTCGATAGTAAGTAGATACTCGATAGGTATGCAATCTGATTATGTTGGTTTTAGATATCCCGTGCTTGGACTACTGTGGACTTATTTATTGTTTCTTCGACGATTACTCAACGGTTCGACGGTTGTTCAACTGTGAACATACCTAGTTAATCAATTCGAGTCTTGACCTATTGTGGTTGTAGGAGCGAAAACCTACTGCAGCGCAACTTAATGGTAGTGATTTCGTAAATTGTATCATTTTACATGTTTGTTACGTTTTTTTTATTTCAGACAATTATTGTGTCAATTTGTACCTTATTTAAAAAAAATACATTTTATAAACTATAAACCAATAATCCGTAAATTTCATGCAGGAACTATATACCTTTGATTCCATTATGACAAAATTCAATTAAAACTTACAAATTAGTGTCCGATTTAGGAAGAGAAAAACTATGAGAGTTTTTAACAACTCTTCTTTCTCTACTTTTCTTTTTCTCCAGAGACTTAAATAATAACAATATTCCTTTACGTAACTAAATAATTTCGGGAATGTAATCAAAAAGGCAAACTACGGTCGTTATCAATTTGCACGGACCATAATGGTCTTATTATTGTAGTGTTCAACGCGACGCCGCCATTTTTCCCCCTCGTCACGCATTTGGTGTCACGTGATGCGATGATTATGTCGTTGTACCCATGGTTGTACCCGTTTTTGTGTATGTTTTCCATTGCTTAATCGATAGGACTACCCACATTTATAAGGAGACCGTAAACCGTTTTAGAATACTATCAATTTATCATTGATAATAATCCAATCCTTCCTATGCTCACGTAGGTAAAGATAGGTCTCTCTACTTTTGTTGCTCTCTTTTCTGTCCTTCAATATGGATCAGAAAGAGAAAAGAGAGTGACAAAGTAGGGAAACATATCTCTAAGCGCGCATCTTAGCCCTGCAAGAGTCAATATCTAGTCTACATATTATGTTGTAGGACCTGTGTTTCTTTAAACTGACCCAACATGTCTAAAAACATGGTATACACCTGAAATCTTTGTCTTACACAAAGTTTTAAATTCAGAGGGAAATATCTCGCAATGTTTGTATGTACTCGTATGTTCGGGTTGAAACTTGCAAATGTAGTTAAAAGCATTATTTTCAACTGATTGGGATGTTTTATTATTATTCTATAACCAATATGGCGGACGGCATAAGAAGGCGGCCTAGTTATTTTTGTGTCCCATCATAGGGGTATATCTAGTAAATGGGTATGCTGAGAAGAAGTTGAGTAAGCTGTAGCTTGTTTTTATATATTTTTATTTAAAGAAGGATTCTTATAGCACCAGTGTCAATGAAACTTCAATAAATAATAATTAGCGTGTATTCCAAGCTCGTGTCAGACTGCCGTTTATGAAACAAGTGGGCTTGTTTCGTAGCGAGTCGCAAAATATGGCGGCTTTTTCAATGTAAATAACGCTCAACAACATTAAACACGGATAATAATAATACGGTATGGTGTTAGTTTATTACCTTGACCGTGTCTTGTTTATACATACTTTAGATAAACCTTAAACATTTTTATTGTACTTTAATGACTAAGAAATTGGGACGCACTTTATTACTTTCTTTCAGTGGATCGTTAATGTCATATGGTTTTGTTGCCTTGAATAGACTTATATACTGGATACGGAATGGCGCGAAAAAATGTCGCCAGTTTGCGTTGAAGAAAGTTTGTTTAAACGCCAGCGTGCTGCAGTAAGAACATCATGTAATTTGCTCAGTAGCCACCTACATAATTTTGACAAATGGCACTACTGTTTACTTCTATGAAAACGGCTTACGTAAAATGTTCGGATGGCCGCATCCTCAACTTCATATCGGTGCGTCTCTTGTAATTTTTTATTTCGTACTCTATCTATCGACTTTGGGGCTCAAAGTACTTGGATAGTGACCATGCACCGATACGTGTTCAAGCGGTATAAAGATATACGAGTACGAGTAGGTATATAAGAGTAAGCTCCGGATAGTTTCTTACGTTATCGCAGTCAGAATTATTGCTTAAATATTATAAAAGTGAAAGCTTGTACCTATATGTTTGTTTAGTTGCACATTTGTTTCAAATACTTACTGATAACTGAAGTAATTTGACCAAGTAGCAGAAATGCTTAAAGAATAAACAAGGTTCCTGCGAAAGTCATAAAACACCAAAATTACAAGTTGGTGAAATCGCGGCTAAAATGAGGAAATAATAATATGCTCCTAACAACCAAAAGGTTCACTGAATGAAAATGTACGCTTCAATTTGAATATACATGGACAATGGACATTCTTCCTAAAATGCTTTACATTGCTAAGCCATATTATAAAAAAAACCTTGAAAAACCTTTATCAAATGAGAACGGCACCCCTTTTGGTGCGATAAATAAAAAATGACCCGTAAATAACTTTGGAGCTCTGAGCACGGATTCTAATGAGGGAGAAACGCCGGGGCAAAATTGAAACCGATTGCAGAAATAAACCATTTGTATTCAAACGGGCGGTCCGACCGGCCGCATTTTAATTTACTTACTCGAATTAAAACTGCGCGTGATTCGAATCGAATACTGAGTTTTATTTCGATACTTTATTTTTATCGTTGATTGAAGACACCGGCCGCCTTCTTCCTTAGCCTACCTTAAGAATTGCGGCTCTACCTAAAGAATCGAACTTTGATGGTATTCGTACCATCGTACTCTTATGTTCGGAGGAAAGTTTCCATATGAATAAACTTAAAAGTCAAAAATTAAAGTCAAAATAACCAGGCCCACCTTACAGCCACTTATGAAGAGTCAACTATAGTTGACGATTTGGATCTCTTTATTTCTGACCATCTTTGTTTGACTTTAGTGCCTGAAATTGTGGCCATACTATTTTTAACTAAAGTATTTTCCGTGAATATCTTTAAGTCCAGGCATTATAAACTTATAGAGAACTTCCAGTAAATAAATTACATAGGATTTTGTAAGAAATATAAAAGCAATATGTATGGAATTTGATTTCCAAGAAAAATTTGTAAGTCTTGCTAGCCGTGCTGTTGTTATTATAGGAGGTTTTCTTAGGACACCCCAGTCATCCATTTAAATTCAATTGTATATTCAACTCGGTCCGTTCCGGTATACTTTTCGATTTGCTCGGCTCGAGGTATATTTTGCAAATTGACTATAAGTCTCCCGTGATAAAGTCGATTGTCTCCAGCCGTTTATTCTTTCAATTTGTGTATTGAATCGCCTTTGTAGAATTGAAAAGCTTGAGAGCATTATTTCCAGGGCTATCATAAAGGGCTCGCTTAAAAGATAAACGCGAAATGAGATTAGTGTGAGGATTGGATTTATACCTTCATTTTGTGATGTCCTTGACCTTGGAGACATTTGGATTCGGGATCTGTTTTAACGATTTTCAGTTTGAGGATGGAAACCCGTGGTAATCCTTGAATCAACTCAGGAGAGTAGCTAGCTACTAAGCTAGATTGTGTCCAAAGTTTAAAGTTCTTTATTTCACATATTGAGGCATTTATGAAAAGCCAGGATTTTAACGGTGACTACTAGATTTCGTAGCTTCTTATTATTTTTGCACAAAGTCAAGGTAAAAAAAATACTGCCCCGCTCACGAGTGATTCTTTAATAATATCGGAGGCAAACAACAAGCAACACCTTTGTGCAACTTTTTGGTTCGGTTTTTTGGTTTCTTGCGCCGCTTTTATCGGCGGATTCGATGTTTATATTTGCACAACAATCCCCCGCAGCGCTGCCGTCGCTTTGTTGTGGTAATTTCATTAGACGGTCGCTGCCCGCTGCATATTAATTGATGGGGACGCGCCGCGCTTCCTGCACTCTTGCTTTAGCGTCATCTTTTATGAAGCGCTTTTTGTGCTGTTATATTTTTAAATCCCGCCCATGAATTTAGATGTAGATATCGGTTTGTATTCATAACACTATTTGCGTGGTTATCATTATTCGTTATTGGGAACTAGTTTTCGCTCGCGATATGGTAAAGGTGAATTGTAATTTCCTTCTACCAACAACACATTAAGAAGGACTTTATCGATTATTCTGCAACTTTGTAACCTTTGCGGTTCTACTTTCAACATCTTTCGTCAATTTCTTCATGTATTCTTGACCAATTTCGATGCTTCTATTGACCAATTTTAACTTATCTTGAATTTGAATCTTCGACCAATTACGAATTTGGTGAGAATTGCATTAAGATCTTTGTTAATAAACGAAGGGGTTTCGCGAGTCGAGTGTGTGGTCGGGTATCCGATACCAGGACCGCTTCTTTTACATCAAAGCTTCACTAGGCTCGTCATCCTTAGACATGAGTTCATTAATTTCGAAGTCTCTAATTTAACCGGTATACAGTGCCCTTCAAACGGAAACACAAAAATGCAATCACTGCTTCACAGCAATATGGGACATTACGGCCTTCTGGCTTATTGCCAGCAACGGTTTCAATGTTTTAGCTACTAAGTTTTGTTGCTATAAGATCTTCACTGCATGCAATTCGCGCAATTGAAGTTGATACTTAAGAGATCTACGACTACGTATTTTTGTTATGGAGGACAATCCGACAAAGATACTCTCCGAAACACCTCTATCAACTTATCACTTCATCCTACCATAACTAGCATACCTAGCATACCTTGGGTAGGTATGCTAGGTATGCTTGCATACCCACCTAATCTGCTTCAAGTGCTGTTGAAAGATTTAGTGTAGTTGCATCATTTGATGTGCCTTTCATGGAAATCCTAGTCATAACAATTCTTTCTCCTTTATAAAATTGGAAGCGTGATTCTCACTGTTTCAAAATTTCAAATAAATTTTGAAGCGGTGAGAATTGATAGTGAAAATTGTGATCAATAGTTGTAATTCATGATCGCATCTCCTCCAGCCACTATAAAGTCTGTCACCGAGCGAATCGTCACGTAGATGGGTTTATCTGCCCGCACCTCCAAGCCAAGCGTCGAGTTTGTAAGCCGATTCTTATTGTTCTTCAGAGATTTCACTCGCGAGTTAATAAATATGTTTGATGACTAGGAAAAAGGAGTCTGTAATATAATTTCTTCTTGATGGGCTTATAACCACTAACTTAAGAGTTCCTGCTAAAGCGCACATAACGACTAACGAGTCGATAATGTCAGTGAAACCTATCTGTCTGTCTGTCATTCCGCTCTTAACGGACTTTTGCCAAACCGTTCTGATGCTTGGTAGAGAGCCGACAAAAGGTTAGAACAACTGAATTATATACGGGTTAAAAATATGATAAAAATGACTATGGTAAAAAAGAGTAGAAAAAATTTAACTAATTTAACGACAGACAACGACTAATTTAACGATATTTAGGATTTCGAAAAAATTTAATGACACAAATACTGCGCACATAAACATAGCATACAGACTGAAACATGGATCAGAAAACAAAAACAACAACCATTAAAGACGTTTTTGCGAGGCTTTAAAGTATACAATTAGTGTAGGTACACCGAGATCCCATGATGAAACATGATGTATTGCCCCAAGGCTCTGATATTATAACGTCTTACTCCGCCGCGCTCGCTACTTAGAGTCGCAGGTGCGGCTAATGTACTTAATATCTAGAAACATTACTGAGATAACGTGCTAATACAATTTATTCAACGTCAGGGCCTTATTATCTTCAGTTTACTAACTTTCCTGGGACTGTTGGCGCGCTGTGACGTAAAATGCTGAGGTCCCGATTTTGATTGCCGCTAGATGATATTCAAACGTACTCGTAACAATAAACAGCTGTATCCGACGATAGGAATATAACCTTTTATAGTAGGGACAACGTAAGTACTAATAGATCCGTCCTTACTTTGGCAAAAATTTCTGCTTTCCAGTACCCATCAATATACCTACTGGGAAATCTACATCTTATAGTCAGTCATCTAACTGACTTATAGTCAGTTAGTTGTGTAGTATTTACTTACTTTTCTTTTCATATATTTTTTTTGCCTTTTTCATGGAGAACATTTTAAAATGGATAGTACCATTTTCAGACGCGTCAACTTATTAGATTAGTTTAGAGATTATTTTCATTAGAATTGGCACCACCCCTGTTGACTGTTATCGTATTGGGTGGAAGTGATGATAGATTCTAAAATTGATCATGCTTGCCTAGGAAAATCCCATTCAGAATTAGGTAACTTAAAACAGAAATATGCACTTGTTTTATAATTAAAAAATCTCATAGATACCCAGCACACCAAAAACCAGATTTGCCTTTTCACCAATTCCCTCGGAGCGGGAAAAGTCTATATTTATTCGCGTTTTTTCAACAGATCAAGAGTGTGGGGGGTAGAATTTCGCCAATTACAGGGGCGCGGAACGACGGGCCCGCAGTGTTTTCGTGCGATGGGGTATTACCATGCATATTGCATGAGAGGCAATAAGGTGTCAAAGTTGGGAGCCACTGGAAAAATACGCAGTGAAATATCGCCCGCAGTTCGAAAAGACATATCCGCAAATATGATTTTAATGGGATATTGAGATAGAAATTAGATTTCCATTGCCTCTCTTTGTGCGATGCTCGTGACTTTTATTTTGAAATGGCCTGATATATTGAGACTTTAAATCAGGACGGAGCGTTAATGAGGTATTGGGTCCGTAATCCTTAATTCTTGAATGCTTTTTAACTGTACTTAACATTAATAAATTGATGTTTCCACATTCATGCTCGACATTTGTATTCAATCTGGTCTGGTGAAATTATTCGCAATCATTTTTATCCTGCTGTTTATTTACGTCTTTTGATTTTTTACATAGGCAAGACAGCGCAATCTTCTGTACTGCAATATTGTTTTTACTTCTTTTAGTGCTCTGAGCGGATGTACAAAGTAGCTAGCAAGAATAACGGAATTATAATGTTAAAACGAGGTGTAATCATTCTCTGACTCTGCAAGATTATGTCATTAAAAATGCAAGATTTAATTAGTCTAAGAGTAGAAGAGAAGCTGCTGGCCCAGCAAATTACAATATATTCCCTTTTTATAATTGCTAAGGCTTTAGTAGTTTTCTAAAGTCTAAGAAATGTATGCGAATGACATTCTGTGACGAATAAGGCTTGATGCGACTTGTCGATAACGATTAATTATTATCACGGATATAATTACTGTACAATTTTCAGTGTATAGATTACCAATAGAGAGATGCTGGTCTTTCTTCTAAACTAGAACTAAAAAACTTCCGATTTATAGAAAAATAAAAATATAAAGATTCCTTCGAATTGAAAACCTCCTCCTTTTTTGAAGTCTGTTAATAAATAGTTTGTAACTTGACTTAACTATCATCATCACCATCCTGTGCTATTTTTGAAACAAAGTCACCTATCCTATAGTAATAAAACTTTATGGTTAAATAAACCACTTCATATTCCTACACTTATATTTTGTCTCACGAAAATCAACACGTTGCGGGAGATACGTGTTTGTCATATGCAATGCGATATTATAGCATACGAAGAGTACAGTCGAGGATAAAAGATCAGTATGTATGATTCCTTTTATTTTGTTTTGCTATCTGCATGGATGTTTTTTTTTAATCCTTTGGGTTTCAAATCATCTCGGTTTTGGTAGGGTCTTTGTTCCCACTATTAATTTATTATAAAAATCATTCTTTTTTAGTTGAGCTGAACCTAATTTTTTTAAAGCGTTATTGTCAAGCCCGTGCCAAAAAAAAAACAAACTTAGTTGTTTTTTTTTAAAGCTATTAAACATATCGTAATATGAAAGATAATTTTCTTTCTTTTTTTAAATTTGACTGCCATAATCATAAAAAATTGCAGAATTTTTCGGGCAGATGCTAATACTCATAAGTTATAATTGCTAACACTGCCTTAGTGAGATTTATTCAAATGCTCCGTACAAATATTATCAATATTTTAACATTGAATTACGAAATACCCGCTAAGCGCCAAAAATACTACTGCATCGAAATGCATAAGCCATGTTAGTACGTTACCGTATAAAACTAACATAAAATTAATGCACAAAAGTAATTTCGGCGGCGAATGTACAGCAGACAGTGCTTCGAAGTAATATTGTTTATGGTAAGCTGAAAATCTTGTCGCAGCTTTATATCCCGGCATACATTCATATGTTTAAACACAAGCGTATACTCTGTGCTAGCGGCTGTGAAAACGGCCATGTATCTTAAGTGAGATTTAAATATTTCCCATGCACCGATAGAGATATGGTAAAGAAAGGTAGAAGGATAAGGTAAAGTCGGTGACAATCTTTGAAAATATCTTACTCTATTTAGCATATTAGAAGAGAAGTAGGTATGATAATTATTGGCAGAACAAATTAAATGGTTTTGCTATAATCCGTTACTTGAAAAGAATCTGTATGGTCCAATATACAGGAACACCGCCGACATTAAACACCACACAATTCTTCCAACAATTTATTCGACGAACTTTTGCCCCGACATCAGGACATCCTCAGGAGATGCAGTTGACTTCACATTGTTTTGTAATGATAATAATATTATTGTCATATGTATTCTGTGCTCCGATTTTGTCAGTTCGTTCTAATCATGGTATGTTTGTAATTAGCACGTAAGAATTTCCTGTACTTAGAAATATTATGTTAATGGTATTTGTGTTTTAACTCTTTATAAAAGCATATTCAGTTTTATTTACCTTGGAGAGCTCTAAAGTTAAATGTGAAAAATGTGTTACATTATTGTCTTAGGTTTTTTTAACGATTTTACGTTGTTTCACCAATTATGTTTTAATTTATTTATTGACTAGCTGTTGCCCGCGGCTCCGCCCGCGTGAATTACGATTTTTTTTACATAATATACCTTCCTACTGGAATTCCTTGATTTTTCGCGGGATTCTGGTGTGATGTTGTACAGAAACCTGTTCTTACTTTGCACGGGTTATCTTGTGGTGATTTTGAAAACTCCTTTTTCTTAATAATAATATACTTAAAGTTTCATTAATACATAGTTGAAAGATCAAAAGGACGATTTTAACTGTCGATATTTCGACCCAGTGGCACAGGTCGTGGTCACTACGTGACCACGACTTGTACCAATGTATCGAAATATCGACAGTTAAAATCGTCTTTTTCATTGTGATTTTTATTGTGAAACCACGAAATATGTCAAAAATTATTAAACCATGTGAAAAGTTGTACTGGTGGTAGAACTCTTCTTTCAGAGTTCGGCCGGGTAGGTACCACTGGGATAAATTACTCTACTAACAATATTCCCCAGCCCAACATAATATAAGAGTCTTTTAAAAATCTTTGCTTCATCTCAATACAATCCAAAACATCGGAATGGACAATGGCTATATATTTCTTTACGTATAAAAAGACCTTAGATGACAGTCAGTCGGTTAGGATCGATAAGACCTAAGTGTTAAAAATATTTGTGAACCATTATCTTACCCTTACCATATTGCGGATGATAAAGTTTAAATCTGTTCATGTGTTAACAGTGCCATCTTAATATAAAGTCAGGAAACAGTAAATAACATGACAGTTAATTTTTATTTAAAAAAAATCGGTAGGTAGTACCTATCTCAGAGTTTTACATTCAAGTTCCACATAATTTGTAGAGATGGCGCTATACGGTATAACGTAGCAATAACGCCAGTTAAATGATTTTTGTTCACTCTAAAAGTGAAAAATTTTGAACTATATAAAATCTCCTGCTAAGCCTATTTATTTACGGCTGTAAGGGTACTCCAGTCTTACTTGAGCCCTACGTCCTAGCCCTAGGTTCTTTGTGCATTCCGAGTTTCAAGTCACCTACCTACTTGAACTTAAAGGTTCTGATGTCTGTAATTTCTGAACTACAAAAGTGATGATGATAAGATTTGTATGGAATAATCTTTAAAGAACCTCCTTTCTAACAAAAAAAGAATGAATGTAATCGGACAACGCGTTAATGAATTATAACTAAAAAACGTTTGGACTTTGATGCCGTCTTCCAGGAAAACCATGATGAATTTCGGGACAAAAAGTATCCTATGTCCTACCTCGGGGTATGAACTATAATCATGTCAAGTTTCATTTAAATCCATCCAGCGGATTAGCCGTGATGCCCGGTCGTGAAACAGACAGACAGACAGACAGACAGACAGACAGACAGACAGACAGACAGACAAAAATTAAACAAATTACAGTTTTGGCTTCAGTATCGACTAAATAGTGTCCTCCAACAAAAATTTTCAAAATATCTTCAATGTACAGAATTCGACCCTTTACAGTTTTATTATAAGTATATAGATAAGGTTAATTAAGATTAGTGATCCACAAGTCAAACTTCTTCTTTGTCTTTAAAAATGAGGTAATCCCCAGGTAAATTTTTGCCAAGAATTTATTGTCGTTTTTTCGCATTTTTCCTCCATAACGGGAAGGCAAATTTTATCTGCGCTTCGAATAATATAATAAATTCACGTTCATCCGCGTACTTAGCTGAAATGTTGTAAAATATTTGAACACTGACATCAAAGCGCACTTCACTAAAAGCATCGCTTACATCGCGTTTTTATCGATAGCACTCTCGTAATAAAAACTGTACTGGATGTTATACCTCATGAATATGATACTCTAAATCTACATAGATTTGAAATATTAGCAAACAAGCTTATGCAATTAATTATCCTTCAGAATTTTTTATCAGAATCTGCTCGGAATTTATACTCGTATTTTTAGACAATAAGATTCTTATAAAGTCGTAATTCAATTAATAAAATCCCATAAACTTTTGACTTGAAATAATTACATTACTACAGATAATAGTACGTTTTTCTACTTTTATACGATTTTCGTTTAACTGATAAAAATGGTGTAGGCAGAGACAGTTTCTTTCTGCTTTTTGTCGAACGCGGTGGAAGAACCAAATTAAAACTAACAAACGAGGCTGTCACCTGAAATTACTAATAATATTACTTTTGATTGATTATTGTTAATGTTGACATTAGTATCTTTTAACTAATGTTAGGATTTATTAAACAGATTATTGTCAATGAGTATTTTATCTTTCATCAGCCAAATAGGTAATGGTTAGGCTAAAATAAAACGTTGGTTGCCTGGCTAAATATCGCTGTAGCAAGACAATATAGGCGCAAGCAATGAAATTTCTTTCCCACGAAGGGTTTTCATAAAAACATAACCCTTTATTCGTCCATATTATCCCGGAAATTGACTCGGATGGCTGCCATAGCTCGTGTTTAATGGCGACCGTCGGAACACTCTATTAGTTCCCTACCATGTTTAAGATTTATGTGCCATTTTCTTGTGTGGAAAATTGCCTAAAAGAACTCTTTTAGTATCACTATCTAGGGATATACGAAGCTATTTGTTCATACATTTTTTGAATAACATCGTGTTTATTTTTTCGTAACCCGACCTCAAATGTTTTACATAAAAGTATAAGTTGTATATTCTCTGTGGCTAATAACTTTTTAGTTATTAACCACAGAGAAAATATAACTTATACCTTAGAGGTTTTCCCCTAAATCAGTGGAACTATAGTACTTATCTACTTTTAATAATGTAGTCAAAATCCATCTTCCCTAACTGAGAAGCAACAAAAAAATACATAAGACTTATTTACTACACAAATGAACCAATCCTTTGATTTTAGTCTTTAGTATCGAACATGAAATTATAATATTAGTAATTTAGGTATGACGTATAGTGTAAACATGGACAAGTTAATCCGATAGAGTTTTACAAGGAAGATAAACCCCGAAAACTTATGCAAATTCTCAATAATAGCAGACAACCAAGACTTTAAAGATATGTCGATTAACCTTGAATGATCTTATGTTAATAGTTTTTGTTCCTCATATTCACTTTTAACTATTGACCGGGTACGTCATAGAAAAAAAATATTTTTGTATTATTTTTTATGCGCAGCCAACCCCTAAAAACATGAAAGGCTTGGTGGCGAAATTACTTGAGGTGACGATGGTGGTTTTTAATCCAATCTGATTGGTTTACGGGTCCTTCTACCTATGTTAATTTTCAAACATAAATAAATGTCTATTCAACATAGTGTGTCCTTAGCTGTTTGACTAACGTCAAGGGATTACGTTTAATAATTCCAATTTTTCAGGACACAACACAATTTCCGGGCCCATTAGCGGGCCCGCTTTGCGGAGGTGAGTCCATTTATTCCGCTTTACAAAAGAGGAAGCCTAGATAAGTAAGTAGTCATAATCATAACTCAGCAAAGGTAATATTTCACGATGTAAACACTTCCGCGGGGCTTATGAATGACGGCGGGGGGAAATAAAAGGAGATTGCAATCAGAAGTATAATGGTGATCAAACGTTACGGAAAACTCGATAGCTGAATCTAAAGTTGACTGGATATCAGACCACCACCTCAGCCTGCGGACATCCACTGTTAGGCATAGGCCTTTCCAAGCGCGCGCCAACACACCCTATCTTTAGCCTTCCTGATGCAGCCACTCCCCGCCACGCGCTTTATGTCGTCAGTCCACCGAGTTGGAGGGCGCCCCACTCTACGCTTGCTTATACGCGGTCTCCACTCCGGGACTTTTCAGCTCCATCGGCCGTCACCCTTACGACATGCATGATCTTCCCGATGCAACTTAAGCTTGCTTTAGTTTGGGCTCCTGCAGATCTCCTCATTACGGATTTCGGAATATAGCTTTACAGCAGACCAATTATAATAAAAATTTATAATTTCTAAACTGACTCAGGTCTGGTCTGGTGGGAAGATTCAGTCGTGACTGTAGTTCCGGTGCAATGCTGTGTAGCACCCGTTAGGGGGTTTACTAACCCCTTCCAACTTAGTACGATACGATAATCATGCGATATTGCAGTCAAATACTATAACTTAAGTATTTTCAAAAAAAATTGCATTAAGGAACTTGTTTATTAGCCCAATGTACACCTCTATATTATTATAATTTTACTAAACACTGCTCTATTTAAAGTAAACAACGAGACAAAAGTACCTACGGAGCCTCGAAAAGCTCCCAAAAATAGAAGACCCCGCCAAAACTCTATTCATTCCGAAGTGTTTCCTTAAAATAAAGCGCAAATATTTTGCCTCCATTCCCCTCATTACATGCAATTTCATATCGTTGGCAACCAAAACATGATTGCACAAAATGCTTAACACCCAGCACTCGGCGTTTGAATGCAAATGAGAGTTAAAAACTGGGAAATTCGTTTGGAATTCCTCGCACAGGAATTAGAGCCTTGGCAGAGCGAACACTTTTGGTCTTACCACTTTTTGGTCTGGTCACCTGTCGAAGCAGTACGCAGTTGCGACACAGGAATTATGCTTGAATGCTGATGATAGTAGTTTTTACGACTTTCCTTCTGCAGTGGCGTGCACACGGGTCACTTGAGAATACCCCACCCTACTAGCAAAGACGCACCGCCAAGCGATTTAGCTTTCCGGCGCGATGCTGTGTAGAAAACGTTATTGGTTACTCCTTCCAAGATAGTAGGTACGATACTATCTTCGGCTGCATCGTCACTTACCATTAGGTGAAATCGAGATCGAAGTTTTAACTTGGGGGATGTAAAAAAAGAAAAAAAATTAAAAACCATTTTGTCTGTCATACTAGTACCATAATGAAGGTGAAAGTTTGTATATGTACATGTGTGTGTGTATTTGTATGTGTTATTACACCTTAACAACACAACTGCTAAATCGATTAGGCTGAAATTTGACACAGAAATAGATAATACTAAGCAGCATGTCATTTGCCATCGATACGTATGTGTCAGTCACGAGATCAACTTATCGACTGGATATGTCATCCCATATATTCTGGGGCTTCTTCGCGATCCGATACCAATTGTTGAAATAGAATAAGTAGATAAGGTAACACATAGCTACAGCCACATAGATACAGATATAATTGACATCAAAATAATTGCGAGTATTTCTCATAATTACAAGTAAAACTAAGCTAACATGTAAGCTAGTTATAATTTAGGTAGAAAATGTTATAGGGAGTATATGTATGTATGTGTATGTAGGTCTTTAGCTTTACTTAAATGATACTTTGTCAGTTTGTCACTCGTTAAGTTATAAGGACTTTCGAATTTTGTAGGACTTTAATTTTTATCCTCACGTGATATACTAGAATCGTTTTATTGCCCTCTCCAGCAAAACAAAGCAGTTTGTCGGTCCGCTTCTTTTATTTTTCTGCGAGCTTATACAAATGGAGTTTTTACATTTTGCCTCTCATTTAAATTACGTTATTATTGAGATTGAAAGTTGAAAATGAACAGAAATTTATTTTTCCTACGATATAGGTACTATCTATTGTTTCATTTATTACAAATCCAGACTTCAATAGCATATTGTCACAATGGTTGTTTGTGCTAAGCATAAAAGATTTCTCTACATTTCGATCGTACATTTCACATCTATTTTTAAGTTCGTGTTTGATTTTTGCCTCTTGACGACAATAATTTCTTATGGAAAATATAAATGAGAATAGTAATAAACCGTTTGTTGACTATATCGAAGGACCTTTGTTAATTATGATATGTCGAATGCACAAGCTGACAGACACCTAATCAATTAAACTATGAAGATCACTAACCTGAAATCGCACGGCGTGAGGGCCTCGTTTTGTGTACGACACCAACTGCAGGCACCTGTCCAGGACTGCTTTGCACGGCACAGCACAGATCTTCGTGGTATTAATTAGGAAAACGTCTTTGCACACGGTGCAGTCTTTAATTAGCTTATACACGCGACGGTTATTTATTTTTGAAAGCAAAAAACACAGGCGCACGGCGTCCGGTTCAAAATGCTCTGGCGTTGACGGCGTGGCCGTCGATCTTCGTCGAGGGCCGAAAACGTGGGCCAATCAGAGCCCAGTACGTCACGGCAGCGATACATTCATAGCCAATTGAAAAGCGCCGTCAACTTGGCTTATATTTCGAACATACCCCCTACCGAAACCATGTTAATGGTTTCCTCCAATTTGAAGGGATAAAAATAAATCAAGTGTAAATAAATAAATAAGAAATAAAATTAAGTCCTAATAAATAACTACTTACATATACTACTTAAATATATGTACACAAGATAATTTATAGAGAAATTTAATTAACATAAGGCAAAGGACTTAATTTATGTACAGGTCTTTGCAACCTGCTCTTTTGAGTGCGTAATGTAACGCAACGGGTGACACCATCGGGCCCAGGATGTAGAGCCTCTATCCGACCCATGGGCCAGTGGCATGGAGGCGAGTTGTCTGTATGAATGAGAACCAAATCACCAACGTTCAGATTGCCTTTAGAAGTGAACCATTTGGATCGCTGCTGAAGGGTATTCAAATATTCTCGACTCCACCGCTTCCAAAACAATTGAGAGCTCTTTCGGATATACTGCCAACGAGACAGTCTATTGATAGGTACTTCGTCGTGATCGTATTCAGGCACGGTCGTCAAACTTTTTCCTATCAAAAAATGTCCTGGTGTCAGCGCGTTAAAATCATTGGGATTATCGCTTGCTGGCAAAGGGCATAGCGGTCGAGAGTTAAGTATAGCTTCAACTTTACAGACCACCGTATAAAGCTCTTCAAATGTTAAGGCTTTGTCACCGATACAGCGGGTTAAATGATATTTTGCAGCTTTAATTCCCGCTTCCCAAAGTCCGCCCATATGTGGGGCCCTTGCAATTCCAGGATAGAACTTTAGGTTTCTCTGAGAACAACCTTCCACGAGTTTATCCTCATTTTCACTTAAAAACTTCTGAACTTCCAATAAATGCTTACTTGCTGCGATAATGTTAGTACCTCGGTCTGAGTAAAGTGCACTAAATAAACCTCTGCGCGAGACCATGCGATCAATACAATCGAGGAAATGCTCCGTTGACAAAGAAGACAGTAGCTCTAAGTGAACGGCTTTGGTAGAAAAGCAAATGAAAAGTGCTAAGTATGCTTTGTTGACTTTAGCATTTCTACCCAAGCTTTCTTTAATCAGAAACGGACCCCCAAGGTCCACCCCTACATTGTCAAACACTTTGTGAGGTGCTAGACGAGAGGCTGGCAGCGGAGCCATCTCAGGCTGTACGACGAACGTCGGTTTGTTTTTGTGGCAAACTTTACATTTAGATAACACGGATCTAATAAGGCTACGAGCCGATAATATCCAAAATCGTTCATTTATAATACTTTGCAGTGTACGCGGGCCTACATGCAAGTAGGTTTTATGTAAATGTTCTATTAGAAGTTTAGTGAATAAACTATTCTTCGGCAACAATCGCGGATGTATCGCGTTGTAGGGTAGCCTCTGAGTGGGTGATCCGACCCCCTACCCTGACAAATCCCTGGGAATCGAGAAACGGCGAGAGTTTTCGAAGTGAAGGAATGTAAGTGTCATTTTTAGACAAACGGTCTATTTCATCTGCAAAGTGTGACTCCTGTATTAATCGGATCAGCGAGTCCTGAGCAGAAATTAATTCCTCAGTGGTGAGGCATTTAGAGGGAGTAGATGACGCGCGGCTTCTATTGCGCCATCTCAGAATCCATGCGACCGACCTTTGTAATTTAGAATAAGATGAAAATCTTTTCAAAAGACGCTCGCTAAACTCTTTTTTAGTTTCCACCGGTTCTATTATTTTTTCCGATAATAGATTTTGTACAGTTTTCAGTTCAGGAGGTTGAGACTCGTCTTCCTGAACGAAAGTTCTCACAGGCCATTCAGCAGGGGGCCGGTACATCCACTCAGCACCCTCTAGCCACTGCACTTGTTCAGCGACTAGCTGTGATGGCGATGCGCCACGCGAACAAATATCCGCTAAATTATTTTCGCTAGAAACGTGACGCCACACATGAGGGGGTAAAACTTCAGTCACTTGAGTAACACGGTTACTGACAAAAGTTTTAAGTTTATATGCGTCCGTGTGAAGCCATGACAATACGATTGTCGCATCAGTTAACGCTGTGATTTTATTTATTTTTACTCGAGTCATATTTTCGCGCGCAAATTTAACTAATTTACTCAGTAGAACAGCACCCATTAATTCTAAACGCGGGATAGTCATGGGTTTGACTGGTGCGACTTTTGATTTTGCCGCCACTAAACGAACTTTAGTGTTGCCCGATTTATCACGTGATATGACGTATAATACCGCAGCAAACCCACGGCTTGAACCGTCGCAGAAAGCAACTAACTCGCATTCCGTCTGCTCGGGCAGTAACATGTGACGCGGTATAGGCATCTCAGCGAGGCGCGGCAACTCAGCGATATACTGCAACCACCGTTTAGCGATCTCACTCGGCAGTTGATCGTCCCAGCCAATACCTAACTTCCATAATTCCTGCATTATATTTTTCGCTACGAAGGAGCAAGGCGCGATAAAACCGACCGGATCATAGATCGACGCTAATAATTTTAATACAGATCGTTTTGTCATCACTGGGTCAGTTTTATTAATGGAAAACACGAAATTATCAGTAAGCGGTGTCCACGTTAAACCGAGTACCTTTACGGTACATTCATTACCGTCTTTGATAAAAGTCACCGGACATTCGCGGTAATCAGTAGGTACGCGCTGCAATAAATTCGCATCGTTACTAGTCCACTTTTTTAATACGAATTGACCACTCGCGAATATACCTACAAGTTGATCTTGTACTGCGCATGCTTCCTCGTAGGTATTACATGAATATAATATGTCATCCATGTAAACACCTTCTCGTATAACTTGAGCGGCTAAGGGGAAACGTTCCTCTTCATCGTGAGCTAATTGTAACAAGGTACGAATAGCAAGAAATGGAGAGCAACTGAGACCGTATGTTACAGTTTTTAATTCGTAAATTTTGATCGCCTCCGATGGCAACGGCCTATACAATATGTGTTGATAAGCGCGATCAGATTTACGAAGTCTAATTGCTCGGTACATTTTGCAAACATCGCAGACTAGACAGTATTCAAATAGTCGAAAGTTTAAAATTATAGCCGAAATATCGCGGTAAAGATTTGGCCCGGTCAATAAAATGTCGTTAACTGATATGTGATTATTATTACCTCGACTTGACCCATCAAACACCACGCGACAGGGCGTCGAAGAAGAAGAAGGTCTCAAGACAATTTGTTGCGGAATTACGAATTTACTGGGAGTATCACCGGTATACAGTTCCATATGATCAAGCGACTCGTATTCATTCATAAACTCCCGATACGCTTGTTGCAGTACGGGCGAGCGCGCGAGTCTACGTTCCATACCTAAAAACCGTCGCTCGGCGCTCGGTAGTGAGTCACCGATAGGCGCGTGATTAGGAGTTAGCAGTAGCGGGACTACATATCGGCCATTCGATTCTCGCCTATGTTCTTTTATGAAAATATCCTCAGCGAGTTGATCGAGAGGGTTAACAGAGGGCGTGCACGGCACCTCCTCTATACTCCAAAACGCACGTAACGCTTTGTCTAAAGATTCTTCCTCAGAGACTGATAGCAACGAATTTTTAACCGTATCACCTTCCTTATTTTTTAAAACTATTTTACCGCTAATTAAGTAACCGAATACTGTATTTATAGTACTAGGGATGTTTTCTTTAATAAGTAAAGGTTGACTCGTAATTATTTCGGAAGTAACATCGTTACCTAACAGGATATCTATTTTAGATTTTTTATAAAAGTGCGGATCAGCCAAATTCAAATGTGAATACTGTTCGATAACTTCTTTTGTAAAATCGACATTTGGCATATCCGACGCGACTTTCGCTACGACTACCATGTCAACTTTTAATATGGGACAGTCCTGATTTTTTGTTTTAATTGAACACGTCACTAACCCAAGATTTTTTATAAATTCTCCACCGAGGCCGGAGATGGAGAAAGGACACTTTTTCCTTGGTAACCCTAACCGTTGGGCACACTCAGAACTGATCAGACTGGTCTGGGACCCCGAATCCAGGACCCCCCTACAGTCTTGGTAGTTACCACCGGCATCTAAAATATTTATACGCGCCGTCCCTAATACTACACCGTAATTGTCCGTTTTACAAGTGAGTACGTTTTGTGTCACCGCCGGTTCGCTCACGGAGGCCGACACGAGCGCAGCTCGCGCTGGTGACGAGACGGGTTTATTCGGCACGGCCGAAGAACTCACGGAGTTCGAATTATCTTGATGAATCAAGAAATGATGAAAACCCCCACAAAGACCACAGGTCCACGTGCTGGGACACCTGGAAGTCTCATTACTATGAGTTTTCAAACAATTTTCACACAGTTTCAACGCCTTGACACGGTCAATGCGTTGAGGTACAGAAAGTTTTCTAAAAGATTCGCATCTGTATATCATGTGATTTAGTTCACAGTGCGAGCACTTAAATTTTTTATTATTATCGTTTTGTGCATTATTAACGCGCGACGACGTCAGCACAGATTTAAATGGTTTAGCAGTAGAATTTATTTTAGAATTTTTATTATTATTGCTAACCGACTTCGACGGCTTAGCGGTTGACTGCGGAAAAGTATGATCTAAAACCTTTATTTGTTTGTTAACAAACTCCACTAGTTCACTGAACTTAGGTATTTGCTTTTGATCCCGACTTTCTTCAAATAATTTTCTTGTGTGGGTATCTAATCCACGCAAGGCTAAGTGACATATCAAATAATCATCTAAGTTTTCTATATTAAGCGCTTGAATCGCTTTAAGAGAATGATCAAAAGTCTCAATAAATAATGTGAGGTTTGCACTTGTATCCTTAGTCAACGGTGTAAAATTTAACATCTTTTCAAAATATAAATTCAAAAGTGCTCGATTATCTTGATATCGGTCTATCAAACTTTTCCACGCAAGTGGGTAGTTGGCGGCTGTGATAGGAAATTTCTTGACTATACCGAGCGCACTGCCCTTTACACATGAAAGCAAATAATGAAATTTATCTATATCCGAAAAATCTCTGTTATGCACTAAAGAGGAGAACGTATCAAAAAATGTTCCAAAATTTTCAAAATCTCCATGAAATTCAACTAGGGTTAATTTTGGAAGCACTGGTTTAATTATTTCGCTATGTTGCTTTTCGGAATTACTACGCGCCTGATTGTTTTGGTATTTCCGTGCAAGGAAATTACAATTTTCATACAATGTATCAAAGGCGTCTAATTCGGACGTAGACAACTTCATATTAGGTTTTAATTGCATTTCTATTTCTAGCATTTCCATAATTGTATTTTCGAACTTTGTTCTTATACTATCCAAGTCGGCAAACTGCCCCAAAAAACTTTGAATTTTAATCGAGTCCTCTCTAATTGTCTTAGAAAATTCATAAACTTTTTGTAATTTTGAAAATAAATATTCTCTTTTAAAATTCAACGTTTTTAATTTGAGTTCCAACATCTGTGTGCGCGATGGTTCCGCCATGTTACGTGCACTCAAAAGGCTGATGCAATAATTTTTAAATACAATAAACTACAAATTATTCGTAAATGAACGTAAATACGAATATTAATCGATAAATATATGAAATAATACGTATGATTATAACAAAATATGATAAATATATTAATAAAAGTATATAATTTCCAACGGGAAGCTTGTGTAGGTAGGTATACTACGTATACTAAAATCGCTAGAATCACTAGAATCGGCTCGAATTGGACCAGAAATATGTTGACTATATCGAAGGACCTTTGTTAATTATGATATGTCGAATGCACAAGCTGACAGACACCTAATCAATTAAACTATGAAGATCACTAACCTGAAATCGCACGGCGTGAGGGCCTCGTTTTGTGTACGACACCAACTGCAGGCACCTGTCCAGGACTGCTTTGCACGGCACAGCACAGATCTTCGTGGTATTAATTAGGAAAACGTCTTTGCACACGGTGCAGTCTTTAATTAGCTTATACACGCGACGGTTATTTATTTTTGAAAGCAAAAAACACAGGCGCACGGCGTCCGGTTCAAAATGCTCTGGCGTTGACGGCGTGGCCGTCGATCTTCGTCGAGGGCCGAAAACGTGGGCCAATCAGAGCCCAGTACGTCACGGCAGCGATACATTCATAGCCAATTGAAAAGCGCCGTCAACTTGGCTTATATTTCGAACACCGTTGAACCAAGCATGTTTGAGAAAAGTTAATACAGTTATTTAGGTACATACTCGTAATAAGTTTAACCCGTTTCACTGCATAGTTCGTATTTATAGGTAGCTAGTCTCAGTCGGATAATTCTTAGCGATACTCGCCCCCGGCATTTTCATCCATACAATAGGAGTATATAAAGTGTATGAATAATGATGGAGCCCTCTTCAGAGGCGCTGAGATATAAATCTTTCAATAATCGAAGCTCGGATGTTTATTTATTGCATACTGTATCGGAAACTGGGGTTTTCTCTTCTGTAACAATAAACTGATTTATGATGCTATATTATGTGCTCTATGGAACCATAAATCCATAAATATCATACATATTATTTTAAAAAGATTTTGGATAAAAATTTTGCATTATTTTTACACTTTTTGAATACTTACTCTGTTCATTCGATAAATAAACAATCAATATAACTAATCTAAGACCCTTCTAATTTTTGTGTTTTTATGTAACAACAAACTGAATATGCTTTTTATTAGCGTTCTTATATTAGAAATAATAAAGATTTACTTTGAAATCAAACTGATGGGTCTAGTAACATATTTAATCTGATAATAACCTTTCAATTTGGTTATAAAAGTAAGCTCTATACAGCTATATAAGCTGTATAGTATTACTGAAATGTTTAGACATGTAGGTATAAGTCATGTGGCGCACTCGCGCCAGACTTCTAGCCACGCAAAGGATTCGCTCTTGATTTCTTACAAAAAACGGCTAATAAACGAGCATTTTATACTCACGAAAGCACCTTTTCGAGTAAATAGTTATGCGTGACCTTTAATGACATGTCTACTGTGTAGTAGTTTATTTGTAGTGTTAATTAAGCAATAAGTAGGGCGTTTAGCATAAGCACAAAAAATACGACAACCGCATAAAAATGTAAAAAGTTTTATCCTTCCGGGACAGACGTAGGAACTGAAGGGTCCGTGGAGACCCTGTCGCCGCTGGAAGTGACCGTGACTACCCAGGAGCCCCTGATCGGTATACCGCCCGTCAACGACTCAGCGAATTTTTTTATACAATATCTCACACGTAAGTCTGTGTAAATAAACGGTGTTCTTGTGTTACAGATGAGATCTCGGCGAGAGTGAGCTTCAGCGTTATTTTTAGCTATATTCGTATTGATAAGTGATGTACATATAATTCTCCATGGCTCTCTCGTCGTACCTATGTGATTGAAATTGAGAAACCCTATCGAATTTTTATAATTATTTTATTTACTCAAGTCGCAAATCTGTGCGATAAGATATAGATATGGTAAGTAACCGGATTTGGAAATTATTTGTGTAAATGTATATAGAATCAAGAATTTACTCCTTTTTCAAAATACATAAATTATAATTTCTGAAGTCACACTTCAGAAATTATAATTTATGTATTTTGAAACAGGAGTAAATTCTTGATTTAAGTCAATTTAAAACAGTGTACCTATTATGAATAAGCTCGCATTACTTTTTTGGGTAACTGTTGAAAAACCTGCGCTTCGAGAAACAGAAATTAAAGTGATCTAAAGTCTAAATCCCTTCTTCTATAAGACAGAAGGCCTAGATTTAGTAGCAAGACATATCTAGGCTGAGTTAGATATGATAGGATAGATAGGATTAATAATCAGATTTGTCACCTTCAATTATAATATCGGAACAATACATTACTTAGTATCAATATATTGCGATACAGCATGATAAACGACTTTGTTGGTTAACTTATCTTTATTAAGTAAATCATTACAGGAAATTACAGGTGGACAGGTACTCGTATATTCAAATTACTATCAATTTTGCATATACCTACACGCTATTCAAATTATTCTAATACGAGAAAATTTTCGTGCCAATTTCTGTTATCAAACCCCTCGGTGCATGACCGATTGTTATGAAATTTTTTGTGTATATTCCGTAGGTCTGAGAGTAAGTCGTAAACTGCTTTTTAATCCCTAATGGCAAAACAACATTTGTCGGGTCAGCTCTATAAAAATTACCTCAAAAGTTTGGTAATGGTTTATTTGTTGGTGATCTCACAAAACCTGCGAAGGCAAAACTTTTGCAGTTCAAAGTCAAACTTACTTACCTACACTTTACCTAAGTTTACAACTCCAAGTTTAATTAAAGTTGGTTTCTATAAATTCTAGATCTGAATAGCTTGCCCAGTAACCCGAGCGCAAAGGTGGCGTTGCATTATTTGTGTTCCTGTTAAATTTTGGCATTCAATTCCAAAACACAAACATATTCGATGATTAGGCGCCAGATGGTACTGTCGAGGTGAAATATTCAAAATGCAACTTCAATTTAATACCTGCGATAGAACAAATGTGTTCAATTTCGTTGTGAACTGTGAAACCGCATTAGCCAGATGGTGAGATTATTGTCATAAATTTCGTGAAATATGTAAAGCTGTGGCCACCAAGCTGTTTTATTTATATGAGCGTTATGGGATGGATTTGATTTTGCAGGATATGAATTAAGTAATGTGTTATAACCCAGTGAGTAATGCAGCTTCATAATTGAAGAGTTTGGATGAGTATCTTAGACTTGTACCTATAAGGCTAAATACTACTTTCTTTAATAATTGACAAAAACATCCATCGACGTCCGTACGTCGCTTGAGATTTCTCCATGACATTTTTAAAGATTTGTGATTTTTTTACACTATACACGTTAGTACTTGACTGCGATCTCAGCTGATGGTAAGTGATGAAGCAGCCGAAGATGTTAACGTGATTGACCAAACGTACCTAGTAGTGTGTTTAAGGCCAAACCTTACATTTGAAATAGGTACAATACAATGTTATCAAGGAAGTGAAAATAAGTAGGAAAATATACAGAAAGTGTAAATTACATATTCATTACAACGTAACTTCGCATGTCCCAAACAAGTTCAAATAGAACAAGAATTTTTTTCTTACATTTCACAAGCAACTCAGATAAGAAGCTTGAACTTACGGAAGGCCATAATCGTCAAGTCAATTACTGGGCAGCTCGCCACAAAAACTGGCAAGATAATAATGTTCACTGACCTAACTGACCTACTGACATGGTACGGTTACAAGGCTACAATACATTGTTTGTTGAACATCGGTAATTGTATGGTTCGTATGTGGCGCATAGGTTGGAAAACTAAAGTCATAAAGTGTTTATTGCGACGTTAAAAGTTTACCCTTCTATGTTTTGACTGTACTCGCAATGAGGTTTCAAAAAGCTTCTTTACTTTTTGTTGCTTTAGTAGGTACAAAAGACATTTGTGCAATAAATTAAAGTTATTTTGCCTAAATCTTGATCAAAGTAAAGTACCCTTAGAAATATTAAATTCTTCAAAACCGGTCGTAACACCTTCACTCACCTAACTACCTGATGAAAGTCTCCTCGTATACAGATCATTTTTCCATAGCCTTTATGCTAGTCAAATGGACGATTAATAAACTTTTGTGAACGTGAAATGAAGAACGATTAAGAATAAAGTTTCCTTACAATGTCTTCATTGACCGATACTGCACTAACATTATAATGCCTAACTTTTGGCTTTACTTTTTTTTTGATATCTCATTCTTTTGATATTTCTAGTCACCCATTTTTCAGACATGAAATGCACCTACACAAAAATAGTGTATGACGTAATATCAAAGCAGACAAATTTTGGCAGGTTTAATAAATTAGATTACATCCGAAAACTGTCGACTCATGAGCTTAAGAGCAAAGTCGCTTGCGCGCAACAATTTGATTTCGCACATTACGACGCACGAAGTCTAGGCATCGCGTAATTTAATCCCGGCTGGTTAGCGCGAACGCAAAAAATTGGTCTTCTTTTATTTGTATTCGTGCTCAGGCACGTCCTGATGGCGGTTTCAATCCCGCGTACATATAAAACGTGACCATTCACACCGTCCGTTGAGGCATAAACATAATCTGTCATCTTTTTTCCCCTGCCGCGTCGCGACGTGATTTAAAGCAAAATGCTCTAAGCAGTGGCGTAAATTTTGGAGAATGAGGATAATATATATCGTCGGTGAACTACCACCGGACGACAATAGGTACGCGGAGAGCTCGCTTCATCGCAAAATATACTTACCAGATTTGCAAAATACCAGATTAGCAAAATACAGATTCTCAAAATACCAGATTTTGTAGAGTGACTAACAAAACTTTAAAGTACAAAAGAGAATAATTCTTGATATTAGCAGTAGCAGTGGCAGTCCTTAGGTGATTGAAATCCAACAAACTATCACGAAACGTATTTCTTCCATGTTTTTGATACGAACTGCTATGGTGTGCTCTTCCGGACTCCATGTTCACAGCCCACCACAAAATGGGTACTAGGCTGGGGACATGGAGAAGAGACTAGGAGACACCCATATGACGTATTTGACGTCTTCACGTAAATGGGATGTCCTATAGAGAATACGTGATGGAACGCGCTTGCCTAGACCTTATCTCAGCTTTACGTCAGGCATGATTGTCGTCAAACGCAAACCTATCTACGTTGAAAAAGAATGAGGGTTATCCGCAGCTCGGGCCGAATATTTTGCAAAGTTTCTTGCACAAATTAATAGGATTTTTCTAGGCATACAGGCTCTATTTAAAAACACATTCCTACTTTCCATCAGGCTAAACTGTCGTGAACCGCGACAAAAAACATTTTTGCGCAGGCTATCTTTTGTTGTTTTGTCAATGACAAAACCCAGTGATAATTGGACATGTGCGAAAATAGCCTGTTATGATTGTTTTATGTCGCTCAAAGCTGATCCATCTTTTTTGATGTGTCTAATCTCGTCCCATCTACGCGGTGGCTGCTCTATGAATATTTTAACTCGATGCGACGTTCCATATAGAAGTACTCATAAGTTATAGCACTTCCACACTATGGAATGGGTAAGCACATCAGCGTAATAAAATTTCTTAAGAGTGCTGTAAGTGGTGTACCGGCTTCATCTTTGTAAGAGCGAGCTTGATTCTTAGATGTAGGTTAATCATGCCAATAAATCTCACTAAATAGCGTGTGTAGTATTTAATAACATAATTATTAATTTGAGAAATTAGCAAAAAATAACTGAGTAGTTAACGTCGACAAGAAATTCAGTCAGTCTCCTTGAAGCGACTCATTTTTATTAGCGGATCATTATAATATCAGGGACCCATCATATGACCGCGTAATGCCGCGATAATATTGTAGCCGTGTAAAGATTGATGACAACGAAACTACTCCTAACTATGGAGCTGGTACCCGTATGTATTGTTATGAGTAATTCTCAAACGTTCGTGTATACAAGTACATGTGGAGCAGCCTTTACGAGCGTTCGTTTATTAATGTCACACTGATTGCCAGATACGAGCCCGAGGGACACTCCTCGAAAACGTATAGAGAACTAAATGGGATTTCATTTTCTAGTTCAGGAGTCAAACGCTCCCACGGCGTGCGTCCAATGATCCCTGCGAAGTCCCTTTAGACGTTTTTGTTTTGGTCCGACTGATAGCGAACTGGCAATACCCAGCAAAGGTCTGATCTTTACGCGTCTCGGTTATTTCAGGCATCAGTGCGCGATTTTACGCGGGACAGAATGTGTGTTTAATAGCCGACTCTGTTTTGCCTTTGGTTTTGTCATATAAATTGTTTGTCACTTAGCAAAATACTTTACATCCTATCTCAGACCTACCGAATTACACAAAAATATCATAATAATAAAGATTGGTGAAACAAAACTCATCCAGAAAAACTCTACGCAAGTTAAAGAAAAAGCTTGTAGATGTCAACATACTTTTTACATTTCGCACAACACAACAAACTCCATTGTCCAAACATTAACAGTGAATGAGAATTATTGCATATCTATGAAATAAGTACGAACTACTTGTACCTAATTGCAGGTAGTTACGATGCAACAAGCACGATGAAACAACCTGCTTCGTGAGTTCAATCGCAATTACCTGTTGATAAATTTTGATAACTATTTGGCTGACTATGTGTATAGGTACGTAGCTAGATAGAAAACAACATAAATATACATGTTCCGCAAACTTTTCAACATATACGGCACTCAATGCCGGGATGATATCGTTACGAAGGTACTTGAGATGTGCATAATTTATTCATAGTCGAAAATTGGATCTAAATGGACTTGTAGTAACGTTCCCACAACTAAAAGTTTGATCCCCACTGGGGTTTCAAGTGCCTACTTCGATAAGATACTCATTACTCATATTATATTCTTTATATTTTCACATAAGCCTAACTTACAGGCACATATTATGAAGTATCAAATATCGTCACATTCGGAAAGCTGTTTTGCACCGAGAAGAACTCGGCAAGAACGTTTGCTATATGTATTAATATCTCGTGATTGTGAAACAGTTCTGTTCACACTTCACAATCGCCAGATAAACTGTATCTACCGAATATATTTGATTTTGTGTCAATTTTTGTATTGGGAATTTGTCACAAAGTTAAGATTTTTAAAGTAAAATTTTTATCTGGCGATTGTGAAACAGGCTTTTAATATTATATTTTATTAGCCATTCTGGTTTCTATACCTATATAATCTCTGGTTGATTATTATTATAGATAGCAAATACATTTATGGATATGGTTAGAACATCCATGGGTATCCTGCGCAAGAGCCGCGGAGAATTGTGTTTATTACTGTACTATAGTAAGTTGGATAGGCCGGAATCAGAAAATTAGTATTCATTCAGCGAATTTTTATATTTTAAATTTTTAAAGTACTTTTCCCCTATACAGCCTAACCTATAAGATAAAGATAAACATGGGTACCTTCAAGCCAACATACAGTATGGTATGAGAACTGATGTATCAATTTACAGGGAGACGAAAAATCCTGAATCCACAATATCATAATGTATGCAAACAAGTTTAGTCCATATCGTATGTTGACAGTGCCGTTTTCTCTGTGTCCAGATCCGCCCGAGATCACGATCCGGCCGCGCAACCTGCAGGTACGCGCCAACGGCATCGCCGCGTTCTACTGCGCGGCGCGAGGCGACCCCATACCCAACATTCAGTGGCGAAAGAACGGAAAACGAGTTTCTAGTGAGTACATTTCTTAGCAATAACACCTGACATTAAACTGGCAACGGGCGGGACATAATATTACGCAGTGTTCGCAGACGTTTTGCCGATGACTTCCCCTCCCACTTCACCACCACACTTCACACCACGGGGTACTACCGCAACCCGCTTATCGTCTGATAAAACAGGTCCGCGCGATGGCGATCGCATGAAGTGGGACGAGAATTCACCGGCAAAGCTTCTGCGATCAGGTAGCTTGTAGAACCGACGGATGTTGGTGATCCAAAGTGCTGAAAATCGAAATGGAAACCCCTTGACGTGACTTTTCGGCACGGGAAAGCAGGGACAGACTTCCGAGCAGATAGATTAGTCTGACGATATTAAGAGAGTTTCTGAATGCTGCTTGAATAACTGCATCCAAGCGGCGGCACAACATGTTTGTCGCGAGATAGTTTATAAGGAGCTGGTACATTATAATAAACAATAAATAAATAGTGGATAACATCACATACATTGCTCCGATCCCTTCGTAAGTAGCTTATGCACTTGTGTTAAGGAAATCAGAAACAACGAAGGTACCACAACCGGGGATCGAACCCGGAACCTCAGAGATGGCGGCACCTTGAAAACCGGCACGCTAACCACTCAACCACGGAGGTCGTTATTATTATTTTGAGAATTCATCATCACCACTTTCGTTTCGCTCTTCTCATAACGGTCGTAGTGATCATTTTCCAGACACAAGCTTAACAATCCGACTCCATTCTTCTAAGAAAGCGTCTATCTTCCATAGTTTAGGCTCGAATTCTCATTTTCTTTAGTCACGTGACTAGACGTGACAATTTCCCCATCGAACGTCTAGTCACCCAAGGAAAAGTAGAGGAAGCCACACCTCGCGGCAGATTGCCTATGAGATAGAGCACAAGTAAAGGTTGCAGTGTACGTCCCTTTACATGGTGAGAATTACAATGAAGATAAATAAGTAAAAGTCCCTAAAACATGGTGTAAAAGGACCGCAGTGGTCTGCATTAGTTCCAACTTTTTCGTCCACATTTCTCATAGAGACGCGATTCTTTCGCGTCGGTCGAACCCGCAGATGATTGATGCGGCAGCATATTTCACGGCGGGCGATGAAACTATTTAGAGGGGGTATGAACGGTTTATGGGAGGGGATTTCGCGTGCGTGGCCGCGCGATACGTTTTTCCAGCTCATTGCTCGGGCTTATAGACGTCATTACCGGCCTCACATATTTATGGGCTTAAAACGTTGATATTATATTAATATAGATAAGATGAAAGAGTATCTGACTGAGTGATCTACCCACGGTTCATAGTTATCCGTATTCTGTGTATTTAGATATCATAAATCATTACTAAATATTGAATGGCGTTGGAAGAAGGCGTTATTTTGCGAAAATCCATAATAAGAGAACATAATACATAATTAGTTTTGTTATAATCCGCTACTTGAAAAGATTCTGTATGGGACAATATGCAGGCACACTGCCCACATGAAACACCACAGTCAATTTTCCAACACTTTCTTTGGCGCACTTTTCGTCCCGACTCCGGAACATCCTCAGAAGACGTTGACTTCACAGTGCGAAATTGATAACGCATTGTGAAGTCAACATCTCCTTGTCCTTTTCCAACATAACGTGGGAAAAGAACAGGAAGAAGAAATCACAATTTATAAATTCGGTTTAGACATCCCATCTCAAAGACATCGATCCAATAACGGTCAGCTGCCTTCTAGTTGAATACACAGCTCTATATTCATCTTCGTACAATCTATCTTTGGTCATTCATATCAATGGGCTAAAAACGCCATTTTTACATTTCAATCACGAGCAGAATTCCCGGATTCAATGGTCTGTGTTTTTTATGTAGCGCGTTTGTCATCCGGTGCCTTGACGAAGGGGGAAGGGGGGATATGGGGAAGAAGACAAAACGATGTGTTTGTTGTTTCGTATGCCGGAACGAATAGATACAAATTGTCGGCATTACAGATCGTGATTTTATGTTTCACTGATTATCGAGCTTTTCCGCGTTCGCACCATTTTGAGACTTTTCGGTTTAGGTGGGATGGGTAGTATACAGGCGCGGAAAGTTCATTTTTTTTTTTAGATTTTCGCTAATAGTGGGCTAATTATGCATCGTAGGCTTATGGTAATGAGTTTTGCGGCACAACAATTTTATGCATCTACATTTTTTTAATAAAAACTCTGCTCAAAAATACCCATTTACTTCATAAATAATACTAATAGTTTGCAAGATAGATATCGTCCAAGGTTTAATTATTTATTAGTTAGTCTTTATTGTTTCAACCAGTTTTGTATATCACACATCGAAATTAATAAATATAAAAGTATCAAGTAATTGTACTCAAGTGGCAACTTGATTACAGCAAAAAAGAAACATCGTACCCTAAAGTCACATTTTTATCTGCTTTATCAAACTGCTCGATTTGTTGTTCTGTCGTCGGCTGCTATCTATCAAACGCACCCCCGCCTCAGAGTATGTGACAGAAAAACATTTTGTTGCTACACCGGTATCTACTATACAAATGGGAACGAAGATTTATTTCAGGCGGACCGAGTGGAAAATCTATGAATTAATTATACGGTGAGATGCTCTTATTCTCGAGCCTATTTTCCAGAAGAAATTCGTTTCCAAGACGTGAAGTGGGCGAATCGTAATTGAATAAAGGGAGAACCGTGTCACTCGTTAAAATGTTGATAGTTTTCGGACAAAAATGGGACTATTTTTGTTGTCCTACTAGTAAATTGTCTTTTTTTAGGGTTCCGTACATACAAGGTGCCAACGAGACCTTATAAAAAAGACTCCATATAATCTGTTTGTCAGACTGTCAGATGTCATGAGCTTCAGTCCGTATCTCATGTACCTATACCTATGTGAGTATATAAAAAAGTTGAAATTATCTCTGAGTGTGTATTTCTGTGACATTATGTAAAAACTACGTTTTAGTTCAAACTTAACAATCGCTGTTATCTCTTGGATTATAATTACGAACTATAATAATTAATTAACTAGACACTGAAAAGTTGGTGAATTGAGTGGTATAATAGCAAATTATAAAAATAAAATAAAAATTTTAAAGTCAAAGATACTATAAACTTTTGTGTTGAACTAAATAGTGATAGACCATTTCGACTCGTACTTGACCGATTTTTTATTTTATTTCGTTCATTTCTGTGTTTACTGTTATTCAAAATAATGCATTTTTGATGAAACAGATGTGTATCGCAAATATATTAATTGTATAATATGCTCTCTAGGCTATTAATATTGTGAGTATAATATTTAATCGCTGCCTACGCGAATATTGAAACCAATTTGCGCACCACATAAGGTTTATTTGTGGAATGAAATACACAAGCCGAGGTAACACGAACCGCGGGATACCTTCCAAATTTTCTCAATTCGGCAAACATGATTATAATGTTTATTATTGGTTCCCGATAATTTTGTTTGCTCGATCTCGTACGAATATTATTTAATGTGTATAGTATTATTGTTTCTTCGGCATTTACCTTATTGTGGACCTATATTTTACAGACTGCTTTGTGACATTGTTTCGTTTTCAGAATTGCATACCAATATGGTAATAATGGAACCCTCTGTGAAACTCAGTAGATTTTTTCAGTAACTATTAAAGCTATCAACATGAAATTAACTAGGTGCATAGCCAGTGGCCCGACGCCATTAGAAAAAAATTGTTTCATTTAAAAACTTGACTATACCGTGCTAGGTATTATATGAAAGAGCTTTACCTAGATCTGTTGCTGCCAAAACTAATTAACTTATGTTTGTAAATAAAAAATTGTATTTTTTACTATACTTATCGTGCAAAATGTCGAAATATATTCATTCCGTCCACCGTCCTTATCTCCGAAGTTTACCAATTGAAAAATCTGCATTAATTAATATTTTACAGTAAAATAAAACCAATGCTCTTACTCCATAGGCTTATAAATCTATGGACGACGGGTGTAATACAAATTTCTTGGGACACTTCCCAAGAAAGCCTGTATAAAAAAAGAAGATACATGAGTATTTTTATAAACAAACTAAAACATTGTAATTTATGTCTTAAACTATTACTATAAAGCCTAATTTTCAAACATGAGACTGAAGTGCGATTGTATGTCTTATCGCGTTTTTTATGTCATTCGGTTCGGACACTTTTTAGCGCTAATCCCAAATCCTTAGTTTTTAAATCAATGTCTTACTCACATATTTTTTGATATTAACAATGTAAACAACAAAATAAGTAAGCTAAATGATTCTTACCGTTTTATTTCTTCTGTTGTACGGAACCTTCGGTGCGCGAGTGTGAATCGGACTTAGCCGATTCTTTTAAAAATGGATTTTACGTCCAAGTTTTATATTTTCGCCCTAGGGTTTGATTGGATCCATGATATTTGTATTGTACCGTTACACTTAGTTCGATTATAATTAAGAGTTACTAAGGATTCAACAAGATTTTCAATTGTAGTTTCTTAATTTTTTTCGTTAAATTAGTCGTGAAATCAAATCGTATCTGGATACCTTAATATTTTGTTGCTATAATAACGAATACATGTTATTTAAAACTGTTAAAATAATATAATAAATGACGCCCTCTGTTAATAACAAATGAAATACAGAACTCTGAAGGTATAAATAGAGAACATAATAATATGCATTATGCTTAAAAATTACCATAATATTTATATCTTCTGTATGAATAAATCCTGGTCATTTTGGTGAAATAAATTGTTGCCACGATTCGTTGGTGGAAGTAAAGAGCGCATTTATGAATTAAACTAAAATATATACAAATAAAACAACACACTGTAATGGGAATGTGGTGAAATATACTCGTGTTATAATGGATTTTTATATTTATCGAGTACGCTCGAATGAATGCTTTATGTCGTATGTTTAAGTTATATCTGTGTTTACTTTCCAGACACTAAATACTAATTTAAATACTCCAGTAGCGTGCGAAATTCAAATATAATTCTAGAATCGTACAAAAATGAACTATCAAAGTAACGTTTTAAAAGTTATGGCAAAATATTCGCGAACGTGTGATAAGCCATAGTTTCATTCCTGATGATCTGAATGACAGATGAAAATCGTCGTCTACCTACTTCGGGGTTTTTAAAAATGGAACAACATCTTGACTTCATGTTCATATATATAAGTTCATCATTGAAGGTCCGATTTAATGGCGGTGCAGTTTGACATTTCATAAGTGTCTATGTAAAACAATACTTATTTCAAAATATTCCAGAGGAAGTAAGTATGAGCCTGAACTCAGTATTCCCTAACACTGCATAGGTATAAATAAATCCGTATCATATAGCGTGAGGCCTTTGTTGCTTGAATAGCTACAAGAAAAAGAATACAATCTACGCCACCTACCAGCTGTACCTTGCAGCCATTATCTTTTTAAAGTACAGATGGCGGAAAGACACCGATTTTTCTCACTTGTTGTGGAAATACATTTCTGTGGCACTTAGTATACGAGTGGCGATTTAGCTCTGTCGTCCTACAGTGACTCGTAGAGTCCTATCCCACCAACCTCTGCAAATATCGTTTATTCAGGACAAAGGAATACAGCCTTTTGTACCTTGCATTTAGGAATATTGCTAAGGCACAACTGATCATCCGGATTGTATTTTTTATAATACCCGTACCTCCATGCAAAATGCAAAAGACGCTAGACAATGAATCGCAGACATTTTTATCTAGAGATATAAGATATTCAATAAGCATAAATTTGGAATATCTCTCTGAAAAAAATATCTCGGTCTTGCTTTACTACTAATATGTATTATGTGGCTTTTTTGATCGTGTCAACTAAGTTTTAGAGATGCGATAGTAATTTCATGTTAATTTAACGCGCACATATTATAGAAATCACGTAAGTGTTCCTTGAACACTGATAAGGTCGGCAAATTTGTTGGTAGGTCAGCAAAGTTGACAAATTTTGTATGGCATAAGTTTCAAATTTATTCCGCAGATGCTCGTAGTTTACCTGGCGATTAAAAAATCAGTCAAACTTGTTATACTCGTAGGTATCGTAAATGTATGGAGTTTGCAACAATATTGAAAAATCTATAGCTATTAATATGCATTCAGTATCAGTTTTCAATTATCAACTGTAAATTTATCAACAAAAATAGTATTTCCCTTTTTTCCATTCACAAAACCGTTTAAATTCGGCACAGAATTAGAACAGCGTTTGCGGTCGTGCAATAACTATTGGACGAATTTTGATAGCTGTTTCAGTTTTCCACCGGTTTTTATTTGCCCTATCAAATAAAAGTCTCGTATAAATTGATTTGACCGAGATTAAAATTTAAAAACTATTTTATACGTATTTGGATAAAGTTAAAGTTAATTACTCGTAAACATGAATTAACTATTCACTAGTGGATGATAAATCTCTCAACTCTGAATAATAATAATTAATTAATCTTAAAGAATATTTCTTCGTTTAAAAGTTATGACACGCGAATGGATGCAAACTAATAATCAAATTTTATAGTCCAAGTCACGGAAAAACTTTAATCTAACAGATTTACCGAAAACGTGAGTGTATGCTGTTCCGTCAGAAACACTTTTTTCGAGTCAAGTTTTACAAGGATTCGGGAAAATGTGAGAAACTTTACTTTGCAATATTCAAAGTAGTTGAGAGCCTTAGATAAAGAAGAGTGCTGCGCTGCATAAAAATTACTTCGCAGAACTCTGGGGTATATTCCATGATTTCATCTTTGTTTCATATTTGCTTAGTTTTTAAAAATGCATAATACTATATGACTTCTGTGGAAGTCTTTACACCGGAATACTCTCTCGAGCGCCTTTTGTAGAATATTGAAAGATACCTAAACTACTGCTACTAGATACTGAACCTAGATCATACTCTACTAAGAATTATAATATTTTGCTTATTATTTTGTGTTGTAGGGTTGCCAACCGTACTACAAAATAGAGTAAAATAGAGTAGGTACTCAGTCTATACTATGAAGGCGTACTACTAATAAAGGAGGCTATAATACTTTTTTACATAACGTTTACCAATGCCAGTCACGCATATTGTGATGCATACTTATTATTGTATCCAAAAATTCGACTATTTTACTTTTAATATGCTGGTTTTCCCAAGTTCGGTAGAGTGGGACAGGGCTTCATTGAAATTGATTAACCATAAGCGATTAAAAATAACTTTGTAAACATAGAATGTCTGAAGTCGTACAATTCTTTCAAAATAGTGAAAAAAAATTATGTGTTGCATAAAATACCTTTCCAAAAATTTTAACTAATTGATAGGTAAAACTTTTATAGACCCTTACTTCTTCATTTACCTCCTTTAACATCAGATAACTATTTCTTCCAATAAAAATTGGTAACTCTGATTGTGGTTTATAAATATGCTTAAAGAGTATTCATATATTGGGTAATTTTCTTGCCTTCCTATCTATAAGATTTAATTTTACATCCGCAGAACCGACGTGACGTTCTGGTGACATCAGCCTTGATTGTGCAATAACACTAATAACAGAACCTTACAACTATGAGCTGATTGGTTAAGACTTGTATCAATTATTAGACAAGGCCACAATTGGCTGACAATTGGCTGGTGATGGCTGTGTTGCTATAGTTACCGTCGATGGTTGGCCGATGTCCAATTTTATAATTAAACAAGAATCACACCATTTTAAGTCACATTTTGTCGAGTCATCAGTTTATTACCTTAGTCTGTGTTTCATATAAGTGTTGTTTCCCACAGGCATGCAGTCCCGTTACCAAGTGTCAGATATGGAATCGGCAGCGGGCCCCAACGCCAACGGAGCGGTCCTACGCATCGAGCCCGTGAAAGCTCAGCGAGACGAGGCGACGTACGAGTGTGTTGCGGAGAATGGTGTGGGGGACGCCGTCACTGCTGTCGCTACCCTCACTGTGTTTGAAGGTAAGTGCTGTTTCATCCCGTAAGAGCTAGGGATAGTACACGTTTTGGACTTTGGTACAACTTTCGAGTCGACTCACTTCGAACGAACGGAACGCATTTCCCTATCTCATCTACCGCCGAAAGCGTAGTTCACAATGTTAGTAAATAATATAACCCTACAGATGGAATTTTCTTTTTTTTTTTTACTTTTTCAGGCTATAGAAGTTACAGAGCAACTGTACTCATGTAAAGACAACAATTCTTTCTTTATATGGAGGTGTTCTAAGTCAGGGTAGTTGTAGAATCTGATATTATGTTAATTTCATATGGTATCAAAATTAATTCGAACAAACTGCTATACACTACTTTGTGGCAGTTAAGTCTATGAAGTATAAAACTGGACTGTCAAAAGTGATGACCTCTACGATGAACTCCCCTTTTCCTTTAACCTTAATTTGGTCCACTGTTGAATAATGAACATAGGCCTTTCCGAGAAAATGAGTGCGCCACCGTGAACGATCTCTCGCCTTCCTTATAATTTAGGATTCTATGATCCTACTCTACGTATTGGTGGTTTCACATCCACCATTTACAAAGATGAAATTGAATACTTAACGAGGCATACTAAAATATCCATGTCCAGATGAATTGCGCCAATACGAACATAAATCTCTTAAAAATACTTTCCGTAAACATAAAATCCGTTAAGTAACCAAAACGCGTACAAAAGGGAAACACAAGCAAACAGCATAAACAAGAAGGTAATTAACCTCTTAAATTTCTTGTCGCCGTTCCGAGATAGACCGCAGTCGTAATTCCGGGCAAATGTATGCAAGCAGTGTGTCGGTGGCAGGCGAAGTTATGTCATAATTATCGCGATTTACACAATTATGAGCCACGGGAGCTACTGAGTACACCCACCTTAATGTTTTTACGACTCTTGTATTGTTTAAGCGCTAGGAATACTAATGAACTAATTTTTTACTTGGTCTCTGTTTGCAATTCCGAAATAAACCGCATAGCTGTAATTTGGTACTGACAATAACATTCACTGCTGAGCACAGATCCCCTCTCAGAATGAATGGGTTATGGCGGATCCTCCAAGATCCCCTAGATGATACCCCAGGGGATCTTGGTGAACTCAAAAAGTTCATCAGGTTCCTTTTGGATAAAAGACAGTCACACTGGGGTCGCGATTTTTTTTCGCACCCCATTCCTTCACAATCGCTTATGTTCCATGCGCTTTGTAAGTAGCTAAGAAGGATTAGGGTGCGTCTCTACCTATAGGTACTACAGTACCTATAGGTAGTATAGTACCTATAGGTACTATAGTACCTACTTACCGTGAAGGAATAATTGGGATGTACTTCTATAACTTTATTTATGTTTAAAAGCTTAGGTCTCTTTAGACGGCGAGATTGCATAATTAAATTTAAGAACTGATGTCCCAGGAGTCAAGATGAATGGCGCTGTATAGTGAACATTGTTAGGTAAGTACTTTGCAATGCAAAGGCGTGAATGCTCTGCATTTGACAAGGGCAGGCGTACCTGTAACTTAACGATGTGTAAAAAAATAATTCGCAATAAAACAATATAACACCTACAAAATGAGACTATCCTTGCTCTAATCTTGCCTACCATATTGTAATAGTGAAAGAATATACAAGTAGGTTCTTATTTATTAACATATTAGGACAGTGCTGTTACTGATGTAATTAAACTGAGGATAGACTAATTAACAAGTGAAACTAATAAAACTTAGTGAAACAAGTAAATAAATTGAAAATTAAACAACACGACTGCCCTGTGGTTAAACGACTTTTCCAAAAAAATGTAGCCCATGTTACTCGGAATCATATAAGGATTCTAACGATATCCCATAATATGTCCGAATCTATTCAGCCGTTCAGAAGTTATGGTGGAATAAAGAAACTCACATACATTCATGAATCCTATAAATATACACTACTTTTTTGGGCAGTCGTGTAAAAACTTGCTATATCATAATAAATTCGTTCAAGAATGGTCACAACGAAAAGACGTACAAGTAACTACTGGTAATACCGTAATGTGTGCAACTCGTTTGGGGTGGAATTGTCTAGGTATTTTCTCGGAATCGTTCCTCGCAATTTAGAGGCGCGTCGTTATCAGGCGGCGTCGTCCGAGATTGGTTTTAATGCTTATTTATTGAAAGGACCCGGTCTCGGCCAGTGGCAGTGGAGTTACTGAGTTACTGAGGGATCAGGGTGTCAGCGGACGGTTTTATGTGGTTAATAGCCCTTACGCTTTGTCGCTTCCCACTTCGGTTACATGAACTTTGCGTTGGGTTCTTGACGTGATAACGTCTTGTAAATCGATGAACGCCGGCTGCACGCACGAAAATGTATGACTCATTGTCACGTTCCGTCTGAGCCGAGCGTGTAAGTGAGACCGCGGAACAAGCGATAAGGAGGCACGATCGGCCTAAGCGTTCGGTTTGTGACGCAGTGTTTTCTAATGACGTTATCTGTTTATCAAAATATAAGAACTTAAAAGCAGCAAATAGATATACTTTAAGTAATTAATCGACTAATCGGAATGGAGGACTTATTTGCATGCTAAGAAAACTCAAGATATGGGCATCCGTGCAAGGATTTTTGACACCGAAAAACTGGCAACATTTTTCGCACCGTCCGCCCTGTCCTGTCTATTGCTAAAACGCACTATAATCCCGGAAGTCAGTGGTATTTTAATCCTCTAGAATTTCCAGTCCTCTGCCTAAATAACCAGCTACGAGTATGCATATCAGCGCCTAAATATTTCATTATTGTAGGATATTAAGGATTATGATAAAGTAAACAAGGGTTTAATAATATTATATCGGAAACCCTTCAAATATTTTCTGATAATGTAATCAATTATATGGAAACGGGAAGCCTGAACGTTCTAAGATGAAACCTAGCAAACATCAGTTTATCATGTTACACGTGTATAATAAATTATTTTCACCTCACATGCTTCTAAACTTGTTGTTTTTGCTATGTGTAAGCTGCATGAAACTGTATGCATCCAGCATGCTAATAATAATTGCTTTATTCTCAGGCAAATGTGTTATTTGACTGAGAATGAATAAGTTGTGACCATTCTTGAACGAATTTATATGAATTACAAAGTAGAAAAATACATAGTTGTCTTTAAAGAGTCTTTAGTTATAATATACTCTTGACGCCAGAGTTTCATCAGAAACTATGTAGTTATGAAGCGTGGACCCTCCAATTTATATTTCGAGAGCTTTTCAAGCGACTTCAAAAAGGAGGAGGTTCTCAATTCGACTGTATTTTTTTCGAAATGTTTGTGTCGTTTGACTCGGTGAATCGATTTTGATGATTATTTTTTAGGGTTCCATACCAAGATGGTAAACACCCTTATGGTGAGACTTTCTCCGTCCGTCCGTCCGTCCGTCCGTCCGTCTGCCACACTCGATTTTTATTAAAAATCTGTCGCTTTCCGTGTGGTACTAGTTCAACTTAGTCCAGTCCTGATAATACCATATAAGTCTAAAATTTTTAATTGGAAAGATGTTATTCAAAAGTAGTTTAGTAAGAGTTCAAGTTGGTTTTTTTGTTAATCAATAACGTTTATTATTAATATAATGAAATTGTTGTGGCCGCAGTTTATTTAGGCTAATTATCCGAATAAAATCACTGCTAATATGCTAATTGTTTAATATCATCGTACAACAATTCACTGGCTAATTGATTTCTGTTTAGATAACAAATCAAATACGCTTCAATGGTATAACCAGGTATTAACAAACACTCTCGGGGGAATACCGACAATTCATTAGTAATATTAGTTTAAAATATCTAAGTGTCCATCCGTCTTGTTGATTTGCTTCTATCGCAAGAATTGATGATGCGGAAATTCATAATTATAAAGAAAGTTTCACGGAACATTATGTCTCTATATATAAATAAAACTTTTGTGGGCTTGGCTGCTCTGACGTGCGCCTTTCACTTTATCCCTACTCCGCGGCCGGCAGTGCCATTAAATAAATATAAATCTGTTCTCTACTTTTTGAGTTAAAAAGTAACAAATTCCCATCCCTCCATCCTCATAGAACTTGTTGGTTATAATGTTATTAGTAAGGAAGTTAGGATAGACTAACAGAAGTTTTTCTCAATAAAACCCACGCGTCGGTATGCCGGATTAAAGTGCCGAGGAGTATGTATTAAAGTTTCATAAATACAGCCGCATGCACCCACCTAAGTTACAGTTAAGTTACAGCGCACGTATCAACTTGGCAGGTTAAACATCTCATTTGCAGACAACTAGCGGAGTATCCGGTAACTCACGACTCCCTTACTTATCCGTAGTTACTTAGATCATGGTTAAGTTGAACAACTACGAACTTAACTGAGGTAACTAACGATGTGTGTGAAGTCTAGTTAACTTTGATTTTTACTTATCTTTTTAGCATTGAAGTTTGTGTTTTTTAAGGTTCTGTTTCCAAAAACGTATAAAAACGGGATCTGGTTATTGAGACGCCTGTCCACCCGTTTGTTTGTCAGGAACATCGATATAAATGTTGTCAGGAAGCTTGAAAAAAAAGTCACGATATATTTGTTTTTATTCGATGCTACGGAACCCTTTGTATCTATCTATCTTTCTATCCTGTGGCCTACAGCCCCTTGTGGGCCCTGGCCTCCTCCACAATATTCCTCCACTTGTCGAGGTCCTTCAACTCCCTGCGCCAGTTGGTGTATTTACCCATGCTCCGTAAGTCTTCCTGCACGCCATCAGCCCAACGCTTTTTTGGTCTTGTATGCGAGTCTTAAAATTTACCAATATTCCGAGACACTGTATTTTAAATTTTGATACGTCTTGTTCTAGCCTTTTTAGTTTTTTATTTTTTTGAATGTTGTCTTCACACCTTATTGCCAATGCTTATTGCCAATGCTCTTCCTCATATTATTATCCAATAACCGCTTCTTACTCCAATGGTTGCCTGGAAGAGATCGTATGTAGCGATAAGGCTGCCATATTTGTACATTTTTGTAGCTGTGTATTTTATTTATGTTTTTTTTCGTTTTTTTTTCGGTGTACAATTACGTTTTCTATCTATCTGTCTATATCTTCCTTCGTATCCTTTATACTTTGTACTTACTCATAACTAGCTTAAATAATATAATATGATTCATTTGATAATTTGATAGTAATGTAATATGGATGTCCATACCTACTACAATACTATACAATAAAAGTCTGAAAAGCTTAAAAAAGAAATATTATTTAACTCAAAAGTTTTGCCAACTGCAGCCTACTTAAAGGCTTTCAGTAAGTGCAAGATCTCCATATTCGACGTTAAAGTTTTCATTCCCGTAAGTACTTCCTTTTACTTTGTAAGTAATAATAAAATGAAAACTATGAAGTAAGTCGGGGGAAAAAGCTAAGGTCATGGCATAGGGATATTTTGAAATTTTTGTTGGAGGACACTATTTAGACGATACTGAAGCCAAAACTGTAATTTGTTTCATTCTGTCTGTCTGTCTGTCTGTTTCAAGGCCGCGCATTACGGCTGATCCGCTGGATGGATTTAAATGAAACTAGACATGATTATAGTTCATACTCCGAGGTAGGCCATAGGATACTTTTTGTCCCGAAACTCATCATGGTTTCCCTGGAAGGCGGCATCAAAGTCAAAATGTGTATTTAATTATAATTCATTAACGCGCTGTCCGATTTCATTCATTCTTATTTTGTCAGAAAAGAGGTTCTTTAAAGATTATTCCGTATAAATTTTATCATTATCACTTTTGAGTAAAGTAAATAATATTTCTTTTTTAAGCTTTTCAGACTTTTATTGTATAGTTTGCTCGTTTAAATGTACCTAATAGGATTTACATCAGATACATATTGAATAAATAAATCGCCTTACATCGCCCCGCTTGCGCTTCTAATGTGACATCCCCTTTACTTTTCATTTTAACTCGGATATTTTTATTTGAACCACATTCGCACTGGCTGCCGTTAATGGAAGCACCTAACGTTTTTTTTTCATTTTTTCCAATACTCTGTAAACTTTGATTGTAAAACCAGAACGATTTGATTCACGTGAGCATTAAATATTGGTTTTGTTCACACTGAACATAAGTGTGCTCAAATTTTTTCGTTAGGTTAGGTATGGGAAAATAAAAATGGTTTCATAATGCTGTCGAAAAAATCTGGTGACGTTTTGTTTTAAAATAATAAATAAATAAAACTGTGATATTTTAGACAGAGTTCTTGGGTTCGATGCCCGGGTGCTGATTGTGCGGAATCTTATAATTATAATGGCTCAGATCTGGTTTAGTAAGAGATATCCGCTGCGGTTACCACAAAACAACAAAGTACAATGTACTTCCTACTTCCTAGCGTTAAAGGATTTCATATTTCGATGCTGTGTAGGCACCTATATAAGGGTGGACACAGAGACACATTCATTTTATCGACTCATCTTATCCACCGACATGAACCTGAGGATGTGGCCATCTGAACGTCTTACGTAAATCTTTTTATACAAGTAAACATTGGCGCCATCTATCAAAATTCTATAGATGATCGCTGATCGAACTGCATGGTGTTCTTACTGCTGGCGTCAAAACAAACGTTTTTGACGCCAGTAAACTGTTGACATTTTATCGTGCAGTTTGCAAAGTCCAGGGTACATTGTATCTCTAGAATGCTTAAATTTTGCATAAACTGTAGGTACGTTTCCTTGCTAATATAGACAAGAGATAAGAGAGGATTTATACGGAACGCTCGATTATCCGAGCACAGTTAGAGCAGGTGGGCTTTTATAAAATAATACCTGACCAAAACACTTCAGTACCCGTCCTCGAAGTGTAAACTATTCCGCAGATGTACCCGCCATAAATCCCAATAACTGCATATTGAAGTCACGCGCGGTGTATAATAGAGACCTGCGCCCCGCCCCCAGACCACCTGCCTGGCTTTAATCTGAATATAAATTATCCATAATTAAAGAGCACTCGGGCAAGGGGAGAATAAATGCGACCACTTGAAACAAAAGCCGAGAAATTCGGTTCGCGCTAAAATCATAGATACCTTTCCAAGTTATGTGCGTTTGAACTGGAAGCAATTAATAGAAAATCAATATTAAAATTTTGAAAAACTAAAAAACTCGTCTAGTGCGAGTCGGGCTCGTAAACTGAGGGTACTGAAATAGTGCTGAGGCCAATTCTCAGTTATGTGCGTTTTTCAGCCTATTTTTTTAATGTTTAGTTTTTTTAACGTGACATAAAACACTTTTGATGGCTGGAACTCTTTTTACATCCAAGAGACCTTAGTGTTTAGTATGAGTTTCAACTTGATGACTCTACTTGTCAATACGTCTCAATATGTACTCAATATGTATTTGGACCGCGGTCCACGCCACAGATAAATATAATAAGTATTATATCCGCAAGCAAGATTCCGCAGGCACGCTTTCCGCGTATTAGCGGAAATTTGATAAATGGCGCTTCGTTTTTCTTGTGAAGAAGGTTGACGTACTAAAAAACAAAAAATCTATCTACAAGAAATCCTACCACCTGGCAACTTTCGTTTTAAAACGCTATTTTTCTACTCCGAACGGGTTAGAGCGCTGCAAACGATTTCCATATAGACGATCAAGTCAACAGTACCCGAGTGCATAGATAACATAATATTGGAAGCTTTGTTGTGTAACGAAATATCTGCTCAAACAAGCAACATACTCGTACATATTCAGTTCCGGGTGTAATAATCTTGAATGTTTTGTGATTTAACAACCTTATCTATTTATTGTTCAGAATCTCTGTTACTAATAACAAGTATAGTGATCTGTGGCATGGACCCCGGCCCATAGACAATACTGCCAGTTGGCTTACAACTGACGCGGTTGGTGCCAAAACAAATATTTTTGTCACCAGTAAACTAGCGACATTTTTTCGTATACGTCTATAAGCTAAGCATAGAAAACCTTATAAGCGATGAAGTTTAGTCAACATTACACATCGTAACACAGTGGAAGATCTTTGTAGTAAGAAAACTACCTACAAGAAAGTTATCGGGTCCGCTCAAAACAAACTATCCCAAGTCGTATATCTTAACATATTTTGCGAAGTTCTCTGCATGCGAAAGTTTGAAACCTTCACATTTAAAATATCATAACTTTAATCTTGGGAGCTTATAAATGCTGAGTTTTATATGCATGCATTCATTTCACTGTTTCATAAAATTATCATAATGTGGTAGTAGTTTACGTTCAGAACTTATTTTACGAGATGTAAGTACAGAAGTTAAATTGATATAATTCCGCTGAAATAAAGATGTTTCTTGAGAGCCTCTTGCTCACGTCATGAATGGCATAGCTAAGAAGTATTTTAAATTATTTAAAAATTGCAACCTTATAATAAATAATTAAAACATTTTGTACATAATGTACATTTTTTTTTCACTACAAGCTTTTATTTAACTTGTTCGGGTGGAATCTTGAAACCTAATCTTGAAGGAAATAAAATAGTTAGTTAGTTTAGTTTAGTTTGGATGACAATGCATGGACAGTGGCGTGTCGTCATTCTAAATCCAACATGGCGGAGCACCCAAGATTGTGGACTTGTAATTTTTGTCTTGTCACTCTTTATTACAAATAATTTTATCCAAAAATGAAAGGAAAATGCCATAAAAGTTAGTTAGTAATAATATTTTTAGGACGATGTCTTATTATTCCAAGAGATAAGCTACTTTTGGGACTTTAAAGTCTTTATTATTTGTACTGCGCAATCAACTTAAAAGCCTTTTTCTTCTTATCAGTATGCAACTCACAGCATAAGCAGTAAGTACCTATTTTAAAAGGAAGTGTTTCTTGTAAGTTGTAAGTAAGTATTCACGGAGACGCATATTTTGTGTACGTACTCGCAAAGTACGTCACGTACAATAAACCCAATTTACGTGGATATAAAATACGACCGGCCACAAAATTGCTTTCCGATTGCACGCGGCATCATCTTTTAAATTGAATATAAAATGTAGCATTGAAAATATAACTGAATAAATTCCCGATTCGTATTTGAAGTTAAACTAACAATTTAAAATAAGATAATGATGGAGTTCCACAATCGATAAAAGCATGGAAGGTAGATATTATGAAAATGTTTGTTTTTCATCATAATTACAAGAATCTATATGATGTAGCGAATGAATTTTCCTCAATTAATTATAAACATGCAGTTTTTTTTTATTATTGAAGCGGTATTTTAATGATTACCTATCGAAAAAGCTTCCAAGTATACATAGTCGACGTACCAAAGACGCGTATTAAGCGGTTTGATTCCTCGTTCCGGATACGCACTGTAAATGCCTGGAATAGCCTCCCAGGCACTGTCCTTTCCTGTCACTCATAACCTGGAAACCTTCAAAACAAGAGTGAACAGGCATCTCCTAGTCAAGTTCGTTCCACCTTAGACTGTATCATCACTTTCCATCAGCAACTTAGACTGTATCATGACTTTCCATTAGCACCTTAGACTGTATCATCACTTTCCATCAGGTGTGATCACAGTCAAGCGCTGGCCTATTTTTAGTTAAAAAAAGAGAATCTTACTGTAATTATATCACTGCCTCGATTATTATATAATGAACAACATTATTTCAGGTCTCGAGATCTCGAGGTCAGTTCTTTTCCCAGGAGAATATATTCACTGAATTATCCAAAAAAGGTTGGGTAATTCCGTCGACACATTCTAAATTGTAGCTATCAACTTTGATAGGAAAGACAGACCATTTCTGGCCTAACGATTGTGTTAACCCTTTAGAGTAAAATCAAGACTGACCCAGTCACATCTTTTACGCTCTACTAGTTAGTCAATACTTAAAATATCATGTAATGGTAATTGCCAATAAAAAAGCCACATAATCGCACTGGGTATTCAAAGCAAGTATGCAATACACACATACATATAATACATAGCAAAAAGGTTTTGAATTATAAAAGATTTTTGTTTAGGTATATGACAGGTCAAAATTGGGTAGGTTAGTATGTATGAATATAATATTGTGTTGATACCACTTCTCTAACTATGCGTCCACGATAATATAAAGAAACTTCCACGATATTCTAAGATGCAACTCGGAAAGTTTGCGCCAAACAGAATCGATAGCTTTCACATTTTATGTACGTGCGAGGTTCTCTCGGTGAAAAAGACCTAACAGTATGTTACGGGCACACACAACAGTGTACTGACTTGATCTTTTATATGCAAATCGGTTGTTACACGTTCTACCAGTGACAAAATATTTACGCTTGCCGTAAGTGTTACTCGTACATTTTCTACATGCAGAGCGTATGCGGAGAAAAACGATGCTTCAACAAACGTTACGTTTAGATACAACAAGATGAAGGTAAAGCCAGAAACGCGAGGTTCACCTAAACAACACGCTATTATAATAACATTCTTAGTATCACAATTAACTTTACGTAATATACATTAAAACATTGTTTTTTAATCACAAATAATCTCAGTATTTTAATTACTTAGAAAAAACTTATTACTTTTTTGGAAAAAGGCAATTAAAACCTGATATCGAAGCTATTTCAGCTTAATTTCATTTTCGTTAATCACAATTCGTTAAAAAGAATAAGAATAAGACACCAGTGTACTTTTTATTGAAAAAGAGATAGATAGAGGTGCTATCAAGTTTTCTGACGATTCAAAACCAAAATATTATAGAAAAAATATTGTACTTTTTTGAAATCTATTGACACTAGGCATTTGATTTTCTAACCCGAAATTTAATTGTATGTACAAAAATCTTAAAATTCCTGTGTTCTAAATCCCACGTACCCTGATCAAATATGTTTTTAAATATCGACAGTTACTTACAGCACACCACCAACTGCAATTCCATCCAACGCATTTCCCTATTACTTCGGTTTAGTACCTCATTGCCTAATGCTAAATCCCTTTGTGCATTAATTAGTATCGGTACACACGGTTCAATACGCTATTCATTCAAACGCGGGCACGCCAATATAATCACTAAAGCGCGCACATAAATGTCAATATGGCTTGTAATTTAATGAGCAAGACGTGATCTTAGTGCTGTTGGGTATAGGGATGCCACCTGTAAGGTCATAAAATTGAAATTGTTGGATACCGTTTCAGAGTATTTCTGATGTAAATATTTGAGCGCACACCATATTGAATGTTAAATTATTTTAATGTAAAATTAAAATAAATTACTTTGCTCATTCATACAAAATCCTGAAAAGATGCCGATTTTTCTTCTTTTATTGTTTATTTACTCACTGTATCCACTAGTGCTTTCAAAAAACAGTTTTATATTGCTTTATTTAATTTCGCTTTAATAAGGAATAACGTTGTTTTTGGTGTGCTATGCGTCACCGTCGCACTCACACAAAGTGTCCAAATGATTAAGGAGACAAATCGATTCAGGAAAACCAAGTTTTCCGCAGAAAATAAATAAAACACATTAGAATCGTCTGGTAAGTGGCAACCCTAGTGGGGTAAGGGAGTGACTATGCAAACGTTGCGGCGCAAATACTATTGTTGTCGCCCGCGATCGTCATATTAAATTAGTTTTGATGTTAACGCCATTAATAATGTTTGTACTACGCTACGTGCTAATGTTGATTATAATTCCAGTGGGAATGTTGTATAACAACTGGGCAAAATGGGACCAAACAACTGATGTCTCAGGATCATGAGCGCAGTTCAGTGCGTCGGATGATATTGCAATGCAAAACTATGGGACGCACTGGATCTCACATGGGAATGAGTATTGCTTATATCAAGTGAAGATTTTTTTTTATTGTAGATGGGCTTGCGCTTGACGAGAATCATGCCTGATGGAAAGTAATGATGAGGTCTAGGTATGAGCGCGCTTGCCTAGAAAATGCCTATTCACGCTTTTCTGGAAGGCACTCAGATACTTGGCTGGAAACACGGAGTCTTGCTCATCCCATCATTCTGTTATAAAAAAAACTAGGTTAGCCTGCATGATTATTGAAAAACGTGAGTATTTAGATTTTTTTGTAGAAAAAATAGCCTTTATCTACTTTAGAAGCATTATGAACAAAATGTTTTGATGAATATTTTTTTTTTCAGACATATTATTTTATTTCTTTACTGTTTCCTGGTTTTATTATATACTAGCATCCGGTAAGAACGAGTAAACAGAAAGGTAGCGTCGCTTACAGAAAAAAATCGGCAGTCTTATCGAATTTCCCGTGAAGGCGCAAGCGGGACTGAAGTCAACCAATCCAATCAAATTTTCGTTAATGGGTTAAAAAAACACGGCGTGAACTCCATTTGCTGTATCACATTTTGTATTTTGTTGTCTGACAAAAAATATACCTTTACACTCAACTGTTACTGCTACTAAAACGAGAATGAAGAAAGATGGTGCATAACTACTTGTACAAGTATCTGAAGGATTTTTTGTTAAACAAAAATATCAGTCCATCTGTGGCGAGATAGCTCTAGACTGATTAATTATTCAAATTTAGAAAAGTCCAATATTAGACGAGCCATGGAAAACGTCTAGGTCAGTTTTCAAAACTATCCAATGTTTTTTTTGCTAAAGGACCTGTAAAATGTTAATCGTGTCTGAAAGTTTTAAATCATACTAAAATACGCGCGTATTTGTATTTTTGCAGAATTAAACTGCTGGCCATATTGTCAAATGAAGTAATTTCATAGAACCTTCACATGAGTCTCATGTCTGTTGACTGTTTAAAAAAAGCTACGTACAGAGTTCACAAAATTTTATAGAAGGTCAACTTGCACGGCTTGCATGGCGGTAGAGGGACACCTCTTTCATGGGGAGAAATAAAGTGTCCTCTCCTACAGCTTTATCCACTCCCTGAGCGGGCTCATGGGTAGAAATAATATCCCCCTCAGGTGTAAGGAAATAAATAGTTCTCCTTTCACCTTTTTCCGTAATATAGCTGGTGAAGAAAATAATTTTATCCTCTGTCAGATTTAATATAATATGTAAAATCAAGAGCTGGTGCATGGAATGAGTATATCAACGAACTCTCAAGAAAATGTTTTAAAAGCTATATTCACCACATATATTAGTTGTCTCACCTCCCTTATACAAGTTACAAAGGCTAGCTTACAAAAGTGAAAAATCTCTAACAATAAAGCAAAGCCGACTTTGGAGGCGGACAAGGTTATCCTATTAGGGCCTTAGCGACTCCGCGTTGCGTTTATTTATTCATAAATCCGCCTAACTGAGACTAATCTGGCCGAATCTACCGCTTATATTGTTTTGCGCAAAAACTAGTCTATATTGTGAGGAAATATTAAGTTTTAATTATATTAACGTAACTAAAACTAAAGAAGCTATATTATATCATTTGAACAGATTTTGGTAGTTTAGGAATTTTAGGATAGTGCTTGAATGTGATCACACAGACGCGATTATACAGTCTAAAGTGGAGGGCGCTTGCCTAATAAATGCCTATTCATATACTTAATTTGGAGTTGAAGGTGCTCAAGCTGTAAGTGGTGGGGAAAGCTTGGAGGATATTCCAGACCTTTGCAGTATGTATCAGGAACTAGGAATCAACCCGCTTCGTACGAATATTTTCAAGGCTATTTATTCAAAAGAAACTTTCCAAATAGAACATGCACTGTCATTAACACAGTACCCTGTGGACGTCCATTGCTGCGAACATAGGCCTTCTGAAGCGAGCGCGACTACACCCTATCCACAGCCTTCCTCATCCTTCCTCATCCACCTCTCGCTTTATGTAGCCCACCTCCCGTAAAGGTTTGAGCTCTGTGACGCTTAGGCTCTGCCAGTGCCTGGGTCTACTACCCACTTGCTCATGACGTGTTTTGTTCTGCAGATGCCACAATCACAATCACACACAATCACCAGATTTACTTATTTTTACAAAGCTTGTTATAGTTCAACAAAATAGAAAAAGGATGCTCTACTCAATTATTACGGACGCACGGCGTTTGAATCTCACCGGATTTGTCCCACTTTTGAAAACTGTTGTTGCTTCGGAAAACGTCCGGTTCAATTTTTTTGCAAACAATGCCTAGACGCTGTAGTTTTTTTTTCAATGCATATTTATTAATAAGTTTATAACTTCAATGATTGGCCAATAAATTTTTTTCGCAATAATCCAGTTTTTATCTATTTATTTAGCCTTGTTAAAAATTTCCTTTTAAATTATTCCTCAGTAGATAAATACGGAGGAAAAGTTTAAAACGAAATCTTTTCAAGTAACAAAAGATCTACAAACATAATATTGAAAGTATCCATTGTTTTTACAATGTTTCTATGATCTTGTATTTCGTTTAATCTTTCACTGTTCTTAAGAAGACAGTTCTTTATAAAAAGAAATGTTGAAATTGACTAATAGGAGTTCTTAATATTTTTTTTCCGTTGAAAATTGTGTGTTTACCAAAGATACGTGAGATAATCACCAAGACAATCTTAAAAAAAAACCGCGATCTTAAACTTGTTTCATTCACTACTAGTTTATAGTGTTAAGTTATTTTCGTTACGGAATTTCTGGATTCGGTCTCCACGCTCAAGGCCGCGATAGAAGCTATGCAATAGCTTACAAAAAACATAAGCGCTAAAGCTTCGCACTTTCTTCGCTTTCAGAGAGTTTTCCCACAAATCAAAAGCACAAAAAGTCAAGTTCAACAGTCTATAAATTGTGTGGGTAAAATATAATCTTTATTCAATTTAAAATACATTTTTCAAGACCAAAACTGTTGAAAGCGCCAATTTTACACTGTCATACGGTTTTCAGTTTATCGGAGTGCCAACTAAAACTTTACTTGTGTTTGGTGGTCTTTTGAAACATTCTGAGATTTATTGCTTGAAGTTTTGGTTCCATAATTATTTTTTTCTATATCACCATCCATTTTGTCGTCTAACAATCACCACGAAATGGATGGTGTGTTTTCCTCGGAATCAGAATATACATGACAATAGCCATGGATGAATGTTTGATAAATAATCGTATACGAATCATCTCTACGATTTCGCATTGTAAATTCAACATCTCCGGAAGATGTCCCGGTGTCGGAACGAAAAGTGCGTTGAAGGAAGTGTTGGAAGAATTGTGTGTGGTGTTCCTGCATCTTGGACAATACAGATTCTGTTCAAGTGGCGGATTATAGCAAAACAAATTAATCTGTGCTGCTAAATATTATGGATTTCCGCAAAATACCATTCAAATAGCGTTTATTTTAAAGTTCATCATGTTCCTTGGCCTATAGCGATTTAGATATATAAGTTTATAGCTGGCACGTCTTAGATTAGTTCCTTGGTTCAGGCTCACAAACGCCTCGGGGTAATTGCATTTTGTACCAAATATCGACAGCGCCAGTTGGCACTACCTCAAAGGAAAATAGATGAACGCATCGATTGATCAGCAAGAACCTACTTCGATAGCACTTCAGCTTGCCGTGTTGTGGGTTATTAAAATTATAGAAAATCTAGCCATTAATAAAAAAAAAACATGATTTTGTGCCCTATCTACAATTAACGGCCCAAATTAATTAATTCAGTAACAGAAAGAAATATTTTTAAGATAATGAAGAATAGAAGTAATTTATATACCTAGACAAAATTCAAGATTAACCCAATCAAAAGTTACGAGCTAAAATATTGCTGCTCGCAAATTCAAAACCTGTGATATCGTACTTCTTGATGACGTTGTTCTTGTAGAAATAAAAAGAAAGTATAATCTCTTAATCAACAGATTTTAAAAAGTTTTCTGGTTTTCATTGTACGGAACCCTTATTCCGCGAGTATGACTCGCACAGTTTTTTCCTGTTGAAAAACAATTACTTTTGCAATTACCTACAATTTTGTTTCGTGAACGTTTTTAATTATAGCGCTAAGTGACCTTAATAAGCTTATTTAAAATTATTTTAATAACAACCAATTATTTTAATTTAATTTATCGGATAGTGTTTCGAAATAATTGAATGTAGGTACCATCAATTTGTGATCTTAAAACAGATTATAAACACTATCAGCTGATGTACTTTTGCCAAGCGCATAGTAAGTAGGTAATTTTATACTCACTCGTGATCAAATAGGAAATGAAGAGATCCGTAACCGGTCCAGAGTCACCGACATAATTCAACGGAGCGCGAAACTGAGGCGGCAATGGGCGGGGGCTCATAGCTCGTAGAACCGATGGACGTTTGGGACCCTTAGTGCTGGAATGGTGACCCGGGGGCACGGGAAAGCGCAGTGTTGGCAGACCTCCGACCAGATGGACTGACGACATTAAAAGAGTCGCGGGAAGGTGATGGATACAAGTGGCGCAGGACCGTGCGGGCTGGAAATCATTGCAGTAGGCCTTTGTTCTGCTGTTCCCTTATGGAAGCTCTCCAAAAGAAACAATTTATCCCGTTTGAGCAACATCTTTTATTAATGCTCCGCTTCTATTGGTCGTAACATGATATTTAGCTTTAGAGCCTTTCTCGATAAATAATCTATCCAACACAAAACAATTTTTCAATTTTGATCAGTTCCTGAGATAAGCGGGTTCAAACAAACAAACTCTTCAATTTTATAATATTAGTATAGATATATAGACACAGATATAGAACGGCCTAATTAAAAGACAATCTAACTTTCTAAGTCATTACTTCTAACTAGTTAGACCGCCTCAGAGTAGATCCCGATGGACATATCAACGATTTTTTCTTTCTTTTTATAGATTAATGGGAGTATTAACGCTTAGAGAGTACGTACTCACTCGGTTTTATACCCAAGAGGGTTGTCCCAACTGCTGCACTAGATGTGAAGCATTGAGTATTTTTAAAATTCGAACAAGATGTAACATCCTATCCTTCTCAAAATAAATTAAACACCAAATTCAAATAGAGACAAATTCAAATAAAACAAATGTATTTTAATTATAATGGGTATAAGGTAATTTTTATTGGGTCTAGGGATAGGCTGAACGTCGTTTCACATTCGGTTTACCGAATGTCGGTATTAGTTATATGTTTTGCTCTATATTAATAACCGTTATAAGTTTTGCTCCATATTAATAACGGTATTAGAACTTTATTTATTGTTAGTATTATTAGTTTATTATATCGTTAGTGAGCATTGGCAAGTTAATAGGTACTTGCCTATGTTTACGTAAAACCATCTCCCCAATTCAGTTAGAGATACTTACAATCGATTTGAAATATACACACCTATATTCCCAGGTCACACGAGCAATAGATAAAAGCTTGTTCTTTCTCTCAAAATAACCGACTCGATATAATATTTTGTGCGAAATGTTTTCCTATACGAGCGCGTCAACAAAATGGAAGGTAGTGCTAAGCCTGTTTGTCGACACATCAACGCTTTCAGCGAGATCCAGGCGGTTTTATATATCCGAACTGTCTGCTGAACTGAAATCGCTCTCATCCAAAGAATTTGATTTTGTTTTTTTGCGTTCATGAAAATATTTCCAATTGCAAAAACATTTTCTATCACGCGACTATCCGTCCGGTAAGTTTCATTAATTTTAGGACGAGACGTCAACTAAGAAAATGATGCTCGTTATCAAACCCGGACATCCAGAGTGAAAGTATTATTGCAATGCCAGATTGTTCTATGCAGTCCACATATTGTTTGGTTAAAAGTTTATACCCCTGATATCGTCGGGTTTGGGTGAAAGTGTGTGGTTCCAGAGTTACGGTGGGTGTAAAGCAGAAATTGAACATTTTTTTATAATTTTGGAAAATACGACATTACTCTGTAACAATACGCCAATAAAGAATCCAGTCAAGTTAATACTTCGTTTCGTTTATAGCAAATAGCAATATTCTGAAATTGCGTAAAATAGTTCATCAACTCTAGTGAAGCAGTCTGTTATTAAAAGTTCATTAAAACCAACTAGCTAAGTAAACACAACACGTACGTATATACCATTGCGTAACTACATAGTTTCTTAATGGTACCTAATATTATGTACCTAATGAATATTCATACGGTAAAATCCATATATGAGCTGCACTAGAAAAACATCATTCCTTAAGGAAAAGTCGGGTAAAAACATATCTATCACTATTCGCTGAAAATTTTAAGAAAAAAATATTCACAGATTATCAACAAAATAATTGTGCCAATAGATTTAAAGATGAGAGGCGAGGCTCAGCCATAGAGCTTTAGGATCTTCGTGAAAGCATTGGAGTGTCTCCAAACAAGCTTAGAGCAATACCTCTTTCTTGTAGCCGATGGCGTTGTATTGGAAAATGTTCATAAAAATATAAAAAAGGGTAAACTGCCTATCGGTTTCGCGCCCTGAGGTGGTTCCGCATTATGGGAGTTCGTTTTCTTTAATTTTTGTAAATTAATACTGCATCACGCTTAGTAAAAGTTAAATGTTAAACCTAATGCGAGTAACAGATGGCTCAATGGGTTTGTTGTTCCATTACTGCAAAGTAAAAATGGAAAACTGAATAAATTAAAATTTTCACTTTTCATTATGACCTTGTATCTTTTGGTATGAAATACATTTCACAGTCTTCATTTAGTTTTTCACACTGTTCAATTGAAGTTTATATGTTTTTACAACAAATATCGTGGTATTCGTATAATTATATATATATAGGGTTTTTTGTCTAAATTAAGTGACGGATCCCTAAAGTCGAGGTGTTTATCCCGGGGACAGAAAAAACATTCAGTATTATTATATTTCGCGCTCAGAGAGAATGGGATATCACTGATATCATTTTGTGGTATTTTTTGTGTGTTATACAATACATTTTATGATTGATTTAGCATTATTGAGATTCAGAATCAGAATATCTTTTATTTCATATAGGCCTTACAAGAAGCTTATGACGAATCATTTCAATTCGGAATATTTCTAGAATGGTGATTACTATTTCACGACTTAAAACTAAGTTTACGAGGGTTCGCAAACGCGCCCTACCACTAAAAAGAAGCCTACAAAAAATTCAGCTTCATATTCTTTTATATTTAAAAAGATACACCTATACATACAACTCTATTAGTTAAATATATAGATATATAATATAAATATATATGTGATGTAGTCCTCTTTATATTTATAATTCTATTAGTTCTCTGAAACCAGATTATGCGGAGACGTGCGTAAGTTTTCTTCTATTTAAGGTAGGTATTATTGGTAGTGTGACATTTGTCGTCACACAATTACTATTTTATATCACCTATATATAGTGTAGATTATATACGTATAAGGCGGCCATAATTAACTTAAGCCATCTGCCATACCACTTAATCCTAATATTCTTTCATTAGGCTCCGCTCAGGAACGACTGATAAATAATGCAATAAAGCAAAACAACGTACACCGAGCGTATAAATAATAAAAAGCAAAAAAGTCGACATTATCCAATTTCTGTCGAGATGTACAAAGACGCGATATTGATGTCGTTCCGCGGAATTGAGTTATGTTTCGACAAAATGGCGGGCATGACAATGCCAATGTTATTTCCGCTAAATCAGGCTAAATCAGAAACAAAAGTAAAGATCTCATTTAGTGCTGAGTCACTGAATAAATAAACTGAGTGTATACCTAGATATTAACTCTCCCTTATCGGCAGAAATGCTCTAGAGATCTGTGATACTAACTTCAAGACATTTCTGCAATGACGATCTTTGCCTCCAGAATGAAATGCCAATCTTGAATTCGATTTGTGTTCTATTCGATTTGGTGTGTCTGTAAGCAGGCCACGCTTACTTGTCACGTGATAAGAAGCTGCAAGCAGCCGTCACGACGGACTGGTTTCAGCATTGATTAATAAGGGTTTCAGACGGTTGCCGCACGCCCGCTAGGTTAGTTTTTGTACGGTCTATTTCACGCGCTGCGTGTGCCCGATCACGAGCCAGCCTTGATACGTCGAAAGAGATAAAGTTACACGATAGAAACAGAGACTTTGGATGCATAGCGGAGGCGGAGCCAGGCGCTTTTGCAAACTGAATTGCACTTTGTTGTGTCAGCGCTAGGGTCGTTATTTATTTAAATCATCTTGCAGAGTGAACCTTCGTATGTACTATTCCGTGCTGTAAGAAGAAAATTTATGAAAAACCAGTAAAAAACCTTGTAGCAACAGTAATATGCCGGAAACGTCTTTAAAAAAATATACGTAAAATATTAAAAAAAAGTATATACGAAACGACATACGAGTACCTCTAATTACGAGTTTTACAAAAAGATTAAGTGTGTCCGAGCTCGCATTATATTTAATATCTGGGTGACCGAGCTTCGCGCGGTAGTATAACTACTGGCTAATAGATGGCAGCAGGAGTCATATTTTTATTTTTTTTGGTGAATTCGACATTTTCTAAAATGAATCCTAGCTAGATCGATTTATCACCCCCAAAACCTCCTTTATACTAAATTTCATGAAAATCGTTCGAGCCGTTTCCGTGATCCAGATTATATAGAAATATATATAGAAATATATATAACTTAGAGTTAAATAATACAGTAAAAGACATAATCGAATGGCTTGATAGCAATTATTTATCGGTAAATTTAAAAAAGACTACGTTTAAGCAATTCTCTAACAAAAACGGTAGGGGCAGTAACATAAATATAAATTACTGTGATGAAAATATTAAAGAAACTCAAGTAGTAAAGTTCCTAGGGATAACTTTGGACGACAAATTATCATGGAAATCACACGTTGACAAAATAAGCAAAAAAATAAATCAGTATGTTTATGTTTTGAAGCGTCTGTCCAAAACAGTTAGTAGGGAGACAGCACTAATGGCGTATCACGCATTCGTTGTTTCGTCACTAAGATATGGACTTATTGTATGGGGGAACTCGGTGGATATAAATCGTTTGTTTATTGGACAGAAAAAATGTATCAGGGCTATTTGTGCAGCAGGCCCCCTAGACTCTTGTCGACCGTTATTTGTTAAATTGAAAGTTCTAACGTTACCATGTTTGTACATTTTGGAAGTTTGCTTATTTGTTCGGAAAAATATGTCTGATTTATATGTCAAAAAAAGCAAATATGTAGAATTCAACACAAGGTATCCAGAGAGGCTCGTACTTCCTACATGTAGAACCACGTCACGTAGCAGGAATTGTCATGTAATGTCAATAAAAATTTATAACAAGATACCACAAACAATAAAAAAACTCCCTTTAAAAAGTTTTAAAAAGAAGCTACGTGAATGGCTCATGGGCAAATGTTATTACTCAATAGGCGATTTCATGGAAGATAAAATTAATATTAAAGATTAAATTATAATTAATTCTATTAATATAACATTATTATTATTGTTAAATCTAGGTTCATTTATAAACACAATTAATATTTGCACACCCGTCTGTGGGTAAAAACACATTGACTCCTTTGTTGTTTGTATTCCACCTGTATTTACGTGTTTTTATGCAAATAAATTCATTTCATTTCATTTCATTTCATTTCATTTCATTTCATTTCATTACATATATACAAGAATTGCTCGTTTGAAGGTATAGGATTATACCAGGTAATGCGAATTACGTCCTCGGTTGAGTTGAAAAGTACTATTTGCACGGTATTGGCGATTTAAGGGTTGACACAGGACTTTAATAAAAATTCCTAATGTATGTACTACTCTTTGTAAAAACATTAAACATTTCTTGACATTCTTTTTCTTGAAAGCGTTTTACTTCGTATGCAAGCCCCGCGTTCACATTCGTCACAATGTTAAGCATAGGTAAATGTATAACGAGGGTCAAAAACTACACGTACCTTTACGCTTTATGCCCATTACGGAGGATCACGGAAGGGTGTGCGATAACCCTTGGATGTGTGCCATTTTGTAGAACTCATGTCACGTAAAAAGACGGTTATTGTACATTTTTATCTTGGTCTTTGGTCTGTATCGTCACTTAGGGGCATAGAATACCGTATGACGACGGCTGTAGGCTGTTTCCGCCGCAACCGTCATGAACGTCACGTCACCGAAAACGGGCAGACGGCGCCGAAGTAGCTGGCATTATACATACTACTTAGGGGGCCGAGAAATCACGAACAGCTCTAAGCCAGCAAATGCCCAGAAAAGAAGGACCAAAGGCTAGCAGAAGAAAAGTCCTAGCGTCAGTAGCTCACTCAGTGATGTTGTACGGAGCACCAGTGTGGAGCCAAGTGCTTCAAACTGTAGCTCCGTACATTGAAAAATATAATGAGATATGCGGCAACTGGAAGATACAGAGGCGGCTGGCTATCCGCGGAGCTTACCGATACCTATTATATTCGATACACAAGCTAGCCATAGAAAGAATATTCAAAGTAGTAAAAATGCGACATTCAACTTTCCAAACAGATTGTAAGTTGTTAACAAGTTAACTTCGTAAACCTATTTATGCCGAATAATAATAATTTCCCTACTTGTTAAGGCCCCTCTCACATCATCTGAAGTGTTGCTTGGCCCAGAGGCCGTGTATTCATAATAACGTAATCCGTAGTCGACGAGGGCCCTAAAATTGCTCTCAACGTTTCGCAGTTATTGTTGAGATTCGCCGTCAGGTGCTGTGGGGTGACCCATTGTGAGCATTGTCGTCCTGTATGCTGCATTCACATTACTCGAAAGCCAGTGACGTTAACTCGAATGATGTACAACTCTTACTCTTCAAACTAATTTGAAATATCTTAAAATAGTGAAGTCGTAATTACAACGTAGAAAAGGATTTTAGGACCTGCCAAATAACTATGCCATCAATCAATTCAATTTTTATAAGAAATATCGTAAGTGGAATATCCTTGTAGTTGGCATCTATAAATGAAACGTTCTCTATACTCTTCGTGCATTTATTATTTCTTACATTGTATTGTAATGTCATCCTGCCTATAAGATATAAATCCTATCATTCATACTCGTACAACTATTTATTACTGTAATGCTCAAACCAACAGCATTATTATTTTTGTTACACTACACTTGTCACGTCTGTAAAGTTTTAATAAGTCGAGTAGTCCATCGGTTAAAGCGCGGCACGGTTAAGTGTAAATAGCAGGATCTTCGCCGACACTGTACACATGTCAAGACATCCCGCCCCATCGCTCTTCAGCTCTGTGTAATGGCTCTATCATTCACCTTTATACTGCTTTCATGTTTATTGCTCGGAGCAACACGTTGCAACGTTGTTTTATTTGGCACATCAGCGTCTTCGCTCTCGTTAAAACGTCTGTACTCTGCTTCGCTCTGTGTCAATGAATCCTTAGAGTGTTAGTCTTGATCTCGACTAATGAATGACAACGAACTGGGGTCTGATAAGGGTCTGATTGCGTAAAAAACGTAGGTGATTATAATCGTAAACACTAGCGACTTCTGCCCCTGATTGGATGACGTAAATGAGCGAACCAATCAGTGCAGCGGGAAAAAATTGTTTTCGATTACGATTACGAGGAAAACGTTTTTGTTACACAATCTAGGGGCTGTATATTTAGATATTTTAATCCATAAAGACACGCCCCACTGTCAAATATGCTTTTTTTACGATTAGTAATTAGGAAGATATACGAGTGCATATACGAACATGCATATCACCAAAAGTTTGATACGATTGATTGATAAAATGCTGCAAAAAGCGTTACGTAACGATACGACTATAACATGACATTTGTCTATCATGACATCATATCGAATTACTTCGGGTTAGGGTGTTCCCTTGGGGATTTCGAGAAATCTTTCCTTATTCATTGTCTTCTATTGTCTAGATTTCTGTAGGTAAATACAGCCTCTAGTGCCAAAGATTTGCTTGGATTTGGAGATAATCAGTCAGGTCAGGACTTTTCTTTTTATCTATAAGTACAGATAGATAGATATACTTATTCCAAATCGTCTCCAATATCCTAATCTCAATAACATCGCGAAACGATTCAATCATAAACGAAACGCCATCGGATCGAAATGCCAGCGAAATAAAGATATTTGATTAATCCTTGTAAACACGACGCCCATCAAATTTGTCGGAGATTTTAATACTGGGCGCCTTAAGCCGGAGTCGTATTGCGTTATTGTGTAGACTAAGGGTCTCTCCCCACTGGTGTACCTTTTCTGTTATTATTCATCATCATTATTTTGAGGCTGCGTGAGACCAATGCTGGACTTAAACTGAGCAACTAACTGTCTCGTAAGCCACCCTGTACTGGTATATAAGTACAGACATATCTTTATGATTAAATCGATAAGGTCTAACGAGTAGATTGGACTTCCAGGTCCGACCGAAAATTGTTCACAGTTGGTCGAGTCTTTAAAAAGCGATTAAATTTCTTAGTAAGGCTGCCATACGAGTGAAACGTTAGCATGATTAGGACATATAATAGAATGAAGATATTATAATGCACTTCATCATCATAATAATATCAATTTATTGCCGGTTACAAAACATGGTTGTCCTCTCAGAATGAAAAGGGTGTTGAGAGTTGGTTTCTCGACAGAGCAGACCCCTAGTTAGGGTTCGACCACTTATCCGTTTTTATTAAATTCAATACATTGAATACGCGCTCAGGAGTCCCGACCCGAAATATGCTGCGTGTTTAAGGTTTGTGGGTTTACCTATGTTCTACATTGCGTTACCACCTAATTCTTGCAGCTTCCTTTTACCCCTAGTCCTGGTTCATTCACAGATTCCAAGAAATACAAAAAGTAACCACCCGAAAATATTTGAACGTCTTATTTTTTATTTTCCACCGACTTCAGAAAGAAGAAGGTTCTCAATTCGACTGTATATTTTTTATGTTTGTTACCTCATAACTTTTGACTGGATAAATTGATTTTGTTGATTCTTTTTTTATTAGAAAGCTGACACTTCCCGTGATCCCAATTTCAATTTAGTCCAGTTTGATAATGGCGTCCAAGAGAAAACCATAAAAGTCTTAAATTTTTAATTGTAAAGGTATTCAACAGTAGTTTGATGAGAGTTGAAGTCGGTTTTTTTAGGGAGACATAAATTTAAAATCCGTGGTCCACCGTAACTGATGACTAAGACTTGTGTGATACAACCTTTATTATAGGTTCGAATGACCGACTGAAATGAGATCGAAGGTCGGCTGAAGTAAGAAGAGCTCGTTTGATGGGAAAGGCTGCCAACAATGTGATTCATTTTTGCGGCTTGTACCCGTAAAACCCGTATTCAACTGTGTATTTTGTAGTATCTGTAATCACGCATTATTGATGCATCATCTTTGTCGTTTGTATTATTTAAGATGTTGATATATTGATGTTTTTAAACCGGATATAATATTGTTTATAGTATAGGTAGTATAGTGTAGTATAATAGTATCGGTAATAAATTGAACAATACAAATACAAATAAAATAGTGGTTCGCTCTAAATAACACCTCGCAACTAATTCAGGTCAGGATATCATCATTATTTGATTTAGAAATATAAAAAAACTAGCTGAGCCAGCAAACTGCAAAGGGGTATGGAAAATAGTTGAAGCCCTATTCTCAGATGTACCAAATACGTAGTGTATTATACAAAAAAAATTGGTTGAAAAGCATTTTGTTTACAAACACTATAAGTAAGAGAATTTAAATATAAGAAAGTTTTTCTTTGGCTTAAGGCCGTCATTTAAAATATTATTACTTAGTTTAAAGTAATTTCGATAGTCAACTGAAAAGTTATAAGGCTCTAACAGATGGACATACAGACGGACAGGGGAAAAAATCACCCAAGTTTACTCGGATAGCTCGCTTTAGTTGTTACAATGCTCAATGTTCATCAATACCTTGAGTGAGTTTAAATTTTGAAAAAATTTTATTGTTTCGCATAGGCCTAGCTTACAGGCACTTGCGAAATGTCAAATTTTACCGCCACGTTTGGAAAACGATTTTGCACCGAGAAGAACGGGGAAGAACACAAAATCAATGAAAGCTCTATAAAACAGTTAACAATTACATAGCCTTGTTTCATTCACTGTGCTATTTTTACGCGTCACGTACAATGTAGGTATACAAAGTCCCATCCTCAGCACACCTTATTTACCCAGATCGAGTCAAAAAGCGATTTGTTAGATTTGTGTTATTAAATATTCCGCACAACAATAGAAGTCGAAGAAAATTGAAGAGAATTAATTAGAAAATTTTAATTAACGGAGAACTCACTCGATTCGTCTCTTCGATGAAATTAAATTGTGCGTAATGAGACGTCGATGTTACTTCGTAAATTTTAAAGGCTTATCAACGTAGCTATACTACGTTTTGTCTTAGACTGTATCATTAGATTTGGTTAATTATTTTCATTTGATTTAGTAGCTTCAAAACCAAGAGATTCTATTAGTGCGTTCGTCACACAAACGTAGCATGTCTCTAGTGGATAAATACCCTTAGGCTTTTTAGGGAAAACGAATGATGTAAAATCTTTTAATTGTGAAATTTTCTACATTTATTATTCCTTCACGCCACAAATACATGACCGATATGTTATTACCGTAATTTATTTAGATAACTATAAAGTTACCTAAGTACTCTGTACAATCCAGGGTATGGTAATCCATAAATAAAATACATACGTATAATTTTTTTACATACTATACTATAGTCCTTAATAACTAATAGTAGTACTTGACTGCGATCTTACCTGATGACAACTAACAATGCACTGAAAGATGATATCGTACTCACCATAGAAGGAGTCTGTAACTTATAACAGTTTCTACGCAGCATCGTGCCGGAACTCTTGTTCAGTTGTCGGTGCGCCTTGCTGGTCGGGTGATAACTATAGCCACGGCTGAAGCCTCCAGACCAGACCTGAGCCAAATTTTATATTATAAAACCGGATGAATAAAAATCTGAAATCTTGAGAACAATCATTTAAAATGAAGCCACGTTTCTCCGCGAAAGCGTGTTCCCCTGATTTTTCGTTCACTATCTCGAAGTTGCAGCGTTCTTAGTATTTCATCGCTTTGTAGTTACCGTATTTCAACATTTAATTACCGACCGAGCTCGCTGCGAATTGTCTGAAGACTCCAAAGACTCGAAAGGTTTGTCTATGACTTAGTAGACTCGTTATGGAATTATTTTGCTAACTAGCTTTTACGTCTACAGTCTTGTTGTTCAAGTTGTATAATCTATTTTCGACTTAATGAAAAGGTGAATCTAGGATTCAATTATTATAGAAATTATAACACTCTAAATAAAACACACTCAATAAACTCACTCACTAACTCACTCTGACTGATCAAAGCGCATCCTTAATCCTTCGTCCTAGAAAAAAATAAAAGTGTGTGTGTGTGTGTGTGTGTGTGTGTGTGTTCATCGACAAAAAAATCACACGAGAGGAGCCGCGGGCGTCTGCTAGTAAGGACTAAGAATGGAAAAACTTATGGATAATCTTACCAACGTAAAACCGACTTCAGGAAAAAATTTTATTTATAAATTGTTTTTTATTTTTGTTATAAATGAATAATTTCTATCAACTTCATTAGTCCAGATATTGATCATGTCTAATTAACTCAAACATACAATGATTCTTGCCTGACATCGAAATATGTGTTTAAAAGCAATCATTTTTGTGTAAAATGATGGTAATTGCCTTACAGATTTGTAAGGACGATAATAAACGTACGGTAATTAATAATGTTTCAACGTATTCGTGATGTTTACATTGTAGATGTTTAGATTATTATGGTTTAGTATTTTCTGACATGAATTGGGTATTTTTATATCCGCACCAGTTTGAAAATTCATAGTTACCAACGACGTCAAGCAATTTTTAGGGTTCATACGAAAATGATAAAAATGGAACCCTTATTAGGGAGTAGAATTATTATTATGTAACCAAAGACAATAGACATGCCCAGTGGGCTGATTCTGTATCGTTCACTTAGTTAGTAACCCTAACTGGGTTATTAACTAAGAAAACGAAGGCAAAAATCCTATTTTTGCACAAATTACCAACCTAGGTCGGTATGGTATCATGTCAGTATACCATGCTAATTGCTATCTTGTACAAAAAGAATACAAAAATAGGATTTTTGCCTCCGTTTTCTTAGTTAATAACCCAGTGCGGGTTTCCAACTAACTAACTGATCGATGCAGAATCAGCACACAGGACAGGGCGGATGACGCGAAAAAGTGTCGCCAGGGTATAGCGGTACCAAAAATGCTTGTTTTGCCACCACCAGTAAGGCCATGCCGTAGTTCGCTCAGCAGCAGCCTGTGGCAGCCGCCTATAGAATTTTGACAGATGGCGCTTCTGTTTCCTTGTATACGAAAAAGGTTTACGTAAATCCTTCAGATGCCCATATCCTGAGGTTTCTTACCGGTGTATGTAACCAGTAGTCATCACTATAATCTCTTTTCATCGTTATCATCACTAAATAAATTCATGCTAAAGGATAATGACCATGGATGTATGGATTCCCGTATCAAGCTGAATCGAACCCAAACTTTATTTTTTATTGACTACGGTCTCCACATTAACTCCTACAAATATTACTTTTTTAATTAATATCCCGATTCTAAAGTTATAGGCAAACAAACAAGTAGTACTTCTTAGTAAAATCGGTGTTACACAAAATGTGCATCGAAAAGAAAGTAACTTTTTGTATGGAAAATTAAATTCCGGATATGAAAAACAAATTCTTAGTGGCAATAGTTTTTAAGAAAACCCTATTTTATTTCCTAGATTATTTTGGTTTTAGTTCATGACAAAACTTGATACCACCTTTGGTCATTCTCTTTTTATAAGTGAGTTCAGTGAGTCCGTGAGTGCATGAATGAATGAGTCGAGATTTTTTTTATTTTTGTCTCTAATATTAGTAGAGAATGTCGTATCGTAGTGTTTGTAACCAAACTTTTTTATGACTTTTACGGACTTATGGACGTATACTATTTTTCATACGTAGTGAGAACTAATTAATATAATAAACAACGCTTGTCGGGTCAGCTAGTAGATGTATATTGTACTTAAATGGACTTCTAAAAGGAGGTGGTTCTCAATTCCACTGTATTTTTTTTTATGTTTGTCACCTCATCAATTTTGTCTGGATGAATCGATTTGATGATTATTATTTTTTTATTAGAAAGCTGACGCTTCCCGTGTGGTCCCATTTGAATATAGTCCAGTTCTGATAACGGTATCCATAAGAAAACCGCATAAGTCTTAAATTTTTAATTCGTAAGGATGTACTCAACAGTACTTAGTTTGATGAGAGTTGGAGTCGGTTTCTTCTTAATTAATTAACGTATATTATTTATAGGCCAATAAGTATATTAGGAGTTTTAATCCAAACACTCACTTGACCGGCTTTTAGGCAGTCATTTGATATTTTTGAGGCATCTTTACCTATTTACTCGTGTATAACGTTAAAACCACGCTAAGGCCGAGCTTGGGATGTAAAGCGCGGAAATATTGCGCCTCGCTTTTAACATTAAATATTTTCATCTCATTTTGAGGTAACGCTGTTAATGTTATGAAGTAGAGATAGGTACAACCACCATCCGCTGCTTAGTCTGTTCACCCACCATCCGCTGCTTAGTCTGTGCGTGTAACAATTTTTATATAATAGATATCAATTTGTTAGGTAAATCAAAATGGTTATTCTTTCACATCTAATTACAAGAACTCATAAAATATCAAGCTATCTTATCGAAAAGTTCGGAAATCAGTTTTTCTCCGGGAAGAACTGTAGGATTAGTACAGGGGTTTTTCAGAGCCAGCGCCATCTTTGATAGTCAAAATATCAGCGACTGTCCAAAGATACTCATAGCGCTGGATGCAAATGTATGGAGGAATTCGTTTCGTGTGTGCGGTGCGAGTCGACTTAAAATTCGTAAAAAAACCCGTACTAACCTCTCTGGCCGGAAACTTGGCACCTCAAAGGTACTGAGCTTCCACTGTCCGTTTGTCCGCCCGCGTATTCATAAGATATTGTAGGTATACAATATATCTCACGAATCGTAAAAGCTATTGCTGATACTGTATCTTTACGTAAAGACTTATAAAACTAGGATTTGGATATAGTAATCCTGAAGGTAACAAGCTATAAATCGAACAGTTAGGTACTTACCTTCAATGATCCTGTAAAAGTATTCTACTTGTGTATATAAATACGCGGTAGCGTGTCAAGCCATATGATATTCCTATAGTACTAGGTCCTGCTTACAATGCAGATTTTAAACTTACCCGCTGTAATAATGCTTCAATGTTTTGAAGCACGTAACACAAACAAAAGTTATATATGAAAGTATGCAGTTCATACTTCCACGATAAAATTCCACTCAAGTGCATTTTCAACATTAAAAAGCAATCTTAGAGAGAACACAAATGAAAAATTCAGAGATAAGACTGAAAATTGTGGAACGTAAAAAATTTAGGAACGGAAACGCTGAACGAAAAATGCTCTTTATGTTGAGATAATAAGATCAATTATCGTATAATCGCTTGGGAGTGATAAATTTTACACAAAGTTGATATTAATTAGGCAGGCAGCTCGCAGCCTCGCCGCAAATTGTAATATATTGTGCAGCTCGTTATATTAACTGCCTATATAAATTAATCTGCGATTTTGATATTGGGACAGATTGCACCGGATTTTGAAGATATTTGTAAGTTTTTTTTTTAGTAAAACGCATGTTGAAATAATGAAAAGAATCTATAAGATTTCTTTTCTGAATCTAGTAACAACTATTTCATTTAAACCGAAAAGAACCCGAGGATGCAACTGTCAAGTTTTTTATTTTTTAGAGTCTACCTCAAAAGGAAAATTGGATAGGACAATTATAAATATTTCCAAGGATCACTTTGTTGTCCGTGTGTCTGTCTGTCTATCAATACTTTTTTTTGTTTGAATGGAAGCACGCGTTTTTTTGCGGAAACCCATAATTAGCAGGACAATTACCGTACTTTGCTATAATCCGCTTTTAACTTTAAAAGAATCCGTATAGTCCAATATGCAGGAACACCGCCCACATAAAACACCGCACACAATTCTTTCAACAATTTTTTCAACGCACGTTTCGTCCTGACGCACCTCCTCCTCCGGTGATGTTGACTTTACAATGTTAAATCGTAGAGTCTAAATTATAGCAAAATAAATAAATCTGTCCTACTTGTCTGTTGACTTTAATAAATTAACAGTCAACGTAAATTTCTATCGCTATGAGTTTCATGTACCCACCCACATTTAATTCATTAATGTGATAGGTTTCGTTTCTCATACACTAAGTATTTGCAGAAACTGAATTTCCGAAGAGATTAAACCGAGATCGGTCTTTGATATATCTTAAGAGACCTCTCCTTGAACTAATAAAAGAGCACTCAGATATCAATGGAAACCAATTCAATAAACTGTTGCTGTGATCACCACTTTAGTGGATATGTCCTTAGGTACTAAGTATATCGCTTAGGTATATAGTTATTCCTTGGTCTGTGGGCATATAGGAAACCTCGCTAGAAATTTTCTTTTTCCAACTTACTTTAAGGTTGCTACTTGCTAGCAACTTCGGCTTAAGTACTAAGCATTAAGTAAAAGTACCATGTAAAGTACCTACTATTAGAGGTTGAAAGAAAATAATAGGTAGGTACAAATAACTTATCGATTTTCATGTTCATATTTTTATTTGATAGTGCAAACTGAAAATTCGTATTAACTATTCTGATTACAAAAAAAAACAAATGTTGTGTGGTAGTTAGTTGCCTTTCCACTATTTCATGATTCCCTTAGGCTATCTAACTTATAATTAGAATAATCGGTTCAATTGAATAATTTACTGTCTCTAAAGAGTCAGCACCGTAATATCATCGAAAATTAAAATATTATTCCAATAACAGTATAACAGACAGACAAAGTTGCTACGCAATATAATAAATAGCATTTGGTGGACAGAGTCCATACAGATTAAAAATTTTGAAAATTAAAAAAATGTAAAGTCAGATTTCACAGGGTGTGGACAAAGCCACGGGCAACGCAGTACAAACTAAAATTTCAAACAAGTACATGATCACCCACAGTCCTTTGGGCACTCTAAGTATTTTTGTTTTAATTTAAAAAAATATAGCGTCTTTGCTAAGTCACTTCCCGCATAGTGTGAACAAAGTCGTAGGCAACAGCTTCTATCCAATAAAATTTCAGCGCTAGTAACAATAAAGTTAATTTTAAAATCATAAATTTTAAAACGCTCATTTTGATGCGCGCTTACCTCTCGAATCGCGAGGCGAATAATGAAATTCGCAGAAAGGGATCTGCGAGGCGACCGCGCCGTAGAAACGAGATGCGGATTGGCGGAAATATCGCGCGGAAATCTTAAAGCGCCAGTAAAATGGAGATAGTGAAATGTTAATTCCCCAAATGAAATTCCCCCTCCCCTCCCCCCAAGGGCGGATTGAACGAAATTTGATTAAGCAACAAAACTGACATTACTTTGGAACCCCCTTTCTAACCAGTTAAGGTGCTTGGTATCGCCATAAAAATTCTATTTTGTTCAAATAGAGAAATAATATTTTTCAATTGCTATAACGTATATAGATACTCGTAGCATAGGTTTTGAAGTGAATTTTCTATAGACATAATGTGCACTTTTGAAAAGAGTTAAAACTATTGAACCCCTTTAGCAACCGAGTTTTGTGTATAAATGAAGTCTGATGATTAAAAAAAATAAACCATCATATAATTCATTATAATTATTAAAACACTGTTTGTTTCGGTTACTTTGTTTGACTGGACTATTATAAATCAGCTTACCTTTATTTCACTTCGCCAGAACTCCGGGATGTAGCAGAAAAACTATTATCTTATAAGAAGCAATATCTTGTTATACAAACACAATATTGTTGTAAGCTTGTCTTGTGCGAGTAACAAAATTATGATTATGGTCTAAGTTAAAAACTTGAGACGATATCATATTTTACTCGTTCAGAATATCATATGAAAATAAATTATTTATTGTTCAGGTAAGTTCATATGATTCTACTACAGGTTAGTGTGCTGTTAAGCTGAATATCCGGTAGAGTTTTTTGGTAGACTCCCCTCGATACAGGATGCGCTGGAACCTCCGTTCCTTAGTCTTAATTATTTAACAAATATTTATTGCAATATTGCACAAACATTTTTAAATTCACGTGTACTAACTTGGCATAAATCTACGAATGAATATATTTGAAGTAGACGTTTTCTTAAACAAGAGTGAAATTGAGCGATATTTGCAAGAGTCTACGAGATCGGTAACTGTCACTAGGGCGTGGCTATTATGACGAGAGACGTTTATGCATTTAGCAAATGTGTACAAATTTTTAGTAACATTTGCTTAGGTACTAACTACTGCTAGTCAAAATGTTTTAGGCCCACTTGCGCCAACCCCGTTTAGGTTAACCCTGGGCTAGCGTGCTACTTCAGAGTTAACCGTTTCGCGCAAGAGGAGCTGTCTGTTATTTAAGACTTATTTTAAGTATTTGTTACGTATTCAAGAACTTTGCCATTTCTTTTAAATGTATTACCAGTAATAGGTATCAAATAATACCGTGCCGATAGTCTAAGAAACCGCCAGCGCTTATGACCTGGAATACGCGCAATACTCCATGACAGCCTCAGCAAAAACAATCTACGATAATAATCAGATTCCGGATGAGATAGTCCTCGGATAAAGTCGCGTATGCACACATCGACGACGCTGTTGCCATGGCAACTGATCTGCTAAAGTCATAGAAATAACATTTATAAGGAGGCGCCCTATCCATTCTTTCTAGCTTAGTCTTGCGTGACATGCGGCGCCATGATGAGCGCCAAGATTTGTTGTCAAATGTTCATGTACTGAGTGACGTACCCTAGGTGATGCCATTTTATGCGCCACTTGACAGATTAAAATAATCACGCTAATTTTGTAGATGGGGCCTGTCCTTATTTGTTTCCTAGGTCTGTGGCTAAAGTCTATATAGGATGAAAATGTAATAAAAACGTGTCCGGTCATAGATCAGAGAAGTTCCTTAGTCCAGGTCCGTATTGTCTTGTCTTCCAAATTTCTTTGGCTATATTGACATATTTTGGGGACAAAAAAAACTCACACATTGGTCAGTTATACAAAAAAAAGTGTTAAGTATTAATTAAAGAAATCAATGAATGTCTTTGTTTTAGTCCCTTTAAATAATGTTGGAACAATCTTTAATGGTCCACAGAGGCCTGAACAACAAGGGGCTGGGGATTACTTCCTCATCAACGACTTTTCGCGTCGGGTGCCGGGGCTTTGTATCTGGCGAGGGTTAATGAGGGTTATTTTGGGTTAAATAGCGTAGATATTGTTTGTATTAATAAATACACATCGGCAAGAGCTCCGTTCATCATTCTACCGAACATTGATCTCATCCGCGTGCCTACCACTGACTAGCAACAGTTGAAGTTACTCTGATTGAAAAAACTTTACCTGTTCCTGTACGAGGTGATTTCGTAAATAAAGTTGTACATCGCTCAAACATCGCCAGTAAACGTAGCACCACAACCATTACCAGCCAATCAGCGTCTTGGCTGCATAACCGATGCAAACTCTAACCAATCAGTGCCTACACCACTCAACCGATGCAAGCATTAACCAATCAGTGCACAAGATGCTGTGCCAAGATGTAACTTCATCGATGCTATAATAGTAGTTTATGAAACGGATGCATAATGGGGGGTATTAAAACATGAATGTGAGTTTAAAAAACGAGCCGCAGGCGAGTTTTTTAATAGTATCACACGAGTGTTTTAATACCTAATTATGTAGAGTTTCATACACTACTTTATCTACGCTCAAATTATCATAAATCCAAACCATAAAATCTTGCTAACGTTTGTCGTAAATCCTTCACTTTGTTGGTAAAAGATTGTGGGTCATTTTTATTGCAATTACTAAAATGTCAGGTGGAGTTAAATTTTCTTTAGTACGTTTCACTGCTAGACATTTTTCCGCGCTAAGTTTTGACTAAGTAACAAAAATAACACATTGAAATGTTAAAAGTTAGGTATGGCGCCAAAATTCAGCTGCAAACTTCGTATAGTCTGTTAAAAAAGTTATGAAACAAAAAATAGTAGAAAAATATTTATACACGTCAGATAAACTATATTTTTAGTGGATAATTAAATAATCAAAAATTATACATAATTCTTTTTAATATTCTGTATGAACACACTTTTTAATCAGTCATTTAAGGCAGGGAAAAATTATTGTTTCCGTGAATTAATTGTTGTCTATGGTCGATCATGACTACCAACTAAATGTTGTCTGTGGACTCCTTATATAAAAAAAAAACAAAATTGAGGATTGGCTCTACACTCTCTTTTGGCTATGACGACCACAGAGAAAAGAAAGTTATTCTCTGGTCTGTGATGACAACAGACAAAAATACAGGAACCCAGAGCCGCGTATCGTAATAGAAATTATTCAACTATCTAGAGATATCTCCATAGTACAGCAATGTTATAATGAATAACTTTTTAATAATTATTGAAGTCTGTGAATAAAGTAGGTCAATATGTGACACATTTTGATTTCATAATTCGAACTTTAAGCAATGAGCGTAGATAAACATTTTTGCAAAAACTCACCGCTGATATGCCTGCTCAAGGATGCAATACATCCCAAGATATTGCAATATCATACGTACGACACACTGTTTTGCGCTCTTCTCCCTGAGGCATCAGTTTTATTATATACCGACTCTCATTATAGTAATCTTGTTAGCTACATGTGTAGATGAACTCATTCTTGATTCCAAGGTACCTTTACTACCTTAATCTATTTTGTCATAGATTTAACAAATAATATTTGTTTCCTTTACAGCGGATAAAGTACCACCGGGTTTCCCGTCGATCGCGCCGCCACCTACAACGATGGTGGTCGAAGTTGGGCACACGGCGACCCTGCCCTGCCAAGCCAGCGGCAACCCAACACCACGAGTTCGTTGGCTGTGGAACTCTCTCCCGTTGGACGTCGCCTCCAACCCCAGATACGCGTTGCTGAATGACAAGATGCATGGTAAGTGAATTACAGAACCATTTGATGTTTAATCTCCTTATTGGTTGTCATTTCCGGTTTTAAGATGTCCTGAGGTAATCATCATGTTAATAAAAATACATTCGCAAATAATACATTATTTTAGACCACTTGATTAGTGATTACCATAAAAAGTTGGAATTATTCAACCTTAAAAGACAGACTTGTGCTGTCGCGAACTGTATGATAGAACTTTTTCCCGTTTTGGCAACATTTTTCATTGATGCTTTGCTCCTATTGGTCATATCTTATACATAATAGCCTACAGCCTTCCTCGATAAATGAACCATCCAACACAAAAAATATTTCTGTCAGTACTTTCTGAGTTAACCGTGTTCAAACAAACTCTTCAGCTTTTTAATATTAGTATGATGTTTTAAAATTACTTTCTCGGGATCATGGTATTCTAAGCTATCTATTTCTGGCTAACGAAGATGTAAAAAAAAATATTCTGTCTGCTGTCTCATTGAGCTAATACAGTGAATTAAAATAGAATACACAACTTTTGTCTATTCGTACCTCAAGGCAATGTAATGGTGTGACTATAACAAAAGATCTCCGGAACCTTATATTCGAACATCAGTAATAAAACCTTTAGGGAAAAGGGAATCTATTCGTCGCTAAAGTCGACATCGATTTCATGGTTGGATGGACCAATTTGGGATACATTATAATATTATGGATTTATAACCTTTAATCCACGTTAATATAGATAGCAAAGGATATTATAGATTTATACATATAATCAAAGCCCACCTTAGATAGATTTTATTTCACCTTGCAAGCTTTCCGTTCATTGTAAACAATTATTTTATTCGACCGTAATATATCATCTCAGCTCATCATTTGAGGAAAGACCTTTTCACGCTTTATTAAAAACGAGGATAATTTATTCTATTAAAAAAAGACCGTGTCGTGACAGCTTGCACCCGAAATTGACCCAAATATTAAAAAGAAAATGAAATAAAATCGTCAAATTGTTTGATTAACGTCATCAATTAATAACTTTCAATTAGTGAGATGAAGTTAGGAAAAAGTTAACAGGGTCAATTAGTGGTACTTTAAAGAAAGTTCCATTTTTAATTTCAAGTCAAATAAATCAATTTTGGAGATAGAGATTTTTAAGAAGCCGATTTATTTTTTAATGCAAAAGTGCAAGAATTTTGGGAACACAATCCTATTTATTTTTTAAACGTGTATCATTCTGATTTTCGATGTTTGCTACTCAGTCATCCCTCAACTACTAAACCGATTTGACTGAAACGTGGAATTCATATTTTCTAGACTAACACTCTAGTTACATGGGTCCCGCGGAATTTAAAAAATCTGAAATTAGATATAGTTATCTACAGCTATAACTACAAAGACTCCTTTCCTTTAAAATTAAAAAAAATTACATATGTCACATAGGCCTAACATACAGGTTCTTGTAATTTTATTTATCTTTCGTCAAAAGTAAGTATAAAGGTTGGTCAACAGCAGAATCTGGAACGATCACATTTTTATCACGAGAAAATCCCGGGAACTTGAAATCTATCATCAATAAAAACATTTAAGCTCATCTCTCCATGTCCGTGAAGATTAAAATTCAATTTAACTCCATTATGCACTTGGAGTTACCGACAAAAAGTAATTTAAATTTATCTAACCCGCGGACCTGCCTCCAGCCTCGGGCTCCTAATCTCATTAATTTAAATTTATTCCAGGATTATTTTGAGGTCTTTATTAATGAGCTGTATTAGATTGGGCGAAGGCGAAGCTTGTTCACAACGGTGAGAAAAGTTGCGAAACGGGCTAGAAAAAAGCGCTCTTAAAGATTTCTAGTGATCTGAATGTCGAAAACTATAAAAATTTGAACGAAAATAATATGAATTTTGGGTCCTTGATCCAAATTCATGTGGAGATAAAAACACGACTGTAAAAAATCCCTGCAGAAAGTGGTCCTAAACTCTTCGATATCTTCCTTAGATTTTTAGTAAGTAACTAGGAAAAATGGCCAGTAGTAAAAACACAACTTATTCGTAAAAATGAGACCACTGACAAAAATCCTTACCAACTTAGGTTGGTAACTGAACGATACAAAATCAGCCTTACAACTTTATTTTTACCAGTATGAATGATCCCTTATTTAAAGATTGCAAGACGTCCTGGCGGATTTGGGACTGAATAATAATTGAAATTGGTAAAATGATGAATTCCTAATTGATACATTTTGTTATTTAGTTTTGACAGGTCGTTTGTCTTTCGCCTGATTGGTTTCTCGGGTGTATTAGCTATAAATCTGTAAATGAAAACAGTAATTGATCGACGGCAATAAGATGAAATTTTAATTAATAAATTAGCATAATCATATAATGATTAAACAGAGACGATGCATTAAAAGTGTGACGTTGTAATCTCAACTGCATAATTACAAGTAAGAGTAAGTACTAAGTAGTCCCGATAGTTCATTTATACGGTTTGCCAAAAAAACATTCCTTTCTACGATCTTCTTTCTCTATGATCATCATACACACCTGTCAATCACTCATTCCATAACTATATGTACCGAAAAAAGGCATGAGAATGGCAGTTGTCTTCGATAATTCACATTCATTCAATTACTCGTAAATTGTATATCGGATATGACATTCCATTAATATTTTGGATTTAGTTTTTAAGACGATTTGATTCGAGACTATCCTACAATTATTATTGTATTGTACCTAAGTTATAGGCTGAGGGCATTGATCACATCCCATTAAACATACTTAACGATTCTAAAACTTACCTAAAATATAATTTTACTATAGTTCTTTTCTATGTAATCATTTTATAATCGGCACTATACAAGTATGTAATAGTATACAATATATACTGTGTACTGTATGCAGTATGAACGGCGATATCATACCAAAACGACGTACATTAAATTGAATTCGACAATAAACCTAGCAAAGGCTATACGAGCAGGATATTAAATTAAACACATAACGAACAGGTTCACTCATATGCATTGATATGAACCTAAGGATGTGCTCAACTGAATATTTTACAGTAAACCTTCTTCATACACGAAAAAAGTTGCGTTATCTGACAAAATTCCCGTTAATAGCCATAATATTGAAACAAGAGTTACAGCCTGGTGACAGACGGACGGAGGGATAGCGAAATCTTTGTAATAGAGGGTCCCGTTTTTACCCTTTGGAAACACGCGTGCGGTCTAAAGTTGCCTCTTCACAATGGCTTGTGATGGGCCATGCTTTGCAACGCACAACTATAGGCCACGATCACTTGGTGTTCACACAATGGCGCATGGCTCATTGCTGCCTGGTGAGGCACTTGCGATGGACGTAGAAGTAGTTACGTCCGCGGCTATTTATTTTCAATATAATTCTTTGTTGAGTTTATTTTAAATATTTATACAATGTTAACTAGTAAATTCGAATATATTTTACAAAAAAATATCGCCAAAAGAGTGCACTATCCGTATCAGCGGTCGGTTACCAACAAGCAATGGGCCGTTGTGTGAACACCACTGACCACGCAACGCCACGATTCCTTTGAAGTGTGCGCCAAAATCGACAACTTCCCGATCGCGCGCCATCGTTGACCATTGTCCGCCATACCATTTCCCTCTGTACACAATGGCGATGGCCTGCAGTGGGCCAGCATACGCCATTGTGTAGAGGCTACTTAATAACATAGAGAAGTGATCTGTGGAGTGGATCGCGAACCATAAACGATACTGCAATCGACTCACTACGACCCCTTTGGTGCTAAAATAAACTTTTTTGACACCAGTAAACTGGCCGGGTCCTGAGCATATGTCTATTCACGTAGGCCTTAAATAGGGACCCTTGTTGGAAGGTGGCCGTAACTTTTATAGCGAATTATTGTTTTATACTTTACAGTCTGTTATTGCGGGCTGTAAATTATTCGAGCACGGAACAAAGACGGGCTTTACGATCTTCCATACGTTGGTGGCGGAATTAACAACTAAAGTTGGACGTAAAATAATGACTTATGCGGCTTAGGCCGTTGTGCGAAGATACAAATTTAGATGGAAGTGACGTTAATTTTTTCTTTTTAATATAGTTTATAAATCAATTATTGCTAACATTTATAAATTCTCTCAGTTTAATTTACAAGGTGGTCAAGTTTTGTAGAATCCATGCAACTATATAGGTATAAGAGATGTCACAAGAACTAAAGGTTACAAATAAGCTGTTGTGAAATATTATTATCTTATTTTTATATATCCATCCATGTTCCCAGCCAAGTATACCTAATCTAGGTGCCAAGGGAAAAGTGAATAGGCATTTTCTACGCAATCGCGCTCTTCACTAGACCTCATTGCTTTATAACAGGCATGATTGTCGTTAAGCGCAAACCTATCTACTATATAAAAAAAGTATTTTTATAATACCTCAGCAAACACCTAGGTTTAACAAATTTTAATAATAATATTCTTTCTTTCGATTTCATATGTGCCAGTCGTAATAACAGATGAGACTTTGAGGCTTTCTCTTTACATATTTTCTGAACTTAATGGAGTGAGCCTAACATATTGGCATAATGTTTATGTAAAATAGATGTGAAAACATGAGTATTTGTACCGCTTATTATTATAAGTACAATGTTGTTTCAATTTTATATGCATATTACGTTATTTGAATTGCATACATTTACATAATTACTCATAGTCAAAACATTACTTTATTACAATTTTATTCAAATAGTTTAACCAACAACTATACCTACATAACTTATTTTTATATTATTTGACTTTTTTTCATTAGTCCTTCTCCAGAACTCTACAAATAAACCACAAAATCTAACTTTCAAAAACATAGTGCCAAGTCAACATATCCTGAGGATGTTCTGTGTGAGGTATTAAAACGAAATGCACGTAGATTATACCTACTCAAATTGTTGTTACTTTGAGATGCTCTACAGGTACTCAATGTACTCAATGTATACATGCGTATTCATTGAGTACATCAAAATAATTTTGTAATTCATTGGAAAATAGCTTCTTAATTTTACGCATAAACATACGCTTATTAAATTACGTAAATTCCATCTTCTCCAGTCAATCGTAAAATCCTTTCCTCCCAAAACCCGAGGTAGATGTTAGATGTAGAGTAGACAGGGTCTACGGGGTGAGATTACGATTCATTTGCATACAAATGTCTGATCCTCCCAAGTTTGGATGAGGCGGCATGGCCGACTGTTGTTCCAGCAAAAACGGGTCTTAATTTTACAACAATAAACGTGGCGGAGGCGAATCCTATAACTTGATCCAGACCGTATGTTTTGGAGTACGCTGCGAGTCGCTTCCAGATGCAACTTTTTTATATCTATGGCTTAAGAGCAGTGGGATCTCGGGACCACAGATATAGACAATAGACATAATCTAATGACTTTGGCTGGTTGCTAATTGAACCGACTGCAGTAATTTGTATTAGTAAGTTTCACATAACATTAAGAACATTAAGGAGTTGTAAAAATTGTGTTTGGTACGAACTAAGGTTTCCGTAAACGTAACAGCTTACTCATTCAATATTCCGTACTAATGGGCAAATAAAAATTCGTTTTATGGGCCGACGTGCTACTATAATAATTAAAACTTTACGTTACTGTAACTTCTTTATGACCTCATAAATAAAAAAAAAGTTGAATAAGTCATTTCAATTCATTTTTTTACTCTTCAAGCCAGTAAGTACCTACTTTATTGCGATCTCACCTGATGGTAAGTGATGATGCAGCCGAAACTGTTATCGTTCTAACTATTAAGAGATAAATAACATCAATAACTATGGGCCTCATAAGAAGGCTCAGGGTGAGTCAGCGAGCGATGGAGAGTGCTATGCTTGGAGGTGGCTCTGAGTGTCTTTGCGTGATCGAATTAGAAATGAGGAAATCCGCAAAAGAACCAGTGACCGACATTGCTCAACGTGTCGCCAAGCTGAAGTGACAATGGGCGGGGCACATAGCTCGCAGGACCGATGGACGTTGGGGACTCAAGGTGCTGGAAATGGAATGGCGACCACGCATCGCGAAGCGCAGTGTCCCTCCACCAGGTGGTCAGACAATATAAAGAAATCGCTGGCGCCAGGTGGCGTAAGATCGTGGCGTTTGGCGGTCATTTTAGGAGGCCTATGTCCAACAGTGGACGTCCATCGGCTGAAATGACGATGACGATGACGAACACCTCTAGTCTATATAAACTATACTATTTGCTATAGAAACCATTGGTTTCTATAGCACCAGAACACTAAATCGCTTGGCGGTGCATCTTTGGTGGTAACTAGCCACGACTAAGCCGAAAGTTTATTTCACAGTGAAGATATATGCCCATGTTAAATGTTGACGGTGTTTGAACTACCAAGCCTAAATTAACACAACTGTGCCGCCCGCTAACTTAGCGAAACCGTATCATAAACTCATGCTAACATTTCTGGAATCTACACTAAGCGACTGTACGCAGTAATTAAATCAAAATGTCCCACTTCACGGACCCTTCACTCACTATAACTTGTAAACTCTCTTAATGGACGAGGCCCGAACTCTGAACACATTATTTAATGGTGAATGTTCCTTTAAAATCATACGAGACAATTGCTGCATTGAATTTTTGAAGGTTCCATTATTATCACTCTTCAGCTAATTAATATTCAGGGGTTAAGTGACCAGGATAACTTTTTCTCTCACCACAAAGAGAGTTCTACTACTAGAGTCTACTGAGAATAAAAAAAACATTACTATTTTAAAAAAAGCCTTGAAAACTGTAACACATTCTGAGTTGGATAAAAGTGCAGCCATCCCCTGCGGGGTTTTCCTGTAATCAAATAAAAAGTGACGCGCGTGGTAGACCCCGTGTTGCAGTATTTACACTAGGACAGTAACTAAAACAAAACTGTACCATAAAGTTCTGTATTTCGTCTGTATCTATCTTACAGATCCTAGGCCGGCATTTTTTAATTTATTATGCAATTATCCTGTTTTTTTTTCTTAGTGTAGGTATCATCATGACTTCATTTATAATGGATAGTTACATCATTTTTTTGGACAGTAACTGAAGAACTATATTTCTCTTATTATGACAGTATGATGGGGCTTATCAGTAATCAGATTTTTCCATTGATTTTTCTTATTTTAAACTTCAAATTCAAGTATAGAACAAGGAAGCTTACGAGTACATGACACTAATCTTCAAATCCCAAATTATATCTTTAACAATACGTGGCAATAGCTTTTGCTCGTATAGGCATTTTCTCTCTAACAAGACTATTGTTTGAAAACCGCCCACTCAGAAAAAATTTCAAAATTACCGTTTTCGTGGGAAAAAAACCGCCAACGCAATCGCAAACACGTCAGGGCCGAGCGAAATCGTGGAAGTCGCCCCGGGGCCCGAGGGCTATCCGGTAATCAAATAAAACAGCGCAGCTACGTGCGGGGACCCGGGGATTACCGTAAGCCACAGGACGTGGGGAACTAAAATAAAAACACACCGCAACGGGCCTAGTCCTTTTATTTATTGTTAATGTCCCATAGTTTCCACGGTTCAGCTGTTTGTCACGTTGCAAAAACGATTTCTACCAGCGCTCGAGAGCTGTAGGGTTAGCACAAGATTTTGTAAGAATTTCGAGTCAACTCGCATCGCACAAACGAATCGAATTTCTCCATACATTTTACAGCCAGCGCCATCTGTTGACTGCCGCATGTCAGTGAATGTCCATAGATGGCGCTGGCTGTAAAGTTATGGAGGAACTCGATTCGTATGTGCGATGCGAGTCGACTCGAAACTCGTACAATAACCTGTACTAACTCCTCAGAGTTGTATAATAAAGGATCGTGTTAACGCCACGGTATGCTAGTAAAACTCTTTTCTTCAGGTAAAAATACATTTTCTAGAAAATACTTTTCTGCTTTGTGAGTTTGTGACGTTGTTAGGGGTAGTCTCTGGATTCACTGAACCGATTTTCAAAATTCTTTCGTCATTAGAAAGCTACGGTATTGTGGAGTGTCATAGGCTATAATAATTTCCAAAATTAATTACGTATACTTAAACTTGAATAATGTAATCCAAGTCGTAAAAAAATTGCTTTCATCGCGTACGCTGCGGAAACTATTGAGGATAGAACAAAACAATGTTCTACAATATTAAAGAACGTATCAAAATCTGTAAAAAAGTCCGGGATAGCATATGTCTATCTCCTACGGGTAACTCACAATAACTGCTTTTAGTGTTAAAATTGTGGTTAAAATATAATAATTAATTTTTGTGAAGCTTATTTAGCCCATATGGTATAAATTTATATCTTTGTAAATACGTTTTTTAGAACGGAAATTTAATGTAGAATATTTGTGCCCATTACTTTATACAGTTTAAACCAATATCTTCAAAGATATTAGCAAAACAAAAATGTTGCGCGCCGCCCGTTGCGTGGCGATACGTAAGTACCTACGAGTAAGTATAAGTGGATAATACTCACACGGGTATTACGCGGGACAAACGGGCCTGGACAAAAATATTTCTAACGCGGAACGGAGTCCGCGGGCACTGCTAGTTAATAATATATTAAATCATCATATCAAAATATTAAATACCTGGGGCCGTACCAACATGTCTTATAGCAGTAGGTATTATAAATTTGTAATATTGTTTTAAAATTTTCATACTGGCGCTGTATGAAAATTTCAAAACAATATTACAATAAAACTGCTATAAGAGATGGTGGTACAGCCCCACTGTTTATAAACCGTCAACCGACTTTGATTGCACGACTCAACAGTTGTAACTTCAGAAGAAATGAGCTTGAAACCTGGTGAGAAAACCGTCGAGCGCTCTCGGGCGCCCTTCAAAGGCTGTTGGCAATCGCGACGGCTGTTTTCATTCTCATCGCTGCAGCGGCGGCGGAGCACTGAGCACTCTTAACCCATAAACCGTCTAGCACTGTGCCAATTTGTAGTACGCATCGACATGAACAGTTTTCGGAACTACCTGATGTTAGAACCCACGTAAATTTGGTTTTAAGTCGACTAGTATCTGTCACCAAATACATATATCACAAAATATATCGTATTGACTTTTCATAGGCTCAGTGTACTTTAGATAAGGCCGATGTGAAATAAAGATATTTTGATTTTTTGCTTAAAATTGGGGAACGTTCACATAAATTTGTATTTAAATGTCGCGCCGTTATGACTGTTCTCGTTTTCCGCATCTTTTTCGTGCATTCAGTTTTAGTGTGATGCCCAAACGAAATGAAACAATGACATTGCGATCCGATAAATTAAAAATGTTTAAGTATGCGTGGAAGTCACGTGATCGATTAAGCGATCATTTTCATGCGTAATATGACGAATTAAGAAACAAAACCATAAAAACCTTCGATAAGAGCCAGTAGGTATATCAAGAGAAGGTACGCCACAGTAGTCTGTAGTACACATACATTCTTCACATTTCTCCGCTCATTTTTTCGTTCCCGCCCCACGTCATAGAGTATATAATATTCAGCAGTAGTTACATTATTCGAGCATTATTTTTCAATTCATCATCCCACGTCGGATTGATACCCATAAATTTCCCCGCGCGTAGGGACCTCGGATCTAGGGTTGGCAGTCTATTGGTTAAAACAGTATTATAAAGTTTTATGCTCTGTTTACTGTTATGCAGTATTGAACAGTTCAATAATTTAGCAGTATACAATTTCTTATTTTCAACCCTACCACTTAAACAGTACCTAAATAAAGACCGTTTTATAACTCAAAATTAAAGCAAAAATAATAGTAAGTTAATCAAAAAATTTACGTTAAAAAAGACCGTGTTAAATAAATTAATTGTATCTTAACGTACGTATTCAACTTGAAACGCAATTTTTTTATGAATTCATAACAATATGTTTATTTAATGTCGCAGACCTCAATGCATTATACTGTTTAACTTACAAATAGGTTGACAACCCTATTCGCTGTCTGTTCCCCATATTTTTATAACAGTATAACACCTTCGCAATATTAACCTCTGGATGAAATAGTGTACAAAACTAGTGAGGGAAAAATGCTCGCTTATTTACCGGGGAATTGTAGATATTGTCAGACAGTGTTAGGATATTTGACAGTGCTTGCTTTCTTAAGTGACGAGTGATTTATTTGCCTACTCACGTAGAGAACTTATGCAAGTGACAGGATTTATAGAAATATTATATACTAACCTGGCTGACCTTGAAAACGTTGTTTTGCCATTTAGTGGTGTGCGAAATAGCTTACGACCCATTCTCAGACCTAATGAACGAAGAAAAAAAAAATTACTTAAAAATTAGTCAAGCCAATTCGGTGCAAGTTTGGTAATAAAAATTGGCACGAGAATTATAATTTATTATATTAGGCTAGCTGACTGGGCGCCATTTATGCTTCTTATTTTATTTATTTAGCTGGGGAGTGGGGAGTATGAAAAATAACTTACGACCGACCTACTACTTGAGGCCTACCGAATATACGCAAAAAAATCATAAAAATCGGTTGTAGAGAATTTTATATATTAGGTTTAAAACAAACTCTTTTAACTAAAAAGTCCTTAGTTACCACCCATGTTTAAAAATATATCTTATCAAGACGTTTACTGTGTATGCACATTGTATTTATTAAATTTTATACTGAGTAGCCGCGGTACTTGCTTCGAATTTTCTTTTTATTTATAAGAAGATATGTTATTATAAACTTAGCTAATGAAAAGACCAACTGCCGCTTTTGTTGATGGTTGCTTTGTAAAAAGTATCTGTCTTTTGGGTATATTACAGACTAAAATCATTCTACAATCGTATCTTTCTATTTACTCAGACAGCAGATATTTGATAGTTCTACTCTTTCTTACTAAAGTTTCGAGTGATTTATTTTGGCTTTTCGCGGAGAAAACTAATGCAAATAAAAAGTTTCATGAATAAGTAAGAGGCGTCTTATTTCCCGCCGGCAGACAAAGGCTTGCTTTTCTCATTAAACTGGGAATACATAAGTTACGTTTGCCTCAGCGCAGTTGTTTTACATACAATCTACTATTTTTCCCGAGAAAATCGCGGTATGACGTCATCACATGAACGCTGAACTGAACCCTAAAAAGAAAAGATTTTAATTGAAAATTTACCATTTTTGTCCAAAAGATGGCGCTGTTCTGATTCTATGGAAATTGACGGTAACCGTCTTACTATCTAATAAAAAAAGTTTATAAAAAACCCTCACTCACCATACTGTTTTACTTCATTAATACGTCTCACTACGATTATATATGAAGTGTCCAGATAGATCGACCAATCCCAGACCCGATAGCCCTACACTCTACAGTCAGTGAAATCGCAGGTCACAGAGTCAGTGAAATCGCAGGTCACAGTTGTGTGGTTAAGGACGCTTTGTCATGAAGGCCCATTTAATCTGGCTCTGAGCTCGAACCGGGAGGTGAGGTCTACTCCATGGCACCGAACATACACTCGCTAGACTCTTAACAGAGCATAGCTTAATATGACCTATCTGTACCTAGTTGGATGCTCATTAATTGCGCCGTGTGCATCTGCGCATACGATTATGCCTGTTGAGTTGCAATTGGCAACCGAAACGCTACTATTTGGATTTGCCCATCTTCTTTGTCACCCAGTTAGTATGACAGTCTTCATATGGTGCAGCAAAATAATAAAAGTCACTTATTTTTTTTTATAGATTGATCCTAAGATCCAAATCAGCTTTTATATCGTAACTTAGTCTAATAGAGTTGAGGAATTCTCTTTTAACAATCTATCAGTGATTGCTTCGAATTCTATCGAATAAATGAAGTGCAAAAGAAACATCTTTATAGGCGGTCAGAGTCTGTTATCGATGCTAACGGGGCCATTTTAAATGAACACTCTCCCAGTACACGTGTTGGGAACCAACGTTTGTACTGAGTGGCATAATCCTTTATGGCTTTACCAGAACTTAAGTCGATCCTCCGCTGTACCGAGCCTTATACATACCTGCTTGCATATCCTTGAAGTTAGCCGGATTTGCTTGTATACTGTTGTCCACATGAAGGTATTCACGGAAAACTATTAAAATTTTGTTCTTACACAACAATAGGGTTTCAGATTCAAACGAAGGCGTCTAGCAGCCCTGAAGTTGATGCTACGCCAACGCGGTTGATTTAAGTGGACACACTGATATCCCGGGACACTTATGAGCCACCAACGTTTGTAATGAGTGGCGTAATGGTTATTGCGCGCCTTGATGTATGACCGTCCCGGGACTTAAGACGTCGTCCGTCAACCGAGATCATTACAAGCCTGCTGTTAAATCCATCTAAATCCTTGGAGTTAGCCGGCTTTGCTTGTATTGTCACTGAGTTGAAGGGATTTGAGAATACAGCATCAAGCGCTTAGCAGTTATTGCTCGAGTTCTTTTTAAACGTGGAGCTACTCGTATATTACTTGTTAATATTCGCAAAAAAAATATATAGTACTTCCTTTACGTTATAATACGTCACGTAGACCTAACTGACAGGCACTATGAAATGACAGACTCTACCGCCATGTTCGAAAAGCTATTTTGCATTGAGATAAACGGGAAGAGCTTAACGTATGTAACAGTGTTACTATATTCCAGATTCAAAATCAAGACCAAGTCTCAAAAGTATTAAGTAAACTTAAGAGTCCTGTGAACTACGATGTCTCCCATACATTCGTAAAAAATCATTTGTAATTCGTGCAAATTTCAATCATGTTGTGGTGTTATTCGGGTTCATCTCCTAGCCATATTTGGTTCAATATTCATATTTGAAGCATCTACCTGTTACCGTTATCAATATCGAGCAAAAAAATCACGTTGGTTGTATGGAAGCCCCGATATTTTTTTTAATTCATGTGGGTAGTGTTCCTGTATATTGTACCATACAGAATCTTGTCAAGTAGCGGATTATAGCAAAACAAATTAATCTGTCCTGCTAATTATGGATTTCCGCAAAATAACGCCTACTTTCATTCAATATTTAATTTTTTTTGTTTGTTGTTTAAATAGCGGCAAGAGAAATACATGATCTGTAAAAATTTCAAGCCTGTTATTATCACAGTTCAAGAGCACACATACAGCCTTGTGACAGACTGACGGACAGACGGATGGCGAAGTCTTAGTAAGTAATATAGTACCGTAGGAAAGGAGGGTAGGAATTTTTAATAATAGGACCTAGCCATATGCGCCAGGTTGGTTGTCAAACTACTAACGGATTTCACACGCAAGCCTTTACGCTAGGTACCTATTCATCGGAGTGTCCGTTTTCTCGTAATCACATTCCCTTTGTGTCTGCCTCGGACGTTGTTTACAACTTGCTACTTTTTCCCTTTCACAGTGTTTCAAAAGTTCCGGCGAGTTCCGGCTCACGTCCGTCCCATCGATAAGAGCATACTGAATACGAGTACCGTAGAGAAGGATACGTGTTCCAAACACTTATTCAGTTTCCAACTGGACTTGGTGTGAATTCGCCAGGAGCTTGACAGAAATATGTGGGACGAGAAACTTTCGTCATTCCGCATTTAAAAGAGCGTAACTTTCACAGGAGGGACTGCTGCAGGCATTTTATATTTAACTAGCTTTTCCCGCGACTCCGCTTACGCATTTTGGTTTTTCACAAATCCCGATGATAATGTGAATTGCTCTTTCAACTGTTCTTGATTTAACTGTCTGGACTTGGTGTGAATTCGCCAGGAGCTTGACAGAAATATGTGGGACGAGAAACTTTCGTCATTCCGCATTTAAAAGAAAGTAACTTTCACAGGAGGGACTGCCGGCATTTTGTATTCAACTAGCTTTTGCCCGCGGCTCCGCTCACGGTGTTTTGGTTTTTTTCACAAATCCCGATGAAAATGTGAATTTTGTCGTTACCATTCCCGCTCCCTATTCCCACCTTGATACTAACTTTCAAGAACCTTTGCTAAAGCTAACCAATAGTCATTGCTATAGATAATTATAGAAATTTCGAGTTTTTAAAATCTCTGAGCCTTTCATTAAAATTGATTCCATGGTTTTGGTGTGAACTTCGTACCCGTTTGTATGGAGAAGAGAGTATGAAGAGCACCCTTGCCGTATTTTAAATCAACATAAAAAATCCCTAAAAACATTACACTCCTTTTTTGAGTTGTCGTGTAAAAATACATATTTTAAAACTATTGGGAAAAAGTGATTGTCTGCAATAAAATGAAGTTTCGATTAACTTATGTCTGTTAAAGATCAATGTCCCAATTTGTAATACATAACTTAAGAATAATTTTGTGTACTATAAGAACAAACACGCAGGAAACACACGTCAGTCTCAGTTCACGTTCGACGTCGATATAATTAAATTTTTCTTTGTTCGATATAACTTTGTAATATAACCTAAATTCCCTTCGGCATTTTTAGGAAAGTTTCCTAATATTTTCGGAGTAGGTATCTATAGAGGCATATTGAATCCAGTGTTCGAAACTCGTTTCCATCGTGCACGAATAGAAAATATTTCGGATACCTACTAAATAGCGTTCCAACTTGTAATAGACAAAGAGAGGCGGGAGGGGGTATTTAACTGATGGACAAAAATGAACCACGACACTGGCTGTCCCTCTATTATGCCAATGCAAAGTTGGTCTGTTTCCTACACAGCAAAATAATGGCATTAATGAAGCTAACTAGAAAGTGATGCCTGCAAATGTAGCTGCATGACCTTATCTATTCCATTTCTCTTTTCTATGTAGGTATATGGAATTGCGTCCGACTGCAAGGCAGATCACGTAAAATTTGTAATTCTCGATCATTTTTCTCGAATTTAACTTGTGTGTTTTAAATAAAATCTGCGGACAATCAGTGTTTTTGGCTTTTCCAAGCGAGTGCCACCACAAAATATCCTCAGCTGTCCTCATTTAGTCGTCTTCTGTTCCCAAAAAAAAAAAGGTACAAACTGAAGAGGCTTTGGGCAATCTTGTCGTAGGGTAATGGTCATTCGAGTCCCCGGACTTCACACAAGCATGAAGGGAATGCTGGAATGAAGACCGCATACGTCAGCATATATAGCGTGGGCGCCCACCGCTAGTGACGACACAAGGAGGGCAAGAATGCTACGATTCATGTCAATATATCTTTACCTTCCCAGCTATCTAAAATATTACTCAAGAAAGAATATCTCAATGAGTCTTTTCCAAGCAATTTATTTTAAAAATGACGAAAAAAGCAGTAAATCTGTCAATTTGTCTTACTTGTTAGAACAACGAATGTCCGTTTCACAGTAATTGCATTCCCTTTGTTCCGTTGCAGTCCGTGTCTACAGTTCGCTACTTTTTTACCTTCAGGAGTTCCTTGAAAGTTCTAGAACTTTCGTCCATCGATAAGTGCATAATATAGTGTGAGTACTGAGAGTAGTAAATTAAGTATATAGAGTCGTAATATTATGGTTTTCTTTTGAAAATCCATACGCCTTCAGTCGTAAGTCAAACTTATTGAATTGAAGACACATTTGATACAAATCATAGCTTAGCTAACTAAACCTTTAGGGGAAATAAAGCTTACTAAAGACAGGACATCACAGCCGGCATACCTCAAGGCAGCTTATTATTTCCACTATTGCTATTCGTTTCTGCTGTTGTCACCAAACTTTGTATGCAGTCTTTTAAATACCATTTAGACTCAGTCTAAATAGTCCATTTAGACTCACTGAGATGCAATGGATATCCGGTTGACTGTTTGTCGATTGTTCTATAATATGGTCTAAATTTTAGACCATGTCATAGAACAATAAACCGATTCCACAATATAGTATTTTTGATTTGATAATCCTAGAAAATAAAGCCTTCATTAATAGGTGACTTTTTTTACGCAAACACCGCGGGATAATGAAAATAAATTGACCACTAACCGATAAATTGACCGCCATCGGCGTTATATTTTATGGGGAAGCCCAGAGTTAGCAGCATGATATAAAATAAATATAATTATGTACATACACTGTACACAAAGTATTCAATGATGCTCGCGTGCTCTAAGCTGAAAGGTAAACTGCACAGTTATGTAACTTGCTAATAGTTTTAAAACTCAATGAAAATAGTTTATTACAGTGCCCGCTTATTTAAACGAAAATGCGACTGTTTCGTTTTGCAGATTCACTCGCATTGTTATTATGCAGTACTTAATGATTATTTAAAGTAATGAGACATACCAAATTAAATAATTAAATCCTTACTTAATATTATAAATGTGAATGTAAGTTTGTTTGTTACACTTTCACACCTGAACCAATTTTGAAAATTGGCACAGAGATAGACTAAAGCTTGAGTAAGCTAGATATAGGTCAATTTTATCCCGGAAAAATCTATAGTTCCTGTGGGATATTTAAAAAACTTACTTGAAAGTAAGTATGAAGATCGAGATAGGGAGCGGGAACGGGAAATTCACATTTCCATCAGGATTTGTGAAAACTTTTATTTCACGCCGGCGGGCGCAGACGCGGGCAAAAGCTAATAGGTATAATATTTGTTAATTATAGAAAGTACTGTTTTGGTTAGAATTAGTAGATTAAAACTTATGTATAATATTGCCAGATAGGGTTCAACTTCAACGCAACGAAAAATAAAATCTACTATATAAAAATAAGTCGGGTTTTCCTTCCTGACTCTATAACTCCAGAATGCACAAACCGATTTCCATGGATTCGTTGGAAAGGTCATTGCATTCGTTGGAAAGGTCTCAGGCTCCGTGAGGTTTATAGCAAAGAAAATTCAGGAAAAATTAAAAAGAAAAATTATAAATTAAAAAATGTTACATAAAACGAAGCCATCTGGTGGCGAATCTGTTAGTTTCAAAGATTGTTGGTTGTTGTAGGTATTTCTAAATTATACGCTGATTTTTATATGGTAAAGACATAGAGATGGATTCGATGTTTCACTTTTTCTTTGAAATTGAACATTTGACATACTTATTTGATTTCTTTTTTTGCAAAGCCTTCAGTATTATAAAGTGAGCTTTTGTTTGAAGTTTGATATACGAGCATTATAAATAAGCTTTTTCTCGAACTCTGTTCACATAACATCGGATATGTGAAGGAAATAAGTACCTAGCTATCTTCATTGCTTTTACTGAGTACAAATTGGTAACTTCAACTATAATTAATCTCATCTGCTGAAAATACAGCCGATAGTGATATGTGCTATTTGAAAGAGTTTAACAAAATCTGTAATGATTGCTACACAGCATCAAGCAATACGTTTTTGCCGGTAGGGTAGTAACCAGCCGTGGCTGAAGTCTTTCCCAGACCTGACCTGAGCCAATTTAGAAATTATGAAATTCCAAAGTTGTCCGCGCCAGTAATAGAAGCCGGAACTTTCCAATCAAAGCTGAGCGCACCCCCATTGCGCCAGGGAGGTCCTCCATGGAACATAAAACAATATGTTTATGCGATAGTGCAATCGTATGACAGTGTTTCCTCGCTTTCATTTAATTTCACGTTTCACCGACGCATTACTTTGAAACTTTAAAGCTGTATGCAAATTTTAACTTCGCGAATATACGGCTGACTATTTTTATCAGGTTCGTATGAAGTTCTGTTTAATTTCAATTTTAAACTGAAAAACCTAAGCGAATAAAAATTGTTGACTCAAAACCTGATTTAGAGATCTCTCTAAATTAAAATCAATGATTGGTGGTTTTCTATGCGGTCATGTACTTTAATCCTTATAGGTCTTTACTATTAATTAGGGTTCCATACCAAAATGGTAAAAATGGAACCCTTATGGTGAGACTTTCTCCGTCCGTCCGTCTGTCAAACTCGATTATTTCAGTAACTATCAAAGCTATCGACTTGGGAATAGTTTTAGGTAATAGTGACCCAACGTCATTGCAATCATAAAATTTTAAAATCATTTTTATTTTTATTTAAAATTTGGTTCGGACACTTTTAAGCGCTGACCCGAAATCCTTAGTTTATGCTTTATACCCACTTTATACCTAATCAAATCTATGAATTTTGTGATCATAAAAGATCTTCAGAACGTTCTTTAAAAGTTGGGACTGTGAATAATATTGTTGTCCCTTTTTTTCAGGTACATTACAGATTGTGAAGAGCGAGGAGGAAGACCAGGGGAAGTTCGAGTGCGTCGCAGAGAACGCCATTGGCACAGAGTTCTCCAAACCGACTTCTTTATATGTCAAAGGTAAGATAACATTTAAGTATTTAACTCAAGACCATTTAACCATAACCTAACCTAACTTTAGTTTTGGAGAACAGAATAATTGCAGAACAATGTATAATAGGTACCTACACGACCAGTTTCCTATGGCTGCGTTTTGGCCTTGTAGAGAATGGAAGTACGCAGTGTAGCCGTCTGAGTTAACAGTAAGCTGTTGAAATTCAGCATTAGTGAGTTTGTACAGAGTTTTGGCTACATCCGTTGACCATATCCCGTGTCATGATTTTTGTGAGAAGTTTTATAGATGAAGTAACCAGAAAAATGTAAAAGAAAGTGCTTTGACTTACTTTTGTACCGGTAGAGTGGTAAGGAGTCTTGCTCCACACAAAGAGTTAAGTTTAAATCGCAACTTTTTTTACTAATCGTATCGGTTTTTATAATAACTATCTACATAATATAACTTTCCCGTTGAGGAATTTTCAACTATACAATCAACCAGAACTTAATTATAATCAATGTTTATGAAATCGATAAGTTTTCACTCTAAGCCCTCGTCAAATTTACTTTAGTCACAACACTGAACACGCAACTTGAAACGGGGACGCCCAGTTGGCCACATATTATGGACCCGAGATCTCGTAACCGCCCGACTTACTTAAACTTTAACTTTAAAAATCACGTCTGCCCTCTTCTTACGAACAGACTAGTTATTTTAAATTATTTATTGTAAAAAAATCTATTGGAGTATTGCTTTCTAACTTATTGTATGTAGTGCGTATATTTGTTTGATGTTTAGAATTGTGCTTATATCTGTCCCTTTACTTATAATTACACGAAACTCTGTTCATAATCTCCATTTTTGCAGTTTATTGGGTTCATTTCAGTGACACCGTTAGCCTAGACACCATATTATAAAACCACCAGTTAGATACCATATTATAAAATATATACAGAAACCACCACCGCCATAATAAAAGATGTGTATTTTTTAAATGTAAACTTCTCTAGGTGCGTTAGGCAATTTAAAGATGGACACAAACATTGAACCCGTCACCTTTATCTTTACCTTTATTTTTATAAGTATCTGTAGTTTAGTGTAGAGTGTGGACTGACGATTTAAAAGATACTCCCTTTTTTAGGACATTACTCACATGAATTAGTCGGCACGTTCGGAGAGAGCAACGTAATTTTCTTTTGTATGTATATGCAATCTCAGATTCTTCTGAAAATAATAAACCTTTCATCAATAGGAAGTATCTGCAACACAAGTAGGTATAACTACGTCTGTACTTTTCAACAATCAAAAAAACATTAAATTCGTAAAGTACGTGTAAATTCACTCTTACCCCCACCACATACCAACCAACCATAACAACCACTTCATAAGTACGTAACTACGTACCGCGACGTATCAAGTTGTGCTAAGTAGTTAGGTAGGCCCTTTCGCGCATGGCTCGTCAGCGTATTGTTATGACGCAATGAATGTATGTATTGTTGCAAAACAATATGACATTACGCCTCCTACGATTCGCTGCAACGCCGCTTCGTCTGCGAACAAGTTTGAAAATGTTCGCGCTCGTACTGATCTCGCCGTAAGCTACGCTTACGCCTACGAGCCGTGTGCGAAGGGGCTTAGTCTGGCGGTCATATCGCCTCCGACTAATATGTTTGCGCTACCAAGCGCTACAACGGCGCCGTTGAAAATTACATATGGCAGTCGTTACTTCCGAGCGCAGCGCTTTATTATCAGCTGCGAAGTAGGCTGCGAGTAATATTCGCGGCGCGAGATAGCGGCGCGCGGCGGTCGGCGATAACTACTCGTATCTCACCGCAGATTGCCGTGACTGATTGTGCCAAGAGTGCCGGCCATTTGTAACACGGCTGACTATTGTAGCTAACGTTTTTGGTACTTGTTTAGTTTTTTTTTTTGGTAGAAAATAATCCGTCTGTCCTCTGTCTATTTGTTTCACGCGTAAGTTCACCGCTAGAGGTTTGAGGTCTCAGCTATACTACATAATATATTACATAATTATTAAACAGTCAATGCCCGCAAGGCAATAAAATGAAAAAAACAGAAGCTGTAGTGATTTTCTCGATTACCCTTAGGTTCGTTACCCTTATTTCTCACTAAGGTTCGACTGTATTACATTTTTCAATACTATGTAATTTAGCCATTACATACTATTTTACTTTAGGCTATTTATCACTGGTATTCCGACCATAACCCTGACAAAACGACTTAGGTATAAAATCGCAGCTTCACTTCTGTAAAATAATATCTTAAGAACTTCAACCGGGGACACAATTGAAAAGTAGACAAGAGAATAATCAAGTCTTTAGAGTTTCAATAAAACCTCGGAGGCTTTCGTTCCGAAGTTAAATAATAATCCGAGTCCCTTTCGAGTTGCGGGCTAATTCGATGAGGCTCTCGTCGTAAGTTTCCTTATTTCGTTACCTCTTGGCCGGGACCGGGCGGGGTAGGCATTGATATAATGGGGTAGTTATTGCAAGGTACGGAACTCTTGAGACTGCCAATCATATTTCGCCTACATTGAATATATAACATGTGATACATGACGATATAAATTGCGCTCAATTAAATTATTCATCGTATTAAATATATGAGCGTTGAGGCTCACAAATAACATGCATTGGACACTGATACAAATGTTTTATTGTATTAAGTTCAGTTTCTCAAAGTTTCCTGGGAAAGAACATGCCGGCGGCCACACTAAGTCGAGTACGAAATCACAGATAACTACAAGCAAAGGGAAGAGAGAGTTTGACGTTTGTCGATAACAAGTAACAAGCGTACTCACCAGCTGCGAATTTCGATAGAAAATTCTCCCATAAGTTGCTCCAAAATCTCAGTTTTTCTATTTTTTTATCGGATACTACAATTGAACAATTGATTTATTGTTTTAATGCGTCTTTGATTCTCATTATGAAAGATATCATAATCAATATAAAAATTTGTTATAGAATACTATTTCTCATAGAACATTTCATTGACCTACCTACAAATAATGAATGAATGAATAATGAATATACTTTTATTGCACACCACAAAGTAAAACAAAGGACAACACAAAAATTACAAAGAATAGGTACACAATTTGGCGGCCTTATCGCTACCTAGCGATCTCTTCCAGGCAACCAATGCTGTAAAGGATTTTTTAATACAGTTGCTCAAAAAGTGGCGTATTGCAGGGACGTATAGCGTTCGGGATGTGGGCTATTACATACTCGTGCTTTTTTTTTACCTTTCCCGAACTCGTGCGTTATCTTTCCCAACTGTCAAAATAATGTCTATTAAAAAGAAAAACCAACCATGAAGTTTTTACTAAAAAAATTCATAGAAGTTTTTATGATTCATGCAAATACGTATATTTCTAAAAAGAAGCTACTAATTTGTTTCAATATCAGATTTGATTGAATGAGTTTGGTTAGGTTTCATTTCATCTCATTAAATTTCATTTTCATTTCATATCAATAAAAAAATTCTACTGAAGACTTGGCTGTATGGGCATAGTTCCTTTTGCGTACCAGAATATTATTTAGTCTATGACCAAATATTTTTTTTATTTTTTTTTTTTAATCATGGGTGAAGAAAAAAAAACTGCTTATATTCTACGGTTGGCGCCATTTTTCAGAAATTTTCTTTGCGAGTTTAGTTGTTTGTTGCACAAAATGCTTCGGAGAACATTTTACCGGAAAAGTCAAAAAGTCGCTACATATCTACATACGACGAATTTATTGCGTGGAGAGAAGAGAAAAAAGCAAATAGTTTTTCAGAAAATGTTAAGTTAGTTGAGTTTATTGTGTTTTTATTATTTTATTAAATTGCTTCATTTTTTCGCAACTGTATTAAAAATAATCGTTCAGTACACGTGCGGAACCGTCATTGCAACTTGTTCCGACTGTCAACCCTCGCTTTCGGCTGCGCCTCGGCTCGGGTAGACATTTGTCGGAACTCTTTGCAATAACAGCCTTTCCGCACTTGTAATGAAACAAACTATTTGTTGCAGATACTAGAGGTAGGTGGAAATACCTTCATAGAGCTTTCTAGCATGAATAAAATCAACTATGAGAAGTCAGACAATTTATAACATTCGTACTGCAACTTCGGGTTATGGTCAGTCGGCATCTTTTTAGCTGATTCAGAGTGGACCGTTTATGTGCTCAGGCCCAGTTGTCAAAGCCGGCTGCGTCAATAGCCATCAATAACAGCAATGGGCAGCGTTGGCCGCCTACCAAACTTGGCCCAAGACAAACGGTCAATGAATGATGACTCGCCTCTAATACTAGCGAATGTTGCGAACTGATAGTGGAGTAGAGTTAACTGTTTAAGTTTACGTCTCGATCATTTATGGACATTTAAATTGTTTCTCGATTAATGTCCAATGGCAGTAAACACAATACAACAAAAGTTTAAAAACAAACTGGTTGTCCATAGCACGCGTCTTACTAAAATAAGTAGATCGTTTTTATGCAATTGCATTAGATTTTATAATAAACTGCCATCCAGTGTATTCGACATGTCGCTCAATAAGTTCAAAGGTTTTGTCAAGCCGAAACTTATAAATAAGGCATATTATAGCATAAAAGATTACTTAAATGAAATCAATCCATGGGAGTGAATTGCTCTAATTCAAATTTATAGCTAGTTCTAATTTATATTATATTGTGAAATAGTGATAACAAAAAAAAATAATACCCGGCTGAGTTTGTTGTGGGCTTCTTCTCAGTTCAGGGCGCGTTGGAACCCTCGTAAACTTAGTTTTAAAGTCGTTAAATAGTTATCACTATTAATAAGTATATGTACCTACTTGACCTTCATAAGTGCTAACAAGTAGTGGCCAATATGAAAATAAATGATTTGAATCAACACCATAACATTCTTTACATACAACTTGCATTGCAGTGGCATTGCAGTCCTGGAATGCACTGCATCTATTACCGCAGGCGTACCTATTGAGTCAGATACGTTCGAAAAAGAGGAAACCCGAGATTTTCGTAAAAGATTTATGTACATGTTTGACAGATAGATTACAGTTTAGAACCCTTGTGGTTTTAAGTCGTTAAACTTTAAATATTTCCTCACTCTTCACAAGTATGGTACATAATTAAGGCCTTTATTAAATCTTTGTCTTTCTGTGTGTGTTTGTTTTTCTTGGTTTTGATATATGAGTCCCGACGTTGTGCTTACGCAGGAGTAGAAGATGAAGATGTCGAACGAAAACATCCAATAGACCCAGCTATACTTCTGATTATAATATTTACTACTCAGTCCTCGTAAATTTGTTTTTTAAGAATACTTATACCTATTTTCGATTATCCCCTGTGCCAAGTTTGATATGTATGAATATTGAAAATAAAGTGGTCACGATCCATACAAAATTTTCACAGCCCTGATGTTAAACAAAATATATCTTTTTTGTAGTCCTACACTGAATAATATCAGTTTTTTATTCAGTGACTAACTTACATTTTAAATTGCCTTTGCTTAAATACTGTAGTTAAATAGCTGTTAAATATATTGTAGCGGGTTGAGGTTGTAAAATATTCCCTATTTTACGATCTTCATGAAAATATTTGCGAAAAGAGTTTTAATTTCCGCTATTCCAGGGGTTTTCAGTCCAATTATGCTTTCTTCCCTCATACAAGGAAACGTTTTTATTGTCTCCTTTGTGTGCAGTTCGTTTCTTTGTTTTCACAGGATTAATTCCTTTACGTGGCTGGACAAGTGAGCGCAGGACAATGGCGTTAACCATGGCTTTTATTGTTCAATGGCTGTTTTGTCAACTAGTTCCGCGCGTTGCCCCAACAATGGACCATACGTAGCGAAATTAGCACTAATGTGGTCCATAGCATACAGTCCTGAGTACCTACTACTATTACTGCGTTACGTTACAGCATGTTTTGATGTTCGGTTTTATACGAGGGTTTTGATCAACTAATTACTGATGTAGATATAGGAACAGTTGTTTGCCAATATGTTTATAGGATACTCAACATAGTAATAACACAAATAGCCCGATGACAGGCCACGTTCACTTATCACGTTAAACCAGACAGCCTGCACTCAGCCCGCGTGCTGTGCACAGATTTTAGTGCTGTGTTATAAAATTTCACATGTAACCCACCCACTAGAGTTTATGTAAACTGAGTGGGCGGGCACTATCTGGTATAGGAATATTCCTTTAACATTCCCTATGATCTTATTAACATTTCTCGCACGCTCGCGGCAAGTCTCCGACGTTTTACTGTTACTAAATATGAATAAGATACGTAACTCGCGTGAATATAAAAGGGTATTCAGATTTACGGACCCCCCTGGAAGACTGCGCTAATAAAGAATGAAACGGTTTTTTACTTATGTTATTTTTTTATATATTAAATTACGACTCGGTGGTTTTATGAAAGACGGGGAACTATACGGAATATTCTATTTAGGAGTGCGTTTATACAGGGCTAAATAAGAAATATCAAAACACTCTCGGGGTGTAGTTCCTTTCATTAAAACGTACAGCTTTTCAAAATTCCATATTAAGTTTTAAACATATAAAATATTTTGTTATCTCTAATGTACAAAATACATGCGAGCGCAGGATAAGTGACCTTTCACTGCTAGACAAGGCCACTAAATACTATAAAAGTATCAAGAGCTACGGGCATCCTTAAGAGTCCGCTTACCCACGTTGTCTCCCATACATTCGTAATACCAAAATCATTTGTAATTCGTGCAAATTTAGATCATGTTGTGGTGTTATTCGGGTTCATATAGTAATAATCTATGCTCCTGGCCATATCTGGTTCCGAAATACTTTTGCTAAACGAAATTGTAAACGAATTTAGTTTTGCTTATTTTTATGTCAAGGAGGACATGTTTTCTGCATATTTATTTTGTAATAAAAACAACACTATCTCACGTCGCATTTGTTCAGGAGCACAGTTTTTATTGTTCAGCTGAAGAAAAAAACCCAGTTAATAAAGAAAGTTACAAGTTTTCATTCATAATTGTTGGTATTACGGAACTCGACCAAAGTTATAAAAATTTTGATCAAAATTAATAATTATATCGTTTTAAAGAAGTATTTCCGAACCAAATATGGCCAGGAGCATAGATTATTACTGTATGTACCCGAATAACACCACAACATGATCTAAACTTGCACGAATTACAAATGATTTGTTATTTTAATGTATGGAGACATCGTAGTTCATAGGACTCTTAAGCATTCGCGCTAATATTTTAAAACGTTGATCTCAAATCGCTCGTATAATATTAACACCGTCGTTTTGAGGAAAATAATTCTTTTTCTGAAAACCGTTTCCGGGGCGCGTTCCGCTACTTTGTTTTCGCTTTTAATTAAAATGAGTCCAGACGAGAAATGTTCCGGGATTCGCCATCCTCCGTATTAAGGAGGAATAATTAGAGCCGGTGCAATTGTGTTCCCTTTTCCCCTGTTTCTTGTTTTACTTTTAAGAGATTATTTTATGGGAACCGTGACAGGGAGTGACACCTTGAAGGCTTTTAATAAATTAATGCATTTTTAAGCTTCTGTTTAAGGTTCCTGGAAAGTATGGGACAATTTTAGAATCAGTCATATTCATTTTCTGCTTTTATTTTTAATTTGAAATGTACGAGTATTTTTGTTCGGATGAAGTGTTGCAACTCGTAAATATATTAATTTTGCATAAGAGAGACCCCCTTATGCAAAATTAATTTAATTTAAGAGTAATTCAAAATTAAGAGAAAGAAAATTTGGAGACCAAATTTTCTTTTCAAGGCTTTATTGGTGCATTAAAATGGGTGCATTAAAAGAAATAAATGTTTTTTTTTTATCTTTTGCCCACTTCCCTTATCTCAGAGCCTAAAATTTTGAAAAATAAAGAAAAATTGTCATAAAATCAGAATATTTTCACTAAAAAAATAACGTTTGCGTTTATGTATTGAATACCACACTTGTATTTGTAAGCACCCTAACTTTGGGGTGAGCTCTATATGGGAACATCGTATTATCCGTAAAGATAATGAAACATAGTACCTTCCCAGACATTATACAATATTATTACAGAAAATTCGTGTTTTCTCCTGTGTTTACAAGAGAAGGGATGAGAATCTTTGACCCGTTAAGTTTCAGCCTTCAGTGGGAGTGTAAACAGCCTTCACCTTAAACAAACTTGCCTTAACAGGCCAAATATTAGTGAATCTGGGTAAATTCTGAAACGAGAGCGGTTATTTCGTTAATTAGTCATGGCCTCGGGTGCAAAATGTTCAAAGTTAGTCGACATCGCTCTAACTATCAAGACTTAAGTAGGTTTTGATTACCTCTTGGTGCAAGAGTTAAGCTGCAATATTTTAATCGGATTTTGAAATTATTCATGGCACGGATTCATTCTACGATCTTCATAGAAACCTGTCAATAACTCATTCCATAACAATATAGAACGAAATTTTAATAATTATGTATGTTATTGACAGTTGTCTTCGATAAGCCACATGACCAATTTTTCGATCGATTCAAAACAGAAAAAGCGATCCATAGGTTCCTATGACGATTAACGCGCTGACCAAATTGTGTAATGATTGTGTAAGAAATTGTTAGCGGCAAATAATCGTGCCTTCTGATTGGCTGAACTTGCTGCTCAAATTATTTTCAGCGAATCAGGTAAAGGGGCCGATTTAATTTTGATTGGCTGGGTTCGCTGGTCAATGTTTTCAGCAAATCAGGGGGCAGAGTTTCATATCGATTGCGATGCGATACAAATCAACCTCATTTCTCTAGAGTTGTTAGTTGCCAAAGTAATTTTGACAATATCTCCGAAACTGAGGGGAGAGGAGATGTCGAAATGACGCAGTCTGATTGGTTACTCAAACACAACTCCGCTCCGCATTGCTGGAAAATCGATCTAACATGGGGAGGATTTTGAAAATGATGGCCCAATTTTATTATTTCAGTTTAGTTTAGAGATCTTGCACAACTGAATTGGCACCACTATCGATTTTTGACTGGCTAAAATCGTTCATTTGTTGTGATAAAGGATTTGGCAAAGTTATTTGTTTAAGCTGACTTAGGGCTAGTCGTGTGCTTGGAAGCGAGAGAGTAAACTCTGCGTTGTCAAACTCAATATACCCGTCAAGAACACGAGTGTAAGCTAGTGTTCAAACTTGAAGACACAGTAAACGTAACTTACTAACATCGTAAATGTTACTAATATTTTATAATTAATATTGAAATAATAGTAAATAAAGCATGAGCAGCGACAGTCTAAGCTATAGACTGGTGGTAAGGCTCTTCTCTTCCTTTTCTATTACTGTAGAAGGAACCTTTTAATCCAATGGTTCGGGGCCTCAATGAGTCAGTGAGTGAAGAATTCTCTGTTCTCAGTAGAACGTTGAACGTATCCGATCTAATGTGCTCGCCGCTGTCTAAGTATCCCCTCCAAGTTGATAGGATGGTTGATGCAAGAAACAACAGGTCCTCCTTGGCAATCCTAATTGACCTCCTGAGGGCAGACAACATGCCTTCCCAGCACAAAGTGCCCAGAATACTGATCTCTATCTCTGGATTGCTCACTGTCAACGTCAAAATAAGGACTCTTGATTTTCGCCATTTTGGCGCTGATTGTATCGTGAGCATCTATGGAACCAAAATAAAATCACATTCTAGACGACGCGACGGTCCACTACCAACAAAATGTAGGGTAGAGTTTTTGTGACTTCATATCGGCACAAAAAAGGAACTGTCAGATGTATAGAATGATTAATCCAGAGATATAGGTCCACTTAATTCCACTTCGCATACTTACGGCACAGTATTTCTAATAAAGTAAGTAGTAAGTACTCTATTAGAGTTACTGTGCCTTCGTTATATTGGTACGGCACAGTAACTAATACAATAAGTACTGTAGTCTGTATTAGAGTTACTGTGCCGTACCATCACAACGAAGAAAACGAAGTTCCATCTCGAACGGCCCAATATTAACCACCTGCCTACATTTTTAACGCCTTCGCGGGCAAGTAACAAGCGTGTTTACATGCAAACCAATTTGGGACCAATGCCTCTTTCGCTACGGGCTTAAATTGTTTGCATGCTACAACAACGATGAGGCTCGTGACTGTAATTAACATAATGGGTGGCGGGTAAATGTTTTACCACCTGTGATGTTGATACAAGAAACTAAGATGCGCAGATGCTTACAATAAAGATTGATTCTATTGACGCGGACAAGATTCGTATACCTTCTGCGGGTACCATTAACAATAACCTCTATAAGGGTAATAAATAAATAAACACTTATAGAGGTTTCTGTTACTGCGGCTGAGTTTTTCGTAAAGCCAGCGGCTCTGTTCACATTTCACAAGCACTTTGACTGCACATTTACATACAGGAAGGCTTTTGGCTATATACTTACTCGTAATATCACGCTATGACCAAAAAGAGCGGAACATCAATGAAAAATGTTGCAAGTACAGGAAAAAATGTTCCTTTAACATGACTTCCAACCATCCAAATTTACAAAATACTTATTCAACAAAACATTCCTTCGGGATAAATGTAGAAACCGAAATTAAAGCGAAGCCTCGGGCTTCAGCTTGTATCCTAATACGCGTGACAATAGTGTTTTGATTGCACAGGTAAAATGAGGCGCACGGTCGAAGCCTAAGCCTACCAACGCGCAGTTTAATCTGTGTCCATTTATCTAGATTCTGGCCAAATTCTGGGATATATTCATGATGCATTTCATTGTAACAACGTAAAATTTCGGCCGTGGCCTAACATGACATGTACATGATTTTTTTTCTTTCAAAACAACCTAAAATTACGTTTAAAATTTTTTCTAGCAACACTTGTTGTTTGTTTTCTAACTTTTAATTTTAATAGATATCAATAGACATTTTTATTACGATGACGACGATGGATATCTTAGATGTCGAATATCAGTGGTGTCTAGTAAATGTTTTTCCACCTTTTGCCTTTATCTTTTCTTATTATATGGCGTTTATAAAGTAGGAGCTCTACAGTGCAATGTCCTGTTGCCGGTTACAGCAGTAATAAATGGTAATTACTACCACATAGTTCTACTAATCTACGCCCCTTTGCTAAATTGACGGGGCTAATTTAACGCGATTGTCCAACGGATTAGGAAAACGAAGGTATCAGTCGAGTATCTATCATAGATCTGAGGGCCGTTGGGCCTTTCTTTTGATCTGAAATGGAGACCACGTGCTGAAGATCTTAGCGTAGGACGACATTCAGCTAGCCCATCTGTCTTAAAAAAACAGATAAATGTATAGGACTTGATCTCATAACCCATAGCCTTAGCCACTTAGACTTATCTACGATGGTCGTAGTAATGTATCGATCGCTCATTTTATGGAATGAGTACGAGTATACGGAATGAAATTGAAAAGTGTATGAGAATAATAATTTTCAATACATTACGTGATAATTTACATATGCCAACGCGATGTACGAGTATCAATCCAATATATTTTTGAATATCTCTAGTTTTGACGATCGAAAGGCGAAAGGGCGCAAAAATGTACGTTTATGTTGACATGTAACCTATCGATAACGATTGACACGAAACTGTAAAAATGTATAGGAACGATCAAAACTTGATAGTCTATAGAAAGTTAAGATACGTTAATCGTATGGAGAATACCAAGCTAGCTCGTTAGGGCTTCTCACCTATATGAAAAATACTAGCGTAGTCGAATGCCGCGTCAATTACTTTATAGATGCAATACGTACTGCAGACGGTCATTATATCTATAGTACATCTGTTTCTTTTACTTTCACTATAAAGACATAAGGAAAACACCAACTACCGCCCAAGAAACTTTGTAACTATTTTTAAGAGCAACAGCGAACGTAAAATAAAAATATGAACTTAATTTCGTTCAAAGCAAACTTTAACACACAAATTCCGGTCACGTCGCTGAAAGATAAAACCTACAAGCTTGCAGCTTAAGAGATTCAGGTGTTAAAAATACGCCACACGTGTCCTGTGAGACAATGTAAACCGCGATATCAAACGCGTTGATAAACAGACGAGAAAACTGCCGGAATTTGCGACCCTCTTACTTGAATCGCGATACTTGTATAGGGAACACTTCGGGCCTGTTACACTAACTTCTAAATGGCAGATAGATTATTCACTAAATTTGTCTTTGCCATGTAACATAGAATGAGAATGTGACGAAAGTTATGTTTAGGCTATACGACATTTATCAGAAGGTTGTGTAAGTAGATATTCATAGAGAGTCATATTTGGAACGAAGGCAGGCCTTGTCCGGAAGAAATCGTCACATAAGGATAAAGCGGATACTTTCAGTATTGCTTATAATTTCAAGCTTTTGATGACCTCCCTGGCGCACTTGCCAGCTTATTTAGATTGGACTGGAATTCAATTCTGGGGTCAATTTTTCAAAGAGGCACCGCCAAACTATTAAGCGTTCTGGTGCGATGCGGTGTACCAACCGTTAGGAGTTAACCCTTTCCAAGTTAAAACACATCTTCGGCTGTATCGTCACTTAACATTAGATGAGATCGCAGTCAAGCTTGTTGTAACTATTTAATTGTAACTAGGTCCCCGACCACGCCTTATCCGTATATAGGGTTCCGTATATCAAATGAAAAATCGAAACCCTAGGATAGCTTTATGCCCGTCTTTCACTTCATTGCCCCCTTTTTTAAGAAAGGTATCAAGTTTGCATGAACAATGGTTTGCATCAGTACACTTAACACCAATGTGTAAAACAAACCAGTGAAAGTCTACTCAGTGCTGGTCAGTGATCCACGAAGTTGTAAAGCACTTTTGATGTATGGAGGCATCAAAATGTGCGACACTCAAAAGTCCACGCGAAGCGATTTCCTTGTTTTGGTAATGCCTCTACAGGCACGGAATTTAAGTGAATTTTCCCAAGAAATTAATCATTTTAAATACACAAGGATATTAATAACAATTTTTATTGCAGCAGTATTTTACTTATATTAATTTTATTTGAAAAAAGAAGATTAAATACAAGATCTACCCTAAAATGTTTTATTCATATAAAAGGTAAAACAAAATTCCACCAAAAAATACAAAACGACTTTGACTCTTATCAAACTACCCTTGAGTGCTTTCCTATGTCCTTTCCAATATAAAAAGTGAAATCATAAGTATCTATTGGTCCAGTACAAAGTAAAAGCTTGATTATACTTCGTGATTTATTACTTTAGCCCATCAATCGTGCAGCTATTTCATCTAGTTGGGTAAAGCCTTAAGATCTCCTGCTAAGCCCCGCTCCTTACGTCAGAAAAATTTAAATGACAATATGTTGTTTTTGTCCACAGTTCGAAGAGTAGCGCCGCAGTTTTCGATACCTCCTCCAGCGCGTACTGAAGTGATGCTGGGTAGCAATCTGACTCTCAAGTGTGTTGCCTTCGGATCGCCTATGCCTACTGTCAAATGGAAGAAAGGTATAATTATTGTTGGATACGAATATCCATCATTGCTTTTTTTTTTAGAACATGACATACCTACCTATATTCCTACTTAATTCTAAGGGTTTACCAATTTAACACAATGGCTTTTGTAATTATCATCTCAGCGCCATTTCGTACTGAAATTGATCGCTAACCATCACAAAGAGCCGTTTTGACTATTATGTCCTCAACCCTCAAGAAAATCAAATACATATACTATCGTAAGGTAGCACTTTGATACTGAGTTAACTGTGAATACTAGATCTTAACTTTGAACTATAATAAAGATATAATACCAGTTATAATGAGATACTACAAGTTGTTGGAAGTGGTATTAATAATGGAATGGGGCACATACAAGTAGTTCACCCAATGTGTTGGAATAGAGATACCATACCGGTGGGCTGATTCAGTATCGTTCTATTTGTTGGGCTCTTAACTTAAAAAACGAAGGCAAAAATCCTACTTATTTTTTTGTATTCTTTTTGGACAAATTAGCAAGTAGCGTGGTTCGGTGAGATGATAACATCCCAACCTAGGTTGGTAAGTTGTCCGAAAGGAGTGCAAAAATAGGATTTTTTTAGTTAATAACCCAATGGCAGTTACTAACCAATTAACTAAACGGTACAAAATCAACACACGCTATACTTAATACGCGGTCCCCCAAGCAAAGGTACTGCGATATTAAGAGACTCATGGGAAGCGTAGTCTGAGGGGAAGCTTTAGATCCAAGCTCTAAATTCAATATCCAAGCATGGTCTATCGGCTGAAAAAATAACAAAAACTTTGTTCAAAGGTTTAACAAAGTGGCTGACTCCGGAAGACAACCCTCCGCTAGGCCTCAACACGTTGAAGCTGGAAGACATCAGGGAATCTGCCAACTACACTTGTGAAGCGGCGAGCGTTCTGGGAGTCATTGAAGCCACGGCCGAGGTTAAAGTGCAGTGTAAGTATTTTTTTATTGAAACGTCGAGACAAAGAAGAAGCTATGTTAAGTGAGAATTGGCTAGTTGACTGATCTCAAACTAAAATTATTAACATATAAACAGGTGAAACGACTGATTAAATCGATCAAATAACTAAAAAGTTATGAGCGTTTTAACATTTCTGATCAAACAGCACAGCTGTATTAAACTGTGACATCAAAATGTGGTCAAGCCATAGTAGCTCTATATAACTCTGAAAAAGTCTTACCATCCGGTGATTTACTTTAGAGTCCTATGAACTACGATGTCTCCATTCATTCAAATCATTTTTAATTCGTGCATATTTCGATCATGTTGTGGTGTTATTCGGATTGCTCCTGGCCATATTTGGTTCGGAAGTACTTCTTTAAAACGAAATAGTAATCAATTTTGATCAAAATTTTTATAATTTTGGTCGAGTTCCGTAATACCAAAAATTATGAATGAAAACTTGTAACTTTCTTTATTAACTGGTGTTTTTCTTTAGCTGGACTACAAAAACTGTGCTCTTGAACTAATGCGACGTGAGATAGTGTTGTTTTTATTACAAAACAAATAAGCAGCAAACATGTCCTCTTTGACATAAAAATAAGCAAAACTAAATTCGTTTACAATTTCGTTTAACAAAAGTATTTCGGAACCAGATATGGCCAGGAGCATAGATTATTACTATATGAACCCGAATAACACCACAACATGATCGAAATTTGCACGAATTACAAATTATTTTAGTATTACGAATGTATGGGAGTCATCGTGGGTAAGCGGACTTTTAAAGCTTATGAAAAGAGTATGAAATGTTTATGTAGTCTGTCGGCATGAGTTAATTTAAATAATGTTTAATAGGCGTCCAAGACGGGCCACGGCCCACGTGTAAGAGTTCAAAAGGAGCAATAATATCTGAAAATCGACTTTATACTTTCAATAACATTCCTTTGTTCCTTTATCAAGTTCAATCAATATGTCTACCTACTTTTTTATTTTTGTAAAAACTCCTTTTGTATTTCAATACTTGCCAATATTGCGTCTATTTATAAGATACCATTGAACGTATGCAGTATTATTAACTTGGCAAATTAAATTCGTGATTTCGTTAACTTTCGACGCCCTAATTATTATTTATTAATACTTTATCGAGCATCGATAACTGCGCGAGGTATTGTTGACGTAAATTTTCCCTTCATTATCGGGTGAGTTCATTTATTCTAGGGGCTCGCTTTTATTGGACAAATATCCAATAAAAGCAAACCTTTTAGCCTTTTATAAAATAATTTTGAGCTTACTCTTCAACCTATTAAGATTGGCTTATTTTTGACAACGAATAGCGTTACAAATAAATTCTGATGATAAAAATATGTAATAAATAATTGTGAGATTGAAAAATAATACCATTGTAATTAATATATAAAAAAGAACATTGGTTATTCAACTATCAGTACCAATTGTTTCTATCACTTTACTCCTAAATGTTCTCATTGTTATCGTACAGTCTTAAAGACGTTTATATAACAACTAGCAGTGCCCGCGGACTCCATTCCGCGTTAGAAATATTTTTGTTTCGGCCCGTTTGTCCCGCGTAAGGCTCGGTTTCCAAAAAAGCGAAGCTGTTTGAATAACCAACCAGATTTCATCATTTCGGAATCTCCTCTCCCCTTAGTTTCGGAGATGTCAAAATGACAAATCTGGACGGTTACTCAAATACAACTCCGCTCCGCTTCGCTTTGGTGCGCCCACAGGACGCGAGGCATTTGGATGGATATTATCATACTGCCTATACTTGCCTATCGCCGCGCAACGGCCACGGCGGCGCGCAACACGTTTTATTTTGCTAATATCATTGAAGATATTGGTTTAAACTGTATAGAGTAAAGGGCACAAATATTCTACATTAAATTTCTGTTCTAAAAAACATATTTAAAAAGGTATAAATTAAGACCATATGGGCTAAATAAGCTTCACAAAATTTATTTATTTTTAATCCACAATTTTAACAGTAAAAGCAGTTATTGTGAGTTACCCGAAGGAGATAGGCATCTGCTATCGCGGACTTTTTTACAGATTTTGATACATTCTTTAATATTGTAGAACATTGTTTTGTTCTATCTTCAATAGTTTCCGTAGCGTACGCGATGAAAGCAATTTTCTTGACGACTTGGATTACATACACAAGTTTAAGTAAAGATATGTAATTAATTTTGGAAATTATTATAGCCTATGACACTCCACGATAACGTAGCTTTCTATTGGTGAAAGAATTTTGAAGATCGGTTCAGTGGATCCAGAGATTACCCCTTACAACGTCACAAACTCACAAACATCGTTACGCTTTCTCTTTATAATATTAGTATAGACAAACAAGAAAGTTGTTTTCATGTCCAAATTGTTTGGACTCCTTAAAACCTAATCTTTATAGTCTGCTATCAAGTTTGCAAAGGTGAGTAACTGACTCAATTTAAACCTAAGAATAAATGATGCTAATTTATGCTAATGCCTTTAGGGTAAGGCTGAGAGGCCGGCGTCGGCCGCAGAATGGGATAGATAGTTGATTTTATTATTCAAATCGTAACAAACGCTCGACCCAATAAATAATTAAGAACATAGACTCCCGAATAGGCATACAATAAATCATAATGCTTTTTACAATTCTTAAACCATTTTATATTCACCTTTCTATTATATAGAACCGCCAATAGAAGAGTTGAGCTGATAGTTTACTTTTCAGGAGAAGAGTGAATAGGTATTTTCCTAGGAAAGCGCACTTCAACCTAGACCACATCATTGGTTTCCATGAGGCATGATTGTCATGATTGATAAAATAAAAATTCTTCTGAATAATTTTAAAAATTAAAAAAAAAACACGACTGCCCTGTGGTAAAACGACTATTTCCAAAAATTATAGCCTATGTTACTCGGAATGATGTAAGGATTCTAACGATACCATCATACCACATAGTATGTCGAAATCTATTCAGCCGTTCAGGAGTAATGGTGGAATAAAGAAACTCACATACATATAGATGAACCCTAAAAAAATTACACTCCTTTTTTGGGCAGTCGTCTAAATTACTTGAAAACTACGAAAATCAAAAAATGCATTGATCCATTGATAAAGTTGGGTAAACACTTGAAGGATTAACGAATATCAATTTGATGAATTGCGGGAAGTCCGAGACATCCATTATGAGTTAGTGTTATAATAATTCATAATTGAAAGGGGCCCAAAGTTGCGCGAAGCCCCGGAGACAAACGAATGTCGGCTTGATTAACGATTAATTATTATTGTTACTCTCCCCATTTCCTCAGTAGTATTCCGAAAAGGGATTAAGGAATAGGGTTTGAGTTATTTAGCCTTTGGGCCGGCTGTTAAAAGTTTTAAACTCCCGCTACATATTTTCGGGTATATTTATTTTTGATTAAGGGCTACTTCGCCGCGGCGGGGTTTTCACGAAATGGGCCCGGATTAAAAGGAAAACATGAAATGTTAATAAAATCTCCATCCGACGACGCCCTGAATGGTATTTTATGTTAGAAGGTAACCTCGTATAGGTACACCTCAATTAATTCGGCAATTGAAAACTAGCCTTCATCACAAAATAAGTAGCATACATGGAATACTTAGAATGATTGGTAAATATGAAATTTCGAATGTACCTACTCAAATCTCTGAGACATTAATATATTAGGTATCACAATTTTTGTGAAAATTCGACTGAAGCAGAATTAAAAAAAACTTGTCAAACCCTTTTAAAAACCACCCACTTTTTCACTGGCGAAACTTTAATGACGAAAAATCATTAAAGTTTCGTCAGTATCTCATCATCTCATCGTACGACATTTTCATACAATGCCAATATGAAAATTTTAAAACAATATTACAATAATACTGCTATAAGAGCTGATGGTGGTACGGCCCGCGGCCGCTTGTCAGTGTCCACGTTTCAGCGCCATAGGTGATAAATTTAATTTATCTACGCTCATTGCTTAAAGTTCGAATTATGAAATCAAAATGTGTCACATATTGACCTACTTTATTCACAGACTTCTATAATTATTAAAAAGTTATTCATTATAACATCGCTGTACTGTGGAAATATCTCTAGAAAGTTGAATAATTTCTATTACGATACTCGGCTCTGGGTTCCTGTATTTTTATGTGTCGTCATCACAGACCAGGGAATAACTTTCTTTTCTCTGTGGTCGTCATAGCCAAAAGAGAGTGTAGAGCCAATCCTCAATTTTGTTTTTTTATATATGGAGTCCACAGACAACATGGGCCACGATCGACCATAGACAACAATTAATTCACGGAAACAATAATTTTTCCCTGCCTTCTATGACTGATTAAAAAGTGTGTTCATACAGAATATTGAAAAGAATTATGTATAATTTTTGATTATTTAATTATCCACTAAAATATACTTTATCTGACTTGTATAATTATTTTTCTACTCTTTTTTGTTTCATGACTTTTTTAACAGACTATACACAGTTTACAACTGAATTTTGGCGCCATACCTGACTTAAAATTTCAATGTGTTATTTTTGTTACTTAGTCAAAACTTAGCGCGGAAAAATGTCTAGCAGTGAAACCTACAAAAGAAAATTTAACTCCACCTGACATTTTAGTAATTGCAACATAAATGACCCACAATCTTTTACCGACAAAGTGAAGGATTTACGACAAACGTTAGCAAGATTTTATGGTTTGGATTTATGATAATTTGAGCGTAGATAAAGTAGTGTATGAAACTCTACATAATTAGGTATTAAAACACTCGTGTGATACTATTAAAAAACTCGCCTGCGGCTCGTTTTTTAAACTCACACTCATGTTTTAATACCCCCCATTATGCATCCGTTTCATAAACTACTATTATTATCATCGTTTAATATCTTCTAGCGCTACCGGGACCGCCCACAGAAGTGAGAGCATCCGAGATCACCGCAACCACGGTTAGACTGGCGTGGACATACAGCGGACCCGAAGAGCCTCAGTATTATGTTATCCAGTACAAGCCGAAATACGCGAATCAGGTAAACATTCAGATTTTTTGCTTCCAAAAACGTGATTTGATGATTTCATATGGGGGCTTTAAACTCGTTTTTCGCCATTTTTATATTATGTTTAGGTACTAAGTCATTTCTGATGAGATTCACCAGAAAGTGTGTGTGCCACTAACTTAATTTCCGATTCCTGAAGAGTCCGAATATTAATTGACTTCCTGGGAGTTTACTCCTTCCTTTTCTAACGTGATGGTATCACAGAGACAAAGTGGGTAAAAAGGAAAATATTTCCTTATCCTTTTAGAAGGAACCTCTAAGTGGTTCTGCGATTATAACTTATAAGTCAATAGTTCAGAAATTCTCTTTTAATACATAAAATAATATACTGTCCATAGTTTTGCTCTATGTTGATTTATCATTACTTCAATAATTTCAAGTTTTATCACGTTTCATTCATCATTTGTTTCATTCCAGTGTTGACTCCTATCATTCCATGAATAACTTTTAATTTATATTTCGTGTCATTCCAGTGTTGATTCCTATCATTCCCTTAATAACTTCAAGTTCACGTTTCATTCCATTAATAATTCTGATTCTTCAATTCGTTTCATTCCCCTTATATTCTACAGGCGTTCAGCGAGATATCGGGGGTCATAACACAGTACTACGCGGTCACAAACCTTTCCCCTTACACCGAGTATGAAATGTATGTGATCGCGGTAAACAACATCGGTAGAGGCCCGCCGTCTGCGCCCGCAGTTATCACAACTGGCGAAACAGGTATGTTGAGATTTGAATGATACGTTATCGATCTTTTACAAATTACGACATTTTTGCGTGCAGTTAAAACAATGTCAAACAGCTTTAAATATCCCAAAAAAGAGTAAAAACCTTTACAAATGACGACATTTTTGACTGCAGCTAAGTGTTAAAACAATGATAAACATCGGTAAATATCTAAAAACAGCGTTTGTAAAAAATACATTAATTCGACAATCAAGTTGCAGACGTATTTAAATCAAATTGCAATAAAAACCGGCCAAGTACGAGTTAGACTCGTATACCGTGGGTTCGATACTACAAAAGAAGTGTAACGCAAGACATATCCATAACATACTTATACATTAAGACGATTTTAAAAGGAGCCCGAGCTACAGGCGAGGGTTTACAGTTTATCAAGCGCCATGACACATTCGTTTGCTTTTCGGGAAAATGTCGTAATTTGCAACAAGTTACTATCGTTTTATATTTATTTTTTTAATTATTTATACGAAATTTATAAAACTATATACCTTGACAAGCATATAAGTAGACAATAGACTAATTTATTATGAGTAAAACTTTATATACTTATTTATGATTCTCATACCTAACTAATGAACTTTGTTGAATGCCTATTTTCGATCTGTACTTGATTTACGATTTACATTATTTCTTTCAACGACTTTATTCTTAAGATTTGTCATTCAATCATTCTTTCACATCTATCATTCGCTTGTGTCTATTTGAATCTATCATCGCTTACGGTTGCGACATATTATGTATCAGTGATTATTATTATTGTTTATTAATTATGTTTAACGCTTTCAATTCCGTAATCGGGTTTTGTTCGTTGCGCTGGTTTCTTTAAGCTGATCACAGATTACAGACCCAGTCAACACCAGCCCATTTGACGCATTACCCGCACGGTAAAAATGCATTTTTTCAGTAGTAAAATTGCGATTATGGCTTTATTTACAAAAAGATAGTCAGTCGTAATTAATAATTAAGATATTATTCGCCTAACTTCATGAGCCAGCTAGAATAGTTTCCATATCTCTCACTACCTTCTAGCATAGCTATGAAATATCTTAAAGGCAGAAAATTTGAGCACTCTTTAAATCTTTTGATACAAGATTCAAGATTCAAGAAGAAAAAATTCGTTTAAGTACCTAATTATTAAAGCTAAAAGCGCGAGACGGCCCGTGTCATAATGCAGCCGTCATTTGCAGTTTAAGTACTGTTGGGTTAGTATAGGTTTTCGTACGAATTTCGAGTCGACTCGCATCACACAAACGAATCTAATTCCTCCATACAATTACAGCCAGAGTTCGAATAGTTTGTGCGATGCGAGTCGACTCGCAATTCTTACGAAACCGATACTAAGTCCTCTGTTTAATGCATATTTTCTGTGCGTGCGGATCATCCAGGTCTTGTTCGTAATGTGCGATCAGCATTATTCTAAGGTTGTTTTGATCGTCTTTTCATGCGAACGCATTTTAACGCGACGTAACTACAATCGCCGCCGCTTCGCGTAAGTTCGCTTTTGAATGGATTTCTGAAATGAGTTTTGTTTTTTTTTTTATATTATTTATTTCTTTTGCACATTTATTCTTTGTTGACTGTAGAGTTTAGACGTAGTCCGCATTTTTTATTTCTCTATTCATGCACCATTCCTTTGTTAAAACGATGATTAGAATAAGGGCCCCTGTAGACTTCCAACAGACTTTATATCGTTTGATTGTATATTCATTAAGATATTGTACCATTAAATAACTCCTACTAAATTATTACGTGAGTTTGCAAATTGTAAATAAAATAATAATAAATAATTAATTTTAAGGAACTATAAAAAAAACTTTGCAGTTTTAGTTTAAGTTTCTTGTTTTCTTTTGTCACTTTAATCAATTATCTCAATTTAAGCATAAAGGATAGTCTTTAAACGGTTTATAATTTTCCGTTTTAGCGTTTTCCTTTTTTGTATTTTTTGATTTGCAGAGGTACCACGGGTAATTTTTTTTTACCCGTGGTACCCCTAGAAGCTCCAGGGATACCACGGGCAATAAACGAAATATTCATTGTATATTATTAAAGACAATTTCTTTTTGACATCGATGAATGAAGATCGACTCGACTGAAACTGGACTAAAATTTATAGATTAGAGACAAACGACGATATGATACGCCGAAAAAAACGAGCCTTACAATAGTCGCATATGGCGTATAAACCCTTACATACATAGTGTTGGTTGATATTACATTTTGGTAACCAACCTTATGCAAAATGGCACCGCACGCGCTCAAAGGTCAAGTCAAAAAAAAAGGCGAGCGCGGTTTCTGTTACACATTTCCATCGCTTTTCCAAAATAATTCTTACAAAAAAAATCAATATCCATTAAAGAGGAAAGATGTGACACGTGATAAAATGTCTGCTGGTCGTTAAGTCTAGAGTCTACAGGCGTCCTTCTTGATTTAAAAGTTCACGACTCAACCCGTTTCTGCTAGAGCACCGTGTGATGAGTGTTTATAGTACATTTGCCTGTTTAACTTTTCATTGAACTAATATTTTGTTCTCTCTCATGCACTGCAGTGGATTCATTATATGGAGGTGCCAGTGAGTACATACTTAATTTATATTTTGATTTATCCCAATTTCTGAACGGCTGTTTTATTCCTTATTTCTTAGCTAATTGAAATGACGTTCAATTTGAGAACGACCTTGACGAATATCAACGTTTCAGAAACTGAGGGTAAATCTTTCTCTCAAATAGGTACCTTCTATAAATATCTTCATAAATAACATATTATACCTTATATCTAATCGTATTAACTAGAATATTACTGACTTCTCAGTTCTCACTTTGATCCTGTGGTCTTTTGTGGATGACACTGGGATATGTAATCCCAATTTTTTTTATTAACCCAAATTTTTATTGTAACTAAATAATTACGTGCGATTGTGCTGCCTCTTTTTTGTAACACAATTTACAACAAACAAGTTGGGTAGTATTAATAAATAAAACAAAGTGTTGAATAAGATGACCAGAATATGATGAGTGACAGCCGAAGATATCGTACTAACTTAGAAATGGTTAGTTATAGTAGTGACAGCATCACAATTCACACCGAACCGCTTAAAACATATTGAAGAGTATGAATTTAGCGAGTGGAGCACAAATGGAATTGAGAATAAATACTATGCTTTAATAATACTGATTTTTATTCTTGTACTTTAGTTTTACAATAATGTAAATAAAATACCGAACGTTTTTCTTTTCTTACAATGACATTCTACATCACATATTTTATTCTTCTATGTGTATGCCAATTTGTTGAATAGCATAGACAAGATATACGATCTTTTTTAACACTTTCCCTTATTCAACAAATCCTAGTGCTCGGCATAAGGAAGTAAAAGTGTGCCGGGGAACCCCTTTTGTTAAGATGTCGGCCACTTGATGTGCTGTATCGATCCTCTCCACTTCAATTGTACCTTCAGCAACTACCTCTCTCACATAGAAGTGCCGTATGCGGATATGTTTAGTTCTTTTGTGGAATTCAGGATTGTGGGCAAGTCGAACAGCTGCTTCGTTGTCCACATACAGTATTGGCAATTCCACAAGAGTAGTCATGTCTTGCATGACTCTTGTAAGCCAAACGAGTTCTCTGGCTCCTTCACTGGCTGCTACGAGCTCGGCCTCTGTCGTTGAAATAGCGACTGATGTCTGTCGCTGACTCAGCCACGAAATTGCTCCTCCTGCGTATCGACATACGACTCCAGTAGTGGAGCGTCCAGTTTGCCTGTCTCCTCCGTGGTCTGCATCACTGAATCCCTCAAAGAGTCCAGGAAGATGTCGCGCTTTGTACTGGATACCATACGAGCATGTCCCTTTAACGTATCGCATAATCCGTTTTACTCTATGCCAATCTTCTCTGGAGGGCGACTCTAATTTTCGGGATACAACTCCCACAGCATAGGCTATGTCAGGACGAGTTCCAACCATAAGGTAGGCCAAGGCACCTACAGCCTCTCTATATGGGAATTCACCCATTTCATTTTCAGCTTTCCCTGAACAACCTTCCTTTTCAATAGGTGTTGTGACAGGGTTGCAGTCTGCCATTCCGAAGCGCTCCAATACTCTCTTTGCGTAGGCTTCTTGACATAATATTATTGAGCCATCTTCATCTCTTTTTATTTGAAGGCCCAAGTAATAAGTTGCAGGCTTCGTTGTAATTCTCAGTCTTTTCCTTAGATCACTCAGAAAGGAATTAGCCAAATATTCATCAGTAGCTGCTATCATTCCATCATCGACGTATAATGTAATGAGTAATTTCTTGCCATTGATGTCTTTAGTGTATAAACAGCAATCAGCCTCACACTGTTTGAAATTTAGGTCGAGTAAAATTTCTTGGAAACAAGAATTCCAGCATCTGGGTGCTTGTTTTAATCCGTATAAGCTTCTATTAAGTTTCCAGACATTACTCGTTCCATCAGCGTAGCCATCGGGTTGCTGCACGTAAATTTCCTCATCAAGCTTACCATTAAGGAAAGCGGTACAAACATCAAATTGTACTATGTATAAATTTTCTCTTGCACTGACGCTCAAAAGTGCCCTTATTGTTGCGAGGCGAGCAACAGGACTAAAAGTTTCTTTATAGTCTATTCCTTTTCTCTGTTTGAAGCCCTTCACGACAAGGCGAGCTTTATACTTGTCGATAGAACCATCTGGATTCCTTTTTATGCGTAGAACCCATTTACAGGGAAGAGCCTTTCTGCCTTTTGGTAAAATGCATGGCGTCCACACATTAAGATCTTTCAACGATTTTATTTCGTCATCCATCGCTTTACCCCACTTATCACAATCATCTTTACTCATGGCATCTGAATAATTTGTTGGGTACGATTCAGTAACGCAAATATAATCATTGAATCTTTCAGGCCTTCTTATTTGACTACGATCGCGAAAATTGTGTGACGGAGCTTCAGCGTCATGAAACTCGTCTTCATCACCTAGTGGATCAAGTTCCTGGACTGGTTCTTCCTGGAATTGGTCCATATTTTCATTTTGGACGTGGTCTTGTACTTGGACTGGTTCCAAATATTCTCCCTCACGACCACGTTCATGTTCGTTGTCATTAGTAGCAGCATTGCCTGCCGCAACGTCAACAGGGTTTTCTCCCTCAATTTCAATAGGATATGAAGTTTTACTTTCAATGGCATTATCCATCGGTAATCTTAAGGTGTATTCAAACGTCTTAGTGTCAATTTCTTTACAAGGTGATGTTGAATTGTTGTTTATCGGAAGAGGCTTCTCATCGAAAATGACATCACGCGAACGGACGAGCGTGTTTCTTTTTCCATCCGTGACCCAAACTCTAAAACCATCTTCATCGTATCCGACAAGTCTGCCTTTCATGGCTTTCTTATCAAGTTTTTTCCGCTTTTGTTTTGGAACATGGACGTACGCGGTACATCCAATTATTCGTAGTTGTTTAATAATTGGTCGTTTTCCAAACCAAAGTTCATAAGGAGATTTGTCATTTTTCGCTGGACCTGTCCTGTTTAAAATATAAGCGGCGGTGCTTATCAATTCAGCCCACAGTTGCTGCGGCATTGGCTCATGAGCGTACATCATTGAACGTGCTGTTTCAACGAGGGTTCTGTTCTCACGCTCGCTTACACCATTTTGTTCAGGTGTATATGGAGTCACAAGCCTTTGTTCCACTCCGTGTGCGTCTAATACTTTCCGAATTGATTCGTTGTCGAACTCGCCACCGTTGTCACTCAGCAGTCGTTTTACGGTGTGTCCTTCTCTCTTCGCACTAGCCAACATCAAAGCGAGTTTATCCTTGACCTCGGACTTGTGTCTCAGGAAGTAAACCATACGGTAGCTTGTGAAATCATCTTTAAACAGTACATAATATCTCAACTTCGAGTAACTTTGTTGAAACGGGCCACAAACGTCACTATGAAGCGTAGCAAGATAAATTGATGATGCCTCCTAAGAGGCTAGAAATTTTTGCAAAGAGCTCGCATTGTATGGCAATTTCTATTTATAATAAACTACCTGATATATATAAAGACAATACTTTGAATATCTTTAAAAAACGTACGTTTGATTTACTTATGGATAAATGTTATTACAATGTAAATGAATTTTTAAATGAAACTAATTTTTGACTTTATATATTTACAATTATTGACATTCTTAAATACTAATTTTTTGACTTTATAAATATTATCTATCTACAATTATTGACATTCTGAATTACTAATTTCTTGACTTTATGAATTATGTATTTACAATTATTGCCATTCTTAAGTATAATTGACAATATTATGAAAAATGATAGTTACAAAAATGATAATATCAAACTACTGACATTATTTACATCTTCTTCTTATATTCATACGCCATAAGGCAGAATGTACAAGGATATTGATTGTTATTGTGACCACCTAATGTTACCTACATTCTTATGAATAAATGACATTTATTTATTTATTTATTATTTATTATTTATGTACGAGCTCTCCTGGCGCTGTTGCTCTAGTTCTCGTACCGAATTTAAGTCTATGGGCTTTCCCATATACGCAGCCTTCGCAATGCTCCTTGTCAAGTGGTAGATCTAGGCCCAGTTCACGTTTAACTGTAGCTTTTACGTGCCTCTTGTTCTGGTGAGCAAGCCTCTCATGATAAAGCTGCATCGTTGCTTCTGTCGCATAGACTTCGGGGGGAATTTTAGGTGGTACGTTTAATACGTCTAGTCTGTATAAACCACCTTGCTTTTGTCGTTTCCCTATCAAACATTCTTCTCCGTTGACATAGACTGTGCATTCTTTTGTCTTCGATGAGAATAAGCTGTTCGGGACTTTGTCATGAAGTGCTAAAACTGAGAACAAATTCTTATTGATATCCGGAACATACCAAACGTCTTGCAGGGTTATTCGGAAAACTTTCCCTTTAACTTTCGCCTCGACAATTACTGTACCTTCGCCTTTGGCACGAATAGCGTTGCCATTTGCAGTCGTCACAGTACGGGTGTCATGGAACAGTTCAAAACATTGGAATAAATCAGCTCGGTTAGTCACGTGGCTTGTGGCGCCGTTATCCACATACCAGTTCTCAGCATCACGTTCGATTGAAAAAACTTCAGTATTTTCTATGGACATTAGGACTATGTTTGCGGATTTGGATGTTGAAGGCACTGCTTGCAAATTGCTGTTCTTCGGTGGTTTGCCGTCCTGTATCCATTTCTTACAGTTTCGGACTCTATGACCTATAACTTGACAGTAATTGCATTTTAGTTTCTTGTCCTTCTTATTTCCGGTGCTTGAGTTGGACACTAGAACCTCCTGCTGGGGTACTGAGTTACTCCGCAGTGCTCTTTCGAACGAACACAAATGACTAGTTAGGTTTTCTATTGTTCTTTCAGCTTTAGGTAGTAAAAGCCAGCTGCTTTTGAAAGATAAAAAGGTTTCATCGAGGGTGTCCAGTATTTTGCATATCAGAAGCAGATCTGGTAACTCCTTGTTGTCCTTCTTAAATTCCAGGTTAAGCTGTGTCCAGACATTTTTTAACTTGGACATATGTGTCGCCATATCATCTACCGATTCCTTTTTGTAGCCAAAGAAACTCATACAGAGATTGTAACTTCTATCTTCATCAGTACCATCAAAAAGTCTGTGCAGTTCAAGCCATACATCACGTGCACCAGTATACCGCATAACTTTCCTGAGTGTCTCTTCATGCATATTGGTCGTCAGTATTAGAAGGGCGCTTGAGTCGGCTTTGACAAAACTATCGAAAGTCGCGTTGTATGTCGCCAAGACTGCATCTCCAGCACCTACGTCTGGTTCTATGGGTTTGTAGAACGAGCCTTGTACTACCTCTAACGCTCGCGGAACTGTGCGTAGAAGGCAGATGGCTTTATATTTCCATGTATCCCAATTTTCTTTACCTTCTAATAGACCAATTTGTATTTTTCCCGTAATATGTTCCATTATTAAGCTAGTGCGGGTCCGTAACCTATTGAAGAGTATGAATTTAGCGAGTGGAGCACAAATGGAATTGAGAATAAATACTATGCTTTAATAATACTGATTTTTATTCTTGTACTTTAGTTTTACAATAATGTAAATAAAATACCGAACGTTTTTCTTTTCTTACAATGACATTCTACATCACATATTTTATTCTTCTATGTGTATGCCAATTTGTTGAATAGCATAGACAAGATATACGATCTTTTTTAACAAAACATTGCTAACAATATATTAGGTAATGTAAAATTTCAAAAGTTGTTCGTCTAATTCGTTTACTGTAATATATTATTTAAATAGCGAAATTATCCTTGCATCAATGATAAAGAAAACGCTCTAGCCAAAATAACAAACAGACATTAAGGAATTGTAAGCGTAATTCTGTCAAGAAGCCATCACGTCCAATTTCAGCGACGTTAAATATTAAATTCGACTTATCCCGCTTTGAATTACCGCGGTGTCGCGAGACAGACAATAAAAATGGCGCCCGATGAGATGGTAATGAAAACGACGCTACGGGCGAATAAAATTGTTCCCACAGCTTTTTTTGCTTCCTTTTGCTGAGAGAAAGAAAGTTTTTGAGCCGCGCGGCGACCCGAGTTTAGGTCCGGGATTATGGCGTTTTAATATTACAACTTTTATTGTCTCTCGCTAAGTATTATAACAACAGCGGAGATTTCTGTGATGCCCCGCTTGTGTCGCGACGCCGATTACAAATACTTTGAACTTTCGAGGAGATATTAATGCTCCCTGATTGTCCCATCTCTCGTTGATATTGTGTTGTCGTTGAACGCACTTAATTGAGACGAAACGGACCCTGGCTTAATTCGATATTGCGCCGTTCCGAGCGTCATTATGTTTATTATGACGGCCTTTTAAATTCCGAATCAAATATTTGACAAAGGAGGCTACGCTCGGTTATTGTATTTTGTGCTCGCCTCATTTCAATTATAAGGATTTGGGGATAGAATTTTTATTGCGTGTTTGTATTTTCATGTGGACAATAAACAATGTTAAAGAACAACAAATACAGCGTTATTGCTGTTGTTTTTGTATGAATTCGTTTTGTTTTTTCGGCTAAGCCTATTAAAGAAATGCTGTATAGTGAGTGTGTATAGTATTTTAAACTGAAAACGTCGATTTAACTCAAATTAATTTTAGGCTAATAGGAACTAATATTACTTTTGTTATCTACTATTTAAACAAATCTATAATAGCTATACTAAATTAAATTCCTTCCCATAAACAACGCATGCAAAAAACGAGCAGTTTGAGCAACTAAAAACCACAGCTAAGTAAAAACACTGTTGTCGTAAATATATTTATTTAGATCATCTAAGTTCACGTAGCAAGCGTATAGATAAGCGAAGTTTATTAAATAGTTAAATACTTACTCATTCGATTAATATATACTTATGTCTCAAAAAGTTCATAATGGTGTCAATTTTATTAGTATAGTGCGTTTAGTAATATTTATAATTGAACATTATTGTTCAAACTTAGCTCTGTGTAAAAACTCATTTATTTCATTATCAATTAATGAATGTGTAGATAATTATTAAAAATTAAGAACGTTTAAGTCATCTAATTTTGTTTTCAGAGCCCGGGTCGGCGCCAAGAAACGTTCAAGTTCGTCCCCTAAGTTCGAGCACTATGGTGATTCAATGGGACGAGCCTGAAACACCCAATGGACAAGTCACGGTATGTTTGTGGTGAACATATGATTGACTAACAGATAATACAAGATAAATAGCTTAGAATAAAATATCCACGAAGACGCGCCCCACTCTGTCAAAATCGCTTGTCTTATTCGATTCGTATGGAGTTTGTCGGAGTGGAACGCGTCATCGTGAATTGAAATGTCTACTCTACACTATTCGATTTTTAGTTATTTGAATGTTAAAAACCATAAAGTCTTTAAACATGTGTATTCTGAGTCTTTAATCTATGTTCAACTAGAGATAGAAATACGATTTGAAAAATTTTACTTGAGAGTTAATTTTTCCAAACCTTTTTTTATCGATTGCTACAATTACCTAATTTGTTTGTATAATTTCCAGATACGCTAAGAGCATATTTTTTTTAGTAACGACCATAAACGGGTTTTTATTGTGATTTTCACGCGTAATACATTCTTGTCACACCCACAAAATGTTTCGTAAGAGTGAGGGGAACAACTGCTTAAAAAGTTAAAACGTAATAATAACGTACTGCCCAAAATTTCAACCTGGGCAGTGGGCAGTATAAATTAGTAATGAGCGAAACTTTTCTTGTATACAATACGTAAATTAGAAGTAGTTTTAGATCCAAACCTTTATGCAATATCAGTTATTATAATTCTAAATGTACAAGCATGTTTTGTTTCAGGGATACAAAATTTATTATACGTCGGATCCGTCTCAGTCGCTCCAGTCTTGGCACTCTCAGATGGTATGTGACGACAGTTAAATTATTAACTGTAAATGAATAATCTCCCTATCTCTTTCTTTCTTTTAATTCTTCCATAAGCACATGAAAAGTCAACGTAAATAATAGTTTTTATTGATATACTTGTGATAAAGATTTTGGTGATATTTGTCGACTTATAACTAAGCTTACGTGGATTACAATACACCCTGCAGTAAAAAGCCACCAACAAACGCAGCTGGATTTTCTTTCTATTATCTATCACCAATTCACAGTGGCTTTTAAAAGAATGCCTTTTGTTCACCAAATGACGTATATTCATCGAGTGACTTTTGTTCATCGAATCACTTTTATTTATCAAATGACCTTTGTTCATCTAATAACGTTTGTTCATCGAATTACTTTTGTTCATAGAATCACTTTTGTCCATCCAGTGACTTTTGTTCATCGAATGACTTTTGTTCATCGAGTGACTTTTGTTCATAGAATCACTTTTAGTCATGGAATGACGTTTGTTTATCGAATGACTTTTGTTCGTCGAATGACGTTTATTCCTCGAATGACAGATGGACAACAACCACCTCACCACCATCAGCGAGCTGACCCCGCACACGGTGTACACGATACGAGTCCAAGCGTTCACGTCAGTGGGGCCCGGCCCTATATCCGCGCCCGTGCAAGTCAAAACGCAACAAGGTATTGTATAAGTTATCATTCATAATATACGAATTAAGTAACAAAAAACCACCTTCAACTATCATCAAACTACTGTTGAATACTGAATAATACTAATAATAATAGTTTTGTTAGCAAGGACGTATTCAACAGTAGTTTGGGATGAGAGCTGAAGTCGGTTTTTTTTTGCTAACGTATATTATCACTATTTAACCCTTAGTGTGTACACTTTTTCATTATTTAATCTCACACTTCGTATCTCATTCGACAACCAGGTGTTCCTTCCCAACCATCAAACCTGGTGGCGGTGGAGGCGGGCGAGACCTCTGTCACACTCAACTGGAAGCGGCCCGCGCACGCAGGCGACAACATCGTGTCCTATGAACTGTATTGGAACGATACTTACGCTAAGGAGCATCATAGAAAGTAAGTCATAATGTTTCACTTAACAGTATTTCATAATTGTACTCGCTGGCCCAGCAAACGTTGTTTTGCCATAAGGGATATAAAAAAATTGCTTACAACCTACTCTAAGACCTACCGAACATACACAGAAAGTTTTCACAGTTCAGAGGAATTTGGTAACAAAAATTGGCACGAAAATTTTATATATTAGGGACTAACTCACTCATCTCTGTGATCTCATGGGGAATGAAAAAAATTATTCCTTACCCCTTGTCTACATTAATAAAGCAGTGTAACCGAGAACATTGGGACGTTTAATATCCAAGAAAATAATACCAGTCATAATGCCTATCATTATAGGCATAAACCTTTTACTAGCCGTTCTGGCCAGTACAACGGTTAGATATCTGAAGTGGTAAGGGGAACTTAAAGCGTATGCGAATGGTTTATAGTGCACATTGCTTCGTATGATTATTTATTGTTGATCCAATTACAATTTGAAATGGGACATTTAGGGTTTGCGCTTCCCGTTATGCAGAAGAAGTTTCACGAAAAAAGGTATTTTTATCTGTTCTCGCAACAGTTTCAAACTGAGTGGAAGTTTTCAGGAAATTAATGAAATGTGAAAAAAAGTTCCTTGGAGGTTCCCCCGATAAAACAACAATGACTAATTAATTGAATAAACTTTACGAAAGGTTAAACATTCAAAGTAAATACAAGATTTAAATAGGCGAAAAAGTTGTGATTTACTTTTATATCGTTTGTAGGTATTTGTCTTAAACAGTATTTTTTTCCTCTTTTGATTCCGTTTCGTTTTAGTGATTTTAAGGACTTTGCCCGCTCAATTCAGAGATAGCGATATTTAATTGTGACGTCTGTGAACCTTACAAATGCCCTAGTAGATTCGTGCGGTTTCATACAAATGTTTGTTTTGCGAGAAAGGGATAGAAAACCCTTCTACTCCAAAATTAAAATACTTAACGTAACTTTATAAAATTTTGTTGGATTTTAAGATATTTTTTTTCAGTGTACTTACTTCAAAAAAAAAAATCAAAAATTTTATTCTTTCACATAGGCCTAACTTCATTATTCTTAACCTAGTTAGTAGAGTAATAAAACCTAGTTCTTTATCAATTTCAAAAGCAATGTAATACCCTAAGATTTAAATCGCTAGATAAGCCCTAAACCTCCAAAAACGTCCACGTTTTTGTCTTGCGTGCGACACGTTGTCATCTTACACACACAGCGACATAAGAAGGGGTGATATTGCGGGGTCCCATATACTCTTAAACGAAAATTTGGACTGAGAGCACTCATCTCAGCATGCTTGTGGACGTTTTCGATGTGCGCAATGTAGGCCTAGGGCTCATTTAGCGATTTAAATCTATGGTAATACCCAATTCATGAAACACAGGCGGATACCAATAACGGAGTCGTACACCCTCAACGGGCTGTACCCCAACACGCTGTACTACATCTGGCTGGCGGCGCGGTCCCAGCGCGGCGAGGGCGCCACCACGCCGCCCATAGCGGTGCGGACCAAGCAATACGGTATGTGGCACCCGCGGGGACCAGGGCGGCGCGTGCGCACCACGGGAACGGACTTTACAAGGGCTCATCGAAATATCTGGGCTTTTCCATCAGGGTTGCCATTCACAAGGAACAATGAAAGGGTATACAGTAACACCATGAGGATTAGCATTTACGAGGAATTTCCAAGGGCTTTTTCAAGGTCAAACATGGGTTCATATCTAAATATCAGGGCTTTTCGATCAGGGTTACCATTTACAAAGGTTTCAGTCAAAGGGTTTACAACATGAGGGTTAGCATTTACAAGGATTTATGACTACAAATTGGTAGTAACGTTACATTTGAGTCAGTCGTATCTTTTTATATTAGCAGTTCGGCGGTTTTTGAATATGAGTTCCTCAAATGCAACGCACTCTACCGTACTTTTACGAAATACTCAGTTCAAATAAATGCGCTTTTAAATACATTCAGTTATCCTTGAGTAAAAGCGCAATTATTGAAGGGTTTTCACTGTCATTGTTATCATTGTCATCTTGAATTAAAGACGCCACGGGCTTGACATATAAAAGGGGTTCAGCTGCCATTCATTCATTTTGTTAGTGTCTACTATCCTAAACCTTACATGACTTTATTTATGTCGTCTTCTGAACGTACTTTCATCGTCTAACTTTGGTGCATGTGTCAAAGTTTTATGGAATACAAAACCTTTATTTTTACAGGAAAAAAAAATATTTTTAACAATTACAGGTAATTACAAATTCAGCACAAGTGAAATCTCGAATTTGACAAGATTTTTCTTTGCGACGTTACCAGAATTAGTGTTGTCAATTTGAAACTCCTTTTAGAGTGTAAAACATACCTTACACTCCAACCAAAACCACGTTCGTGTCTCTCTTCGCTAATATGATGGACCGGAGCTTTTGAAATCGACCAATGAAAATGCAGTTAAGCTTCCTGTACATCGTAATTTAGGTCTCGTTCCGTGGCTTAGAGAGCTTTAATCCCGCTAGCCAATCGGTTCTGCCATAAACTTAGCCTGTCTACTCGCAATAGCTAAATCTTTTTTTTATTAGGGCTATATGTTATAATTGTTTTTGCCATAGATTTACTTGTGGTGGAATTTTTCCCTCGAGGCTTAAAAAAAAGCTTGCTACGGTTTAATCCGTAGGGTTTCCTGGTGTACATCATGTCGTTTGATATCTTTATTCTTTGCATTTTCGTATAATGCGGAATCATATGTTTTTTTTGTTTGTCTACGAGTGTTTAAGTCAAGTTATTCATGGTGTCTTTGGAGATTTTTTATTTTACCAAATACGGTGTGGCCTTGAGAATATATGGTTTTGATTTTATTCGTTTTATGTTCTGACCTCATAGATTTTAGAGATAGTATTAAATGGTGTGTTACATTTCTTTTTGCTCAGGTATTTTTTTTTTATAAAAAAGTTGTATTGTAATTAAAACGACCCAGTAAGTACTTAGTAAAGTCCGTTCCCGTTTTAAGATTTTGTAAAGTGTGAACCAATTGTTGGTTTTCCAGGTAAATCCTCAGTAATATTTCACATAAGAGCACATGCCCGGCACGCTGCCAGTAATATAACAGCACAAGCACCAAGTTTTATATCACGATAATATGTGTTTTGTAATTCGTCTACTGGGCAACGTGTACTCGTCGATTCTGAACTTTGGGCGTAACTATACGTCGAATCTAATATTTCGTATTTGTAGTGAGAAAACTTTAAACCACTTGTTTTAAATTGATTGCTACATTCTTTTGTGTTACCAGTTTTTTTTAGACCAGCTAGGGTAGACTACGCGCAGAGATATGTCTTTCTACTTTTGTCGCTCTCTTTTCTCTTTCTGACCCATATAGATAGACAGAGAAAAGAGATCGACAAAAGTAGAGAGACATCTCTACGTGCGCATGTTGCTTAGGCTGGTAGTGTATGGAAAAGCTAACAATGAAAATCGGATTTTTTTGAATCGGTTTATCAGCATTATTGTCGATCGATGCGTACACCGTGCCTGTATCTCTAGTAGCTTTATGTCGTTCGTATGTTTTATATCCGACGAGGCATCGCCTCGAGTGACATTTTTTTTTACTTTTTATACAACTGCAGCGACACGAACAACATCGAACTTTCGGGTCGTTTCATCCATCCGGACGGATAAACGGGCTACATCCGCCCCGTAAAAAATCACGCTCTCCAATGCTGTTCGTGCCGTCATAGAACATAATGATCACAATTTTCTTCCGACAGGAGAAGTGTAACGGATGTGACATAGACGTACGGGCGAGCGGAATGCGGGTCCCACACTCCTGTACCACACAACACTTGTGCATGCTCGACTTTATTTTGAGGACGATTTTTACGATTATTATTTCTGGGCACATTTATTACGTTGTCTGTCAGCATTCAGTGATTGCATCGGCTAGGGATAGGTCGGTGTCGGGTGTCCGGGCCGTGCGCCCGCTGTGTCTTACCGTTGAGCTTGTTTAGTTCCCGGAGCGCCGCCCATGAATGTGACGGCGGCGGCGATATCGCCGACGGCTATTCGCGTGTCGTGGCAGCCGCCGCCCGCCGAGCGCGCGAACGGGAGGATCGCCTACTACAAACTGCTTTGCGTGGAAAGTGGGAGGGGGGACTCGGAGGCGACGGTGGTCAAGCTGAACCAGACGAGCTTCGTGCTGGACGAGCTGCGGCGCTGGACCGAGTACCGCATCTGGGTGCTCGCCGGCACCAGCGTGGGCGACGGGCCCGCCTCCTACCCCGTCACCGTCCGCACGCACGAAGACGGTACGTGTTGCCACCGACTACTCGCATTAACCCCCCGACACACTCAATTTTATGTGAAATACTGACCTCTATTATGCTAGTATTCTGGACCTCAGACTGACAACGTAAGAATGAAGACACCTAACTTTCGCCATTTTGACGCTGATTTTTACTTTACCTGGCGTGAGCGTCCATTGAACTAAAACAAAATGACATTCAACTACATTCGATGGGGTCGCTTCAAATCGTAACAAAAAAATAAACTGTCAATTGTATATAGAATGTTTGATCCAGCGTACTATTCTAGTATAATAGAAATCAGTGATGTTAAATAATTTGATTTAAAAAAATAGTACAAAATAGTATCTTAAAGTTTTTTGTAAAACCATTCCTTCAAAATCTCATAAAGAATGCCCCTTTTATTACAAAATAACTGTTCCCTCTTGTATTAAGTACTTTTTGCAAATGGAGATCAATTTACATAAAATTGAGTTATCGAAACTAATGACTTAAGTATCCATAATGATATCAGGAAAATACAACTTAAAGTGAATCTGTGTGCATTGAATGGACACGGAACGTCAAAGGATCGAAACTGATATTTTCAAAAAGCATAGATTCACTCAAACGATGAATCCCCGCGGCGTGGCGGGGAAATCTGAGATTTTTATCCGTTGACGATCCGTTTGGGTCTTTTATCGTTTCGATGAAATATTATTACTTGTTTTACTAAAACCATTGTTATGTTAAGGCTCTGGATCTCATTGGTGGGTGGTATAATTATTTGAAACTACAACATCTTTCGTAACTTTAAACAAATTAATATTATCTTCAATTGATGTAATTCACACACATTTAAGAATGATTTTGTAGTTGAATATGAATTGACGGAATGGGAATAATTAATCGAGTTAATGAATTTACGTGAACGCCGAATATCAACTCGTAACCAATTACACACCTTAAATTCGTCGAAAATTATTCCCATTCTCACCGATTCTCGTCGAAATAACTTTGATATGCAAATGTTTGTTCATTCTAAATTGGTGGTGGGACGCTCACGATCACCCTGTGTACTAAATTATTAAGATCGTATTTGAATTTCTGAATAGATATTACTACCAAGATTACTAATGTAATGTTTTCTTTTGTTTCTTTCTTGTGAGCATATAGCAGGATTCTAATCAAGGAGGTTAATTCTCGTAACCAAGTTTTGATATGCTTGCCGATGAACTTTATTGTATGGACACTGTTACGTCAGTTGACTCTCACTGTTTGTGTCGCCACGTTGCGGCGTACACCGATCTCCACTCACTTGTCACATGTAATGATTTTTGTTCGATGACGCATCCGCGCGTCATCCGTTGATCCGCTAATGATGGCACTCACTGAAATGCAAAGTTATATTGCACCTGGTCTAGTGTCGACGGCACCGTTATATTGATTTTAACGCACAGTTGTTGAGTATTTAGCGATATACACAAATTTTGCATGCTTTCTTAAACGACACAGCACTATTTTTCGTTCGGTTAATTTCACTGGGCACCTGATAGGTTCGTCTTGCGGAGCACACATTTCTGATGGTTTTAACCAGTTGTGCGAAGTAAGAGACAGCACTTTTAGGAGCACTCAGCACAAATTGCGACGATACAAGGTGAGAGAGCGAGAGTGTGGCACGAGACCAGACCGATGGACCTGCTGCGATGCCAGGGCTGCCGAGCGATGTACAAGCCGCTCGGGTAGACCAATCTCATAGAAATTTAGATAACGGTGGATCGGGCTCACGTGTAGCATACATTTGCGTTCCCGAGCGATCTCATGCAATTCAAACGTCCGCTCAAATTTTATCGCATATCTCCTCATTTTGCATATCTCCCTAGTCTTCAGTCTCCTGATGTTCGGCTTTTACATCGCCGAGTATAACAGCCTGGTATTAGTATCCAAGCAAGTTCTCGGTCATCAAGCCCACCACGCACTACGGCCCGAGCGCCGCATTTGAATACCAATACCGTCCCACACGACACGCGCGCATGCTACTATACTACTCACAACTATTCTATACTACTCACTATCCAACTGTACTCTTAGCGGAAAGGCAGCGGATTCTACTAACGATGATCCCGAAGATCTAAACAAAAGTTTAATCACGAAAAGAATCCGAAGGATCAGGTCCGCGACGCTCTTGCCTTTTGATTCAAACTGCTCAGCTCGGTCTAGACCACGCGCTATCTCTACTTCTTTCCCTCTATCTCTCTATGTCTGTCTCACTCTAAAGCTACAACTTCTCGCCAGTAGACTTCTCTCTTCCTCTATCTTCTGTATACTCTATCAAACTATCGTCGTGCATGCACACTAGAATATATTGTGACATACAAAATACGCATTACGTATACGCTATTGCCGTTGACGAGGAACGAACGGACGCAAGGGAACACTACAGGACAATCGGCCACGGAATATTAAACCTCAATTTTATACTGAACAGTCAGAAGATATACCCACAGAACAGTCTACAGCGCAGGGACAATGACACTGACAGTAGACACCCTCACAAACATCACCGTGGATATCGACACCGGGGACATGGCTACACGGCACCGCAGCCGGCGCTCAGAGAAACAAGACAACACTGATGAAGCAGACACACACACAGACCGGCGCCGTCGCCTTAATCAATACATGTGCGTGTGAGTGAACCGCCTAGCGCCAAGGGACATGGAGAGTTCCTCTACGTGCCTGCCTTCCACTGCTCACTGGCACGTTAAAAACATTCCTCGCAGTGTGTCATGACATCGAGAGAGAACATTTCAATCCGTATTCTAGCCGCATTACCTCCATGCAAAGTAAATAATTCCGCGCGCCGTATGTGAGCAGGCAGAGGCATCGCACGTAACGTACTCGGCGCCGAAGTCCCGAGCGGCTTAACCAGAATGCGCCTCCTAAAATGAGCTCAAAATACACGAAGAAGTGAAATAAGAATACCCCTATTTGCCGACAGCGTTCTACTCGTTATCTCTCACTTAGTAGTTCCGTTCGCCCTGCAATGTTCGCACAATTTGTCTTAAATGTATTTGAATGCGTTTTTCTCTTTTTTCTCTCGTCACTGACTTTGTATGGGCCGCTGGTAACCCGTACAGCTCTCAAGAGTGAGTATAAATTACTATAGTGCTTGTATTTATGTGCATATGTGCTTGTGCCTACGCTTTTCGTAGTTACTGTTCTTCCTACCACAATATAATAAAACCTTTTTAAAACAAACTGCAAGTGATGTTCTCTAAGACGCATGTTCTTGTGTCTCGAGTCGATTGATCGATTTAAGATTTGGTGTGCACCCCTTCTAATAATAATGTGTGACATCAGATCTTGTTGTGCTTTATAGTATCCCTTGCAGAATGTGATATTAAGATACTGTGTCTCAATTTAGAAATGCTGCTTTTGGATAAACTACTATAGATGACTTAATAAATGTTAACTCTTCATAATGCTTGACGATTTTAGTTGTTCTTAACGATGTGGATTGGAAGGTAATGGATTTTAATTGGTTATGGTGATGTGGAAGGGCGTAAAAGTTCAGCTGATTCAGTGTGTGTTGGTATTCAAATGCCCGATCGAGATGCTGAGCGACCCGCGACGTGCGGACGTCGCGACCGAAATGCTCTATCAGCATAACCGACGGGACTACCGACCGCACTCTGTGAACTTTTTGGATATCGCTACGCTTATCGAAGCTTTTTTCAAATCTAGCCCCAAAATACTTGAGCTTAAGGTAGTTTTTAGCGCGCTCCCTTAGTGCTGATAGGGCATTTAGGTCTGTGCTACAGTAGGTCAGGCTCAGATTTTCTGAAGTGTTCCCTGTATGCCCACAGTGCCCGGGGAGCCGCAAGACGTGAAGGTCACTGCTATTAACTCAACGTCGATCCACGTCACGTGGAACCCGCCCCAGGAGAAGGAGAAAAACGGCATTATTAGAGGTTACCATGTTCACATTCAGGAACTTAGAGATGAGGTAAGCTATCAACATTCGTATTGTATTTTATACCTTTGTAAGTATTCTCGTGACCACCCACGGCCCACCACTGGACATAGTGGTGGGCACTGGGCAAAGGTCATGGGGATGAAGGTCAAGTGTGGATTGTCAAGCTTGACTACCCTTCGAGAGCAGTATTTTCTTCACCATGTTTTCCTTTAGCGCTAACTGAGTTATGAGGTGCGTTTGTGATATTCAAACACCTGCTATTAAGTAGACATCTGAACCACTGGCTAAATATGTAACAGATGATAATAATATGTAGTAATAATTGTTTAAAACTCAATAGGGCAAAGGTCTCCTCAATGACCCGATGCGCTTTAACGTGATGGACGACAAAACTCTCGAGTTGAACATATCCGGCCTGCAGCCGGACACTAAGTACAGTGTGCAAGTTGCCGCTCTCACGAGGAAGGGGGATGGTGACCGCAGTCCTCCCGTCACTGTCAAGACGCCTGGAGGTGTACCTAATCGACCCACTGTTAATTTAAAGTAAGTACAAACAAACGCACTGAATAATCACATCCCTACTGCTAAATATTTCCTATTTCAAAAAAATTGTTTGTTTCAGAATTTTGGAGCGTGATCCTATAGTATCAATTGAAATAGAATGGGCAAAACCAGCTCAGACCTATGGTGAACTTTTAGGCTATAGATTGAGATACGGCATCAAAGATCAACCCCTCGAAGAAGTTAATTTTTCCGGAACCAAAGTTACCTCACATAGGATTAACGACTTAGAGAGAGGTGTACAATATGAGTTTAGAGTAGCAGGTAGGAATCAGATTGGGATCGGTCAGGAAACTATCAAGTATTGGCTAACGCCCGAAGGCGCTCCGAAAGGACCTCCAACCAATGTTACTTATCATTTCCAAACGCCCGATGTTATAAGCGTCACGTGGGAACCGCCTATAAGAGCAGACAGAAGTGGTCAAATAAAAAAGTATGACGTCCAGTTTTATAAAAGGGGAGACCAATCGTCTCTGATTGAAAAAACTACCGAGCACACCAAAGTCGTATTCACCGGTTTAGAAGAAGACGCCCACTATGTGTTTAAAGTCAGAGCATACACCGATCAAGGTGCTGGCCCGTACAGTAAGGATATAACGGCTCACACTGAACGGGACATCGGCAGAGCGCCCATGTCGGTCAAAGCCGTTGCGACCTCTGAATCTGGCGTGGAAGTATGGTGGGAACCTGTGCCGTCGAGAAAGAAAATTATCGGCTATGTTATATTTTTCACCATGACTCCGGTGGAAGATTTAGATGAATGGCAGCAGAAAACTGTTCATGTTACGCATTCTGCTGATTTGGAAAATCTAGAAAAGTTTGCCGAATATGCTATTGCGGTAGCAGCGAAGACTGCTGACGGATTAGGAAGGTTATCGGAAAAGGTTACTGTGAAAGTGAAACCCGAAGAAGTGCCTTTACACCTAAGAGCTCAAGATGTATCCACCCACTCCATGACATTGTCGTGGTCTCCCCCGTTACGTTTAAATCCAGTTAGCTATAAGATTTCTTATAATGCAATAAAAGAATTCGTTGACTCGCTAGGAATGACGCAAACACAGGAAATTCCGAAGAGGGAAATAATTGTTAAACACGATAGAACTTCGTACTCCATAAATGATTTATCGCCATTTACCACGTACAATGTGAATATAAGTGCCATACCTAACGATAACTCGTATAGACCGCCTACCACAATTACTGTGACTACTCAAATGGCTGCACCTAAACCGATGGTTAAACCAGATTTTTACGGCGTTGTCGATAATGAAATACTCGTAATTCTACCTCAAGCGTCTGAAGAATACGGACCCATATCTCATTATTATTTAGTTGTTGTGCCCGATGATAATGCACACAATCACAAAAACCCAGACCAGTTCCTAACCGAAGACTTAATAAAAAATAATGCTAGGACCGATGACGAAAATGCACCTTACATCGCTGCCAAGTTTTTACAAAGAAATATTCTTTACACGTTTCATCTTGGCAATGACGAAATGTACGAAGGCTTTCTTAATAGAAAATTGCATCTTAAGAAAAGATACAGAGTTTTTGTAAGAGCTGTAGTAGATACCCCTCAAAAACATCTGTATACCTCGAGCCCATTCTCAGAATATTTATCGTTAGATATGCGAGAAGCGCCGCCAGGTGAAGAACCAAGACGACCCGATCCAAAAGATATGAACGGAGACCCAGAAATTCGAATAGAGGAGAATAGAAAGGAGGCTGGAATGGTTTGGGTGATTGGTCCAATCATAGCAGCGTTAATGTTATCTTTATGCTTAGTGTTGTTGTTTATTGTCAAAAGAAAAAGACAACCTTGCAAAACTCCAGACCAAGCTGCCGTTACACGACCTTTAATGTCTGCTGATATAGGATTCGGTGCGCCATCCGATCCAGTAGAAATGAGACGATTAAACTTCCAAACACCAGCTATGATCTCTCATCCACCCATCCCAATATCAGAACTATCTGACCACATTGATCGACTAAAAGCTAATGACAATCTCAAATTCTCTCAGGAGTATGAAAGCATAGAGCCTGGTCAACAATTCACATGGGATCACTCTAATATGGAAGTCAATAAGCCTAAGAACCGCTACGCTAATGTAATTGCGTACGACCATAGTCGCGTCATTCTGCAACCAATCGACGGAATTCTTGGGAGTGACTACATTAATGCCAACTACTGTGACGGTTATCGAAAACATAATGCATATGTTGCAACTCAAGGACCTCTGCAAGAAACGTTTGCAGATTTCTGGCGAATGTGTTGGGAACTGCGAACGTCTACGATAGTAATGATGACAAAATTGGAAGAGAGAACGAGGATTAAATGTGACCAATACTGGCCGAGCCGAGGTAGCGAATCGTATGGCATGATGACGGTTACCATCGCAGAAGTTCAAGAACTTGCCACTTATTGTATTAGAACATTCCAAGTGACAAGAAATGGGGGAGCAGAGCGTCGGGAAATTAAGCAACTACAGTTCACGGCTTGGCCTGATCACGGAGTTCCTGATCATCCGGCTCCTTTCTTGCAGTTTCTACGTCGCGTGCGTGCTTTGAATCCACCTGATGCCGGTCCTTTAGTGGTGCACTGTTCCGCAGGGGTCGGACGCACCGGATGCTTTATCGTCATTGACTCCATGCTTGAAAGAGCCAGACACGAACGCACCGTAGATATCTACGGCCACGTGACGTGTTTACGAGCCCAACGAAACTACATGGTGCAAACCGAAGACCAGTACATTTTTATCCATGATGCCTTACTCGAAGCTGTTATTTGCGGAGACACCGAAGTGCCGGCTCGTAATTTGCATTCGCATATTCAAAAACTGATGCGAATTGATACCATTGAGAACATAACTGGAATGGAATTGGAATTTAAGAAGCTCGCTAATATGAAAGCTGATTCTAGCCGATTCGTGTCTGCAAGCTTGCCGTGCAATAAACACAAAAATAGACTGGTGCATATCTTGCCGTACGAGTCTACCCGAGTCTGTTTGACTCCACGCGATGGTTCTGACTATATCAACGCTTCGTTTGTGGACGGCTACAGATACAGGGCCGCCTACATTGCAACTCAAGGCCCCTTGCCTGATACAACGGACGATTTCTGGCGAATGCTTTGGGAGCACAATTCTACAATCATCGTTATGCTTACTAAATTGAAGGAGATGGGAAGGGTAAGATGAGTTATTTCTTCTTTCTTTTAAATACATATTACTTTTTGAACTTGTTTGTTTAATATTGTGTTTCGTTGCAGGAAAAATGTCATCAGTACTGGCCTTCGGACCGCTCTGTACGATACCAGTGCTTCGTCGTTGACCCTATCGCTGAGTACAATATGCCACAATACATCTTGAGAGAATTCAAGGTAACTTAAAATTTTACTTACTTAGTTTCTTTTTATATATTATCATAACCATCCTGACCACACTCATCATAACACCACTAATCTACACTACTACTTATCTACACTACTACTGATCTACATACCAGTTGATAATAATTTTACGACGTTTGAGACCAGTGGCATTATTTTAACTTTACTTTGTACTAGGTATCTGGTAGAATTGAAGGAAAGGTAATGACTCTATTTCATACTAAGATCAAGATAGGATTGTTTTTGACATTACAATTACTATGCCGTTTTAAGACAGGTTATAGCCATTGATCAGGCATTTCAAAAATCTCTACAATTTTATGCGTGTTTCCTAAAAGTGGAGAAGTTCTTTATCAACATTACGTACACTGAAACGTTAACTGTCAATCGAACTGTTTAGTGTAATATTTGTATTGTCATAGGTCACGGACGCTCGCGATGGGGCTTCGAGGACGGTGCGTCAGTTCCAATTTACAGACTGGCCGGAACAAGGCGTGCCCAAGAGTGGGGAGGGTTTCATCGACTTCCTCGGCCAGGTCCACAAGACCAAAGAGCAGTTTGGACAAGATGGGCCTATTACTGTACACTGCAGGTAGCTTATTAAACATATATCTTCTTTAAACTTTATTAAATATGTTTTATTATTTTCATGATGTTTTACTACTAGCTTAGGAAATATGATTCTTGCTAGCTGACCCTATGACCTTAAACTCTCTCGAGTTCCTTCTAAGGCAAGATCGTGATCAATATTTCCCCAAGGCATATAATAATGAGGGGTTCTGATCGACTGTGATAAGGCCTGCGCAAGAGTTTCATAATATGATAGAACATAATATACATTGATGGAACACATACACACATGGCGCCAACAATTTCTTGATAGAAACATCCAATTCTATTGAAATCAACCTGGGAATATATACCCATAATGCAAATTCCCTAATCCCACTAAAACTTGGTCTATTCAAAGGTGTTAACCACTAAACCAACGAATCAGTTGGTTAGGTCTCATACAACGATTAAATAGTACCGAGACAGATGGTCAGATCTCTTACAAGGGTGAAATTAGCACAGAGGCAGTTGGTTGAGTCTCTTATAAGGGTTAAATAGCACCGAGGCAGTTTTTTATGTCTATTACAAGGGTAAAATAGCACCGAGGCAGTTTGTTAGGTCTCTTAGTACAATGGGTTAAACAGCATGTAACGTGTGGTTGGTTGCAGCGCCGGCGTGGGGCGCACCGGCGTGTTCATCACGCTGTCCACGGTGCTGGAGCGCATGCAGTACGAGGGCGTGGTGGACGTGTTCCAGACCGTACGCACGCTGCGCACGCAGCGCCCCGCCATGGTGCAAACTGAGGTAAACTTTATTGCCAGGTGATAGATTCTTTTGCAGGCTCCGCTCGGCTGGTTGTCGGTAGGTATCAATACTCAGATATATTTACATCGGAAGATCTCATGAGATCTGGTCTATATGTTTCACGAAGTATGACATTTGACTAAGAATACAAATTCTGAGGAACCCTCAAGTATCCTTAGTTGAGTCTGAGTGGAGGAGGTTTTGAGGAAACGTCTTGCAATATGGTCTGTACGAGATTTCGTGAGATCGCGAGATTGGGCAGCATAATTCGTATGTATTAGTTAATAACCCTAAGAATATTATTATGACTTATCTCGAGCTTATTATTAACATATCTCGAGCTTATTATTAGACCACAAAGTCTCCTCGCGAGATCTCGGCTACATTTAAAATCTTACGAGATTGCAAATTCTCTAATCCCTCTAAAAGTCCAGAAAGTGTAGTGCCATGAAAAACGTTCTAATCAAGTGAACAGAAATTAACTTTGCAATTTATATAGGCACAACCGAGTACACAGATGAGAAAAAGTTGTAATTATGTTCCCAACTTACCTACCTGTAAAGTCTGTAAACTGAAAGAATAACTAGCTTCTGTTACTTTGAACAAAGAAACGGCTGGTATCTACTTTATGATTTAGGTTTGACGTTAAATTAATCCAGGTTCCCGCGCACTTTCTTATTAGTGACATAGCATTAATCTTTTTTCAATCGATGCCGCTTTAACAAAAAATAGGGAATGCTGAATTAAATTTTACTTATAAAGCCTTGAAATAGGGCTGCCTCCACAGTAGTAATACCAATGATATTATAATTTTAATCCTTACATATTAATTATTAATACTGACATAATAATTGACATACTAAACTCTAAAGTATGTTTATACCTCAGACCATAGAAACATGGAGATTGACCTTGGGAAAATAGTACGGATCGTTTCTTTTGCGTGTGTAACATTCACATAATAAAATGCTCAGCTGCCTGTCGTCATTCAAAGCCAAATCCCACAATTCTACTTGCACGTCAAAAATGCAGGGAACAACGATTCTGTGTGGGAGGGGAAGCCTTTTTTGCCTATACATTTTCGTCATTCGATCATTGTAGTGATGGGTATTATAATTATAATAATATAAATCCTAAACAGATCATTATAAATGTAAGAGTATGAATGTTTATTACGTACTCAATCACACCACAACTAGGTACTTAACCGATTTGGCTATAAATAGAGACCTAAACGGTTTTGATCTTGAACAGCCCTTTCTGTAGGGCTTGTAAAAAAAACTAAATTCAGTCGAGCAACACTGCTTGCAAAAGCTTATATTATTTTCTCCAAATCGGTGGTGGCAACCCTATACAACAAACTCACCTTCCTTGGGGAATACCTAGCGCCGCTCAAAGCTGTAAATTCCTCGTATCGGCTAAGTAATTATTTTTAATGGAATTAGCTTACAAAGGTCGTGTTTGCAAACCGGTATTATAAATTGGTAGATCGGGACAATAGGCTACGCTGATAGAACGCACAAGCGAATGGCAATTTCGATAAGGGTCTGTAATCTATTTTAAATTTGGAAATTGTGATAATGGTATACCTACCTACCTTTAAATTAAAACCCTTTTACTCGACTGTTCGTATTGTCGTGCGTATCTTATAGTATGTTATATTTGTTTGTATTTTTTTTTATTACCTCGTGTCCGTCAAACAGCTGAATCAATTTATATCGTCAGATATTTAAATAATAGTTTTTGATCCTGACCCAAATAGACGTGAGTTAATAGCCGTTACTTTTTCCTTCTTATAATGTCCACTCACGGAAGTCTTAATTCTAATTAATTCTAATATCATCAGATTCTTTCAGAGACAGCCAAGTGTTAATTAGGTATTTTTTTAAATAGATCAAAATAGCGGAATTTTAACGCTAAATGTAAGTCGTTATTGAAAACAAAATAATTACAATAGGTACAATAAAGACAATTTCCTTTCGAATTTTCACATCGTCACATATATTCGGTCTTTAAATTCGCTTCGAAGCAGAATCACGTTTTGTCGATAAAACGTTCTTCTCCCTAAAGTTGCTCCAAAATCTCAACTTTTCTATTTTTTATCGGAAACTGCAATTATTAATATAATTGTAATTTTTTTTTAATGTATCGGCAGGTAATAATTTTCAATTTTTAATTAAATTAACAATAACTATTTTTGGACGTGTTTTAGTAATTAGGTATAGCTAAGTCATTTTTCTGTCATATTCCTCCGCAACGCTGCCTGTCGCACCTATTGGTAAGAGTGAGAAGGACAAAAACAAAATCAGTGTATTACATAAGCATGCACATAAGTCTTGTCGGTCAGGCTAATAAATAATGTGTTAGGTAAGCCGTCATCGTTTTTTATTTTATAATAAAATAACATCTTTCTTTTAAACTTCGTAGCACCTAGTTTCGTACAGAGTGAGCTGAAAATTAAGGTTTCCTTACGTAAATGATAAAATTATGGACTCAGTGTAAAACTAACTTCGGAACTTCTCTTAAAGTTAAGGAGATGTATTATTAAATAAATTTTGCTGTGAAGTCAATTTTAAGTTGGACCGGAGTTAAAAGTTAACGCCTCGTTGTTTCTATATTTCTTCCGCTACCACCTTGGCGGGGATTCCACAAGCCAGTCTGTAGTCGTTGTTTTTTTTAAATAATAGTTTTTGAATCGAAAACTCATAGTACGGCTCCTATGGATTGGTACCTAGTCCCTTAATTTTGTAAAAAATAGTATTCATCATGGTCATTACCGGCATCGAGTCCTGCTCCATGATTGGCTCAAAATATGAGATTAGGGATTACAGCCAATCAGGATGCCGTTACGATGAATCAGTGAATGGAATAAGCCGTTTATTAAAAGCGGTAGTCATCTAAAGTCGTACAAATTTTATCTTTCGAGAATCATACTGCAGCATACCTACTTAGCTTAAATCGCAAAAATATCACGATTGGTGGAAATAATATAGATGGTTCAATCCACGAATCCATTTCAAAAATTATGATGGCCCAAAACTGACCCGCACCGCACCCGTTTTAGCCAACTCCTCGAAATATTGTTATTGTACATATTATACTTATTTTAAAATACACTGTTTCTTTTTCGTAGGACCAGTACGAATTCTGCTACCGCGCTGCGCTGGAGTACCTCGGATCGTTCGACCACTACGCCAACTGACGCTGAGACATACTCGTCTAATTAAGTAACCCTTAATAAACCCTGCCGAAAAATATTCGAAATTTAAATTTATTGCGGTTGCGACCAATAATTTTATTCTTTCAAAATGAATTTATTTAATTTAGGTGTTTAGTATCAAGAATATAGCACAATAGTGCTACAAAAAGTCGTACATTTAGTTATCGAATTACGTTTTTTTATAATATCTATTAATTAATACGACTTATATTTTTAGTGCATATAATGACTTCTATTGATGGAATTGACGTTGCTAAATTTTAATTTATTTCGATCATTTCGAAAGTCCAATGCACCATAAATACTAATTAACGGCAGGGTTTATATACTAATATAATTATCAAGAAAGGTGCAGTTTTTCCACAAAATGACAAAACCGACAAACCGTGTCATTCAAAAAGAGCGCCGATGTTATAACGATTTACTGAATGATAGTGATATGCAGGTATTTTTACTAGCATACACTGCCTAACCAACATTTGACAGTTTTGTATCAGATGACAGTAGCAATATGTAAAGTGACGTTCATTTAGGAAATTCTACAACACATAGAGCTGTCAAAAGTTATTATAATATAGCAACTAAGTATAGCAATCAGTCGGCCGGCGCTTATTTGATGACATAGATATACACACTTATAACTTTAAACCTACATTATTTCTTCGCATAGTAATGTTATAGGTATATACCTTATGAGGCTAACATATAACCAGTGCCTAGGAAATGTTACGAGTACTTATGATGTATATTTAGGTACGATTGCGACCACTAATTGCAAAAATGATTGTGAATCGGAAGGGTAAAATGTCTTTTAGGAATTATTTATGGAATAACCCAAATTTAAATGTTACTACCATAGAGAATGAAGAATATAATAATGCTGACCGCACACTAAACCACGCCGGATTTCTCGCATTTTTAGCAACATGCAAAATATTATGTCGTCCCACAGAGTGCATACGTTTCTATCGCATAGGTGGTAGGATGACTTCTCCATACAAACGACATACCAATACTACCTAATTATTTAGCTAGATTCATATTTTTGTTTACTTACTTAGAACATTATAGTAAATTAACAATTCTAATGACATCATCCGTAAACACCGTAAAATACTAACGCGTGTAGAGTTATTTCGACACCATTTTACATGTAAAAATTTAAAAGATTAATTTACAAGAAAATTTTCGGTCCGGTGTAAAGTGCGATCAGTTTTTATATCCATAGATAATAATATAACTACTCTTATGCGCTATTCATGCTGGTTTTAAATAATATAAAACATTGTAAGCGATAATTGAAAATTGAAATTGGATGCATTTATAATTAAATATAATAAAAGAGATTTGTGGCTCGTAAACAGAGATAGATTCAAAAATTAAATACGAGTTAGCAAAATATAATAATTGAATATAATTATTGTCCGAGAGATAGTCAACTTTTTTCTCACGGTGACTCGATGATCCATAGTTTATGTGAAAAATGTACTTACAATCAAATAAGTAATAGAGAATTTGACAGAGTAACAGCAATTCAAAACTACTTATTTACTGTTATGTACTACCTTCTAATTTGATTGTAACATTTTTAACGTGAAATATGGATCGGAATATATACACCGTTGAAAAAGTAGATCTAGAAATACTTCTTGGAAATTTAGAATTGATAACGAAATCAGTGCGCTTAGAGGACTTTACGCGACAATTCATAACTAATATTTTAATCAGAATCATCACGTCATAATATATCATGTACTACATCGTATTGTAAAATGTATAAATAGTTATTGCAGCTGTAATTAGAAGTTTATTTTTCATATCGGGTGTTAAATACGTTTAATAGTGTAAAGTGGTAAAAATTAGAAATAAATAATATGTTTCATTAATGCAATATAACAAACTCTTTAGGACGAATCGGCTGTGTTTGTGAAAATCTGTCATGTGCGTAGTAGATATGTAATTTTATGTAAATAGCTTTAATTTTACAATTCGTTTGCTTCAACAACCAAAAGTGGGCCCGTATTCATGACACTGATCAAAACTACATATTGTGACATCAATTTAAATTGTGGTCGTGTTGGTTTTGACGTCACAAATTGTATTTCAAGCATGACAAGTGTCAAACTGCATAAGGAACCACTATTAATTCTTGCCTATTTCATGTTGTAAAAATAATACATAAACTCAATGAATTTCACTTTAACTTAATGAATTTAAGATGACCATATCAATAAGATGATAACAGGATTAAAACTATCTCTGTCAAAAAATTTAAGAAAAATCTGCTTGCCATTTTTTATTGCTTATCTTTATGTTTATCTAGGTAATACCTTTTAACATCACTGCCACCCAAGTGAAGACGGTGATTCGATGACATATCTATTTGTTAGGTAGAAAAAAAATGTTTTTGTCGGTGTGTTGTAATGTTTTAATGAAAATGGATTCGTAAAATAAATAATCGAATCGTAAACTATTAGAATGGTGTAATCGAATAAACTTCTCGATAATGCCTAGTAAAGGAAATTCCAAGTCAAAATAGACTAAATAATTTATAAATATGCTGTTGGCAGCTCTATATTTTTGTCCATTTAAATAAAAGTGCATCGTTTCAAATCAAAATATACGGTCCTTTGTTGTATAGCTAGGTATTTTAATATTTGCGCATTCTCACGTTGTATCATATTTTTCTTCTTCGGCTCATGATACCCTTCATACTATTTTAAGCTATCTTTAAGTGTAGAATTGTTTAATCTTTTACAATAACCCCTCGCCCAGTATCTTGTTAAGACTATTAGGTTTTCCACTCGTTTTATACAATCTATACCTTATACCAATCTACGTGTAAGTTAAAGTTGAGCTTTTAACTTAGATTTATTAACGTAATATGATGCGGTCTGTTAAATATAAAGAAAGGTAAACATAATATCATCTTCAGCAATCCGTTACACCATAAACAAAGCGAAGATGAAAGAAATGTGATCATGACAAGTATTAAATTTTGCGACCCATGTCCATACATTGTTTTGTCTATGGTGTAAAAACTGCTACTTATTGGTCGGTTAACACGGTCGACGTCAACTGCCAATCATTCAGAACGTAGTTATTAATAAAACTTAAGGTGTATCGATAAATCGAAAACATACGTAGATTTTAATGAAAATATTGTTAACTTGAAGATATAGTGAAAATTTAATACTCGTTGATGAATCGCATTATGTAACCATGTTTGCTTGCACGCTAGGACGATTATACTCTAAGAGCCTAACAACTTCATTGCGTACGGTATTTAATAAAGAGTTATTCTAATTTATTAAATAACTTCTCAATGTTACATACATTGTATGTATGCGGGCTCCTAGATTCTAAATCGGGAGAGGTCTTTTTCTTTCAGCCTCTTACTCTCTTAGTAGTAGACCTTATGCAATTATACTAAGATTTTGATTTTCCGGTTCTAAAAGAAATATAGTTTTATTCTTAATATATCAAATGTGCCACTTTTCATTCATTTTTTCGATACCATTTTAGTGTTAATAAAATTACTTTAACCCACATATTCTGGTAAAGCCGTTATTGAACCATTAATTTAAAAAGATATCAGCTATGATTGTAAAGTTTTATAACTTTGTTCCTAATCTCAAATAATCTTACATATTATTTCTATGTTTATGTTCGAAAAAATTAACAAAATGTTTAAAAATTTTGTAATTTGAAAATTAAAAAGGGGAAATCATTTAGATAAACATAAAATGAAATAACGCACACGACCGACCTTCAGAATCTTAAAACTACACGTTTAAAAAAAACACGAATGAAATTAGTATATAACTAGCAACATTATATTAATTTACTTGTATTACCAATACTGCGAAAATAATAAATCGAAAGGTGTTGCAAGTACGAAACATTAAAAACATAGCAATAGTAGGTAGCTAAAAACTTGTTTGTTAAATATTTTATTTTTGTACAGTTTTTAGTCAGTTTTTTTTTATACGTGGTCACTTATTTTTTATACACACCATTATAATTGGTATCAGTATTGGTCATACAAATAAACTATACCCATTTTGCCATAATATGGAGGTGCTGTATGTATGTATTTAACATCTAAATGCTAAGCGAATGACGTTGACCCCAAACTTATCGCTACAAACTTACCTATAGACTGAATGTAGGCGTAGGCACGTACAAACCTAAATACGTAAAATGGCGTTCGCTTAGAATTTAGGTGGGATAATTTAACTATTCCAGTTTTTAGTACAAATATTATTATTTTAAAAGCAAATCATGTTTGTATCCAATGTTAATTTACAATTAATTTGTATGTATGTAAAAGACTGATTTACTTACTACGTTTTTCCATGTGTTCTTAATTAATTTTTTTGTATTTAATTAAGTAATATTCGTCTCCTGTATATCCTCCTAAATAATATAATATGGGACTGTTTGATTATTTTAATATACCTACATAGATTTTGTAATTTATTGTAATCTTTTATGTGTAAGAAATTAAGTTTAAGTGATTACCTATTTGGAGTTTGGACCACTGCCTGACGGAAAGGGGAACCAAAATTATTGAATTTTTCTATTTATTATCCCAATTGACAGTGTTAGATATGAACTTTATTTTTGCCAAAAAAAAAAGTGTTAAAGGATATGTTAAATGTATTTTTATAATGCAGTAAGAAAATAGATTAGTCAAAATAAATAATAAATTTAAGCGAGATGTTTACTTTTCGGATGTAAATAATTTTAGTTCCCCCGGATGTCCGAGTAGTACGTATAAAAATGCACATGTTAAATTGCATTATTTTAATGTAGTCAATGTTGCAACTTGCAATCCTTAATCAAGTAGCCGCCTTGCGTTTTGTATATTTTGAATTGCTAAGTTGGTACGGTGCAGTGTTGCCATAGCTTAAATATATTTTAATGCAGAAAATATAATGGCGGGGACGGTGTGTGAATGTGTTTAGTAGGAGTTCGTAGACGATGATTATTTTATAAAAAGAAATACCCCGCGTTGTGTCTCGGGACACGGGATTCGTAAATTATACATAATGTATATTATGAAGAAATAAATTTATGTGAGGCGATATACTTAAAACTGTTTTATTTTTCTCCCTTTTCCCAAGCATTACAAGCAAATGCGTTAAAATGTATCTGGTTAAAATAGAAAATAAAACACAGCGTAGTAGAAAGTAAAGCACAGCCAATGCGTAGCGTCATAAAAGATATTAATATTTCCTTTATTTAATCATAACTTTGATTAGGTATATAGTAGAATCATACTAAGTATTTTATTTATTAGTTAGCGTGCCGGTTTTCAAGGCGCCGCCATCTCTGAGGTTCCGGGTTCGATCCCCGGTCGGGGCAATGTAGAAAAATAAGTTTTCTACATTGTCTCGGGTCGGGGTGTTGTGGTACCTTCGTTGTTTCCAACTTAATAAGGATCGGAGCAATGTACCTATGTGATGTTGTCCACTATTTATTTATTTATTTATTTTACACGGATATTTTGGAACTTCGGTACCTATTATTTACTCACAAACTCATGCCACGAAAGCGCTTTTCCACTAAACCTATTAACAAATAACCTTATTCTCGGCACGTCTTTCCAACTAACGTTGTTATCGAGATAATCTCATTAGCTAAGTATTGCGTCAACACAAATTGGCACAATGAAAACGTATGGCTGGGTGTTAATTAGAATACCGTGTAGCCTGTAGGTACATAGGTAGTGTTTCAGGATTATGAAGACGTATGGCTGGTTATTGTTGTTAGGTCAAAGCTTAAATATTCACTTCAAAAAGTAGGACCAAACCATGCAGGGCGCCGCCAGGATTTCTTTGAGAGGGATGCATAGCTGTCTGTACACCAATTTCATTTAAATAATATTTCACGGGCATTTTACTTCGAATTATGACGTAAATTCGGCAGCGTAAACTGATCATCGCCGTACCCAGCACTTTTAAGGATGGGGAAAAGCATGGAGTACCTATACTATACTTATTATAGGTAGAACTTGCAATGGTCGAATTTTCACCATCGCTTTATACAACTTAAGTTATTGTTAAAATTGAGCAAAATACGTTGAAAATTTTATAAAAGTTCCTTGAAGTTTTAATTTAATTATGTTGTTATAGATATGTTTTTGTTACCTATGGCATATTTGAAAAGGTCAACTATGGTTCATGAGATAGAGACCAGTGACCAACAAAAACTTTCCCAAAAAAAGCAGTTTAGAGCGGACGTTTGTACCTACTAGACTTAAAATACAAACAAACGCAAGCGAAGCGAGCTCAAATTTTTTATGTTTTCACAGAATAAATCACTTTTTATTGCAACCTTTTAAACGGATGTATACTCGTCTTTATTATTAACGACCGGACCTTAAGAGGGGACTTACGACCTCCAGCAGCTAGAAAATACAGCTACAATACTTGCTAACTAAGATTGCAATTTTTTCAACGAGTAGGTACCTAATTTGAAGGCAATCAATTGAATTTAACATAAGTACCTTCATCGGGCACTATGAAAGTTCAAAGTTGTGTGCGTGTTCATGGTTTCCACGAAATTTGTGAAAAACAATTGCACGCTGGCAGCAATCAAGATCCAATTCATAAATAGGTTCCTATCAGCCCACTTTTCAGGATTTTTAAAGGTTACATTTTTCATCTCTTTTTAAACTTTTATTACGGCCTCATTTAATCGCTAAAGGCACTTTGCGCGTTTCAAAAGGAGGCTGTAACATGATTAATTACTTTCACGTTTTACTAAAATCGATATGGCTGTATGTTTAAATCACCGGCTTAGTCCGCTGGGCGCCATATTGGTCGGCGAGCGCGGGAAATAATCCCGCCATAAATATCTGAATGACGTTTGTCTGTGGTGTGGTCCACAAAGAACAGATTATAAAATTTATGTGTACTTACCTACTAGATTTGTTTTAACCATTGTTTGGAAAACGAAGAATAACTAGTGGTTAGCCCCGAATTAGGACCTCACAACTTACCCAGGAAAAAACAACAACTTTGTAAATCCTCCGAATCGTCAATGTTCAAGTTGAAATTACTAGAAAAAATAATTGTAATGTGCTAAAAAGTTCTTTTTAATGGCATCCCACAACCAACATGCTTCTATGAAAGCCCCAAGAACAAAATAGTTCGTGATAGTTCATTTATCACACTGTACGACTGTATCTCTGTATTTTTATTTGATTTGTTAGATATAATGTCGCATCACGCATGTCTATAATTACAGCATTGATCTTCTACCTCATAGAATTACAGTGACAATATTGCAATGGCACATAATAAGGTCACGAAAAACCCACATTTGTCACATCAAAATGTAAACAAACAAAGTACCTATAAAGGTAGTTTATTTGACCCTCCCGCATCTCCGAGGAAGAACGTGCAATTTGTCGGGCCACATAATTACAGAGCCGTACCTATCCGCTCCTTAATTCTTAAATAAGAAAGGCGAACGATGTCACGCAAAATAAGGCTTAATTTGAGTGGAGTAATGGATATTTACAGGGGTGGTAGGTATTTTGTAAAATGAAGGCCGGGGTCTACGAGTAGCATCAAGTTCCCGAAACCGCATCTTTACCTTTTATACTAGAGTACCTACCTACTTGACGTTGTTAAGGCTCAGCTGATGATTTTAGAGGGTCTGTGGAGTTAGGTATAAGACGCGGACGGCCCGTCATGGCGCATTTCAGTAAAATCCAAGACTAAGTAATGGATGGAAGCACAAAACGACATTTCAGCTCACAAATAAATTGGTGGCAATGCTTAATTATACTCGTAACTAGGTACCTACCTTGTATTCAAAACTATAATTATCTAGCTTAAATGAGATCTAATCAAATGGTAGGTACCTAAGTAGTACCTAGTAGTGGTAGTGATCATAGAAGTGTAAAAAAAAAACAGAAATTACGCCGCCACTAAACAATTGCAGGGTGGTCACATTGATATTAGTGATACTTAAGTACTAGCCCATGTCAGATGCAGTGCGTTCCAGGACTTTCCATTTCAATATCAAATATCTGGGTGACCGAGCTTCGCTTGGTAGTTTAACTACTGGCCTGACTAGATGGCAGCAGGAGTCCTCTATTTTTATTTATTTTTTGGTAAATTCGACATTTTATACATATGAATCCTAGCTACATCGATTTATCGCCCCCAAAACCCCCTGTATACTAAATTTCATGAAAATCGTTCAAGCTGTTTGCGAGATCCAGATTATAATATAGAAATATATATATATATATACAAGAATTGCTCGTTTAAAGGTATAGGATAACGAAACACTGCACCGCGCCCGCCCGACACCAGTTCTTAAGTATAATAATTAAGTATGCCAAAAGCATTATGCCCGGTAACTTCAAACCGAAAATATTGCCTCTTTACTTACAATGCATGACTCTTTATGAAACCGCGGTGGTAGATTCCTACCTACCCGGAGACACTGCAAAAAGAGTCGCTACCATTAGGAAAGTGCCCTAGGATTAGATAGTAGGTAATCTAAGTAATGCATAAACAAAGTAGACCCAACTAAGCCAATTCAGTCATTTCAATCACGAAATCCTAAATTGGCGGCAAGAACTGGGAGTCGATCCTGAGATTGACATACCCATAACATAATACTTATCTTTACACACATTTTAGTCTGGTGAAGAAGGTATCTGTGGGTGTTTATTGGCACCAAAATCTTGCACTGACCATTCTTGAAATTAATCCATAGTAAATTTAAACTAAGTAGTCGAGGAGAAGCGTATGTTCGCTGAGATAGCTTTATAAGCTTGACTCGTCCGAGGAGGAATAGGTACGGATAGGAATTACGGTCCAACATCGAGACGTCATGTTTGCATATCAATGACCCCCGGATGAAGTTTGAATATATTTGCCTGAATTAATACAGTTTATAACAGCAGAGAGATGATTCGGTGTTTGTACGTACCACCAAGGCTACTTACTTGGAAATGACCAAGCCAATTTGTATAGCACGAAGTCCAAGATTTGGTTGAAATGTTTCGTAGAACGGTGCACTTACAGGGAGCACTAACTCAAACTGCCGGCAGAGCATACACTTGTAGTAGGTACACACTTGGACACACCTGCGTAGTTTACGTTGCCGAAAGTTGAACTCAAAAATCAGCTGAAACTATCGAGTAACTAGGTATCTATTCGAAATTGCACACCATGCGGCTTATTACAGCGGAAAGAGTTGCAAGACTCGAATTGATTAGGCTAACAAAGGGCCGGTATTTAAAAAAATCCATAGCGGAGATTTAGTAAAATATAAATTTTTTTTCTAATAAATTAATCAATTCAAGCCTTATTTAGGGATTCCAAATCGCATGATTTCTGTAGTATGTAATGTCTGAGATTTTCAAATATTAATTGGATTTATAGTCTTATTACAAAATATGCGATGCCAGCCTCTTGTTCTTGTCAAACGTTTGAAAAGTTGGTGGCGTTTGCTGTTTTAAATTTTAATTAAGTATTTTAATTCAGATGTTTTTAATTTTAATTCTATTGTGTTATGCAGGTAAACAAAATTAAAACAATCGCACGGCATCGCGAAAATAGGAAGGTTCTGTACCTGAGCTCCAGAAATTAAACTAAGGCGGGCTCATTTACGCAAACAATATTGTTTATTATAAACGAAGCCGATCCATCTCCCGCCCCGAATGAATTGTGCCACTTAATAAAGATCTTCGTCGCCCCCGGAGAGTCGGGGCCCGGCGCTTAACTAATAAATAATTGATGCTCACAGTTGGTTTTAAACATGCTTTAAAACATTTTGAGCTTAATTTACACCGCCACACATTGGCGTAATTTGATTAAGACCTACTTATCTTATTTTACTCATTTACATTATCATGGCAAAAGAAATAAGAAATCTCGCCATTTTGCATACTTTATTTTATCCATGGACTTAACATATTAGTATACCTACCTACCTGCTTTAACTTTTTTAAGAAACTATAAGTTATTACTTGACTGCACTCGCGCTTGATGGTAAATGACGATAAAGTCCCCAGGTGCTGGAGCTCCCAATTATTGCGACTCTAGCGCTGACACAGAAAGAGCAATTCAGTTCGCAATAGCGCCTGGCCACGCCTCCGAAAAGAACTTCGCTTTCTATCGCGTAGCTTTATTGCATTCGACGTACTATGGTTACCTCGTCATCGGGCGCACGCAGCGCGTGAAATAGACCGTACCCGAACTAACGCAAGCAAAGTATTCGGCGCCTGGCGGTCGTCTGAAGTACGTCGAGACGCCTACCTGTAATTTCTCAACCACGTGATACGTGCATTTGCTACATTGCCACTATGACTTAGTAATTTGAAAACATTACTTTCAGCACGGAAAATTACGCAGATGTGACTCGACACTAACATTTAAATTGGACATACCGGACAGAAATTATCCCAATAGATCGTAAAACCTATAGGGACATTTATTGTGGCTTGAACCGCTTGAACCATTGTTATTTAATCTTTAATTTACCAGCTGTTAACTAATTCCATTATCATTAAACCGGGGTAAAATTAAATTGTTCTCGACTGGGTGTTGCCATCGTTGAGTGCTCGGTTAATTTGAATATATTCCACTTTGCGTGTAATTAAAATTGCCCCGCCACAGCAGATTTTAAAAGAGCTTTTACGACACTATAGACACCTAGGTATCGACATTCTTAGTTTTGACAAAAGTTCGTTGCCAATTTTATTTAACATATTTCATTTAAAGGTAATGCTGTAAATCAGCCAATGGAAACATTATGTATATCCGCATGTATATGAAAATCTTTATTTCTCACATAGGTCTAAATAACAGGCTCTTATGAAAAGTCAAAACTCTGCCGCCAGGTTCGGAAAGCAAGTTTGCACCGAGAAGAACTAGTAAGAAACTCGGCACTTGCTCTTTTCAAATATGTCATTAAGTATACAATACAATAAAATTATAACATATTTTTATTAGAAACATATTCCCATCATTCCAATATTCTGTCGCTAAAATGAAAACTGCGAGTCCACATGAACCATGTATGCTAAATGGGTCTCAAATCTAAAGAGTGCACAATCTCAGAGCACTAGTCACTACGTATCAGCATCCAGCAATGAATTAAATATTATTCTAATAATATGCCATTCACACAGCTAAGTTTATATTACGACCCTCAAAGGTACGAATCTCATTACAAATAGGAACACTTTTATCGCGGCCATCTTTTGTGTTCAAGTTTCCGGCACCCCATAAATATGTTGATACGGCTGATATCAAAGAAGTGGCGACCCTCGTTAAAAAAGGCATTACACACAAGTGACGTTTCTTTTATCAGATTAATTTTAAATAGGTTTTATTGTGGTCACTTGTAGGTCTCAGGGGTGGTGCGCAGAGTAGATCGGTTATAGAGCCATTAAAAAATATTCGTATTACGTTATATACCTAATTATACTACGGTAGTAATATTATAATTATATTCGGTGATTATACCTTGGACAGGGTCGCCAGTTTATCGGTGCCAGAAATGCTTGTTCTGACACCAAAAGTAAGGCCATATTTTAGCAACTAGGTACTTAATCTTCATATCAGTCACTATGGATATCACCAGAAATAAACGGTTTGATCGTCTAGAATAGAGCTTCGTCATGTTTCGTGCAAGTACCTACATAAATAAATAGATATGTGGCTTTGTCTATTTGTCAATTAATTAGTCTGTGTAAAACAAGGATTAATCGTACAAAGTGATGCTTAATTTATTCACATTTATTATAAGTGGGCGAGAAATTAACACGTAACACAACCAAATGTTACTTTATTTAAAAATGTCTAAGCACTTAATTTGTTTTCTTTATAGTTTTTTTTTATTATGATTTTTTTCTCAGAGTTCTAGAACTGATACAATTTTACAACTTTAGCAGGTAAAAAAAAAATAATTATAAATAATCAATCGATATCGTTTATTATTTTTTCAGAAACAATTAGAAATAATATCACAATTTGTTAAAACTTACAACTTACGAGATAATCAACAATAAATGCAACACAATCATCATGGAGTTGTCGACACGATTTCAAACCAATCTGCGGTTTGTTAAAAAAAAACACAAATTCTTAACAAAAATACAGTAAAGTATTCTCTTACCACTCTTTAATAAGATTACCAATAATTAGTAGTTCTTATGACGTCGTTATGAGTTTAACCATGAATTAAACTAATTTAATCGCAAGACTCCATATTTTTCTAGGGTTCCATACCCAATTAATCAGGGACCCTATTAATCAGACTTCGCCGTCCGTCCGTCAGTTCGTCCGTCTGTCACCGGGCTGTATCTCTTGAACCGTGATACAAACACACTTGAAATTTTCACATATGATTTATTTCCGTCGCCGCAACGTTGTTATAGCAACAAGTACTAAAAAATGGAATAAGGGCTCCCAATTCCCATACAACAAACGTGATTTTATGCTCGTTTTGGTAGATGGTCCAATATTACTCTACTTGTATAGTAGTATTAGTAGGGTATTGAGAGTTTTGGCTTCTGCATCATCACGGAACACTTCGTGCGCGAGTCCGACTCGCACTTGGCCGATTTTGACACTTCTGGTGATTAAATTAGTTTAATTTGTTTCAATATGAGAGTAAATAGCTTAAATTCACAATCTTACTCTTACTATCCGGAAAATAGTTTATTACAAAGTGGCAAAAGAACAAAATTGTCAAAACTTAAAAAAAAACAATAATCGTAACAAATAAATTGCTGTGCCATAATTAAATTGTAGACTTATTTCTTTAATACTGTCCTGAAAAAAAAAGAAAGAAATGTTATTTTCAAATGAGGTCAAAGTCTTTCTTTCTTGCCTGATGGTTATTGACCTTCCAAGAAAGACATTAAACATTTATGCAGAATCTTGGAAATGTAGTGGTTTTGCATTTAGACCAGACCAAACCTGAACCAATTTGGGAATTCGTATCACAGAAACTAACACCTTTAAGGAGCACACCACAGGTGTGCCCGCGAAATTCAATTTTTTTGTGGTTTTTCGCGATTTTTAAGCTGATAAGACGTAGTAGGCTTATGGCAGTCAAATTGCGATAATCCCAAGATCATCTTCACGTATTTATATAAAAATCTCTGCTTGAAAGTGTCGAGTTAAAGAAATTAATCCGAGATTTGCGAGTTGCTCACTTTACTCGGACTAATTTCCTAGGATAGACATTTTTATGCAAAAATTTTGATATAAACATGTAAAGATAGTAACTGCCATTCTCGCAAAATGACTGCCATAAGCCTATCATGTGTAATTAGCGTACAAATTGCAAAAAACCACGAAAATTTAGAATTTCGCGGGCAGACCTGTAGAGTTCGCCTTAAGGCGATGGTCGGTAACAGATGGGTTAAGCCGCGTCCGACGTGACGCTTTACGCGGGTCGCGGCCTGTGAATGCTTACTATGGATATTATGGTGTGGTCTCTCTGACACGCCAGACGCGGCGCACAAACGACGAGACCACACTAGTACAGTCCGCGAGGCGTAAGCTGAGCTTTGCATTAGTGTGAGTGTATATAGATAGTGTAGGTGTAACATTGGCCTAAAGCGCGGCGCGTCCCTTGCTTGGTATTAAACCGGTTTTTACTGCTTTTTGACAATCGGCCTGAGGCGCGGTGCGTCCATCGCATGACGCAACTTCTCCGCGCACCTTTTGTCTGACTCTACTTTTAGTGATCACTCACACAAATGCAAAGCTCAGCTTACGCCTCGCGGACTGTACATATCAAATTCTACGTCAGTGGGTTACTGACGTTTGATAGATTTTTGGATATTCCTAAGACACAATTCTAAGTTAGAACGTGATAACACTATTTATAAAGACTAGTGTTCTCTTTCCACTGGTACCAATGTGAAAGGGATAGGAGATGTTTAGACACACTTAATTTTGTAATAACCCCGCACGAGAAAATGTTGGCAGACCTCCGACCAGTGGCCGTACCACCATCCCTTATAGCAGTATTATTGTAATATTGATTTAAAATTTTCATACTGACATTGTAGGAAAATGTCAAAAAAAATTACAATAATATTGCTATAAGAATGGCGGTACGGCCCCAAATGGACTGACGACAGTCGACATTAAAAGAGTCGCGGGAAAGCGCTGGATACAAGTGGCGCAGGACCGTGCGGACTGGAAATCATTGCAGGAGGCCTTTGTCCAGCAGTGGACAGTCGGCTTAAAAGAACAAACAAATTTTGTTACACAAAATCGCGAAACTTACCTTTTCTGGAAGCCAAACTTGCTCAACAAAGTGGGTTGATTGGACGGCAGGGAGGCGGTTTTCCTCAAACCCGGGGCTTTACACGTTGGTCTCTTCGCAACCTGCTTGAACCTGTCCAAACTCGGCTGCGACGACACTTTCGGAGGCGATGGCGACTCGCTGAAGTACAGTGACTGGAAACAAACATAACCTTCCTAGGATGTTTCTAACGAAACAGAACGTAATGTCCGCTTGATTAGAAACTTCCAACAGCAAATGATGACAATGACGTTGATGGTGATGCAGATGACGATGAGTTTTTGCTACTGCTACACTACTATGTTTGACTTCCAGGGGCCGTTCAAGTATTACATAAGCACATTTTTATAATTATGTACATAACTATACACATCACAATTATACATTTATAATTTTACACATCCCTCCCACTCATCAGCAAAAGAAAGCAAAGCTCTTACTCCTCCCCCTATGCTTACATAAACATTGGTACAATTAATTCATTTATGAGCAATAAGTCTAGAAGTAAGGAATAGATTTGGAATAGAAGAATATAACGCATTCCCCTACTCAGTTCTAAGCGCGTACCTAAACATACCTATCCATTATAGAGATATATTTATTGAGAGATATTTATTATTATATGTAGAGATCCATGAAAAAAAGAGATCCATGATCCATACTTCGTTTTCAAGTATATAGACAACATGTGTTGGTTGCTAATAAACATAAGTATAACGTTATGTTTTTTTTGTTAAAAACTTTTTTTTTTAAATGAATCCCTATCTAGATCGACTTATCGTCCCCGAAGTACAAAGTTTCATGAAAATCGAGTCGGTTCCGATATTCAGTATGTACATTGTATATATATGTTTATATTATACGAGAATTGCTTGTTTAAAGATACAAAATATTAAGATACTTGACCGGCCCCCTATACATACTAGTACATTTATTCTACAAGTACTTAAGTTGGCAATTTCTAAGCAAACATACCACCTACCATTCAGCATCTACTAGACATATACCTTAGTTACCTCTGGGTCCACTGGGATTACCATGTCTTCGTACGAACAACCATTCTCTATCACTGACTCGCTGAAACCAGTATCGTGTGACGATTGAGACTCCTTACACATAAAAGCGTTGATTTTCTCCAAAATCTGACTCTTCTGGTCCACTTTTGGACTACTTTGAACCATTATTGGACAATTTTGAACCATTATTGGAATATTTTGATCCATTTTTGGACTCAAGGAGTTCTCTCTTTGCGACACGTCTATAACTGAATCGCTATTTGAATACTGTGCAGGCTTTAATTTAAATGGATTCCTATTTTTTGTATTATTATCTAAAATTGGACTTTTCTGATCCAGTGTTGCACTCTTTCGTGCCATTTTAGGACTCTTTTGAGACTCTTCAAATACAGATTCATTTTCAGAACTCTGCGCGGGCCTCAATTTAAATGGATTCCGTGTTTTAGGAGTGGATATCAAAATTGGACTTGTCTCACTTTTATTTGGACTCAAACTGTTTTCTTTTTGAGAATCCTCTGTTGAATCATTTTCCGTACACGGGACATTGATGTGTAATTCACCTAAAATAGATACTTTGCCGCCTTTCTCAGGCGACTCGTCGATAGTCACACAGTTTTCATCTACATTTCCCAAATTATTGTCATTGAAAAATTTGCTTTCAATAAGGTTACCGTCCATAACCGTTCGAGGAAATCGGCTGAGTTTTTTCAAGATTGTGCTACCGCTTTTCTCGAGATATTTTTTGAAAGATCTTCGTTTGTTTTCGAGAATCGGTGATTTTTGTGAGAGATCTCTGGTTATTTCGTTTTCTGTCGTTGCGACGTTATGTTCATCCTGTGTGAACGTCTCAATGCACTGCGTATCGTTTTCGGTATCAATTTTTGGTTTCTTATTCGCCGGTTCCTTGCAGTACATGCTGGAGAGAGTTTCTATTGATAAACTGTAACAAAACAAAAATTGATGATGAAAAATTGCATAACAATAAAATATGGTATAGATATTTCAATATCGAAATAATAAGGTGTGACGACACAATTCAATGTCCCCATCTCTGCCTAATCCATTGACATATACTCTAGAAAGGGCGGGAAAATGTCGCCAGTTTATGGGAGCAAACGACTATTTTGACCCCGTCCGGCGTCAGTAGTAAGCTGTAAGCCTACGCAGTATTTCGCAGGAGTTTCGACAGATGGCGCTACATTTTCTTGTACGAAGAAGGTTTAGAGGTCTTGTAAGAAGAATGATAAATGTTCGAATGGGTATCTTGAGTAACTATCGAAGGTCTAATCAGAAATATTTAAATGCTTACAACGTTTTCTTTATTTGATCGATTTAATTATTTTTTTCAGTTTACGTCCATTATGTTTATCCTATAGTTTCAGGTGATGGCGATGAGCTAATGACATTGGTGAAGATTTACCTCTCGTCCTGTGTCTCGGGCACGTACTTGCTGACCAGCGTGACCACCTTCCTCCTCGGCCTAGTCTGCGGCACAGCTATGATGGGCTCGACCTTCCTCGCCTTCTTCGCCCACGGTCGGCTCTCGGACAGGTATCGAGCGAAGTCCGCGCTCCAAATGCTCGGGTGACTGGCTACACCTTTCTCTTGCCAACTGCTGGTTTTAACATCAGACTCAAGCTGAAATTTAAGGCAACATTATGCAAGATATATTAAAGATCGGAAATCTTTCTCTTTACACAAGTAATTCTTGTATATATATCTATATTCTATAGAATCAGAATGTCGCAAACGGCTCGAACGAATTTCATGAAATTTTGTATACAGAGGTTTTTGGGGGCGATAAATCGATCTAGTTTGGTTTTTTTTTTTAGAAAATGTTGTATTTATCAAAAAAATACCGATTAAAATTTTAAGCTTGGTCACCCAACTAGTACCAATAACACGTAGTATTTATATGAAAATACTTTTTATTTTACTTCACATTGTAACTTTTTGAGTGATTTTGAGTAATTTAGGTACACCTATTTTCCTAAGATGGCTTGTAGAAGCAAATGTTACTTGACTGCCCATAATGTTCAGCCAGTTATTCGTCCATTTAGTTTATTGTAGATAGGCTTGCGCTTGACGACAATCATGCCTGATGGAAAGCAACGATGAGGTCTAGGGTGGAGCGCGCTTGCCTAGAAAATGCCTATTCACACTGAGTTAAGTAAATTTAATATTGTGTACTTACATTGATATCGCGTCGATCAGGGTTCCAGTCGTCGAGTTTCTTGAGCGTGAACGGTTCCAGGTTCCCTAGGGCCAACTGAAAAGCGACCTTAGGGTCCAAGAGCTCACCGGCGTTCACACATAATGCCAGCTCGATATCTGAAAATAAGAAATAGATAAATGTGAAATACTCGCAAACCGTTGTCGTCCATTGCAACTAAAACTAAAGTTCTACGATTTCGTTTGTAACTTGGTATTTGGTTTATATTAATAAAACCTAGGCTTTTAGACCTTCTTCGATCTAGACAGAGAATAGGATGCACTCGCACGTCTTGTCTTCGGTTACATGGTAATTACACCATGTTAGAAAAACCAAATTACTTCTTATGAATACGGAATTCTTAAGAGAAAACTATATATACCACAATACATAAATTTTCATACAATGTCAGTTTGAAATTTTTAAAACAATATTACAATAATACTGCTATAAGAGATGGTGGTATGGCACCTGAGCATTGTATTAGTATAGCTTGACAACTTCGTGCGGGAGTGACAGACCGTGGGGGAGGCAAGGAACTTAGATGTCAGCGGTTAGCGGGCGGTGTAGCGGGGAAGGAGACACTACTCTGCATGTATGCGTTACCGCGTCCCCGGCCGTCTGTCACCCCGCAGGAGGGTCCCGCACAAAGTTGCCAAGCTATAAACGACAATAACTTAATGAATAGTAGGATTGACCTCACACTCTTTCTAGTTTCAAGCAGCCTTCAGTTGTGCTACTAGGCTCTGCCTGGACGACAGCTTACCTTCATCATCAGGGTCAGTCAGCCGCAGCATCCTCCTCTCGGTGGGATCGTACACGAACTGGTGTTTGAAGGTGGCCTCAGCCTTGAGGAAATTCTCTCGGTACTCGTCAGTCACTGTCAGATTCAATCTGTTGAAGAAGCTCGGCAGTTTTCGTAAGGCCTGCGGAGAACGATTTTGAATCAACTAGCTGTCCCCCACAAATATTGCTCGACTTTTTTGTCTTCTCAGGATAAAAATTAGGTAGAGCTCCAAGTCTTTAGAGCACTTAGGGCTGATTTTTCAATCGCCAGATTATTAGTTTTAATATAAACAAATACAGGCTGAGATCAATTTGGTATATTTTTTATAACCCTGTACAGCAAAATACGACTCACATTAGCGAAGTCCGAGTCCTGCGTAGCGCTCACGAACTGCCTCGCCTTGGCCAGGCCGATGCCCGGCAGCGACGCCAGGTAGTCGCAGCCCGACATGATGCACATGCGCCGGAACTTGTCGAACTGGTAGTGCTCGATGGGGCACCGCATCACCAGCGGCAGCTTGGCCGTCTCCACCAGCGTGCCCGTGCCGTCCAGGTCCATCTTGAACAGGACCTGATGGAGGTGAAAAAATTGTTAATGACATTACGCATACTAATTTCATGTCAACTATTTTTAACTGACTGAAAAAAAATATGGCGCAAAATTCCACTCTATTGTCCCTACTAAAAACTAAAAAAAACTCCAAAATTTGGGAGTCAATTTGCGTGATATTTTTATTTGATTTGTACTGAGAAAAAATAGCAGACCTATCAGTTAAGAAGATTTTGAAAACAATTCCAAAAACATTTTCATACAGTATTCAGTATGGAAATTTTAAAACAATATTACAATAATATTACTTTGGGTCACGGTGGTAGGCCCCCAGGTTGATCCTTATTTTTGGTGCTTTCCGAGGCACAGATCATTCTAATACTTATTTCATCCTATCAATATTAAACCAGAGTCCAAACTACTACCTACTCCAACAGGATAAGACGCCATGATGCGCTTTCTAAACTTCTTTATAACAGATGCACTGATTACTTACCTTTGTGCATCCAAACAGTATCAGATCAGAGTCCTCAGTGACGACCAACTGGGCGTAGTTCTTAACATTGAGGTACGCGAGTTGAGCGTCTGCCTCGTACGGCGCCACAATGCAGTCCACGTTGCGCTTTCTGCACTCCTTTATCAGAGCCAGGGCCATGTCATGGGTAATATCTACACTGCGTCGCATGAACGACCTGGCTTCTTCTATCTGAAATTAATAGAAACCTTCATTGTATCCATAGTCCATTGAAATGTTACAATTAAAGGACCAAATATTACATTTTTTAGAGGACCCAAATTTATTTTTGGGACATTTGTAGTGGGTCAATAGAAACTTAACCTCAAATTTTGTGGGGTCACCACCCTTATCCCCCAGCCGCCATCTTGGAAAAAGGGGTGAAAACGCTTTTTTCGCGATATCTCAGAAACTATGCGTCTTACAAAAAATTTGTAGAGACATAATTTGTAGCAAACTGATTTGTCTACAAATATGTTTATGTAACTTTTGCCCTAAATTAAAACTTAAACAAATTGTATGAAAATATAGCCTATGTTACTCCGAATGATTTAAGGATTCTAACGATACCCCATATGTCCAAATCTATTCAGCCGTTCAGAAGTTATGATGAAATAAAGGAACTGACATACATACATACATGAACCTTAAAAACATTACACTCCTTTTTTGAAGTTGACGCCAAACATTGTTTCAAAGATTGTTTTCTTTATTCATTAAATGGAATCTGTGTCAGACCAGGCAGCTCTTCAATATTCTTACAAACACCAAAAGTGTTGGAGATTGAAGGAGTTACTAATATACAAACATCCAATTTTAACATTAATCATTTTAATGAGGTAAATGGTACTAAAATTAGAACTTATTATCCTGAAACTTTTACCTTTCCTAAGCTTAATAATTCTGCAGCTCTTTTCTTTGATATATCCCGAGATCTGTAACAAAAAAGATATAAGTAAATAAAAATTCATAACTCATTCATTTCTTAAATCAAATCATTCACTCACTCAATCTTCAGAGACAAGACCTAACCCTCAGAACTAGTAAGCCAACAGCTCAGCCTCAGAACTAGTAGTAGATACTCTGTACAGGTTATCCACTTCTGTTTGCTTGTACGAAAAAAGTTTACGTATATTGTTCGGATGCCCATAGTCTGTGGTTTCTTATTTGTGACAATGGAACATGAGTTTTTGCACAGATATTGTTGAAAGCACATAGTGACAGGCTATTTTTAATCCTGGAAAAACCAATGATTCCCACAGGATTTGTGATAAACCGAATAATCGCACAGGTTTTCATGATTTTCAAACATTTTCACCAGGGGAAGCAGCCCCAGTAAGTTTAGTATTTGTAATATATATATAGGTAAATTTAAAACATAATCCAAAAGGGGACAAGACCTCACAATATTATACTCACTCCCTCCTCTTTAATTCAGTCATAGCTTTGGCGGGCAGGTGGCGTCCATCAAACACTAGAATTGGTTTTATGTTCTTGGATAGCAACATTGTCACATATTTTAAACAGTACTTTATATGTCTGTAACAAACAACAACAAATGAACATTAAATAAATAATGAATATCATACAGAATACATAATCATAATAAGAACTGCTTATAAAAAAAATGTACTTAAAACTTCAATAAACCTTCTAAACCTGCAACTCTCTGATTGGGGTTAACATTATTTTCTCCACAGGATTTCCCTAATGTAGGGTAGCAGGGTATATTATTATCTTCACCCAAATCCTGCTGAAGTAGATATAGCTTAAGACTAGGTCTTGTTTTTGATATAATTTTAAGGTAGGAATAACCTACTGATGGCTACTTCTTTCTGGTAACAGAGATAACTGTTTGCTAACAAGGAATAACCCAGAAAAACTTGCGCTTAAAACTTAAAGCTTTTGGCACTATGATACTTACACATCGGTCTCCTCTCCACGCACCAGCTTATCAGCACAAGCAAAAGCTCCTTTATGAAGCCAGCAGTAGGTATCTATTGCGACGGTGCACCCACTAAACTCACTTACATTTGCTCTTCTGGAAGCCTTCTCAAGAAAGGGTATCAAACCTGTTATACCCATCTTAAATTATGAGTTATCACTTAAAAATTATAACACACCATTCTCAATACAGCATAAGGTACCTAATATCACTAATATACTATAATAAACTCATATTTCATAATAAAAAAAATTCTTCCATACCACAAAGAAAAAACCGAAAACAAACGAAATTGCATGGAGAAAAATGTCAAACTCAAAACTCAAAAATGACAATCAATTTTCCCGCTTTGCACCAAGCTGTCAATAACATCATTTGTGACAGAAACGTTCAGAAAGAACATACAACATTGAGATGAGTGGAATTTTATAGGCATATTATAATAATTCATGGCCTTTTCCGTTTTATGTACATATTTTATCCAAAAACTAAATATAAATATTTTATGGGTTGATTTAAATAGGTACGTTTTGCAAAAATATCCAATAATAAAAGACAATATCGATGTTATCAATGGGGGTAGTTGAAAATTAATTTTAGTTTTAACTGAAAAAGTGTCAACATCAATGACCACCTCGTTTTATTTCCAATTATAAAATTGAAGGCTGGTCTTTGCGCGTGCCTAATATAAGTATTAAATGATTGAAACTACTTATAATGAGATTAAGTCCACGTCTCCTATCATCGGCAGCTGCGGTTGCAGTAACCTGTGTTGTGTCCGCGGCAGCGTATTTCTACAAGCGTCGTAATACAGAAATCAATGAAGTGATGGTGTTTTGTAAATTGCAGTTTAATCCACACAATTATTTTGACAAATTGATCAGCTTTATCGAAGGCGCTAAACACAGCGTTAACGTTTGCATGCCCGGTATCCACAACCCAGCTATACAGGCTCGTCTGGTGAACCTAATAAAAGCCAAAAATATAAAAGTTCGGATTGTTATAGATCGATCAGGATACAATGAATCAACAGATTTCTTTGTCAAAGAACTCATTGAAGCTGGTACGTATCACACAATCATTTTTTCATCATTTTTTTATAATCATAGTTCCGATCCTAATTCTGGAACAATTGGCAGTTACATACCAAGTATAGTATTGATTTTTTCTTCTACATAAGTATTTTATTTCTATTTTAGGCGCCGAAATCAAATGTAACGCCAACAAACCTGCTTTTAGCATGAATCACAAATTCTGCTTAGTCGATGATAAGATTTTGATGACGGGAACTCTCAATTGGGGTGACGACCGATCATTCGACAACTGGAACTATGTTTACATCACTAGCAAACAGCGACTGGTGGAACCGGTAAAAAAAGAGTTTTATCAGATGTGGGATATAGCTAGTGATGTACTTACACAATTGGACCTTAACTGTGATAGTGACTCGGAAACAGTTGAGATTCGCAATCCTGAAGAAGCGTCAAATGATATTGCTAGGTCAGAAAGCGATGATCGGATCGAAACTATCGATACACTGATTGATAATATGGCCCCCCCTATTGAAAAACAGATGGCACAAGACCAATTTAACTCTTTTTCGATTAAAACTCTTTGTTTATAAATTTAATATTTGAGAATTTAAATTAACTAATTAATCTAAAAAATGTAAGTTATTTTAATATATTTCATAATGCCTTGTGAATAATTTGAATGTGATATTATTTTGATTTTAATTTTACTGCAAAGACTTTAAATGTGCTTTTTTATAATATGATTTTAAAATACCAGAGCGCTCTTATTTTTCTGAGCTTTCACATTTCTATTTTTTTATTTTATTTCTATATCATTGAAACAACTTTTGTTGAAAAGTGTTTCTATTTTCATATGAATTTCTAATTTTATTATGCTTTTCAACTTTCTATAGCTATTTTGCATAGTGTTTTTTCTTTTCTATATTTTATAAAATTGTTCCTTTATTTTTCCAATAAATGAAATGCTCGCTTTTATATGAATTTCATTTATTCCTTATCTTAAATATGAAAGAAGTTAAATACAATATGACCCACAGTGACTATAAAATATTTATCAATTTTACATAATATGTTGACTGTAATGATAATACAAAGTTTTAACAAAAAAAAAACCAACTTCAACTCTCATCAAACAACTTTTGAAGTACATTATTTCCAATAAAAGAAGAATCATCAAAATTGGTTGGTGTGATCTAATCGTTATTATTAGGTTATTAATTGTTCATTTGGTACATGCATTCTTAATGCTAGACTTATATGGTTTTCTAATCTATGGTCAGATAGGGGACCACACGGGAAGCACCAGCTTTCAAATAACAAAAAAGAATCATAAAAATTGGTTCATATCTCTCGAATAGGCACCAAACTTTAAGAGAACACTAATTGAATTTAGAACATCCTTCTTTGTTGAAGTTAGTTGAAAAACTATGGTGTGTGGAAATCATTATTATTGCAAAGAAATTTTTTTTTTTTTAAACTTATGAAAATACTATGTAGTTTTATGAAATAAAAAGTCTATACCTACAGGGGGCTACCACCATGACTTAAAGCAATATTATTGTAATATTGTTTTGACATTTTCATACAATGTCAGTATGAGAATTTTAAAACAATATTACAATAATATTGCTTTAGGCCATGGTGGTAGGCCCCCAGGTTTTGTAATTCTAGAATTTGAGACATATTCTATGTCCATCCATAGTAAATTACTACATAGTAGGTAGTACAAGTCGGGGCACGAAAGTGTAGCGGTGAGCGAAATTTGGAGGGGATAGCTGTACTGTCTGTATATGTGTACTGTCGCGCACGCAATCCAATCAGCGCTAGATCACGCAATCCAATATGGAGAGCCAATCGGCGCTACGCACGCCCGCCCTTTATCCCTCTCAGCCCCCTCAGCCCCCTCAGATACCTTATTTTTGACTTCTTTATTAACTTTCTTAACTTTCTTCTTTATTAACGGTCAACGCTACACTTTCGTGCCCCGGCGTATAAATACATAGTTACACTTTAAAAAAAATTTATTACTAAGCCTTAAATGTATTTAATTGCATTTATTCACCACCTCTAATGGCCTTATATTTAGCAATTTCATTAGGGAAGGTCTTGGATAGCTCAGACAGGAGGTGACTCTTGAAACGCTTGTACGAGTCAATCTTTCCTTTAACCTCTTCATTCTTAGCTAAGGCTTTGTCTATGCAATCTTTTGTGTAGAGCTGTGGATTGCGCCCTTGGTCGATGTAACTGTAAACAAATTGTAAGTTTTTAGTTGTTATTAACAGCTAACAGTCGTTATTACATATTATACAAATAAAACTGGCTAGTGCAAGTTGACTGGCACACAAACTTTCATACAATTATTTATCAGTAAAAATGGTAAATGTTGTATGAGAATATTTGTTTTATTGTAATTTTAATATTAACATTAAATATTCTGTGAATATTTCAAGGGTTTACTGTTGCTGTTACCAATATCAAGCAAAAATGAGCAAAAAATTATATTTGTTGTATGGGAGCCCCTTAGGTAGTTATTGTTTTTAGTATTTTTTGTTTTAACAGCAACAGAAATACATGTGTGAAAATTTCAACTGTCTTACTATCGTGGTGTATGAGATACAGCCTAGGTGACAGACAGACAGAAAGGGGCGTCTTAGTAAGTCCTTGAACCCTAAATAAGGACAATTTATGTATTAATATTATATAATTTATTTATGTTAAAGAGTAATGCAAAACTTTATACTAAACAGACCTAAATTGATTGCTAAATTAACTTAATTAGTGCGGGCGGCATTTCGCACAGATAAGGCATACTTTTTAATTTTTCTAAAGTATTAAATTATTGGTTGTACTCACTCAAAAACCTCAGTTGGTACAAGAATATCATGAACTTGAGACTTCAATTTATCCACTTCTTGAAGTCCTGTGACTAGGGATTGGCTGAAACGAAATTTAAAATAATGAATGCAGACTGCAGTTGTAGCGAAATTGAATTGAACAGAAATTGCAGAATTGAGAGAACAGATCAATTGGATCATGTAAATAATTAAACAGTAGGAAAATTATGAACGAAGAAGTTATAGCTGGTACCTAAATGTGAAATGCTAAGTCAATGTTTCACTAATGAAATTTGTAATGAACTTACATTTTCTGATTTAACACACTTTGCCCCTGTGGTTGAAAATCGCTCACAATAATTCGTATCTGTCTCACGTTTTCTATGAACATTTCGAGCTGGGTCTCTAAGTTTTCAAGAGACGCCGACATCGTGGTTGATTGTTGAAAGTTATCAATGTTGAAAATAGATACGGGATTCTAAATTTTAGGAAAAAATGTTATTGAAAAGAATCGTCAATGAAACGCTACAAAAAGTCAAAAACCTTAGAGAATTTAAACATATATATAGAGAGGCCATAGTTTACTTATCACTATATGTGTCGGGGTGGCAAAAACCGCCATAAAGTGTAGCACTTTGACATGCGCATTGCTTCATGTCAAAGTACTAATGATGTGACTACTATTATACCGTTATCGATAAATTTCATACTATGCTTGTGATAGCTGAGTAGATAGGAAAAAATCTCGGGGTTTTACAGAAACTAAAGCTTTTCTATAGCTATTATCTATTGCAAACTTTTATAAAAGAGGAAAAGGCTTCAGGAATAGATATAGTTTGGTCTCGCGGGATTTGTTAAAGCATTGGCTGATGGTTTAAATCCGGTCGCCTTAGTTTGAAGTTACGATGAATTAAGGGAGATTCAGTAGAACGAGAAGACCCACGCATACTTATTTTTTCCCGGAGATGTGAATTTATTTTGTATGAATTAAATAAAATTTTCAGCACATCAGGTAAATATTATAATAATATTGCTGACCACAACCCACAAAGCCTAATAACTGACATAAATACATAGACAATATTAACACGCAATAGACAATAATATTATAGATTAAAGTTATAAAAAAGAAACAGAGAGTAGTAGAAATTCAAATTGTAAGGAGTGAAAATTTCTAAAGTTTTTTCATGAATGATGAATTTCTTTAAAATCGATGTCTGACAACTTTTAAGTAACAACTGTAAGTCAGTTTGGCGGGACTGTATTTTAAGAAAATAATTGCTCATATCTCGAAATGACTAAATTACAAAAACCATTGCAGCAAGCAAAGACATGTAATTTGTGCTCAAAATTTAAAAAATGGCTGCCACATTGAACTTTGAACATTTGAACTGGAAGTCTCAGCTACTACAGATCTACGCTATTTACAGATTAGATGTTTGTTACAAATATTAGGATCCGGGAGCGACCGATGCGAGCTCGGGACTTGGAGAACCCCGACAAATTAGGTGACGAATAGGATCTTTATTGGTAGTTATTATCATGACCACCCAGAAATAGGAGTCCCGCAAAACTTCGTTGACCGAGCTTTGAAATGGGTGAGAGAAACTGAGGATTAAAGAGGAGTTGTAACCTCAAGATTAAAAAAAAGAATATTTCTCGATAACTAACGAAGAGCCTAATTCATCACGTCGTGTATTAATCATAATACTACTATTACATGTAAATTATCTGACACTACTGTAAGTAACTAATTTGTGTTTTACTACAATATTATACTAGATAGTATGTTATTTGAATTATACGTCAGATACAGTATATTTAATGTGTATGTGTGTCATGGTTACGTCAGATAATAATTATTGTTAGTTGGTGACATGTGGATAGCAATATTTTTTTATTTTTAAGGTAGGTAGGTATTTATTCCACAAAAAAATAATTTTGCATCTCCGGAGAAAAATGTATACGACTCGTAATACTGTATGTTCTTAAGATAATCGTTACTTCGCATCAAGGCGACCGATTTCAAAACCGTTAGCCATTAATTTTTATCAGTAGGTTTTTAACGGTAGGTTATGTTCACTCATTTTTGCTCTCTCAAATCTTTAATGACTAACCACGAACTACTTACTACATCGATAATATTTCCACATCGATAGATAGTTAGAGCAGCCCTTCTGATCAGCTGTCTGGTGCCTATCTGTGATTGGCCGATGGCTGTGATTGGCTATTTCAATTCTACACAAGATGGCGGATATACCCACCCAATAAGACTGACAATTTCCTGTCCTTATATTTACTTTGTCTTTGTCAAAAACACATACTACTCTATGGTCAAAAACAAATTCCTGGTCTGTGAACAAAAGCACCAAAACCAAAAGCATAAATGATAGACCGCCAGTCACCACCACAGACCACAAAAGTGTGACCGTTTCAAAAATGGTGAATCTGCCAGACTAGCAAAAAATCTGCCAAATCAATTCCTGAAAATGCCAAAAATATGCCATCTTACTAAATTCTGAGTAGGTAAATGGCATAAAATTTTGAGTTAAGGGCAATGGGTAACATCCGGGCGCGAAAATTCAAATTTTCTTTAGTTTTTTGCTCATAGTGGACTAATTATACATCGAAGGTTAATGGCAATGTGTTTTGCGAGCACAGAATTTATGCATCTACATGTTTTTAATAAAAACTCTGCTCAACAATACTCATTTACTTCATATTGGTTCCCGATAGCTCGAAATCTGGGAAACTGCAAAAAATTATCTTTCGGGAACCAATATGAGATGAGTGGGAACTTTCGAGCAAAGTTTCTATTAAAAACATGTAGATGCATATAAAGTAGGCCCGCAAAATGCATTGCCATAAATCTAAAATGTTTAGTTAGTCTAATATTTGCGAAAAACTAAATAAAATTTGAATTTCGCGGGCTGGTAGGGCCGCAACACCTTAATGACCTTTATTTAGCCCAAATAAAGAAGACACGTGAAAAACGACAACGTAAAATAAAAAATAATATGTACCTATATAATTATAATTATTTATTTCCAAAAAAAAAAATTTTTGTAACGTAGGTAGGTATAATTGCTTACTAGGAGTAATATAATTTTCATGATACAGTTTTTTTTAATCCTCCTCAACACTTTATTATTACAGGATACATTAAATTGTCTCTCTATAGCCTACTCTTATAATTAACAGATGAAAAACGTGGAAGAAAAACAAATTCCTGGTCTGTGAACAAAAGCACCAAAACCAAAAGCATAAATGATAGACCGCCAGTCACCACCACAGACCACAAAAGTGTGACCGTTTCAAAAATGGTGAATCTGCCAGACTAGCAAAAAATCTGCCAAATCAATTCCTGAAAATGCCAAAAATATGCCATCTTACTAAATTCTGAGTAGGTAAATGGCATAAAATTTTGAGTTAATGACCTTTATTAAGCCCAAATAAAGAAGACACGTGAAAAACGACAACGTAAAATAAAAAATAATATGTACCTATATAATTATAATTATTTATTTCCAAAAAAAAAAATTTTTTTGTAACGTAGGTAGGTATAATTGCTTACTAGGAGTAATATAATTTTCATGATACAGTTTTTTTTAATCCTCCTCAACACTTTATTATTACAGGATACATTAAATTGTCTCTCTATAGCCTACTCTTATAATTAACAGATGAAAAACGTGGAAGAAAGCAAGCGCTTTGTTTTAAGCATACTATTATCAAATGATTCTTTAATAACTTATGGGGTAATACTGGTAACTAACTACCGGTAACCTAAATCACCCTTGCTTATTTTCTAGGTAGCCTAGATGGCTACTGGTAGCTCATTCGCCTATTCTGGTGCCTGTAAAAAGCAAGGCAGCATATAAATAAATAGATTGAATCTTAGATCAGTTACAAAAAAAATCCTATAACTGATTCACCCTATAACCGTTTATAATCGTGTGGCATAGTAACACAAAAATTTAGTTAATGGCAACTTTTATCTTGTACCCCCGCACAGTATAAGATAAAAGTTGTACTCCCGTACAGTACAAGACTACCGTATTAAGTAAAAACTTCTTAATTTGTCATATATACTAATATATGAACGTGAGTACAAAAATAATGCAAATAAACATAAAATCATGATATTTCTCTTTGTATTTCAAAAATCTACCAAATTCTGCCAGTTTCTTAAATCGTCAGCTTATTCTGCCAGAGTGAAAATTACGGGGCCAAATCTGCCCAAATGGCAGAAATCTGCCACAAGCGGTCACACTGAGTCCACAATACAAATTAACTGTGGTCTGTGGCCTGTCCTCCTTATTGTTTTCTAGGTCTGTGGTTTGCATAGACAACAATAATATAAATGTGGCCATGTGATCTACAATGGCAAAAACAAAATATTAAATATTTAGTTTTTGCCACATAATGGCATATTTAGTATTTGCCATTAGCCATTGATTAGGTGGCTATTTTTTGGGAATACAAAACGCCACGAAAATACAAAAAAGGAGAAGGCACTTATATACGCAAGGATAGTCTCCTCCATACTTTTCATATCTATGTTCTTGTCAACGTCAAAATGTTAAATTTCCTTCAAAACTTGTTGAGGTAGGTATCCTTTTCATGAAAGAAGTCCCGCGGCAAAAACATGAACTAAAATTGACAGCTGTTTACGAGTTACGAGTGGGAGTGAGAGGGCAATATTTAATAATGTGATTACAGCGCCGCGTCTGCGGGATTTCTTTCATGAAAAGGACTATCCACAGAGTTCTTTTGTAGGTAGGTACCTATTAGGTGCCTACATAACTTTCCATCTTTCATCAAATATGTACCTACTGTGAAGCTTCTGTAAAGTCATTTTTGCACTAAATGACACTAATCAGCTGTTTGTTAAGTAAAATGTCAATTGTCAAATGGAGATAAATTTGCCTGAGGTAATTTCATAGTACTAGTATTTTAAAATTAGTTTGCTTCAAATATTATCAATTAAAATGGGCCATTTAGTACAAAACATTGAGTCCAAGATTAGCGCAACTCAAAGTGCGATCGCTGGAGGCGTTTCGGGAGCTGTCACGCGAGCAATAGCACAACCATTGGACGTTCTTAAAATAAGGTTTCAGTTACAACTCGAACCCATACAAAGTGGATCGAAGTATAGTTCAATATTACAAGCTGTAAGTTCCATAGTGAGAGAAGAAGGAGTATCAGCGTTATGGAGCGGTCATATCCCGGCGCAGTTTCTATCGGTAACATATGGAATTATTCAGTTTTCAACCTTCGAAAGATTGTCTCAAGCGAGTCTGAATGCAAATCCTGAATTTTACCTCGCAAATAAACATTGGGTGCATTTCACTAATGGAGCGATCGCAGCCACCGTTGCAACCGTCCTGTCATTTCCATTTGACACTGTACGAACTAGATTAATTGCCGAAAGAAAGACTTGCAAAGCTTACAGAGGATTTCTCAACGCATTCACACTTATGATCAAAAACGAAGGTTCCAGCGCGTTATATAAAGGAATTGCACCCACGATAGCCCAAATAGCACCTCATGCAGGGATACAGTTTGCTGTATACAAAATGCTCACTGAAAACATTTTGAATAGGATGGAATTTTTTCAGCGTAGTATAAATGTTGGTCAAGTAGTGGAATCTTCTTTAATAGCGAATGTTTTATCTGGTGGCTTAGCCGGCTTTGTGGCAAAGACTGCGATATATCCATTTGATGTTATTAAGAAGAGGTTGCAAATCCAAGGTTTTCAACAGCACAGAAAAGACTTTGGTAGACAGATATACTGCAACGGGTCAATACATTGTATAAAACTAACAATTACTGAGGAAGGATTCCTAGCGTTATACAAAGGGTTTGGTCCTAGTATTTTGAAGGCAGTGTTTGTATCTGCTCTACATTTTGCTGTGTATGATGAGATAAAATACTTAATATTGCGAATGAGATAGTAACAATGTTGAACCTATTTTCTATAAGTACTAATTATTTATTATTACTTTATATAGATTATAAACCAAAATATTACTTACTGTAAAATTAAGCCAAAAAAGGCAAGTATTGTCATACAAGGGCCATAATTTTTTTTATAAATAATGTTTGACAAGCTAGCTATAATTTTGGTAATATTTCATAATCTATTGGTAGTTAGCAATATCGTCCATTTTGTTCTAAAACACCTGTAGGAAGTATTTATTTTCTCTGGGTTAAATGAAGACTACAACATTTTCTTTACTTTCACTGTTATATTATTAGTTTGATTCTTTTAGAGTTTATGCAATAATATACCTTAATGTGGTTCCTTTGTTTTTTAAGTAAATGCTTTTGTACAGGTATCATTAGATAGTGAAAAGAGTTCTGTGATACTTAATATGCTTATATTTGAATAGTCCTAGTCCTTTGATCTGCCACAGTTCATAGAATTAATATAATTTATTAAATCAATACCAATTTTATATAATATTTTTTATTTTGCACACAATAATGATTTTCCCTATGCTAACAGTGTAGAAACATTATTAACAGAAATAAATATTAAATAAAGCTGATGTGTAAGGTGTTAGGTATTTGACCAAATAAAAATATTGATCCTTGATAGAATTTTGCACTTGTAAAAAATATACATTTTTGAAACTTATATAAAAATAAAATAAACTAATGAATTAATGATAATTTTATATGTTATGTTTTTTAAATTATAATATTTCCAATTGGGGAAAAATGTGACATCATAATATGTAGGTATTATAGCTTAGTTAAGCTATAATACATATTATGTGTATGTACGTATTATAGTTTTAGTTTAAAATATAACTATTCCTATTATTATTCATATACATATGTCAATATTACTAATATTTTTATAATCTTAATATATATAAATCTCGTGTCACAATGTTTGTCCTCAATGGACTCCTAAACTACTGAACCGATTTAGTTCAAACTTCGTGAATATCTGTCATTTGGTCCAACTTAAAAGATAGAATAGTTTTTATCCCACGTGGACGAAGTCGCGGGCATCAGCTAGTAGTTTATAATAAAAATATTGAGTCAAGTACCCTAGGGCATCATAATTTCGATAAGTACTTACTTGATATAATATATTTTAGCTCACTTCCGTTTTAAGGTTGTTTATAATTTTCTTGCAAGTTAAGGCAGACATTTAAAAAAAATCCAGGATTATAAAAAATAAAATTCCCAGAATACAAATTCAAAAGAAAAGTGACCTAAGTTATTCAGCAAAGATATTTATTTTTTTCTTAATATATATAAATCTCGTGTCACAATGTTTGTCCTCAATGGACTCCTAAACTACTGAACCGATTTAGTTCAAACTTCGTGAATATCTGTCATTTGGTCCAACTTAAAAGATAGAATAGTTTTTATCCCACGTGGACGAAGTCGCGGGCATCAGCTAGTAGTTTATAATAAAAATATTGAGTCAAGTACCCTAGGGCATCATAATTTCAATAAGTACTTACTTGATATAATATATTTTAGCTCACTTCCGTTTTAAGGTTGTTTATAATTTTCTTGCAAGTTAAGGCAGACATTTAAAAAAAATCCAGGATTATAAAAAATAAAATTCCCAGAATACAAATTCAAAAGAAAAGTGACCTAAGTTATTCAGCAAAGATATTTATTTTTTGGCTCGAGTCAAATCACATCTATTTTTTATAAGTAAAAAAAATTCGTCATCAGTCATCCATATGAGATCACGTAACCCATGTTCCTCATCAACGTATCCTTGATAGCCGGCTGTAACTCTTTCTTCATGTATGTGGTTAAAAGCGTTCTTATTCCCTTAGTGAATATATCTTCCATTTCACGCGAAATATCTTCGACTTCATCCAAATCATCTTCTGGCCTGAACAGTTTACTCCTTTCGTAGTTGACTCGGTTACTCGCTTCGTACATGTAATCCCAATTGTTGTATGACCTGCCATCCAAGCTCTCACCTTCAGTAGAAAACTCTAAATGAGGTTCGAATGAGAATTCATCAGAACGTCGTTTCCTCTTCAAAGGCAAATTGTCCTTATTTTTAATGGAGTTCCTGTTTACATACTTCTCGCAACCATAAGCGTAAACGCTTATGAAACCCGGTTCAACGAACTCTGAATCGGTTTTAACGTTGAACTTCCCGGGCTGCTGATTCAGCGGTCGAGTATGGAATTCGATTCCTGCCTTTCTAAGCCTCAATATCATGTTGCAGCCATTCACGTTGCGCCGGGCATATCCTGGATATGGGTCGTATTGTAAATCGGCATAATTTCTTCTTAATCTTCGACTTTGGGCGCTGTCGCGATCGAGATCGTTAGCTTCGTACAAGTCCACGTTACCACTTATGGTTAGGTCGTGAAATAGCAGCATCGTGTCCAGAGAGACGTTCCTCGGGTCGAAGTGACATTTTTCTACGCGAACCCAGTTGGAGTTTTGCGGGAGCCTCACGCGCATTCTTGTCACGTACATATCGACTGGGGCGCTTCTCAGTGCTTGATGCAAGCTGTAGCCGTTGAAATCGATGCTTTGACTCTGCAGAAAAAGACACCTCGATTAGTTGACGTCATTAGTAATTTCGTGATTCAGAGACCGAGTCTGAAAATTCCGGTATTTATCGCTACCGCACCATGATGAACGATTATCCTAAGACAAGAAACAAAAGGATCTTTCGTAATGCAATTGTTATTTTAATACAGCCTTTGAAATAAATGGGTAGATAAAGCGTTACGATCGAGTGTTCAAGCTTAAGGAAAGGTAGGTATACCTATCTGATATCCTCAACTCAGTCTTATAGTGCCTATGAATTTTGATCTTAATTTAAGATAAGTAGAGATAAATGCCATTAAATTGCCCTAGGTTAAAAATCGTAACGTCGCGGTAGTAAAGTATATACCCATTTGTGTGTTTCTTGCTAGAACCTCCTACCTAGTAATATTTGTAAACACTATTTTGTACCTAAGTAATTGCGATTAAGATTTTTTAAGCTGAAATTAACTTTCCTTTGTACCTATCTATGCAGTATGACTATCGTAAAGTGTACGAAAATAATCTATATACTGTTATTAAATATATTCAAGATTTACCAATGGTGTATCCAAGCTTTTAGGCTGATTCCTCTTCCTTCGTTTGAGCTGTTCAAGTGCAGATTCAAGTCGGGATGAGCATCTGTCCCCCGTCACTGGTACATTTGTAAGCGGCGGCAGACCAGACCCCATTGGTCTGTCATACCGCTTCATTTCGAAGAGTGGCAGGAATCTTGAACCTAGAAATTTTTTATAGATTGATCACTGTAGACATGCAAGTAGAAAACCTATATCTACTAATATTATAAAGCTAAAGAGTTTGTTTGTTTGTTTGTTTGTTTGTTTGTTTGTTTGTTTGCGCTAATCTCAGGAAGTATTGGTCCAAATTGAAAAAATATTTTTGTGACTGTCCATTTATCGAGGAAGGCTATATGCTATCATATAACATCACGATGTGACCATAAGGATCGGACCATCAATGAAAAATGTTGCACAAACAGAAAATAAAAATAAGTAATTAAAAAATTAAACCTCTTAGAATAGAAGTTGTTCCTCAGAACAGCCCCCCGACTGCCATATGAATTTATCTGTTCAACTAAAATAACTTATTTTTTACTTTCATAGTTCGTTTTATAACAGGGCAGTCGTGTTTTTTAATTGTTTAATTACTTATTTTTATTTTATATTTTTAGTTATGGTTGGTCATGGTCAGCAGTTAGGTGAAGGTATTTTCTGTTACTACTCTCCAATACCTTCATTTTGATACCCATATTGAAATAGTTGAAGAAAAAATTTTGTTTTCCACTTTAGAAAATGGCGCCTCACATTCGCCATATTGATTTTTTCCAAAAAAATTATAACCTATGTTACTCGGGAGGATCCAAGGATTCTAACGATACCCCATATGTCCAAATCTGTTCAGCCGAACAGAAGATATGGAGGAATAAAGAAACATCACACACATACATACATACATACATACATACATACATACATACATACATACATACATACATACATACATACATACATACATACATACATACATACATACATACATACATACATACATACATACATACATACATACATGAACCCTAAAAACATTACCCTCCTTTTTTTGGGCAGTCGTGTAAAAAAAATAGGTAGTTCCTTCTGGAGAACTTCCGTTGCGACTTGCGTGCGCTACGTAAGTGAACGGTTAAAGTTACTTACGCAAAAATCATGACAGTCTATGCATGATAGTATGAATCCTAAAACTTATTATCATAGAAATTTTGGATGTTACTTTAGTTTACTTCGGTAGAGAAAAAACAAAATGGGATAGAAATGACGTTAAAAAAGATTAGGAAAATAGATAAATGGAAATAAATAACATTTTTATAAAAGGAAAGTTTACTCGCAATTATTTTCCATAGCGTTCCAACTTTTCACTTCTATTGTCTCGTGCTTAGAGCCGTGAAATGGTAGACGATAGACATCGACATTTTATTAGCTTTACTTAAAATACAAACATTTTAAGTAGATAAATTAAAGTGGGTTGTAATTAGATTTAGAACCCATTTCTAAATTATAGGTATTCTTACTTCTAATGGGTACACCGGGCACCGGCTGAATTAGGGCATACCTTAGTAATGCCGAAATCTTCATATTTATACAACAGTTAAGTACCTGGGTAAATATTTTATCAATCACAAAGTGTAAAACTGCTCTTTTAATTAATCCAATGCCCTTGCAGTAATACCCATCTGTTGCATACATTTGAATGGCTCTATTTAACATTAGATTTATGAGAATCAAATTAAGAACCGAAATGTGAAGCGTGGGAAAAAGTGCAATGCAATTTGTATTCAAAAAGTGTGGGTATTTTCGAAATTATTGTTATGTCATGTTTCAATGACAACTAATGACTGAAAGCGAAATTTTGAAGCAATAGCGGTTACCGGAAGATTGCTTTTAACCGACTTAATGCAAGGAGGAGGTTCACAATTCGTCGGATTTTTTCAATGTAGTGTCGAAATATCGAATTAGGTATAGTATGATGCTGTTGCCCGATTCCTCGAAGACGTACCTATTTGAAAAATTCTTTTTTTTTGTTTGAAACGGTATACTTCCTAGATGGTCCCATGGTCATCATGTTCTGACCTGATGGTGGGATTCTGGAGAAATCGAGGGAAACCTTCAAATTTAAGTCCACTTGAAACGATCTAGATATTTTATGAAAGAGTATCCTTTTCATGCGATCGTATGGTTATCAGGTCAGGATTTGAGCGTGGGATCTTGGAGAAATCGAGGGAAATCTTCAAGTTTTGCAAGTACACTTGAAGCGATTTGGGTTTTTTTACAGTGACTTGTGCATTTGTATACCATGTCTGTATTAAATATCTGGGTGCCGAGCTTCGCTCGGAAGTTTAACTACTGGCTAATAGATGACAGCAGAAATCATATTTTTTTTTTTTTTTTTGGTAAATTCGACATTTTCTAAAAATGAATCCTAGCTAGATCGATTTATCGCCCCCAAAACCCCCTGTATACTAAATTTCATGAAAATCGTTGGAGCCGTTGCCGAGATCCAGATTATATAGAAATATATATACATATATACAAGAATTGCTCGTTTAAAGGTATAGGATAATGCCTATTCACCTTTGATTCGCAGGGCGCCCAAGTTGTATGAGTTAGGAAAGACATCAGTGCATGGGAGTGAGTTACAGACCCTTAGGTACAGTGCGTATCAGGAACGAGGAATCAAACCGCTTCGTACCTAGTACCTACGTGTCTTTAGTACGTCAACTTTGTTATATGGTAAAAAGGTGTCGGGGCAATCACATTGATTTAATTTACAAGTAAACCGAGTAGGTAAAAGTTAACCAACTAAAAAACTGTACTCGGAGATTACTCGGAGTTATTGAAAAAGACATTTTGCAGGGGAAGTACCTACCTACGGAACTCTACATTGCGCGTGGCCCGAAACGCACTTGACCGTTTTTTTGTAACTTACTTTTCTCAGATTCTGTGTCAGGCAGCTCGTTGTCACTAGCAGAAGCCGTTTTCGCAAACAATAAGAACATCCACCAAAATTTCACCATTATCACTTTTACCGACAAACATCAAACTTTAAACTAGACCCACTAGACTTTCAGCCTTTGTCTTGAAAAAAAAAACTACTCAGAATTTGGCGCGAAATCAAACAATGGCTTCCTCTCACCACGAATTCAAAGCAAGAAATAAAATATGGAAGTCAAGAATAAAGAGACAATGAGAAGTGCAGTCAGTGGAAAACGATCCCCGCTCATTCTCCGACAGTCTAGAGTCTAGACAACTTGAAATCACATTAACGGCATGTCGATCGACTAAATACTTCGTAACTATTCGCATAATGAAGTAGTGAAAAGAATAAAAAAAAAAGTAAGAAAGAGCAGATTGAAGAGAAAACATTGGAGGCGCCACTGTGTGTGCTTGGTCGATTGAAATCAAGTAATTTGGTCAATAATGATTTAGGTAATGCCAAAATAATAATTATTAAAATACACAAAAAAATTTTAAAAATAAGTACAATGACGTAATAAATTAAAGATACCGTATCCTCGTTAAACACACCGACACGGCCGTGTCCACGAGCACACCTCTTTTACCCATAATAGGCAATTGATGCTTCATGCTAGCATATTATCCAACTCATACCCACACTAACTAATCAAGACAAGACAATCGCGTGCAGACAAGACGAAAAGTCGTAAAACAAGAAGCTGGTGGTGTGTTCTTTCTGTCTATTCTAAACTTATTGTTCTTAAGTTTTCCGCGACTCAAATATGTTGAGGTAGTTGAGGTACTTTACCTCATGGTGGCAAATGGCAATGGCGGGTGAAGGGGTTATTAGAGCGAAAACGATGTTGTTTAGATAATTTGTATTTAACTAGTGAGATGTGACTTGAACGACAAGAATTAATTGTTGTGAAAAAAATGTTCCTAAAGATAATAGAAAGATAAGAATTTGATAAAATGATAGGCAAGTAAGGCGCACTAATTTCGTCGACCAAAGTACGAAAATCCCACAAAAAGTTCAGGAATTAATAAAATTTTATATCTAAGTAATCATTCTCTGTTTGTAAAAACAAATCCCAGTTGGTAATTCTGTCCAAGGGTGTGCTTTATTTAGTAACAGAACTAAAGGGACAAAAAACCTTACTAAATGTAGGGAATAAAGGAATTACGGAACCAGCAAAAAATTCTCCGTGGTGTCTGTGTTCTATACTTGTATGTAGGTCACTATAACTCACTACTCTCTATCTACAAATCTGTCTCTAATTTTCCATTTTAGCGACATCAACTTTGTGGTGCTTTACCACACATCATTCGAGGATTTAGACTGTGACGTAATTATGAAAAGAAATTGGGTTGACGCCAAAGACTTCTATTGGTTGACGCGTGTCTAAATTCTTCAGCGTCGCCAAAAGATCACTGAACTTAGGAGAATTTTGTAGAACGAGGCTTAGCTTTTAACTGATAAATTGAGATTACATATAGCTATGTGTAGGTCTGTATGCTATTATAGTCCCTATACATATTGTAATAACGATTAAAAACGTGTACAAATTACTTATTATTCGATTTTATTGTTTACGAGTTTGCGCTTGACTGATCTCACCTTACCTTGATAAACGATGATGCTTCGTGATCTGCTTAAATTTAGGCAGTATAAAGCAGTCTTAGCCAAATGATTTACCTGCGAAGGTCATAAAAATCTGTGGATCGTTTATTCCATGTCTATATTATGGAACGAATTCATGTCTTCGATAAGTCACATGATCAGTTTGTGCTTCGAATATGTCATAATATGCCTGAGCTGTTCTCTCGACCGAATTCGGGCTAAGGCGGCCGAACTCAAAGGAGACTTCACATATACCTACCTAAGACATTAATTACCTATATATAGCATTTATGAATTTATAGTAATTGTGTAGGTAGGTACCTATATTGTAATGTAAAGAAAGTGCACTCTATACCACTGTAAGTTAGTATACCTATTTAATTCTCATTATCAAAGTGTCTTCTGGCACACACGCGATCAATAATAAAAAATATGAGTACCAGCCCGGAGTTATGAAGTGGTCATTGTTTCACTCTTGCGCCTCGAAAATCATGTAAAGCCGTCGGGCCAAGACCCTGCGTCTGATCAGTAGGAAAACAATCAATGACCGATGACCCGAGCGGTTGGTATGGTAGGTACCTACTATTGCATTAGGTACAAGTACTTAATCATGGAACAAGTATAGCAGCCGACTCTGGTGGCCCCTCGTGTCCGGTGGGGTGCGATATGGGTGCGATTCAATTCGACATAGGAGACAATCTGCTCTACTTGTGTAAGTAAGTAGAGACAATTTGTATGGTGAATAGCAATAATAAGTAAACTAAATAATATAAGAAAATGGTAGGTATACCTACCTAAAATGATACCTACAAGTTATAACTTACACATGACATAGGTAAGTACTAAGTACCTAATCAAAAACGTTGCAACAGTAAGTATAATAAAATATCGCAATTTAAAATGGGGAATTCGTGCGTTAAAAAATAGTTCCAAACATTACTAAATCTCATTGTTATTATTTCGAGACAATAAAAGCATTAAATATTTGAATAGTGAATACGGTTCCATGCTTATTAACTCTACTCTTATCTTATCTTTTTTCTGTTTTAGGTAATATCGTTCTCTAGTATAAGTATGTTTGGCTCAAGATAACTATGATTGCGCAACACACATGAATATCTACCGATACCTAGGTATTCGATATTTGCAAAACAACAGTTTCAGAGAAATATGTTATATAGGTAGGTAAGTCTGGGAATTGGGATAGAATCTCAGGTTTAATGCACGCCTGGTGAAGAAGGCTATACTTAACTAGTAGGGCGCGTGAGTGCGCGGGCCACATGTGGCCCGCGTGCAGTCTTCCCGCCTATAAAGGTATCGCCGTCATCTCCATCGCCAATTGGAATCCGATTGGCAGTGGGCTTAAAAAATGACCAAGGAGCACTGTCATGGTTTTAAAGATAGTTAAGGGCTGTTCGAACAAAAAATACGCTGAACCTCATCAAATGAGGTTCAGCGTATTTTTTGCCCTAACAGCCCTTAACTATCTTTAAAACCATGACCGTGCTCCTCAACCATCATCCAAATCCTAGATCATTGTCTCTTCTCATAGTATGTACATTTTCCATGGAAAGATAAATTGAGCCACAGTGAATTATTTTCCATGCATCCCGTAGAACTTGAGATCCTGATCACCTTTTGCTAAGAAACCACTCTCTTATCTTTTATACTTTCCGAGAAAGAACAACACGAAATTTGTATGTCGGCCATTTTGTTTTTTTTTCAGCTCACTGCCAATTGCCTGAAGTTCCGAGTATTTTTTGTTTCAGCAGTCCCCACCTAACTATAATACCTTGTCCATGCTCCTTGACTGTCTTTAAAATCCTCAATCATCACCTCATTCCATATTTTTCTCTGGTAGTCATCCAAAAATCCGCATCAAAGCACTTCATGTTTTACAACTCGTAGTCTCTTCACTATTCCCCATACATTTTCTATGGAAAACTAAATTCCGCCATTTTGATTTTTTTTTTCTATTTATCGAGTAGACCTTCGGGTCCTGATCATTTCTCGCCAAGAAACCACTCTTCCAACTTTTATACTTTTCGAGATGAACGCCGATGAAGTTTGTATGGCGGCCATCTTTTTTCCGCCATTTTGAATTTTTTTCAGCTCACTGCCAATTGCATGACGTTTTGAATGACATTTGGTCGAGCACCCCCCACCTATTTACGATACCCTTCCCGTGCTCTTCACCCGTCTCCGAAATCCTCAATCATCAGCTCTCTCCATATTTTTGTTCTTAATGAATTTTTCCCCTCTATACGAAACAATCAGTAAAAAAAAAAATTTTCATACAAAAATGTTCAGGAGAGGTGATCAATGAGTCAGTCAGTCAGTGAATCAGCACAAGTAGCTATATATATATTAACTAGTAGGGCGCGTGTGTGCGCGGGCCACATGTGGCCCGCGTGCAGTCTTCCCGCCCATAAAGGTATCGCCGTCATCTCTATCGCCCATTGGAATCCGATTGGCAGTGAGCTGAATAAATTACCAAGGAGCACTGTCATGGTTTTAAAGATAGTTACGGGCAGTTCGAAGAAACTGAAATACGCTGAACCTCATCGGATGAGGTTCAGCGTATTTTTTGTTCGAACAGCCCTTAACTATCTTTAAAACCATGTCAGTGCTCCTCAATCATCATCCAAATCCTAGATCATTGTCTCTTCTCATAGTATGCACATTTTCCATGGAAAGTAAAATTCCACCACAGTGAATTATTTTCCATGCATACCGTAGAACTTGAGATCCTGATCACCTCTTGCTAAGAAACCACTCTCTTATCTTTTATACTTTCCGAGTTAGAACAAAAGGAAATTTGTATGGCGGCCATCTTGAATCCGCCATTTTGGTTTTTTCAGTTCACTGCCAATTGCCTGAAGTTCCGAGTATTTTTTGTTTCAGCAGTCCCCACCTTACTATAATACCTTGCCCATGCTCCTTGACTGTCTTTAAAATCCTCAATCATCACCTCATTCCATATTTTTCTCTTGTAGTCTTCCAAAAAACCGCATCAAAGCACTTCATGTTTTACAACTCGTGGTCTCTTAAATATTCCCCATACATTTTCTATGGAAAAATTAATTCCGCCATTTTGAATTTTTTTTATATCCATCGAATAAACCTTCGAGTCCTGATCAGCTCTTTTCAAGAAACCATTCTTCCATCTTTTATACTTTCCGAGATATCGACGAAATTCGAATGGCGGCCATTTTGAATCCGCCATTTTGAAAAATTTTTCAGCTCACTGCCAATTGGATGACGTTTCAAATGACATTTGGTTGAGCACCTCCCACCTATCTCCAATACCCTTGGCTGTGCTCTTCATCCGTCTCCGAAATCCTCAATCATCAGCTCTCTCCGTATTTTTTCTCCGAATGAATTTTTCTCCTCTATACGAAATGGTAATTAAAAAAAAAAATTTTCATACAAAATTGTTCAGGAGAGGTGATCAATGAGTGAATGAATCAGCACAAGCAGCTATATATATAGTAACTAGTAGGGCGCGTGGGTGCGCGGGCCACATGTGGCCCGCGTGCAGTCTTCCCGCCCATAAAGGTATCGCCGTCATCTCCATCGCCCATTGGAATCCGATTGGCAGTGAGCTGAAAAAATTACCAAGGAGCACTGTCATGGTTTTAAAGATAGTTAAGGGCAGTTCGAACAAAAAAATACGCTGAACCTCATCCAATGAGGTTCAGCGTATTTTTTTTCGAACAGCCCTTAACTATCTTTAAAACCATGACAGTGCTCCTCAATCATCATCCAAATCCTAGATCATTGTCTCTTCTCATAGTATGTACATTTTCCATGGAAAGATAAATTCCGCCACAGTGAATTATTTTCCATGCATCCCGTTGTACTTGAGATCCTGATTACCTCTTGCAAAGAAACCACTCTCTTATCTTTTATACTTTCCGAGACAGAACAACACGAAATTTGTATGGCGGCCATCTTGAATCCGCCATTTTGGTTTTTTATTCAGCTCACTGCCAATCGCGTGAAGTTCCGAGTATTTTTTGTTTCAGTAGTCCCCACCTAACTATAATACTTTGCCCATGCTCCTTGACTGTCTTTAAAATCTTCAATCATCACCTCATTCCATATTTTTCTTTGGTAGTCTTCCAAAAAACGACATCAAAGCACTTAATGTTTTACAACTCGTGGTCTCTTCAATATTCCCCATACATTTTCTATGGAAATATAAATTTCGCCATTTTGTTTTTTTTCTATCCATCGAATAGACCTTTGGGTCCTGATCAACTCTTGTCAAGAAACCACTCTTCCATCTTTTATACTCTTCGAGATGGACGCCGTTGAAGTTTGTATGGCGGCCATCTTTTTTCCGCCATTTTGAAATTTTTTTCCGCCAACTGCCAATTGGATGACGTTTCGAGTGACATTTGGTCGAGCACCCCCCACCTATCTCCAATACCTTGGCTGTGCTCTTCACCCGTCTCCGAAATCCTCAATCATCAGCTCTCTCCGTATTTTTCCTCCGAATGAATTTTTCTCTTTTATACGAAAAGATTAGTAAAAAAAAAATTTTCCATACAAAATTGTTCAGGAGAGGTGATCAATGAGTCAGTGGCCAATCAGCACGAGCAGCTATATATATATTAATTAAAGAAATCCTCAAGGTATTTCAAGCATGCCTATATTTGACAGCCTTTCTCTCTCTCTCCTTCTCCCTCCATCTCTCTCTCTTTTGACTTTTGAGTCTTATCGACCTCTCTGGCGCAGTCGCGTGCGCTCGGACTCGAGTCGCGGGTTCGATTCCCGCTAAGACACAATTTAGAATATTACATATTTAAAATTGGTTTAGGTCTGGTCTTGTGTGAGGCTTTGGCCATGGCTAGTTACCACCATAGCAACATGCATGATGCATCGCCAAGCGTATAAGTTCAATCTTGTAGTAAGTATTTGAAAAAACAATAAAAAAGGCGTCTTTGGGAAGATATTCGTAGCAATGAGATTAATCGTTAGTTTTTAGAGACTTTATTTCTGAGCTACGTAGGTATTTGAATCCAATGATATAATTTTTGAATCTAAATAAATAAACAGTAAACAGTATGAGGTCCCGGCATTGGCAGATTTGAGCGTGATGCAAGTCGCCCATTGTAAAATGAACAATGGGGAAAGCAGAACATAACGCGGCCAGGCGCCGAGCATGGCCATCATTGGCCATTCGCTATTTTTAGGGTTCCATACCAATTTGGTAAAAATGGAACCCTTATGGTGAGACTTGACGTGGTGAGAAGTGACGCGACGTCATAGCAATCGTAAAAATTTGAAAATTGTTTTTATTTTTATTAAAAAAGGGGGGAAAACCGGGTCGCCGAAATTTCAAAATGAGATAACAATATTAAGTGGGGTATCATATGAAAGGGCGTTACTTGCATATTCTAAAACCAATTTTTATTTATTTTTAAGCCTGATAGTTTTTGATTTATTGGGCAAACTGTCGAAAAAATACCGTTCCCCCCCCCCCCCCTTATCTCCGAAGTTTACCATTCGAAAAATCTGAAATAAATATGATCAATAGACGTTAACGTATATTTTACAGGAAAAATAAAATCAACCCTCTAACTATTATACTTTTTTTGCTAATAACAATAATCCGCCGAAAACAAAGTTAGGTTTGCGGTTTGCCAACAAAAGTACTTATATGTAAATTAAACTCGTAAAATCATGAACAAAATTGATTCTTTTAATGTTTTACGTCTTTTATGGTATGGAACCCTCGGTGCGCGAGTCCGACTCGCACTTGGCCGGTTTTTTTAAAAGTATCTCACTGGTACATTACATAGTACCAAGGTACATAGGTACATAGTCTTCCTAACACTGTTCTGAAAGAACCTATTTAAATTCTCTAAATTCTCCGTAATGTTTTCAAAGGTGTTTTATTTAGGTTGAGGTATTAAGCCCTACTTTTGTGATGCAGCTACATTGTGCAGCTAGGTAGGTAATTTTCTTCGTTACCTATACTTATAAAATTCTCGTGTCTCAGTTTGTAACTATCTCCTCCAAAACGGCTATACCGATTTTAATTAAATTTTTTGTCTACATTCGGTACCTACTAAGTACTAACTATAGGTCTTAATCTATTTCTCATACCCATAAGTGGCAACACAACGTTTTACCGGTCAGCTATTATATTTCTAACAATTTTAGCCATTTTAAAGATTTTTCTTGTAATTAATTAAAAACCTATCTACCGACCTATTTTATTTAATGTCGAGCGCAGTTATAGTTTATCAAATGGGTATGAATAATAAGAATTACGTAATGCATGTGTTACAAATTACAATGGGTAGGATAAAGAGGAAAATGTCAACATCACTGTGTCATAATGTACCTACCCAACTACAACGCATGTAATTCTTGCAACACAGCGGTCTACATAGATAAATAAAATAAGCAAGATACAGCTGGGTTTTTATCCACATTCCTGTAGATTAGCGTAAAATGAAATTAGGACCAAGGTAACGTATCCATGGCTGGAAAATAAAACCAAACCAACTCAGCTACTTAAATTCGATTTTCGTGTTATCATCCTCAGCTAGAATTTTGGTCTTGTTGCTTCCGCCACCACCCTACTATAGCTACTTATACTTAGTACTTACGCACCGCCAAGCGTTCCGGTGCGATGCTGTGTAGAAACCGTAAGGGTTGAGACTACTTATCCCTTCCAAGTTAAGATAACATCTTCGGCGGCATCATCACTTACCATCAGGTGAGATCGCAGTCAAGTACCTACTAACTTGCAGAGTTTAAAAAAGTATTAGGTAAATGCGACTCCATCTGTGACAAAAATAGTTTTCATTGGTTTGACACATGGTTTGACATTGATACAGTAAACAGATATAAGTATAATGATTGGTCATAAGCGATCGTGGGGCTGTTCAGTTTTTAAAACAACGGTTGAGTGATTGAGTCACTGTGGCGTAACTTTACCCGCAATATAACACCAGCCCCCTGAGTCAAGTATAGAAATAGAACAAAGAAATTTATGGGACTTGGCGCTATAAATTGTCACTTGGCTGATGGCTCAGGAGTCAGGCAGCAGTTCCTCAAATATATTAAATGTAAAACTGCCAAGCTAAGCTTTTTAAATTATCCTTGAAATTGAAACAACGAAGAACTACTTATAATATGTAGCTAGTAATATCGTTGATGTCTTTTTAATAGTAGATGTACCTAGTTTGATACTAAAGACTTCAACGCATTAGATTTTTTGTTACGGGTGTGTTAAATCACAGATAATAAGTATAATACTGGTTAAATTAAATGAATTAAATGTTACACGTCTTGCCATGCTGTGACTTGTATTCAGATTCTTCTCTTCGCCTTCTCAGAGCGATTATATTTTAAAAGACAAACGTCATGGTAAGGAATTTATTTATTTAGCTATTTTATAAGAACGCATGGCATTGTACAGGAACGATAAGCGCATGACAGTAGGTACCTACCCAATTTTTGTCATTAGATTGGCAATAACAGACGGCTGAAGCCTCTCACAAAGTAGTTAAGTAAGCAGTAAGTATGTGTACAAAATCAAAGTAATGATATTTAGGTATTATGGTAGGTATAAGCATTGATACTTAGCTCAGTGGTTCTGACCTCTGCCTCTCATAAAGAGGTCACAGGTTTGAATCCTGGGCACACACCTCTGACTTTTCCGAGTTATGTGCGTTTTCAGGAAACTAAAGATCACTTGCTTAACGGTGCACGGTGAAGGAAAACAATATCGTGAGGAAACCAGCATGCCTGAGATAAAATCTGTGGCCTGAGAGTTCACAAAAATGTTCTCGAGGGTGTGTGAAGCCCGCCAACCCGTACTTGGCCAGCGTGGTGGGCTTGGGCCAAACCTCTCTCAGTCTGAGAGGAGACCCGTGCCCAGCAGTGGGACATAAAAAAGGGTTGAGAGAGATTATGAAGTAGAATTTTACCCTGTCTCCCACACAACGGTACTTATATGTATTTTTAAATTGTCCCAGTAGATAAATATCTACCTTCCTATTATACCTATAAACCAAATTAGATAACATGTTAGGTAGGTAGATATAGCTATACCTAGTGATATAAGTGGACGAACATACAATATGAAGTTTACTATTGTAATTTATTATGAGTGGAATTAATTCGACTGTTTATAATAGAGTTAGAGCTAGGTACTCGTAGTGCAATCTTCAGTAGGTAGTAGTTTTACCTAGTAGTATAAATCGTTTTATATAACCTATAAGTAAATAAATATTGTATCTGGTGTATAACAATACATAAGTAATTCAAGGTTCAGCGTAGGTAATTATTATCGCGTTTATTCGTTCGCGCTCCGCAGTGGTACCTACTCGTACGTAGGTACTCTTCGCTTGAACACGTAATTAAGCACGTGATCGCGAGTTAAAATTAAATCAAGCTGCATTGCAGCTGTTTTGTTTCGAGAAAACTTCCAGTGAGTGAGTGCAGGCACACAACGCCGACAAAAATAATAGTGTACTATAGTGCGGTTCGGTTCAGTTTAAAAATAAGTACCAATGAACCCCGAATACCGATTCCGATGCACATGCGGTGGCCCACATCTGTTTTGACGATATTTTTGTATTTCATTTCGCGGTAGGTAGACCGTAGATAGTTTAGATACAATAGTATCTATAGTTACATACTACTCGACCACTCAGCGGACCAAAGGAGAATGGGCAAAATGTATGAGCTTTGGTCTACCTACTCAACACTAATGAAACCTATATCAGTGGATAGCTTATTTTTAGTACTTAATTTCATTCTATGGAAGCAATGCTGTAAGTCCTGGGGTTCAAGAGATATCCGAGAATAACAAAAAGCAGAACAGAACAGAATTTACATCTAATGTTAGAACATTAGATGATAGTTCGTCGGGTTTTGTGTAGAAGAGGATAAGGAGTGGGGTTATTTTGAATTACCGACGCAAGCGCAGGCATAAAATGCCCCGCCCCGCCCCGCCCCGCCTGCCCTGTGCTTTAGCATAGCACCTTGCAGTTGATCTCCGGTTGTCGTTGTGTACTGTGCGTTTCCTTGTTAAGAATAATTATCTTTGACCTTTGCTTGCTTATCGGACTGTTGAATATTGCCATTGTTTTGACCTGTGCTTGTTAATTGGACTCCGATCATCTTTTTATAATGGAAGAAAATAGGCGTGAATGTGTTGTTTGTGAGCGCTCTGTTTTGCGTCAACGGCGACGTCATTTAATAACGCATAACATAATACAATCCAGACCTTTTGTTGAGGTATATAGCTATGGTCTACCTACTCAACACCAACGCCATCTATGCCAAAAAATAGAGAATATTTTAGCGAATCAATAATCAATAGTCAAAAAGGGCTAGGGGCTGGCAATATTTTGAAAAAAAAAGAAAACAATAGGTAAAAATAAAACACCGGTGACTAATTAATTATGTTATATTTGTAGTATTACATGATACTAGAGTCTATGATTACATTATTATTTACTCGCTCACAAACAACACATTCACGCCTATTTTCTTCCATTATAAAAAGATGATCGGAGTCCAATTAACAAGCACAGGTCAAAACAATGGCAATATTCAACAATCTGATAAGCAAGCAAAGGTCAAAGATAATTATTCTTAACAAGGAAACGCACAGTACACAACGACAACCGGAGATCAACTGCAAGGTGCTATGCTAAAGCACAGGGCAGGCGGGGCGGGGCGTTTTATGCCTGCGCTTGCGTCGGTAATTCAAAATAACCCCACTCCTTATCCTAAGACTACACAAAACCCGACGAACTATCATCTAATGTTCTAACATTAGATGTAAATTCTGTTCTGTTCTGCTTTTTGTTATTCTCGGATATTTCTTGAACCCCAGGGCTTACAGCATTGCTTCCATAGAATGAAAGGAGAATGGGCAAAATGTATGAGCTTTGGTCTACCTACTCAACACTAATGAAACCTATATCAGTGGATAGCTTATTTTTAGTACTTAATTTCATTCTATGGAAGCAATGCTGTAAGTCCTGGGGTTCAAGAGATATCCGAGAATAACAAAAAGCAGAACAGAACAGAATTTACATCTAATGTTAGAACATTAGATGATAGTTCGTCGGGTTTTGTGTAGAAGAGGATAAGGAGTGGGGTTATTTTGAATTACCGACGCAAGCGCAGGCATAAAATGCCCCGCCCCGCCCCGCCCCGCCTGCCCTGTGCTTTAGCATAGCACCTTGCAGTTGATCTCCGGTTGTCGTTGTGTACTGTGCGTTTCCTTGTTAAGAATAATTATCTTTGACCTTTGCTTGCTTATCGGACTGTTGAATATTGCCATTGTTTTGACCTGTGCTTGTTAATTGGACTCCGATCATCTTTTTATAATGGAAGAAAATAGGCGTGAATGTGTTGTTTGTGAGCGCTCTGTTTTGCGTCAACGGCGACGTCATTTAATAACGCATAACATAATACAATCCAGACCTTTTGTTGAGGTATATAGCTATGGTCTACCTACTCAACACCAACGCCATCTATGCCAAAAAATAGAGAATATTTTAGCGAATCAATAATCAATAGTCAAAAAGGGCTAGGGGCTGGCAATATTTTGAAAAAAAAAGAAAACAATAGGTAAAAATAAAACACCGGTGACTAATTAATTATGTTATATTTGTAGTATTACATGATACTAGAGTCTATGATTACATTATTATTTACTCGCTCACAAACAACACATTCACGCCTATTTTCTTCCATTATAAAAAGATGATCGGAGTCCAATTAACAAGCACAGGTCAAAACAATGGCAATATTCAACAATCTGATAAGCAAGCAAAGGTCAAAGATAATTATTCTTAACAAGGAAACGCACAGTACACAACGACAACCGGAGATCAACTGCAAGGTGCTATGCTAAAGCACAGGGCAGGCGGGGCGGGGCGGGGCGGGGCGTTTTATGCCTGCGCTTGCGTCGGTAATTCAAAATAACCCCACTCCTTATCCTAAGACTACACAAAACCCGACGAACTATCATCTAATGTTCTAACATTAGATGTAAATTCTGTTCTGTTCTGCTTTTTGTTATTCTCGGATATTTCTTGAACCCCAGGGCTTACAGCATTGCTTCCATAGAATGAAATTAAGTACTAAAAATAAGCTATCCACTGATATAGGTTTCATTAGTGTTGAGTAGGTAGACCACTTTGCCCATTCTCCTTTAAAACAATCGACTTTATCGTTATTCTTATCATTACTGTTGCTTATCATCACTGCAAGTGATTATATACTCTTTGCATCACTGTTGCAGACAAACAGAGAAAGTCTTGTCTGCAATAAGGGTTACATTTTTACCATTTTGGTAAGTACGGAACCCTTATTTTAATTTAAAGGAAAGGAGCCTCAAATAATAGATGTCGCTAGCTCACTTGTACAACGCAAAGTCATCTCAACTGTCAATGGCTAGGAGTTAATATTATGTTCTGTGGTCAAGTGCACAGAATATTATTAATATTACCCTGTCAAGTGTCGAGCTGTCAACATGGTGTCAACTGTCAAGTCAACCAATTTGTGTTTGTGCGAGTTGCTTCAAAAGTACAGAAACCAAAATTAATTTATTTGCACGAGATTTTAAATGGTGTAGTGTAGGTACTCAGTCATTGCAGTGAATAACACTGTTCAAATAGCTTCATAAGCGTGATAAATCAGTAGCCATGTTCTCTAAAAGCAGATACTCAAATACATCGAGGTTGTTTATTATGGATCGATAGTTCATTGTGCGAAGACCGCGCAAGGTAATCGTCATATTTATTTATGACAAAAGGCAGAGGCTCCGTCCTTCACAGTTCACACGTTAGAACATCGTTATCAATGCACGTAACTGATCGGTTTATTTAGAGGTGATTATGAAGTAACTAAGCAGTGCATGTAAGTACTCACACTGGTGAGCACGCCACTTGTAATTACACATAAGGACGTACATTTATTTTACTAATTCATTTGGTCTACTTTTCGCTGGTGGTGGTATCTCTCGCTTTCTGCTAAAGATTGTTACAATAGTAACATAACAAGGCTTGCTAATAGTAATCAGTGATAACATGTACTAGTTTCTGTCATGGCTAATGTAAAGAATAGAGTTAACTCATCCAAAACCGTGTCAAAGCGAGTCAAAGGGAGTGGTAAGATCGGTAAACACAAACAATCGTTATCAGGCTTTAACAATGTGGAGACACACTCTGATATGAAAACTAACACTTCACAGTCAAAGGGAAAACTAAAAATAAAGCCGCTAGTCAAGGATAAGGTAAAAGAAACAGTCCTAGTAACAGATGCCAAGCTAAAAAGAAAAATTCATATTGTAAAGGACAGATTTCTGAACGACGAAGGACACATCAAAATAAAGACCAAACAATCTTTGAGGATTTGTAATGATATTCTGAAAAATGAATTATTAATATGTGACAATAAGAAAAAATCCCACAAAAGTACAACTCATAAAGGGGTTTCCAATAACAATAATAATATTGTCATCAGTGAACAAAATCCTAATGGTGAAAACATTTTAAATTTATCTTCCACAGACCGAAATTTCAACAGTGAAAAAGTAAAAGGTATAAATTGTAACGGTGAAAAAGTTTTGAATACTTGTCCCAAAGATAAAAAGCAAAATTCAACAAGAACATACACATCTACAGGTATCCTCATAAGAAAATATCCAATAAACAAGAGGAAACCAAAAAAGGGACTTTTTCAATGTGATTATTGTCAAAAACAATTTGATACCAAGTCGTCTTTGAGGAGGCATATGTATTTGCATCTTGACATCAAGAAATTTACATGCCACGAATGTAATAAAGTGTTCCGCAAACAATTATACTTGTCTGCTCATATTACTAGACAACACCCGAATTGGGATCAGCACTACATGTGCAATTTGTGCGATAAACCTTTTTTGTTGAGAGAAAACTTGATAGTTCATATGGCCTCTCACACAAACACTGAAACAATGTTTAAATGCATTTATTGCAAGGAGAAATTCACTAAGCAAATTGATTTAGTGCAGCATGAGAAAACACATCTTATCAGTGATTTATACGACTGCATTATATGCGAACAAAGTTTCGATTGCAGGAATAAACTAACGATGCATTTCAAGACTCACCTCCGAGTCAAAGATTTCATTTGTCAGCATTGCGGTAAAGAGTTTTTAAGGATGAATTCCATGAGACGTCATGTACAAATATGTCATGCTGGTATAAGAATTCAATGTGCTATATGTAAGAAGTATCTCAAGGGTCACCTTTCTGAACACATGCGTACCCATGAAAAGAGACGTCCCCACAAATGCCCGGACTGTGGGCAGTCATTCACACAGTCCACTCAACTGACCGTGCACAGGCGCTCCCACACAGGAGCTCGGCCATACCCTTGCAGAATATGCAACAGACCATTCACTCATTCTAATGCCCTCATGTTGCATATCAGACGTCACACGGGAGAGAAGCCATTTGAATGCGCAATGTGCCCCATGTCCTTTTCTCAATTGCCACACATGAAAGCTCATATGAGAAAAATACACGGCAAAGAGAATCCATATCGATGTAAGAAGTGTAAACAGTTCTTCAAATTGAAGGTTCATCTTGACAATCATACGAGGGTCTGTAGAGTGGGAGAAAAGGAATTGTCATTTGAGGAAAAAATTGAAGCATCCGTCAAGGTTGAAGATGAAGAGGCTGTTCAGTCACCCATGAGTTTATCGCGAATGAGATTTTTACTGGCACTCCTGCTCACAATGATTGCTAGCAAAGAGAAACTCCAATACTTAGGTGCGTAGCTTTTTATTTTATTTCAACTATACACACAAGATAAATGCACTTGATGTTGATATTTTTTTTGGTGTGCCCAAAGCTTACTGTGTGTGCAAATGTCCAAAAAGAACATATTTCACAAACATTCATTCCATTTGCCAAATAATCATGGACTTATTTCATGAAAATTTGATTATTTGTTATTCATGTCCGCTTTTGTACTTCAAAAATCTCTTGAAAAAGACATCTGTCGGAGATTACCATTATGTGTTCATTAATTTTGATTTTAGGTACACTTAACATTTTTTTAACTTTGATACCAAAGTTGCGTGCACCATCACTGATTTTGTTTGAAATGTTTTAAGTATATCCATTTATCATAGGAAACATGTAGACAACATCGGGCACTGCTGAACTTCCTCATGGGTTGCAATTATTTTGTGCGAGTGTTTTTGTGTGCTTTTGTGAAGTACCTACCTCAATCAACGAGTGCTGTTTTTAGCACGTGCTCCATTACGTAATTGACCGGCCTGGCGTTTTTATTCTAGCGAACATCCTCGCCATTGTATTACAGGGCAGGCAAAGCCATCATACCAGACCTTGGGTAATATTTTGATGAGTGAGTTCATTTACCATTGGTTTATAATATTGGTGCTGGGTTGGTGATGGGCTTGGTTTCGGCGGAAGGTACAAAAAAGGCATATTCATATGCTTTTATGATAAAATATTCTCTAGCTTTGTTTATAGGTGCTGGTAAGTAATAAGAAGTGGTGCTATGCATTAAGAATTAAGAGGTGATTGGAGGGTGGTGTTAGGTTTAAATGCTCCCAGCTTTTGATTGTTACAATTATGTTGGTAATGTGATCTGTTATAGACGAATATTGGATGGTTGATAAGACCCTTGTAAATCGACACAGCTTTTAACTTAAACATACATATTGGTGCCAATTCTATTTTACAAAACCTCTAAACGGAACAGTTTGATGCGTCTAAAAATAGTGCATCCTTTTAAAAATAGCACTATTTTTAGACGCGTCAAATTAGTTTAGTTTAGAGATTTGGTAGTAACAGATTTGGCACCAATGTCAATGAATATTTCAATATTGTACAGCTAAAAAAGATATCCACAGCTTATACACATCTTGCTCTCACACATCAAACAGCAAATGTGAGAGCGAGATGTTAATAGAACTTAAATCTTTCTCTAAGAGTATTGTAATGAAAAAAAAGCAAAAAAAAAATCATCATGTATAATAATGTAAATAGGCACCATACAACATATTATTTCATATCGGGATTCTAATGAGTTTTGTTTATGCAGGTTTCAATAAACGTCTAATAGACGATCTACTCGTGGAATCCTTGGAAGCTATGGGCCATACTCCTTGCAATGACGAAACTCTAGCACCCTTGAAAAGGCTGAAAACAAACATTGAGATATTATTGAACGGAACAGTTCCTAAGGAGCAAATGGCGAAGTTTAAAAAGGAACATAAGCGCACCGAGGATATATTGGAGCTCCTCACTGATGAGAAGAAATAGGTAATTCGTGTTATATTAATGACACTTAAATATTATGGCTATAAATACCCATCACATTATACCAATCCCATTAAGGAGCACACCACGGCTGTACCCGCGAAATTCAAATTTTTCGTGGTTTTTCGCGATTTTTAAGCTAGTAAGACATAATAGGCTTATGGCCGCCAAATTGCGATAATCCCAATATCTTCTTCACGTGTTCATATAAAAATGTCTGCTCGAAAGTGTCGAGTTAAAGAAATTAAGTCCGAGATTTGCGATTTGCTCACATAAAATTCGATACTCGGACTAATTTCCTAGGATACACATTTTTATGCAAAGATTTTGATATAATCATGTAAAGATGATACTGCCATTCTCGCAAATTGATTGCCATAAGCCAATCATGTCTAATTAGCGTACAAATTGCAAAAAACCCCGGAAATTTTGAATTTCGCGGGCAGACCCGTTGATTTCACGTTAAATATAGGTTAAAGACGCAATATTCTGTGACGTGACTAGAGCAGATATTTAAATACTTTCATTCTCTTTTTATGAATCTATAATAAAATTAAATCACTCAAGTATTGGAGGTGATTTGTAAATTATGTTACTGATTTCACTCTATAAGTATCAGTTTTATTAATTTTAGTTATTGTTTTTAGTTTATTTATTAATAATCTTTTACGATTTAAATTTCATCCTATTTATTTTGCACATGTAACATCACATTTTTTTTTATTAAAACCAATAATTATACAAAGATAGGAATATTTAAATATGTTTTATACATAAACCTTGAATATTGTTATAAATATGAAGTTTAGCTAATAAGAATTTTCATTCTACAATTTAGTGCATAATCATCATATCCTGCTATATTCACGAATGGTGTTAGTTTCTCACCATTTGAATATCACTACAAAAAGTATATTAGTTTGTTAGGTAGAATTAATTAAAAAAACGTTTTAAGTAAATATAGGTAATGTATGTCAAGAAATAAAGACAAAGCGGAATATAAGGCTTGCCATAAAAACTTAAAAGTGATAACTCCAAAGCTTTTAATTTATTATAATTTATCACTATTTACTAGTTCTTTTTTTTACAGTAGTTCTGTAAGTTATTTAATGGTCAGTGTCATATTACTTATGCGTTTTCCAAGTAATCAGGCCGAAATCGCTAGTAACCTAAACACAGTGAAAGATCCAAAGACAATAAATATTCAATGTGTTTCAAAAATAATATAATATTATCGTTTTAACTTAGCTATTGAAAATTATTATTATTTGTTTATTACGAGTATATTTAAGAGGTCATAATATTATATTCAACATTTATGTGCCATTGATTGTTAAATTCTTTTGTTTTGATGAATGATTTGATATAGGTTGTGTTATAATTATGTTTAGTTGGGCATTGAATTAAGTTTTAACAATTTCGTTAATGTAAATAGTTGTTTTAAATTCCGTTTATTGAATCCGAGTGCCATTCCTTGACTTATTCCTTTTTTAAAAGTAAAAAAAAGTAAAATAGGATTAAAAAGGCATATATCAGTTTGTAGAATTTTGTTGAAAAATAAACAATTACTCGTACGAATTACAATTTTAATCAAATTAGTAATTTTATTCTTTTGTTTCGCTTTGCTTCGTTCAGTACAGGTTTATTATCTAAAGTTTCAGCATGCAGCAAAAATAAATATAAATGAATTAACATAACATAGGTACATTTGGACTTTATGTTAAACTTGATACCAGTGTCTACAGATGTTATTAAATCGAGTGTTTAGACTTTTAGATTACAATATAAACCGTTCGCAGAAGCTCGTCTGCTATTAGACGAGCGCGGGTCGCGGTCCTATGAAGTGGGACTCATGTGTCACTCAAAGCTTCTGCGAACTGGTAGTATCTAATATTGTTGTTTAAATGTGGTAGTATTATATGTATAAAAAAGCAAATACGTCATATTTAACTAGTTGGTTCAAACGAAAAAGGCATCGATATACTAATTAGAACGGTATATCGATGGAAAAACGCAATATCATCATGTGAATGTCCTAGTCTTTATCTTTGTTACAAAAATTATAGCAATACATAGTTATAAATTGTAATAAACCCGATTTGTCTACGAAATGTTCAAAATATGCATTCTAATAATAACTGATATAAAGAATATAGTTTTTGAGGGATTACTATAAAGTACCTTCTATAGTATAGAATTAGTACAATATATTCATAAGGTAATTTATCAACAGAAATAAGAGTGAGTCGTGACTTGTTTAACTTGTAATGTAACAATCTTATAAAATGTAACTTATGAGTCCTTACGACACCATTATAATCAGCTAGGGGATTGTGTAAGAAAACGTATCCATGGTAATCGATTTCGTACACAAATTCTGCCATCTGATTGGCTGGAAAAATGTTAATAAGTAACGGGTTCGGCCATTCAGCGGGCAGATTTTGTTTACCATTACGATAGGGATGAATACGTTTTTATGCAATTGCAACCCTGATATTCCAATAGCGGTTATTTCACGTGATTTTAAATATGCAATTTGAGCAATATTGATGGATCTTCCATACAAGACAAGTTAATAGTTATATTCTCATCATTTTCGGTCTAGTAGCAGTAACATATGTGATCATCGTAATTCGTAGTTGAAAAATGACTCATTCGCTATTAGAATAGACTAATATCTATTGTTATTTTTTATTTACATATTGAGTTGTATGTGTATCGAAATTTCTGTGCAGTGTGACCACTTTCAGTTGATTTCTACTGTTTCAGTAGATTTTAGTAGAATTTTGTAAACGACTTTGGTAGATTTTGACAAAAGAAAAATGAAAATAATCGGTCACACTGAATTTTGAAGAAACTAAGTTGTGAAGATTCTTGCCATGTTATTTAAGAAGAGCTAAACCGGTCTGCCCGTCATACATTTTTTTTGCAATTTGTTAGCTTATTTGATATTTCAATGCTTATTCAATATACTTAGCTGGCCTATGACAGTTTAATTTCGGTAATAACAATATTATCTTCACCAATTTATTTTTAAATATTAAAATCTTTGCTTAAAAGTCTACTTGTTTAAAACTCTTAAAAAAAATTGAATATGGCGCACTCGGTACTTCATACAACCGCAACCCGCGCTCGTCTGATAACACTCTGTTATCATAACAGTAGGGTTAGTACAGGTTTTTGTACGAATATCAAGTCGACTCGCATCGTACAAACGAATCGAATGCGAATTCCATAGCCAGCGCCATCTATTGACAGCCGCATGTCAGTGACTGTCCATAGATGGCGTTGTCTTTAAATGTATGGAGGAATTCAATTCGTTAGTGCGATGCGAGTCGACTCGCATTCTCTCAAAAAAATCGCAAAAATCCTGGAATATAGCCAAAAATTGTATATTTTATCAAAAGAGAAATAAGCATGCAAAGAAAATCTTAGGTATGTTATTTTATGGCTTAGTATACCAAAGAAATCTAATTATTATTTAATAATGTATGAAATAAAATGAGTACTAAATGTGAAATTTTAGTTTTATTAATTCTACTCCCTTACATCAGCTAGGCAGTCATACTAAATAATAAAACCGGCGGAGTGCAAGTTCGACTCGTACACAAAGAGTTCCGTTATCCGTACTATCGAGTTAAGTTGATATTCTGTGTACAGACAACGCGAAGGAGGCTTAGAAAGTGTCGTTCAACCTTTGGAAACGGAACCCTAAAAATTTAAGTACCAAAGAAAAAGTAAAGAAAATACTCGTCACAAACCAATTACCCACGCTCCACGACCGTTGTAATTGGCCTGCCCTGTGTAAATAAGGGAAAGTATCGGGTTCGATTCCCCCAAGAGCCACTAGGGTAAATATAGCTTATTAATTCCATGATAACAACCTGTACCTAACAGTTATATCCCCGACGTCATATGTTCGTAACCATAATACTATCCTTGAAGGTTTTCCAATTTTTTCATTTTACGAGAGTTGAAACTTCAAAGCCGCCGGGTAGTGGGTACCGTGGGTACGGAGTGTTTGGACTGGAGCGACACATATTCATCCATTGAATGGTTGGTATAGAAATTATTGATGATATCACTCATCAAAGCAGCAATGTGAAACGTACTATAGACCAAGGTGGAAATTCAGGAACCAATAAACAATAGCATGATGAGTGATGACCACAGCACACTATAAGCCCCAAGCCCAAGAATAGCGCAAAACTAAGATGAAGGTCAGTGTCAAACCAAAAACAGTTTTGTGGTCTGTGATCAAAAGATCAAAATGATTTTATTTTTAGGCTGTAGACGTCACTGTCAAATGTCAAGCACATGTCAATTGTCAGATTGTCAAGTGTGAATTCATGTGAATTGCAAGCTGTAAAACGTAGTGATTACCTATATAGGTACAGTCCGACAAGGCTCTCTTGGCACTTGAAGGAGGGCGCTGTTGCAAAACAAAGGCAGCCATAAAATAAAATCTCCTCAATTTTACTTCAATTTTAGTTTCAAATAGTTAATAGTCAGCAAAAACAACATAACATACAATAGTGATATACTGACAGAGCGAATTATCAAACAGTAGCACAAGATAGCGGCGTTAGTTCAGACTTTGGCCACGCGCCAAAATAGCCTTTTCGCACTGTACTCTTTGAAGCTGTCCAAAGAGTATATAATCACTACAAGCTGTCATTGTGACTTGTGAGTTGTGTACATGTACTAAGTTAAAAATTTAAAATTAAAAACAAAAATATAAAGGAACATAGAAAAGATGTGCTCGTATTTTTTACAAAAAAGAAACTGAAAAATATAATTAATTCTTAGTAATCTCAAAATGGGGACAACAGGACAATCGATTACCCTCGCCAACAGTATTATTGGAGTTGGTATTCTGGCTATGCCCTTTTGCTTTCAGCAAGTAAGTTTGTTTACGTTTATAAAATTAGCCTATAAATTAACACTTCCTTATTAATTCCCTCTGCATAAGTAGATTAAAATCATTATCTAAAGCTGGATAGAAAAATATTGGTATTGATAAAATAACGAGTACTGATTACTTTTAAAAAGCATTTAAATTGGAAACTGTTTTTCTGTTTATGTGTTGACGTGGTTTTATTTTTGTAATTTCAGTAGGTATAGAAAAAATAAGTTACTCATAAAAATCTAAAAGGTTTTTACCGCTATACTGCTTTATATCATTTTCTTTTGGCCTTCACCTAAGGTTCCATACAGTCATTTGGTGGTACGGAATCCTCAGTGCATGAGCCTGACTTACCCTTGACTTTTTCATTGCAGGGCGCGTAATAACCCTTGTAAACTTAGTTTTAAGTTACCTACTAGTCACAAACATATATGTCCCACGGTGATGCTACACTAGGAAATACATACCATATAATTGTAAATACAGCGTTTCACTGAAAGAAGACTTCATTACAAGTTCCGGTTCGACCAGGCAATTATTTAAAAACCTGTGAATGCAGTTTGAATTTAAGGGTAAGGGTTTTGAAATAAGTCAGAAAAAAAAAATGATAATATATCTTTAACCAGAGGGTTAAAGAGTTTGGTCGTCACCTATCTGTTATCCGAGTTGGGGTGCCCTCCAACTCGATTTAAACCCCATTTAAGTTACTGCCGCTTGATGTGGCATCACTGTAGGGCACTTTGTATATCACAAACATTATATTGACCTATCATAAGAGCCTGTAAGTTAGGGTTTGACTGGTTTTTTTCTTCATATTATTATTGTTGTTGCACACTACATAGTACGTATTACATATTTTGTTCAATCATAATGATATTTTTTCTAGTGTGGCATAGTGTTAGCAACATTAATATTAATATCAATGGGACTGGTCTCAAGGCTGTGCTGTTATTTCCTATTGAAATCTGCAATCATTACTAGAAGAAGAAATTATGAATTTCTTGGTGAGTTAAATAATAATTCAACAATAATATTTTTTAATTCAATGATTAGGAAGTAAACAATGACATCTAGTGCACATCAGTTACGAAAACACTCATTGCCAAATAAGAAACTACAAATGTTTTCATCTGGTTTTTAAAATCAAGAGTCAAATAAGGTTACCTCTGCATCAGTAATTTCAACGAGCTGTCAGACTGGCTAATTCAACAAGCTCTCAGACTGGATTGACGTTAGCTAACGCTACGTATTAGCATTAGCTAATGTCAATCCTATAAATTTTGAACTTTTGTATTCGCATGTTGCGAATAGTAAAGTTCAAAATGTATGGGATAATAGAATGCTACTTTATCTACAGGCACTGAACCGACTAAAATTTCAGCCTAGGGTATATACAGTGACTCAGTAATTTGTATGAATTTTGACAGATGTTGCTACCATCTTATTGCCTGCATAAAAAAGATTTACATAAAAATATATTCAGATGACCTCATCCTTGCCTTTAATTATTTTTTAATACAACACTAATGCAGCATTTTCTTTCAGCCTTCCATATATTTGGTCCAGCGGGCAAGATGGCAGTGGAGATGGGTATCATAGGCTTTCTGATGGGCACGTGCATAGCCTACTTTGTGGTGGTGGGAGATCTGGGTCCGCAGATAATTGCCAAGCTGCTCAATATCAACCAGAGCGACATATTGAGGTAATTAGGCTAATGCTGGGAAATTGTCAGCACTTTTCATCTGCATTGAGACTGTGTTTATGTACTTAACGCAGACTAGATATGATTGTAAATCTAGCCTGCATTATAGTCAACCTGGCTTCAAAGAATTATACTGTTATGTAACTAGCTTTGCTGAGAACTATGATGTCAATGAACATAACAAATAGCAGTTCATGTTACATTTTTTTTAACTGTTCATTAATCTAAAAAAAAAAAAAAAATTCGTAAATTATTTCCGAATAATTTTTTATTTTATTTTAATAATATAAATTATTTTTTGAAATATTTTATGCAACCAATTTGTGATATATTCATTGACATATAAGTCGTTTTCGTCCATTAAACAACTAGTGCTAGTAGTTAAGCTCTTTCTTTGTAAGACTATAAGCTCTTTCTTTGTCATCACAGGACATCAATCATGGTGATAGTGTCACTGGTGTGCGTGCTACCGCTGGGGCTGCTGAGGAACGTGGATAGTCTGAGCAACGTGAGCGCCGCCACCATCGCCTTCTATTTCTGCCTAGTTATGAAGGTATTTCTTTAGTTATTTTCTTAAGTGACCCGCGACTTTTCACTAAAATCCGAGCGCACGCCCCTGCGCCAGGAGGTCGTCAGGAAGCTATCCAATGACGTCCTATGCAGCATGAGATGTGTCTCTCTACTTTTGTCGCTCTCTTTTGTCTATCAATATGGATCAGAAAGAGAAAAGAAAGTGAGAAAATCACCCTCTTTTCTCTTTCTCATCCATATTGATCATTGTAGAGAGCCCTGGCATACGTACAACTCTTACTATATTTTTTTTTGTTGTCAGGTATTAATAGAAGCCACGGGCCAGCTATTCACGGCCGACTGGGCGTCGCGCATCGAGCTGTGGAAGCCCTCGGGCGTGTTACAATGCGTCCCTATATTCTCCATGGCGTTATTCTGTCAGACGTAAGTTCTTTCTATTAATATAAGAGTTCAGTCAGTTCAGTATGACACACTCCAATTAACTAGACTATAGTCTTATACTCCAATGGTATAGATATTTCAATCTACAATGGCCCCACTCTGTCAAACTCCATACAAATCAAATGAAACAAGCAAATTTGACAGAGCGGGGCACGTGTTTTTGGATTGAAAGAAGTGCATGTTACAATATAATATTCTGATTGCACCGTCGGTCCAATGCTGGTCTCTCTGCGGGTGTGTCGGAGTTGTGGTCATCAGACTAAGGATTAAAGAGTGTACTTAAGTTTGCGCACAAACTTGTGTTATGTGTAACCACAACATCTCCTGCATACTTGGTAAATTACTGAAGATGAACGTTTGTGACCGAAATTGGTCTGAGGACCGCACAGCACGAGGTCCTCCACATATGATATTACAATAGACATTATGCAGGACCGTGCGAAAAAATTTCGCTGGTGCCAAAAATGCTTGTTTTGTCACCAGTAAGGCCACGATGTATTTCGCTCAGTAGCCGCCTATAGAATTTTGACAGATTTTTGGTGTTTGGTGTTTGGTAAAAAAGTTCATTTTGACACCATTAACTTGTCGTCTAAATATCGTTTATGGACCACGCCACAGATCACTTAAAAAAAAAATTGTCAAATAGCGCTACTTTTTTCTTGTATGAAGTGAAGGTTTACGGTAAAATGTTCAGGTGGGCTCATCCATAGGTTCATATCGGAGGATATTACATATTTAACATTATCAACTGAGTATCACATGGAGCTAAATGCTACAATCAAACTCGTTTGTTGTCAGGCAACTGTTCGAGATATTCGAGTCGTTGCCGTCTCTGTCGCTGGAGAAGATGTGCGCGGTGACCAAGAACGCGATCAACATCTGCTCCGGAGTGTACTTCACGCTCGGGGTATTCGGCTACATCGCGTTCGGCTCGCAAGAGATATCCGGTAACAACACTTTTATATTTTACCTACGTTGCAATGTATGTTTATTCAGGTGGAATCTTGCAACTTAATTTTGAAACAGATGTATACCAACCGATTGAGCTGAAATTTTGTGTACACGTTTAAGTTGGAGGCAATACATGGCTGGTTAGCTATGTGACGTCATTCTGAATCCAATATGGCGAACACAAGATGGCGGACTAGTTATTTTTAGTGCACTTTTGCTTACAAATTATTTTTTACCTTAATAACATTTTTTGAATGATAACTTCGTTTCTAATGTAGGAGACGAACAACATTTGAAGAATATTCAATGAGGTTGCTACCAATTTCATTCTTAATAATGATTACCAAATAGCATGCTATCCGAACAAATTATCCTTCATATTTCATACAGTGTACGAACAATGTTACGCTATGACATTCATGAATTAGCATAAACACTTTTTGCTTGTGTCACAGCTGAGCGAGCGTCGCATCTGCTATTGTACTGTATATAGAACACTACACTTAGACCTTGAACTAAATATTTTAAAGTATTTGTGCTCTTGGTACTACTGACATGCATAATATGTATTTTAAGTTTGTAGTTCGGGAGCCCTAGAGGAGATTTTGGTAGTTATTCGAACGTCGTGGGGACCTATCGGATTTTAAATATTAGATGCTAAAATAAATGAGGTTGAATGATATATTATGCTATTTCAGTGGTGGGGGATGAAATAAAAACGTGACTTCCAATCAATAAAGGATTTTGGCAATTCTACCTCTAAGGGGGTAAAGGAAGAGGTCACAAGCGAAATTGCGAGAGTTTCCATATATCTCTCGAGTCTTGAGCTGAAAGAGAGGTGAAGGAGGATGGTTTTGTTCAAACCTCACCACGGGGCAAAATATCTTTCTTCAAAATTTTAATCCCATAAATTGCATGGGGGTTTCACGTGACAGGATTTTCGTGACGGTAAAAATCCATTTTCTTTCGCCTATTCGCTCTGCGCGCTACTTACTGTCTGTGAAGAAACTTTGTTTCAAGCAAATATTAAAAGGACTGGATCCAACAATTAAAAATAAAGCATGGATAGCGGACTTCCTTATAAACGGTCTTCGAGAAATGGTACCAAAGTCATGTGGAAATTTCGAAATTATAATATTGCGATTGGTTTTTACTCTGCCCATGCTCCGCCCCATGACCTACGTCATTTTTGTTAATTGGTTGTTTTCATCTGTCATGGCCGACGTGATTCGAATTGTCCGTTGTCTTTCTCTAGACTGATATCAACCTGTTACCTCATAGGACATCAAATTTCGAGCAATTTTTAAGCCCCGCCCATTCTGGGATGATTTTGGTTACGCGGTTTTTGGGCTAAAGATACTAATCCATGCTTTATTTTTAATTGTTGACTGGATCAGAGCGTTTGGTGCATTGCGCAGGTAACATCCTGATGAGCCTGAGCCCCACGATGGGCAGCGACGTGATCAAGCTGGGCTTCGTGATGTCGCTCGCGTTCAGCTTCCCGCTCATCATCTTCCCGTGCCGCGCCAGCCTCTACTCCTTTCTGTACAGGAAGGTAAGATACCACATAACTACGCGTAAAGTTTATTTGCTTAATGAATATATTTTGTAATATATCCAATTTTGTTGCATAACGGACAGCGAGATACTGAGCCAACTATTCAATTTTACATTGTAAAGTCAATATCTTCTGAGGATACGCCATTGAATGACGTCCGGAACATGACGTGTCGAATTTAGTACGTCTGTTTGTAATTTAAATGGTCAGTAACGTTTTGCCACCTTCCAGGCGCACCCGTCCCACCACGACCACATGGTGAACCACTCCATCCCCGAGGGTCCGTTCCGGCTGCTGACCCTCGGCATCATCAGCTGCGCGCTGTGCGTGAGCCTGCTGCTGCCCACCATCGAGCTGGTGCTGGGGCTGCTGGGCGCCACTATCGGCGTGCTCATCTGCCTGGTGTTCCCGGCCGCCGCCTTCCTCAACGTCACCTTCAAGAACACCAACGAGCGGGTTCTAGCCAAGGTACGGCCACATGTTGAAGTCTCTCTCTCTTCAGTCGGTCCCTCATGACTGAGGATCGTGACTATCAATCACGGCAAGTAATCCTGCGGTGAATTATCTCCTTCCACCTTGTTCTGTCTGCAGCCATGTGGACTGTTTCGTAAAATGAACTGGCGCCCGCTTCCTTGAGTCATTCCTTCTGCTTCATTTTACATGTTGAAGTACACTTCCCAAATACCCACCACATCCCACTTCTGATGTAGGCATCAGGAACGTCTGGACTGCCAGACGTTCACCTGACGTTCCTGATGCCTGATAGCCATTGGTTCAGAACTCCGCCTCTGGTCACGAGGTCCACGCGTTTCGAATCTCGAGATCATCACACCCTATGGCGTTAATAGATTTGTGGAAACTAATTAGGTGTGAGTTAAAATATCTCGAGAAATCTTCAGTGTGGCGAACTCTCGGGCATGCCTGGAAGTCTTCTCTAATCCTGAGAGACAAGAACATCGTCTATACCCTTAGAAGACTTAGAGGATGTTGTTGGAGCGCCTACGCGACACGAATCTGTAGCCTTGGCTACAGTAGCCTAATAACTATGTAGCACCCCTAGCATGGGCAAGGGATAAAATCGTAGTCCCCGATTTTGTCCTCTGAAAAGGGTAGAAAATAGTCGCCTTCACATGGCCAAAGGAGCAAGGGAGAAATTTATCACTATTTGTGACATTTTCACAAGACATAAACCCCCCCGAGACTAATCAAAGTCAAACCGGTTTTAAGCAAGGTTTCAAGTTTGCAAGGTCTACCCACATATTTTGCATTTATTGTGTATTTTGTAATGTGTAATATAATTTGTAATTTAACGTTTCTTAATCTAGCCTGTAAGAATTTTTATATAGGGGAATGTGCAGTACCCAGACAAGCAGTATAGGCTTAAGGGTGCGAAGAGAACAATGTATATATATTTTTTAGATTTAAGGAATAAATAAATAAATAAATAAAGTATTTTCTCCATCCGTGTGCCCATGCTAGGGGGGATCAGGATAGGAAAAAAAACGTGGAAAGGGATAAAATTTTGTCCTTTCCCAGGGAACAAAATGACTATTTTGTTCCCTGCCCATGCTAGCACTGCTGATGGTGTTCCAGTTTGTGCTGGTGCTGGGGCTGATCATCCTGGTGCTGGGCACGTACGCGAACCTGCGCGCCGCGGAGAGCTCGCTCGAGCGCTACGACGACAAGTACATCACGCAGGAGCGCATCGACCAGATCGTCGAGGACTTCATGCACAAGCAGGAGAGATCTGAAGGTAAAAATCGACGAAGATCGAGTTTTTATGTTGAAAAAAAAAAAGAAGAATACACGTGATACTCTGGGAGTGCCGACAGAAGTTAAAAATCAAACTGTGTTGTCGGTTACAGTAACAATGTCGCGAGTTCAATGGTTTTTAACTTTTTACCCTTTTCAAAAATGGCTAGCGTGCCGGTGTCAGCTAAGTTTCGTTAACGAGGCAATGGTTTTTATAACATATTAATTATAATATCATTGTGAGCAGACAGAAGCTGCTAAAATTCAAAAATAAAATAATCATATGTTTTCATTATTTCACTTACATTTCTATTGTTACAGAAGTAATGGCCAAGCCTCAACTCGAAAGCGACCCAGTTCCAATAAAAGAAATCAATAAATTAGAAAAACCTGTAATTAAAGATTCTGAAGTGCAACCTCCAAATCCTGTTCCACCAGAATCTCACTCCAATGAAAAACTACCTGTGATATTCCCCAAAAATGAAGACCTGTTGCCAAAGGTAGACATCGTAGAATCAATATCACATCCAAAGAATGTAGTTTCAAAAATAAACGGAGAAAAACTAGCTAATGGCGTCATCAAAAGCGAAGTTGAAGAAAATATTGCAAAACCCAATAAAATTGAACAACCGAAGGAAGAAAAAGCGCAAGCACACCAACAGAAAATAGACATGATAAAACAACAACAGCTGATAGAAACTATCAAACAACACGGACAAGAACAAAAAGAATTATTAAAAGAACAAAAAGAAATTTTAGATGAACTACTCAAAACAAAAAAAGAACTGCAACAAAACAAAAAAGAAATAGATAGCAATGAAGCTAAGAAGATAGCTGTTGAAAGCATACAGAAAATAGCAAATGCAGCTATTCAGAGCTTAAGTGGTGTAACGAATAAACCGGTAATCAAAGACGAGAAACAAGAAAAACCTGCGGAAAATATAGCAAATGAAGCTGTTAACAAGATAGTTAAAGAAGCAAAGAAAACTTTAGATGCAATCCAACGACTGGATAAGAAAAACAATGTACATGTTGAAAATGAAAAAGTTGTAAAAGATACTTTAAACAATGTGCCACAACTACCTCAAAGAGAAACAATTGTAAAAGATGGTCTTCCATTAAGTAACATGCTACCAAAACAAAATCCTATTAAGGAAAATAGTAAACAAAATGCTGTAGATATACAGAGTGTAAAGAGAGAAGTGCCTGACATTAATTTAGAAGTAAATAGTTCACAACAAAAACTGAAGCAGGAAGTTAAAATTCCACCTATCATTGTTGAAAATAAACTGAAATCTGAAGCAGTTAACGAAAACAAATTAGATATGCCAAAAGCACATTCACACCTACCAGATGAACCGAAATCATATCGAGAAGGCGAGGATACGCAAATGAACGTAAATCTTGAAGCCAAACCAAACAATGGTGGACAAAATGTTCCTTCTATAATCAAGTCTGAAGAAAAAGAACCAGTCAAAAATGAACCAATCAAAAGCAAAGAAGGAAATGCTATTCATTTTAAATCAGACGACATTCTAAGCAATATAGCTAACGGTAACGTAATTCCAAGGCGTAAACGAGAAGTCGTAGACTGTACAGAAAAAACTTCGCTAAAACCAGAAGATAAACAAATATGCGAAAATCTTATAAATATACCAGTTGAGGTAAAAGCACAAAAACTCTTATTACCAAAAGATAAGGTTAATAGTCAAGAAATATTATTACCAAATGTGAATCTAGGCGATGTAGGATTATCGAATTCTTTACATGGGATTGCATTACACGTGAGATCACTCAAAAGTATTCAAGAAGATGAGAAAAGATAAGTAATTAATAAAAAATAAATATTTTAAGTTATTTTCTCTTGATTCAGCGCAAAAAATTTTAACGCCTTATTTGACTGATATTTAATTTACTCCATCTCATACGAAACGATTTTGATAAAATATTAATAAATATCATGTTCAGTAAAGCATAATTTATTTTGTGTTGATTTAATCTGTTATTTATCTCTATTTATTTATTTTATTTTAAAACGTTTTATAAATTACATTATCAAATAATAATTTTCTATTGTAATGTATATTTTTATTAATGCTTGGTATTTACAATATTTTGTGATCGAGACTAAGGCATTTATTAAATTTTAAGTATTCTATCGTGCTCTTCGAGTGTAAAAGCCTATTTAGACGGTGACATTTTCTTGCAAGTTAATTAATGCTTCGACAGCGTATTTTACTCAAAACAAAATATTCATTTATTTAATTCAATTCGATAAAAATGAAATCGAGCAAGTAACGAAAAAGTTATAAGAAATTTAATATTTCTGATTAGACATAGATAATTGGACAGTAATATATAAATAGATAATTGAAATGGTTGTTAGATAATTGGACAGTATATATTACTGCAGAAGGCACACTCTATAAATTCATATGCTTTCCTTGTAGAAATGTATTTTCAATGTATGTCCTTGTTTCTAACAAAAAAATTGAGTTAATTACTATATTGTGTTAAGGCAAGAAAATGTTTCAGTGTAAATCAGTCTTTACTGATTAGTTATCAAACGTTTATTACCCATGTGTGGCGACTACTTTAGGAATAAGTTATTTAATAAAATAACGTCTGTGATCTCAAACATAAGTCCGGAACATTGTTATTGTAGCCATTCCTTATATTTTTAATGCTAATAAATGGATACACGGAACTATATCTTACTTTAAAATCGATTGCAATTACATTTAATAGCATTTATAATATTTTTTATTGAATAAAAGAAGTTACTTTTATCCTAAAAATTAGTTAATTACAGAATAAGAAGTATTTTTGGCTACATTCTTATCACGAAGTTGTGATGTATAGAAAAATTGCTGACTGAATATTAATTGGAAACTGGTTTTAAGTAACAACAGGCTCGATGATAATAATATTGAATAAAAAACGTTTTTAACTGTTATGCTTAGTTTTATTAAATTTGTAAATGCAAAACAACAAACAAAGAATATTATTATTACTAGAAAATGAAAATAAATTTAAATGAAAAAACTAAATAGTCACTGCTCTTCTTAACTGTAGTAGCACTCAAAAACTGAAACAAAAGATATGTATCTTTTATTCATGGACATTCACACAAACACAGAGGTAAAATCACAAACACATCTTATCACAAGAAATAAACATTTCTTAGAGAAGAATCAAAATCTCTAAACTAATTTGACGTGTCTAAAAATAGTGTTATCCGTATTCATTTTGAAAAGGATAACTTTATTTTTAGACACTTCAAATTAGTTCAGTAACTAGATAGTTTACGCAAAAGGTTTGGCCCCATTATTTTAAAGTTTCGCCAATGCTTCCGCGCAAAACAGACATACAGACTGCAAAAATGCTAGTCAGACGTCCAAATTAAATTATTGGCTTTAATTGCATTGGCGTAGCATTAATTTATATATTTAATCTATACCTGTTCCAGAATAACAGTCAATAGTCATCATAGGCTACTATTCATAGGCTAATAATATTAGCCTAATACTAAGGATTTCGGATCAGCGCTTAAAAGTGTCCGAACCTAACGGAAGCCAAAACGCGAAAAGATTTCCAATCGTACTTAAGCAAAATAAGGCTGTATAATAATGGTTAAAGACATAAATTACAATGTTTCGTTTAGATATAGGTTTTCTCAGGACACTTTTCGTGAACGTTGTACTACACCCGGGGTCCATAGATTTATATGCCAATGGTTTAAGGTAAACTTTTGTTTATTTGTTGACTGTGATCACTATAAACCGTAACGGGTTGTAGAGTAAAAGCTTTGTATGAGTTTACCTAGTTTGTCAAAGGAATCATTTCTGGCTGGCGTTGGAGGCGCGACGCCCGCGTCGTGCCGGAGTCGCCGGCGTGGGCGGGGCTTCCGCCTCCGAGCCCGGGGAGCCCTGCTTGGCGCTGCGCAAGCGCCGGCTGGGGGTCGCAGTGGTGGCGGCATCGGCCTCCGACGCCGGGGAGCCCTGCCGGCCGCGGCGCGCGCGGCGCCCCGGGCTGGCCGGAGTCGAAGGAGCGTCCGCCTCCGACACTGGCGAACCCTGCTGGCTCTGAAAATTAACAGGTTTTAACGATTAAGGGCGCCAAAATTCAAATTTTATGTAGTCTTTACACGACTGCCCAAAAAGGAGTGTTTTAAGGGTTCATGTATGGTATGTGAGTTTCTTTATTCCACCATAACTTCTGAATGGCTAAATAGATTTGGACATATGGGGTCTCGTTAAAATCCTTACATAATTCCGAGTAACATAGGCTTTTTTTTTATAGTTCTGCCACCGGGTACTCTTGTTTTTCAATTTTTAAATTATTTACTTGTTCGCTAATTGTGGGCTAATTATACATCGTAGGCTTATGGCAATGAATTCTCGGGCTCAACATTTGTACATCTACATGTTTTTGATAAAACCTCTGCTCAACAATACTCATTTAGTTCATATTTTTGTTTCCGATAGCTCGACATCTGGGAAACTGAAAAAAATATATTTCGGGAACCAATATGAGGTGCGTGGGAATTTTCGAGCAAAGTTTCTATTCCAAACATGTATCTATGTACATGTTTTGAATAGAAAATTTAGACACAAATTCATTGCCATAAACCTACAATGTGTAGTCTAATATTTTTGAAACTCTAAATAAAATTGAATTTCGCGGGCTGGTAGGGCCTAAACATCTTAACTACCTACACTGCTACAAAAGCACCGGCCCTATACGCATTCTATACTATACCTTTAAACGAGCAATTCTTGTATATATATATATACACATATATATATTTCTATATAATCTGAATCTCGGAAACGGCTCGAACGATTTTCATGATATTTAGTATACAGGGGTTTTGGGGGCGATAAATCGATCTAGCTAGGATTCATTTTTAGAAAATGTCGAATTTACCAAAAAAATAAAAATATGACTCCTGCTGCGATCTATTAGCCAGTAGTAATACTACCGAGCGAAGCTCGATCACCCAGGTATTTTGTATTGTTTACGTTAGTAATATTATATTATATTCGGTGATACTAGTATAATAGCGGTCAGTGGGTGGTGTTACCCTCAGGTCGGCGGAGAGGCGGCGCGCGTGCAGCGCCTCGCACGCGCGCGTGAACGACGCCCGGCGGCCGCGCGTCGCGCTCGCGGGCGACGCGCTCTCCGCTGCCAGAGCTGGAAAAGTTTACATTTACACAAGTTCGGAACTGTTCACTTTAGCAAGATTATGCTTACCATCATTTTTGTTTGCAATTTAACGTAGATTACTTTTGTGCTTGACACTTTCGCGCTAAATTGCATAGTTTTTAAAATATTAAAGAAAAGAAAAAAAACAGAACTCCACCCCCCTCCCCCCTCCAAACTTAATAGAACCCTGCGTAGAACAATCTGACATTTTGAGAGGCTTTCACTTTGAGTGACCGGGTTCAGTCGTTTTTAGGGTTCCATACCAATTTGGTAAAAATGGAACCCTTATGGTGAGACTTTCTCCGTCCGTCCGTCTGTCACACTCGATTATTTCAGTAACTATCGAAGCTATCGACTTGAAGTTTAGAATAGTTTTAGGTAATAGTGACCCAACGCCATTGCAATCATAAAACATTGAAAATTCTTTTTATTTTTATTTAAAAAGGGGAGAAAACCGGGGCTTCGAATTTTCAAAATGAAATAATAATATTGAGTGGGGTATCATATGAAAGGGCGTTACTTGTGTATTCTAAAACCGATTTTTATTTATTTTTATGCCAGATAGTTTTGGATTTATTGAGCAAACTGTTGAAAAAAATACCGTTCCCCCCCCCTTATCTCCGAAGTTTATCAATCGAAAAATCTGAAATAATTATGATGAATAGACATTAATGTATATTTTACAGGAAAAATAAAATCAACTCCCTGACTATTATACTTTTCTTGATAATAACCATAAACCACCAAAAACAAAGTTACGTTTATGTAAAATATAACTCGTAAATTCATGAACAAAAGTGATTCTTTCAATGTTTTACTTCTTTTATGGTATGGAACCCTCGGTGCGTGAGTCCGACTCGCACTTTGCCGGTTTTTTTGAGCTAATTGCACCGTACTTTATTCCTACGAGTAGCCCTTCTCAAGTTCTCACGACTATGACGTAGACATGCATCTCGAACGGTACAAGGATAGTTGTTACACGCAGCACGTACCGACATCGACGGACATCCTCCTGGTAGCTCGCACGGGCTTCGGAGACGCCTTCGTCTCGGAGGCGGCTCGCGTTAAACGGCCTATAATGTTAAAGTACACAACTATAAACTATAGTGAAACCTATAAAACCTATAGAATTCATATACATTATATGTCTGAAAATCAAGAGTAATTTACTCTTACTATTCTACTCTTGATAACACATTGTGTTATTATTTACATATTTATTTTAACTCTCACACCTGGCACATGATATATATATATATATATATAAAAGCCAAAGATACATAATATAAATAAACATACATAAACGTTACACACATACATATATGTACCGGGCGGAGGACTCGCCCCGGCAGGGAAGATCACACAACCGACGGTCCATCCTAGTAGAGTCGAGCACCATCGCCTTCTGCATCTTATATTTTTTATATTATTATTATTTCTTTTTTATTTCTTTTTTATGCAGTCGCTCCGGACTGCGTAAAAATTAGAACTAACACTCCAAAGAGTAGTGGAAAAAATTAAGCACATTGAATTGGCAGTGTGTGGCAGCCACCAGCGCCAACCATGGAGTCCATATAAAATGTATGAAACTAAAGCAAATATGCCGGTTTTGTGGTTGTGGCCAGTGTCCCGTGTGCGCGGACTCTCGAAATTGAAAAAACTACAGAGGAAAATTTAGGGCGCCCTCAAATTTGCCGCAAAGTGCCGCGCGTTGGCATCAGTTCATATCTTTCGACGTATTTTTTTACACGTACGTATTTTTTTGTAGTCTACTGTCTAAACATCGAGTCCATCGTTAAACTATGCACTACATTACGATTCTCAAACCTAGCGTCAGCAGTGCGGCTGCAGCGCTGCAACGCGCGGCAGTTTGCGGCAAAGGAGAATGACCAAAGGTGGTGGTGGTTTTCTCATGAACCAAAACCAAAATAGTCTAGGAAAATAAAAGAGTGTTTTTTAAGAACCATATGCACTAGGAATTTGTTTTTCATATTCGGAATTTAATTTTGCATACAAAACGTTACTTTCTTTTCGATGCATATTTCGTGTCATACTGATTTCACTAAGAAGTACCTAGGTACAACTTGTTTGTTTGCCTATAACTTTAGAATCCGGATTTTAATTAAAAAAGTAAATATTGTAGGAATTAATGTGGAGACCGTTGTCTATAAAAAATAAAGTTTAGGTTAGGTGATGTTAGGTTAGTAAGTTGATTCAGCTTGATACCGGCGACCGGATATCATATAATATTACATCCATGGTCATTGTCCTTTGGAGGTGCTCTTAAGGAGCATGCCACGGGTATGCCCGCGTGATTAATTTTTTGTGGTTTTAACGATTTTAGTAAGCTAATAAGACAATAAACTTATGGCAGTCAAATTGCGGGAATTCCAGTATCGTCTTCACGTGTTTATATAAAAATCTCTGCTTGAAAGTGTAGAGTTAAAGAAATTACTCCGAGATTTGCGAGTTACTCACTTAAAACTCGATACTCAAACTAATTTCCTAAGATATTTTTATGCAAAGATTTGATATAAGCATGTAAAAATGATACTGCCATTCCCGCAAATTGACTGCCATAAGCCTATATTGTGTAACTCTAGGCCGATCGTTTAACTCGCGTATCGCCTGCGCGGTAAGAAGTTAGCGGGGGGAGATGTTAGCGAATGGGTGAAAGGGGTGCGCGGCTCCCTTCTTACCGCGCAGGCGATACGCGAGTTAAACGGTCGGCCTATAGCGAACAAAATGCAAAAACCACGAAAATTTTGAATTTCGCGGGCAGAGTCGTTGATTTCGCCTTAAAGCACGCCAAAGAAGAGTTATAACATGTTGCATGCACTTACCTCTCGGTCGGACAGTGGTGGTGGAGTCGGGCGACGCGCGCGACTCGTCCGTCGCGACAGAGCCTAGTGGGTTAGTGTTACAGTTACGTTAGGCGGGTATTAGCGGAAAAATAATGGCTAACTTCTAAACTATCTACACACAATAACTATTGATTACACAGAATCGAAATAAAATACATACCTTAGTGTTAGACAATTGGGTGTTTGACGCAAACAAATTTTTTCAATTGAATTATTTAAATTTGAAAACGAATTATTGATAAAATGATAAAAAAAAGTTATAAATTAAGTGATCAAATACTTAATACAAACTAATTTATTCACCACTTGAAAAGAATCTGTATGGTCCAATATGCACGAACACCGCCCATTTGAAACACCACACACAATTCTTCCAATACTTTCTTCGACGCACGTTTTGTCCCGACAATGGGACACCTTCAGGAGATGTTGACTTCACAATGCGAAATCGTAGGGATTAAAGTAAAACAGACTATCCTGCTATGGATTTCCTAAATAACGCTTGCTTCCATTCCATTCAGTATGTCATTTCTGTTTAGAGTTGCAATGACATACATTTTGCGTGACGTCACGCTTCTGTAATACCATTTCAGCTATTTAGGAATTTCCTTTTGCGAGAAAGTGGCAGAATATACCTTGCTCCAAAAAACTACAGCCGGAGTTCAGTGTAAGTCATTATTTCTATCCTATTTTATAATCATCGCAATAGAATACAGAGTCAAACACCCAATCAACTAATCATTTACTAATCATGCAAAAACTTAATCTAAAAAAAACGTGAAATCAGAAAAAAACCTGTAACTAAATAGACAGGTCTACAAATAGTTCCACACTTTCTACATTGCAGTATTTAAATACAAGTTCTAGTAGAAAAAAAAGCAAAGCTAAATCAGTTAAGTATGCAGTGGAGTTAGGGAAGCAAAAAAAAATCTTTTCAAACACCTACAACCTGGGCATCTTCAAACGAAGAGTGAATAGGTATTCCCTAGGCAAGTATGCTCCCCCTTAAGCTGTTTAGGCCCTATCAGCCTGTGTAATTCAAATTTTATTTACTTTTTCGTAAATATTAGACTAACTACACATTGTAGGTTTATGGCGACGAGTTTTGCGGGCATAATATGTATGCATCTACATGTTTTTAATATGAAGTTTGCTCGAAAAATCCCACTCACCTCATATTGGTTCCAGAAAGATAAATTTTAGCAGTTTTCCAGATTTCGAGCTATTGGGATGAAGTAAATGAGTATTGTATTGTTGAGCAGTTTTATTAAAAACATGTAGATTCATAAATGTTGTGCCCGCAAAACTCATTGCCTACCTACGATGTATAATATTTAATTAGCCCACTATTAGCGAAAAACTAAATAAAATTTGAATTTTCGCGTACCCGGTGGTAACCCATCCCCTTCAAGACTGTATCATCGCTTTCCATGAGGTGTAAGCGCTAGCCTATAAAGTGAAACAAAAGCTCCCGGGCTGGTGCAGGGGTGGTCTTACCTTCTTCGGCGCCGGAGTGGGTGGAGGACGCGTCGTCGTCCGCCTCCGGCCGCGAGGTGGCGCTGCCTCGCCGACGCGGAGTGCGCGGGGTGCGAGCGGGCGACGCACTGGTGGTCCCTTTTTCTTCCATAAGCGAATCCAGCAATACCTTCTGGTGACGCGTTAGCCTGAAACGGATGAACATACGGCCGACGTCAAAGTACGGTCGGGCTCAAAAGTGCATATAGAATTTGCTAACAAAATCCCTTGCATGCACTCGGCCACTCAGTATGCATAGCGCGTATATTTTGAACCTAACGCTGTTGTATGTTGATAGTCTGTTTACGGTAATGCGGTTACTTGCGTACCGTTTTAGCCTTTAAGCTATGTAAGCGTTAAAGATCCCGACTGTACAATGTACAGACAGCAAGCGGCGTATAAGTTGAACCCTGCGCAGAACACATTTTAAGTTTACTCCTGTCTATTGACTACCATCATGCCTGCAGGGTTCCTCCATACATTTACAACCAGCGCCATTTATGGACAGCCGCTCACATGTGACTGAAACTTGTACAAAAACCTGTAGTAACCCTACTGATGGAAAGAAACGATGAGGTTAAGGGTGGGAGCGGCTTGCCTAGAAAATGCCTATTCACTCTTCTCTCGAAGGCAGCTTTTGAACTCTCTTGTATTTTTTTGTTTTATTTGTATCTATTTATAAAAACAATCTTCCAAATGCGTTATTAGCATAATTATCTTCTAACTAATATATAAAATTTTCGCAGTACTAATAATACACAAAAAAAAAAACATAAAAATTAGTTAGTGTATTTTTTATCCCTTGAGATCACCAAGATACGTTATGTTCATAGTAAATTGCGTTTTAAATCTGTGCCGAACTGCCACTCACTGATAAATAGAACAAAAGATATGAAACAGCACGCAAACGAAAGAGACAACAATAATGCTTGCGCTCGACGCAGACTAACTATGAAACTTACAATTGTAGGATTTTTGAGTATTCACAACGCGCGCGCTTGTCACATATCTGCTCCTTTATATATATTATAGATCATTGCCCTTCAGTGAGAAATAATTTATTTGACAAAACAACGTTTGCCCGAGCTAGTTAAAGCTAAAAAAAACTTCAAAGATAAAAAAGAAAACTTCCTAACATACCGTCTAGTGCTGGAGTAGTCAGCAAGGGTGTTCTCAAGTGTTTCCAACTTAGTGTCCTCGGCGCTCACTTCAGGAATCACCGTCAATTCGGGCTTCAAAGACTGCCTTCGTTTTCTAACACCTACAAAATATGTGCAGAAATATTTATTTATTAGTAAGTGAGAAGCAGAAAAACGAACTCAGTGTTTTTAGGGTTCCGTACCCAAAGAGAAAAAAAAGGAACCCTATTACTGAGACTTCGTTGTCCGTCCGACGGTTTGTTCGTCAGTCACCAGGCTGTAGCTTCAAGAGCTACAGGTGGAGCAGGTCATGGGCAGGGGTGTTCATAGTTTACTTTAATACTGTAGAGTATGGGTCTTGATGGTACAGAACCGAATTGATGGTACGAGCCCGACTCGCGCTTGACCAATATTTCGTCCTTCTCACTCTTACGAATACGTCTGTGGGTGCAGTGTTGTGGAAGAATATAACAGAAAAACGACGTTTTATATCGCTACCAAAAAACTAAGCCAGTTACCCGACTTCGAATTAGTATGTACATTAAAAATTATTTCACTCTTTATCTATTCTAGACAGGGCGAACCGCGCGAAAAAATGTCGCCAGTTTATCGGTGTCATTAGTACCAACAGTATAAGGCCACGCGGTAGTTCGCTCAGCGGCCACCTATAGTATTTTGACAGTTGGCGCTATGGTTTGCTTGTTTCATACAAGGTTTACGTAGGTAAATCGTTCGGATGCCCATATCTTGAGGTTAGTAATCAGTGCACTCTTTGCACTCTTTCACTCAAAGATCGCGAGATTTACGCCTATCGCAAACCTGTCGCGAGATAAGCAGTAAGTAAAAGTAAGTTTTACGCACCTTTCACATCGCCTCCATCTTCGCTGGCCCTGCTTCCAGTAGACTTGACAGATTTGTCAGAAACGACACTTGCGTTGTCATCGTTAACACTTCTGGCGCGAGCAGAGCGACGTCTTGGTGTCAAAACTTCCTCCTCTGTCACAGACGTATCGATGTTTAGTTCTTTTGACGCTCGGCGTGTGAGGATTACTCTTGGTTCCGTAGAAGTGGGGGTTTTCGCTCGCCTTCTAGGCGTGGATTCTTTTTTATTATCCTCAGGTGTTTTATCACCGTCGGATATAACTGAAGGTGTCGATATAGTTCTTTTTCTCGAAGGAGTGGACACTTCTTTATCATCTTCAAATGGTTTGTTTTTCTCAGATTTGGTAGATGTTGATTGCGATCGTTTACGTATAGGTGTTTTGGGTGCTTGTTGTTCACCGTCACTAGATTTGTTAGAGGTGGTTGATTTTGTACGCTTTCGGGTGGACTTCTGCTTTTCTGTTTTTTCTTTTTCATTGTCATTATTCTCTGTTATATCTTTATCTTTATTTTTACCAATTGCATCTACTATATCTGGTAAAAAAAGAAAAAGTAAAACTCATTCATTAAAAATAAAGATGAGATCATGTTTGGAGCACGCTTGTCTAGAATTGATCAAGACGTCTCAGACATGTTTCAGGTGAATTAAGTTTGGACGTCTGTCATTTGAGGGTTTGTTTGGTATGATTTCAGCATTGGGAACTATTAATTAGTCAAACCTGAAATTATCAACATTTGTAACTTACCATGTTTCATATCGTCTTGGTTTACTGAATGTTCATCACTGCTTGCTTTAATATTCCCATGTTCAACTGCATGTTCAGCACTTTTTGCTTTCATATCGGTTTTTTCAACTGTTTGTTCTTGTGAATAGTTCAAAGTGAGAGATCGCTCTGATTCAATAGCAGAGTTGTCATCGGTGAGCATTGACAACATCTGAGCTTGGTCCAACTGATTCACCGTGTATTCTGAGGTTGAATCATATTCCATAGGCGTTTCTTGTACTGTAAAAATATTAACAATTTTTAACTATGTGATTTCAGAGGATTGATAACTGTAAAATGATATTTTCGGTGTTGAAAGTATAATAAAAACAATCTTTTACATAATTAGTATGATGTGCTAAGCTTTCATCGCATAGACAAATGAATACAAAGTGATTCCTTGTTATATAGAAGGAAATTATGTAGTGAAAAAGCGAAAATGTTTTCAATAAGAACCTCAAAAGAATAATTTGTAACTCTTTTGGCCTGTTGAGTTCATTATTGTAGGTTTTATTTTTACCATTCCAATTGAAATAATCAATATTTAGAACTTACCAACATCCATTGCAATATCACTACTAGATTTCATGTAACCTTTTTCAACCGTATGTTCAACACTTTTTGCTCGCATGTTGCTTTGTTTAAAACTTTTCGCTGGCATATCAGCTTGTTCAAATGCGTGACTTTGTGAATAATTCAAATTGTGAGATCGATCTGATTCAATGGCAGAATTGTCATCAGTGAGCATTGAAATCATTTGAGCTTGGTCTAAAGGATTCACGGTATTCTCTAATAATGATTCATATTCCATAGGAGTTTCATCTGCTGCAATGACTATAACCAATGAAAAACAAGCACATTTAGCTACATTTCAAAATATTATATCAATAAGTGAAATCGCACGTAACCTAACATTTCATAAAAAAAAAAAAAAAAAAGTTACTTCACCTGTATTTAATTTTATATTTGCTTCGTCTAGTTTTTCATCTTTCTGGGGTATTTTACTAATTACCTCTGTCTCCACTGTTACCTCTTCGTTTAATTCTGATTTTTCATCTGTCTCTATAATTTCCTCGGATCCCAAGATTATCTCTCTAATTTTTTCAGGTTCTGTGGGCAAATCTTCAATCTGTTCTACAGTTTCAAACTTGTTAACTTCACTGGGTTCAGATGGTTGCTCCGTTTGTTGCGCGGGCAATTCCTCAAATAATTCATATTCAATAACTTCAATTTCTTCTAAAAGCGCTTCAAATGAAGACGATTCTACTTCGTCTATTTTTAATTTATCATTATCTGATGATAAGTCAGAATCGTTGATACAAATAACTTCCGATTCATCTTTTCCTTTTTGTGAAATGAATTTATTCTCGTCATTCTCTTCTTCAGACTCCTAAAAAGCAATACAAAATTATACATTAAAAGTAGAATGCGGCTGTCATTGTTCAATGTACTAGTATTTATGATTTTCACACGCTAACTTTGTTTGTACAGTGCAAGAGATAAATATAATGGCATTTTTTTTAAAACGTATAGTACAAGCCAGTCTCTTAAACTACATAATTTATCGGCTGCTTGTTTACTTTTTTGTAAGAAAAACCAAGTTTATTTAGAACGAGTCTTGAAACTCTATATTTTGATGGGTGGTGATAATGTAAAATACTAAAAGTTATTACCTCTTCTTCTCCGCTTTCATCTTCAACACTCTCACTAGAATCATCCTCTTCTTCTTCTTCTTCTTCAATTTCATCACCTTCTTCTTCATCCACTACTTCAACCTCATCCTCAGAATCAGTTTCGCCGCGACAGTCATCCGACATTTCTCCCTCAATCTCGTTTATCTCTCTCTCAATCTCCACTATACTTTCTTTCTCTTTTTGAATCACTCTATCTTGAGTCTCCATTTTAGATTTCCATGAATGTTTCATTTGTAGTTCAGTGTCACATGACATTGGTGAACTTTCTTTTAATTCAACTGGATGTCTGGTTACTTTACTAACAGAATTTTCAGTTTCTGCCACACTGCTATCGCAACTTTCCAAAACTGATTTTTCTACATCAGTTTCGTTCAATTTAAAAGAAATCCTAGTTATTTCAGTTCCTTTAGTTTCAGTTATATTAGTTCCCTGATTATTAGAATCAGCAACACTACTTTCTGCACTTTGTAGTACTGATTTACCGTTGTCTTCATGTATAGTTGTGAAGGCAGATAGTTTTACATCACTTTGGATAACCATTGCATCAGACTTTTCTTGCTGAGTATCTGAATTATCGGCAACACTGCTTTCGTAACTAACTAATACAGATTTTCCATACGTTTCATTTATTGTAAAAGACGGCAATGGCTTGGTTATAGCGCTATTATCACTTTCTTCTATTCTGTCTTTCTCATTAGTTTCAGATAAAAAGCTTTCTGAGCTTTGTAATACAGACTTGTTCGTTATAGGCGAGAAATTCACATCCATTAGGCTAGGGATTCCTTTGACGGATTTCATTGGAGTACATTCAATTACACTTTCTGATTTTTCCTCTACGATTTCAGTCTCCATTATTTCTATTTGCTTTGTTTTAGCGAATGCATTATTTTCGAGTACAATGCGAGTGAGTGATTTTTTGGTTCGGGTGACGGATTCTTGTTTCGGAGACATTATTTTTTCTGGTGTTTTTGCTCTACAGCTCCTACAAAAACATTTTTAAATCAATGTTTGATGTTAACATACCCTTCTAAGCTTAACTTCTAAATGCTTGTGAGATTATTTAATTTTGGAATACTAATGCTATTAAATAAAATATTAATATTCATATACTATAAAAATTACCTTATACTACGTGGACTTGCTACTGCAGCTGGTTCTGGAGTTATTATTTCAACATCAGGTGTTCGAGAGCGGTTCCTGTAACAATAATATTAAAAACTAATTAGTTTTCTACCAAAAAACGACCAAGTGCCGAAAGCGATGACATGCTTTTAATATTTTGTATACATTTCAAGGAAAAATAAACATTTGGCCTAACCTCAAACGGCGTGGACTGGCTAAAGCATTTTGTTCAGCAATTATTTCTACATCCGGAGTACGGGAGCGGCTTCTGAAATAAAACAATATTATATGTTGATGTGTTAATCTTTGCTCCTAATTTAATCAATTAAAAATTTAACTATACTCTGTTTAGAAGTTGGCTATAAAGGTCTACTGCATAGAAATTTTGATAACGCTAATACGGCCACTTTTAAAAAGAATTGCACTTTTTATAGTTTAAACTCTATGGAATTGGTGGAAGGTGAAAGTAAGTAGTAACCTTAAACTGCGCGGGCTTGCAGCTACTTGCTCGGGCATGACAGTGACTTCTGGGGTGCGTGAACGACTCCTGAAATGAAACAAGACCAATCAAATTATCTAAACAATAAGAGCCAACAAGTAAGGCCAACTCTGTGAAATTGGTGGAAGGTGAAAGTAACCTTAAGCTGCGCGGGCTTGCAGCTACTTGCTCGGGCATGAAAGTGACTTCTGGGGTGCGTGAACGACTCCTGAAATGAAACAAGACTAATCAAATTATCTAAACAATAAGAGCCAACTAGTAAGGCCAACTCTATGAAATTGGTGGAAGGTGAAAGTAACCTTAAACTGCGCGGGCTTGCAGCTACTTGCTCGGGCATGACAGTGACTTCTGGGGTGCGTGAACGACTCCTGAAATGAAACAAGACCAATCAAATGATCTAAAGAATAAGAGCCAACAAGTAAGGCCAACAATGAAATAAATAAATGTTTTCAGTCTTTATGATGGCCCAACAACCCGACAGCTCTCTGATCTTTTTTAAAACCTGTGGGCAATTCACGTAACTTTTTCACACACGTGAGTGATGTGGATCAAGAAATACAATAAAAATTAATATTGAAAAATTAATATTATGTATATTGAGATTGTTAAGAGTGTAAAATTGAACGTGTTTGAACGTGTTTGAACATAGGAAATGCAATCTTCTAACTTTATCGCGCAAAGTAAAATTTAATTTCACGATTCTCGACCATGTTGCGTTTTGAACAATATTCAATTGTAAGTGTAAAATAGAACGTGTTTGAACATAGGAAATGCAATCTTCTAACTTTATCGCGCAAAGTAAAATTTAATTTCACGATTCTCGACCATGTTGCGTTTTGAACAATATTCAATTGTAAGTGTAAAATTGAACGTGTTTGAACATAGGAAATGCAATCTTTTAACTTTATCGCGCAAAGTACATTTAATTTCACGATTCTCGATCATGTTGCGATTTTGAACTACATTCAATTTTACGCTCTATGTCAATAGTCGCAAAATTAATTTTAATTATTTTTTTTTCAGTATTAGAAAAAATGTTTTGGTTTAAAGAGCATGCCACGGGTGTGCCCGCGAAATTCATTCATTCAGTCAAATTGCGGGAATTCCAGTATTGTCTTCACGTGTTCATATATAAATCTCTGCTTGAAAGTGTCGAGTTAAAGAAATTAGTCCGAGATTTGCGAGTTACTCACTTAAAACTTTATACTCGGACTAATTTCCTAGGATAGACATTTTTATGAAAAATTTTTGATATAAACATGTAAAGAAGTAATTGCCATTCCTGCAAACTGTGTAATTAGCGTACAAATTGCAAAAAACCACGAAAACATTGAATTTCGCGGGCAGAGCTGTTGATTTCGCCTTAACATACCTCAAATTGCGTCTGGACGGGGAAGCGGGCGGAGAGTCGGTGGGTTTTGTCGGAGATTCCTTTATTGCTTCGAGACGAGGAGATTCTTTATGGGGTTTATCTTGTCTCTCCGGAGTACGCGATCTGCTTCTGCATTATTTAAAATCGTGTAAGTATTTAAATGGTAACTCCCATTTAACTTTATTTATGTCTTAGTAGTCAATAAGTTACCCTTATTTATAAACGTGTATCAGTTGTCAATAAGTGACCCTTATTTAAAAACGTGTCTCAGTAGTCAATAAGTTACCCTTATTTATAAACGTGTCTTAGCAGTCAATAAGTTACTCTTATTTTCAGTTACCCTTATTCATAAATGTGTCTCAGTAGTCAAAAGTTGCCCTTATTCATAACTAGTCAATAAGTTATCCTTATTTATAAGCGTGTCTCAGGAGGATATAAGTTAATCAATGCTTTTGTCTCTATCTGTCGTTACATTGACTTTCTAAGGACGTCGCTGGCACAGTGAGGCGCTCTTAGATTCGAGAGGAGGTCGCGGTTAGATTCCCGCTACGAGCCTGTTTAGAATTTTATAATTTCTAAATTGGACCAAGTGGGGCCTCTGGGGGGTTTGGGCCGTGGCTAGTTACCACCCTACCAGCAAAGAAGAACCGCTAAGAAATTTAGCGTTAGCGTACGATAGCATCTTTGGCTGCATCATCACTTACCATCAGTGGGCTGATTTTGTATTGTTAAGTTTGTTAGTTAGAACCAAGAAAACGGAGGCAAAAATGGGGTCTTACACTACTTTTGAATTTGATAAAAAATATTACTTTATTATAAACTAGGATAAAAATAATAACGGTGTGACGTCACAATGTCATGTTGCTATCTCTGTCTAATCAATTAGTTCTTTAATTAGTTCTTTCAGTGCACGTCATTATTTTAATTCTACTTTATAATAAAGTAATAAAAAAATTGGAGTCAAATACCCTATTCTGTTTTTTGCACAAATTAGCATTCTAACATTACCATGATACCATACCAACCTTGGTATAATTTGTAAAAAATGAAAAAGAAAAGAGTTTTTGCATCCGTTTTCTTAGTTAATAACCCAGTGAGGGTTGCTAACTATCAAACTGAACGATATAGAATCAGCCCACAGGTGTGATTGCACTCAAGTACTAACTTGTTGAGTGTAAAAAAATTACCTCAACTGTCTAGGTATGCTCAATGTAGTGGCCTTAGGGTGCGGGTCACTCTCGACCTCCTGCTTCGGCTGCTCTATGATAGGCGCCAGCGGGGACGAGCGCGGACTCAGTTCGGGCGTGCGAGATCTGGACTTTGTTCTGTATGTAATAGCAGAAATTATAATGGGCCAACCGTCAATTAGTTCCAGTTAGAGGGCGCTACATGTGTACATTACTGTTGTACTGTCAATATTACAGCCCGAAAAATGTACTAATCAAGAACTGTATCAATGTCAAACATGGGTTTCACAAAAAAAAAACAATAACTGAAAGAGTTATTTAGTGAAAAGCATAATAGATTTTTAGACGCGTTAAGAGACTAGCCCGGTTTCCACCAAAGCGAAGCGGAGCTGTGTTTTAGTAACCAGTCAGATTTCGTAATTTTGACATCTCCTCTCCCCTCAGTTTCGAAGTTGTCAAAATGGCGAAATCTGATTGGTTACTCAAACACAGCTCCGCTCCGCTCCGTTTTGGTGGAAACCGGGCCTCAAACAGTATCGGTACTGATGATGTCCTCCATGACGTATCCGTCAACGGCGACATTTTAGCGTTAAGTTTTAGCTTGCAAATGGATGTGGCTGGCAAAACCAAATTTGGTTTTAAAAACCCTGTCGCACGAGCGGCAATACAGCTGACCACTGCTGTTATAGGTGTTAGGTGTAGGAGGGTTTTGGCCAAGCTTTCCAGTCCTAACGCTTAGCGTCGAGATGGTTTTGACGCAACGTTTCAAATGTTTTAGAATTAGCTTTAACAATTTTCCGCCATTTAGCCCTCTGTAGTGTATCAGTACTGTCCGTGTGCCATAAGTCAACTTTTTGCGAAAAATAAATTTAATTTGAACTTGTCGGGTTAATTTTGCATAATACCTTTAGAGATAATAATAAACGAATTGGTTACCTGGTCGCCCGGATGGATCGCAGCGGAGTTACGACCGGCGAGTCCACGCGTTCCGGAGTTCCGGAATAGGTTCTGTGAAATATTCATGTTTATGTCATCGGAGTTCACATTATAGTGTTCGCAATACCTCGCTACCCGCGGCGCAATAAAATCAGGAAACTTACCGCCTATTGCGCTTTCTGTCGCACTTACAGACATTTAACTAAACTAGGTTTAAATATTAAAATATATAAAATATTAAAATAATGTTTTAATAGAGTATTTTTGAAGCCTCGAAAAAATGCAACTGACCTTTATCTTTTTGACTTAGCTCTGAAATCTGGTCACATCATAAAACATATGTATGTGATTATACCCTTTCAAACAAAAAAGAATTTTGAAAATCGGACTACTCTGTATCAGTCTTACTAACCTGTTACTCCTAGGCGTACTCTCTCCCGCACCAGATCTAATACCCCTACGAGCTCTAGGAGTTCGAGACATTAATGAATCTCTTATTGTCTTCTCTTTCTCTTCTACCTCCATCTCTTGTGCCTCCTGTTTGATCTCAATCTCACTCTCTATATGTCCCTCCTGTTTTGTCTCACTCCTATGATGTCTCTCGTTCTTGATCTCTGTCTCATTTCTCTCCTGGCTGATCTCTCTCTCCGTTTCTCTGTCGAAGTGAGAAGGAGAGTTTCGTTTGCCTCCCGAGTAGCGCGGGTTGAAGAGTGTAACTGGTATATCAGCGATGCTTTCTATTGAGTCGTTTTGATCTTCGGAGAGGCTACTGTTCATTGATACCGATAGGGAAAGCCTGTAAAATATAGTACATTTCGATAAAAGTGGGATTACTCACTCGTATTGCTAACCTCCGGCATTTTTGGACAAGTACTAACACTATTTTGAACAACTTCACCTTTCTACCACAGAACCCTAAGACGCCGAGAGAAGTGGCATCCTTATGCGGTTGATGTCCAGCGAACTCGAACGAAACGGTTTTCTTCCACGTTTCCGAAACGTACCGCTAAGTTGTGGAACAACCTTCCAGTCAATTATAACCTGGGTGCCTTCAAGGGAAGAGTGAATAGGCATTTCCTAGGCAAGCGCGCTCAACCCTAGACCTCATCATTTCTGTCCATAAGATATGGTTGTAGTCAAGCACAAGCCTATCAATAAAAAAAAAGATTCCGACGAATTGAGAACCTCCTCCTTTTTTTGAAGTCGGTTAGTAATTAAAAAAATAGATATGTCATAAAATATAAATTCCATACAAAAAAAATAGAATACTTTTTGATTTTTTTAAGCACTACAACTAGTACTTAGGTGGTAAAAAAACTGACCTGGCTCGGACATTATCCTTGTATATCTTTTTGGACTTGACTCCTTCAGCGGCGAATTTCTTTGGAGGCGACTCCATTGGATGTGCTCCGCTCTAAAATAATTAACATTTGAGTTAAAAATATTGCTATGATTTTTTAGTAAAGTCACAGACATATTGGCTTTATATTTAACATGTTTGTCGAGGGATCGCTCGAGAAGATCGGGGGGCAACGTCCACCTAAGCACGCCTCCTGTGAGACTCGGACCTAAGCTTGGGACTAAGGCGAAATCAACGACTCTGCCCGCGAAATTCAAAATTTTCGTGGTCTTTGCAATTTTTACGCTAATTACACATCAGAGGTTTATGGCAGTCAATTTGCGGGAATGGCAGTATCATCTTTACGTGATTATATGAAAATATTTGCATAAAAATGTGTATCCTAGGAAATTAGTTCGAATATCAAGTTTTATGTGAGTAACTGACTCGCAAATCTCGGATTAATTTCTTTAACTCGACACTTTCAAGCTGAGATTTTTATATAAACACGTGAAGGTGATATTGGGATTCTCGCAATCTGACTGCCATAAACCTATTATGTCTTATTAGCTTAAAAATCGCGTATAACCGCAAAAAAATTGAATTTCGCGGGCACACCCGTGGTGTGCTCCTACGTTGTGAGTTGTGGCGCTAGGGAGAGCAACGGTTGGACTAGACTAGTACGCACGCCCCCTAGACCGTGAGTGTGATCCACGTCCAGTTGACGGCGAATGAAGTCGGAGGGGAAGACTTTTTTTTTTTTATAGCTAACGCGAGCAAACGAGCGGGCGGGTGACCTGATGGTAAGCGATCACCGCCGCCCATGTACATTTGCAGCACCAGAGGAACTGCAAATGCGTTGCCGGGTCTTAAGAAATTTGTTTATCTGCCACTTGAATAACCCCATGTTATAGTTTTGAGGGAACATTGATGCTGGTAGCTGGTTCCATAGTTTGCATGTGCGTGGAAAGAAAGATCTGGCATACCGGGTGGTCGTGGATTGCCAGACATCTAGCAATCTTGAACACGTTTGCTCACTCACCATGGTGCTCTTGTAGCTATCGCTATGTCCGCCTCGCTCGCTCTCGTCCTCCGTCTCTCTCGGTTCCCGCTGCACCGGCACGGCTACAGGGGAGGGCGTTGAACCATCTTCCGACGCGGTTGGGATCGTGAAGCGTAGATGTCTTGAAAAATTATTAAAGATATTAAATATTACTAGCGTACCTGGCAAACGTTGTTTTGCCATTTAGGTGTATGTAAAATAGATAACAACCTGCTCTCAGACCTAGTGATCATACACTGAAAATTTCATAACAATCGGTCGAGCCGTTTCCGAGGAGTTTGGTAACAAAGATCGGCGAGAGAATTTTATATATTGGATATATAAATTAGTAGACAGAGACAATTTTTGTATTATATTGTCACGAATATTGCATGAAATGAAATATCTTAATATAAATTATAAACTTCAGTTCAGCAGTCTGCCCACCTAATTCGTAACAAAACCTTAATAAAATGATAGAAGATTTCAACTCACTTGTTGGTGGAATCGCTGTAGTGCGTGTGATTGCTGGCAGTCTCCAACTCTTCTTCGTCCGTGTCACACAGATACCTGGAGTCGGCGGGCGACGGCGCTTCTCTGTCGCGATCGTCCAATCGTCCACGATTCTAAAAAAAAATAAAAAAAGTCATCTAAACCTACGTACACCTCATCATTCATTTCCATCAAGATTGTAGTCAAACGCAAGTCTATCTCAAAACAAGTGTCGTATTCTTTACAGTTCGAAGAGTTTTTCTTAAAGGTTTCTGATACAAACCGCTAAGGTGTGGAACGCCCTTCCAGCCACCGTGTTTCCAGCCAAGTATTATATTAACTTCTTTATATCATACTTGCTCAGTAACTATGGATTACTGCGGTGGAAAGTCTCCTTGTAAATTGGTGTTTGCAATTCAAGGCAACATTACGTCGCACTATGCTTGAATTGTAATGTTCACATTACAGTTCAAGCTATGCAAAACTTACTATCAATATTACTATAATTAATTATAATAAGTAACCACTGCTGCTGCTGTGGCTTGCTTGTGGCTTGCTTGTTGAGCTGCGCTCGCACTGGCGCCAAGTTGGATCTTGTTCTGTAATAGCTTACTTACGTCCCTTGTGTAACAATCTACTATTACTAGCCAAACATAATACCCATAAAATAACATAAAAAGTTACCTTCAATATACTCTGTGGTGTGTCAGCGCCACTTCTATCGTAATATTTGGTCGGTGGCGTCTGGACTTCTGGCATGTCCAACAGGCTGGCCATTTGCTGACTCAGGGCTTCACTGACTTTGAGACTGCAGGGCATTTTGGGCGTTCGCGGAGTGCTTGTAAGGTCCAATTTGGCTCGCTTGGCCGGCGTCGCTTCTGAACCTCTCTGTTCTGAATTGAATATGCTGCAAAATACGCAAGATTTAATTATTCTTGAATCTCTAAAGATAAAAAATCACTCACAACAGAGAGTCACTGGCAGAAATCTCTTATAGAGATAAGTGTATCCTTGTACACAACAATCTTTCTAATTTTTAAGTAACATAATATGTTATGGTACTAAATAAATAAATAAAACATATCATTTAAATTCTGCTGTGTACAGAAAAGTTTATGTGATAAGAGATATAACGCTGAAATTAAGTTTAATTTTATGTGGCGTACTTAAGGAATCTTTGTCGAAAATAGCAGCAATAAGTAAATTTGGGGAACTTAAATATACAGGCCTGGGGAACGCCTGTGGTTTAAAGTGCAGCTTGTTTTAAAGAACTCGCCTTGAAAACGACTTGGTTGTAGGGTAGTATGGAGTGGTGAATGGTGAGTCGATTTTCTATTCGCATCAACTGAAGAGTGCAGTCTACAAACCGGATACAAAAGCAGTCTTTTTTTTGAATTCATGATCTTTTTAACGTACCTCCTCCATTTATACGCCTTTGGAGTGCATATAAACGGTGTATCTTGAATGCTGAGCGCTCTTTTTATTCCCTTTCTCAACTTTGGCCTGTTGGCCCACGTTTCGCTGGCATTCTCTATGGTATCCTGAAAGATTAGTATAATCATAATGTCTCACAGACACCGATCATCCGATTAAACAAGAGGAAAAGAAGGGACAATTTATAACATACCTGTATGAAAGATGACTTGTAGGTAAACGTATTTTTAGGAGATGATGCTTGCACGTAGACTGACATTGGCTTCGGTTGCAAAACTGTGAACAAGATGATGATAATTAGTTTTAATTCCGATTTCAGGATTTAACCCAGAATTTCTGGGAGGTCTATAAAGGAAATAACCATAACCTAAATAGTCTGGAAACCAAGTATTATTCCAGGATAATATCCTATGCTTAATTCCAATCGGTTTAGTTTTTGCGGTGTGAAGGAATGGAAAAATTCCTAATAAAATACAAAGTTTGGACCCCTTTGTCACTTCCTGAGGGGAGAGGTTAGAAAAAAAAATATTCGTGCACTCCTCGACCTCATAAGGAACCTATGTCGCCTGTGGAGCCTCTAGACACAGCTGTTAGGTTAGGGCTATGTGTTGTTGAAAGTTCAGTCAGTCAGTCTATTTCTTCTTTTATATATTCAGATCCTTTATCTTACCAGCTGGTCTGGCCAACGTTGTTTTGTCATCTACTATATAAAAATAAGTCGGGTTTTCCTTCCTGACGCTATAACTCCAGAACGCACGAACCGATTTCCACGGTTTTGCATTCGTTGGAAAGGTCTCGGGCTCCGTGAGGTTTATAGCAAAGAAAATTCAGGAAAATTAAAAAAAAATTAAAAATGTAACATAAAACGAAGCCCTCTGGTGGCGAAACGGAGTTCGCCGGGTTTGCAAGTAAGGTATATAAAAATAGCTTAAAAACTACTCTCAGATTCTACCAACATACACAGAAAATTTCCCAACAATCAGTCGTGCCGTTACAGGGGATTTTGGTAACAAACACGAGACAAGATAATTTTATATATATAGATTACTTACTGTGTGGCTCAAAGTCCGTCAAAGCAACCCTAGCCACCGAGGTAGCGATGGTCGGTAGGGCAGAGCACAGGTACTCCACGAGCGTGTCTCTAGCGCCCTCTCTGTCTAACACGTCCAGGATGGATTCTGTGGACGTTGCTATGTCTTTGGGACGACCTTTTGACTTTATTTTCGCGTTGTATTGCTCCGCTTCTAAATACCTAAAACGGATGTGGAGAATAATTGTATGTAGGTACAGTCAACACAGAAAAATTTTCAACAATGCCAAAAAAGGCGATCTACAAAGTAAGCGACGTCTAAAAATATACAAAAGTCGAACTACAGAGCAGCACTACTGGTAAGTTGTTTTCTTTATTCTTTTAACCAATATTATATCTCCTTCTTACATATATAAATAAGTCGTTTCAATGCAATTGTTAATAATATTTCGAACCATTAAACTGTTAAGATAAACATTGTAATTCTTGTTAACCCAATTACCAAAGTAATATCATCATTCCCAGACAAATTGATTCAGTATGTACTTGCTGGGTGAAGGAGAAACAAACATATTTTTTACTTTCTAAAATTAGTAATTAACTGCGATCTCACCTGATGGTAAGTGACGAGTAAGTTCGCCCTAACAGTTTCTACACAGCATCGCGCCGGTATGCTAAATATCTTTACGGTGCACCTTCCCAGCGAAGACGCACCGTGTTTGTGACATAAACACACATACACACAGACATAATATTAGTGGTTATATAGTTACCTGGCCTGTTGCAAATAATACATGACAAGCAGTTCCGAGGTCTGTGATTCGTTGCAGCCCTGCAGATACTTGATGAACACCTCCTCTTCGAGCGGTGACAGAGTCACTTGGAGGATCTTCGATAGCTGACCAGTGTTGCGACACCCTGACAACGAAAACGTTATATATTATATGATATTATATATTATATGATATATATTATTAAGACAAAATCAGCACCATTTTGTACCGTTAGGGCAAATCCAGAGGGCAGGCATTCGGTCGTCAAATTTAATGAGATGTTTTCAATAATAGACGGACGGCCCAGCAGACCACGCAAGAAAATTTCACCAGTTCACTGACTGGAGTCAAAAATGTTTGTTTTGACACCAACAGCGTCACTTTAAAGCCGACCGCAGTATTGTCTATGGACCGCGGTCCACGCCACAGATCACTATTGTTATTAGTCTGCACGCTAGTTTCCTCAAGGACTAATATGTTGTGGTGTTTTAACGGAAATTTTGACAAATGGCGCTATTTTTTACTTGTACGAAGAAGGTTGACTTGAAATGTTCTGATAGGCTCATCCCAGGTTCATATCGGAGTTTTCAATCGTGTAAGTAAGTCGGCCAATACTTTAATTAAACAACTAATAAAAATAAAAACTAACGAACTCACCTTTATAGAAGAAATTCAGCAAAAACGCCTTATCCTCGACCGAATCGGCGTTCCTTACACACATCCTGATAACATCCAACGCTTCAAAGACCAGTCCCCTTGCCAGATACAAATTGCAGCAAGATTGCCAGTCCTCTAGCTTGTAATGTTCGTTGACATTATCTTCCCCATCCTTCATGTTTTGTATCGGAGCAGGTTTCTTGACATGTAAGTACTGCAGCGCCGCTTGGGTCTTCTTCTGAGCGAGCAGAGAGGACAAGACTACGTGGTGTTGCCAGTCCGATAGCGTGTTGCCGGTCAGACATTGCAGTTGGTCTAAGGCGAACTGAAAAAAATCCCTATTGTTATTCACTAGCAATGGTACAAAGGAGAATGACCGAAGGTGGTGTCAAGTTTTCTCATGAACCAAAACCAAAATATTCTAAGAAAAGAAAATAGTGTTATTTAAGAACCATTGGCACTAGGAATTTGTTTTTCATATCCCGAATTTATAGCTTGTCAACTTCGTGCGGAACCCTGCTGCTGGGTGACAGACGGCCGAGGACGCAGTAACGCATACATGCAGAGTAGCGTCCCCTTCCCCGCTACACCGCCCACTAGCCGCTGACATCTAAGTTCCTTGCCTCCCCACCGTCTGCAACAGGAGGGTCCCACACGAAGTTGCCAAGCTATAATATTGCATACAAAATGGTACTTTCTTTTCAATGTACATTTCCTATCATACAGATTTGGTTGAGAAATACAACTTGTTTATTTGCCTATAAGTTTGGAGTCCGGATGTTAATATTGTAGGAGTTAATGTGCAGACCGAAGTTTATAAAAACTAAAGTTTAGATTTGAATCAGATTAGTCATTATCCTTTGGAGTAGACACAAATATATAAAACCAGGCGTCTTTCCCGACTTATGATGCTGAAACGAGGAAAGCACAGCCTGTAAGAAAAACGTATTCCTCGTTATCATAACCGTAAATTAACTAATTAGCCAATTTTAATTGGCTGAAGTAAATCAGGGTACCAATCAGCGGGCAGAATTTTTAAACGATTTCGATAACCCTGAATGTTTTTCTTACACAATCTAGAGGTTAATCCAAAAAGCAAGGACTTCCTTGAGAAATTCAATCCGAAATTAGAAGATCTACAGGACAACAAAGGTCACTGATATAGCCCAAGCCGAAGTAGCAATGTTACAAATATCCTCCTGAGAAGGCAGAATCACTACCGTTCGCCCCAATCATCATGGATAAAGCATAAATATTAAATAGTTGGGATAAAAAAGGCAAAGAAGTGAATCTTACGTCAAAGTCCCTGTGGTCGAGATGCCAAAAAGCCTGTGTAGCTTTAATGGCCGTGTTGCTGAGCCCGAACATTGTGGGGAACTGCATCAGCCGCCGGATCACCGCTTCGTACCTGTCAACAATGCGTCAGTTTGATGAAGTATTTTTTTCCAAATAATTAAAGTTATGCTCATAAATCTTCTATTATACAACGTGTTGATTACTTGCCCTAATTAGCCGAAAGCCTAAACAGGAAACAAGAAAGGTACAGACCCCCGCATCACATTGTACATACCGCATTTCATCGTACAGCATGGAGTAGTCGAGCAGTAGGTAGAGCACGAGCAAGTGTTTGTGCTCTAGAGCGATCTCAGGCAGCAGGTAAAGCCGCAGCGAGGCGTACAGCGACGGCGGCGGGTACGGACCCCCGCATTACATTGTAGTTGTACATACCGCATTTCATCGTACAGCATGGAGTAGTCGAGCAGTAGGTATAGCACGAGCGAGTGTTTGTGCTCTAGAGCGATCTCAGGCAGCAGGTAAAGCCGCAGCAAGGCGTACAGCGACGGCGGCGGGTACAGGCCCCCGCATTACATTGTACATACCGCATTTCATCGTACAGAATGGAGTAGTCGAGCAGTAGGTAGAGCACGAGCGTTTGTGCTCTAGAGCGATCTCAGGCAGCAGGTAAAGCCGCAGCAAGGCGTACAGCGACGGCGGCGGGTACGGACCCCCGCATTACATTGTACATACCGCATTTCATCGTACAGCATGGAGTAGTCGAGCAGTAGGTAGAGCACGAGCGAGTGTTTGTGCTCTAGAGCGATCTCAGGCAGCAGGTAAAGCCGCAGCAAGGCGTACAGCGACGGCGGCGGGTACAGGCCCCCGCATTACATTGTACATACCGCATTTCATCGTACAGCATGGAGTAGTCGAGCAGTAGGTAGAGCACGAGCGAGCGTTTGTGCTCTAGAGCGATCTCAGGCAGCAGGTAAAGCCGCAGCAAGGCGTACAGCGACGGCGGCGGGTACAGGCCCCCGCATTACATTGTACATACCGCATTTCATCGTACAGCATGGAGTAGTTGAGCAGTAGGTAGAGCACGAGCGTTTGTGCTCTAGAGCGATCTCAGGCAGCAGGTAAAGCCGCAGCAAGGCGTACAGCGACGGCGGCGGGTACGGACCCCCGCATTACATTGTACATACCGCATTTCATCGTACAGCATGGAGTAGTCGAGCAGTAGGTAGAGCACGAGCGAGTGTTTGTGCTCTAGAGCGATCTCAGGCAGCAGGTAAAGCCGCAGCAAGGCGTACAGCGACGGCGGCGGGTACAGGCCCCCGCATTACATTGTACATACCGCATTTCATCGTACAGCATGGAGTAGTCGAGCAGTAGGTAGAGCACGAGCGAGTGTTTGTGCTCTAGAGCGATCTCAGGCAGCAGGTAAAGCCGCAGCAAGGCGTACAGCGACGGCGGCGGGTACAGACCCCCGCATTACATTGTACATACCGCATTTCATCGTACAGCATGGAGTAGTCGAGCAGTAGGTAGAGCACGAGCGAGTGTTTGTGCTCTAGAGCGATCTCAGGCAGCAGGTAAAGCCACAGCAAGGCGTACAAGGACGGCGGCGGGTACGGACCCCCGCATTACATTGTACATACCGCATTTCATCGTACAGCATGGAGTAGTCGAGCAGTAGGTAGAGCACGAGCGAGTGTTTGTGCTCTAGAGCGATCTCAGGCAGCAGGTAAAGCCGCAGCAAGGCGTACAGCGACGGCGGCGGGTACAGGCCCCCGCATTACATTGTACATACCGCATTTCATCGTACAGCATGGAGTAGTCGAGCAGTAGGTAGAGCACGAGCGAGTGTTTGTGCTCTAAAGCGATCTCAGGCAGCAGGTAAAGCCGCAGCAAGGTGTACAGCGACGGCGGCGGGTACAGGCCCCCGCATTACATTGTACATACCGCATTTCATCGTACAGCATGGAGTAGTCGAGCAGTAGGTAGAGCACGAGCGAGTGTTTGTGCTCTAAAGCGATCTCAGGCAGCAGGTAAAGCCGCAGCAAGGCGTACAGCGACGGCGGCGGGTACAGACCACCGCATTCACTGCCACCCTTGATCCACATCCTGTAACAAGTTTATCCGAGATATTATCACCCCATCAGAAGGCGAGTGAAGAAACAAATGATTAATACAAATGCCTGATTATAAGGGTCCCAATTCAAGTGAGTAAAGTCACTAGTTTGTTTTTCATGAAATGTACGTTTTGCATAAAATATCCGCGTCTTGTACGTTTTTAAGGATAATGCAAATGCAAAATCGTAGATGTACACACTTTCATTACTCTGTATCGGCACGCTGCTAATAACCACGTGCGCGTGATTACCGACGTGATGTCGTCACAGATTAATATCATCCCAGAGAAATAAAATGTAAACTTACTGATGAACTCTTTCCCCTCCAAATTCATTTTCGATCAGTTGGTCGATGTAAAGCAGTGAACAGGATTTGTTGGCACAGTCCTCGTCTGATTTGTCCTGTAGTCTATGAAGTTTTGCACGACTGGAATAAAATCAAATTTATTTAAAAAAATACATTGTATAATGTATTCCACAAAAACACAACTTTGAAGTTTGAAGAACGAGACAAAACATTATATTTCAAAACAAGACAATAATTGAATGTAGCGTAGCATCATAAGACTACAGACGTTTGGACAATAAGTACAATGGCATCAATAATTGATAGTAGACCGATACTGACTTTCACAAGCGAAGCGTGGATAACATATTCTTTAAACGTCACTTACCGTTTGTTGTAGGTAGCGTAGAGTTGAGGCGCGGGGTAGGGCATCGCGTCGTACGAGTGCAGTCGTTCAGGCAACAAGCCCACGCGCACGAACCACTGTACCACTTGGAAGTAAAGGGACACTGTGCCTATCCCTTTGTACTTCTCCTCCATTTCGCTCAGTGCTGCAAGAATGTAATCAAAATAAATATTCTTGCAGGACTTCTACATTTACTGCAGGAATCCTATAGTTTGTTTGCGTTAAGAATGCAGTGAATTATCATTTTTCTAACTCACTAACTAAAAAAACTAAAAAAATCACTAACCACACTAGTCATCTTTTGTGTATTTTTGTTATGTACTCTTTCTACTTCGTTCTCTTTCCCCATACATTTTCAGACGTTTTGACTAATTAAAAAAAAATCTACGACGATTCCCTGTAATTTACTGAATGAAATGAGTTTGTTACTGAACTTACCATCCGGCACAACCAGGTTGCAGCATTTAGTGAGCACTGCATCCAAAAGCCCTGTCAGTGAGGTCAGCTGCTGCACGCAGTGTTCCAGACATCGCAGCACATTCCTGGCACATAAAGAAATTAATTGCTAACTAATGTTGAAGATTGTTTGAACAAACATATGTTTAACCTAAAGCTCCGTGACACAGTCATGTGCAGACTCTGTAGTGAGGAGGAGGAAACTCCTTTGCACATACTGTGCAGTTGCCCAGCCCTGACGCACAAGCGTAGCCGACTCATGGGACGGTATATCCTCCGCCCAGAGGAGGTTAAAGATACCCCTGTAAAGGACGTGCTGCTTTTTCTGGCGGCAACTGGACTTGCAGGGCAATTATAGGCAGCGGCGAGCACAAAAGATCGGCGACGGTCAACGTGCTACCGGGAACGTTTTTAAGGAGGCCCTGCATAGCCGCGACAACAAGAAGATGAAGATGAATGTTGAAGATACTGAAAATCCAAACGTTAGAGTGTGCTGTGGCCTATTAGTTTGCTACCCAATATAAACATAGTTCTCTTATCTGTGGTACGACGTTAACGCAGATTGTCAATCGTTATTTCATACTGAGTCCTAAGAATTGAGCCCAACCTGTCTATTAAAACCACAGAGATAACAAAACTATTGAGGATTCATTCATTCATTCTAGCCCAGCCTTGCGTGATATGATGCTCATGTACTGAGCTATGACTCTAAGTGTTAGCATCTTATACTTGACAGATTAAAATTGGTCAGGCTAATTTTGTAGACGGGGCCAGTTCATATTGTGTCCTAGGTCTGTTATTAAAACAGGAATTTAAACATATTTATCTATACTAATATTATAAAGAGGTAGCGTAACGATGTTTGTGACGTTGTAAGGGGTAATCTCTGGATCTACTGAACCGATTTGCAAAATTCTTTCACTAATAGGATGCTACGTTATTGTGGAGTGTCATCTTAATATATATAAATCTCGTGTCACAATGTTTGTCCTCAATGGACTCCTAAACCACTTAACCGATTATAATAATCTTAATATATATAAATCTCGTGTCACAATGTTTGTCCTCAATGGACTCCTAAACCACTTAACCGATTATAATAAAATTCGCACACCATGTGCAGTTCGATCCAACTTAAGAGATAGGATAGTTTAAATCTCATTCAACTATTTTTTAAATCTCCAAGGGCAAAACAACGTTTGCCAGGTCAGCTAGTAGGCTATAAAAATTTCCAAAATTAATTACGCATTTTTACTTAAACTTGAATAATGTAATCCAAGTCGTAAAAAAAATGCTTTCATCGCGTACGCTGCGGAAACTATTGAGGATAGAACAAAACAATGTTCTACAATATTAAAGAACGTATCAAAAGCTGTAAAAAAGTCCGCGATAGCATATGTCTATCTCCTACGGGTAACTCACAATAACTGCTTTTAGTGTTAAAATTGTGGTTAAAAAATAAATAATTTTTGTGAAGCTTATTTAGCCCATTTGGTATTAATTTATATCTTTGTAAATACGTTTTTTAAAATGGAAATTTAATGTAGAATATCTGTGCCCTTTACTCTATACAGTTTAAACCAATATCTTCAAAGATATTAGCAAAACAAAGCCGTTGCGTGGCGAATGGCGATGCGTAGGTACCTGTGGTAGGTACCTACGAGTAAGTATAAGTGGAGTGTGGGTATTACGCGGGACAAAAATATTTCTAACGCGGAACGGAGTCCGCGGGCACTGCTAGTATACAATATTTTTAACTGTCTAGTATGTATCATGACAAATATACTACCTATTTGAGTATGTAATTCTCAACTTTCAGTATGATTTGTAAAACAAATAAATATGAATGATAACCTGTCCGGCAGGGTGGATGATGTGAACAAAGGCGCTGTCAGCTCTTTTGCATTTTCCTTTAGCTCGATCGCTCGTTTCCAACACCAGTCCACCTGTAAATAAACGACTTGTTACAGAGCATAACTTGACAAACTATAGACAATCTTATATCTACTATTCAAATTTTTTGTTCACAATGGCCCAAAACAACTCCGAAAATGTATGCACTTTGACGTTTAGTGACTCTCAGCTGAGCGTCACCAAGTGTCAAAATAGGGGTAGTTCGCATACATTCCTTTGATTTGGTTCCATTTCTATACGTCGCGGCGCATACGACATATCGCTACAGCTGCTGGTTATAGTACAATAACATCTTCGGCTGCATCATGGTTGTGACACTTAGTGAAGAGGAACAGGTTCTTACCAAAAAAGTGAGGGTGCAACCGACGCCGCTGTGAGTTCCCGTGGCCCAGTCGTGCGCGCAGCGCTTGAGGAACCGCGACAGACGAGCTTCCAGTGCCACCGACAGCAGGAAGTGGCGTTGCTCCTCCTGCGACCAAATACACACGTTGCACTTGAGAGTTGAGACGCTATACAAACAAACGTCGGTTAGTGCAGACATAAACCCTTACCAAGTTTTTGAAGTTGAAACTTCTTTAAGCGCGTTGGCCATTGTTTTACTTTCTAGCATAGACCGGCAAGAGTCAAGAGACATCGAGAGCATGTGCTTGACATCAAACAAACTTGATTTCTGGCACAAACCGTGTGCACCATTCTTCCAGTCTTCCCAGGGTCTACAATCTGGGTGATTCAAGAGCGAATAAGATTTAGTGGACCAGCACGCTTCAACCTAGATCTTATTACCACTTTGCGCGGGGCTCAGCAGGCAGCACATCGCGCGCAGGATCTGCCGCTGCACCCCCACCGTGTGGATGGTTGACGCCTCGGACGTGTTGAGGCAGTTGCAGTCTGTGGGAGGAGGATGGTACAAACTGACCGGCGTGGGCGCATAGGCCGCGTGCACGTCGCAGTACAGCGGCACAAGCCCCGCGGCGCGACACGCGGCGTGCAGGCGCGCGGGGCTCAGCATACAGCCGGGGCCCGCCGCGCACATCGCGCGCAGGATCTGCCGCTGCACCCCCACCGTGTGGATGGTTGACGCCTCGGACGTGTTGAGGCAGTTGCAGTCTGTGGGAGGAGGATGGTACAAACTGACCGGCGTGGGCGCATAGGCCGCGTGCACGTCACAGTACAGCGGCACAAGCCCCGCGGCGCGACACGCGGCGTGCAGGCGCGCGGGGCTCAGCAGGCAGCCGGGGCCCGCCGCGCACATCGCGCGCAGGATCTGACGCTGCACTCCCACCGTGTGGATGGTTGACGCCTCGGAAGTGTTAAGGCAGATGCAGTCTGTGGGAGAAGCATGGTACAAACTGACCGGCGTGGGCGCATAGGCCGCGTGCACGTCGCAGTACAGCGGCGCGACACGCGGCGTGCAGGCGCGCGGGGCTCAGCAGGCAGCCGGGGCCCGCCGCGCACATCGCTCGCAGGATCTGACGCTGCACCCCCACCGTGTAGATGGTTGACGCCTCGGAGGTATTGAGGCAGATGCAGTCTGTGGGAGAAGCATGGTACAAACTGGCCGGCGTGGGCGCATAGGCCGCGTGCACGTCGCAGTACAGCGGCGCGAGCCCCGCGGCGCGACACGCGGCGTGCAGGCGCGCGGGGCTCAGCAGGCAGCCGGGGCCCGCCGCGCACATCGCGCGCAGGTTCTGACGCTGCACCCCCACCGTGGGGATGGTTGACGCCTCGGAAGTGTTGAGGTAGATGCAGTTTGTGGGAGAAGCATGGTACAAACTGACCGGCGTGGGCGCATAGGCCGCGTGCACGTCGCAGTACAGCGGCGCGACACGCGACGTGCAGGCGCGCGGGGCTCAGCAGGCAGCCGGGGCCCGCCGCGCACATCGCGCGCAGGATCTGACGCTGCACCCCCACCGTGTGGATGGTTGACGCCTCGGAAGTGTTGAGGCAGTTGCAGTCTGTGGGAGAAGCATGGTACAAACTGACCGGCGTGGGCGCATAGGCCGCGTGCACGTCGCAGTACAGCGGCGCGAGCCCCGCGGCGCGACACGCGGCGTGCAGGCGCGCGGGGCTCAGCAGGCAGCCGGGGCCCGCCGCGCACATCGCGCGCAGGATCTGACGCTGCACCCCCACCGTGTGGATGGTTGACGCCTCGGAGGTGTTGAGGCAGATGCAGTCTGTGGGAGGAGCATGGTTAAAGACATGAGCACTGGTTTATCTTATATCTTAACTATCATAACTTACTGTACTGCAGTAGCGGGTATCTTAACTATCATAACTTACTGTACTGCAGTGAGTTAGGGTAGAAGTGTTCCTCCAGTCTCGTGGCGTGCGAGTAGGGCGCCACTGACGCGGGGTCCAGCCGCAGGTCCAGCGTCAGACACGTCCCGCGACTGATCTCGGGGCATCTCGCGGTGCTCATAAACGCATTGCTCTCTAGTGGGTATGTTGCTGAAACAAGAAAAATAGGAGCGTCGATCAACCGAACGAACGTTTATCCGAACTACTACCCGCCTCGACTGAAGTATTTACTTGTCTAGATTGTCTTGCACTGTTTTGAAACACACGCTGAGAGCGACCTGTATCAAATACCTGTCCTTAAAATCATAACTTTTTTTAACAGTTAAACGGTTTGCTTGCTTCCATACAGAAAAGAAGATTGTAATTTCTTTAGTTTTTTTTTTTATACAAATGTTTTTTGTAAAGCAATTTAATTTATTACAAGTAAGACTCAATTTGGCTTTGGCTAACCGAATGTATCTAAACTATAAATTTGTGGCGTCAGTGTTTGTATCCAAACTCCTCCGAAAGACCTTGACCGATTTTTATGAATTTTTTTGGCATTTGGTAGGTTGAGTTGGGTCGTATCATATCCCTCACGTTATACAACGTTTTTTGGGTCAGCTAGTAGCAATTTTGAATTCTCGTGAGTGATACACGACCTTCCCATCGAATCGAACCCACGACCTTTGACGCGGCAGGCAGACTTCGAGGACTTCTACTACTGCTGTGCCATTCGGTCGTCTGATTTCTTTCTAATAAAAATAATTCCTTACCAGGCATCTGGTCTTTGTACCACTGGTCGAGGTCAAACAACAGCATTCCATACTGAACGACGGCGGGCGTCTCGCCCCAGCACTCCCACACTAGTTGGCACAAGTTTAACATCGCTGGAAATTACAATAATAAAATTAACCTCTTTGCGATAATCCAGAGATAGATCTTAGATAGTGGGGCAATTGTGTAAGATAAAAGTATTCATAAGCAAATTCAAAACACAAAAAAATTCGTAAGCAAATTCTGGCCACTGATTGGCCGAATGTTGTTTAAATATTTTCCGAGATAGATCTCAGATTAGTAAGGTAGACAAGTGCGTAAGAATAACGTATTTATCGCTGTCGTAATCGTAAACAAAATCTGCCACTTATTGCCCGAATATGTTTTTTTCAGCCAATCAGATGGCAGAATTTGTTTACATTTACAACAGTATAGGCAAGTTTTTCTTACATAATCACATAGCTATGTGTAATGTAATTTCCTGTTCTCCTCTTTTATCAGCTGATAAAAAAGGGAGAGCAGAACATTACACAATTACACTTTAATTTTATGTTAAAAACGGGATTTTTTTACTTACAGTCCTCTCCCTCTTCTCCTAGAGTAGAGCTTATAGAGTAACAGTGACAAGAGATGCAGCGGCCGCCGATAAACTGAGACACATCCTCTATTGCACATAGATCTACTTGGAAGCGTATTGTTGCCGTTGAGAACTCCTAAAAACAGTTTTCTATCTTAGCGATACCGATAGCGATAACACTGAAGGATGTTTCTCATATATAAAATTTTGCATTTGCATTTCTCTGGTAATGTTGCCTTGCAACCTTGAAATGTTTAAATGAAACTCAAATGATTTATTTATTCCATATAGGCCTTACTTGTTGGCTCTTAGGAATAGTCGGTAAAATATAATTAGGTAGGTATACTTATTATTAGTGAGAACTATTTTACAACTTAAGAACTAAGTTTATGAGGGTTCAAATGCGCCCTAAACTGAGAAGCCCACAACAAAAGTATATATGTCAATGTTTCGTTAATGAAAAATATGTTAGGTAATGAAATCGAAACATAGCCTGTCTTTTTTATCGCATATTTCTATCTCTTTGGACAGTCTGCAGACAGAGCCTGTTTCATAGGCATGTCCTCAAGAAGACAATAATATTATTCATAAATACTCATAATAAAATTAATTAATACTCACCTGGTATAACGATTTAGTGTCAGTTAACATCCTCTTTCCCTGATATGTCAAGGAGTACATCACAGCCAAGGGAAACTCCTCCTCTTCAAACCTGTCTATCACAGAGAATACTACCCACAGATAGCAAAATGCTCTGGGGTCGTCGCAGGGCTCCTGAAACAATCAATTTGGTCTATGGCAAATATTGCTTCGATATTGAGCCTTATTTTAACTAATTGCACTATGCACAACAATGGATGTACTGATGACTAGAAAAGCAGAATTGGGTATTTAACTCAATTACTTTATTATAAACTAGGGATGCCTCAATACGCCTTTTGGCCGATACGATACCAATACCGATACTCTTATAAAAATATCGGCGATACTGATCCAGATACAGTTCCGCTTATTGAATTCAAGAAGTAAGGTAGAATAATTAAAACACAATTAATAAATAGTTTTAGTAATCAAAATTAACATTTATAAGATTTTTATTTAAAAAACAAAGTATTCTTAAGTTTTGCAGGCAAAGGCGATTTCGCAAGTCTGTTTGAATAAGACCTGCAGTGAAAAATAGTCTCTAAGATGCGACGAAACTCATTAGGAAAAATATCTCTGATACCGATATATCGGTATCAAAACAAGATTTGCTGGGTGAGCTTAGTAATATAAAAATGTTATTATTTAATAATGAAGATACATACCTGGAATCCAAAATGTGTGACTGGCAAGCATTCAACATTAACTTGCGATGTGAATTCCAATTCCAAATTCATCATATTCCAGATCTGGAATGCACCAAAATTGAACCCCACAGCCAAGCTGCCTAACTGAGGAATGTATTGGAGTACTGTCACTCGAATATGATTTTGTTTGGCTTTCATTCTCACTGTGCCATCTGGATTACGGAATATGTATTGCCCTTCAATAAAGGAGTCTTCATTCAAAAGTACCCCCAAATGATCATCGTTTTCAATGGTTTGCTCCCTCTGGCCCTCTATCATATGCACTGCTTTTAGAGGGAGGTATACGAGGCTAGCTGGGTTCTCTTCATTTCTAACAAGGTGTTCTGAACCTTGTGATATGTCTTTTAAAGCTGAAAAAATGTATAAACTTTAATTTTGACTAAAAACACAATTCAATTGCAATAACCAGAAGGTGGATTGTAAAAAAAAATTAAATAAAAATATACAAATGTTAAGCTTAAGGATTAATCATTACAATTTAAATTGTCATATTATTTTGTATACAATTATGAGGCTGGAAAGCCCATGGTTTTAAAGGGTTTACATTTTTACTAATAATTGTATACTAATTTATAAAAACAGGCATTATCATATTTGACTGTCAAGAGTATTTAACTTACCACTTAGTAAAATATCTTAATCTAAATATATAAAAGATGAATCTGACTGACTGACATATTAACGCACATCCCTAACTGTTGGATGGATGTTTGGATTCCAAATTTGGTCTATTTCTAGCCAATTGGGGGTTTGTACTCCTTAGTTTGTTTGTACTCCTTCACACAGCAACTATTGAGATGATTTGGCTAGAATTTGGAATGGAGATACAAATTTTTTTTTTTTTTCTTTCCTTATTATAAAGTACCATTGCCAAATGGATACTGTACAATATTATACTACAATCTAGCTTATGAGCTAATTAGTAATATTATTCTAACTTAAATTTCCTAGTATTGATTAGGAGATACAAATAGGCCACTATTTATATCAGCAAATCCATGGTCCCCACAGATGTGTGAAGAGCCAAGATTCACACAGGCAGAGCCACGAGCGTCTGCTAGTTATCTATAAAACTAACCTTGTACTAAAGAAGAGCGGTAGAGATCAAACACAATTATTTCTCCCTGACATGTTCCAGCCATGACTACACCATCAAAACACATTAATGGCCCACCGGGGACATCGTCACAGATGGCCAGCTTTATGACAACAACATCTGTCTTCATACAACGGAGTAGTTGAGACCCGTTCACATGCAACACGCAGATGAGCCCCTCAGTTCCATCTACTTCTAAACTGATGATCAGCTGCTGCGAGTTCTCAGTCAGGGGGGTAGGGAGCTCTACCACACTTGTAACATTTATGTTGTTGCTGAAAAACAAGATTTAATTAATCTATGGTTAATTGCTGCTGCTTGAGCCAAGTGACGTCACAATGTAACACTATTTGACTCTAGGATCAAGTTCGCTTCCATTTTTTGAATTTTATTCCATTTCTATATCTCAAGCCGTAACTCTATTCGTCACTTGGCCCAGAGGGCTGGTGGTATATTTATATCAAAGGTGCAAATATTAAAAGGTATTCATTGAGGGAAAAACCATGGATCACCCTAAACAAATTTGATTTGTTTATTAATAGTTGTTTCCCACACAATAATTACATTTCCATTCAGTCTTTCTTGGTTGTACTACTCACTAGTACAACAAAGAAAGACTGTTTTTACCAAACAAAAATATTTTTAAACTACCTGCGTATGTGCAGGCGGGTTGTTCACCATTCGCATAGAATACAGATTACAGTAATATTTACCTTCCACCGTTTCCAAAAGTTCTGGCGGCTACCTTTAAGCCGCTTCTTAGATCTACGACACAGAACTTCGGCCCTAGTGATAGCCATCCGTACTTCGTGTCCCGGAGAATTCCACCCAAAGGCAAGGTTTTATCTACAAAATTAACCAAGGTAGGTAGATAAATAATAATATTTATAGAGATGCAACGGATATATCTGGTCACCCAACCTATCCGGCCATTATTTTACTATCCTGCCGAGTACCGGATAGTTGCGCACTATCCGACATACCGACTTGTGATTCAGTTTGGTATTTAACTTTGAAAAATGGCTAGTATACAAGAAAACAACACGAATTATCAATCATTAGTTCCCGTACACTGGTCACTGACCTAATAAAACTCGTTTCTTGCACAGAAAACTTCAATAAGTCAGGTTGAAACCTGCACGACGCGCCCCCCGCCAAACTAAAATGTATAAAGGTATCGTTTTGCCAGCCGAATATTCGGCGGCTGAATTCCGGATATTCGGCCGGTGATCAGGCCGAATATCCGGTATCCGGTACCCGGCCAAACAACTATCCGTTGAATCTCTAAATATTTTACTGTAACTGGACTGCAGTAGGGTAGTTGGGTATGATCCCGAAACGCACCTGAAAAATCTTCGGTTGGCTGCAGAAAACTAAACACAGCAGGCGATAAACTAGTAGTTTTAACAATAGAAAACACGCTTTCTTGTAATTTTTGCATCGTTTATGTATTTTTTCTCAAAAATGGTTATGTTTGTATCTAAAGGTTATGCGATGTTATGATTTCATTTTCTTGTTATAGATTGCAAACACGTGTTTATTACAAGTAAACTCTTAACTACATCACATAATAAATCATTAATATTATATTTCCAATTCCATTACAATAATTAGATCACAATTTTTTCGGTTTGTATTCCGGTTAAAACGAAACAGTCAAAAACTCCAGTCAAAACTCAAAAACTCCAAACTTCAACAGACTTTCAAAAGAAAAAGACCAAAGCAGTAAGCACAGACCACAAAGACCAAAGACCAAATTGAGACCAAACCAAAGCATTTTGAACATTACCCACAAACCCATTTACCAAAGATCAATCCACAGAGTATATTATATAGTTGAAGCATAGAGCAAGCACCATAACCGCAGAGTTCTTATAATACCTAAATATTATGTAGAATAAAATCAAACCGTAGAACAAGAATAGAGTTGGCACTTGAGATTGATTCGATCGATTCGATTAGGAATCGATTAATCTGACTACGATTAATCATTGAAATTATTTATCAACTATCTGACCTGACAAACGTTGTTTTGTCATTATGGATTAAAAAAAAAAAATAGCTTACGACGTACTCTCAGATTTACCGAACATAATATTATGTAGATGGTGGAACTTAAAATCGGCTGAACAGTTTTGAGGAGTTTGGAGAATAGTTGTGCCACGGGACACCTAGTGAGTATTTTGCACTAGCTGTTGCCCGCGGCTCCGCCTGCGCGTTTTTCGGTTTTTACAAATCCCACGGGAATCGTGTATTTTCCTGCGATGAAAAGTGTTCCCGTTTTCGCTCCCTTTTCCAATATTTATACCTACCCATTTTCGAAGAAATTTGGTATAATAATCTACCTTACCTACGAGTATTATACTGCTTTAGCAAATTTTGGATTTTTTGAAATCCCGCGGGAATCGTATTATATTTCGGGATAAAAAGTAGTCTGTGTCCTTTCTCAAGCTTCAGTCTATCTCTGTACGTAATAGTGTTCTGTGCTCTGTACCAAACATCAAGATTGGTTGAGTGCACAGAGTACCTACTTTTTATATACGGCTTGAAAGAGTAACAGGCAGATATAATTACTTGCGCATTTATGATATTAAAAAAGTGTTAAATAAGCTACAGCTTCAGTAAATAGGTTTTGATAATAACGTTACTTAACTATATTACATACATTTTAAAGTATGAGAATAAATAAAGCAAAGTAAATTCCTTTCAATTCATTATTTATTTTTCCTTATTCTTGAGTAACAACTCATAAGAATAAGTACAAGTAAAATCTGTGGTATGTAGATCTAGATCCTGTGATATATACATATTTTTACTGAGTAACGACATTGTTCCTTTATTTTCTTCCATTAATAAAATTAATTAAAGTAAGTACCTACCTAATACAAAATTATATTTTGCATTATTAGAGCAAGTAATATAATGCGAGTTAAATGAAGATAATTGGATGATTATATAATGTAAGAATGTACAAATATTAATATTATACATAACTTGTAAGTACCTGGATGACCGAGCTTCGCTCGGTTTCTTTTTGTAAATTGTAATTTGGAGTAGAAACTATATTTAAATATGAATTACATAGGTACTAATGTAATGATGAAATATGAAAATGAGCACACCGATGGTGTGCTCCTTAAATAAAAATCACGAGTGTAATTAGTTTAATATTTATATATTATACTAATACTTAATTTTTTACATTACATCAACCAATTACGTAAGTTATTTTATTTCGAGTGTTTAAAATTATCGCTGCCAACGGGACTTGAACCCCTATCACGGCTGAGTGCCCTGCCAATTGTGCCATGGATTATCTTGCTCTGTGGATGGCACGATAATTTTGATATTGGGAAACTACGATTAAAAACCAATTTCAAAGGCCCATTATTTCGAATGGAGCTAGCTTTGAACGAGAGTATACCACCTTGCCCCTTTTAATGTTGTGCCCGCAAAACTCATTGCCATAAACTTACGATGTATAATTATTAGCCCACTATTAGCAAAAACTAAATAAAATTTGAATTTTCGCGCCCAGTTCGTTGACTCCATAAAAAAAATTAATATAACTTCTCGCCAATAGATGTCGGGAGAAGTCATATTTTACCTGTAGCATTATAATATTATTCTCGTTAAAACAAATGCCGGCCGCGGTCATTAAAATTCGTTTCACTATTCGCTAATAGATGTCATGTAGTTTCCCAGATTTCAAGCTATCGGGAAAAAATATGAAGTAAATGATTATACCTGGTTGATCAAGCTTTGCTTGGTAATATCACAGCCACTCACCAATAGATGGCAGCAGGAAATTACTGTAATAGTTTAACTTTATGCCAATAGATGTCAGGTATAGAGTAAAATTTTTTTTTATTGGTAAATACAACATTTAAAAAAAATGAATCCTAGCTAGATCGATTTATCGCCCCCAAAACCCCTTGTATACTAAATTTCATGAAAATCGGTGCAGCCGTTTCCGAGATCCAGATTATATAGAAATATATATACAAGAATTGCTCGTTTAAAGGTATAGGATAGGATTTGTATCCTATGTACCATATTATAATAATTATTGACGTAAAGGCTACCGCACACTGGTCACGGCATGGCTAGGGATTTTGCCGTCAGTAAGCGCACACGTCTATCCGCTTAGATACCACGGCATCCCAGCGCCTTGCCACGCGCCTTTCGATGCCGCAGCAATTTATGTCCTATTCTACGATACGGTTGAATGTTCATTTGTATTTTAATAATTAATATTAGGGATGTTATGGATATATAATTTCGGATCCGGATATGGATATGGATATTGGTAAAAAATAATATCGGTTTCGGTTATGCTTATGGATATTAAATTATTTCGGATTATCCAATAGTTTCGGTTACGGATATTAATTTTTTAAGGAACTGTAAAATGAAATACAAATAAGATTATATTCGACTTTAATTGTACCTTGTAGGTTTCGCAATCTGTCATACAATTAATTCTTTCTTACAGCTACTCATTTTGAAGTGTTATATTATACTATTAAACACGGATCCGGATATGGATATTGGTAAAAAATAATATCGGTTTCGGTTACGGTTATGGATATTAAATTATTTCGGATATCCGATAGTTTCGGTTACGGATATGGATATCCATAACAACACCAATTTATATCCCTTGGCATATCATCCCAGTCTCCGCCACCGGCGTCCTCGGCGTGCTGTTGCATGCCGCCGTCCGCCACGGTATTCCGCCGCGGGAGCCCGTGGCGCGTCATTCAATGCCATGCCATACCGCGCCTTTCGATACCACGGGATTTCTTTAAAGTATAGCAATTCAGGTAGTATGATACCTAAACATACGTTTGAAATTTTAATGTCTATTGGTAAAAGTTGAAAACCCTTGCCATGCTTTGCCCAGTCTGCGGTAGCCTTATCCTGTGGATAACACGATCCTGGAATCAATTCCCGTGGGTTTTTGTGTCATAACTTAATAGTACCTAATTACCTATTAGCCCGGAGTAAGTTAATAACGATTGTCACAAATGGTCCTCGGAGATCACGTTAAAATTATATTGCCACCAATTTTTGACCTTTGATAAAACTCGGGCCCTTGTAGCGTTGAGGGTCTAGGTACCTTATTAAATATATGTCATATATTTTCCATCCTATAAGCCCGACTGTTTCAACAAACTCAGATAAAGTAGACAATTCACAAAACGCGTTGGCTACATTTCGTGAAGTGAAATGTTTAAAAAGGCCATGCCATTTACGTGTATAAGCAGACGATATTGACATCAAACATTTTTGCGAACACTGATAATTAATTTTACGAGAATTTACATAAAATATAGAATTAATTATTGACAAAGAGCGTTGCGAGAGCTAAATACCTTCAATTTTACATTCTAAAGTAATAGACGTAAACATTACTCAGTGTGAGGAATGAAAAGATTACATGAATCGCCTCAAGTAAGAACCGTAAAATATGGCGATTAAATGCGATTTCTATGATATTTTCTTTTAAAGCCCGATTGACATTTAGGACGTGGCTTATAAAATTTATATCGACCTATGAGCAACGAATATATAATATTATCACTAACGCTATGAGTGAGGGAATTGACCAGTAGCGAGCCTGAGCGATGGTTTAAGGCTAAACTAAGTAAGAAACAATGAATTATGTACTAAACTGTAAATTGAACAATATTAAGTATTTACCAAAAATTATAAAATATAAAATTTATATTTTTCACTAGGTACTTATTGAGCAAAATTATTTCTTATTTCTACGACTAAATTGTGTCACTGAAACATTAACTACGTTCCTATTACTATCTTTGGCATGTGGACTTATTTGCATTTGCCCTTGAACTATGTTGAGCATAGAAGTATATGGACTGTCCATTGGCTGACTATTTTCATTTTGGAAATTATTTTCTAATTTTTGTTGCTTTGATAATTCTTTTTTGTTACTGATGTTTTCGTAGGCTGAACTTTTCATAGAAATGTAGGGTGTCTGTTGGGTGTTAGAGATTTCTTGTTTTTTTTCGCCTGGACTAAATCCATTTTGTGTTATAACAGGATTATTAGGGTTCGGCATATTAGTATTTTCTGTCTCCTTGAGCACATCATTTACGTTTTTATTGCTTTCAAGTGAGCTGTTGCGCGTCACCTGAAAACTGTTCGATCTAGAAGTAGAACCTGTGGAGTGAAGTGTAGAAGTGCTTTCTCTTGTACTTTCTAGTTCTTTGGAGAAAACTTCCTCGCTTTTCTGAAACCTCTGCGCATGGGACGACAAAGTGCTGACGTCAGAAGGTGATTTTCGCTGAAGAGATGTAGCACTCAATGATCTGCTTGGAGAACTATTAGACAGCTTGTCGACTGGGGATAAATGTTTCTCTGATTTATTGTAAGCATTCTTTGTTGAAGTTTCAATAGATCCATAAGCGCTATCTTTTGTGGAACTGTGTGACGTAGACTTGTCCTTTACACCGTATCGTCGAACCACATTTGCCGGGGCTACGGGCTCTATGTCTTGAACATCATAGGATAGGGGATTTTTGTCTACCGGACGGCCGTTAATGACTTCTCCTGTCCTTGGGTTAATATGTTTCTCTGTGTCGTAACGGAGATTGACCCTTGTATGACTTTCATCAACGGGATGAGGACGTGATCTATCTTCTAATTCAACATCACTATCGTCATAAATAGGCTCACAAGTATTTTCCTCCTGTTCAAATAGAAGCGTATGGTTATTTTATGTGATAATTAAAAATGAAAATTTCATTCAGAAACTTATACTTTAGAAGTACCTCTTCGTCCGCTTCTTCGATAACACTATTTTGTATCCATTCACGTATTCTTTGTTTCTTCGCTTGGCGATCTACTGTTGTTTCAATGCCGTTGTCCCTAAAATGTTTCAGCAGGATATTTTTCTCGTTAGGATCGCTGTGAAAACTGTACATTGATGGACATAACTCGTCGATATCTCCTCCGGCTGAAAACAATAGAAAAACATTACAACTTTTATACGAATACTTATTCTAGGTATTAGTTATATGCGTTTCTTGTCTTAGTTTAGTGTTGGTTTAGTGTTAAGTTATTAGTTTTATACTCACCAACTCGATCTGTGTAACCTTTAGCCATCCAGCGATCATCAGCGAATCGAGCTAGTTCAGTGAAGTTTGTTGCTCTCTTTTCTATTCTTGGCTCGACAAACTTTTTGAACATTTTTTGTGCTTTTGAAGACACCATTTTCCATAACTTCGGCTGCCTCTTAAGAGGGTTTGCACTATTATACCAGTTATAGTAGCTGTAAAATAAACAAGCTTTTATTATACCCTGATGATTACAAGACCAATCTCAATAAATTCTAGATCAGTTAAACAAGTTTAAACATACCCCAATAATGCCAGAGAATAACAAGGTATGTTCGATAAACGTAAACATAATGTTTGAACGCAGCACGTTGTTTTGATTCAGTTCAATTGTATGAAGAAATTCATTTTACGACATGGCGTAAATACGTCTGTATGCTACGTTAAAAATGTTAAGGACTTTATTGAGATTCATTACATAACATGCCTACCTGTAGTAGCGAGGATCATCAAATGCAGCTTTTTGCCAAGGCAGACAACCCGTGAGGCAAATAAATATAACAATGCCGAATTGCCATACATCATGGGTTATTAGCGCTCTGGAATAAAAAAATAAACAGTTTAACATTCTTTAATATTTTCACAAAAGATAAATGATATTCGGGCAACAGGCATCATACGTGTATTCTAAATGTTTATTTAAAATACAGCGCATAGTTGAAAGTAAAAATAATATGTTTGTGAATTTGTATTACTTGTAAGTACTATCCGTCGACAAGCATAGCACTTCAGGTGGCGAATACGGCAACCATTCGTTTCTTCTTCTGACGACTGACTGTACTTTTCTTGTTTCTCCAAAATCACATAGTTTTATTCTTGAGAAATCTGACTTAAATATAAGAATATTATCTAATTTTACATCTCTGTGCACTAGATCTCTTTGGTGCAGGTGCTCTAAAGCAGCAGCTAACTGTTTGGCGACTCTCTTAGTATGAATTTCTCCTATTCCTGTGTCAAGCATATTTGATGTTAAATCGCCTGAAAAAAAAGGATTATTGTACTCGTCTTTCTTATCGTCATCATTAAAATTGCATGTTTGTGTAATTTCCTGTGCAACAACAGAAAACATCCGTATCAGCGAAGAATATAACGTGCATTATAAATTTTAGCCTTGGCGAAATTCCAATAAATACAAAACCGAAATTTGATTGCGTCTGAAATCACAAAATCTATGCAAGTATAAAATCTATTGTACCCACCTAAAGGCGCATATTCTTGACAGAAAACATAAAAACCAGCAGTCTCAAAGGCAACATCGAAAGTAGTAACGATGTTTTTGTGTGCACTTAAATGTAAGCCATAATGGAATTCTCTGTAAAAGTCTCTTATAGATACGTAAGGCTTAGGTAAGGCTTTTAGAACTATTTCTGTATCGGACGCTCTGTGTTCCACTAACAAAATTTTCCCAAACCATCCTTCACCAACTATTTGCAATATATCAAATTCTTCAACCAAGCATACCTAAAAAAAAGAAATACTTAGAGTTCCAGTGATTAGATTGAATGTTACAGATCAGGGGACTATTCACCTAACATTTTCACCATCCGAGTGATGTGAATCAAGAAATAAAATAAAAAATTAACACTGAAAAATTAACTTTACGTACACTCAATTTTACACTATTGCTTAAGAGTGTAAAATTGAATGTATTTCAACATAAGAAATAGGAACAGCCTTTCAAACTTATCGCGGAAAATTAATTCTACATTTTGCGCTCTATGTCCATAATCGTAAAATTAATTTTTCAGTGTTCGCAAAAAATGATTTAATTTCAATATCGTCTGCTCATATACGTAAATGCGGTGACCTTTTTAACTATTTCAATTCACGAAATCTAGCCGACGCGTTACGTGAATAGCCCCCTAGCAAAGTTAACTGTGATTATGTTAATAAAAAAAATATTAGTACAGCAGTCAGATTTTTAATACTAGTCACATTCCTCTCTAAATTTTTGGAGTTATAAGCGTTTGTTGAAACTTCTTTAACTTGCTTATGGTGGAAGAAAAGCATTGTGAGGACACCGAGAGTTCACGACGATATCACCAAAAGTGTTTGACAGCCACCAACCCACACATCCTTAGTGTGGTGGGCAACCAAACCCATTTTAAAGCCCGGTTTCCACCAAAGCGGAGCGGAGACACCTCCTTTCGACAGCTCCTCTCCCCTCAGTTTCAGAGATGTCAAAATGACGAGATCTGATTTGTTACTCAAACACAGCTCCGCTCCACTTTGGTGGAAACCGGGCCTTATTCTGAGAGGAGACCCGCGCCCAGTGGAACATATTATAATGTATAAGGGCCCGGCGGTTAGATTAGGAAATACTTATTATAATCATATCTTACTTTTTCCAATTCAAACTCCCTAATTTTATGTATTGAGCCCGTTAAGGCTCGTTTTGTACCGGTGTTCATCTTTTAATGCGCTTCTGAGTCATCGTTTCAGATCTGAAAATAGAAAGTTATTTTAGTCATCACCTCCTCACGAGAACGAGTAACCTTTAACTCCCATAAGGTTTTGTTGATTGGGACTTGGAATCTAAATGTCGTTCCAATTTCACAAGATACTGCTGAGTGAATGATCTTGGCTGACCGCCAGGGAGAGATGTCTACTCCAGTACCAGACAGCTGTCCTGACGTCATAACTACGTCACTGATCGGTATACTTCTTAAATGTTTGATGCCCTAGGTTTATATTGATTTCAATTTAGGTATCTTTAATGGGTAAGTAGGTTAGATACACTGCTATAATGGATGCTCTAAATTCAATGAACGATCAATAAAACGATTGAATTAATCGGTCTATTTATGAATAGAGAAAATGCGGTAGAGTTTTACACATTCATATAGTAGTTGTACAAGTACCTAAATGAATTAATCATCAAAAATTACCATAAAAGCATAACTGCGGTATAAAAAAAGAAGATAAAGTAAGAAGCGGTGTCATAAGAGACAAGACGAAAGTAACTGACATTCTCACTCGAAAAGACCTACTGAAATGGAGGTGGACCGGTCACTTGGTTTAAAGGCTTGTTTTTACAGGTCCAGTATTTTGAATCCAGCCCAGCAATTCAGTGGCCTGGATCGGCCAAGGTACTGGGTCCCCGCGTTTAGAAAGTCCAGTAGTTATTTTCAGATTGTTAGGGTGACTACACGTTGTGAATATCTCAGGGGTTGATAAGCGAAGGCAACTATAGCCATTGTGTAAAAAGGAAGAACTATACAGGAAAAAGCAAACGTAAATTAGAAAATTGATAGATTACCGAGATTTTTCTGAACTCGATTTACTGATTTCTCGAGATTTTACTGATTACTCATTTACCGACTGGTACCTAACCTAGAGATGACAAGCGCAGCAGAGCACGTCAACAAGTGAGATGGGAAGGATGGGAGCTATTCACGTAATGTTTTACCACAATCAGTGATGTGAATCATTAAATTTATTCAATCAACATTAGTAGTAGTATAGTAGTAGTAGTCAAGTAAATTTAATTTCACTATTGTCGATCGTGTTGCATTTTGAACTACATTCAATGTGACGCTCTATCTCAATAGTCGTAAGATCAATTTTTCAGTGTTCGCAAAAAATGTTTTGATTGCAATATCGTCTGCTTTATATACGTAAACGTCATGAAATATCGCCGACGCTTTACGTGAATAGGCTGGACTTTAAGGAGAAGGGTTCCGAGACACAGAATACAATGGAAAATGTTAGAGGAGCACTATGGGTACACTAAATTGCGAGATATTTTCTAGCGAATCTCGCAGTTCAGGAATAATCAAGGATAAAGGTCATTTTTTTTTCATTGTTTTAATAACTATTAAAGGCTATTTTGAGATACTTGCTGTTAGACAAGCTACAGCCCAAACGGCTTAACTTAGGAACTTGAAATTTTCATTGAAGTGTGCCAAAGAAGGATTATTATTGAAAATTCTACCCCTGAGAGGTTTAACCAAGATATTTGGGTTTGTACTCCCTAATTTTTAAGTTAGGTTTATGAAAATTGGTACCTATATAGATTTTTGGATGATAATAACTGAATATGCGTTTCAGGGTTTTGGGATATTCTATCCCTAACTCTCTTAGAGGGGGTTGAAATTCAAAAACGGTTTGTCCCGAGTGACTGACAATAAAAACGCAACAAACTTCAAAGAATATTTTTTATAATCCCTTGATATGCACTAACAAAGGATTTTTTAAAATTCTACCCCTAAGGATGTTAAATAAGGAATTTAAATTTAAATGGAAAACCCGTCAAATTTTAAGTTATGTTCATTAAAATCGGTTTGTAAGCTTTTGAATAAAAATAACGGAGTTCCAGGATTTCTATAATTCTACCCCTACTTCTGAGACTAAGGGGGGAACAGGTGTCCAACTGTAAAGTTTCTATGGCGAAATATTCTTTCATGCCGCAACTACTGATCAGATTTGGCTGAAATTTGGAATGAAGATGGATTGTATTCTGGATTAACACGTCTAAGCATCGTCATTCGTCTAAGGCTACATTTTATTCCAGAAAATTTTTGGTTCCAGCTGGTTTTGAAAATCCGAAATTCCCGCGGGCGAAATACTTCTTAACACTGCAACTACTGAACCTATTTGGCTGAAAGGAGAATGCCAGAAAATGGGCTAGATTTGCGTCACTCTGCGTCTGAAGCACGTATGCATGAAGAATCTTCTTTCAAATTTTAATATGGCATATATTTACTTTAGTGAAATGTGAACAGGGGTTCAAAAGTATTATAAAAAAGTAATTAAACGTTTCAAAACATGTGGAACCGCCATGCCACTTATAAAACTTAGAAATTTAACCACTTAGAAAATCAGATTATTACAAATTCCCCGTTATTATCTTACTAATATTTTTTTTTACATAATTTTGAGAATATCTCTAATGTTTTACCGATGATTTGGTTAAGACGCAAGGTAGAGCCCAATTTTCATACAAGAATCGGCATTATCCTTCAGAATGGATCTCCATTCTAAATTAAATAGGTAGATGGCACCTTGAAGGGCTGGCCAAGCGAGTGCTCGTATGCTCAAACGCTATATATTTTCGGGATAAAAGTAGTCTATGTCCTTTCCCAAGCTCTAGTCTATATTCCAAATTTCATCAAGATTGGTTCAGTGGTTTAGGCGTGAAAGCGATACAGACAGACAGACAGAGTTACTTTCGAATTTATATTATTAAGTAAGGGAAGGGATTTTTTTGGCAACGTATTAAAAAACATCGTGCACGTGCAGAATTGTCATCTCCGATCATCCCTCTGGTTGACCCGCTCTTTCAGTTTGCATCAACACACCGTGACTCGTGTAGAAATGACATACTTTCTGCACTTGTATTGGAATGTACTATTTTCTCGATTTGTAGCTAAGGGAAGCCCTCCTTAATGATTTTTGATTGTAATTGCCAAGCACTTGGCTACTGAGCTCATTTTGAGATAAGACGCATGGCAAGCATGGGACATAAAAATGTTAGAGACGATGAACGACAACCTAGTTGTGTTTAAGATAAGGCAGCTAACTGCTCTAATATCTTCACAAATATTATTACCGCATGATTATAAAACACTTATGAACAGTTTAATTATGAAAGTAATAGCTGCCAATTTCAAAAAGGGGGAATCCTTATCAAAATGCAGTTTCACTTAACACTTGGACTTAATCCAGCACTTTCACAAATATGTCACATTATGGTGGAACTTTTCCCGTTACGGAACAATATCACAGAATCGTGTTCCCTTAAATTTTCACGAGCACCGAATTCCGATTGTTTTGTTTTATTTCTAGAGTCGCGGGTAGGTCGACCGGCGCTTATGTCTCAACTGACGGCGCACACGCAGCGACACCCGGCCAGTTATTTTTGTGCTACGTGTACATGTGAGAATCATTTCAATAGTGAAAACGTAACGATCAACGACCCGACGATTTTCGGTCAAACTAAGCCAAAATTATGTAAGGTCTATGTCTTTTATTTTGCTTCATAATTATAATATTTTTTTTACGAAAAGTAGGTCCAATAGAATACTTAAATAACATTTTTCTACACATGCTATGCACAATGTACCTACATAACCACTTACTGGGATTTGAATGAGTGTTGAAATAGGGAATAATTTGCTGACGTCGTGCATACTAAAATGTGACATAACTCAAGCTTTCGCACACAACCGCAACCTAGCCAGAGGTTCCCATTGAGGCCGACTCTCTTTCAGACTCTTCAAAATCGGTCCCTACAAAGTACAAACTCTACAATCAATGCATATCTTGCTAATCCTTTATAGGTCCGTGGCCTATGTAGTTCAATTCGAAAGCCGTGGCCCGCGTTCCTTCGAATGACAGCTGTCATTCTATGCAACGATTCGAATTCGAATCGAAGAGGCAGATTGTGACCATGAGCAAGCCACCTAGGGGACCATCTCTTGAGGTTTTAAGGTGAGGCTCATGGGAGTATTGAGTAGGTATGACTGTATTCTTCGCAGAACTAAGCTATCCATAACGAGAATATAATATTATCAATAGTTCTGCCTAAGAACGAAAAACAATATGCATCCGAATTTCGTCGTGGTGGGACAGTCTCGTGTAGCTCAGAGGAAGAGCTCCTAGCCGCGATAGCTAGGGGACGTGGGTTCGAGTCCCACCGCGAGTGAAATTTTGATGCATATTTAAATTTATATCCATAACGACTTTACTCACGGTTAGCAGTAATAGATACTGTCTGTCACTGTCTGTCCTATAGCTGCCACATCGCTGCCATAGTTAGTTACTATAGTGCTATAGTGTTGTGCGTACATACGTCAGGCGGAGTGCCTGACATGGCATCTTCAAAGAGGATAATATGATGACTACGTTCTCGGTTCTAGGCGTCTTCTTCGTGATACAACATGTTCATTGATCTACAGTTCCCTCATAGGTTACGTTGTATATCAGTAGCGCCTCCGCAGAGAATAAACAAGTGCCCCCAATTCAAGTAAGAAATTTAAAGATTAAGATCTCACTATGCCTATGGTTTATCTGGAAGTGCAGTATAAAAAGTAAAACTTTCTACGTTTATTTTTGTTTATTAATAGATTTAGCAATTTCTTTAACCTTAGGTGTAGGTACTACCGAGTACTGGAAATGCGCCAAACCAATTTGTTAGGTAAGTAAGTCCCAATTTCAATTTGTTAGGTAGGTAGGTATAGTCGCGGAATGTTCGTCACCTTTGCGTCGATTTTCGCTTGCATTAGTACAGCATTAGTCCATTAGGATTTACTTAATATGCTTTGATTATGTATAAAACCATACCAAAACAATCGACTAGTGCAAACGAATATATTTGAAAATTGTCGAACCTTTTCATTCCCTTACCAGACTGTACATCAATGAACCTTGTAGTGATTATATACTCTTTGCAATGAACTATAGCCACACTAAAATTGTTTTAATTTCTGCTACAATTTAGACAGACTGTACTTTGTACTTATACTTACAGTGGAAAGCTACCCGCCACCATTTGTAAATGAGACTTATCTAGGTAGGCCCGCAAAATGCATTGCCATAAATCCACAATGTGTAGTTAGTCTAATATTTGCGAAAAACTAAATAAAATTTGTATTTCGCGGGTTGATAGGGCCGCAACACCTTAACATTGATTTAAAACTGTAAGAATCGATACGGTCAATATCGATTCAGAATCGATATTATATTGACTCTGTGGTATACTTACATCAAATAAGACACCTCCTCAAGTATAATATCAATTTAGTCCAGCGTAAAACTATGAGGTAAATTACTGAGGTCACTGAAATAAGATCCACATGGAATATAATGCGACAAGGCTATCTTGGCTCGTGGGCAAAATTGGAACTAACGCCACTATCTTGTGATATTTTTTAATATTTCGCTCTGTCGGTATACTTACCGCTAATGCATATTCTTTTTCTTGCTTAATATTTGGACTAAAATAAAACTTAAATTGAACTAAAATTGAGGGGATTTTATTTTCTGGCTGTCTTTGTTCTATAACAATGCCCTCCAGGAAAATGTTATTCACTTGCCAAGAGAGTCTTGTCGAACTGTAACTCTGTGAACCATCTAGTGTACTCATGTATACTCGATTTATCATACCTACTATGTAACACAATTATCTGGTACATGAAAAATAAAATAAATAAATAAAAAAATAAATAAAAAAATAAAAACCATCAGATTCTGTGAAGAGTGTTAGTGGTCTATTCTATAGTCTATGATCACGTCTATGATGTGAACTCATAGTACACTGATCTATGGTGAACTCTATGCATAGAAGATGACATTTTGTGGTCTGTGGATGACATGACATGACGTTTACGGTTTATGTTATCATATTTTGTTTACAAAACAAATTATAAAAAAATACGAAAATGGTGAAAAAAGGTGATATTCTTTTGCTAAATTTAAGTCTTTGTTAATTTACTTTCCTCAACTGTGTAGCTCACAGTCACAGACTTTACTCGCAGTGTATAAAGTGTGTAAATATTGGTCTCCGAACTGAACAGATTAGGTTATGTTTCTTTATCCAAGAGTCTCTAAAGAGTCTAGAGTTAGACTAATTCAGTGAAGTTCTTATTCATGTTCGTTTTAGAAAATAAAAGCTGACAGTTCTTTGTAATAAGAACGTGTCTGTGAAATAGCTACAATATTTTGGTAAGTTCTGTCCTATGTTCTGTCTCTACAACTATTAAAAACATGGTTTTTGATAGTTCCTCATACTACAATTTTGATACTACATAGACCATTGATAGACCATTGCATTGGAAGGATAATGACCGTATATGTATGGAATCCCATATCAAGCTGAATCAAATACAAACTTAAATTTTTATAGACTATGGTCTCCACATTATTGGGATGCGTCCATCATGACGCGAAAATTCAAATTTTACTTAGTTTTTCGCTAATAGTGGGCTAATTATACATCACAGGCCTATGGAAATGAGTTTTGCGGGCAAAACATTTATGCATCTACCTGTTTTAATAACTACTCTGCTCAACAATACTCATTTACTTCATATTGACGACCACCGTGGTTAAGTGGTTAGCGTGCCGGTTTTCAAGGCGCCGCCATCTCTGAGGTTCGGGGTTCGATCCCCGGTCGGTGCAATGTAGAAAAATAAGTTTTCTACATTGTCTCGGAACTGGGTGTTGTGGTACCTTCGTTGTTTCTGATTTCCTTAACACAAGTGCATAAGCTACTAACTAAGGATCGGAGCAATGTATGTGATGTTTTCCACTATTATATTAATTGCCTAAAATTCATTGCCATCTAATATTTGCCAAAAACTAAATAAAATTGGAATTCTGCAGGCTGGAAAAAGCTTATTACAACAACCTACAACTATTTAATTTAATTTTTTAATTAACATATTATGGATTCCAAAGTTATACGCAAAGAAACAAGTTTTACTTTTCAATAAAATCTGTAATTAAAAGAAAATGTGCATTGAAAAGAAAGTAACTTTTTGTATGCAAAATTAAATTCCGGATATGAAAAACAAATTCCTAGAGTCAATGGTTCTTAAAAAATACTATATTATTTTTTATGTTCGACTTAGAATATTTTGGTTTTGGTTCATGGGAAAACTTGATACCACTTTTGGCCATTCTCCTTTCATGTTCTTGTAATATTGTAACATTACTTTGCATTTAGCAGTACCATACTGCTGTTTATTTAAATAGGTACCTTAACAATTAAGTAATTCCCCCGTTCTTGGAATATCTAGTTCTATAAACGATTCAGTTAATTTATATCATTGCTCAGAATAATAATATGACATTATGATTATAAGAACCAGACTAAGCAATATGGCATGCTATTTAACATATTGACATAATAATATAGCGTAACTATGTGCAGCAAATGTTGTTTTGCCATATATATTTATTTCTCACATACAATAGAATAGAATAGAATAGAAAAATTCTTTATTTCTTATAGGCCTAGCATACAAAGGCTCTAATGACACGTCATTTTGTTTTACATGGTCACTTTATTGGTGATAACCAGTCACGACTTAAAACTAAGTTTACGAGGGTTCACAAACACGCCCTGCCGCTGAGAAGAAGCCCACAACAAACTCAGCCGGGTATTTTTTTTATTTTATCACCATTTAACAACAAGTAGTATAAACAGTAAATACTAAATAGGCTAGTAACAGCATAGATCCACTTGTGTGAGATGGCAGGTTAAATATTTACATTTTTAAACCAGAGTTAATATCCCTGATTGAACATTTCTGACAAAGGATAATGACCAGAGATGGTATCAAGTTTTCTCATGAACCAAAACCAAAATGGTCTAGGAAAATAAAATAGTGTTTTTTTTAAGAATATTGGCACTAAGATTCAAGGAAGAAAAAAAAGAAGGATTTTCATATCTGGAATTTAATTTTGCATACAAAAAATTACTTTCTTTTCAATGAACATTTTGCGTCATACTGATTTTATTAAGAAGTACAACTTGTTTGTTTGCCTACAACTTTAGAACCCAGATATTAATTAAAAAGGTAATAATTGTTAGAGTTACTTAATATGCCGACCATAGTCAATAAAAAATAAAGTTTGGGTTTGAATTAGCTTGATACGGGAATCCATACTTCTATGGTCATTGTCCTTTTCAACCATGCTCTCCAGCCAATGAGGCCATACTTGTGCTTTATAGAGTTGAAGCTTGTGTTTTGGTGTGAAATAGCTCTTGGATCTGTTGAGCGCTCCGAGTTTCTTAGAAGCTGGCTTATCTTTATCTTCTAAATGAAGATGAATTTGGACATAGTTCAAGAGGTTGACGCAGAGAATTCCTTTACTGTTAGAACACAAGTGTAGTGTTCTGAAAGCTGCTTGGGATTTTTTTCAGCAATACTACTGCAAGGCCACGGATTCAAATTATATTTAGTTTTTCGTAAATATTAGACTAACTACACATTTTAGATATAATGTCAATGAGTTTTACGAGCATACTAAACTCGCCGGCATATTTAGCGGAACATAAAAAAAAGGTCCATAATTAAAAAAATATGGTTTTATTTTAAAATCTACTTACTACACTTCTTTTGTTATTTAAAGTTTCATTTGTTTTTACTTAAAATGAGATCACATCAAGAACAGATTTTGCGAGTAAAGGCTATTTATGAAAAATGGTACATTTTTGAACTGTTCATGTAACCTGGAAAAGTGAAATTTAATATTAAAATTACAATTAATTAAATCAGAAAAATGGTGATTAATATCGCGTATTTCCTCCACGTGCTCTTATTAAAGTTTCTACCCGTCTAGGCATACTGAGAATGATGTTATCGATGGTCTCCTGGGATAGTCTCCGCCATTCCTCAACTACGGCGATTCGCAGTTCTCCCACGTTGGCAGGAGCTGGAATTCTGGACTTAACTTTTCTTTTCAGCAAGTCCCAAACGTGCTCTATTGGGTTCATATCCGGTGATCTCGCCGGTCACTCCATAACAGTGATATTCATATCATTAAGATAAGCTTGAGTTACCCGATCGGTATGCGGCAGAGCATTATCCTGCATAAAAACAAAATCGTCACCGATATATAGGGCAAACGGTACGACATTTTCTTCTAAAACTTCTCTGATATAGCGGTCTGCAGTCAGACTCCCTCTGTCAATCACTACCAAGTCTGTGCGGGCTCCCAAACAAATGCCCGCCCAAACCATTATTGATCCACCACCGTATGCAACTGTAGTTTCAAAATTTGTCTGAATGTATCGTTCTCCTTTGCGTCTGTATATTCTTTGCCTGCCGTCAATTTGATTTAAGAGAATTCTGCACTCATCACTAAACAATATCTTACTCCATTGGTCCGCGTTCCAAAGTCGATGTTCCTGAGCAAAAGTTAACCTGTTTCTACGATGATTTACCTCGAGCCTTGGAGCCTTGGCGGGCACAAATGAACCCAAACCAGCTTCTTCGAGCCTTCTTCGTACCGTACGCTCACTTACGGTTACACCCCGCACTGCTTCTAACTCATGTCGGGCTTGGACGGCCGTCAAACGGGGGTTCCTACGTACACGAAGCCGAATGAAACGATCATCCCTACTCGAAGTGCGTCTTTTTCTGCCTTGTCCTGCTCTTCTCACATAAGTACCGGTCTCCCTGAACCGTTGGATACTGCGATGGATCGTTGAAACTGGTCGACGAAGATCTCTGGATATCACTCTGTAGGTTTGACCATTTCTTCGCATTTCGAGTGCCCTGGCAATCTCCGGTGGGGCTAAGTCAGGCATAATTCAGTCATCAACTCCAGAAAGATACACGATTAATAAAAACTAACAAAAAACAGTATTTCAATGAAATTTTAAATCAAACTCAGAAGGAAGATATACTCGAAGTTCGCTCCAGATAAGGTGTATTTGAATAAAATTAAAACAATTGCATAAAATGTGATGTTCAGTTGCTTTCTTAATTTGAAAATATTTCTTTTTAAATTAAATAACGTATAAACCAGCCAGCAACTTTATATGATACTGATATCAAACCTTTTTTTTATGTTCCGCTAAATATGCCGGCGAGTTTATATTACGGGAACCAATATAAACTAAAGTTTTTACGAAATTGGTCAAGTGCGAGTCGGGCTAGCGCACTGAGGGCTCTGTACTATCAAGGCCCATTCTCATTATTGTATTAAAATAAAATAAACATCTCTGCCCGCCAAATTTAAAAAACGAGCAAGAAATCACGTTTGTTGTATGGGAGCCCCTTTAAATATTAATTTTATTTTATTTTTCTGGTATTTGTTGTTATAGCGGCAAAAGAAATACATCCGTGAAAATTTTAAGTCTGACGGACGGACGTGGACAGCGAAGTCTAAGTAATAGAGTCCCGTTTTTACCCTTTGGTTACGGAACCATAAAAACATGTGCGTAAATGTTATGCTTGTAAGACTCATTGCCTTAAACCTACGATGTATAATTAGCCTAATATTAGCGAAAATCTAAATGAAATTTGTATTTTTGGTATACCTACCCAGACCCACCCCCTTATAAAATTGACAAATGAACTTGTCCAATATTGAAACGGCTCGAGGCTTCGTCACGCCGCACGCACTGTAGAGTGTACACTGCGGGCACCCGGAGCTACGGCTTTGACAATTTGGAAAACGAGACAATAATGTCTGTTATTTAGACCCACTGCTGCTATTACTACTCGCCTAGAGGACAGCGAAGTAGTTTGAGATGATTTGACGCTTCTTAGAAAGTACTGCGCATCCTGGAGACATTATGTGAAGTGAAACATTTGCTCTATCTCAAATATATGAGCCAGCCACAAATAATGCTCGAAGACTACGTTTGTTGCACGTTTTACTACCAAAAATAATAGTGTTTTAATTACAAGTGCGAAGTCAGGCTCGCGCACTGAGGGCTCCGTACTATCACAGTTTATAGATATTAACACTTTGGTATCTACTATCAAGACCAATTCCAATTAAAACACCTCTGCCCGCTAAACTCACAAAACAAGCAAAAAATCCCGTTTATAGTATTGGAGCCCCCTTTATTATTATTGTATGGAAGCCCCCTTAAATATGTATTTTATTCTATTTTTTTAAGTATTTGTTGTTAAAGCGGCAACAGTAATACACCATCTGTGAAAATTTCAAGAAATGTTGACTTCACAATGTGAAATCGTAGAGAGGCATTGAGAAGTCAACATCTCTTGAGGATGTGCCGGTTTTGGACGAAACGTGCGTTGAAGAAAGTGTTGGAACATTGTGTTTCATGTGGGCGATGTTCCTGCATATATATACGACCATACGAGTATCGATTCTTTTTAAGTATTATATATTAGGATTAATATATTAGGATTATACAAAAAAAAATTAATCCGTCCTGCTAATTTTACGCATATATCTGGGGACACGGTAGTGTCCCCGCCAAGACGAGCCAAGCGAAGCGCGAGGGCACTACCTATCTTTTCTCGAAGTGTTTCGCCGTATTTTTAAACCCTTATAACTTAGGCCTGAATTTTTTCAGATAATCAAAATTCTCGGAAAATGATGTCGCCAGTGAACTTATTAAACCTATAAAGTTTTAATTTTATAGGTCTTATACTTTAGATTTTATTGACGTCTAAAAAACCCAAATTTCGTCACTGACTGACTGACTCACTGATGATCATCAAAATTCCTAGGTACTTCCTGAAGACCTAGAAAGCTGAAAGGACATGGCCAATTTTTTCATGGGCGTTCGTAATTCAGTGTACACCAATGATTTTTGGTGTTATAAATTCGTGATTATAGGCACATTATATTGGTATAAATAAGAAACTCACAGAACTTGTCACAGCAACAGGATAGACAAAAACGTGTACAGTCCGACAAGGCTCTCTTGGCACTTGAATGACATTGAGAGGAGTGCGCTGTTATAGAACAAAAGCATCTATAAAATAAAATCTCCTCAATTTTACTCGAATTTTAGTTTAAAATAGTTAATAGTATGCAAAAATAACACAAAATACAAAAGCTATACACCGACAGAGACCTGAGCGAACTATCAAACAGTATCACAAGATAGTTAGTACCGATTTTGGCCACGCGCCAAGATAGCCTTGTCGCACTGTAAGAGTATATATTATGATTAAAAAACCTAAGGCGCTTTAAAATAGCGAACAGTTGCGAATTATTACGGTAAACTGACATGGTTTTAGTAATAAATAGGCATTTAAACAAGGTAACTGCCTTGTTCGTCTAGTGGTTAGCATATTCGACTGCAGATCACGAGTTCCGGAGTTCGATTCCCAGTCTTGTTTGATAGTATGCATAAAGCGAGGATATGAGATGCCTTTGCAACCTCTGTATGGCTACTCCGCACTCCGCAGTATATGCACCTCATAATGATCTCCACAAAACAAATCCGAAACGCAATGCAAATCAGAGTCCACTATTAATAGCAAGGTAATCGAATGGTAGAAGGTATCAGTCCGTAGAGGTAAGCAGGGGTCAAAAATATTAGAACATCACAGTAGGTACAATCAAAGATTTATATCGTTGGGTACAATGAACGCAAGCGCAACGAAGAAACGGCAATGCAATCATAGACTACTAAAATGCAATCAAACATTGACGTTAGACATAATAATATAGTCCTTTTCATGAAAGAAGTCCCGCAGACGCGGCGCTGTAATCACATTATTAAATATTGCCCTCTCACTCGCACTCGTAATTCGTAAACAGCTGTCAATTTTAGTTCATGTTTTTGCCGCGGGACTTCTTTCATGAAAAGGACTATATAGACTCACTCTCGGTAGAGAGTATTGTGTTCTGTGCATAGACTATGACACATTGTCAAAAACGTAAACGCATTCCATTTTATGTATTTATTTTGCAGAGTGTGGGAATGCTCGTGTAACATAGGTATTTTTAATAAGTATATTGTTTTTTCATTTATTGAATGCAAAAAAATAAAATGTTCCTAATAAAAACATTGGTCATCCAAATAATGTAGTATCTTCTCTCTGGTATCTGGATCTTAACTCTGTGGTAATATATGCATGGTGAGGAACATCCCTCAGAAGGGCTGGAACCCAGAGCCGTAAAGCCAGTTATTAAAAAAAAAATGAGGAACATCCGTGACTTTATATAGATTTCTCTATGGTACAGAATGGCGGAAGTTGAGGAATTCATCTTGTATTCCTTATTATTTTGAAATAAAAACTGACGAGTTCAGAGAGCTTAAAAACTACGTAATAATTCATCTTTCTATTTTTAATATTTAATGAATATTTACTATGTTGTGTACATGGAATGTACTTTTTTGGCCATGTCCTTTGGTATATAAGCTAGTATTAGCACACAACCAACAAAAAAATTCCAAAAGTTGGAAATTTAACCCCCCAACCCCTTAAAATAGGGGATGGAAGTTTGTATGAAATTACCGCTAATATTGATGCTAGAGGTCTCAAAATTGATATAGGGACTCTTTGTAATAAACAATTAAATACGTGTTTCAGGATTTTTAGTTAATCACCCCACATCCATAAAATTAGGGGGTTGGAAGTTCTTATGGGGTTTCCCATAAGTATATAGGTATAATAAAAACTTAATTTCTGAAATTTGGTATATAAGCTAGTATTAGCACACAACCAACAAAAAAATTCCAAAAGTTGGAAATTTAACCCCCAACCCCTTAAAATAGGGGATGGAAGTTTGTATGAAATTACCGCAAATATTGATGCTAGAGGTCTCAAAATTGATATAGGGACTCTTTGTAATAAACTACAAATAAGGAAAAAAATAAACTAGGTGAACCAAGGAGGGTTCCCTCATTTAAATGATAGAGGGGGGGATACTTGATTCGGACAAATATCCACCTTGCAATGATATTCAAGAAATACACCAAAGAAAAGGAAATTAACCAAATAAAAAATTTAGTCGTAAACAACTTACAAAAAGAAGTGAAATCCCAGCAAAAACATTTTCATGTAAAATGTTGCCAAGACGAGAACATGTGGCTCACACTATCAAAAAGTTATCAGATCTCATGTAGAGGAAGACTTCTAACTCTAAACGCCCTAACTCTATAAATCCTAACTTTATAAACTTTAGTCAAAATATATTATGTCTTGGCTGTTTCGTTACTGTCACATGGGTGTAAAGTAAAAATATTATTCACTGACTTTGTACTTTTCTGATATACAATACCTAGTTTCTGTAGTAACGATTATTTATTAGATAGGTATTGAGTCTCCTCAGAAACTGCACTTAGGTTTTACTAACTGCATTGGTTTCAAATACTTCATCACACTTTGCAAAAGTGTGTTCCTTTGCTTTAGAGGATATTTTTAATAAATGGAAGTTTTTTCCCATAACAATGGTGATACCATTTAATTTTAATGTGAAATTTCTTGAATTTTGCATGGTCCATTATGCCACTTGCAAAACTCTATTAGAAAAGTACTGAACAGTGAATAAATTCTTCGCTTTACGCCCATGTGACGGTACCGAAACAGCCAAGACATAATATATTTTGACTAAAGTATAGAGTTTATAAAGTTAGGATTTATAGAGTTAGGGCGTGTAGAGTTAGAAGTCTTGCTCTACATGAGATCTGATAACTTTTTGATAGTGTGAGCCACATGTTCTCGTCTTGGCAACATTTTACATGAAAATGTTTTTGCTGGGATATAACTATTTCAATAATTGAAACAACAGGGCGATCGGCTAAAAATGTATCAATCACTAAAGAACTGTATCAATGTCAAAACTTGATATTCAAGCGTTGTGATTGGTCAATACCCGTGTTTTGACATTGATACAGTTATTTAAGGATTGATACTTTTTTAGCCGATCGCCCTGCTAGAGAGTTATGAGTTTAAGCTTAAGAAACCACGCAGTTGAAGTCAGCGAGCAAAAATATTTACGTATAGGTCGTAGGTACGTCGATTCGCTTTCCAATAAACCAAAGTTTCATCCCGAGCAGACCATCGTAAACAGTTCTAGTTAAGAACAAAACGTATGGCGAAGATTCCTTGCTCGTTACAGTGTCCCTAATGGTACAAACTACGACCAGATAAACATCCCAGACATTAGCATTCAGATATTCAGTTACACGGGCGTTAGTATAAAACTATAATTTCCACCAGCACCGCGCAGTACATTGGCCACTGGGTATCTTATTACTGAATATCTTCTGCAATACTGCCACTATTTATTAGATTGAGTCGTGAGACCGTGCGCGGTAGCCGGGATTAAATAAATAAATACGAATATTCCTGTGCCCGTTCAGGGATACCCAAACTTTTCAAGTCCCAGTCTACTTTTTGACAACGTGAGTTTCGTATTCATCATTCTCTATCAGACCTGTCTGACTTTTAATTCGATGCAGTAAAATGATGTTTTAAACTGCCATTTGGCAAATAAACAAAAAAAAATCATAGAATTTCACATAAATATTAATTTGCTTTAAAAGTCACCTCTCTTATTTTACGTATGAGTATAATATTTTAAGCTATTTTGGTGAAATATAGGAGGATTAATGGAGTTTTAGTAAAATAGAATATATGTAGAACACGTCATATTACTGCATCGAATTAAAAGTCGTAGTATAATAGTATTATTGTAACTACTAGTAACAGACACGACTGACAGAGGATGACGTCTCTACTGTTTCGTATGTAAGGCAAAATTTGGAAGTTGCGCCAGTGAGTAGTGACAGAAAAGATCCTCAGGTAAAAGATTAGCGGGTACGGGCATGTAATCCAGACAGATGAAAATCCAGTTACTAAATGAATGATAAGTATGAGACAATAGAGCAAAAGAAATTTTCCTTCGATTTATTTTTCTAGAGCTATAATTTGGGAAACGCTGTCCTACTAGTAGGCCAATAAAGTAACGGTGTTTGCTTTGCGGAAAGGCTGCAGGTAGCGCCAGTGATTGCGAATGATTGCCTAGTGTTAGTGTTAGCAGATTTTGTGTTTTCTTTTTAACCGACTTCAAAAAAAAGAGTAGATTCTCAATTCGACTGTATGTTTTTGTTGTATGTTTGTTGCGCGATTTCTCCGCCAAATATAAACCGATTTTGATGATTTGTTATTTTGTTTGGTAGGTCATACTTCAGAGGTAGTCCCATTTTAGTTCGGTGAAGATATGATGAATACCTTCGGAGATGGAGTACAGAACTCCTCAATGGAGTAAATAGCTCGCGATCGGTGTAATAGCTAAGTAAACAGTAGGGTTTTAACCAGCCATAGCATATTTTAAACCGACTTCAAAAAAAGGAAAAGTTTCTCAATTCGACTGTATATTTTTTCATTTAAGTAATGCGTAAGCGGTTATCGATAGATCGTGCGGGCGGTAGAATAGACCTTTTCCCTGGATGCGATGGACTGCGAGAAAAAGTGTCGCCAGTTTACCGGTGCCAAAGATGTTTGTTTTGGCACCGACAGCGTTAGTAGTAAGCAGTATTGTCTATAGACTGCGGACCCCTCCACAGATCACTACCTTGTCAATTATAGTCTGCACGCACGTTTCCATGAAGACGGAATTTCCGCCATATTCTGGCTGAGTGGGAAATTTTGACAGGCGGCTCTATTAGGTATATTTTTGCATGAAGAAGATTTGAGTAAATTGATTTGATGAGCATATCCTCAGGTTCCTTATCGGTGGGCGGTAGGGAGCTTTTTAAGCCGTAACTCACTGGAAACCATTCCTAATCAATTCGAGCGTTGCCAGTATCCTATGAGGATGTTACGTCCTCCCATAAAGAGTGTAAATAAGCTGATCAGAATCGGTCGTCCAGTTGCAGTAGTTCATTTGGAAGCGTTGGCATAATATACTCGTAGAGTTAAGAAATCACATTAGATAGCCTGCCACATCATCAATAACAGTTTATTGGCGATACATTCACGATTGATTAAACTGCAACGCAACCGGTCCCGACTCCCGCCGCGGCACTGGTCCGCCGTTATCATAAGTGATACCCGGTTTATTGCTCTATTGCATAATGTCTGGCTGTACTTTGTAGCTGTCAAAATTGAAGCTCACGTCACACCGGGAGCTAAGCTAAGTAAGCTATGCATGTAAGCTAAGCTCGGGGAAGTTCTCATGTAAGCTTAACGAACTAGCTATCACGTAGCAGGCAGTATTGCCACTTTAATACTTTGATCTACCGAGCGGTGGACGTTGGGGATCCAGGGATGTTGGAAGCCTACTCCTTACACACAAGGTTGTATCTGAACAATGCAAATCCCTGTACAATCTTAATTATAACGAATTAAACTTTATTTATTCTTTTTGCGCCTGGAGATATTAAACAAAAATAAATAGGTTACTCCGTGTTACAACCATTTTTAAAGCTAAACCACACAGCATCGGCATAGTCGGCGGGAGTAGTTGTAAAGCAGTTTATATGAAAAGATGCCATATATAGCCCGGTGCGTCGGGTACCGCCAGGCATCGGTTCTCGTAAATTGAATTGTACATCGCCCAAATGCCGTCGGTAGCTAAAGCAAAGGAACCATCAACAACCAATCAGTGCCTACGCTATACGACCGATGACCAATCAACTCCCAAGATTTATATCTTGGGAATTTGGGCACATCTTGGATTGTTTCCCGTGCACAACGCACTGCAGCGGGAGTCAGGATAGCTGTGTTGTGTGTTTCGTACATTACAGTCGTGTGGCGAAGGCATAAGGAATGGTGCAACAATGACAATCGAGCTGTATTTCACTTTCGCCACGCCCGTACATTTGATTCCCTGGCAGACATAAAATGCTTTCAGACGCCACCGCTACTAAACGCTTTCAAATATGTCGTTTTAGCATAAGTAAATGTCTCAGCAACCTGACTCTATTTTACACAAAACTGAAATGGAACTCAATGAGCTCAATATTATCGTAAACTAATCGTGATACAGTCGAAATATTATCGTAAACTGACTTGAAAGGGGGTAAGCATTAAGCAACACAATAATGGTACTTTCTACGCTGCGTCGGACCGCTAAATCGCTTGTAGGCGGTGCGTCTTTGCGGGTAGAGTGGTAACAGTATAGCTAGTAGAGTCGAAGGCTCCGACCAGACAAGATCTAAGGCAATTCAGAAATTATAAAATTCTAAATCGGCTCTTGCCAGGAAGCGAATCCGTGACCTCCCACTCAAATTCGAGCGCGCACCACTGCCAATCTCTAATCCACCAAACTAATCTCTTATCTACCTGAATTTTTTCTAAAGTGTCCTAAAATTTTCGCTTTAGTTATTTATAAACCGGAATATTTGTGACAATGGTTAATATCCAGAGCCGCGTTAATATCCTTATTCGCGGTTTCGGCTTTCCTTATCATGCGACGCCATGTAGATCGTGAAATCGTGTCCTCGTCCTTGAGCCCGAGGCATTTTATGTCCTTTTGGACATTTGTCATCCAGGTAGTCAGGGTCTTCCCCTACCCCTATTTCTTGTAGTCATGGAAAGGAACTTTTTCATACACATTACGTGTCCGTACCATATGAGCCTTGATTCTGATATCTTTTCGGTTATGGTTCAGTTCAGTGATTTGATTTTAAAACCATTAGTGAAAAGATAATCATCGTCGTCTTCAATATGAATCGTTTTACCACCTCACAGCAATTTCCTCCGAGAGCCCTTTAATTATGCGGCTCATTAGCGATTTCCCACAACATCTGAAACTAGTTAGTACGTGCTAAGACCGAGGTGCTGCAATGAACAATTTTATCACCTATGTTCAATTAATTGCATAATACCTACGTTCGAATTTCTCTCAAGCGACATTTACTTTATCTACGAGTATTTACAGTTTTCTCAAGGTTTTATTTAAATCGACCTAGCTCGGTGCGAAGCTGGAATGATATTAGGCGGGGAATTGGACGTTTGGGGACTCAAAGTGCTGGATTGTACCCCTCGCCGAAAGCTTGTTTCAGTGTTTGTCATCAAAGAAGAAAATACCTGATTTTTCTAAAATTATGCTTAAAATTTTTGTGATAGATTTACTCCACGCAGACACGACTGTGAACGTATAGACGAATTCGAAAACTACTATCGGTTACATAAGAGACTTTATGGAATACCTCCACTTTTCAAAAGGGGACATGACGAAAACCGCAGATATGACGCAAACTACAAACAAATTAGTAACAACTAATTACCTAGGTAAGTAGTAAGTACCTATCGATCAGATTATAAAATTATGTATGTAAACAACCAATCAAAGAATTTGCATATTGTTTGTATAGATAAACGCTAAGTCGGTAGCTACTAGCTACATCTCATTAGGTACTGTCGTTTCCCACAATAGAAAACTATTAACTTATTTCAAGCTGTACAATTAAAGACAGAATTGGCAATTCATACTTAAAATGGCAGTGGAGCCCATAAACCGCAGAAATAATCGTTTTTCCAACTCTGGCAACCGATCTTCCAATCAAAGCTATTAATTACCATATAACTAGTGGCAGTGATGTAGTTAGAATGTAAATCCAACTTAAGAACTCTTCAGTACTCGTTTTTAAATTAATATAGGTAACTGCCGTTTGTAGAGAGTAAATATTACTGCAATAGTCAGAGTCTTTAAAGTTTCTTAATCTATTGCCAAGCAAACAGTTGTATTTTTGGCTTTTTAATAGAATATATTCATATATATACTCGTAGTGCTATTTCTGAAAAAGAAAAACAGAATATAGGTTCATCAATACGAGGTCAACTGTATTTTCAATGAGATTATTAACTCTTATGCACTCCTTTTTTTAATCCAGCTTATAGGCTGTTAGTAGTATTCTTTATTTTATTGCTGTGAAAAATATGATAATACTGTTATTGGTAAATTTTTCGTTTCCTTACCATAAAATACAGTTTATTTATCTTCCCCTTCCGCTCACTTTTATCACCTATTAGAATTCAGCTAATTGTCCATTCTTTTTTCACTTTAGCAGTAGTACTTATGCGTTTAAAAATTGCTATTGCATCAAATTCAAAGTGTATCAAAATGCACGGAGTCGCGATCATTTTACCTAATACATTTTTGAATTTCAATCCATTTCCATCTTTTTAGCGTATTTCAAAATGATGTGGCATTCTAGAATACGATAGAGGCTAGAAGTGCAGTTTTGTCTTCCACTTTTGTTTTATCTCACATCTCCTTGATCTTATGTTCCTCTAGTTACTTGAGGTACTAGAGTCTAGTACCTTGGACGTGCGACCCTAGTTACGGGCCTGCCCATGTGTAGCAGACGTTTCATTGGAGTCGGAACAATCTAGGCGTTTGTCCGATGTCTCATTATACCATTGTGCCGTATAGGTGCACTGTAGCCTGCTCGCTCGGATGAAAGATGAGTTCCTGCGATACCTTAATTGACGAGAGTTTGCGTTCCCGAAACCTTAGAGCTTTGCATAATAATGGCGTATAATCCCTTATCGAGACTTTGCTGTTAAAGCGAAGACTTCCAGGAATTTAGCTATACATTTAAAACCGAAGGTCATTTAGCACTAGCAACTAGAGTTCAAATTACACTGACAGTAGGTCGTAAATTGTTTTTAATAACTATAACGGCAAAACAACGTTTGCTGGGTCAGCTAGGAATTAAGTAAAAAATTATAGCTTGAAGTCACTCAGCGGGCGATGGAAAAATAGGCATTCTCAAAATACCTCTACCTAACATATAATGTGTCAAGCTGAATAGGCTGAAGGATGAGGCTTAGCTGGACAGATGGTATTGATAACCTAAGACGTCACAATTTATGTTTAATCGGCTGCAAAAGAATCTACGTTTAGTCTTGCTTGAAACGATTGAACTTACCAGTATGCTATTCATAAGACTGCTATGATTTATGACATGCTGGATATTGTTCAAGATTTACCTCTGGGTTTGGTATAGAAGATACATCCCCTTAATAATGTGGTCGGGCACACAATAGTTTAATTAAATCGTCGTCGGCCGCCCGAGCGTGCACCTAACGGCAACGATGGATTGTTGCCTGCTTTCCATAGAAACTGCGCAGTGCTCAACGCAGTATCTATCCCGAGGTAATTGACCATTCAAACGATAGAAGTAACCAATACATGATTACCGATTGACCAGATCCAGGCATTGTCCATTCTATGAGTACGTTGGGGCATTGGCATATTGTGTAGTATGTTCCAATAAAGAATGTCGAGGATCTTACCTCTTAAGTAATTTGCCGAGTAATTACGTATATTTACAGAGCCCTTTAAACCCAGTACTGCACTGCATTACTGCTTCACAGTAGGCTAACTGACACTCGTACCTACCCAGATGATGGCATTCAACTTTCGCTTATAATAGATACTGTAGAAAGAGCTTTCGTGGTAATTTTTTAAATTTAAACTAATTGTTAACTAAATCGTTTAAGACAGATCATGGTATTTTTTTATTCGGACTAACTGGTTTATTGCTATAGCTCGCTTGAACCGTACTAAATCTAGTCCTTGTAGCAATAACAGTATCGGTACTTAGGTATTTCCAAATCGGTGAGGGTACGAAACGATAGATGTGTTTGAATAACCAATTTCCTCACATCTTAGCTTCGGTGGAAAATGGAAATGGATCAAGCGAAGAGGAGAGCTTTTCGCTTTGTGGAAATACGAGCCTTTGTCCTTGACTGCTATTCCTATCAATCCTTGCGATACGATGCATTATTTGCATTACCATTGAGATATTGCGTCAGCACTTAACCAGGCACGATGCAAACCAATTCAGAAATTATTAAATACGATATAGATGGCGGCCTTAAGTTACCTACTGTATTCTCTACCTGAAACTCTCGGGTATTTTCTTAATTAATTCGCTCTTTCACCGTTAGCTAATCTGTTGTTTGGCGGTAAAAGTTGCCAATTAAAGGGAGGGTACCGGCGAGATAAACCGCGGGGAATGCTGAGCGAACAGCTTCCGTGTTCTACTGGATGCCATTGTTAGGAGAGTTTATAGAAGCTACTTTATTATATACTTACTTACCCTTATTATGTTTGACACTTCAAGTCCTTTGCCAAATCTATTCATCAATCCTGAAAAATCTATTTCAAAAAGGGTTAAGCATGGATTTTATGGATATTAACATTGTTTGACAAGGAACTCTTGACTTTGGTTATGGGAAATGACACGATTAATAACCCGCAAAAAAAACGGCGCTCTGTCAGAGTTAAAAATAAAATGATTTATTTCATATAGCAGTGATAGCTGAGTGGTTCTGACCTCTGCCTCTCATAAGGAGGTCGCGGGTTCGAATCCTGGGCACGCACCTCTGACTTTTCCGAGTTACGTGCGTTTTAGGAAACTAAATATCACTTACTTAACGGTGAAGGAAAACATCGTGAGGAAACCTGCATACCTGAGAGTTCACAAAATGTTCTCAAAGGTGTGTGAAGCCCGCCAACCCGCACTTGGCCAGCGTGGTGGGCTATGGCCAAACCCCTCTCAGTCTGAGAGGGAGACCCGTGCCCAGCAGTGGGACGTAAAAAGGGGTTGAGATGATTTCATATAGGCCTAACTCACGGAACAGTCAGTAAGATATGCTTTTACTTACTAAGGGAAAGACAACCCCTTTATTACTTAATCGCTGATAAGTAAATAGGTACGTTTTTTCTCCTTGTTTCTGGTACATACTGCTGAAGCATGAGACTACCGTATTCTCTGCTCTCTCTGCTCCGTATTCCTAACTTTCAATGTGGTAGTAAAGAGTATACTTTTAAATCAATCGTGAATCAAGGCATCTTCTAGATTTCACCTTGGATTTTATCATATACAAATTACAATATAAAACATCACTTTCCGTCAGGTGTGTGTCAAGCGCTAGTCTATGTTTTAAAAAATATTAAGTTATTAGTGTTAGTTGATAATATCGTCTTGAAAGTATTATTGGACCATAAACGCGTCGCGTTTTGCATTGTTTATGATCGGAACGGGACTCACGATGCAATTTCACACGACACTTACCCGGAGCCGGACGATTTGTACGGCCCACGGCGATAACTGAGTGGATGGGCTGTATGTTGTCGCGAACGATGTTATTTTAACTCATAACGCGGTATTTCTCTAAGCTTCAATTACTCAAAAACTACGTTTGTAAAAAGATGTATGAGAAAAACCAATATTATAATGAAATCATTCTCTAAGTTCATATGTCTCTGAAGCTTTTTGAACAGGTTAAAGTGAAAATTTTGAACATGACTGTGTAGGGTCATAGACTCATTCATGGTTAATGAGTTACGTGCTTTTGAGGTATTTATTAGACGTCAGCGCCATAAACATTATGATAAATAATTAAATGAAAACTTTAAACTTTTCCATAATTAAATGTAAAACTTTCGTATCAATTAGTAATAGCAACAATGAAGAAAGTCAGTAAGTCAGGGTATTGGAGCAATGATCCAGTTGGTTGCATGAAAAATGTTTGTGGTTAGTATATTTTTTTTTCGTAAAATTCTTAGCATCCTTAATTTTTTTGCATCTTTATTTACCAATCTCTGGTACTGGAAATCTGGCAAAAGATCTGGCATTTTACAAACAAGCAAGCATTTCATAATAACAATTCGATTATAATCACAGTATTAGATTGGCGTCGATAAAATCTGTTGGTGCTGCTAATTGCAACGCTTTAAAGTTTTAGTATCACTATTTCAGCCATGTTTATGATACATTTCCTTCCTTTTAACGTTTTTGAATTCTATAGAAGGATATCGAATCTATTAACATAATTTGTATTAAAATCCTCAAAAGTAACGTTTGTATGTAAATTTTGTACGTCATTATCACCACCTGTATTCATGTTTTTGTTGACTACCATCAAAGCATTAAATGTCCTGGTATGTTAACCGCATAAAATATTTAGAACACTTTAATGAATAATTTATTCTGTATGTAATCTGATTTCACTTTTTAGGGTTCCAGACTAAAATGGTAAAAATGGAACCCTTATGGTGAGACTTTCTCCGTCCGTCCATCCGTCCGTCTGTCACACTCGATTATTTCAGTAACTATAATAGCTATCGACCTGAAATTTCGAATAGTTTAGGTAATTGTGGCGCGCCCTCACTACAATCATAAAAAAATTGAAAATCTTTTTTATTTTTATTTAAAGAGGGCCGGGGAAAACCGGGTCGTCGATGAGTTAACAATATCACTCAATATTGTTATCTCATCGACGACGACGGGTATCATATCATAGGGCGTTACTTGTGTATTTTAAAACCGATTTTTATTTATTTTTATGTCTCATAGTTTTTGATTTAACGTATGTTTTACAGGAAAAATAAAATCAACTCGTAACTTTTATACTTTTTTTGATAATAACAATTAGGCCAAAACAAAGTTAGGTTTGCGGTTCGCCAACAAAAGTACCTAAGTATATGTAAATTATACTCGTAAATTCATGAACAAAAGTGATTCTTTTAACGTTTTACTTCTTTTGTAGTATGGAACCCTCGGTGCGCGAGTCCGACTCGCACTTGGCCGGTTTTTTTTAATTAAAACTTCAAACTACAACAATCAACCTATAACAATATTGAAACCTAAATATAAATAATACGAGTAAGTTCCATGTGCTTTGGGGTCTGGCATCATCATACTGCGCAAATTATTGTACAAATTTGCCTTGATTGTGGAGTTCAGTCACAAATTGATATTATCTTATTTCTTGGAAGATACATACAGAAAGTACGCAAAAATAGGAAATCACAGAGAAACTCAAACACAGTCCCGATATAGACGATATCAAAGCAATCCCACAATACAAACTTCATCGCATCACAAATCCGCTTAAAGCGAGCCTGCGCGCGCATGCCGTACTATAATTACGCTCTATCAATGCGGTACTGGTTATTGAAAGGCTGGGGGGCGGGGGATATTAAGATGATGGCCGGCTTGTAATTTGATGGATTAAGGAACACACCCGCCGGCTCTTAACAACGTGTAATGGAGATTTAAACATCTTGATCGCGGGGATTGCGAATTGCGAAAATGTCAAGCGGTACTTGCCAGAAGTGCAGTCCTAAACTTTTACTTTTACTTCACAAGTTGATATCTCTTGCAACGGTTGACGATTTACCTATTTTATATTTCTTACCTTTTGCATAATGTATGCTCGTATTGTAACCATAGCAGCACCTTTTTTGACGACCTATTGTGGTACTTATGGGAGATTTGCCTCAACATAAAAGGCAATTTAGGATTTTCTTTAATTGTACAGGACTTGGAAGATATTTAAAGCGCCTAACACAATAACGCGCCGGTTGGTATATTCGTATACGCTGTACCGTATACGTATACGAATATACCAACCGGTAAGGTTTAACTACTGTCACTTCTTCGAAGTTCATGCGCTTTCATCTTCAACTGTATCCGTTATTCGTTCTTGAGATCGCATTGAAGCACCGATTTTAACGAAAAATCAAGCATCATGTTCAGGGCAGTTCATTTCTAAATCACATCTCAGGTCCTATTCGGATTTAACACGTTTAATTTACAATTCTGATCGTGAAGCAAAGTTGGAACTGGTAAAGGAATGCTACAACGCCCGCTAGCAGCACTCTCTCGTGTTCTCACGAGTCGCCGCTTGTCGACTGTCTCCAAACGACACGGATTTTAATCGCTACAGCGTCATTGCTGATTTATCTGCCGGTGTGCACTTCGCGTAGATATCCCGTTGCTTATGAACCCCTGGTACAGTGTACCATTTTAAGAAGTAAGACTTCATAAGACATAATAAACGGGTGTTTATGCTATTCATGGTCCCCTCTTTCTCGTCCTTAAATGTGTCGCAACCTCGAATTTCCTCTATATCTCATGAAATTCATTCTATGTTTGCCACGTATTAGATTTCCCATTATATAGTAGTTATTTTCTGCGAGTGATTAATATTTCAATTGTTAGAATACTGCATTACATTTTGTTAATTTGATTTCTTGATACTGCATTCTTTAATATTCTGTATAACATTGTTACATCAGAGAATATAGTCAGCATGAAGTATGTAGTGTAACTTTACAATAGGCAAAATCTTTCTTTGATTTTACTATTGCTATTCAGCATACTTCTGTGTGTCTGTGTTATTTCAATCTTTCGACACAAAACTCTATCAGATTTGTAATTGAATTTTCAGTTGGTTTCTAAGGAGTCCTAGATATTGTGGCTAGTAATAGTAAATACTGTAGACGTCGGCGTTCGGTTCTCACGTGCCGTTTCCGAGTCGCGAGCTGCGCGGGCGCAACCACGCCTCTACAATGCCTATCTGCTATCATGTCCGACTGTCGGTTAGTCTGTTCGAATTGGTGATTCTTGAAAATTATTGTAATAACATTAATCATGTCTGATATTAATATTGAACTTAAATTAACCTGATTCTTGAATTAAAGTTTTGTCATTCATTCATTGTACTTATTATTAACATTGTGGCTATATCTTTTTTATTTTTGTTTAAAACTTCAGAAATCTCAGAGAAAGATCTTCAGTGTAACATTTATATCAATGGATACATTTATTATCATTTTCAGATTTATAGTCGTTTTTTTATCTAAAAGGCTTTTGCGATTAATGTTCTTTTTTTCTTCTGATTGATTCTTAATTGAGGGATGAAAGTCAGCAACAGGATAGAAATAGCAAACGGTTCAGTATAGGCTTTAGTTTAATTGATATAATAAAAATAACTTTAATATAAATTTAGGTTTAAATAAGTGTACATATATGATACTCGACCTCAAAACTCGCAAGCACTAAGCTCTGGTAAATATATTGCGTTTTCTTGGATACAACGTGCTTAAAAAGTACTTTATGACCATAACAAATATTGTCTCGTTTATATAACTTTATGCCCGTGGATGTGCAATGTCCATGCCAAGCCTACATATTCCATTATTTGTGTTTATAACTCCTTTGTGGTTAGTTATATTTTGTAATCTATAATAGTAGTTTATGAAACGGATGCATAATGGGGGGTATTAAAACATGAGTGTGAGTTTAAAAAACGAGCCGCAGGCGAGTTTTTTAATAGTATCACACGAGTGTTTTAATACCTAATTATGTAGAGTTTCATACACTACTTTATCTACGCTCAAATTATCATAAATCCAAACCATAAAATCTTGCTAACGTTTGTCGTAAATCCTTCACTTTGTTGGTAAAAGATTGTGGGTCATTTTTGTTGCAATTACTAAAATGTCAGGTGGAGTTAAATTTTCTTTAGTAGGTTTCACTGCTAGACATTTTTCCGCGCTAAGTTTTAACTAAGTAACAAAAATAACACATTGAAATGTTAAAAGTAAGGTATGGCGCCAAAATTCAGTTGTAAACTGCGTATAGTCTGTTAAAAAAGTCATGAAACAAAAAAGAGTAGAAAAATATTTATACAAGTCAGATAAAGTATATTTTTCGTGGATAATTAAATAATCAAAAATTATACATAAATTCTTTTCAATATTCTGTATGAACACACTTTTTAATCATTCATATAAGGCAGAGAAAAATTATTGTTTCCGTGAATTAATTATTGTCTATGGTCGATCATGGGCCATCCTATGACAAACTAAATGTTGTCTGTGGACTCCATATATAAAAAAACAAAATTGAGGATTGGCTCTACACTCTCTTTTGGCTATGACGACCACAGAGAAAAGAAAGTTATTCCCTGGTCTGTGATGACGACACATAAAAATACAGGAACCCAGAGCCGCGTATCGTAATGGAAATTATTCAATTATCTAGAGATATTTCCATAGTACAGCAATGTTATAATGAATAACTTTTTAATAATTATAGAAGTATGTGAATAAAGTAGGTCAATATGTGACACATTTTGATTTCATAATTCGAACTTTAAGCAATGAGCGTAGATAAATAATTTAATGTCACTCCCAATAATATAATAACGAAAGTAATATATTAAGATTGGTATTTTCCTGTCGTGGTCTATCTCTAATGTGGTTTATAGAGCATTGTTTGGCAAATAAAGGATCCTCACTAGTTTTAGAAACGTTTGGGATACTTTAAATTTGCAGATTTTAAGAATTTACGGAAGATTTTAAAGAAATAAAATTCACTGCTGCCAAACGCCCGCGGCCCACACCCTTATTTCTCCCTGATATTTCACCGCATCTTATTTCCGCCTTTTGGGTTGAATTTTGAAAAATCCTATATATCCTGATTCCCGGTCCATCCTGACTTCATTAGCTTTGATATGACAGATATTTTCATACGTATATACATTTTGGATAGTAATATATACTGATTTCATAGCATCATATTTAATGATCGGCATTCACATAACGAATGTATAAGCAAATATTTGTTAATGGCCTACTATGTAGGCAACAGTGCAGCCTGCAGGTGTAAAGGTTTATCGATGTCAATAATAGTTTTACTGCAGTCCTCATTGTTCGTGCAGTATTAGCATAGAGATTAGTTGTAAATTGCTTCCTCTAGATGCACTGCTGTTATAAATTGTTTAATTATGCTGATGAGGCCTATCAACTCCTATATCTGTGTTGAAGTTTTGATCTGTCTAATTATTTTCTAACGAATTAGAATAATTACTATTATTTCGATTCTTGACTCTTTGGTAGGAAATATGCTTTGCAATAAATAATTTAAGTAGGTATTTTGTACTCTGATAGTACTTATTATTTCATAAACAGTCAGTTTAATGTGTCTAGATTTCCTTTTTTAATTCAACACCTATTTAGTTATATAAATAAATTACAATCCTGATTTATTTTTAACGCAGCCATTAGTATCTTCTACATTTCTTTAATGGTCTAGATTCTAGAAAAAGAACAGCAATTTACAACAATCTCGAGTTACATATAACAATGTGCACGATATTTTTGCAATATCTCTGCCGTAGCTAGCTCATTTGTCACGGCCGGGATTTATTTACAGGCAACATTATCTCGACCCATCACTCCCATCCCATCCAGTCCCCTCCCATCAAATTGGCTGGAGTCAAGGATATACTTGAACTATAAAACGCTGTAAGAGCCTGAATACATACATAAGTTGTAAGTTTAACTAACATTTACTTGAGCTCCGTTCGCATGAAATTCGGATTTCATGTCGCGGGGCGCGTATAAAACAACTACTTATACGATTTTGGATAGTGAAGTCAACATCTCTTGAGGATGTCCCGGTGTCGCGACGAAACGTGCGTCGAAGAAATTGTTCGAAAAATTGTGTGTAGTGTTTCATGTGGACAGATTTCCTGCATATTGGGCCATACAGATTATTTTCTAGTAGCGTATTATAGATTTATACCAAAACAATTTAATCGGTCCTGCTAAAACAACTATGTTTAATTAAGCAATGGAGATTAGAGGTGGGTAATATTAATTGGAATGTAATTATACTAATAGGTTCTTAGTTTTAAGAACCTATTAGTATAATTTAAGTAGGAAAACCTAAAAAATGACAGTTTTCATATTTTTAGCTACTTTATGAAGACAGAATTTGAAGTAGTAATTTCAACCAGAAGCCATCGAGCCCATAATTCCTGAGCCTACTCGTAGATCACGCGGTGTGCCCATGAGATGGAGCTGAATACCGGGATCGGTCCGCGGCTGACTTACGACCACATTACGGCGGGCAGCCTGACACACCTGTCACATTATACACGCAATATGTTAGCGCGATGAATAAACAGACAGACGTCCGTAATATTAATATAATGTACGACTTGTGAAGTGTCAAGTGACCCACTCAAACACCCTTCAAGATACGTGACGGTCGGTTTACTAAATCTGTAATAAGTACCAAGCACTATATTAGCGATTTGGTTTTAGAGTCGCTTTTAGCGCGTCGATATTGTTGCGTCGAATACAGCCAATAACCATAATTTGGTTCATTTATCCGACTGTTCCAGGGATTGGTGCGTACAAGCCCAGCTTTATGTTTTTTCCTTCGGAGGGGAAAACTTAACGGACACCGTTCCGGTAGTGGTTACCGGGTTAGACTTAGATTCTTATATCCACCGATTTGTTCCTGTGCTTACTCAAAAACTGTTTTCTTTTTTTCCTACTCTTTATCCTTTACATTCATGATTTCTTGATTCTTCTCAATTCTATGGATTTAGCACCTATTGTGCAATGTTCATCTGTTTCTAGCAGTTTGTTTACACGATTTTCTACATTTCTCTTTTTTCTACACGACTTCTTCCTATCGTCAGTGTATCTGGCGTAGTGAAATAATGTACGGTTATGCCCTGTGTCTAACACCTTTATTAGTATAAATTGTTTAGATAATCACACCGTTGTAAGTACCAGAGTCCAGAAGATCGTTAAAGCATGTAATGTGAAGGTCATTACGTAAGTCCATAAATTGATTATTTTCAATGTAGCACCTAATAACCGAGCGTGGCTCCCTCGCATTTGATTAAGAGCGGCGTAATGAAATTAATCATCGGTGGCCAGCGCTCCTGCCTCCTGCCTCCTGCTCCTTGACAAACGACCGCGTGTAATTTCACACACCATTATAATAACCACGTCAAATCATACGCTTCATAGTTCATAGGTGTGCTGTTGTATCTATTATAGCCGCAAGATCACCATATAAAGTTCCTGGTGGTAGGACTCCTCCTGCAAAGTCCGCCCGGGTAGCTGTACCACCGCGGTGTCAGTAATACTATTGTAAAACAGTAATGTAAACTTGTTATTCAGTTTTAATAAGAGACCTAGGATATGATAATATTGAAATACAAAGGGCGCACTGCATCTGACACGGACAAGCATACCTATTGGCAACTTATTGGCATCAAGTGGACGTATTGTTGTAACGTGTTTGTGCGTGTGTTGACTTGTTTTCATTATTTTGTATACGTGTTATTTTGCGTGCGTGTGTGTGCGTGTGTTGACGTGTTTGTTATTGTGCGTGTGTGTTATTTGCAATCATACACAATGCCTCTGAAGTCTGAAGATTCCAAATTCCTTCTCATAGTAATTTATTTACTTCTATCAAGAAGTTCTCCTACAGTAAAGGAATAAATAGTTACTAAACTTTCAATAGAATAGACTAATAATAATCGGGGTTGTACGGCCCTTGGAATAAAATCAATTTGTAACCTTCTTAGTGATAAGCCATTTTACAAAGCTCTTTGCCCAGTTGTAAGAAGATTAGTCAAGTATTGGGATTAGATCATTAATAATTATTGATATTTCGGACCCGAAACAATTAAGTTTAGCGAAGGCTTTAGGCGCGGCAATTATTTACGAGGTGTTAACAGTAATTCCATAAACTTTAGTAATTAATTCGTTCCAATTACAATGTTCCGTGATGTAATAATTATTAAGTTCTCAATTAGTTTTCGTACAGAAGCCCGTGCTTTGAAGTTCGAAACAGAGATAAAGTAAATAAAGTAAAACTACTCTTGCGATTTTTAGCGTTTATTAGTAGGTACAATCAGTTATTTAAAAAATTGTAGGAAATTCAAAAGATAATATCGATTGATTTTTATTAAGGATTCGTCATCATACAAGGAAATCTTTTATTCCAAATAATATAGGAGTATTTACTAGTATGTAAAAATGCTAAAAATGAAGATGAAATGTAGGAAATTGGAAAGGTGATATCGATTGATTTTTTATTAAGGACTCGTCATCATACAAGGAAATCTTTTAGTTATTCCAATTAATTTTTTCGTATGTATGCATATTGCATGTATGCTAAAATGCTAAAAGTGAAAGTGTCGAAACTTGATACTAAACCATAAACGTTATTAACAAGAATCACACTGCAGAATAAATGTAATACTGGATTAGAAGTCTGAATGCGATTTAACTTGAATTCAGTGCTAGTACTGCCGAAGGCAAATACTGACAAATCAAATTCGCAAAACTCGTAAATAATTTATAGACTGCACCAACTTATGGAATATATTGACATTTCAAGAACGACAAAATGTATAAAGCGCAAACGATAATAAAAGTAGGTATTTCACGTACCAACAAAACAATAACCTTAAATCGAATCTTATAAATAAATCTCTCGTAATCTTAATAGCATCTTAGATACGAATTTGTACAGAGTATCTGGAAATGGTATTCAATTAAGCAGGTAAGCGGGCTTTTATTGAAATAAAATCAATTTGATAAAACCGCGTTCAGATTGTTCCTATGGCAATTTACTCGTAGTCCAGGAAGCCAGGAACCTAATCCGGTGCTGGATAACAGTTATAGTATAGTTACTATACTAATAGACAATGCAAGTGGATGGACTGGAATAAGTACTACTTAACTATCCTTTGGGATTTCTCATATTCCTACTTCCTACATAGTCATAGTTTCCCACAAATATAATGGCTAACACATGTTGTAGGGTGTTATAGGATATACACTACTAGTCTTTCTCAACTCGTATAACCTGGGCGCCTTCAAATCTAGAGTGATTAGGCATTTCTTAGGCATTTTTTTTATTTTTTATTGATTTTTTTTTTATTAATAACAGAATATTCAGGATTATTTGCATGGACTAAAAATATTTACAACATTGATATACACGTATCTATATGTATATTTGATCTGCGGTAAAAGATTAATACGGTTTATAATATCAGCCTCAGCAGATAAAAGGTTAGATACAAGAGGAGTGGCCGGCGGGCGGAGTCGAATCGGGTTCGAAAGCAACAAATAAACAATATTCGATTGCCTGCATCTGGAATACAGGGAAAAAGTTGATCGCAGACCGCCGAAAGACCTGCACGACGCATGCGATCAAATCAACAGAGGCATAAGAGTCGATGAAATCACTAACAGTCCGCGACGAAGAGTAGTCATCTCTGTGGGGATTAGGGAAGCGGAACGGATCTAGAGGGTAACCTCCTTACTGGGCGCAGCGTACTCTGGGGTTGGTCTTACTGTTTCGTCTCCAACCCCATGTGGTGGCGCGTGCCCACTCTGTTTGACTAATACGAGAAATTTTCTTTCTAGATTTTCGTATATTTCCTTCTAAAAAACTATTTTGTAGCATCCAAACTCTGTCTCTTCATTCTCTAAGTACGGCGAAAGCAATCGACGAGAAAGGTTGAATCCGAGATTTTAATGTCAATAGCAATAATTGAATAACACCATCACCAGAATTTATAGTAGCGGAAAAGTGGTGCTCATGCGGTTTTCGCAGCAGTCTACAATCAACTGAAATAAAATTTTGCCTACGTTGGATAGAAGAAATAAATATCCGAGCAACTGAACATAAATTATAGTAAAGCAAATGTTTGGTTAAGCCTTCAAGCTATGTAAACAAATCCTGTTATTAATGTCTAGTATGGAAAGGTGAAGCGATGAGAGCCCATTGTTTCCTTCGGTGTGATAATATGGGGTGTTGATGCATAGCCTTGAATTTACGCATTTATGAAAGTCTTACTCTTTCAATAACTATTACGAATTTGTATGACGAAGTGTGATAGGACTCCGTAGGAGATCTTGAGAAGAACTACAACTTTCCTATAACCTGCAAATAAATGATTTCTTATTTTACAGTTACTCGTACCGTCAGTTGAAAGAGATAGAGATCAAGAGGTAGGTTATTCAAGATTAATTAAAAAAATATCGACTTAAAAAGGTATATACACTTACATAACAACATCAAACGTGGCAAATCGCCGGGGCATGATGGGCTCAGCATTGAGCACATCATGTATGCTAGCGATGAAATCTATCGGGTCCTGTCTATTATTTTCACGTCTTGTTTTAAGCATAGTTACCTACCCAAGGAACTATTAAAAACTATAGTAGTACCCATTGTTAAAAATAGGACCGGCGATCTGTCTAAACTGTCCAACTATAGACCAATATCATTGGGAACCATTTTTGGCAAAATTTTAGAGAGGCTCTTGCAACCCGAACTGACCAGGAATTTTAATATAGATGATGCTCAATTTGGTTTTCGTGCCGGACTTTCCACGGATTCGGCCATATTAAGCCTTAAATACACTTTAAGTCACTACATCAAAAGGGAAACATCAGTGTATGCATGTTTCCTAGACCTAAGCCGGGCGTTTGACCTTGTCAATTATAAAATCTTGTGGCATAAACTCGCCAAGCACGCACCCAAGGAATTGGTGAATCTGTGGAGGTTCTGGTACGATAACCAAACTAATCATGTAAAATGGGGCGACGCACACTCTAGTGAATATAGACTAGAGTGTGGCGTTCGTCAAGGTGGGCTAACATCTCCGGACCTGTTTAACTTGTATGTTAATGACTTGATTGAGAGGCTGAGAGGAGCTAAAGTCGGTTGCCATATTGGTAACGTATGTGTTAACAATTTTAGCTACGCGGACGATATGGTTCTTCTCAGCCCCTCAATTAACGGGCTCAGAAAACTGCTCAATATTTGTGACCAGTTTGCTAAAAAACATGGTCTTAAATATAACGTAGCAAAGACTGAAATGCTCGTTTTCAGAGCGGGTAAGGGTCCGGAGATGGCGCCACCGGTATTTTTAGATGGCGCGTCGATTCGGGTTGTAAAGAGTTTTAAATACTTGGGCCATCAATTATCTGAGGATCTAAGGGATGACAAAGACATGGAGAGGGAGCGCAGGGCTCTCTCGGTGCGAGCTAACATGATAGCCCGTAGGTTTGCGCGCTGCTCTGACGAGGTCAAGGTGACCTTGTTTAAAGCATTTTGTCAGTGTTTTTATACCTGCCAGCTTTGGACAAGATTCACCAAGCGGAGTTATAATGCGTTGAGGATTCAATATAACAATGCTTTTCGCATTTTAATGAAGCTGCCACGTTTTTGCAGCGCCAAATCTATGTTTGCCGACGCTAGGGTCCCAGATTTCTATGCCATCCTTCGAGCTAGAACAGCCTCCTTCTGGGGAAGATTAAGACAGAGTACCAACTCCATTCTCACAGCGGTGAGTGATGACCCAAGCAATTCTTTTGCAAGATATTGGTCTTCCCTGCATCGGAGCGGAAACAGAGAGGTCCCTCGTGTGTAGGGGTATAAGATTTTATATTTTTTTTATTTATTAGTACTCCTTACTAACTGTAATTTATTTATATCTATTATAGTACTTTTAGTTGTAGTCTTCTTTTGTAATGCATATGGGTTTATTGCCTGATAATAAAGAATTATTATTATTATTATTACTATAGAATTATTATATTAAGCGCCAAAAATCCGCCATATTGTTGGTATTTAAAAATATGCGCGAAAAATATGACCCTTCTTGCAGTCTTTTAGCTAGAAAGATCGAAATCCACGTTGATGCAGCTGTAGCCATTGATTCAAAGTACCACATACACGTAGAAATCAAGATTCAGAACATCTTCAATTTGTCATCTGTCTTCAAAAATATTAAGCCAAATACCCGGTGCCTGTATTATTTATCTTGATAGAAAATAAGTACCATAACATGTATGAAATGGTTGAAAATTAAATTCCGCAGTGGAATAGAATGAAGTGAATAAATCATACAGTATCACTCCACACAATCGTCGTGGCAAACAATAAAGGAGCTGTACGGAAACCTAGAGCTGAACTAAAGACTAAAGGTGCTTGTCCAATTGAAAATCAGCGCTGTGTGCTCCCAAGTACCATGCTTGCATGGGGGCTGGGGCACACAGTATAATGCTGAGCTAGGGCCCATTTTTGGATTGTGCCACACATGACAAGCAGGGTCTGGTGCTTCCGTCACTTGGGATATAATCTAGTATTTATTGCCCTGGTGGTAGAAGCTTCAGTCATATATATTCAGGCATAGGTTTCAGTTTTAGTACATTTAAGTGTGTACATTGTTTCCATATGTGTAGCATAATGTTATGAATTAAAAATATCTTTCTTTGGTTACCAGAGTTGAGCTTCGTTGCGATGCTAAGTTTTCTGTTGTTTACGCTCAACGCTTGATTTTCATAAGCTGTGAAATATAATGAAAAGCAAGCGATTCTAATGATGCGTTTACACAAAATATAGCTTAGTCATGTAGCTTATCTCTGATGGACGAGCACCCTAAGACAACCTAAGAGCTTACATTTGAAACACAAAGGTCTCGCGAGGCACAAGCTCGGATCGAAAGAAGCTCACAAATGTCACGACTCTGCAACCTCTCAATTTCTAAAACAAAACCACATCGAACGATTACCCTATCCTGGCTACCGTTACGTTACATGCAGTGGCCTCTACTTGTGGTTTGTTTGTTTAGTCGACTTTTATACGGACTACGGAATTAACACTTTGGAATTTTATAATTTCTAAATTGGCTCTGGTCTGGCCTGGTGAGAGGCTTCGGCCGTGACTAGTTACCACGCTACCAACAAAGACGTACCCCGTGCGATTTAGCGTTCGGGTGGGATGCTGTATATAGAAACCGTTGGGGTGACTTTGCTTACTCCTTCCAAATTAGTACGCTAACATCTTCACCCACACAAATTCGGCTGCATCATCACTCACCTTCAGGTGAGATCGCAGTCAAGTACTAACTTGTATAGTGTTAAAAAAATAATATAAAATTGTTCGTCGCCAAAACATCGCCGGAAACCATACGCAACAATCAACAGCCAATCGGTGCCTATGCGCTAAACAACGGATGCAAACATTAACCAATCAAGTGCCGAAGATGTGACTTCGTTGATGCTGTATGAACGTTTGCAGATTCGCACAGCTGTGCAATTTTAACGTTAACACACGTTTTTTTGTTTCCAAATTGGGCGGCAATTCAGAAAAATTACCCTTTTGTCTGTGTCTCGGACACGGCCTTTATTTTACAGGAATTCGTTAATAAAAGGACGGTGCTTATTGCAGACAAGCCCTGTAAGCGCAAAAGGCGGCCTGTTTCCCTATTTAATATTTTCGGACAGCGAAATATTACGTCGACTAACTATGTTGAATAAGTTATGCCTTTAGCGGTCGAGTGCTGTACTTGGATGTAGCTGATGATGCTCAGGGATACCTGATTTTGTTATTGACCCGGCCTTTATAGTTTCTTCAAACGCTGAAATACCTCAATCGAGGATTTCTCTCTTGAAACAGTAGTAGTAGACGCAGCAAGCGAGGCGCAAGAAATAGTAAACCATAAAGACATGTTCGATTTAAAATTCAGTGCAGCAAAAAATAGGTCTTCGCCCCTCGGTGAGCGCAATGGCAGCGCATTATGCAGCCGTGCCTCACGATCTCGAAATACTGTTGTACGTTCTCATTGAGTACTCGGTTAAATGGAGTTGAAATACCGAGTCTATCCCTTTAAAAAAGCATGGGACTGCAGTCATCGCCGTCATTTTTGACGACTTCCCTTGCGCAGCGCAGCGTGATGGGATTCAAGTGGAAGGTCGCGGGTTTGTTTCCAAAATGGGTCTGGTCTGGTCTGCAATGAGGCTTCGGCCGTGGCTAGTTATCAACCAGCAAAGACGCACCGCCAGGTGATTTAGCTTTCCGGCGCGATGCTGTGTTGAAACCGTTCCTGTTTAGTATAAGTATCATAATATCTTCGGCTGCATGATCAGGTTAGATTGCAGTCAAGTACTAAGTCATTTAATACATCCTTTATGCTTTTACATACCACGCCAGTGGCCGTGAAACTTGACATGATTTTTTGCAACGTGATTAGGCCTCGTTTCTGCATGCACGGGTTCAAAGCTCGGACCGCAAAACTCATATGGGTAAACGGACTTTCTTTCTGCCCCTGGGACTTTTCCGCGACAGGCCGAAATCTCTTCGTCCGTTGCACGTGAAAAAACGGACAATGGGTAAACAGAACACCACTGCTATTAAATATATATGTATAGCGTAGCGTACTCGTATGTTAGACTTTTCTGCGTTTAGCTTAGCTGTTCTAGTAGCCTCGATTCTTTGGTCATCAATTCCCCTCCTCTCGTCTTAGTACTGTCTAATCTTGGCTGTCGACTTTTAGCCAGTGGGACGGGGCTCGCAGCCATGTATCTAGACATTGAGACGTCAATGGGCATGTCAAAGATGTCAAAACGGGCAGTGGTAGTTGCACTGTTATCTTCTATGAACTATATGAAATCCACCGCTATTGCACGACGGCGCTTAGCTTATTCTGTCGGAGACGCGACACATTTTTACAGAAATTAGCTGACCCGGCAAACCTTATTTTGCCATTAGAGAAAACTTTTAGAGCAATTTCATAATTTCAGAGATTTCTTATCTCCACTTAGGACTTGAGATATCAAACCAACCTTACATACGTATATTTATTCAAACGTCAAGTAAATACTACACTACTACATATTAGTGTGTAAAAAACATTCACTCTGGGTGCAACGCAGTCGTGTTTCAATAGACAGAGCTAAAACTGTCGTTAGTCTTTATTAATAGACCCGTGAGTGACACTTCGGTTTCGCGCCAGTACATCTCGACGTGATTAAAATGTACTCAATATTCAAACTTCAATTCATTTATATAGGTATGCGGTATGCGTTATTTAAAAAATGTTAACGCCTATCCTCTTTCACACAGCCCACCAACCTCATTCTCCTACTTCTCCTACTTCTTCACCCTTCAACTAATTCCTCATTCTCCTAATTCTCCTACTTCTTCACCCTTCAACTAATAAACATTCTCATCCCTCCGTAATTACATGCCCGTACCACCCTAACCTTCCCTTCACCCTTATAGTACTCGCTCCTTATCCTATATTTTATTCTTACACCATTTTTTTCAACCTATATATAATTAGGGAATAAATATAGCAAAATCCTAAACACTTAATCTAAAAGCCTCAACGACTTTCTGCTTAACGTGAACTCAACGGGTCTGCCCGCGAAATTCAAAAATTTCATGGTTTTTTGCAATTTGTACGCTAATTAGACATGATAGGCTTATGGCAATCAATTTGCGAGAATGGCAGTATCATCTTTACATAATTATATCAAAATATTTGCATAAAAATGTGTATCCTAGGATATTAGTCCGAGTATCGAGTTTTATGTGAGTAACTCGCAAATCTCGGACTAATTTCTTTAACTCGACACTTTCGAGCAGAGATTTTTATATAAACACGTGAAGAAGATATTGGGATTATCGCAATTTGACAGCCATAAGCCTATTATGTCTTATTAGCTTAAAAATCGCGAAAAACCACGAAAAATTTGAATTTCGCGGGCACATCCGTGGTGTGCTCCTTAATGTGTTAATCTAAAAGCATCAATGATTTTCTGCGAAGGGACGAAATATAACAGGGATAGGCTTCTGAGATTGGCTGCCATTCCATGATGGTTTTCATTTCCTGGAACGCAAGGGTTCGCGCTAAACAATCAAGTGGGATCCATCCCTCGAACGGCCCAATCAGCTGAAACAAATGGCCGCCATTTGTCTACGGCCACCGGTCATAGATGGATGGCAAAGGGAATGGTAAACGATTCTGTTTCTAATTTTGCAAGGTTTTAAAAGTTGAGATATCAAATCTCTGAAATGAAATTTCTCTCACAGTTGCAGTTTTAGTACATTTTAGATGGTCTGGCTTGAATATGTTTCTACAGTTCAGACGTTCAGACGTCTGTAGTTCAAAGGCTATATTGTGTTTCCATAACCATGGTTATCCACAACAACTCCTCTCCCTTTTAAGTGTATAATTTAAACAGCGAAAGGCTCGTTAAAATCGGTTCAGTCGTCATCGGTTCGCGGATTCAGTTATAGAGGCGGAAATGTATTTTGTGATTTTATATTTTGAAAATTAAAGTTTTGATTAGTAATAAAATTCCGATTGGAGACATCAGGGAAGTTGCTTCAATACCATAGATAGACCCTTCTATTTTATTTGTACAGTATTTTATACAGCTATTGTATAGCTGCAGTATGAGTCTCCGAAATACTTCCAGTAATTTATCTTATTTCAATACCGAATCAATTTTCCGAGCACATTTACATAAAACATGGGTCCGGTAACAGAAAAAGCAATCATTTCGATAGAACTTAATCAACTTAATGCCGATTAGTGCCAGATTGGTAATGGCGGGATTAATCTATTACCTAGTTGAATAGAATATCTTTGACAATACGAGTATAAGTAATATGAATACTTATACGATCGCTTTCCATATATTACCATTACTTTAGTTTAGACCTACAGAGGCTTCCCAAGACTCTGAGACTGAGTGTGGTAAAGTTTGAATAGTAATAATGGTGACAATTTTGTTAAAGAAAACCGGTGTTCCTGTATTAGTTTACTTGAATTTTTTTCTTATACCTATATTTTCGATTATGTTGACGATTCAAATTGCTGCAATTTGACTAGAAAATAGAAATGCACAAGGTTTCAGTGCAGGCAATCGATGAACATGACATCACATCAGCAATCTTTATTGCTCAGGGAGTCCCTGAATTCATGTATCCCCGCGTTGTGTTTTGTACCCGAGTCAAGCAATCAAAAGCCCAGTATAATGAACATCCATTGGCTGAGACGACAACGATGAATTCGTATATAAAATTGACAGTTCCTTAATTTTCTTCTTAATCTTTTTAATCTTAACAATTTGGCAAAGACCTTACGTAAATATGGGCAAGTTATACTTTTCCTCCGGAGAAAGATTCTTGCGGAAAAGGGACTTTCTATTTTGGCTCTTTATAATAGCAGTAGGCCCTATTCGAAACGAGATACCTACTGAAATGCATCATAAATCATAATTAAGTTAGAATAGTGTATATAATCAAACATAAAGCGCTTCTTGACTTCATGACAAACGATCGAATGTAATTTCACACGTCATTATAACGCTTGTAACATACAGTATCCTATTAGCAGACGGGTGTGGTGATTAATAAACTTAGAGCGAACCTGTTGAAGCAATGGCAATATCTACTGCTGAAAATTCCATCCGTCCCAATTAATTAAGTGTACAAGTCTTCTATTTATGTGCAGCAAGCGTTTATATGAAGAGCTCTAGCAATGCTAGCATAGGCAAGGGATTTTTCTGTCACCCGCAATAGTAACAACTGAATTAAACCCAGCTACAAATATCAAACACTTTCTGACTTTGATTAGTCCCGGGAAGTAAATTCCTCCGTTTCCCCTTTGGCCATACTATGTTATTTTCTCCCCTATGAGAAGAAAAAATGGGGGAATACAGTTTTATCCCCAGCGCTTGCTAGGATATTATTGACGATGTTCGAATATACATTTACCGTCTGTTCTTTGTAATGTCGAGTGTGCGAGAATTTTAATGCCGTGAATTCAAGCTGGTATAAAACCTAATCACCTTTCATAACTGGTATCATATTGAATGTAACGATTGTAATAAACTCTAACGGTGCCATTACGTAGTGACTAGTAGTCCTGCAATTACGCAGCTTAATTCCCCCATACTTCATAAAGGCTTGTTATCTTTGGATCTATAGCCAGATTTATTAAAGACTGGTTTCGAAACTTGTCAGTATAGAGCCTAATTGCACATTGCTGTCACGAATAAGAAAGATCTTTTCAAGTCAGTCTTATCCATGTGCACTGTGCAGTATTCTATGCTCTTTGATAAATAGTAGTAGCAACAGTAACTTTTTTGTTGTTAACGTGTGAAAAGAAGACACTTTTGTACAGTTACATGATACATCCATCGTGGACTTACACACTTTGTCGTCCTTTTTCCACTAAAGTTATACAAGTGTAGTAATCGTACTACGAGCTTTGGATAGTTCTTATAAGGGGGTACCCTCCTCGGCGGTATTTATCATAGTGCACTTGAAGGAAACAAGATCGTCGCTGGGCGGCCAGGCGCGGCTCTACGATAAATCTGCCGCACTTAACTCGCAACCGGTAAATAACTATGGGATTTCCGCGTGCGAGCCGATGCGCCCGGGCATAAATCTCTGCCCGTATTGTGATATTGTGTTGCCATTATGGAACCCCGGGAAGGCTGGCCGTCACATAAATACGTGAGGTCCGCGCTGTCTGCTTGTTTTACCGCGTGAGGACTACTCGTAAACTGATCGGATAGTGTAAACAAATATAACATTGTTTGGATGCATACTTTGCTGTGTTACAGGTTTCAGCAGCTTCTCAGGATTTGGCTCTCTTACTTTGATGCATAACTGTGCATTGAACTATTGACAGTCGCTATTTAGATTCAGGAATAGTGCAAAATCTTTGTTTATAAGGGTCTATATCCAACAGAGGACGACACTATGATAGACTCATTATTCATTTGATGATGGGGATTAAAGATTATATTATTTACTATGATCATAGACTTTCGCAAAATCCTGCTTATAGTTTTATCGAATGGTGGATTCACCTGCACTACTTGTGCAGTACAGTGTTCCACTTGCAACTGTACAAAAGGACAGATTGATGAAGAATCGAGCTCTATAATTGGCTATTGCGATCATTCTACAATTAGTGCCATCTAGAATAAATTCGAGGGTGACTGTGGCCATGTCTTTCATCGTAATCTCGTAATCACATTCGAATAATGTGATTACGAGATAATGTGATTCGAATAATGTGATTACGCGTAGGTAGCTGAAAAAGCAAATTTTATCCCGAATTTTGTTAGTGTCGATTTTCTTAATTGCTTCCCACTGTGGATGCAAAATACGAATTCACGTCATGGCTGTCAATTTGTTAGTCTCACAATCGTCCTTAAACCATCGAAAGTTATGTTTACCATCTGAAGAACGAGGTTTCAGTTATAAACATTTGTTCCTTGTCGGCAGGTGATTAACGTCTATGCATTTCCATCTTTGTGCGTCCTAATGGGTCTCCGGATCGCGATAGGAGGAGCGATGGTACACGTGTTTGCTGAATTACCATTATTATCGATCATCTCGAATGCAGCGTCTAACGACTCGCGGGACGCAACAGGCGCGGCCGGGACGTGAATTTTATATTTATCCGTAGCCTTACAATCTGAATCTTTGAAACATATAAAAAACAGTGTTTTAGAAACAATATTTCTTTTCGGACGGTATCGCGCAGAGGGCTAGGCGGAAGAAAATATTTTTTTTTGCGTGAAGAAAAACCCCGTCACAAATAAATCTACGAAAATCTAAAATGAAACAGGAAGGTCGGGCAAGCATGCAATCACGAATACAGATTTGGTATCACGAACTCGTTAGCGCGAGATAACTGAAGACATATGAGCGATGGGTGAGCACACATGAAAATATGAAATAGGGTGTTATTCCAAAACTTGTTTTACCGAGTGTCCCTCGACACACATCAATTTTGTCTTTTTTGTTGCACTAAAGAAACTTTTTTGGGTATTTACGCACAATTATTACGCTGACCATTATTAATTTCGATGATGATTCATCTTTCTGTGAATCGGTAAAGTATATTTAGTAGGTTCTAACATCAAATGGAGATTGGATGAAGATTTTCGCAGGTGGAAACTAAAATTGGCATATTATATAATTCGAGTACTAAAACTTGGACATAGAGTCATGCTTGCTTTAATGAAATTATCGAGCATATTTCCCATAGATTACAGACTCTATAAGAGTAAATCAGCAAGGTAATAACGCGGGTGAATCTGCCATTGTCAGCTCGTTGCGCAGGAATTATTGAGAGCACTTCGCAACTTCGCTCTGTACGTTGCGAATTTTATTTAGTGGCCGTGAAATTGGACTCCCTTCAAGTTTTGTTCGTAATGTGCAACAATAATTTGTATTGAAACGTAGCTGTAATAACATTTATACTAATAGTCTGGGAGATGGTGTCGATTCTATGAAAATATGTATCTCAAGTATAACGTGTATCTCAACGAAGAACATCCAGTAGGATGTTGGTCAGCTTCTAAATTCTTCGTTTCTTACGAGTAGTTTAGATGTCAGACACGTTCACTATGTCAATTTCATTGAAACAACATTTCTTTTCGGACGGTATTGCGAAGGGGCGAAATTTTTGCGCAACAAAGATCACTACGAAGAAAATCTATGAAGATCTTCGAGAAACTAGCATTAAAATAGTCAACAAAAGGGCACGCTTCCAATCACGTTTCACACACACGGTTACAGTTTCGTGTGACGAACAAGTTAACGCGAGTTAGCTCGCGTTAACTTGTTCGTAGAAGACAAGACATCTATCGAGTGAAGGCTGAAATCACACATGAAAATATAAAATGGAGTTTTCATACTTAGTGTTCGACGACTCTCACGTCTTTTTTGTATTAATATATACGTCTTTTTTGTATTATTTATACTATATATAGCTCAATTACCACTGACTGACTGACTGATTGACATAATTGTTCTCCCAGAAGGAGACGGAAAACGATATAATGATGTACGGGAGATGTGTTCGGGTGCGGGAGTCGACTAGGGAAAAATTATGACATTTCAGAAAAACAAGATGGCGGCCGACGTCACTTTCGTAACTCTTTTGTTTTCCAACCGATTTCGTTCAAAGTCGCAGCACTCAAGGAAATGAGTAAATGGTTTCTAGAAAAATTGGAAAAATTTGGAAAAACAAGATGGCGGCCGAGCTGTGGCGTTTTAAAATTTTTCATTTTTCGACCCCAAACCGCGGCGCCACAGATCCTAAACGGGGTGGTTGAAGATGTCAATTTTTTCTTGTTTCGCCCACAATTATCCTGAATTTTGACAAAACGGGAGTAATTTTTCAAAATCCAAGATGGCGGCTGTTCTGGCGGCCAATCAGTGTGAAGTACGAAAAAATGTGATTTTAAAATTCGAATTTCTCACAGTTGGCAGCATCGGAGCGTTTCGACTTCTATGGGACGATTGTGAGTTTTGACTCGAAGTATTGAGTGGGGGAAAAAAAATTACCCCATTTCTCGGGAAATTTCGAGATTTTCCCCAAAAAGTAAAAAATCGAAATACGGACTTTTTGCGAAATCCGAGTATGAGCGACCACGCGTCCTACTCGTTCTAATGACATTTGGGTAGTTTTGTCACCCGGCATTGGCAACACTAGAATCTATCAGAGTAAAAGTGATTTTTGACATGGTCACTTTTCAGGGGCTATCGTGTCGCTTGGGTGCGAGCGAGATGAAAAATTAAAACGTCATCAGGTGCGCTATATCCTGTAGTTACTGGGAAAAATACGAAACCTTATAAAATATTTCTGTGAATTGAGGTGGCGGCCATTTTGTATTTTTTTCTGTTTTTGAAAATTTTGATCGTGTTTTTGAGGCACTTGGCCACATTTCGGAAAGTCGACATGTATCAACCGACTGTGTAACTCAACGGGTAGTATCGAAATATATAAGCAGTGTTGCCACATTTGGGTTACTTTTCGAGATTTTCCCCAAAATGTCCTCCTGTAAAATTTTGTATGAACATTTTTTTTTCACCTATGGCTTCGTATAGAAGTCAAGAAATGACTCGGTGAAAAACATGGAGAGCGCTGATGATTGAGGATTTCGGAGACGGGTAAAGAGCACAGCCAGGGTATTGAAGATAGGTGAGGGGTGCTCGACCAAATGTCATTCGAAACCTCGTGCAATTGCCAATGAGCTGAAAAAATTTTCAAAATGGCGAAAAAAAGATGGCCGCCATACAAATTTCGGCGGTGTCTGTCTCAGAAAGTATGAAAGATAGAAAAGTGGTTTCTTAGCAAGAGAATATCAGGAAGAGAAGGTATATCTATTGGAAGAAAAAAAATTCAAAATGGCGGAATATTTTTTTTTTCATACTAAATTGTATGGCGATTAGGAGCTATGGGAAAATTGTCATTGTTCTCCTGGAAACAGATAGAATAAGATACAATGATGTATGGGAGATGTATTTGGGTGCGGAAGTGTAGTAAAGAAAAATTATGACATTTCGTAAAAACAAGATGGCGGCCGACGTGACTTTCGTAACTCTTTTGTTTTCCAACCGATTTCGTTCAAAGTCACAGCACTCAAGGAAATGAGTAAATGATTTCTAGAAAAATTGGAAAAATTTGGAAAATCAAGATGGCGGCCGAGCTGTGGTGTTTTAAAATTTTTCATTTTTCGACCCCAAACCGCGGCGCCACAGATCCTAAACGGAGTACTCGATGATAATAGTTTTTTCTTGGTTTGCTTACAATTATCCTGAATTTTGAAGAAATGGTAGTAATTTTTGAAAATCCAAGATGGCGGCTCTTCTGGCGGCCAATCAGTCTGAGGTATGAAAAAACGCAATTTTAAAATTCAAATTTCACCCCCTTGGCAACGGAGCGTTTCGACTTCTATGGGGCGACTGTGTGAATAGACTCGAAGTATAAAGTGGGGGAAAAAAATTACCCCATTTCTCGGGAAATTTCGAGATTTTCCCCAGAAAGTAAAAATCGAAATACGGACTTTTTGCGAAATCCGAGTATGAGCGATCACGTGTCTTACTCGTACAAATGACATTTGTGTATTTTTGTGATCGAGCACTGGCAACACTGGAATCTATCAAAGTAAAAGTGATTTTCGACATGGTCACTTTTAGGTTTTTTTTTCATACTAAATTGTATGGCGATTTGGAGCTATAAGCAAATTGGCATTGTTCTCCTAAAAACAGACAATAAAACGATACAATGATGTATGGGAGATGTGTTTGAGTGCGGGATTGGATTAAGGAAAAATTATGACATTTCAGAAAAACAAGATGGCGGCCTACATGACTTTCAAAACTTTTTTGTTTTCCAACCGATTGCGTTCAAACTCGCAGTACTTGAGGATATGAGTTAATGGTTTTTAGAAAACGTAGAAATATTTGGAAAAACAAGATAGCGGCTGAGCTGTAGTGTTTTAAAAATTTTCATTGTTCTACCTCAAACCGAGACGGTTTAGTTCTTTGTCACAGTTGGCTACATCAAAACATTTGGACGTTTATGGGGTGATCGTACGTATAGCCTTGGAGTGAAAATTGGTGAAAAAGAAATTACCCCATTTTTCGGGAAAAATCGAAATACGGACTTTTTGCAAAATCCAAATATGAGCGATCACGTAAATTGTTCTAAGCAGTTACGCACCCCCACGCAAAAAACTAGCTATTTATTATAATTATAATTATACTATATATAGCTCAATTACCACTGACTGACTGATTGACATAATTGTTCTCCCAGAAAGAGACAGAAAACGATATAATGATGTACGGGAGATGTGTTCGGGTGCGGGAGTCGACTAGGGAAAAATTATGACATTTCAGAAAAACAAGATGGCGGCCGACGTGACTTTCGTAACTCTTTTGTTTTCCAACCGATTTCCTTCAAAATTGCAGTTTCTTGAGGCAATGAGTAAATGGTTTTTAGAAAAATTGGAAAAATTTTGAAAAACAAGATGGCGGCCGAGCTGTGGTGTTTTAAAATTTTTCATTTTTCGACCCCAAACCGCGGCACCACAGATCCTAAACGGGGTGGTTGAGGATGTCAATTTTTTCTTGTTTCGCCCACAATTATCCTGAATTTTGACAAAACGGGAGTAATTTTTCAAAATCCAAGATGGCGGCTGTTCTGGCGGCCAATCAGTGTGAGGTATGAAAAATCGCAATTTTGAAAGTCAAATTTCTCGCAGTTGGCAGCATCGGAACGTTTCGACTTCTATGGAACGATTGTGTGTAAAGACTCGAAGTATTGATTGGGGAAGAAAAAATTACCCCATTTCTCGGGAAATTTCGAGATTTTCCCCAAAAAGTAAAAAATCGAAATACGGACTTTTTGCAAAATCCGAGTATAAGCGATCACGTGTCTTACTCATACAAATGACATTTGAGTATTTTTGTCGCCAAGGACTGGCAACACTGGAATCTATCAAAGTAAAAGTGATTTTCGACATGGTCACTTTTCAGGGGCTATTGTGGCGCCTGGGTGCGAGCGAGATGAAAACTTGAAACGTCATCAGGGGCGGTATATCCTGTAGTTACTGGGAAAAATACGAAACTGTGTAAAATATTTACCGCAAATGAGGTGGCGGCCATTTTGTATTTTTTTCTGTTTTTGAAAATTTTGATCGTGTTTTTGAGGGACTTGGCAACATTTCGGAAAGTCGACATGTATGAACCGATTGTGTAACTCGACGGGCAGTATCGAAATATATAGAAAGTATTGCCACATTTCGGGTAGTTTTCGTGATTTTCCCCAAAATGTCCTCCTGTAAAATTTTGTATGAACAATTTTTTTTTCACTTGTGGCTTCGTATACAAGTCAAAAAATGTCTCGGTGAAAAATATGGAGAGAGCTGATGATTGAGGATTTCGGAGACGGGTGAAGGGCTCAGCCAGGGTATTGAAGATAGGTGAGGGGTGCTCGAACAAATGTCATTCGAAACCTCGTGCAATTGCCAATGCGCTGAAAAAATTTTCAAAATGGCGGAAAAAAGATGGCCGCCATACAAATTTCGTCGGTGTCTATCTCAGAAAGTATGAAAGATGGAGAAGTGGTTTCATAGCAAAAGATAACCAGGACGAAGAGTTATATTTATTGAAAGAAAAAAAAATCAAAATGGCGGAATTTTTTTTTCATACTAAATTGTATGGCGATTAGGAGCTATAAGAATATTGGTATTGTTCTCCTGGAAACAAATTGAAAACGATACAATGATGTATGGGAGACGTGTTTAAGTGCGGAAGTAGGGTAGGAAAAAATTATAACATTCCAGAAAAACAAGATGGCGGCCGACGTGACTTTCGTAACTCTTTTGTTTTCCAACCGATTTCGTTCAAACTCGCGGTGCTCGAGGAAATGAGTTAATGGTTTTTAGACAAAGAAGAAAATTTTGGAAAAACAATATGGCGGCTGAACTGTGGTGTTTTAAAATTTTTCATTTTTCGACCCCAAATCGTGGCACCACAGATCCTAAACGGGGTTATCAATGATGATAGTTTTTTCTTGTTTCGCTTACAATTATCCTGAATTTTGACGAAACGGGAGTAATTTTTCAAAATCCAAGATGGCGGCTGTTCTGGCGGCCAATCAGTCTAACGTACGAAAAAACGCGATATTGAAATTCAAATTTCACCCACTTGGCAGCATCGGAACGTTTCGACTTCTATGGAACGATTGTGTGTATAGACTTGAAGTATTGAGTGGGATAAAAAAAATTACCCCATTTCTTGGGAAATTTCGAGATTTTTCCCAAAAAGTAAAATATCGAAATACGGACATTTTGCAAAATCTGAGTACGAGCGATCACTTGTTTTACTCGTACAATTGATATTTGGGTAGTTTTGTCGCCCGACACTGGCAATTCTGGAATCTATCAAAGTAAAAGTGATTTTCGACATGGTGACTTTTCAAGAGCAATAGTGGCGTCAGCAGGGCGATCGGCTAAAAATGTATCAATCATTAAAGAACAGTATCAATGTCAAAACGTGATATTCAAGCGTTGTGATTGGTCAATACCTGTGTTTTGACTTGATTGATACAGTTATTTATTGATTGATACATTTTTAGCCGATCGCCCTGCAGGGTACGAGCGAGATGAAAACTTGAAACGTCATCAGGGGCGGTATATCCTGTAGTTACTGGGAAAAATAGGAATCTGTAGTGTTTCCAAAATTTAATAAACGTGATTTTTATGCTCGTTTTCGATTGAACGAGCAGGGATGTGTCGAAATCGGACATTAATATTTAATTGTACTGCAAAGTTCTACTTAGAATGGAAAAATGTTTATTAATTATTTTCTTTAATATTACGGAATTATATCCGAAAAATATTTCTTGTATAAATATATTTCTATATAATTTGAATCTCGGAAACGGCCCGAACGATTTTCATAAAATTTACTATAAGTACAGAAGGTTTTGGGGGCAATAATTCAATTTTAGAAAATGTCAAATCTATCAAAAAATGTGACTCCTGCTGCCATCTATTGGTAAAAATAGCAATATTATTATCGAGCAAAGCTCGGTCACCCACATATTAAAAAAAATGGTCAAGTGCGAGTCGGGCTCGCGCACTGAGGGTTCCGTACTATTAATACCAATACTCAAAGTAAATTAAACACCCCTACACACCAAATTAAAAAACAAGACATTTGTTTTAATTTTTAAGAAATATATTGATCTATAATTTCACACAAGATACCATAGACATGATAGCTCAGGGCGCACCGCATTGCCCGTTATACCCTGCATCTGAGTTCGAACCTCACTTTGCTTTCGTTCTTTTTTAAACTTAACTTTTTTATTTTTAACTATTTATTTTTATTTTAAAGTAATTATATATTTAAATACCTATTCTGTGAACATTTGAAGCCATTACCTTGTACCGTTATTAATATGGAACAAAAACAAGACGTTTATTGTATGGAAGCAGACTTAAATATTTATTTAATTCTACTTTTCAGTATTTGTTGTTATAGCGGCAACAGAAATACATCATCTGTGAAAATTCCAAGTCTGTATCTATCACGGTTCCTGAGATACAGCCTGGTGATAGACGGACGGACGGATGGGCAGCGAAATCTCAGTAATAGGGTTCTTTTTTATCCTTCGGGTACGGAACCCTAAAAATAATATGACAGATACTTAATCCCACAGGGCCATCGCAGGGTGATAGACTAAAAATGTATCAATCATTAAATTAGTATTGTATCAATGTTAAAACACGGGTGTTAACCAATCACAACGCTTAAAAATCACGTTTTGAGATTGATACAGTTCTATGATTTAAGTATAATTATTTAAAAATAAAAATACTAGACCTTATATTCATTTTTTTTTGTTAAAAGCTTATTATTTGTCTTATATATACTCTATATCTCTATATACTCTATGAAGATTTCACACTTTTTTATTGTCTCTGGTCTTCTCTCAGCGCGAGCCGCGAATATTCAATTCTTTCACGCACACTACTACGAATTTGAAGAATAAAACTTAAAATTGATTATCTAAATGAAAAAAATTCATGTTGGTATTTGTGGGTGATATAATTTACTTATAGGTACATAGATTTTTTTTAATTGGCAATAATTGCGAGGAAATGGAATCAATGGAATATGAGCACGCTAGAAATCTCACTCTACTGTTTTTTGTGGAGCACTTGCTCGCTAAAGGCAAGCCGAGGACGTTGCACGATCTTTCTTGCCAATTCGGTGCCAAGGGTTTCACCAAGGAGATGCGTCAAATTGCTGGTGGGTCGCAATCGGGCCTAAAAAAGTTCCTGGCTAAGTACCCCGCATTGTTCATCATAGACGGGGACTATGTCGCTTTCAACACGTTCCAGCGAAACAATGGCGCTGGCGCCTCTAACAACGACTACCTCGAAGAAGCGAAGGAATATTTTGTGAGCAAGCTGATTCAATACGGCGAAAGAACAAAGGTGCCCATCAAGAGCCTCCTAGGACACCGCAGTCAAGCCTCCCCTCAGATACGACACACCTCCGGACAGCAAATTGAAGAGTTCAAGGTTTTCCTTCAAAAACACCCGGACACGTTTCAGATAATCGATGATAATGTTATCCTAGATCCTAATGTAAATCATAAGAGAGATAATGCTCATGATAACAATAAGCATTTCCACAATTTACCCGCAACTAACTTAAACACAGACACTGGTGCTTATTATCTTAAATAATAATGCGATGCACAAAACATCACCACCACAATTATTATTGTTAACAATGTCTCACCAGCGCTCAGAGATAAGTTTGTGAGCTTAGCACTCTGACTTGACTTGTGTAGCACTCTGACAATTTTATTTGTAGATACAATTGATATTTGAATATTTTTGTCACGAAAGATTCACTGAATTTTTACTATTTGCTTATCTTGATAAAAGATCAATTTCCTATATATTTAAACAATTAGTAGGTACACACATTTGACTTTATTTTGGCCTGACACAATCAGAATTAAAGACCTCTAGAAAACATGTCAACAACTCCCAACATCTAAGGAGATAGCTCTAAATGATGGTGATGAGCAGGCCCTATTCTGTAAGGAAAAGAAGGCAATTTAGCCTAAATATAACAGCAACATAATGACCAAAAAAGCTGACCAATCAACACTTGAAGGAGATTCAGTGAAATAGACATTATCATTTCATGGCACTACCTACATAACATGTGGAAACCTTAGGTACTTTCCTCAAGGGAATAAAAGAACCCAATCAACATTATTATTATAATTCATTTTAAATTAATTATTTAAACATATTTACTTCGATACTTAATATATTTTGATTTAATTAATATACCTACTATTTAATATGTCAAGAATTTGTGGTTACAAAATTGTCATGTTGAAACAAAATGTGAGACCCCGTGTAAGATGGTAGGTATGCTGGTACTATATTATAAATGGGATGACAGAAAGTGGTTAGATGAGGAAAGCAGAGGACTGGGTGTGAGACATTCTTTAAAATGTTCAGCATTGAATAAAAATTATTAAGATGATGACTAATTCACAAAAACTCTTGCCCATGCAAATGGGCCTTAATTTCAAATTTCAATAAGTTTATTAAGATTTGAAGCCTACTTGCGTCTGTCTGGTTGTAGTGTCTTAGCACGCTAATCCAGAGTAGGTAAAGTTGTCAAAATTGTTTAAAACTTAAAAATGTAAATTAAATATTAACACCCCACTTCGGAGCAAGTGAACCTTAGATAATAATTAATTTCCCGTTTTCTATTTTCTCGACTATTTTAATACAATTTTTTGCGATGAAAGTACCTAGCCGATGTCCTTTCACATATTATCTCCATATTACCTAAATTTCATCCAAATGAGTTCAGTGATTTAGGCGAGACATACATACAGACTGAGTTATGTAATTTCATATGTTTAATATTAAAAGTATAGGTTAGATACTATATTATTGAATGAATTGGTAAATACAGTGAGATAGGTATATAAATTATCTAAAAAATTCATTTTGATTTGTTATTGCTAAGACAACTTAAAAATATTTCATTTAATTTTTCTAAAAGAAATGTACCTAAATACTTATTAATAAAAAAGAACTAATTACATACATTGACTTTTTTTATCTACACAAAATAGCAATAAGTACTTATCTTTAACAATACCTCATTTTATTTATATCAGTAACTTCAAAAAACTATGTATTTATATTACATAAATATATGATAGGTACTTCAATCCACAAAGATGCACTCTTCACAATAATTGTTTCTTTCATGAATTGCATGAAGTATAATATAAACGTCTATACTTGTCTTTTTCTTATGAAGCTAATTTTAGGGTTCTGTACCCAAATGGTAAAAAAGGAACCCTGTTACGGAAACTTCGCAGTCCATTCATCCATGTCTGTCATCAGACTGTATCTTTTAAACTGTGATAACTACAGACTTAAAATAATTTTAACGGATAATGTATTTCTGTTGCTGATATAACAAATACTAAAAAATATATTAAGGGGGCTTCCATACAACAAATGTGATTTTTTTCCTTGTTTTTGCTCTATATAAATACTCTATACCAGTAGATGCTTCAAATGTTCACAAAATATTTTTAATTATAAATATATTTGTTTCAAATTAAAAATAGATAGTTAAATAATTAAGGGGGGGCTCCTATACATCAAAGTTATTTTTATACCATTTTCATAGATGATGGTACAAAACCCTTTGAGCACAAGTCCAACTCATACGACTATTATAGACACTAAGTAAAAATTAAAAAAAATAGATTTTTTCCCAAAAATAAAACAAATTATATTCTAAGTTCTTTATTTCATTTAAGAATAACTAACACATAATTATGACAAATCAGCAAATATTAAATAGTTACTAGCTAACCAGGCAAATGTTGTGTTAACATATTATACTTAGAGATATATTAATATTATAACCCATTCGCAAATGCTTTGCTGATGACTTCTCCTCTCACTTCACAACACAACCACAACCTGCATTCACCTTATAAGGAGTACAGGTCACCCATGTATAACATTTACTTTTCCTCGGTTAATTTAAATATCCTATATACATTCATTTGGCTGTGCTTTCATCTTGGACTTTAGATATAACCCTGAAAAGATTGTTTAATAAATATTAGTCAATAGTCAATAGTCAAAGTCTTTATTTCACATAGGCCTAGCATACAGGCACTTGCGAACGTCGGCATGACATTTCTTGCATAATAATGGTGATAACTACAAGTCGACTTAAAACTAAGTTTACGAGGGTTTATTATATTTGTTAGCCCTTATCTTTCACAATATTTAATTTACAAAACTTCAAGCTTAATAATTAAGTTTTAAGAAATAAGATGTAAATCATTCAGGACATAATTGAAATCAAATCTTAGGTCTGTTAAACATCTGGCAAATACTACCATAATTTGGCAAATCTGGTAAATAAAGTTAAAATATAATGTCAGTATATGGCAATGACGAAATACGCTAGGTACCTACGCTAAGTTTAATTAATGTTAAATCAATGGTATATGGTACAGGTTTTACAGTCAAACACCTAAATCTAATGCCAACGAACAATAAACAAACAAAACATCAACTTACTTGTAACTTGTAAGAACTACATATACACAATATACAGTCAGTGGGAAGTGGGAATACTATTTTTGAAGTAATTCCATACATTGCGCTTATTGCCGAAAATTGTACTTTGTAGTCTTAGATCCTGTGTAATAACAAAACAAAGGCAATCATCCTATGCGGTCAGCAAATAAAATCTCGGAAACAGCAATTAAATTAACAAGCACCCATTCAATTACTCTATGTTAACAAGTTAGGTACAACATAGTACATGTAACCTACATAAACATCACTGACAACATAGACATAAAACATTATAGGGATATTGACAAGTGACAATATGCAACAACGCTCAGCGATATGCCCAATGACGAAATACGCTACGCTAAGAGGAGGGAAAGATGTGACGTATGTTGAAGCCAAAATTTTCTCAAATATGGCGTTGCGCTTCATACATTTCGGTACCACTGACCGCACACTGACATCACATTAGCGCCATTTTACAGTTTTGACAACATAAAAATTTGACTTCAGAGCGAAAACTAAAAATATATGCATGACGTCAGTAAGTGCTAATCTTTGGATATGCCCAATGCCCATTGACTAAAATAATAAATTTAAGTCGCCAAATATACAGTCCGACAAGGCTCTCTTGGCACTTGAAGGAGGGCGCTGTTGCAAAACAAAGGCAGCCATAAAATAAAATCTCCTCAATTTTACTTCAATTTTAGTTTAAAATAGTTAATAGTAAGCAAAAAAACATAACATACAATAGTAATATACTGACAGAGCGAACTATAAAACAGTAGCACAAGATAGCGGCGTAAGTTCAGATTTGGCCACGCGACAAAATAGCCTTGTCGCACTTCTACACAGAGATATGTTCAAGATAATAATATGTTGACGTTAGAGTTTGATGGCATTAATTCCGAATTTGGCCACGCGCATTATCATTTTTCTTTACACTATAAGTACCTACTATGTTTAATCGAACTATAATGTGAACAATTTTATGGTTGATACCAGCTAACTAACATGACCTTTTTTTATCATAGTAAACAGGACGCTTTTGAAATATTGTTGGTATAATATAACGTTGTACAATTAATAAAAAAATTTTTCAAAACAACTTTAATGAATCGTTTCTCGACAAACATATTTCTAAATAAGATTATTTTATAACTTTACAAAATAAATACTTAATCAATTTGAATATTTTTGATTGAAATATATTATTATAAGGACAATCTTAACTTTTCTTTACTTGTAGATATAAGATTTGAGTTTGGTAAAACCTTTGGGTAAAACGGGACTTTTTCGCTGTCGCTGAGGACAGCATAAAAAGAGTCAATGTCGCCCTGCGCCCAAAGCGACGTACCTATGGCCACGTTATTGTTAACATAAGAAAAAAATCGATTTTTAAAGTTCGATTCGATTCAATCATAAAGAGAATATAATATTTGTATTCTGTGGGTTAGACCGCCATCATCTATCCTTCGTTAGCGTCAGTGTGACCATTTTCAAAAAACCGGCCAAGTGCGAGTCGGACTTGCGCACCGAGGGTTCCATACCATACAAGAAGTAAAACATTGAAATAATCACTTTTGTTCATGAATTTACGAATATAATTTACATGTAGCTATTTTTGTTGGCGAACCGCAAAGGTAACTTTGTTTTTGGTGGTTTATTGTTATTATTAAAAAAAGTGTAATAGTTAGGGAGTTGATTTTATTTTTCCTGTAAAATATACATTAATGTCTATTAATCATAATTATTTCAGATTTTTCGATTGATAAACTTCGGAGATAAGGGGGGGGGGGGATCGGTATTTTTTTCGACAGTTTGCTCAATAAATCCAAAACTATCAGGCATAAAAATAAATAAAAATCGGTTTTAGAATACACAAGTAACGCCCTTTCATATGATACCCCACTCAATATTGTTATCTCATTTCCTCTCTCTCGGTTTTCCCCCCTTTTAAATATAAATAAAAACAATTTTCAATATTTTATGAGTGCAATGGCGTTGGGTCACTATTACCTAAAACTATTCCAAATTTCAAGTTGATAGCTTTGATAATTACTGAAATAATCGAGTGTGACAGACGGACGGACGGACGGACGGACGGACGGAGAAAGTCTCACCATAAGGGTTCCATTTTTACCAAATTGGTATGGAACCCTAAAAACGCTACTTTAATATCAAATCGTTCAGTACATTTCATAAAAGAGAAAATCGATATTTAAAAAATTCTGCTGTTGTAATTGTAATCCACATTGTAAAACCGAAAAAAGTACTTGACAATATCATTTATTAAGAGTCCTGTGAACTACGATGTCTCCATTCATTCAAAATACCAAATCATTAATTGTAATTCGTGCATATTTCGATCATGTTGTGCTGTTATTCGCATTAATATAGTAATCTATGCTCCTAGCCATATTTGATTCGGAAATATTTCTTTAAAACGAAATACCTAATAATTAATTTTGATCAAAATTTTTATAACTTTGGTCGAGTTCCGTAATATAAAAAATTATGAATGAAAACGTGTAACTTTCTTTTTTTAACTGGTGTTTTTCTTTAGCTGGACAATAAAAACTCAACTAATGCGACGTGAGATAGTTTTGTTTTTATTACATAACAAATAAGCAGAAAACATGTCCTCTTTGATATACAAATAGGCAAAACTAAATTCGTTTACAATTTCGCTTAACAAAAGTATTTCGGAACCAGATATGGCCAGGAGCATTGATTATTATTACTTTTTGAACCAGAATCATGGTCACAACATGGTCGAAATATATTGCACGAATTACAAATGGTTTTGGTATTACGAATGTATGGGAGACATCGTGGGTAAGTGGACTCTTAAGTAAGAATGAAAATACAAACTTAAAAAGAGATCTTTGGTAGATTTTGACAATATTTTCAGTGATACTAGATGTATTTAGTAATGAAAAAGTGGCCACACTGGATGGCGTCCTTTTTTAAATTTAGAATAGGTACCTTGTTATAACTTTTTCTGTGACTCAAAACAAGAGAACGAAAGAAGTTGAGAAGCCGCGACGCTAAAACGGTAAGTTAACTTATTATTTCATTTCGTTTAAATTTTAAGCCTATGGCAATTTGCGTGCATAATTTACCTGGTGGAGTCACTGAGAAAAAGTAGATATTAAAACCATATTATTAAAATTTGTAATCTATAAAATTATAATATATTACTTAGTAAGTATACCATCACAAAAATAATATTGCTTAGGATTATCAATTTCTTAATAGCTTGATAAAACATTCTAAAACTAAGAAATCTATTTTTTTTTATAAATAAGCATGACAAATAAAGAAAATCTAAAACTTAAAAAAAATTTAATGGCTTTCTACTCGTAAGTAACTATTTGCAAATACGGTGTTTGCAAACCTATTACTTACTTTTCTTTACACATCTAAGACACATCAAGTTTTTCGAAAACTATTCTTAACATACGTATTTATTTTCTTCGTATGTAGGTATGGTTTTATACCTAAACAATTTTTTTCTACTGTTGAAGATTCATTTTCAAGATCAATTTCAGTGATTTTGTCTTAAATTTTAAACAATTAGTGTTTGAAATAAATATTTTTGTTATGCATAACTTTTCTAAATAATAATGTAATATATTTTATATTCATAGAACAATGCAAGATTCAGCAAAAAAATTGACCCTACCTGTAAATGCAGGTACTACAGCCATTGTGAAAGGTAAATAATTAATATTACTAATAATAATATGATGATATTATAAATACAGTATCCAGATTTCAGTTATCTGGACTAACTGGTAAAGTTATCTATCTGTTTGGTATTAAATATATTTTTCGTTTTCAATAAACACATAACATTATGTAGGTACACAATATCCACAAAACCTCTTTTCTTAATAAGTATCTCTAATTAATTACCCAGATTTTCAATAAGCTAAATGCCTAACAACAACAATTAATCCAGCTAATGGAGTTTCTAATCCATATTTACTATTATTCTGTATTTTAATTAACTTTTGAATCACTACCACTTTATTAATCAAACAATGGTTCCAATAAGAATTCTAATCTTGACCACTGGGTCAATTGTGAATTTTTGTTGTTTGTTTGTGTTTATTCTTTTTGTATTTGAGGATAGAAAAAAAGTTACTCATGTATTAAATTACTATTAAATACAAATGTGTCAGAAGCAGGTGAGAAACTGCCCCTAAAGTAGGTGGACACCTGTGTCTTAAGTGGAACTGTTTCCTCCAATATAAAGGGTTAGTTAAAAGAAAAGTAGTGTTTCTGTAATATTGTGCAATAGTTTACAAAGAAAGGGCTGACTCAATGATTATGCTACCTCACATTTCTCATACAATAGGATCATTGTAAATTTAAAAAGGACAATTTAAAAATTTTCTAGCAAAACACTTTAAGCCCGCTTAACATCCAACTTGTGAGCTTTAGAAACACAGCCCCATGAACATAGTATATGACCATATAATGGCTTATGATGTATGCTCATTTTCACCAACACTTTAAGAAACACCTAAGTCGAAAGGTAAGAGTTTTCACTTACAACAACTGTCATCTAAGCACTTAGGTGTCCCATAAAATGTTGGTGAAAACGAACAATACTCACCGAATGTTTTATATAGTTTAATTAGTCTGGCAGAACTGCAGTCTGTGCATAAGGTTATAAATATGAATTCATTTTTATAAGTTTGCTAATATTTGGTAAGTGTTAATGGTAGGTAGTGTGAATGATAGTGATAGTTAATAACACCTACAGCCCTCAGGTGTTTAACCATTATTTGTTTGTTAAAACAACTTGTAGTTACAATAATTGTAAATTGTATTCTGATTAAAGTCACACAGTACACTAGAATTATATATTTGGTGCTAAAAGTCAGTTTTTAGGGTTCTGTACCTCAAAACAAAAAAAACGGAACCCATATAAGATCACACTTTCTGTATATTATATTTAGTATAATATTTATTATTTATCAGTCTGGCAGTCAGTTTTTTCTTTCATATATTTATTTAAATTACAAAAATAAACAAATGTATTTATTCTGTTATTGAATATTTAAATCAGTTAACATGATAAAAAATTTATATAATATTTTAATTACTTTTAAATATTTATGTTTTAATGATTAACTTTTTGACTTTATAACATCAATTTTTAACTATGACACATGGTTGTATTTACCATACTACATATTAATTATATATGAAGTATGGCTATCGATAGATGGCGCTGAACTACTTTAACTCTCGCGCTTACGCTTATCAATGTTAACTTACATAAGACTCGCCCTATATTTTGTAACGACATCCAGTTCCCAACTTCGATTGGTGCATTAGCCTACGGCCGAACACCATCGAATCTCAAATACCTGCAGCTTCGCGGTGACGATGCATATTAGCCTGCGGCCGAACACCCTCGCCCAGCGGTCCTCCATGCATTTTTGTAGTCTGCCGTAGTTCCTATTAAAAGCTTTTCAACTACATTAATGTATTTATAAATTAATAAATAAAATTTTATGTTGCATACCATTGATTGGTAATACATAAAATTATTCCTTGGTGTGTGGATAATACGCTGTGACTTAGGATCATGTACCTATCATCATTTTGTAACGTGTATTTTGCAATAAAGAGATTTTCATCTCAGTCGCTTGGAAAAAAGCAAGCTTTAATGCCCTAAATGCGGGCGAGAAATGCGATTATATTCCCTAAGCCGCAAAAGCATTTTCTTTTTTAGGTAGGGCACGAAAGTATTTCCAAACATTACGTAATCTCGTATTGCGTTTATCTAAAGCTGAAGAGTTCTTTTTTTTAACCACATACGGTCAAAGTACGTCCGTAGAGTTTGTATAAGTATAATAATTTTTTGTTTTTACATTTTCAATACAGCCTGCCAACCCGCACTTAGCCAGCGTGGTAGGCTATAGCCAAACCCCTCTCAGTCTGAGAGCAGACCCTTGCCCAGCAGTTGGATATAAAAAGGGTTTGAGATAATAATGATGATGATGATGATGACATTTTCAATATGAATAAAAATAATAACTCCTATTTAGTTTTATTAATTATAAAGGAAATCTAATTAAATCCATGAATGATATTTGCTTATTGTTTATCTAAGTATTTATTGCTAATACTTTTTTTTAATTGTTGATTTTCAAAAATTGTTATTTCTAAACGCATCCAAAATGAAAGTGGAAAAAAGAATAATTTTTTAGGGTTCCATACCAATTTGGTAAAAATGGAACCCTTATGGTGAGACTTTCTCCGTCCGTCCGTCCGTTCGTCCGTCCGTCTGTCACACTCAATTATTTTAAGTAACTATCGAAGCTATCGACATGAAATTTAGAATAGTTTTAGATAATAGTGACCCAACACCATTGCAATCATAAAATATTGAAAATTGTTTTTATTTTTATTTCAAAAGGGGGAAAACCGGGGCTTCAAATTTTCAAAATAAAATAACAATATTGAGTGGGGTATTATATGAAAGGGCGTTACTTGTGTATTCTAAAACCGATTTTTATTTATTTTTATGCCTGATAGTTTTTGATTTATTGAGCAAACTGTCGAAAAAAATACCGTTCCCCGCCTTATCTCCGAAGTTTACCAATAGAAAAATCTGAAATAATTTTGATCAATAGAAGTAAATCTATATTTTACAGGAAAAATAAAATCAACTCGCTGACTTATATACTTTTTTGATAATAACAATAATCCGCCAAAAACAAAGTTACGTTTGCAGTTCACCAACAAAAGTACCTATATGTAAATTGTAGTTGTAATTTATGAACAAAAGTGACTCTTTTAATGTTTTACTTATTTGATAGTATGGAACCCTCGGTGCGCGAGTACGACTCGCACTTGGCGGTTTTTTTTCTAATCGTATAGGTATCTTTTACACGACTGGCCCAAAAAAGGAATGTAAAATTTTTAGAGTTCATCATGTATGTATGTATGTTTCTAATGTTTCTTTATTCCACCACAACTTCTGAATGGCTGAACATATTTCGAAATATGGGGTATCGTTAAAATCCTTAGATCCTTCCGAGCAACATAGGCAATACTTTTTTTTTGGAAAAAACAATATGGCGGATGTGAGACGCCATTTTAAAAGTGGAAAACAACATTTTTTCTTCAACTATTACAATATGGATATCGAAATGAAGGTATTAGAGTAGTAACAGAAAATTTATATATTGAATACTTATACAATTTTACATATATAGTATGTTCACACAAAAAACCTTTTTATACCTATAACTAATCAAAAAAGATTGTATGTATGTAGGTAAGTGTATTTCCATTTACCTACCATAACTTCTGAATGACTTATAGTCCATTGAAATTTTATAATTTAAGCACCGAATATTGCATTTGTTAGAGCACGCAATTTTAACGCTCGCGCTTATAATAAGACGATCTTGACACCATCAGACACCGTTTTTAGGGTTCCATACCAAAATGGTAAAAATGAGAACCCTTATGGTGCCGGTGAGACTTTCTCCGTTCGTCCATCTGTCCGTCTGTCACACTCGATTATTTCAGTAACTACTAAAGCTATAGACCTGAAATTTGGAATAGTTGTAGGTAATTGCGGTGCGCCGTCATTGCAATCATAAAAAATTGAAAATCTTTTTTTTTATTTAATAAAAATAAATACTTAATTAAAAAATTAAAAAACATGACTGCCCTGCTATACAACGAACTAAAAAGTAAGAAACAAGTTATTTTAGTTGAACAGATAAATTCATATGGCAGTCGGGGGACGTATTAGAATAGAAGGTGTTCCTCAGAGCAGCCCCCCGACTGCCATATGAATTTATCTGTTCAACTAAAATAACTTGTTTTTTACTTTTTAGTTCGTTTTATAACAGGGCAGTCGTGGTTTTTAATTCTTTAATTACTTATTTTTATTTATTTTTGTACCCAATAGTTTTTGATTTATTGGGCAAACTGTTGAAAAAAATACCATCCCCTTTAACTCCGAAGTTTATCGTTCGAAAATTCTGAAATAATTATGATCAATAGGAATTACAGGAAAAATAAAATCAACTCTCTAACTATTATACTTTTTTTGATCATAACAATAAACCGCCAAAAACAAATTTAGGTTTGCGGTTCGCCAACAAAAGTACCTATATGTAAGTTATACTCGTAAATTCATGAACAAAAGTGATTCTTTTAATGTTTTACTTCTTTCATGGAATGTATGTATGGAACCCTCGGTGCGCGAGTCCGACTTGCACTTGTCCGGTTTTCTTAAATATTATTGAGTTATGACTGTATGTTGTATTTGCATGAACATACTCGTACTATATAGTATTACATTCTATTGCATGTTTTTGCCATACCAACTTTGAAATGTTTTTATTAATGTTAATGTACCGTGATTAAAAATATACACAAATCGCTCTTATATTTGTTTACATTAAAAGTTAAAACTAACAACTTTTTTCTTATTAGACATTTTGTGAAATATCAAATATTCATTAATTAACAAAGATACACTAACTATTACTAATCTGTTATGTAACATCGGCAAGAGGTAACGGTGATAGCGGCGCACAAACTCGCGGCGCGAAACCGAAGCGATTGTTTTCACAGTGTAATATCAGTATTATTTTTTTTTATTTTGAAAAGTCTTAGAACAAAAGTTGTAAGTTTTAATATTAAAACAACAACATTCTGACATTAAAATTTCAAAACATTGTTTTCCTATCATAAATGAAATATTTAAATTATTACTATTCACACAATACACCTTTGTAATAATTGCACGCATCATACAATTCCTTTTTCTTTATAGGTTCGATGCATCAGGGACAATTGCGTTATGATGCATCATCTCACACAATGGTTAACGCGCAATGTGTTGCTATCTCAACATACGCGTCGATCTATTCAAGTCTCAAAAGGAGGCTCGATTTTACCCCCAGTGAAATTGATTTAATTTTATATAACGGAGATAAATTGTACGCGCGGATCATAAATGACTTAAAAGAAACTAATAGATTTCAAAGTATTTACCTAGATCCTGATTCAGAATTGCCTTCTGATATCCGCGTCGGTAATTTTTTGGCTCGCATCACTAACAACTGGGTTGCAAATAATTTATTTCCAGAAAACGGAGATAATTTTAACGTGAAAAATTCAATACTTACGTTAAAAAACCTTTTGGTTCGCGAGATTTTCAACGATACACATGTAGACGCTACAGATAACTATTTAATTACGGGCCAATTAAAAACAATGTCGTTTTGGCGTCACAACGACAATTATTACTTGTTTAATAGTCACGGAGTAGACGAGACAAACAAAAGAAACATCGTCGAAAATTTGAACGTCGCGCGACTCTTTCGTTCAGAAAATGTAGACGCATTAGCTACATTAATAATAAAAAGTTATATGCATTCTAATGAACAATTCCAAATAAATAAAATACGCATTGAAAATCTATCCGATTTCAATGAGAATTTATCCACAAACTTACAATTACAATCAAACACTGATCCAAAATTATATACTTTAAAACCAGTCGTAGTTCTGGAGAAATTAAACACGTGTTCAATCAATACATCAAAAATTTGCAAAAGAGGTAGACCTGTAAAACGAAAATCGACAAATGATGTAAAAATACCCGCGAAAAAAATTACAATTACTAAATCAAACGATATAAAATTGAATATGAATCCAGTTGTTATCTTGAACAAAATTGATATTTCTGTTAGTAAAAAACAAATTGGTAGGCCTCATAAACAACAACGGGGACGTAAACCAACAAAACAAAATGCGCATTTAAATGCATCACAAAAATATAACAAAAACAACCCAGCAGTTCATAGGGACGCAGTACAAAAGTATACAGCAAAAAAACCTGAAATACATCAAAAGGCTGTAAAAACGTATACAGCGAAAAAACCTGAAATACATCAAAAAGCTGTAAAAAAATATTCGATAAATCATCCGGAAACAAATAAAGCTTCCGTTCAACGGTATAATACAACAAATAGAAACATCGAACCCGAATTGCGAGAGTCAAATTTAATTTCTCAAAAACGCGATGAAGAACTTAATATAATCAAATTATTTTCGTTAAAAAATTCATCACTATTAGGTACTGATATATACGTGTGTTCAATTTGTCAAACTCGATTATTTTTTGAAGAAAAATCTCGCACAAAATGGTGCTGCGGACAAGGCGCCTACAATGTCCAAAATTTAGAACCACTTACCGAGGATTTTTATAGCCATACGTCGTTTTTAAATAGACCGCGCGCTTATAATAATTTATTCGCTTTCTCTGCGTTAGGCGTGTCTCACGGATACCAGCAACCTAACACCGGAATAACATTTTTAAAAATTCAAGGTCGCGTTTACCACAGAGTATTTGATTTAGGATATTCAGATAGTACTAATCCTATCGGAATGTACGTGCACGACGATAATGAAACTCGCATGAAACAAGGCGAAAACTTAAACTTAGATATGCAAGTAATTCGTTCAATAACAAATTTTATGCATAATGTAAATCCATACATTGAATGTTTCAAACGGTTAAATCAAGAGTCATCCGAAAATGCTCACATTATTTTTGAACAAGCGTCACGCCGTTCGCATGGAAATATTTTAGGAGATTTGCCATTAGGCAGGGAAGTAGCCGCCATCATTAGAACAGAAGTAGAACAATTCACTCCTCATTGTATCGCTATTTGGAAAGAAGGCCATCGCAGTCCCCACACAGTTGATATTTTACATCCGTGTTATGAAAGTTTTCAATATCCTTTATTATATCCATATGGTAACCCCGGTTGGTATCCAAATAAATTAGACAACAAAGGCAGTAAGCTGACACAATTAAAGTACGTTAGGTGCTTATTACTATCAGAATCGCGATTTTCGGAATTTAATCGTCTCTCAGAGGAGTGGAATATAGATATGTTTAATAGGATTTCTGATGAACGGCTACGCTACATTAGCAATATGCAGACTAAAAATTCTGATTCCACTTTAAGGTCAGCGCCTCTTCATGAAATTGAAGCATTAAATAATGACGAAACTATTCAAGGCGAAGGCGGTATTGTCCCTGGAAAAATATATCTCCCATACAGTTTTACTGGGAGCCCCAGGTACATGAAATTAAAGTATCTGGATTCTATAGCTTTAGTTAATAGACTTGGACAACCTTCTTTTTTTATTACAGTTACTTGTAATCCAAATTGGGTTGAAATTAAACAGTCAATCCCTTCAGGACAAAAAATTAATCCACTTATTTGTGCCAGAGTTTTTAATCTAAAATTATCACAGATAATTAAAGATATTCGTTCCGGTAAATGGTTTGGAAACATTAGTTATTTGATGTACGTTATTGAGTTTCAAAAAAGAGGCCTACCTCATGCACATATTTGTTTTCGAGTAGAAGGTGGAGGCCCAGTACATAATATCGATATTGATAAATTTGTTAGGGCTGATATACCTAATCCGTCTGAAGCTGAAGGGAGATTGCGCAAAGCTGTACTAGATCACATGATTCACGGTCCTTGTGGTCTTTCTTATAGAACTAATCTTCCTTGTTGGGATGATGAAAAAAAAAAATGTTCAAAGTTTTTTCCAAAACGCGAAACGGACACCACATTCAGCGATGATAGGGGCTTTATCAATTTAAAACGCAATAGTCAAAACGAAGCTGAAATAATATATAGAGGCAGAAAAATTAAAATCAATGATCGTTGGGTAGTTCCATACAACGCCGCCTTACTCCTTAAGTACGATTGTCATATTAATGTCGAAGTGTCTACAGCTACTGCCGTTGTAAAATATTTGTTTAAATATATTACTAAAGGCGCTGACCATTCTCGCGTAGCAGTTGTGACAGACGAAAATCAAAATGACGAAATTGAAAACTATGTCACTAAAAGATATTTAGGTTCCTGCGAAGCGACGTGGCGTATTTTAGAATTTGATTTAGTTTGCCGCGAACCTAATGTTAAACAACTTGCTGTTCATCTGGACGGACAACAATACGTATATTTTAAACCCGGCACTGAAACGGAAGCTGTTAATCGAACTACCTCTGATCTAATAACTTATTTCAATCGGCCTGCTGGGGTAAACTTTGACGAAATAACTTATCAAGATTTTTACGAAAAATATATTGTTCACGCCACACGTCCCCGAACTAAAAACGTAGAAATTTTAGAAACGTCAAATAACCGATTCGTAACCGAACGACAGCGGGGCGAACTCGTGGCGCGATTATTTTTCGTTGCACCAAATAGAGGTGAACAATTTTATTTACGTCTTTTATTAGCTTCACATCCTTGTCGTAGTTACAGAGATCTTTTAAATTTGGGTGGTCCAGATTGCATGACGTTCCAGGAAGCTGCCAAAAAGATCGGGCTCGCGAACGATGAAGCTGAGTACGAAAAAGCTATGACTGAGGCTTGTGGTTTTTTCACTGGACCGCGTCTGCGTAACTTTTTCGTTCTTCTAGCCGTGAACGGTATTCCAGTCGCGTCTCTCTGGACAAAATTCCGCGATCAAATCAGCGAAGATTTCATCCATCGTCAACCTGACAATGTTGATTACGCATATCATTTGTGTCTCGTATCAATCGACCGCCTTTTAAGAAGACACGGTACATGTTTAATCGAGCAGGGTTTGCCAGACGTTGCCGATGAAACAACCGAGATGGGGCGCGAGCAAACAGAATATAATAGAAATACTTTGAAAGACTTTGTAAATGATTGGTTACCTAAATTATCCCCGGAACAAAATAAAATATTCGAATACATAAATGAACTGGTAACTAATCAAAGTTTTCGCGAAAATCACAACAGCGCAATTTTTATTGACGGCCCCGGTGGCACCGGTAAAACCTTAATTTTAAACGTTATTACTGCACACGTTAGGGGTAATCTAAATGGTATTGTTTTATGCACTGCATCTTCAGGTATCGCCGCGCAAAACCATGAAAATGGTACAACCGCACATAGCATGTTCCGGTTTCCACTCAATCTTACAGATGATCTCGGGTATTGGAACATTACAAATGGTTCACAAAGAGCAGAACTTATATACAACGCAAACGTGATAATTTTCGACGAAGCCCCGATGGCACACAAATGGCTCATTCATTTATTAGACCGATCCTTACGTGATTTAATGAAAAACGATAAAATTTTTGGTGGAAAAATTATTATTTTTGCAGGTGATTACCGTCAAATTCCACCAGTAGTAGTTGATGCGAAACATAACTCAGACGTTTTCAACGCCTCTGTTAAATCTTCACCTATTTGGCAAAAATTAAAAACATTTTCATTGGTAACATCACAAAGATGTAGAGATGATCCCGAATTTTCTGAATTTTTACTAAAATTGGGATCAAATCAATTAACTTCTATAACATTGAAAACAAACCGGACTATTGCAAATTTAGTAAATCTCTCAATGATTTCATTTGTTTCTGAATTGGACGATTTAATTGATTTTGTTTATCCAAATAACATATTAAATGAACCTGATATTTGCGTTCAAAGGGCTATATTATCAACTCATAATGCAAGCGTATACGAAATCAACGCTAAAATATTAGAACTTTTACCTGAAGACCCTTTACATTTTTATTCAATCGACGAAATAGTAAGCGACAACGCGGACCAAATCTTTCTAGGCGTCGACGCCCTAAACCGAATGCAGCCAAAAGGAATACCGGAACATGATTTAACTTTAAAAGTAGGATGTGTGTGCATGATTATGCGAAATTTAAATTTTTCCGATAAATTAGTAAACGGGACTAAAGTCATTGTTGTAAATACGTCTCCTCGTCTAATAACCGTTCGCAAGCCAGGACTGTCCGAAAATTATTTAATACCAAGAATTATTTTTAAAGCGCCCGTCGAGCCAGGCAGTCCTATCGAAATGTGCCGCCGTCAATTTCCATTACAAATTTGTTACGCCATGACTATTCACAAATCTCAGGGTCAAACAATATGCCGTGTTGGGGTAGACTTGCGTTCCGATGTTTTCAGTCATGGTCAACTTTACGTCGCTCTTAGTCGCGTGCAACATAGACAAAATATCAAAATACTTATAAATGAAGAACGCGTTATAAACGGCAACCCGCTCGCAAATAATGTAGTTTATCCGCCTTTATTGTAAATATATATGCAGCTTTCTGAAAATTGTTCACCTCGTCAGATGGCAAATCAATAATCATGATTATATATTTTTTTTACATTATAAAATCAAAATCATGTTGAAACAGCAACTATATTGCGTGTTTTTTTTTATTATTGTATTATATAATTAGTTAGCAATTCACACACATGCACTGAGTTAAACTATTCACGGAATTGAAAATAATAATTGAATTAAGTCAGTTACTTGAATAATTTACTTTACTTGTGTATTTGTAAATTGTTTGTAAATAATGAACAATATGGTGGGGGCAGTACTAAGATTTATCATAGCACATGTTGAGTATGGGCATGACAATATTCGTTAATCTTTGTGTTAACCAATATTATTGACTTTTGCATTGCAACTGACTGTGAACTTGTTTGAGTCGAAACTGATGAGGATAGTACTGTTGTAGGGATGGCTCTGAGAGATGATGGAAAACTGTGTTGATGAGTGATTGTCCAGTGCGAACGCGTGGTCAGTACTTTGCAAGACGCAGCAGATCGGGAAGTTTGAAGAATATGAGTTGAAGGGGTAGGGGAACTTCTTGTTTTTGAACTCGGAACTGTCAAACGCAAATGTGATTTCGTATACACTAGCATCTACTTATAGACCAGGAGTCAAGACTTTGGATTGATAGACAACGTTATTTCTGTAAATATGAAATAGTGCTAACAGAAAACAAAACCCGGCTGAATTTGTTATAAGCTTCTACTCAGTGCAGGACGCTTTCGAACCCTCGTAAACTTGTTTTAAGTCAACTTATCACCATACATATTTTGAAACAAATAATATATTAACGTTTTAAAAGAATCTGTACGTTTATTTATTTTATTTTATTTAAATAACTTTATTGCTTAAAATTAGAACATAAAATTACAACGAAAGGAAAACAGAGAAACACAAAGGGCGACCTTATCACTAAAGTGATCTCTACCAGGTAACCCACAATTACGGACCTTTGATCAGAAAAACGACGGGGAATCGCAATAAAAATAAAAATTAAATACATAGACTTACAAACTAATACATACACACTATAATAATAACAAATATGTAGAAAAGACAGATATAAATATATATATATATATATAATATATATATATATATATATAAACATACATAAACAATATTAATACATACAATATACATATTATTTCATTACTAAATCTTTTAATGTTTCAAAGCGATAGATAGTGCATTTTGACGCGTTTTTTGAAAATCGCTAGTGATTTGGCACGTCTGATTTCAACCGGGAGAGCATTCCACAGAGTTGCCGCCTTCATGGTAAAAGAATCTGAGTATGATCTTGTATTGCACTTACGTTGTCTGTACGTTGAGCTTATGTGAAATAAAAATATTTTGAATTTTGAAAATTTTAAGAATGACATCGCTAAATATAACCTTAATGCTTGCGTCCAATTATCGGCATCGGACGCATCGCGTCATTCGCATTTTTTTATCATAAATTGAGAAAACCATAGTTTCCCAATAGATGGTTCCGCAATCTACCTGACTAAAATAATATGTATCGAAATTATCATATCAGCGGTAGTTGTTTCCAATCTCTTCCAAACTCAATTGGTAAAGCACCTAACCGCGATAGCTGGAGATACGGGTTCAAGTTCCGTTGGCAACGATAATTTTGATACACTTATAAATTTATAATTTAAATGTAGTATACAGTGCGACAAGGCTGTTTTGGCGCGTGGCCAAAGTCTGAACTAACGCTGCTATCTTGTGCTACTGTTTGATAGTTCGCTCTGTCAGTATATCACTATTGTATGTTATGTTGTTTTAGCTTACTATTAACTATTTTAAACTAAAATTGAAGTAAAATTGAGGAGATTTTATTTTATGGCTGCTTTTGTTTTGCAACAGTGCCCTCCTTCAAGTGCCAAGAGAGCCTTGTCGGACTGTACATTATTGTAATGAACATTAATCACAAAAACAAAATTGTATTCTCATTATTTCATACATATTCTAAAAAATGTTCATTCATAAAAAATATATATATATTCAAATTGTAAACATTATTCCATAAGTCTAATTCGAAGTCGTTGCCATACGCTGTAACATACTACTTGATTTCTATAGACTGTCTATAACAGTCTATACTTAAGTAGTCTAAAGACGGTCGCACAGATTGAATAATCACTGGAATAATTTTCCTGGGAAAAATTTTATTAACATAAGATACATAGAATAATATTAATATATAGAATAAAGTTACTATAAAAATAAATATGTATCAATTATTTATAAGTTAATCTTTATATATGTAAAGCAGATGAAAAAATATATAGAAACAGTGAAAAAAAAATATTCACAAAGATAAAAAATACCCTTTAAAAAGGAAAAAATTATTTGAAAAATTATGATAATGAAACAAAAATATGTGAAAAAGAAAACTCACATAGAACTAAAATACCAAAAAAAAAAGAATGTGAAAAAGAAACCTCACATAAACCTAAAATACTGAAAAATGTGAAAAAGAAAACTCACATAAACCTGCTTATAGATCCAAACAATTTATTCTATTTAAAATAAGTTTTGTAATTGAAACTATAAAGTGTACATCTATAAATGGCACATGTAGACTTAAAACTTAAAATTTGTTATATTCCATATTATTACAAATAATTTTGACGTTTTCCATACAAAAATTCTTTTCACTAATATCAGCAAATGAGACATTATTTTAATCATAAAATAACTTCATCAACCTCTATTTTAAGTTTTAAAAATGTTTACAAATAAAATTGTTTTTTTTTAATGTAATAAGTCGTTCTTTGATAGTTGACGAAATCATACAACACTGACAGATTATTTGACAAACGTTCTATAAATACAACTTCTGACGTCACCACCCCGCTGACAACGACGCTTGGACCACCAGCGATCCCGCAGCATAACTGGAGCTCGGAGGGAAATTTCCCAATTACACTCAGAAGCCGCCAAACTGATACCGGCCGACGTGATATCACTGCTATAAGATCTACCGCCAGTACATCAACTAATGAAAACTCAACCAATACAACTGCAACAACACCAACCACAACGATATCAAGAGAAGCAACTGCAAAACCTCATTCGTAACAAGACTCTTAGTCATCGCCAACCAACTCACTCCGCCGCATTCAACAGACTTGACTCGCAGTTCACTCTCACCTCGCTGGCACGCATTTTACGCACGTCAACCCGGCATTAACGGCCTAGACAATCCAGTAACTCGAAGCCAAGTCGCAGCCACTGCCCATATGCACGCTGCATGTTAGCACACGCCAGATGCACCACGACTATAGACAATTTGACAGTCTCAGAGGAGAGTGACTGTAGCGGGTTTTCGATAGCTGATAACCAGATGGCTAGCCTACACTAACGGAGTCTTTAATGAACGTTACATGAATATAATTTTTAACGTTATAAACTCCGACCACAAGCAGTTCCCAGGCATAGTATCTCGCCCGGAGGGAAATTTCCCAATCGTCTCCAACACCGACAAAAACTTAAGTTTGAATAATTCTATGTATTTATCATCAACTATAATATCTCGCATTGAACAATATTTTATGCCTTTATATATCTATCACTAAAAAAAAAACAAAAAAAATATATTAAAATAAATGTTTAAAATTATTAGATACAATTAAGCCTCATTCACTTATGAATGTGTAGAATGTAAGTATGAGAAACGTCTTCTATCACTGTATATGACACATGTCAAAAATCCATAAAACTTACTGTAAATATTTCAATATTTTCAAAATATATATCTCTACATAAGTACAACATTAAAAAGATATAAGTTTACATAAATCTTCTTTTTAGATTGGTAAAGTCGTACTTCTTTCGATTATAGGATAAATTAAACTACCAATACAAATTGAACTTTGTCGACAACCAAATTTTAATTGATTTTTGTCAATGTGCAATTGAAACACTAAATTATAATATTATGCAGTGCGACTTATTACTTACAATAAGCATTATTTTTACTCCAGTAATTATTCAAAATAAAGCCGAAGCAAATAATTATATTAAAATAAATGGTATAATTAAAATGAAGCCTCATTCACTTATAAATAAGTAAAGAACGTTAATGAACAATACTTTTCTGTTTATAACCTTAACAATTTATACGGCACAAGACGAATTCCAACGAATTCGGATAGATTCCAAATGTCAATAATCAAAAGCTTGCTGTTTTTTAAAAACAATATCCCATATGGATCATATTCGCACAATATTTCTCAAAATAATACACAAGTATAAAATATATTATTATTAAAATTTGCTTCTTACAATAGTACATTGTGATACAAGGGTGGAAAGTAGGTTTTTATTTAATTTATATATTATATAAAATATAATCTACACACCCGTCTATCACACGACGTTTTTCAATACAGTTGTGGAAATTAGTGAAAAACAAACAAGTGAAGTTTTCTCGGGGGCAAAACTCCATCTTGTGCAGTTTTTATTTTAGATAAAATATCGAGTGGAGTTAATTCCACATCATCACTTGTACTTGAAACAAAAAAAAATAGAATTTAAAATCGATATCGCTATCGAAATTGAAATCAAAGAATTAATTCACTGGATGGACCATGTCGTACATACGTGATACGAGTACATGAAGAGAGCTCTCATACATTCATGGTACCTTGGTACCAAGAGCTTATGAAGCCATACAAAATGTCATTTTGTATATGAGATTTTTATGTTTATGAGTAATGTTTAGTTTTATAAACCAGTGCTCTACTATTTTCTTAGGGGAAAATATGTAAGACGTGCTGTTTTATTTATCTTTTATGGATATTCTTAAGCATACAATAAAGTCTACAAATTTTCTTGTTGTCTTCTGTACTCCCGTATTTTCTTAATTGAAAATATGTGAGATGTACCTTTATGCATAGGAACATCCAAACTTATGAAGCCATACAAAATGTCATTTTGTATATGAGATTTTTATGTTTATGAGTAATGTTTAGTTTTATATACCAGTGCTCTACTATTCTCTTAGGGGAAAATATGTAAGACGTGCTGTTTTATTTATCTTTAATGGATATTCTTAAGCATACATAAAGTCTACAAATTTTCTTGTTGACTTCTGTACTCCCGTATTTTCTTAATTGAAAATATGTGAGATGTACCTTTATGCATAGGAACATCCAAACTTAAATCAAGCCATACACAATGTCATTTTGTATATGAGATTTTTATGTTTATGAGTAATGTTTAGTTTTATAAACCAGTGCTCTACTATTTTCTTAGGGGAAAATATGTAAGACGTGCTGTTTTATTTATCTTTTATGGATATTCTTAAGCATACATATAGTCTACAAATAAATTTCTTGATGACTTCTGTACTCCCGTATTTTATTTATTGTAAATATATGAGATGTACCTTTATGCATAGAAACATCCAAACTTAAATGAAGTCATACAAAATGTCATTTTGTATGTAAGATTTTTATGTTTATGATTAATGTTTAGTTTTATAAACCAATGCTCTACTATTTTCATAGGAGAAAATATGGAAGACGTGCTGTTTTATTTATCTTTTATGGATATTCTTAAGCATACATAAAGTCTACAAATAAATTTCTTGTTGACTTCTGTACTCCCGTATTTTCTTAATTGAAAATATGTGAGATGTACCTTTATGCATAGAAACATCCAAATTTATAAAGCCATACAAAATGTCATTTTGTATGTCAGATTATTATGTTTATGAGTAATATTTAGTTTAATAAACCAGTACTCTACTATTTTCTTAGGGGAAAATATGTAGGACGTGCTGTTTTATTTAACTTTTATGGATATTCTTAAGCATACATAAAGTCTACAAATAAATTTCTTGATGACTTCTGTACTCCCGTATTTTCTTAATTGAAAATATGTGAGATGTACCTTTATGCATAGGAACATCCAAACTTAAATGAAGCCATACACAATGTCATTTTGTATATGAGATTTTTATGTTTATGAGTAATGTTTAGTTTTATAAACCAGTGCTCTACTATTTTCTTAGGGGAAAATATGTAAGACGTGCTGTTTTATTTATCTTTTATGGATATTCTTAAGCATACAATAAAGTCTACAAATTTTCTTGTTGTCTTCTGTACTCCCGTATTTTCTTAATTGAAAATATGTGAGATGTACCTTTATGCATAGGAACATCCAAACTTAAATGAAGCCATACACAATGTCATTTTGTATATGAGATTTTTATGTTTATGAGTAATGTTTAGTTTTATAAACCAGTGCTCTACTATTTTCTTAGGGGAAAATATGTAAAACGTGCTGTTTTATTTATCTTTTATGGATATTCTTAAGCATACAATAAAGTCTACAAATTTTCTTGTTGTCTTCTGTACTCCCGTATTTTCTTAATTGAAAATATGTGAGATGTACCTTTATGCATAGGAACATCCAAACTTAAATCAAGCCATACACAATGTCATTTTGTATATGAGATTTTTATGTTTATGAGTAATGTTTAGTTTTATAAACCAGTGCTCTACTATTTTCTTAGGGGAAAATATGTAGGACGTGCTGTTTTATTTATCTTTTATGGATATTCTTAAGCATACATAAAGTCTACAAATTTTCTTGTTGACTTCTTTACTCTCGTATTTTCTTAATTGAAAATATGTGAGATGTACCTTTATGCATAGGAACATCCAAACTTAAATGAAGTCAATACAAAATGTCATTTTGTATGTAAGATTATTATGTTTATGAGTAATGTTTAGTTTTATAAACCAGTGCTCTACTATTTTCATAGGGGAAAATATGGAAGACGTGCTGTTTTATTTATCTTTTATGGATATTCTTAAGCATACATAAAGTCTACAAATTTTCTTGTTGACTTCTTTACTCTCGTATTTTCTTAATTGAAAATATGTGAGATGTACCTTTATGCATAGGAACATCCAAACTTAAATGAAGTCAATACAAAATGTCATTTTGTATGTAAGATTATTATGTTTATGAGTAATGTTTAGTTTTATAAACCAGTGCTCTACTATTTTCATAGGGGAAAATATGTTAGACGTGCTGTTTTATTTATCTTTTATGGATATTCTTAAGCATACATAAAGTCTACAAATAAATTTCTTGTTGACTTCTGTACTCCCGTATTTTCTTAATTGAAAATATGTGAGATGTACCTTTATGCATAGGAACATCCAAACTTAAATAAAGCCATAGAAAATGTCATTTTGTATGTGAGATTATTATGTTTATGAGTAATGTTTAGTTTTATAAACCAGTGCTCTACTATTTTCTTAGGGGAAAATATGTAAGACGTGCTGTTTTATTTATCTTTAATGGATATTCTTAAGCATACATAAAGTCTACAAATTTTCTTGTTGACTTCTGTACTCCCGTATTTTCTTAATTGAAAATATGTGAGATGTACCTTTATGCATAGGAACATCCAAACTTAAATGAAGCCATACAAAATGTCATTTTGTATGTGAGATTTTTATGTTTATGAGTAATATTTAGTTTTTTAAAGCAGTGCTTTACTATTTTCTTAGTTAAAAATATGTAAGACGTGCTGTTTTATTTATCTTTTATTCTTAAGCATACATGAAGTCTACAAATAAATTTTTTGTTGACTTCTATGCTCCCCTATTTTCTTAATTGAAAATATGTGGGATGTACCTTTATGCATAGGAACATCCAAACTTATATAAAGCCATCCAAAACGTCATTTTGTTTTTATTTAATATTAGAATGCTTTTCATAAAAAAAATATTTTCACTATTATGATTGAATGAGGCATCATTTTAAAATGAAACATAAAATTACTTTTTCACCCTTTATTTAAACCAATATTCACGTGAAAGTTGTTTCTAGAAAATGTATTTAAAATAATCTGAAAAATCATTACGCTCCTTTCACGAGACCAAGACTAAACCAGAGTAAATTCGTTGATATAAATCATAGTAAGTAAATGCTCTTGAATACGAAATCACATAGACGTTATGAAATTTCCGAGTTCAACAACGATAAGCTCACCATCACTTCAACTCGTCATCCTCAGATTTTCCAGTCTGTTACGTCTTACGAAGTACCTGTTGATTACGCTTTCACACTGGGCAGTCTCTCGTCACACAAGTCTTTCATCGCCTCTCCGATACGTCTCTACAGCAGCTTCCTCATCTATTCGACTCAAACGAGTTTACAATTCAGTTGCTTTACAATTGTTAATAATATTGTTTAACGCTTCATGATTGACGAATGTTTTATTCACATATTCAACGCTATTATAAATCTTAGTAAATGCCTTTACTATACCTTCATCATTTACATACACTACATATACTCAAGTCGAAGTATTTTACCAAGCAATTGATGCAAATTCTTTTTGTTTTTCATTTCACACATCAACACATCAATCACTAACAGTAGAAAACACGTAATTGTATTTAAGTAGTTAAAACATAGTAGTGACTGAATAAATAGATGGACTGACTGTTTCGTGTGTGTTTTTTTTTGTAAATAGATTTTTTTTACACCCAACATGTTAGTACCTACTGCTACTGCAATCTCACCGGATGTGTAAGCACCTCGAATCTATTATCATACTATCTTTTTAAAAACAACAACAATAAAACAACTTTTATAAAAATCTAAAGTAGCCCGTTCTAGGAACCGAACCTGCGACCTCCTACTCGAATCCGATCAATGCAAGATATTAATTAGTTAATTACGACTTAGTTAATAACTTTACTAACATAATAGTCGTTGATTTAGGGCTGATTTTTCAATCGCCAGGTAAAAAAATATGACGACTTTGACAGATTTTGTATGATTCCTTAGATAGTCCTTAGTATATCTGGCGAAAAATCGGCCCTTAGTCATTATGTATATATATATATATATATTTATATATTTTACCAAGATATATAAGTTTCATAATTTATTTCTAATTATTTTTCCAATTTATTAATAAATATCATTTAATTTTATAACTCATACTTTTGACGATTTTATAATATATACTTACATATTTGTTTTCTTCCAATATTTTTCTTTATAAATTATACATTATACCTATTATACGTAACATTTATTTTTTAATAAGTAATATTTATTTTTAACTCATACTTTAATTTTTTTATAAATGTACCTATAAATATGTTTCCTTTCAATTATTATCATATTTATAAATTATATATTATACCTATTATACATTATATTTAAACTGTAATTATTATTTTAGTAAACTGTAAATAAAATACTTATGCTCGGTTGCTTGACTTGATTTTAACCGAAAAGTTACAGTTAAATATGACAGCTTGACCCTTATTTCGAAATACATAAGAGTCAGGCTGCCATATTTAACTATAAGGTTTCGGTTAAAGTCAAGTGAAACAACTCAGCCTTAGTAGTATTTTATAAGTAGAAGACAATTATTTGACTAACTGACAAACTGACATTTTTTTTACTTTCTCATAAACACTCCACATCCTCGTCATAGGTACACTTTAGTTAATATCAAATGTATTTAATGCTTGTATATATAATGCTTTAAATAATTATTTTAGCATTTCGCTTGCTTAGTTTAGATGTAGTTAGATGGGGAGTAAAAGACGCTCTGATTAGTCAATATTCAATAATTGCTGTTGATTATTATTTGTTGACTACTCAGGTCGTCATTTGCCAACCTCACCTGCCCGCGGTGCTCCCTGCTGTGTGCGTATACCTACATAGAGAAAGCTAGCTACTAATACCAGTAACCAGCGCTACTATATAGACGTAAATTTGTCAATCGCGTTTAAAGATTTGTATACATAATAGACGCTGGTATACCTAAAATAAAATAAGTTGCATGAACCATCGCAAGTTGCCAGCTTTCTACGTAGTACGTGTACCTATACGCCCATACTAACGAGGTACTGGCACCAATATTGTGAAATTTTGCACATTTTTGTATTTAATAATTTTTAAAATTTCTAGATCTAAGTACACTTGTATTCTAACGACACTGTAACTGTCAAAATCCACTCGGCAGTTAGAAAGATACAAGATAAACAAACAGACCTCCATACAAGATACGCCCGGAAAACATACCCCTTATATATACAAAAAAGAGTTATATTATATTATATTATTAACGCAAACACGCATTAATTAGGGTTCCATACCAATTTGGTAAAAATGGAACCCTTATGGTGAGACTTTCTCCGTCCGTCCGTCCGTCGGTCCGTCCTTTTAAAAGTGAGTCCTTTTTAAAAAAAATCCATATATTTTCTTAAAGGACTCCCATAAGCCCTAAGTCACGGCACGACAAACGGAACAAACATTCGTGAAGTACATTTTGTGAAGTAAAATATGCGCGGTATGCAGTAATAAGGGGTTAAAATCGTCATGGTATTTAGGTATGTCATAGGTAAATATAAACAGACGCAGAACAAACAAACAGCAGAATACCGACGCCGCAATCGGCCACAGGACTATAATATCTCTTTCTATTGATCATTAACACGTCCTTTTAGATAATACACATGATGACATTAATTAAAATATTTATATTCAATTCTACAATTATAAAACTAGGAATATATACAAATTCGAAAATATTAACGTTGTTTATACTTCTTATAAAAATATACCCAACTACATCCCGCGAGCTGCTTTAGCAGCTCGCGCACAAAGCGAAATCTAGTTATAATATATATAGCTCGATTACCACTGACTGACTGACTGACTGACTCATTGATATAATTGTTCTCCCAGAAGGAAACGGAAAATGATATAATGATGTATGAGAGATGTGTTTGGGTGCGGGAGATGACTAGGGAAAAATTATGACATTTCAGAAAAACAAGATGGCGGCCGACGTGACTTTCGTATCTCTTTTGTTTTCCAACCGATTTCGTTCGAACTTGCAGTATTCAAGGAAATGAGTAAATGGTTTTTAGAAAAATTTGAAAAATTTTGAAAACCAAGATGGCGGCCGAGCTGTGGCGTTTTAAAATTTTTCATTTTTCGACCCCAAACCGCGGCGCCACAGATCCTAAACGAGGTACTCGAGGATGATAATTTTTTCTTGTTTCGCCCACAATTATCCTGAATTTTGACAGAACGGTTGTAATTTTTTAAAATCCAAGATGGCGGCTGTTCTGGTGGCCAATCAGTCTGAGGTACGAAAAAACGCAATTTTAAAATTCAATTTTCACATACTTGGCAACATCGGAGCGTTTCGACTTCTACGGGGCGATTGTGTGTAAAGACTAGAAGTTTTGAGAGGGGGAAAAAAAGTTTCCCCATTTCTCGGGAAATTTCGAGATTTTCCCCAAAAAGTAAAAAATCGAAATACGGACTTTTTGCGAAATCCGAGTATGAGCGATCACATGTCTTACTTGTACAAATGATATTTGGGTATTTTTGTCGCCAAGGTCTGGCAACACTGGAATCTATCAAAGTAAAAGTGATTTTCGACATGGTCACTTTTCAGCGACCATCATGTCGCCTGGGTGCGAGCGAGATGAAAAATTGAAACGTCATCAGGAGCGGTTTATCCTGTAGTTACTGGGAAGAATACGAAACTATGTAAAATATTTATGTGGAATGGGGTGGCGGCCATTTTGTATTTTTTCTTGTTTTTCAAAAATTTTGATCAAGATTTTGAAGTAGTTGGCGACATTTCGGAAAGTCGACATGTATGAACTGATTGTGTAACTTGACGGGCAGTATCGAAATATAAAAGCAGTGTTGCCACATTTGGGGTAGTTTTCGAGATTTTCCCCAAAATGTCCTCCTGTAAAATTTTGTATTTACAATTTTTTTTTCACTTATGGCTTTGTATAGAAGTCAAGAAATGACTCGGTGAAAAATATGGAGGGAGCTGATGATTGAGGGTTTTGGAGACGGGTGAAGAGCACAACCAGAGTATTGAAGATAGGTGGGGGGTGCTCGACCAAATGTCATTCGAAATCTCGTGCAAATGCCAATGAGCTGAAAAAAATTTCAAAATGGCGTAAAAAAGATGGCCGCCATACAAATTTCGTCGGAGTCTATCTCAGAAAGTATGAATGGTAGAAAAGTGGTTTCTTAATAAAAGATGATCAGGATGAGAGGGTTTATTTATAGAAAGAAAAAAAATTCTAAATGGCGAAATTTTTTTTTTTCATACTATATTGTATGGCGATTAGGAGCTATAAGAATATTGGTATTGTTCTCGGATAAACTGGTAGAAAACGATACAATGATGTATCGGAGATGTGTTTATGGGCAGGAGTAGAGTAGGGAAAAATTATGACATTTCAGAAAAACAAGATGGCGGCCGACGTGACTTTCGTAACTCTTTTGTTTTCCAACCGATTTCGTTTAAAATTGCAGTTTCTTGAGGCAATGAGTAAATGGTTTTTAGAAAAATTGGAAAAATTTTAAAAAACAAGATGGCGGCCGAGCAGTGGTGTTTTAAAATTTTTCATTTTTCGACCCCAAACCGCGGCGCCACAGATCCTAAACGGGGTGGTTGAAGATGTCAATTTTTTCTTGTTTCGCCCACAACTATCCTGAATTTTGGCAAAATGTGAGTAATTTTTAAAAATCCAAGATGGCGGCTGTTCTGGCGGCCAATCAGTGTGAGGTATGAAAAATCGCAATTTTGAAAGTCAAATTTCTCGCAGTTGGCAGCATCGGAGCGTTTCAACTTCTATGGGGCGATTGTGTGTAAAGACTCGAAGTATTGATTGGGGAAGAAAAAATTACCCCATTTCTCGGGAAATTTCGAGATTTTCCCCAAAAAGTAAAAAATCGAAATACGGACTTTTTGCAAAATCCGAGTATAAGCGATCACGTGTCTTACTCATACAAATGACATTTGAGTATTTTTGTCGCCGAGGACTGGCAACACTGGAATCTATCAAAGTAAAAGTGATTTTCGACATGGTCACTTTTCAGGGGCTATTGTGGCGCCTGGGTGCGAGCGAGATGAAAACTTGAAACGTCATCAGGGGCGGTATATCCTGTAGTTACTGGGAAAAATACGAAACTGTGTAAAATATTTACCGCAAATGAGGTGGCGGCCATTTTGTATTTTTTTCTGTTTTTGAAAATTTTGATCGTGTTTTTGAGGCACTTGGCAAAATTTAGGAAAGTCGACATGTATGAACCGATTGTGTAACTCGACGGGCAGTATCGAAATATATAGAAAGTGTTGCCACATTTCGGGTAGTTTTCGTGATTTTCCCCAAAATGTCCTCCTGTAAAATTTTGTATGAACAATTTTTTTTTCACTTGTGGCTTCGTATACAAGTCAAAAAATGACTCGGTGAAAAATATGGAGAGAGCTGATGATTGAGGATTTCGGAGACGGGTGAAGGGCTCAGCCAGGGTATTGAAGATAGGTGGGGGGTGCTCGACCAAATGTCATTCGAAACCTCGTGCAATTGCCAATGAGCTGAAAAAATTTTCAAAATGGCGAAAAAAAGATGGCCGCCATACAAATTTCGTTGGTGTCTGTCTCAGAAAGTATGAAAGATAGAAAAGTGGTTTCTTAGCAAGAGAATATCAGGAAGAGAAGGTATATCTATTGGAAGAAAAAAAAATTCAAAATGGCGGAAATTTTTTTTTCATACTAAATTGTATGGCGACTTGGATCTATAAGAAAATTGGCATTGTTCTCCTAGAAACAGACATAAAACGATACAATGATGTATGGGAGATGTGTTTGGGTGTGGAAGTGTAGTAAAGAAAAATTATGACATTTCAGAAAAACAAGATGGCGGCCGACGTGACTTTCAAAACTCTTTTGTTTTCCAACCGATTTCGTTCAAAGTCACAGCACTCGAGGAAATAAGTAAATGATTTCTAGAAAAATTGGAAAAATTTGGAAAATCAAGATGGCGGCTGAGCTGTGGTGTTTTAAAATTTTTCATTTTTCGACCCCAAGCCGCGGCGCCACAGATCCTAAACGGAGTACTCGATGATAATAGTTTTTTCTTGGTTTGCTTACAATTATCCTGAATTTTGAAGAAATGGTAGTAATTTTTGAAAATCCAAGATGGTGGCTGTTCTGGCGGCCAATCAGTCTGAGGAATGAAAAATCGCAATTTTGAAACTCAAATTTCTCACACTTGGAATCATCGGACCGTTCGACTTCTTAGGGTGATTGTGTGTATAGACTCGAAGTATTGAGTGGGGGAAAAAAAAATACCCAATTTCTAGGGAAATTTCGAGATTTTACCCAAAAATTAAAAAATCAAAATATGGACATTTTGCGAAATCCGACTATAAGCGATCACGTGTCTTACTCGTAAAAATGACATTTTGGTATTTTTGTCACCGAGGACTGGCAACACTGGAATCTATCAAAATAAAAGTGATTTCGACATGGTCACTTTTCAGGGGCAATCATGTCGCCTGGGTGCGAGCAAAATGAAAATTTGAAACGTCATCGGGAGCGGTATATCCTGCAGTTACTGGGAAAAATACGAAACTGTGTAAAATATTTCTGTGAACGAAAGTGGCGGCCATTTTGTATTTTTTTCTGATTTTGAAAATTTTGAACGTGTTTTTGAGGCACTTGGCACATTTCGGAAAGTCGACATGTATGAACCGATTGTGTACAGTGTAACTCGACCGGCAGTATTGAGATATATAAGCGGTGTTGCCACATTTGGGGTAGTTTTCGAGATTTTCCCCATAATGTCCTCCTGTAAAATTTTGTATGAACAATTTTTTTTTCACTTATGGCTTAGTATAGAAGTCAAGAAATGACTCGGCAAAAATTATGGAGAGAGCTGATGATTGAAGATTTCGGAGACGAGTGAAGAGCACAGCCAGGGTATTGAAGATAGGTGGGGGGTGCTCGACCAAATGTCATTCGAAACCTCATGCAATTGCCAATGAGCTGAAATTTTTTCAAAATGGCGAAAAAAAGATGGCCGCCATACAACTTCGTCGGTGCCTATCTCAGAAAGTATGAAAGATAGAAAAGTGGTTTCTTAGCAAAAGATGACCAAGACGAAGAGGTCTATTTATTGAAAAGAAAAAAATTCAAAATGGGGCAATGTTTTTTTTCATAAGTACTAATTTGTATGGCGATTAGGAGCTATAAGAAAATTGACATTGTTCTTCTAGACACAGATAAAAACGATACAATGATGTAGGGGAGACGTGTTTGAGTGCGGGAGTCGAGTAGGGAAAAATCATGACATTTCAGAAAAACAAGATGGCGGCCGACGTGACATGACTATTTTGTTTTCCAACCGATTCCGTTCAAAAACGCAGCACTCGAGGAAATGAGTAAATGGTTTTTTAAAAAATTGGAAAATTTAGAAAAACAAGATGCGGCCGAGCAGTGGTGTTTTAAAATTTTTCAATTTTCGACCCCAACCTGCGGCGCCACTGATCCTAAACGGGGTGGTTGAAGATGTTAATTTTTGCATGTTTCGCCCACAATTACCCTGAATTTTGACAAAACGGGAGTAATTTTTGAAAATCCAAGATGGCGCCTGTTCAGACGGCCAATCAGTGTGATGAACAAAAAAACGCGATTTTGAAATTCAAATTTCTCACACTTGGCAGCATCGGAGCGTTTCGACTTCTATGGAGCAATTGTGTGTACTCGAAGTGTTGAGTGGGACAGAAAAAATTACCCATTTGCGACATTTTGCGAAATCCGAGTATTAGCGATAACGTGTTTTACTCGTACAAATGACATTTGGGTAGATTTGTCGCCGAGGACTGGCAACACTGGAATCTATCATAGTAAAAGTTATTTTCGAAATGGGCACTTTTCAGGGGCAATCGTGTCGTCTGGGTGCGAGCGAAATAAAAAATTGAAACGTCATCGGGAGCGATATATCCTGTAGTTATTGGGAAAAATACAAAACTGTGTAAAATATTTCTGTGAACTGAGATGGCGGCCATTTTGTAACTTTTTTCGTTTTTGAGAATTTTAATCGTGTTTTTGAGGCACTTGGCAACATTTCAGAAAGTCAACATGTATGAACCGATTGTGTAACTCGGTGGGAAGTATCGAAATATATAGAAAGTGTTGCCACATTTCGGGTAGTTTTCGAGATTTTTCCAAAAATGTCCTTCTGTAAAATTTTGTATGAACATTTTTTTTTCACTTGTGGCTTCGTATAGGAGTCTAGAAATGACTCAGCGAAAAATATGGAGAGAGCTGATAATTGAGGATTACGGAGACGGGTGAGGAGCACAGCCAGAGTATTTAAGATAGGTGCTCGACCAAATGTCATTCCAAACCTCGTGCAATTGCCAATGAGCTTAAAAATTTTTCAAAATGGCGTACATAAAAAAGATGACCGCCATACAAATTTCGTCTAAGTCTATCTCAGAAAGTATGAAATATAGAAAAGGGGCTTCTTAGCAAAAGATGATCACGAGGAGGAAGTCTATTTATTGAAAATAACAAAATTTTCAAAACGGTGGAATATATTTTTGTCCTACTAATTTGTATGGCAATTAGGAGCTTTAATAAAATTGTCATTGTTCTCCTGGAAATAGATAGAAAACTATACGTATGGGAGATGTGTTCGAGGGTGAGATATGAAAAGGGAAAAATTATGACATTTCAGAAAAACAAAATGGCGACCGACGTGACTTTCGAACATTTTTTGTTTTCCAACCGATTTCATTTAAAGTCGCAGTACTTTTGGATACAAGTAAATAGTTTTTAGAAAAAGTAGAAAATTTGGGAAAAACAAGATGGCGGCTGAGCTGTAGTGTTTTTTAAAATTTTCATTCTTTCTCACCACAGACTCCGATTCCGGGACACCACAGATCCGAAACGGGATAGTCGAGGATGATAATTTTTTAGTATTTCACCTACAACTATTCTGAAATTGACAGAACGGGGATAGATTCGTCAAAAAAAATTACCCCATTTTTCGGGAAAAATCAAAATACGGACTTTTTGCAAAATCCGAGTATGAGCGACCACGGAAATTGCTCCAAGCAGTTACGCGGTCCGCTTTAGCGGGCCGCGCCCCCACGCAAAAAACTATTTTATTATTATATTTTATAATATATATAGCTCGATTACCACTCACTGACTGACTGACTCACTCATTGACATAATTGTTCTCCCAGAAGGAGACGGAAAATGATAGAATGATGTATGGGAGATGTGTTTGGGTGCGGGAGTCGACTAGGGAAAAATTATGACATTTCAGAAAAACAAGATGGCGGCCGACGTGACTTTCGTATCTTTTTTGTTTTCCAACCGATTTCGTTCAAACTTGCAGTATTTAAGGAAATGAGTAAATGGTTTTTAGAAAAATTAGAAAATTTTGGAAAAACAAGATGGCGGCCGAGCTGTGGCGTTTTAAAATTTTTCATTTTTCGACCCCAAACCGCGGCGCCACAGATCCTAAACGGGGTACTCGAGGGTGATAGTTTTTTCTTGTTTCGCTCACAATTATCCTGAATTTTGACAAAACGGGAGTAATTTTTGAAAATCCAAGATGGCGGCAGTTCTGGCGGCCAATCAGTGTGAAGTACGAAAAAACGCGATTTTAAAATTCGAATTTCTCACAGTTGGCAACATCGGAGCGTTTCGACTTCCATGGGGCGATTGTGTGTACAGACTCGAAGTTTTGAGTGGGGGGAAAAAAATTACCCCATTTCTCGGGAAATTTCGAGATTTTCCCCAAAAAGTAAAAAATCTAAATATGGACTTTATGCGAAATCTGAGTATGAGCGACCACGTGTCTTACTCGTACAAATGACATTTGGGTATTTTTGTGATCGAGCACTGGCAACACTGGAATCTATCGAAGTAAAAGTGATTTTCGACATGGTCACTTTTCAGGGGCCATCATGTCGCCTGGGTGCGAGCGAGATGAAGAATTTACATGTCATACGAAGTGGCATATCCTGTAGTTACTGGAAAAAGTACTAAACTATGTAAAATATTTCTGAGAAATGCGGTGGCGGCCATTTTGTATTCATTTAATTTTTTTGAATATTTTGATCGTGTTTTTGAGGCACTTGGCCACATTTCGGAAAGTCGACATGTATCAACCGATTGTGTAACTCGACCGGCAGTATCGAGATATATAAGCAGTGTTTCCACATTCGGGGTAGTTTTCGAAATTTTCCCCAAAATATCCTCCTGTAAAATTTTGTATGAACAATTTTTTTTTCACTTATGGCTCTGTGTAGATGTCAAGAAATGACTCGGTGAAAAATATGGAGAGAGCTGATGATTGAGGATTTCGGAGACGGGTGGAGGGCTCAGCCAGGGTATTGAAGATAGGTAGGGGGTGCTCGACCAAATGTCATTCGAAACCTCGTGCAATTGCCAATGCGCTGAAAAAATTTTCAAAATGGCGGAAAAAAGATGGCCGCCATACAAATTTCGTCGGTGTCTATCTCAGAAAGTATGAATGATAGAAAAGTGGTTTCTTAGCAAAAGATGATCAGGACGTGAAGGTTTATCTCTATTGGAAGAAAAAAATTCAAAATGGCGGATTTTTTTTTTCTCATACTAAATTGTATGGCGATTGGGAGCTATAAGGAAATTGACATTGTTCTCCTAGAAGAAGACAAAAAAGGATAAAATTATGTATGGGAGACGTGTTTAAGTGCGGGAGTAGAGTAGGAAAAAATTATGACATTTCAGAAAAACAAGATGGCGGCCGACGCGACTTTCGTAACTCTTTTGTTTTCTAACCGATTTCGTTCAAACTCGCGGTACTCGAGGATTTGAGTAAATGGTTTTTAGAAAAAGAAGAAAAATTTGGAAAAACAAGATGGCGGCCGAGTAGTAGTGTTTTCAAATTTTTCATTGTTCTACTTCAAACCGGGACGGGTTAATTCAAATTTGTCACAGTTGGCAACATCAGAACATTTGGACGTTTATGGGGTGATCGTGCGTACTCGGGGTGTAAATTGATGAAAAAAAATTACCCCATTTTTCGGGAAAAATCAAAATACGGACTTTTTGCAAAATCCGAGTATGAGCGACCACGGAAATTGCTCCAAGCAGTTACGCGGTCCGCTTTAGCGGGCCGCGCCCCCACGAGAAAAACTAGTAATATATATATAGCTACTCGTGCTGATTCACTCACTGATTGATCACCTCTCCTGAACAATTTTGTATGAAAAAATTTTTTTTCAAGGATCATGTCGTATTGAAGGAAAAAATTCATTAAGAACAAAAATATGGAGAGAGCTGATGATTGAGGATATCGAAGACGGATGAAGAGCACAGCCAAGGGTATTGGAGATAGGTGGGGGGTTCTCGACCAAATGTCATTTGAAACGTCATCCAATTGGCAGTGAGCTGAAAAAAAATTCAAAATGGCGGATTCAAAATGGCGGCCAAACGAATTTCGCCAATATCTCGAAGAGTATAAAAGATGGAAGAACGGTTTCTTGACAAGAGTTGATCAGGACTCGAAGGTCTATTCGATGGATAGAAAAAAAAATTCAAAATGGCGGAATTTATTTTTCCATAGAAAATGTATGGGGAATTTTGAAGAGACCAAGTGTTGGTAACTACTGTCTACTAACTATACAAGGTTTCGATGCGGTTTTTCGGAGAATTACTAGAGAAAAATATGGAAAGAGATGATGATTGAGGGTTTTGAAGACAGTCGCGGAGCATGGGCAAGGTATTATAGTTAGGTGGGGACTGCTGAAACAAAAAATACTCGGAACGTCATGCAATTGGCAGTGAGCTTAAAAAGAAAATGGCGGATTCAAGATGGCTGCCATACAAATTTCGTGTTGTTCTATCTCGGAAACTATAAAAGATAAGAAAGTGGTTACTTAGCAAGAGATGATCAGGATCTCAAGTTCTACGAGATGAATAAAAAAATGTAGGAATTTATTTTCCCATGGAAAATGTGCATGCTACAATAAGTAGGGAACTATCCAAGTCATTGACGCAGTTCTTCAGAGAACTGCCAGCGAAAAATGTGAGAAGTGATGATGATATAGGATTTAGATGATGGTTGAGGAGCACGGTCATGGTTTTAAAGATAGTTAAGGGCTGTTAGAGAAAAAAATACGCTGAACCTCATAGATGAGGTTCAGCGTATTTTTTTCTCTAACAGCCCTTAACTATCTTTAAAACCATGACAGTGCTCCTTGGTCATTTTTTAAGCCCACTGCCAATCGGATTCCAATTGGAGATGGAGATGACGGCAATATCTTTATAGGCGGGAAGACTGCACGCGGGCCACATGTGGCCCGCGCACTCACGCGCCCTACTAGTTATAATATATATAGCTCGATTACCACTCACTGACTCACTCATTGACATAATTGTTCTCCCAGAAAGAGACAGAAAACGATATAATGATGTACGGGAGATGTGTTCGGGTGCGGGAGTCGACTAGGGAAAAATTATGACATTTCAGAAAAACAAGATGGCGGCCGACGTGACTTTTGTAACTCTTTTGTTTTCCAACCGATTTCGTTCAAACTCGCAGTACTCGAGGAAATGAGTAAATGGTTTTTAGAAAAATTTGAAAAATTTGAAAAAACAAGATGGCGGCCGCGCTGTGGTTTTTTAAAATTTTTCATTTTTCGACCCCAAACCGCGGCGCCACAGATCCTAAACGGGGTACTCGAGGTAGATAATTTTTTCTTGTTTCGCCCACAATTATCCTGAATTTTGACAAAACGGGAATAATTTTTCAAAATCCAAGATGGCGGCTGTTCTGGCGGCCAATCAGTGTGAAGTACGAAAAAACGCGATTTTAAAATTCGAATTTCTCACAGTTGGCAACATCGGAGCGTTTCGACTTCTATGGGGCGATTGTGTGTACAGACTCGAAGTATTGCGTGGGGGAAAAAAAATTACCCTATTTTTCGGGAAATTTCGAGATTTTCCCCAAAAAGTAAAAAATCTAAATACGGACTTTTTGCGAAATCCGAGTATGAGCGACCACGTGTCTTACTCGTACAAATGACATTTGAGTATTTTTGTGATCGAGCACTGGCAACACTGGAATTTATCAAAGTAAAATTGATTTTCGACATGGGCACTTTTCAGGGGCCATCATGTCGCCTGGGTGCGAGCGAGATGAAAAATTGAAACGTCATCGGGAGCGGTATATCCTGTAATTACTGGGAAGAATACGAAACTATGTAAAATATTAATGTGGAATGGGGTGGCGGCCATTTTGTATTTTTTCTTGTTTTTCGAAAAGTTTGATCATCTTTTTGAGGCAGTTGGCGACATTTCGGAAAGTCGACATGTATGAACCGGTTGTGTAACTCAACGAGCAGTATCGAAATATAAAAGCAGTGTTGCCACAATCGGGGTAGTTTTCGTGATTTTCCCCAAAATGTTCTCCTGTAAAATTTTGTATGAACAATTTTTTTTCCACTAATAGCTTCGTATAGAAGTCTAGAAATGACTCGGCGGAAAATATGGAGAGAGCTGATGATTGAGGATTTCGGAGACGAGTGAAGAGCACAGCCAGGGTATTGAAGATAGGTGGGGGGTGCTCGACCAAATGTCATTCGAAACCTCGTGCAATTGCCAATGCGCTGAAAAATTTTTCAAAATGGCGAAAAAAAGATGGCCGCCATACAAATTTCGTCGGTGTCTATCTCAGAAAGTATGAAAGATAGAAAAGTGGTTTCTTAGCAATAGAAGATCAGGACCAGGAGGTTTATTAATTAAAAAGAAAAAAAATTCAAAATGGCGGAATATTTTTTTTTCATACTAAATTGTATGGCGATTAGGAACTATAAGAAATTTATCATTGTTCTCCTAAAAACAAACAGAAAACGATACAATGATGTATGGGAGATGTTTTTAAGAGCGGGAGAGGAAAAAGCAGAAATTGTGACATTTCAGAAAAACAAGATGGCGGCCGACGTGACTTTCGTAACTCTTTTGTTTTCCAACCGATTTTGTTCAAACTCGCAGTACTGGAGGAAATGAGTAAATTGATTATAGATAAAATACGCATAGACTCGGCGTGTAGATTTGAGTAATAAAATTACCCCATTTTTTCGGGAAAAATTGAAATACGGAATTTTTGTAAAATCCGAGTATGAGCGACCATGTAAATTGCTCCAAGCAGCTACGCGGTCCGCTTTAGCGGGCCGCGCCCTCACGCGAAAAACTAGTTATACTATATATAGCTCGATTACCACTGACTGACTGACTGACTCACTGATTGACATAATTGTTCTCCCAGAAGGAGACGGAAAACGATATAATGATGTACGGGAGATGTGTTCGGGTGCGGGAGTCGACTAGGGAAAAATTATGACATTTCAGAAAAACAAGATGGCGGCCGACGTCACTTTCGTAACTCTTTTGTTTTCCAACCGATTTCGTTCAAAGTCGCAGCACTCGAGGAAATGAGTAAATAGTTTCTAGAAAAATTGGAAAAATTTGGAAAAACAAGATGGCGGCCGAGCTGTGGCGTTTTAAAATTTTTCATTTTTCGACCCCAAACCGCGGCGCCACAGATCCTAAACTGGGTACTCGAGGGTGATAGTTTTTTTTTTTTCGCTCACAATCATTCTGAATTTTAACAAACGGGAGTAATTTTTGAAATTCCAAGATGGCGGCTGTTCTGGCGGCCAATCAGTGTGAAGTACGAAAAAACGCGATTTTTAAATTCGAATTTCTCACAGTTGGCAACATCGGAGCGTTTCGACTTTCATGGGGCGATTGTGTGTACAGACTCAAAGTATTGAGTGGCGGGAAAAAAATTACCCCATTTTTCGGGAAATTTCGAGATTTTCCCCAAAAAGTAAAAAATCTAAATACGGACTTTTTGCGAAATCTGAGTATGAGCGACCACGTGTCTTACTCGTACAAATGACATTTGGGTATTTTTGTGATCAAGCACTGGCAACACTGGAATCTATCAAAGAAAAAGTGATTTTCGACATGGTCACTTTTCAGGGGCCATCATGTCGCCTGGGTGCGAGCGAGATGAAAAATTTAAATGTCATACGAAGTGGCATATCCTGTAGTTACTGGGAAAAGTACTAAACTATGTAAAATATTTCTGTGAAATGCGGTGGCGGCCATTTTGTATTCATTTAATTTTTTTGAATATTTTGATCGTGTTTTTGAGGCACTTGGCCACATTTCGGAAAGTCGACATGTATCAACCGACTGTGTAACTCGACGGGCAATATCGAAACACAAAAGCAGTGTTGCCACATTTGGGGTAGTTTTCGTGATTTTCCCCAAAATGTCCTCCTGTAAAATTTTGTATGAACAAATTTTTTTTCTTTTGTGGCTTCGTATACAAGTCAAAAAATGACTCGGTGAAAAATATGGAGAGAGCTGATGATTGAGGATTTCGGAGACGGGTGAAGGGCTCAGCCAGGGTATTGAAGATAGGTGGGGGGTGCTCGACCAAATGTCATTCGAAACCTCATGTAATTTCCAGTGAGTTGAAAAAATTTTCAAAATGGCGAAAAAAAGATGGCCGCCATACAAATTTCGTCGGTGTCTATCTCAGAAAGTATGAAAGATAGAAAAGTGGTTTCATAGCAATAGAAGAGCAGGATAAGGAAGTCTATGTAGCAAAATAAAAAAAATTACAAACTGGCGGAATTTTTTTTTTCATACTTATTTGTATGGCGATTAGGAGCTATATGAAAATTGACATTGTTCCTCTAGAAAGTGACTGAAAATGATATAATGATGTAAGGGAGAAGTGTTTGAGGCCGACATAGGAAAAGGGAAAAATTTTGACATTTCAGAAAAACAAAATGGCGGCCGACGTTACTTTCGTAACTTCTTTGTTTTCCAACCGATTACGTTCATAGTTGCAGTGCTTGAGGAAATGAATAAATGATTTTTAGAAGAAGAAGAAAATTTTGGAAAAACAAGATGGCGGCCGACCTGTAGTGTTTTCAAAAATTTTCATTTTTCTACCTCAAACCGAGATGCCACAGATCCGAAATGAAAAGTCGAGGCTGATAATTTTTTAGTGTTTCGCCTACAATTATAAGCCGACTGTATAATATAGACTCGGGGTGTAAATTGGTGAAAAAAATTACCCCATTTTTCGGAAAAAATCGAAATACGGACTTTTTGTAAAATCCGAGTATGAGCAACCACGTAAATTGCTCCAAGCAGTTACGCGGTCCGCTTTAGCGGGCCGCGCCCCCACGCGAAAAACTAGTTAATATATATATAGCTGCTTGTGCTGATTCACTGACTGACTGATTGATCACCTCTCCTAACAATTTCGTATAGAAGAGAAAAATTCATTCGGAGGAAAAATACGGAGAGAGCTGATGATTGAGGATTTCGAAGACGGGTAAAGAGCACAGCGAAAGTATTAAAGATAGGTGGGGGGTGCTCGACCAAATGTCATTTGAAACGTTATGCGATTGGCAGTGAGCTGAAAAATTTTTCAAAATGGCGTATTCAAAATGGCCGCCATTCGAATTTCGCCGATATCTCGGAAAGTATAAAAGATGGAAGAATGGTTTCTTGAAAAGAGATGATCAGGACCCGAAGGTCTATTTGATGAATAGAAAAAAAAATTCAAAATGGCGGAATTTATTTTTCCATAGAAAATGTATGGGGAATGTTGAAGAGACTAACAGTTGGTAATTATGCAAGGTTGTGATGCGGTTTTTCGGAGAGTTACTAGAGAAAAATATGGAGAGAGCTGATGATTGAGGATTTCGGAGACGGGTGAAGAGCACAGCCAGGGTATCGAAGATAGGTGGGGGGTGCTCGACCAAATGTAACTCGAAACGACATCCAATTGGCAGTTAGCTGAAAAAAAATCAAAATGGCGGATTCAAGATGGCCGCCATACAAATTTCGTGTTGTTCTATCTCGGAAAGTATAAAAGATAAGAGAGTGATTTCTTTGCAAGATGTGATTAGAATCTCAAGGTCTACGGGATGAATGAAAAAAATCAAAGAGGTTGAATTTATTTTTCCATGGAAAATGTGAGTGCTACAATAAACAAGGCCTATGAAAAACTATGAAAAGTATGAGAAGAGATGATGGTCTACGATTTGGATGATGATTGATTTTTTATTCAAACAGCCCTTAACTATCTTTAAATCCATGACCGTGCTTCGAGGTAATTCTTTTAGCCCACTGCCAATCGGATTCCAATTAGCGATGGAGATGACGGCGATTCTTTTATAGGTGAGAAGACAGCCCGCGGGCCACATGTGGCCCGCGCTCCCACGCGCCCTACTAGTTAAATATAATATTATTATACCTACGCTAAATACCTACCTGAATTACCTACGCTACTAATTAATAATTAATATTATTACCTACGCTGAATTCATTGATAACTGGAAATGCTACCATAAGAAAATAGTAATAAAAATTGCGCGTTGCGAGAATGGCTTGCAAAATCGTGGTGTTAGTTGTTTATTTGGTTATTTATGTTGCTGGTGTAGAGCATCGACGACGATGCAGTTTAATAATGATTTCATCATGATCGCGGTGTTCACGATGATAAAATTATTCGTAATTCTTGCAAGAGGCTCTTTGACTATAAAAGTGCACGCTTCGCCTTCCTCCGAGCATATTCCCGATCGCGTTTCGCAATAATCTGCTCTTTAAAGTGGGAACTGTATCTAACAACGACACTATGCTTTTATCCTTATCGCCTAGGGTTTGATTATCTCTGTATAGCTAATGCTAACGAAATATGCAAAAATATAACTACAGAAAGTACCTATGTAGTATGATTTACCTAGTATACGACTTTTTGGCTTTTAGGTAAAGTTAGGTACCTTTTGCGTTATTTAATTAGCTTATTGTTACAATTTCCGCCCCTAATTGTATTTACGGCAAACTTCATCAACCTAATGAATATCATCATTCATCATTGAAATTCAGGTCATGCCCTAAGAAGTAAATACAATTGACTAGGTCACAGTATATTTGTAAGAGTAGGTACTCCAAGGCCGCTAATCTTTAGCATTTGTAAAATCTTATTTAACACCTTTTGGAAATATCTTTTTAATTTTGGGTGCTTACTTGTACACTATTTAGCACTTAGCAGTGATTTGGCGTAGCGTAGGTAGTTGGTTTGTTCAACACTTTCAGACCGCAATTGAGTAGTTTTGTCATGTTGTGGCACTAGAGAGACTCTAGCTGGTCTTCTGCCGAAATCGCTTGTGATCCGAGCATAATATTATGACAGCAGAACTTCTATTTATAGAGCGCTCGTCCAAAGCTCCGTCAGGGTGTGCTATTGCGCGGGTTACGCCATCTATCGTCAGCTATCGGAGACCCCTACACTATCACTCCCTGACTGCCTAAACTGGAAAAAAATTAACACGGGATAAGCAGTCACAAAATACATTGATAGGATAGTAATTTTTAGTTCTGTGCGAATTATTATTTTAACCTAGAATGTCTAAATTGACCAGACAAAATATTCCGCAGCTATTCCCCTTCGTTAGACGATGTCTCTCAAAGAGTAAATCTGGAAACCTAGATAGGTTTATTAATGTCAGCCGATAGAGCAAGCGCAATTTTAGCGCACGCGAAAGAATGGAAGCTACAAAGTTGGGAGCGTGTAACATACAGTACTGGGAGCCAGTGGCGTATTTACCCTAGGGGCATCTGGGCCATGGCCCAGGGCGGCAGGCTCTGAGGGGCGGCGAAAGTCGCGCCTCTCAGTTTTTTTACTTTATTGAGATAGCTTAATTCATATGATCAAAATTAGAAAAAAAGCTTTCTTTCTAAATAGTTACTTCAGGATTTGTTAATTATATCTTATTTTTGGTTTGAAGTTTGATAGAGGTCGCAACTCGAGATATCGTTTAACGGATTATTGACAGGCGCGCCGGTGGTAGAGGGCGGGCAACGGCCGGCGGTATGTCCGTCAAACCTTGTCGTGCGTGCAACTCGGGAGTTGGGGCAATTCGGGGCTAGGGCGTGCGGTGCAAAGCGATGATGCTATTCGTGTTTTAGTTGAAGTTTTCTCTAACAGAGCATCAAATTATGTTTTGTTTTGGGACTTAAAATTCTTCCCTATCAATCAAATCATATCAATATGAATAATTTCAAACTCAGCCTTAAAATTAAAACTTTAAACCGTTTATTAAATACGCTATGGGTGGCAGGGGACGATGCTTGTACTAGCCTTAAAAATATTGGCTCTTGGACTAAAACCACAATCACTAAAGGGTGCCCGGAAGATTGCTTGCAGCGATAAGACCGCCTTTGCATATAATACTTTGTCATCTATTTAAAAGAAATGGAATTTTCGGGGCTCGCTTCGCTCGCATGTCCATTTATACATATTTATAAAGTTTGTTTTCGCTTTATTATCGGCTATTTACGGCTTCAGATTCTCCCGCCTTAAAATGTAAATATTATTTTTAAAGATAAGTTTTTTTTAACTATTCTATTCTATTTATAGTTATTGATTGTTTTTTTAAACACGGGTAAGTAATAATTTTAAATACAAGGCCGGAATATAAGGTGGGGATTAATTCGCATAGTGTGCCCACAGCTAACCTTTTAACTTGATTCTAGAAACACATTTACGAAGAAGTCCCAAAAAATATTATTTCATTCAGAAAAATAAAATTTAGCAACCCTAACTGTGACATCAACAAACCTCGTATCATTTTCAATATACCCAGTTCATTGATACTGAACCAGCTGTTTTTAAAGATGTCACCTAAAATTTATGAACTCCCTATAGCTCCCTCAGGATATGAGTTACACTTCTTGTGATACTTTTTCATGCATCTATACATCGTTCCCTACTTTAGGCTTTCGGCGAATTAGGATAATTAATCTTCACATTGTTTACTGATATATCCTGCGGAAACTAAAAAATTTGAGCTCGCTTCGCTCGCATTCATTTGTTGCAGTCAAGTGAAATGTTGTTTTTGGCTCGTTTGTTTAAATCGCTGTATACTTGAACCCTAATTGGTAGACACTCAAAAATTTCAGTGGGATACATTTGTTTTTCGTTTATTCCTATGGTCTCTTTGATAACAAACAATGAAAATATAATGAAGTTAAAAAAAATATATATTTTATAATATTTTTTTGCGGCTGTGCGTGTGTGTGTGCGACCTGTGCGTTTAGTAAAAGTCAAACTCGTACTTGACTGGTTTTAAAAATATCGAAAGCTTTGAAGGGAAAAGCGTTTTGGTTCTTGAAAAAAAATCAATTCGACTACTGCCCTGGATTAAAACAAAGACTACTGTTATGAAAACATCCATGCTTCCAACGGCATTAGCGAAACCGCGAAAATCACACGTAATAATTAATTAATTATATTTCACAATTTTTCCTCTCAATTAAGCAAGGAAAATATAAAAACATGAGAGAAAAATTAAGCTTAGCGGGTGAGATGAATTTTTTTTGTCCTTATATAGGGCGGCAAGTCCTCCAAGGCCCGGGGCGCTGATTTTTAAAATACGCCACTGCTGGGAGCCGTGTAGCCTGTAGAATCAACGTGTACAAGGCGCGTGTAAAGTAACTTATTGAGAACCCGCGGGTGCATTGACACCCGACATAGACCGGCCGAGTTGCTATAAAATTTCTAGAACTTTCCAATACGGTTAAATATTGTAACTTGAAGATGGTACGATTTATGCCTACATGGATACTTAGCTAAGTACCTATTAATGTTGGTGTCTTAACTTATGAACTTTCACAGGTGGATATAGGATTCCCTGAATAAATATTTGCGGATGGAACAGATAAATGGTTGTTCCCAATATGCTTTCGAAAACCGCGACAATCACTCCCCTCCAAGACTAGCCCCTTAGCCCCTATCCATGGTTTGCCCTACTAAAGATAGAAATTCGACACAACTTGTATGATAAGCTCAATACAAGTTGTGTCGAATTTCTCACATCGATGTCTCAGGTAGGATAAACCGTAGATAGGTAGTTTATTGGGCACTGCCATAAAGGTGTTACGGCATAATTACGAGTGGTTAGCCCAGATAATGCGTTCACACTATCACAACATTTTAGACAGGTTAAAAAGTTTTGGTCTGCGGTAACATATTGCTTCTAAAAAGAACAAATACACATATGAACATCATATTATCATATTATTCGTGTAGGTTATTATGTTTTCAAAAATACATATAAAGTTTGTTCTAATAGTTTTACTTCTCTAAGGAACAAAGATGCTCTTATCTCTCGAGAGTCTAAAAGATAAGTGTCAAGTATATTTCCAAGGAGGCGCTTAGCAATAAAGCACGCTGTGAAGAATGATAAAGCTTCGAGATAAGAGGAACTGTGTTATTAAACAACGTCTGTTTGCTATTATAATTAATGGCTCCGTTAAATTTTATAGTTTCCCCGCTATCAATCGACGATAAAATATTATTATTGATAAGAAGCTGGTGTGTGTTAAAATTTAAATGTGGTACATATGTCACGTACATTGTATAATATTAGGTACCTATCGTTGTCATTGTTTTGGGTTTAGAGTAAAAATTATCATCGTTTAATGTTTATCACTTTTTTTTTTGGTATTTATTTGAGTAAAATAGTGTTTTTTTTTTGTTGATAATATGCTAACTTACAAGATTACTTCGAACACTTCACAAGGTTAGTTTCGTTTAGTGTCAATAATATGTCGAACTGTTAAAATCTTATTAAACTTTTTGTTTATTATTATCTTACTCTCTTCTGCTTTCGGATAATCTCGAAAAGCAATTTCTTACTGAAACTCCAAATGTAAATGTCGACAGTGATATAATGTCGATAACACCATTTTCATCCAACCAAATAATGTTCTGTGTGCAATTTACAAACAAAATGATGATTTCTTGACGGACCGTCGAACGTTGGCTTCCCCGTCTGAAACCCACCTTAGTTAACGCAGTAGGTATCTACATCTGCCCCTAGATTGTCTAAGAAAAACGTATTCATCATTATCGCAATCGTTTACTAATTCTGCCCGCTCATTGGGTTCCTGATTTGCGTGGGGCAGAATTCGCTAACCATTACGATGACGATGAATACATTTTTCTTACGCAATCGGACTCCAGATTATTTACAGTAGAAAGACTGATTGCAGATAATAGAGGCGGACAAAAATGATGACTTCTTAGTGCTCACGTAACTTGGCGAAGTTATGGGGACCTATTCTGGGTCTTCCTTCTTTCCCGCGACTTTCACACAAGATTTGTTCCGATAAAAACGTATTGGTGTCAGCTGCCCAGATTGTGCGGTGTACCTGAATGCGCATGTACTGCACCTATCTCCCAGACACGGGCCATGGGCTAAGCAAACAGTATAGGTGGGGGTCCAAGCCAAGAGCCATAGCTTTACTGCGTTTACTTATTTCTAATAGCTAATCTAATCGCTATTCTGATGCGCAATATCCGCAAGGACAGGCAAAGTGTCGGCCTTATAGCCTAGAAGCTTGGATCCAGGAAATATCTTTTAAAATGACCAGATAATATCTTCAGTTATACTCTTGTCTTGTACCTACACCAAACATATTTTATTTACACAAAAGTACTTGTTTTGCCACCAACAATAAGGCCACGCTGTTGTTCGCTCAGCAGCCACCTATAGAATTTTGACAGATGGCGCTACTTTTGCTTGTACGAAAAAGGTTTACGTAAATCGTTCGTGGAAAGATTTTTCTAAATGCAAATTGTATGTTACAATATAACATCGTGGGGTCGAACTCTTCCATCAGACAAGATCTGGGCTGACTAGTTGCAGACTGCAGTGGCTGTGAATTTATAGCGATGAGACCCAGCAGTAACTTTATTTTGAATTCTAGGTTTTGAGAATAATAACAAAATAATAATAATGGTATTTGTATAAACACATGGTGTTTTCAATCACAGAGATGTCGCTGTTGTAACCAAAAATTATATATTCAGTTTCTCTATGCTGTAACCCATAAATGTTTTTGTGGTTTGCGAAGCCAAGATTATATTCCTTGAGGTAATATCTACAATTTGTGTAATTTAAATTGTTACTTATCAAGTATTTTAAATGTCAGTTTTATACATATAAAATGTCTCCCATTTATTTGCAAGTTGCTGTATGATTAAACCGATGAACAGAAAGGTACTTTCCTCCTTACGCCTCAGCTTGTGCCTCGCACCGCTTCCATGTTACCTTTCACCGTGGAGAGATATTGTCCGTGCAGCCGCGATCCCTACGCCTCATTACCATATACTGGGCCCGTGACAGCATCGCAATTAACTATCTGTTTATTGTTGTTGAATTATAAACGACCCAGTCGTCCGGCGGCACTCGTATCACTCCTGTGCTGCGAAAGGAAAGCTGCTTCAGCCTGTACTTAGCTTACTTACAGGTGTGGCCCAGGTGTGGTATACCCAATATTAAGCCCATTTAATGCCTCGTTGGTACAGTGGTAAATATGCGACATCACCGGTCAAGATATTTTCAGGATTCGATTTCGAATCGGCCCCCTAATTGCGTAAGAAAAACGTATTCATCGTTATCGTAAACGCTAGCTTATTCTGCCACGCGATTGGCTGACGCAAATCAGGAACCCAATCAGCGAAACGAATTCGCTAGCGTTTACGATAACGATGAATACGTTTTTCTCACGCAATCAGGGGGCGGGTTAATTTTTCTGGTAAAATTTCTTTAATTCTCTCCGAAGTTATAGTGATGCATTGGTTTGCAAGTCGAGACGGGAACTTTTTTGACACCGTGGGCCAGGCTTGCACCCTCACACACCTATGAACACCACAGACCTGCCTATCACACAGTTTGCTCGCGACTATACTATACAAAAAATTTACTATACCTAACGGATAAGGAACTTGCATAAATCTGGTGATCTATCGCTGCCCGTGGGACAATAAAACGGGAAAACGGACGACCTGTTGCGAGCTCTGTCGCACTTACCTGACGTGCGCCGCGCCGTCTTGGTTCCCCCATTGTATTTCCCTGCAAGCAGACACTGTTTGCTACAGGTATACAGACTTCATTATCTTTTCTCTATACTATACTAAGTCAAGTATTATTATTATTATTATAGTTCAATAAGAATTAAATACAATATCGCGTGACTACACTTCCGTGCCGCAAATTCAAATAGAAAGTTAATTTGTACATACTTAGGTACTTACTTGTTTTTGTTTAGGATTTATTATAGCGTGTGTTGCCGTCATTATGGGTTGGGTTACTGTTCAATTGGCAATTATCTATCAGTTTATTATTGTCCGGTTATAATAAACTTAAGTACCAAGTATAGTTAATAGGTAAGCTACAGCTATGTTGTTATATTATTGGTGAAAACACATTCTCTGATGTCTCGAATAAAATAGTAAACCTATAGTTAGCAGATAAAGCTTTTATTATATGTAATGAAACCAAGTCGGATGAACTAGTTTAGGATCAGGATTTTTATATAGGCAAGCTATTATAGGCGTGTTTATCATCTGTTAATATTTTATTTATAAAAAGTATGTTTCATCAAGTTAACAGCTCGGTGAAGGTCGATTTAGGTCCGGCTCTTAGATCAATAAGATCGATCTGTGAAGAAAACTTCAGGAAAAGATTTGCAGACTGACTTTAATGTATACTTATCAACTGTATGAAATATTACAAGCACTGAACTATAGTAAGCAGATATCTTTTATTATAATGAAACCAATATTAAGATTATGTTCAATGTTCAAATATAACCTAAATAAGGACCGCCCTAATGTATATGTATACAGGTAGGTATCTATTTACTTATTTGTGTCTTTTGTATCGCTGAGACATATTACTTTTTGTATTATACCTTGTAAAGAATTCGTGGTTTATTATTACTTAATGTATTTTAGCTATTCATACAAGCCAATGCAGATGTTTACTTTCTACATCCCAGAATCCTAGTTTGCCCCCAGCTTATTGCACCACACACGTTTCCGTAAACATTTTAATTGTCTAAATGACATGAGACATTTATTAAGAGCGCTATTGTTTAGTTTATAAATGGATTCGATGTGCTGATTACAATCTCACAACCTTTCACGATGTTTACACACAACCTTTCATACGTTCCTATCGGAAAACGGTGAATTTGTCTCGGTTTTATATAAACTAAGACTTTCTAGATTTTTAATGGTGATAGATAGGATAATTTAACAAAATAATGTTCTGCGAACGAAATAAGTCAATTCAAAATTTGTAAAAAGTTACCATTTTCAATAACCGTTTATTCAAAAACTCAGATAACACACGTTTTGTGGAAAAATTGATCATTTACATGTCTACACGGTAATGTTGCATGTACGTGTTGCAGTAACTTCCATAAAGTGAAGAGTATCAAAATTATTGCACCCGGGGAAATTTGAACCCGCGTTCAAATTTGCTATCGCGCCTGAGTGCTCTGCCACAAAAATTATAGTGGACAACACCACATGCTCCGATCCCTTTGTAAGTAGCTTATGCACTTGTGTTAAGGAAATCAGAAACAACGAAGGTACCACAACACCCAGACCCGAGACAATGTAGACACGGCGGTCGACAATAAAGTCCTTAGGCAGTATAACATCCGAATTAGTGTGTAAAGCAAAGATTCATATTTTCGCCACTCCTCGATATCATATTATGAAGTATTTTCGTGTTATTATAACCGCTCTAACGCTTGAGTAAATCTCATCGTGTGAATAATATTATTCCAAATGTCGTTAGATAAACATGTTCAAAATGTCATTGCAGTAAATTGTAGATATGTATCGTCTCAAATCTCAATGCACTAGTAACATGCAAAAGTCACTTTGTTTCTAATTAATGTAGAGGCCTGTGTTAGATCCTCTTCAAGCTGCATGTTGCAACCATCGATATACCAAGTTCTATGATATATCGATGGTTGTAACAATTTATTATATAAAGCGAGAACTTAATATTAAATAAGTAGGTCGATTTCTATGGATCGATTGATTCGTTTATGTATTACTACTTTGTTGCAAGTGAGACATCCTGGATCTGCAAGATGTTTCTCATAAAAAAAATTTTACATCACCCAATCATCGCATATAACTGCAACGCAACCTTCAACAGCCTACGCACTATAATCGGTGCCTAATTTGTTTTTATGCTATATAGATTTACGCTTGACCACAATCTCACCTGATGGAAAGCGTCGATGTGGTCGAAGATGGAGCGCGCTTACCTAGAAGATGTCTATTCACTCTTTTTTTAAAGGTGCCCAGGTTGTAAGATGCGGGAAACACAGATTTCGGGAGAGAATTCCAAACCTTAGCCATGCGTACTAAAAATGAAGAAGCGAATCGCTTCGTGCGTAATGGTGGTATAGCGACGACATACGGATGAAAGCCCGCGCGGTGTCTTGCGGTGCGGTAGAAAAATGGGGAGGGAAGGACCAGATCAAACAGCACCTGAGCACACTCCCCGAAATATATCCTATAAAACACCGTCAGGCTCGCCACCTTGCAGCGATGCTCTAGACTATGAAGCAGGAAGCTTCGCCACAAGAGGCGAGCCCTCGCCAAGTCTCCTAGCCCGACGATCAGCATCTAAGGCCTCCAGCTGGTATTTGGCGGAACAATACAATACAAGACTGAACTTGTGCCTGGTACAGAGTGGTCAGTTGTTTTGGAGTGAAGTACCGCTTGACTTTATTAAGAATGCCAAGTTTTTTGGCGGCAGTCTTGGCTTTGGCTTCGATGGATCTACCGAAGTTAATGTTAGCTGAGATGTCGAGCCCTAGTAGATCAATGTGGTCGGTTACAGGTACGGATATATTTCGGAAGGTGAAGGGACTCCTTTTAGCTGTCAGCAGGCATGCCTGTGTCTTAGTGGCGTTGAACTCTACCAAATTGGCATCGCCCCAGTCGCCCCTACGCTGCATAACCGATGTAAAAATTAACCAATCAGTGTCTACACGGCTCGGACTCAGCAAAATGCGAGTATTTTAATTTTGAAGAAATCCTGACTTCGTCTTTGCGATTCTTTCGACTGAGTCTTTGAAATCGAAAATTATTCAGTTGATAAAAATTTGTCAAAGGAACAATGTATTTTAGGAGCATAACTTACCTTTTTAAATACGAAATACCAATCTGAGAATAAAGAATCAGCTTTAATTCTATGGCTTCGTTCATGGAGGTAAGTTTCACACTTCAGATTGTAGCGGGCACATAAATAGCGAGTGACTGCTTAATTAACTCATAACTCATACAAACTCACACTCAACGGACGATCGCTCTGAGCGGAAAAAACGTGTAAAAGATAAATAACCGCGCATCGACATTTGTATCAAGGGATTGAGTTAAGGGTGTCAGGTTCAACTTTTCTGTTTCGTCAAATATCGACTATTATCGCTTATCAGACAGACTACGTTTTAATAGAGTCTGTACCGTAAGGCAGCAGGCCAGTAAAGAACTGCATCAATGTCAAAACGTGATTTTCAAACGTTTTGATTGGTCAAAACCCATGTTTTGACAATGATACTGTTTTTTAATGATTGATACATCCCTCTCCTATCCCCCTGCCGATCCCCTGCGGATTTACTTGTAAACATAAATTGTATTTTATTCAGTAGGCTGATTCTTTATCGTTCAGTTTGTTAGTAACCCTAACTGGGCTATTAACTAAGAAAACGCAGGCAAAAATCCTATTTTTGCATTTTTTTTGCACAAGTTCTTAACCTAGGTTGGTATGGGGTATCATGTCAGCTTACCGTGGTAGTTGCTGACTTGTGCATAAAGAATACAAAAATTGGATTTTTGGCTCCGTTTTATATGTTAACTAGCGGACGCCCGCGGCTTCGCTCACGTTGAACCTCTGCTTTACAACCTCAGGCGTTTAATTTCCGAAATTCCCATCGTAACTGCTATTTATTTTAATGTTTACGACAAATTCTTTCTTTGTTCTTGCTGCTATAGTCACTTATCGATTTTGAAAATATGAGGTCGTACAAAAAGTTTAATATAGTTCAATTAGGGTTCCGTACCTAAAGGGTAAAACGCGGGAACCCTATTACTAAGACTACGCTGTCTGTCCGTACGTCTGTCCGTCCGTGCTTGCTTGCTACTATGATCCGATATCGGTTCTGAAAGCATTCGGCCCATTAACAAAAAAGTTTGCAACCACTTTTTTCTTCCTTTCTTTAAATTCTTTCTCTATGGTTGCTGTCATAGTAAGATATCGATTTTCAAAGCAATCGGCCCAGTAACAAAAACGTTCAAAATGGCGGCCATTTTTTAAATTTTGACCACAAATTCCTTCTCCAAGCTTGTTGCGATTCTCAAATATCGATTTTCAGAGCAATCGGGTCAGTAAGAAAAAAGTTCAAAATGGCGGCTACTTTTTTAATTCTGACCAAAAATTCGTTCTCTATGCTCGCTGCGATACTCAAATATCGATTTTCAGAGCGATCGGCCAAGTAACAAAAAAGTTCATAATGGTGGCCACTTTTTTAAAATTTTGACCACAAATTCCTTCTCCATGCTTGCTGCGATACTCAAATATCGATTTTCAGAGCAATCGGCTCAGTAACAAAAAAGTTCAAAATGGCGGCTACTTTTTTTAATCCTGATCATAAATTCGTTCTCTATGCTCGCTGCGATACTCAAATATCGATTTTCAGAGCAATCGGCCCAGTAACAAAAAAGTTCAAAATGGCGGCCACTTTTTTAAAATTTTGACCACTTATTCCTTCTCCATGCTTGTTGCGATACTCAAATATCGATTTAAAGAGAAATCGGCCCAGTAACAAAAAAGTTCAAAATGGCGGCCACTTTTTTAAAATTTTGACCACTTATTCCTTCTCCATGCTTGTTGCGATACTCAAATATCGATTTTCAGAGCAATCGGCTCAGTAACAAAAAAGTTCAAAATGGCGGCTACTTTTTTTAATCCTGATCATAAATTCGTTCTCTATGCTCGCTGCGATACTCAAATATCGATTTTCAGAGCAATCGGCCCAGTAACAAAAAAGTTCAAAATGGCGGCCACTTTTTTAAATTTTGACCACAAATTCCTTCTCCAAGCTTGTTGCGATTCTCAAATATCGATTTTCAGAGCAATCGGCCCAGTAACAAAAAAGTTCAAAATGGCGGACACATTTTAAAATTTTGACCACAAATTCCTTCTCCATGCTTGTTGCGATACTCAAATATCGATTTTCAGAGCAATCGGCCCAGTAACAAAAAAGTTCAAAATGGCGGACACGTTTAAAAATTTTGACCACAAATTCCTTCTCCATGCTTGTTGCGATACTCAAATATCGATTTTCAGAGCAATCGGGTCAGTAAGAAAAAAGTTCAAAATGGCGGCTACTTTTTTTAATTCTGACCAAAAATTCGTTCTCTATGCTCGCTGCGATACTCAAATATCGATTTTCAGAGCGATCGGCCAAGTAACAAAAAAGTTCAAAATGGTGGCCACTTTTTTAAAATTTTGACCACAAATTCCTTCTCCATGCTTGCTGCGATACTCAAATATCGATTTTCAGAGCAATCGGCTCAGTAACAAAAAAGTTCAAAATGGCGGCTACTTTTTTTAATCCTGATCATAAATTCGTTCTCTATGCTCGCTGCGATACTCAAATATCGATTTTCAGAGCAATCGGCCCAGTAACAAAAAAGTTCAAAATGGCGGCCACTTTTTTAAAATTTTGACCACTAATTCCTTCTCCATGCTTGTTGCGATACTCAAATATCGATTTTCAGAGAAATCGGCCCAGTAACAAAAAAGTTCAAAATGGCGGCCACTTTTTTTAAATTTTGACTACAAATTCCTTCTCCATGCTTGTTTGCGATACTCAAATATCGATTTTTAGAGCAATCGGCCCAGTAACAAAAAAGTTCGTAATTTTTGTATGGGAAAATCTCTTAAATGTTTTACCCCCTTAAAATTAGAATTTCTGGAATCCCCGTCTTAGTACGAATTCATGACCTAATATCAACCTAGGTACCAAATTTCAGATCTCTACGACTTTTAGTTCTTCGGGAATTCCTGGAACAACGAAAAAAAATCACTTTTGTATGGGAAAATCCCTTAAATGTAAGATTTTTATCCCTTAGAATTTGAATTTCTGGAATCCCCGTCTTAGTACGAATTCATGACCTAATATCTACCTAGGCACCAAATTTCAGATCTCTACGACTTTTAGTTTTTCGGGAATTCCTGGAACAACGAAAAAAAAAACACTTTTGTATGGGAAAATCCCTTAAATGTACGATTTTTACCCCTTAGAATTTGAATTTCTGGAATCCCCGTCTTAGTACGAATTCATGACCTAATATCAACCTAGGTACCAAATTTCAGATCTCTACGACTTTTAGTTCTTCGGGAATTCCTGGAACAACGAAAAAAAATCACTTTTGTATGGGAAAATCCCTTAAATGTAAGATTTTTACCCCTTAGAATTTGAATTTCTGGAATCCCCGTCTTAGTACGAATTCATGACCTAATATCTACCTAGGCACCAAATTTCAGATCTCTAGGACTTTTAGTTTTTCGGGAATTCCTGGAACAACGAAAAAAATCACTTTTTATGGAGAAATCCCTTTAATGTAAGATTTTTACCCCTTAACATTTGAATTTCTGGAATCCCCGTCTTAGTACGAATTCATGACCTAATATCTACCTAGACACCAAATTTCAGATCTCTACGACCTATAGTTTAGGCGGAATCCGTGGAACAACCAAAAATTCCTCATTCTTTTATATATATAGATTATCCAGTAAGGGTTAGGTTTACCAAGTAACAAACTGAACGATGGATATTTCATAATCAGCCCACAGGAAGTTCTATCATAATATTGCGAACGATTGTCCGAATTCATAGCAATTTTTAATTACGTGTAGTAATGCTCAGTGTTTGTGTGGTATGCCTTCATAGTTAGAGAACCACTCTTACGAAAGTACATAATATCATTGCGAGTACAGACAAATTATCAGACCTTAGATAATCTTGATTCTAGTATTTTCACGAAGTTGCTTTGAACGTGAATACCTTCACTGGTTTCCTTTCTTGTCAAAGTAAACTAATATTGTGAAACTATAAGCTCTCCACCTGAAAATCCAACGTGACAACCCTGAGTATGATAATGAAGAAGGCACCGCGATTTATTTTCAACACGAGTTCGACATATCGCATGAATAATATCGATTTGGAAACATATTTGAAATAATGAACTGAGTTATTACGTCTGTCATGTTGAGTGTACCGCTGCGTGGTAAAGATGTTTTTTATTAGTTTTGAATTTCGCATTTCACTCTCGAATAGATTAGTGAGATATTGAATTAAATATTTCTTGCTAGGGGTTATAGTTATAACGGGTTTCTGACAGGATAACAAAACACGTGGAACCTTCACGTCATTAATTTTTCTTATGATCACCCCAAGTTTTGCTTTAATTTTATTGCATCATTTAAGAGCATTTTAATTCATTTGTAATTTCCTTTTCTTTTAAATATTTTATCTGCTTTGCACTACGCAATTTAGCTCAATCTTCTTTCGAGTGAGTGTATTTATATTTATTCCGTTTCTTATTTCACATTTAAAGTTCAGCAATAGAATTTGTATAAGAAATTTAGATGACTTTTAGTTTAGGAATTATTAGACTAGGAAAGTTGTTTACTTTATTGTGAACTTTTTAATGTGTTTCGTCATTTAGACTTTTAACTGTCTGTTTCTAAATATAATAAGGAGCTTTTCTTATTATTGTATAATGTCAGTCCCGTAGAAATTAACACAAGGTTTTTTACAGCTTTGAAATCCTGAAAAAAAAATTCCAAACTTTGATTTAAAACAATGTTTTCGTTGTTTGTCAACACTGAGCACTTAACAGCAATAAAAAGAAAGTTAGTAGGTGCAGTTAAGCGATAAGACAAGATACTATCAATGGTATAACTCTCGAGCGTCGAGACTCGACACACGAGACGGACTAGCCGGTTTTTGTCAATATATTTAGTATTCACATTACGCATCGAGATAACGAGTAGACCAAAGATGTCGTACCTATTATTATAATCAGTCTGTCATTTAAATGGATTTTTTGGTTATACTGCGAAATACATGTACCTACTTTGTAGCTGTAGCTAACGATCTATCTCAGGTGGGCATAGATTTGTTGTTTTACTCACGAATTTTATGCACTTGTGCGGTTTTTTTGTTATTAGTTTAGAGTTTTCGTGATCTAAGTGTAATATCATATTGTGTCTAGTAAGTGAAGAAATAAACAGAAATAACAAGTCATAAAAAGCCGTTTTCTTTTCTTTTTTCTGGGAGCTGAGCCTTAATGGTGGAAATTAAAAGTAACACATATTCGTACAACTGGACACTCGTACTATACGGCACCATTATTGAAAGTCAATTTTGAAAGTCAAGTCATTATTGAAAAATTTCGTAATTAGCCATATCTCGTGTGTCAACGCCAGCCATCAGTACTTCGCGTCTTAGACTAAGAATTATACTTACCGCCACGTCTGTCCACATAATAATTTTAATGTATTATTTATTATATAGAGTAAATTGTAAATCACAATTTTTTCAAAGCACGTGCCAAGTATTTTTTTTTCTCGTTAGAAAACTGCTTATAGAATGTGGGTGAATCTGATATTTCAGTAGGGCTTGAGTGAAAGATTTTTTAGGTTTTCCATCAAGTCACGAACTCTATAGCAAAAAGACAGACGTTGTTCTCTTCCATAAAAAAACAACATACTTATATATAGAGACATACTTATATATAGAGTTTGTTTTTTTTTTTCAATTTACGTGAACTGTTCAAGTTTTTGTTCGAAAAAAAATCATGCTGACAAGCGTTGCGTTTACCCACCAAAGAACACAATTTTATTGTTGTAAGTTTTGTACATTTTGCCTATCAAGTAAAGACGTGTAAACCTGCTGTCCGAACTTGGCGGTAGAGTTTTGACTATGTATAAAATCCTGTAAATTAGGCCTATGTGAAAATTAAGATTTTCATTCCAGGTTGGTTTGTGAATGTAAGATTATAATCTATCAATGATGCTTCCTCTCACATGAGTCACAAATAACAAATCGTCACTATCAATAAACCGTCGAACATCGTCACGTACTCGAAATTACACATCGAACAAACAATTACCGCCTTATGAATGACAAAATTTCGCTCTCGCGTGACAGTGAGGCGTTTCCAATGCAAAGTTGCGATACATCATCGTTCGTGATACACCTGCGATGCCCCGCCTACATTCCCCCGCGCCTCGAACCTCTAGAGTCCCCAGTCTTTCGCTAGCCATCATCAAGCAGTTTAACTTGAAGCACCATTCCATGTCCAGACGTCATACCGGGCGGTCGATGTTACCTCTAACTGTATAAGTTCGCGGTTTTTCAAGTTTGAACTGAGTGCTGTGTTAGATACGTGATTGAACTTTGTAGTATCGTGTATTTGTTTAGGGGAGACTACGAGTTCGTTGATTTGTGTAAGTTGTTTTAATTTATATTTTAAATTAATAATTGCTTTACTATTAAGTAGAGTTAAGTGTAAGTTTTGCACGATAACAACTCTTCTTAAAAGTTAGTGATATATAGGCACATATCGATGTTTTGACTGTCAGGTTTTGTCGTAGCTTTGACTTCATTGTTTTAAAAAAAGTGACAAATTAGTGAAAACTTTATTTGCTTGTCATATCGATATTCTAAATTCGAGAGACCAAAATAATCTTTAGTTGTATCTTTACTTACTTACACGTTATTAATAATGTGTTTAATATTTATGTTATAAAATAAATCGCCGTTATTTAAGTGTTTATTTCAATATAATCAATCTTAACCTTTATCACTTCGGAGATAACCAGTCTATTTATAAATTAATGTCCGTCACTGGCTTTGATATAAAGTACTCAGTAAGAAGATGCAACTACTAACTACATAGTAATTTACTGGAAGATTCTCGCGTTACAATAAAAAAAACGTCATAATAATCTGATAGTCAGATTAGCTAGTAGTTTTTACAGTCGCAATTCGCCAGGCTTCATAAATAATGCATGCACGAAAATTATAAAAATCTAGATTCGTACATTACTTACCACACGTTTTTTCATTTATTGTAAAACATACGTATTAGATGTGCTCAAAACTTCCCATGACAAAATTTTTGTAAATTGATTTACTATGGACATTGTATAAATGAAATGACTCGTCATAAATACCTGTAAGTTGAGCCTATGTAAAATGAAAATTTGACTATCGACTATTGCTTCAGTAAAAGCATTTAACATTTTTGTTACTTTCTTACAACCTGTTGCTAAATAGGAGGAGCGAACATTATATTCAAACCCACCTACTTGCACATGCGCAAACCTTTTGCTGTAGACAAAAGTATTAGTAACCCTATGGCTAAATGACTATTTGAAATTATATAACAAAATCTAAACTTTGCGTGTTATTTAAGCTCGTTTTTTCATTATGCAACGAGAAACATAATTTTAGTAAAAGTTTATATGTTTATAAAAGCTATCATTATTTTTGGAGAAGAAGTAAATCGTGAGAAAACTTGAACATCTACAATCAGAAGGTAGAGTTATATTTAAAGAAGGTTGAAAGTGCATCTGCATATTTCCGACTATTGTAGAAAGTATAATATTTATAAAAATCTATTAAGTACACTAAAGAGAAGCTTCTTCATGAATTTTACTGAGTTCTACTGAAGAGAAGCTTCTACATTGATATTACGCTGAATATATAGTCTTTATAATAAACAGATTACTCCCAGATTTATCAATGAAAAAACTTATTAACACAAAAAACTGTTATAACAACAATTGCGATATGGCTTAATTACGCTAAATTATCTTCATGAAGGCTAGTGGTGCAGATACTCGTAGTTATTTTAAACAAATTGTTATTAAAATACTGAACTTGATAAACGCACGTATAAACAATGTTGTTTTGAGTTTTATATTGGTTTGATATCGGAGATGATAATATTATATCATTGTTGTAAAAAGTCCAATTAGTAGTTAATGTGAGTAGAGACAAGAAAATAATAGTGACGTTGCTAACAGGCAACAGTTATTTATGTTATTTCAGAATCTTAACTCATCTACACTTCATCTTTACAATTTTAATTAATTATAATATGTAATGACTTTACATTCGGGTTCGGACTTTGATACTTTTAAGTTGCTCATAATGAAAGTAAAATATGACTTTATAATAGATAGATAGACAGAAATTTTTTTTTGTAAACTATTACAAAAGGAAAGAAAAAAAAAACAAAATAACCAGCAAAAATAATACTAATAATACAAATCATAACATTAACATACAGATTATTTTATCCGTTATTAGTATAGTAAATTAGTAAAAAAAAGTCTTCGTTGTTGATACAGGATATTCTCAAAGTTCTTTGGTTTAATAAACCTCAATAGTAGAACGAACTAAATTCTACAATAAGATTACACAATACATTATACGACATCAGAATACAACGTTCTTTTGTAAACAAAAAACACAATACATTACGGCTGAACTCAGAATTACAAATTCCTGTGTTTGGCTAATACAAGTAAAGATCTTTTGAAGATCTATTATGCAATGTGTGGGGAAACTGAATGTCTTCAAAATAGCGTAACTTACTTAAAATGTTTCTCTTTGTGTAATTTGGTTGTCAGCTACCTATTTTGCCTAGACTCATGAATAGGCAATCACATTGTTTATGCAAATGCTTTCGTTGTTTGCATGTCTTTCAGTCCTTAACCCGTCTAATAGCTTAGACGTGACTACATATGTTTGGATCTCAGCCGTTAATCTCAAATTCACTTCAAACTAGACCTTTATATACTCTAATACAACTTTTTGTATTTTTATTCTAGTATTTCTCACGTTGAATTCTGTATTCAATCCTTACCCTAAAGCCTAATGAGGGCGCAAGTGTGAAAGTTTGGGTAATTTTTTTAAAACGTTTCATTTTCACTCTTTACGTAACTTTCTTAAACACATCTTTAACAAAACAAAAAAAAGTCAAAGGCCAAATCTTAAGTTAAGATCTTGAACATCTTCATTAAAAAAACTTAGGGATCTTGATCTTAATATCTTCATTTTGTGTCTTAAGTAGTTTAATTAATTTACGAGAGGCCGGTGTAACCAACGGGAAGTCTTCAATTACAATTGATGCATCTCTACCAATTCGCACTCACATGAATGTATGTTTTTGTGCGTACACGTATGACTAATATCCGGTCGAAGATATCAGCCATCTGCTGCTAGTGATCGCTTGATGTCATCCTTGATCATTGTATGTTTATTATGTTTATCATTTACTGTATTTATAGTCTCTTTATTGACGGTCTGTACGTAATGTAAATTTTAGTACATATTATAGACTTTGTAAGTTTATTGGCCCATAACGTTCATACAAGGTCTTTAGAAATAAAGTTTAGATACTCAGTACCTTCTATTTAGATACCTTCTACGACAAACATATGAAATTTCTGAATGGTTGTCTCATTAATTACTTATTTATTTTTCCTCCTTTCTATTTTTCCTTTACAGTGTTAGAATTATTATTATTTATTGCGGTAGAGAGTTCAGTTTGTATACGTTTCCTAATACAAAATATCCTTATAATTTTCTTATGAAAATAAAAATAAGTTTGCACTAAAAGAAGTGAAATGATTACATATTTTGTAATCATTTTTTACATATGAAAAGTTATTTTATGCTCAATTTTCCTGAATCTAACAATAACGTTTCTAAATTTAGTAACGTTCTTGTTAGTTTCAGGAAAATTAAGCAATTAATAGAACTCTATAATGTATTTATATTGATTTAATATGCTTATGGGTAATGAATATCGAAACTCAATTATTTAAACTGAAACTGATTGAATCAAAGCGATCAGTATTATGTGAATGTTGATTTCGTAAGAGCTCGGTATGAGCCGAGGATGTACCTACTACTTACTCGATTGCGTGTAGTATAAAAACTAGTTTTATATTAAACACACAAACCACGAAAGAAACTGTTATGATCATTTATCAACATTTTAATACGGAATCATTGGATTTCTTTACCAATAACTTCTATCTTACGACTGCTTATGATGTTGAAGATACCTGAGATAACAGTGTAGAAAGACGATCAGAAGGTTATTTAAATAAACTGAATAGTAGCTTGCATGTTCAATATGATTTCTCCGTTATAATTACTTATTCCAATATATTGATTCCAACTCACGGAGCCTCGGATTAAATTTATATCGTAACCACTCATTGACTAGTTTATTTTATTCTGCAGTTTATCTTCCGTTAGTGTATGGATTATTTAAATATTATTTCACAAATGAACCGTTTATTATTATAGTAACACTATGATGTTATTATGTTATAACAGCTTTAACAGGGTTCTCATTTATATTTGAGCAAGAATTATAAGATTTTGTGTGAGAATTAGATTATGTAAATGAGTCTACATTTGGTTTATGAATTAAGGTTTTTTTATTTTATTTTGTCACCTAAATCAAATCTTTATTCCGTATGGAACAATGATTTGGTTAGATCGAAATGGATAAAAAATCAAGGGGAACTGGCAATGGAATCGTGACTTCTAGTGTTTACTACTACTTTGGGATCTTTTGTTTTGTTTTAAACTTTCAAGGAGGCAAATACTGCTGCTTTTTATTTTTAGTTTTATATCTTGTAAGATTTTTTAACGTTTAAGTCTATTTTTTACAATAAAAAAAGATTCCGACGAATTGAGAACCTCCTCCTTTTTTGAAGTCGGTTAAAAGTAGTATAGTATGACTGTAAATTTTCCAGATTTTACAACTTTTATAGCTGCATTTTTATTGTTATATGATTCTGATTTATTATAGGCAGAGTGAGTGCGGCTGTTTATGAGCTTGTTCGCTGACGGCGGACGGACGCCTGAGCGCGGTTCCTTATTACTGTCGTTAGTTTCTGGATTTATTGGCCACGACCTAACGGTTTCACCCTTATTGGCCCTTCGGTGGCTGACGTCTCTCCTAATGTACTGTGCCTGTGACACTACTTATTTTTTACGTGTATAACACTCATTTTTAACTAAATAACAGCACTATTTACTTAACCAACTGAGTAACTCTATGTATTTGACAGGATTTTGGAAGTTGAATTTTAAAATTTAGGCATGAAATACCGATAACGGTGGTGATTTTCGTATTCTTTTTGCACAAGTTAGCAACTATACATGGCATGTTGACATAATACCATAAAATAGGTTGGTAACAGTTAGGGTTACTAACAAGTTGAACGATACATAATCAGCCCACTTATGATGGACCCAAGAGATGGAGTGTTGAACTAATCAATGACTTCTAGTTCTTGATAAAGATTTAAGACTAATGACGTCATCGTTTTATTTGATGATTTTTCTTATTGCGTTTATAAATTTCATGTAGATTGCATGCACCAATTCCATAGGTCAGGAATATAATGTGTTTGAAAGTCCAATGAGCTTCAAATTGTGGTGATTTTTTTAATAATATCAATTGCGCTAATCTTATCATGTTTCATTTTAAAAAATCTTATCTGTGACAAAGTTGAGTATCTTAATAATGTTATTCATATTCTGTAGGTATGCCATTGATTTATTTTCAATTTTATGTTTGTGCTTCCTTTATTTTTATTATTTTCTTTTGGAGCATCATACTTACTTAGAATTAATACGAGTAATATCAATCGCAAAAGTGAGCGTAATGTCATGCATTTATCATATGCAGAGCTTTGAATAGGATAAACGCAATTCCATTATTTATGTCATCGATGGAGCGAAGATTTATACGTCGGCAATAGTTTTAATTTATTAACTGCAACAAATGCCTGCGCCAAGCTTACCTACCTACTTTCTAATGTCGCGCAAGTTATTTTTCCCGTTAGAGACATGGCTTAATAAACAAATGACGCAGATTTGCGGAGACATGTATGGATTGTCGTGGTAATTCATTAAATTAATGTCCTAATAGATAAATGTTAGATGTGTGAGAAAGCTAATATGTTATACTCATTTGCAGTGTTAACATATTTATTTACATTCACACTATCTCGTATATAATGATTGAGAAAGTGTTTGTTAATCTATTTATGAGACAGATACCTATTATATTTAATTTTGGCACAGATCGAAGTTTAGATTTGGATGTTCCTGCATTCTCACGTTGCCGTCGTTTTCGTTTTGATTGAATCTTGTTCTTTAACTTTAGCTACTTAACAGTGGTAAAATATTCAAACTCTACCTCAGAATAATTAATGACGTAATCTCACGAAACAACAGGACGAGTTTATCACACGCAAAATTCACTATTGTTAGTATAAATCTTCCATCATCACTGCCACTACGTCAGTGATAAAATATATAATATAGGGTTTATTGATAAATTATTATTGTCATTCATCAATGTTTACGACTTGTGAATAATTTACGTCTATAAAGGAATTCGGTAACGATTACCTACGAGTAAGACCTATCATAAAGATGTGTCGTCCAAGTAGACATGAGAAAACTTTTATCACCTACAAGGATGAATGTTTTTTTAAACTATTGCATAGCTTCTATCGCGGGCCTTGACGGGTGGAGCGAATCCAGAAAAACCGTAACGAAAAATTTCAGTCAACCAACAAGCCAACATTAAAGTCAACCTTATTGTCACAGGCATATAATTTTTATTGCAAAAATTGACTTAAAATATACCTATAGTTCCGCTTTTGCCCGCACCAGCGCTAGTTGATTCGTATTTAAAAGATTTTTTTAGGAACTCTGTTTTTATGAGATTAAGGTTAAAATTTCAATGGCAAAGAATAAACTTTAATATTTGATAACTGTCAAAGTATAGTGATGCATCTTAACCGTGACTCGTAAAATTATCGATAAAGTTGAAAAAATCAATATGAAAAAATCAAATTTAATTAATTTCTTCTAAGTCATAAAAAAATCACATAAAATGATACAATGGGCCAATCAGAGAACTGTTGAAGGAAAAGAATTTACTATTACCTAATTTGAGAAAATTTTTTATCATAAGTTGCTACATACAAAACTTTGTTTAATCTTATGTCTTCAAACGAGCAATTCGTGTATATATTTGAATCTCGGAAACAGCTCCAACGATTTTCATGAACGGTATACAGGAGGTTTCGGGGACGATAAATCGATCAAACATTGTTTCATGTAATATTACCTTCAGTCTCCATAGCAACAGTTTTCTATTATTATATAACTTGTCATACTACTGTAAAATAAAAACATTCGTCACAAGTTCCAACAGTATTTATTTTACTTTAATATGGTAGCAGAGTAAAAATAAAGCGATAAATACGTTGATCACGATGGCTTCGGGCTCAAGTACAAAAATTGAGACTTTAAATAAAGAAAATTTCGACACATATGGCAAATTCAAGCAAGGGCCGTACTCATCAAAAATAAATTATGGAGTGTTGTTGAGAAGCCACTGAATCTTGAGAAAGCTGATGAAGAGAAGAGAGAAAAGGATCTTTTAGCTCAATCTGAGTTAGTACTTTTAATTTCACCCTCTGAATTGAAGCAAATAAAAAACTGCAAAACAGCTCACGAGATTTGGACTTTGCTTGATTTTATATATGCCAGTAAGGGACCGGCTAGGAAGGCCTCTCTTTTAAAGAAGTTAATATTGTCCAAAATGGAAAATGGCAATATTAGAGAGCATTTAAATAAGTTCATGGACGTGGTAGACAAATTGCAGGATATGGACATTTGTATTCATGAGGATTTGCTCACTGTTATGATGCTATGCAGCTTACCACCTGACTATGAAAATTTTCGTGTAGCAATAGAATCCAGAGACACGTTACCGAAACCTGAAGAACTCAAGGTAAAAATTTTAGAAGAATCAGAAGCCAGACAATTTAATAATGGTTCCAACACCAATACTACCAACACTAAAGGTGATCACAAAGAAGCGACAAATTTCGTAAAAACATACAAATTTTGCAAGAAGAAAGACATATTATCAGTGAATGCAGAAGGCTGGAGTGACAAGCAAAAGATAGCTTTATCGTCGACAGAGGCAGAGTGGCAGCTACGGAGACAGCCCGGGAAATTATATGGCTACAACAGATGTTGGAGGAAATCACTAAAACTGAAAAGCCACCACTTCTTTACATTGACAATGAGTCAACAATAAAGCTAGCATACAATCCGCCGTACGAGCAACATAACCGAACCAAGCACATACAACGAAGGTATCTCTATGTCAGAGAGTGTGTGGCAGCTGGCATACTTGAGGTCAAGCAAGTTACTACTGAGGACCAACTGGCTGATTGTTTCACAAAGCCCTTATATGCACCCAGGCTGGAAAGGCTGACTAAAGCTCTTGGCCTCAGTTCCTAAAAGAGGAGTGGATGTTAGGAGGACTGTACCTTCAGTCTCCATAGCAACAGTTTTCTATTATAATATAACTTGTCATACTACTGTAAAATAAAAACATTCGTCACAAGTTCCAAAAGTATTTATTTTACTTTAATCACGGACCTCTATTGTATGTACCGTAGGTACAATAGAGGTCGGTGACTTTAATAGATATGTTATGTGCAGTACTGGCTGAATAGCGAAATTTGAATGTCAATGTTCTAGAAGAAAATTATTAGTAAATGTGAAATCAACAGTAAAGTTCTTATTTTAAGGATCGCTTTAAAATGTCTTGTAGCCCTATAGAAATTTAACACAATTTTTCACGTATTGCCTTTACCTACCGATGAATAGCAGAACGTCTAATGACTTTTTGAAATATCACGCTTGTCTCTTTAGTTCTGCAAATCGCGTCTAGGTGGCATTGGTTGTATCTATGCAATAGCTTTACCGCGGCAGTCAACGAGTGCCACACGTCTTTTTTTTGTATATTTTTGAATCTTCTGTTATAAAATTTTTTTCTTACGATCACATGCATGAATTAGGCTCCAAAATCTTGTTTTAGGATTTGTGGACCACAAGCAAATCTGGTCAAGACCTATGATTTTTTATTGGAAATATTTGCTATAGTCCTTAAAACTTAGCTTGGTCGCTGCGACAGCTGTCAAAATGACACGTAACCGTGTCACTACTCACTACTGTCTACTACACGGTAGCAGTGTTTATAACTGTACCGTGATACACCGTGACACTTGCACGGCGTGTACGTGATACTGTGTATCACGGTACAGTGATAAACACTGCTACCGTGTAGTAGTGACACGGTATCGTGTCACTTTGACAGCTGTTGCAGCGATCACGCTAAGTTTTAAGGACCATAAAATCATAGAAATATTAGGTATGACATAGTCAATATTTTGCCATAAATTGTAACCAATCTCGTTCGTACAACATTTGTAATCGAGCAAGTGTTATCACATCCATATTGTTTATCTTCTTGAGTTGCGTCTAAAGTACCCGATACATTTATTTTGTGGCAATGAATGTGTATTAACAAGAGGTGGCGTTATTTATGACGTTCGATTCTATAGACCTGCACTTGTCAGTCACTTGTTGGTTCATATTTTCATACTTACATTGCCGGCTGAATCCGGTCGAACTTGGGCATAATTCTGCATTTAAATTCAAGTCGTACATTGATGGGCGTAGGTGTTTTTTTACTTGGAACATCGGAAGATCAGGTTTTGAACGGTCGATGTCGTGTGTGTTTCGTTCTTTAGCCACGCGTTAGCTACGGTCATCCATCATTCATAGAAGCGACGCGTAACGAACCTTTATTCGAGAATAGAAGCCTCGCTTGCGACTGTTTTACACCCTCCCGAGCTCTTATTGATGGATCACGAATTTGTATTACTTTATCGTATTCAAAAATACATCTTGATCAGCGTCTGTCTGTCTGTCTTACAAAGGTCTCTCTACTCTTTTAAGACGCGCTTGTAATGCGCTTTTTGACGCCACACTTTGTATTAACAATAAAATCAAAATGTAGGAAAACATTGATTTGTAACAGAAGTATAGTGAAAAAGAAGCATTTCTATGACCAGCCAAAATCTAGACAGTCCCGGGTAGATGTCAAATTCTGAATTGTTTGTATTTAAAAACTATTATGGTTCTCTATAATACCAGCAATAATGAAAGCATTTTTTTAAAGGAAAACTTACAGCTAATGCTCACTGACTGGTCTTCTCTTAAAGCCAATAACAAGTTTTCACAGATAGGAATTTTTCGGTCTTATATTTGTAAACAGTGAATCTGTCGCACCATGATCAATTAATGTTTCGGTGTGGAGTTTTGCCTACTGAAGTAATTTGCAGTTCCAGCTATTAGATGGTTAAGGCCCCTCAGGGGATTGAGTATTTTCTATGTTTTGTGTTCTTTCTGCTTATATCGAGGTCAAGTGTGGTCCTACTCTTACTAGAGCGTACACGGTTTTGTACAGTTCTATTTTAAGCACGTGTTAATGCTTCCAATATATTGATTCCAACTCACGGAGCCTCGGATTAAATTTATATCGTAACCACTCATTGACTAGTTTATTTTATTCTGCAGTTTATCTTCCGTTAGTGTATGGATTATTTAAATATTATTTCACAAATGAACCGTTTATTATTATAGTAACACTATGATGTTGTTATGTTATAACAGCTTTAACAGGGTTCTCATTTATATTTGAGCAAGAATTATAAGATTTTGTGTGAGAATTAGATTATGTAAATGAGTCTACATTTGGTTTATGAATTAAGGTTTTTTTATTTTATTTTGTCACCTAAATCAAATCTTTATTCCGTATGGAACAATGATTTGGTTAGATCGAAATGGATAAAAAATCAAGGGGAACTGGCAATGGAATCGTGACTTCTAGTGTTTACTACTACTTTGGGATCTTTTGTTTTGTTTTAAACTTTCAAGGAGGCAAATACTGCTGCTTTTTATTTTTAGTTTTATATCTTGTAAGATTTTTTAACGTTTAAGTCTATTTTTTACAATAAAAAAAGATTCCGACGAATTGAGAACCTCCTCCTTTTTTGAAGTCGGTTAAAAGTAGTATAGTATGACTGTAAATTTTCCAGATTTTACAACTTTTATAGCTGCATTTTTATTGTTATATGATTCTGATTTATTATAGGCAGAGTGAGTGCGGCTGTTTATGAGCTTGTTCGCTGACGGCGGACGGACGCCTGAGCGCGGTTCCTTATTACTGTCGTTAGTTTCTGGATTTATTGGCCACGACCTAACGGTTTCACCCTTATTGGCCCTTCGGTGGCTGACGTCTCTCCTAATGTACTGTGCCTGTGACACTACTTATTTTTTACGTGTATAACACTCATTTTTAACTAAATAACAGCACTATTTACTTAACCAACTGAGTAACTCTATGTATTTGACAGGATTTTGGAAGTTGAATTTTAAAATTTAGGCATGAAATACCGATAACGGTGGTGATTTTCGTATTCTTTTTGCACAAGTTAGCAACTATACATGGCATGTTGACATAATACCATAAAATAGGTTGGTAACAGTTAGGGTTACTAACAAGTTGAACGATACATAATCAGCCCACTTATGATGGACCCAAGAGATGGAGTGTTGAACTAATCAATGACTTCTAGTTCTTGATAAAGATTTAAGACTAATGACGTCATCGTTTTATTTGATGATTTTTCTTATTGCGTTTATAAATTTCATGTAGATTGCATGCACCAATTCCATAGGTCAGGAATATAATGTGTTTGAAAGTCCAATGAGCTTCAAATTGTGGTGATTTTTTTAATAATATCAATTGCGCTAATCTTATCATGTTTCATTTTAAAAAATCTTATCTGTGACAAAGTTGAGTATCTTAATAATGTTATTCATATTCTGTAGGTATGCCATTGATTTATTTTCAATTTTATGTTTGTGCTTCCTTTATTTTTATTATTTTCTTTTGGAGCATCATACTTACTTAGAATTAATACGAGTAATATCAATCGCAAAAGTGAGCGTAATGTCATGCATTTATCATATGCAGAGCTTTGAATAGGATAAACGCAATTCCATTATTTATGTCATCGATGGAGCGAAGATTTATACGTCGGCAATAGTTTTAATTTATTAACTGCAACAAATGCCTGCGCCAAGCTTACCTACCTACTTTCTAATGTCGCGCAAGTTATTTTTCCCGTTAGAGACATGGCTTAATAAACAAATGACGCAGATTTGCGGAGACATGTATGGATTGTCGTGGTAATTCATTAAATTAATGTCCTAATAGATAAATGTTAGATGTGTGAGAAAGCTAATATGTTATACTCATTTGCAGTGTTAACATATTTATTTACATTCACACTATCTCGTATATAATGATTGAGAAAGTGTTTGTTAATCTATTTATGAGACAGATACCTATTATATTTAATTTTGGCACAGATCGAAGTTTAGATTTGGATGTTCCTGCATTCTCACGTTGCCGTCGTTTTCGTTTTGATTGAATCTTGTTCTTTAACTTTAGCTACTTAACAGTGGTAAAATATTCAAACTCTACCTCAGAATAATTAATGACGTAATCTCACGAAACAACAGGACGAGTTTATCACACGCAAAATTCACTATTGTTAGTATAAATCTTCCATCATTACTGCCACTACGTCAGTGATAAAATATATAATATAGGGTTTATTGATAAATTATTATTGTCATTCATCAATGTTTACGACTTGTGAATAATTTACGTCTATAAAGGAATTCGGTAACGATTACCTACGAGTAAGACCTATCATAAAGATGTGTCGTCCAAGTAGACATGAGAAAACTTTTATCACCTACAAGGATGAATGTTTTTTTAAACTATTGCATAGCTTCTATCGCGGGCCTTGACGGGTGGAGCGAATCCAGAAAAACCGTAACGAAAAATTTCAGTCAACCAACAAGCCAACATTAAAGTCAACCTTATTGTCACAGGCATATAATTTTTATTGCAAAAATTGACTTAAAATATACCTATAGTTCCGCTTTTGCCCGCACCAGCGCTAGTTGATTCGTATTTTAAAGATTTTTTTTAGGAACTCTGTTTTTATGTTATTAAGGTTAAAATTTCAATGGCAAAGAATAAACTTTAATATTTGATAACTGTCAAAGTATAGTGATGCATCTTAACCGTGACTCGTAAAATTATCGATAAAGTTGAAAAAATCAATATGAAAAAATCAAATTTAATTAATTTCTTCTAAGTCATAAAAAAATCACATAAAATGATACAATGGGCCAATCAGAGAACTGTTGAAGGAAAAGAATTTACTATTACCTAATTTGAGAAAACTTTTTATCATAAGTTGCTACATACAAAACTTTGTTTAATCTTATGTCTTCAAACGAGCAATTCGTGTATATATTTGAATCTCGGAAACAGCTCCAACGATTTTCATGAACGGTATACAGGAGGTTTCGGGGACGATAAATCGATCAAACATTGTTTCATGTAATATTACCTTCAGTCTCCATAGCAACAGTTTTCTATTATTATATAACTTGTCATACTACTGTAAAATAAAAACATTCGTCACAAGTTCCAACAGTATTTATTTTACTTTAATATGGTAGCAGAGTAAAAATAAAGCGATAAATACGTTGATCACGATGGCTTCGGGCTCAAGTACAAAAATTGAGACTTTAAATAAAGAAAATTTCGACACATATGGCGAATTCAAGCAAGGGCCGTACTCATCAAAAATAAATTATGGAGTGTTGTTGAGAAGCCACTGAATCTTGAGAAAGCTGATGAAGAGAAGAGAGAAAAGGATCTTTTAGCTCAATCTGAGTTAGTACTTTTAATTTCACCCTCTGAATTGAAGCAAATAAAAAACTGCAAAACAGCTCACGAGATTTGGACTTTGCTTGATTTTATATATGCCAGTAAGGGACCGGCTAGGAAGGCCTCTCTTTTAAAGAAGTTAATATTGTCCAAAATGGAAAATGGCAATATTAGAGAGCATTTAAATAAGTTCATGGACGTGGTAGACAAATTGCAGGATATGGACATTTGTATTCATGAGGATTTGCTCACTGTTATGATGCTATGCAGCTTACCACCTGACTATGAAAATTTTCGTGTAGCAATAGAATCCAGAGACACGTTACCGAAACCTGAAGAACTCAAGGTAAAAATTTTAGAAGAATCAGAAGCCAGACAATTTAATAATGGTTCCAACACCAATACTACCAACACTAAAGGTGATCACAAAGAAGCGACAAATTTCGTAAAAACATACAAATTTTGCAAGAAGAAAGACATATTATCAGTGAATGCAGAAGGCTGGAGTGACAAGCAAAAGATAGCTTTATCGTCGACAGAGGCAGAGTGGCAGCTACGGAGACAGCCCGGGAAATTATATGGCTACAACAGATGTTGGAGGAAATCACTAAAACTGAAAAGCCACCACTTCTTTACATTGACAATGAGTCAACAATAAAGCTAGCATACAATCCGCCGTACGAGCAACATAACCGAACCAAGCACATACAACGAAGGTATCTCTATGTCAGAGAGTGTGTGGCAGCTGGCATACTTGAGGTCAAGCAAGTTACTACTGAGGACCAACTGGCTGATTGTTTCACAAAGCCCTTATATGCACCCAGGCTGGAAAGGCTGACTAAAGCTCTTGGCCTCAGTTCCTAAAAGAGGAGTGGATGTTAGGAGGACTGTACCTTCAGTCTCCATAGCAACAGTTTTCTATTATAATATAACTTGTCATACTACTGTAAAATAAAAACATTCGTCACAAGTTCCAAAAGTATTTATTTTACTTTAATCACGGACCTCTATTGTATGTACCGTAGGTACAATAGAGGTCGGTGACTTTAATAGATATGTTATGTGCAGTACTGGCTGAATAGCGAAATTTGAATGTCAATGTTCTAGAAGAAAATTATTAGTAAATGTGAAATCAACAGTAAAGTTCTTATTTTAAGGATCGCTTTAAAATGTCTTGTAGCCCTATAGAAATTTAACACAATTTTTCACGTATTGCCTTTACCTACCGATGAATAGCAGAACGTCTAATGACTTTTTGAAATATCACGCTTGTCTCTTTAGTTCTGCAAATCGCGTCTAGGTGGCATTGGTTGTATCTATGCAATAGCTTTACCGCGGCAGTCAACGAGTGCCACACGTCTTTTTTTTGTATATTTTTGAATCTTCTGTTATAAAATTTTTTCTTACGATCACATGCATGAATTAGGCTCCAAAATCTTGTTTTAGGATTTGTGGACCACAAGCAAATCTGGTCAAGACCTATGATTTTTTATTGGAAATATTTGCTATAGTCCTTAAAACTTAGCTTGGTCGCTGCGACAGCTGTCAAAATGACACGTAACCGTGTCACTACTCACTACTGTCTACTACACGGTAGCAGTGTTTATAACTGTACCGTGATACACCGTGACACTTGCACGGCGTGTACGTGATACTGTGTATCACGGTACAGTGATAAACACTGCTACCGTGTAGTAGTGACACGGTATCGTGTCACTTTGACAGCTGTTGCAGCGATCACGCTAAGTTTTAAGGACCATAAAATCATAGAAATATTAGGTATGACATAGTCAATATTTTGCCATAAATTGTAACCAATCTCGTTCGTACAACATTTGTAATCGAGCAAGTGTTATCACATCCATATTGTTTATCTTCTTGAGTTGCGTCTAAAGTACCCGATACATTTATTTTGTGGCAATGAATGTGTATTAACAAGAGGTGGCGTTATTTATGACGTTCGATTCTATAGACCTGCACTTGTCAGTCACTTGTTGGTTCATATTTTCATACTTACATTGCCGGCTGAATCCGGTCGAACTTGGGCATAATTCTGCATTTAAATTCAAGTCGTACATTGATGGGCGTAGGTGTTTTTTTACTTGGAACATCGGAAGATCAGGTTTTGAACGGTCGATGTCGTGTGTGTTTCGTTCTTTAGCCACGCGTTAGCTACGGTCATCCATCATTCATAGAAGCGACGCGTAACGAACCTTTATTCGAGAATAGAAGCCTCGCTTGCGACTGTTTTACACCCTCCCGAGCTCTTATTGATGGATCACGAATTTGTATTACTTTATCGTATTCAAAAATACATCTTGATCAGCGTCTGTCTGTCTGTCTTACAAAGGTCTCTCTACTCTTTTAAGACGCGCTTGTAATGCGCTTTTTGACGCCACACTTTGTATTAACAATAAAATCAAAATGTAGGAAAACATTGATTTGTAACAGAAGTATAGTGAAAAAGAAGCATTTCTATGACCAGCCAAAATCTAGACAGTCCCGGGTAGATGTCAAATTCTGAATTGTTTGTATTTAAAAACTATTATGGTTCTCTATAATACCAGCAATAATGAAAGCATTTTTTTAAAGGAAAACTTACAGCTAATGCTCACTGACTGGTCTTCTCTTAAAGCCAATAACAAGTTTTCACAGATAGGAATTTTTCGGTCTTATATTTGTAAACAGTGAATCTGTCGCACCATGATCAATTAATGTTTCGGTGTGGAGTTTTGCCTACTGAAGTAATTTGCAGTTCCAGCTATTAGATGGTTAAGGCCCCTCAGGGGATTGAGTATTTTCTATGTTTTGTGTTCTTTCTGCTTATATCGAGGTCAAGTGTGGTCCTACTCTTACTAGAGCGTACACGGTTTTGTACAGTTCTATTTTAAGCACGTGTTAATGCTTGCTATCCATATTTATTCGTCCCTGTAAATGGTCATTGTTGTTCATCCTTTTCAAGACTATCAATGGTGGAAGCTTGAAAGGCTCAAGTCACTATCAGATCGGCATAATTGAATAGCTAATGTTCCGCAGACTCCCCACGTAAATACACTGTGACGTGGTGCTCTCGGAAGAAATCACCCTAACGATCGTCAGATGGTATCTCAACATTGACATTTCAATACAACGTTGATCAATCGTTGGCTCGCGGCTGACGCACGGAAGGGAACATTAACCGAATAAGCGGAACATTGGGACAAATCTACTATATTTGGATTGAGACTTTGTACGTGATTACTGCTTACGGGAATATAGTTACTGTGCCGTTCACACTTGACTATGAGATATGTGTATAAAAAGCTGTACTGTTTCACTAACCTGTATCAGCTAAGGCATCTGGAAATGAGTTTCAACGCTCGGCTAGTACACTGCTTGCGAGCCTGTAATTATCTTGGCATCGATTCTGTTCGCTTAGTAATGAAGATATCGTTGCTCTATTGCAAATTATTAAATACGCACATAGATAATTTGATGTGGTGAGATTTCTCGATTGCGTTTACAATGTTCAAAAATTAAGTATTTAACTCAAATCGTATAAACGAGTTGACTATCTGATTTTTTAACATTTCAAAATCCCTTATTCACGGGAATTCTTCTAAATTGTATTTTTTTCTGTCGAAAAAGTTTTATACAATAATATCCTCATTTGTTATAGCCTTGTCAAAAAATAATATTAGAATTTATCAGTGGCTTGTGTATAAGACACCTCTATTTAGAGAGTTAAGTTAACGTGAAATCAACGGGTCTGCCCGCGAAATTCAAAATTTTCGTGGTTTTTTGCAATTTGTACGCTAATTAGACAAAATAGGCTTATGGCAATCAATTTGCGAGAGTGGCAGTATCATCTTTACATGATTATATCAAAATATTTGCATAAAAATGTGTATCCTAGGATATTAGTCCGAGTATCGAGTTTTACGTGAGTAACTCGCAAATCTCGGACTAATTTCTTTAACTCGACACTTTCGAGCAGAGATTTTTATATAAACACGTGAAGAAGATATTGGGATTATCGCAATTTGATGGCCATAAGCCTATTATGTCTTATTAGCTTAAAAATCACGAAAAATCACGAAAATTTTGAATTTCGCGGGCACACCCGTGTTGTGCTCCTTAAGACTTATCCTTCTTTTTTTGGAAAACAATAAATATATAATAGGGTGTGAAACCTTGATTAAAGTTAAACAAATGTACAAAAAAAACGATAAAAATATCGTTAATCATCGTTATCTCAGTTCCAAGTAGTGAACGAAAAATAAAAGACCGCAACGAAACTACACATTTTTTTGATAATATTAATATGTGCCTGAGCGATAGCAAAGTCTAGACAATAATATTAATTGACTAACATCAATTAACAATTTAAGGAAAAAAGTTTTATTACATATGCAACCTTTAAAAACAAAATACCTTTAGGTAATTACGGTATTTGTATTAAATACGTAGTTACGTTATAATGCTTTGTACAAATCTAATATGACGCGATATTATTAATATAAAAACAACCATAAAAAATTAATTCCCTTGCCACTTTTTTATTATTTATTTATAATTTATTATTCAAAACACATCAGATTTTTTTAAAAACAACATGAAAAGTCTCCAGTCTCCACATAAACCACATAGGGACATTTGAAAAAAATCATCGCATCTCTCATTTAAGTTGATATGAAAGAATACATCGTTAATTTCAAAGTTACGTCTGTTTAGTGAAAGTTATGACGCGTGGCGACGTTATTAAATGACGAATGGAGAGAGGCATATTGTTCCAAGAACAATAATAAAGCCACAGAATAAAGCTTAGACCTTTGGAAGAACCGATAGTGCTTTATTGAGTAATTCAGGCCCGATTGCGTGTAGATGTCTGTATCGGCGGTTCACAACAAAATCACAGTAATCTCAAGCGAGTGGCGTTGTATTGGGCATGAACCGTTTTCATAAAATAGCACGATCTATCGTCCAAAGATTATGTAAGATTGATGTGGTGTCTCTTATCCATATTTGAGATTTTGCTACTCCTTGCCAAACTATCGATGTCCATCAAGCTTATTATGTTCTACTTGAGTTTTACGTTTTCCTACTAAGATCCTTGCAAATATATTTTTGCGTACCACATGTACCTACGAGTTCATAAAAAAAGTCCTGACTTATTTTTTCAATGACTCAACATACCTCATCCCAAAACCTTGGCCCTAGAAAACAAGCATATTATATTCCTTTAGGATGTAGACAGCGGAAGTGCGTAAATAAAATCAAGTCATCTCTTCAGCCTATCGATCCTTTATCTCATATCATCAGGAGATTAAATGCTTGTTTTTTATACGATTTTATGATTGTTAACACTTGATATCTTTTTTTTCAGATTCTACATTTGACCCGGACAGGAATGTTTAAGGACCTCATGATATTATAAATGTAAGTAGGTATTTCACATTTCGTTACTTCTTTTTCATAACATTAGACGAAATTCTCGACATTTAGATGAACAAATGCATTTTTGATAATAATGATATACTTCAGAGTATATTTTTGCGTAAATATTACAGTAATTTCGAATATTTGAAAAGTGTCTGGTATTAGATTTGTGTTCTGGCTTCGGAATACCTAAGTTTATTGCCAGTGTTATTAGTCTTGCGATTATTGCTGTTAACTCCTTTACGATTATTTATATTGCTGGATTCTATTTTGTATTTACGAGTAAGTATGCTGGTTGTGTTATGTGTACAGTTAACATGTACGAGTATTTTATATTAATAGTTTTATTACCACTAACCAGATTTCTAACAATGTTTAAGTAAACATACCTAGTGGTTAAAATTAATTATAATAGTAAAACAATTACACGGTGTGCTAAATCTATATAAAAAATTGGTCAAGTGCGAATCGGGTTCGCGCACTGAGGGTTCCGTTCTATGAAAATTGTTTGCGGGTGGTATCTGAATAGTATTAAAGTAAACTTTACACCTATGCCCACCAAATTCTAAAAGGAGCAAGTATAGGAGAACTCCTTAAATATTCCTTAATAAGGGTTCCATTTTTACTAAATCATTTGGCACCTAAGTTGAATTTGTATGTTAATTAAAACAGAATTAACTCCCCCGCGATCCTACTTGGCTAGGAAGTAAGTATGTAAGTGTGTATGACCGCCGTGGCTATTTCATTAGTTAATTAAGCTTTTGTTATCATAGAGACTAGCGTTGCCTGAGATTACATTAATTGATTCCACAGGCCCCGACCGCTCGCCCTCAGCGTGCAACGCACAACATGCGCACGCGCAAGTAGTAATTATTCACGCGTCGCGATCTCGCTAACGCTGTGATTTGTGTAAGCTCCGAAACAGAATATAATTGTATAAGATGAATTCCTTTTTAACCGACTACAAAAAAGGAGGTGGTTCTCAATTCGTCGGAAGTTTTTTTTTTGATAGAATAATAAACAAATTATTTATTAACTAGTGTAAACCTCATTGAAAATTATACAGCTTACACTAGTTAATAATTTGTTTATTATTCTACCCAATGGTTACAACTATACTATCTAACCTAATAACACTTAGTTACAATCTGTTCTAACTAAATGCCAGCAGTGTTTAGCTGAAAATAACGGGCGAATAGTCCCACGCGTGCGCTATACTTACACGTAGATCCTTGAACAGCGATTACAAGTACATAAAAAAATAGATCGAAACTCTATGTGCCTTGAGATACGGTTCTTATTTAAGTGGATGACATAAGTAAATTTATCTTTTAGTAATTCAGCTTCCTACGCGTAACGTGCATGGTAGTCTTTGTGGTTTTGCATGAGGGTTTGAGCTTAGACACAGTGTCGTCTGCTTATCATGTAACTGCTCCCAGTTTGTACAAGTGAATAAGCTGGCGAATAGTTTGAGATTTATCAAAAACAGGTGAGTAGGTAGAGGTCTTATAAACTTTACTTAAGGAGCACACCACGGGTGTGCCCGCGAAATTCAAATTTTTTGTGGTGTTTCGCGATTTTTAAGCTAATCCTAATCCTAATAATATTATAAAGGCGAAAGTTTGTGTGTATGTTTGTTACTCCTTCACGCCTCAACTACTGAACCGATTTGGTTGAAATTTGGAACATAGATAGCTTATAACGTGGATTAAAACATAGGCTACTTTTTATCCCGGAATAATCTACAGTTCCCGTGGGATATTGAAAAAACCCAAAATTTTTACAGAAATCTATAGCTACATCTATAGGTAAATTGCTTTAGAAGACTTCCGTGAAAGTAGGTATTAGGTAGGCAGGTAGGTAGATTATGGGAATGGGAACGAGAATATCACGTCTCCTTCGGGATTTGTCTAAAGTCGAATTTAACGCGGGTGGGGCCGCGGGCGTAAGCTAATCATTGTTAACATGAATGTGAAAATGGGCATTTTGTTGGTTCTGAAATTATCACTGTTTGTGTTTTAGTTCAGCAATGGGATATGGATTACTAATCACACTAATACATTGAACAGTAGAGATAGACGATATCCGGCAATTACCAGATTACCGCATTGGTATGCCGCAACTGCTGAATATAGTTCGAGGGTGTAATAGCTTCTTGCAACCGAGGTAAGCATTCTACTTTATATCATTCTTGCGAGGTAAATAAAACATTGGTAATGCAAAATGAAATTTTAATTAGAATAATTAGCAAATTTAGAGAAAAAAAAATAAAAAAAAATAAAAAATAAAAAAAAAAAAAATAAAAAAAAAATTAAAAAAAATTAAAAAAAAATTAAAAAAAAGATAAAGAAAAAAATAAAAAAAATAATAAAAAAAAAATAAAAAAAAATTAAAATATAATTAAAAAAAAATAAAAAAGTAAAAAATAAAAATAAATAAATAAAAAGAAATAAAAATAAATAAATAAATAAAAAAAATAAAAAAAAAATTGAAAAAATTAAAAAAAAAATAAAAAAAAAAAATAAAAAAAGAATAAATAAATAAAAAAAAAACAATAATAAAAAAATTAAAAAAAAATAATAAAAAAATAATTAAAAAAAAAATAATAAAAAAGTAAAAAATAAAAAATAATAAAAAATAAAAATAAAAAAATAATAAAAAAAAAATAAAGAGAAAATAAAAAAATAAAAAAAATCAAGCGTAGTGCGACCATGTTGCCCTTGAACTGTAATGTGAACATTACAATTCAAGCATAGTGCGATGTAATGTTGCCTTGAATTGCAAACACCAACTTACAAGGAGACTTTCCACCATAGTAATCCATACTTACTGAGCAAGTATGATATAATAGTATTTTATAATACTATTATATCATACTTAATAGTAATATATAATAGTATTTTATATCATACTTGCTCAGTAAGTATGGATTACTATGGTGGAAAGTCTCCTTGTAAGTTGGTGTTTGCAATTCAAGGCAACATTACATCGCACTATGCTTGAATTGTAATGTTCACATTACAGTTCAAGGGCAACATTAGGTCGCACTATGCTTGATTTTTTTTTTTTCTTTTTTTTTATTTTTTTTTTTCTTTTTTTATTATTTTAAATTTGCTAATTAATTAGAATAATTAAAATTTCATTTTGCATTACCAATGTTTTATTTACCTCGCAAGAATGATATAAAGTAGAATGCTTACCTCGGTTGCAAGTAGCTATTACACCCTCGAACTATATTCACCCTCGCTCGCTGCGCTCGCTCGTGTGACTAAATATCTCGGGTGCACGCGATCCATTAGCGCCCTATGCGAGCTGCGCTCGCACTGGCGCCAAATTGGATCTTGTTCTGTAATAGCTTACTTACGTCCCTTGTTCTACTCTAATCTACTATTAATTTTAATTTTATTTCGATCGCTGTCTTATTTGAATAATTTATATTTTGGCATTTCCGATGATATTTATGCGTTCTCCAGCATGGAATTGGTTTTTAATAAAATATTTGAACTATTAATTTGTTCCAAGCTTAATATATTGTCTTGCGACTTGATTAGCAGTACCAGTCTAGACGATGCTCATTTATTAGATAAGACTTTAAAATCTGTAATATTTCTGTTCTAAATTCTACTTTTATAGAATAACTCTTTACTTAATGTTTACGAGAAGTAGTACTACTCGTATTTCTAACTCAAATGACTAACTGATATTCTTCAATCTTTGATTTTTTGGACATAACTTCGATGTTATTATTATGTTATACCATACAATTGTTACTGTACCAATGTACTTACAATGTTACACCTAAAATCTGTGGTTATACCATAGATGTTTTCTCGCTGGATGCTCAAGTTGTGTCCATAATATCTATATTTAGATTTCTTATCAAACTGTTTGGGCAGTTTAAACACATCTTCAATTTGGCACACATAAAACATTTGCATAGTTGGCACTGCAGAGCTATTAATGTACCTACTCTAAAGCTAATTTACTCTTTAGTACGATCAAATTAAGCCGAATATGGGCGATCAGGGGAAATAATTCGTGTAGTTTTGTAAATTGGTACAGTTATACCTTGCGGTATCCAGATGGACATACTAAAAGTCCTCAAGGGTGGGGGGTGTGCTGAGGGTGTAGGGGGGGGTTGAAGGTACCTTTTTTCAGATTTTTGCTCATATCTCGGATATCTGAACGAATAGCGTTATGATTACTTCTGATAAAAGTTTCAACATAAAATTGTCTACAAATTTGGTCATATTTATTTTTGCTTTACGATCAATACTTTAGGAGCTACAGGGTGTGTAAGTTTTAACAGAGAGATAAAAAATAGACAATTTAAGAAAACGGCGTCGTTTGTTCCCCATTGCTCATCATTAGTTACATTTTTAGTTTACAATAAGCAAGCTTAGTCATCTGCCAACCCAATATAATAAAAAACCCCATGCCGATCTATTGATCATTCTAAAAATCTTAACAAAAAAAGGCGATCATGTAAACAAGGGCCGAGCGTACTACCTATATATACCCCCTACTAAAGGGTCAGCAAAATATCACGCATTACGAGTATTCCATCAAGTACAAGAGTTGCTGGGTAACAAAATGCCTCCTGAAATGTGGGATTGGAAGCGAGCAGCTGATGGTACCCTCGTACCAATCACTACTACTAATCCTCCAGCTCCTGATGCTGTGCTGAGTTCAATTTTTTGTCGCTGCAAAAGTAGGGGGTTAAAGGTACCTATTTTCAGATTTTTTCAGATCTGAACGAATAGCGTTATGATTATTTCTGGCAAAAGTTTTAACATAAAATTTTCTACAAATTTAGTCATATTTATTTTTACTCTACGGCCAATACTTTAGGAGCTACAGGGTGTTTTAGTTAACAAGGAGATTAAATATAGACGATTTAAAAACTAAAAACAAAGTAGGATTTACGATTTTATTTAAAAATAGAAAAAGCAAATCACTTTGTCTTTATTATGTTAATCATCGTCTTCTACATTGTCATTTTCGTCATCTCCATCTATGAAATCTCCCGGTACACCGTTTGTACATGAGCCCAAGCAGCCGAAGCATACTAAACTGCATGAAATACCGGCTTTTCGACATCCGCATTTTCCAGTACAACTACTTTAGCAGCGACAAAAAATTGAACTCAGCACAGCATCAGGAGCTGAAGGATCAGTAGTAGTGATTGGTACGAGGGTACCATCAGCTGCTCGCTTCCAACCCCACATTTCAGGAGGCATTTTGTTACCCAGCCACTCTTGTACTTGATGGAATACTCGTAATGCGTGATATTTTGCTGACCCTTTAGTAGGGGGTATATATAGGTAGTACGCTCGGCCCTTGTTTACATGATCGCCTTTTTTTGTTTAGATTTTTAGAATGATCAATAGATCGACATGGGGTTTTTTATTTTATTGGGTTGGCAGATGACTAAGCTTGCTTATTGTAAACTAAAAATGTAACTAATGATGAGCAATGGGTAACAAACGACGCCGTTTTCTTAAATTGTCTATTTTTTATCTCTCTGTTAAAACTTACACACCCTGTAGCTCCTAAAGTATTGATCGTAAAGCAAAAATAAATATGACCAAATTTGTAGACAATTTTATGTTGAAACTTTTATGAGAAGTAATCATAACGCTATTCGTTCAGATATTCGAGATATGAGCAAAAATCTGAAAAAAGGTACCTTCAACCCCCCCTACACCCTCAGCACACCCCCCACCCTTGAGGACTTTTAGTATGTCCATCTGGATACCGCAAGGTATAACTGTACCAATTTACAAAACTACACGAATTATTTCCTCTGATTTTCTTAATTTTCTTGGGCTACTTGTATAATGTGCTTTTAGCGTTCTAATTTATCTCGCTACAGATAATTTTAGACGAACAAGATTTCAAGTTGTTTAATATTGCATTACTTAAAATATTTTTGACGCTTTACCTATTGGATATTTCTGCAGGGAACTCCCTGAAAGAATCGCGATCGCGTAAAAATGTATCAATCAATAAAGAACCGTATCAATGTCAAAACATATAAGGTTTGGTCACTTTTTGGAATTGATACAGTTCCTTAATGATTGATACATTTTTACGCGATCGTCCTGCAGATTTTATCTGAAATTTTGTAAAACTTCAATTGTTACTCAAATTTTATGGCCTTCGATCGATACAAAAAGTCAAAGTTACAGATGCATAGATAACATAGGTATCTGTAGTCATATTTTATCTTAGTCTTAGACAAACTGCGAATTCCTACAATTCATAATTAATTATAATTTTAGATCGTATCTGCGCTCGTATCTACTCTTTACATAAATTGCATCACTACTGTCGATGTGATTATGTAATAATAAATATATCTTATTCCTTTGTCATACTTTCTTTGTGTCCGTGCATTGAATTGTTTATACTAAGTTGCAGACAAGCATAGTAGAGTCAACAATCCTTACACAATACCTACGTTCTTGCATCACGTAATATATTCTGTCAATCATCATGTTCACAATACATTTCAAGCTAAGTTTCTCAGAAAGCTCGCCCTGCCCAACTTTTGTTAGACATCTGTTAACTAAGTGTGCATCTAGAACGCTGACACTTCCTATGTTATCAGATTAAAGTGTGATTGATTTAATCAAATGCTTTCGCCGTAACCGCAACTTTTTGTTCAATATTTTCTGTTCTTTCTTTAAAGCTTAATCTTTATTACCTTATTTATGCTCATCCTCATCATCATTATAAAGTTATAATTTTATCTGGTTCTATAATTTTGCCTGCCTGCGATTAAATTCGGGGTTTCTCCAATTTCACAGAAACCAGTGCTTTTTCCACGATAATAATAGCGTAATTAATGTATTATCGTAATTTGCCGCCACACTTATGATTATTTATATTCAATACAGCAATAAAATAATGAATAAATAGTATAGCTGTCTTTAAAAGATACCATGTGGGGTATCAAATTAAGTAGCACGGTGAATGAATTTATATTCCTGATCTCATAAAAATAATAGTTTACAAGCGGTCAAATCATCAGATAATATTTTCACTACATTATGATTTCTATTTAATACAACATTGGTAATACCGGTACATGTTTGTTTTCCTTATATTTATTAACATACATTTATAGACCTAGTTCTTATAAAAGCCAGAGATCTCATGTATAATGATATTTATCGCGATTTCTCTCGTAATTTGCATATAGTTAGGTTCATTAAGTATAGCTGTAGCTTGGTTTGTAGTTCGTTATGTTCCTTATTTATCGATTTTAAAACATTATATACTATCGTATATGTGTTTATCACATATAGCATGAATATAGTTTTTAATTTGTTTCATGAAAAATGTGTCTTCGGTGTAGTTAATTCTTCTTTTGTGAACAAAATTATAGTTTTTACACAAATGGCAACAGCGTTTTCATGAAGTTCCTGAATTTTACTAAAAGGTATAGGTACAAGATGCTTTATGCATTTATTAAGTGTCTTAAGTCTTGTAACTGCAATATGGCGACAAGCATTAGAGAGAGCTTTCTTCGAGTTTCCACAATTAGCACTATTTGTGTTAACGCGACTCTGATTGCAGATAACGCTCACAGATGAGAACGCATTCCCGTTTATTCTCACTACGAGATACTGTTAGAATTTATATAACCGCTTAGTGTTTACACCTTGCATTTAGATTTTATTTATATATCTAGCAATTAATGTCTTAACCAACGATAGACTTGATGAAATGAAACTCAGATTTAGAAGAATTCAAAATCTGGCGATTTTTTTCCACACTAACTATCAAGAAAAAAAATCGTGTTTAAATTTATAAAATGTTTCCATTAAAACTCCCGACTTTATATCAATGACGTCTATGGTCGATCTGAGATGCTGGTGTGATTTATTATATCCGCTCTCATATAGATGTCATTAGTTTAGCCGTTTCTTTACTGATGTGAAACAAGCCAAGTTCAACTTGAAACGCTGCATTACATCAGAGACAAGTCTTCGTGCGATCATCTTACCTCTAAACTTAAAACCAATCAATTCAAACACCCCTACAAAATTTGTCACGACTCACGCCCTCTCATCCATACTGCGAACAGCGGTAATGCTAATTCAATAGCGTAATACTCCCTATCTCTCGATGTAGCCTCGGTCGATCCCAGAGATGTTCCGATAGTCTCCGATCCTACCGATATGGTTTTGCTCGTGATTTATTTTGGCCGCTCCCATATAAGTACTTACTCGTACTCTATAGAGTCAGTGGATACAACAATGGATCGCGACTGGGGATTTACGATAAACGATTTGGTAGCGATAAAATTTTAAGCGCCTTCGGTAAAGTATTGGATCGGAGGAGCATTCTTAGAAGGTTTTAATGCTACAATTCCAAATACTCCCTTTATTCATAATCTACATTAATTACTTATCATTCAATCACAGGTATAGTTTATTTTTGATAGAGACTTATAATCTTTTCATCATCTTTATAAAATTGAGTCCAAACTTGATCCTGAAAATTTCCTGATTGAACATCAGCTATTTAATTTTCGCTATACGAGTTTACGATACCACATTTTTACCTAATGTATTTTTTATTTCAGGTTAATCATCATCCTGAATGACCTTCTATTCAACGGGTCCACCTCTTAAACGTAAGTCGAAGATGATATTACTGCCATAGCCTAGAAAGCATAAAAATATGAGGCACTTGATACATATATTAACCTGTCAAATTAACAAATATTAAACTATTCCTGTCTGCTAAGTGCTAACAGAGTTGTTAGCACCTTCTGCCTCTAGATTGCCTAAGAACATACGTTTACTAATTCTGACCGCTGATTGGGTTCCTAATTTGCGTCAACAAATCGCGGGGCAGAATTCGCTAACGTTTACGATAACGATGAATACGTTTTCGCAACGTATTCAGACCCCTGATTGTGAAAGTCAAAACCTGTAATAAAGTATATAGTAAGGTACTTCTTCCTCTTATCTCCACGCAGTCCAGGGGAAGGCTAAGATCACGTTGCAGGGATAAAAATCAAGAAGGGTTTCCTACAAAAATGACAATGAAATAAGTGGAAATGCGGGCGTTAGTCTGTGCAAAAGTCATGATCTCAATCGCCAGATTTTGATAAGTCCAATAAACATATTTGGAACAAGAAGTTTGAGTGTGAAATATATCTTATCGCTGAACTGATAAACTCGATGTCGGTGTCAGGATTGATTCAATAAATCCGAGTGAAGAGACAAATAATCATTATTCAATTACCGCTACGAGGAGCCACCTCGCGACCGATACGACTGTCGTTTGACCGCCGACCGCGGGCCACCTTCAATCAATTTAATGAGCTTAACTCGAATATATCGATGAACATTGAACATTGAACACCAATAATATGTGTTCATATTTGTATCATTCTGTAGTTCTATTTCTACTTGGTACGTATTTGATGAAGTGCATCAAAGGTAGGCAGTAAATGATACCGAGAATGCGTGTGGACACTTTCAACTGCAGTGAAGGAAAATATGCAGTACTTCAGGAATGCCGCAGATCAAGTTGATTTAATTAAAAGAATGATAAAATAACGTTATGACTAATGAATTACCATGTTGAGTAATGTGCGAAAGAAAATTGTAATTTCGTCTACTTTTCCAACAAATCCTTTGATCACGTCCGAGTTTACAGAAATGATCCTTCATTTGCACTACAAACACTAATGGGTTACTACTTACTAATAAATGACGAAGCGTCTTCAAACTCTACTTTCGATTTTATCGATGACTTGTGTAAACTACTTCAATTCTTTTTCTTTGAAAATGTGTTTCTCGTAAATGAGTCAGATGTTTACACACGATAATGTTTTTGGTAGGTAGGTAGTAGATAGTTAGATACGTAATTTCATGTAGGTATTAAATCTTCTAAATGCACCTCAATTCAATATAGTTTAACATCCAAATGGCGAAGGCGATGCAATAAACGACACTAGAGTTCATCGCCGCATTGCCTGGACCACTTAATAGCATTAGAATCATTGTCTGGCAGTCATTAATAAGTGCTCGGACAGTTCTATTGGCCCCGCTCCATAATGGGCCGAACAGCGCGCGGCCGGGGTGTCACGAATTCGTATCCTAATATCCCCTCGGGGATGTATTAGAGGAACGTTGCTCAGATATACATTATAGTTCCTGATCGTGATTTTCTCAGGCAATTGCCAGGAATATCATAATCGTAAAGAATAACTGGAACGAAGATTATAACCTCCGTACCTATACGATCTAAAGTTGTGTGGATTTTTAGCGAAGGATCATGTACCTATTTGAAATGAAATACAGCGGGAACGTTGTTTAATGCTTTTCCCAGGAAACACTTTTGTACTGTTCTTAAGTGACAAAGGCGTGACTTGCAAAACGTATCTTATAGTATCTTTGAGCGTGTTTATTATTTACGATCTTTTTAGAAAATAATTTTTGGGGGGGTGAAGTGGAAGCTGCAAGGTAGCTTGTTCTACAAAATAATCAAACGGCCATTTTAGGCTAAATATTGGCATCGGTGACGTTTTGCAAAATAGAAATTTCTCTCCTGCCGTTGAAACAGATAAATAAGATTTTCTTTTTGTATTCGTAACAGAAAGTTAGGTAAAAGCTGTATTGCAGATATATATTTGGCTGTGACGACAACAATGTTTGCAATTCATTCCACTATCCAAATCGTTGCCAAATGTGATCATCTATGCAGTTTCCCACGACCATCGATATTGGTATATCGATGCCCACGACGTATTAATGACTAGGCAAAAGTTAAGCAGACAGCACATAAAAGGCAAGTTTTATGTGCCGTCGCGTCGCCCATTACCCGTCTCATTTGCGGCGGGAGACAAACGGCTGAGGCGAGCACAAATTTCGCCGATATAATCGCCCCGTAAGGCAATAGTTATCGTTGTACGAATCAAAGTTAAATGGGGAGTCGCTATCAACAATGTACCGCTGCGCGCTGTCAAAATACCCGACCATTTGGACTGAATCGGCATAACTCATACTAGCATCTTATAATTACTGTGTGCGTATATAACCATACATAAAATGCCAAAAAATGCCGTTTCTCTGGATTCTTCATCCTATAGTAATACTTACTGTTATCAGAAAAACGTTTTATTTCACTAAACATGTAGCGGGTTAGTTTCAGGAAAATCAAGTCTGTTTGCACCTGATATTTTTTTTCTGTAACTTTCTTGGAAAATCCTAAGCTGGCTTGGTCCACTGCATTGCGGCGCGGAGAGGCTTAACATTCAAAGATGAAAAAGAAAGAAACCCTCAAACCCAGCTACACTACTACGAAGCTTAGCTGCGTTTGAGGTTGATGGAACTCTGGTAGTTGATTTTAATTCAAAATAAACTTGCAGTTCACGTCAAAATTAGCTGACGAAAAGCAATGATAAAGTCTTAGTTTCTGCGTACCTTACATTTGAGTTATTGAGAGATCAAATATTTTTTGGCGCGCCCCGTGCTCTTCGTAAGCGCTTTTTTATTCAGGAAGTCTCCTCTTAGGCGCGTCGTTCTGTCCGAGCACAAATTTCGCCGATATAATCGGCCGGTAAGACAATGGTTATCGCTGTACGCGATGCGGCGGAGATAGCGGCCATCCGTGGCTGATGGATGCGGCACGCTCGTCGAGATACCATCGCCGTCGTGACGCCGGACCGCGGCGCGGTGCGCCCTGGCCCTGTGCACCAATTATTATTATTATTATTCAATAACATAACTGCCACGTATGACTCAATGGACGTATGATTTTCTGTAAAGTCGCAGTAGTATTATAGACTGTAGATGTTTGCGTTGTACCATCGTGCTAAGGTAACTAATAACTATAGGCTACAGTCCTGGTGAAAATAGTCTTTCCGCCTATTTGCATTGGAGCAGAGTAGAAGACATTCTCGGAAATTGTTAACTTCTAAAGGAAGTGATTAAATCTCGAGCATATAATTTGAGACTATCAAAGTCATGGCGTGGTACTCATTACATACCTTACGTCATATAAATAATTCACACTCGTGTTTTTCACATAATATTATGCGAGACATCAATTATTTATGTCGTTGACGTCCGACATAACATTTTCATACTGCGAACGAGCAATACTTGCGCATGTAGATTTTTATGTGTTTTACTTGAAAATTATTTCGAAGTCCCCTTTCACGATTAAGAAAAAAGACACTTCCAGAGGACTCTCTAGGTAATTGATTATTATACCCACAATTATACCTATATGACATAAATAAATAAAAGACAAAGTTCAAAAAGAGAGAGGAAAGAAGGAATAGTCTGAAGTGAAGGAATACTTAAAGAATAATCCAGGGTCGAATTCAGGGTTCGAGGTATGAGCCTCAGCACACATTTCTCAATATCCGGACAACTTAGGTATGTTTGTACAATCAAAAAATATCTGAGGAAACTTGCACATCTTTGATGTCTTTGACTCTCTTCGTGAAGCCTGCGTACGTTTAGCCTGCATGCTGCGCTATGGTCATTAAAAACCTTCTACTGAAGAAAGGCGATCTGTACCAAGTTACGTGTTAAACCTTAAAAGACATTGAGACGGGTTGTTAGGGTTGTATACACACTTTTAAGAATACTATGAATAACTCTTTCTTAGAAGAAATGCAGGTCTTCCTACAAAACAAAGATTTTAAGTGATTGACAAGTCGTAATTATACCATTGTATGGGATTTTATTCCTGACTCAAAGTCTCCCCAAAGCAGAAGTCTTAACTCTAGTCTCTAACTACTAGACATGTAGGTATACTTGTAGTCCAGGATGACGCTATGATAGGCTCTAAAATTTTACTTCCAATACACAATGTGGCCCTCAGAATCTCATTCATTCAGCTGGTTCCGATCTGTACAGTAATCCAGTTACTGCATCGCAGCACGCGTCGTCAATTAGGCCCAATTTGTGTCCGCCCGGCTTTGATCCGCCGACCCCGTGTATCATCGGCACGAGTTATTAATGCGATAACTTCCCGACAAATTGTGTTATGTAGCTCTAAATACAATTGTAGTAGCGATTTTTATCATCACCATTGTTAGCCTATTGCAGCTCCCACTGCTGGACTGTGGCCGCCATTTGTTTGAAATTACCATTCAAGAACGGTTTCCAGTTTCCACATATTCAGGGCCAAATGAGATTATGTCCTGAAATAATATCTCGGGATAGCGAGCGCATTGCAATACAAAGTTTTTGGGATGCACCACTGCATATAATTGGCCAGGCGTAGCATTAAAAAAAATTGCCACGTTTTTCTTACATTATGTGACGCTTTTAACCGTCTCGCTTGAACGAACTTGGTTGGTTTTAGTTGCACATTATCGGTCGACATTAATAAACTATCAATTATACAATCTTAATGCATCCTACGATATGGACATAACATATATACATACATTTATGATTACATAACATGACTGGAGCTTATACCATATTTTTATCTCAAATGACGCAAATCTGGACAGCATAGTTTACTTATTTTGGCCTTTTATTAGTTTAAACTTAAGTTTAAGCCTGCTGAGATGATCAAGATTTTGATTCTTTGCCTCTATCTTAGTTTATGATAGGCGTCTTATTTCCCTTACGGTATTTTCAATGCTTCTTCATCTATTGTACCATGTACGGATACCAGTTACTAATTTACTGGTTTACTTTAGTCAAGTTATCTCTTTAGTCACAAATTGTAATTGAATCTAATAAAGTTTGTCAGTTATTATTAGCCGCATAAGGGAATTACTCAGTTATCGGTTCTTGATACTCGGCTGGAATGTGTTGTGTGTTGAAGTGTCGTTTAGCCATATAATTCCTGTAATAAAGTGCATATTATTATACCGCCAATTAAAATGATGAAGTTGAAAAAATAATTCAATTTGCACAATCATCGAGTCATTAAATATCAGTTTCCAGGAAGAGACGACCATTATTATTATCTATCATACGACAGCGAGAGATATTCGCGTCGTAAATTTATTATTAGTTATTACATGTTGCGACAAAGCTGGATACATACTTGTCACACTTATATTATAGAGGCGAAAGTTTTTAACACTTATGATATTGCTATACCGGAAAATTTGTAGTTCCCACGGATTGGTGAAAAACCTACTTTCAAAATCAAAAATTACTGATATCAATTATCAACCCATAGAAACTAATATCAAACGTGATAAGTTTTGTCATTTGTGGCGATTCTGGTAAAAAATATCATAATTTGAAATGATACAATATCGTTATTTAATGATAACGAAAAATAAAAATTGCACTGCTTGAAAATTCGTGTGAATTAGGGTAGCGAACGTTGAACGTTGGTCGTTAGATGCAGCCGGCACTTCATCAGTTTACGAGTATGTTTCAAGGCCTGAGTATATCGCTCAAAGAAGCGTGGCGTGTTTTTATTTGTCTTGAAGAACTCGGCATGGTTCCTAATTGCTTATTGGACGATAGAGGCACTATCGGAGCACTATTTCCAACATAATAAAGCATTATCATAACAATAACATGCGCATACGCAGCTCCGTCCAGCGTCCATGTCGGTTACGATAACCTACATAAGCCGTCTCTAGACCTTACAACAAATCCACAGTGGACTTAAGTATTATTTCTGTCGGAAGCCACCAATTTGGCCAACCAATTAGAATTCTTACTCGTCCAAACTGATCAATATCTATTTTCGAGTAATATTGACATAACATTCGCATTTAGTGATTTTTTAAATACCTAGTTTGCGTGAAAAACCGGATGACTAGAATTAGATCTATGCATAATTTGCATTGATCTAATTCTAGTCATTTGCATTTGAATTAGATGTATGCATTAATTTTTAGTCTTTTCGTAAACCCGTATTTCGTGTGAAAATGTCGGCGCAGCGCCGGCGCCGAATAAATATTTATATTATAGACATGCCAACAAGTCAGCTGCTTAATAAGTTGAGTCTGTAAGTTGTCGGGTGTGATAACCTATGGACGATAGCCGATCTCGGACCTCAGTCGATTCTCGCCTCCGCGTCAGTTAGGTACATGTGGTCTTATGAAAAAAGTTTAAATTTAAAAGTAGTTTTCGTCTGTGTTGTAGTGTTGTAGTGTGCTATTAATATTGGTGACACATTGGAGTCTGCGTATGCCTTGACGTCATTGCTTGTGAAACAGGTGAATGCATCTTCTGTTGGTATTTCTAATTAGTGATTGGCTATTATGACGTGATTACCTAAGTATTATAACAACTAGATTTTGTTTAGCACTAGCATTCCGCGTTGTATAGGTACATTTCTCTTTCCCATTAAAACTTGAATATTTTAGAAGAAATTACTATAAAAATATAGATCTTTTCGGATCGCCATATAAGGTTGTAAAGAGTCGTATTAGTTGTTTTGTTAGACGAGCAGTTTTACTAACTGGGTTTGGTGCTAAATTTGATAAAATATATGCTCTCTATTTTTTTTTGATTCTGTGCAAAAATCATTAGGCGTTAATCAAAAGTGTCACGCTCGAATAATGATCCAAAGAATAGGGCAACTATCAAGTATCAATCATACCTAAGTTCGAAATGTCTGTTACCTACCAAGTATCAATCATACCTAAGTTCGAAATGTCTGTTACCTACAGTCTGTGATTTCGAACTTAGGTATGATTGATACTTGATATTTATTCTTTGGATCATTATTCGAGCGAGACACTTTTGCGGCGTCTAGAGCAAAATTCTAAGCTAATTTTTATGCATCTATTTAGAAGATACTCGTAAATCGGTGTTCTTCTCACTTCATAGAATCATCGGAGATTCATCTCAAAAGATATAATAAATGAGCCGTCCTATTAGTCAATTGTTATACGGTAATTTTATCAGAGTCAAATTGTCGGAGATAAATTCCGTGTGTGATTGAATGGGATTTTTGTGTTTGGCTAAAGTTAGTGCTTTACACTCTACGATACGTCTTTTAAAAAGCATATTAAGTCGCTATATTTAACTATGGAGCTTCTGCTGTTTCGAATTTTCGATATGTGCAATAAGAGCTTTTTTCAAAATTTCTGAAAGTTCCTGATTTCCAGATAGAATAAACGAAAAATATTTTACGCTTCCTACCATCAGATGAACCTGTGTGGCAGTTTTCCAATATTTCCTGGTGCACGCTTTTCCCTCTAAACAATTTCGGTGACTCGGTCCCTATACGCATGTCCTCATTTCTAATTTGATCACGTAGAAATACTCCTTGCATAGCTCTTTCCATCGCACGCTGAGTGACTGATCCTTCTTATGAGCCCGTGATAGTCAATGACCATTGACCAATGACCATGTCTATTATTCACTGGCAACACGCTTTATTCGAAGAATTTAGTGTTCAGGCAATAAGCAAAAAGATATTATACTTACGTTTAGGTAAATGCAGGGATCAATGAAAGCATTGCTAAGATTTTTAAATGAAAATACTTTTAGCGAATGTCTCATCAATCGGAAATTCGAATCCAATATCGTTGGCTGTAAAAAATGTTTTGGTAATGGCGTCTCAATCTCTTGGCAGGTATCTGTACGCTGTAGCTAAGTCATTAATCACCTCTTGTTTGTGCAAGGACGTGAGACGGCATTTAGGTTGTAACTCTTTTGAATGCACTATGTACACAATACCTATACAGAATATTCATAATAGAGTGACCTTGAAGTGGCTAGCTGGGTAACTAAGTAATTGTCCATAATTTGTTTTAGTGGTTCATTAGTTTACGTCCCAAATTTTTTAAATAGGCTTTTAGGGCCGCAGACGGATTTTATTCTTGTCTTCCCCACTCTTACGAATACGTTGTTAAAAACGACGTTCTACCTAATTACTACTTTAGCCAGTTATCAGGTGTTTTGTGAACTTATTATTATCGAAAAAAGTAAAAAATAATAATAATGTACATTGTACAACCATAATACATACGTTTAAAGAGAGTAATTGTCTTTATAGTTTTTAAGATGCGGGTCACTAGAAGTCACTTGAATAACCGTTTAGCGTGTTGATTTCTTTCTAATTTTATTTTTAAGGTTTGGACTAATGTTGTTTCTCTACACATAATATATAGAAACTGATTCACGATGTATGAAAGTCAGTAATTTTACAGTAAGGTATAAAGTTCTGTTCATATTCTGTGCAAAATCCTAGTAGTTAAAAAGTACAGAAAAGGTAGATTTTAGTGACTACTATATTTTGACCAATTTTTTTCCATTTCTTGAACATTTTTTTGGCCAATGACTACTACCATTGATCGAAAACCTCAAATACAAAACCGAAATTCAACTCAGAACCTCGTGAGTCGCGACGTACATTTGAATGCTTCAACCACTGGACCAACGTGGCATTGCAACTTGCGCCATTTAATTTATGGATATCACCGATACCATGAAGGAAAACGATTGTTTAAACGGTGATAAATGAATAATTACTCAAAAGCGATGGAAAAAATACTTCAATCGTAGACGTACGCCGAACACAATAGAGCGGTAATGTATTCTGAATGCCGGCGGGTCACCTGAGTGTCACAGTGTATTTTCATGTATTTTACACCGATGCCGCGTCGGTACATTTGCATATGCCATGCATGAACTGAGAGTCCTAACAAAACAGCATAATATTTTGTTGAGGCACGAAAAATTCCTTGCTGCTTACAAAACAATACGTCGCTGTTTAATTCTATTTCTATCGTCCGATAGAGCCGCAATTATTTTGAAAATCAGAGGTATGGGCTTCTATCACGAAGTTTAAGTTAGGCCCGGTTTCCACCAAAGCGGAGTGGAGCGAAGCTGTGTTTGAGTAACCAATCAGATTTCGTCATTTTGACATCTCCGAAACTGAGTGGAGAGGAGATGTCGAAATGACGAAATCTGAAAAGTTATTCTCAGCGTTTGTGGCAGTTAATATTATGAACAACTTAAATAAAATTATATGCAAACATATCTCTACTGTTTTCGCTTATCATAAAAAAAAATTAAAAATTTATTCAATGTTTGGGAAAACTTACTGCCGACTTTTTTTTCCGATTTCTATTTCTATAGAAGAATTTACATTAAGGATTCAAAATACACGAGTTTAAATTTGAAGGTTATAATATTTATAGATTTTAAGATCTTTAAGCTCTAAACTAGACTTTATGCTATTGATATTATCTAGGCCTAATAGGTGTATTAATGGATTTTATTATAACCAAGTGGTCTCTTACCTCATACACATCACATTCATCACAATATCATCTCATCACATTACATATAATAAATCTGTAGGGGTCGAATTTCTGTACAATGAAAAAAAATGCTAAAAACCGAGTCAGGGGGATGTAAGAAGTGAAATAGAACTAAGAAAGGACGATTTAAACTTGTACCAATGGATCGAAATATCGACAGTTTAAATCGTCCTTTTGATCTTTCCACTATGTATTTATGAAAATTTATAATATTATTAAGAAAAAGTAGTTTTCAATCACCACAAGATAACCCGTCCGAAGTAGGAACAGGTTTCTGGACAACATCATACCAGAATCGCTGTGGGAGCGACCAGCGGTCTAGTATCTAGCGTGGCGTATGGCAGCTATGTTTGTCTGTCTGTCAGGCTAACCAGGAATTTTGATTCCTCCCGCGAGACCTCCCGCTTAAATACTACAGCACGCCAACCACGTCAATACTATAGTCTCTAAGATATTACCTGTTCCTTGTTGCAGATTCAGCATGGTGGTGGTGCTGAACGGAGTCCTCGCGGACGAGTGCCCCACGTCCGTGAGGGCGCTCCTGGCGGCACACCCTGGGTACAGAGACGCCGCCGCGCAGCTGCTGGCGGCGGCTGCCAGGGTCGTCGGCCCCGCGGGGCTGCTGTACGTCGCGCAGAGGGAATTGGCAGCAGTCGTGCCTCATGACAGTGAGTGCATTTGTTTAGCAACTCATCCAGGATGCTTTTGGGTACAAAGGAGCTGTCAGCTGTGTGACAGCTGTGTTGCTGGCGGGGTCTGTAGGATCCCGCTGGCGTGCAGTACCTACATTTCACATAGACAACCCTAATGACAGTGAGTTCATTCCTCTACTGATAAAGACGCTTTTATAGTGGCACATAGGCCCCCTGCCCCTGCCTTCAAAAATACATAAGCCCCTTTGACCTAAGTAGTTTTTCGTCATAAAAAGGAGCAACAAATTGCAGCTGAAAGTTGAATCCTTTGATTAAAAGTGGTTGATGAACGGGTTGCAATAAAAAAACTAATTTTTGATTTCTTCTCATTTCAGAAAACGTCAGTATCATAGGATCAGACGACGCCACATCATGTATTATAGTTGTTGTCAGACATTCAGGTAATTTGTGATCATCTTTTAAAATAAAATTCGTAAATAACTTTCTTTTTTTTTAACTTTGATCAAAAAAAAAAATCAACCATCCCTTTCATTTCGGTTTGGATGGATAGAAAATTAATCTTTCTTGCTAAGGGATGTAACTATTTCTAAAGACGAGTGCTATCCCTTTTCAACAGTACACCATCACTGATCTCTATTCTATGGAACGCTAGCTGTCAACGTAAAAATGAAAACTTTCGCCAAGAAAGAGAAGATTTTCGCCATTTTGGCGCTGACTGTTGTGTAACCTGGCGTAAACGTCTATGGAACTAAAACAAAATGACATTCAAAACGACGGTCCCTAGCAACAAGTACCTATCAATTTAGTACCGTGGACGTTCGAGAGTCGCGCTTCAAATCGGCACAAAAAAGGAACTGTCAGATGTATGGAATGATTAATCCATATAATGGAGATCAGTGTACATCATATTATATCCCCTACAGACTCACGGCGAGAAAGTTCGACGAGAAGTTCGCCGAGACTTCTCGAAAAAACAAACAAATTGTCCGTACTTTAAATTTTCTCGCTTGTGATTAAAAGAAATCCTGGCTTTGGCACGGGTCAAAATACCGACGCCGTTCGGAGAACAGGCGAGCGCGAGAACGAGAAGGCCAGAAACTCCTCACATTCACGCTTCTCGGGTGTTCTCGGGGGTTTTCGGCGTGAGTCTGTAGGCGCCAATACACTAAACCATTACCAACAGGCGAATGCTTTAATCTTCCAGGGTCGGGGGCAGTATCCCTGGCGCATTTGGACGGGTCGGGCACAGCGGAAGCTGCCGCGGCCATGGTGGCGCGGGTGCAGCAGCTGGCAGTGGGCTACCCTGAGGGTCGGCTGGAGCTGCAGCTGGTCGGAGGGTTCACGGACCCCCACCGGTACTCCGACGAGTTGTTCGCTAATATCATGTGTGAGTAAAACGAAAAGCCTACTAGTCCATTGAAATGTTACAATTTAAGGACCGAATAGTGCACTTTTTAGAGGACGCGACATCATTTGTAGCATTTTGTTTTGCCTACTGAATGAATTTGTAAAAAACAAGCAAAAAAATCACGTTTGTTGCCATACAACAAACGTGAGTTCCCTAAATATTTAATTTATTCTATTTTTTTTAGTATTTGTTATGATTAGAAAACTAAACAGAATTTGAGTTTAAGCTTTTATTGATTGGGGGTCAATAATCGTAAAAAATACCACATGTCCTAAAAAATAAAATTGCGTCTTCTAACAAATGCAAATCTCATGTAACATTTCAATGGACTATACCCCCCTTATGAATCTCGCGACAGATTTGCGACGGGCGTAAATCTCGTCATCCTGTATATTACAGAGATATACACAGCATGCACTGCAGATACTATCTGGTATTAAACGTCTCGAAATACAAAAGATACGAAGGCCAGCCGCGCTCTGACTCATCTGCGCCGGAGCGAGATCTGTCACCAAATCTGCCACCGATCCGTGCCAAGTGGCGGCAATCACGACACGTGAATTACTTAGATGAAGCCAAGCTTATCAACATTATAGTTTTACCAAATGGAACTCATATCAGAAAACAAAAAACTGTAATTTTTAATTTCGCGGGAAGACCCGTTTTGCGAGTCGACCCGAAATTTGTACAAAAACCTGTACTAACTCTACTGTAATACTTTTTTTTTAATAAATAAATATATAAGTATATAGATTATAGTGGACAAAATCACATACATTGCTCCGATCCCTTAGTAAGTAGCTTATGCACTTGTGTTAAGGAAATCAGAAACAACGAAGGTACCACAACACCCAGACCCGAGACAATGTAGAAAACTTATTTTTCTACATTGCCCCGACCGGGGATCGAACCCGGAACCTCAGAGATGGCGGCGCCTTGAAAACCGGCACGCTAACCACTCAACCACGGAGGTCGTCTAAATACTATAAACCGTTCGTAGAAATTTTGCCGATTATTTTCCGCTTCTGTTTGAGATGACCACTTCCCGCGCTCGTCTGGTCAGTACGACGAGCCAGAAAGCACGGGTATGCGTGTCAAGTTGGGTAATCATGTGCAAAACTTTTTCGAACGGGCAGTATAAGCACTAATAGGTTGTATACAATCGGGTAAAAAGACGCTAAGATCAGTTGGAAGATCTCCTTATTTTGATGTGGCGAACCACGTAGTATTCTCAAATATCAAACTAACGATATTAAGGCCAGACGTGAGTCGTAACTCGTAACAGCAGGTAGGTATTGTCACGGTGCCAAATAGGTGTCGCACATATTAGCGGCTTGCGGCGTGGGCGAGCATTGTTGTATTCCAATTAGTGCGTTCATAATTCGTCTGTTGCTTGTTTAGGAGTCGTAATTGATGAAAATTTTTGACGTTTAAAACTGGCTCTTAGAACTTTCTCAACTTTTAGAAAATGTGATAATAATTATTACATAGATACACAGTGCACACGCTATTATATTTTTTGAACTACTTAGTACTTGGTGAATCGCACTGGTTTGCCGTTAAGATGGTAAAAATTGTGGTCAAAGTCTCAAATGACAAATCAGCCCCTACATTATGTAAGAAAAACGTAATCATTGATTGGTTCCCTGATTTATGTCACAACTCACACCAATCGAAAGGCAGAATTTCTTACCGATTACGATAACGATTAATACGTTTTTCTTACGTAATAAATAATCGGACCCCAGAAGCTGGGATTTCCTTTAAAAGGAATAGCCACTCAACTGTGCCAGGGAAGCCGATTAAATCCAGTATAAGTTACTTGCTTTTTTTGGAGGAGTTTCTTTTTAGGAGTTTTAACTTTCTGATTCGTAATAGTATAATTCGATATCATTCTAATTTTAACCGATTTTTTGACAAAACAATTCATTGGATTGTGACCATTCTTATTCTTATTTACTGGTTTATATTAAACTCGATTTAACATTAAATCGTTCAGATTATCACCTATCTTTTTTTCTCCTTAATTCTAGTATCATTCCATCGCCTCGCAGAAGAGATAGACTTAACCCTCGCGTGCTGTTGTGAACTGAACACGGCGCTGGGCGGGGGGTCGCCTGCACCCCTCGTGACCGGCGTAGGTGTGGACATTCGCGCCGGGGACCTCTTCCCCGCCACGTTCCCTGACAAGGGGCCCGAGCTAGCCCTGCGTGGGGCCAGGAATATCACCGGTGGACCTAATTCTGGACAAGTTAGTATAGCGCTCCACTAGACACTTCCAATGGACACATCTATGTAGCAGAAAAACTTCTACGCTTTAATATTTCGATCCATGATGCACAATCATATAACTTGGTTGATGCTCTATAGAGTATCTGGGTAGCCATAGACCGTCAATCTATCATTGGCATGAGGCTTCATCCAATCCGCAGTTCATCCGATTGGATAGCAATCGGCGACGGAATTCAGTTGAAGTATTGCACGCCAGTGGCAGCGCGCGGACGACGACGTCTAGAACCGACAAGTCTTGACTCTGCTGAACTGAAGATCGCCGACCGCCGTACATGATCCAATCGGTATGATCCGATCGTCATGATCAAGCCAAAATAATTGACTGAATGTGGATTGGCATAGCATAACTGTTATGCCAATCCACGCTCACACACGGTTAGTTCTATTTGATCCAATCGGTAGCTTCATGCCGATTGGACGATAGCATGGTAGAATGGTACGAATAAATAGTAGCGCCAACTGTCAAAATTCTGTAGGTGGCTACATCGTCGCCTTACTGCTGTTGACAAATCAACCATTTTTGCCACCGGTAAACTGGCGTCATTTTTTTAAAGAAATATTTTTTCTTCCCAGGTTCTTGATATTTATGACAACGGCGTCGGCATGCTGCGCATCGGGCCGTTCACGTACGAGCCACTGCGAGGCGTCGACCTGTGGCTCGACCAGTCGGACGACTTCATACTGCAGCACCTCAGCACCACGCCCGCCGTGGAGGCGCCGCATTTCGTGCATCACGTATGTACTGCGTGCGACGAACTTTACAACTTATCATGATTTTGAAAAAATAAATGCGTAGTTTCTTGCCAGTTCTCCTCGGTCGGTGACCTCTATTATGCTCGTACGCTGGACCTCAGACTGTGAACGTAAAAATGATGACACTTAATTTTCGCCATTTTGCGGCTAATTGTGGCGTAACCTGGCGTGAGCTACCATGGAGCTTAAATAAAAGACATTTAAGTTAGTATAGTTTAAAGATTGTGCACAGCAGAATTAGCGCAATTACCTATCATGTTTAACAAATATCCAATATAACTTTTAAATTATTCAGTTGATTAATTGTTAAAAAAACTTATTTCAGATTCGTACAACACTGAAGTTCATCCAACAGCACCCGTTCCCGGCCGTGACGGTGTTTCCCGACAACCGGCCGCATTACTACCGCCGCGACGAGCAAACCGGCTGCTGGGTGCCCGTGCGCTTCTAGACAACTGTTTCCCGACAACCGGCCGCACTACTACCGCCGCGACGATCAAACCGGCTGCTGGGTGCCCGTGCGCTTCTAGACAACTGTTTCCCGACAACCGGCCGCACTACTACCGCCGCGACGAGCAAACCGGCTGCTGGGTGCCCGTGCGCTTCTAGACAACTGTTTCCCGACAACCGGCCGCACTACTACCGCCGCGACGAGCAAACCGGCTGCTGGGTGCCCGTACGCTTCTAGACAACTGTTTCCCGACAACCGGCCGCACTACTACCGCCGCGACGAGCAAACCGGCTGCTGGGTGCCCGTGCGCTTCTAGACAACTGTAATCAATGACCTCTATTGTACTTGGACGTTAGTACGTTGGACCTCAGATTGTCAACGTAAAAAATGAAGACACTTGATTTTCGCCATTTTGGCGCTGATTGTTGCATAAGCTGCCGTGAGCGTGCATGGAACTAAAATAAAATGACATTCAAAATGACGGTCACTTGCAACAAATGTCAATTTAGTACCGTGGACCTTCGAGGGGGCGCTTCAAATCAGCACAAAAATTAACCCGGGCCTAAACCTGGCATATCATAATACTATATAGCAAATTTCATAAAATGTAATATAAATACTTATTTGAGTTCCATAATCTTCAATGATCAAAGATCATTGAGCAACAAAGACATCTATTTCAGTGTCTTTGTTGAGCAGCCTATTTCTATACTTATTTAGAGTTGTACATTGATGATTGTGTCGATATCGATGTTATTCACAATTTTGTCTGTGACTACGTTGAGGCTCTCAACACGTGACTTTATAAATAACCAACGTTAAAATTAAAATGACTCCTGACAATGTTTGTCTTGAAAAAAATCGAATCAGTTTTTATTTATTATTTATGTTAATGTCTTTGAATTTGTAGATTTTTTATGGTTACAAAATACTTCTATTTTAGAGCAGACATTTTTCAAAATTGTAGTATAGTTTATTGAAAAAATGTAATAATGTGAAGCCTGGCTCGAAAAGTAAAAAATTAAAACATCCTTTCTTCATAGCTAGCCAACACTCGCCGCGCGACAGGGTTGTAAAGCCCGTAAGTGCGACAGAGATCGCAAAAAGCTTCCCTGTTTCGTAGCCTCAGGGGCGGCGACTGATTGCCGACAATGAATTTTATAGAAAGATTTATCTTTATATGAAATAAACAATTATTTAAATTAGAAAAGCCATTATTATTAGTTCCCACTCGTGTTTTGCTGTAATATTAAAGTTGGCATTTTTTATGGTCTGGTTTTAAAATACATTCCATTGTGATATAACCATACCTTTGTTCATTTTATAAGATATTTTATAAATATGAATTGTCTGTTTATTCAAGAATGTATATTGCAATAAGTTTTTATTAGACTAAAATTACCATTTTATTATAGAACAATTACCTACGTGAATATTTTGACATATCAAATCTACTACTCTATTATAAAATGATTTACTTCTTAGTATCTGGTCGCATAAAAAAGGTGTAATAATTTTGTTTTTGTTTGAATGATGTAAATTTTTTCAATATACTTAAAGCTCTTTGTAGTAAATAAATTAATAACATCAATTTAAGCTTTGGAAAGCAACGTTCGAAATTATATAAATGTTTAAATGTAATGTTAGGTATTCCACTTTCAATAAATCAGAAAGAAGTATGAGTATTTTGAATGGAGAATGGTTGATATTTTTTGTTCCTGTGTGAGGAAATAGACAATATAATGTTAAGTTTTATTTTGGGAAAACAAAAAACAAATATTGTAAATATTATAGTGATCGATTTAGAAGTATAAAATTATTAGAAAGTGATGAGTTAATTGTTTATGTAATATACTGAATATTATATTGAAAGTTTAATACTTGTTTGATGTTTTATTTAAACAAAATGCAAACCACCTATAATTATAGCCAATGATAAAAGCCAACGGTATATTTTGCTTCTGTCATAAACATGGACTTAATTATGGTTAATTGCAACACTTCAATTAAATTATGACAGTTAACATAGATACATTCGAAGCTGTCTTATAATTATAACAAAGAAGCTAAAGATGAGCTTCGACGTCCTATTATAAATGTATGCTAAAGATATTCAATTAATTAAAATGTGATTAAAATCTAATAGAATTATATCCCTGGATTTATATTGCTTTAGGGTACCTACGCACTATGCGGCTAGCCGGAATGCGGCCAACTTCTTCAACGTCAACCTTGGAAATAAGTTGATCCAACCGATCTGCCGATCGCTCATGCCATAATAATAATATGCAACGAAATTAAATGAGAATGCCAGTTAAAACTATTTAAGTCACGTGATCAATTTGACGACTGGATTTGCCATATAGGTACATTTTCTTAAATTCGTTCCAAATTTTAAATGATTGATCGAATGGTTTTATGACAATCGTACATAAGGCAATATGTGACAAAGGACGCAGGGAACCTAAATCCTATAAGTGCCCCCTAATGTCGTAACTACCGTTTACTGCATATATTTATTTCAAAAAATTATTTCAATCCTATAAGTGCCCCCTAATGTCGTAACTACCGTTTACTGCATATATTTATTTCAAAAAATTATTTCATCACAGCAGCATTTATGCTGAATGAGTTGCTAAGAATAGATACAATGTGAATACAGATAGCACTCACTTAATAATTATTATTATTTACTTCAAAAGCATTAATATTATTTTAATCGATACTTCTGTATTCGATTATACTTTGATATCGATATTTTAGTTTTAACATCCCTAAAAGGCATAGAAAAGTCAGTGTCATGTGTCATAGCTGTCACATGCTGTCAACTGGATTGTAGTCACAGAACATTATTACCTTAGGTCATTTGTCACTGTTAGCTGTCTGTCATCACTCAATAAATCATAGAGCAATAAATCGCGTATTTTGACAATTTCGTGATTTTTTTTGTCAGTCGAAGGCGATATTTTACAAATTTTGTATTTTGCGTTTGTTGTTTGTTAGGTGGTTTGTTAGTTTCAAGTTATTGTTCTTCAAAAAGAGCAAAGCTGATAATAAGAAGGAAGATGGATAAACCAACTGTAACCGAGCAACCTCCTCCATACTCCGCCACAGTAACCCCTGGTAAGATCCTATACAATAGTTACCCATTGAAATACACTTGTTTATGAAAACCTCATTTATGAATCATCAAGCATTTGTTTATATAAGGTTTCACAATGTAATTATACCTACCTACCTATAGCATTCTATAATTTTCGAGCAAATATAAAAGTAGAAGGCAATAAATACATAAAAAAATATTATGCTGTTCTCGCTTTTTCCTCGAACTCTTCTAATGAAGATCATTTTTAATTGATTAATAGTGAGAATGTGTTAATGAGTTGGGAAGACTTATAGAAACCATGACCTCTTATTTAGGGCATTGCCCTCAAATTTCTAATCCTTAGGTCATTTTTTTGTGTTATTATTCAAATGAAGCCAATATGGTGACATGGTTGTGAAAAAGCAAAAATGATCACTAGTAGAATGGGGAAAAACTGTCACAACAAGCAAAATTGATATAAATTATAAGATGGTTCTTATAAGAAAAAATTGTTTTACCAACGTCTTTTATTGTAAGTAATGCATAAGTAATGTAATCAGTCATTTGACAGATTGTTATTTATAAACTCGCAATCATAAGATTATGAGCAGATGATATGTAGAACTTTAGATTTGTAAGTTATAAAAACATCTTATCTTCTTGTTGATGTGGCTATGAAGGTCTTCTTCTTTCCCTCTAGCACAATTTACCATCTCTGTTCACCACTTCCTAGATCTTTCTAGTCCAGTTGCCATAGGAAGAGCAGGACATCCTTTTTTTAGGGTTCCGTACCTGAAGGGTAAGAAAGGAACCCTATTACTGAGACTTCGCTGTACGTTCGTCCGTCTGTCACCAGGCTGTATCTCTAGAACCGTAATAGCTACAGACTTGAAATTTTCACAGTTGATGTATTCCTGTTGCCGCTATAACAACAAATACTGAAAAGTAGAATAAAATAAATATTTGAGGGGGCTTCCATACAACAAACATAATTTTTTTGATTAGTATAAATTAAACAAAATTTCTCGTTTTTCTTTTTTAATTTGGTGGGCGTGGTGTTTAATTTACTTTTAGAATAATTGGTCTTAATATTACGGAACCCCCAGTGCACGAGCCCGACTCGCACTTGACCAATTTTTATCAGGGGTTATAATATTTTGACCTCTTCTGGGTGGAGAATTAAAAAAAACATAGTAAATGAAGTTTTTCCTGCAGGGATGATCCAAAGTGGGAAATATTATACTGTTCAAAGCTGTCACTCATTGAAGAATTGCATATTGTGTTTAATAAACACATCAGAGATAACAAAATAGTAGTTTATGAAACGGATGCATAATGGGGGGTATTAAAACATGAGTGTGAGTTTAAAAAACGAGCCGCAGGCGAGTTTTTTAATAGTATCACACGAGTGTTTTAATACCTAATTATGTAGAGTTTCATACACTACTTTATCTACGCTCAAATTATCATAAATCCAAACCATAAAAACTTTGCTAACGTTTGTCGTAAATCCTTCACTTTGCTGGCAAAAGATTGTGGGTCATTTTTGTTGCAATTGCTAAAATATCAGGTGGAGTTAAATTTTCTTTAGTAGGTTTCACTGCTAAACATTTTTCCGCGCTAAGTTTTAACTAACTAACAAAAATAATACATTGAAATTTTAAAAGTTAGGTATGGCGCCAAAATTCAGTTGTAAACTGCGTATAGTCTGTTAAAAAAGTCATGAAACAAAAAAGAGTAGCAAAATATTTATACAAGTCAGATAAAGTATATTTTTAGTGGATAATTAAATAATCAAAAATTATACATAATTCTTTTCTATATTCTGTATGAACACACTCTTTAATCAGTAATATAAGGCAGGGAAAAATTATTGTTTCCGTGAATTAATTGTTGTCTATGGTCGATCATGGCCAATCCCATGACTACGAACTAAATGTTGTCTGTGGATCCCATATATAAAAAAAAAAACAAAATTGAGGATTGGCTCTACCACTCTCTTTTGGCTATGACGACCACAGAGAAAAGAAAGTTTTTCCCTGGTCTGTGATGACGACACATAAAAATACAGGAACCCAGAGCCGAGTATCGTAATGGAAATTATTCAATTATCTAGAGATATTTCCATAGTACAGAGATGTTATAATGAATAACTTTTTAATAATTATAGAAGTCTGTGAATAAAGTAGGTCAATATGTGACACATTTTGATTTCATAATTCGAATTTTAAGCAATGAGCGTAGATAAACCTATTTAAGATACTTCTTGGAATTATAGCCATTTATCAGTACAAGTGGATAAAAATAGTTTTGTACTTAGCTTACTTTAGTGGTTTGTTTTGTAATAGCCATATAAGATTTTTTGGTTATTTCTTTATTCCTGTGTAACCTTTTACAGATTTTGATGTTGGAGTTATTATTATTGTCCTTCACTCAGGGTGACATAAAGTTAGGCTTGTTAAATATTATTTCACATCTTTCAATTACCTATCACTTTAGCCTCCATTTTAAATAATAATATTTAAAATTCTGCAAAAGTGCACTGTTCATTTCAACTAAGTACATAATATATCAACCTGAAAAATCACAATCCTTACTCAGTTGCTCTATGATTGAAGTAGAAACCATAGATACTAAATTATTACTTTACCCAAATTTCAGGTCAACAACCATATCCGCAAGGACCTCCGCAGCCGCAGCCGTATCCCCAGCCACATGCGTACCCTCAACCAAACCCGCAACCAGCTCCAGGCGCATTTCCACCTCCTCCGCCAGGATACACACCATATGGAACTACACCTCAAGACCCAACAGCAGCTTTTGTTCCCAACTATGGAGCAACACACACAAACATTATCATACCACCACCAATCATAGCCGTCGGTGCCTGCCCAGCTTGCCGAGTAGGCATCCTCGAAGATGACTTCACATGTCTCGGTATCCTGTGCGCTATACTTTTCTTCCCGATAGGAATTCTATGCTGTCTCGCATTGAAAAACAGGAGGTGCTCCAACTGTGGCGCTATGTTTGGATAGAACCAGCCCGAAGTACTATCATGGCTCCATACTTGATAAAAGATTTAAGCAATCTGTATTGACCGTCCAAGTTATAATGTCTTGGTTTACTTGTAACTTTATAAGGAGGGATAAAATTTAATATATACACATCTTAAGACTTCTCAGATTTATAGAAGTTTGATTTAATCATCTCATCTGCAATTTTAATATCAGGCATGTTCCTGGTTTTTGTTTTTTATTAATCTTTCAAGATTTTAAATGAATGTAAGAGCAGTTGTTAAAATTAACCAATGGTTAGTTAAAAATGACAGACATTGCAACAAAACTATAGAACGTCCATTAATTGAGACTTATCAATACTTAAGGATTAGTACTGATGATAATCAAGGTTTGGTTGGATTATCTCCAATGATAGTGCCCTAAAGTTTGATTATTTTTGGTAATAGAATTGTATGGAGCGTTATTGGTGCCAAGTATATCGTGCAATAAACTAAACTAAAATTACAAGACTACAAATAATCAACTAGGTATCTAAAAAGAAAACCAAACTGTTCAAGACAAAATAAATAACTGTTGTTATTAAATATTATTGTTTACAAATAATAATAAACTTTTAGTTGGGTTCTACAATAACTGTTTACATATTTACATAATAATTAAGTGCCATAGATAAATTGATGGCATTAATGCTAATTTTATTACATGTTCAATCATACAAAAAATGGTGACTATTGGCAGGTTTAAAGTTTTATGAAACTGGATTTTAGTCTTAAATATTTTGTCAATTTAAATAATTATATCTAAATAAAGTATAAAAATATGTTTCGCGATAGCTAATGGTAATTATCAATACACGTTTTATAATGGTGTTGGTGTAGTTTTTGTTTTGTTTATGTATAATTAAACACTATTGATAAGATAAAGAATATTATATTTTTGTGTAGGTTTAACATTGTTAATAGCTAAGTCTACACATTATGACGCGTGAATTAGCTGTCGTGAAATGTTTATTACCTAATACTGGATAAGTTTATTAATACTGGATAATACTGGATGTATATTTTTACGTACATAATATTATGTATATCGTAGATTATTACATAGGATATTATATTATTCGTATCATAATAATTTACAAAAAAAACTGCTAAAAATAATTTTATTATTAAATTTAAATCAATTGTGATTTAACTCTTATGAGCTTCTCAGGGAAGTAAAGAAAACATAGTCAAACAGAATGTGATAGAAAAATCAAAGCGTTATTAATAGGAAGATGATGTCTAAATTTTTCTCTTTAATAATAATTGAATAAGACAACCTAAACAGAAATTGACCACGTATGCAGGCAATAATGATCTTATCTCCTTTTCTGATATTGTTCTATCGGAAGTGCCCACAAAGTTATTCCTTGGTCTGTGGAAGTGCCAATGAAGTGTCAACGAAAAGAAGATGAGACCAGCGCCCTCTTAGCCTTATGTTTTATGTAATCAATCAAAAATATTTCTTTTAATTAAAAAAAAAATTAAAATATGTATAATTTACGCCATCCCGTTTAATTCTATGTCGTTACCTATATTGATCAAGTGCAAGGCTAAGATTGCAGACAATTTTATTTGTGTCTTCATTTGGTCTTTGTATATCGCAAAGCCATATTATTTGTTTTTTGTGCCATAGTTCAAATAACGTTGATTGTGAAAGTGTTTTGCGTGCATACTTGATAATTTATTATCCGGTTAAGCTTCTCATAACGATGCCACCAGTAGGGAGCTGTATCGAAATGGTTTTCTTCATAAAATAGGATACCTAATTAAAACTAAGAGGGTTAGAATTCTGGCATTTTTGTTGTTCATTTCTTACATAATTATATGTTAAAGTTGGTACCAATCTCACTCTATGGTTGGTACTGCCAATACTAATATCAAACCTAATTAAAATAATATAATATTTATTTATTATTGCGCAATTAAAAATTAATCTCCTTCATATTATCTGCATTACGATGCAGTTGCAGAGATTATGCTATACTGCGTCCTTGGCTGTCCTCTATAAAATAGGCTGCCGTAAACGAAATTTAATTCTAAGGATAAGATAGCATTTAAATGTGGCAATGTATAAAAACATCGTATTAGATAAACGATAAAATGTGGGTATAGTTTTTTGGTTGAAATTAAATATTATTACGTAGATATATGTATCATAGCGGCCAAATGCCTTTGTAATGTAAGAAAGATGATGATTATTATATTCATATGATATTATGTTTATTAGGTATTTATTACCTATTTAATACATTATTAATTTTATCTATCAGAAGTTACTATTACCTACATTTGTACTGTAGATTTGGCAAAATAAATTTAGGTAAAAATTGTTGTTTTATTTATTTATTCTTGAAAATTCTTTGTGAACCATTTCCGGGATAATTATGTGTTTATCCCACCCACAGATCCCACCGATAACCGGAAACATCAGAATTCGAAAGATTTACGTAAACCTTTTTCGAAAAAGCAAACAGTAGCGCCATCTGTCAAAATTCTATAGATGGCTGCTGAGCCATATTAATAATCTTTGGCCTTAGTGTTGGTGGCAAATCAAGCATTTTTGGCACCTATAAACTGGCGAAGTTTTTTCGCACCGTCCGCGTTGTCCAGGCTACATATCTATTGTTTAGCCGGGGTATAGGTACCTAATTGCTTGTTTGTTTTCTTATACATCGTATCTTGATAAAATACTATAGGGACACTTTTTACACTATACTTACCTACAAATTAGTACTTGACTGCGATCTCACCTGATGGTAAGCGATGATGCAGCCGTAACTTGGAAGGGGTAAGTAAAGTCAACCCAACGGTTTCTTACTTCCCAACTTTGAATAGTAAAAATGTAAGTAAATCGTATTTTTTGAGGAAAGTAGGTAAATGTTATGATTTTTTTTAAATATTACCTAAATAACATGGAAAAAATATTCATGGCCATTGACAAACAGTAGGTACGTCATATTAAAGCTTATAATTATGTCTTTACAATCGTTTAATTTTTATGATCAGAAAACAGGCGAGAGACATTATCAGGATAACAACTTGCAACAAAATGCGCCTAAATATTTTAATAGCAATGATTTTTCCTTACCCTTAAAAAAATGTGTGAACGTCTGACTATTATTGGGTTGGAATAAGTCCATTTAATTTGTCCTTATTTTCAGTCTTCTCTTACCTAGTAGGTATACTTACCTAAATTAAGCACCTATCTATCCGTTACATTTATAACTACATCGTACGTTGAAACGTTGTAACTACTGTTGAAACGTAATTGTAACTAGTTAACTACTCGTAACAAAGTTCGAAAGCCATTTAGGGGATAGATAGGTAGTTGGGTAATTCGCTAAAAACGTTAGGGAAATGTCTGAAAACTTTCATACCAATAACCTTTCTACTCAATTACTCATAGGTTGCGGGTTGTTTAATTTGTTTCCAACTGTGCTAGTTAGTTACTTACATAATAATATTAACAAATGAGTAACCGAGCCAAAGATTATTAATATTATATTATTATTCACCAAGAGCAGCAAGTCATTTTTAGGGTTCCATACTATTTGGTAAAAATGGAACCCTTATGGTGAGACTTTCTCCGTCAGTCCGTCCGTCTGTCACACTCGATTATTTCAGTAACTATCAAAGCTATCGACTTGAAATTCGGAATAGTTTTAGGTAATAGTGACCCAACGCCATTACAATCATAAAACATTGAAAATTGTTTTTATTTTTATTTTAACACGTTCGCTGCGGGACCAAAACTCGCGTTTTTTTATGCAGTGCGTTAACTGGCCGATTGGCCTGGTACTTAAAGTTTACGCAGCGGCGATATGGGGCTCATAGACCTAGTAAGGTATCGGCAGATATAAATGACTATAACTATGCGAAAATGTAAAAATTTGAATACCTACCTATCAATATCGATGGTTGATGAGTTGTTGGTTATAGTGCTTGCTTCGCCCCGGGTTCCTACTATATACTTGAGAGATATATACAAGAATATATGTAAGGCCTTGAAACCTGATGCCGCACTGAATTATAGGTTTATTTCAGGAAGTATTAGTGATGGGAAGTAAGTTATCGACTTATTATTTTTATGCCATTTATTAAAGAAACAAAGATAATTATTTTATGCTTAAAAACAAGACAGGCAGTTTTATTTTTTACATTATATGTGAAAAATTAATTAATTTTACATGAAAGTAGCCGTAGCAGTATCCTTTCTTACATTCTACGCCATTGATATATAATACTAAGGATTTCGCGTCAGAGCTAAAAATTATCCGAATGTAAAGAAATCCAAAACGTGAAAAGAATTCCAATCGCACTTAAGCAAAATTAGGCTGTGTGTAGGGTTTAAGACATAAATTACAATGTTTAAGTGTCTTTATAAAAATACACATGTACCCTCGTTTATATAGGTTTTCTCGGGACACTTTTTTCGTGAATTTTGTATTACACCCGGGTCCATAGATCTATTTGCCAATGACTATCGTATTAACGTCAATTCTCGCAAATAATGTCACAACACTAATTGGTAGTAAACAATTGTATCACCTACAACAGTGCGGGAACGGGTGGAGTGACCTTGTGATCTATGATGGGCCTTTCGGCCTATTACCCGCAAGGGCACGTAAAAAATATTAGTCAGTGCGTTATCAGGCCGAAAAACCTTAGGACAGTTTTTATGCTTTATTGAGTAGCCCTTGAAGTCCTAAATTCAAACCTATAATTGTCTCTTTTGTACATATAGAAATACTCATTATACACGTCCCGCACCAGGGGAAGTTCACGGCTTTTCGCCTCCGCACAGAGCGGGAGTACATGCATCGGGCATTTAAGCCTTATATCGCAGCGAACGTGTTAAAAGGGGGGAAAACCGGGGCTTCGAATTTTCAAAATGAGATAACAATATTGAGTGGGGTATCATATCAAAGGGCGTTACTTGTGTATTCTAAAACCGTTTTTTATTTATTTTTATGCCTGATAGTTTTTGATTTATTGAGCAAACTGTCGAAAAAAATACCGTCCCCCCCCCTTATCTCCGAAGTTTATCAATAGAAAAATCTGAAATAATTATGATCAATAGACATTAATGTATATTTTACAGGAAAAATAAAATCAACTCCCTAACTTTTATACTTTTTTTTGATAATAACAATAAACCACCAAAAACAAAGTTACGTTTGCGGTTCGCCAACAAAAGTACCTATATGTAAATTATACTCGTAAATTCATGAACAAAAGTGATTCTTTCAATGTTTTACTTCTTTTATGGTATGGTACCCTCGGTGCGCGAGTCCAACTCGCACTTGGCCGGTTTTTTTTTAAATTCGACATTTTCTAAGAATGAATCCTAGCTACCTTTATTTAATGTAGTCAGGTTGTCGTGTTTTCATTTTGTAATTCGGGTTCATATACCTAGTAATAATCTATGTTCCTGGCCATATTTGGTGAGGAAATACTCTCTTAAATGAAAATATAAATGAATTTTGATTTGCATATTCATGCGTCAAAAACTGATAGTGCAGGTCATGTGCAGGTAGGTACCTACCATGGACCTAGAAATAAGGGAATATCTACATGCATATACTTAGTTCTGGAATTACTACATAATAAGGACAATTTTTCGTTTAAGTATAAAAAAATATAAATAGATTCTGGCTTATTATGTCAATGACTTTGTCAGTCTATGATGTAGCAATTAGCTATTTGCGAGAGTAATAATTAGGTAAGTAATAATTTTCGCGGGCGTATGTTACTGACCTTAACAAACATTAACTTAAAATTGGCGAAAAGCCAAAGTCTTTGATAGTAGAAAAAGGCAAATTAAAGCTGAAGAATCACGGAGGGCTAAACGAACTGAATGTTATTATACTTAACGATGAAAAATCGAGATAGGTAGACCGCCCGGCCCTTTAAGGGACTTCATGAATATTTCATGATGTTCATCAAATCTATTACATTTATCTTAATATTTCATGTAAATTGTTGGGTTTTATCGATTCATATTTGAGTAGATAGCTAGGTACTGTATTTTTCAAAGTATTTTCTTAGATTGTATCTACTGTAGAACTCTTGATCAAGGAATACCGAATAGTACATCTGACGGTACAAAAGGCTCACTCGGCAAGATGATTTTAAAAAATTGCGACTCTAGTGCTGACACAAAAAGTGCAATTCAATTCGCAATAGCGTCTGGCCACGCCTCCGAAAAGAACTTTCCTTTCTATCTTGTAACTTTATCGCATACGACGTACTAGGGCTATCTGGTCATAAAACGAAACGCAGCGCGTGAAATATATTTTTTATTATATATATATATAATCGCGCGATTTAAGTATCCGGCGCTTGGCGGCCATCTTAAATTAGTACGTCGAGACGCATATACCTGTATTTTCTTGATCACGTGATAAGTGGATAGCTGCAAGGTTAGCCTTAAGCTAAGCCAAGATTAATTATAATTTTTTTCAGTTTCCCAGATTTGGCTATCCCCAATACTATACATATTACCTACAAAAAAAAAGATTCCGACGAATTGAGAACCTCCTCCTTTTTTTGAAGTCGGTTAATAAATAAATGAATAAAGACAATAATTTCATTCATCATTGCTAAAGTTATTCCTACCTAGAACAATCCTCAGCTGTGAAAAGTACGAACGACAATACAACTAACAGCGCTGCCAGTTCCACTGAAAATTTATTCATTACTTACGAGCTCATAAGGTTTTCTATTTCCCCTCGCACCAGTAAGATATTTACCCATCTGCCGTCTGCCGGTACAGAATTTTATCCGAGACTTGTACCAGTACGAGTTTGTTTTTCTATCTCCTAACATAAGAACTCGATCCGAAACATTTTAACCGGCCGAATTTTAATTTTTAGTTTATTGACAGACTTAGTGAGAGGTCGTAGGTCCGATTCTCGCCGCGGACCACTTAAGTAATTTTATAATTTCTAAATTTGCTCATCTGGGTTCTGATTGCGCAAGAAAAACGTATTCATCGCTATCGTAATCGTTAACTAATTCTGCCCGTCGTCGATTGGCTGATGTAATTCATGGAACCAATTGGCGGGCAGAATTAGTAAACGATTACGGTAACGATGAATACGTTTTTCTTAGGCAATCGGACCCCTGTCTGGTGGCAGGCTTCGGCCGCGGCTAGTTGCCACCCTACCGACAAAGAGGGACCGCCAAGCTAATTAGCGTTCCGGAGCGTTGCAGCTGTGTAGAAACCGGAGTTACAATACTGACTCCTTCCAATAGACATGTATCCTGGACAAGGCTGACGGCGCCAAAAATGCTTGTTTTGGCCACCGCCCACCAACAGTAAGGTCACGCTGTAGTTCGTTCAGCAGCCACCTATAGAATTTTGACAGATGGCGCTACTCGATACTGTTTGCTTTTACAAAAAAAAAAGATTCCGACGAATTGAGAACCTCCTCCTTTTTTGAAGTCGGTTAAGAAGATTTCTCACCGGAGCGGGAGCGACGACGTTTATAAATCTATGTTTCTCACGTTGTTTTCGAACCCGAACTCATGCAAACGATGCAGTAAATGTACAGACTAGTAGTAGCAGCTCACTGGTGCATTATTTGCATAAAGAGTTAAACTAAAACAAATATACATTTAGCGAGCTGTTTCACGATAAATATTATTAATTTTCGTATGCATATTTATACTTAGGTACGATAATTGCACTAAAAATGTTTAAGTAAGTACATATTATAAACAGCTAATCTGTAAATCTGTGTATGTGCCTACCAAATCTTAGGATAAGACGCTTCGAGCTGAAAAAGTATCTGTCACTTGAATTGATGACTATTGAAACTGCGTGCTAAAATGGATAATTGAGCAATTCGGTAAATTTACTACTAGGGGTCTGATGAAAACATCGACGAATTTACCTATATCTTGGGCATCAATTGGTTAATGCTTGCATCAGTCAAGCCGCGTAGACATTGATTGGTCAATGAATGGCATCGGCTATGCAGCGTAGGCACCGATTGGCTGCTGATAGTTGTGTTGCTATATACACCGACGATGTTTGGGCGATTTGCGATTTCATTTACAAGAATCAACCCGCTGGCTTACAACTAGGATTGAGTGACGGGTTCCTATGGATACATTTTGAGAACATCTTGCAGGTTGGCTTTCAAGCTTGCAGGTTTTTTTTACACTATACAAGTTAGCACTTGATTGCGATCTCACCTGATGGTAAATAATGATGCAGTCGAAGATTTTAACGTAACTTGGAAGGGGAATGTAAACTCACCCCTGAAGTTTTCTACACAGAATCGCGCCGGAATGCTAAATCGCTTGGCGGTGCGTCTTTGCTGGTTGGGTGGTAACTAACGACCGAAGTTTCCCACCAGAGCAGACCTGAGCCAATTTAGAAATCATACAATTCCAAAGCCCCGTGGCGGGAATTGACCCCGCAACCTCCCACTCGAATCCAAGCGCGCACCACCGCGCAAGGGAGGTAGTTTTCTGATGATATTCTTTCATCGATAAGTAACATAAGATTACATATTGTTGCGGGGCTTGAACCCGGACCTGCGAAATATCAGCATAATAACTGCAAGTCGGCCAATTAATGTCGCCATAATTGCTTGAAAAAGAATGAAGTAAGGATTTATAAAAGGCATGCAAAAATTCACGAAAGAATTTCAGCTTACTTTGATTCCGAATACATTTTGCAATTTACTTTGGTAATTAATCGAAAGCGACTTTCGTGTACGAATACATTTGCAATTAATTGGAAGCGGTATTCGTATTTCTTTTTCAATTTGGAATGTAACTCGGGTAACCGGTCAAGTGCGAATCGGACTCGCGCACGTTGGGTTCCATACCATCTAATAAATAAAATTCTCGTTAACAATTTTCCTAAACAAACTCCTTCGAAAGGGCTCAGTAGTCCGAGAATAGCTCGTAAGCGGCTTCTGATACGAATAATTTGCTCTGTCAACTAAAAACGGCAAAACTGCGTTGTTAGTAAGTATTATTGTTGTTATAGCGTCAACAGAAATAAAATCTGTTAAAAGGAGACCGGCGAACTCCCATACATTTCCTGGCCCAGACTTAAATCCACTCCAATCTACGTTCAGTTATGAAACTTCTTATACTTGTAGTACCTTAACCTGACTTACAAAACTGTTATACAAAGTCAATCAAATAAAGTAGGGAGAAAGAAGATATTCACATTATTCTTAAAAATTTTTAGATATATTTCATTGTTTCCAAGTGAATAATTTTACTGCAGATTTTATTTATCTGAAAAAGCAAGAAAAATCCATTCTCATTCTGAAAGACCCGCGTCTGGGTCGGTGATAGGTTGACTTTTTGTTGCCATATTAAAAAAAAAATTGCCATTTGACAGGTTTTTTAATTGCATTTTATTTTTGATTTCATACTTCTAAAAATATGGTATTAACACAAAAAAAAAATCTATGATGAAAAATAGCAATCCAAAATTAATCATTCCACAATCTGAACGGTCTCTGGGTTATTTTTGTTAGAGCTGGGCCGATTTTCGCCATTCTCATTTCAAATAGTAAATATCACGGTGCATGCAATACCGTGTGGCGATGAACAGACAGACAGACAGCGGAGTCTTAGTAATAGAGTCCCGTTTTAACCTTTGGGTACGGAACCCTAATAAAAAGTGTCTAAATAGCACAATAGTACGTATCGATTTAGGCCATCACACCTACACGTGTACCTAACGCCACCGCGAAAAGGTAAACCAGAATTCCTAGGTATACGAGTAAGTATATTTGCGGTGGGTACTACAAACCAAGGGTTGGCGCAAGTTTTTATGGATATAACAAACCTAGTGTCACATAGGTTTCAATTCTCAATTAATATTAGACTCTCGTGTCACAGTGTTAAAATTGGTCTAGCCGTATCAAAGGTGTTACAGTCCTTTGATACGGCTAGACCAATTTTTATGACTTTTTTGTGTATATTCTTTAGGTCTGAGAATATGACGTAAGCTGTCTATTTTTTATATTAGTGAGAGAAGTTTACGGGTCAGCTAGTAATAGTAGTTTATGAAACGGATGCATAATGGGGGGTATTGAAACATGAGTGTGAGTTTAAAAAACGAGCCGCAGGCGAGTTTTTTAATAGTATCACACGAGTGATTTAATACCTAATTATGTAGAGTTTCATACACTACTTTATCTACGCTCAAATTATCATAAATCCAAACCATAAAATCTTGCTAACGTTTGTCGTAAATCCTTCACTTTGTTGGTAAAAGATTGTGGGTCATTTTTGTTGCAATTACTAAAATGTCAGGTGGAGTTAAATTTTCTTTAGTACGTTTCACTGCTAGACATTTTTCCGCGCTAAGTTTTGACTAAGTAACAAAAATAACACATTGTTGAAATGAAATTGAAATGTTAAAAGTTAGGTATGGCGCCAAAATTCAGTTGCAAACTGCGTATAGTCTGTTGAAAAAGTCATGAAACAAAAAAGAGTAGAAAAATATTTATACAAGTCAGATAAACTATATTTTTAGTGGATAATTAAATAATCAAAAATTATACATAATTATTTTCAATATTCTGTATGAACACACTTTTTAATCAATCATATAAGGCAGGGAAAAATTATTGTTTCCGTGAATTAATGGTTGTCTATGGTCGATCATGACTACCAACTAAATGTTGTCTGTGGACTCCTTATATAAAAAAAAAAAAACAAAATTGAGGATTGGCTCTACACTCTCTTTTGGCTATGACGACCACAGAGAAAAGAAAGTAATTCCCTGGTCTGTGATGACGACACACATAAATACAGGAACCCAGAGCCGCGTATCGTAATAGAAATTATTCAACAATCTAGACATATTTCCATAGTACAGCTATGTTATAATGAATAACTTTTTAATAATTATAGAAGTCTGTGAATAAAGTAGGTCAATATGTGACACATTTTGATTTCATAATTCGAACTTTAAGCAATGAGCGTAGATAAAATATTTTTTAATTATTCGACTTACTTGTGTTAGTGAATTTACCTAATAAGTGAAGACAATTTACGTTTATTTTGTTTATTTTTACTTACATATGTATTTAAATGCGCTAAAATAACATTCACTGCAGTTAGGAATAAAGTGCAAGTATAGGAATAAAGTGAGCTAACCTGGATGACCATTACACTTCTACAATTTTGCGTAGGCATTGCGTAGTAGGCACGTAGCACTGTCTACGAAAATTCAGAAAGCGTAAAATCCTTGTCAAATATTTGTCTTTATATTATTTTATGTGTAATTATGCTAGTATGAAATGAAATATATATAAAGTTTTAAAGTTTGTTTATTTCGTACTGTTTGTACAAACAAACCTTTCCCACATAAATTATTTCAGTTTAGTAAACGGTTTCATTAAGCAATTATTCAAATTAATTGACCTTGAGGCTTAATTCTTTTAATTATTTTACTAAAACATTTCAAAATAAATTTAACTTTCAAATGAAATGGAATGGATGTAAACGAGATCTGTGTGGATAGCTTTCAAGTTTTTTCGGAAGCTTAGGCATTGTTTAAACACAGAAAAGTTGATCTTTGTGGTAGGTAACCAAAGATGAATTATTCTGTGTTTATTCTGAAATAAAACTTCGAAAAAAAAAAACTTACACGCCGAACTAAGAATCTTTTGTTTGGAATCGTATTCGTTAAATAGAGGAATAACCTATCCAAGGCAGTTCAACTCGTACTATAGTTACAAAGGCTGCAAATAAGTACCTACTGCATACATATACGCCGACCGTTCAGCAGGTTTTACGTATCTGGACTCCTGTACCGAGCCGGAAAATGATAGAGGAGATATAAAGTACTGTCATAGAAAGAGAACACAACGTTTAGGTTAATAACCAAGTCGGCATAAGACGCTGTTGCGAACTGAATTGCATTTTATAATGTCCTCCTCGCTAGGTATCGGTATTTATTTATCAATATCTGGGTGACCGAGCGTTCGTCGCGTGGTCTTCTCCGTGGGGACTAGTCCCCATGGGGATACGGGCCTCGAGGCATGCCTCCTTACCCGGGCGATGTGTCGCAGGAGAGCCTTGCTCCCCCGGTGTTGCTCTTCTAGCCCCGGTAAGGGGCTAAGGCCTCGCCTGTTGGCTGGAGGCCCGTTGGACGTGGTTGAGCGTCCAACCGTGACGGTGACGGTGACGATGACCGGTGACGGTAGTACGAGTATAACTACGGGCCAATAGATGGCAGCAGGGGTCATATTTTTTTTTTGGTAATTTCGACATTTTCTAAAAATGAGTCCTAGCTAGATCGATTTATCGCCTCCAAAACCTCTTATATACTAAATTTCATGAAAATCGTTCGAGCCGTTTCGAGATCCAGATTATATAGATTTATATACATACATCCAGATTTATATACATACAAGAATTGCATATAGGATTTTGCGTAGATAGATACTAACACCTGGTTTCTTCAACTAACTTTTACTGAAAGATAAAAGTTAAATATGGTGGTCTGACCCTTATTACGAAAGACATAAGGATCAGACCGCCATATTTAACTATTACTTTTCTGTAAAAGTCAGTTGAAGAAACCGGGTGTTAATCTTTGCAAGCATAGATTTATAATATAATAGGTCGTCACTCGCGTTCCGACTAGATAGAGTCCTTCCTGACAACAACAGCTCCGTAAGTGCGGCATGTTTTTCTCGTAGTATGAGTGTGTCAATTTCAAATTTGTATGGTGCGCGGATGCTAGTGTGCGTGAAAAATTGTATAGCGACGGCTCGGTTTGCCAATTTAGGCAAAGTAGTTTTTGCCGCACTTTTGAAGTCGAGGGCGGTCTCTTGGACCTCTATGTTCGTAAGGTTCTATTATAGTATTCTGTGTTTAAAGGTAGGTAATAGCTATAACAAAATGGCGCCCGTCCCAAGAGAGCCTCAACACTCACGGGTACGAGCTCAGATGTGCGATGCATTAACCCGAACGCTAGCGTTAATATTACCTGAGAGATAGCATCAAGAAATCTTAGGAGAGTATCTTGGCGTTACAGCACCTAAGCGTATCACGAAATATGATATTCGCTACTAGATTTTGCCCACGTTCTCGTTCCTACTTCTCATCTAACCTAGTTTAAGATATTTTTCTCTAGCAATATAATATAGCAAAATTTTTGTTTTTACAAAATGCCTATGTATGTTAATTGGATGTATTATATAAACCGCAGCATTCCCAGCCCAATCGGTTCAGTAGTTGCAGCGTGATTGAGTGACAAATATTCAATTTGTTTACCGTTGTGCTAAACAGCATCTAGCGGTATAGTGTAACCAGTCGTGGCCGAAGCCTCCCACTGCAATATCAGACCTATACCTATGTCAAATAAGAAATTATACAATCCTAACTGCCCATTGCATTCGAATCCAAGACCTCCTGAACTCCTCGGAAACTCGTCATAAATAAAATATGTCCATTACCTAGCTACTATACAATTATTTATTTGAGCTGATAGAATATAAATATATTATATTAACTTAAATTAAAAATTAAAAGTAGCTATAAAATTAAACTATATCTGAATAAAAAACTACGTATAAAGCGCTAATGTCCATATATTTCCATCATCAAGTCACATCGCCAATATGGAACACTGTGATTGCGCAGTAACTTAGGTCTTAGCCGATTATTATTATGCATTGGACACATAAACTATCAATTACAGGGGTGATATTACGGTACGTTAATTAGAACATATTTCCAGTTTTCGTGGAAAATGGGCCACTATCCTATTATTAATATCTCACTAATAATATTATAAAGGCGAAGTTTGTATGATGTAAGTGTGTAACCTACTTACTTGCTACTATTTTACGTCGAACTAGTAGCTTGATAACTAAAGCTAAAGCATCGTTATACAATATTATATATTCGTTGGTTATACTGAACTCTGACAATGTTATAGGATCTTTTGGTGTAAAAGTAAAGTTAAGAAAAGCCTATAAATTATAAGTATCTCAAAATTATCGCTGCCAACGGGACTTGAACCCTAAGTTACTTAAATAAAGCTTGTAAAAATTAAGTACAGTTAATTTTGGGAGTATGGAATCTCATCACGGACGTCATAATTAATTTATCTGTTGGTCCCTCCAAAGCGCCGACCCTCTACCCGCGTGTCCGCCGTGATAAGGGCGGCTACACAGATTCTGCCGGACCCTTTCAATTGGCTTGCAAAATTTATCGCCCGCAAAATGTTTAACTCGCTTCATCTAACTTTACGGACATGATTGTTTTAATGTTAGCGTAAGTTTTAACTTATAACTAATGTTATACAAAAATATATATACATACCTAACTAGTTTTTTTCCGAGGCTTCGCACGCGTGAATTTTAGTTTTTCACGTCGTCTTGTGTCGTTATTCTTTGCATAGAAAGATATTATTATATTGATTAGGAATTTCATGATGGTTCTAGTGACGTTTTTGGTTTTACACATTAAGACCGTAGACGCTTTTTATTTTTTTCCTTATCGCTCTTACGAACACGTTGGTGCGAGTGTAGCAGTATTGCGGAAGAACATGACATAAAAAATACGTTTTACCTAATTAGGCACCTACTAGAAAACTGTCAGCTATCATTATTTTCTGACCTTTTTGGATATATTTACTACCCAAACAAATTAAACCAGATAAATTAAAATACACACGATACACCCACAATTGTAATTTCCGGAAAATTTTAAAAACAATGGAAAAATTAGAGCCTTTTAAAACTTTCTATCCAGAAAATGTCATCCAACCGTGTTTCTGCTTTTGCGCGAATTTAGATTAAAGACCTAAAATACATGACTCTTAAAGAAATTAATTATCTTTATAGTTTTCCTGGAGGTCACTTAAGTTCCCGTTAAAATTAATGTTTGATTATTAGTTTGGTTGGCTTACGTTGCTTAGTATTTACTAGAACGTTGGTACTTGGTGGGTAGTTACTACAAAACAATTTATAACTCAGAGTTATGCTCTACTGGCAGTATTGCCTCATAACCAGGCTTTGCGCCACATTCCTCCACGTGACAGAAGCTGTCATTTACATAAAGAGATGAGAACGATGCGTTCCGCGCAGCTCCATATAAATACTCCGAGTGATGACTTGAGAATTGAGATATACAAATACATCTACGAGCACCATTGGCTTATAAATCTATGGACGACGGGTGTAATACAAAATTCACGAAAAAAGTGTCCCGAGAAAACCTGTATAAACGCGTGTACACGAGTATTTTTATAAACAAACTAAAACATTTTAATTTATGTCTGAAACCATTACTATACAGCCTAATTTTCAAACACGAAACTGAAGTGCGATTGTATGTCTTTTCGCGTTTTGTATGTCATTCGGTTCGGACACTTTTTAGCGCTGACCGCAACCCTTAGTTTATAAATCAATGACGAGCACAAATACATTTTATGTAGCAGATGATTAATCCAAGCCTCTACGTGTCGTTAGGGGGTAGGAGGATCGAATCCCAGAAACTTAATATCACTCCCTGCCCTCTCCTACTATACCTACTTCCAAGTTAGTACGCTAACATCTTCAGCTGTATCGTAACATGCATTGTAAAAAAACTTATAGTGAAGGAAAATCTCGATTGATCTGACCACCTAAGTATTTAGTACATTATGGTATGATGGCCTTGTGTCCACTACCCATAGGGTACACAGATTACTTTAAACACGGCATAGGTATTTACGTTATTTGTAAACCTTTGTCTATTGGTATATTTTAAAAATCAAGCACTTTTTGAGAAAGATTATCCTGAGTAAGAGGGAGTGTTAAGTTGGTAACCTAATTCCTTTGTTGACGTCATTAGGAATGCTAGGTAGGTACTACCTACTTTTTAATGAATGTCGAGTTTTCATATTTCTCTATGAATGTGCCCTCGTTACAGTCCGACAAGGTTCTCTCGACACTTGAATGACATTGACAGGAGGGCGCTGTTTTAAAATAAAGGCAGCCATAAAATAAAATCTCCACAAATTTAGTTCAATTTTAGTTTAAAATAGTTAATAGTAAGCAAAAACAACATAACATACAATAGTGATAAACTAACAGAGCGAACTATCAAATAGTATCACAAGATAGCGGCGTTAGTTCAGACTTTGGCCACGCGCGAAGTTAGCCTTGTCGCACTGTAGGGAGATTTTTGTTGTGCTAACGTTGGTAAGGGTCTGACTTTTCCAAATGAAAAGACGTACTTCCATTACAAAGTATGAAAATTCGAAATTCATTTTTTTTTGCGGAGTTTGTAAGATAATAACACATAGGCGTGGATTATAGATTTAATATACTACTTTTTTTTGTAATCCAGCACTATTTTGTATGACAAATGAAGTGAAACTTTGCCACATTTACTTGCATTCTTATTTCTCAGGCCACTTCTTTTTTGGATACATACATTACATTCACCAATCGCCAGATTATTAATTGCTTTGTAAATCGACCTTAGTTTGTCAGTGCTATCAGCAGCAGCTATGAGACATTTCAGAGCAAACACTGCCATTCGGGAACGTTATTAAGTGCGTGGCACTTGTAAAGTGCCTTGAAGTGGATTTAGGAAGCGAATAGCTCTGCTGGTCCATGGTTTATTGACTGCAAAATTTTTGAGAAATACGAGCTTAATGACAATAATGCAACATACGAGCATTGATAAACAAGAAGCATATACTATATAGTTAATATTATTATTACCTATTTATGTAAATCTTTTTGTTTGCGATACATTCTATGGGTACTATAAGCCAGACAAAGGAGGAACTTTGTTGTCATAAGACACGTTTAACGTACCCATACTTAAACCAAAGTACCACTTTAACCCTCGAAATGATCACCATGTCGTGATCAGGTACACGTCATCAGGCGTCTGACGTCATAGGGTAGGCGACGTGTTAAAAGGTTAAATGCAAGGATGAAGGATCAGCCGGTCAAATTCAAGTATTTGTTTCTTCGTTATTTGTAAACAAAGTAATTCCCTGGTCTGTGTTTGTAACGATGAACATAAAACGAGAGTTTAGGTTAAGTTAGCTCTACCTTTTCACATTAAACTCGATACTCGGCTTAATTTCAGGGGTTTCGGCCCAGGTAGCCCGCGAAATTAAAATTTTATTTAGTTTTTCGCAAATGTGATTTTGAGTGGTTGAAAACCACTGTGATTTTTTATGTATTTTGTTTTATTTGAACATCTTTATTTTGCGATAACTGGCATAGTTTTTTAGTAATGACGAAAAATGTATTTTTATATTATTCGTAAGAGAGGTAAGTGTGTTTCTACCTTGACGCTTTGAGAGGGCGCAATCTGACGACAATTAACCAACGCTACGTCCGCCCTGTTCTCTCCGCTGCGTGATTACCCCCTACAACCTATTACAGCCTACAGACGAGAGTTGCATAGTGCATTTTGGTGCATACTGTACTAGATTACAAGATCGTTGTACGTTGCTATGCTTTAGGGAATACATATGCTAGTTTGCACAGGAAATAGTGTTTAGGCATAGACCACGTTGGTTGTAAAATAAGAAGGTCATAGTAAAGGCGTTTGTCTGAGTTTGAATCTTCGTGGTTTGTCCATCCATAAGAGCCAATTTACTCACTCAGAACGTGGTGAGGTACAGTTTTATCGACAATGAGTCGATAAAAGTGTACCTCAAACATCGCCAGTAACCATACCAACGCAACCATCCAATCAATCGGTGTCTACGTTGCACAACAGATGCAAGCATTAACCAATGATAGCTCAATATGTTACTGTTGTCGATGCTATAAATATTTTTCCAGATTTGCACAGACTACTTAGTGCAGGAAAAATTAATGTAAACTTTGGAAAGTAGATAGGTAATTTACGTTTAAATCCAATGACTTCTATGTATCCTACATAGTATGTACCTACATAGAAGTCTTTGTTTAAATCACTAAACAATATGGGAAAGTACAAGTGATGTGACGTAAAACATATACACGGGTAGGTAATCAAACTTTTCATTTACGTATAGGGGCAGGTCATAATAAAAATAAATTAACGTATTTTCCGTAACAGAAAAGCGAGTCATTTCCTACTCCATTGATCCGGAATCAAACGCGAGGCTGTATACTTCCACATTCAGTGAACACAGTTCTGATGGATTTCACATACTTATATTCAGAAACAGGCTTTAGTAGGTATTCATCTTTTTAAACAAAAGATTTTAATCTCTTGTTAATTTGGATATGTGGAATTTTTATTTTCTTATTATTATTGATTATTGGCTTCAAAACTCGAAAATATGGGCTCAGTAATTCGTGAATTTGAAATATGTACAAGTTTAAGCCGCTTTCCAATATGATCCAAATTGTATTTTAAGCACCGAAGTACTTAGTGGTCAAAATGCACTTCATCGTTATATATACGACTAGCTGTTGCCCGCGGCTCCGCCCGCGTGAATTACGATTTTTTTACATAATATACCTTCCTACTGGAATTCCTTGATTTTTCGCGGGATTCTGGTGTGATGTTGTACAGAAACCTGTTCTCACTTTGCACGGGTTATCTTGTGGTGATTTTGAAAACTCCTTTTTCTTAATAATAATATAAAGTTTCATTAATACGTAGTTGAAAGATCAAAAGGACGATTTTAACTGTCGATATTTCGACCCAGTGGTACAAGTCGTGGTCACTACGTGACCACGACTTGTACCAATGTACCAATGTGTGAAAAGTTGTACTGGTGGTAGAACTCTTCTTTCAGAGTTCGGCCGGGTAGGTACCACTGGGATAAATCACTCTACTAACAATATTCCCCAGCCCAACATAATATAAGAGTCTTTTAAAAATCTTTGCTTCATCTCAATACAATCCAAAACATCAGAATGGACAATGGCTATATATTTCCTTACGTATAAAAAGACCTTAGATGACAGTCAGTCGGTTAGGATCGATAAGACATAAGAGTTAAAAATATTTGTGAACCATTAATCTTACCCTTTCCATATTGCGGATGATAAAGTTTAAATCTGTTCATGTATTAACAGTGCCATCTTAATAAAAAGTCAGGAAACAGTAAATAACATGACAGTTAATTTTTATTTAAAAAAATTCGGTAGTACCTATCTCAGAGTTTTACATTCAAGTTCCACATAAATTGTAGAGATGGCGCTATACGGTATAACGTAGCGATAACGCCAGTTACATGATTTTTGTTCACCCTAAAAGTGAAAATTTTTAAACCATACAAAATCTCGTGCTAAGCCTATTTATTTACGGCTGTAAGGGTACTCCAGTCTTAATTGAGCCCTACGTCCTAGCCCTAGGTTCTTTGTGCATTCCGAGTTTCAAGTCACCTACCTACTTGAACTTAAAGGTTCTGATGTCTGTAATTTCTGAACTACAAAAGTGATGATGATAAGATTTGTATGGAATAATCTTTAAAGAACCTCCTTTCTAACAAAAAAAGAATGAATGGAATCGGACAACGCGTTAATGAATTATAACTAAAAAACGTTTGGACTTTGATGCCGTCTTCCAGGGAAACCATGATGAATTTCGGGACAAAAAGTATCCTATGTCATACCTCGGGGTATGAACTATAATCATGTCAAGTTTCATTTAAATCCATCCAGCGGATTAGCCGTGATGCCCGGTCGTGAAACAGACAGACAGACAGACAGACAGACAGACAGACAGACAAAAATTAAAAAAATTACAGTTTTGGCTTCAGTATCGACTAAATAGTGTCCTCCAACAAAAATTTTCAAAATATCTTCAATGTACAGAATTCGACCCTTTACAGTTTTATTATAAGTATAGAAGATATATTAGGTGTGATGGTTATAAACATAAAGGGCTGTATTGAATAAAAACCATCGTTTTATGTTATTTTGTCATTAGCAATAAGTAACTAAACACGCAATTAGTAATAGGTAATGCAATTAGATTAAATGAAAGATATGCTGGTAAAGTAGAGCACAACGCGTTTCGTAAATAGAAATAAAATTATGTTAGTCAATGAACAAATTAAAACATAAGATAGTGTAGCTACTATGTATAGATATCAATGATTTTATTTTATGAAGAAATATGGGAGTGCTCGAAATATGAATGTGCATTGGACGTGTAGAGATTTTGCAGGTATTGGAAGTGCACTCGGTTTCTCCAACAACATACGTACGAGTAGATCCTTGACTTGAGGTACCTAGTAGATAGTATGTGGAATTTGGAACTACTGAACAGCCTACGACTTTTGTCTCTATTGTTATATGTTTTGATTCCCGGGTCAAACCAATAAAATTTTAATGGTATTGGATTTTTCTATCAGATAGTCCTTAGATATATTGTTGGGTTATCGAAGGACCGTAACAAATATTTATTATTAGAAATTGAATTGTAACGTCACACCTTAATGATGTCATAGTAGCTACGTACGGCTTCATACAAATTTTCTTTTAGCGAGAAAGGAATAGAATACTCTCCCACTCCAATATTAAAATGTCTGTATAACTTAATAAATCTTTGTTGGATTTCAATCAACAAAGATTTATTAAGTTAAGGAATTTTTTTTTAGTGTAGGTACATCATTATTTTTATCCCAGTTTATAATAAGTAATATTTTTTATCATATCCAAAAGTAGTGTTACATCTACTTAACGGTGGTTCGCTATCAGTCCTGCGCCTGATCTCTGTCCGATCGTGGGTGTGAGGTGTCATCCCATCGGATTATGAAAGATTGGAAAAGAGAGTGCACCTGTGTTGGCGCGCAACGCTGATGGAAAATCTTGGCTGTGGGCGGTTCGATGTGGAGGATTTATTTTTCTTATTTTTTAATATCGAAAAAAACTATGTGTTTTTGTCCCTACGACAAGCGTCTGGCTATGTGGCTCACCTTGGTTCTCCTGCGGAACTCCTCATTTCTGATTTTATCATTTAGAGAAACTCCTAACATAGCTCTCTTCAAAGCACGCTGGGTGACTCGTAATTCATACAAAAACCTGTTATAACCCCACAGGCCGTTTGTCAGTGTCCACGTTGGTCCACGATGCATTGTACTCGGTTGGTCGCTGCGCACGCAAAATAATCGGCAAGGAATCGCTAACACGGGCAAAATCGCTCAGTTTAGAACACCGACGCAAGGTTGCCTGTTTAGCGGTTTTTTACAGGATATACTTTGGAGAGTGTGCTCAAGCACTCCACAATTTTTTTTTTTTTGTTATTGTAGATAGGCTTGCGCTTGACGAAAATAATGCCTGATGGAAAGCAATGATGAGGTCTAGGTTGGAGCGCGCTTGCCTAGAAAATGCCTATTCACTCTTCTCTTGAAGGCACCCAGATTATACTTCAGATTATACAATCTAGTTTACCTCCTTCACATTTCTACCATAGAACCGCAAGACGCCGGGAGAAATGGCATCCTTATGTGGTTGATGTCCAGCAAGCTCGAACGAAACGATTTTCTTCCACGTTTCTGATACGTGCCGCTAAGGTGTGGAACACTTTTCCAGCTTCTGTGTGACCAGCCAAGTACAACCTGGGTGCCTTCAAGAGAAGAGGAATAGGCATTTTCTAGGCAAGCGCGCTCCATCCTAGACCTCATCATTTCTGTCCATCAGATATGATTATACTTTACAGCTTTTTAATTAAGCCAGGTATATTAAATTAATCGGAAGCTTTGTAATGTTTTTGTTTAATGCTAGCCTGGTGGTATTATAATTTACTTTAGTTTAAGACCGGTCGGACGGACCGTTCAACAGGGTTTTTCTTTTAAAACTATATTCAACGCTTTACTTCGTTTTCTCATTTCTAATTTGCACTGGTACGAGCGAATTGCGGAATGCCCTATCTTGCATTTCTTTTCCGTTCAGCTAATTCTAAAGCAGAGTTAAATAGCGTGCGGGGAGAATCGATAGCGATTGGAGATAATGCATAATATTGAATATAGTTTATTATTTGAATTTGAATCCATTAGCAATCGCAGAAACAAAATAGATATACTTAGTCTGGTCAATATAGACAGATAACAATAATTCCCACAGAGCCAAATATTGCCGACTGCGCCAATATAATATACCCAATAGCCAAATAAAACGCGTATAGTTTTCAAAGACTGATTTAAAAATCGGCCAAGTGCAAGTCGGACTCGCAAACGAGGGGGTTCCGTACCATTATCTATGTAACGTAGCGATAATTTACCTGCTACCACTACTAGGCACACTTGTGTACTACACAAGTGTGTAGTATTACGAGTATATTGGGTCTACTGGATCAACGACCAAAAACGAGCAGAAAATTAAGTGATTCGTTTGGGAGCCCCCTTTGATCTTCATTTTATTATATTTTTTAGTATTTGCTGCTATAGTGGCAACGGAAACACATAATCTTTGAAAATTTCAACTGTATAATTATCACGGTTCATATAACCTGGTAACAAACGGATGGACGGTGAAGTCTTAGTAATAGAGTACCGTTTTTTTTACCCTTCGGGTACAGAACCCGATAAAAGGCAACCTCGGCGAATGTACCCCAACCGAATCAAACAAAACCTGGATAAATTTATGACAGCGCTATCTCACCGGAGCATTTATAAGTTTCCCCAACTTCCGCAATAAATCCCCACGAGACCTTTCTGCCGGTTGCTTCACATCTAATCTTAAATTCAAACGAACATAGGTACGTTAGTACTGGTACTCTATATAAATGGTACCATTGGAAATTCTGCTGAACCGAATTCTTTTTACGTCATCAGCTGTAGCCTATTTCCATGTATTCCATGTGTGAAATATATAAGCAATTTTAGATAGATACCTACCTAATTTATTTCCATGTCTAAAATTGCTTTCCATAATATTCTAGAACAAAACTAATAAATGTATGAGGAGTTGTCTGCTGATGTTGATTCTTCACGGGAATTGGAAACATTGGCTCAGCAGGCCAATCGCGTAAAAATCAAAGATTATTGATTAAAAATGTACCAATCTTTAAAAAACTATATCATTGTCAAGACGTGATTTTTCAGTTTTTGAGTTTTAGCCAATTAATTTGATTAAATTGATTAGTTCTTAAATGATTGATATTTGCGCGGTCGCCTGAAGGTCTAGCCTGTTAACCACTCCCACATCGTTAAGGTGTATCGCCAACCAATGTCACGTTCTTGTGCGATGCTGTGTAGCAATTAACGTCAAGAGTTATTTGAAAGTTCCCCCTCCGTACTGTGACGTTGGTTGATCAAGATTTTTGTGATGGGATGTCGACTTATATTACTACCTACCATAAATCAGTATTTAAATGCTGATTTTTTAGGTATTAATTGATTTCTGATGAATATTATACGACTAATTTATTATGAATAAGTATTTTATCAGTTTTCAAAATATCTATCATGAGTTAGAATTTTTCATTTTGTATCCATAAGATTTTATTAAACTAATCAAATTGGTTTTACTATATACAGGTACCTACTAATTACTATCTACAAAAACAATTTACAAGAAGCGTTTTGGAACGTTGTTATTACGAAACAGAGGTAAGACGACTTTATGTCAGATTTATCTGTCAGAGGGCGTAAGTTTCGCGAATTGGGTGACAAATTCTCTAATCTAGATGTTGTTGGTAGCTACGAGCTAAATGCTTGTTTCACGTTTCTCAGAGCTAAGAGTATTAAAGATTTAAATCTGATTACTCATAAAATCTTATTCGAGCAAGTTCTTCTAGCAATTGCTCCAATTTTACTAGGCACTTCAAAATAAATTTGACACTAGGTAGGTACGTCATTGAAAATGCCATGAACATTATCTACTCTACTACTATGAGATATCAATACAGATCAATGCCTCTATCAATCTACTATGGTATAAATAGCACAGACCAAGGAATAACTTTATATAAATAGGTTGACACTTGTAAATTACGGCCCGGTTTCCACCAAAGCGGAGCGGAGTGGAGCTGTGATTGAGTAACCAATCAGATTTCATAATTCGACTTCTGCGAATCTGAAGGGAGATGAGATGTCAAAATGACAATATCTTATTGGTAAAGATCTATGGTAAAGACCGATATCCATCTGCGTCACATCTGTTTTCAAAAACTAGTTTTAAAAATTTTCAATATTATCATCAAATCAACTGACCACAGTGCAACCAACCAACCAGATACAATTATTACCTCCTGCAACTATTGTACTCCAAGTTACAATGATCAAGATGGAGATTTTGGAGAAATTTTTGTGAAAAATTTCCATCGAGAAAATTTTCTTCAATCGTGTTTCTGCTTCACAGCGGTTTTAGATTAAAGACAGTTAAAAAATAACGTCTAATATACGATAAATGACGTTTAATTTTTAAAGTAATTGTTTTACCTCCTCTCTCTTGTTGTCCCTCTCTCTCTCTCTGCATCTAAATGCATGTTGTAATAGAGTACAATTTTGCATGCCATCTTCGGCTTGGCAGCTGTCTGGCAGCTGTTTCAGAGATGGACATTTTGTAGAATAGCACTGCTGGTCACTAAAAATCGCTTAAGTCGCTGTTAAGAAAAATATATTAGGTAATATTTATTACTTTGGGGCCAATGGGCCTCAAACAATATATGGAGGTTCAAGGAGAACAATAGCATTAGAATGAGTGGGGTAAAGAGGCATTAGATCTCTCATAGGAGAGACGCATATAAAGCTTAGATGATTAAATCCTCCACTCCCTTATCGTATTAAAAGATTTGTCTGTTCCCGTTGTTTCCCGCTATCTCAGACAATGAGCTCCCGTGGGACTTTGCATTTTCCAGGTTCGGGAACATTAAAATGTAGCCAAAGAGCCCAAAAACATTTTAAAACAAAAAATCTTTTCAAATTCCTCTCCCCTCTGTTTCGAAGATGACAAAATGACGAAATCTGATTATTTACTCAAACACAGCTCCGCTCCGCTCCGCTTTGGAGGAAACCAGGCCTTAGTATCAAAATTACCAAGTACTTAGATGATGATAAACAATTTGAAATTCGAACCGAATGCCCTGATTTCTTTTATACATTTTTTTTTTTAAGATCGATAGGCTTACGCTTGACCACAATCATGTCCGATGGGCAGAAATGATGAGGTCTAGTTCTCTTGAAGGCACCCAGATTGTACTTGACTGGGAACACGGAAGCTGGAAGGGTATTCCACACCTTAGCGGTTCGTATCAGAAACGTGGAAGAAAAACGTTCCGTTCGAGTACGCTGGACATCAACCACATAAGGATGCCACTTCTCTCGTCGTCTTGCAGTTCTGTGGTAGAAAGGTGAAGGAGGTAAAAGGTTGTGGAGTTCCTGAGCACTGATTATTCCATTCCAAAAAAATCTTTGTTTAAAAATAAGTATGTAAGTATCTACAATCTACATGTTCCGTCACACTCCTTGACTAAGGTGAATTCCATTAATCTTAAATTCCGAGACAGCTTTCTTTGTAAAATAAACGGCGGTTTATCGTATTTCAAAATTATTCCTGTCTCTGATCCTGAGTGTTTTATTATATCTTGTTTAAAATGGCTGTCGTGATTGAGGTTTTTTGGAGCGTAATTTTTTCCGTTTATTTCTTTAATGAACTTTGGCGGTCGGCAATATAAAGTGTCAAAAATATTTGAGACATTTCTTGACATAAATATCTGGTTATAGGCTCAGTTTATAAAGACTTTTTTTTAGCGAAGAATCGACTTGGATGTGCAACGCTTAGTAAATGCAGTTATGGCCTTTTTCGCACCAACACTTTAAGAAACGCCTAAGCTCTCAGGTGACAGTTGTTGTATGTGAAAACTGTCACCTAGCGGCTTAGGCGTTTCTTAAAGTGTTGGTGAATACGGTCATTAGACAGGATTGATTAGCAATCAAGTTCGCAAGTTTTGCACACGGCTTCTATTTCTTATAAATAATTTTTGTAATGAAAACTTCATAAGCATTTTTTGTGATGGAAAAAACCATTGAACCCGCGGCACCGTCACCATAACTCACGAACTGACACCTCACGTTATTGTTGAAGTTTTCACTTCTGCAGGAACTCCCGAATTGTTGTTGGACCACTGATCTATATTCTATGGATCGCAGACTTTCAACTTAAAAATGAAGACACTTGATTTTCGCCATTTTGGCGCTGATTGTTGCGTAACCTATGCGTAACCTAGCGTGAACGTCCGTGGAACTAAAATAAAATGACATTCAAAACGACGACCTCTACCACTGATAAAAAAAACTCTGGATATGAGCATCCGAACCAACAAATGTCTCTTATAACAAATGTCAATTCATTACTGTGGACTTTCGAGGAGAGCGCATCAAATCGGCACAAAAAATGAACTGTCAATTGTATAGAATGTTTAATCAATATAATTGTTGGACTTTTTAAGATAGTTTAAATGAGCTGCTGATTTATTAAGTTGCTCAGTGGAGGACACACTGTCAAGGGTATTTTGTCACATCAAGCCGGATGTATTTGTTCCTGTAATCTGGCAGCCGGGGGCTTACGAGAATGTCCCGCTCAGTTTGGCAATAAATCCCTCAAACACGATGCATCAGTTTGCGAGTTTCAGGGATCACACGTCCAATTGGATTAAATCGGAGGTGGAACAAGAACTTGGGATCAAACAAGGTTTTTTGTCTCGTTTCAGAAGCTTCTTCTTACAGTAGGTACGTTATCTGAAAAAAGAACTGCCCGAAAAGGAGTGTGAATGAATGAAGGCTTTATTTACACACTTAATTAATATAGTTAAGAACCTAATTATAAGCTAAGTCCTCAGTCACTGGCGTCGAGTTACTCAGCCGAGTAGGTGCTAAGTAGATAGATAGATAGATAAACTCTTTATTGCACACCACAGAATAAAAATATAAAAAAGAAATAAAGAAACACAACACAAAACAATCTTTGGAGTACAATTTGGCGGCCTTATCGTTAGATAGCAATTTCTGCCAGGCAACCAATAACGTGAAGGAATATTTAAAACTGAATACGCGGTTGGTGGTGCCAGAATAAATAAATACAATAAACAACTTTCAATAAATTACTTATACATAATATAAACTTTATAAACACACTATACAACTAAATTATACCTATTATAAGTAGATACTGAAAAAAGTACGAGTGGGTACTTGGTCTATCTCTACTTAAGAGTACGGGATAAAGATCCAATATTCCGTCTATCACAACTAGTTTCAGATATTTTTTAACCGTTTTTAACTAAATGGGCATCGAATTTTGACAAGAAAACGTTCAAAATATCATTATTATTAAAATTAAAAAGGTTTTTTGGGGGAAAAATATTTTGATTTTAATCCCGTAGCCCCGACTTATATAAGTACGGCACACTTCTCCATCACTCGACTATCATAAATGTCCATTGTTCATCATTGATTGATATATTATCAGGTGCAGAGCGGGTTTCAATTCATACGTAGTATTTATCGACTATTGTGTACAAGTACAAGTCGATAATACTTACTCCAACACCATACACTGCCTCTATCACATCGCATTAACTAAAAGTAAAATAACCGGCCAAGTACGAGTCCGACTCGTGCACGAAGGGTTTCGTACCATTATCTATAAAAACAGCAAAAAAATACGTTTGTTGTATGGGAGCCCCTTAAAATTTTCATTTTATCATATTTTTTAGTACTTTTTGTTCTAGCGGCAACAAAAATACATCATCTGTGATGTAACTATTACGGCAAAGATTAATAATATTGAGTAGTATGAATAATAATCTTTGATTACGGTTCGAAAGATACAGCCGTGACGGACGGGCGGACGTCGAAGTCTCAGTAATAAGGTCCCGTTTTTCCCTTTGGGTAAGGAACCCTGAAAAGAAGTACCATAGTGTACCTTAACATTTTGAAAAATTTCAGAGTATAAATGGAGTGATAGTTTCAATGATATTCAAGCATGCAGTCTACATTTGCACCGTACCGAAGCAATGGCGTGATATAGTTTCAATGATATTCAAGCATGCAGTCTACACTTGCCCAGTACTGAAGCATTGCATCGGAGCATTGCATTTCGTATCAGGACGAAACTATTTTCATTTGCGCAATGTCGCTTCGAGTTCGTAAATATTCTTTGGAGTTAGACGATATAGGTTTTCATATAGTAGGAACTGCTTGCATAGTGCATACTTTGAAGTTTTGAACGATGTCTGGAATGGTTTGTAAGCGTTCGCTAGTGATTTACATAAATTGCGAATTCTTAAAACGGTATTCAGAACTAAAATTTGATCTACTGTATTATATAAGTAGTATTAAGTAAAGTTCAAAAAAATCAAAGACGTTTCATAGGAAGCTATAAAATTAATCAGGTTTATTGAATCGTCATTGTTTCAGCCGATGGAAGATCACTGTTGGACATAGGCCTCCTGAAATGACCGCCAAACGACCACCACGATCTTTCGCCGCCTATCGCCAGCAACTTCCCGCGACTTTATGTGGTCCGTACAATTGTTGGGGGGGTCTGCCCACAATGCGCTTCCCGGTGCGTGTCCGCCATTCCGCCACCATGGGTACCCAACGTCCATCGGTCCTACGAGCTAGTCTTAAATAAAACAAAATTGAAAATACCTAACATGCACAGATAGGCATAATACCGAGCTCAATAAGGCTCAATATCTCTATTTGTTCTCACCGTTTCTCAAGGTAATGCCACAGCCCTACAAACCTCACATCGCTTGTGATAATCTGGTGTGACTACCAGTCGGTAGTCACATCGCTCAGGGGCTGAATTTTGCCGGTCGTTACAAATATTTGAGGAAGGATAATGTGCTGTCATGTTATTACTCTTACACTGCCAAAGGGATAATAAATATGCTGTCAAAAGACGGGAAAAGGCATTGGAAAAGGTCAGTTGTGGAATTTAGAACTCGCAACATATTATTTTGCTCTCGATAAGTTATGTAGACCCTACCGAGAAGTACCTACTAGGTAAAAATGATGTTTATTTGTGAACACATTTAAACACGGACGGACAACAGTAAATGTAGCATTACAATTGCGTGCGTGCGTATGATAGTGTGTGTGTGAGTGTGTGTGTGTGTGTGCGTGTGTTAGAGTGTGCATGTTTAATAAATAATAATTATTACCGAATAAGCTTTTCAGTGTCATGGTAATTTAGATCACTTAAATATTTCTTAGTTTACTTTTGAGCCTATAACTGTTGAATTGAATGAATATTATAAAATTCAACTTCCACATGTATCTTGTGACCAAAACCTAATTAAATAAATACTTTATTATTTACATCAATCAAAATTTCCAAGAATTTTCACAGCAATAAAACAAGGCTTTTGCTATTGAATTTAAAATATAATCTTCAAAATTAGTACGGTTTCTTGCAAAATAAGACGCTTATTAATAATGTTATAAAGGGAAAACTCGAGTAGCCGTCGGGGTTGATGTGGGTTTAAAATAAATTACGTTTTCATACTGTTCATCGAAATAATACGATCGCGTTCAGCGTGGGCTAAGGGTTAAGAATGTTGCCTATGTAATAAAAAGATGATTTAATTTTTATATCAATATCTTTTATAAGAGATGGGGGATTGGCCAGATTGACAGAAAACTGTTTAATAAGAAATGAAATAGGTACTTCGCATCTAGATTTGGATCAGCGCTCACTATTTGGATGAACGGTCATAGCCAAATCTAAGAATCATAATATAAGATCGAATTTTATAGAAATATATTGGATCTTGGTCATTATTCTCGTCAAAGCACGTAACGCGTACTTGACTAACTCATCAACAAAGCTTGTAAAACGTGTACACTAACTGCGATGTATTAAAATATACCTATCTACATAATATAAATCTGCGCCTACCTATTTAACACTTGAGTGGTCGCGCGGATGACATGTGTCATCCAGGGCCCAGGCTGATTAAACTAGCGGGACTTGACGACCTCCGTGGTTGAGTGGTTAGCGTGCCAGTTTTCAAGTCGCCGTCATCTCTGAGGTTCCGGGTTCGATCCCCGGTCGGGGCAATGTAGAAAAATAAGTTTTCTACGTTGTCTCGGGTCGGGGTGTTGTGGTACCTTCGTTGTTGCTGTTGTATTTCCATAACACAAGTGCATAAGCTACTTACTACGGGATTGGAGCAATGTACTCGTATGTGATGTTGTCCTCTATTTCTTTATTTCTTTATTTTATTTATTTTTTGTTTTTTATATGGAAACACTTAGTTTGCGCCGAGTTTAGTAATGCCTATGGTGTACTTCGTGACGTCAGCAACGGCCGTGTGTGGAACGGAAGTACCGACCATTATTATAGTCAGCATCTTCATCATCGTTTCAGTCGATATAGATTTTGAGTAGCGACCCCTGAGAGAACTTAATAATGATAGATCAAGATTATTTCCGCAAAATTGTTATTATTAGATATTATTTTTATTTCTATATGCTTGGACAACACGTGAGATAGGTACCTACGTTGAATTCCGACCCTGAAGAAAATACCGGTTTAGGAAAAATAAATATTATGCAGAAGGCCTACAAAGATACTGTAGCGCCACGGGATTAGGTCCACTCCTACGAGTTTAATTACTCGAATAATTTAATAGTTGATTGGAAAATAACATAAAGAAGATATCCAAATCATACATTAATATGTATCATACATTAATATGCCTTTGACGTCAATTATTTTACTTAATTAAATCTTTAATTAAACCACGATCGCAACGTTATTATAAATTTCCCGAAATAAAGCTCTTACCCTGTAAGCGCATAATCCCGCCAATTCATCACAAATTTAGGTTAAGACTCTTACAGCCTCGAATCCAGGAAATAATGACGGAATTCCGGTTGCAAGCTACATTAAATGTATAGAAATTCCCGCTTTTCTTTGCACAGTGTGGAACCATAGTAAGACGCCTTTTTTACACTCTTTTTTACTAACTTCCGTAGGCCGTCAAAAGCTTCCGCCAAGCCGTAAGTAGAAAAGTAGAGCTGAAGTCTCATATTTATCGCACTTTTATGTAAGAGACTTATACCAACGAATATATAATATTACTAACGTACTTATACGCTGTTATTCCGATCTAGTTAGAGACTTCGGCCGTGGCTAGTTACCACTCTACCGGCAAGGACCAGATGGGAGCTTTATATTCACACATATGTTATTATCAAGTTATTATATTATGTTATTTATTGTACCTAAGAAGTAAAGCGAATAATTTCATAATAATTATTGTTATGATTAGCAGTGCTATACTACAAAATGTCCATCTCTGAAACAGCTGCCTGACAGTTGCCAAGCCGAAGATGGCATCCAAAATTGTACTCTATTAAAACTGACGAATTCATAGATGCATAGATGTACGGTCGTCGCTGCTTTAATAATTTTTGCAGAATAGCACGGCAGTAATTAAGCATAGTGTTTGCACTGTACAATATATAATTATTCCATTTGCTGTGTATGTAAATTAAATATCATCGGGTGGAAATAGGCACAAATTAATTAAGTAAGCCTTCGCGCAAATTGCCGCGCTGCGAAAATTTATGTTTCCTTTATTCTGTGATAATAATTGTTACTGTGACAAATAAAATTATTTATTTGCCACTCGCGTCGATAAGTATCAATTTTATTATTGTTGTATAGGGTTGTAATTTTATTAATATCTAAATAATGCGACGGTATAACTGTTGCTATACTTTGATACTGCCGTGCTATTCTGCTAAACAGCGACGAGCGTACATCTCTGCATCTATGAATTTGTCAGTCGTAATAGAGTACAATTTTGCATGCCATCTTCGGCTTGGCAGCTGTCTGGCAGCTGTTTCAGAGATGGACATTTTGTAGAATAGCACTGCTGATACTATTACTTACTTATAAATTAAATTACTTGTATACGATTGAATGCACTTATATCTTTATTATAACGTAACGATTTTTAATAGGTACTGTCAACTTTAGCAAAAATAAACGTATAGACATAAGTCATATAAATTCGAGATTCGCGCAGGATAAGTGAAAACCAGATCACGGGCGGAACCGCGAGTAAGTTCTAGATAAGTAGGTACCTATTACTAAAACTGTTATAAAATCTTCCAAAGTAAATCTTCGAGTGCATTGTTAGAAAATCGCGTGAACGTTAATGAAAACCTTTTACATGGCACACCACGGAACTTCATTTCTCAAGAAGGGAAAATAATTTCTCATTTCGCATCGCGACGCGAAAAATGTTCATTAAATAAAGTACTAGCGTTGATAAGGACGGGAAACGCTCGTTTCTATTTATAAAGCTTTGCTGCGGACTCAAGACGGGTGATTATGTGGACTTACCCGTAGGAGTGCTACAAGAGACATGGCCTAGTCGCGACAGCGCTAATTACTAAATTAATATCTATCCATTGTAATCTATAGTTACCTAGGTACATGGACTGAATCAACAATTGTTCAATTTCCAATCCAATCCCACAACTCCTAAGTGATTGAAGTCCAAAACGGTTAAGTTAGGTATGGAGGTGGTTCATCGCGGGGTTTTGGTGGGTAAAAATCCAGAAGAAACAGGGTATGTCCTATATACAGGAGATTCCTATCCTCCCCCTCATAAACAAGGATTTACCTGACAAAATCTGCGTCGCTTTATGATGTACAACAATATATTTATGCATGCGAATCAGTTGGATCTTAAATAATAAAATTCACCGGGATAAAAATTAGCCCGTGTTGAACACATAACCTCTCTATAAAATAACCTGGTGGTGTGGTGTAAATACATAACCTCTCTATATACCAAATCAATGCATACCTCGGACTGTATTCTAATGGAACCACAAATTTTCATATTTAAAATATTCATCAGAATTTCTACAATAATTTATCCTAGAACATAAACTGGTTCTCGAAACAGTTTGAGTATTGCATTTGAATATCCGAAGAGCACTTCCAGGAGATGTTCCTGGTAACTGTAAAGCGTTAGCTTCCTGGATAATGCGTCTAATAAACTGACTTTCAAGGAAGTTGCTTACACGTCTTTACAGAGATACGTTGCCGCCCGTGCTGTCATAATTCCTAGTGCTTCACTAGGATATAAGTAGAGCTTAACAAACTTTAACAACGTACGTGCCTAAAATATGTACATTATTATTCTGTTAATACGTAATTGGTATTGTATGGTATTACTTTTACCCGGAAGTCAGGGTTCGAAATTCGAATGGCTGTTCGAAGTGATATTAACTAAAAAACTAAATACAGCAAAACTAAATATCACTTCTAAAGAAAAACAACTTAAGGAAACCTGCATGCCTAGTTCTCCACAGTGTTCTCAAAAGGTGTGTGAAGACCGCAAAACCGCAGTTTTTCATAGTATTAGGCTATGTCCAAACCCCCTCATGAAGCCGTGAGTAGTGGTCCATAAAAAGGGATTTGGAAATATACATTAAACTAACAATTTCAGAGCCCTTTTCCACCCTCAACAGATCCTTTATTTAGACTTTAGAGCAAACAAAAAGGCAGTAAACACACCGCAAAATTGACACGGAAAACGCGTCGCTTCGGAGTTTGCTTGCAGAAAATTTTATATTATGTTTGTCTCGCTGACCTTCCCTCATCAAATGATGTACCAACGTTAGTTTAACATTAAGCAATTACTATTTCGTCCTAAAAACACAATTAATTATAACGTTTAGAGTTTTCGTCTGCGGTCGCTACGTGAGATCAATACGGTATGAAGCAAAGTGGTTGTGGGTTGAATATTGACGTCTCCCACGCAATATACATATACGTAACTAACAAAACGCTTCAATTTATGCCGAAAATACAGCCTTAAATCACCGTCTTTGCTGGTAGGGTGGTAACTAGCCACGGCCGAAGACTCCCACCAGACCAGACCTGAGCCAATTTAGAAATTATAAAATTTCAAAGTGGCCCGTGGCGGGAACCGAACCCGAGAACTCCGCGCGCGTCCTCTTCACCAGGGAAGTCGTCAAAGACAAAGTGGAGTCATTTTTTCGCGCTGTCCACCGGGTCCAGTGTATACCTACGTCTATTCCTTAAGAGGATTTATTGAATTTATTTTAGTCTTTCTCACTCTCACTGATATGTTGGTGGGTGCGACATGCAGCGGCGCGAAAGAATATAGCAAAAAAACGACCTTTTACCTACGAGTAATTACTTTAAAACCAAGCCAGTTATAAAAAAATTGTTTCTCAGCATTTTAGACACATTAAAACAAAAATTACAATTAAGGTAAGTGAGGTGTAATTCGGTATACTAAGGCTACGACGACTTCAAAAATTAAAATAAAAAAAACTAAACCTGATTTCTGTTTGAAAGTCTTTTTTAAAAGAACATTGGTCTTTTGCCAGCTAATACGTGCATGAATTAAGTGATTTTAGTTAGAATTTTCTTTTTAAATAATTTATTGGTAGACCTCTTTTTTCCTTCTTATTTCGTGATAAAATTTGGCTCAGCATTTTAATTCGTGAATGCAGGGTTTTTATTTCGGGATAAACTTTTGTGCAATAATTTTATGATATTATATTAAAACATTTTAAATAAAAATATAACAGGAGTTTAATACATTAATATAGCAATAAAGATATTCGATTTCTAAAGGAAAAACATGTTACATTAAGCTCTGTTCCCTAATCATAACTGTTTTCCACGATATCGCTTGCATACCTTAGGAACTTTAGGAACAATAGATTTTTTCGAGATAAAAAGTAGCCAATATCCATCCAGGATAATGTAGCTCTCCATTAGTGAAAAAAATATCAAAATCGGTTCAGTAGATTTTAAAATAAAAAAATAGTAAAAAATAACCCTTAAAAGTAAACAATTATTCATTGTTAATACCTAATTATAAACTGTAGAGATTACTCAAATATCTCTTATATGTATAATTGGAATCTCCAAAATTCAAATACCAATTTCTTGAAAAAAAAATTGGAGTCCATGTTAAATCAAAAATCATTAAGTTTTGATTTAACATGGATACAAAGGATTTTGTTGCTATTATTTCAACATGAAATTTTCGCGTAAAAGTTTTAGTTTCAAATAACTTCCTTTATTATAAAAATAAACTAAAAATTTTGAAAAACTAAACCATCTTTAATAGTAAGTAATTTCAGCAAGTTTGAAGTCTTCTAAGCTCGATTCAATTTATTAATATTCAAGATAATTAATTTAAGACAGATGTTTTTTTTCTACGGTATATCTCATTATTCCATGTGGCTGAAACATAACAAAATAACTTTTATTTTTTCCTACTAATCACAAACCTTTACAAAGTAATGCCTGCAGGTATTTGATGGGAACAGTTACTTTTTTATCTTACAGAGAATTTTGAGTTGAGTACCTAAGTGAGGTTTGTAATGAAACTTGAAATATAGAACTTCATGTTTATTAACCTAAGACATATTTCATCACTAAAAATAATAAATTGATATGCATACGTTAATACTTAAGTTTAAGTTCCTTATCACGAAATTAAAAGTGAGTGCTAAAATAAAAACATCTTATTTCGTGATACTTATTTTGGAAAAGTCCTGTACTTAAGTTTGTAAATCATTCAAAAACCATTAAAAGTAACTATTAAATATCCTGAATATAAAGATATTAAATGAAAATAAATGAAGCAAAACGAACTATAAATAAAACCATGCTACTAGTACCTATGCGAGTTCACCTTAAAAATTCAAATTTAGGTTTAGTTCAAACTCGTATTTTAAGAATTTTATTGAAAAAATCATATACCGAATTTAGCTCATAAGAAAGTTCATTACTTTCAAATTATGATTTTGATTTTATATTTAAAATATCTTGATTAATAAATTAATACACTAGCTTTAAAAAAGAAACTCATAAATTCTTAATTCGGTAGTGATACGAAATACGCAACCTAAGAAAAATAAGATGCCGGCTATTTCGTGAGTCGATTAATTGCAATTTTAAGTGAATTTAGTACTTGTATTTATCTCTGTCCTATATTATATTAATTGTAAAGAAACACAAATTTACACTATAAAAAACTTAATTCAAATAGACTTACCTTTGTCTTTCTGTAAGCTTATTGATTACGCACCGCGCCTGTGCCAACGAATCAGCGGGCAACTGCCGGGCCCATCAGAGCAGGCCAGCGGATTCCCACAGGCAGCGGCGGTGGCGGGTCGAAAAAGGCCCGCCAAAAAATTTTATTAGGCGTTTTGCACTGGGTTTACTCCCGCGGCACAGAACGACTTACTACTAGGTACTTACAGGCGCAGAAGACAGCAAGCACGTGGCATCCGGGGAGTGAGTTCGTGTAGGATGAATGTAGTGTGTGGTGTCTGCGGTGTTAAATGCAAATAGGAACACACTCGCCCTTTCTTGAGGGATCTTTCGCGGCGGCGGTACGAAATCGCGGGTAGCGAAGTGAGTCCGCGGCGGCGTGGTATCAAGATGGCGCGTGAGCACAAAAAACAATGTTCCTGATAGTCAAATAGGCCCGCGGCGTTAGAAGGACGCGGCGGACTACACGGCAAACGAAGGAGCTCAATAAATCGGGCTCGAAAAAACTAAACGACACGGCGTGGCCGGCAAAATTTCAACGCGGGCAACGCGGTCTGTTTCAGTCGGCTTGTAGAAACGGACTGCGGCGAGCGAACGCCGCCGGGGCGCGCGCGGGCGCTGGTCGCAAACCGCTCGCGGGAGAGGGGCGTGCAGGCCGTCGACGCGATAGGCCTAGCATAAACCGAAGTGCTAGCGTAAAGCGCAAACACCCCCGCCAGTGGACCCAAGGATTTGGGGTCCACTAACCAATGGGCAAGCGGGATAAGGAAGAGACGGCTCGCTGCAAAACCGAATCTCCGACCATTACCTCGGCAACTCTGGGAACCCCATCGGATCCATATATCAATTTAAGAATGCGTCCACGACGCCAGCACAAAGGCAACAAATTAGACTCCTTAACTAGGACAAGATCACCAACCTTAGGTGGGTCGGTCTTGTCTGACCACTTAACGCGCTGCTGCAAAAGATGCAAATATTCTAAATTCCAACGATGCCAGAAATTTTGGGTCATCTGCTGTAGCAATTCGAAACGAGACAACCGTGAGACCTTCACGTCCCTGAAGGGGTACTCGGGCAGGGCGTTAAGGGGTTCACCAATTAGGAAATGACCGGGGGTTAAAACTTCCAGGTCATTGGGATCGGACGATAAGGGGCAGAGTGGCCGAGAATTGAGTACAGCCTCAATCTTACAAAAAACGGTAGCGAGCTCTTCAAAAGTCAAAATGGTTTCACCTATCACGCGTCGGAGATGCGTCTTTGAGACCTTGACGACGGCTTCAAAGATCCCGCCCCAGTGGGGACAAGCTGGCGGGTCAAAGGTCCAAGTTATCCCCATCTTGGACATTGCCGTGCCGAGGCCTATCTTATTTTCATTCAAAAATTGGACGACTTCCTTCAAATGTCTATCGGCACCTTTATAGTTGGTCCCACAATCCGATCGGATCAGGTGCGGATAACCTCGGCGTGAAACGAAGCGGCCTAGCGTGGCTACAAAGGCTTCGGTGCTGAGGGCACTCACCAGTTCTAAGTGTACGGCCTTGGTAGCCAGGCAAACAAAAACGCAAAGGTAGGCCTTGAGGGAACGAGCATTGCGGAGGCTGGAGCTCTTGACGAAGAACGGCCCCGCAAAATCCGTCCCGACCGCCGAAAAAGGGCGCGAGGCCACGACACGGTCGGTGGGGAGGTCCCCCATAATGGGCTGCATGGTGCTGGCCTTCAGGCGGTAGCACGGAATGCACTTAAAAATGACGCTTCGGATGGAGCGTCGTCCCGATAAAATCCAAAATTCGCGCTGCAATATGGCCGAAAGGGCGTTGCAGCCAGCGTGGGCATTTTTTACGTGGTAATGCGTCACCACAATTTTACAAAAGCGCTATTGTTCGGAAGCAGCAGGGGATGACGTGCCCCATAGGGTAAGTCAGAATTCCGGAGGCGTCCACCAACGCGTATCAATCCGGTGTCATCCAGGAAGAGGTTTAAGCGGGCGAGCGAGCCCTTCAAAGGTAAACCTCGCTTCAGTGTCTCAATAGCGGACTCAAAATGCTCCAGTTGAACCAAACGTATCCAAAAGGTCCGGGCCTCCTGTCTCTCCAGGGGCGACAAGACCGGGTTCGACATTTTGTCGCGTGGGTTCCGAGCGTTGTGGGTGAAGCGCTGAATCCAAGCCGTCACCCCAATCAATTTATCAAGGGAACTGTAGCGTTCCTGAAGATAGCTCAGCGAATTGGCTGGCTTATCCTCAACAACTCCGACTCGCAAGCCAGGTAACACATCGGGCTCGGAGAACCTACTCTGAGGCCAGGCGGACTCATTCCGAGTCAGCCAGTCAGGGCCCCACCAAAGAGAGTGGTTGACAAGGTCGGAAGCTTCACATCCGCGGGAAGCACAATCTGCAGGGTTCAGGTCCCCTGGCACATGCCTCCAGGTCAACGGGGTTTCCGAATTCTGGATTTGGGAAACCCGGTTGGCAACAAAGACTTCCAAGTTGTGGGGAGCGGCTCGCAACCAACAAAGGACAATTTCGCTGTCCGACCAGGCGTACACGTCCGTCAGGTCAACAATCGATAGGAGGGACGTACGCACATGGTTGAGAAGGCGCACCAAAAGAGCGGCTCCAGACAACTCCAATTTGGGTATCGTCAAGCGTGACCGAATTGGGGCCACTTTACTTTTCGCCAAGACAAGGTGGGTTGCGACCTCGCCGGTGTCACTGACAGTTCGCAAATAGACCACGGCTGCGTACCCCTTTTCGGACGCATCACAAAAGCCGTGGAGACTGGCGTGGCACCTTCCGGGCGGTAGGAAGCAACGAGGCATCGAAATCCGATTAACATTCGGAAGTGAGGCCACAAGGGAGAGCCACTCCTGTAATCTGAGACCCTAACCTCCCTGAGGCAGTCGACAAAAGTATGGTCTGACATACTGTCTGCTGTAGATCCAAAGTCTCAGGGGAGGTGGCTAGGTGGCAGCTAGGGTGGCGGACACCTAGTGCGACGCGCCTTCACCAGCGGGAGCCCACTGACGGGGGTACTCCGGCTGGGGCGCTGCTAGAGAGGGGGAGGGTACCCAACGTGGGGACCATCCGGCATAACCAACCCGGGGTCGCACCATGCGGCTAGCATCCGGGGCGTGGTAGGGAGCGCCGCGACCTAGCACGGGTGGATGGCGCTCCAGTTGCGTCCACACATGGAGGGGAGGCAAAAACCTAGACGGTTCGACGCTCATTTGAGCGGCCGTCAGACCCCCGTCATAAAAATGCGAGGGGGGTGTGACCCTCCCCTGGGGGGGTGTGACCCCCCCCTGGGGGGGTGAAGCCCCACCGCCCCTAGGGCGCTGGTAATCAGCAGGGGACCGTTCACCCATTTGGGGCCGCACTATGCGGCTAACGTCCGGCACCCGGTAGGGATCGCCTCGACCTATGGTGGGTGGATGGCGCTCCAGTCGCGGCCACTCGTGTAGTGGCGGCGAGAACCGACGCGGGATGACGCCCAATGGGGCGGACGCGATATCCCCGTCGTGATGACGCGAGGGGTATGTGACCATGCCGCGGGGGGGTGAAGCCCTCCTCCGGGGGGTGGAACCCCTACCTCCTCTAGGAGGTTGGTGGTCCACCGGAGAACGCCTAACGGGACTGGTCGGGTGGCCAGGACTAGCGCCCCCGCCCATGGGGGGGGTGCGCGATCGAGCGCCCCCGCCCATGGGGGGGGTGCGCGACCCAACGTCCCGGCGACCGGAACCACTCCGGTTAGCGCACAAAAGGGCCGAATGGGCACCGCCGCAATGTGGGCAGGGCCGCTGGCGCGGGCAGTCTCTTACGAGATGCTGGCCCAGGCAAGAGAAGCACCACTGGCGTGTCGACACGTATTCTCTCCGGGCCGCAACCGGTTTGGCCAGGAAGTGCGGACACGAGGAGACCTGGTGGCCGGGGTGCCGACAATAGGCACAGGGGGGGAGCTTCGTTGCCACGGCCCCGCTGTACTGTGACACCCGGCGACCTTCTCTGGCGTCGGCTCCACGGCCTCGCCGGTTGGGGCCGGTCCCCGTCGAAGGGCCAGTCCTTGCCCCACCCCCTCGGACATGCTCGGACCTCCCAGGGGCCACTCGAGGGCCGGTAACTCCAGAGTTATCGGCCTGGAGGCACTCCTGCTCCAAAAACTTCAGGAGGTCGGAGAAAGGGGGCAGGTAGGTGGCACCGTCCCCTCCGAAGCGCTGCTCGAAGCGGAGCTTAAGCTCCGACGGCAGGCGGGAGAGCACTATGTGCAACAACAAGAAGGACCACTGGTCGACGGGGAGATCCAATCGACGGAGAGCATTGGTGGCCACAATGCAAGGGTTTAGCAAGGCCTCTCTGAGGCCGGCCACCCCGGTGACGGCGGGCAAGGCGAGTAGCTGGGCTACATGTGCGTCGGCCAACCGGCGCACATTTTCATAGCGCCTGGCCAGCAATTCCCGGGCCGTGTGGTAGCTCTCCTCCGAGAGGTCGAGGTGCCGCACCACGTCCAGGGCCTCGCCCTGTAGCGAGGACAGTAAGTATGTCAGCTTCTGGGTGGGGGACAGGTCCTTCCTGGCGTGGACTAGACTGTCAAATAACGCCAGGAAGCCCATCCACTCTTGAAGCTGCCCACCGAATTTGGGCAGCTCGATCGTGGGCAGTTTCCCGAGTAATGCCGGCTGTGTGGGCGGTCGGCTGGGGGAGTCCCTAAAAGCGCCACTTCGACGCCTTTCATCAGCGGCGGTCCGGATCCCATGGGCGGCCTCCACCACCGAGTCCATCAGTTCGAAGAACTGGTCGTAATCGGCCTGAGCCGTCCTCAGTACCTCCTGTTCGGGACCGAGGGTGAGCAGGTCTTGAAAGGCCTGCTCCACAGAGGCCTGCCGAGTCCGCACCTGGTCCGCTCGGTGTAATAGGGCGGCGGTTCTATCTTCGCGGCCTATCAAACCCGCGGCGGACGTCGCCCAGCGAAGCTCAGACTGTATCTGTACAGCTAGCTTTTTTATGTTCGCGGACATTCTAACAAATTAAATGTAAACAAAAGCAAAAATAAAGCAACAATAAATTGAAAAGGCGGCCGGCAAGTCGGCGGGCGGCGCGAGTGCAAGCAATAATAAAATTAAAGCAATAGTAAACAAGTCGTATCGCGGTCGTGGTCGTACCGTAGTCGCAATGAACAAGGCGGCGCGACCGTAGTAGATACGCGTGTTAAATTACGGCGAGCGGGCGGTACCGGCACGCAAGCAAAACTTAAAATAAAAATTAAACTTATAATTATAATAAGCGGAACGCGGCCGAAACGCGGCGTTGACGCAGCGGAACTGGCGGCGATTGCGGAATTTCCGCTAACAGCGCGGCGAACGACGCGGCGCGTGGCGGAAAGCGGGATTTATGCCAGCGGCGCAGAAAATGAACGGCGCAGCGGGCAAAACCAGCGCAAAACGCAAAGCGAGGTGTAGACAAACCACGCTCTGCTACCAAAAATGATTACGCACCGCGCCTGTGCCAACGAATCAGCGGGCAACTGCCGGGCCCATCAGAGCAGGCCAGCGGATTCCCACAGGCAGCGGCGGTGGCGGGTCGAAAAAGGCCCGCCAAAAAATTTTATTAGGCGTTTTGCACTGGGTTTACTCCCGCGGCACAGAACGACTTACTACTAGGTACTTACAGGCGCAGAAGACAGCAAGCACGTGGCATCCGGGGAGTGAGTTCGTGTAGGATGAATGTAGTGTGTGGTGTCTGCGGTGTTAAATGCAAATAGGAACACACTCGCCCTTTCTTGAGGGATCTTTCGCGGCGGCGGTACGAAATCGCGGGTAGCGAAGTGAGTCCGCGGCGGCGTGGTATCAAGATGGCGCGTGAGCACAAAAAACAATGTTCCTGATAGTCAAATAGGCCCGCGGCGTTAGAAGGACGCGGCGGACTACACGGCAAACGAAGGAGCTCAATAAATCGGGCTCGAAAAAACTAAACGACACGGCGTGGCCGGCAAAATTTCAACGCGGGCAACGCGGTCTGTTTCAGTCGGCTTGTAGAAACGGACTGCGGCGAGCGAACGCCGCCGGGGCGCGCGCGGGCGCTGGTCGCAAACCGCTCGCGGGAGAGGGGCGTGCAGGCCGTCGACGCGATAGGCCTAGCATAAACCGAAGTGCTAGCGTAAAGCGCAAACACTTATAAAGTATGATGTTTAAGCTTACGGTAAATACAAGCGCGCAGGTGTACTACAGCGGTTTGCGGCCAACTTAGGTTTTAAAGAGTCGTATTGGTCTGAGCTTTTTCACCAAAATTCTCATACTCGATTTTTTAACGGGTAATATGATGAAGATTAAGAATTTACGTTTAATTTATTTATAACATGTCTTTATTGCTTATTTTTACGCCAGAAGCAAAAACTAACGAAATAACCAGACATACCGAATTACCCCTCACTTACCTTACATACACTGTAGTTTACGATAAAAATGAGAAAAACTGCAATTTTTGAGCAATTTTATCCAGTCGTGTTTCTGCTTCTCAACGATTTTCGATTAAAGACACAACATACATGAAGTTTAAATTTGAAAGTAATTGTTTAGTATAGTTTTTAAACAAAGATTGCCCCCCCGATTTGCTGACGGAAATCAAGGAACCAATCAGCGAGCAGAATTTATAAACGATTACGATAACCGTGAATACGTTTTTATTACACTATCTAGGGGTAGAATCATCTTCTCTATGCTTTCATCGCTGTGAAGTGTCGATCAGTGATCGATACCTTTCGAAACAATGTCCGTGTACCTAATTGAAGTTCATGCAAACACGTTTAGTATGCACGCCTAGCACACTGCACAGTGACACACAGTGCTACTCTACTCTACAAAGATAACATTCGAGTTTTAGGGTTCCATAACAAAAGAGTAAAAACGGGACCCCATTACTAACACTTCGCCGTCCGTCCGTCTGTCCGTCCGTCTGTCATGAGTGTCATCGGGCTGTATTTCTTGAACCGAGATAGCTATACAGACTTGAAATTTTCACAGATGATGTATTTCTATTTTCTCTCATAACACAAACGTGACTTTTGCTCGTTTTTGAATTTGGTGGGCAGGGGTGTTTCGTTTAATGGTACGGAACCCTCAGTACGCGAGCCCGACTCGCCCTAGTTTTCAAATCTTTATGAACATTTCGCACCTATTCCACTACTATACATTCTACTATATAAAAATAAGTCGGGTTTTCCTGCCTGACGCTATAACTCCAGAACGCACGAACCGATTTCCACGGTTTCGCATTCGTTGGAAAGGTCTCGGACTCCGTGAGGTTTATAGCAAAGAAAATTCAGGAAAAATTTCAACAGAAAAGCGGGAAAATCTTTTTAGTGGGAAAGCCATCTGGTGGCGAAACGGAGTTTGCCGGGTTTGCTAGTCTTCTTCTTCTTTCTTCTTACTATATAAAAATAAGTCGCGTTTTCCTTCCTGACTCTATAACTCCAGAACGCACGAACCGATTTCCACGGTTTTGCATTCGTTGGAAAGGTCTTGGGCTCCGTGAGGTTTGTAATGAGGGTCGAGGGTTGAGAAGTAAAACACTCTTGATTGGTCTCTAAATCTGAACTGAATCTTTATTATGGGTAGCTGTATATATATATAGTGGTACAATGGAATGAGGGGCGCGGTAGGTACATACTTTATGACATCATAGGCCACACGTGGAGAGCTCGTATGTTGCGGTCCGGTTACGGCGTCAAATAACATGATTCTATATAAGGAATGGAATTTTATCAACAATAGTCGTGGGTGGTCCGTTTGAAATATGAGTAATATTTATCTACCTACTACTATGTACCTACTACCTATACCACATCTTCACTCCTTTTTTTAAAAAAAAAATATGAAATACATTTTTTTTTTGAATACAATGTTAATCGTCATTTAATTTTGTTTAGTAATGAATGTTAATACAGGTTGATTAAATAATTTTTTTTTTTTTTTATCTATTACATTGTTATAGTTTCCTTATAATTTTATCTGTCTTTAACTCTATGATTACAAAACTTATTCTATGATTATATTGGTATGATAACCTTCTTATTCTATGATTACATGATATATTTATTCTATTATTACAAAACTATGTGGTTATATACTTTTTTATTGTTAGTATCGTTAGTAAAGTACATTAAGTTTAATCTTTATTATTAAATATAATTCGGTACTGTTCTATTCTTATGTATTACATTGATTATATAGTTCTATTACAAACAATAATAATGATGGATTGAAATAAAATATTCTAATTTTGATTATAACATTTCATCTTTCTGTAATACAATGACTTTTTTTTTTTTTATAATGTTATTTTCTTTTTCTTAAAGAAACACTTTCAATTTGATTTTCATTTTTATTTGACAATATGTTTAAAATTTATATCTATAGCATAATTCTTTTTGTTGTGTTATGTAAGGCGTCCTTTTTTTTTTTTTGTTTTTATTCTCCTTAATAATTCAATAATTTTATTCAAAATTAATAATTGATAGTTTTTTTTTTTTAAATGTAATTGATAACTGGGTATTGGGTATCGGGTATGCTTCCATATTATAATAAAATATCTCTTTGACAAATAATATATTATTAGGTGATATATCGATCTATCTAAAACAAATTGTCTGTAAATAATTTGTTAAGTTATTTTTATGTATTTATTTATTTATTTATTTATTTATTTGTTTGTTTAGTTATTTATTTGTTTATTTATTTATTTGTTTATTTATTAATTTGATACTTTCTTTTTTTTTTATCTTTTTGTGGATTTGCCACTTATCCAATTGATATATTTATATACTACTGTTCTTATTTATTTTTGTAATTATACCCTTATATACACTTATTTACGGGTTTACCACATTTTCCTTGTGGAATTTATGTCATAATCATTTATGGAAATACCATTTCGTCCATCATTTGTGGTTTTACCACATTGATCTATTTACTAATAAATCGTACAATATAATTCATTGTACATACTTCATTGATCCATCTATTTATGGATTGAAAATATTTGATCCTTTTACTACTGGATCCCACACCTTTAGCGCGCATTTATTTTTATTTCGTGTGTTATGCATAACATTTATATATATATTTTTTACCTTTGTTACGACATTTTGCCAATTCCAACACAATGAAAGCTCGTTTCAATCATGATCTGGATATTTGGCATGTACTGTAACTTACGCGCTTATATTTTTATATTTTTGTGCACATTTATTTATTTATTTAACTGTTACCACTTTGTACCAATTTCCTCACGATGAAAGCTCGTTTCGATCATGATCTGAATATTGGGATAGTAACTATAATTATAAGGTGTGTATATACTTATGTCCTCTTTTTCACTAGGGACTTTATTTATATATTTTTTTTTTGCATATTAGCAATTGTCAATTCCTGTGTTTTATAAGAATTTCAGCGACTCTTGGGGGGCCAGTCCAATTGTCTGAAGAAATATCTTTAGTCTTATCCGGGTGTTTCATCGTGCGCGGTTTTGCGCCATATCATTTGTCGTATATGGCGGCGCTCGGCGGCCGTGTATGGCGGGCGGCTCTCTGTTATCTAATGTCCTTGATTGATAGATACATCTTGGAAGTTATACTTTTCGCGTTATTTATTATTAGACCTTTATAATTTTTTTTTATCGTACTTTATAAGTTTTGTTCACGTTTAATTAATTTAAAAATAAAGTTCGACACTTGAATACTGATTTAATGCTATTTCTCTCACTATCACTTCTCGAGTAGATAATGATCGAGGTTTCTATACATAAAATCATTTACTCAATTACTTTGAATAAACAAGTTGTCTTACCTTATTATTTAATACTAAAAGTAGCAAATAATTTATATGTTTGTAATTTTTTAAGTATTTAAGCTCGTATCCGTTTAAATTTATATATATTTTGTTTAGTTAATATTTAAGTATTTAAAATTGTCCATTTATTTTAAAATATCTATTCGTACTCAAATCAGTAATGTTCATTTATTTGGTTTATTTACTTTGTAAACGCTGTTTGTTTTGGAAGCATTCCCAAAAAAAATTTTTTGCAGTAAAAAAAAAAGGAACCCTTACGTCACATATTATATACTTAAATGGAAATACAGACTACATAATTATTAGGTAATATTATGAAGATTTTGTGGCAATGTAAATTAACTATGCTTCGCACTTACATATTTCACGATGCGATGAGGTCACGATGCGATGAGGTCACGATGCGATGCGCGTGATATATTATGGGTTAAAATGTGACTCCTTATCGAGAATAAGTAAGGTTACGGTTATACATAAACAGCAATAATTTCAATATGTATACTGTGTATGTTTCATAGCCAAATATAGTGATAAAAGTTAGGAAAGGTACTACACAAATTATTGGTAACAAACATGATTTGTAATTAAACCATCCTGTGTGGTTTACTGTGTATTTCACTAATTATTTATATTTATACTGTGGTTATATTTAACAAATAATATTTATAATTATGTTACTGGTTGTAAATAATTATATTATGTTTTTCATCGTAATTACCTTTATAAAAGTTAAGGAAGTCAAGATACTGATTGTCTGTACAATCACATTATTAATTAATTAAAATATTATTAATTTAATACTTTAATACATGAGGAATAATATTATTATATTAATGACAAACATGGCTATTATATTAATGACAAACGGAACTTAATTGTAATTGCATTACGTTTATTGGAGTTGGGGAAGTCATTATACCAATTGTTTATAACCATTATCATTCTGCTTCCATGGGTTTGTGTATTTCTGTTCTTTGAGTAATTTAATGTTTAATTGCAAAAAATAACATTAATAATCATATGATCATTTTATATAACTATCATTCTCTGTTATTAAATAAGAATGTTGACAATTTGATTTGTATTGGTAGGAAGTCATTATACCAATTGTTTATAACCATTATCATTCTACTTCTATAAGTTTGTGTGTTTCTGTTCTTTAAGTAATTTAATATTTGACTATAAAAAACATAACATTTTAAAATAATATAATCATATGATTATTTTATAATACTGTTATTCTCTGTAAATTAATTAGGATATTGACAATTTGACTAGTGACGGTAGTTAAATAAAAAAGGGATCTCCCACTTGTTGACTCGATAGTATAAAAGCCTCGGATCCGGCAGTCTGGAGATTATTCTATTTCCGACCGTAGTATCGGACAGAGCTATTGGGGCACTGCAAAAGCTAAGTATTTCTTATAACCTATAATTGTTATCTATCTGTTTATTGTTAACTATATTTTGTAGTTGTCATTCTGAATTAATTAATCCAGTTAATGTGGCTTACATATTGCTGAGTATAATAATTGTGTTCTATAAAGATTGTTAAATTACTGTGGATCGATCAATAATATCATTAGATCTCATCGACCATTGTCGAGTCACTTCGTATTAATTAATCAGTGATTATTGTTACCAAGTTACTTGTAACATTGCTTGTACAATATATATTTTGAAAAGAACAAGTGCTGAGTTTCTTGCCGGTTCTTCTCAGTGCAAAACTTGCTTTCCGAACCGGTGGTAGATTCATTCCAACAATTAGAAAAGATAAACAGTTTAAAAATAAATTAACGTTTCGAATAAAAGTTTTAACAGAAAATAACCGCTTTTATTTTAAACACTTCTGGTGACCACACCCTTAACCCTAAATCTGACATCAGAAGCGGGATTGCGAAACCTATTTTGCTAATACATTATCTTATGTTTCAGAAACGGTGAGCGTGGATTCTGTTGTGCCAACCTGAACATCCGAGATATTGAAGTGGTGTTGATACAGAAGAACTTCATTTGTGAATATGGAAAGAAGTGAAGAATGTAGCCAACATCTGGCCGCGAAATTTCGTCATTGGTATTAGTCTCAACGGATGTATACCTTTTTAAGGTCAGTTATTAGAACCATTTACTATAGTTTTTCTTAAAATTATAATCAATATGAAAATATTTGTACATTAAATGAAAATATCGAAACACATAAATACAAATTATATTGTGAAACGTTAACAAAGCATCCATAAAAAAAAAAGGGTAAACAAGACTTAGTACGTATTAAGGAATTGAAGAAAATCACTTATTGTGAGAAGGATTCGTTTTCATTTAAATATCAGGCTGTGAGTGTCGTTAATTTATTCCAAACCAATCACAAATAACTAAGCTAAAAAGTGATGTTTTTTTAGACATTGTACGTGTCTGAAGAAACTATTATTTCTCTGCATAAATCAAGTTTTTTTTTTTTAATATGAAATAAGTTATAATAAATGAAGGTTCTTATCGGCCATTCACTAGGGTTTTCGCGATTGATATTTTTGATAATGGGAAGTCACACAAAATTATATACCCAAGATAGTAACTTAACTAAAACTAAACTCAAATTAGGTGTCAATTACACAAAGAACATAAATATCTACTTGTTAAGTAATCAATTGGACTAACAGTAAATGACTCGAATTATATTTTTTTTTTTTCAATTGTGGCATTACGTGTGGCAATTATTGCTCAGTAAAAAAAAAAAAAAATCAACAACAGAAAGGAGACCGGCCGACTCATACATTTCTGGCCCAGACTAAAATCCACTCCAATCTCAACCAAAGTTAATCAAATAAAGTAGGGAGAAAGAAGATATTCACATTATTGTTGAAAGTTTTTTTTTTGGTTGTATTTTATTTTTAATCCCCTACTTCTAAAAAATATGGTATTGACATAAAAAAAAAAAGTCTATGAAAAACAGCAATGCAAAATGGATCACTCCAGATTCTGAACGGTCTCTGGGTTATTTTTGTTAGAGCTAAGCCAATTTGCGCCATACTCCTTTCCTTTTCCATTTAAAAAAAAAAAAATCTAATCAATATTTCGTTTTCTGCAAGGTTACAAAAAATATAATATAATTTGTATAATATGAAGGTAGTCTTACATTAATGGTAGTGACAGTAAATTCTAATAATTAAAAAGAAAATCCTTCTTAATTCTTATACTTCACGATTAAAAGAAATATTAATTGTAATATCCCTTCGATGTTGCAACGTCACTTGAGCACAGACAAGCCATTGTTAGCGATCTGAATATTTCTTAATAAAGAAACATTGGTTAATGAGTCTTCAAAGTAATAACATAAAACTGTTATTGATTTTAGGTTTATCAACATTGATTAGGCTACATGGTGTCCAATCACCATTGCTAGATTCGTGTTTTTGCTACAACCAAAATTATTTTATCTGTAACAAGTAAACTCCATTATAATATCCAGTTTCGCCTTGACTACAGCCAAGATAAGACTTTGTAAAAAATAACATTAATAGTGTAGATTGAAAAAAAAGGGGGGGATAATCTGACCGTGATTTTCCCTTGTCTTAATATTGCTCGTCTATTCAATTTCGTACACATTTTTTTGAGATAAAAGTAAATATTATTCAAATTTAGAATTTACGTTCTCATAATGAATATTTGTTATAACCTACAAATTTAAATAACTGTAACTAATCACGAATATTTTGTTTAATGAAGATATTGAAAATCAAAATAAAGTCACATTAAATTTGATTCCATAGGAGATGAATAATTCCAAAACTTATAAACAAAATTTCGCCTTTATCGCTAATAGAAAATTCTGTTCGTACAGCTACCTTTTCTCGTAATATCTCAAGGAGAATTATCAAGAATTCGTTTAGGATGTTTATTTATTTTTGTTCTATAAGTTTAACAATATAAATAAAACTGAGCTTTATAATATAGTATAAATAATGTTAAAATGAGTGTTGTTAGTTAACTGACCCCTTTTCACTGAGATTTATTGATTTTATTTTATTTACTAGGGTTTTCAAACAATGGCTCAGTATGTCTTATACAAACCACGTTAAAAACTAAATATATATTGAATGTTTATTGATTTTTAATTTATGAATCATTTCTTTTAAATAAGGCAAAAGAGACAAAAAAAAAAAACACTTATAACAACACTCTTTTCTTTCATCTAGTATTCAATTATGACAATCCTTGAAACTGATAGTTGTCCTGACATCTTTCAATTTGAGTTTCAAAGTTGTTAATTTAAATTTAAATTTAAAGTTTTCTTCATTTTTCCATATTATAATCCTGTTTTTCAGGTGTTATACTGAATTAAGTTTTATGTTTATTATTATTATACCTAGGAGAAAACAACTGAGGCTTCTATTAGAATTGTTCTTTAAAGCCTAAATAACGAAAACCGTGAATAAAGAAACACTAATTGATAACATCGTAGTTTCTATCTACCTTCTTTATAATAATCTATGAACAAATAATTGTAACACTAATGAGGAAATATAACACAAAATTTTAATTTATCTGTTCATTAAAAGAAAACAATCGGTGGGATAAGTGATCTAACATGTAGTCCCCGACCATTGGCATAAGACTGACTTTACCAGTAAATCTCGTTCAGACTTCCCACTTAAAAAATACATAGTAATAATATATTCGATTAAAATTTTTCATTCTTATCCCATTTTCTGTATTATATTTCTTTTTTTATATAATAGTTCAACGTTTATATAATAGTTCAACGTATAGAAAGGAAATGAATGGTCTTAAGACTGACCTTTGCGATCAAAAATTGTTTGTCAGATTAGCCGAGCGATTACTTTTATTTTGATATTGGTTTGAAATATTTTGAGCTACAAAATCTGCAACGAAAACATAACATTCTTTAGTGTAACATCAAAGTATATTTTTGGTTTGGACTAAATTTGAGAAACACAAAAATAACTTGTTCTAAGCGAACAATAATAAGCTTTTGTACAGTCTGTTTCGTCTTTGGGATGCTTTGATTTATTATTTGAGGAAATTAATCCATAAATGTTTTATGTTCAGCTGTCATAATAATGGACAATTCTTTTGATGGAAATCTGTGTGGAAATGTATTGTACGAAGCAAAGGATTGTTTATAAAGAAAAAAATATGGTACATGTTACAATAATCAACATTACGGAATAAAATGCCAAAGAATATGTGGTATTAGAAGTATTTATAAAACATTGTTATTTGATCACAAGAAGTTATTGGAAATTGCCATCTAAAATGACTCTTACTGTTTACTATGACATAACTTGACTATGGTATAAATACCTCCAGTGGTTGTAAGTAATATAGAGTTTACCATTAATGAATGGTGTGTAAAGCCCACTGGATGGTATGGATCCTAACTCTAACTTTGACATTTACTGTTGACTGGTAAAAAAAAAAATAATAATAATGTAATTTTGTGATCTGGAGTCGTTTGAAGTGAAAAAAATATGGCTTGGTGAAGTATTGTGGCATTAACGGACCGACCGTGATATATTATTTTATTTGATTATTGTAATGTTGATTGATTTGTAACTAAGCCAATATTGTGAAGATTTATTTTTTTTCTTTTATCAAGGAAACATACACATAATACAGATCTGATCATGTTAATGGATGGGTTTGGTGGAAGTGTTAAAGATGATGGGTTTGCCATACACAATGGAGTTCTGTACTCGCGGTCGATTAAGCTTCGGCGTCAGCGCGTGGGACTCTGTTGAGACTCTTTACATTGTCATTTCGTGGCATACTTATTATCAATAACGGTGCCTATATGTACAGGATAAGGAGTCACAAAGAGAGTTGCCGCGAAAAAAAAAAATAAAGTCGCGATGTGTTGGTCCCGCGAAAAAATAATGTCGCGGATGCCGCGAAAAAAATAAAGTCGCGAAGTGCATAGGGCCCCGCGAAAAGAATGAAGTCGCGGATGCCGCGAAAAAAATAAAGTCGCGAAGTGTTGGTCCCGCGAAAAAAAAAAAAAAAAATAATGTCGCGGATGCCGCGAAAAAAATAAAGTCGCGAAGTGTAGGGCCCCGCGAAAAAAATAAAATCGCGGATGCCGCGAAAAAAATAAAGTCGCGAAGTGTAGGGCCCCGCGAAAAAAATAAGATCGCGGATGCCGCGAAAAAAATAAAGTCGCGAGGTAATAATGTAGAAAAGTCGAAATAAAAATAAAGAAAAAGTTTAGAAATGGGGGGTGGGTACTTCGAGAGCGAAGTACATGTCAGTTTGGCCGTGATATATTATGGGTTAAAATGTGACTCCTTATCGAGAATAAGTAAGGTTACGGTTATACATAAACAGCAATAATTTCAATATGTATACTGTGTATGTTTCATAGCCAAATATAGTGATAAAAGTTAGGAAAGGTACTACACAAATTATTAATGATCAAACGAACTTGCAAAGTGAAGTTCGATCATAATTATATGAATTTGCTTCATTTGAAGATAATTATTGACATAGTAGTACCTTCTATTGTACAGGCACTTTTCGCGCTTTTAGAATTAAGTCACTCAATTGATTTTTGTTTTCCTGTGGGTAGTCCCACCGATATTATATATTCTGTGGTCTCACTAGCCGTCGTCATTATTTTAGAGTAACACAAAATTTTCTGATTAGGGTTGGGAGGGAGGGTGTTTATATCTTCAAATGAAGCAAATTCATATAATTATGATCGAACTTCACTTTGCAAGTTCGTTTGATCATTAATTATATTTCATTTCGCTTCATTTTTCAGATAATTATCGTCATAGTAGATGTTTAGAGACGAAAATTTTGTGAAGGTAAAAAACTGTAACTATGTTAGTGTGTTTATCATGGTAAATCAACGTTTATTTAAAGAATAAACCTTACACAACGTCTCTAAGGTACATAAGAAATAAGAATCTATTACATTAATCAATTAATCATCAGTTCAGAAAATAACATTACCCTCTAATGTTTTATCAATCATACTCAGTTAACGGCTGGTAAATTAGTATACGAAGGACAATATTATTATGTTTGCGAACGTTTAGTCCAGTTAGCTGTTTTTCTAATAACATCTAACGATCAATATATCGGAGTCGTGTGCCGTAGATGTGGCGGTGGTGTGCCGCGTGCGGTGCGCGCCGAACGTCGACACATCCACTCCGCTTTCGCTCAACACTTTATTCATCTACTGATGGTTTGAGGAGTTGCCGGTCTGGGCGGCTTTTATGCGTTAAAATTAGCGAATTGACGTTGATGGCCTAATTTGCTCCGTGACAAATATGTAATCTTTTATGAAGATAGGATATTGATCTATTTTCTTCAAAATAGGGTAAAGATATTTATGTTGTTGATACCTTAATTTCGTCATCATCATTACGCCTGAGGGGCCGTTTACTATAAAATTCTCTAGTTTTATACGTGAGAAAGTTTGCAAGTGTGCTGTAAAGAGCGCAAGTAAAATAACTAACTAATTTTTTCCGTGATATTTTCTAACGTAAGGTCCCCATAGTCCTATTGGCAAACAAATTTTAAACGATCTCAAGTAAACAAATATTTTGGTTTGAATGGTTTTAACTTATAAGCGCTTTTAAGTAAGCGTTGTATTTGGTCGATACTAGATAGGTTATTCACTACCGAAAAATAGCGGTAACGCGGAGCGATGAGTATTTAATGATTCATACGCAGCTCCATTATTATACTGTTCTGTGAGAAAAATTACAATGGATGAAGCTGACAATTCATAAAGGCTATGGTTATTGATACGATAGAACTGTCACCATAATTATAATGTATTTTTGGACAAGGATGCCATAATAAAGCCTTATGTCATCCCTGGGGTTCCGCTTGTTGTGAATTTCAGGGTAAGATTCTTCTCGGGACCGTGAGGTCTCGGAAGAGGACGAACTAATATTGAAATTAGGGATAAAAAATATAGTTTCGTTTTGAACGATCCTCATTAACAAGAGAAACCAAGGCTCTGATGGCCAATAGGGCAATGCTAAGATATTCTCGGCTTGATCCATTAAATTTTTTGTTAACATTTTAAAGCCACTGAAACTGGTGGAAATGCGTAAAAAACAATCATTGATTTCTAACATAATTTAAATGCATCTCCTGTTAGAAAATTAGGATCTTGTCTCCGAGATGCGTAATTTTTACATTTCCCATTAGTGCAAGGAACGAAAAGGTCAATTGTTGCTTCTCCGAATGCTGACGTCACTAGCTGATAATGATAGTTACCATTATAATGTATTAGGATTTTCTCGATGAGATTCCTGGTCAGCTTTTACATTGTCTTGTGTTTTTATATATTACGATAAAAAAAAACAAAATATATTTCGTTCCTCGCACCATTGCCGAATGGATCTTTTTAATTCACTAAGGTGAGAAAACTGAATTCCGCCCATCCGATTTATATTGCTGATTGCAGCTGTGTTATCAACAAGTTCTAGGATGTTAATTTTAGACCTCTTGTGAGCAATGTCTTTAGGACCGGGTCCAAATTAAGAACTGCAAGGGTGTTTAATGAGGTAAGAGTGTCCGCCAACCACCACTGTAAGTTTGGAAGGATATCATTATTAGATTTTTATTTTTTCGTCGTAATTTTGGTGTAAATTGAGAGCCAGAAATTTTTGCTTCTCCAGTGTTTTGGTACATAACCGACCATATCTTACAGCTGGGCAGGCCGGCATAAGAGTACCTATTAAATGGGCATTAAAATGGCCAAAGTCTTTAATAGTGCAAACTGGCAGGCGAGAAAACTTCTCTTTTAAATTAAAATATTGCAACGTTTTTCTGATGGAAGTGAAATCCTCACGTCCTTAGAATTGTAAATAAAACCCAAAAACTAATGACTCTGCAGGGATTCTCATATTTAGTAATGGAATCTAAACCATGACGCAAGTGGGTAGTATTTTTTACATTTCTAAGGCATCCCTCGAATGTGTGCCCTATACGTAAATTATCATAATAGATTTAAAACCACCGTATCCTAATAAGTAAACTACTTATTTTATTACTTTCTTGAAAGTTCGCAGAGCTGAGCTCAACGCGTAGGGTTATTGCATTAAACTTGTACCGCGTACGTATCATTTTGTGAGCTTTTTGAAGTTAAGAATAAATCTATAATCGCCGTTTGGTTTTCGAGCTAAATAATATTCGAAATAAATAATTCTTAACGATGTTTTATCGAGAAAGTATTGTGAGGAGTAACATTTTGTACCACTAATTGGCGGGTGAACGGCATGCGTTAACCGTTACGATCCCATGTCCTATGTCCCAGAACACCAGGGATTTTTGCCGTACTAAGCCAACAGGAGTAATAGTGTTGTAGCCTATCGGCATGCACATTGTACCTGTATTTATGCCGCGTTTGTTGGTGGTCGTCGTTTTCGAAGACGACCTGCGAATCAGTAGCGTTTACGCCGCTGTTCGTCGGTAGTGTGTGTAATGCACCCGATACGATCCAATCCGCCCCCCCCCCCTGCCTTACGACTGGAGCAAGGAGGGCCGGACCACTTTCCCCGATAACGAGGGCGAGAGGTTTCAGTGGATCTGTCCCTTTTAAGACTTTGTATTACATCCAGAAAAGACTTGTCCAGTATCGGAGTGATAAGTTTCGTTCTTACTTCCATATAGGAAAGATCTCTGAGTAAGTCAGAAGCCCTCCGACAAGATTTTCATTGCTTGTACTTTGTCATAATGGTCGGTAGCATCTTCTTCTTCTTCTTCTTCTTCTGCTCCTGGACCTTTTCCGCACTTGGAATTTCTTCCGTTTTGCGTGAGGGGTCCTGATGCGGCTCCCTGCTGGATCATTCGAGCCAGCCCAGCTCTCTCCAGAAGCCGAAGAGGCCGTCCAGGTCGCCGAGGACTTCTAGGAGAGTTGCCGGGGAGCCAAGTTGTTCTCTGCGTTGGTCGGACACACCCTTGCATTTAAGCAATACGTGCATCGGTGTCTCGTCCTCCTCCATGCAAGCTCTGCACAGAGGGCTGTCTGTTATACCTAGAATGTGAAGGTGTTTGTTCAATGGACAGTGTCCTGTTATCATTCCTACGACTATTCTTAATTTCTTTCTTTTTAGCCGTATAAGTCGTGCTGAAAGTTGTGGGTTTAATTGTGGTAACACTGACTTTGTGTGTTTGCAGTCTGTTATGTCTGCCCATATTTCGGCATGTGTGATTAAGGTCTGTTTGTGTAGCCATGATTTGTACTCGCTAAACGGTATCGGAACGATGGGTTCTGGTCCCGATACCGTGATGGCGGAGGCATGACGCGCCAGTTCGTCAGCTGCATCGTTACCTGCGTTACCGCTATGGCCTTTTATCCAGCGTAAAGTGACATTGTTTGTGCTTGAGATTGTTTTTAGTGCTTTGTGACAGTCAAGTATAAGCTTTGAGGTGGTCGAGTTCTTGGCTATGGCTTTGAGTGCTGCTTGGCTGTCACTTAGTATGTTAATGTTGAAGTTTGTTACCTTTCTGTTTGCGATGGCGGTGGCCGCTAACTCGATGCCGACACATTCCGCTTGAAAAACGGAGTTGTTCTTACCGAGTGGGTAGGCCAAATTTATGTTCAGCTCTGGGCAGTGCACCCCAGCCCCTGTTCCTGTGCTGGTCTTGGATCCATCTGTGTAGACGTCTATTGCGTTTGTGGTCTCCTTGTGAGGTCCACTGTCTATATGAATTCCGTAGGTCTTGTCCATCACATATTGTTTCCGTAATGTAATTGAGAGCCAGAAATTTTTGCTTCTCCAGTGTTTTGGTACATAACCGACCATATCTTACAGCTGGGCAGGCCGGCATAAGAGTACCTATTAAATGGGCATTAAAATGGCCAAAGTCTTTAATAGTGCAAACTGGCAGGCGAGAAAACTTCTCTTTTAAATTAAAATATTGCAACGTTTTTCTGATGGAAGTGAAATCCTCACGTCCTTAGAATTGTAAATAAAACCCAAAAACTAATGACTCTGCAGGGATTCTCATATTTAGTAATGGAATCTAAACCATGACGCAAGTGGGTAGTATTTTTTACATTTCTAAGGCATCCCTCGAATGTGTGCCCTATACGTAAATTATCATAATAGATTTAAAACCACCGTATCCTAATAAGTAAACTACTTATTTTATTACTTTCTTGAAAGTTCGCAGAGCTGAGCTCAACGCGTAGGGTTATTGCATTAAACTTGTACCGCGTACGTATCATTTTGTGAGCTTTTTGAAGTTAAGAATAAATCTATAATCGCCGTTTGGTTTTCGAGCTAAATAATATTCGAAATAAATAATTCTTAACGATGTTTTATCGAGAAAGTATTGTGAGGAGTAACATTTTGTACCACTAATTGGCGGGTGAACGGCATGCGTTAACCGTTACGATCCCATGTCCTATGTCCCAGAACACCAGGGATTTTTGCCGTACTAAGCCAACAGGAGTAATAGTGTTGTAGCCTATCGGCATGCACATTGTACCTGTACTTATGCCGCGTTTGTTGGTGGTCGTCGTTTTCGAAGACGACCTGCGAATCAGTAGCGTTTACGCCGCTGTTTGTCGGTAGTGTGTGTAATGCACCCGATACGATCCAATCCGCCCCCCCCCCCCCCCCTGCCTTACGACTGGAGCAAGGAGGGCCGGACCACTTTCCCCGATAACGAGGGCGAGAGGTTTCAGTGGATCTGTCCCTTTTAAGACTTTGTATTACATCCAGAAAAGACTTGTCCAGTATCGGAGTGATAAGTTTCGTTCTTACTTCCATATAGGAAAGATCTCTGAGTAAGTCAGAAGCCCTCCGACAAGATTTTCATTGCTTGTACTTTGTCATAATGGTCGGTAGCATCTTCTTCTTCTTCTTCTTCTTCTGCTCCTGGACCTTTTCCGCACTTGGAATTTCTTCCGTTTTGCGTGAGGGGTCCTGATGCGGCTCCCTGCTGGATCATTCGAGCCAGCCCAGCTCTCTCCAGAAGCCGAAGAGGCCGTCCAGGTCGCCGAGGACTTCTAGGAGAGTTGCCGGGGAGCCAAGTTGTTCTCTGCGTTGGTCGGACACACCCTTGCATTTAAGCAATACGTGCATCGGTGTCTCGTCCTCCTCCATGCAAGCTCTGCACAGAGGGCTGTCTGTTATACCTAGAATGTGAAGGTGTTTGTTCAATGGACAGTGTCCTGTTATCATTCCTACGACTATTCTTAATTTCTTTCTTTTTAGCCGTATAAGTCGTGCTGAAAGTTGTGGGTTTAATTGTGGTAACACTGACTTTGTGTGTTTGCAGTCTGTTATGTCTGCCCATATTTCGGCATGTGTGATTAAGGTCTGTTTGTGTAGCCATGATTTGTACTCGCTAAACGGTATCGGAACGATGGGTTCTGGTCCCGATACCGTGATGGCGGAGGCATGACGCGCCAGTTCGTCAGCTGCATCGTTACCTGCGTTACCGCTATGGCCTTTTATCCAGCGTAAAGTGACATTGTTTGTGCTTGAGATTGTTTTTAGTGCTTTGTGACAGTCAAGTATAAGCTTTGAGGTGGTCGAGTTCTTGGCTATGGCTTTGAGTGCTGCTTGGCTGTCACTTAGTATGTTAATGTTGAAGTTTGTTACCTTTCTGTTTGCGATGGCGGTGGCCGCTAACTCGATGCCGACACATTCCGCTTGAAAAACGGAGTTGTTCTTACCGAGTGGGTAGGCCAAATTTATGTTCAGCTCTGGGCAGTGCACCCCAGCCCCTGTTCCTGTGCTGGTCTTGGATCCATCTGTGTAGACGTCTATTGCGTTTGTGGTCTCCTTGTGAGGTCCACTGTCTATATGAATTCCGTAGGTCTTGTCCATCACATATTGTTTTCGTAATTTGTCGCATACCCATCCTTCCAAGGGGCACCTCAGATACTCGTGTAGGAGTATTCTTGTGTGGCCTGTGTAAGTTTCTTTCCAGAGACCCTGGGTCTTTAGTCTAAGTGCTGTCAGTGTTGCTTCTTCTTTTATGTGCAGGTGTAATGGTGGGATATCTAGAAGTGCTTCTAGTGCTGCCGTTGGTGTTGTGCTCATGCAGCCAGTAATGGCCAGGCAAGCTTGTCTCTGAAATTTACGTAATTCTTGTTGTGTTGTTGTTTGGATTGTTCTCGTCCACCATACAACCGCTGCATAGGTAAACGAGCTCCTTACTACTGTTAAGTATAACCATTTCATGATATGAGGCTTTAGCCCCCAGGTTTTTCCTACCATGCGTTTGCATTGGTTTAGAACTATTGTTGATTTTTGTATCTTATTTTCCACGTGGCTTTTCCAGTTTAGCTTGTCATCCAGCGTTACCCCCAGGTATTTTACTTGTGTAGATAACGTCAGACTAGTGCCAAATAGTGTTGGAGTTTTTGTGAAGTCTGGTTTTCTTTTGTTAGTAAATAAAATGAGTTCAGTCTTGTTTGGGTTTACTGACAGTTCATTTTCTTTGCACCATTTTTCAATGATTCTGAGAGCGTTTTGCATAATTTGACATAGCGTGTTTTCGTGTTTTCCACTAATAAGGATAGTGAGGTCATCCGCGTATCCTATCGTGAAATATCCATTGTTGTTTAGCCTGTTGATTAAATCATCGACTACTAGGTTCCACAGAAGTGGCGATAGAACCCCTCCCTGCGGGCATCCTTTGGCGACAATTCCTCGAGTTATTCCGTTTATGTCTAGTTGGACCACCCTCTTTTCTAGAAGGGCTCCTATCCATTTTCGTAGTGTGTCTGGCGTTTTGTACGTCTTCAAGGCTTTGTCAATGCTTTTGAACGTTGTCTTGTCGAAGGCACCTTCGATATCTATGAATGCGCCTAGGGTTGATAATTTGTTATGGAGGTCATGTTCTATTTTACCTACCACAGTATGTAAGGCAGTTTCCGTTGATTTGCCTGTAGTGTAGGCGTGCTGGTTCTTGTGTATAGGTAAGTCACACAGGGCACCGTCCCGTAGGTAACGGTCTCCTAGTCTTTCTAGTGTTTTTAGTAAAAATGAAGTTAAACTGATTGGCCTGAATGATTTTGGTTCAGTGTAGTCGCTTTTACCTGGTTTTGGTAGGAAGACTACTTTCACCTCCCTCCAGGATTTTGGTATGTATTTGTATGTATGGTCGGTAGCATAGTAGCTCTGTTTATAGCTGTGATTTCTAAACAAAGCTGCCGGGTCTGAAGCTTTTTATCATGAGCCCTTAGGGTATCCTCGATAACAGCATATATTTCTGGATTAAGTGCTGGAGCTTACATTTATCCGGGACAGCAAATTCCTTCAATAGCTTTTCCGTTGCTTTGTTTTGTAAACCTTTTTTATTTCGGTTTTTGTTCGGTACATACAACATATTGTTGTGACGGTGCCGGGTCTACGGGCACAGAATTCGATGGCGGTGGCGTCTATTGCGGCCAGGGTGAGCGCGATATCGAACGCAGTTTGTAATTTAATTATTGCGGCTCATTTTCTGATAAAAGAAAGCGATCGGGTTATCACCCAAAGGTTTTGATACCATAAAGAGGTCAATTGTGTAACGTCATACTAACCCATCGTGTTAACCCACAGTTAACTGCCAGGCAAGCATAAAAACACTAGGCCCGTGACATTATTCACAAGGGTTTTGTTAACTATTTTGATTATTAATTACTAAGCATCACGCAACGCCATCGTGTTAACCCGCAGTTAATCGCCAGGAACGTACAGAGATGCTAGGCCCGTGACAATATTAAATAACGTTTGTTCACTACTTTGATTACCAATTACTGAGCATCAAGCAAATCCATCGTGTTAACCCGCAGTTAACCGCCAGGAAAGCATAAAGATGCTAGGCCCGTGACAATATTCACAAATGTATGTTCACTACTTTGATTACTAAATACTATGCATCACGTAAATCCATCGTGTTAACCCGCAGTTAACCGCCAGGAATGCATTAAGATGCTGGGCCGTTGACAATATTCGCAGATTTTTGTTCACTATTTTGATTATTAATTGCTATGCATCACGTAAATCCATCGTGTTAACCCGCAGTTAACCGCCAGGAAAGCATAAAGATGCTAGGCCCGTGACAATATTCACAAATGTATGTTCACTACTTTGATTACTAAATACTATGCATCACGTAAATCCATCGTGTTAACCCGCAGTTAACCGCCAGGAATGCATTAAGATGCTGGGCCGTTGACAATATTCAAAAATGTATGTTCAATACTTTGATTACTAAATACTATGCATCACGTAAATCCATCGTGTTAACCCGCAGTTAACCGCCAGGAATGCATTAAGATGCTGGGCCGTTGACAATATTCGCAGATTTTTGTTCGCTATTTTGATTATTAAATACTATGCATCACGTAAATCCATCGTGTTAACCCGCAGTTAACCGCCAGGAAAGTATTAAGATGCTAGGCCCGTGACAATATTCACAAATGTTTGTTCATAACTAATTACTATGCATCGCGTAAATCCATCGTGTTAACCCGCAGTTAACCGCCAGGAAAGTATAAAGACGCTAGGCCCGAGAAAATATACACAAGTCTTTGTTCACTATTTTGATTACTAATTGCTAAATATTACGCAATTCCAACGTGATAACCCGCAGTTAACCGCTAGGAAAGCTTATTTTTGTTAGGTCCGTGAGTTTTTCAACTATATGTATTTTCACATCACATTTACTAAAAAGAGTTATCCATCGTGGCAACCCGCGATTACCCGCTAGGAATTTGGTTAATTACAATATCACACTCACAGGGAACGTCACTATTACGTAAGTAATAAAAATACATAGTAAGACTTACATGTATTCTCGTCCGATGAACACAACACTGTATTACGTCTATGCTTTACTAAGTTTTCTAATATTTTTATTTTCTTTATAATTTATTTTAATGGCAGCCGGAGCGTGCGCGCGGTGCCTCGCACAATAAAAGAATGACGACGGCTAGTGAGACCACAGAATATATAATATCGGTGGGACTACCCACAGGAAAACAAAAATCAATTGAGTGACTTAATTCTAAAAGCGCGAAAAGTGCCTGTACAATAGAAGGTACTACTATGTCGATAATTATCTGAAAAATGAAGCGAAATGAAATATAATTGGTAACAAACATGATTTGTAATTAAACCATCCTGTGTGGTTTACTGTGTATTTCACTAATTATTTATATTTATACTGTGGTTATATTTAACAAATAATATTTATAATTATGTTACTGGTTGTAAATAATTATATTATGTTTTTCATCGTAATTACCTTTATAAAAGTTAAGGAAGTCAAGATACTGATTGTCTGTACAATCACATTATTAATTAATTAAAATATTATTAATTTAATACTTTAATACATGAGGAATAATATTATTATATTAATGACAAACATGGCTATTATATTAATGACAAACGGAACTTAATTGTAATTGCATTACGTTTATTGGAGTTGGGGAAGTCATTATACCAATTGTTTATAACCATTATCATTCTGCTTCCATGGGTTTGTGTATTTCTGTTCTTTGAGTAATTTAATGTTTAATTGCAAAAAATAACATTAATAATCATATGATCATTTTATATAACTATCATTCTCTGTTATTAAATAAGAATGTTGACAATTTGATTTGTATTGGTAGGAAGTCATTATACCAATTGTTTATAACCATTATCATTCTACTTCTATAAGTTTGTGTGTTTCTGTTCTTTAAGTAATTTAATATTTGACTATAAAAAACATAACATTTTAAAATAATATAATCATATGATTATTTTATAATACTGTTATTCTCTGTAAATTAATTAGGATATTGACAATTTGACTAGTGACGGTAGTTAAATAAAAAAGGGATCTCCCACTTGTTGACTCGATAGTATAAAAGCCTCGGATCCGGCAGTCTGGAGATTATTCTATTTCCGACCGTAGTATCGGACAGAGCTATTGGGGCACTGCAAAAGCTAAGTATTTCTTATAACCTATAATTGTTATCTATCTGTTTATTGTTAACTATATTTTGTAGTTGTCATTCTGAATTAATTAATCCAGTTAATGTGGCTTACATATTGCTGAGTATAATAATTGTGTTCTATAAAGATTGTTAAATTACTGTGGATCGATCAATAATATCATTAGATCTCATCGACCATTGTCGAGTCACTTCGTATTAATTAATCAGTGATTATTGTTACCAAGTTACTTGTAACATTGCTTGTACAATATATATTTTGAAAAGAACAAGTGCTGAGTTTCTTGCCGGTTCTTCTCAGTGCAAAACTTGCTTTCCGAACCGGTGGTAGATTCATTCCAACAATTAGAAAAGATAAACAGTTTAAAAATAAATTAACGTTTCGAATAAAAGTTTTAACAGAAAATAACCGCTTTTATTTTAAACACTTCTGGTGACCACACCCTTAACCCTAAATCTGACACGCGCGCTGGTTCAAGGTTGTTTCGGTGACTCATAGTTGACCGTCGATCTTGATCATCTTAATATGATGTATTCTTTCTTGATGTTTCTGGAACTGAACCCCGGGACGGGGATCCTGGACTCCTCTGGAACTGGGCCGGGAATACCCAGGACACCTCTGGTACTGGGCCGGGAATACCCTGGACACCTCTGGAACTGTTGTTGTTGTCGCATGTTGTTTTCATGACAATATTGCTGCTGTCTCTTCTTGCTGTGTACTTATTGCTGCCAGTTATTCTTCTTATAGTTTTCTTTTAATTTAAATCTTCTCTTCGCTTTTCTTCTCTTAAAATTCTTTTCTTTAAATCTTCATAATATTCTTCTAAAATAATCTTCTTTATATTTCCTTCATAATAATTTTCATTATAATTTTCTTCTAAATAAATTCTTGTCAATCTTCTTATAATTTTTTTTTCTTCATTTTCAGTGTTTCTTCACTTATTTATTTTTCTCTTTTCTTTTATTTCTTCATTTCTTCTTTTTGCTGTCCAGCCGGCACGCTATTTTAGAGGTGCGCGCCGGCTGGCAGAGTGCGGACCCCTTTTTTAGACCCGCACTGGCAGGGGTCGCCATGTAATGAGGGTCGAGGGTTGAGAAGTAAAACACTCTTGATTGGTCTCTAAATCTGAACTGAATCTTTATTATGGGTAGCTGTATATATATATAGTGGTACAATGGAATGAGGGGCGCGGTAGGTACATACTTTATGACATCATAGGCCACACGTGGAGAGCTCGTATGTTGCGGTCCGGTTACGGCGTCAAATAACATGATTCTATATAAGGAATGGAATTTTATCAACAATAGTCGTGGGTGGTCCGTTTGAAATATGAGTAATATTTATCTACCTACTACTATGTACCTACTACCTATACCACAGGTTTATAGCAAAGATAATTCAAGAAAAATTAAAAAAAATAATAAAAATTAAAAAATGTTACATAAAACGAAGCCATCTGGTGGCGAAACGGAGTTCGCCGGGTTTGCTAGTGCTTTATAAAAAAAAGCATCCGCATTTTTGTACCCACCCCGCCGTTTGATGTTTCTTTTTAATTGAATACCTACGCGGGCAGTTCAAACGGAATATTTGGTTCGGCTAGTTTTACATATTATTTGGATTGTGACGGTTTTGTTTCAGCTTCCCGTGTGTAATACATTCACTACTGGTAAGTATGTTAGCGATCTAAGTAAAGTAGGTAGAATGTAGGACCTAATAAAATATACAACTTACTGTAAAGTTGTTTACACATTTATTAACTAATGTCTTTGTATTATTCAAACGTTTTGATTTTTGAATATTTCTGTTGCCTGCGGTGAAAGAGATTTAACGTGGGTATGTAATAAAAAAGTAATTTATAAAGAATAAGTAATTAATTAATTATTATTAACACGCATCTTCTATTTTCAAAGACATGCGTGAATACTAATTGTTGACTGTTGTATAGTTACAACTCAATATCTATACGACTGTCCAGCCAATGCAGTATGCACTATGCACCTTTACAGACGTTGTATTGTATCCTATACCGCAAGAGAAAGTTGCCTCTAGTTGCCAGAACTGCACATAAATATCACCAGCAATAAGCCATGATTCATATTGATTCTCTTTCTATGATCGGTAAGGATCGGGCAGGAATCTGTAGCTATTTCAGGAGCTCGAAATCTGAGAAACCGAAGGGTCTTAGTTCTCACCGCCATATTCCTACACAATGCTGATTTATATATACTTTGGAATATATTTTTGATGTTGTGTCAATTTTTGTATTGGGAATCTTTCAAAATTTCAAGTTTATTCGGTAAATAAAGTTTATCTAGCGATTTAATTGTGAAACAGGCTTTGTCTAATTAGTAATTATAGTAGGTAATGCTTTAGGTAGGTATAGTTCTCTAACTCAGTTCGCAATTTATTCATTGCAGCCAAAGACTACTATGTAATTGATTGCAGCATGTCATCGAACAGCATCGAACTATGCCTGTCCGGCGCCCGACGGACGCCGAGCAGCGCCGAAAGCGCACGAAGTGGCGGCGCGGCAAGCGGCGCGGGGAGGGCGCGGCACCCGAGCAGCGAGGCGCGGCGTCACGCAGCTGCCGCGTGCCTGACGTTCGCTTGTAGAATGTAGAATACAAACAGTTACCCCGCAGCCCGCAGCTCGCGTGCCGGTTTCGTGCAGACAACGCGTTCATTCTTTCATCTTCTGCGCTCCTAGTACCTACTTAGATGGAGTTTAGTTAGTCTCCTAATACCTTTCTAGTGCTTTGTTACTATAGTTCCATACTGTGAATCCTCAAATCAGTTTCAAGTTCATTACCAGCACCAACTAGCGAAGTACCTACCTATCTTAGGTATCTATAAAACGTGCGCTCTTGCGTTCACTCTTGCGTCTATGAGAAATGACTATATGCCTACCTACCTGATATAAGTTGGGCTTGGGACTGAAGTTGGCGTATTCGCGGAGCATCGAATTGCGTTAAACTGTAAACGCAGTAGAAAGTTCCAAAATCAAACAGCTCATTCCCGTATCGAATTTCGATAAGTTCCAAATAGATATGTCTTCTGAAATACGTCTAGTCCAGGAGGTAGAGAAGTACGAGTGCCTGTACAACAACACGTTGTCGGAATATAACCGCAAGGATCTGGCCGACGAGGCGTGGACCAACGTGTCGGCTGCCATTAATATGACGGGTAAATGCCATAACTAACTTACCTCCCAAACGTCGCTTTTTAGCAAACACGGCCGCCTATGTACTTAGGTAAATTTTACCAAGTTTCCACCAACAGCATGTCAATAGTTCCAAAATATTTTTGTCAGTGTTCTTAAAAGATGTATGTATGTTCACCGATTACTCGAAGACGCGTGGACCGATTTAAAAATTCTTTTTTTGTTTAAAAGGGTTTTGTTTCCAGATGGTCCCATTTTATTCAGGTCAGGATCTGATGATGGGATCCTGGAGAAATCGAAGGAACTCTTTAAATTTTATATGGACACATGAAACAATTTTTGTATTAATTGAAAGAGTAATATTTTCCAAGTTGTCCTATGGTCATTAGGTCAGGATCTGACCTTGGGATCTTGGTGAAATCGAGGGAACTCTTCAAATTTTGCTAGTACACTTGAAGCGATTTGGGTATTTTTTATAGTTACTGGTGCATTTGCTAGCCGATACTGATTTGATGAATATAGTCATCAAGTCAGGATCTGATGATGGAATCTTAGTGAAATTGAGGGAACTTTTCAGATTTAATAAACACACCTCAATGTTTCGTACAATCACTAATAGTCCTTCTTACTTACTAGATGTGCGAAGAAACGACAAACGACAAACAATCGCCCGACTTCGAATTTGTGTACATTAAAATTTATTTCACTCTTTGTAGTGGCATTTTTGAAGTTGGTTTTTTGGAAAGCATTTCCCATTTTTTTTATACACCTAGATACAAGATCTTTTTAAATATTATATCACTTCACGAAATTTAGTCGATGCGTTCGTTAAGCGAATCGCGAACCAGCTGTAGCCATATGACTTTTACAAAATTTCTGTTGGTACGCTTATGGAACTAGATTCAAAAAATGTATGAGAATTCCAGTTTAACAGTTATTTGCACGGAAGTCACGTGTTCTATTTTGCGATCGGATATGTCATGACTTGCGCGATATTGTTAGCTATGCGACGACAGAGGGTTTAGTACATACGAATTTCGAGTCAACTCGCATCGCACTAATGAATCGAATTCCTCCATACATTGATAGCCGTTTGTCAGCAAGTATCCATACTCAGACTCGTAGATAGCGCTGGCTGTACATGTAGGAAGGAATTCGATTGGGTTGGCGATGCAGTCGACTCGAAATTCGTAGATACAAAAACTTGTACTTACCCTTGTCAGGCACACAATCCCCCAGTCAATATAAAGCTATTCCTTGGTCTGTGCTCCGTACTATTAACGAATATATAATGTACTATGTATTTAGCTACAAGAGTAGTATAAACACGTGATGCGATCCATCGACGGGTTATCCAAATGTAGAGCACTCGGTGTGTCAGAAATGATAGTTACGCCTCGCATAGATCCTGCGACCTGAATTGCACTTTATTGTGTTGTAGCTAGAGTCACTATTTAGTATCTATTACTTAAATGATTCATAAATCTTGAATTAATGAATGTGCTTCACATCACAATATTAAATAGTAATACATACCACATACAGAGAACAATTACAGTCAACACATAAATTATGACGTAATAGTTATACATGTAATAGTAATAGTAGTTCAGTTATCACTATGTCTTACTGTACTTATAGACATAATTAGAAGGTAGTATGTGCTAATTGTGATCGTTGAAAAAATAATTAATATGCTTATTTGCTTATCACGCTCGGGAGTGAATCTTCTTGGAAACTTTCAGCTATTTCTAACTTGCATTGTTTTATTCCAGTACCTGAATGTAAAGAAAAATGGAAAAACATACGAGGTTCTCTTCTAAGGAGCCTGAAGCCCAGCGAGAAAGCCAAGAAACCGTACTATCTCACATCGTATCTCACTTTCGTGATGCCATTCTTGAAGCCACATAACGGCTTGGAGTTTAGAGAAGATGTTTACACTGCCTCTAGCAGGGGAAGTAGTTCCAAGGATAACGACCTTCTCATACATTATGATCCTGTGAAATCTGAGAAAGATTCTGAGAGCGATGTAGTAGATGAAGACCTATATAATGAAGTACAAGACGATGATTTTTCGCAACCGGAAACACAGTTTACACGTAAAAGAAAAATGCAAAGTGACAATAGAAGTCGTAAAAGGAGAAATGAAGAACCGGATTCAATCAATCAAAATGTGTGCAGTGCCACGCAAGATGCTCCAAGAACGAACATTGAATCAATGCATTACTTCCTTATGAGTCTCATTCCAGACTTTGAAACGATGTCAGACGAACAGATGAGGCTGTTCAAGATAAAGGTAATGTTGCTTATAAATGATATAAAGTCTGATTATGACAAGGTGCAGCAGACCGTGACATCGGCTACTGAAACGGAACGCCTCAATAAGCAGCTTGTGAATTTACTTATTAAGAATCTGGAGAAAAGCACGTAATAATAATAACTTTTTTTGAAGTTGTTTTGTATTGATTTCTATCACTATTGTATTATTAGGTTACGGTAGCAAGGTTAGCGTTACCTTCGGCATCATATTGAACTGAAAACTTCTTGGTAACTATCACATTCTTCAATCAAATTTTTTTAGCTTGAAAATTAATGTTAAATTCAGAGAGAATAAGTTATTTACCCCGCCAACAATGGGGGTGCAAAATTTACCCTAGGACAGTGAATAAATACTTCTCGTAGTAATCGTTGAATAAATCTATTGTAAAACGTAAATCAGATTTACTCTCGGATAACTTGCTACTTAATCTGATCCGCCTTTAGGCCAATAAATTACTAATTAGTATACCTATACTGGGGGACGATTCACGTAACGTTTTCTCACACTGTCTCTCACAAGTGATGTGAATCGAAATGAAATAAAATACTAACATTGAATAATTAATTAAGTGTACGTCTATTGGTTTAGACTGTGAAATTGAATGTCTTTCAACATAGGAAATACAGTCCTTTAACCTTATCACGGAAAGTAACTTTAATTTCACCATCTCTATTAAATAGTCGTAAAATTATATTTTCAGTGTCCGCAAAAAATGTTTTGGTTTTAATATCGTCTGCTTATTCATACTTATACGTTAATTCCGTGAACTTTAACAGTTCCCTTCACGAAAGTTAGCCGCTGCGTTGAATTGACTACCTGACTAAAATTTTGGGTGACCTTGATGGGAAATTAAAGGTAAATATTTTTAAAAACATATTTTATTTCAGCATTAAGGACGAAAAGGTATAGAATACATAAAGATCACAAAAAGATACACAGTAGAATATTATAGTTAAGTACATTAGATATAACTATTATGATACAGTGATACGTAACGAATTTACTTAATTATATAACAATCATCATCATCATCAATCGTTTAATCTAGTGTCTTTATTTTTAATCGTAAAGATTTATAAATAGGGCCAGTCGGTTACATTATATTTTTCATACCTACATATTATTTCAAGTAAACTTATTGTATGTACCTATACCAAAATTAACAAAGGTTAAATAGTTTTTTTATGATAAATTAACTTGTCAAACAAAAACGACATAATAAAATTTTGTATGGTCTTCCGTGACATATTACACAAGATTAATTTTAACGATTACATGCAGAGAGAACATTTTTGGTCCCTTGTCAACGATAAAATTTTAAACTCTGAATTAACAACGTAAATAGAAGTCATAGGTACGTAACTTCGAAAGATTTTAAGGGAATAGGTATAATTAATACAAAAGCAATAAATATAGTATTCATAAAGAAAGTACAGTTTTAACCCAAAATATAAGTCCGCATTTCGATCGTCACTTCGACAAAGACAACCCGTGAAAGGAAGAGCCGAGGCGCTGCGCTCTTTGGTTATTTGGTTATTTGGTTTCATTAATTACAAACACTGATCAGAGAAGTAAGTGACAAAAACATGAACCATATTATGGTTTAATTTTCCCCAAATCTGAACAGTAACATCAGTGACAAGCGCGTCAAGTATTCCAGTAAATGACTAAAAGTTGTTAGAATCCAATAACTTATTTAAAAAAGGCCTCCAAGGCTGCCTAGTCTCTTTTTGTTAAGAATGAGAGACTTAGAGCGCAAATAATATACTTCAACTGGTCTGGGTCACAGGTCTGGGTATTTAAACCCCTGCACTATGGACGTGTTTATGCGTGCGATAGGTGTCTATTAATTTCTGTTACCATAGGTCTAATACTGAAAAAAAAAATCTTGAATTAGGGCCCATGTCAGGCCCAAGGTGAATAGGAATATTATGGCGAATATCACGGTACAGATTAGCGTCACTAGTGGCTCTTTGTTTTCAATTTTATTAGACGTTTCCTTTGTTTGTCATCAGTCGATCAGTCACATGCAATATTTAATAAATAATAAAATCAGACTGATAGTTTAGGTCAAATCTGTACATACATCGATACAATAATATACACATACCAAGCATCCTTTAAACTTTAAAACATTGCTTAGCATAAGCAACACCACAGCAACACTTACACCGTTACACCGTACACGATCTCATTAAAAACCTCATATAATTAATTGTACAATTGTACAATGTTGTAAAGACGCTCGTCGCTCGTACTCTTACAACAATAAAATAATAATCTCATCCGATTCCAAACTCAAGTAAAATACCCGACGCCTTATCTCTCCTATAGGCCATGCGAATACTTCCTAATGTAGTTTTGGTTTCGGTATTGCTTTTGACAGGTTTTCTGATGAAACTAAAACTATACCGGAACTGGAATTAGACCGTGCCAAAACCTAAACTAAAACCAAAAGTTCGATCAGGTAACAACTGACGTAATTTTTGAAACGATACGAATTAAAAAGAAGATTTTGATGAGGCCTTTACACCTTTATTATAATTTTCATAATCAATAATGTACTGATTAAGAATACGTAGCCTGCAATTATTTCAAAAACCGTATTATTGACGTTGATTTCTAAGATAATATATTGGGGTTTCATTCTTGTTTGATAAGAATGAAACCCCAATATATCAGTTTTAAAGAAGATGAGAAGCAAACCCTGCTTAAAATAAAAAATAGTATCAACATTATCGATTATTTACGTAGGTCAAATAGTATTAGAATTACATTTAACAACATTAGCACATTGATATAATTTGTATTATAAGTGTAAATTCGCTAACCAAAATAACATTATTTTGAGATATGTTGCAGAGGCAATCCAATTCTCTATTTGGTAGTTATTACACAATTTTTAATAGATACTCGTATCAACAATCATTATAGTCTAGACGGTATTGTTCTATTGATTCGAACTCACGAAAAGCTACAGCCGTTGGGAAATCGAAATCAGACTTAGTTCCACGCCGATCCTTCATTAGACTTAGTATTAGCACCTGTCCAAATTCAACCATTTTTGTATCACCTAAGTCCTCTATAGTTACTATCACTGAATCACGCACAAACGTTTGTCGTTTTGCGTATTCGATCGTACTAATCTATTCAAATTGAGCTTTGGACTGCCGGTTACGCTGTCGCTATCCCCTTTGGCACATGTTTTGGTTCTCATGATCATCAGGTCGGTCCGTATGCTGGGTCGTCTCACGTTGGGCGCGACGACACCACACGCATCTGACAGCCTCCTCTTTATAGATAAAGTGCATTTCTTACTCCTGCTACTTTGACTGCTAGTTGGCGGTAGGGTGCAAGGACTGCCGAAAGCAGTACTGACCCGTTTGTGGTGATTCGGGGCCATTTCTAAAGGTAGGTTTGCTACAACGAATAATTCGTAGAAGAGGTCATCGACGTGAAAGTTTTTCTTGGCTGAGGTTTCGACGAAAACGCAAGCGGAGTCCTGCGTCGCGCAGTACGCGCTCGCTTCCTCGGGTAGTACAGTCCTGGAGAGCGAAACGTGAATATTAGCCACAGAGAAAATATAAAGTAATTGCCTGGTCTGTGATATTAGCTATAGAGTTAAAATCTAGAATGATGGAGGCAGTAAGAATAGAGAAACATCCTAAAACATGACATAATGAAACATGAGATACAATAAATGAAATTATGGAAACGAAATTCAAAAAACCGGCCAAGTGCGAGTCGGACTCGCGTACCGAGGGTTCCATACCATAGAATAAGTAAAACATTGAAAGAATCACTTTTGTTCATGAATTTACGAGTATAATTTACATGTAGGTACTTTTGTTGGCAAACCGCAAACGTAACTTTGTTTTTGGCGGTTTATTGTTATTATCAAAAAAAGTATAATAGTTACAGGGTTGATTTTATTTTTTCTGTAAAATATACGTTTACTTCTATTGACCATAATTATTTCAGATTTTTCGATTGGTAAACTTCGGAGATAAGGAGGGGGGAACGGTATTTTTTTCGACAGTTTGCCCAATAAATAAAAAACTATCAGGCATAAAAATAAATAAAAATCAGTTTTAGAATAAACAAGTAACGCCCTTTCATATGATATCCCACTCAATATTGTTATCTCATTTTGAAATTTTGTCGACCCGGTTTTCCCCCCTCTTTAAATAAAAATAAAAACAATTTTCCAATTTTTACGATTGTTATGACGAAGGGTCACTATTTCCTATAACTATTCTAAATTTCAAGTCGATAGCTTGAATAGTTACTGAAATAATCGAGTGTGACAGACAGACGGACGGACGGACGGACGGAGATAGTCTCACCATAAGGGTTCCATTTTTACCATTTTGGTATGGAACCCTAAAAAATGTATAAGAATGCGTGGAAGTTACGAGTACATGATCAATTTAGCATCATGCAGTACCATTTCTTACATCGAAATTCTTTCCATTTTCGTTCGAATAATATGTCAAAGTTATTTAAAAATATTTTCATTTCACCCGCGCGGAAAAGCGATCTTTAATGCCCGAAATGCGGGCGGGAAATGCTATTATATTCCCTAGGCCGCCAAAGCATTTTCATTTCTCCCAAGGGAGAGAAAGTAGTATGGAAATCTTTTCCGGCCCTAGACCGGAAAGCATTTCCAAAGTCAAACTCGTATTACAACATGTCAATGTCAAATGTCAAAGCTGAAGACTTCTTTTTTTTAATAACACATACGGTCAGTAACGAAGTTCGACCTTAGAGTTTGTACAGACTCTTTCCTTTTGGAAAGAGCTGCTTTAAATATTTTTAAATTTTAAGTAAGAAACTCTCTAACTTAAAAAAAAAACTATATAAATAAAGTCCCCAAAACGTTAAACCATGATTAGTTCTTTAATATATCTACTCTCTTTAAATCGTCGTCGGGGATAAAAGTAAGTGGTCTCACTTGAGGTCTCTGTCACACTTGTTGCCGGCAATGGCCATGGGCACCCGCGGCGCCTGCTTCCGGCCGCGCCCGCTGCCGCTGCTGGCGTTGGCCTTCGTCTCCAGGATCTGTTCCCGCAGGCGGATCACCTCCTCGAACGACTCGCGGCAGTCCATCGCGAACACCAGCACGAACAGATCGCCTGTGGCAAAAAAATTTAATGAAATATTTCATTGAGACAAAGGTTCAAATCGAAATGGGCCCATAACCTCCAAAAACGCCCACGGTTTTGTCTTGTGTGCGACACGTTGTCAGTCTCTCTGTCACAAGTGAAACTACAGCGTGCTGAGACCACTTAATCAGCATGTTTGTGGACGTTTTTGATGTGCGCAATGTAGGCTTAGGGTCCATCTAGCGATTTAAATCTTTTCGAAGAGTTATTTATTTATTTATTTATTTATTTATTTATTTATTTATTTATTTATTTATTTATTTATTTATTTAGTACCACCATAATTATATATGTTATTTAAAGAATAAGAAGGATGGTTGTGTACATGGATGCTGTTAGTACAAGTTAGTATTTGTCTCCAAAAATATAAATACCAAAGATGCCAAAAAGTCGAAACACTATTCTTGACGCCTTCCTCAGCAAAAGAAGGATCGATTGGGGGTGAAATGAAGTTGGTATAGGTATAGTTCTTTGAATATTGAATAACAATATGTAGAAATAAATAAAGCTTGTATTCGTAACATCTTTGATGTACTTTAAGAGTTTAGCTTGAACAAACAAAGGCCAAAGTATTATGGACTATTTTGAAACAGATAAAGGTCGTTTTCCATCTTAATATATATAAATCTCGTGTCACAATGTTTGTCCTCAATGGACTCCTAAACTACTGAACCGATTTAGTTCAAACTTCGTGAATATCTGTCGTTTGGTCCAACTTAAAAGATAGAATAGTTTTTATCCCACGTGGACGAATTCGCGGGCATCAGCTAGTAGAACTATAAATTAACAAAGCTTAGATTAACAAAGCTTACATTCAAGATAGATCTCAGCCCTATAGTCTGGAAAAATTAATCATTGTAGGTAATTAATTACTAAATCAATCTGGCTTTTGTCTCACGAACATTTACCCATCCAATTTGAATTAAACTTTTAAGCTAGGACCATAACAATTTCCAATAAATATTTAATTGATAAAGTTATTTACCAATAACCAATTACATTTCTCTATTAACAGTCCACAGGGCCATAAGTTCCATAGGTTATAGGTATATTATGATGCCTGAATAAAACTGGTGTAAGTAATAAATAAAGAAATCCTCTTCAGTGTTGAGCCCATAAGTGGCACGTATCTTAAAATATTTGCGTTTATCCATGAGTACCTTGATTGGACATACAAACAGCCATTTTTAACGCTCGATGTTTACAAATGCTAATTGGCAGCGATCGTCGCCGGAAAATTGTGAATCTCCCGCCGTTTGTGACGCATAAATTCATGGGGTGTCCGTTGCTCGCAAAATTGTATGATTATTTGGATAGTATGGTTTCCATTGCCATGACAATTTTGGAACCATTATTTAGTCCGATCTGTCAAAGAGTAGGTACAGTACCGAACAACATCATCATCAGCAGTAGTAAGAAGTCATATAACCTCTCAAAATATGAGAGAGATGACTCTGATAGTGTAAGAAAAGCATATTTTTCATAAGTCTCCCTGTAAAGTCAAAGCGAAAGGCACAAGACCACTTGGAAGAGTCGTCTATGCGATGGAGTGACTGAGTCAAGTCTTATATTGATGTCTTACATGAGCGCACCAGAACAAACGGGACGTACGCTCGTGAAAAAGGTAAGATCTGCCTCAAACAGTGACTCGTGAGGCCTAGTGTGATGACATCAAGTCAAGTGCGGACTGGCAAAGCTGGTTTCCACGCGATGTTCGACTTAGACGTTTTTTTGTAGATATCAAATCCTAGATTCATGAATAGGACTCCATAATTTGAACCACAAGGTTGTCACAAAATTAATAAAGTTTACACTGCACTTGCCAGTAGGTAATGGGATTACAAAGTTTTTGTATCCGGTTAAACAGCGACGCTGCGAAGTCGGAACTCGAGTGCTCGTTTTGTTCAAGCAAGAACAAAACGCTTCCCCTCTACAAGTCAAGTTGTTGCGACTAGTTTTATAAAGTGCATGATCTACGAAGCTTCCATAGGTGTTCAACGTAGGTATCTATTTAACACAGTCAACTGATTTTACCAGTAAAAGCAGGTAATTGTCTACCCGAGGCGACTATTTTACACTCTATAAGTTAGTACTTGAGTTTTTATTTGCTTAAAAACATGGTAAGTGATGATGCAGCCGAAGATGTTATCGTACTAACTTGGAAGTTAGTACGATAACATATATAACGGTTTCTACACACTATCGCAAAATCGTTTGGCTGTGCGTCTTTCCTGATATTATGGTGGTAACTAGCCACGGCCAAATACTCCGTCCGCCCTGACCAGAATTGACCTAATTTAGAAATTATAAAATTCTAATAAGTGGCGGTAATCGAATCCACGACTCAACTGAGCGCTCGCCACTGCGCCAGAAAGTTCGTCAGAAAAAAGTAGTCAAAGATAAAATAAGAGTAGAGTCCATAATAGTTCTTAAAGATCACATAGAACAAAAAACTTAGCTATTTATTGTTCTACTGAAAATAAAGTTCCAGACTCCAGTGCTGTCTTTTATATTATTTGTGTCATCTCGCGCTGATACATGTCATATCTACTTGTATTACCATTCAGGATTGAATAAAAGTTTTAACTTGTTGACTGTCGTATGCTTTTGTGACTTAAATGATCACAATATCACAATAAGGAGGGATTTTTATCGTAATTTTTGGAATTCAGATAATTTTTTTGACTTACGTAAAGAGATGAAGTCATGGGCAAAACCTACTGTTATATGATATTATTATATACTGTAAAAATACAAACATTCAATAAGTAAGTTTTGAGTAAGTCGATGTTAAAAAAGTCAGTCAACTTTAAATATTTCTGTAGGTTGGTTTTTGCGTTGAAGCGAGTTTTTCCACACTCAATAAGTAAGTTCTAAACACAGCTGAATTTTTAACGAAGACGGATAGAATTGTGTAAGTTATACTACTAATAAGTACTGCTACTACTAGTTTACATCTTTTGCAGATAGTTATATGGAGAACTTTGTAGATAGAATAAAGAGCGATTATAATAATTATGTGATTCTTTACATCTTTTGCAGATAGTTATATGGAGAACTTTGTAGATAGAATAAAGAGCGATTATAATAATTATGTGATTCTTTGCATTCATTTATGGATTAGTAAATCTATTGCTAAAAACGAAGTGAGGAAAAGTAGGAGGGTAAGAATTTTCCTGTGGGATTTGACCCTGTGATACTCAATTTCGCGTAGTTACGAGTAGGTACACGTTTTCCGAAGGTGTAAGTCTGTACCTACAATATCATGCATTTGTTTTAACCTTGCTTACCAGTTAAAAAAGACAGCCTTCTCATAGCAGGGAACGGGTGATTCCCCGACGTATCCAACAGATCGAGCTGGTATACTTCTCCGCGGATCCTGTACAGCTTTCGGTGGAAGTCCTCGATGGTGGGCGTGTAGCAGTCCTCAAACTTCGTGCCCAGGAACCTTGCGACTAGAGACGTCTTGCCTACGCGGGCTGACCTGAGGAAGTAGAACTAAAGTTATGGTATACACGGAATACAATAACAGTACCTAACGCTGACACTTAAAAGTGCAATTCAGTATGCAACAGCTTGCTTTGCAGCAACTTTGTCTTTTTCACGTTCTAAGGTTGCCTCGTAATCGGGCGCACGCAGTGCGTGAAAACGTGAAAACTAACGCGTGCAACTTAGCCGGCGCGCGGCAGCCGTCTAAAATCGGTCCGTCGTGACGGCTACCTGTAGGTCTTGATCACGTGACATGTGAGAGTGACATACTGGTTAAACATGTATTAGCAGTAAACATGTAAAATGAAATGAAAATACTCTTCATTGTACACCATAATATATTCCACATAAATAAGGGACATTAGACCTGCCCCCTGAATCCTGATTGTGTAAGAAAAACGTATTCATCGTTATCGTAAACGCTAGCGAATTCTGCCCGCTGATTGGGTTCCTGATTTGCGTCCGCCAATCGCAGCGTTTACGATAACGATGAATAGGTTTTTCTTACGCAATCAGGGGGCTGATCGCCAAGAAGCGATTTCTTCTGGAAACGACCCAGGAAGGAACAAACAAGCCAAGCAAAAGGATAAGGGTGTACACATCACAAAGGATTGTGCGAGAGTACTGTACGCTTCTGTACATTAACTGTAGCTGGGTTGGTTGGGTTTCAAGGAAAACTCTTCAGAAACTTTTCTTCTTCTTCTTTCTTTATTTCTTTCTTTGGTACCGCTACCGCTTGCCGCTGAGAACTGTGTCGGCTTACAATTTGACTCGGTATTTATTCAAATTTGGCCGAAAAAATGTAGGCCTTCTGATTGGTGAACCAATCAGAGCGCATTATTTTAAACCAATCACAATTTAGTAATAATAATAGGTATTTTACATAATCAGGTATCTTTACTACTATGAGCTATACCGTAGGGAAAGCCGCGGTAGGTGTCTTTACTACTATGAGCTATACCGTAGGGAAAGCCGCGGTAGGTGTCTTTACTACTATGAGCTGTACTGTTGGGAGAGCCGCGGTTTATTTCCCTACAGCTTTTCTATTTTAATCTTTATTTATTTTGCCTACTTATGAGATAATACATGAGATTTATGTATGTACTAAAAAACTATAAACAATCGCTAAAACTATACATAAAACAATAATTGAAATTAATTAAGCTATTTGATCAGTCCACTATTATGCTGTCTTTTTATTACACATTCACTTTCACTATATCGTCCCGCACAACTATTATGCTGTCTTTTATTACACATACACTTTCACTATATCGTCCCGCACAAGTATTACTTTAAAAATAACTTCTCACTGGTTTTCATTTATGAGATAAAAACTACCATAAATCCATCCTATAGTAGATAAAGTTTCTACCTGCCGGTGTAAGTCTCATTAAATAAGAATAAGCTCCTTCAACAGATGAATCTGACATATAAAAAAACTTATTTATCAACCCATTTATTTTTTAAATACTTTACGATACGCTGAGGTGTGCAAAGCTGTTCCAGCCTCCATGTGTTCTCAGCCAAGTGTAATCTCGGTGCCATTTTTTGATAAGTGCTCTCCGACCTAGACCTAATCATTCCTTTTCATCAGGCACGATTGTCAATTTGCGCAATCCACTACAAAAAAAAATATTTTTATATTTTTATTTAAATATAGGGTTTGCTATAATTTGGATTTTTTTAGGATCTTTATTTTACTGAATATGGAAAGCTTTTATTTAGTGTCTTCTTCAATTTCTTTAATTTTGAAGACCAATCTTAAGTCTGTGTTTGGGTCAAATCTTGCGACTGAGTATTAAACTAGTTCTACCCAACTGTTTGAGTTCTCGATTTCCCCACGTCAAAAAAGGATATAATGTATTTGAAATGTAAGCAAAAGTAAAGTCACCAGATAACTAAATAATAATTTTTATTAAGGCTTAGAATTAGGTAAGTATTTTATTACGGTCGAATCCATAAATCAAAGTGAATAAAAAGGCCCATAAAATTATTTCATAAAATACTTTGCATACTTTTTATATTCCTTTATCGTTGAAGCCATAACTTTTGCCCGTACCTAACCCGTAACTTCTTTTTCTTTTTAGAATGGAGGGAGAGATAAAAACCGTTAAGTATCTGTTTCCGTCTTGGGCAAAATATTAAGATATTCTTTAAAGGTCGATGCAGACTTCAAATCCTCCTATTGAGTCCAAACATTTTTTCAAACAAAGAAAAATTCTAATGATAAAGAATGATGGGGCAAGATTGTCTAAAATCTAATTGCGCTAAACAGCGGGTGTAATATTTTCATTTTTAAACCTGAGCGTGTGTGAGCCTGAATTAACATGTACTCCTACACAACAACACAAGTGACTACGGCTAATAATTATCGTAGATACAAGGCGTTAGACCGAAACTAATTCCTGAGGCATAGAAGTAAAACATACCCATTATTTTTTACTCTAAGGTAAAATTATATTGTTAGTATTTAAACTTACGGAGCATGTAAAGGCAATAAAGGCCTAGTTTATCGCGAGAAAATTACTTAACTGTGTATATAACGCATTAATTAAACATATAAAGGACGAGTGACGCTCTTAGTGACGTCAAGCATGTATTTTTAGGCTTCGCCTTGAAGGATCATATTTGATTTGTCAAAACTGTCAGCCGAAAAGCGACCGGCAGCGGTACCGACAACCCAATATAAAAACTCTTTCGCTGGTCTGTGCGACAACCGAGCCCTACGACGCGCGACGTCATATTTGAGAATTTTTGGCTTCAACATACGTCACATCTTACTCGTCCTGTTGGCGTGCCGTATTGGCGTATCGTCATTGATATAACGTCATGCGAACATTTTTGGTTCCTAAATAGGTTTTATGCAGCAGCCCTAACGAAAGTCGTTGACCTAATTGCGTACACGATTAGAGTTTAGTGGCTCAGTCACTGGCAACTGGCGAGGCAATTTGGAATTGGATATTACTCATAAGGAGTGCCTCGGAGGAGTGTCCTTGTGATGAAAGGGGCCAACTCGAGTCTTTTAGATATACCCATCTTATGTGATTTTCTCCTTATATATCGATGAGTTTTATGATAATTCTGATACGCAAACTTTTTAAGGATTCTGATTTAAATTGACTACAATGAGTAAATTGATTTAATTTTTTACAAGTACATACTTATCAGCACACTTACGAGTACATTTTAAAGGCCGTTGTAACACTTGCATTTTTAAAGCCTTTTATGATCCTTTTTCCAAAGCCAAGCTTACGGGAACATATAAACCTCTTTCCACTCCTTGGTATGGTCGATCGACTTTATCTCAGGCAATGTCTTCAGTTGCGAAACTGAGTTTTGTTTTACAGTACTTGAAATTGACAATGTAATATTTACAGTCGCTTTTATGAGCCATAATGTCAAAATATTCCGAGCTATAACTTTACCTGCCGTTGAATACCTAAGCGCGTCGACAGAAGGCAACCGAATAGCCAATTTTGGCAATACGCGTAACTAACAGTGGCCCTGGCCACGTAAAAAGTTATTTTCAGTATTGACCCAGACTAGTTTCGAAGCGGGACTGTACCGTCTTATCTTACTACGCATATTAATGCTCCAGAGAGCTAAGAGGTACCTACAAAGATATTATAAGGGCAACCCATCATCGCCTAAATATCTCGACCCTCTTACAAAATGACTAAACGACGGACGGGCGTCCCATTGTTAAAGTCTTTAAGTCCTTCCATTTATTGGATCATCTCTTACTTATGTATAATATGATCGCACCTTTCGGGGCCTATACTCGACACACCTACTTCTAAACAAGTTTTCTTGAATATAATTTTAGGTACATTGCTCCTATTATTTACCTATTTTATGATCATAAAATTGACCGACGCCCTAAGTCTTAAAGTGTGTGAAAGTGTGTGTATTTTTTTTAGTTTTGTAGGTATATTTATAGTTATTTGTTATAGTTAGTTATTTGTTATGTATGTAACAAATAACTGTCGACAACAGTAAACATAAATTATATATAGAACCCCAATACCTTTGAAGAACTCCTCTGGATTTCACACGAAGTTCGTGTGTTTATAAAGCTGTGTTTGTTTAGGATTCCCACCACATAACTAGGACCTAAGATACGAGTAGCCTATGCGTATAGGGATGGACAGTTAGCACATTGCATTTAGATTGTTTATAGCTACCGTGTTACCGACCATATGCAAAAGTATTTTTTTTTACGCTATACTAGTTAGTACCTGATGGTAAGTGATGATGCAGTTGAAGATGTTAGCATACTTACTTGGAAGGGATAAGTTATGTCACCCCAACGGTTTCTACACAGCATCTTACCGGAACGCTAAATCGCTTGGCGGTACGTCTTTGCTGGTAGGGTGGTAACTAGCCAAGGCCAAAGCCTCCCACCAGACCAGACCTGAGCCAATTTAGAAATTATAAAATTCCAAAGAGGCCCGTGGCGGGAATCGAACCCGCGACTTCCCACTCGAATCCGAGCGCAGCGTCCCCTGCGCCACGGAGGTCGTCAAAAAAAAGAAAAAGCATTTATTAGTTACAGAAACTAATTTAGGTCAGTTAGTGAATAATAGGGCACAGTGCAAATACATTCTGATGGATTCCAAAAATAAGCCAACTCTGCTGTGCAAAATCTGTAAAATAAACTAATTTACCTCGTCTACTGTACTACTAGTAGTACTAGTAGTACTATTTTTAGACGCGTCAAATAAGTTAATTATTTATCATCTATAGAACACTAAAGTTCTAATAGTAGCTACTCTAAGGTATCATTTTTGTGACATACGCTCGGACAGGTGGAATATTTATAAGCTTCACCTTTTATAAGACTACGGAACTATTTCTCATATCAATGTTCGGGTGAGTGTGAAAGCTCTCCAGAAAAAAAACCCTTCTTAGTGATGAAAACGTAGAGGCGAATTGCCATCACATCGGCTGCGCCAATCAACAGTAGTCGGTCGTATCCAAAACATCTGGAAATTTAAAAAAATCTCGCTTTTTGCGTAGAGTCATCGCCCTGTAATCCGCAGCTCGGCTTAAGCTGGAATAAGGATTGTTTTTAATGAGACAGCGAGAGCTTTCCCCTAATGGGGACCGAGTTTGTTACGTGATACTTGATAGCTGCCTCCTAGGATAAATTATCTTTTTATTTGGCCATTCCTCTTTTACTGTGCAGTATTATTATTGTTTCGAACTAAAAGGCGTCTGCTAATAAGCTCAAATGATATCTACTTTACCATTATTAGGGATTCAATAAAAACTTTCTTAGCTTACATCAAAATTCACCTACTTATAAAAAAATAGCTAAATTGCCTTCCGCATAATGTTCGTGAACTTAGCAGGTCATGTTCCAGCAGATCAAAATTAAAATGGAATTCTCTTCGTGTGCAGCTGAGTTCTAGGGTTCCTGATAGTTTTTACAGATAGTTCTAGCCATTTTACCCAAAAACATGCAATTGAAAAAATGATCTGCTAACTTCCCGATGCAGATCAGCATAGACGCCTGACATTCTTACATAACATTTTTTCGAATTTCACTCCATTTGAGCGAATCGAATCAATTCGATATATTCCATATGACTGCACGAATAACATGAATATATTACTGCATCATATATTCATGTTATTCGTGCAGTCAAAAATTAGCTAAATTGCCTTCCGCATAATGTTCGTGAACTTAGCAGGTCATGTTCCAGCAGATCAAAATTAAAATGGAATTCTCTTCGTGTGCAGCTGAGTTCTAGGGTTCCTGATAGTTTTTACAGATAGTTCTAGCCATTTTACCCAAAAACATGCAATTGAAAAAATAATCTGCTAACTTCCCGATGCAGATCAGCATAGACGCCTGACATTCTTACATAACATTTTTTCGAATTTCACTCCATTTGAGCGAATCGAATCAATTCGATATATTCCATATGACTGCACGAATAACATGAATATATGACTGCATCATATATTCATGTTATTCGTGCAGTCAAAAATTAGCTAAATTGCCTTCCGCATAATGTTCGTGAACTTAGCAGGTCATGTTCCAGCAGATCAAAATTAAAATGGAATTCTCTTCGTGTGCAGCTGAGTTCTAGGGTTCCTGATAGTTTTTACAGATAGTTCTAGCCATTTTACCCAAAAACATGCAATTGAAAAAATGATCTGCTAACTTCCCGATGCAGATTAGCATAGACGCCTGACATTCTTACATAACATTTTTTCGAATTTCACTCCATTTGAGCGAATCGAATCAATTCGATATATTCCATATGACTGCACGAATAACATGAATATATGACTGCATATATTCTTGAAGATGGACATAATAACGATTTTGAGTTATTGGGTTTGAGAAGCTGTAAAGGGCTGGTTAACAGCTAGGACTGGTGAAACTATAGACGAACTAAAGTCAGTCAACACTTCCACGGATATAGTCGGAGCGCGGAGCTCAACGCGGAGCGCAACGTGAAGCTGTGTAAACAACGTCATATTTTACTCTAGCTAGAATAGAAGGCGGATAACATGAATATATTGAATTACCGTTATAAAAAGTAGCCTCTGCAAGGCTACTTTTTATACTGGAAAAACAAACGGTTCCCGAGAGATGCAAAAGCTAGTTTTTAAATTCTAGTAACAAAAACAGATTTTATGTGATGTTGGTTTTTTATCATAGCAAAAAATTCAATATACATTTCCACATTCCATTGAGAGCATTTATAATAATATATGTAAAGAGCTTCAAGAGTGCAAACGTTTGTGATAAAAAACAGGTTCTTTTGCGTATTTTGCTGAACATTTTTACACATGCTTACTTGAATAAGGCACTTCATGGAAAGTTATGCCGTACAGAATAACTCGCTTTTCTCTTTATTTTTTAAAATAAAACTTCTGTTTACTTGTACACCTTCAGTCTTCTATAAAAATAGACAGCGAACGCATGCATCTTTCCTGATTTGACTCGTTATATTTTAACACATAGCCCTCCTTGCATGGTCAGGGCTAAAAAAATATCCCTTGAATTCATCCTGTAACAGCGGATGAAATTATTTTCTCTACTGGCAGAACCAGGGCAAAGATTTGTCTGTTTGTATTGTTGTCTGTCTGCCCACAAATTGTGTTCGATTTTTTTATAGTGGAAGTTGTTTGAATTTTGATTCGGTTTCGCCATGTAATCTATGCGGGAAGTAATCGAAAATGTATAACTCTATCGAATTCTTAGCTTCGATGTATCTTGTACTAGTACCCTGTAGGACTTTGATTTCTGTTTATTCCCAAATATCTTGACGGAGTTTACCTAATTGTTTCCGAAGCGAGTGCTGTGTCGACACTGATTGATTGTTTCCCCCGATATTAGCAAACTTGGCGATATCCGTCCCTGAGTCCGCCCTAAATACAAATTATAACTTATTAGCAACTTGGAGCGTTAACATTAATTCGTCTCAACTTTGCGCTTGTGGGCTCTTGAATCTTTAATGTACGCGGCAGAAAAACAAAATTTTTGGAGATGTTTTTATTTTTGTGCCTTTATCCTACAATGCAACAATTCGAAATTTAAATATTTGTGTGAGTGTTTAGGGCTAATTTTTCAACTGAGTTTTTGATTTGTTCAATGGAAACGATTGAGTAGACTTATATAGCTTGCATATCTACTAGTGCAGTTTAGGTGACATTTACGTGGCAGATATGGGCTGTTAGTGCAGCTCGAATAATATTTACACCAGAGTATGCACTTCTTAACAATTAAAAGCTCTATGAAGGCACCCCAAGGGCGCAGCAGCAGCGCAGGGAAAGGAATAATATGAGTTGAAAATTAATGTTTATTGCCCATTTAAATCAAACTCCGTCCGAGGGTTCTACACCATATTGTAAAACTTTTAATACAACATATTAAAATTAAATATATTAAAAATAAACTTGTAAACTACTTAAGATGAGGCAGAGCACGGCGCCGGTCGCAGATGGCAAAGTAATAATCGATGTAGAATTTGAATGGACCAGGAAAACAGTTCCAATTTCCAGTTCCGAAGTAGCCTGTTACAACCAGCCAGCACGAAAACTATTTGTAGTTAGTATTCAGTATAGTACGACCTTTTTGTAGAATCGGCGCAACCGTACGACCTAACTTTCGTGATATCCAGCCATCGGACTGTCTATAATATCCATTGATCTATAATATATAGCTCGTTGATAATATCCTACCATACCCGGTCGGTGTTATTTCTGGCTCTAAGATCGAAAAGGATATAGGTGTACTCGTATATCTGATATTTGCTTTATGATTTTAACGCTATGGGACTCACGTCGCTTCGGTGTCGGGGCCCATGAGCGTATACAAATATCTACACCTGTGTCTCTCCATGCTTTTATTATTTGTTTTCTTATTGACTTAAAGTTAAGTGGGACTACGAAGTGGTGAATGAACTTGTAAACCCACAACTTTGACGGCAATTTTACATAATGCAACCGAAAATTTATTAGAGTAAGATCAATTTAAGAATAGAACAGGTCTTCTGGACCTAGTTTATATATTCCAGATCTATTTTATTGTTTTGTCTTTTTTAGAAACGGTACTACAAAGGGTATACATTTGACTGTGAAAGGTGATTGGGTATTTACTGGATATTCTCGGGATTTACCATACTTCCATTCCAGGATTTACTCTGTAGTCTGTGTAACTATATATACTGAGGTACAAACAACGAGCCTACACGTTACCTAATTCTGAATTTCAGCGTTCACCGACCGCACTAATCTAAAATGGAATTTACGTAGATTGGCGGGTGCCGGGTGGTGAGTGGCAATCGATGTTGTGTTAGCTTTGATTTGAAGTCGATAATTAGTTGTTATTGTTAATTGGAATCCTTATTAATCACTCCAAGTTATGAACAGTTTTCTAAATAGGGCGTTATCAATGTCTATGTACATTAGGAGGTAAGTAATTTGGTCATACCAGAATTGCGCAAAGATATTCCTAATATATTTATTTAAAACTATATCTGGCTTCACATAAAATTATCTTTTTGCTATATGTCACCTACTTAGGATGTTATTTCTATAAATTATTGAATACATCGTATCAAAACTATCTCACCTGGCGGGCTTCGAACTCGCATACCCCAGCTATCAAACCTGGGTGCTTTGCTAACTGAAACCCAGGCGAACGTCCGCCGAGACGATAATTTTGAAACGTATTTTGATACTCAGTCTTTGGGCTGACTGTGATGACAGGAATAACAGGTATGAGGTATTAACCCTGGCTTTGTTACTAAAAACAAATTGTCTTGCAAAACGCAAGTTTTTTTATTCTTATTATCATACAAAAACCACGGGACACAAATAAAAGTAAGATTCAGACTTAGACTACGTTAGTAATATTATATATTCATTGCTTAGACTAAGACTTTTAACTTAGATTCAGTTTCAACAAAATCGGTCCTCTAGAAGTTAACAATATTCGACTTGAATATCATTCGGGTGAAACTTCGTATACGCTACACGTCCCAATTTAATTTTAGTAAATTGGTTCGCTGTTGTTTTAGATTAACAAAAAAAAAGAAATTAACACAAATCACACTACTGCCTACAACATTTTTAATTGAATGAAGCATGGTTTTTTAAATTTTATTATTTAGTCTCGTAACTTAGGTATCTGGTTATTAGGGCTCGGTACCTCAAAAGAAAAAAACGGAACCCTTATAAGATGACTAGCTTGACTGCTATCACAACTGATGGAGAAATGATTCAGTCTAAGGTGGGGCGTTCTAGCATAAGAGATGCCCGCTCACTCTTGATTGGAAGGCCAAGCCCAAGTTGTAGGTGGATAAAAAAAAATCTTGCCAACGTCAACGGCTGATCTTACGCAGACGTCGACTTGGTTCAAGCGTATCAATGATCAAGGTACTTACCCTAACATAACCAGACGGAAGCAGTTTTTCGGGGGCGGTGCAGAATCTTCGCAGCCCTGGGGCAACGGCGCGCTGGGGCCAGGCGACTCCGACCCTGTGTCCTCCACAACATCCGCACCAGCGCCTCGTCGACATAACCACGAGCTTCCACACTTGTCCCTTGCATCTTCCGCTGGTGGGGCAAACTGGCATCTTCTAGGGGATCTATGCTTCCCCGCCGGGGATAGGGAAGACTTTAAGGGCGATGACGGGGCTCTCACTGGACTCGGCGAGGCCCTCACTGGAGACGGAGAAACCTTCACAGGCGACGATTGGAGAGAGAGTCCTCCCTTGTCATTCCCGTTTAACATTTTATTCACACTTCGCACATGTTAACTGTCAAAAGTTGAAAAAAAAAAAACATTAAAGATCGACAACCACTTAATACTGTAGTGTTTTTTATTGATTTGTGTATTGTCAAATTTAGTTTTATTCGTGGCATTTTATTTTATTTACTAAAGAAATCAAATGAATGAACGAAAAAATTCAAAAATAATTACGTAAAAGTAAACGAACTAAAAGCGTTGTCGAGTTTTGTTTCATTGTATGCTATTTAATAGACATAGGTTATTTTCAAAACCGATCGCACTTATAATATAATATAATCCAGAAATCTATCTTGAGGACTACAACTAGAGCAGTACAACTAGAGCAAAATTACTCTCTCAATGCAAGGTTTCATGACATAATTTCTTACGAGATAACAAATAAGGGCAATTTATTTATCAGGCAACATGCAATAATTTGAACTCGCACCCATTAAAACCACGCTTAAAACTTAATTACTCCAAACCACTCTCATAAAACCAGCAGGAATGTGTAGTTTAAACCATCCAATGTACTCGTAGCTTGAATAAATATAATTTCTATTAAATTCCTTGTGAGAACGTGCCTAGAGACCAAACTGCCAGACCTTCTAAACTCTACCACATAATTACTAACGCCACAATATCAAATTGCTCCTTGGGAATTGGATTTTACAAAGGACCTATCTGTTTTAATGGAAATACGATAGATTTTAGGTGTTAAGGTAAATTGAGTTTTGAATAGACACATGCAATTTACGTTACCCTCAACGGTGCGGTATTAGGAACGGAAGGTATAGAGGAGGCAGTTTTAGAGACCCTACATTTGCACGGAAACTATATTAAAATGTTTGTTTTAAAATTTGGCACCCTTGGGCCTTCTGAAATTAGCCGCCCCGTATATTGGACGCACCTTGTATGCGAAAAAATAAACGAGTTAACCCCATAATCACTACTGTATTTATTTTTATTTTTGTTTTGTGCTATCTACAAATATCTATAATTTAAACAATATAGCCATGCATGTGTTATATTTTTATGAATAAAATCATTAAACACACTTTTCAAGAAGCAAGCATGCAGAGAAAAGAAGAAGCCAAGTAGAATAAAAGCTATCCGCGCAATGCTAGCCGGGGCGGAAGCTTAGGATGCACGTCTGAAAAAGCTGCTGTTGCCCCATGCAGCGTGCCGCCTCAGGCCATAGTCCACCACGTAATAGGGTTTAATATGTCACTGACTCAGGTTAATTTGCTTATCTGTTGGTTTGTGATTCGTAGAACACATCGGATCAGCGTGATATTTTGAAGTGATTTACAGTCAAATAAACTTTATTATGTTTAACTTACACATTTTATAGCAGTAGGTAGATTTACTCACATTGAACCGCTTTTTTCTCTAAAATTATACATTTCATCCCGGTCTCAATAAATGCTGCTAATTTTAAATCCAAAATAGACTGCAGCCATACTTTCCCTGTTCAAATAGGAAATTGTATTAAGCATAAAATCGGAAATTTAACTGCGATTTTAGTACGACGCGAGCATAATGATATTTTCATTTTTAATTTCATTACTTTCGTCATACGTTACGTTGAGTCGCGGGATGAATATATAAATTTCAATTTGGTTTTTGATACTCATTTGATACTCATTCGATTTCGTATTCCGTACCTCGCGTTCGCAAATGGTGGTTACGCAAAATACCCATCCGAGTTTTTTTGTCGCTTCTTCTTATTGCAGGACATGATGGAACTCTCGTAGCTGCATTGCACCAATGGCATGTTTTTATTATTTAAAAAGTGCTGTCCATAATTACCTATAGGGTTCTTCTTTAAAAAAAATCTGTCAGTCAAGATTTTTTAGACTCTACTTGGAGCGATCTCACCTGATGATAAATGACGATGCAGCCGCAGTTATCGTAAATGGATGACTTACCCCTTCCAGGTTTACTAACTTGGAAGGGGTAAGTCATCAATGGGGGGTAATGTTTCTACACTTACACGTGATTTTATCCCATGCTCTATTCTCTAATCATATAGCACCTATAGTCCAATTCATCGAAAATATTTGTTCGATAAATTCGACTATAGGTGGTCTGATGAGTTTTCGATAGCATATATTCCCTTTGTGCTTCGCCACAAGCCGCGACGGCGAAGGTAAACGTTCCACGAGGTAATTTATTAACGCTCCGATTAACCCAATTGTTGCCGACCGCTGTTGGCGAAACGGGACAGATAAACAGGACCGGACAATATTACATTATATTGATACCCATACGTAATAATATAATATTATCAATATATATTTTAATTAATGTACAATAGCTGCTTTGTTATTGCGTTATAAGTGACCCTAAAACTATTACAAACTTCATATAAAAACTCTAAGGACAAGAGTGCAGGTATCATGAGGAAAACGCGGAAAAAAGGGGAGTTATGAGTAAAGCAAAGGATCCCCAAAGCTGTTCAGTTGTATTTTAGCAAAGTATTAACTATGAATGAAACCTCTGAAACATAAGCGATTTTGACAGAGTGGGGCGCGTCTTCGTGGATCTAAATATATATATCTACTACCTGTCGTGGGAAAGATTAGTATTTTTCATTAACTCGATGAGGTAAGTAAACATGCAGTGACCGCCCGTACCTAATTTCAATTTGGCAGGAGTGAAAATAATTCTGAAGAAAAACGAAGATCATTAAATAATTTCGGGAGCACTTCAACCTGAAAATTTAGGCATTGGGTTTAAAGTTGCGAATATTTTCTCGAGTTTGCTAACTAATTTGAATTTCGTGGTATTGAGGCTAAGACAGTTTTCCGGGTGAATGCCGCTTGATTGTTGTTCTAATCAGTTTTTGATAAGCTGTGGCTTTTAACAAAATAGTTATCCAAAGTTGGCATACCGAACAAAGAAACTCGGGAAAATCTGCGGAAAATTCAGCAGTTACAGAAAATTTAGAAAGGGGTTAGGCGGAGGCGGATGATTTTGAGCTCAATTACAATATTTGCATAGTAGAAAATTACTTACTTCAACAATAACAACAAAGTTAGAATAAAAACTAAAAAGAAATATTTAAATAATAAAAATAATCTGTTAAAAACAGATGACTGAGGTAGGAGGTAAATTCTTACATTCAAATCATACCTATAGAAGAAGAAAAAAATTGCAAAAGAAGAGTTTAAATTTTGTTAAAAAGATAACAAACACGATGACGTCGTTTTCTTCGGAAATATATTGTTAAATGGCTAAGGAAATTGAAGATACATAAAAGTGTGGATGGTGTCTTGGTTTCAATTGTGAGCAGTTATGATAAAGGAGAAAGTTTGTATATTATATTGTGTCCTATAGGTTTATTATTCATTTATTTATGCCACAACTGAACCAACATAGCTTTTGGAATGTAAAGATTGTTTCCCACTAAAGCCTAGTTGTATGTAAATCGTTTAACAGGGTTTCATTGCCTTTTAATGAAGATTATTATTATTATTAAAATTACAGTTCTCATAAAAAGAAACGCTTTTCAGGGTTCTGTGTCACCAAACAAGATTTGTGTCACCTAGCTTAGGACCTGAGTTGCAACGAAGACAAAACTCCTAAACCACAAAATGTAAATTAGTTCCCAACTCCACAGAAATTCTAAGTACTGCGACCTAGTCACTAGAGTAAGTGAGAAACCTTGTTTTGCGTTGCAGTACCGTAGAATATAATATTTTAAATAGAAACGAGCTTAAGAATGTAGCTTTATGCACCGCTTTAATTTTATTTCGTTCAAATAAAACGTTCATTTCACGTCATGAACGGAATCGTCTTAATTACTGAAAAGAGTATAAAATAGTAATTACAGAACTTGGTATAAAAGATACCTACTTTTACTAGCATAGCATTCTCATATGTATTTCATGATAACTCCAAAGCATATTTAATATTCAAAGCATAGAGTAATAAAATAAACCTTATCAGAGTATTGGAATTGTCGGTGAAACAATAAACAACCTTACATTCCCATAAGAGGCAAACGTCACCTTCAGTTAAAAACTAAAAGAAAATAGTCCGAGAACTACTTAGCATCCAAAACACCGATGGCCGTTTTAAAAACCCAATCAGAAATAAATTTTAAAGTGTTCAATATGTTAGCCACCCAAAATAGCTTCGAAAACCTTGCTTCAAAAGCTTTGTAATCAAAACTACCTGTACTTTGCTATATCTTCAGCCAGTATCGAAAACCGATTATAACAACAATCGGGCGACTTCCAACAAGCGAGGCCATTTACGTGGCTACCTACAGACTACAGAGGTAAGCTCCGAAACCACAAAATTTAAATAAGTTTAGAACTTTCGATAACGACCGCCATGAACCAGTAAAATAAGTAAACGTTGTTACTCAAAGTTTGTTTGAATGTAAATTTTAAATATGCCGTTGGAGCGAAATTGCGGTCATTTCAGATGTAAAATGCCTAACGAGACTACACAGACACCAAGCTAAGGTCTGGACCACACGCACGTCGAGTGTAGCTTGTATCAACCCATTGAGTTGGGATGTAGCTTTTAGAGCCATCGACTACGTTTCTGATGGGTTTGAGTGCCAAGCGTCATCACGATACTCACGAATGCAATGCCTTTATTTTTCAAAAGGAAAGCTCGTACACTATGCCAGCATTAACTATTTATGATGATTTAATTGAAAAGTCGTGTAAAATGTTTTACAAAATATTCAATTTTATATAAGTGGCGCAGTCGGTAGGATACTATCCAACTCCTTTTATTTGACCTGCATAATCACTTCAGGAAGAATGACAAGAGTCAAGATATACATAGATACATAATTTCGAATAATATGCAGCAAAGGGCCAAAACTTTTAATAAATTAACATATACCTGACAATATTGAATAATCAATGTACTCGTATACCGTGCAAAAGGCTGTGTAGATTTCCGAACCGTAACCAAAAAGAATCCTTCAATTTTTGCATTCACGGAGGGCTGAGTCCGTAGTCAGCCCGCCAAGCGGATGAAATATTTCGTGCTATAATGCCCAAGGATATTTGATAACTCGTAAAAGCCGTATTTCTTGGGAAAATATTTTTCTCAGTACCTCTTCGTGTTTTGCAAGTGACAGATCTGAGATTTTGGGTGCCTTGAAACATATACTTACGTACCTACTATGATATTCGTTTACTACAGGGAATTTGCCTAAATCTCGAAAGTTTTTACTGCCTCCCTGGCGCAGTTTTGTACATTTGGTATTTGGACTGTATATAATGGCTGCTAGCCAGTTTAACGTTTCGTTTTACTGTCTCAGGTATTCTAATGAAAAGCATCTGCTGTTATTATTTATTTATATTAATCTTAAGGCAAAGACATCTCGCCGAATGATTTAGCTTAAATGCTGTGTAGCAACCGTTTAAAATAGAAATTACACTCCCTACAAGGTAGAACATTTTGACTGCAACGACTACAGCCAACATTTGAGAAGATCGCTGAAAGTAACTAGGTATATCATACCTCGAATGAGTATGTACATTGTGAATTATTGGAACAAGAAACGGGTCCTTATTATTAAGATTCCGCTGTCTGTCCGTCTGTTGCCAGTCCAGCTGTATCTCATGAGACTTGATACTTATTAAGTTGGAATTTTTACATATGATGTACTTCTGTTGCTGCTATAACAACTGCACGCAACTGCACGCAAACAATAAAAGGTTTTTTATTTTAATACTATTGAGAACAAGTCTTGATAGTATGGAACCTGGAAATTCTTTCAACCATGCAAGGCGCTAGATCTTCAAATGCCTAGTCAATCACCAATAAAAAGTAACTTCCGAGTCTGCTCAAGATATTAAGGATTTCCTAATAGAAAAATTTATTAGCTCTACTTTATAGAGGGTATTAGAGGGATCGCAAAATCTATTAAAAACGACATTACACTCAGCTCTCTTCACCTTGAGCTAATATCATTAAGCGATGCCGGGAGAGCCTCGGAGGAAATTAATTTTGCATCATATATCGTATAGCGCATCGCCCAGTGCTATATTATATCCTACATCGCGAAAACTAGTTTATAAACTTGTCCCAGCAAGCGAGTTTCCTGTGACGATTAGTACTGATATCATACCTTTGAATTAATCGGTGAAGTGTGATTAGTTGTAGTCAATTCAGTTTACACGGTTCAATGTATTCACTAATTCAACTGTAACACTAAATCAACTGAACGCGGTTAAAGTTGTATTCGGTTCATTCACAGTGGCACAGCGGTAGGTTGAAAGGTAGGGTTAGTACCTACAGGTTTTTGTACAAATTTCGAGTTGACTCGCTTCGAATAAACGGAACGATTTCTCCATACATCTACACAAATGCAAACACCTGTACTAACCCTAAGGTTGTATTCATTGAGTTTATTAGTGTTTAGCCGGGGGGTGTTGGCCTCACCAAATTGAGTTCGATTTTCAGGTGTCAGAAGCAGTTCTAGAGTTAAGTATTTTCTTCGATTCCTTGTCTATAGTATGTCTGAGTTAAGTCCGCTAAGATTCTTTGAAGCCGGTTTTGTTCAGATAATCATATCTCGACATACTGCTATCTTTGATTGTATGTCTAAAAGTGATATATTTTGTGATCCTCCGTGTTTGACGACCTCCGTGGCGCAGGGACGCATGCTTGGATTCGAGTGGGAGGTCATGGGTTCGATTCCCGCCAAGGGCCACTTTGGAATTTTATAATTTCTAAATTGGCTCAGGTCTGGTCTGGTGGGAGGCTTTGGCCGTGGCTAGTTACCACCCTACCAGCAAAGACGTACCGCCAAGCGATTTAGCGTTCCGGTACGATGCTGTGTAGAAACCGTTGGGGTGACTTAACTTACCCCTTCCAAGTTAGTATACGCTAACATCTTCGACTGCATCATCACTTACCATCAGGTGAGATCGCAGTCAAGTACTAACTTGTATAACGTAAAAAAAAAGATCTATTTTATTAAATTGAGCTAGTAACCATAGAAGCATAACTTCGTTAAATTCTATAAAACAATTTGGAAGCTGCAAGCCGTCAGACAGCGTTCTGTTTGCGTCGGGAGTTAAAAATCCAATAAGTATGCATAGTATATTCTTAGGTATCTTAAAACCGCCTTTAATCTGACTAAAAATCTGCAACAGGTGGTTAATAGAAGTTCTAACAGCATAATGCTTCATTATTTGCGAAGTTATTATTCCGTATCTCGCGTGTTCTCGTTACGTTGCTACCTGATGCTCGCCACCGCATAATGGCGTGTCGCCCGTGTAAATATTAATGGGTGTCATCACGCAAAAACGTATTGTACACGGTGCTGTAGCCTGTATGTGCCAATTTCAGTCTGTGTTCATTTTAATAAAAGTGACTACCTCTTCTTTTGGTAGTATATTACCGGCAAAATGTCCACTTTAGCTGGTCTATTAATACATCCACATTTTAAGGATTAGGCCCCTCAGATTTAGACTCTACATAATAACAAGGAATTACGAATATTCCACAGCATAAGTACGTGACGTGGAGTCTCAACTAGGAACTTACGGAATCACCTGAAGGGCACTGTAACTAGCAGAGACTAAAGAACTAAGACTTGGGATGATTAGTGCAGTGTCTCGTGATTCGTATAACATTGTAAATTGCATTGCATATTCTAGGAAACACTAAGATATAGGCAGGCATTTCACGTATCACTAGTCAAACGTTTTGCTCGGCATTTCATAATTCTTCTCTGTTAGGAAAAGGTACTAGAAGCCTGCATAACAAGTTAAAACGTAATAGTAGATTGTTACACAAGGGACGTAAGTAAGCTATTACAGAACAAGATCCAATTTGGCGCCAGTGCGAGCGCAGCTCGCATAGGGCGCTAATGGATCGCGTGCACCCGAGATATTTAGTCACACGAGCGAGCGCAGCGAGCGAGGGTGAATATAGTTCGAGGGTGTAATAGCTACTTGCATTCTACTTTATATCATTCTTGCGAGGTTTGGTAATTGGTAATGCAAAATGAAATTTTAATTAGAATAATTAGCAAATTTAGAGAAAAAAAAAATAAAAAAAAAATAAAAAAAATAAAAGAAATGAAAAAAAAATAAAAAAAAATAAAAAAAAAATGAAAAAAAAAATAATAAAAAAAAATAATAAAAAAAATAATAATAAAAAAATAAAAAAAAAATAAAATAAAAAAATAAAAAAAATAATAAAAAATAATAAAAAATAAATAAAAAAAAATAAAAAAAATAGAAATAAAATAAAAATAATAATAAAAAAAAATAAAAAGAAAATAATAAAAAAAAAATAAAAAAATAATAAAAAAAAGTAAAAAAAGAAATAATAAAAAAAAATAAAAAAAAAATCAAGTATAGTGCGACGTACTGTTGCCCTTGAACTGTAATGTGAACATTACAATTCAAGCATAGTGCGATGTAATGTGCCTTGAATTGCAAACACCAACTTACAAGGAGACTTTCCACCATAGTAATCCATACTTACTGAGCAAGTATGATATAAAGCAATGTTCATTTCATTTACTCGTATATTCATCATGCGGTAAACCGTTCGTCATTTCCTTAGCTGCGGTTGCGTCTGGCGCGAGACCTCAAGGTCTGGCGTCTGAGGCACAGAGACAGAGCCAATTTAAACTTGTTTGATCGGTCCTCACTTTGATTGTCACCTTTTCGTCACCTCAAGTCTACTGTTTCCGCAAAGGATAGAACATTTTACATATTACCAGTTTGCAAAAGGTTTTCCAATGAACTTCCCCTCCCACTTTAGTGGGATCATCATCAGCAATGCATCTGTGAACGGGTTACATTCATTATATTTCGATATTCATTTGATAATCTTCGTAATTTTGGCATCTTAAACTTTTAGGCAGGCGTGAGTTGTCGCTTACACACAGCATCGCACAGCGATATCGCTTTTTATTGCTGTTAGGAAAGCGATTTTTTCTGACTTGGTTAGGGTTATTGCAATTAAAACTGCATTTTTTTAATTTCTTTAAGATAATGGTCAGATTAAATTATCGTTTATCGTTTTTACTAGTGTGCATAATTGTTTTTTTTTTTGAAAAATACTACATCGTAACAGGTTTTTGAGCACTTAGTTTAAATTTACAAATAGACACATTTCTGAAATAGCTTTATAATTTATTAACTTTGTATCGAAGACAAAGATTGTGCAATCTTTTCAAAGACAATATTTTTAAGAGATCGTTGAACGCGCAGATAATGCAATTACCTACCACTCAACGGCCTAAACTCCTTGGATTGAAGATGGGGAGACCTTTTCTTTGAAAGCCCCTTTTTTCTTTATTACTTAGTAGTCGTTCATTGCGGTCAGCTTTTAGCGTTTACAGCTTTCAAGAAACGTGAATCTAGACAAGGGTCGATTTAAACAAGTATTTTGTAAGCCAAATTTTTATATTTGAGGTGACACTTCGATCGGGTGATTCGAGAAAGATTTACCTTTTTTTTTTCGCTGTAAACAGAATCTCGGAAAAAAAAATCAACATCGAAGTTTTTTTCTAAGATAAAATATCGCAAAAGCAATAAAGTGTTTGATAAAAAAAAAGAATACAGAAAGAGAACATTTTGTATTCAGAACGTATTATCAGGGGCGGGTGAGGTCACGCTCTCTTCTCTCTGATTGTGGAGGAAAAGGGTATTGCACGATACGCCTCTTTAACTAGCTGGTATCATCTAAGTTATATCTATAGCTACTGACAAACAATAGTGTGTTATGTGGTCCTATAATTTCCTATCATTTATTACTATACTAGCTTTTGCCCGCGGCTTCGCCCGCGTGAATTTCGGGGTTTTACAAATCCCGTGGGAGTCCTGGATTTTCTGGAAAAAAAACAGCATATGTGTTAACCTTACTTCAGAAACACGATTGGATAAAAAATTCTTGCCAACTTTGTTCTCCCAAAAATTGCTCCAAAATCTCCATTTTTCTAATTTCCATCGAAAACTACGATGGACATAATTGTAATTTTTGTTTTAATTTATCGGTAAAAAATAATTCCCAAAAACGCTCAGAACGACATTTAAATAACTGGCTTAGTTTTTGAAGTAATTAAGTAAAAAAACGTTTTTCTGTTATATTCTTCTGCAACGCTGCAAACTAACCTAACCTAACCCACCAACGTATTCATAAGAGTGAGAAGAACAAAAATAAAATCAACGTATCCGCTTAAGAGTGAAATAATTTTAGAACCTTTACCTTATAGGTATCCATTTTCGCATTTATAGCATAATTACTATCACATATTCTATTGCTCAACTAAAACACATATTTTTAATAGCGAAACAGTTCTAATATCAGAAACTATACAGGAACACCTTTTTAGCATTATTAACCTGTATCCCATTGCTTAACCAATACACACATTATAAATAGCGAAACAATTGTACTTTCAGAACCTTTATGGGTTACCCATTTCCACATTTATAGCATTACTAATTACTATACCATATCCCATAGCTGAACTAAAACATACATTGTCAGTAACGAAACAGATGTTAGTTCAGAACCAATATCATATAGGTACCCGTTTTCATAGTTATAATATTATTAACCTGTATCTCATTGCTCAACTAAAACACAAAATGCTAATAGCGAAACAGTTGTAATGTCGGAACCTATAATACAGGTACCCATTTTCACATTTATAGCATTATGCATTATTTATAGCATTATAGCACTATTATTTATAGCATTATTATCCCATATCCCCTTGTTCAACTAAAACACACTTGTTAAATGCGTACAGTGCTATGTTCAGAACCTACATAGTGGCCATTTTCACATTTATAGTGATAATAGATTCAGTTTTTGCCCGCGGCCCCGCCCGCGTCAAATTAGCTTTTTCATGAATCCTAAGGGAAACGTCATTTTCCCGTTATCGTTCCCTATTCCAACCTTTAAACATGCTTTCAAGCAAGTTCGCTTGAACAATCTATCTATAGATGTAGCTATAGATTGCTCTAGAAAATTTGGTATTTTGAGTATCCCACGGGAACTACGGATTTTTCCGGGATAAAAAGTAGCCTATGTTTTAATCCGGGTTATAAGCTACCTATGTCCCAAATTTCAGCTAAATCGGTTCAGTAGTTGAGCCGTGAAGGAGTAACAAACATACACACACACAAACTTTCGCCTTTATAATATTATTAGGATACCCTACTACATATGATGACCCGGCAAAAGTTGACGTATAAATTACTTCTCGTTAGGGATATAAACACAGTTAACGTCGATTGTGTGTATGTCTCAAAACTACACAACTAGACTACACACAAAAAAGTCATTAAAATCTGCTTGCTGTTTTGGAAGAGCTTTTAACCGACTTCAAAAAAGGAGGAAGTTCTCAATTCGTTGGAATCTTTTGTTACATACACTGCGATACAAGAATTTTACATGATATAAAGAAAAATATTGTCTACATAATATACATTTTGTTTATTGTACATAGGCTTGCGTTTGACGACAATCATGCCTGATGGAGAACTCATTGCTTTCTATCAGGCATGACTGAGGTCTAGGTTGGAGAACGCTTGCCTGGAAAATGCCTATTCACTCTCTTGAAAGCACCCAGATTGTCCTTGGCTGGGAACAAGAAGGCTGGAAGGGCGTTCCACACCTTAGCGGTTCGTATCAGAAATGTAGAAGAAAATACATACATTAGTTGCTAAAGCTCTGTACCTATACCAATGGTTATTCACTGCTAGGATAACTTACTGCACGATAAACACCAAATGGGAAAGTCTACTTTTGAGTATGAATATAAAAAAACAATTATCTAATCATAAGTTTTATATAATGTAGCTAAACATTCAGACACAATTTTTATACACTATACAAATTAGTACTTGACTGCGATCTCACCTGATCGGGTAAGTAAACTCACCCCTATCGGTTTCTACACAGCATCACGCCGTAACGCTAAATCGCTTGGCGGTGCGTCTTCTCTGGTAGGGTGGTAACTAGCCACGACCTGAGCTAAATTAGAAATTATGAAATTCTAAAGTGGGCCCAGTGGCGGGAATCGAACCCGCGACCTCCCTCTCGAATCCCAGCGCGCACAGTAGCGCCAGGGAGGTGTCAACTCCCGATCACTTATTCTCATTGCATCCCACTATTTGTCGGCGGTGGAATGTACGAGTTCTATAATAACATACTAACATAGCAATCCATCAGGCCCGTCCTCAATTCGCCGCGTCCCGCGATAACTTCGATTGTGTTTCTCTTCAAACACTCAAGTTTGATAAAACATCTCGGAGGAAATTTCAACAGCTTCGATTTATTTAACCAAATCTCGCCGCGTTCGTTCCGCGCGCTGATCGCAACTTCGATAATGAAAATGATAAAAGCATACCTACTCCTACAGCCTTTCCTTTAAACGACTTCAAAGAGCAGGAATGCTCTTACATTTTTTTCATTAGCAGTAAGCACCTTTCTATCTATATCTTCAATCTTGTATTGTTACATACTTGTATGTACATAAGCTATATTAAGAAAGTAAATGAATATAGTTTCGTGTGATACTTAGCTACGCGATACGCTGCTCCTGCTCTAATGAACGGGATATCCCGGCTTCAATTCCCAGAACGGGCCATTGAGAGTTCCATACCAAAATTATAAAAATTAAACAGGACACGGGACATTCTCAGGAGATGTTTACTCAACAATGCAAAATCGTATAGACAGTGTGAAGTTCTCCTGAAAATATCCCGGTGTCGGGACGAAATATACTTACGTCAAAAAAGTGTTGTGAGAAATGTGTGTGATGGTTATATTCGGTGGTAGGTAGGTATATTAACAGCTGGAATACACGGGTTCAATCTCGCCGAACACAAGAATTTTCATACGTTTCCAACAGATTCAGGTCCAGTTTGTATGAAAACTAGCAGAACACAATTAATCAGAAGCCACTCTATTGTTATCCATACAAAAAAGCTCCAAGACAATAAATGTATTAGAAAATTGCCAACTACGAGTATTCAATGTCTCAATCGGGGTTCACAGTAATCTCCTGCCAATTGCTGGCTTGGAGTGCACTCAAACAATTGTTAACTTTTCTTCTTCCAAGCAATACCAGTATCTAGGGCAACGAACACAAAGTCCGCGTCCTATAGATTCGTTAATAAGTTTTCTTTATTAGCTACTACACAATAACCAACGTTTTTTATCGAAGGAACTGTTATGATTTTGATGGCTTATAATATTTCTATATTTTCCGTTAAAGTAGCCAAATAGCTGATAGACAAAGATGTAATACAGCCCCTAGTTTGTCTAAGAAAAACAAATTCATCGTTATCGCAATCGTTTACTAATTCTGCCCGCTGATAGGGTTCCTCATTTGCATCAGTCAATTGCGGGACAAAATTCACTAACAGCTTGTAAACATTGCTATACAGCAGCGCTGAGCACTGTACAGTGGTGTTCGCGTTTAGCTGAATCATTTCACCGAACCGATTCGATGGAAGGAACAAAATGGAACGAAAATCTAAAAAAATATATGAGAATGACAAAATACTCCAATCAACAGCCAAAATAAATTGTACTTATCTAATATATATAAATCTCGTGTCACAATGTTTGTCCGCGATGGACTCCTAAACTACTGAACCGATTTAGTTCAAACTTCGTGAATATCTGTCATTTGGTCCAACTTAAAAGATAGAATAGTTTTTATCCTACGTGGACGAAGTCGCGGGCATCAGCTAGTTATTCTAGTAAGGCCCACTTGCGTCGGCCTGGGTTAGTGCGTTAACTCAGAGTTAGCACGTATAACCCTAGTTGTCAAAATTGTCCAATGAGAGACGTTGACTAGGGTTCAGACTAGACGTAGGGTTAAATATATAAATATTTAACTCCCGTTTCCTGCAAGTGGACCTAAGCACCAACGAAATATCGTTGCCACGCACTGTAGATAGTCGATCAGAAATCTCAAATCTGTTTCGATGCTTTAGCGAGACGATAGCTACAAATCTCTAGTCTGGCATCCCACGAGCGCCACAGATATCGACTCGTACGTTGTGATTTATGCTTTGAAGATGATACCGCGTGAGATCTGATAATATATAGTAACCTTTAAAATAACACACTGCACACACACAGTTCTACGAGTAGAAAACTATGGCATAGTCAATGGCGTATGTGTAGCCGCCATAGCACCATTAGGGACACTAAAATTTACTGATCATGCCAAAAAAAATTAAAATTTTTAATGTGCTTTTTTGTATCTGTAACGAAAATGTAGAATTCATATAAACAATATAATTCGCAGACCTTTAAAAAAAATGTTCAAAAAAGCGCGAAATTGCAGCAAATAAGCCGAAAGTAATTTACTGTAATGGGTGTTGAAATCGCGTTGGGATTAACTCGAATATTCCCACTCTAAAGTTGAAAGTTGAAACGGACGACGCTTTAAAACTCCTCATAAAATGTTACTTAGATTTTAATGAACGATCCAATATGGAGAGGCTTAAGATTCTTAGGATGTCTGAACTTTGTGACGACTATTTTTACCAATGTCGCGCTATGGTACTTAGTTATTTATACCTAAAATATTATGACACAACGATTAACTATAATAATAATTGGACCAAATATATAAATAATAAACCAAAAAAGAAGTGGCGCTATAACGATAACTGTTTTTCTAAATGGATATCAAATATCGACCGAATGGCGTAGCGGGATCGAACCTACCGTCTGCGTCGGAGGTCGTTAGTTCGATTCCCACTACTTGTCACTAAATGTTTGTGTGATGAGCATGAATGTTTTCCAGAGTCTGGGTATTTTTCAATATATTATATTTATATATATTAATATGCATGTATATTTATCAGTTATCTATAGTACCCATAACACCAGCTATCGCTTACTTTGGGGCTAGATTGCGTTGTGTGTGTAATGTCCTGATATAATATACTTATTATTTATTTATTTATTTATCAAGAGAGGCCTTCAATTAAACTCGATCTTCTCTAAGGACGCTTTTATGATACGTACCTATAAATATTAATTTATTCAAATAAAAACAGCATTACATTATTATTCATAAACTACCTGACCCAGCAAATGTTGTTTTGCTATAAGGGATATAAAAAAATAGCTTAAACCTATTCTCAGACCCCGGTGATCATACACTGAAAATTTTATAACAATCGGTCGAGCCATTTCGGAGGAGTTTGGTAACAAAGATTGGCGAAAGAACTTTATATGATAAAAGAACATTATCCTATACCTTTAAACGAGCAATTCTTGTATATAATATATATTTCTATATAATCCGAATCTCGGAAACGGCTCGAACGATTTTCATGAAATTTAGTATACAGGGGGGGGCGATAAATCGATCTAGCTAGGATTCATTTTTAGAAAATGTCGCATTTACCAAAAAAAATTGACTACTGCTGCCATCTATTGGTCGATAGATATACTACCGAGCAAAGCTCGGTCACCCAGATATTAATATGTAATCCTAAACTCGTAGGTTTGACTATGTATCATTGCCGTCGACAGTTCTTTTATTACAATAAATCCAAAACACTGAGTTTTAAAGCCTGTTTTAGAAGTAAGACGACAAAGATTAGACCAATGAAACGGAATTACATCCTACGGGCATTACGTTAAAGTTTCACCGATGAAATTTTAACGTTGTTCCAAAGTATTATCTATCAGTTAACGGTCGATTAATTTCTGAACGATGTAGAATAGCGGTTACGATCATCTTGAGGGACCATAATCGCGTATCTTTGAAAGTTGGAAGATAACATTTTGAATTTTAAACTTATAACTCTGTTAATAGCATTTCTCAAGCATCTGTTTAACAAGATGGAACATTTTGGTGTAGGCCAGTTTTTTCAGCAAAGAATGAAATAGTTAGAAGGAAAGTATGTAGATCCTTACGAGTACGGGCAAAGCTAGTACATAGCTATATACAATGAATCCAAGGTAAGAGTATAATCAATCTTCTTTCCAAAAACATGTGCCTAAGTCGAACACGAACTATGCACAAAATTCCATAGTGTTGCGCTTGGCTAGGACATACAATAAATTCTATTATAACCTTGACTTGTTCCATTTAACTAAAATGCAACTTAAAAAAGAACTTGTGACACTGCACCGAAATAATTGAAATAATTGAGATTTCTGTCGGAATTACACGCACACACCCCCCACACACACTTACACATATCACACACACACAAACACACACATACAAACACCCGCACACACAATCACACCCATTCACTTGTTGCTGTGATTGAAAAATTTTTGACTAAGTACTCCTATTGAAAGAGCTTTCGCACAATCTATTGTTTAATTCTTGTTGTTCTTTCATTATTGAAACTTTGTATATTTTGTACCCTTGTAACTTATGTACTATATAATTGTAATCATATTTGGCCTTATTTCTAGCTTTAACTTAAACTGTATTTTCATATTTTGTAACGCTGTTGATTACATTCAAATAAATAAAATAAAAGAAAATAAAAATATAAATTTAAATTATAATTAAAAATTTTAAGGAAAAGGAATAAGATACCTGCAATACACATACACTGTCACACACATACAAGCTCCACCTTTATAAGTGTATAATATGTACAAGATGTACCTACCTACCTTATCTACCTTATTAATGCCCAACCCATCTTATACAGGTTGTAAGTAAAAGATTCTACCTACCTACTACATATTAGCTTTATAGGTGCGGAAATTTACTGACTATATAAAACAAGACAAGAACTGAAATCTCCTGAGAACATATAACTTTCTTTATGAAGAGAAATAACACGTCATAGTACAAGGAAAAAGTTAACCTTTTTCCCTTGTTCGGGAAATTCAATTGTGCAGGTTGAAACATTGGTTTAATATCATATGAAACAAGATTACTTTTACTACTCATCCTTTTTGAGATACGTTGCATGCGGAGAATCTCCACAAATTGCGAGTCGAATTTGTGGGTATCGTAGAGACGAATGGTATCGTAATATGTCAACAAAAACATGCGCGCGGTATGACATTTTTTGAGTTTTTTGACCGCTTACAGTAACTGACATCTGACACGTCCTTCAATAGGGAATAAACACAGTTTTTAACATTTTTACAATATTGTTTACGTTGTAATTGCAAATTAAAATATATATTACTTATGATTCATGAAATATTCATATAAATTAAAATATTAATAAATATTTAAAACGTCTCCTACATAATTCGGACAATTCAAAACGCCTCGAACATATAGATCACGTCATAGACTCAATTCAATGATTCGGCCAAATATGAATTCTTTGCATAAAGCCTATTGGAAAAAAAATGAAATTTGATTTTTAAATCAAGATAATGCGAGCGACGACCTAATTATAAATATATGCAAATTGCTTTGTATAAAAAGAAAATATTCAAATTAGAATCCGGATCGAAAAAACACTTCTTTATTTTCTCCATTATTTTTCCTTTTTGCCTCTGAACTCTTGCTGTTACAATAATTTTACTGGAAATTATTTATTTACAATAAACTGGAAATTATTTATTTGCAATAAAAGGGAAAAGCAGACTTCAATCAATATCAACCTTCGCTGATTTATGCTCTTGTAACCCAATCTACTATGTTTTGAAACGAAAATGGATCCTACTATGTACCCATTCTTTATTTCCCACTAAATTTCATGAAGAATGGTTATTACTGAATTCCCTGGGTATTAATATTTATATACGAGTAAATCTAAAAACTTCATCATTTAACGACTCAATAAACCATTTACCGACACGTGCGTAACTTGGGAACGACTGTTACCTGAGGCAAAAGAGTCGAGTAAAAACGACGTCGGGTAAAAACAACGCCGGATAAAAACGATTATCGTTTGCCGGGTTGTTATCAGATCGTACGTGACGACGTTGCAAGGGGAAGGATTTTGAGGCATTTTCGACGCCAATAGAACTGTCACACGTTTTATAGTGATAACGTGTTATGGCTCTCATTTGCCTGATGCCTCAAAAAATGTTTCCCAGTCTGAGGTCCCAGTAGCTGCTGTATGAGTTATGATTGACTGCGGATCATGATTATACTGATAGACAAAACTAATAAAATAAATAGGTAATAAATAATAAAATATATCAGGATATGACACATATCGCTATTAGCCCCAAAGTAAGCGACCACTTGTGTTATATCTACTAGAGAACTGATAAATATACATAAATAATACATTTTGAAAACCCAGTCGCTGGTAAAATTTTCATGCTCATCACACAAACATTTTCCAGTTGTTGGAATCGAACCCATGACCGACGCTGAGAGCAAGACCACTAACCGCTGCGCCATTAGGTAGTCTAATATACTGTAGAGTATACACTGTACAATAGGAAGATGATATCGTACTTACTTGAAAGTACTAAGCAACTATGACGACTACATAACATCTTCGACTCCATGGTCACTAAGCATAAAAAAAATAGTCTAACTCCTAAAAATTACTCCTAAAGTGTGTAAGAGATAAAAGTTCTCTCCAAAAAAAGTATCACTTAGGTGCTTATGTATTCTAAACGTTCCAAATTATAAAAAGGAGTATCGTTTATGAAAAAGAATTCAAAATGAATAAAGAGGTCCATACAGAACCGCAGACCAGAGGAAGGTGATTGAGACGGCCCATTTATAATTCCCGCTTCAGAATACCGAAGACGAAGGATACTCAGCTGTTACTGAAAAATTCACAAGGGAGCTCCACGCGAAGAAAAGATAATGATCATCGTTCGTTCGTTCGTTTCAGCCGATGGATGTCCACTGCTGGACAAAGGCCTGTAATGATTTCCAGCCCGCACGGTCCGCTTGTATCCAGCGCCTTCCCGCGACACTCCCAATGTCGTCAGTCCATCTGGTCGGAGGTCTGCCAACACTGCGCTTTCCCGTGTGGGTTCGCCATTCCAGCATGACACTATACTTTTTATAGAATACAGTCTCTAATTAGCTCCTACAATTTTTTTTTAATTAATATTCGGAGGCAAATAAACAAGTTGTACTTCTCAATAAAATCTGTATGATCAAAGAAAAGAAACAAACTTTATGTATTTAAAATTAAAGTCCGGTTATGAAAAGCAAATTCCTAGAGCCAATGGTTGGTAAAAACCCTATTTTATTTTTCTAGATTATTTTTGTTTTGGTTCATGAGAAAACTTGATACCATCTTTGGTCATTCTTCTTTCGTGAATGCTTTGGAAAAAGTTTTTAATTACTAATGGGTAGGTATTAAACACAAATGTTTTGTAGGTTACATTTACTTTTATGTGAAACTATAGTTTTCGCTCGCGGCTATTCCCGCGTGAAATTCGGTTTTTTCAAAAATGTTGAGAAATTTTGAATCTTACGTTCCCGTTTCCGCTCCCTATTTACAACCTTTATATACCTATTTTCAAAGTTTGCCAAAGCAATCTACCTATGCAGCTAGCTGTTATCTATACAGCTAGCTAGACCTAGCTAGCTGTATAGATAACAGTAGTTGGTTTTTTTAAGAGCACAAGGGAACTGTGAATTTTCTGGGATAAAAAGTAGGCTATGTATTAATCCAGGCAATAAACCGTCAATTATTTACAGCCAAATGTTTTTATCCTGGGTGTATAATTTATCTTTCGTTTTAAATTTCAGCCAAAATGGCAGTAAATTACATTTAAATTGAGAGGGAGTGCAGAAAACTGATAAACTAACTAAAGTTGAATCGGTGCGACCTGTAAATACAAACAATTTAATCTCTTTAAGGGATTTTACTTGATGGGTTTATTTAGGTATTTGTTTTCGCACATTAAATGCCTTTAAATGTCATTATCACACAATGTTGAATTTAAGTCGTTAGTTGAGTGTTGAGTTAATCATTAATGCTTACAAAACCAAATCAAAAAATAACTGAAAATAATATAAATAAAAAAGCACTGAAAACAGTAAATAAATCTTTTGAAATGAAAATTCATTATTTTCGTATCATTAACACATTTGATTTAAACATTTTAGTCTTTTAATTCATACGTTGTACGGTGTTACTTACGATTTTGTTCTACAAACGGCATTATTTTCACACTTATTTTACGTCAGCTGTGATAATACACTTCAGCTCTACGATTGTTCGTAACCGCTACGAGCTACGGTGCTACGGCGTAGCGTGTGTCTACGACCGACGCTTTCTCTAGACTGAAAGCACTGTGAAGGCAGGGTTACCACAGACAGGGTCAAATTACCTTTTTTCATGTACGCCACTTATCTTTTTTCACTTGTTTGGTAACGAGATTTGCGCCGCTTTTTACAGTCTTAGGACTTTTTGATAAAAAGACGTATCACGAAGCTATTACGTGAAGTATTAGATGCTGAGAAGTGAGTGGTAACCGATTTAGGGTTTTATTTTATGTAAGTGTAATCATTGTATGTTAGAGTAATGTTACTTACCATCAGATGAGATTGCAATCTATCGAGTGATTTTCATCAATTTTCAGCGTAGTTCGACAAAACTTCGACAATCTTGTAACCATCGCTGCGTCTACTTGGCAATGGTTTTTGTTTTATTTGGCATCATAATATGAATAAGGTTTGTATTAAAAAAATTGAAAACGATGACGTAGCAGTAGTCATTTCGGTCGGAGGTCGTGGGTTCGATTTCCACTACTGGAGAATGTTCGTATGATGAGCATGAACGTTTTCCGGGGTTTGGGTGTTTTTCAATATATTATATTTATGTATATTAATATATATGTATACTTATCAGTTGTCTAGTACCTATAACACAAGCTGTCGCTTACTTTAGGGCTACATTACGATGTGTATAATTTTCTGATACATATATCTAGATTCTAGTAGACCGTGAATATTTTTTGAATTAGGTAATTTCATTTTATTTTATTGCGTGATCGTACTGATTATATATGATAAGGAGAAAATTAGGTCATAATTTTGCATTAGTACATTCTAACTAAGCCAGAGCGAATATATAGTTGGTAAAAAAGCTATTGGATTCCTCACATTTCAATAGAAACTATTGTAATGTGAGAGAGCTGGCAACTCAGTATGGCGATAAAAGAGCCACTATATCAACAGATATCTGTTGCTCGTTCACGTCCGACTCTCGAGCCAACCTTCACTATTATATAACAACTAGAGGGCGCCCGCGGCTTCGCTCACCTGACCCCATATTTTATTAACCTTCATCGCAAAAACGACGGTTGTTATACGTTTGACGTGTCTGTCTGTTATATCGTAACACTCAAACTGATGAACCGAGATTGATTTGTTATTATTGTGTGAAAGTTGAATGTTCGATGTAAATCAGTCCAAGATGGCCGCCGCGCCGTCACAAAATGGCGGACCTATATTTTTTTTTACAACTCCCTCAATATCTGTAGGTATCAAATCTTTCATTGGCTTGCTTGACTTGTAGAATACGGTATGACAAATGTAAAAACCAACATGGCAGCCAACACAAATAGCCTAATTGTAGTCTCGGGGTTTTTAATTTATTATGGTTATCCACTTTGGAGATGAATTTTCAAAAATCTTTTCTAGCTTTTTAAATTATTGACCCGGGGCCGTCGAAGAAATGACATGATTTCCGCATTGTATCGAAATGTAATGTATGTTATATTAAAGACTTTGGACTACGGGTCTCAATTTATATCTAAAGTCGATAAATTTAAATGCCAACCCACACGTCGTCATATAAATTTCAATAAAACAATATTTCTGTCAATCATTCTAAGAGCATAATCCTAAAATTCCAAACATCCGCAATATTTGTATGATAGCCCATCATCAATACATATAATAAATCTGTAGAGGTCGAATTTCTGTCTGTTTGTCTGTTTGTCTGTCTGTTTGTACGGGCAAATCTTTGGAACGGCTGGACCGATTCCAATGAAATTTTGTGTGGTGGTAGCTTATGTCCCTGGTCAACATATAGGATACTTTTCATCCCGGTAAAATAAAGAGTTCCTGTGGGATAGTTAAAAAACTGCAATTAATTTATCATCAATCAATATCATCAAAACATATAATAAATCTGTAGAGGTCGAATTTCTGTACAAATAAAAAAACTGCTAAAAACGGAGTCAGGGGGATGTAAGAAGTGAAATAGAACTAATTTAAATTTTTTTCAAATTTTTTGTTTCTCTGTTTGTCTGTTTATCTGTTTGTCTGTTAGTCTGTTTGTCTGTCTGTTTGTACGGGCTAATCTTTGAAACGGCTGGACCGATTCCAATGAAATTTTGTGTGGTGGTAGCTTATGTCCCTGGTCAACATATAGGATACTTTTCATCCCGGTAAAATAAAGAGTTCCTGTGGGATAGTTAAAAAACTGCAATTAATTTAACAGCTTTGTAAACAACAACTAATGAACTTAATTTAGTAAAATTTGTTATGCTGATACCTTATGTTGCCTCTTTAACAAAATATATATAATATAGTAAAACTTATTAATCCAATCGAGTTCCCGCGGGAAAGAAAACATTACAAAAACAGTTAGCAGGCGTCTTTCAAGTAACGGATTTAAATGAAATTTTATGATCCTACTTTATATAATACTAGCTGTTGCCCGCGGCTCCGCCCGCGTGCAGTTCGTTTTTTTTTAACAAAAATGTTTCCCGTGGAATTTCTTAATTTTTCCCAAGATTTCCCGTACAAAATGAGTGGTCCTTGGGTTCGATGGACCCGTAAAGGAGTCTTCTTCCAATCTCTCCTGTCAACGTGCTATCTTCTTTTACACAATTTACCTATATCTTCTTTGGTCTTCCTCTACTTATACACTCTGTCGAAATCGCTTATGTTACTCAATTCGCATGGAGTAAGATAGAGTGGGGCGTGTCATCGTGGATTGTAATATCTATACTAACCAAACTTATCTTATTCTGAGATGATACCAACGCCCAGATATTGTAATTAAGCATTCTGATGCGCTACTGTATACGTAGCAACCCGTTCCTGCTACGTACGGGTTATCTTGTATAGTTATACCAAGTTGTACGATCAAAAGGACCATTTAAACTGTCGACATTTCGACCCCGTTTTGATTGTGCTACGGAGATAAGTAGCTATAGGTTTTTTTAAACATCCCACGGGTGCTCTCAAATTTTTCAGGATCAAAAGTATCTTAAATGTTGACCGGGCATATATATAAAGTAGGATCATAAAATTTCATTAAAATCCGTTACTTGAAAGACGCCTGCTAACTGTTTTTGTAATGTTTTCTTTCCCGCGGGAACTCGATTGGATTAATAAGTTTTACTATATATATATTTTGTTAAAAAGGCAACATAAGGTATCAGCATAACCAATTTTACTAAATTAAGTTCATTAGTTGTTGTTTACAAAGCTGTTAAATTAATTGCAGTTTTTTAACTATCCCACGGGAACTCTTTATTTTACCGGGATGAAAAGTATCCTATATGTTGACCAGGGACATAGGCTACCACCACACAAAATTTCATTGGAATCGGTCCAGCCGTTTCAAAGATTAGCCCGTACAAACAGACAGACAAACAGACAAACAACAGATTTATTATATGTATTGATTGATGATATGCCCGGTCAACATTTAAGATACTTTTCATCCTGAAAAATTTGAGAGCACCCGTGGGATGTTTAAAAAACCTATAGCTACTTATCTACGTACCTAGCACAATCAAAACGGGGTCGAAATATCGACAGTTTAAATCGTCCTTTTGATCGTGCAACTAGGTATAACTATAGAAGATAACCCGTACGTAGCAGGAACGCCAATATCTGGGCGTTGGTATCATCTCAGAATAAGATAAGTTTGGTTAGTACAGATATTACAATCCACGATGACACGCCCCACTCTATCTTACTCCATGCGAATTGAGTAACATAAGCGATTTCGACAGAGTGTATAAGTAGAGGAAGACCAAAGAAGATATAGGTAAATTGTGTGAAAGAAGATAGCACGTTGACAGGAGAGATTGGAAGAAGACTCCTTTACGGGTCCATCGAACCCAGGGACCACTCATTTATCTTGGGAAAAATTAAGAAATTCCACGGGAAACATTTTTGTAAAAAAAACGAACTGCACGCGGGCGGAGCCGCGGGCAACAGCTAGTTCTTCATAAAAACGGACCATTCAATTCAATATTCTTTTTACGAAATTATGGCCCAGTTTTATCGAAGACTGCTACATTAACCGCAACTGGAAACTATGTAACTTTGGCTTGCCTCAAAAAAGAGATGTATTTTATTGAGACTGTATTTTAAAAAAAAAACTAATGTACCTATACAAACTCTAAGGTCGAACTTTTTTACTGAACGTATGTGTTATTAGAAAAAAAAGAAGTCTTCAGCTTTGACATTGACATGACACGTAATTCGAGTTTGACGTTGGAAATGCTTTTCGGCCCAAGGGCCGGAAGGGATTTTCATACTACTTTGTCTCCCTTGGGAAAAATGAAAATGCTTTGGCGGCCTAGGGAATATAATAGCATTTTCCGCCCGCATTTCGGGCATTACGCTTTTCCGAGCGGGTGAGATGAAATAGTTATTTGTTATGCAAGGGCGCAAAGTGGATTTTTGGGCCGTGTCAAATTTGAATGCTGAGCGGCGAAGAATTCTAGGGTTGAACCCTGAGCGCAGCGAGGGGTTCAAAGAATAGAATCCTGAGCATAGCGAGGCATTCAAAGACACGAGATCCAAAAAAATTTGCGCCCGTCCATAACACAAAATTTTTCATCTCACCACAGCGAGGAAAATCACCAGAAGAACACTTTAGATCGGCATTGCGAATGTTAAATGTTGTTTTTGGTAACTCTGAATAATTTCACTTACTGAAACCACCTTCAATCACCACTCACCTTATTTCAAAGTTAAAACAAAAAATAATGAATAAATTAATAAAAATATTAGATCTTTTCATTTAATCACGATTGGAAACATAGACAACTAACACTAGACCAGAAAAAAAAAATTGAGAAACTTTTTTTTTACTTTTTTTTTAATGCGTTCTGAAATAGGAATTTCTAAGAACCAAAGATAACATAAAATTTTATAAATATTTTAACAATAATTACATAAACAACGAGGAAAAATCATGGATTTAATTAGATTTCTTTTATAATTAATAAAACTAAATAGGAGTTATTATATTTATTGATATTCTAAGAAAAAGTAAAAATAAAAAAACCAATGTACCTATACAAACTCTAAGGTCGAACTTTTTTACTGAACGTATGTGTTATTAGAAAAAAAAGAAGTCTTCAGCTTTGACATTGACATGACACGTTATTCGAGTTTGACGTTGGAAATGCTTTTCGGCCCAAGGGCCGGAAGGGATTTTCATACTACTTTGTCTCCCTTGGGAAAAATGAAAATGCTTTGACAGCCTAGGGAATATAATAGCATTTCCCGCCCGCATTTCGGGCATTAAAAAACGCTTTTCCGAGCGGGTGAGATGAAAAATATTTTTCATATCCTATCAAGATTCATTAACTTGATTTTTATTAATTATTTTGCAGCGGAATAGAGTCTTTTATATTATTAAGTTCCCAAAATGGACTCAGAAACTAAACCCAAGTCTTCCTTCTTATTTATCATCTCTATTACATACATGTACATACTTTACGATCCACCAGGCTACGCACTACTCACTAGTCACGGGTCTCCTTACTTACGGAGCATAAGAAGGTTTTCTATAGTAATATAAGTGTCATCCAGAACTCTCGGGCATGCAAGTTTCCTTACCAGGTTGACCTTCTGCTCTAAGCAGAGTTGTATTCAGTTACCATAGAAAAAAACGACTTAGAAGATCTCGCAGCGCGTGAAATACTTATGCGGCAGTCTGCAATGACCCTAAACAACGTAATGGATAAACCCGAAGATACACATTTACAATGTATTCGGATTGTCATCCCGAATTCGTTCGCCCGTATCTCACAGAGTTAAGGCTCCACTCAGACTATTGCCTCTTTAGTAAAAGGGATCTTTACTGTGTGTTTTATTTCACTTCTATATTTACTTGCGGTAAAGTGACATTCTCTTTGTGGATGTAAAATGGTTATATTATAGGCAAAAATAAGGAACCTGCTTCTTTTATTAAATGAAAGTCATGTATAGCAATTTTGTGTAGAATTTTTTTCGTAAGGCCAATACCTACCAATCCAATTCATTGATCTATTGGCTCTTACGTATTGAATGGAAGTAGACGTTATTTTTACGGAAATCCATAATTAGCAGGACAGATTAATTTGTATTGCTATAATCCGCTTAGTACTTGAAAAGATTCTGCATGGTACAATATGCAGGAACACTACCCACATGCAACACCACACACAATTTTATAACACTTGCTTCGACGCATGTTCTTACGATGATGCCTTTGATATCTGGAAGCGAAGAATAGGCCGCGTTTAAGGATCTATGTCATTGAATATAACGTTTATTTTGTAATATTTTATTTTTGGTACCTTAACTGACGGAATTAATTTAAAGATGTTTCTTATAGCCCATACAGACTCACGCCAAAAACACCCAAGAAGCGTGAATATGAGGAGTTTCTCGCCGTTTCATTCTCGCGCTCGCCTGCTCTCCGATCGGCGTAGGTATTTTGACCCGAGACAAAGGATTTTTTGTATTAACAAGCGAGAAAATTTAGAGTGTGTACAATTTGTATTATTTTTCGAGAAGTCTCGGCGAACTTCTCGCCGACCTTTCTCGCCTTGAGTCTGTAGGGGCTATAAGCAAACTTTTATGGTAGGTACTGTAACCAACTCGTAGTTACACACTTATGGCATCTAACCTAAACACACGTATTAGGCATGTTTAAGGTAACCCCGGTAAACATAATGTGCGTGAGGCGTTATATTTTAAAGTCGTAAAAGTGTTTGTTCTGTGCGCGTCAAAATATTTACGACGTGACCCGTAAAATGCGACACAAAGTCGAATTACAGAAGGACTTCAGGAACGACTTGTCGCTACACAGAAAGTAGCTTCAATATGTAGTTGATTTATTAATAAGGGTATTGTAACTACAATGCCCTTAATTAATAATTCGTTTGTTGGTTCGAGTGATGTAAAAATTAACCAGTAGGTGTCTATGCTGTTCGATCGATGCAAAACATTAACCAATCAGTGCCTACGCTGTTCGACCGATGCAAATATAAATCAATCAGTGCCAACTATGTTCGACCGATGCAAACATTAATCAATCAGTGCCTGCCCTGTTCGACCGATGCAAACATCATTAATTAATCAATGCCTACCCTGATCGACCGATGCAAACAATAATCAATCAGTGCCTACCCTGTTCGACCGATGCAAACATTAATCAATCAGTGCCTACCCTGTTCGGCCGATGCAAACATTAATCAATCAGTGCCTAGCCTGTTCGACCGATGCAAACATTAATCAATCAGTGCCTACCCTGTTCGACCGATGCAAACATTAATCAATCAGTGCCTACCCTGTTCGACCGATGCAAACATTAATCAATCAGTGCCTACCCTGTTCGACCGATGCAAACATTAATCAATCAGTGCCTACCCTGTTCGGCCGATGCAAACATTAATCAATCAGTGCCTAGCCTGTTCGACCGATGCAAACATTAATCAATCAGTGCCTACCCTGTTCGGCCGATGCAAACATTAATCAATCAGTGCCTAGCCTGTTCGACCGATGCAAACATTAATCAATCAGTGCCTACCCTGTTCGACCGATGCAAACATTAATCAATCAGTGCCTACCCTGTTCGGCCGATGCAAACATTAATCAATCAGTGCCTAGCCTGTTCGACCGATGCAAACATTAATCAATCAGTGCCTACCCTGTTCGACCGATGCAAACATCATTAATTAATCAATGCCTACCCTGATCGACCGATGCAAACAATAATCAATCAGTGCCTACCCTGTTCGACCGATGCAAACATTAATCAATCAGTGCCTACCCTGTTCGGCCGATGCAAACATTAATCAATCAGTGCCTAGCCTGTTCGACCGATGCAAACATTAATCAATCAGTGCCTACCCTGTTCGACCGATGCAAACATTAATCAATCAGGGCCTACCCTGTTCGACCGATGCAAACATTAATCAATCAGGGCCTACCCTGTTCGACCAATGCAAACATTAATCAATCAGTGCCTAGCCTGTTCGACCGATGCAAACATTAATCAATCAGTGCCTAGCCTGTTCGACCGATGCAAACATTAATCAATCAGTGCCTAGCCTGTTCCACCGATGCAAACAATTTACATTTAAGATATTTACTAAGCAGATACTACTAAGATGCTAGATTAGGTCAGAGATAATCAAAACTAAGCTTAATAAAGCGCCAGGGGTTCCTTAAAACATAATGTCTGTAATGTAATCAAGCTTTTAAATACACAGAAGCGTTTCCTTCACAACAATTTGTGCGTCTGGCGTCCTTGCCGCTTTAATTACAAGTTCCATTTATTTACACTCTGCAAGCTTCTTCGATATTATATCACTTATTATTCAGGACTCAGGGCTTGCTGTTTAAAAAGTTTTCTGAGTTTTACTAATTAAAGTAGAACTGGGATAAATTCTAACTTTGCAGGGTGAATGTTAATTGAATGTAGTTAACTACAACAAACTTATAAAAAGTTTTACGATATAATGTACATTGTACATGAACCATATCGTTAAGAACAAAATGTAAAGAAATTAAAAAAAATGTACGAGAATGCGAATAAAGTATCTTTGAGTTTTAAGTTTTATTTATCTCACCTAGCTGTCACTCGCGTGAATTTCGGGTTTTCGCTTATCCCGTGGGAACGATGGATTTTTCCGGAATAAAAAGTAGCATTATGTTTTAATCCGAGTCATAAACTATCTTAGTTCCAAATAACAACCAAATTAGTTCAGTAGTTGCGGCGTGAAAGAGTATCAAATCTCCATCCATCCATCCATCCATCCAAGTAGGATAAATTGTAGGTAGGTAATATGCTATGTATGTTGCATACAGATTAACATAAGACGATACTTAATGAAATCCCATTACTCAATCTGGCGCCAACAAGCCTTTCTGCACTGTACAGTGACCAACATTTTGCTAGGACTTCCTAAATATTAAATAAGTAACTTAATGATAAGATTTTTTACAACTTATAATATATCAGCATAACACTATAAACTCGCGTAATACTTAATTGTACAATGTACAAACTTTGTTTAACGATCGCGATGTGTGTATGTCCAGATGTTATACCTATGTCATTTAATACTATCGCGCCTAATTTTTTACTTTTATGCCCTTTTTCATTCATTTTCATTTTTTTAATAAGTTTTAACCTAACATATTAATTAGGATTCCGTTATTTTCCTTTGAGGTACGGAACCCTGAAAATTAGGCATTGTTTTTGTGTGATCCTGGGATAGTGTGGGGACAATTGGCAGAACGAGACAACGTATGTCGTTCATAGATCACCAAGATACGTTACGTTCATAGTAAATTGCGTTTTAAATCCGTGCCGAACTGCCGAGCACCCCACAAGAACAAAATATACGAAACAGCACGCAAACGAAAGAGACAACAATAATGCTTGCGCTCGACGCAGACTAACTACGAAACTTACAATTGTAGGATTTTTGAGTCTTCGCAACGCGCGCGCTTGTCACATATCTGCTCCTTTTTATATATTATATATCATTGATGTCGGTCCTATAAGTACTGCTAGCCAAAGCGTTTCTATAAATTATCCTTGCTTTGTTAGCTAAATTCATGGCGCCCAAAGTGATCATCGTTATGCCCGCTAACCACCCGTTGCTTGCCACTGAGCTTTTTAGAGCCGTCTCTATCCTTCTGTTAACACGTTTTTGTAGTATTAACAGTGTCCATAAGTTTATATTATGTAGGTCAACGTTACCCAGTACAATATTATAATATCTACAGGAAGAGAACTTAAAGACTTAGGCCCGGTTTCCACCAAAGCGAAGCAGAGCGGAGTTGTGTTTGAGTAATCAATCCGATTTCGTCATTTTACATCTCCAAAACTGAGGGTAAAAGAGATGTCGAAATGATGAAATCTGATTCTTTCCCTTTTTCTATCTATTAATGAAAAAGTCGAAACTCATGAGGACGACATCGCAAACATAAGCTATACTACATATATAAGAAAAACCGGTTATGGAGGGTTTTATAAGGGTTGTTAGTAGCACAACTCATTGGTACCGCAATGAGTCAGTTTTCCTATATGTCTATTTAAATTTCTTACGTAAAAAGTACTGAATATTTTCTCATGATGATGATGTTAATTTAAAGCTTAAGTCTAAAGCTTTTAACGGGCATATGTTTTTTATGAATAAAATAAGTATATAGGTATTTTTAGACAAGAACATATTTGCGCGGTAGCTGGTTGAGTCGATTAGCTTGCTCGCGAGTGTATAGGTATTTGAAGTTTCATACAAAAGTACTTTGTGGAAGTTTCCATAGTATATAAACGTGTATAATGTATATAGTTTAGTTTTTTTACGAAATAACATATTTTGGCTTCCCAAGACCAATAACTGCGAAATAATTACGTACCAAGAACAAATAACATCAGAGCAACAAATATTTTTCCAAATACACACAACAAAATAATTGGTAGATATTGCAGTCAGCAGGGACTCGGAAAATGTGGGTGATGTAAACTCTAGGCTCAGAAGAAAATCGAACGCAGAATTGAATGAAACTTTCCAGGGTTAACTTTAGTATTTTCTTGAAAGGCTCCGTGTTAGATTTAACCATCGATATAAGATTTAACTGACAGCACTTCCTTTTCATGTCTAACCCACTGATGTAATGGCATATTCTATCGTGCCTATGTCACTATGTGGTCTGTAATATAAAAATCGTTTTAAATTATTACCTACCATCTTTGTCCACCGAGGCGAAAAATGGATGATCACCAACAAGCAGGGCGATTGGCTAAAATGTATCAATCATTAAATAACTGTATCAATGCCAAAACGTGGCACTATGTACGATCCTAAGTCCTTGGCTACTTTATAGCTCCGGTATTCAGAACATCAAAATTCAAATATAACTCGTAAAAGAGCCCAATATCTGTCTGCATTTTAATATAACCCCGAAGTTTCGCAACAAAACATAAAGAAGGAGGAACGTAATTATACGAAATGCCTCCAGGAATTTCATTTTTCCACGTCAATACAAAGGTGATTGCTCATTTGGTACCTATAATATAGTTACAGAACGAGCCACACGACCACTGAACAAGACCGAATTCTAAAACGATCAATCGGCAAAAAGTTCATAAATTATTATCTTTAAACTGTGCTATTAGGTTGACTGATATCCCCATTACTAAGTATATCAACTTTTGTCAAACAATGTGCAATTTAAATGAAAAAAAAATGAAAAAATGAAAAATATTTATTATCAAAAAACAACATACATAGTTCGAAATATCCGCTGGCACCCACACTAGGAGTTCCTGTATCGTGGGTGCCTGTTTTCCGGTTTACAAAAATACGGTTATGTTGTCGCTCGGTTAACAATTCATGAGTTACATTTGACAATATAACACAATATCTTAGCAATATATCGAAAAACAATTAAGTAAAGTACGATTTTACAGCTTATTACAGTTAGAAGTTATGCTAGGTGTAAAAAAAGTTTTTCTGTTGAGTCATAGTTTAAAGAGGCGAGCCAAGAAATGATTTTTGATTTGGCTTGGTTAACGGAGCAATGTTTAATATCGTCACAAGCACTGATAACTTTATTATAAATGAAGGAATCTATGTAGGGGCTGAAACGTCTGGCAAAAGAAGACTTAATTTTTGGTAGGGAAATCTTAAAGACCCGACGATTGAGTAGACTTTGATAATCTTTAGAAGAAATAATTGACTTATGAACCTTAAGTACCATTTTCAGAATATATAATTGACGCACCGAGAGGACTTTGCATTCCTGGTATAGCTTGACTGTTGGATATCTATAGGGCTTTTGTAACATCGTTTTAAGTACTGACCTTTGAGCTCGTTCCAGCTGTATTAGATATGATTTCGAAGCATTACCCCAGGATGTTATGCAATAGGTGATTATTGACTGACAAAGGGCAAAGTAAACAGATCGTAATGTTTCTATTGAAGTCGAATTCCGAAGTAATTTGATAATGTTAATAATTTTGCGCACGCGAGCAGAAAGACATTTTATGTGAGATTTAAAGTTTAGATTTTGATCTATAAGGATTCCTAGATATTTTACCACATCTGTTTTTGCCAACGTTACACAATTACATAAATTTTGATGTGCACAGGTGTGCAGTTTCAGTTGTAATGTCGACTTAGGTGCAGAACTCGCAGTCTTGTGAAAGCAGATGTAGTTGGTTTTTAATTTATTAAGTGTAAGTAGATTGTGAGATAGCCATATAGCTACTTGTCTCATTCCCACTTCGGCCTTTTCAAACACCTCTTTCCATGTGGCACCTTCATAGATAACTACTGTGTCATCCGCATAGCACACAATTTCACCACCAACATTAGCGTGTATGTCATTTATGTACATAATAAAAAAAATTTATTGTATGTAATTTATGTACATAATAAAAAGGTACCTACCTAATTTAGGTAATTCACAGATATTTAGAATTAGAGACATTCTTATTATTTGGTTGTTGCTAGGAAGATCAAAATTTCAGTGACCAAGCATATTTTTTATGATAAGTAGTTATCTACTTAATGATTATTAACAGCTGTTGTCTCTTTTTGAGGGCATGGAAGGCATTAGGCATAGTGCTTACCTGTTTTGTGATTAAAGAAAATCAAGCAGAATTTTCTGTTCTGCTAGGTGGCTTTTGCTTTATCCTAATTGTAGATAAATAAATAGGTACATGTTTACTGAACTGAAGCCAGTATTCGGTTGTTTAGTGCCCAATAAATGTATCAATTTCTGTTTAGGTATAATAGAGTTTTCGGACTATAAAGGGAGCCCTACGTGTGCTCAATAAACGCATTCCACCCTACAATATATTGTTTTTATTGGCTTTCTATAACCCTCAGGGTAATAAGTAGATAGGTACTGTATGACTTTAAGGGCATATAGGTAACATTTTCTCCAACCTATATTTTTGTATCTACGTATCCAAAAATATACTTAGGTAAATGTTTAAAGGTTATTTGTGTAGTAGGAGTCTAAGAGAAAGAGTAGGTCAGTATAGGACTCCTGGCGGGAGCGCAGTGAATACGATAGTGAATCCCGTACTCCCGCCAGCAGGTTTGTGGTAGAAACAGACAGTTTTTAGTGGGTGCAAGTCCCACATAACCCCTTCGTTTCCCCTGTCGAATGGGTATGCGTCACTCGTCAGGCATTTTCCGTCTAAAAAAAATTCAGTAGGATTAGGAATACCTTATAGGTATGAAAATGTTTATTAATTTTGGTGTGATTTAGAATGGTTATTGGGATATTGAATACCTATTTCAGAGCCTAACAACCGACATTATACCTATTAATAGAGCAGCTTGCTAGATTTCACCTAGAATAAAACCGTGGCTCTGTTACTTCATAACACCTCTATTAATTAAACCGATTTCTTTAGGCATGGACAGTGTTTTTTAAGAACCATTGACATTAGGAATTTGTTTTTCATATCCGGACTTTAATTTTACATAAAAAACGTTACATTTTTTCAATGCACATTTCCCGTCATTTACATTTTACGTATTGAGAAGTCCAACTTGACTATAACTCTATATTTAATAATAGTTGTAGGAGTTAATTTGGAGACCTAAGTAAATAGTCTATAAAGAATAAAGTTTGGATTTTAATCAGCTTGGTTCCATATTCCATACATGATACATGGGCATTATCCTTTTCTATTTTGGTAAAACGCACGGTTAAGAACACCAAAACAATTATCAGTATATCAGCCAGTTCACAAGTAGGCGTGGCCTCTAAACATTTCATAACACGAATACACGCATTAATTCCTGCGAAAGAATTTCATTTGTGCGCCTCACCCATTTGGCACGCATTCTTGTTTCATGAAGTTTCATATACTTAATATTATAATAACTAGGTATATGTACTTAGTTATAGAAGACGGTGTATAAGTTGAACACTGTGCAGAACATATTTTCTTGGTAATGTGAGGTTCGGTATAAGGGAACCGCGAGGAAAAGCGCGTAAGTAAGGCCCCAGGCGAAAAGTTGAGTCAACTTAATTGCCGCTTATACTAATAGTAGGGGATCCCAAGTAAGGTCGACCTTCACCGAGCTGTTTATTGGATGAAAACTATTTTATATCCAATTAAATATGCCAATAAATATATCGCAAGTGGGTTGCCTAAAAAATTTCAGTCCAGAATATGATTAATTAAGAATTAAAAAAAATCCATTAACTCCTATTTGTTAGAGTTCCGTTGACATCTTAGTTCAAATTAGATTGGATGAGCGATGCAGCTCGCAAATTGCAATTGTGCTTATTTACCTACGATTTTACCGTTAACTTTCTTTTGCCAAAAAATATAGAGCAGAAATATTTGCCAGAAATACTTTCCTCAGCCAGGAAAGTATTTCTGGCAAAAAGCACTATTTATAACATCCAATCTAATTTGAACTACGATGTCAACTAAACTGTAACAAATAGGAGTCCATGTTACAATGGTATTTTTTTTAATTCTTAATTAATCATACCCTGGACTGAAATTTTTTTGGCAACCCACTTGCGATATATTTAGATATTGACATATTAAATTGGATATAAAATAGTTTTCATAAAATAAACAGCTCGGTGAAGGTCGTTGTATATCGGGATCCTAGACTATAAGTGTGAGTAGGTAGGTACCTACCCTTTAGCCTTTTTTTTGCCTGTAGCCTTTGATGTATAATTAGCTCATCATGAGCGAAAAATTAAATAAAATTTGAATTTTCGCGCCCCGATGGTACCCACCCCCCTTAATTGCCAATTCTGTTGTGCAAATCTCAATAAAATATGTAAATTAAACAATTTTGATGCATCTAAAATTAATAGTGCTATGCTTTTCAAAATGGAGAGCATTTTGGGGATGGGGAGCATGAAAAAGGATAAGTAGCCTTATTTTTGACGCGTCAAATTAATTTAGGACTTTAAATTAGTATTTTGCAATATTAGGTATATTTTCCGGTAACCTGGCCTTCAGCATTCAAATAAAATCGTAAGTAGGCATTATATCTATGTATTCACAAGTTCACGTAAAGTTTTCCTTCATTTTGTTTTCAGCTGAGTTTTCAGCAATACAATTACCTACTTAAGTATGCTTTTAAAACAAATTCTGGTCTATACAAAGAGAATTTATTATAGGGAAAGCGATCCTCACTTCAAATGTAGGTCCTATCCTATACTGGCGCAGACGTGACTGTCTGAATCGCGCGCATAAAACTTCGAAAGGCGGTATTATTTAGTTGTAGGCGATATGAATTCAACTCGTGTGTCTTACGAATAGGGTGACCACGACGCCTGACTTGCTGAATTTTTAACACGCTCTTCTTCATGGCACTGCATGGCGCTACATCTATACTAATGTTATAAAACTGAAGAGTTTGTTCGTTCGTTTGTTGAACGCGCTCATCTCAGGACCTAAGTACTGGTCCGAATTGAAAAACATAGTTTTATGTTGGAAGGTGTTAGACATGTACCTACCCAGGACAGGGCGGTCGGACGGTGCCAAAAATTCTTGTCTTGACACCAGCAGTAGATAAGGACACCATGTAGTTTGCTCAGCAGCCACCTATAGGATTTTGACAGATACTGACAGGCGCTACTGTTTGCTGTTAATTAAAGCAAACCTAGGTAAACTATAAAAGTGATTCTTATGGTTGTACTTTTTCTATAGTAGTACGGAACCCTCGGTGCACGAGTTCAACTCGCACTTGGCCGGTTTTATTTTATAATTAGGTATATCTATGGCGACGCTATCTGTCTTTTAAAAGGTTGACCTTTTTGATTTTAACCGCCGCGCCGCAACTGGGCAGTAAATGAACGTCGTTTTTGCACCAACATGGTTGACTCGGCGAGTGACACATACATATATACTTACTGCTCTTGTCCCGGAAAATTAATGATATCCTACTGATAATTAGTGAAAAATCGAAATTCACGCGAGCGAGGCCGCGGACAACGGCTAGTAGGTAATAGTCATGCATCCATTGATGTAAGACTACTTACAGTAGATGGACGGTGCTTGTAGGACGTGTCGACTGCGGCCTTAGGTACCTACTCGTACATGCATCATGTAACATCACGCCAGCAGTGTTGGATATCGTAGGTAGGTAGATACTATCTAATATCTAACCTACTGGTTAAACCCCTAAGTACTTAGGTACCTACCTATACCTACACGTTCCACAGTCCACCGTATCTACTGCTCAACTGTATGTGAATACTGGTTTTCTACGATAAGTCACGTGATCAATTTGTCGATAGTTTACGACATTTACATTATGGTATAGGTACCTACCTATAATTATGTATGTCATTTAGATAAGAATTAATGAGCGATCGACAGGCTTCTTTCTATGAAGATCGTAGATATAGGCTACTTATGTCACAAGTCACAATATTACCAACCAGACACTAATAAGAGTAAGTCACGTGATCGACCTTTGTGGGTATAATACCTAATTCTCGTTTTCTCAAATCAAGATTCCTGGGGCCGTACCACCAACTCTTATAGCAGTATTATTGTAATATTGTTTTGACATTTTCATACAATGTCAGTATGAAAATTTTCAAACAATATTACAATAATACTGCTTTAAGTTGGTGGTACGGCCCCTGATCCGCCTAACTTTTTCGAAGTTGTGGCTATTGTAAAAATAGAATCGATAAGCTTACATGATATCAGATCACGGTGTAGCATCGACATAGCGGCGCTTCTTGAGAACCTCACCTGGCAAGCCGTCCGCAGCATTCAGTGGAAATGGTAACCCTAGTAACAAGACGCAATATAAATCGCAAGGCTCTGATATATCGCAGCAAGGCCTTGATTACAAACCACAGCATCGTTCCATAAAATTTGTATGTGTCGCTGGCGGAGGAATTACTTACTAACGCTAAAATTACGAAGTCCTAAACACTGAGAGCTGATGATGTAGGATTTCGGAGACGGGTGAAGAGCACAGCCAGGGTATCTAAGATAGATGGAGGGTCCTAAACTAAATGTCACTCGAAACTTCATCCAATTGGCAGATTGGCAGTTAGCTGAAAAAAAATCAAAATAACGGATTCAAGATGGCCGCCATATGGATTCCAACTGGGGATGGAGATGACGGCGATACTTTCATGTGCGGGAAGACTGCACGCAGGCAACATGTGGCCAGCGCATCCACGCGCCCTAGCTTGTAATATAGGTAGGTACTAAATATGACCTACACTGTACCTACGGATTCCGCAGACGGTTTCAATTTTTGTCTTCCTCTCTCTTAGGAATACACGTTGGTGGGTGCGACAGGCAGCGTTGGAGCTGGAGTTTCTGAGCACTTTCTGGAACTAATTTTGGGAAAATTCAAAATTCATAGATTTATAAACGTCTTCGCTGGCGGGATCTCTAAGTCCAATATTGTTTTTGTAGTTTTAAAAATCGATTAGATACCGAACTGTTTAGCCCGTTAACAAATTCTAAAATAATTATTTTAAAAAACGACACGCATAGCAAGGGATTTTAATAAAACAACAGAATTAAATAAAACGATTTATTGATTTACAAATTATTTGCTCCGTCTACATCTATCTATATACTCGACGTCTTTTTTCCGCAACCGATCCTAGCTTTTACAATTTAAAATAGCTAGATTACGAAAAATATTTACATGCACGGAATTTGAATCGAATAATGTTACTATAATAGAATCAACCCCCTGATAGTGTAAGAAATATATAAACAAATTCTGCCTCTCTGATTGGCGGAATTCACTGTTTACATTATTTTCAGCCAATCAAGAGGCACAAACCGTTGCAAATATACGATGAATACCTTTTTTCTTATACAACCAGCCACCAATTCCTATTTTGCCCTCTAATTAATGACGTCATCAAATCTAACCAATCAGAACGCCATATGAGGTAAGCGGGAAGGCGGGAGAGGCGTTCATTCCAACGCGAAGTGAAGTTATAGTAACCAAAATATGTACTAAAATATTATCATATTTCTTTCAACTTCGACAAAATTTACAATCTTAAAAATATTTTTTTAAACTAAAACAACTATAATTTCTTACAAACCCAAAACCTATTCAATCTATACTTTTGAAAATGTACTCATTTTTTTTTAAATTGATAAGACAATCTATCATGTTAAGTATAGCAAAATATATTGTTACGAAACAATTCATTAGTTTAGACTAATTAAATTATTTATAACCAGTGCAAAGGAAAAACATTTGTATGATGGTGCGTACAGACCGGCCCAACGAACGCCCAACGATGGATATTTATTGTTCGCTAGCGTTAGCTTCCGCACGCTCGTTGGAGTTCGTTAATACGTCCAAATACATTTAGTGCTCGAACGAACGTTCGTTGGCACTTGATTCCGGTTCTTTTCTCTTTCATTCGCAATTTAATCATGGACGACGACGACATCATTATAATTGCTAGTTTTATATACCAAAACGAGTAATATCCAAGATATACGAATACTAAAACTAGAAATATCCAAGTAATTATCAAATTGGACGTCTACACGCTGCGGTCTCTTGCTTCAACTGAGCGTTCGTTCGTTGGCCTTCGGCGACCGTCCAAACAGAGTTCGATCAAATAGCTCGATTCCTTTGATGTTACCGCCACGCTTCGGATCGCCGGCACACGCCAACGAGCGATCGTTGGCATTCGCTAAGCCGTCCAGATTGCAGCAACGAAGGCCAACGAAACCCGTTCGTTGGCGTTCGTTTGGCCGGTCTGTACGCAGCATGAAACGATCGCTTCTATGATTTTTCTTTCACTGCTTATATGTATAATAACACTGACGAGAATAACGACATATTTTATTTAAAATTAATATTACAAATCAAATCTTTAAATCTATGAATGTAAATTGTAGGTACATAGTTCTTTTTTTCAACCTTCACCGGGGCATATTTAAGAATTTAAGCTTTTTTAAAAAAAATTATTATAAACATAGATACAAAATGAAACGAGACAAAAACGTTGGATTGAGCAGAATATAAATAAATATAGTATACTAAACCTACTTAACAAGGCTAAGGAATTAAGACCAGCGTGTCTTATATTCGGTCCTATTGCCGACCTTATAGTTTCAGAAAAGATCTTTTGCTTTAAATTGTGTGACGTCGTATTGAAACATCAGTTTAAAGATATTTTAAACGGAAGAAGAAATTTTCGATGACCTTACTTAAATAATTAAGTTAAAGTGCTTCAAAATCAGATAGAAATGACGCTATAATGGTCGATGTGTAATCTCTGCACATGGGACAATAAAAAACGACGAAACAGAATGCCTGTAGAGCTCTGTCACTGCACTCACAGACTATAGACAAAATAGCACAACACGCGGCGTCCTTTTTCCCCAGTTTATTGCCCCGTCTGCAGCAAGACACTGCGAACAGTAAAATGCCATTTATTAATAGACGTATACACAGGACCCGGCAGACCGCACGATGTCGCCAGTTTGCTGTACAGACAATACTGCGGTCGGCTTACAACTGATGCTATTGGTGTCAAAACAAACATGTTTGACACCAATAGCGTCAGTTGTAAGCCGACCGCATTATTGTCAGCTGACGCTATTGGTGGCAAAAAAAAACATTTGTGACACCAATAGTCAGTCGGAAGCCGACCGCAGTATTGTCTGCTGACGCTATTGGTGACAAAACAATAAATTTTGACACCGTTAGCGTCAGTCGTAAGCCGACCGCAGTGTTGTCTATGGACCGCGGTCCACGCCACGCGTGTTATGGGTCCGCGCGTGATTTCCGCCATGTTGCGGTGTTTAAGCGCAAATGTTGTGAAATGGCGCTATTATTTTTCTAGTCTGAACGATTACGTAATATGTTCCAATCGGCTCATCCTCAATTTCATATTGGTGCTTTCAATTAAAGTTTTCAGCAAAGTGTTCATCAATTTATTCGTCGTTAATTCCTTTATCACATTACAGACTATCTTTACAATACATAATAATTATACCTCACTGAAATTCGCGAATCTAAAGTAATATTAAGTAATAGTATTATTTAAAAATATTGCCTCAACACTTAGCAAAGATTTAAATTTTTTAAGACGTAAAATATAATTAAAACCAATCGCTAGTCTTGGTCAAACTCAAAAATATCTAGATGGATTGTTGTGTTTGAATAGATTTCATGATGTTTTTGGGGGTAGTACCAAAATAATATTGCCATTTTTGACACCAGTAAATTCTCTATAGCTCCACCGAAATATTCCATATTTCGTCATTATTACGCCTTAGAGTTCCTTGAAATATAAGAACACATTGCAAATAATGTATAACATCATACACTAAGGTTCTCACCATTAATATTGTAAAAGATGCGTCTCTTAAGGTATCCAAGGAGATATTTCGAAAAGCCACCAGTTGTCGCCACTTGAACGACAGATTTAAAACTCACACGAAGGCTATTTTATAATTGTAACCTTGTGGTTATATAAAAGAGCAACGCAGGTTTCAAAACACAAAAAAAAAACAGTTTTGATCTATTATTTTGTAATAATTTCTACGATTTAAATTTTTGCATCCACGCCATCCGTCTTAAGCGCATAAAGGAGAATAAGCCTGTCTCTGTCACACGCTCGGTCAACATTATCTACTATATCTATCTCTATCCCTCTCTCTCCTAGTTGGAGGTGACGGTGCTCTGCTGCTGCTTGTGTCGCCGGTGGTCGTAGTTGACGAGTCGCTGCCCGACGAGGTATTTGTCGTTTTTGATGTGCTCGTACAGTTTTGTAAACTGACGTATCTGTAAATAAAATAATGCATAATGAGCTTTACTTATCCCAAAGCCCAGTAGGTAAATCAACCGGGTCGGGTCGGAATTGGGGCACCGGCACTCCCGGAGCGACGTCAGAAGTGAAAACAGTTGAAACGAAAAGAGTGGAAGTCCGTACTTTGACCTGTTATTACCTCTCTCTCTGTCAAACCGACGTTAATATAATGCATCTCGCTCGCACAACAACACGAGTCTCACCTGGAAGAGCGCCAGGCCAGCCAGCATCGCCAGCAGCAGCAGCGCGGGGTACACCCGGCGCGCCAGCAGGTTGCGCTGCGCCGGCGCGGTCACCACCAGCGCGCCGCCACCTCGCGCAGTACAACACGAGTCTCACCTGGAAGAGCGCCAGGCCAGCCAGCATCGCCAGCAGCAGCAGCGCGGGGTACACCCGGCGCGCCAGCAGGTTGCGCTGCGCCGGCGCGGTCACCACCAGCGCGCCGCCACCTCGCGCAGTACAACACGAGTCTCACCTGGAAGAGCGCCAGGCCAGCCAGCATCGCCAGCAGCAGCAGCGCGGGGTACACCCGGCGCGCCAGCAGGTTGCGCTGCGCCGGCGCGGTCACCACCAGCGCGCCGCCACCTCGCGCAGTACAACACGAGTCTCACCTGGAAGAGCGCCAGGCCAGCCAGCATCGCCAGCAGCAGCAGCGCGGGGTACACCCGGCGCGCCAGCAGGTTGCGCTGCGCCGGCGCGGTCACCACCAGCGCGCCGCCACCTCGCGCAGTACAACACGAGTCTCACCTGGAAGAGCGCCAGGCCAGCCAGCATCGCCAGCAGCAGCAGCGCGGGGTACACCCGGCGCGCCAGCAGGTTGCGCTGCGCCGGCGCGGTCACCACCAGCGCGCCGCCACCTCGCGCAGTACAACACGAGTCTCACCTGGAAGAGCGCCAGGCCAGCCAGCATCGCCAGCAGCAGCAGCGCGGGGTACACCCGGCGCGCCAGCAGGTTGCGCTGCGCCGGCGCGGTCACCACCAGCGCGCCGCCACCTCGCGCAGTACAACACGAGTCTCACCTGGAAGAGCGCCAGGCCAGCCAGCATCGCCAGCAGCAGCAGCGCGGGGTACACCCGGCGCGCCAGCAGGTTGCGCTGCGCCGGCGCGGTCACCACCAGCGCGCCGCCACCTCGCGCAGTACAACACGAGTCTCACCTGGAAGAGCGCCAGGCCAGCCAGCATCGCCAGCAGCAGCAGCGCGGGGTACACCCGGCGCGCCAGCAGGTTGCGCTGCGCCGGCGCGGTCACCACCAGCGCGCCGCCACCTCGCGCAGTACAACACGAGTCTCACCTGGAAGAGCGCCAGGCCAGCCAGCATCGCCAGCAGCAGCAGCGCGGGGTACACCCGGCGCGCCAGCAGGTTGCGCTGCGCCGGCGCGGTCACCACCAGCGCGCCGCCACCTCGCGCAGTACAACACGAGTCTCACCTGGAAGAGCGCCAGGCCAGCCAGCATCGCCAGCAGCAGCAGCGCGGGGTACACCCGGCGCGCCAGCAGGTTGCGCTGCGCCGGCGCGGTCACCACCAGCGCGCCGCCACCTCGCGCAGTACAACACGAGTCTCACCTGGAAGAGCGCCAGGCCAGCCAGCATCGCCAGCAGCAGCAGCGCGGGGTACACCCGGCGCGCCAGCAGGTTGCGCTGCGCCGGCGCGGTCACCACCAGCGCGCCGCCACCTCGCGCAGTACAACACGAGTCTCACCTGGAAGAGCGCCAGGCCAGCCAGCATCGCCAGCAGCAGCAGCGCGGGGTACACCCGGCGCGCCAGCAGGTTGCGCTGCGCCGGCGCGGTCACCACCAGCGCGCCGCCACCTCGCGCAGTACAACACGAGTCTCACCTGGAAGAGCGCCAGGCCAGCCAGCATCGCCAGCAGCAGCAGCGCGGGGTACACCCGGCGCGCCAGCAGGTTGCGCTGCGCCGGCGCGGTCACCACCAGCGGCGCCACGCTGTGCGCAAGCGCGTACGGCACCGCCAGCGCCAGGCCCAGCCACCGCACCAGCGGCGCCGCCACCTCGCGCAGAATAAACCTACAAAAGACACAAGAGGAAGGTATATAATAGGCAATAGGATAAATTCATTGGGACTTGTGGTACAAAACATCTGACGTCAGAAGTTGCATTTATAAAACGCTCTTCAAAAACATCGTAAGCGTATGCTAAAGGACTGGTTACGCCATCTGCCACATCTGGCACATCTATCGTAGACAGTACACGCTAGAGAATTGTAGAATCTTGACTCTAGAGACGCTAGCAGTGGTACAACTCACTTGAGATCCATCTCCCGAATGCCATCCCGGTACGCCTTCTCAATGGCGCGCCGCATGCTCCAGTCGGGGCCCATCATGGTGAGCGCGCACACTATCTTGGTGTACAGCACGCCCAGCGCCCAGTCCTGCCACATGAACAGCACCGGGGACTGCTCCAGAGGCACTCGGAGTGGTATAACTAGCACCTGAAAACAAAAAAGAACATGTTTAAACCTCAAACAATGTAATTTCAGTTTTTGCACTGTTAATTTTGAGTTCAATGGGATTTTTTCCGATCTGTCCCAAATCGGGTCAAGACGAGGGTTAGATGGAAATCACTCAATATCTCGATGATATAAGTGTTAAACGCCAACTGCATTGCATGAACCCAGGTCAAAAATGTCTATTGTTTTTAGACTAACAATGTGAATAAAATTCTGTGTCACAAAGATATCTGGTCCGGTGAGGCCTGAAGGTGTCACTGTTTGCGTCGAATTCTGTTTTATTTGTACCGACGCAACGTTAGTAGCAGTTTTGACCACCAGCCCAGAAAAGGTTGGAATATAACCCGTTGTATGGCGCAAGTGGTTTTAATGTGTCATACCAGTTCCAAGAGCAGGCCGAACATAAGCGGCACGAGCCCCAACAGCGCCAGAGCCGCCAGCGCAGCCCGCGCCGCGCGACGCGTCCATAGCGCAGCCCGAGCCAGCAGCGCAGCCCTGCCGCCCTGCGCCCAGCCCGCCGCCAGCGCGCCGCCGCGCCCCGCCGCCCAGCACACGTACATGCCTGAACAAACGTAACCATAACCATAACAATCTACTTATTTCTGACAAGGTATTATAACTTGTTGCGGGACGCCGGTTCAAATCCCATCGCTTTTGCGTGTCCGTGATGGGACATCATCATCACGATTTTACATTTCTTTTATACTAACATTAATTGAAAGTGTGTTTATATCAAAGCAATAGAGTTCACTTTAGCACAGATATCATTATAAATAACATGCTCACCGCATGCCGCCGTGTACAATTCATGCACACCATCAGACGCTTTCGGTAGCCACAGAGCCATGACCTTTCTCCCTATAGCCACGGGAATAACCTGCAAATAAAATAAACTTCAAGTTACAAAGCTATTAATCGACTTCAACACAACACCAGATTTCAAAAAACATTGAACCGAGTTTGTTATTCTCAAACCCCGCTGGTCCATCAATTCACATCAGAGCTAACAAGACTTACAAGAGTGAGCGCGCTGGCCATCACGAGCGAGACGGACACCAGCGCCAGGAGAGCGCCCAGTCGCACGGGGAACCAGGACACGCGCACGTACGGCTCGAACCCCGCCGGCCCGTCTCTCCACATCGGAGCCTACAAACACTCCGTACACTTACAAGAGTGAGCGCGCTGGCCATCACGAGCGAGACGGACACCAGCGCCAGGAGAGCGCCCAGTCGCACGGGGAACCAGGACACGCGCACGTACGGCTCGAACCCCTCCGGCCCGTCTCTCCACATCGGAGCCTACAAACACTCCGTACACTTACAAGAGTGAGCGCGCTGGCCATCACGAGCGAGACGGACACCAGCGCCAGGAGAGCGCCCAGTCGCACGGGGAACCAGGACACGCGCACGTACGGCTCGAACCCCGCCGGCCCGTCTCTCCACATCGGAGCCTACAAACACTCCGTACACTTACAAGAGTGAGCGCGCTGGCCATCACGAGCGAGACGGACACCAGCGCCAGGAGAGCGCCCAGTCGCACGGGGAACCAGGACACGCGCACGTACGGCTCGAACCCCGCCGGCCCGTCTCTCCACATCGGAGCCTACAAACACTCCGTACACTTACAAGAGTGAGCGCGCTGGCCATCACGAGCGAGACGGACACCAGCGCCAGGAGAGCGCCCAGTCGCACGGGGAACCAGGACACGCGCACGTACGGCTCGAACCCCGCCGGCCCGTCTCTCCACATCGGAGCCTACAAACACTCCGTACACTTACAAGGGTGAGCGCGCTGGCCATCACGAGCGAGACGGACACCAGCGCCAGGAGAGCGCCCAGTCGCACGGGGAACCAGGACACGCGCACGTACGGCTCGAACCCCGCCGGCCCGTCTCTCCACATCGGAGCCTACAAACACTCCGTACACTTACAAGGGTGAGCGCGCTGGCCATCACGAGCGAGACGGACACCAGCGCCAGGAGAGCGCCCAGTCGCACGGGGAACCAGGACACGCGCACGTACGGCTCGAACCCCGCCGGCCCGTCTCTCCACATCGGAGCCTACAAACACTCCGTACACTTACAAGGGTGAGCGCGCTGGCCATCACGAGCGAGACGGACACCAGCGCCAGGAGAGCGCCCAGTCGCACGGGGAACCAGGACACGCGCACGTACGGCTCGAACCCCGCCGGCCCGTCTCTCCACATCAAAGCCTACATGTAATGAAAAATAAAATAAGACTAAAACAAAGCACCTATACAATGCTTCACAAAGCCCACAAAGCCTTTGGTCACACCACAAAAACATTTCCAAAGTGGCTAATGCCAGAAATCGACCTTGCTTTTCTTGCTATTGCACATGAAAACATCTGATGCAACTTCTCACCCGATGAGCTGCCCCCAGCTGGTGCGGAGGGTGCGGAGGCGGGTGCGGCTCGTTGTCCCTCGAGGTTTCACCCAACAGGTACGAGCGGAGGCCTAGGGCTCCCGCGGCGCACGCGCACCACGCTCGAAGCCCGGCCTTCAGCCAGGTACGCGTGTGGGACTGCTCTAGAAGCGCCGGTAGGATTACCTGGAACAATAGTTTTAAAGTCTTCGACAAGCTCTATAGAGTATCGGTAACAGTAAATGTCGGCAAACAGTAAAAATTTTTCTATCCCAAATATACAAAAATAAGGAGTCAATAAGGCTCTCCAGTAATACATCAAGAGCAAGTACCGAACGGGCGCCCTCTCGCGATTATGCCCCCATAATCGTGAGGTTAATTGAGCCATGGGTGGTGGAGGGTTGTCCCTATCTCAAAAACACCAACGCCTAAAGTTCCAGTCACTTTGGGATCACACTGGCAGGTGGATCACAAGTACTCACTTGCAGCAACAACAGTTCCAAGCTGAGTTCATTGACGGGCGCCTCGGTGTGCACGGCGACGGCGTAGGGCAGGAACCCAGGCAGCGCGTACTTGATCACGCGGATGGGCAGCCACAGCATGAACAGCACCGCCGTGCCGAACACCATGGCTGACACCACCAGCCACCGGATGTGGGATCACGCTGGCAGGTGGATCACAAGTACTCACTTGCAGCAACAACAGTTACAAGCTGAGCTCATTGACAGGCGCCTCGGTGTGCACGGCGACGGCGTAGGGCAGGAACCCAGGCAGCGCGTACTTGATCACGCGGATGGGCAGCCACAGCATGAACAGCACCGCCGTGCCGAACACCATGGCCGACACCACCAGCCGCCGGATGTGGGATCACACTGGCAGGTGGATCACAAGTACTCACTTGCAGCAACAACAGTTCCAAGCTGAGCTCATTGACGGGCGCCTCGGTGTGCACGGCGACGGCGTAGGGCAGGAACCCGGGCAGCGCGTACTTGATCACGCGGATGGGCAGCCACAGCATGAACAGCACCGCCGTGCCGAACACCATGGCCGACACCACCAGCCGCCGGATGTGGGACCACACTGGCAGGTGGATCACAAGTACTCACTTGCAGCAACAACAGTTCCAAGCTGAGCTCATTGACGGGCGCCTCGGTATGCACGGCGACGGCGTAGGGCAGGAACCCGGGCAGCGCGTACTTGATCACGCGGATGGGCAGCCACAGCATGAACAGCACCGCCGTGCCGAACACCATGGCCGACACCACCAGCCGCCGGATGTGGGACCACACTGGCAGATGGATCATTTCCTAAAACGAAAAGGTACTCAGGCCTGCATTCCCTTGAGGATGAAGAAGCGACAAGCAATGTGTTGAAACCTTAAAAATGCTGTTGTATCTACAATTTCACTTTGGTGTACTTTCGCATCAAGACGTCATACAGATATTCGTTATTGTGATAAATAATGAAACAATTTAGAAGTACCATTGTAGTTGTATTGGATACTCGCATAATTAGCCGCGGATTTACAACGCTCGAATTCTATACACTTACGTAAGTGATTGATTGGATTAATTTGACTTTGTAATTAGACACATGTGCAAATTGGCGAGGCTTACAAAATTAGTCAATAGCATGACGTTTAAGCTTAAGTGTTGTAAGATAAATTCAGGCAATCGCATCATTGATCTTTGGTTGCCTCTTGTTATGGCATCTGTGAGATCATATTATTCATTAAATTATAACTTAAATAAACATATTTCCATGCAAAAAAGGAAGAATGACCAAAGGTGGTATCCAATTTTTTCATGAACAAAAATCAAAAACCACATCCTGAATTAAATTTTGCATACAAAAGTTACTTTCTTATCAATGCACATTTCCTGTCATACAGATTTCAATGCTGAATAAACTATGATTTTTTTGTCATAAAAAACCAAGTCCGAGGCATCCTATTTCCATTTGGAATTTAAGCTAAATTAATTCAGTAGTTGTGAAGGTATAACACAGACTCACAAACCCTTATTAGTGCGATCAGTGATCACGCTTCTTTACTCACCTGTACAGGACTAAAGTCTGGATCATTCAGATTCTTCAAGAACCACAGAACACCAGGTCTGAGAACCTCTCTAAGCAGCAGGATGAACGATGCGAAGTAGTACACGTAGACCATTCCCACCAGCCAGTGTATGAACATCAGGGTCCAGGGCGCAGCTTGGAGGCTGGACTCCCTGTCCTTGAGGGTGGCATCGAACATTGATAAGGAGCAGAGGTCCAGCCACCAACCACACACGAGGGGTATCACACCAATCTGAAAATAATCACATAAAAGTACACTAATATCACTTGTCAAGCATGTATGGCTTTAAGGCATACAAATACTTCAAAAACAACAATAAACAATTTAACAAAAAATAAGGCACTGGATTTTATATGAGGGTTGTTTGCTTACAGCCAAAATTAATATACAATAGGTATTTCAATACATGAAGATGCTCCCCACTCCATCCCAACCACTTTAAAATTACTGCTATCCCACTTACACCTACAGAATTGCATGAAACATTAAGCTATAGTCTAGGAGTGGGGTGCGTCTTTGTGGATTGAAATATCTATAACCTATTCTATTAAGATTTGCCCTACCTAAAATAAAGCTTCATACAAATTAATTTTGGCCCATAGTGATTTATTAAGGGTAACTTCTGTAAATTCTGCCAATCAACAAGCAGGATTTACTGCCCAACAATCAAAATAAACTTTTTTGTTAACACAATCATGGAGAATATTCCACATTTTTGCATTAATTTTGTTAATCAATGTACGAAAAACAAGTTTATTTAATATGTTTTCCAAGTTTACACCTGTTTCCCCAATTATGCCAAACAAACAACCCATATCAAAATAAACTGACTGTTATTATCAAAAGGTCAACAATTCAGTTGGAATTTTGCACCTGCTTCGTACAGATGTGTTTATAATAATAATGTGTACCTATATTTAATTCATACTAATATATTTTAAATAAAATGTTATGTTATGATGTATGTTTGTTTGTTTATGGCATAATCCTTTAGGTATTAAGAAAATAAAGGAAGTAATAACTTGCTTGGAAAATTAATAAGTTTAAAATATATAGTCTTGTTTATACATATTCTCAACAAGGTAGAATAATCCATTATACTTAATTATAACCTTGTAGAAGCATAATGACAAAATATTGTAAACCAGATTTCCATACCTAAAAATAAATTGTCAGGTTCCTACCTTTTAGTATCGTTACATTTATTGTGAGATGTATTATATTTAACTTAGTCAATGTATAGCTTTGATATTATGGAAAAATACTGGTTACAGAAAGCTAAATTTTCATGTTTTTGCTGATTAAAGGTTTTAAAAATTGTAAAATCTATTGGATAGGTGGACAAAGAAACCTTTACAATACAAACTTTACTTTAACTACAAGGATATGAACAATGTTTTGAGTTTATGTTTGTAATACCTCTGAAAAATATTTACCTACTTTTTTGTATAGATAAGATAGTATATTAGATAAATTTATAGAAAGCTTGTTTATAAATAAACAATAGCTCACCTCAACTACAGACAGCAGAGCGACTTTTACCACCACGTAACAAAAACCCAATGCTTTCTTTGCACTCCGCAGTCGCAGCAAAGATGCCATGCCATGTAACACTGCGAGGATAGCTCCCACGATCACATATCCTGCCAACGCTGTCAACAGACCAGCAAAGGGTCCTTCAGCACTCAATCCAGAAAGTGCAGCTCCTATTTTGCCTATATGGTATGGACAGAAGGCGAATACCACAATAAACAGTGTGTTCAAAGATACCACCCAGAAAACATGTTCCAAGAATACCATAGAGCCATCCAAACCCAAAAGCCGTGCCCAGGTTAATTCTTCAGCGGCTGCTCGGTCCCATTCCATTGGATTCCAATTGGCTTCATCACCCACAAGAGGGTCATCCCCTCCTTCTCCGTTAGGCTCTTCTCTAGCCCCGCCGTCGTCCCCTGCACCTTCGTTTACATGATCATTGTTATTATCTTGCAGAGGCAAGTCCTCAGCGGCCGGGGCAGGCAGATTCTCCCGCTCCATCCAGTCAGGGCCACCACCATGCATAATCTGTTCTCGCAACCATACCAGTCCGATGAAAGAGAATAATGTACAGGTAACAACGAAGCAACCAGAAAATACATCTTTAGCTAAGTTTTCAGCTGACACTATATCGAACGGTAGAGATATCACAGGGTCCAGTGACCCCGAGAATAAGCATCGGTAAGTGCGACAGGCCGTCAGAGGGACTATTCCCAGCCATGCCAGAGCAACTAGAGTATAATGCAGCCAATCCTTGACGGCCGAAGCGACGGAGGTCACCAATCCGCCGACCACGTCCTTTAAAGGGAGTCGTCGCGGCATATCCGGGGAATAAATCGGCATGAACGAGAAGCGGTGGCCGCACAACTCGCAGATTTCCTTCCGCGAATACCTCATCCATTGTACGAGACACTCTTGATGTATCCACTTTATCGAGCCCGTGCAAATACAAGGGTGGAATAAAGGCCGGTCGGACGACGCTTCCGATCTACAGAACCGACAGAAGTCCGCGCCGGACGAGTCCGAATCCATCATTGTTGCAATTCAGTTCGTCAGCTCGAGCTGCGAATGCGAAAGTTGACGTGTTGTTATTCGCGAACTCTCCTCGAGTTGGTGCACAAATTCGACACGGATTCTACATATACACTGGTTGCATACACTCTTCTTTAAAAGTTGGCACTTTTTAACCATATAACGAGGGATAATAAATGGGAAAACGATTTCACTTCATTATCAATAAATTATTTTGTTTAGGACGTACCTACACACACCACCAAACGTCCACCAAATCTTTCGGTTCCCTGGTCTGTGCCATAGAGTAATTTGTGTGTCTGTGCTCCAAATATTTTTTTTTTGTTAAGTAACCATAGATTCACAGAACACTATTAGGGCATAGATTACAGATCAGTTGTATGCATAGACCATCGTCCATCATAGACCACCCACAGACAAATAACACTTGATATTATAGAGATAGCTAAACTATGGAGATGGTATTTCATTCATTCTAGCCTAAACTTGCGTGACCAGTGACATGTGGCGCCATGATGTGACGTGCCCTAGGTGACACCAACTTATGCGCCGCTTTACAGATTAAAAATAGACTCACGCTTATATTGTCGACGAGGCCCATCCACATTGTTTCCTAGATCTGTGGGTACAAGATAATGTGCCCATAATTGTACCATTTAGTCTATGGTAACATACGTGTCAACTGTCAAATCAGCAATGGCAACTGTCAATTGTTGAAAAATGTAATAAGTTTCCTGGTCTGTGGTAATAAGGTTATGTTTACGTTTATTTATTTATTGAATAAAATTATTCAATAACAAGGTAATAAAATGTGAATGATTTTCACATAGTGTATCTATTTTTATAGATTTAATTTAGCTAGCTTTGTTTCTGTAGTGATATGAAATAGAAAACATTGTAATAAATCCTTACAAGGGTTAACGAAAGTTTTAAAGGAATCCCGTTTTTGAACTATTATTTATTCATCATAATTTATAATATTGCATTGTTCTAACCCCTTGTTGGGTTAATAAACTTCGCTATACAGGGTTATATAAAAGAATACCTAATTGCTCTCGGCCTGTATATATTTACATTTTAACTAACAGCTTTTGTTCTAAGACTTGTTTTACTTGATAGCATCTTGATAGTTTGAGAAATATCAATTATTCAGTATTTTAAAGAGATACTCTACTTGTTCCTACTCTGTAACATAACATTGGCAAAAAAAATAGCATTGGTGTATGACAAGACACAGAAAGAACCATTAATAATGAAACCAATTTTTCTTTTCAGTTAATCATGGAATTATTTAAAGGATTTTGAACTACTTGAATATAAGAGCATTAAATCTGTGATACTAGAATTTTATGAAAATGGGCTCAAAGGAAATACTGATTAAAATAGATGACACAGAATTGAGTAATGGACAGAACAGAAAATCGGAAATTAATATTTTATGCTTGGATATAACATCATGTAGTCCTGTTGTGCAGTTTGCGCTGTGCTCAGTGTTTGTATTTGTATGCTATTTAGCATACGGATACTTCTTAGAATTAATTTTCTCTGCACCCGAGGTGAAGCCAGTGAGCTTGTATATAACTCTCATACAATTCATGATAACTATGAGTCTGAGTTATGTTGAATCCCTTATAAGGAATCCTATTAAAAGAAAGTAAGTGTGATTCTTCTGTATACAACGTGTAGATTAATTGCCCTAATTATCCAAAAGCCTAAAGTAGGGAATGATGTAAAGATGCATGAAAAAATATAACAAGAAGTGTAGCTCATATCCTGACGGAACTATAGTAAGTGCGAAAATGTACCATAAGTTGTAAGTGATATCCCTAAAAACAGCTGGTTTCAACAACAATTAACATCAATTAACTGGGAATAATGAAAATGATATAGGTTTGTTGATATCACAGTTAGGGTTGTTAAATTTTATTTTTCTAAATGAAAATATATTTTTAGTGAAAAGGTTAGGCTAGGTTAATTTGTAGGTGCCCGCAGGCACACTACGAATTAACCCACACCTTGTATATGGGGCATTTCACATGAAGCGGACAGGGAAAAAAAAGTGAGGTTCTGGAAATCGATCATATTTGGTCCATTTATACTTCTAATAGATATGGATGTGAACACAAAATATTTTTTTTGTATGATGTATATTTCACAAGTTATGGGTTTCTAAAGAATTGTCGAAATTGTAATATGTATTTTAAGAAAGTGGTTTTTCGTATTTAACAAATTTACAATAAAATATTTAACATAGCGATACATATTGGAAAAATACTGCTCTTTTTAACAATAAAGTAAAAGTAAAAAAATAAAAATTTTTTCATGTCCAAAACCGGAAGTAAACTTTTCAAACGTGAATTTCAGTCACTTCGACCAATTTTTTTTTTAATTTTTTTATTTCAAAATATAGCTTAAAGTGTCTTAAAAATATCCTAGAAAATTCAAGTGGGATCTCTATTAGTTTAGGAGTTAGAATGATTAATGTACATTAGGGTGGTTCGCGCTTGTATGGAGATTTTTTTTTGAGATTTTCTGTAGGGCTGGGTGTGGAAAAGATGCTCCAAGAGGCGACAATTAAAAAGTTATGGGAGTCTTATGATATTTTAAGTGTAAGTACTGACCCAAGAACGATGAATATTTAAAAAATCGCCTGAATTTAGGGGTTATTCCGGACGTAATTTAAAAAAATATATTGACTCTATAACACGTTTTATCAATTAATAAATATAGTAATAAAAATGAATTGCTTTTCGTTAGTCTCGCTTAAACTCGAGAACGGCTGAACGGATTTATATTATCTTAGTTTTGAAATGTTCCTGGAAGTCTAAGGAAGGTTTAAAAGTTGATAGCAAAAAATAAACGGAAAACCCCTAAACAGCCCTTTTCTTTTTCCCATACAAACGTTTTCTACTTAACTAAAACGTAGAGTTAAAGATGAGATGTCGAAACGACGCAATCTGATTGGTTACTCAAACACAGGTCTGCTTTGCACCGCTTTGGTGGAAACCAGGCCTTACGCAGGACAAACGGGCCGGGACAAAAATATTTCTAAAGCGGAACGGAGTCCGCAGGCACTGCTAGTATTATACATATAAACTTAAGATTAAAACTAGCATTAATATAAAAATATTGAAATAACGGAGTTAGATAGTAACAAATATATAAACTTTTCAACGAACGGATAGAAATTTGAGCTAAATTATAAAAAAAAAAACACGAAAAGTGTATGAAGCAAGGTATATTGGTATAACCATCTCATTTTCTGATTAATAAACGTTTTTCTATCGAATAAGTAAATAGTATAATTCAATTAAACCTTAATAGTAGTATTCTTCGATTTTTGAAATTTTCTGACATTGTGGCACTGACCTAGTTCTGATTATTAATTTTATAGAATATTTTATAGTTATAATAAATAGCCAATAGCCCTGTTCTGCATTTAATTACCCAGAAAGGCATGAAATTTGAGTAAGAAATAAATTTGAGTCAGTCTTAATCTAAAGTTTATTACAAATTAATAAAACGTGTTATAGTCTATATTTTTTTTTAAATTACGTTCTGAATAACCCCTAAATTCAGGTGACTTTTTAAATATTCACCGTTCTTGGGTCAGTACTTACACTTAAAAAATCACAAGACTCCCATAAGTTTATAATTTTCGCCTCTTGGAGCATCTTTTCCACACCCAGCCCTAAAGAAAATCTCAAAAAAAAAAACTCCATACAAGCGCGAACCACCCTAATGTACATTAATCATTCTAACTCCTAAACTAATAGAGATCCCACTATGAATTTTCTAGGATATTTTTAAGACACTTTAAGCTATATTTTGAAATAAAAAAATTAAAAAAAAAATTGGTCGAAGTGACTGAAATTCACGTTTGAAAAGTTTACTTCCGGTTTTGGACATGAAAAAATTTTTATTTTTTTACTTTTACTTTATTGTTAAAAAGAGCAGTATTTTTCCAATATGTATCGCTATGTTAAATATTTTATTGTAAATTTGTTAAATACGGAAAAACCACTTTCTTAAAATACATATTACAATTTCGACAATTCTTTAGAAACCCATAACTTGTGAAATATACATCATACAAAAAAAATATTTTGTGTTCACATCCATATCTATTAGAAGTATAAATGGACCAAATATGATCGATTTCCAGAACCTCACTTTTTTTTCCCTGTCCGCTTCACGTGAAATGCCCCATATTAGACATAGTAATGAACAACCAAACTTACCCTACATGGGTATTGTATATGGTAATTTTAATGGCTTGATAAAATAACCCACTTATTTCTGACTAGATTTTAATTCATTGAACATTGAAATAAATCATGTATATATAGCTTAAAATCTTGGAAGAAATATATTTCCTGAGGTTTATTTAAATCCCATGATATCTTTCTCATAATTCTACATTAGTCATGATACGGTTAGTTAAATATATTTATAATTTTTTTTTTTCAGAGTGCCAATCAGGACTTATGCTATTTTAGCAGCACTCACACTTGGCACGATGGCATTCTCCAACCTCGCATTAAGTTACCTGAACTACCCAACACAGTTGATATTCAAGAGTTGCAAGCTAATACCAGTGATGATTGGCAGTATCATTATATTGGGCAAGAGGTACGGTTTCCTGGACTATGTGGCTGCTGTTATTATGTGTATAGGACTCACTATGTTTACTTTGGGTAAGTGCAACTGTAAATTAAACATTTTGATTACCAAAGCTTTTTGTAGTTTTAAGTGTATTCTGATGATAGAATTAAAAGGCTATGATTTGTGTTTCTTTAAAATAACTCAAAGAGTTTACTTTGATTGTTGAGTTAGGACAATTTAAAGATATAAAATCATTATTTTTTTAAAAACTAAAATCATCCTCAGTTTTAAGTGTTTATAAATAAGCTGAGTTTATTCAATTTTTGCTCTAACAACAAAAAAATCGACGAACGAAGAGAAATCTGATGTGCAAAGGATAGTTTATTATTATAATAAAAGAGATTTCTTCCACCTATCCTAAGTGTGAATGAGGTAAAGGGAAAATTGGATAGGGTAACTTATATTGTATTCAACTCATGGTAGTATTAATTCAAAACCTAAATCTGCAGTTTATTAAAGTCCATCTCCTATTATTGGGCAAAACCTTTCTCTTATCAGGCTATAGTGCTCCAATACTCCAATATGGTGGCAGTTACTAAAATCTGATTTTTTTCTAACCAGACTCAGCAAACGGCACAAATAGGACACCTTCACAGTTATATGTCAGAAACAAAATTATTCTTTCTACTGTTACAGCTGACTCCAAAACGTCGCCAAACTTCGACATAATAGGGGTAATAGTGATATCCCTCGCACTGCTCTGTGACGCCGTCATAGGCAACGTGCAAGAGAAGGCGATGAAACAGTTCCAAGCTACCAACAATGAAGTGGTTTTTTACTCGTATGCAATAGCATGTGTCTATCTAATCCTCATAACTGGCTTCAGTGGCATATTGGTCGACGGATTTACTTACTGCGCTCAGGTACTTAAATTTATATTCTATTTGTGTAAACTAAATATAAACTCGCTCCGGACACATTCCAATGAACGGATTGAATTTATGCTATCATCATAATATACTATGTAATAAAGATATTGTAATCTTCTCTATTCATAAATACAAATCTATTCTAACTCAATTGTGGTCTCACTTGCCAGGGGCAACAGGCCAAAAAGACTAAAAAAATCCACAATAGCTGACCTATGCTATGCTGTGGTCACTGAAACCCAGCTCTAATGAGCAGTACCATCCTCCCCTCCCATACCAATAAAAAAAATGGTCCCACTCCCGATCCGAACATTTTACATAAACGTTCATACAAGAAAATGTAGCGCCATCTGTCGAAACTCCTGCGAAATACATGTTTATTTTTTTTATCTTGTGTCTGTGGTCACCTTGCCTGCAATATTATTATTAATTCAAAAATAGGTCTTTACCTTGTACCTATACTGACTACTGATGGGGGAGGGTGCAAAATAGTAATTCTTGCTCCCATAAACTGGCGACATTTTTTCGCGCTGTTCGCCCTGTCTTTAGTATTCAAGTCTGCCCATACCACTATCACACATCCAATCTGCTAATAGTTAAACGCGACTGATCGCAATAAGATAAAATTAGACTATGGTCAAATTCTGAGAGGAGAATGTGAACACAGACACCTGTCTATCTCTCATATCAATTCTAAATAGAACGAAGTTAAAGTAGTGTATGAAAGTGACAGTCTTCTACGCGGAAGTCTTTAAAGTGGTCTATTTTGCGTTCGAGTATGTCATTCCCATATATTTTTCTGAATTTTGTTATATTGCTAACGATGTAATTTTTCTTTTAGAATGCAGCGACAATGTACTGGCACATATTCCTGCTGAGCGCGAGCGGGTACACGGGGCTGCAGGCTGTGCTGACGCTGGTCAGGATCTGCGGCGCCACCGTCGCCGTCACCGTCACCACCATGAGGAAAGCGCTCTCCATAGTCATATCGTTCCTGCTGTTCAGCAAGCCGTTTGTGTTCCAGTAAGTGCTGCTGACATCGTGAACAGGTGTAACCCACACCGTAATATATTTGGCCGCTAAACACTGATATTATTATGTATCTCTGGATTCATGATTCCATACGTTTGACAGTTAATTTTTTGTGCCGATTTGAAGCGCCTCCCCCGAGCGGCCACGGTACTAAATTGACATTCGTCGGAAGTGGACCGTCGTTTTGAATGTCATTTAATTTTAGTTCCATAGACGCTCACGCCAGGTTACGCAACAATCAGCGCTAAAATGGCGAAAATCAAGTATCTTCATTTTTACGTTGACAGTCAGCTATCCAGAGTATACTATAGAGTACAGTCCGCGAGGCGTAAGCTGAGCTTTGCATTTGTGTGAGTGATCACTAAAAGTAGAGTCAGACAAAAGGTGCGCGGAGAAGTTGCGTCATGCGATGGACGCACCGCGCCTCAGGCCGATTGTCAAAAAGCAGTAAAAACCGGTTTAATACCAAGCAAGGGACGCGCCGCGCTTTAGGCCAATGTTACACCTACACTATCTATGTACACTCACACTAATGCAAAGCTCAGCTTACGCCTCGCGGACTGTATATATATACTCTATGGAGATCAGTGTAGCTAAACCACGACAGATGTGGATTTTCATACAACTTATGTCGACCGCTTCTTGGCTAGTAGAGCACTTTCGATTTATCCTGAAGAAGTTTGTCAAAATAATGCTCAGATTTCCAAGCATGTTCTAGAAAACTATTTTTATTTGTTCCAGATACGCGTGGTCTGGTATGTTGGTAGCATTAGCGATATATCTGAACCACTACAGTAAGAAGAACCCTCACTATGTTCCCGCAGTGATCCTTGGGTGTTGGCACTACTGCCAGTCGTTCTACCAGTCTGAGTATAGATATCTTAGGCTTAAGAGCAAAATGTATACAGATACAGTGTAGAGTTTAGAGTTACAAATAGTCACAAAGTTATAATTTATATCAAAATATACCCGAGTATATTACGGTAAATCAGTGAGATTGAATGTCACTTGAAAATTTTATTTACATTATTACCTAATTTTTTTCTAATTGCTATATTTTTAATGAAATTTAAGGTAAGTACCATACAATTTTACTATTGACATTTTTTTTTATTATTTAATTAAATTATTTGGGAGATATTACTCCAATGAAGAAAAGATAATTAATTATTAGCGCCGGAGCGGCCTGCATTGTGCAGAGGTTATTATAGAAAAATGTTTTCATAATGAAGTTTGTCAAACGACAAAGAACCGAAATCCACGCGTATGAAGTTGCGGGCAAAAACTATTTATTAAAATATGGTCACAAATGTACAGTGAAGAGCATGTATGCATATATGCATTTCAAATGTATTTGTAAAACGTTACTTTTTTGATGAAATAAATTATTACTATGTCATATCCATCGCTTTTTTTAAATAACCAAAGTTTTTTTTTCTTGTAACACTGAATGAGAAAAGCAAGTTGACCTGACGATAAGACGAAATGCATGCCTATGTCCACACTCACACATTGTATTTTGCTGTTTGCATCACAACATTATGACACACTGTACTGTACTCATCCTGAGGTATCGGTTAGTTATAGTATTGTTTTTATGTATCGGTATAGTTTTGTACACAATAAAATTAGCCTTGCTTGTAGAGCTATACACTTCCTTCGCCTTCTTCGCTATAGTCTGGTCTGGTATAGAATTGATGTCTTGAAGGGAGCCAAGCCTCTTGCTGGATCTGAATTTTGACGATTATTATCGATAGGTGGCGTTGTTCCAATTACATACAATTTAATTTTCTTTCACAATCGAACTAAATTTCACCAGAAAAAGGGATTCGTATTCGTAATCAATTAAAAATAAAACAATTTGTCAATAACATTTATTTGATTGTATGTACAAAATCTTACAAATCTACTTGTTTCATACAAAAGTGTCCAAATTTAAAGTGTTTGATTACTTGGAATGTTATAAGACACTATTTTTATTTATTTTTTCAAATTTACACAATCACTAAGTCAATGAGAGAAAATGATTAAGTGATTAAAGCATACCTTTTTAATACTCTTATGAGGCGCGAAAATTAGCTAAGTCATAGTTTTGTGATCAGTCGTACAATATTTGTGGTACTCGCAGGTATAACGTTTTCACATTAACCGATACGATACTTATATAATATAAAAGATTGATGACTATTTTAAGGACGAAACGAATAAAATCGGCCCCCCTATCCCAGTATAATTGCTACGCCCATCCTGGGCATTCACATTACAAATTGACTTCACATTATGAATATTTTATTGTATATTGTGTAATCATTGTATGTATGTCATATGTGAAATGGCAAATAAAGAAATGAAATGAAATAAAAAGAAATATAAATATAGGTACACATAAGATAATAAACTACTACAACAATTGTCTGAAATTAAAATAGTTACAATAAAAAAACGCTGCTGAAAACTGAAAATTAGATTATTTAATTTTATCAGATATTACATGAACCACCATCCTAATGCCTTTGAACGAAAATAAATGTTTTATTATAGAAATCAATTTAGAAATAACAGATGTTACAAACGTATGACATTCAGAACGATTTATTTAATCCATCAATCAATAAAACTATATAAACTATATAAGCCATATAAGCATTGTTTCCTATACTATACTCATATTAAATCGGTTAATGTCAAATCGTCCTTAACAATACTTTCATGAATCATTTAATTTAATCATACACATGTCAAAATCGGGAATAATTGGTCAAATAATAATTATTCAACACGCAGGTCACAATTTCTAACTATAATTAAATTAAAATATGCCCCGCTTAAAACTATCCTGCTCATAATGTACAATAACTCTTTGGTATGTGGTCCTAAAGCTATATTTTTTCATGTGAAGGAATTTGGCCCCTTTGCATTTAGAAATTGATTTATCTATTTGTTTTAATGTTATTCCTAATAATTTAAAGTTAATTTAATGGCAGAAAATAATAATAGACAATATTATGGTTCACTGATACTGACCATATACAGTGTCCTGACTCCTGTGCCACCTCTATGAAGTGGAGAAAATTCTATTTTTGTGATGGAGTGTTTTTTACACTGACCTTTATTATAAAAGTAAGCTGGACTAAATATGATATACAATTGACAGTTCATTTTTGTGCCCATTCAAAGCGCCCGGAAGTTACACCGTTCTAAAATTGACATTAAATAATTGAAATTTGCAAATGAATGTCGTTTTGAATGTCATTTTACTGTATTTCCATGGTCGCTCACGCCCACTTACGCAACAATCAGCGCCAAAATGGCGAAAATCATGTCTTCATCTCGTTGGTCTTTATCTTTACGTTGACAATCTGAAGTCCAACCATACTTGTATTTAGAGGTCAGTTGGTGGGTGGGGTTAATTGACTTACTAAAATTTGGCTCATATAATTTTAAGTTATCTCTATGGTCTTATTAAAATGTATAAAATCGAAAACAAACATTCGCAAAGGAGCCGTTATAATTTCAGTCGATGTGAATACATGTCATAAACTCTGTACAAACTTCGGTTACATTAAAGTGGGCATCAAAATTCGTTTTAATATTTATACACACATTTTTATATCACTATTCATTTTTGATTTTTCGATTTAGACTTAACTGAAATTATTTGTACATAATATAATTTTAAACAATTATGTGCAAACCCAGACAAAAAAGGATTGATTAAAATAATATTAATTAGTCGACCCCAAAGCTTTATTTACGAAGAGCTTATAGGTGATTTCTATTTATAATTACCGTATTATACAAAATATTTTCGTAACAAAAGAAAGAAATAGTTTAAGCATATAGAGATTTGAAAAATCTTAACCTCCAGACATAAAATAACAGATTGGACTTGTAATATGTTTACACATTACACAATAAAAATTAAAACACAAATAAAAAAATTGTAAAATGATAATATCCTATTTTTATAGAGATCTCTCGAACTTTGGTTATAAATAAAAATTAAAGAGTTATTGAGGCCGACTCAAGCACCTTTCAACATAAAAAAGAAAACAAGATGAAAACTTTATGTGACATGAATATTTTATGTGACAATAAAATATCACATCTCAATTTAGAATATGAAAATATTGGCGTTAGGGGATTTTCACAAAATGCGATATATTGGTAGTGTTGGTAACTAGCATCATTAAAAAACATAGATATTAACATAATACCAAAAACGTTAGAAAAAAATGACATTGGTATTTGGTATTTTATTACATAGTATTGAGTTATTGACACCATATTGACACTGAATATAATGTAATATTTGGTATTGATTTATGTCAAATGTAATGTCAATCAATACAGTATCTGATACCAATATTAGATCTGATAATAATGTGAAAATTCCCTGATGATTAATTTAGACTTACGTTATTGCTTATTTCAGTGGTTTTTTTTTTACAAATGCAAAGTAATCTCTAACGCTTAAGCTATAGCTAATAAATAAGAAAATAGATGTTTGCACGAATAATCAAGCCTCTCCCAAAAACTGCAAAATGCTTAATGATGTTATAAAATACTACACTACAGGTATTGCTTTTATTTCACTGAAAACTGCTCAACTAATACTGACCACCATAACAGAAAACAATCTAATCCATTCGAAATCACGTGTTAGGAGAGGTTTAAAGTAAAGTCATCTAAATTATTTTACAGTGGACTTAAGTTACTTTCATGTGATTTCTGTAAACTTATTTTAAATATTTCTTTTACAAACATTCGAATTTTTTCATATCTACAAAATAATATGAGAAGCTGGTGAATAAAAATGACAAGCTCACACTTTCCTGTATAGTTTAGTAACGCTTTGAGTATAAAAATACTAAAATAGAAACTATAACAGTATGTGTGTGTGTGTTTCTTTTTTACTAAATTGAACACTCACTCTCAATAAAAATAGCTATGAATAAAAAAGGACAAAAATTTTTGGAAAATATTTTGACAAACAGATACAATATTATTATTTGATTGTGATATTCTATGGATAAGTAGGGAGTTTTATAAGAGAGAAAATGCCTCGAACGTGCATCGAAAGATAAATTCGAATTTTAAAGTTTGGTTCTTGCCTAAAACTTTTTTAAAGCAATTATAGCTTGAGGAAGATTTCTTTTTATTTATTAGAAAATGGCAGTTTAAACTCTGGAACTCCGATATTATAACGTCACGGCACGTATCTTGAGCGCCGATAAAGCCATACACAGTAATAATAATAATTTATTAAGTTACTCAGTTTTCACAACTTTCCTTCAAGTCGGACTAATGATAACTTAGACCCGGTTGCTTGAACTTAAACCGTTCGACGCATAATAGTTTTCGAGAAATACTTTCTAAGGTCCTGTCGACAGCTCTAAAATAGGGACCAATCCGAACTGTGACATCTCTGGCTTAAAAAAACTGGACAAACAAGACTGCAAGGTGTTGGGATTAGGCAGTTCGGTTTTATGACGACCCTTTTTTATTATTACTCGGTAATTAAGTATAGTGATTTATCAAAGACGATAATTTCAAGTGTATTACATAAAAAACTTCAGTGAAAATATAAGTGGCAAATAATGCGCTATGAGTAAGGTGCTAAAGTTGAGTCCAGAAATCTTAGACAGTCACATTCAGGGATAAAGTTTTTGTTAAAGTAACAGTTTTAGTTCAAACAATCGTACTTGATTGGTACGGTACAGAGTATGGAAGCGCCCAACCACGTACCGGTCACAAAAAGTGTTATTTTTGACACACACATCTGTCAAATTTCCGTTTATTCGCTAAGGACCCTTTTGTATCTGTCACGTTCACCAAACATGGACCACTGTATCCAAACACATGGACCACTAAAGTGGACAAATTTACGGACCACTATCCATTAACAGCAGATCAGTGCAATTTTCTTTTTCATAATACTTTTAACGATATTGTTTTAGTCATTTCATAGATCATTTTTGGTAAGGAAATAATGTAATTGCCGTCAGAACTTTTAGTACCCTCTGATACTTAAGCTAAACTTAGGAATCTGACCAAGAAATTAACAAATACCAATTTAGAGAATTGGTCTGTTTTTAAGCTCATTAAGTTACATCGATATTAGATTTAAGATTCTTCAAAGGCAAGTCATTCTGACGACAATAGTACACAATTTTCCTAACTTAAATGAAAGATTCATAAAGTAGCAGCATATCACGATATCACTTTCAACAGCAAACAAACTCAGCGATTAAATCTAAACAGTTTCAGGGCTCATCACTTTCACTTATACAAATTCATTAAAATTACTATAAAGTCTCATAGAGTATTCGAACAGGGTATGCTCTATATTTATTGTGACATATTAATGGGTACAATTGAACCAACTGAATTCCAATTATATTCAGTTTTTTCGTAAATAGGTGACAAATTATCACAAACTTGTATACTAAAGACAGGGCGAACAGCGCGAAAAAATGTCGCCAGTTTATGTCATTAGTACCTACCAACAGTATAAGGCCACGCGGTAGTTCGGTCAGCGGCGGCGGCGGTATTGTGACAGATGACGCTACTGTTTGCTTGTATGAAGAAGGTTTACGTAAAATGTTCGGATCGGCCCATCTTTACTATTTTTATATATTCAAATTATACATTTCAATGTTAGTTAATTTAGAAAAAAACACTTGCTCAAAAACCCTTATTTCCATTAATCCCCTTCAACCCTTATTTCATATTACTCGTAGTTGGGTAACTACTCAAAATGAGGTAAATTATATGGTGATCAAAGTTTCTATTAATAACATATAATGGCTGTGATACTGTTGTTTGCCCAATAATAATCATCGTCATAAGGCTACAATGTGAAATTCGTGTACTATTTGCACCGATAAGAAATCTGAGGATATGGCATCGATTTACGTAAACCTTTTTCGAACAGGCAAACAGTAGCGCCATCTGTCAAAATTCTTTAAGGCTGCTGATCGTACTACATCGTGGCCTTACTGCTGGTGACAAAACTATCATTTGGCATCGTTCCAGGGCATATCTTTATTACTATTTGCGAAAATGTAGGTAAATAAAATTTTAATTTAGAGGGCTAATATTGCCACCTTAACTCATCTCATTGCTCTATAAGACTTCACAGCAACACTTGTGTGTAAGCGTGTCCATTGTTCAACGCACAGCGTGTCAATATCTCAAGTGTAACGAAACCTACTTCACTATATCACAGCACTAGTCTTGCACTTCTCTATACGGTATCTCACTGGTCACTGTGAACGACTCGAAATAGTGGTTCAGGAATTCGAACGTCGGCCGCTTCTCCGGTATTGCGTCCCAACACTGCAGCATCAATCTATAAATATCATCCGGCAAATAGTGGCCAACGGGTTTCGGCATCCTGTAACCTCTCTCCACTTGTTCTATGACCTCTTTGCCGTGTAATCCTGGATACGGGATCTGGCCATACGTGAACAGTTCCATTAATAGTATCCCATACGACCAGACGTCACTTTTGATGGAGAAGCGTCCGTAGATTATTGCTTCGGGGGCGGTCCATTTCACGGGGAACCTGGAGCCTTGTTTGGGGCAGTATTCGTTGTCTTCGATCACCCTGGCGAGGCCGAAGTCACATATTTTCGCTACGTTATTATCACCTATTAACACGTTTCTCGCCGCTAAGTCTCTGTGTATTAGGAGTTTGGATTCGAGGTATTCCATGCCGCTGGCCACCTGTGCCGCTATGTAGACTAGATCCTCGAACTGGAGGGCCTTCCCTTCTCCGTTCCTCAAAAATTCCAGTAGGGAGCCCTTACACATGTATTCTTGTACGATGTATACGGGCTCCTGCGTGGAGCAGACCGCGTAAAGGGCGACTAGTCGTTTGTGACGGAACTTCTTCATAATCGCAGCTTCCTGGAGGAAAGCCTGTTTGGACATCGTGCCCTCTCTGAGAGTTTTGACCGCAACCTATAAAATAAAATAGAAAAGCTTTAGCAAATGCCGTCAAGGTCCTAAAACCCAGTAGTCGAAAACTGGCGGTTTTGAGAAAAGCGCCGATACTTTTTGATGCTGTTTCACCTACATCACCCAGTGGGTAATGTACTAATGGGTATGGTGGATGTTTTTATTACCAGCGGGATATAGAGATTAAAAAGAAAGAAGTCACGATTTAATGAAACGCAATTAAACAATTATTTATTAAATCGTAAAGGTAATTAAAAATGCCAAAAATCTAGCAGTACCAGTGCCAGGAAATATGAACAGTTAGAAATTAGGTAGGGAACTATTAGGTAGGAAATTAGGTTAGGTAGATATTGTAGGTTTAACGATATAGGCTAGCGCTTGACTATTCCTGATGAAAAGTGATGATACAGACTATGGTAGGGCAAAATTAAAGCCTCGCCTAGACTCCTGAGCAAAACAATATAATCTTCTTTTCTAATGTACTAGGTAGTTTATCTTATTTTGAAATTTCGACGATCCGGTTTTCCCCACTTTTTAAATAAAAATAAAAACGTTTTTCAATTTTTTATAATTGCACTGGCGGCGGGCCATCATTATTACTAATGTATAAAAATCCCTATTTTAAAATTAATGCTAAAAGAATATCATTTCCTACTGTCCCGCTTAGTGCATACTGTGTCTTTATTTTGTATTTATCCCATCCTTGGAATTTATTCCTTAGCTTGGAGTGCAAAATCTGATTTAGTGGTCCTACAGCACCGAAAGAACTGCATAAACAATATTCTCCACTGAGGCACTGACCTCTATAATACAAGTACGCTGGACTAAATATTCTATACAATTGACAATTCCTTTTTTGTGCCGATTTGAAGCACCCCCATCGAAGGCTAAAATTGACATTATAATTGAAATTTGCGAATGACCCGTAGTTTTGAAAGTCATTTTATTTTAGTTCCATGTACGCTCACGCCAGCTTACGCATCAATCAGCGCCAAAATGGCGAACATCAAGTGTCTTCATTTTTCGTCTACGTCCAGCGTACTTGTAATATAGAGGTCAGTGATATTCTCTCATCAATATTGTTACACAATTTTCCGTATATAGACTTCCCCAAAGTTCCCCTGTTCAAGCCCTTCCACTTATCCCGGAGCTTGGGGCCGAGATCCCACATTTGGGGCTTGGACTTCAGGTAAGGCCTCACGACCACGTGACAGATGCCTGTACACACTATGTCCATATTTTTGCACTGACTCCTTGGAATTTACTCCCTTAGCTTGGAGTGCAGTCTGATTTACTGGTCTGGTCGAAACCTACAGCACTAAAAAAACTGCATTAACAATATTCTCTCACCTCAATATTGTTACACCATTTCCCGTAGTAGACTTCTCCAAAGTTCCCCTGTCCGAGCTTCTTGATCAGCTGAATCTGACTCCTGGGGATCTCCCACTTGTCGCGGAGCTCGGGGCCGAGGTCCCACATCTGGGGCTCGGGCTTGGGGCAAGGCCTCGCGAGCACGTGACAGAGGCCTAGCGCATTCTCTGTAAAGCGTCAGTACACATCATTGGAATTATGAGTTTTGTTTGGTTAGTTGGTTATGCTTTTTGGGTAAGTTCTATTTACATGATGTAACTATAGGTTATAAGAATATGAGAGGCCTGAGCCATATGACATATTGTGTATCTACGCATGGTATACTATAAAAGTTAAAGAAATTTATGTTATGTCATGTGGTTACGGCTGCAGAAGTAAAGCATGGCTGGAGAAGTAACATACAGTATTAGTATTTTAAAAATAAATGATAACACCCCAATACCAAAGTCAATAACTATGTACGTAATAGGTATATAGAAAACCCCTAAAAAGTATAAAAAGCTAAAAGCTTAGAAAATCGATATTTTTAAATCTATGTATTGTAGCATTACACGATTTGAAATATGTACACGAAATGCGTTGAGCATTTTCGAGATAGGTAAAAACTAAAAACAATTGAACTCGTTACTGTAATGTAACAGATATCTTATACCTGTTACCGTAACCAATACCTATATATAGTATTTTTTATTACTCCGTATATACTAGTTTATTTTGAATTTTCACTTCTGTCGGCTTTTGTGCCTCTAATCTACGAATATAACCTACACCTACAAAGGTAGTTAAAATTTTTGATAAAATCAAAAGAACTCACTCGTATAGGACATAACCAGCGCGGGTAGACTCGGGAACGTCTGGTTGGTTGCAATGTAAAAGCCTCCGTTGTCCAATGGCTTTATCTTGTAATGCTTCACGTGGTACCCTCGTCCCTCCTCCCAGTCTTTGACGCTGAGGCTAAACCCGTGAGGGTTGTGCTCCGCAGGCCTCACTAGGAAGGTCCCTCGAGGATTGCTTTCGGCTAGGAGTAGTTTGTCGGCCTCTTTTCTTGACACGTGCGGGAAGAACCAGCTGAAAACGACAGATAGAGGATTTTTTTAACATTTATTTGACGAATATTACAATTTTGAAGGCTTTTCTGGCGCTGTGGCGTGCGCTCAGATTTAAGGAAGTCGCGGGTTCTGTAACTTTATAAGTTCTAAATTGGCTCTGATCACGTAAGGAAAAACGCATCAATTGTTATCGTAATCGTAAACAAGTTCTGCTCCCGGATTGGCTGATGAAGCATTTACTTCAACCAATCAGCAGTATCAACCAATGTATTTGCCAATTGTAGGGGGGTGTTACTCACTCCTCGCACTCCACAGAGCTCTCCTCCGCCACGAAGTTGGCGGGCACGAGGCCCTCGCGGCGCGTGGACAGGTGCAGCACGCGCCACCAGTCGGGCTCCGCGTCGCTCAGCACCTCCATGCGGTCGCCCTTGCGGAACGAGATGTCGGACTCCGCGCGCGCCGTGTACGCGCACAGCGCCTTCACGACGCGCCGCCCGCCGTTCGATATGCCTGCAAGTGTCATCAGACACGTTTAGACACATTTCCAGCTAGGTAGCTTTTTAGCCTTCCATACCAAAATGGTAATAATGGAACCCGTAATATGGTGAGACTTTTTCTGTCCGTCACAGTCGGTTATTTCAGTAACTATAAAAGGATTCGGATATAATATTTTTTGACAGTTTGCCCGCAGTTTGCAGTTTTGCAGTTTGTTTGAATAAAGCATAAAAAGAAATGAAAATGTGTTTTAAAAACCTATGAATGTATCGATTTGCTCAATTATATTATTAATTGGAATAGAGTGAAGTGAGATATGAATGTCCAGAACTTCCACCTTTTCAACTTCTTCAACTTCCTGAATATCTCAAGGATGGTGGCTCTTAAGAAAAAAGTATTAAGATATAATTTTTTAATAGATAACTTTATGATCTACAATTTTTGTCTTACCTCATAATTATTATGATAAAAATTACCGTTTTCCTAAAAAACGTGAAAAATATTCAGATTAAAAAAATTCAGGTACGGGATTGATGGGGACTTTTCATGGTGTTCTGAACTTTCTTGCCAATTTTTAGCTCTATGAAAATCATGTAGCTTTACTACTATTTTAAGTGCTAAAAGGACCGGATTACGGAGGTAACATTTTTGTATTAGTTGACAAACGAATAATTTACAGAACCGACTATATCGATATAGGTACTGAGTTCTGACTAAGTGATTGCGGCATAGACCTGATGAGTCACTAAGAATGTGTACTAATAAGGCGGGTAATGGCGGCTGAGAAACAGCTTTTGAATATTTAAAATGAAATTAAGCTATCGGGTTACGCATTTGTATATTCATAAAGCAATGTCGCCAGGCGATGGCAAGGAAGGGAGAGGCTTGGCTTTTTGCCAATACGCGATTAAGTTGGCAAAAATCTTAATGTTTGAAGATGGAAATTACATGATAAGCATAAAAATTGGCCTTCCCCAAATCTTTTCCAAAATAAGGATATTGGATGCCAGTATGTATCTATTACACATTTCTTATGTGTTACTTATTAGGTACCTAATTACTAACATATTTAAGTAAAAACACATTTTATTCAATGTGCTCTATTTGATTTTTAAGGTTGTCTTCAGACAGTATCATTGTTAAGGTACCTTCCGCTGTAGATTGTTTTATGCTCTTGTTGCACAATCTACTGTAACATAATATAAAGTTATGGACTCACATGCTCCAGGATTCCTCGTGCGCACGATGTCTGCGGGCCTTCGAGTCACGGCTCGGTTGTTGGGCTCGCCCGTGTACCTTGTCTCCAGGGACGGGCATGTCGTGAACCCTGCTTCGTTCTTCTTATACGCTGGATACACTGGAATAGAGGTGGTCTTGATTAAACAAATACGGTTTATAATGGAGAAAATAATAGATGAAAAAATTGTTACTAACGTTAAAAACAAGATCAAGATTGGGGTCACGAATAGTGATAGAAGAAAATAAATCTTTTTTAAAAGCAATATTATACGCTGTCAAAACATGACTCTCTAATGAAATATTGAAGTTATTCCTTTAATAAGTTCAAAGTGGCTGTTAAATGAAAATTAACCGGCTACTTAACTTAAGCATTTTTTACCAGAAGACAATCCTTGGAAGTGATATAGTGAATTGATGTACCTAATTATACCAGCTCATTTAGTTATAACCGCCATTGTGAAATAGAGAAAGCATTAAAGAAAATCCGGCTTTACATTTTCCTCAACAGAATTGGCACCAAAATCATAGGAATCATGGCATGTTATCTAAGAAAGAAGTCGATATGGCTAGCCAAATTTAAAATAATTCAAGTTTGAATGATTTTTGAGGAGGTTTTGAACTGGTCAGCCATTCCCCATCGGATGAAAAAACCAATTTTGTTAGCCATATCGTATGCTGTTCTGCAAAATATCATTTCGATGGGGAGCATTTTGTCAAATTAGTTTTAGTTTACAGATATTGTACATCAGAAATAGCACCTTTGTATATATTATCTTCTGCAACCTATCAGCCAACTGTTTACCAAAACCATTAATATTGGAACCGGAACCTTAACCGCATGGCCAAATTGACTACATTTAGAGATTTAATAATAAAAATCCATTGAAAGGTTGATTCGGATTAAAGATATTGTGCTAAAAATATATCTCGCTGGTCCTATAAATATTCTCTGCTAAATGAATCTTACCAATGGTAACAAAAATCAGGTCTTTAAAGCTAAGATAATAGGAAAACAAATTACAAATGGTAGACAAAGAGTTGTAGGAAAACGGGTATTATTTTCATTTGCAGCTACTGAAAAAGGAACCAGCAGGCGAGTAAAAGAAGGCGCCATTGGTAACGGACGAACAGTATATTTTTTAGTCATTTTCGTTTGGTCGCAGAATTCGTTTTTCGTAGACGGTGTTCGGAAACTGAAAATGTTTTCAACGCTTAATGTATTGATCATTTGAAAGAGCTTCAATTTATCTCTTTCGAATAATACACGAAGCATATTTTAAAATGCAGGTGGGAAGAGACAACATTGTCTAGCTCTAGAGCCAACTTTTATACTTTGTTATTGTTACCTTAGGTTGTTTTATTACCTTCAATAAAAGAGATTATTTATGGAAAAACACAGATATATTTATTTGTCCAATGAATATAATGTATCAGTATTTTTCCATGTTGGCTTCCACGTTCTCTAGAGAAAATTATATTGATTAAGTATTCGCCAATCTTCCGACTAAGTACAAGATTAAACGTACTACGGACAAACTTATACGCGCTCCGTATGCATAATTTATTGGTGAAGAACCTCAATTTGGGCATGACCCAAAAATCGCAACTAGTATATCTACTTAATTATTAGCGTAACATTCTAATGCCGTATAACATACTGAAACACAAGTTCATACTTATCTACCAAAGAAAATCAAGGAAAGTTCATTAGGTGATAGAAAAGCTATTGAATGCAAAAAAGGAAAAGAAAAAAAGAGAGAATTCTTTCTTTAATACTTTCATACGACTAGTAATGGGTACAAGCAAACGCATAGAGAAAAGTTACCGCGAAAGTAGGATGCATTCACAAGAGTGTTAGTGAGCGGAGCGTATTGATATTGCTTCTTACACTTGACCGATGTTAAATAGGTCTTTGGCCGTCGTTCAACCCTGTTATCGCGTTGGGTATGTAACAATATAACCGTTGGACACCGAACAGTAATGTCACTGATTGATGTATAGGTACTTACTACTTAGGTATATGCAGTGTGTTTTAGTAACACTCGTAACGTGCAATTGGTCGTCTGATTGGCATAAGTTTAGTGCCAGAAACTTTTCTTGTCCAATGGCATAAACTGGAACTAAAGCAATGCTAGTAACTGACGAAGAATAGAAAAAGACCAGTAGCAACACCCTCATTGGATAAGAAAATGGTGTGGTACACTGGTACTATACTGACTGTGATTGTATTACCTAGTTCGTTTTTGTTTGAATAATCTGATGTAGTTATGTTTGAATCTAAAATAAGGGTTCCATTTTTACCATTTTGGTATGGAACCCTAAAAAGTTACACTAGGTAAGTACGTCTAACATAAGCAAAGAAACAATCAGTTCGCAAGGATCACATACGAAATCGCGGATAACAGTGTGGAATTAAAATGTGCCTAATTTTAGCACAGAAGTGACATTGAAAATCCGTGAGAACGATATAAATCTAAATCGAGAAATACCAGTATTAAATATAATATTATGCAATTTGAAAGAAAATAAACAGTGGTATTTAGTTACCTACTAGAACTGTAGAAGTGAATTGTAAGAAGCAGTTTTTTCGAGAAGATGAAGATGTACTTAGCAATTAAGTATAGGTACATTAACAGTTAAAAGAAAACTAAACTTTACTTTAGATAGAAAGAATAAACAGCAGGAAAAAACATTTCAAAGGCATTCCTAATTCTAGGTAAACTAAACCACTGAAAAGATAAAAGGTTCAAGTTTTTCAAACTTTTAAACATTATTTCATGCAACAACAAAACAAAACCCTCATAAACACTAACAATTTTTAAAATGGAATACTAAGTTGACGGGACACAATTTATAGAAAACACGAGAAAACCCGTAAAACAAAAATATTATAAAATCGCAAACAGAGCAAGAATCTAAGTGGGCTACTTGAACATCGTGCGAAAAAATCTCGAGGATTGTTTTGAAAGAAAATTATTTCCGCTGCGCCGTTCGAGACTGCATATTTCGCGGTGTTTAACTTGGAAGATGAAATGTTAACATTCAACAATGCAAAGGAATATCAAATACTTGGGTTGTGCCCACAGCTTCGTCCGCGTTACCTCCCAATCCTGTGGGAACCGTGGATTCTTCTATATAAAATATAGTCTGTATATTGTGTTTATCCATGGTATAAATTCGAATTTCAGGCAAGTAGTTGTGATGTAATTTAATAACATAGATATAAACATACGTAAACTTTCACGTGTACGAGTAAAATATTAATTTGATAGTTTATATTATAATATTAGTAAGTTTGCCTAATTAAAAGTACAATTTTCAATTAAGATAATGCAAGCAATTTCTAGACTTAGATAATAATAATTAATAGGCAATGGTGATTAAATCACTTTAGATTTTCACACACAAAATTCAGTTCTCATAGAAGGTAGCTGAGCAATGAATGTTCAGCACTCTATTGGCGGACACTGTTGTGCGGGTTGTTGAGTTAGGACGATTAATTACTTTACTAAGCAGTATTCAACCATAGAATATAATACGAGTATACACAAAGTATTATATACCACTGTATCCATGTTACACAAAGAAACTAAGTTTATAGCAGCAATGCGGCTAAAACTTCCCGAATTAACGGTTCCTCAGACTTTGGCAACTTACGTTTTGTACTTATGGAAGCTTACTTCAAACGTTCACCGCAAAGAGGATTTAGTTGCGGGGAAGTATTGGAGACAGGTAAACTTCAAAAACTTGCAACAATCGAGTTAAAAAGTTTAGGTATCATACGCTGTATACACGTAAAGATAACGTAGGAACTTGAATTTTTGAAATGGCGTAATAGGTACCAAGGTAGGTAGTTAGTTTAAAGACAACAAACTCACACAACACAAGACAAGACAAGAAAGAGGAGGATAAGGAGGAGTTAAGATGACCAGAATGACAAAAGAAGCCAAACGAGCCAGATGTTGACCTGCTGTTTTGTGACGTGTCATCAGTATGAAGTGCATCATATTATGACTGCATTACATCCAATTACTTTGCATTGCAATGTCATACGCACTGCACTACACTGCGTTTGCCCTAGTGAGATACCAGACATTTTTCCGACTACAGTGCCCTTTAAACCTGAACACACTAATGCTTTCCAGTTAATCACAGCAGATATACGGATTTAATTCTGCAATAAACTCCTTGGATTTAACTGGTATGAGTTTATTAATATACGGATAGTAAAAGATAATAATTAATATTCAGCAGAGTAAGAATTGATTTGAAAACTCCAAGATTTACACCCAGTTTGCCTCATTCAATTCATCTTCTATATCTGTCTCTATACACTCAAGTCTGATACAAAATTTTAAGGACACTTAGCTTATTAAAAATGTTTCCACTCTTGAGACTACCCAAGTAATCTATTTAACAAATATTGAATTGAGACACCACTCGAGACCAGACGGCAAAAAGGTATATGGTCGTTTACTGCAGACGCGACAAATAGAATGGAGTGATTTGCAGCAGCGCAGACAGTGGGCCTTAATTCCAAGTGTATCTCTCTCCCTTTAATCCATCGCGGCGCAATGACGGACCATTAGTCCCTCATCACGGAATAGAAACGGAACCATTTAGAATCGATGTCTCTATTAATTCAAGAATTTCCTTGATACCCTTTTAGCGCATTTGAAGAAACATCAGCTGATAACCTATAAATAACTAATAACAACATACATATTTGAAAATGTATCAGACACAGATGACTCAAACACGTTATCTGTGGTATCAGAGCCTATTCATATAAATTCAGCAGTATATTATTTACAGTACATATCCTAATGAAGTAGAGTTTGAAGATCAAGATACATAAATTATACTCGTAATAATAATAATAATAGTGAAGTAGATAAAAACACGTAAATGTTGGATACAAGTAAATAATTAAAAAAAAGCAAGACTGCCATGCGGTAAAACGACTTTTGTCCAAAAAAAGTATAACCTTTTACTCGGAATAATGTAAGGATTCTAACGATACCCCATATGTCCAAATCTATTAAGCCGTTCAGAAGTTATGGCGGAGTAAAGAAACTTACATACATACATACATGAACCCTAATAAAAACATTACACTTCTTTTTAGGGCAGTCGTGTAAAAATGGGGAATACGATGAGAGTTAATGCGAATTATTTGACGTTATTTTGTTGGTTCAAGCTTCCCGTAGTAAAGACGGGGAACACGAAAAGGGTGTGGTGTAGGTACAGCAACCGGCTAGGGCAAATAACGCGCTCACCTAAGGGCCGGTCGGGGTCGTGGCGGCGGCTGCAGCACTTGTTACCCATGGCGCGGCCCGCCCGCTACGCCGCGCCAAGCTGCCCCTGGAAACAAAACAAACGGTTATATTACGTAAAAGCATCCAGTTAGTATAACTGCCAAGTCTCAACTTGATGCTTTAGATGTGGTGGCCGGAAAAGCCTAATAGTAGGGGATCCCAAGTAAGGTCGACCTTCACCGAGCTGTTTATTGGATGAAAACTATTTTATATCCAATTAAATATGTCAATAAATATATCGCAAGTGGGTTGCCCAAAAATTTTAGTCCAGGATATGATTAATTAAGAATTAAAAAAAATCCATCGTAACATGAACTCCTATTTGTTAGAGTTCCATTGACATCTTAGTTCAAATTAGATTGGATGAGCGATTCAGGTCCAGTGCTCGAATTGGACCGGAACGCACCGGAACGGCGTTCCGGTTCGTGAAATCACCGTTCCGGTTCGTGAATAGAGCGTTCCGGTTCGTGAAATCAGCGTTCCGTTTCGTGAAAATTATTCTCAGAGCGTTCCAAACTCTAGTTTTCAATTGAGATCGTACATTTTTATTGCAAAGTTGTGGCTCTTCTAATAGATAAAAAATACTTTCTCCACACATATGCGCCGCCCACGACGCCCGACCAAAGAACAATAAAATAGGGTTCATCAGCTGGCAATGATAAATAAAATAGTACCCTCTTACGTCCGTACCCATTCTTCGCATTGTACAATATAAGGACTGCCAAGTCATACCTACTGGTGTGTCAATTGTCAACCTTCATCGTATCATATACTTAGTGCAGTTATCTAAATTCTCCTGCGTACCTACTAGCTGTGTTATTTCTCTTCTTGGAAGATGGATACGTATAAACATATTGCAGTAAATATTGTAGTTCTGAATCTGTGCATACGGTTTTGCCCATACAAATTTCACTTTCTCGCTATCCCTGTCCTTTTTGTGCAGTGGACAAGTTATCGTTATTGCTTATCATTACAACTACAAGCTTTTATTAAGTTTCTGCACCTGTCCCGAGGTTTATTTATTTGTTTGTTTGACTGTAATCAAATCTTAAAGTCAAGTTAAATTTGATCAAATTTCCTTTCCGGTTACCGATTGTGCTGAAATTTTGCATGCAGACAATGCAAAATTATTATGACATGGAGCTGATTTGATGATGGAACCGAAGGTAGTCATAGGAACTCAGTAGTTAAACGACACAACCCCATAGAGTTTGTTCTTGGCTCGTTTAATTTGTCTTGATGTGTAGGTACTTTGATTCTAACGAGGGTCTGATGATAGAGCTCGAACATGGCCATAGGAACTCAGTCATTTAAAGACGTAAGCACATCGTGTTTGGGCTCGTTTGATTCATCTTGACGAGTACTTTGGTGCTAGGAGGTCCGTGATGGTGCTGAGAAGAATACGGATTAAACATTATAAAAGCTTGTTTTCAAAAATATATTTTTTTAAATGATTTTTATACATGATAATAGTCTAAAATGAAATTCTTAAATGAAATAGCCGTTTTTTATGGAATAAGTGAAAGTACTTATTTTTTCAAACTTTTTTATTTCTGTTATTCAGAGTAATCACCCATGCAAGCGACGCATTTTTGCCAACGCATTGGCAGTTTATTAATTTTCTTCTTCTCCTTCTTGTAAAATCAGCTGGACGGGAGGCAACAAACTCTTCAAAGGCAGTCTGTACTGCCTCTTGGGAATTTAATTTTTTACCCACTAGAAATTTGCCTAAATTTTGGAAAAGTAATAGTCGGTAGGTGCAAGGTCTGGTGAGTATGGCGGATGAGGGAGAGCTTCCAACCTCAGCTTGGAGTGGGGTCGCGCGTTGTCGTAAAGGAGCAGTGGGGACGACCGATTGACCAAAGCTGGTTGCTTCTTCAGCATTCTCTCCAGTTCTTCACAGTACTCATCTTCAGTTATGCTCATGCCGTTTTGTAAAAAAGCTGTGGTGAATCACACCCGCGCTAGACCACCAAATAGTGACCATAACATTTTTAGAGGTCATTTTCGGTTTAGGGCATTGCTTTGGTGCTGAAACAGGTTCTAACCAACTTGTTGAGCGCATTCTATTGTCAAACAGAATCAATTTTTCGTCGCACGTAACAATTTGTTTCAAAATTCCTTCACTTTTTTGTCTGTTCTCGACGCGTACGTAGCGCTGGCGATCGTTAAGGTCGGGTATCATCTATCTAGCTTTTTTACCTTGTCAAATTGTCGCAAATTGATCAATATTGTTTTGATTCTTACATCAAAAGCTGCTGCTAGCTCAGCTGTAGATTGACTTTTAGTCAGCTTCCACAATCGCCTTTATTTCATTATTGTTGACCTCCGGACGACCACGAGCTTCATTTTTCAAGTCAAAATTTCCAGAACAGAACCGGGAAAACCAATAACTGGTTGTATGTTCATTTGTACAGTTCTCTTCGTAAACGTTTTTGATGTTATGTGCCGTTTGTGTCGCGTTGGTGCCACGACAGAACTCATGGTCTATAATCACACGAATTTTGAAAGTATCCATTATGACGAAAAATGTTCAATTGTAATGAAAATAAAACGCTTATCAAAAAACACAATTAATTCGAATTTAGAGTACAGAGCTATTAAAAACTATTTTTTATTTGCAATGACCAGTACTGAAGAAAAGCCTATTAAAAGACCTAATATTAAAAACAAAATTAATAGGAGTACCACAGACCAGGGAATAACTTTATCTGTGAGGAGTACTGTGGAGTACCTACTGTGGAGTAAGGGATAGCGTTCCGGTTCGTAAAAAAGTCCAAAAAATAATAGAAGCGCTGAAGGTAAAGCGTTCCGGTTCGTGAAAAAGTTCAATTCGGCCACTGTTCAGGTCGCAAATTGCAATTGTGCTTATTTACCTACGATTTTATTATCCGTCAACTTTCTTTTGCCAAATAATATAGAACAGAAATACTTTCCTCAGCCAGGACAGTATTTCTGGCAAAAAGCACTATTTATAACATCCAATCTAATTTAACTACGATGTCAACTAAACTGTAACAAATAGGAGTCCATGTTACAATGGTTTTTTTTTTTTAATTCTTAATTAATCATACCCTGGACTGATTTTTTTAGGCAACCCACTTGCGATATATTTATTGACATATTTAATTGGATATAAAATAGTTTTCATCCAATAAACAGCTCGGTGAAGGTCGTTGTATAGCGGGATCCTAGACTATAAGTTGAACTGCCAAGTGTCAACTTGATGATTTGGATTTGGTGGATCGCCTTGCTAGAAGACGTATATTACGTTAATTAATTAACAAAAAAACGGCTTCAACTCTCATCAAACTACTGTTGAATACATCCGTTCCAATTAAAAATTTAAGACTTACATGGTGTTCTCATGGATACCATTATCAGAACTGGATTAAATTAAAATAAGACCACACGGGAAGCGTCAGCATTCGAATAAAAGAAAATCATCAAAATCGATTCATATAGTCAAAATTTATGAGGTTACAAACATAAAAAAAAACATACAGTCGAATTGGGCAGCTCCGACTTTTTTTAAGTCGGTTGAAAAGACAGGACAGGCGGTATCACTTTCCGGAACACAAACAGTTATCTGAGCCGGCACTTCCGAGTAATATTTTACATTAGGCGCAGTGATAAGCGAGTCGAACTGTTGATCCAGCATTAATCACGTCATATCAACTCGCCCTATCACTATCACTGTATCAACACCACGTTCCCACGACTCTTGCCGATACTCGATCAGGAATAGAGCGGCGATAGGCTGTGATTTATGTATCCTTATTGATAATGAAACTATATACACTTACACACCAACCTACATAATCTATCTATATATCTACACCGTTTTGAAATTTTATAATTTCTAAATTGGCTCAGGTCTGGTCTGGTTGGAGTGGCTAGTTACCACCCTACCAACAAAGACGTACCGCCAAGCGATTTAGCGTTTCGGTGCGATGCTGTGTACAGACCGTTAGGTGACTTTATTTACCCCTTCCAAGTTAGTACGTATAATTAACATCTAATAATAATTAACATCTTCGGCTGCATCATCACTTCACCATCAGGTGAGATCGCAGTCAAGTACTAACCTGTAAAGTGTAATAACAATAATAATAATCTGACATTACAAATCTATGAAAAACTCTGTTTGAGTATTGTACATCGTTATTTTTATCCTAGTTTATATTCAAGTAATAGTTTCTAAAGTCTAAAGTCTAATACCTACTCTATTATTCCTTGCTGAAAAAGGCAATAGGAATAAATCGCAACTTTATTTAAAAGGTGTTGCAAAGTTAGAGAAAAATTTTATTTACCAATTGTAAAAGAAATGGATTGAACACACTTGCTTATAGAAATAAACATAAAAGAAAATGTAATCATTTCATAGTTCGCCCACGGAGTTTTCTTGAGATTTCCAACACCGTAGCGAATCCTTTGGCGTCAAAGGAAAACAACTCGAACTTACATTGATATACAAAATGAAAGAAAAATTGATATTGTGATAAAAAAAAGTTCTATCAATGAACCACGATGTTACTTTGCTGTTGTTCGCATTATCGGATAAATCTGTATCACACCTCACAGTATCATAAAAATATGTATCTCAAAAAAAATTCTACTTTCATACATTCATTGCTCAGTGAAAATAAATAATTGAAATTCATGGATAACCGAAACCTACATACATATTTAGCAAATTTAAAACTAATGAAGGGTATTAATAAACTACTTAATATTTAGAAGTTTAACATACGTAATAGATTTGACTAGTAAAATAGAGTGTACCAATAATTTTAACAATCTAAATGAAAATAATAATGACCAGTCCATAATAAATGGTCCGTTAAGTATTTTCCTTTTGTTGTTCCTCATCCATGGTTTTCATATTGTTATTATTGTCTCACACAAATAATTGTCTCAGGAATCTCAATTTGCATGATCGAATTCCAGTGGTCGTAAATGATTATTTATTAGGAACTATATTCAATAACTACATTCTAGAAAACTTTATATCTCCGTTTGATACATCAACGGTGTACTCAAGTACATTTAATTTACCAACTTGTAATACGAAGAAAGCCAGTTAACAGAACGCGTTGTATGAATTCCGATGTGGGCGTTCGTCGTCATAATCGGAATTCTGGTATCGAATCACATTTTTGTTTACGTTTGGTTTGTTGGTTTCTTATTATTATGGGAAGCACGAATGTCTATCTATGGTCCATGACAGTAGACTAGCAAGTATAGATAGTCCAATCCATACAAACTCCATACGAATCGAATGAAACATCAACAATTTTGACAGAGCGGGGCGCGTATTCGTGGATTGAAATATCTATAGCAGTCTTTCTCAAAGTGGGCGATAACGCCCCCTTATGGGCGTTGGACACCTAGAAGGGGGCGTTAAGGGGCCCAGAAGAAAAAGGGGGATGATGGTAGATTTGTAATTTCCTACCTATTGGTATACTATACTGTAGTAAGTATACTTACTTACTTTATATTTTAAAATTTACAAAAATTAAAACCTACCTAGGTACTACTATTCAATATCGAATAATTAGTTTAGGTTTGATGGTATAACTATAAAATCTGAAAATAATTAAATAAATCGTTTGTGGGATAGCCTGTACGCAGTACGCAATCTAAATAGTTGTTACAAGCGTTTGTCAAATAACGCATTTGGTGCAATTCGGTACCAATCGGCTGGTTGATTGACCTATATTAATAACCCACGATAACTAAATTAATGTAATGAAATTGTGGTTTTAAGTTTTTTTAGGACTGTAAAAAATTGGGGGCGCCGAAAAATAATTGATTCTCAAAGGGGGCGGTAAAGAAATAAGTTTGAGAATCTCTGATCTATAGCAACGAATCATTACGATTCTGATATATTTCATAAAATCATAAACTACGACCAAAGATTTAAATATCGTTCGTTGACTACGACCGTTGTTTATTTCAGTCGACGAACGTTCACTAGCACTTAGGTCTTCAGAAGGGGTATGGTCTACAGTAGACGAACAAGTAGCAACGAATCATTACGATTCCGATATTTCATAAAATGTGCATAAATTAGGATCGTTGTTTATTTCAGTCGATAAACGTTCACTTGCACATACGAGTAGCTCTGCTGCAGGAGTATGGTCTATAACAGTAGACGAGCAAGTAGCAACGAATCATTACGATTCTGTTATGCCATTATTATATTATGTGCATAATACAAAATACGAATGTTATTCATTTCAGTTCACTAGCATTCAGGTCTTCTGCGAGGTCAGGGTAATATAGCAACGAATAAATTTTATCAATGGTACTTAAAAACAATCTCTTATAATAAGGAGATTAGTTTTGAATAAATCAAGAGCTAATTTCTTTCATGTTGGTCAAGGACAGGAACCTAAAATCTATAATCCTAAGGTTAAAGTCCATACAAATATTTTGGCTACTACTCAAAATATTTCTAAAAATCCATTTGAAGATTAAAGAAGAAGTTTATTCATGGCACACTAGGAAATTCAACACAAGAGACAAAGAACTGTGTAGTGTATTGTGAAGCTGTGAACAAAGGGCATGAAATGGGATTCACAATTGATTTGTTTCGATGTCTGTGCCACTGTTCTTATCCTGTTTTGACAAAAACAAAAAATATATAGGCAACATAGATATTAAAGGATTTAAAAGTCGAGTTAAGTAAGTACACAAACTTAACAACTAAGTAAGTATTTTGAAAAAGGAAAGTCACGCCAAACTTTTGAATGAATGTTATTCATCAACGATGATTTTGTAACTTACACGAACTTACGTACATAAAGAAGAGCTGCAATTTAGACTAATATGGTAAATCTAAAAATTAAATCATTTGAAAAACTTTTGTGTGAATGGCAACACAAATTTTAACTAAACATTTACAGTTATAGCAATAAACAAACAGTTTTTTTTTCATAAATAATAACGAAGTAAATTACGGCTACCATTCAGTTGATAAATAAAGCACATTCCAAAATCCAAACTTCCGAACTGAAGGAGGCTCTTGAACCAAATTTGTGAGGAAAGTGAAGGTGCAAGTGTGCGGGGGACGAGACGCCCCAACAACTTGTTGCCGCCAATCAATAACATCGCCAACGCGATATCGCTCATATACCCTCGCCGGCGACGGACCCCATGGAATTATTCCCGAAAATCCCCTTTGAAATGCTTTGTGAGCTGTAGAATTTTGATAAACAAAATTCTTTAATACATACCAATTGTAAAGGTAAACTTATAGGGGTAAAAATCACTGCTGGGGTCTCAGTTGTAAATCAAATCTTTCATACACGTAACAAGCAAAAAACACTATAAAATGCTTTATCTCAATGGAATCGATAGAGACGAAAAACCTTGTAGGATCATGTACGAGTCCACACGGGCATTGATAAGAGTTATTATCTTCTTGCCTTTTTTACTTCCGTAAGTAGTTGTTTAGGCTTTGATTTTTCAAACTATTAGTATTCGAATTTCAACCAAGAGAAAATGAGATTTGTTTAATTTTAATTGAAAAGTTAAAATTTATTAAGTCCGAAGACCAAAACATCTTCTCTCAGACAACAGAAACGACATAAAGATTCAAACAAGGGAATGTAAGCTTAAATAAAGCACAGCAAAGCAAAGCTTAAATGCTACAAGGAAATGAATGGTCGCATTAAAATATTAACATCATAAGCATAATCCGTACTGAATACATGTTCCGAAAACGCCGTCGGGGAAACGTGTATGTAATAAAAAGGGCTTAACGAAGGCCTGTTCAAACAGTTACCAACGATAAGAGAAAATAATCAATACGCAAATATTACATCCGAATGAGAAGTCACAGCCAGTCATGGCCATTAATATGAAAGGTCTATTCATTTTTCGTGAACAGGATTACCTATTAAGAAGTATTACTGACTTCCTCTACCTTCAATTATTTGAATTGGGAATACCGAATTCTGAAAGCAAAGGACTTTGTCGCGCATGAACCAAACGCGGTCAATAACCCGGGTGGGCGGAATCTTGAACTTGAACTACATAACTTACATAGCCAATGCGGAAACATACAAATCCTCAATCTATTCCTAAAAGACAAATGACGGTTCAATTCAATTCCATTGATAAAATCTAGCTAAAACACAAAACAAATTGTCTACTGAATGGAAAAAGACTGAATGAATTAGATAACAAATGGAAATTCGATACGCCCAAAGACACGTCGACGGAAGCATTGCCAATTTTGTTAAACAGATTACGCATGCTTCTTTTACACCAATCGAATAAAATGTTTATCATAAACAAAATGAAAGGAAAAATTGATCGCTGAAATATAACACAAACGAATCTCGTAAACATATTATATTATTTCGAATACCAAAAAATAACAAGGAAACAGACGCTAGATCTTGAAATTAAAAACAACATCTTGATCTTGAATAAGAAGATGTCAATACCAAGCTAATTTTCTACGAAAGACTTAGGGTCTGTTTCACAATGTCCAAATAAAGTTCCCAATACTTAACTAACAAATAAAATATTTGATGGGTAAATCTGTCTAATAAATGTCTGACATTCTTTTTCTGTTTCACAACTCAAGTGTCTAATAAAATATTTGCAAGATAACTATTGTACACTTTAACCGAAGGTCGAGGCGGCAACGTCGCATTATGATTGCTACGTTCCTATTTAGGCAGTTTCAAAATAAGGCACACTTCTTAAATGAGAGAAATCTTAATTATTTTAGTATTTGTATACGTGCAGAAACTCGCATTTTACATTTTTCGAGGTAGAAGCTTTGATTTACATATTATTTTGCTTGCTTGTTGACATTTTCTTAAAAAATATTGTATGAAAAAAATAATCGATAAGCGTACAACGAATCGTTAAGTGACCGACGATGTCATTTTTGATTTTTGACATATGCTGTCAGAGTTCAAGTAAACTTGTGTTTTCGTGACTCTTTCGTGGTGATTTCTAATTTAAATTTTGCGTTATTACTACTAAACTAGCTATAGAAGTGTCTATAATTCTTTGTACATACATATTTTATAAGTTTTGAGCTATTTTATAGTACAAATAATCATTCCAAAGATGTCTCAAAAGCGTGACAGGAGTAGTAATTTTACGAGGGAAGAAATCGACTTATTAGTTAAGCTCGTTGGTATGAATAAAAACATTATTGAAAACAAAAAAAGTGATGCAGTAACATGGAAAGAGAAGGAACTCTGCTGGAAAGCCATCGAAGCCTCTTTTAACAGCACTAGTGGTGTTGCTTTTCGTAGTGCTAAGACATTAAAATTAAAATACGAGGGCATTAAGAGGACAACAAGAAAGAAGTCTGCTGTAATTCGTGCCGAAACGTACAGGACTGGAGGTGGTCCTAGTACAGCCCCTGACCTTACAGACACCGAAGAAAAAATCAAGGACATGATTTTGTTATCCGTAGACGGAATGGACAGTACCTATGATTCAGATAATGTGGCGGGGACACAAGAGGGTAAGGGCATAATCTATTATGTTATAAAATAATAAACATTAAATACCATATAACATTGATGTATTAAGTTTTTTCCGCACAAAATAAATGTATGTTTTATTAATTTTTCCAGTTTCACTACCGCCAGAGTCCATATCTCCCACTCATCACTCAGAAGATAGCCAAGTGATTGATTGCATAGTTGATTATGAAAATCCTGATGGTATGTGTCCAAATTGTAGGTTGAGCGCTAGTTAATTATAATAATTTATCTTATGGATTTAAGAATGTAATACATTTGTGATTTTAGATGTTATTAAAAAAATCGGATCAAGCCAAGACGAAGATGTCATGGTTGTTGTGACTGATGAGGACCTCAATAAAACACAATTACGACCTCTAAAGCGACGTATTTCATGTAAGTAACAATATCTGGGTGACCGAGCTTCTTCATCTTCTTGTTGTCGCGGCTATGCAGGGCCTCCTTCGTTCCCGGTAGCACGTTGACTGTCGCCGATCTTTTGTGCTCGCCGCTGCCTATGATTCCCCTGCAAGTCCAGTTGCCGCCAGAAAGAGCAGCACGTCCTTTACAGGGGTATATTTAACCTCCTCTGGGCGGAGGATATACCGTCCCATGAGTCGGCTACGCTTGTGCGTCAGGGCTGGACAACTGCACAGTATGTGCAAAGGAGATTCCTCCTCCTCACTACAGAGTCTGCACATGACTGTGTCGCGGAGTGACCGAGCTTAGCTCGGTATATTTTTTTTGGTAGATACATTTTCTGAAAATTAATCATAGCTAGATCGATTTATCGTCCCTGAAAACCCCTGCACACTTAAATTTCATGAAAATTGTTGGAGCCATTTCCAAGATTTTATATAAATATATATACAAGAATTGCTCCTTTAAAGGTATAAGAAAGATAAGATTATCCATAAAGGACAATGGGTAATTTTGTAATGGTAATTAAAAAAAAAATTAATTGTTATTTCTTGTACAATGGTATGGAACCATTTGTATGCAACTTCATTTGACCAATTTTGTACTAATAATAATTAAAGTTAAAACATATTAATTGCAACATAACCATTACTGTTTAAGATTTTCAGAACTGTTAAGATTTGATTACAAATTATTATTCTTATTAATTTACAGGTGAAAACCAACTGAACTTCGAGGATGACAAAACGCCACGCAAAGATAAAAAATGGGCACATTGGAAGCCAAAAGATTTACGTTCCAAAAAGCATCCTGCTTTATGTGAGTTTTTGTATAAAAACAATTTTGTTCTAGCAAAGCTATGGTGTGTATCTGTGTGCAAAACAACATGGCACGAATTTACTATTGTCTCCAATCTATTCCTATTTGCCAAAGGTAGAGGAGTACTTAGAAATATAATTAAAATGCAAGAAAAATTGTTATTTATAGAATCCATACATTTTACCGATACATGTACATTGTACATATTCTCACTCAGTTTTTGTTACTCTGTTTTATTTAAATTAAATATTATTTTATTTGTTTTAGGTACACCAAAGGCCAAAAGGCCATTTGAGAAACTTGCAGAATCAAAATTAGATATTGCAGATCTGCAAAAGTTAATATTGGAAGAAGAGCTTCAGAATAAAAGAAAACAGTGGATTTTTGAAGAGAAGGAAAGGGAGCAAAAACAAAAAAGGTGGGATTTTGAAGAGGAAAAAAGAGACCACAAGAGGCAAATGTGGGCTCTAGAAAAACAATATTTTTTGGAAAAAAATGATAAAAAATAAAAAGTTTAGTTTAAAATATTATTTTATTTTATTTTTCATAACAGTACTTTTCATCCAGTCAGTAAGTTACTCTTGCTTGCCTCACTGGCACATAGTGATGATAGTCTTATACCTAAAAAAGTATACAGATACACAGCAAATTTTTCCCATAATCATAATTAAATCAGATTTTTCGACTGGTAAACCTCGGAGATAAGAGGAGAACCGTAATTTTTTTATTTGGGCTTATTTTTTAATTGGGCTAACCATAAGTTAGCCCAATAAATCAAAAACTATCATCAGGCATCAAAATAATTAAAAATCTGTTTTTATACAGACAGACAGCAAAGTGATCTTATAAGGGTTCTGTTTTTTTTTTTTTTCTTTTAAGGTGTGGAACCCTAAAAAAGGGTCATAGTGGTCCCACATGAAATATATGAATAAATTTACATAAGTAAAATAAATGATTTTAAACAAAAATGTAAATAATTCTAAAAATTAAACTAAAATCTAGATCCTTTTCCACAGGACCGAGCAATCTTTCAAAGAATTCTAGATTCATCATTCTGGACATGTATATAAAATACCTATCAGTAACAATATATTCTGTATTTTCCTTAACCTGTATAGTTACACTTACTACGTGTATAATCACAAATATTAACATGCATTGGGTTCTAGGTAGTAACATTTCATACATAGGCAGTAGGTAGGCTTATCATGAGATTACCGCAACAGTAAAGCAAAATAATCATTAATTAAGTTATTTCGCACAGTGTTATTTTCTGAGTGGTTTATTTGGTCACCATCTTGTATGCTGTCCTCAGCATGATCTTGTATGGATTCAAAACGTGCATCATGCATGTCAATTGCAATATTGTGCAAAACTGCACATGCCACTATTACACACTGAACTCGTGACAGATGTAATATTATTTTTTTTGATAAGATTGGGAAACGATTTTTCCACACACCATAAGTTCTTTCAACTACATTTCTACTTCTTATCTGGGATTCGTTATATAAATGTTCAGCTGGTGTTATGGGATTCTCAAGAGGTGTTAGAAGGTATGAAGTATTCTCATAGCCTTTGTCACCGACAATCATACAATTTCCAAATTCTCTTTGTATAAGCCTCTGTTTAATATATGAATTATTAAATATAGTTTGATCATGGGCTGCACCGGGCCATCTAGCAACAATATCCAATATTTTCAGTTTCGCACTAACAACTGTTTGAACATTGAAAGAGAATTGTGATTTTCTGTTCCTGTAATCTTCTGCAATGTTACCACCTGGAGATTTAATAGGCACATGTGTACAATCTACAGCTCCAACAAGTCTTGGGAATTTGGCAATATTGTAAAATTCTTGTTGAATGTCACTGGTGTTATTTGGAAATTTAACAAACTGAGTCCGTAATCGTGCAATAGCTTGTGAAACAATGTTAACAATACGGCTTGCAGATGCTTTGCTGACTCCAGTGAAATCACCTAATACAGTGAGGAACGTTCCTGTTGCGTAATACCTCAAAGTCAACAACAGACGATCCAGTGGTTTTATAACTCTATTCCTGAAAAATAAATTGCAATGCGTGAACACCAATTTAATATCTTATGTAGGTAAATAACCAAATTATTTTTACAATAACACACATAGTACCTTTCTGTAGTGGCAGATATTTCACTCTCAATCAATGAATAAACATAAATAACAGCTTCTTTCGTGAGTCTGAATCTGGTCCTAAAATCGGTTTCATCCAGTGACTCCATATAGTTTTCTCGATCTCTAAATACCGGAACTCTCCGCGATGACATCAGGCGATCATAAAAATCATCAAATTCGTCCTCAATCAATTCAAAAATATCCATTTTTACGAAAACACTTTAATTTTATTTACCACTAGAGGTTATTAAAACGACGACGTGTGAGAAGACAGCTGTCAAACATGCGTCAAAGTATAAAGTTATCCATCAAATAACTTCTATTGGCCACTTGAACCGACCTATAACTTGTTGAGAACTTTATGTTATGGTTAGCTTTATTTGATGATTGTGAAACGCAAACAATGTGTTTATTTGGCAAATAAGTTACAAATAGCTTATTAGGAACTTTATTTGGACATTGTGAAACAGACCCTTAATTTAACATTCTTAATTGTTGACTACCAAATTACTTACCTACTTACCTACTAGAGTTACATCCATTGTTCTTTTTCAGACAAGTTTTATAGTACACTGTAAATCTTATGTTCTCGTGGTATATTGTCTTACAATTAGTAACACAGCCCGTCTGTCATCTTTAGAATCAACCAGAAATAAACCACAATACAAGGAAGTAACTTGATCGATCTCATGATGACACTATCAGTTTTCTAAGTAAGATCATAATGAGCATTAAATTGAATGTCACGTTATAGGAACCGTTACTGAATAGGGGTTTTTGCCAATCAATAGAATCGTCTTTACTGTTTTGTTAATTGCGCAGTTTTAAAATATCTATTGTGTCAAATTACTGATCTCACATCCTTTCTATTTTTCCAATATATGAAATTCTCGATTCATAGTGTTTGTCACCAAACTCCTCTGAAAAGGCTTGACCGATTTTTATGATTTTTTTTGTATTCATTCTGGTCTGAGAATAGGTTTCATAAGTAGGAAATAGGCAAAAAACCTTTGCCGGTTCAGCTAGTAATATTATAAATTTGTATGTTTGTAACTTTTTTGATAACTCAATCATACCAAAACTCCTGAACTGATTTGGATGAAATTTGAAACGTAGACAGTTCTTGGATAAACATAGTACATATATATGCTACTTTTGGCATGGCAAATGGCAAGTTGCAATAAAAGAAAAATAAGTTTCTTTATTAAAATATATAGAGAGTAATAAAATAAGTATAAACAATGCAAAACAAACACAAACAAAGAACAAGAATACAAAAACAATGATGGTCGAAGATGATTTTTTTATATGTGCTGAATGGAATATGGGTAATTTAGGAGTTCATGCAACATATTTCGCAGCAGATCAATAAGCAGATTTTAAAATGCCAGATCAGTGCGTTTGTTAGCCAGTCGGCAGTCCCCACACGTCTGTTCTGTGAACTTGACAATGATTTGTATTTAGAGGACGACAGCCCACGTCGCGCGCAGCTGGGCTTGGCTGGGCTGTCGACAACACAGACAATGGGTGGGTGTTCTGTGGCCGTTGCCTGAACACGCTGTTATTAACGCACCCACCTTTGCGGGCTTGCTTTCATGCGAAATATAGAGTAATGTAGAGGCCGAAGTAAAGGGGTACAATATTATTGGCTTAAGGCAGTCGGCACTCGGAATCATAAGAACTTTCTCATAGTCTGACTTTATTCATTTCGATAGAGATGATAATTAAATAACAAACTATCAAATATTGCACTATGTTACGTAAGTAGTAAGCTATGTATGTATTCATTTATAATGTGCACATTAAAATTTCTAATCAGAGAGGATAAAAACGAGGGTTCCAAACTTCCAACGCAACTTGCAATGAGCTTTTTCTCAGGTGAATATTTCTTAATGCTTGTATGAGCGTTGAGCATGTAAATGCTATAAAATTTTACTGAGCGTGATAAAAATATATTTCTTAAAGTTGTTATTAATAATACGAATTTCTTTTTTCAAAAATAAATTTATTTTTAGGAGAATCTTATAGGAAACAGCTGTTATCGGTGTAATATTTCTCAAAACTTAATTGCTTTGGTAGACGAAATTGCCCGTCGCGTCGGGAGAAAAATGTAGAAGCAAAACTAATTTTGTATGTTACTTCTGCTGAAGGTGGTCTTAGGTCTATGGAATATTTGAAATAACATATCTGGAATTATTTTTTTATTATTATTCATAATTTTTATGTATAATAGTTTCTCCCCATTTTGATAGGAATTGCGTACGTTGCCGTAGACGAAACTAAAAGATTAGTAAAAGATTAGCTAACATAATATAAAATGAGAGTTCACTCTACCGATAGTTTTTGCTTTCTAACTTGTGGTCAACAAAAACTCAACTTACAATAATGACATCAGAGTCATAGTTATAAATAAAAGCATAACATTTACAGGTGGAACTAAACAAATTATCGTTTATCGACAAATTGACGTAATCTCTAATCACATTATTATACCGAGTAAGACTGCAGCACTCGAAATACATGTCGAGTCGAGGCATGTGTAGAATTATAACCGGCCATGAACGGTGGAGCCAGCGAAGCAAGCCAACCATGATAAACTACATGGGAAGGTTTCCCAGGAAAACGACCACTGATTATGCAGGAAACGTCGAGTTACAAGTGTTCGGTACCGAGATTATAATAAGCCTTATTAAAACTCTGTACACGATGCGATGCGATGGCACTATGGGCATTGCGATACGCTTTCCGCCGGAAACCGTGTTGCTAAGAGAATCTTGTTATTGTTGAAATTCTAGTTAATTTTATTTCAAAGAAGTACTATCGATACTACATCATGTTGATATTTCATGTCGATAAAACTCGACTCCCATCATAAAACAAGAAAACAAATTAAACACTAAAACAATAAATGCTGTTAAAAATTTATAGCTGCTTGAAATTTGAAGTTGTTTCTGCAACTGTGACTTCCATAACGTGGCGCAAGACTTCTTTGATATTAGCAGCAAGTTTGATACCGTTTAGTAATATATCCTAATTGATTTGTGTTTATAATTCACACTAATATCATAAAAGTTTATTACTCCTTCGCGTCGCAACTACGAGTACTACATCGATTTTGCTGAAATTTGGAATGGAGGTATACCCTGGATTAAAAGAGAGGAAACTTTGGATTGAAATCAAATATTTATTTTCAAAAATTATTTATTTATTTATTTTATTTTGTCCACATTTACAATTGGTCGTAATTTAAAGGATCGATGACGACTGGAAAAGTTAAAATATGCCGAAACGTAAAATATTTTAATTAGACTGTTTTTGGTAAGACACATTTAGACCATCTAAACCTGCAAGCCGTCATTTGTGATCCAGTTGACCTGGATGATACGTTGTAAAATAACGTTTTCATGGTCTAAATACTTTATTTTTTGTCAATTTGCAATTTTAATCCAGACATTTAACAGTCCAACGCATTCGCCAACTGGTGTAATAAAAATTAAAATTTTATCCAATCAAGCGTAAACTCATAATTACTAATCGCTCGTAAAGCAATAAACTAAACAAGAAATTCTAGGTAAAAAGTTACGTTTTCAGCAATTATTTTATCAATATTATACATTTATAACGCATAATAATAGATTACGTAAGAAGATAAGAAAACACGTTTTTAGTAGGTTTATTAGCTGTAGCCATTGATTTATAAACTAAGGATTGTGGATCAGCGCTAAAAAGTGTCCGAACCGAATGACATACAAAACGCGAAAAGACATACAATCGCATTTCAGTCTCGTGTTTGAAAATTAGGCTGTATAGTAATGGTTTAAGACATAAATTACAATGTATTAGTTTGTTTATAAAAATACTCATGTACCCTCGTTTATAAAGATTTTCTCAGGACACTTTTTTCGTGAATTTTGTATTATACCCGTCATCCATAAATTAATAAGCCTATATGGCTGTAGTTTAACATTTAATTAATCTATTCACCTATATTTTATTAACTTTTTCATTTAATTTAATTTAATTATGGACATAATTATTTCATTACTCATCGCTGACAGTTTGAAATTGGTTTCCGTTAATATAAATCTCTTTAGATTATGTTAGTACGAGTAAGTGGTTTTTAATGACGACGTGTTATAGATATACTTTTTTTGTACAATTTCATTAATTTTGGTGTACAATTTCTTTGTGTGGTTCAATAGAGTTGATACCATTACGTTAATTTTAAGTATGAATAAAATATATTACATTTTATTTAAACAGCTGAAAGTGATGACTGTAACATATTGAACATTCCATGTGAGGTCAGGATCGGTATAATCCTTTCGGATGTACTGTTTTATAAATAAACCTCAGAGGCCTTTCTATCTTGCGCTCTAAATTATCGCTCCCCCAGGACAAAAATATCTCGGACATTCCCCATCTAACCCTCTTTACATAATATTCGTTGACCGAAAGGTCTTAAACGGGGGTTAAAAATTATGTCGGTTACTTTTGATATATTTTATGAGCACTAGGTGCTATTACGATAAGTTGTTTATTAGTAGAGCATTTTGTAGTGAATAAAATTATACGTCAATCCAAAAATTTATTAAGTTGTTCTACAAGTTTTGAAAGTAAAATATTTAGGTTTAATGCGAAATATGCTATGTCATGCATAATATCATACGAGTTCATTGCTCAAGAAGTAGAAAATCTTTGAGAAAACACAGCTTTCGCTAAGAGTGTTGGAAGGAGAAAACAAATACACTTAGGTACATTGAAGCCATTTCAAAACCAGATAGATATATTTATGTTGTATAATAATTATTATGTTCGTCAAACGCGGCGTCGAAGGGTGGTGTATAAAGTATAGAGAAGTAGGTTTAAGACAAATCTAACCATACGTGGCCTCAAATAATAACTGTATACGAATTCGCAACTTACAAAAAAAAAAAAAAATTATACTTACAAAATTAATTAATATAACTAAGTTTAACTACTTAGGGTGGGTTGCTGATGACCAATAAAGGCAAGGTTAGAGTTAAAGCAAAATTGAAAAAAAAAATTTCAGCTTAAGCATATATCAATGCTCAGTAGCAGTTATAACAACAGTAATTATTTATTTGAGCAATTCCACCATTTAAAAGTTAAAACTTAGAAACATGATGGATTTTTATAATCAAATCATCGAATATCGATTAAAGTCATAGGTGTAAAACTGCTTTCAGAACGTAGTGGTAGATCTAACATTTGATACTCGTAAGTCTATTAGTTGGGCTTATGTGAAAGATTACCCAAACATTTTGATTTGATTTAATGTAAACCATAAATTGAAATGAAATGAAATGAAATGAAATGAAATGAAATTAAATTAAATGAAATGAAATGAAATATCTTTATTTCACATAGGCCTAATATATAGGCGCTTGTAAATGGTCCTTATGATATTTGTCACATTTGAATGGCGATAACTCCAAGTCGACTTAAAACTAAGTTTACGAGGGTTCCAACGCGCCCTGCACTGAGAAGAAGCCCACAACAAACTCAGCCGGGTTTTGTTTTCTGTTATCACCACTTCACAAAAGCTTTTAAAACTAATTGAGCTAGTATAATTACAGCAGTTCATTCATCCCCAAGGATTTGATTCATGTAAGTAATCCTTAATACTATAGTAAGCTTTATTAATGAGCTTTCGTTTTACAGCGACTTTGAACTTATTGAGGGATAAGTTTAATATTTCATTAGGGAGTTTGTTGTAAAAGCGTATCCCATTGCCTTTAAATGATTTATTTATTTTCTCTAGTCTTGTTTTATGAACTATAAGTTTATTTTTACTTCTAAGGTTGATAGCATGGAGATCGCTTTTCTTAACAAAGTTATTAATATTTTTATGCACATATATCAAGTTATCGAATATATACTGTGCATGTACCGTCATTATATTAAATTCTTTGAATTTTTCTCTTAAAGACTCTCTTGGGCCCATTTTATAAATGGCACGAACAGCCTTCTTCTGCAGCACGAAAATAGTATCAATGTTAGCAGCATTACCCCATAGCAAAAGACCATAGGACATAATGCTGTGAAAATAACTAAAATATACCAGTCGAGCAGTCTGGAAGTCTGTCAGCTGCCTAATTTTTTTTACCGCGTACGCAGCAGAACTAAGCCTGTTCGATAAATTATTTATATGAGGGTCCCACTGCAGTTTAGCATCTAACGTTATTCCTAGAAATACAGTTGTGTCTACAAGATCCAATTCCTCTACACCTAGTTTTACATTCGTTTGAATTTGCCTAACATTAGGTAAGGTGAATTTAATACATTTTGTTTTTTTGCTATTGAGAAGCAAATTATTAGCTTCAAACCAATGTACTACTTCTTTGAGACAACTGTTTACATCGTCAAAATTTTTTTTCTGTCGATTAATTTTAAACAAAAGTGATGTATCATCAGCAAACAGTACTATCTCATGCTTGTCCTTAGTAAGGTAAGGAAGGTCATTGATGTAAATAAGGAACAGGAATGGACCCAAAATAGACCCTTGAGGAACTCCCATCTTCACAGTCGACCCAGAAGATCGTTTCCCATTGACATCTACTTTTTGAATGCGACTGCTCAGATAGGAGCTCATCAAATCAAGAGCTGCACCTTTAATTCCGTAGTGGTGTAACTTCCTGACCAATGTTTCATGCTCAACACAATCAAACGCCTTGGATAAGTCACAGAAAATGCCCAGCGCATCACGTGATTCCTCCCAGGCTTCAAATATATGTTGTATTAGCTCGACACCAGCATCGGTAGTCGAGCGACCCCGCGTAAATCCGAATTGTTTATTATGTAATAATTCATTTTTTTGAAAGTAAGTAAGCAATTGAATCAGTATAAGTTTTTCAAAAATTTTACTGAAAGTAGGCAGTACAGATATTGGTCTAAAGTTAGTGGGGTCATTGGTACTACCTGATTTAAACAGTGGAATTATTTTACTATGTTTCATTAAGTCAGGAAAAACACCACAATCTACACAATTATTAAATATTACTGCCAAATCTGGTGCAACAATATCAAGCAAAGATTTCACAACATTGACAGAAATGCCCCATAAGTCATTGGTTTTTTTTATATTTATTAATTTAAATGCTTTAATAACATCAGAGCTAGTAACATGGCTGAAGGTAAAGATGCTATTACATTCAGGCACATTATCTTCTAAAAGTGAGAGGGCGATAGCTGGTGAAGAGTTCAGTGATTTTGTTGTGGAAACTGGAATGTCCGTAAAGAACCCTTCAAAAGCAGTAGCAACCTCAAGGTCTGACGTGATAGATTTATTTCCAATGTCAAGTTTAATGGTACTAGTACGCTGTTTAGCTCTTCCAGTTTCCTGGTTTATTATATTCCAGGTCGTTTTTGTGACATTGGCGCTACTTTTAATTTTATTTTGTATATACTTTGACTTTGATGATATACAATCATTTTTAAACTTTTTTGACATCAATTTAACGCGCTCTCTGAACTCATCACTAGTATTGTATGTACGTTCGGCATATAGTTCATATAGCTTTTGCCTATCTAAATGCAGTTCGCTTGTTGCCCACTCACTGAAAACTAATGCGTCAGTAGTCAAGACCGTTTTGCTTGTAAATACTGAACTAAAAATGGAACTAAATTTATCAAAAAATGCATTATACATCTCGTTTGCATTCATAGTGTCCGGTAGGAACGGTAGTCCCTGCACTAGCCTTGCTCTTGTTTTTTCTATACGGTCAGATGATACTGGCACAAAAGTAATTTTTCGCTTTTCTACATTTCTCTTAATTGCTTCTAATTTAACAAATTGGCCACAATGATCAGAGTCTAATTTGTTTATTATTTCACTGCTAACTGGTTTTACATTTGTAAAAATATTATCTAAACATGTGGCACTGTGGGAAGTTATCCGAGTTGGCTCCATAAAGACATTAATTAAATTGTAAGTTTTAAATAAATTTAATAACCTGACGGCTGCAGGGCAGCTTTCCAAAATATTAATATTGAAATCGCCGCAAACAATTAGATTTTTATTACCTTTTGATATTTTGAATAAAACTTCATCAATCCGTTTTTCAAAAAGTTCAAAGTTAGATAAGGGAGGTCTATATACACAGACGATAATGAACTGCTTTAATTCAACACAGGCTAGCTCGATTGTCCGTTCTACAGAAAGGCTCACTATGTCATTACGATTTTTAAATTTTAAATTCTTATTTATCAAAATTAACGAGCCACCATGAATGGAATTAGTCCTGTTGAACGAACTACCAACTTGGTGATTACAAAAATTAAACATATATTCATGCGATTTAAGCCAATGCTCAGTAATGCAAAGAATATTAATATTACAGCTATTTAAGAATAATTCTATTTCTAATTCCTTATTCTTAATACATTGAATATTTTGGTGCACCAAATTGATATACTTATTATTTTGTTTATCATTAAATACACAGCATGTGTTTTTACATGATTTTTTTTTGTCACATATTGTAATTTTCTTCAAACAAGAGAAAACTTCTGTTGACTCTTGGTCTAAGCAAGAGAAAAACTCTTTTGTCTCCTTAACTAGTTTAAATTAAAAGTACTTGGAATTATACTTCCAAGGTCATCTCGTCAAAATGACTACTCTGCTCAATAGAAGCAGTTTGTTCAACCAAATTTTTTCTAGAAATGTAAAATAAATATGATAGTGAAATAACTATCTGTCGCCTAGAATAATTTGATAGATAATACCTATCTTGGTAAACATTATATTTAATATCAATACATTTATTTATGTCAATTATATTGAATTTTTTATTGTACGTACATAAATTGTACAGTGTCATATTATAATTATACCTAATCAAATTTTCTTGATGTGGCAACTTCTTACAGTATGGAAGTGTATACACATATATGTTTTTTAAGTTTAAAGAATCTAAACATTCAAAGGATTTAATTAAATCTTGTCTATTTACATTCCCTCTATTTCCTAATAATATTATTATATTAGTATTGTGATCATATAGTGACCTGTTGCTCAGGATATCAGTAACAATCTTGTTCAAGTCTGAGCTAGGCTTACAGCTGTTCATTATAATGTGATGGTTTAAATAAGAATTTAGTAAAACGCCCATGTTAATTCCAACGTATAGTATAGGTGATATTCAAGTCCCAAGCCGTTAATCTTGTTTATCTCGTGGAGCCACCGGGATGGCTCGTGAGGGCGCGTACAGAATAATCAACAATGCACCCGCATATGGGCAGTTTGACGCAATCTGCTTCCGTTATACATAAAATATTTTCACATCTTTTTATACCCCATAATATCTTAATATATATAAATCTCGTGTCACAATGTTTGTCCTCAATGGACTCCTAAACCACTTAACCGATTATAATAAAATTCGCACACCATGTGCATTTCGATCCAACTTGAGAGATAGGATAGTTTAAATCTCAATTTATCTATTTTTTATTACCCCTAAGGGCAAAACAACGTTTGCCAGGTCAGCTAGTAATAATATATCGCATACTTGAAATGGATAATTAGCAGTATTCACAGATATAATATGAAAAAAGGTCTGTGGCTGTTTTCACAGAGATAACTAAACTACATTCATTTATTCTAGCCTAGCCTTGCGTGACATACATAGGCCATGGTTAGCGCCAAGATTTGCTGTCAAATGTTCATGTCTAATGTACTGAATTACTACCCTAGCCTAGGTGACGCCATTTTATTCGCCACTTGACAGATTAAAAATAGTTACACTAATTTTTTAGACGGGGCCTGTCCATATTGTTTCCAAGGTTTGTGGGCTGTATTACATAATGTGTTAATTCGCGACGACTATCATACACAATGATATTACTCCTATTTTATGATCGAAATAGAATTGCATTTATGCTAATGTTAATATTATCTATCTATTGTATTGTATCTTAGCGGTAACATATTTTGTGGGTTGGAGAGAGAGATGGTGATTTGATGAAAAAATATGGAACCCTAATAAAACATCCACACGCGAAATTTTAAAAGCTTCTACTCTTAAAAACTATGTGCACCATGGCTCTTAGAAATGAAACTCTCGATTATGTAATACTTGCCCTTAATTATTGAGAAAAATCTTCAAGAATTTAGACTCCAAGACTTTGCATAGTAGTTCCTTATCAGTAACTCAGTGTAATAATATTATACCCCTTGGAATGAGTTTTTGAAATCTTTTTCTAAGAGCTGCTTAGTGCTCATCTTCACGATACGTTATAAAGATTACAATTTTGCAACATTTCATGCACTTTATGCTTCTAGAAGTCCATTGGTTTAGGCTGTACGGCTGTTAGTACATTCTCGTCAGTTAGTTAGACAATCAGTCAGTGTACACTGAAGAGATTTATGTAGTGGAATACCGGGCAACGACAGCCATAAAATATTAATTGTACCACCTACGCAACGAAGATTAATGTGCACTTCCTAAGTTTCTAATGCAGCAATTAATAACATAATGAATACATTCAGATACGATACGGGCGTAAATAAGACTTAATTTGATAAGCTCATTTCCTACATATTACGCACTGATTAAATTATATTTGGTTAACCCACTTCCTTCGTAACGGGATGTTTATGTGAGAGCAAATAGTAATGGGCAACTATGTTACTACAGTTTTGTGTTACAACGTATTTTCATTTACTCGATCGACCACGGACATTGCTCGTATGCTGTTTATATATTTATACTGCAACAGAAAATAAGTTAATGAAGTTTAATTTTCTTTGAATGTGTTTTAACAAATAAAACGACTTTTGTCTCCAAACATTGCTGGTGACATTTTGTAGTGTAAAAGGACTCTGTGGCCTTAGAGCCCGTAGGGGTTTAGTTTAATGTTTAGTATCTTTAAAAATAAGACCTGTGTCAATAGATGACGTTTGTAAAAAACCTAATTTTATGCTTATTTTAGAGAAATCTATCCAGGCAAACTTTGTTTTGCCATTAGGGACATAAATACAGCTTACAAATACTCTCAGAATTACCGAACATGCAGAAAATGTCATAACTATAGGTCGAGCCGTGAAACGGAGTTTGGTAACAAAAATTGGCACGAGAATTTTTATTAGAAAAATTAGAGAAAATTAGAGAAGGGAACGCAGAGCTAGTTTAAGACGTCTTGGAAGTAGTAGGTACATGGTAAGTAACCCTGCAAGCAATGACAGCATACAAAACACAACTGGGACGAACATACACTCGGGTCGATTAAAAACAAGGCGCCATTAAGAAGATTGGGGCGGATAGTCTGGTAGATATTTACTTCCAAAGGATGTTAGGAAATTCATGTTTTCTGTTCGTAAAGCCATAACACAATTAATCCATTTCTATCGCAAGAAAAAACTAAGATTTCTAAAACTACTAAAAGACAATATTTAAAGGTGTTCTTCTGTAAACGTAAAAGTGTAATCTCCGAGTCTTATTTTAGATGTTCTCTAGTGACAGTTTGGTCTGGACAAACATAATTATAATAATAATTTAACCTAAACATAGGAACTGGAGGACTATAGTAGAGGTACTTGTCTATGTAATTAATATCATTTATAAGTTTATGAGGAAGTGATTTTAGTACCTATGAAGATTTAACCACAATAACAGTCTTAAAAAACAAAACGCAATGAAATAAGCACATGGACATACAAACAACAATAAATGTTAGTGCCATTATTATAATTTATTCGCATTGTGCGGCACTGAATAGTGAATATGAAATACGAGTAAATTGGATACAAAGAGTCCACCAGGACAGCTAAATTAATTGATTCGAAATTTGAAATTCTATACAACAGCAGCGATTAGAATACTATTCATGCAGTCAACAAAACCATAGAATTGAAATTAAAATGACTATTCTCAATGAGTATGCAAATACAAAACAGACAGAATTCAAAATAAATAAATTCTTACTGGTTAAGTTTTTATCAAAAGAAATCATCTTGTATAAAGTAAGAGTAATAAAACTGTAGTGTTCTTTCGGAGTCATCATTATTTAAAGTCCATTGTGGCATTGATGGTTCTTGATTGAGGAATCCTAGTATTCCAGAGATCTCTCTATTCTTATTTAATTTGGCAGTCTCAATTTTTCTGTTTCCCTTTAATTGCAGAGTTGGTTTAGTTTAGACATCTTGCAAAAACTCTGTCCAACCGGCGAATTCATCGTTATGGTGCACGCTGATTGGTTCAGTTATTTACGTCAGCTAGTGGCTGACGTAAATAAGGGAACCAACAGGAAGACAGACTTTGCTTATGATAACGATGAATACCTTTTTTTTTAAGGTATTCATCATCACAAATCATACCCCTGTCGGTCAAAAAGTCGAGGCTTTTACTTGTAACAACTGGTTTGTACAGACTGCCTTACTAGAATCGGAAGCGCCATCCTGTTAGTTGTTACTGTGTGCTGATTCTGTATCGTTCAGTTAGTTAGTTAGTAACCCGCACTAGGTTATTAACTAAGAAAACGGAGGCAAAAATCCTATTTTTGTATTCTTTTTGTACAAGATAGCAACTAGCATGGTATATTGACATGATACAATACCGATCTAGGTTGGTAATTTGTGCAAAAATAGGATTTTTGTCTTCGTTTTCTTAGTTAATAACCCACTTAGGGTTACTAACTAACTGAATGAACGATACAGAATCAGCCCACTGGTGGCTGTGGTTACACCTGGCTCAATCAATAAAAGGCTTCCCTGTTCCCTATAGTTATAAAACTCAATAAAATATATTCAAACTTTCGAGTCCCGAAACCAAAAGAGGCTATATACTCATAGGTCCTTGAACTAACATCATTTTCAGCCTATTAATGTCTCACAGTCTTGGTATAATGGTTTGTACAGCAAGCAAGACGTGTGAAGGGAGCATTAGAAGAGCCGGGAGCGCCCTCCTGTCGCCAACGGCTGTGGTCACGCGTGGCACGATCAATAAAGGGCTTCCCTACCTAACCGCTTTGGGCCACGAAACTATATGGACTTTCGAGTTGCGAGACAAAATGTGCACTATGACAAACTGCCGCACTATGATTTCGGATGTATTTAATTAAAAATTTATGACATGATGAAGAGGACATAGGAAATATTGATATCCTTTACTTAAAGGATTAAATTATCTTCAGCTGTCAATTTGTGTGTACGAAGCCGGAAGCTACCTCCGGTCGCCCGTGGTCGCGAGCGGGTGTGATCGATAAAGCAAAAAAATGGCTTCCCGCTGGGAACACAAAATTACAGGATATATGGTCGACGCAACGCTGGAAAGAAAGGTATCGTGCAACGATAGTTTTGATAACATTTATGGCATACATGTTTACAAACATACGATAGTTTTACAGTAAAACAATTCACATAGACGTAGAATTATACTGGGATAATGTATGGCAATTTCGTGGCCAGACTTGTAGGGCACTCGTCAGTGACGCCTAGGATCCTCCCGACCCGACGGATTGAGTGCCGACGCGTGGTAATATGCAAGCCAATGCAGGCTTATTAAAATCAATGGCGAGTATCAGGGAACAGTGAACAATATTGTTTCACACATGAACTTAATTGAAAACGTCAGTCGGTTTCATTCAGTTGGTGGGGGAGAGAGATAGAGAATTGGGGAACACCAATCTATAAATGTGCGCAATTATACTGAATCAAATAAAGGGAAGGATGTTTAACTGAGTAATATATTTCATGTAATGGTATAGAACGGTAATAAAAGTTGAGTAAACGTAAGCTCGATATCCCTAGTCTCTCGTGTGGCCAGCTGAGACACATAGTTGTACAAGTTAGGTATTAACTTACAGATATTTACAGATATTTAAGTATTACAGATATTTACGTAAACTGATGTTAATGTAATGTAATGTAAATTTCTTTGTTACATTGTACAAGATCTGTTCAGATTGGTAAGATTTAACTATTATATCTAATTGGAACTCTAAATTGGCTCGGCGATAGACATTGAGAGCCTGATTCTGGTTAGCAACGTGGCAAAAAGCCACAAAGCAGATTTTTAACCTGGAGGTCAGACTAAATAAAGGAAACTACTGGTGGCGTCACTTACGAAGTAGTCCATATGGCTGCGGACAGAATACGGTGCAAGGAGCTCATACATCGCAAGATTACAAGCCGTGATTGATAGTCACGATCCTCAGTCATGAGAGAGTAGAGACCGACCGAAGAGAGAAACTCCCAATTCGTATGTCAAGGAAAGGGATAAAGGATCCACTCAGAAAAAGAACGTTAAATTAAATTATGGAAAGTTTTTCGCAAGTACAACAACCACGCAAACTATAGGGTAAAATTAAAACGTACTCGTAAGTACTGCTGTTAACGCGTGTCTAGGTTGCGGGGCACTCTGTGAATCAGCCTGTGGCCTAGCAGAGACTCCGGGCGCATAATAGACACTACGCCAGTTAACATATGTCCATATAACCATACGTCACACATATTTAGCGACACAAAAAAACGTACGGAATTATAACAAAGCTTAGCACGCAAGACATGAGCCAGTCCTTCCAACAAGATGTGGCTACAGTTAAAGAAAATAGCGATTGAAGCAAGCATGAATCAAATATATAAATAGACTGATAGTACAAAAAGAATGGAAGCCGTAAAAGTACCCGTACGTATAGGTAAATTTATTTGTATCCCATGTAGAAATGCGGCACACGTTTGCTTCGTGACATGATGAATTCTCTTCAAGATGGATACCCTGTTTTATTTCCCCGCCATGCGGCTATTCGGGGGTTTATAAAAGAAGCAAGCCATGTAAAGGATGGCTCAAACCGAGAAGAGGAAATTCGTATTTTGTATTCTCTCTTGTTGTGGGAAAAATTCTTCCTTCTCAATATAAATACTACATGTTGTATTAGAGACTGTATCTTAAAATATAGGGAAAATAAGCAAAGCCCAATTTATAAAATACTCCTAACACGAATAAACTGGGAGGTAAAAGATATTAAAATTTAACTATAGTATATTATCTTGCGTATTTGAAAAGTGAACAAATGGAACTGTTGCTGTTGGAACAAGGGCAATCAAACAATGGTTTAATTCAATGTAGTGCTTAGATGGAGTTAAGACTTGGAAGGACCATTATTAGAGACTGTATCTTAAAATATAGGGAAAATAAGCAAAGCCCAATTTATAAAATACTCCTAACACGAATAAACTGGGAGGTAAAAGATATTAAAATTTAACTATAGTATATTATCTTGCGTATTTGAAAAGTGAACAAATGGAACTGTTGCTGTTGGAACAAGGGCAATCAAACAATGGTTTAATTCAATGTAGTGCTTAGATGGAGTTAAGACTTGGAAGGACCATAAGACAATTTTTTGACCAAGGAAACAAACTATGTCCGAAATCAACGCGTAAGAAGTTGCAGGCAAGAGCGTTCCCGAATTACAAATATTTGTGAGCCAAGAATTCGGAATCACCAGGGCCCGTATTCTGTATCTCGGTGCCTATCAAAGAATGATAGCCACTGGCATGTGTTATGTATCCATTGAAAGTTTGCTATGAAGTAAAAATAACATTTCCTTAGCAAAACTTCAATGGATGAAAAACATTTGCTAGTGTCTATCATTCCTTGATGGGCATCGAGTTACAGAATAAGCATGCAGGAAAATATTATACCTAAATAGAGAAAAATAATCATTCAGAAATCCTTTGCAGTGAAAGTGATTACTCTTGTTTTCAAGGGTTCAGTAAAAATGATGATACGACTCTCGACATCAATCACATCAATGAAAATATTGACGCCGCGATTTCCAGTTTTATTTCTATTTCAAACCAGAAATCCATTGAAAATGAAATCTTTTATAGAGTGAAAGTGATCCCGCATTTAAAAGGTTCAATTCATAGTGTCAATGAGTTGGGTGTGTCAGAGCACAGTTTGACCTATATCCTAGAGTTCATATCAAGTAATTGCAGTGACGCGGTTTTGCTCTAGAGACTGGAACTATGTTGATGAATGGCATGGTATATTTCATAGTGATGATTTCGTGTAATTTTATTATGTCATGCTGCTTTGGTCGTACTCGTATGTTTAATCTCTCCTTTGATATACTGTAGTGATCTGTTCTTTACCTAGTCTAGTAGTATTAATTTTTAGTAATATTTGAAGATGAAATATTAGTAAGACAATAATGTATCTTCAAATTATGTAGACATGATATTCCCCATAATTAATTTGTATGGTACATTGATTGAATAATAAGAATAAGAATTTAATTTAATTCAGAATATTAAATGACTGTAATAATTTTTATTTTTGTAGAATGAGGCCAAACACAAAACTAAAATAATCAATATTAAGTTTATAAGCCTCTCAACAAAAACAGTATTCGGTCTTAATAATTAACAGACAATAAATATAATCAGGGAGTAATCATGGCAATGGATCCATAAGAAAATACAGCTAATACAGTAGGTACGTATTTTAAATTTTAAGTGAATGGACGATTCTCTTCATTATGAGTCTAAATTTGGTAGCCACAGATGAGAATCTAAAATTGCTATTTATTTTAATGATACAGCTGAAACGACAGTAGCTACGAGTAAGTAGAAAGGTAATGTATTCCTAGTCTAGAATTCTAATCACCGGAAAGATACTTGCGTGATAAGAGATCTCTTAAGATGTAATTAAAGAAGAATCTTGAGGTAAAATGAAATTATGTTTGGAAGGAATGAGAATTAAATACCAAGTAGAAATACTTAAAAACAGTTTAGTTCCGCGCAACAATTAAAAAATTACGCAAGTTGCCACTTACACGAGTCTACTTACACTTTGTCGTATTTTCACTTTCATAAAGAAAGAAAAAGCATGAATAGTGACCAGAGAAATTCACAAAAAATAGTTACTATTACACATAACAAAAATTATACAGCTTCAAAAAATAGATTTCGATATTAGCAGGACAGATTAATTTGTTTTGCTATAATCAGCTACTTGAAAATATTCTGACTTCACAATGCGAAATCGTAGAGTAGACTCTACGATTGTGAAATCAACATCTCCTGAGGATGTCCCGGTGTCGGGACGAAACGTTCGTCGAAGAAAAGTGCTGGAAAATTATGTGTGGTGTTTCATGTGGGTAGTGTTCCTGCATTGTACCATAAATAATCTTTTGAAGTTTTTCTAGGATTATAGCAAAACAAATTTTCCGCAAAATAACGCCTGCTTTCATTCAAGATTTCGATATTTTAATCTTGCAACCACATGAGTCCATGTCGCAAGTAAATATATGTAGTGCTTTAGTTAGCTACGTACTCATTCATGCTACTGAACAATCAGGATAACAAACGTCACATTCAAGACAAAAGGGAAGCTTTTCTCCATGGCTTTTCATTTATTCTCTGTTCATTTAATTCGTTTATTTTCTTTTTCACACATGAGGCATACAATTGCGAGAGACCAGAGATCGACAAACGTAAATAAGCGAATACACAGAATAACTTTTCTTAAGTGAATTGTAATAAGTAATACAATATATGAATGAAGCATAAGGTTCAAAGGAAAAATCAACATTTGAGGAATCTCGCGAGTCGCGATATAAATATGTTAATATTAAGCATGTTGATGCCATTGAAATTACGAGTATATGAATAAAAATTAGGTTATAGCATTCCGGAGGTGAAATAACAATAAGCTTGTTTAGCAAATATTTTTGAAGTCGGCGTATTTATTTAGTGTATTTACAAAAATAAAATATCAGAATAATAAATCGATGCAAATTCGATTTACTAGGTATATACCTAATTGTCTGAGAAATATTTGGAACGCTTAGTAAGTTTGCCTTTGAAGGTAAAGTTCTAGGATTTATTGCCTTCTCCTTACAAGACTTATGGCTCGCAGTCTCCGGGTCCTGAAGTTTTTCTAGTATTTTTACTTAAGACGCAAATAAAGTGTTTCTCGGGAGTATTACCTTTTTATCAGAGACAGGTAGTTTTTTCACGTTAGGTAGCAATTTTATAATTTTTTTGTGTGTGAGTAAACGAGGATGGTAATAATTTATTAAGGGTTAAAACGCAATAGTCGAAATATTCTTTTTATTCATTTGTTCTCTATGGTTTAAATACTTTACTTTTTACAAAAAAGCTTACCAAAAGTTTTCGAGATTCCGAAAAGTTTGTATAAGTCACGAATTAAGATAGGTCAAGAGTATATTTTTGGCCGATTATATTATTATTACCAGTGCTCGAATTGGACCGGAACGCACCGGAACGGCGTTCCGGTTCGTGGAATCACCGTTCCGGTTCGTGAAAAATTTTCTCATAGCGTTCCGGACTCTGGTTTCTAAATATTGAAGAACTTCTTGGCGGGAGCACACTGTGCACTCAGATAAATTTTTAATTGCAATGTTGTGGCTCTTCCTAATAGATAAAAAAGACTTTCTCCACACATCATGTGCGCCACCAGCGAGCGGCGCCCGGTCTGACCGTAGAACAATGAAATAGGGTCCATCTGGCAACGATAAAATAGTACCTTCCTGGCCCGTTATACCCCTTACGCCCGTACCTATTCTTTACATTGTAATTACTGCTAAGCCATATAGTATAGGTGACACACCTTCATTGTAACAAAGTGCAGTTTTGATCTAAATTCTTAAGATATTCTAAACTACGTACTAGTTGTCTTATTTCTCTTTTTGAAGGATGAGAAGCGTTTATTGCCGTAAATATTGTATAATGAGGTCATTAATAGTTCAGCTTACACCTAGAATTTTAGAGACGTGATGAGGCGGCAAATGCTAGAAGCAGCATGAGACCCCATTCCTCCTCGCGACAAAGGTCGCAAAAGCTGGGATTTGAAGCATAGTATTCTCTGAGATTCTCTGTTTGTTGGTAGTTGGGTTCAGCAGCGTCAGGGTACTAAATCTGGGCTACACGGTTTTAGCCCGTCCAAATTTCACTTTCGCGCTATTTGTACCTTTGTGTGCAGTAGATAAGGTATCCTTATTGCTTATCATTTATCAGTGTGGTCAAAATGCGTACATGTGTTAAAACTTGACCATTTATCTCAGTTCTCACCGGGGGAAAAAATAAGCTGGCTGAAGCTCTCTTGCAATTGCTCCCATGTTGTCGCATATTTTGGTGTCACTTGAACCGTGTAAAAATGCTGTGTTCTCTAGATTATATTTTGCGCTATTGAAAATCCTAACAAGGTTCTAATCGGACGGAATAACATCCACATGTATTCTGAATAGAGTGAACCTCGTGAACTCTTTTTCTACTGTACATTTGTTTGTCATGAGTTTTACTCTTGTTTTAATTTTAGTTCGAGTACGTTTATTTACCATAAAATAATTGGTCAGGTGCGAGTCGGGCTCGCGCACTGAGAGTTCCGTTATCCGTACTACTATAGAAAAATTAACTCCATGAACAAATAGAATAACTGAAGGTACAGCGTTCCGGTTCGTGAAAAAGTTCGATTCGACCACTGATTATTACCGTTTTAAATTAAGAAATAAATATTAACTTGGATTTATTTTATGCTTCATGATACAATTACTCGTAAGTCCCATTACATAACACTGAATAGCGAAATGTTGTTTTTAATGACGCTACATTTTGAGACTCCTATTATTTGACGTCAATGCAATACAATTTTGGAAGCCATTATTTTATTTATCTTCTTATATGATTTAGGAGGAATACATTAATAATAATTAAAAAAATCTTAAAGCCTTTTAGTAAAAAATCTCATTAATAATTGTAATTTACTTGTTTCTCTAAAATTGCGACAGAGATGCCCCTTACTTAACTTATAATTAACTTTTTAGGTCTAAAGGGCGTGCCTAATGACGCTTAAAAGCAAGTTTCGTATTCTAAACGAATTCCATCAATAATAATGTAAAAAAGGTTGGAAATGGTATTACGGTTACAATGACTCTGTGAATGACCGGAATAACAATAGCAATAACGTAAAAATAAATAACCCAAGAAAATAAGGGAACTTTAGGCGTTATAGCTTTAACCACTTGAATACATTTTCAGGAACTTTATAACATAAGCCTTATTTTATTTTTTAGACTTTATAGATTAAGACCATTGCAAGTAAAACCAGAAACCCTGCATATTGAAATAGAGAGGGAGTAAGTAAGTAAAAATACTTCTACAGTCTACACTCTACACATTGATATATATAAACTAAGGTCTTTGGGTCAGCGCTAAAAAGTGTCCGAACCTAATGAAATCCAAAACGCGAAAAGAGTTCAAATATCACTTAAGTATAATAATGGTTTAAGACTTAAATTACAATGGTTTAGTTTGTTTATAAAAATACACATGTACCCTCGTTTACATAGGTTTTCTCGGGACACTTTTTGTGAATTTTGTATTACACCCTTGGTCCATAGATTTATATGCCAATGCTACATTACATTATTTTAGGGACTGGTGTCCTCGCCTAGATCGTTTTCACCTGAGATATTACCCCACCCGAAGACTTCAAAGTTGATATATCGAGATTCGGTATAACGACAGAATAACGTCTTCTTGGTTTCTTTAAAATTTTAGGTCAGTTTCATTTGGACATAATATTTTCTTTGAATAATTTACAACCTGGAGAGAGAATTGCGGCAGGATTATCGTACTATAGAAGCCTACAAAAATCGGTCACATCGACTATAACAACCGCATTGCAGGACTTGGAACGCGCTTGAAAATTGAATGATACAAAAAAAGGGTAAATAAATGGGGACAATATAAAACATGGGTTTTTGTCTGGAACAACGAGTCCAAAGAATGCTCTAGCACTTACCAGTATTTTAATTTTTGAGCAATTTCGAATCTATTGAAATGTTAAACTTTTAATTATTGTTTAGACAAAATTATGATTGCAAATTGCAATGGAATCTTTCTTTTCTAGAAAAAGTACATATTGTTTTCAATAAAGTTACATCCGAATGATTTCCACATACCTTTTCATAGCATTATACAGTTGAAGATACTTACTCGTAAGCGGGAAATCATATTTGTGCATATGGCCACTCTACATAGCTTCCAACCAGAGCGGCATTGGCGATGAAGCAGTGAGATGTGCAGGAAATATTTTGAAGCATGAACGTATGAACATCCGCAGATGCGCCATTCTCCTGCTCTTGCCTTCCTTTGCTCGATAGAATGGAAAATCACTACGACGCGACTAAGGGGGAAAGTGTAGACGCAAAATCTTTGTGACGATCTCCTCTGATATTAAATCGTCTTGGTAATTCAAATTCAAATTCAATTCAAATCATTTATTTCATATTGGCCACTACTTGTTAGCACTTATGAATGTCAAGTAGGTACATATACTTATTAATAGTGATAACTATTTAACGACTTAAAAACTAAGTTTACGAGGGTTCCAACGCGCCCTGAACCCGCTGGTTTTAATGTAAAATGTAAGTACTGCTAACGGAGGGCAAGACACATAAACATATACCCGCTTACTCTCCTCCTTAACTTGGTGCATCATCTTGAAAAAATACAATTGAAAATGTATTTTGAGCACTACTAAAATCCGTTCAAATTTACAAGCCATTATTACACAAGTTTGATGTTTGTTACTTGTTGGGCAGGGTAAAAGTAATTGCGGAAATCTTTCTTTGTCCTGTTTAATTTAAGGTGTTTGTCTCAACATAAGCCTTGGAAGGAAAAATCGCAGGGGAGAAAACTCCGCGTCTCCAGGTACGTAATTGGATTGACGATTTGGGAACGCGTTAGCTGGATTTTGCTAAAAAAAATGAAATAATTTCCGTATGATCATCTCATCTCATCAATATTTGATGGCCTTACCTGTTTTTAAGATAAGGTATTGCTCCCTTTTATGTAGGTATAAACAATCTAGATACCTATCTTCAAGAGCACAATGTATGGATCTATTGGTATAATCTAGGCAAATTCTTATTTAATCTACGCTCAAACTTAGATCTCGTCATTGCTTTCCATCTGACAAAATTTTAGTCAAGCGGAGAAATCCTTATTATAGGCTGAAAAAGATCTGACTGCTTACTTCATTCACTGATTGAATAATAATCCAAGCCCTTGGATCTAGCATGCTGAAATTTTGAATGGAGGTTCCCTCATAATGCGGACAAGGGATAAGCAAGAATTTTTCAGAATTCCCATGATACAATAGTTGATTATAAAGCGAGACTAAAAATTAATAGCGGAAGGAACATACTTATTTTGAAAACTGGAAAGCACATAATCAAAATGAAAGGTTTTGTCGAATTTCAAACGATCAAAATACAGCCTACAATACGAGTAGGTACGAACGAAAACGAGAGAGGGCTATTTGGAAAATACCGCTGGTTTTAATGTAATCACAGGGCTATTGTTTGTTATTTAACAGGGGGAGTCTGTCGGGGCCAAGTTTGTTTTGTATACTTGGATCCATTGAATAATAATACGCAAAGACGAATGCTTGGCCGTTTGAAGTTATGTAGCTTTATATGTTTTAATTCACTAGCCAATGTTATCCCTATGTTTGTGCTTCTGACGAGATAACTTTCATTCCCTATTTAGCTCATGACTTAGGTCATCAAAAATACTTTCCCAATTTGGTTTTACTGACGTTTTATGCCAAATATATCTACTTTACGCTCCATACGAGTTATATCCTATCCCTAGTAAGGCAAACGATGGATAAATAGAATATTGGGAACCGCCATTATGAATCTCTTTGTCTACTAATAAAGATTTTACCTAATCTAAATGTATGCTTTTTGGCGACGTTTAGTGAAAGTTTATTTTTGAGCAAAATACTTCAAGCTTCGAATATTTTGGTACCTTATACTTATGTGGGCCCAATACTAAAGGATATTCAATTAATTAACCATAATGTATTGTGCTCGTGCTTACCGAAACATACTTTTATTTCCATAAGCGTGACTAACGCAATGTTTTGAATAATTTTTAGTGAGCCGGCAACAGTTCTATTTCCAGCCCTTGCCGACTGCCTTCCCCTACGCAGCTCGACCTTTATGACATCTGCACACTTATAACACGCCACGCAACTAGTAATTTACGAGCTTGTAGATTGAGTCACTTGCTAACTAACTCAACCTACATAAAACATTAATTTCTGTGTCTAAGTAAGTAGTATGAACGTCTTTGTGATAAATACGACTAGGTAAGTAGTATAAACGTCTTTGCGCAAACCCATATCGTTATGACATTGTTTTGCGCCTTATCAAAAAGGTCACACAACAACCTCAAAGACACGTGGACATTATATCCCCAGGAATTATTAACAAGCAACTTATAACACAATAAACACAATGCAAGTTGCAACTCATATCAAAATATCTGCAACGTCAATAGTGACATTGTCATTGGACATAAGACGCGTTGCGTCTTAATAGTATGTTACTTGCCTTAGGTAGTTAATACATTTTACAACAATCCCTTTTTAAAACTAAAACGTCTACGTACGAGTACTTTCAACCGCACCGTTGTTAATGTTATAAACACACTCAACAGCGGTCGTCCTTAATTCGTCCGTGTACATTATACAAACACCTATTGTTGTAAACTAGAAAGCTGTTGAAAGCATTTTATGCTTCAATTAGACAAACCCCTCGTATGTCGGAAAAAAATATTACAGTTTCATTGCGGTTCACGTGAACTTTGCTTTACGAGCGAACTCAAAAAGTATTTTTTTTAATACCTATATAAGTTTTGGCTAACCGGACAAACGTAAATGTTTTGCCATTTAGGGGTATGAAAAACAGCTTTGGATTGGACCTATAACAGACCTACCAATTGTAGAATTTTTTTTATTAGAATCGGTCAAGCCATTTCAGAGGAGTACGGTTACGAACACTCTGACACGAGAATTTTATATTGAGTACTGTATTATTTTAAAGAAAATGTTTCAACAACTGCGAAATAAATTTTTCTAAATGCTATAAGCATAAAAAAATCATAATAATTAAATGAAAAACATTTGCCTACAAAGTTCTTACAGCTGTCCCGACAGACGTTGTTCTAACCTTTCTCTTAGGTGGTTTATTAATAACCTAACTAGAGCTCGTGTTATTTGATAACGGGTAAATGGTTATAGGAATGCAAAAACAAATAACAGACGAAAAGTAAATTATTTAGCTCAGCATGGATGATTCATTGCTGCCGTCGAGAGATCTCTATAGTATAAGCAATAGCATACAGCAAAACGTGTTTTTAGAGTAATGGAGTTTCTATTGACCTGATTGAAATTAAGGTGTTGCGGCCCTACCAGCCTGCGAAATTCAAATTTTATTTAGTTTTTCCCAAATATTAGACTAACTTAATAGGTACATTGCAGATTTATGACAATGCATTTTGCGGGCCTTCTTTTCATGCATCTACATGTTTTTAATAGAAACTTTGCTCGAAAGTTCCCACTCATCTCATATTGGTTCCCGAAAGATAATTTTTTGCAGTTTCCCAGATTTCGAGCTATCGGGAACCAATATAAAGTAAATGAATATTGTTGAGTAGAGTTTTTGTTAAAAACATGTAGATGCATAAATGTGCCCGCAAAACTCATTGCCATTAGACTTCGATGTATAATTAGCCCACTATGAGCGAAAAACTAAAAAAAATTGAATTTTCGCGCCCGGATGGTACCATTTCTTAGCTCCTATAAAATTAGAGTACCTACCTAAAAAATAAATAAATAAAATAAAAAAAAAAATATATATATAAAAAAGCCTTTATTCTGATACGCTACATAATATGATAATTTAACATTCGTACATTTTAACAGTGGGATTGACATAATTTGCTTTACTTTATATTATTACTAGCTGATGCCCGCGACTTCGTCCACGTGGGATAAAAACTATTCTATCTTTTAAGTTGGACCAAATGACAGATATTCACGAAGTTTGAACTAAATCGGTTCAGTAGTTTAGGAGTCCATTGAGGACAAACATTGTGACACGAGATTTATATATATTAAGATTTGTGCTTCATATATAAATTATGTTTTTTTTTTTATTATTAATTAGATTATTTCAGTTCAAACACTTATAAATAATTAATGTCAATATTATATTATGAGGTGTTATCCACTTTTAATAATAAAATATTATGTCATCATTATTCATATTAGAAGTCTTAATTTATATGTCATGTTCGTAGTCAAATTCAATTTCGCGTAAGAGTCGCCTCTACGGCGTAGGCCTCCCCCAAATCTCTCCACAGCTTTCTATTTCTAGCTTTCCGCATCCAATCTGGTCCACATTTTTGTAAGAAGATATCTCTCCACCTTCTTCTTTGGCGACCCCTTTTCCGTTTTCTCTCTCTGGGAATCCATTCCGTTATCCTTTTGGTCCATCGAGTGTTATCTAACCTACAAACATGGCCTGCCCACTTCCATTTTAGTGACCTAATCCTTTTCCTAATATCTACCAGTTTTGTCCTTTTTCGAATGTCTTCATTTCTTATTTTGTCTTTTTTCCTTAAGCCTAACATGCTCCTCTCCATTTTTCTCTGGCAGATAGCTAATTTTTCTTCGTCTTCTTTCCTCAGTGACCATGTCTGGCACGCATATGTCAAACAAGGTAAAATTGTGACTTCGAAGAGTTTCTTTTTTATTTTGATATCGATTTCTTTGCTTTTTAAAACTTCTTTGAAACCCCAATACTTTTTCCAGGCAATGGCAATTCTTCTTTGTATTTCCTTCTCTGTGCAGTTCTGGAAAGAAACCGACTGGCCTAAATATATGTAATTTTTAACATACTCTATTGTGGTACCCTCTATTGTTATATTTCTCTCTTCCGAGTTCGTCATAATTTTGGTCTTTGAGGCATTTAAAGATAGCCCAGCTTTCTTACTTTCCCTTGCCAGCTCCTCCACCATAGCGCCAAGAGTACCTACCTAACAGCTATCAAAAATTGGGGTATACCTTTTAATTAAGTTATTTAGCACAACTAATAACTTATTTATGTACCTACCTAATTTATAATACATACTTAGTAATCGTAACAATATTTCTTTAAAAAAAAAATTATTCAACTGGGAATTTAAAACCGTATACAATTTTAGTGTACTTCCTTTGTGGCTTTTTTATTAGTCGTTTTGGGCAACAAACCTACTTGGAAAACTTATTAAGGAAATAATTTGTATGCGACCTTTGGAATAATTTATTAATCTAGTTTAAAATGGCTTCATACCTACTAATTTAGAGCATTATCTAATGAGTTCAATTTTTATTAGCATTAGATTAATAATCATCTCCATAAACTGCCGGCAATCTGCAAGGTACTGGAGGTCTACTCTCTTTCTCTCAAACGAAACTTCGTAAACGAACGAAATTTAAACGAAGTTTCGTTAGCTCCTCTACTCTATTTCTTTTTCGGACTCGCAGACGAAGTTCGGAACCATGGACAATTTTCGTGAACGATTGGAATGAACGATTTCGTAATAGTTGAATAACCGACTAATTTAAGAGTATTGTTTCATGCAAACAATGCCTACATGAACCTATGACAACTAAAAATATCAGTATTATCACACGTAATATGGCGTCTTCATAACATGTCAATTCGCAAATCACAATTGTCAACTTGAGATTTTTTGTTTGAAGTTCTTTAAAAACTTTACTAAAGTTTGTTTCTCAAGTATGGTGTCAATAAATAATGTTTTCAAGTGCTTTTTACACTTCGGAGTCTCAAATCTCAATACACATTCCGTCAGAAGTAAAACTGTGTTGCAGTCGTCACTTGGTCTCGAAGTTTGAATTTAAAAACTTTGTAAGTAAATATCATATAAATATTTGTTTATTAAAAATTTCACATCTTAATACGCTTTTAAACATTTTTACAGTTTAAATGGCTCCACATACGGCTTCCGCTACTCCCGAACAAATTAACACTTCTCAATTTTTTGGAAGACTACAAGGATTTAGCCCGCTGGAAGTTGAGGAATGTCGAAGGAAAAGTCCAGACAAAGAGGCTGTGGGGAGAATTGAGTAATATTCTCAATTCCATGGGCGGCTGCACTAAAAGTCCTCAGCAGTGGCAAAAGGTACATAGTTTTATCTTAGGTAAATAGGTTATTAATAACTTATAGTATAGTGGCATACAAATACCTTTATTTTATGATTTACAGGTTTGGGCTGATAAAAAACATTTAGCCAAAAAAGCAGCTGCTGATTTTCGGGGGTCGGCTGCAGCGACTGGAGGTGGTCCATCGGCAGCACCCCCACTTACCCATTGGCAGTTGAAAGTCCTGGCGATCTGAACATTTTGGTGATCGTCAAACTGGGGCCAGAGATCCTTTCAGTGAGGTAGTCTTTCTTTGAATTCTCAATTAGTACTTTAAATCCAACTGTGTTTTTGCCATATTTTACTCAGTAATAATAATTAGTGTGAAACAGAATTTTATGTAGACCTGTATCTAGAACTTAAAGTCCATTTTAAATCATAAAATCATCGATTATAATTTAATTTGGATATTTCATGATTCAATTTCAATAAAATCTGTTTTATTTTCAGACCAATGAACCAATACAAACAACCTCCAGTCAAACAAGTCAACCTCCGAGCGTTCCACAGCCTCTTAGTTCGGATTTGCATGAGGAAGTTCTGGAGCATGTGGGACCCATACAGCTCCCGGAACCTGCGACCCAGCAACCTGTGTCACAAGACTTCCTGACTCCTCGTCCATGTAAGTATTACTTTCTGTGGTATTTTCAGTAAATCATTATGCATTTATAAAAAAATGTTGATGCTAAAACTATTCCAAATTGTATAAAAACAATGAAATTATATATTGTAAATTCAAGAAAATGAGTGATTATAAAAATTAATTACACCTATTTTTTGTAAGAAATTAGGAATATAATCTTAAATAAGAAAAAAAAAAGTGCGGGTTGGCAGGCTTCACCCACCATTGAGAACATTGTGTGCGTCTCAAGCATGCAGGGTTTCCTCATAATGTTTTCCTTCACTGTTAAGCAAGTGATATATGGTTTAAGGATTCGAACCCCTGACCTCCTTATGAAAGGAAAAGCCCTGGAACTATGGAGCTATCACCGTGTTAACATTATAATGCAAGAAAAAACTATTCTAGTGTTTGTGAAATATGCTCACATACATAACATTATTAACTGATCTGAGAATTCTGTCTTATCTAATGCATTTTTGTTAAGTATAATATCTTTAAATTGGAATGTTGTTGTTTGAAGTTTAGTATTAAGAAAAGCCTGGATGTTAAGCCAAAATATTCGATCAAAAAAAAAAAAATGTTGAAATATTGTCTATGACCGTAGTCTATTATCTACTTATAATTTTTTCCTCCTTCACTTGTACACCACCTGTTCGGATTACAATTTTTATTACCGATAATTTACCAGTTTTATTTAAAAATAACCTAAGAAGATACCTACCGTAACACCGTCATCATTTTTGGACCTTTGAGCCGCATATAAAACTGAACCGAAGAAAAGATCCGAATATCACACCGAAATACACCGGCCGCGTCGTGGGACGGCGGCGTGGCGTCACCTTGAAAGTTCAAAGTTCAAACTCAACCTATATCGAAGAAAAAGTACATTACTATGGAAGAAATACAGAACTTCATTAAACTACAAAAGGATTACTACGCAACGCTATTGAAAACACAAACTAACTTCAAGAAATCTCCAAAAACTCGTCTTACACAATCTTACGTAGAAACGAAACTTGAAAATTTAAATGACCTGTGGGCGGACATTAAGCAAAACCACAAAAGAATCATCACCATCGCTTCGGCACAAGATATAACTGGAATGCCATACTTCACAGAACAATTGTTTGAAACTATTGAAAAAGACTACAGCACCTATAAAACGGAGCTCAAAGAAAACCTCAAAAAGTTTTCCACACCATCAGGATCGGCGGCGTCAACCTCGCATACCTCGACGTGTCATGCGCGCAGCGATAAATTACCAGAAATTAAAATCCCTTTGTTTTCAGGATCATACACGGAATGGGCGACTTTTAAGGACCTTTTCCTCTCCATTGTCGATAGAAATGCCCAATTAGATGCAGTACGCAAGTTACACTACCTTAAAGCATATCTCTCCGGAGAGGCTGAACAGTTGCTGAGGCATATCCCAATCACACATGAGAATTATGAGGTATGTTGGACATTACTATTAAACAGATATGACAATAAAAGATTCTTATCAAATTCCATTTTAAAACGTTTGTTTAGCATACCAAAATTAACCGCACAAAGTGCAGTAGGCATTAAAAATGTATTAGATACAACCAAAGAATGTTTGTCAGCCTTATCAAACATAGGTATACCTACAACATCATGGGATATCATCATTGTGTATTTAATTAGCTTGAAATTAGATCCAGAAACTAGGAAGCAATGGGAACTTAAGTTTAATGAAAGTAGTGAACAGTTACCCACCTTTAGTCAATTTGAAGAGTTTTTAGTTAACCAGTTCAGAGCGTTAGAGTTTTTAGAGCCTGTTTCCAACCGTAGTAAACCAATTAAACAAGTTAATACAAAAACACATCATGTGTCTTCCGCACCTCCAGAAACATTAACTTCTATTACCACCACCAAATGTTTATTTTGTCCTGATCATCATAAATTATATCAATGCCCAAAGTTCGACCAAGCAGATTATCATACCCGCATTGAATTTGTGCGTAATAATCGACTTTGTGTCAATTGTTTCGGAAAAAACCACCAGAAAAATTCTTGCTACCTGAAGACTTCTTGTCGAATTTGCAGCTTAAAGCACAATACAAAGCTTCACCCTCCTAAACCTAGCAGCTCAATCTCACCAGCAGTTCCCGTTAACCATGTGATTGAGTCACCTGCCTCTGATGGATCTGTGTCCGTACAGGAGGCACAACCAACCGTTCTTACCAATTGTCTCGCAAGCAGAGGCAACCATTCTCAGGTATTGTTAGCCACAGCTTTAGTTAAAGTTAAAGCTACCAATGGAACCTACCAACTGCTGAGAGCTTTGCTCGACCAGGGGTCGCAGACCTCGTTCATTACGGAATCAGCAGTTCAACTACTTGGACTCAAGAAAGCACCAATTACTATGTCTATTTCGGGATTAGGAGGTACTCCAGGAACCTTAACCTCTAAAGCTCACGTCAGTCTGGAAATATCATCCATTCATAATCCTCATTTTACCATCCAAGTAGGAGCTTATGTGTTGAGTAAATTAACAGCCCTCTTACCAGTTCATAAAGTTCAGATTACTGACTGGCCAGAGATTAAAAACTTACAGTTAGCCGATCCAAAGTACCACACTCCTGGTAATATTGATATACTACTAGGCAGTGATGTCTATGGGCAGATCTTAATGGAAGGTCTATTGCGAAGGGGCACCACCATAGCACAGCAGACGAATTTGGGTTGGATTCTTTCTGGTCAAGTTACACCACCTACCATACCTACACCGCAAAGTCACAATTATGTTGTGTCTTTATTTACTCAAGCAAATGAAGATGAAATCCTGAGGAAATTTTGGGAAATGGAATCAGAACCTATAACCAGTGAGAGAACTCTCACACCAGAAGAACAGAAATGTGAACAATTATTCGCAACCACTACCAAGAGAGATAAGGAGGGCAGATATATTGTAAAATTACCTTTTAAAGATAATTCTAGCCAACCCATAAATACAAGAGAGATTGCAGTGAGAAGGTTTTGTTCTCAAGAAAAAAGATTGTTAAAGCAACCTGAATTAAAACGCCAGTATGATGAAGTAATTGAAGAGTATTTGCAACTAGACCATATGGAGGCTCTACCACCTGGAGATCATAAGGGTGTATACTTACCATTCCACGCTGTCATCAGAACTGACAAGAGTACCTCGAAGGTCAGAATCGTGTTTGATGCGTCAGCGAAAGGGCAGAACAACGTCTCGCTCAATGATAATCTCATGGTTGGTCCAAGACTACAACCTGATCTACGTCATCTAGTGATGAAGTTTAGAAAGGGTCCAGTTTGTTTAGTTGCAGATATAGTTAAAATGTACCGAATGGTCAAAGTTACCGAAGAAGATGTGGACTACCAGAGATTAGTGTGGCGAAAGAATCCAGAAGATGAGATCAGAAACTACCGACTTCTTCGTGTCACCTTTGGAACTTCATCAGCACCATACCTTGCAGTCAAGGCCTTACAGCAGCTAGCCAAGGACGAGGGACACAATTACCCATTAGCTGCAACCCGAGTTATAGAAGATTTTTATATGGACGACCTAATGATGACCTGTGAAAATGAAGAAGAAGCACTTCTCATATACCAAGAGTTGACAGCATTACTAAAAAAAGGAGGATTTCACCTTCAAAAGTGGTCCAGCAATAATCAAGCTGTACTTGAACAGCTACTACAAAAAGAAGATACCAAAGAAAGCATGAAGTTAATCACCGATGAAACCATAAAGGTTTTAGGTTTAACCTGGAACAAATCCTCGGATACCTTTGTATATACTGTCCATTTGCAAGAACAAGAAGTTCCCATTACCAAGAGGCGTGTTGTTGGTGATATAGCCAGACTCTACGATCCACTCGGGTGGATATCTCCTTGTATAATCAGAGCAAAGATACTAATTCAGAAGCTATGGATGTCTGGAATAGAATGGGATCAAGAATTACCACCAAACTTGATGCAAGAATGGATAGAATACCGCAAGGACTTATTAAATTTATCAGGGTATGAAATTAAAAGGTGGATTGGAACCAAAGCCAAAGGCACTCACATTGAGCTACATGGCTTCAGTGATGCATCTTCAGAAGCCTTTTCGGCAGTTCTATATACCAGAGTGGTTGATGACTGTGGTGCAGTACATGTCAGTTTGTTCACCTCCAAGACCAAAGTAGCTCCCATCAAACAAGTTTCAATACCGCGCTTAGAGCTTTGTGGAGCCACATTGCTAGCAAAGCTGTTGAAAGAAGTAGCTGGAGTTCTAAGTATACCAGCAACAAATATACATGCATGGACTGATTCTACAATAGTTTTAGCTTGGCTACAAGGGCATCCCAACCGATGGAAGACATTTGTAGCTAACAGAGTTTCTGAAATTTTAACCACATTGGAAGGGAATCAGTGGTCACATGTAAAATCTGAAGACAACCCTGCAGACATAGCATCCCGAGGTGCTAATCCCAGTCAATTGATGATGGACAAGTTGTGGATAAACGGACCTACTTGGTTAACTCAAAGAAATATTGAGTATTCTAAACCAGCTGTCAGTACCAATTTAGAAGAGAAGAATGTAAAATCTCACTTTTCTGTGAAATTGGATACAGAATTTTGGGATAGATTTTCAAAATTAAAGAGAATGGTTAGAGTCATCGCATATTGTAGAAGATTTCTTTACTTAAAAAATCAAGAAAACCGTCCATCATCATCAAATCTTACCACTGAAGAAATAAATCAGTCTTTAATTATATGTATAAGACAGTTTCAAAATCAAGATTTTGCTGAAGACATAGAGCATATTAAAAAACACGGTTGTGTTCAGAAGACCAGTAAATTATATACTTTGACACCTTTTATTGATGAGAACAATCTACTGAGAGTCAGAGGTCGCTTGGATAATTCACCATTTAAGGATGAAATGAAACACCCTATCATTATATCAAACAAGGGTCGTTTAGCTCGCCTACTAGTGGCTGATGCTCATGAAAGAACCATGCACGGTGGTCCTCAACTCATCATAACCTACCTGCGAGCCAGGTATTGGATTCTAGGTGTAAAAAATCTAGCTAAGGAGTTATATCGAAAATGTGTCATCTGTGCTCGTTATAGAAATGTCACATCGAACCAGTTGATGGGTCACTTACCCATTGCAAGAACATCAATGAATCGAGCGTTTTCTATAAGCGGTGTGGATTATTCAGGGCCGATACAAATCCGAACGACCAAAGGGAGAGGTCACCATTCCTACAAGGGATATATCTGTGTATTTGTATGTATGGCAACCAGAGCTGTGCATCTGGAAGTAGTTAGTGACCTTACAACTCAAGGGTTCCTTGCAGCTTTTCGAAGATTTGAGGGACGCAGAGGTCACTGCATCCAGCTATGGAGCGACCATGGAACTAACTTTGTTGGAGCCTCCAAGGAGCTGGAACGTCTATTGAAAGCAGAAATGTCCTCAGTTCTACCAGAAATAGCAGAATGTTTAGCTGACAATGGAACTTCATGGAAATTTGTAACGGTTCAGTCACCACACGTCGGGGGCCTTTGGGAGGCGGCTGTGAAAGCTACCAAGTATCACCTAAAAAGAGTTTTAAGAAACACCACCTTAACCTTTGAAGAAATGTCAACATTGCTTATACAAATTGAAGCATGCTTAAATTCAAGACCAATTGCACAGAATCCAATAATTGATGATCCAAACTCCCCAGCACCTTTGACACCTGGTCATTTTTTAGTGGGAGAACCATTGGTTGTTCCTCCAGATCAGAACTTTGTAAACTCAAATATAGGTACATTAAAACGGTGGCAGTTGACTCAACGCATGCTACAAACCTTTTGGAAGCATTGGTCTGCTGAATACCTTACCCAACTGAATCAAAGGTACAAATGGGCAAGCATTTCACCAGAGCCCTCAGTGGGTGATGTTGTTCTGGTAAGAGAGGACAATCTCCCTCCGGCAAAATGGTTATACGGCAGAATAGTACAAAAACATCCAGGGCCTGATAATATTACCAGATTTGTTACATTAAAATGCAATAATAATTTGATTAAAAGACCAATTATTAAATTAATTATTTTACCTATAGCTGACTAATTGATTACATGATAGGTTTTTAGGAGCATTTAGTATCTAAAGTTTTACAGTCCACTTACAGAGTTAACTTAGATTAAAATAAAACTCATGTTGTATGTTTAGCTATGTCATTTATTTTGTCAAAATTTTATAATTGGATTACTATCTTACCATGTGACTACATGGGTGCGTTATGATGGGATGTGTCTCAGCAGCTTCTTGGGCGAGGAATGGTTGCCAAGTTCAACCATTTTAGTATAAAATAGTATATTTTGTTTAACTTAGAAGCTTAAATTATGATTATGTATAAATTCTGTTAAGCTATACTTAGTACTTAACTGAAACCTGTAGCTTGGAAATCCTTTTGCTTTATAACTAAAGTAACTGTGATGGACCATTATACCTAAATTCATACAATATAATATAGTTATGTTTAGCTAAATTAGAACAGTGAAATCCTTTTGTTTTGTAGAGATGCAAAATATTTGAGATGGATTTTAATTGATTTTAATGGATTTTAATCCTACTTAACCCTATAATAATTGTAAAAGTAAATTTAGTACCTAGTTGTCTAAAATAAAAAAATAAAATATATATATTTTGAACTTAAAGGTTGAATTAATGTATTTCTTATTTGTCTATTGTTTGAATTGTTTTAAAAATTAATTTGTGTGTAACTTAACCTATGTAAATGTTGTAATCCAGGCTTATTAAGAACTCTGTTCTTGGGAGGCGGATGTTTGAAGTTTAGTATTAAGAAAAGCCTGGATGTTAAGCCAAAATATTCGATCAAAAAAAAAAAAATGTTGAAATATTGTCTATGACCGTAGTCTATTATCTACTTATAATTTTTTCCTCCTTCACTTGTACACCACCTGTTCGGATTACAATTTTTATTACCGATAATTTACCAGTTTTATTTAAAAATAACCTAAGAAGATACCTACCGTAACACCGTCATCATTTACAGCCTCACAGTCTACACGTCATCACAGGACACATTCTGCTGCTGGCACTGGTGAAAGGGCACATTCTGCTGATGTCAGAAGCAGATTGTTGAAGATGGGCGTGTAGAGAGAGAAACATTGAGGAATACAGAGCTAGCAGGCACAGGGCTGCTCTGTTAGAGCTGTGTAACATTATTAGGGAATATTTAGACCATAGGAATTAAGGTTATTTTGTTGCACTAGATTAAATACTGTTATTGTTGGCTTTCTTTTTACTATTTTGTTTCTAAATAAAACTTTATTATTTAAGTTAAAAAATAAATTTTATTCTTTTATTAAACTTAAATTAAAACAAAAGCTTTTATTTGCATTCCTTACATAATACTAATAATATTGACATAATATTGACCTCCTTCAAACAACGAGAAACAGTCTGTTGTGCCATGAGCCCGTCATTGTTTTGCCCCACAGACCCTTGGTAACTACCTCGGGCATAAAAATTCAAAGCAGCAAGGATCTGGAAAATTTTGAAAATTGTGAACAATGAAATGCTTAATTTTAAGAAATAGAATGAAAAAAAAAACATGTACAGCACCTTTACTGTGGGCTCGATTCCATGACGCCTTGCCTTTGGAGGTAATAAAGGCACTATTTCTTGGCACAACTCTTCAAATAATTGCTGACTGAGTCTATAGTTTCCTATTATAAACTTTAAGTCGGGAATTTGGCTTATATTAGTTGATTGCGCAGGCGGCGCCGTCTTCTTCTACGCTCTAAACGCTCTTTACGTAGAGCAGCCTCGATTAATAGCATTCTTGTAGCCATTTCTAACAAAATTTCTACAAAATTCACACTACCGAAAGATTAACGAAAATCAAAAGGTAACACTTTTGGTTTCGTCAATTTGAGGTTAAAATCCCGAACAATTATGTGTCAAATTCAAATTTTCGTTCGTAACATTTACGAATTAGAGTAGGTTTAGAAAATATAAACGTCAAACATTTTCGTTCGACCGAAATTTCGGAACGAAAACGAACCGTGGTAGGAAACATGCGAAACTTCGTCCGATATTTCGTTTTTCGTTGAATTAGAGTAGACCTCCAGGACTCTTCTTAGAAGGAGATTGATTTTGTAGGTACCTAATTAATTTTGTTTACACAGTTGTGAATAAACTCGAACACCAGTACTTACTGTTAGTAATCATGGATAGGAGTTTTCATAGTTTTCTAAAATAAATTTCACTTTCATTCTAAAAAGACAATCATAGATCTACATTTTATAACCGATATAATCTTTATCAAGATTTCGCAGTAAAATTCTTTTTAAAAATTATTTCATGTGATACGGTCAGGAAATGTATAGACATTTCAATCCACGAAGACGCGCCCCGCACTTGAGAAATCACTTATGTTTCATTCGATTCGTATGGAGTTTGACGGAGTGGGGCGCGTCATCGTGGATTGAAATATCTATTGAGTCTTCTGACCACTACTCACACTTTTCAAGTAAAACAAGACAGGCTTTTCATGCTCAGACATTGGTAATCTTTTTCAAAATATCTTCCGTGTTTTAGCCAAATTGGTTCAAATCGGCTCGACCGATTGTTATGTTTCTGTTAGAGTCCGACCGAAACTGGTTTTCCGGCCGAAACCGAAACCGAAACCGAATATTCGGCCCTGGCTTCAGTTTCGGCCGAAACCGAAACCGAAACCGAAACTCATGTGGTCAAGACGTCAAGTATAAAATTCCTTAAGGGCGATGGGTACCATCCGGGCGCGAAAATTCAAATTTTATTTAGTTTTTCGCTCATAGTGGGCTAATTATACATCGAAGGCTAATGGCAATGTGTTTTGCGGGCACAACGTTTATGCATCTACATGTTTTTATTAAAAACTCTGCTCAACAATACTCATTTACTTCATATTGGTTCCCGATAGCTCGAAATCTGGGAAACTGCAAAAAAATTATCTTTCGGGAAACAATATGAGATGAGTGGGAACTTTCGAGCAAAGTTTCTATTAAAAACGTGTAGATGCATAACAAGTAGGCCCGCAAAATGCATTGCCATAAATTCACAATGTGTAGTCAGTCTAATATTTGCGAAAAACTAAATAAAATTTGAATTTCGCGGGCTGGTAGGGCCGCAACACCTTACGTCGGACGATAACGCACTATGTTTTGTTGCTACGGAGCTATTCGAACGGCGCTCGACAATTCCCGAACAGGGCCGCCAGCGTCCGCCATAGTGTTGCCGCGAGAAACGAAGTTAGGCGAGCGTGCACGACTACTTCCGAAATCAGTTTCGGCAAAAGTTTCGGCCAATTTAGGCCGAAACCGAAACTGCCGCCGAAACTTGATTTTTGGCCGAAACTCGGCCGAAACCGAAACCGAAACCGAACTTTCGGTCGGACACTAGACTTTCTGTGCATGTTCGGTAGTCCGAGAATAGGTCGGAAGATTTTTTTTATATCCCTAATGGCAAAACAACATTTGTTTAATTTGAAAATTTAAAATTCTTCAAAACAAAATAGTAAAAAATTGAGAAAGCCTTTTGTCCACTTTCCAATTAGATTCGAGATCCCTAAAGATTTATTTCTCTTCCCATACAAGAATAGATATAGGTATCACAAACTTTTATAATATTCAAGTAAAACAACAGGCTTGTGATGCTCAGACATCTTATTTGCAGGAAAGCACATTATTAAACTGAAAGTAAAGAAAACTCGCGAGAGCAAACACAGGCATTACACGCCCAGGTTCAAAGGGAGGGCGTTCTCGAATATTTCAAGTGTAAAATAAAGCGGTGTTTTATGAGATAGGTTGTAGGAACAAATAACAACTTAAATTCACTCTGTCTGATAGACACTGAACATTGAATAGTAGTAGGTATATTATGTACTGACTACTAAGGCCGACTTGCACCGTCCAGGGTTAGTATTTTAACTCAAAGTTAGCACGCTAACCCAGAGAAAGTAGTCAAAATTGTCCAGTGAGACTGAGAGACGTTGACTCTAGGGTTAAAAATGTAAATATTTAACTTCTGTTTGGCGCAAGTGGACCTTAGGAAGTTAGGGTGTACCGTGTAGTTCTGAGGTAAATGAAATACCTACTCATCTGTAGGTACTTAAATATTTCATCAAAGGCAAGCAATCCAATCCGTGAAAAACGTCCGTGTACACTTCTCACACATGACAAAAATACGAAAACGTATAAGCATTGATTTATAAACGATTTGGGGTCAGCGCTTAAAAGTGTCCGAACCGAATGACATACAAAACGCGAAAAGACACCTACAATCGCACTTCAGTCTCGTGTTTAAAAATTAGTCTGTATAGTTTAAGACATAAATTACAATGTTTTAGTTTGTTTATAAAAATACTCATGTACCCTTGTTTATATAGGTTTTCTCGGGACACTTTTTTCGTGAATTTTGTGTTACACCCGGCGTCCATAGATTTATATGCCTATGCGGATAAGTTGAATTAAATGGTACAAATTGAATGGAATGATGATATAAATTGAATATCGTCGGCACTCCCGGAGTGCCTGTTTTGTTTTTATGAATGCGGCGTCTGTTTGGTTTAGGTACGATAAGTGATGTTTAACTACCCAAAGTACCTACTTTAAGACTGATAGCAGTTTACGAGGTATAAGAGTAAATAATGGTTGAGTGGAAATCTCCCAAACTTCTAAACTGCTTAAACATCGTAAAGCCATTAACAATAAAAGGATGTGGGTGCGGTTCAAGGTGACAATGAACTTATAAAACTACGACAAGGCTATCTTGGCACTTGAATGACATTGACAGGAGGGCGCTGCTATAGAACAAAGGCAGCTAGAAAATAAAATTTTAAATTTTACTTCAATTTTAGTTTTATTTTAGTGAATAAACAACACTCCACACAATAGCGAAATAACGACAGAGCGAACAATCAAACAGTATCACAAGATAGCGGCGTTAGTTCTGATTTTGGCCACGCGCTAAGATAGCCTTGTCGCACTGTATTCTGTTTGTTTGAGCTGGAGCGCAAGACACGGTGATTAAACTTAAAGATAAAGAAAATTAGATACTTCCTTATATGGAAACCGTTTCCTTTTAAAGCTACTCGTATGTTAGAATACTAGGACCCAAAAAAGCTTGATATTTTAATGAAATGCCAAAGTATATAAGATAATAATTGCAGACTATAGAATGTGTGTGACCTTTCACTGTTGCAAGAGTCAAAATATCACCCACTTATCAACGGCACGATTTTTAGTGACTTGCAGGTTGATAACTATGTCAATTATTAAATTTTGGGTTTCTAATCTAAATTCGCTTTGAAGCAGAAACGCGATTGGATAAAACTTTCTCGATAGACAGTTCTCCGAGAAGTTGTTCCAAAATCTCAATTTTTCTATTTTTTATCAGAAACTACAATGCATATTATAATTGTAATTATTGTTTTAATGTGTCATAATTTATAAACACTCAGAATGGATTTTTATAATTGCCTTAGATTTTAGTTACTAGGCCAAACGTCGTTTTTCCTGTTATATTCTTTCGCACAATGCCTGTCGCACTTATTCGTATGAATAAGGAGAAAAATAAAATAATGGTTTCACCTTAATGTGTAAGTCTATGTGTGTAAGTGTGTAAGAGTGCGCTTGTTATTATGGTGTGAAGTCATGACTATTAAACTGGTTTGGTTGAAATTTTGAATGGAGCGAGGTTATATTTTGGATAATTATATTTCATACATTTTATTCTTCATATAATAAACACAATCAGGTATACTTTCATTGTACTGGCAATTTCGCACTTTTATTTATTTTGTTTTTTAAAACTGACCACCCTGATGGACACGCGGTCCCCAGCCTATCTCCGCGCCATGCTTCATTCTTTTATTGTGCGCGGCAATGAGCACTCGACTACAAAAACACGTCTCGTTTTTGTTAATTTAGGTTCAAAGTAAAAAAAATTAAGTGTTCAGTGTTAAAACTTGCTTAATTTTCTATACTGATAATGCTTAGACGCTAGTAAAATTTATTATTATAACAAAAATAAAATCAAATCAAATCATATAATTGTGCATTCATCTTCGTCAGACTCCGAGGAAAGAGGGTAAGTGAAAATTAACCTTTTTCCCAGATATCACATCAACTCAAATATCAATGCTGACGAAAGTGTGTCCAAAAATTGAAATCCTACGGCATCGCTAAGCTAACTTGGAGGGTATCACATTGAGGTTATCACGAAAGTATAGCATGATGCGCGAAATAGTCCAGGCATCTCTAAGCTAGCTTGGAGGGTATCACGTTGAGGGTACCACGAAAGCATAGCATGATGCGCCAATGCTCCTGGAGGTTGACTGCGGGTCAACACGAAGGATTTTAAAAAAAACCTCAAGGGACTTTGCGGATACCAACGGGGGACGATGTCGGTGTGGCGCTGTTCTCGGCTTCACTACAAGTGGCTCCGCATGACCTCCCGGACTTTGATCCCGAATTGCTATCGGCGCTCAGTCACAAGAACTATATTAATGGTTAGTCCCGACAGTTATAAAATTCTAGCCGACCTTCATTGCAAAGAATCAAATAGTTTATTTGATATACTTGCCTGGCTTATGAATAGCCAGTTAAATGTTATAGCCTTTTATCAGTGATAACTATTTCACGACTTAAAAACTAATTCCACGAGGGTACCAACGCGTCGAACTTTTCTAACTATGTACCTACAACAATAATGTTTAGATTTTGTGGTGGAAAATAATTTTACTTACTTTCGAAAATTAATGTTCAGATTGTGTAATGGGATGATAATTTAACTGTTAGCTCAACAATATTATGTATAATGTACCATTAGTCTGAAAGTTTCATTGAAGTGAATTGTTAAATTCTTTCTGAAACTAATAAAAATCTTAAACCACAACGCGTCCTGAACTGAGAAGAAGCTTAAGTATTGACAAATGACATTTTGTTTCGACAAATGACAAGTAATTAAAGTTCACGAACGGGACCAGATGTTTTTTCGGAGAAATAGTTTCGGGCATTATACTAGTTTCAATGGTTACTGATCGTCAGGTGTTGTAAATAAAGAAACCAGCAGGGCGCGGCGGGCGACTTTGCTATCGACACCCACCGCTGGGACAGCGCAATCTCGTTTCTCGAGAAACTAGCTGGCCCCCTCTCGTTACGGCTCGGCCAGCAGGGGGGGGCGTGACACACTTGAGTATTGGCGATCAGCCGCGAGGAAGATGCGACGTGACAGCAAGTTTCCAGCATCAGTCACAACAAGGACCAGGTTCATCGACGACGCTAGACATTAAGGTACCTATATGCAGGGCCGGTCCTAGGGCGGTGCGAGCGGTGCGACCGCACCGGGCGCCTTCAAGGGGGGGGCGCCAAAATGAACCAAATCGTGAAACAAAGACGCTCGACTGAGCGTGCGAGTCGCGCACACGCACGAACAAAATTGCGAAGGAGGGAACTGCGGGGTTAACACTTTAACCCATGGGAAAAATGTGACATAATATCTGGACAAGAATTGATTGAAGAATTTCTTCAATCAGGAGAGCCAATAAAAGTTCTTCAGCTTATAATAAAATGGAAAATTCTTTTCAAAAAACCGTTATGCCACTACAAAGAGTGAAATAATTTTTATTTTTAGGGTTCCATACCAGTTTAGGGCTCCGTCCGTCCGTCCGTCTGTCACACTCGATTATTTCAGTAACTAAGATTTGAAATTTAGAAGAGTTATTTATGGGTAATAGGGACCCGACGTCATAACAATCGTAAAAATTTGAACATTGTTTTTATTTTTATTTAAAAAAGGGGGAAAACCAGGTCGAGAAATTTTCAAAATGAGTTAATAATATTTTAGTATTAGCTTTTTAGTGGACTTTTTAGTAGTACAAGGCATTGCAAAAAATGCCCAAATCGCTTAAGTGTACTTATAAAATCGGAAGAGTTCTCTAAATTTTCCGTGATCCTATCATCAGAACCTGACTTGATGACCATAAATAACCATTAAGTCAGCATCTGTAAGAAAATGCACGAGTAACTATAAAAAATACCCAAATCGCTTCAAGTATACTGGCAAAATTTGAAGAGTTCCCTCGATTTCACCAGGATCCCATGATCAAATCCTGAATTGATAACCACAGGACAACTTGGAAAATATTACTCTTTCAAACAATAACCAAATCGCTTCAAGTGTCCATATAAAAATTTTGAAGATTTCCTTCGATTTCTCCAGGATCCCATCATCAGATCTTGACCTGATGACTATGGGACCATCTAGGAAGTATACCCTTTCAAACAAAAAAAGAATTATCTAATTCGGTTCACGCGTCTTCGAGTAATCGGTGAAAATACATAGATAAAAAAAAAGATTCCTACGAATTGAGAACCTCCTCCTTTTTTGAAGTCGGTTAAAAAAATGATTGGCAAGATATTTTCTCTAATGTATGGACAGCGCTTTGTATTTTACTAAGTGTACCTGAAACTGCCAAAGGAGAACGAAGTTTCAGTAAATTAAAACTTATTAAAACTTTCCTACGGTCTACAGGTCAGGCTTTTTCTGGTGAAAGAAAGGAACAGCTTAAATATTTTTTTTAGGTTTCCATATCAAAATGGTAAAAATGGAACCCTTATGGTGAGACTTTCTCCGTCCGTCCGTCACACTCGATTATTTCAGTAACTATTAAAGCTATCGACCTGAAATTTGGTATTAATTGCGGCGCGACGTTATTGCAATCATAAAAAATTGAAAATATTTTTTATTTTTATTTAAAAAGGGGGGAAAACCGGGTCGTCAAAATTTCAAAATGAGATAACAATATTGAGTAGGGTATCATATGAAAGGGCGTTACTTGTGTATTCTAAAACCGATTTTTATTTATTTTTATGCCTGATGGTTTTCGATTTATTGGGCAAACTGTTGAAAAAAATAACGTTCCCCCCCCTTATCTCCGAAGTTTACCAATCGAAAAATCTGAAATAATTATGATCAATATAACGTATATTTTATAGGAAAAATAAAATCAACTCTCTAACTTTTATACATATTTTTATAATAACAATACACCGGCAAAAACAAAGTAATGTTTGCGGTTTGCTAACTAAAGTACCTACCCTACATGTAAATTATTCTCGTAAAATCATGAACCAAAGTGATTCTTTTAATGTTTAACTTAGTTTTTAACCGTTTTTTAGGGTTCCATACCAAAATGGTAAAAATGGAACCCTTTTGGTGAGACTTTCTCCGTCCGTCCGTCCGTCCGTCCGTCCGTCTGTCACACTCGATTATTTCAGTAACTATTAAAGCTATCGACCTGAAATTTGAAATAGTTGTAGGTAATTGCGGCGCGACGTTATTGCAATCATACAAAAATTGAAAATCTTTTTTATATTTATTTAAAAAGGGGAACGTTCCCCCCCTTATCTCCGAAGTTTACCAATCGAAAAATCTGAAATCATTATGATCAATAGAAATAAACGTATATTTTACAGGAAAAATAAAATCAACTCTCTAACTATTATACTTTTTTTGATAATAACAATAAACCGGCAAAAACAAAGTTATGTTTGCAGTTTGCCAACAAAAGTACCTACATGTAAATTATCCTCGTAAATTCATGAACCAAAGTGATTATTTTTATGTTTAACTTCTTTTATAGTATGGAACCCTCGGTGCGCGAGTCCGACTCGCACTTGGTCGGTTTTTATTTTATTTAGGGGCGCCATTTTTAGTCCTCGCACCACGTTAAAATGTTAATAGGACCGGCCCTGCCTATATGCCAGTGGTCTTCAACATTTTGAAGTTTATTGGTTACATATCACTGACAAGGAACCCGTCACGATCTATAACATGATCTAGAATTTCGGGAGTTATAATAAGTGAAGACTATTTTTTGACTTTCACTAGGTGTACAAATGTACGTACATTCAATAAAATATTTTAATGAATTGAACAAATTAAGGAACTAGCTCCAAAAAATTATTATTACATAATACCATTTTAAAAATCGTACACTAACACAGTGTACCGCCTTACACGTTCACAACAAAGAAAAAGCGACAAATGTCTTTGACAATCGACATTTCTTTTTTGGGTGAGATAATGTGGGAGTGAGTCACTGCATGTTCGATTATAGTTAAGATGTGTCTAACCTCAAAATCTTACGTGGTAAAAGATACATTCTAAATTTAAAGGCGTTGAATGAATTTGTAGTTCAAAATCTTTTGAAATTGATAGTTCATAAAACAGCTTACAAGCGAATACCTAAAAAGGGTTTTATGCCTATGAACTGAAGAATCTTATTTTAAAGTACCGATTCATCCTTGGTAAAATACATAAAGAAGTTGTGACTCATCTCAGATACTTACCGCGGTTTTTTCATGAAGATTTGTTAGGTGTTAGAGTGTTAAAGTTATTTACTACCCTCAAAACATGCTCAGTTTCCTGGTTTTATTTTAATTTCTGACGATATGGCAGTATCGTTACCCAACCGCAAACTATGACGTGAATTATGTAACAATTCAAATTCTGTAAAAAAAAAATTATACGCTTAACTCGTTGTATCATCTAAGAGTTAAGCTTAATTCCGATTAAAAGTCCTAAAGTCCACTTCTCCAGCTATTAGGTATGGATGGGGTTACACAGAACGTCTGTAGAAACAAAAAATGTAGTCCGTAAGAAAAATTAGACTTTAGACGCAGCTGTTCGTCCATCATCGGTTATCCTATCAGATGGCCAGTGGTTACAAAACATTTTTTAAGTCATCTAACTCCCTTAAACCTAAAAGGTTGAACTAGTGATTCACACGATTTCCCGGTCTAGATGAAGACTAATTCTTTTCATTAGAGGGATTTTTGTTTTTGTAATAATTAACGTTAAGATGAATCGAAATACCTCTTTACAGAGTTGATGGCCATATTTTTCGATACATCTATTTTGATACACATGATTTACATCAGTTGCATAGAGGATATCAAATATCCTCATTTAAACGATTGGGTTAATTGTTTCTTATATGGAAATTAAAGATAATCAAAAGCTGACCAAGAGTTACATCCAGTTAATGGGATTAATCTATCGCGGTAAAATTATATACTTCAAAGTTATTCAAAGAGTTCAATCCAGTTATTGAATTTATCGCTTCTTGCAATAATGCGAAATGTAATCAATACGAACCCAGACGTCTTAGAAACAGACGCATTCTGAACATTTTGGAACACCAAGTTTACCTTTGCTCTTCTATACATTCTTCTAGAGGAAGAATGCTTAAAAATACTATTATAGACAATGCTTTAGACATACATCGTCTAGGGACCTTTACAACTTTGGATTTTCTTCTTTTACATAAGGTGTCAAAAGACTTACTTCTTATAGTACATTTATTGATGATAAATAAATAAATATGGTCTTTCCCTAGAGAACCACAATTCATAGGAATTACTGGAGGAAGTTCTCTGAAGGCATTAAAAAAAAAAAAAAAAAAAAAAAAAAAAAAAAAAAAATATATATATATATATATATATATAAAAAAAAGGACATTTTGTTGGAATTTTTAATAATTTATATGTTTCAAAAATTTTGTGTTATTTACAAAGTTTTGTGGCAATACTGCTTTAATAACGACTGAGATCCGTACAATCCGTACCTACATTATAAGTCAACCTCGTAATTTCCAACAGAACAACTTGTTAACGACGTAGCATATGGTACGATTACTTGTTATCATTCGGCATTGAGTTTAATTTCTGCTGATGATTTTGGGTCAAATAAAAAATATATATATATATATATTATATTGCGAAAATAAATAGATAAATTAACATCAAACACCACATAGTAGCACACAATATAGTATGCTAACACATTGCTCAATGGGCCTTAATAAGAGTTTATTCATTCCGTAACTTTGCTTTGCTGATCTTGTAACTTTTTTAGCTCTAGGCAGTAGACACAGCACAGAATGAGAACATTAGCATTAGTTAAAGTTAGTATTATTGTTTTTATATAATTCAAGGGAATTATTGAGTTTATACAACGCCAGCTACTACTCAGGGCGAACCAGTTTTAATTATACCATAATTAAAACTGAAGAGAAAGTATAAAAATTTGCCACAGCTTTGAAAAACAAATCGATATGTCGTTTACAAAATCTTAGACCAAGATATATAATAGACAACCTCCTGATAATGTTGAAGCGACCTCATAAGGTCGCCTGCAGGCAGACCACCGTGAGAACGTGTCTGCCGAGGAATATAATCTCTCACGAGAGAGGTCTGCGTTTCAGTGCACTCAGCAACACTTCCTCGGCGAGCACGTAGTTTGTTGCTTGACCTCATCAGAAAAGCAGTCTGCTGGTAACAACCATTACGGACGTTACCTAAGTTTTATAACCTCTTATTGAGCGATGATGCTTCTGTCGCAATAGCTCTTTTGCTCTCTAATCATTAATCATTATAATCTATCTAAATATAAATTAAACCTATTTATAATGTGACTGGGTTATTGATCCAGGAATTGAACGAAAAGATTGTAGTAATTAAATACTTCTGTGGTATAAAGAGGACCTATTTCCTATTATAATAGGAAACAATTTACTATCTGTTAATGTCCATAATTTAACAAAAATTTTCATCTCTAAACATCTACCTGATTGTGTTTATTATATGAAGAATAAAATGTATGAAATATAATTGATGATTAAACGAACTTACCTGTAAGTGAAGTTCTATCACAATTATGTGAATACATTTTATTCGAATATAATAATATAAGGTCCCTCCCATACCCAAAACCCATGAGTATAATACGAAAATTTTGTTAAATATTCTCTAAAGAATGAAGCATGGCGCGGAGATAGGCTGGGGACCGCGTGTCCATCAGGGTGGTCAGTTTTAAAAAACAAAATAAATAAAAGTGCGAAATTGCCAGTACAATGAAAGTATACCTGATTGTGTTTATTATATTCGAATAAAATGTATTCACATAATTGTGATAGAACTTCACTTACAGGTAAGTTCGTTTAATCATCAATTATAAAACATACACATGCATCGTGAATTAACATCATACCAGTAAAAATTATTATAGTTGAATAAATATTAATTATTACTATTAAAATACTACAAACACTACTACGAACTACTTAAAATAAAATAGAACTTTCGTACAATAAAGGCATTGAAACTATTTAGAACGAAAGGAGCATGCATCATAATTCATAATAATATAATGTGTCATAGAAGCAATAACTGGAGTGGTCAGCAAACAGTGTGTAACCCTTCCACATACTCAGAACATAAACATTATTCCATCATGACGCTGTACTGAAAGCGGGTCAGCCGTGATTGATGGCGCGATATGGTGATTTTCTTTGTACATTAGCCACCAGACTAAACTGCTTATCGTTTCCTTACTCTGAGGCGCCTTTGTGTAACAGAAAATAAAGTCCGACAAGGCTCTCTTGGCACTTGAAGGAGGGCGCTGTTGCAAAACAAGGGCAGCCATAAAATAAAATATCCTCAATTTTACTTCAATTTTAGTTTCAAATAGTTAATAGTAAGCAAAAACAACATAACATACAATAGTGATATACTGACAGAACGAACTATCAAACAGTAGCACAAGATAGCGGCGTTAGTTCAGATTTTGGCCACGCGCCAAAATAGCCTTGTCGCACTGTACGTAAAAAATGGTCAAGTGCGAGTCGGGCTCGCGCACTGAGGTTTCCTATTATCAAGATCATTTTAACACAAAACACTTCTGCCTACCAAATTCATAAACGCGAAAATAAACACTTTTTTATGGGAGCCCCCGTTAATATTTTTATTTTTATTTGACTATTTATTTTTAAAGTGAATTTATATCTAAATATTCTGTGAATATTTATTTTAAGCATCTTGCTGTTGCCGTTATGAATATCGAGCATTAAAAAATCACGTTTGTTGTATGGGATACCCCTTAAATATTTATTTTATTCTATTTTTTAGTATTTGTTGTTACAGCGGCAACAGAAATATAATATCATCTGTGAAAATTTCAAGTATCTACGAGTATAGCTATCACGGTTCAAGAGGTACAGCGAAGTCTTGGTAATAGGTTCCAGATTTTACACTTTGGGTACCTGCAGAATCCTAAAAATTGAAACCTAAGTAGAATGGGAAGATGAATTAACTTATCTAAATTGGTACACCCACCTTTATATTATGTATATAAATAACGATGTACCTAGATACTCAACGTTTAAATCATAATTCTGGAAAAATTCTGGAATAGAGTGTATGCGGTTCAAGAAACAGCAACTCTTTTTTTTTCCTCAAAGCTTTAAAAAATAGGTCAATCCATAGAATATGTCGAGTGAGACCGTAACACGTAACACGACATACCTACGTATGGAGCATGGGGTTAATATTATACCTACCACCAAGTGTGTATGTTTCATGGTTTCTATCGTATCTACAACAATATACCCATACTGATAATATTTTGATAATAATATCATAACTCCCGGGCGAACATCGTAGATTACAACAGCAACATCGCCACTTCTTAAGGTTATTAAGGTTAGGCGATGATCAACCGATGTTATATAGTAATGAAGATACTATTGGGAAGAAAAAACAAATTCATACATGCATTTGCGCAATATCTTTAACCGACAAAGCCGCGTTTTTTCAAACGAGTGAGGATGAAAATTATACGTGCCTCTTAAGTTTATATATACCAACGTATAATTAGTGCCTAACATTAGAGATGGGCCGAATATTCGTTTTATATTCGGTATTCGGCATATTCGGCAGCTTTACCGAATATTCATATTCGGCCGAATATTCGGCTGACTTACCTAATATATTCGGCAAAGTGATACTCAACGTTTTTACTGTTATTGACCCGTGTATTATCATGATTTGAGTGTACAGTGTAATGAGGTAAGTATTTTAGAGTATAGCTTTCTGCTTTTGTCGTCACTGAAGGTTTATTTTCAATTAAAGTAGGTTGGTAAAAACTAAAAGATAATAACTTAATGCAAAATATAGGTATCGAGCTGTTTTGGGATTAGGCTGGTGTGTAAACTCTTTAGAATAATACATTATAATCAGGTCTTAATTAAAGGAAAATATTCAATTTCAAGTGGTTGCTCAAAGCTGAGGACGAACCCTTTCGGCCACTGCCTCCCCGTGAAATAATTTTATTACAAATTGTACATTTCACTTTGCTGCGGTCTGCTTCACTCTCCCGATACCTAATAAGTCCATACATTTGACCTTTTTCTGCCACTCATTTTAACGCTCACGATAACTAAATCACGTAAAAAGTAAAAACTGTTCAAAAATGAATCAAAACAAACGCACGTGTCAATGTTCTACTCGTTACTGCATGACGCAATCATACATATTTATCTATGGACGCAATAGTGAGAACTTGAACGCGGTGGGGTCTGCGGGGGTAGCGGGCGGGTGGGTCAGGCGGCAATCCGCGCGCTTAACGTAAACAAGTTTGGACCTGCATTTGTGCGACGGAACGGAATTAAATGTACCGAATATTCGGCCGAATATTCGGTTCGGTAAAAGTTTTACCGAATATTCGGCCGAATGTTCGTATTCGGTGAAACCCATGTTCGGCCCATCACTACCTAACATAGCACATTATGGCACCTGATTCTATGTTATTTCTTAGCAAACGTGACCACACGCGGCGGTCGGTCGCTTATTAAACAGCCGGTGAAACGCCAAACATGAATTATTATTATCTATGTATTTCGCAACAAAGCGCAGCTGCTAATTGCCACACACGTCCTAATGTGTTGTTTTATGTAGGTTCACGATTATTGATAACTTATGTTATTGGGTGTCCAATAAAACAAATAGATTCTACCCGCATTGTGAGTTTGGTTAAATTTAACAACAACCATGACAGCTTAATGAAAACAATGTCTAAACAGAGGTCTATCGACAATAACACGTATCTATTGTAGAGTGTTTATTTTCAAATTATTATCATTCATTTCTGACTGTAAACGTTACGCTATACATATAGGTATCTAGTATCTACTGAATAGAGTTCTATTGCCTAGTAGGTATTTACATTTTTGTTATAATCATTCGGACACTTTTTAGCGCTGACCCTAAAAGTTTATATATCAAAGCCTAGCAGGAACTATATCACATAGTACCTAAACTGACTTATATAGACAGTAGACACTGCTGTAAGTCAGGTTACCTCTCACTAGACGTAGTTTAACCTGCAATCAACAGCAGACGCTGTTCTCAGCTGCCCACTGCACGTATCACACACTCAATTACATATCCAACCATGCGCCTGTTGGAGATCCTTTTGCAGCCTTTGTAACATACTGATCGATATCATTGCTAGTACTAACTGTAGCAGTAGGTATCAATCTAAGAATCTAGTTATGAAGTAAACTTAAGGCACCTAGCTTATGCTTTGAAAACATAGAACTACCAAGTAAAATACAGCAAGCGACATGGTTGGTTGGCATAGTTAACGAAGAAAACTACAAATTTTGATGGTGTTCAAGGGAACTCAGCCACAAGTCACAACAATACTGAATGATGTTTACCGTAAGCTACTGAGAAACCAAATTACTAGCAAGTACGACTAACAGGCTTGTTTGCGTGTGTATTGCCATAACAGGACAAGATATTTTATGCAACTGGCGCAGATAATGTGGGAAAAGTGAACGAGCGTCGACCGTTGGAGCTTGTGGGTATTTAGTAAACAGATATGGTAAGAACTGAAATCAGAAATAATTACACATAAAAAAAAAGATTCCGACGAATTGAGAACCTCCTCCTTTTTTTTGAAGTCGGTTAAAGAGGTACCACTTAGTAAACAGATACGACTAGGACTGAAACTAGAACTGACTAGTTTGGTGCGCCACCAAACGGTGGCGCACCGTTAGATGCGTCGGCGGCGGGGCCGCAGGGGAAGAGGAGTGTCGGTGTGTCGTTGCCGTTTTCCCTGTCCTCTGCGGCCGTTTGGTGGTTTGCGGCGGAGCCAAAGATCAGATCCGCCGCGGGGTATGGGAGGTCGATGCCTGCGAAGTGCAGGAGCAAGCTTCGCAGGTATCGGCTTACCCGTACCCACGGCCCCTGGGTGGCGGTCCCGGGGGGGTCCGTCGCCTTACGGATGGGCGCCGTGGAGGTAAGGCCGGCTTAGGTGTTTCTGGCGGGCCTTGCTGTTGGAGGGGAGCTCCATGCTCCACCTCGTGGAGGGGCTGAGCAAGCGGCCGGGCACCGGCGGGTTCGCGGAGGTTTGCGCAAGCGTTACCGTGTTCCCGTCATACGGTGCGAGGAGGAAACACCGTGGGGTTTAGCCGGTAAGAGTCCGGCATAACCCAGCCGCTCCCCCGGGCGACTGGGTATCCATGAGGATTACCCACGATAAAAAAAAAGGACTGAAACTAGAAAGAAATATGCATAAAGAGGATACCACAAGAAACAGTAATTTAACTGGTTATTAAATCGGTACAAAATATGCACAAAAATCCTGAATCCCTACACTAGGATCAACTGTGTTGTGGAATTCACATCAAATCGGGTCTGATTGCGTAAGAAAAATGTTTCATCGTTATCGTAAACGCTAGCGAATTCTGCGCCGCGATTGGCTGACGCAAATCAGGAACCCAATCAGCGGGCAGACTTAGTAAACAATTACTATAACAAAATTTACGTTTTTCTTAGACAATCTGGGGGCGCAATGAATTTGTGAATAAATTAGCGGACGTACTGGAGGAGTCATAAACCTGGCGAGTCGTAAGCAAAAGGATTGTAGTTTCATACAAAAAAATATCATTGTTACGCTCATACGTGTAAAGATTAGTAATTGATGCCGAATTCGTTGTACTACTACTAAACTAGATTAACAGGTCAAAAAACTATATTGAGAAAATGTACACTGTGATCCCATTCGACGATGCTCCACAAATCGAGGGAGGGAGGTATAATAAAATTTGACAATAATCTGCAGAAAATAAGAATAAGGATTAATGACCCGTATGGTGAAACTAAAAACCTTTCGCAAGATAGGGAAGGTACGGACGTCAAATTTTGCATCACTTTGTCAAAGGCTTGCCAAGTGGAGCGGTTGTTTTTAACCTGACTATGCAGCACTTAGCAATTTTACCGTCTTTTTAACATTATGCACTCCTGATAGATGAGCACACAGTAAAATCATCCAATACCGGTGGCTGCTATCAGTCTGTTGGACTGAAAGCAGCCACCTATATAAAATAATATACATAAAATAATACTGCATACGAATTTCCAAATTACAATAATGTCCGTACTTATAGTTAAATTTAATCCCAACTAAAGAGGAAATATAAATATCTCCGATTGAGTATAAGTAATACAAAAATTAAAAATAAACTACTAAATGGACTGCTAGACCTAACGGCGACGCAGCTACAGCTTATGCCAGGTTCTTGAACTTGCAACTGAATTACCAAAGTATTTATATCACGGTGCGTGGATTCTAACTGAAACAAACTCGTACGAATAAATATATGCACGGGATCGCATGAGTAAGCTTATGATCAACTTGAACCGGTATTTCGTGACTAAGGATTTGAAAAGAGCGAACTGCTAACAAAAATACGAGTATGGTCCCAATTTATGTGAAGACTTCTTAAGTGTGCTCATTACTCCTGTAGACAGATTCGTATTTCCTAGTTGAACATAAAACTTCCGAACAAGCGTAGTTAGCAAATTATGTGAAACTTCCAAAATATCTGCAGTCTATGTTTATAACTTGATCTGCGAGAAAACGCTAAGCAAATGACTTTTAACTTCACCCTTAAACTTTTCTAATGATGGTGAGCTTGTAAGTCAAGCTGCATCATTGGAATTGAAATTTGATTGGTTTAAGTTACCACCTTAAGGTGATACAGGAATCATCTTACAAGTCTAGACAAGAATAACCAATCGACTATACTAGTATAATATCATTATGGATATCCCGAAAGATTACAAAACTTTTAATAGATATGACTCATGTAATAGCTACACTATTGGTGACGTGCGTTTATCAATAACTACCAAATGTAAACAAACACAGAGCTACAATTATTAATCGTACAATAATAGATGTTCAAACAAAAGGTCTATGACGACATTAGTGACAGAAATGAACGATCGTGCAATACACATAGCGCCCTACTACTGCTCTATTTTGTTCGCTTAAGTAACAATACTTTCTCTGGCTACAGTATTTACAGCTTTTAGAGTAAACCTTATCTATGTCACACAGGGCTGGAAATTATGTAAGACTTCTTCATATCTCATATTGTATTCTCGTTTCATTTTATTAATGAAATTTGTTAAATACCCAAGCTCAGCAATGTTCTAGAATAATTTTCTCAAGGTGGATTGCAAGTCGGGTGATGACACCGCATATAAATATGCATTAAAATAAAAAAAAACTGATTTTACCTTTATTGGAGTGGTTACAGAAGCCAGTAGGTATGTGATGTAGTCAACAGTCACAATACAAGACCGAAAGGCCGTTCAGCAACATTCCTCAACATACGGTAGGCCCAGTATTTATTTTTTTAAAACAGGTGTTTCCATGTTTGAACAATAGCCACTGATTAACATGTGAGCTATCTATGGCAACGGACGAAGGGTGATTAAAAAAAAGGACAAAATAAGGACTAGGATTGCGTATGACTCAGAAAAGTTGTTTTGTTGAGTTTCTAGCATAATGAAATCTTTTATCCAAAATAGTGATTTCAAGGTATATTTTTGTAAGAATGTTACTTACTGCGACTTGACACCAGATAAAATGACAAAATACAAATATAGACACAGCAAAACTACATTCTAAAAATAGTCACATTTTGCTGATAAAGATAATATATTTTTGTAATCCGTAGTCCGTAGGTAGAATAACAAGTTTTAACGTTAGGTATCTATCTTAGTAATTACATTGCTTTGATTATATGTAATGGGTACACGTAAACACGTCAAAGTTTGGCATCAAACCAGCAACTCAATACCAGACTTTACGTGAAGGGATTCCATACTGAAGTAGTTACGTGATGTTGAACTGTAGATAAGTATCCCTAGAATGAGATAATACAATGGTTTTTTCAAACCAAATTTAAAGTAGAGATGGAAAACTCTCTATATGTTTTCCTTCGCAATTTAAAGTATTGAAATTTATCAACTCAAACCCACAACACTAGTAAAAGTCACGAGGTATAGATGCCTGAGATTCACACCCGGGACCATCCGAATAAGATAACGAAGGTATTAAGCTAATGATGGTGTTTTAGAAGCTAACTGACTCCAACTCAGGAACGATAGCTGAAAGTTTGCACAGAGGTTTCTGTTAATGGACACAAGGGATAAGAAATGACACTGCAAAATTCCCAAGAGCACACCCAAACGAAGTAGGGGTGGGCCAGCTAGTGAGATATTGTACATTCGTGTAAGCAGTAGTAAACGTGATCTAGGGCGCGTCTGCGTACAACATCCCGATTTTCGGTCAACGAGCCCCAATGGGCTTTTGCAGCGTTATTTTACTGTCGGTTGATCCCGAATCCCGACAAATTGGTCATACGGACGATCCATGGCCAAGTCGAAAGTTAATTTCAGTTCTAATAAGACGCCTAACTCGTTTTACTGGTTACTAGAAGGAAGGTTTTAATAGTATACTTACCAGTGAAACCTTCCCTTGAAGAAAAAAGGAGGCTCTACATTTTGGTCCATTTGCAATTTAATGGACTTCTGAGAATAATATATGCCAATGACTAAAGTGCGTTGTCTTTACAAGCTATGAGTAGCAAACTTAAAAAGAGAAAATATCGTAGGCTGATATTAATTTCAGTTTTGTAATAATATTTTCAAAATAAAGTAGATATAATAGTATCAATGCTTTAAAGTTATTAAACGTATAAGGCGCAATCCATTTAGCTAGTGGCGAAGTATCATTGAAACCCTATTAAGCCAATAATAAGATTTCATCGCATCAATTCTAATCAGCAAAGTTTCTTTCACATTTAATAATAATAAGTATCACTATGAACTGGTTAATATATTCTTTATTGTTACACACATTTTAGATTGCAATGATTCTTTTTAAAACACAATGAACATAACTAAAAGTCTTACGTGAGAAATTATTGCAACCAACTTTCGCAGACTAATTGTGTACTGATTACTTGTAAAGGTTATTTTATGTATGCTATGAATTGTTTGTTGTGTGTTGCGTAGATATTGTGAGTGCTAAGTGCTAACTATTTATGTCAACGGCTGGGTGCACGGAAAAACTCACAAGAGTTTATGTTTGCACCTTTCACACATTTTATTGTATCTTTTTTGTGATGAGTTTAATAAAATAAAAAAAATAATAAAATAGACAAAATCACATATTTTTATAACGATCGTATAGATAGATAGATAGATAGATAAACACTTTATTGCACACCACAGAATAAAAATATAGAAAAGAAAGAAATAAATTAAATACAAACAAACTTAGGAGTACAATTTGGCGGCCTTATCGCTACATAGCGATTTCTACCAGGCAACCAATAATGTGAAGGAATATTTGAAACTGGATACGCGGTTGGTGGTGCGGGGTGCCAGAATAAATAAATACAATAAACTACTTACAATAAATTACTTATACTATAAACTAAACTATATTATATATACTTGTACATAAATACAAATATATACATATGTATATACATATATATAAATATATAAAATAATACAAATACAATAAAAATAATCCTCAAAACAATAGAACAAGAGAGGATATAATAAGTATTGAGATTACAAATTTATAGGTGACAGTTAGTCATCAGCACTCAGGCAACTGGGATATAAAGTGATCTTTCACAAGTCTTTTAAACTGTCCTATAGTCTGGGCCTCTCTAATATCGAGAGGTAAGGCATTCCAAAGATTAATAGCCTGAATCGTAAAAGACTTATGAAAGAAGGAAGACCTATGCGCAGGCATCATCAAAATAAGTTTCCTCGAAGAACGGAGCAATTCTCCAGGTTGACCTACAAAATTGAATTTCTCTTTTAAGTAAGGGGGCGCAGAAGGATAAAACAGAACACAGTACAGAATGGAAAGGATGTGTAGATTCCGGCGAAGTCGGATAGGTAACCAATTAAGACGAGAACGAAATTGTGAGATATGGTCATATTTGCGTAAACCAAATATGAACCTAATAATGGAATTCTGAAGTCTCTCAAGCTTACTTAATTGGTTTTCATTTAAGTCGACAATGCTTGCGTCAGCGTAATCAAGAATAGGAAGGAGAAGAGTCTGTGCGAGCATAATTTTTGTAGGAATTGGAAGAATAGATCGAAGGCGACGCAAGGAGCCCAAGGATGCAAATAATTTCCTACTGACTTGTTTAACATGTTGAGCCCAGCTTAAGGTCCTATCAAGATACACTCCCAAATACTTTACGTTCTCACAGTACGGAATAACAACATTATTGAACTCAATAGGAGGAAGTGACCGCCAGTCAATTTTGGATATCTGCTTTTGGCTACCAATAACGATTGCCTGTGATTTACTCGGATTTACATTAAGTCCAAATGATTTGCTCCATTCAAGGACGGAGCAAAGGTCTGAGTTCATTCTGGCGATTGCATCTGGCAGGTTTTCAAACGAAGACTGGGTATAAAGCTGGACATCATCTGCATACATATGATAGAGAGAAGAAAGGTTATGACTGATTGAGTTAATGAAGATGGAAAAGAGCAATGGTGACAACACGCCGCCTTGGGGCACACCAGCAGAGATATCGCACCAAGAGGAATGAGTTTCCTCAAAGCGAACACGCTGCCGGCGACCACTAAGGTAACTCTGAAACCAGTCAATAACTGATGGAGATATGTTAAGAGAACGCAACTGACCTAGTAAGATATCAAAATCCACCGTGTTAAAAGCATTGCTGAAGTCCAGCAAAGTCATAACAGTGAGTTGCTTGTTGTCCATGCCCCAACGTATGTCGTCAGTAACTTTTATTAAAGCTGTAACCGTACTATGACCAGGACGAAAACCGGACTGGAAAGGATTAAACAGACAGTTTCTATTAAGGAATAAATTTAACTGTTGATAAATTAGCTTTTCTAAAACTTTGGAAAGGAAAGGAAGGATTGAAATAGGACGGAAATCAGAGAAGTTAACAGGAACAGCCTTCTTCGGAAGAGGTATAACATGAGCGCTTTTCCAGGGTTCAGGAAATTTGGAGCAAGAAATACATTCATTTAGGATATAAGCAATAACAGGAGCAACGATATCAAGGATAGGGATAATCATAGCACGGCTAACGTCATCACTGCCGACAGCATTCGAAGAAATAGACAACACATTCTTCTTAACATCACATACAGTGAATTGATTAAACTCGAACGGAGGATAATTAGGAGTCGGAGCTTCAGCAAGTGAATGAAGAGTGCGTAATTTATATGAACTGTCAAAAGAGTTCGAAGCAGAAGAGAAATGTTGATTTAAAAGCTCCAAGTCAATACTTGGCGGAATCGAAATGTTATTGGAAGGTTTGCCGACTCCGACCGTTTCAAGAAATTTCCAAACTCTGGACGAGTCGCCGTTCTCGACTGAAGAGTGAATATGGCGTCGTTGTGCATCTCTACATAATGTATTGCAGCGATTCCTGGCTTTATGATATTTTCTTCGATTTTCATCGGAGTTGTTCTTCTTAAATTTGGTTTTGGCAACATTTTTCTTTAAAATCATATTTTTTAACGCGTCAGTTAGCCAGGGGGCAGGCAAATGCTTCATTTTTACTGGATGTATGGGCGCGTGGACATCGTAAAGTTGAGTGAGCAGGGATACAAAAATTTCAACTTTTAGATCCACACTAGGAGCGGATTCTACGGCTGCCCAATCAATTTTACGAGCATCATCACACAATCGATCAATATCAATTCCTGCAAAATTACGCCGCAGAAGTATTTTGGGTTTTAATTTAGGAGGACGCACTTTATACGAGAGAAAAATAAGATCATGATAGGAAAAGGCATCGGCAGAAATCTGACCGTGTTTAAAAACAAGATTAGGAGAGGAGACCATTATTAAATCAAGAAGGGAAGGAGAATAGCCGGGAAAGTTGTGTGTAGCTGAAAGGGGAAGAATTTCCATATTACACGCTTCAATTATCGACTCAAGCTTTTGAGCTCTGTTATCTTTCTTAAGTAAACAAGTATTAAAATCACCCATTAAAATAGTTTGACTGTAAGCAGGGACTAACGATTCTAAGATGGTTTCAAAGGATTGAAAATAATTCGTTAATAAGGAGGGGCTATAGAACACACCCAGTAGAATCTTTGCCTGGGACATACACACTTCAATAAGCAAATGCTCAGCACCATCAACAGGAGGCGGTTGACATGACGAACTAACAATTTGAAAAGCAATGTGGGATCTAAGGTAGATCGCCACGCCACCACCTGTTCTGTTGGTGCGATCATTGCGAATGAGGTGAAACCCTGGTAGCGAGTATGCCGTAGATGGCAAGCAGGGTTTGAGCCACGACTCTGACACTAATATGGCGTGAATATTACGGGAATCGAATGACGCAAGCATGTCTGGATAATGAGCCGGAATACTTTGAGCATTTATATGAACAACATTGAAATTTTTCACACAGTCTGAGAAGATCGAATTTAGAGATACATTAAGTGGAATGGAGGTAATTGTACTGTGAAAACTTGTGTCCATCTCATCGCCCGAGGACGCTGATGAAAATAAATCACTGTCAATACTAAGGTTTGAGGACGACATCATAAATATACTTACTTATAATATAAATAATATAATAAAACCGCTAATATATAATACCTAATATATACCTAACTACAAACTATTTAAAACTAAAATAATAAAATAAAATATTCCTCCACATACCAGCCTTCTAAAACATTATGGAGAACACTAAACTGTTCTTACAAAAAATGCTATATAAAAATAAAAATAAAAAATAAAAATAGATAAAAAGTGACATACTCCATAGTAAAAGTTCAGCACAAACGGAGGATGCACGATCCCAACTCAAACATTATTAAATAACACATTATGTATTGAATATTTGAATAATGCATTATAATGTAGTAAACCCATGGAGTATACCACAAACAACACAGGCAAACAAAACCATGGACCTAACATCAAAGTATCTCCATGAACAAAACAGAGTCTATTATCTATGTCATCACGACAAGTGACAACTGACATTATGCAATGACGTTCGAACTTGACATATTTGACAACGAAATAAGTGTCAAAAGTCAAAGTTTGACATTAAATAACAAGTGTAAAATGTAAATTTGCTATAATTTGTGAAAATAGTAAATACAAAATATTATTTGTGGGTACAAAAATAATAAAAATAGGAACTTGACTAAAGAAAAATACAATAGTCAGTTAAGTATACATACATAGTACTGAGTGTAGTACCTACAAAGCAAATAGCAAATAGCAAGGGAACGTAGTCGTACAATGATTTACTAATGCAGTGGAAAAAAGTACATGGCAAAGATATATATAATTTACTTCTTATCTCGCCTAACTCTGTGAGGTTGAGAAGCAACTTTTGCACTAGAGACAGGAGGGTTAGCACGACTCCCTGTAGCTTGGCTCATACCGGTACTTGGGAGCTCAGCAGTAGTCGGCGCAGGGGCAGTTGGCTTGGAACCGATACGCTTGACTTCAGATACCGAACTAACACGGTGGCGTTTACCATCAGGCCCCATTCCATTAATAATTAATCGTATACCATTGGGAGCATAATAACTATAATTATCACGTTCACAACTGGCTTGAGGGGAAAACTTCCATGCAGCTTCGTTGTCAAGCTCACCAGTAGGTAGTAGATGATTTCATTGTAGCACCCCTGGACAAAACCAAGAAATTGTGCCCATACCCGTTGTCCGTTTAAATTGTGCCTATTTAATTGAACTTGAGGCCCCATAACAATACGCATTCAGCTATTCATTAAAATTAAATACATAATTTAATACTCCATCACGTACTCAGTACTCAGAGACTGCTCCTAGACCGTAAGTTATTTTATAGCACTTACATTGTGGCACTAGAATTAAGATCCAAAAAAAATGATCAAAGTTCATGTAACTTTTTTTACTATATATTATTAAATTCAAGATAAAACAGAAGGAATAATTGTTTTTGTACTGGAACGTGACTTCTGCGTGAGACTGAGAATACTGTATCTTAAGAGTCCTGTGAACTACGACGTCTCCATTCATTCAAAATACCAAATCATTTGTAATTCGTGCATATTTCGATGATGTTGTGGTGTTATTCCGATTCATATAGTAATAATCTATGCTCCTGGCCATATTTGGTTCGGAAATACTTCTTTAAAACGAAATATTAATCAATTGTGATCAAAATTTTTATAACTTTGGTCGAGTTCCGTAATACCAAAAATTATGAATGAAAACTTGTAACTTTCTTTATTAACTGGTATTTTTCTTTAGCTGAACAACAAAAACTGTGCTCCTGAACTAATGCGACGTGAGATAGTGTTGTATTTATTACAAAACAAATAAGCAGAAAACATGTCCTCCTTGACATAAAAATAAGCAAAACTAAATTCTTTTACAATTTCGTTTAACAAAAGTATTTCGGAACAAGATATGGCCAAGAGCATAGATTATTACTATATGAACCCGAATAACACCACAACATGATCGAAATTTGCACGAATTACAAATGATTTTGGTATTACGAATGTATGGGAGACATTGTGGGTTAGTGGACTCTTAATAAATGAAGATTTTTAAGTTTCCCTAAGTAACTCAGAACTTTTATAGAAATCGAATCTCCGTTTAACCCCACAAATGCTAAAAATTCTTGCAGATTTCAGCCCTGTTCAAGAAACTTGCGTGCATTTCAGACTGCTTTTGAAGTATTTGGAGTCAGGCAACTAGTGGATTTTTCTTTACATGACAACATTTGAAATTAGTATTTCACACCCGATTAGTTTAAATGTGGCAGAACAATCCATCATAATAACTATTAAAGGTCAAAGTCCTCGCCACGTATGGCTGCGCGTAGGTTTCTGTAACCATAGACGGTCGATGATCCACGCTCAATCACGCAGGGCTTACCAGGTAATGAATATTCCTTACATGGTTCATAAATCGTAACCACAAAACTAGCCTACGTAAAATCCAGTTGGATTGTCTGGCCATCAAATAGCGGAGTCTGTATACAACATCGCACAATCTATAATTGCAAATGGTTCATAGTTTATAGGTTATTTATTTGAGAGACGACAGGGGACACCGGGCAATCTTTGGAAAATGTGGGCCAATACCAAACCAGTAAAATCAGAAAAAAAAAACGGAAATATTAAATGAATCCTCGAATCTTGGACAGTTGGTATGAAAGAAGTTGAAAGAAGAGGAAGAGGACAGAGGTGTAGTAGTGGCTCTTGATATTTTTTCAAAAATGGAAGGCCTTTAACTGGGTGCAATAAAAAAAGACAAGGTTAAAATCAAGACTGAATTAAAATCACATGCAGGTGGGGAAAAAACAAGCAAAGCTTTATTCTTGTTTTCTAAGTAATATAAAAATAATAAATTGACTGCTTAGAGCGTACTATCTAAGTTTTTATATCTAAAACTTTACGCGCGGTTTAGGCAAAGGAGTTCAATGTTCTGAATAATTACTGTGAAAGCTTTTATAAGAAACAATTAACGATCAAAGCATAATAAAATTTTATAAAACCGTACAAGATCGGAATAATAAACTGAACTCCATCAACCATGAAAGCTACAAAAGGAGAATAAATACCTATTTAAACTTAAAATTAATGTGGTCTTACCGCTTTTAAACCGTAATTACATGGCGTGTACCTGAAAACAAAACAAAAATTAGTACAAAAGTAATAACAAAACTATCAGTACTGTAGTAATAGTAGTATGTACTTAATATATTAATTTTTGTTTATATAATTGTAGGAATATTTTATTAGACGTCATTCTAGTACATAACCATGTATTTTGTAATGTGAGGCATAGTGAGAAATAAAAAAAAATTTCTTCTTCTTTCTTTCTATTTATGACATCAACAACCGCATGTAGCCCTAGAGTATTTTTTCTACAGGTACGCGTTAAAAATAAATTAAATCTACTATTGTAATGAAATATTGCGGATGCGATGATTAATATTCTCTGTTGCATAAAAATCGAATGTATGTATCCTATTCTTAACGAATCCGAACTATGAAATTAGCATACAATTCTTCATCTGTAACGAGAAACTGGTACTTCGACATGCGAAGGATTGGTGAATAAAAGCAAAGGCACGGTCACAAACACGACCGTTCTTAAATTTTACGGCCACTTGTTGAGGTCAGCGCACCACAAACATCGGCTACCACTCGGACTTTATAGCTCCTTATCAAGGTACCGTTCAGACATCGGCTTTAGTACCGCCGTTGTTTCCGCTAGAACGATTTTGAGCGTTCCAAACAAACACTCGTCCCAAATTCTTATCTATTTTAAAATTATCATTCAAAATGTGGGAACCGGGAACCCACCCGAACTCCCCTTTCTCACTCGATGTTTATTTATAACTGAAACTATTTCAACGACATCAAACGCAACGGTGGTAACTGGTAACGTTTCAATCAGAACTGACTGTTAATTAACGGACAGATATTCGACACTTCAACCCTGCTCCTCTAATCGGCTGGATCGTTCAGCTCTCTTTGATGTGGGAGTTATGAAAATGATGTATTGCCACATTGTCATAATGGAAATAGCTGGGCTACTTTCAACAGAGCACGCGTCTATTTTTAAACCTTTTAAGATAACAATGTGGGTTTCTTCACTCTTGTAAGTTTATAAGCATCACCACATTAAATACGTAACTGAAAACTTAAAAACTTATTTACTTTAAATGATTAATTTTTCTACTTATATTAGTCAGTTTTCGGGAACATAATGTAACTGGCGAACAAAAAAAGCATGTTTTAAAGATGCTTAATTGTCTGCAGCTGTTTAAGCTACATCGTCTGCATAATAAGAACAAAAGTATGGGGCTGTAATACATAACGGCCTTTAATAAAGAGCGCCTACGCTAAGTAAACCAGGTCGGGACATAATTTTTGTGGTCTGAAATTGTCCTGCTGGCAGCGAAATGCGAAAACACAAAAGGAGGCGAAACTACAAGGATTTTTACTTAATTTAATTGTGACGAGAAATATTAAGAGACTCAAATTTTTCCATATTTGGAAAATGCCACCTTCATAAAAGCAACATCACAAAAGTATGTTCATATTCAGCAACATTACAACGTAAAAATAAATAGATGAGCAAGTAAAAAAATAGAGATTCTTTAAAGCTTTCTAAAATTATTAATGACCATCACTTTAAATTATTCAAGATTAGTTAATGAACAATAATAATAAATAGCGGCAACAGAAACTTAATTTTAGTAGATCTGTTAAGTAATCGCCTTTGAAGTGACAGAACACCCACAGTTAAAAGTTAAAAATTAAAACATATAGTAAGCTATAAATGAGTTCCTTATTAGTCGATACTCTGGCAATTTTATCCCTCATTACCGTCCAAATCTGTTGGTCCCGCATCTACGATTTTATTACCAGGCGGTGATAGAGCACAGTATAGGGATTGGGAAAATGAAAATTTTATATCGAATAATAGCATCTGGGCTAAAGGCAATAATGTGACATTAAAAAGTAAGTTTTCCCAAAAATACCTATAGTTATATCGAAAATTCAAGTAGAAATGCCAAAAATGAAGACTTTAAAGAAGAAGAATGAACGAAAACACCCACCCACACCAGACCGTAGTCGTGGTATTTCAAGATTTAAGAGAACTGGATAGAAATAGTGAAGGCAACGGTCTTGTGGAAAAAACTTATAAAATGGTACTGGTTATATATGAATGATGGTATCACTAGTTCTACTATCTTCTAGCGCTGGACATAAATATCGATTTTCAATAATCGATTTTGTACCAGATGATCACTGGATCACTTAATGTCTGGAGCGTTAATTGAACTTAACTGGGTCCGCCCTTCGCGTTCAATCACTACAGTGAGCGCTTCATCAACTGTAATTACAATGTTCAAGTATAAAACAAGTCACGGGTAAGTGTGAACATGCTACATCCTTTATTTATTTACCTTTAAGTACACTTTTGACTTCTTGTGTGTTCGATTTTCACATTTCGAATAAAGGCCCATTTAGAAGACGCAAGTCTGTTAGTGCTTTTATTTTAGTGAATATAACAAGGAACAAAATGTTCTCATGTAAAACAAATATAGTATACTCCTACATACAATTCTCTTTTTCAAATATAATTCTTATTCACAAGTCTTAAATAAGGTAAGTTATGCTTTACTTTTTATGACTCCTGTAGACAAGAGTTTTTACGAGTATATTCAATTCAAAGATAGAAATATTTCTACAACATATCAGACACTAATGTTTCTTACTATAACTCCATATTTTGGAATACTTGGGGTGGCTTGCTTGTAGTTTTTATTTTTTACTATTAAATAAGGCTTTAATGCCACAAATAACTCTATTTCTGTTATTCAAGGAAAAATTAACGACATCCTCGATTTTAATTGAATATTGGTTTAATATGCAAATATGTATCACGGACCGCTAAATGGGAAGAAATTAATGGAGGCATTTGACACACTTCGATGGTCAGACTGACGCATGAAGCCAATGGCCTCTACAAACATTTTAAGGTGAAACGGACAAGCCCATTATTATTGTTTAGTGTTCACGCTTAGCAAGATTTTTTGTTACGCCTACTGGTGAATGAATTAATTTTTACCGAGCCTTATCAAAAAACTTAGCTTGACCTTTAATGACGCTTGTAATGGCCATTTTTGATTATATCGGAAAACTTTGTGGAAATAAAATATTCCATCCAACCACGCAAGGGTTAGGCACCTGTGTACATCAAGGTTAAATAAATAATTTGAAGGCACCGAATGTATCCACACTGAATGTGTTTCAAATATGCTTCAAATACTTAAGTTATTTTTTATAAATCCCACGCACTAAATTATAACAATTGATCAAAGAACCATGTTTATTGTTTGTAATCTTCTGAACTAAAACCTGAATAATTTATTTTGGTAATTTATCAATTATGCTTTACCAAAATTGAAGAGTAATAAAATTTATTACAAGTACACGATGATAATGTCCCACGAATAGATCCTATCTCAGTGCATAATTTTATCATTTATTATTATATCTACTCTACAATCTACATACATCAAATATTTATGTGTGTTCTTCAGTTAATTTATGACATTGCAAACAATATGTCCATAATTATTTATTAGTACTAATTTTATTAAATCATGCAAAAAATCGGAAAAGGTAGATAAAGAGACCATAAAGTCAAAAGACATGATTCGTTTCAAAATTTCTAGATTTCAATATGTATTGTATTTCAAACACTAATCAGCAGTAAGAAACACAACATTTTGACGACGACGGTGCTTGAATGACAACATAATATTTAATTGCAAAATCACTATCAAGTAATTGTTTGCTGTAACTCAAGTCATCACGATTAGCTTCATAATGACTCAAATCTCCATCTATGTACGCCATCAGAAGGAAGCCAAACTTCCGTTCTTTATAAATGTTCTAAATTAGCGGCACAACATTGTTAAGCACTCAAAAGTATAAATTAAATGCTAAAATTATGTGAAGATGTTTAAAAGATAATGCCAGAAAAAATAAGTTTATGATGATTATATAGTTCTTGCGTTACAAACCTTTATCTTATAGAATCGTTATTAATTACCGAATAATAATATTTAATGTAATAATAGGCGTTTGGAGATATTAATTTATCAAGCTGCTTGTATGTGTAGTAGGTTTTATGTTATTAACCAGTTCATTCAATTTTGAGAGGTTAAAAAAGCCATTACACTCAATGCCAACTCGGAAGCGTTGCGACCTATATTTATCTACTTATACCAGTCTATTATACGTATATTATGCGTATATTATTTCATCATAGTTAATGATGTGTACCAAATGAATTGACAGCACATCAATAATCATCTAGCCTTGGTTACAAGTTAAGTTACAAGGTACAACTCTTTGACAAGCGATATTCGGGTCGATTTAATATTTACTACTATTGTGATTTTATCAATTGAGAAATTCACACAGTAGATAATGTAGTAGAAATGATTGTGAGCTTTTGAACTCGAGACGTATTTAAATCAGAATAGAATGGTTCTAAGAAAAATCTTATTATTGGGAAACCGTCAAGGATCATACACAAAATTTTATAGACCAAAGAATATGAATGTCTAAGTAAAATCTCCAAAATAGCTAAGTAACCATTAAATATAATGGAATATATCAAATAATTCAGACTATGTTAGACTAGTACTAACTACTAATCCGGTCATAACATGAAACACAAAACAAAGTAACTACAGAGAACTACAACTACTGTGCAGAACAAGCAATATCATGAACAGATAAGATATTTAATACCTACGTTATCTACTATATAAAAATAAGTCGGGTTTTCCTTCCTGACGCTATAACTCCAGAACGCACGAACCGATTTCCACGGTTTTGCATTCGTTGGAAAGGTCTCGGGCTCCGTGAGGTTTATAGCAAAGAAAATTCAGGAAAAATTTCAACAGAAAAGCGGGAAAATCTTTTTAGCGGGAAAGCCATCTGGTGGCGAAACGGAGTTCGCCGGGTTTGCTAGTTATAAATAAATACTTATTTATTAATAAAGAATGTCGTGGTATTGTGTATTTAAAAATATTTTCCTCGCTTAAAATATTCAATGTAATAATGAAGATATACCAGGCCTTGAAGTATGATTTGCATCGGATATATTAGTGTCAAGATTACCATGCTAGCAACGTTCGCAGGGTCAGGATGGTACGTGGAACGTTTTGCAACAGACACTGACATCCCACGTCCGTCTGACTGACAATACCAGTCTCGATTTCAACGTATAACGAGTATTTATCGTAATGCCACCAGACTCAAGATAAATCTAACTAAAGACCAAAAGATACGATGATTGTTACAATTTTTTACGTTTAAAGTTTAAACACAGAACACCATTTGCTGCAGACAGAAATAACTGGAAATAAACATAATACAAATAGAATCAAAATGAGTCATTGAAAGATAAAAAATATTGATGTTACTTTATTGCCAAGTTTTTTTGTAATTTTAAGGAGCTCAGCCAAACATAACATTTGCTATTTTTAGGGAGAGTTGCTTGAATCGGTGAACTTTGTGAAATTATATCAGATTTTGAATTTCGCTATTTGGTAACTGTAACCTGATCTTTGATGATAGTAAACGTAATTAAACTGCTAGTGAGGAATTTTTTCTCAATAATGATAGAGGAAGGGAAGGAAAATGTAGTGCTGAAATTTAAGAAGAGAGATGCATAATGGTAAATTAAGCAAATACATAAAACAATTGAAAGGAGAGGTTTGTAATAATGAATTGTGGAACGGGATAAAAGTAATTTTACCGGAAACTCAAAAGTATCTAATAGAAAACTAGATTGAAGTGTCACGCCGCCACGGAATGTAGACGGCGGAGTCTGCAATGGCGTGGAACATCTCCATTCATTTCCATACAAAATTGATACACTACGGGCAGGAAACGGTGACAGCGATACGATGCTGGTGTATTGTGCATAGTGTTCAATACCCGTGTTAGTTACAACACACGTGATCTCGTTATTAGCTGTAATCAACTAATCATTAATAACCAGACATCGCGTCGCGACGTGTTTTTCTCGCTTATTTTTTACCGTCGCATTTTGCTAATTTTCTAGTGATCATAATTTTAATTGCATAGTTCAAAAAACTAAGTAAGTACATCTTTTTTTTAATATAAAAAGATTTTTAGATTTTTTTATTGTTTCGTCCAAAGCATTTCAATGGCTCAGTAATGTTATAGCGCCACATCTAAAAAAATTGTGATACAAATTTTAACTGTCACAACTAATACTTTTACTATCACAACTAATAAACTTTTGCATCAAGAGGTGACGCTGTTATAACTTAACCGAAAAATTCACTTGCATAGTGATTTCATAAAACTACATTTCCTTGCTTCCTTCTTTCCACAACAACGAAAAAAATTGAGTTCATATGAAGTGAGAGTGGTACTAGATAAATATATTAATAAAGGATCGCTCCATATTCAAAATTCCATTTCGTCGATAGAAAAGAACTCTGAGGAAAGAACCCATCAGTAACCAATGAATACATAGTAAAAGCGTTGCGTACATACTCAAGAAAGCTGGAAGCGTAAAAAGGTAACAAGTTTTAATTATCACGTTCTGTTCTGAGTGGAAGGAAAGTCAGTAAGAGCGCGCAGCTTTGTTTCCCCGAAGCGCTAGATGGAAGACAGGCTATAAATATTAATGACAGCGATTCAATGACAGACCCGCAGAAAGGTCAGCGGCCTTTGATACGTTTGTTTGATGCTCATATTATCTTCTACCTTAATTAGAAATGTCTGTTAGGTTAAGCTTGACAAATAATAAACCCAAAATATTTTCACAATTTATCAAAAACAATAGAATTAAATAATAAAACTAGGCTTCTAAAAATCTATGACTTTAAACTTTTTATTCAAAATCTCATGTAAAAAGAAACATTAATTGATGATGAAGGATGAACTTATATTATTTCTGTCGTTCTACCTATTAAAAGAAAAGGTCTTAAATCTTCCTTAGCCTAATGCTTGTCATCAGGACTCGAGTGGTGATTTCTATCACGTCACACGTGGAACAGTATTATACTTTTGAAAATACTAATATCATATTCTAATTTCTAACATTGTGTTAAAAAACTCGCTATCCTTAAAATAAGTATTGGACCGAAAACGAATTTAAAGTATTAAGAAAAATGAAATAACAAGATCAAAGAGGAGAAATATTTTAAAACAGTTACTAAAAAGTAAATCAGAAACAAACGAGCAACAACGTACAAAGTGTAAACTGTACTTTCTAAATAGTACATTATGTATATCATTCAATTAATGATTTATTAATCGCCGCTATTTATTATATATTTTACAGTACTTAATGTTAATATTGACCGTTAAATCGGTACAACGACAGTGGGTCAGTGTCCTATCCATTGGCTATAACTGCTATAACTGATCGCTCTCACATCAATAAAGCAAATTAATGCTTGTGCGTAGTTGACAAACACATTTGGACACTATCAATAGAAAGTGGCTGGCTTTGTTGTTCACTTCATTCTAAAACCAAACAATGAGAGCAAAGCTTCGACCCGTCAGACTTCAAAGGCAATTTAAATGCAAGAGAATAAGGCCATTTTCATATTTAAGTGATACACAGACTTTTAATCAAAACCACTACTTATAGAAAGATAAGTAAGAAGTCTCAACTCCTAAAATCAACATAATGATATTATCTTTATCAAATACATAATTTCAATGATACGAACTATATGTGAAACTCAAACACAAGATAATTATCACAACCGGTTGAGAATCAAGTAGATTTGGACGAACAACGACGAATTCCTGTATTTATCTACGTAGATCTTCATTGAATCCTCATGAATTTTCCTCCTCTCCAAAAATTAAACGAGACCAAACCATGTCATTAAAAATATACCCATCGAAATTCATCAAAAGATTGAAGAAGCTATGAACGTTACTCGTTAGTAAAACGAACATACGAACGGAAGAACTGATATCATCCTTGTTTTATTTAAAAAGTTAATTATAAATTGTGATATGTATTATGGACTACAACTCGAATTCAATTCATTCAGGTAACGGACAAAACAAAACAGACCCGGGGGAGCCATTGGCGATCCCTTTAAGAGCACTATGCCCAACAATAACGACATTTAAAACTATAGCGTAGATTAATATAGAAGTTTCAGATGTACTCCTCTTCAGATAGTGAACAGGCCACCTAAAATCTTATTTCTCACTCGCACAACTTTGATATTTATAGCGTCCAAATGAGAAGTAAACACAACTGAAATGTCTGCATTCTTTATCTTAACTAGCAAGTAGGTTAATACTTTATTTTTTTAGTAATTATAGTAATTTATTGCTACTTGTTTTAAAAGTTGAAGAGTTCTTAATGTTTAGTCTCACATGTTTAAACAATGTTAGGCCTGAGTTTCATACTTTGTGTGGTATGATGAAATAGCTACAAAACTGTATGTATGTATTTTTGATATAATTTGACTCTAACCACTTTCATTTTACAAGCAAGTTTTGTATTTCAAAAAAATAATAAGTAAAATGCTTTAGATTCTGAGACTACTGTATAATAAAACTAATGAGATAGGGTCTCGGTATGCCTTCTATGTAATCTCAACAAATAGATATTCTATAGGTACAATGAAGACGGTCGTGTGTGATTACACGTACAATATCTACAATTTGCATTGAAATATCATTATGCACCACGGTGTAGTTGGCTAGGTTGGCTTGGATGTGAATAATGTTATTAACGCGACTAAAATAATTGCACGTATTTCTAGTTTAATTACTAATCAGTCAGAAATTTTCAAGTGTTAGCCAAACGAATTCATTGTTTTTATTATTTAGTAGAGCCATATCAGTTGACTTAAGCGTTATAATAAACTCAAAATTGCCAGAAACTTAAACCGCTATTTGTTTCTATCTTTATATCTTTAAAGCAGCAATTACTTTTTGTTTTATCTGTAATACTTGTACCACTGTAGTTCAGATAAAACAACAGTTTCTAATTGGGCTAGTATTTCGATTACAGTATAGAAAGATAAATTACTAGTAGGTACCATATAATCCACATGATAATGTGTGTTAGATCATTGTTAGTGTCATAAAAATCGATGATAATCAACATCATCATTAGAAGATAAGAGGTTATTGTTTTTGATGTCTGAAATCTTGAGACTACAGAAATATAAGGGAACGTCTTAGACTCTAGACCTATGGCAAAACGTGTTGAATTTGGAAACCATAACATTGGCTGCTCTTACACAAGAACAAATATCTGGGTGACCGAGCTTCGCTCGGTGGCCAATAGATGGCAGCAGTAGTCATATTTTTATTTTTTTTCGTAAATTTGTCATTTTCTAAAAATGAATCCTAGCTAGATCGATTTATCGCCCCCAAAACCCCCTGTATACTAAATTTCATTAAAATCGTTTAAGCCGTTTCCGAGATCCAGATTATATAGAAATATATATACAAGAATTGCTCGTTTAAAGGTATAAGATAAAACTTAACACTGAAGGGATGAGAATAAAAATACATAGTAGCTACACAGAACTAAATAGAGACACATTTCTAACTTTGTTATAAAATTAACCAAGAAAATGACGTACCTACTACCTAGGTAAGTATCTACTTACGGAATAGATAGTTTCGTGAAAAAACTTGATAATAGATGGACTATTGTATACCGAGAAAGTAGGTACAATTTGTGGAACGACGTTGTGCTTGTGATTTATTAACTTTCTAACTTTGCGAATAAAGAAAAACAATTATCTCGTGCAACATATTTTTTGTTGGATGCGCCCATAAATGGAAAAATGGAATTAGGATTTGTTTAGTCAGATAACAAAGATAACAATCCACGAATTATTCAAACATGTACAGTCATGATAAAACATGCACGATATGGGACACATTACGAAAAATAAATAAACTGTGATAGACGCAGATACACAAATATCGTAATTCTACGTACCTATCAACATTAAAAAGTACCTATCTATTAACTAAGTGAGTGTATTCTATTTACTAAAGATCTCTAGCTAGTTACAAATTGCGAATCATTAACAAAAACCACGTTACTCACAGTACCTATCACAACTAAAGAACTTTAGGGAAAAATACTTATAGCAGACAGCTGGCAGGTATACCTCAAGGCAGTCATTTAGCAGTGGATAGGTATGTCGACTGAAACTAAGTTCGATAAGGATTTCAAGAATCAGCTAAATGCCTGTCTGAGTACATTCCCCTGGAAATCCCTCTTTTGTACTCAAGTGCTGCACTGGCAACCCCTGTATTGGAATATGGCTATCTCGTTTTCTCACTCCATACTCCATAGGCTATGTCACGTTTCACAATTCACCCTCCGCCGTTCAAAACATCGTGGGATGATTAAATATTTATGCTATTGCAGATGGCAGTAAAGTTGCAGACGTAAATAATGGTTAATTAAGTCTTGATATAATTAATTTTAATAACGGCTTAACTGGACCGAACTTAATTGCTAGTTCTTACATAAAATATGACCACAAACTCACACACATAAACGTTTCATAACAATGGACTATTGTCATTTATGGAGTTATGAATATAATTGCATTAACGAAACAGTTACTTCAAGCAACACAATATTAAATAAATAGATACCTGTTTACGTAGTGAGATTAAACCCTGCGCGACATCCCGTCAATTGACATAAACAGAAACACAATCACGAACTTAGTTAAAATAGGCGATGCTGACACAAATTTAACCGTTAACGATGGTTCAACAATAAATTACACAGCAGTTCATACACTGTAACCACAGACACTCCGTATAATGGCAGTTGATGAACGTTAATTTATGGGAAAAAACTGATAACACTTCATTATAAATAAGATAGATAAAGCTCGATTACGAGAAGCTTTTAATCGATAATAGCGACGTGCGTACGCTCTGGCGTTAGAATAGAGACTGCATCAGTCGGGGGCAGTTGGAGACGAGGGGGGGGGCGAAGGAAAGGGGCGCGCGCGTCAGGCCCTCGCTCGGAATCAGAGGCGTCGAACCAGCTTTGCATCGTGGTGATAATGATAACGAGTGTTTACAAAGTTGACGACATCGAATTTGGGGAAGTAGACACTTAAAACCCCAACCATGTGTCGTTATAAGACTTAAGAACCTAACTTCTTGTACAATTTTTTTTTATTATTGATAGGCTTGCGCTTGACTACAATCATATCTGATGGACAGAAATGATGAGGTCTAGGATGGAGAGCGCTTGCCTAGAAAATGCCTATTCACTCTTCTCTTGAAGGCACCCAGGTTGTACTTGGCAGGGAACACAGAAGCTGGAAGGGTGTTCCACACCTCCGAAGACATAGCAAACGACAGCTTTGAATTAAATTTACTTTGACAGTAATACTCAAAACACAAACAATTCAGTTGTAAAACTGTACCTAACCTAGCAAATAGCAAAAAAAAACTCAATAATTTAAAACTTATGGCATGTTAAGAAAAAGTGAAAAGAAATTAAATTTAGCTAACGAATATAAAATTATACTCATAATTTAAGAGTTGTTTATAGGAAAAGCTCATAAATAAAATAATTAGAAAAATACAATCTATTACAAAATCTCTGAGGCGTATTGTTGAAATCAGGCTTGAAATAAGCAACGGAAAACAAAACACGTAGCTTACTTGATGAATGTCTAAAAGTTGATCTTTTTCTGTCCGTTTGTGACTCGTGCCAGAATAAACAAAAACAAGAGACTGTTGTGTTACGCCTTACGTAATTAAGAAGCACATGGTCTTCATTTAACGCTGCCAGATTGCTAAATAACTAAAATAAATGCTTAAAATATTGGTTTCATAAAAATATAACTTTACACGTTTCAATAAAAGAAAACTGATTAGAAAACTGTTAACTTGTTTCTTTGAGTTTGTGAATCTTCATCCGACATTCCTAAGTACCCTAAGTATTAATCCTTTAAAACAAAATGGTGCTAATCAAGTAGGGACTCAACTTTTTTACATATAATTATGTTCCTTTTATTCTGTATTTTACGCAAATTGCAAATGATATTAACAGTTTCAAATGCAAATATTTCATCTCGTTAAACGCACTGCTGATGATTCATAAACTGGATCACAAAATCACTGAGCTGGTAAATTAATTCGCAGTCCATGTACAAATACAATTATAAGCATACACATGCCACTGAAATAAAAATAACAGAAAGTAACTAATATGAACAGCGGACCAGCAGAAACATTTGATTACCGCCGCTTAAGGAAGATTGTTAGATGTCATAAGATAGATAGATAGATATAATATGTAGATTCATTGCACCAAAAACAAACAAAATAAAATAACAAAACATAATATAAGAATCAATAATGCGGGAAAACAAATGGAAAAAATTTCGCTTGTACAGCATTTTACGAGTATGTGTGTTGTGTAGTAGAAGTATGATCTGAAATAGCTAAATAATCAAAATACAGGATTAGATTAGAACTGGAAATATTCGTGATACCGCTTTTGACATTTTGTAACCTTACTTCTTTGTTGAGTCATAAAAACCAACTTTTAACGAAGTAAATACGAATATTCTGAAAAGATAATTTTCACAAAAAAATATAGAACAAAAATTCAAAAGAAACAGGTACACGTGAGGATGGAAGGGCGATTGAAAAATTATCACAGTCTAAAATGAAATACGGAGATTTGAAGAGATTCAGAAATACGATCTTTACAAATTGTATGAAAAGAATTTGTTTAAAAATTAAGTCGCAAATACGAATTCGTGGAAGTTGCTAGGAACGCGAGTTTTGAAAAAGACCTTATTAAATATATTATTGGGAAGCTACGTTATGCTAAAATCTGTGCGTAATGCTTGTTCGTCTCACAAAGCGAATAAACTTACAACAGGTACGTATTTTGTAATACGTATAACTACATGTTCTCAATTTATTGAAATTGGAATAAGTTCAAATCACTCTCAAAATTGTGCTAAAACAAGATAGCTTCATCATCCACACTTTTTGAAAAGCTTACTCACGCGCCGGCGCCTCGCGCTTTTGCAAGTTGCAATCGAGTTGCAGCCAGACCATTAGGGCTTTAAGGAACGGGATGAAAAGAGTTAAGAGGATATTGAATTTATTTTGGTCTTTCTCTCTCGTGAGGACGTGCATCGTGAAAAATATAAAAGAAAAACGACATTTTACTTAATTACTAAAAAAAACTAGAGCCAGTTATCAAAAATCCGTTTATAAGCGTTTTTGGATATTATTGTTATCGACACATTAAAACACAAATTACAATTACATCCATTGTAGTGTCCGATAAAAATTAGAAACACAGAGATTTTGGAGCAAATTTTGGGAGAACTTTATATGTAGAATATTTTATCCAATCATGTGTCTCTGCTTCAGAGCAAATTTAGATTAACCAAAACATGATTAACACCACGTAATAAATAAAAAAGCCTTTTATTTATCCTTTCTAAGTGTGATTACATTTTACAGTTTTTTATAGCATTATTCATTATATTATAATTGTATTTTATGTGAGAATGCTTTTAATTTAGTTTTAAAGTAAGGATCTCTCTCGAGTAAAGGCCTCTTCCAGATGTTTCCAAGTTTCCCTGTCTAGAGCCTTTTTAGTCCAGTTTTCACCTCCAGTTCTTTTGATTTCGTTACTCCAACTCTCTATTGGTCTTCCTCTCTTTCTTTTGCCAACTGGCCCACACCATTCCGTTACTATTTTGGTCCATCTTTTATCAGTGTACCGGCTTAAATGGCCAGCCCATTTCCATTTTAGCTTCATGCAATGTTTAAGAGCGTCGATAGCCTTTGTTTTTGTTCTTATAGTAGTATTTCGAGTTTTCTGTATTTTTCGCAGACCTAGGATGCTTCGCTCCATTGCTCTCTGTGTGGTTTGGATCCTATTTCTCGTGTATTTGTTGTATATCCAGGTTTGGCTGGCATATGTGAGACAAGGTAACAAGCATGAGTCCAGTATTTTAGTTTTTAAGTTTATAGGAAGGTCTGACTTGAGTATGTACTTATAAGCCCAGAATTTGTTCCAAGTGACTTTAATGCGTCTCTCAAGTTCGTCTCGGTGCCTTGTAGATTTAAACGATATCTGTTTGCCGAGATATATGTAGTCTTGTACATATTCTAGCAGAGTATCCTGAACATGTATAGGTTTTTGCACGCTGTTAGTCATTACTTTTGTTTTCAAAGTATTTAACTCAAGGCCAATTTTTAAACTTGCCGAATTTAGCTCATTCATCATTGTTTCGAGACCGTGGGCTGTTTCAGAAAAGAGAACAATGTCATCTGCGAATCGTAAGTTGCTTAAGTATGAACCATTTATACATATTCCTCTTTTTGACCAATCTAAGTCTTTCATGATACTTTGCAGTACAATAATAAAAATCCTCGGCGAGATCGGATCGCCCTGACGCGCGCCTCTACATATTTTTATTTCTCCGCCTTGTCTTTCCAACTTGACTCTACTAATGCTCTTATCGTAAATATCTTTAATGAGATCTATGAGTTCTATGGGTGTATTTATTTCTTGTAGGGCCTTCCACATGCTATCATGCGAAATAGAGTCAAACGCTTTTACGTAATCGATAAAACCCAAGTATAAAGGACGTGTCCGATCTTGAAACTTCTCTATTATTTGATCAACCGTGTGTATATGGTCAGTGGTTGAAAAGCTCTTTCTGAATCCTGCTTGTTCTACCGGTTGATATTTTTCTGATAAGTCTGATAGCCGCTGTTCCAAGCAGGAGGCCAAAAGTTTGTATATGCAAGGCTGGAGGCTAATAGGCCTGTAGTTTCCAATGTCACATGGGTCACCCTTTTTGTAGAGTACCTAGTATAATATCGGACTGAGCCCATTCTTTAGGAATTTTTCTTTCCTCTAAAATTTTGTTAAAAAGCATAGTTAGTGGTCTCACAAGTAGAGTTTTTCCAACTTTTAGCATTTCATTCGATATTTTCTCCGAGCCACTACTTTTACCAATTTTGAGTTTTTCTAATTTTTTAAAGACCTCTTTTTCAGTCAGAAAAATAAGTTTTTCACCTGTATAATTTGTGATACTAGTTTCCTCCGGTGTGGTATAATATGCCTCTGCTAATGGTGAGGTGCGTTTACTGTATAAATTTTTATAAAATTCGGTAGCAGTGTGAATAATTTCTGACCTGGAATATTTTTTCCCGCTAGTTGTATTTAGGCAGGGAATCCAGTGTTTGTTAGAGTTTAACTCTTTTTCACTTTTTCTTAGGCTGCCTGACCTGTGTTTTTCTACAGTTTTAAGTCTGTACTCATGATATTCCTTTTTAATGCGCCTGTGAATAAGTTTGTATAGTTTTGTAAGCTCTATCTTTTCTTTTTAACCGACTTCAAAAAAAGAAAGAGGTTCTGTATTCGACCCGTATGTATGTATGTATGTATGTATGTATGTATGTGGGTGTGTATGTATGTATGTATGTTTGTCCGCGATTATTTCACGTTTGGCTGAACCGATTTTGATGCGGTTTTCAGGAAAGTATTTGTTACATTCTGGAGAAGGTTTTAGTATATTAACCGACTTAAAAAAATAAGAGGTTCTTAGTTTGATCGACATATTTGTATTTAAGTTTGTTCGCGATTATCTCGAGTTCGGCAAAACGGATTTAGATGATTCTTTTTTTGTTAGATAGGCCATACATCACAGGTAGACTCGTTTTAATTTCGTCGAGATTTAATGAATATCTTCGGAGATGGAGAGCGGAACTCCTCAACGGAAAATAGTAAATCGCTTGCGATCGGTATAATAGTGTACAGTGTAGATTTTATCGGACTTCAAAAGAGAAGGAGATTCTCAAGTTGACTGAAATATATGTTTTAATTGACCAACGTCAAAAAAAGAGGTTCTCTGTTTAATCCCTATATCGGTATTTAGGATTTTCCGTGATTATTGTACATGCATTTTATTGTGATAGTCCGTTTTAAATTTGGTTAAAACGTGGCAACTAGATCATAAAAGCTTGTCTTTATAAACTTTTTTGCACTAAAAAGGGTAAAATAAATTATTTTTTAAAAAAATTGAACCGACTTCAAAACCACAAATAGGCACTCAAAAGCGAAAAATAAATTAATATAATTATTATAACCGCTACTACCCACTCATCTATTTTGAAATCGGTGCCAGCGAAGCTTACTACTACTACATACTATGGATGTAGTTTTGCACTATTATAAAGATTTACTTATCTATTTGAATTGGCTGGCACCGACTTCAAAATAGATGAGTGGGTAGTAGCGGTTATAATAATTATATTAATTTATTTTTGCCTATTTGTGGTTTTGAAGTCGGTTCAATTTTTTTTTTAAATAATTTATTTAGATATACACGTTTTGCTTTTTAGTTCATTTCTTCTTTGTATCATATTTTTTGTCTCTTGGGTTATAATTGCAAGATTATTTGCAATTTCGTCTCGACTCTTCCTTATGCTATTTAGGATAGCCGTTTTTAATTTTTGGTAGTAGGACTCTACATTACCCAAATCTAAAGTAGAGATATTGTTTATGTTTTCTGTAAGGTTTTCGAGATAATTTATTTCGTCTTGGGCTGTTTTCAATCGAATAATTGCGTTACCATAATGAGCTCTACTTTTCTTGATTTTTCTTACTTTAATTGTGCCTCTAACGAGTCTGTGGTCGCTGGCAAAAGAAAATTGGTTGAGGACTTCTATGTTGGAAAACTGGTTCTTCATGTTAGAAAGTATATAGTCTATTTGACTCTTTTGTCTTTTTGGGGAACTCCATGTCCAAAGATTTTTTTCCTTTTTTGTAAATATGCTGTTAATGATAGTCAGGTTGTTTTCAATAGCAAAATTAATAAGTTTGTTCCCTCTTTTATCTCTTTTCCCAAAGCAGCTGTCACCTAGGACTTTTTGCTCACCGCGCATTTTTTGACCAACTCGAGCATTGAAATCGCCCATGATTATTAAATTTTTGCTGCATTTTTTCATCGTCTCATGCAAGAGTTCATATTTATTAACACCACGTACCTGCATTATATGTTTTGAAAGCAATTGTCTTCACAGTTTTTAAACTGCAAGTCCATCTACGCCTTTAAGGACTTGCTTACTGATTGATTGTTTTGTAGTGTGTGTGTACGTTACTACAATAAGTGTTTAATTCTGTCATTTTAAAATTATTGTAAATAGATGCTTATTGCTCCTCCGTCCAAATAATTCGCCCTTCAAAGAAGCCAACGGATACAAATACAACTCACACAAGGTGTAGAGTGCTAAACTGCGCTGCCGCCTGCCACACGCACTGATTGGCAATAAATCTTTAGCGTTTGCTTACCGAGCTCGTCTCAAAATACGTCCAAGTCACGTGGTGCCCATCGGCCCGTTTGTGGTGCTAGGGCGGGGCCCTTGTGTATTTTTATTGCCACACTTTGTCACAGCATGACACGTTTGACTTTCTCCGATCTATTGTGCTAAACGTATTTTTCTAAGTACATCAACAAATGACTGATGATTTTTGTTACTTTTTGTTACAAGCTTTTATTTATATTTCAATCTATCAGTATTATCAACTTCATAGTAGTATGGAAACGTTTATTCAAACATCTTTAACAAAAGTTTTTAGCAAAAAAAAATTTAACACAAAAAGGCAGATGGAAGAGCTAAATCCAAACAAATAAAATGCAAAATCAAGTAGGTAAAAGTAACTTAAAATGGTTACAATTAAAGTAATATAACTGAGTACGCTGTTAAAATGTAGGACGGGGCCCAACTTATAAAAGTTACTGTGGAAATAGGTCGCAGTAAAAGCAGGGTTATTACTAGATAGATAATATAGGTACCTACTTTGTGGTGAAATTTTAACATGAATGGAGTATGGACGCAATAGAGCTTGATGATTTTGTTTGAGCAAGCAAATTACACGAAGCGTATTTTTTTCGTATTTTAAGCAATTATATAAACGAACTCTATTAAAACTAGAGTAATAAAACAAAGTTAATATATCAATACTTTTGGAAACAATTTGGAAATTCTATAATTTGATGGTGGGTTTGATGTAACAGAACGAACATAAACACTATCAAAAAATGTCATACCCACTCATACTTAATCCTCAATTCCATATGTCTCACCTAAATAAAAACCCCTTTTGAACAAAATATTACTCAGAAACGAAAGTGGTATTTCAAAATTAAATTTTAAGCTAAAACAGTAATAAAAGAAACGAGCTATAAAGAAAGTTTGCATGAAAACACCGCGCGGTAAAGGACGATATAAAAACTGCACGTGCCCGAATAAGGATCGCCTTTGCCCCACGACAAGTATGCAGGGCTGCAAGACTAGCTAATGCCAGCAGATGTGGTGATCATTTATATAACGGCATACTGCAACTGACGGCACGACGGTAGTCGGTACCCATTTTACATTCGCCATATGCTTCCAAGAGTTTTTAGGTACAAATATTATAAGGTCTCATTACTTGTATACTGCGACTTGTGTTTCAAATTAAGTAACTTGGCTTCTTGAAAATTTTGAAGAACGTGCAAATTATTATGAAACCGATACGTCAAATTGCGTATCGGATATCTATAACGGAAGGGAAGAAATTAAATTTCGTTGGTACGAAGACAAACTATGTAACACAGTCGTGTATCGGTGTGTCAGCGTACAATGATGATATTTTGTGGATTTAGTTGATAAGAATCGTTTTTAAATCTTAGCGCTTCCTTTGTGTGGTACGCAAGAACAGTATTAATTGCACTGATTCCTTCTCGAATCTGATGAAGTCTTGATCCTTTCATTAGTGTGCATTGCTCACCAATAATTAATAATATTAGATAATGTAGTGCGTGTGTTTTAGAGTCTCTAAAAGCACGTCTAAAAATCTAAAAATAGTAGATATAATAACGCTATAAGCAAAAAGACTACTTAGTGTTATCCCTTTCCTAGTAAGGCTGTAAAAACTAATAGGGTTAGTAGTTTTTTTAGACAAGTTAAATATAGAGAATCTAACACCACATCACTAACAATATCCTTATTAAAGATTGAATTTCATCGTGGTGAAACGATAATTCAATTAAGTAGAAGTAGAATTCCCAAAAGGTGTTCGAGGTTACACATGTAAACTTATAAAGTAAACGTAAGGCTTTATTATCAAGTTTCGTAAGCTTTGAGCGTAAAGTTTACCCCTCAAGCTTATTGGTATTTCATTCCAATAGGTTGCTAATCAAGCGGTCTTTGATCGAGATAAAACTAGATGAATCGGCACGGAAAGTTGTAGGACCTTTGGAAACAGTGAATTAACATGTGCTAATATTCGCTAATAATTAATCGAGTATAAGTATTTACCCCACTTTAAGCTTGAAGGTTTCTTATACAAGTGAAAGATAAGATTTGCTTAGTTTGCTGGTTTTGAATTTTTGATTTTAAGTGATGTAGAGAATAGAGGTGAAATGACAGAATGGCTCTTGTTTGCAAATTGTTGTAAATTGTTTCAAAATGCTTAAATGGTTTTAAGTTTAAATTTTGGCTTGTAGACTATCGGTAATATTCATCTACCATGAAGATACTTAATGAGTATCTTAAGTAGTTAATGACTTTTAATAGCAAGGACAATATTTTCCGCCATCAAATTAGCAGGTAATCTAAGCCGGTAATTACATAACGCACACAGGTTGCATCATCTAACATGGTTTATACGCCGTTAGGGCGATGCCCAATTAAAGGACATCTGCGTGTTCGTAATATCTCTGAAGTAGGTAGATTGTTGCAATGACTATAAAGATTTGATCGCAATTCGTTAAATTACTGTACTGCTTCTTCTCCATATTTCATGTAATCTCTTAACATATAAACGCATATACAGTGATCACTTATTTTCTTGGCACCGTTATTAATGTACGAAACGTATTACGAACTTTTTTCGTACGATAAAAGTACGAAAACTGCACATTACTTATCACTCGTTCATATTTGAACATACATGATGTAAAACTATTGTAATGGCTTCTCGTAACAGTCCGAATATCAACCAAGTACATCATAATTAATTACAACATGATCCATATCTCCCGTCCCACAAACTTCAAGGTAATCATAGCTGGTAATTACTCGATTTACTAAGGACAGGACTTGATACCGTCAAAGAATCTCTTAGCTACTAGAACAGCAACATGGCGCCTGATAGACACTTAATGAAAACCCCCTGGGGAGTTCTCAATTTAAAAATCTTTCTGGAAAAAAAACACTTATTATGACTTGTCATTTTATAAAATGATCAAGTTTATTAAAATGTCGTCAATAATAAAATGTAGAGAAGTGTTAAAAAATGTCAGTTAAGACGTTTTGAGCCTGATGCCTTTTTTTGGTAATGGTAATAATAATTGGTAACTTCGGGAAATAGACAAGTTCGGGGGATAGTGCAAGTGGAGTATAAGTCTGTAGGCCGAGCCAAAATCATGTAGGCAAGGCAGGCATTTTTCTTCTGACAAGCTACGAGTAGAAGCAGCCGTGCTATTCTGCAAAACAGCGACGAGCGTACATCTATGCATCTATGAATTTGTCAGTTGTAATAGAGTACAATTTTGCATGCCATATTCGGGTTGGCAGCTGTCTGGCAGCTATTTCATTTTGTAGAATAGCACAGCGGGTTTCCATTGCCAATAGGCCTCTGATATTCAATCTGGTGGACTAAAATCAAACTCCATTTTTTCCATCACTCTCTGAATCGTTGGAACTCATTTTTAAAAACTAAAAAGTTATCAAAATTATGTGTTTCCAAGTTTGTGGCTCGGGAAGCTGGGACGTTTCAATATGTTACTCATTAAATCGAGTTACTAAATGTACCTATCGTAAAGTTAGCGAAATCTCCTCGCGAAAAATAAGTACGATTTCACTGCATCATGGTTCTTTAAGAATAAGATGTAATAAAACTCGAAAATTTGACAATTATTATGAATTGCAATACATTATCTTATTAAAAAAGGATCCCTTATGTGATCTCGTACTAAAATTGGTCAATTGATTGCATAATATGTCCAATGAAGTAGCTATTTCGTCATCCTTCGCAATTAGTACAGCTATAAATAACAAATTTCAATAACGCCATAGCCATACGGCACACCCATACACAGTTTATGGGTGATAAACGTCCCATCAGCAAAGATAATTATAAATGGAGCGGACGCGACCTAAATACTGGCACACGTGGAAGACTATTTCCAGACCGCTGGAAGGTATGTCAGGTAGGTTTCGAAATAACACCTCCATTATAGAATGGGTACAATGTTTTGCTGTTTAAATTGAGACATTTTAAATTTTATAGGATTGATAGATTATTCTAAACAAAATTATTTTTGAAATTGGTAAGCTACTAAATAAAAGAGGAATAGTGTAGAAGTCAACTTCTGCAAGTTTTGTTGCTAATCTAAACCTCGCTTTAAGATTGTACAAATCAATGCTAAAGTAAAATTGTTTTTTTTTTTAACAGTAGCTTGCATATGTAGATAAAAACAACATGAGTGCAGCAACGGAGGAATGAACATTTTACCGGACCCCTTTGGACGTTCGAAGTGAAGAGGATGAATAAAAGGATACCTAAAAGTGTTTCGGAGCTGACATGCTCTTAGTCCGTCGGTGCGAATATTGGAATATTGTCCGAAAATGCAATAAAGGCTAAAAAAGGCACCACATAATTGGACACACCAACAATAGCTGCAGATATACAGGAGGGCAGACGGGATGCAAATAACAAAAATCAATACGATGAACGGGCGAACGCGGCGGTCCAGTGTGAGCAAAATTAACCATAGGTACTCGTAGCTCACAATTATAGCCCTACAATCTACGTAGCAACAGCTAACATTAAAATCGCCTCAAAATCCAACAATGTTAATCCCCATAATATTTCGATTGAATTAACTAACGACAAATTCTGTAATCCCTTAAATGAAATAAGTGGCATAGTTAACTAAATGATTAATGAAAATTGTAAATTAGTATAATTTAGTACCTACCTAAATTATAAATGTAAATCATGAAGTAAAAGTGGTGATATTACCATTGTCAAATAAGAAATTTTATTGTTCTGAAGAATAGCATCGCAACTCGGAAGAATTTTAAAGATCAAAAGACTTTTTAAAAAAGCTCTGTAGCATAAAAACATAAAAGATCAATGTACGCATAACGAATAAAGCTAATGTGTAGTTTCCAACTTTTATCAAATCTGGCAATCGAACCAAAATATACTGGCAAGTGGCAACGTCTATATAAATAACTTGATCTCATTCTGATGTTCTTGAGATATAAGGAATAAAAAATTTACTTAATAACTCTTCCCAACTTTACCGATATTGAATCAGTTTAAGTTAAAGATTTTATAAATAGGATATAGTAACTCCTACATATAAACATGAGATGTAACTTAGAGATGAATTCAGTAAACTTGTAGACGTCTAAAGACGTCCTTTCCCTACTGCACACTGCAACTAAGGTCGGGCTCTTGATACTCGTAGCTAGTTATTAAACCGTCGGCGTCCCTAAACGGATGTCAGATGATCTATTGTCTATTACGAATACGTCTTTGCGTCTGGGAATTCTGATCGAACGCAGCAAACGTTGTTTCTCAAATATCTTATAATTTGTAAATCATACTGCTTTTAGACGTACGAGTACGTATGTGCTGTTTGTTGCATTGTAATTTTCCTTCCAACGTCTCAAAACAATATCGGTGTTTCTGATACCACATACGGATATTAAAAATTATAAAAAAGGTTATGTTAAGTAAAATAATCTCATTGCTCATTTTTAGGGTTCCATACCAATTTGGTAAAAATGGAACCCTTATGGTGAGACTTTCTCCGTCCGTCCGTCCGTCTGTCACACTCGATTATTTCAGTAACTATCGAAGCTATCGACTTGAAATTTAGAATAGTTTTAGGTAATAGTGACCCAACGCTATTGCAATCATATTTATTTAAAAAGGGGGGAAAACCGGGGCTTCGAATTTTCAAAATGAAATAACAATATTGAGTGGGGTATCATATGAAAGGGCGTTACTTGTGTATACTAAAACCGATTTTTATTTATTTTTATGCCTGATAGTTTTGGATTTATTGAGCAAACTGTCGAAAAAAATACCGTTCCCCCCCCCCCTTATCTCCGAAGTTTATCAATCGAAAAATCTGAAATAATTATGATCAATAAACATTAATGTATATTTCACAGGAAAAATAAAATCAACTCCCTAACTATTATACTTTAACTTAACAATAAACCACCAAACTTTAACTTAACAATAAACCACCAAAAACAAAGTTACGTTTGCGGTTCGCCAACAAAAGTACCTACATGTAAATTTTACTCGTAAATTCATGAACAAAAGTGATTCTTTCAATGTTTTACTTCTTTAATGGTATGGAACCCTCGGTGCGCGAGTTCGACTCGCACTTGGCCGGTTTTTTTTACTGCTCACATTATCACCACGTCATCTATTGCAGAAAGAGAGACTTCCAATTATTAAAACCATTTTTTTTCTCAATCTTCTACACTAACTCTATCTCTACTATAGTTACTAATTCAAGTTTCATGCCATGAGTAGGTACCCATGTATTATAATATACGAAGCTTAAGTAAGTAGTTGAAAGAGTGAGTCTACAAGATTCTTGACCCAGTAAGAAAAGCTTGTAGCAAGCGCTTCGTATCAGGTATTAAAAGAATGTATCCCTATCTAAACGTACATGATATCGCCGTGATCCATATTTTGCTAGTTCATTATTTAGCTTTTTTCTTTCAAATATGCTCGTAATAATCTTTCGACTTTCTTGTACCTAACGAAACTACCTACTTAGATCATGTATGCTGAAAGAAAATGAAACGTCGCTGTTAATAATCATATTAGTGTATTTCATGTTAACAATCGTTCTCAAGGATCTGGTTGCTTACATGTAGACTTGATATTATAAGAATACCATCCCATAACAACAAACATCTGTCTAGTCTAGACATCCACTACAGACACGAGCAACTTCGTTTGTCGAAACAAAGACAATCTTAGAACGTAGCAGCCTCATTAACGCTACACTACCGTGTCTCAAGGTGGTTTAATGTTGCTTTTTTTGTAATTAGCATAGTGGACACATCTTTTATAATGAACTCATAGAGGTATGAGAGAACTACACCATTATGATGAGAGAGTGTGGAAGTACTTAGTACTATAATTACGTGCTGATTAGCGTGGGAAAGAAACTGTCTTTGAACTATTATAATCTGTCATAAAAAGTATTCTAAGTAATTATTTATTCTAGTAAGCTAGTAAGTATTTATTTTATATTTATGCAAAATTTTCTTTTATCAGATTTCTTTTATCTATTGTTCAGATTAAATAATAAATAAAATAGTAAATTTTTCTAAAAACCTCGCAGAAACCTTTGAAACATGTGGTTGAAAATTATTTACCTTTGCTGTAGAAATAGAGTGTTGTTTTGAAAGTTTTTTTGCCAATAAATCGATTGGGAGCTTCAATGATTGAAAATTCGCTATCTCCGTTTGCGTGTGACGTTATAATTTAGCTGTAGGTACGGCGTGCGTGTGACGTTCTAGTTGCTAAAAGGGATTTTGTTTTGATTTAGGTTAAACTTGTTTCGATACAAACTCGTAACTTGACAAAGTAATTTATGGTCAAATAACAATTGAAGGGTTATTTTTTTTATTTCACAGCCATATAATTGAAGTTCTAACTTCATAAATTCATAAAAAACATATTCAGTCGTTCGAGTTTAGAATATTAATAGGATAAATAAGTAATTATTTAATTAATTTATATCGTAGGTCCGTTCTTAATTATCTGCTATTTTTATTCTTAAAATCAAAGTGAAAAAGAGCGCTCATGGAAAATTTTGCCATCCGTATTGCGTCTGACATTTCATTTCGGGTTGTTCAGAAATACAGGATAATGCGAAGACTTCTCGTAAATTAAATTATTGTAGCCCTGACATCGCTGATTACCATAGCAACACAGTTATCACCGGCTACTGGGTGCCTTGGCTGAATGTACCGATGCGAACGTTAACCAATCAGTGCCCACGCGGCTTGACTGATGCAAGGATTATGACCAAGATTATGACAAACTTCATCGATGCGATAAGTAGTAGTAAGAATCCCACAGCTGACAACAATAAGATTTTGACCAGGGCCCAAACTTCAACCCCGACATTCTCCGGGCTCCCTGGAACAAAATTTACAATAATACGAAATAAAAATCAAGCGACTTGGTTCACAAGGCTCACGTAACGTAAACTAGTGCACTCTTTTCAATTTCAAGTTAATAGGATTTCCCCTGACATAAAAAGAGTCCTGGTTTCATCTGGACACTTCTTAGAAACCTCGCCCGGACTCCCTCCAAACGACGATATATCCGGGAAACCCAGACAGATGGCCCTAGCCCGTATAGCCCAAAACGCCGATTGCGATTTGCCAGGCCTTCACTCATCATTACGAACATTATGGGATACTCTTGGCTAGGTATGTACATTGTAGGTAGATACATTATAAAGGTTTCCTTACCATTTTCCATCAACTATAGGTAAGTAGTATCACACTTTAAAGATATAGTATTTAGTAGATACAAAAGCACAATCCTTCGAAAAGTATTACCACAGCCCACATACTATATTAAAAGCTGCTCCACAAGCACATTCCACAAGTCATAATATTCATCACTAAAAATAGGTGCTTCACAAGCTATAATATCATCAGAATTCACAATGCAGTTTAATCCTAAATCATTCATTTTAACTCTTGATATCTCTAACAACGCTAGGTTTTGGGTTTCCCATTTACATACAAATGAGGAGATATAATGCGTTCTCGTTTCATTAATTCTGTGTAAATTCCTATTAGTTCCGGAACCGTTCACTAAATGATGGGCGATTTTCACGGTTATTATCTACTCATTAGTCATTAATAATAGTGGCTAATTGATAATAATAGTCAAGATAGGCCCTTGATAGGCCAGGAAACTCCTGCGAAATACTGCGTAGGCTTACAGCTTGCTACTGACGCCGGAGGGGGTTTTGCTCCCATAAACTGGCGACATTTTTTCGCGCGGTCCGCTCCGTCTAGAGTATACGTCAATGACTGGCCCGAAATAGATTTTACAACTATTTGTAAGTGCTAGACAAACTTGAGTGATGTTTCAGTTTTGATGTATACGAGGAGTCTGAACTTTGTAAGATCTGGACTTTGGAAAGCCTATAAAACACCTTGCCGTATACGCCTAATTTTTTAAATTTTTTAGAATGTTTGATGCTGGGCGATTCCGTGGTGACTCATGACTGGCTGATACAAGTTTCGCGCCAATACCAACAGTTATAGACCTGAGTCCTGAACCAATTAAAAAATGAACAAATTATAAAATCCCAAAATTCAAAAACGGAGTTTACCCAATAGGTGAATATACACGTCTATTGTTAGGTATAATGATGTTTATCTTGGTCAAAAAGCTTGCCTGCCTGTTTTAACATTACACAAACAAACATATCTTGAGTTCTAGATACGAGTATGTATATGTGGTCGAAGTTACCAATAAAAATTAGTGTGTCAATAATAATCGGCGCTCTAAGTATTCGCTCTACGTTCTGGGTCAATGGGTTCACAGCTTCCAGTGCCTCCTTGAGATATTAACCCAGTTTTTACCTTTGTACCGCAACTTCGCACTAGACGTCACGTTTGTTTCAATATCCAGGTTTAATACTTTTACTGTACCTATTATAATTATAATTACCTCACCTTGAATTTGCATTATATATAGATACTAGCTGTTGCCCGCGGCTCCGCCCGCGTGAATTACGATTTTTTTACATAATATACCTTCCTACTGGAATTCCTTGATTTTTCGCGGGATTCTGGTGTGATGTTGTACAGAAACCTGTTTTTACTTTGCACGGGTTATCTTGTGGTGATTTTGAAAACTCCTTTTTCTTAATAAAAATATAAAGTTTCATTAATACGTAGTTGTAAGATCAAAAGGACCCAGTGGCACAGGTCGTGGTCACTACGTGACCACGACTTGTACCAATGTATCGAAATATCGACAGTTTAAATCGTCCTTTTCATTGTGATTTTTATTCTGAAACCACGAAATATGTCAAAAATTATTAAACCATGTGAAAAGTTGTACTGGTGGTAGAACTCTTCTTTCAGAGTTCGGCCGGGTAGGTACCACTGGGATAAATTACTCTACTAACAATATTCCCCAGCCCAACATTATATAAGAGTCTTTTAAAAATCTTTGCTTCATCTCAATACAATCCAAAACATCAGAATGGACAATGGCTATATATTTCCTTACGTATAAAAAGACCTTAGATGACAGTCAGTCGGTTAGGATCGATAAGACCTAAGAGTTAAAAATATTTGTGAACCATTATCTTACCCTATCCATATTGCGGATGATAAAGTTTAAATCTGTTCATGTCTGTTTTAACTGTGCCATCTTAATATAAAGTCAGGAAACAGTAAATAACATGACAGTTAATTTTTATTTAAAAAAATTCGGTAGTACCTATCTCAGAGTTTTACATTCAAGTTCCACATAAATTGTAGAGATGGCGCTATACGGTATAACGTAGCGATAACGCCAGTTACATGATTTTTGTTCACCCTAAAAGTGAAAAATTTTAAACCATACAAAATCTCCTGCTAAGCCTATTTATTTACGGCTGTAAGGGTACTCCAGTCTTACTTGAGCCCTACGTTCTAGCCCGAGGTTCTTTGTGCATTCCGAGTTTCAAGTCACCTACCTACTTGAACTTAAAGGTTCTGATGTCTGTAATTTCTGAACTACATAAGTGATGATGATAAGATTCGTATTGGAATAATCTTTAAAGAACCTCCTTTCTAACAAAAAAAGAATGAATGGAATCGGACAACGCGTTAATGAATTATAACTAAAAAACGTTTGGACTTTGATGCCGTCTTCCAGGGAAACCATGATGAATTTCGGGACAAAAAGTATCCTATGTTCTACCTCGGGGTATGAACTATAATCATGTCAAGTTTCATTTAAATTCCTCCAGCGGATTAGCCGTGATGCCCGGTCGTGAAACAGACAGACAGACAGACAGACAGACAGACGGACAGACAGACAGACAGACAAAAATTAAACAAATTACAGTTTTGGCTTCAGTATCGACTAAATAGTGTCCTCCAACAAAATTTTTCAAAATATCTTCAATGTACAGAATTCGACCCTTTACAGTTTTATTATAAGTATATAGATTTCGATCTATGACGACGCGCCCCGCTCTATCAAACTCCATACAAAACAAGCGATTATGACGGAGTGGGACGCGTCTTCGTTCGTTCAGGAATCCTAAAAAAAAAGTATTGCAGAAGCGTACGTATTATTCTAATCCCAGCTATAAAAATTAAAGTAGTTACCAGGAGGGCGATCGCGTCAAAATGTATCAATCATATAAGAACCAATGTCGAAACGTGATTTTAAAGTGTTGTGATTGGTCAAAAGCCATGTTTTGACATTGATACAGTACTTTAATTATTTATTGATGCATTCATAGCCGATCGCCCTATGTTAAAAATTGCGGTATAAGTATCCTGAGGAACATCTTCATCTAACTCTACGAACCCTCAACAGATAATTTAAAAACGTCATGAAAATACAGATTTACAAATTCGCGTGCAACCTTTTCAAATTCATGGATTTTAAATGGCTCTCAAATGTGGAATGACGTCACGACTTCAAGAGCGCCCCACTTTACGCCTGCAATATTCACAAGCATAAAATAACAAGTTTCTGGTTTCACTAGGTTTTGAACGAGTCGGGCCTGTACTTGTTTTTCGGTGAATTTACCGTCCAAAATGGCTATCTCGATTTTAGTGGTGTGGTGAAACAAAATATTGAAATTTAAAGAGTGAAGTAAACAAGGCAGCCAGTGACAGTATAGATAACACCGATTTCAGTAATTTTAAGATGATAATGTTTGATATAGTTTAAGAATGCAGAATGTGCAGTTTTTTTTAACAATTCTTTATCTAGTTGAATAGACAAGAGGAAAGAACCAATACATCTAGTGTTGGCTGCATCACCAAACAGAACAACTCGATAGTTCCAAACTATTATAACGTTACTTGTTTGTTAAATTAGATTTATCTTAATTTCTTCTTCCATTTCATTCATACTTACGAGATGAAATTCGATCTGATGATGAACCTGTTCAAACGCCATTGATAAGTTAAAGACAGAAGTTAAAGAAGATTACTGTCTAAATTCTAATGTCTACACACATTAAGTTAGATAAGTGATAACCGTATCAGTAACCAACGCCAAATATAACGTATATATACGTACAATACGAGTAACCTTCGAGGTCGTTTTATTCAAAGGAACATCGGTTTTCCTAGTAAGAAGCATCTCAAAGCTTTCACCGTCAGCCCCGAGTTGACAAAGGCACAGATAACGAGGCCGTTCTAGAAGTAAAATCATACAATAAGGCATGATTGTGAAAAACACAAGATAAGAGGAAAGGAAGCCGACCGAGTGTAGACCCGTACTTTAGGTACTTTGTACATGTACTGCCTACGCACAGACGTGGGTCGCCTTGCTATGCGGCTTATTCTAATCAGTGGATTTGAGGAACGCTCACATTGTTATCTGACTCATCTTCCTTTTAAAATGTTAAGGAGTCCAAATTGAATTGGTATATTACCCAATAGGAGAAGCGTAGCTCACATTCAATAAAATTACTCCAAAGTAGTTTTAGAAATGAGATAGCCAAACTCCGTGTAAGTCTGTTTGGTGTTTTATCCCAAAGATTTAAATCTTTATCCAAAATATTTAATTAATAAATATACGTTTTTATACACATTGTATACGTGGATCCAAATAATATGCTGAAGTCAAATTACAAGCCTACACGTAATATTGATTAAATAATTAGATTATATCGAGAAATCCAAAAACGTAATGATAGGAAAAACCAGATCCATCAGATTGTGACACCAGCAATAAAATTAAGGAATGATTAAATCATTTCAGACAAAGGAGTATCGGAAACTCGCAGCCACTTAAAATTTTAACGTCCGCAATACCAAAGGTTTTACTTCGTTCCGGTTTAATAATAGGAGTTTTTAAATGGCGTGTTAAAGTGGTTTATACCCGGCCCGTTCCTGGCCCAGTTTGAGACCGGTAACGATTTTCGTTTACTGTTTCAGCTTTCCATTGGGCCTTCCCTAATGCATATTAGATAAGTCTATAATAAACCCAAACCCAAAAATTATTCTGGTCATATTAAAAGGTCCTTGGACACATATACGAGTATACTCTTGTAACTTGATGTAAGAGATTTCTGTTGTACGAGTACACAGCAGTTGAGAGATAAGACTTAAAAGTGAGCAAAAGAGCAAATCAGATCAGAGCGGATGGGTCACTTGAGTTTAAATATAATCACACTGATATTATACTCGTAAAAATAGACTGTAAAGTGTAAACTATATAAGAGTGTAAGGGTGAATGTTTGTTACTCTTTCACGTCGCAAGTCGCAAGTCTAAACAGATATAGCTGATTGATATGGAAATAGAATATAAACCTTGGATTAACATATAGGCTACAACTCTTTGGACGGGTGATGTAGCTTGTTACTACATGCTTCACCATACAGATTATATTTTCAGGTAGCGAATTATTGCTAAACTTTTCACTTCTTTTAATAAGGAAAAATTATTGCAGCACTCATATAATGGATAGCTTGAGATATTTTTAAGCTCTCGCGAATCCATTGTACATTTACCAGCTTTAAACTTTTTCCGCCTTAGCAATAAGTCTCTGAATAACTTTCGACGTGGCTTACTTCCGTACCGTTTCTGCTACTCCACTTTTAAACCAGTATGGATTTTCGTTTACGGACTCAGCTCTCCATTGGGCCTCGCTAACTGCATGATAGATGAGGTCTATAATAAAACCATTCAGTATCTCGGCCGTTGCTCTATTATGGTATTTTTGGAGCTTTCAGTCTGTTACTATGTGAGCGAGGAATCGAAACTCGGCGAACTAAATCTGATCCATCGCTATTGTTACCTTTACTTTGGTTAATTAGTTAGTTCTTTGATGTAATAGAAGCTTACAGTGAATCAAGAAAATTAATATCTTTAGTTTATTTTGAAATTAAGAGCTAATTTACTAAACCAGTTTTTATCTTGCATTGGATTGTTTAAATTTCAATATGCTTTCATCAATTTTTATGTTAATGTAAGCTTAAGTAAGTGTAAGGTATGCCTACCTGAAATATAACATCGAGTGACATTACCAAGGTCCAAACTCCAAGACCATAACGTATAGAATAAATAAAGATTTATAATTCCAATGATCGTCTTGGATAACTCTAAAATATTAACCAAGATATACATGCCATGAAGTGAATTGTTCTTATTATAATAGTTAGGTTAGGTTACAATAGGAGTATGATAAAGAACAGCTTCAAGTAGGTCAGTAAAGCAGTTACGACGAATTTCAAGTCGACGACCGACGTCCACAACACAAACTGTTAGATGAGCTCAATGTGAACTTTAATCAAATTAACATCAGTCCAACGCTGAATCATTGCGTTTTAATTAGAACCGGATTCGTGGTACCGTTCGCACTCCGGTCACCTCTCAGTAACCGTATGGGTAGAATTGCAATACCGCAAAACGAATCGCATGAGACCTTTATAATATCTTCAGATGAAGATCTGTGGGCTGATTCTGTTTCGTTCAGTTTATTATTTCAATCCTCACTGGGTTGTTAACTAATAAAGCGGCGGCAAAAATCCTATTTATGCATTCTTTTTGCACATGCTACCAGCCTAGGTTGGTATCATGTCAACATACCATGCTAAAAAAGTTTTCTAATATTTGAAATATGCATTTTATGATGCTGATACACATAATAGATAGGTTTTAGGTGGTATAGATAAAATTTACAAGTAGATGTGGCAAATAATGCGATTCCGTAGTACTTTACACGTAATCCACTAACGCCTGTTAATCCCAAGGAAGATTATCCTTCTTAATTGATTAGAATGTGATTAAGCGACATACCTAATGTACATATATTCGCATTTAGAACACGAAAATATATATTAAATTGTTTATAGGTAAGGTATACGAACATAAATCACACTAATATTATTTCGATAATAATTTACACGTGTTTTTACGCCTTCACGCTGCAACCACTGAACTGATTTGGTTAATGTAGATAAAACGTACCAATGTGGTAAACCCGGGATTTGCAGAAACTTGAAATATGGACTAGGGCCACAGCTAGTCTTTAAATAAATATTGCTCTAATCTGTCTGTGACCTAACTCCTCTCATGATTATGATGATGGTTAAAGGATAGTCAAAAACATAAGCCATAATACGTATATTAATATCTAGGTATTATTATTTTTATCATAGAATTTTCATATCAGATGCCCAATATAGGGCTCGAATAACAGACTGTTGATCTACTGTTTTTAACGAAACTGGTTAAGTACGAGTCAGGTACATACATATACATATATACATAGCCGTATTTTTTATTGGGTTGACTCTGTAGGTTTTTCTTTTATTCATATCGATAGGAAGGATAGTGTGTGGCCAGCACAAGGGCTCTGCTTTTTTCACTTAAGGTACAGAATAATGAAAAACTCTGTATGGGAAATATTTGCAGGTCTAGACTCTAGACTAAGTAAGAGGGTCTATGATATAAAGTCTAAGCATGATGATGGATACAATACACGTATCAATCAAGAATTTAGAGTTCACGCTACTTCTGCCAGAACAAAAATGAGAATGACCTACTTATTGGAGCGTGCTGTTAGCATGAATTCAACATCACCATTGCTCTGAAATGTGTGAATATAAATGTTCGAGGGATATGCTTTCTTGCCCCACTTTTGCCGGTTCGTCGGCCGTTTTCGCGTTTCATGAACGGATTACTAGACGATATTGCAATATTTGCAGGTGAAGCGGCTTGAAGCGGTTTCCTATTCCAGGATATACCTACGAGTATATTTATAGAAAACTGATTTTCTATTTCTATATTTGAAACCGTGGGAAAAAATCACCATTTTCTTGTAATAGATCATTGGACAAGTTTATTGAATTACCGCATCGGCGATTACAATTTTTTACTGTCTACAAGTTAGTGCTTGACTGCGATCTCACCTGATGGTATAAGTGATCATGGAGCCAAAGATGTTATCGTACTAACATGGAAGAGGTAAATTATTCGTGCGTCTAACGGTAACTTGGCGGTGCAAGTTTCCCACCTAGCCAAGGCTCCCACCAAACAAGATCTGCTAATTAAGAAAATATAAAATTCTCAAGTAGCATGAAGTGGAAATTGAACCCGCGAGCTCCGACTCAAATCTGAGCGCGCGCTACTGGACCATGGAGGAGAAATATTGGACAGATATTGATAAAGTCAACAGTGTTGTATGTAAAGTCGCATCGAGATTCGAGGGTTATCAGGTGTTTTACTCCAAATTTTACGCTGTAGTTCGCTGAGCAGCCACATATAGAACTTTGACAGGTGGCGCTACTGTTTGCTTGTACGAAAAGGTTTACGTAAATTGTTTACGTAAATTGTTCAGATCCTATCCTATCCTGACTTTTTTATCAGTGATCCTCATACAGATTTACACGGTTGGGTCAATTTAGGTTCACCATTCATGGAACTCTAACCTTTTGAGATATGATCTTCAATTATAATACCGATCGATACTAAGATAGGTATAAATTATCATCACAGATTGCCAGTGAAACAATACGTTTCAGTATAAGTGGTATTGGTCCCTGCTATTATTCTATGTAATCACTCAAATCTGATGGTAATCTTCCCACTATCAGTAGCTACTGTGTACATTCTTAATGAGTTGGCTACGATTGGTTAGGAAAGTATTAAGGTTTATTTACATGGATCATATCCTTGGGAATGATAGTGGACTGCTGGACTTGGGAATGAATAGTGCTACTAATAATTTTGTATCCGCGGGCAGACTCGTTGATTTCGCCTTAAGCCAACATGGCTTATGTAGATACATATGGTAAAATGACCATTGACCATGGCTAAAATTAAATTCTAGTTCTGAAATAAACGGTGGAGACGAGTTGTATCATGTATGAACATGAAACAATTCGCAATACGCCCATAACTCGGCATATCGAGTTTTTGAGTTGTTGATAACGAATTCATGATACGAGTGTTATTATGTCCGTGCCATTGAGAGGCGCGCTAAATAGGGAAGGTCGTTGTGGCGCCTAGCGCGGCGCCGGGGCGTCGCTACTGGCTAGCATGGGAATGTTGAGGATGCAGGGACATGGCAATATGTCGTCGACCTCAGTGCTATGCCGTAATCCGGGGATCGATGGGGTGACAGCTAACTCATTGAAATACCAAATTCACCTGCTTGGATCTATAGTTTAATACACAGTGCTATGGCGTAATCCGGGGATCGATGGGGTGACAGCTAACTCATTGAAATACCAAATTCACCTGCTTGGATCTATAGTTTAATACAATGTCCTCAAGAAAACTTTATTTTTCAGGCTAAAAAGGGCTAATTACTATATTGTTTATGAGAGTATGTTTCCATACATTATAGTGCACAACTGAAACATTTATATTTAATCTGTGGATAATACTTAGTGGGATTTTCTATTATTTTAGTACATAACGATTTCATTAGTTATTGATCCAGCATTTGATTCTGATCTGAATCAAGCCGGAATTCATGAAGGACCTCTAAGGGCACAGTAGAGCCTAATAGTATAAAAATTCCATAAAAAATAAATAAAATACAAATTAATACAATAAGTTATAAGTACAAATAAATAAAATTCATGGACTTATGAGTATGTATTATACGTACGTACCTACCAAAAAAATTCTTAGTCCACACTTCAAACCAAGCTATAGAACCCACAGATAGAACCTATCCAACACGGTTGTTTGAATATTTAATGTTTTTTTTCTAGGTAGGTATATTATTCTATCTGAGATCAGTCTTTGATTTGATGTCTACATAATGTTGGTTATTTGGGTTAATTTTAAAACAAATCAAATCAAAAATTGTTTATTTCAATAATCTTAGAGTAGATAGTACAAAGTTTTGAACTTTTTTTTAAGTGCACTAAAATTGCCCCTGTGTTAGAAATTAAAAAAGTCTGAGACTATGAATTTATTTTTAGAAAATATGGGACATGGACTTTTTGTACCTCTATGTAGGTACCAAAAAATTCTTAGTCCACACCAAGCTATAGAATCTATCCAACCACTTTAATTACGGTTATATGATTAGGCACCTATTAAATTATGAGAGATAGAAAATAATTTAAGCATATGTTTTTGAAGTCTTCATAACTTATTAAATTATTAAAATGTTTAAACCAGATCATTTTGACAGATCAAAGTAGAGAGTAAAAGCTGATATTTTGCACAGTGGTTCACTTATGATGTTGTTATTACTAATTTTGAGATTTTTATCATTTCTAAATTGGCTTGAAAAAGGACAGCTTTTAAGAGGGTTAAAGAAAAAGAGTGAACACTAAAGAGTCAACCTCAGTCCTCAAGCTGTCACAAGGCTGAGGGCCTTATACCTGTTCGCTTAAGTCTATTGTCATAAATAACTTAGAATACAAGAACCAACAAAGCAAGATCGGAACTTGAGGGCACCCTGACTCGGATAATTTTGGTCATAAAGAGGATGGTGGTGGCTGTGTTTGAGTAACCAATCTGATTAGTTATTCAGACATAGCTCCACTCCGCTCTGCTTTGGTGAAAACTTTTTTACCAAACCGCAAACTTAACTTTATTTTATTAGGTTAATTGCTAATACCAAAAAAGGTATAGTATAGTAGATACAGGGTTGATTTTATTTTTCCCGTAAAATATACATTGATCCCTATTAATCATAATTATTTCAGAATTTTCGATTGGTAAACTTTGGATATAAGGGGGGGAATCAATAAATCAAAAACTATGGGACATAAAAATAAATAAAAATCAGTTCGAGAATACACAAGTAACGCCCTTTCATATGATACCCCACTCATGCCCCACTCAATATTGTTCTCATTTTGAAATTCCGACGACCCGGTTTACCCTCCTTTGTAAATAAAAAAAAAAGATTTATTTTTTATGATTGCACTTACGGCGGGCCATCATTATCTACACCTATTTCAAATTTCGTGTCGATATCTTTCATAGTTACTGAAATAAAGGGTCGTGACACACAGACAGACGGACAACAAAGTGATCTTATAAGGGTTCCGTTTTTTTGTTTCTTTGAGGTACGGAACCTTAAAAAAAACGGGTAGGTACCTACAGTCTGCATAGAAGTTAAAATTAGCCGGGAAAAATAATACTTTTTACTTCCAAAACTTTTTATCGTCAATATAAACAAACTTACTGCAACCGGTGAAATGACCGCTGCTGATAATCCGCTTTTGCTTGCCCCTGTATTTCTTTTTTCTTGTAAAACCAAATACACTGACACCAAAAAAAACTTGACAACAGTCTATTTCGAAAAACACACGGAACAGAAAAAAAACAGTTCGAAATTTAAATTTCAATCAGCTGAAATAGAAGACATAGGTCCTCATTAGGTAGGTAGTAGGTACTAACTACTAAAAAAAAAAAAAGTAGCCGCCAGCCGGTAGGTACCTATAGGTACCGCCTCTTACCACAGATCACTATATATTAGTCTGGAGACCTCTTACGCCCTTTGAGTTTGCCTTATATAAAAATTAAAAAAGTAGGTACCTACTCTGTGGCCTTTGCTTTGCTTTTTTTTTAATTCATAGCAACCCGCCTCCACACTGCTCACGAAGTTGACCGAAGTTGAACAGTGCGAGCAGTGTGGGACACTTCGTCTAACTTCGACTCACTTTCGACTCACTTCGGGCAACTTCCATTTGTTGTCGGTTTTTGCGCCCGAGTCAAAGGACGTCAGACGTGCGAGTCGTAGTTCTCGCGAAGTTCACCGAGTAGTGTAGTGACATACTTCGACTTCGGTAAACTTTTCCGCAAGAGGATGTCAACGGAGTAGAAAGTGGTATACACTGAATAAGAGATAAACTAGTAATACATAATCAAAGCTCTAGTATCTATATATCTAATCAAAGGAGATAAAGAATATAGAATATACTCTATGATATAGAGCTCAGCAGGAGTAATAGTGTTCTGTGGAGCTCAGTGATAGGCAAAAGGATAGGCATACAGCTACGAGGAACGAAAGGAATGGAGCAGCTGTAGTTTTCTACACGCGTGAAATCGACATAGCTATAACAAACATCACATTGTCTCTTTCTAACTAATTCAGAATTGTTTACGTTATACGAGATAGCAACATATTTCTTTTTTCTGATTTCGGCAACACTGAAGTTGTGACTTTACAGATTACTTCGTTACTCGTTAGTCATTGGCATACAGCCATCACAAAGCGATCACAGTGATTATATACTCTTTGGCGATCACAATTCACAATTGTCATTTGTCTTGTCAAAAACCTAAAAAAAAAAAAAGATAAAAAGCAAAAAAGTAAAACATTAAACATATGAAGTAAAACTTAGCGCCGGAAAAGTTTCTTATTCTTTCGTGAGCGAAATAACTTTTATTGTGAAATTACTAAATACTAAGAAAGTTCATTTTCCTGATAAAACAGTGCCTGCTATACCGCAAAATATTAGACATGTTATAAATGCAACAGTTTTAGTCATGGAAGAAGAGAGTAATTGCAATTAACTTTATTTTTTCTACGCCTGACGACATAGCTTCCTAATGTTTACCTTTTTGTTTCTAATTATTTGTTGCAGAACTAATTCGTAAAAAGAAGAAGGCGCTAAATGGAAGTAACAAGCGGGCCTATGCAGAGGCCTGTAACGATTTGGCGACGTATTATTACAAGCAGACTAGGTACAGCGACGCTTTGGATGAATATAAAAATGAGGCCTCAGTTTGCAAGGAGCTCGGCCTTCGCATGGAATGGGGCACTTGTAACCGGATGATCGGTGAAATGTACATGCTCATGGCGGAATTTGACAAAGCTCTGAAGTATGAAGAGCGCCACTTGTGTAAGTAACCTTGACTTTTTTAAGTAAATAATATGGGTATCATTTAAGCTATCACCAATTTAATTAGTTTTGTGTTTCTTAAATAATAGGGTTTGTCCTCAAAATAGTAGATCTGTCACCAAAATGTAGTCACCAAACAATGCAAAATCAGTTCCACAATAAATTACCTAAAATCCTGAGATATAAGGTCTAGTACCAAATAAATGTTTTTGTATGTATTATAATAGGTGTGTCCTAATAAGTATTTAAGCAAACTAATTTAAAGAGATCACCAATAAATCATATTATATGTTACTAGAAAATTGCATTAAGTTCAAATAAAAAATTAGGGTTGTCATCATCGTTTCAACCAAAAGATTCTGCTACTTAACTAGACTCCCAAGGTTCTAAATTTCCACTGGTAGTATAAATTATATTTAAATAAAATTTTTAGCAGAGTAGTAAATAAAACAATTAAAGTCAAAATAATCAATATTTATTGTTTTAAATAATTACCACTGAACAATCAGCGCTGGTTTAAAATAGCTGGCTTATGGCTAGCAGAATAGTAGATAAAACACTTAATTAAAGTTAAAATAATCAATATTTATTCTTAAAAATTGGTCAATTTTTAAAGCGCGCCAATTTGTCTCCGCCCCTTTGATCATTTTTTCATTAAAATTATAAATTGATGTATTAAATTGGTAACGAATACTATTAATTTAATATCTGAACGAAATAAAATGTTACTACTGTATTGGTGACAAAATATCAAATAAAAAGGAGTCGCAGTCAGGGATCGATAATCGATTTATTTGGTGACAGATCTACCATTCTGAGCACAGAGCTATTATTTAAGTAACAAAACTGTTATTATAAGAACGAAGTTTATATTCATGTAATGCAATATAATTTTATTGGTTATCGATCTCTTATTTTACACATATATTAACATTAATTTGATAATTCATACCTGGGAACAATTTTTGTTTATCTGAGAACGAAAATATTTCGTGGCGATAGATCTATTTATTAGGTGATACAACTTGATGACAAATATAAATTTTGGTGATAGAAAATATAGTTCCCAATAATATAGACCTAGCTTTTCTCTGCAATTACACTGTTTTTGTAACCTTATAAATAAATAGTGATTCATTCAGTGCATCCTGTGTTACATGCTGTCCTGTGTACAAATTAGGACTGTCAATTTTTCTGCTGTAAAAAGCAGTCTTATGTTTTAAATCAACCCGATTGCAGAAGTGTTGCCAATGACTTTCCCTCCCACTTCCATTATTATCAGATGAATGTGGGCTCTGGCAGTATAAAGTGTGAGGGCAAGTCATGGTGCAACTTCTGAGAATGGTTTATATGAACTTCATTCTTCATATCAAATTTTCACTAAATCTGTTCAGTAATTGTGGCTTGAAGGTAACAAACATACACATACACTTGAGTTTTTACAATAACAGTACGATTTTAACTTTACTTACAGCTGTAGCGAAGGAACTGAACAATTTGGTGGAGGAGCAACGAGCAATGGCAACATTGGGGAGGATATATTTATTGCAAGGGCAGAGTTCCACCGACGAGGCAGAAGCAAACCAATCACTGACTGCTGCTGAGAAGGCTTTTATGAAGAGCCTTGTGCTTTGTGAAAAGTATGCTTCCATTTTTTTTTATATTAGAACTTTTCACACATCGCAACCTAGCCCCAAAGTAAGCAAAAGCTTGTGTTATGGGTACTAGATAACTGATAAATATTAATATACATAAATATAATATATTGAAAACATTCATGATCATCCCACAAACATTTACCAGTAGTGGGGATCAATCCCAAGACCTCCAACGCAGATGCAGGTTCCCTACCGCTATGCCATTCGGTCATTTATTTATAAGGGCTTACCTTTGGCTTGGATTTAAATACTCTATGAAAATTTATTTTGGGTAAAAATAGCTCTTTATCAGTACAGTTTAAATGCAGCCATCACTCTATGATAACTTAGCTAATTGTTAGGTTTTAAGCTTCCTCTATTCCAAGATGTGAAGGAGTTACAATTGATAAAACTTTATAAATCTTACACATTATAATAACATCAACTCAGTATCTGTACATCTTTAACGCAAATCAATTATCAGAAGAATACTGTGACAGTAAAATGATATTGCTGTGGTGGCACAGAAAGCTGTTACAGTTTTACTCATGTTGCATTGTCAAAACTTGGAAGAGCCCTGGAAAATGCAGCAGCGTATTAGAATTTAAGCTGTAGTTTATCTAACATCTCAAACTCATTAGACTGCTTTTTTTCAGCCACATAAACAATAATATATAAAATATAAAAAGTAGCAGATATTTGACAAGAGCGCACGTTGTGAAGACCCAAAAATCCTACAATTGTATGTTTCGTAGTTAGTCTGCGTCGAGAGCAAGCATTATTGTTGTCTCTTTCATTTGCGTGCTGTTTCGTATTTTTTGTTCTATTTATCAGTGAGTGGCAGTTCGGCAAAGATTTAAAACGCAATTTACTATGAACGTAACATATCTTGGTGATCTATGCACTTAAACAATAAAACATACAAAATTTTATTTTATAATGATAAAACTTGAATACTATTACTAGTTTTATTACCCCATTTATTTGAGAAACATTTAATATTTTCAGATTGAATGGCAAAGTAACAAAAACTGAACTGATGGATATGAGAGCCCGTCTTCTACTGAACATTGGTGTTGTACAGGAACACTTAGGCCACCTGGACAAAGCCATAGACTGTATACACAAGGCTATCACAATATGTACTAACCAGGATCTGTACGAGATACTACATAACTGTTATATCACTGAGGCATTACTACATAATAACAATAAGAAAGACTTTGCTAAGGCATTGAGCTGTTTGAACAAAGCTTTAGAGGTTGCTAGCAGACTTGAAGATAAGGTAAAATTAATTAAATTTATTAATTTTAGTACTACATAACTAAACAATATTGTATAGCCAAAACTTATATAAAGAGGGACCCGTTAAAACAAACTCAAAATATCTATTTCACATAAGCTATTTAGGTATATCATTTATATGGTGATAATAAGTATGTAATAGGTAAGAAATTTGCCTTACTTTAACATTCAGTAAAATCGTATGTCTTAAACATACACCACAAGGAATAATACTGAATTGTTCTGGTCACAGTATTTTTGAAAAATATGATTATTTTTTATCCATACATACTAATTTTATAGGTAGTTCAATCCATGAAGATGCACACCACTCTTTCACAATCACTTATGTTTAGCAGGTTTTTAATTTGTACGAAGTTGATGATAGTTTCAGCTCAATCAAGTTAATCATTATCTTATTATTTGGTGATCTTATTTCTCATATTTCTTATGCCAGGTACTAAAAACATGTGAAACACTATCAGCAAAGGCAGACATTTTATGCAAGATGTCAGACTACCAAAGTGCCAAACAGGTCCTCTACAAAGCCTGGAAACTTAAAACACCTGATGAGGATGAAAGAGAGAACATTGAATCTAATCTCAGAGTTGGTGAGTTACCTAGATATTAATAAACATGTAAATAATTTAAAAATTAAAGAATACGACTGCCCTGTGGTAAAACGAGTTTTTCCAAAAAAATTTGGTCTATGTTACTTGGAATGATGTTAGGATTGACAAACCCCATATGTCCAAATCTCTTCAGCCATTCAGACATTATGGTGGAATAAAGAAAGTCCATAGATTTTTTTTGGTTACTCATGCACCTCTCACCTGTAAGCGATGATGCAGACAAAGATGCTATTGTATTAACTTGGAAGGGGTAAGTAAACTCCCCCCAATGGTTTTTCCACAGTATTGCACCAGAACGCTAATGCCCGTTTGCACTAAAATTTTAGGTGACACCTAAGCCCTTAGGTGACAGTTGTATGTGAAAACTGTCACCTAAGGGCTTAGGTGTCACTTAAAATGTTAGTGCAAACGGACATAAATCACTTTACTGGTAAATCCATGTACCTACATACCCGCAAAGTATGTAAATGTGAAAAGTATGTAAACGCTTCTCCACATGTTTACACTCATACTTTGAAAGAAACATGTAATGGAGGGGCGTTCATTTTTAAATTGAACCCTTCCCCTCATACCGCACCTCAGTCGACACCCGAAAATGTGTTCTGTGCATGGATCAACTTATTTAATGTACGAAAATAACTCTACACGTATACTTAAAATATTTTCATTCAAACCTAACAGTTGCGGCAATGTGTTACACTGAAGACCTCCTAATATCAACGGATACAGAAGATCACGTGACGTTTAAGAAGCTGTACGAGAAGCTGGGCGATGGTGCGTGTCATTTGAAGAACTATTCTGGTGCCGTGGAGTACTATCTCAAGATGTTGGAGCATGCTGAATTGGCTGGGGATTGTGGGAAGACATTGATTCCTATTTATGTTAGGTTAGTATCAGTAATTTTTTTTACGACCTTACTAGAGCAGGGGCGCGCGCTTTGGTTCGAGTGGGAGGTCGCGGTTTCAATATCCGCCAAGGGCCACTTTAATAATTTAGTTTGGTTCCCGAAAGTTAATTTTGGCCAGATTTCGAGCTATCGGGAACCAATATGTAGAAAATGAGTATTGTTGAGCAAAGTTTAAATTGAAAACATGATGCATAAATGTTGTGCCCAGAAAACTCATTGCCATAAGTCTACAAAGTATAAATAAAATTTGAATTTTCGCGCCCGGATGGTACCCATCCCCCTTAAGTTAGACTTGGACTTTAGAGGCAAAAAATTATATGTACACCTGCACCTTAACTGCTGCAACTTAATGACTAATGACTATGGGTCTATATTTTACCACCTTTTGATAAGTGTATTTTACGTACACATGACACAAAGTAACATAATGATAAAACTTACGTTAGACTTTCCAACGTTTATCAGAAGGTGATGAATAATGTCCCAAATATGAAACGAATATCATAATTACATGTCAATTCACAGTTTATATCAGACATACAAAGATATGGGTTGCTACTATGACGCGCTACGTTACTACTACAAAGAGTATGAACTCATAAAGGATGTACCTAAAGAGGCGTTTACAACTCTGTACAATATAGCTGAAGTGTCATTTCTTGCTAAGAAACCTTATGACCAGATTGAGAAGGCCTGTCAGGATGCTAGGAAAGCGGTAAGTGATCATAAATAATTAATTCCTACATACCATAACCGGTATTAGTCGCATGTCGATTTGTCCAAAGCAATGGACTTTATCAATCATAAAAATTAAGAAATATTAACTGGTTATTAATTCAAATTATAGAGTCAATAGTCAATACTGACTTCAAGAAAACGTATTTCTTAAATGTTATTAATGTGAAAAACTATACATTATAATGTAATTAATTATTCAGCAGGGTAGTATTCTGGAACCGCTTTTATTAATTGTATTCAAACTACATAATTGTGAGTTTCGATTGCAGTAATTAAAATTGAGTTGCATTGATTGCATTGACTTTATTTGTCTGATAGTTAAGTTAAAATTCTAAAATATTTGTAGGCCAGAGATTGGAACAAGAAGAAATATGAAGTTAGAGTACTGAAGAACCTTTTGAAATACCAAGAAGAATACGGCGAGATGGACAAAATGGAAAAGACTAAAGCTGAACTAAGGGCGCTGGGACATAATGATGTTGACAGTGTAGAACAGTCGGAGGACGAGCAAAGTTCTGCCGGTGGAGGGGATGAGGATACTACACACATTGGAGATGATATATGTCTTGATGATTTGACTGGTATGTCTGAATTTTTTGTTTTTGGTGATTTGCCATTGTTAAAATGCTGGCAGATGACGAATTTTTCAAACAAAGATGACATCAAAACTATTTGCAATTTTAACATCTATTATTTTTAGATACTAGCGTTTTAGTATTATATTAAGAAGCACACCATAGGTGTGCCCGCGAATTTCAAATTTTTTGTGGGTTTTCGCGATTTTTAAGCTGATAAGACGTAATAGACTTATGGCAGTCAAATTGCGATAATCCCAAGATCATCTTCACGTATTTATATAAAAATCTCTGCTTGAAAGTGTGGAGTTAAAGAAAATATTAATTCGAGATTTGCGAGTTGCTCACTTAAAACTCTTTACTCGGATTAATTTCCTTGAATAGACATTTTTATGCAAAAAAATTTATATAAACATGTAAAGAAGTAACTGCCATTCTCGCAAAATGAATGCCATCAGCCTATTATGTGTAGTTAGCGCACAAATTGCAAAAAACCACGATAATTTTGAATTTCGCGGGCAGACCTGTTGAGTTTGCCTTAACCCTAGCGGACGCCTCTAGTCGAGTAAATTTAGGTTATTCACAAAACTATAGATTTATTCGGAATGGAAATTAGTGTTAATCCTGGGCTTTATTATTTCAGCCAGTTAATTTATTTTTGCGTGAAAAAGTAACAAACATGTCTAAATCCATACTTTACGCGTATATGTATAATGTTAGTGAGATAGGATAAAATATATCTTGAATAAAATAATCATCAATTTATTTTTTAACATGTTTTTAGATCTCTCTGATACAAACGAGGAAGACGTGACAGAAACCAAGCGTGAAACACGAAGACGGGGTAAAGGTTTTGCTATAAAGAAAAACATGAAAGGAGAAACACAGCTGCATGTTGTATGTATAATTTTGTATTTTTTTTGCTCTTGTATATAAATATATAAGATTTTTCGGTGGTGGCGAGTGGTTTTTACTGTTTACCAATAAACCACACACAGATAGAAGCAGAAAAATAAAGAACTCTTACCTACTCTAAATAAAATTTTATTGAACTTAAAAATACAAAAAAATGTTCAAGTGCAAGTCGGACTCGCGCAATGAGGGTTTGGTGACGGCGGAGTCTCCGTAATAGGGTTCCATTTTGATCGTTTGGGTACAGACCTCTAAAAAATGTTAATGAGAGTACAATTCACAGGCATGCATTTCCGGTAACAAACTTCTTGTGGAGCGTCTGCTAGCTAAAGGACATCCAGTCAACGTCAGAGACAATGCGGGCTGGCTGCCTCTACACGAGGCCTGTATACACGGACATGTGGAAATCGTTAACATACTTATCGATAATGGAGCTAATATTAACGATAGGGGCGGAGTCAACTGCGATGGTAAGAGAGTTTGTAATTTGAATAACATTTTAAATTCATTGCTTCTTTCACTGTCCACGCCTACAGCTGGGGCCAGATATGTATAATTTCTCGATCGGATGAACACATCAAAAATAATAAGTTCATTAAATAACTCAAACGCTACTGGATACGACGAAATAGCTACAAAGGTTCTAAAGGAGAGTGCTAAAGAGCTAGCTTCAGTCTTAGCTCATTTAGTAAATCTGTCATTTTTGGAGGGTAAATTCCCTACACCACTAAAAAATATCAGTCGTAACGCCATTATTCAAAGCGGGGAAAAAAGAAGACATTAATAACTATCGGCCAATTACACTAATCCCTATAATTTCAAAAATCTTCGAAAAAGTAATGCATAAACGTATTACATCATTTTTGACTAAATTTAATATAATTTTGAAAGAACAAAATGGATTCCAAAAAGGTAAGTCAACAACCTTGGCATGTTTTTCGTTAATTAAAGAAGTCAGTGAGTGTATGGATAAAAAAACTCCCGTAACAGCTATATTTTTTGACATGAGCAAAGCCTTTGATCACGTGTGTCACGAAAAGCTTCTGAATAAATGTGATAAATATGGCATCCGGGGGCAAGCAAGTGAATGGCTTAAAAGTTATCTATCGGACCGAACTCAATATGTAGAAATCTCAAACTATAATGATAAACAAGAAGTTATACGTCACCGATCAGATATTAAACAAAATAATAAAGGTGTGCCACAGGGCAGCGTACTTGGCCCGCTATTATTTATAATTTATATTAACGACTTACCAAATATTACTGCGCACAAATGTACACTTTTTGCCAATGACGTCGCTGTTGTAGTGAAATGTGACAATAAATTGACATATAACTTAGAGTTAAATAATACAGTAAAAGACATAATCGAATGGCTTGATAGCAACTATCTATCGGTAAATTTAAAAAATAATACAGTAAAAGACATAATCGAATGGCTTGATAGCAATTATCTATCGGTAAATTTAAAAAAGACTACGTATATGCAATTCTCTAACAAAAACGGTAGGGGCAGTAACATAAATATAAATTACTGTGATGAAAATATTAAAGAAACTCAAGTAGTAAAGTTCCTAGGGATAACTTTGGACGACAAATTATCATGGAAGTCACACGTTGACAAAATAAGCAAAAAAATAAATCAGTATGTTTATGTTTTGAAGCGTCTGTCCAAAACAGTTAGTAGGGAGACAGCACTAATGGCGTATCACGCATTCGTTGTTTCGTCACTAAGATATGGACTTATTGTATGGGGGAACTCGGTGGATATAAATCGTTTGTTTATCGGACAGAAAAAATGTATCAGGGCTATTTGTGCAGCAGGCCCCCTAGACTCTTGTCGACCGTTATTTGTTAAATTGAAAGTTCTTACGTTACCATGTTTGTACATTTTGGAAGTTTGCTTATTTGTTCGGAAAAATATGTCTGATTTATATGTCAAAAAAAGCAAATATGTAGAATTCAACACAAGGTATCCAGAGAGGCTCGTACTTCCTACATGTAGAATCACGTCACGTAGCAGGAATTGTCATGTAATGTCAATAAAAATTTATAACAAGATACCACAAACAATAAAAAAACTCCCTTTAAAAAGTTTTAAAAAGAAGCTACGTGAATGGCTCATGGGCAAATGTTATTATTACTCAATAGGCGATTTCATGGAAGATAAAATTAATATTAAAGATTAAATTATAATTAATTCTATTAATATAACATTATTATTATTGTTAAATCTAGGTTCATTTATAAACACAATTAATATTTGCACACCCGTCTGTGGGTAAAAACACATTGACTCCTTTGTTGTTTGTATTCCACCTGTATTTACGTGTTTTTATGCAAATAAATTCATTTCATTTCATTTCATTTCATCCGTGGCGGAAACTCGTTTGGTCACATTACGAATATGTATGGGCACAGATGCTTTGTTAATAAGATTGTGCTCTTGATAGGCTAAGATAATATGTAATGTGGCACATTACTTTCGTGTCGGTTACTGCTTAATTATCAATTAAAATACAGTTAAAATATCGGATGATGTGTTGCCCTTTACTGTAATGGAGCTTGATACTATACAGTGATATTGTTTTCGGATAGACCTATTGATTTAAAATCTGGACCCTCTTAAAAATGGACTGTGTTATTTCTGTAGGAATCTGATCTATATCTTTATAAATACTTATTATTGGTTTTTACAGGTATAACACCACTATACGATGCAGCCAGCAACGGTCATTTGGAAGTAGTACAATTGTTGCTAGAGAGAGGTGCAGTGCCCTCTTTAAAAACAGACTTCGGCGAAACACCCTTACAAGTACTACAAAAATGGAGAGCTGGCACCATACTTACTAGAGACGAGGAGATACTGTACAATAATATATCCAATAAAATAAACAATATCGTCGACAAAACGAACCCTATCGAAGCTGTATTGAATAGATCCAAATCTAAAACTCCGATAAAACAAAACGTTAGAGATAAAACACCCCCTAGTACTTCCAAAATGAATAGTAGCATTAAAGAGTTCAAGCGACGTAATATTATCGATGATGAAAGCGATGATGAAATAAATGCTTCACAAAACATAAGAAATGAAATCGCTTTCCCATCTGACGATTCGAATTCTTCCGATGACGATAAAAATACAAGTAAAGATAAAGATAAAATATCTAGCGTCAAAGAGTATAGAAATGCTATTTCTGCTCTTAGAAATAGAAACATAGATTTGCCAGAATCAGATGTGAAAAAGACAAAATCTAAACCAGCTTTATTAGCGCCTGATGAAATTGATGATGATTGGTTAGATGATGACATGGGAATAATGAATAAGGCTAAGAGACGAAAACTCAGCGATCCATTAACTGTAGTTACAAAGAAAACGGCGATTGATTGTTTAAAAGATAGTATAAGCGATTTGAATAAAATAAGCCCTTTGACTGATAATAATGGGAACTCAAAAAAGAAATCAAAATATAATGAAGTTATGGATGTGAGCGAAAACAGTTCTGATTCGGAACATTTTCACAGAAATGAAAATGTTTGTCCACAAAAAACTGAAGATTCGTTCAGAAATATAAGCAGAGAATTAAATAGTTCTAAAACGAACGATACTAGAGAAAACATGAGAAGACGGTGGAAAACGCAAAGCACTTTACTAAGAGCCGGGTTTCAGAGACGTAAATCTGAAGTTGACCAATCTAGCAACAGTGGGAGTGATAATGAATTTAGAGAAACCAATAAACGCTCTAATAAAACATTTTCGAGAAACTCTTCAGGCGAGAATTTTGGTTATTCAAACACCAATCAGCCAAGTACTAAAACATTTTCGAGAAACTCTTCAGGCGAGAACTTTAACTATTCAAATTCCAATGACGGTTTTAATATAATGCAAAATGTGAATCCCAATATAATGCAGCCACTGAATTTAATACAACCGATAAATATAGTTCAATCGAAGAACGGTAGGGCGATGCAAACGCAGATATTGCCTCCAGCTGCGGTCAAAGTGAAGATTGAGGATAAAACTTTGCTGATATCTCTGAAGTTGGACATGATAAACAAATTGACGATAAGCTGGCTGGTAGAAGAAGTGAAGTCGAGATATTATAAGTAAGTAGCTACTATAGTGAACAAAGGATACTGTTGGCGTCACTATTATTAAATCTGTATGATATTTCACACTAATTTAAACAAAAAATATTATCTACGAAAGTTTTGCTCCGACACGGGAGTTGTTAACTAGACCAAACACACGTACGTACAGTATATTTCTGATATCTATAATTCTCTTCGCCGCAACTACTAGACACATTTGGCTGAAAATTTAAATGATAGGTTACTTCAATTTAAATGGACACAGGGCTTTTTATATTACAATAAATAAGCCCTTGTGTGTTGACTGTTGTGTGAAAAATCGTGTGTTTCATGTTCGTGGTGTTCCTGCATTTTGTAGCATACAGATTATTTCCAAGTAGCGGATTATAGCAAAACAAATTAATCTGTCCTGCTCACTGATCTCTATTCTATGCATGAATCATTCCATACATCTAACAGTTCCTTTTCTTGCCTATTAAAGCGCCATCCTCGTATGTCGAAGGTACTAAATTGACATATTTTTGTGAACATCGTTTTGAATGGCATTTTATTTTAGTTCCATGGACGCTCACCAGGTCACGCAACAATCGGCGCCAAAATGGCGAAAATCCAGCGTGTTCATTTTTATGTTGACAGTCAGCGATCCATAGAATCCATAGATATATCAACTATCTACTATTTCCAGATTAACGGGCGTGCGTCCAGTGTTCAGCCTGATGACGTCAGATGGCGCCATCCTGTCCGAGGAAGACCCTCTCAGCCTCGTGCTGTCGTCTCCCGAATTACAAACCTGCATCTCCACTTTCAAGGCGTCGCCCGCTGAAGAGAGATACCTCGAGTGCTGCGATGCTTTGGAGATTTGTTAGTATATTTGACACTACTCTTGTTAAACAGTCGCTGCAAGTGAGCAATAACTTGGGGACTCTATCTCTGGATTAAGGCGAACTCAACAGGTCTGCCCGCGGAATTCAAAATTTTCGTGGTTTTTTTGCAATTTGCATGCTAATTACACATAATAGGCTTATGGCAGTCATTTTGCGAGAATGCCAGTTACTTCTTTACATTTTTATATAAACACGTGAAGATGATATTGGGATTATTGCAATTTGACTGCCGTAAGCCTATTATGTCTTATCAGCTAAAAACCGCGAAAATCCACAAAAAATTTCGCGGGTACACCCGTGGAGTGCTCCTTAATCATTATATACATCTGCCAGTTCAGTGAAGCGTCACCCCCTAACGTCCACGGTACTAAATTGACATTTGTCGGTAGTGGACCGTCCACGCAACTTGCGGCGTACACTATGCTGAGTCGGCCAATCACGGCTGGCATGGCACACACACTTCTTATAATGAATGACCTTGGGACCATTATTAAGGGCCACAAGCTAGGGGATGCTCTCATACATTTTTTACTTGAATTAATCTTGAAAAATATACATTTGTTGTTAAATGTATTAATATTTACGATTTACTTAGGCCTTTTTATACCCGCAATTTCAATATCAGGCAAATATTTACTTTAGTTAAAAAATAATACAGCAATCAAAAAACGCCAAATTTAAAGATGTGTGGGTGAGAAAAAACATACCTATAGCTATGTTTACGTAGGTTTACGTGATGTTTACAAGCGACATCTATTATAACTACCTAAAACAACTTCATTTTGAACAACGCCACGCCATCTATCATTAGATGATTAAAATACTTCGCTAGCGCTGGATTACTTAGATTTTGGAAATTCGAAAGGTTCTTATGTGATGAGTAATGAGGATGACGTATTTTTAACCGACTTCAAAAAAAGGAGGAGGTTCTCAATTCGTAGGAATCTTTGTAAATCTATGTATGTTCACCGATTACTCGAAGACGCGTGGACCGATTTGAAAAATTCTTTTTTTATTTAAAAGGGTATAGTTTCCAGATGGTCCCATTTTAATCAGGTCAGGATATGATGATGGGATCCTGGAGAAATCGAGAGAACTCTTCAAATTTTATATGGACACTTGAAACAATTTGGGTATTATTTGAAAGAGTAATATTTTCCAAGTTGTCCTATGGGCATCAAGTCAGGATCTGATCATGGGATCTTGGTGAAATCGAGGGAACTCTTCAAATTTTGCTAGTATTTACTTGAAGCGAGTTGGTTATTTTTTATAGTTACTGGTGCATTTGCTAGCAGATACTGATTTGATGACTAACGTCATCAAGTCAGGGTCTGATGATGGGATCTTGGTGAAATTGAGGGATCTCTTCAGATTTTATGAACACATCTCAAGCGATTTGGGTATTTTTTTACAACGCCTTGTGCATTTTATTGTTTTCCACTAGAAAGTAAAAAATAAAAATGGGAAATGCTATCCAAAAAAACCAACTTCAAATGCCACAAAAAAGAGTGAAATAATTTTGAATGTACCTACACCAATTCGAAGTCGGGCGATTGTCTGCTGTGACTTCGTCATTTCTTCGCACATCAAGTAAGTAAGAAGGACTATTATGGATTGTATGAAACATTGCCCGACTTCGAATTGGTGTAGGTACCTACATTAAAAATTATTTCACTCTTTGTAGTGGCATTTGAAGTTGGTTTTTTGGAAAGCATTTACCATTTTTAGGGTTCCATACCAAAATGGTAAAATGGTGGAACCCTTATGGTGAGACTTTCTCCGTCCGTCCGTCCGTCCGTCTGTCACACTCGATTATTTCAGTAACTATTCAAGTTATCGGCTTGAAATTTAGTATAGTTATAGGTAATAGTGACTTGACATTCATAACAGTTGTAAAAATTAGAAAATTGTTTTTATTTTTATTTAAAAAGGGGGGAAAACCGGGTCGACAAAATTTCAAAATGAGATAACAATGTTGAGTGGGGCATCATATGAAAGGACGTTACTTGTGTATTCTAAAAATAATTTTTATTTATTTTTATGCTTGATACTTTTTGATTTATTGAGCAAACTGTCGAAAAAAATACCGTTCCCCCCCCTTATCTCCGAAGTTTACCAATCGAGAAATCTGAAATAATTATGATCAATAGAAGTTAACGTATATTTTACAGGAAAAATAAAATCAACTCACTGACTAATATACTTTTTTTGATAATTACAATAATCCGCCAAAAACAAAGTTACCTTTGCGGTTTGCCAACAAAAGTACCTACATGTAAATTATACTCGTAAATTCATGAACAAAAGTGATTCTTTCAATGTTTTACTTCTTTTATGGTATGGAACCCTCGCTGCGCGAGTCCGACTCGCACTTGGCCGGTTTTTTTTATTATAAATAATTGATTATTGCCAATTGCCATCAATCGTTACTGCTGCCGTTTTTAGGGTTCCATACCAATTTGGTAAAAATGGAACCCTTATGGTGAGACTTTCTCCGTCCGTCCGTCCGTCCGTCCTATCACACTCGATTATTTCAGTAACTATTCGATTAGCTATCGACTTGAAATTTAGAATAGTTATAGGTAATAGTGGAACCCTCGGTGCGCGAGTCCGACTCGCACTTGGCCGTTTTTTTTTTTTTTAAGTTGAGTGTTTTGCCGCTAAGTTTGAGTGTTCTTCGTAGAACCATCCGAAATCCGAATTAGATAGGTACCTACTCGGATTTATAGCGTTCAAAATGAACCCTACTAACAAAATAGCGTATGGAAAACATCAATTTTCAAGTGCGTCCTATAAATCTAGGAAAAGAATTCGTTCCGCCCTAGAGATAACTACTGGTGAAACTACGTAAGTACATTCATGGATAATAATAGGTAGGTATTTAATCCGTTCGCAGAATCGTTTCGCGCTCGTCTGAGCGGCAAAGTTTCTTTGAACGGATAGTACCTACCTACTAATTTAGGATTGTAAGCTATTCAAGCACACCAGCAGGCCTCAAGCCACAAAGTCGAGGCCTTAGCCCCTTATCGAGGCAAAAGTATATCATCGAGAGAGCGAGGCTCTCCCGCGACATAACGCCCGTGTAAGGAGGCCGCTACGCTAGACATTATTGCGCCGCCGCTTGGATCCAACAGTTGTCACCAAAATTCTATGGTTGCCACGATGATGACGACGCCTTTGATCCCAAACAACGTCCAGCTGAAGTGCGGCGATGGTACATAATAAGTAATAAGTAGCCAGGAGAAGTGTTAGACGTTGTCATCCAGATATTTAGATATTTTTTTAAGAAGCCTAGGCCTATTCGTTGGCAGAACTCAGGGAACTAGTTTAGCCGGGATAAAACCTATTCGTAGGTACCTACCTAGCCTATATCGACAATAAAACCTAGGGATCTCTATTTCCAGCAGAATAATTAGTATTTTTTATTGATATTTTTATACCTAATCTGTTTTCATTTTGTGATAATGAAACAGTCGGGAAGGAGTTTTTTTTCGAGCATATAAAAAGACTAGTAGGGCGCGTGGAAGCGCGGGCCACATATGGCCCGCGTGCTGTTGTCCCGCCTATAAAAAACTCCCTTCAAAATTCCCCATACATTTTCTATGGAAAAAAATTCCGCCATATTGGATTTTTTTTTCTATTCATCGCGTAGACCTTCGAGTCCTGATCAGCTCTTGTCAAGAAACCATTCTTCCATCTTTTATACTTTCCGAGATATCGGCGAAATTCGAATGGCGGCCATTTTGAATCCGCCACTTTGAAAAATTTGTCAGCTCACTGCCGTTTGGATGACTTTTCGAATGACATTTGGTCTAGCACCCCCCACCTATCTCCAATACCCTTGGCTGTGCTCTTCATCCGTCTTCGATATCCTCGATCATCAGCTCTCTCCATATTTTTGTTCTTAATGATTTTTTTCCTTCTATACGACATGATCCTCAAAAAAATTTTTTTTCATACAAAATTGTTCAGGAGAGGTGATCAATGAGTCAGTCAGTCAGCACGAGCAGCTATATATATATTAATAAACCTTCGAGTCCTGATCACTTATTGTCAAGAAACCATTCTTCCATCTTTTATACTTTTCGAGATGGACACCGATGAAGTTTGTATGGCCGCCATCTTGAATCCGCCATTTTGAACTTTTTTTCAGCTAACTGCCAATTGGATGATGTTTCGAATGACATTTGGTCGAGCACCCCCCACCTATCTTAAATACCCTGGCCGCGCAATTCACCCGTCTTCGAAATCCTCAATCATCAGCTCTCTCCGTATTTTTCCTCCGAATGAATTTTTCCCTTTTATACGAAACTATCTGTAAAAAAAATTTTTTATACAAAATTGTTCAGGAGAGGTGATCAATGAGTCAGTGGCCAATCAGCACGAGCAGCTATATATATATTAAACTAGTTTTTTGCGTGAGGGCGCGGCCCGCTAAAGCGGACCGCGTAACTGCTGGGAGCCATTTACTTGGTCGCTCATACTCGGATTTTGCAAAAACTCCATATTTCAATTTTTCCCGAAAAATGGGGTAATTTTTTTTACTAATTTACACCCCGAGTTTGTACGTACGATCACTCTGATGTTGCCAACTGTGACAAATTTGAATAAAACTTTCCCGGTTTGAGGTAGAACAATGAAAATTTTGAAAACACTACAGCTCAGCCGCCATCTTGTTTTTCCAATTTTTTTCATTTTATCTGTAAACCATTTACTCATTTCCTCGAGTACCGCGAGTTTGAACGAAATCGGTCGGAAAACAAAAGAGTTACGAAAGTCACGTCGGCCGCCATTTTGTTTTTCTGAAATGTCATAACTTTTTCCTATTCTACTCCCGCACATGAACACGTCTCCCATACATCATTTTATCGTTTTATGTCTGTTTCTAAGAGAACAATGTCAATTTTCTTATAGCTCCCAATCGCCATACAATTAAGAATGAAAAATTTTTTTCCGCCATTTTGAATTTTTTTTTCTTCCAATAGATAAACTTACACGTCCTGATCTTCTATTGCTATGAAACCACTTTTCTATCTTTCATACTTTCTGAGATAGACACCGCCGAAATTTGTATGGCGGCCATCTTTTTTTGGCCATTTTGAAATTTTTTTCAGTGCATTGGCAATTGCACGAGGTTCTGAATGACATTTGGTCGAGCACCCCCCACCTATCTTCAATACCCTGGCTGTGCTCTTCACCAGTCTCCGAAATCTTCAATCATCAGCTCTCTCCATATTTTTCGCCTAGTCATTTCTTGACTTCTATACGAAGCCACAAGTGAAAAAAAAATTGTTCATACAAAATTTTACAGGAGGACATTTTGGGGAAAATCTCGAAAACTACCCCAAATGTGGCAACACTGCTTATATATCTCGATACTGCCGGTCGAGTTACACAATCGGTTCATACATGTCGACTTTCCGAAATGTTGCCAAGTGCCCCAAAAACACGATCAAAATATTCAAAAAAATTAAATAAAAACAAAATGGCCGCCACTCCATTCCACATAAATATTTTACATAGTTTCGTATTCTTCCCAGTAATTACAGGATAAACCGCTTCTGATGACGTTTCAATTTTTCATCTCGCTCGCACCCAGGCGACATGATGGCCCCTGAAAAGTGACCATGTCGAAAATCACTTTTTCTTTGATAGATTCCAGTGTTGCCAGACCTTGGCGACAAAAATACCTAAATGTAATTTGTACCCGTAGGACGCGTGGTCGCTCATACTCGGATTTTGCAAAAAGTCCGTATTTCGATTTTTTACTTTTTGGGGAAAATCTCGAAATTTCCCGAGAAATGGGGTAATTTTTTTTCGCTTACTCAATACTTCAAGTCGAAACGCACAATCGTCCGATAGAAGTAGAAACGCTCCGATGTTGCTAACTATGAGAAATTTGAATTTCAAAATTTTGCTTTTGCGTACATCAGACTGATTGGCCGCCAGAACAGCCGCCATCTTGGATTTTAAAAAATTACTCCCATTTCGTCAAAATTCAGGATAATTGTGGGTGAAACAAGAAAAAATTAACATCCACAACCACGCCGTTTAGGATCTATGGCGCCGCGGTTTGGGGTCGAAAAATGAAAAATTTTAAAAAACCACAGCTCGGCCGCCATCTTGTTTTTTCAAATATTTCCATTTTTTTTAAAAACCATTTACACATTTCCTCGAGTACTGCGAGTTTGAACGAAATCGGTTGGAAAACAAAAGAGTTACAAAAGTCACGTCGGCCGCCATCTTGTTTTTCTGAAATGTCATAATTTTTCCCTACTCGACTCCCGCACCCGAACACATCACCCATACATCATTATATCGTTTTCTGTCTCCTTCTGGGAGAACAATTATGTCAATGAGTCAGTGAGTCAGTCAGTGGTAATCGAGCTATATATATTATAATAACTAGTTTTTCGCGTGGGGGCGCGGCCCGCTAAAGCGGACCGCGTAACTGCTTGGAGCAATTTCCGTGGTCGCTCATACTCGGATTTTGCAAAAAGTCCGTATTTTGATTTTTCCCGAAAAATGGGGTAATTTTTTTTCATCAATTTACACCCCGAGTACGCACGATCACCCCATAAACGTCCAAATGTTCTGATGTTGCCAACTGTGACAAATTTGAATTAACCCGTCCCGGTTTGAAGTAGAACAATGAAAAATTTGAAAACACTACTACTCGGCCGCCATCTTGTTTTTCCAAATTTTTCTTCTTTTTCTAAAAACCATTTACTCAAATCCTCGAGTACCGCGAGTTTGAACGAAATCGGTTGGAAAACAAAAGAATTACGAAAGTCGCGTCGGCCGCCATCTTGTTTTTCTGAAACGTCATAATTTTTTCCTACTCTACTCCCGCACTTAAACACGTCTCCCATACATAATTTTATCGTTTTATGTCTTCTTCTAGGAGAACAATGTCAATTTCCTTATAGCTCCCAATCGCCATACAATTTAGTATGAAAAAAAAAAATTCCGCCATTTTGAATTTTTTTTCTTCCAATAGATAAACCTTCTCATCCTGATCATCTTTTGCTGAGAAACCACTTTTCTATCATTCATACTTTCTGAGATAGACACCGACGAAATTTGTATGGCGGCCATCTTTTTTCCGCCATTTTGAAAATTTTTTCAGCGCATTGGCAATTGCACGAGGTTTCGAATGACATTTGGTCGAGCACCCCCTACCTATCTTCAATACCCTGGCTGAGCCCTTCACCCGTCTCCGAAATCCTCAATCATCAGCTCTCTCCATATTTTTCACCGAGTCATTTCTTGACATCTACACAAAGCCATAAGTGAAAAAAAAATTGTTCATACAAAATTTTACAGGAGGATATTTTGGGGAAAATCTCGAAAACTACCCCGAATGTGGCAACACTGCTTATATATCTCGATACTGCCGGTTGAGTTACATAATCGGTTCATGCATGTCGACTTTCCGAAATGTTGCCAAGTGCCCCAAAAACACGATCAAAATATTCAAAAAAATTAAATAAAAACAAAATGGCCGCCACCCCATTCCACATAAATATTTTACATAGTTTCGTATTCTTCCTAGTAACTACAGGATTAACCGCTCCTGATGACGTTTCAATTTTTCATCTCGCTCGCACCCAGGCGACATGATGACCCCTGAAAAGTGACCATGTCGAAAATCACTTTTACTTTGATAAATTCCAGTGTTGCCAGTGCGGACAACAAAACTACCCAAATGTCATTTGTACGAGTAAGACACGTGGTCGCTCATACTCGGATTTCGCAAAAAGTCCGTATTTCGATTTTTTACGTTTTGGGGAAAATCTCGAAATTTCCCGAGAAATGGGGTAATTTTTTTTCGCCCACTCAAGACTTCAAGTCGAAACGCACAATCGTCCCATAGAAGTTGAAACGCTCCGATGTTGCCAACTATGACAAATTTGAATTTCAAAATCGTGTTTTTTCATACATCAGACTGATTGACCGCCAGAACAGCCGCCATCTTGGATTTTGAAAAATTACTCCCATTTTGTCAAAATTCAGGATAATTGTGGCCGAAACAAGAAAAAATTGACATCTTCAACCACCCTGTGTAGGATCTGTGGCGCCGCGGTTTGGGGTCGAAAAATGAAAAATTTTAAAATGCCACAGCTCGGCCGCCATCTTGTTTTTCCAAATTTTTCCAATTTTTCTAAAAACCATTTACTCATTTCCTCGAGTGTTGCGACTTTGAACGAAATCGGTTGGAAAACAAAAGAGTTACGAAAGTCACGTCGGCCGCCATCTTGTTTTTCTGAAATGTCATAATTTTTCCCTAGTCATCTCCCGCACCCGAACACATCTCCCATACATCATTATATCGTTTTCCGTCTCCTTCTGGGAGAACAATTATGTCAATGAGTGAGTCAGTGAGTGGTAATCGAGCTATATATATTATAACTAGTTTTTTGCGTGGAGGCGCGGCCCGCTAAAGCGGACCGCGTAACTGCTTGGAGCAATTTCCGTGGTCGCTCATACTCGGATTTTGCAAAAAGGCCGTTTTACGGTTTTTCCCGAAAAATGGGGTAATTTTTTTTCACCAATCTACACCCGAAGGTATGCGTATTTTTTCTGTCATTTACTCATTCCCTCAAGTACTGTGACTTTGAATGAAATCGGTTGGAAAACAAGAGTTGCAAAAGTCACGTCGGCCGCCATCTTGATTTTCTGAAATGTCATAATTTTTCCCTACTTGACTCCCGCACCCACCCACATCTCCCCTACATCATTGTGTCATTTTCTGTCTGTTTCTAGGAGAACAATGACAATTTTCTTATAGTTCCCAATCGCCATACAATTTAGTATGAAAAAAAAAATCCGTCAATTATAAGCTCTCTTCATATTTTTCACCCAGTCATTTCTAGACTTCTATACGAAGCCTTAAGTGAAAAAAAAATGTTCATGTAAAATTTTACAGGACATTTTGGGGAAATTCATGAAAACTACCCTGAATGTGGCAACACCGCTTATATATCTCGACACTGCCCGTTGAGTTACACAATCGGTTCCATACATGTCAACTTTCCGAAATGTTGCCAAGTGCCTCAAAAACACGATCAAAATATTCAAAAACAGAAAAAATATACAGAATGGCCGCCACCTCAGTTCACAGAAATATTTTACACAGTTTCGTATGTTTCCCAGTAACTACAGGATATATCGCTCCCGATGACGTTTCAATTTTTCATCTCACTCGCACCCAGACGACACGATTGCCCCTGAAATGTGCCCATGTTGAAAAACACTTTTACTTTGATAGATTCCAGTGTTGCCAGTCCTCGGCGACAAAAATACTCAAATGTCATTTGTATGAGTAAGGCACGTGATCGCTCATACTCGGATTTCGCAAAAAGTCCGTATTTCGATTTTTTAATTTTTGGGGAAAATCTCGAAATTTCCCGAGAAATGGTGTAATTTTTGTCCCCCTTAATACTTCGAGTCTATTCATACAGTCGCTCCATAGAAGTCGAAACGCTCCGATGCTGCCAACTGTGAGAAATTTGAATTTCAAAATCGCGTTTTTCGTACGTCAGACTGAATGGCCGCCAGAACAGCCGCCATCTTGGATTAAAAAAAATACTCCCGTTTCGTCAAAATTCAGGACAATTGTAGGTGAATACCAAGAAAAGACTATCATCATCGAGTACCCCGTTTAGGATCTGTGGCGCCGCGGTTTGGGGTCGAAAAATAAAAAGGTTTTAAAACACCACAGCTCGGCCGCCATCTTGTTTTTCCAAATTTTTCCAATTTTTCTAGAAACCATTTACTCATTCCCTCGAGTGCTGTGACTTTGAACGAAATCGGTTGGAAAACAAAAGAGTTACGAAAGTCACGTCGGCCGCCATCTTGTTTTTCTGAAATGTCATAATTTTTCCCTTGTCGACTCCCGCACTCAAACACATCTTCCATACATCATGGTATCGTTTTCTATTTGTTTCCAGGAGAACAATGACAATTTTCTTATAGCTCCCAATCGCCATACAATTTGTTTGAAAAAAAAATTCCGTCATTTTGAACTTTTTTCTTTTCAATAAATAGGTCTCTTCGTCCTGATTATCTTTTGCTAAGAAACCACTTTTCTATAATTCATATTTTCTGAGATAGACGCCGACGAAATTTGTATAGCGGCCATCTTTTTTTCGCCATTTTGAATTTTTTTTCAGCGCATTGGCAATTGCACGAGGTTTCGAATGACATTTGGTAAAGCACCCCCCACCTATCTTCAATAGTCTGGCTGTGCTCTTCACCCGTCTCCGAAAGCCTCAATCATCAGCTCTCTCCATATTTTTCGCAGAGTCATTTCTCGACTTCTATACGAAGCCATAAGTGAAAAAAAAATTGTTCATACAAAATTTTACAGGAGGACATTTTGGGGAAAATCTCGGAAACCACCCCAAATGTGGCAACACAGCTTATATATCTCAATACTGCCGGTCGAGTTACACAATCGGTTCATACATGTCGACTTTCCGAAATGTTGCCAAGTGCCTCAAATACACGGTCAAAATTTTCAAAATCAGAAAAAAAAAACAAAATGGCCGCCACCTCAGTTCACAGAAATATTTTACATAGTTTCGTATTTTTCCCAGTAACTACAGCATATACCGCTCCTGATGACGTTTCAATTTTTCATCTCGCTCCCACCTCCCCCACCCCCTCGAAAGGTGACCATGTCGAAAATCACTTTTACTTTGATAGATTCCAGTGCTGCCAGTCCTCGGCGACAAAAATACTCAAATGTCATGTGTACGAGTAAGGCACGTGATCGCTCATACTCGGCTCTCGCAAAAAGTCCGTATTTCGATTTTTTACTTTTTGGGGAAAATCTCGAAATTTCCCGAGAAATGGGGTAATTTTTTCCCCCCGCTCAATATTTCGAGTCTATACACACAGTCGCCCCATAGAACTCGAAACGCTCCAATGTTGCCAAGTGTGAGAAATTTGAATTTCAAAATCGCGTATTTTCGTACATCACACTGATTGGCCGCCAGAACAGCCGCCATCTTGGATTTTCAAAAATCACACGAATTTTGTCAAAATTCAGGATAATTGTGGGCGAAACAAGAAAAAATTGACAACCTCAACCACCCCGTTTAGGATCTGTGGCGCCGCGGTTTGGGGTCGAAAAATGAAAAATTTTAAAACACCACAGCTCGGCCGCCATCTTTTTTTTCCTAATTTTTCCAATTTTGCTAAAAACCGTTTACTCATTACCTTGAGTTCTGCGACTTTGAACGCAATCAGTTAGAAAACAAAAGAGTTACGAAAGTTACGTCGGCCGCCATCTTGTTTTTCTGAAATGTCATAATTTTTGCTTACTCGACTCCCGCACCCAAACACATATCCCCTACATTATTGTGTCGTTTTCTGTTTGTTTCTAGGAGAACAATGACAAATTTCTTATAGTTCCTAATTGCCATACAATTAAGTATGAAAAAAAATATTCCGCCATTTTGATTTTTTTTTTCTATTCAATTAATAGACCTCCTCACCTTGATCTTCTATTGCTATGAAACCACTTTTCTATCTTTCACTTTCTGAGATAGACACCGACGAAAATTGTATGACGGCCATCTTTTTTTCGCGATTTTGAAAATTTTTTCAGCTCACTGGTAACTGCACGAGGTTTCGAATGACATTTGGTCGAGCACCCCCTACCTATCTTTAATACCCTGGCTGTGCTCTTCATCCATCTCCGAAATCTTCAATCATCAGCTCACGCCATATTTTTCACCGAATCGTTTCTTGACTTCTATACGAAGCCACAAGTGAAAAAAATATTCTTCATACAAAATTTTACAGGAGGACATTTTGGGGAAAAATTCGAAAACTACCCCAAATGTGGCAACTCTGCCTATATATTTCGATAGTGCCCGTTGAGTTACACAATCGGTCCATACATATCGACTTTCCGAAATGTTGCCAAGTGCCTCAAAAATACAATCAAAATTTTCGAAAACAGAAAAAAATACAAAATGGCCGCCACCTCAGTTCACAGAAATATTTTACGTAGTTTCGTACTTTTCCCAGTAACTACAGGATATACCGCTCCTGATGACGTTTCAATTTTTCATCTCGCTCGCACCCAGGCGACACGATAGCCCCTGAAAAGTGACCATGTCGAAAATCACTTTTACTCTGATAGATTCCAGTGTTGCTAGCGCCAGGCGACAAAACTACCAAAATGTCATTTGTACGAGTAAGACACGTGATCGCTCATACTCGCATTTTGCAAAAAGTCCGTATTTCAATTTTTTACTTTTTGGGGAAAATCTCGAAATTTCCCGAGAAATGGGGTAAATTTTTCTGCCCCACTCAATACTTCGAGTCCATACGTACAATCGCCCCAAGCGGTTTGGGGTCGAAAAATGAAAAATTTTAAAACGCCACAGCTCGGCCGCCATCTTGTTTTTCAAAATTTTTCCAATTTTTCTAAAAACCATTTACTCATTTCCTCGAGTGCTGCAACTTTGAACGCAATCGGTTGGAAAACAAAAGAGTAACGAAAGTCACGTCGGCCGCCATCTTGTTTTTCTGAAATGTCATAATTTTTCCCTAGTCGACTCCCGCACCCGAACACATCTCCCCTACATCATTATATCGTTTTCTGTCTGGCAACTCTGCCTATATATTTCGATAGTGCCCGTTGACTTACACAATCGGTCCATACATGTCGACTTTCCGAAATGTTGCCAAGTGCCTCAAAAATACAATCAAAATTTTCGAAAACAGAAAAAAATACAAAATGGCCGCCACCTCAGTTCACAGAAATATTTTACGTAGTTTCGTACTTTTCCCAGTAACTACAGGATATACCGCTCCTGATGACGTTTCAATTTTTCATCTCGCTCGCACCCAGGCGACACGATAGCCCCTGAAAAGTGACCATGTCGGAAATCAGTTTTACTTTGATAGATTCCAGTGTTGCCAGTCCTCGGCGACAAAAATACCAAAATGTCATTTCTACAAGTAAGACACGTGATCGCTCATACTCGCATTTTGCAAAAAGTCCGTATTTCAATTTTTTACTTTTTGGGGAAAATCTCGAAATTTCCCGAGAAATGGGGTAATTTTTTTTCCCCACTCAACATTTCGAGTCTAAACTCACAATCGCCTGGTAGAAGTCGAAACGCTCCGATGTTGCCAAGTGGTTGAAATTTGAATTTTAAAATTGCGGTTTTTCGTACCTCACACTGATTGGCCGCCAGAACAGCCGCCATCTTGGATTTTTAAAAATTACTCGCGTTTCGTCAAAATTCAGGATAATTGTGGGCGAAACAAGAAAAAATTGACATCTTCAACCACCTCGTTTAGGATCCGTGGCGCCACGGTTTGGGGTCGAAAAATGAAAAATTTCAAAACACTACAGCTCAGCCGCCATCTTGTTTTTACAAGATTTTCCATTTTTTCTATAAACAATTTACTTATTTCCTCAAGTACTGTGAGTTTGAACGAAATCGGTTGGAAAACAAAAGAGTTACGAAAGTCACGTCGGCCGCCATCTTGTTTTTACGAAATGTCATAATTTTTCTTTACTACGCTTCCGCACCCAAACACATCTCCCATACATCATTCTATCGTTTCCTATCTGTTTACAGGACAATGACAATTTTCTTATAGTTCATAATCGCCATACAAATTAGTATGAAAAAAAAACTTTCGCCATTTTGATTTTTTTTTCTTTCTATACATAAACCCTCTCATCCTGATCTTCTATTGCTATGAAACCACTTTTCTATCTTTCATACTTTCTGAGATAGACACCGACGAAATTTGTATGGCGGCCATCTTTTTTTCGCCATTTTGAAATTTTTTTCAGCCCACTGGCAATTGCACGAGGTTTCGAATGACATTTGGTCGAGCACCCCCCACCTATCTTCAATACCCTGGCTGAGCCCTTCACCCGTCTCCGAAATCCTCAATCATCAGCTCTCTCCATATTTTTCACCGAGTCATTTTTTGACTTGTATACGAAGCCACAAGTGAAAAAAAAATTGTTCATACAAAATTTTACAGGAGGACATTTTGGGGAAAATCACGAAAACTACCCGAAATGTGGCAACACTTTCTATATATTTCGATACTGCCCGTCGAGTTACACAATCGGTTCATACATGTCGACTTTCCGAAATGTTGCCAAGTGCCTCAAAAACACGATCAAAATTTTCAAAAACAGAAAAAAATACAAAATGGCCGCCACCTCATTAGCGGTAAATATTTTACACAGTTTCGTATTTTTCCCAGTAACTACAGGATATACCGCCCCTGATGACCAGGGTGTCCACTCTAAATCGTCAAAACATTTCCCTGACTTTTCCCTGACTTTCCCTGACCATTTCTAAAATTTTCCCTGACCTTTTTAGCTGTAATTTTTCAAAGTAAAAATGTGAATGATTGTAAGAGACAAAAATTAAGTCTTCACAAACACTCAGAGATTTATGTTATTGGCTTCCCAAGCTGTCCAACTATCAAGGTGACAATTTTCAACAATTTTCTATACATTTTTAGACTTTTACATTAATTTTAAAGATCAATCATCAAAAAGTCCTGGTTTTCCCTGACTTTTCCAGGTAGAGAAGTCATTTCCCTGACTTTCCCTGACCCACTATAGCTTCCCTGACTTTTCCCTGACTTTCCCTGACCTTCCAGGTCCGTGGACACCCTGATGACGTTTCAAGTTTTCATCTCTCTCGCACCCAGGCGCCACGATAGCCCCTGAAAAGTGACCATGTCGAAAATCACTTTTACTTTGATAGATTCCAGTGTTGCCAGTCCTCGGCGACAAAAATACTCAAATGTCATTTGTATGAGTAAGACACGTGATCGCTTATACTCGGATTTTGCAAAAAGTCCGTATTTCGATTTTTTACTTTTTGGGGAAAATCTCGAAATTTCCCGAGAAATGGGGTAATTTTTTCTTCCCCAATCAATACTTCGAGTCTTTACACACAATCGCCCCATAGAAGTCGAAACGCTCCGATGCTGCCAACTGCGAGAAATTTGACTTTCAAAATTGCGATTTTTCATACCTCACACTGATTGGCCGCCAGAACAGCCGCCATCTTGGATTTTGAAAAATTACTCCCGTTTTGTCAAAATTCAGGATAATTGTGGGCGAAACAAGAAAAAATTGACATCTTCAACCACCCCGTTTAGGATCTGTGGCGCCGCGGTTTGGGGTCGAAAAATGAAAAATTTTAAAACGCCACATCTCGGACGCCATTTTGTTTTTCCAAATTTTTCCAATTTTTCTAAAAACCATTTACTCATTTCCTCGAGTGCTGCAACTTTGAACGAAATCGGTTGGAAAACAAAAGAGTTACGAAAGTCACGTTGGCCGCCATCTTGTTTTTCTGAAATGTCATAATTTTTCCCTAGTCGACTCCCGCACCCGAACACATCTCCCGTACATCATTATATCGTTTTCTGTCTCTTTCTGGGAGAACAATTATGTCAATCAGTGAGTCAGTCAGTCAGTGGTAATTGAGCTATATATAGTATAATATTAGGGCGCGTGTGGGCGCGGGCCACATGTGGCCCGCGGGCTGTCTTCCCGCCAATAAAAAAATCGCCCCCATCTCGAATCTATATTCGCCATACATTTTCTATGGAAAAATAAATTCCGCCATTTTGATTGTTTTTCCATCCGTCGAATAACCCTTCGGGTCCTGATCACTTCTTGTCAAGAAACCACTCGTCCATCTTTTATACTCTTTGAGACGGACACCGATGAAGTTTGTATAGCGGCCATCTTGAATCCGCCATTTTGAACTTTTTTCAGCTCACTGCCAATTGCATGACGTTTCGAATGACATTTGGTCGAGCACACCCCACCTATCTTCGATACCCCCCCCCCGTGCTCTTCACCCGTCTTCGAAATCCTCAATCATCAGCTGTCTCCGTATTTTTCCTCCTCATGAATTTTTCCCCTCTATACGACCACGGCCACATGTGGCCCGCGGTCTGTCTTCCCGCCTATAAAGGTATCACAACCCTCAGTCATCTTTTCCCATACATTTTCTATGAAAATAATAAATCCCGCCATTTTGATTTTTTTTTCTTTTCATCGAATATACCTTCGAGTCCCGATCAGATCTTGTCAAGAAACCATTCTTCCATCTTTTATACTTTCCGAGATATCGACGAAATTCGAATGGCGGCCATTTTGAATCTGCCATTTTGAATTTTTTTTCAGCTCACTGCCAATTGCATGACGTTTCTAATGATATTTGGTCGAGCACCCCCCACCTATCTTCAATACTTTCGCTGTGCTCTTTACCCGTCTTCGAAATCCTCAAGCATCAGCTCTCTCCGTATTTTTCCTCCGAATTAATTTTTCTCTTCTATACGAAATGGTCATTGAAAAATTTTTTTTTCATACAAAATTGTTCAGGAGAGGTGATCAATGATTCAGTGAATGAATGAATCAGTACGAGTAGCTATATATATATTAACGAGCAGGGCGCGTGGGGGCGGGCACATGTGGCCCGCGTGCTGTCTTCCCGCCTATAAAAAATCCCTTCAAAATTCCCCATACATTTTCTATGGAAAAAAAAAATCCGCCATATTGGATTTTTTTTCTGTTCATCACGTAGATCTTCGAGTCCTGATCAGCCTATGTCAAAAAACCGTTCTTCCATCTTTTATACTTTGCGAGATATCGACGAAATTCGAATGGCGGCCATTTTGAATCCGCCATTTTGAATTTTTTTTCAGCTCACTGCCAATTGCATGACGTTTCTAATGATATTTGGTCGAGCACCCCCCACCTATCTTCAATACTTTCGCTGTGCTCTTTACCCGTCCTTGAAATCCTCAAGCATCAGCTCTCTCCGTATTTTTCCTCCGAATTAATTTTTCTCTTCTATACGAAATGGTCATTGAAAAAATTTTTTTTCATACAAAATTGTTCAGGAGAGGTGATCAATGAGTCAGTGAATGAATGAATCAGTACGAGTAGCTATATATATATATTAACTAGTAGGGCGCGTGGGGGCGCGGGCCACATGTGGCCCGCGTGCTGTCTTCCTGCCCTTATAAAATACTTTCAAAATTTGCCATGCATTTTCTATGGATTTTTTTTTCTAGGCTCTATCTAATAGACCTTTTGTCCTGATCAACTCTTGTCAAGAAACCGTTCTTCCATCTTTTATACTTTCCGAGATATCGAGGAAATTCGAAAGGCGGCCATTTTGAATTCGCCATTTTGAATTTTTATTTCCTACTAGAACGAACCTTATAACAATCAGCATAGGGTTCATTATCGCTCGTATTGACTTTAAATTGGAAACAAGGTCAATGACATATCTTCGAACAATGGACAATGGAATTCTGGTAGCTGCGATATCGAGAAGGTCTATCTACCCTTCTGATAAACAAGCGGTTTCGAATCTTCGAGAATTCGTTCAGATTTGTATATAAGCGCGTTAGAGTATATATACAAATACATGAACCCTAAAAACATTATATTCCTTTTTTGGGCAGTCGTGTAAAAAAATCAAAATGGCAGAATTTACTTTGTTACGGGGAATATTGATGAGATTACAATTTGGGGCGAAAAATAAGTCTGTCGGTGATAATACATTAAAATAAAACAACAAAAAAGACAGCCCGCGGGCCACCTGTGGCCCGCGCACCCACGCGCCCTACTTGTTTGATATAATTACGGTGTTTATAAAAATAAATTTTTTAGCGCCGTCCGCCCTGTCCATGGTACATGTCTATATGCCGCAAAGCGACGAACACTCAAAGAAAAAAAAACCGGCAAAGTGCGAGTCGGACTCGCGCACCGAGGGTTCCATACCATAAAAGAAGTAAAATATTGAAAAAATGACTTTTCCATGAATTTACGAGTATAATTTACATGTAGGTACTTTTGTTGGCAAACCGCAAACATAACTTTATTTTTGGTGGTTTATTGTTATTATCAAAAAAAGTATATTAGTCAGCGAGTTGATTTTATTTTTCCTGTAAAATATACGGTAACTTCTATTGATCATAATTATTTCAGATTTTTCGATTGGTAAACTTCGGAGAAGTTCGAAGAGAAGCAGTGATAGCTCAGTGGTTCTGACCTCTGCCTCTCATAAGGAGGTCGCGGGTTCGAATCCTGGGCACGCACCTCTGACTTTTCCGAGTTATGTGCGTTTTAGGAAACAAAATATCACGAAAACATCGTGAGGAAACCTGCATGTCTGAGAGTTCACAAAAATGTTCTCGATGGTGTGTGAAGCGCACCAACCCGCACTTGGCCAGCGTGGTGGGCTATGGCCAAACCCCTCTCAGTCTGAGGGGAGACCCGTGCCCAGCAGTGGGACATAAAAAGGGGTTGAGATGATGAGAAACTTCGGAGATAAGGGAGGAACGGTATTTTTTCGACAGTTTGCCTAATAAATCAATAACTATCAGGCATAAAAATAAATAAAAATCGGGTGTCACGCAAATCAGCTGTTTTGTTTTTTAAAAAGGATTGCATTTACGTAAAATTTACGTAAAAAAATTCATTCATTATCGTCTGCTTATTTAATAAGCAGACGATAATAAAATCAAAACATTTTTTTGGAACAGTGAAAAACTAATTTTACTCATATTGACATAGAGCGTAAAATTGAATGTCGTTGAAAACGCAAGATCGTCGATACTCGTGTAATTATATTCAGTGGTTCTGGTAGTGAGGCAGGTATGAGTAGGTAGATATGCAAATTTAGGCAACTTCAAGCGAGCGGAAGTTTAGGTACCTATTACCTATATATTCGACCTCTGCGGCGCAGGGGACGCACGTTTGGATTCGAGTGGGAGGTCGCGGGTTCGATTCCGGCCACGGGCCACTTTGGAATTTTATAATTTCTAAATTGGCTCAGGTCTGGTCTGGTGGGAGGCTTTGGCCGTGGCTAGTTACCACCCTACCAGCAAAGACGTACCGCCAAGCGATTTAGCGTTCCGGTACGATGCTGTGTAGAAACCGTTGGAGTGAGTTCACTTACCCCTTCCAAGTTAGTACGCTAACATCTTCGACTGCATCATCACTTACCATCAGGTGAGATCGCAGTCAAGTACTAACTTGTATAGCGTAAAAAAAACCGGCCAAGTGCGAGTCGGACTCGCGCACCGAGGGTTCCATACCATAAAAGAAGTAAAACATTGAAAGAATCACTTTTGTTAATGAATTTACGAGTATTATTCACATGTCAAAAGTCAAAAAGTCAAAATATGTTTATTTCACATAGGCCTAACATACAGGCACTTGCGAACGTCGGCATGACATTTCTGCATAATAATGGTGATAACTACAAGTCGACTTAAAACTAAGTTTACGAGGGTTCCAAACGCGCCCTGCCGCTGAGAAGAAGCCCACAACAAACTCAGCCTCATGTAGGTACTTTTGTTCGCGAACCGCAAACGTAACTTTGTTTTTGGTGGTTTATTGTTATTATCAAAAAAGTATAATAGTAAGGGAGTTGATTTTATTTTTTCTGTAAAATATACATTAATGTCTATTAATCATAATTATTTCAGATTTTTCGATTGATAAACTTCGGAGATAAGGGGGGGAACGGTATTTTTTGCGACAGTTTGCTCAATAAATCTAAAACTATCAGGTATAAAAATAAATAAAAATCGGTTTTAGAATACACAAGTAACGCCCTTTCATATGATACCCCACTCAATATTGTTATCTCATTTTGAAAATTCAAAGTTCCGGTTTTCCCCCCTTTTTAAATATAAATAAAAACAATTTTCAATATTTTATGAGTGCAATGGCGTTGGGTCACTATTACCTAAAAATGTTCCAAATTTCAAGTCGATAACTTTGATAGTTACTGAAATAATCGAGTGTGACCGACGGACGGACGGACGGAGAAAGTCTCACTATAAGGGTTCCATTTTTACCAAATTGGTATGGAACCCTAAAAACAGCATATCACACACACCGCAATAATATAGCTCCAAGGTAAGCGATAGCTATAAGTGAGGGTATCTACTAGATAATAATTGATACAAATACCTATATATATAGGTACGCGTGTATATATTATATTATTTATTATTATTTATGTATATACATAAACTAGCTGACCCGGCAAACGTTGTCTTGCCATTAGGGATATAAAAAAATAGACCTACCGATCATACCTACACTGAAAATTTCATAACAATCGGTCGAGCCGTTTCGGAGGAGTTTGGTAACAAAGATTGGCGAGAGAAGTTTATATATTATAGAATAATATATAATAATATACTGAAAAGCACCCAGGTCCCAGACACTGGAAAACATTCCTACTTATCACACAAATCTTTACCAGTAGTGGGAACCGAATCCACGACCGACCGACGACGCAACGGCACTACCACTACGCGATTCGGTCGTCAAAATAATAGATATCAATATTAGGTATAGTATAAGTACTTAGATAGGTATAAACATTTCAATCCACGACGATGCACCCCACTCTGACAAAGTTCATATGAATCGAATGAAACATTAGCGATTTTCACAGAATGGGGCGTGTCTCCGTGGATGGAAATATCTATAGGTAGGTAATTACTTGTTAGATACCTACAAGTAAAATAAATAGGATAGGTGGATGTAATCACGCGCTCCTGGGTTCGATACCTGGGTCGGGCAATAACTAGTTTTTTTTTTGTTTTTATTTATCAAGAAAATTTTAGTACCAGCTCGGAGTTTTGAATTTAGTGTCTTGCCCTTGATCTGTCACCGAAAATTTGATATTGTGGACTATAAATGATATCTCTGAGTATTTTAATTTTAACGCCATCTATGTTGCATCTATGTCTTTTTTACGCTTATAATTGATAGAACACGTAAGAACCACAGAACCTTGGATTGGAACCATAGCATCAATGTATGCGTGCGCGTTGTGTCTTTACGCTCACCGAGATGACAGATATTAATACTTGAACTAAATAACGAAATGGCTACGTTTTAGTTTGAAATAATGATGTGATAAAATAAAAGACAATGTTTAACTTTCGCAAAACAAATATTATTAAAAAAAGTTCATTACGATTGGCGTAAATGATTAAAAACTGTAACTATCGTAACAGCGCCATCTAGCGGCAATCTCTCTAAGGATGAGCCGTATAATTCACGTTAAAAGATAGCTCAGAAGAAGCAGTTTTTATACGTCTATACTTAATTAATTTTTTTCAAGTATTTTGTTTTTTTTCTAGCTCCGTCCGAAGAAATCCAGCAAGCCGTAGGGAGGAGTCACACGACCAAACGACTAGCACTCGGGGCGCAAACGCTAACCGCACTCCAGGCGCGCCCTCTGTTCCGCGCGCTGACCCACCAAACGCACATCACCGCATTGATGCTCCCAAACAACAACATCACAGACGACACGATGAAACTCCTGACCGAAACCATATGCACCATGAAACATCTAACGCTACTCGACCTCAGCAAGAACAACATCTCAGCGGATGGTGTCAAAACTTTACTAAACGCATACGAAAAATCCACTAGACCCGTATGCCAAAACTTAGAAGACATAGACCTTAGTCACAACCCGCTTTCCGATGAAGGTTTCAAGGCCGTAGCAAAACTTTCCCAGTATTTAAAGTTGAAAGTTTTGAAACTGAATAACTGTAGAATTACTGATAACGTTAATATCGGGGATTTGAAATTTAATTTCAGTACATTGGAATGTTTGGATATGAGTAATAATATAATTAAACAGACTGTAGTCGGGTCGTTGGTGGCAGCCTTAAGTCCGAGTGTGTTAACCGATTTGGAGTTGGACAATGTTGGTGCGGATGCCGGCGTTGTGGCGTGTATAGCGGGCTTTATGGATAGAGTGAAGGATTTGAAGATGAGAAGATTCAGTTTGTCGAATTGCAAACTTGTAGATGGACAGTTTATGAGGATATTTAGGTTTGTATGCTTCATAAAATCTTTCTTTTTATTTATTTCTCATTAGTTTTATTGCCAATGACAAAATAGTTTAATTAAACCTATAGACTACATGGCCGTGTACCATGTGTATCTTGTGATACCTGCTGTTTAAAAACTGTGATTAATATTGAGCGTTTTTAAATCTAATCTTCGGAAATATCACTCATAATTTAAAAAATCTAAGTAACATTGATCTCACTCGAGTGGGAAATAGGTTACTTTTTATGCTTAGGCTAAGAATGTTCCTTTTTTTTTAAATCTTGATTTCAAATAGGTCTTTTTCTGAAATCCCTTAGACTAATTCGCGTTTCTAGAACACATGGATTCGTTATTAAATACGTACGTAAAATAATTTGTATGATAATATTTCAATGTCTTTGAACAAGTGTCTTTATGTGATTCTATAAATTCGTCGACTGATAGAAAGCAATATATATTATGGTCATTTCGAATTTAGACCTCTTTTTGTTCTGAAAAAAAAAAAAACATTTTATTTCTGGTTTCTAATAAAGTGTCTATATTTTCCAGGTGTCTCGGCCGCGCCAAGCATTTACAATCAATAACATTAAAGGACAACCACCTAACGTTCATTACGCTGAAGAAATTGCTGCAACGCCAGCCGCCCGTCCCGCAAATCAACCTCGAGGGTTGCCAGGACATATTCAAATACTCCCCGGACTCGGATTTCCAGGTGTGGCTCCCCGCTATAGACTTCGGCAGGTGTGTGCCCGAGATAAACGTCACGCCGGTGTCAAAAACGGACGAGGAGAGGGAAAGTTTCAAGCTGTTCTCCAAGACTTGGCTGAGCTGCTTCAAAGGTAGAGGCATGATCGAACACTGTGAGGGCGGCGTGACCAATTTTACGGCGAGATAGTATTTATTTAACATTTATTTGGCACTAGCAAACCCGGCGAATTCCGTTTCGCCACCAGATGGCTTTCCCGCTAAAAAGATTTTCCAGCTTTTCTGTTGAAATTTTTCCTGAATTTTCTTTGCTATAAACCTCACGGAGCCCGAGACCTTTCCAACGAATGCAAAACCGTAGAAATCGGTTCGTGCGTTCTGGAGGTATAGCGTCAGGAAGGAAAACCCGACTTATTTTTATATAGTAGATTTAATCTATTCATAGGAATTCTAGATGTTAGAAGATCCCTACGATTTCGTTTATCAGTTTAAGGAAACATGTGACTCGCTGTCAGGGCTGACAGATGTACGATTGTAATCCAAAATCGTACTCATACGATTTTTTGGCAATTTCATTCATGTACGATGGCTAGACCAAGGTCGTATGGAAAACGTACGAAGTTTTAGCCAACATAGAAAATAACCATGGCAAATTTATACAAAACTAAGAATTTGATTGCTTTCTTTTCCAAAACTAAACAAATTTTTATAAAAACAATGTACTCAAAAGGTTTTACGACCTTTTGTTACAAAATTTCTTTGGCATACAATTTTTTGTAATTGGTGTATGATCACAACTTTTTTGCACCTGACAGCCCTGCTTGCGGTGTTGTTTGTATGACATAAACAGGGAAGTTCAATTTAAATTAATTGTACTCCTGTACCTCCTTGTTAATTTGTGCCTTCATATTTTAAGCTATATTTTGACCTGTACCGTTTTACCTCGTGTAATTTTAGGGAATGATATACATCAAGACTTTTGCTGCCCTTATAAGATACTAGCTTTTGCCCGCGGCTTCGCCCGCGTGAATTTCGAGATTTTTAAAAATCCTTTTTAGTGGATGTTATGTCATTAGAACTATCTATCTATCTTTAGGGTATATTGCCGCGCCGCGGTTTCAAAAAATGATGATGGTGATGGAAAATTGTAATAATGATGGTAGTAAGTATTTTTTTTCGCGCACTCATAAATGCCTCTTCCCCGTCCCGCCCGCAGTCGCCCGCCCGTGGTCGCCCGGCCGCGCGGGAACGCCTATTATCGGACACTCGGGGTGCACTATTTGGGCGATAATGGCTTACACATAAGAGTTGGATATATGCTATCGCGGGCTTTTTTGTAGAACTATTTAAGATAAACATTTCCATCATACATTATATACGTGTAACTCTAACGGTTTTCGCGGCGTACGTCAGTAAAGGTCGCAGATTGCAATTTTTTCCTATTTACGTGACACTTATCGTTACATATTTTAGATAATTCACACTATATCTTTATAAATAATAGCCTATGTGTTATTCTGATGTGTAAGCTATATTGTTGTAAAGTTTCATCAAAATCCATTCAGTAGTTTTTTCGTGAAAGAGTAACAAACATACATCCACACATTATTACAAACTTTCGCGTTTATAATATTAGTAGGAAGGATAGGATTATTAAATCCAATTGATTATAATCAATAAATAACTATACGCCCAGATAATAATTATTTATCTGGGCGACGCGTCGACCAGTGTCAAGCATCCCTATCTGAATATTTCCTTGAATATTTCTAGCAACAGTGCCTATCTGAATCTATTTTATCTATTTTCCTTACCTTAGATTGTAATTGTAAGTTTATGGTTAGCAGTAAGATGATAGAGAATCGCCCTTTGTACAAAACACAGCCATATATACAAAAGGCCTTACTGGCTAGGGTCTAAAATAATCTTAATAAAATATGAAGAGTATATTATGGGGATTATAATATTACGAAGAAAAATCTTGATCAAACCATTCATTTTTACTGCTTTGGTTTATTTTCTAAAATAACTATCAATTATTTAAGTAATGGACTATATTTTGATAACTGTAATAAATAAAAAATATATGTAATAAAGAACAATGGTTATTTATGCATTTTTAGAAATTTTTTTTACGCGTCAGGTGACCAAAGAGCTGGCGCTTACTTCGCCCAACGGCTAAGCCTGGCTATACAGCGAAGCAATAGCGCCAGTGTTTTGGGCACCATACCATTAAGCGAGCATTTGGACCGTGTATAGGTGTACCTTTTTGTAAATATTTTTCACTTTACATTTTTTTTAGTTTAGTTGTCTGTTGTACTTTTTAGATTTAATTATTATTTTTAGAAATATACCTGTACATATTAATTAATATAATAAAAACTATAATATTTTGTACTGGTTTTGATTTTTCTTCTCAACTTTATTTAGAAGAGATCTCCACCTCTACAACATACATACACCTCTACCCATAGAGTATATTGAATATAGCGAACGTGTCGGAGTTTTATATTTCATAAGTGCCTGTAAGCCTATGGTGGATGGTTGGATGGTTTCTGACTACTGAAGAAGTATTTTAGTGAATTTTCATAAATCTGAAAATTAACTTCGTAGAGATTTAATTTTGATATCAAAAAACTATTAGTGCTGTTTTTATTTTTCTTGTAAATAAAAAAAAAATTAAAATCATAAAATTCTATTAAAATCTTCGTTTTAGTAAGTATTCGGTTATCTTTGTTCAAAGTGTTCAAGTGAACCAGAAGTGAACCCTAAATCCTTCTTTTCTACCAAAGTGTTTGTTTAGTACAAAGGTTTAGTATACCTATTAACTAGAGGTGTGTAACTCCGGACTAAGTGAATAAAAGGAATAAGATCCGCAGCCGGAGCCGAAATTCTTAACGACTCCGAGCTCACACTAACGATTCCAACTCCGCTTAATTATTCCCTACTCCTGGACTCGTTTGCGGTTCGAGTTAGTGCGATCTGTTTCGCGGCACGTCGTGTCACGAGTATGACTCCGTTTGTTTTCGGTACCATCGGGCGAACGAGACAGCTACAAGCTGTCTCGTTCGCACTTCTGTATTGCGAGTGGATAATGGATATTAGCCTTTATGAGAACCTAACAAAATTTAAAATCGTTTAACTTTACTCGTACATATTGTGTTATTATAGTTTATTGTTTATTTTTACGAAGAATTTAAAATTACGTACCTACCTAAGTAATTATGCAACTTATATTAAAAGTTAGGTCCATTTTTAGAAAAAATACAAGTTCAAAAACAGACATTATAATTTTAATAACTAATAGGTACTTAAAATAAAGTCCTATCTAAAAACTTTGTCATTTAATTTAAAGATATTATAAGGCAGTTTAACTTAAGTATAAATTTTGTAGAAGTATTTTCAGTGTAGGAATTATTCGGAAGCAATAGTTAAGTAGTTCAGTAAGAGTTTTTAAAGTCGTCTCTCGCGATTCGACACAACGTTCCTCCGAGAGTCTAAAAGGTTCGGTGAATAAAGGTATCGTTAGGACTAATTCAGTCTTTGGACTAAAGGAGCCGCACGGGAGTTGGAATCATTAGGAGGATTCGGAATCAATAGGACTAATTCAGTCTTTGGACTAAAGGAGTCGCACGGGAGCTGGAATCATTAAGAGGAGTCGGAATCGATAAGAGGAATCAGATTCGAAAGTGGATTCGGACTAAGTGAGCTGGATCTTTTAGAGGACTACATAGTACCCACGACTACTATTAACCTCTAATGATACCGCCACAGCTTACCACCCGTCCACACTGGTCGCGAAGTTTTTCGGCGAAGTACTCGGAAAAGTTTACCGAAGTCGAAGTAGGCACACTACTTGGTGAACTTCGCGAGAACGCTTTGACGTCCTTTGACTCGGGCGCAAAAAGCGACAACAAATGGAAGTTGCCCGAAGTGAGTCGAAGTTGGCGAAGTTAGACGAAATGCCCCTCCACACTGCTCACTTCGTTCAACTTCGGTCAACTTCTTAAGTAGTGTAGAGGCTGAGTGACGCTTGACGCTCTAGATACTTTTTCAGGTGGTTTTCCTCTGTGGTTTCTTTACCTCCATTGGTTTTTGTTTTTTGTCTATGGTGTAAAACCATAAACAACAAACAAAATGTCAAAACTTGAAAGTACCTATGTCTTTGTCTATGGTCAAAGAGGATATAATCGTCTATGGTTGAAAATAACCTCAAATCTCATTCAACGGTCTCAACCTGTCATTGTCATATGCGTTTGTTTTTATGCCAATTAAGTATAAATTTTCTAAAGAAAATACTCAGTTGATTTCATAAATATTTTATTAAAACTCCATAAACATGGCGGAACAAGTAAATCAACGCATCGAGGGTATGATAAATGAGCTGGAGCAAATGAAACGTACTAACCTGTACGACGACGACGAAATAAAGTGAATATTATTTAATGTGCACGTTAACATTAATATTTCTTACGTTAAATTTCTTATTATACTTATACTTTGATGCTTCTTTCTATGGACATGCTTTGCCAATCTGAGCGATATTTATAAGCTGCTAATTCTGCATAATGGACCTATTTAAATTAATAAATATTTTTCAGGGAAATTTCACGTAAGAGAAAAGAATTTGAATACAGAATACAAAGGAGAATCAAGGAGAAAGACGATTTTGTACAGTACATTGCCTTTGAACTGACTTTGCTAGAAGATATTTCGTTAAGAAGGAAACAATCTAATCTTTCAGAGAAGAAGAAAGATATAGAGTATGCTATAGCCAAACGGCTGAACAAAGTGTTCAAACAATTTATCTTCAGATATCAAAATGATGTAGCTATCTATTTTGAATATATAAAGTTTTGTCGCAGTGTAGGTTTTGATTATGCTGCATCTGCTATAATAGGTCAAATGTTACAGGTAAGATTTGAAATCCGAAGTGGATTGCTTGCTTTAAATGTGTAGAAGTCATACTTTCACTACTTAGTAGAATACTCAATACTACAAGAAAAATACTCAGTATTATGATGTAACAAATTAATAAACAAAGTCTTTCCTATTTTTTACTCACTTTCTTATATTATTTACTTAAATCTTCTTTAGTAAGTACCTCACAAAACAAAAACAATAATTCACAGTCTTGAAATAATTTAATTAAATTGTTTGTACTGGTGAATAAATATATTCAGTATGTATTTTGTGTTTTTGACAGATTCATGGTGATAAGCCCAAGGCGTGGCAGATGGCAAGCAAGTGGGAGAGTAAGGAACAGAACAATCTGGAAAATGCCAGGAATTTCCTGCTGAAAGGCATTCACCGGCACCCTGAAGCTGAAATACTTTACCTGGACCTTTTTGAAATTGAGCTGCAGATTGCTTTCCAAGCAGACAATGAAGAAGACAAGGTAATTTTCATACTAGATTTTAATTGCAGCTTTGCGTGTATGCAAAAGGCATCAATGGGGTCTTACACTACTTTTGAATTTGATAAAAAATATTACTTTATTATAAACTAGGATAAAAATAATAACGTGCAGTGAAAGAAATATTAAAATCCAACGAAGATTTACAAAGTTACAGGCGTTTAAACTTTGGAGTGGGAGGATCTTCTATCCCTTTCTCGCAAAACGAAAATTTGTATGAAGCCGCACGAAGCTACTATGGCATTGGTACTTTGTGACGTCACAATTTCATGTTGCTATCTCTGTCTAATCACAAATCTTTAAATGCTTATAACTTTTTTGTTATTTGATCGATTTAATTAGTTCTTTCAGTGCACGTCATTATTTTAATTCTACTTTATAATAAAGTAATAAAAAAATTGGAGTCAAATACCCTATTACTAAGGGTCCACTATCTATCCCTCTCAGTGTCTGTCAGCAGACTCTTGTAACATAATAGTTGAAATGTGGTTGATATCCAGAAAACTAAACAATACAATTTCTTTCCAAATTCTTGATACAAACCACTAAGGTGTAGAGCACCCTTCCATCTTCTGTGTTCCGAGCCACATATTATTTGGGTGCCTTCAAAAGAAGAGTAAACAAGCAAGCACTGGGCACAATCCTTCACCCCAGACCTCATCATTGCTTTCCACAAGGCATTATTGTAGTCAAGGGCAAACCTATTGTAAAAATTAAAATTGTTTATATAAATAATTACATTATTACCAGGAAAAATATCTAAAAAGAGCTGAAGTTGTATGGAGAAATGGCATGAAGAACATTCCAGACGTAAACTACCTATTCAAGTTATGTGATTTATCAGTAAAGTATGGAATAGATGAGGCAGCTACAAATTCTATAAAAGAAGAGATTTGGAACAGAAGGACAGACAAAGATGTTTGGTCGTATATTGCAAAAAAGGAACTGGAGGTACCCATATTTTTATGGCCTGGCAGGAATTGTACTGTCTTTTCTAATGAGTGGAACTTAATACCTTTACTGTTTTCATTTACTACAAGTAAGATTGTACTATCACTTCATCTTAAGTGATTGTGCAGATAAAGATGTTAAAACAATGATGAAAATGGTTTTACTCATGTGAAAAGTCAGGTACGCCCAACTTGTTTCAGACTCACAATAGTAAATTCTAAAATGGACAAAGATGTATTTTACTGATAAAATATAAGGAATGAGTAAATAGCTCCTTATAGTTGCTACATAGCATCGCAGCAGAACGATTAACCGCTGGACAATGGCAGTGGGATAGTAACTGCCATTGCTATAGTGACACTACTACCATTGCCATAGTGGTTCAGTGGCATCAGGCCTGAATCAATTTAGAAATCGCCAATTTCTAAGCTAGTCTATCATCAAATCCAGAAATCCTGTTTAAATTCAAGTGCAAGTTTTCTTCTCACCTCCATAATAATATAATAGTATAGGTATGTAAATATAAATAAACTATTTTCAGGGTCACCACTGGCATGAAATTGAAGAATTTATTTCAGAAGAATTTGGTTATCCTCCAGAAGTTAACAACTACATTGCTGTGTATGAGGAAGCTTTACAACAGGTAAATCTTGCGGTATTGACTTATTACTTATACTATTCGACAACCTCAGTGGTTGAGTGGCTAGCGTGCCGGTTTTCAAGGCGCCGCCATCTCTGAGGTTCCGGGTTCGATCCCCGGTCGGGCAATGTAGAAAAATAAGTTTTCTACATTGTCTCGGGTCTGGGTGTTGTGGTACCTTCGTTGTTAATGATTTCCATAGCACAAGTGCATAAGCTACTTACTTATGTGATGTTGTCCACTATTTATTTATTTATTGACTTCTGCTTGTTTCGTTAGTTGCTTCACTCGCATGATCAGTTGATCATGAGGAAACAAAAAAAAACTTTTTGTCTTTAATTTCTACAATAAAGAAAACCTGTGTGCAAAATATTATAAGCTCTATGACCAAGAGTTTGTCCAGACAAGATTTTTATTTTTATATGTTAAGGTTTAATGAAAATAAAAACTTACGTTTTACTTTTATACCCCTAATTTTTTAACCATAATTTACTGCTTTAGTTTCCAGATGAAAGGCTCTGCACGAAATATATCCATGGCCTTCTGGGAATATCAGACAGTGTTTGTACAGAGTTGCAGAAGATTAGTGCTGTCAAGCATGCTTGGAACTATGGCCATGAGAATGGGCTCCTCTCTGGTGATATGTATGCATTTGGCATTAGCTTGTTGAAGTTGGAAGATGAAATGGAAAAGGATGAATTCACTGAGGTATGTGCTTCTGGCAAACATAGTGTATTCTCCCATTTGAATAAAGTTTTTAAGTGTTTCTACACTTTTGTTGTCAATTTGCAAAGATTTTTTTTTTATGTTATACAAGTTAGTACTTGACTGCGATCTCATCTGATGGTAAGTGATGATGCAGCCGAAGATCTTAATGTACTAACTTGGAAGGGGTAAGTTATGTCACCCCAACGGTTTCTACACAGCATCGTACCAGAACGCTAAATCGCTTGGCGGTACGTCTTTGCTGGTAGGGTGGTAACTAGTCACCAGACCAGAGTCTGGTGGGAGGCTTTGGCCTGAGCCAATTTAGAAATTATAAAATTCCAAAGTGGCCTGTGGCGGGAATCGAACCCGCGACCTCCCACTCGAATCCGAGCGTGTGTCCCCTGCGCCACAGAGGTCGTCAAATGATTAATTGAAATGAGATTTACTGCTTAGTAAAGCATACTTATTAAAACAAATTCAATAGTATTACATACTTCACACTAACAATATTAACTTTTCAAATATTGCAGATCCTTGATGCTGCATTGACTAAAAATAAACTATGTAGATTACTTTGGGAGGAAAAGCTTTTGCTGAACAAGTCAGATGAGAAGAAAATGTTGGCCATCCTGCAAGAGGCTGGTAAAATACTTAAAGCGGAAGATATGCATGCTCTATGGAGTTTTATGTTTGATAACATTGATTCAGATATTGTTGTAAGTATTTTTTACTGAATTAAAAAAAAAGAATTGTTAGATAAGCAACTCCTAAGCTAGTTATACTGACTTCAAAGGTACGCATTTGACCTTGTCTTTTATACCCTTCATGAATAATTGATTTTATACATAAAATTAACCTGGAACCTCCTATTCATGGTATCAGCCCCTAGATTGTCTAAAAAAACGTATTCATCGTTGTCATTATCGTTTACTAATTCTGCTCATTGGGTTCCTGGTTTGTGTCAGCCAATTGTGGGGCAGAATTCACTAACAATTATGATAATGATGAATATGTTTTTGTTACACAGTCAGTTCCCTTGTCCCTTTATACTTTATACCCTTCATGAATTATGCGTGTTAAACTATGACATTTGAATCATTCCAACCTTTTATTTTTCAGTTCAAGGCATGCTATGAAAAATTCAAGGTCTGTGAAAGTGCAATGATACTGTCTTTAAAACCAAAACTTTTGCAAAAGATGTATGAACTCAATGGTATTAAAGCTGCGAGACAAACATATGAAGAGTTCATTAGAACCCCACCCAGACAAGTGGAGGTCCATAGAGTGATGATTGATATTGAAATGTCTCAAGAGAAACCTGTCTTGAAGAATGTAAGGAAGTGTTACGAAGCTTTAGTACAGCAACATGGGAAGAGTGATCTTCAAGTATGGATGGACTATATCAACTTTGAACAGAATGATGGTAGTGCTGCGGCTGTCCCAGCGATTCATAGAAGAGCTATAGGAATGTTAGAGAAAAACCTTGTGGATGAATTCATCAAGGCGCAAACACTAGCGAAATTAAAATAAGCTTCAAGTATTCTGGCCTTTTATTAAAAACAATAATAATACTATGTTGAAACAAAATATATTTATTTTAATATAACCCCACATGTACTCGAACTACAATCTAGCAAAACGAATTCACAGGAATCATCATTTATACTAAATTATTTACAGTAATCATTTTACAAATATCTCGCTACAAGAGGTCAAAATCTCTACTTTGGTGATATATAAATAACACTTATGGAATAAACGCAAGGTAAATAAATGCAATTGTTTATTTATTTTGAGGCAGTTACTGCATAGCTGCGATCGGAGCAATGTAATACCTGAATATTAGGGAAGAGCCCCGTTTGTGTTGCTTATTCTTTAGGAGGTCTCGCCAGCAAGCTTGCCAAGATGGGTACACTGGCATTAGCGGTGGGTTGCCTGCCTTCAGACTGCTTCCAGCTACAGCCATACAAGTGGACACTACCACTAGTGGGTAGGTTATAGTGCTAGTCACAAAAGTGAGCAAAGGTACAGTGTAGTATCTCAAGTCTTTCGTTTTCACAAGGTATTTGTTTACATAATAGGCCAAAATGCCTGTGACAGCAACACAGGACAAATCTGCAAGTAGTTTAGGTACTATTCCATGGAAGAATCCGAGGATACCGTCGTCACGATAGATAGACACAATAGCGCCCAGCAAGGAGCTATATTCCTCTTCTTTACCAACAAATGCAGCCATCATCCTGACTGACACAACATGGAAGGGATACGACACGATGACGGAGGCAGTGTGCATGATCACGTCCCGTCGCCCGAGCTTGTAATAATCTTCGATTTTCGGTTCGTCATCAGTTACGATGTTCGGGGGATCGTTGATCTCTGGTAGTTCAATACCACAGGCGTTTATTACCTTCGAGGTTAGCTGACTAGAGGCGATCAGACCTAGCACTCTCGCTGACAATCCCGTGTAGCACCCGAAGAAACCATCTGACTTCTTGATAAACTTTATGTACTGAAAGACGTTAGGTAATATCATCGCGGGCCGACCGAACAGGGTTGTCGAACGCCGCGGCGGCAGCGGCTCGTACCCTAGTTGGATGAGGACCTTCGCGTACTCCATAGGATAGCATATTGTCGTTACTAATAACTGTGTGGGCAGGGCCGCGATTTTTTCTTTCTCAATTTCGTCCATTATAAATTGCAATCCTGAGAAATATTGACAAATTCGATCAACACTTTTTTCGGAAAACAAATTTTGAGTTTTGACTACGAATGACAATAATTGTCAACTTAATAACGCCAATAGACAAATAGACAAATGCCATAAACAATACTACTTTTAACTCTATGGCCATAAACAAAAGAGAAAAACTAAGACCAAGATTTATCTAAGGAGAAAAAGTAAAAACCATAGACATAAAACAATAAAAACATGAAAAACATGGAGGTAAAGACTATAAAACTTATTTTTGACGTTTGCTATTCTGTGGTTTTGAATACCTACAAGGTTTGGTACAATTTTTAAATTGGCCCAGACTTCTAGCGTTTTGATATTATAAGAAATTAGAAAAATATTAGTTCAGCAACCACTTTTGCATTATTTTCCATTTGCATATTGCAAATAGATAGGTACCAATGGGAAAATCCCGTAACCAATATCTAGCTTCAGCTGTTGGAGTTTTGCTCTTCCTGGTGCAAGGTTAACTATTCCAGTATTTTGGGTAGGTATTACAAAGTCTGTCGTTTCCTTATAATAATTAAAATAGGAGTAAATTATAGGTACTAAAATAATGAAATTCAAGGAAAACTTAATAATTTTTATTTGAAAATATTATGCACTTGTAGTCAGCTCGATAGCGTTCTCCTCTTCAATGGTATGATGCAGCTGGGTTGATGATTTTCGCAGACTTGGCTCTGTATTAACTTCTGGACCATTTGGAAGACCATTCTGAAATGAATTGGTTTAGGTGTATAACTCCTAAATTGAAGGTAGGAATCTCGCGTATCACGTATGTAGGTATACCTTATATGTATACCTTTAGGTACTCAAGGATGAGAAGTTAAGGCTATTGACCATTAGCAACTATGTACCTACTTACATTCTTTAAGTTTGTGGTAGGTATCTTTAAAACACCTGCTTAGCTGGTAACAGTGAAAAAATATCAGCAGGAAACCTTTATATTGCTTGAACATTCTTCATTACCATTTTATATACTTATTTAAATACTTTATATTATTTAAATATCTTATATCAATGATCTTATTTTCTGTACTAATGAGAGTATATTGACCAATAAACAATTTATCTTTTAAGTGGTTAAAAAATAATGATAGACAACTTACACTTTTTCTCACGTTTTTATCGTCTTCATCCGTATCGTTTTCGTCGTCGCTGGCTTCATCTGATGCGCTTTCTTTATCTTCTTTTTCCTCGTCTTCTTCATTCTCTAGCATCTCATCTTTCTCTTCTAAGGGCTCCCAGGCGATATCTTTATCTACCATGTCTGTGGGGTCAACATTTTTTTAAATTAATCTAGGTATGTATATCGAATCTTGGGTGAAATCATATTGTGTAGTATTTGCGCAATATAGGGCATAGAGATTACACCTAAAGCCTGCTAAATACGAATAACACCAGTACTTACTACTACAACAGAAGGATTTCGATGCAACCATGGATTGATTTCGATTTATACATATTATTTTCATCTTACCTCTGAATCTCAGAGAGCCTCGCCTGCTGGGCGGCTTGTCCTCACTAGCTTCTATGACGATGGTGGGTACAACGTCTATCACTACGCCGTTCGATTTCTTGTCGCCATCTTTGTTTTCTTCAACCTTATTTAGCTATGGAAATAAAATAAGTATTACGATAACAATAATTATAACACGACATGATAGTTATTATATGTAACAGTAAGCCCAAGTGTAATGCACGAGTCTGCCCGGCAAAATTCAAATATTATTTAGTTTTTCGCACATCTACCTGAATTAAAGAAACCGCCGGCTCTTGTAACTTGGTGGCCTTCTCCTTGCTCCGTAGGATGTTTTCGTCTGTTTCCTTCTCCAGCCTCAGTTTGTACGCTTTGTGTGTTCGCCACATCTATAACAAAAATCTCCTGTAAAATATCTCAAAAAAAAGTTTGTACAAAATCATTGGTTTTTACAATATTTTTTAGATGGGTAGTACCTACTCGTACTTACTTTCTTAAGTTTCTTTTCTTTCGAGTCGAAATACCGAAATAGCTTGTTGAGACTCACATGAGATCCTGTGTAGCAAAGGCCGAGCAGGAAAATGACAATGAGAGCGATAAAGAACTTGTCAGTGTTTTCTTCTTCAGCGTCGGGCTGCGTGTGCAGCGAGTCGTAGGGGACGCGCGACGGCGGGTCTTCCACCCAGGTTTTGTCCACACTCTACGAAATGAGAAAAATTTTAGTCAGTTAGTTATTTAGTTTTATTTAGTTTTTTTTTACCTGTGAAATTTTTCCTTGGCCGCTTTTTCAATCGCCAGATAAACGTTAACTAAGGAATAAATGTGACATTTTGACAGATTTTGTACGGCAAATGTTTCAAATTAATTCCTCAGATGGTTTATCTCACAGACCAGGGAAATAACTGTGGTTTATCTGGCGATTGAAAAACCAGCCCTAAGACGATTTATTGAATTTATTTTGTCTTTCTCACTCTCACGGATACGCAGATGGGTGCATGGTGGGTGCGACCATGCAGCGTCGCGGAAGAATATATAACAGAAAAACTACCTTTTATCTAATTACTCAAAAACTAAGCCAGTTATCAAAAATATAAGCTGACCGCGGAGCCATCTATTGGGAAACTACGGTTTCACCAACTTAAATAATAATAATATGGGCCTTTGTGTTGGTGAAACCGTAGTTTCAAAATTTATATATTTAAATAATTATCAAAAATCTGTTTCTAAGCGTTTTTGGATATTATTACCTACACATTAAAACAAAAATTACAATTACATCAATGCAATACCATTTTTTTTATGAATTTTCCATTAACTCGATCACAGCAATGCAGTTCATATTACAGCGATTAAATATGAAAATAAATTGTAAAACCCACATGTCTGTGGTAAAACCACTTACAATAAGAAAGCTGCCATTATGCGTGGCTCCTAGTTGGTCGTGTTCGGGCCAAGCCTCATCGAAATCGGAAGAGCACTGCGCGCTTCTAACCCCCTGAGCGTTCACGGCGTTAACTTTCTCCGCGTCTGAGCGAGTGAACAGCATGTACTCCTCTAGAGGTTTCATCTCATAGTCATTCAGCTCTACGAAGATATCTGGAATAGGTTTGAATCATTGAAGTAGGTACTAAATTATGAAAACCAGGGCCGTATGAAGAGAAAATGTTTTTGGAAAAAATGTGTTATTCGATGGGACTTATTATGCAGTCTAAAAGTGAATTCTACTTACTAGAAAGACATCCATTATATCCTTTGTATATCTTTAACCTCGGATCTGTGGTGTTGAGGCCTCCGATCTGCACCTCGTTTGAGCCTACGTCGTATACTTCCCACAAGCCCTCCGGCGGTAGCTTTTCTAGCGGAACCTCTATCCTGTCTATCAGCAGCTTTGCATCCTGACCTATCCTAGTGTAGTATACCGTGTGACGTGCCCCTGAAATAAATCAGGGCTAATTTCGTAAGAGCGCCACTACTAGGTCGAATAAAAAAGGTTAAAAAGTTACAATTAGCCTCTTCTATTTCATCTTGCGGTCTGCATCACCAGCCTTAGTCGTATAACTTATCGTTTCTATTTCTAGGTTTGCTAATGAGACGAAATTCATGTATGAAAATGACAGTTGTCATCGATAAAGTCACGTTTTTAATTTGTGGATCTAATATGTTATTCCCATGTTTTTTTGACTTCGAGACATCACCTAAGACGATTTTGCTCCTAACCGTGAATTGTACAAACGAAACGAAACAATCATGATGCAAATTGCAAACTCTATTTTCTAAGTCTTTGCATTGACAAAGTGACTGAAAATAGAGTTTTCAACATGTTTCGTCAGTGAAAATCCACCATTATGAAGATCGTGTGCTGTTTCCACTGATTTAGCAAAACACATACAGTGGAAGAAGGAAGTTAAAAAAATAGCCACAGCTTCCGGCAAATACCCACCGCCAATCAATTTTAGACCTTCCAGTGTGATGCTGTGTAGAAACCGTTAGGGGTTCGTTACGTCCTTCCAATTTAGTACAATATTATTATTATCTTCGGTTCCATCATTAATTACCATCGAATTAGATTGAAGGATCTACTTTGTAGTGTGTAACTTAAAAGAATCTTACCATTCAAGAAGTTTCTGTTTTTGACTTCAGCGCCGTAAGCAGATTCCTCTCTATCTTCTTCAAACTTCAAGTAGCCATCCTGTGTTATTGCTACCAGCAAATAATAGCTCCGTCTGTAATCATTTAATGATTTTCTCTCTATGACTGAACTTATCGCTTAATATCATACATTTGTCTACATTATTTTTCACTGTCATACTTAAATACTTACTTATTTTCAGTTTGCACTAATAGCAGAACTGTGTTCTTTTGCCGAAGATCATTGCTTGAGAACGCCAAATTTATCTTTACCTAAAATTAAAAAAATAATGTCTTATGAGAATTAGTTCTGCATTAAAACTGTGAATAGAATAATCAGATTATATACTATTGAGACTAGAATTTTTTTTAGTTGTACATCAGATTTTACACAATTTTTATAATTGCGAAATCAGAGAAAACTAATTTTTCAGAAACGTGTTAGTTGGTATTTCCAAGAAAATCTTTGAAAAGTGTGGGTATTCCATACATTACATACATTAATCTACTGGGATACCTACGATATTTGTAATTAACGTTTGAAGCTTACTTTTAATACGGGTCCGGTTAATACGAATTTCCTCTGTAAAATGCTTTCCCCGTTAAAATCCGCGCCCTTTTCTTCCATGCAATATTCCCCGAAATAACTGGTCAGCTCGCAATCGCAACTGCTCTCCTGGTTTGTGAAGTCTTCGGTGCAGATGCCGCCGTTTTTGCACGGCTCTGAATCGCATTTCATGTTGCATTCGGGGAGGACGCCTGTTAAATCTGTTTATAACGTGATTTATGTGATTAGATTGGCTGAATTCCTTTTGTGTGAAATGAGATGTCAAAATTTTATCTTGAGAAAGAAAGCGGGGCCTTAAAATAGGATAAGATTCGAAAGAATAAAACCTCAAGTTATAATTTAAAAAAATATTCATAAAAATAAGCTTTTATATTATGTTTTATCTTCTAAACACCAGATCCTGGTTTTCATCTAGCACTAAAGTACTCGTCAAGACCGATAAAACGAGGCCAAACTTGATGGGTTGTGTCGTTTAACTACGGAGTTCCTATTGCCACCTTCCTGTTCCACCATCTATGGTTCCACCATGAAACTAGCTCTATGTCATAATAATTTTACATTATATTATTAATAAATCGCTAGATGAGCCCTAAACCTCCGAAAACGTCCGCGTTTTTGTCTTGTGTGCGACACGTAATTGTCACTTTCTCATATAACTACAGCATATTATTGAGACCACTCACTCAACATGTTTGTGGACGTTTTTGATGTGCGCAATGTAGGCTGAGGGTCCATCTAGCGATTTAAATCTTTGGCTATCAGCTAAATTGATAACCGGCAAATGGATCAAATTGAACTAGCAAGATTTTATTGGAGACAAACAAACAAAAAACATCGGGGTTACCTAGGTGAAACTTAAAAATAAAAGCTTGTAATAGAGCAAGATTTGAAGAAAAAAAAGAAGACAAAACAGAGTTTAGTTAATTATTTCATCTCTTTTCCACATTGAAAAATGAAAATGAAAATACCTTTATTGACAAAAATCCACACTAGGATACCTGTATTGTGGGAACCCCTTAAATGATTTAACAGTAAACTGGCTAAATGATACGCTCGGTTGTTTACCATTTTTTACTAAGATGGACAGTTTTTACCTTGTTCAATATTCTGCTGAGCTTTCTTCGATAGATCAACCACATGGTCGGCTATCTTGAAACCCCTCACGCAGCCCACGTATCCTCCTTGCGGTAGGAGCATGGCTCTAGGTGCTAAATGAAGTGAATAAGGATCGTATCCCCCGAGGTTCATTTGGAAGTAGTCTGTTGGTGGCGCCGGAGGCCTTTGTGGACGGATCACCTCTAAAATAAACACCGATTAATTATTATTAAGTTTTAAAATTACTGTAGGTACTGTAGCCTATTTAGGGTTGGTTGGAAATACATGCTCAGTTGGCAGTGCGAAAATTCATCTGCTTTACACGTTTTTGTGATGATACTCGTACATGGTTACTGTATTACAGGAAAAGTATGCAGAACAGCGTTAAGTCCCAGCCACTCAAAATTCTGGTTTTAAAAGAGTCTCATAGCAGAAACTGCTTTTATATTTCTTTTTTGGTTCTACGAGTACTTTAAACAGCAGTGATCGATGCATTAAGTTGATCTTGAAAAGTGTCTGCCAAAAAATATTATAGCCAACTTATTGGTGTTATTGGAAAATCAATTTTGATGATAGTTTTACCTTAATCCATTTTAGACCCGCCTCAACATGAATTTTCTTCACAAAGGATTTTTCAAAAGTAGATAAATCTACGTATCCATAAGTAGAGATAATTGTATGTTATTCGTGATTAATCTAAATTAATTAAAAAAATCCGGTTTCGTAATTCGTGACTCTACGTACCTAAGTCAGCATTCCTCCACGGCTTATTGGTATAGTTGGACAACAACTTTGCGAATTTATCAATGGTAGTATTCTTATCATTGACATGCAAAGTAGTGGTGTTCTCAGTCCTTATGATTGCTATCTGTACACTTTCCCCTTTGTTGATTTTCTCGTAAGTAACATTCATTTGTACGATTTCATCTTCGTTGTTGAACAGATAAATGATTTCCGTTCCATTGTGAATGAACAGATGTATGAAGTTGTTCAGATTGTCGTTTGCGTACAAGACTAGCGCGTTGTCATCGTAAGTTCTCAGGTTCATGAGGACGTTTTCCGTCATCATTTTCTTCAGACGCATCTTTTCTGCGTCCGTCGCGTTGTCTACTAGATAGTTTTTCTTGAGATACGCTTCTTTAGTTTGGAATGTTAACGCTTTCTCGTTTATGTCTAAAATACATAAAAGTTAATATGAAATTATCTAAATAAAGTCATCCAATGTATTCTGGGACTTGGTTAGAAGTGTAATTTGATTTTGAACTCAATAATTTTAAATGATAGAAAATAATTTATCATATTCGTGAAAATAAGTAAGCTTATGGAAATGCTTTATTGGGTACAGATTTACTGGGGAATTATTGTAAATTTTCAGAAGAAATTTATTTTAATGTCTTTAAAATTTCGCCATAAAATTCTTTGATATTGTATGACACATCATCGGTCTCCATTATTTAGTTTATAAAATATTCGCTTTTCTATCTTTAAAAACTTTACTAAAAAGATACAAGAAGGTGTATTTTTAAATAATATCGTTTCTTTGTTAGTCGCTTTATTCAGATAGCCATCGGCCACTGGCGAAATGTCAGGGACGTTTTCAACTCACAATACACATTTAATTTCGCATTCATTAAATCCAAATGTTTTTCCAACTATTAAAAACAAAAATACTCGTACATGAGATTTTTTTACTTTAGTTTTTGTAGGCGCCACGATTTCAACAAAAAAGTAAACACTTGGCCTTTTTATATGGTACGTATACTTAATCGTTTTTTTTTGCTTTCAATGACAGGTTTTATAGCCTTGAAGATCTCATCTGATCGCGATGGTAAATTTGAGAAATCGATTTCAACCTGGAACTACATTCACAGACAGAATTTTGGAAGCTGTAGCTGATAATTAATTATTTTTCCTTTCTAGTTCACAATATCAGATTCAATTTAACTTCTTTGGAGCTAAAGTCAAGATTTATCGTGCCTTGAAGAAAGGCTTCGTAAAAAAAGAGACTTAACACAAGGGTAGTTAATTAGTACTTATTTGTATTGTTTATTTTTTACAGCAGTCTAGATATTATGAACACTGTTGCTAAATTCAAAGCTTTATGTAACATTTTCTTAGAAGGCCTATTAGATCTAAGACATTCTAAAATCTGATCTTTAGATTACCTAGCTCTTTTACTTATTGGCGATGCTTATTGGTATATTGTAGCTTCTTATCTAATAATTATAAAAATAAAACAAAGACAGAAAAGTAAGGTTTTATTGTTCCCGTAAAAAAATATTTATTTTTTACAGCAGTCTAGATATTATGAACACTGTTGCTAAATTCAAAGCTTTATGTAACATTTTCTTAGAAGGCCTATTAGATCTAAGACATTCTAAAATCTGATCTTTAGATTACCTAGCTCTTTTACTTATTGGCGATGCTTATTGGTATATTGTAGCTTCTTATCTAATAACTAGCTGTTGCCCGCGGCTCTGCCCGCGTGCAGTTCGTTTTTTTTTACAAAAATGTTTCCCGTGGAATTTCTTAATTTCCCAAGATAAATGAGGGTTGGATGGACCCGTAAAGGAGTCTTCTTCCAATCTCTCCTGTCAACGTGCTATTTTCTTTCACACAATTTACCTATATCTTCTTTGGTCTTCCTCTACTTATACACTCTGTCGAAATCGCTTATGTTACTCAATTCGCATGGAGTAAGACAGAGTGGGGCGTGTCATCGTGGATTGTAATATCTATACTAACCAAACTTATCTTATTCTGAGATGATTCCAACGCCCAGATATGGTAAATAAGCATTCTGATGCGCTGCTGTGTACGTAGCAACCCGTTCATGCTACGTACGGGTTATCTTGTATAGTTATACCTAGTTGCACGATCAAAAGGACGATTTAAACTGTCGATATTTCAACCCCGTTTTGATTGTGCTACGTAGATAAGCAGCTATAGGTTTTTTTAAACATCCCACGGGTGCTCTCAAATTTTTCAGGATGAAAAGTATCTTAAATGTTGACCGGGCATATATATAAAGTAGGATCATAAAATTTCATTTAAATCCGTTACTTGAAAGACGCCTGCTTTGCCTGTTTTTGTAATGTTTTCTTTCCCGCGGGAACTATTTTGTTAAAGAGGCAACATAAGGTATCAGCATAACAAATTTTACTAAATTAAGTTCATTAGTTGTTGTTTACAAAGCTGTTAAATTAATTACAGTTTTTTAACTATCCCACGGTAACTCTTTATTTTACCGGGATGAAAAGTATCCTATATGTTGACCAGGGACATAAGCTACCACCACACAAAATTTCATTGGAATCGGTCCAGCCGTTCCAAAGATTAGCCCGTACAAACAGACAGACAAACAGACAAACATACAAACAGATAAACAGACAAACAGAGAAACAAAAAATTTGAAAAAAATTTAAATTAGTTCTATTTCACTTCTTACATCCCCCTGACTCCGTTTTTAGCATTTTTTTTATTTGTACAGAAATTCGACCTCTACAGATTTATTATATGTATTGATTATAAAAATAAAACAAAGACAGAAAAGTAAGGTTTTATTGTTCCCGTAAGTAAATATAAAACAAACTTTTATTCAAATTAAATTATTTTTTTAAGTGAGGGCTTAATCCAGAAAGTTCATACATTAAAACACAAACATTATTTGATAGTAGACGAATGTCAGGAGAAAATAAACAAATACTCTTGATCACTACTCTACGAAAATAATAATCTACGTCATCTACGTGGATATTAACACCTACGTGACATTCGTAGAATATTTCACGCTTAATAGTATAATTAGCGAAAGATACGGTATAACTATTGTGTCGATAACAATAGTATTTCAATAATAAAATGTGAGATATTAGTGTTTGATAAAACCTTCTTGTATCTGAGATTGGGCAACGAGCGCGATAAATCGTGACACTCTTGTTTAGCATTGTCTTTTCTTGTGTAACAGCAAATTACCTTTTTTTGCAATAGGATATTTGCTAAGCAATTTAAAAGTGATAAAGATTGCTATGCCTATTAGGTTGGTTACTTTGTTAATTTCAGTAGGTACCTGATGTTCATTCAGAAATTGTAATTGTTTCGTAAAAAATGATGACATAGCAGAATTTTGTTCGATGCAAGTTTGCCTATGAACTGCTGGTACTGACCTTTTTTGAGGGCACTAATGCCGTTATGAAAATGAACAATTTATGGTCACTTTGGAGTAAAATTCCATTCTCAATTAGAGATTACTTTGCGTATAAGGCGTTGTGCCCGAATGTCGCAAGAGACCAGAGAATAGGTCTGACGTCAGAGGCGGATCTAGCTACTATCTACCTCAAAAAAGGTACGAGTATATATGGACACAACCACACAAAAATCGACTAAACGCGAGTTAAATAGAGGTGAAAACTTCTTTAGGCGCGTTGACAGTTTTGGGATTGTTGTTTGGGATAGGTAAAACCCATTGAACTCGCTAACGTAACTTAATCTGATATAGTTACCGTAACCGACACCTCTGTACAAATATATTTTTTGAGTTTTCACTTCTTTCTATTTTTTGAGTTTTCACTTCTTTCAACACTCCCGGAGTGGCACGTCTTTTTTATTAGAATTCGTCTTTAAAATCAACGTCATATTTATATTAAATCTTAATATTCTAAGTGTGACGTCACAGGTCTATTAGGGCATAGAGTTGTGGGCATGATCATAGTGCCCACAACGGTGGATTCCCGTTTACCTGACGTTTTGAAATCTGTGACAAAATCTGTGTCTGTGACTAGCTGGTCTTGGCTAGAATGGTCCCGGGTACACTTTACTTACCAAATAATTAAGTTGTTGTTACTTACTTTCTTCACAGTGTACTCCTAAATGTGCCCATGGATTTTTACAGATGCATTCATACGTCGACCACAGCTCCTTGCAAGTGGCTTTATTCTGACACGGATTGGGTACACATGAAGGTTTACAGTCCTTAATGATTTCGGACAGATGGACGGACATGTAGCTGTAAATATCGAGGATCTCTCCGTTCACTACTAAGCCGCGGAAACATCCTATCAAACCCTGGTGGACTGCGGACTTTTTGAGATGTTCCCTGAAATTTTATTTAAGTTATAAGAATTTACCCTGAAAAGCAATATAGTAGTCATCGTGAACGGTGCTACAGCCCTTTGTGGGTCCGGGTTTGGTCAAAGATTCCTCCATCGGTCTCTGTCCATTGCGTTCGCTTGCCAATATTTTATTCTCAAAGGCATCCTGATATACACCACCCAACCAACGAATCTTTGGCTGACCAATATTTATACGGCCATTTTTAATATTTTTTGGTGGCATCATTCATCATTCTGAGATATTAATCAGTTTTTAAGTCTCGTACCCCGTAATCTCGTCAACTACTGCACTCTTGAAACCAAAAGACAGATAGGTTTGTGCTTCTCGGTAAAAATATGATTCCACAAGATCAGTCCTACAACTATTGACTTGAGACAGACCCAAATAAAAATAAACTCACGCAGTAGCACCTCCGATAAACATAGATCCTTCGAAGGGTCCGAACTCCTCCTCTTGCAAGAGATTCAACATTTGGTACTCCGTGTTCAACATGAAGCGTACGTGGTAGAAGTTGTAATCAATCCAGATCTTGTGCCATTCGCCTCCGTTGAGTTTCCTCTTAGAATTGATCACTAGTTTTCTAGTAGTTCCCGTATTTAATGTAAAATTGAATGTAAGCTCATGTTCTGAAAAAATAAATAATTTAAAATTATTACAAATATCGGACTTTTTGGAAGTAGAAGCATAGGTCTTCAAGTAAATTAAACTCACTCGTAAATCTAAAATCACGTGCTAGGGTGTATGGGTTCAGATTACGGCTACCAATTTTTTGCGTCTATTTTATTTCTGACAATAAAAGTAAAGTCTCCATTGCTATTAATTACTTTAACAGTTATTTATTTCAACGAAGAAAAATCAATGAACTATAAGCTGATTCTTACTATTTTTATATTTGTTAATTTTTGGAAAATATGGACGTCTTTTTTGCTTAGTTTCTGTATTTTACCATGTAAATACATTAAAATTAGATGCGATTGGCTAAATTTCCAAATAGCCGTTGTTAAGCATTTAGGATGTCTTTTATTAGAAAAATACTCTAAACCGGTTTTTAAAAGTGAAACAAAAAGTTAAACTAATAATAACAATGCACAGTCATTTATGATTCTCAATAGCTTATGATTGATGTCTGGATAAAAACTTTCACTGATCGATTTTACTATACACACAATATCATCCATCGACAGTCGTGACTCGTGATCATATGATGACAAGACTCGCTCTACAGTCGAGCCCATGTCATTGAGATCATTAAACGTTATATACTAATCACGATTCATTATAAAACATAACTGGTTAAGGTGTAACCTATCAACTGAATGAACAATTGAATCATTACGTGCAGACTAATTTTGAAAAATATTAGCGACAATCGCTTTTATCTATAATCTTACATTTGTTACATAATGAAAACAGTAATTTAGATTATATCGATGACCTACCAGTTAGTAGTATTTTTAAGCCAAAAAGGTAAAAGCTTTTAGCGGAAATCTTGAAAAGCCTGAATTCAGAGTCATTCCGTTAGAATGGTTTAGCTGTTTGTCGATAAATAAATAATTGAATAGGTACGTATTGTGTAAAGAATCATAAAACGAAAAAAAGTCAGACTATCTTCAAAGAACACATAACATACGACTGGTCAAAGCACTATAAAAGAAGGGTAACATACCTAACACTGGTCAAACCAACTATGAAAGAAGGATAACACATCACTGGTCAAAGTAATCATAAAAAAGGGTTAATATACCACTGGTCAAAGCAAACATTAAAGAAGGGTAACGTACTACTGCAAAGCAACCAATAAAGAAGGGTATCAGGCCACTGGTAAAAACAACTATAAAAAAAGGGTAACACATCACTGGTTAAAGTAATCAAAAAAGAAGGTTAACATACCACTGGTAAAATCAACCAAAAAAGAAGGGTAACATACCACTGGTCAAAGAAACCAAAAAAGAAGGATAATTAGGTCTTATGGGTGGTTGAAACAGCAGTATCGCACTCGTTCCAGTAGTACGAAAGCTGAAAGCTATATCTCCTTTCCGCCACCCTGGTACTTCGATGTACGATTGAGACGTTGTGAAAGTTACCACGTAACGTTGTGTATCTGTAAGGGAGAAAAAAGTAATAAAGTGTACACATAAAGATTCAAAAGTGTATAGAGTACTTCAATCAATTTTTTTAACAAAAAGTAAATTCTATACGTTACGTATAATAACACTAGAGAGATATGATAAAAAAATTTGTATGCAAAATTAAATTCCGGATATTATGATAAACAAATTCCTAGTGCCAATGGTTCTCAAAAACACTATTTTATTTTCCTAGTTCTAGACTGTTTTGGTTCATGAGAAAACTTGATACCACTGATCATTCTCCTTACACACAATTCCAAATAAAAGTACCAAAATACAAAAATAATCACGTTTGTTGTATGGGAGCTCCTTAAAATATTTATTTTATTTTAGTTTTAAGTATTTGTTGTTATAGCGGCAACAGAAATACATCATCTGTGAAAATTTCAAGTCTGTAGCTATTACGGTTCAAAAAATAGGTACAGCCTGGTGACAGACAAACGGACGGACGGACGGACAGCAAAGTCTCCGAAATAGGTTTACTTTTTAACCTTTGGATCCGGAACCCTAGTAGGTAAATACAAATAGTGTAATCAAAATACAATACTTACTAGTTTCAACACATTCCAAAGGTCCTAATGTGATCCGTCCTTGAGCTTCCTCAGTCAAGTCTTTCTGTTGGAGGAAGAACATCTCAGTGATTCCCAAGCTGCGTGGATCAGTCAGAGTGCCTTCGTCGGACAGCCATTTGTTCTCGTTGGCATCACAGTTGCACGACTGTGTGGGATTCACACAAGTTGTATTGACTCCACAAGGGCAATAGCCTCTAAAAAAATTATTAGATTTAGAAATTTAATTCCTAAAGTCCTTTCGTGACCCTTTCGTTAATTAAGCCCATTCATTTGCCAACTTTTTCCAATGAATGTTTCCTTCTAACTGTTATTTTTACTTCACTTCAATTTTTAATTATTATTTTTACTGGCACCACTGGCACTGATTTGTTGTGATCATAAGTAGTGGTCACTAATATATGAATAGAACTAAATACTGAATTACTAACTACTCACTCACTAACTAAATGACTGAACTGAACTAAATTCAGTTTTACTAATAAGTAAAACTGAATTTAGTTTTACTAATAAGTAAAACTGAATTTAGTTCAGTTAGTGACCCTAAATTCAGTTTTACTTATTAGGTACTAATGCATTTCAAAAATCTGTAAAAGGCTTTATTTAAATGTTTAGTAAGCTTGGCATATTGTTTGGAGAAAAACTTTCCTTGGGATTCTACTTTTAGTTTGTAATATATATTGTGATAATATAAGAATAGGTTGATGTCATTGCCATATCAATCTAATATCGTATTTTGGTTAATTACTACTTAACATGCAATAATTTGAAAATGAAAATAAACGATGATAACAAAAGACAAAGTAGAGACAAGAGCCATTTTTTGAAATACCTTGAAAACTTGTCGTCTGAATTTTATAACTTCGCTTATGAAATCAGTTATATAACGTTGTAAGGACGAAGATAATAAAATATTCCATAACATTAATAATGTGGTTTTGATAATGCATTAAGTCTTTATTTATTATGCGTGATAAATTTCAATAAAGGTCCCTTTAAATTCGAAAGTCATTTACTAAAATGGTCGGTCAGTGTCGAAATGAACGTACAAAAAGGAATAATCGAGATTCGAGGGACAAAGTAATGCATGGCGGTTTAAGGTCCTGAGGTAATCTGTTAAACAGCAACCCTTCGTAGGTCGCCACCTAGATTCCATTATTAAAGTGGTTTTAAGCCCGTGTATTTATTTTGGAAAGGGTTGAATTTGTTCTTTGGAATTTGTTTTCATTAGGTACGAGTAGGTATAGTTTCTATATTGTCTCCACTATTGGAGTTATTTATTTTAAGTTTTTCTCTTGTATGCGAGAATATTATTTTGATTTGATTTATATGTACCTACCTACTTAATTATTTTAACTGACATTTCATAAGTGCTAACAAGTAATGGCCTATATGAAATAAATGATTTGAATCTTTGAATCTTTGAAATGATTTACGGAATTTATTTTCGTCCTTCTCACTCTTACGAATACGTTGCAGCGTTGCGGAAGAATAGAAGAGAAAAACGACGTTTTACCTAATTAATAAAAAACTAAGTCAGTTAACAAAAGTTCATTCGGAGAGTATTTGGATATATTATTTTTAATTATTTCTATACTTTGTATGGTAGAGGTAAAACGGGGATAATAGGAACGGCGGGGTAAATAGGAATAAATTTCTGACTTTCTAAACTGTCCTGTTATTTGTCATCCTAAGCATGAGAGATCAATTGTTTTTTATTTTTGAACGAGCTTATTATTTTTGCTACTGGCAAGACTAACCACTTTTAAACTAGCCAATCAGTTTATATTAAAAAATCGCGTTCAAAGTGAGGTCGTCGTGGACACGTGAAATTTGTTGTTTTTAACTTTAAGTTTTCGATGTGTTCTCACTTCTCATGAGGAAGTGATGAAATTGATTTGATTATTATAATAATAGTTGATTGAAATTTGAAGGAACAATAAGAGGTAAGCAAATAATTGCGTAATTTCATCGTAAACCTTAATTTTAGATGAATGCTCGTTTTAGGGTTATTTTGGGGATAAAAGGAACGCGAAGGGGGGAAATAGGCACAGGAACAGGTATAAATGGAACAGCAAGGGGGTTATTTGGTTCGCACAAGAGGTAAATAGGAATCATGAAATAGGGTTGTCAAAAACCAAAGTTTAATTACTATAATACTTAACTAAAGTTAATTTTACTTCTAAACTTATTAAAGTTAAACACGATTACTATTAAACTTATTAAAGTTAAAAACTATTACTATTAAACTTTTTAAAGTTAAAAACTTTTGGCCGTAAACCATTATTTACATTATACACAATAATAAAAATGAATATTTAAGTAAATGTCGCCAGTTTATGGGTGCCAAAAATGCTTGATTTGCCACCAACAGTCAGGCCACCGTTCGCTCAGCAGCCACCTATAGAATTTTGACAGATGGCGCTACTGTTTTTTTAATTATGAATAATGAATTGAATCTATTATGAATAATGATTGATATAATATAAATTATTTATTTTACTCTTCATTGAGTGAAGCATTGTATTCAAATAGTACAACTATTTTCTTGAAAAACATTTTAATGTCTTAATGTTTTTTTTTTCAGAATGCCTCGTAACTACACACCCAAGCCAGGCTGTTATGTTTTGTTGATTTGAATGAAAAAGTTTTTGTTTATTATTTTTTTGCTAACTTCTTCATTTTTTTATTTAAGTAACTTGTAAGCTAAACATTTAATAGTAATTTTGTATAAGCTATTCTAAAGAGAAGGCCATAAATAAATAAGGAATAGACTGATTATAATACTGTTTTTCTAGCTCAATGCCATATTTTTGTTACTTGTATATGTACCCTAGCTACAATAAAAACTTGATTTCAAAAAGTTTTTATTTTTACTATACCTACCTACAGTCTACACACATAAAATAAGTTAAGCAGCATGATTAGATTAAATAAATTGAAACTTTTTTTAAATTAGGTAGGTAGGCACTTACTTTGGATAAATATTGGATTTGGATAGACAGCCCTGAGTAAAATTCCTATTAACCCCTCTCCTGAACCTATTATCCCCATCGGGGGTAAATTGGAATCCAGCATAGTTTTTGGTGAATATTTTAAAATCTGGCAATATTTTGAGAATCCAAAGCTACTCAACATCTAAAACAGCTGGCCATCCACCCTAGACATTAATGAGTTGCGGAATAAGGTTTAAATTCGAGTTGAAGTTGGAAATCGTACCTATTTACCCCGTTTTACGTATAGCAATGCCGTAGTTTATGCAACTTTTGGGCCAGGATAATGCAAAATGTATACCTAAATCTCGTTATTCGTACCTTTTAACGTTGCCAATGTAATCCACAGTGTTGTTGGAAGAGGATATGAACCACGTGGCGCTGTGCAGCTCCAGTGGCGCCATGTTGCAGTCGTACTTCATGTACTGGCGGCAGAACAGCGAGTGGGATATCAACTCCAAGAGCATCTCCGCCGTGAACTCGCGGTACTTGATCTTAAAGCTGAAGTCTTGCCCGAGCGCTGAGCGGACGTCCTTTGAAATTAAATAAAAATATACAATTTTTATTGAAACGCAGTGTCTTTTTGCAGAGTACCGCGCAGGTGGCTACGCGAAAGAAAATTATTATATTTTGCTTATTTCTTTTCTTTTTTAATATCTTCCAAAATGTAGAATGAAAATTAAGAGAAACTAAATCTTGTGAACAAAATGGGTACGTATGCAATCACGTATAGAGATTTGATATTGAACTCGTTAGCGCGAGCTAACTGAAGGCAAAGCCATCAGAAGTGGGATTACAATGTGTATTTCTTGGAAACATTAACTCTCAAAACTACAAGTAAAAGCAAATCGATTTTGCCTCTTATTATGGTAACAATGAATAACATCTTATCCATAGTCAACGCTATATCTCTCTGCACGCATTGCAATTAAATAGCGAAACAGGCTCACCGCAAATATAGTAAGTGCGACAAAGAGCGCAAAGTTTCCCCATTTTATTTCAGTGCGGGCATCGAGGCATTGCGCTGATTTTACTGTTCATTCTATGTTATGAAGACCTTGTGGAGAAATTGTTATGAGAAGGTCTTTAATTATTGAATACAGGGTGAGATTTTGGAAGTGTTCAGTGAGACAAGATAAGTCTCACGAGTCACGATATCTCTCTCGTTTATTTCGATTATTAGCTCAAATATTTTTTTTTAAAGAAATTCCTTGCTCTAAAAATAATATTTACAACCATTTTTCTATTTAATTTAGATAAAAAACTTCATTAATTCATTAATTTTTAAATTTAAATTTTAAGATATTGTAATTTGTGGGCGTATCCGACATGTTATCGGAGTTGTAAAACATTATAAATGTAAAACGTGCCACCATTAAACCACCTATCGAAAGGAGTAGAACAACTTTTGATGGGCTAGTTAGTCCAATGAACTAATTTTAGACATCCAATTGCAAAATAGATCATGTGACTTCCGCGAACACAAATGTCATTCTCATTTCGAATTCCGGACCGAAAGCAATGGAAGACATGGAATAGATAAGAAGTCATTATACTATTATAATATAACTATATACTACATGGCTATAGTTATTGAATCAAAAGACTTGTATAATATAGGACAAATTGTATCTTCTATAAATCGCATCAATTTTTTTGCATAAGTACTCTTAATTTAGCATTTAGTGCACTGTCTCTAAAAACCACCCTGCATATAATTAGTACGTATTGAAGGCTACGACAACAAAAATAATATTATGGTAACAATAGAACACGATCTGAAGATTGCTGCCTCGTTTCCCAGCTATTAGTATTGTGTATCACCTCGTATTATGCGTTATCACAGATTCAAAATTCCGTTGATGAAGTGCCTATTGTCACTGCTGATCTGTTATGCTACGTTTTGTATACAATTAAAATATGTACCTACGCAGACGCACGAATTCCTTGTGCTTGCATACATCAGAGCAACCAACTAATGTTACTTAGCTATGATATTATGTGATCAAGCCCAATGTTTCAATGTAAATCGAAATTTAAACGTATCCACATACCATTGATGATATAAAACAAAGTAAAGGGATGATTTAAACAAAAAAATTTGACAATCCTTCATATTTTTAAGGGTTTCTTATACGAAGAGTAAGAACTGTGACCCTATTACCAACGAATATATAATATTACTAACGTACTATTACTAAGACTACCGCGCGTGTCCACGTCTGTCACCAGGCTGTATTTCTTGAACTACAGCCTGATCAATTTTTTATTGCATCTGTGGCCACGATAATAGCACCGAACAATATTGCAGTTTGGTAACGTAATAATAGTCTTGTTGGTTTAATGCAGTTTTTTAATCTAATTTGCTAGTGGCAGCCATGGAGTCATCATTATAGAAATACTTACCACTTGGCTCGGTAGATTGTGTTCGACGACGGTGGTAGAGGAGTCGGCTTCTATCTGGAACTCGCATTTGACGTGTGCCGGTGGAAACTTGCCGTTGCCGTCTATGTCTATGAGGTAGACGTCGTTCCTGGTATACCCTAGGAGAGCCAACTCCTCGCAGGTCTTCCTGAAGGTTGCGAAGTGACAGTTCTCGCCGATGTAACCTACATTTAGGATACAACCTTTTCATTCATTTTTTTTTTCTTCCACGTTTCTAATACGAAATGCTAAGGTGTGGGAAGTCCTCACTCCTTCGTGTTCACAGTCAAGTAAAATTGAGTACTAGGTGCCTTCAGATGATGAATACGTATTACGTATTTTCTAAGCAAGCGGGGTCCAACTTAGATGTCATCATTGCTTTCTATTCAGTGACGACATACGCTACGCTAAGAGGACGGGAACTATGTGACGTATGTTGAAACCAAAAATTTCTTAAATATGGCGTCGCGCGTCATACATTTCGGTACCGCTGACAGCACATAGCGCTGTTGGTCGCATACACTAGCGCCATCTCACAGATTTGACAACTTAAAAATTCGGTTTCAGGGCGGAGTTTAAAAATACATGCGTGACGTCACTAAGGGCTCATCCTTTATGTTACATCCATGTTTCTATCAGGCATGATTATTGTCAAGTGCAAGTCTACCTACTTTATCCACAATTCAATTTCTTCCAAGTTTTGATATAGTTATTTATAAGTCCTTCGTCTACCTGTGTGCTCGCAGTTGCATATGACCCTGTCTTCCCTGATGGAGCATATCCCGGCGTGCTCGCAGGTGTTAGGGCGGGTGCAGGGGTCCACGTATCTGCAGTCGTCTATCGCCACTTCGCCCACCACACGTTCGGTGTTTATGACGAACCTCAAAATTATGTTAATAAAAATTAACGACTTAAACGGCATTAGTTAAGGAGCAGCTTATCAGTGACTTCTTGATGACAAAATATTTCATTCCTGTACTTTTTTATTTCGAAGCAATAATAATACCTAATCCTATTTCCAACATAGATATTCCGTTAGGGGTGAGTTTACTTACCCCTTCTACGAATGAGTGAGTGAGATCTTCGGCTGCATCATCACTTACCATTAGGTAAGATCGCAGTCAAGTACAAAATTGTGTAGTGTAAAAATAAAATAGAAATCTTTGTTCTTTGTTTTTTAACCGACTTCAAAAAAAGGAGGAGGTTCTCAATTCGTCGGAATCTTTTTATTTTTTTTATGTTTGTTCACCGATTACTCGAAGACGCGTAAACCGATTTGCAAAATTCTTTTTTTGTTTGAAAGGGTATACTTCCCAGATGGTCCCATTTTTTTTAAGTCAGGATCTGATGATGATATCCTGGAGAAGTCGAGGGAACTCTTCAAATTTTATATGGATACTTGAAACAATTTGGGTACTGTTTGAAAGAGTACTATTTTCCAGGTTTTCCTATGGTCATCAGGTCAGGATTTGATCATGGGATCTTGGTGAAATCGAGGGAACTCTTCAAATTTTGCTAATATACTTGAAGCGATTTGGGTATTTTTTTATAGTTACTAGTGCATTTGCTTGCAGATGCTGACTTAATGACTATAGTCATCAAGTCAGGTCTGATGATAGGATCTCGGAAAAATTGAGGGAACTCTTCAGATTTTATAAGCACACTTCAAGCGATTTGGACATTTTTTTCAATGCCCAGTGCATTTGTTGTTTTCCACTAAAAAGTAAAAAATAAAATGGAAAACTCTTTTCAAAAAAGGCGACTTCAAATGCCACTACAAAGAGTGAAATAATTTTTCAATGTAGGTACACCAATTCGAAGTCGGGCAATTCGTACAATCATAGTCCTTCGTATTAATCCTCCGACTTCGAATTGGTGTACCTACATTGAAAAATGATTTCACCCTTTGTAGTCGCATTTAAAGTCGGCTTTTTTGACAAGAATTTTCCATTTTATAACTTTTAAAAACGTTACCTCGGCTCGATCAAGAGCCCATTGATTTTGATGTTCCTCATGCATCCGATAAGGCCCAGATTCGCTGATTTCAATCCGCTGCCAATAACTATCTTGTCCTGCAGTTGAAAGTCCAGTCCTGTACGCAAAACGATAAGCAAATTATTTTAATTGTTAAGAATGCATTTCATTTGATGAAGGTTATTCTGCTACGAGTATAGAGATAAGAAATTCACATAAATACAGTAGATTATTATACGTCACCCCGTTACGTTACGCCAATCGACTATGCGAACTATAATATACTTTATAGACAGTGAAATTCAATTGAATAACATGAAAAGAGGCCCTATCAGTTAGGGCCTCTTTTTGTGTTATTCAAATGATGAAGACGAAGATGATGTACTGTCCGGGCGTGAAAATATAATTTTATTTAGTTTTTCGCTAATAGTAGGATAATTAGGTTTACATCCTAGGCTTATGGCAATGAGTTTTTCGGGCACAACATTTATGCATCCATTAGTTTTAATAAAAACTCTGCTCAACAATACTCATTTACTTCATATTGGTTCCCGATAGCTCGAAATCTGCAAACTAACGCGAGCGAAGTATCCGGCACACGGCGGGCATCTGAAATTAGTACGTCGAGGCGACTACCTGCAGTTTCTCGATCACGTGATATGTGGTCCTGGCCTGACCGTACTGATTAATTATACACTTACTTACCGAACATCTGCGCGTGTTTATTGTGATGGTCCACAGTCAGTTTGATCCGTCCCTTCCTATAGTCCAGTTCGACAGTGTGCCAGTCGTTGCTGACGTTGAACTTCACAGATTTCAACACCGTTACGTTCTTGCCCACGTCCGGCACCAGCTCGAACCTGATCTCTTCTTTTACCATTCTCACCTGGTTTTGAATTGTGATTTTGTAGCGGTTTTCCGATAGATGGCGTTACCAGTCTATTAGCAAACGCTAGCGAAGTTTATGATGTGCGTTCGATAACTACAGCTTCTGAAGAAAAACGCAGGACCACCAACGAACCCTTCCCAAGGCTTTACTTCTGTCTCTATTGTATTTCCCATTTTTCCCTCAGTATCGTCATTTTTTTAAAATCGACCTCATGAGTATCGTGAATTTGAGACGTGTAAGGCTTCCAATTTTTCATACCAATGAGGATGCATTGACATACAATGCTCATTTCGGGTTAGCAATTGAACATTGAACTGTATTGAGACATCAGAAGCTTAGAAAAACACACGAGTAGAAACTCAATTAAAAAATTATATGAGAGAGACATTTTTATATACGGAATTCAATTGGTCTAGTTATATTGCGATCAGATATATGTCTCCAATTTCATTTCTGAATTTCGTTCGTGAGCGTTGCGTTAATTTTATTTAAAACGTTTATAGTGTGTTATCGTTTAAACAATATTATCAGACAGGTATTTAAAGTCAGGTAGCCTTACCTCCCAGTAGCCTTGCCCCGTAGTGATTTGACTGTACGCCAAAACCGCCATATTCTTGCTGGTCTTAAAGTCGAAAATCAAATTGATACTGTTGGTCTGATTCAAAGGCCACCATATATGCGACGTGGCGAAAGGGTACGTTATAGGTATCACTTCTATGTCGATGTCTTCGAATTCAGGGTCCAGGACCCCTATGTAGTGGACTTTGGGGTTATTTTGCTTCAACTCGTAGAGGATGGACACATCGTTGTAGTAGACATACTTGAGATTCCCCGCGAAGTTGTTGAACGATTTGAGACCTTTCATTTTGTGCAAATCGGGTCCACCGCATATGTAGATTTCAGGGTCGATGCAAACGTACTTCGCGTCACCCGGTACTTCGTACATTGCTCTTATATCATCCAGATATACCACTACTAAGTTCTCTTGTAAAATCACAGTCATGTTATGCCAACGGTTGTTGTTGACTCTGTCCCCTAAGTAATCTTCTACCGGCCCATCTCCCAGGTCGATTTGTATGGCGACTTTCTCCTGGTGTATTGAGAATGCGATGTAGTGATGTTTGTCATCGATTTGCCCGCTGGCGTAGAACAGTGCGGAATCGTCGAAGCGAGTCTGAAATAAGCTTCATCATCAACCGTTTTTATGTCCCATGGTGGGGCCCTGGTCACCTCTAAGAATGGAAGGGATTTTCCCAATGCCCATAGTGCACAATGCTGGTCAAGTGCGGGTTAGTGGCTCTTACTATTGGTAAACTAAGTTTGACGATTTACCTGGCGCAATGGCACGCAGTCGGATTCGAGTGAGAGGTCGCAGGTTCGATTCCCGCCACGGGCCACTTTAGAATTTTATAATTACTAATTTGGCTCAGGTCTGGTTTGGTGGGAGACTTCGGCCGACGCTAGTTCCCACCCTACTAGCAAAGACGCAACGCTAATCGCTAACGCTAAATCTTTGATTTAGCGTTCCGGCGCGATGCTGTGTTTTGCTTATCCCTTCCAAGCTAGTACCTACGGCAACATCTTCGGCTGCATCATCACTCACCATCAAGTGAGATCTTAGACACTGAGTGTTACGTACCCGGGATTTGAACCCGCGACCCTAAGACGAGAAGCAAAGGACTGAACCATATGGGGTTATCCCTGCGTCACCAATTCAATTTATAGCTTGTTTATCGAAAACCTTTTAGCAACCGAGATTTTTAATGTCTTTTTAATTGTACGTCTACCTTTATTTTGACCAAAATGGTGTTGTTGTTCTCGAATCTTGATTTTGTGAAGTAAGGATAATAAAGTAATACTTGCGCTGAATTAATACTTACCTACTCATATAATGCACATATAGAAATCTTGCCAGGTTTTGAACCATTGTGCATCGTATATGTCTATAATACAGCATCAAAGCTTTATTACAACTGTTTTTAGCTTTTTTGGTGAATGAAATGCAACTAACCCACAACGTGAAAGCGATGAACGATTTCAGGAAGATTAAATAAAATTAGGTGTCCATGGGACGGGTCAGCAAAACGGCATTTGTAAATAATATTTTTTTTTCTATGTAAATAATGCATAATTGTGTAGTTTTATAATTACCTTGAAATGTAAGCTCACTCTAGTGTTAGTAGAGTGGACGCGATCTTTCCAATCGTAAACTCGGTAAGACACGTAACTCGAACCGCGTAGAGTAAGTATTGTTGCAGCTAGATAAAAAAAACTATTAATTGAAGAAATACATACAAAGAAGAAGAACAAAGTGATAAGTCTCTATGCAATGCGAAACGGTGGTAGGAGTTTCTTCTGGAGTTGATATGATAGTCATGCATCGGCTAAGATGATGACGAAGCCACAGAATTAAAAAACAACTTTCAAAGTAAAAAAGGAGGAAAGAAAAGAATAGATGAAGAAAAAATTAAAGGAGAAGGTTATGAGGAAGTGTTGAAGTCTGAAGAAATGCAAAGAAATGTGCGAAGAGCTAAGTGACGTTTGCCATGACTGCAATCATATTATGATGTAGGTAAAACATTTGAATATTACAACTGATTTTATTTTATTAATAAATTCTCTATTAAACTAAATGTAAGAAATAATATTGAATAAGAAGCAAGCGTTTTTTTTGCGGAAACCCATTATTAAGTAAGACGATTAAATTGTCTTGCTATAAAAAGACTGAACACCTTCGAAAAGAATCTGTATGGTCAAACATATGGTCTGTGTGATGGCGGGCGGTGCTTAACTTAAGTTACTGTATTTTGGTCTAACAGATTCATTTCAGGTAACAGATTATTGTAAGACATTTTTTTTCCTAGATAAGAAATAATAATATGTATACACGAGTATTAGTATTGGAACACTTACTAAAAACATCACAGAGTTGCTCCTCATACAACGTCCCAAAACAATCGCATCTGTACCCGTTATACTCATTGATGCATCTCGACCCTTCGAAGCAAAGGTTTTCCATGGTCCTACACTTATCAATGCAACCTTCCTTCACGTTTTCATGTTTTGTCGCTATCAGAGGCACGATCGGTAGGAGATCCGAAGCGGCTTTGCCTGAGCTTAGGACCATATCGCTGATGCAGCCCACGAAGGATTCGATGATGTATTTGACTCCGTGGAGTTTTTCCTCGGAACTGAGACCTGAGTGGGTAAAATTGCAGCCTTAGCAACGTGATTTATCTACAAACGTCTAAGAAACAGGTTTTTAGACGGTTTTTTGATCGCTTAATCCACATCTAAATGCAATGAAATTAAATATGAGTAGGATGACAGTTCACTTCTATAAGTCACGTGATAAAATTGTCATTCCCATGCATCCTTTGAATTTCAGTCTTTAAGGATTTTAGAACACAAAATAAATCATAAAAGTTTATATTTAATTCCTAAATGAAATATATTTTAATCTTACCTCCAATAAGGATAACAGAAGTCAAATTGTCCGTAATGCCGTAGTTGGTGTCAAAACTTAATCCCTGAAATATGAATATAACATTAAAATTATGACCCAAATTAGAGAAATTGATCAGGTTTGGCCATAGCCCACCACGCTGTCCAAGTACGAGCTGGCAGGTTTCACACATCTTTGAGAACATAAAACAATACACAGATAAAGGCATACAGGTTCCTTCACAATATTTTCCTTGACCGTTCAGTAAGTGGTAGTTGCCGTATAACGCTAAAAAATCAGAGGCTGTAGGAACACTAGTCCAGTCGGCTTCGATGATCGATTGATAACGAGATATTTCGTTCATTCGTTTCAGCCGTCGGACGTCCACTGCTAGATAGAAGCCTGTAATGATTTCCAGCCCGCACAGTCCTGCGCCACTTGTATCCAGCGCCTTCCCGCGACTTTCTTGATGTCGTCAGTTCCTGGTCTAGTGGTCGGAGATCTGCCAAAACTGCGCAATCCCCAGCCGGGTCGCCGTTCTACGAGATAAATGTCACATATGTGCCCCGCCCAATGCCACAACAGCTTCGTGATACGTTGAGCTACGTCGTCGTGTATTGTTTTAAATCATTGTACCATTCCGAATAATCGAATTTCAATCATAATTTTTGGATAATCATAATCATAAAAAGTTGGGCCAAAAAGCAATTGTTGACTCGACTACACTGGGATATAGCTAAACTTGCCTTTAAGTAAACTTCTTCCTTCAGTTGGTCCACCTTAGCGATGAGTCTGGCGCCGTGCACATCGATGGTCACCACCACGCTGTGCCATTGATCCCTGTTCAACGCTCTCCCTACCGTCACCGACGTGAGATGCTTCCCGAACACGTGGACCACTAGAAAATGACGTCATCGTAAAATAAAACCGACCAAGTGCGAGTTGTACTCGCGCACCGAGTGTTCCGTACAAAATTTACAACTATAAGAATAACTTTTTTTTACAGAACCGCAAACTTAACTTTGTTTTTTTTTAAATTAATTGTTAATACCAAAAAAAAAATTAAGTTCATAAGTTCATTTTATTAAGGGGTTTTGACTGATATCTTTAATAGTTACTAAAATAAAGGGTCGTGACAGACAAACAGACAGACTGATAACAAAGTGATCTTATTAGAGTTCAGTTTCTTATTCTCTTTGGCTTTTATGAAACATAATCACCACCGCCGCGTACAGAAAGCTGTTTTGCACCAAAATGAACGGGCAAGAAACTCTTTGACAAGACGGCATTTGCTCTTTTAACATCCCTAGATTTATTTAACGAATTAAAGAATTTCGACTTTTGAATTGATGAACGAGTCAATTCCTACTTATATTTTTACTTACGTTTTTTGTTTTTTATCACATGCCCTACACATCAAAATCTTGTTTGTCTTAATTAATTAATTTTATGTTTTTTTTCTTACCTTTAAGTTCTCCCTTCTCCACGATGACGTAAAGGGCGTACGGTTGCATTTTAAAAACTGGATTCTTAACATTATGATACACTAGTAGACCGTGAGGAAGTCTTGTGCGAAACTTGAATGATATTTCTCTGCATAACCTGAAATTTAAATTAACTCAGGTATAGAATTAATCTTTTATAAACATTTAAATATTATCAGAATATAATTGAATATTTGAATAATGGATTCATTTTTATAGAGTTACAGTTCGAAATTTAGATTTAGAATCTATTTCAGTTTGATTTTTTCAAATTCGCTGGTTTAAACGTGATATTGGTGACCTTAAATGAGATAGTATTTTATTTACTTACTTACCTATTTATTAACCTGTTAGTAACAAAATTATACTATAACTAGCGAACCCGGCGAACTCCGTTTCGCCACCAGATGGCTTTCCCGCTAAAAAGATTTTCCCGCTTTTCTGTTGAAATTTTTCCTGAATTTTCTTTGCTATAAACCTTACGGAGCCCGAGACCTTTCCAACGAATGCAAAACCGTGGAAATCGGTTCGTGCGTTCTGGAGTTATAGCGTCAGGAAGGAAAACCCGACTTATTTTTATATAGTAGATATTTTCAAACTATTTTACCTATATTAAAAACCGAACTACTAAGCAAGTTCTAAAAACAGTAGCCGTTGCATTTTCATTCACGCATTTGCATGAAACGTTGTAGATTCAGAACAACTTTGACCAGACCAAAACTGTTTAAAATGCAGACAACTTGTGCCAGCATTTTCATACATTTGCATCTACTGACCTTAATTAATAGACTACCTCTGCTACGTAAAGGTATGCGCTGTGGCTTTATGGCAAAGATATAATGGATACTATTCTCTTGGCTTTTGGTATATAATTATGGTAGATCCAGACTTCAATTGTTGGTTTGACTGTGCAACAAAAACTACAATATCTACATTTTTTGCGGGAGATATTCGTAATATCCTTTGTGTATAATCGGGGAAAAGACACCTACATTCTCTCCTTTGGCGTGTTTTAACTGGCGGAGAAAATAATTATATTCCCTGTCATAGGATCGCATTTTTTTAAATTCAAGTTCTGCCTCCCTAGTAGAAGATATCTCTTTGGATTAATAACGTTCATCAATCCTCATCATCTTTCTCTTTTCCCACGTTATGTGGGGTCAGCACAACACGTTTTCTTCTATTCGTTCTTATCAGGTGTCAAATTGCAATCCACTCCTTTCATAAACATATTATCTACTTTCACACTTCTTTCGGTTTTCGTCAACTTTTTCGTCCCTGCACATGCATACTCATCGTTCTTTTAGTAATATAGTTTTCATCCCTCCGCATTACAGGCCCATACTACGCTAACTAATCTTTTACTCCTCATTTTTTTACCGTTACTGGCGTAACTTCATCAATCCTATACCAGATAAATCAAATACTAGTTGTAAATGTATGTCATAGCTAAGCTATTCTCACCTTAATTGAAATCGCTGTATTATATCACCATCTAGCTGTATAAACGTGTTGTCTTTAGCGAACATGAACGTTTGATGATGACCAGATTCTGCGAAGGTGAGGAATCTGTCTCGGTCGCTCGGCGGTATCGGAGGTATGGCTGTCGCGTAGGTCGACGTAGAAATGTTAACTGTTGTAGGGATGGGAGAAGTGGCTAAAGTAGGCGTTATTGTAGTTATTTGTGGAGCTGAAAGTGAAATAAATCTTTGTCAATAAAAAGAAAAGTCCAGGATCGTTCATTCATTCACTATCTGAATCAAAATCACTCAGCCCAACAACTTACAGCTTGAGGTCTTTTCGTTAGCAAATTCTGCCCTCAGATTGGCTGACGTAAATCAGGGTACTAATCACCGAAATATATTTGTAAACGAATACGATAACGATGAACACGTTTCATTGCACGGTCTAGGGGCAGATATCCACATTTTGACCAAAACACAGCATGAACATAATATACATAATATTTTACCTAAGTGACGCTATTAGAGCTGAAACCCATTATCATATTTTTTTTTAATGTCATGATAATGATAAGTAAGGACCGGTTTTTTGAGACAAAGTTAAGTCGACCAATGGTTAATAATTATGGTTAAAAATATCAACCAATGGTTAATATAGTTCCAATTAATTTTATCACAATGTTTCCGTAAAAGCCAGCCGCAAGTTGACGAGTCAAATAGTTCCTTCTTAGAATAAAATATTTTTGTAGAATCCATTTCTTAAATTCGTAATTATCGTAATTCGTAACGTTTCTTGAATTTTTTGTTTCTGGCAGTGAAGGTGCGGTTCCATCAAACCGCTAAAATAGGCAATTAAAAGCAGTTTGACTGAGAATGATAGAGTTTTAATAATACAACATATAAGTTTTGCTAGATTAACCCGCTCTCAGACGGACAGACCAATTTGTTTTGGAGGAGTACAATCCGTTGTTAAATAAACTATTGAAATGTTACAATTACCCTTTTCCTCGACAGCTAACTCCACTGGTATGCTGGTATCAATATCAGCTATTCCATGTGAAATCAATAGAACAGCTATGAATATGCCTCGTCTTTCCCGCACACCCATCTCGCTTGATTAAGGTCATTTATCTGAAACCAAAATTTAAAAATATAATGCATTTAAATAAATAATCCTCTGAAAATACTTTATTTGATACTTTGTCCACTTTTTTTACTTTTTAGGTTCATATTTCGTAGGGAACAATCCAATTCCAAAATGATAAAATGGAAATTTGGAATAGTGGTATACATAAGTGGACCAACATCATTGCAATTATAAAAAATTGGAAATCATTTTTATTTTTATTTAAAAAAGGAGTAAAAATGGGGGAGTTGGAATTTCAAAATGAGATACCAATATTGTGTGGAGTATCACATTTTTTCACGAATCCGCAGTATCTAGAAAGAGCCTAAGATACTTCATCTCGGCCTTACTTCATTTATCTTGTTGAAATATTATTTGTTTGTCGTATATTCTCAACATCCCAAATCTAAGGAATGACTATCTTGCCCGACAGACGTTGTACTGCCCTAGCACTAAATTCACTTTGTCACACTATTTCATCAGAATTGATTGAACCAGCTTGGAGCTTTAGCAAGAGGCGATTGGTTTTAACTTACCAATCTCAAAAGGTTTGGACCACATGTTTAAAAAGCGAAACTTTTCAACGATAGAGTAAAAAGTGGTTAAGCCACGTGTGATAATCAGAGAAAAGGGAAAATAAATAAGTAATACTTGTGATTATGTTATTATATGTTTCGATTTTTAATTGCGCACAGACAAAGCCGCTATGAAAGTCACAGGACAAGTTTTGTGAATTTAAACGCAAGAGTTAAGAGTCTGCTGACCCACGGTGTCTCCCATACAAACGTACATGGGGGTGACAGACACATACTTTCTATTTTGTATGGAAAGCAGTGCCATCTAGGGTACAGGACGTACCATTCTGTACGCACTGAATTGCTACTAGATGTCGCTCACTGTTTTAATTGTATATTTTTATATTAAATTTTTACACCAAGTGTGTATAAAAAAAAAGTAAAATTAAATTAAAATAATAACATAGCAATAAATATTGAATTATTTATTTGAATTATTTTATTCCTAAAACCATAGAGCAGCGAAGAAAAAATTTATGGTTTGTTTCTTTCGGTTCCTGGTCTGTGCCTCTGTGGTTTGTTTTTCAAACTGTTCCTGAGATCGTTGTGCGTGCATTTTCCGTTTATATTTGGTTTTTATTAATTTCTATTGACTTGGCGTGTTTTCCGGACCCTGATAGTGTTTCTTTCAATGTGATTCGGCTATTCCATACGGACATTATTTAGTTATTAAGTTTTCTTTCGCAAATTGTAAACAAACAACACATTGTTTAATGCGGTGAAACTTTTTCTATTCAGCATCAAAATGTGTAAATTATAATTTTTATAGTGTATAGTGCTTAAATTGTAAAAGTAAATAAACATTTAAAAATAACTTTCTTCTGTGTTTTGCTTTATAACCTTACTAACAAACAGCCGTAGTTTATTATAATATATTAGGTACCTATATAAATTGACTTACCACTAGCTAGGTATATATAGCATGCGCGGTAACGATAACGCCATCTAGCGGAGAGGGCGGGCTAAAAGAAATCGCTGATTCGTCAGTGGCGCATCTATTCCCAAGTATATATGTATTATCTATGCAAACGTAATACCAAAATCATTTGTAATTCGTGTATATTTCGATCATGTTGTGGTGTTATTCGGGTTCGTATAGTAATAATCTATGCTCCTGGCCATATCTGGTTCCGAAATACTGTTGTTAAACGAAATTATAAACGAATTTAGTTTTGCTTATTTTTATGTCAAAGAGGACATGTTTTCTGCTTATTTGTTTTGTAATAAAAACAACACTATCTCACGTCGCATTAGTTTAGGAGCACAGTTTTTATTGTCCAGCTAAAGAAAAACACCAGTTAATAAAGAAAGTTACAAGTTTTCATTCATAATTTTTGGTATTACGGAACTCGACCAAAGTTATACATTTTTTATCAAAATTGATTATTATTTCGTTTTAAAGAAGTATTTCCGAACCAAATATGGCCAGGAGCATAGATTCTATATGAATCCGAATAACACAACAACAAAATCGAAATATACACGAATTACAAATGATTTAGTATTTTGCATTAATGGAGACATCGTAGTTCACAGGCCTCTTAAATAACCAGTTTTAACTGCATGGTTAGTTTACACGCATTTTGTAATGCGAATCATTTTAACGTGGGAATTTTTAAGTTATAACGTTTTCTTGATAATAAATTTTATTTGAGCCTTTTCTGGTTTAAAGATCCTTTCTCATTTTTAAATTCCCTGACAGACAGAAGTTAGGTACTATTATGTATTCCGTGACAGAAGGTATATTTTTAAGGGTCAAGCGACTTATTGATTATTTATTTAGTTCCGTTTGTTAAATATGCAATAATGAGTGCAAAATAGGATTTTTGCCTCCATAGTGACGGTTGCTAACTATAGCATACTGAACGATACAGATTCAGCCCACAGATGCTGCAAAATGTAACCGGCAAAAATTATAGTGTAGGTTATTAGAATCATCTAGTTCTTAGATAAAACGTTTTGAGAATCTACAAGAACTATTACTTGGACATAGTCATCCAATTTCCATTAAAATATCCTAACCACGACTGACGACCATTAAGAAATCGAATTACTGTGATTTGAACCCTTTGTAATTTGATATAGGACTCAATTTTATGTACACAACATTCGGATAGGGTTTCCAGCGGAAATATGGAATCAGAGTGCACACACACTACATCGCATCGGCTAAATAAGACCAGCATAACTTGAGCCGTCTTGATCTCGCCGTTTCTAATTGAAGTGAGTTATTTTGAAGGATTTCACATAAGCATATGGGTCTGCAAAATTTGGTCGCTGCGTGCAGTTAAATTGATTCAAGTGCTAAGAATGTCTCGAGATAGTTTTGGTATGACAGTGCGATATGTAAAAATATAATCCTGTGCTTATATTTTGTTTTATAAATCATTAAAAAAATTATAAAAACCTGAGATTTAATCTGTACTCTATTTGACTTTAAAAATATATTATGTAGATACAAGATAATATTAATAATAATCTATCTTCATTCCACTTACATTTACTCTCCAATAATTATTGTAGAGTTTTCTGATTGACTTTAAAATAATGTCACGACGGACAGACAGACAGACAGACGGACAACAAAGTGATCTTAAAAGGGTTCCGTTTTTTTTCTTTTGAGGTACGGAACCCAAAAAATGAAAGTAGTCAAAAGAAGAAAAAAAAAACAAAACACGTGCTGGTAACGATTAGAGAAAAAAAATACTTACATCTAAATAAATTCTCAAACGAAAAAAATCAACAAAAACCATCACAGTCAAGAGTCACCGTTTTCAAATGAAAAACATTACAAATTAGATTTGTCCTAAGTTCAATAAGAAGAACAACTTTAATTGTAAAGATTTTGAAAGTAGAATTTTCTTTTCCCGCTAATTACGACCATAGACAGGAAATTGTATGGCTTTACGCTTTTTTTTACTTTTTTTTTTCTTTTTTTTCAGTGTAAGGACAAGGACGCGAGATGCGCGGCCCCCGGCAGTCGCGGCGGGACTTTAACAGGCATAATGACACCTACAATTTGTCCTCGCGGGTCGCGGGTCAGACCCTATTGACTGTTCTCAGCCAGACGCGGGCGCAGGGCACTAGCGGCGAGATTGAGGAAGCGTTTTAGAGATGACATTTGTATCCATTTTCATTGTTTACGTCGCATTGAAAGTACATAACTATCGAAGCATCATGTGACTGCAATTTGTGACTAACAATGCCCATTTGCTTCAATATGGATGTTATTAACTCCGAGTTAGAAATATTTTACGAGTTGTTTGGTACAAGTGGGTCTAGTTAACTATTTTCCTAAGCGTGCAGATGATTTCCTTCGCACAATTTAAAGGAGTTTGCCTCAAAATGGGCTATTTTGCGTCCACACTGCGTCTGAAGCACGTATGCATGAAAAATCTTATTTTAAATTATAATATCACATATATTTTTCTCAATGATGTGCGTACAGGGGTTTAAAAGTTTTATGAAAATAAAAGTAATTAAACGTCTCGATAAAAGCGGAACTGCCGTATAGGCACTGGAAACGTCACTCCCACTACCACTTGGCAAATGATACCAGTTTTTTATAAACTCACTTTTTTAGGGAAAAAGTAGGATAACTATTATAGGAAATAAATCAAATGAAAACCCAATTACAATTGTAGATATGTAAAACATAATAAAGAAACTATAATTAAATACCTAAATAATAAAGCCAAGCACACTGTACTGTATTGCTTACATTTAATTGAAATTGTCAAAAGATTTTTTTCAATGAAAAAAAATTTTTATTGACTAGCAACTCCCTCCTGACAATGTCATTCAAGTACCAAGAGAGCCTTGTTGGACTGTACATATATCTCTACCGCATCTATACAGATTAGATTTGCACCTTCTGTTCAAATCATTTTTATAGCTGTTTATTGAAAAGCAAGAAATGCTTCACTGAACATTTTAATTGCGGTAAACAAAAGCACTTGCAACACAACAGAGTACATCAAAATCAAAATCAAATCAAAATCAAAATATCTTTATTTCACATAGGCCTAACATACAGGCTCTTGCGAACGTCGGTATGACATTTCTTGCATAATAATGATGATAACTACAAGTCGACTTAAAACTAAGTTTACGAGGGTTCCAAACGCGCCCTGCCGCTGAGAAGAAGCCCACAACAAACATCACGTTCATTGTGTTGTTTGATCATGTAATGTGCAGCTAATTATAACAAAAAGTAAGCACACCATCTTGATCGTGACAAAATCCTACGTGGCTTAAAACCTATTCATAAGTGTATTTAAATTATTAAGTATAATACTTTTATTTCCAGCAAAACCTTTGGCTCATAATTATTGAAACGATTCTAATGTTATCTGTCGCTAGGTTCCTAGGTACAACAATATGGATGGGCCCCGTCTACAAAATAAGCGTGACTATTTTTAATGTGTAAAGTGGCGCATAAGATGGCGTCACCTAGGGAAGTACCACGAACATTTGACAGCAAATCTTGGCGCTCACCATGGCGCTGCATGTCACGTAAAGCTATGCTACAAATGGGGCGCCTCCTTAATTTTCTTATCTCAATAATCTGTCGCGGCGCCACCGTCGAAACTAGGGTAAAACCAAACTCGTAAATAGAAACACTGGTTTAAATGTCATCAACTCTTCAGTCGTAGTTGTCTATGGTCAGCGTCACTGTTAGTTGTCTATGTCACTAATCGTCAACAGCGACACCACACAGAAGTTTTAAGGAACTACGGGGTGGCTATAATATAATAAATACTATTAAATATTATTTTACGTAGATAATAATATATATAAAGAAAAAAATATTAATAAACTTACTATGATATACCAATGCCTACATAGATACTTGTGAAGTAGATCTGCTTTATAGTAATGTAAACAGGTGTAGGTATGGCCGTAGGAATAATTATATCTATATGCATCATCCAGGGTTCCACGGTAATAACGAGGTCGCTTTAAATAAAGTAATCATTATGGGCAAAAATACCGATAAGTACTTATAGTGCGTGAAAACAACTAACCTAACCTCAAAATATCAGAAAAATAGAAAATAAGATTGCTCCAAATTCCCGGTTTTTATCTTACTGATTTTTTTTTAACGTGATATTGGGAATATTTCCAATGTTTTACCGATGATTTGGTTAAGACGCAAGTATAGCCCAATTTTCATACAAGAATCGGCAATGTCCTTTACTTATTCTTATGTACCTAATCCACAAACCTCTATCATTTTTGTTTATCCAATGATAAAATGTCAAATAAAACACCATGATTTCATATCAGGCGTAAATACTAAAGCAGGACTCATAAGTTACAAGCTATTTATTCTATTACTAGCTGTTGCCCGCGGCTTCGCCCGCGTGAATTAAGGTTTTTTACAAATCCCGTAGGAATCGTGGATTTCCCCGGGATTAATAGTGTTCCCGTTCCCGTTTTCGCTCCCTTTTCTAACCGTGATACGTACTTTCAAAGATAAAATAATCTCTATATTATGTCTTATAGTAATCTATATATTGCAATAGCAAGGTTTGAATTTTTCAAATTCCCACGGGAACGATGGTACTTTTTGGGATAAAAAGTAGTCTATGTCTTTCCCCACCCTCTAGTCTATCTATGTTCTAAATTTCGTCAAGATTGGTTCAGTTGTTTAGGCGTGAAAGCGCAACAGACAGATACAGACAGAGTTATACTTTCGCATTTATAATTTTTTTTCACAAAAGATTTATTAATTTTTTTTCACAACATTAATTACATACTATTTTATACGCCAGTAATGCGGCAAAAGACTTATGTTCGTTTTCACTAACACAATAAGAAACGCCTAAGTCCTTAGGTGACAGTTGTTGTAAGTAAAAACTGTCACCTATCGGCTGAGGCGTTTCTTAAAGTGTTGGTGAAAACCGTCGTTAGTTTTTCACTAATATAGTGGGATATAGGGATAGGGAAGTAGGAATAGGGATAGGGATAGGGATGAGAAGAAGGCTAGGCAGTGTTCGGCGATAGCTTTGGATGATGATATTGTGGTCTGTGGAGTAAGGCCGTATGTACTTAGAAGAGTACAAAATCCGATACGGCAAACATTTGCGCCACAGAGCTGCATGCATTGCGTGAATGCATCTCGCGAGATAGTAATTAAATCCATGTTGGTCAAGACATTTGACACTTCTTTGTTAATTTTATTGGCATTGAGAAGACTTGCCTATATAGTGCAGTTATTATCTCGCTGCAGACTCGCCGTGTATAAACGTGATTTTATTTCTATCACCCATTAATAAAGATACAAAAAAACAACTTTAAATAAATAGTTACGATGATTGATATCGATAGTTGTTTTTTTGTATCTTTATAAATGGGTGATAGAAATAAAAACATGTTTAAATACAAGGTGAGTCTTCATCGAGATAATAACTGCACGTATTTATTGCGCACAAACAGCAAAACTGTTTTTGCATAGTTTCACAGAAGGAAAAATTTGATACAAACCTATACCCACTGTGAAATGCAATATAGCCTTTTTATTATGTGGGAAACAATTGTTTATAGTAGGTATGGTTTATAGTAGGTAGGTAGGTATTTGGTTTGATGAGAATATTATTCTGTTGTAGAGTATAATTAATCGCAAAACACAAAAAGAGTCATTTTATAAGTATAAAGATATTATATTAATTCGGCGCTTTTTAGGTAAGTTTCTACTTAATCACATTGTTAAAATCAGCTTTAAATAAGTAGATACTTTTATTTATAATATACATATTCTTTCTTCTTAAATAAATGGGGTCCAGTTTGTGTCGATTATTACCAGGATTAATTAATTTATATAAGGATTGAATACCAATTTATTTACCAAAAGTTGAGAATTTCGCCGTACTGAAAAAAGATACATTATATTACAATGCTTTTATATAATGTTTTAGTAAGACCTTTGAAAGATACCTACTGAACAGTAGCCGAAGAGATTACTATATACCTAGTGAGACTTAGCACTGATGTCTCAGGAGAATAGATAAAAATAGTCAAGATGGGCCCATCCGAACATTTTACGTACGTTAACATACAAGAAAATGTAGCGCCATCTGTCGAAACTCCTGCGAAATACATATTTATTTTTTTATATTTTTTTTTATCTATGTGTCTGTGGTCACCTTGCCTGTAATATTATTACTAATTCAAACAAAAAGAAATAGGTCTTTACCTATCTAATTATATACTGACTACTGACAGGGGAAGATGCAAAATAGTCATTTTTGCTCCCATAAACTGGCGACATTTTTCGCGCTGTTCGCCCTGTCTTTAGTATACAAGTCTGTGCTCAGGAGTCAGGACGAAGCATGAGTGCATTGCAGTGCGTATAGTGACATTGCAATACACTGTACTGGGGATGCACAGTATCTGAGATATGGGCATGACAACCGAATGCCGCAGCAGTCCTGTCTTCTGCGGCGTGGGAGGTCGTGGGTTCCATTCCTCCAACCGGTAATGTTTGTAATGAGCATGAATATTTTGCTTTATCTGGGTGTTTTTCTATAATATTGTCTTTATGTGTATTAAGTATTATATAGGTATATGCTTTTCACTGAAAAACATACATAATGAAAATTTTTCAGTTATCTAGTATACCCATAACATAAACTATATCGCTTACTTTGTTATGTAATTAATTTGCGATGTGTGTAACGTCCTGATGTATATTATTTATATATGCGCATCTCATGATTCTTTGTTAAAAAAATGTAAAAAAAACTCCCAAAAGTTGATATTCATCTGTAGTAGATATTTGTCTTAGCTTTAATTGATCTTCATTTACTTTCTTTTGCCGTTTTCCATAAAGTAACCAATTTTGCACGCTTTTACCGAGAGTTGATTAAATTAAAAAAAAAATCATGATTGGTAATATAATGTCGTTGTATCGCTTATTATTTATGCGAATTCAATTTACAACACTTACTTTACTACAGGAACCTTCTCTGAAAAGTGTGGTAAAGAAATCTACACAGGATTTTTTCCTTATAAACATTTTTTGGGGTTAATAATTTCCTACGTCCCTAGTACTTATAACCCTTATCCTATGCTACACAGTATATCGGAACCGAACGCTAAATCCTTTGGTGTTGGTAACGTCGAAGTTACTTTTAAGGTGGTAGCAACTGAGACGAAAGCCAACGAGTATGTATAACTTTATTTCTTAACCTTGCAACCTCCTTCAGCATTGTCCATCAGAACCTCAGGAGCAAAATGTGGTTGATATCCAGCGAAATCTAAAAAAAAAGTTTTTCGGCCACGTTTCTGATACGAACCGCTAAGGTGTGCAACATCCATCCAGATTTCGTGTTACCAGCCTAGTTGGTATATTCTGGGTGCTTTGAGCAGAAGAGTGACTTAGCATTATCTAGACAAGCGCGCTCCAGTCTCCACCCTAGACCTCATCATTGCTTTCCATCAGGCATGATTGTCGTCAAGCGCAAGTCTATCAATAATAATTATTAATAATAAAAAAACTATTGTATGATGTCTATTGTAATCTGATTATTGTTATTGTAAGTGGGAAAAGCTGATTTTGCGATCTGCGATGGTATTTACCTACAGAAATATAATATAAACCGCAGTACCTAGAACCTAAATGGAATTTGCTAACTTTGTCGGTTGCAATATTTTTTCTTTGTATATGAATTTATTTTATTCAAAGTTGTAATTTTCCAAAGGCGAAATAAATTAGTCTATCGATTCTGTTACAAACGGGTTTCGTGAGGGATCTTTTTAAAATGGTTGTATTAACTTTTATTGAACGTTGAAAGGTACTCGTATACAGACGGTTATAGAGTTTAATACTTTTGTTGTTATGTAACAAGCAATGATACAGAATCAGATGACTGGATGTTGTAGTGAATGGAAACGGCCATCGCTGCTAGTCTGTTTCCATTTGTATACGTCTCTGTCAAAATATTTTCAAGTATAGGTTCTAAGGTAGGTTATTAGGCACCTACCTTTTTGAAGTGAAACATTGTTAAGGCGCGTTTTGCATGATGGGAAAACCATCGAACTCGCGACACTGTTACCGTTACCAACTCGTCTGTATATGTATACCTAAGTATATTCATATTGTCAGTCCCTTCTGTCGGCACTCCCATAGTAACACCATTTTGAAGTCATATTCATTGCCCCATAGTATTTATACCAAAACATTGCGATATCGCAATCATGCAGTATCCTTAAATACTTTATTTCTCCGATTGCTAATGGAATGAATTGAATTTCTTTACATGTATGGGAATGACTTATTCGAACGACAAATTGGTCACGTGAGTTATCTATGAAAACTGTCATTCGCAAACATTTTTTGACTTTCGTTTTGTTACAAGTATTTAAATAACTATTTACATTGCGTAGATATGTTGTATGGATATAACCACCGAAAACTAAGGTCTTTGGATACAACTTACCGAGGATTTGTTAACTTTGTGCTGAGTACCTCTATAAATCTCATATCGGTTAAGAAGTTGTGGGATCCCGATTAAGGAATGAAGGCGAAATAGGTATGTATCGATACATACAAGGTACAAACATCCACATTTACCTAGGTATAGAATTAGGTACTTGGATATTTTATTGATCCTTGATACCGTTTTGCAATGGAAACGGTGTCGTGGCCAATAGCAGATATGACGGCGAAATGCAAACTGGCTTGTTATTGAACTAAGCAAGCCCGGTGCCTTTGTCCAGAAATAACAACAAATCTGGTAGATGCCTCTTGGGCCTACGAGTCCTAGCTAGTCTGGTATGTTGAGAACTTGGTACTAAGGTCTTTAACGATTGTAGATTTTGACCCGGTAATTTGTAGTGATAAGACGTTATAAGCGATATCCGTGTAACTGTCTTTTATTAATTAATTAGAGAAACTTATGAATATATCGACTTCTTCATTCATCTGCACATGGTTGACGGACCAAATATGACGAATATGTGTATTTGTGGCGTATTTATATCTGGAGAAGTCTGCTAACTCTCAGAGAAGTATATAGTAAAATTGAAATTAACATTATTTAAAATTGAACAGAAAAGGAAGAACTTCAGAATTCAGCACCCTCTTTGGGTCTCTTACCAAAGAGGATTCTCATGTGTTTCTGAAAAGAGATACATCTCTTCTGTTCTGCATCCAAAGTAGGCAAATTCTGTTTTAAAGAGTGTCTCGTAAACACAGTGATATCCTACAGAACGTTTTCCTTTAGGTCGACTTAGGTGCAGTTTCTTAATCTCAGAGACCCAACCCTCCGACTTCAGCCACAGATTTCAGTGACAGAGAGTATCTTAAAAAGCGAAGTTTTAAAAACAATTAAGTATGTATAGCCACCACCACAACCACCACAGTACAAGAATTAACGCGAACAAACTAGCCGGTGCGCGACGGCCGTCTGAACTCTGAAATTAGTACGTCGAGACGCATACCTGTAGTTTCTTCGATCACGTGATAAGTGAACCTGAACTACATGTCTATTATATCCACTAAGATATAGGTATATTATGGTGTCGTATAACAGTGGAGACGTATCAGAGTCTGCACATCGCCGGTGGCGGATGCGATGGCGACCCGGCCGGCTGTGTCCATCCACTGTTGCGAGTGACCTGAATACTACACGCCTTTAATACAACCCGACTCATCATTGCGCTCGGAGCGATGCGTGTGTAAATAAAAAACCAGCCAAGTGCGAGTCATACTCGGGCACCGAGGGTTCTGTACTACTATAGAAAAAGTAAAATCATAAGAATCACTTTCTTTTCTGTGGTAATCAAACGCCTGCTGATGCAAAACTGATTTACTGTATGATCTTTTACCTATAAATATAACAACCGCAAACATTGTTAATCCCAAAAAAATTACATACATACTGAGTTGATTGTATTTTTACCATAAAATATATATTCTTCCCTATCAATCGTAATTATTTCAAATTTTTCGATTGAAAAAACTTTTTAATCGAAAAATCCATTATTTTATTTTATGACTAGCTGTTGCCCGCGGCTCCGCCCGCGTGAATTACGATTTTTTTACATATACCGTGGAATTCCTTGATTTTTCGCGGGATTCTGGTGTGATTGTTATACAGAAACCTGTGCTTACTTCGCACGGGTTATCTTGTGGTGATTTTGAAAACTCCTTTTTCTTAATCATAATATAAAGTTTCATTAATACGTAGTTGAAAGATCAACAGGACGATTTTAACTGTCGATATTTCGACCCAGTGGCACAGGTCGTGGTCACTACGCGACCACGACTTGTACCAATGTATCGAAATATCGACAGTTAAAATCGTCCTTTTCAATGTGATTTTGTTTCTGAAACTACGAAATATGTCAAAAATCATTAAATCATGTGAAAATTTGTACTGGTGGTAGAGCTCTTCTTTCAGGGTTCGGGCGAGTAGGTACCACTGGGTAAAATACTCTACTAACAATATTCCCGAGCCCAACATAAGAGTCATTTAAAAATCTTTGCTTCATCTCAATACAATCCAAAGTATCCGAATGGGCAATGGCTATATATTTCTTTACGTATAAAAAGATTTATGACAGTCAGTCGGTTAGGATCGATAAGACCTAAGAGTTAAAAATATTTGTGAACCATTATTTTGCCCTTTCCATATTGCGGATGATAAAAAAAGAGGCGGCACTCCGGGAATATTGACAGAAGTGAAAACTTTAATCTGTTCATGTCTTAACAGTGCCATCTTAATATAAAGTCATGAAACAGTAAATTACATGATAGTTAATTATTATTTGAAAAAATTCGGTAGTACCTATGTCAAAGTTTTACATTCAAGTTCCACATAAATTGTAGAGATGGCGCTATACGGTATAACGTAGCGAGTTTCATGATTTTTGTTCACCCTAAAAGTGAAAAAACTTAAACCATACAAAGTCTTCTGCAAAGCCTATTTATTTACGGCTGTAAGGATAGTCCCGTCTAACTTTAGCTCTACGTCTTCTTTAGCCCTAGGTTCTTTGTCCATTCCGAGTTTCAAGTCACCTACTTGAACTTATCGCTAAAGGTTCTGATGCCTGTAATTTCTGAACTACAAAAGTGATGATGATAAAATTTGTATGGAATAATCTTTAAAGAACCTCCTTTCTAACAAATAAATAATTAATGATATCGGACAGCGCGTGAATGAATTATAACTAAATACACATTTTGACTTTGATGCCGTCTTCCAGGGAAACCATGATGAATGACAAAAAGTATCCTATGTCCTACCTCGGGGTATGAACTATAATCATGTCAAGTTTTATTTAAATCCATCCAGCGGATTAGCCGTGATGCGCGGTCTTGAAACAGACAGACAGACAGACAGACAGACAGACAGACAGACAAAAATTAAACAAATTACAGTTTTGGCTTCAGTATCGACTAAATAGTGTCCTCCAACAAAAATTTTCAAAATATCTTCAATGTACAGAATTCGACCCTTTACAGTTTTATTATAAGTATAGAAGTATAGATAGATTGTAATGACATTGAGCCACTACTACAATACCTATAACTATTCCCCTGTCGATAGCTTTCATAGTTACTGAAATAATCGAGTGTGACAGACGGACGGCCGGAGAAAGTCTCACCATAAGTTTTCCATTTTTACCATTTTGATATGGAACCCTAAAAATGGTATTCAAATAACTGCCGCATCACTACCACACACGTAAAAGCTGTCTCTTTACAAGCTAACACACTCGACGTCGCGAGCAAAGAAAAGTTGAATTATCAGTCTTACCATAGAATACGGACATGGCCTTATCTAGACAAGTGTACTCTACAAGTCAGTCAGTGTCTACTATATATATAGCCTTCAAGAGCCTTCTTTTCTATGAACAATGAGTGAACGCATGTTAAAGGCAAGGTTGTTTCTTTTATTCATGGGTTTTGCTTAGGTTTTATTACAATCATGTCTGAAAATATCAATGCCAAGGTTTTAGGGTGAAGCACGCTAGCATTGAAAATTCCTATTTACTATTCTTTTCAAAGCGCCTGTAAATAGCGGCTGATGTAGGACATCTTATCCTTTCACTCATCGATTCATTATAGCAAGAGATACAATGCAGATGAGACGAGAAACGAGATGCTTTTACGCATTCATTCCTCGAAATCAACCGGAGTTCGGATGATGCTGGAATAGGTAGTTACTAGAGTATCCAATAATACGTCATTATATTTATTTATGATCTGTAGACAAACAACCACAAGTCATTGCCAGCCCGCTCAGAATGGGCAGTTCTTGTGTCTTGGTCATCGATATAGTTCTGATTGGTATATCGATGTTCTTGGCATTAACCCGCCACGCAGTACGGAATGTCAGGCTTCAGATAATTATGGAAACGCTAAAAGAAAGTAAAGAAGGTAGCTGCTAGTAATGGACAGTTGTTAACATGAATCAAAAACAAAACCTAATCTTTGCCATTTAATTTTATAGCTTTAAGTATATCATTGTTAATGGTCCGTGTAAAAGCAGTCTTGTATTTTTTGCTACCATCAAAACGGTCACGCGAGGCTTCGATAAAAGACTGTTTTACATAAGAGCCTAATATAAAAACATGAAAAGAGTGTGTTACGTAGGTTTGTCTCTATAGCTCGAGTGAGCTTTCGTGTCATTATCGGAAAATGGTAACTATTTTTGAAAGGCCAAATTGTTTGACGTACATCAGCATAGAATGTTACGTTATACTATTCAGTAAATATTGATGTCTGTTTAGTCGACTTGCGTACTTAGATTTCACTTTTGAGATAAACTTAGATAAGTGATGAGAAATCATTTTTAAGGGATTTAACGTTTTACTGAAGAGCAACTTCGTGTTGATGTCGAGTGTTTTGTAGTTAGTAAGTGGTCCCAGTAGGTTTACTTTTAGATGTGGGCCAATCTTGAATTTTGTATCTTAACTAGTTGACAAGGCAAACGTTGCTATGCCCAGTTGAGTTTGTGTCCTGATAATGAACTATTCAGAGACGTATCTATGTAGGTTTTATCTCCATCATCCCTTGTAATTATACTTAGGTACTAACAAGTAACAGTGTATCATTCGTTATTTGCTATTACTCTCAATACAAATTCTAACACGGTAACAAACTGCGTTCCTTTATTCCAATGAGGCATTTATGTATACAGCTGTAAAAGCATAAAGCATGTTTGGATTCAACAGTACAGTAGGTACAGCGGACGGAGGACGTGTCTACTGTCTTCTAAGCTAAGATAGATTAAACATACCACGGCGTACGTGATTCTATGTTACATACTTGGTTGTGCTATCAACAATCAATAACATCGCTCCGTAATATCATCCAGCGGATGTTGAAATTGATCTGATATCTATAGATGCTTATTTGTTTCTTGTACATCTAGGTATAACTAGAAAAATGGCAGGATAGTTACTAGATAGACTAGGTTTACTAGGTTACTGTAGGTTTTTGGTGATGATTAGTTAAACAACCTCCCCGTCTTCTGAGTCAGCACGGAACCGCTAACTTTACATTGACCACCCTAGTTCTTGTTCTTTTTCCCTATCTTCTCTTCTCCGCTAAAACTGTGTTCTCCGCATTAAGATTTGGCTGTATCGTTGCCATAAGGTTCTTCCCCCGACAGCAGGCGAGTTATCAATTACTTATGGGCTTCCACGTAGGTATCTGCTCCTTGCACCGCTGTTCTCAGTTCTGCACAAGCGGGACATTCAAAGATCTTGGCGTGTCTTGGGGTTACTACTATAAATAACTTTTTGCGAAAAACACAAAAAAATAATAATTTGGCTGCTAACTTTGCCGAACCACTAAGCTGAGATGATAAGTAAGTGAGTTAAATAAAGTGAAGTGGAGTTCCTTTTTATTGATAAAGATAAAAGGACGATAGGAGTAATTGAATCAAGGTGCGAGGCGCGAAGTAACTTATTATCTAACTTCCAGGAACCGACATGAATTAAGCACCGGAAAGGCTGAAACACTACATAAAATCAGCTCCGCGATAGCGCATCGGGCTCGCGTTTCACTAAAACGCGCCAACTAAGTAATGGTTATTACATAAAGAGTCTATTTAAGTCTCATTGGAGTGAGGTGTGGCGGTAATTTTGCATGCAATCTAGATCCACTCGGCTCTTTTATGCGAACACTCACGTTTTACTGGTATACTGTGACAGATTTTGTTTATCTATACTTATAATAAAACTGTAAAGGGTCGAATTCTGTACATTGAAGATATTTTGAAAATTTTTGTTGGAGGACACTATTTAGTCGATACTGAAGCCAAAACTGTAATTTGTTTAATTTTTGTCTGTCTGTCTGTCTGTCTGTCTGTCTGTCTGTCTGTCTGTCTGTCTGTTTCACGACCGGGCATCACGGCTAATCCGCTGGATGGATTTAAATGAAACTTGACATGATTATAGTTCATACCCCGAGGTAGGACATAGGATACTTTTTGTCCCGAAATTCATCATGGTTTCCCTGGAAGACGGCATCAAAGTCCAAACGTTTTTTAGTTATAATTCATTAACGCGTTGTCCGATTCCATTCATTCTTTTTTTGTTAGAAAGGAGGTTCTTTAATGATTATTCCAATACGAATCTTATCATCATCACTTTTGTAGTTCAGAAATTACAGACATCAGAACCTTTAAGATCAAGTAGGTAGGTGACTTGAAACTCGGAATGCACAAAGAACCCAGGGCTAGGACGTAGGGCTCAAGTAAGACTGGAGTACCCTTACAGCCGTAAATAAATAGGCTTAGCAGGAGATTTTGTATGGTTTCAAATTTTTCACTTTTAGGGTGAACAAAAATCATGTAACTGGCGTTATCGCTACGTTATACCGTATAGCGCCATCTCTACAATTTATGTGGAACTTGAATGTAAAACTCTGAGATAGGTACTACCGAATTTTTTTAAATAAAAATTAACTGTCATGTTATTTACTGTTTCCTGACTTTATATTAAGATGGCACTGTTAAGACAGACATGAACAGATTTAAACTTTATCATCCGCAATATGGAAAGGGTAAGATAATGGGTCATAAATATTTTTAAATCTTAGGTCTTATCGATCCTAACCGACTGACTGTCATCTAAGGTCTTTTTATACGTAAGGAAATATATAGCCATTTTCCATTCTGATGTTTTGGATTGTATTGAGATGAAGCAAAGATTTTTAAAAGACTCTTATATTATGTTGGGCTGGGGAATATTGTTAGTAGAGTAATTTATCCCAGTGGTACCTACCCGGCCGAACTCTGAAGGAAGAGTTCTACCACCAGTACAACTTTTCACATGGTTTAATAATTTTTGACATATTTCGTGGTTTCAGAATAAAAATCACAATGAAAAGGACGATTTTAACTGTCGATATTTCGATACATTGGTACAAGTCGTGGTCACGTAGTGACCACGACCTGTGCCACTGGGTCGAAATATCGACAGTTAAAATCGTCCTTTTGATCTTTCAACTACGTATTAATGAAACTTTATATTTTTATTAAGAAAAAGGAGTTTTCAAAATCACCACAAGATAACCCGTGCAAAGTAAGAACAGGTTTCTGTACAACATCACACCAGAATCCCGCGAAAAATCAAGGAATTCCAGTAGGAAGGTATATTATGTAAAAAAATTGTAATTCACGCGGGCGGAGCCGCGGGCAACAGCTAGTACCTCATAAATATATATTATATTAAGTTTTATACATAATATTAAGTTTATCATAATATGACACCTTTTTCTCTAGTTGGGTGTCCGTGGTGTGGTGACACCCTAAATGTCGGATGTTCATACGGCTTAGCATAATCCATGACGTTTAGACACGATACAATTATATCACGCTATCAAGATTTAAGTGATTTGCAAAGAATACAACAGTAACTTATTGATGTAAATCGGTCTGGACTTTGTTAAAAATCATTCACTGCGATAATATTTACTTATATCGCATTTGCGTCGACAAATTTTGGTTATATGCTTATGCAAAAGGCATAAAAAATTCATACGATGTTACTTTTCGTTCAAGGTGCTGGCAGGTAGCAGATACCCGTAAATATGTCATGCGTGATGTTTTAATTCAATTCAGTCAAACTAGCGACAAAAAGCTTATAATGATCCAATAAGAAATTAAGTGTGTCATATTGGAATCGTTAAGGTTAAACAGGGCGGCCGAGTAATAAGTATAACACCTAAAGCAAACAGCAATATAACAGTAACAACGATTGAAAACACCAACAAGGCCGTGTATTAATAAAAATAAATACAAGGTAGTCGTGTATAAACCAGCGTACAAAAGTTACGAACGCTTAACCTAGATAGCACGACAAAAATGTAACGCCGCACGACACGATATAGCCGTGTCTATGACAAATGATACCGATTAGCAGTTTCGTCACCATTTCACCACTAAACATGCCGTGACATTCCACATGTCGTTTAGACAGATATAAACTTGAGTCTTGAGTTGTTCTTGACACATTGGCAGGTGTCCGTGACTTTTAGAATGAGAAACATAAAGTGCTGCTATGCTAAGTCATGAGGGAAAATCAAGAAAAGTAGTTTCCAAAAAGATGAATTCATTCACAGAGTTCTTTGCTCGCTGATTAACTACAGATAAGTAAGTATATTATTTCTTCGTATGTTTATATAATTTTAATTATTTGTAGTCAATGTCGTATACTAGTATTTTTATATTTTAACTTTTCTTTGGAAAATTTACTTAAGGTGAACTTAACCTGCACAATAAAATCAACTATTCTTTGTACAGAAAGGCTTAACAGAACAGTATTCATTGCAAGAATGGCAGTACAATGTTGACTTTTTTATATAAAAATCTTTGCCAGGAATTGCCTATTTTAGTTAGTATGTGAAACTCGATACTCGAACTAATTTACTTATTTTGAGTTTTCGGAATAGCAGGCCTTTGCATTGAACCTTAAGTTCATAATTTACTCCAGTAAAAACAGTTTTTCGCGTGTTCTAGTTAAAACTCTTGTCTACCAAGTCTATTAGTAGAACTTTCGACTTTTCCTTTGCCGCATCATCAATAATTAAAAGTTTACATTGCATCGCATTGCAATGGAAAATTAAGTTCGGAAGGCTTTCCGCAGCCTCAGCCGCAGTGGTCGCGGCTTGCCAAACTTCTGTGCTCTCACAATAGGTTCCCATTGCGGCAAACATTTTTACAGTTGCCATGCAACAAGAAATTCTGCAAGGAAACCGCTCGCCGTAGTACTTGTTTGCGAAACAGGCGAGCGCGGCGAAGGTGAAGGCGTACGCTCGCGCCAGTCGCTTGAAGAGAGAGGCGGGCGTACCACGCTTGCGCGCCAACTTCAGCTGGAAACTGCTATCGACGCGCGCGCACCGTATTCACATTCTAAAATCACAATCATATGTAAACTTTTCTCCCACAGTTTTTTCAAAGTGACAAAACTACAAGTTCGGACACAGTGCTTTGCAAAAATCCGTGTCAGACTTTTCCAGTGTGTGGTTCGAAGAAAATTCTCCATTTTCCATTTTTTTTCTCTCGTCATTTGACACACATGACGTGTAACGGTGTGGAGTGACGATCCATCGACTCGCTAAAAATCTGTGTGTTTTGTGTACTACGGAATAGTGTGCCGGAATTTTTAACGGACTTGCCCAAGCGGAGGTGAGTAAGAGCGGATGTTTACAGTTATGCTTTATTGTATAACTTGATTATTACTTGAGAGAAAGCATTCTCTTATGAATCTTATGGGATATCTGACTAAAGAATTCCCATTACTGCATATTAGGGCTTTTCAAATGTAAATTTTTTGTGTCTAGTGCACAGCTACTATTTACTCCTTTTCAAGTCCATGTTCTTATTTATGGCTGTTCATAATGTTTATACCTTACACTTAGGTATTTATTTTTACAATTAAGTTTGATACCTTTACTTTAAAGTTGAACCTACAGCTACGTAAAATCAATTATATGAATAAAATAAAAGCAAACAATAATTGTAAGCATTTTAGAACACTTTTTATTTTAAGTACTTACTCGTAAGATGCACCTTCAGAAGTGAGATCAATAAGTGTCATTTAAGTTCAAACTTGGTGAGTGCTATTTGATCGCAATGAGAAAGTTCTTTGCAGCCTCGCGGCCAATGGACCATATTGGCCATGATGAAAGTTTCAATAAATCACGATAAATGCTGTTACAAGAACAAAAAGTGCGTTTTGAAACACGTTTCACTAACGCAACGGCACAGCGGGTGGTTGCTTTTTTGGGGTATTTCAATGATATATAATATATAAAAAGATTCCGACGAATAGAGAACCTCCTCCTTTTTTTGCAGTTGGTTAAAAAGGAGCAGATATGTGACAGGCGCGCGCGTTGTGAAGACTCAAAAATCCTACAATTGTAAGTTTCGTAGTTAGTCTGCGTCGAACGCAAGCTTTATTGTTGTCTCTTTCGTTTGCGTGCTGTTTCGTATCTTTTGTTCTATTTATCAGTGAGTGGCAGTTCGGCACAGATTTAAAACGCAATTTACTATGAACGTAACGTATCTTATTTAAAGATTTTGTGAACAAGACAGGACTCTGTAGTAGATAGGTAATAGAGGTAGGTTCCCGAGTCCCTATTTTGCCATTTTGAATGAATAAAGTATGTATGAAAAAAGACAAAATCTGTGAATACTTAAGCCATCTTATCACAAGATAGTGAAATAGGCCAAGTTATAATAACAAAGTTATATGATCTTGATTTTAAAAGCATAGTGGAATTAAGGGGGATGTATCCCATCTGGGCGTGAAAATTCGCTAATAATACATCATAGGTTTATAGCAATAAGTTTTGTGGGCACAAAATGTATGCATCTACATGTTTTTGATAAAAAATTTGCTCAACCATACACATTGACTTCACATTGGTCCCCGATAGCTCGTAATCTGAAAAATATCTTTTGGGAACCAATATGAGTTGAGTGGAAATTTTCAAGCAAAGTTTCTATTAAAAACATATAAATGCATACATATTATGCCCGCAAAATTCATTGCCATAAACCTACAATGTGTAGTTAGTCTAATATTGCGAAACACTTAATATAATTTGAATTTCGCAGGCTGGTAAGGTCAAAACACCTTAAAAGCGACTAAATTAACAATTCCTCATATTCATAGACTGGAAAACTGAATATTCAAAAGGTACAATTGAACCTGACTAAGAAAACGCCGGGAGAAAACCGTTTAGGAACGGGTTTGCTTCCAGAACAAACAATGCAACGGCAACGCATCGGGTGAAAAGGTCCCTGACTCATCTCGACGTGCGGCGCTCCTCGGCCTTTTGTTCGGAATATATTTACCTTTTAAATATGTAGAACCTTATTTTGTAAGCAGGTGGAGTGCCGTATTTTCAACCGACTTAAACAAAAGAGGAGGTTCTCAATTCGACTGTATGTTTTTTTTGTTACCTTATAACTTTTTACTGGGTGAATCAATTTTGATGATTCTTTTTTATTTTATTATAAAGTTGACGCATCCCGTATGGTCCTATGTCAATTTAGTCCAGTTCTGATTGTGGTATCCAGGAGAAACCCATAATGTAAGTCTTAAATTTTTATTAGAAAGGATGTTCGGAATATGTTTACCTTTTAAATAAGTAGAACCTTATTTTGTAAGCAGGTGGAGTGCCGTATTTTTGTAGAACCAAAAACTCAATGAATTTTTTTTAGGGATTTTTACTATTTTCATACAATAATATTCAGCCTGAGACATTAATTCTTCAGCGAGATAAGATTAATATGGTTTAGCTTTAATCCGCTAAAATTCTATTCCAAACCAAACTACTAACATGGTAACACTAACCTACGCAAAACTTTTACATTGCACTCGATGCACTTTTTTCCCCCGACACTGAAAAAACTTCAGAAAATATTAACTTAATCTGTTGATATTGACTGTGTTAGTAGCAATAGTGAGCAATACAATGTCCCATGCCTGCATCTGCATTTGGGCCCATATTCTGCATCTCAGTGATGATCAATGTTTTATTTTTTCAATGTTTTACTTCTTTTATGGTATGGAACCCTCGGTGCGCGTATCAATTTTTCGTTTTATTAATAAAGAATTCTGTGGATATGAATGCTCTCAATCTTCATTTTGCATCTGTCCCTAGACTTGACTCCCAAGTTAAGACCAACACCCTTTCTGAGATTTTGAGTTTACCCAAGTGCGATACTCCTACTTTCAATTTCATTGCTGTCGACGTTGACGATATAAAAAAAAGTATCAAATCTATCACCTCAAAGGCTATTGGCTCTGATGAAATTAGCCGTACGATGATTATGTTAATGCTGGAAGTGTTAATTAACCCACTAGCCCATATAATAAACTTTTCGCTCTCGTCAGGTACATTTCCCGGCCTGTGGCGTAAAGCCTTTGTAATACCCCTTCCAAAAATTTCTAACCCATCCCTGCCATCTCACTACCGTCCTATATCTATACTACCTTTTTTTTCTAAAGTGCTCGAATCTGTTGTCTTCAATCAACTTTCTAAATATTTTGTGAAACATAATCTTTTAAACCCTTTCCAATCCGGTTTCCGTGCGGGGCATAGCACCACTACTGCACTACTTAAAGTGACTGAAGATATCCGCGAAGGAATGGACAATAGGCGAGTAACAGTCCTTGTTCTTATTGACTTCAGCAATGCCTTTAATGCTGTTGACCATGATCTGCTGCTCGCCACTTTGTCCTTATTCAATTTGTCTGATAATGTTCGACAGTGGTTTTCTGGTTATCTTCGGGGACGTCGGCAATCCATTCGCACTGGTCAGTTAATGTCTGACTGGTGTGAGCTAGATGCTGGCGTTCCCCAAGGTGGTATCTTGTCGCCTTTACTTTTTTCTGTATTTATCAACTCAATTACTTCTGTTCTTTCCTGTCAATACCATCTCTATGCCGATGACCTGCAGCTTTACTGTCAATCTGGAATTGATGATCTGGAGGGAGCGATTAATAAGCTCAACTGCGAGTTATCTAAGATCTCTAATTGGTCCCGTAAATTCGGAATAATGGTTAATCCTACTAAATGCCAAGCCATAATCCCCTTTTCCCCTTGTGTTAAAGATTTGGGCTTAACAATCGATAGCACATTTAATTGGCGTAGTCAAGTCACTGAAATCTGTCGTAAGTTTTATGGCACGCTTCATTCTTTGCTGCGCCTCAAGAATTTTTTGCCTATCAGTACCAAGCTACATTTAGTTTATTTAATGTTAATGCCTATTCTCGATTATGGTGATGTTTGCTACCCTGACTTGAGTGAGGAGCTTTTAAATAAACTCGAGCGTCTACAGAATGCCTGTATAAGATTTGTTTTTAATCTCCGCAAATATGATCACGTCTCGCCGTTTCGCTCCCAGCTGAAATGGCTTCCTATTCGGGAGCGCAGACAGCTTAGGACTCTGTGCATCCTATTTTCTATCTTAAATGACCCCCTCACACCTGAGTACCTTAAATCTAAATTCACGCTGAGGTCTGAGGTGTGTATCCCATCCTTGCGTGCCTGTGATAGTCTTATGTTGACTACTCCTGTTTACAAAACTGTTTTTATGACCAACTCCTTTACCATTGAAGCTATTAGGCTGTGGAATAAAGTGCCAGACTCTATACGAAGAGCTTCTTCTAAATTCTCCTTTAAAAAGCAAATCAAAGAGTTCCTACTAAAAAAAGTCACATAGTCTGCTTTGTACACCCGAGTCTTTAAATATATACCTATCTTATATGCCTATAATATTTAATATGTGAATATATTACTATTTATATTATATATCATATTTATGTAATATGTATGTATTATATTTAAGTGTATATGTGTGTAATTGTATTTTTGTATATTATATTTATATTTTTATAAAATATATGTACCTGTTTTTATATTTACATAAATATATATTATATTCTTTTGATTTAAACCATCCACCAACGTCTCTCTCGCACGTCCCAAGGTCGACTGGGAGAAAATGCTCATTTTGCATTAAGTCCACCTTGTTGCATTCTTTTTTACTTTGTAAATGGTGCAATAAAGTTTTAAAAAAAAAAAAAAAAAAGAAGCAATGTATAGAGAACTATAGATAACAGATACAAAATATTATTTAAGTATTATTTAAAGATTGTGAGCTCATAGCACAAAGGGTTTTACTATCCATCTCAAAGGATATTCCTATTTCTGGATCTCGAATTGGAAATAGCATAATATTCTTTGTAACGAGACGCGATGCAACATTGTAACTTGTTAGGAAGGCTTACATTACATGTATGTGGCTCTTTTATTTTTCCTCATTTGCGGGTAATTGAATAGCTACTGGCAGGCCTTTGTACAGGATATTCTCACGACTTATGTGTAGAAACCGGTTGAAAAGTGCGTGTGGGACTACGACACGAAGGGTTCCGTATCATCGAGCAAAGGCAAAAAAATGGTATTAAATATTATTTGTTCTTTTTATTATTTGTTTTAATAGGGACAATTTTTAGTATCACGGTTCATAGTTTCAAGATCGGTACATTTTAAGGATTCCGTACAAAATAGTACGAATGGAACTTGATGGCGTGACTTTATCCGTTAATCTATCTGTGTCTATGTCTGTCTATCACAGTCTATTACTATATATATGGGAGACCTTTCAATAAAGTATTAATTGCTGTTATAGCAGCAAAAAAAATACAAACTTAGGGAAAATTTCAACTGGCTGTCTTACTGCGGTTCAGGTTTTAGGAACAGTCCGCTGACGGACAGACACACGGACTGCGTAGGCTTATTGATAGAATTCCGTTGTTACTCTTTGGGTTACGAAATAAACATTTCTCGATACTTACTGCTGTTGGTTTAAGTTTTAAATTATAGCTACAGTTCGGTATTAGATCAGTTAAATATATTTACTCATTCGTTACCCAAAATATTCGTATATTCGTGTCAAATTTATGATTTCCTGCTCCGAGGTTGCTACAAAGTTGAATAAAACTAAAACTTATATTTTAATAAACACGGCAAGGCCAATAATATAATAAAAATATGCAATAGTGAAGAAGAAGCTTGCTAAATATTACCTGTTTACTAAAGCTGGTCATACCTAAAAATAAATATTAAAAGTTCTTAGCAAATGCTTTAATACGACTTATAATTGACCCGTGACCTATACGCAACGTACATCGTTAACTTTGTTGCAAATGGACAAGTGTGTTTACTTGACTTTTAGATAATCGCTGTCATTATGACGACATCAAACGAGATGTCCAGATATAAATAATTTGCTTTTTAAATGATTCGTTTTATCTACTTCCCCGTTCTGTTCTTCTACTCTTATTAAATTACTAGCTGTTGCCCGCGGCTCCGCCCGCGTGAATTACGATTTTTCTTACATATACCGTAGAATTCCTTGATTTTCGCGGGATTCAGGTGTGAAAAAAATAATAATACGTAGTTGAAAGATCAAAAGGACGATTTTAACTGTCGATATTTCGACCCAATGGCACAGGACTTGTACCAATGTATCGAAATATCGACAGTTAAAATTGTCCTTTCATTGTGATTTTTATTCTGAAACCACGAAATATGTCAAAAATTATTAAATCATCTGAAAAGTTGTACCTACTGGTGGTAGAAATCTTCTTTCAGAGTTCGGCCGGGTAGGTACCACTGGGATAAAATACTCTACTAACAATATTCCCCAGCCCAACATAAGTCTTTTAAAAATCTTTGCTTCATCTCAATACAATCCCAAGTATCAGAATGGGCAATGGCTTTACGTATAAAAAGACCTATGACGGTCAATCGGTTAGGACCAGTTAAGACCTGAAAGTTAAAAATATTTGTGAACCATTATTTTACTATTTCCATATTGCGGATGATAAAAAAAGACGCGGCACTCCGGGAATGTCGACAGAAGTGAAAACTTTAATCTATTCATGTCTTAACAGTGCCATCTTAATAAAGTCAGGCAACAGAACATTACATGATAATTAATTATTATTCAACAAAATTTCGGTAGTACTTAAGTCTTATGAAGCAAGATTTGATCGTAGGCAACAGCAACGTGGTCATGCATTTGCACCAACGCGGACGCGTTGATGATGATGACCCCGATGCTCTGCCTCAGGATTTAAGTACATCCTTTGTATATACTCGTAATATAAGATCTCCAAGTCCTTGAACAATTCCACGTTTATATTATTGGGGCCTGTAACTGAATCATCTTTTTATGTGAAATACCGGGTACCTTACCTAGCATTAGAGCAAATGATGAAACTGGAACCGCAGAAAAAATCCAAGCCTTAATGTGTATGTGCTGGCTTCCAATAAGATGAATTAAATTGAAAACGATCTCAATGTGTGTTTTTAAATCTTTAAAATATTTTTCTGACACAGTTGTCTCAGTGCTAGTCACTGTCAGATTTTTCTTTTTTTTTTTTAAATAAGTATTGCTAATTTACTTACAGTCTCAATATATGTGTTCTGTTTATTTCATATGGTTGAACTTCCAGCCAGCTTAAGTTGAGCCGTACATTCTAAGATTCTTTATATATTTCGTGGTTCAAGTTTTTTGGACTTGATACTGAGGGTTTGGGGGTTTATAATTTCTGAACTATAAAATTGATAACCCTCAAATATTTCTAGGAAGATTTATGAAGTACCATCTTTCTAACAAAAAAATAATGAATGAAATCGGACAACACGTTAATGAATTATAAGTAAATACACATTTTGACTTTGATGCCGTCTTCCAGGGAAACCATGATGAATTTCAGGACAAAAAGTATCCTATGTCCTACCTCAGGGTATGAGCTATAATCATGTCAAGTTTCATTTAAATCCATCCAGCGGATTAGCCGTGATGCGCGGTCGTGAAACAGACAGACAGACAGACAGACAGACAAAAATTAAAAAAATTACAGTTTTGGCTTCAGTATCGACTAAATAGTGTCCTCCAACAAAAATTTTCAAAATATCTTCAATGTACAGAATTCGACCCTTTACAGTTTTATTATAAGTATATATATAGATATAGATAATAATTATCATGTATTATTAATTGTATGTTTGGCTTTGGATGTTTATTATCCACTCATTTACAGCATAACTATATATATATAGTTAGTAGTTAGTAATACCTACCCTGGATACAACGTGTAATATGCAGGAAGAAATAAAAACCAAGCAAAATGATCCAAATTCAATTTAATATTTTTTGGTCGATAATAATTATTAAGTAGCTCCAATACGCAATGAAAATCTTGCAATGAAGATTTTGTATCCTATTTTACACTTATCAAAGTATCACACTAATATTATAAAGGCAAAGATTGTGTATGTTTTTTACCCCTTTATGCAATTACTGCGGACCGATTTGGCAGTAATTTGAAATGGAGATATATTATATTATACCTTGGAATACAACATAGGCTTTTTATCCCGGAAAAACTCACGGTTCCCGCGGGATTTGTGGAAACCCGAATATAAGGCGGGCGGAGCCGCGGGCAAATCTCGTGGCTATAGGTAGGTACATATATTTATAAACATCATCACTTTCGTGCAGTTGATGATGAGTTGATGTTACTTAGAGGAAAATTGTGTACAAGTCACGTAGAACTCGTCACGATTTAAGAAACTAAGAGGAACTATATTAATATATTTTATAAAATAATTTGTATAAAATAACAAAAAAGCCGTCTTCGTAAAAAAAAGTAACGATTGGTTTAAAAGATACCTAAAAGTTGAAAATGGTACTAGACTTTTCATACGCTTAACGAAGTAAGTAATTATATACTCGTATGTTTTTATTACATTCAAAAAATATATGATACGCAATTTTGCTCGATTGATGAATATTTACTCGAAATCTATCTGATACCTTCTATAATACGAACGTGAATCCCGTACTCCCACCAGTGGGTTCGGTGTATTTTTAGTGGATGCAAGCATAAACGCATAAACCCTATGGTTTCCCCTGAAGGTGGGTTAAAAAGGTATAAATGTTTTACAGAGAGTGCATTTATAAAATAAGTAGGTACCTCAGTAGGTCGAGGTTATCTCGCTGCACGGGGGGGTAATAAAATAGAAAAACAGATCGCCTGCTGCTGTCTCTGTCCCACTTAAGAGCTTTAGGGCAGCTTTATGGCACCTGTAACAGCTGATGCAGACACATCGAGAGCACACCGCTTGCGCAGAGTACCTACTAAAATTCTTTGTGGTACGCTTAACGTGATTCCGAAGGCAGTTTTGGCATAGCTACCTATTCATAGGTTCAAACAAACTGTCAAAAATCATCTTCTAAGTAAGGGTTACTATACAATAAATGAATTTTTAATGCCAAAGACCCGTGCATCTATAAGTGTACTTATATTCCGTCTGCTCACAAGATGCGTATTATAATGTTTATTTTTTTTTTAAAAAAGCAAGTGCCGAGTTTCTTGCCCGTTCTTCTCGGTGCAATTCTGCGTTCCCAACGAGGTTGTAGAGTCTGACATTTTGCAAGTGCCTGTAAGTTAAAGCCTTTGTGAAAGAGTAAACAATTTGAATTTTTAGAATTTTGATGGAATTTGTTTCCCATTTTATGTGCCCGCGTGCAGCGAGATGTTGCATCGACTATAGTATCAGTTTAACTTTACAACTGGTTTGGGTCGGCAAACAACGATATGGTTTAATTGGGACACCGTGCTCCGTGAGTCACACCGAATGGTAAAAGCTGTGTTACAACGCGTTATATAAATGTAAGTAAACATCGTAATAAAATTATCTGTATCCTTAAAAATATTATTGAAAACCAATATTGAATTTAAAACTATATTTATAAGATTACGTAAGCATAAACAACTGAGAATTGAGATAATAAATCATCTAGGTATCTGGCATAAACTCTAGCAATAATAACTTAACTATAAGGAATAATTGAAGAAATTGATTTGATTGATATCAGTCAATTCATAAAACCTCAAAATGTTCAATTTTTTGAGTAACCTTTCAGATTGGCCCAAAAATTCTACTTCTAACTACCAGCAAAGGTTTCACATGTAAAGTAGGGAACCCTATACAATCCAGGTACATTAGGTACTTCAGCTGCTTCATCATGATATCAAGAACACTATATTCTTGCAATATCGTTGAAGTAACAATATATTATTGTGTACAAAGAAATGGAAGATGCCAAAATGCTCATTGACATTTAACTTCGTGTAAAGGTTTTATAATATATCATTATTGTAGAAATTTTAATACAATAAGTACAATTAATTGGGAATAAAGTGGCCAAAATCTAATGTATAATAATTTGTAAACTCCAGATATGCATTGTTCTGGAACATAATCCCTCGGTTCGCTATTTAAACTGCGTGGTAATTAAAAATCAAAAACTAAACGATAAATAATTTGTGTGAATAATTTGTGTGAATGCAGCTAATGATCTTTACATGGCTTTTCTGAACGAAATTCTCAAAACTTTAAACTCTTTAAATTCTTCAAACAATAGAGAGCTATAATGCTACTATTTGTACTTATTAATTTAGTAGTTTACTTTAATACTCTTAAAATATTACTATATAATCCATACTAACAGAAAGTGTTAAGTTATATTATGCGTGTACGAATACCTCCTGTGGCACGTCTACATACTTATCTTGGGCTTATCGCCGTTATCATCGTCACGTATACCTCCTGTAATAACAAAGGGAGCGAGGATCCAAGTTAAAACAAACATGAAACGATCATAAAAAAGTTTGATAACGTGTTAACAAAGCATGATCATGTTTAGTCCTTTGCCGCTTTGATGTGGTACATAACAAAAAAATGTTAACCAATTAATGTTTTATTTTTGACACAATTTACAAGCAGGATGTTATAAATAATACCAGATAACAATAATTTATTTATAAGTATAAGTATCAACTATAACTTAACCAAGACTTTGGTCTTAGATATTTTAAATTGAGAAGCCTTTCTGATTCTGAATTCTAACTTTGGCCTAGGAAAAACCAGAGAATGATTGTTAAGTAAAATATACCTATTTTCTAATTTTTAAAATTCTCGTGTCATAGTATTTGTAACTTAACTCCTCCGAAACGGCTTGATTGATTTTAATCAATTTTTTGTCTACATTCGGTGGATCTGAGATTAGGTCACGCAAGCTTTGGGAAAACGACGTTTGCCCGGTCCCGGTCAACTAGTTTTAATATATAATTTTCGCTTCTATTTTAAGCATTTATAATAGCCTTCTCTAAATTCAAGTTTTCTTTTTTACGTCTGTAAGTCCATCTTCCATGACAGTTTTTAATCTCTGCAGCCGGCCTTTTAATCATCCTTCATATGTATGCATAAATATGGGCAAAACATACAAAAAAGTTTACTTAAATCGTCCCACTTTTGCAGACAGACAGAGACCATTTTGAGACTATTGCTTATGAAGTTAGTTGCGTAGGAGTACATGTTTTTGGTGCTTTTGGTCATCTTTATGTGATTTTATCGTCGCGGATGCTTTTTCAATGACACAAAACATAGCGCTAGCATGTGTCCACTTCTTGCTACTGATTAGATGTTTCAGAGCATATTAGCACTTAAATATTAATTAGAAACAAAATGTTAAAATTCTTTAGACTTTAGATTCAAGCATATACTCGTATGTGTTATGAATTTCGACAAGTTTTATCTCAGACGCGACCAAAATGCGCTAAAACCTATTACTTACTGCCGGTACAGGTGAAGCCTCTTTTACAGATATTTCTTCACAAATTATGGACCTAACTGCCCGATTATTTGATTTTTAGGCGTGATTTGCAGGCAAAGCAAAGCAATAATCCCTAATGAAATACCTACATTAACGTCTGAAACAGGACTATTGCGTTCATTATTTGAAGTTTCCTTTATAATGATCACATCTTCATTGAGAGCTTGGAAAATATCATTCTCTTCAGTCATATTATCTGGGACGTTTTTACACGATTGTTATATTCCGACTTGCGACAGTCTTGTCGCACGGTTGACGCATAGTCTGTGCCTGCTATTAGAATTAATGATATGTAATTAATGTGCTAATGACATCGGAGGCCGTCCAACCTGTTTTCGATACCAGCTATTAGATTAGTACCTACAAAGAGAAACAAAATTTTCGGCTTCGATGAATACCAAGATAGAGGTCAGATTACAAGTTTTGTAAATTTTTAGCCATGGCATAGTACTTCGTAATATTATTATTTCACATAAGCAGGGTCTGTTCTTTTTTATATCTGTCTTGTTGTCTGTGAAATCTTAAGTTTGTGCCTCATTTTCTTCTTCTTCTTATCATTTATCTCGGCATATGCTCAAGTTTACTTCTTAGTCATTTCTAATTTGCTCCGTCTAAAGGATTCTCCTTACGCAGTACGTTGGTGCCTTATATTAATGGGATAAAAGCTTTGTAACGTGCTTCTATGACTTTACTTTCAATGATCTTGGATGATAAATTTCAAGGAAGAAAGAGGCGTGATGACAGTTCATTATGTCCACAGAATCTGACCACTTAGAAGATATCACTAAGGAGCTCGATAAATTCAACATAGGAGTAAACATTGTTTTAAAGTTACAATCTAACACACTCGCACTTTGAATATAGTGTTGCAGTTTTCATTCTGCAACCAGCCTACGTATTAAGCCCATAACTTATATTTAATTTATTTTTTTGGAGCGCCTTAATTGAAGCGAGGAGGCTTTCATTGTAATGCTTGGCGCCATAGTTGCGAGTTATGACGCATGTTTCGTGATGTTTAAGATATTATACGTGTAATTTTACCTAATATGTTAGGTATCATGTAAAATACCTGCCGAATAACATTACATGCAATCCTAGCCTTATGAGTACTTTTGCAAGTTTACACAACGTTATGATAGACAAATCCAAAAAGGCAATAACAATTTTAAATGCCACATTACAAAAAAGTTAAAAAATGAAATAAAAGTTTAGTCTGCATTGAATGCGACATAAAAAGAACCTGATGAATGTTAAAGCGTTCGTTAATGAGTAAATAAAGATCGGCAACTAGTTTGACGACTTCCCTGGCGCAATTGCTGTGCTTGTGGATTTCAGGCGAAGGTCCTGGATTCATTTCTTGGTACATTGTTATAGCGCTTTATCATTTTTGATGGTCTGGCCCAACAAGCATGTACTCGTAGGTACCGCTAAGAGCTTAAGCGTTTTGGTTCGATGATATGTAGCAACTGATTAGGGCATATCCCAATTCCAAATCAGCCTTTGTTACACCTTCGGCTGTATCGTCTCTTGCCGTAAGGCGAGAACGCAGAAAACTGCTTACTTGAAATAAAATAGTTGAAATTTAAAGCCTTACAGATATTACGGTCCAAGGTTCTAGAAAAAACCGATCTCAGGACTAGTACGTGAGATTGACCATTACGTGACCAGAATATTGTATGAAATTTTATGTCTCTACCTACTGTGTTACGTTGAGCTTAATCTTGCGGTTTATCTTTGGTGAAGTTAAGCAAATAGTTAATTTGTGCCCAAGAGGAAATGTAAGATTTAATTAATAACGATACTTGGTGAGAAAAGATAAACAAGTTTTTGAGTTGTTGCTATCCTTTCTTAAGTATATCAGGATTTGTCTATGGCTACTGGTGCAATCCAAATCAATTTAGAAAATTCAGTTTTCCTCAGCCTGTCCATCTGTCTGTCTGTCACACTCGATTATTTCGGTAACTATAAAAGCTATCGTCATGAAATTTGGAGTAATATATTAAAAAGTGAGATAACTTCATTACGTGTGGTATCATTTGAAAGAGCTTTACGTCTTGTACATTTGTTTTCTGATATTGAAAATTACCCTCAAAAAACGAAGTTAAGTTTGGGGTTCGTTAACAAAGTGATTTAAGTACTTTTTTAGGACCTATGATACTTAGGAAGTATGGAACCGTCGGTGCGTGTGTCTAACTCGCACTTGTCAGTTATTTATAAAGACTATCAGACCAAGCTGATTTTATATTTTGCTACTTTACTTAGTAGGTAATAATGAATGAAGGTTATCACGAAACATTATCCTCAGTCAGTCACTGGGCTGCGGGTAAATCCGTTGCGGTTTCTTCGCATATCAATACTGTTTTCAATGACCCCCTTTAAAAAGTCAAGTATCAACAGCTATAGGTATACTCATAGCTCTGGTTCAACCAGATAGCTCAGATGAATCCAAATAAAAAGGCACTGACTAACCAAATAAGTACTTACGAGTACATCGTATCGTTTTTTCTCCTATCTTTGTTGTTACATTTTTCTATAGTAATTGTTGTAGCCAATGGATACCGTATTGCACGTGTTTTTTTGGTTTCTGAATGTGTTTGTTTATGTGTGTAATAAAGAATATTGAAATCATAGGTGTTATTTTTAACATTTGGCTTCAGACACCTAGAAAGAAACATCTCGATAGTATCTTTTGCAATTAGCTTATTTGTCAACTAGAGCTTTTATCAGATAGGGACTTTACTATATATATAGCTACTCGTGCTGATTCACTCACTCACTGATTGATCACCTCTCCTGAACAATTTTGTATGAAAAATTTTTTTTTCACGGATGGGGTCGTATAGAAGAAAAAAATTCATTCGGAGGAAAAATACGGACAGAGCTGATGATTGAGGATTTCAGAGACGGGTGAAGAGCACGGGGAGGGTATTAAAGATAGGTGGGGGTATTAAAGATAGGGGGTGCTCGACCAAATGTCATTCGAAATGTCATGCAATTGGCAGTGAGCTGAAAAAAAGTTCAAAATGGCGGATTCAAGATGGCCGCCATACAAACTTCATCGGTGTCCATCTCGAAGAGTATAAAAGATGGAAGAGTGGTTTCTTGACAAGAAGTGATCAGGACCCCATGGTCTATTCCATGGATAGAAAAAAAATCAAAACGGCGGAATTTATTTTTCCATAGAAACTGTATGAGGAATTTGAAGAGACTACGAGTTGTAAATCATGAAGTGCTTTGATGCGGTTTTTTGGAAGACTACCAGAGAAAAATATGGAATGAGGTGATGATTGAGGATTTTAATGACAGACAAGGAGCATGGGCAAGGTATTATAGTTAGGTGGGGACTGCTGAAACTAAAAATACTCGGAACTTCACGCAATTGGCAGTGAGCTGAAAAAAAAACCAAAATGGCGGATTCAAGATGGCCGCCATACAAATTTCGTGTTGTTCTATCTCGAAAAGTATAAAAGATAGGAAAGTGGTTTCTTACCAAAAGTTAACAGGATCTCAAGTTCAACGGGATGAATAAAAAAACTAAATGGAGGAATTTATTTCTCCATGGAAAATGTACATGCTACAATAAGTAGGGAACTATCCAAGGCATTGACGCAGTTCTTCGGAAAACTGCCAGAAGTAAGTATGAGAAGTTCTACGGGATGTATGGAAAATAATTCACTATGGCGGAATGAAACGATGAAGAGCACAGCCAAGGGTATTGGAGATAGGTGGGGGGTGCTCGACCAAATGTCATTTGAAACGTCATCCAATTGGCAGTGACCTGAAAAAAAATTCAAAATGGCGGATTCAAAATGGCGGCCAAACGAATTTCGCCAATATCTCGGAAAGTATAAAAGATGGAAGAATGGTTGATTGAGAAATGATCAGGGTTCGAAGGTCTATTCGATGGGAAGAAAAAAAATTCAAAATGACGGATTTTTATTTTCATAGAAAATGTATGGGGAGTTTTAAAGAGACTAAATGTTGGTAACTGTGCAAGGTTTTGATGCGGTTTTTCGGAGAATTGTTAGAGAAAAATATGGAATGAGATGATGATTGAGGGTTTTGAAGACAGTCGAGGAGCATGGGCAAGGTATCATAGTTAGGTGGGGACTGCTGAAACAAAAAATACTCGGAACGACATGCAATTGGCAGTGAGCTGAAAAGAAATTAAAATGGCTGATTCAAGATGGCCGCCATACAGATTTCGTGTTGTTCTATCTCGAAAAGTATAAAAGATAGGAAAGTGGTTTCTTACCAAAAGTTAACAGGATCTCAAGTTCAACGGGATGAATAAAAAAACTAAATGGAGGAATTTATTTCTCCATGGAAAATGTACATGCTACAATAAGTAGGGAACTATCCAAGGCATTGACGCAGTTCTTCGGAAAACTGCCAGAAGTAAGTATGAGAAGTGATGATGATCTAAGATTTGGATGATGGTTGAGGAGCACGGTCATGGTTTTAAAGATAATTAAGGGCTGTTAGAGCAAAAAATATGCTGAACCTCATCTGATGAGGTTCAGCGTATATTTTGCTCTAACGGCCGTTAACTATCTTTAAAACCATGACAGTGCTCTTGGGTCATTTTTTAAGCCCACTGCCAATCAGATTCCAACTGGCGAAGGAGATGACGGCGATACCTTTATAGGCAGGAAGACTGCACGCGGGCCACATGTGGCCCGCGCACTCACGCGCCCTACTGGTCTATTATATGCATAACTTACGTCACTTCGTCTTTCAATATGATTTTAGTTTTGTTCTATCATTTTGGATTTCTAGAAAACAATGTACATTTATGATTTTGCTTACAATAATTTTATCCTTTGTGAAAACAGTAGCCACAATCTATTTAATACTGTTTGCTTGGCATCAATGACTTAGATACAAATCTCATGGTGAAACTGGTTCCGAGCGAACTTTAAGCTGGCTCAAGGCTTTAAGATTGTTCACGGATATAAAAGTCATGCACTCGGGTTCTGTAATGTGTGCATTTTATATTTATATACAGGTAGTCATTTTTATTCTTTGACTATAGAAATTACTTGAAAAACGCGGTTTTGAGAAAAAATATTTTCCTTCGAGGCGAAGGAAAATATTTTTTCTCGGAAAAAAAATCGGAAAGTCGGAATCGGAATCGGACGATTACTCCCGTTTAAGTTTTTAGTTGATATTTTGGAGAATTTATGAAAAATCTAAGTTTTGAAATATTTATTGCTTAGCTATATTGTTAGTGATTGATGTGATACCATACTGGTAATAAAAGTTACATAGTTACAATTAAGAATGATTTTTATTACCTCAAAAAAAGCAATCCAATTTGCCAGGGCCCTATCCTACATACTTTTAAGAGCCATTGGCAAAATAAAAACTAATAAATATTTAGGAACTATAATATTATGTTCATTTAATTTGCGTGTACTTTACAACTGCATTGTTCACACAATAAGCAAAAATACTTTTGATCTCTCTAAACAAAGATACGGTCAGTCATCTCCGGAAACGGACGTCATTAAACACAATCAACGAGATATCACCGTGAAAAACTAGTTGTGGCGCTCTCTTGTAATGGTGGCAAGGTTTTCTCTGCAAAAGTAGTGGCATAACCTATATTCAAAACAAATTAACAGTCATTTTCGCTAACATTTGGTGCATTAACATTATAATCTTTTGAAGGGATTGTTAGCCATTAAAGTTTTGTCTCTCTTGCATCCAACTTTTCAACCGACTTAACGGGATTTATTAAATTTATTTTTGTCTTTGTCACTCTCACGGACACGTTGATGGGTGCGACATGCAGCGTCGTGGTAGAATATAACAGAAAAACGACTTTTTACCTAATTACTCGAAAACTAAGCCAGTTATCAAAAATCAGTTTCTCAACGTTTTTTGATATTATTATTACCGACACATTAAAACAAAAATTACAATTACATCCATTGTAGTTTCCGATAAAAATTAGAAAAACTGACATTTGGAGCATGTTGGAGTTAAATCTTTGGAGAAAGTCAAAAGTGCATACATAATATCGTAAAGGCTACAACGGTGTGCTTATCATAAACTGATAGCAATATCAACCTTAATGACTACAAGGTTCAAAATATTTTCATGTAACACATGCATGCAAGGGATTTTATTTACAAATTCTATATCGACTTTTGACCCTCACTGTACCTACAGTAGAATCCGGTGCTCTGTGCTGTAGCCTCAATGCGGTTTGGCTGGCTTAGATAACAAATTCCGGTTTTTAATAACGGTTTTATTATCTTTGGTTTTTTAGTATGATGCAGTACTTTAATAAATTTTAATTAGGTTTGTCAACGGTATTTATATTAACGGCAGTCGGCAGTTATAAAAAGTAAAACCATAGTAAATTGGGCGACAGTTTCAGCCAATCACAGTAGTGAATGCTTGAAGTGTAGTAAGATTGTATCAAAATATCTGTCTGAAAGCTGTTAGGTATCTACTGACTGCATTGTAATACCAATTTTTATCAACTGTCTCTACTTTTTATCATTATCACCACAATCATCATAATTAACATCATTATCACAATTAGCATATTAACGACTTAGTCATATGACACATCAGAGCCCTTTGCCATATGACGTAATATCTACAATCGTAATAGAAACCTATCGCATATTCCTCTAAATGGAACAAAATTAAAAAGGTACAGGGAGTAGGATCGACATATCCGATCGACAAATTGATCACGTCAATTATTGAAGACAACTGTCATTCTCATGTATCTGCAAGAGTGATTAAAGTCTTCTATATGACGTGTAATAGGTAAGCAATGGAAAAGGTTGCAGGGCAAACCCCATCTTCCATTATTTTAAGGGATGTTGTTAACATTATTTTAAATTGACCCACAATTATTGTTTTATTTTAAGAACTATTCATACCAAAACCATATTTTTCGCTAAATTCTGCCTTGGCCCGTAACACTTGAATTACGAAGCTAGAGCGTATAATTTAACCGCGGATTTTGACATGAACAACGGTAAAGAACAATGGTGCGGGCCCATACATCGCTTTCGGTCACGTTACGCTATTGCAACTATAAATGAAAAAATATTTTTTTGGTTGGACCTGCAAGCCTGAACTCAATGCTAAAAGATTTTCTTACAAAAAAGTGGAGAAAAATTATTATTTATTTTCAAAATATTGTATCTGAGTATTATAACAACTGCGACCTCCGCCATGAAGCATCTGAGAGCATAGACAATACTCTATATACTCTTTGATAAATACTTGTCACTTGTCCCAGAATTTGTCAATGTCGACAGTTGAGACCATGTAGCCATCATGTAGCTGTCGGACAATGTTGCGAGATGCCGGAATTAAAAAACTCCAATTGACTGAAAGAAAAATCTAATTGAGTTAATAAATTAATATTGAATTACAAAATCACAAATATTCAAACAGTTTATTTAAGTGAGACTGGCTCACACGGAAAAATAATATTCAGTTTTACTCCAACGCAATGGAAACCCCTAAAATAATTTAATCTTTTTATGTAAATATATTCGAATAAAATAAAATGCAAAAAAAGAACGATTGAAATCGACATTTATATTTATTATTTTTTAAAAAAAGCAAGTGCCGAGTTTCTTGCCCGTTCTTCTCAGTGCAGTGCTACTTTCCGAACGAGGCGGTAGAGTCTTAACGTTTCGCAAGAGCCTGTAAGTTAGGCCTATGTGAAGGAATACAATTTTTGAATTTTGAATTTGAATTTTGACACAGTTATTATTGTCTTGTATTCTACAGTCTGATCTAAGAATTAACGTAGTACTTGAAAATAGGATTTTCTTTAGTATAGTCTGTTACATGTTGTTCTCGTATAAAAGTGGACCGATCGTCAAAAAGATGGAGCATAAAAGTGGAAAAGTTTGGCATCCGGCAACACTAGCAGTCAGGAATGTGGAAACGGAACCTATCAGTATCAATAGAATTTCTTTAAATATTTTATTTTTTGACCCGTCCTTTACAATAACCGGTGATACCTTGAAAAGATTCTGTTATTTAATAGAATCGTCTTGTAATAAATATTACATCTAGACGCTAAACTTTATTTGTGTACATTTCTGCCCATGTTCTTTAACATCAATAATTGCTTTTTATTACGCCAGGCTCACTTGTAAAGAAGTCTGCCGAAGATTGAAATAAAGTTCTGCTAAAATTGCCTAAAGACACGGGCTTACTCGTTGCTAGTAACGATATGGTTGTTACTTGTTTGTGGCTTTAGGTCGCTTGTCCGCTGCAACCGTCACCGGTTACCGAGATCGAGATTACTTTAGTATGAGATCAAGATGACGTGACGGACGTTTGATGGACAACGATCCCTTACACGGCCATAGTAAATGTACGTACGTAGGAAATGTTTAGGACTGGCATTACTAGCTCAAAGTTTCGAAATTCATATGTGTTTCACCCCGTCCCTCGGCCGTAAACCGTCGGTCCTGCGCTTGAACTCTTTCCGGTCGTGACTGAACTGTCGTCCCATAGGATTATGAGAGAGAAGAGCAACGATTTTCATGAAATTTAGTATACTGGGGGGGTTTGGGGGCGATAAATAGATCTAGCTAGGATTCATTTTTAGAAAATGTCGAATTTACCAAAAAAATATGTGACCAATGCTGCCATCTATTGGTGGGTAGATAGACTACCGAGCAAAGCTGGGTCACCCAGATATTTTGTTATTATGTACTATTTCGGCGCCGTCGTCGTGCCGTCACTTTTTTCTCGGTGACGGCTGCGATGGACAAGCGTTCTTATGTTTGCCATTAGTAGCGGTATCGGTCTGTGTAGTAAATTATTATTCTACTTTTTTGTATTTAATTTAAATACATTCCCAAGTAGCCAAAATTTTCGAGTTGATCACGCAATGTTGCTGTCTTGTTTTTCAGTTTTAAATTTTAATGATGCCCTAAAGATCGTTGGAGTTATAATAATTTTGCGAATTATTCTATTTAACGGCGTAGAAGCCATATTAAAGCTATCTTTGGTGAAGTTTTGTTTAAAAACTATAAGGACAGTTAGTTTTAAATTTAAACGTCATATATTTTGGGTAACCGGGACCGGAAAGTTCTCCCAAAAGTTGCTCCAAAATCTCAGTTTTTCTCAGTTTTATCGGAAACTACAATGGATGTTATTGTAATTTTAGTTTTAATGTATCGGTAATAATAATATCTAAAAACGTTGAGAAACAGATTTTTGATAACTGGCTTAGTTTTTGAGTAATTAGGTAAAAAGTCGTTTTTCTGTTATATTCTTCCGCGACGCTGCATGTCGCACCCATGAACGTATCCGTGAGAGTGACAGAGACAAAAATAAACTCAATAAATCACCTTAACGAGTTTATGCCATAGTGTTTCTCGTAGACAGTGTCGCCAGCACTGATGAACAACTGCTTGTCATGGAGTGAGGGGGTCTTCTCTCAAAGTAAGAGGGGTTTGGCCATAGTGTGTTTGGTAGACTTCACGCATCTGTAAGAAATTATATTATGTAGTCTGAGCATTATATCTCTCCGACGAGATTTCACAGAATGTACTCTACATTGTAGATGTTATCGTAGTAAAATGGAAGGATTAATTACTATACTATACAGCATAGCTATACTTTTTGGAATGCCAAATTGCTTGGCAGTACGTTTTTGCCGATAGGCATGCAGCTTCACCAAACTAGACATGAGCCAATTTGAAATTTAAAATAATCCTTAATCAGTCGTGACGGGACTTTAACGCTCCCGCTTAAAATAAATAGTTCGTCAAGTGCACCAACGCGGCAATTAACATGTTCCATTTTTGAAATTCGATACAATAATAAAATTGTCGCCAGCCTCCCATGACTAAGAGAATGATGCAATGCATCTTGTTTTGGTGTTTTCGCCCGTCGAGACGGACGGCATAAAGTCCGATTGTTGTAAAAGACAATGGTCAACATCACTTGCGCGACGGAATCCAATAGTGTTTCGAAAGTGACCGTCATTTGTATGGAAATCGTCGTTTTACGTGTCCTAGAGACCTTATTACATACGTTAACTTTGCACTTCATAAAGGATATTATAGGTATTTTCTTTGTGTTCAATCATAGGTGTTTGTTGAGACATACCTTCTGTGCCTATTCAGAATATTATGTTATTTCAATGATATTTAATTTCTTTCACGGCAAAGTTGCTCAAAGATGTATACAGTTGGGGCTTTTAATTTTTTTGTAATACTACCTGGCTTAGCAGACTGCAGTGTTCTGTCTTTCCAATAATTAATTAGAAGCTTCTATATCATACCACAAATAATGGATATACTATGAGTGGGTTTAAAACCTCGAATGTGTTTTTCAACTCTGTAGTTTCATCGATATATTGATCATATGACCTATCGAAGACCACTTTATGACGATTGTAGCTATTAGTCATAATTTGGCTAAGGTTACGGTATTTTTGCATTGAAAATAAAAAATTCTGATGTCTTTTGCAAAGTTATTCTGCTCAAATATCACGTACCTATTCTAATGCTTGTAATTTAATGGTCGAACACGCACCAAATATTATATCATTCATGCGTAATTAATTATGCAGTTACGTTATTCATGGAGTGGTAATGAGCATACCAATTTTTTCACACTTGAGTTAGTCGTTTAAAGGTTTTTATATTAATATAATACTTTAAGTACCAGAGTGGCCAGGTAAGTTTTTAATTTCAAAACACCGAATATATAATATTACTAACGTATCCAAAATGAGTATTGGACGATATTTTTATTACGTCAAAATATAATTGTTTCTACGAAACTGAAATTTCAATTTTTGGAGATTTGGTAAGCAATTCAATAACTTGCGATATTTACGGCTATTTTTAACTAAACTCTGTAAAGGTAACTAAAAATTTGTATTTTAATATCCTCACTACCATCGAAGTCAAAAACTTGGCGTGTTATTGATTGCTGTGTTGTTATTCTAAACAGTTTAATTAGGTTTCTAATTTGTAAATCGCCCAGTAAGAAAAACAATGTTCTTGATTCATCGCGCTTCTTCTAAGTATTTTGAGAGCTGTCCTAATTTTAATGTTATTTTATAATTCGTTTGCTCGCTCTTCCTTTGCTTTTTCTTTTATTCTTCTTCTTCTTCTTTATGTACCACTCCGACTAGAGAAGTGTGCCAGTCAGGTCTTTATATTTCCAATATATTATGAGAATAGTAATCTTGTGAACCCAGCATAATGTTTAATTATTATTAATAACATATTACCTTTGAATACCATTACCATTAGTTGTTAGTATTTTTAAGTAATTTCAACTAGTCCCGATTGATGTTATTGATTACCTATTAACGTAGCATTACCAATAGAATAGACAGCAAGGTAGGGAACTTTATAAACAACACCATGTTTTATTAAGTCCATCATACATGATCACAAATCGATCCATTCACTCCGAATAGGACAGGTTTTAAATATAAAATACATAAATTGGTTATCTGATTTTGATGGTTGTTAGACACGTCCATGTTGTTTTCGTATCTGACCACTTGATATATAGCGTTAGGGCATATATTAGCGTTTACTTCTGAATAAATCTGTCCGCGGTGCACCGCTGCTAATTCGGCAATTGCCAGCCGCAACCGGTCGGTTAGGTACTATGTTATATCACAGTGAAATTTGAAAGTTATAATTAACTTTCTATATGTTGGGATTCGTGTCAAAGGTGTAACGTGTTACTTAATGAGAAGCTGTAATTGGACGCAATTGGAACCGGTACATAGATTCGTTGTTTGATTTTGAGATTAACACGGTTATCTGAGTTCAACCTGATTTCATTGTAATCTGATATCTGATAGATAAACACAAAATATATTACTTTGTACATAAATAAAGTTCGTGCTTCTAGATTTCTTTAGTACCTTATTGTAAGAATCTTAAAAATACTGAATCTCTTTTAGAAAACTTAGATGTTTATGTCTGGAGTTATGGATACCTATTTAATAAGAAAACCCTATAACAGAACAATTATCGTGAAGTTAGCAACTTTGCTCAGATAGAAGGCGTATTATATATCATCAAGGTATATTATATATCTAGGTATGGGAAAATAACTGAACTAGGCAAAAACTCTCTTAGAGATGTAGACGTAGTCTCTCAGTTAGCCAAGTGTTATTATAATTCGGTGAAAAATACATGGCCGATGCATAACTACTTATTCACTAGATTTAGGGCTCTACAATAATAGTTGGTTGTACTTTTGCAAAAACGACGACCAGTTGTTCCGGTTAAAGCACTTCAATATTATAATCACACTTACACTCGATAACGTAATGATTTCCGCCTACTTATAAAGTGATTGCGCCATTACATAATAATTATGTACGTAATCAAGAGTAACATCAGCATCCTCTGATGTGGCAGAAGCAACGTCATGTACTTTAAATGTCGATGTGCTTAAGTCCAATTTAATATATCAAAAAACAACTTACAAGATTATACCTACATATTTGTTTACGTTTGGGCGAAGAATGAAGATGCTTTTTTGGTCGTCTAAGTAGAGGAATCTCAATTATTTTATTCTTCCACAAAGATCTAAGCTTATCAATTATGTTATTGTACTGTCGGACAATGTACCTAAAATTGTAAGTAAATTTAAAATTCTAACTCCAATTAGAGAAATCAAATCGACGTGAATTTGTTGAAGTCATGACCTGAAAATAATGAGATAGGATCGAGGCAAATCTTATAGGATTTCCAGACATTGCTTTATTAAGACGATACGTGAAAACTTTTAGGCTTTCGGTAAAACTATCTGGCATGAGGCAACAAAAGATAGGAGATAATAGAGCTAGCTAAGAAAGTTAAACTCTCAATATACGAGTAGCTATTAAAACTTTCGCTTCACTGATTTAACCACTGTTTTGGCTCTTCTTTACTCATAAACACTAAAGTGTGGTGTATGTTGGCGTCATAATTGCCGCAAAAGGCGAGGTAGCTTGAATTTCAATATATTTTTTTTTTACAAATCACTTCAGAAATAGAAGGCAAGTGAATTTAAGTAGACCAATGTCTTTCTTTACCATTTGTAACTGTTCCTAAATCAGCATCTAATCACTTCATGTGAGTTGTGGTAAAATATTTAATCTTATTCGATGGTAATACAGTTTGCTTTCGAGTTCAGACTGTTTTGCGTTTTTGTAAATGTCAGCGTTAGCAAGGATTGCTTAGAAGCCTACTCGCGTTTGGCTTATTGGCATTTTGTTGGAATATGATTACATGCACTTTTCGGTTTCGTATTCATAGATTTTAACCTTTGATTGTAACAAAGTTGTGGTATTATTCAATTGGTTTTTGATGTAATATTTTCATTAATTATTATCTATTATTTTCATAATAGGTACCCACAAAGTAGGTATGAATATCCTGCTCATATTTTGTAATAATTTAATGAGGTATTTTTACTCGTGAAATATTTTTAAACCCTCTTTTCATGTGTTGTTTAAATACAACCAGACGTGTTGTCATCTCAGGTATATCGTATCCATCAAATCTAAAAGATGAGTTCTTAACTAACCTTCAGATCTACATAGCGTAGGTCATATGGGTTAAAGAATATAAATTTAAGCATCAATAGTGCTATGCTTCATTGAAAAGTTTATGAGGTTTCGCTTCACGACAAATACGCAGAAGTGAAAAACTAATACACGTAAAACATACGAGTACCAGTACCGGGTATCGACCTTAAACATAACATTACATTTTCAACCCTATTCTCAAGGTATTATGGGACACGCAAACAAGTGTGTCTAGTATACATTTATAGACAAAACAAGGTGTATGAGAAAACGGCGTCGCGTGCAACGCAGATTTCTTTTAACATTCAAGGAGAGAACGCTACTGAAACTGATGTTGTAAAACTATTCATAAATATCTCTTTTGGATGCGGCCTTGTCAATATACACTTGACCGCTTCTTTTTCGTGTATGCGAATGGTGTGTGATTTCGTAAGGTTTCAAGACGTTACGTGTTTTTTTTTTGACGATTTCTCTCTTGCAATTTTGGTAATTTTAACCTTTTCAAATGGACATTGACATAAGTTTTTTGGTAGTGTTTGAACACTTTTGTCTGTGAATTAAAGGAAACAGCAAAGCTTCAAGTGTTATAATATACTTCTCCTGGATACATTATGAAAGTCCTCAATATTAACGTTTTTGTTTATAATTTTCTTAATCCCTTATCAATAATAATATGGATTTAGGAACAGTGTTGCTTTCTTATTACATTAATAATATTCGTACAGTGTTTTTGAATAACTCGTAAGCGGTCGTTTTAATAAAATCTTAATTAGTATGAATTTTTTTTGCTTATTTCAGAAGATATTTACCTAAATGCAGCCAAAAGAATTTCCTTGTAATATTATCTATACAAATAAAAATGAATTGCTGTTCGTTAGTCTCGCTAAAACTCGAGAACGGCTGAACGGATTTATCTAATCTTGGTTCTGAAATGTTCGAGGAGGTCTAGGGAAGGTTAAAAAGTTGAGGAAAATTCGAATAAGTGTCAGGAGAATTTAAAATCATCCGGGGCGTTGAGTGGCAATGGGTAAGTATAGGCAGTATCTGTCCGATTGCGTCGCGTTCAGCGCTGTGGGGGAAGAGACTGAGTATTATGCGGGACAAACGGGCCGGGACAAAAATATTTCTAACGCGGAACGGAGTCCGCGGGCACTGCTAGTAAGGAACTAAAGCCAAGAAAAAAAACAAACTAAAGAAAATTAAAAAAAAGGAAACTAATATCCAAAATTGAAATGATGAATTAATAATCAAATATCTTTGCTGTACCTGTACAGATTTAAAAACTGTCTTCCATCAGCTACAATATCGTATGAGAGCTGGCGACATTACCGCTATTGCGGGTAGATGCATTGCGCAAGCCGTTATCGCCCATGACACAATTGCTAGTTATTAGGCTTATTACAGTGGTTTCCAATTTAATATTGTATAAATATTGCGTGTCGTCTCTCACAGATATTCTTTCTTTTGTAAATATATTCTTAGATGTCCCACAGCACCACTTTGTGTTGTACGTGTAATTTGCTTGGTTTCCTCTATTTCGCGTAGGAATCTGGGTAATAACATGCATTTCTTGCACGAAGACACCGTGCTTTTTTCAAGAACCATCTATTAGTCGCACACCTATATCAATTCTAATAATATAGAGTCTGAATTCTTAACGACTTTTAAAGTTAGTAGGTCTGTATTTGTTATTTTTGTCAAGTAGATGCCTAAAATATAGCCAAGAAGCCAATTTAGTTTGTAGTCGTTTAAGTTTGTAACACTTTATTTCCTTAAAAATTACTATAGAATTGATTTGTACTACGTACACTATACAGTATCTATGACTATAAAGAAATGGCGTGCATGTTATGAAAGTATGGAAGTAGGACCTACACGCGCGTTGTTTATGGTCCGTAATGAATTTTTAATACCTTCGCATCGACAATTTACGCAAAATGCGACCCAAGCTCAATTTAGCCGTTTTCTATTTGTGATGTTCTTATAATAGTTATAATATATCATTAGGCGACTCATCAGGTATAATTAGAGCTTATGTAACTTGTTCTATAACCGGTCTCTCACCGCAAATTGTGGTAAATATGCCTAATGACTGGTCGGATGTTTCCGAACATGGTATATTGTAATTTATTTTTCTATGTTTACGTAGCGTTGTCTATGCTTACTGCTTATGTAATTTACAGTAGACGAAACCTGTGGCATGTTTTTGATAAACAAGCTACATTGTGGTCAGTCGTTGGAACTGGTTCCTACTAATCATTTACCATCCAGAGGAGGTCAATCGTAAACCAACGTAAGAAACGAGCCTTTCGGGAAACTATTTTAAAGCTGCAGACACAAAAGCCTATTTTTGTGTTCCAAGAATATATTATGGAATAATCATCAGCTTTATTATCATTATTATCCTCTGTTGTAAAATTGTCTTCTGTATTATATATAAATTGCATTATAAAGTTGCACTGACATGATGAAAGTTCTATTATCATCAAATTGAATTTCACACCTATTTTCCGAACACGTGAGATAATGATAGTAGGTATAATAAACAATATTGTTAATTGTATTTCTAAGATGTCGAGCTGTGATCAAGATGTAGCCGATACTCGAGGCCACCGAGCGAATAAAAGAGAAAATGCCGCAAAAAATATCGAGGTCTTTGCACTGGGACTCTCCAGTCTCCACTCAGATGTGACTGATTGTCCCCATTGTATTTATTATCGATTTACTGTATTTATTTATCTTAGCTGAGTAATCACTCAAAGCTGTATGAAAATTTAATTAGGTAATCCTTAAGGTGATTACGATACGAACAATAAAATAATTTAATTTATTAAAGTGGGTATAAATCATATTATTATTTCTAATTTTATTTTTGTGATGAATCTGTGTATTGAATGTTTTTTCTTTGTTGCAGGTAAATAAACTTATCATACACACAACACACTTTTAAACCGTAAGTAACATTGTAAATTTTTTGCGAAAATCTGTAATTATTAGCAAGAAAGGTTAAAATTCCTCTGTGCTTATTAGTTACCGATTAATCGTAGTTTTGGCCTTAATTATAAGTCATTTGCCAATTTAATTACCTAGTTTCTGATGGTCTAGAAACTGAAAGCTAAAACAATAAATACTATTTTAATATCAGCGAAAAGTTTCTAACTGTACCAAGAAATTAGTTTGGACGGCCGTTTTAACGATTCAATGGAGGAAAGCGTGCGTGTTTCGACAAACGAATTTGAATCTTTTAACTTTAAAAATAAAGACCTAAATAGTTGAGATCGCAACGCAATGCCTTAAAAATGCATCGCTTTTTAAAATGGAGGCCGGAGTGGAAAATCGTAGATTTCGTGTCAGGTCGACGACCGCTGTGACGGATCGGTGATCATTTTGTACTGATACGCTGGATGACCATAGTCCAAGTTTGAGAAGACACCGTTATCTTATGTTAAAATTTTGGTCAGATGCTCGTATAAGACCGCGTTAAATTATGCACGAGACTTGCCTACCTATCATAACGTGATGAAATTTTGATCTCAAAAAATTTACTTGTCTTTTTACATTAACGCGGACCACCGATTGCCAGATGTACTTTTCTGAAGCGATATGCGTACTGGCATGCTTTTAGGCAGCCTACCAGCAGATAAATCTGCTAGCACTCTTGGTGCAGCTGCAACATGGATTTTCTAAGCCTTTTCTTTCCTATGACAGAGAAAGGCTCAGTTGTACAATGATAAAAGGTGGATCATTGCGGTAATGTCGATAATATATCGCAATAACCACCCTTTAATTAAGAATTTCGGAAATGCCTATGAAAATCATCGTCTCTTTCTTGAAGTCTTATTTTTGCTGTTTGGTTGAAATTACTATGATTTTTTATGTGTCCAAATACTATAATATCTCTACCAAAACATAAAATGTGAAGCAACCTCTTTGTTGTAAAGTCAAGGACCTTTATAGTTTAATCGACCTTTTCCATTTCCATCTTGAAACGTGTAAAGATTTGTTAAGATGTAAGGGATGGCTCTGGTACAATCTTATAAATCGTAATCGGAGTTATTGGTCTGTAGAGTAATAGTTACGAAAAAGTAATAGATACATAGGAACCAAGTAGACTAGGTGACCGATTTTGATAATTGTTTTTTATTTGAATGCGCTTTATATGTGGCTTAGGTTTTCTGGGTGTTCAAATTTCAATTTGGTTCAGTGTTCAGTTCTGACAATGGCATCCATGAAATCAATTTATAAGTCTTATGCTTAAGCGGCGAATTTTGGGCGAATAACAATATCACGCCTATCGATTTCGATGATTTTTTTTTGAAATGGATGCACTTCAAGGGCAGTTTGAAGATAGTTTAGGTTGATTTTTTTAATTTTGTATGATTCATATGATAAGATACCTACATGTATTTTTTAAATGTGTAAGTTTTGGCAACCCTAACAGTATCGTAGAGATTTTATCTATCTGCACTTGAATTACCAGATTTTGTAATTCATATAGTCACGCACGCAGCAATCAGCATATAAAATAGTTCTGCGCTTCTGACTCCGTTAATTTTACAGTTTTTGGTATCTCCAAAATAACCTTGGATTGTGTGTTACTTTGTTATAATGTATGCAAGAGGTTCGTTGCCATGAAATATAATAATGGTCAATTATTTATTATACTATACATTTTGTTTAGTCTTAAAGAACAAAGGTTAACATACATTTACCATTTGCTTATCGTAATTATATCAATCAACTGTTTTAATATGCATGCATCCACTCTTTGTCCTCTATTAGTTAGTCCATTTTACAATTGTTTTCCCGTACGAATAACAAATGAGTTCTCAGGGCCCATACCTACGATGTTCTCCATACATTCGTAATACCAAAATCATTTGTAATTAGTGCACATTTAGATCATGTTGTGGTGTTATAGTGGCCATACTTCTTTAAGCCCGAATAACACCACATCCTGATCGAAATATGCACGATATTAAATTTTAATAACAAATAATTTTGGTATATTTTTTTATGGAGAGATCGTGGGTATGTGAAGCCTTAATTGATTTCACTACCTAAGTACAACACCGAAATAAAAACCAAGATTAAAGATAAAGGTGGCTAATTAAAATTAGTAGAGCTCATATTCTCATGGATGCAAAAAATGTCATGTAGGTATGATATCGTATTTCGCTAAAAGTATCAAATTAGCTAAACGAAAAACAAAGGCCAAATGCCAGATTCGGTTTCATTGCGACCGCAACTCAAGGTTATGTTGAGCTGTGCTTAGAGATCTATCCGATAATAGTAATTCACGGGTCCAGTTTGCAGATCCGGCTCTGACAGTGACATAGGTGTCAATGTCTTGGCTTTATGATTTACCAGTTACCAACCTATGCAGTATGCGCCCGGAGAGACAATTCTCTCTTCTTTTGTCGATTTCTTTTCCCTGACTACAACAATTCCTGACTATCAATATGGATCAGAAAGAGAAAAGAGAGCTACAAAAGTAGAGAGACATATCTCTACCCGCACATCCTAGCCCTGCATGTGTAGTTCGGGGCAATCCGCCCGATCACTGCCTTTATAATCCCAAAAGGAATTATGTTGTTTTTAATTTTAGAATATACTGTTAATTAATTAACAAAAAAAAAACCGACTTAAATCCTTTCCAATTAAAAGTGTATGGTTTTCTTAAGGGTACCATCATCAGAACTGGACTAAATTGAAATGGGACCATATTGGAAGCGTTAGCATTCTTATAAAAAAAGTATCATCAAAATCGATTCACCCAGTCAAAAGTTATGAGGTAACAAACAAAAAAAAAACATACAGACGAATTGAGAACCTCCTTCTGTTTTAGAGTCGGTTGGAAAGTAGCATGTACCGCTCCTTACCTTTTTCATCTACTATGCACATAGATTTATTAACTAACTATGCAACAAATGAGGTGAATCTGGGATAGAGTGCGGATTATTTTAACGGTCTGCTAAGATCTGAAACAAAGTTAACCACAAAAAAATACTCGTCTATTAGATGTAGCCTAGATCTAATTGCTAAAAATTTATAGAAACATATATATATAAGCAATAGAAACATATTTTTTATTCATTACTTAAGGAAATAATTAACGAGAGTAAAGCAAATAATTCTAAAATAAATCATGAAATACCTAGTATTGTGAAATAGATAATTATAACATCAAATACGTAAACGTTTATAAATCAAACTCTGGTACTGAGTACTGACGCTTTCTCGTAGTCATTTTAACGGCGTTTAGTTAAACGATTGCATAACTTCAGTTATGCAGCATTGTTAACGATTCACTGTAGGTACTAAAAAAAATAGGTAGCGGATGTTATTCACAGACGAGTAAACAAATACGAATCAAAACAAGAAACTCTTCGAAGGTTTCAGAGTTAACTAGTTATCACATCCCGTGACTAACAAAACATTAACACTCTTCAATTTATTCACACTTTAATCAAGGTTTTTTTAAGTCTAAGAGTCAATATTAGAGTCTGAGTGCATGTTAGAGCCAGTTAATCTAAATATATAAAAGAAGAAACTGACTGACTGACTGACTGACTGACATATCAACGCACAGCCCAAACCGCTGGGTCTAGAGACTTCAAATTTGGCACACATGTTCCTTGTGAGGCCTAGGGGTGCACTAAGAAAGGATTTTTCAAAATTCACCCTCTAAGGGAGTGAAACGGGGGTCCGAAGTTTGGATTTTATCAAGTTAAAATACGTCTTCACGCCGCAACTACTGTACCGATTTGGCTAAAATTTGCAATGGAGGTATATTATATCTTGCATTACCACATAGGCTACTTTTCATCCCGAAAAATTTCATTGTTCCTGTGGGATAAGTTAAAAACCGAAATTCTCGCGGAAAAAAAATCTCACGCCGCAAGTACACAACCGATTTGGATGAAATTTGGAATGGAGATAGATTATATTCTGGGTTAATAAATAAGGTACTTTTTATCCCGGAAAAATCCATGGATTTTGCAGGAGAAGGGAAAAACAGATATTCACGCGGGAAAAATACTACTTCCCGCCGTAATTACTGAACTGATATGGCTGAAATTATGAATAAAGATAGATTATATATTGGATTAATACGAAGGCTACTTTTCATCGCGAAAAAATTCATGGTTCCCGTGGAATTAGTAAAAAACCGAAATTAACGCGGAAAAAAATCTTAATGCCGCAAGTGCACAACCGATTTGGCTGGAATTTGGAACGGAGATAGATTATATCTTGGGTTAATAAATAGGCTACTTTTTATCCCGGAAAAATCCATCTTTTTTGTAGGAAAAAAGAAAAACAGATATTCATACGCGAAAAATATTACTTCACGCCGTAATTACTGAACTGATATGGCTTAAATTCGGAATAAAGATAAATTGTATCCTGGATTAATATAAAGGCTACTTTTCATCCTGGAAAAATCCATGGTTTCCGCGGGAAACCTGAAACATTGATGTTCACACGCGAGAAATACTACTTTACACTGTAATTACAGAATTGATATGACTGAAAATCGGAAATGAGATAGATTTTATCCCGGATTATTACAAAGCCTACTTTTCATCCAGGAAAATTCCGTGGTTTCTATGATAATAGTGAAAAACAGAAATCCACGCGTGAAAAATAATCCTTCATGCCGTAATTACTGAACTGAGTTGGCTGTAATTTGGAATCGAGATAGATTATATCCTAGATTTATACAAAAGCTACTTTTCATCCCGGAAAAATCTATGGTGTCCGCGGGAAAACTGAAACACCGATATTCACGCGGTAAAAATACTACTTCACGCTGTTATTACTGATATGACTGAAATTCGGAATAAAGATAGAATTAATACGAAGGCTACTTTTCATCTCGGAAAATTTCATGACTTCTACGAGTATGATCATAGTGAAAAACAGAAATCCACGCGGGAAAAATATTCGTTCACGCCGCAACTACTGAACCGATTTAGCTCAAATTTGAAATGGAGATAAATTATATCCTGGATTAACACATAAGCTACATTTTATCTCGAAAAAGTTCAAGGTGCCCGTGGGATTAGTTAAAAACCGAAATTCACGCGCAAAAAATTATTCACGCCGCAACTACTGCATCGATTGGGCTGAAATTTGGAATGGAGATAGATTATATCCTAGAATCAACTACTTTTTTCTCCGGAAAATCTATTGTTTTCATGATAATAGGGAAAAAAAGATATTCATGCGGGAGAGAATTTTTTGTTCACACCGCAATTACTGAAAATTTTTGGTTTAGAGTTGAAATGAAGATAGATTTCATGTAAATTAACACAAAGGGTTCCCGTAGAGAACTAATTTTTTTTTAAGTTTAAACTAATTTTTTTTAAGTTTAAACTAAAATTTACGCGTGCGAAGCCGCGGGTTTCTGCTAGTAGGATATAAAAACTCATGGTTTAAAGAGGGAAATCTGAGAAACTTTGCAGAGCTTTTTACTAAAGGTTGAATTTTCAGTGTTTAACTATGGGCTAGGAGCAAAGTTCGATTTCTTTAATAGAATTTTATCGTTACCATCGATCATCGCCTTACTGATAAAAAACAACTAACGACGTATCAAGTCTAGACATGTTGTTACTTGCTGGATTCAGTAAGCGCATCGCATACCGATAGCCAACCAGACTTTCAACTTACAATAAATAATAATAAGTGACGAGTTTGGATTTTGCAGAACAATGTGGGTGCCACAATAGCTCCAAGACCATTACTGTGCCTAGTCACATGTCCAGTTCTCAATGTCTACCACATTGTTCTATTAATATCTGGTCTAGTTTTAAGATCCGGCTGCGGCTTGGGTGTCAATGTCGGGGCTTTTAGATTGTTTATTGTTAATGTCACCATTTAAAATCTTAAGGAATAATAATCCTCAAGCAGAATTTACTATAGAAAATATTACATCTGTTAAAATTTTTCCATATTCATAATGTTTAGTTATGATCATATTTTTGTTTCATTCAAATTCCCTTACAGTCATAATTAAAAACAAAAAATCAATCATTCAATCATTTTTTTGTTTCTTTTTGCTACGTATAGATACGTATTTCATACGTGGCAAGATATCAAATATCTACACGTTCAGTATTTTTTACAGATTGCTTTGACATCTAATTAATTTTGACCTTGGCATCAACTTTCAAAGTCACGACTTTGAATATGTTAGTGTACTTTATTATCTTTCTGCGTATCTAACAATGCTAACAAATGGTCAATAACATTTTCAATTAAGTTTATTGATTTCTTAAAGGCGATGGGTACCATCCGGGCGCGAAAATTCAAATTTTATTTAGTTTTTCGCTCATAGTGGGCTAATTATACATCGAAAGCTAATGGCAATGTGTTTTGCGAGCACAACGTTTATGCATCTACATGTTTTTAACAAAAACTCTGCTCAACAATACTCATTTACTTCATATTGGTTCCCGATAGCTCGAAATCTGGGAAACTGCAAAAAATTATCTTTCGGGAACCAATATGAGATGAGTGGGAACTTTCGAGCAAAGTTTCTATTAAAAACGTGTAGATGCATACAAAGTAGGACCGCAAAATGCATTGCCATAAATCTACAATGTGTAGTTAGTCTAATATTTGCGAAAAACTAAATAAAATTTGAATTTCGCGGGCTGGTAGGGCCGCAACACCTTAAGACGTTTTTAGATTTCAAAAGATCGGTGCTGTTTATCTTTGTTGGTAAAATGATATAGTTCTAAAATTCAAGCCTTTCACTGTTAACTAAGCGTTAGGTCGCCTCTGTGTAAGAGAGATCGAGTAAAACAATAGACCAATGGATCGTGGAAACGTTGTGATGTAATGTAAGAACCTAATCTGTTAGACCGTTGCATATTATAGTGGTTTTAATGAAAATAAATCAGATTGTGTACATATTAGTATCTCAAGTCTGAATCACGGGTCACGGGCACGGGTCTCCAAAGAGGGGGCTACCTACTAAACCTATCACGTGTTCTTAAATGTAGTTTGGCGAGCTTTGTAGTTTGGAAATTTATGGTGAATTTCGAATCCCAGATCTCTAATGAAGGGCACAGGGTCTTGATATTTTGTATTTTATTTTATAATTTAGTTACAAAAATAAACTTGAAAATCGTGTTCAGTGAGGTTGACTTCATTTGGAATCCCTTTTAAAATAATACAAACATGTCTTAATGACCACACCATGCACGGAGAAACATCTTAAAAGTAATCAATAAATTATTATGCCACAATAAGAAACCCAACCCGTTTCTAAGTATAAATAACACAAAATAACAAGTTGCCAATGATTTGACAAAAAACTAGTTTCCTTACTGATAACATTATTTATAATTCCTACGCATTGATTTCCTACGCTACGTTATTGCACAAATTTTAAATTTTTTAATTATTATTGAATAAAAAATTAATTCTGCGACCTACACCAATTTAAAAATCTCCTAAAGCGAATTTCTGTATAAATAAATTGCTTTTACGACTACTTTTATCGTGAGACACAGTAAAATTTTATATTCCCTTTTATTTTGTATCTTTGGAAACTTAAACAAGCTAAGTATATTTTAATATCGATATACAACTATAAAATATTTTATTAAGTACTTAGTAAACTAAAATTTGAAATATTTGAAAAATAAACATTTGAAATACACTTTGCCGGCGGGAGGACCACGTATTAATTTTGTTAGTATTTAGTAGTATAGTAACTCCCACCTACCACATTGCACACACACTCTATATAACTGATGAACACAAATCCAAGTGTTTCAATGAAAAGTACCAAATAACTTGTACTTGTTTAAATTTCTCACCACTGCAAAGATTAAAAGGAATCTACCACCTCGTTCAAATTGTAACTCGTAGAAGCATTGACGTCCTATATTGCAATCTGTCGATAATACTGAAAATAGAGCAGAACATGCAGAAATCAGTAAACAAAACAAATCCCTACTTTTACTCAAAGCAAATAATGGTCACGGCAAAAGAGATTTCGTATGCAGAGATCGCACAGAAAACGTTTCCGTTTTGAATATCAAGTAGCCGTCAAACTCCAGACGAGATTTCTACCGAGTCAGGTGTGACGGCAGCGAGTGGAGTGTTTCAAGATCTTATTACACAGATTAGTGAAGCATAACGCGGGTCGTTAGACGGCACACCGATGGGAATGGTGGATCGAGTTTTTCTTACTCGACGACTTCTTGTAGGAAGCTTTGTCGGAAGTGTTTATTAACTGGTTGAATTGTCGATTGTAAGTGTTATTCGAACAAAAAGTTGGAACTCTTGGTGTTGATGTAGAATAGTATGTAGCTATTTTGGTCGGTTGGTATGGCTAAGTTAGTATAATACAGTTTGACGGGCACTCAGATGCTCAGATGAATGTCACTTGCAAACCTGCGCCCGTATTCTGTATCTCGGTGCCTATCAAAGAATGATAGCCACTGGCATATGTTTTTTATCCATTGAAAGTTTGCTATGAAATAAAAATAACATTTCCTTAGCAAAACTTCAATGGACATTTGCTAGTGGCTATCATTCTTTGATAGGCACCGAGTTACAGAATAGGGCTACAGGATGGGTGCAAAATATACCACGGAATTTTGTCAATAACCAGGGGCCGTGACACCATCTCTAAAAGCAGAAATGTTCCAGTACTTTTTTGACATTTTCATGCTATGATTGTATGATGCTAAACAGTACTGCAGCTGGTATGGCCCCAGGTGACGATTATCGTGAGTTGGCACTTCTTCAGAGTAAAGTTTGCATTAAAAAGATCTTTATATAGCAGAGAACAACTTAGTAAAAAACTCGTTATTCCCACAAGTTCCTTTTGATGCCGATGTTTTCTTATAAAACTAAGACTTTAGGGTGTCTTACAATACGTTTTGAAACACTTAAGGGGTGAACTTGCACCATATTGTCAAGTGGGCCTTAGATATTTTACGATTGAAACCATTGGCCCACTCCACATAATGGCACGGGGTTTTTGATTTTTCAAACCATTTAAATCGCGTGATATAATTTAGGATTGCTTACATATTATGTACCGTTCAGTATCAGTACTCTTCAGGACCAGTATTCCAGTAAAGGAGGTCAGCTTCTCTTGCTGAACCGCTTTAATGGCGCGGTCCTGCCTTTACAGTTTTTCCGAAAGTGCCACCGCGAAATCCGCAAGGCCCTCCCAGTACACATTATACTACAGATATTAAATACTAGCTTTTGCCCGCGGCTTCGCCCGCGTGAATTTCAGGGTTTTACAAATCCCGTGGGAGTCCTGGATTTTCTGGGAAAAAAACAGCATATGTGTTAACCTAACTTCAGAAACACGATTGGATAAAAATTCGCTTTTTCATGAATCCTTATGGAAACGTCATTTTCCCGTTATCGTTCCCTATTCCAACCTTTAAACATGCTTTCAAGCAAGTTCGCTTGAACAATCTATCTATAGATGCAGCTATAGATTGCTCTAGAAAATTTGGTATTTTGAGTATCTCATGGGAACTACGGATTTTTCCGGGATAAAAAGTAGCCTATGTTTTAATCCGGGTTATAAGCTACCTATGTTCCTAATTTCAGCTAAATCGGTTCAGTAGTTGAGCCGTGAAGGAGTAACAAACATACACACACACAAACTTTCGCCTTTATAATATTATTAGGATGATGATGGATGGATGAATCAATAGGTTCGTTTTAATAGCTTTTCAAAACATAAATTATTAACCCAAATAACAGTAAACTAGACTTTTAAGCAATAATTAGATAAGACTCGGTATGAGTTTGTTTTCATGCAATGAAATTACTTACGACAATCATAATCATTATTATATCATAATCTAGATTCTAGATTACGAAAGCGACGTTTGATCTCAATGTCTTTAAATGGGTAGACTGAAACTATTTTAAAAGGCGTAGGTTGAAATCTCGTAGGTTGAATTCTGTGGAAACAAACTCTACATAAAGTTAAAGCTTTGAAATATTAATCATACACGTAGAGAAGCAGAGAACTTATAACCAAGGCTCTTCTCCAAACTTCAAATTCTCTTAATAATTCTCTGGAAAATTTTAAAGTACCTACTGATAAAATTTCGTCGATTGAAAATAATTTATTAGTAAGTACTTGTTCTTTATCTGTTTTTACTTGTGAAAAAGCACGTCGTCATGGAAATTTTGAAGATAATACTGTGATGACAGCACGTTCATCTCGCGGAAAGATGGCTGTTAACTACAAAAACGTGTTACGGAGTTAAGACCTTCACAATTGTAATGAAAAAAATATAATTAGCGTTTATTCTCTAACATGTACACTGTAGTTACTTAACTTACAACGTCTTTCCGTGTTTCATTAGGGTTGCCATCAAAAACATGTTAAGGGGATTCAATTTAAAATAAACTGTGGTCATTTTCTTTAACTTCTCTTGTTTCTTAACAACCTTTGTTTTCATTGCTTGATAGCGTGTAGTTATATCTTTATCTTCTAGCACCTCTGAAAGGTGTTAACACTTTTCGAAGTAAAAGCTAACTAGATTTCTCTCACTTTACTATTCATTTCCTCCTTTTCTTTATAACTGTGCATCATTCTTGACTATCCAGATTCATGACCCTAAATTTAATGAAATCTTCAAATATTTTACGATAATATTAACTAGTTAATAGTGCGAGCAAAAAGCAAATATACCAAAGTATTTTTATTTTCAAGTCGCGCAGTACGTAGTATCTTTCAGAAATCAGATTGATGGGAGCCCTACGTTAGAGTCTTCAATCATCTCGAACATCTCATTTGTCGTGAGAAAAAGGAAGCTGGCATGACTTTCACCCACCATTAACTGTGCCATGTTTACTTTTTCGCTTACTTTGTACTTTGTAGTTGTTTGACAATTGTCTTATGTTAGAAAAACTCTTTGTTTGGTATCTGTGGCTAACACATTTTCGGACACATCTTTTAATTTTTCAGTGATATATTCGTTATACTAGACAATCTTGTGATTAAAGTAAATAAAGAAATTTCTTCTACGTGAAGTCAACATCTCCTGAGGATGTCCCGGTGTCGGCACGAAACGTGCGTCGAAGAAAGTACTGAAAAATTGTGTGTGGTGTTTCATGTGGGCAGTGTTCCTGCATATTGTACCATACAGAATCTTTTCTAGTAGCGGATTATAGTAAAACAAATTAATCAGTCCAAAATTATTTCCTGATCTGTGGAAGGTACGGTACGGTAAGGTAAGAAGTAAAGAATTCAGATTTAGAAAGACTTTAGGTCCGTTATTCCCATTGAACGGGTACATACTCGTACAATAAATATTATAAAGAAACTAGTAGTAAAAAAAACATGTAAAGTTTTATCGACTAAAGAAAGTATCACAACAATCGATGGAATAGACGGAAGTTCTACGTACAATATGCGATTTGTTCATCTTTGAGTATTGAGTGAAACTTTATTGCATTCGAGAATGTGTGAAAAACGCTTGTGTGTATTTTCATGACTACAATTAAAATCATCGCATCTTTATGTTGTGTGTAAGTATTTCGTATTTACCATTATATGACATAAACTATGACTGGATTTCGGAACTGAAAGTGGATTTTTTAGCCATCATTGTACATCATTTATGAATTCTTGAAGCGTCTTTCACTATTTGGGTAGGCAGTTAAACTTATTGTAGTTTTAACCCACAAAACTTGTAAAAACTCATGATTTACTTATTAGAATCCACGCCTTCCATGCAGTTGTGATGTTTGAGACTAACGACATTAAAACGTAGAAATCTTGAGCGTGCTTGTGAGTGGAACTGTAGATAGTGATTGCTATATACAGGCAGTTTTCATACTAAACAATTCTCTTCAATAGCTTCGTAATATTTTAATAACCTAAACGTTGCGCACCCTTTCTGTTGCGTTACATTATCTTCCTTCTATCTCTTTCCTGCTTGTTACTGGGGTCCTGATAAAACCGCTGGGAGGTCGGCGGTATGTACAGTCACGGAATGAAAAGGTTCGTCAATTATGAAATTGATTCGTTTGTTGATTGATTGATCTATTGTTTTGGTACGTTAATATTATTAACATTATGGATTCTTGCAGTACTAGTGCAAGCGAAAATTGACACTAAGATGACGAACCTTATCATTCCGCGACTACCTACATGAAGTCTTGATACAAACAGTGCCAGTGAAACCCATCTGCTATAATATGCTTAATCTATACAAGAGGGGCGATTCACTTTTAACGCACACATTTAGTGAAGTGAATCAAGAAATAAAATAAGAAAATATCACTGAAAATTTTACCTTATGTATGTTGGTTTAGAGTGTAAAATTTAATGCACCACTTCAACTTAGGAAATACAATACCTCAACCTTATTGTGCAATGTAAATTTATTTTCACGATTCTCGACCCTGTTACGTTTTGAACTTCATTCAATTTTAAGCTCTATGTCAATAATGGTAAAAACAATTTTCTGTGCTCTCAAAAAATGTTTTGGTTTCAATATCATCTGTTTGTATACTAAATTTTCCTATTTTTAACATTTCACTTCACGAAATGTAGCCGGTGCATTACGCGAATTGTGCAAAGTACGCTTTAGGTTATCTACAACGTCTGCGAGAACGCCAGGGAGCGTTCAAATTGTCGAAGTCGATTTTCAAAAACAGCGTGTTTTCCTCTATTCGGTCATGTGGTTTTTCTGCGGTCACGTGGTTTATCCATATATTTTTATCTACTGTCGTGAACGCTAAACGACTGTTCCTTTGTCTAGCCTCGCAGTCCGGTTAAATAAGAAGAGCCTACTTACTGCATAAACAACTGTATTCTTCCTACACGAACCAGACCTTCAGCGCAACAATAACACCTCGCAAGTCACAAAGCAGACCGAAATAACGCAACAAAGGGAATTCTCAAGTGTAAAGACATTCCTGTTATGCATACGCCTCATTAGTATTGCTCGCGCAGTCCATGCGCTCTGTCGACTGCCGCCTTGTGAGAGCAGCTTCAGAGGGGTTAGGTTAACTTACTTAGTACAGCATCGAATAAACAGAACGAATATTTCTTCATACATCTACAGCCAGCGCCCCAAGCGCCGAAACCTTAGTTTACAATGTTCCCGCTTGGAACGCCATGCTGCGCTGGCTCCACTGGCGCCGGTGAAATCCGTTCCGTTTATTCGATGCGAGTCGACTCGGAAGTTGTACAAAAACTTGCACTTACCCTAGTAGGGTTAGTGCAGGGTTTTGCCCTCACAACTCTATGGTAAAGCATTACTCTGTGGTATAGAGTAATGGATAGAAAAAACAGCTAAATATTTTTGAAGACCTTTCGTGCAGTATGTTCGAGCGAATGGTGCTAAATTCGATTCTTGTCGCAGGCCACATTTAAATTTTGTAATATTTAGTTAAAGTCTGATAAGGTACTCGTAAGAGGTTTCAGAAATTGATGAATCTGTTATAACACCTCGCAGTATCACACAAATGTTCCAAAAAACATTTTAACTGAGTTTGGTCGCTTTCACCCCGACATCGGGGCATGGTCAGAGGATCTCGACAAAGTAAACTCACTTTAAAAATATATTTCCCTGATGATGAGATCCGATCTCAGAGCGAAACTGAAACAGTCGACATATTCACGTTATTATGTGTTTTAATAAGAGCGTTTGTTACTACCTATGTGAATCTTGCATAGTATTTGAAGACGAAAAAAGTTGAATTCATGCATAGGTGTGAGGTGTCATACTGACTGATTACCTATACCAAAAACATTTTGTGTCTCATCACTTACACGTCTTAGAGTAGGGACACACCCATGTAGGTACTTCATGTCGCCGAAAGTTCGGCGGCTGCATTATCTGTATTCGCTTGGCTTTAGGTGTGTTATGCCTACCGAATGCGACTTACGAGTACGTAAGTAACAGTTAACCCAGCAGGAAAACGTTCGAAAGATACGCAGGTGTATCCCGATAGCTACTAAGTGCAAGCCTAGCCTTTAGTAAACGCACAGTTGCATTGTAAGGCGGTGTGCAAAAAACAGGAAGTATTCGCATTACACGCGTCATGGTGTCGGTTTTCTCGACTGCGTTGAAAATGAACACGCGGAATGTGAATGAAAACCTTACTCTCGTATCCGACTGCGGTTTAGCGAGGTATTGTGTTCATAATATGTCAACCCTGAATCGTGCTTAACTTCACGAGCACCATCTTTTTAGTGGGTTTCGAAAATTCTAATTTTCCTGGCCATTCAATACCATATTGCTGTTACTTAAGTACCTAGAATTATAAGTGATTTATCTTTTGTAATTAAAAGTACTAAAATCATTCTAAAAATTAAGCTTAGTTTCATTTTGACACAATGAACTTGATAGCGATACTGATTTCCATAGTCACTTGGGCAATTTCCTTTAAATGCGTATCAAAATTTCACTAGCGGTGGGACTTGATCTATTGTATTGACATCATCTATTGTACAATAGATGGTGCTCAGCCCCTAGATTGTGTAAGAAAAACGTATCCATCTTAATTGTAATTAGAAACTTTATCCCGCTGATAGGTTCGCTGATTTACCGCAGCCAATCGGGGGCAGAATCGCTCGCGATTACGATTACAATTGAAAACGATTTTTTAAGCAATTTGACCCCTTCTGCCTAAGAACAAAAAGGAATACGTGTTTGAATTGAAATCTCTTAAATAAAATAATAAATTGGCTGTATTGGGCAGGTTGCAGGTAATTAAGCGTGCAGCAGAGCATCCTCCAGCTCTAAGAACCAACGACACAAACCGGGTGGCTGAAAGTGGCTGGATATTAGCACAAATGAGCTGGATGTGACAAAGTGGCTGGACGAAATGATGATATCATTAGAACACATTATTTGACAGTCATGAATGTTACAAGTTCTAAGTTCGCTTAAAATTCACACCTGGACTTTTGTGTAAGACATCATCAACGTTTCATTATGTTTGAAAATAAATTAAACTCGACACCCGCGCGGGAAAAATCGCTACAAAACACGTGGAGTTATATCATAAGCGCTTTCATTCACTATTTAATCAAGTTTAATCCGCGCATCATGTATGTATACGTTTTCACGTGCTTTCTATTCGTACGAGTACGTCTACACACGCTACGCACGACCTGGTAAGCCGATGACGACGCGATTTGTTTTACGCACGGTTCCGTAGTGGTGCGAATCTTGAATGATAAACAGAATGTACAACTCCGTCAATCGCCTACGTACATAGACTTAGACATACGCAGTGTTAATGCCTCCTTACAGCTGACAGAACTAACTGTAACAATCATAGTGATGAGTGTGGGAGTTGTAAGGTGGAATTTACAAGGCCAGTAAGTAGATCCAAATTCCAGCTACATTGATATTCTGCTGTGCTATTCTACAAAATGAAATATCTGCCAGACAGCTACCCGAATATGGCATGCAAAATTGTACTCTATTACAACTGACAAATTCATAGATGCAGAGATGTACGCTCGTCGCTGTTTTGCAGAATAGCACGGCTGGTGTAATGAATGCCAATTCGGTGACCTTTTCGGGAACACCCAGAATTTAGTCCGTGCAATTGTTATAGACAAATTTTATTATGTCGAGGGTGCCATCATCTTGCAGTTTTATAGCCATGATGGAATATAACGATGATATGATGATAGCCATGATGGAATGGATTCATCACGATTGGAATAAATTAAAAAAAAATGTATGGAGATGGCACCGATGTATATTGTACCTAAGGAGATGGCCTATCCGAGTGACTGATTGATAACTTGAACTGTCGATGCTAATTGTTATAGTCAGCCATTTTGTGAATTTCGTTCTAGTAGCAATCTTAGGAAGAAAATAGATAACTTACGAGTATGTAGCTAAGGTTGCTTGGAATTCGTTCATCTCAATATCTCAAATAGCTTATCTGTAATAGTAGCACAGATTTCTCATTCTGGAACACTAACCACCGATAGCAGCTATAAAAGACCAGCTATAATCGATAGGCATATAAGTTTTTAAATCAGAAACATTGTTAGAAATATTACAAAATGATGATAAATTAACGAGAGAGAAAGCAGAGAGTTCAAATGAGGTATGTGCCTTAGGTTCGGACGCCTAATCCTTGCGGTCCTCGGAGGTAGACATCTGAACACTTGGTTATTACTGATCATGCGGTCCACGGAGGTATCGACATCTGAATACTGAGTTATTACTGATCATCAAGTGAAGAACGCATGCCCTAGGTTCGGACGCCTAATCCTTGCGGTCCACGGAGGTACACATCTGAATACTGAGTTATTACTGATCATCAAGTGAAGAACGCATGCCCTAGGTTCGGATGCCTAATCCTTGCGGTCCACGGAGGTACACATCTGAATACTGAGTTATTACTGATCATCAAGTGAAGAACGCATGCCCTAGGTTCGGATGCCTAATCCTTGCGGTCCACGGAGGTACACATCTGAATACTGAGTTATTACTGATCATCAAGTGAAGAACGCATGCCCTAGGTTCGGATGCCTAATCCTTGCGGTCCACGGAGGTACACATCTGAATACTGAGTTATTACTGATCATCAAGTGAAGAACGCATGCCCTAGGTTCGGATGCCTAATCCTTGCGGTCCACGGAGGTACACATCTGAATACTGAGTTATTACTGATCATCAACGGAAGAACGCAAGAGCGAAACGCAATAAGCTATCGTGTACCATACTTATTATTGTAAGTAAATACACACTTACACAAGGGATTTTGCGTGCTCATGGGAAAATCGTGATCAATATAACATTTCAAATTGGATTAGGTACATGAATATCCACTTGCATCTTATGCAACTACATATTATTTCAAAATAATTTATCCACATAATTGATATAGTTATTACATTGAGCTATCTATAATATTTAGTTATCGGCAAAATAAGGTTGTATAAACCATAACTTTATGATTTGTTTATTTTTTTAATAAATGGGTATAATACTATTAAAGATTTTTTAAATGTTTAAGGGTAAGTAATTACTGGTTTTTGTTTATATATGTGTTATGTAACTTGCAAGTTATCTAATGCCATTTATCGTCTATAGATGTCTCTATCTATATGTGAATCTAAGGTGTTCAATTGTATTAATTTTAAAGTTGAATTTTTCCTGTTTCAATAGCCAGTGTTAGAGGTAGATCTTTGTGTTGCCAAAATGTGCATATATTCATTGAGTGCGTTGCATACAATGATATTATACTATACATAAAACGTTGCATAGGAAATGTACTCTTAGGTACTTTTGTTTTATAAGAGGTCGTCCGCTTTACCCAAAACGAAATGTTAGTGTTATGTTTCACAATTAAAATCAATTCAATTCGCTTATAGGCACGAAGATCTAGATCAGAATTTTCAAGTGATAATTATTTACGAATCTAGAAAATTACTGCATTAATTTGAATAATAATAACATTATGATGAAATATGCCCGAAAAGCAATTGATTATGGTAAAACGTACGTGTAGTTTTAAGTATGGAAAAAATGACATTGCAATCTAGCTACATAAAACATAAGTAGCTCTAACACCAGCAAAAATAGAGTTACTTAATGGAATAAAACATTACAGCTGACTTAATTATATTCAGTCGTGTAATAGTTCTCATTACGCACGTACCACGTGACAATATAATAACACCACACTTATAAAGATTCACGGAGCGTACGACCGAGTTCAACGCCACGACTATCTTACCATATTATCACATGATATCATAATTGAACCTTATTATTTAATTCTTACGGCTTATTGTTGAATAATATTACGCGCGGAGCTTTGACCCGGTTGGTAAACTTGTAATACAATTCAACTTTTGGTTAGGCTAAAACTTTAAGTATGTTAAAACTTTAAACATATTTTTAGAATATCGATTTAGCGTTTAACTTTCAGTCTTTTTGAAGACAACGAGTATTTTATAATAGGTCATGTACTTATGAAAAATAGGCTATTTTCAACATCACTTGAAGATAAATAAATATAATAAATAAATCGATGTTAGAGCAAAACGAACGTATTGTCGTTCTGCGGTACATAAACAGCATAAGGTGATAGCAAAAAGTATATGTAAAGAATAATACGTATCTCCAAAACTATTCTAAAATCTTATAAACACGTCATTTCCTCCCTTTTGACAGTTAATTATGTTTAGATGCGGATCAATAAAAAAACTATTTTTACGGCTGAGTACACTTCCGCTATGCACTTGTTACTGCATCCGGTTTTGACGACCTACAACGCGTTGCCAGATTTCCATTATGTAATAGGACGGATCAATTTTATTATGAGATTTTGTCCAATGACTTACATAAATATTCCGAGAGTACGGGGCGTGATTGGTTTCTGTTGTAAATGGAAAAAAGAAGTGTTATCGTTCTGGTTCCCTTTTACTACCTTTATATTTACTTTCAAAGAAGTTTGCTATAATATTATTCTACCCATAAAAAAAGAAGTAGATTCTTTCAAAATATTCAAAATCTCAGATTTTTCCGGTGTAAAAAGTAGCATAATGTGAATCCAAGATATAAGTCTTTATACCGCAGGTAAATTGGTTCAGTAGTTCGATCTAGATCAGTTAATGACAAACATACAACCTCACAAACTTTCACATTTATAATATTAATAGGTTATTTAACCTTTTCATTCGATGTATATTTATGTTGTATATCTCGTTTTGTCTTTTATCTGCATTGCGCTACACACATTAAGATTTGAATTATTGTGACAATGGCAACAGTGTTTGTTATTTTCTTAGCTCTTTGTGTTGTTTTTACACAAAGCCTGTCCGCCAGCAGTAATTTCCACATAATGTTTGTTTTAATGCGCTTAGATAACTTGTCACATCGCATGCATAATATGACGAATAAAGTGGTAAAGTTGATAAACTTATTCAAATCCTCGCCGCGCCTAGACCACCTTATACCTTAGCATTATACACTCCAATATCATACTTATCTCCCAAATGATTAAATCCAAATTCATTTAGATGTTTATTCAAAATGGCCGGTCGACCTGTTGGATCACTTTTGGCTTTCGTTCTTTTCACTTTCGATGAAAGGCAGTATAATATATGTAATGCGTCAGTTAATTCTGCTGGGTACAATGTACGATGATTTCCTTGGGTGTTCACTTGTGTTTACATTCGCAGTAACTGCTTTTTGATGGAGGTGCTGTGAACTCTGGGGCTCGTCTTGAATGACATCCGACGTCACATCATTAAGTGCTTCAAGTTTACTCTTGATTTCTACTGCTTGAGTTTCTTGGAAAGCTTTTTCTGATTTATTTGTAATAGCCTTTAGAACAGCTTTCTAGACCTTATGTTGTTTACCATTATTTATTACAACTATCTTGAGCTCTTTAGTAACTGTCTGTTTTATTACAAGTTCTACGATTAATTGTAACCCCAAAAATCAGTTTAAAACTTGGTCAATACTGAATACGTAGTTGGGCTTGAATATTATGTCCTCATTTCCAACTTATGTCTATATTGAGTGAATGTAGGAGGTACAAGAGAATTCAGGTTAATTACACCTCAATTTTATTTCATACAGTAATGCAGACCACGCCTACGTATATTAAAATGATACCTCGTCACCTAATTGTGTAACTATATCTGGTGTGTGAATCTCAAAATGGGCGTTAACAATCGTGATTGTTTGGGTCGTTGAGGATTATGTGTAGTTTACCTGTTTAGGAGTTTGGTGTAATTATGAGACCAACAAAATAAAATGAAATAAATACCTTTAATGTCCTTTGTATATTAGTCAGGTGACATTGTATTTCTATTTCTAAAGCTGTTTTGTTTTATTTTCAGACCTTCAAGCGACTGGGATAAACATTTATTCAGACACAATAAGGTAAGTCAACGCATAATTTAAAACCTAGTCGTCATTCGTTTACTTTATCATTTTAAAAAATTATCTTGGTAACATGATATGTACTTTGCCTCAAAACCTACCCTATACCTACGTCAAGCGTTTGCTTTGTTGTCGTAATTTATGATAGTTGCAAATAATTCTATCACTGCTAGAGAAACTCAGGATATGGGCATCCGAACTAGAACCTAAACCTTTTTCGTACAAGCAAGCAGTAGCGCCATCTGTCAAGATCCTATTGGTGGCTCCTATGCGAACTACAACGTGTTCTTACTGTTGGCGAATATCTACCTATTCATTCTACTGACATTTTCCTTATCTCGCTGATATAAAAGATATTTGACTGATAAAAACCATCTTCTTTGTTAATATCAACTTAATTGATAAACATTCACCAAGCTCTTACACGATATTTATTGTAGAGTTGGTACCGGTTCTCGCTTTATTGGCATGATTCTAAATGTCAAAACACCAACCTCAATAACCTTTAGCAAATGGCCGTCCTTTGCATCTCAGCCTCAGTTTATAGATTAGTATGAGTCATTTCGTGAATTATTGGCGCTAAGAACAGAAAATTTATATGAGCAAATGGTAAATTGACCATTACAAACAACTCAGGGATATCTGAACAGTAACTTAATATGTTTATACTATGCTTTTCAATTTATATATAATAAAAATATAATTTATTTATTATAACAATCTGGGTCCTTCATAGAAAAGTAAATTAATAAGGTTATGATAATATGTTGTTTCTGCTAATAACAATTAAGTTAAAATTTATAAAACTATTGTGATAGAGTTCTTCCACTTGATAATATTAATTGATTATAAAAAAGACCCAAATTAAAGCTTGGTGACTTAGTACATAGTATCTCCACGATTTTAACCCCCTTTTCTTTTCTTTGAAAAACTTTAATTTCCTGACTTTGGCAGCCCTCAACCTATGACGCAGCCTAGATGATAAATGAAACTTGATCTTTTTATAAGCGATCCGTTGTAATCTCAGTTCCATCTATATGTTCCCTAGATTTATTTATAAACATTTAATTGGCGACTACCTGGTTCAGCAGGATAGCATACCGAAGGCGAACCGGTGTCGCAAGTTTTGAGGCTTGGCTAATAAACTATTGATCACATTAACATAATAGGGAAGATGAATGTGTGTAGTGTTTTTATATTAAATTAATCACTTTTATATGATACGTTACAAATATTACGCTTGAAAACATTATACTTACATTAAAAAAAAAATTATGAAATTTTAATTTTAATAAAATAAAAGTTTGAATTTTAATTTAACCAACGATTATTGATATTTAATCAAAGACAACTATACTATAGACCCACGGACCGCGCGAAAAAATGTCGCCAGTTTATGGGAGCCAAACCCCCCCTCCGGCGTCAGTAGTAAGCTGTAAGCCTACGCAGTATTTCGCAGGAGTTTCGACAGATGGCGCTACATTTTCTTGTATGAAGAAGGTTTACATAAAATGTTCGGATGGGGCTCATCTTGATGTTATTATCATAGTATTTAATATTATGCATACAGTTTAAAGTGTTTTAATTATTGATAGTTGTTTTAATTTTACACAAATTGCAATTATAGTAACAATTACAATTTTTGCATCAAATGTCAAGAACATTTTAATTAATTTTACTGTCTTAGCAAGGTTTCTTAATATTATCATTAAATTCTATTTTTGTTGTGTCTGCTAACAACATCGTATGAAACAAATGATATAGACATGGGTACTGTAAATTCAATTAATCATTAGCAAAGGTCATTTTGGTTCTATATTTTACACTTTGAATGGTAGAATTATCTCACACTTTATAGGACCATGAACTTTTGCTTCTTAACGCTTCTTCGGTAATTTTGTATGCAATGAAGTTTTTATTTTTATTAAATGAACATCCAGAAAATGATGTGTTACGAGTTCAGGTCGCGGTAGTATGAAGTGGGAGTGGATGTCATCGGCAAAGCTTCTGCGAACGGGTCGTAGTCGTCTCATTTTTCCCATAAAAATACATAATATTTTGTCACACAGGCAAACATCTAAAATTGATTCAACCAGTCGCATTTCATCAGCATACAAATTGTACATTATCACATCCATTCACAGCATTGTGTCGCAATCAAACAAAGAAACTCGACATTACAAAATAAACACCAATTTTATAGTCTCTAACCGGTCTGACGTGGTGAAAATCGAATACTGTCCGTGTTGGTCTATTCTAAAACATAACACCTGTTACTTTCGCCAATAAACTCACGAAGATCTCGTAAAAACAGTCGTATCATTGCATAAGTTAGAGGTCTCGGCCAGACAGTGACCCGTAGAAATTAGTACCAAAGTTAATTAATACATTGATTGTCTATAAAATAGTATTGATTAATTATGAAACCGCTTTCTTTTACATCAATATTATGCAAACAAATTATATTTACTATGGAGATATAGGTACTGTAAGGTAGAGTTTATAGTAAGTATTTATGAAGTATATCTTCGTAAGTTTTATATTTAAAACATTTAAATTCAGACGTGAGTTTTTTGTATCTGCGTATTGGACCCAAAGTGTTTATTGAAAGTTCAATGGGATTAAATTGAAGCTGTCGTTGTTAATCGTCGATTTACGCTAACAATATTGACCGAGAGATAGTGTCAGACGCTAAGGATTATAAACAAATACGGTCAGCCGTCAAAGCCACGAGTGATAAAAATCGAGACCGTGAAATCGATTATTCGGTTCCATTGTTCTAAATTTCTCTTACCGTTAGGCGTCTTGGTATATTCTGAATTTATGCATAACAACTTTTGACTGTAGCTCAGCTCAGCCCTTGTATCATGATTCATGACTTGCAAACCATGGTAATTGGTAATAATAAATAATAATCAGTACATCCGTAATCGGCCCACTACTTCTGGTTTATCCAGGGTTAAGTCTTTAAGAATAATATTGGCCATATTTTCGACTAACTTTTCCCCTTTTTCTCTTCGTTAGGAATAGGTGGATACGACATATGCCACAACAGAGTTACAATTATTGATACATATTTCAATTTAATTTAAATTTAAAACAACCCTTGTTGACGACATGCAACGAGTGTGTTTTGCGACGGCCGTACGACTAACTCACATTTCACAAAAAAGTTTATGTTTCCACCTTTTACACACCTAATTAATGTACATATTTTTAATGAGCTAAAAAAAACTCTGCCTTTAAAAAAAAACTTTGTTTTACTTTATTATTAAAAATAATCCACGCAACCGATAGAAAAAGTCAGCACACGCAAAGTAGACGAATGAAAATAATTTTTTACAAATTCCGCTCAAAACTGACTTTTTCCGACGTAAAAAGGATAAAATGTTATAATCTGTCAATTCCCAGTCGAATCAGTTGAATATGAGCAGTCGTGGAATGACGGAGAAACGGACATGAAGGTGGAGCATAGGTGGAGAGGTATGTTTGTTGTAACTAAACGACGAAAAAGGAAAAATATTTTATATTTGTAAAGCGACATTGGCACGGTTTTTTTCAACAGCCCGTCCGATTACTTGGAAAGGTCAGCAGCTGCAGCTCATATCGTATTAATGTCAGCTGTGAACTAGATTTTTGATACAAAGTTCGCTAAAAATGCCTTGAGTGACTTTATTGATAAAAAGATGGTTAAAATTCTTGGATGGTTAAGTTCTTCAGTACTGGTCATTTCAAATAAAAAAAGTTTGTAATGCTCTGTATTCTGAATTCAAATTAATTTTGTTTTAAAACCATGACATTCTTTTTACAAACTCTATCATTTGTTTTTTGATTAGCGTTGTATTTTCATTACATTTGAACACAATTTGCCATAATGGATACTTTAAAAATTCGTGTAATTAAGGAATATGAGTTCCGTCGTGGCACCAACGTGACACAAACGGCACGTAACATCAAAAACGTAACAAACGATTGTTGGTTGGTTTAATTTTTGTTTTCCCAGTCCCGTTCTAGAAATTATGACTTGAAAAATGAAGCCACCGACGTATATTTGTACTGTAGGTACAATATATTTGTACTGTAGGTACAATATACGTCGGTGAATGAAGCTCGTGGTCGTCCGGAGCCTTTGGTTAACAATAATGAATTAAAGGCGATTGTGGAAGCTGACGAAACTCAATCTACAGCTGAGCTAGCAGCAGCTTTTGATGTAAGCATCAAAACAATATTGATCCATTTGCGATTAATTGGCAAGGTAAAAAAAGCTTGAAAGATGGGCGCCCCACGAACCGCGTCGATACCTGCCTTGCGCTGCTCAACGGGCAAAAAAATTAAGGAATTTTGAAAAGCAATGCCCTAAACCAAAAATGACCGCTAAAAAGGGAAAAATCTTACAACAACATCATTTCAATATATCGCTGGTTCACTAGTGAGTTACAACTTTTATTCTCTCTCGCCAACTACATTGGCTATACTTCATTTCATACATTTTTGTGGGAAATTTTTCGTTTCCACTCGCAAAGAATCATCTACTCAATAGAAACCGCCAAATAAAAGAGTAACTTTGGACTCAAAAACTAATGAATGTAGAATATATTTCACACAATGGAATGGAAGCGAGAGCTTGCTGCAAATTAGCTATCGATCATAATAATCGATACTTTTAGAGCCGAAACGTGCTGATGCACTTTTGTTTGTACATCGCGAATTTCAACTCTATTCGTTTGAAGTCTAGGTACAGTTTTATAGTTTATGTGAAGACTAGGAATAATTTAGTTTGGCCCTTTAACATCGATGATGAAAACGCGATACGTGAGGCGTCTGGAGGTGAATGATTCCCTCATTATTTTAATAGTGTGTTGGTAAATTGGAGTTCTTTTGCTGCTCTTCTCGGCATCCGTATGAAAATCATTTTATCTCGATAAATGGATGTACATAAAAGATATACTCTGCTATGAAATTTGGTTCACTGTAATGCACATTTATTTTTAACTAAATGACGACTTAATTTTTGAAATTATAATAAAATTCCAATTTCACCTGTTTCAAAAACTAAGTCGTACATAACTTACGTTATTAACACGTACAAAGTCATTATGGGAGTAAAATCATAATAACATTCAATTTAGTTTTGTGTATAGGTATTACATAGTAACAAAATATAGACAATCGCAAATATATTTTCACAAAAAAAAAGCTGTTTCATCTGTATATAGGTACTTAGTTTGGATATACCCATTTTGCCCCATGTAAAAAGGCAGTCATTTGTAACTCGGTACCTCTCTTTCATATGTCGCCAAATGTATGTTGAATTTTTTTTCTTGGTAGCCTTCATTCAATAAATGTCTTACTAAGGTACCTAGTATATATAATACGTATAGTCATATTATATGTACGAGTAGGTTCTAAGCACAAGTAATCAAAACGTGCCTTCGTTTTGGATTCCTCGTAATAATTCAAAGACTATAGTGTAACAGGAAATATGAGTATCGCATTACTTAATATTCGTTTCACGGCCATCGGCCACTTTGTGTTATTTCCAATAACATTATAATTAATTTCGGTTGGGTTGTCTTTATAGGTATTAACAAAGAAAAGCAAACCAGACTTTTTTGTTTAGATTCTTTTTTGTGATGCTAATAAATTGCACACTTTTAAGGCACATGGAATATTTTTATATCTTTTTCAAACCTGCTTGTATCACTCGTTTTCAAATTCGCATAGTAGTCGCATCGGTAACCCACCCATACCAGGTTTTATTGAATGGAAAATGAAAACTTTTGTGAAAATCCTGAATTGTATAGTCTCTACAATTTAGCGTTGTGAAGTCAACATCTCCTAAGGATGTCCCGGTATCAGGACGAAACGTGCGTCGAAGAAAGTATTGAAAAATTGTGTAATTCATGTGGGCAGTGTTTCTGCATATTTTACCATACAGAATCTTTTTAAGTAGTGGATTATAGCAAAACAAATTAATCTGTCCCACTCCTTGTTTTTCATGAAACTATTTAGGTTGCAACTTTTATTTAAATTGCAATTTTCTGACCGTTGCGTAATATCTCCCAACAAAATGCATGTTATTTTACCTACGTAGGCAGAGGCCATGTCAATATTGCGACATTATCGCCTTCGATTCGCTTATCGTGTTCATTTTAATTGACGCCATACTTGGATGACGTGTAAAGGGCGCAATAAACGACTTTACTCAGTTCATTTCACAATTCACTTCGAATCGAATATTGTTGAAAACAAACTGACATTAAATATACCGATGACCAATTTGACCATGCATATCTGTAACAACGAAATTAGACAATTATAACCAAGGTTCATACATTGTTTCTATATCTTTCCAAACTAGCGATCCACTTCCGATCATATTCCAATTATAATAATAGTCATATTCTAGTAGTTTCGGGTAACACCCACTGTGAGCAAACATACAAACGAGTATTTAATTTGAGTATCTTTAAAAGTATAATAATTGTTAAGGCCTATTAATAAAATTAGCTATAAATCATCTAAAATTTTTAATTATTTCTTTTCAATTTTACTTTAAACTAGGGCGTGTCACGTGAGAATCCTCCAAGTAAAAAAAACTTGATTCTCGAATTTGAAGCTTATTGCTAATCAAAATGTTTACCAAAACTAGTACATGCTAAATGAGGTCTCCACAAATTACTAAAGGACACTTTGTTGTGTTATGCTAATAGTAAAATCAAATGATGGAAGACTTTATGACTCAGACATATTTTTATTAGAAGTAGAATTATAGCAGACTCAAAACCTACTAAACCTGAGACGCTATCTTATAACAAATATATCAGAGGCTAAAAAGGCTAAAAAAATAAAGAAGAAGAATAAGTTATGAAACAAAAAATAAGAAAAAAGATGGGGCTAAGGTAAAGATTGATAAAAAAGCTCCAGGTCTTTAAAAATAATAATATGAATTGTATACTGACGCAGTCACTATCGCATTATTATTAGTAGTATTGAAGCATAACAAAAGTGTGATAATTGATATGATAAGTAATAGTTGACAATTTGAGGTCAATAGTTAGACTGAGTTGACATGAATCTGAAGGATACTAGCATATTACTAGAACGATTTGTCAATACGTTTTTGATACTCTCCAGTCTAGGCTATTTCTCGAAGTAATATAATATGTGACAAATAATATTTAGAGCACAACAGCATACCAATGACCGACAGCAATACTGAAAGTCTAGAAGTATATAAGTAACTGGAGCCAGACGATTTTCTTCCGCAAGACGAGGTCAAGCGTGACCGAGGCAAATTCTTCATAGGTACTAATTCTATTAATAAAGAGCAACTTATTACTGATGTTGACAAAATAGAGCCCATAAAGTTCACTCAAAACAAGAGCCGAATAGAAAAAGATACTCATTAATAAGAATCAATTTTTGTCTGTTTGTTACATATAAGTAATAAATACCAATGTAGAAAAATATTAGTTCTTAAATAGGCAATCAAAATATATATCGATAATAATATTTCAACTAATATTAGAAGTCATTTCCGATAAACAGCCTTGAATAAAACACTTAATGTTACTTATCAATCAACCATAGACACTGATCTCATGACTTATCTCCTTTACGATAATCGTTGAAACGTTTTTAGACCATGAAACTGCTGTATGAGCATTAAATTAGAGATTGCTATCTGTTGAATATAAAACTACAATTTTTAAGCCTTTTAACTTCTCATGGTAATTTTCAATACTTAGATTAAATTCGCATTGCTCTATTTTGTTTTAGTTATAAATAAAATAAGCGGATCGAATAAGGCCTCATTTAAATAACTTTACCCACTTTCTACGATTATTGTAGGTGTAGCTGGTAGCACTACCATTATAACTACATTATCTAAATAGCTGGGAATCTCTGAGAATGCCACTAATGTTTTGCGAACATTATAAGGGTAAGCGTTGACACTGTTTTTATTAATGGCACTCTACAATGTTTTTTTTTTTTTCACATTGCTTGGACCAGCGTGGTAGATTTATCCCTTTTTCTTATAAGACGTTTATTCATTTGGATATTGAATAGAAGGTATCACCGTTATATTATTCATCTTATTGAGTTTTCTGTGAAAGATATAATATAAATTTTGATTGAATTTGAAGGTCAAAATATTATTGGTTCAGTAAGCAATTTTGATTGAAAAGAATTTATCTGCAGTTATCCAAAATATACATAAAAATTCAAAACGTTAAAGTAAAACCACATTAAGTAAGCGATTTCAATCTCACAATACAAGGCTCATTTAAAATTAGATTTATCATAGAATCACCTCGTACGGAGTTGCATGTAGCTTACGAAACACTTCACGACAAAAATCACGAAACTGACATTTGGATTATTGTAACGGGCGGGGTAAAATGTGGCATTTGTACGCATACCTCTCGAAGTTCGAACTAACTCTTAAAATATTTAATACTATTTCTAGTACGACTGACATATTTTGCTCAGAAAATTGTTTTTTATGTGGCTTAAATTATCTAAAGCAGTAGATTTTAACGCAAAGCAAACGATATGTGAATTAAAATAAAGCTTTTGTTTGTGTTACGAAGAGTCAAAGGTGCAGTCAAACGCCGAGATGTATTCGCGTATCTACCCTTTGACCAACTGTGACCTTGAGCTGGTTTCAAAAGTCGTCATAAATATCTTTTTATGGTATAAATTGCACGTATTAAGAGCAATTTGCTTAGCCGTAAAAGACCAAAATGATCTCGATAACCCCAATTCTGATATTGCAAGCTAAACGTGAAAAGAGCGTGCGAAGATGCCAAATCTTGCAAAATTCTTGCATTCCTCTACCTGTTTCTATTTATTTAAATTCATATCATTTAAAATATGATACAAATTACACATTTCATATTTTTGTAAGTTCCATGCCTAGATTTTCCTACTGAAGATGGCTCGTAACAATGTTGTCATTGCATTCAGGTTCCCAAAGTTATCTTCTTATTAGAGTAAATAATTCATCTATGATTTAAAAAAGTCCTTTTGGTTTCGTGTTATTAACTTACAGTTTATAAACGAAAATTGCAAAAATTTCGTTGATTGTACATAATATTTCCATCAATACTTCTATGTCTTACATACCCCATAACATTGAGTTAAGTGTAACATTTATATCGATGCCCCATAACTAATAACTAAGCTTATTGTTATTGCTGTCTATTACTATCGACACGTTATCAGTGATAACTAATTAAAATAGTCAAAACAAAATAGGGCCCATTACGTTTATTGGCTATAATGTTTAAAAACCAAGAATGCTGTTTTTTTCGAATTGGTTTGCTTAAATTAAGGAATAAAAAATCCTGTAAACACCAAATTGTTTAAAAAAAGTTTATTATGGTTGAATAACTGACAAAAACAAAAAAAAAATACCAATAACTTTACAAACTTGCAATGTTTTTCTAATCACGATTTTTTTTGTTTTCTTTCAAAATCATGCCAATTTTTTTTTAATATCGAGTAGGGCCCCCTCTCTTTTGCACACACTCTCTGAGCCTGTTTGGGATACTCTCAATTAAATGATGAATATTTTCTTGGGGTATCCTCTCCCAACAGGCTTTTAGAGATGTAATCAACTCCTGCTGGTTATTTATTCGGCTGTAACCCTCTTTAAGGGTTCTCTTTAATTGGTCCCACAAATGTTCAATGGGATTGAGGTCCGGACTCATGGCAGGCCAGGGCAAAACCGAGATATTGGCTTCCGCGAGAGTCCTCTGGGTGGCCCGGGCTGTATGAGCGCGAGCATTGTCGTGCATAAAAACAAATCCATCACCCACCCGCTGTGAAAATGGGATCACATGGGGTCGGATTACACGCTCAATGTAACTGGCAGCGGTTACAGTTCCTTCGTCCAGAATTACCAGCTCGGTTTTACCTGCTAGACTATTTCCACCCCATACCATGACACTTGGGCCCCCCCAGCGGTCTGTTTCGTGGATGCAAGGTTCTGTAAAACGTTCGCCTCGTCTTTTCCACACACGCACTCGCCTGTCATCACTAAAAAACTTTACTTTACACTCATCACTGAAGAGTACAGTGCTCCAACTGTCCATCGTCCAGTTCAAGTGGTCACGCGCGTAGCTTAAACGTGCTGCACGATGAGCCCTGGTGAGTTTCAGCCGGACAGCGCGCATTCTGGAATGTTGTCCATCCTCGTGGAGTCGATTCCGAATCGTCTGGTCACTGACTCGGGTACCAGTGGATTCCCGTAGTCGGTTTTGTAGGAGACGAGCGGTTGCGGTACGATCTCGACGTGCAGCTAATCGGATAAATCGGTCCTCCTGGGCAGTTGTGGCTCGAACTCTTCCTGATCCACGTCTTCTAGCCACACTACCTGTCTCTTGGTAGCGTTCCCATACATTTCGGATAGCTCGACGCGACACACCGAGGCGCAGAGCAACAGATCTCTGAGAGTTTCCTTCTTGCAGCAAAACGACTGCTCTTGTTGCAGTTTCCATATCCATATGACGACGAGAACCAGGCATAGTGATTAGGATTAGTCCCGAAACTAAAGTAAACAACTAAACAAAGTGATTTTCGACGGCAACGATTAAAATTAGACTAAAAACACAAGCGATCTGGACCTTGTGCAAGGGGATGATTTAAAGCACTTCAGTTTTTTTGTCATCCACTTAAGAACAAATGTTAAAGTTGTTGCTTGAAACATCGTTAGAGGTTCATAAACATGTCTCCGAAATGTTTCAATTCTTGACATTGTAAAAAAGTTACCGTATAACTCAATTTTTATGCAAAATTTGAGATTATGCAGAGTGGGCCCTATTTTGTTTTGAGTAGTTTAATTGGTGAAACTGTAAGTGTGTCTCTACATATATTTATGTATGGTCAATGTGCAAATTAAGATTGGCTTACCAGAATAAAATAAAGCAAAAATATATTCTTCATTCTAAAGTGGTATCATTACAGTTCAATCACAGTTCGAGCGCGCCCAAAAGCAGTTTAGTTCTATGTAATTACCAATTTATCATGTTGAATAGAGAATGAAACCTAGAGGCCATTGGAGCTATTGTGTTGAAACTACAATGTAATCAAACTTTATCATTGCCGGCCTAACGTTCGCGTACTATTTACAGCCGAATTAAAGAATAAATAATACTCGTAGCTTGTTTTGAGTGATACGAAGAGGTAATAATGGATATAAAAAAGGTGTTTACATTTGTTTTTATAATGGTTAAATAAGCGCTTCAAATGAATGCGTACATTATTTTCACTTTCATAATCGGTTGAATCGTGAATGATTGGACATCGTTAAAACAATCGTATAAATCAAGGTCTATTAATCCCAGCCAATTAAAATAGAAATAGTTATAAAGACAGGCGAAAGTTTTGTGATTGTAACAGCTCATCATGTCAATCTACACTCACTTTATTGTAAGATAGTTAGTATGGAATTGAATTACTTAGAATACGTTAATATCGTGCATGCAAAAGTGTATTTTGTTTTTCATAGAAATAAACTGATTTTAGATTTCTTCAAATTTAATGAAAATATGTAGGTATAATATAACTTTTTATTTCAAAATGTAGTAGGGATCGTTTGATTTAAAATTGCTCCTCCACTACATTTTTCTTTCAAAGTGTTTGCGTAAAAACGTGGAGGGTTGTTTTCTTTAGATTAGTCGATCTATAGCAAGTTAAATGCCGTGTAAAGTAATCTCTAAACAATGTATCTATAAAATTAAAAGTATGTCTACTGGAGGATAAACAAACAAACTCTTTCTCATTTTATTATAGTTGATGTTGCGTAGCTCCACTTGTATAATTACTGTCAGGTTGTTCTAACTTTACATCATAGCAAAGTATCCCACAGCGATGTTTGAAAGCGAAAGCTTAATTAATTGCATCTACGCAGGTATCTCCTCAAATTATTACAACCAAATGTAGCTGGAGCTATGGCGCAACACTTTCGTTACCCATGCTTACAGACGTCAGACTATTACGAGTCATAATCTCATTTTATTTACAAACTACGCCATTGTGAAGGTCTGGGAACATGAGATCACTATTGCGAAAAAATGCGATCCCGCTTTCATCTTTCTCACTTTTGTTGTTTCAGCGCGCTTTCTCACAAAGACTTTGCTATCGTGTACATCATTATTATTGTCGCTATTGCTCGAAACGTTTATATATTGTGCCACAGTTACAGTAGCTAGCTTAATGCTGTTTGCAGCTCTAAACTTAAGCTTTCAAACTACAAAAATCAGGCCAGTCTATTAATAGTTTGCGAAACTAAAATCTTTAACAGTTTGCTGATTTGTTTCAGGTATTTCTTCATTGGTTTTAGTTAATACCAATTGTCTTCAAGTTTTTGTTTTATTTGTTTATGCAACATACACATTAAGCAATGATACAACGATAATACGATGGATTATTAATTACGAATCGCTACCATCATAAAACTCAATTTAAATGTATAGGTACTTAGTAAAATTTTAATATTAGTATATCCTATATTTTGAAAAACAAAATCAATTCATTGAGTAAGTATATTTCGATAAGGAAGCGTTTAATTTCGTTATCGTTACGTGCTATGCTAACACGTTTTATATCTTTAATATCATTCTTAAGACATTGGTAACGAGATTGTTGTAAATTGGCATATTTATACGAGTAAATTCAACAAACTTCTACTTTAAACTTAACGGATAATCTTAAATTGGCTCTTCTTATGATAATATGTGAAACCTTGCAAGTTAAGCCGCAACCAGAAACTAGTTTTTCATCAAATCAAGTAGATGCCAAGGCGTTTTTACAGAGGAGCATGGAATTCTATAAACGCTTTTGCGAAGCGTAATTGCATTTGTAAGTAGGTATCCGGTCACTATGTCAGGCGAAAGTACCAATAAATCTTAATTATTATCGCTACCCAGAAATTGTCAATCCTTAACATCTTAATTCCGTGAACTAATGAATTATTAAGGTAGGAATTTGAAGTAGTTAAAGATATTGCACCATTAAAAGAGTGACTGCACAAAATTGTTTGACACTCTTTCACTACTTTAAATACAGTTTTTTTCAATTGTAAATTTTCCTGTCACCTAATTATATGTATAAATCCGAACCTGAATGATAATGGGCTTATGTAATTCGACTGTTGACACTGTGCTTTATTAGGCTCTCCACTTAATTGTATTGATTTTTTTGGAATCATTATATTATTCAAAGTATTGCATAGGCACTGCAGCCTTACTAACATTCAATGTTTAATGGATTGCGTAAGTCTCATAAGTATATTAGACATGGTATTATTGATAAAAAATAATCATTTGTCACACTATACACGGAACAAATATGCCTTGTTTTGTGCAGAAAAAAATATCAATGAACAATAAACTGGAGGCAAGATAATATGCTCGGCTTTTTTCGCTATGTTGAATTTGTATCTGTGATCAAAAGTACATTGCAAAAAGTATGGAAAATAATTTTGAAAGGCTGGTAAATAAAAGAACATGATAATTTTGAAAAATAAATAGCAAAAGAATAAAATCATAAATTTGATTTAGGCACATCAGAATCATAAGGAATGATGAAGGATGAAAATTCGTTTACTGCTGTGGAATTAAGTTGTGCAGTCTCGGGCTTCAGTCCCAAGAAGGCCCCTGGGTCGGATGGTCTTACGGCTGACATTTGCCACCGTGCTATCTCGCTAAACCCCGACGTGTACCTCACTCTGGCCAATAAGTGCCTAGAACTGGGTCACTTTCCAACATTATGGAAAGAGGCAACTGTTGTAGTCCTCCGTAAACCATCCAAGGAAGACTACACCCACGCTAAAGCATATCGTCCGATCGGACTGTTGCCCGTTTTGGGTAAAATCCTTGAGAAGATAGTTGTCAACCGAATTAAATGGCATATCTTGCCCGGGATAAGTACTCGTCAGTATGGCTTTATGCCGCAAAGGAGCACTGAGGACGCCCTCTATGTCCTAATGCAATACATCTACAAGAAGCTGAAAGAAAAGAAGCTGATCTTCATTAACTCAATCAGTCATAACCTTTCTTCTCTCTATCATATGTATGCAGATGATGTCCAGCTTTATACCCAGTCTTCGTTTGAAAACCTGCCAGATGCAATCGCCAGAATGAACTCAGACCTTTGCTCCGTCCTTGAATGGAGCAAATCATTTGGACTTAATGTAAATCCGAGTAAATCACAGGCAATCGTTATTGGTAGCCAAAAGCAGATATCGAAAATTGACTGGCGGTCACTTCCTCCTATTGAGTTCAATAATGTTGTTATTCCGTACTGTGAGAACGTAAAGTATTTGGGAGTGTATCTTGATAGGACCTTAAGCTGGGCTCAACATGTTAAACAAGTCAGTAGGAAATTATTTGCATCCTTGGGCTCCTTGCGTCGCCTTCGATCTATTCTTCCAATTCCTACAAAAATTATGCTCGCACAGACTCTTCTCCTTCCTATTCTTGATTACGCTGACGCAAGCATTGTCGACTTAAATAAAAACCAATTAAGTAAGCTTGAGAGACTTCAGAATTCCATTATTAGGTTCATATTTGGTTTACGCAAATATGACCATATCTCACAATTTCGTTCTCGTCTTAATTGGTTACCTATCCGACTTCGCCGGAATCTACACATCCTTTCCATTCTGTACTGTGTTCTGTTTCATCCTTCTGCGCCCCCTTACTTAAAAGAGAAATTCAATTTTGTAGGTCAACCTGGAGAATTGCTCCGTTCTTCGAGGAAACTTATTTTGATGATGCCTGCGCATAGGTTCCTTCCTTCTTTCATAAGTCTTTTACGATTCAGGCTATTAATCTTTGGAATGCCTTACCTCTCGATATTAGAGAGGCCCAGACTATAGGACAGTTTAAAAGACTTGTGAAAGATCACTTTATATCCCAGTTGCCTGAGTGCTGATGACTAACTGTCACCTATAAATTTGTAATCTCAATACTTATTATATCCTCTCTTGTTCTATTGTTTTGAGGATTATTTTTATTGTATTTGTATTATTTTATATATTTATATATATGTATATACATATGTATATATTTGTATTTATGTACAAGTATATATTATATAGTTTAGTTTATAGTATAAGTAATTTATTGTAAGTAGTTTATTGTATTTATTTATTCTGGCACCCCGCACCACCAACCGCGTATCCAGTTTCAAATATTCCTTCACATTATTATTGGTTGCCTGGTAGAAATCGCTATGTAGCGATAAGGCCGCCAAATTGTACTCCTAAGTTTGTTTGTATTTAATTTATTTCTTTTCTATATTTTATTCTGTGGTGTGCAATAAAGTGTTTATCTATCTATCTATCTATCTGATTACTGTCTTTTCATTGGACATAGAGGGAGCCTTTGACAGTGCCTGGTGGCCGGCCATCAGAGTCAGACTGGCTGAGGAAAAGTGCCCCGTTAACATCCGCAGGGTGGTTGACAGCTATCTTCAGGATCGCAGGGTCAGGGTGAGGTACGCGGGAGCTGAACACACGCGTAACACGACCAAGGGATGTGTCCAGGGCTCCATCGGGGGTCCCATTCTGTGGAACCTTCTATTGGATCCACTACTGCAGGGCCTGGGAGGGCGGGGGGAATATTGCCAGGCCTTTGCTGACGATGTTGTCCTCGTCTTTGAAGGAGACACGGGGCTGGAGGTTTCTAGACGGGCCAATTCTGCTCTTGCCTAGGTCCGGGAGTGGGGAATCCGAAACAAGCTTAGGTTTGCACCACACAAGACAAAGGCTATGGTGATCACCAATAAACGGAAGTACGACACTCCACTCCTGACCATGGGCGGGACCAGCATTGATCTGTCCAACGAAATTAAAATTTTGGGGCTGACAATTGACAGCAAGTTGACCTTTAACCCCCATGTAACTTACACTTGCATGCGGGTTCAGGGTCTCTATAAACAACTGTCAAGAGCCGCCAAAGTAAGCTGGGGCCTCCACCCCCAGGTCATAAAAACGATTTATACTGCGGTAGTGGAGCCGGTAGTCCTGTACGCTGCCAGTGCCTGGGCGCCAGCCGCCTCAAAGCTTGGAGTACGGAAGCGTTTGGGTTCACTCCAAAGGGGCTTCGCCTTGAAAATGACTAAGTCATACCGAACCGTCTCCCTGAACTCGGCAATGATATTGGCTGGAATACTCCCCTTGGATCTTCGTATCCGTGAGGCAGCCGCCTTGTACGAGTCTAAGAGGGGGATATCCCGGCGAGTACTCGGAGACAGGGAGATGGAAGGGAAAGTGCCATTTACCACACAACCCCATCCGGCAGAACAGATTTGCCTGAGGTTTACTAGCCTGGTGGACCGAGACGACCTTGAGGCTCATAACAAACAAGCGGTGCGCATCTTTACCGATGGCAGCAAAATTGACGGCAGGGTTGGGGCCGCGCTGTCCTTATGGGACAGCGAGACTGAAACCAAAGCCGTCAAGCTAAGGTTGGATGCGCACTGCTCGGTCTACCAGGCTGAGCTTCTTGCCTTGGATAGAGCTGCCTCTCTCGCGACAAAGTGCCCAGAAACATCTATTGGCATATACACCGACTCAAGATCTTCTCTTGAGTCGGTAGTCGGGTTCAATTCCCTCCACCCCTTAGTGGTAAACATAAAGAACAATTTGAGAATTTGTTCCACCCAGAATAAGGACGTTTCCTTGTTCTGGGTGAAGGCGCACGCGGGGTTGGAGGGAAATGAAAGAGCCGACGAACTCGCGAGAGAGGCGGCTTTACACCTAAGGAGGAAGCCGGACTATGACCGATGGCCGGTTTCATTCGTGAAGCGACTACTTCGTGAGGAGTCGCTTGACGAATGGAACCGGAGGTATACCTCCGAAGAAACTGCAGGCACGACCAAGATCTTTCTGCCGGATGTGCGCTTTGCACATACTGTGGTCAAAAAATTGAACCTAAATATGGTACTGACCCAAGTACTGACGGGTCATGGTGGGTTCGCGGAGTACCTGCACAGGTTCAAATGCAAGGACAACTCGGGCTGCGTCTGCGACGACAATGTATAAGAATCTATTATTCATCTTCTGATGGATTGTCCTCAGCACGGCGCCGCTCGGGAAGACCTACAGCAACAACTGCAGATGAGACTGTGTAGGCGGTCCGTGCCCACCATTCTGGGCGGGGCCTCTGGACGAGATGCACTCATCAAATACGCGACCAGAATAGCTAAAATTGCTATTGAGAGGAACAGAACAATCGGTATAGATACGTAGTGTATCTTGTATTATAAGAATATACAGAATCACTCGTATAAAAATCAAATTTTTCTGTCCCTCACAAAAGCCAGAATATTCGGCTGTTCTGTGTACTTCAGGCTTTGCGTCATGTTCGACATTTTAAATTGGAAATAATGATAATAATGTATAGCGATAATAATATTAGATAGATAAATTCCCTCTCTATGAAAGGGGACAATGTTATAATAAATTAAAAAAAAAAAAAAAAAATATGGGAGAAAAACTCCTTTACAGTTGAATAAAGATCAAAAAAGGTTAATAAAAGGCGTGGTTGCTAATTCTTAACCCAAATAAGATACAATTATAATAGGAGCTCTACCCTATTTTATTCGAATTTGACTTTAAAAATTATTTTCCACTTTTGCGTCGCAATTTAATTGCAAATTTAAATATTAGTAACAGTTGGCTTTTGCACTTTTAATGTATCTTTTGAAACCCTTTTCCGGGCAGGTGAACTCTGAATCCAGCTGCGGTTACGGTGTAAAGATTAACACAAGCGATAGTCGCCTTTAACTGTTGGTAATAGTCCTCAAATTTGTTTTACAGAATTCGTATAATGAAACGAGTTCTTTGTCGTTTGATGATATGGGTCAGAAAGTTTAACATATGGCGAATACGCATGAAGGCTTTTAGATCAATATCAGATGATATTATTACCAAGGTTTTTGTTTTATCGTAAAAAATCGGTTTGTAGATCATGATAATAATGCTTATAATATTAGAACTAAGACTATAATTATTCGGAATAAAAGTGAGCCCAAACTCTAAAAGCTATTGGAGAGAAGCTATAATATCCAAGAATATAGTTCTAGACCTATCAAGAACATCCTTGATCTATCATCGGATGAGATCAATATAACCAAATTTATGTACTATCGTCGCTATTTTATAAGAACGAGTACATTTGCAAAATTACCAACCGAAACGACAGAAACAAGTTGCATACATTCGACTTCTAAGATTTGTTTACCTAGTAACAGTTACAGCTAATAAAAGCGCGTTTAACTTATACTCATCAAAACAAAAGTCTTTGTTTAATATCACACTACCATAAATAGTAATAAATTATTAATAGTCGATGGTGAAGGCATCTATGAAAGAATAGCAGCAGAACTGGTAAGGACTTGGCAACGATATAAAATACATTAATTTTATTAGAAGGAAGTGTTTTGATCCATGCGCCAAGGTTGACCGGCCTCTCACCGATGCGGCGCGGGCGCACCCAATAATACACAACCAGTACTTGTTTGTATACTTACCATTCAGCAACTACTAAGATAAATAATGAATACAAAAAATCATTTTTTAAGAATAAGCTTTTTTATACGACAGTTTATTTATATTTTTTTAGCAAATCTTCCATTAGATACCCATTTTATGAGAGTACACTAAAAATGGCCAGTCCGCCATCTTGGTCCGTTCGCCATGCTAATTTTGGATGACCTCACAAAGCTTACCATGCATTGTCATCTAAAATAAACACGTGTGCAAATTTAGTGTCATTTGATTGAGGATAACTTCCTTACAATAGACTTGAAACTTGAAAGTTTTAATCAGAACATACGTATATGTATACAAATAAAAGCTTGTAAAAACACATGTGGGTGTTGGGCAGTTTGCAATAAATAGCTTTGTGTATCCCGTAGAATATATTGGCTTATTTATTGATACTTATCTGGCAATAACCGCATTTAATGACTGGAGGGGGATGACTAAGCTTATTTAAATATTAAGATTAATCTTAAAGATTAGTCTTCTGTGTAACCTCGTTTCGTAGTTTTACCAAATTCTAATGTTAGAACATTGTTGTTTGTTAACGTAATAATTATTTATAACATTTCTAAATTAAGTTTTAATTTTAAGATCTCTGTAGTCTCAGTTTAACTTGACTTTGCATTGCATGCTCAGCAAATGTATCAAATTAAGTCTATATACTGATAAGATTTCTAGCTCTATTACTAAAAAACATAATAAATAATCCAAACCGAACGATATTAATCTTATGCAAGCAATCAAATTTCGTGAATTTTTTCGGCCTTGCTTTCGAACCAAGGCTTTTTACGTACTCTATAATACATTCGTTACCTACAATCTAGACGCGTAATAATAGTCTGTCAAGGCGTATCTATTCACATGCACTGGAGAGAAATTTCTCCACACAGTGAATGTATAATGGATGTCTTCTTCGGTTATCCACAGATCTCCATTGATATGTAAAACCGCAAACTGGGCCGTTCAGACTTGTACATTTAGTTCAGATAACGGTTTCAAAGGTACTTTACTTACTTTACTTAAGAGTACATTCAAGTCTACATGACTCAGCAGAGGCTTTATGGAACAGGGAATTGTTGATTGAATTAAATGAAATGTTATGGGATTAGGCTAGGCTATTCATCTTCCATAACTTCGATATTTACTTTTTCTTATAGCTTTGTTACCTCAAAGTGTGTATTTTAATTTTATTACTTCCTTATTTTATATACACTTTCCTGATATGAAAGAATTATAGTATAGGATGCATTTCACTTGCTTTCTGCTTTTTTAATTCATTAGATAAAACTTCATTTAATTTCCATAAATGTTATGCATATTTCCTCTCAGATAAGTTATTATACTTTTATTTACCGACAGTCTTCAAATTTTACTTTTTCATAGACAAATTATTTATTTCCGTTATGTTAGAGCTAAGTTCTGGTATAGTATGCATTAGTTTGGTTTACGAACCGTTCTGTCAATTATTATTATCAGCAAATCGAATTTGTGATTCATAATGTGAAATTAATTATCTTGATATTTTATCGCACATTTATCAACTTAATCGAAATTGATAGGAGTTGATAACAGCACACGATAATTGCAAATAGGTTGAAAGCTTGCAAGTTGCAACGAAAAGGTGGGTTCAGTTCAGATAAGACGATTTCAATATGAAACTGATCATTTAAAATTGTTTCATGGTGTATTTGCCACGAAAGTGCGTATATAAGCAGCTTTCACAGCTTTTTGAAATTAAGTATCTAAATTAAATTCAAACTTTAATAAATTTTTCGCAATTAGTAAGCTGATAAGTGGCTGAGAAAATATCCGTCCGAGAATAGACTAAATTGTGACTTACTCAGATCGAACTCAATACTCAGACTAATTTTCTAAAATGGACCAAGCTTAAATAAAATCAGAAGATTTTAATTCTCATACGTATAGGTAATAATTTTATGTGAAGCTACTATTTTTATGTAAACTAGGTATATGTTAAGCAAGCTAATGAAGAATAATTACTGAGAGAAATGAAACTAATTTATTTATAAATATCAAAAAATTGTCTCAATGAGTGCGAAAAACGCATGCCTACTTGTCATATCGTGGTCTCAGAATGACTTGTTTTAAAATAAGACGTCATAGAGACACAGACCGAAAAATTGTTTCTAATTAAATAAAACCCACATTCGTTTCAAGAACAATACTTATCGTACGCATATAACGGAACGAGTTTCATTCCATACAAATTCACGTTCATTCGAGCATTAAAACAGCTTTGAAATAATGACAGGGTACAAATAGTCGAAAGTGAGTCTCGTATTGTGTTGGATGATTTCCGTATTTTGTGTCTCACTGCACTGGTTTCTTTACTTGATAGGTACTTACTAGAGCGTAGGATGAGCGTGCTTAATATTATGTTTTGTGAATGAACCGCGAGCGATTATAAATTTCATAAATTATAAACATTAAATGAACGTTTTATTTTAGTACACATTGTAGTAATCTCATGTTTTATGATCGTTGTTACATTTGTTTTGGAATTTGAAACAAGTAAGGAGTACCTACTATTAAGGCCCTTCGCACACGGCTCGTAAGCGTAAGCGTAGCGTGATCCTCGCGTACGACGAGAGCAGTATGAGCACGAACATTTTCTAATATGTCCGCAGACAAAGCGGTATTGCAGTGAATCGTAGGAGGCGTTGTCATATTGTTATGCGTAGCGTCATCAAGATACGCTTACGCCACGCTTACGCTTATGAGCCGTGTGCGACGGGGCTAAGTTTCACTATCTTATTTACAAGTATAATACTAGTAAATGAGACAATGATATCTAAGTACCTGGGTACATTTCTCTTTTAATGATCTAAATCAATTGTACTCTGGTAGCTGGAGTTAAGGAATAGTAAATTGAGAGTTAGGTATAGGTTGTAGTTATAGCCAGTAACCTTTATTACTATCAAGAACGTTGGACTAAGTTCGAGTTCTCTGTGCAAAATTATAACACCTAAGACTTTTATACCACGCAGTTAGATTTACATCGGCTATTTCACATTATTAGATACCATAAGCTTCATGAAATCTAAATTTGTAATTGTATAAGAAAATTCATGGATGTATTTTTTAGAGTTTCATACCCAATAGGTAAAAAAGGAAATCTATTATTAATATTATTCAAGACTTGCCCAAATGACATGGCCGGATTCTGCCCTCAAAAAAAATATTCATGGCCATTGACAAACAGTACGTCATATTAAACTTATAATTATGTCTTTACAATCGTTTAGTTTTTATGATCAGAAAACTAGCGAGAGACATAATATCAGCATAACAACCTGCAACAAAATGCGCCTATATATTTTTAATAGCAATGATTTATTATTAAAAAATTGTTTTTCAAAATGTTTACTTGCATTTTCTAAGCTTTGTAATATGAAAAATTAATAAGTTCATAACCAATACGCATCATTTTTTATTAAAAAATCATTGCTATCAAAAATATATATGCGCATTTTGTTGCAAGTTGTTATGCTGATATTATGTCTCTCGCTAGTTTTCTGATCATAAAAACTAAACGATTGTAAAGACATAATTATAAGCTTTAATATGACGTACTGTTTGTCGATGGCCATGAATATTTTTTTCCAGGGCACAGCTCCATACAAGTTTCGGCCATGTCCTTTCATTTCTATTATGTTCCAAATTACAGCCAAATCGGTTCAGTAGTTGTGACGTGACCGAGTAACAAAGACCCATCCATCCTTCCATACTTACAAACTTCGCGCTTGTATTTATAGGAATATAGGAGATGCTACAAATCTACTTACTCGTCCTATATAATATTGTGAATAAATATCTTCATGACGTATTATGTATTACTCATGGTAATATTAGAATTTATTAAAAAAAGATTCCGACGAATTGAGAACCTCCTCCTTTTTTTGAAGTCGGTTAAAAAATAAAGAAATTTGTCATATTAACCAATTCAGCAATATAATTAGTATATCATAATTTTATTATTATGCAAGACCAGTAACATCTTCGCTAGAAACGGTCTCGTACATTAATCTTGCTGTCATTTAAATTGCTCGTAAAGGCTGTGAATTACGCTTTTAATAACTTTTTGTTAGTTAACGTATTCTCATAATCTTCATGATATGAAAGCGTACTGAGAATGGAGTTTGCTTGCATGATGGTTTGCCCACCTTCAGATGAACATGAGATAGTAGAGTGGATTATGCAATACATAATATTATATTATAGGTATGTATAATGTGTATAAGAACCTATAGCCGGATTTATTCACAATATATAGGATATTTTTTCTACTCTCCAAAATTATAATAAATACATATATATTTGAAAATTATATGTATGTACTAAACACAAATAAATATATTTTTTTGTTATTATTATAGTATAATTGATATAATTGTTGAGTGCTGATGTTCTAACGTGTAGGCAGGTAGGTACTTATATTTTGATGAACAATTAAATACCTAAAATACTGCATAATTTACTTTTCGGCAATCGCGATGTTTCGATAAAATCACAGTCTAAAGTCTTTTCAACGAAACGCGAGACCAGACGTAAACAAAAGCCGATCATTTAGTAGTAGCGACGACGGAACAAACAAAATATGACTATCTCTTTCTATCTTGTTTGTTTGCTATCTGCCGCACCGCTCACGACTTTCGCTTTCAAGGTCAAAGCATGTCATGGGGGTTATCGTAAACATTTGGATAATATTTTATATTTTATTTTGTTCCCCTAATCATAAACCTAGAATAAATATTTTAATTGACGCGTGATATTGACGTGTCACTTGTCTCAACATTCGAAGCGATTGTATAGAATAGCGTCCATTCGCGTGGATGGCGTGGCGCTGCATGACCTGACGTGCCACTCAGCGTGCTTCTAGTGAGGCACTGAAGTGGCGCGTAACACGAAACTTTCACTTATGTTAAATCTAGTTTCAAGATATCATTAAAAAAATTCAAACAATACGATATTATTGTCAAAACATAAATTTATTTTAAATTTGAAAAATTAGTATACGTTAAAAAGGTTGCGCAACCCTGCTTAAGCGAATGACCTGGCAGTCGGTTTGTTTACGTCTGGTATCGCTCGAGATTGAATAGACTTTAGTCTAGTATGTATCCAGTAATATTATCCGTTTCGTGTCTTTAATTGACGTAATCTATAAGACCTTCGTATGAGAGGAAACATGTTTAGGGGCGCTTTCGTTTTAAATGCGAACATGTGCTGATCATAATCGCTCATAATTTACATAATACTACGTGGAGTATATATAACCTGTGAAGTATGTATAACAAATTATTTACTCTATGTTATGACTAGGAAAATATGTTTGTGCAATATTGTTTGATAGTGTTGCTCCGACCTCGCTTTTGATAATACACATCAAGCACAGAGTGTCATGAAGTCATTACTCATGTTTCTCTATTACTTAAAATTTTTATTTGAAACCAAACAATATTTGTATTTTAAACAGTTCAGTAGGTTATCTGCACTAGTCATTTATTTTTTCATTTATTTTTATTAAAAGTTATAAAATGAAAATGGCTTTATCTGTCGCTTGATTTAACCACTTTTTCGTTTGACACTCAACTCGACACAAATGCAGCATAACAAGTGAGACTCTGAATTAAAACGAATCGATTGACACCTCAAATATCGATATCGCCAAGCTTAAGCTACGATGGACGATACAAACATACATAATGTATTAAGTTAAAACTATTCCTTTCAGCTTTGCTGTAGTCTAGTAAAAATTAATTTGTGCACTTACCTATTATAATTTAAACGGTGGTATCAAAGTGAATACTCTGTTAAAAAATTTAAAATGTAGATTATTTAATGGTGAAGTAGCATATAACTATTGACCTTTTAAAAATCCGGTATTTTGTGTATTCCGGGTTAGTGAAAAACATCTGCATTAACGTTCAATTTTCAGCACCTGCACTTGGCACCAAAAGGTACGAGTACTTATAATTATTATCTGAGTTTACTTTTGTGGCCTTACACGAAAATCGTGCTGTTTCGATAGAGTTTAAGCGGCGAGGGCTACCAAAGTTCGTCATAGTTCGTGTTATGAAATGTTCGATTTGTATTGCTTTAAACCAGTTCCATTCCTGCAGCAGTAAAAATATTACTTTGTCTATTCTGTTTCTTTGGTTGCTCTTGGGACAAAAAATACGGTTTACCGTTACGAGGTTAAGTTTGCCATCGATAGGTCATGAGATCAATTCTTCGATAAGATCATTGACGTAAACTTTTTGGAATATAATATTATTCGTAGAAATCGAACATATGAGGTAACATAGTTAATGTGATGTATGTGGTCAGTGTTCCTATGTTAAGATACAAGATTAGTTGAGAGCTGTTTAACTCTATCTGCTACGTGGTTATACGGTGGTATAAATAAGTGGTTTATGTGCATAAGTAAATGTTTAATTTGTATTGATACTTATTTTGAAAAAATTAAAAAATAAACGATTGCACGACAAAACTTATTGAACAACCTGCGTACTTTAGGTGTTACTTTAATTAAAAAGGTACTGAACTTTAATTTTATTTGTTAAAAATTTCCATGAAAGTAGTTTGAAATACAAGGTTGCTCGTTGAAAGTTCGCACCAGTTAGTGTAAAGGTTAAACTCAAAGTTTGTAGTTGTCAAACTCTCTGCAATGCAGGAGGCAACAGCTGTGTCAACGTTCCATTGAAGCCACCTGCGCTTGGCGCTAACTAATCGCTAATTAACTAACTATTAATTGACGGTACCTACCAAAGATTTAAATCGCTAGATGAGCCCTAAATCTCCAAAAACATCCACGTTTTTGTCTTATGTGCGACACGTTGTCTCTCTCTGTCACAAGTGAAACTACAGAATTATGAGAGCACTCACTCAACATGTTTGTGGACGTTTTTGATGTGCGCAATGTAGGCTGAGGGCCCATCTTGCGATTTAAATCTCTAGCACCTACTACTATAATACGGTGTACGAATTCTAACGTTTGTATTAAGGTCCAAGATGGTTTTTCTTCGGTCATATTATTGTGAAACAATCTTTTTTAATGTTATACAGACACTTTAGTTTCAGTGCAGGCTTACTCTTACGGCCCTCATTATTAACATTTAGTATTCATTTCAAGTTATGTCAAATTTATATCTCTAGTATATATGACACAACTGAGTAGCATAAGAGTAGCTTATTAATTTTCACCATTAGATAGCTATTAGCTAAGTATACATACTGCTAAGGCTATCTTAATTTGCATCAAAAACAGTTGAATATAAAGTTATTACAGTAACTAAGCTTAATATCTATACTAACAAAAGTTTAATTCTAACATTGACAGGCCAAACACGTGTAGCATTTGTGATTTGAGGCGTAGATAAGCAAAAATAGTTCTGAATACATAACTTTTGACAGACTTTCGTAATTTTTCTTAACCACCTTAAACATTATATTTACCAACTCCTTTTGAAACTTTGTGAATGTTAAGGATATGTCCATGTTCATGATGATTTCGTTTGAAAACAATGTTTAAAGATAAAAAAGAAACCCGAAACACATGATTATTCTTATAAATTTGGATTTAAGATCATTAATGAATCCATTATACTCACCTTAGAATCCTTATATACAAGTGAAACGCATTCTTTAAAAGAGTCAAAATTATATTTCATACAAGCCTAACTGACAGGCACTTATCAAGAGTGAATAAATAATAAGTATAATATGTACTTGGAAATTGTGATTAAAAAAATTTAAGGCCAAAAGTTAACTTAACGAGAGTTCCAACGTGCGCTAAACTGTGAAGAAGCCTTCAACAAACTCAGCCGAATAAACTTTTAGTAGTTCACCTTATACGAGAAATCCACGGCAAAAGTTTATTTTTAGAAACAGAAGTTTAGTTTGAAGTAGTGGTTTGAATAAACTTACTAGCCCCCACTAAGGCTTGCCTTAGTAGGGGCTAGTAAGTCAGTCGACGTTGATAGAAATACCTGTGGTTTGAACGTTACGAAAATTGGGAAACTTGCTACATTACAGTCACGCCATAAAGATACAATTCGTTTTGTAATCTTGTAGTAGTAATGCGATTGTTGCTATTGTCATCCGTGAATCGCATTTACGGAAAATGTATCGGTCTTGTGAAGCGTTTTTCTTGATCATAGTTTCCGTTTATCTAAGTATATGCAATGTATACAGTACAAATTACAATACCAAAAAGGAAATCTATTTTATTTATATAGGCCTCACTTACATGTTTACAAACACTTATAGTCAGTAAATAGTATTATATTTAGTTAATGGTGATAAATATTTCACGGTTTAAAACTAATCCCCTTATTCATAAACGTGAAATACCGGTGGAATGTTCAATCACAGATTTGTATCTTTCCTTAGAGTGTCAAATTGCTGTTAAATAAAGGAAGACAAAACAAAGTTAAACAAAAATATTCCATCGCTCTTTTAATTTATGAATTAGAGGGTTAGTTTACAATTGTAACGCGAAAAAAAAAGCACAAGCAAGCTCAGTCGGGCAACAGTAGCAATTTCTAGATGGTTTCATAAACATTTCCACATTACAGAGATAGCACAGAAATTCAACATGAGTAGGTACTGGAAAGAGAAATAACTCTTATCAGGTTTTCGTATATAGATGCCTTAAAAAATTTACGTTAAATGTCACAGATTAAAAGTTGCATGAGTACTTGATAGCAAACCGGTTGAATATTAAACGAATCAAAATTTCAAATGTCTTTCAGGAAAGCATTGATCATTTGAAATTCATTTTATTGACAAAATGAACGTGAATTTGTGGCGATTTCAAATATCACCTGCTTCGGCGCGTCCAAAAGTCCGAATTTTAATTTGCGAACAGGGATCCTCTTCCTGTACAATTGCATATCTGAAGTATTAAATATATTATTAAATTGTCTCATTGCCGGCACCGAAACTTGAATTTTATACCAGTATATCCTTTTTTTCTATACTTAACTATTGTACTAAAATTTCTACAACAATACAGAGTAAACAAGAAGTTTATAAGTTATCAAGGTCATCTCAACATCCTCCATTTTTCGCCCATACAATTACTCTACGTCTAGAGTTTATTGGTAGGTTGGTATAAGTGACGGATCCAGAGAAGTGGGACATTCTTCAAAATCAAAGTTCTTAACATCTATGAAAAGATATAGATTTCGTGATTTTATAGCACTTGCAAAAGTAGAGCCGCAAATAGCTTGTAGCTCTTAAGTACAACTTTTATGCGATCGTGTCAATATTGCCAGTGTATTTTATCGTTTCTGATTGCGTGTCTACTTATTCTAGAAGCGATGTTTTTTTATCATTGTCATCGCGTGAGCTATTCCGTTTGTATGTTTGAGTTAAATAAAAAATTCGAATTTGATACTTATTCTGTCTTTTATTAGCAAAACGGGATTTCAGAATTGCAAAGCTATTCTGGAGTCAAATGAGACGAGTTCCTTTATTATATTTGTTCACGATTTTTCCGTACTTGTCAGTTGTACGTTTTGTTTTGAAGTTTACTGGTTAGTTAAATGTTATCAGTGAATTTACGCTGATCTATTTTTTCTTCATTTCAAAATGGGTTATTTGCGAAGTCAGTTGAAGTATTTGCATCGACTTAAGCTAAAGATTTTATTACCACTAAAAAATAAATTATGCCTCACGTTGTTTTTATACGATGAAATCTGTGAACTCCTAAAATAAGTCATGTTTTAAACTGCGTATAATGTACAGAAACTTTATTATCAGAAGAACAATCATACCCACAGATCACTTGCATATCTGTGATCTTACCATTATAGTGTACTCGTATTAGGTATACGGTTTAAATTTATAGTATTTACCTATCGTTATAATATCGTCTTATTTGCTTCCATATAACATTTTTGTTCCGACTTGCATTTGTATTTTATCGAAATAGGTCTCTTGAACATTCTTAAGGTTACAAATGAGCGTAAGTAAGTTAGTGTCACATTTAATGTTTCGCCTGTCTTATAAAATCTTTGAATCGCAAGTCTGACATTTCCCAACATGGCGTGGTCCTTTTGAGCCACAGTTTTGAGCTCCTTATAAATAACGTAAGATTAACCTCGATGATGTCATGCAAATTATAGGGTCTCTCTCGTGGTGTCATATTGCAGTTATGAGTAGGCCTATTTTAATAATGTAGTGGCTTTGGTGTATTTAGTTTATACCCTTTAATAGACATTTTGCATGTTTTATTTACAATACAAGCTCTTCTTTATTCGTTTGTTAAGTCGGTGTCTAGTATTATTTTGCTTTTTTTATGAAACAGAGCTTCTTTAATTTATATCTCATTAATAAAAAAGCATCTGCATTGTCCTTACTCCTTGCTTATATAAAAATAATATCAGTCTTTCCTACCACCTATAACTTTGGTGCCATCAATCAATGATGAAGAGGCATCTCTTATGCTAGTGCGATCCACCTTAGACTGTATCATCAGCATCACTGTCTATCAGGTGTGATAATAATTTAGCGCTATTAACCCATATAGTATTTTTTTTTTCGTTTTTCCATAATATACAAGTAATGTTTTCTCAGTGTACGAGCACTCGAAACGAAATATTATTAGACTCTGGTTGCGTAGTGGGTCTAATAGATTTACCCGTGGTTGTGAAATCGGAGCAAACGTGTCTATGTAAGGCTGTTAACCCAACGCTTTGTGTTTGGTTTTTATGTGCTCAGTTGTTAAACGTTATTTGGGCAATACGAACATTTAGGTTGTATTCATGGGAAGTTGTGTTACAACGAAGATTTACATCGATATAATGTGCGAGTGATACGCAAATGATGTTGTAACATAGGAATCTTTAGGTGTTTCGGACTTTTTGTTGGCAAAGACTCAAGTTTTGGTGCGTCTTTTTATACTGCAATAATATAAACTATTGTAGCGTGGATCACATTTTAAAAACACATTGCAGGAACACTGCCCACATGAAACACCACACACAAGTCTCCCGACACTTTTTTCGACGCACATTTCCTCCCAAAAGCAGACAGTCTACGAAACATTTTAAACAACTCTCCTTTTCTCTAAGCATTCTTCGTACTTAAATGGTGTAATGAAGTTATTATTTTTGTTACAGGTAATTGCTTTGTTCATCTGCCAAATCAACTACTTATAAGGTAATATCGTTTCATTTGTATTTTTTTTTCTTTATGGCTATAGTATCACTGATCTCGTCGCTTATAATATTTTGAATACTGGTCTAGCTCTCAGTTGATACAATAATATGTAACAGGAGCATACATGCACATGCGGCATAATTGATTATTGTTTCTCTGTTTAACCTACTTGTGAAACGGAGCGTGCTGACGCTCAGTGTATGTGCATGTGTCCTATTTGCTTTTATCACTAAACGTATGATAATGTTTTATGTAGATTAGATGGGTTCTGTCGATTTTAAATTTTATGTATTTATGGGTTAATTTATTTTTGTCCTATACCTACATGTTTAAGTGAACTGTAATTAAAGACACAATATTATTACGTACACTTCAATTTGCTCGATTCCCTAAAAAACTTGCTTTTAAAAATAATTTCTAACCGTTAATTTTGTCGGATTTGTAAGAAGTCTGTCTGTAATCTGTATACAGGTTTTATAATACAGAATGACTATAAAAGCCAGGGGGCTAATAAACGTATCTAAATTTGTATTTATCAATACATATTGCGATAATATCTAATATCTTTAGGTAACTTCAGTCGGATTATTTTCATCATTATAATAATATGTCTATTAATCGAGACTTAATGATTACCGCTTACATGTAAGGATTGATTTGTTAGCCGTTTTCAACTGTTTATCACTCAATTACCTCACGGGCAATATAATAAGGTAGGTAATTAAGCTTTTCAGCGGGCCGTTATGCTCTGTCGCGCCTGTTGACTAGCTAATCGATGCAATTCTTACATGCAGCAATATTGTAAATGTTATTATTAATATGGTTGTTTAATTCAATTTTAATATTATAATACTTTAAGTATTTTAGCGTACATTCATCCACTATTGGATATATGCCTTTTTTTTATTATGGATAGGCTTGCGCTTGACTACAATCATATCTGATGAACAGAAATGATGAGGTCTAGGATGGAGCGCGCTTGCCTAGAAATGCCTATTCACTCTTCTCTTGAAGGCACTCAGGTTGTACTTGGCTGGGAACACAGAAGCTGGAAGGGTGTTCCACACCTTAGCGGTACGTATCAGAAACGTAGATGAAAAACGTTTCGTTCGAGCTTGCTGGACATCAACCACATAAGGATGCCACTTCTCCCGGCGTCTTGCGGTTCTATGGTAGAAAGGTGAAGGAGGTACTAAATTGTGGAGTTCTTGAGCACACTCTCCAAAGTATATCCTGTAAAAAACCGCTAAACAGGCAACCTTGCGTCGGTGTTCTGGACTGAGCAATTTTGCCCGTGTTAACGATTCCTTGCCGATTATTTTGCGTGCGCGGCGATCAACCGAGTCCAATGCATCGAGCTGATATTTTGCAGATCCATCCCAGAGGTGGCTGCAGTACTCCATGCCTGAACGAACCTGAGCTTCATACAGTGTCAAAAGCTGTTCGGGCGTGAAGTACCGCTTAACCTTGTTCAGGATGCCTAGTTAAGCACATAATTTCTTATGCCTCCTCAAAAGCACATAATTTCTTGCGTGGTTGGGTTACTCTGTTCCGAGAGAGTTTGGCAATGTCGTCAGACCAACATTTAGCTGCCTACCGACGTTTCTGCGAGCAGCATGGCTAGACAATGTAACATATAAGTATGACTGTAGAAAAACCAAGTGACCACCAGTACAAAACATATGAAAGCAGAATGTACTCTATGTGCAGCGTTGTTCACTTTCTGCTGCTGCTGTCGCTCCCACGCGCCGTACGCTAAAGTTATCTACGAGTACAACGTCTGCAAAGTGCGAGAACGCCAGGGAGCGCTCAAATAGTCGTATTCGATTTTCAAAAACAGCGTGTTTCCCTCTATTCGGTCACGTGGTTTTTCTACAGTGACGTGGTTGATCCATACATTTTTGTCTACCGTCATCAACGCTAAACGACTGTTACTTTGTCTAGCCCGCAGTACAGTGGTCTCCATTCAAAAAGTAAACATATCCATCGGTCGTCTGAAGTCCTGTTACATAGTATACATGCTCCACCCATTATTACTTCCTTTCTTCAGAAGAATATCCATTGCCGTTCATTTACGGAGAAAATATTATCTTTTCATTTAAATTATGTTGTGGAGTGTGGAGTATAGTAGAATAATTTGATATTTCAATACACATAAAACATCAAAAATCTTGGCATTTAACTCAAAACATTTGGATGTTTTAGTTCAACTATAATACTGGTAGTAACTTATTAAATGTACAGCATAATAGAAACGGTCGTTAGCGAATAAGGCACAGCGTCAACGCCCTGCTCGATTCAAGTCGCTCACATTAATTAAGGACAGATATAGAGAGAGATTTGGTGTATGGTACAAGAAATTGCAACTTCTTGTAAAGTTGTCGCATAATTAAAATACGACAACTTTTCCTACAGAACAAATGCAAATAGTTATTTGAATTAGTCAGGGTAGTGTTCTTGAATCTCTAAGTATGGACATTTTTAAGGTATCGTATACCGAACTGCAAAATTAGACTAATTGCCAGAAACTGAACAGAAAAGCGCTCTCTATCTTCGACCACATCATTACCAAAAATACTCCGTTGAAACAACTTGTTACGACTCATATTATTAACGTCTCGAATATAATCTGTTAAGCTCATATTCTTTGAATAGAGCATATATTATGATTTTCAATTCTCTGTATTTTATTCAAATGTTAAATCAAAATCTTACAATTAATTATTTATTCTCCTTCCATTATTATTTCTCCATGAACATTCCATACGAGTTTACCAGATAGTCCGTAGTAGGTATCGCAGCTTTAACTACTAACTATTAGGTTTCAGTTGATTCAATGATTCAGACTAGATACCGCTAATCACTTATGACTTGATACCTACCACACAGCAGTTCTCTCATGACTTGGGCCACACGATGTTTTTTTACCGGCATCCACCGTCAGGTTAACGGTGTCCGCTAATAGCGGACGGCCGCGGGGGATTATCAACTGACCCATAACTGCTTCTGATAACTTACGACTGATTACTGTTTTTGTTGTGCGCCTCGGAATAGAGTCATTTTTACCTTATAGGTAGTAAAGACGATAACAACTGGACTGTGTATAAGGACTGTACTCTTGTTATTTTTCCGCGATTCACTCGAAAAATATTTCTGTGTGTGTGTGTGTGTGTGTGTGAAGTGCTCGACAAAATATTTCTCTTCTCATTCGTAAAGAAACAGTTTGTTTCGCGCGATACTGCCGGTGGAACATTCATTATCCAAAATCATTATTTTTAAACAGGACAAAGATATATGAACAAATTAAAAAATACGTTACACAGGCCTACAGTCAGTGCTCATTTTACGCGACATTTCGTATAAACGGGATGAAAATTGAAATCACGAACGGGTGCCAGCAAGTACCTATGCATCAGTATTGGGAAAGCTGTCAACTTAATCTCGTAAAAGCAGGGACATACGCGCTGCACTTGCTCGTAAAAAACCTTAGACTACAGGTTGACCGCGACCTAAACGTGTTTATTTTTAAGATATCTTGGCTAGGCTGTAACTCGTAAAAAGATTGGTGACTAACCGCTCTCCAACTGAATGATCCTTTTGAAATTCGGCTTTCCAATAAGTATTCATTCGGATAGTCGAATGGCACAGGGATCTATTTTGATTTATAATACCATCTTTGACCGTACATGACAACACGATGATATAGACTGCTATAGCAAGTGTCGCCAGTCATATTGTCACATATTTAGTTTGTCAAAAAATCGATCGGTGATGCAAATGCATAAGAGTCGCTCGTACCTACCAAAAATCGTAAAGGCATTTTCACTGCATTAATAATTAAATCTAAAGCCTCTATATCTATGGGCCTCATAAGGAAATTCATAAAGAAGACTCATTCAGCGGAATACGGACGGAGCTATATTCTCGGAGAATCTCTACGCGATCAAATCATGATGATTATGATGATCAGAAATGAGGAGATTGTTGGGGAAGTGCTGGGGAAGTGACCCCGTACGAGAAAGCGCAGTGTCGGCAGGCTTGATTGACTGACGACATCAAGAGGGTCGCAGAACGTAGCTGGATACAAGTGGCACAGGACCGTGTCTGCTGTAAATCATTGCAGGAAGCCTTTGTCCAGCAGTGAACGTCCGTCTGCTGCAGGAACGCAACTAAATCCCATCAAAGCAAACGCAACTATACCCAAGATGATAACGGCCTGCCCTTTGGTTGCTCATATGTGTTAGTCGTGTAGTGCGGCGGTGTAGACGAACCGTGGAGGTTACATTATTTAAATGATTGTTGCCTTACCACACTTGGGTGTTTTGGCACGTTATCCGAGCCCGCGATCTGACACTACGTGACGCAACGAGTCTAATTACCGGCACAACTAGACTGTGACGTTCACACATCACGAGCTCGCGCCGAGCATTCTGATGCGTTATTTTATTCCGTTTGTGCAAAAGTTGGTGCAAATGCAAATTATTTGGCGAGGACGCTGGTCGGGGTTTGGAGCTAGTATATTTTCCTTATTTAAATAAATAAATAAATAGATGACAACATCACATACATTGCTCCGATCCCATACTAAGCAGCTTATCCACTTGTGTTAAGGAAATCAGGAAAAACGAAGGTACCACAACACTCAGACCCGTGACAATGTCGAAAACTTATTTTTCTACATTGCCCCGACCGGGGATCGAACCCGGAACCTCGGATATCCGAAAAAACCGGCACGCTAACCACTCAACCACGGAGGTCTTCAAAATTATTTTTAAAACGGTTTAAACGGTATTTACCTCCTTTGGTAGCTGGTACTACAATGCTTTGTGGAATTAGCATTACAACCCTTTGTGGATTTTCCCTTTGGCCTTAACTTCAGTCTTTTACCGTTCCGTACCTAAAGAGTAAAACAGAATCCTATTTACTAAAACTTCGCCATCCGTCCGTCCGTCACCACCACGTCTGGCAGTATCTCAGGAATCGTGGTAATAAGACACTTGAGATTTTTACAGATGATGTATTTCTGTTGCCGCTATAACAACAAAATAGGTACATAGGTACCTACAGTTTGTGAGTCTTAGTACAGCTAGCTTTTTACTATGAGCAGTAACTTTCCTCAATAGATATTGGACCTTACGTTATGGAATAGTACTCAGTAGGAGTTGCAAAGTTAACAGTCAATTATTGATAGTAAATTATTGCTGTATTTTGTTATTGATAAATGTTTAAGCATTATTGCAGACACGTGTTACCATTAGCAAGCACTTGCATCTTTCTTATTTGGTATGCAATCAAAGGTAACTATATAACCATTTTACACATTGCGACGTAATTGAGTACCTTGTACAGCAAATATTAAAGCAAAGTTTATCGTTAAGACACAGAACTTAAAAGCTCTATTTTAAATTGTTTCGTGGTACAATATTCACTACGGTGTTAACTTGGGGCGATCATGTATCTTGTGGAATAACTGCAAGTGTAGAAAGTAGGGGGTAATAAATTGTTACGCCGCGAAGTATTTTAAAGGTAAGTTCATTTATTTGCTGCGCTTGTAATCGCTGTGTTGTTCAAAGAGACTGAGAAATGTTGAATTGAAATTTGTTATTATTTTTTGCAGCAAGAATTTAATGAAATGGCGTGGTCGTGACTTTGTTTGTTGCCTATCCAGAAAATGTCTTATTTTAGACATATTAAACATTATAAGACATCAATTTAATCTACGTGAAAAATAATACTTTGAAAATACAATAATAATTAAACAAAATATAATAAAAATTTAAAGAAATCTTGATCTTCATATTCGGCTGAGGGTCCAATTCGTTACGTTCCGTAAGTATTAACAATTCTTATTTCAAAAATTCCAAAGGAAGTATGAGCCAATAACTACTTGTATATTGTCTTTGAACTATCTCATCACTTCCTTCCACTAGCTTTGTTTTTGAAAAATAAAAAGAGTTCTTATAGTATTCGTTTCGTTTCAAAAGTTTACTTTCCACAGTTTCTGAAGGAAACGGCTTTATAACTTTTTGTTGTGTATCAATAAAACCAAATTAAGACTTAATTTACCGCTATAGGATTCAACGCTTTCTGCCCTGCTTTAGCCATAAAAAGTGTTATGCCATACCTCGACCGTACTTGGTGGAGATAGCTGCTAACATTACAGACAACCGGATTGGACTGGTGTTGTATTTGCCGCTATATCCATTGTTTATTTGTCCAGATACCATTTTTATTGCTCTTCAAAATGTATGAAATTGCTAGCTATTCTTAACCGTCTATCTTATTTCAGGTTAAGCATATGTCTATGTTTTTACTCCTTCACGTCAAAATAAACCAATTTCGCTAAAAAGGCCTGAAGATATTTAGCCCTGGGTTAATACATATGCTACTTCTTATCTCGGAAACATCAACAAATCTTGCAGGATTTATCAAAATTTTACCAAATGCCTGTGCGCGAGAGCACTAAGGGTTTCGTAATATCAAGACCAACTCTCAATAGTATTAAAATAAACTAAACATAGCAGCCAATTACAAATACGAGTAAAAAAGTAAAATGTTTTGTAGGTGAGCACCCTTAAATATTTATTTTTATTCTGTTGTTAGTATTTTAGGAACATACATAACCTTGTAACTCCTTCACCTTTCTACCATAAGACTACAGTAAGACGTCGGGAGCTGTTATTATGGTGGACATCTAACAATCTATCACGAAACGTTTTTTTTTCCACGTTTCTGATACGAAACGTTAAAGTGTGGTCTTTCAGCCTCCGTGTTTCCAATCTGCGTTCCTTCAAGCTCCTTCCGCCTTCAAGCGCCAACCTAGACTCATCGTTGCTTTCCATCAGGCATGATAGTCGTCAAGCGCAAGCCTATGTACAATAATAAAAAATATTGCCTAATACGCCAATACAGCATTAACATGCTCACGTTTCTCTAGAAAGTGGCACTTGTAGTACGGTGTAGCGACTGCCAATGCGCTGGAGGCTCAGTTCCGGTGTACGTGATCTATGGATATTGGACACCCTGGTAGTAAACTAATGCAATATCTGGGTTGCTGCCGTGAGTTGTGTCTCTATTGGAATCAATGTTATTGGAATGGAAAATTCATCTAGAAAATTACTTGCTTGACTGAGGACAGAATACGAGTATCTATAAAAGGCTTTTTTTATTAGGTACGAGTTGGGGCTTGAAAGTTAAAAATAAAAAATAAAATCAAATTTGTTAAGATGACATAAAATAATACAAGTATCCTTCACAATCTATTGCTATCAACAGTGCAAACATTTTAAAATCAGAGGCATATAATCAAAGTTTCAAATATAATCAAATCAAAGTTTGCCAAAATCTCCCACCAGGCCTGCAGCGTAGCCAGCAGACTATCCGATTGACAAATTAAGCACGTGTATAATTTATCTATGACTACTGTTAACTGATACATTTTTTTGAATTTGTTCTAGAAATTGAGTTAATAAAGGTCAAAGTCAAGATTTTACTACCCGTTGCGTTCTAGTATTGGTTTTATCGTTTTGTTTAAAAACGGCAGATTACTGAGGCACTAGGTATGTTGCATTAATAAAATCGTCAGCAAGTAAGTTAATTAGCCAACGCTGCTGCAAAAGTCAATAAGATACGTCCGTGGCCGAGATAGGTGGACCAATAAACTACGTCTGTCAATTAATTACTAGGTCTACTGGATGTCTATACGACGTCCAATAACAATGTTAGACCTGATAAAAAGATTTATAAATAGATGCCTAACATTTCACTAAGATCTCTTTTACGTCTTTTTATTAATTATTGTATGACAATTTGCCCATAATCAGTCAAAATGGTTAATAGGCTACTGAGCTAAAATGGGGTCTTACAGGACTGGTGTTTAATGGAAATTCCACCCCTCCTTAAATACTCCTAAGTTTCTTATCTCCACTAATGGACGAATTATTAGTCATATTTAAGTAATTAACAGGTACGTGCCAGGATAGAGATATATGTATAGAGCAGGATAGGTCATCCAGATACTAATCCTTTCTAATCGTGTTTCTGCTTCTGAACAAATTTAAATTAAAGACCCAAAATACGTGACGTTCGAAAATCTTTATGGTTTTTAAAATGCAGGTCACTAAAAATCGCTTAAAACGACGGCTTACGCCGTTAATACGAGTTGGTATAGTTTTTGATATGTAATCATATTCTATTAACTAAACGATCTTCTTCTTTAGAAGCCTTTATTGATCCATGGTCGAACATAATGTGCCTCCTCATAAGCACATTCTTGCGTTGTTGGGATACTCTCTTTTATAATTTCCCTAAGAGTTTGGTAATGTCGTCAGACCAACGTGTTGGTTGCCTGCCGACGTTTCTGCAACCAGCTCGTGGCCTCCATTACCAAACCTCTCCAAGTACCAAACGGTCTTCAATGATAGTGGACACAAAAGAGGGACTAGACGTAGACCGTATTCTGTGTGGTGGGCACTCAGCACTCGTGGATTTATAACAAAATTCAGAATTTCTTTCTTGACCCCGTAGGGACAGAGTAATGTCTCGACTCCATCGAAGTATATGCCGCTTAGAAATCTGAGATCTTCTTTAAAATAATAGTTGTATTTTTTTAATAAGTTACGATATTTTGTACAACCATAAAACAAAAAAAGCGTCGACAGAACCGGGACAATGTGCTCAATACCGTACAGACTACAGACCTGCAGCCTCCGTTTGAGTTAACTACGATCGTAATAGAAACCTGTTGATGTATATATAGCACAAAATATAGACAAAAGTTTATATGAGTGACAGTTATCTTCGATACGTCACGTGAACAATTTTTCGACTGAATATGTCGTTCCCATACAATTTTTGATTTTCGATCATTAAAATTAATCATCGACAGGTTTCTATAACCATGATAAGAAGTCACAATATGACTATTATGAGGTTCAATTTATACCACGGTAGAATGGAATGGAAGCGACTTTTTTTACATAGCATAATGAATTTATGTCAATTGTATAAGATACAAACTAAATAAGAGTCAAAAAGATCGCGCGTCTTCCGGGGAATCCTCGCGCATTCTCAAGAATTATTTATATTGTATGTTATAACACTAAGAGCACTGAATTGAATGATGCTCTCTTCCGATAGGCATTTCTGACGAAAAAAATTCTGCTTGTAGCTAGTAGCCTGTTGACTAATTGCAGATGACGTCATTAAAGAAAATAAAGGTATACATATATGGAGTATTAGCGGAAATGGCAGAGTATAACAATGTTTGGTATCTACAATTGGACATAGCGTAGGTTTAACGATGAACTTTCTTACGACCCACGTATTGCTTGCAATATCGGTACACGCGCATTGTTTCTACCATCAAACTGTAAATACACACCCTGCAATTCGATTAAGCTTCAAAAATATCTGTTTTTGAGAGTTTGGATTATGATAGAGGAGTTTTCGTTAAGAGCAAGCATAAGTACTAACTTGTAAAACTAATTGGTTATATATTTTGATTGATTAGAAAACGTGCTCAGAATTTTGGAGCAAATTACATAGGTATTCTTCGCTCCTAATGTTTCGCTTTCGATGCATGCCTATTATATTGCGCGTTGCAAGCCACAACTATAGATGTTTTAACTATAGATTTTTCACTATACATATTATACTCGTAGTTTGGTAGATTAGACTTAAAGTAACTGTTACTTAAAATGAAAGAAGATTATGCATAATTGTTTTAAAGACAAGATGTGGTTAGATTTATTTTATCTTACTGTAAACGTCCCGTTTATGTACGGGACAATGCTCTGGACTTTTATTGCAACTATATTCTTGTAAGTAGCATTTACCTATTAAACTAATTGAGAACCGTTGTATCAGAAACTTTATTCTGGTCGTAAAGTACATAGTTAAAGTGAAAATATAGAGCATTCTATCATTATATCTACAATAGTAATTAAAATATGCTTTATTAATTAGAAAGTAGGTAAGTTGCTAAGTTTTCTACGTATTTGCCAGGGATATTATTTTCATGGACAATATGCATTGTATTTAATTAAGTATTTAGATTCTAGGTTATAACTTGATAAATATTATTAAGTACATAATATTGTCGTTTCTGCTTGAGATTCCGTGTAGGTTTAATAGATTAACAACATTAACAATCGATTTTATGTTATTGGAGAAGCCTAGTATATACAGTAGAATGTTGATTATCCGGATCAAATAAAACTAGGGGTATTTCCATACAATCGAAAATAGTAGGTATAATCAATATCAAAATCGGTAATTTAAACCGCGAAAAATTTATCCGGACAAGTCTTTATTTATTTTATTTTTATTTAACACTTTATTTGTACACCACAAAACATAATACTATAACTACGAAGTACAAATTAATTAGTACAAAAGGCGGCCTTATCGCTAAGTAGCGATCTCTGCTAGGCAACCTACTTCTTTAATTATTCAAATCTTCGGAAAATTAAGAAAGCACATGCTATACGGTTCTTATTTATATTGTTTCTAAATGCTAAAATATAGTTACAGTATTTGCGGTGCTAATAGCAAAGTGTCACAATTATTACTATTATAACTTACTGTGAAGTTTCAAGTTATTATATCTTCCGCTATTATAATGGCAAAATTATATGGAAATCCGAGGCGAACAGCCAATTATGTTCGCTGTTGTAATAAATACTTTTAAAAGCAACGCCAAGGTACTGTTTGTAATTAGCTTATAATATTATTATTTAACAATCTATGTGTGAAGTGTGTTAGGTTATTGTGTGCTGCAGAAACACGATCGGAAGAAATTGTCTTGAGCCTAAAACCTCCAAACTCAATTTATTTTTTCATTTTATAGGAAACTACTTACAATAGTTATGTATATCTAAACTTATGATTTTTAGGGTTCCGTACCTCAAAAGAAAAAAAAACGGAACCATTTTAAAATCACTTTGTTGTCCGTCCGTCTGTGTGGCACGACCCTTTTATTTCATTAACTATTGACCATATCGACATGAAAAATAAAATGAACTCTGTACTATGAACTATATACATACAATGATTTATAAACCGTCTACGACCTTAATCAATCTGACATTCCTACGTCAGATTGATATTTCGTAACACTGTGTATTTAATACTTGAGAAAAAAAATAGGAACTGCAAAAACTTTCCTTTTACGGGACGCGTAGAAAGTAAACAATGACACCTGTAGCGCTAACAGTTAGGAAGCCTCAACGTGCTCTCGATTTATTACGTACCTGCGTAGTTAATAGGCATTGGTCTGTGGGAATAGGAAGCGGGGTCATTGACACGTGGTGCGCAGGCGCCGCGTCACGGATGCGTTTGCGTTGCACAATAACGGCTGCAGGTTGAGTGCTATGGAAAAATAGATCATTAACCTAACATTGGACCTTGTAAGGCATATGTTAAAAGTTAAAACCTATGCTAGTAGTTGCATGTTTGTAAGTTTAAGTCTATTGACAGGTTCGTCATGTTAAAGTCCATGACATCTGATGACACCTCTTCGCTTTTAGTTTAAAATTTGACGGTAATATTAGAGACACTAATTTAAAATTGTATTTATTACTAGCTGTTGCCCGCGGCTCCGCCCGCGTGCAGTTCGTTTTTTTTACAAAAATGTTTCCCGTGGAATTTCTTAATTTTTCCCAAGATAAATGAGTGGTCCCTGGGTTCGATGGACCCGTAAAGGAGTCTTCTTCCAATCTCTCCTGTCAACGTGCTATCTTCTTTCACACAATTTACCTATATCTTCTTTGGTCTTCTTCTACTTATACACTCTGTCGAAATCGCTTATGTTACTCAATTCGCATGGAGTAAGACAGAGTGGGGCGTGTCATCGTGGATTGTAATATCTATACTAACCAAACTTATCTTATTCTGAGATGATACCAACGCCCAGATATTGTAATTAAGCGTTCTGATGCGCTGCTGTGTACGTAGCAACCCGTTCCTGCTACATACGGGTTATCTTGTATAGTTATGCCTAGTTGCACGATCAAAAGGACGATTTAAACTGTCGATATTTCGACCCCGTTTTGATTGTGCTACGTAGATAAGTAGCTATAGGTTTTTTTAAACATTCCACGGGTGCTCTCAAATTTTTCAGGATGAAAAGTATCTTAAATGTTGACCGGGCATATATGTATATAAAGTAGGATCATAAAATTTCATTTAAATCCGTTACTTGAAAGACGCCTGCTAACTGTTTTTGTAATGTTTTCTTTCCCGCGGGAACTCGATTGGATTAATAAGTTTTACTATATATATATTTTGTTAAAGAGGCAACATAAGGTATCAGCATAACAAATTTTACTAAATTAAGTTCATTAGTTGTTGTTTACAAAGCTGTTAAATTAATTGCAGTTTTTTAACTATCCCACGGGAACTCTTTATTTTACCGGGATGAAAAGTATCCTATATGTTGACCAGGGACATAAGCTACCACCACAAAAAATTTCATTGGAATCGGTCCAGCCGTTCCAAAGATTAGCCCGTACAAACAGACAGACAAACAGACAAACAGACAAACAGAGAAACAAAAAATTAAAAAAAAATCTAAATTGGTTCTATTTCCTTTCTTACATCCCCCGACTCGGTTTTTAGCATTTTTTTTCATTGTACAGAAATTCGACCTCTACAGATTTATTATATGTATTGATAATATTTAGAAAAAATCCAGTCAATGAAGATCAAAACTCTTTCGATATTAGATCATGAAGTTTAAGAATTTGCAAAGTTTTTTTTTAAATCGGTACCTATTCAGAAAGTAATTGAAAAATGTGAGTAGGTGTTGTTTTTACATAATTTACTTACCAGAAAAAATAAATGCATTTCATTGTAAATAGGTACTGTGTGTAGATTAGGTCACAACGAATAAAACCAATTTAAAACAAACGAGTTAGAAAAAGTGAATTAAAAATAGTTATTTGTTATGCAAGGGCGCAAAGTGGATTTTTGGGCCGAGTGTCAAATTTGAATGCTGAGCGGCGAAGGATTCTAGGGTTGAACCCTGAGCGCAGCGAGGGGTTCAAAGAATAGAATCCTGAGCATAGCGAGGCATTCAAAGACACGAGACCCAAAAAAATTTGCGCCCGTCCATAACACAAAATTTTTCATCTCACCACAGCGAGGAAAATCACCAGAAGAACACTTTAGATCGGCATTGCGATTTATGTTAAATGTTGTTTTTGGTAACTCGATTTCACCGAAACCACCTTCAATCATCACTCACCTTATTTCAAAGTTAAAACAAAAAAATAATGAATAAAGTAATAAAAATATTAGGTACCTACCTACCTATTTTCATTTAATCACGATTGGAAACATAGACAACTATCACTTGACCAGAAAAAAAAATTGAGAAACTTTTTTTTTTACTTTTTTTAATGCGTTCTAAAATAGGAATTTCTAAGAACCAAAGATAATATAAAATTTTATAAATATTTTAACAATAATTACATAAACAACGAGGAAAAATCATGGATTTAATTAGATTTCTTTTATAATTAATAAAACTAAATAGGAGTTATTATATTTATTGATATTCTAAGAAAAAGTAAAAATAAAAAACTAATGTACCTATACAAACTCTAAGGTCGAACTTTTTTACTGAACGTATGTGTTATTAGAAAAAAAAAAGTCTTCAGCTTTGACATTGACATGACACGTAATTCGAGTTTGACGTTGGAAATGCTTTTCGGCCCAAGGGCCGGAAGGGATTTTCATATTACTTTGTCTCCCTTGGGAAAAATGAAAATGCTTTGGCGGCCTAGGGAATATAATAGCATTTTCCGCCCGCATTTCGGGCATTAAAAAACGCTTTTCCGAGCGGGTGAGATGAAAATAAACATTAATTGAAATATCGTGTCCAATTTAGTCTGGTTCGTTGAATTATTTTGCTCGCCTAAACTTTATTTGGTGTTTCTAATAAACTTAACGGTGAATAAAACCAACAAAAACAAATTTAAAAGTGTAAAACATAAAACACTATTTAGCACAGAGTACCTACCTATTACATACTAGTAAAGTATTTAGGCTGACTGCACATCAGGCAAATGAATAACAAATCTTTTATGATATTCGTAATATAATTATATTTCTAATGACTTTTTCTTTAAAAGTTGCTATGTTAAGTTTAAATCTTAAGTTTTAAGGTCTTATTACACGTATTTTCCAGTTCATAAATATGTCATATGTGGTATAGGCGATTTGTACATTAATACTATACATCGAAAACAAAGCCTTATAAACGCTCGAATTGTTTTTCAACACACACCATGATTATAAAGCGCTTGGCAAGTATTCGTTTTGTACTTTACGGTACAGAATATTTAGCGCTCCTGTGGGGCTAGGAAAAGTAACAGACGTTTAGCGTGCACGACAGTAGAAAAAAATGTATGGACAAACCACATGACTGTAGAAAAACCCCTTGACCAAATAGAGGAAAACACGCTGTTTTTGAAAATCGACTAGCCGACAGCCGACAGTTACCAATGTTAAGCATACAGTAGATTCTGCTTTCATTAATTGTTTTCATTCGGTCACGTGGTTTTTCTACTGTCGTCAACGCTTAACCTCCAGCGCATTTTCAGCACTCGAAAACAGTTTCACTGCTCTGCAAAGACTTCTATGTAGGTAGTTGCTGCTCTATTATCTTCTAATGAGAGGCAAGCTTTAGTTACACAAAAAAAAATGAGAATGAAAGGAAAACTCGTTATAGCAGGTCCTTGTCCGCCGAAGCGTGGCGACTACCGTTGGAACAGTTTAGTTCGCCCTTACTCTAAAGGTCACGTTAGCGAAGGCTCTGTGGTTCGCGCTCAAAGTTCTAGGGTCAAATTCCTGGCCCCGTGCGACTTGGATTCGCAAACTTTGTGCATATGTACCATGTTGGCAAATTCACACTTTGTTGCATGTTTTGGAAAGAAGTCAATTTGATGTTGTCCTTATTTCAGTTGCTTTTGCAGTTAGAAGTGATCATGCTGATTGGTTGATTCATCGCATTTTATTATTTTTAGCTTCATGCTTTTTTTAGCTTCTTCCACTCAAATAAGCCATAGTCACGATCATGAGATCTCCCTACATTTTTTTTTTCAACATGCGAGCGACTAAAGTCATAAATAGCGAATAGTCTAAAGTCATAAATAGTTACAAACGTTGTTGGCTCAAAAATGCAAAAATACACTATTCACAAGGTTATGGGGCTAATGCAACACTCAATGCCACTGTAAATTCATAATCGCCAAAATGTTTGGTTCTAAATGGAGCTTCAATAATGTATTACATTTACATTAAAATAAAAACCTATTATAATTTAATCTAAAAAATCAAATCAAACTCTAAATAGATCGTATCTGCAACTTATACTTAAGTTGCAGATACGATCTATTTAGAGTGATTTCCACAGTAGGTTAAAGCTGGTTCAATGGTTTTATTTCTATGTTCCAGAGCAATGTCTCGGTGGAAGGGCAAAGTGAGGTAGCCGGCAGATGGCAGCAGTCAGCGCGGCGATGTTTCGGCCTGGGGGCGCGCTGGACCCCCCATGTTACGGTCAACGGGTACGTAGTTCTTTCACTTTTCCATAGATGGTGCTGTCCATAAGTTCGCGATGCTTTTCACAATATATAATAATACTTATGTCCCATGTCTGGACTAACCATAAATATATCAGTTGCTTGCTATACCGATAAAAGCTCTTTATCAATGAAACACTTTTAAACATCCAACGGGTAGTTCCGTTGTATGTTGGGATGACCGAATTCTAAGCGTAGCAGGGGTGGGTTAGGTAATAATAATCTGTGGTAAAAAGTGTCGGGGTCTATATTATAGACTAAGTATTTGCTCTTTGAACTGTTTGTCAATGGTTTCGGGAAATCTTGTACTGCTATGATGTAAAAGTGTTTAAATAAATAGCTAAATAGTGAATGTTAATGAGTTTTTTTTTATTTAGGTAATCAGGATCTCACATAATCGAAAACATCTAACAATAGTATATTGACCTGTAACGCTGTTCATGCATAATCAATTGCCGTCCATCTGTCCATGTGGTCCAGTCAAACATAAACCATATTTGTTTGCAGTGGAACACGTGCAGTATGCACCTGTAAATAGATTACCTGAATACGCTTAAATACATCGCAATATCAGTACCTGATTACTATATGTACTTATATAGTAAGGCAGGCAACTGATACCTCTACGTAATGATGTTTTGTGCAAGAAAATGCACCTTTTTGTAGTTGTCATGGAGGCAAGAACCATTGGTCTTGCGCGGTCTGAAGAAAGCGACTCCCGCGGACTCTTGCCCTCGTCCGTCGACTTTGTATTGGGTTTGATAGGGGTATCTTAGGAATATGTTTCTCGTTCCGTCGTTCCAAAACCCCAGGTTTCAAAAACCCTCAGCCCTCCGAGCTGTAAGTCTCGCCCATTGCCACATAACATTAACATTGCTTAACACATTGTGCTATGGTGGTCGCTTTCTGGTACTTAATACTTCAACATAGGCAATACAATCACACCTCAACCTTATCGTACAACATAAATTTAAATTTACGATTCTCGACGTTGTTGTGTTTTGAACTACATTCAATTCTTAACTCTATGTCAATAGTTGTAAAATCAAATTTTCAGTGTTCTCAAAAAATGTTTTGGTTTCAATATCGTCTGTTTATATGTATACCTATAAATGCCATGACAGGACGTTTGGTTGTATAGCTCTAAATGCGACAGAAACCGCAACAGGCGGTGTTTTCCCATTGTATTGCTCCACGGGTAGCGACTGCACTGCTTACCAATAAAATAATATAAATCAAGTACCTGCACGTAATATATCTACGCAGAATAGGTACTTACTACGTATAATACCATTATGAAATGCACGTTCGGCATGAAGGCTGCATTACGTATACTTACCAATAATATTATATTCTGCGCTGACAGTAGATAATCTGCCGCCACGGAAATGTCCGAATACATTTAATTGATTACTAGCTGTTGCCCGCGGCTCCGCCCGCGTGAATTACGGTTTTTTACATAATATACCTTCCTACTTGAATTCTTTGATTTTTCGCGGGATTCTGGTGTGATGTTGTACAGAAACCTGTTCTTACTATACACGGGTTATCTTGTGGTGATTTTGAAAACTCCTTTTTCTTACTAATAATATAAAGTTTCATTAATACGTAGTTGAAAGATCAAAAGGACGATTTTAACTGTCGATATTTCGACCCAGTGGCACAGGTCGTGGTCACTACGTGACCACGACTTGTACCAATGTATCGAAATATCGACAGTTAAAATCGTCCTTTTCCAATTCATTGTAATTTTTATTCTGAAACCACGAAATATGTCAAAAATCATTAAACCATGTGAAAAGTTGTACTGGTGGTAGAACTCTTCTTTCAGAGTTCGGCCGGGTAGGTACCACTGGGATAAAATACTCTACTAACAATATTCCCCAGCCCAACATAATATAAGTCTTTTAAAAATCTTTGCTTCATCTCAATACAATCCAAAATATCAGAATGGGCAATGGCTATATATTTCTTTACGTATAAGAAGACCTTAGATGACAGTCAGTCGGTTAGGATCGATAAGACCTAAGAGTTAAAAATATTTGTGAACGATTATCTTACCCTTTCCATATTGCGGATGATAAAGACGCGGCACTCCGGGAATGTCGACAGAAGTGAAAACTGGTCTCAACAGTGCCATCTTAATATAAAGTCAAGAAACAGTAAATAACATGACAGTTAATTTTTATTTAAAAAATTCGGTAGTACCTATCTCAGAGTTTTACATTCAAGTTCCACATAAATTGTAGAGATGGCGCTATACGGTATAACGTAGCGATAACGCCAGTTACATGATTTTTGTTCACCCTAAAAGTGAAAAATTTGAAACCATACAAAATCTCCTGCTAAGCCTATGTATTTACGGCTGTAAGGGTACTCCAGTCTTACTTGAGCCCTACGTCCTAGCCCTAGGTTCTTTGTGCATTCCGAGTTTCAAGTCACCTACCTACTTGAACTTAGCGCTAAAGGTTCTAGTGTCTGTAATTTCTGAACTACAAAAGTGATGATGATAAGATTTGCATGGAATAATCTTTAAAGAACCTCCTTTCTAACAAAAAAAGAATTAATGGAATCGGACAACGCGTTAATGAATTATAACTAAAAAACGTTTGGACTTTGATGCCGTCTTCCGGGGAAACCATGATGAATTTCGGGACAAAAAGTATCCTATGTCCTACCTCGGGGTATGAACTATAATCATGTCAAGTTTCATTTAAATCCATCCAGCGGATTAGCCGTGATGCCCGGTCGTGAAACAGACAGACAGACAGACAGACAGACAGACAGACAGACAAAAATTAAACAAATTACAGTTTTGGCTTCAGTATCGACTAAATAGTGTCCTCCAACAAAAATTTTCAAAATATCTTCAATGTACAGAATTCGACCCTTTACAGTTTTATTATAAGTATAGATTATTATTATGCAATGCATGTACTTTGTATAATTAACGCCGTTGCCTCCATGTTGTGAATGCGAAATGCGGACATTGTCAATTGTTAATACGATTTCGATACGAAAAGTCACGTTTGTGTCCAACGGACCAAATGGAACGTATAATTTATGGAATTTTAAATGTTATGTCATTTTGTGCCCGCTATTATAATATTGTTTTACTATTATATTATAATAACCCAAAAAAAATCCATGTTGTTATCTTTGTTGAGTTAATATTTTTCATTACTCTATAATACAAAAACTGTTAAGTTTTTCACGAATCCCGTTGTATTTTAACGTTGTTGTATTTGCTTAGATTCGGCACTTATTTCATTTTTTTATAAGTGAATGTTTAGCTATTCTAGAATCTTTTTGCCATCCAATCTTAATCAGTTTTTGATCAGACTGACCTTCCCTTCAATTAAATCCATTGAAAGATACTCTTGTATTCAATTCGATACTTAACTTTTATTTCTTTCATTAAACAAAAACCGATTCGCAGACAAACAAAGATAAAATCGTAGGTATATATCTGCTGGATAAAATTGCATGCGCTACAAAAACATAGAATAATGTAAATCCGTAATTAGATCGATACAAAATGGTCCACCCACACAAAAAATGGACGAACAACCGCGACCTTCCTTTCAAATCAATTGCCCATGCTGGAATGTATAGAAAAGGTAATCTTGATATCACGAGCTGTCTGGGGGCTAATGAGGTCGTATGATGCACGACTTTTGTACTCAGGCCTTCGGGAGCTTTTTTAGATGCGAATTGGATTGTTCGAAATGTTATCAATTCAATTGAAAACTAGGTGACTTGGCAAACTATTCTCAGACCTACCGAATATATCGGAGGCAAACATTGATGAAGGTGAGGAGTTTGCTTACAAACTGTGTATAACGAATACGACAATTTTATATATTAGACTAGCTGACCCGGCAAAAGTTGTTTTGCCATTAAGGAAATAAAATAATAGCTTACGACCTACTCTCAGACCTATTGAACATACACAGAACATTTCATAACAATCGATCGAGCCGTTTCGGAGGAGTTTGGTAACAAACAAGGGACACGTCAATGTTAAATAAGATGGATAAGTATTGATTTGAAAAATCAAAAATAAAAATAAAAAAACAAACATATCGATATTAATAAAGCGGGTAAGATTACTACATAGATAAATCAAGTGCGTTGCCAAGTAAAGCAGACTGAGACATTCCCGAGTAAGGTCATCGTAAATTCCTCACGTATCACAGTATTCACTTTCCTCTGGTATGCATTTAAGTGTGCAGTATGTTAGCATATTCATGAGGGTTTGAGGATGGTGGAAAGGTAATCCTTGTTGCTTTAGATTTTTGAATTAAGAAGATTCACTTAATTAATTTATATCCTTCTCACTCACTCTTACGAAAACATTTGTGATTGCTACGTGCAGCGTTGCGGAAGAATATAACAGAAAAACGACGTTTTACTTATCACTAAAAAACGAAGCCTATAGAACATTTACATTGTTCTTTAAGTATGGAACAGATTAATTTGTTTTGCTATAATGCGCCACTTGAAAATATTATGTATGGTACAATATTCAGGTCCACATGAAACACCACACACAATTTCCCAACACTTTCTTCGACACACGTTAATTTAACGTTAACGAAATCGTTTTGAATATGGAATCGTAGAGTCGTAGAGACTCCACGATTTCGCATTGTGAAGTCAACATCTCCTGAGGATATCCCGGTGTCGGGACGAAAGAGTTGGAAATTGTGTGTGGTGTTTCATGTGGGTGGTGGGTGGTTCCTGCATATTGTACCATAAAAAACCTTGGCAAGTGGCGGATTATAGCAAAACAAATTAATCTGTTCTACTAGTTATGGATTAGCGCAAAATAATGCCTGCTTCAATTCAATATTATTCTTAAATTTTTGTTACGGTTTTAAGACGAGCCACAATAATTGAACTGTAACTCAGGCTGAAAAGCTAAAAAACAAAGAACATAAATAGTAAACTAAACTGAGTAATCCACCTATAAGTATAAACCCAGAGATAGTAGCAAAAAAAATTAAATTATCAAAACGTGGTTGTTAAGAAATATTAACTTTAAAAAGTTTTAAAAGCTCGTAAAACGACGTACTCGTAATGCGCTGTAATGAGAAAATGCATAATCCTGCTGCATTAATAAAACCATTCTCGACAAAGTAAATGTATGTAAAGTACTGTTATTTCACTTTTACTCACTAAACAGTTTAAATGCAAGCTTAGCTCAAAATTTTCTCTCAAAGAAAAAGTTTGAGCGCTCAGTCGTTGATATAAAAAAAATATTAAGAATTACACATCTTTTTATTTTTATCACGATAACATGATTTAACGTTAATTACGATCAAGTTACATCAGGTTTATTAAAAGCGGAAAAATTCATATTTATCGGCTTGTTGGAGTTATTGTATTCCGAAAAAATGTTGTTCTAAAAATTAACATTATTCCTAACCCAAAACAAAGCAGACTTATCTTTTTGCCTAGCTTTATACTTATGTTTTGAATATTGTATATCTATCTGTCAATGAAATTGTTGTGTAAGTACTCGTATTTACTAAGTTTCTTGATATAAGCAACGAATTTATAATATTACTAATAAGTGCCCGTATAAGTTAGGACTCAAGCACATAGACGTCCAAGAGGCCGCCATGACTTAAAATGTGCTGCAAAAAATACTTTGCCTAAATTGGCAAACCCGAGCCGTCGCTACACAACTTTTCACACACTCTAGCATCGGCTCACCATACACATTTTAAATTGACACACTCACAGGTGACTCACAGTCTCACACCATAAGAAAAAGTTGCCGCATTCACGGACCCGTCGTTGTTAGGAAGTGCTCTATCTATATAGTCGGAGCGCGAGCGACAACCAATTATAAATCTATGATTAGACATAATATACGTTATATGAATCTTTATGTCGATAAACTTTTTATAGTACGTTGAGCGTACTTTGCAGCAGAAAAACCGGATATTCCGAACCGTTAGTCCATTCAATTTGCAACAATGACCGCGCTTAGGTGCAAACAAAAACTTACGTAACAATGCTGTAAAAGACCAAACATACTTATCGCGTTTTCAATGGTTTATATGCAAATAATCTTTTAATTGATAATAATTAAAAAAAAATGGGAAATGCTTTCCAAAAAACTAACTTCAAATGCCACTACAAAGTGAAATAATTTTTAATGTAGGTAGGTACCTACACCAATTCGAAGTCGGGCAATGTTTCATACAATCCCTAATAGTCCTTCTTACTTACTTGATGTGCGAAGAAATGACGAAGTCATAGACAATCGCCCGACTTCGAATTGGTGTAGGTACCTACCTACATTAAAAATTATTTCACTCTTTTTAGTGGCATTTGAAGTTGGTTTTTTGGAAAGCATTTCCTATTTTTATTTTTTACTTTTTAGTGGAAAACAATAAAATGCACAAGGCGTTGTAAAAATACCCAAATCGCTTGAGGTGTGTTCATAAAATCTGAAGAAATCCCTCAATTTCCACCAAGATCCCATCATCAGACCCTGACTTGATGACTTTAGTCATCAAATCAGTATCTGCTAGCAAATGCACCAGTAACTGTAAAAAATACCCAACTCGCTTCAAGTATACTAGCAAAATTTGAAAAGTTCCCTCGATTTCACCAAGATCTCATGATCAGATCCTGACCTGATGACCATAGGACAACTTGGAAATTACTCTTTCAAATAATACCCAAATAGTTTCAAGTGTCCATATAAAATTTGAAGAGTTCCCTCGATTTCTCCAGGATCCCATCATCAGATCCTGACCTGATTAAAATGGAACCATCTGGAAACTATACCCATTTAAACAAAAAAAGAATTATTCAAATCGGTCCACGCGTCTTCGAGTAATCGGTGAACATACATAGATAAAAAAAAATAAAGATTCCGACGAATTGAGAACCTCCTCCTTTTTTTAAAAAAGGTCAAGTATTCGAAAGTATAATAAGGTATGTTTTATGGAAAATCAGGCTTACCTTTATTTGATATTAAAATGTGTATAATATAGATCTTACAATAGTTACATAAACGTATTTTACATCACGTATTTATATTTTTTAATCTTAACATGTAGGTATTAAATTAAGCATGTAACACGTAACAATTATTGCGTAATTATTGCACTACTTTAATAATTTCGTAGGACTTGTCATTAATTATTATAGAAATGTACTGTGCAATTATTATTCTTGTATCTTGAATCTTGATCAATGTTTGGTAACTCTTCTTAGCACCTTCAGGTTTAATAATATAAAACTGTAAAAAAACATCAACTAATAATAAATTATAAATAGGCGTTTTGAAATTCTTATGATTACTATACTTAAATCCCTACATTATATTATTTTTTACACGAATCAAATTCTTGGTAGTGCTTGGTAGTAATATTGAACTGCTGTGATTAGATATACTAGCTAAATTCATTTGTAAGAGCTATTATAAAATGGTGAACGCATAAAAGAAACCCCGGTTAAGTTTGTTGCATCTCGTTTGTATACTTAGCTTCAATTCGAATAAAAGTTATAACCATATACATTTTCCACAAATATCGTATCGATCTTTCATAAGAGGCTATGGTGAAGAAAGATATTTTGAAATTTGAATTTTGATGTTTCACGAGCTGAAAACGCTGTCAATCTGAAGACGCTCTAACCATAGCACTGGAACCAACCATAGAAAGGTACGTCTAGAGTCTAGACAGGTGCGCCTGCGCCGACTTTACGCCCACGTAGCTTTCCATTAACAAAATATATGAATCTATTGTTCTGCCAATTACTAGCCGTTATTAAACTTCAATGTGCCATCATAAATTATAACACATAAGTTTAATAGGACCTATTGGCAATTCTGTAGCATAATATGAAATATTGTTTTTTTAGGTCTATAAAAAAACTTTGTCAATTATATATTTAAAACGAGCCAAACGAGCACAGACATGTATACTAAAGACAGGGCGAATGGCGCGAAAAAATGTCGCCAGTATATGGGAGTCATTAGTACCAACCACATCTATGGTACCAACAGTATAAGGCCACGCGGTCGTTTGGTCAGCGGCGGTGGCGGGTATTTTGACAGATGACGCTACTGTTTGCTTGTACAATATGAAGAGGGTTTACGTAAAATGTTCGGATAGGCATATCTTTACTATTTTTATCTATTCAAACGAGTGATAATATATTCAACGATATAATAACAGCTGACGTTCTCCAAAGCAAACATAATCCTAAAGTTATTAACATTCTCAGTACCACTAACTTGGTGGTATCGGACACAAGGCGGTCTACTTAATAATTGTATGCAAACTGCAATTTTCAAGCGATCGCTGCATCTTCGCCCGCCGTTTACTGGTCTGGTTACTCCCAAAGCAATCGCGACGCGGCACGGCTTGAAATTGTCCCTAGACAGCATTATTTGTAACTGGGTAAAGATTGTATGAAAATAATATTATGGTCCCAAATGTTGAAAGAAAATATTTTATTTTATTTATCCAAGGAAAACCAACTCTTACTGACTAGTCTTACATCTAATTATCTGAAAGAGTCTAGAACATTCTTTGTTTTACCTTAATAACGGACTGTGACATTATCGCCTCCATATAAAATCGATAAAAAAGTCTACTTACCAATTTGTACAATTTTGTCTGCAGTCTCCCTTGATACGTCTATGTCATGAATTGAAACTGAGGTCGTGTTCACATACCTACTTTAATAATTATTATTTATCTACGCTCATAGAAATATGTGTCACATGAAAAAAATAATTCAAGATAATAGGAAACAACTTTTTTATCTATTACGGTAAAGTAGGTAGTGTATGTAACTCTATAGGTACGAGTATTAAGCCACTCGTGTATTCTACCTTACACTTCACGCATACTCGCCTGCGGCTCGGTTTTTAAACTCACACTCGTGTTTTAATAATCCCCCATTATGCAATCGTTTCATAATCTACTATTATGAACTTGAGTTTTACTATCTAACACTAGTGTGTATTTCTAGAAACATGTTTTTAGTTTAAGATTCATGCCTGATGTTATTTTTTAAAGTTTTGTTTTGTATTTAAATAAAAATTTGTTTAACGGTTTTAATTTTTAACCTCAATAACATTAACAGCACTTCCCAGCAAATTATAATTAAAATGGAAAACTATTAGTAGCGAATCCAATATTATATCCTCATTCCTCAATACAACCATAATAATATTACTTTTACAATGCTAGTTGGCAATAAAAAGTAATATTATGAGTGGTGCTCTTATGATCTAGTGTTCTACAACAATAGCAACTCAACTCAATGAATCTGTAGAATGCCGATTTTACATTTACGTTTTTTATTCCCCGGGAAAAGTTAAGAAGGAAGAAAAAGCTGGAGGGAGAGAAAAGCTTGACTTCCTTTTGTTTCAAACTTGACTAAAGTTTTAGCTGTTACCAAAGACAAAAGAGAGTGTCAAAATGATCTTTTTTCAGAACTTTTTATTAACTACTTTTATTTTAATTTTTCTATATTATGAAAACTGGTTTTTATGACATACCTAAAAATTATAAAAATCGGTTTGAGAATACACAAGTAACGCCCTTTGATATGATACCTCACCCAATATTGTTATATCATTTTAAAATTTCAGCGACCCGGTTTTCCCCCCTTTTTAAATAAAAAAAAATTAAAAAGATTTTCAATATTTTAAGATTGGAATGACGGCGCGCCGCAGTTACCTACAACTATTCCAAATTTCAGGTATGATAGCTTTAATAGTTACTGAAATAATCGAGTGTGACAGACGGACGGACGGACGGAGAAAGTCTCACCATAAGGGTTCCATTTTTACCATTTTGGTATGAAACCCTAATAAAACGAAAATTGAAGTAACATTGAGGAGATTTTTTTCTGGCTGCTTTTGTTCTATAACAACGCCCTCCTGACAATGTCATTTACGTGCCAAGAGAGCCTTGTCGGACTGTACATTTTATAGGAACAAAACAGTAGGTAATGACCGTCTAGTGACATTTTAAGGCAGATTGGCGCTCTGCATCCGTCAGCGGGACGTCCGCGTCACCGAAAACCCGAAAACGAGACACTTCTGGCCGAGATCAAGATGACGTGACGGACGCGCGGTGGATACACGTCCATAGTCAATATAATATGACAGTATGGCCGCATATTATGGCCATCTCGATGACGACGCGCGACGACGTGACCCGGCGAGCGCTGCAGTGGACAAAGTAGCAATACTAACAACGGCCGAGTGTCCATCGCGCGTCCGTTACGTTATGATTTTCTTATCTAAAAACAAGTAAATAATTAATAAAATTAAAAAACATGACTGTCCTGTGGTGAAATGACTTTTCCAAAAAAATATAGCCTATGTTACTCGGAAGGATCTAAGGATTCTAACGATACCCCGTATGTCCAGAACTGTACAGCCGTTCAGAAGTTATGGTTGAATAAAGAAACATCACATACATACATACATACATACATACATGATCCCTAAAAACATTACACTCCTTTTTTGGTCAGTCGTGTAATAATGTCGTTTTCGGTGCCGTCATGATGACGGTTATAGTGGACAAACGGCCTATGACGCCTTTTGTACGCGTTCCTCAATTTTAATTTGTATTTATTTCAATTGCATATATGAAATTGCAAGGTACTTCATCACTATTATGTATAGTGCAAATGGATTTTCATATAGAGATAATTATAATTTAACAACAAAGAAAGGTTTTATAAATGTATATGTTATACAGCTTTAATACAACCTTGTTAAAAGTGAGAACTACTAAAACGCATTAAGTATTAATTAAACTAATATTGCTGCAGTTTCAGACTTTTCAGCGCAGCCAAATAGTGGAAAATGTTCCTTTTAGAATAATAATTATTATAATGAAGAGAATGTTTTTTTTTTACTTTTTTACGTATTTATGGAATTTATAAAATCTTTGTTTCCTTTCTAAACTGAACCCCTTAGTTTTTACTGTCATTAAAATATTCTTTCTTGGTTTATCAGTCTCTAAGTTTGTGTCATAAATGAAAATTTTCATATACCTAGTTTTAAAGGCTCTTATGAAATGTCAAAACTTTACCTCCCAGTTAGGAAAAAACAGAGTTTGCATAGAGAAGAACCGGGAAGGAATTCGGCCTTGAAATGATTTGTATAAATCCTATACCTTTAAACGAGCAATTCTTGTATGTATATATATTTCTATATAATCTGGATCTCGGCAACGGGCCCAACGATTTTCATGAAATTTAGTATACAGGGGGTTTTGGGGGCAATAAATCGATCTAGCTAGGATTCATTTTTAGAAAATGTCGAATTTACCAAAAAAAAATAAATTAAAATATGACTTCTGCTGCCATCTATTAGCCAGTAGTTAAACTACCGAGCGAAGCATTTCTGCTGCCATCTATTAGCCAGTAGTTAAACTACCGAGCGAAGCTCGGTCACCCGGATATTAATAATAGTAGGGACAAGTGACAAACGGAATCGAACCTACTACCTACCTTTCAGATTTCAGTACGCGCTTCATTACCTAGAACGTCATGCATAATTATAGAGGGTGTTCCATTAAATAGGTAAGTGGAACTCTACTTCATACTATGCCCAGGTGGACATAAGTTTCATTTAGTCGGTATATACTTAATAAGAACTTGAAATAGTGATGTAACTTGGCCAAGGTTGGCCAAGGCAAGGAATTTATTAGCAAAAACTGCGACGTTGGGGCAAAATGTCAGTAGGTAGGTATCTACGGTCATTTTATATCGTTAAAATATTTAAATTTGTTGTCGTGATTAAATTTGCATTCACATGATAGTCTCTCAGACGCTACATTGTTTCAACGGGATTTTTTACATAAAATATTATTTTCTTATGCAAATTCTAAGATGTCTAGTGATTCGGAATGCAAGGGGTCGCAAGATCAAAGCCATGTAGTTTTCTTTAAAAAATATAAATAATTCGATATTTAAAATACTTTTAAAGAGAAATTTCAAGAATAATATACATAACACTAGCTGACCCGGCAAACATTGTTTTGCCATTAGGGATATAAAAAATATCTTACAAACTACCGAACATACACAGAGAATTTCATAATAATCGGTCGAGCCGTTTCGGAAGAATTTTAAAATATTATTAAGTATATGGATTGTGTGTACAAATACAGTTTTTACCATTCGCAACAAAATATTTTTATTTGTTAAGCTTTTATGTATGCTCTCCGGTTAGACAAATAAGTATTATTTAATGAAAACGAAACATTGATTGAATGTGCGTTCTATAAACTATTTCAACGCTATCCTGATGACAACTGAACTTAAATAAGCTCTTTTGGGCTTATAGAAGTGAGTGTATTATCCTAGAAATATTCTGAGTTAGTTCATCCGAGAGATCATGTGGACAGCCACTTTTCCTTTTTAGTCGAGTAAAAATAGGAACATAAAATCCAAAAACAATTTACTCAAGTATCGAACTGCGTAGCCAATAGGGAATATGACCCTAACCTTCTCGTGACATATTAAGCCAGATCCTAATTAACAGAAATCCGTACAGAGCCGTTAAGGGTCCCACCTAATACGTATAAACAGTAAAACCAAATAAGACACTCGCAAAAATCTAAGGCAATCCCGACTCCAACGGCGGGCGTACAATTTATGGCGACGATAAAATGTGGGGATGCCTTCGCGAAAACGCCACACCCTGCTAGCTGGTACCATGGTTTCTACAAAGTAGCAAAACACCACGCACTACAGATTCCTGAACATATTTTGTAAAAAGTTTCTTTTTGAACGGCATCGCGCAGGTGAAAGATAAAAATAGAGCATTTTTTGCGGAAATAAAGGACAATGTGTCAAAAATCTTGGAAAACCTAGAAAGAAATTTTCTCTTACTAGTCGACAGAATGGGTAATCAGTAATCACGTGATTGCATTCAAGTATACAGATTTGGTATGACGCACTCGTTAGCGCGAACTAACTGAAGACAGCGCCATCTATCGAGCGATGGGTGAAATCAAAGATGCAAATATAAAATGGAGTTTTATTTTAGGCGCTATTCCAAAAACTGTGTCGAAACTGTTAGGGGTTACTGATCCCTCCCAAGTAAGTACGATAACATCTTTGGCTGCTTTTCGGCTCTTACCATCAGATAAGATGAGACGCAGTCAAGTACTAACTTGTAGCAGGGAATACATATTAGTACCTTGCTTGTAGAGTGTAAAAAAGAGACTAATCTAGTATAACCTATTAGCTATAGGTACTGTGCTAATACTGACACAGAAGCAGTGGTCGAATTGAACTTTTTCACAAACCGGAACGCTGTACCTTCAGTGCTTCTATTATTTTTTTGGACTTTTTTACGAACTCATATACTCATATTTTCACGAACCGGAACGACGTTCCGGTGCGTTCCGGTCCAATTCGAGCACTGCACAGAAAGGGTATCATTTTTATCGATTGCTATACAGTATCTCACTAATGGCTTTTGCTATATCGTAGAGATTATATTGAGTCAATTTAGAAATTATAAAATTTAAAGTTGACCGACGACGGCAATCGACTTTGGGACCTCTCGTTAAAAAACTATAAGATGTAAGTACGTTCCAACTTGCAATGTTTTTATTGTGGTTTCCTTGTTAACATAGAATTATTAGGTTTTTTCAGCTCAATTTTGATTTTTTGCTAATCCCAAAATAATAGTTGCGAACGAAAAAGGATAACTTTGCGAAGCTTCAGTCGGGCTTTGCTCTGACTTTAAGCTGATTTCGAACCACTGAGAATTTTACGAAATATCTTACCTACTTTATGGTGTATGTGTGTCACATACCTACAACTCTTTAAATGCCGGCTGCCCTTGACTTGCTTGCTATGAATTTGATATAAATACCACATTCCTGTTTTTTATTTTTGGAGGTTAATTTTCATAAATTCTTTCTGTGTGTTTGTCTACCTGTTTTGGGATAATTCTTTTTTGTTGTATCGGAGTCTGGTTATTGGTCTCATTTATTTTACAATTTTAATAAAGTAGGTACTTTACGAACGTTTTACTGAAGAGTCTACTACAAACATAAGGATTTTAGTTGAATGGTTACCTAAGGCCTATTCACAATTAATATCTAGCAGGATCATATAGAATTGTTAAAATTTATTATTAGCATTGGTATACAAGTAGACCGAAATATAAGTTACTATGTGTTTATTAGAGTGTTGTAACTTGTACACCCACCTTTAGTTTTTTTTACAATGATTTGTTTTTAACTCGATGTAATCCTACTGTGTTTGTACTATTTTTTTTTAATGAAGGTATACCACTTAACATCAGGTGAGTATCTTGCATGTCATATCTTTCTTTCGTTTTAAAATTAATTTATACATTTTATCGTTTGGTTTAAATAGTTTGGTTGAGAACCTGAAGCCATAAATTTTTTTATGGCTTCAGGTTCTCAATATGACGCAGATATGACGCAGGTCCAAAACTCTAGCTGTTTTAAATCGAATACTATTCGTGTTTAAGTTCTACTTAGAACTCAACCCGCTTATCTCAAATTTGACACCACACATATAATTCCCGTTCGTAATAATCGTAAAATGGACCTCAAGGAAGTAGAAATTACGCGAACGACCCATAAAGACAGGCAGGCGCTAATCGCCGGGGCCCTGACAAGGAATTCAACCTTACTTGATGCTAGGGTTTGTGGTCTAAGGAAATATAAGCGACGTTTCCACCAAATGGGTACTGAAGGGAACCTAATTGAAAATTACTGAAAGTAAGAAAGATGGACGAAAGGTTTATTGCAAAATAGAGCGAAATAATATGTGGCAAAACTCTACAAAAAGCTGATTAATGCAATTTAATATAGGATGGGTACGTTTATTTTAGTCCGCTTCAAATTTCTGAACGAATTTGAATTTCAAATCTGTCTCTTCATTAGTTTTACGCGGGTGGTTCCATAAAATTAGAATAATGCTTTCAAGAAAAATTTCAGCGGATATTTACTATCATAAGTATTAAAACCTATACATACAGCCTACGTAAATAAAATAAAGCTTTAAACTGTATATGATATTTAGAAAAATTGAGGCTTAAATCCGCCACCACACATAATATCTGTTTAAAATATTTTAAGGGAGAGAGGTTTAAACTTGAAACCCTTCACTTTTACTTCAAATTGGTTGATGCGGGCTTTTGAAAGCCAAAACCAGCTAAAGACGTTTTTACGTAAACAGGATACTAAGTATATATATTTTATTGTTGTGCATTAATTTTTTAACATGAATGTGGATTATTATTATGGATGCAGATAACCAGTAGCTAAAGTCTGCTAAAGAACCTCATAGCAATCCCATTAAAACAGTTTTCAGTAAGAGTATCTTCCCGTCAACGAAAAACTTTCCACGCCACTTCTATCCAACTATTACCATTTAAGAGACTAAAAGGAGAGAAGAGAGATCAATATTTTTATACGTACTCGTGCATCCAAGGGCTCTTTTGCTGAATGTTCATATGATACTCGAAAAATAACAATCGTTTTTACATGTCACGGTTTTTGTTATGGGTGATAGACGTATCGCATAGTCCCGTAATCAGTTTTACACTGAACGACTAAGACGCGGATACGATTGCTAATTTTAGTTATTTTGGTGATTGTTTGACTGGATGATTTGGTGACTAGAAAAGTTTAAATAAACGAAACTAAACTTAGAGCGGTTGTCGTCGTCCGTCGTTATAACCAACAAACACTTATTGATGTTTTTACTTTTGGTCATATTGGTAGGTTTGGTTCAAAATATTTATAAATCTAGGACACATTACTGGGTCCCCTCTTCTTTTCCCCTCAGGCGGCTCAGCGTAGGAAACGTTTGTCCATCTAAAGGGGTCTACTTTCAAGAAATTCCCATGTTATCCATAGTAGAAAAATGCGATAACTATAACAATATGACGCAGGTATTTTGCGTTTATCTCTTGAAGGTGTGATAGTTATTCAATAGCCTCAATAACCTTTAAAATACTTTTCTACTTACTATTAAATACAATAAGATTTATTCAAGAGGCGATTATTTTTTGATGCACAGTTTCTCTAATAAACTAGTTTTGAACTCATGGGAATGTTAAAAAGAGGTTCAAAGAGCGACTTCGCGCGACTGAGTTATACTCACAATAGACTAAATTATTTTTTAGATTATTTAGCCGTACCGTATAAAAATCGCTGTTAACATGAATATAAAAGCACTCCAATAGCACGCGACCGCAAAAAGTGGCATTTTTGTGCCGTAGAAAACAATTTACCCGCTGATGCACTATTCACGCGGGCCGGCAAATGTGGTTGACATTGTAAAAGCTCTGACCGAGTTAATGTGTTTTAAAATAATGTGAGTATGGACTCGCTATATTTGTTGTTTGCGTAGGTAAATATGAGTAAAATGGGATATCGTTTAATGAGAAGTTTCTTTTTACAATAAAGAAGAAAGAGACGTGAGCCCTGATGTTTAGTGATACCACGGAATACATAATAGTACCTAACGGTAAAGAAGGCTCACTCAGTAAGTTGATTAAAAAATAGCGACTTTGGCGCTGATACAAAAAGCGAAATTCAGTTTGCAATAGCGCCTGGCCACGCGTCCGAAAAGATGTATACTGTGTAATTATTTATCCACCTAAAACTAAGTTTAAGAGAATACTAACATTGAGGTGAAGAGGTTTCTTACTCTGGAGCCTTGACAACCTTTCAAGGTAGCTTGGGTCCAAAAATGTCCTTAATTACTTGCGTTATAATAATAGAACGCAATTAAGAAATTACTCTAAAAGTTATTTTATAAAAAAAGTAATGTTTTATTATGTTTTTTAACCATTTATAAAACACATAAACACGTTAAAATAAATGAAAGTTAAGTAAGTTTTCTACTTTCAATTCAAAAATCGTTTCAAATATCGAGCACAAAATTAAGCTGAGAACGCCGAGTCCGGGTCCCAACTCATCTCTGTCATCAAATAGTTCAAACCCTGGCGGGCGTTTCGTTTCACTGACTCGGTGTAATTTCAGCTTATATTGTTTACAGACTCAGCGGCCGATTGTTTTAACTGAACCGCGCAGCTTTATATGAGGAACAGCTGCTGGCATTAGGTATGCAGTTGTAAGGAGTGGAAACTAACCTTTCGCTAGATTAACAAGCCTGGCAGTTAAACTTGTCTTACAAAATTTAGTAGAAGATACGAACCTAAATCGACGTGTACCGGGCTGATAATAGAATGAGACCTATTTTATAAGTCTATTAAAAAAATATATTGAAAATGGGTTTGCTGAAAAAAACCTGGACAGAAATTTTTTAATAATTAAAAAAAATGTTTTTTCATAAAATCTTGCAATATGCCTCCATACATTTACAGCCAGAGCCATCTATTGACAACTGCATATCAGTGACTGTCCATAGATAATGCTGGTTGTAAATGTACGGAGGAATTCGATTCGTTTGTATGATGAGAGTCGAGTCGGAATTCGTACAAAAACTTGAAAAGCTAGCAGTTATACTCGTCTTGTTTTCCACACGTTCACATACCCTTCACTGACTAAAACGTCTTTGGAACGTGATAGGGTTTATGTGACAGATATGAGTATACATTTCGACTTCTGCTGGTTAAGTACTTAATACCCGCGGGGAGAATGCTAACATCAATTTTGAATGCACTCTCGCATTATTGTGATATTGCGAAGATTTCTGCTGTCGCTGCGATGAATTGTTTTCTAGTACCTAGTAAACGATGGTCTCATATACCTATGTAAGTATTATGGCTATTATTTCTATCAATATAAAACGTTATTATTTACGAAAGAGGTCCATGATTACATTCACGAACTATAAACCTGTTCAATCTACAGTTCGACATATCCACATACACAGACAGAGTAATGTATACTTATATTAATATAGTAAAGTTAGTGTTTTTCGAATATTACTGCTGATCTAAAATATTTTTCCAGATTGTAATGCCGCTATACTTATCGAAAACGTCAATCTGCCAATTCACATCGATTTTTGTTTCAGCAACTTTTTCATATTCCGTTCGTAAGATTATAGGTTAAAGTTCTAATGGCATATAGGTTGAAAAGAAAAAAAGTAAGAAAAAACACCGGAAAATGCTGTGAAAATTCACTGGGAAATATGACTTTTTCATAAACTCACTCGTATAGGCGAGGTAGTTATACCATAAATCTTTGCTTGGAATGGACCCAAAAATCGTAAAACTCTCTGTTAGTAGGTACTCTGTGGTGTCTTCCATTTACGGGCACTGACCTTTGTCTCCACTCTACATATATTTTAGAAGTGACTTATAACTGCTCAAAACTTTAATAAGTAACAATCAAAGATTTAAATCGCTAGATGAGTCCTAAGCCTCCAAAACGTCCACGTTTTCATCTTGTTTGTCACACACAGTGACAAGTTGCCATAACTTTTCACTTGCGTTCTCTGTCAAGCAATCTTCATTTTTTACAAGAATTTTGTTAACAACCAAAATCAAATATAAAAGTTATTTACGAATGAAAAGTAATATCTCGAGCTTTATTTGTATTTTTTGTACTATTTACTACATTTTCTAAATGCACAAGAAGGAATATTGATGTAAGTTTACGGTGAAAAAACATAAGCAAATAATTTGTAGAAAACGGCCGTCAGTCTCTCTGTCACAAGTGTTACTACAGCATGCTGAGAGGGTTCTCTCAATATTATATTGTGGACGTTTTGGATGAGCGCAATGTAGGTTTAGGGCTCATCTAACCCTTTTAAATCTGTGGTAACAATGAAGTTTCGTAAGCATAATGCTAAGACGGGCAACGGCTAAGTAAACTTCGTCTTCAAGATTTGTTGTTCAAGTTCATAGTTCACTAACAATAGTTACATTGTATAATAAATTTACTTTACTAAATTGAATATTAATGTCAACATTCAACTTTAGAAATTGTAGAACCGAAAACTATACCTGACCATTAATAATTATATTTCATACATTTTATTCTTCAATAATAATAAACACAATCAGGTATACTTTCATTGTACTGGCAATTTCGCACTTTTATTTATTTTGTTTTTTTAAAACTGACCACCCTGATGGACACGCTGTCCCAGCCTACGTCCGCGCCATGCTTCATTCTTTTATTGTGCGCGGCAATGAGCACTCGACTACAAAAACACGTCTCGTTTTTGTTAATTTAGGTTCAAAGTAAAAAAAATTAAGTGTTCAGTGTTAAAACTTGCTTAATTTTCTATACTGATAATGCTTAGACGCTAGTAAAATTTATTATTATAACAAAAATAAAATCAAATCAAATCATATAATTGTGCATTCATCTTCGTCAGACTCCGAGGAAAGAGGGTAAGTGAAAATTAACCTTTTTTCCCAGATATCACATCAACTCAAATATCAATGCTGACGAAAGTGTGTTCAAAAATTGAAATCCTAAGGCATCTCTAAGCTAACTTGGAGGGTATCACATTGAGGTTACCACGAAAGTATAGCATGATGCGCGAAATAGTCCAGGCATCTCTAAGCTAGCTTGGAGGGTATCACGTTGAGGATACCACGAAAGCATAGCATGATGCGTCAATGCTCCTGGAGGTTGACTGCGGGTCAACACGAAGGATTTTAAAAAAACCTCAAAGGACTTTGCGGATACCAACGGGGGACGATGTCGGTGTGGCGCTGTTCTCGGCTTCACTACAAGTGGCTCCGCATGACCTCCCGGACTTTGATCCCGAATTGCTATCGGCGCTCAGTCACAAGAACTATATTAATGGTTAGTCCCGACAGTTGTAAAATTCTAGCCGACCTTCATTGCAAAGAATCAAATAGTTTATTTGATATACTTGCCTGGCTTATGAATAGCCAGTTAAACGTTATAGCCTTTTATCAGTGATAACTATTTCACGACTTAAAAATTAATTCCACGAGGGTACCAACGCGTCGAACTTTTCTAACTATGTACCTACAACAATAATGTTTAGATTTTGTGGTGGAAAATAATTTTACTTACTTTCGAAAATTAATGTTCAGATTGTGTAATGGAATGATAATTTAACTATTAGCTCAAAACTCAATAAGTTAACAATATTATGTATAATGTACCATTAGTCTGAAAGTTTCATTGAAGTGAATTATTAAATTCTTTCTGAAACTAATAAAAATCTTAAACCACAACGCGTCCTGAACTGAGAAGATGCTTAAGTATTGACAAATGACATTTTGTTTCGACAAATGACAAGTAATTAAAGTTCACGAACGGGACCAGATGTTTTTTCGGAGAAATAGTTTCGGGCATTATACTAGTTTCAATGGTTACTGATCGTCAGGTGTTGTAAATAAAGAAACCAGCAGGGCGCGGCGGGCGACTTTGCTATCGACACCCACCGCTGGGACAGCGCAATCTCGTTTCTCGAGAAACTAGCTGGCCCCCTCTCGTTACGGCTCGGCCAGCAGGGGGGGCGTGACACACTTGAGTATTGGCGATCAGCCGCGAGGAAGATGCGACGTGGCAGCGAGTCTCCAGCATCAGCCACAACAAGGACCAGGTTCATCGACGACGCTAGACATTAAGGTACCTATATGCCAGTTGTCTTCAACATTTTGAAGTTTATTGGTTACATATCACTGACAAGGAATCCGTCACGATCTATAACATGATCTAGAATTTCGGGAGTTATAATAAGTGAAGACTATTTTTTGACTTTCACTAGGTGTACAAATGTACTTACATTCAATAAAATATTTTAATGAATTGAACAAATTAAGGAACTAGCTCCAAAAAATTATTATTACATAATACCATTTTAAAAATCGTACACTAACACAGTGTACCGCCTTACACGTTCACAACAAAGAAAAAGCGACAAATGTCTTTGACAATCGACATTTCTTTTTTGGGTGAGATAATGTGGGAGTGAGTCAAGTATGTTCGATTATAGTTAAGATGTGTTTAACCTCAAAATCTTACGTGGTAAAAGATACATTCTAAATTTAAAGGCGTTGAATGAATTTGTAGTTCAAAATCCTTTGAAATTGATAGTTCATAGAACAGCTTACAAGCGAATACTTAAAAAGGGTTTTATGCCTATGAACTGAAGAATCTTATTTAAAAGTACCGATTCATCCTTGGTAAAATACATAAAGAAGTTGTGACTCATCTCAGATACTTACCGCGGTTTTTTCATGAAGATTTGTTAGGTGTTAGAGTGTTAAAGTTATTTACTACCCTCAAAACATGCTCAGTTTCCTGGTTTTATTTTAATTTCTGACGATATGGCAGTATCGTTACCCAACCGCAAACTATGACGTGAATTATGTAACAATTCAAATTCTGTAAAAAAAAAAAAAAAATTATACGCTTAACTCGTTGTATCATCTAAGAGTTAAGCTTAATTCCGATTAAAAGTCCTAAAGTCCACTTCCCCAGCTATTAGGTATGGATGGGGTTACACAGAACGTCTGTAGAAACAAAAAATGTAGCCCGTAAGAAAAATTAGACTTTAGACGCAGCTGTTCGTCCATCATCGGTTATCCTATCAGATGGCCAGTGGTTACAAAACATTTTTTAAGTCATCTAACTCCCTTAAACCTAAAAGGTTGAACTAGTGATTCACACGATTTCCCGGTCTAGATGAAGACTAATTCTTTTCATTAGAGGGATTTTTGTTTTTGTAATAATTAACGTTAAGATGAATCGAAATACCTCTTTACAGAGTTGATGGCCATATTTTTCGATACATCTATTTTGATACACATGATTTACATCAGTTGCATAGAGGATATCAAATATCCTCATTTAAACGATTGGGTTAATTGTTTCTTATATGGAAATTAAAGATAATCAAAAGCTGACCAAGAGTTACATCCAGTTAATGGGATTAAGCTATCGCTGTAAAATTATATACTTCAAAGTTATTCAAAGAGTTCAATCCAGTTATTGAATTTATCGCTTCTTGCAATAATGCGAAATGTAATCAATATGAACCCAGACGTCTTAGAAACAGACGCATTCTGAACATTTTGGAACACCAAGTTTACCTTTGCTCTTCTATACATTCTTCTAGAGGTAGAATGCTTAAAAATACTATTATAGACAATGCTTTAGACATACATCGTCTAAGGACCTCTACAACTTTGGATTTCCTTCTTTTACATAAGGTGTCAAAAGACTTACTTCTTATAGTACATTTATTGATGATAAATAAATAAATATGGTCTTTCCCTAGAGAACCACAATTCATAGGAATGACTGGAGGAAGTTCTCTGAAGGCATTAAAAAAAAAAAAAAAAAAAAAGGACATTTTGTTGGAATTTTTAATAATCTATATGTTTCAAAAATTTTGTGTTATTTACAAAGTTTTGTGGCAATACTGCTTTAATAACGACTGAGATCCGTACAATCCGTACATTATAAGTCAACCTCGTAATTTCCAACAGAACAACTTGATAACGACGTAGCATATGGTACGATTACTTGTTATCATTCGGCATTGAGTTTAATTTCTGCTGATGATTTTGGGTCAAATAAAAAAAAAAAAAAAATAATATATATATATGTATATATATATATATTATATTGCGAAAATGAATAGATAAATTAACATCAAACACCACATAGTAGCACACAATATAGTATGCTAACACATTGCTCAATGGGCCTTAATAAGAGTTTATTCATTCCGTAACTTTGCTTTGCTGATCTTGTAACTTTTTTAGCTTTAGGCAGTAGACACAGCACAGAATGAAAACATTAGCATTAGTTAAAGTTAGTATTATTGTTTTTATATAACTCAAGGGAATTATTGAGTTTATACAACGCCAGCTACTACTCAGGGCGAACCAGTTTTAATTATACCATAATCAAAACTGAAGAGAAAGTATAAAAATTTGCCACAGCTTTGAAAAACAAATCGATATGTCGTTTACAAAATCTTAGACCAAGATATATAATAGACAACCTCCTGATAATGTTGAAGCGACCTCATAAGGTCGCCTGCAGGCAGACCACCGTGAGAACGTGTCTGCCGAGGAATATAATCTCTCACGAGAGAGGTCTGCGTTTCAGTGTACTCAGCACCAAGTACGCAACACTTCCTCGGCGAGCACGTAGTTTGTTGCTTGACCTCATCAGAAAAGCAGTCTGCTGGTAACAACCATTACGGACGTTACCTAAGTTTTATAACCTCTTATTGAGCGATGATGCTTCTGTCGCAATAGCTCTTTTGCTCTCTAATCATTAATCATTATAATCTATCTAAATATAAATTAAACCTATTTGCAATGTGACTGGTTTATTGATCCAGGAATTGAACGAAAAGATTGTGTTAATTAAATACTTCTGTGGTATAAAGAGGACCTATAACAAAAATTTTCATCTCTAAACATCTACCTGATTGTGTTTATTATTATTGAAGAATAAAATGTATGAAATATAATTGATGATTAAACGAACTTACCTGTAAGTGAAGTTCTATCACAATTATGTGAATACATTTTATTCGAAAATAATAATATAAGGTCCCTCCCATACCCAAAACCCATGAGTATAATACGAAAATTTTGTTAAATATTCTCTAAAGAATGAAGCATGGCGCGGACGTAGGCTGGGACAGCGTGTCCATCAGGGTGGTCAGTTTTAAAAAAACAAAATAAATAAAAGTGCGAAATTGCCAGTACAATGAAAGTATACCTGATTGTGTTTATTATTATTTTCGAATAAAATGTATTCACATAATTGTGATAGAACTTCACTTACAGGTAAGTTCGTTTAATCATCAATAAGTTTGTACGAAAAACGGCTGTTAAGTACTAGACCTAGAGTGTTAAAAATCTTGATAATGTGAATAAAATGAGTTTGCCCGTAGTCAAAGATAGTTTAGTATTGCCCATGTCAGTACTTTCATTTTTTTCAACACACTTACTCATAAAGTGGCTCTAATTTCACCGCAATTAGGCATATAATGACACCTTTAATCGTAAACTGTGACTTTTTCATTGCTATTATTCACTAGTGAGTTAGACAGTTTTTTCAACACACTTGCTCATCGCAAACTGTGACTTTTTCATTACTATTATTCACTAGTGAGTTAGACAGTTTTTTTTAGTTTATACTTTACTATTTATTTTTAGTATTATTTTATTCACTAGTGAGTTAGACAGTTTTTTTTTAGTTTATACTTTACTATTTATTTTTAGTATTATTTTATTCACAAGTGTGTTAAAAAACGTCGTACGATACACGTGAGTATTGGTGATTACCGTCCTCGGCTATCTTAAGACCCTAACCTAACGGATCGGGTCTCAATGGCACCTCAGCGGTAATCTCTAACTTTTTTCACTTGTACCATAAACATTGTCCTTTACACATTTTTCACATTTATATTTTTACAGAACATACGCGTCGAACTTACCTACCCTAACCGACGTTTCTACGTTGGTTAAAAATGAAAACTGATGGTAGATAGTTCAAATGAGTCTGACGTTCACACGGAGTGTGCCCTAATACTAGCGAACGCTTAAATGACGCGGAACGAGCTCGGCGAGGGCAATATCTATCCAGGAATAAACGTTTTCGCTCTGTAAATTTTTATTCAGGCATTAGCTCCCAGCGAATTTGTGGGCTGAGACACGTACGGACAAACTGGTAAATAGCATGCATTTGCGAGTACCTGACACTACCCCTAAATGACTATTGCTTAGCTGCAACACGGAGATGCTGTATTTGCCTGGAGACATTAGCTTAATCGAAACGCTTAGTCACTTTGGCTTAATTTAACTCGAATTAAACGTTAAGAGGCACAATTAAAGTTACGTGGAGTTTAACTGGGCACTCCAGAATTATCGTGGGCAATGCTACCAATGCCTTGTGTATACTGTAAAGTTTATTTGGATCCATATACTATTTCTGACTTTGTGGTTATATTCCTCTCGTTAGCGGTTGTCATGATATACGTAGCTGTCTTTATTCCAAGTCAATTCAGCCGTAGTATATACACGTACGAAGCGGTTTGATTTCTTGTTCCTAATACGAAGTGCAAAGGTCTGGAAAGGTCTGGAATACACTCGCAGACACTGTTTTTCCCAACTCCTACAACTTGGGTGCCTTCAAATCAAGAGTGAATAGGCATTTCCCAGGCAAGCGCGTTCCACCTTAGAAAGTGCTTCCATCGCTTTCCATCAGGTCTGACACATTCAAGCGCTAGCCTACATTGTAAAAAAAGTAAGAGCTTTGAGCTGTGCATTGATAGATCAATCAGTCAGTAATAAATATAGATACGCAGCTAGGAGAAAAACAGTTACGTTCTATTTTCAGACACAAAATCATAAAAATTGGTCAAGCAAGAAGGAGGTGGAGAAGATTTGTTACAGATCCTGGTATAACAAGATCGTTTATTAAGAAAGATAAAACATTGCCATAGCTAAGACTCTTCTTAATAAACTGATAAAATATGCTTAAGATAGACTTCGTCACAATTTTCGACTATGTAGTTCGAGGAGACGTATCTAATCTGTCTTTTGTGAGTTTACTTATATAGGTTTACTTACTATGTTTACTTATATATGTTTGTCTGCTGGAAAGCCAAAGCTGTTCTAAGTTAGATAATATCGAAGGATAAGTTACATGCCCTTACATCTTATGTTAGAACAACTTGATCGGTGATGTCTAGATTTAGGGTTTTTGACGCTTCTGTGGGCAGGTCTCGACCGTGCTTAGCGCTACCTGGAGGAATTTTATCAACTTTGATGAAAATCTGTTAAGTAGGTAGGCAGCCTTTACACAGTCAATTTAGATCACGATCCGCGATCAAAATCAATGATCGCGATCCAGATTGATAATGTACGAAGTAGATTGACGGATTGATGCATCTGATCACAAAATATCTAGATATTTTGAAATCAAGATCGCGATCCACTGATCGTGATCAAGATTAAACGTCTAAACGCAGGATCGCGTCACTCCTCAGTCTACATACAAGCATCCTGTTTTACTGTATATGGGGTTAAGGAGTTATCATGTGTAGTAGATTTTTCATCCATTCTAAAGTAGCTTTTGTAATCATCATCTTCAGCAGTTAGTTGTATTTTTTAAGAAGATTTTAATGAATATACACTTTTTAAATTTGTAAATATTTTTTAAATAATTTTTTTTTACAGAAATAAAATATTTCATATTTAATTTCTATTTTAGGGCTAAGACAATTGAGATATTACAGCGTTAACCTTATGTAAATCCATGCTATCACGTGTTCACACGGCGACAGGATAACACGGACTGACGAAATCAAGATTGAACGTGTAATGTTGTAGCGCGATCCATCAATCTGTGATCGCGATCAGAGCTACTTGATCGTGATATAGATTGACTGTGTAACGGCTGCCTAACTTGTTATACAAACGGGTAGGTACGATGCCTTTTTTTCATTTCAGATAGTGTCAGCTTTGGATTTCATGTCTGATTTCTTTATTATCGTACCGATTGGTGGTAGTCGACTATCAGATTGGAAAAGATTCTTTGAGTATTTTCTCCTTACATTTGTTTAAGATTCTTGGAGAGCACTTATTCGGTGACTAGTTTTAAAGTTTGATGATTTTAAATTGTTCAAGATTCTTACTTAATCGGCTAATAAGAAGCACTTATTCAGTGAAAAATTGCAGTTTGATGAGGGTTTTTAAAGCGGTGAATGATAATAGAAGTTACTAATGTGGCAATTTCTTAGAACCTTCAATACTTTTAAGCAATTGCCACATAACTGCCATTAACTGTTATTGCCACTGTCTTCCATTGTGCCACCGATTGTACTGAGATGGCAAGTAAAAAATGGCGTTATAAGCTCTCACTTTACACAATCTTTTTACACAATATTCACTATAATTAAATTATTTGTTGACAACAGTCTCTAAGTGTTTTTATTAGTGTTCCATTTCTTAAAAAAGGAAAACGGAACCCTTATCTATAGAATCAAATTTTTGTTCGTAAGAAGCAGTCTTATCCAAGAAGCACGTAATGCACAAGAAAAGGAAAGAAGTCGAAATCTTTACAGAATACCTACTTGGTTATATATATTCACTATTATTATATATAACATTTAAAAATGGAATAAAAGAAATATTTAAGGAGGGCGTAACGTGATTTTTTTGCCGTTTTTTATAAATAATGGTACAGAACCCTCTGTGCGCGAGTATTATTTTCATGTGCAATACTTGAAATAAAAGATTTCAAAGAATTTTTAGCGATATTATAGGTCGTACCTGTATTGAAGCCTACATTGCGCACATCAAAAACGTCCACAAACATGTCGAGTGAGTGCACTCAACATGCTATAGTTTCACTTGTGTCAAAGAGAGTGACAACGTGTCACACAAGACAAAAAAGTGGACGTTTTTGGAGGTTTAGGGCTCATCTAACGATTTAAATCTTTGGTTGTACCTATATCCATTGCAAATGAGGAACTTAAAACAAATGAGGGACCGAAAGCCGTACTGTGTCTTGTAAATCAATACAAATGAAGGAACTTGTAGCGAGCGTGAAATCTATTCAACGCTGGAAGAAGATAAAGTTTCTAATCTTAGTTCTTACGTGCGATAGCATGAAGCCGAATCAGTAACAGGATCACGTAGCCGTGTTCTAGTCTCTAGATAAGCGGGCCGTGTTGTCTTACAGTGCATTATCTACACTAATGAAGAATTAATCTCGAATTCAAGAGTAATGAGTTCATTTTCTTTCCTTTTTTCTTGATTTAGAAGAACTTTTTCTTTTTCAACGTTCTTTTTTTTTCAAGGTTTTGAACTGAAGTACAACGTTTGTTTATTCAATTAATTGAATAATACATTCATATTTTTTTGGAAATTATAGATTTAATTGTTCTGTTGTTATGAGCATAAATAATAAAATACCTACTTATAAAGTCATGTTGCTTAAAAATAAAAATGTAAGTTTTAATTAAAATACCAGGTGGTATTAAGTTTTCTCATGAACCAAAACTAAAATAGCCTAGGAAAATAAAATAGGGTTTTTTAAGAACTATTGGCACTAAGAATTTGTTTTTCATATCCGAAATTTAATTTTCCATACAAAAAGTTACTTTCCTTTCGATGCACATTTTAAGTCACACTGATTTTACTAAGAAGTACTACGAGTATTTGTTCGTTTGCCTATAACTTTAGAATTTTAATAGATATTAATTAAAAAAGTAATAATTGTAGGAGTTAATGTAGAGACCGTAGTCTATAAAAAATATTAAGTTTGGGTTTGATTCAGCTTGATACGGGAATCCATACATCCATGGTCATTGTCCTTTATACTTCTTTTTAATTAAAAGAAATTAAAACGCAAAGACATTATTATTGCTAGAGGCAAAATATCCTTAGAGACGAATTCTCAAAATCTTTATTTAAAAACGTAGGTATATACTGTATTCACAGATTTTAACTGTATTGATTAAAAAATGTATTTCCCACACATAAACAGTTATTTCCATGTTATAAAACATAATAATTTATCTATTACTGGTATAGAGAAATTATGAACTTTTATTCTTAGCGGGTACTAAGGCAGCATGAAGCAAGGTTAGTAGCAAGATCACGTAGCTGCGTTCCAGATCCCAGTCAAGCTGGATCTGCGGCTAATAGTGTTTTATCCACGACACTAATGAAGAATTGATCCGCTATTGTGCTACGCTATGAGTTTATTTTTGAGTTCATTTCTTGTTATAGTTGAACTTAAAGTGCTATTTAACAGGTAAAGCTGTTATTGTTTTTATAATTAAAGTAAAATTTAGTTACGCCTATGTAATAGAAAGACACTATACGAAAAAAACAAATATCCTTCTTCCGCGGCTTCAACCGCCGTTAATCGCCGCTCATACAGATATTGGCAAGAAAACGCTAACACGGGCAATATTGCTCAATTTGCAATGTTTAATGTTTTAAATACTTTGGACAGTGTGCTCAGTAACTCTACAACCTTTCTATCATAGAAGACGCCTAAAGCAGTATGGCATCCTTAATGTGGTCGACATCCAAAAAACTCGAGGGAAACGTTTTTTAACCGAATTCAAAAAAAGGAGGAGGTTCTCAATTCGTCGGAATCTTTTTTTTATTTTTTTTATTTTTTTTTTTATTTTTTTATCTATGTATGTTCACCGATTACTCGATGACGCGTGGACCGATTTGAAAAATTCTTTTTTTGTTTAAGAGGGTTTTGTTTCCAGGTGGTCCCATTTTAATCAGGTCAGGATCTGATGATGGGATCCTGGAGAAATCGAGGGAACTCTTCAAATTTTATATGGACACATGGAACTATTTGAGTATAATTAGAAAGAGTAATATTTTCCAAGTTGTCCTATGGTCATCAGGTCAGGATCTGATCATGGGATCATGGTGAAATCGAGGGAACTCTTCAAATTTTGCTAGTATACTCAAAGCGAGTTGGGTATTTTTTATAGTTACTGGTGCATATGCTAGCAGATACTGATTTGATGACTAAAGTCATCAAGTCGAGGTCTGATGATAAGATCTTGGTGAATTCGAGGGAACTCTTCAAATTTTGCTAGTATACTTGAAGCGAGTTGGGTATTTTTTATAGTTACTGGTGCATTTGCTAGCAGATACTGATTTGATGACTAAAGTCATCAAGTCAGGGTCTGATGATGGGATCTTGGTGAATTTTAGGTATCTCTTCAGAGTTTATGAACACACCTCAAGCGATTTGGGTATTTTTACAACGCCTTGTGCATTTTATTGTTTTCCACTAAAAAGTATAAAATAAAAATGGGAAATGCTTTCCAAAAAACCAACTTCAAATGCCACTACAAAGAGTGAAATAATTTTTATTTAAATTTTAGGTACCTACACCAATTAGAAGTCGGGCGATTGCCTATGACTTCGTCATTTCTTCGCACATCAAGTAAGTTAGGGATTGTATGAAACATTGCCCGACTTCGAATTGGTGTAGGTACCTAAAATTTAAATAAAAATTATTTCACTCTTTGTAGTGGCATTTGAAGTTGGTTTTTTGGAAAGCATTTCCCATTTTTTCTTTCAAGTTTTTGACACAAAGGTGTGGAGCGTTCTTCCAGCCTCCGTGATCCCAGGCATTGCTGTGAATCAGGAATGATCGTAGTCAAGTACAAGCCTATCTAAAATTAAAAAAAAATAGGATGGGTTTGGATATTACTCAATGCTCCTCACAATACTACTCAATGCAGTAGCATCGTGCTATTTGCTAGAAGTGATTGAGAAATAAAAAAATTGTGAAAATGCATTAAACCCAAATTATATGGTAGTTTCGAGTTTAATAATTCAAATGATCCCTTTATTCATCATCTCTTTTGCAAGTTAGGTACGTCGTACTTACGTTAGAGATATTGCCAATAATTGTGCCATCACCACCGAATAGAACATGAATTTCCAAAATGCGTTTCGAAATTATCCCCCTAGGCATTGAAACAGTTTGTTTTATCGATTAAAATAGATGTTATATCGTTTCACCTATTTGTATGTAGATACTGGAATTAGGAATAGCATTTTATTATTTCGGATAATTTCTATTTTTAATTTAATATCTTGTTTGTATTGTGAGACTTTCCCCGTCTGTCCGTCCGTCTGTCACACTCGATTATTTCAGTAACTATTAAAGCTATCGACCTGAAATTTGGAATAGTTGTAGGTACCTAATTGCGGTGCGCCGTCATTGCAATCATAAAAAAATTGAAAATAGGGGGAAAACCGGATCGTCGAAATTTTAAAATGAGATAACAATATTGAGTGGGGTAGCATACGAAAGGGCGTTACTTGTGTATGCTAAAACCGATTTTTATTTATTTTTATGCCTGACAGTTTTTGACTTATTGGGCAAACTGTCGAAAAAAATACCGTCCCCCCACCGTCCCGTATTTTTACAACAGAAGTGCATTGTCCTGTCCTTATAGTAATTCATTAAAGCGTGTCATTTTTGTTCGCAAAAAAGTAGACCGTAATAAATCTCGACATTATTTAAATGCCCGATAGAGCAATTTTATCTCTCAGATTAATTCCGCAAAATTGCTTTCGGAGCTGTGTTTTATCAAAAATATTAGTCCAATACGTTTTTAACATTTCTCATCCTTTTGAAACCGTTCCCCGGCATAAGTTCCGAATATCTTTTATTGGAATCGAGAAATACTCAACAAAAACACATTCATGAATTCAGACCAGCTTTTGTTCCCCGTTTGAATTTATGATAAAAATAAGGGGAAAATATGGCGGGTAGATTTTAAATAACGAAGTACCTATTTAACTCGAATAGATGTAGGTAAATATAGTGAGAATTGTTTATTGTAAAAATATGACATGGTTCTCGGAAATTATGAAAATTGACAGTTTTGCTTCGATTTCCGATAATTGTATATTCAGTGTAATCTATAGTAGTAATAATAATTTGTCTTTTTCTATACATGTCAACAATCTTTAAAAAAATAGTTCTCATAACATCTTAAAATCATTCGGAGCGCATTATTAGATTGCAATCATTGTAAACGTCGATTATAACAATACCCATTCATGCCGCACCCCAGGTAGCGTCGACTAGCGACAATGTGCATATCCCATTCAAGGCCTAACTCTCGCTATCGAAGTTTTTTCGCTCGTGGGGTATATAACAAAACCGGCCGTTAATACAGTCGGGAGTCCGTTTCTACTCAGTGAATCAGTCTCGGCGGAGGGCTGCGCTAACGCTCCGCGCCCGGTCGCGCAGTTTGGTGGGGCTGCACATGCGACTCGCGATGATCGCCTCAGAGCTTCTCGCTCTTGATGTACTCTCATACCCTGGGAACAACCCAGTCTCGCGCAGGAAGTACCGACACCCGCGACATGCGGTGGTATCTCTCCTCGCCCCCACTGCAGTAGAAAATTTGACTCCTTTTGCTTTTTATTTCCTTTGAAATTAGGTACACTCATTACGATACTCACATGAATTTCGGCTTTATACAAATCCGCGGGTACAGTGGATTTGTTTTTATTTTTTAATTTATTTATTTATCTCCATATACAATCTATTATTATAAGTTACCCGGTTCATTTTTTATTATCTTGTTGGATTCAGGACATTGTAATCCCGGGGATCAGATTTTTTTTTGTGTAATTAGTTGTGATCTAACAAAACTACAATTTATAAAGTACGTTGTGATTTATATCGATTTATTTTTTGTTTGCATTACAGGTAAGATCCAAGTCTATCCCTGAGCTGAAGTTAAGTACAAAGTACATTTCTGCCGCCAAATTAAAATACGAGCAAAAAATCAAGTTTGTTACACTAAATTACAATTAATATATACAAAGGTGCTCCCATACATGGGAGCACCTTTGTATATATTATATCACTGTTCATGAGATACAGCCTGGTGAGTAACGGACAGACAGACAGACATACGGAGAGCAGATTCTTAGTAATAGGGTCTCATTTTACACTTTGAGTACGGAACCCTATCATTGATGGCAAAATTTAAGTAACACTGGCATAAAAAATAAATCACAGGTAGAGGTACACAGAAGTCGTATTTTATTAAACTTTTAAAAGCTTTTAAAAATTTCCCCGATCAACTCCCTTAATATTCTGGATGCGGTTTATTTACTCACGTTTCCATATCGAAAGAGACTCAAACTGGTGTATAATATTAATTTATGCAACCTCTGCCTTTTATGTGTCGTTTTATGTACCATAAATAAGTAAACAGTAGATTCTGAGGAGTTGATACCGAAAAAAGAATTACAGCAATAATAAGCATTCGGGTTTATGTGTGGAAGTACTCGTAAAAGAAAAAAGTCGGCTGAATAAAGCCGAATTACAGTTTCAAAAGTGTCATACGAATAAAAAAATCCACTCAAAAGTTACGATCTTCGCGGACGTAAAAATAGACCGATTTCGCACGTCGCAAGAGCCTATACGTTTTTATATGGAGGCATAAAACTTTGTTCAATAAAATTTTAACAGTTGGTAACCGATTCGTAAGGCCCTTTTTCTATCATACGAGAAAGTTTGGACTAAAATTTCATATTTCCGTAGTCTTTCTAAATTGCACTTCCGTGTAAATGTCAAGCGAGTTTCTATTTTTAGTTTCCAAAAATACGACTAACATTTAATTTTTCTATGGCCAATTGATCTCAATTCATAACTGATGGGCACTGATTGGTTAGTTGATAATTCTTGCATCGGTTGAACCGCGTAGGCACTGTCTGGTTAATGATTATATCGGTCGTGCAGCGAATGCGCCGATTGGCTGCTAATGCTTGCGTTGCTATGATTAACGCAAGTACCGGAGATGTTCCGGCAATGTATGTACAATAATTTTATATTTTCGAGAATCTCTCCACGCAGGTTTTAGGAGCTTTTACCCCGATGGTAATCGAAGATGATGTTTTGTACAGTTCATCAATTCTATTTATTTATTTAAATATCTTTATTGCTTAAAATGAGTACATAAGATTACAACGAAAGGAAAACAGAGAAACACAAAGGGCGACCTTATCACTAAAGTGATCTCTACCAGGTAACCCACAATTACGGACCTTTGATCTGAAAAACGTCAATTTTAACGTTAAATTTTAAAGTGAACTCAATGTAATTTACCCGTTTAAATGTTAATCGGAAATAGTTTATTTTAATAAAGTGAAACTAAATTCCCGCCGCAATAAACTATTGTGTCTAGGAAACCGTACAAAGTAGTTTCAACATTGGCATTGTGCTGGGCGAAAAGTTAAACGAAATGCGGAACTTTCCCGTCACGTATTTGATAATCCATTTTGGAACCTGCGATTGCATTTACATTTTGTTACGTAACCGAAAGAAATATATTGACTCCCATTTCTATACCATTGTATATGGCAGTAGTTTTAATATAGTTTTATATTTAGAATAAGTTGTGAGGCCTGAGATTATTTCGTTTTTTTTGGGCAGTAAAATGCTTGCAGTGTAGGTTTGTATAATTTTCTTATAATATTTTCGTAGGATTGCTTAAAAATACATGATGTTTACCTAAAATCAAAGATGGTTTTATAATCTATTTACCAAGTTTTCATATAATGACGGTTGGGCAAAAATATCTAGTACCACAGGGTGCCCGCGGTGTTGCTGTCTCATATTACTTATCTCGCCTAAATGTTGAATCTTCAAATATCATATTTTCTTAGCGAATGCCTATTACCTACGTCATAATAGCAACTTATCTTGAAAAACTTGAAAAACTCTAGTCTGATCCTGTAACTTTAGCTACTATGCGGTCCTGCAAAATAAATATATCATCGGCGAAGTTACATCTTGGGCACTGATTGGTTAATGCTCGCATCGGTTGTACAGCGTAGGCACCGATTGGCTACTGATGGTTTCATTGCAATGGCTACCGGCGATGTTTGTGCAATATACAATTTGATTTACAAGAATCACCAAGCAGTGCGTTGATAGATCTGTCAGTCAGTCACTTTTTTCCATATATTATAAGTATTCTGAATAGTGTGAAGTTGAGAACCGATTTCGACTTCGGTATATCCAAAAATAGGGTGAACCTTGAAACCCTGAAAATTCATATCACGTTCACACCATTCCATTTCAGTTGAGCTTCTACGTACAGTATTTGGAAATAATAAGATTGCCTCACTTTTTATGGAAAGGTTTTATACATCTTAGATTTGTAATCTTTCTATTGTTTTCCCCAGTTATAAGGAACGATTGTCAGCTATTATTAAAATAGGTTACCCCACGTTCACAATGGTGACAATTCTCATCTTCCCTGATGAGTCCAAGGGATTGAGGGTATAGAGTCCTTTATATGTATATCAAAGAATGACAAGACGATGTAGATGCTCACCTAATGTTAAATGATACGCCTGACCATGTTGAGCCGTGCATCACCGATATGAACCTATGGATGAGCCCATCTGGACATTTTACGTAAGCCTTCTTGATACAAAAAAAATGGGAAATGCTTTCCAAAAAACCAACTTCAAATGCCACTACAAAGAGTGAAATAATTTTTATTTAAATTTTAGGTACCTACACCAATTCGAAGTCGGGCAATGTTTCATACAATCCCTAACTTACTTGATGTGCGAAGAAATGACGAAGTCATAGGCAATCGCCCGACTTCGAATTGGTGTAGGTACCTAAAATTTAAATAAAAATTATTTCACTCTTTGTAGTGGCATTTGAAGTTGGTTTTTTGGAAAGCATTTCCCATTTTTATTTTATACTTTTTAGTGGAAAACAATAAAATGCACAAGGCGTTGTAAAAATACCCAAATCGCTTGAGGTGTGTTCATAAACTCTGAAGAGATACCTAAAATTCACCAAGATCCCATCATCAGACCCTGACTTGATGACTTTAGTCATCAAATCAGTATCTGCTAGCAAATGCACCAGTAACTATAAAAAATACCCAACTCGCTTCAAGTATACTAGCAAAATTTGAAGAGTTCCCTCGAATTCACCAAGATCTTATCATCAGACCCCGACTTGATGACTTTAGTCATCAAATCAGTATCTGCTAGCATATGCACCAGTAACTATAAAAAATACCCAACTCGCTTTGAGTATACTAGCAAAATTTGAAGAGTTCCCTCGATTTCACCATGATCCCATGATCAGATCCTGACCTGATGACCATAGGACAACTTGGAAAATATTACTCTTTCTAATTATACTCAAATAGTTCCATGTGTCCATATAAAATTTGAAGAGTTCCCTCGATTTCTCCAGGATCCCATCATCAGATCCTGACCTGATTAAAATGGGACCACCTGGAAACAAAACCCTCTTAAACAAAAAAAGAATTTTTCAAATCGGTCCACGCGTCATCGAGTAATCGGTGAACATACATAGATAAAAAAAAAAAAATAAAAATAAAAAAATAAAAAAAAGATTCCGACGAATTGAGAACCTCTTCCTTTTTTTGAAGTCGGTTAAAAAGTATTGCTATCTGACTAATACGCCACAATATGAAAAAAACCTTCCCTGCGGAAACGTGCGTGCGGACTAATAGAACAGTGAAGTGATTTGTGGCGTGGATCGCGGTCCATAAATGATACTGCGGTCGGCTTACTATAACTGACGCCGTTGGTGTCAAAATAAACTTTATTGACACCGATAAACTTGCGATATTTTTTCGTGCGGTCAGCCGAGTTCTGAGTATATGTCTAATCGTGCGTCCCAAGACTTTGCATTGCAACATACAATGGACTGCATTGTACTGTGTTCGTCATTAGTTCTAAATCTCATTATGATCACTGATTAATTATTAATTTCGCCGAATCCAGTGCTCGTCAAACTGAAACATAGTAATTAACTCATAACTGCTTCCGACAGAATATCAGACAGTGCAGGTACACATCCAAGAGGATTCTGCGTAAAGAGTCATACCATCAGTCCTTGCATTCACGTCTATTAAATCTACGTTCCGGGAAGCGTTTTGAAATTTATGTCATTTATGAATTCACCGTTGAAATTGAAGTAAATAAGTATAATATCAAAAGAGCTTTGGAATTTAGTAAAGCCGTTTTGTTTATTGGCATTCTAAAAGAGAAAACGAAAAAATAGTTTTATCATATTTATTCTCGTAAAAGGTATTGACCGTTTTAACCTAAGGTTTTAACGTAAGCAAAGCACCTCTAACCATATTATGGAATTTTACGATACTAAAAAGATATGGAATGGAAATGAAATTAAATTTAAAAATAGTATGAAAATGATCGCTTTATGATCGCTAAATTGGTCACGCGATTTGACCCATTGGACCTTCGACCTCCGTAATTCAAGATTTTACTTACACCTCGATTTTGCCTTTGTATATTTTTGACTTTTTATTGTTTCGGAATAAATTAGTCATGACTTGTACGTGGTTGAACAGTGTTATAGAGAGTATAAACCAATCCTTTCACAGAATTTAAAAAATATTTGTAAAATTTATCAAGATTCTAATTCAAATAAAAAATATTATGCCAGCAAAAACGCGAGAATTTCCTATGATAAAAATGAAAAACTGCAGTTTTTAAAAGCTTTATTTTTATATTCAAAATAAAATAGAGGTGAAATAGTGTGAAAAAACATCAAGGTTCCTGACGTTGGGGAAATATAATTTATGTGAAAAGACATTCAAATGTTTTGTATGGTTTAAAGTTCATAGTTCATACAGTCAATAAAATATCGCAACAGGATTATTTGCAGAAAAATAAAACTACTGTAAAAATAATAAAGATATGTTGTACACGCATTCGGTAATTAATAAATGATTTAAGTTTCTTGCACTCCTTCTCCATTCATCTCTTTATTTGTCTAAACAAGGATTCGGAGACTAAGACACGAAAATTTTAACTTTATTTTGTGAAGTACCATTTGTATTCAAAACTTTAATAAAATCATTAGATTTTTAGTTCCTCTATCATATACTATAATAACGCATAAAGAAAAAAAATTCGCAGGCACGTGTTCAAAAAAATAAACATCAACACAATTTCCTTTTCCAAACATAACAATTTCAATATCACTTTTGAGGCATTAATGCTCGAAATACGCCACATAAAGGGATTTCGCAAAAACGCTGACGTTTGCGTAACACCCCTTATCTGGCGAGCGGGATAAACGCTACAGAAAATCGACATAAAGTTGTAGAGTCAGCAAAAAATACCAGAGCAATCGTAGGTTAATCTGAAGCAGGCTTCGTGGATTTTATTTGAAATGATTAAAGACAATTTTCCGGTCAACTTTTTGTTCGAACTATCCAATGCAGAAGTGAGAATACTATCAGAAATGTTATTTATACTTACCGTGTTTTGATTTTAAGGCTTGATAAAAATTACATAAAATTCTGAATCAAAATAGGGACTTAGTTTGAAGTTTGAACCAACCAAACTAATATTACCGGCGTACCTATTCTGTAACTCGGTGCCTATCAAAGAATGATAGCCACTAGCAAATGTTTTTCATCCATTGAAGTTTTGCTAAGGAAATGTTATTTTTATTTCAAAGCAAACTTTCAATGGATAAAAAACATATGCCAGTGGCTATCATTCTTTGATAGGCACCGAGATACAGAATACGGGCACTGGTTGGAAAATTCCACTGTACACGCATTAAAATAATGTGAGTATTAAAATAAAAATTTAATAATATATTAAAATTTTATGATAATTTTGATTAAAATCGTTTTCGTTGAGTTATAAAGTCTTGCCCGCATGGAATATTGCCTAGAATATTGGCTGCATTTCTGAGCTAAACACAGCCAGGCTGATTAGATTGTGGAAAAAAATTAACTAGCCCTTTTTTTGTCAATCCGTCAATCCATGATCAGAGACTTATTGGCATTGAGTTTTAAATGACTACAATTATTTGATAATTAATATATACCCTTAGATTATGTATATTTGGTATACCAATCAACTTATTATTACCAATTTATATTAGATTGGTATACCGATCTAATATATTAGTATACCAATGTAATATATTAATTATCAAATAATCTTCATGTCACAGCGCTTTTAACAAAATTCCGACACGGCTTGCGGGATTTTTTTAAACTTTTTGTGTATATTCGAAAGGTCTGAGACTAACGCGTAAACTAAATATTTCTCATACCTCATAGTGAGAAATAATGTATAAGGCAAAACAGCGTTTACCGGGTCGGCTAGTAAATAAATATTTCTGCAGACAGTACGTGATGTCATATCGCCGTGGCGTCTGAGGTAAAACTGATTTTATCAGACACATTAATAGCATTAGCTCGTTCGGCGTCTATATTGCGACCGGTAAATGCGATTCCTTCAATTGGAAGATGTAATTTTTCGTCCCATTTTCCCGTTCGTTTTATTGATGACGGAGGTGGATTGCGGGCTGCTTCGATTGTGCGTGGGATTTATAAATCGCTGTTGATTGTTGCCTTATGTGACGTCGTTTTACATGAACTGGCCTTCGACGAAGTGTTTTTAAAGCCGACTTTGGAACGCCACGAAATGCTATTTGAAGTTGGTTTTGAACTTTACTTTGTGCACATTTTATCTTGAAACATCACTACACTTTTTTTTCGGTTTGTTGACATTATGTGAATAATAAAAACACATTTAGATAGAAGTCTATTCAGTGCTTTTGATGCACCAGCCGTGCTCTGCAAAAATAGTTAAAGCAGCGACGAGCGTACATCTATGCATCTATGAATTCGTCAGGTGTAATAGAATTCAATTTTGCATGCCATCTTCGGTATGGCAGGTATCTGACAACTGTTTAAGGGATGTAAATTTTAAGAATAGCACAGCAGTTTATTAGGTAACTGCTGTAATGTGACATTCGACATGTTTGAGTTGATACAATTAAAAATTCACTTTAAAACGGTAGTATTGGAAATCGAAGTAGGTATTAATAATATAACATGGTTTGATATTTATCCATTAATGGAAATGCGTCTCTAGAGGATGCTTTGACATTTCAGTCGCAAAATGACGAGCGTTTATTAATATTTAATCATTAACCATTAGCGATGATTATGATAAGTATGAATTAATCAACGAAAATCAGAACTGTTCCGTGTATTTGAAATTTGAATGTGCATAATGAATTAATTATGGTTTGACATCATTATTATTCACTCCATTTTGGACCCAAAATATCACAATAATTCCACGCATTAAGGATCTGCGATGATGCTTTCGGATTTCATCTTTTTACGGTTCCGTATCCGCGTTTTTGACACCATGCGTATATTTTATTTAACTGAGTTACTTTACTTTATAAAGGACTAAAATAATTGTTTTATATGAAATAACCTTTTAACTGACTTAACCTTATACTGCCTTTTGATACGTCATAGACCAAAAATTTTATTAGTATTATTGATAAGAACTATATTTTTCGAGAGCATTTTTGTTTATTTTACTGTGTGTAGATACGTGAAAAGAAAATCTTAGTTATGTGTAAGTAGACCACTTAGAGTGGAAAAGTCTGAATTATTTACGGATTTGTGACGCTTAGTTTTTTTTTTGTAATTACGTTAAACGTCGTTTTTCTATTAGGTATAGATATTTCAATCCACGATGACCTGCCCCACTCTGTCAAACTCCATACGAATCGAATAAAACATAAGCGATTTTGACAGAGTGGGGCGCGCCTTCTTATATTCTTCCGCGACACTGGATGTCGCACCCACCAACGTGTTCGTAAGAGTGAGAAAGACAAAAATAAACTCGGTATATCATCTTAATGGTTGCAACCATTGAAACTCTTTAAAGATATATCTGTGTATCAAAAGAGAAATATCGTCGGTTTACGGGTAAAACATAATAAATGCAGTTTACATCATTTCGAGTAAATCGCATTTTAAAGTTTGAGGTAAGATTTGGGATACTTAAAACTTAATAAGCTAGAAATAAGTAAGTTCATATGATGCAATAAGTATACATCTTATTGATATGTATTGATATTGTTTTATATTGATAAAGAAATACTATAAAACCTTCATTATAATTCATAGGGTCATGCATTTATTTGGTTTTACCTGTAACTTGCAAATGTACCCCATCTTCTGTTTAACCCACCCTAGAATGCTAATTGTAGTATCCAGGTAATTGTTTTCTGTATGTTTGTATTGTTTTATGTTTTTTGTGTTAACGTTAATCTCAGAAATTGTATTTTTTTGGAAATTGACTTCAAGAACCCCTGGTTTGTTTTATTTATCTGGTTTTAACTGAAGGCTTTTTTAAAAATTAAAGACATTTATTACAATAACTACAATACAAAATTATGCATGAATTAAAATAAAGTTAAATTTGGGTGTAATCTATTTAAGTTGTTAGTAAATAATACGAATTACGAGTTATTGGGCATGAAGGAATTTATTTAAGTGCATTAAGCTTTATTTAGTATGACTTTTAAGAAAGAATGAAAAACAAAATAGTAGGTGAAAGAACTTTATCTTGAAAGTCTTCAGCTTATGACTGTTTGCCTGCGCTAGGGCTGGATAACCAATCGGCTCCAGAACTAGTTGGCCGATACGAGTACCAGCCATGGTATTCTTTAGGAATCATTTTTTTGTTACATAAACTGAGAAGATCCTGTTTTGATTTCATTCATGGGTAAAGGTTTATTATAAAGTCGTTTCCATTGTAAAATAGGGCTTGACTGAGGTACCTCAACCTCTTGAGGGTCTTCGAGGTTTTACGTTGTCCGACATGTCATAATTGTAATTCTTTGAACGTTCTTTTGACTCAAGAAAGTTGTGTTAGATTTTTATTAAGTGAGCAATGTTATGAACTGGAAACAGTAATAATGCAGCCACATATTGGTTTCTGTTCTGTTTTCTGCACGTATCTGAATACAGAGAAACTTTCGTCATGTGGTAAAGCTCATACGTGGATAGACAGTGATACAGAATGCTTCCGATTTCAGAACTGCCTCTTTTCCATTCCTTATAATAAACTATCAGCCATCAGAGAAGAGTTTTAATGAAGATGTAACAAATTAATTATTCCTGAAGAAATACCATGGCTGCTACTCGTTTCTGCTCTCAACTCATTTTGAAGCCGATCGGTTAAACAGCCCTAGCTTAGATCTTAATCTAAGCTAGGGCTGGTCATCAGGTAAATACGTTCAAGTTTCAGGTTTTTTTATCAACTATTTTGTTTGCTAATCTTTTTAAATGTCATACTAAATAAAGCTTCATGCACTATAATAAATCCCTTAATTGTAAATTACTTGTGATTGATAAATTTTTTACGCGATCGCCCTGCTGTTCAAATCGCTTGAATGCATTTATTACGTTTTTGCTGTACAATTTTAGAATTTAAAATAACATCACAAGTAACAATACAAGGAGTAAAATAAGATGAATGCCTTTATAATGTTTTAACTGTACAAGTGAGAATTCGGAATTTGGATTTATGCTTTTAAATGCGTTTAATGCTTTATATCTGACGATTATTCCATTGCTTTCTAAGAAACTTATTACATGTAAAAAGGCATAATCATATTTATACTATTTTACTCGAATAATCTTGATTGGGTTAATGCATTAAAGATGATTATGCTCAATTACTAGTATAGATTTAATTTTTTTAGGGCATTTGTAACTTATCCAAACTGGCTATCTCCGAAACTATCGGTCGTAGCATTTATTCGGTTTTACCTATCGATAGAGCGGAAAAAAATAAGTATATTAACTGCATTTTTAAGTCGATTCAGCCAAAAAGTGCATTTATAATGTTTTACCCGTAAACCGACGATATGCAAAGGTATCGCATGTTACCGGCTCAGTTACACGGTAACGCGATGCGAGGAAATCGCTCGAATGCGGGAACGAGCTGAGGCTGGAAACAGTCATTTTGTTACGCTCACTTGTCAGGATGCCCATTGTGAGCTGGATTTGTTTTTCTACTTGTATTCCATTTAATGTGTTGACTTCTTTTTAAATTGAGGTTAAGTTTTTTTAGAATCTAATTTAGAAGTTCTAGGTTTTTTTAGAATCTAATTTAGAAGTTCTAAGGTGTTTTGGTCCAACTAACACGCGAAATTCCAATTTAATTTACTTTTTCCCATGTCGCACCCACCAACCTGTTCGTAAGAGTGAGAAAGACAAAAATAAACTCGGTATATCCTCTTAATGGTTGCAACCATTGAAACTCTTTAAAGATATCTGTGTATCAAAAGAGAAATATGCAAAGGTATCGCATGTTACCGGCTCAGTTACCGCGGTAACGTTACGGTAACGCGATGCGAGGAAATCACTCGAAAGCGGGAACGAGGCTGGAAACAGTCGTTTTGTTACGCTCACTTGTTAGGATGCCCATTGTGAGCTGCTTTGTTTTTGTACTTGTATTCCATTTATTGTGTTGACTTCTTTTTAAAATTGAGGTTAGGTTTTTTAGAATCACGTTCTAAGGTGTTTCGGTACTACTAGCGAATTTCGGAAATATTAGACTAACAATACATTGTAGTTTTATGGCAATGAATTTTTAAATATTTATGCATCTACATTTTTTTACGCTATACAAATTAGTACTTGACTGTGATCTCAGCTGATGGTAAGTGATGATGCAGCCGAAGATGTTTACGTACTTATTTGCAAGGGGTAAGTAAAATCACCCCAACGGTCGATACATAGCATCGCACCGGAACGCTAAATCACTTGATGGTACGTCATTGCTGGTAGGATGCTAACTAGCCACGGGCCACGGCCGAAGCCTCCCACCAGACTTAAAACATCACGCCCAGTACCTAACCATTTACGTTTACACAACTCATACGCAGTTCCTTGCCCGTTTGATAAGGACTGCCTGAGAATTCGCCCTGATACGGTGATATCTACCTAATCTGGGTTCACTTCTTTTATGAAGGAAGAATCATTGTCAAGGACAGCCCGATCTGTCCTCTGGTTGCGCAAGAAAAATGTATTCATCGTTATCGTAATCATTAGCAAATTCTGCCCCTCCCGATTGGCTAATGTTAATCAGCGGGCAGAATCAGTAAACTATTACGATAACGATGAATACGTTTTTCTTAGTCAATCTAAGGGCTGCATTGTGATTAGCAGAGGATGATCTAAAGCATATTGCATACCCTTTATAGTGTACCTTTACGATTATTAAAATTATATCGGAAATATATTAAGATTAACTAGTTAATTATAGGTTATATTCTAGAAAACTGTAGGTTTTGAACAGTGCTTTGAATTTTCGGAATAAAAAGTAGCTTAATTTAATAAAGTAATAAAAACGATAGAAAATAAAAACCAGTCAGTCGATCACGGTTATGACTGGCTGGAAAGTCAATTTTATGAATATTTTTAGCGAAAATAAACATATTGCAGGTACTCGTAGGTACGTTATCCAAAAGGCCGATATTCGATTTAAAGTACAATTAAAAATGTTTGCATGAGAAAATATACCAAAACGTGTTCGTTGAGAGAGTTTGAATAAAAAATAATATTGCGTCGATTCGACTTTTCATCTATTGTTTTCACACTTGGAAAACAACTAGCAATTTGTCGACTTTTGTAATTGATTTGAGTTTGAATTCTATATGAAACCAATCCTTAGAAAATATTCGAAGATTCTTTTGGTAAAAAAATGGCTATGCTTTATGCATGCGTCTTTGTCTTATTGAAACTGGAAAAATATTTGACTGACTATAATGAAATTCTGGTGTATTTTCAAGTTCTGCCTAAGAACGAAAAACAATATGCATCCGAATTTCGTCGTGGTGAGACAGTCTCGCGTAGCTCAGAGGAAGACCTCCTAGCCGCGATAGCTGGGGGACGTGGGTTCGAGTCCCACCGCGAGTGAAATTTTGATTCATATTTAAATTTATAGGAATATTTTCAAGTTGGTTCCGTGATATTTTGGACAGTGAAGGACAACGTCTGTTGAGTCGGCTAGTTTTGAATACATAATGTCTGAAACTCTAACTATGATTTTATTCGAATCTCAGTATTATCACATCCGCTAGAGGTAGGAGTACTGTATGTGATCCCCACCCAAGTACCCGATAACCTTTTAAGAAAGTTCTAGAACTACCCTGTTATCAAGTTCCCGAAGAAAAATACGATATATTGGAAGGAAACGCGAAGTTCTCCGCGGGGCCGCGTACACGGGATTGGTTTTGTATCGCCTGTTTGATAGTTTGTTGGATTGGTTGGGAATACTTTGCAGAATTTCTCCAGCTTTATTCCGATTCCTGGGACAATGCGAAAATTTGATATTAACGTTGTTAGGGGAAAGTTAGGAATAATACATGCTTCGAAGAACAGCGGGCGACCAAAAAACCATAATACAATACACAATTCGACAATATACAATTATTAGAACGGAAAAGTTTAGAAGAAAGAAAAGGTGACAAGTTTATAACAGGAGAAAACATATATAAAGAGCTAGGTGGGTATATTATGTACCAACTGCACAATCAACTCAGGTCGTAGGCGAAAACGAAAATGAAAATCTTATTTTTCACAAAAATTATAGGCTCTTATATGTATATTATAGGCTCAGAAAGTAGGTTTGTACCGAGAAGCACTGGCAAGAAACTCGGCACTAGCTCTTTTCAATAATGTTATAATAATATAGTACAATTTTTTCTTACGTAATATGAAAAGTTATACACGGAAATGGTTTTCAAAATCACATGCGCTCTACATCAAAATATTATTATAGTTCCTTTTAGAGCAATTCAAAAGAAAGTAGCTTCTTAGGTAAGCTAAATTAATAAGGGCGTATGCACGTACAAATGCACTGAAGTGTCGGACCAACGCGAGACCTACTTGGGCTCCTCAGCAACACTCCAAGATATCCTGTGCGACCTGGGAGGCCTCTTCGGATTCTGGAGTGAGCTCGGCTGGCTGGAGTGATCCGGCGAGGACCCGCATCAGCGACTTCACGCGCAACGGACGAATTCGGCCAATCGCGGAAATGTCCCAGGAACAGAAAGAAGAAAGAAGAAGATGCACGTACAAAGCAGCAGGGCGATCGGCTAAAAAAGTATCAATCATTAATTAATAACTGTATCAATGTCAAAACAGGTATTGACCAATCACAACGCTTGAAAATATCGTTTTGATATTGATACAGTTATTAAATGACTGATACATTTCTAGCCGATCGCCCTGGTTGCCTGCGTCGAACTACCAGCGCTTATCAGTACCGGCCCTCGCAAGTAGTCAGCGCAGGTAGTCTCCATACTTGTGTAACAGCGCTGATCGGAGCAGGGCACAGGTATGGAGACAACCTGCGCTGACTACCTGCGTGGGCCGGTACCGATAAGAGCCGGTAGCTAGTTAGGTGCAGGCAAACTGCTTTGTAGGTACGTGAAAACGCCCTTATGGCGTGTTCACGTAGAAAGCAGGTTGCCATCGCCGATCTATCAGCGCTTAGCGCGGTACTGGTCCGCGCAGGTGTCAGCGCAAGTAATTTCCATACTTGTGACAAGCCAACGCTACAGCGCTGATCGGAGCAGTTTGGCACATGTCGGCGCTGGCTTGACACAAGTATGGAAATTACTTGTGCTGACACCTGCGCGGGCCAGTACCGATAAGCGCTGATAGATCGGCGCTGCTTTCTACGTGAATAGGCCCTTACGTGGGTTTTATTTCTTCAGGATTTGTGCGCTTTCCAATTGGATGTTGTAACTTTGACATAGGTAGGTATTTGTTCATAAAAAACAAAACTCCCGATAGGCCGTATTTCACCCGAATAGGAAGCGAATCCCATTACCGTGAAAGCGCGAGGGCGCGACGAATCCCACTTTAGGGGCAATTAATTTTATTGCGTTCCAAACAAATGTTTCGTTCAAATAACTTATTCATTAGCAGAATCAATTTCGCGTAATCTGTGCCGTATCTCAAATTGTTTGGTGAACTTTGAAAAGGGTTCCCCTTCAGACGGAGTTGGAATTTGTTTTAGAATGGCCCATTTGCACTAAGTAGGAGGGCTAATTATTCTGTTCGTTGTCTTTTTGGATTTGTGTAACTTTTATGGTCGGGCGTTGCAAAATAATTCAAGTTTTAATGTACGTGTTTTAAATCATTCGGAGTTCTCACTCTCTTAAAACTAAACTAAATTAAACTAAATTAGTTAAACTTTTTGCATTAACAGTGTTTTGCAGCTCCGTCAGAATTTTTTTTGGTTAAGTCTACTAAATCTAACTTGTAATCTTTTTACAATAATTTTCTTATGAGACCGGCCGCAATGCTTCTTAACATATATAACATATTATAATAATTGATTAGTTTAAAACGAAAAAAAATACCAGGAACATAATAATATGAACTGTAATTTTTAAGAGCAAAACACACTAACATACAGCCATCCGATTCATCGTTCCGGCGCGATGCTGTGTAGAAACCGGTAAGTTAGGGATTGCTTACCCCCTTCCAAGTTAATACGATAATACCTTTAAATACATCGTCACTTACCATCTGCAGATGAGATCGCAGCCAAGTACTAACTTGTAGTGTACAAAAAAGAATCTGGAAAAAGTTATACCTAGCTAGTAGCTAGTAGCAGTTATTTGGTTAGTTGGTCTTCTTTGGCTATACTTAGTGCTGTTTAAAATATTCTTTGTTAGACTCAAATTTCAAAAGCACAACAAGCATATATACTCGTACGTATATCCAAGCTAAGTTGCTAGCTACTTTCATTGAGCACAGTATTATCCAAGACTCGATTGTAGCCGTTAATTGAAAACCGCGTTTTAGGTATTAGGTAGATAGTAGATACCCGCTGCCATTCGATACGAAAGCCAATTTGGCCTCGTTACTGAATGGTAAATAATATTATCAACACAATCATGTATCCACATAGATATTCCTTTACTTTAATAAATTTTTACTCTAAATATTTTTAGCAAGTTTTGTCCCAATTCTGATAAGTCCATACACTATGGACTTTTCAAAATTGGGACAAAACGCAGAAGCTGTTCATGCCCTAACTTCTTAACCGATTTATGTGTAATAGAGATAACTACATATCCCGACGATTTATCTCGGAAAAAAGTCATTGTTCCGATTGATGAAAAACCGGATTGTAGTCGGGCAGAGCTACAGGAAAAACCTAGTTTAATATATTATAGTAAAAATATGAATATACCTTTATGTCGATGGGTTAATTAAATACTAACCAATCGGCTAAGCGTGTTTCCTGAAGCATTGAAAACAGTAATTAACATTTCTCTTAAAGAATCTTCAATTGGGTACTGTAGGTGCGAAGTTGCAAGCATTGCTAATAGTATCGAATTAATACAGCTTCTTTTGTTCGAAACAAGAGTTTTCGAAATTCAGACGTTCTCGCTAATCAGTTGTGGCGAGCACAAAGAGAACTATTGTAAAATAATTACAAAAACGCTCTCAACTGGTTGAAACTCATTTGTATAACAAATGAAATTATAAGGCATTCAAACCGAATACTGAAGAAATAATTGATAGCGAGTTTCTGATTGTGAATGAAATTTTAAAAGGCTTTGTTGATACTACGGTGGAAAAATTCTTCGCCTCACTTCGGTGGCTTAATTTTAATGGAGGTGGCAATTAAAATTGAAAAACCTTTTTAGTATGTACTAAAGCCACAGAAGTAATACTTACAAGATCTCTCGATGTGACGACAATAATAAGCTTGTCTACTTGTTGTTGTAACTTTCGTTTATCTCAAGGAAATTAATACAAAATAATGTATTTTAAACGAATGTATTATTTCTCTTTTCAGATTTACGAAGCACCTGAAAATACACGCCCGAAGAAATGGTCTTCAAAATTGAAACTCAATACTTCGGGAAGTTCAAAATCTTCAGAGAAGTCTCCCGAGAGCCCGTACATGTACGGTACTATTAGTGGACAAGGAGGTTCAGCACTGTCCAAATCCATGAAGTATGCAGAAACGTGGCTCTATGGGTCCATGAGGACCCAAACTCCACCAGGAAGAGCGAGTGTCTTCTCAACTTATCCGGAAGTACCCGGTCCTGTCTTAATAAGTACTCCTCAAAAACCAACTCCGCATAACTATGCAGTTATACTATGTTCCTGTCCTGAATACCTAAACGGTACGAAGAAAACCAGCTCAACCAAAGTCAGTATTTGTAAGAAATGTAAAGGATCTCGTCTGCCTTTAACTATAACTGAAAGTCCGCGATTACTTGTAGGCGGTACAGTGCGTGGTCCTCAAGTAAGTCGTGATGCTGGTGGTTTACTAAGAGCTGGTACTGTCAGAGTTCAAAGCACAAAATCTAGACCTAGTATTCTAAAGGCTAACGGAGATAATGATCCATATGACTTAATGCGTAGAAGTAGATTAGCTCCTCCACATGAAGCTCGTATCGGAAGTCAGTTTTCAACCACGAGATCTCGAGCAAAGAGTATTAGCCCCTGTCGAGTGAAAACTAAGCAACCAAGTCCGGAAACTCTTAGCAAAAGTAGAAGCAAGTCAGTGAGCCGAGTTAACGAAATATGGATAGATGAGGACAATAGTATATCGGACAAAAAGAAGTCTATATTGTCCTGTGATATAAATCCCTACGAGTTGGTAAAAACGGGTGGCTCTAAATCTATGGTAGAGATAGAATTTTATGATGATTATGGTGATGTTTTTCAAGATTCTCCTAAGCCAAGGCCTTTAAATAAGTCAAAATCTGATACAAATGTTAAATCAATTAGTGGGCAAAGAATGCGGGTATCTAATGAACTAAAAAACAATAGTGTAGAAGAAATTTCTGAATATGACCCTGTCAATTATGATCTCAAAAATTATGACTTCAAATCTACTGATATGTCTTCAGCATTATCTTTACCAAACATTAAAAATGAAAATAGTAAAATAATGCCATTAGGTAAGAATAGTAATAAGAAAAATGTAAGTATATCTACCGCGAACCGTGCAAAGCAAAAAAGCGTTTCACCGAAAAGACCACCGAGAAGAGTCAGGCATACTAAAGTCGACGATGATAGTGAAAGTGATAATCAGCGCTTATCTGATAGAAACTTCAATAAAAAGCCTACCAATGATTGGCCACGTAGTTCAAAACATAAAAATCATAATAGCGACACTATTAAGTCTATTTTGAAAAAACCAAGAAATTACGAACCAAATGAAACTAAACATAAAGTGGAAGTTGCTGAAGACTCATTTGAAAGTAAGCGTATTAATTCATCACAATTTTACCTTCCGAAACCTAAAGATAAGACCAATTCATCTCAAAATATTTATCAAAGGAAAAGAGTTCAGTTTCTTGTCGAAAATGAAGAAACAAAGGTGATATATACAGCAGAATTAAATTTACATGAAAATAGCTTACAAGAACAAAAACCAAGTATTGTAATTGAAGCCGAAGAAGAAATAGTTGCTGAAGGTGATGTCGTAAGTCATAGTTTAGAAACATCTGAAAATAACAAAATAACTTTAAACGAAAACTATGAAGTTCAAAATGATAAAGAAGCTTATGAAGATATACAAATTAGATCAGAGTTGAATAAAATTGCAACAGAAAGTGTAAAACCAGATACCATTGACCAAACTGCAGAAGTTGTAACGGATGTTATTAATACAAACAACGAAGGTATTATTTTTTGAACTCTTTAAATATGTAATCACACTAATATTATAAAGAATGTATGTGCGTAACCCGCACGCATGTGTATGTGTGCGTGTGCATTTGCGCGTGCACGTGTACGTGTGAGTGAGCGTGTGCGTGTGCGTGTGCGTGTGCGTATGCGTGTACGTATGCGTGTGCATATGCGTGTGCGTGTGATTGTGTGTGTGCGTGTACGTGTGCATGTACGTGTACGTGTGCATCTATATGTGTATGTTTGTTACCGTCTACTGCTAGTTATGCTCTTTGACAGGCTAATGTTTTGAATAGCGATAGAAAAGAGATTATACCTTGGATTTACACATTTATCCCACAAAAAATTATAGGTTTGGTGAACCAAATAACCAAATTTGCGGAGCTGCGGGCTAAAGCTAGTATGTGATAGGTACAAAAGGTCCATATAATATTATTATTTTTAATCATATAGGCTTAAGTTTAAGGTACTTACGAAAGTCAAGAAGATGATTGATTTTACGATAAATATAATCGCATTTTCACGCGGCTAAATAATTATTTCATATAATTTATTTCAGATAATAACTTACCCAAGATTCCTGTTTTACGACGATCAGAATCAGAAAGATTAGCATCAACTATTTCCATTTCGCCTCCAAAGTTTCTTGATACAATGGCGCTTCGGCCTAAAGCTAAACACGGTCATACAAGTCAAGTATTTTTAGAGTTTGTGGCTGAAAAAGAATCACTCACTCAACAAAAATGTGACGATGCTGAGGATCTGATTAAAACAAATAATAATATTCAAGAAACTGTGTCTAAAACTGATAATGATATCGGTAACTTGAGTGACAGTAGTGAAATAACAAGCAATGTTTTGAAAAATCTACGCCATGGTATAATAGGTTCACCTGAACCACCGCCAAGATTAAAATCAAAATCAAAGAAACATAATTACGTAAAAACTAGATTTGTGCGTACTAATTCTTCCAGTTCAACAAGTGATGAATGGTCGGATACAAATGAAAATGAACAAAAAACAGTACTAAGAGTGAAACAATTTGATTCTGATGAGTTTGAAGAGCAGAAGGATAAAAAAGAAATGTATAAAGCTTTGGATATAGAACCAAGAAAAACCTCGATACAAATTAACGGCAATGAATGCTATTCCACTATGAACGTAAGGGGTGATACACCAATATATCTCTCATCAGTTGTTGTTAATGAAGACTATAGTAATACCTGTAACACATATCAAACAGGAACTACTGTGACTATAAGTGTAGGTTCGTCACAAACTGAATTGAAACAGGCAAAAAGTCAAATATATATTGGGGCTGAGTTTACTGGACGCAATGATAACACGGAAGAAATTAACACATATGAAGATTATTGTACTGATGCTTATAAAAATCAATGCTTATCACCTTTTGATAAAAATGATATTTCGTTTATTTTGAATGACCCTGTGGAAGCTGTTAGAAGAAATCTTATTCCTCATGTTTGTGGAAAAAAAGATGACGTTGAACATACAAATTATGTTGGCGATCAAAGAAATTTGCAAGATGAAAATAAACCTGTAGAAAGTGGTAACTATATCACAAAACTATTTGATGATCCATTCTTTTCACATTTGGCAGAGGGACTTGATTCTAATTTAGTTAAAAAATTAATAGAAAACTCTCTAATAAAACTCCAAGAGACAAAACATCAAGAAGGGACAGAGAGCAGCAAAGCAACCATAGAAAAATTGATTGAGAGTTCGCTTATAAGTTTAAAAGAAGAAGTTAAAAAAGAAAACATTCAAAATGAAAATAAAACTTCTAAGAATTTGGAAGAAAAAAATACTGCACATGAAAATAATGGTTGCTTAGAACACGACAATAAAGGCTGTTCTGCTCCCTATGAAAGTATGGAGTACGAGAGCGGAGCCATGGGAGTATTTTCGGACTTTGAACCAATGTCTGACTGTTATAATGCATCAACAAGCGAGCTATCAACAGAAGATGACAATAACTCCACTAGATCAAAGTTTTATCAAATGTTAGTAGATGCAGCTATTTGCGATATCGAAATAACAAATAATAATGATGATGATCACCTCTATGAATCAATTAGATTAAATAGTGATCCTATATATGAAGAAATCGGTGACATGCCTCCCCCTCTCCCAGTTAATCCTCCTCCTAATTCTTTATTATTATTAGACGATGAAAAAAGGAGTGGTTCACGATCAATTTTTGAAGGTGCATCAAAGTATGATATACTATCTTATCTAGTAGATGCTAAAGAAAGAGGCATCGATGATGAAGAAACTTATATAACAAACTATGCTAATGAAAATGATAATTCCTCATTATTAGATGAATCAAAAGAAAAGTCTGAAGTGCTAAAATCAAAACTCATCAGTAGTAATACCAGTCAGCTATCTAATGCATCAGATTCAAGTGAAGATAATTCATTAGTCATTAATCAAGATTGTACAGAAAAGTCTGTTGTTTGTAAAAAACCTTCTGCTGAAATTGAAAGGAATGATTCTGGAGTTGGTTCTGAAACGAGCAAATCTTCACGCAGTAGATTTCAAGGGAAAATCATGCAAAGTAGTATAATTAGTGATAAGGACGCTCCCATTCATCTGTGCGAGGATTGTGATACTGCGGTTGAAACTCAAATTACCGAGCAAGGTGAGATTGTGGTTTTGTTTATTTACAAATACGCAACTGATGTACTAAAGTTGAAATTTTCTGCATCGCTGTTAGTACTTATACTATTTTATGATTTGTTTTAGGTTCCGTTTACGCTCCCTTAGTATGTCGAAAATGTTCGAAAAAACGAACCGAGAGGAAAGAAATAATAACGGAAATTGTTGAAACTGAAGAAAAATATGGACGTGATTTACAGATTATTCTTGAAGAATTTTATAAACCTATGTTAGTAGCTGGTTTACTCACACAGGAACAATTAAGTGCTATATTTTTGAACGTTGAAGAGTTAATTGACAATAATCAAGTTTTATCGGAAAAATTGAGAGATGCTCTCGAAATTGCTGTGGAACAAGGGGATGAGGTAATAAAAATTTTGCTATAGACATCCTTCGTAAATTTGATTCAATATTTAAATTTGTTTTTTTTTCAGGACTTACTGACGGTTAACGTTGGCAAGATTCTCTTGGAGTGTTCTGGTATGCTGACTGCTTTCCAGTCGTATTGTGTTAAACAAGCAGGCGCCGCATTGCTTTTAGCCGGCTTAGAGAAGGAGAAGGAACTCCTGAGGATATTCTTGCGCGTCTCGCAAATGGAAAATGCGGTGCTGAGGAGGATGAATCTCAACTCGTTCCTCATGGTACGATCTAAAGAATCTTTATTTCTTTTTCAATTAAAAGTAAAGATAAAGCGGTTTGCTTCTTCATTTTTACTACGCATAACTATGGAATGCCGAATGCTCTCCCGAAATCTGTGTTTCCCGCATCTTACAACCTGGTTACCTTTAAAAAAAGAGTGAATGGGCATCTTCTAGGTAAGCGCGCCATCTTCGACCATATTGTAACTTTCCATCAGGTGAGATTGTGGTCAATCGTAAACCTATAAGGAATAAAAAAGTACAGTGTATACAGACATTTCGCTTTTTCGTTAGGGTCCACATTTCTAATGTGTATATATATTATTTTTCGGTATGAAATTAATGAAATTGTCCAAAGGTGCCGGTTCAACGCGTGACAAAATATCCCCTCCTTCTTTCGCGGCTGTACCGTGCAACACCGACGTGCGCATCAGAAAGAGAAGACGTAAAGGCTGCTCAGCGCTGCGTGGAGTCCCGGCTGGAAGAGATCAACGCCGCCGCCGCCGCCGCCGCCGCAGCAGCGAGGGACGTGCCGCTGTGGAGACGACTCGCGGCCGCGCGGCGCACGGCGCACGACCTGCACGTCGCTGACATCAGGCTGAGGAAGATGGCTGTTGATGTACTGGATTGGAATCATGATGATGCTAGGTGAGATTTGTTACCGGTAAATCACGAGCCAAATGGCAAATGCCGGTAAATCAAAATTGCCAATGTGATCTCGCTGACTATGATAAACTAAGGTAGCAACACGATTTGAATACTGTTTTTGTAGATAAGAGATGTGCATCAATATTAAAGAACCAGATTGAAACGGATTGAAGAAGTTCTATGCAAATGTCATAATTTGTTATCAAAATGGGGTGATATACTAACTAATTTATTTATTGAAGAAGATTTTCATGCCCCTTTAAACTGTATAATTTTGTCCCAAAGCCTTAAAATCTTTTGAATCAAGTGTAGCTTTACCTTGCGTGCCTGATGAGGAATCGGCACCCTTGGATTACTTGGGCGATTTTTAAAGTCTATATGCGTTTTGGAAGGTAGGTACTATTAGGTCTTCTGAACGATGGAACTTCTTCTGAATGTCTTCTGATCAAACTGCTATATTATTTCGTACCGCACGTACTCGTCTGTCTGTTATATTAAATGACGAAGTAATAAAGGTTATATTGTACACAAAAACGTGTCTCCGGTGTCTGCAATTTACTGGTTTTGCAGGTTCGCAATGGAAGGCAAGCTGCTGTTTACACAACCCAACGACAACAACTGGCGCAAGGGTCGTACGATCAAACTGATGTCGATCAACGCCCTATTGGTAACCAACGGAAAGGTAGGACAGATTTTGATTTATTTTTTGCCAAAAATCACGCAAAAATGTGGTATTTACCAAAATCACGCAAGAACCGTTGCTTTTTCCGAAAACTTAAAAGTCCGCTTACCTATGTTGTCTCTATACATTCGTAATACCAAAATCATTTGTAATTCGTGCATATTTCGATCATGTTGTGGTGTTATTCGGGTTCATAATAATATAGTAATAATATAAGGTAACCTATTCCCTTATTTCCAGCCAACGATCGCTCACAAAACGAACGAACTCCGGGAAACGAGGGAAGCAAGAGATCGGGAGGCGAGGGAAAGAGAAGGGGAGGCTCTTTTCGCGCGCAGCGGAGTGAGGGAGGCCGCGCTACTGCTGGTGAGGGAGAAGGCCGGGAGGTACACTCTCCAGAGGGAGCCGCTGTTCCTCGACCGCTGCGTGGTCGCCGCCGATCATGAGCCCGAACACTTCTTTGAAGTCCACGAGATCACGACTAAGGATTCATTTATTTTTAAGGTAAAGAAAACACTGTTTGTGTTATTTTGTTAAACATTCACGAAATTTTGATCGGAATCGGCATCTCAGACGCCGAAATTAGATCCTTCTGCTATGTGTATATTCACGGAAAATTTTATACAATTTCCTTCCTGTTTACTGGAAATTCTAAAGTTTAAAATTATGTATAAGACTCATAAAAATTCAGTAAGAATGAGAAGGGATATTATGCGTGCTTAAAACCAGATTAGTGGAATTCACACACCTTTTAGAGAGCGGTATAGAAATCTCTATGTTACCACCATTATATTAAAATTGTCACTTCCACTACCTCACCATAAAAAGGGCAAAAGATCATGTTTGTTGTAAGGGAGCTCAATCTTCAATCTTCATTTAATTCTTTTTTTAATATTTGCTGTTATAACGGCAAGGGAAACACATAATCTGTGAAAATTTCAAGTCTGTAGCTATCACGGTTCAAGAGATACGAGTACAGCCTGGTGCAGACGGGCGGACGGACAGCGAAGTCTCCGTAATAGGGTCCTTTTGGGTACGGAATCCTAAAAAAGAATGCCTATTGTGGAGCACTCGGTTGAAACGAAGTTCTCATACCAAATCAAATTTATAGCTGACTGCATGATTGCAACGGCGGGTACTTTTAATGTGTGAAGACTGGGATTTTCATAGACTTTCCGTCATGTCTGGATTTTCGTGACTGAACCAATTCATACATTCTTATGCCGTGCCGTCTTATGTACCGTTCAAAAAGAAACTTCGTTTCAATAGGTCTAGAATTTTATTTTATTTTTATATTTAGATCTAGTGAATTTTGTAACGTCTATCTAAATGAGCATGCTGAGTACGGGCCGCGCCAGCGTTTATGCATTGCAGTGCACTCAGCACTAGCAATATATTTCGCCGCAAACCATTGCACTTTATTTACGAGTGCGATGCTCGCTTTATTTGGCACGCGATTTTTGTGACGCGCTTGCGGTCGCGACAATAGCTAACATGCGTTTGCATAATTGCTATAAAAACATTCGCTGGACATGTTTATTTGAAATTACGCAACTCGCAGATATTACGTTTTACAATGATTTTTTATAAGGGTCTGTAATAGAAAACACATGTTTTACTGTAATTTGTAGTAATATTCTACCTGTGTTAATAAATTATTTTTATAAAATGAGCTAGGTCACAATCACAGTTTTTAATTGCATTAAGACAAACTCTTGTCATGTCTTTAAATTCTTGACTCTTTATTATTGTGCCTAATGCATTTACCAGAAAAAACCAAGCACTGCAATCGTTTATATGAATCAAAATTTTCTAGTACTCGTTGTTAAACATTTCAAAGTTCAATGTAGTTTGAAATTCACATCCATATAATATATAAATTATATAAAAATGTTTTAATTATCAATTGAAAGTACTAAATTTCAGTCTATAATTCCGTAAATAAACAGCCAGGTGACCATCAATAGGATCCTCGCCAATCCGAGGACACACAGAACGTAATAAGCGCAGTGTACCTTCGCGCATAAACCATAAACAATACCAAAGATTTTATTGATACTATTAGTTACTCTATGACAATGCTTTCTGTGTGTTTCAGGCCGAAGAGAGTGCGCGCACACGCATCTGGTACCGGCAGATCCAATACCACGCACAGGGCGCAGGCGCCTGGCGGAAGCGGCGGAACGCGCTCGCCAACATCATGATCAACCCTATGCTCACCAGAAACTGAGCACCAAGACCTAAAAACTATAGGATCTAACGTAGACATCCATTCCCGCTAGCATTTTCCGTGTAATAAAGGACACATGGTACTCTGACGTTTCTTTGTAACTGTGGCAAATGCACTGCAAGAGATTTTCGTCATTCGTAATAGTAGCCATAGATCAGACATTCTATCGTCGAACCGGCATGACACTACCTTACTTACTTAATCAGCCTATAGACGTCTACTGCTGGACATAGGCCTTTTCGAAAGCGCGCCACCACACATGGTCTCCGCCTTCCACTGTCCACATCCGCCCGCTACTAGCGACCTTTTTTAGGTAGTCGGTCCAGTGGGCAGGAGGTCGTCCTACGCTGCGCTCACACACTATCTATACCTCTACGTACTAGCAATGACGCTACCGATTAGATAAAACGAAACTGCACACGTATTCTTACATCCGGTGCCTATCAACGACTGCAGATAGCCACTGGCATTTGGCTATTTTATATCGATTTAATATTTTCATTTCATAACCGTCAACGGATAAAGAATATAATATGCAAGTGGCTATCATTCTTTGATAGGCACCGAGTAACAAAATAGCTGTACTGATCGTGTAGGTGTGTGACTTTGGGGGTAGTACAAGTTTAACATTTTACCAATCATGACCGCACACGACCCTAGAGTGTCTAAGAAAAACGTATTCATCACTATCGTCATCCTTTACAAATTCTGCCCGCTGATTAGGTTCTTGATTTGCGTCAGCCACTCGCGGGGCAGAATTAGGTAACGATTACGATAACGATGACTGCCTTTTTCTTACGCAATCAGACTCACGATCAGCGCAATTGTCTATGGCACTACCCTAATATAACAAAACGACACTAAGGGCCGGTTGTTGATATGTTGGTTAGAACCGTTTAACAAGTTGTTCTCATTCTAATACGTATTTGGTAATACCGGTTAGATCGCTATATTTAAGGGTTGCATGAAATTAACGCTACAATAATACATTTAAAACACATATGATTAGGTTAGTTGAAACAGCCGAGCCCTAGACACTACAAATTAACCAAATTGTTAAGTGAAAGATTATTCGTATATATTTGTAAATGGGATACTTCAAAAGCGTCATATTGTAATGGTGTAAGCAATGAACACACATACATTGGATTTATTTCGGCGTCCGTTTTTTCATGCATCAAAAAAACATTTTGTAACTTATACAGAGACCTGTCATAACTTTAAGTGCCACAGATTCATTATCACCGATTTATACGAGTATACCTATTATTTATTTTAGTTTACTGTCACCTTTTCAATATTTTAAAATATGAAGTGTATTTTGTTTTAAATAATAGTTAATTGCAGCATACAATATCTTAGTTTTTATTTCGGGAAAACAAACTTCCTGTAGATTTCAATGTTTGATTATTTTTTGTACACTCTTTTTCCTTTTTTTTTACTTATATAAGTTTGCACATGAGGATAAAGCGTGATTCACACAGAGCCAGGTTAAAAGCGAGTCGGTGATTTATTATTGATATCTTGCCTTGTTCTAGAATCCGTTCGACTGGCATTATCTTTTGACTTCTGTGTGTTGCATGGTTAAGCATCTTTATCTTAAGTAACATACTCGTAATATATTATATTTTTTTGTAAATAAGAAAAAATCAGTTTGCCACTAGTTTAGACTTAGCTTATACCAAAATGTAGTATGTTTAAAAAAAAAGTAATAATATTTCGAACGCTGCCGTTAATTTTTTAACTTAAGACTTTAAAACTTAGGATTATCGAGGTATTTAAAAAAAACAACAGAAAAAGCTTTTTTATGATGTAAATAGTTAACTTTAATAGCTGTGATATCCCGACTTTTAATCGAAAAAACAAATCATTTGTTTTAAATTCTGTACGAAAGTTAACTGAAATTTTCATCATCGTATCTTCCTGACTAGTCTTAAGGAAAATGGAGTTAATTGGTAATTTAAAATTAGGTACTAAATATAACTGGATTGTATTTATTGTATGTATTAAATAAAACATTAATTAATAATAAAATTTTATGTAAATGTAGATTAGAAACTTCTTTCGCCTTTAAAAGTTATTATTGTTTGTCAATTTTTAGGGAAGACAAGGAAAATAAAATAAAATAATACACAAAAATATTATTAGTATTATTAATTCTCAACCTCTCAAAAATTCGTCAAGTGCGAGGCGGGCTCGCGCATTGAGGGTTCCGTACAATCAAGAACCATTCTCAATGGTAATTAAACTAAATACCCATGCCCACCGAATTCAAAAACGAACAAAATATAATCACGTTTGTTGTATGGGAGCCCCCTTTAAATATTTATTTTAATTTTTATTATTTATTTTTAAAGTAAATATATATTTCTCCTAATATAATTCTGTGAATATTTTAAGCCGTTACCAATATGAAGCAATAAAAATCACGTTTGTTGTATGGGAGCCCAATATTTAGGGATATTTATTCTATATTTTATTTTATAGTATTTGTGGCAACAGAAATACATCATCTGTAAAAATTTCAAATGTCTAAATATCACAGTTCCAGAGATACAGCCTCGTGACAGACGGACGGATGGACGGACAGCAAAGTCTTAGTAATAGGTTCCCGTTTTTACCCTTTGGGTACGAAACCTTAAAACATGCTTATGAAACCCAGAGCCAAACCGAATACTACATTATATTAAATAGAACCAGTTGAAATTACTTCCTCCATAACATCTCCGTAAAACGATCTTGTCGAGATTACAGAATTCGTAATTAGGTGCTTATTTTCTACCGTCAAGGAGGAATGTTACTGATATTAGCAGGGAAGCCCTATTAGATTTTCCTTCTGACAAGTTTCATATCCGATTTAATATTAATATTGTGCTGTGTTTAAGATATCTTCCTATTTATTGTTATGTGAACTCGAGAGTTTGTATACAGAATATTACAAAGGTAATTATTACAATTTACTAGCAGGTGTATTATTTCTATACACCTGCAGAAACTTTGCCGATGATTTCCTCTCACACGACCACAACCCGCACTCGTTATAAGACGAACGCTGGTCGCGGTTCGAAAAAGTTATCTATGTGCGAACTTTTATTCTAGAGTTACACATCTAACGTCTTTGCCTTCACTGGAATTTAGGAATATTTGGACACTAGTCACTACTTAACAACAGCTTTCCTGACCATTGATTTATAAACTAAGTATTCCTGACCTAGGAATCTAGGATCGCATAAACGTTAATGCAGTTTAAAATACCAATAGAACACGAATATTTAACTTTAATCGGTAAGCTTAAATGACATAATCAAGAGGGAAATAAGCTCACTAATTCTACCTCCGGTTAACTGCGCTTTTCCTAGTTGGGAACCAACAGTTTGAGTTTAACTGAGTTTAGTTTCTGAGCAAACTTCAGTAGCACACAACTTTTGCTAGGTAAGGGAGTATTCCTAGATACCTAGTGCCTAGCTTGGTATATGGCTTGTATAATCGATATGGGCGATGTGACCAATCACTTACTGGGAAACCCACCGGGGTATGCCTTTCACTAGGTGGACAGATGACATCAAAAGATCACGGTTACTTGCTGGTTCCACGCAAGCCATGAGATACTTAAGGCGTCTTGAACAACGTCTAGCGGAAGCGTCCTGCTGCCGTGAACATTATGATGACCTATACATGAATTCATTTTTGATAGTAAGTATTGTAAGAAAACATTTTATGAAACCCTATGTGTTAATTTTAGACTATACTTCAATAAAGTATTATTATAATTCATAGCATGATCCTATTAATTTCCTTTAAATTGACTACTAGTAAGTAGTATGTAACAAATAAACCCATGCTCTCTCAAATAAACCCATGGAAAGAGATCTTTCTCATTGCTGAAACGACGGTTTGCAGACTTTTACTATAATAACTTAATAACTGCCGATGGCTTGCCGTGCTCTTCGAGTTACAGAGGAGGCTCTAGATAGCGTAACAAAAACGTATTCATCGTTATAGTTATCGTTTACAAATTCTGCCCGCTAATCACTAATTGGTTCTCCGATTTATGTCAGCTAATAGAGGGGCAGAATTTACTAACGATTACGATAAAGATCACTACATTTTTCTAACACAATCAGGGGTCTGATTGCGTAAGAAAAACGTATCCATCGTTACTGGGAATCTTTCAAATAAATCAGGGAAACAATCAGCGGGCAGAATTTATTTATTTATTTATTTGCGATTACGATAACGACGAATACGTTTATCTAACGCAATCTAGGGGCAGACCCCTGAAACACAGACAACTTATAAAGACAATTTGATAGGACCTAGGAAATTGAATCACAGCAGTTAATTCTCGTGATGTTATATGAATTGGAGCAAACTTCCGAACTACGTAGGACCTCAGTAATCGCAAGTTTGCATGTCATAAGCGTGGAATGATCAAACTAAGTTCCACTTGGTCAACCGCATCTTTCCTCGACACTCGCAGTTGCGGAAGTGTGACGAGGTGAGTTTCTTGTAGTTGCAGACTCTGGTTAGTACGTAATAATCATATTTGTGCACCGTAACTAAAGAGGATAGCTATAAGCTTTCTTAAAAAAAAACAATAACGTTTTTCTTCCCGTAAATGCAGTCTGACTTTCATAATTTTCTGAAATGTTGCAGATACAATAAAGCTATAACTATGCTCGTACGCTTTACTTTTTTTTAATATTCCTTTAAAAGTCATTAGCGTCTAAATATCCATATTTTTTACCTAAAAACTTCATCAAGTATTTTTTTTAACCGACTTCAAAAAAAGGAGGAGGTTCTCAATTCGTCGGAATCTTTTTTTTTTTTTATTTTTTTTTTTTTTTTAATCTATGTATGTTCACCGATTACTCGAAGACGCGTGGACCGATTTGAAAAATTCTTTTTTTGTTTAAGAGGGTTTTGTTTCCAGATGGTCCCATTTTAATCAGGTCAGGATCTGATGATGGGATCCTGGAGAAATCGAGGGAACTCTTCAAATTTTGTATGGACACATGAAACTATTTGAGTATTATTAGAAAGCGTAATATTTTCCAAGTTGTCCTATGGTCATCAGGTCAGGATCTGATCATGGGATCTTGGTGAAATCGAGGGAACTCTTCAAATTTTGCTAGTATACTTAAAGCGAGTTGGGTATTTTTTATAGTTACTGGTGCATATGCTACCAGATACTGATTTGATGACTAAAGTCATCAAGTCAGGGTCTGATGATGGGATCTTGGTGAAATCGAGGGAACTCTTCAAATTTTGCTAGTATACTTGAAGCGAGTTGGGTATTTTTTATAGTTACTGGTGCATTTGCTAGCAGATACTGATTTGATGACTAAAGTCATCAAGTCAGGGTCTGATGATGGGATCTTGGTGAATTTGAGGTATCTCTTCAGATTTTATGAACACACCTCAAGCAATTTGGGTATTTTACAACGCCTTGTGCATTTTATTGTTTTCCACTAAAAAGTATAAAATAAAAATGGGAAATGCTTTCCAAAAAACCAACTTCAAATGCCACTACAAATAGTGAAATAATTTTCATTTAAATTTTAGGTACCTACACTAATTCGAAGTCGGGCGATTGTCTATGACTTCGTCATTTCTTCGCACATCAAGTAAGTAAGAAGGACTATTAGGGATTGTATGAAACATTGCCCGACTTCGAATTGATGTAGGTACCTAAAATTTAAATAAAAATTATTTCACTCTTTGTAGTGGCATTTGAAGTTGGTTTTTTGGAAAGCATTTCCCATTTTTATTTAATTAAATAAAATAACTACAAAAATAAAACGTACGAGCCTAGATAAAGGTATATACACAAAAAAATCTCGCAACTTCTGTGGAGGTAATTACTACACAATACAAGCTGACCATAGAATCACTGATAGGTTTAAAACATGCCCTTAGTAAAGAGTTACCTACGTGAGCGAAATTCTATATAGGTACTCTGTCCTTTTTTTTTGACATGATATGAGAAAGATACTCGTACTTACAGCAATAGCGAAGGACTATGAAAAGCCAACTTTACGTTTGTAAAATAATAAATTAAGCATGTATAATATATGGTATATTATATATAAGCGAGTATTATAAAATGACTAGCTTTTATTCAAATCTTTGATGTTTTGTTTATATTTATTTTATCATTTCGATTTGTTTCGCATTACTGGTGAAAAATCAACATTTCCGTGGAACAACAGGTTTTTCAGGCGCCCCAAATGCTTTGTAAGCTATCGAACGGTTCCCGAGACAAACAACGGAATTAGCCGACCTATAAATTGTTTACTCGGCTTTTTGCAAATATTCCATTTCTTTTATATTGTAGCTACCAAATTTTTCAACATTTGCTTTTATTATAATGTAAGTTGAATACACGCAGCATTGTGCGTCTCGTATTAAAGTCAGACAATAATATATTTACAATCAAGGATTTATTGTATAAAATCCTTATTCGATCCCTCTCTTTTTTCATTTTTCTCTCATAATATTGTATTGTGTGTGTTGCTCGCTATGAACATAAAAAACAAACTAGCTATTGTAACAGAAGAACGCAGCGACGCCGGATAAATACACAAGTATATTATAACAATTTACTAAGGCTAGTACAATAAGATGTATCTCGATTCAAGTCTATTGCAAAAGTGTCACGCTACGCCATCGTGACTGAGTCATCGGCTTCGTTCGGCGCCGTCCGCCACCGATCGGCTGTGTCGCGGCACCCTCCGACAAGCCGCCAGAGTTGCCAGCATCGGTGTCTGGCCACATATCACGGTGTTGCTAACACGGCCATGCTGCATGGTGCCCGCCCCGGGCACCCCACGAATTAGGGGCAAATCTCTGCGAAAGTAAAAACCTGTTAATACACGAATACCCAAAACACATACAGATTCTTCATACTTGTGAGGCTCACCGGAACACTGTTTATTACTTCCCATTATACGTACCCCCTCAACTCAATCAACAAGACCATCCCACCTAAAGGGCACAAAGCCGCACTTAGGAGCCCAGATGTGCCATTGTCGAAAACCATCTCCGCTCTTTGCTCATACTTGAGTGCCCTGATGGTGAAGACCACTTGTTCTCAAAGGCATCATGCTCACTTAAGAGTACCAAGTGAATCTTCGAGTTAAGGTAACGCACATCACTCTAAATTCGTAATAAAGCAATGCTCCCCATTAAACCCTCCAAGTATTTTATCACGACTATTTGCCTTCTCTCAAAGAACATTTCGCTCACTTGAAGACTCCTTGCTCTCAAAGGCATTACGCTCACTTGAGAGTACCAAGTGAATCTTCAAGCTGACACATAACACTAAAATTCTCTTATTACTTCTCATCATACGCATCCCCTCAACTCAATCAACAAGACCATCCCACTTCTGATGTAACAGAAGAACGCAGCGACGCCGGATAAATACACAAGTATATTATAACAATTTACTAAGGCTAGTACAATAAGATGTATCTCGATTCAAGTCTATTGCAAAAGTGTCACGCTACGCCATCGTGACTGAGTCATCGGCTTCGTTCGGCGCCGTCCGCCACCGATCGGCTGTGTCGCGGCACCCTCCGACAAGCCGCCAGAGTTGCCAGCATCGGTGTCTGGCCACATATCACGGTGTTGCTAACACTATTCTATTTGAACATCATAAGTGGTAAGAGTAAACCAATGAAAATGAATAATAGGTATTCTAATATTTGTCGAACATTGCACACTTGGCAATTCTAACTAGACACATTATTTAATGATATATGGCGGTTCCCAATATTCAATCTATCCATGGTTTGCCTTACTAGAGATAGAATTTTGACATAATTTGTATGAAGCTAATGTCACATTGATATCTCTGGTAGGGCAAATGGAAGATAGATCGAATATTGGGAACCGGCTATAATGAATGTTATTATGTTAACAGATAGGTTTAACAGACGAAGATTCTCGAACGTTGGTAAAATTAATGGTTTTACAAACGTTGTATGTCAAGCGATAGTGAGTCCACTTATACAGCCAGCAAGAGATGAGATCTCTAATCTCACCACGGTGATAAGCCACCCTTTATCAGTCGACACGACCCTGGGGGTAATTATTTCAGGACATAAACAAGTGGCGGGCAACCCCTAAATTTCATTATTCACAAAGATTTAAATCGCTAGAAGAGCCCTAAGCCTTCAAAAACGTCCACGTTTTTGTCTTGTGTGCGACACGTTGTCTTCTTAGGTACATATGCAGCGACATAAGAAATGGTGATAATATAGTGACGTCATATTCCTAAACGAAGTTTGCACTCGCGTTCTCTGTCACACAATCACACTACTACAGCAGGCTGAGAGCGCTCACTCATGTTTGTGGAAGTTTTCGATGTGCGCAATGTAGGCTTAGGGCTCATCTAGCAATTTAAATCTTTGATTGTTCCCAACTTTTGTTTCACTACACGTCTGCGGGTAGCGTAGGACATAAAGTTATTTTTACGAGGGTCATCCTCTTTATTGCAGCGATAAAGGGCAACGTTTGTTGCAATTTAAATTTTTATTATAATCGTAAAATAAACTATTGCACAATCATCTCTTTCTGATGTTTCAGTGAATTTGGAGAATTTCGTAGAGCTTTCCTGTCTTTATATTTAATCAATTTGCCGTAATCTCACCAAACGGTAAAGACGATGTGCTCTAACTTAGAGAGGGTAGGTATCTATAACATAATATATTCGTATTATACATTGCTACACAGCATCGTACCGGAACGTTGGCCTCTTGACGGTTAGTCTTTACATACTCACGTGGTGGTAAAGCTAATAACTGACCACCGGTGAGTAGACTCCATTAGGTCCAATCTGCACCCGAAACCAGATTACCTTCTATTTCGACATTAGCAATTAACTGATGAAGCTGATAATATCTAATATATATAGGTAATATCTAGTAATAGAGTCGATACATAGGGGTTAGTACAGGTATTTGTACGAATTTCGAGTAGACTCGCATCGCACATACGAATCGAATGCTATTTACAGCGAGCGCCATCTTTTGACAGCTGCATGTCAGTTACTGTCCATAGATGGCGTTGGCTGTAAATGTATGGGGGAAATCGATTCGTTAGTTCGATGCGAGTCGACTCGAAATTCGTACAAAAACCTGTACTAACCCCACTGAGCTGATAGGTTGATTTAAAAATAATTCAAAGATATGTACTCGTAGAACAACACAGCCCAAAGGGAACGGAAATCGAACTCAAATTTTTCAAGGAATTCATGAAATACCTAAAACACGCAGGACACTGAATAACAATAATCCGCATCACAGCGTACAGTATAAAGGTAAACATAACTCAGAAATCCGTTACAAGTTAAATCGGCTTACGACCGCAATGTTGTCTTCCTCATCGCTGAGCTCCCGATAATCCTGGGCTCGGGATCCGACTAATACTCTTAAGCCACTTCACTAATATAACAAGTATAATGCTCTTGTAGATATAAACATTACAACGTTGTTATCCAAGTAGCAGACGGCCGCGGCTCCGCCCGTGTGAATTTAGGTTGGTATTAATCCCGCGGGAAACATGGATTCTTTTGGGATATTTGTTATTGCCGGTTCAAATCAGGGTCTAATACTGGGCGTCTATTCCAAATTACAGCCTAATACAGTGGTTTTGGCGTGAAGTAGTAATTCACTTGCAATTACTTAATATGTTACAGCCAAAGTAAGTAATTAATCCGGATATTATAAATATTATCTGGCCACTATCCATAATGTCTACTCAATTTGGATAAAGTGATAATTGACACAAAATTAATAACATTAACTAGTGATTTTACATAATATCTTTGCAGACTTAGATAATGTGATAAAAAAGTTGTTGTCATCGTCGTAGTTATTCATTATTGCCATTATTGCCTCACGTTAATAACCGATACTGATACCTACCCGGAGGAACACCGCAAAAAGAGTCCTACCACCAGTAAAATAATATGTATTTTCGATAGGTTTGAATCGGCGATTTCACCGGCTTGATACATAGCTACAATTATTTTTCTCGAAGAAAGGGAAAATCCTCATGGACGCTGCGCCGGGCTCTTACTGACCTCCTAACTACAAGCACTGATGTGCCGAATAAGCGTACCTGCATCACTACCAATTATCTTCCCTATCATCTCTGTTTGTGGAAAACTTAGGAAAGATGGCACTAACCTTATGAAGTCGCTGGTTTCTTCTTGTTCACACACACGAAAAGTTCACACCATTTTAGATTGAATGGGGCCCCGGTGTGATGAGATGGAAAGCGAGCGCGCGCCCTTATTTCATATTTAATTAATTGGTTTTAAAAATACTCCCTTTCACTTGCGTTTTTTGGCGGCGAACTGACAGCGAGTAAAAGTGCCACCGAGTAGGGAGTTAAAGGAAGGGTATAGAAAAAGAGGATTATGGATTATTAACTGAGTTGTCACAGAGTATGTGTGAGTGGTGTTTTATGTTTATAATACATAGATTAAATAAATATATTATGATTTTACACTGTTCTCTTCCATCTATTAATGCAAAGCCACATTAGTTATTAATTAAAGTGTCACCTTAGTACAGGACCGTAGCCCTTGTATCCAGCATCTCGCTGCAATCCGGTAATCCTTCGTTTGCACCTCGACTTACCTCGCTCGACTTATCTACTAATAGTCAATCTGATATTCATTTGACGAGAGTAATAAGTGCTTCAATTTGTTATGGCTTACAAAATAAATATTCCTTTAATAAAGTTTTAAATATTCAAATACTTACCGATAAAATGGTTAAATATTTCGCTCAGGGTGATAAAGTAAAGTAATAAAACTCTAATTTGCTCAGATTTTAAAATTGACTTTTGTTCAGATTTGGATATCGAACTTGGGTCGTTTTGAACAAAAACCTCAAGAGACACGAGACGATTATAATAGAGAGTAGTGGTAGTAATATAATCTTCCTCTCATAATCATTTATCACCATGGTGATACATCTTCACGGAGATTAAGCCAAGTAGGTACGTGCGAGATAGTGCATAAGTGCATCCGTAAACACAGGTGCATTTCCTATCCCCTCACTCTCTTAGTCCGATGGGACGGTAGTTTGACACATGTGGAGAGAGGTCAGGTGCAGGACCGACGGCTTAACATGCTCTTCGAGTTACAAGGTGAGACACAAGATACAGCCAATTTCCAAACTCCGAGCTGGTGTTAAGAATTTCTTGAAAGGAAAACTCAATAGTTACTAGACGATCCAGATATCGAATCCAGGCCTACAGTCGAGCATGCCCATCACTAGTCAGCAACGAGAATAAAACAAAGAATAAGATGGTGTAAAAACCATTCAACTTAAAAACGAAGTGGAAGGAAAAAGGAAATATCCATTCAACGCAGCGAGAATTGCTTCCGTCAGGTAAAGGATTACAACAGACGAAAGCTTTAACGGCATTCAGCCTACTTGAAAAGGGATGCTCCATATGCCTCCGAATTACCTACTATTATCCATTTAGCTTTTCTGATCTTTGAAAACTGGCTTTTAAGTTTTTTCTTTTATGTCTGCTTGAATTGTACATTAATTATATGATAATGGTGATACTAAGTCACTAGCCTAATTATTTAATATTTTTATAGTATTTTTTTTATATTTACGTAGCTTTTGATACATCTGTCTCATGTTTCAAAAAGATAATAAACGAATTGGATAGAGAAAAAACAGAGTCTAACCGAAAATTCATTTCTTTTTCGCAAGACTGCTATATCTTGTTAGCTTACAATTACGAAAACGTAAAAAAAATTGAATGTAGCAGGGCGACTCTTTTAGTTCGCGTTAAGTGTTCGTTTGTTCATCTAAGCTTAATTTTATGTGTCTCTATATAACGGTTTTGGTCATAGCCTACTACGACGGCCAAGTGCAGGTATATAGATTTGACGTACTTTTGAGAACATAATGCAGGACTTTTCGGCATGCAAGATATCTTCACGTTATTTTCCTTTTCCGATAAGCAATTGATCATTTGCCATAAATGCAAAATAGATTTATAAATGAAAAATGATGGATGCACAATTAGTAAAAAAGCTACATTAACTAATTTGTACAGATTAATTTATGATTTTAGTGATTTCTGATTAAATTCCAAATGTTTTCAACGTATATGGATGTATCGTCTGGAAAAAAAAAAAGATTTTCTTATTCATTGACTTCTGGCTATCTATTATGATCCTATCAAATTCACTACTAGCGTTTTTAAAACAACTACTACTAGCGTTTTTTGGGTAAAACAATTACAATGCAGCTTTAATATTACCGTGGATTAAATGCCTAAAATAATTATTATTTAGTATCATTTTCCAGCTTAGTGTTGCTAAATTAAACAATCCCCTTGGGGCCGAGTTCTGGGCAACGGAATAGTTTAGTAACTCGTGTTTAATCCTAACAAACATCATTAGGAATTTCACTTTATGTACCTACTTCAGGTATGCGTGAAATTTTAATGTTATGCTTCTTTATTAATTATTATTCTGAAATAATTGAGAGGCTGAGAAGTCTCTCCCTAATTTATATTAGGCAAAATATAATAGAAACGGGTATTAGCGCCATACTGAATTCGTATGTAAAAACATACGAACTATGGGTACGTTACGGGTATGCATAATAGAGGCTAAAATTATATGAATCCAAATTTTTGCGTATCTTCGGTAGGTCGTAGAGTAGGTCGTAAGTTATTTTTGATATCCCTAATGGCAAAACAACGTTTGCTGGGTCAGTTAGTTTTCCTAACAAGTTACACAGGTCAGTCCCTTGATGGGCTAAAACCGTGCAATTACCCTATTCTGAAATTAATCTTGTACTGAAATACTGAGCTGGCGATATTCAGTTTTACAAGTAGATGATGATGATGAAGAAGTTAGTAAGTACCTAAATATATTTTACTGACATTTTATGATTTTCTTTGAAACTCTAGTAACGGAGGTAATGAATTCAGTGCTAGAAATTTAAATCCAGTCTCAGCAGCTCCATTGCATATTCTTCAACACTCTCATTTTAAGATGACATTTTTAAGCATAAAAGTAAGTAACAAGAAAAGTACCTAAATACTTGAACAAAGTAAAAAGGAAAGTGGATTTTTCTTTCGTGTCTTTAAAAAAATTATATACTCTTGAAAATACAGGGCGTACATGACGACTTTTATAAATCTAGACGTAAGTGATTCTAAGAACTGCACCTTTAGCCATATAACTTATCTACGATCTTTATCGAAACCTGTCAATCGCTCATTCCATACAACAATTAAAGCTTTATTCAATTGTTGATTCCATATTCTAAGTAAATGAATAAATTAATTGTTTTGTGGCAACAAGGTTTACATAAAGTAACTAAAGATTACATAAAAATCTAGATTAAAAAACGTAGCAGAATAACCAAATTTTTTTTAATGCACATTACATAAAACGTTACCTACGAGTACTTACAGATTTTCATTTGACAGGCATACAAGACCCTTTTGTAAACGATGCCATTTGGTGAATTGCACTGCAAATGCCTTATTTCAGACACAAAGCGGTGCGAAATGGACTCGACCTTTTTAGGGGCTTCAATGGGCTAGGACTAAATGAGCACTGCCGGATAAATGACTGAGGTTTTCGACGCCATGCTTTGTTGGATATCCGACAAAGCATGGCGGCGGAAGCCCGAAAGCTACATGATTTTAAAATTTTAGAGACTTATGAACTAACAGTTGTATAATTGTATCCAGCGTCGTTATAGATCGGAGTCAAGTGCAATATAGTAAACGTATGTAACAAGTAAATAATTAAAAAATTAAAAAAACACGACTGCACTGTGGTAAGACGTCTTTTTCCAAAAAAAAAATGTAGCCTATGTTACTCGGAATAATGTAAGGATTCTAACGATACCCCATGTGTCTAAATCTATTCAGCCGTGAAGTTATGAGGGAATAAATGCTGGGCACTGTTAGCAAGGATTTCGATTATAACGGTAAGTCTGCTGTTGACCCATCAGAAGGTATTTTAAGGGGCAGACCATACGGAGGGGTGGCTCTGTTGTGGCGTAGGGGCATCTTTAGGTCTGTGACGGTCGTAAATTGCGAGAATACCAGATTATGCGCGATAAAAGCTATTCTACAAAATGAAAAGGCTATTATTGTTTTTTGTATTTATATGCCGACAGATTGTCATGAAAATTTGGTTGAATTTACTAGCTGTCTCAGTGAAATCCAGGCAATTATTGAAAATGATGATGTAGGATCTGTGTATATGTTAGGAGACTATAATGCTCATCCGGGCCAACCTTTCTGGACTGAGCTATGCAATTTCTCTTCAGATCATTCATGGTCATGTGTGGATGCGGAAATGCTAGGCTTAGGCTCAGATACATTCACCTATAAAAGTGATATTAATGACAGCCTGCGTTGGTTGGATCACTGCGTAGTCACGAAGTCAGCCCGCCAAACTGTAATTAATGTTAGCGTAGATCATGATGCCTATTGGTCTGACCATTTTCCTCTATCCATAGAGTGTGATCTCAGCTTAGTCGTCCCTAAATTAATTGTTGAACATGATTATAAAAATAAAATTCTTTGGGGTCATAGAACAGACGACCAAATTCGTAGGTATCATGATGAATGTAATGTTAAGTTTAGGGACATGTGCTTCCCTGAGCTTTTTATATCGTGTGGTGGAAAAGTATGCTCCGTTCAGAGTCACAAGCAGGAACTAGAAAATATGTACAATAACATTATTGGAATCCTTTCCCAAACTTCAATTATGACATATGGGGGCAGTAATAAGCGCAAAAAGGATCGTGTAGTAGTCGGTTGGAACAAGTACGTTCGGGATGCGCACTGTGCGGCTCGGTCGAGGTTTCAAACTTGGCTGCTATACAATAAGCCAAGGTCTGGAAGAATTTGGGACGATATGTGTGAGAGCCGAAAAATTTTTAAAAGTCGCTTAAAGTGGTGTCAAAACCACCAAGATGAGATAAAAATGGACATAATCGCTTCTCACAGATCAGAAAACAATTTTTCGAAATTTTGGAAAGCTACCAATAATTTGAATGTTCGGCCGAGCCTACCAGTGAGTGTCTCCGGTTGTACCACGCAAAATGATATAGCTAATATGTTTAGAGATCATTTTAGAGTCTCGTCACCCTTGGGGCCGTCATCGGAGGGGAGCGATGCCGAGATTTGTTGTAATCAAGAGCTTCTCAGGTTCTCAACAAAGCAAGTAGCAGAAGTAATAAATAATATGACTAGAGGCAAGTCGCCTGGGCATGACAGTCTTAGCGTCGAACATCTGAAATACGCCGGTTTTCACTTGCCTAGGGTATTATCAATGTTCTACTCACTCTGCGTAAGTCATTCGTATATCCCAATCGACATGATGAGAACTATTGTGGTCCCTATAGTCAAAAATAAAACTGGTGACATCTCTGATCGATCTAATTACAGACCCATATCCTTGGCTACCATAATTGCTAAGGTGTTGGACAGTCTGCTTGACAGAAAACTTGGAGAGGTGTTTCAGTTTCATGACGCACAGTTTGGGTTTCGCCCCGGACTTTCGACAGAAACTGCAATTTTAGGTCTGAAGCAGACTGTCCAATACTATACAAGGCGGAAAACGCCGGTGTACGCCTGTTTTCTCGATCTTTCCAAAGCTTTCGATTTAGTGTCGTACGATGTGCTTTGGGAAAAGGTGGGGAGAGCAGGCGTGCAACCGGAGTTGCTTAGTTTAATGCGTTTCTGGTATGCAAATCAGTTGAATTATGTTAGGTGGGGTAAGGAGCTCTCTGAACCGTACAGGTTGGAGTGCGGGGTGAGACAGGGAGGACTGACCTCGCCGAAGCTCTTCAACCTGTACGTAAATGATCTGATCGTGGAACTCAGCAACAAGCCAGTCGGATGCTGGATCGACGGTGTTTGTGTAAATAATTTGAGTTACGCTGACGATATGGTGTTGCTGGGTCCCACGGCTGGATCTATCAGGGAGCTGCTTAAAACTTGTGAAGAATATGCTGTAAGACATGGGTTAATATATAACGAGACCAAGAGTGAATACCTGATCTTTAAGGTTCCCCGTAAGCAAGTTGAATACGAGCCCATTATTGCACTCAATGGATCTTTGCTCAAACGAGTAACACTATTTAAATATCTAGGTCACTACGTTACGGAGGACCTTAAAGATCAGGCAGATATTGAACGGGAGCGGAGAGCTTTAGCAGTGAGGTGTAACATGTTGGTTCGCAGGTTCGCCCGCTGTAGCAAGGAGGCGAAAATAACGCTATTCAAAGCTTTTTGTCAGACCTTCTACACGGGCAGCCTGTGGACCAACTACACCCAAAGGGCCATGGACACGCTGAGGGTCCAGTATAATAATGGTTTCAGGATGCTGTTGGGCTTGCCGCGGTTTTGTTCAGCATCTGGCATGTTTGCACAGGAGCAAACTGACGACTTTTATGCCATGATAAGGAAGAAGACCTCATCCCTTCTGGCAAGACTGCGTTCGAGCTCCAATAGCATCCTGAAAATGTTTGCTGCAAAATTGGACTCCCCGTTCCTAGAACATAGTCGTAGGGTTCTCATTAGATGAACATTTTTAAAATGTTTATCTAATGAGAACCTTTAGAAGTTAATTTTAATTTTAGCAACGTTAGCAAAAATAAAGATTACTTGTATTACTAACATAGTTCTTAAGAAAATTTTACTAACAAAAAATTGGGCCATTGTTGTCTGAAATAAAGAATTTATTTATTATTATTTTATTAATAAAGAAACTCACATACATACATACATGAAGCCTCAAAATATTAAATACCTTTTTTGGCCAGTCGTGTAAAAACAGTGTTTTTTTGGTAAGTAGTACTTAGTTGTTATTTTACTATATTATTTTCATTTCAAGGAGACGTTTATCCGTATCAAATAATGATAGCATAATGAATACAAATCAATGTAAATTATAAACCAAAGTGCGGGCGGGATGAATTTAGGTCACGTCTTCCTTTTATGACAATTTCGGGCAAGCGCTGCCTTTCAAATACAGAATCCGAACAAAACGCTTCTATATTTGTATTTTATTTATCAAAATATGTTTCTAGATTTACGCTATTCTGATTGCGCCAATGGCACGTACGTAATTATGGTATTTTACCAAAATCTATACTAATATTGTAAAGCTGATGAGCTTGTTTGTTTATTCAAGCTAATCGCTGGAACTATTAATTGCTGGAAATATTGAACTGGTAACAAATAATATTACCCAATGATTTTGGTTAATTTATCGATTTGGTTATTTGTCTCAAAAATCGTACCCTAAAAACTATTAGGTAATTTTTTAACGTGTTAACTCAGTGTGATTTTTTCATTGCAAATTGCAATGCCTTGAGCACTGATCAGGTAAATGTACCATTTAAATTGTGCGATGAACTCAATAACACGAAATCGCGTGTACACAGTTCCTCCGGCCCGGCCCTAAGCTTGTTAACCCAATGACGAAATACGCTACGCTAAGAGGACGGGAAAAATGTGACGTACGTTGAAGCCAAAAAATTCTCTAAATATATGGCGTCGCGCGTCGTACATTTCTGTACCGCTGACAGAATATACCGCTGTCGGTCGCATACATTAGCGTCATGTTACAGTTTAAACAAATTAAAAATCCAGCTTCAGGGCGGAGGCTAAAAATGTATTCGTGACGTCAGTATGTGCTGATCCTTTAATATGTTTAATCAATGTGTTAACCCAAAACTCATGGACCGCACCACGAGCCAAATAGCTGTTCGCTGAAAGATATTTAATTACTAAGCCATCCGCTCAATCGATAGCCGTGATTAGAGCAATATATATACCCGCGCCGTCATTCAATAGGCGCTAATTCACCATTCAGTTTTATTATTAAACTCTGTTGTTCGTAAATTCTTTCACGTTTTTGTTTTAATTATATTGGTTAAACAAAGTATCATTTCGGACGGTATCGCGCAGGGGGCAAAACGTAAGAAAAGTGATTTTTTTGCGTGATGAAAATCTACGAAAATCTGCGAAAATTTACAATGAAAACAGAATGGGCACACATGCTATCACGTATCTCTGTACGTTACATTTAGTATGGTGAATGCAAGCTAACTGAAGACACAGCCTATCGAGCGATGGGTGAAATCACATATGAAAATATAAAATGGAGTTTGTTTTAGGTGTTATTCGAAACTAAGTTTCTACCGAGACTTCCACGACACTCGTGTCTTTTTTTTATGTATCTATATATAAGCGCTTTTTTCGGCTAACAGACTCAGACTTGACTGTTTTAAAAAACTTTTGGTCAAGTCCTTAAAAACACCATCGAATGAGTGCAAGTAGAGCTAATATAATAGAGCTAAATAATTCAGTCTGTTTTCGAAATTGAAGTGAATGACAATCATCATTATGGCGATAAATCGAAGTCCCATTTGAACTTTAGCTTTTAAATTATAATACTATTGGCACGGACTTCACTTCCCCATTATCGAAGCGAGCGTTTCTAATTTGCCCGAGGAGCAATTATACATACTGGAGTCACTTCAAAATGTTACTATTCCCGTACCTAACGTAATTGGGTTAGTGCAAGTATGAGCTATTATCAGAATTTCACCAAAACCTCGCGTGGCACTTTGTTGACACTTCGCTTCAGACTGTGCACTTATTATTATTTATTATTGAGGAATGCTCATTTCAGCGAATCCTCAAAGACGACTACTATAATAGCGACATTCGATAGAAATTACCTATTGATTGGAATCTAAAGATAATATTATAAATGTTAGCATCAGTTCCAAAGATCAATAGCTGTGATCGGTACCTATCTATTCGGAATTTTAGACAAATGGCTATCGAAAGTTTTGGACAAATCACTAAAGCTTTGATGTTACGAGTGCTAAATACTAATCAGAATTCGGTTGGCTGACCTAGATTTCGAGATAATCAAATTTTTACTAGGTACTGGTGCTTTGTTTAAGGCTTACGTGCCAAATGCATTCAATGTTAACATTGAAGTCACATATTTTAACTCTAAATCTAAAAAGTTTAGTGGTTTACCTTACCCTACCCCTTAAGAAAAGAAAAAAAAAATGTGAACAAACGAAAAAGTCTTCTACATTGTAAGACCAGCGAACTAAGTCTATTTTGAGGTGAATTCTTACTGAGCAATTTACCGTGTCCATATTCATTTGCCATTCGACTACAAATAGACTAGGTATAGATGTAGTAAAATGCATTAGTTCGAAAGCTCGATAGCATATACGGTGATTAGTGCTAGACAGATGCACCGTTGATTTGGTATAATTACGACCCAATTTGCTGGCGGTGATTTCATGATAATTAGATTTCAGGTACCACAAATTGGCTTAGCCAAAAAATACTTGCTAATTATCTCAATTTAATGCACATGGGCTACTGTATTATGAATATCATAGATAAGTCTCTTTTTATAAGAGTACTGAATTAAGATTTAGATCAGTTATTTTGAGATGAGTTACTCTGCCCATATTCATTTGCCATCTGGCTATAAGTAGAAAAGTCAATCCTTTCTTAAGTAAAATATAGGTCGAGAGATCGATATCTAGTGGCATTAATGATTAGTGCTGCACAAATGCAGTGCTGACGTGGAATTATTACGATCCGATTTGCTGGCGGTGATTTCAAATTAGCTGAGCCAAAAAATTTCTAAATATTTAAAGTTAATGCACTTATGTTATAAAAAGCCTGAATAAGTCTTTTCATAATACTGCAGTACTGAATTAATTCACTGCATTAATAAAATAATTAGCGCTAGCCAAATGCACTGTATGATCCGATTTGCTGGCGGACATTTAATTAACAATTAAATTAAATTTTAATATGATAATTAAACTTCCTGTGCCTAAAAAATGTTTAGCTTTGTTTGCTGAATATTGCAAAGTAATGCATGGCATGTACCTATCGTATAGTGGTTTAAATAAGTATTTTAAATTTGTAGGACTATCGCACTTAACTAAGATTTAGTTCAGCGTTATTTTGAGGTAAGTTACACTGCCAATATTCATTTGTTATTCTATACGTAGGTATATGGAGTTCGGATGTAGTAAAATAGATTAGTTCGAGAGATCGATAGCTAGGGTCGGCGCTGGACAAATGCAGCGTTGATGTGTACTAATTGCGATCCGGTGAGCTGGCGGTGATTTCATGATAATCAAATTTCCTCTACCCTGGATAGGTACTGGTTAATAGATTGACAAACAATTTTCATTACTCTTACTAGCTTTGGACATTATCGCCATCGGATGACTATCCATTAATTGACCCATTAATTATATTTCATCATCAATTTTGTGGTGACATTTCCATTAATTTCCATTAAGAATATAGTTTTTATGGTTCCGTGTTTAAAACACATTTACATTCACATACCTAACTGTACTGAGGGGTTGTCGTTACCGATTTTAGATTTCTAGTTTTGGACTAATATTAGATGCCGAAGTCGTTTTAAATTGTACACTTTAAATTGTTCACATCAATCGCAGAATACAGTATGATTATTCTCTTAGAAGGGTTTTTTCTGTAATCAAATGATCGCCCTAATCAGAACATATTATAAGCGATCTGGTCATCTCCCGGCCACTCACTATACTCAGCACTTATTACTTAGCCCGAAGCTATCTATCTTCCTGATTGATATGTACCTAATTATCCGCCGTCACTCACGTAGACTCTCGGCATTCATGAAATAAGAGATTGGAACACGGACTTGAAAACTTTTCAGTATAATCAGTTCCAATAAAGTCGAAATTACGATTTACTTTCTCTGTCATCAATATCCAAATTCTTGATATTACATATGCAGTGAAACTAGTACACAAGTTCTATGCATACCTACAATATGAGAATAGCAACCATGATACTTATTAAACAACAGTAGATAGGTTCTATTCATCATCTTCCTAGTTTTTTTAGTCACAAACGGCAATCGTTGGCACCAAAACTGCAGTGTGGAGTGAGGGATTGGCCCCAACACTCGCATAACCATGGCGAAACGGTCGTTCTGTGGCGCCATTTTTTCATGAGAAATACCCACTAATATCCGGCGATATATCCACAGTATCGTTGGGGTTTATTCAGTTTTTTTCTTGAAGTTTGGACGCTATAATTGTATAAAACCGTAATATTGAGGGGTCCTCTACCTTTAGAGAGTTCTGTTAAGCTGCGTTTTTAGTAGTTAGTTGGTATTAGATTCATTAAAGAGTTATGTAGCTAAGGTAGAGAGTTTGGTCCTCCTTGCACTTACGAAGACATAGGTGGGTGCCATGGGTGGTGGGGACAGGGGACAGAAAAACGACATTTACGTAATAACTAAAAATATAAGCCAGTTATCTAAACGAAATTCTGAGCGTTTTTGGATCTAATTACTACCGACATAAATTAAAAATAAGATACATAATATTATAGTATTTCCGAAAAAGATATAAGAAATTGACATTTTGGGTAAAGTTTTGGGAAAAATATGTATCAAGAAGATTTCTTCCAATCGTGTTTCTGCTTCTGATCAAAGATTAAAGACTCAAAATACATGACGTTTAAAGAAAGTAATTTGTCTTAATAGTTTTTAACCCGTAGGTCACTTAAAATCGCTTAAGAAGGTAGAAATCTGATGGGTCAGATGGGTCAGAAGGTAGAAATCTGGTGGGTCAGAAGGTAAAAATCTAATGGGTTAGACAGGCTGAAGTAGGTAATGTAAGAAAACAAAGGCGCATTCACACTACATTTACATGGCGCAAGTTTGACAGTAATTAATACCTGGGTAGATGCCGGGCGGAGACGGGAACTAATGCTATCAATTAAACACTAAAGAGCTCGAATACTGAATAGGTGACATGATATGAATGAATGTTATTAATAATATCCTTGTATGTCAGACTGTCATTACTATTCTGACAATGTTACATTATATACAGTAAATGCAAAAGCTAGTGATAATAATTTTAAGGACATAAAAATCATCAATACACCTAAAGTAGATACCTAATGTTATAAATACATTTGTAGGCACCATATTGTGGTTTCCTTTGTCCATCTGATGTCTGTCGCATGATGTTTTAACTTTTAATACTGAATATAGAAAGTAGAATAATATATCTACTAAGAAATGTATGTATTCAATAAATGAATTCAACATAGTGAAACTACTACCTCTTACACATAACTCTTAGTATTATTATGTTTAGGTACTTGATTGTACAGCTGCTGTGTTCAATTCTGTTTTGGGGAATATGTTCAATTGAACACGATAAACTCCAATAAAAACGAGTTTTAATTTAAGTTGAACAACTTCAGCGATTAACACACAATAAATCTAACATACAAGTTAACAGGTGAAGTAAGACGACTGATATGCAACGCGTTTAGAACGTAACTAACTTGACTCTCATAGGGCTTGACCTTATAATGCATCGAGCATACACAAGCCTAGGGATGTCCCTACATTATGTATTCCGTGACATAACTTAACATAATACGGGTATAAAATATTATTATTTCGTATTACAGATGTTTGACAACTCGAACTTTCCCGAAGTTATCCGTTCTTTACTACACTAGCGGCACGCTATGATGGCCGGTTTGACACATTACAATAGTGATGTGGAACGATCGTATTAGATTCCATTTTTAAAAAATTTCAATTTAGAAAACCAAATGCCGAGTTGTGGTATATATCATATAAAAATAAAAATTTTACCTTTTGTATTTAACCTTTAACTTCATGAGCGGACAAACGTCAAACCGGCCATCATAGCGTGCCGCTAGTGTAAACAAAGGAGCTATTGACTCTTGTTACTTTGTGAAAGAAAATGGGGGAAAGTCGAGGAAAATCTATCGACGGAACTTAATCACATATCGGTGAAAGAGATCGATTACTCAGAGTTCGGTCGAGCAATTAGAGCCAACAAATGACTGCAGTAAAGATGTTCTCTAATGAGAGGTAAAAGTATCTTTCAAGGAAATGTTATTAAAAATATCCCTAGAACTTCTCATGCACGATAGATAGATATATAGGAAACTCACTCAATAACACAGTTTTTATTGCTTACTGTGTAAGATAGGACAGAACCATTTTCTTTTTGAAAGGGTTATAAGTTTCCTCACTATCCCTTAAACCTATATTATTTTTATTTGTTAAACAAATTGTAACCTAGTGTTAGATATTTACATTATAGCAACAAATACCTACATATACAGGGCTATATAAAAATACCAAATCGCTCTAGGCCGGTATTTGTTTACATTAAAAGTAACAAATTTTATTATACGACTTTTTTTAGTCGATATTTTGTAAAATATCAAATATTCAATATCTTACAGAGATACTCTACTTGTTCCTACTCTGTAATGCAACATTGGCAGGTGGCAACAGTGCGGACCGCGACGAGGCGGCGCGCGAACTCGCGTCGCTAAACCTCAACAGTGTAATGTCACTTTACAGAAATAACATTTTTTGTATGAAATAAATTAATACAAAATTTTGATAAGTGAATACCTAAATATTACATAGATTAATATTTTTTTTACCTATTTGGTCTTAAACAACTTTGATTTAAGACTTCCTTTATTCTTTATTTTTGTTGAGAACGTTTTATTGTGAGAGAGCTAATTTATTTCAATCGTAACAAAGTTTCTACTTTTGCTTATCTAATGAAAATTATTGTTAATAAATTTTCAGAAGTTAGGAGGATCGGAATTTGTTGGGAACTCCTAAAATCTAACAAAGATTCAAAGTATATTTAACAATATTAATAGAAATTTTTTCGACTACAAAATACTAATAATAACTGTCTTTAATTGTTGACTTGAGTATATTATACTTGTCAAGAGTCAAATGCTGTGAAATTTCAAAGTCAAAATATGTCAATACACAATGAAATATGTACCTACATACATCCTACATATTACCGCCATTTTGAATCTTTGATAAGTGTTGCAATTATATGCAGAAACACTTGTTTAGTACAACCGAAAAAGCCATTTTTATAGATAAAAACTGTTTTTTGTGATCTGGGCTACACCCAAGTATACCGTACATAGACCTGGCCCAGGGCTCATACATTGATGAAACGTCTCCTTTAAAAACAAAACAATAATATGATAGTTACGCCTCCTACGATTCGCTACAACACCGCTTCATTTGCGGACATGTTTGAAAATGTTCGTGCTCTTAGAGGTGCTCTCGTCGTACGCGAGGATTACGCTACACTTACGCTTACGAGCCGTATACGAAGGGGCTTAATGTTCGCAAAATTAAGCCCGTGGAAAGATAAAAAATATCTTAAACGCTTTTCCGATAATGCAAGCGGCATTTACACATTTACACGTATCTGCTAAGCGCCGTGTGCTGAAACAGCATTAAATTTTAAGGAACCTCCTTTGCAGCTGTTAGATATAATTAATTGGCTGTTGGCTTGGACCGTTTACCTGTACTAACTAACCACCCGTTTACACGATTGCTTGGCGATATCGTGAACCGTGATTGATATTATCTCTTCAATAAGTAAAATCGATGGGAGTGAATGAACTGCTTTAATCATAATAGCTCAATTAGTTTTTTAAAAACATTGTGAAGTGGTGATAACAGAAAACAAAACTCGGCTGAGTTTGTTGTGGGCTTCTTCTCAGTGCAGAGCGCGTTGGACCCTCGTAAACTTGGCTTTAAGTCGACATGTAGTTATCACCATACGCGACAAATATCATAATGGCATTTAACACGTGCCTGTACGTTAGGCCTATGAATATATGATAATAAAGAAATTGCGGAGCCGCCTGTCATGGTTCACTAGATTGTTTTATTTGTTGCTCATAATAATTTTATTATATCAACTATTTTTACTCGCGACAAGGCTATCTTGGCGCGTGGCCAAAATCGGTACTAACACCGCTATCTTGTGATACTGTTTGATAGTCCGCTCTGTCAATATATCGCTATTGTATGTTGTGTTGTTTTTGCTTACTATCAACTTTTTTAAACTTAAAATGAAGTAAAATTGAGGGGATTTTATTTTCTGGATGCCTTTGTTCTATAACAGCGCCCTCATTCAAGTGCCAAGAGAGCCTTGTCGGACTGTACATTTTATTGTGGATCGGACAACATTTGGAAGTCGTACCCATTCCATGTAAACGGAGTTTCAGAGGGTGTATCCTACTTATGTGTGAAGTAAATTTTGGCTACAACCGTACCTTGAATATTATTTCTAAAATTTAAACAGGTTTAATTTTCTTCATGATACAACATTTTCATATGAGCTCGTTTTCTATTGCAAGTTCGAATATTTTATAATATTTTTTAAATGGAGAAGCTATACGAACAACATTTTTAAATATTGAAGCCATTTATAATAATTATACCTATGCTAGAAGTTGCTTTCGTGATAATTTATCTCCTAAATGGTTAGTTTAAACGAACCGATTTCTTGATTCAATCACATTAAAGAGCCAATAACTCATAAATAAATAAGCCATTGGAGTCTTATCTTACACATTCACTCCTCGAATATTAAAATAATGAAGTGATTTTCTTTCGAAGTACATTTCCATTAAAGGACATTATGTAAAATAGCGCCTGCATTCTAAGCGATATTGAAGATTCGATACATGTCAATTGAGTAGCTTGTAAGTTGCAGACGCTTTTTAGTGGTAGTTACTACTACTATTACTACTTTTATGAATTCTACTAACTACTAAGTGTTCTAACTTTAATTTTTTTTTGTAGTCTATTCTTTAGGGACGTTCTTGCATATTGCACATTTATTGTCAAACTTGTAGCTTTTTGCATTCCTTCTTTATTTAGTGTGCTCAATTATTGTTCAATGTATTAATAAGTATCAGTACAATGATTTTATTCATGAACCTTTCTGATCGTAATCTTTTCGTAATTTGTATTTTGACGATCTCCCTGACATAGCGCGCGCTCAGAATCATGTCAGAGGTCGCAAGTTTTATTCCGTCAACTTTTATTTAATCAACCTAAAGACGTCCATTACTTGACATAGGCCTTTCCGAGAGCGCGCCACCACCCACGGTCCTCCGCCTTCTTGCATCCACCACCACCATCCACGCCACCACCAAACTTTTTTAAGGTCCAGAGGCCAGGAGGTCGTCCTACGTTGCGCTTGTCGGTACGCGGTCTCCACTTGTCTGCCCCAACGGCCGTCGGTTCTGCGACCGATATGGCACCCTTCAGCTTACTCATCCGTTGGGCTTTGTCTGTTTCTTTGGTTCTCCTACAGATGTCCTCGTTGCGGATTTCATGCCTCAGAGAAACAGCACAGCCCTCTCCACATTACACTGAGCGACTTTGAACTTGTGGACTTCTTTAAAATTTACTTTCAATTTCTAAATTGATTCAGGTTAGTCTATAGTGGGAGGCTTTGACCGTGATTTGTTATCACCTTGTCAGCAAAGACGCACCGCCAAGTGATTTAGCGTTCAGGCGCTAAATCACTTGGCGAAGCCAAGCTAAATCACCTCTAAAGGCTTCTGTGTAGAAGCCTTTAGAGGTGAGTTTACTTAACCCTTCCAAGTTTCTAATATGTAGGATGTAAAAAATATAAATAGAATACGAGTTAGCAGGCGTCTTTCAAGTAACGGATTTAAATGAAATTTTATGATCGTACGTTATATGCCCGGTCAACATTTAAGATACTTTTCATCTTGAAAAATTAGAGAGCTCGCGTGGGATAGTTAAAAAAACCTGTAGCTACTTATCTACGTAGCACAATCAAAAGGACGATTTAAACTGTCGATATTTAAATCCATTGGCACAAGTCGTGGTCACGTTATTATGTTGTTACCCAACAAAGAGTAACCTATAAAATTTACAATGGCAAATAAACAAATCTTAACCAAATGTTTAATTACTAAATACTGAAATCTGAATATAATATTAACATGTCTAAACTTCAGTACGGGATCATGTAGGTCTGGATAAGTTTACTGAATAGCTGTAACCGCATATCCGCTCTACTAATTTACAAAGTTAGATCAGAACTATACGGAGTAAATTCTGTAGTTTACTGAATGTCGTCGAATCAAATCTAATTGAATTTTAAGTACTTAAGTTGTAGTTCCGTAGAATATCCTGTTATTTAATATTATAATAGTTTGAGTTTGTATTTTTGTTACTCAATCAAGTAGCTACTGCTGAAACAATTTGACTAAAATGTAGAACGTAGATAGTTTATAACCTAGAATAACATATAGACTTAACTCCCGGAAAAATCTGCAGTGGGATTTTGAAAAAACAATCTATAGCTACAGCAATATCCAGAGAATATCTACATATACAAAGTCTTTGAAAGGGACTGAGAAATCCAAATCCCGAGATTTGTGAAAAGCCGAAATTCACGCAAAGGGCGACTTTTTACAACAAAAATGAAATTTTAAGTAAAGTAATCTGATATCATATTAAGTCCGCCTCCCTGATTACAGCCCCCTTACAGGTTGTTTTGCAAATTATATTCACAACTTGCATATAAATCTTGTTATTGATAGCAAATAATGGACATGTAACCAAATGAATGAATAAATGAAATAAGTAAATGAAGGGTGCCGTCAAAACTTACATAACAAAAGAAAAAATCCACGAAAATTCATTTTTTTTTTGTTTCAAATGATAAAGTCATAAATAATAATTTATTTATTTTTATTATTGAAGATGGGCTTGCGCTTGACGACAGTCATCCCTGATGGAAAGCAGTGATGAGGTCTAGGTTGGAGCGCGTTTGCCTAGAAAACGCCTATTCAATTTCTCTTGACAAGGCATCCAGATTCTCTTTCTCTTTCAAAGGCTCTTTGGCTGGGAACACGGAGGCTGGAATTATGTTAAAAAATGTACCTATTGTTTAATTGATATTTCTTCTAAAACCAACTTAACGGTAATTTGTAAATTTCGTATTCTTTGCATGCATGGTATCGTCTAAAAATTAATGACCTCACATTTCCAGTACAAAACACTACAATAGTAGTGTACCGGTCCAGCAAGAGTCCCGATTTATGTTTACAATTTACTTTAATAATATATGACGCAATTAAGAAGAAATAATTGTGGACGAAACTACTTAGGCACTTATCTCCGTCGTAATGTTCTTTGTTTAACGAAATGTGTAATTGCATTTTATATCAACATCAAGGAACATTTCGTTGCTTACCTAGTACCTACTGGAAATACAAAAACAACAAGACACAGAAGTATTAAATATAAAAAAAAGCAACATTTCAGACACTAAAGGTAGGTTCTACTTGAAACAACCTGGGTACCGAATTAGGTCTACGGTGGCCGGTGCTAACTAACAAAGTGAACGATCAGTGCGAATTATAGAAAAAAATAATTTAATCTATGTACGCAAAGTAACAGCTTGTGAAGCTTCTAGTTAATAATAGTAAAAATACTGAAATATTTGGATGTTATCTATCAGATCCAACTGAAGCTCGTTGAACCGTCTATACAGCAACGTGAACTTTATGCCAGCAAAAGGAATTCCTTTCTACTGTAAATATTCCGTGAAGAACTGGAGCTATTCCGGGGAGCAGTATGAGTCATTTATCAAATGCAGCCCGGCATTGAAGGATTCTGTAATATCCGCTAAGAAATGGTACTGTTGAGCAATGCGCGTATGTTGATATACTCGTGTGTTATGATAGATTACATATATGCGTGTATTTATTCTACTGAGGGACACTATTATTGACTATGAAGGGCCCTTCTTCTCCCGGTACCATACTGACATTACTATACAGCAAACTTCCTTGAAGTTAAATTTGGTAAAAGAGCGAGATTAGGAACAGGAATAGATTTTACCTTGGTTTGATTTTACTTTGGTTACCTATTTATTTTTAGGATAAACTCGAAATCTTGATTGATTTGCAAAGAAAACGAAATACACGGAAAAACTAGTATTACATATTTTGGAATTAAAACTCTTGTATAATGCTTACCTCGGTTGCAAGTAGCTATCACACCCTCGAACTATATTCACCCTCGCTCGCTGCGCTCGCTCGTGTGACTAAATATCTCGAGTGCACGCGATCCATTAGCGCCCTATGCGAGCTGCGCTCGCACTGGCGCCAAATTGGATCTTGTTCTGTAATAGCTTACTTACATCCCTTGTGTAACAATCTACTATTAAAGGTCTCAGAATATTAACAATACAAAGTAAAATGAACTCTGAAATAGCTAAAGAAAATTATTTATACGAATTACTATGTTAATTTTTTTTTAATAAACTAAATTAAAAAAGATTCCGACGAATTGAGAACCTCCTCCTTTTTTTGAAGTCGGTTAGAAAGAAATGCAGTTTCGCTAGCGTCACACATATTTTGAGAAGGTTACGGAGAACGATTATTAAAACACTTCTTCGTTATTTTTTTTTATCTTTATGAATTAAAAGAAAATTCTTAACTTATCAATTCATTCACTTATCAATGACCATGTAATCATCTCCCATCTCCCTAGAAACCTGAAATTTTTAACAGAAGATTCTTACATGATGTAAACAAGGGTTAAGGGAGGATTTCCTTAAAGTCCCGCGTGATTATCCGTCAAAAGCAGAGGCGAGTAGTTAGTACGTATATCATGCATATCATACTCTGAAAAGTCTGAGGAACATACTCGGTAACTACACATTTATAGAATACACTTTTCTGTTGGTCGTTGGCAGCCTGCCCACATCAATCAACGTCCGAGGCGCCGGCCGATACCCACGTCTCACCTGGCCTAATAAATGATACACAACCCTACGCCTGAAATTATATATGTGACACTGACACACCCTACTGTGACGGATTTCCTGCGTCGGCAACCTTGAAAATGATACTTGGAGCCGGTTTAGTTTTTCATAATTTCTTTTCATTTGTTGCATTTTGTTTTTTTTTTTTTTGAAGTTTGTTTAAATGAAACAAGAGCCACATAGATATTTAATAAAAATATTATACCTACCTAATTATTTGAGTTTCAAATCACTTGCCTTTTCCGTCTCCCGCGATACGCGCTATGACTTGAAGTTTTACATACAAAACGAGTGTTCTTTTAATTTCCATCCCTACTAAAAAGTACAAGGCTGTACGTTAGGCCCTCTGCATGCTCCATGACCTACACTATATAGTTAAAATACTCCACCCCGTAGTACCTGGGTGTGGTACCTAGTCGTAGTAGTACTAATTGATAACAAGAACTGATGCCTGTTTTGTTTTAAAACGCGAGTTTTACATTTCATTCCGTTAAGCTTTATCATCTTTAAAGGTTCAGTGGGAGGGAGTAGAATAATCCTGAAACCAGCTGGACAGTAATAAATATTACTGCGATTCATTTGTCTCCCGCCACCTCTTATTTTTCACTGTCGGCTGGAAAATGTTTGTGTTTGCTGACCCCGCATGGAGGGCCTAATGAGCTAGCTAATTATGCCTAACACGTGGCACGGGTTTTAAAACGACCCATAGTCTTTAATAAGCATAATTTTGTCGATTTCATTTTTGTTCCGTCGAATTAATCCTTTTACAATCCTTTTACTTCTTTTATTTTTCTTTCAATATCTTTACTTGCGGTTTTAATACAACTAAAAATATGTTTTACAAATTTTATTTTGATTATTATTAAACTGTACAAGAGCTAGTTGTAGTTGTATTTTAGTTTTCAAAGCATATTTCAGCAAGGTAGAGAATCTGCAAGTCCTGTGCCCAGCTTTCTCTCTCTCCTATGATATCGCACTAATATTATAAAGGTTTGTGTACAAGTTGTGTTTACGTTTGTGTACTCCTTCACGCCATAACTACTGAACCGATTTGGCAATAGACTAACCCTAGAATAATTGTTGGTTGCCACGGGACTAGTGAAAGACCAAAACACACACGAGCGGGCGACAGCTAGTGATATCCCCGTAATAATGTCTGTGAACTGTCTTGTAAAAGACAACCTTAATATGGATAGGTAACATCCGGTCGCAAAAATTCAACTTTTATTTACGGGAACAAACATTAGGTGAATTGGATTTTTGAGTAAAGTTTTTATTAAAAACATATTGATGCAACAAAGTGACGCTCGTTAAACTCATTGCCATAAGCCTACGTGTTTATAATTAGCCTACTATTTGCGAAAAACTTGAATTTCGCGGGTTTATGTGGCCGAAACCCCTTAATAAGAGGAAAAGCGAAGGAGAGAATATGCGAGTGTGTGGCCATGAAAATTTTAATTTAATCGCGAACTTATTAAAAATAGAACGCCGCCGTTGCTCTAAAGTGCGATGAAATTTATGAAATGAGAGAGTTTGGAACGAGAGCGGGATTATGTCGCGGTCGGATATATTAAAAAACTTTTTGATTCCCACTCCGGCGGCTCATTCATTGCTCCCGAGTCCCGCTTCACTCCCATAAAGGATTGGGGAAAATTAGAGTGCCTCATTTGTACCGGTTTAGAATTCCGCGGCTGATTACAATGAAAAAGTTAGTAAAAATCCAATTTAAACAGCAGAGTAAAAAGTTGGATACAAAAGTGAAATATAATATATAGGTTGATGGTATCAATATTAATCATGATCGACAAAATATTTGTTCATAATTGATTTCTGGTCAACTTGTAGATGAATAGTTAGTCAATCACTCATCTTCTTGTAGATGGGTAGTTAGTCAAGTACTCGTCTACTTGGAGATCATCTACTTGTAGATGAGTAGTTAGTCAACGACTCATCTACTTGTAGATGGGTAGTTAGTCAATCTCTCGTCTACTTGTTGATGAGTACTTTGTCAACAACTCATCTTCTTGTAGATGAGTAGTTAAGTCAACCACTCATTTTAGAAGGAAGCGTTGTTATCACTTTACCCTCCGCCTCTCGCCTGAATTTCGGCATCATATCTATCTATATATATAAAAGAAGAAACTGACTGACTGACTGACTGACTGACTGACTCACTGACATATCAACGCACAGCCCAAACCGCTGGGTCTAGAGACTCCAAATTTGGCACACATGTTCCTTGTGAGGAGGGGAGCACTAAGAAAGGATTTTTCAAAATTCACCCTCTAAGGGGGTGAAACGGGGGTCCGAAGTTTGGATTTTATCAAGTTAAAATACGTCTTTACGCCGCAACTACTGTAGTGATTTGGCTCAAATTTGGAATGGAGGTATATTATATCTTGCATTATTACATAGGCTACTTTTCATCCCGAAAAAATTCATGGTTCCCGTGGGATAAGTTAAAAACCGAAATTCACGCGGAAAAAAAATCTCACGCCGCAAGTACACAACGGATTTGGATGAAATTTGGAATGGAGATAGATTATATCCTGGATTAATAAATAGGGTACTTTTTATCCCAAAAAAATCCATGAGTTTTGGAGGAGAAGGGAAAAACAGATATTCACGCGGGAAAAATACTACTTCCCGCCGTAATTACTGAATTGATATGGCTGAAATCTATATATATAAAAGAAGAAACTGACTGACTGACTGACTGACTGACTGACTGACTGACTGACTGACTGACTGACTGACTGACTGACATATCAACGCACAGCCCAAACCGCTGGGTCTAGAGACTCCAAATTTGGCACACATGTTCCTTGTGAGGCCTAGGGGTGCACTAAGAAAGGATTTTTCAAAATTCACCCTCTAAGGGGGTGAAACGGGGGTCCGAAGTTTGGATTTTAACAAGTTAAAATACGTCTTTACGCCGCAACTACTGTACCGATTTGGCTCAAATTTGGAATGGAGGTATATTATATCTTGCATTACCACATAGGCTACTTTTCATCCCGAAAAAAATCATGGTTCCCGTGGGATAAGTTAAAAACCGAAATTCACGCGGAAAAAAAATCTCACGCCGCAAGTACACAACCGATTTGGATGAAATTTGGAATGGAAATAGATTATATCCTGGGTTAATAAATAGGGTACTTTTTATCCCGGAAAAAACCATGGTTCCTTCGGGAATAGTGAAAAACAGATATTCAACCTGAAGAAATACTACTTCACGTCGTAACTACTGAACAGATTTGGCTGAAATTTGGCATGGAGATAGATTTTATCCTGGATTAATATATAGGCTACTTTTCATCCCGGAAAATTTCATGGTTTCTATGATAATAGTGAAAAACAGACATCCACGCGGGAAAAATATTCCTTCATGCCGTAATTACTGAACTGATTTGGCTGAAATTTGGAATAGCGATAGATAATATCCTGGACTAATACGAAGGCTACTTTTTATCCCGGGAAAATCCATGGTTTTCGCGGGAAAACTTAAAAACAGATATGCACGCGGGAAAAATACTACTTCACGCTGTAATTACTGAACGGATATGACTGAAATTCAAAAAGGGGATAGGTTTTATCCTGGATTAACACATAGGAAAATTTTTATCCCGGGAAAATCCGTGGTTTCTAAGAAAATAGTTAAATGGCAGATATTCATGCGGGAGAAATGTTCCATTGTGCCGTCACTTCTGAACTGATTGGGCTGAAATTTGAAATGGAGATAGATTATATCCTAGTATCAACTACTTTTTTCTCGGGAAAATCCATTGTTTTCGTGATATTAGGGAAAAACAGATATTCATGCGGGAGAAAATTTATTCCTTCACGCACAACTACTGAATTTTTGTTTAAAGTTGAAATGAAGATAGGTTTCATGTAAATTAACACAAAGGGTACTTTTTATTCCGGAAAATGGATGGTTCCCGTAGAATAGTTAAAACTAAAATTTACGCGTGCGAAGCCGCGGGTATCTGCTAGTTAATATTATAATTAACTAGATGGTTTCTATAAATAACTAAACAACTTTGCCGGGTCATCTATCATAGGTATGATCTCAAATCTACTTTTGGGTATAGGTCTGTGATAAAAAAAAACACAAAATTCAAATACAAAAAAATCATAATAGGCGGTCAAGCCCTTTCGGAGGAGTTACAAACATTGTGACCCGAGAATTTGGATTTAAGAATAGTTATCTGCTACAAATCGTATGGCAACAGTCCAACAGCTAAGCTAATCAATGAGGGGACCCATTACGCAGGAAACAAACCTCTCTAGGATACATAAATAGGACAGCGGTGAGCGGTTATTATCTTTCAGTTAACGCCTCGCCGCCGCCCCGGCGCGAATTGCTTATGCATTACACAGCTTTGAAACTTAATATTTTTGGTGAACACAAATTTTCAAGGAATCAAAACCGCATTACCAACAATAAAAACCTTTTGTTTAAAAAAATCGTTTTAACAATGATAGGTATTTTTCAAACTACGGAGACGAATTATTATTAATTTGATATAATTGCCAATTGGGATGGAAAAAGAAAAGGTGACCAGACGTGCTTAGCTTTATCTTTTTTCAGTGAAAATTTATTTCAATGACAACGCCATTATTAGTCGCGTTAGCTAGAAAACTATACTATCCTTATACCTCCTACACTCTTCTTACCAATGGTTTTTTGGTAGACATTTTGATCAGCAATTTGGCCGCCCTTGTAAACATGTTAGTAGTTTTAGTTTCGTCTTTTTGTATCTTTGTGTGAAACTATCTAAAGGCCCTTCGTGAAAAAAGTCACACTAATAGAGCTCAGAGAAATGTTATGCGAGGACATAGAGATACTATGTACTTGCGAGGACAATTATTTTTTGTCAAACACAATAGACGCGTTGAAGTCAGTAATAGTGGCTAACCCATATAGAAACCTTATAATATGCTCGGTCGTACTCGTAACTGCTAACCTAACAACCCTGTGTTTGGCAGTATTCCAGCCTTAATCAATGGAAGTCCCGTTTTGAATAACTGCAGTAGGAAACGCATAATAGGAACTAACTTATTACCCGTCACTTAACACCTCGTCGGCGTTGGTTATTCTGATATGGCTGCAGGTTCACTCGTGTTTAAGTTAAGTGCTCATAATACCAATTTAGGTACTTGATTGTACAGCGGCTGTGTTCAATTCTGTCTTGGGGAATATGCTCAATTAAACATGATAGACTCCAATAAAAACTAATTTTAATTTTAGTTGAACAACTTCAGAGATTAACACACAATAAATCTAACATACAAGTCTACAGGTGAAGTAAGACGACTGATGTGCAACGCGTTTAGAACGTAACCAAAGAATATAAATACTCTCTACCGAGAGAAGAAGTGTAACTCCATACAAAAAAAATGCGACGTACACTTATATTACTAGCGCCATTTTTTCCGCACGGATTAAAAGGGAACTAGGAATGGCGGGGTTTTTGAATATATAATGGCGGGGTTTTTAAATATCTAGTACTTTACTACTTTGAAATTTATCATTTTTCATTTGAAATTTAAAAAGAAATTAAATCAAGTAATCAATTAAATAATGTTTTCAGTCGATCACCGATATTAATAATAACTTGATATAATTTCTTTTTAAATTCCAAAGAAACAGGATATCACGGATTTTTTAATTCTTTCAGCGATTTTCATCAACAAGAAGACAAAATAAAAGAATAGTAATTTACTACAAATTATTTATTTTGTAATATAGTCATTTTTCTTTGTACAGACTTTGCTCTTTCTTCCTCACCAAATTCTCTATTTTTTAGGATTATGAACCTTCTGGTACAAATATAAAATGTTGAAATCATAATGTGATTTTTGTTGGCTGTGAAATGCTCGGGACAGTCAATTAAAAAATCAAAATCCACCTGTGATAGAGCAGACATTATATTAGACTTGATGCTTTTTTTCCATGCCTCTGAATTTAAAATTATGTTAACTGTTGAGGCACAAACTTCCACGCAATGCACAAAATTAACATTAACATATTTTAAACTGCTGTGCATTGAATTATATTCTTTAAATGATGTGAACAAATGAATGTTTTCATTTAAATTTGTTTCATTAAGAAATATTGTATTGCAGTTATTGCAATTAATTCGCTTTATTTTTTTATAAATGAAGCCACATACATATGCACATGCTTGTGCCTCAGCAGATGCCTGCTCTATAGCTTCGGTTGCATCCGTAATCATGGGTTCTAAATTAATGGTTATGTCTCTGTCACAGACATCATTTGCTTGCTGTTCTGAAGGCAGCAAAAAGTGTTTTAAATTATCAGTCAAAACAGCTGTGTCATCAGCACAGTTTTGTTTTGAGCTAACATAGCGTAAATTGTTTAAAATGGCCGATTTGATTCCAGAAATGAACTGCTCAATAGTTGGGTTATTATTGCAACCACAGTGATATCGAATGCAACCGAAGCAGTTTTCAAGCGGATCCTGATTAAGGCGACGTGTCGAAAGAGCCGTTATTCCCAAACGTTTTAAGTTTTTCCAAAGTCTTTCAACAGCATTCATAGTTTGTATCCATCCCATTTGAGATGGTGGAGGCGTATTTGAACCTATAAAATTCATTTCCAAAATAAATTTTTTCATTTTTTCAAAAAACTTTAAATGAGTCGATTTATCTGTTAGGTTTGTAGAGGTCGCCTTCCCTCTTCGTAAATCTGGAGTGTCAGCATTCAGAGCATCAAATAATTGATCAATATTTTCCAAGAGCGTAGCTGTGGCGTGCGCCTCGGCGGGAAGTTCATCTGAAATCAACAAATTCAAATTTAAACCTCTTTTTTACCTGACTGCCAAGGAAGGGCTATGTACATATCTTGTATGACTGTATGTATGTTTGTAAATTTCGTTATTAATTGTCAATAAAAAAAAATCCAAATCTATGGTGGGAAATCAAAATGAAATTAAAAAGAGATCACAAAAATATATATGTTATAATGTGTTAAATGTATTTATATGTAGTTTTATAATCTGGTTACATGTATGTGACAGTTGGGATCTTATGCAATGACTATCAACAGGCAACAGCACAGGTCTTTGCTGATACAAATAGGGACTTAAATCTATCACTAGGCCACACTTGAGCTTATTAGACCAGTACTCAAAACCAGCCTATTTATATTTGGCTATATAAATATTTCATAATTATAAAATAAAAACGAAAACATACTATTTCCAATTTTAGCCAGTATTCCAACTGAAACTGAATGGCTAAAAACCTCAGCAGCCAGTTTCACCCTCATCTTTTGTTTAGTGTTTGGTTTTAAATGATGCTCTGTTAACGCTGGTGCAAAAACAAAATTGGGGTTTTTATCCAAGTCATAGAACTTTTGCACATGACTCCACTTTGCCACACCTGAAATTATAAAATTAAAAATATAACTAAACTAAATATATATATTTGATCTCTTTCACCTTATACACCTTAACAAAATTAAACAATAATCTTTACAGCTTGTTTTAATATAAAAGATGAATAGCATTAAAAAGTTAGTTTTTTTTTGCCCTAATTTTGCTTGGTGATGACCTGGGGCCATACCACCATCTCTTATAGCATTATTATTGTAATCTTGTTTCAAAATTGTCATACTGACATTGTATGAAAATTTCAAAACAATATTACAATAATTATGCTATAATAGATGGTGGTACGGCCCCAGGTAATGACTGAGGTGGACAAACAACCTAAGAATGTGGCAAACTTTAAAAAAGAGCAGAAATTATGTTATGAAATCTTTTATACACACCTCTTACATCTTTTCCATCAACTTTCACATTAGTTGTACATTCTACATCATGATTCATGAAAAGGTTTCTTGTACATTTCAATAAGTGTGGAGGGTCAAGTATAGTGACAACTTCATGGCCCTCATGTGTTATATATGGTTGGTCTGTTGTTGAACCCAAGTTACTTAGAGCCTTTAAATTCACTCTGGATAAATCACACACTGTAGCGACAACAGTTAACCCTGTTTTCCAGCATTCATGTAAAATCTGTAAGAAAATGTAATTATGTTATTTTGTTGCTCATGATTTAAGATATAGATACTCATAACTGAACATTATGTGAAAAAATGATATAATTTAAAATCCATACCTCTTTAATGATTACAGACAGTCTGTCACCAGTAACTGACTTCCCAGAAAAGTAAAATGCTATAGGCTGCTTCCAATTTTTTCGTACACCTGCCAGCATGAATACTAAGGCATTACTTGCAATTTGCTGGGATCTGCCATGATCTCCATGATCTTGATAACCTTCAATTAGGTCTAAATTTTCATTGTAATATAAATGTTTTCGAATGGCCATTTCATCAAAGGACAGAATGCATATATTTTCTTCATCCATTTGTTTCTCTGCCATATTTTTCAAACTTTCAAAGATGTGTTTATTTAAACCCGGTTTTAGAGGAATTCTGTTTAACAGCTTCTTCAGTGTACTTTGGCAGGGCAGCGCCATTATTCGTCTTAAAAGTTTATAGCATGCTGGTGATTTTTTATACAAAGTCAATGATATTATTTTTTGTTCGATATTATATCGCCTACCCTTTTTAGGTTTTTTACAATTTTGCAATTGACTTTGCAATAAAGTTATAAATGAACTACTCAAATTCATGTTTAGTAATTTCATTACATGTTCATTTGCACAAATCTGTTTTATCTGATCAGTTTTTCTTTTCCTTCTTAGTTGGTTTCGTAGCCGACTAATTTCTTTAAGACTTTTTCTACATGTCATATAAAGATTCACTTCGCGAGATGTGAGATCTTTAATTGTTTTAATATTAAAAGACTTTAAAATGCCCCTTTTCCTGTTTCTTTTCATGGTTGAAGTTGATGGTGCAGTTATGGAACCTACATCAATCCTGGATGATGATTCTGCATAACTTTCGCATATGTTGTCATTGTTTCCTTGTTGTAGGTCTGTTGAAACTAATTTTTGTGAATGATCAGAATCTTGAATGTGTAGATCCTCAGGTTTTTGTTGTATGTTTTGTGCTTCAATGCTCACTGCTTCATTTTGAACTGTATTTTCCAATAAGGTGGGTACTGAAAACCTACCCAAGGTTTTTTTGGTACTATCTGTAAAACAAGTATCTTGAAAGTGCCTGTTGCATAATACTTTGTTACTTCTAAAAAGCTGAGTTAAAGCTTCCACTGATGACCAGTCTTTCTCTGGCCAGCAAAACATTGCCCAAGCTCTTGATCTGAAATAATTAAAAATAATTGGTGATTTAGTTGGTAATAACAGTTTAAATTGAGGTAACCGGTCTAACATGACTGACTAGCTATATTTTTTTTTTAATAAAAGATGCACACAGAAACTACTGTTACTGTTCCGCAGTAGAATAACTGATACTGTGATGGTACCCACCAGGATGGACTCTGCTACCCTAAGCCCTACCACAAGTGAATAAAGTATAATAGTGAATAAGATTTTTGGTTTTTAATTTCTCATGAAAATAAACTCACATATTATATCTGTATTCAATCTCTCAACCCCTTTTTATGGATTCAAATCCGATTATATCAATTTATATCTGTATTATTGATGGACAGTTGAGTTGCACAAATGAATAAATGCACATTTCATCTATATATTAGTAAAAGTTATGATCAGCTTACCGTGCAACATTTGTTTTTCCAGGCTTAGGGAATCGATGGAATGACATCATGCCATCCTGAATGGGAGTTGTTCCACATTTAGCGCACTTCCTATAACTGTCGGTAGACATTTTAAAATTATAATAATATGTCCTTTAAGCACACAACTGAAGTCCAATATCCAAAACAAAATGTTGCGCTGTGGCAAAAAGTCTCACAGTCTCTCTATCGCACAACTACGGTCCAATATCCAAAATAAAACACGGTTCGCTGTGGCGAGAAGTCTCACAGAGGCTCTCTAGCACACAACTCAGGTCCAATATCCAAAAAAACAACACGTTTCGCTGTGGCGAGAAGTTTCACAGAAACTCTCTAGCGCACAACTAAGGTCCAATATCCAAAATAAAACACGGTTCGCTGTGGCGAGAAATCTCACAGAGGCTCTCTAGCACACAACTCAGGTCCAATATCCAAAAAAACAACACGTTTCGCTGTGGCGAGAAGTTTCACAGAAACTCTCTAGCGCACAACTAAGGTCCAATATCCAAAAAACAACACGTTTCGCTGTGGCGAGAAGTTTCACAGAAACTCTCTAGCGCACAACTAAGGTCCAATATCCAAAAAAACAACACGTTTCGCTGTGGCGAGAAGTTTCCAAGAAGTTTCACAGAAATTCTCTAGCGCACAACTAAGGTCCAGTATTCACAAAAAACATGTTTCGCTGTGGCGAACTAAGGTCCATTATCCATTATTCACTCACAACGCGAACGCTTGGTACTGTTTCACAAAATCTCATATAATGATTCTTTCTTTATAAATGTTGAAATAACGTTGAAGTTTGAAATTTTGATTTGAACTGACAGAAAACCACCATCTTTGAAATGACTTTCAAACAGTATTGCAAGGGCAAAAAAATGTATAAATTTATTTCTTGGCATCACTGATATTTCCGCAACGCACACTACTCCGTTTTATGTGTGTGTCCAGTGGCAAAAGAGTTTGTATTGAAGATACCACCCCTTGAACGTAACTAACTTGGCTCTCATAGGGCTTGTCCTTATAATGCATCGAGCATACACAAGCCTATGTGAGGGATGCCCCTACAACCATAATAGTACCGTAAGGTGCAGAGGATTCACTCCGCAAAATGATTTAAATAAACAGCGGCTCTAAATGGGATATAATAAAGCGCATGTTAGTTTGCAACAGCGCCTTATATTTACGACTTTATCAACCTAAATGCTGTGCTCTCTTTCTGTATCGTTACTTTATCTTCTCTCTATCCTTTTCTGGCTCGCTTTAAGGGTAATAGGGGTCATTACCTCACTAAACCGCTGGGCGGTCTGCGGTGTATGTGTTGTAGCTTTTGTACCTAAAGTGCCTAGTGGTTGTTCCACCAGGCAACATTTTCACATTTGCTGCAAACACAGTCTTTGGCTGCAAAATGTATACTTAGCAGGTACAGACTACACTATCCATTTTACCCAGAGTTTTTAAAGAATAATCGCTTTGTTCCAATAGTATTTCTCAACTCATTATTAAAGTAGACCTTATCTTAGTCTTGAAAGCTTAAGGCGCTCTTAATTCTTCTAATGAACTACAAAATACAAGTGAAAAGTCTTTAAGCCTCCTTGTTTAAACTTTTAAGGTGCAGTACACAAATACAAATTAAAACGGTGGATTTAATTTTGTTGTGATTTCACTATTGATATTTATATATCAACTATAGCTGATGCCCGCGACTTCGTCCACGTGGGATAAAAACTATTCTATCTTTTAAGTTGGACCAAATGACAGATATTCACGAAGTTTGAACTAAATCGGTTCAGTAGTTTAGGAGTCCATTGAGGACAAACATTGTGACACGAGATTTATATATATTAAGATAATTGGTGTATAAAGAGCACCCTTTTACCCATCTTTTAATATAATTTTATGAACGAAGCAGTTTGACTTTAAACACAGTTAAAGTTTATAAAAACAAAAATCTTCTATTTTAGGTACATTCAATGATTAAGGACTTAGGTACTTTCTTAATCATTAGCCGTACAAGATATATTATGTCAATAAAATATTCTCTAATTGTTATCATAGATGTCGAGACATGTTTATCCGAACAAATCAAGCTCCAGATTTACAGTTTACAAAAACAATAAACTATAAAGTTCCGAAATCTTATTGTGGCACCTATACAAATTGGACTGAATTGGTAAGCTCTCCGACAATTCTATACAAATCGATGCCAGTGATATACCTACTTAATTACTCTCACTTAATTACTATCTATCTACTGACTCCAAAACATGTCATTACTGTGCAAATATAATATCAAGAACTTTCAGCAACTAACCAAACTCGCATGTACTACTCGCCTAAGTAACCTAAAGGCTGGACTTACAGTTGGCACACTCCCAACATTGTTAGTCGTTCGCAAAACCCACAGGCAAAACCTTGATGCTTTTTGTTGACCCAGCGGTGATTAGCGAAACACGGTAAATCCAGGTGCCTAGCACGCGCGTATCTGCTATTGTAATGCTCCGCTCCAAAAAACATTGTGCCTTGCACAGAACCATTGGTTTCACTATCCTGTCTAGCCTTGTCGACGCACGTGAAAAAATAGCACACTTTTCCTAGTTTATATTATACACTGTATAGTGTTATAATATAAAAATACCAATTCGCTCTCGCCCTGTATTTGTTTACAATAAAACTAACAACTTTTTTCTGAGAAATGTCAAATATTCAATGTTTTACAGCGATACTCTACTTGTTCCTACTCTGTAATATAAAGTGGCGCGGCGACGCGTGAACTTGCGGCGCGATACCGCAACAGTGTAATGTCACTTTACAGGAATAACATTTTTTTATGAAAAATTAATACTGAATTTTGAAAAATCGTGGAACAAAAGTTGTTAGTGTTAATGTAAACAACTACACACCGAGATCTTTTTGGTAAATATATCAATGGGAAAAATGACGACTGAGTAACCAAATTATATCTAATTAATGCGGATGGACAATTTTTAAAATGTAAATATTTAACCCACTATTTGGCGGGTGTGAAGTCGTCCTTTAGTACCTATAAAACGAAATATAAAATATGTCGTACTTGTAAAATCTAATGTTGTCAGCGTAACAACACGAGTTACTTTGATTTCCTTTCGTAAATCATTTCGTCAACTACAAATTTGTCGTTTGGCCAAATGTTCGAAAATTGCTCAGCCAAATTTTAGTTAGTAAGTGAAAATTGCTTTGATAAATCGTCTACAGCATGTGAAAATGCGGTAACATATTGCGGAGTTCGGCACTGGCTGGAAGAGCACCCCGCTCTTTGCCGGCTTGCGTCGACTTGTGTTCGTAACTTATGTAGTGCTAATTAAAAAGAACAGTTTCCAAAAAATGTCACCGCTTTTACCCTCAATTTTTTTAATATTTCGAATATAAATGAGTCACAGTAGTTGAAAATACTCGAATGTTCTTCTTCTGAATCACTCAACACATTTTCACGATGTTTTCCATAGATTTATAATAGGACTCTCCTAACATCGACGACTCCGTGAGTGCGTGCCTATATTTGAAGTTTGTATGATGTGCGGATGCTACTCGTATAGTGTGCGTGAAAAATTGTGGAGCCGGCTCGGGTTTGCCAATTTTGGCAAAGTATTTTTTGCCGCACTTTTGAAGTCGAGGGCTGGACAGGTCTCTTGGACCTCTATGATGATTTGATGAGCACTGAAATTTAGAATATCAAACGTTTCATAATGTGTGGTCTATTAATTCACCGTAACTTACCTAACTCTGAAAGTACTAAAGAAACCTAGTTGTAAGTACTAAAGAAACCTAGAAAGTATAGTTATTGATACGAAGTTTCTTTTCGGATGGTACAGCGGAGGGGACAAGATGAAAGAAAATGGTTTTTTCCGTCACGAAATACCGATATGTCGAAAATCATAAGCATGAATCAGCCATACTATTTGGTGTGAAATCTGATTATCACGACATTGCTCTATACAGCGCCATCTATCGAGTGGATGACCATCGTTTCAAGTGTTCCACGACACGCTATCTCTTTTTTGATTGAGTACAAACAATTTCTTTCTTTACAAGATGAACCGTAGAAGTACATCTGGCAAATCAGCATATCTTTCAGCCATGTGACGGTTTTTATAAATCATGGAGGAGTACCTATCAAACACAATTAATACAAATACACACGTACAAACTTACGCGTTTATAATAGTAAGATTTCTAAACATTACTCTAGAGGGGTATGTACAGGTTTTTGTGCGAATTTCGAGTCGACTCGCATCTCACAAACAAATAGATTTCTTCTATTTACAGCCAACGCCATCTATGGACAGTCGCTTACATACGGCTGTCAACAGATGGCGCTGGCTGTAAATGTATGTAGGAATTCGATTCGTTTGTGCAATGCGAGCACAGAGTACTTTTTATATAGGGGCATGCGAGTTCGTGAAGGAATCGATTCGTCGGTGGTCGATGCGAGTCGACTTGAAATTCGTATAAAAACCTGTAGGTACTAACCCTATTTCTATTTTCTCGCATGTTTGGTCGAGTTAGAAGTAAATGTTTCTTACGTGAGGAAACGCAAAAATCAATCAAAGGAAATTTCAATTTTCCTCCTCAGCGCCTGACCGAATATTTTCTGACATAATGTTCGATTCCAGTACATTTGAATATCATACCTTTTTTGTTTTTCCCTTCGCCTTATCTTACCCTTGTGATTTTGCGTACGGCTGTTTGCATATTGAATTTCGATAGAGTGCTCAAATTTATTGCGCCCATTGAACGCGGTATCTTGTTTTGTGAGTACCTACACTATAGCGATTTCATTTTATTCGTAGTAGTCGTTAACCGGAAAAAATATTCTTTCTTTTGCTCTTACATTATATTTTATGGCATTTTTACGATCATGTACTTATAGTGGTTCGGTTTTGTCAACAGCGTATCCACAGATGGCGTATTATAATATTATTGATAGGTATGTTAATAGTCTCAGTATCAATCAAAAACAAAATTCTAAATGGATATCAATTAAAAAATAACTTATCAGTTAGCGTCACATTATATTATCTAGAGCAACTTTTTTACAAATAGGAGAAAAATTGTTACTAATTGCAGAACATAAAAATTGGGTATAACTGAAATAATCGTTTTCTTCACTTAATAAATAAAAAGACTTTGTCAAGCCTGAACTAATTAATAAGACATACTATAATATTAAGGACTATATTAGTGACACAAGCCCTTGGGAGTGATAGTAATTACTTTGTTGTTACTACTCTATTAATACATAGATAGATAGATAGATAAACTCTTTATTGCACACCACAGAATGAAAACATAAAAAGAAATAAACTAAACACAAACAAACAACTTGGCGGCCTTATCGCTCCATAGCGATTTCTTCCAGGCAACCAACGACGTATAGGAATATTTCTAACTAGATACGCGGTTGGTGGTGCCAGAATAAACAAATACAATAAACTAACTTTCAATCAATTACTTCTACATAATATTATAAACTATACTTGTACATATCTATTATCTATTACATAATACATATATAATAATACATTGTTGTTAAATGGTGGCAACATACGAGTATAAAAATGCCCGCCTGAGTTTGTTGTGGGCTCTCTTTGTCAGTGGCAGGGCGCGTTAGAACTTAGAACCCTCCTTAACTTGGTCCTAAATCGTGAAATTTCGTTCGTTCGTTAGTTTGTTTCAGCCGACGGACGTCCACTGCTGGACAAAGGCTTCCTGCAATGACTTCCAGCTCACAAGATCCTGCGCTACCTTTATCCAGCGCAAGCAAATCGTGAAATTCATCATCATTATAAGTATTGAGAAATGAAATTGACTATCACAGATCTCTGTTGACTGCCCGTAATTGGGCCCGCCTCTATAAGAAGAATAAGAAAAACTCTTATGGTAGAAAAGTGAGTAGAAGGATAGATTAGGAAGAACAAATATACGTTGATCTACTAATGTGTCTGTAAAACAAACCGATGGCTCTGACAAAACCACAAGTGGTAACACATAAGCTATTCAACCAGGCAAAGCGCAAAAGTCATTTCCTTTTATATTCCTTGAGATTGTAACTGCATAGCCATTCCTACTCCCTCGACATCCCAAACATTACTCAACTGAGCCATTTCTTGGCGGATATTACAGCATCCTTCAATGCCACCCACTACGCTCGATATATGAGTGGGGATATCTAAAGTTTCGTTCGCATTCCGTAACTTTAAGCTATAAATAATAAGAAACACATAACTTACAGTTGCAGTATATTCTGAAGAAATATGACGCGACGGCAACGAAGGTTAGAAAGGGATACGCGGGTTACTGCGTAAAAGCAACTTTGTAGTATTATTTTTTTAATAAGCAGACTATAAGCACCGAATATATAATATTACTATAAGTAAGTACTTGGATGCGGTCTCATCTGACGGTTAGTGATGACGCAGCCGAAGATGTTGTCGTACTTACTTGGGAGAAGTAAGAAATCCGTATACGATTTCTACACGCTAAATCGCTTGTGGAATGTTGGTGCGTACTTTCTGGCAGGGTGGTATTTTTTTTTACACTCTACAAGTCAGTACTTGAATGCGTGCTCACCTGATGGTAAGTGATGATGCAGTTGAAGATATCCGCCGAAGGTATCGTTCTAACTTGGAAGGAATCAGTAAATTCACCCCCAACGGTTTCTACACAGCATCGCACCGGAACGCTCAATCGCTTGGCGGTGCGTTTTTGCTAGTAGGGTGGTAACTAGCCGCGGCCGAAGCCTCCCACCAGACCAGACCTGAGCCAATTTAGAAATTATAAAATTCCAAAGTGGTCCGTGGCGTGAATCGAAAACGCGACCTCCCACTCTAATCCGGGTCCCCTACGCCAGAGGGTCACTGATACATGATTTGGAGGTAAGGATAGTACGTTTGAATCTCCGACAAATACTTATTCAGTGAATTTTGCATCTATGTACTCGTAAATAGGAAACACTATGCCGTCTTCTTTCTCCGTAAGGGAGCAAGACGTATCTACGAATTTATCACCTAGTTGATACCTACTTTTAAAGTCCAACGATTCTTTACCGTCCGCGAACTAAGCCAAAATCGTAGAACAAATTGTCCATATCGAGTTACGTTGCCTTTTTTCACGGTGGAGATTTACGTTGCCACAGATACCTGCGTGTTACCTGGATTTATTTCGTTCGGCTAATCACCGCGGGGCAAACAAAAAGCATTAGGTTTTGCGAGAAGTTAACAAACTTGGAAGTGAGCCAGCCACGAGTTCTGCCACTGGTTGGTAACTCCACAGTTGTGCATGAAGCTCGTCTTCGGTCGTACATCTTCATTACTGAAGGTCGTGTCCGCACTGCAGTTCCTTCGCTATGTTCTTAATCATGTCCCTCCATGCACTTCAATCTTCGGATTTTCTGATGGCTGCTGCGAATGGAAGACCCGTGAGTGATTTCACTCGGTCAGACCAGCAGCTAATCGGCCGCGTGGTCTCTACCCCTCCACTTTGCCCACTACTATGAGTTTCCCCAAGTTATCTGGAAGGAGGCGGGCAATATGGGCAAAATTTTAAGAATTTTCTGTTTACAGATTGTCCAGAGCCTAGACTGCTAACATGCAGTTGCTTAAGTATCAAGATGTGAAGCTACGATTAGTAATTACACAATATATTGAGGTGTGATTCTTGAAAATAAAATTGTACATCTGCCAACCATCGCAGGGAACCATAGTGACTAGCCAACAGCACCATGACTGCAAAATCGATGCAAACATTAACCAACTAGTACCTACAAGACTCGACTAATGCAGGCATAAACCAATCAGTTGCATAGATGTAAGCTTGTTGCAGAATGTATGAGTATTTTTACAGAATCAGGGTGCAGTTATGAGGAAGCGTCACACTTCACAGATTTGCAGTATGATCAGTTACACTAACAAAAACGAATGTGAACTTTTCAAATTACTACTTAACTAGCCTTTTTGTAGCGCGACTGTATGATTGTTTGTCCATGGTTCCACTTCAGGTGGCTTCATACTGGTAACGACGATCGATTCGGCTTACGGAGACGCATTCTTTGTAACAGCTGCTGATTGATTTCTTTAGTCGAAGTAATGCAGGGTGTTTGAAAGTTGACCAAAGAAAAAAGAATATGTGCCTGGATTTGCCGTTAGGTACTATTATGTATTCCGTGCTGGAGTCTTTAGACCCAGCGATTTGGACTGTGCTCACATAGTCGCCAGCTATGAATCAGTCAGTCACTCAGTCACCAATATGTCAGTTAACAATCAGTCAGTCAGTGGACTGATTCTGCATCATTCAGTTTGTTCACGAAACAAAATTCAAACGGAGATAAAATTCCTACCTAGGCTACCAACCTAGCACGTTACCAACTTAGGCTAGTATCGTTTCTTGTCGACATAGTACACCGCTTGTTGCTAATAATTATTACAAAAATAGGACAGGATTTTTGCCTACGTGTTTTAGTTGACAAACTGAATGATTCAGAATCAGATCAGATATTATTTAGATTACTTTTAAAATTACAATAATTTATTATAAGTGTTGCTATACGTAGTTCAACTTAGAGAAAATAAAAAAAAGCTCCATTTATTTCCTTTCGCTATAAAAATTTGTAAGACACGCCCTTCGGAATGGAGTTGGAATAATTTTGCGGTCTGATATATTAAAAAAGTTTTCGGTTCAACGTCGGTCGACTTCTTCGGTACTACTTCAGCAGCATTACATATTAATAAATCTTGGATTAACTGAGATGGATTTTTTAAAACCAGTGCATTACTAATACTGACTGGTATTAAATTTTATTAGCGTTTAGTACCTACTTACATATCAAATTAATCTTCAATCTCAAATATTGGAGTTCACATTTTAGTACCTCAATTCACTTTAGCACCTGAATTTTGAAAAATATTAACTACCTATGGTACTATTGTAAGGTTCCCTAAATACAGCCACTTGTCTACAAACGTGACTTTTTTTGCTTGTTTTAAGTTTTAGCTTATTAAATTATTTATCACCATTAAAGTGACCATGTCAAACAAAACAGCGTGTCATAAGAGCCTTTGTATGCTAGGCCAATATGAAATAAAGAATTTTTATATTCTATTCTATTCTATTCTATACAGTTTTTGAAACGGTTTTGAATCGAATGTTTAGATTACTTGAATACTATTCTCTGAGAATGGCTCTTTATAGTACGGAATCCTCAATTAGCGAGCCCTACTTGCACCTGACCAATTTCTATGTGAAACTTTAGGCGCGTTGGTTTTTTTTAAAAAAAAAAGAACCACTGAACCCGCAGCAGCGCTAACGCCACCTCAGTTCAAGTTATCACTTCAGTCGGAACTTCTGGAGTGCCACTGTTTTTTATATGCAGGTACGGAACCCTAGAAAGAAAACTAGGTGAAAACGTGTCAACAAGCAAAGTGGAGCATGGGTAAACTTTGCCAATGACGAGTGCTTTTACTGGTAAAAAAATTACGTTTAACCGTTACTTGTCAACTAAACTTTTTAAAGTTTGAAAATGGAAATCGCTTTGGCAAACTGCAACAGCGTGCGAACATGTGGCAACAAGCTGTTAAGTGGAGTTGTATTGAAGTTCTGCCTTGACGAGTGCTTTTTGGCTCTTCGCTGAATTGCACAAGCGCAATGACGAAATACGCTACGCTAAGAGGACGGGAAAGATATGACGTGGTTGGAGTCAAAAATTTCTCAAATATGGCGTCGCGTGTGGTTTAGGTACTTTGGTATAGCTGATAGCATATACCGCTGTCGGTCGTATACACTAGCGCCATTTTACAGTTTTGACAGATTAAAAATCCGGCTTCAGGGTGGAGCCTAAAAATGCGTGACGTCAATAAGTGCTGATCCTTTCATATTATGTTTAATCAATGCTCAAGCGTTGAAATAATCTTGGGTGCTAGTAGGTACAAGCAGGTGTTACCTTACGGAAGTCCATGAATAAAATTGTTATTTTAGTTAGGTAGGTATTAGGGGCTAAAGTGACATACGGATCCGAGACATGGTCTTTTACCAACGAATATATATGCTTTTGCTATGGGCACAATATAAGAAGGCACAGAGTCACACCGCGGGCGAAGGAGAGAGCTATGAAGATTCAAAGATTCAAATCATTTATTTCATATTGGCCACTACTTGTTAGCACTTATGAAGGTCAAGTAGGTACATATACTTATTAATAGTGATAAAATCAGAGATGAGGAGATCAAACTAGTGCTATGCTTTTCCAATCGTACTGTAGTGAGTAATTTTTTGAAGCGCTCTTTAGAACTGAGTCAGTACTCTTGAACCAATATAAGCTCGTAGGTATAGATATTTCAATTATACACGATGACGCGCCTCACTCGCCCTGTAAAACTCCAAACTTTGAATCCCCCCCCCCTGGCTACGCCCATGATACAGAAGGCTCACTCCGCAAGATGATTAGAAAATATAGCGACTCTAGCGCTGACACAAAGTGCAATTCAGTTCGCAATAGCGCCTCGTAATCTCTTTTTATCGCGTAACTTTATCTCATTCGACGTACGAAGGTTGCCTCGCAATTGGGCGTACGCGAAGTATAGCCGGCGCGCGGCGGCCGTCTGAAATTAGTACGTCGAGACGGCTACCTATATAGTTTCTTCGATCACGTGATAAGTGAACCTGGCTTGGCTGTATGGCGTCTCCCTGTTGAATGAATTATTCAAACAATAAAAAACATGTTCTATCAGTCATTATATATTTCAAAAATTTGGAATCATCCAAAAGTGCCGCAATTACAAAAACAATAACGATTTGAACATTACTTATCTCGGAGCAATTAACAAGTAATTGCTCCGAGTTACTTATCTTATGAAAACAAGTGCATGATTTTACGTAAAATTAGATAATAATATTTTAAGATATACTGAGGTACATATCATATCCAATTCCTATTATTATTTGTTAGTGATACCATGCTGTGAATTTAGTAATTAATATTATAATTAATGTTATTTACAATACAGAAGAGAGTTTAAATGAAGTAGGTAGAGCTATTTTATTTTCGAATGACGAGATACTACGTAATTAAATGATCTCTACCCTCTGTAAATCGATCATGATTTAGTCTATTAATTCTGTTTATAAAAAAAAAATCTTTGCGGAGATGTGGTAAGACTTTTTTATTTAAATTCAATAATTACGATACGATATTACTAACTAATATTAAAAATATTAATATTAATATTAAAGTACCTAATTTGATTTGTTGAATAATTAATTTATAGGAACAGTAAATTAATTTAGTAGGTATGTCATGGATAGGTACTATTACGAAAATACGTGTCCGGCTTTTTATAGTTATTTTTATCTTAATATGCCAAAAATGTTGTTGTAAAAACATTAAAAACTAATACTAATATGAGTATAATGATTGTGAAAACTGAAAGTTAACTTAGTAAGCGTTTTAAAATCTTTCTCCTTATAAAAACGTTTAACTAGCTAAACTTATTTCAAAGTAATGGATTCATAAATATCGTTATACCTATACCTAAGCTTACTTAACTAACTTAAACCTATAATACTTTACTAATGACTATAAATATAATGTGATACTATCATACGGAAATTCAGAACGTATTCCTATAATAGGTATTAGTAAATAGCCTAAAGTTGCTTTTATTGTTACGTATCCGGTATTCGATTGGTTAACCCAGTGTCTGAAATACTCATTCTCGATCTGAAACAAAAAATATTATTTAAATTAAATTTTCAGTAACTTTAAACACTTATAACTTAGTACATTATGATTAAGCAGTGATAGCTCAGTGGTTCTGACCTCTGCCTCTCATAAGGAGGTCGCGGGTTCGAATCCTGGGCACGCACCTCTGACTTTTCCGAGTTATGTGCGTTTTAGGAAACTAAATATCACTTGCTTAGCGGTGAAGGAAAACATCGTGAGGAAACCTGCATGCCTGAGAGTTCATAAAAATTGTTCTCGATGGTGTGTGAAGCCCGCCAACCCGCACTTGGCCAGCGTGGTGGGCTATGGCCAAACCTTTCTCAGTCTGAGAGGAGACCCGTGCCCAGCAGTGGGACATAAAAAGGGGTTGAGATGAGATGATGAGATGACATTATGACGTCACATAAATAGAACAGCTTTGTGAACCCGTTGTTTTTTCAAATTCACATCATAAGTCAGAAGGTTCAAAAACAATTTAAATGAATTCCTCTACCAGCATAATTCACTTTTTTAACTTTTTTTATATGAGGTAACAGCTATCCTTTTCAAAGTGAACTCCACAGAAATAATTTAGGATTTTATAAACCCTTTAGTAAATATAATATTTTAGGCTTTAAATTGCACATATATTTAATATTTATAGTCAGTAAAATTGCGAGTACGTCATTATTACCTGTACAATATTATGTTTATAGTATATACTTAACTGTATTTAAATAAATAAATATAATTAGCTCGGTTCGCCTTATTTATGACAGTTGAAATTCGGACGCTTGATGGGTTAACAATTATGTCCTTGGAAATCACAGATTACTTAGAATGACAGATATTTTCAAAAACTGAACTGAACTGAGGTATTTACCTATGATGTCTCCTTCTCAAGCTTTGTCTTGAAGCGTGTGATGTAACTTCTACACAGAGTACTATTAGCTCCATGTCACAGGGGTATCTGAAACATAAATATAAACAGATTTTACGAACAATGAAACAGTTTAACAACATGCAAGGGGTTTACGAGTATTTATAGTATTCCTAGATGGTCCCGGAATAACATGTAAAATAGATGGTTTCAAAAAGATAAGAAATACAGGCAGAAAGAATAACAACGTAGTTGTAATTAATGGGATCTAAGGCTACGGCTAGGGTTATCATTTTGTTGATTTATATTGAAGAATATAAAAAAAATATAAAAAAATAAGAAAAAATAAAATTAAAATAAAATAGAAATAAGATTAATATGAATAAAACAAAAAAAATTAGCTTCGCGAAATATCTTGATTAAATTTACAGATCTATGAAAAAAACCCCTATCCAAAGGAAGTATTTTGGAATCCCACAAAAGTACTTTTAGTGTAATTACGCTCTGAGACATTTCGGACATGCGTGGGGTTACGAAGTATCCTATAGAGAAATATTTAGGTATTATATCAAAATTTGTAGAAAAATCCCCGTGGATGCATATAATATGGCTGCTGACGAAACGCGTTAAAGATGTACCTGAAAGATTACTTGCGGCACTTGATATCACGGTCCTCAGTCCTGAAGGACCGAAAAAGGCCCTACATTTTTATGAAACGAACAAAAATTTTCGATTTCACAGCCCTAAATGAGTTTCATTAGATTAGGGTTAAAATATCCAAGTTTTAACGGTTTACCCATGTCCATCTACTAGTATGTCTGCCAACGATCGGGCGATAATTTATAGTTGAAAGGGTTAATGATTCGGCGCCAGCTTGAATAATATATATTTTTAGGGTTCCATACCAATTTGGTAAAAATGGAACCCTTATAGTGAGACTTTCTCCGTCCGTCCGTCCGTCCGTCCGTCCGTCCGTCTGTCACACTCGATTATTTCAGTAACTATTCAAGCTATCGACTTGAAGTTTAGAATAGTTATAGGTAATAGTGACACGACGTCATAACAATCGTAAAAATTTGAAAATTGTTTTTATTTTTATTTAAAAAGGGGGGAAAACCAGGTCGACAAAATTTCAAAATGAGATAAAAATATATAATGGGGTATCATATGAAAGGGCGTTATTTGTGTATTCTGAAACTAATTTTCATTTATTTTTATGCTTGATAGTTTTTGATTTATTGGGCAAACTGTCGAAAAAAATACCGTTCCCCCCCCCTTATCTCCGAAGTTTACCAATCAAAAAATCTGAAATTATTATGATCAATAGAAGTTAACGTATATTTTACAGGAAAAATAAAATCAACTCGCTGACTAATATAATTTTTTTGATAATAACAATAATCCGCCAAAAACAAAGTTACGTTTGCGGTTTGCCAACAAAAGTACCTACATGTAAATTATACTCGTAAATTCATGAACAAAAGTGATTCTTTCAATGTTTTACTTCTTTTATGGTAGGTTACCTCGGTGCGGTTTTTTTTTTTGCCGGGACACTTTGCCGGTTTTTTTTTTATAATCAAACAGTTCAATAACAAAATATTTATACTTTATTACACGAATGCGAAAATAAAGGAGTGTAATGTTTTTAGGGTTCATGTATGTATTTATGTTTGTGAGTTTCTTTATTCCATCATAACTTCTGAACTGCTGAATAGATTTGGACATATGAGGTATCGTTAGAATCCTTACAGTATTCCAAGTAACATAGGCTATAGTTTTTTAAAATTCGTTTTGCCTTAGAACAGCCGTGTTTATTAATTTTTAAATTATATTTTGCTTGTTACCAGAATTATTTTCTAGTATGAGGAGGGTTTACGTAAAATGTTCAGATAAGCTCATCTCATCCTTAGATTCACATCGGTGGCGAGATCACTCACCTCTCTTGTTCTAAAAGTCTATGGCTGCGAAGTGATGACGCAGCACCCTGAATATGTGGGCTGTCACTCTCCCAGTTTTCACATGATGCCCGTGGTGACCGGGTCCCGTAGGAATTGCTACCGTGCCACACTGCTTTGGTTCTCCTGAAAAACCATAGGAGTACTACTTAGATTTATCTTTTAGTTTCCGAATTTGGGAGATTTCATTAAATACCTAAACCTACTTTGGATCCAAAAGGTTTTAGGAAAATGGCACTCATGGGAAAATTGTAGGGAAAGATTCACATGTCGACTTGAAGTTGAATCCAAACTTCAACGACGATGAGTTAAATGTTGTTCAAATTATGAAAAACGTTAACATAATATCAGTTAGACCAATTTTTTTGAATAAGCAAGTCGTTACCTACCACAACCACTTATTTGAATTTTAAACAGTGTAATGATGTTTTATTCATTTTTTGGGTTCCGTACCTAAAGGTTAAAATGGGACTCCATTACTAAGATTTAGCTGTCTGTCACCAGATAGTAAATTATGTCTGTTGCTGACAACAAATACTAAAAAATATAATGAAGTAATTTATATGAAAGGGAGCTGCTGTGAGAGAGCTGACAACAAACGTGATTTTTTGTTAGGTTTTGCTCGATTTAAAAACGGCAAGAGTAGACGCTTCAAATATACACAGAATATTTAGCTATTAAATATTAAATTTTAATATAAGTAATAAAATTGAAATAAAATGAATATTTAAGGCATCTTATTATGCCCATGCTCCCATTAGAAAGTTTTAATTTATTTTATAGATGGGTCTTGACATTTTTATAGATAATAAGTACGGAACCCTTCGTGCGCAAGTACGCCTCGTGCTTGGCCACTTTTTTGTAACTTACTGAACAAGTGAAGACAATAAGACGTGTTACTATTCAAAAGTCATCTTTTGTTTTGTAAATTAGATACCTACTTATTACTCAATTTCGTAACATCAGTGTACTTTTAAAAATAATAATATACATATTATTTATAAAGTATAATTTCAATTTCCATAAATGTTGTTAAAGTGTAATATTTTTTGGTTGTTATAATTATTATTTATTTATTAATTATTATTTGACTTACCAAGTAGGATCGATCAGTATATTCTTCCCGTTAAAACTGTAAATACTGACATTGGTTAGCAAGGCACCTGATCCATTGAACATACTCGACCAAGAATCAAAGAGTACCTCGTTCATCGCATTTTTGACCGGTACGTTGCTGTACATGCCAGTTTTTCCAACTGTTTTTAGGTCATCCACGCTAGAACATGGAAAAGACATTGTTTTACTTGATTTAACAGAGGGTTTAGTACAGTTTTTTGTACGAATTTCGAGTCGACTCGCATCACACGAACGAATCGAATTCCTCCATACATTTACAGCCAGCGCCATCTATGATCAGTCACTAACATGTGGCTGTCAATTGTCATTGTACCCTTAGTTATGTTAAAAATATAATAAAGTAAATGTTTTTTGACTCTTTCTTCTTTTTCTAATTTAAATTTACCTCTACGATTTCGGTTTACAAAACCGATAATTTCTAATAAAATTAAATAAAAGCAATCACGCTTTATAGAAGCTAAAAGAGTTTCCTCATTACTCACTTATTAGCTAAAAAGGCGACAAAATTGTTCGTTCGGAATGCTCTTGCACCCTGCCTGAAACATTCTTGGTTCGCGGCATTTCGTCCAGTCCTGTTGGCGGCACTCAACATGTTTCCACGGTATGGCCTGTTGAGAGCTACTACTCGGATCTATAACACAACACACACAATACACACACAAACACACAACAGTGCAAAAGTCTTTAATTAGAGTATCAGGAGGAAAAGTACTTAAAGACACGAGATGAATAGCTCCACTAGATTTCCTAAATGGAAACTTAGTAAAAGTTATTTGTTTATTTGAACGTTAATCTCAGGAACTACTGATATGAATTGAAAATTGATCTGTGTTAAATAGCCCGTGCGCTATATCAACGGTTAAAGTTACCTACAAAAAACTTTAATGAATCAAAAGAACATTGTTCTTTTGATTCATTAAATTTTTAAAAAGTCCGCAACACCACATATGTAGAAACCGAAATTCATGACAATAAGATTGCAAACTTACATAAATATCGCTCTTTGGTTTGTTAGCTTGTATTTTTGATGATTGGATTGTTTTATACGGTGGTGGTCTCCACACTCCTGTACTTGTGTGTACGATAGAATCTGTCTGTGAACAAACGATAAAAAAATGACTACTTATTTGCTATCCATCCACTGGTCAGTCGGTATTTGACTACAACTGGAAGCAATTAGTATAAATACAACCGAAAAAGTTAACGCGATAACATGAAAGAAGAAGACCTTTACCCATTACTAATTATTATTAAAACATTTCCCAGTAAAAAAACAAGGAAATGTAGTAGAATTCAAAACAGTTCAAAACACGGCAATTGCGCTAGAGTAGCCGAACTAACAGACTGGATGATCTGTATTTTTCAGGTTTTTGAATAAATGAATTTATATTACAATGTTTTCCATCGACTTGAGTGAGTACCAAGAAAAAAGTAGGAAAAGTTTTAACACTTACAATAACAAATTTCCATCCTTTACCGACTCTCAATAACAACTTCTCTTCCTCTTTAATAAATGCTAATGTTCCCAGTGGTATACTTGAGGTTCTCTGGAACAAAACATAATTTTCGTTAAGGTTTTTGCTTACGTATGGGGCGTTGTCCTAGTTGCTACGAATACATTTGAGTAAGATATTACTAGTTCGTTCCTCCTTATCAATTCATGCACTTACACACTTGTATTAGTTTGCATCTGCGTACCTGGCATATCGTTTACGTCATACTCTTATTTATTTGTATACTCTATTTTCATAACAAAATTATATCTTTGGTAAAGATCTTTCTTGCTTGTGTAACTTACACCAGTTAAATATCAAAATAATTAATATCAAGTCACAGACTTGTATACTAAAGACAGGGCGAACAGCGCGAAAAAATGTCGCCAGTTTATGAGTATCATTAGTACCAACAGTATAAGGCCACGCGGTAGTTCGGTCAGCGGCGGCGGCGGGTATTTTGACAGATGAAGCTACTGTTTGCTTGTATGAAGAAGGTTTACGTAAAATGTTCGGATCGGATATTCTTTACTATTTTTATCTATTTATCAAGAACAAAAGCCCTAAAAGATTAGATAAATAATCATACTTTCAAGTTTCAACATACCTTGAAAAGAGCTCTGCTGGTTTTATAAATTACAGTTCCTGCCGTATAAAAGTCATCTTCATCATCCAAAGTACCTGAAGATGAACGGATAATTAAATACAAATAATATAATATCATTAGGTATGTATTGCAATTCCAACATAACTTTTCAAACGATCACAAACTGAACTGCAATTGCACTGCTGAACTGCAATGAACCCTGCTCTAATCTTGGAAAGAAAACATTCTTGGTGTTTTGCCGAAAATGCCATATTTGAGATATTTGTATTCAAAAGTTGATTATTAATTATTAATCGCCTCAAAACCAAGTCTCTATAACTCCAAAAAAGTCTTATTTATCTTCATATCTATCTTTATATCTTTATATTATACTTATATGTCTTATATTTATATTAATTACCCTTACCATGATCATCAAACGTAAAATAGGAGCTTTTTATAACTTGTCCTGGTTCTCCTTTTGGGCCAGTTATTGATGTACCGGGTGGACCAGGTGGTCCCGGTGGCCCTGGTGGACCGGAAGCTACTAAAGAATTACAGCTTTCACATTTCCCGTTTATGCCAGGCTTCCCCGGTTCACCGGCAGGACCTTTATCTCCCCTGTCTCCTTTATCTCCTTTAAGCTGATAACAAAATATCAAACTACGTTTATGCTTATCCTATACACGTAAAATCTGATTCACCGATGCAAGTGTGAATAAAAATAAATTACCTTATCAACGTCAATAAAAGGTGTATCACCTTTTTCTCCAGGCGCACCTTTGTCACCTTTAGGTCCTGTTGGTCCCTGAATGAAAACAAAATTGAAATCTTTTTTTAATAAATTATGTGCACTTACGTTTAAACGGTTTTTTTTAACGAATTGGCTAGTAAATCAAATAATTCTTTATCATAACCTACCATTGGCCCACGTGTGCCCTGTGCACCTTGAGGACCTTTAGGGCCAGTTGGCCCTCGTGGTCCTGTTTTTCCTTTATACCCTTGAGGACCTCGTGGACCAGGTAATCCTTGTGATCCTTTTGGTCCCTGTAAATGAACGTTGTCGAGGAATCGTTATTAATAATTTTATTTTTGTATCTTATGCTCTAATATTTAATAACGCAAGCACAGTTATTTGCAAAAAATCAGGATAGGTTGTTAACTTATTTTAAGCTCCCGGTTGCTTATGATAGCATCAAGTATAAATTTACCTTCATTAAACTAATTTCAGATATTGGTACATTTCCTGGAGGGCCAGGCTCTCCTGGTTCGCCTTTATGTCCTCTTCGTCCTTCGATTCCAGGTTCTCCTTTATCTCCTTGAAAACCTCTAACCCCAGGTGGTCCTTGTGGACCATCATTTCCTGTATCACCTTTAAAGCCTTCTGTTCCTTTATCTCCTTTATCACCCTTAATTTAATTAAAACATAATTTTATTATTCAAGTGTTTTAATAGAAGAAACTTAGGTTTCGACAAAAAGGTAACTGAGAATTTTTTACCCACTTTTGCTCCCTGTACACCTACTTCTCCCTTCTCTCCTTTGATTTGCACAATAACGGTTTCCCCTGCAAAATTCATTGCATTAAAAGTTGACGAATGAATATTGTTTATTATTTTTCAGAACTAAACTGTAAAGACTAACCAGTGAAATAAAGTATTGATTAATAAGGATATCATCATTAATAGCTTACTGATCAATACTTTATCATACCGGTCGACATAAAAATGTTATACAATATAATATTTTTTTTTAAATAAAATGAAGGTTGGCTCTAAGAATAATCAATTTTCTTTAAGTTTTAATTGGTAAGATAGTGCAGCAATCGGCGATATTAATTATATTGTTAGATTTCATGTGACTTAAATGTGTGATGATGCATATTCAGTCTACCTTTTTCTCCTTTTTCACCGTTGTGCCCATGCTTTCCTGGCGTCCCAGGAATCCCATTTTCTCCTGGCATACCTGTGCTACCTTTTTCTCCACGAGGTCCTGGTTGGCCATCTTGACCCTACAATGTGATAATAGCGTCAACTAATTAAGCTTAATTTATTTTTGTGTTAAGTAACGTAATCACAGTTGTAAAGTTAAACATTTTACCTTAACGTGATGTATAACGCTATCGCCTTTTTCACCTTTGATACCATGGTCTCCTTTCTCCCCCTTTAATCCGTCTTTACCGTCTCGTCCAGGAAGACCAGGTGGCCCTATTGGTCCTGTATCACCTTTTTCAACTCTGATTGGATCTTTTGCCTCTACTATTTCCTGTCAACATATGGTCTGACACTATTTGTTCCAGAATTTATCTTAAATGTGATACTATCATTATACCTACATTAAAATGAAAGTAAAAAAAGAAAAACAAAAATAGGCTAAGCACAGAATAAAAGTTAACTTTTCAGTGATTGCTTAAATTACATATTATCACCTTGTGAATAGGCCCTGGTGGTCCTGGAGGTCCGATCAAACCGATGGGTCCTGGAGGTCCTGGTTCCCCATCTTTCCCCGGTTCTCCTTTTAGACCTATTGGTCCATCTGCTCCTGGCGCACCAGGGTTTCCTGGTTCGCCATCTTTACCATTCAAGCCAGGTGGACCTCTTTCCCCTTGTTTACCTGGTAAACCCTTTAAATAATTTTAAAATATGAAATAATCATTGTAATAAAATCTGTTATGCAGCCAATATACACTTTAAAGAATAATAATTGTATTTGCCCTTAAAATAGTAATAAGGTGCCCTTTTTCGTGTTTTAAACTCGTAAATACATATTAAAATAAAATAAATAATAATTAAAAAACTAGAAAAACATGACCGCCCTGTTATAAAACGAATAAAAAACAAGTTATTTTAGTTGAACAGATAATTTCATATGGCAGTCGATGGACCTCTTAGAATAGAAGGCGTTCCTCCGAACAGCCCCCGACTGCCATATGAATTTATCTGTTCATCCTAAGTAACTTATTTTTCAAGAAACATCACACATTATATACATACATACATACATGAACCCTAAAAACATTACACTTCTTTTTAAGGCAGTCGTGTAATAAGATTGTCAATATTAATTTCTAGTATGTACATTGATATATTTAGGTATTATGTACGTATTTATTTATTTTTATGTACTTACGTAATACTTACAGTCAAGCCTGTCGGCCCTGGTTCACCAACGTCACCTCGAGGCCCTGGTGGACCGGGATCACCACGTGGACCAGTTATCATTTTACATTCCTTTTAAACAACAGTTACTTTTATGAGAAGTTTTTACAGTATTTATTTCAGGATGATGTTTTCAGGTGTGGTTACTCATATTTTAGCGATTCAAAAGTAAGTAAGGTATCAGAAAAAGGTATCCTTTTTGAAACTGGGTATTTTTGTTAATTTTTTTATTAAATTGTTTCAAAAAAACATATTAGGTAATTAATCTGTGATTTCCATAGTAGAATTTCTCAGGGACAACCCTCCACCACCCATGGCTCAATCTTAAGTACAGTCAAGTCATTTTATGAATATAGTTTTGTAATACATTTACTTACTCCTTTTTGTCCCTTATCCCCCGGTATACCAGGAAATCCCTGAAACCCTTGGGGCCCTTGTGGTCCTTCTGGTCCTATTGGCCCGATAATAGATTTACCATCCTCTCCCTGATAATGAAAATAAATATTAAACATATTATGAATATTGTTATTAGCTATTCAAATAACTCCTCAACTTTCTTTTCTTACTTTATAACCTCGGTCTCCCGTATTTCCTTTGTCACCTTTTTCACCTTTTTCTCCCTTAATTGTTAGTTTGGATAGTTCTGTACTTGACTCTGTGGATATAAAATATGATTGATTGTTAATGATATCATTATTTAAAAATGTTCTGTTGGTGATAGAGATTTTGCTATCATTATAACACTTACTACAATACATTTCCGTTTCCTTCGCTAAATTAAATATCCTAAAGGGCGATAGACTCAAGGTCCTTGTCAAGCGGTTTATATAGGCTAATAAAAAAATGAAAAATAATGTAGGGCTCTACATTTTCATTTTTGTTTCTTACATGTTAAAGTTTCATAGATAAGTTTAAATTAAAAATATTTTATTTATTTTTCTTAAAATAGTGAGGTATATTTTGGTTTTGCTGAAATTAATTTATTTATGATTATTTTATATTTATTGTTACTAAGAACTTACCTTTGCTAGTATATGGGATGTCACCTCTTCCGACATCATTAAGAAACTGAAATTGAGTAAAAACTTTAAGTAAAACATCAAGAAAACCAAAGAAATGAATACATACACGTTAGACATGCTGTTAAAAATGGTCAAAACATAATATTTTATGAGATCCATGTTTTAAATTGCACAAATGCTAAAGCAAATCTATGATAAAATGAATTTGTGACAATTGTAATGAAGAAAGAGGTATTTTTGTTTCTGTTTAGTGTTGAAAAGACAATTATTTGTGTAATATAAAAAAGGCCTCTCATGATCCCATGAATTACATCTAAGTATATAATTTCAATGTCACGTATAGATTTCAAAATTACTGGTGTTAGTTAAATGATTTTAGTACGTGTATTTTACATGAAGATTTTTTTTTCAGTAACATCCAGTTCTATAAAGAATAAATTATTACAATGAGACTTTAAAGCAAAGCAACAAAGCTAAGCTTTTCGAAATTCTGGATAATGATCGAATGGTTTCCATTTAACTTGATTTATTAAGAAATATACACGTACCTCTAAATTTTGTGGCTTTGGAGTAGTAACCTAAAATTAAGTTAAGGTTAATTAATTTGTTAATCCCACCTAGTAGGACGTATAAGTTAATGTTAATAAATTAATTGGTTAAAATGTTACAATGCTCGGAACTTTAGAAAGTAACAAAAAGCCAATAAGCATCCCAGTATAAACAAATAAAGCGAAACGGAATTTTAAATCAGCAAACCATTTCCGAAGAGAATTCCAGCTCCAATGGAATTTTGATTAAATAATATACATTTAGGAATGCTTTACTGTAGAGTGTAAACTATTCATTACGTAATTTATAAACTAATACGTAATTTATGCAACTTATAAAATAATGCCCATGGATGTATGGAATTTCGTACCAAGCTAATTTAAATCCAAATTTTATTTTTATAGAGCACGATCTCCACATTAACACGTATAATTTCTTTTCAATTAATTCTAAAGTTAAAGTTAAATAAACAAGTGTATGTTAGGAAATGTGCATTGAAAAGAAAGTAATTTTTTGTATGCTAAATTAAATTCCGAACTTAAAAAAACAATTTCTAGTGCCAATTCTTCTTAAAAACTTTTATTTTCCTAGAATATTTTAGGATTGGTTCATGAGAAAACTTGATACCACCTTTGGTTTTTCTTTGCCTGGTAGCTAGATTTGCGAAAGTCGTTTTTAATATTATGTGCAACGGCGAACGTGTCTTTAAAAATTAATTTGCCGAGCAAATATTCATTTTACTTAGTTTGCCAAATGTTGTTTGTCATAAATTATTTTTTTTTAAATTTGAACCGACTTCAAAACCACAAATAGGCACTCAAAAGCGAAAAATAAATTAATATAATTATTATAACCGCTACTACCCACTCATCTATTTTGAAGTCGGTGCCAGCCAATTCAAATAGATAAGTAAATCTGTATAATAGTGCAAAACTACATCCATAGTATGTAGTAGTAGTAAGCTTGGCTGGCACCGACTTCAAAATAGATGAGTGGGTAGTAGCGGTTATAATAATTATATTAATTTATTTTTCGCTTTTGAGTGCCTATTTGTGGTTTTGAAGTCGGTTCAATTTTTTTAAAAAATAATTTATTTTACCCTTTTTAGTGCAAAAAAGTTTTTAAAGACAAGCTTTTATGATCTAGTTGCCACGTTTTAACCAAATTTAAAACGGACTATCACAATAAAATGCATGTACAATAATCACGGAAAATCCTAAATACCGATATAGGGATTAAACAGAGAACCTCTTTTTTTGACGTCGGTCAATTAAAACATATATTTCAGTCAACTTGAGAATCTCCTTCTCTTTTGAAGTCCGATAAAATCTACACTGTACAGTATTATACCGATCGCAAGCGATTTACTATTTTTCGTTGAGGAGTTCCGCTCTCCATCTCCGAAGATATTCATTAAATCTCGACGAAATTAAAACGAGTCTATACCTGTGATGTATGGCCTATCTAACAAAAAAAGAATCATCTAAATCCGTTTTGCCGAACTCGAGATAATCGCGAACAAACTTAAATACAAATATGTCGATCAAACTAAGAACCTCTTATTTTTTTAAGTCGGTTAATATACTAAAACCTTCTCCAGAATGTAACAAATACTTTCCTGAAAACCGCATCAAAATCGGTTCAGCCAAACGTGAAATAATCGCGGACAAACATACATACATACATACACACACACATACATACATACGGGTCGAATACAGAACCTTTTCTTTTCTCTCTCTTTCTTTTTTTGAAGTCGGTTAAAAAAAGATAGGGAGATTCGTAAATTGTTATACCATACTCTACAAAGCACTGTGTGTGTATACTGCCTGTTCAGTTGTCAATTAATCACCTGCCCTTGACGTGTGTGCAAAATACATATACAAAGGCAAAAATGGATTTCTTTTGTGAAAAATAGATTCCTCTTTTTTTCTAGATCAAACTTTGATATTTAGATGTACAATGTAAAGATTGAAATAGTGTACTTGAATTATTTTAAATAATGTTGACTGTACATATTATACCTAATTAAGGCCCTTTCTCGTACCTGTTCTCGGGCTAGCAATCACTTATATTAATCACATTAAAGTAACACATACACACAAATAACAATAAAAAATAACATAAGAGAACAAGCTCAAAATCTGTATACGGTAAAGATATTGTTCTATATTAAGTTTACTGATTTTGTTACTTTATAAAGAACTTTTAAGGAGATTTTAGTGAAAGAGTGAGTTTTAACTACTACTAATTGCAACTTACAACTTTGTCGGTACTGGAGTTAGCCTCAGTCTACGAAAAAAATACTGTTGTTAACGATTTAATAGTGCCCCGATTATTTATAGTATAATAATGATAAACTAATAAACTAATAATAATAAATAAACTAATTTATAAAATATAGAATTCAGTAAACATCCAAAATAAAACGTAAAAAAGTATAGAAAATTTTGGGAGTGGACAGAGTATAATATTCAAATAGTTATACCATCACATAAAGCGTAGTTTTTTTTCCACAGGTAAATTAACTAATTTACGTTTTTGTTTTGATTGTATCATAAATAAGCACTTACATAATTAATATTATATTAATTAATATATTTTACAAATAAATAATTTAATTTAATGCCAATAAACCTGCAAGAGATAAAGAACAAGATGGTAAAGACATAGGCTTATTAAGCAGACAGGGAAAGAAGTGAAGTTATCTTCTAGATACAGAATAGTATACAACTGAAAATAACTTACACTATCGGGTAGTTTGAACCTCTGTAAGACATAAACACAGAACACAGTTAAAAAAATTCGTATTTTTTGTACCTGCATATGTATACTAAAACGTAAAAAAAATTATACTTACATCGTTACATATATCGCTTTTCCCATAAGAGTCAGGATTTGGAAATATTTGCAAATTTTGTATTGAACCCTGTAAACAAAGAAAAATTAAATATTAATATTTTTAATTAAACTTGTCTAAATTGAAAACATCACTTGATACTATAGCCCATCGTTTTCATGTCTATTCTTACTATGAGTTTCACTTGTAACGTACAAGTGCAAAAGAGAAGGAAGGAAAGAAAGTTATATTTAAATAAGTGATTGATTATTATTCATGAGGAGAGTGAGAAAGAGACGAGAGAGAGAGAGAGTGAGAGAAGATATGATTAATATATCTACTAAAATATATTTGTTGGAAACAGAGACCTTCATTCAGAGTCTGCGAAGTTTTTTAAACTTTCGTTGAATTGCATACTGAAACTTGGCTTCGAAATCCTTAAAAGCAAAGTTAACAAGTAGATTAGTGTAAGTCATAACTTCCGACATATTTTATTTTACAATCGAACTTTTTGTGTGCAATGTGGCAAAAGTCGAATGTTAGAGAATACGTGAAATCATTTCATTTTCTGTTTGCGTTGACACCACTGTCATTGTTCAGTTAGAAGATTAAAAATATGACGGGACTGAAATCTTTTGTGACTCGGGGCTGAGTTTTAATGAAACCGAGTCTGAAATAGATTATCTTGCTATCGATACGGGTTGACGTTATGAGATTGAATTTTTTTGATGTATATGCGATTTTAACTCGCTGCCTCTGATAAGTGGATTGCTTCAAGCAATTCCACTGGATCCAGATTCAATGGACTTTCAATCACGTCTTAGTTAACTTGATACAATCTTACAATTAGAATGGAGCAAGATTATTTAAAGGATTGAGATATACGTAATTATGCTAATTACAGAAAAATCGAAAATCAAAATAGATTATGCAAGTAAAGGCGCGAGCTAAATCTGTTTTATATCTAATTTTAACAACCAAATTATGTTGAAGAGTGCGGTGGTTAAAATGGTGATGGTGATGAAAAAAGCACCTTTCTTCACTTCGTAGAACTTAGAGCGGAATTGATTGACATCTATGACACAATATCTGAAGATCAGGTATCTTTGGCTAAGGCTTGATTTACCATTGATAACTCCAAATTATTTTATGGTCAACCAGTACCTACTTTGTCTTTCAACAGGTTTTCACTGAAATGACACTTAAACGGTGTTTGATAGAGACTTATGATAATAATGCTTTAACAGTCTTCTACTACGGCAAAAAATATTCTATGATGACCTCCAAACTCCATAGCGCAGTGTCGCATGCTCGAATTCGATTGGGAGGCCACAGTTTCGACTCTTGCCACTGGTCATTTTAAAGTTATAGTATAATTTCTTGCTTAGGGTTGGTCTGACAGCGAGCTTCGGCCGTGGCTAATTACCATCTTACCAGCAACGTCGCACCACAAAGCGATTTAACTTTCTAATGCGATGCTTTGTAGCAATACTCCGACTGAACGGTCACTTACCATCAGGTCGCAGTCACGTATACAAAGTAGTAGTGTGTTTAAAAGTACTTTGAACTCCCCATCTGAACCATACATTAAGATTGCCAACTACGAGTACGTGTATTAGAGTATATACGAGTCACTGTATTGGCATTCCAAAAGGAAGATTCTAATAATGTTGCGCAGATGAGCTAAATAAATACACAGTGGTGTGTCATGTGCAACCAAGTTGGTAGGTATATAACTTTTATGAGCTTCCAAGGGTACATAAAATATTACCAAGATTTAATATCCGGGCCTGGTAGAAATATCTGTCACATATAATAAGAGAAAATGTCATATACAGTATAATATATCAGACTCGTAAGTGTATTGTGGCAATGGGAGTTGCCTATCCCTTATCCAATGGTTTTTATCACAAAATTATACTCAGCACTTAATTGACAACATTTTAATTTGTCCTGCCTACTTTTACAGTAAGTTGGTCTGTTGGGGGAGCTGGCGTTACGCTCAACGCCTAAGTTTAGCTATTGAAATAGGTAACGTCTTATGTACCATACATATAAATTATGGAACTTTCTTGAAATTCCTATCTGTAAGAACTTAATAAAGTGTACACAATTATGTATTTAACACACTTGTTCATTTGAAGATTTCCTACCATGATTTCCGAAAAGTTATCAAATTTTGAACACATCCTGAATCAAATCTGGATAATTCCTGGAAACATTTTGATTATTACGTAGCGAAATTGTGGCCTACTAAATTTGATACTAATGAAGCTTTGAAATTGTATCTTTAATACACAAAACAACAAATGAAGTAAACAGAAGCAAGGAAGGCAAGGTAATGGAGATGTTGTATCTACGAGAGTTTATTATTTATAGAATCTGAAAGCAGCGCCATTTGCTATATTAAACGTAACATACGTTTAGGTTTACACGAGTATCTCTGTGATGCAGATTTTGTAATAATTAATTCTTGAGTAGGTCCATGCTATGTCCTATTTTAAAATATTTATATATTAAATATTTAATAGAAAACTAGGTTTCTACTAGGTAGGTTTTTCCTAGAGCTTCGCTTACAAGGACGTTTCGGTTTTTCACAAATCTATAGGGAATTGCGGTTACAACATTATTCATCCCACTTCCCTTTCCTAACCTTTGTACTTACTTTTGCTGTAGCTATAGTGTATTTCATAGCTACATATTTGCTATTCTATAGCTATCCTTTAGCTAGGAAGATAAAACTGTTCAAGTGCGTATTAAATCCTCGCACTGAGGGTTCCGTAACAACATCTCACCGTTCTTAGCCACGGAACCCGAAAGTTTAAGTAAAAGTCAAGAGTCAATCAGAGTAATGAAACAATTGACATCTACATACCAAAAGCATCGAATTTATAATAAAGAGAAGTTTCAATGTTTATTGATAATGATGAAGGCAGATCATAGAAATTTCTTTTACTCCCAAACTTCAATAACAAAAATGTTAAAAGTAAAAGTTTCTTAAAAAACGTACGATTAAAAAATGATAAAAAAATTTATGGCACTTTCAAAACTTATAATGACGAGCTAAGAGTTGATTATAATAAAAAATAATATTTTATATATGAGACCACAAAGAAGAAGCCTTTAAAAACAACATAAACACATTATAATACACCAAGATAGTCGTATCATAAAAGAGTTTCTCCGCGAATAGAACGGCAACTTTTATGGTATACGGATGGAGTAGGATGAAATTGAGTTTTATTACAGGCACTCGAGAGTTTAGCTGGCCGAAATGTATTCAAAGAAAAATTACGTACACAAGCCGCGTAATGAATACATCACCCGCAATTGAGCACAAAGGAAAATGTGCAAAATTTTTGAGAACACTTCATTTTATAGGATTAGATATGTTGATGTAAATGGATGAGCACTTCGTTATATGAAAGTGGAAACGAAAATGTCAACATTTTTGATGCCATTAAACCGAGTATGAAATATTATAATATTATTTGCTAACGACTACCCATCAAATAAACATTTTAAAGTAATATTGTAGATTGTGCAAATCCAAACTTGGTTTCTTTGTTTCTTGGTACTTAGGGGTAATAGTTTCGTTTCAGTGTAGATAAATCTATAGTGGTATGAAGTGAATTTAAACTTGGTTTTGTAATAAAAAAAAACCTGTTCTGTTTTGCAAAAGATATTATAATTCTTAGAAAAAAGGTAAAAAACCAGAATAATATTTTTTAATATCCTTAGTTACGTGGTTGCAATGCTCCTGGATGTTTGCTAACACATTTTTTTAGCTAAGGATAATTTTCTTTAGGAAAAAAATCAGTTTTACAATAATTTCCTTCAAGCTAACCTGCTTATCTAGACTTACTGAATGACCAGCTTACTCGTATATAACAAATAATTAAAAAAAACGGGCAAGTGCGAGTCGGACTCACGCACCGCGGGTTCCATACTATAAAAGAAGTAAAACATTAAAAGAATCAGTTTGGTTCATGAATTTACGAGTATAATATACATGTAGGTACTTTTGTTGGCAAACCGCAAACCTAACTTTGTTTTTGGTGGTTTATTGTTATTATCAAAAAAGTATAATAGTTAGAGAGTTGATTTTATTTTTCCTGTAAAATATACATTTATTCCTATTGATCATAATTATCTCAGATTTTTCGATTGGTAAACTTCGGAGATAAGGGGAACGGTATTTATCTCCACATTTTGCCCAATAACTCAAAAACTATCAGGCATAAAAATAAATAAAAATTGCTTTTAGAAGACACAAGTAACGCCCTTTCATATGATACCCCACTCAATATTGTTATCTCATTTTGAAATTTCGACGACCCGATTTTCCTCCTTTTGAAATAAAAATAAAATAGATTTTCAATTTTTTATGATTGCAATGGCGGCGCGCCGCAATTACCTACAACTTTTCCAAATTTCAGGTCGATAGCTTTAATAGTTACTGAAATAATCGAGTGTGACAGACGGACGGACGGACGGAGAAAGTCTCACCATAAGGGTTCCATTTTTACCAAAAAGTAAGAAATTTTTGAAGGTTTAAGTTAAACAGTGTCGAAATATCGATACACCATGATATACTTAATATTAAAATACACAAAATTTTACCATAGTGTCTACATAGTTTTTTTGTGAAGCAGAATTGAATTGTCTTATCACCAGAGAGACTGGACAACAAACCCATCTGTGCCGCTCGTTTCCTCAAAAATATGTATCTCGAATGCGGGGCCTAATTTGTGAGTAGGATCGTAAATTTCTCTCCTCCAAAGTTTTACAAAAAGTAAGCCCATATATTCCTGAAATAAATCAGCCGGTGTGGCAGCTGACTACCTTTAAGTGTTGCGATTTTCATTCCGCCTTGCAGCAGTGCGTAAAATTTTTGCTACTTTTAATCATTGTCGTTACTTTGGTAAAATGGAAAGTTTTAGTAATAATCAGCAAAGTCCTAAATTATAATTACCGCTCGACTGTTATTGAGAAATTTTTCAAAAAAAAATCTGTCCTCCGTGCTGGGTACCTACAAGCGAAATTATAAGCCTATAATTAGAAGTTTAAAAAAATTAGTAAAAAGCATATTAATTGTTTAATATTTGTAAGTAATAATGTTTGTTGTAAGTTATGATTTGATCCCCAAACCATAATTTAAGTTTCCACACAGCATCATAAATGCTTGGAGAATGGAGATGCGTTTTTGTTGGTTGGGTGGTATATAGCCTACCTGTAGTAGGATTTGACTCAAATTAGAAATTACAAAATTCCAAAATGACCCGTGGCAGGAATCAAACCCGCGTCCTCTCAGTCGAATCTGAGTGCGTCCTAATTGAGTCAGGGCCCAAGGAGGTCTGTCAATTTAATTACTGCATCTTCAAAAGACGGACAATGTACCGCCAATACCTTATAGTGTTCACGACTTGTCTTGCTGAAATTTTCTGAATAAACTGCATCTAAAATGCAGTTCTCGACTTCACCAATACATAAACCGTTATAGCACCCTCGTACGTAAAGTCATTCAGCCGTCACGCGGTGAGCAGTATCTCCGGAAAATATGACCTCACTTTTTTACGGAACTTTTCCGGAATATTTACGGGCTCACTCGCAAATTAGACCTTCATTCGAGATTCATATTTCGGAGAAAAACCATCCGCTTGGCTAAGGTGAAACCAGTGAAAAGATATGATAATTTCAGATTGTTTGTTACAAAATTATCTGTTGTACCTGTTAGTATATGAAGCAAAGAAAATTAGCCCCTTAAGAGAGAAAAGTTATTTTTTGCATAAATTTATCTTTGTGTAGGTAACTGATGTTTAACCCAATTCAAACCAATGTTATTTTTTTCGTAGTTTTTTCAAATATTGTTAACTTATTTTCATTCGGGAAAGTAAATTTACTCGTACTAATAAAACCAACGTGTTTATTTTAATTTTACTACTGTAATGTACAGCTGTTTTATACTTAACCATTAAAATTAAAGCTGCACCGCAAGTGAGAATTAAAATTGCAACACTTGAAGCCATTCAGCTGTCACACTGCGTGATGTATCTACGGAAGTCGTTCTCTTACTATATACTTTTTTCCGTAACTTTGCAGACTGATTTACGGATCTTCTCGCAAATTGGACTTGTGATGCATCCGTACTTAACAAGTCAATGTTGTATTAAACGACATGAGATAAATAGTAAATAAAATATGAGTGTTAATACCTGATAACTTATAAATATGCATAAAATAGCTTTACCTTTATATATTTTCGCTCTCTAGTGTATAATAGTAATATTAGCTTTACCCCTCATATTTTCGCCCAATAAGAGAACCTTCAAAATTTGAATAGGATCTTTTCTTACACCCTCTTTGTACTCAATTGTGGTAATGTATTCAGTGCAACAGATACTCAATGAATATTTTAGTAGAGTTTTTTGTAAAGTTAATCCCACCAAAAACATTCTGTAAAAAACTAGCCAAAGTCAAAATGGAGCTGCTTGTTTATCTCTAAAAAGTACTGAAATCTAGACAAAGTCGTGCCAAGTCTAAGGTTCCTTACTGCGATTTCTTTATTATTATAGTTAATGTTGCGTGACTTGGCCGTTGAAGGGTACACAAGGGTTCAAACCAGGTGCTCCATGACACCATTGCACCAATCTGTCGCCAGAATTCATCGTCAATGAGTAGCGGTTCTTGGTCTTTAACGGCCAAGTCACACAACATTAACTATAATAATAAAGAAATCGCAGTAAGGAACCTTAGACTTGGCACGACTTTGTCTAGATTTCAGTACTTTTTAGAGATAAACAAGCAGCTCCATTTTGACTTTGGCTAGTTTTTTACAGAATGTTTTTGGTGGGATTTCACTTCTTTTTGTAGAAACTTCAAAATATTACAAAATATTTCTGTCCGTTTTTCTAGATACATTAACTGCATAAATAACTTTGTAATCTCATATAATTTATATGGAAATACAAAGTTATTAATGCAGTGATCACCAGGTACTCCAGATCTTCGATTATCCTAGTTTTTATAGTTTTCCCTTTATGTGGCCATTAAACCCTAACTCTGTACCAAATTTCAGCTCTCTGAGTTTATGGGAAGTACTAGTTCTATTTTGATGATCATGAGTCAGTCAGTCAGTCAGTCAGTCAGTGTCGAAAATGCGAAACTTTGCTTTCGCATAACTTCGGAACTATATGACCTACAGACTTGAAATTTTGGGTTTTAAGTATGTGATTATAGCTTACTGGATAGCGAAAATTTCAGCGTTCTGGTCTTATCCAGAGGTTCTCAAATAGGAGCCCGAAAATGCGGCGAAATGGTTCCTGTAAAGATGGTACGGCAGTTTTGCTTCGCGCTTTGACTTTGGCGGGGGCACTGCCGTGCCCCCTGATTTCTAATCCAAGTAATGTTCATATTTTTACGTATGTTATACACACAGTGGTGCCATATATGATATCTATTTTAAAAAATAAAGGTTGCCAGGCAGAGATCGCTTGCAGCGATAAGGCCGTCTTTGCATACACTTACTTTTTTTTGTTCAATTGTGTTTGGATGCAATAAAGTGTTTCTTCTTCTTCTATAATTCGAACCTTGAAGTTAGAGAATAGAACGTGGGATACTCTACCTATACATTTGTTACACTAAAATGTGTTCCAAAAAAATATTCGCGTGAGAATAATTTTCAGCTGCTGTTTAGTTTATAAATCCTTTTCCAGCTTTTAAGCCCAAGATGTTACGCACGAAATAACATGACAACGTGCTTTAGCGAGCCTTTTTAAAAGAATCTAGATCTTTTCTTGGAATCTCTTTGGCAGGAGCGCCTTGTCCGCTTTTGAACATTTTATTTCGTAAGCCTTTTTTTGCTTTCTATCCTGGTTTTACACCCACACACAATGTTGACTTGAGTAGTACAATAATTACCTCAATGCCTGCACACGATTTTTTGCTTTTTGTGTAAAACTCTCGGAGGCAAAGGGGCTGCACTTTCCGCAGCACCAGAAACGTTTTATATACGTTCTAGTTCCTATTTAAGAGCTGTCATAGATCACTTACTTCCATACTTACATAGTTACATATCTTGCATCATGAAGGCCAAATGTAAAATGACACGGCAATATACATTATACATTACATTATACAGTAAATTATACATATTGCAAACGTCGAATTTTTATGAACTGACGGCGTCGTATGTAAACAGCGGAATCACACGACAAGTCTAAGGCCGAATTTTGATCAGATATGTATTCATAAAGTGAGATAACAGCTATACCGAGTGGAGTATCACAATAATATGAAACATTCCAAAACCAGATTTTAATAAACTTAATGCATAATAAGTTGATAATAATAGTTCAGTTCAAAAAATTACTGTTCCTCCTATATTTAACAATAAATTATTATTCAAAAATTTATTGTTATCTTTCCTTTAGTATAAGTTCAAAACCAATTTTCGGGGTCTTCTATTATTCAAACAGTGCAACTATTAAGCGAGTTGTCTCTAATGTATTTAGGCAACTAGCGCGCAACTTGCTTGTGGCAAACACGCAAATGAATTAATGAACTGAGGAGTTATTGCTATAGATTTCAAATGTTTAGGGGTTTATTTCCCACTCCTAATGAATCGTTCTAAATAACTACCACACTAATAATACGGAGTGAGAAAGTGACGTCGGGTCGGGTGAGCCTATAAATACATGGGTATGTATTTATAGGCTCCGTTCTGAAGCCAGATTTTTTAATTTCTCAAAACTGTAAAATGGCGCTAATGCACGCGACCTACAGTAACGCAATTTCCGCTAAGTTTACAAAACAGATTTTGAATAAATAAATTAATTAAAAATTATTTCGTTCAACCTTAAGTATAGGTATAAGAAAGTGTTCTCTTTGTAATTAAAAAGTGCTTTTAAGCTTAGCGGAGATTATTAACTTTATGAAGAGAAATTTTCTTTAGATGTATTAACGGGTTTAATTAAGGTTTTTCAGTAAGAAACACTGAGAAACTAAAAACGTTAACCTGTTTAATAAAAATTATTCACGGATAAGTAATCTTCTTTAACATCCAACACGGTGTTTTCTTATTAGTCTTGTAACTTAGGATTTCCTCTTCAGATGAGACGGGATTAGCAACTTTAACGATAAACGAGTGCAGATTGGTAGGCTTCTCACGCTTTCACCATCATTTGGAGAACTCTAGGATTTACATTTTTTTCGCGGTGTTTTCTCTGATCAGTAATATCAACTAATATTTATTTCCTACAAATGCAAATAATTTTAATACAAAAGTAATCGGTCTTATAGACCGAATTCTGGACCCGCAAATATAAGGTCAATGTTCACTATCTAGTTTTCACTTACAAAAACTATCACCTAATGGCTTAGGTGTGCACTATGCCCGTTTTCACCAACATTTTGAAACAACAACAACATGTGTGAAAACTCTCACCTATCGGCTGAGGCGTTTCTCAAAGTGTTGGTGAAAACAAGCATTAGTCACCACAGACCAGGGAATAACTTTATATTGTAACTTTATATTGTTAGTCACACATCACAACCGCTTCTTACCCCGATGGTTTCCTTGAAGGCCGCCATATTTGTACATTTGCTTAGTTATTTATCTCAAGTTTTTATTTCTTTTTGGTTGTGGTATACAATAAAGAATTTTGTATCTATCTATCATGGGTGGTGGCGATGGCGATGGCGATGGCGCAAGGTGGCCAGCTGTTAGACCGTGCACCCTGTCGCCAGACTAGAAGCTAAAAATTTAGGTTTAAAATAGAAAGTACGAATATTTATTTATCATTTGCTAAAATTCAATTTTTCCGCGCGATGAGTAAATAAGAATGCACGATTGATACATCGTGATTGTAATTAATAAATCATTTTATGAAAAAATCTCATAGCGTTCCGGAATGCAAAATCACCTTTCGGTTTCGTGAAAAAATCTCATTATGATAAGACTGGACTGTGGTTCGTAAATAAATCTATGTCACGCGAAATCTTGGGTGCTACTGTTCCCCAGCTTTTTTTTGTGTTTCGGATTTTGACCTGGGGATGAGGAATGCCGCAGGATCTTACATTTTTATTATTTCAAAGTCAAAATAACATAGATATTATGTTAAAAAAAAATTTACTTCGTCGGTCGTCGGAAGTTGGTTAAAAATAGTGAAATGCTCTCACTACTAAAACGGTTTGAAATATGAAGGACGTGGCAGATTATGATAAGGCATTTAACTCAGTAAATCAGAGGATTTCCCGGCAGAGGACTGAGGCAAATTTAAGGTGGATCCTCTAGACGCTGCCAGGCGGCTCAAATATTTTCTGCTGAAAGGTTTTCTTTAGTTTTAGTTAATGAACAATTTTTCTTTTGGAAAATCAAACATAATACGAGTAATATGACTATTCTGTAATAGCTATTACGAACAGGATTTTTTTTTAGTATTTTACTAATGTGTTTTTTTAATTATTTTACTAACACGCTTTAAATTAGCTTGGTATATGGAACGGTATCGTTGAACGTGATTTGAATTGATACTTCGCGCACTTATCAAGGACCAATGTGTCGATTAATTATAATATTATAAATATGCAAGTTTGTCTGTTTGTAAGTTTGGATGTTTGTTACTCAATCACAACACTGATTTGGCCTGGACTGATAAGGCTGAAATTTAAAATCTTGACCCAGGGCCTTACACGTAAGCATTTTTTATCAAAATACACGTTTTTTAGTTTTTTCACTGTTGTTGATCATAATATCCATATATTATAGTTACCACCATAATATATTATATACGCGACGAATGTCATATTGACGTTTTGCAAGTTAGGCCTATGTGAAATAAAAGTATTTTGAGTTTGAGTTTTCGAGTTTGACCGCGCCTTCGGCTTGGGTCAACAAACCGAGACACGTGAAGAAATGACATACTTTCTGCACCTATATTGAAATGTAATATTCTCAATTCCATTACAGCGAGACAGGATATCTAACTACCTATAGAACAAGGTTGCTCCTATTTTGATGTACATACTCAAAATATTTCCTAATCACGATTCACGCCCCACATTCAAAAGTGGGTAACTGACCGCACAACACAATTCCAAACTACGAATGCTCACAGTAAATCAAGCATAACGAGTTCATTATACACAGTCTCCGTTGAGCAACACTTGCTACTAAAATATTAGTTTAAACAAATTCGGCAACACCGGCTACTATTTATTTACACTAACCGTATTTATTTATGCCACTAATCGCAGTTTAAGTTTGACAAATGTTGAGAAAGATTATACTCTAAGAGGCTGTTATAAATAAGCGTAAACATTTTATAAAATGAAACTTATTTTTATTTGTACACATCACATTTATTACTTGATTGCAGCACTAAAAAGCGTAAGTAAAGAAGCATAAACAAGTTAGTGGGGAATAGGGAATTTACTATAATCAAAATACTAAATCTCTACTATATAAAAATAAGTCGGGTTTTCCTTCCTGACGCTATAACTCCAGAACGCACGAACCGATTTCCACGGTTTTGCATTCGTTGGAAAGGTCTCGGGCTTCATGAGGTTTATAGCAAAGAAATTTCAGGAAAAATTAAAAAAAATTAAATAAAAATTAAAAAATGTTACATAAAACGAAGCCATCTGGTGGCGAAACGGAGTTCGCCGGGTTTGCTAGTTATTATATAAAACTATAATATTGATTTTATTTAAATTAATTTTTGTAACTTTAATAGAAAATAATAGACATGTAGCCTGGAAAGGGCGGACGGCTAGAAAAAATATCGCCAGTTTGTCTTTATCAGAATCAAAAATTCTTGTTTTGCCATCGACAGTTAGGCCACGCTGTAGTTCGCTTAGCAGCCACTTACAGAATTTTGACAGATGGCGCTACTATTTGCTTGTACTGAAAAGATTTACGTAAAATTTTCAGATGCCCATATCCTGAGTTTTCTTATCAGTGTAAATAATAAATAAAATTTTAAAAAGTAATGAAATTTATGAAATAACAAAAAAGGTACAAGTATTTTAATATTTCCTACTAGCTGTTGCCCGCGGCTCCGCCCGCGTGCAGTTCGTTTTTTTTACAAAAATGTTTCCCGTGGAATTTCTTAATTTTTCCCAAGATTTCCCGTACAAAATGAGTGGTCCTTGGGTTCGATGGACCCGTAAAGGAGTCTTCTTCCAATCTCTCCTGTCAACGTGCTATCTTCTTTTACACAATTTACCTATATCTTCTTTGGTCTTCCTCTACTTATACACTCTGTCGAAATCGCTTATGTTACTTAATTCGCATGGAGTAAGATAGAGTGGGGCGTGTCATCGTGGATTGTAATATCTATACTAACCAAACTTATCTTATTCTGAGATGATACCAACGCCCAGATATTGTAATTAAGCATTCTGATGCGCTACTGTGTACGTAGCAACCCGTTCCTGCTACGTACGGGTTATCTTGTATAGTTATACCTAGTTGCACGATTAAAAGGACGATTTAAACTGTCGATATTTCGACCCCGTTTTGATTGTGCTACGGAGATAAGTAGCTATAGGTTTTTTTAAACATCCCACGGGTGCTCTCAAATTTTTCAGGATGAAAAGTATCTTAAATGTTGACCGGGCATATATATAACTAGTAGGGCGCGTGTGTGCGCGGGCCACATGTGGCCCGCGTGCTGTCTTCCCGCCTATATAGGCCGACAATAATCCCCCTACATTTTCTATCGAAAAAAAAAATTCCGCCATATTGGATTTTTTTTCCAGCCATCAAATAGACCTTTTTGTCCTGATCAGTTCTTGTCAAGTAACTACTCTTCCATCTTTTATACTCTTCGAGATATCGGCGAAATTCGTTTGGCCGCCATTTTGAATCCGCCATTTTGAAAAAAATTTCAGCTCACTGGCAATTGGATAACATTTCGAATGACATTTGGTCGAGCACCCCCCACCTATCTTAGATACCCTGGCTGTGCTCTTGAACCGTCTCCGAAATCCTCAATCATCAGCTCTCTCCGTATTTTTCCTCCTCATGAATTTTTCCCCTCTATACAACATCGTCCTTCAAAAAAATTTTTTTCATACAAAATTGTTCAGGAGAGGTGATCAATGAGTCAGTGAGTCAGTGTTGAATCAGCACAAGCAGCTATATATATATTAACTAGTAGGGCGCGTGTGTGCGCGGGCCACATGTGGCCCGCGGGCTGTCTTCTCACCTATAAAAGAATCGCCGTCATCTCCATCGCCAATTGGAATCCGATTGGCAATGGGCTAAAAGAATTACCTCGGAGCACGGTCATGGATTTAAAGATAGTTCAGGGCTGTTTGAATAAAAAATACACTGAACCTCATGGTGAGGTTCAGTGTATTTTTTATTCAAACAGCCCTTACCTATCTTTAAATCCATGACCGTGCTCCTCAATCATCATCTAAATCTTAGACCATCATCTCTTCTCATACTCTTCATAGTTTTTCATAGGCCTTGTTTATTGTAGCATTCACATTTTCCATGGAAATATAAATTCAACCACTTTGATTTTTTTTCATTCATCCCGTAGACCTTGAGATTCTAATTACGTCTTGCAAAGAAATCACTCTCTTATCTTTTATACTTTCCGAGGTAGAACAACACGAAATTTGTATGGCGGCCATCTTGAATCCGCCATTTTGATTTTTTTACAGCTAACTGCCAATTGGATGACGTTTCGAGTTACATTTGGTTGAGCACCCCCCACCTATCTTCGATACCCTGGCTGTGCTCTTCACCCGTCTCCGAAATCCTCAACCATCAGCTCTCTCCATATTTTTCTCTAGTAACTCTCCGAAAAACCGCATCACAACCTTGCATAATTACCAACTGTTAGTCACTTCAACATTCCCCATACATTTTCTATGGAAAAATAAATTCCGCCATTTTGAATTTTTTTTCTATCCATCAAATAGACCTTCGGATCCTGATCACTTCTTGTCGAGAAACCATTCTTCCATCTCTTATACTTTCCGAGATATTGACGAAATTCAAATGGCCGCCATTTTGAATCCGCCATTTTGAATTTTTTTTCAGCTCACTGCCAATTGGATGATGTTTCAAATGACATTTGGTCGAGCACCCCTCACCTATCTTCAATACCTTACCCGTGCTCTTCACCCGTCTCCGAAATCCTCAATCATCAGCTCTCTCCATATTTTTGTTCTTAATGAATTTTTCCCCTCTATACGAAACGATAAGTAAAAAAAAAATTTTTCATACAAAATTGTTCAGGAGAGGTGATCAATCAGTCAGTGAGTGAATCAGCACGAGTAGCTATATATATATTAACTAGTAGGGCGCGTGGATGCGCGGGCCACATGTGGCCCGCGTGCAGTCTTCCCGCCCATAACGGTATCGCCGTCCGTAAGCTGAAAAAATTACCAAGGAACACTGTCATGGTTTTAAAGATAGTTAAGGGCAGTTCGAACAAAAAAATACGCTGAACCTCATTGGATGAGGTTCAGCGTATTTTTTGTTCAAACAGCCCTTAACTATCTTTAAAACCATGACAGTGCTCCTCAATCATCATCCAAATCCTAGATCATTGTCTCTTCTCATAGTAAGTATATTTTCCAAGGAAAGATAAATTCCGCCACAGTGAATTATTTTCCATGCATCCCGTAGAACTTGAGATTCTGATCACCTCTTGCCAAGAAACCACTCTCTTATCTTTTATACTTTCCGAGATAGAACAACACGAAATTTGTATGGCGGCCATCTTAAATCCGCCATTTTGAATTTTTTTTCAGCTAACTGCCAATTGGATGACGTTTCGAGTTACATTTGGTCGAGCACCCCCCACCTATCTTCGATACCCTGGTTATGCTCTTCACCCGTCTCCGAAATCCTCAATCATCAGCTCTCTCCATATTTTTCTCTAGTAACTTTACGAAAAACCGCATCACAACCTTGCATAATTACCAACTGTTAGTCTCTTCAACATTCCCCATACATTTTCTATGGAAAAAAAAAATTCCGCGATATTAGATTTTTTTTCTATTAATCACGTAGATCTTCGAGTCCTGATCAGCTCTTGTTAAAAAACCATTCTTCCATCTTTTATACTTAGCGAGATATCGACGAAATTCGAATGGCGGCCATTTTGAATCCGCCATTTTGAATTTTTTTTCAGCTCACTGCCAATTGGATGACGTTTCAAATGACATTTGGTCGAGCACCCCCCACCTATCTCCAATACCCTTGGCTGTGCTCTTCACTCGTCTCCGAAATCCTCAATCATCAGCTCTCTCCATATTTTTGTTCTTAATGATTTTTTCCCTTCTATACGGAATAGTCATTGAAAAAAAAATTTTTCATACAAAATTGTTCAGGAGAGGTGATCAATGAGTCAGTGAGTGAATCAGCACGAGTAGCTATATATATAGTAACTAGTAGGTTGCGTGGGGTCGCGGGCCACATGTGGCCCGCGTGCTGTCTTCCCGCCTATATTAGCCAACAATCATCCCCCTACATTTTCTATCGAAAAAAAAAATTCCGCCATTTTGATTTTTTTTTTAACACGGGAACGCTTATTTATTTATTTATTTATTTATTCCTTAAATCTAAAAGAATATATACATCGATTTCTTCGCACCCTTAAGCCTATACGGCTTGTCTGGGTACTGCACATTCCTCTATATAAAAATTCTTACAGGCTAGATTAAGATACGTTAAATTACAAATTACAAAATATGTGGGTAGGCACACTGCCTACCCACATATTTTGCGATCATTTTGTTTCGCACGAGTGCGATAAGCAGTTGTAGTTGCAGGCACATACAAGGTGTCCCAGATCCTGATGTTAGACGTGTATATAATATAATATTATGATATCGTAAATGGATATATTTATTTTAATTTAAGGTATAGAAATTTAAGTTATTCTTAATTATATTATAAGTTTTTATTATTATTGTTTTTAGTGGTTAGGTAAATGAAATATATTAATTAGGAAAATATGTTTGGGTTTTTAAACATAAGGTCCTTTAGTTTGTATTTGATATTATTCTTTGTTATGGAGCTTCGAACAGCATATGGTATTTTGTTCAATAGACGCGGCACAAGGTATTGCGTGGTTCTTTGACCGTAGAAGTTTTTTGATGTAATAGTTGCAATCCTGCGTTCCGCTGTTCTTCGCGTCACAATTGTCTGTTTTACGTAATTATCTCGATATTCGAAGAAATTTTGTATTAATAGAGCGAGTGTTACTTTACGGTGGATAGGTAAAACGTTGCAGAACTTAAAGATCTCATCTTCGCTATTATAGTATTTCTCTTTAACTTTGTGAGGTACTAACATTTTTAGGGTTCTTAGTTGCAAACTGTATATCTTATTTAAGTGTGTTTTGAATGTCCTACCATAGCTGCTCAGGCCATATGCAACAATACTTTCCATGAGTGCTGTATAGAGAAGTAGTCGTGTTTTAAAACGTACTTTATTTTTAACAATTGATAGTTTTGCTAGCACCACACGGAGTTTATTGCAAACAGTTTGAACATGATTTTCCCAGTTAAATCTGCAATCAATCACAAGCCCTAAATAAGTGTGTTCTATGACCTTTTCTATTTTTGGACAGTTGCAGGCCGAGGCGTTGGAGTGCATGCAATTATGGTCGTGTGATATGAGCTCTGGCTCGATGGTGTTTTTATTGTGGCTCGAACGTATATGCATGAATTTTGTTTTTTGCGTATTAACAACTAGTCCTACGTCGTGAGACCATCTGCAAAGTAAATCAAAGTCAGATTGCAAGTTAGCCCTTGCTGTTTCTATATTTCTGTCAGCAGCTACAATGCACGTGTCGTCGGCATATTGGAAAAGTTTACATTTCCGTATGATGTTTTGTGCATCATTGACATAGGCCAAGTAGTGCAGAGGTCCTAGCACAGAACCCTGAGCTGTTCCCTCGGTTGCGTGGATTTTGTCACTTAATACCCCATCTACCTGTACAGCGTAAGTTCTGTCGGTAAGGTAGTTTTCACACCACCGCAGTAGTGGGCCTCTAATACCTGATAGTTCTAATTTATCGATTAATGTCCTATGCTCCAAAACATCGAATGCTTTGCTGTAATCGATAAATACTATTAGTACATGGTTTTTTTTATCAAGGCATGAATTTATATAATCCGTTAATTTTGACAATAATTGTGTTGTGCTCTTATTTGGTTGAAAACCGTACTGTTCATGTGCTAGAATGTCGTTGCTTTTATAAAATTCATGTATCTGACTACTTACATACTTTTCGACAATTTTGTCGATTATTGGTAGTATAGTGATAGGCCTGTAATTATTATAGTCTTGCTTACTGCCCTTTTTAAAGATTGGTCTTACAATGCCTGATTTTAATTCATTCGGAAATGAATTAAAATCAGGCATTTTCAATCCATCTAATAGACCTTTCGGTCCTGATCAGTTCTTGTCAAGAAACCATTCTTCCATCTTTTATACTTTCCGAGAAATCGACGAAATGCGTATGGCGGCCATTTTGAATCCGCCATTTTGAATTTTTTTTCAGCTAACTGCCAATTGGATGACATTTCAAATGACATTTGGTCGAGCACCCCCCACCTATCTCCAATACCCTTGGCTGTGCTCTTCATCCGTCTCCGAAATCCTCAATCATCAGCTCTCTCCGTATTTTTCCTCCGAATGAATTTTTCTCTTCTATACGAAATGGTCATTGAAAAAAAAATTTTTCATACAAAATTATTCAGGAGAGGTGATCAATGAGTCAGTGAGTGAATCAGCACGAGTAGCTATATATATATTAAAGTAGGATCATAAAATTTCATTTAAATCCGTTACTTGAAAGACGCCTGCTAACTGTTTTTGTAATTTTTTCTTTCCCGCGGGAACTCGATTGGATTAATAAGTTTTACTATATATATATTTTGTTAAAAAGGCAACATAAGGTATCAGCATAACCAATTTTACAAAATTAAGTTCATTAGTTGTTGTTTACAAAGCTGTTAAATTAATTGCAGTTTTTTAACTATCCCACGGGAACTCTTTATTTTACCGGGATGAAAAGTATCCTATATTGTTGACCAGGGACATAGGCTACCACCACACAAAATTTCATTGGAATCGGTCCAGCCGTTCCAAAGATTAGCCCGTACAAACAGACAGACAAACAGACAAACAGACAAACAACAGATTTATTATATGTATTGATTAGACAGTATATCGTATTATAATTTGTAACGTGACAAATTTTTATTACGTCATTAAATAATTGAGTAAAAGGCCGTTTTCCATTATCGATTATCGGACGTTATTTTTAAATCACATAAGGTTTATTATTTTAAGGAAACCTTTTGAATTATTTAAAGCTTTGTCACTACGTCGAAATGTTCATTCAATAGTATAGTGAAATTGGTATCCCAACCCCACTGTACCTATTCAGAGTGGACCTCAAAGGACAATTCTAGCCCGGCACTAACATTTACGTGGGCAGTACGAAGGCCGATTAGTTAGTGGGAGAAACGTAACGAGATCTCTCAGCTACGAATTGGAATAATCATGATTTTGGGTTAGCACTAGTGAACAATATTTGCAAAATACCTACTGTAGAGTATGGAAAATAGTATGGTATGCAGTATTTTGATAGATAGATAAATATTAGTTAACAATGAACATTGTAAACTAAAGAATTTATGTTGTTTTATTTTTGTAACAAACTCTTATACTATTTATTTTTAATGATATTTCAAGAGGCTTTTTTTTTTTAAAAATATTTAGTAATAATATAGGACCGAAAGACGCCGAGAGTGGTAGCATCTTTATGTGGTTGACATCCAACAAACTCGTACAAAACGTTTTTCTTCCACGTTTCTGATGCGAATCTTCCAGTCTCTGTGCTCCCAGCCAAGTACAATCTGGGTGCCTTCAAGGGAAGAGTGAATAGGCATTTTCGTGCCAAGCGCTCTCAAACATAGACGTTGTTTTCCATCGTTGCTTTTCATCAGGCATGATTATCGCCAAGCGCAAGTCTATCCAAAATAAAAAAAAACCTCCTATACCGCTTTCACGATAAGATGAGATACTTTTGGCGGTTGAGGGCTGCCTACTTTATACCAATAGTGAAGAGATTTTCTTCGAGACGGACTGAAGAAGGATATGCAAATGAAATCCGCTAAAAGGGATATTTCATTCGAACCCAGTATTTACCAACCAAATTCGTTTATTTGGTTGGTAAATACTGGTTTTTAAGAAAGAAATTCATGTACAATTGTACATCATATTATTATAGTAAACGATGGATATTTCAGTCTATGATGATGAGCCCCACTGTGTAAAACTCCATACGAATCGAATAAAACGTAAGCGATTTTGAATGAGTGGGGCGCGTCTTCGTTGATTCAAATATCTAGTTAATAAAAATTAGGATTCCTTGAAAACTAACTATACTTTTATGAGCGAATCATTTTGGCGAGCGTAAAGAAGCGTCGTAAAATATAATGTAGGGCATTTCAGTTAGGAATGTGTCATAAGCTCTTTTATGAGATTAATTTAAAAGCTGTTGAATTTACTCTGTTAAGTGCAGTTTATATGCACATTTATATAGCGTTTCAAGGATCTATAGTGAGATATAAACATACAAACCTATTTTATTTTATTTGTTATTAAAATAGTTGAAGTAAATGGTGGATAGTAGGTACGAGTATATGTGTGTATTTTTGTTAATAAATAAAAATATCTATCAAATAAAAGGGGTGAAATTGATTGACAATAAAAATATTATCTTTTATTTTTTGTTCAAGGGCAGACAGACAGATAGACGGAAGGACGGGTAGCAGCGGGGGTTATGAAATAAAGACTCGTGGTCATCTTGGGTGCAGAACCAAAAAAATATTAATCCATAACATAAAATCCCAAAGATATTTTAATACACAGTCCAATTTCATTTTGCTCGAACGCGTCCCCTAGAAAATCCAATTGAATCTCTTTCGAGATACTTTTCTTATTTGTGGCTGTGCTTTGAACGGGACAGTATTACATACAATCTGTGCCGCTTTGAGTTTGAGATGCACGTCTCGGCTTCCGCAATACAATGATTGTTGGGGGAAATACGTAGAAATCTCGACCTCGTAGTCTGATTTCTGATGAGGATGATGTAATTTTCTTGATATGAAGTGATTTTATGCTATTTTATAGTTATGATTTCAAAAGTCCGACCTGATACGCATCAGTGCAAAAGGGTGTTTTTTTTGCAGAAAGAAGACAAAATTTTTTTTCTATCGCATTCAGCAAGGTGATTGAATTGTGAGTGTAAAGATTCATTCCACTTCACCACAGACTTCATGTAGGCATTAAGCGTAGGTTAGTCTGCGACTTGCCACGAAGTTTTTATTTCACATTATATAAATATTTTATGTACATTTCACTTTCCGATATGCAGCTGCCAATTTAAGTGAATCGCTAGGCAGATTTTGTTTTTGACGTCAAGCACTATTAAGTTCACTTAAATTAGTGGGATTGTGAGTTGCGACTGCGCAGTGCATATTTTTATACATATAAGCCTAAGTCTGGACATCGACAAAGAGGTGTCTCCGAGTGATTGCGTTTCCCAGTGCGATGCTGAGTAGCAGCTGATAGTTTATATTCGAGATAGTAACTACGATTATTATTTAAAATAGAAAGAAAAGGAATATGAAAAAAGTAGCAGTGACTTTATCCAAAACTTTAGAAACTGTAGGTTTAACGAGTAAAGAGTATTTTATAAGGATTCAGTGGAGCTCCCTTTGAGCCTTTCGTAACTTTCGTGGAGAGCTTTAAAGTATTCGTCTTTGTATCGACTGCTTTGTTTTAGAATGCGAGTATAAGCAGCATAAACAGAAAGACGTAAAACAAAAAAATTGCTCATGATAATTTGAACATAATTTTAATGCTATAAAAGGTATATCTAATGGTATTATTGTATATTCGGTGCTAACAACTTATAACTTAAAAGCTTTCTAATTAACATTATAATGTAATAAAGTGGCAATAACTATAACTATCTAAGTAGGTATTTTTCTAGGTCTAGCTGACCTGGCAACGTTTGTTGTACTAAATAAGTTATGTCTTACTTAGGAGTCTGAAAAAGGGTTTAGATCCTAGTCTCAGATCTACCGAATATGCACATAAGTGATCCAATATATTTATTTATTTTAATTTATTATTTGGGTTTTCCTATAGGTGTTCAAGTTTTTACTTTTGACGAACGGAACCTTAAAAAGATACTATTTTTAGTGATTTCATCGTAAGTCTAGACATGCATTACGATTCCAGTCTCGTGAGCCGGGCGTGACCTCATTCTGTGTCACTCGTTATAAAATATAGATTTATGGGCCAAAATAAATTGAACGTTTGAAGTCCGGCATGAAAATAAACACGTCACAAATTCTGTACTGAGTAAATAAGTAAGGATAAATAACGGATGTCCGTCTGATGTTCGGAGTAAGCGGAGAAATGAGGACATTGGATCCGATTAAGATGGCAATGAAATCGATGATAGATTTGTGCGTAACTTCAGAATGTACGTAGTTACAAGACCGAAATAATTTTCCCCGTAAAAGTAGAAATAACTGTAATAAACCCATTGACTTATACTATAGACAGGGCGGACCGCGCGAAAAAATGTCGCCAGTATATGGGAGGAAAAATGTCTATTGTGACTCCCTCTGGCGTCAGTAGTAAGCTGTAAGACTACGCAGTATTTCGCAGGAGTTTCGACAGATGGCGCTACATTTTCTTGTATGAAGAAGGTTTACGTAAAATGTTCGGATGGGCCTATCTTGACTATTATTATCAATTAATAAACCGGATAGTGTTTTGTATATATCCAGGAACTCCACAAGTTTTTACAATGTACATCCTCAATCTTCCTTTCACAAAACAATGAAAGAAAGGCATCTTCATGAGGTTGACGAAATTCACAGTTGTCCAACTACGAGTACATCGCACCAAATGTTTCTGATACAAACTGCTAAGGTGTGTTACTTTTTTAGAACTAGCATGCTTGTGGAAACAGCTTCGAGAGATGAGACAAAAAATAAAATAAGCAGAAATAAATTGTGCCATTTTAAAGCCAACTTTATCAGCCAACTTATGTATTACACTAGAGGGTGACTGTGGCAGCAAACGTGTACAGAATACGCAGTAAACGACCGTGTCCTGCGCTCGCCGTGCTGACCAAAAGAGTGCGGGATGCGTTCTCTGGAAATACGTTAGAATTGTAACTACGATTACGCGTTGTGAAGTCATCATCTCCTGAGGATCTCCTCATTACCTCATCCTCTTCCCATCTCCTGAGTATGTCCCGGTGTCGGGGCGAAGGTAAGACGAAGAAAGTATTGGAAGAATTGTGTGTGGTGTTTCATATGGCCGGTATTCCTGCATATTGGACAATAGTGGACTAAGATTAGATTATTTTCAAGAAGCGGATTAAAGCAAAACAAATTCATCTGTCCTGCTCATACGAGTAGAAATCGGTTAAGCCGTTTCAGAGGAGCTTTCTTACAAACAATGTAACAAGTGAATTTATAAATAACAATAAAAGTGAATAACAATATCCCGAAGCTACATAAATTCCATTAGTAGCAATAAAGCCGGCTTCTTGGGCAAATATTGCGGGCTGCCATAAATTAAATACAATGTGACCGAATTTGTTTAAACAATATTTCACTGGCACGTGTTACACAACGGAACGGCGGTGTGACGTTAGCATAATGAACTCATAATACAAGATTTAAAGCCGGAACAACATTTAGTACCGGTGCTGAGAGAAATTGAATTGTTTATGCCTTGATTAAAATGTTCTTGAATTTATAGGTCACTTTCCGTATTTCACCGCGTTCACGATGAGATGACTCTTTTGGCATAATGACAGGTGCATAATTTTAGTAATAATGAAAAATTGATCAAGTGCGAGCCGAGCTCGCGTACTGACGGTTCCGTACTATTAATAGCGTAGACGGCGTATTTAAGCGATTTTTAGTGACCAGAAGTTTAAAAACTATAAGCACTATATTATTTTAGTTTTAATGTCGATATAACAATTAACAAAAAAAGATCAGAAGGAACTTTTCTGGCTTAGTTTTTAGCAATTAGGTAACACGTCGTCTTTCTGTTATATTCTTCCGCAACGCTGCATGTCGCACCCACCAATGTATTCGTTTTGTTATTAAAATATCGATTGCTACCATATAACTACCTAAGGATTTACGAATGTGAGATAGAAAAATTAAAGCCAATACAAATTACAGTGTGACGGAATTCGTTTAAACAGTATTTCATTCACACGTGTAAAGTGTTACATAAAACAGCGATGATGTGACTTTAGCATTATGATATCAAGCAATATGATTTCATAATAGAATTTAGTATTATATATGATGTTTCCAAAGCGTTAGAATGCTGACAATTATTTTTTTTATTTAATGCCGTTTGTAAAAATAGAATTATGACTTCATATAAACAAAAATATTTATTGTTAAAATGCGTGTTTATTTAAATACCTAAATGTTTTTCCTTTTCCCGAATATCAAAGGAAGTTAGGCAAATACGATCAAAAGTTCTATTTGATTTAAGTTTGTAAATATTAGAAACGGGTCATTTTAATATGAAGCGTTCATTATAAAGTTTTAAACATTTCAGTGCAACACGACTGAAATACTCACAGTTTAGAGTTAGAGAACGAACTAAATAGACGCTTTAATAGATAAACAGAAATCGGTTGTGAAATAATTTCATGTGGAAATGAGGTAAAGTTTGTATTTGAAATTAGGAAGCACTGAGCAAGTAAGCGGGTTGTGAAGCGAGTTCATAAGGAATTTTCTCCGTTACCGAACCGGACCACATTAGCTTCATCAAAAACTTATGTTGACGAAACTCAACTCAACTAATCTAATCTATGAGTACTTAGCCAGCAGGAGTGGAACAATTATTAATGTAATTTCAAAATCCTTTGTAAATCTGTAATGTTCGATAAATCATAAAACTGATACTATAAAGGCTAAAAATTTAATTTAAGTGTGTTTATTTGTACACCTTCACACCGAAACTACTTAACCGATTTGGTTGAAATTGGGAATGAAGACAGATTTTACTCTGAGTAGGTTACTTTTTACCCCGTAAAATCCATGATTATGATTTTGTGACAAGTCAGAATTGAAGTGGGCGAATCACATAAAATAGAATAATAAAATTAAATATTTGTACTACTTACCTGAAACATCTTTTCATCGAACTTGTCGTATTGTCCCAGAAAAAGAACACTTTCCTTCATAAACTGCACCTCTTGTATAACGTTATCAACAGCAATAGTATCATTCAGTTTACAATTAATATATAATTCTACTTTATTTTTTTCCACCCGTATTATAATTTTGGACCATTCGCCGATTTTATAACCACTATAGATAAAAGATATTTTATTATTTGAGAAAACTTCACTATCTTGCAACTTTATTCTTGCTTTTTCTCTATGGATTTGCTCAAAACATAAGGCAACTTTCACAGTGTTTTTTACTGATATTGAGAACAAACATGGTGATTTCATAATGTCTAGAGTAATAAGAGCGTATATTTCAAACGGTGGACTGAGTTTTTCAAATGGTTCTGGAAATTTGTCCAGAGTTATAAATACTGGTACATCTTCTATTAGTTGTATAGCGCTGAAACCGTCGGTCCCATTCGTTATTTCAAACGAGTCTGTTTCGATATTTTCTTGTATAACTTCTAATATGTCGTATTTGTCTGTAACAAAAATAATTACATTATCAGCAAATATTAATGTTGCTGCCTTATTAAAAGTACAGGATAAGAATATACGAGATGGAAAAAATTAAAAAAAAGACAAGAAGAGGGACCTATTCCCGACTTCGAGGCACAAAAAAAATTGTTGAATTAATTTATGGATGACATAAAATAGCAAACGATGTAAAAACTACTAGTTACATAAGTCTTACTCACAGCATAGTCATTAGATATAATAAGGAATCTTTAACTATATTTATACAAAATTTAGGATTTTTAATCACATATGCCGTGTTGGATACTCTTATGAATTTCAGAAAGATTGAATATACTGTATGTATAGTGAACAATATTTGTCGACTTAACTTAACTTAAACACAGTATAAGTACGGGAATTTATATATATAATACGTAATTGAGAAGAGTCGACCAAAATCGTAGAACTCACACAAGTTTCGTCACAAGAATTAAAAATTAAACAAGGCTTGGAACTTAACCCTTATATTAATGAGAGAGGTATTTAATCTTGATCGAATGCTAATGGCAGCGGTCACGGTAGCTTATAAAACAAGTTGAGTACAATAAGTTACCGTACCCACCTATTTGATGTAACAGTAAGATTAGATTTGATATTGCATGCACATTTAGAAATAAATCGACACACAAAAACACGCTTTGAACTGATTTGGCTAAAATATGGAATTTGGAATAGGTAGATGCCATTGGATGTACAGCAATGATAGACTTCTGGCTGCAGTCAGGAATTCGAGCAACAGTTCGAATTATGAAATTGGTCATGATCGGCCAAACTGAGAGAAGGTAGGCGATTCACGTAGGGCGCCAGCTACGCTACGTGAAGTGAAATGGTTAAAAAGGTCATGGAATTTACGTTTATTAGCAGACGATAATGAAATCAAAACATTTTTAGCGAAAACTAAAAAAAAATAGGTTAAATTTAGGTTTTAGGTGGTTTAGAGCGTAAAATTGAATGTTGTTCAAAATGCAACACAGTCGACAATGGTTAGAATAAATTTACTTTGCGCGATGAGGTTGAAAGGTTACAATTTTTTTATATTTCCTATGTTGAAATACATTCAATTTTTTACTGTAAACCAACAGACGTAAAGTGTTAATTTTTTATTTTATTTCATGACTCACATCACTGAGTGTGTGAAGAGTGAAGACATTACGTGAATGGGCTATACATCCCAGATCCGTGCCTAGCATATAGCATCATTAAGCTACTACTACTTTTCATCCCGGATTAATCCACGGAAAAAACTCAAAGTGCGGGAAAAATCTCGCTTTAATTACCTGGTAGAGCCACGGAGCGTGATATTAAAGTGCAAGTGATGAATCTGAAACAATAAATATGAAAATATCATGAATTGTGCAAAAGTATGCAAGATTGATTAATAATATATGATTACCACAATATTGTATGTTTTTTATCAATTTTTTTAAGTAATTTGCATACCCACCTAGTTATATTATATTAAATTATTTTTTTTTAATCCGCCTCTTATTTTGAAGTTCATCACAAAGTACAATTTATAAGACTTTTGGTTACATACAATATCTCGATATATCAATCGTAGTTGCATAGTCGATAATTCAATTAAATTTTTAGTTACAATTTATCATTAACATAATTATAGGAATCAAGGATCATAAACATGATGTAGCAGTTGATATTAGATTAAAATTTATCATTTATTATTCTTAGAAAACGGCTAAATTGTATCTGTTATTATAAATATTAATGAACTTGTAAACACTGCATTTTACTCAAGCACTTAAATGGTACATTGTACACATAGAACATAATATTAATAACACTAGTTTACGAAAGTTGGGTCCTTGAAATGAAAAAAGATTACTTCTTAAAAACAGAGACACGAAAAATCCTACACGTGAGTCCTGTGAATATATTTTTTTATAACAAAAGCTATTCCAAAAAAATTAAGACGAAAACATCCTTGACTTTTTTTTTCTATTTTTCCATCTATCCTCCAGCATCAGTCACCAAAGATTGGCCAAGATATATGTATACATATTATAGTAAAATTTAACGCTGATTTGTATCATTTTCATGATAAATCTCTCCAAAGCCTCATAGTTATTATTATGTAAAACATATTGCATAATATTTATAATTTGAATACGAAATTAATGAAATCACCCATCGCTGAATACACCCTCATATTATAAATTCACACTTTGGAGCATAATATATATTTGTAGGTACCTAATTATATGTATTTATATTCAAAACAGGCGCTAATTAAACTTTATTGTTATTTGAGATAGTACTGATTTTGTTATTCATACGAATAATAATTATTACTATTATTTGTATCATACGGGCTCACATATAGAAACTCAAAATAAAAACGTTTAAAAATAAAAGTTGATGCTTCCACAGTATTTCATTTAGTAACTTCAACTTGAAAATTTATTTGTTTCACATAGGCCTAACGTGTTCTTGTAAGAAGTATATCCGATATTTCTGATATACTCATATTATTATGATATTAAGTTTATCAGGGTTCTAACTTCTAACGCGCCCTACACTGAGAAGGACTGCTTTCTTTATTGGTTTCATTAAAATCGATTTAGTAATCTTTAAAACGTACGTGTTAGATTAAGGCTTGTTGAGTCAATTTAACTTCAAAACATTCAGTTCATTGCTTCGTATTATTTATTAGATTCCGTTTGAGTTTGCCCTTGCATAAATTACTGTATAGTTGATTTGCTAACTTCACTTGCAAATGTTGTAAATGAACGTTAAACTGCGTAATCATTAGGCGCATAGTCTATGGCACCTATATTTTGTAAAGTCATTTGCTTTATTTGCTATTTTGCTCAAGAAATCGCTTTCGTGTAAGATTAAATTAGATATATATATAAAAGAAGAAACTGACTGACTGACTGACTGACTGACTGACTGACTGACTGACTGACTGACTGACTGACTGACTGACTCACTGACATATCAACGCACAGCCCAAACCGCTGGGTCTAGAGACTCCAAATTTGGCACACATATTCCTTGTGAGGTCTAGGGGTGCACTAAGAAAGGATTTTTCAAAATTCACCCTCTAAGGGGGTGAAACGGGGGTCCGAAGTTTGGATTTTATCAAGTTAAAATACGGCTTCACGCCGCAACTACTGTACCGATTTGGCTAAAATTTGGAATGGAGGTATATTATATCTTGCATTACCATATAGGCTATTTTTCATCCCGAAAAAATTCATGGTTCCCGTGGGATAAGTTAAAAACCGAAATTGACGCGGAAAAAAATCTCACGCCGCAAGTACACAACCGATTTGGATGAAATTTGGAATAGAGATAGATTATATCCTGGGTTAATAAATAGTATACTTTTCATCCCGGAAAAATCCATGGGTTTTGCAGGAGAAGGGAAAAACCGATATTCACGCGGAAAAATTACTACTTCCCGCCGTAATTACTGAACTGATATGGCTGAAATTTGAAAAAGAGATAGACTATATCCTGGATTAATACGAAGGCTACTTTTCGTCCCGAAAAAAATCATGGTTCCCGTGGGATTAGTAAAAAACCGAAATTCACGCGGAAAAAAAATCTTCATGCCGCAAGTGCACAACCGATTTGGCTGGAATTTGGAATGGAGATAGATTATATGCTGGGTTAATAAATAGGGTACTTTTTATCCCAGAAGAATCCATGGTTTTTGCAGGAAAAGTGAAAAACCGATATTCTCGCGAGAAAAATACTTCTTCACGCCGTAATTACTAAACTGATATGGCTGAAATTTGGAACAAACTTAGACTATATCCTGAATTAATACGGAGGCTACTTTTCGTCCCGAAAAAATTCATAGTTCCCGTGGGATTAGTAAAAAAACCGAAATTCAGGCGGAAAAAAATCTTCATGCCGCAAGTGCACAACCGATTTGGCTGTAATTTGGAATGATGATAGATTATATCCTGGGTTAATAAATAGGCTTCTTTTTATCCCGGAAAAATCCATGGTTTTTGCAGGAAAAAAGAAAAACAGATATTCATACGCGAAAAATACTACTTCACGCCGTATTTACTGAACTGATATGGCTGAAATTCACAATAAAGATAGATTATATCCTGGATTAATACGAAGGCTACTTTTCATCCCAGAAAAATCCATGGTTTCCGCGGGAAAACTGAAAAATTGATGTTCACGCGCAAAAAGTATTACTTTACGCTGTAATTACTGAACTGAAATGACTAAAATTCGGTAAGGAGATTCGGATTATTACATAGGCTACCATTCATCCCGGAAAATTCCATGGTTGATATAATACGAGTGAAAAGCTGATATTCACGAGGCAAAAATATTCCTTCACGCCGTAATTACTGAACAGATTTGCCTGAAATTTGAAACGGAGATAGATTATATCCTAGATTAATAGATATCGTACTGGGAATCCACAATTACTGCGGAAATAGTGAAAAAAAATATTTATGCGGGAGATATACCTACTCCTTTACGGCGCAACTGCTGAATTTTTTTGGCTGAAAATTGGAATGAAGACAGATTTCGTCCCAAATTAGCACAAAGGCTACTTTTTATTCCGGAAAATAGATGGTTCCCGTGTGTAGGGAAAACTAAAATTTGCGCGGGCGAAGCTGCGGGTTTCTGCTAGTTCATTTATAAGGCTTGAGGATGCGTGAGGTTTTAAGGGCGATGGGTACCATCCGGGCGCGAAAATTCAAATTTTATTTAGTTTTTCGCTCATAGTGGGCTAATTATACATCGAAGGCTAATGGCAATGAGTTTTGCGGGCACAACATTTATGCATCTACATGTTTTCAATAAAAACTCTGCTCAACAATACTTATTTACTTCATATTGGTTCCCGATAGCTCGAAATCTGGGAAACTGCAAAAAAATATCTTTCGGGAACCAATATGAGATGTGTGGGAACTTTCGAGCAAATTTTCTATTAAAAACATGTAGATGCATAAAATGTAGACCCGCAAAATGTATTGCCATAAATCTACAATGTGAAGTTAGTCTAATATTTGCGAAAAACTAAATAAAATTTTAATTTCGCGGGCTGGTAGGGCCGCAACACCTTAATTAACCTGTGACTTACCCCCACCACCTACAACTTGTGTATCGTCAAATCAAGAATGTATACTGAATAGGCATCTCCTAGGTAAGCGCAGAACCTTAGGTTGAATCTAAGTAAAATAAGTGGCGGACTGTGAGTCGAACTCACGCACGAGGGTTCCATACTACAAAAGAAGTAAAACCAACGTTTTACTAGAAATCCAGTTTGGAATCACTTTTGGTAATTTACCGTAAAACTATTTCTGTTTCTTAATATTAAAAAAATATACTTATTACAGAGTTGATTACGTTTTCCTGTAAAATATACATAAACCCTTATTGATCAATACCAGTTTTGTATGTGTACCTGAGTCGAAAAATTTACACCTTTGCTTGTTATGATGTAATTGCAGATTTTAGATGTGGCCTGTCCTTTATCTTTGGCATCCTTTAACCATTTACTTTATTTTACTTTTTGAGCTTAAAAACGAGCCTTATTCTTCTGCTATTAAATGTAAAAATTTCTATGATAATCCAGAATACTCCGGAACCAGATTTAATCACGTAATTTAATGTTATATAGGTCAAAAATACCCTTGAATCTCTTCTTAGTAGCGATACGAGTATTACAGCTAGAGCTTTAACCATTAGCGATCCCCAGTTAAATTGTAAAACATTATCTCATACAACGTCCGTTCCTTTGCTAGTCTTTGATTACGCATTTTACTTTGTGGACGTCACTTTGATGTAGATTATATGCTGTTTAGTTGGAACTTCTAACGAGCTCAAATGTAGCACAAGTTGATATGAAATAATGCAAAATATGTTTCATCATGATATTATACTATGGTGGTTTTCCATTACCTTTGTTTTATTAAAATATGAAATGAACTGCAATCTGAATGTTTTTGGTGGGAATGTTTGGGCCTTATTATTGGTCTGGCTGAATAAATATAATGTTTAAAATAGTTCTTTAAATTACATACATGAAAAAAGTCATTAGAATGTAAGTGAATTATAGATATTTTAATCTCCCACTCTGTCAAACTCCATACGAACCGAATGAAACACAAGCAATTTTAACAGAGTCTGCATTTTAGATGCGTCTTCGTGGATCGAAATACCTATGACAATATTTTAAAGAGAGATTTCGGAGCTTTATTAAGTTTGGTTGAGTTTTGGCTGTCGGAAAATATCTGGAAACGTTCAAAATATTTTTTTAAGATATTTTATGGAATATGTGTAAAAATCAACTATTACAGTTTGAGTAAAGCTAACCCTACTTTACTTTTCTCGCCTGACATGAATTGGTCGACTCACCAACATAGGAGCCGTGCTATTCTGCAAAACAGCGACGAGCGTACATCTCTTAATCTATGAATTTGTCAGTTGTAATAGAGTACAATTTTGCATGCCATATTCGGGTTGGCAGCTGTCTGGCAGCTATTTCATTTTGTAGAATAGCACAGCAGGTATGGGTATTCAATGCACCCAACCACTACATACTACCCAAAGCACTACATTTTGTCGTTTACAAAATAAGTTATGTTCTGGGGCTCCGGGCTCTTAAACCATTACGGAGATAGGAAAATATTAATGAAACGAAAATCCCTAGCATGTTTCAACGTTAAATGTGACCCCGATTGTCTGACAGTGAGCAGTAGAATATTGCACAGTATTGAGTGTATCTAAGACATGACCTATTTGGCCAAGAAAACGCTATTACGAGAAATGTGCAAAGCACGCCATTCGTTTCAAGTAGCAGATAGAATATAGATATTATTTTTTACGAAGAAGTCTTGTATTTCTACACTGACAGTTTAAGATGAATTGGAAATAATCACATTGGCAATGGGACAGCTACGTATCGTATGTAGATACCTCGTTATCTACTAGTCTTGCAAGCCCTCTACTATTTCTCAAAGGTCTGTGCTCCTTGCCAACATTTGGCCCACATGGTGATTACTTTATAATTGAATGAAGATTCATGTCCTTTAAAAAGCGGTTAGATAGTACTATTATGCATTTCCTGCCAAAATAAAATACGTGTAAAATTGCATCATAACTTTTGTCTTGCTTACTTTCGAACCTCGCCTTTCTTGGTACCACTTTGATGAATAATAAGGAATAAACTATACAATTAGCTCTACAAACTTGGATACTACGAACGTGAAGTAATTATGGGTATTTTTGTTGAGTTGAAATGATGTTGATTGCTTTTGTACTCATACTAATATTTTATTATATTCTGTTTAATTGATCTCAATTTTTAAAAAAATCATAATATTAAGAAAAAAAATTCAATAACGTAAAAAAGCTACTTTATTGAATACATTACAAAATACTTACAGCTCCTTTATAAATGTGTACCACATGTAATTACCTTATTTACATTTATAATTGAAAAAAAGTATGCTGAAAACATATTAAACATATTTTCACGGTACCTGATGATAACATAACTCAAAAGCGTACATGCATGCGCCACTGAGTAATTTCTACCCGTTTATATTTGCAAATGCCTTGTGAAGAATCCTGGGTTAATGTTGTCCCGGGGTACTGTGCTATTTATTTAATTTAAATTCGTTTGACAAACCGATCGCCAGTGTGGGTAGACCTATTAATCCCGCTCTAGCCTGGTCGTCAAATGGACGTACAAACAGCTTTATGAGTGACAGTTTAGTAAATTATTTTTTGCTCTATCGACCACATACAGCTACCCGGATGAATTGACTGACGGATGGGTAGACGAGGGGCTTTAAGCTGTCACGTTTGGATTTCGTTTATTTGTGTCGAATCAAATCAAAACAGAAAAGATCTGCGGTATTTCGTAATAATAAAAACTACGAGTATGCTTGCATCCTCAAAGAGATATTTTGATCTTTGGCTTATGTTATTTGGTTAAAAATTCCTGATACCCTGTGTTTGATTTCTGATTCGGGACAAAAAGTCTAAAAGCTTTTACTTATCTATACCAAAGTCTGATTTAATACGGGTTTGTGACCTTTAAAAAATATTTATTTATTTACCATGACACGGTGGTAAATATATTATATTTTAGTACCGGAAACGACGCGCTTTTATTGTTCTCATTGAAGTAGAGTGTTAAAAAAAAGTTTTTTTTTACTGCACTGCCCAGAAACTACTCAACGCAATATGTCCCCTAGCAAATATTATTTATCTATAAGTTAGCGCAACAAGTCGCTGCACGCTGGGTCATAAACAAAGGGAGAACAAAGCTCCTGTGGCGCTCTTTGTTGCACTTACAGGCTTCACAGGTACCGCCATCCTGTTTCCCCATTTTACATTTGACAAACTTACTGCGGTTACTATCCTTTTGTACTTATATTATGTGCTACAAGCAGTATTTTATAGTATAGGTATGCTATAGATTTCATAAATCATAAAATTTATATTTACATAAAGATTATACGCCTCTACAGTAAGTTACAGCTTTATGTCCGGATGTGTTTATTGCCATCATATTTATGAAAAGTGCCAACGAGAATCTGCTTATTCCACTTAATTGCGCGTCTGAGTGACAGTGTCTTTACTGGGACCTGATTCAGCCTAGCAATTTGCTGAAGGTGTAGTTGGATGTTGGGCAGCAATTTTGTGCGTAATGAACAGTCAAATTTACATAATAAACGCGCGTCGACGGTAGATAATTGAATGGGAGGAAAAGTGATGACAAACTTGTGGATAGCTGTAAATTCGATTTTTTAAAGAGTGCTAAAGAAATTGTGTTGCTGATTTTTTTATGAACCGGTATTGACAGGTAAATCGACGGTCGGCTACGGTTTCAAGGCTTAGTATTTTGAGATTTTGTCTTTGCAACCGTCAAAAAAAGGAGTTTTCAATTTGACTGTATTTTTTTAATGTTTGTGTCCTCATCATGACCACTTTCAGAAGGTTCACCCAGAACCTTTTTTGATGATTATTTTGTTATTTGAAAGCTTATCGTGTGGTCCCATTTAAACTTTTGTTCTCCGACTTATTTTTTTACTCGATATTTTAAGAAATATCAAATATTCAATATTTAACAAAGATACTCTACTTGTTTCTACTCTGTAATGTAACATCGGCAAGTGGCGGCGCGCGAACTCGTGGAGCGAAATCGCAACAGTGTAATGTCACTTTACAGAGATAACATTTTTTTGTATGAAATAAATTTATACTGAATTTCGAAAAGTCGTAGAACAAAAGTTGCTAGTGTTAATGTAAACAACAACTACAAGCCGAGAGCGATTAGGTATTAATATAGATTTTGATATAGCCCTGTATGCATCGAATAAAAGTAGTACCTATACGTACATAAGTTCATTACAAAAAACGAATCTAAACATCACAAAGACAATACCTATACTAAGTACAGACTAGAACAAATGGCTCTGCGTGGGTGAATCAGTAGTCGCCACTTAAGTTTATAGCTTCCTTGCTACTAAAACTGGTGACATTATGCGCTGGTAGTGTTCTGTAGTTTATCTAGATGTTAATTAAACTAAACCACTGTAAATAGAAATGTATTTTCTTCAAGTTCCCCACGCCGCCACATCGTGAGACATGTCTGAGGATTTGCTACCGCAAGAATGCAATTTTTTTTTTAAGAAAATACAATCACACTAATGAAATTATAGAGGCGAAAGATTTTTATGTGAGTGCGTGTGTTTGTCACTGTTACATGATGAAACTATTGAACCGATTTTGCTGAAATTCGGAATGTACATTTATTACGCCCTGGATTAATTCATAGGCTAATTTTATCCGGGAATTGGAGGATTTGTTGAAAACCAAATTTCCAACGGAGACGTAGGCAAAACTAATAGGCCAAGTGCGAGTCGCACATGAAGGGTTCCTTACCATTATCTTTATAACGAGAATATAAAAGAATTGTTCATGAAGAAGCCAGAAGGCTCATATACCTACTACTAGGTACTAAACAAGTAGAGTAATGATGGCTGTACTGGATCAACGACCAACAACGAGCAAAAATCACGTAATATGGTAATAGAGTTCCGTTTTGCCCTTTGGGTACGAAACCCTAAAAAGGTTGTATAAACAAGCTTTGAAGACCTCCCTGGCGCAGTTTGCTGGATCTCGATTCCTGGAAGCGACTATTTTGGTAACTTACAACTTTTAAATTATTGGCTCAGGTTTTGTCAGATGGGAGGTTATGAACATGAAGTAATTACGAGTAATTAGTGCTATAGTATCTTCGGCTGTATAGTCAATTCGTTATTTACCATCAGGTCAAGGTCAAGAATAAATAAAAATACCAACAAGATTACGTTTTGAAACTACTTACAATATATTTTAGTAGGTATAGGTTTTACTGATCATTTATATGTACCTACTTACTGCTCTAGGTGAACTTTCGTTTAAAGTTCACCTAGTAAGTAGTAAATAAGTAGTAGTAAGTAAGTAGTAAAGAGCAGGAGTTTAATTTTGATGAAGGCTGACTAGGTTACAGCTGATACCTTTACTACATATAGATAATATAGCAGCTATTTAAATGCATTTAATATATTATGGCCCGACAAAGATTATTGTGCCATATAAATTATTTCTAATATAGGGGTATGAAAAATAGTTAATGTTCTATTCTCAAAATTTTTTTTTACACTATACAAGTTAGTACTTGACTACGACCTCACCTGATGGTAAGTGATGATGCAGCCGAAGATGTTAACGTACTAACTTGGAAGAGGTAAGTAAAGTCACCCCAACGGTTTCTACACTGCATCGCACCGGAACGCTAAATCGCTTGGCGGTAACTAGCCACGGCCGAAGCGTCCCACCAGATCAGACCTGAGCCTTAGTAACGTGAAGATAATATCAATATATCCTTTTTGAGCACACTGCATGCAAAGACCCAGGTTACAATGCATATAACACTTCTATCCAGTATTCTATGATACTCGTATAAAAATGGAAATGTAAATAGACCAAATTTTAGTACACCTATCAATTGTCACGGTGCTCGCGCACCGATAAAAAAAGGACTATGAAAATTTACATCCTTTATTGAAATTGAAATGCACTTTAGAGTATACGGATATTGGAAAAACATTAGTCTTGAATGGAAGAAAGGGCGATATGACAATGGGACGCTCTTCAGTGCACTATATTGATTCTGCCTATACGCTTGAAATGCTCTGGGAAATCTTGATTCTACAACGCTGAACACGAAAATGAAAATGGAATCGTGACGTGGGGTAAAAATAAAAATATGTGACGCGCAAAGACACTCGTTTAAATGGGTTTATTGTGGTAGCTAGGTAAAACTTTTATAGTTGGACAGATTAATTTATTTTGCTATAATCCGCTACTTGAAAAGATTCTGTATGATGCAATATGCAGGAACACTGCCCACATGTAACACCACACCCAATTTCTCCAACACTTTTTTCGCCACACATTTTGTCTCAAGTGACATCCTCAAGAAATGTTGACTTTGTGAAACATTTCTTGAGGATACAGTAAACAGTTAGTAATATTAATTACTCAATGCCAAGAGTAAGCAAAGCTTTAAAGCCCCTAGATTGGTAGTTGATTATAGTTTGATTTTTTCTCTGTCAAAAAAAAGGAGTAATCGCAATTGGCTATCACACATCAATATTCATACATACACCATTTACCTATGTTGTATGTACTACTATAAATATAAATGTACTAAAGTGACAGATACTTAATAGAATGTAGTGTCTCTACAGATCGAATTTACCTTAGCGTACCTATCACTAGTTTAAACACTAGTTAGAATTCAATCCGTGGCAATTAGTAAATCGTGCATAGTATGGTTACCAACAGTATTATGCAGTGGATTAAACTTCACCAGGCTTGCACGTGAAGTGGCGAGCTCGGCTTTATGGCTCAGCTGAGAAATACAACCTCCTTATGTATTTCAGCCCGTTTAACGCAAACGAGTATCGAATACACTAATTCTAATCCTGCTAGGTCCACTTGCGCGAAACTAAAATTGAATATTTACATTTTTGAACCTAGAGTCCACGTCTCTCATTGGACAATTTTGACAACTTATTCTGGGTTAGCGTGCTAACTCTGACTTTATCAGGACATTATACACACATCGCAATTTAGCTCCAAAATAAGTGATAGGTTGATATGTGTTAACTTCTTCTTCTTCGTATGCTATGAATACTTAATACTTAATGGAAACACACCGAGACGCTTGAAAACATTCATGCTCATCACAGAAATATTTCCCAGTTGTGGGAATCGAACCGACGACGTGAGTACCGGAGGATGATGATGGATGGGTACAGGAGGTCAGGAGAATAGAGCACTATTTGTCTGTTTTTAAAGTCTGACTTATTTTGGGGCATTGGGGCCAACAATTTCCTAATATCATAGTGAGAATATCTGCCGTATAAAACAACCATGCTCGTCATTTCTACTACTGTTTATTCAGTAGATACCTAAAGTATTAAATCTTTTGGGATCAAACTGGTATAGGGCCAATTTTAGCTGTCTTGTATTAAAAAAAAACTCTTCTTTTTAAGGATATTAAAATAAATACACGGCTACAATACATAAATCACTGTTATCCCATTTTGACGACTTCACAGGTAACTGGATGGCTAGTAGTTTTGGGCAGCATATCAGTCTGGCCTAACAAAGGGTTAAAACAGTTACTGACGACTTTGCTCCGTAACAGTTGTATGCACGATCAAGTCTTTTCAGTCGACTTCAAAAAATTCTCAATTCGACTGTATTTTTTATGTTTTTTACCTCAAACTTTCAGTAGGGTGAACCGATTTTGACTATTATTCTTTTATTTGAAAGCTTGTTTTCCCGTGTAGTCTAACTTATTTTAATTTAATCTTATTTTAACAGTGGCACCTATGATTTCGACGGTTCTTTTTTTATTGCTAAGTAGTTTAATGACAGTTAAGGTTGTTTTTTTGTTAATTAATAAACCTATATTATTTATGATTTTATTTATTTAGGTTATACTTATGTAATAAAACTAACAACATTTACATTATATCTTCCACTTATGATTATCCACTGACCGCGTTTATTTCTGTTTAGGAAGATTAATTAGAGACTACATATGAAAAAATATTAATGATCTGTCAATCTGTGACTGTTAAAATAGGCTTGGAAACACCTCACGTTCTAGATTTGCGTGAAGGTCATTCGGAACGTACGCACGGTGACCGTTTTGAGCTTTTTATGAAGAAGCTTTTTGTCTACATAACTAATGTTTTTGCTGTCAGTATGAATTTGATTTACGCGTTTGTATAAAAAAGTGCAAATATAATCTTAATGTCTATTTAACCAAAAGTAAAAAAGAATAGTTATATGACTACCTATTGCCTGCGGCTTCACCCGCATGAATTTCGGTTTTTACATATCGCGTTACAGTGTGATAAATGGACTATTCAACAAAAAAAAAGAAAACACTTTATTCGGATCAGTAGCACTTTCAAACTAACAAACAAAAAACACTTTAGTTTTGTAATATAAGTCAGTATAGAAGTATTGAATAGAATAGGTATTCTTTTGAATATTTTAATGAACAATTTATAAATGGTCCTAGATATTATAGTCCTTTATTTTATAAACGACTAGCGAACGCCCACGGCATTGTTTACCCGACCCCCTTTCAACCCTTTGGCCCCCTTTTACTTATTTACACCGCTTATTGGTAGTTTTCTTAATCATTTTAGTGTAACCAAATCAAAAGCCAATCAACCTTTCAGCTTCAGGTTTAAGCTTTGCGTTGATAAATCAGTCACTTTCCGTTTATTATTTTGAGATCAATCTGAGTAACTTTGGCCATCGATAGAAGACTATAGAAGCAATTTATGCACTCAAAACTGCATCATAAAGCTAAAACCTAGGTCTAAGAAGCATAAAGGATTTATAAGTTCTATGTCAGACCTATTAAATGCCACCTACAGTTTAAACGTAAGGTGTGGTCACATTATAAATTTTATTATCGTTGCCATACCGTATAGTTTAAAAGGTTCATTGAATATTAAACACTATTCTCTATGAATAAACCATTTACAACGAGTTGATAATGTGACCAGGATACAAACTTACAAATTAAAAATCCAAAAACGCGCTTTCGAATATCTAAAAAAACGGACCTAAGTCACAAAATAAGAATAAAACCTGAGAGCAACGAAAGAATGCATTCGGTATAACACGTCACTTTTTATATTTACGTCTGGTTTTACTTTTATATGGGAACTCTATGAAATATACTTTAAAAAGATTGACGTAGGGTCCAAATTAATTTGCGCAAAGTTTGTTTTACATTTGATTATATTTTGTGTTGCCGTTCGACAGGTAAAATTATTGGAAGCGGTTGCCGTATTTAAATGTTTTAAAACGTGGAAATGTCCCAAAGTTTAGCTATAGATGAACTGCAAAGATTTAAATCGCAAGATGGGCCCTAAGCCTACATTGCGTGCATCAAAAACGTCCACAAACAATATGTTGAGTCCATATCTGTGGTTGAGTGAGTGCTTTTACCATGCTATAGTTTCACTTGTGACAGAGAGAGTGGCAATGTGTACGCACACAAGACAAAAACGTGGACGTTTTTAGAGGTTTACGGATCATCTAGCGATTCAAATCTTTGATGAATTGTGGTGAAAAACACTCAATAATATCCGTGAACTTTATAGACACCTTTGTTACTTTAGTCTGGTTTTAATATTTTACGAAAGAGGCAGATGATCCTGTCTCTTGCTCGGAAAATAATATTCGTTAAGTTCGTAAATCAATTTTTAGGGGGACTGGGATTAGCTATATTAGAAACTTTAGGATATAGGTAACAATTATTGGTTAACATGTTCGACAATTATTATTATTTGCATGTATCATGAACATACAAAAAACCATATAGTAAACAGGAGTTCTTCATCCAAAATGAGTAGTTATCCAATAGTAAACTGTATTATTTATCTATCACCAATCGCTTTCGAAGTATTTTTGTTATGGAAAGTAAAGCATTATAACATATTGCATAGTAAATAAGTAATCTTCCCATAAATTATAATAATGGTCATTATATTTGATACTCATGATTAATAGAGGAAACATAAATTATATGATCAACTGACATAAAAGGAACGTAGGTTATCGGACGTTCAGCATGTTGATCCTTTGTGATTTATTAATGTCTATTACACATTCGTTTTCTTATCACTGTTTTACGTAAGCTGCTAGTCTCGCGTTATAATTCTTAATTTTAAATTAGAATGCAAGGTCATCATCATCATCATCCGAGACCTGCTCCCGTTTATTTGGGGTCGGCCTTCCTTATCCTCCTCTTCCATTCAGCACAATTTTGTGCCAGGTCTTTATTTAATCAAGCATTTTTGAGGTCTTTTTCGACCGTTGTCAGCCAAGTGGCAGGTGGTCTTCCATGCGAGCGTTTCGTTACATTAGAATGCAAGGTCTTTGCCAAAAATATTTTACCATAGAATCATTTTACCATGATATCCTATATTCTTATCGCAGATACAGAAAGTAAATACCTTAAATTATGTAAATATACACATTTAATGTCATACTTGTCATACGTGTCTTCCACGCGAGCGTTTCGTTACATTAGAATGCAAGGTCTTTGCCAAAAATATTTTACCATAGAATCATTTTACCATGATATCCTATATTCTTATCGCAGATACAGAAAGTAAATACCTTAAATTATGTAAATATACACATTTAATGTCATACTTGTCATACGTGTCTTCCACGCGAGCGTTTCGTTACATTAGAATGCAAGGTCTTTGCCAAAAATATTTTACCATAGAATCATTTTACCATGATATCTTATATTCTTATCGCAGATACAGAAAGTAAATACCTTAAATTAGGTAAATATACACATTTAGTCTCATACTTCAGGTGTTATAGTAGGTTTTGTCCGCTGCTCCAGCCACGTTATATTTCAGATTCAATGTGTTTTTTTTCAATTTCAATTCAATATTCAAAAGTGTCCTCGTTCCTATTTCCGCTCCCGTTGCCATTTATACCTATTTTCAAGAAAATTTATATCTATAGCTGTAGATTACTATAGCAAATTGAGTTTTTTTTGCGGGAACCATGGATTTCCCCTGGATATTTTAAATGCCACGAAAACCCGTGCTTATGTGTTAATCTAGGGTATTAGTTATCTACGTTTCAAACTACTGAACCGATTGGCTTAATCGGTTCAGTAGTTGTAACGAACAGAAATCCAAATATATAAGGCTACACATTTTACAATAAGTAAGTACCTATTAATAATAGAATTAGACCCGGGTTCTGTTCCCGTTTGAGCTGGTTTAGGATTTTATGATTTTTAAATTTACTCAGTAATGCCATTTTTGTCCATTTCAATAATAAAATGCTGTTCGTTATTAACTTCTAATCAAAGAAAAAAAATCACAAGCATGAACCTCACTTAGCAGGTAAGTACCACTTATCTAAATATATAAAAGAAGAAACTGACTCACTGACATATCAACGCACAGCCCAAACCGCTGGGTCTAGAGACTCCAAATTTGGCACACATGTTCCTTGTGAGGTCTAGGGGAGCACTAAGAAAGGATTTTTCAAAATTCACCCTCTAAGGGGGTGAAACGGGGGTCCAAAGTTTGGATTTTATCAAGTTAAAATACGTCTTCACGCCGCAACTACTGTACCGATTTGGCTAAAATTTGGAATAGAGGTATATTATATCTTGCATTACCACATAAGCTACTTTTCATCCCGAAAAAATTCATGGTTCCCGTGGGATAAGTTAAAAACCGAAATTCACGCGGAAAAAAAATCTCACGCCGCAAGTACACAACCGATTTGGATGAAATTTGGAATGGAGATAGACTAAATCCTGATTTAATAAATAGGGTACTTTTCATCCCGGAAAAATCCATGGGTTTTGCAGGAGAAGGGAAAAACATATATTCGCGCGGGAAAAATACTACTTCCCGCCGTAATTACTGAACTGATATGGCTGAAATTATGAATAAAGATAGATTATATCTTGGATTAATACGAAGGCTACTTTTCATCGCGAAAAAATTCAAGGTTCCCGTGGGATTAGTAAAAAACCGAAATCAACGCGGAAAAAAAATCTTCATGCCGCAAGTGCACATCCGATTTCGCTGGAATTTAGAATGGTGATAGATTATATCCTGGGTTAATAAATAGGCTACTTTTTATTCCGGAAAAATCCATGGTTTTTGCAGGAAAAAAGAAAAACAGATATTCATACGCGAAAATACTACTTCACGCCGTAATTACTGAACTGATATGGCTGAAATTCGGAATAAAGGTAGATTATATCCTGGATTAATATAAAGGCTACTTTTCATCCCGGAAAAATCCATGGTTTCCACGGGAAACCTGAAACATTGATGTTCACACGCGAAAAATACTACTTTACGCTGTAATTACTGAACTGATATGACTGAAATTCGGAAAGGAGATAGATTTTATCCCGGATTATTACTAAGCCCACTTTTCATACCGGGAAATTCCATGGTTTCTATGATAATAATGAAAAACAGAAATTCACGTGTGAAAAATATTCCATCATGCCGTAATTACTGAACTGATTTGGCTTAAATTTGGAATCGAGATAGATTATATCCTGGATTAATACAAAAGCTACTTTTTATCACGGAAAAATCTATGGTGTCCGCGGGAAAATTGAAGAACTGATATTCACGCGGTAAAATTACTACTTCAAGCTGTAATTACTGATCTGATATGACTGAAATTCGGAAAAAAGATAGATTTTATCCTGTATTTATACGTAGGCTACTTTTCATCCCGGAAAAATCCATGGTTTTTGCAGGAAAAAAGAAAAACATATTCATACGCGAAAAATACTACTTCACGCCATAATTACTGAACTGATATGGCTGAAATTCGGAATAAAGATAGATTGTATCCTGGATTAATATAAAGGCTACTTTTCATCCCGGAAAAATCCATGGTTTCCGCGGGAAACATTGATGTTCACACGCGAGAAATACTACTTTACACTGTAATTACAGAATTTATATGACTGAAAATCGGAAATCGGAAGTGATTTTATCCCGGAATATTACAAAGCCTACTTTTCATCCAGGAAAATTCCGTGGTTTCTATGATAATAGTGAAAAACAGAAATCCACGCGTGAAAAATATTCCTTCATGCCGTAATTACTGAACTGATTTGGCTGTAATTTGGAATCGAGATAGATTCTATCCTGGATTAATACAAAAGCTACTTTTCATCCCGGAAAAATCTATGGTGTCTGCGGGAAAACTGAAACACTGATATTCACGCGGTAAAAATACTACTTCACGCTGTACCTACTGATATGACTGAAATTCGGAAAAAAGATAGATTTTATCCTGAATACGTAGGCTACTTTTCATCTCGGAAAATTTCATGACTTCTACGAGTATGATCATAGTGAAAAACAGAAATCCACGCGGGAAAAATATTCGTTCACGCCGCAACTACTGAACCGATTTAGCTCAAATTTGAAATGGAGATAAATTATATCCTGGATTAACACATAAGTTACATTTTATCCCGAAAAAATTCAAGGTTCCCGTGGGATTAGTTAAAAACCGAAATTCACGCGCAAAAAATTATTCACGCCGCAACTACTGAATCGATTGGGCTGAAATTTGGAATGGAGGTAGATTATATCCTAGAATCAACTACTTTTTTCTCGGGAAAATCCATTGTTTTCGTGATAATAGGGAAAAAGAGATATTCATGCGGGAGATAATTTTTTGTTCACACCGCAATTACTAAAAATTTTTGGTTTAAAGTTGAAATGAAGATAGATTTCATGTAAATTAACACAAAGGGTACTTTTTATTCCGGAAAATGGATGGTTCCCGAAGAGAACTAAAATTTTTTAAGTTTAAACTATTTTTTTTTAAGTTAAAACTAAAATTTACGCGTGCGAAGCCGCGGGTTTCTGCTAGTGAAGAGATAAAATAAAGTAAGTATTAGTATATTTTTTATAGCCTTAATACTCAATTTCTGAGTACCAGGACTGTTAAACATAAAACGATACCTCTTTGATCCTTATTACGACAATCTTTATAGGTATTAAAGAGTTTTTAAAAAGCAATGAAAAACGGTGCATGACAAAAATATCGGCGACATAATATCGAATGGATCTCTGGAATTGTGCCAGGTGATGAGATAACGCTAAACATACTCGTATTTCTTTAATACATAGCGCGTGAGAACAAATTACAGCTGTGGCGAAGACTCTACCATTAGTCAGTTATTGTGTTAGAAAACAACCAAATGTCCTTTCGTTTTTAGGGTTCCGTTTTGTCTGTCTGTCTGTGTCACAATCCTTTATTTCAGTAACTATCAAAGATACTCGTATGTATATGAAATTTGGAATAGTTGTAGATCCAATTGATTGGAATAGTTGTAGATAATGATGGCCCGCCGTCAGTGCGATCATAAAAATTTAAATTCGTTTTTATTTTTATTTAAAAGGGGGGGGGGGGGGGAAACCAGGACGTCAAAATTTAAAAATGAGATAACAATATTGAGTGGGGTATCATATGAAAGGGCGTTATTTGTGTATTCTAAAACCGTTTTTTATTCATTTTTATGCGCGTTAGTTTTTGATTTATTGAACAAACTGTCGAAAAAATGTTATACTTTTTCGGGTATTAGCATTTCACCTCCAAAAACAAAGCTAAGTTTCGGTTCGGTAAAAAAAGTGATTCTTATGGTTTTACGGTACGGAACCCTCGGTGCGTGAGTCTGACTCGCACTTCACCATTTTTTGTATATTGGGCAACCAACGCCATACTCTACGTACGAACACATCTCACATCCAATGGAAGACTGGCATAAACGTTGAATTTTAGATACAACTAAAAATTGACCAAGTGCGAATCGGACTCACGTACTAAGGTTTCCGTACCATTAATAAAAAAAGATTGTTGTAATCTGAGGTTCTAATAAAATTATCTAAATCAGTATCGATTACAAAATTATAATAATTTATTTAAATTTATTCATTAAATATTAATCTGCATCACACGAACGTAGCGAGATGATCGATTAGTAGGACGATATTTGGGCTTCTGCATCATCGACTAAAAACGAGCAAGAAAATCTCATTTCTTATTGAATTATTTGTTGTAATAGCGGCAACAGATATACATCATCTATGAAAATTTCAGCTGTCTGTTACGGTTCAAGAGATACAGCACGCTGACTGACAGAAAGACGGTCAGACCACAGAGTACTTTTTATATGGTCAGAAAATTGACATCTACTCTAGACACGGCGAACCGCGTGAAAAAATGTCGCCAGTTTATGGGAGTCATTAGTACCAACAGTATAAGGCCACGCGGTAGTTCGGTCAGCGGCGGCGGCGGTATTTTGTCAGTTGGTGCTACTGTTTGCTTGTATGAAAAAGATTTACGTAAATCGTTCGGATGTCCATATTATCTAGAGGTTAGTAATCAGTGGGTCAGACTGACGCCGGACGGAAAGGCGGACGGCGGAGTTTTATTAATAGGGTCCCGTTGTACCCTTTAAAAAAAGATTGACTAAAATTACTATGGTACTCTACACTATATATACATTCAGTAACTTCAACTATGAAGTAATGAGTATTAATTAAAATGTTGATAAAATAAACTAGTATACCTATGTATATTTTTAAAACTTTGTGGGCGTGGTTATTTTAGGGTTCAATCAATAGTTTTCATGCCAGTTAAAATGTCCACAAGATAAAGGCTGTCACTGGCCTAGATTAGATAACTAATCGGCAACAAAAACTAAAAATAAGTTAGTCATCTATTACTTACAAGATTATTTATGCCGTCAAAGTCGCAGGAAAAGTAGTTTGTTATTAAAGCCACGTAATTTACCTCCTATGCATAATAAATGCAGATGATTACTTTGCAATCCACCGCTAAGACGCGCCTGGGGTAACTGTTCATGTAATATTACTAAAGCTCAACCTTAATCGTAATTAAGAGCAATATGGAGGATACAAATACCTGCATACAAATACCTGCATACAAATCGTAATATATCCTTTTAATATTGTAAATGGGAAAGATTGTACGTTAACTCAACCGATTTGGCTGTAATTTAGTATGTATAAAACATATAACTTTTGATTAGAACACTTTTTTCGGATAGTCGAATATCTAATAATAAAATTTATTTTTAAAATAAATGATCAATACAACATAAAAATACGTAGTTAGTAGTTTTTCCCCTAGTACATTAATGAACTTCTAATCACTCTCTCTATAGTCTTAACATAGGCTATCAGGTGGAGATAATATTATTATCTATGGATAAACAGCTGTGAAAAGAAACCTTTCCTCTTCATCTGTGCTTTAACTGATGAGAAGATATCTATTATATAAAAATGAATCGCAAAATGTGTTGGTTAGCACATAACTCAACAACGCCTGAACCATTTTGGCCAATTATTTTTTTTAAATGTTTGTTGAAGTTCAAGGATGGTTTTTACGGCGATTGCCGGAAAAACCCTAAAAGCCACCAGTTTCTTTTTCCTATACAAACGTTTTCTAACTAAAGCGTGGAGTCAATTTGAGCTTTGTTGCTATTGCATAAAGTTCATATTAAATTACAAGTACTCACTGTAAGCAATATTATATATTCGTTGCTGTAAGTGACGGTTCTGTTCAGGAGAACTTTTTGCCGACTATAAAATAGGGAGGAGCAAAAAACTGCCACAATAAAAATCTTTTTGACAGGACGAAGTCTGTCGGGTCCGCTAATTTTATATAAAAGGATGGTTAGAAAATATCCCTGTCTCCTTGTATTCCCCTTTAAAAATTGACAATTATTCGTCGATGCTCAAATCCATTTAAATCCAGGTCAACTGTTCAGGAAGTGTCATTGGGTCGCCGGGAAATCTCCCAAGACTTCACGTCAACATTGGCAAGATACTTTCTTCGTACCAAATATTATTTTTCGGTTACCTCTGACTATATGACCTAATGAATAAGATTGATATTAGTTTGACTAGAGTTTAACATAACTTTGCAAAACTCGACGGTGCAAGATTGATTGACTGGAGGGTGAATGAACTATGCAAACATAGAGGAGTTTCGGTAGAAAGTAATAGTTCCGGAAAATTCGATTTTCTTTTTCACAATATTCTCTCCTTTAAATTTCTTTTATTTTGATACCCCCTCGATATAGGTTTGGTTATTTTAGCGCCTAAAATCAGCTATTTTGATATTGAAAAAAACCTTTCTAATGCTCGTTTTAACCAACATTTTAAGAGACACCAAAGCCCGAATGTGACAGTTGTTGAAAGTGAAAACTGTAACCTATCGGCTTAGGCGTTTCTTAATAATAAGTGTTGGTAAAAACGAGCATCAGAACATTAAGGTTTCTAAGACTAATGTAGCGATACCTTAACTGTTAAAATCCATTCAGATATTTGAAACGTACAAGGGTAATAAAGCAATGTACAATCCAACAAATTTACAAGATACGCACAAAAAACATTATACTCAATAAAAAATAAAAATATAGGACAAAAATTATGATTAAAAAGTAACGTATAAGATTGAATCAAATCCTCTCTCATTGCGAGTGATAGCATGCACTTAGAACATCTCAAAGAGCAAGAATACTAAGCGACTAGACCGTAGAAACTCGAAGCATAGTTATTCACATCATGTAGAGATTCCCGCAATACGGATGCCCGATGCATATAATTTCCATATATTTTGTATGCATTCTTATTTATATCAATTACCTCATGTTAGAATGCTTTCCAATCCACGGGTAATAAAGTTACATGTGGCAAGCTGTTGTTGTCCATGTGAATTAATTCTTCAACATTCAAAAAAAAAAAAACAATAAATTGAAAAGTTATTGAATTCGTTTACGTTGAGTACTAAAAGAGTACTTTTCAGTAATTAAATTGAAATGTCCTAGGAGAATTTTTAACGTGAAAGTATGTTAGTTTACATGTTTTATCTATATAATATAAAAGAGGAAACTGACTGACTCACTGACATATCAACGCACAGCCCAAACCGCTGGGTCCAGAGACTCCAAATTTGGCACACATGTTCCTTGTGAGGTCTAAGGGAGCACTAAGAAAGGATTTTTCAAAATTCACCCTCTAAGGGGGTGAAACGGGGGTCCGAAGTTTGGATTTTATCAAGTTAAAATACGTCTTCACGCCGCAACTACTGTACCGATTTAACTAAAATTTGGAATGGAGGTAGATTGTATCTTGGATTAGCACATAGGCTACTTTTTATCCCGCAAAAATTCATGGATTCCGGGGATTAGTCAAAAACCGAAATTCACGCGGAAAAAAATCTTCATGCCGCAAATACACAACCGATTTGGCTGAAATTTGTAATGGAGATAGATTATATCCTGGGTTAATAAATAGGGTACTTTTCATCCCGGAAAAATCCATGGTTTCCGCGGGAAACCTGAAACATTGATGTTCACACGCGAAAAATACTACTTCACGCCGTAATTACTGAACTGATATGGCTGAAATTATGAATAATGATAGATTATATCTTGGACTAATACGAAGGCTACTTTTCATCCCGGAAAAATCCTTAGTATCCGCGGGAAACCTGAAACATTGATGTTCACAAGCGAAAAATACTACTTTACGCTGTAATTACTGAACTGATATGACTGAAATTCAAAAAGGGAATAGGTCTTATCCTGGATTAATACATAGGCAAATTTTTATCCCGGGAAAATCCATGGTTTCTTAGAAAATAGTTAAATAGCAGATATTCATGCGGGAGAAATACTCCATCGTGCCGTCACTTCTCAACCGATTGGGCTGAAATTTGGAATGGAGATAGATTATATCCTAGAATCAACTACCTTTTTCTCGGGAAAATCCATTGTTTTCGCAATAATAGGGAAAAACAGATATTCATGCGAGAGAAAATTCATTCCTTCACGCATAACTACTGAAAATTTTTGGTTTAAAGTAGAAATGAAGATATATTTCATGTAAATTAACACAAAGGGTACTTTTTATTCCGGAAAATGGATGGTTCCCGTATAATTGTTAAAACTAAAATTTACGCGTGCAAAGCCGCGGATATCTGCTAGTATTCAATAACGCGATAACTCCTTAAAAATTTAGGTGAGAAATAAAAAATGCTTATAAAAAATAGGATAAATTTAAAATAATAACCAACCAATTTGGCTTAAATTTGGAATTAAAAAGGAGGAAACTGATTACAAAAATTTTATTTACAGTAACATAAATTTTACGTTGATGGAAAAAAAAGCCGTACCCTAGGTAAGCTTGCTACTTCAAAGACGGGGATTTATCACAAATTAATGGTGTAATAAATTTGGTTCCTGCTCCAACAACTACAAAATTCAAGTCACGAGTATTTGTTAAAACACGAAACGAAACCGTGTTCCCTAAACAAATCACTTTGATGTATCTATTACAAAAAATAAACCTTACAAACTTTAAAGGCAATATATCTAGATAAGCATAAACATGGTTTTTGGATGTCCGCGCCCAGTGGGATACCTGAATATATTGCATTGAAAATTAGATTCTAGTAGCATAATAATAGAGTTTTCTTTCAAATTGCTTTTGTAAGATTTGTCTACGTGAATCTGTAATTGGGTTAGCCCCCGAATTCTAATCAGTAGCAGTCACGGAAACATAACGGTGATGTAGTTTCTTTACTATGACAATAGACATAATATACCCTGGATAGGGCGGACGGCACGAATAAACGTCGCCAGTTTATCGGTGCCAAAAATGCTGGTTTTGTCACGCTGTATAGATATTTCAATCCACGATGTAGCGCTTCACTCTGTGAAACTCCATAGGAATTGAATGAAACCATAAGCGATTTTGACAGAGTGGGGCCTGCCTTTGTGGATAGAAATACCTATAGTTCGCTCAGCAGCCACCTATAGAATTTTGACAGATGGGTGCTACCACAATACATAAAAACTTATTTCCTTGGTCTGTGGGTGCTACTGTTTGCTTGTGCGAAAAAGGTTTACGTAAATCGTTCGGATGCCCATATCCTGACTTTTCTTATCAGTGACTATGACCTCATCGTACAGTGACTTTATCTAAATCTGTTATCAACGGACATAATATAACAAATCGTGTTTCGTGAGAAATGCCCGATTAATAATTCATATGCCTAAGCACTTTTACCTTGATAATATTTAATTTACACTGATTTTAATCTACCGTGACACATTGCGATCCGATAATAAGATGAAAATAAAAAAAATTAGATAGGCCTGATTTAGAAGCTCTTATGAAAAGTCAAAACTACTTCACCAAATTGCACCGAGAAGAACTGGAAGGAACTCGGCACATGTTCTTTTCAAAAAATGGAACGAAATGAAATTAATTTAAATGAAGGTGGAACTTTTAAACGAATTTACTGTCTGTAGATAAAAATACAAAAATAGTGAGGTATGTTTATTTCTACCGTATATTATACAAAATGGTCAATAAATTATAGCATACGATAAATACACTATGAAAAGAATTTAAAGTAGTCGGTACTCGGTCTCATTTTGTTCTCCTTTTGTAATTTTAATGGGAATGGGTTTTTAAGATAAATGGAATTTTAAGTGGGGAATTATAAACTTAGTGTGCTAGTCGAAAAATTGAGTCAACTGTTAGCTCTAGGTAGCAAGCTTTAAGCAACTCGTATTTCAAAAATTAATAGAGAAACAAAGCAACAATCAAGTTGTTTATAATATAAAATTTTCATGTTTATACGAGTAATACTTGTTTCTATAAAAATGCGATGATAAAAAAAACAATAATATATCAAGTCTATTTTGACCTATTCAACGTAACATTAAATAATTATGGCATTAAAGTTGTAAAAGTACAATTTATAGGTTGCGATAACCGCAGTGACGGGTCGTAACTCGTAACTCAAAATAAAAACTAATAGAAATTCGATCAATCAAATAAACACGCGACCTGTTTTGATTAAAGGCGTCAAAAACTTTTATAAATAACTTTTCCCGGTAAGTCTATTTGTATGCTTCGATAACGATCTTTGTTAAATAAATTTTAGGAGAGAGTTTATTATCAAATAAGTACAACTAAATGTATGAATGCAAATTTGTTCAGACACCTTGGAAAAATTGGAAGACATAGTCGTCATACATTACCAAAATAAAAATATACGCGCTAAGTGAGAATCTCCGTCTTTTAGTTTGCCAAACCGGTTAAAAATATTCACTGATCAACTCTTCTGACAAACTTCTTCTTTTTTTTAAGTCGGTAACTTAAAGAGAGGCAAACGTTTTCGGTGACTTATTTAAGGAATGTGGTAGAAAAGTTTTATAAATATACCAGTGTGGTATAATAAATAACAATAAAAAGACTAAGATCTAATGATAATAATCATAGAATCTGGCAAAACTAGTAACATTTATCCAATTTCATATCGCAGAATGTTGTGCGATGTGCTTAAGATCAAACTACTAAATACTAGCTATAGCCCACGGTTCCGCCCGCGTGAATTTCGCTTTTATCGCAAATATACATATTATAATAAATTCGGTTCAGTAGTTGCGGCGTGAAAGAGTACCAAGGATCCATCAATCCATACTTACAAAGTATGGCGTTTATAGTTTTTTATATTATTAGGATAGGATAGAATAGGAAGGATAGGATATGTATTTAGTCGTCGCGTTGCGCCCATTGGTCTGCACTCCTTTTCCATTACGAAGCTTACTCTGCTCTGTATACCAAATATGCTTGAAAAGAGGCACATAGTTTTCTCATTACGTATTAATACATAATTTAAAATGCATAAATATTTGAAATATTTTAAAATGCATATTTATTTGGATTAAAATAATGACTAATCAACGCTCCCGTCCCGCTTGGCGGAAGAATGCATTTCGATAAGCAATAGTCGTGCATGTGGGAAGATTTTAAACTATTATCATATTTATATTAAACTATGTATTATTGACCGTAATGCCCATGGATTAAAATTGATAGAAATTATTTAAACAAGTTAGTAGCTATTTAACTGCAATGTCCATTGTCCCTTGATGGCCACGAAGCAGCCGAATATGACGTTATCGTACTAGCTTGGTATGGTAGGATCTAGGTACGTACCCTGAACTGTTTCTACCCAGCATCGCAAAGGAACGGTTCGCTAGGCGGTGCATCATTGCCAGTAGAGTTCTCGGAAACCCGTTAATATTTGCGTGATAAAAAAAATCACTGTGCTTTAATGTGCTAATTTAGGGAATTTGTCAAAGAAAATTTATCTAATTGTTTTCCTGCTATAAACATAACTTGAAATTGTAAATGAAATAGTAAAGATGTGCTATTTACATGAGATTTGGACTATGAAGCGAGGACCCATTGATATGGAGGCCGAAGTCTTTACCAGAAAGATAATAGTGTTGTCACGATTGTCTTGCATGATTTAATTAATAAATGCCAAGGGAGCTACAAAAAAATTCAAAGTTACCGTTAAAATAAAATAAAACCTAGAAAACAGTCAAGTGCGAGTGTGACTCGTAAACAACAGGTTCGATAGAATAGTACATTAAATATTAAAAATAATGGTCAAGCAGAAACATTGAAAATAACTCGATTTTTAATGGGTAAGGCTCTGAGCCTGTAGACAGTGACAATCTATTAGCGATGTGTGAATAGAAAAACCCAAAATTTATACGATTGACATCAGCTAACGTATGGTAACGTAAATCCCGTACTTTTTTGACATTCTATATAGATATTGTATATAGATTTTGATATATTCTATATCGCAAATGGAATATGACTTTGTCTAGTAGGCCCCCTATTTGAACGCCTTGCTTACGGAACTCTAAAACGCAACCAAGCCAATGGAAGAGAATTCTTTTTATTTGCTTGGTCATGTAAAGATATATATTTGAATAAATTTGGGTAATTATCGATACCTAATTGAATTAATTCACGTCCAAACACTATTTATAGCAATTACACATTATACGTTGTATCGTATCCACTACTTATCGGCAAGTTAACTTTATGCTAATTAGAGACCGCCAACGTGAAAGTGGGTTAACCACGAAAATCTGCTTTTATCGACACACAAAACGTGTTCTTTGTATTTTTTGATGTCATGAACTATTAAAGACACTTAATTAAAGTTATAGCTTCATTAACGGTATAAATAAGTTACTTTTAATAAATTGATATATTGATTAAGTTTTGTTTGTTTCTTTTTGTATTTTTTATTTTTTCGTAATTCGTAACTTTTGTATTAAGATCATATTATAATGATTATTCAAAAACTTTAATTACAACGATCATCTTTACAATATCATCGATTTTATAAACTTACAGGCATTTAAAATTCGGATTGGGAATTCGAATTTTAAATGCCTGTACCTTCCTTTCTTGCTAAACAAAAATTTGTACGAAGCAACACGAAGCTACTATAGCGTTAATCTTCTGCGCGATGTCACAATTCAAAATAATATATTAAATGCATAAATCTGTGATTGTATACTTGGTGTAATACCCAATTACGCAATGCCTAAGGGTACCATTATGGTGTTTACTGACTGAGTGACCGACAGATGTAAACAGTTACTGGTAGATCTATGCCACTCATGTTTATTTTGGTGGTTTTCACTACTCAGCCATCTGTACTTTCTGTGCACACATTAGACATACCTACTTTTCTTAGCGGCACGTCTATCGTAAAGCATATGCCGATTTGATTACTACAAAATACAATTAATAAGAACTCATCATCATCATCATCTCAACCACTTTTTATGTCCCACTGCTGGGCACTGGTCTCCTCTCAGACTGAGAAGGGTTTGGCCATAGCCCAACACGATGACCAAGTGCGGGCTGGCGAGCTTCACATACCTTCGAGAACATTTTTGTGAACTTTTAGGCATGCAGGTTTCCTCACGATGTTTTCCTTTACCGCTAAGCAAGTGATATTTAGTTTCCTAAAAACGCACAAAACTCGAAAAAGTCAGAGGTGCGTGCCCAGGATTCGAACCCGCGACCTCCTTATGAGAGGCTCTGACCTCTGGTCAGAACCACTGAGCTATCACTGCTTTAGAAACTGCAGCTTCACATTTGTCTACATGGTAATCACGTCATGTATTATCGTTCCCACAGACGAAGGAATAACTTTATGTGGTCATTCCTTTATAAATAGCTTGTTCGCTATCACATTGTCGCGCGGCCGGTTGCAGCGTCGTTATTGCCAAAGGACATCAAACGACGCCGAATGTGTGCATGTACTTGTGACGACAAATTGTAAGCTAATAGACTATACACTTTTTATATTTAGATCATCGTTTTTAGGGTTCCATACCAATTTGGTAAAAATGGAACCCTTATGGTGAGACTTTCTCCGTCCGTCCGTCCGTCCGTCACACTCGATTATTTCAGTAACTATTCAAGTTATCGACTTGAAATTTAGAATAGTTATAGATAATAGTGACGCGACGTCATGGCAATCGTAAAAATTTGAAAATTGTTTTTATTTTTATTTAAAAAGGGGGGAAAACCGGGTTGCCGAAATTTCAAAATGAGATAACAATATTGAGTGGGGTATCATATGAAAGGACGTTACTTGTATATTCTAAAACCAATTTTTATTTATTTTTATACCTGATAGTTTTTGATTTATTGGGCAAACTGTCGAAAAAAATACCGTACCCCCCCCTTATCTCCGAAGTTTACCATTCGAAAAATCTGAAATAAATATGATCAATAGAAATTAACGTATATATTACAGGAAAAATAAAATCAACCCTCTAACTATTACACTTTTTTTGATAATAACAATAAACCGCCAAAAACAAAGTTACGTTTGCGGTTTGCCAACAAAAGTACCTATATGTAAATTATACTCGTAAATTCATGAACAAAAGTGATTCTTTCGATGTTTTACTTCTTTTATGGTATGGAACCCTCGGTGCGCGAGTCCGACTCGCACTTGGCCGGTTTTTTATTATAAAAACACCGTTTTTAAATAGTCAATTACAGATCTCGAAAAGTTTACTTGGATTACCTAATTAGTTGAGTTTATTATAACGCTTTTGAAGTATATTCAACATAATTACGAGGGTAGTGTAACATTTTTTGATAAAACTTGTCACTTGAAGTTTTGTCACCGAAACACTGTGGAGGTAAGTAAACGAATTAAATTTTTTTTAAAGTATTAGTGCTTACAAATTGCTCTTTTCATTTTGTGTGTGCAGAATACATATCAGAGTAATTGATAAGTAAGAATTTAATTGTTTTTTTAGGACTAATACAAAACTACAGTCAAAAAAATATAACTGTACTCAATTGAGTACAGTGACAACATATGTAAGTAAAATAAGTGTTTTTATTTATTAGGATCCTTGCAATGGAAGAAAATAAATTTACAGCTCGGAAGAGCTACCGGGGGCTTGAAGAAGCGATTGAAGCCATTTTACAGGATAGTGATGACGATGATTGTGACTTGGCTATCATACCACCTGATCCAAGTGCTTTGACTGACGAAGAAGAAGGCGCTGATGAAGACATGGCGGGGTTTATTATGCCGCAAGACGTGCCAGGTAACATTGAGGTATTTCGGAATCGCATAAATAGTGATAGTGAAGATAATGCATACGATGAAAGTGATGATGAACCATTAGCCTCAAAAAGAAGACGACTAGATGCCAACAGCCAATCCACTCAGCGTCCGAACCCAAACTGGTGGAAATGTACCCCTTCATATACATCAACTTCGCAGACTACCTCTGAAGTTAGTGAAAGGAAGAAGGCAATTTGTGAAGAACTGAAGGGCTTCAACCCTGTACAAATATTTGAAAAATTGTTTGATGATGATATAGTAGATATGATTGTTACCAATAGCAAACTGTACGCTAATCAACACAACAGACATGAGTTTCAACTGGATTCCTCCGATGTGAAGAAATTCTTAGGAGTTTTGTTATTATCTGGGTACCATAAGCTACCTCGAGAACCAATGTACTGGTCTTTCGATGAAGATATACGCGTTGATTTGGTCGCCAAAACTATATCGAGGCGTAGGTTCCGAGATATAAAAAGAAACCTTCATCTTGTTGACAACGATCTAGCAGTAACATCGAACGATAAAATGTTCAAAGTAAGACCATTGGCAGAGAAACTTATGCAGAAGTATTTACGGTGGGGAGTATTTCATGATAGTATCTCTGTTGACGAATCGATGGTGAAGTACTATGGCCACCATCCAGCCAAACAATTTATTCGTGGCAAACCAGTTAGATTTGGTTACAAAAATTGGGTGGCGGCCAGCTCAAGTGGTTACTGTTACTCGTTTGACTTTTACTGTGGAAAATCTCAGTCATCGACTTCTGATCCTTTGGGTTCCCGTGTGGTAAAAACTTTATTAGTGAAACTGAATTGTACCTCAGCAAATCATGAAGTTTTCTTCGATAACTTTTTCACAAGTTACGACCTTTTACTGGATTTGAAAAGCCTAGGCTACCGAGCTACGGGAACAGTAAGAGAAAATAGGACTAAAAAATGTCCACTTATTGGCACAAAAGACATGAAAAAGAAAGAGCGTGCCACTTACGATTACAGGTTTGACAAAAACGGTGAAGTTTTATTAGTAAGGTGGAAAGATAACAGTGTGTGTACCATGGCAACCAACTACGACACCATTGAGCCGCTAGGAACTGTCAAACGGTGGTGTCCAGTAAAGAAAGAGAAGACGGACGTAGCAATACCACGTTTGTTCCAAACTTACAACAAGAATATGGGAGGTGTGGATGAACTTGACCAGTCAGTCTCATTGTATAGAATTGCTGTACATGGCAAGAAGTGGTGGTGGGTGTTATTTACCTACATGGTAGACATGACTGTTGCTAATTCCTGGCGTTTACATGTAATGAGTAATGATGATGCTATGGATCAACTAATGTTTCGCCGTCATATCGCACGATATTATTTACGTCAAGGTGAACAAAAAAAATCACGCCAGTCTGCGTCAATAGTTGAAGGGCTATCTCAAGACGGAGTTGGCCATTTTCCCGTCAAAATTGAAAAGCAGCTGCGGTGTGTTATTTGCCACTCAAGAGTGCGCTGGCAATGTAAAAAGTGCCTAAAAACACTCTGTGTCGAAAAATCATGTTTCGAAAATTTTCATACTTAGGCTGTCAGTGTACTCAATTGAGTACACCACTGTAATTTCCTGAAAACTATTACTTTTGAATTTTTTTCATAATTATGCCTTTTTATGTTCTAATTACAATATGAAAATAAAGTAAATTTAGTATAAATATCGGTACTTTTTATTTGACCTCTAATGGGTTAAAATAATTAAATTTTCATTCTGATTAATTATTATTGGAAAACTTGTGGGCAGTCGTAGAAAATTCTTAATTATTTTAAAGACTCATAAACATGGCAGTTCATTTATTAAGTTATCATATTATATAGACGATTCAATTTTTATTTTTTGTTACTGTTAAATTATAAATTGTATTTAAATGTTAATTTACAAAACTGTGATATGTTTCACAATTAAGTCTTTGAGGCTTATTGCCTGCCGGTGCGGTAGAAATGTATGTGGACTCATTATTGAATTATAATATACGTTTCGACACAGAAATCCCGTTTTAAAATAACAAAAAGAATCACGTACAAATCACTTTTGGGAGAATGCCGCTTTCGAATTTCAATTAAACGTTGGCCGCAGCTTTTAATGACGAACGCTTTAAATGCAAATTATTTATGAATATTTTCCGATAAGCGTTTTAATTTATCACGTTTATATCTATTAGGTATTGTCGAAGATCCCGCTATACCTATCTGCAATTACCTTAACCGAGCTGTTTAAAGGATGGAAACTATTTTATATCCAATTAGATATGTCAATAGATATATTGCAAAATATAACCCATTTGCAATATACCTAAAATTTTCAGTCCAGAATATGATTGAATATCAGCCCCGTTGGTGGCAAATTGACAATATTATACTCGTCAACAAACGAGGCAGTTAAAACACGAAAATATGTTAATCATTAATATTACTAGCTATTAACTGGGATATATCTAAATCATTCATCCGAACATTCATTCATGTCTGAGGTTCGTGGACACCTCGTCTATCAACATAACCATTATATACGACTACTTCTGTTCTGGCAAACGAGCAAAATCTTTCTTCACCGTAAACACACATAGTTAAACAAGATTTTTTTGAAGAAACTTTCTAAAGCAGTTTTATCAGACATTTTCAGTGAAAATATAATGCATTATACTTCTTGCAGTACTCGTATTCTTAGCTTATTATCCACTTCTATTTCATAATGTTGTATTAGAACCAAATAATTACATTATTTAATGTAAAATAGAGTTACAAACAAATTACTAATAATAAATTACGTTAAAAATTGTGTATAAAAGGAAAAATTGACCCGACTGGTTGACTTCTCTATCAACCAACAGTTCAAGCCTGGGCTGAAAATTGTAATAAAAATAGGAATTCCTAACCATTTGCCAACGAAACTAATAGGTAATAATTCGGCAGATACTTAGACTAAAACAACGAGCGAGCTATATAGACCTACAAGTTCCCCGGTTTTCTGTTACACATTTCCGTCTTTTTTTCCAAAATCTCCTCCTAAAAAAAATTTTTAGCAACCGAATGCAAAGATTTAATAACTGATCTTACGCCAATTTTTTAAAATTTAAGTCTTGGAGCATGTAATTGAAACTGCGGGCTTAATAATATAGAGATAACTAAACCCTAATGATGACTAATCCAATAGCACTTCAGAGTACATACATTAAAACGCATTTTTAAGATTAGATAAGGAACACATTCAATCATCTAGTGCTACATCAAAGTATTCGAATGGTATTATTGGTATGCTGAATTTTATTTATTGACTCACGATTGCTCTTCCATTTATAGAGTGACCACCCGTGTTTCTCTATGCGTAACTGAGAACAGAGATATTTTCAATGATAAATATGTAAATAGTTATATTACAAAGCCGCCGACTGTTTTTGCTTGATTTCTGTTAAAATATTACTGATTTATCGAAATTTATATAAAAATCACTAGATACATAAATAGCACATAGTATACGCAAGTACTTACCTACTTTTAAAAACAATCATCGTATAATTATTTATTGGATATTATAATGACAAATGGCACGGAAATTATATATGTGTGTGTCGAGAAACTGGGGCGTTATTCTTACAGAACTAACTAATTAAGGTCCCTGTCAACAAATAAAATAAACTGGCGTCGTCTCACCATTTATCATTTCTGAAGTAGATCCTTAACTAGTAAGCTCGTTTGAATTAACGTTGAAGATAGAATGAATGTAAATTAGATCAAGTGTAAATCATCCAGAAAATGGCAGGGAACGCTATGTTTTTGAATTTCGTGATAAAAACAGGATTAATGTGATCTATTATGTGATCTAATACATAAGGAATGCGTCACTTAACTCAGAGAAAAAATGGAGGTATGTATACATATCTATAAAATAGTTTGATTTCCTATGCAGTTATACGTTGGAGCCCCGAATTCTTAAAACCTAGAGACCCTAATAGGAAGTCTGTGTAATGTCTGGAGTCTAGAGTACAAGACAGACATACGAGTATATTTACCTACCTAATACTGTAAGAACTGTGAAAATTCCTTGTAGAATGTAGGCACAAACTTTTTGACTCATAGCATAATCAGACTACTAATAAAACTAAATTTGTTCTCCGTATATATGTATTACAAAGGTACAATGTACCTTATTTAATAGGTGATGATGTAGGCTTTTCAAACATAAAAGAGTAATGCCAGTTTGCACTAACATTTTAAGTGAAACCTAAGCCCTTAGGTGACAGTTTTCACATACAACAACTATTACCTAAGGGCTTAGGTGTCACCTAAAATGTTAGTGCAAACGGGCATAAATCGTAGGTAATTGATTCTAAATAATGTGTACATTGTACAAGTGATGAAACTATCCAATAGCTATAAAATTTACCTTCTACAGGGCAATCACCAATTTCAACAGTGGAACCTTCGCTCTAGCAATAAAATAACGAAGCAATTTGTTTACAAGATTTACATAAATATTAGCAGCCCATGTGTTAGTTACAGGTAGTCAAGATCAAAGAGTAGTTTTGAAATGCATTCATGAATGTTTTTTAACCTTATGGAAATTTTTGATCAACTTAAAGTCGTACCCAAGTTCTTTGATAACGCATTACGAGTGTAAAGGTCTTTAGTGCAAGATGTATCTCGTAACTCCTTGTATTAGTTCTACTCTGCATGAAAATAATTAGAGGAGGTGTAAATTTGTATTCGTATGACATTAAAATTGTTTGCATAACTGTCTTTAGTTCTGAATACAGAACTCTATTATTATTCAAATAATATTGGAATCACTAACTCGATAACAAATACTGAATTTTCTTTAATGCATACGGCATAAGTAGGTAATACTACAATTTGTTTTACAGAAGAAATTGCGTGAAAGATTACGCTTGTCTGGATTCATCACTGTAGAAAAATATTTATAGGTTTGGTCCAAATATCACGTATAACTTGCGTATAACTTAGAAAATATGGTTCTCAGTAGCAAAGCTTGGGCAATAATTTTTGTTTCCATGATTGTTTGCGGTATAAGATTCTAAGAATTGGCTTCTACTATAAAATTTGTATTGTCAAGACGTCTAGAAGATAGCAAGCTTAGGGCTATAATGGTTTCTAGCTTACCAGCAAAGAAGGCCCCGCTCCAGCAAAATACAGTCTATTTACATTATGGGGTAGGTAGGTAGGTAGGTAGGTACTGGATATCCACTTAAAAGTTAGTACGCTTTCCTCTTGGATTGTATTGTGATTTATCACATACACAATTGGTCAGGATATAGTCAGGCTAACTTTAAATAGAAATCAAAGAAAATACAGTAGTACTCAAAGTTTGAAAAAACGGCAACGCCCAGACGCCGAACTTCTAGGTATCGTTACCGTGTGGGAACTGCTTCTTTGTGCAGATAATAATATGGCGATTTTTTATACATTTAGTTGTTATCTATAGCTAAGGCTAGGTTTCATAAACATTCCTCGTCAGTTTTTCTTTAATTTGATACTGTGTTGCCCACTTATAAGAGCCGTGAAAATGTTTAATCTATCTCCATTTCAAATTTCAGCCAAATTGGTTCAGTAGTTGTGGCGTGAAGGATTCACAAACATACGCACTTTACATGTACACGCATCAAAACTTTCGCCTTTTGTAATGCCTAGTAGTATGATTATAGGTACTTTTACAGTGTGTACCTACATACATTAGGTATTTTGTGCATAACTTGTTATAAAATATTCTAACTTGTTTGTAGAAGTATCTGTGCCTATAAACAACCACAACTAATAACCACAGGAATGTCACAAAGTGCAAAAGGTGCAAAGCACTTGACAATAATATGTTAATCGATAGAACCTGTTGTGAGGGACTGTTATTCCGTTATTCGTAGGGCCAAACTTTACGTACATTTCATAGCTCAAATGTTCATTGAAACATAAATTCAAATAAGAGCCGATCCATACTACATTTACTTCAGGTATACCTACTACTTTAGTATAGTACGTACCTACTGTGCTGACTTAGGTCCCGCTACTTAATATGCATGAGGGGAGTCCATTAGTTATGTTTTACTCGGACATAATTTTCATTGTTACAAGGCGTTCAAAAAATGACTAGAAAACATTAGTTAGACCTACATAATTACCACCATACAAACTTTTTCCACACTGGGTTTTTAAAATCATCGTGCTACGAAACACAATTTTACCTAAATCTAAGTGTGAGAAGGATTTGGTTATAGTCCACTGATAGTCTTTTCTTTATTACGAGAATACAGAGAGAACAGAAAAATGTTTCATACTTGTTCTTACCCGCGGCTCCACCTGCGTGAATTCGGAGATATACCTAAAATCACATTCTTAACGGTGAAGGAGAATATTGTGTGTGTGAATACGGCAGAGAGTGTGTGAATAAGACATGGTAAGATTTGAATGGAAGCAAGCGTTGTTTTGCGGAAATCCATATATAGCAGGACAGATTAAATTATTTGACTTCACAATGCGAGATCGTACTATACGATTTCGATTTGAGAAGTCAACATCTCCTGAGGACGTCCCGGTTTCGCGACAAAACGTGCATCGCAAAAAGATTTGGAACAATTGTGTATGATCTTTCACGTGCGTGGTGTTCCGGCATATTAGACCATACAGATTCTTTTCACGTAGTGGATTATAGCAAAAAAATTTAATCTGACATGTTAAGATTTTTATTTTTTGGTATTAGACGTGGTTACCCTATTTCCAAGTGGCGCTATAACTGGATATACCAACCGTGTTCATTGATTCTGATAACTTAGTTGCCAATGGCAGTGTAGGAAGCTAAAGGCAGCGACCGTAAACAAATGTATGCAAAGTTCAAAAGACAAATACCCATTAAGTGTTCCAGGAATTATAACTAATTTATGTCCCTATTAATGTACGTCACGAAAGAAGAAAATCAAATAGCCCTATATTCAATATCACTACTAATACTATAGAGACCATTTTCTCTTTTACTTAAATATTATTAAAAAAAAATGAAATATTTGAAACTTTTACAATTAAACCTTAAACATACAATCCTTATACAATTGAAACTACAGTTAAAATATAGCGAAACATTGGTTATTTTCTAAATGAGTGAAAGCTTATAAACTGACGACCGAATGGCGTAGCGGTAGCGATCCTGCCGTTGGTCGTGGGTTTGATTTCTACAACTTGAAAATATTTATGTGATAAGCATGAATGTTGTTATGTGTGAAATAGTGATAACAAAAAAAAAATACCCGGCTGAGTTTGTTGTGGGCTTCTTCTCAGTTCAGGGCGCGTTGGAACCCTCGTAAACTTAGTTTGTAAGTCGTTAACTATTTATTACTATTAATAAGCATATGTACTTAATTATTTTAACTGACATTTCATAAGAGCTAACAAATAATGGCCTATATGAAATAAATGATTTGAATCTGTGAATTTTTGTTTTCAAGTGTCTGGGTGTTTCAATATATTGTATGTATGTATATTATGTACATTTATCAGTCATCTAGTACCCATAACACAACCTATCGCTTACTTTGAGGCGAGATTGTGTTGTGATTGTATAGGTAGCAGAGAACAAGCAGAGAAAGAATGACATCATTGTTTCACTATGAGTGTACATTTACTGATTTTAACCTTGACGCGTTTAAACAAAAGTAAGATATACCTATGTAAAACAGGTACCACGGAGTTTTTTTTTAATACACAAATTCACAGATAAATTTTAAAGTAATAACTAAACTTTAAAATGATGCGATTATTTATTGAAATGATGGAATCTTTTAAATTCCTAGTAGCCAAATGAATAGGTTAGGGTACCATTAAGGGGAATGGATACCATGAACCATCCAGGCACGAAAATTCAAATTTCATTTAGTTTTTAACTAATAGTGGGTTATTTATATCCGAAATATTATTTTTTGCAGTTTCCCAGATTTTGAGCTATCGGGAACCAATATGAAACTAAAAGTGTATTTTTGAGCAAAGTTTTTATTAAAAATATGTAGATGCATAAATTGTAGTCCCGCAAAACTCATTGCCATAAACCTAGATTGTGTAGTTAGCCTAATATTTGTGAAAAAGCAAATAAAATTTGAATTTCGCGGGCGTTTAGCGCCGAAAAAAACTTAATATAAAATTACTGAGCATGTGGAAAGAGTGAGAAAGCCAACTGATTCATCACGATTCAATAATAGATACAAATACAATCTATATGCGGATGGTTACTCTACGCGTGCCTTGAAGTATGATTGTAGTAGAAAATCTCTTTATTCATCGTCTACAAAACCATTTTCCCTCAGGAAGTGAAAGTTTTCATAAATGACTCGGAAAATTTGGTATGATCTTTTTCTATATGATCAAAGGCCGTAACTTTTGAACAAAACCAATAATCATAAATCATAGACATATAGGTAAGTATTAGTAGATAAATTATACGAATGTACCTGCAGATAAATTATATAAGTAATATTAATTACGAAAAGACTTCTAAGGTAAGAATTCATGGATGCAATATAGCCAAACTGGACCAAATTAAAATGGAAGTAAATGAGAAGCGCCTTTTAAATACAAAAATAATAATTAATAATCAGCACCCAGTTGAAAGTCCATCACCAAAAATAAAGAGTATAGTGGCATTGAGAACCTCCTTCTTTTTCGTTGTCGTTTTTCGAAGTCGGTTGAAAATTATGGACATATTTTAACATTAGCAGGTAGGTATAGGCAGCTACTAGCTATCATAAATACATTGTAAGCGGCATCATACGTGACTTAGCTTGCTATCGTCAGCCAAAGTAAACTCCCAGACTGCTTAAATGTTTCCTGGTACTGTAGGTATACACAGTAACTTTAACATTGGGTTGCCCCGATAACTAACTACTATCGAAATTCTTATTGAACTTTCGAAGTCGAAGCTTTTCTGCAATCTTTAGGTAGATTTGTAAAAAGCTATTTATGAAATATACTAAAGCTCTAGTTTATAATGATCTGTGGCTGATAATTATAAGTGACTATGAAATAAATTATCCCAATTCGTCCAAGTTATATTATGTTACCATTTTATGATTACGTTTTTATGAATCTTCGAGTAAAACTGAAATGTGACCATCACGGGTAGGTGTTGCATATTATTACCTATATCCTTAAATCTCACATAACCTAAACTAACTCAACCTAGAAATTTATTATATAAGAAAATATAATATAAATGTATAAAAAATTCATAAACAATTGACACCTTTATTTTACACTAAGTGGTGTACCTGTCACAGCCAAAGCGATTAATCCGGATATTATACATATATCATCTGGCCATTATTAATAATGTCAACTCAATTTGGATAAAGTGATAATTGACATAGAATTAATCACATTAACCAGCTATTATCTATACCATCTTCGAAGACTTGGATAATGTAATAAAACAAGTATGGATAAAGATTATTTACCTGTTTACTAACTTATTTATGAATGTTTTTATGTAATTCCCTTCACAATGTCACTAGCTTTCGTAAATAACTCAAATTAACGAGAAGTAATAAGAAAAATTATTATTAAAAATCATAATTTGTTAGGTTATTTCAGACGACATTTAACGTATTTCTTTGCCAGTTTGCTAATATTTTAATGAAATAATTGTATTAATACAGGGTCTAGGTGCGAGCGAAGCGAGCTCGGGACTTGAGGGCACCCCGACTCGGTTGGGTTAGGTGACGAAGAGGATCCTTCTGAGTGGTTATTTTCTTTTATGACCACCCAGAAATAGGAGCCCCGCGAAGCGGGGCTCCGTCGAACGAGCCTTGAAAAGTGTAAGGGAAAACTAAATTATTAACCTTAAAATTTTAAAACTTAAAAAAATTGTTTAACGAAAACTATTACTTTAATTAGTATTTTAAGAATTATAATTTTTTTAGAATCAACGTAACAACAATTTAGTCAGCCACGGATCACGCCACGCGGCAGCGGGATGAAGAACGGGGGGGGTTTTACAAGCCAAATAGACCGTATTATCACTTTCGCCAACTGTGACCAGCGCCTATGAATAACATCCAGATAAAGTGATTAATTTATCAAATTGTCTAGTCAATTTGGCTATTATCCATAGTAACCAGTCATTATTAATAATAGCTGTTTAATCACTATGACTGTAACATACCTACTATCTAGGTATAGGATGAAATACACTCATTTAATGAAATGATTTATTCGAAGACGAAATTACAAGAAAATCGTAGCAATTAATTATTATTTTTATTGGTCTCCTTGGCGCCAAGCGCATGAGAATTATATGTATATATGAGGTTTTATTATTATGTGTCGCATTCTTCATTTACATAATAACCTATCTATTAAAATAAAACTTAAAGCTAGTTATGTAAATAATAATATGTATAAATCTAAGTTTTATCTATTTAACGACAGTGAAAACGTAGTTCGCGATTTTTTACAATAATTTTTAAACATGGAAAGCTACCGTATAATATTCATAAAATGTAAATCAATAATAATTAATTATTGAACTAAAGCGAACTTGCTGAAATTGGATGAGTTTGGTACCATTAAGAAATAATTTATATGTCAACAGTAACTAGGTATAAACTACAAAAATGTAATAGGTATGTAGTTCTGAATTTCATCGCGGAGGGATGTTTGTAGGTATTCCTTCACGCTACAAGTACCTAGTGAACTGATTTCCCTGAAATTTAGAATTGCGTTGGATTTTAATAGGTAGGTAACTAATTAACACAGACCCATAATCTACTATTTAGTCTGAAAAATACAGGGTTCCTGCGAAATTTCTAAAATAAATAAATAAATATCAGGACATTACATGTAGCCCCAAAGTAAGCGATAGTTTGTGTTAGGGGTATGACATAACTGATAAATATACATACATATTAATATACAAAAATAGAAAAGTACATTGAAAAACACTCAGACCGAAACTGGAAAACATTCATGTTCATCACACAAATATTTACCAATTGTGGGAATCGAACCCACGACCTCCGACGGAGACGGCAGGTTCGCTACCGCTACGCCATTCGGTCGTCGAAAAAAACTGTAGTATCTAACAAAAGCTAAATTTTCAATTTTCTCTTGACAATAGTGCAATGCCTGAAGCAATAACTTAAAGAAACCAAAAAATGTACTTACAAGAAAAAATGTGTACTGCCGATCCATTTGAAAAATTTCATTTTGCCTTCAAATTACACAACCACTGCAGCACTCGATGAACAAATGTAATATATGAATGAACCATTTAATTCAGTGATCCAAATATTCCGTACATTTTCGTAACTCGCGATGTTTTCACGTCGTACATGCGCCTGCGCATACGGGCGCGCGCTAAAGCGTCGGTTCATTAACTGAATTTCGCCGGTCGCATGCCTGGCTGCTGCCCATTGCCTCTTCGAGCCGAAAAAATCGCGAAGCTTTTACGTCACGACATGTGGTTTTTAGGGTTCCATACCAAAATGGTAAAAATGGAACCCTTATAGTGAGACTTTCTCCGTCCGTCCGTCCGTCTGTCACACTCGATTATTTCAGTAACTATTCAAGCTATCAACTTGAAATTTAGAATAGTTATAGGTTATAGTGACCCGACGTCATAACAATCGTAAAAATTTGAAAATTGTTTAAAAAAATATGAAAGGGCGTTACTTGTGTATTCTATTCTAAAACTAATTTTTATTTATTTTTAAGCCTGATCGTTTTTTATGTATTGGGCAAACTGTCGACCCCCCCCCCCCCCCCTTATCTCCGAAGTTTACCAATCGAAAAATCTGAAATAATTATGATCAATAGAAGTTAACGTATATTTTACAGGAAAAATAAAATCAACTCGCTGACTAATATACTTTTTTTGATAATAACAATAATCCGCCAAAAACAAAGTTACGTTTGCGGTTTGCCAACAAAAGTACTTATATGTAAATTAAACTCGTAAAATCATGAACAAAAGTGATTCTTTTAATGTTTTACTTCTTTTATGGTATGGAACCCTCGGTGCGCGAGGCCGACTCGCACTTGGCCGGTTTTTTTTTAAATATAGAACACGATAACGATCGATCGATTGATAGATTGATTGACATGAAATGACAAAGTTTCTTGTGGTACCAATAACTTTGCGTTACAAATAAGCTTAGCAACTCAAAGCTGCATGAGTTTTTTTTGTAAATATTTAATGTTAGGTATACCTATCTATGTGGTTGATAATTCTAGAGCAAAGAAACCTTTTGGTTTAACCTAAAACTCTTTTAAAAAGAAGTTATCCTGGTATTGTATACATAAGTAAGTTTTTTATTAAGTACTGTAGTAGAGGTAAGATAAAGTCTACATAGAGTTCAATTAATCATTTTAAAATGGTAATTTTCTACCCTTTAATGATTTGACGCAAATTATTCGAATTCCTATTTATACACGACTGCCCAAAAAAGGAGTGTAATGTTTTTAGGATATGCGTGTAGGTATGTATGTATGTGAGTTTCGTTATTCCACCACAACTTCTGAATGGTTGAATTGATTTGGACATAATAATTTATGGGGTATCGTAAGAATCCCTACATCATTCCATTTCCGAGTAACATTGCCTACATTTTTTTGAAAAAAGTCGTTTTACAGTCGTCATTTTATTTTTTAAATTATTTGCTTGTTGAAATTTTTCTTATCCAGCAATTTAGGTATTGAGCTCTATTTACCTTTACATCTATTTCTTCATTTGAAAAGGTACAAAGAACCCATAACACAGTTTTAACCGACTTCAAAAAAAGGAGGAGGTTCTCAATTCGTCGGAATCTTTTTTTTTTTTTTTTTTTCTATGTATGTTCACCGATTACTCGAAGACGCGTGGACCGATTTGAAAAATTCTTTTTTTGTTATAGAGGGTTTTGTTTCCAGGTGGTCCCATTTTAATCAGGTCAGGATCTGATGATGGGATCCTGGAGAAATCGAGGGAACTCTTCAAATTTTATATGGACACATGAAACTATTTGAGTATTATTAGAAAGAGTAATATTTTCCAAGTTGTCCTATGGTCATCAGGTCAGGATTTGATCATGGGATCATGGTGAAATCGAGGGAACTCTTCAAATTTTGATAGTATACTTAAAGCGAGTTGGGTATTTTTTATAGTTACTGGTGCATATGCTAGCAGATACTGATTTGATGACTAAAGTCATCAAGTCAGGGTCTGATGATGGGATCTTGGTGAAATCGAGGGAACTCTTCAAATTTTGCTAGCATACTTGAAGCGAGTTGGGTATTTTTTATAGTTACTGGTGCATTTGCTAGCAGATACTGATTTGATGACTAAAGTCATCAAGTCAGGGTCTGATGATGGGATCTTGGTGAATTTTAGGTATCTCTTCAGAGTTTATGAACACACTTCAAGCGATTTGCGTATTTTTACAACGCCTTGTGCATTTTATTGTTTTCCACTAAAAAGTATAAAATAAAAATGGGAAATGCTTTCCAAAAAACCAACTTCAAATGCCACTACAAAGAGTGAAATAATTTTTATTTAAATTTTAGGTACCTACACCAATTCGAAGTCGGGCAATGTTTCATACAATCCCTAAATAGTCCTTCTTACTTACTTGATGTGCGAAGAAATGACGAAGTCATAGACAATCGCCCGACTTCGAATTGGTGTAGGTACCTAAAATTTAAATAAAAATTATTTCACTCTTTGTAGTGGCATTTGAAGTTGGTTTTTTGGAAAGCATTTCCCATTTTTTTGGCGTGATTAATTATATGATTAAGGTATTACATCTTTATCTTGCCTTGATAACGTACTAAGTATGTAGGATACAATAGCTGAGGTGATTGACCGATTAAATTATTAATAATCACCTAATAACGTTTTGCTAGTTTCGGTTACTGAATTTTGGTGACAATAACCTTTTGTAAAAAAGTTTATTCCTAACTATTCGATGACAGAAGTCATCGCGGGCATATTCATACCGTTCACAAAAGTTTACTACGATAGAAGCACTTCGCACGTTTTTTTGCCCATATCTCGGCCACTGACCATCCAAATTTCATCAAAAACTATATAGCTCCTCGGGTTAGTACTACCAATCGATAGAAAAAATCCCGAATTCGATAGGTTGTTTGCAAGTTGGGTTATCGCTCCAACTAACTTGCTTGCTTGCTTGCTTCTCGACAGACTCATGTTTTTTGAGGTTTTCTCGTGACTGAAGCCACCAATTTTAATGCGGTTATCGCCAGTAGACGTGAAATTCTAAGCACAAACTGCTATCAGCAATACTTAGAGTCTAGCGATTAACCCTGGTCTGCCAGGTTAAAAAAACTGTTTTTGAAATTCAACCAAAAGCAATATATTCACTCCGGAACGGTGTGAATAAGAAAAATAACATACTTACAGTGGAATTGAGAACCTCCTCCTTATTTTGAAGTTGGTCTAAAAAACGGGATCGTATACCTTTTCAATACAAAATGACGAAGTCAGGTAGAAACTAACTAAAATCCCAGTCTTGTCTATATATTAAGTGAGGGAAATAGTCAGGCTCTATTTTATATCCATACTTACTATACCTACCATGGTAACTGTAATTTTTGCTCTACTTAAAAAATATTCTATAGGTACTAAGTAGGTATAATTTTTCATGTGCCGGACTATGAAGGTCATTTCAACCAGAACTCGAAGGTTGCTCATTTTCATTAGATGCTTTTGGCTAATCCACAGCACGCAAAATGAAATAAACTATATTTAATGTTTCGGGTAACCCAAAAAAAACCAGTGCAGTGCAATGTTCCAATACTATGCTATCTAATACCACGATTTTGTATATAAATAAACCAAAATAAAAGTTAAATCTTACCATCCCTACATTTTGCCCTTAGCACCGAATACGTATAAAGGCGGTTCCCAATATTCAATCTATCCTTGGTTTGTCTTACTAGAGATAGAAATTTGACATAAGGTCCATACAAGTTATGTCAAATTTCTATCTCTAGTAAGGCATGGATAGATCGAATATCGGGAACCGACATAAGACTATAAATTACCTCTTACAAAACAAACGCTAGGTAAATATACAAGTAATGTTACTCTATTTAAAGAATCTAGTAACCATAACATTCAGAGACTCTAGTCTCTTGTTGCTTGGTATAATATTAGAGTGTGAATATTTTTAGTTAACATAGTGATTCTAGAAATTCTGCAATTTCAAACATTATTAGATCATTGACCGTGTTTAAGCAGTTAATCTGCATAGGAAGTTTACGTAATAATCAGTCTTTTTTTAGCGGTCTATATTGTCGCAATAAATTTTGTCAACGTTAAGCTCTTGCCAGACAGTGGTCTGCTTTAGCAACTTCATATTAAAATCTGTCGTGATTAGTTGTTTTTTCGTGAACCGAGTAATTTACGTTACTTAATACAGTATTATTGTTGCAATTAATATTCAAAATAATTACTGTCACAACTAACAGTCTAACACCATTATTTATACATGACTAGCAAACCCGGCGAACTCCGTTTCGCCACCAGCTGGCTTTCCCGCTAAAAAGTTTTCCCGCTTTTCTGTTGAAAATTTTCCTGAATTTTCTTTGCTACAAACCTCACGGAGCCCGAGACCTTTCCAACGAATGCAAAATCGTGGAAATCGGTTCGTGCGTTCTGGAGATATAGCGTCAGGAAGGAAAACCCGACTTATTTTTATATAGTAGATAAAATAAGTAAAAATAAACTTTAAAAGAAAAAAGACAAAAGTAATAAATAAACTTTTCATAAATGCATAAAGGTTGTGTTATCGTATAAAATATTTTTATGTGTACTTTCAATACAATAATTATGAATTGAGAGTCCGCTTACCTACGAATTACGATGTCTCCATACATTCGTAGTACCAAAATCATTTTAATTCGTGCATATTTCGGTCATGTTGTGGTATTATTCGGGTTTATATAGTAATTATCAATGCTCCTGGCCATATTTGGTTGGGAAATACTTCTCTAAAACGAAATATAAATGAATTTCGTTTTGCTTATTTTTGCGTCAAAAAGGACGTGTGCGAAATTCTAGATTTCTAGAAACGTTTGGGCTATGAGCACGTGAATGAATGAGTGAGTGATTCAGAACTTCTCTTTTTATTTATAAATAAATCGAAAACAATTAATGATGATGATTACTCGTAAGTACGTATAAAACCAGGCCAGTAGTATAATCTGTTTTATTATTTGTCAACCAAGCCGTTGCCAAGAAGTTATGCTGCCAAAAGTATTTAATCAATTACAAATTTTGAAGTTGTAGTCCAAGATCCCGCTTCATAATATCTGAGTTCAAAAAAACCAAATTATTATTAAACTTATGTAATGGTGTACTGAAGAATCTTTAACAATCCATAATTGCCTGTAAAAGTCAGGTGAGAATCATTTTTACAGCATTTTATATTTTACGCAAATTACCTATACCACCAATAGATGGGTACTTGGTTAGTAGCTTCTTTCTCCTGGAAGAACTTCTTTTGCATGCTAGGGATAAGCTGTTATCCTAAGCATCTCAAGTCAAGAGTAAAATAAATTAGCTTGACTAATTAATTTTAAAGGGACTTTTTGAAACTATGAGAATAAATCTATGGTATGCATACCTACTGTAATGTACTGTAATGTATGTAATCTACTGTAATGTACTGTGTTTTTAATTTCGATAACAATACAGACATCATACGTAAATATCATGCATTGATATCTTAGTCTATAACGCTTACAGTATTCGGTAGGTAATACATTCTTCTGTATCACTGTTTTCAAGGATAGTGTCAGCACAATACATCGTATACGAGTATTTATTTAGTTCCTATTACTCATCGTTTTTTATTCCCAGCAACGAAAATGCAAATGATATCAGCAACACAAACGCACTGCATGAACGAATTTAAAACCAAATGTGATTACCTAAATAACATAACCGTCAGGCCTTTTTGGTGTGTAGTAGAGTGCACTGTGTTACTTTAGTGGGAGCTTACGAATCGATTTCCTAATATGTACATTTAATTAATTGGTTTAAGTTTAGAGGCTTTAGACTGCAGTTGGCGTATATCTTATCTACATATTGAATTCAACCAATAATACCACCACGTAAAATTCTAAGTGGTCATGCGGGTGTAAATTTTTTATGTTTGACTTATCGACTTATGACTCAGGTGAGACTTTTTGAAAGGAGTATCTTGTTATTTCATCACTTAGGTATTTAGAGATAAAAAACTACAACATGCTTATGGTTCAAAAAAAATAAAATATTCCTTCATTTACGTATACTGTGATTATAGTGACTAAATAACAGATTTGAGATTTAATATTTAGGTCACACACATTTTTAGATTAATTTAAGTAGAATAAGTGTGGTACCTACTTGTGTTATCATAAACAAAATCTGGTCTTGCCATATCACTGTTTATTAACCAGACTTATATTAATTAAGTGTCATCATTTTTGTGTGGTGTAACTAATACTAATAATTAATTAATTAAGGATATGACGTAGTTTTGGAACATGTGCTCTTATAATGAATCATGTTCATCTATTTTCAGTCATCACACAACATCACCATTCGCTTACAATTACTTTAACTTCCTATGGCTAGGCATGGAAGCCAATCTTTACAGAGATTAGCCAACAGCTGTTTGGAGAACTAGAACAAACATTTCTTATAGTTTCAGACGATAGAAGTAAAGTTCTGTACTTAGACCAGGAGGAGGAGATCTTCAAGGATCAATAAATTATATCTGGCGTTGCTTGCATCAAAGCTCTCACGATTCTTGATATCGACTTTCGACCCAGTGAAAAAAGTCAGCTTACCTCCAGATGCAGGATGAGCAATTGTGAAACAACGAATAATTCCAATAGAATTATGCTTATGAAGAGAATATGCTCATTTTTCTAAAAGCGAATTATAGGCACTGTACAACTCAGTATGAAGAGTTAAAGGGAGGGGGTATTATAATTAATAGAAGTATACCGGAAAACTGAAATGCACATTTAAGCCAGAAGGTAGAGGACAAGCTGCGGCTGAAGTCTCCTAAGTGGTACTTACCTGGGCAAAAGGCCTAAGCCAATTTAGAACCTATAAAATGAACTGTCAGTGCCTATTGTATGTAATTGTATGAAGAACTATCCCGCTGTGATGTCGTAGTGCATCTAGTAGGTACAAACTGCATCATTCGTCAAAACAAAATCAAACTCTATTGATACAGCGGCTGTAAATCAGTTAACGCTGATTTGTCGGAGTTCGCAAGTTCACGAGTTAGAGATTTCAAGTTGGTCGGGGTAATTAGCTGCAAAGTTTGCGTTCTGATTTAGTTTAATGTTGCTGAAAATATGTATATCTTTTCACCTAATTTTATTATAACTATTCAATTTACGTATGTTTTTGTTCGGAAATATTTGAAGCCTTTTTAGCTACGGCTTTCTCCCGGGGTCGCTTCTTTGAATGGGTTGAGTTTTTAACCACTACCAGTTAGTACGTGACTCACCGATAAGAAACCTTACGATACATGGGCATCGAAACGATTTACGTAAACCTTTTTCGTACAAGCGAACAGACAATATTCTATATTCTATAGGTGGCTGCTGAGCGAAGTACAGCGTGGCCTTACTGTTGGTGGCAAAACAAGCATTTTTGGCACCGATAAACTGGCGATTTTTTTTTCGGGTTGTATAAATCCAGGCTATAAGTCTATTGCCTGACTACAATCTCACCTGTTTGTAAGTGAAGTGACGTGATCAGCGTACGTGTTGGTAAAAAATTAAAGCAGACTTATGAAAGGAATAAGTCGCGGGTATTATCATTGCCTGTTCATAAAATGATTCGTAGGCAAGCAAATAATTATTATTTACGATGATGAAGTGCTAGAAAAATTTTAACTACATTCATTATGCGCATTGGAATTTGATTAATTTCAATACAATTATTTATATGTATATCACTATGCATGATGTCATGAGTGTCATTGTTTGTGACTTCCTTTGAATATTGAATAAGCGTAAATGCCTATTTTTACTTAGTTTATAGGTACACGAGGTTTATCAACGAATTACTCTTATTTACTATAAGATATACGTCGTTACCAGTATATTTTAATAAATACACTAAACAAAATCATTGAGAGTGCATCTGAATAGCTTCCCACATCCTTCTAAGAATCTCCTTCCCTCGTAAAAATCGAAAACAAAATTAGATAGGTTAGATAGGTAGGTTGAATTGAAAACTCAACTCTTGACATCGAGGAGTTAGTACAGGTTTTGAACGAACTTTGAGTTGACTCGCATCGCACAAACGAATTGAATTCTTCCATACACTTACAGATAGCGCCGTCAAGTGACAGTCTCTGACATGGGGTTGTCAATAGATGGCGCTGCCTATAAATTTATGTAGGAATTCGATTCGTTTGTGCGGTGCGAGTCGACTCGATATTCGTGCAAAAACCTGTACTAAGCCTGCTGACGTAATTAACCACCTCACGCTACTCTCTGCAGTAGTAAACATTAATTCCAATCAAAGGAGCGTTATCGCTTTCAACATTCAGCTCACTACAATTTCACTGCGTTGTAAACTTGATAATGACGTTTCAAAGGATGCACGCGTCATTACGTCCATGTACGATAATACAATACTAATTATACCATATATCAATTCACACTAATTCGTAGGTGAGTTACTGCTTACTTCACGCTAAAACAAGTAAGTTGATTTGTGGAGCTTTTTAACCGGGGAGAATCCATGGTTCGCACGGAATTTGTGAGAAACTGAAATTCACGCGAGTGGAGCCACTAGCGACATCAATAAACTCAGCACGTGATTTAATTTTTTTAAATTAAATTTTACTCTTTGTAAATTTTTTTCCATAGGGAATGGATGAAATCTTGTATGCACGCCTCTTGCAAATCTTTGACACTCTGCAAGCCTCGTATAAAAAAATAGGACTCGAGTTTTTACATGTCAAAAGCAAGAGTTCACGTAATCAATTAATTAATTATAGTTTTTGGCGCTCTCCGTGCAATTTTCAACTTTAATCATATAGATATTGAACTAAAACTAAGACGAAAATGAGAAACAAGATCGGTAAAAAGGCGGCATTCGGTAATTGGATGATAAATAATAGGTACTGCCCGAAAAAAATGCATCTCATCCTTATTGCAAACATTAAATTATCCTTGACCCTATTAATATCGCGGAAAATAGACAAGCGACAACGTAATTTATTAAGAGTGCAAAAAATGGGTCAGTGGTTAAATTGACACATTTTTATTAAGAAATTAAAAGTAGGACCACCGTGACCGAAAAGTCAAAGTGCCGTGTAATGCTTGTCAAGGATTAATTGCTATTTTTATAGTCTGAATTCTAATGCATGTAATGGACATGGTTAAATAAACAATGACATCACGGGAAGAAAAGTTAGCATAAATTCTACGTGCGTACAAAGTTGACAATTTTTTATTGGCAAATTATTTTGTGTAAACCATAATTGTTAAATATTGAGAATATTCAACAGTAGTTACATAATCGTCTCGCACAATGAATATGGTCCAAATCAGATCAATCATTAATAATATTATGATGAGATAAATTTTGAATAATAAATAATAATTGAATGCAATAATTAATAACTAATTAAACATGTTTTAACAACAATTAAAAAATCAATTTGATGATAATTAAATGACACTTGATTATAGTAGGTATCCTTAATGAATTTTGAGCTATTGCACATTCTTGTACAAACAAAGAATTAATTAATAAATACTAAACAAGTGGTATTAAATTTCCCGATACTAAATACTTACCTTAGTTTTTAAAGCTGCTTTATCTATTTTACCAATTAGTGGTAGGTTTCTCAGTCCTATGATAATAATAGAGGAAACAATACGTAAGATATTATATGAATAAGATGCAATGCTATGACCATCATTGGAGTTTTATGTTATTTAAATCCGTCCATTGTCCATTTCAATGATGATTTTATTGTCTTAAGTGTGTGTTTGTCTTAACTATTGGCAGTTGTAGAGTGATGTAAGTTACGCATTTAGTTGACCGTTAAATTGTTTACTTGATTGAAGTGTGGGGTTCTAAGAACCGCTACACGAGTGTAGAGGTCAACGGCGGTAAGATCTAAGATGGCGCGGTGATAAATATGGCGACTTACAATACAATGTAATCTCAAATTGTTACCAATTTAAAATCTGTCGGCAATGATTTTGAGTGCGTTACAAAGTTAACTGTTTAATAAACATTTATTGAAATGAACGGCTACTACTTCATAAGAATGTGGATGCATATTTATATGCAAAAGTATTTGGAATCAATTTAGAGTTCAGAGCTCTGATAGAAGGAGAATCTTAAACTAAAATATTATGTACCTACCGATAGAAGTAATGTCCTTAAAACAGTTTTCCTATTGTTTTCAAAATTCTCTATTATATATTTTTTTAAAACGGTGTTCCGTGTTTCGTAATTTAGAAAATTTTGGCGCACTTTTTTCATTGCCTTTGACGCATACTTTTCAATAAAATAGATGACTAGATGTCACCGTACAGTTTTATGGCTATTACTAGTTGTTACCATGCACATATATTTTGAATCCAATCAGACTTAACGGCTGCAAACGTGATTTCACAGAATTAACCGCACCTGACCGCCAAGTGATTTATGTCCGTCTTATAGGCGATATTACCGTAAAACGCCTTAATGGGATACGATTATGAAAACAGTAAACAAACAATTAAGAATAATAAAAAAAGAAATCATCCAGAATGTTCGAATCGTTCTCAAGTATCCCCATTTGGAAGAGATCCGCAGGAGAACTAGGGTCACTGGCACAAACAAACCATGAGCAAGCTGAAGAGGCAGTGGTAAGGTCACGCTTGTCGTAGAAGCGATGGCAGTTAGAACCAGAAAAAAAATTGAGTAGAGACCCTAGCTTGGTACACTTCTAGCTCTTTAGACAGACGACATAAAGCGGGAAAGCAAAAAGTTTTTATGTAGAATATATATCATTGGGGAAAGCGGCTAGATTTTGAAGGGAACTGAGGTTTAATTGGTGCTTACTCGTGAAGGACCGAAGACCTAACAGTGGACTCCTGTAATTTAACGTGATAATAATGAAGAAACTCGTACTTACTTACAGAGTAACGTTTTTCTTCCATGTTTCTGATACGTACTGCTAAGGTGTGGAACACCCTTCCAGCTTCTGTGTTCCCAGTCAAATACAACCTAGATGCCTTCAAGAGAAGAATGAATAGGAATTTTCTAGGCAAGCGCGCTCCATCCTAGAACTCATCATTTCTGTCCATCAGACATATCAGACAATAATAATATTATGATTGTAGTCAAGCGCAAGCCTAAAAAAATAAGTATACGCTCAGCTTACACGCTTTGCTGATACGTTACTAATATTGTATTTGTACTCGTATCGCGCTATAAGTACTTCATTTTGCGGTCACGCAAGTCTGTCAGCAAGATTGTAAGTTGTAGGGTAGGCGTAAATCGCGCCTCGGCCAGGTGTGGTTCGCTCGAGGAAATCACTTTTTCAGCTATAAAGCCTGATTGGATTCAGAATATACGAGCACATGTACTGCTACGTGGCTGCAATTAGCAGTTGTAGTAAAATTTTATATCGTTAATGTATCGTCTCTTACTTGAAAATACAATATTTGAGTAGCCCACACATTATTATTTTCTGCAGTACATTGTATGTGTTGTGAAAAAAAGGCTTCTTACTTTTAAATAAACACGATGTCTCTATTTGTCAGAGATAAGCAAGATCATGCTAGACTTGTAGGTGTTGTGTGCATAAACATCATTTCCCGTCCTCTTAGCGTAGCGTATTTCGTCATTGATAAACATATTCAAATACCTACCTTAATATTTGATTTTGACTAGTTTCAGTAAATATCATAAAGTCATTGTAAAACTTCAATATTAGCATCAAACGTTCTGTAGAATTGATAAATATTGAATCGCAGATTGTATTCCTTTTAGTTCACTATGTGATGTCACTTTTGGCAGATGCCATTTGCATAATTACAGTAGGAGTCGTGGATCAGCCCCAGCCCCTCGATCGCGTAAAAATGAATCAATCATTCAAGAATAAAGAACGGATTTTGACCAATCAAAACACTTGAAAATCACGTTTTAACATTTTTTTGATATTTTATAATAATATTTTTTGATAGTAACAAACTTATAGATAAGTAAGGCCAGCACTGTGAGAAACTTTATTCTCTGAACGAGAGTAATTTATGTTCGCATTTGCGCATTATGGAGACGAAGAACGGGTTTTACGTTAGGAATAGTTAGGCTTGGTGGACACTGTCAGCAGAAATCGTTCCGTAATAATTGAAAGTACGTTCAGTTTGTGGTTTATCTCTCAAACTTTGATAACCGAGACGCATCGTCTCATATCTAAACGTTAAAAACACAAGCAATTATAAAGAAGACAGACCACAGATTTAAATAATTAAAAATTATTCTGCAAAGAGAAAGCGCTTTCGAAAAACTTGTTGCTAGAAACAACTATGTGGATGGAAGTTTTTGTAACAATATATTGAATATTATTAAGATCAACTTTAAATTCAACAAGAGAATTTTATTAATTAATATAAAATACATAATATTATATAATTTATTCAGACAGGACAGGAATTTGGTTGTTCTAAGGATAAAATGTCAAGTTGCGAGAGCGAATCAAGCACAAACATTTTTTTCATTTTTAAATTGGATTAGAAGATTAACACTTACATTTTCGGGATTGTTTACTTTGTACTAACTTAATACCATTTTGATGAAGGAAAACATCTTGAAGATACGTTTTCTTTAACGCTTTAGTGGCGTGAGACCTGCCAGCAAGCACATGGCCAGCGTGGTAGGCTGTGACTAATTCTGTCTCATAATAAGAGGAGACCGTTGCCCAGCAGTGAGCCGTAATTTATTCTGTCCTTGCCCTTGTGTGCACGCGAGTTTAGAACTAGGTGAAGCACATATGCGGCCATTCATTACAATGCGAGGCGCCAGTGACTCATAAAGTCAGATTGTTTATTCCGTTCGCATTATCATATTATACTGTATGTAGGCATTTAAGAGAATTAACATTTTATTTAGTTTTGAGTTAGTAACATCGCGTTACTATTATAGGTAAAATTGTTTTATTACAATTTTTTGGAATAAAGGCATTTTTTAATTCATAAGAACAAAACTAATATGTTGGTGACGTGAATTCATATACGTACGATACCTCTGACTGAACTATTCAATGAGTATAATTATGTAGGTTGGTAACCAGCCTCGGCGGAAACCTCCTACGGCACACCAGGCTCTTATTCCACACTTACATGTTGTCACTTCTGACGGTATCCCCCGTGATTGCATAGCTTTTCTTTACAAACTTCTTTTTATTGATCCTGTGAGATATTTAAAATTTGATTAAAATAAAAGAAATGTTACAAACAAAGATTTAGACAATACTAAGACCTCAATTATTCTTCAGCAATTCAAACCAGACGCGCAAGTTTTGTTTCGAAATTGAAATTCCAGACTGAATTCGCTGAAATTATTTGCAGCTCTGCAACATTGCCAAAGTTAAGATTGATACAAAGTAAACCGTTACAAGCACAGCTCGTTATTATTGTCAAGCTGAGAATAAAGTTTTGTATTAAACATTCATTAAAGCATTTTTATATTTGTCATCATAATTATAAACAAAGGAATTAGGTTATATTATCATAAGTTAATAAAACTAGAATAGCAATAAACGAAGTTTTCTCACATATACCTACACTAGATTGTCCGAATAGGTGCTTTCATATTATAACAAAGCCATATAATCACGTAAACGAATATTTTTAAGAAACACCTAGCAGGTACAAGTATATTCGAATTTTAAAGACATAAAGACCACACCACGAACTGTCCCCCAAGCATAATCATCAGAGTAAACTCAATTACCCCTATAAGGCAAAAGGGGGCTTAGGATGTCAGGATAGTAATGATGATGAAAATGTTTGAATATCCCAACAAAAGGCAAATGCACACCCAATTAGGGTTTACTTTGAAAGATTCTTGTATTGCTGATGGTATTCTTAATTCCAAAAATAAATTATAACAATTTTGCACTTATTTCATAGCAACTCAGTAGTCTACTAATGTTTTTCAAGTATGTCTTAATTCTGGGTAATTTTTTTTTCATGGTCACCCTAATAGCACGGGTGGCTATTTATAGAAACAAATCCTGTATAAGACAACACATAGAAACAGAATAGAAATTTAGGCAAATAGGATCTCATTTGCAATCATATCAGATTCGAATACACTCTATGAAACTGCCTTCAACTGTGTCTGTACATATAAATTACGTAAAACAATGATTGGTTATATCCTCTGCTAACTTAGTATATCGCTTTAGGAGTGGAATTTTATATGGTCATTTTATCAGCTTAAAACCTGGCTGCAATACAAACGAAGTTACCTTACGCTTTATGAGAGATCACAGCGGAAATCTAAAAAAAAATATCAAGTGCAAGTAATTTTTCTCGCGCACCGAGGGGGGTTCTATCAAGACTCGTAGGGCATTCGCGTAACATGTTTCAATCATTATAGAACTGTATCAATGTCAAAACTTGGGTTTGTTTGAGTGATCTGAGGGTTTGATCAATCACTACACTTCAAAATCACGCATTGATGCATTTTTTAAATAATTATTGATACATTTTTATATAGAGGTCCTAGAGGGAGCCCTCGACAAATTGACACACACACTACAGAAAAAGTTGCCGCACTCACGGAGCTATCGTTGTTACGTAGGGCTAGGGTAGGACTCTATCTAGTCGGAGCGCGAGCAACGATCTTTTATAAATCTATGCAATCTATGCATTTTTGCGTCATCACCCTGCAGTCCTCAATAATAGGTAAGTAAACTAAACATTTGCCCGCCAAATTTAAAACGAGAAATGAATAACGTTTGTTATTTCTATAAATATTAATTGTATTAGCGAAACTAAAGAGACTGTTGTCAGGTTTGCTTCAAACAATACTTAAATAATAATGTTTTAAACCTATAACGTAATAATTATATTCTGGAGCAAAATACGTCTATCTATAAATCGGCGAGATCTTTTGAACTCGGTCAACTGAATTATATTTAGTTATTATAATTCACTTGACTCACACAACACGACTTACAAAAATCAAGCAGTGTTTAACCGTCTAGCATTGACCTACTATTGCTACAATTGTAATAATATGTAGTCTCGACAGATCTTAAATCATCGTCGAAACCTCCTATCATTCTTTATTAGTCAAGGTCGCGAATGTATGACTGATCTGTGCTTTCAATACACCACTTCGATAAATGCCACAACTTTGATCAATATAAAAAATATTGTAATGACAGCAAAATCTTGAAACACTATATCCAAGAGTGTCGTGAAGTGAACTAAATACGCCTCTAGCAAACCAAATTTAACAAAAATAATATGAGACTGACAAGGCCGTGATGAATAAATAGGTTACAATTTGTCTTTTTCAGTATTCTTTTCGGTATTATTCTAACTAATAACATTGTCATACACACGAAACAAAGCGCACCAGATGTCGAAACTCAGCCATATTTAGATCTTGCTTCAATTCGTATACGATATTTGAAACCACAGATCAAGGCAACGTTCTTTAGAGCTGTCATGGTACTTAGAGTGTGACACCCTTTAATTTTCAGTTGGCAAGCCTATGTTCATTTCAAATTCTATTGGAGCTAGTTTTACAACAGCATTGTATTATTTGTAACTCTGAAATGAAATTATATTTATAATTTCAAGTTTCAACGCACCCTGTTCTGAGAAGAGGCCTGCAGTAAACTCAGCTGGATATTTTTTTTTTGAAATTCTTTATAAGGATGACACCTGTTTTAATATAAAATTTCCAAAAATTGATGCAGACATTTACCTCTTGGCAAGGTTTCGAAAGTTCGGATCCAGGAACTTGTGCGTCTGCATTACGATATTTTTCTTCGCAAATCTCACTTGTTACGAAAACCATCGTAGGGTTACTTGCATACAAGGGAGTTGACAGTAACATCCACAAATGACATGGCCGGATTCTGCCCTCGAATCCTGAAAGGTGTGATGCTGATATTATGTCTCTCGCCTGTTTTCTGATCATTAAACTTAAACGATTGTAAAGACATACTTATAAGCTTTAATATGACGTACTGTTTGTCGATGGCCATGAATATTTTTTTCCAGGACACAGCTCCATACAAGTTTCGGCCATGTCCTTTGTGTGAAGCGCACCATTCCGCATTTGGCTAGGCTATGGAATATCCGTCTCATTATGAGAGACAAATGCCCAGCGTTGGGATATAAAACTGAGATGGGGTTGAGACCTCAAGTTTAAATTACCCGTACTACAGTCACGGTCCGCTTTTGATCTAGAAATGTGTAGGAAAGGCAATTTTCTGTTTCCAGGGTTATGTTGAAAAAAGCGCGATATTATAACGGCCCAATTTATCTACGTTATAAACTCTGGCTCGGTCTAGGAAATTAATTTTTTTTTTTTTTTTTATTATAGATAGGCTTGCGCTTGACTACAATCATATCTGATAGACAGAAATGATGCGGTCTAGGATGGAGCGCGCTTGCCTAGAAAATGCCTATTCACTCTTCTCTTGAAGGCACCCAGGTTGTACTTGGCTGGGAACACAGAAGCTAAAGTGGGAGTGAATAGATATGGGGTAATGGTAGTTGTACGAGGTGCTGCATTCTAGACACCATGACCTTCGCCACACCGACGCAAATGGTAGACTCAGCTGGAGACCGCGGGGACGCCCGAACCCCCCTGGGAATCGCCACCGGGACCTCTCTCTGGTCGCCAGCCAGCACGGTGGAAGCCATCCCAGGATTTTTCGCTGGTTGGCGGGGCAGCCTTTCGTAGATGGCTGGTCTACTACTTGGGCCCCCTACTAATGCACAACATTTGGGCCAACAGCTTGTTTTCTTCAACCGACGGACGTCCAGAGTTGAACAAAGGCCGTTTGCAATGATTTCCAACACTACCTATTCTGCGCTGCTTGGGTCCAGCGGCTACTAGTGACTCGGGAGGTCTGCCAATACTGCGCATTTTCTTACGTGGTCACCATTCCAGCATTTTGGGTCCTCAACGTTTGTCGGTTCAACAAGCAATAGACCAAATTAACCATTACTCTAGCTAGAGAAACTGTTTCATTCTTAATTCTAACATTAAATTATGTTTATTCAAAATGTATCCAATAATACACAAACTGTAAGTTTCGAAGCGAGTTCTGGTCTGCAGCTGTATAGACGTTTTGAATAATTAACTCCTGTGCCAGACACACGGCTAACTTGGTAGAGTTGTTGTGAGCAAATTGAAATGTTCGAGTTCCATTAGCTTACTTGTGTCTTTGTGTGTTCACAGTTTAACTGGATGTGGGCTGTCAGTTGGTACACGGTCGAAAATGTGTGCTGAATATTCTAGCCTTAAATTAACTTAAAAGTTACGGGCATTTACCAAATTTTTATAAACAATTGAAAAAATGCCTATTGGATTACTTTTTGAGGCTTATTTCCATTCGAGAGATGGAACGAAATTACAAAACAAAATATGAGAATGACAGTTATATGCGTAAAAGTCACGTTATCTATTTATTTAACACTGATATGGGATGATAATTCTATACCGGAGCTTTCTACGTCATATAGGTTGTAATGGAGTACTACTCCATTACTAAGTAGGTACCAAATACAACAAAAAAAACATACAGTCGAATTGATAACCTCCTCCTTTTTTTGAAGTCGGTTAAAAATCCTATCGTTTGCTAAAACCATCGCAACAGAACACTCATAAATTGTTGGCAGTCATGGTTTTACTACAAATCAGGCTTTCCATATCTGAATTTCATACCGACTTAATAGAGTATGCTCATTAGGTGCGTACTGAAAGAAAATCTGAAGAACCAAAACAATATTTTTTGTTAAAAATCATATAGGTAGGTAATGTATCTTCATTGGGAAAAATGATATTGACAAACAGAATTTTTCAATAAAAGAAAATCATAAAGGTTATTTGTGTTACCAATTTGTAGCAAATCATTTACAAAGGTACGGCAGATATCGAATTTGATTATTACCAACATTTCGATTTGATCTTTATATTACACTGAGGCAAAGGCCCAGAAGAAGTACCTGAGTATAATATTGTTATTGCGATTCCGTTGAATAAAGGATTCAATAGAAATGCGAGCAGGTATTTCATTGTCGAACCTATGATATGAATATGTAATCAATAATCATAGTAAATGTGCGCAAACAGTATCGCAGCGTTTCGTTATTAACGGCGTACCTACACGGCGATTCAAGCAATGTTTAATGACCTGCCGTTTAAAAGTTTACAAGATGCTTATTATAATGTGATATATTGTTTAAAACACAAGTGGAAAATTAAAAAATTTTAAACACCCACGACTCTTAGGACTTGAAATTGAAAAAGGATTAAATAATATTTTTAAAACTCCCCGACTAAAGGAAAGTAAGGACTAAGAACCTATCAGTATCCAAGCAAATCCAAGAAAATCCGCCGGAGCTGCTTTGTTCTGCCTGTGCCGGTGTTGATGGTGCAAGAGGTTGCTGTTTACCAGTGTGTGTGTTTACTTTATTCATTTGGTAACTAATTCATTTTCTCGATACTTCTTATAATAATCTACCGGTAAGCTTACCTATAGGTACTAACTGCATTAATTGATATTGGAAACAGAAATGGCAATGGCAGCTCCGACGGATTTTCTTGGATTTGTAATTATACTGATAGGTTCTTAGTCCTTACTTTCCTTTAGTCGGGGAGTTTTAAAAATATTATTTAATCCTTTTTCAATTTCAAGTCCTAAGAGTCGTGGGTGTTTAAAATTTTTTAATTTTCCACTTGTTTTATACTTTTTCAATTATTATACCTGATATGTTATTACAAAATAAAAATTAATTTTAAACTAGCCACTATCTCCTCTATGCAGCGCTGGAAGGCATCATTGACCCTTGTCATCAGATCAAATGTGTTAGAATAGTTAAACGAAACCAAATGGGTCTAAGCTCGAAGTATTTTAATAGTTACGATAGTTGAGTAACACTCAATCCCAAGTTGCATCATCAGATATAATGTCCTCGTCACCAAATAATGTGTGAGCCTCGTTAGAATATATCAAACAATCTCTAACACTAGGAGTTTACTAGAAACATTACCATTAGAAAATTTCGCTACCAAATGATAAAGAAACGTTTATTGTGGCGCCCCCTGCTGTGCAATCACCGTAACAACTACCTACGAACCATTACCAATAATTCACTCATATTGTACAGAAAACTGTATCCAAATCGGTTCAGTCGATTTAGAAATGATTGGAAACATTTGTTTGCAATATTAATGTTTATTATCGCGCCCCCTGGTGAGTGATTTCCGTAACAACTATCTATTAATGTATCCAAATCGATTCAGTCGTTTTTATTCCAAAAGCTTAAATTGGGAACATTTGTTTGCATTCTAAATGTATTTATGGCGCCCCCTGGTGAGCGATGTTCGCAACTACTATCTACGAACCATCGCTAATAAGTCACTAATATTTTATTAAAAACTGTATTGAAATCGGTTTAGCCGTTTTTGAAATAAATGGGAACATTCGTTTGCACTATAAATGTTTTTTATGGCGCCCCCTGGTGATCGATGTTTGTAACAACTATCTACGAACCATCGCCAATGAATACTAAACATTATACAGAAAACTGAATCTAAATCGGTTCAGCCGTTTTGGAAATAAATGGGAACATTGGATGTGCACAAACAAACAAACAAACAAACAAACAAACATTTTTTTATTGGAAATTCGTTTTGTGTGAACAATTTAACACACAAACATACAAAAAACTTCATCAACAAACTAATGTACAAACGGTCTCTCACCCTAAACGCATATACCCGTACTCCGTTCCGTCGTGGGTAAAAATTGTAAAAAATATTATTTTTAAAAAAAGCAAGTGCCGAGTTTCTCGCCCGTTTTTCTCGGTGCAGTGCTACTTTCCGAACGAGGCGGTAGTCTTAACGTTTCGCAAGAGCCTGTAAGTTAGGCCTATGTGAAAGAATAAAATTTTTGAATTTTGATTTTTTTTGAAATTTTGAAAGACCATTACTTTAAAATTTAAACGTAATGTATTTTGGGTCTTTAATTCATAATCGGTGTGAATCATAAACACGATTGGATAAATTAATTTTCTCGCACTGATTACTAACCTCAAGATATGGGCATCCGAACCATTTACGTAAACCTTTTTCATACAAGCAAACAGTAGCACCAACTGTCAAAATACTTTACGTGGCCGCTGAGTGAACTACCGCGTTGCCTTATGTACTGTTGGTACTAATGACACCGATAAACTGGCGACATTTTTTCATGCGGTTCGCCCTGTCTTGAGTAGATGTCAATTTTTTCTCGATAGAAAATTCTCCCAAAATTTGTTCCAAATTTTTCTAATTCTTATCGGAACCTCCAATGGGTGTAATTGTAATTTTTGTTTTAATGGGTCGGTTATAATAATATCCAAAAACGCTCAGAAACGGATATTTGATATAAGGACTGACTTTTTTTAAGTAACTATGGGCAAAACGTAGATTTCTGTTATATTCTTACGCAATGCTGCATGTCGCACCCACCAACGTAATAATTAGAGTGAGAAGGAACAAAGTGAACTCAGTATATCCTCTTAAAGTTGATAACGTACTTAATTTGACGACCTCCCTCGCGCAGGGGCTCGCGCACGGATTCGAATGGGAGAACGCGGGTTCGATTCGAAAATATAAAATTCAAAAGTACGCCACGAACCACTGTGGAATTTTATAATTTCTAAATGGGTTCAGGTCTGGTCTGGTGGGAGGCTTCGGCCGTGGCTAGTTATCACCCTACTAGCAAAGATACACCGCTAAGCGATTTAGCGTTCCGGTGCGATGCTGTGTAGAAGCCGTTGGGGTGAGTTTAATGACCCCTTCCAAGTTAGCAGATAACATCTTCGGCTGCATCATTACTTACCGTCAGGTGACATCGCAGTCAAGTACTTAATTGTATAGTGTAAAAAAACAAAATTATATTTAAAAATAAAATAATATGTTTTACTTGGCTGCGGAATCCTTGAACCATTCGTTTGCATATGCTATTCAAACCACTGAATTGGTTTGATGTTGAATGTTCAAATAAATATCATAAAATGAAGCTGCAAATGATAAAATAATATTACTGATACGTGCAAATCGAAAAGTTCAATTTTGACGATTAATCATTGAAATATTATATACATATATCACAGGTAAATTAGGTTAGTTATCAAATAAGGGAGCGGTTAATATTTGATTTACACGATATTTGAGAATTGATTCGATTTTCATAAAGCTTGTACTCGTAGGTAACGAATTTTTCAATTATATTTATCGAAATAATTACTTATATATATATATATATATATAAAGATGAAAGTTTCTGCTAAACTGTATGTAAAGCGGTCCAGCCGTTTTAAAATAAACGGGAACATTGGTTTGAATGCGCTAACAACAAACAAAAATAATGAAGTATTGGTATGTATACACAAATTAACATACACACAAACAAACAAAACATACCAACAAAATAATGTACAAACGGTCTCTCACCCTACACCACCCAACACATATAAGAAGTTGATGAACATGCCCTTAATGTATTGGGTAAGACAAATTATTCAAAACCATCACTTTGCATATTAAAATTGCCATTGGTTGGCTTTGTAATGAATCGTATACCATGATGAACAAAGACATCTGAACTTTACACTATGACGAAACAACACAATAGACTAGATGCTTATTAGAATAATAACATACTAAAAAAATCAGTCACTGTCAAAAATAAAAATACAAAGCAACATCAAGCGAGGCTGATTGCAAAACAAATAGTCCGACAAATTAGGCAGGTTATGGAGATCTCACATCATACTGAAATTGCATTGTATTTTCCGAACGCAATTTAGGCTGAAACCGAAATGAGTCTTATTTCTTACGCCGAGTGTCATCTTAGGTACCTTGCTCCTCTATACAATTATTGTCTTGAACAGACTTAGGATAAAGAGTCAAGAACACGTAAGACTATATCTTGCGTGTAATCTGCTAGTGGGGCACACGAATGTAAACACGTGACAATAATCTCCTGGCAAAATACATATAATACATCTTGATAAAATTAGATTTATTTTAAAAGTTGCTTTTTCTGACGGGGATATTTTTTGGATGGTGCGTCAGTATATAGAGTTAGTAATAAATAATTAATTAATTATCTAATGTGTATATAAGCTACAGGCATATAAGCATTTAAAAAAATACAAGTTTCCAGTGCCTTCTTTAAGCTCGCATGTAACCTGTATGAACAAAGTGACTTACCCTGTTCGGAATGTTTATTGCGCACTCCTTGAAATTGCTAATATTCTGCTTCTCTTTAATTGCAGTGCACTAAGCATACAAATCTGTAGGATTACACACACAGTATTTCACACAGCCCAGTGTAAATGCTGACTTCTGACTTCATATGCCGGGGATATAGTGATAAAATCATCTGCTGTTAGTGCCATTTGCCATTTTGGTATTGCGTAGTCAGAAGGTATCAAGTGTGCGATCAACATTTCTGCTCAGTCAGCTAAACGTTTCATCAGATTTCAACATAATTTTTTGTAGTTGATTGTTGATAACCATCTAGGAAGTAACGCTACATTAGTCATGGTGTACGTGGTAATGCATAGGAATTGAGTAGGTCAAACACACAATATGATAAGAATCTGTAAACCTTGTAAATGTACATTTTATTTAGGAATAAAAAAAATATATCTCTATACAAATTAATTTGTATTGAATGGAAGCAGGCTTTATTTTGCGGTCCACTAGATTTCGCATTGTGAAGTTATCACCTCCTGGGGATGTCCCGGTGTCGGCACGAAACGTGCGTCGAAGAAAGTGATAGAAAATTGTGTGTGGTGTTTCATGTAGATAGTGTTCCTGCATATTGAGATACAGAGCATACAGAATCTTGTCAAGTAGCGGATTATAGCAAATAGAAATTAATTTGGTTTTTATGCCTTATACTCGCAAGTTAGATACGAGTTATAGGTGTATTTAAGACATGCATTACAAAATTTATAGCGCAAATTAGCTCAACCTCATGAGTTATAAATTTACATAATATGAAACTCACATGCTAAGCCTCTGAGAATCTAAATTTATGCGGTGTTATAATGAAAAGTGAGTCAGAAGATCAGTTTTGGAGAGTTTTATTTGACGCTTGGAATTATTTTTCTACTACTAACAAGTTCAATTTAATTTGATAAAATGATTTTTAATTTGTGTTTAAAGTTGTTTAAATAATTTGTTTAATTAATACATTTAGAAACCGTGCTTACTCAAATTATGATGTGTATAGATACCCATTTGACCCATTTGACGAATGTCTCAAAATTTATATAATTCAAGTTGTTTGTCTAAAATAAATTATAAATTGGTTCTGGTGCCACTGATGCGATACAGTCAACGAAACTAGGAATTTGTGTAATTGCAAAATTATATTACTATTTTATAAATTTAAAAGACAAAAATAAACTGGCCTGTAAAAGTAAGTATCACACTTTTCAAATTAAATTTTTTAAAAGTGTGATACTTACTTTTGCAGGCCAGTGTATTTTCGTGCTTGTCATTGAATATTTTAAATGTTTTAAAATTAAATTGTAAGTACCTTTCAAACTTTACCCATCACACAAAAATAAACAGTATACGCTAAGTATATGAATTATGATTGACCATTTTTTACTTGTAGATTTTTCAAAGTGGCTTATGCAAAACTTAAAGACCACGAGATCGAGTTTACGATACCGATAAAACAATAGGCTGTTATAATATAACAATAATTAACAGACCAAAACTCAACAAGATTATAATAATTGGTTAACGTTATTAATTAATCCCAATCGAGAACCCATCAATTCGGGAAAAGCCCATATTTCTCATCAATATTAATATATAACAAGCTCCCCGAATCGTTAAAAATTATAGATGACCACAGAAAATTTAAAAAGGAACTGCAAGAAACACTCACGAAAAGATGTATATACAAAGTAAATGACTTTCTTCATAGCCCAAATTAACCTCAATCTCACTTTAGAAAACATTTAATTGTAAACGTATACTTAGCTTTTTAACTTATACTTCTAAACTATTTTGAATGATTTTACAAAATGACTTTATAACATTGAAACTGACATCCATTATTTAATGTAATTTTATAATCCAAGTTTGTTTAGCTAATAAGAATTCATATTATTTTCATTGTACGAGTACCTATACGAGAAAAATGTTTTAGATTAAGGATAACCTGCTACGCCCTAACAGGGCAATATGACTGTAACTATTTGGTCATGTATGCAAGGAAATAAATAAATAAATAAATAAATAATTAGCAAAGGGAACTAGCGTGATAAAAGCTCAGTTTTTTGGTGGCCTTGTCTCAGAACTTAAGTAAAATTATTTGCTACCATAGTAAATACTTAATAATAATGTATTAAATTATGGTAACATTTCTAAGAGATAAATAATAGTTTTTCGCTACTACATATTTTATGAGAATGAAGCATTAAGTATTTTCTTATAGAACAGTATTTTCTTGTTTTGCTGTAAACCCTGGCTTGCTGAAAAGGCTGTTCATAACATGCAAGTTATCGTAAATAATCTGCATGTTATGAACAACCTTGCATTCACATCGATAGAAATTTTTCTGTCTATTTTAAAGATTTCAAATTACGATTGTAAGAATCATCATTATCAAGTCCCTAACAACTTAATTCTCATACTACACTCGAAGTTGATCCTATCAGAACTGAGTTAATTTTTAGAGTGATATAATTGATTAACTCTTTTGCTGTTGTCTGCATTATCAGAGGTCTCTATGATAAAGTTGATCCGATTATAACCGAGTAAATTTATAGAATGATATAATAGATTAACCACTCTTTTGCTGCTGTCCGCAATATCGTAGATCTGTAATCGTAAATAATCTGCATGTTATGAACAACCTTGCATTCACATCGATAGAAATTTTTCTGTCTATTTTAAAGATTTCAAATTACGATTGTAAGAATCATCATTATCAAGTCCCTAACAACTTAATTCTCATACTACACTCGAAGTTGATCCTATCAGAACTGAGTTAATTTTTAGAGTGATATAATTGATTAACTCTTTTGCTGTTGTCTGCATTATCAGAGGTCTCTATGATAAAGTTGATCCGATTATAACCGAGTAAATTTATAGAATGATATAATAGATTAACCACTCTTTTGCTGCTGTCCGCAATATCGTAGATCTGTATGATAGTGAGGTAAATAATTATTCCAAAGATTTCTTCTTTATTATTTTATAACTTGCCAAGATTTGCGTTTATGTGCTTTTCGTAATTTTTATCCACCTAAACACACTGGCAATTGAACTTTTATTTTACATCCTACTGATACCAGAGAATTCGTCTGATGTCCAGAAATTGCTCAATTAACGTGAAATTGATCGTAAATGGTGATTTACAACTCTTGTAAAAGCGAATTGTTAGATCACGGCAATTCCTAGATTTATTTATGTGTGTGTAAAAGCTAAAGTTTATTGAAGTAGGAAATGATAGCTTCGTTTTGATTAAACGTTTTCTAAGTAAGTACTTGGTGACCCGGCAGTTAGAGATTAGATTTGAAAGATTCAAAACTGCTTAATTTTACATAGGTGAAACAATTTGATTGATATACTTACTTATAATACTTAGTGATAAATATTTGAAATTTCAAAAGTTATTTTATAAAGCCAAAGGTTGAATGACTGACAGAGAAGGCTATCCTGCTACCTAATCCCCTTCCCCTTTTTTGCGCGAGTACTCCCGTTGCAATTTTCTTATTCCTTGTCTTTAAAGTCCAATGATTTTGGGCTGAGTTATGATAAGTCAATGAGTGAATAAATGAGTCGTCAGAGAGGACTTTAATTTTTATATATTTAAATTCTTTACCTAGAAATGTAAGCAATCTTAGCTTTGAGTTCAAACTCAATGACCTTTAATTCAAACTTTAAATATTTAGCAGCAGCAATAAATTAGTAGAACTCAAACACTACGGCGAGTAAATAAATTAGGCGACTAAAACTAAACTGGAACTGTACGGGATGTTGATTGTCTTTACCGCTAATTAGCTAACGAAAAACAAACAAACAAAGTTAATTCGTTTGTTAGTTGACCAATGTAGCCAGATATATAATTATACTAACTCGTAAACTATATTTTTAAATTTTGCAGAGAACTTACTTAACTTCCAAACCTTCTATAGATCTTCTTATCCAAAAAAAAATAACGCTCCTCCACTTGTTATAATTCTTCCACGAATAGAACAGTGTAGTGGAGGGTTTTTATTTTTAAATCAGACGATCTTTACTAAAATGTACATAATTTTTTTCAGAGACAAAATTTGATTTTTTTCTATTACGTTTATTTTTTTATATGTTCAAATATGTGAAAAAAGTGATATCAATAACGAAGTGTGGAAAATAATAAAGATTTCGGAGTAAAAAGAAAACAAGCAAAGATCATTAGTTTGAGCACAAGCCAAGGAGAATTGAGCGAAACGATTGGGCGACTCGTTGAATGTCTGAAAAAGCGGCCAAATTGCATCCAAACGAAGAAACGGCTCAATCAACGTGGGATGGATCGTGAATGGTGATTTATAGCTTGTGTTAAAGTGGCACTTGTGTTAGAGTGACGCCTCGGTAGAATATGGTCCCGAGTTCAATTCCAGGCAAAGGTCAGTTTGGAATTTTATAATTTCCAAATTAGCTCAATTTTGATCCGGTGCGACGAGCTGCCTACCAAGTACCAGAATTCAAATTATTCACAATCTGTTGAAGTATAATGACATTCTTGAAAAGAGCAAGGGCTGAGTTTCTTGCCAGTTCTGTTCGTAAACCTGCATTCTGAACTTGGCGGTAGAGTCTGTAAATTAGGCCTATGTGAAAAATAAAAATTTTCATTTCTAAATAGAAACGATGAGGAGTATAATGTAAGCGTCGTACGAGTAAATGTGGGCATGTAAATAAGGAGGGATGAAAAAATGTGGGCATGTAAATAAGGAGGGATGAAAAAATGTTATTAAAAGAATGCTGAGTAGGTTGAAAGAATGGCGAGTATTAAAAAAAAGCCGAAGAAGATATGGATGGTTTGCGTGAAAGAGGATATGCTTATAAATGGAGTGGAATGCACATTGACATCTGGTTGATGGGAGTAAATTAAACATGAAGAGAAATATACCCATTCCAAGTAATTTGGTAAATGGCGGAAAAAAAATCAAGATATTAATTACATAGTAATTAAAATTGTGTTTATCTTCGTTTTTAACGAAACACTCTTTGGTTTTGTATTAGCGCAGATCTACTTCACGTAAGGTAAAAATTTAATACCTTAGTGACATGAAAGTCTGTTATGTAAATAGGAAAGGTAACTAAGTATTAGATGAGTGAAGTCGCTTTAACATTATCATTAGTCTGCGTACTATTCTGTACTAGGGCCGTACCTACCACCATCTCTTAAGGTGTTGCGGCCCTACCAGCCCGCGAAATTCAAATTTTATTTAGTTTTTCGCAAATATTAGACTAACTACACATTATAAATTTATGGCAATGCATTTTGCGGGCCTACTTTTTATGCATCTACATGTTTTTAATAAAAACTTTGCTCGAAAGTTCCCACTCATCTCATATTGGTTCCCGAAAGATAATTTTTTGCAGTTTCCCAGATTTGGAGCTATCGGGAACCAATATGAAGTAAATGAGTATTGTTGAGCAGAGTTTTTATTTAAAACATGTAGGTGCATAAATGTTGTGCCCGCAAAACTCATTGCCATTAGCCTTCGATGTATAATTAGCTTACTATGAGTGAAAAACTAAATAAAATTTGAATTTTCGCGCCCGGGTGGTACCCATCGCCCTTAAAGCAGTATAGTTGTAGTACTTTTCTGATATTTTCATACTAAGTTAGTAATTCTTTTCTAAGCGGGATCTACTATTATTATATTACACTACTGTCCAATCAAGAAAATGTTTGTAAGTACATTTCGCTCCAGCGATACTTCAGCTCGTAGCAATAATGTCGTGTTTGAAATTTGCTAATAAATTTCAATTTAAAAGGTGGAGCACTTTCAATTAAGATGCCGAGAAACGCCTCTGCCGTTTGATGTTTTTGGTCAAACAATGAAATTAAATTGGCGTGTAGACCGACTCCTAATTGTAATTAACGCCCATAAATTAATCATGGTTTCTTGCCAGCTGATAGCCCTATAAATGGGAATTTTATTACCGTTGTAACTGATGTAATTTGTTTATAAGTGGTCGTCAAGGGAAATCCAAGCAAAAACTTGATAAAAATTGATACAAGAGAGTTTATTGTTGATTTTTTTATTGTTTTTATTTTCACTGAATAATAAAAGCACATTATCGGGCGCTGATGTGGGATGCAACATGCGTTGACACATTGGCTTCGATTCATATCAGGGAGACAGAATCAAAGCCGGGAGCCGCAGCTGAGACTGCTGAATCCGGTAAGCGTCGCAAGTATGCCTCTCTTTTAGAGAGTTACATATTTGTCCCGTTTGCCGTGGAGACCCTGGGGCCATGGAGTCATAGTGCCAAAAAATTCCTTCGAGAGCTTTCCCCGCGGTTAATAGCCTCAACTGGTGACAGAAGGGCTGGCTCATTTTTTGCGCAACGTATCAGCCTAGCTGTTCAACGCGGAAATGCAGCCAGTATTCTTGGCACCATTCCACGCGGGCAAGATTTGTATAGTAATTAGAATAAGCTAATAATAAGTTTTATTGTAACATTTTAATAAAAAAAAAGCACATTACCTACATAGAATTGAGTGTTAGACATTACAATATATAGAAAAATATGAAATTAAAATTTTAATTAAATATTATTCAAAGTGAAACTTAGTATTTGTAGCTAATAGTTCAGTACCTACCAGTTCATGAACCATAGTCGATTCTATATTACTATGACAAATTAATGATTCGCTTGCTAAAATGATTCTTAAACGTTACCACAGAAAAATCTAAGCCTGCCTGTCTGAATAATCCCCTCGTTAATTTCAGGTAAAGGAGACTCTATAAGAACCCTTTTAACTTATATTCCAACTCGATTCCAACTAACCACTACTTGAAAGTTCCCGACAAAGTCCTACAAAGACGTCGGCCGCATACCCAGTGCCAGCAATTTACACGTACAAGAGTACAAGGATTCAACTTGGTTAAAGTAGAGTTTTACGGTAGTACTGATTACCTACCTAACTTTTCTAACAGGCCAAAGTGAAGATACTAAGTTGGTAGTTGGTACAGTTTGTTGAGAAAAAAGCATACCTTTAGTGTGCAAAAAGAAAACACCAAGGACGCTCTTTAGATGTCGCAAAGCAGTTTTTCCTCCTGTAAAACCTACAGCAGTGATAGCCTGGGCAGGGGACTATTTTTTCCTAAGGGAGAGGACAAAATTGTATCCTCTTCCATGTTTTTATTTATCCCTGCTAGCATGGGCACAAAGGTGGAGAAAAATCTTATAATATAAGCAAGGGGGATTTTTCCTTATATTATAAGGAAGGGAAATTATAAGATAAAAATATGGATAAAAAGTTGGAGGGCAGGTTTCTTCGGTCTTCCGGTCAGACTGTCAATCGTCAAAAACGATCTGACTTTGATTAGTCCCGGGGATTTAAGCTATATTTATGTCTAATTGAAATGTCAAATAGGGATAAATTTCTCACTTTCCCATGTGGCTATGCTAAGGCCCTCCCATTTTATTCCCTTTTTGAGGACAAAATCGGGGGATAAAGATTTTATCAACTGGGGCAGGTTGGTTTAGTTCATTACAACTGAAGTATTAGTTCAAAAATGGCAAACATATAACTTGATCTTTTAATTTTATTGGTGTAAAATTAAAATGTTAAGGGAGGTACGCTAACTAATTCACACGTTTGAGTTGAGATAATACGAAGTTTAACGCTGTTAATTGTATTATTAAATTCTGTAGAACTGCACACTGCAGTCCACTTAGTATTTTAGAATGCCAGCAGTTGTTCACAATACACCGAGACTCGAGAACTACAAAGTGCTTTATCCATCAAATACTCAACAAACAAGAGAGGAATTATGGACTTGGCCCTTTAAAAACATTCTACTAGGTTTCAGGAACCTGCGATCACCAGCAGGACTCGTGGAGAAAACATATTTTAATAATGAATTTTACTGGTAGTCTTATCGATCTCAACAGGAATGTAAGCTCGTATTTTCCACTTCTGTTAGTTATGTATTTAAACGTTTTATCAGATTTGTAATAGGAAACGTCTGAGACGTATACGCGAGATAATCTCTTGTTATGAGTTACGACTGAGGTAAATTATTATAACGCTAAGTTGGTGAAGTTTCACACACTAAGTTATTATGGTGAACTGTGAATTTTGTCGCGTGTACATTACCTTGTATGTATGTAGGTAATCTACAAACTATTTTTTAATAACTGTAACTAAATATTCTGTGGATATTATAAGCATCTACCGATTGCCGTTATCATTATCGAGTAATAGCAAACAAAAAAATTCAAGTTTGTCTTACGGTAGCCCCTTTAATATTTATTTTATTTTTTTGGTATTTGTTGTTATAGCAGCAAAAGAAGTTACATCATCTGCGAAATTTTCAACTGTCTAACTCAAAGATTTAAATCGCTAGATGAGCCCTACATTGTGCACATCGAAAACATCCACAAACATGCTGAGTGAGCACACTCAACATGCTGTAGTAGTGTGATTGTGTGACAGAGAACGTGAGTGCAAACTTCGTTTAAGAATATGACGTCAGTATATTAACACCATTTTTTATGTCGCTGCATATGTACCTACGAAGACAACGTGTTGCACACAAGACAAATATGAAATACGTGGACGTTTTTGAAGGCTTATGGCTCATCTAGCGATTTAAATCTTTGGTCTAACTATCACATTTCATGAGACACAGCCTGGTGACAATGACATACAAAAGACAGACGGCCGGAAGGACAGTGGAGTTTTAGTACCTAGATCCCGCTAAGAGAAGATTGAAACAATTTAGGTATCTCAAACGAAGACTTAAACTTATCACTTACTGTTGAGAGCCAGTGTGCAATTTTTTCTTCGTCTAACGCTGTAAAATTTATTAAATTTTACCAGACGCCGCATGTTGCGCCGTCTGCGTCCACTCAATCTTGTTGAGTTGTAAATTATTCGTGCCAAGCGGAGCGCAAAGTGGAATAATATTAGGTACGCTTTATTATTACAACTGTAAATGCAGAGACACACCAGGCTTCTGTACGGCGCCGATATTTCAGCAACTCAATCGGTGGTTGTATTCGCTTGACATGACACAACAAATGCGTCTAACGCCCGGACCGTACGGGACAAAGAATATATATACTACTCTCTAACTAAACGAGAAGAACGCCAAAGGTTATATTTCGGTCGCAACGCGTCGCGTGATGTGTCGCTTGCTACGTAAAATACAATCAATGCGTTCTAGCCATAGGCTTTTAAATCTATGGACGACGGGTGTAATACAAAATTCACAAAAAAAGTGTCTCGAAAAAACCTATATAAACGAGGGTACGTGAGTATTTTTATAAACAAACTAAAACATTGTAATTTATGTCTTAAACCAATTACTATACAGCCAAATTTTCAAACACGAGACTAAAGTGCGATTGTATGTCTTTTCGCGTTTTGTATGTCATTCGATTCGGACACTTTTTAGCGCTGACCCCAACTCCTTAGTTTATAATGGTTCTAGCCTAAGTAATCGCCCTCGACGGAATGAACAATTAGTAAATGTGTTATACATAGGTAGGTAAACATTGCATATTGCAGAGCATATTGAACCGAACTTTCAGCGCCGTACTTTCGGCAGGTATGTCGCCACACTAATTCGAAGCATTGAGAGGTGGCTCAATGGAGACTGAAAATTGTACATTATTATCCAGCCAAAATTCGAGGAGTGCATTAAAAGAAATCATACAATTACTAGCTGACCCGTTGTTGTGCCATATAAATTATTTCTATATTTGGGGTATGAAAAATAGTAATCTCATTCTCATACACAAAAAAAAAATCATATAAATCAATCAAGCCGTTTCATAGGAACTAATACTGTGATGATTTTATACATCGGGACTTGTAATTTGTAAGTGATTTACAAAAATAGCTTCTCAGTTGTTCGAAACAAAAAAAATGTAGTACCTAGTACCTACTTAAACTAATTATATCACAAAATGTTAAAAATATATTATAGAGTCTAAAAAAAAACTTGCATTAAATTAGCTTAATTAAGTACTATCACTTAAATTTTTAAATTTATTTCATTGTAGGTACTTCATCATCACTTATTTTACCTAAACTAACTATCGCTCGTTGCTTCTCTCGCATGACAGATGCAGTATGTCTTACGGCTTTGCGTTGCAATATCATAGGACTCACTGTACTGCGGTTTTTATCATGAATGGATGACTTAAGAGGATTGTGTAGCTGTAAGCTTTCATACAAAAAGCGATAACGGTTTCCTACCCATTAATGTAGTCCGACTTTCAGACACAATTTTTTTTTTGCAGACACAATAAAGTATTATGCTCGTTTCACTTTTTAAGAAATAATATAAAAGCTAATGTTAAAAGTTATAAGCGTAAAGACAGTAGTTCTCTTAGTACGTAAAAATAAGTTTCAATTAAGTAAGTACCTACCTACGAAGATGTTATATTCCGTCAAAGTGTCTTTTCCTTAATTAGTATTGACTTTAATGGAAACCCTATTACCAGCTTTACTAATATTAGATACCTTATAAATACTGCATGGTTTTAGTTAAAAGCAGGAAAAATCCATTAATTAGGTATACTTTTAACGTAGTTTTAGCCTTTTAGTAGCCGGGTTCCAATAACGAATAAAAATATTTATACAACAGAAGTATGAAAAATAATTAACGTCCTATTCTCAGACTTACCGAACATACAAAAAAAATCATGAAAATCGGTCAAAGGAGTTATAAGAGTTATGTATTACTGACTGCTGACCTGCCAAATGTAGGCAAATAATTTCATAAAAATCGGTCAAGCTTTTTCGGAGAAATTTGGTTAAAAACCCTACGATACGAGGATTTTATATATTGGAGAAGATATTTTAGAGATTTATAAGTACTCCTGGTGCCGAAAAGAATGTTACAACTTCCCTGACGACCTTCCTGGCGCTCGGATGCGAATGGGAGGTCGCGCGTTCGATTCCCGCTACGGGTGACTTTGAAATTTTATAATTTCTAAATTGGCTCAGGTCTGGTCTGGTGGGAGGCTTCGACCGTGGCTAATTACCACCCTGCCAGCAAAGACGCACCGCCATGTGCGATGCTGATGTGTAGAAACCGTTGGGGTGAGTTCACTTACCCCTTCCAAGTTAGTACGATAACATCTTCGGCTGCATCATCACTTACCATCAGGTAAGTAAGATCGCAGTCAAATACTTACGTGTAAAGTTGAAAAAAAAGATCTCATATCTAATGTGATTGGATTATTTAAATACGCTGTAGGTGCCATCTCATGACAATATTCCATGCATCCGTGTCTTCAGCAAGCAATAAAACTAGCGAACAGAAAACTTTTTAACCGACTTCAAAAAAGGAGGAAGTTATCAATTCGACTGTATATTTTTTTTAAACGCTAAACACTAATGTTCTGTAAATAACGTACAGTACGCTCTAGCAATGCAAGAGCAGCAATGCGGTCAACGCAAAGAAGCAACAATTTACACCCCAATTTATGTTGTCAGCCGTAAATAAGCGGCAAAAAGAAAATGCCGTGCTGCAGTTAGATTTATTTAGCGGTTGCCTCGTCTTGTATGTTAGTAATTCCGGGATATTATTTCTCGTGAACGGGCAAGTCGCCAGTATTTTAATTACTTATTCACACAGGGGATGTTCATAATTTAAAAACACGGTTCGGTGGACACGACAGAGCGTATATTAGTTGGGCTAAGTAAGCAACGGACGGTTAGAGTGAATGTCCAACTTGTAAAATATTTAAGCAAAACTAAAGCCAACTGTTATGTAAACTTAAAGTAGGTGTACTAAGGTAGCTGGTTTGTTTGCTATGTTTTCCGTCATCCTATCTCCAGTAAGTGAAGTTTTAACCTAACGCTTAGCTAAATATTCTGAGAATTTATATTCTAGCATAAGACTCCGTAATTAAATATGAAGCCTGGGTTTAATCACAACTTTTACCTATTTAGCCCTCTATTGTTCTTAAAAGCTTTGTCATGGAATGTTAACGAAACTCGAACTACTATAAGTAAGTATAAATTACAATTTTTACAGTAAACTGTATTGTAATCGGTCGGGCCTTTTTTTTAATTAAACGACTTTTTCTGGTGGTTATGAGTAGGTACAATTAATTTCATGGCCTATTTACATTTAAAAAAGCAAACTACATATATACATAGATAACTTAACTAACCAGATAAAGAAATTTTCACGCACGTACGTACGCTGATCATCCAAAATACTATTTAGTAAACAAAAAAATAAACAACAATTTCCGCGTCTGTTATTTCTCTGTCTCAATTTATCCAACAAAGCTAATAAAGGATACGGCATACTGGAAATAGCAGAATGAATTCTCATTGTTATAAACAGCGCGGCTATCCGTCCAGAAATAAAGCTATATCCATATTGTTGACTTTTAAATAAAGTGAATACAATAATAACTGTAACTTACCTGAGTGCTCTTAGCTTAGGTAGGTACGACATTAAAAAGTAAAAATATATTAATATTATGTTACTTTTTGATTGCGTTTCTAAACAACGTGGTAGCAAGAAAATAGTTAATTTGGTAAAATAACCGTTTTTTAACCGACTTCAAAAAAAGGAGGAGGTTCTCAATTCGTCGGAATCTTCATGGTCATCAGGTCAGGATCTGATCATGGGATCTTGGTGAAATCGGGGGAACTCTTCAAATTTTGCTGGTATACTTAAAGCCAGTTGGGTATTTTTTAAAGTTACTGGTGCATATGCTAGCAGATACGGATTTGAGTCATCAAGTCAGGGTCTGGTGATGGGATCTTGGTGAAATCGAGGGAACTCTTCAAATTTTGCTAGTATACTTGAAGCGAGTTGGGTATTTTTTATAGTTACTGGTGCATTTGCTAGCAGATACTGATTTGATGACTAAAGTCATCAAGTCAGGGTCTGATGATGGGATCTTGGTGAAATTGAAGGATCTCTTCAGATTTTATGAACACACTTCAAGCGATTTGGGTATTTTTACAACGCCTTGTGCATTTTATTGTTTTCCACTAAAAAGTAAAAAATAAAAATGGGAAATGCTTTCCAAAAAACCAACTTCAAATGCCACTACAAAGAGTGAAATAATTTTTATTTAAATTTTAGGTACCTACACCAATTCGAAGTCGGGCGATTATCTATGACTTCTTCGTCATTTCTTCGCACATCAAGTAAGTAAGAAGGACTATTAGGGATTGTATGAAACATTGCCCGACTTCGAATTGGTGTAGGTACCTAAAATTTAAATAAAAATTATTTCACTCTTTGTAGTGGCATTTGAAGTTGGTTTTTTGGAAAGCATTTCCCATTTTTTTGTACTCCAAGTCAGTTTTTTTTTCTGTCTTCGGACGATTCTGTGTGACGTAACTGCACGATTTTGCGACGCCTAGAGCAAGTCAGTCAGTGAAATTTTTTTTGATATATCCTAGCATTTGACTCCAATCACACCTGATGGAAATTGATGGTACAGCTTAAGGCGGAGTACGCTTGTCTAGGATATGCCCATTCATTCACTAATGAATTGATTTTAGCTCGATTAGTGTTTATTTCACTAGCGACGCGACGTTGGTAAAATTTCCAATTATTTTACAACATCTAAAGAATCAAACATTGTGGTTTGTCAGAAAGAAGTTTACCTCACCTCTTATGCCTATTTAGGATTAAATTAAAATCTAAATAAAATTAAAATATTAAATTTTATGATAGGTGTTATGTAGGCATACAATATTTTCCTCAACGACTAACTGCGATTCTATTTTATATAATACGTCTAGGCACCAAAACAAACTGAGCAAATGTTATGTTTCCAAAAGTCGATTTAATCTAAAACCCAATATCAAAGCTCTGAATAATGCCAGAGCAGATTTAGATGTAGTCTTAAGAGTCCTGTGAACTACGATATCTCCATTCATTCAAAATACCAAATCATTTGTAATTCGTGCAAATTTCTATCATGTTGTGGTGTTATTCGGATACATATGATTTTGGTATTACGTTTGAATGGGAGACATCGTGGGTTAGTGGACTCTTAACTATGACAGCTCCTTGAGTGCGGCAACTTTTTTTGATGAATGAGTGTGTCAATTTGAAAGTATGGTGCGCGGATGCTAGTGTGCGTGAAAAATTGTGTAGCGACGGCTCGGGTATGTCAACTTAGACAGAGTATTTCTTGCCGCACTTTTGAAGTCGAGGGCGGCATCTTGAACGTCTATAATGGTTCTTCAAAAACTTCAAAGAAATATCACTATGTTGACATTTAGCATTATAAAAACAATTGATATTACTCCTCGTATTTTGTTTCCACTTTTCAACAAGGTACGATTAAGGTTCTCTGGGGAGACGTACTCTTAACGCAATAACTGTCACAGTGTCTCATGTTTTCTGTCATCTTGAGTATTATTTCGTAACAATACAATTTATATGACAGGCAGGAAGCTTCCACTGAGTGTTGTATGATTGTATCATGAGAAATAATGAAATGTAATGTTTTTATTTATTTCGCAATACATTTCTTGATAAACTATCCGCGCTATTAGAATGCTACTTAGTAGCTTTTTATAAGCGACTGCCTACACCAGTATATAGAAGTCTTTGACCAGTACATGCTAATTTATAAAATTCTCTCGTCGAAATATTTGTAAAAAAAGTCCTGTGATACGACTTGTCCAATTTTATTATTTATTTTGTGTAAACTGTAAGCATATTGAAAAGTTCTGAGAAAAGGACGTGAACTAATAAAGATAAATAATTAATTTATAACGTAAAACAACGTTTGCCGGGTTTATGTATACTCAATACTCATAATGTGAGACTTATTATTAGCAATAATGAGTCTTACATTATGAGTTTACACTATGCTCATGATGTTAGACTTTATGTTACATGTAACGTGAAATGTTATACAAGTAATAATCTGCAAAGTATGATGACAGAAAGGGAAATTTTCATACAATATTTTGAGCTCACATTCTGCACAGTTTCCGTTTCATATTTTGTAAAGTTAGCGTGCTTTTGGTAAATAACTACGCGAGTGTGAACATATCGTATAAGCTCATAAGCTCATCTATTACTGAAAGCTGTATAGTGCAATGTACAAGTAAAACAATGCTCAAATGTTTATTGGATTACATTTTATTCGTATTTTTTAACCGTGGGAACGGGTTTTCTTTGAAAATTTATAGTTTTCAATTATTTAAAAGTCGAATAAAACTATACAACGTGTTGGTTACTTACCATTACTAGCCGAGAGCCTTAAGTAGGGGACGATGAATAGATGCCTGAAAAAGTATCACAAGTTTGGCACATATCCTGAGGGAACTATAGGGAGTTCAAAAAATAAACATTAATTTTAAGTGACATCCCTAAAAACGGCTCAATATGAATGAACTGGAAATAATGAAAAGTATTACGCTTTGTTGACATCACAGTTAGGGTTGCTAAAACAATTTTTCTAAATTAAGTAATAAGTTTTGTATTGAAAATAAATCAAAATAATTGTGTCTTCTTATCTCCATTAATGTGTTTCTAGGATCAAGTAAAAAGGTTAGCTGCGGGCACACTATACGAATTAACAAACACCTTGTATCGAGGTTTTGTTTTTGGGTTTGACTATGAACCACTCCGTCAGTAGGGTTATACCTAGTATATAGTTTGTTGTGTACATTTTGAGTCGAGTCGAACAAGCGGATAGGATTCCTCCATTGGTACACCTACATCCAGCGCCCCAAGTGGAATTTCCAAACTCTGGTAATTTTTAAGACTAGAACTCAATACTTATATAATATTATGTTGTTGATGTATGAACTATTTGAAAGACATTTACAAATTATTCTAAAAGGCCTAGGATCACTTCATTTATAAATCCTTCAGTGGAGATTGTTTACATTAACAAAATATTCCTACGCAGCTAATTTCATAAATTTTCCAAGCAAACTTCTAGATCCAATTTTCGTCACTCGGTTTTGCGAAATAGAGAAAATTATTTCGTTAGGGTTGCCACGCGACAGCTCGTGGTTTGGCTATTCAAATCATATCTGGTAATGCTTAACTTTGAAAGACGTTTCGTCTGATGAAACGGCTACAAACTATGATATAATAATAGAAAGAGAGGCTTTAATCTATGGGTAGAACAGAATTCTTAATCTATGGCTACAATTAAATATTAATACTATATTGTATTAAAATTATCCGAAAAATCTATCACTCAGGTCCTTTGGATTGAAAGCGAATCAGTACCTATTCATCAATGACGAAATACGCGACGCTAAGAGGACGGAGAATGTAACGTTTGTTGAAACCAAAAAATTCTAAAATATGTCGTGGCGCGTCGTACATCTCGGTACCGCTGACAGCACATACCGCTCGATCGTTTGCATTAGCGCCATTTTACAGGCTTTAGGGCAGAGCCTAAAAATACACGCGTGACGTCACCAAATGCTGATCCTTTATATGTTTAATCAATGGTACTTAAAAAATTGAGGCAATCGTTGATTATTTGACGAAAATTTTTTATAACAATGAAAGTAGGTACAACAAAATTGTAATTAGAAATTGTAACATTATTTGTATTTCTATCATATTTTTCCTTTTATAAATTGGATATAATTATTTTACTATAAATTAGAAAGGAAAGCATATACATGTCGCAACCTTAGGCTATTGGGTATTGTTGGGTGAACATCTTGTAGAAATATTTTAAACCTAATAAAGGACATTATACACCGACAATAGTACTAGGTACAGATGAACAATCAAAGTAATCATCCTACTCGCAAAGTCTTCTATTTAAATTTTAAATTTCGCAAAACCTTTTGCCGTTACTAATTATATTTTAAATTAGTGTTTTTCATACTTAGGATGTTAGTCTTATAAACAATATATATTATCAAAATTTCATGCGCGGCGGCATTTGAACCCGCGCCCCCCAGCTATCGCGGCTGGATGCTCTTACCACTGAGCTACACGAGTCACATCCCTCTGCGAAAAATTCAGATACATCTGTTGAGTTCAGAGGCAGAACTGCTGAGTTATTTGTAGTTGTGATTTTCTATTTTGAAGCTAGGCAACCCTATTTTTTATTTGATATTATTTGGCTTAAGTCCATTAGGAGCACTTTAGTGGTGGCGCTTCAGTCGTCATGTAAACAATACAGTCCCGTATATTATCGTTCAAAAAATATTTATAATTGGATTTTCAAAGCTCCTAGCTACAAATTGTGCATCAAGTAGTCCAATAATACTGTGAAAGTGTTTGTGAGGTGATCTGAATGATAAATAAAGCAAAAACCTGTGATATTTAGATCTAAATAATATCAGCAATATTTACAAATTACGCGAAAGAAATGTGCATAAACAATACAAATACAATGATTTTTTAGTGAAAAATATAAATCATGTAACGGAAGAACTCTAAAATCCATTATTATTATGCAAAATATACTTTTAGTTTTGGTGTTTCAAATATGCAACGAGTGACGCAGTGACAGTTCACAGTGGCGACCTTATTCACTTCATCAAGGTCAATGTCTGGACATGCGCCTCGGCGAACAAGTGTATTGCAATAACAAAATTCACTTTATTCGTGTGTGCACGAATGGCTCAGTTTACACAACTCGGCGAACGGCAGTGGTGGACATAACAGTACAGAATCAAGATTGAGTTCGAGTCACTGCTCGTCAAATAGATCATTTTTTTTTTTATTATTTTTTTTTCTTTTTTTAATTAATTATTGATTACCTACAGCAATTTATAAGTATGGAGAACGTTACGATGAGAAGATACCAAAACAGATATGAGTCTGAGTCAGATTTATCGTTCACCTCTATTACAACTCAAGATAGTTTTGAACCAACAATATTAGATAAAACGACGCAGGAATCCAATTATAATGAGGATGATATTATATTGTATTTGAAAACACAATTGGACAATTTAATGGTACAAATGAAAGAGATGAAAAATGATGTCAGTAAATTAAAAATGGAGAATGAAAAATTGCGTAAATTACTTTTCACAACTCGACTACAAAGTCTAATGCAGGGACTTTATAAATGTTTCTCTTCACCCTGTCTGGCTCCGAACATAAGGGCATCTTATAAAATGTCTTCTATTTTAATTAAACAATGCGATACCCTAGACCAAGACAGAAAAATTACGAACAAAAATCATGAACAAACTACTTTTGTACCGGACTTAGCAACACTGGTTCCAGAATCGAGCAATTCATCTGTACTAAAGACAAAGTGTCAGGGAAACAAAATACGAAAGACTCGGAGCAAAATAATGATTTATGGTGATGATTTATTATTAGGACTCACGGCAAGATTAAGGGACAGTAGACAAACCATTATTGGGGATAAATATAACATTGTTTCTTATATAAAACCTAACGCACATTGTAAACATGTATTAAATAGTTGCGATAAGGTGCTAGATGATTTGGATGAGGATGATGTAATTGTACTTGGGATAGGCTCTAACGATAAAAATCCATACGTAGTTATCTCAGAATTATGTTATGCGTTAACAAAATTGAAAAAATACAGAGTATTAGTAGCGGGTGTTGCTCGTAATCCATATCTTAATAAACATCTGTTAAATTGTAGTATTCAGGAATTATCAAAAAAGTTTGACAACTGTACTTTTATTGACCTTTCCGATTACAATGCTGAAATCAGAAGCGATCTCCTATCGCGACTATGCTTCAAAATAAATATCGAACTTGACTATTTATATTACAAAAAGGAATTTATTGACCCCCCAGTAACGCAAGTATGTAGAAATTGTTGCAATAAAATAAAACAACAAAATTATGACAAGAATTTACTTCGTACTACCAATGTTAATGACATGATGTTAAATAACAATAAAAAATCACAACTTTTTCGTTCCTAATGTCAAAGAATCAAAATTAACAGTTTTTCATCAAAATATCGCAGGTCTAGTGTCCAAGCGTGATTGATCTTGCTTTGAGTGATCTTAAAAATGAGTTTGGCGAATTAGATGTGCTTTGCTTCACAGAAACATTTATGAAAAAAGGAACGGAGTCAAACATTAAAATTAAAAATTATAAAGTAGCTAGTTCGTTTTCACTAAGTTCAGAAAAAAGAGGGGGCTCATGCATTTTCTTAAAAAACAATATTAATTTTGTGCCGATCTCTGTGACAAATTCTAAACACTACGAATTTGAAGGCTGCGGTGTAGATCTTGTTGACTTTAACTTAATTATAATATGTTTATACAGAACGCCAACATCATCAGCGTATATGTTTTTACGAGAACTCGATAAATTGCTCAAAAAAGTTACGAAAAGTACAAAAAAGCGCATAATTGTGACTGGTGATTGGAATCTATACTAATATTAAAAAGAGGTAGCGTAACGATGTTTGTGAGTTTGTGACGTTGTAAGGGGTAATCTCTGGATCTACTGAACCGATTTTCAAAATTCTTTCACCAATAGGAAGCTACGTTATTGTGGAGTGTCATAGGCTATGGAAATTTCCAAAATTAATTACGCATCTTTACTTAAATAATGTAATCCAAGTCGTAAAAAAAATTGCTTTCATCGCGTACGCTGCGGAAACTATTGAGGATAGAACAAAACAATGTTCTACAATATTAAAGAACGTATCAAAATCTGTAAAAAAATCCGCGATAGCATATGTCTATCTCCTACGGGTAACTCACAATAACTGCTTTTAGTGCTAAAATTGTGGTTAAAATATAAATAATTTTTGTGAAGCTTATTTAGCCCATATGGTATAAATTTATATCTTTGTAAATACGTTTTTTAGAACGGAAATTTAATATAGAATATTTGTGCCCTTTACTCTATACAGTTTAAACCAATATCTTCAAAGATATTAGCAAAACAAAAGGTTGCGCGCCGCCCGCTGCGTGGCGATACGTAAGTACCTACGAGTAAGTATAAGTGGATAATACCCACACGGGTATTACGCGGGCAAACGGGCCTGGACAAAAATATTTCTAACGCGGAACGGAGTCCGCGGGCACTGCTAGTATAGATATAATGAAGCAAACGAAATACTCTCAGGAATTATTATCTCTATTAGCAAATTATAACTTAACAAACTACATCACCACACCAACCAAAATATATTGTCAGCACAGTCAAAACAGTTATGTTTAGGTCTCTCAGATCACGAAAATGCACAATTTTTTATTGCATCACTTACTGTTAAAGGTACAAGGCGTAATTTAAACGAATATTGGTACGAAAAGAGAAGAGACTTAAGTAAAGAAAACATAAAGAAATTTATAGAAGCCTTATCATCTTTATCTTTTAAGGAAATTTATGAAGAAGAAAATGCAGAAAAAGCTTTTAACTATTTTCATGAATTGTTAATACTTTTTTATGATTTATGCTTTCCTATAATTACAGTGAAAATGTCAGCCAACTCCTCAAAACACAAATGGATGACGAAAAACATTAAACGCTGTTGTGTACGCAAAAGAAGTCTCTATTTAAAATATCATCTATCGAAATCAAAATTGATTAAAAAAAAGTACAAAATCAGTTACCGTAATTATTCTTCAATATTGAAAAGGTGTATCGTAAATGCTCAGCGAATAGTGAACCACAAAAAACTCCAAAATTCAAAAAATATATGTAAATCGACTTGGCAAATAATAAAAGACAACTTCAACTATAAAACTAATAACAATATGAACTTGACAGATATTGAATATAACGACAATATATACATAGAACCCAAAAGCATTTGTGAACAATTCAATAATTTTTATATTGATCTACCAAAAATATGTAATAAAAATAAAATATATAATCACAATTCTGATATTCCATTAAATTCTAAAAGTATATTTTTAACGCCTGTTAATCCATTAGATATCTATAAAATTATAATTTTATTAAAAAATACGACATCTACCGGGTACGATAGTATTAGTACTAGAGTTTTAAAGGAAGCCGCACGCATACTGGCTTCTCCATTATGTCATGTTATAAATTTAACACTAGTCCAAAGACATTATCCTACAAGATTAAAATTGTCAGTTGTTAAACCACTTTTTAAAAAAGGAGATAAAATAGATATATCTAATTATAGACCCGTCACTTTGGTACCTATATTATCAAAAATATTAGAAAAAGTAATGTTTAATATTTTACATAGCTTTCTGTCTTCTTGCAATATTTTAAAATCTGAACAATTCGGATTCAGGAAGAATAGTTCAACAACCCTTGCATGCTTTGAGTTAGTCAAGAAAGTAACGGAAAGTCTGAATGTCGGTGTAGCTCCGGTGGCAATCTACCTTAATATGAGTAAAGCCTTCGATTATGTCGACCATGACATTTTACTTAATAAACTAGAGCGTCACGGCATCCGGGGTCCTGCTCAAGATTGGTTCAAATCATATTTAAAGGATAGAAAGCAATGTGTGGAAATATGTACGTTTGCAGGTAAAAATAAAACATTGATTCGCTCGTGTTTCAAAGATAACAAAATGGGAGTACCGCAAGGTAGCGTTTTAGGGCCGTTACTCTTCCTGATTTATATAAATGACCTACCTGATAAAATAAAACATGAATGCATACTTTTTGCAGATGATACGACTCTACTAATTAAATGTAAAGAACGCAATAACCTAGAAAACGAAGTGCAAAACGCACTAGCGGATGTTATTGACTGGCTTGATAGAAACAATCTACAGGTTAATATATCGAAGACTAAAATAATGCAATTTCAAACATACCAATCGAAACCACAACGACTCAATGTAAAATTTAACGAAAGTAGGATTGAGGAAGTAGGACACTGCTTTTTTAGGAATTACTATAGATAAGCATTGTAATTGGAAAGCACATATTAAACAGCTATGCAGTAAATTACATAAATATATTTATGCACTGGGTCGTATTCGACAAATAGTATCTTTTGAAGCATCCATTTTGGCCTACCATGGATATGCCTCATCTCAGTTAAGATATGGAATCATACTTTGGGGTAATTCCACTGATGCTCAAGAAGCGTTTAAAGCTCAAAAGCGGTGGATCAGATCGATATTTAATGCAGAGTTTACAGATAGTTGCAAGCCTCTCTTCAAAAAACTCAAAGTGCTACCACTCCCATGCTTATACATTTATGAAATATGCGTGTTCGTCCGCAAATATCCCAAGTATTTTAAAATGAAAACAGATATTAACCCAAAAAGCAGACATAAAAATAAAATTTGTGTTCCTCAACAGCGCTTGACATTATATAAGAAAAATGTATTCTGTACGGCGATACGAATCCACAATCATCTACCACCACATACTTTTAAAATGTACCTCGCTCGTTTTAGACGGTTTTTATTTAATTTATTACTCGACAAATTGTATTATTCTGTTGACGAGTTTTTAAACGATAAATTTTAAATCATTATTATCAAATCTTTGCATATTATAATAATTTACAATCTGATGACATAATATGAGATGCTGGGTTCATTTTTGACAGAATATTAGAATTATTTATTATTATTTTTTTAATTGTATCTGAACTAGTTTTGCACGCCCATGTTGGGGTAAAACATGTCGAGACTCTATTATTAATTGTAACATCAATTTTTATTACCATGTTTGAAGCAAATGAATAAATGATTATGATTATGATTTAATATGGTTACTATACTATCCCTATAGCAGTACCTATAGCAGTATAAGTATAAGAGTAACATAATTTTAACGTAAACTAATGAATATTATAAACTTACTACGTGACTCGGCAAACATTGTTTTGCAATTTAGGGATATAAAAACTAACTTACGACTACTCTCAGATCTACCGAATATACACAGAAAATTTCATAAAAATCGGTGGAGCCGTTTCGGAGGAGTTTGGTAACAAAAATTTGCTCTAAGTTTTATATATTAGACTAGCTGACCCGGCAAATGTTGTTTTGCCATTTAGAGTTACAAAAAAAAAACAGCTTTTGACCTACTCTCAGATCTACCGAATATACACAACAACGTAACAATCGTAACAATCGGTGGAGCCGTTTCTGAAAAGCTTGTAAACAAAACTTGGCACGAGATTTTTGTACAGGTTTACTTTAAAACTAACACTATTTTACTCTACAATTGTTCCTACTCTGTAATGTAACATCAGCAAGTGGCAACGGTGCGGACCGCGGCGCGGAACCGCAACAGTGTAATGTCACTTTACAGAAATAACTTTTTTGTATGAAATAAATTAATACTGAATTTTGAAAAGTCGTACAACAAAAGTTGTAAGTGTCAATGTGAACAACTACAGGCCGAGAGCGATTAGGTATTTTTATATAACCCTGTATATTAAGGAGAAGATATCTAAGAATCCATCCATTCACTTATCTTGTCTCCATTGTTATAACCAACCCTATTTGAGATGTGAAATTTCACATCCACCATCAATCAAACCTCAATTAAGATAATTATTCTTTAATCAGATGTTAAATTACATGAAAAGCAACACGTTCCCAATCCATTAGGTGTGGACGTGAAACTAAACACATTAGGGGAATTACATGTAATACCATTAAAATCTCATCCATCTAGGCGATCGTGCCGGAAAGTTTCACTCTCTACGTTACTACTATCCTCAAAGATTTACTCCGATCGTATACTTATAGCTCGAGTATTTGGTCGTAGATAAATAGTACCTACTGCTACTTGGCTGTATACTTTTGCTTCACTCTTTTGAAAGGTAAAGACGTATTAAAATATCTAAGGACCATTCATATTATCGGTGAGTGGTGAATTCGAAGAAAGTAATCAGTATTACAAAAAATATTCAGAACTTTTTTGTTTATTATTATTATTATTGATAGACTTGCGCTAGACTACAATCATGTCTGATGGACAGCCATAATAAGGTCTAGGGTGTCTAGAAAATGCGTATTCGCTTTTTTCTAGAACACAAGCTGGAAGGGTGTTCCACACCTTTGTGGTGCGTGTGATCAGAAACGCGGAAGAAAAACGTTTCCTTCGAGATCGGTGGACATCAACTACATCATGCCACTTCTCGGCGTCTTGCGGAGATAAGATCAAAATAAAGAGAAAAAAACAAAAGTACAAATCCACCTAAGAAACTAACATTGTCAAGAAAATAGCACGAAAGAAATATCTTGTTTTTATGAAAATAATATAATAACTGCCACAACGGCTGACATCTTTATTGTAATTTCACACGCAATTCACAATTCACACATCATCGTCTTGAGGGAAATACAATTTACACGAAATTTGATGAGAAAATTTGTGAAAGCTAAAAAGTTAAGGGAACGGTATATACGAAACACATGTTTTATCCTCAAATTTTTACCTTTTATCATATATTTTCCTGTAGAGATAATAATAAAATATTAGCGTACTTATTCAAAATATTATGGTTTTTAATTTCTGTTACTAGCCATTAGGTAATTTATTTAGCTAGTGACCCATGCTTAATAATAATATGATGATGTTTTCCATTCGAAATTACATTTTGTATTTGTATGTAATTATTTTGTTCTACCTGATTTTATATTCCACACATCATGATATTATGTAGCATAATAAAATGTATATTACATTTTTCGTAGTGTTTCATGAAACTGAACCTACGTAAAGCGTCTACAATTCGAGGCAAATCTCTTCAATGATCCTTCACTTGAGCTTCGTAGGCGGGATGCCGAAATACCAAATATATGGAAAACTACGATGCAAATGCTTGTTTGTGAACAAAAATATTAACAAGCTAGGTAGTTTTTCGTAAAAGGGTTGTTTTAAAGTGGGGAGATGTTTTGAAAAAAATATGTATAATTATGCAAGTAGTGAAGAAATATGATAAATAAGTGAGACTGGGTTATAAAGTCGAATGTGGAAACTAGAAAGCCAGTTTTAAAATGCTTTAACTTAATTGTAGAGATTCCTAAAATAAATAAAATTGGTTACTCTAACCAAAATTATAAGAAAAGGCAATTGGGGTTGTCCTGTCTTCTGCGTCGGCGGTCGGTGGTCACAACTGTAAAGTAAGTAATTCTTTCTGTGATGAGCACGAATGTTTTCCAGCGTCTGTGTGTTTTTTCGATGTATGATGTATGTTTGTAGGCTACTCACAACCATAATTCAGCACACAAACACATACAGAACACAAAATCACATTCACACCAATAAACAAACATACACCTTTTCATACACGTTAAATTCACAAGCATACTCGGGTGAAACCCGTAGTATTAGCTAGCGACCGCGCCGCGAGGCGAGTGACCTGACTTTGCTGATCGCGCAACATTGCGCCACGCCACCACAACTCCAACCTAATCCAGCCTTAAATACACCTCCCGATCCGGCCCCACCTAAATCTCCCAACCCTCCATCTCCAGATTCTACCCATCAACCGTCCGATACTAACACCGGGTGGCGTACAACGCGTTCGGGAAGAAGAGTTCGCTTCCCGGACTATTATCGTCCGTAGACACGGCCTCTGGGGGGGAGTGGTGTAGGCTACTCACAACCATAATTCAGCACACAAACACATACAGAACACAAAATCACATTCACACCAATAAACAAACATACACCTTTTCATACACGTTAAATTCACAAGCATACTCGGGTGAAACCCGTAGTATTAGCTAGCGACCGCGCCGCGAGGCGAGTGACCTGACTTTGCTGATCGCGCAACATTGCACCACGCGCCAGTACACGGTACTCCAAGTCGCTACCTACACGTCGGTCAACCGCGATCTATTACATCGCTAATTCAGCAAAATAATAACATAAGTGTTCTGTAGCGAGTTCACATTAAATAATCCAACGAAACTAAAGCTCAGTCAGTTTCTTCGCTAGAACCTTCTATTACGAAAGGGGATACTCCACCTCACTGGCAAACCCCTTCATGTTCTATGTATTATATACACAGCATGTGTGTTTTTTATATATTATAATAACAACGTATTTAGTAATACTTATACACAATATATTTATCAGTTCTCTAGTGTCCATAAAACAAGCTGTCACTGGGCTAGATTACAACGTGTGTACTGTCCTGATTTAAAATTATTTCCATGCTAAAAAAGTATTTTTAAATACATAACAAAAAAAGACGAATTAATGTGTCTACCGAAAAATGAAAAAATATTTTTCAATACCCCTTATTGCCTTTCTGAAATTTCACTTCGCCCGTGTATTATTTACTCTGAAACTGAGCCAATGTCTCCCGCCTGCCGTCCCCGTAAAGCCTTTAAGCGACCCAACTCTGCCGGGCTGTAGAGTGTAGGCGTGTTGCCAAGATAAAACATATTGCAGTCTTCTTCCTAGACTTGTACCAGCGCTATATTTCAATTTGAAAAAGTCAGGATGCCCCGGCCGTTACATATTTTAGTAATTAATATTTATATCAGGGTATATCGTCATCATTTTCTCCCCTTTTTATGTCCCATCATATGATTATGATGATACGATTCATAATTAAAAGACGCATTAAGGAATAGTGGGAAAGGCAAAAAGCAGCCACGACCTAATGACAGCCTTCTATCGGAAGAAATGCGTCAGCAGTTCCGTCAGATTGTGCGGCGGCAGGGAGGAGTTTTTTTAGTCCGTAGGTCATTGGGCACTGTTCCCAATAGGGTCAGGCGTTACCAGTAGGTATCCTATGAGGAATTTTTCCTCCACCCATATAAAAAAAATGTCTCATGACTTTTATGTCTCAAACGAGTGTCTTCTCAAACGGTTTGGCCATAGAAGTAAAGATAAAATTTTCTTGCTATAGTGGTCACAGTGTCACACAATCCTTTAAAGGATTTTCTCCATACGTGCCTTTCGCCTCGACACATGAACATCTTCAGCATTTACAAGTAAGCGTTGGCAAGTAAACTTCCTAATGATTTTCCAGTATTCGGGTAAACTGTGAGGGGTCATAAAGACAAAATCAACTTCATTAAATACAGCAAAGTATCCACTGTTTACTGTTTTTATCACTGTGCTAAGGAACCTTTATATGCCAAAGGATTTGTATTAAAATAAATAAAATCCCGAAATGTAACATAAAAGTAAAAAAAAAATGTAGAGTCAGTGCTTTTTGCCATAAAATCGTTTGTTATAGATGAGTATCGAGCTTGATCCGGGTTAGGTCAATTTTTATGTACGTTGATAACAGGAACAATAATTTTATAGCGAGATTACGCAATTTAGGGTCCCATGTTCAGAAATATTTTATAGTGTTTCTCACGTACGCTTAACTTTACTCTATATGATTCATATTACATTTATGACATCCATGTGCCCATCGGAAGCAAGTTTTTCGGGGCCCTAGCTATACCGGTGGTTTGGGCTCCAGAGTGAGGAATCATTGATAATTTTAATTAGGTTCTTGTAGGTACGATCTGTATTACGCTACTCTGTACAATATTGAGGTTACATTATATACTTTCCGTTAGTTAAAGAAATAAAACAGTCGACACAACACACCCATCGTCGAGAGGCTGGAGGTCTACTACAAACTTTATTTTGAGCAGACTAACTAACCTCGTAACCTAACCTAACAAAATATAGCTAAACGGGTGTTATCAGAAGTGGGATGGAGGGTGGATTTGAGTCGATACGTACCACGTGGTGTCGCCACTCGAACGTCAGTATAGTGTGTGTGACTCACTCACAAGTTGGTATTGTTATATTCACACTAATAAATACTGTAACTGTAATAGCAGAACCCTCCACCGTCGAACATTACTCGTAGTTACTTGAAGATTTTTTTATCGTATCGGAAAGAATATAAAGCCATTGAGTTGAAATAATTTTGTTAGTTAAGATGAATTTTCATCTTAGATCGGCAAGCACAAGGCTCTCGGGATTTTGTTATTTTACGATGAAGATTTTTCTGGAGATTTACAGAGAATATGGTGATTCATTTATAAAGTCACTGACTTCAACGTTTCATTCTTTTGCTTAACGTCAGACATAGGAGGTATTTTTAAATTGAAATATGTAATGTACAGTGCGACAAGGCTATTTTGGCGCGTGGCCAAAGTCTGAACTAACGCCGCTATCTTGTGCTACTGTTTGATAGTTCGCTCTGTCAGTATATCACTATTGTATATTAAGTTGTTTTTGCTTACTGTTAACTATTTTAAACTAAAATTGAAGTAAAATTGAGGAGATTTTATTTTATGGCTGCCTTTGTTGTGCAACAGCGCCCTCCTTTAAGTGCCAAGAAAGCCTTGTCGGACTATACCCCTTGTGATTTGTGGTCTGTATTATTTCGGGCTTCCGGGCTTAGTAAAAAAATACTATTTCTATTACAACGTATTTAACGTTGTAATAGAAATAGTATTTTTTTTTCTATTAGGTACATAGAAAAATTTCATGCGGGCGAGGATATACCTAGGGCTTTTTTTATTGTTCATTGCACTTGACAGCAATCGTACCAGTCCGCCCGCGTTAAGTTTGCTTTTTTTAAAAACCCGTGGGAATAGTGGATTTCCCCGGCATTACCAGTGTTCCCGTTTCTTTTCTTACCTTTATGAAACTACTTTCAAAGATATTTGCTATAATAATATACCTATATATCTTTAGCTATACTTTGCTATACATTGCTATATATATATATATATTAGATTTTTTGAAACCCTGCTTTCGGGATAAAAAGTAGCCTATGTCCTTGCTCAAGCTCTAGACTATATTGGTTTAGTGGTTAATGCGTGAAAGCAGAAGAGACAGACAGAAAGCTGAGTTACTTTATAATATTAGTAGCGATATACTTAGGTAGGGAGTTAGTCACATTTATAATATTAGTAGGGATAACAACATGAGATGTTACGGGTACGGTTGAACGTTTTATTTTCATGGATGTCGAAGCTTCAAGTATTCGTACGTATTCGTGAAGTTAATTGTGTGTACATTTATGGCCCTCTGCGGCTTCATTCCAGTGATTACGTCACGGGTTGGTACTTTAAACTGTCGGAACACTCCCCGGAGAGGACAGTTAAAATGCTGTCTCATCTTATTTTTACTTAAAAACCGAAACAATACATTACGGAAGAATACTTATATGGTAAATTAAACAAATAAAATAATCCTATTAAATATTGATTAAAGATTCTATGTTACAACAACAAATAAACACTAACAATAACACGAACAAAGCAAAACTAGTTATCCAATAATAAAATTCCAAACACAATATAGGTGTATAGGTACTGAGGTACTTCTTTTTATGTCAGAAAAATACATGGTTGCGCGAAATTTGTCAAAGCGTTAAATAGTACCCTAAAAGTCCTCGATAATTACACAAAAATATTAATGGATCTTTAAAACAATTGTGGAACAAATAATATAAAATAAGTAATATTTTTTCCACTAAAAATGTACGTTGAAAAGCCGGGATCTAACAGTATTTAATTAATTTCATTTCAGATTTTAAAAGTTTGTCCCTATAATAGAGTCTGTATCAAAAAGTTGGTATTATTTAAAATCGACTATTTTATGAGTTACTCACGTCCAAACATTTTTTTTTTCAATATAATAATTTATTAAATTTGGTGGACCTATTTTTAGTTCACCTTCCCCAAAGCCGTTTTTGGTCGTGGAAATTTTGGTCGTTTGAAATACACAGACCAAAGTTATGACCATGTTAGTGTACATTAACTTGACAAAAACTGTTTACCTAGAAAACGATTATTTTCAATAACATATTTTTTATTTATGATCCAGTTGTTTTCCAGGCCAGTTAAACAATTGAACAAAACATAAATAACATTATTCACGCAGTTCAAGTACTTAAAAAATTAACACAATATAATGTTAACGGCCTCTAAACTTCCCTCAACTGCCGGACCGTTTATCTAATTATGCAAAACAAGCGGGAGTTTGTACGTAGTTCAACTGAGCCCAAACTGGGCTCTTTGTAATAATAAATGAAAACTCGGAAAACTGTGGAAATTTTAAAGATCAATCACGAACAATGAATGTTAATGCCGTGGAAAATTTATTTGTAAATCCACGTGTTTAGGTATTTTGTATTCATATCCTATTTTTCTTGTTTTGTATTTTTCGATTGATTGTAAATCACTAAAGTTACAACTACTAAACAGATTTGGTTGAAAGTTGTTGATTATTCCCTCAATTTGGTTTTATTGGGTAAGTATACCTACTAAAACTAACAAGTTGGCATTCTAGCCTAGGCTAGAATCTCATTTGATGGCAAGTGACGATGCTGCCGAAGCAGATGCAATAAGTTTCATAACTATTGGCTATATCATTTGCATTTCGATTCTCTTTCTGCAATCGTTTGAAAAAGTTAAAAATGAATGGAATATTATGTATCAAGTGGCTAATCGATGAAGATTTTCATTCTCATACACAAATATAATATAACATACTCTTCATCACCCGAAATAAATACGATTTCAGGAGGTTTATAAAAGCATAATAATTGACGCGGACAAAGCCACTGTACGATCTAGTTATTACAATCTTTATTATCTTAGACACTGAGCAGCATAAAATAACATTTCTAGGAAAGCTTCAATGACTATAAAGTCTAATAGCTAACTAGTTGAAGAGTGTAAGCAATAATAACAGAAACACAATTGGACATGAAAACTTGAGCGGGCTGTAATTGGACAAATCCCTTACTAGTAACACATAAATTGTTTTACAATTGTCAACTGGAACTTGTACAACATTACTTACAACAAATCTACGAAAACATACTCTATCACAATTGTGTAAGAATCAAAATCGCAGGCGAATATTGGTTATTGTGTAGCACATTTTAAGAGTTGTATAAACTGTAAGACGCTTACAGCGTCTTTGTTCTCTGAAACACCGTCAAATAATATTATTTGTAGGCCAACTTAAATAAAGCCCATTAATGTTGTAACATAAAATTTCAAGCTTGTTCCATGACATTTTCTACTTTTCAAAGTATAACATAGCTATCATACAGGCTAAGGTTGCTTGTACACCAGAGACGTGCTGCATTGCTTTGTTGACTTCTGACAAATCCACCAATAAGAAACCTTAAAAATTCAAAAGCAAATGAAATTCAAGCGATTCTATTGGTTCAAAATGAACTCATATAAAACTGCCACTGCATAAAAAATAAGAGATAAACAAAATCATCATAAACAACATCATATAGAAACAAAGGCTAGGTTATCCCAACTTCGCTGATTTGGTTAAGTACTAGAATAGAGAACTGTTATGAGTGGGATAGTACCTCCAGACATGAGAACAAACGCCAATATTTTTTTTACGGTTTCGTTCAAAAATGGGCAAAATGACACCGATTTATAATAATTATTTCATTTATTTCAGTTCACCTGAATAGAACTGATTATCATGAATCTCTGGAATATGACTACATCATTGTAATGTGTAGATTTTTTTAGAACAACTGTTTAAGTGTAGAGAAAATGGAAGGAATCATTCGTAGGACCTAAGCTCTAAGTTGAGACCAAGAGTCCTTTGCTACATGTATTCCATTCTTATTTGTTTTACTCAAGTCTAAAACTACGAGTTGGTGGTCTTTCCACGAGAGGTTAATTGTGAGAAGTTACGTTTGAGCAATTATGCTGCAGTAAAAAGTGAAGACTCTTGAGGAATCTGTAGGGAATTGTCAAACTATAACATAGTTTGACAATTCCCTACAGATTTTTAAGTTAACAAAGTGAATTTTGTTTTTAAAATTTTCGGTGTAAGGCAATTTTATCATGCAAGTAGTTTAATATCTATCGTACTTGCAGAACTTAGTTTTTAGGACACATTATTTTCTTCATAGGAACAGTACTCCTACTCAAATCAATTGAGTACATTCTCATTATTTATTGCTATATGCTACTTTTAATAACAGAATCTCTATAACTAGAAAACTCTAAATTATCTTTACGAATATAAATACCTCAAACAATAGAGACGAGTTTCAAACGGTATCCTTTAATTACATAAGTTCTTTAAAATTCTCATAGGAAACTTCCGTCTCTCTTCTTCTTCTTAGCGTTTATTCCGGCATAAATGCCAGCGTCAGGTCATAGGAAACTTCCCTAAAATACTTAATTACGCGAGAAAACTTGCTTTATTGAGCCTGTGCGTCAATAAACACAAAAGCTTTGCAAGATTTTATTTATGAAATCATCTTTATCGTTATTCATCGCACTCACTCAATGACTCGTCCTTGTGCAACCCTAAATTTTGGATCAAAAAAGTAAAAAAAAATATCACAGACGTTCCCTCTATAACTTCACAGAGTTCCCCCTATAACTTAGATAAGGGATCAGTAGTATTTTTTTTCCTAACAGAATTTGAAGTCCGCTCGACGGTATAGCCGGTTGGCTGTTATTCTATAAAAAACCAATTCATCTCGTAAAAAATATAACAGACAGTTTTGCAGTTTTCATCGCGTTAACCGCTCACTTCCGTAGCGAGTTTGTGTTTTAAATATAAATAGAATAAACTATAACGGGAAAACCCCTTTTAGAAAATTTAACTACAATTTCCAAAGTGGCTAATTGTAATAAATTTAAACCGATTACTTGCATTTTATACCACGTTTTTAATGAGTTCTTATTAGGTTGCACTTGGCTGGGAATACGGAGGCTCGAAGAGTATTCTACACCTTAGCGTTTCGTATAAGAAACGTGGAAGGAAAATTTTTTGTAAGTCAACCAAGCGATGCCAAGCTTTCGCGTCTGGTCGTTCTAAAAAAGAAAGGTGAAAAAGGCACAAGGTCAAAAGATCCTAAGCACACTCTTCAAAGTATAGAAATATCCTGTAATTGTGTCGTTGTTGTAAACTGAGTAACTGTAAATTTGCCGATTTTTCTGCATGCGTTCTTTTTACATAAAGCTTTAAAGAACATTATTTCTCGTATTACAAAATTACCTTGTCATTCGCCGTCGTAGCTGGAACACAACTACTAACTAGCTTAATTCTATCGCAGTTAATACCGTAATACCGTACGTGAGCTGAATTCGAGCCCTGCACGAAATACACGTTAACAATTAACGGTGTACCGATTTGCTTGTAAAGGTAAATGTTAATGCAATTGGAGCCGTGGAGTTATTGCCGTTATCTCGTAAATGGTATAGGAACTAGTTTATGTTTCTGGTACTTCAAATATTGTTTTGACGAGCTAATTGGCTCACATCCGTAAGACATAGGACAAGATAGGCTATCTTGTCCTATTACTATAGCTTGACAACTTCATGCGGGAGCCTCCTGCTGGGTGACAGACAGTAGGGGAGGCAAGGAACTTAGATGTCAGCGGTTAGCCGGTTAGCGGGCGGTGTAGCGGGGAAGGGGACACTTAATCTCTGCATGTATGCGTTACTGCGTCCCCCGGTCGTCTGTCACCCCGCAGGAGGGCCCCGCACGAAGTTGCCAAGGACTTGACAATAGGACATCCGTAGGAGAACAAAGGTAACGACTTAGCCTGAGCGAACTAGGGACATCGTGGTCTTTCTGTTGGTGACAAGCCAAGCATTTTTGGCGCTGTAAAACTGGCGACATTTTTTCGTACCGTCCGCCCTCTCCAGGGTAGGTACATGTCTATTATTCAGGCGTAAAGCACTTATAACAGAGTTGGGAACGCACATCCATACAAATTTACATTAACCCTGAAAACATAACATCCATTTTTGTAGCCATATTGTAATACAAGGCACTTGAATTCTCTACTGTTGTTGCGTACAATTTTATTCATCCCCGTTATTATTACCTACGACACGATTTCGACAAGCATCCCTCGTAGTATTCATTTTTCGCGTTGACGCACCGCATTAATTTATTTGAGTACAATGTTTCTGAAAATTTCACCTTATTAGAATTTAGTATGCGATATGAATATAAAATACGACGTTATTACATTTATTTATCGTGTCAAATACAAGTTATATTAAGTGTTGTGCGTAGTCAAGGAACGTGTTTCCCCTCCACGTGTTTTCAGACTTTGAATGAATAATGTAGTGGAGGGGCGTTCATTTTTAAATTACACAATTTATATTTTGTTTTAAAAATAAAAACATTTTTTAATACACAATGAGTTGGTAGGTACCTACCTCCTCGTACTTAACTGATATCTTTTTACATGAAAGATGAAGTTAGGTACAGAAGATGTTATCGTACAAAAACACTAAACTACCTATAGCAGTTTCCACGCAGCATCGCACCGGAACGCTTAACCGCTTGGCGGCTCGTTTTTGTCGGTATGGTGGTAACTAGACCAGACAAGCAGGTCAGCCGTGCTATTCTGCAAAACAGCGACGAGCGTACATCTATGCATCTATGAATTTGTCAGTTGTAATAGAGTACAATTTTGCATGCCATATTCGGGTTGGCAGCTGTCTGGCAGCTATTTCATTTTGTAGAATAGCACAGCAGATCAGCGATTGGAGGAGAATGGCGGATGTGGTGCAACTTATATCCAATTTACGTCTATAGTTAACTCTAGAAAGATAATAATTTGCGTAAAATTGACGCGTATTTAAAATTGCGACGCATTTTCAAATATCAATAAAGTTAATCATCTTTTTAAGGTAAAGTAAGTAAAGATTGCATTTTTATAGAGAGTGATAGAGAAGAAAGAAAGAAATTTATAGAGAACAAAGAAATGTTATAGAGAGTGATAGAGAAGAAGTTGAAATTGCATTCCAACTTCTTCTCTATCACTTCTCTATCACTAATATCTCATGCTCAAATTGAAACGCAGACGAATTCGAAACTGACGCTGTAAAAATTGTATTCATAGTAAGAAGACAGTAGGTATAAGGGCAACGCTGTAGGAAAATTAAAATGGCTTTTCTGAGATCCGCAATCCTCTGAAGCTCTTATATTCTAAGCTTCAATATAAAATTAATTGAATAATTTAACGGAGTGCTTTTTTTTATATTAAGAGTTTTGTTTTAAATTTATTATGTTGGAGAAAACAGGTTTGTAATACAGAGGAAGGTTAAAGTCGTATTTATGAAAATATTAAAAAAAATAATTTGGGTTAGCGTAAAAAGGAACCTTTCTATTAAATTTTAAAAATAGCATTTTGTTTTTCATTTGCATTTTTTTTTCATTTGCATTTTTTTTTTCATTTATTTACGGAAAAACAATATTTATAAAAAGATTTTAGATACTTATATATACAAGTTATAACCCTAGCCAGTTAAGTGTCCACTTATGAAAAGACCTTATAACTTAGTGCGAGAGTTTATTTATTAATTTTGCACAATGAATTAAAAGATAAAACACACAGACACAAAGAGGACATGTAGAGTTATATTAGTTAATCTTAAACTGTATGTAATATTAAAACTAGAAATAGTTAGTAATAGGTAGTTAGGTTGTTAGGCCCACTTGCGTCAAACTGCGGGTTAAAACTTAAAACTTCTATCATTGGATATTTGGAATATCTATTACGTACTCAGAGTTGATAATGCTGACCCAAGTTGACGCAATTGGGTAGGTAATTAGTCAATTCACGAACGAAGATCAAAAAATTTTGTAGTGGTCACTGGACAAGTGGTACGTATTGTAAAATTTCTAAGAAGCTAGTAAGAATATAATTTCACTGTGAACACAAATCGATTATGCTATATATAACCACTATCTAGGCAATTTAGGTATAATCACATAATAATACATTGAAATCTCGAACATACATTGTAATATCAATGGTTGATATTCTAAAATTAGAACGCATGCCATTTAGTAATAATTACGCAGCGTCACTAATTACATTAGCATTTGCATTTACAAGCAAATCGGTACACCGTTAATTGCAACAAGAATTTTCTGCCAGCTTTGCAGTCCGCTCACGTTCTGTTGTAAACTACTGGTCCCATTTGGCTAAATGTAGCCCGACTGAAAACGACCTCAGCCAAATCGGAATCGTCTATGGGAATATTATTTCTTTTTTAAAATATTCACGAAATAATATAATCTGAACTTCCATGTGCGGATTTCGGTCGAATATTGTAAGTTACTCGTATGTGTTGTTACAATGATCCTTGGCGTTTTTGTATTAATATCTAGCTGGTGCCTGCGGTGCCATGTAAACCCTGAGTTTTGACAAATCTCATGGGAACCACAATATGATAAAATGTCTCCAGTTTACGGGAACAGAAGAATCTCCATTCCAAACAGTCAAATCGCGTTCAGCTGTGCTATTCTACAAAATGAAATAGCTGCCAGACAGCTGCCATCCCGAATATGGCATGCAAAATTGTACTCTATTACAACTGACAAATTCATAGATGCAGAGATGTACGCTCGTCGCTGTTTTGCAGAATAGCACGGCAGTAGTTTGAGCGTGAATGACACAAACTTTTGCCTTTACTCATTAAACAATGTGAAAATTTCATTCTAATTTTTACCGAAAAGTAGAGAAAATATTAAAAAAACGTTACTTAATAAGAATCGTTTTCAACCAGTAATAGTTTTTAGCACTCCAGTAATTTACAAAGAGTACGTGAGTAGAATTCGAACTAGACATAAAACTTTCGTAATTAACCTTACAAGACAAATTGTTCGCCCCATAATTAGCAAGCAATTTGGGGCTTTTATCATGTAATCACGGAATCTGTGACGTTGAAATTACCTATCAACTCTAACTAGCTACTTAAACTGAGATTTAATACGTATAAGAAGATTTTAAAGAGATTTCAGCAGCATGAGAGAAATATTTTCAAAAGCTGCTGTTTAGAAACCATAGATAATGTTTTAAAGAACTGCATAAGAAATTAAGTTTCAAAAGTCAGTACAATTATTCAACTTGCAATTTTTACAGCAAAAAAAAAGAGATCTCAGAACTCATTTGTGATTGGTTACGATTTTTATACTTGTAGAATAACATGATGATGCTCGACAAATAATTAATAGATGGGTCACAAGCTATATGAGTTGTTGGGTACAAGTATATATGCTTGGTGATTGCCTATGGAGATGATAAAAAGTAATGATTGAAGTTTGCAAACGCCATCCAATCAAGTGAAGACTTCATCAATAATTGCGTGGTGTTCATACAAAGCTTACCATTCGTCTCACGTCTCTCAATAAAGCAGTGGAAGCATTTAGTAGAACGCGCAGAGCCTTCGAACGGCATCACTAAGATGTTCCCACTCAGATTTATTTTATACAAGACCTTTTTTCTGCTCGAGACCTTTTCTACGAAGAACTGGGTAGCTCCAATACGGGGTATAGATATGTATAATATTAGGTATACAAATAAATTAGTTAATAAAGTTCGGCGACATACCTACCCTACTAAAAATGTACCTACCACCGATCTATCATAGATACCCATCAAAAAAATTTTAGTACATTAATTAGAGTAACTAAGACAATAAAAGCTTACGTAATGTATAAAATTGTCTTTGTCCATTTCTGGTCAAATCAGTTCATACATGGTTCATATACAAACTTTCGCCTCATTATTTAGTATTAGGTGTCATACTTAAGGGGCCTGTGAACTACAATGTCTCCATTCGTTCAAAATACCAAATCATTAGTAATTCGTGCATATTTGGATCATGTTGTGGTGTTATTCGGATTCATATAGTAATCATCTATGCTCCTGGCCATATTTTGTTTGGAAATACTTCTTTAAAACGAAATAATAATCAATTTTGATAATTTTTTTTATAACTTTGGTCGAGTTCCGTAATACCAAAAATTATGAATGAAAACTTGTAACTTTCTTTATTAACTGGTGTTTTTCTTTATCTGGACAATAAAAATTGTGCTCCTGAACTAATGCGACGTGAGATAGTGTTGTTTTTATTACAAAACAAATAATCAGAAAACATGTCCTCTTTGACATAAAAATAAGCAAAACTAAATTCGTTTACAATTTCGTTCAACAATAGTATTTCGGAACCAGATATGGCCAGGATCATAGATTTTTACTATATGAACCCGAATAACACCACAATTTGCACGAATTACAAATGATTTTGGTATTACGTTTGTATGGGAGACATCGTGGGTCAGTTGACTCTTAAAACAAAACGCAAAGGGATTAATAAAATGACGAAATACGCTACGCTAAGAGGGCTAGAAATATGTGAAGTGCTGATCCTTTATTTATTTAATCAATGGTAAGGGCCGATTTATCCATCGCCAGATAAACTAACTGAGGAAAAAATATGAAACATATGCCATATAAGATATGTCAAAACGTCATATTTATTCCTTAGTTAACGTTTATCTAGTGATCAAACAGAAAAGCTCGGATAAAGCTTTCAGAGTCAGATCAGCAACTTTAAGAGTCATAATCATAACACTCAATATTAACTTAATAGGTGTCCAAAACCTTCCAAAAATGCCTTCAATTCTTATAACAATATGAGCGATGACAAACAATAGGAGACGAGCTGAGTCGGCTTAACAAATGCCCCGCGAGAATTGCCCGGGATATATGACCGCCATTTGTCCCGGAAATGTTCTCATGTGACCGGTCATACCCATAAAATATTATTACAGGAGTGTACTGGGTTTTTCCATTGTTTAATTTATTTTCTTCGTACACCCGCAGGTTTGACCCGTTGTTCTAACGGATACTTTACTTAACTTTTTAGTGAATAACGTTTCTATGAGTACTTGAGTAGAATGCAGAATATCAGCTGTAAATAATTATTTCCGAACTTAATGATTTAAGAGAAAGAATTTTCCTTCCCAAATTATGGCAAAAATTATTACAATCTAATTTAGGTACGAATATAAGTAGGTACTAAATTTTCGATCAATTTTTATGCATATAGGGAAACAAGGACTTTTTTAATTTTATTTTATTTCATTTATTGATTCAGTTTATATTTTTGGACACCGCAGGTACTTTTGAGTTTGCTCAACTTGGTACCTATATTATGTATAAATACAGAAATTGTTAAATAAAGAAAGTTACTCGGGGGTATTTGATGTACGATTTCCTAAGTAGGAATCAAGTTATGTCGGACCCTTCACAATTAATACTTAGTGACATCAATAATAATGCTACCATGAAACTTATTTGGTATTGAACACTGATGCTAGTCTTCCTGTTACCAACGTAAGTTAGGTTCAAAACACTGCAATTAAGAACTGTACATTAAGAGGGAATTCGAAAGCTTCAAGTAATATTATAAGCTATAAGTACTAAAGTACCTACCTATATAGCTATAAGTACCTATTTATTTTCACGATGAAGAAGGGTGCACTCAATGTTCCAAGATCGACGGGAAGGCACCGACTAAGAAACTTTTCAAGGAGAATAAGGCTTAAGAATCTCAAAGTATTAAAGCATAAAACTGCCTGGAACTTATTGAAGCGATTGGAGTGGGCAGATTCCGTCCAACGTTAGTGGAATTCTTGCTGAAACAGAGTCGAAATAATGGTCCATTTTAAATTTAAACTTTGTGCAAAGACTGATTCTTTTGACAGGATTTAGGTTTAAAAGCGAAATTCTACAAATGGTGAGACTTCTATATCCACCTTTATGGTTTATGGATAGGAAGATAAACAGCTGAGATCTCGCGAGACCAGACACTACTAATCGAATCAGACTTTTCCTTTTTAAATCCACAAAAAACACCACTGCACTATAAGGTTATCAAACGTAATTTACGCCAAAATAAATTTTCCTTTCTAAACAATTGAATCGGGTACGAAATAAACTAAGAGAGAGATAACAATTTGTGTAGCCCATTTAACAATATAATGGGACTTAAAATTCTCTAGCGGTGAAGGAAAATGCCATGAGAAAACTTGCGTGACTTCACAAAAAATTGGTTTAGGTATACGAATAATTACGGCGATAGTACTATTTAGAATTTAGATAGCACAGTTGCATTTGAAAAGCCTTAAAAATCTAAAGTACTTTTAATCTAGAGTTAAGAATACTCTAGTCTTAAACAGACGCACAAACTAACTTTCATACGTAAAGTATAATAAATGACACTAATATGTATTATAAAGGTTAATATTTGTATATCTGTCTGCTTTTCGCATCGCAACTATTATACCAATTTGATTAAAAGGTATGGGTATAGATTATAACCTAGGTCCTAGATTAACATATATCGAAATCTGTAGCTTCTGCGGGATTTGTGAAAACCCGAAATTCACGTGGACAGAGCCGCGAGCAACAGCGGGACCCTCCTGCGGGGTGACAGATGGCCGGGGGACGCGGTACATTCGGAGAAGTGTCCCCTTCCCCGCTACACCGCCCGCTAACCGCTGGCATCTAAGTTTCTTGCCTCCCCCACCGTCTGTCACCCCGCACGAAGTTGCCAAGCTTTAGTAGGGAATTTAAACGTTGCTCTGTGTAGGTATATCAGTTCCTAGACTACAGCGATTGTGACGCACAAGTGGACAAATTGAATGGACCGTTACAGTGGGAATGTTAATAGAACGGGCGAAAAACTGTTACATTCGGATTTCCAGCATTCCCGGACTTATTGAAATGGCTGCGTCGAACAACAAAGAATCTTAATCGCTCCAATATATAACTAAGGTATAAAAGCAAAATACTGATGCTGTATTCACAGTTTGACTAATTTTCAGACTTAATGTGTTGGGGTTAAATTTATTGGACTTAATTCTGAAAGTCAAAAATAGATAAGTACCTATAATATTGTAAGCCTAAAAGTTACATAAAGGGTCTTTCAATTTAGAATTTTTAGAGATGAAATTTTTTTAACAAATTGCTTGAAAACCGTACATTTTTTTAAATAGTTACATTCTGACATTTTTTTGTTGTAACTAATTAAGTTCGTATAACGCACAGTATAACGTACCTATAGCGAGTATTATTAAATATACTCTCAATTTTAGCAAGAAACGTCAAAAATTCTATTCTTTCGCTATAATCCGCCAAAATATTTTCTTCAGTTTAGTCATTTGACCGTTCATACTACTAAACCTGAGAATCGGCTTCGATTGAAAAGCTTATTAAAATTATCCAAGTGATGTCTATTTATTGCAGACACTTTTACAAAAGTAATAAAAAGCTGCCTCTCAGCATTCGACAATCGACAAGAGCCAGAGAAAATCATTAATTTCAGCCCTAAGCAATATTACTCCAGTTTCACTTAACCCCCACTGCAGCGATTCCTATACAAAATTACTTCCAACGTCTTTCGAATCTAAAAGGGTCAATAAGTTTCTCATAAAAAGCGTAAACGTAAAAAAACTTGGCACGAACTCTGCCCGATCCTTTTGTAACTTCTTCCCGATATTGATCGATATTTGGAATGAAATATCGGGAAAAATTTAGTTTCATATAAAATATGTTTCATACATAATATATATTTTTCTAGACTGTTTATACATTACTGTATAAGCATTCTAGAAAAATATTACTAGATATGGCTTTATCTAAGCATTTATGAGTAGGTATAGCTACCAGAAATTACACAACTAATCAAAAATTTTATTTGAATATTTTTTGAAGTTTTAAATTACACTTGCAAAAAACTTTTTTTTTTAGTAAAAAGTCCTTAGCATTAGCTATTTTAGTAATTAAAACATGGAAAAAATATACCTTTACTATTAATTAAACAGAGACGACATTAATTCACACAAACATTCGTCTTTAAATTAAATGTTCTCATAACAACGCTTACTAACGCATAATACGCTTTTAGGTTTACTGACGATGTTTTTCAATAAGTCGTGATATTAATATCCCCAAGTTTTCTGGAGTTCTATGAATCCTCATGTCATGATCATTTCTATGATCATTCTAGTTTTCTCTCTCTAGAAGTTCAGATAATTATGTATACTTAATATGATTTATTTTATTAAGGCATCTTTATATTATACACTAGGAAAACATTCTAAATATCATACTTTGAGTTAGTTAAAATACAGAATTCTTTCTTTTAATTTTAATATCTGCCCGTTAATAAAAGGTCCTGGATAAATATTGCCTTATACACTTAAATTAAAAGCCCTTTGTCAATGAACTTCACCTTTGCAAATAAGTTGGTATTGAAGAAAATAAATTGCTTTCGGTATGGATTTTCTTTTTAGAGATCTCTACACGAATCACTTCTGTCTTATTTATTTATTATAAGCGGTAAATTAATTATGAGTATGTTAGAGAAAACTAATTCTACTAATTTAGTTACAAAATAATATGTTAATCCTTTTATTATAAAGTTTGCAATGATAGACGTTCGTGTATATTTGTTTCTCGTTATACAAAAACTTCTGAGCTGATTTTGATAAAACTCATTACATCGAGCTACTACAGAAACTAATAATGCTAAATGATTGAGATTAAAAAAAACCTTTGCTGGTGAAAAGGTTTGGATGTTATTACTTTAGCGCTGTAACAAATAAATTTTAAAATAATAATTCATCAACATCTCTTTGAAAAAGATTTGTATCGTAATATGCAATTATTACTGTGATTGTTTATTATTATAGCTTTTTTATATATAAATAAAATACTTTCAAAAGAAAAGATATTTTTTCCGTATAAATTTAATAATATACTGCGGAACCCTCTGTAAGATTTTGCATTTTCATTTGCTTGTATGCAATGAGTAGGTATCCTCTCTTCGCGTACTTGAAATGGCTATATAAAGGTATATTCTCATACATCAGTCATGCTGTAGTCAAGCCACCCATCATTCACTTGTGAATGTGCATTAATAATCATGTTGTGACGAATAGAGACCAGATTTATAGTATAATTTGAATTGATATTCACGCGTTAATGAAAAAATGTTATTAAGTGGTTCATTGCTATAAAATAGTAAAGAAAGAAAGACAAAATATATTCGTATAACTGTCGAAGAAAATTTAATCGATGTGTGTAAAAAACGTTAGTGTGGTTGACCTTAAATTTTTAGTAAATAAATGACTTTTCATGAGATTTTATTTGAATCTCAAAGCGAGATAACTTATTATTTAGTTAAAGGTAATTTTCATTTTTCGATAGAATCTTACTTTCTATTTATGTTTGTTAGCAATTTCAATTTTAATTTATTGTACCAAAAGTGAGATCATTTTACTTTACAAGAACATTATGAGTGTTTTAATGAATTCAACCATTTTCTATAAAATACATACTATAATAACAAATACTCATTTATAATGTTCTTTTCATGATAAACAGGAAAAACGATACGCACCGCCTGCGTTTGACGTTCAAAAGGCTCTATTAATAAATAATGGATTGGGCGAGAACCTTTTTCGTCACAATCTCACATCGCTGTATGTCGTTTGAGGGTAACAAAACAAAATAGCTGGAACATTGGGAGAAACAAAGGCAAGTGTCAGCTGCGTGTATAAGTGTCACTGTAATTAAAATACGAGTATGTCTTGCAAGCTCGAAAGTGACACGACGTGTAGATTTTACCGACAGTAGTGACTGATTGCTTTGATGTGTTGTTGTTTGCATTGGGTCTTTCTCTTCTCTACCTTCAGATGCACGTCCTTTACTTACGTCGTGCATATCTGAAGGACGTCTGAGGATTAGGTGTTAGCACCTCTAACTAAAACTTCATCTTGTCCGAAGGAACAGTTCCCTGATTGTTCCCGGTCCAACTCCGAATGCATACTATCCACGACTCCTTTCTTCTTTCGACCACCCTTTATCCTATTTTTTGTCTAATATGATCGTCTGTAGCAAACACTATCTTACCTGTCGTAAAATATGTCCAAGGTACGGGAAATTTTGGGGCTTGACATAATATGTCACATTGAGTGTGTATATATATACCAATGACGAAATACGATACTCTAAGAGGACGGGAAAGATTTAACGTATGTTGAAGCGAAAAATTTCTCAAATATGGCGTCGCGCGTCGTACATTTCGGTACCGCTGACAGCACATATCTACCGCTGTCGGCCGCTTACATTAGCGCTATTTTACACTTTTGACAAACTAAAAATACATGCGTGACGTCACTTAGTGCTGATCCTTAGACTCTATAGACACAACAAGCAAGACTGTCAACAAGAACATCTCTTGGCTAAAACAAGACGACAAAAAATTACTCGAAACAATAAACTTCATTGCAATAGACTCTTAAACGCTCCTCCGAACGTCAGAAGATTTCATCATCGCCTTAACGGCAAAGACACCAATTTGTGTCGCGCGCAATCTCATTGTTTTAGATTAAAATTATTATTGCTCCTTTTTTATTTTGTGTCCTTCGCAAATCGCGGCCGTCGCATCAATCTTCGGCCCAATTGAGTTTACTTCCACTTAAATTTGATTAATCGCGCTCCATTACTGAAGTTCCTTGTTGATTATTATTGTTGTAATGGCAAACAGTCCCTAAATAATGGTACACGAAGTATTTTTGTTTGAAGAGTTAGTTTGTCCATCTAAAAATTTGGTAGGGAATGATTTAAGTACCAAGCATCAGAGAAAAGTTTAGGTCAAAGTCCACATCATAGCCCATCGTTCTGGTATAAAGCTTTTCTGGTAATCTTCATAGTCTTATGAAAATATCATAGATTTTTTTTCGACAACAGATTAGATATTTAGTTTTGCAAGTTTATTAAACTATTATAAGTCAATTTTGATACCAAATATAAAACTTCTAGATAAGCAAGAGCTTTAGAAGAAGTTGTATAAAAGTACGTACTAAAGTTTCAATTATTATGTTTAAAAGAAAAGGGAATTTACTACTTTTACAAGTAAATCTGACCACGATTCAGTTTAGCAAATAAATTACAAAATAACCATTTCTATTCCTATTATATTGATTCGATATAGATATATAAATCTCAAGAGGAACTATCCAATATTTGTGGAAATGGAGTCCGAAGCATCGTCTGTTTGTACGTGGAACACATTTTGAACCGGAACGCATTTCGACCCCGTCGTGCATCGCTCCGGGAATAGCAATTGAATATCAATAACTTAGCAATCTAGACTCTGAAATGTTCGTAATAATAATAATATACCGACCTATTTTCACTCAAAACGGCTAATATGCAAAGAGATTAGCCATACTTACAGCTGATAGGACATCAAAATTATTAAAACTTTTCTATTTACAGGATCTAGACACGCGGTAGCGTGTCAAGCCAAGTTCAAGTAAAGAACTGGCCAGCGCTCATGTGTATTACACGAAACACTTGGAGCCACTCCACAGTTATTAGAAGATATGATATTTTATGTTGTTATAAATAAATATCAGGATTGACCATTGAACTTGGCACACATTAAGATCTCACTTCTTTTGTCGTTGAAGTCAACAACCATCATCAACCATAATATTGAACTTGGCTCTCATTTTACATTTATGTTTTTGATGGGATATAGGTATTTAACATAGCTTTCCTCCAGTTATATCATGGATATAGGTACATTTATTTTATTTATTTATTTCGTTACAATATTATGTCCATTAAAATAACGGAACCCTGTAAGGGCGCTGCATTCAGAGTTTCATTTAACAGTTCAAAAGTTTATGCGGGAAAAAAATAGGTGTACAATGTACTCGTAGTACAGTGATGGTATATTCCGTCTTGACAGAAGAAATATATTATTTCCTGCGAAGGATCGATTTAACATGCTAGTGAAGACACGTGGAAATACCTACTAACTTTTCATTTAATATTAACCGATAAATAAAAATATTTTTTGATTGAAAATCAATTCTAGTACCTTAGAATTAGTAAGAGACAGCTTTTCCGTCATAGAATGAGTGTGGTTGAAATAGGACATTTCTAAACTATACCAACAATGCTCTCTTAGCTGATACAGTCGTCATTACTGTCCTTCAGATGCCATTATTTCAGGAATCCGAAATGTAAAGGCATCTCTAGACAGATGCGCCAAAATATCAATTGAAAGTAAGCTTAACTTGATTTCGCACAAAGATCAGCAGTCAGAACCTGTGGTCAGAAAAATAGACTGTGACATTCTGCAATGAATTTGTAGAAAACAAAAAGTATTGTAAGATTTACGTCAATCAGAAATATAAGTACGAATGCGATACAGTACCAAAATATAATATTTTCGTCGTGATTTTACTGGTAGTAATTGTGAGTGATCTGTTTTTTACGTTACAATAATAATTATTAATAACACAAATCATCCTTTTGATGTGGTTATAAAATTTTTAAAGATTGATTGATATTCAGACGATAAAAAAGAATTATTGTCTTGAAAAGTTTGCAATTCTTCTTCTGGAAGACGAAAGTGTTTTCCTTTGCAAAAAAAAGGAAAATTGTAATTTAAGTTTTATGGAAAAAAAATGTCTTATAGAATTGTTTAAGCTACTAATAAGGTTTAAAAATGAGTACCGTCTTTAAATTTCAAATCACGAATACGAAACAAAATCATCAAACAAGCTAATATATCATTTTGGAATGAAGTTAGTTATTTCACTAGTACCAAAATGAGACCAATTCGAAGCCTGTCCTTTCGGATGCGGAATTGAATTTCGATAATATGCAGTTACCCTTACCGATTTAACTACATTTATGCTACAGGACATACCGAATTTTACATGATTTAATTTAATTACAAGACACTTTTGACGACTCCAATGGCTGTTTTTCAGCTAAAATCTGGTGCTGGTTGTCTGAAACAGCCCTTTTAGTTTTTCCTTTATCCCATTAACATTCCCGATGTAACTATTTCATTCAATTTGTCCGGATGTTCGTCACAATTGTTTCGTTATTCACGCCCGATTCAATTGTAAGTGGAAATTTTCAGGGAATTTTTTACGGGAGCCAAAAGCTGTTTGCACTGAAGCAAAGTTTAATGAATCCCGTTCCATAATTGACTTTAGAAACAATGAAATAATAGTTTATTTCACAGATTTAAATAGCAAGATGTCCGCTAAGCCTACATTGCGCACTAAGCCTACAGTGAACAAGTGATTTAAACTAAAAGTATTATTAGTATCCGCAGAAAAGGCGGCAGATTGGTGCATACAATAGATAATGGTCCTGCCTGCTTCGTAAGAGGTTGAGGGTTCGATTCTCGCAACTGGAAAATGTTTTCCAGTGTCTGGCGATTTTTTAATACATTATTATCAGTATTTATGTAGGTATATGTACTGTCAAACCTGGTTAAGTAAGAGCTCAAGGGTTTCTCAGTTTAGGAGGGAAAAATGACATGACCTGATAAATACTATCATAAAAGAGTTTTCTCGATTATCCAGTTCTCACTTACTCAGGTTTGATTGTATAATGTAAATTTATCAGTTCAATAGTACCCAAAATACAAGCTATGGTTTACTTTAGGGGCTAGACCAAACCATGCATGGCGTTATCCACGGTGGGGCTAGGTAGCACATCTGCTCCATCTTGTTGAGTAGCTAGAAGCTAAAAATTTAGGTTTATACTAAAGACGGACAGCAGTCTTAATAATAGGATATACCCTTTGGGTACGGAACCCATAGCTATTTCAACTAGCTTATCCACTACGATAATTACGAATGTCGGTTACCTATAATATGCTATATGATATCTTTTATCTTTAATTACTATCAACGCTAATATAAGTGCTTACTAATGCTCCTAGTGCTATATTAGCTGCTTAATTATAATAAGAAATTGGTGACATAATAGGTGTTCCTGTAATAACACGCCCGTCAGTTAATTCACGTCGTCTGGCGAATACACGAGTTATCTTTGTTTTGTGAATGTTTTTGGTATGGCGCAATTTTAATCAATTTTTCTTGCGCTCTATTATTTGGTTATAATATACGAGTTATTTAGGTCCAAGATGGTTTTCATTTTTGCTATCCTCTTTTATGAATACGTCAGTCGGTGCAACAGGCAGCATTTTGGGATAATAATATGCAAGATTTGATTACAGATAAACAAACAAACGAACACCGGGACACATGAAACTAAAGAAAATAAAATAAAAAAAACTTAAATTTAGTATAGTTTATTTAACAATACTCTTGTTCAATGTTCTTGTTGTATTTTATTTGAAAAAAGTTTCAAGTTTACTACTAAAACATTTATACTTTTCTGTGAATTTTTACCGACTTCAAAAAAAGTAGGAGGTTCTCAAGTCGTCGGAATCTTTATTTTTATAAGTTGTAACAAAAAAAAATAGCGTTTCTAGCAACATTTCTATATGTTTTTTACGCTACTTTCTTGTAACATGTAACATTGAAGCAGGTTACTCTACGGCACCTTTCCGAAACGAGATGACATCTTGAGTAATAGTCCTGGGATTCACGTCAAGCTACAACCAAACACAATTTTTCTTCCTAAAATATCGTGCAGCGCTCACGCAAAGAGTACCTGAATAGATAGGTGTTAGGTACATTTGAAACATTAAATTACAGATTTTTTTTAAAGAAAATTTGTAACCAAATCACAATTATAATATACCTATATACATACGTAATGTACATTTTCTTTTTACTGAAGACATTGTTGAGCCTTGTAAAAAAGTAAGGGCAGTGTAATCTTGCCTGATTGAAAGCAATGACGAGGTTGGAGTGCGGTTTTCTAGAAAATGTCTTATGTCTATAATCACGCCTCTCTTGAGCGCAGGCAAATTATACAAAGCAGGTGATAGTTGAAATGGCGTTCAGAGCCGTAGCGATTTGCAGACAAACGAGTAAGAAGAGAAACGCATTGTGCGACTCAATCGTAGGTTTTATTACGAGTATAATGGCGGCGCCACACTTGGTTATTTGTTATTCGTTATAGCCGCATAACGAATAAGAAATAACCAAGTGTAACAAAAAACCAACGCTGTATTTGTCCAAATATTTGTTATGTGAGCAAACAACAAACATGATTATCCACACTTGGTGCTATGTGAAAAATATTGCCAATATATTGTGTCCTTCGAAGTGTGCTAAAAACCGACAAGAGGATGGATAAGCATATTTGCTTTTCGCGTTTATGCGTTATTCGTGCAAATAATAAAGCAAATATAGACGAATGAATCGCCCACACTTGGTCGTATGGGGCCGAATAAGGCGAATAACGAATAACTAATAACGAAGTGTGGTGCCGCTATTAAACAGATGACGGTGCCATCGCTTTCGGTCTGTTACCATTCTGCGGTACAAGGGTGCAACCAGCATAGGTGCACTTAGGGTGCACTTCCACAGATATTATGTAATTTAATTAGCGCTTTTCTATACTTAGCTACTATTCTTCACTAATTTTTAAACACCGAGAAGATAACAATAAGTAGTTACTAATTCAACTTTGGCAAATATTATTACACTTCAAGTATCAATATTTGTTCCCCTATATTTCTCTATTAACATTACAAATGTTAAAGTTCGTGAGTTTTCATTTTTAAATATTGTTTACTCAATCACGGCACGAATATTGAACCGATTCAACTGAAATTTGGAACGAGTTTATGACCTTAATATATAGGCTACTTTTTATCCTGGAAAAAACCACTGATTTGGGAAAAAACTGGTTGGGAAAGAGGACGGAAACAGGATCTACACGATTCCCTCGGGATTTGGGAAAAAACGATATTCACGCATGTGTTAAATCTAGTAAGTAAGTATAATATAATGTTACAGACCTATACATATTCACTACCTACTTTTCAATCATGTCAGGCCTTGAAATTTCCATTTTTCCTAGTAAAAAATGTCGTGTTGAAGTAACGTAGTGGATTGGTCCTCAAACTCGTTACAAAGTTGAAAAAGTTGCAGTGTATGAATGAAACTTCCTGAAGTGGAACGTTTTTTGCAACATGCCCTATTGAACTGAGGTTTATTCCAGTTAATCTATGTGCATAGAGCCCATATTTTATTAATACTGGTACTCATAATAAATCCTGACTAAATCCTAACAGCCGAATATATAATGTTAGTTAGATTGTTATAATTAGTATTATAATTTCATATCTCAGTAGGGGAATATATCTTGAAAGATACCGAGGTTCGGTTGTTAGAATATATAACAAGGCTATTTGTAATAATTTACTCTCCATCAAAATGACTTTCAAAATATAGTTTGCACATGATTACAATTTCATAGTTTATTAAAAATAGATATATTATATGCCAATACACAAGATAAAATAAAATGAGCTTATAGAGCATTTTCCCTTAACAAAAATCGCCCAAGTGATTTTATAACTTTTCCCAAATGAATCAACAAAGAATTTTATTTTAGTGATTACAAAAAAAAAAAAAAACAAATTTTGTACATACAAGAAGCTCTAGCATGATATGTATTAAATACTCCATGTCTATTCATCTACCATTATAAATAGTAGCTAGAACATCCGCTCATCTTGCCTCTTTTCAGCTCAGACAACCTAAAAACCATCAAGTGTGTACCCTTCTTACTTATGAAGGGCTACGTATTCACGTATGAAAAAGACTTGCAAGAGCTCTTTTAAATCTTGATGAAAACCTAAAAAGCATCCAGTCTGAAAAGTACACTAAATCTGTAAGGAAATAACTTTCTTTTTAAATAAATTAAATAATGGATGTCCAAATATAAAGCTATACCTAGAGGTCTCAATGCCTTCGTAGGTACATTTTGCCGAGTAGTGAAGTTATACCTAAAGCAATATTAATATTTTTAGGTATTTAAGAACGACCACACACTAGGAACAATGTATTTTATAAGCTATGTGTGTTTCAAATTTCAGCCAAATCGGTTTAGTAGCTGCGGCGTGAAATATGTAGAAACAAAGCTCCATCCATCCATCCATTCATCCATACTTACAAATACAATATTATTATTAGAATAGGATGTCAAAACCTGCAATAAAAATCAGTAAAAAGAAAAAAAAATTAAAAATGAGATTAATTTTTTAAACGGTATTAGAACTCATAACTTAGACGTAAAGTCATAATGCTGGAAAGTGGAATGAATTTTGTGAATCGAGTCGCACTGATATTCCGAATGACTGCCCTAATGGGTATTTTTACCTTTTTCTCTCATTTGCTTTACTGATTTATGCGAGACATCTCTCAATTTTATTATTATTTCTTTTAAAAGAGGGGTACTCTTGAGTGATTTCAAGTTTAAATGATTGATACATAAATTTTATCAAGTTGCAAATCAGTTCGCAACCAGCGTTTTGGGCTATTTCCAAACTCTTCTCACCATAAGAGTAAATCCGAGCCTAGGTTGAGACATATTTCCGAAGGTATATAACAAATGCTCGCGGGACCTAAGGACCCATATATGAGTCGTGATATTAAGATTATTTTGACTTATAGCTGTCGCTAACCATGGAATTGTTGGTTTTTTTCTATTAAGCCTATAGAATGTTCGATCGTCAACGTTTCTGCTCCGATCGACGTTGAGACACACAGACTGCTGCTACAGCTGCAGTATATTGCATCAAACGTGTTCCTACATAACGAAATCTGCATACAACCGCAACGCTGGACACCAATCAGATCGCTCAGCTATAGCGTGCCATGTCACACGTCGCAACGATGACAGGTCTACGTATCAGCAGAAACCAGCGATTTAGTGTTGACTGTTGACACAGCGGTAGTGTGTCGGGAGACATACTGTCGGGACAGCTGACAAGAAGGAGACAAGCTGTCATTATGTTATGTCAAGGAGACAAAATGTCTCTTGTAAACTATCACAATTCGTGGTGTGTAGTAACAATAATCTTCCTGAGATGATTTCCAGCAACGTTGTATACTCATTAGGTACTTACTGTCCTCATTAGGTTACACTGTCGGGAGTCGAAAAATTTGACTTAAATACCTACTGTAAAATTTATCTACATTGTCTGATGAAGCTCAAGTATCTAGAAATGAACGTCATGTATTTTGGGTCTTTATTCTAAATTCGAATTTTCTCGAAAGAAAGTTCTGCTAAAAGTTAATCCAAAGTATCCAATTTTTAATTTTTTTGGAAAAAAATTAGTCGGTGTTTTTTTTTATTTGTATCGGCACAATATGAAGTTCAAAAAACGCCTAGAATTTTTCAAATTTTGATCAAATCGGGTTTTGTATCATTATTTGTAAGTATAAAATCGATATAAATAAATAAGTACATCGACACACATCGCAATTCGCAAACCAGCCCCTAAATAAGTGGTAGTTTGATGAATATTATTACATACAATATTATATAATTGAAAAACTCCTAGACTCGAATCGGAGGAATCGAACCCACGACCCCCGACGCAGATGGCAGATCGCTACCGGTTCGCCATTCGGTCGTCTTAGAAAAAAGATACTGGAATTGAAACATGTTTATTATTGAATACTTCTATCTCACCTCTATCTCTACTCAATCTCGAAATGCAGCCCCCACGTAAATGCATTGTAGCACTGTGTCATCACCGTTTGTCAACAGATACACGTCCACCTGTCATAATGGAGACATGTGACGGGCCGCTCTGTCGCATGGAATTTGATTAGCGACCGGTGTCGCGACATGCAAACTTGTTGTGTACGCACAATCAATGTAGCTACAAGGTGCTTTGAAGCTTAAAGCTTTGTTTGGAAAAAATTAAGCCTGAATTGTCTCTATTTTCAAAATCTAATTATTGCTACCCTTAAAACCGAGTCTTCTCATAAATACTGAATTAAATTGACTTAATTTGAAATAATTTGGATAGATTTTACAAGAAAATCCACGGTAAAAAACTTACATCCACGTGTATGAAAAACCTACTGGAATAGTATATTTCATTACAAGTGCGGAAAGGCTGTTATTGCAAAGAGTTAAAGTTGCAATGACGGTTCCGCACGTGTACTGAACGATTATTTTTAATACAGTTGCGAAAAAATGAAGCAATTTAATAAAATAATAAAAACACAATAAACTCAACTAACTTAACATTTTCTGAAAAACTATTTGCTTTTTTCTCTTCTCTCCACGCAATAAATTCGTCGTATGTAGATATGTAGCGACTTTTTGACTTTTCCGGTAAAATGTTCTCCGAAGCATTTTGTGCAATTATACTGAGTTCCGGTGGTGTTAATTCAAAAAAACTAGGGTCGAAATTACTCATTTTGTCCAACAAACAACTAAACTCGCAAAGAAAATTTCAGAAAAAATGGCGCCAACCGTAGAATATAAGCAGTTTTTTTTTCTTCACCCATTCTGGTGATTTAAAAAAAAATAAAAAAAAAATTTGGTCATAGACTAAATAATATTCTGGTACGCAAAGGGAACTATGCCCATACAGCCAAGTCTTCAGTAGAATTTTTTTTATTGATATGAAATGAAAATAAAATTTGATGAGATGAAATGAAACCTAACCAAACTCATTCAATCAAATCTGATATTGAAACAAATTAGTAGCTTCTTTTTAGAAATATACGTATTTGCATGAATCATAAGAACTTCTATGAATTTTTTTAGTAAAAACTTCATGGTTGGTTTTTCTTTTTAATAGACATTATTTTGACAGTTGGGAAAGATAACGCACGAGTTCGGGAAAGGTAAAAAAAAAGCACGAGTATGTAATAGCCCACATCCCGAACGCTATACGTCCCTGCAATACGCCACTTTTTGAGCAACTGTATTAAAAAAACATTACCACGGCTTATATAACACTACTAGCGACTATCATACTACAAGAAGACTTATACATACGATCTATGCTCGGAGTTTCTCTGCGTGATCAAATCAGATATGAGGAGATCCGTAGAGGAATCAGCATCATCGACATAGCTCACCGTATCGCGAAGCTGAAGTAGCAATGGGCTCGACACTTATCTCCAAGAACCGGCGGCCATTGGAGATCCAAAGTGCTGGAATGGCGATCCCGCACGGGAAAGTGTTGGCAGACTTCCGACCGGATGGATTGACGACATTAAAAGAGTCGCGGGAAGGCGCTGGATACCAGTACAGTGTGGACTTATAAATCATTGTAGGTGGCTTTGTCCGGCAGTTGACGTCCGTTAGCTGCAACGAACGAACGATATCATACTACTCACGAGGCTAAACGTATGGTTAACAAAATGACATATCTTTGGAATCCTCTTAACCAGCGATAAACAAATCTAGAGAATGATTCTATTTGTATAATTTCTGAATATCTTCGTTTCATTTTGTATTATTTCCGAATATACTTTGAATGATGGAGTATCATGAATCTGATGAATTAAAATTGAAAGAACTTTACGAACGATACATCAATCTCTAAGGTAACGTAATTTTCTGAGTCTAATTGAGAAAGTTTCAAAGTGCCCTTTTTTAACATCCGCTGCTATTGTTCACTGTGAAGTTTACCATTCTCCCATCTCGACAGTAATAGAAGTTTTAATTGTTGTTACTTTTCTGATTACAAAAAGGAGAGTCTCATGAGCAGCCAATTTTATGAGGCGCTAAAGGCCCCCTTTATTTTATTGAAAAATTAAAGGGTAACAATTACACACACACACACATGAAAACTTACGCATTTTTAGTTTATAGCTTTAGCCCGCGGATTCGCGCGCGTGAAATTCGGTTTTTCAGAAATCCCCATGAAAATGTAAATTTCCCGGTCTTGTTTCCTATTCCGACCCTTATATCTACTTCCAAGGAAGTTTGCTAAGACAATCTACCTATAGCTATCACTACAGATTACTGTAGAAAACTCGGGTTTTTGAATATCATTCGGGAACTATGGATTTTTGGATATAAAAATAGCCTATGTCTCTTCCCAAGCTCCAGTTTATCTCTGTGCCTATTGAAATAAAGATTCAGTGGTTTAGGTGTGATACGCTTTCACACCTAAACCACTGAATCTTGAAACAAACTTAAAATTCACATTTATAATATTTTTGTAATTGGAAATGTGAATAATAAGGAAATTATAATGAACAAGTCAAAAAAGTAGTTACTTATTCGTTTAAAAAAAACTTATTTTATTTTTAGAATCTTAATAAATTCTAGGGCTTATATTTTATTGTTTGCTAACAAAAAATCATTTCTATGCCACCATTTCGCATTGTTGAACTTATTAACTTTTTAATAACTAATTTGAACGGCAACAAGTAAAGAGCCAACAAAAGTCCGCAAGGTTATACAAACAGTTCTATCAATAGTTTGAATCTCTGGCCGTCTTCAAAGTAAGCACACACTTTAAAAGTTCCACGACGAAGACGGATTCTTGAACTTAAGTTAAATATTCAGATTTATACTGATCTTTTAAATAATATTGTAGAAAGATGCTAAAATTTTATGTTAGTTTTAAATTAGCTTTGCTTGGACGTAGGAAGAAGGCTCGCGTATTAAAAGTCGTTTGTTTACGAGTAAAATGCATACGTCAACACTAGATATTGCTAAATACTTTCTCAAATTCATTAAGTTTTATTTTCTGCTATTCTTCCTATAAGTATAGCTTCACAGATACGAGTAGTTACTCGTATAATAAAGTATAAATTTTTTGCTAAGATAAAATTTTATAACTCCTAAGAGCGTAAAACCCCTTAGGGTTTGAAATTGGATAAATTCGGTAGGACTGTGAATAGGACCTAAAATATTTTTGTACCTCTAATTAATTAACATGGCAGAACAACGTTTGCCGGATAAGCTAGTATAATATTGTGTTTGTTATACCTGCAGAAGTGTATAATGTGCTTAGTGCTCACTATTTTGATTTAATACCTTTGACAATACTTTTTGAAATTAAACTCGAAAAGCAATTAATTAATCGTATTGCACTTAATTTCTTTATAAATGGGATTTGCACGTGTAGGTAAGTGTTTATCCAATTACTTTCGGAAAATGAGCTCGCTCCAGTTTTCTTTCACGGGAAAACACACTGGAAACAATAAAATTTAGAGATAGGTATTTCACATAAATCAGACGAGCAAATGAGAATAAAACGTCAAAATACCCAAATGGCCACTCACTCGGAAGTTTGAATCGACTTGATTCACGAAATTATTCATTTGCATATAAGTTTCTCTTAATTTTTAAATGATTTTATCTCTACGGCTAACTTTTTTACTTTTATCATTAATTTCAAATTGATTGTATGAGTATATTCAAGTCAACTTGAATTCTATGATATTATAATAGTAGTTCATATATAAACAAACATATATTTTATGAAAATGCAGCTTAATGAACGTTACGTTAAATTAATTATTATTTATGACAAGTTATGAAAGTAAAGTTATTTACATATATAAAACTATTTTTATGACAAAACACTTAAAATGAGACGTTTCAATTATTACAGGAATATTTGTAGGCCTTGATTTTGATAAAAAAATAACCCTAGTGACTAACTTGTAACGATCAAAGCAAAAGCCTTTGCGTATACAAAACGACACATTTTTAGTTAAAACGCTATTGGAAATCAGTATTATACCAACTAAGAATTTTCCAAATAAACGCTGACTAGAAAATACTCAACCTAAAATTATACAACTACACTTCGTAATAATTTAAACAAAACATTAAACAGATTAAAGCCTTGAAATCATCCTAAATCCAGATAATATAATTAAACACGATGTTCGAACAATTATGCAAATGAGGGAAAGGCGAAACTTTAGAGAGGTCTCATTATCAAATGAGGTACGTGTATGAATACTGAATAACTTCACTTTAATTTCACCCCACTTTTAATTTCGTCTCTCTCAGATTTCTTTGTTTTAAAGCTTACTACTTAATGAGGGAATTTAACATTCTTTTATGGAGATTGCGAGATTTGTAAAAAGGAATTTGTCAATATTATGAAGACTCAATAAAGGTATCAACTTATGCTTTGAGCTGTCCGTCTTAAACAGTTTTAGAAAAGCAATATGTCCTTGTGGTTCTTTTAGGTGGTTGCCCAACCCTGAGATGTTCGAAACGAATTCAAAAATTTTAGTAATAACTAGGTTAAAGTATATAATATAAATACAAGAAATGTAAAAAAATGTAGAGACATTTGCGATGAAATTAGTTTGGGTACTAGAAAAAAAATACAGGTCTAGTTTTGCGTATCGCATAAAGCGATTAAAATACTTTATAGTGTAGACGTGTAAAATGCAATAGAGCATGTATCTCTATAGTTGCATATTTTCAATACACCACAACATTCAACTTAGTACACAGTGTTTGAACAACCTTGTGAACTTTTATTTAGACTTATCTTATAGCAACATGTTTAATAGCGCTTTGACATCCAAAAGAAGTGTCAATGTCAAGTTGTCTTATTTTCCCGCCAAGGTAAAAAAGTTATTTGAGTTATCTGACATTGACTTTGTTTTCTCTGAATTGGCTGAAGGGTATTTTGTAATTACTTTTCTTACTATCGACCTTCTAATAGAAATGGTAAAACTCAACGTTCGACCTTTTTCTTCCTATACCTTTCTACCATAGGACGGCAAAACGCCAAAAGCGGAGGCATCCTTACCTGATTAACATCCAACAAACTTGCACGAAACATTTATTTTCCACGTTTCTGTGAAATCAATCAAATTTCTGTTTCAATGAACCGCTAAGGTGTGAAACGCTCTTTCATCCTTCGTATTTCCAGAAAAGCAAGTAGGTACAATGTGGGTGTCTGAAAAGAGTGAATAGGCATTTTCTAGGCACCATCCATTTCCTTCATGATTCCAGATGATTGTTGTCAAGCACAAGCCTATTTACAATTATAAAATAAAACCGACCAAGTGCGAGTCAGACTCGCGCACCGAGGGTTCCGTACTACATTAGGAAAAGTAAAACCATAAGAATCACTTTTTTTACCTCACCACAAACTTATCTTAGTTTTCTTGAGGTTCTTTGTTAATACTAAAAAAGAGTTGACTTTATTTTTCCCGTAAAAATCTAAATTTTAGAATACACATGTAACGCCCTTTCATAATATGATACCATACCTATTACCATACTCAATATTGTCATCTTATTTTGAAATTTCGACGAACCGGTTTTCCCCACTTTTTAAATAACTAATAATGATTCTCAATTTTTATTGATTGCAATAATGTAGGGCCATTATTATCTACAACAATTCTTTGTTGTAGATACTAATGGCCCTAAAATATAGTTACTGAAATAAAGGGTCGCAACAGACTGACAGAAGGACGAACAACAAAGTGATCTTATATGGGTTAAGGTTTTTTTCTTTTGAGGTACGGAATCCTAAATATAGGCTTCATTTCTGCACTGTTTCTCTATTAAGTAAAACATAATATCTTGTTAAGTTAGGTACTACAATATACTAGGTAGAGTCTTTTCCAAGTAAACTTACTTCTCTGATCTCTGGTCTGTATTATAAAAGGGCTTTTAATAAAAACACTTTTACCACGGTTTACTGTGTTATTTCAACGTTCAATAGCTATATTTTTAATATATCCACTTGATTTCTTTCGGGTGTTTGAACCTAATATTTTATTGGTTAAAGGAAAATAAGAGAAACGGTAAGGAAAACATCTGACGCTCTTGGCGACACCTTTTCTATACCCACGTATTGCTCGAGAAATTTATCGACCCTTCAAGGGCCAACTTGAAATTATTTTGTATAGGAAGTTAAGAAAACTTACATTCACTTATAGCATATGTAGCGATATTTCTTGAAACTGAAATATGTTTTAGAACTTGAAATAAAAGGTTATTTGAAAGTATTACAAGTATAATCTTATGTCTGTCACTGAAAGTAATTTCTGTTGATGTTGTAAATACATTTTTTTTAAATAAAACCTAATTAGGTACAAATTATAGTCACCAAAATAGACTTAAAAAAATACAATTAATTATGATAGCTTCAGCGACTTTCTTAATGTTATAAAGTCCAAAACATTTCACAGAATTGACTTTTCCTCCAATTTTTACTCCGTCCTTTATTTCATTAATTTCAAACTTCTATCGTTTCCGAAGGTAACGGTTGCGAGTTTCGAATTCCCCTATTATAATTCCTCTGCTTATTAGACTTTTTTCTAATTAGAAAAGTGTGCACAATTAAAACTTTTATAATTATCGAGATAGGGGACTACTAAATTTGACAGTGAACAATGAAAATGGACAGAAAAAAAGTCTTAACTTTTTCAATCAGATAATATACGAACACAATGACTACAACTTTTATTTAGGTACAATGCTAATATTTTTTACATGAAAAATTTATAACTTTCTAATATTATTTTGATTGCTACAATATTTTATTTATTTTTTCATTTGGCTTTAGCGTGTAGCTAAGGTCCCAGGTATGATTCCAGGTATACAGACCTCCTGGGATCTGCGCCTGTAGCCATAATGATTTATCTATGATCGTCACAGAGAACTTTCAATCAGAAAAAAATTCAAATAATGTAATGGGAATCCGATCGAAAAATTGACCATGCAACTTATCGATGACAAATGTAATTTTATTCGTTCCATAATGCGCGATTGGCAGGTGTCCATGATGCTCATAGATAAAATAATTATTTAATAATTAGTCGTTAGGCTAATACTGCTGGTTTTGATGGCTAGACTTTAATTAGCACATTCAGACTGAACTGTCATAAATTAATATATAAAATCCTACTTACATTCTGGCACAGTGCAGTAGTTCGTATACGCCTTTGAGAACATTAACAAGAATTCTCTGGCATACAGAGAGGTTAGTACAGGTTCGAGGTCATTGACGTATACCCTAGACGGGGCGGAACGCATGAAAAAATGTCGCCAGTTTATGGGAGCAAAACCCCCTCCGGCGTCAGTAGTAAGCTGTAAGCCTACGCAGTATTTCGCAGGAGTTTCGACACATGGCGCTACATTTTTTTGTATGAAGAAGGTTTACGTAAAATGTTCGGATGGGCCTATCTTGACTATTATTATCAATGTTCGAGGTACAGAATTTCGAGTCGACTCGCATTGCACCAACTATAAACAGTCGCTGACATACGACTGTCAATAGATGGCGCTGTCTGTAAATGTGTGGAGGAATTCGATTCGTTTGTGCGATGCGAGTCAACTCGAAATTCGTACAAAAACCTGTACTAACCCGAATAGTTTTCTCCCGATGTTTTCTATGAGCGATAATGGGTCGAATGTGGGTGTTTTACAACAATGGTGTATAATCGTTGGCGTAACAATTACCATTACAGAATCACTTACGTTCTTACAGTTGCAACTTGCAGCCACTAGGGAGTTGAAAAAATTCTTTCTTATACAAAGGAGAAATTTCAGAGACTAACGATCGAAAATTCCCCAATTGAATTGCAAATGAGGTCTGCCAAGTAACAAAAGAATGCTCTTAGTAGCCGATCAGACCCTGTATAGCCGGAGACAAGCCATTGAAACGAGAATTTGGTGCCTCTAATCCCCGCTCGATCCATCCAATCATCCATTCTATGAATCATTCCGATCAGTCTTTACTATGGATTTTTATTGAGAAACCTTTACGCTCCTATAGTAAAGCTAGAAACATCTTTTGCCTACGACAAGGTTTAGTTATGCTATTTAAAATTACCGATTAGATAATAATAATTATTTATTACTTGAGAAAAGGTATTCTAATAAGGATTTGCTGTTTCTAAATCCGTTCAATGCTATGTTTTTTTTCTGATCATCCGTTGCATCATCATTATCCTGTGCCATCTTCGGAACGAAGTTTGGCGGTCATGTTACGAAAAGCCTCTATCGGGTACTCAGGAACTTCTTCTTCATGTTGAAATACTAGGCTTTCTGCCCCAGGTATTGCAGATATTACACTTTACAACTCTAGGCTGCTGTAGCTTCTTCCACCCGGTGGATGGTATTAATTTATATTCCGCAGTTGATCGATTGCCAGATCCTCTTTTGTATGTCTAGCAGGAGGCAATTTGTAGGCATGTTTGTAGCTGTATTTATCACATGAGTGGTTTGCAAATGTCAATATTCAACCCACAGTGTACTCGTGCAATATTTTTATGGGCGTTTGAAATCAGTTTTTTGTTCACCAGTTCACCGTTTTTGTCAGATTCCCATTGCCCGCATTCGGTGTCCCCAAAAACAAAGGTTACTTCGTTCTCAGTCCACTTCTTTCACGGTTGAGACAATGCCGCTTTGTTCTTTTGATTATTAACAAGGAAAATAATAACAGCCGCACGAATTACACGTGAGATAGTCCCATTGTTAGGACTGTGCACTTTTAAATACATCTTTTTGTTTCAACTTTTTTCTTTTAATTTTGTCTCAGCTCTCCGAAGAACTTTTATGTAACGGCGAAAGTTTGAGAACACGTACAAAGAAAAGAGACTACTTTGTTCGGTGATACAAATTGTTGGATTTTAAATAGATTTCCATACGCGTCTGTTTACCTACTTGCTACTTGTTTTTGGGAACTAATTTTTTGAGCTGTTATTTAAATATTCGAGATGTTATTATGATCAGTTGGAAAACATATTGAGCAGTTATTTAATTTAATGGCGGTTGATTAATTATTGCGACAGTAAAACATGAACAGTAATAAAGAATCAATTAGTCGGTTATTTTATCATACAATATCAATTCTAAAAATAATTTAGCAGTCCAATAACTGAATGAGCGGTAAAAATGATGGAATGAGCGGTTCGATAAATAGTTCGGCAGATCATAGCGAGCGGTGACACCCGAACTCAAATTCATTGAAAAGAGAGGTAAATGTTCGTTAGTTGGGCGGAGCTTATTAGCGCGGGTGGCGGAAGCGACCAATCACAGGGTTGGTAATCGTCTCGCGTGAGCTCGCGTTTTTGAATTCTTGCATTTGTTTTCGTAATAAGCGTGCGAGTGCATTGTTGTTATCAATATTGTTAATTAATGCCATAATTGTCCTAAATGCTCATTATTATGGAGGAAAATATCGTTACTGACTGCAATATACCAAGTACATCGCAATTAAACACATCTGTCGTGCCATTGCTTCAATCGGATAGCGACAGTGAAAATAGTGACCAAGAACAAAACCTCCCGGTCAAAAAGAAGCGTGTTTATCAATCCTGGGAATTCGTGAAGAAGTTTGACAATAGCGGCCTAGCTCAAAAAGCTTTAGATCAAGAAAAAATTTGGTCTATTAATTATTCGAATGTATCCGAAGAAGGCAAGAAAATATATTACAGATGTAATAAAGCTAAGAGACGTGGCTCTCAATGCTCAGCTAAAAGGTATTTACTATATGATTCTTTGTCAGATGCTGTGTTTTTGTACCAAACTGAAAATGATCATGACCATGACAGCAATGAGTCCACTGAACGTGGATTATCTGAACGATTAAAGGAAGAAATAAATAAGCTATTTGATCTTCATTTAAAGCCTAAAGCTATAATGACTGCCCTCTCTAAAGTTGAAGGTCTCAAATTACCAAAGATGTCTCAATTGAGAAATTATCTCAGTGATCGTCGCCGTGCTTTATATGGCAATCATACTATTAGTCTTGGCGAATTAGAGAGATGGCTTCAAGATAATTCAACATTACCAGAAAATTCCCATGAAGCATTTGTGACAGCATATGAGATTTCAGAAAAAGAGGCAACTTTTCGTTTCGTATTGTCGAGTAAATACCTTCTAGAGTTAGCTCAAGAGGTAAATATCTTACACGTAGACGCTACCTACAAACTAATCTGGCAGGGGTACCCTGTCCTTATTGTAGGAACTACAGATAAGCAAAGAAAGTTCCATGCTTTGTGCTTGGCTGTTTCTACCACAGAACAAAAGGATGATTTTAAACTAGTTTTCAAAAGCATGAAAGATAATATACAGTTACTATTCAGTAGTGCTTTCAGGCCAACTATTTTGGTTGCTGACGCTGCAAAAAACATTCAAAATGCTTTCAATGAAGAATTTGAAGATAGCAAGGTACGTATGTGCTGGGCCCACGCCAAAAGAAACATACAGTCTAAAGTTGAAAGCCTTGTAGAGAAAGCTGCTCAGAGACAAATTTTGGCAGATATTGACATCCTACATTCCTTAACTGACCAAGATGCTTTTGACAAAGCTACAGTATATTTTTTACAGAAATATGAACGTGAAAAAAGTTTTGTTGAATACTTCAGAGATCAGTGGCTGTTGCAAAACCGTAATTGGTATCTTGGTGCAGCGCCATCGTCACCTTCGACGAATAACGCTCTTGAAGCTTTTAATAAAGTAATTAAAGACAGCAACACCCTGAGAGAACGTTTACAGCTTTCACGCTTCTTGGTCCTAGCTAAAGAAATGGTGAACGAGTGGTCCCTAAAGTATACACAGAACCCATCTGAAAACTATTTTGCAAAATTGCCGGAAATAACTTTGAAAGACTGGACAGATTCATATAATTGGGCCAAACTACCGAAAGAGATTGTAATCATACCTAATAATAATAATGATAATTTGACGCATTATCAAGTACCTGCTGCAGAAGCTAAAGAATGCGCAATATTTGAAAATCCACCAGAAAATTTTGATGAGTTTAAAGAGCAATTTTTCAATAAATGGAAAGTTATATTGCCGCAAAATAAAGAACAATGGACTCAAGGAACATGTACTTGCCCAAACTTTTATAAAATGTATATGTGTAAACATATAATTGGCCTGTCTATACGCTTGAAGTACGCAGTACCTCCAGTTGAAGCTAAAAACATTCCACTCGGACAAAAAAGGAAGAGGGGCAGACCGTCGAAAGCCAAACCTGCTCTAATTATACAATAAGTTTATTTTAGCTGCTACTAAGCACTCTATGTCATTTTGATTACTTAAGTATGTTTCGAATTACGAATAAAACTTCCTATTATTATTATACAATTTGTTTTATTTAATTCCTTCAGTCAAAGCAAAAGTAATTTAATTTTTCATTACTATTTAAGTACTGTTTTTTTTATTGTATTTTACCACCTCATTGTTTATAGAATTGCTTAGAATGAGATTTCTTACCGACAAATTCCGATTTCTTACTGCCCACACGTAACCGCTCGTTCAATTTTTTTTACCACCCATTTAATTATTTTCCTGCTCAATTATATATTCACTGATCCAGTTCATTATTTTTTATTACTCATTTTTGTTTACTTTACTGCTTAGTTTTAACTGCTGAACTAGGTTATTAAACATGCCATTTTTAATTTTTAACTTATCAAAACTGCTATTTAGAACTGCCTCTTTAAATCAGTGCCCTTGTTTTTTAACATTAACATACATTTAAGACAGTCGAGAGAATAAAGCATTTTTTTCTCTTTTTATCTTAATATGCTGAATTTGGAGAAAAACATACTACAAAACAATATTTTTATGTAAAGCGTTTTATGTATGGTAAGTCATCAATAGTACTCATACTATCACCTATATTCGTTTTCGGAAACGGACTCTTTCCACCCTGTATCTTCTATCTATAACCTTTTTTATACCCAGACTCACTGTCCAATCGAAGAGCTAAGCAAGTTAACAAGTTAAGAACTGACACGTTTCCTGGTATAGGAAAACTTGGAACTAATTTCGCGGTCCACCGGTGCTATTCTCGCGCCGGTAACTTTGTCGCAAAGTGATTTTCTCTATCGCACTGCCCGTGTGCCAGGCCCCACGAAACTAGCAAGTGGCTGTTTATATTAAAATAACCACATTTTCGAGTAGTCATTTTGTATTATGTTCTTATGGTCCACTAGCGGACCCGACAGACTTCGTTCTGTCGAAAATATTTTTTGCTCCTACCCATTTTATAGTCGGGGCAAAAATTCCGTCACCCTGCTGATAGGTCGGTGTGAATAAAAATACTTAAATAAAACATATATAAGCATTTGAAAGTAAGTAATCGCTTTATTGTTAATCATGCCAATCATAATTATTAACAAAAGTTCACTAGCTTACTTTATGCAAAAGCAATTAAGCTCAAATTGACTCTACGTTTTAGTTAGAAAACGTTAGCAGACTGAGCTGATATTTACATATTTTTTAAAATGAGGTTCATTCAGAGATTTTATTAAAAACATATAACTCCCAGATTGTAATCAAAACGAATTTTCTTCACAAGGGCACTCCGTTTATACTCCAGCTAGATAATAAAATAGAAGAAAGCGAAAGCACGAAATAAACAAAAGTATTTTTGTACAACCGAAAAAAGATAGGGATACTCGTGGCTGTTAACTTTTTTGAAGAAAGTAAAACTCCATTCATTATGGAATATTACCAACTCGATTTCGTTAACAATGTTAAAGAAAAAAACTCCTTTGTTTAACGACTTAGGAACTTTTTATTGCGGTACTTTTTAACTGGCTTTCGCGTAAAATCAATTTCGGCAAGGCTGTTTACTATTAACACCGCAGAGACGGAACCTTTAAATCTCAAACAAAGGAGATAAACTGTGGTAATTAACAACTACGGTTAATCTTAAACTCGATCCTTTATGATCTACTTCATCTGATTCGAGTGGAAAGTTTCAGGTTCTATTCCACCATAAGCTACTTTAAATTTTATAATTTATACATGAGCTCAGGTCAAGTCTGGTAAGATGCTTTGGCCGTGGTTATAGAATCCAATTTGAAATATTCCTTCACGCCTCCACTCACTCATTCCAAAAAGTGGAGTCAAAATATACCCTATTGCCATAGTGTAACGAGTTGCCACAAAACCAAAGATAAACCATATTATATTTCACTTCACACTTTATCTGATACAAAGTGAAGTCAAATGTTCGCGAAACCAGCATAATGTATGAAAGAGGCCAAGTTCTTTAGGAAAATGACGTCGACCAAGACGTGTCTGATAAAGGTTAGAATTTATGGGGACTATTATTATTGGGGGCGAGACTTGCATCGTTGCGATTTTGTTGGAACGCTGAAAATGAAGGCGATGGCAATATTCGCACGCCTTGACATTTTCATTTTATGTAGCGATGTTATATTTTATTTTGTTTGCAACGCAATATTGTTATCGACAATAAGTTCTTGGTTCTTATAGTACTTTTGGGTTATAAACAATAATTATTTTTATAGTAAGTAGTGTTCATTATTTTTAATTGCACTGCTTGTACCTACATAATGATTAATTAATTATTATCACTGAATAGAGCCAAACCAGTAATCGTATTTATTTACAAAGTTAACTTAACTGGAGTCCTTTATTTTTAAACTAGTATTTTTTAATTATTATAATAGTAAATATAAAAAAATTAATTAGGCTTGTTAAAATTGTTTTGTCTTTTTTTTATTAAATTCTATTGTTTCTATTATGTCTATGTAGGTTTGTTTTTGATTTCAATTTCATTCAAGTTTGTTACTATGTACCTATATTGAGCAAACTAAGTAAGTAGTGTCTATACTTTAAATGGTTTTATATACCAATGGCAATACGTTAACTCGATAAATAAAATAAAAATAAAAACTTTTTTTATTTTTAACTCTATATCACAAATAAAATGTTAACCTAGATGTCAACTCTATGTCATAAATAAAACAATTAATATTAGCTGCCACTAAGACTCTTGGAAATGACGAAAAAAATACAGTTAACTTCTAGCGCAGTCGTGTGAAAATATTCGCAGATTTTCTTTGACAGTGAAATCTAATTTAACAGGACGCTGGTCCCTTAATTACGTATCAACGTCGTTTCATCTGTTAAAGTGAGGTTTAGCGTCAGCTATATTTATTAGGACATTGATTCATTGAACAAGAAATTAATTTAGGTACTTTTATTTTCATTTTTAACACCCGACGCAAAAATGAACGTTTTCCTTTAAATTATCAAGTTATATTTAGTTCCTCAACAATATAGACCTCTTGAAAGAACTCAAAAGGACTAACGAAAGCCTTTTGAGCTATTGTGAGTACTGAAAGAGAAGTAAGTACGTACTATGCTTAATGAGCACATAATAACGAAGTCTTTAATATAGTTATATTATAGATACTACGACAACTTAATGGACAGATTCTTAGATATAAGTAATTATTGTTAGTTATGTTACGGTAGTTTATTAGATTAAGGCCTAGACTGTTACTGCCAACAGAAGCGGATGGTATGCGAATGGAGAGGCCTTAGTCCAGCCGTGGACTGCAATAAGTTGATAATATAGTTATATACTTAATACTAATAATAGAAAAATAATTTTATGGCATAAAAAAAACTGAGCAAGCTCATTCCAGTCCAAATTTACAGAGCAATGCAAAAAAAAGAAATGAGCCGAGTCAGCTACAAAAGGCCCCGACCACCAATTTAGAGAGAGGACATACAAAAAAAAGCTGATGATGATAATGTAGAGATAAACATCAATTACTAGAAAAATCGTAATTAATGCTGCTATATTTTCTGTTGTGGTCGCCCACATGGGAGGTAATTACACGGTCATCCGAAAATTCATGTCACTTATTTTCCTAATAGTAACCACGAATAGGTACCAACATCAAACTGTTGTTCACGTCACACAAATACCGCGAATTACTAAACAAAATTACCGCAATGCATTTCAAATTAATCATCACAGAGAAATAGGGAACACGTTTTACATATTGAACGAATAGTGGTGCTAATTCTGCAGCACAAAACCTCTAAACTAAACTTTGACGCATCTAAAATTTATCTATTCTATTGCATGTGGAGCATTTTGAAAAATATAGAACTATTTTTAGACGGCTCAAATTAGTTTAGCTTAGAGATCTTGTACAACAAAATTGGCTCAGTGTTTATACTTATATCGGAATATCACAGATATTTATATATTAATGAATAAGAAGTGCATATCAAATTCAATTGAATTTCTGTATAATAATCAATATAGGTTAACCTAAAATGACCATTTCATATGATCGAATGCATATTAAATTATTGTTTTTATCTAAAGACAGATTCAACCTACTTTTGTAAGTAAAAGTTTACCTACCTAAAGTTTGTAAGTATAGATGAAAGGATCTTTGTTACTCTTTCTTGATTTGGCTGAAATTTAGAACATAGATAGCTTATGACCGGGATTAACACATGGGCTATAACTGTTTATCCCGGAAAATTTGTCATTCCTACTGGATTAGCGAAAAACCCAAATTCACGCGGTTTGTGCCGCGGTCAACAGCTAGTTAACTATAAACTTTACTTAAGAATAACCATTGCTATTTTAATTATTGTAAGTCTACGTAATTAACAAAACGAACAGTGTGTGGATAAAAACTTATGTTGTAGGTACATCATTGTGGTCATTCTCAAAAATAAAACAATACAATCTGTCCCTAATTCTAACAACCAGCCTGACAAAAACAAAACTTTGTACAGACGTCTTTTTAATGAGAAGACCAGCGTCGAAAATAGGTATAATTCTCTTTGCCAAAACCGCCAGCTGGTTGCAAACTTTGTGATGCAGCTTGCAGATTGAGAGGAAAACTTTGGGCTAGATTAAAATAAGGATTTTGCAATACATTTTTCTAAGGTAAATAGCTTTTTTAAGAATCATCATCATTTTATTTTCTTCCGTTAATTCTTTCTTTAGAGAGACAATGCGTATTAGTTATTTTTCAATGAAATTGTGAGAGTTTTTGATATTCGGGCCTGTATTTTCGAACTTAGGACCTTGCGACCCGTAAAAGCTTATAGGAAACGAGTAGTGTCTCACGAACGAGTGAATGATCTGTTTATTCATATATTTCAATTTACGACCTTACTTATTATGTCCTTTGAGACAGTAGCGCGTGTACACAGCAGCTTTGGTACTTTAGTAAGCAGTAGTGATGAAATCAAAGTACAACTTACGTATAAGTTAAGTATATACGTAAAGTAGTGTAGTAGTACTATACGTTTAGTATTGGGATACGTTCTGTAATAATTTTATTCACCAAGGAAAGGCTGGCTGGTCTCGATCTGTCTAATGCATCTTACCGAAAAGTTAGTTAAATGAAAGAAAGTACAGATGGGATCTCATAAAGTTCAGCTGATACGCTGTATTTGCCTAATTCAATGCGCACTAGCCAACTAAAGTGAAAAATATCATGCAAAAATATATCATGTGTGCATGTGGTATTTGGCTTTGGTTGGCATTTGGGTTTGGCTGAAAATGGTGTAAGAGACAGTTCTACCGACGATTAAGATAAAAGCTAGTTTAAATCCCAGAAAACCCATGGGTCTCCCGATATTGCCTAAAATCGAATCATACTATTATGATCGATGTAGCGTGTTGCAATGGCAATAGGACCATGACTCATACATCGATCATAATAATATAAACATACGTTTTTATACACAGAAAACAGGTTAAAACTACAAAAATATGGGTACTGAGTTCAGCAATAGAAGAACTACACGCAGCTCATGCAAGAACATAAAAATGTTTAATTAGCAAACTCATATAAGACATATGGATGGACCGAACAAAGCCAAAGGATTTTGAAGAGCAACTTTTATATTACGTATCTCGTAGCGATGTGAAACTTTAAAAATATAACTTGGGCAATTTTTCCCGGCTTAAGCTGGCACGATTTTTAAATGAGGAAAATGTATTATTTTGTATTATACTTAATTTGGTTCGTTAAATTATTAGAAGCCCAAGAGATTTAAGTATATAATCAATGGAGGCTTTGACTGAAATCAAAAAGATGGCATTTTTTATCAAACAGGCACAATTTTTTATAAAAGATAGAAAAAGAAAGAATACTTAAAAGAAGTTTATAAATAGAATATCAGTTAAGTTATTTTACTTAGGATTGATTTTTTAATCACCAGATAAACGTTAAATAAGAAATAAATATTATGACGTTCAGACAGATTTTGTATGGCATATTAATTATGTTTCAAATTAATTATTCCTCAGATATTTTTTCTGGCGATTAAATAATCAGCCCTAAGCCCATAAATTTCAAAGGTTATGTGTGCAACTCGATCATAATAATCATAGCTTCAGCATTGAGAAGATATAAGAACCCACTTTATTATACAAAAGAAATTAGTACGTGACTACGATCTCACCTAATCGTACGAGTAAATGACCCCTTCAGTAAGGAATAAGTAACCCCTGACGGTTTCTATGGTTTCTACTCAGGTTCTCGTAATTAAGTCCCACAAACTAAGTTTGATTAATCATTATTACCTAAATAATTCTCGAAACAAAGGTGGTGAAATCCAATTCGTTATGCTAAAATATTTACCACCGGCCATGAAAAAGGGCAATTTGGTGGAGTTTTAAAATAACATGTTTGCATTCTTAATATTATAATTGCTAGTAAATAACTGTAAGCGCAAAAGTACGGTATTTTAATTAATAACGTTCAGTAGTCACGCTATGCTCTTACTCGTAAAATATAAAGAAGTATTAAAAATAGCACAACTCTTTAAAAAGAAGCAATTTCCCTACATACCGTTAAAATATTTTTGCCTTAGTTTATTAAGATGCTAACTTACACGAATATATGATTACATATCTGATGTCAGAACTCTATGCTACAAAGTGTGTCTGGTCGACATGGAATCTCAATTATGTCTTATATCTGTGGTATAACGGCACCTGCCCTTGACAAAAATCAAGTTGGAAAAGAATAACAATAGAGCATGGTCGTATAAATTCATGAATTTGTCGTTATGTTTATGCATACATGTTACAGTAAAACTACAAAATCGGAAATTCCTTGGGTATTTCAGTAGATCCTGATATATGTATATTTAGGACGAATTCATTTAAAAAATTAACTTACAATTTCAAACTCTTTTTCTTTTCCACCCTCTCTAACATTATGTGGAGTCGGCACAACACGTTTTTTCTATATTATAGATCAATGCATGTTTTACTCTTCCATTCCTTTCATAACATGCATATAATCCTCCTTCACGCATTGAGTATCTCTACTTTGATCTTTCCCTACTTCTTCGTGTGTAACAATGATGATGTATCATTGTTTTAGTAACATAATTTTGAGCCTTACGCTTATCCTTTATTTCTCATCTTTGAGCTGTCACTGGCGGATTTTTCAAACTAAAAAAAAATAGTACATGCAAAAGATGCTTCTCACAACAAAAGCTGTTTCAAAAATTAAAATATAAATTAGCTTATATGTTACTGTACCACACTTAAGGTTAATTTACAACGCGGCGGAATGGAATGGAAGCGATTTTTTACATAGAACATTGAACTTTATGTCAATTGTATAACATACAAAATAAATAATTCTTGAGAAAGCGCGAGGATTCTTGAGTACCCCGAAAGGCGCGCTACCTTCTTTGGCTCCCATTTAGTTTATCTATACTTATAATAAAACTGTAAAGGGTCGAATTCTGTACATTGAAGATATTTTGAAAAATTTTGTTGGAGGACACTATTTAGTCGATACTGAAGCCAAAACTGTAATTTGTTTAATTTTTGTCTGTCTGTCTGTCTGTCTGTCTGTTTCACGACCGGGCATCACGGCTAATCCGCTGGATGGATTTAAATGAAACTTGACATGATTGTAGTTCATACCCCGAGGTAGGACATAGGATACTTTTTGTCCCGAAATTCATCATGGTTTCCCTGGAAGACGGCATCAAAGTCCAAACGTTTTTTAGTTATAATTCATTAACGCGTTGTCCGATTCCATTCATTCTTTTTTGTTAGAAAGGAGGTTCTTTAAATATTATTCCATACAAATCTTATTATCATCACTTTTGTAGTTCAGAAGTTACAGACATCAGAACCTTTAGCGCTAAGTTCAAGTAGGTAGGTGACTTGAAACTCGGAATGCACAAAGAACCTAGGGCTAGGACGTAGGGCTCAAGTAAGACTGGAGTACCCTTACAGCCTTAAATAAATAGGCTTAGCAGGAGATTTTGTATGGTTTAAAATTTTTCACTTTTAGGGTGAACAAAAATCATGTAACTGGCGTTATCGCTACGTTATACCGTATAGCTCCATCTCTACAATTTATGTGGAACTTGAATGTAAAACTCTGAGATAGGTACTACCGAATTTTTTTAAATAAAGATTAACTGTCATGTTTTTTACTGTTTCCTGACTTTATATTAAGATGGCACTTTATATAACTGATGGCACATGAACAGATTAAAACTTTATCATCCGCAATATGGAAAGGGTAAGATAATGGTTCACAAATATTTTTAACTCTTAGGTCTTATCGATCCTAACCGACTGACTTTCATCTAAGGTCTTTTTATACGTAAGGAAATATATAGCCATTGTCCATTCTGATGTTTTGGATTGTATTGAGATGAAGCAAAGATTTTTAAAAGACTCTTATTAAGTATTATGTTGGGCTGGGGAATATTGTTAGTAGAGTAATTTATCCCAGTGGTACCTACCCGGCCGAACTCTGAAAGAAGAGTTCTACCACCAGTACAACTTTTCACATGGTTTAATAATTTTTGACATATTTCGTGGTTTCAGAATAAAAATCACAATGAAAAGGACGATTTTAACTGTCGATATTTCGATACATTGGTACAAGTCGTGGTCACGTAGTGACCACGACCTGTGCCACTGGGTCGAAATATCGACAGTTAAAATTGTCCTTTTGATCTTTCAACTACGTATTAATGAAACTTTATATTATTATTAAGAAAAAGGAGTTTTCAAAATCACCACAAGATAACTCGTGCAAAGTAAGAACAGGTTTCTGTACAACATCACACCGGAATCCCGCGAAAAATCAAGGAATTCCAGTAGGAAGGTGTATTATGTAAAAAAATCGTAATTCACGCGGGCGGAGCCGCGGGCAACATTTAATAAAGTATTTAATAAAATTGACATAAAGTTCATTATGCTATATAAAAAAGTCGCTGCCATTCCATCCACCGCACTATAAATTGACCCTTAGGTCGCATAAGTAATGATTTTTTGTTTAGCGCAAAGAAGTGTAGCTACTAGAAAGACATTTTAGGACCATCTAGAATGTCCGTATATGTCCCGCCTTTCTAGTTTTTGTAGTAACATACTCATAGTATACATACAGCAAACCGAGTTATAACTTCGACACATCAACGCAGCGTTAGAATTGAAAGTATACCTATAGGAGCAACAAAGAAAATATGAGAGAGAAAACTTTCAACATTACTCCGTACACAACAATGGAAACTAGTTTTTCGTTTCACCCAAGTTTATCCTTTTAATCAAGTTAGCGTAGATACGATAGAGAAAATACAATGCAGAATTTCAAACTTTATAATATGATTTCATTTGTATCCAATAATGCCTGATAAAAGCATGTTGTTTAAATATGATAAATAAACTATACCTCTTCTCATATAATCTTCCTTTTTCCTTTTCTCCATATAAAAATTCATAGTTTGGGTTGGGGTGATGAATTTAGACAAAGGACATCCAATTAAGAAGTTTTTCCGACCAATGTTGACTTCAATTTGTAATATGGGGTTAAATAAATAAATAAATTTATCATAATATTACACACATCTTAATCTAGGCCCTTTAAGATATACATAAAAAAAACACCTAGAGCCACACACAAAATACTAAACTGATCGGGCATGCAGACTATTGTGTCAAAGGCAACGACTCAGAAAGGATTTTTGAAAATTCAATTGTTATTATTATTACTCTTTATTTGCACCACACAACAAACATTACAAGAAACAGAAACATATATTATGTATGAAAATAGGTCCAAAAGGCGGCCTTTTCGCTAAGCAGCGATCTCTGCCAGGCAATCTTGAATATCAGGAAAGCTGAGGGAACACAAGACTGCAGGTGGTGTGAAATTAAGAATCAATCCCAAGGAGATAAAATAAAGGCCATACGAATGAAACCGCTTTATTATATAAAACATAACTATGGCAGTAGAACATAGATTTTCTTCCCGATTTCCCCTTACAAAAAGCCCATTTACCCATTTCATTCCCCACGCGTTAATCATTTTACTACAAACCTAATTCCTTTCTATCACATTACACGTCCAATATTGTTACAGAACACGTCTTCGTGTAATTACAATTACAAGACCACGTACCCGTAGTCCCTCGCGTTTTGTAACGCCAGCCTCGTATATTATAATAATACATACAAAAATATAACAATTTCTTCCAAAAATTTCAACCACGCTTCAATTTTTATATTCTAATTCATTCGTATTTGTAAGAGCGAGTATGACACTAATATGCGTTAGTTAATTAACAAAAAAACCGAATAAAAAATCTCATCTTCATAGGAAAGGATGTATTCAACAGTAGGCTGTTGAATACATCCTTTCCTATGAAAACTTTAAGACTTATGTGTTTCTCGTGGATACCACTATCAGAACTGGACTAAATTGAAATGGGACCACTCGGAAAGCTACAGCTTTCTAATAAAAAAAAAATCATTAAAATCGATTCATCCACTCAAAAGTTATGAGGTAACAAACATAAAAACACACAGTACAGAGAACCTCCTCCTTTTCAACCGACTTCAAAAAAAGGAGGAGGTTCTCAATTGGACTGTATGTTTTTTTTTAAAGTCGGTTGAAAATCAAAACCGTATGGGTACGGAACCCTAACTACGGGACACGTCCGTTTCTATGGTTACATCCCATGCGAACTACAAGTAGTTAGCTAAAAACAAAAAACTACGCGACCTCCATGCAATTTTAACATTCGCTTGAAAAATAAAGTTCTTCCCTTAAAATTTTCCATTCGCTTTGTCCGACGCGACCCAGATAAGTTTGCTAATTAGACCTGTATCCGAGCGGGCTCCTTTAGTACTTACTTGATACTCGAATCCATAAGCGCATTGAGAAGAGGGATGTTAGTGCTTTTCCTAATGTGTAAAAATGTATTTACATTACCAACACTGTATAGGTAATGTACCTACTCCACTGATTACTAACCTCGAGATATGGGCATCCGAACGATTTACGCAAACCTTTTTCATACAAGCAAACAGTAGCGCCAACTGTCAAAATACCGCCGCCGCCGCTGAGCGAACTACCGCGTGGCCTTATACTGTTGGTACTAATGACACCGGTAGACTGGAGACATTTTTTCGCGCGGTTCGCCCTGTCTAGAGTAGATGTCAATTACCTATACTTTCAAATGTTTGATTGCCCTGATATGAAAGGAGACAGCTATGCGCATTGTTTCACAATATATACCTACATTTAGACCCGGTTTTCACCAAAGCGGAGCGGAGCGGATATCTGATTGGTTACTCAAACACAGCTCTGCTCTTTCTTTCATATTAGGGCAGTATACCGAAACATAAATACGGCATATATTTTTTCCCTCTGCATTTTGGTTACAGCTACCTGTAGTTTCTTCGATCACGTGATAAGTGAACCTGGCCTGTCTCCAGTCGAAATGGACGAGTATATTTTACATGTAGGAATTATTCCCAACAATTTCTAGGCCCTACTTATAGACTGGTTTGTTCACTACTAACTAACCCGCAACTGATGTTAGGTTTCAGTTCAAATTCAAAGTTAACTGCGCCCATCTGAACTGCATTCGATACTTCGATAACGTTTGCAAATCCGCACCAGATATTTAAGCTTGAAATTGGATCCATTTAAACTGCGGAAGAACTACGAATCTGGAGGCTGATACAAGTATAGTTAAATTTCGCTAATGGGAAATGTTGCAGTCCGAATTGACTGAAAGAAAACTGATAAAAATATTAGTATCGGAATTAATTTACACTAATTACCGTTTTCAAAATTACATAAACTTCTACTTTGATCTACTTTCAAAATGTACAACCTGAATTCATCTTTCACAAGTATTCTTTGGCTTCACAAAATTACAGCTTTTATAATTTCCAAAAGAATAATGAGGAAAAAAATACTTTCGGAAAGCAGCAATGTAAATTGATCAACTTTTTCCTCTCCTATTGAACGGTATTAATTAAATTTTCATTATTCAAGAAAAGATTATAACTTCCCCAACATTTGCATATTTGGCAGAAATATTTAAAGAAATCTGTTATATTGAATCTGCTATAATAGGACTGGACTGATAAAAAAGCTCGCGTACAATTTAAGCGGTAAGTATTTATTTAAGAAACTACAATGATATTACTTGATAATATGTTTATTATAAATGCAGATACCTATGGCGATTTATTTTATAAGTGCAGTATCTATGACTAAGGTCTAATATAACTCACTTCATATTATAACTTTAAAATTGTGTTTGAAAATAAATATAAGGAACCTTAATAACTATTTTAGTAATTTTTTTATAAAATTTCAGTACATGCATTTTTTTTAATACGAAGCAAAACTTAACAATGAGCGGCGACTGTTATAAACTTTTTGTGCTGATATCATTCTACAATTAATTATTTTTATCAGTTGCGCAGAAAATATGAGCAGCTCTGCAGTTATAATAATTTTAATTAATTGCGACTTTTTGATCCTCCTATTATTATGATTTGAGATCACAATATCATGCCCCAGTCACCATGATAATAAACCTTCGGATACCTTCGGTGAGCGCCAGCGACGACGTTTATAAATCTTTGCATTCGGTCTTACATCTTACAAAAATAAAATTATTATCTCGTCTTTTGTCTTAAAATGACAAATGACAACGTGTGCATTTCTTTCGAAGCGTGAGTGTCATGATGTTTCTATAATTTTGCTTTTATGACGTAGGTGTCTGCTAAGAAAGGTTTTTGATATAATGGGGGTAAAATAGAGGTCACTCAAGGCAGGCCCGTGACACTCAGTACAAATTACATGACCTACACTACTACTAAAATGCCGACCCTATAAGCATTCATTTCTATGTGTGAGTAAATGTCATCGTAGCCCGTTAGGGCTGGCAAAATTCGACGTGTACGTGGCGAGTTGGCGACGACGCGACCGATGCACAGTGACAACTTGCAGCCCACTGTAAAACATTAGAATTGCAGTACAAATGCAATACTTTGTTTAGTTATTTCATGAAAACTTATTATATTTCATTGTGTTTATCTATAATTTTATTAATTTCTAAGGATAAAATTAAAACAGAAATATATATTTATTTTCATAAGTACATAGCTTTTTTCCGCGGCTGCACTGACCTGAATTTTGGAGTTTCACAAATTCCGTATGAACTATGGATTTTTAGGGATAAAAAGATAGTAATGTGTTAATGAAAGTTAATATATCTTCAATCCAATTTGCAGCCAAATCGGTACAGTACGTACCTAGCTGCGGCATGAAAGAGTTACAAACATCCAAACCCACAAGCTTTCATATAATTCATATTCATTACATATGGATATTATAATCGGATACCTATAAAAATCACCGCAAAAATAATTAATTACAGTTCCTTGCCCATATGATTTTTTTATTTGTCAAGCACAATCTGAGAAAACTTTATTAATCCTCCGGTTTTTTCATAAATTTTACTAATAAAAAAATGTACTTCTAAAAAGGTATGCTTTTATTTACAATCAGTAGCCCTATGATGAATTTGTGGCAAACCTATTGAAATACGAGACAGCGCCCACGAGTACCACCCGAAGCGTCGCGCTCGGCGCTCTGGGGGTAATACATTGACGGGAGGGTGTGAATCTCCCTTCTTTACGTTAGTAATATTATATGGTAAGCTGGGCGTGCTAAGTATATAAGTCCTTATTTCTGATAACAATTATTGTAAAATTTAATGGTTTAAAGGACTTGATAATATCCATTTTCAAAAATCGTTTATTCCGTGTGATTGCATGAAGGTATCTCAAGAAGAGTGTGTCACGATTTTTATGTATATCATGAAGTTTGTTTATCATGGATACTTAAACTCTGTTTGCTTCAATCATCATACTTTCGGGTTACGGAGTTTAACATTATGTACATAAAAAACGCGAAATATCCCAGATTCAGATCCACAAGCACGATACATAATCAAAAACTCGCATAGGTACTGTGAAAGTACTAGGTCACTGTATAATTCAATAAGAGTAGATAAACCATGTAAACGAAAGAACTAGGGGAAACAAAACAAGTGCTTGAATAAAATTGATGTTCTCCACGTAAAGAGAGCACGCAAAGCATAAATCAACAACATTTGTTACTCTACCTAAACTTTAAAATACATGTAAGAATTTTAAAATGTAGACCGAACTCGTTTTGAATGTTAAATTTATCGCATAGAACAGTTGTTGTCGTTTAACTGCTTATGTATTGGTATCATAAAACTTCAGAAATGTACGTAGCCATAATCATTAATAAGGTTTATTGTATTAAAACATTATTTCTAATATATTAAATGAAAAATAATCAATTTGGCAAAACAACATGATTGTGGTGGGTTAGCTAGCTATAGTATGAAATTAAGCAAATGAATGGATAAGTTATACTTTTTCCGGTTAATTTCCTGTGTATACTCATACCTCTTTTGCAACAAAGGTATAATTTTCTTACCATATCGACGTGGCGGGACGAAGATATAATAATAAATTATCTATAATCAAAGATGCGAGAATATGTGGAAGTATATTTTCTGCATATAGGCAGGAGTATATACCAGGCAGGCTAGCTATGACACCATCAGGAGTAAAGAAATAAGGCCTGTCTCTATCTTAAACAACCGCAGGCAAAAGTACAAAGGGTATATCTGTTATTGCTCCCATACCTATATAAAGCACTTAACGTTTTAAAAAAATATGGAAAAACAAAGATTTTACATTGAAATGCATTTTATTGTACATTTCAAACCACTCGCAGCACTACAATGCAACGGATAATAAAACACAAATAAAACATAAACGGGCAACGGTGCGTTGAAATTATTTATGAGTTTATATACAAAATCGTGTGGAAGATTTATATGGCGCTATTGATTATGCATAATAACATATAATTTTAATTCAATATTTAAGCATTTAAGAAGAAAAAAAGGCAAACAAAAAAACAAGTTTGTTGTAAAGTAGCCCTTCGCATATTAATTTTATTCTGTTTTTAGTATTTTTGTTATAGCGGCAACAGAAATAAACCATCTGTGAAAATTTCAACTGTCTAACCATCACGGTTCAAGAAATACAGTCTTATGGACAGACGGACGATCTCACTGGAGTCTGAACATTATTATCAGCGAATATATAAATAATAATAATACTAACGTAATAATAGCTACCCCCGTTCTTACCCTGTGGGTACGGAACCCTAAAATAATTTTTTGTCGTGAACCTTAAAGCCAAGTTGTGATGCAAGAAAATTATAGAATTAGGAACTGTATTATTATAAAAAGTAGATTTTATAAGAAAACAATCTAAATTCTTTTACAATATATTATCAAAGAAACAATGTAAACACATTAAGTCTTTCCTTCAATTATTTTTAAAGTAAAAAATGTCAAGTTTTCTTAAAACTGACCTCCTTTTAATTTCTACAAGAATGCTCAGCACGGAGTTCTATTGTTTTGTTTAATAAGAGCAAACAGTACAACACTTTTATCTAATACAGGTCTCAGGCAGGACTTTTCTTAGTTCAAAAGGTACTTATTTTTGATTTAAGGGTTAAGTTATTAAGAGAAAGATTATTTTTTGCTAATAAATTTGTTTAGCAGAACATTTTTGCATACAAATGGTAAACATATGCAACTTTAGTCTCTTGCCAACCCAGACTCAAATCAATGTTGAAATTATAATATATCCCAAGCTAGAAATTGAACCAAGGACCTCCCAATAAAAATATTAAAATTTGAAGTGGAAATAGCAGAAAAACTATTTCAATAAACTAAAAATCTATTAACCTTCGTTTCGCGAAAAGAAGCAAAAATATTTGCATTCGAACGGGGGAATACGAAACTGCGTTTCGCGTTTCATACACTGGCAAATCGCATTTGTTCGTTGGCTAATTGTTTTCGAAATAGGCGGCTATTTGAGTATTGTATAGCGAAACCATTAGTAAATGACGAATGGGAAACGAATTTCATTTATGGCGAAGTTTTGTTTTGCATTGGATCGTATTCCCGGTTTAAATTTGTTGGGAGAGGATTCAAAAATGCTTACCTATTCGCTTACTTTTAATTCAATGGAGTCAATTTTTCAATTGCCAGATAAGAAGCATATGCCATACAAAATCTGTCAAATCAACGTCGCAAATATGCCTCTCTATTAGAGAGTTACATATTTGTCCCGTTTGCCGTGGAGACCTTGGGGCCATGGAGTCATAGTGCCAAAAAAATCATTCGATAGCTTTCCCCGCGGTTAATAGCCTCAACTGGTGACAGAAGAGCTGGTTAATTTTTTGTGCAACGTATTAGCCTAGCTGTTCAACGCGGAAATGCAGCCAGTATTCTTGGCACCATTCCACGCGGGCAAGATTTGTATAGTAATTGGAATAAGCTAATAATAAGATTTATTGTAACATTTTAATAAAAAAACACCCTAAATAATCAACGGTCAAATCTTCATATTAATTATTCCCTAGCGATTATCTGGCGATTGAAAAATCAGCCCGCAGTGAAATGACGTTTCTGAATGTAAGTAAGGGCTGATGGAAATGTAATAAGAAGGCCAGCTAGCCTTTTTCTAAAAATAAAATGTTCATAGATAGAGTGAATAAAACCTTTGTTGCGATTTTATTACAGTAGGAAAGTACTGAAATAGTCGAGAAAAAAATGCGAGAAAGTTCTTGGGCAAATTATATTACACATAATATGACGAGAGAGGACGGAACCTGCTTTTAGTTGATATTAAAAAACGTTAAGCGAAAAAACAATTTTTAAAAATATTCCCTTCCTCGAAAATCAAATTTCGCTGTCCTTAAAATAATGAATATTGAACCACCGAACCTTAAATTCATTATGATGGGAAGCTCAGAAAACACAGGGCGTTTTCCTTATTTTATTACTTTTGTTTATTTTTATTCTTGATCTGTACAGCTCTTATTTTGAGTTTAAAGAGTATATTAAAAACTCAAAGCGTACATTACGTGTGACATATTATACACAACTTACAATTCCAAATAATATCAATTTAGTTAATGATGAATTCACGGCAGCTCTCACTCAAAAGATGCATTTAAACAAGTTTTCGGTGTTTATTTTTACTAGCTGTCCCAGCAAACGTTGTTTTGCCATTAGGGATATAGAAATAGCTTACGACCTCAGATCTACTGAACATACACAGAAAATTTCATAACAAACGGTCGAGCCGTTTCGGAGGAGTTTGGTAACTAACAAGACACGAGAATTTTGTATATTACATTAGCTGACCCGAGAAACGTTCTTTTGCCATTAGGGATATAAAAAATAGCTTACAAGCTACTCGAAGACCTACCAAATATACACAAAAAATTACATAACAATCGGTCAAGCAAGGAGAGGCACGAGAATTTTATAAATCACAGAAATAATAATTTACATAACAGAATACCATCATGGCTTTATTAAAATTGTTTATTGAACGATAATGTTAATCACGAGATTATAAAATATTCATTAATTTCCGCAAATTAATAATCCACCGTCCGACGAGTTGATTTGATTCAAAACCTGTGAACCGGAATTAATGTTAAAACATTTTGAAATAAAATATATCACCGTTAACTGTTATAACCAACTAATTGAGCATGAATCATAATAGTACGGAAGTTAAACATTTATTCATTCAATGATACGTCATTAATTAGTTCATAATAGAAAGCATCTTGAAATCAAGTTGATTCCTAAAAATTCGTTATTTCATCTTCATTTGTTCCGATGCACAGTCTATATTATGCCGAAGTACTGTAAATACTGACAGTTCTTACAAATTTGCATTACCTACAAATACAAAACAACAAATTATTAAAGATCACAAATTATATGCTTTTTGGCTTAGCGCTCGTGACTCCTAATTTACACTCTCAGAGGTTGAAATAATATCAAATATCTTTTCTTTGCAAATGCCACCGTTGTGAAAGCTATTTATATTCAACAGCCCGGTCCGTTAAATGGTTTGAGCTGTTTCTAGATCAGTCAGTTAGCTAGTTAATCAGTCAATATATAAAATGAAAACATTTTTCATTTCATTTAATATCAAACACAGTATAATTAGTCGTATGACTGATACTAAAATGTAGCGCTACGCTACTAGTACCTCGTCGTAGCGTAGGCAGTGCCGGCGCGACTCCGTAGCAAGTCAGACGTGTGCTACGTGCTACGTACATATCAACCGTTCATACTCGTTTCTCGTAACCGACTAGTACTAGGTACTTGAAAAAACATTATTACACTCAGTGAAGTGCAGTGTAAATACATTGAGTTAAAATTATTTATTTAGTTTAACAATAAAAAATACTGTCTGTAAAAGCTCGGGGGTAAATAATGTGAACGTAAAAAGTGCGCCGTAAATGGTTAGGAAACAGTACTGGGAGTTTTATTTCGTTTTATTCGACAACCGGTAGACGGTAAGCGTTTCAGTCTAATGGTCTGTTAAGATAACGTCAGGCGATTTTACCGCGAGCGGTTCTAGTTAGCTGTTAACGTTAAAATACCGCTTGTAATCGTTTACGAGCACAGCAGATTCAGTGAATGGATGAACCTGTGTTAAAGGTGTTAAAATGTTTTTTTTTTTTCGTTATTCAATTGCAAGTTCGCGTTTAACAGTAATTTCAAACGAATAGTAAAGATGATGGCGTCAAAAATGGAATTGTATACTAACTGCCATGGCACTAATACACAATATTGAAGTGCTTAAACAATTAGTAGTTTAAATCAATTTATATTCAAAAGATATTACATATAATGTGTTTTACTAAATTTAATAGAATAGTATTTACAAATAACAATGTTCAGTAAGTAGCCTATGTATTAATCTAGGGTAAAATCGAGGTAGATTTTGAAATTTCAGCTGAATCAGTGCTTAGTTGAGACGTGGAGGAGAGAACAAACTAATACACACACAAAAAAAATTGCCTTTATAATCCTGTAATGTGTCTTGTGTCCTCTGCTTAGTAGGTTTTTACTAATTACTTTTCCGAATAGAACCGTACGCGCAAATACTTAAAGTTATGTTTGAAACGGATTTGGAGAGAGCGGGGTTTTGTTACAAATGCTTTTAACGGAACCGCAGCGTTTCGGGTCACGGTTTTTAGTAAATGTGAGTTCTGATTTTAAAATAGGTTGGTTGTTTATCATTTATTGAACTAATTCCATAATTAATGTAAATGTAATGTTGTTAAACAGAGGCTCGCATTTTCTTCATTTTCATTTTATAATCTATTTCCATGACGCAACTGACGCGCTGTTAAATTTAAGTAGGAGTTTCTGAGTTCAGTTCCCATTAGCAGCTAGTTTGAGATTTTAATATTATTTCGTAATTCGTAATTAGTCCTAGCCTGTTTGAAGGCTCTGACAATGGTCTAGCTATTAAGTACAAAGGTACTGACAAAGCCGTCTCCAAGCAACACAGCATCATACCGAAATGGGCCATTTCGGTATGATGCTGTGTTGCTTAAAGAGGGTTGCACCCTTTCCGTACGTTCCTTTCAATACGATTCTAATTTCTACTATGCAGTTAGATTAGAAAAGTGGTAAGGTTACTAAATGTTCCCTGCTACTTACAATTACGGCCAAAGAGCCAAAGGCCAAAGATGCTTTTCATGTGGCAAAATTGTCATCAAGTGCAGTTTTTTGAAGAGTTATTATCAGATTTTTTTCAAAATTCTCGTACTTATTGCAAAACAAAACAACAGAAACATTATGAATAAAAAGATTTAAAACACTTAAAAAATCAAAAAAGGCATGCTTCATACTTCTTGTTCCTATAGATTTAATAGTAACTAGAGGAAACCCATACCTTTGGCGTGTGAATTTCGGTTTTTCACAAACCCCAAGAGAAGCATGGGCATCTTATGTACTTTCGAATCTCCAGTCTATTTATGTACCAATCATTATAAGTAATCGGTTCAATGGTTTAGGAGTGGACGCGTAACAAACAAACTTACTTTTACATTTATTCTATTAAGAGGAACCTATAGTGTGACTAGTCAAAAGAAATTAAGTATCCATCTCCGCCACAACCGCAATTATCAAATTATACTAAGTTAATATCATAATAAGTACTTAAAATGTTTTTTAACGATGGTATTTGAATAACAGATTTAAAAGAAAATATAGCAAAATCAAGAACATACCCAGTGAATGTTATTTTTCTTAACAAGAATCCAGAATAGATCCGATTTCCGACTATTTTCTGAGACTAACGATCTCACTGACCTTACAATAGAGGCTTGCCTCTTGCGGCAGGGGTTTGAATGCTAATACAGGGATTAACTCAAGAATCTCGCTGCTACAATCTGCTTATCTTATTTTCGTATATAAATAAAATATCTATCCTCAAGAATTCTACATTAAGATATCTTTGGTCTTTCAATTTTTATCTTTATCGTCTTAGCCTGCCGTTTCTTTTAAAAGGTTGATAACCATTATAGCATTATAGCAAAATATTTCTGTAATACTTTGGAAAATCCACAATTTCTTTTCCCAAACATTTTTCATTGCTAAAAGTTCTTAGACCAATGAGGACCATTAGGATGTCCTGCGGCCTGGTTTCCAGGAAGACCTGTTTTAAGGGTAGTTCTGATTTTGAATAATTGATTGTTAAAATTAATATTAAATATCGTTGCTACATGTCCGAAACACTCGAGCTTCCGTAATTGTTTTTACTATAATCCTTTACTAAAGGAAATATTTGTATAGACCCACGGCTTTGTCTGCCTTTAGATTTTTTGTAAGTCTGAGAGAACCTTAAATGAAGTGGGTTTAGTAATAAAATCATACGAAAACACATTTATAATATTGTAGAAAACTAATAGGGTTGCGTGTTATTTTATCACAAACAACTATGTAAAACTTCTAACACTGTCCTTAGCCACGACCTCAACTTGTTCGGCGAAGCTTAGATTTCACAAAGAACCCTCAATTTCATTATGGATCTTCAAGCGCTATGACTAAGTATGGTAATAAATGAACAGCTATTTAAGTGCTGGAAACTAATTATCTTCGTAGTTAGCATGTTGTACAGCTTAGTGATATTAATACATACCTACCTCTAATGGCCGGAAAAGTTATACAGTTATTCATTACACATTTATAGTTATTCTTTTTTTATAATCAAATTCTTGGGTCACAGTGTTTGTCCAAACTCCTCCAAAACGGCTTGACCGGTTCTTCTTCTTCTCCAAAAATTCTTTGTATACATTCGGTATAGGTCTGAGAATAGTTTGTAAGCATTACACACATACCCTTAATGGCAAAAACACGTTTGTACGGTTAACTGGTTTTAGTCTAAAAACCATTCGAACTGAGGTGAAGTGTATGAGTAGTTTTTTATATATTTGGTATTTTTATGATTTTTCGGTTAATCACCTACCTCATTTCCTATTTGCGTACACCTTATTAAAAATATTAAGCATAAACTGCTTAATTTTACGACACTATTCACACTTTTGCATTTGCTACAATAGGACAGTGGACTTATCCGTTAAATGAGTGGTAAATAATTCCATTACGAATGGTTTAATAAGTAAAAGCTGCATAACCTATCGTGACCTATCACATTAGACATGCAACACATTAATAAATACCGCGCCTCTACGGTGAACTAACTTTTTCAATACTTACATTTGCACGTAAAGTGGAGTAATAGTTTTACCGCTTTTCAAACTTCTAGTGGTACGCAGTTTATTTAACTGGTATAGAATAGGAACATCCACATACAATACAATCCATCACAAATACAACCACCACCATACCGTAACAACCACAACCATAACAAATACAATATTGTCAATTATATAATTGACCGTCAAATTAATAGTATGACTTAAATTATTTTTATTAAAGTTAACTAACTAACTAACTGTTAAATATAATAAAATTTTCAGTCACTTAAAGTACTAAATATGTATACTTTTATAGCTTATTTATCGACTCAGATCGTAGCTAACTGCCGAAGCCACTGTGCGAAAACGCACCATTGTTTCACTAGTTCATAAAATAATTCAATTATGTAATTTATAAAGGTCCAAGAGGCCGCCCTTGACTTAAAAAGTGCGGCAAATAATACTTTGCCTACATTGGCAAACCCGAGCCGTCGCTACACAATTTTTCACGCACACTAGCATCTGCTCACCATACAAATTTCAAATCGACACACTCACACTACAGACAAAACTGAGCTGTCTTTGTCGGTGGTAGTTCTCTATCTAGTCGAAGCTCTAGCGACGACATTTTATAAATTTACTAGCAGTGCCCGCGGACTTCGTTCCGAGTTAGAAATATGTTTGTCCCAGCCCGTTTGTCCCGCGTAATACCCACAGCCCCTTCCCCCACAGCGCTGAATGCGACCCAATCAGATAGATACTGACTATACTTATACATACCTACCTATTGGCCGCGCTGGGGCGGAGCGCAACCGTACCTTTTTATTTTGCTAATATCTTTGAAGATATTTGTTTAAACTGTATAGAATACACACATTTGTGCATTCTATACTTTAAACTGTATAGAATGCACAAATATTCTTCTTTACAATATTAGTATAGATATAGATGATGTAAGTATATATATATATATATATGATATCTTCAAACGGCATACATAAATATGAAACAGCTGAAACCTTAATATCTTTCCACGTGATATATGATTTCCATCGACATCGACAGCGAGATACGGTGCAGACTCGCGCGTTCAATTTCCTTTGACAAATTAGTCTGACTTGCGCGCGGTTTGACCTAGAATCAGGGGTATAGGGGTGCATATAAATTTGTGAAATTAAATTTATGTATTAGCTCTAACCCCATAGGTAGCGACTCTTTTACGGGCAATTTGATTCTGAATAACTATTTATCAATACAAAAACAAGTCAAAAAGCGAGCCATGTCTTGCGCACTTAGGGTTCCATAATTTTTGACAATAGGTCGAATACCAAAATGTTTCTAGTTTTGGAAGATATGAATTTCAAGGTTGATCAATTATTTATAAAAAGAGTTTCAAATTGTATACGTTTAAGAATAAGACGGATCCGTATCAACTTTAGTAGAAATTCAGATAGATTTTCCAAAATAGCGTCATCATCTTTGGTGCCTACTTTAAACTCCGAACTGTCAATCACACATCGAAAAGTCACAAAAAATCTAATTTTTTAACCGACCCCAAGATTCGAATCCAGTTTTTCAAGAAGGTTGGTATTGCAGATTAAATAGCTTTACAATCTGTAAATTTGCGCAAAATGCAAAAAGCGATAGGTTAAACATCAACCCAGGTTTTAAGTTAAAAATATATCGTAGATTGCGTAACTCGCTTGTGTTTTAACTAGGTACAGAATTAAATGGCTAGATTTTCTAGGTCGTTAATTACATTTTACAGACCCATCGGATTTACTCGCGTGCGTGGCTGTCACGCAATGGTTAACGGTTTAATTATAAAGTGTTTCAACCCGCATCTTCTTAATGAACCTTAATTAAGTTTTGTGAGAGGAAACTCAATATGTAAAGATATTTTTTACACATATTGAATATCAACCTGAAATGGAAAGGCTACTTACACTTTTTACACACGGAACCCAAAAACAATATTCATGTAAATTAACTCATACTGCTCTAAAACAAAATGTCCTACTGTCAGCTACTAACAAAGTAACGTGCTATGCGTCACTTTATTGACATATAAAGCCGTGCTTAACAAAAAGTCTGTCCTTCCACGTGAAGGTTGCACTGTCAACTTTTCCATTCGTCGTGCACTCGCTTACCTTAGCTGTTCCTCACAGCGTAGTATTATGCACTGGAATTTTAGTCTGAAACGCGCTTCGAATAAACAAGGGTGAATAGGGCTGAAAACAAATTTTTTGCCCGTACAACTTTGTTTACCCGTGAGCTTTCAGTTCCAAGTACCCATACCTACGCTATTGGACTATCACAGTTTATTTTTTTAGGAAGGTTGGGAATTTTTCAATTTTCCAGTATTTTTAATTTAATTTTTGAAGTTTGATATTATGACTGTCTCTAGATAGTAGATATGCTGCACGGAAAGAAGAGCAAAGGATATACAGTACAAACAACAATGTCTTTACTTAGATCGTATATGGTGCCACGCCATCAATCTTCTTACAAATATTTTTCACTACGTTTTGCCCGCGACTTGACCCGCGTTCATTTTGGTTTTTAACATTTTCCGTGGGATTATACCAAATTATCCTATTTCTTTCCCGTTGCGTTGCCGCTCCAATTCCCGACGTATAGCTTTATAGCTATTGATTGTAATTGAATATCTGTTTAAAATTTTTAAACCCACTTAGTTTTTGTTTTACTTAAATACTGTATTAAGCATGATTTATTTCACAAATTTCTTATTTCACTACACCAATTACATTCCAATTTTATTCTATTCAGATGTCTAGCACGTTTACTGCGGCAAGTAAAATCATAATACTTCATCTAGTGCGGCGGCGGGCCAAAATGCGCCCCCAATGATGTTTCCGCCAGTGCGTGAGTGGTCGATCTAGACCCACCAGCACTAGGATAGATTAAATTGCTATAACTTTGTGGAAACATAATGTATACATTTTTTTTTATATTGTTAGAATGAGCTTGAACCCAACGTTCATAGGTTTGATTCGCCCCGGGATCTGCCAAACAAGAAATGAGAAATAAAGCAGGAAAAGCGGCAGGCCGATATCGACCTGAACCGCACTAGAAAGTATTTTTAGTAGTGACGGGACAGAGAAAAATAAGGGGATATCGAAAATAAAACAGAATTATCGTAAAAGAACTGTAAAATGTTTTTATTTACTTATGCCTATCTTGGAAACATGTTAGGCAAAGGTTTTGGTTGCATTTCCTGCAATATTTCTTTATTTTCTTTACTTTTTTTTTTGCTTCGGTACTATTAAAGATTTTCCGCAGTCTGTCGTAGCACCCTGCACAATTTCTTCGTTTAGCGCTCATTTCAAGAACATGGTCATTGTCCTTAGGTTTTACTTGATTTTCTGAAATGAATTTTTTTGCTTAATTCCGTGTGATTTATTAAACATTGAGTTTTACCACAGAACTCGCGAAATTGAACAACTTTCCCCAGAGAACATAGGTCGAAATATTAAAAAAAAAATTGGCCTTCCCTTACAAAATTGACAACCAGCTGATTGATTTACTACTACGGGAGGTCCAACATTTTTTTTCATACTTCGACCTATATTCTTTGGGGAAAGTTGTTCAGTTTCATGAGCACATTCACCTCCTTCAGGGTTGATACCCCCCTTCCGTTACACGGTGTATAAGGTCATTTTAAATTAAGTGAAAATATTTTTTGCGAATCTCAGAACAAAAATTGTTCTGTAACATGGGCTGAGTTACCCCACGGGAGGTTTTGCGCATTTGGAAATTACATGTTGTATAGGTGTAGGGTTGTCCTTCAAGGAGATAACTCAGTATCGCTTATACAACAACTTTCCTTATGGGACCCATGTTGAAATCTTAAAAAAATATTCTCACTTTTCATACAAAAAAATCAGATAGTTTATTCCTCAAATACAATTTTGAATCAGTTGATCGGATCGGTTAGTATGGGAAGCCAAAAATTTTTTTTCGAGTTTACGACATGATAGGGAAATTTGTTGTATAAACGATACTGAGTTACCTCCTTGAAGGACAGCGGTGATAACCCTAACAGCCTGTATATATAGGTATAAAATTATGTATATGGTGTATAATATAGTGGTAACAGGACCTAATGTCTATTTTGTGCAATCAAGTAGACCACTTAAAGCGTTATTTTTATGATAAATGCAGCTGAGTGCCCCGAAATAAGAACTCGCATTATGTGTTATTGAGTAAGTAAACAGTGCCATAACATACCATAATAGAACAGTAGTGCAAACAACGCCAAACATTGCTCGCAGAAAATAGCAGAGTCAGCACAAAGCTCATGCACGAAGACCATGCGCAGCCACCGTAACACTGGTAATATGTTCAAAATAATGACAATAGTTACCTGTTGCAGATGTAGAACGTCTGACGGAAATGTAGGAATCGCCTTCAACAATAATCTACATATGCCTACAGTGATGTTACACGTCATTATACTTACTATCAGCGCATATACTTTTTCCAGTTAATGATTGCATTAATGCCTCTGTAAATTCTTTTTTTGAAACCTTCTTATCACATTTCACGTTGTATGTGATCCACGCGTTTACTAACGCCATGCCTAACAAATATTCCATACCCACTTTTCTGAACCATTTGAGCCCTCTTTTTAATGTAGAATAGTATGAAGACATTTGGTCGCTGAAGTCAACTCCTTTTTTGTTGTTATTATACGTTAAGATACATGTAGGCTTTTTTATATCTTCATTCGTCTTCCTATTTTTTTTGCCAGTGTTGACAAGCACATCTTTGTCCTCCTTGAGAGTAGATATCATTAGAAGTTGCCTTTTGTCAACCCATTTAATAACTTTTACGCCATTTTCATTCATAGCTCCTTTGATTTCACCCTTCTTCAACTTTAGTAACACTATCTCCTTAGGTAGCCCCCTTCGCTTCGAATTTAGGGTACCGCAATAACGGGTTTTTTGAGATAAGAGTTCTTCCGCCAATTCAATTGAAGAGTAGAAATTGTCTGCAATTACTACATGACATTTGTTCTCCAGCCCTTGAATGAGTTTCAGTACGGTGACTTTACCATGATTTTGTTCACGGCCATTTTCTCCCTTTCCAGAATAAATTATTGAATTATATATATACCCTTCTGGAGTGCATAACTTGTAAATTTTAACACCATACTTGTGTGATTTGTTTTTAATGTATTGTTTGAATTTCAGCATGCCACGCCATGGTATCATTGATTCATCTATAACAATGAATTTACCTGGCGTTAATATCTTGGAATCTGCTGTTGAGCATATTATTTCATGAATTTCCAAATCATGAATTTTCTTCAACTTATTTGTATTGTGGATGGCTGACGAATCATCACAAAAATGCCAGAATTTCAGTAATAGCAGAAATCTATCCCGAGTCATTACAGATACAATATATTCGTTTCGATATATTGATTTTTTTACCAATAGTCATTTATATGAGGCACTTTGTTCAGACCCATTGCGAGTAGTACCCCTAGAAACTTCCGCATTTCTATATTATTCGTAGCTTTCCATGATAATAACCGAGATTTTGTTTTTATTTCGTTATTATTTTGCTTTTCTGCGATGTGTTTTAACGCATATTTATTAGTTTCTGTAACCATTTTATCTATTATTTCATCAGTTACAAATAAGGAAAAAATACCTGCAGGAGATATATCTTCTATAGGAATATTAAAAGTGCTTTCATTTAAAGTACACGCATCCAACTCAGGTGTCAAATCTGTGACAGCATCCCATTCATTGACACTATTATCCTGTGCATCTTCCTCTTCCTCTGAAACATCATTATCTATATCCGATACAACTTCACTTGCAGAATATTCATCACTCTCATCATCGCCTGTGTCACCACTTTCCTGCTCTTCATCTTCCTCCTCAGTATTTTCCGTTTCTTCCTCTCTCTCTGCATCTTCATCTTCCTCTTCAGCATTTCCTGTTTCTTCCTCTCTCTCTTCTACATCTTCTACATCAACATTTTCTGTTTCTTTCTCTCTCTCTGCTTCGTCATTAAGTGTTTCTTTCTGTCTTTCATTTTCTTCAAACTGTTTATTACGTTCTTCGTCATAAAAAACACAATTTTCATTACTTTCAGTTAACCCTTGCGACATACTGTCTTCAAAAGAATAAGTGAATGTAAGTTTTGTCTTTGGATCTTTCCTTTCTATTTCATTTTTCTTTTTTTATCTTTTTATTATCGTTTCTTAGATTTATCAAGTCATGATATTCGCTTTCATCTATTTTGATGCCGTGCATAAGCTTAGAAGCTGATATATTGTTTAGCAAAGGACTGCATCCTCTTGAGCTATACATACTAAATCGTTCCAATGACGATGAGCTAGGCGAAGACAATCCTTTTGATGTCTGTGGTGTAGGTTTATTTTTACATTCTGTAATGCAAAAAAAGGTAAGTGGAATAAAATTAATCTACACTAATATTATAAATGTGAAAGTTTAGATGTATGGATGTTTGCTACTCTTTCACGCAAAAACTACTGAACGGATTTAGATGAAACTTTACAGTAATATAAGTAAAAAATTAAATAAAATATGAAATTTTGAGAGATAGAGAGAGAGAGATATCTGTCAATAGATGCTCAGCAGAAACTATAACACTAAAAGCAAATAAATTATTTAAATTAAGACATACCTGTTTTAGTTACATGTGAAAACGAGACTGGTTTAAGAATATGAAATTTTCTTCCACTGGGGCTACTGAAAACGTCCGCTGTTGACAAAAAAAGTTTACTGTGACTCTTATTGTGTCTTATTTAGCGAGAAAAAGGAGTGTTGGGGTAAAAGCGGACGGATTATGGTTCAATTGAAAAGATGTTCAAAAAAACTAAATTTTCTCGACATCAACTGTTGAAAATAAATCATTAAAATGCAATGAAAGTGTTAAGAATAATCTTTTTCATAAAGGATGGTATTACATAAAAAATCCCCACGTCATTATGCGTCTAAGGCTGATATGTTGATATGTGTAGGTAGTAAATAAAACTTACCGCTTGTGCTTTGTTTTCCGTGCACATTTGTTTCCAAATCCTTTTTAGTTTTCTTAGTGGAAAATATTTCTTCACTGCTGTCACTATCACTGTCAATAACTGCAGGGCGAATTACTCTATTTTCCAAAATTTGTATTTTTCTTTTATTGCTTGCCATTGTTGATAATATCGGACGCTACGACAGAGCTGTTAGATAGCACAACACTAACTGGCGGGGCGCGCGCTCTGTGCGGTATCGGGTCGCCAGCTGCCTGGTGGGAGGGCGGGCCGAAATAGGCCCACTGCCGCACTCGCGGATGTTTTTTCACCGTCAGTGCGTGGTAGGTCAATAAAAGCCTGCCGTTATGTTTTGATGGGGAACAACTACGGCATTTACCACAAGATGAAATATATATTTGTCTCTGTCGAATTTTTACAAACACCTGAGATAATCGTTTCGCACAAGCGAGAGGGACAAAGTTTTCTTCGTCCGCACCAGTTCAAGTACCGCGGCAGGCCGATATCGGCCTGTTACGCAGTAAACGTGCTAGGAGGTACATAAAAGCAAAATCTAGGACTTAGCGATATCGCGTCATGGCTCCAACACTGTTGCTGTTTTTGTGTGTAACATAATACAAATAGTGCGGTGAGAGTGCCTAACTAATACTAAACCTTTGAACCTAGTTTTGAACTCTTGTCCTTTACCCAACTTATAGGCCGTTGACACTGTAATTGTTTTGGAGAAACCTTGCTTTATTTTTGATTTTCCAGACTTTAATTTAGAGGTTGTTTCAGACCAAAGACGACTTCCGCTAGAAATGTATATTCTTACTCAGGATCTGGAGAATTTATCTGTTAAGATCAAGGCTAATGTCATAAGCTCACCGAGTAAGGAATGGACAGGAAAATAGTAGGGAGTCTACCAAAATAGTTTTTCGCAGTAGAGATCGGCCATTCTGAAACTTTGGGTTTCCAACATCCATCTACGAATTATTTTGTTGCAAGTACCGACCCATTCCGATCCACTTCTACTTGGAACCACATTGAGCTATGATTACGGAACTCCTCATTACTGGCTTTACAAATTTGACGGTCAAATTTAATTTTACTAACAGAGGTCAATGTTAATTATTATTATTGTCCACGACACTTGCAAGTGCACAGGGTGAACGAAATGACAATAATGTGTAAACGAATAAACGAATGTGAAAATAGAACATAATTATTATGATTAATATTATAATTTTTCATTAAATCTTAAATCCACTGTATCCCTAATACTCTGCACACATTGAGCAATTATTAAATTTTAGGCCAAAGATAATACGATACAAAATTAATTATACCAAAGGACCCTTGTTGCTACAGTGTGTATTCTTATCAGCGTTTTATGAAAAGGGTTCCACATCCGAGCAAATAAAAGGGTAATGTAGAGCTCTGTGTAAGCCTAATATAAACTGAATAGGCAGAATCGGTTTTAACGAATGCCGAAATTCACATGCGAATTGAGAATAACCTCGCAGCATAATAGGCCGTATTCAGCGAATAAAATCTTTTATATTCTCCTCTATGGAACTGAATCATGATTTACTATTATAAACTCGTTTGCCGGCTTTTCTGAGTAGTTTTTTAGAATAATATAAATTTTAATTTATGCGGTTCTGGGCACAAAATTTCTAGAATAGTTTTCAGTCAGTTATACCATCCTGATTCCGTTACCTCCTTTTATTAACCTATATCTACTCGTAGAATATTTCACCAGAAACCCAACTAACATACTTTGTTGTACTTTTTTGAATTTGTGTTTATATGTTACATGAGTACTTAAGTCACAAATATCATATTGACTTTTTACAAGAGCCTGTTGTTAGGCCGAAGTGAAAAAGAGATATTTTGCTTTTTATTTTGGTATTGTAGTTTTCAGTAATATAATATATGAATGGCTTGGTTTTTTTATTTTAGTTTATCAATTGTTTCACAATCCCAAAAAATTGCTTTGTAGCTTCGTGATTAAAAAGAATAAAGGTAACAAACGATTAAATTATTATGATATTATGGTTCCGATTCCTTCCAAATGTCCGTACATTTTCTTTCAGCATGAATAAATAATAACACTTCACCGTCAAAATTGATGCTAAATATAGTCGACATTTTTGTTATAACCACTCAATTCGTGTTAAAAGTCCGTAAGTTATTCTTAACCACTCTTTCAGACAGAGTAGTGTGCGTGTTAAACGCTTATTTAGTGAGTTCCTAAGCCGTTAAATATTAGAAAATTGTGCCCAGTGTTTAGCATTTTATTTATTACGGTCACTGATAAGGTTTTTCTGACAACGTAAACTTTAAGTTATTTTTTTTTGTTGTCAAAATATTTAAAAATATTGTTTCCGTTTTCAAAATCACAGCGTGATTTTTGTTGTCCACGTCTGCGCTTGTGTGGTTTTCAGTTTTATTAGATACGAGTACCACGTACTTTTGTGTTAGGTGGTAACCAGGGTCTGATGATAGAGCTTGAAGATTACCATACCAGGAATTCAGTAATTAAATGTGCCCATCGAGTTTGGGCTCGTCTTTATGAGTACTTTGGCCGGTGCTAGATTGTAACCAGGGTCTGGTACTAACTGAAGTTCATGACTGGCCAAGTATTGGCAACATTATCGCCTTCAAAAACCAATATCAGTCTAACAAAACAATACCACCATTGAGGACAGAACAACGCTGATTTACACATGGGGAAATAAATTTGAGTGGGGATTGTTTCGGTCACCGACAGGCATCCTGCAGGCAATAATTTACTCTTATCGGATCAACCGATCCGCTTTAGCCTACCGTACACGGTATGTCACACAAACTAGACGGGTTTTCGATAGGCCATAAACGACGAATCGGTCACTAAACAAGCTCAACGATCCTTTAATGGCATATTTATGATGATGAAACAATAACGAACATTTCACAAATAGGAAGTTCGTACCGAATATTGTCGCTCCTAAAGTCTATGGCCCCAGGTATTAAAAGTTCAAAACTCTCTGTCAAAGAATTAACAAAATTGGTTCACACTGCATGAATATACTTAGAAAAAAAAATAAAGCTTTCATGCTTTTGGTGATACAGAACCCTAGGTGCGCAAGCCTGACACGAGCTTGCCAATTTTTTAAGAGAAAAAAAAATACTAAACTTTATTTTTAATTCTTATTAGTTCTTAGGGTTCCATCCCCAAAGAAAAGATTAATTTATTAAACAATATGTGAAATACTATAACAAAAATCTTAATTAGTAAAAAGGGCAAGGTGTTTTCTCTCGTTCAAAGCTACTCGTAGCTCCATTTGAAATAATGGACCTTTGAAATTGGATTGAATTTGTAGTTTCCCAATAGAAGTAGACTCCGCAATCTACCTAAGGCTAGAAAAAATGTGCACGAATCGAAATTATCGTGCCCATAGTACTTGCTCCCATTGCTCAGTTGGCAGAGTACCCAGCCGCGATCGCTGGAGGACACGGGTTCAAGTCCCGTTGCCAGTGATAATTTTGATAAACCATAAAAATGATCGATGATGATGATGATGATGAAACCAAGAAAACAATGTTTTCTGAAAAAGTGAATATTAGAACAACCATGTCATTATTATTCTCTTATTTTCGCTTCTCTCAAGATATAAGTTTCTTTTTTGTAAAACAAGCAATACCTTACGCACGAATCAACACGTCAGAGACGAGGTGTGAATTCGTTATTATGTCCTGATTTTCCACATCACTTTGTTTGTATTTCAATTTTATTTTCTTCGTAAAATATTTACGAGATATATTGTTTTCTTGGTAACGTTAATTACTATTCTTAAACTCGTATTATGGTAACCAAGACATACTATAAAGATAGTATTACATATTACTAAAGTACTAAAGGTTACGAAATAAAAAGTTCACTGTTAACATTACGGATGCGGTAAACATTTTTATTCAAAGAACATTCAATGATTCAATTAATGTTGTTCTTGTTACGAGAACTTAGCCAAGGTCAATTTGATTTCATTCCCCAAAAAAGCCGAAGCTGTCGCGTTCTTTAATCTTTTTATTTAATTTAGTTCGCGGACGGGGAACTTTCTCAAGTGGATGTTTTCTTGATATCTTTTCTCTCAATTCATCTTGGCGCATGTTTTTATGTGTGAGACAAGCAAACAACGACAGCATTTTTAGTATGGTAGGAGGAAGAACGTAATTTCACTACAATTATACATTTAAAGCTGCTATTTACAAGCACACACTGTGCTCTGCGCTAAGATGACTTAATGCTTCTGTTTTCTTCAATGAACCAATTGCTTCTCTTTTTTTACTGCTATACTTATTGCTACCAACTGCAACTACTGATATATTTTTAGGGTTTCTTAAAGAAAAAAAAACGGAACCCTTAAAAAGATCACTTTGTTGTCCGTCTGTCTGTCTGTGTGTCACGACCCTTTATTTCAGTATCTATTAAAGCTATCGTATCAACATGAAATTTGGAACAGTTGTAGATAATGATGGCCCGCCGTCAGTGCAATCAAACGATTTTTATTGATTTTTATGCTCGATCGTTTTTGCATTTTTAGCAAACTGTCGAAAAAAATACCGTGAAAAAAAACTTTTTACCGTGACGTCATCGTTACGATAACATTATTTATCTATCCCAGGATTGGATGACGGATTGGTCAGCCGATGACACGCCGTTTCATCAACGCGAATGAACCATAACTCAATTTTGATAGTAGTTTTTTATGAAATTCATATCTGAAAATATATTTTCAGTGACCCTCGTCGCTGCGGGGTTAGCATGTCACGCGTTCGTTCAGGAATTACTATCTCTAACGATGTCTGTCGGCTAATCCGGGCCCGAATAGATGATAAACCGGGATGAACATAATGAAAAAAGCGACGTAACGGGATGAGTTTATTCAAAGGCTTTGCAAATTTATTTTAAATATTTTCGCTCTCTCAACACAAACCGAGATAATTTATATTATTACTAGCTGACCCAGTACACATTGTTTTGCCATTAGGAGTATAAAAAATAGCTTACGATTACCCTCAAACCTACCGAGCATGTACCGAAAATTTCATAAAAATCGGTCAAGCCGTTTTGGAGGAGTTTGTTGTGACAAACACGAGACATGAGATTTTATATATTAGACTAACTCACCCAACAAATGTTGTTTTGCCATTAGGGATTTTACAACCAACTATCAGACCTACCGAAAATATACAGAAAATTTCATAACAATCGATCCAGCCGTTTCGGAGGAGTTTGGACACGAGACACGAGAATTTGATAAGTATATTCAGAAGTTTTTTATGTCACCTTTTTATAGTGTTGTAAGTCCTAATCCGATTAACAGACTCTGATCTTACTATTCATGTTTGATAGTTGATTTGGTTGAAACTTGAGTTGCTTACTTTAAGAAGATATTGTTAACTTTGATACAATCTTAAGAGGGTTTCTCTCGCGAAGTTAGTACCGTAACATACCTACTCGGTTGCAACGTCACTTTCCATCAAGAAAGAAAACAATTCTACAAGAATTATAGAATTAATAGAATTGGCTACAGTCATCTCAAATACTATGGAGACCCATCAGGCAATTAGGTTAGTTTAGTTTAGAACAAAGAAACCTGCTTCGATTTCAAAGATTACATTAGAGTTAAGACATACTTCTTTAATAAATTAACGTTGAATAAGTTAATCTATTCACTAAGTAGAGAACTTAATACCACACGTCCAGTGCGAATTTTATGCAGTCTGAATACGTATAAGTGCTTGTAACTACTGAACGGGGCACTTCAAGCTTTCGACTCGGTGGCTAAGTGGAAAACTACATCACGCTCTGTTGTGTGAGTTTTTTACTCTGAGGCAAATTTTACGATTTTGTATAAATTTTAAATCTTATTTCATAGGCTACTGATATTTAGAACTTACATACATGTGGATGTAAGTTAATATACTTTATTAAAAAAGAGAAAGATAAATACAGTAAAACGCACCACAGATACGTGCTTGCACGAAGACCAAGTAACAGAGATATCGCAAGATACAAGTTGATTAACACAATTTGTTCAGAGATAAAATAGACCCTTCGGTAGCACTAGGTAATAAATATTTTCTTATCAGAACACCCGATCGGCCGAGTAAGATTCGATCGTGGAAAATATCTTTGAAGACTATAGTCTATAGGAACAACTTTTTATATAGAACTTGCAATGGATGAAAGGGTAGAAGCGGAGTATCCCGTAACCGCTGATGGTTAGTGAAACCGGTGGTAGCGCGGGATAATTTTTTATTTTATTTTAATTTTAACAAAAAATCCAAAAAAAGTCAAAGTAAAAGTCCAATTAAACATTTTTTTCAATATTATGGACATGCCAGGCCAGGTGGTGTTCCATACTATGGACGCTCCTTTTTTAGGATTCTGTGCCCAACGGGTAAATCTAGACCCTTTTACTAAGACTTCGCCGTCCGTCCGTTAAGTTTTTTTTTTTTTTTTTATGTATTTGCACCACCTACCTCTAGTATCTGCAACAAAAATCCTTTACAGCATTGGTTGCCTGGAAGAGATCGCTAGGTAGCGATAAGGCCGCCAAATTGTGTACCTATTCTTTGTAATTTTTGTGTTGTCCTTTGTTTGACTTTGTGGTGTGCAATAAAAGTATATTCATTCATTCATTCATTCCGTCTGTCACCATTCTGTATTTCTTGAACTGTGATAGTTAGGTGAAATTTTCACAGATTATGACGGGTTTTATAATTTTTCGAATGTTTATACTTGTTGAATATTCTAATATAATGAAAGCACTGAGTACCTTATTCCATAATTTTAATAATATGGGGTAAATTATTAAATATTAAGAAGTACCCACTTTACCTTTCCAGCATAGTTCTTTTGTACTTGTAATCGCTTATTAAAAGATCGATAGTATCGCAGACTAGCTGACGCTGTAGTAAAATAATATATTATTCTAGCGTAAATATATTACGTTGTATGTTATGTTTAAGCTAAAATGTTATCTAACCTGTCTCTACCTTACGTAATAGACCTATGTCGTTGAATAAACATGAAAATAAATGCTCGTGATTTATACCACATAGCATTATTTCTTTGTTCCTCAAACATTATATGAAAGTACACAAATTAATAAATATGAAGTAAATATAAATATATAGAGGACAACATCACATACATTGCTCCGATCCCATAGTAAGTAGCTTTAAATGCACTTTTGTTATGGAAATCAGAAACAACGAAGGTACCACAACACCCAGATCCGAGACAATGTAGAAAGTTATTTTTCTACATTGCCCCGACCGGGAATCGAACCCGGAACCTCAGAGATGGCGGCGCCTTGAAAACCGGAACGCTAACCACTCAACCACGGAGGTCGTCATATTAAAACAAATCTTACCTACTCGTACTTACAAGATTCTAAAACATTAACTTAAGTTGTGCTTTTGTTATCTCTATAAAATATAATAAAGAGGAATACACAGAAAATTTCATAACTATCGGTCGAGCCGTTTCGGTAGATTGTGGTAACAAAACTTAGCACGAAATTTTTATAATATTAGATTTATCTATATTCTTCTCAGTATACCCTTTCATTTAATACCCATATTGCAGGAGTGCGTTAAAAATGGCCAGTCCGCTATTTTATGTGTTCCGCCATATTGGATTTAGAATGATGTCTCACAGCTAACCATTTATTATCATGTAATTATTATTTGAAGATATCAGCTTCAAAAATGATTCGCAACCCAACAAATATATTAATTAATATATTATTTAATTAATTAAATATATATTAGCAAAAGTTAAACAAAAGCTTACAAAAGATATAAATAAATCATGCCATTCATCAGTTGATTTTTCTATCAAACAAATTAACATTGATAGATGTTAGTATATCTGGTTAGTATAGATCCGGCCAACTAACTTTTAGAGTTGTATTTGTAATTTAGGTGGGTCGAGGCCAAACACAGAGGTTTATTGTGATTGCCACTATTCGCAAGTTGTAACAGGCCGGAGAATATTATCGAAATTTATATAATACAATATTTGTTTTCTTAGGTACCTACATGTATTGGTCATTTCGTTGTGTTATTGAATATCCCTCCGTATTTGTCGAGCGCCTAAAGTAATTTTGCGAGAAATGTAATATCAGAAAGTGGGACGTTTAGAATATAAGTAATATATGATATTTGACTGATTAATTCCGAATAAATATCTATAAAGGTCTTTATTATTTTATTTTTTGAAACCCTATTTAAATCAGGACATAGGTAAAAATTAATAAAATGCACTCAATATTTTATACGTAAAACTCTTGGACAGTATCAGTGTTCAAAAAATTATTAAAAAATAATGTTAGAAAATTTATGAACTGAATAGGCAGTTTTTTACTAAACGGTGTCATTAGTAAAATAGTGCCATTTTATTTGCAGAGACAGGAACCTTCTAGCCTCGATCAAATAAGTAATTACCTATCTATGATACTTAAAAAGAGATATTAAAATGGTTCCTCAAAGAACTGTCAAGTCACTGTTGTTTTTGTGATTCTTTTCCTGTAATTAAATGTAGAGACACCTTTTTCAGGAGGGGAAAAATCCTCATAACGGTGACGGACTCTTACCGTCTTAAATGAATCAGTCGGCAGGCAATCGTGTTAAAAATCATTAGTCACGCTAATACTTTGCAATTGTTTAATAGTTTATTTTATAATACCAATGCAAATAATAGGTATTTGGCTCATTACAATAGTTTGATTAATTTGAGCTGATCTCACGGTAAAACCAGATTTTTCAATGGCCCCTCGCACTAAAAAGTATCAAGTCCTCCGAGTTTAGATGGAGTTCAAATACGTGATAAGCTTTGTATTTAAACCTATAGTTAGTCAACTAAATAAATAACTTCTTAAAATTAATGAAATTTTATCAATATTCAAGGGTTGTTGATGCATAGTAGATTATGTGCTTTTTAACTTGGCAAATCTATTGTAGCACGCATAGATAAACACGTAACACTTTTCGTATTTACAACCTACTTCTAGGACTTGAAGGAATAATGAAAAGAGCCTCTTGGGGTGTATTAACTGGACTTTGTTGGTTAATCCTATTATCTTGTATTGTTTTTATTAAAGCCGGTACACTGACTGAATGTGCTTAGAATTAGAAAATGTTGAAGCTTTTAATTCGGTTACATTAAGTTTGATTGTGTTACCGTAGAAACATTTTTCCTTCTTCAATGTTAGTTATAACGCACGAGATAAGTTATGTATTATTCTTATTTCGAATAAAACATTGTAAGATATGTCATCATCTCAACCCCTTTTTATGTCCCACTGCTGGGCACGGGTCTCCTCTCAGACTGAGACTTGTTTAACTGTTGACTGAGTTTGGCTTCAAACACCTTCGAGAACATTTTTGTGAACTCTTGAAGGTTTCTTCACGATATTTTCCTTCACCGATAAGCAAGTGATATTTAGTTTCCTAAAAACGCACATAACTCGGAAAAGTCAGAGGTGCGTGCCCAGGATTCGAACCGGCGACCTCTTTAAGCGAGGCAGAGGTCAAAACCACTGAGCTATCACTGCTCAGGCATCAACATTATAATATTTCCTGTGTAGTTGGATGAAATTTATTAATATTGGTTGTCTTATATTTTTTAGATACATTTGAATGCTCTATCAGAGCCTAAAATTATTAAAGAGTTTCCGAATTTGATTTCCAAATACGAAAAAATAATATAAAGAAATAGGACATATATACCATCAGAAACAACATTAATTATCAGAAACGATATTTTATAATCAGTGTAAACTAAATAAAGTAGGAAAACTTATGTCGGTAGACCAAAGGCAAGGGCCTTTGGTCTACCGACATAAGTTTACGAAAAGTAGGTTAGGTGGGTCAAACAGCTGAACAGCTACGGATCGCAAAAACATGAAATGCAACCCAATTTGTGAACTGTTTGTACTGCAATCGATCCACATTAATATTCAATATTGTAGAAAATTATAAAATAAATAAGCGCATTCCATGCCACAAGGATCCTCAATTCATAGAATTGTTACGTACAAAAAACCTCAAATATAATACTAAAATTACACACATCGAAATATATCCCCGTAAGTAAGCGATAGCTTGTGTTATGGGCACTGTATTACTGATGAATATAAATAATATTTGATATACATAAATACAATGTATTGAAAAACACCCAGACACTTGAAAACATTCATACTCATCACACAAACATTTTCCAGTAGTGGGAAAACCCACGACCTCCGACGCAGATGGCAGGAACGCTACCACTATGCCATTCAGTCGTCAAAGCATCCAGAATAGGTAATTAAGATAAATACTCTTTTAAAATTAGTGTAGTTTTTCTGAGATTTAGATTTTAGTGCAATATTCCTATTTGTATCGGTTTTCATAATTATTATACTTACTTTAGAACAGTAAAATGTTCGAAACTAGGGGGAAATAGGTACTAATAGAGGAATATTGACAACGTTTTGGTAGTCAGGATCAGATGAGTCTATAGGGAGCTGATAGTTGGGGGCCGCCAGACAAATCCCATTAACTTGTGTATTGTTCGTACCAGGACTCTGTACGCTATTCAGATTCTGTATACAGACTGCCGTAATTGGGACAAAATTGGATTTGTGAGACAATAAATTATGTGGGTAAACCTATGAATAAAGTACCCAAAATATAACCCCTAATAGTTGGTGAACCTTGAATTGGTTGACCTTAAGATAGTTAATTGGAAACATCACGCCGGGGTCAGCAATTTCCAGCGCATCACGCCATTATTGCTATTAATTAATAAACGTAATTTGTACACGGTTCTTTAAATAACTAGTCAAAATCCCTTTAACTGTCCACTACAAGGCACCAGTGTCCTATAAGGAAATATTTTTAGTTTCTGAGCTAAAATATAATATTAATAGTTTTAAATAGTTAAACTACTGTAAAAATATATGAATATTGTCAATATGGGTAAATTCAATAATAGACTAAACCTGGAGACAAAAATATATTAAAACAAAATAAAGTTATTATTTGAGTATTTAGTATGAAAATGATAGCAGAACAATAAACGCTTATATTGAACAAAGTTTCGTTATTCGTCTCTTTGAATATTCGATACATGGTTTTTTGTAATTATGAGTACACAGGAACAAATAGATTAAAGGGTTCGATCGGGGCAGCGTGTATTTCTGGACAAATCCCATTAGGCTGTGTATTGTTCTGACTCTTTGCGGCAATTTGGGCCAAATTGACTGAGAGACCCGATCTGGAGTTTAGAAGCTAGGTTTACCTCTTTCATTGACAGGTATGTATTAGTTTTCATTATTAGACTCGACGTTTGGAAAGTGGCAGTCTACCGCTGATATTCAACTACGTAAAACATATAGAAGTTAGTGAGTGTAAGTATTTTCGCAAATCTCAATCGAGTTTACCCATCTGCCAAAGTAGCATTATGTTGTCGCACGTATCTTGTATGTTTGTAAGGTTCTTTGCTACCTCGTATTTTTCAAACGGCTGAATTGATTTTGACTTATAAGGTATCGTTATATTTGTCTCCAAAACCCAAGTGTTTAAGATACTTTGTTTTAATTATTTAAATGACCGACAAACTCAGACCTTCTGATATTCTCAAGTTTACTTTTTGCATATTTTTTTACAGAGTATTGTAAAAGAAATACGCAATATAACCAGCAGGTATTTTTTGTGCAAATAACATAAATTGGAACTTAAAGTACGAACCGGAAAAAGTGTAATTTGTTTCGAAGAATGAACACTCGGGGAGTTAAAATATATCTTCAGTGTCCGAATCAACATTTAATTTCAGCATTTGCTGGCAAGTTTTTTGTACCCACTGCAACAATGCAGCGCATTACCCGTTGTTTTAAGGAAAACAGATCGGCTTCAACAATCACAGCGCTAAAGTTGCTTAAAACGTTCTGGAGAGTTCTCGAAAACAGTTTTAATTTGTAGTTGAAAACGTAACTTGCTAGAATTTCATTTACAGTCTTTTATACTCGAGGTAGAATAAAACTAACTAATCAAACTCGTGGCTTCAGTCGTGCGGGTTTTATTTTAGCCAGGTTTGAAGGTTGATTTTCAGAAATATTTTCTTAAAGGATGCTTACGTCAAATCGCTATCTGGCCGTATTAACCACCCTACATCAAAGACGCACCGCCAAGCGATTTAGCATTTAGCATTTGTAGAAACCGTTATAGGGATGTCTTGACTTATCCCTTCCAAATAAGTACAATAACATCTTCAACTGCATCAACACTCACCATCAAGCTAGATAATAGTCAAGTACATTACAAGTACATAGCTAAATGTAGCGTATAAAAAAGCATACTTTGCTGCTATGGTTGGATGCTCTGTATTACTTATTGTATGGTATTGTGGGATACGAGTTGTATTGCAAAATCCAACATTTTCTGCATGATCTGTTCTATTTAATCTGTAGCATACAGAACTATGGACCGTTAAAAAGTTTTCAAACAAAGTAAATGCTTTTGTTTGTATACTTCTCTATTGTTATATCGGTTTGTTTCAACTCTAGCTCGGATTACGTAACAGACGTTGTTAGAGATACTCGTTTATTCGTAGCCGACGCGTGACACGCTAACCCCTCTCCGACGTGGGTTGGTGAAAATTATTCTATGCTGCCTGAATAAAGGCTTGGTTACATTGTGTGTTTAGTTAGTAACTGTCTTTACTTACCTATATTTCCAATGATGGTAATTTTTCTATCTATCCGAATAAAAAAACACGTACGCAAAAATACAGACGAACAAAAAATAAGATTGCAATCTCATCTTATACTAAGTGAAGATGCAGCCGATGATGTAATCGTATAAACTTGAAAGGGATAAAAAATCTTAACGGTTGCTACACAGCATTGAACTGACAGTCTTAATCACTTGGTAGTATATGTCTAAGTCAGTCCGAGTCAAACCGAGGAGATCGTCAGAAATAAATTATTTTTACAGACTGTTGGAAGCTTATCTTTTTTTAAGTTTATAAGATTTTTATCGGTAAGCTGCTAGATAGAGCAGGGCCGCAAGTCTGCTTATTTAAGATTTTTTGGCAATCCAATTGAGATCTGAAAAATCTAATTATAATGCAAAAAACTTCACTTGTCATTCATCGTTCATTAAGTGACAGAATTATAGTAGGGGCGCACACGATGCTAAATCGGTAGTGACTTCAGCGTCGCGAGGAGCTACTGCATTGCAAATATTAGTTGCTAAAATGAAAAAGAGGCTATTTGAAGTTTACGATCGAAATAGTAGATTATAAGTTAATTATAACAATAATGGAGCAATTGAGTGATAATTGAGATGTAATTGTCATAGCAGACTTGAGGCCCCGGTAGAGTCTGCAATAAGCAAGCTTGCCTTGATGTAACTTGTCATAAGTTTTTTACGTATGTCTTGAGATACTATGTAATCAACTGAAGGAACACCTCAGGAATTCTGAGGTATTATGTTGATTTCTTAATATTTATAAGTACCCAACAATGTAAACTGGCTGTAAATACTTGCCACTCGCTTTTCTACGACTATTTTACACTTGAAAGTGATATTGGAAGCGTCATGCTAAAGAAATATAGTAGCGCCTTCCCCTGATAGACAGTTTGCACGATCAAATCTAACTCAGCCGATCGGTCGGACCGATAGGAAACTAAATTATTGGCTCAGTGTTGACCGGAAGGACCCTTTCTCCTGGGTTCTCGTAATACATTTTCGCTCACCCGCATGGTAAGAAGCTGTCTTTAATAATACGACTTTCTTATTTGTCAGCATTTTAAATCAGATCCGAATAACTGTTGACCACATCTTTTTTTTTTCTAAGATATAAAAATTATTGTGCCCATTTTGTTTCCTAGCTCCTCCGAATCGGCTCTACCGATTGTTATGAAATTTTCTGCATATGTTTGGTAGGTTAGAGAGTAGGTCATGAGCTGAGCTGTGTTGTGGTCTTGTTTTATATCTTTGATGGCACAATAGCGTTTGCTAGTTTATATGACTTCCCAAAAAAATACAAGAGGAGCCAATTTTATCAGTAGGTAAAATAAATAATTGTAAAGTTGATTATACGAGATTGTTTGTAGGTTTTGATCAGTACGTATACGTATCTTTTAAAAGGTTTACATTTTGTAGATTTCTATTTTAAAATAGTGTACTATTTTTGTAAAACTCTTCTCGCGTGTGAGAGAGTGAAGCATTCAATGATATATCGGGTTTAAAACTTATGCGGCATGAAAGCCCGAATAATGTGTTGTGTAGTGTATGGTTTTCAGGGAAATAAACCATTTTCATAGGTTTCTAAAATCATTGGAGTTCAGAATTTTTTATTTCTTATGGCATATGAGTTAAAAAGTGCAATGTTAAGAGCCTAATGCCTAGAGTAGAGCGCTAATCTAGAAACTACCTGTATAATCTTCTTACCCAAATTATACGGAGAAGGATTCTAGATGAGCGACATACTTTAAAGTCCAAACAGAAATATTGATAAGAATCATTTGGTACAACCAGTGTATGACTTTAACAAAGAATCTCTCACGTTTATGTTTGGCTTTCTTATCTATCCGAAACAACACGATTTTCCTCTATAATTGAGCATATTTTATTAACCTTTGAAATAGAATAATAAACCTTGAAAATACCAAATTAATTTTAGTTAAAAATGAAAGAAGTTTTTTCGTGAATATGATCTTAGAAGGTTCATCGTAGGTTCGTTATACTAAATCAATATTAAAAAATCTTTAATGTAATAATATCTAAATTATTCATTCATTCACTGACTTCATTCATAATATACCTACTGATCATCGTTCAACCGAAAACCTTAGTCATAAAAAGCTATTTTAGCTCTTGCAGTAATTACATCGTCAGATTCTTAACAGACTTTTAGGTTTCCAATCAAAGTAGTTTCCAACAGATGTCTGTTTCGGCTTTTAATTAAAAGACACGTCTTTATGTGAATATTACTTACGAGAAAAAAATACATAGTATATAAAGTGATTGTGGTGACTATGGTGTAAAAAATCAATTCCATATTATGATTAATTTTCAAGAACAAATCAGTCCTTTTCGGACTGTTTGCGATAAACTTACTGAACGAAACTTTTGGCTGTTCTAACAAGTTTGGATAGCCAGGATACAGTGATGACGTATAAAAGGTGATAGGTCCTTGACAAAATGGCGATGGTGATATCTCAGACTACCAAAGCGGCGATTGGTGGTTTTCTGGCCCTAATGATACTCGGTGCTGTGCTGGTGGTGGGAGCGGCGTTCGGCTGGTTCGACCCTAAGAGGGAAGATGAAGACACGCCCGCGAAAATCAGCGCAAGGCTTCAGGGGAGGACATCGTTTGTCACTCATAGAGCTGTAAGTATCTACCTCAGTTTCTTCAGTTTATGTACAATTTTTTTAAGGTATCAGACAACATAGAGTATAAAAGATAAAGCTACTCCTCTGCCTCCTGACTTGTAGTCATACTTATCCTTGTAGATATTAATAATGTTTACGGCAATTTATTTCATGAATTAGGAAAACATACAGCCTCTTATAACACACACACACATAATATGAAATTGTTACATAATTTTTTGTACACAGTGGAAGTGAAAAACAAAAAATAATCACAAATTCTAGTAAACGAAAAAATAACAAAAACATTGATTAATTTAAAATATTTAAACAGACTGAATTATTTACTATTAATTTACTATTTACTCTTAAGCAATGCAAAACAATATTTATCCGGTCTACTGTTTACTATTGAAAGGGTCAACAGAGCGGTACAATTAAATTAATATAATTACTGCATGATCTTACGATAAAAATAGTTTTTCGCGTAGTTGGTTTTACATAAAGAAACAAGTAAATAATTTAAAAATTAAAAAACACGACTGCGCTGTGGTAAAATGACTTTTTCCAAAAAAAAATATATCTATGTTACCCGGGATAACGTAAGGATTTTAACGATACCCCGTATGTACAAATCTATTCAGCCGTTCAGAAGTTATGGTGGAATAAATAAACTCACATATATACATGAACCCTTAAAAGATTACCCTCCTTTTTTTGGCAGTCGTGTAAATATAAAATAGATCATGAGAGCGAGCACTTGATCTCGGGCATTTTATTCTAATGTTAACCCATTTCTGAACTTTGTCTGAACGTAGCAATTATTTTGCCTGCCTTAATCCCTCTTAATGATTCTCCTCCTCTGATTCTGATCCTCCGGCTGAATAATTACTGATGCCTACAGCTGTTTATCTCAATAGGGTGATGCGTAATTAAAAGGCAATTATTGTGATATTTTCACAATATTTAATTTTCAGATACACAACGATGTCTCTGACCTAGTTCCAAAATGTTAAAACTTAACAGACAGACCGTTTAAACATTACTAAAATTTTCAAATATTAGCTTGAAACGAACCAGAAAGTGTCTAAAGTGTTACCAGTGTCTTTTCCCGTAGTTATTTTTTGCGTCCACTCGTAGTTGAAAATTAAAACAAAGTAGGTACAAGTGAAGTGAAGCTTGAAATAAAACAAGGAGGTACTGTGCTTAATTGTTCGGCCGTTACTTTAGTTCCTTGTTTTATTACAAGTTTTAATAACAGCGCTTTTTACAACTGAGTTTTTATGTTAATGAAAATAATGTAGTAAAATTTAAAAATAAACACCCCACACTTTATTACGGATAAAATATGAACCTGTGTTATAATTACTGTAATAATTTTCTTTATACGTCTCGGTAGCGGTAATATCGTTGCTCCAAAATAAAAAAGTCCCAAGACAAAAAATTTGAAATTTAAGGAGGTGTGTTAAATGATGAAATGAAGGTCATTGATTCGCAATATATAGGCAATTATAGGGCCGGCTTATTGAAAGCTTTGATATTTATTTCTTAAACTTGTAACTTACATGTTATAGCTTCGGCTACATCGTCACTTTCTACTTAGGCTTAGGCATCTTATCAGAAAATTTAATGTTAGTATACAAAACATGCCTTATTTTCAAATATACTAAAGCTAAATTGTAGAAGAGTGTCTAACTACTTACTGTTGTATTTAATTGTGTAGCTCAAAAGTACTTTACTTTTGTGCTAGATAATTTAATTAAATATTATATTTTAAATCCAAGATGGAGGACGTTTCTTTTCATAGTTTTTAGGTACACTTTAAACTCAAAGTCTATAACATAATCTTTAAAAAAACTTTTCGACGGCTTGACCTATTTTTATGGTTTTTTTTTTGGTTTGGTAATAGGACGTAAATGGTTTTTATCCCCCCAATCAACCCTAAAGTCAGAATTACTTTATATGCCAAAATAACTTTTGCCATGTCAGCTAGTATAAAATTAACAACACGTGCAACAATTATAAATTATAATATTATGGTTAGATTGAATTGATAACCTGTTTTTTATGTCGTTTGTTAATAAAAAAAATCTTGATTTAAGACACTTTGGTTGTAAATGTGCGGTATATTGAAGTGGGTAAGTAAGTACTGTAAAAAAATTTGTGCCAGTTTTAACTTTATTTTCCACAAACCTTGTAACGTTAATTATATTGAAACTTTTTATTGTTCAGTGTGAAATATATGACTTGAAATGCAAATAACGAAGGCTAAAGTTACTCGTAGTCGAGTTAATGTTAGATCTCCAGAATTAAATGGAACTCAAATAAATCAAGTTTGTTGTGGCTTGATTTAATGCATTGCTTAAAGGTAATATGGGTTAGCTTGTATGTAAGGCTTTTAAAGGAACACGTTTTTTATACTTTTTTCTTCGAACCCTTGCTATAAAATGAGCAGGTATCAGGGGCAACGACCTATTCAATTAAAAAGTTCATTCACACCTGACTGAAAGATCATCAGTCTGATCAGTCAGTCATAGCCAATTTGGTGTAATGAAAAGAAAATAATGAAAAGAAACGTACATACCTATTTCCGCCTTGGTGACAGTAGATTAATGAAGAAGGACAAAGAAAATTGGGAAGCAAAAAACGCGCCTTTGGAGCTTGTCACGCCTACTGTACGTGAAAGTATGGAGTCGTTACCATTGATATGAAATATCCAAGAAATCATCAGTTTTTTCATTGGAGTGAGAAAGGAAAGTGGGTGTGTGCTCCAAACTATAGCTGAAACAGCACCGACGATGACTTTCAATATATTCTTAAGCTAGTTGTCCTGGCGAACGTTGTTTTGCCCTTAAGTATATAAAAATAGATAAATTGAGAATTAAGCTATCCTATCTATAATATTATATAAGTTAGATCAAACTGCACACTGTGTGCAAATTTGATTAAAATCGGTTAAGTAGTTTAGGAGTTATTTGCGGACAAACAACGTGACGCGTAATTTAAACCTATTTATTAAGATATTTTACATTACAACATATTTTTATGTATAAGTTGACTTCTATTAATGATTATATTTCAACGATCACTGCTTACTTAGTATTATCATAAGTACCTGGATGACCGAGCTTCGCTCGTTTTTTTTTTGTAAATTGTAATTTGGAGTAGAAACTATATTTAAATATGAATTACATAGGTACTAATGTAATGATAAAATATGAAAAAATATTTTTCGATCTTATCGACATAATAATAAAAAAAATATATGAACTCGTAAGTATGGTTAAGGAGCACACCACGGGTGTGCCCGCGAAATTCAAATTTTTCGTGGTTTTTCGCGATTTTTAAGCTAATAAGACATAATAGGCTTATGACCGTCAAATTGCGATAATCCCAATATCTTCTTCACGTGTTAATATAAAAATCTCTGCTCGAAAGTGGCGAGTTAAAGAATAAAGTCCAAGATTTGCGAGTTACTCACATAAAACTCGATACTCGGACTAATTTCCTAGGATACACATTTTTATGCAAAGATTTTGATATAATCATGTAAAGATGATACTGTCATTCTCGCAAATTGAATTGCCATAAGCCTATCATGTCTAATTAGCGTACAAATTGCAAAAAACCACGAAAATTTTGAATTTCGCGGGCAGACCAAATCAACGACTCTGCCCGCGAAATTCAAAATTTTCATTGTTTTTTTGCAATTTGTTCGCTAATTACGCATTGGTGCGAATGGCAGTATCGTCTTTGCATGATTATATCAAAATCTTTGCATAAAAATGTTCTAGGAAATTAGTCCGAGTATCGAGTTTTATGTGAGTAGGTAACTCGCAAATCTCGGACTAATTTCTTTAACTCGACACTTTCGAGCAGAGATTTTTATATAAATACGTAAAGAAGATATTGGGACTATCGCAATTTGACTGCCATAAGCCTATTATGTCTTATTAGGTTAAAAATCGCGAAAAACCACAAAAAATTTGAATTTCGCGAGCACACCGATGGTGTGCTCCTTAAATAAAAATCACGAGTGTAATTAGTTTAATATTTATATATTATACTAATACTTAATTTTTTACATTACATCAACCCATTACGTAAGTTATTTTATTTCGAGTGTTTAAAATTATCGCTGCCAACGGGACTTGAACCCGTACCCCCTAGCTATCACGGCTGAGTGCCCTGCCAATTGTGCCATGGATTATCTTGCTCTGTGGATGGCACGATAATTTTGATATTATCTAAAACTACGATTAAAAACCAATTTCAAAGGCCCATTATTTCGAATGGAGCTAGCTTTGAACGAGAGAATACCACCTTGCCCCTTTTAATGTTGTGCCCGCAAAACTCATTGCCATAAACTTACGATGTATAATTATTAGCCCACTATTAGCAAAAACTAAATAAAATTTGAATTTTCGCGCCCAATTCGTTGACTCCATAAAAAAAATTAGTATTAAGTACTTCTCGTCAATAGATGTCAGCAGAAAAAGTCATATTTATTCAGTTGGATGCCTGGGCCATTATAATAGTATTGCTATTGGCAAATAGATGTCACGTTGTTTCCTAGTTTTCAATATATCGAGAAACAATATGAGGTAAATGAGTATTGTTGAGCAGAGTTTTGATTACAACTATGAGATGCATAAATGTTGTGTATAAACTATATAAACTTAGGATGTATAAGCCCACTAAACCAGAAAACTAAATAAAATTTGAATTTTCGCGCCCAGTTCGTTGACTCCATAAAAAAATTAATATAACTTCTCGCCAATAGATGTCGGGAGAAGTCATATTTTACCTTTAGCATTATAATATTATTCTCGTTAAAACAAATGCCGGCCGCGGTCATTAAAATTCGTTTCACTATTCGCTAATAGATTTCATGTAGTTTCCCAGATTTCAAGCTATCGGGAAAAAATATGAAGTAAATGAATATACCTGGTTGATCACAAGCTTTGCTTGGTAATATCACAGCCACTCACCAATAGATGGCAGCAGGAAATTACTGTAATAGTTTAACTTTATGCCAATAGATGTCAGGTATAGAGTTATATTTTTTTTATTGGTAAATACGACATTTAAAAAAAATGAATCCTAGCTAGATCGATTTATCGCCCCCAAAACCCCTTGTATACTAAATTTCATGAAAATCGGTGCAGCCGTTTCCGAGATCCAGATTATATAGAAATATATATACTTACAAGAATTGCTCGTTTAAAGGTATAGGATTTGACCTGCGAAAAAAATAACAGTACAACAGTAAATAAATAATCATCTTTTATTACCACTACTATAATTTTAATAGCTTCGAAAATATTTCTACAAAACACCTAACTCTAGCTTATTTACTGTTATGCGATTATCAAAATGAGCTTAACGATTTTAGTCACGAATGTTTTTTCGTATCCATTCGTCAAACCGACACTTTGGCGATAAAATATTCATACCGCGTGATTTTGTGGGCACAAAAAAACGGTAATAGCTGTTTGTTTTATATTGGGTGCCAAGTTTTGTGTTGTCTTTACACCCGACATTTTGTGTCGATTACATTTTACTATGATTCGATAATTGTATAATTTTGAAAGTAGGTAAATATTTTAAAAACTTTATAATGCCTTGAATTTGAGACAGCTTGACAACTTAACACGTTAGCGCCCTTTGTTTACTTTTACAAAAATTACTTGATTTTACGAGAGATTCATAGGTACGTAATAACAACATTATGAGGGTAGGTAATATACCTAAGGGTAGAGCGAAAAGCAAATATTGCAAGGTCGCAAAAGATATTTTGAAAGTACACAAATAACATATTTTGTAAACGCAAACATATCCTACCCTTACAAAAATAACGTAATGCTCTATGAAACTCGCTCAAAAATAGTAAGTATCTCATTAATTACGTAAAGTTTATCAGAAAAGGAATAAGATCGATGTAATATATTTACTATACAAAAGACTGTCAAACTATACTCTTTATAATGCTCTTTTATTGCCACAAAACCGCGCTTAATTGACAGGGCTGTCTACGTTACACGACAATATTAAAATTTAACACCCAGATAATAACCCTGAATATAAATCTCCTTTGACATTAATCCTGAATGCAAGTATTATGTTCTGGTTGATCGCATGTTGATCGGGACACGAAATACCTACCTATACACTTAGGTACTTACCTACTAGAGAGCGCCTGTGGCTTCGCTTGCATGACTTTTATTTTGACTAGGTTTGAATTTACAAAATTATTTTTATAACGTCAGATAATGACGTCATGTCGTTGATACATAATTATAGAGAACGCCTGTGCGTTGCTAGATCAGTCAGTCAGTCTGTATAAGTCTATTGGAGAAAACTTTTAGTATATTGCGTGCAAGAAAAAGTGTAGGACTTAGACAGGGATGCAAAAAACTAATCGAATGTTGACTGGCGCAACTAGTAGCTACATTTATCTAAGAGAGCACAAGTTTTATATTTTTACCATGTAGCTGTGACAGAATCACTTGATTTATTGAATTTATTGGTATTTGGCTAATTTCAATGTACTTATCTAAATATATTTATTTATTTATATTTTTTTCGATTTAGGCTCTTTCGTGAGCACTTACGAACGTCAATTTTACAAAATCATTAATATTGTCATACAATTATATATGTCTTACTTAAGTAAAAAACACTGTTATAATTAACATTATACATAAAGTAGTTAATATTATTAACATTATACATAAAGTAGTTAATATTATTAACATAATACTTGAATTATAATCAATCTAGATGACCCAGCAAACGTTGTTTTTTATAAAAAAATAGCTTACGACCTACTCTTAGATCTACCGATTATATGTACCTATATGATGATCGGTAGATCTGAGAGAGAGAGAAAGAGAAAATTTTATAGCAATCGGTCGATCCGTTTCGGAGGAGTTTGGTAACAAAAATTGGCACGAGAATTTTATATATTAGAAAGAAAGACAACAGAAATATAATATGGGCCTTATATTATTTTTATAAGACACAAAATATATCTGAACTCAATATATAAATAGCATAAAAGCAAATAGTACGTAACAATGAAACGTTCAGATAAACATCCACCAACAAATATTTATCAGCAATATTCTTTAGTGTCTGTTTGGTAAACATTAGGATAGATTACGGATAGCAAATTAATAATGTAAAACGAATTTCGTCCAACTTATCTTTGTCCATAAAACAAATTGTCCAAGTAAAATTTACTGTTCTATGACACGAAAAAACATCATTAGGTCACTGTCCACGATAATTTGATGATAGCCGAGACACGATTATGATTTATTATTGAATACCATTGGTAGTGTTCCATTGATGATGATCTAAGTTTCCATTAGAGAAACCAGCGGTTATAATAAATAATAGTTGAAGTATAGAAGTAAATAAATGTAGAAGTACACACAAACAACAGTGAGTGTTTAGTAAACCATTAGGGACTGACTGAGTAAATATTTGAGCTTGTCCGTCTATCTGTCCGTACTGTTAATTTAAATTTAAATAAATAAACAAAATTATTTCAAACTCACCAATAATTATGGTGGCCATAAACGTAATAGTTTAGATTAGTCTAAGACTGTGGAGAAATGCTGAAAATACCTATTTGAGTACAGCTTAAAACCTATTTTTATTTAATAATGGCTCTACACAGATAGATGTTATGTACGCACAATTTATACTGAAGGTTGACAAAATATGTTAACAATAAAATATTATACACTACACACTGTGCCAATTGTTGTGCAAAATTTCTAAACTTAACTAATTTGACGCGTCTAAAGATTTAATTTGAAAAAGGTTTTTAGCCGCGTCACAATAGCATGAATAATAAGAAAAATAAAGATAATTTTAACCATAAAATTGTGGGAGCATTCGAAGTCCGAAGTACTTTTTTCGGTTAGATCTTGATTCGGAACAAGCCACTAGTTATTTTAAGTTTAAAAACAGAATATATTAGCTATACCGTATACCGTATACGTACAGTATTTAGCCTTATTATTACAAGGTATCTTATTCTCATTAATGTAATTTAAGTTGTAAAATATTTTTAAATGCAGAATGAAAAAGAATGCCTATAGCTTTATCTCCATATCCTAATTATGTATATTATAGTTAATTTTTTCTTTTACAGGTAAATCCGGATGAAAATAGACTACCAGTTGTATCACATTCATCGCCTTGTAAGTACATACTTTTGTATTTTTGTGGCACTTCGTTTAGTCCCTAGTGATTCTGTTGTGTATAACTATATGTATAGTATTATTTTGGATCCTTTTTTGGTCATACAGATTTGTGGTTCAGAAACGTATTAATTAAATTAATATTTTAAATTAACTTTGCTAATTTTTATTGCTAAGAGCTATACTGATTTTGTGTCAGGGTATATTTGTATTCTGAAAACATTTAAATAATTTAGTTATAGACATAAATCATAATGCTTGCATTTTTAACAGACACACTTAAAGGAGAAAAGGATGATACAGTAAGTAAAATAGTTCTTAGTTCTAGTTAGTAGGTATGTATGATATAATATGTTAATATGTAAGAAGGTTTATTGTGAAAGTAGACACTATAATAGAAATGCAGGAAACTTTGTGGCGAGTTGTCGGAAAATTGAGTTTTACAGTCCTTTTTACAGACGCGAAACTTTTTAACGAACTAATTAAATGAGCGGTTTCAGGCAATTATCTTATTAAAATATCTGGAAAGTTATAATTTAATTACTTTTTTATATTTTCGAAGAGGAAATTGTGTAGTACCATTTAGTTTTTGCTGTACAAAGCCTGAATGAGTAAGAGCTTTTTATTAGAACAGGCGCGAAATAAAGATTTATCAACCATTCTTGAATTGTTACACAGGTTTAAAACTGGAATGTTATCTCTGTGAAAAGAAGTGTCATTCTTTTTAAAGGAGGGTTTAAAAATAAAAATAAAAACTACTTAAAACAATTGTGTGACGTGACTATCTAATAGATACTAATCATATTTTAATGTGATAGGAAGAGTAATTATGAAAATAACTACTAGTGATAATATTATGACATAATTAGTAGACTGATTATTATTATTATTGATTAATAAACTATTCAGTAACAATGAAATCGTCTATGTAAGTGTCAATAGTATACTACTGAACCGATCGACGCGCCGTTTCACATTCATTCCACATTAATAGAATTATTGTAAGTAGAGAAGGAAAAATTATAAAAATATTTAGACCTTGCTCATGATATTCCCGCCATGTGGAATGTAGGCTCGACGATTATTTTTCCGATAGTCCTTTCTGTTAATTCGACGGTCTTATAACGAAAAGCTTCGACTATCATCTCAAGCAGCGATCGCTTAGCTTCAAAAGCCAAGACAGACGGACGGACGGACGGACGGACAGAGAAAGTCTCACCGTATGGAACCCTACAAATAGCTATATTAAAATATTTAAATAGAATTTCACAATAGTCACGGAATATCTAATAGTACCTAAAGGTACAAAAGGCACACTCGGCAAGATGATTTAAAAAAATAGTGACTCTAGCGCTGACACGAAAAAGTGCAATTCAGTCCGCAATAGCGCCTGTTGGGGTCTCTTTCTATCGCGTAAATGTATCCTTTTCGACGTACTAAGGTTGCCACGTTATTGGGCGCACGCAGCGCGTTAAATAGACCGTACAAGAACTAACGCGTGCTTTCTACTCGACGCGCGGCGGCCTTCTGAAATTATTACGCCGAGACGTCTACTTGTAGCTTGGTGGGTCACGTGATAAGTGAATATGGCCTGCTATAGTCTCTGTTCACGGGTCAATAAACAATACTTTAGGTATCTTTTTCTGTTTAGGTATCTTTATCCAGCCAATGCCAATGCAGCGTCAGCGACATCTCGTTAATGTTAGAAGCCATGCCACAGCTCACCGGCCCTCCTGGACCACAAGGTCCTACTGGTGCTGATGGAACCACGGGTGCGCCTGGAAAAACGGTTAGTATTTAATTTCTTGATCGAAAACCGGTCATATAAAAGCTCATAACAACTAACGCATTATAATCTGTTACAATATCATATCTAAACTCTGCTCTATTATACGGAACTCCCGGTAATCCAACAAACGTTTTGCGAGCAAATTAGGACTATCGAATATTTTGTCGAATTATAGAGTCTATGACCCCATAAAGTTTTATTTATTTAGTGTAATTTATAGACTGGATTTTTTTAAAGGAGTAAGTAAGTTATAATCCGTCAAATTACAGATACAAATGATAAGATTTTTCATAACTACAAATTACACTAATTCAGTAAATTCGACATACATCTGTTATCACAATTCATATGTAGTTAAATTCATACTAATCAGCTATAACTCCATACGATTCGTAAGAAATGAAACGAAACATAAGCGATTTTGACAAAGTAGGGCGCGTCTTCGTGGATTGAAACATCTATACCTAGTTAGTGAAGATTTGCCAAAATAATTGTGAATTGAACAATGACAGACATGTTGGATTACAAGGGGCGCCAGATTTCAGGGGGTATACGTATTTTAAGCATGGTAAAATAAACTTTCTACAAAACTTTATGTGGTAAACTAAGCTTTAACTTCGTTCATACAAAAGTGTAGGCACTAAAAGTTTAGATTCTTATGAAAAATTTTATTTTACCAAAATTGCAGGGAAATTTTACCACCCATTTATGCAGTTACGTTGTCACTGCTTTGGGACTTAAACTGTTGCATTGTCTCTTTTTCACAGGGACAAATAGGTGAAACTGGTCCACCAGGGCCACAGGGGCTCAAAGGAGATCGAGGAGACAGAGGGGAAACGGGTGCTCCAGGTGTTGAAGGCCAGCCGGGTCCTAAAGGTGAACCGGGCGCTGACGGCACTCCTGGCCTGCAGGGACCTCCTGGACCTGCCGGGCCACCTGGACCAGCTACATCTGCTTTAATAGTACTTACCTTTTCAAAAATTTACGTCATATCTATTAAATAACTTTATCTAGTTATTATTGTACCAATAACTACTTTTTATAGCCCACATTTAGGGAAATAGGTGGGTTAAGGAATTACCTGACCTCCTTAGCATCCCCGTCTCTTTTACAGCCGAATGTGGATAGATATAAAAAAGCAATAAACGAAAGAGCCTTTACTCGTTTTCCGACATTTAAGTGTATTAAAAGTAATTTATTCTCTTTTACATATACTTATTATTTGCGGTTGCGGTATGTGTTACTTCTGTACATCACAAGAAGGCATTTGTTTTGATTTACAATCAACTTTTCATAGTTTTCAATACTGAACTACAATCTAAAATATTTTTAGTTTCGTATATTTTACGAGTAGTTTCGTAAAATTACTTGTATGGTTTACCTTGCACCATTAAATTTTAGTCATGAAATTTATTAATCACAGGCATCTGTCTCTCAGTTCCTATCTAGTTCTCACTGTGCTAATACAGATAGCATAGGTATTTTTAAACTGGTATGACATAGGTATGTTTTGTTGGATTAGCTGACGTTTAGAAAAATACAACTAACTAACAATGTGTAATTTAGCTAAGAGAGTATACTCGTATTGTGTAGTGAGTAGCCTATCATGATGCCTACCCGAAAATATTATTTCAAAGTAAGGGCATCTACGTCCCTTGGGTAATTTCTCAAATACGTTAGGAGTTTTGGGCACTGAATATTGATGAGTAGAATGAACTATACTCGTAAGATTATTATTGTTATCTTATGTAATAAAAAGGTCTTAGAAAAATATAGTAGTAAGTAATAAGATTATGTTCATACTTTGTTTTCCCGGAGATTTCGGTTTTTGACGAATCCCGCAGGACTATTCTAATCTACTTCAAAAGAAATTGGCTATTTAGCAGTGTATGGCTTTTGCCATAAATTGTTGTAAAATTCTTTTTCTTCAAACTCTCTCGGGAACTGTGGACTTTTCAGAATAAAAGCTAAGTATTTTTCGAAAAAAAGTCAAGTAAATATTATTAAAATGTATAACAATATGACCGGCTTCAATTGCGCAACGAAAATGCTATAAATCAATAAAACGTTCAGACAATTTCATTGAAATGGTTAATGAAATTCTTTCCTTGTTCCAATCAGTCTTCTTGAGGGCTGAGTAGCTACATTTAATTTGGGCGAATAAGAAATATCCACTCCATACTAACGATTCTTTTCGATTTAACGAGATTAAATGGAATTTATTCCGTTCGTTCAATTGACACCGGCGGGAAGAAGTACTGTGCTCTTAATTTTTGTAAAAAGCTATAAGGAAATCCGGGCGTGATTCAAAGACCGCTATAGCTTTTAAGTAATCAAATTTCCAATGAGTGATCATCTTTTTTTGTAATATTATTATGTCTGTCCAACTTTCAAAATTTGTAAAAAATAGCACCAACCACACTAAATACACCAACTTAGCTCACAATGAATATTGAAGCTGAAAACTTTTAACTTTTTGTATCCTACATCAGCTGTTTTTAAAGTTGCACGGAGGAATATCGATAAGAAACCTCAGGATATGGGCATTCAAACGATTTACAAAAACCTTTTCGTACAAGCAAACAGCAGAGCCATCTGTCAAAATTCTATAGGTGGCTGCTGAGGGAACTACAGCGTTGGTGGCAAAACAAGCTTTTGATTTAAACTTTGAAGAAGTTTAGAATAAATGAATGAAAATATGGCGTCACCTTTATACAAGTCTTCTGTTCAAATCAAACTATGTTTTCGGAAATGTAGAACAAGAATATCCAAAGTCGAAAAAATCCTAAACTACCTACTTAATTAAGAATTTGTCGCAGGAATCGACGGGATTATACGGGACCGATCGCAGGATCCAGGGGCCTCCAGGCGAAAGGGGTCCAATGGGCCTCCCAGGGCCCCAGGGAGAAAGAGGTTACCAAGGAAACAAGGGCGAGAAGGGATTACATGGAAATAAAGGGGATAAAGGTGATCGGGTGAGTTGATTATTTACTTCAAATAACAAAAAAATGATTTTTTGTACATGTTGCAAAGTTTTTCGGTTTTCGAACACTAATCCAATATTTTTTACTTATCAAAATATATCAGTTAAATCTTTTAGCAAATAAGCATTTCTTTTTTTTGCCTTGTATTGTTTTTATGATGTGTGTATATAATTTTTGCAAAGGTCTACTTGAGACCTTCAGTGATGCATCAAAAAACTCTTACATAAAGCAACAGTAAATCATTGTCAAACGGTTTATTTCCCATGTACTAAATTATCGTAAGGAAAATACAGCACATAAAGCTATTAATTTTATGGTACTTATTATCAAAAGTGCGTTAAACATTAAAATTAATAATTTAATGATGATACAAATGAAAAGAAGTAATGATGTACTTAAAAATCATTCGGTAACTTGGCTTTTCACGAACAGAAAGCGAGAGAACATTTGAAGCGGCTGAAGTAACAAAGAAGTATTACTCCTGTCTCAGTGCTCGGTCATTAAAAACATAGTGCCAAACAGCTTTTACCGAGCCTCTTGTAAGGGCCTCTCTCATTAGGAAAAGGGCGCTGCGCCTCCAAACTACGTCGCCACACTACTTTATAGATTATGTTACAATGTTTCTTTTAAGCTTCTCAAAGACTGCAATATGAGACTGGAATAGGTTGTTAGGTATCGTTAGTCAGTAAAGTTCAGTCGCATCGTAACATGTCGCTTGCTGAGGAAAATCTTGACGGAAAGGACGCTGCGCCAAAAGCTACGTAGTCCTTTTCTTTTTTTTTTATTAACTAAGCGAATATCCCCTAACAAAAGTACATAAAGTTTTTGGTTTCCCTATTTTTCAATAACTGTTAATATCTAAATTATTATAATCCTGATATTCTATAGGAATAACTTCTGTTGGTCTGTTTTAACTACGGCTATTGAAAGCAATAAAGCGAAAAGGTTTTTATGCAAGTAAATACGATGTAGTTTATGATGTGACATAGGTTACATGAAAAATATGGTTACGAGAAGGTATTGAGCCGAATTTTCAATCATTTTAATTACGTTGTTGTATTTAAATATTTAGAGAATAGGTATAAAAACCATACTAGAGACGACGTTTAAAAATCTATGATAGGAACTGACTGGAAAATGTAGCAGATATCTGATATATTACGGAATACAGTAATATAATGTTGTGGACTAAGTACGGTCCATTGGTCCTCTTATCTCTGTGTATTTAAATTTTTCTTTACAATCACAATTTATCCTGTAAAGCACATCCAATCAACATCCATTGTATAAGTAAGTGCCAAAACGGAAAACAAGCTAAATAACTCAATAAACCCCTTGCGAACCTCGGAAATATTGTTTTTTTTTGTTCGTTAACTGTAACTTTATTATAGGGGTTTATTGGGGCGCGCGGCCCGCATGGCGCGAAGGGGGAGCGTGGACAGCCTGGCAAAGACGGGACACCTGGATTGCCTGGCGCGAACGGACGTCCTGCGGAAAAAGGAGAAAAAGGTACCATTTAAAAAAGGTTTAATTTTTATAAACACTAGCTCTTCCTCCTTGATGTTTGACGATCGCCGCTGCCCACAGACAATCACACTTTAAAGAGAAACTACCTACTAATGCGTTGCCAGCTTTTGAAGAGTGTATTCATAATATTGTAACCGAACTTTATCTAGTATACGTGTTTTTTTGAAACCTTTCCTTAAAGCTTGAAAAATAAGTAAGAAAGTAGGAACTTAATAAAAAGTTCCTTCCTGTGTTTAATAAAAAAACCGGCCAAGTGCGAGTCGGACTCGCGCACCGAGGGTTCCATACTATCAAAGAAGTAAAACGTTAAAAGAATCACTTTTGTCCCAATTTTATACAAGTAGGTACTTTTGTTTGCGAACCGCAAACGTAACTTTATTTTTGCCGGTTTATTGTTATTATCAAAAAAAGTATAATAGTTAGAGTGTTGATGATTTTTCCTGTAAAATACGTTAACTTCTATTGATCATAATTATTTCAGATTTTTTGATTGGTAAACTTCGGAGATAAGGGGGGGGGGGGGGCGGTATTTTTTTCGACAGTTTGCCCAATAAATCAAAAACTATCAGGTATAAAAATAAATAAAAATCGGTTTTAGAATACACAAGTGACGCCCTTTCATATGATACCCCACTCAATATTTTTATCTCATTTTGAAATTTTCACGACCCGGTTTTCCCCCCTTTTTAAATAAAAATAAAAAAGATTTTCAATTTTTAATGATTGCAATGCCGGCGCGCCGCAATTACCTACAACTATTCCAATTTTCAGGTCGATAGCTTTAGTAGTTACTGAAATAATCGAGTGTGACAGACGGACGGACGGACGGACGCTAAAAACGTTTTTCATTTTCGTGAACTGATTTCGAAAACCAAAAAAGGTTAAAGATTTTTAAAAAAATCACAAAAATCACATATTTTTTAATTTCGAAATGAACTGTTTATCATATTCAACGCAAAGTTAATAAAATTATCACCTCTTGGTAAAAAAGTAACAAAAAATACGTTTAATTTATTTTCCACTTCGAAAAAGGCACCGAGCTTACTCGATCGTGAAATTTTACGAGTATGTTTTACTGTGCCCTTTATTTATTTGCAAAGAACACGCGGAAATTCGAGTCTTTATAGCGGCGTTCCGGAAAAGCTTTATTCCTTCACCCGGCGCCTATTAATGGATTCCTCAACGAAATATTTTCGCTAGGTACCAAAAATTTTTATTGCACTTTTTGGTTACATCTTTCCACGATTGTGGAGTAGTTTATGATCTCCGATCTCTTTTTTTTTCAAATAATTTTTTGCGTGATTAAAAATAATAAAAATACTTCAGGGTTATTGGAGTTATGTTGTTCAAGACAATTCCAAAAAAAAAGTTTTTAAGATTTCCATTTTTCTCCTTAAAGAGAGCACTAACTTATTAGTAGAGGGGAAACAACATAAGTATTTTTTTTTCCACAGGAGCACGAGGCCTTCCCGGCCTTCCTGCACCATCGGTGGCTACAATTGCAGACAATTCCATAATCAGCGATATCACGATATCCGGTATGTACATAATATACCAAAACATAAGTAATAAACATAAGTGTGTTACTACTACGACATTATAAACGTATCAGCTAAAACCAAAAATTCATGCAAAAGCTGTTGAAAAAAGGATGCCAGAATAAATTCAAAATTCAAAATATCTTTATTTCACATAGGCCTAATATACAGGCTCTTGTAACAGGTCATTATGATATTTGTCACATTTGTATGGCGATAACTCCAAGTCGACTTAAAACTAAGTTTACGAGGGTTCCAACGCGCCCTGCACTGAGAAGGAGCCCACAACAAACTCAGCCGGGTTTTTTTTTCTGTTATCACCACTTCACAAAGGCTCTTAAAACTAATTGAGCTAGTATAACTACAGCAGTTCATTCATATCTAATATCTATTGATGATCCGGACCTAATCATACTTTTGTAGCATACAAAGGCACCTTTTAAGGCATATTTACAAAATTAACACTAAACCATAATGGCATTTGCTAACAAAAACTATAAATTAATATATTTGGGTTTATAGTTCAAAATGTGAAATTACTCCAAATGAGTAGGTACTGATAACATTTTGTGTATACCTATTTGACATCCTTCTATTTATTGATTGATTTAGACATACGAATGTATGGATAGTGATTTTATAGAAAAAAATCATAAAAGGAATGACGAAATTTTTTTGATGAGAACAAATATTTTGCACATTCATTTTACTGTGAATTCTAAAATGTAAAAGTTAAAAATTAATCAATGAGAGAAAAAACGTGAATAAAATAGAATTCGAGGAGCTATGTAAAAGCTGTGTAAAATTGAAATTGTATTTCGGGGAAAACTTAATAATGTACAAGTGAAATGAGAGGTTTTAGAACTCAGGCAAATCCATTCATTTATTCATGTACCTAGTGGATACAGTGACTGATCCTCACCCATTCATTATTAAGTTCAACTTTCCCAAGTAATTATTCATTCAATAAATATTCATAAGCATCAAACTCCGACCGGAGTAACTCACGCACCGCAAGAACTTATAACTCACGGAATACACATATTGCCATGTCGCGACCAACTTATTATAAAGGTGGGCCTACGCTAGGCGAATGTAGCATGAGCCGAGCACGAGCCGAACACAATTCGTGTAGTGTGGACCGACTTACAAGCCGCGAACGAGCGCGCTGCTAGCACTTCGTTCGTGCTCGGCTGCGTTTCGCCTGTTGTCGGTTTTTTGACGAACACAAATGGATTGGAGGACAGTGATCGTTGTAGCTTCGTTGTACGTCCACTTGACACCGCAAACGACGAAGCGAAACGGCTCTGCTCGTGCTCGGTTCGTGCTCGATTCGCCTAGCAATAGACCCACCTTTAGCTTCAGTCTCATAGTATAACCAAACCGCAAACGTAAAATAATTCGAGGCTCTAAATCTCTCCCCGAAATTGCAAATATTTGTGCCTTCAGATTAGTTCTAGTGTGAATATGTATAAAAGACAATGACTTTAATTAAATTTGTAGTGATATATCTAGCTGTTGCATAAGTCATTATTATTTTCGTCATTATTATGACATAGCTTCTTCAATTTTATAAGCTTATCTGGGGACACGGTAGTGTCCCCGCCAAGACGAGCCAAGCGAAGCGCGAGGGCACTACCTATCTTTTCTCGAAGTGTTTCGCCGTATTTTTAAACCCTTATAACTTAGGCCAGAATTATTTCAGATAATCAAAATTCTCGGAAAATGATGTCGCCAGTGAACTTATTAAACCTATAAAGTTTCAATTATATAGGTCTTATACTTTAGATTTTATTGACGTCTAAAAAACCCAAATTTCGTCACTGACTGACTGACTGACTGACTGACTCACTGATGATCATCAAAATTCCTAGGTACTTTCTGAAGACCTAGAAAGCTGAAATTTGGTATATAAGCTAGTATTAGCACACAACCAACAAAAAAATTCCAAAAGTTGGAAATTTAACCCCCCAACCCCTTAAAATAGGGGATGGAAGTTTGTATGAAATTACCGCAAATATTGATGCTAGAGGTCTCAAAATTGATATAGGGACTCTTTGTAAAAAACAATTAAATACGTGTTTCAGGGTTTTTAGTAAATCACCCCACATCCATAAAATTAGGGGGTTGGAAGTTCGTATGGGGTTTCCCATAAGTATATAGGTATAATAAAAACTTAGTTTCTGAAATTTGGTATATAAGCTAGTATTAGCACACAACCAACAAAAAAATCCAAAAGTTGGAAATTTAACCCCCCAACCCCTTAAAATAGGGGATGGAATTTTGTATGAAATTACCGCAAATATTGATGCTAGAGGTCTCAAAATTGATATAGGGACTCTTTGTAATAAACTACAAATAAGTAAAAAAATAAACTAGGTGAACCAAGGAGGGTTCCCTCATTTAAATGATAGAGGGGGGATACTTGATTCGGACAAATATCCACCTTGCAATGATATTCAAGAAATACACCAAAGAAAAGGAAATTAACCAAATAAAAAATATAGTCGTAAACAACTTACAAAAAGAAGTGAAATCCCAGCAAAAACATTTTCATGTAAAATGTTGCCAAGACGAGAACATGTGGCTCACACTATCAAAAAGTTATCAGATCTCATGTAGAGCAAGACTTCTAACTCTACACGCCCTAACTCTATAAATTCTAACTTTATAAACTCTACACTTTAGTCAAAATATATTATGTCTTGGCTGTTTCGTTACTGTCACATGGGTGTAAAGTAAAAATATTATTCACTGACTTTGTACTTTTCTGATATACAATACCTAGTTTCTGTAGTAACGATTATTTATTAGATAGGTATTGAGTCTCCTCAGAAACTGCACTTAGGTTTTACTAACTGCATTGGTTTCAAATACTTCATCACACTTTGCAAAAGTGTGTTCCTTTGCTTTAGAGGATATTTTTAATAAATGGAAGTTTTTTTCCATAACAATGGTGATACCATTTAATTTTAATGTGAAATTTCTTGAATTTTGCATGGTCCATTATGCCACTTGCAAAACTCTATTAGAAAAGTACTGAACAGTGCATAAATTCTTCACTTTACGCCCATGTGACGGTACCGAAACAGCCAAGACATAATATATTTTGACTAAAGTGTAGAGTTTATAAAGTTAGGATTTATAGAGTTAGGGCGTGTAGAGTTAGAAGTCTTGCTCTACATGAGATCTGATAACTTTTTGATAGTGTGAGCCACATGTTCTCGTCTTGGCAACATTTTACATGAAAATGTTTTTGCTGGGATTTGTATTATACTTGAGATTACTTATACTATGATAAAAACGTCGGATAAGGCCCACTTGCGTCAACCCGGGTTAGTGTGTTAACTCAGATTTAACACGCTCCTCTTCGTCACCTATCCGTTATCTGAGTCGGGGTGCCCTTAAGTCCCAAACTGGCTTCGCTCGCTCTTGTATTCTAAGTTATTTCTGACACAAAACTTTTTCAAACACAATATTTGGTGAGCAAAGTATTAATTTTGGCCAGCAAAAAGAATATTCAAACAAGACTTAAAATTATTCTGATGTGCGTATATTTTTCTTTAAACTTAAAACGTTTTACTTTAGGGACCTCAGTAAGGAATGGGTTTCATTTATTAGGAGTTAATTATTTTATTTGGTTCTAAGTTTTAGGGTAAAAAAATTATTTGGTGAGCACTTAAAGTGTACCCTTTTCAAATATCCTCTTAATGTATCCAAATCGCCCATGTTAATCATGCATGATTAGCATGTTTATCTGAAGAATCTTGAATATTAAAATTACTCATGTTTTCAGGGCTTCGCGAAGTCGCAAAGCTGAAAGGAGATAGAGGAGAAAAGGGTGAAAAGGTAATTACTTCCCTGAGACGTAAATAAGAACGTCGGCTTCCGTTGATATACAAAAAAAGATACGCTGTATCGCAAATTCATCCTCGAATTTTCAATTAGGAATAAACTTTTTTTATATTAATTTGTAACATTAACGACCTCTTGTAAGGGCACTCTTACCCAAAATATTATATACGTAGACAAGTACAAATAGTTTTTTGTGTAAATTATCGAATTACTGGACTATTGTTGCTTTTTTAGACAAAATAAGTAAGATTTGTCACTGTCGTAATTTATCATAAGTCATCATAATTTAAATTAGGAACCACTTTTGCAGTTATTTTTTGGAGTTATGATATTTTTTATAGTATGCTGACACCGAAATGATTGATTGGAATGGTCGTGTGCATAATATGATGCAGGTTCTATGAACACATATTATTAAAAAAATTAACCTCTAAAAAAATCAGATTATTACAATTTCCCTGTTAATATATTACTAATCTTTTTTTTACATACCTAATATTGAGAATATTTCTAATGTTTTACCGATGATTTGGTTAAGACGCAAGGTATAGTCCAATTTTCATACAAAAATCGGCATTCTCCTTTGTAATAATATATATAATAATATATATAATCTTTCTCCATTTTGTATACCAATGGGCAACTCAACATTTTTCCCCACAAGTTCTTTACCGTCAACAATTTGTGGAGTGCTTTAATTCCCGGGTGGTTTTATAAGATGGGATGGAAACAAAACAGTAATTTTCATACATAATAATGAGTTTACAGTTGGGCGGGAGACTCGAATTAGTATCTTAATTTCAACTTCCTCTTCTGTAATTTTGTGGGGCACTCGTAACTTTATATTATGATGTTCGGCCAGGTTTAAACCAAATCATTGTTATACAAAACGATAAATAACGAAATGATTATAATTAATTAAATTAATATTAATAGGTATGAACAATGTTCTTCATTTACTTGCCAACTCTTCATTTTATTTTTAGCACAACAGATGCAAATAATTAATTGAATAAACTCCACTCAATAATCAGTATTTAATTTTATATCAACGACGTTAACATGTTGTACATCCCATATATGAAATTCTCGTGGCACAGGGTTTTGTAACCAAACTCATCCGAAACGGCTCGACCTATTCTTATGAAATTTTTTGTGTATACGTTAAGTAGGCCTGAAAAGCTGTTGTAAACCTTTTTGATACCCTAAATGGCAAAACAACGGTTGCCCAGTAGGGTAGTATTATTATAAACATATCTTATCTTAGCGAATAGACTGTCAAGACAATAATTCCTTATTTTTTTATGATTTTTTTTAATTACCAGGGTGAAAAAGGCAGCAGAGGTATGGAAGGTCCACAGGGTTTCCCTGGTACGGACGGCAAGCCTGGTGAAAGAGGTGACATAGGACCATCGGGCCTGCCTGGCACACAAGGAGTACCGGGGCTAGTTGGTCCCAAAGGAGACAAGGGTGACGCTGGACCTCCAGGGCCTGTGGCGATATCGCGCGAAGAAGCTTTGGTTATGACTAAGGTAAGAAAATCCACAAAGTTCTAATACGACATGTTGTTTTTTAATAAAAGCGAGAGATCTATCCAAAATTGACGTAATTGACGTACGCTGAGTAGATGTACGTCAATTTTACGCACTCCCGCGGAATGAAACGGGTCGTCACCTTAGTGTCGATTTCCGCTTGCACTAGTACTGCAAGAGTACATACCAAAACAATCGAGTAGTGAAAATTAATCTATTTGAAAATTGACGAACCTTTTCATTCCGTGATTGTACTTAATTCCCTTAACTGATAAAAAATGGAGGTCATAGTTTTATGTCGCAGCTGTCTATTTAAAAATGATTTAAAATCAATTAATCCATAACTCGGTGGAAAAGGATCTAAATTATTTAATACTGAATATAAGTTTAAAAATCTACTGTTTATTTATTTCTTGTTAATCTTAAAAGCACAAAACAAGAAATAAGCAAACTGTTTTTCCTTTTCATGAGTTAGAGCACTAACTAGTCTAGGCTACACATTATATTTTAATGGAAGAATAAAAAGGCCGCTATAGCATTCTAGCTACTTATGACCCTAATGGCTAACGAATTAAGAATAGATAGGCACAACGCTAATGGGTTTTCCGTCCGAATTCAAGTAGGTATTTCGAAAGTTTGTACAAAAACATGAGGGTTTTCCTACAAAAGATAGAATCAACATTGTAAAAGGTCAAGGCTTGAACATTAGTTACAGCTGTACAGATCATTGTTTTTTACTAACATTTTGAAAAGGAAGCACTTATTAATCCTGATGTTTAGTTTTAAAGTAGATACTAATCCACATTACATACTTATAGTATTTACTAGCTGACCTGGCAAACGTTGTTTTGCCCTTAAGGATATAAAAAAAATAGATAAATTGAGATTTAAGCTATCCTATCTTTTAAGTTAGAGCAAACTGCACCCTGTGTGCGAATTTTATTAAAATCGGTTAAGTGGTTTAGGAGTCCATTGAGGACAAACATTGTGACACGAGATTTATATATATTAAGATGATAAGAACATAACACCACGATAATATTTATAGTTCAGAGAGTAAGCTCATGAACTTTTTGTTCCCTCGTCACTATTTAACCGCAGAACCACTAAGAATCACTTGGCATTTAAAAAGTGTAGTACCCCTGCATAGCTTCAAGTACTAATTCCACTTTTCTGCTAGATTAAAACAATATATTATCTAAGTTTATTATAAAATGTTCTTAAGATTCTTGTTTAGGTACGTTCATAAATTGAAAAAAATATTTTTCTTACAAAGGACAGTGGCCTTAAATTCGGTTTCAGTATGGCTCACCCACACCGAGTATTTTATAATATTATGAATTCATCTCACGCTCCTTTCTATGTGCCTTCGTATCTCGGGAGAAATTCTAAAATATGGCTCCTCCAACAATCTCTAATGGAGTACAATTTATTCTGCCAGTGTTTTCTTTTCAATAGAAAACGAAATCACTATCCTATTTCTTGACCACATCCGACTTCTAAAATAGTAATCACTACTCATACTAGTAGGGGATCCCAAGTAAGGTAGACCTTCACCGAGCTGTTTATTGGATGAAAACTAAATATTTTATATCCAATCAAATATGTCAATAAATATATCGCAAGTGGGTTTCCTAAAAAAATTCAGTCCAGGATATGATTAATTAAGAATTAAAAAAAACCATTGTAACATGAACTCCTATTTGTTAGAGTTGCGTTGACATCTTAGTTCAAATTAGATTGGATGAGCGATTCGGGTCGCAAATTGCAATTGTGCTTATTTACCTACGATTTTATTATCCGTTAACTTTCTTTTACCAAAAAATATAGAGCAGACATACTTTCCTCAGCCAGGAAAGTATTTCTGGCAAAAAGCACTATTTATAACATCCAATCTAATTTGAACTACGATGTCAACTAAACAACAAATAAGAGTCCATGTTACAATGGTATTTTTTTTAATTCTTAGTGAATCATATCCTGGACTGAAATTTTTTTGGCAACCCACTTGCGATATATTTATTGACATATTAAATTGGATATAAAATAGTTTTCAATTAATAAACAGCTCGGTGAAGGTCGTTGTATAGCGGGATCCTAGACTATACAAAGATAACGAAAGTTCATATTTTTACATTCATATTATTAATTCGTAAATAAGTGGATCCAATTAGCGATTACTAGATTAATACCCAAGCAAATTTTTATCCCGAAAACATTAGGATACAATAGACATTGATGAACTCACGTATGTGTGCCTCAGCACTCATTTACATGTTCATCACCAATGCCTCTTTTGCTATCCATTACAGTAGCGTACATTACAGTACTTGACCCCAGGTCATTCTTCATCATAGATAGAGTTAGTGTTAGAAACTGCCCCTTGATATTAAAACAATCGCCATTTGCTCAGGGTGAGAAAGGTGAAACTGGACCAAGAGGGAAACGTGGTCATCCCGGGGCGCCGGGGCCACGAGGGCCACCAGGACTACCAGGTCCGCCAGGAGTTCCTGGCACCAACGGACCCTCTGGTGACATTGGATTACCTGGTTGGACAGTAAGTTTAAGACGTCAATAACCGATTTATATCTTTGTCAATAACTATTGTATACTTTACGATTGAACTTCAATTTACACCGTTGGACCTTATGTGTTGGAGTTGGATCCTTATGTCCAAGTATCAAAAATGTTTTAATTTTTAATTTTAAATCGTGCAGTTAATTTAGAAAATTTACAGATAAAAAATCACCGTCCATCGAAATACAAAATTCTCTTAGGGTTTTTAGTGTTATAAAATAATCGAGTGTGACAGACGGACGGAGAAAGTCTCACCATAAGGTTCCATTTTTACCAAATTAGTTTGCTATGGAACCCTAAAAAGGTGTACCAAATGTTTTATTTCTCTGAGCAGGCTTTGAGTCCACTTTTATGTGTAATATTATGTGGGTAATAACGAATCAAATATTATTTTAACCTAGTAGTAGAACCGGAATATATGGGGCGTTCAAGGGAATATAAATTATATTAGGTAAATTCGCAAAGCGTATAATATTCACCTTTAATAGGGTCCACCAGGCGCGGCGGGTCAACCCGGCCCACCTGGGCCGAAAGGCGAGAAGGGAGACTCTGGTATCACGCCAGCGGTCCTTGAAAAGGTAAGAGCACACAGTTTTTAAGTTTAAATGCAATGGTGTGTACGCCAATTATATTAATTATTAAAGATGTTTTTTTTTTATATTTGTAAAGATGAAACTATTATTCCCGTTTTTTTAATGCCATTAGCATATCTTCAAAAAATGGCAGGAAAGGCGTTTAGGCGTTTTTTCAAGTGGCTCTACGGAAGGGCCCTATTCATTTTGAGAGGTAACACGTGTCCAAACTTGGGCGAGACACGTGTCTATCTAGCATACTCTAGTATGTTAATACTATGTTACAACAATGAACACCTGAATTAATTATTATTTAAAATTTTCTCTTTCGTTTCGGTCCTCTTATTTCTAATTGGCTTTATATCTAATTCAGCCTTAACCATTGAACTATTTGTTTATCAAAAGTGTGTAAATCTTGCTATTCCTTATTTGGCCAGTATATTAGGTCAGAAGAGAACGCGCCCAATTTTGGTTCGTAAAAGATATGGGTATAAATATTAATAACAGGTACGTCTACTATAATTATATTTTTGTGATTAATTAATAATTACATACTGTTTCTTTCATTGAGTCAAGTACGCTTTATTCTTAAAATTCATAGTGAGAATAAAACAATCCTAAAATCCGAAAGCAAACATACTTCACACGCTGAATGGTAATTTACGTTGATCATTAATTTTGCTGAAGGTAAAAGGTGAGAAAGGTGACCGGGGGTACGACGGGGCGCCGGGCCCGCCGGGGAAGGACGGACCCAGGGGACCGCCGGGTCCGGCTGGCCCACCCTCCGCTAGTATGCAGTACGTCCCTGTCCCGGGTCCACCGGGGCCGCCGGGACCGCCTGGCCCCCCCGGCGTTGCTAATGAAGGGACTATCGACACATTGACCGATAGCCCTGGGATCAATCGACGTGAACCTGGCACAGGTGAGCTCATTAAATGCTAATGATTTCTTAAATTAGACTATTTTTCTTCTTTTACAACGAAGAGAGAGACTCTAATAATGTTAAATAATTCGCAATAATGTTAAATAATACTCCTGTATTTTTTGCTAATTTTTTTTCTATTGGTGGTTTAATTTTTCGGCACCACATGAGGCTCGTATGAAACGTCAAACTCTACCGCCAAATTTGGAAAGCAGGTTTGCACCGAGAAGAACTGTCAAGAAACACGGCACTCGCTCTTTTAAAAATGTCAAACAATTTTTATAACGTCTCGTGAGGAGACAGATAAGTTTTATTTTAGCATTTTTTTGAAAAAATATAAATGTACGATTATTAATTAATTTTGAATAGAACCCTATTTATAGTTGGGTGATAGTAGGTATAAATGTAGAAGCTACAACTAGTAAGACTTATCGAGGAACGGAAAAGACTTAAACTACCGAAGTTACTTTCTATCGCCTAATCCCTAAATAGTCCGTGAGTAATTGTTGTGGGATTTGTTAAAATCCGAATTCTACGCGGGCTAAATGGCGAATAAAATAAAAAACTTTTATTTTTTTATTTTATCCGCCATTTAAAACAAAGATTCATTTTAGTTTCTTATGGTTAAGCCTTTTGGTCATCCCACGAGCATTTCGCAATCCTTTCTCTCTTGAATCCTGTCTTTTCGTTTCATAAGATTCATTTAGGGACTTGCTGGATAACTAACCTACTCGTACCTATAAAAACGATTTTCGCTATGCAATTAATTGTAATCAGCAGAAGTTATGACAAAAAATCTAAGAAGGCAAACGAACGTACCTACCTATGTTCGCATACTCAACTTTTAAAATCCCGTTATTCTTCTTAAAAAAGAACGTTGTGTACGTTTTTCTTTAGTAACATTTATTCTTTCCCCACAGGCAAACCTCGGGATCCACTGCAAATCCTAAGAAACTTGAATAACTTAATGCACTACAAGCAAGAGCAACTTGGTAAGTAAAAACAAAGTTCTCCGAACATAACTGACTTATAACAGACTGCAACCTTCTTCAGTTTGTTAGTTTAATAAGTTTGAACAGAGTGATTACCATAATTTATTTAGTTTTGTAATCGTTAAACAAAGCTGTGCAGTCTTTACGCTCAACTATAAAGAGATTTCTTTATAATAGCTAACTTTAATTAATTTAGTTTAAGTTATAAACCTTTTTTAGAAACAGGCTTTCGAGACCCGCAAGATTCGTTAAATGAAAACGCTGATTGTGAAGATGAGGAAGATGGGAGAACGATAGTAGGAACTATTTTATTCAAATCAACGGAATCATTACTAAGGGTAAGTAACAAAGGTATAGATAAAAACCTCGCCACATAATTCCTATCCAGAATTAAATACATTCTATTTCTATAATCGCTTACTTAAGAAAACTCATACTTTGTTCCCTACGTTATTCGTAATTCTCAGTCAGTTAAATACTTAAATTGAGCCAATTAGAAATTGGACACTGGCTCGTGGCGGTAATCGAACCTGAAACAGAGCACGCGTCGACATGGCGGTCGTCAACCTGGCTGAATATCACTAGAGTACACTCGTGGGCTACATAATATGTAGCCCAGGGTATTGTTTTTGTTTATAACTTCGCAAAATCACGTGATTTAACTTCGAGTCTCTAGTCCGCTCCTGGTCCGCTAGTCTAAGCTCCGATATTCGGTTGTTGCTCGACGCGTTCAGTGTGGTGTGAGCGTTCGACGCTGGCGTATGTGCGAAAAATAACGATAGAGTTGTTGCTGCGAGGGCTACATAATATGTAGCCCTCGCAGCACAAGGAAATTATGCTAAATATGCTACAGGTGTATATCGTAGCGTAGTGATCACCAAATTTTAAAAAATCCTATTTTTCCATGAGTTACCAACCTACATTGGTAAGGTCATCTCAACATAGCATGCTGACTTGTCTAGAAACGCACTAGGGATAAGTACAGGTTTTTTTACGAATTTTGAGTCAACTCCGCCGAAAGCTTAGCTTAGTTTCAAAATATTTCCGCTTGTAGATCTTTGGGGAAATCCGATCCGTTCATTCGAAGCGAGTCGACGAGAGTTGTACAAAAACCTGTACTAACTAAATGATCTTACCTTTCATTCCAATGTTGCTTTGTCCTTACTATTGAAGCAGAAGTACTAAATTATAATATTATTTTTGTTTTCGTTCAGCTCGGAAGCCACAGCCCGCGGGGGACATTAGCATACGTTCTGCAGGAACAAGCCTTGTTAGTCAGAGTCAACAAGGGATGGCAGTATGTTTCAGTAAGTATTACCAGTATGTGAACGGAATAGGCATAGAAGTATGTCATACCCTCAAACACCTATCGAAAAAATATACTTAGGTACTTTTATTCCACTTATGAAATTCTAAATTCTACCGCTAAACTAATTTGCATTGTAAATAACCTTTTGGGTTATACGATTACAAATTAAATAATACGTAACTTACATAATTCTATTTGATAAACGCTGATAACCTTACTCTCAAGATACTTTGTTATTTAATTTTTTATTTATTGTATGTAAGTACCCCTGAAATAGAGATATTTTTAACAGATGGTTTGAACCTATGAAAGGGGTAAATTCAAAACTGCACAAAGGATTTCTGTACTCTGTTCAAGCGGTGTGTGGGATAAACCGTACACCTGACTTCTGTCTGGTTGATGGGTTGGTCACTGCGTGAATTATGCCTATTTTTACCCACAGCCCCTATCGTTTAAAGGACACCTAAGCCCTTAGGTGCTAGATCTTGTAAGTGAAAAATGTCGCCTATATGCGTAGGTCTTTAGAGATTGTTGGTGAAAACGAGCATATCAGTCAATAATGGCTGCGAGTTGACAAAACACACAGTACAACAAATCACGCAAAAATTTTCGCGGTTTAAGTGACCAGTGACCAGTGAGTTTGATACCATTCTACCATTCTCAAAGGATATTTTTTTGTAAGATACGGCGGCTTTTAAGACAGTTCCGTTCACGTTAGGACAAAAATCAATGTAGGCTTCCGTTTACGTTTTATGCCACCTCTCCTCGGTGTAAGCGGCTAGCAATAATTAATTATTTTGTTTAATCAAAAGAGTTTTTTTTTACGCTATACAAGTTAGTACTTGACTGCGATCTCACCTGATGGTAAGTGATGATGCAGCCGAAGATGTTAGCGTACTAACTTGGAAGGGGTAAGTTATGTCACCCCAACGGTTTCTACACAGCATCGTTCCGGAACGCTAAATCGCTTGGCGATACGTCTATGCTGTTAGGGTGGTAACTAGCCACGGCCAAACCCTCCCACCAGACCAGACCTAAGCCAAATTAGAAATTATAAAATTCCAAAGTGGCCCGCGGCGGGAATCGAACCCGCGACCTCCCACTCGAATCCGAGCGTGCGTCCCCTGCGCCATGGAGTTATTTTAAAACAAGTGCGTAAAACCTCTACTTTTATCTAAAATGTTTGCTGATGACGTAAAACAACTTTTTGATAAAACATTCAATAGTGTATGTAAACTTTTGTGTAAATAATGTTGGATATGCAAAAAACCTTTATTTTTGAACATAATATTTTATTTTGAGTTACATTGTTAATATTTGTTGTTGAAATTACATTTTAATCACGATCCTGCGGTTTATTACTCAGTAGATATTTTAGCTTGCGAGTATATAATTCAAATTTTAAGTAATATCCTCCGCGAAACAGCGGTTTAATATGTAATTAATACGTTTTTGTGGCCGGATAATTGGAGCAAAGTTTCATAACACCAGTAGTAAATTAAATACGTACCATATCGAAAACAATTTGATTTTCATGATATTAAAATTAATCCTCCGTTTTCGTTGTCATTTTCCGGGTACAGCTTATTTTTCTACCGGTTTTACAAAATTCAACGCAAGGTTTCAAAGAGGTCTTGAAAGGAAAATCTTAAATTTAAAATTCCGCTTTCGCCCCCGACGCGTATCAACGAAAATGTGATAGCAATGACACGACTTAAGGTTGTCAGGAAGATATTGCTTATCTCCGCCGAGATTTTTCCTTTAGCGCTGAGCTCGGTATTTTTTTGCAGAGTCTCTGATTTCGAAAACATTAATTTTTAATCTGGACTTAATACTTTGCTGTTTTCCGGGGTTGTTTAAGTAATGAGAACCGTTAGGAGATTGCGGGACAGAGAAAAAAGTATATTATATGAGTGTTATTTGAATAAATTGAACAAAAAATAATGAAAGAAATAACACTTTTTTGCATGTAAAAAGATGTACAACAACATAGGCAAAACAAAACAAGCAAGCAATCTCTTCTAGGCCAAAGATTTTAATCGCCAGATGGACCCTAAGCCTACATTGCGCACATCAACCGTCTACAAACATGCTGAGTGAGTGCTCTCAACATGCTGTAGTTTCACTTGTGACAGAGAGAGAGTAACAACGTGTCACACGCAAAACAAAAACATAACATGGACTTTTTTGTAGGTTAGTGGCTCATCTAGCGATTTAAATCTTTGTCTAGACAACCTTTGACCGGAAAATTAAAAGGGAAAGTGGGATAGGGCTAAAATTAAAGAAATCAAAAACAGGAATAATGAAATAATAGTATTAGAAGTATAGTACTTAATTTATTACAGAAACATTGTTTTTGAAAAATTATACCAAAACAATATGACAAAAAATTATTTTTATTCAAACAATGTTACTTACTTTCTGAACAGATGGGATCATTTTTGAAGATACAGACTCTTCCAGGAAGTCCAACGTTGACGCCTCTGCAGAATATACTGGAAACGTCTAGTTTAGTCCATCACAAAAACTCTCCCAATGGCGGACCTGTCGTAAGTATATACTCATCTGTACTATTTTGAAAGAACATTTAAATGTAGATCAAATATTTATCTTTAATTTTCTCGAAAAAGTAAAATTTTACGCGAAATAATTAAAAGAATTTCGTAATATCTTGAATAGCCCAATGAAATGAATTCATTCCAATCAATTTTTTTCAAAGGAGATTCATTTTCCGCAATTATTAATTCTTTTTTTTTGAGGTATTCTGTATCCTATGTGAAAGTCTTTTGATTCAGTCTAATCAAGGAATTGAATATCTGGGTGACCGAGCTTTGCTCGGTAGTATATCTACCCACCAATAGATGGCAGCATTGGTCATATTTTGTTTTGGTAAATTCGACATTTCCTAAAAATGAATTCTAGCTAGATCGATTTGTCGCCCCCAACCCCCCTGTATACTAAATTTCATGAAAATCGTTCGAGCCGTTTCCGAGATTCGGATTATATAGAAATATATATACATATATACAAGAATTACTCGTTTAAAGGTATAGGATTAGTTTTTAAGATGATCAAATTACATTTTATTTCAATCAAGAAGTAGCTTCAGATCGATCTAAGAACATTTTTAAGTTCTCTAGAAATGAGTCCTACCTTCTATAAACAGTCCTGTGTATTTGTATATACTTAAGAAGTTATAAATTACAGCCAATTGGTTCAAAATAAAGTATCGGATCAATATTATTTTTTGCATAGACATATCTCGAAACCCGGAGAGTGACATAGGCTAATTTCTAATCCGGGAAAATTAATATTTTTTGTCAAAAACAAAGTTAAAGCGTGGTTAAAGGTAAAGCCACGTGCAGTAGCTAGTCGACAATAGAATAATATACGTTCATCAATTAACAAAAAAACCGATTTCAACTCCCATCACACTACTGTTGAATACATCCATTCCTTATATGGTATTCTCATGGATACCATTATCAGAACTGGACTAAATTGAAATGAAACCAGACGGAAAACGTCAACTTTCTAATAAAAAATCATCAAAATCGATTAACCCAGTCAAAAGTTATGAGGTAACAAGTGAATAATTTAAAAATTAAAATCCAAAAAAAATATAGCCTATGTTACTCGGAATGATATAAGGATTCTAACGATACATAATATGTCAAAATCTAATCGCCGTTCAGAAGTTATGGTGGAATAAAGGAACCCTAAAAATATTACACTCCTTTTTTGGGCAGTCGTGCAAAAAACATGAAAAAAAACAAACAGTCGAATGGAGAGCCTCCTCCATTTTTTAATGTCGGTTGAAAAGTAGCTTCAATCGTCTGTTTTGTCTGTAAATTAGCTCCGTCTGGCGGCGCTGAATGAGCCCCACACCGGCGACATGCATGGGGTGAGCAGCGCCAACTACGACTGTCACCGGCAGGCGGAGAGGACGGGCTTTGAGGGGAATTTCCGGGCGTTTATCTCTTCAAGGTGCGTTGCTTTGTGATCCATTGTTTTTTTTTTGTTTTTACTTTTTATCCCTGCTTTTGATTATTGGACGTTCGCTGTTTCTATACATATAGCAGCCAAACCATTGTCGTATAAAAACTAATATTTTGAGGCCAAAGGTATTATTATCAATCTTAGATATGTTGACTAGATGTTCAGGTATTATTATTATAATATCTTAATTCAACCAGCTTTTATTCAATATAACCCAATTTAGTTTTTTCTTGTGTACAATCAAATATGATTGTTCACAACAAACATACAATCAAATGCTTCTTGTGTAGTACAATCAAAAGATTGTGCGCAAGAAAAAACTAACTACAATTTAGTTTTGGGCATTCTACTTTTTGGCACGTTCCTACTGATAGAGTCTCCAAATAACACGTTAATACTTAGTAGACTGTTCTGAAATAAAATAATAATATAAATAAATAATATAATGCAATTCATTTTACTTAGTTATAGTGAATTGTTAGTATAATAGTATAAGCACAAGTCTGTGGTCTTAAATGAAAACTCGTGAGATAATTTGTAATCTAGTATACTGCAACTTCGCTCTATCCACGTATGGCTCTAAATTGATTGCATCGAATATTGCATATTAATATTGTTTAGAGTAGATTGTAATTACACGTCATATTCCCATCCACCGTGATACCTACCTTTACATGTCATACGATGTATTTTCCATTTTCCTGCAATATTATTGCTTTAAAGATATGTGACATTTGCTTTACTGATATCGAATGATACAATGAAACGTTGAATCGTGCTACCTATCACACTGCCCGAAAAGATAACGGATATAAAATATTTCATTTTGGTTTTACGTGCTTTGATATCAGTCAGCTTTCGATATTCTTATCGCTCTTTTAGTCAGTAACTACATGTGAAAACTGCCTAATAATTATTTATAACTACATAACTTTTTGAATTAATTATAAATAGAGCTGGAAATACAATGAAAACAGAGCAATCAGACTCTTTTTTTCTATTTTTATCAGTCATCTCTCTTTTACCACAAAGAGAGCGCTTAGAAACTCCACAGTGGTAGTTTTTAAATTCGAATAGTTTAACTTAAAAGGATTTTAATACTCATCTATCCAACTCATTTAAGTTGATCGCTGATTATGTTTGGGCCCAAAAAAGGTGCAATGATTACAGAAATTTCAATAGGTATTTAATAGGTATTTTAGTGCATTTATTAGGTACAATATCACCTTATGAAATCTTCGCATTCTATTGAATATTTTTATGGACTAATAAATCTGTAAAATCTTGCAATAGTGATACTTATTTAAAAATTTCATTACAAATGTTACCTGAATTTTATTCATACAGAGTCCAAAATCTGGATACCATCGTCAGTTGGGTGGACCGGGAGATACCAGTGGTGAACACGCGGGGTGATGTCCTGTTCAACTCCTGGGGAGAAATGTTCGACGGCTCAGGAGCACTTTTCGCACACGCTCCAAAAATATACAGCTTTAATGGGAAGAATGTGATGATGGATCCAGGATGGTAAATTTAATTTTCTTACACTTGTTTTTGGACTTTTCTACTTAAAAATTGTGAAAAGCTGAAAGTACTGGCAATTTCAATTGTTGCACGTGACAATTGTTTCACGTGAAATCTAGCACCTATAGATTAGCCATTGGGCTAAAGGGTTCCTTAAAATTTAGCGATTGTCTGTTAATATGCAACGTGATTCTCTCGAAATGCCAGTAAGTAATTTATTCAATTTGATGTCCAAGGCCCACAAAGGCCGTATGGCACGGTGCGAGTCCAAACGGCGAGCCAGCGATGGATGCGTACTGTGACGCATGGCACAGCAGCAGTCCAGCCAAGTTTGGCTTGGCTTCTTCACTGCGCTCCAATAAACTACTCGATCAAGAAACGTGAGTTTGTAATTCATAGTAACTCTTTATTAGAGAGTAACATATTATAAATGTCCGTGTTGTATTTGCCGTGGAGGTTTTAATGCCAGGAAATTCCTCCGAATCATTTCTCAGCTTCTAATAACCTTATCTGGTGGCAGAATGGCTGATTCATTATTTACGCAACGAACCAGCCTAACTGTTCAGCGTTGAAATGCAGCCAATATTCCTGGGATCAATTTACGGGGGCAATACTTGTTCATTTATGACAATAACTTATTAATTCCCAAACTAGGCAAATTATTTGCAGAGTTTCCATATCAGACTGTGCTTTGCTTACAGTCAAGCTGTAATTAGCAGAAATATTTTTTGAAAGAATGAATTAAATCACAAGATCGCGTAGATATAAATAAAACATGGATAAACAAAAACATCAAAATATTATCTTTGTTTCACATAGGTAGACCTAACGTACAGGTACTTGTAAATAGTCAATATGATATTTGCGATGTAAATAGTGATTACAAGTCGACTAAATAAGTCGTAGATAGGTATGTTCAAAATGACGAAATGAATAAAGAAAATGTTTATTCTTGCGTTTGGCTTCGTTATCTTCATATTTGAGAACGAAATGAGTGCCAAGTTCCACTGAACTTCCTGTAAAAATATCTAAAGTCACAAGTCGGTGGCAATTGGGACGGAGTACCTACTCAACTTTGAGAAGTACTCCAGGCCGCGCACAAACCAGCGATCAGCTATGAGGCTTTATTAACTAGACTGCTATATAACAGACAATACCCATCTGCGACCCCAGAATATTTGGGTCAGCGGATAATATTTGCTACATTTTTGTCTGAATGAACCAATATTTTATCTGAAAAAATTGCTACAGTTCTTATTTCCTCTATAACTCTGTGATTGTGAATTTATTTTTTTATTTAATCAAGTTTATTTATTTCGTTTTAACAGAATTATATAATTCGGTTTTGGCAACGAATACTCGGACTGATTTTATTTATACATTTTAAAATAATTACATTTATTTGACTCTACGAATTCACAGCATAAATAAATTATTTTCATAGCATTAAACTTTTATAAAATGAGATGAATTTAATGCAAAAGAAAAATAATTTATGACGACAAAATAAGCTAGATTCGTCGATACATAGCCTGATTCACTAAGCAAATAATGAGCCAGCTCTTTTTCCACCAGATGAGGTAATTAACCAAGGCAAACGGGTCTTCTTTAAAGTCCATTCGCTTAGAATTGGTCGTTACAAGTACAAGCTGACGGTCGGCGTCGCTTGAAAGAAGTTCTTTGAAAATATCGACACCGCAACCTGCCGCGTGACAAAATGAGAGCGAAAAAACTATACGTATACAAGTTAGCACTTGACTGAGACCTCGTCTGATATTAAATGAAGATGCAGACGAAGATGGTTACGTACTAACGTATGAGACATTATTTTACTTGCCCCTAATAGGTTCTACACAGCAACGCGCTGGAATTTTAAATCTCATGACATATCTTTGCTGGTACCTACTCGTAACAAGCCGTGATCGAACGTTCCCACCCATCCAGGCCCAAACCAATTTAAATGTATAAAATTCTAATTCAAATAACCTGTGTTGGAATCGAATCCTTTACCTCTCACTCGAATCTCAGCGCGTGCCATTTTCCCCAGAGAGGTCATCAAAACTTAATATGTAAGTAAGTAACGTAAATAAACAAGCTATTTTCATAACTGCTTCATTCACAGCTATCCGTGCAGCACGCGACTGATCGTGTTGTGTATTGAAGCTACGCCAGTCAACACAGTGAGAAGAAAAAAGCGTTCAAAGTAAGTCAAGTATGCCGTCATTAAAGCACTAACTACAAGACTCGGCATTAATTCAGTTTCTAGTAGGTACTCATTCCATGTTAAGTGTAATAACTCAATTAGGTCTCCAGGACAAGGCTAATACAAGTTGTTGGATACAGAACAACCAAAGGTGGTATCTAGTTTTCACACGATTCAAGACCAAAGTATTCTACCTTTGCAACTAGTAATTTGTTTTCCAATGCAATTAGAATTTTATGAACAATAAGATACTATCTCTTTTCATCAAAATCGGTTGAACTATTTCGACTTTTATTGAGACTATTGCATGACGATTGATTATTTTTAAATAGATAATTCTCCAAAAAAAAAAAAATATATATATATATATATAAATTTAGTATCTTAGCATAATTTGATTTTATTAACAATATTATTTATATCTAAAAGACATCGCTATAATGAAGTGAATAGAGCAATTATCATCCAAGTTAAGTTTTACACGATTCTTTATGTATAAGAATGATACATCAAGTGTACTAACAAAATAAATAACGCTGACTGTTTAATATCGTCAGAAACAGACCTGTCACCCTTAAGAAAGGGAAACAAAGTAAGGTGCCACCGACTCTCCGATTCTCAAAAGAGAATATTCAAATACAGACATTTACAAAATACATTCATTCCGAATGTAGGTAACATCCGTGTTTTCTTCACAGATATCGCGTATCCGACAAAATACATTTCCTGAAAGACATCAACGAGAAAAACGAAACTAGACATAGTTATTTATAGACATTGAATAAATAATATTTCGTTTAACCTTTAAGTGCTGACATGGTTTTTAAGATCATAATACAAAGTGTAGAGAAGCTAATTAAAATTAAAAAAGAACCCATAATGCATTACCATCACAATTCACACTTTAATTGTTGCCGTGTTGATTGAAAACTTTAATGTATAAAAATTAAAAGTGATCAATTTTGTATTCTTAACTAATTCAAAATTTCAGAATAAATGAACTCATTTTCATTATACTGTATCATTTTTCGATATTCATGTATTTCCGTGTCAATGCACATTGAAATAAATTATAAAATTTATAATTTGGTATCGCCGGGAGCATAATAAAAAAAATGTTAAAATAAAAATGTTATGGCTTACCACAAAAATGTTCATACAGAGAAAATGGATGCTGTGTAATCTACGAGAGTAATAAATAATAATTTATTTAACTTTTGGTAACACACTGGTAAACAATTGTGATGGTGATGTGAGGTAAAAAAAATTATGTTAGTAACATCTAATTCTAGACAATATGAAACTTTTTCTGGATTAGGTACCGCCAACGTACTGAGAATTTTGTCTCTATTATATTGCTAAGATTAAATCAATTCTAATAGTAAAATAGTAAAACTAAAGAAACTGATTGAGAAGTACAAATTTTGATAATGATTCCGAGGGTTCTTGACATTAAATTGCTTCCATCTTTCGCTTTCATACCATTTCAGCTCTTAAGGGTTAAAAACAAGCAAAATGTGAAGACTGTAAATAATAATTTATTTGTAGGTACTGTTTCTATAACAAATTCTGGTGGAGCATAACGACAATATACTAAAAAAAAAATTTGTTTATGAGGACGATACTCAACCACCTGATTACTTAACTTATTTTAATTATTTATTATCAACTATGTATATCTTTTATTCGTATTATGAAAGATATGATGGTAGCCAAAGTATTTGTAATTTGCTCGTAATTGAATGTGTTATTAATTGTTTAAACGTCTGTTATCACAAATATTATTCATGTTATGTTTCAAAACAATACTCAGTACTCTCCTACACTTAAGCTCTAGTTGGTCTATTTTATGCCCTGGTATTTGTCACAGCTTACATAACTGTGAAAATATACCAGCTTGGTAGCGTATCTAGTGAAAAATAGCGTCTGACTCACACAGTATGAAAATATATCAAAAAGATATTATAAATTTTATGATATATATAGATATTCTTAAGTAGAATAAATATCAAAACTTCTAAGTCTACTTATGCCGTAAATCAGATTCTAATATAAGTATAGTGGGTTAATTCCAAGTAACCCGTATTAACTAAGACCCTAAAACTTTGTTTTAACTTACGGCTAAGAACAAGGGATAGAAGTTACTCGTAATTTTATCTCCAAGGAGTTCTGGAAGGCGAAGTTATGTAAATTACACTTGCAGAATAAATTTCTGATTTTATATGTATTTTCCAAGTTTTCTAGTCAACTTACTTTACGTATATAAACACAAATTTTATACTTAAAATATATACTTAGATGCTTCAGTATATTTTACTTCTGTACTGACTAAATACTCACAAACTGGAGCTTCCGAGACTGGCCCCCTGACTGAGTAAGAAAAACGTATTCATCGTTATCGTAAACGCTAGCGAATTCTGCCCGCTGTTTGGGTTCCTGATTTGCGTCAGCCAATCGCGGCGCAGAATTCGCTAGCGTCTACGATAACGATGAATACGTTTTTCTTACGCAATCAGGGGGGTTACATTTCCTAAATAAATTCGTTCCATCTTCGGCTATACTTTCCATCATATAAGATTCTCATAAGTTGTGAATGGATACTTAACAAATGCTGCCATTTTACCTTTCATCATAACTTTACTATTAAATATGTTTATTATAATTAATCATACCCTACTGTACTTAAATCAGTTCTGAAAAATGTACCTGGAGTCTTTATACATCGATTCATCAATATCTAGGACATCCAAGAGCTATATTTCTACACAATTGTACACAAAAATAAAGTGTCCCACGAAATTATTTAGCTTTCATTTGAAAATAAATCTGAAAATTTTAGTCCGACACAAAACAATATATAACTGGATTTTCTAACTGAAGTGGATACCATCTATTGGCTATGTTTTCCGGTTTGATCGTTGACCAAAACCCATACATTATAATTTCGGGCTATTTTATGGCGGACGGCCATTGCTACTGCCAAAATACATTCCAGTAAATCGGTGGTTGGGAACCGTGTTTTATTAATCGTGTCATCCATTTTCAAATTATTATAGTCGTTTTGTAAATAGTTGGCTTTAAAACTTTTTCTATAGTAGGTACTATATTTAAAGAAACAGCCCTGTATAGATAGTGAAATGTATCTCGTATGTGGATGTAAATACATTCCTGTTAAATAATAATGTTAATATTATAGTATGAAAGCTACTGCCATTTTCAATAGTAATTTATTTTAAAGTGTTATATATTATTTTATCAGTATTTATATTGTATAAGTTTTTTTGAAATATTTGAATACAATAATTATGTCGCTCGGAAAAGAAAGAGTTCATTAATGAATTAACAGTAAACTAAATGATTTTAGATACTAATTATAATTATAATTTGTATATTCAATTACTTAGACACTAATTATTTTCTAAACGAGACGAAATTCCAGGCTTTTTTCCAGATTTTCTAGGCTTTTCCAGATTAAACAGTCAATCGTTAGAAATATTAATTTACATGAATATTTTTCTTTAAATTAAAAAATATTTTCATCGGTCCTCTTTCTGAAGCCGAATTAGAATCGGTCCTCATAAAATTGTGCTGAATAAAAATAAAATAATAATATTATAATTTGTAAGTTTATTAAAATGTTATACATATGAATTACTGTGATAAGATTTAAAGAAAAATACATTGATTAAAATTGAAGATTTAACTGTTAAGTTAAAATATTATAACGTATAAAATAAAAAATCATTGTGAAATTTAAAAAAAAGTACCGAAAGAGACATTGCATGAATAAATCAATTTTTGCAAGACTAATTACGAGTATGATAAAGATTATTAATTTTGAATAAAAAATACAATGTGCTCTTTAAAAAAAAAGATTCCGACGAATTGAGAACCTCCTCCTTTTTTTGAAGTCGGTTAAAAATAGAGTAAATGCCTACTTATCTAGGACTATCTTACAAGTTTCGTTCAGTTCAAAATCACGTGGTTGCTAATATTTCGATCTAAATTTGATATAAAACTAGCTTTACTATTGCAATCACATTAAGTCAATGCTATTCAATTAGTGTCTCTTTTTGTATAGTGACAATGGTTACAATTTTGTTGTTTAAAATACAAAAACGGACAACATAAACACAATTTTTTTGAAAAAAAAGGTATTACAATGTTGAGGACTTATAATTTAGTTGAGCTTTATGCAACAAAATAGTAACCACATTCTTATTCTTTTTTTGAAAAAATAAATAAATACTAAATTCGGATCATTTAATGGTATCGTTTATTATGCCTAATGTTGCATGATTTGGTTATTTTCAATGAAATAAAATAGACACTTTTATTGTACTTAATATCAATAACCCATAACCTTTGTTTTTTTAATAAAATGGTTTTGTAATGTGTTGTATTTTCATTTTTCTTTACCTTATCGATAGTTGTCTCGAAAATCTGCGTGTGCACGTATCTACATGAAAGCTGAGACCTACGTTTCATGGCTGCATGTGTATCTACATGAATGCTGAAACGTTGAATGCCTGTTTACGAGGTAAAATAAAATGGAAAATTCTTTTCAAAAAACCGACTTCAAATGCCACTGAAGTGGCATGAAGTGGGTGAAGTCGGTTTTTTGAAAAGAATTTTCCATTTAATTGTGGAAAACAACAAATGCACTGGACATTGAAAAAAATGCCCAAATCGCTTGAAGTGTGCTTATAAAATCTGAAGAGTTCCCTAAATTTTTCTGAGATCCTATCATCAGAACCTGACTAGATGACTATAAGCAAATGCATTAGTAACCATAAAAAATACCCAATACCCAAATCGCTTCAAGTATATTAGCAAAATTTGAAGAGTTCCCTCGATTTCACCAAGATCCCATGATCATATCCTGACCTGATGACCATAGGAAAGCCTGGAAAATATTACTCTTTCAAACAGTACCCAAATTGTTTCAAGTATCCATATAAAATTTGAAGAGGTTCCTTGACTTCTCCAGGATCCCATCATCAGATCCTGACCAAAAAAAAATGGGACCATCTGGGACGTATACCCTTTCAAACAAAAAATTGGTTTACGCGTCTTCGAGTAATCGGTGAACATACATAAAAAAAAAAGATTCCGACGAATTGAGAACCTCTTCCTTTTTTTTGAAGTCGGTTAATAACGGACAGCTATGCATTATTTCACATTACAAATAGATGATGCAGGATAACCAGACTATTTGAAACAGTAAAATACCTACTAATTTGTCAGTAATTACTGTAAATTCAACACGCACACGCACTGTTCGACTGTGCGTATTGTCAGTGATGACACGGATCCGAAACATGGTCGCTGACTATGGGCCTCATCAAAAGGCTCAGGGTCAGTCAGCGAGTGATGGAGAGGGTAGAGTATCTTTGCACCTCTGTATCTTATGAACAAAGTGACTGATATAGCTCAACGTGCCGGCAAACTGAAGTGGCAAATGCACTCATAGCTTGAAGGGTCGATGGACGTTGGAGACCCTAAGTGCTGGAATGGCAGCTACGCACCGGAAAACACAGTGTCGGCAAGTGTGCTATTTTTGTTCTGGTGTGTTTATTACATACATCTTGAGTTTAGACACCCTGAGTGGACAAACGACATAAAGAAGTCGCGGGGAGTCGCTGGCGCCAGGCGGCGCAAGATCGTGGTGTTTGGCGGTCATTTCAGGCTGAAACGACGACAACGAAAGATATACGTAAGTAGACATGCTACATACTTTCCTACCTTTCTTTGAAACTTGGGAAAAAATAATCTTTCCAGTAGGTATCTAACTCAGGCCTGAATTTAAATTTTATGAGCTAATAGTTCCTAACATCTTTGTGTGTGTTACTTAACAAGTTTCGTAGATCCATCGAAACTTCACAATTCTCCGACATCAAACAGAAATTCTCCAAGCTAAACTGTTTTTCTTCATGCATAATAAAACTCGGTGGAAATTTCGTAGAACTTACAGTATTGGGGTCAAGATTCATGAATTATTAAAACACTAGTTAGGTCGCTTTGTTTTGCGCTCTTCACCCATTATGGCAACATTTCAAGTTGTCTTATTTTTTAACGTAGAACACTTTTTTACCTTTACCTTATTTTGGTTCTTATTTTCTTGCAGCTCATACCGATCATATAAATTACTAAATCCACCTATTTCGTGTTCGTATTCAAGCTAGTATTATTATGCTAAATGCAAAAACCGCTAAATACTGAAAATTTCAGTAATGCCAAGGAGCAATCATTAGGTGATAGTACCTAAGCGATTGCACCTACTAAAATCTAAGAAAGCTTTTTAGCCAATCTCATACACTTCTAATATTTTGATCTATCAGTACCAACAGGAATAAAATAAATGATTGTTTAATGTACACCCACAGACATACAAAAAAATGATATAATGATTATGTATTATAGCAATTATTATGGTGAAAATGTGAAAATAATAATTATAGTCTATCTGTGTTTAAGGTAATCTGTGTAGTCTACAGATGTCTGCACCTGATAATATGTCTGTCAACGAAAAAAATGAATACCTACACTTGATTTTCGCCATTTTAGCGCTGATTGTTGCGTAACCTAGCGTGAGTGTCCATGGAACTAAAATAAAATGACTTTCAAAACGACGGTCACTAGCAACAAATGTCAATTTAGTACCGTGGAAGTTCGAGGGTGGCGCTTCAAATCGGCACAAAAAGGGAAGTGTCAGATGTATAAAATGATTAATCCATAGAATAGAGATCAGCTACGTTTTCTCATCGTCGTCGTCGTTGTCTCAGCCAATGGACGTAGGGACGTTGAGATGCCATACTCTTGTGCTGCTTGAAATGTAACTCCCCGCGACTTTATGTCGTTTGTCCACCCAGGGTGTCTAAACTCAAAATGTATGCAATAAACACACCAGAAGAAAAATAGCACAATTTCTTTATTAGACGACGTAAATAAAGCCCGAGGCTGACAAAGAAATCCCGCGATGTCAATAGAAAATGTCAATAATAAGAGTAATTTTTATCGTCTCGGTATTTTGTAGCAGCAAATTCAATTTCCTCGGAAGCAGAAATACAGAGACTCGGAATTAATATGAGGCGATGAATATTTGAAATAACAACCCTATTCCAGCAGTTATGGAAGCCGATCAAATTAAATGTACGTTGGCTTTATGATGTAACGTTGATAAATCAGGGAATGATTAATGGCCTTTTTCTTTAGATGATTTTCTTGGACTCTTGGAATGGAATCCTCTGAACTCATATTTTGACACACATACGTATATTTTTTTAAACATTAAAGCTTTGCTACGGTAATGTTCGTTTTTGCTTTACTCGGAGAAATAGAAATATAAATTACGTACCAAAATAAATAAATATATAACGTACCAAAAATGATTGTCGTAAAGTACAAGGCTACACGCTTAAAAAATATTGTGACACGAATGAGCAATACTTAATGCTACTTTCAAACCACCGATACACCGATTTCATTACAGAAATGATGTAAGCCCTCGATCGAACCATCGGGGAACTTTAATGTGTTGCACCGTGCCACCAACAACCGCCTATAGACAAGGCACTTTTTGTTCACCCTCTATAAATCATGAAAGGTGCTGAACTATAAAATTTGATGGCCAGTTAGTTCGTAACCCTTTTATGCGTGGGTTAGTTCAGGATTCAGGTGTACACCACGCGGTACACATATCCCTTAACCCGTAACACAGTTACAACCCGTGCCGAGCCAATAACATAACGTAACGAGGGTCAAACTGGCCCGTTATTGCGTCACTAAGTTTATTTCCTCTCACCTACTTACATTCTGTAATAACTACGAGTAATGCTAGAGATTTTGTACTGGATTTCTTTTTGACCATATATTTCGGCATGGTGCCTGTTTGCACCATGATATTACTTATTTTAGGTCAGTCGAATACGATTACATCAGATACTTTGTAAGCAAGCATATGCTTGATAAGGACTCGTTTATTATGAGCATCAGAATAGTAGTTTATCGTACAAGTGAGTAAAGTTGGTGATTACCACTGAGGCGCCATTGAGCCGAGCCGCTAGGTGAGGGTCTTAAGATAGCCGATGACGGTAATCATCAATACTCACGTGTATCATACGATGTTTTTTAACACACTTGTGAATATTACTAAAAATAATTTTATGTATTACATAGCAACTGTCTAACTCACTAGTGAATAATAGTAATGAAAAAGTTACAGATTGCGATGAGACGGGCGGGATTCGTTTTATTAATAACCAGAGTCCGCGTTACCAATGGTTTAATAATTTTGTTCGTCAATATACTTCGATCGAGTTTTACATGAGTTTTACCCCATTTTAAAACAACAATTTATCGTAAAATCAAAATGTAGACGTTCCAGTGATTTTCGTTTTCAAATCGTACAATCGTAAAGTAGAGAGCTTTTTAGTATTTTTCACTTAACCCTGTATAAGCATATGTGTTTGGGTCTGTGAGACCCTCGCGATAATAATGATTAATGATTACTATTAGTTATTACTATTTATTTTAACCGGACAAACTGTTAATGCTGTGTATACCTGTAATGGTTACTGTACTCGGACTAGACAAATATTATGTAAATTTATTAATGACTATACAGTATATCGCTGGTGTATCTATTAAATAAATAAATAAATAAATAAATAAATAAATAAATAAATAATTGTGTTGCATAGTTCTACTCAGTTACACATTATATTATACCTTTGGTTAAAGTTAAACATTATTTATTTAAAAGAACTATAATATCAAAGTTATATAATATTTCTCAGTCAACATACTTAACCTTCAAACGCAAACTTGTTAGCTATTTTATTTTATGTCACTAAAATATAATTAAGTATACTTATAGTAAAAGTGATAGCTATTATAATATGTATTTTAAGACTTAAAATTTTTTATCTACGCTCATTGCTTAAAGTTCGAATTGTGAAATCAAAATGTGTCACATATTGACCTACTTTATTCACAGACTTCTATAATTATTAAAAAGTTATTCATTATAACATCGCTGTACTATGGAAATATCTCCAGATAGTTGAATAATTTCCATTACGATACTCGGCTCTGGGTTCCTGTATTTTTATGTGTCGTCATCACAGACCAGGGAATAACTTTATTTTCTCTGTGGTCGTCATAGCCAAAAGAGAGTGTAGAGCCAATCCTCAATTTTGTTTTTTTTTATATATGGAGTCCACAGACAACATTTAGTTGGTAGTCATGGAATTGGCCATGATCGACCATAGACAACAATTAATTCACGGAAACAATAATTTTTCCCTGCCTTATAAAGTGTGTTCATACAGAATATTGAAAAGCATTATGTATAATTTTTAACTATTTAATTATCCACTAAAATATACTTTATCGGACTTGTATAAATATTTTTCTACTCTTTTTTGTTTCATGACTTTTTTATACGCAGTTTACAACTGAATTTTGGCGCCATACCTAACGGCTAACTTTTAACATTTCAATGTGTTATTTTTGTTACTTAGTCAAAACTTAGCGCGGAAGAATGTCTAGTAGAAACCTACTAAAGAAAATTTAACTCCACCTGACATTTTAGTAATTGCAACAAAAATGATCCACAATCTTTTACCAACAAAGTGAAGGATTTACGACAAACGTTAGCAAGATTTTATGGTATGGATTTATGATAATTTGAGCGTAGATAAAGTAGTGTATGAAACTCTACATAATTCGGTTTAAAGATATTTATTTCTCAAAAAAGAACACAATAGTTCACTTAATATTATTGAGAAACTAAAGTTAGCTTATAGTAGGTACTAAAGGTACATGGTTATGTTGGGTTAGTGTCACACAATTAATGATAGTTAAGCATGGTTTAAAACATAGTTAGTAACAGCACGTAACAGAAGAAAAGGTACGAATACAATATTATTTTAGTAAAAAGATTGTAGTTACATTGTTGATTTTTTTGAATGCCGAAATTAGCGGGTAGTCAATTAATTTTATACATCGCGGTTCGAATACAGTACAACTACTTACATAGTAAAGAGGTTACAATACCACAAGCGGAGCGGATTCTCTAATGTATTGGGTAAGTTGTTTTTTAAAAATCGGAAATTTTTCAATATTTTTAATTCTGTCCGGTAATTTGTTATACAACAGCACTCCCTCAAACAAGATTGTTCCTTTTCCATAATTGGTTCTAATCCTGGGAAGCACTAGTTTATGTCGCCTTCTTAAATATTTAGTGTAAGTTTTTTTCTGAAATTGTAACTGTGAAAGACTGTCATTTGTTGTGATTTTTCTAATGTGGATACAGGTTCTTAGCGCGTATAGCTGACTAATGCTAAGAATTTTAGTATCTTTATAGAGAACATTTGTAGGAGTTAAATAGTTATACTTATATAAAGCTTTTATCAGTTTGTTTTGAGCTATTTGTAATTTGTGAATGTGAGTTTTGGCAGCATTTCCCCAAATTTCGACTAGGTATTCAAGATGAGGTTTAACCAAAGCGTTGTATATAGTAGGTCGTATTTTTTTCGGTATACAGGATGATATTCTTCGTAAAGCACCTATCAAAGGTGAAATTTTGGCTCTAATGTGATCTATATGATTTTGCCAAGTAAGTTTGTTATCTAAAATGAGACCTAGATACTTTTCATTATTAGATTTTTGAATTGGTTTGTCAAATATTTTTAGATTATCATAGTCTCGGATTTTCTTATTTTTGGCAGCGAAAATCATGTAAGCCGTCTTATTAGTGTTAATTGTAAGTAGATTTGTAAGAAACCATTTGCTAAGAATATTTAGGTCACTTTGAGCTTCGTTCATTAACGTCACTATGTCGTTTCCGAAATAAAACAAACAGGTATCATCAGCATAGAGAGTAATGGTACCGAAGACCTTAAGGGTGCTAATATTGTTAATGTAGACCAAAAACAGCAGTGGTCCCAAAATAGAGCCTTGTGGTACACCGTAACTTAAGTTTGCGGGCAGACTTTCGAAATGTCCTATTTTGACAATTTGTTTTCTATTTTCTAAGTATGATTTAAGTATATTATATGCAGAACCCATGACCCCAATATCATTTAGTTTTTGTAGTAATATATTATGACTTACTGTATCGAACGCTTTTTTTAAATCGATAAAGATACCTAATGCAATTTGTTTATTATCAATAGCTGTTTTAATTTTTGTCACAAGATCTACAGTAGCTGAGGTAGTATTACATTTGGAGCGAAAACCATATTGTTGTTCGAAAAAGAATTTTATTTTATTTAGGTAATTATTAAGCCGGATATATATGAGCTTTTCCAAAATTTTTGATAAAACTGGCAGTACAGATATAGGACGGTAATTTCCTGGATCTGCCTTAGAACCTGATTTAAAAATTGGGGTCACTTTTGCGACTTTTAAAGTGTCAGGGAATATACCATCTTTAAGACATTTATTCATACATTTTGTTAAGTTTTTAAAAATTAAATTTTTTATACATTTTATGTCTTTCACACTTATACCATCGATACCACTACTAGTGTTCGAGTCCATTTCATTAATTATTTTGATAACCTCCATTTCAGTGGCTGGTTCAAATGTGTTAAGTGTCGCATTGTGTAGACTTTGATTGTTAGTTGATGTATTTTGGTGATATTGTTGTGGAATTTCGTAATTAGGTATTAAAACACTCGTGTGATACTATTAAAAAACTCGCCTGCGGCTCGTTTTTTAAACTCACACTCATGTTTTTAACCGACTTCAAAAAAAGGAGGAGGTTCTCAATTCGTCGGAATCTTTTTTTTTTAATATCCCCCATTATGCATCCGTTTCATAAACTACTATTACGAGGGTTCAAACGCGCCCTGAACTGAGATCTTCCTAAGCTATACGTTAGTACCGTAATGGATTGAGTTTTATATTCCAACTTTTTGAATTTCAGTCCATCTATTCAGAGGTACCATTGATATTGAAGTCTGAACTGAATACATTGCACCCATAAATTATTTATTTTATGGGTGCAATGTATTCCCTATTAGCGATAATTCCTAAACAGTGAACACAGGATACTGTATCACCGAGTTGATTGTTGACCCAAAGTAATGCTTTATGGGCTATGCTATTATTGTGTTGGAAATAAAATTAACAACCAAAGTGCATTTGCGATTTTCACGGAAATTGTGTTAAACTACGTTTTAATCATGTATACCTGTTGTACGTGCAACCTATGTGTATTTGTGTAGTATAATGTAGTTTTGTGTGATTGTGTGGTATTATTTGTTACGGACACCTTTAATCAAATTTGATTACTTTTTTTTACAACTACAATTTACACATACCTTCGGCTACTACAATTTCACTGTTGAAGAAACTACAAGAATATTTGACAGGAGAAGACCTATTTATCCAGCTTCATAAGATGCGAGATACTAGATAGAAAGCTTAATATTTTGACAATGCATGGTGTTTATTTAATTTTATTGAATTTGAAAAAAAAAATCAGATAACTAAAATCAAGTCCGCCTAAAAGTTTTCAAACACTAAGTGTCCAATAAATAAAATTACTCTTAAGAGGCCTGTGAACTACGATGTCTCCAATAATGCAAAATACTAAATCATTTGTAATTCGTGTATATTTCGATCATGTTGTGGTGTTATGCGGATTCATATTATAGTAATAATCTATGCTCCTGGCCATATTTGGTTAAGAAATACTTCTTTAAAACGATATAATAATCAATTTTCATCAAAAATTTTATAACTTTGGTCGAGTTCCGTAATACCAAAAATTATGAATGAAAACTTGTAACTTTTTTTATTAACTGGTGTTTTTCTTTAGCTGGGCAATAAAAACTGTGCTCCTGAACTAATGCGACGTAAGATAGTGTTGTTTTTATTACAAAACAAATAAGCAGAAAACATGTCCTCTTTGACATAAAAATAAGCAAAACTAAATTCGTTTACAATTTCGTTTAACAACAGTATTTCGGAACCAGATATGGCCAGGAGCATAGATTATTACTATACGAACCCTAATAACAGCACAACATGATCGAAATATACACGAATTACAAATGATTTTGGTATTACGTTTGTATGGGAGACATGGTAGTTCACAGGCCTCTTAAAATAAAATTTTATCACGATATGGGACTTCAGACCCAATTGTACGTGGTAAAATACCATAATAAACATTATTTTCCCGCAGCTTTTGAATATTCAAAAAGCTCATTCAAATAAAGAGAATTCCAAGTTTGACTAATTAAGTGGCGCTTTTCAAGTGGGTCAAGGTTTTCGTTGTTTGACGAATACCTACGACCACCAGCCTAAAGATCTCGACAAACAGCGGGCGGTGCGTGAGCGGGGCGCCAGATTTAACAGCTGATCCAATGCTCTACTTTGTCTTTAAAAACGCATTTTGTTATGGGCCTAGCAATGGCTCTAGGAAGACAGGACGCCGGAAATAACGCAGAGTAGATGAGATAACGGACCTCTCTGGCAAGCATTTAATGGAGAAGGTAACAAATAGAGCAGTATTGCACAATATGAAGGAAGCTTTGATATCCAGAATAGTTAATTTCTGTAATATTTATAGTTTTTATTTTAGTATTAGCGTTAAAATAATATCTTAAATTTATTATTTTTTCATAAATGCACTTGGTATAGAAAACGCCACACAGCCCGCCGCGTCGCATTGCAGTGCGCAGCTTGGCGAGACCTTTAGGGACTGCTACAACAAACACAAGGGATTCGGATACGGATACTTTTTGTTTGGAAAGCTTTTCATGCAAAATGCTAATACAGTCAGAGTTTACACAGTACAGTATAGAAAAAAGCACATACGGTAAAAAGTCCAAATTAGGAGCAGGTAGGTATGAAGTAACTTTTGCCAATTAAATTATGCATTCTACCTTATCAAAAAATTTCTCAAAAATTTAATGATATCACTAATGGTGTAACATAAACGATTTCTTTAATGTAGCGACAGGCTGTGGATTTAGTGTGAGTCAAGTGTTAGTTGAAAAAAAAGTTTAGGGTAGATTAGGGTTAGTGTTTCCCAAATGCAAGAACAAGACGAGACTCAGCCAGTTTTGGTCTTGGTCTTGCGCCAGTACATCTGGTCTTGGTCTTGCTAAAATTAGGCGGTCTTGGTATTGGTCTTGCAAAAATTCAAGAACAAGACCAAGACTGCAAGACCAAGACTGATTTTGGGTAACACTAATTAGGTTGGCTTGCTTTGACATGACCCGACTGCTTCTGTATGTATTTTTATATATTATAAAAAAAAACTGTTAAAAAAATCCGGAAATAAATATACTGGCACATTCGAAACCAATGTTCGCTCTAGCGAATGGCACGTAGCTTTTCAAAACTATTCCGTCCGCTACCCCGAACACTGAAATGAAATCAAATAGCCCGTTCAACCGACAGTGTAAATCGCAAACAGACTGCACGTACCCCCTCCAGCCTTACCTATCCAGTATATACGCCCACTGCGGTACTCTCGCGTCGGCTAAACGAAAATTGGATTACGTCATACTAACTCTCCTGTCGGTAAACTGCTCGTGTCATATTTATTTTATTCATTTCAAACTGCGTCTTTACGTAGACACCTAAAATAATGTTTGGCGCTACAGATCTGATGGTTGTGGTCGATTTGTTGTTGGCTCATCGCACCCGCTGAAATTTAGAACTGAGATTTGTCTGCTTAGATCAACGATCCAGCAAGCAGGAGGTCATTCGACGCAGCGCTTACTGGTACGGTATCTTCACTATATAGTTAATATAGGTACGTTAGTTATTAGCAAAAAACCCGACATCAACTCTCATCAAACTACTTACTGTTGAATACGATCTTTTCATAATCATAATATTAAACTTTCGATTTTTAAGAGAAGTTATCAATTCCTTTGCTCAGTCGGCTAAAATATTTTAATAAAATATATTAATCCCTCTGATATACTAAACGTGGAGTGGCCCAAAACGTGCCGTTTGTAAAATTAAAAGGGATTCGAGGTAAATTAAAGGTGTGAGATTTTCGTTCACCAAAGGACCTGTCTGCTGATTCTGACAATAATTCCAGAAGTTAAAATATTAGCAAACAAATTTTTACGCTATGCCATAAAGTCTATAGTGGTGTGAAGTTATAGAACACTCCATTATCGTGAAGGTCTATTGTACCGAGATACGTGTGTAAAAGGGTTTGCAAACATTTCAATGGATACGGAAGTGGTATAGGATTTTTTTAATGATTGTGTAGAAATTTTTAAAAACCTAAACAATCAATGAATGGGCGTTTTCACTAAATAGATAAAAGAATATTAGAAATAGTATATTTTAAGTTTTTCTTAAACTTTTTTTACTTTATTTACCACCACCAAGGTTGGTTTACCAAGGTTGGAAAAGGTACATTCGTTCAATCGTTTCTGCCGACGGACGTCCACTGCTTGACATTAGTCTCCTGCAATGATTTTCGCCCCATCCGGTCCTGCGCCACTTGTATCCAGTGCTTTCCCGCGACTCTTTTCGCCAGCTTTTCGTGCTCTTTATACGAGGACCTCCGGTGCGTACGCTGGACGGGATCGTACGCGAAGTTTCTGGCCCAGTTTATTACCAGGATCTCGTGGGTTCGGCGGCCAACTTCGGAAAGCTACGGAAGTTCGCGCACGCATGGCATGATAGGCGGAGCAACTTGGAGTGACACAGAGACTTTTATGCTACGGACAGCGACGGTGCGAGGCGAGTCCGTCTTTGTATCGTCCTGCCCCAGAATGGGGAGAGTGAGCACATAGGGACAAGAAGCGAGAGGAAACAATTTGTAGGGAGTCAAGAAGGCGACCCGGGAACACACCAAGAGCAAGTACCGAACGGGCGCCCTCCCGCGATTCGGCCCCCATAACCGCGAGGTTGATTGGCCATGGGTGGTGAAGGGTTGACTCTTTTCGCCACTCTAGTCGTCAGTCCATCTGGTCAGAGGTCTACCAACACTCCGCTTTTCCATGCGGGGTCGCCATTCCAGGACTTTGGTTACCAATAAAAAATCCTATACGAATAATACAGAAAGCCTTGATATATACACTCACTGACTCATAATAATCACCCCGCTCTTAGGCCTTTAGCCCTAGAAGCTGCAAACAGTGGCACTTTTATTTCGAAATAGAGAAAAAGGATAACTATATGTATTTGCGAAATTCCTAAGTGAGGCTGAGCTAGTAATTTATAACGCAGCACCTTTTTAATATCTGGTTTTCACAGTCTAATAATTTGCCCTGAATTTTAACATTTTTAACATACATTAGGTAAATTAAAATGCAGATACTCCCAAAGAGATATAAATACGTTATCTATACTTATAATAAAACTGTAAAGGGTCGAATTCTGTACATTAAAGATATTTTGAAAATTTTTGTTGGAGGACACTATTTAGTCGATACTGAAGCCAAAACTGTAATTTGTTTAATTTTTGTCTGTCTGTCTGTCTGTCTGTCTGTCTGTCTGTCTGTCTGTCTGTTTCACGACCGCGCATCACGGCTAATCCGCTGGATGGATTTCAATGAAACTTGACATGATTATAGTTCATACCCCGAGGTAGGACATAGGATACTTTTTGTCCCGAAATTCATCATGGATTCCCTGGAAGACGGCATCAAAGTCAAAATGTGTATTTAGTTATAATTCATTAGCCCGTTGTCCGATTTCATTCATTCTTATTTTGTTAGAAAGGAGGATCTTTAAAGATTATTCCGTATAAATTTTATCATCATCACTTTTGTAGTTCAGAAATTATAGACATCAGAACCTTTATCGATGAGTTCAAGTAGGTGACTTGAAACTCGGAATGGACAAGCACCTAGGGCTAGGACGTAAGGGCTCAAGTCAGACTGGACTACCCTTACAGCCGTAAATAAATAGGCTTAGCAGAAGATTTTGTATGGTTTAAGATTTTTCACTTTTAGGGTGAACAAAAATCATGAAACTCGCTACGTTATAACGTATAGCGCCATCTCTACAATTTATGTGAAACTTGAATGTAAAACTCTGAGATAGGTACTACCGAATTTTTTTAAATAATAATTTACTGTCATGCGATTTACTGTTTCATGACTTTATATTAAGATGGCACTTTAAAGTTTTCACTTCTGTCGACATTCCCGGAGTGCCGCGTCTTTTTTTATCATCCGTAATATGGAAAGGGTAAAATAATGGTTCACAAATATTTTTAACTCTTAGGTCTTATCGATCCTAACCGACTGACTGTCATAGGTCTTTTTATACGTAAAGTAATATATAGCAATTGCCCATTCGGATATTTTGGATTGTATTGAGATGAAGTAAAGGTTTTTTAAATGACTCTTATGTTGGGCTGGGGAATATTTTTAGTAGAGTATTTTATCCCAGTGGTACCTACCCGGCCGAACTCTGAAAGAAGAATTCTACCACCAGTGCAACTTTTCACATGGTTTAATGATTTTTGAAATATTTCGTGGTTTCTGAATAAAAATCACATTGAAAAGGACGATTTTAACTGTCGATATTTCGATAATGGCACAGGTTGTGGTCACGTAGTGACCACGACCTGTGCCACTGGGTCAAAATATCGTCAGTTAAAATCGTCCTTCTGATCTTTCAACTACGTATTAATGAAACTTTATACCTATTATGATTAAGAAAAAGGAGTTTTCAAAATCACCACAAGATAACCCGTGCGTAAGAACAGGTTTCTGTATAACATCACACCAGAATCATTCATAGTTCCTATTCCGAGGTAGGACATAGGATACTTTTTATTCCAAAATTCAGCATGGTTTCCCTGGAAGACGGCTTCAAAGTCAAAATGTGTATTTAGTTATAATTCATAAACGCGCTGTCCGATTTCTTTCATTCTTTTTTTGTTAGAAAGAAGGTACTCCAAAGATGATTCTAGAAATATTCAAGAGTCATCAGTTTTGCTGTTCAGAAATTACAGACGCCTTCGCCTTTGCCTGAGACTTTCGCCTCATACCGTATAGCGCCATCTCTACAATTTACGTGGTACTTGAAGTCAAAGTCTGTCTACGGGACTTTTTTTATTATTTAATTGTCATGGAGTAATCTACTGACAGTTGCCTCACTGTGTTCTGAGATGGCACTGTTAAGAAATAATTTTTTTAATTTAAGTTTCTTTTGACAAGAGATATAGTTTTCACTTTTGTCGACATTCCTGGAGACTGGAGAGCCACGTCGTTTTTCACCAGCCTCGACCGAAGTGTACCACCCACTAATTAAAACTTAATGGTAATCTCGCTGATGGTAAGTGACCACCGAAGATGACGGATTATAGACATGAACATTTAGCGTGAGTCCAAGTAACTTGGAACTCAGAATTGACGAAGAAACTATAAACGTATGGCTCATTTTAATTGTTTCGTCTTTACGTAAGGAAATAATATATGGCCATTCTGATATTTTGGATAGTATTAAGCTGATGAAGTTAAGACTTTTAAGCCTTATGTTGGGCCGGGGAATATTGTTAGTAGAGTATTTTATCGCAGTGGTACCTATACCCAGCCGAACTCTCCAAGAAGAGTCCTACCACCACCACCACCAGTCCACCACCAGTACAACTTTTCACATGATTTAATAATTTTTGACAATTATTTCGTGGTTTCAGGAGATGACGAATAATGGATATAACATTCCACGGTTACTTACCTACACAATCAAAAGGATGATTTTAACTGTCGATATTTGGATCCATTGGTACTACGTGACCACGACCTGTGCCACTGGGTCGAAATATGGACAGTTAAAATCATCCTTTTGATGGTGCGACTATGTATTCATGAAACTGAAGGTACATTATTATTGTTAAGAAATAGGAGTTTGCAAAATCACCACAAGATAACCCGTGCAAAGCAGGAACGGGTTGCTACACAGCAGCGCACCAGAACGCTACATCCCTTTGCGGAACGAACGATCAGACCTAATTGAATTTCTCCTCCACCTTACAATAGCTGGACGTTTCCTCTCAGCATAAGAGTAGTTTGGTTAGTAAGTAGAGAAAGAATAAAGAAGAGGTGGATGGATTGTGTGAAAGAGGATAACACGTTGACAGCTGATAGAGAGAATGGCTGAGAGAACGAGACTCCACTACTGGCCCGTCGAACTTGGGAACTTTACATATATCCCGCGAAAAATAAAGGAATCCCACGGGATTTACAAAAAACCGTTCTTTACGCGTGCGGAGCCGCGGGTAACAGCTAGTGTAACATAAGGGTTAGACAAGGGTAGGGATAAGCCTTCCCTAAGCAGTACAAATCTCTGTTTTATTTTTTAAGGATTTAATTGTTAAGTACACCGTGTTACTTCGCACTGACATGGGTTTAATGTGACAGATTTTACTGACATCTATAGTATCTTTCCGGCCTAAAGCACTTGTCTCACTGCAGAAGATTCACGAGAAACTAAGAAGTTAGCGACCGTCGAGAAATAACGTTCACTAGTTCACAGCAATCTCAATAATTAAGGACAGGTCAGGTCGTAACGAATGCCTAACCTAGGACCTGGGCCGCATTATTGTAATATCTTGTTTTTACCTTTTCATACGTCAGTATGAAAATTCTAAAACAATATTACAAAAATACTGCTATTAGAGATGGTGGTACGGCCTCTGTCCAGACTTATACTTTGCGATCTTAGAAATAAAGACTAGAAATGATATATTAGAGCATTGGGAAGACGTTGTCAATGTACGATTTTTCGCAAAACTTCTCATTGGGATTGTTATAAGTGCTTAATTATGACTTACCAGTTATGAGTGAATGTGAAGCGATTGCTCGCACAGTTCAATCATACGAGTATAAGGCCATCGCGTCGAAACATGCTGCACAACACTCTAGTGAGATTTCTGTCTACGACCACGACGACGACGACAGTCAAAAAATGTTTTTTCTGTAACAATCTTGTTTCTTTATCGCGTACTCCCTTATAAAATATATTGTCAGCCACCCCTTTTCTACGGTACATAATATCGAATTTAGGATTCGAGAGCAAGCGGCAAGGTCGCATAATCTTGCCTGTGGTGAAACTGGAGTCGAACTCCGGCCTACTGCTGCAATCTCAATATTGAGATTTGTCACCAGCTATTTATATTCATATTTCGTGTGCGTCCAAACGAAAATTTTTAGTTCTCATATAAACAGCTACGAGTACATATTATGGCCCTTTGAGGCGCGAGGGCATAAAAATACCTTTTTGGTGATAAACTAGCGTATTCCCGTGACTCCACTCACGCGATAGATAAAAAATAATAAAATTTCATACCAATTGGTTACTGTAATGACCTCCGATCCTAGTTTGAGCTAGGTATTGATTAATCCAATCAGTTGGGCAGTCACCGTTTTCTTTAACATAAAACAAAAATTTTCATTCTTTAAAATATGTATTCATCAAAGAGAATACATCCGATTTAGCGAATCTTATTTTTTTATTTTTAGGCAAAGGGCGTCGAGTCGGTAGCGTGTTGCATTAGTATCACGCAACAATATTTATTTCCTACTACAGCAAACAACGTCGAATAGGAAGCACTAATAGCAAAATTAACTCGTTTCATAGCGTAGCCTACAACGTAAACACACTTTTTGAAGTAGGTAACATTTCAGGAACTATTGCAATGGTGTAAAAATTCCGGTTGAAAAGCAAGGCAATTTACATTTATGAGAAAATTAGAAAAGGATGATAAGTAATGTTCACACAAAAATATGAAAGAAATTGCAAAAAACACAGAAAGCGAAACTTAAATCTAACTGAGAAGTACAAGTGTAGTGAAGTACTGTGTTTAAATTTTAGAATAGAGGTGTTTTTTGCTCTATCTAAAATTATAATGTGTTTGCTTGCTATTGATATTTATTTAAACTATGGCGTCAATAATGATAATAAACAATTTTTATACGCTTAGAATATCCTATAATTATTTGTTTTTGTAAATTCCCAATTTTGCAATAAAATAGCCGTTTGTTTTAGTCTACGCTGTAAGAAAGCATTACTGTAATTACAATAACAGAGGCTCATTATTTTCGTAACTTCAATTTTGTGTAACCGCGGCCATATAATTTGGATTACACATTGAGTTATTACTACACCCTATAACTACGAGTTACTCGTGCCAATCCAAGAACAATCAATCTATGAAATTGTGAGTTTTTCGGACTAAGGGCACCTCACATACATACATACGAGTACATACATACACGAACCCTAAAAACATTACACTCCTTTTTTGGGAAGCGTGTAAAACCCGTCACCGCCTACACCTAGTACAGTGCGACATCTTGGCGCGTGGCCAAAATCGGAACTAACGCCGGTATCTTGTTATACTGTTTGATAGTTTGCTCTGTCGGTATGTCGCTATAATTTTTGTTTTTGTTTAATAATATTAACTAAAATAAAACTAAAATTGAAGTAAAATTGAGATTTTATTTTCTGCCTGACTTTGTTCTATTACAACTAACTACCTCCTGACAGTGACATTCAAGTGCCAAGAGAGCCTTTCAGCCTTATCGGATTGTGTTAATAACACAGTGTTATACATGAGTGTGATGAATTATTATTATTGTGTTAGTACTAAGTACAGAATCAGAAAATCTGAAATTCTGTCTGTTTTGAAATTCTCTTAATTATTATGGCTAAAAGCCATTCCAAAAATTCTGTTAAGTCAGTCACTCTTTTATATATATAGATAGAATTAACTTAATTTATAGCAGACACCCTACGGCTTCGCAACGAATTACGTTCGCTATTTCCTTATAGTATCACAAATACATGATATGGAAGCGCGACCTAAGTTACTAGTAGCGCCATCTAGTATGAAGTAACGCAACTAACAAAAAGCCCGACGAGCTCCAAGGAAGGGTTAGCCTTTAGCCTCGATAATATTTATTGGGGTTAGAAATCGAAAAATAAATAATTTTATCATACAAGACTTGGACGTTTTGTATTCAATAGGGTTTTATGCTACATTTATTAAAATATTGCGTACCTAGCACCTCTTTGATGTTTCCTCTGTGCGAGGCTATCTTGGCGTGTGGTCAAAATCGGAACTAACACCGCTATCTTGTGATTCTGTTTGATAGTGCGCTCTGTCGGAATATCGCTATTGTATGTTGTGTTGTTTTTGGTTATTTACTAAAATTAAAGTACAATTGAGGAGATTTTATTTTCTGGCTGCCTTTGTTCTATAACAACGCTCTCCTGATAATGTCATTCAAGTGCCAAGAGAGCCCTGTAGTTACAGTTAAAAATAAAGTCCTTCAATATCTCAACACAACCGTATCCATTGAAAACACTTTAGTCCTTTTAACGGGTGTCGTGATCAATTTCACCTCCGTGCCGACTATGGACAACACCTCCCCTAGTACGAGATTTCATAGAGTTTTAACACCAACTTTCTTAATATTTACTTTGTATATTTTGTTGAATATATTTTATTAATTTACCTTAATTTAAACATTACATATTAAATACAAAATTTATAAACTAAAATAGTGGATCCACATCGACACCTGATGGGAGCGTACCCAAAAGACTGGCAGCATTGCCTCGCTGAATCGCAATGCTTATTTTTTGAGCAAAGTATGTGCCAGACTTTGGGTCCCGGGTCGTATCAAAAAGGCGCGACGAAAGCTCTTTATATAAACGACGCGCCTCAGGGCCCCATGGCCCCAAAGTCTCCACGCCAAACGGCGAAAATATGTAGCCCTCTCCCAGGCCTGCATATTTCAGCCGCTTGTTTCGCTCGGCCGTCGCCGCCGCCGCGCCTGCAGCTATAGCAGTATCCTTGATGTGAGACGGTGCTAGCGTATCGACGCAAGTGGCGTCCCACACCAAGGATCTGCCCCGCTGCCACGGGACGAGCGTCATTCCGTCGGGTCTCTTCCCGTCATCACGTGCCAAGCCGTTCGGCTCTAAAATGGCTGGCACGTTAACGGTGACTAGGGCCCGGCGGATCGCGTCATTAATCGAGGCGTGGCGGGACAGACGGCCGGCGCTGCGTTGACAAGAAAGGCCATGGTGACCGAGCTGATCGACCCAGCCTCCACATCTGCATCGATGAGGCTCCACTATTTTAATCCCCAGACGTAGGCCTACTGCGACTGAGAGACTCCTTTTCTCGAGCAACGTACCCAAATTAGTGGAGGGTAACGCCTGCAGCCAGAGACCTGACTCGTGTTCAGTGACTGCCTGGAGACGAGCCCGATCTACAAGATCAGTACAAGAGGCTAAAAGGCCTTGTTGCAGTGATTTGCAGATGGGCTCATCCCACAGACTTTGTATGTGTAAATTCACTGGAATTTTGGACTGACTTTTTGTTAACCAAGCATTCTTGGCATCATCCAAGCACGCAATCTTGTTGGTATTGATAATCTTAGAAACAAGATCTTGCGTGCCATGAGATGATGACAAAAAGGCCGGTAAAGCCACACTAGAAATTTTGCGGACACCAAGTCCACCAAATCTGATGGGCAAGGAGGCCTGATCCCAAGCCTTATCGACTATTGAACAATTCAATACTGAACATAATGTACTTTGTATTATGTCGTCCAGTGCTGTTAAAAGATTTTCAAACATCCATATTGGACTGCATCTTAAAACATACGTAAACTGTGGCACAAATAGACAAAAGCGAATGATGAAAAGAGCCATATGGGGTTGAATTTTTTGTAAACGGTCCGAATAACTTCTAAATTGTTCAATATTTTTATCAATAAAAGGTGGGATAGATTCCGAGAAAACTGGGGCACCAAGTAGGTAAAGAGACCTTTTTTCTAAAATTTTAATATTAAGGGCTACTGAGTTGAAATTTTGAATGATTTGATTTTTTTCATGTTTATTGTTGTCTAAATATAATTCACATTTAGTAAAGTTAATTCATTTTACTTTATTTCATTTTATTTCATCAATTTACTTTGTTAAATAAATATCACTCAATTACGTGCTCCTCATAATAATAATTTAAAGGCAACTTAATTTTTTTATATGTACTAAATATGTCGGTTGTTTAAAATAATGTCGGTCTGTTTTACAAAATATAACGTGAACACTGACCATCTGCAATAATACTAATATGTTTTAGTAAATTTGTTTTCCTACTAGCTATTAATGTGTGTTTTCTTATATCTATTTATTTAACTCATTGATATAGATTTATATGTCAATGGTTTAACGTGGATTTTACTCATCTATTTTCTTTAACATAATATAACTTTAGTTTTATTTGTATTAATTTAAAGTTTCTTTATGAAACGAGCAGGGTTCCCTCTCACCAAATCTAGAGGTAGAAATACAGTTGGAAAAAAATCTCCATAGATATTTTCCCAAATATTGCTCCATTTTTTTTTCTTATCCGAAATCACAGTTATTTTTAAGGTACCCAAAGAGCAAAAACCGGATCCTATTACAAATACCTCGCTGTCCGTCCGTTACCAGGCTAAATACCTTGAAAAGAGATAATTACACACTTAAAATTTTGATAATTAATGATGTATTTCTGTTGCTGCTATAAAAACTTAATAAATAAAAATAAACTAAAAAACTCATACAACCAATGTGATTTTTAGCTCGTTTTTGATCGTCAATGATCCAGTAGACCGATTTATTTACATTAGACTACTTGTAATAAGTAGGTTGCATCTTTTCACCACGATATAGACATTATGGTATGGAACCCTTCGCGTGCAAGTCCGACTCGTACTTGGCCGATTATTTATGAACTTAGCGCACAATGCATTCTGTCACACGAGGTATTCGTATGAGTGACGAGAGCAACTGCTCGGGTCGATATACATCCTTAACAACTGCCTAAGTTTTCGAAATGCAAACTCTTACTAGGCACGCAGGACCAACGAATCTGTTACGGATTTAAGCGCCGTCGATCGAACGAGCTGTTTGATTTGATTTCCACATTCAGAACGCTTTGGAAAGTTACGTGCCAGACGCTGGGACGAGCCTTTGAGCGTGTCTGTGTTTATACTGGACATGCGGTTTTATTGCGAGAGAAGTTTTCTAAATACGTTAGCAGTTTGCGGAATAGCGAGACACTCTGATTTTTAATTTTCTTTCGAATAGTCATTTAAGGGTCCTGTGAACTACCATGTCTCCCATACAAACGTAATACCAAAATCATTTGTAATTCGTGTATATTTCGATCATGTTGTGGTGTTATTCAGGTTCGTATAGTAATAATCTATGCTCCTGGCCATATTATCTGTTTCCGAAATACTGTTGTTAAACGAAATTATAAACGAATTTAGTTTTGCTTATTTTTATGTCAAAGAGGACATGTTTTCTGCTTATTTGTTTTGTAATAAAAACAACACTATCTCACGTCGCATTAGTTCAGGAGCACAGTTTTTATTGTCCAGCTAAAGAAAAACACCAGTTAATAAAGAAAGTTACAAGTTTTCATTCATAATATTTGGTATTACGGAACTCGACCAAAGTTATAAAAATTTTTGATCAAAATTGATTATTATCTGGGGACACGGTAGTGTCCCCGCCAAGACGAGCCAAGCGAAGCGCGAGGGCACTACCTATCTTTTCTCGAAGTGTTTCGCCGTATTTTTAAACCCTTATAACTTAGGCCAGAATTATTTCAGATAATCAAAATTCTCGGAAAATGATGTCGCCAGTGAACTTATTAAACCTATAAAGTTTCAATTTTATAGGTCTTATACTTTAGATTTTATTGACGTCTAAAAAACCCAAATTTCGTCACTGACTGACTGACTGACTGACTCACTGATGATCATCAAAATTCCTAGGTACTTCCTGAAGACCTAGAAAGCTGAAATTTGGTATATAAGCTAGTATTAGCACACAACCAACAAAAAAATTCCAAAAGTTGGAAATTTAACCCCCCAACCCCTTAAAATAGGGGATGGAAGTTTGTATGAAATTACCGCAAATATTGATGCTAGAGGTCTCAAAATTGATATAGGGACTCTTTGTAATAAACAATTAAATACGTGTTTCAGGGTTTTTAGTTAATCACCCCACATCCATAAAATTAGGGGGTTGGAAGTTCGTATGGAGTTTCCCATAAGTATATAGGTATAATAAAAACTTAATTTCTGAAATTTGGTATATAAGCTAGTATTAGCACACAACCAACAAAAAAAATCCAAAAGTTGGAAATTTAACCCCCCAACCCCTTAAAATAGGAGATAGAAGTTTGTATGAAATTACCGCAAATATTGATGCTAGAGGTCTCAAAATTGATATAGGGACTCTTTGTAATAAACTACAAATAAGGAAAAAAATAAACTAGGTGAACCAAGGAGGGTTCCCTCATTTAAATGATAGCGGGGGGGGGGGATACTTGATTCGGACAAATATCCACCTTGCAATGATATTCAAGAAATACACCAAAGAAAAGGAAATTAACCAAATAAAAAATATAGTCGTAAACAACTTACAAAAAGAAGTGAAATCCTAGCAAAAACATTTTCATGTAAAATGTTGCCAAGACGAGAACATGTGGCTCACACTATCAAAAAGTTATCAGATCTCATGTAGAGCAAGACTTCTAACTCTACACGCCCTAACTCTATAAATCCTAACTTTATAAACTCTACACTTTAGTCAAAATATATTATGTCTTGGCTGTTTCGTTACTGTCACATGGGTGTAAAGTAAAAATATTATTCACTGACTTTGTACTTTTCTGATATACAATACCTAGTTTCTGTAGTAACGATTATTTATTAGATAGGTATTGAGTCTCCTCAGAAACTGCACTTAGGTTTTACTAACTGCATTGGTTTCAAATACTTCATCACACTTTGCAAAAGTGTGTTCCTTTGCTTTAGAGGATATTTTTAATAAATGGAAGTTTTTTCCCATAACAATGGTGATACCATTTAATTTTAATGTGAAATTTCTTGAATTTTGCATGGTCCATTATGCAAAACTCTATTAGAAAAGTACTGAACAGTGAATAAATTCTTCACTTTACGCCCATGTGACGGTACCGAAACAGCCAAGACATAATATATTTTGACTAAAGTGTAGAGTTTATAAAGTTAGGATTTATAGAGTCAGGGCGTGTAGAGTTAGAAGTCTTGCTCTACATGAGATCTGATAACTTTTTGATAGTGTGAGCCACATGTTCTCGTCTTGGCAACATTTTACATGAAAATGTTTTTGCTAGGATTTTATTTTAAAGAAATATTTCCGAACCAAATATGGCCAGGAGCATAGATTATTTCTATATGAATCCGAATAACACCACAACATGATCGAAATATTCACGAATTACAAAAGATTTGGTATTTTGCATTAACGGAGACATCATAGTTCACAGGCCCCTTAAAGCCGTTAGGTGTCTTCATTAGCCGATGTACATACATTGACAAATGACTTTACTATATTTAATACTTAATATGTTTACTTCTGTGGTCATGGTCTTTAGGCTCTGATTTTAAGAGTCAGCTTACCTACGATGTTTCCATACATTCGTTATACCAAAATCATTTTAACTCGTGCATATTTGGATCATGTTGTGGTTTTATTCGGGTTCATATACTTAATAATAATCTATGCTCCTGGCTATATTTGCAACTAAATACTTCTCAAAAACGAAATATAAATCAATTTTGGTTTTTCGGTCCTACCAACCCGCGAAATTCAAATTTATTTAGTTTTTCGCAAATATTAGACTAACTACACATTGTAGGTTTATGGCAATTAATTTTGCGGGCACAATATTTATGCATCTACATGTTTTTAAGAGAAATTTTGCTCGAATATTCTTACTCACCACATACTTATTGGTTCCCGAGAGTTAATTTTTTGCAGTTTTCCAGATTTTGAGCTATCGGGAACCAATATTTAGTAAATGAGTATTGTTGGGCAGATTTATTATTAAAACATGTAAATACATAAAATGTTGTGCCCGTAAAACTCATTGTTATATGCCTACTATGTATAATTAGCCCTCTATTAGCGAAAAACTAAATAATTAGAATTTTCGCGCCCGGATGGTAACCCACCCCCTTGACAAAAACAAGAACCAATATTATTTTTCTTATTTCTCTTTAAAAAAGTATCACCATCCGTGAAGGTATGTGCAAATGTAGCACAAACATAAACTGTAAGACTCATAAATATTGCAAACTCCCAGGAGTTCCAGCTGAAATACCTTGCGACGATGCTAAGCTTAGTGACTCGAATCGGTATGCCTTGTACACGACGGAATTTTTCGTATTGACGATCGACGAGGCATCTCCTGAATTCATGTATATCGAACAATGTAATAGAACTTGAAATATATTATATTACCGTTTGCATTGTTAAACGAATGTTTCACAAAATATTTATCAGAAAAACAATACATAATATTTATGTAACAGCATTATTAAATATTTATCACATTGCTTACCACAAAGTGTGATTCGCGCGACAAGACTTCAAACGAGTCCGAATCAACCAATGACAAAATACGCTACGCTAAGAGGACGGGAAAGATGTGACGTATGTTGAAGCCAAAAATTTCTCAAATATGGCGTCGCGCTTCATATATTTCGGTACAGCGGTACAGCGGTACAGCGGTATGCGCTGACAGTGGTCAGCGCATACCGCTGTCGGTCGCATACATTATTAGCGCCATTTTACTGTTTTGACAAATAAATAGAGGTTTCAGGGCGGAGCCTAAAAATATATGCGTGACGTCACTAAGTGCTCATCCTTTATGTTACATCCATGGAATCTACCATCTTATTGCATTTATGATTAATGTAATTTAAAAACCCCATACGCTTGTCATGTAACGATTATACTTGCACGCGATAAACATTTAATCGAGTAATTATACGCCAAAAATGCATTACATCATTTTGGACAAGAGCTGATACTCTGACACTGCTGGACGGATATTAACCAAAAATAGCTAAGAACCACCGCAAAGAAAAAAAAGGTTTTCGAAAAAAAACGCATCGAAATGGGTCCATCCGTAAGAGAGCTACGATGCCACAGACACACTCATACACACAGATAGACACACGTCGACGTCCAACTTATAACACTTTTCGCGACGGGGGTTAAAAAGTAAACTATACCTATGTGAAATAAAGCAATTTGAATGCAAAAAAAAACCGGCCAAGTGCGAGTCGGACTCGCGCACCGAGGGTTCCATACCATAAAAGCAGTAAAACATTAAAAGAATCACTTTAGTTCATGAATTTACGAGTATAATTTACATGTAGGTACTTTTGTTGGCGAACCGCAAACCTAACTTTGTTTTTGGCGGCTTAATTGTTATTATCAAAAAAATTATAAAAGTTAGAGAGTTGATTTTATTTTTCCTGTAAAATATACGTTAACTCCTATTAATCATAATTATTTCAGATTTTTCGATTGGTAAACTTCGGAGATAAGGGGGGGGGGAACGGTATTTTTTTCGACAGTTTGCCCAATAAATCAAAAACTATCAGATATAAAAATAAATAAAAATCGGTTTTAGAATACATAAGTGACGCCCTTTCATATGATACCCCACTCAATATTGTTATCTCATTTTGAAATTTTGACAACCCGGTTTTTCCCCCTTTTTAAATAAAAATAAAAAAGATTTTCAATTTTTTATGATAGCAATGGCGGCGCGCCGCAATTATCTACAACTATTCCAAATTTCAGGTCGATAGCTTTAATAGTTACTGAAATAATCGAGTGTGACAGACGGACGGACGGACGGACGGACGGACGGAGAAAGTCTCACCATAAGGGTTCCATTTTTACCATTTTGGTATGGAACCCTAAAAACGTGCACTAATCATGTCACAGTCAGTGGAATAACACACGAGTAAATTATAGAATTTCAAAGGCTCATTCGCAACAGCCTCCCCACTGAGTCTAATAATGGAAACGCCACTTTGTGGTTGATGTTATCCATTTGTAAGTGATATGTGATGCTTTAATACCCGACTGTGATACAGTTCTGTCGGGAAATCATTATGTAATATGGTAGTAGTGAAGTGATAGAAATAATCTACTGAATCCAAGGTTTCAATATCTGTTGATGAATAAAAAATAGATAGTAAATAACACAAAAATAAATCTAATGTTCTGCATTATATCTATCTACAGATTATACTCGTACAGGGTTATATAAAAATACCAAATCACTCTCGCCCTGTATTTAAAAAAAAACCGGTCAAGTGCGAGTCGGACTCGCGCACCGAGGGTTCCATACCATGAAAGAAGTAAAACATTGAAAGAATCACTTTTGTTCATGAATTTAAGAGTATAATTTACATGTAGGTACTTTTGTTGGCAAACCGCAAACGTAACTTTGTTTTTGGCGGATTATTGTTATTATCAAAAAAAATATATTAGTCAGCGAGTTGATTTAATTTTACCTGTAAAATATACGTTAACTTCTATTGATCATAATTATTTCAGATTTTTCGATTGGTAAACTTCGGAGATAAGGGGGGGGGAACGGTATTTTTTTCGACAGTTTGCCCAATAAATCAAAAACTATCAAGCTTAAAAATAAATAAAAAATAGTTTTAGAATACACAAGTAACGCCCTTTCATATGATACCCCACTCAATATTGTTATCGCATTTTGAAATTTTATCGACCCGGTTTTCCCCCCTTTTTAAATAAAAATAAAAACAATTTTCAAATTTTTACGATTGTTATGACGTCGAGTCACTATTACCTATAACTATTCTAAATTTCAAGTCTCTAGCTTGAATAGTTACTGAAATAATTGAGTGTGACAGACGGACGGACGGACAGACGGACGGACGGACGGACGGACGGACGGACGGACGGACGGACGGACGGACGGACGGACGGACGGACGGACGGACGGAGAAAGTCTCACTATAGGGTTCCATTTTTACCATTTTGGTATGGAACCCTAAAAAGTTGTAGAACAAAAGTTGTTATTGTTAATGTGAACAACTCTGCCCTCGTAATTGAAAACACAGTATCTCCAAAAATTGCGTTTCGAGAAAAACGCGTTTAAAGTTTAATAGATAAATTGATATGTTATGAACCAACTATATACGTTAGCGTGATAGGGGTTTTTTTAAACTACGAAGAATAAATAAAGCTTTCATTATATGTACATGAAGCTCTTTTATTATTGTTCTTTAATTAATCAAATTAGATAATGTGTTTTAACATAGTAATATAATTTTTTAAAGTAAATTTATTTTACGCTTAAACCCAGTAACTTGATAGTTACTGCGTTCTAACGTACTTTTATTTAATACTGTGTTTTAACCATGTAAAGATACAAACACTCGTGATTACACAACACAGTAACTATACATATACTGTGTTGTAAGGTAACAATACCTAACATTTATTTACTAGATGGATTTCTAGTAAGTAAGATACTGTGTTTAAGATTAATTTTGCAATATGTTAACTCTTAGTTTCCGTTATAGCATCTAAAGAAACTGTATTTTAAGTTAACCTTTTTTTCATATGTGTAAAAACACCCTGTGTGTAGAATTTTGCTTCTCCTCCTCAGATTTTTCAGATATCCCAGCTGATAATGAATTTATTTGTGCTGCTGTACTTATATTTATATTCGTATCTGATTCCGAATTTTTATTCGTTCCTATTTCGGTAGTCTTTAATTTTTAGGTATGTATAACATAGATATCATTAAGACATCCATACAAATAGAAGAAATGAGTTATGTCTGTGATTTTTCAATGAATGCTTATAATTTCGTCTAAAGTCCTGATTATTCCGTTAGATTAACTAACTTAAATTATTGGATAAGTGAGAGTCTGAGAGTTGGGTTTATGAAATTTTCATTAAATCTTTTCAGGGGGTAAAGTCGAAAAATCTCCAAAATCAGCTTACGTAATTATGCTAGCTCAATTTGTTTTTAAGTGTCATTGTGAGATGTGGTGATAACAGGAAACAAAACCCAGCTGTGTTTGTAGTGGGCTTCTTCTCAGTGCAGGGCGTGTTGAACCCTCGCGTAAACTTAACTTTAAGTCGACTTGTAGTTATCACCATATATTATATGTGACAAATATCATATTGACGTTTTACAAGAACCCGTACGTTAGGCCTATGTGAAATAAAGATATTTCGAGTTTGAGTTTGGAACTGCTGAATAATAAATTATTAGGACTTATACAGTCTAGTTAGAGATTGTAATCGAGGCTACTTCTTTGTAAAGGGTTATCACGGGAATTTCAAGTAAAAGAGTGTAACAAAATATGCTGATTTCTGAAGCTGATGTTGTAGGTAAACTATTATTTCGTAGTTTATTATTATTTATATGTAAAATTACTTTCTGTTTGAATTAATAAATTGCATAGCTTAATGAATGCTTGAAAAGTGCAATTTAGCTAACATTATATAAGTAATTAATAATTTTAAAAATAAACTTTACTTACATCTTTAAATATATAAAAGAAGGAACTGACTGACTGACATATCAACGCACAGCACAAACCGCTAGGTCTAGAGACACCGAATTTGGTACACAGATTCCTTGTGAGGTCTAGGGGTTCACTAAGAAAGTATTTTTCAAAATCCACCCTCTAAGGGGCTAAAACAGGGATCCGAAGTTTGTATTTTACCAAGTTTAAATACTCCTTTACGCAACTACTTAACTAATTCGGCTAAAATTTGGAATGAAGGCTGGCTCTGGCTTAATACATAGGCTACTTTTTATCCCGATTCACACGGAAAATTCCCAATTCATATGGAAAATTCTTAACACCGCAACTTCAGCTATGGAACCGATTTGGCTGAAATTTGGAACGGCGATAATTGTATCCTGGATTACTAGATATCCTGGAAATCCATGATTTCTGCGGGAATAGAGTATCTATATCAGATATTTATGCGGGAGATATACTCCTTCACACCGTAACTAATGAAAATTTTTGGCTGAAAATTGGTCTGGAAACAGATTCCATCCTAAAAAAACACAAAGGCTACTTTTTATTCCAAAAATTCGATGGTTGTAGGGAAAACTAAAATGTACTTGAGCGATGTCGCGGGTTTTTTGCTAGTTAATTATATTTCAGTCATCGATATGGTTTTAACAGAAATATTTCCGTAAAAGCCGCCAAAAACTTCCAAGCGCGCAGTGCGCACGATTTAGAAGTACCTTCCCCTCTAACCTCGCTCCACGAAAAGTTAGTTTAAAACACAGTAAGTCGATAGTTACTGGGTTCAAGCTAAGTATTTACTGAAGTTAATATTCAAACTGCAGACACTTAAATCACAGTAATTCAGATACTGTGTTTAATTTATGTAAAGCATTAAAAGATTCCACGAAATGTTTACACATAAACACAGTATTTGAAGATGCCGTGTTGTAGCCAAGGAAAATTTATTAAAATAAAATCGATAGACATACATTTAAACACAGTAAACTAAAAATTACTGTGTTCAAACCTAAAAATTTTAAGTTACTGTGTTTATTATTAAAAAAGTAATTTTTTTTTTCGAGTTACTGTGTTTTTACTTTTCGTATCTCAGTAACTATACACGCTACAGAAAAATCGAAAAGTTTCCCAGACAGAGCGCAATCGCGCGATTCTAAAAAGCTATCCAAAGCAAAAACACAGTAACTCGACTTACTGTGTTTTCAATTACGAGGGCAGAACTACAGGCCGAGAGTGTTTTAGTATTTCTTATATCTCGTATAGAACTGTAGCCTATTCAGACGGATAACTTGACTTTGGTTAATCAATGAGCAATTTGAACACTTTTCACTTTGTTTATATGCAGATCAACTAAAATACCTTTATTTTTAGGGTTCCGTACCTCAAAGAAAATAAACGAAACCCTTATAAGATCACTTTGTTAATTTTTAGTTCGTTTTAGTAAGGTCAGACACATTTTATGTTTTTTTTTTAATTTCTATTTGAACATAGAACAGGTTTTTATTTCTATTCCCTACATATTAAAGAAGCGCTCTATAAAATTCTAAACATTGCCTCTCTAGGTTACAAATCGGTTTCGCTCCTGACCGTAGTATACGTTTTGTGGTCTGAAATAGGCATTCCAAAAATTAAATCTATCTCTACCCGCATTTTTATCTTCTGCCAAATAATATGTACAAGCTCCCATCCCATTTTAAAAGCCAATTTCGACAGGAGTATCTTTCAATATAAAAATAAAATTAAGGCCCTCTGAAAAAAATCAAAGGACAGAATACAATAACTTTCAGCATAATGGCTGCCAATGCATTACATAATGGAATTTCTGTGTAGAGCTGATGGCTGACGGGACGGGAAAATTTTTAATCACAATGAGTAATTACGAAATTCTGAAAGCGCGTAACTTCAGTTTAAATACTTTTGCGGTATGCGAAATATATTATTTTTCAATTTGCAGGATGCAAAGATTGATTACATTTTGCAGTTGTAACTTTTTCTTGTATCGACATGAGCGCTATGAGCGTCTATGACCTTGATCAAGAGTGGGTCTCTCTGCTCTCATTCTGATAAGAGACCATTCCCAACACTGGGTCATAGAAAGGAGTGGACATTGGACACAATAATATTCTATGATGTCACAATAGATAAAAATAGTCAAGATAGCCCATCCGAACATTTCCGTAAACGTTCTTCATACAAGAAAATGAAGCGCCATCTGTCGAAACTCCTGTGAAATACATGTTTATTTATATTTTTTTTTATCATGTGTCTGTGGTCACCTTGCCTGCAATATTATTATTAATTCAAAATATAAGAAATAGGTCTTTACCTTTCTACCTATACTGACTACTGACGGGGTAGGGTGCAAAATAGTCATTCTTGCTCCCTTAAACTGGCGACATTTTTTCGCGCTTTTCGCCCTGTCTTTAGTATACAAGTCTGTGGATGTCACAGATTTTTTAAAGATTCTTAGAAATACTATTTTGAAAAGCTACTAAATGATTTTTTTGTGGCTGAATATTATGTATGAAACCGCGTAGTTTGAGAAAATAAATTACTATGGCCGATGGAAAGATAACGTTAGTTGGACTGTTTTGTTTTATTTAAAAATTTTTTTGACCTTTATTCCAACATTCACCAAGCTCGAAATTCTCTATTACTGTTGTAAACAATACTATACTAATTAAAAAAATATCGCTCAAGTGACATCATAAGCGCCCATTACTTAGTGATAAATTAAAAAAACTGGCCAAGTGCGAGTTAAACTCGCGCATCAGGGGTTCCATTACATTTTGTCTTTTGCTAATATTTTCTCATGCACCGTGCTTATTTTCATGGCAAAAATAAAATTAAAATTATTTTGATTTTGGAGAATGAACGCATACCATTTACGAAGTGTTTGTTTAACCTTATTTTTAAATGTTACATTGTACATTCATTAATTTTCATTCACTCACTTATTGGCTTTTTAGAGATCCTTTGTATTAGAAAAAAATATTTTATTACTATATATATAGCTGCTTGTGCTGATTCATTCACTCATTGATCACCTCTCCTGAACAATTTTGTATGAAAAAATTTTTTTTCAAGGATCATGTCGTATAGAAAGGAAAAAATCATTAAGAACAAAAATATGGAGATAGCTGATGATTGAGGATTTCGGAGACGGGTGAAGAGCACGGAGAGGGTATTGAAGATAGGTGGGGGGTGCTCGACCAAATGTCATTTGAAATGACATCCAATTGGCAGTTAGTTGAAAAAAAATTCAAAATGGCGGATTCAAAATGGCCGCCATTCGTATTTCGTCGATATCTCGGAAAGTATAAAAGATGGAAGAATGGTTTCTTGACAAGAGCTGATCAGGACTCGAAGGTCTATTCGATGAAAAGAAAAAAAATCAAAATGGCGGAATTTATTTTTCCATAGAAAATGTATGGGAAAAGATGACTGAGGGTTACGATACCTTTATAGGCGGGAAGACAGACCGCGGGCCACATGTGGCCCGCGCACCCACGCGCCCTACTAGTTAATTCTATATGCTTGTAGATAATTATAGCGTAATCTTATTATTATTTCTAAGAGAGAGCTATTTTAGAGCTATTTTTTGTTAGTTAATGAGTAGAATGAGGGCGTAGGTTTCATATTACGTACTTGTAATTTGCACGTACTTGTATTTTTAACCGACTTCAAAAAAAGGAGGAGGTTCTCAATTCGTCGGATTCTTTTTTTTTTTCTATGTATGTTCACCGATTACTCGAAGACGCGTGGACCGATTTGAAAAATTCTTTATTTGTTTAAGAGGGTTTTCTTTCCAGATGGTCCCATTTTAATCAGGTCAGGATCTGATGATGGGATCCTGGAGAAATCGAGGGAACTCTTCAAATTTTATATGAACACATGAAACTATTTTAGTATTATTAGAAAGAATAATATTTTCCAAGTTGTCCTATAGTCATCTGGTCAGGATCTGATCATGGGATCTTGGTGAAATCGAGGGAACTCTTCAAATTTTGCTAGTATACTTAAAGCGAGTTGGGTATTTTTTATAGTTACTGGTGCATATGCTAGCAGATACTGATGACTAAAGTCATCAAGTCAGGGTCTGATGATGGGATCTTGGTGAAATCGAGGGACTGAACTAAAAAGTATAAAATAAAAATGGGAAATGCTTTCCAAAAAACCAACTTCAAATGCCACTACAAAGAGTGAAATAATTTTTATTTAAATTTTAGGTACCTACACCAATTCGAAGTCGGGCGATTGTCTATGACTTCGTCATTTCTTCGCACATCAGGTAAGTAAGAAGGACTATTAGGGATTGTATGAAACATTGCCCGACTTCGAATTGGTGTAGGTACCTAAAATTTAAATAAAAATTATTTCACTCTTTGTAGTGGCATTTGAAGTTGGTTTTTTGGAAAGCATTTCCCATATTTCAGATAAAGAATGGGATGAATTTGAAAAAAACTTCGTGTTGTAAAATTATACAATAGCCTGTAGCCATAAACCTACATAAAATTGCAAAACTCAAAATTGACAGTTATAAGTTGGTTAAATTCGACTTCGAAGATTGGTTCAAATAGTTATTTGCTCAGTCATAGCTAAAGCGTGTATATAGAAAATGAGCGACAAAACGTTACAGAAATGGTAAAATCTGAGTGTAAAACAAAGATTGCGTGAAAAATAGCAGTATTAAAGAAACAATTGCAAGGAAGAGCGTTCGTCGTCACTTTCGTAGCTACAACACGTACGGTAGGGTTAGTACAAGTTTTACTATGAATTTCGAGTCGACTCGTATCGCACAAACGAATCGAATTCCTCCATACATTTACAGCCAACGCCACCTATGAACAGTCAATGATATACGGCTGTCAAAAGATGGCGCTGGCTGTAAATGTATGAAGGCATTCGATTCGTGTGTGCAATGCGAGTCGACTAGAAATTCGTACAGAAACTGTACTAACCCCCCGGATCTCAGACCGAGCACGCCGGAAATATTGCAACTCAACTTACACTGCGCACACTGCACAGACGAGCAGCTCGTAGTAATTGTTCTGTTCATTTTCTCAAGCGAGTGCAGAATTTGAGCAATTTTAATGACTTGCAGCAAGCACTGTGTAAACTAGGTTTTAGCAAGTTTTAGTTAGGGGAAATTGAAACATCAGTCGAAGAGGTGATATCGTGCAACTTAGAATATTTTAGGTAAATATAAATGAAGGACAAGCTTTGAGTAATTTATAAGAAGGGATACAGGTTTTAACTTGAGGAAGACTCTGTAATAAAGCCACGGAAACGCCGATGCTCATGATGAGTTCCTTCCTAGTACTGATGCATAAACGTAACTTTTTTTTGAAATTCATGGTAGACCTTAAGGCTGCCAATCCACTGGAGCGGAGTGAGGCATCGGAGCCGAGAAACGGAGAAATTAACCAATAAGATTGCACGATATCTCCGCTAGTCCCCTAGTATTTGGAGTAATCGTATTGGTTAATATTTTCCCGTTTCTCGGCTCTCTCGCTCCGCTCCGGTAGATTGGCAGCCTTAGGTGATAAACTTCTTTCAGCCAAGAAGCTATAGCTTATGCTGGCGGGAACAAGAATTGGCTCTCAATTGTAGACGGTGGCGTCACAATAGATCGGGAGCGGTCAACGTGGCACCAGGGAACACACCAACATGGGTCCTTATTCTGTATTTCACGAGCGTGACCTTCAACGAGCTTTTTTTATTTATTTTCTTATCCATTGAAGGTTTACTACTATTTTTTCCTTTTAGTTAATGCAAAAAGGAGCAATGTATAACGAACCATAGACATCAGTGATTATTACAGAAATTCTCAAAAAAAAAATTGGTTAAAATCATCATTAACTGGTACCTATAATGAAAGGAAGATAAATATCTACGGGTTCGGTTATACGGAACCCTCGTGCGTGAGTTCGACTCACACTTGGCTGGTTCCTTCCATTCTCGCATGACTAACAGCAGTTGATTTTCAATTCGTGACCACTCTGACAGGTGTGTTTACAGAATGCGCTTCCAGCAAACAGTCAAAGTTAGATTGAGAACATTGTGAACGCGTTCCACCAAAACTTATGTTTTGTTCTGAAAACGAATGTTATGATTCAATTATGGTCTTTTGGCAACATTTTTTTACACTATAAATACAAGTTAGTACTTGACAGCCACAGTTCACTGCAATCTAACCTGATCTTAATTAGTGATGATGCAGCCGAAGATATTATCGTACTAACATGGAAGTGGTAAACTCACTTCAACGAATTCTACACAGCATCGCACCGCAACGCTAAATTGCTTGACGCTGCGTCTTTGCTGGTAGGTTGGTAACTAGCCACGGCAAAAGCCTCCAACAAGACCGGACCAGAGCCAATTCAGAAATCATAAAATTCCAAAGTGGCCCGTGACGGGAATCGAACACGCGACCACAAAGTCGAATTCGAGTGTGCACCACTGCGAAATAGAGGTCGTCAAAATATATAATATGTTACAATAATGACTACCATCGTAGTTTATAATATTAAAAAGGTGAAAAGAGTTTTTGAGAGAAAACTGTTTTTTCAGATCTGCATCTTCTTACTCCGATGGTTGCCTGGAAGAGATTGCTGTGTAGCGATAAGGCTGCCATATTTATACATTTGTTTAGGTGCTCTTGTAGTTTATATTTTATTTGTGTGTGTGCACAATAAATAATTTTCTATCTATTTATATATGCAGTTTGAATTCCGAATTATCTTTGTCAAGCTAGATTCCACGCATCTCAGATGAACGCAAGACCAATTACCAAAATAAGGCTATATGGCGCCACTATATGCTTTATAAGTCAAGTCGACTGCTGAAACAGTATAATTGAAAGCCTGTAGTGGTTGGCTGCTAAAACAACCACTATTCGGGCATCAGTCCCATTTTAAACATATTATTTCTGTCTTTAGTTCTGCAGACCTCATATTGAGGGAAGTGTAAGTTCGAATTTCAATTTACCTTCAACACTTCAGATAGAAATAAATGTTTTTGTAAATAGATATATTATATTTAAATGTAAATTTTTGATTGAGTGATGAAAAATTTTAAGCTATTGCATAGCTTCTATCGCAGGCTTTGAGCGTGGAGACCGAATCCAGAACTTCCGTAACGAAAATAACCTAACACCCCTAAAGTAGAGCTTTTGGTACCAGAGTACCATGAATGCAGGAGGGCGCACCTTCACAAACTTTTTAGTTTTTAGTTTTGCCATCTATCGATGAATAGCAGAACTTTTAATGACTTTTTGAAATATCACGCTTGTCTCTTTAGTTCTCCCACCCAGACGCGATTTGCAGAACTAAAGAGACAAGCGTAATATTTCAAAAAGTAAGGTAGCATAGCTTAAAATGCTATGCAATAGCTGTACCGCGGCAGTCTCCGAGTGCTACACGTCTTTTTTTTGACGAAAGATTGCATTGAAAGGAGCATCATTCCTGAATGATCAGTGATCACACCAGGGACTACAGCAACCTGAAGCCGTAATAAACAGAAGAAGAAGAACGAAGAAGAAGATCATACTTGAAGAGGATCCTTTTTTACAACAATTTACGTAAATCTAGGCAGCTTATAGCCATAACTTCACGATTTTACTACGGCAAAGCAATTCTCTCTGGCTGTGAATTTTTAAATGTCACATGAGAATTGAGAACATTCCGGTGTGTTCGCTTCGGGCTGTTGGACTTTGTTTTTAAAACTGTAAACATTTACAAAATACGGCGGAACAAGAACAGTCTTTTGGGGATAATAAACTTTTAACTGTATGAAATTTGTTTTTTTATGAAAACCTGCCCTTTTCCAAGTTTAAATCATATTTTGTTTCATACAATTGTTTCATACAATCATGAAATCATTAACACAACTTTAGGTACATCACACAACATTTTATTCCCATTTCTTTTCTTATGTTTGTAAAGTGTTAGCTATTCTAGAAATAGAATCAATAAGATACTTGGCTTAGTAATGCTTGTTTAAATCATAGTAATACACAAGTATCCAGATCTCGCTTCGTCGACTAACTAGTTAGATTTACAAGCTTTTAGCGCCTAACAAATAAACGTGGAATATCGGTTGAATAGATATACTCTGTTTTATCCCTCTTCGTCATCAATCACATTTTGGCATGCGAAGGAAAAAGACGAGGCAGAACAAAACTATTTCATCTCTATTCTACGTTTATTTGTAATGGGGGTTAGAGTTTAAGTGGGCAAAGTTATTGGTGTAAAGTCATTCAAGTAGTGATAAGCCTGGTGGTGTGGATAAACGCCTATCAGTTGCTAAACAGCATCGTACCTTTTAATCGATTGACGATACGTTTTTGCTGATGGGGTGATAAGTTGGTACCCTGCGACCGAAGTCTCCCAAAGCATTAGTAGACCTCAGAGGGGTTAGTACAGTTTTTGTACGAATTTCTAATCGAATCGCATCGCACAAACGAATCGAATGACTCCATATATTTACAGCCAGCGCCATCTATTGACAGCCGCATGTCAGTGACTGTCCACAGATAGTATTGGCTGTATTTCATAGACAAAATTCGGTTGCATTCGTCCCATGGCGTCCGAATCGTGCCCTCCATTAAAAAACATTAAAAAACTCCAAACGGGCATGTGAAGGCAATAAATACTACTGCACACCATCTCGTCAGGGAAGTCGTCAAGCACGCTACTTATTTAGTGCTAAAGTTCTAAATATTACATTCAAATATTTAGAACACTGAAAAAAACGGTCTCGTACTTACGAAACTATTTTATTGTTGTGTAAAATAATACGTTTTAATTAAAATGGCAACAATGTAGGAAGGGTGAAGTCGTTAAAGTTATTCGTAACTTCGCATTTTACGATGCATAAACCTCGCAGATGTGTCAGCTGACATTGTATTGTACTTGAAGATATACCAGTGCTTACATTTGTATATGATGTGTTTATAGGAGTTTTCTTTAGTAGATTCCAAAATCCAAATTCCAGAATGTACACTTGTACATTCGAGCGATTTTTCTGAACACAACAACCAAGTACTTGACTGCAATCTCACCTGTGTGGTTAGTACCAACGCCATCTACGGAGAGTTACAGATATGCGGCTGTCAACAGATGGCACTAGCTGTCAATGTATGGAGGCAATCGATTCGATTGGGCGATACGAGTCGTCTCGATATTCGTACAAAAACCTGTACTAACCACTCTGATGTTGTCATGACTACATTGTCGTAGGCCGTAGCTGAAGATGTGATCGTTCAAACTTGGAAGGCATTAGCAAGTCCCTAGCGATTGCTATACAGCACCGGAACGCTATATTAGTTGGAACTGCGTCTTGGGCAATGGTAACCTGCAGCCGCGGCCGAAACCTCCCATCGGTTCACAACTTACCAAATTTAGAAATTATACTTTTATTGAGAAATCATAAAAATTGACATCTGGTCCGTGGCAGGTTTCGTTCCCGGGACCTACCGCAAAAATCACAATATGTAACAGGGTGCCTAATTTCACGCTTAACACAGACATACACAAAAGTACTAAACCGACGAGGAAGCTATCCGAGAATAAAAAGTATCACAATGATTGGAAGTAAAATCAATTTCAAGAGTAGGTATTAATTTAACGTTGGTTATTCGGTACCAAAATCTCAATCTGTTAACTTTGTGAGCGATATCGGAAAAAATGGATCTTGAATTTCATTTCAATTTTCTTTTTCAGAGTTAGGAAGTTGAAACTGGTCTTCCAAAATATTACCAAGTTGTTTTTTTTTCTCTTATCTTATTTGAGAATAGGAAACGGATTTTATATTACAACAATGAAAACTTGGTACTAAGAACTACCTTTTCTAGCACTTGGAGTTCCAAACGTTCGTCGGTCCTGTGAGCTATTTGTCTCGTATATTGCCACTTCAGCTTTGTCACGCGCTGAGCCTTGTATGAGTCTTCTAAGAATATATGCTCAAATTCTATTTGAAATCGCGTAAAGATCTCACCATTGTTCGCTGTCTGGCTGGACCTTTTTAGGAGACCCAAGTACATAAATCATCTTCAGCTTTGGACTTCAATCCGGGTGAGGGTTGTTAGATGATGTTTACATATTCAAATAGTTTTATTTTTCAGTTAAAAATTGTAAAGGATGTTTTCATGACTATGTTATTGTGCTTGGTAAACAAATTTTAACCGATAAGAACCAATAAAGTCCTTCAACGTAGATGTATAGTTACGGAATGAAAAGGTTCGTCACCTTAATGTCGGTTTTCACATATTATGTAACATAGTTTCAAAATGTAATATGTGCTCGCGATATGTTGAACGAATCAATTTGAAAATCGACGAACCTTTTTATTTCGTGACTGTACACTTTATTTAATAAGTAATACATTGCATTCTCATTTAAGTGTACCCAATTCTCTTGTCCTTTGTTTTTTTTGAGAAATTAAGTTTTCTTTTTATTTATTTAGGCTAACGCCTGACTGATCACACCTGATGGAAAGTGATGATACAGTCTAAGGTGGAGCGCACTTGCGCTAATGCCTATTCACTCTTGACTTAAAGGCCCCCAAGCTGTAGCTGTGTGATGGTCCGAGGCGGATCGACTATATTTAATTGAACCATGATTGGATAATTTGGATGAAATTGACAGTTGTACTCACTTTCGTTTCCCTTACAGCAGGCAACAACAGATGTATGGAGTCGAGACAAAGCCGTAAGCCCTTTCGGTTAAGACAATGGAGTTTTTATTTTCCTATAGTTAAATTCACTCTCATTTCGCTGAGGCAAACCGACTCAGAGGCAAGTCACGGCATTCTATTTGTTTCTTTGTTTCCTTGCAATAAGTATCAAAATAGAATTTACATAGAATGACTTTAGTAATAGCATTGTTGTTTCTTGAATCCGGACGATTCCAATTTGACGTGATATGCGTTTAATTAATCAAATAGAATGAAGGACAAATGCTGTCTGAGTGGGTGGAACAGAGCTCACACCATTCGAACCAAAAAACCTTGAAGCTAGGGAAATCCTACGCCAAACTGGCTCTGAATTTTCAGATTATTTGGGCAGATTCAGGACTTCCTTTTTTATTCGCTACGAAGCGTATTATTACCACATGCCCGTAGGCCAGGTACATAGAGCCTTTAAGGCTTGCCCAGGTACCATGGATTTTGATTTATAATTAATTGATATGATTGTAATTTGGCCAAATTACGGTCGGAAGTCCTGAATTCATGAAAGAGGACGTGTTTCACGGGCTCCCATTTTTGCCATTCGAAGATTGCCAATCAGCCATGAAAGAGTATATATATATATATATAAATCCCAAAAAATAATTTTAATGATTCTATCGGCTTCGCTCCTTCCTCTACACAACTGTAATTCCCACATTAGGACCATAAGCAAATATTACCTATTATGTCATGTTAAGGACCCACCTGTATATCAGCCATAGAACCACTCTGGATACGCTTTCTCCTTAAAGTACAGCCCCACGATGAACAGACTTATGTATAAAATATAGTAACGAGCTAGATGAACTCGGCTAGCCTCGCTAATGTTACTCGATTAGTTCTGAAGGAACTAGAAGGCTAATTAAGGATTGACTTTAGTTTATCCACCTTGTCTAAAATTATTCAGGCTAGCTAATTTTAATTCAATCAAACTTCAAAGGAAATATATTATAGTTTAAAGAGATTCAATAGTAAGGTTTCTTTTAATTCATCTCCTTAGATTAAGTATTCAGGCTTAACAATCTGAGTTCATTGAAAGCCATAAAATAGATATAAATTTATGCAGCCTTGCATTGTTAAATTTTATGATTAATCAAATTAGGTATGTAGAGAAATTCAAATGATGGAAGGTTTCGGAATGGTTGTAGTGATGAATAAATCAGTGACACTTTATTAAGCATAACAAATATATTCCGAAGGTCACTCCACTTTAAATTCCTCTAGGTAAGTGGGTCTTTATTATAGAAATAAAAGGTTTTAAGCATAACTTTTATATTCTGTATATTTCAGACTTCATTATTATCAAATCGATCGAAACTGGTATGATTATTTAGAATTTAGATTACGTTAGTAATCTTAAATCCCGGGAACTTGGTTACTATATAGCCACTAGGAAAACAAGTTCCCGAAAAACAAAAACCTAGTGGGGCATCATATATGTACACTATTTACTTAACACACACATGCCTATATATAATATGTACATATTAATTCACCAGGACTTAAATTAAGGAAACAAAATACACAATCAGGAAGGTGTTTAAAATACTAAACTAAAGACATCATATTCACAATAGGATACGAGTTAATTTCAATTTTTATTTATTTTGATTTAGTTTAAATTCTTCTAAAACAATCCTTCTAACTCTGTATATTCCCTCGTAATTATCATAGCTCGCTATGTATCTATTATTACCTTCTGACAATTGACTCTTATTCCCAAAACAATAACCAAACTATTATGGTAATTGATATGAAATGAAATGAAATTCTTTATTTCACATAGGTCTAAATAATAGGTGCCCATAGAATGTCAAACTCTACCCCCACGTTCGGAATGCAGATTTGCTCCGAGAAGAACTGGCAAGAAACTCGGCACTTGCAATACTGTTGGCTCTAGTCTAAATATACTAAATTGTACATCGATTCTATTTATATCGAGAATAAATTGAAACCACCCTCGTCCTCCAAGTCCATTTTAAGTTTGAAATCGAATCAATCAAAATTTATCTCAATTAATGTCTAAACGAGGTTATAAGAATGAAATTATCTCGTATCACAAAATTAATAAGGAAAGCTGTACTTTACCAAAAATATAAGCTGGAGATCTCCGCCACCTCGAAGGCACTCTTTACACTGTTTAATATTATGATTTAAAATTTATTTAACCTAAGATTTATTTAAACTTTAAATTTTAATTTTATTTATATAATAATAAATCTCTACAAAATTTAACAGTACTGTAGACGGATTAGAGAATTCTTCGCTCGATCTCAGCTGTCGAGCCCGGAATGCCTCTTTCCATCCTTGCACCGTACTATTTCAGCGTTTCCACTCCACTCCCCCTCTGAAATCAGAAGTCACACCCAAGTAACCAGTATCTATGTGATTGGTTAATTTAATTCTAGACAGTCGTCCCATTTGCCATGAATGGCAACGAAATAGACCAATCAGATGAACGTTAAAGACCCGCCTATTTCTGAAAAAAAACTTCGCTCCCAAGGTTTATTTTGTAAGTCTACGTTTTTTTTTTGATTCCCACGTTTCAAATTGCATTAGACTAAACTCGAGTAACTTATCGTAACATTTGTCAACCATTTCCAACAAGGCGCCAATGCTTGACGTTTTTATTAGTCTGCGTTTCAAATTTTAGCTAAATTATGGGTTTACTTAAACGAAAGTCACTCAAATTTCACGTAATGGCTTACTCGAGTGTCGAACCTGCACAATATTTGAGTTTCTAATATTTATGGAGTTATTTTATGTTTTTGCCTAATTTTTTTCAACGAGTTCTGAGTATCCAAAATTGCTTAACGACTTAAGAAAAAAAATTAACACTGTTTACGGTTTACCATGTCATTCGCCCCGAAAAGAGATTTTTCTTTTAATCACCTAGTACCCTTGTGTACTAGTTTGAAAAAAAATCTATTTTCCTCTGTATTCCCACGCTAGCTCCAATATTCCCATACTTGTTTTATTATGTTTTCCAACACGGCAATAAACCTATTCAACTCCGGTCTCCTTTTGTTTCGTGTAGCTCGAGCTACCCAAGTTTATGACGGTGGCGCCAACATTCCCTAAATTTTTTTTTTCCGACCTAACACGTTATTAGCCTTAATCCTTTTAGGAGTTCACGTAATAACGAAATAAGTGGATTGCGTTGTAGTTTCCCTTGATTTTGCCAGTATGTACGTCAACTAAGGTGTATACATTATTGTATGGAACCGCCCCTACCACATAAGGTCCTTCGTACAATCTCATGAACTTTTTAGTTAGTTTTTTATCGGCGTCGGATTTTCCAAACGTCTTAAGTTTTACCCAGTCCCCTACTTCGAATTGCACTAATCTATGATTCTTATTATAGTGGAGTTCTCTATTTTCCGCCGCCTTAACTATATTCTCTCGAACATGTTGTCTAATTCGTTCCACATCTTCTGGTTGTAAATCTGTCCTTTGTCCTACCCTGTCACCAAAATCAGTCGAAAGTAGAGTTCTTTTCCCAAACACTATTTCATTAGGTGAATATCCCGTAATAGTATGTATCACTTGATTGTAACAATTTTCTATTTCTGGTAATAGATCAACCCATGATCGATGTGATTTATCGCAATACGTTCTAAATAGTCTTCCTAATTCCTTGTTAACACGTTCAGTCGAATTCGGTCGTGGGTTTCTAACAGAAGTATGAGTTAACTCGATACCTAGTTGACGTACACCTGTCTCGAAAACCCTCGAAGTAAAATTTGCACCCCTGTCTGAGCATAATGTTTTAATCGTAATTAGCCTGTGGTATTTCTTTATACACGTTAACGTAGCCTTCCCGCTCGCCTGTCTTAACGGGTATAATCTGATTAATTTACTATAAGAATCCTGTATCACAAATATATATTTAAACCCGAACCTCCCAGCTGGCAACGGTCCATAAATGTCACAAAAAACTCGCTCCCCGATCTCTTTTGTTATAACGCTCTTAATTGGTCCCGTATGAGTACTTAGTACATGTTTTGATTTCTGACATATCTCGCAAGCCCTTACAACTCGTCCTATTATACGTGACATACCGGGAAAGTAATATCGACTTTTCATTAATGCAAACACCTTGTATCGTCCGAAATGACCTATTTCCTCATGAACACTAACAATTAAGTCCCTCTGTAATTCCTCGGGTATGTATAATCTCAAAGTGTCCCCTTCTTCGCTCTTTCTGTAAAGAACACCCTCTTTAAATATGTTGTATTTAGATTCAGGTGTGCCTTCTAGACTAATACGCCTAATTATTTCGCTAGCGACCTTATCACGTCCCTGATAGCTACCTATCTCCTTCCATCGCTTTTGTATTATCCGACCTAGAGGTGCCTTGAATAGATTCATTTCAGGCCCCGTAGTTTTGTTAGTCAATACGTCAGTTGTCCCCTTTATATGCCGAGATAAAACGTCAGCAACCGTATTTAATTTTCCCTTCACATGTTCTACTGTGTAGTCGAATCGTCCAATATAATGTACCCAACGTATCATACGTGCGCTCAACAATTTACACGTCTGCAGGAATATTAAACTCTTATGGTCAGTTCTAATGACCAATCGAGCTCCTCGTAGGTAAGTTTCGAATTTTGATAAGCTAAATATGATGGCCCAGAGTTCCATTTCACTGACTGTCCATTTGCGTTGTGTATCATTCAAAGCCTTACTACAAAACCCTATCACCTGTTCTTCACCTTTATCATCTAATTGATACACGTATCCCGAAACTCCTAGATTACTACTATCAGTCTGCAAATAATACGTCTCTTTTGGATTTGGGTGCGCGAGAAGAATAGTGTCTACGAATAATCTTTTAACTCTTTCAAAACAATCATGTACCTCCGGAGACCAATACCATTTTTTATTTTGTTTCAGTAGGTCACAGAGTGGTCTAACCTCTTCACTATATTTCGCTATGAATCTTCTAAAATAATTTATTAACCCCAAAAATCCTCGTAATTGTTTTGTTGTTCGAGGTACGGGGAAATTAAGTATGGCGTCCACCCGTTCCGGATCCATACGCACTCCATGTGTATTGACTATGTGCCCTAACAGTTTCACTTCTACACATAAAAACCGACACTTTCCCAATCTCCCAGTTAATCTGGCTGACTCTATTCTGCTTAGTACTCGATCTAAATGTTCTAAGTGTAAGTTTATGTCACCCGTGGTGAATATTATTATATCATCAAGATAATTCACACAGAATTCGCGTACATCCTCTAATATAGAATCCATTGCTCTCGAAAAACCCGCTACAGATGTTTTTAAACCTTGAGGTAGTACTTGGTATGTATAAGTTCGTCCCATAAATGAGAACCCAGTATATTTCCTAGAGTTTTTATGTAAAGGTATTTGAAAATAAGCATTATTCAAATCGATTAAGCTGATATAATTTACTCCATGGAAGGACTGAAGTATTTCCGAAGTTAAAGGTGGTGTACCAGCGTCCCCAACCATCTTCTTATTTAACTCTCGCGCATCTAATAAGAGTCTGATTGATCCGTCCCGTTTCTTAGTGAAAGTGAGAGGACTACAGTACGGTGTCGCCTCTTGTTTTATCACGCCTAAGTTTTCCAATTCGCTTAATTCCGTTTTAACTTGTTCTCTATAGGCTAAAGGTACCGGATAACTATGCTTTACGAAAGGAATTTCGTCTGTTAATTCGATAACGTGTTCGTACCTGTCTGTCAACCCTAACTTTTCAGTAAACACCTTACTATGTTTGTTTAATATCGGTAACAATAGTTCCTTTTGTTCGTTACTTAAATCTGAGTCGTCTAAGTGAAATCCGTTTTCTCTTATACTGTCTGGTTGTTTATTTGACATCACAATATTCTCCTCTAGCCTGGTAATTTGGCTTAGTAATGCATTGATAGTGACAGCGTTGGTTTCTCCTCCCAGCCTATCTATTTTGCAGTCTGAATTTAGTTTTACACAAGATTTAACCCCCAAGTGTTCTATCGTTAGTGTTCGCTCGTTACCGCAGCTCATTACGCCTTTAACGCGCTCCAACCAATCATATCCTAGTATTAACGACCTAGGTAATCGTCTCATTACTAGTACGGGCGCTTCGATCAAGGTACTGCCTAATTGGAATTCTAACAAGACTAACCTATTTGCACTCTCGCTGCGTGATCCAAATGCCCCTTGTATTTGAATTGCTGGGATAGCGATCTCAGGTAACTCTCCGCACTCCCTCCGAATAGAATCGTACAGTTCCCTAGTTATTGCACTAACCTGGCTTCCTGAATCGATTAATGCATTCATTGTTTTTCCGTATAAACACACACAAACTTCCGGTAACTTTGGTAACGAATAATCAACCCCTACATCAATCGGTTCATCGAGCTCATGAAACATTGTGTATATTCTCGTGCCTCTATCTGAACAAGCCTCACACGCAGAGCCTATCTCGCTACACTCTGTTACATTATCAAACTGGCTTTCCAATAGGATTCCTATACTTCTAACTTCCAGTTGGCAATCATATTCCTCATCACACGTGCGAACTTTCAACGGTCGTTTACGATTATCCGCGTTAATCCCTAAACTTTGTCCTGGCTTCCATCCATTGTTAGTCAAAATCATATAAGCCGTATTTGCCTTCTCTTGTACTGAAGTCCTATTAGCCCCCTTATGACACAACATTAAACTATCGGACTTCATTTGTGTGGGGAACGTTAGTTTTTTTGGTTTTCCGCCCCCACATGTTTAGACGAATTAGAACTTTCGCCCTCTTTCACAAATGCGATAGCCGGTCTGGCGTTACCCTTTTCCGACTCGGTCATAGTTAACGCGGGTCTACTATAATTTCCTCTATAACCTGAACGACCTTGGTAGTAGCCACGCCCCCTCATAGAATTATTCCTCCAGTTATTCTTAACTCTTCCCTTATAAGCTGAAATCGTTGCTACAACAGGCCGAGCTAAAGATGGTCCATTGTACCTCCTACTTCTCGAACTATTACCTACTACTCCTCTAGCGATACCTTTTGGTTTTTCTAAAATGTTTTGTTCAATGTTCCTAAGAAAATTTATCCCGTTCAAAATATTAGCTTCCTCGGTTCTAGTAAACCATAAGCGTTGTATGTCTAACGTGTAATGACGCATGATTGAATTTACTAAGTCCCGCTCACTAAAAGCTATAGTTAACGCCTGCATGGACTCGACATTTTCGGCAAAGTGTTCGGACATTGTTATTCCTGAATCGCCTGTATAAACCGAATTAATAAGTCTATATCTTACAGATTCCTGGATTTGTTCTGTCCAGTAAATGCGCTTAAAATCCGTCTCAAAATCTCCTAAAGTGATCCAATTTTTTGAATATAAATCCATTACTTTGCGCGCGTGTCCTGTAATACAACCTAGCGCTATGTCAATTTCACGTCCTGCTCCATTTATTTCCTTCATATATCTTTTTAACCGTTTTAAGAACGTAATAGGATTGTTAAATGGCCTCCCATCAAAAGTTGGCTTATTGATCGATGGCTGAACTACGTATATGTTCCGCGTATCGGATGACGCCCCACTAGTACTTGCAGATGTTAAACTAACCGATTCCTGGTTATTAACTGTCCCGTTGTTCACGCTATTAATTATTTCTGTCGCCTCATAACACGAGCCGCTAGCACTTTCACTACCTACTAAACTAACGCTCGAATTTAATTGTCCCAACTTCTTTTCAAACTCACTGATTTTCTTCAAAATCAACTCTAAAGTAGAGTTCCCTACGGTCTCTATTTGTTTGTTCGCCTCCGCTTCGCTTGTACTAGCCCGGTTCGAACCTACATGTTTTTGTACTGACCTATCCCGTTTCTTTCTACCTGCTGGCATCTTGGTTAATTCGCCTAAATACAACTCTTTACTGAACGCTATTTAAACTGTTTGACTTCGGCAATGTTGGATTAATCGTTCACTCGATTTTCTTTTGTGTTAAATATTAGTTAGAAAAGTTGGCGTTACGTTGACGTATTTAACGATATTCTAGATGTGACCCCTTTTTATACAAAGTTTAAGGTTCAATAAAACTTAATTCAAAATTAAACAAAGAGTAATGTTCCATGCATGCAGATCCGGGATTCTGTAAACGATACAATTACAAACACACGATTAAATTCTGCTTCTCCTATTTTTAGAACAGCTGTAAATGTTAAATATATTATAACATAATATCATGCACAGTGTATTCTGTTTCCTTTTTGTGTGATCTCAAGAAATGCATTTATATTTTATGATTTATTTTATTTCTTCCTCTATATACCCAATCGTGATTTTTTTTTCATTCCTACGTTGTGTATTTTTTTTTTTTTTTTTTTTTGAATCCAGTCGTATCGATATTCGAATACGTAACTGAAATCCTGGTCACGGCACCAAATTCTGTGATGGTCCGAGGCGGATCGACTATATTTAATTGAACCATGATTGGATAATTTGGATGAAATTGACAGTTGTACTCACTTTCGTTTCCCTTACAGCAGGCAACAACAGATGTATGGAGTCGAGACAAAGCCGTAAGCCCTTTCGGTTAAGACAATGGAGTTTTTATTTTCCTATAGTTAAATTCACTCTCATTTCGCTGAGGCAAACCGACTCAGAGGCAAGTCACGGCATTCTATTTGTTTCTTTGTTTCCTTGCAATAAGTATCAAAATAGAATTTACATAGAATGACTTTAGTAATAGCATTGTTGTTTCTTGAATCCGGACGATTCCAATTTGACGTGATATGCGTTTAATTAATCAAATAGAATGAAGGACAAATGCTGTCTGAGTGGGTGGAACAGAGCTCACACCATTCGAACCAAAAAACCTTGAAGCTAGGGAAATCCTACGCCAAACTGGCTCTGAATTTTCAGATTATTTGGGCAGATTCAGGACTTCCTTTTTTATTCGCTACGAAGCGTATTATTACCACATGCCCGTAGGCCAGGTACATAGAGCCTTTAAGGCTTGCCCAGGTACCATGGATTTTGATTTATAATTAATTGATATGATTGTAATTTGGCCAAATTACGGTCGGAAGTCCTGAATTCATGAAAGAGGACGTGTTTCACGGGCTCCCATTTTTGCCATTCGAAGATTGCCAATCAGCCATGAAAGAGTATATATATATATATATAAATCCCAAAAAATAATTTTAATGATTCTATCGGCTTCGCTCCTTCCTCTACACAACTGTAATTCCCACATTAGGACCATAAGCAAATATTACCTATTATGTCATGTTAAGGACCCACCTGTATATCAGCCATAGAACCACTCTGGATACGCTTTCTCCTTAAAGTACAGCCCCACGATGAACAGACTTATGTATAAAATATAGTAACGAGCTAGATGAACTCGGCTAGCCTCGCTAATGTTACTCGATTAGTTCTGAAGGAACTAGAAGGCTAATTAAGGATTGACTTTAGTTTATCCACCTTGTCTAAAATTATTCAGGCTAGCTAATTTTAATTCAATCAAACTTCAAAGGAAATATATTATAGTTTAAAGAGATTCAATAGTAAGGTTTCTTTTAATTCATCTCCTTAGATTAAGTATTCAGGCTTAACAATCTGAGTTCATTGAAAGCCATAAAATAGATATAAATTTATGCAGCCTTGCATTGTTAAATTTTATGATTAATCAAATTAGGTATGTAGAGAAATTCAAATGATGGAAGGTTTCGGAATGGTTGTAGTGATGAATAAATCAGTGACACTTTATTAAGCATAACAAATATATTCCGAAGGTCACTCCACTTTAAATTCCTCTAGGTAAGTGGGTCTTTATTATAGAAATAAAAGGTTTTAAGCATAACTTTTATATTCTGTATATTTCAGACTTCATTATTATCAAATCGATCGAAACTGGTATGATTATTTAGAATTTAGATTACGTTAGTAATCTTAAATCCCGGGAACTTGGTTACTATATAGCCACTAGGAAAACAAGTTCCCGAAAAACAAAAACCTAGTGGGGCATCATATATGTACACTATTTACTTAACACACACATGCCTATATATAATATGTACATATTAATTCACCAGGACTTAAATTAAGGAAACAAAATACACAATCAGGAAGGTGTTTAAAATACTAAACTAAAGACATCATATTCACAATAGGATACGAGTTAATTTCAATTTTTATTTATTTTGATTTAGTTTAAATTCTTCTAAAACAATCCTTCTAACTCTGTATATTCCCTCGTAATTATCATAGCTCGCTATGTATCTATTATTACCTTCTGACAATTGACTCTTATTCCCAAAACAATAACCAAACTATTATGGTAATTGATATGAAATGAAATGAAATTCTTTATTTCACATAGGTCTAAATAATAGGTGCCCATAGAATGTCAAACTCTACCCCCACGTTCGGAATGCAGATTTGCTCCGAGAAGAACTGGCAAGAAACTCGGCACTTGCAATACTGTTGGCTCTAGTCTAAATATACTAAATTGTACATCGATTCTATTTATATCGAGAATAAATTGAAACCACCCTCGTCCTCCAAGTCCATTTTAAGTTTGAAATCGAATCAATCAAAATTTATCTCAATTAATGTCTAAACGAGGTTATAAGAATGAAATTATCTCGTATCACAAAATTAATAAGGAAAGCTGTACTTTACCAAAAATATAAGCTGGAGATCTCCGCCACCTCGAAGGCACTCTTTACACTGTTTAATATTATGATTTAAAATTTATTTAACCTAAGATTTATTTAAACTTTAAATTTTAATTTTATTTATATAATAATAAATCTCTACAAAATTTAACAGTACTGTAGACGGATTAGAGAATTCTTCGCTCGATCTCAGCTGTCGAGCCCGGAATGCCTCTTTCCATCCTTGCACCGTACTATTTCAGCGTTTCCACTCCACTCCCCCTCTGAAATCAGAAGTCACACCCAAGTAACCAGTATCTATGTGATTGGTTAATTTAATTCTAGACAGTCGTCCCATTTGCCATGAATGGCAACGAAATAGACCAATCAGATGAACGTTAAAGACCCGCCTATTTCTGAAAAAAAAACTTCGCTCCCAAGGTTTATTTTGTAAGTCTACGTTTTTTTTTTGATTCCCACGTTTCAAATTGCATTAGACTAAACTCGAGTAACTTATCGTAACATTTGTCAACCATTTCCAACAAGGCGCCAATGCTTGACGTTTTTATTAGTCTGCGTTTCAAATTTTAGCTAAATTATGGGTTTACTTAAACGAAAGTCACTCAAATTTCACGTAATGGCTTACTCGAGTGTCGAACCTGCACAATATTTGAGTTTCTAATATTTATGGAGTTATTTTATGTTTTTGCCTAATTTTTTTCAACGAGTTCTGAGTATCCAAAATTGCTTAACGACTTAAGAAAAAAAATTAACACTGTTTACGGTTTACCATGTCATTTGGTGGAAAGACAGTGCCTGTGAAGGTACCTTTGCAGTTCGTATCAGGAACGAGGAATCAAATTGCAAAAAATACCCACCAACCTTTTTACATTGAATAACATTTCGTTACCCAATACATTCTATTTGATAAGGTACGAGAACGTTAAAAGGAAGGGAAAATTACTTATTTTACACGACCTTATTTCTCAGTGGAGCTTCCACGTGCAAAGTGTGTGGGGCGGTGCCGACACGTGGATACGACGTCAAGGTTGTTAACATAGAAGTGTTATTTTAATGAAAACACATCACAGCAATAGCTACACGAGTTTATTCAAATGATTTTTTGCTTTCTAATTTTTACACTCAGTATTGTTAAATGATTGAATGAATGTGTTGATTAAAAAGTTGTTATTAGCACATTATTTATAACTAGCAGTGCCCGCGGACTCTGGTTATTAATAATAATCAATAAAAACTGAGTCTTAGTTTTTTAATCTTTTCATTCGTAGGCTTGATATAATGATAACGCTCGTGATGAAATGAGATAGTAATGAGTAATTTATCTTTTGATTGAGATTTCCCAATCTGCTGCCAGAAACTACCAAATACCTACCTAACTAGAGAATAATATTAATGTAAAACTTGATTTGGATATTGAAAATTATGTCCTGGTCTTAGTAATAATAAACACTTATAATAAGCGGAACATTGGCAAGCTTTTCTCAGCCAATCGTATTGCAAGAATAACAATCCAGCCCTTTTTATTTCACAGGATAACATAGAACCGCGCTGAGATGTCTTTAATAAACTTTTCGGTGCTATAACTGAAGGACCTCAAAGTCTCTACAAAAACGGAATAATTTATTGAGACCCTTTATGAACAGGCATATTTTGTCAGTCGCGACACTTACCGGACTCATCAGACCTCATTTGCCTCAAAAATATTGTAGTGTACCCGAGAAGACTACTCCAAAATTAATGGATGCCCGGGTCTTTGCATAATTCACGGTTTCCCAACTAAATTCGGGGCAACAAAACAAAATTACATCTTTTGATGAAATTATTCATGCCGCCAAGACGAGAGATCTCCTAAAATAATAGATGGCCCTTTGTGTAACCCACTGTTACCTCAAGTCTCTTCAAAGTGCGGGCCATTGGAATTTCTTTCTAAAGAAGCCTGCTAATCCGCTATGGAGCAATTTGATGTCGTACTTTAAACCCTGTTAATGGGCTGGTATATAGTTATAAATGACAAAGTATTTAGTTATTTCTTAAACAAAAGAAAATAATCTATCATCATAATATACTATCATAATATTCGTCTATTAAAAACCACAAAAATCCTTGTTTACTTCCGGTCAATCTTCAAAGTTTACCTGCTTCCAAATTGGGTATTTCATTTTACAATTTGCGCTCTCAATATTTACAGCAAAGTTGGAAGGAAGTTAAATTTAAAAGGCCTTTGAAGTTGCCAACCGTTTGATCGATACCAAAATCTTCCAATTAGTGCAAAACTTTAATTCCGAGCGGAGACGTCTTTTTAAGTGCTGGATTTTTGAGGACGCAATTCAACGTTATCTCGAATTAAAAGTTGAAGATGCTGAATCATTGTACCAATTATCAAGGCATTAATGTGTGCCGGTATTATTTTTCTATTATAAAATTTACAAACCTTTTTCGGGATTTAATAAGAATTTTTTCACCATACCTAGATATTGCAGAAATTATGTTACATTTGTTTAAATTTTCTGTTCTTTTAGCGGATTTTGAAAAACCAAAGAAGTAGGAGGTTCTCAATTCAGCGCGTATGCATTTTACACGAGATACCTTAGATGTTTTAAGGCAGATAGTTAAAAATTTATAACTAAATGAAATCATAGGTAAAAGGAATCTCTGCAGGAATGAAGAATGTGTAAAAGAAAAGAGAGAGAGACAACGACTCCCATTTATCATCGGGGGAGATACAACAATGCTTTTTGCGGGATTTCCTTCAAGATCCGGGAGATTAATGAAGGTAACAATAACGTGCGACCATCCGAAAAATAACTAAATAACGCGAACTCGCTGTAACAGAACACTAGACCATGCCCCAACTTTGCACATCATCGCTGTCTTTAAAGATATTACTATTTGTGGCAATATCCAATATCCCAATACCTTCCTACCAATTTGTAAGATCTGTTTGTTGACTTTGTACGAAACTGTCTCGTGCTTTACGTTTTTGATTTTTCACTCCTAAAGAAACGCGTAAATAATATATGGGACCCACTAATTACTTACCTCATATGGGATTATGGGATGGGATATGGGCATCCGAACGATTTGCGTAAATCTTTTTCATACAAGCAAACAGTAGCGCCAACTGTCAAAATACCGCTGCCGCCGCTGGCCGAACTACCGCGTTGCCTTTTACTGTTGGTACTAAAGACACCCATAAACTGGCGACATTATTACGCGCAGTTCGCCGTGTCTAAAGTAGATGTCAATTATGGGACCATAATAATTCATTTTTGAATACCATGATAATAGTTTTCAAAACAATACAGTGAAATATTATCTTTTTCTAATATAAATAAGCTTCTCGTGCCAGTTTTTGTTACCAAACTCCTCCAAAACGGCTCGACCGGTTGTTATGAAATTTTCTGTGTATATTAGGTAGGACTCACTTTCCCTAATGGCAAAACAAAGTTTGGCGGGTTAGCAATACTAATTATTAACGTGTACACTCATCGCCTTGGCGTCCGTTGCCCGAACTCTATACCAACCAACCGAGAAGGTGGCGCGCTCTATTCAGGACACACCTCACAGGCGCAGTTGGCACAGGCAGCAGGCAGCAGCGACGGGAACTGCCGCTCAGATTGAGGGTCAAAGCCGGGGCGCGCAGTGAATATGCAAGTAAATCCCGTACTCTCGCCAACGTGGTCTATTGTGGCAAGCGACTGGTTTTAGTCGTTGAAACTTGAAAGCCTCACATAACCCCTCCATGTACCCTTACGGAAGGGTATGTATGCCTTAGGCTGTGGCGTAAGGTATTTCCTTGGATTAAAAAAAAAATCGTGTAGACTCTTTTATATCCGTGTAGACTCTTTAATATCTCATAACAGATTCGAAATATAATGGGTCAGTAGCCCAAAGTTATAAAGTCAAATGGTGGAAAAAGTTTACCCAAACTACAACAACAAAAAGGTCGTTTTAGGATGAAAACATAAAATTAACGGCAGTCAAATATTCTGAAAGTTGCCAACTTCGCTAAAATAATTGAGGCTAAACGTTTATTCTCGGCCATTGTTTTAAGAGACGTGGTCAAATTATTCGCCGAATAATTACCGGCAAAGTTTCTTTGAACTCTGTATCACTAAAATATTTTAATAGGTCTGTACACTTTTAGTGTTTCGTGGCCTTTTTATGGCGAAATTGAAAAACCTTATAACTTCCTATTGGGGTCGGTTTGAAATTGAAATGATATTGGCTCACCTAAAACCTGAGAATACGCTCACCTGAGCGTTTAACGTAAATCTTTTCCATACAAGGAAAAGAAGCGCTATTTGTCAAAATTACTATAGAGTTTTTAGAGACTAAATTACACGGTAGCCTTACTAATGGTGTCGAAACAAACATTTTTGACACCAGTAAACTGGCGACGTTTTGTTGCTCAGTTCGACGGGTCCAGTGGTCTATTCATTGCAACCACACAATGATGTTACCAGTACATGAGTTGCGGATACAATTTCCTCCATGGCCCACTTTGGAATACTATAAATTCTGTATTGACTCAGACGTGCTTTTTTGTCACCATATGTGCGGCTGGTTGTCACCATACCCGTGGCAGCCTAGAGATTTAGCGTTACGGTGCGATGCTGTGTAGCAATCGATATTCTAATTCTTCTCAAGTTAGTACAGCAATAATTTCAGCTACATTTCCCCCCAGATGAGATTGCTTAAATTAAGATTGAGTAAATTAAAAAAAAGTTTATAGTTCTTAGGAGCCTTCTTTGTTTAATTTTCTACATAATTATAATGGTATACTATAATACGATAGCCTAGATATTCTTAAATTTTAAATGCAAACGGAAATCTATTTGCATTCAATATTCAAGTTTTAGGTATAACTTCAATATTATAAAAGTATTGAATCTCCGTAGGATTAAGTTTTGAAGCCCCCGACGTGTCTAAAGCAGCTCCAAATGCATTAGCCCGTTCATTTTTCACGTTTCCCACGACTGGGGGATGGATATATTTCAGAATTCCAAGAACCAAAGTTCAGTATTCCGCTCCATTTCACTAGTGAACCGGGGTTTTATTTTAAAAATAGGGTTCGATCTACTTTATAAAACTTGGCCCATTTAAAAACACAAAATTACTTTGACAAATAATTTATCCTCTCAAAAAAAGGCCAATAATGAGATTAAATTTTTATTGCACTAAACAAAAGAAAATGAAAAAGTGCAAAAAAGAAAAAAAAAATAGTTTTGCGCAAAGACGGCTTTATCGCTTGCTGCGATTTCCTCAAAGCAAGCCGGCAGGAAAAGGAATTTAAAGCTGGATAAAAATTATTACTGTTATAGGTGTGTGATGAATTATGTTTTTTTTCAATTACAGTATCACAAAAATCCTTCAAAACTGATTCGCGACGTAGTATGACGAATACGACAGTTTTCCTAAATCATTTTACTAGTGATCGTATAACTGGCTGACCCAGCAAAGGTTTTGCCATATAAATTCTTGCTCACTTAAGGGTATGAACTATTGGTGGGCAACTTTACTTACTATCCAAAGACTTAAATAAAATGTTATTTAACATTTTAGCAGTGAAATGCAATATTCAAATACTTTTCTCCTCATGCTTCCGGCCTCTGTACAATGAACAATGAAACATAGATGTTTCTGAAAATTCCATTATTCGACGCCCATCAGGTACGTACGTGAAAAATGCATGAACTAATGCATTCGTAGCAGCTTCAACGAGAACACCGAACAACGGCGGAAAACTGAAACACTAAACATTTACGTTATTGTTTACGCTGCGAAGCTTAAACTACAACTTAAAAATATAGACTTTTACTAGACATAGATACACACAAACAAACTCTTTAATCCACCAATCCATCACCCACAACTTTAAAATTCAGTTATAAAAAGTTCGGTGAAACGTAAAATATATATTATGTAGAAATTATTTTGCTAGATATGAATAGTTATTAATACATTGTTCCAGATGGACATAAAAGCTGCTTTAAATAAAACAAAATAATCTTCAAAGATGTTGTAAAGTATACAATTCCAAAGCGAAGCGAACCTGCTTACTCATTGCAACTTGCGAGTCTAGAAGTTCAGTAAGTTCATACGCAACGGCCTTCTAGACCGATGGACGAGGAAAAGGTATTGCATTTCTCAACAAAAACCTCCCAACGGAAATGGCTTAATGTATGGGTTGACGCTATTGCGGTAGTCTGCAAAGGAATAAAAAGGATGTGTGTGTTAGTAGGGTCTCATTTCTAGGAAATTAAGTTGGAGAAAAGTAAATATAAGATGTATATTGTATAAGCAGTTTTTAAGTATCTTTTCAAAACTTTTATGGCTAATGAAAAATAGTCTATTTCCAAAAATGAAGACAAATAGTAAATCTTCAATCATAATTTTAGATAAATTGGTTAATGAGTGGTGAATGGCATCAAAAAGTCATATAATCGAAAACAAAAAAGATCGTACGTTGAAGCAATGCAAATACAGGACCCGGCGGTCCACGCGAAAAATGTAGCCAGTTTATTGTTGTCAAAAATGTTTGTATTCCCACCAACACCGTCAGTTTAAATACGACCCGCATAGTATTAAAGTATTGTCTATGGACCGCGGCCCACGCCACAGATAACTATATACCTTGTTACTAGTCAGTACGCGCGTTTCCACAGGGACAGTTTCCGCCATGTTGCGACGTATAGTAGAAATTTTGACAAAATATGGCGCTACTTTTTTGAAGAAAGTTGACGTGAAATGTTCCAATGGGCTCATCCTTAGTTTCAATTATTCTTCCGCTCACTCATCTTGATGGCCCTCGCAAGCTCTATGTACATACAGCCTTTAGGGAAAATTGAAGTTTCAAATTAGTGATTTCAGAAAGAAAATAAATCGTTGTCTGGATGAACAAAATATCTCTAGACGAGTACAATTTATGAAGAGGTATCGCAGTTTTAAAGTTCTCAGAGACCTCAATTTTTCTCTAAACAACATTCTCATAAAGATCTAGAGGGGTTAACTTATAATTAGAGTTTTCTGCAATTTATTTTGACTTGGATTGCTTTTGGCGAGTTTAAATAAATTATGTTTTTTATTCTACTGGCTCCATCTATCAACTTTTGTGAAAGATAGTTTATTTACAAAAAATCTTTCCCATTGCACGAAATAAATAGACAATTCAAATTTAATTTAGTTTTTTGCTCATAGGGGGCTAGTTATACGATATAGTGGCAATTAGTTTTGCGGGCACAACATTTATACATCTACATGTTTTTATTAAAAACTCTGCATTTACTTCATATTGGTTCCTGATAGCTCGTAATCTAGAAAACTGCAAAAATTTATCTTTCAGGAACCAATATTAGGTGAGTGGGAAAGTTCCACCAAGTTTCTATTAAAAACATGTAGATGCATAAATATTATGCCCAAAAATTTAGTGCCATAAACCTATAATGTGCAGTCAGTCTAATATTTGCGAAAAACTAAATAAAATTTGAATTTCTCGGGCTAGTAGGGCCAAAACACCTTAAAGTGTTAGTTCTAAATTTAATCTTGTGAAATAAATTTTAAACTTTGCTTCCACTAGCAACCCGGTATATGTTAAGCTGCCTTTAAAACAGATTCGAAACATAACTCGTTCTGAAAATTGCCCGCACGTCGGCCAAACCCATAGGGAGAATTGCAATAGGTACGAGTAAGGATTTACGGGAAAATAAAATCGTAGCCAGCGCCTTACATAATATCCCCAGACGGGCCCAATAACGAATAGGTATCGCACTAAATTGAAGTTCTAAATAAAATACCCCTCAGAATGCGGTATGAAACGAAGTTACCTTGTAAATCGACTCACCTGTGTTGAATTGCGCTCGAAGAAAAATCTAGTTTCTGTTTCGTTTTGGAACTCACCTTCGGGAAATATATGATTTGCATACTAAAACAGAAACGATGCTATTACAGAACTGGCTGTTGCTCGTATTTTTGTCCTGTTTTACTTTGATTCTTAAGGCGCTGTGATCAGTCAACTTTGCAAATTGCGTTCGTACAGCGTCGTTTTATGTAAAATCTACAAGTCTTATCAATGTTAAAAAATATGTAGATACAACTAAAAGTATTTCTATTATGGTGGCTGATGCCGAAACACGATTTCCCAAACTTCACTCGATGGAAAAAATCCCAAACTTTCCTCTGCAAATACATAGGTAATCTACATTTTTTCAGCAATGGTTACATTAATTTAATGAAATTAAATATGACTTTGTGTATCATGATAGAGATAATGGTCGTTTTAGATTGTTAATATTACGGCTGCATTTTCTTTAATTTCACATTTTCTTGTTTTTCCGAACAAAAACTGCCGTGCATATCCTTGTCTCTCGTATTAAATTAGACCTTTCGAACCAAATATCTCTGTAGCCGGAGAAATTATTGGACACCATCCACCGATATGAGCTATGTTACGGAGCGCCAGCGACGACGTTTATAAGTCTACACCTTATATTTATTTTATTTCATAGATTATACACTGCGGACATACGTGTAGAAAACCATTTTAGTTTAGTTCTAGCCATTTTGGTAAAATTAAGAAGATTTTGCTTTTGATGTTTACCTTTGTAGTTGTATTGTGATTTGTGTATAATGATCCGACTATAAAATTAGTAAAATTAACTATCAATACCTAACTCAAAAGATAAACTGCTCAAAATGTCATACTATTCAAATTAATTCTGAATCTAAAGAGTTATCTTTTAACAGAAATTTCTGTAATAAAGCAACTAGGTTACGCTTACATTCTGCTCCATCATTTACAAAAGATACGACGATGATCTAATTTCCACATCACTTTGTCCAATTATAAACGTTTGTTTCATAATGAAAACAGAAAATATTGTAAGTATATATTTTCCTACATTAATTTATTCTTGTTTTTAATAGTAATTAGTTTTCTGATAAAGAGTTACTGTACCTATAAAAGGGGTAAATTTCGTGGTTTCATATATTTTACATTCCAAATTAGATGTAGTATGTGAATGAGTATAAATTACTTTATTGAAATGTACCTTATCTACGAAACAACTAAAATAAATTATATGTTTGGAATAGGTATAGGAAATTACTAGTCTTATAAAACAGTGTCTCTACGATATAGTTAAGTTATGAAAATACATTGTATCTACTCGTATTTTATTTAATAACATATCATAATACTTTGTTTCAAATTCCATTATCGTATCTACAAGTATGAGATATGAGGGTCGCAATGGCAGTATTGCCCTCTAACCCAAGCTGACCCTATGCCGAACCCCGGAAATATACAAATTTTATGGACGAAATATTTTATAAACGACACAGGGTTAGGGGAGACTGAAACTTGTGACAATATTGAGCCACAATACTTACTGGCCATTCGGAAATCATTTGGATTGGTTCATTTCTGAGATCGATCTGTAAAGCTTTTACTACCCTGCAATTGGCATCAAAAAAGTTTTAGCCAAAATAGGCCATTTTCTTGATAACCGTATTTTGATCAGTGAGTTTAAGACATGCTTCAAAAAGTTGCACAGTTATAACACACTAAGCATTAACATCAAACATATATACAGGAGGTACAGTCTTTGTGAAAAACTAGTACCTAGTCGTAATTGACAATTGCGCACAGAATATGCCCAAAAAACTCTATTGGAAGGACTCTTTTGGAAGAAAGGACGTATTTTAATTCTATTCTTAGAATATAAGATGATTCTAGTCTAGAACTTTACTATACTTGTACACTATTCAACCTGTTAACACCCAAGTGTTCGTTACAATGAAATACATTGATGTCGAATTCAACGTAAATTCCCAGTTACTTGATATAAGGAATTTGGGGAATGATCTCCAAATTCCTTCCAGCAAATCTTAAACGAGAATATGTGAATATTCAACTGACGCAGCTCCGTAAATTCCATTGTGGTTTGTTAGATCTTAATACCTATTTATAGATTTATACCTATAAATTTAAAAGCAACAAGCAAATACTTTTCGGTTTGTTTGCTTCCCACAAGGTATACATATAAGAAAAAACCTGACTATACCTATAGCAACGTCTAAAGTAGTCTAGCACATAAAGATCGCGAGCTTGCAGTGGGCTGGACACATACAACGAATGAGTGAATACAAGCTTCCTACAAAACTCATGGTTTAACACCCAGATGGACGCAAAAATGTTTGGCGGCCAAAAATTCGAAGGCTGGATCGTGTTGAGCAAGACGCAAAACGAATCGGCATACGAAATTGAAAACGCTAGCGACATCTTCTTGAGCAGGCCTGGGCCAAAAAGGTTGTAGCGCCATTGATGATGATGATGATGATACCTGTAGCAAACATGGCTGACCGCTGGGCAATAAAATGGAGAAACAGGAAGTCGTGCCGTTGCGTGACTGATCTGCCGTAAAGCGCGTAAGTACGATATAGATCGCAACATTGATCGGTTATCTTCCTTATTTTATTTCCCCACGGTGACAATAATAAAATATAGAAAACCGTTGTCTTAACATGATGAAGCCATGTGTCTGAAATACTTTTACACCTACACGCTACATTCTTTTCATAGAGCGAAGCAAATTACTACGTGCAAGAGAGTCGCATGGCAAAGAGCTGTTTGACTCTTAAAAATTCTCAAATTCCCGACCCTCTGTCGTCGCGAACGTGAAAAATGCATGAGCTAATGCACTTTGAGCTGCTCCGGTTCAGATACACGGGCGGTGAACCTTAAAAACCGTCGAGGTTAAAATTCTTTTAGGTTGGTCTTAGAGGTTGAATCTTATAGAAGTGCTCCTTTAAAAGGTTTTATTTCACTGAGGATTTTCACTGTAGTTTGCGTGTTTTGTCTGTGATAGTTTATTTTACTTTCCATAAATTACTTACTTACGGTTCTTGCGTTGTTAAGCTGAGGTCCCGAGGCTCGTGGTTTGTAAGTATGGACGGATGGATGTTTGTTACTCTTTCATGCCATAACCACTGAACCGATTTGGCTGAAATTTGAAACATGCATAGCTTACAATTCACATTAACACACAGGCTACTCTTTATCCCGGAAAAAAATCCATCGTTTCAACGGGATTAGCGAAAAGCAGAAATTCACAGCCACAGGCAAACACACGCCGTGGGAACGGCTCGGTGCGAAATGTGATCCGGCGCCACAGGCCTCCACAGGCGTGGTATGATCCGGCCTGGCCTGTGATAACACGGGTTATGGGACCCCGGCTTTAGGCTACTCTCATCGACAAATTCTCCAATAATTTGACTATACTTCTTACTACGTTTCTGCGACCGGTGGTGCGTGCAATAATGGCTGATGCCAATAGCGACAGAATTACCTAATACGTGTAACAATGACCAGGGACCTATCTGACCCGGTCTCGTAAGATACATTAGATTGACTGTATTAGACTTATACACATACTGTTACATACTCATTAGTTGCTCAATGTTAATGAAAGAGTTGTTAAAGTGGGAGCCGCAGTTGTTACATAATAAATCATCTCACACGCGCCTGTGATTGATCGTTTTCACCGCGTACTAAATTAACTTTCGTTTGCTATTTATGAAAAAAAATTTCGTTTACCGCTGTGAGCTGTTGTATTAACATGCAACGCTATTACGGGACGTTAAATTAGCTACCTTAATAAAGTTACAAAAAAGCAGGCAATTTTGATAGGATCTCATACCGGCTAACTAAACTAAATAGTTCATACAGTAAATAAAAAAGAAAAAAGTTTAATATAAAGAGATCAACTACAAAATAAGATATTAAGAATTATCTTAGTATCATTTTTGTATGTAGGCATATTAAAATGATCGCAAACAGATTTTTACTCTCGCCCAAAGTGTCTCGAGTAGTCACAGGTAGGTTATTATAATTATCCCAGTGTCAGTAGCCCTATTTAAAAGGGACTAATATACAACTAAACAAACAGTTCATTTCTTGAATATCACTTAAGCGATTTTGATGTAATTTATACTGATGCCTCAATTTAAAATCACAAAACAGCATCCGTAAAGAAATAACAAAACAAGAAACAACAGGCAGGTACGGTTCTAATTACAAACTCCCTGTTGGCTAAAAAGAGGAGATAGTTTAATGGCAAATAAAGGCAAACATAGATAGTTACTCAGGTAGTTACACGTTTTTTGCTTTATACTAACTTTGTATTTCGATGAGCTGACAATATTACCACCAGCCTCCCTCGCATGGGCAGTGGATAAAATGGATTTCCCACGATTTTGTCCACTGAAAGGGGTCAAAAAAGTCGCCTTAGTATGGCCACAGGGGAAAGGGAGAAGTTTATCCCTCAGGATTAGTCCCGAAAGTCGAAGCTATCGTTTTTTACGACCGACCGACCGTTCAAACAACCGAACGCCCGACCACCCAAGAGACCAACCGACCAACCAATCACCCAACCAGCCGGCTGCTCGATCGCCCGACCAACCGACCGCCCAACCGACCAACCGATCGTCCAACCACCCAACCAACCCACCGACCGACCGACCGATTACCTGTCAGCCCGACCGCCCGACCGCCAGCCCGAATGACCAACTGACGGCTCAACCAACCGACTGACCGACCATCCTACCGAACAGCCCGCCCGACCGACTGACCGACTGCCCAACCCGCCCGGCTGACTGGAGTATTTTCTCCACCCATGTGCCCATGCTATGGCGGACAAACAAAAACGTGGAAAGGGATAAAATTTGGTACTTTCTTAGGGGACAAAATAGCCCCTGCCCATGCCGCCCACTGCAGATTTCGGATTCCTTACTTATAAATACTACCTAATAATGGTATTACTACCTAAGAATTGTATTACAGAAAAACTCATTACCAAGAAATAATATCTAATACCTACTACCTAAGAGTTATCGTATAACAACTGAAATACAACGAAATTAACCATTGACCTACAGACAATTTGTTGAAAATGCTTAGTACCAATTTTCAATATAATGAAACGTATACTTACAAATTACAATAATAGCTCTAAATTTTCCAACAGAATTAATTAGAATAAATATTGAAACTGCGTAAAACTTAATTTTAAAGGAAGTCTTCTTTTGAAATTAAAAACTTGTTTGAAGACGAACTAGTTATCTAAAGGAAAGTTTCTGGAGCGTATAATTTTGAATTTAGTTTCTTTTGTTACTATTTTTTTAAACTTCTTTTCAAAGCGCTGACAACATAGCTATTACATATTTATCTATCTCTCTGATGTCGACATACATAATATACCTACTTTGTACTGACAGTGTTATGAATAATTGGCCAAGTGCGAGTTGGACTCGCGCACTGAGGATTCCCTACTATGAAGACTAATTCACAATAGTATTTAAATAAACTAAACACCAGTCCACCAAATTCAAAAACGAGCAAAAATAATTACGTTTGTTGTATGGGAGCCCCCTAAATATATATTTTTTTCTAATTTTCAGTATTTTTGTTATAGCGGCAATATAAATACATCATCTGTGAAAATTTAAAGTCTATAGCTACCACGGTTCAAGAGATACAGACTGGTGACAGACGGACGTATGGACGGACGGACAGCGCAGTATTAGTAATAGGGTCCTGTTTTTATCCTTTAGGTACGGAACCCTAAAAATAAGATCGTTTGAGCTACGTGTATGGCGTGCGCCGCAATGGAATGGCAGAAACAGCGATCGAGAAAACAAAACCATATGCATTGTCAAATAAGTCTTTGTCATTAACTCTGATGAGTTATTAATAATCTGCGACTTGCTACTTAATCGATAGTACCTAATAAGTAGTTCTACAAACAGATATCCAGTTAAAGATCACTATAAAACTCACGTGTACAAACTTGCATATACAATTCTTGAAGGAAAAAAATTGATCACGATTTGTGCAAGAAAATGACACCGTCTAAATGAACCTTTAGTGTAGCAAGCAGCAGGCAATTAGCAGGTAAGATCGCGTAATCAAGGTGTGTAAGAGGAAAATCTCATTCCCTTGTGGCGCAGGCTATATTATACAAAATATGTTTCTACGATTAGAACGTGAAAATTGTTCAATCTGGGCTTAGACTCTTTAATCCATTGCATGCCACGCTTAATCATATAACAAACGAAGTCATTAAAAATATACAGCCTTTGATATTCGACACATATTGTGCAAAAGGCTTACGACACGTGCATAGCGTCCAATGGAATGGAATCCCGCCTTAATTTTTTTTGTGTTCTAACAGTGAATAACAGATTACCTTTGTTTTACAATAATTAATATCTGGTATTCAACTGCTAGGTATTCACCAGATGTAACCACTAGCTATCAATTGATGATAAGTGACAATGCAGCCAAAAATATTGGAAACTCAACGGTTGCTACACAGTATTGCACCGAAGCACTTCATCTCATGATAGCAGGTTGGATATATAGGGTTTATTTATATACCTTGGTAAATATAATCTATATTTTAATGATGCAGATATTTTATTCGTATACAGTAGAAACTCTTGTTCTTTTATAATACTAGTTGCTTTCTGCTTCATTTATTTATAAGGAGCACAGCAGATCCGCTTAGTTGGGGCTTAGGCAGCTTTTGCCTAGCTTAGTGTGGAAATCCTTACAATATTGTTTTGAATGAAATTCTAGAATTCAGTCTAAAAATAAAAGTATATTACTCGTGTATGAGTACTAAGTGCTCAATACGTCCATTGATATAAAGTAACAACATACAGTCTATTACTTGAAAACACGGGCTAAAACAGTTATTTAAGCGATTTTTAGTTACCTTCAGGTTAAAAACTATAAAGATAATTACTTTCTTCACACGTCATGTACTTCGGATCTTTGTTTTCAACTCGCATTGGAAATTAAGATCCAAAAGCAATACCTAAAGTTTCTGTCCTATGAAATCGAAATTCATTCTACGACCAGTGGGGTTAGTACAGGTTTTTGTACGCATTTCGAGTAGACTCGCATCGCACAAACGAATCGAATGACTTTATACATTTACAGCTAACAGGAGTACTGGGTTGCCGCGCTGGCGAAGGCGATCGCAGGATCCCACGGGGTTCGTTCGTTCGTTCGTTCACGCCCGTTCGGTGGTCGAGTGTAGCTGTAGTAGTAGAGTGGTTACAGCCAGCGCCATCTACTCACAGCCGCATGTCAGTGACTGTCCATAGATGGCGTGGGCTGTAAATATATGGAGGTATTCGATTTGTTTGAGAGATAGGAGTCGACTCGAAATTCGTAAAAAAACCTGTACTAACCCAACTAGACCGTAGACCGCTAGTCAAAGTATTATTAGTTTTATTTTCACTTGAAAAATAAAATACTCGCACTGTAGTATACATAAACGACTATAGGAGGTAAGTATTTCCGTGAAGCGAACACTTCCTTGGAATTTTCATTTTACACGTGTATTCGGAACTTTCATGAAGCATTATGGATTCAGCTTACAAATTGGACGCAGACATGAATAATACAGTATTCTATAGACTGGAGTCTTATTGACTTTAGACGGGAACTTCTTAAGCTCGGGAGGGCGGGCTGAATATCGATACGTTACAGTTGGGATTATTATTAAAAATAACAATGACAGACTTGCTTCTTATTGAGGGGAGCGTGTATTATCTAATTTCTTTCTTGCTTAACAAACATTATTCTTTAAATAAATATCGGCTAAAAACCATTGGTTGATATTTATTAACAATTTTAACCATTGGTTGACTTAATAATATTAAGCTACAAATCAAAATTATAAAACTCTCCGACAACCACAATTCGCTTCAAATGGCTAATCAGAACATGTTTACCATTACACTTTAAATATCATTGGAACAAGGTATCTACAAAATTGATCGCTGATAAAGAAGTTAGTCTGAGCTGATGATCTTCAAACAGCTTCACTGATTTTGATTAAATAGAGCTATAAGCACTCGGGATAAATTATGTGTGTAACAAAAAAACGAAACGAAAATCGATTCTTCCGTTTGGGTGCTACGACACGACAGACAGATATACAGACACGTTAAATTTTAATACCCCTCTGTTACAGAATTGGGAGTAAAAAAACCAGCCCTAAATCCTTAAAAAAGGGGTTAAAATATACTTTCACCTTTAGATTGTGAATCATATTCTATCGAACATCAAAATAATTTATAGATTCAATTAAAACAATTTTCAAACTATAAATCTAGTCAGAATGTAAATAATTGGTGAATACAATTTGTGTGAATATTAAACTTTATTGTTTCAATGCGTATGATTAATTGGCTGTACTGGAATAATTGTAGTATAACTTGATAATAACAATGAGTAATATTTGAATTAAAAGTAACTGTCTCATCTTTAGAGTATATTTAATTTTAAATAATATGTCGGACGTACTGTTTATTAGTTACATCCGAAGGTATGTTAAAAAAACTCTAAGAAATACTTTCATTCTCATATCAATCGTAATCGTCGTCCACTGCTGAAATAAAAGCTTGTATGAAGCGATTGCCAAAAATCCCGATTTCGCACCAACACTTTTAGATGTCGTCTGTCCACCTGGAAGAGGTGCCAACTCTATATTTCCTTTTGTGGACGCTCTATGAGCTTGGTTCTTCAACGTTCATTACAGAATCATTTTTTTTGTCGTCAGAAAATAAATAAAATTGAAGATGTATTAATTCATTACCTTAGTCGTGTTGCATTAACTTGTTTTTGTTTCTCTTCTCTCGCATTTATTCTCTCTCTAAGTTATTTAAGTTCAACCTCAAGTAAAAGAGTATTGTTCTCGTAAAACGCAACGCTCTACTTATTTCTTAGCTCGGATCGCAAGTTCGGTACGCTTGAGCGGATTAGGATTGTACAAAGCCATAAATCAACCGAGATACTCTTATGTCACCGCTTTCAATTTGTCTGTTTTTGTTTAAGAGAACTATTTTTATTGGGAACAATGATGATGATAAAATAATAAATTATATTGTCCTCCAGACCGATTCGGAAACGGCGGTCAATCTTTGTCGAGATTTCCCATCAGCGCAACAGGGCTAGACATGTATTGACGACTGTAGAAAAACCACGTGACCACCAGTACAAAACAAAACAAAAGTGTAATATATTGTGAACATATTATTATTCGTTCCAATTTTAAATTTCTTTTTTTTCCATAATGCCGCATTGCAATCCTTCTTAAGCAATATTCATAAAAAATTGTGATTTATTTCAATCATTGCTAGTTGAAGTGTGTTTTTTGTATTTCTAAAATGTCTACATCAACAGGTGAGAGCAGCAGGCCTCAGGGCGTGTGGAAATCAACTTCATATGCAACAAAATATTGCTAGAAGATATAATATTCGAACCGCAGAAAATGGCCAAGGTGACAGCAAGTGGTATTTATATACACCGTCCAACAGCTAATGGGTATAGAATCCGTAAAGTTTCAAAACGATCAGTTAAGAAAGTGTTCGCGCACTTCGGGGATGTCAAAAATGTGTTGATATTTTATATTCACCGCACGTCGAAAATCGTGTCGAAAAGAGATTCTTACAAAATCATACTGTTTACGGTTAGCATTTCACCAGAAGAAAAGGCTTTATTATACGAATTTTTCGGCAGCATCGACGAAATAAGCGAATCGTTAGCAGATAAGACTTTAAACAACGTCAGAAGCCTTAATGCTACCGAAGCTGCAACAAGTTCTGACTCTGACAATTCTACTGAAATACGTCCAGTATTAACATACCCAGAAGGAAGAGGTGGGACAACGATTTATAAGGAAGATTATATGCGCCTAGCTGACGAAGAACTTCTGAACGACATCATTATTGACTTTTATTTACAATACTTATTCAATAATGTCTTGACGCACAGCCGCAGAGAGAAGACCCATATATTTAGTACACACTTTCACAGTAGACTTACTCAAACTGATACTGCAACGGGGACTGAGGGTTTATCGCGGGCTCAACAAAGACATGCTAGAGTCCAAAAATGGAAAAAAAAAATATTCAAAAAGGAATTTATTGTAATCCCAATCAATAAGGATGACCATTGGTTCGTTGCCGTTATTTGCTACCCAGGATTGGCGGACGAAATTAGTGTGGAATCAATAACAAGGGAGACGCGTAATCTGGGTCAGGGAATGTGTTCTGACATGGACGATGCATCAGCTGATTCAACTAACAAATCTAAATATTAAACGACCGATAATACTCATATTTGACTCTTTAGAGAATAACCACGCGAGGGTATTCACCGAATTACGTGAATACCTTACCTCTGAATATGCGGCGAAGAAACTAGGGAACAAAATTTTCAACGCCTTAACTATCAGAGACCATGCTCCGAAAGTTCCCCGGCAATTTAATTTAACTGACTGTGGTGCATATGTTCTTATGTATATAGAAAAGTATTTTAAGGAACCTGCAATGAACCTCTCCTTACCCATAACCGCATGGGCTAACTGGTTCAACGCAAGCGACATTAAAAAGAAACAAGAGGAGATTGCAGTCATCCTTAAAACTTTGGCTTGGATTTATAATCCGATGGAAGAAAATGTGTTACCACACGTAAATGTCCCTTAGCCGCAGTAGGTACTTCAAATATAAACATATTTGAAGCCAGAAAGGAACCACGAGACGCGCTGGATGGTTTCTGTCTGTTAAACAAACTACTCCGAAACGGCTCGACCGATTGTTATGAAATTTTCAGTGTATGATCACTGGGTTTGTCACTGGGTCTGTCTACATCAACAGGTGAGAGCAGCGGGGCCACAAGGGCGTGTGGAAATCAACTTCATATGCAACAAAATATTGCTAGAAGATATTACATTCGAACCGCAGAAAATGGCCAAGGTGACAGCAAGTGGCATTTATATACACCGTCCAACAGCTAATGGGCATAGAATCCGTAAAGTTTCAAAACGATCAGTTAAGAAAGTGTTCGCGCACTTCGGGGATGTCAAAAATGTGTTGATATTTTATATTCACCGCACGTCGAAAATCGTGTCGAAAAGAAATTCTTACAAAATCATACTGTTTACGGTTAGCATTTCACCAGAAGAAAAGGCTTTATTATACGAATTTTTCGGCAGCATCGACGAAATAAGCGAATCGTTAGCAGATAAGACTCTAAACAACGTCAGAAGCCTTAATGCTACCGAAGTTGCAAACAAGTTCTGACTCTGACAATCCTACTGAATTACGTCCAGTATTAATATACCCAGAAGGAAGAGGTGGAACCACGATTTATAAGGAAGATTATATGTGCCTAGCTGACGAAGAACTTCTGAAAGACATCATTATTGACTTTTATTTACAATATTTATTCAATAATGTCTTGACGCACAGCCGCAGAGAGAAGACCCATATTTTTAGTACACACTTTTACAGTAGACTAACTCAAACTGATACTGCAACGGGCACTGAGGGTTTATCGCGGCCTCAACAAAGACATGCTAGAGTCCAAAACTGGACCAAAAGAATAAATTTATTCGAATAGAAATTTATTGTAATCCGAATCAATAAGGATGGCCATTGGTTCGTAGCCGTTATTTGCTACCCAGGATTGGCGGACGAAATAAGTATGGAATCAATAACAAGGGAGACGCGTAATCTGGGTCAGGGAATGTGTTCTGACATGGACGATGCATCAGCTGATTCAACAAACAAATCTATTAAACGACCGATAATACTCATATTTGACTCTTTAGAGAATAACAACGCGAGGGTATTCACCGAATTAGGTGAATACCTTACCTCTGAATATGCGGCGAAGAAACTAGGGAACAAAACTTTCAACGCCTTAACTATCAGAGGCCATGCTCCGAAGGTTCCCCGGCAATTTAATTTAACTGACTGTGGTGCATATGTTCTTATGTATATAGAAAAGTTTTTTAAGGAACCTGCAATGAACCTCTCCGTACCCATAACCGCATGGGCCAACTGGTTCAACGCAAGCGACATTAAAAAGAAACAAGAGGAGATCGCAGTCATCCTTAAAACTTTGGCTTGGATTTATAATCCGATGGAAGAAAATGTGTTACCACACATAAATGTCCCTTAGCCGCAGTAGGTACTTCAAATATAAACATATTTGAAGCCTGAAAGGAACCACGAGACGCGCTGGACGGTTTCTGTCTGTTACCAAACTCCTCCGAAACGGCTCGACCGATTGTTATGAAATTTTCAGTGTATGATCACTGGGTCTGTCACTGGGTCTGTCTACATCAACAGGTGAGAGCAGCGGGGCCACAAGGGCGTGTGGAAATCAACTTCATATGCAACAAAATATTGCTAGAAGATATTATATTCGAACCGCAGAAAATGGCCAAGGTGACAGCAAGTGGCATTTATATACACCGTCCAACAGCTAATGGGTATAGAATCCGTAAAGTTTCAAAACGATCAGTTAAGAAAGTGTTCGCGCACTTCGGGGATGTCAAAAATGTGTTGATATTTTATATTCACCGCACGTCGAAAATCGTGTCGAAAAGAGATTCTTACAAAATCATACTGTTTACGGTTAGCATTTCACCAGAAGAAAAGGCTTTATTATACGAATTTTTCGGCAGCATCGACGAAATAAGCGAATCGTTAGCAGAAAAGACTCTAAACAACGTCAGAAGCCTTAATGCTACCGAAGTTGCAACAAGTTCTGACTCTGACAATCCTACTGAATTACGTCCAGTATTAATATACCTAGAAGGAAGAGGTGGAACCACGATTTATAAGGAATATTATATGTGCCTAGCTGACGAAGAACTTCTGAAAGACATCATTATTGACTTTTATTTACAATATTTATTCAATAATGTCTTGACGCACAGCCGCAGAGAGAAGACCCATATTTTTAGTACACACTTTTACAGTAGACTAACTCAAACTGATACTGCAACGGGCACTGAGGGTTTATCGCGGGCTCAACAAAGACATGCTAGAGTCCAAAACTGGACCAAAAGAATAAATTTATTCGAATAGAAATTTATTGTAATCCGAATCAATAAGGATGGCCATTGGTTCGTAGCCGTTATTTGCTACCCAGGATTGGCGGACGAAATAAGTATGGAATCAATAACAAGGGAGACGCGTAATCTGGGTCAGGGAATGTGTTCTGGCATGGACGATGCATCAGCTGATTCAACAAACAAATCTATTAAACGACCGATAATACTCATATTTGACTCTTTAGAGAATAACCACGCGAGGGTATTCATCGAATTACGTGAATACCTTACCTCTGAATATGCGGCGAAGAAACTAGGGAAAAAAACTTTCAACGCCTTAACTATCAGAGGCCATGCTCCGAAGGTTCCCCGGCAATTTAATTTAACTGACTGTGGTGCATATGTTCTTATGTATATAGAAAAGATTTTTAAGGAACCTGCAATGAACCTCTCCATACCCATAACCGCATGGGCCAACTGGTTCAACGCAAGCGACATTAAAAAGAAACAAGAGGAGATCGCAGTCATCCTTAAAACTTTGGCTTGGATTTATAATCCGATGGAAGAAAATGTGTTACCACACATAAATGTCCCTTAGCCGCAGTAGGTTCTTCAAATATAAACATATTTGAAGCCTGAAAGGAACCACGAGACGCGCTGGACGGTTTCTGTCTGTTACCAAACTCCTCCGAAACGGCTCGATCGATTGTTATGAAATTTTCAGTGTATGATCACTGGATCTGTCACTGGGTCCGTCTACATCAACAGGTGAGAGAAGCGGGGCCACAAGGGCGTGTGGAAATCAACTTCATATGCAACAAAATATTGCTAGAAGATATAATATTCGAACCGCAGAAAATAGCCAAGGTGACAGCAAGTGGCATTTATATACACCGTCCAACAGCTAATGGGTATAGAATCCGTAAAGTTTCAAAACGATCAGTTAAGAAAGTGTTCGCGCACTTCGGGGATGTCAAAAATGTGTTGATATTTTATATTCACCGCACGTCGAAAATCGTGTCGAAAAGAGATTCTCACAAAATCATACTCTTTACGGTTAGCATTTCACCAGAAGAAAAGGCTTTATTATACGAATTTTTAGGCAGCATCGACGAAATAAGCGAATCGTTAGCAGATAAGACTCTAAACAACGTCAGAAGCCTTAATGCTACCGAAGCTGCAACAAGTTCTGACTCTGAAAATCCTTCTGAAATACGTCCAGTATTAATATACCCAGAAGGAAGAGGTGGAACCACGATCTATAATGAAGATTGTATGCACCTAGCTGACGAAGAGCTTCTGAACGACATCATTATTGACTTTTATTTACAATATTTATTCAATAATGTCTTGACGTACAGCCGCAGAGAGCCCATATTTTTAGTACACACTTTTACAATAGACTAACTGAAACTGATACTGCAACGAGGACTGAGGGTTTATCTCGGGCTCAACAAAGACATGCTAGAGTCTAAAACTGGACCAAAAAAATAAATTTATTCGAAAAGGAATTTATTGTAATCCCAATCAATAAGGATGGCCATTGGTTCGTAGCCGTTATTTGCTACACAGGATTGGCGGACGAAATTAGTGTGGAATCAATAACAAGGGAGACGCGTAATCTGGGTCAGGGAATGTGTTCTATCATGGACGATGCATCAGCTGATTCAACAAACAAATCTATTAAACGACCGATAATACTCATATTTGACTCTTTAGAGAATAACCACGCGAGGGTATTCACCGAATTACGTGAATACCTTACCTCTGAATATGCGGCGAAGAAACTAGGGAACAATACTTTCAACGCCTTAACTATCAGAGGACATGCTCCGAAGGTTCCCCGGCAATTTAATTTAACTGACTGTGGTGCATATTATGTTCTTATAAAGAAAAGTTTTTTAAGGAACCTGCAATGAACCTCTCCATACCCATAACCGCATGGGCCAACTGGTTCAACGCAAGCGACACTAAAAAGAAACAAGAGGAGATTGCAGTCATCCTTTCAACGTTGGCTTGGATTTATAATCCGATGGAAGAAAATGTGCGACCACACATAAATGTCATTTAGCCGCAGTAGGTACTTCAAATATAAACATATTTGAAGCCTGAAAGGAACCACGAGACGCGCTGGACGGTTTCTGTCTGTTACCAAACTCCTCCGAAACGGCTCGACCGATTGTTATGAAATTTTCAGTGTATGATCACTGGATCTGTCACTGGGTCCGTCTACATCAACAGGTGAGAGAAGCGGGGCCACAAGGGCGTGTGGAAATCAACTTTATATGCAACAAAATATTGCTAGAAGATATAATATTCGAACCGCAGAAAATAGCCAAGGTGACAGCAAGTGGCATTTATATACACCGTCCAACAGCTAATGGGTATAGAATCCGTAAAGTTTCAAAACGATCAGTTAAGAAAGTGTTCGCGCACTTCGGGGATGTCAAAAATGTGTTGATATTTTATATTCACCGCACGTCGAAAATCGTGTCGAAAAGAGATTCTCACAAAATCATACTCTTTACGGTTAGCATTTCACCAGAAGAAAAGGCTTTATTATACGAATTTTTCGGCAGCATCGACGAAATAAGCGAATCGTTAGCAGATAAGACTCTAAACAACGTCAGAAGCCTTAATGCTACCGAAGCTGCAACAAGTTCAGACTCTGAAAATCCTACTGAAATATGTCCAGTATTAATATACCCAGAAGGAAGAGGTGGAACCACGATTTATAAGGAAGATTATATGCGCCTAGCTGACGAAGAACTTCTGAACGACATCATTATTGACTTTTATTTACAATATTTATTCAATAATGTCTGGACGCACAGCCGCAGAGAGAAAACCCATATTTTTAGTACACACTTTTACAGTAGACTAACTCAAACTGATACTGCAACGGGGACTGAGGGTTTATCGCGGGCTCAACAAAGACATGCTAGAGTCCAAAACTGGACCAAAAAAATAAAGGACATTGCCGATTCTTGTATGAAAATTGGGCTATACTTGCGTCTTAACCAAATCATCGGTAAAACATTGGAAATATTCCCAATATTACGTTATAAAAAAATCAGTAAGATAAAAACCGGGAATTTGGAGCAATCTTATTTTCTATTTTTCTGATATTTTGAGGTTAGGTTAGTTGTTTTCACGCACTATAAGTACTTATCGGTATTTTTGCCCATAATGATTACTTTATTTAAAGCGACCTCGTTATTACCGTGGAACCCTGGATGATGCATATCTAAGATATAATTATTCCTACGGCCATACCTACACCTGTTTACATTACTATAAAGCAGATCTACTTCACAAGTATCTAGGTAGGCATTGGTATATCATAGTAGGTAGGTACCTATGTAACGAAACGTTACCAAAGTATGTAAGTTTATTAATATTTTTTTCTTTATATATATTATTATCTACGTAAAATAATATTTAATAGTATTTATTATATTATTGTGCATTTATTTTTTATAATGGCCACCCCGTAGTTCCTTAAAACTTCTGTGTGGTGTCGCTGTTGACGATTAGTGACATAGACAACTAACAGTGACGCTGACCATAGACAACTACGACTGAAGAGTTGATGACATTTAAACCAGTGTTTCTATTTACGAGTTTGGCTTTACCCTAGTTTCGACGGTGGCGCCGCGACAGATTATTGAGATAAGAAAATTAAGGAGGCGCCCCATTTGTAGCATAGCTTTACGTGACATGCAGCGCCATGGTGAGCGCCAAGATTTGCTGTCAAATGTTCGTGGTACTTCCCTAGGTGACGCCATCTTATGCGCCACTTTACACATTAAAAATAGTCACGCTTATTTTGTAGACGGGGCCCATCCATATTGTTGTACCTAGGAACCTAGCGACAGATAACATTAGAATCGTTTCAATAATTATGAGCCAAAGGTTATGCTGGAAATAAAAGTATTATTCTTAATAATTTAAATACACTTATGAATAGGTTTTAACCAGGATTTTGTCACGATCAAGATGGTGTGCTTACTTTTTGTTATAATTAGCTGCACATTACATGATCAAACAACACAATGAACGTGATGTTTGTTGTGGGCTTCTTCTCAGCGGCAGGGCGCGTTTGGAACCCTCGTAAACTTAGTTTTAAGTCGACTTGTAGTTATCATCATTATTATGCAAGAAATGTCATACCGACGTTCGCAAGAGCCTGTATGTTAGGCTTATGTGAAATAAAGATATTTTGATTTTGATTTGATTTTGATTTTGATGTACTCTGTGGTGTTGCAAGTGCTTTTGTTTACCGCAATTAAAATGTTCAGTAAAGCATTTCTTGCTTTTCAATAAACAGCTATAAAAATAATTTGAACAGAAGGTGCAAATCTAATCTGTATAGATGCGGTAGAGATATATGTACAGTCCAACAAGACTCTCTTGGTACTTGAATGACATTGTCAGGAGGGAGTTGCTAGTCAATAAAGATTTTTTTTCATTGAAAAAAATCTTTTGACAATTTCAATTAAATGTAAGCAATACCGTACAGTGTGCTTGGCTTTATTATTTAGGTATTTAATTATAGTTTCTTTATTATGTTTTACATATCTACAATTGTAATTGGGTTTTCATTTGATTTATTTCCTATAATAGTTATCCTACTTTTTCCCTAAAAAAGTGAGTTTATAAAAAACTGGTATCATTTGCCAAGTGGTAGTGGGAGTGACGTTTCCAGTGCCTATACGGCAGTTCCGCTTTTATCGAGACGTTTAATTACTTTTATTTTCATAAAACTTTTAAACCCCTGTACGCACATCGTTGAGAAAAATATATGTGATATTATAATTTGAAATAAGATTTTTCATACATACGTACTTCAGACGCAGTGTGGACGCAAAATAGCCCATTTTGAGGCAAACTCCTTTATTCGAAAACGAATTTATTGTAATTCCAATCAATAAGGATAGCCATTGGTTCGTAGCCGTTATTTGCTACCCAGGATTGGCGGACGAAATTAGTGTGGAATCAATAACAAGGGAGACGCGTAATCTGGGTCAAGGAATGTGTTCTGACATGGACGATGCATCAGCTGATTCAACAAACAAATCTATTAAACGACCGATAATACTTTTGACTCTTTAGAGAATAACCACGCGAGGGTATTCACCGAATTTCCTGGGTTTCATAATCTGCAGTCGGTGGATCGCCGCGCTTGCAGAATAATCGGAAAGTCTCCGACTGTTCCCAGCAAAGTAGGTACAACCTGGTTGCCTTCAAGAGAAGAGTGAATAGTAATTTTCTAGGCAAGCGCGGTCCAACCAAGACCTCATTGCTTTCCATTAGGCATAATACTCTTCAAGTACAAGCTTATTTGCAGTTAAAAAAATCGACCAAGTGCGAGTCGGACTCGCGCACGAAGAGCTCATCCGACTCGCACAAAAAGGGCTTCGTACCATTATATAGATAGTCAGAAGGCCCAATTATACCCTACTAGTACTACCACAGTAGCAGGATCTGTTAGCACTGTGGTATTACTGTACAAGCACATTAATATTGAGTGTCCTGGATTTCCGAGCAAAAACGAGCAAAAAATCACGTTTGTTGTTTGGTCGCTCCCTTTAATCTCAAACTCAACTCAAAATATCTTTATTTCACATAGGCCTAACATACAGGCACTTGTAAAAAACCGGTATGATATTTGTTGCATTAGTATGATGATAGCTTCTTCAATCTTTCAATCTTTATTTTATTCTATTTTTTATTATTTGTTGTTATAGCGGCAACGAAAATACATCATCTGTAAAAATATAAGTGTGTTGTAGGTTTAAGAGATTACCGCCTATATTATGTACCATTTTATAGCTACATAGCAGATACCCGCGGCTTCGCACGCGTAAATTTTAGTTTTAACTATTCTACGGGAACCATCCATTTTCCGGAATAAAAAGTACCCTTTGTGTTAATTTACATGAAATCTATCTTCATTTCAACTTTAAACCAAAAATTTTCAGTAGTTGTGCGTGAAGGAATAAATTTTCTCCCGCATGAATATCTGTTTTTACGTATTATCACGAACACAATGGATTTTCCCGAGAAAAGAGTAATTGATTCTAGGATATAATCTATCTCCATTCCAAATTTCAGCCCAATCGGTTCAGAAGTGACGGCACGATTGAGTATTTCTCCCGCATGAAAATCTGCTATTTAACTATTTTCTTAGAAACCATGGATTTTCCCGGGATGAAAATTTGCTTATGTATTAATCCAGGATAAAACCTATCGCCTTTTTGAATTTCAGTCATATCCGTTCAGTAATTACAGCGTGAAGTAGTATTTTTCCCGCGTGCATATCTGTTTTTAAGTTTTCCCGCGGAAACCATGAATTTTTCCAGGATAAAAAGTAGCCTAGGCATTAATTCAGGATATAAACTATCTCCATTCCAAATTTCAGCCAAATCGATTCAGTAGTTGCGGCGTGAATAATTTTTTGCGCGTGAATTTCGGTTTTTGACCCCACGTTTTAATCCCACGGGAACCTAGAATTTTTTCGAGATAAAATGTAGCTTATCTGTTAATCCAGGATATAATTTATCTCAATTTCAAATTTGAGCTAAATCGGTTCAGTAGTTGGGACGTGAACGAATATTTTTCCCGGGTGGATTTCTGTTTTTCACTATGATCATACTCGTAGAAGTCATGAAATTTTCCGAGATGAAAAGTTGTCTACATATTAATCCAGGATAAAATCTAACTTTTTTCCGAATTACAGTAATATCAGTTCAGTAATTACAGCGTGAAGTAGTATATTTACCGCGTGAATATCAGTTTTTCAGTTTTCCCGCGGACACCATAGATTTTTCCGGGATGAAAAGTAGACTATGTAATAATCCGGGATAAAATCTATCTCCTTTCCGAATTTCAGTCATATCAGTTCAGTAATTACAGCGTAAAGTAGTATTTTTCGCGTGTGAACATCAATGTTTCAGGTTTCCCGCGGAAACTATGGGTTTTTCTGGGATAAAAAGTAGCATTTATATTAATCCAGGATATAATCTATCTTTAGTCCAAATTTCAACCATATCGGTTTGGTAATAACGGTGTGAAGTAGTTTTTTTCGCGTATGAATATCTGTTTTTCTTTTTTCCTGGAAAAAACATGGATTTTCCGTAATATATAGTAGTCCTATTTATTAACCCAGGATATTATCTATCTCCATTCCAAATTCCAGCCAAATCGGTAGTGCACTTGCGGCATGAAGATTTTTTTTCCGCGTGAATTTCGGTTTTTACTAATCCCACGGGAACCATGATTTTTTTCGGGACGAAAAGTAGCCGTCGTGTTAATCCAGGATATAGTCTATCTTTATTCCAAATTTCAGCCATATCAGTTCAGTAATTACGGCGTGAAGAAGTATTTTTCTCGCGAGAATATAGGTTTTTCACTTTTCCTGCAAAAACCATGGATTTTTCCGGGATAAAAAGTACTCTATTTATTAACCCAGGATATAATCTATCTCCATTCCAAATTTCATCTAAATCGGTTGTGTAATTGCGGCGTGAGATTTTTTTCCGCGTGAATTTCGGTTTTTAACTTATCCCACGGGAACCATGAATTTTTTCGGGATGAAAAGTAGCCTATGAGGTAATGCAAGATATAATATACCTCCATTCCAAATTTTAGCCAAATCGGTACAGTAGTTGCGGCGCGAAGACGTATTTTAACTTGATAAAATGCAAACTTCGGACCCCTGTTTCATCCCCTTAGAGGGTGAATTTTGAAAAATCCTTTCTTAGTGCACCCCTAGACCTCAGAAGGAACATGTGTGCCAAATTTGGAGTTTCTAGACCCAGCGGTTTGGGCTGTGCGTTGATATGTCAGTCAGTCAGTCAGTCAGTTTCTTCTTTTATATATTTAGATTATTCCTATACTAATTTGTGTTTAAAGCTAAAAATTAAAATGAAGTCTTGTAGGTCTATAAAATTATATTTTAAGATAATATCGAGTCGAAGATGTTTAGAGAGCGATGAAACTAGAGCCCATATTTAATAGCCTTATGTATTGAAATCAAAATAACATTGTTAAGTCTAATATTGTTTTATCATAGTTTGAACAGAGCCTATAAAGGTCCTTAAGCCAGGCCTTTGTGAGATTTAGACGGGTTAGGAGGATTTTACTGTAACCGTTTGACGAAGGACCTTCATATTTCTCGCGTAAGGCTATATTATTTATATAATATAAAGTTATTGTGAACATCTTGGCCCTTTCTATAAGGGGCATTTTGAAGGAATTGTGACATGGCAGGTTTTGTTACATATAACTCGGCAAAGGTGGTTTTGCCATATTAGGTATTATTTCTCACATAGGTAATATATTCTCAAACATAATACGGTCAAGCTATTTCGGAGGAGTTGTTGCAAACACTCTGCCACGAGAATTTTATATATTAGAAAAAGTTGCACCTAGAAATATTATTCCAGCCACTTTTGCTGTTGTTCCAATAAACTTGAACTTGGAGATTCTGGACCAAATTTTGAGAGATATTTTTATTGAGAAAATTTTATCCAATTTTGTTTCTTCTTTACAGCGAATTTACATGAAAACCCCAAAATACATGACGTTTAAAGAAAGTAATTGTCATGTAAACTACATGTCACTAAAGTCGCTTAAAACAAACGTTTACGCCGTTGGTAAATCTCAGACAGGTAACCAGCAGCTCAACTTTTTAATTTTTCTCTCACCCTACCTCTTTAAATATTCAAATCATATTATAATTCCACTGAGGCAAATAAAAATGGAAAAAAACTAGGTTTTTGCTTGTTAAATAACTCCGCGGTCCCATCTGAATTTATAAGGTTACCTCTCAGCGACGTTCTTAAGGGAAGTAGGTTTTTATAAAATAAAACGCTTATTAAGAGACACCTGCTTACAAATTGAAGGGTTTTCTCATGTAAGTACAATAATTTTTTTCTGATCTGAACATTTATTAATAGAAATTAGTCATTTATTAACAGAATGAGCAAAGAAATCCGGAAATTGATTCCGATATAAAAAACTGGTCAGGTGCGATCTTTATCGCACTTTCGTTTAGTTATTCAGATTTGGTAAACTACTTTTAGAAAACTAATGTTTGCGCGGATAGGTAGCTCACAGCAAACACATAATGATGGTTGAAAATGGTATTGCATAAATCACATGATTAATTACAAAAAGAACGTGAAAGCGCGTTACATGGGCGCTGCAGTAATTCGCCATATTAGAATTCTGTCCGGGGTTCACACGCAACACGAAAGTCGAATAGGGATTGGATGGTGATGCATCTCACGTCCCTTTCACACGTACTAGACACACATCAGGTCGGAGCGTCGCGAACATCTTCGGGGTCCTTGAAATCTTGATTTCAAGACGTGGTTTCTTCATCTAGTAGTAGTGGAAAAGGCGATTGAGGGCTCGTCGCGCAGTGCCCTGGGCGGTGGCGATGTCCGCCACACGTGGTGTTCCGTCGGCGCCGGGATGTAACGTAACCTGGCCAAGGCGCCAGCATAGTGGGGGTGCGGTTGGCTCCTTTATGAGCACCAAATCGCCGACCTTGAGATTGGATGATCTTGTGCGCCACTTCCCCCGTTGTTGAAGCTCACATATATATTCGTTTGACCACCTTTGCCAAAAGTGTCTTCTGGCCTGCTCCAGACGTTGAAAGTGGTCAAGCCTGCTCTCCTTCTGCCGGACGGACATCTGCGTAGGATGGACTTGGCAGCGCGGTGAGTGGTCTACCAATCAAGAAGTGCCCGGGAGTGAGGCATTGGAGATCGTTAGGTGAGGGACTGATAGGACAGAGGGGGCGGTTGTTTAGGATGGCTTCAACTTGGAACAGCGAAGAGAGCCCCTCAAATGTCAAGTTAGTGTTTCCCATCATTCTTTTGATATGGAACTTGGCTGACTTAATGCCGGCCTCTCATAACCCGCCGAATTTGGGAGCGTATGCTGGCGAGAATGAGAACTCATTATTCAGTTGAGACGCAAGACCTGCAACAGAATTTTGATACTCTTCTGGCGATAAAAACTCTGTTATCATGAAAGGTCCCGGAAATCTGTACCTACGACGCTGAATGGAAAATCATTTGCTACGCGTTCAGACGGTAGGTTGCCCATGATGTTGGTCATGGATGCTGCTTTACATCTCCTGCACTTTACATATTTGCTAGTTATTCGCCTAGCTAAATCCCTGCCACCTATTGACCAAAAACGATTTCTTATAGAAGCTAAAAGATGGACAGGACCAGCATGCATAAGGCGTACATGCTCATACTGAAACAAAATTGTAGTGATGTGACTATTAGCGTGAAAGAGGATTGGATGTATTTAGGTTTAAGTTGCTTGTTTTTGGACAGAATATTTATTTCCTCGTCAAAGCACTCTCTTTGGGAGATTTTGATTAGAACACACAAGGCATTCTCAAGCTCAACGCTTTGTAAAGGCTCTGTTATTTTGTTCTTTGGATTTCTTGCGTTATTGATGAATCGAAGCAGCCACGCATAAGAACGTTGGAGAATAAGAAACCTCGATATTCTTGATAGGTTGAAACACTGTTCCTGAGCATTAGCTACATGAAGCTTTAGTTCAGGTAAATCTTGGATGAAGATGTTCTGATTTTGGGAAGGCCAAGATGCTTCTGATTGATTGTAGAAGATAGTCTGGTCCCTGCCAGCCGGGAAGCCACGTTGCTAGGATCCACACCTCGTGAGACTAGATCAGCTGGATTTTGAGAGGAGGGAACGTTAAGCCACATGTCAGGATCTGAGAGCTCATTGATAGCCGCTACTCTGTTGGCAACAAAAGACTTGAGGGCCTTTGTACTACGCAGCCAACCCAAGACAACTTTTGAGTCTGTCCAGTAAAAGTAACGTTCTATTTTGCATCTTAGTGCTTTGGCAACTGTGCTTGAAAGTTGTGAGCCTAAAAGAGCAGCACAAAGCTCTAAGCGAAGAATCGTCTGACGTTTTATGGGGGTTACGCGCGACTTCGCGCAAAGTAGGCGCACCTGAACTTTGCCATCGTTATAAAGAGATTTCAAGTAAATGCAAGCTCCATAAGCTTGTTCTGACGAATAACAAAAGCAATGCATCTCGATACGAACTGTTTCATCAATTGAAACCTGTATGCGCAAGTCGGATATGCATAGAAGTTCATTAGCAAAACTTAGCCAGTCAGATTCAATATCAGGAGGTACTTTATCATCCCAACCAAGCTTTGTTTCGGACCAAAGCCTTTGAATCAGCATTTTTGGCTTGACGGTACAAAAAGAAAGTAAACCAAGATGGTTAAATACCTTGAAGGCGCAAGATAAGATATCTCTTTATGTGATTTTATCTGGATGAGAAATTTGAATAGGAAAATTAACCTCATCAGACGACGACGACCAATTGATTTCCAGAGTGCTAGTGAAACACCCGGATGTAGTCTTCGCAGAGGCATCATAGGCGACAAGCACCTTTGTCGATTGAGAAGTAGGCTTCAAGACGGGCAAATGATACGACGTCGTTGAAGGTTCTTTGTCGTATACAGACAAGTGATTAAGTTCTGCATACTCCCTCATAAATTCGGTGTGAAGTTGCTTTAACAATGGTTGCTTTCTAAACCTTCTTTCTGAAGCGAAGAATCTCCGCTGGGCTGATGTGCGCGAGTCACCTAGGCAGTCTCTTGGACTATGAAGTGGAATCCTCACACAAAATTGTCCATTATCAAGACGAGAAGTTCTTTGCAGGGAGTGCTGTTCACACAGATCTTCAGACAAGCTGTGCTATTCTTAAAACTGTACATCCCTGAAACAGCTGTCAGATACCTGCCATACTGAAAATGACATGCAAAATTGAATTCTATTACACCTGACGAATTCATAGATGCATAGATGTACGCTCGTCGCTGCTTTAAGTATTTTTGCAGAATAGCACGGAAGGCTGGAACGGTTGGCACACTTTCCAACTCCGAAACATTTGACATTTGTGTAGATAAATCGTCAATACTGCAAGCTAAGTTATAGCTGACATTTGCGCGCCCATCGGACTTCGATTGGACTGAAGCCATAGGACCCCCTATCAACCATCCTAGTAAGGAGTTGCGAAGCTTAGGATTGTTTTCACCTAGCGAGAGCTGTTCCGAGCCTATGATATTCCAAAAAAGCTCAGCTCCTAGTATCATGTCCACATCCGACGGTACGTTGAAAGAAGGATCGGCGAGTTGAAGATTTGAGCGTTTAGAGTCAAAAGCAGACTTTGGCAAGTTACCTGTGAGTTTAGGCAACACAAAGCAAGACAACGTTGCATTGAATGAAGAGCACCTAGATTCTATGCGTACTAAGCAACGTTGTGTACTAACGTTCAATTTAGTGTCACCAATACCTATAATTTTGGTATCGGTATTTTGCGACGGCTGCTTAAGTCTTCGTTTGACAGATTCTGTCAGAAACAACGATTGGGACCCGCTGTCAAGAAGGATGCGTACAGTTATCCTCTCAATAGTGGAGGGATTGATCACATCAATCATAGCTGTACAAAGTAGAACTTCAGTGGAGGACAGGGAAGACATGACAATTGCCTCTGATGATGGCGATTCCTCTTCGATCTCAGAATCTACGTGGATCATTGAATTATGGCGCTGTCTGCAGATCCTGCACCCCCCGGGAAGCCTGCAGAGCTCCACCCGGTGATCCTTCCGGAGACAGTTCCTGCAAAGATTCAACGAGGATACAAGCGATGACCTCTCTTCGACTGACTTGCTTTTAAATGCAGGGCATTCGTAAATGCGATGCTAACCCTTACAGACGGGACAAGAGATGGTCGCCTTTGACGAAGAAGAAGAAGTAGAAGCGGTCGCAAACGATTTTGTTTGTGTCTTAATTTTAGGAGTGGTTTCTGAAGCAGAGCTGCGCCTCAAATGTTTATTTTTATTAATTGTCTCGAAGACGTCTGCCCTATTCTTCAAAAAATCAAAAAAATCACTTAGTTTAGGGATCTCTTTTAAGTGTCTCCTACATTCTTCCCATTTAAGGGCCGTTGTGGTGTCCAATTTTTGCGAAATAATAAAAATAATAAGCATGTCCCAACTATCAGTAGGCAGCCCTAACGTCTGAAGGGCTCTTAAATTTTTTGTCACGTGATCTATGACGAAACGTAAAGATTTTTCACTTTCCTTAACGGTTTCGATACTCGGCAAGGCCTTTAAATGATAATTTATTAACTGTCGTTTGTTATCATATCTGTCACAGAGAAGTTGCCAGGCTTTTACATAATTCTCACGACTCACCTCCAAATTACTAATGACGCGAGCGGCTTCACCTTCCAGGTACGAATTTAAGTAATAAAATTTATGAATATCTTTAATCTTATGGTTCTCATGAATCAGCGAAGAAAAAGTCTGTTTAAATTGGATCCAGGCTGAATAGGAACCAGAAAACTTTGCAATTTGAACAACAGGAAGTTTGAAACCTAATAATGACTCGCATTCATGTTCGCTGTCTGTGGAGCGGCAAGAATTACTTTGCTTTTTTGGAGAAGAGTTATCGTCAATTAATTCCCGAGCAGTGGCGATACAAAATCAAAAATCCTGCTCGATAACGTCACGGGTGTTTAATTCAAGAGCCTGTTCTTCTACATTAAGAACTTCTATTTGAGTTTGTAGCTCATCAAATTCCGTAAACAAAGTCTCAAAACGGCTTAGCCGTATCGAAAGTTTGCTTACTTCAACCGGAGAAATCGACTTAGAATTGGATAATATTTCTAAATTATTTTTAAACTTGGTTACACGGCCTTTGATTGAGCTTCGTTTTGAAGTTAAATTTGCCATAGAAGTATCAAAACTCTGTTCATGCAGTGACATCTTGAGTAACTAACGATGTCTCAAGTTGAGTAAATAATAAATGTACAACGTATTACGTATGTTGTTATAACTAACTTGTAATCCAGCAATACGCTCCGCAATTCGACGCGGTGCCGCACTCGCTGTACACGATGCAGCCGGCCGGGGTCGAAATCTACGCAGCGCTGCAGTCAGCCGCTGCAAGCGCAGACTAACGCAGCGGCGACTGGACGTTGCACGGGATTAAGCGCTCGATACGCTGAAACGATAGTCGTGGTACGATGTATAATGCAACCAAAACAAGTAGGTCGGGTTATTCTAATTGAGTGAGAAGATTGCTCAAAATTAGACAAAAAATGGACAAATTGGATTATGTAAATGACTAATTACACATAGAATGAATGTATAGATATAGGTTTTATGCAATTTAGCTGTAAGTTCGAGCGAAAAGTTGCAGTATTTTAGCAAAACATTGAAAGTAGTACCTGATGACATTGTGAGAACACAAAGCTAAGTAAACAAACACTGTTGTCAACATCAGCTTATTATGTACTTAGAAAGTCGTACGTGCCTTTATAAGTGGGCCTCCTCTTTTTTGTTATTGGTTATTTATTAACTAAGTATTCAGTATACAATAGACTAATTTGTATGCTTGTCTCAATTTGTAAATAAATAAGAATTTCCCTGAAGATGAACATAAAATTTTAGCTAACCTAGGTTTTGTTCAGAGCTACACTTTACACAGTAGGGGCCATCTGGGGCGCCTTCGTTTCATATCGTCTTTAGGGTATATAAATAGAATTCCAATTCAGTAAGGTAGCCTGTTCGTATAGGGAAGCCATTGGGGGGTATCCTAGTTTCTGACTACGATTTTATTTTATTTTTCTTACGTTGCCAGAAAATAGTACTGACATAGAAAAATATATCCTATATCAATGGAAAACATCTATTTTGTCCTTAGGTCTTTATCTTAGTTTTTTAAAGGGAGAATTATTACTTTCCTTACTCTTGGTGTCGCTACACAGGCGGCAGGGCTCGAGAAGAGCATCAGTGTGACATCGACGGAAGAAGTGGTAATGTAGCTATGGAAGACAGCACACAATGCAACTTGGACGGAGCGATGGCAAGGCTGTACTGTGCAGTGCCTTCCATAGCAACTAGTATACTACTTAAGACGATTGCATGCCGACGTCCGCCCTGCCAGATGTGTGCTGGGAGCAGAGGTAGCATTGGGACGTCGTTCAGTCGATTGAAGTCCACTGCTGGACATTAGCCTCCTGAAATCCAACAATCTTGCGCCGTCAGGTGCCAGCGACTCCCCGCGGCTTTCTTTATGTTGTCCGTCCACTGAGTTGGGGTCTGCCACTCTGATCTCCTCATTTCTTATTCAATCGCGCAAAGATACTCCGAGTGTAGCCCTCTCATATGTTTTTACTTGCGGTTACCTTCCTTATCTATATATATAAAAGAATGAGGAATTTTGGTTTGTTCCACGGATTCCGCCTAAACTATAGGTCGTAGAGATCTGAAATTTGGTGCCTAGGTAGATATTAGGTCATGAATTCGTACTAAGACGGGGATTCCAGAAATTCAAATTGTAAGGGGTAAAAATCGTACATTAAAGGGATTTTTCCATACAAAAGTGATTTTTTTTTCGTTGTTCCAGGAATTCCCGAAAAACTAAAAGTCGTAGAGATCTGAAATTTGGTACCTAGGTTGATATTAGGTCATGAGTTCGTACTAAGAGGGGGATTTCAGAAATTCAAATGTTAAGGGGTAAAAATCGTACATTTAAGGGATTTTCCATACAAAAGTGATTTTTTTCGTTGTTCCAGGAATTCCCGAAGAACTAAAAGTAGTTCAGATCTGAAAAATGGTACCTAGGTTTTTATCAGGTAATAAAATCAATTCGTACTCAGGTTTTTCGGGGATTTTTGAAATCCAAATTTTGAAGTGGCCGCCATTTTGAACTTTTTTGTTACTGGGCCGATTGCTTTGAAAATCGGTATTTGAGTATCGCAGCAAGCATAGAGAACGAATTTATGGTCAGAATTAAAAAAAGTGGCCGCCATTTTGAACTTTTATGTTACTGGGCCGATTGCTCTGATAATCGATATTTGAGTATCGCAACAAGCATAGAGAAGGAATTTGTGGTCAAAATTAAAAAAAGTGGCCGCCATTTTGAACTTTTTTGTTACTGGGCCGATTGCTTTGAAAATAAATATTTGAGTATCACAGCAAGAATAGAGAACGAATTTATGGTCAGAATTAAAAAACGTGGCCGCCATTTATTATGGACAGACAGCGTAGTCTCAGTAATAAGGTTCCCGCCTTTTTCCCCTTTAGGTACGGTACCCTAATTGAACTATATGAAACTTTTTGTAACGACCTCATATTTTCAAAACCGATAAGTGACTATAGCAGCAAGCACAAAGGAAGAATTTGTTGTCTTTAAATTATTAAAATAAATGGCAGTTAAGACAGGAATTTTGGTAATTAAACGCCTGAGGATGTAAAGCAGAGGTTCAACGCGAGCGAAGCCGCGGGCGTCCGCTAGTTCACTATAAGATGGTTGTGGTATTTAAAGAAAACTGGATCCAGAAAGCTGCTTTGGATCCATTGCGCTTGGGACTGGGAAATAAATAGCCCAGCACTGTTTTTTTTTTCAAAGTTTGGTGCTTATAAATAAAATACTATGTCATTAGTTTCCTTGTGGAAATTTATTTTTAACATTTTAAATTTGAAACAAGACATAGGTAATTTTCCGTTTAGTTTCCCCCTCGTATAGCTTTGTAACCAATTTGCTTATGTAAATACGCACATTTCGTGCCACCGTGAATTATTCATCGGGTCATACCGGGGGTATTGCTTTCCTTGTATTTTTTCTTAACAAACTTGGATAATCATATTATAAAAAACAAGCAAGAAAATGTCGGTCACTGGTCACAGATAAGGTTAAGGATGTAATGATACTCCGATAAAGCAACTCTCTTTATCGCTAGCTCTAAAGAATTTTGTAAGGCCCATAATTAACAACATCAACTAATCAATTTTTGATGACTTTCACTGACAACACTTATAGTTCGAGGATTATATTAATCTTCATGGACAATCATGAAACTTTATGAATGTTACCCATCTGAGTTTGGTGCATCTCTGGATTCACCTTTTGTTCGAAATTGGTATTTCCTAATTGGCATAATACTTTTAAAGTATGCTGCCGAGATACACTAATATTGAATAGCAATTTATTCTGGAAAAGATTTTTGAGAAGATGCTTAGTGATACATCTGTTATACCAGATGCTGTGCATCTCAGGAGTCCATTATAGCGATGGCATTTATCAGGAATTTTGCTCTTCGAAAATACGCTCTTCTTATATAATTGCTAATCCTAGGAATTAGGGTCAGACATAATCTCTAAATACAAGATTATGTAAATATGTACAGTCGTCTTTCTTAAGCTTAATACTAAAGGGTACATAGACATACACGTCCTTCGTTAGCAGGGCCCTATAATCCCGGTCTAAGGGCCCGAGTTTATATGGAGGGACAGCCATTGTATGAGGTGATATGTACATTGTACGCTTACCCTCGGAGGATTATGTGATGCATGAGACTGTTAATTTTGGAAATTTTGTCTTAAGACCCCTTTTGATAGTAATTAATTTACTTCAAAGACAGTCCTGATGATTCTGTTAAAAGTTAAAACAGCGTAGCGTAGATCTATTTTACAGTGTATTGCAACCGAAACAAAGATTAATTTTGACTGAAGCCATTAACCAACAGTCTAGTAGTTGGAAAAGAGTCTTCATTTGGAAGTTGGGAAGTTTGACTTCAACGTAGATTTGAGAAAAATATCAAAAACTCATATGGGGAATTTTGTACTGAAAGTTTTAATATCGTCAAAAGTGTGTGAATTCTACTACTCTATACTTAACTGGCATAATAGCCATAGCTAAGTTAAAGTCTGCGCTTTGTTAGTAAAATAAGTTTATTGCATAAGTTAGATTGCCAGCTACTTATCTTAATATTATGCCTAACTAAATTATCTTCAAGATTATCATAAAAACTAGACTCTAGGTGCCATTAATATTTCATAGGTATCACAGCCAACTTACCGAGTAGAAGGCAAAACGTAAAAAAAACTGTTATAAATTATTGTCGTGACGTAAAGAAAAGAAAAATATTTAAAATCTGATACAAATGGCGGTCCAGAAGGGCGTGAAGTGACAAATTTTCAGAAGGGTCACCTCACCACACACAATTCTACGTGAAAAATATTCCAGCGTTTGCATTCATAATTCACAATGTTTGCCACTTTAGAAGGGACTTTATTTGAATAGGAAAAGTGATATGACAGTTCCTTTGTTAAAAGTGTGTGCGTACATTTGCCTACAGTAAGTATAGGACAAAATTCAGCGTTTTCTACGGTCCCTAGATTCTTTTGATACTTAAGTGTAGTATGTGGAGTTAGAAAAATATTGTGTTGGCCATAGATAATTCTGGAGTTTCACAACGACGTCGATGGAAAAATGTGTTTCTTGGAAACTTTTAAAGTACTTAAATTTCATATCAGTATGCTATTGCTGATATGTATGATTTTCAAGAAAATTACTGAATCTAAGAGAAAATAACGAACTCTTTGCAGAAATACATTGAATCTACTCCCCGCAACCTCGCTTGCTATACGCCCGATTTACATAAAGACAGTCCTGTATTTCAAAGACATGACAAATTGCAGTTTATGTTGAGCAGCGCTCATCATGGAGCACTGGATCCCCGAATACTACAAAATAATAATATATTAGGTGTGATCTTCATGTTCGTTACGTTGCGACATGCATTTCTACAAAATCAACCACGGCTTTCCTCCGAAATAATCCAGATTCCAGTTGTGGGTTTATCTATGTAATATATAAAGTTACGCGTATTAAAGTATAACCCATTCTTATAACAATAATATTTTTTATAATCAGACAGCAAACTATTTATATCTCTAATCCCAATAAACAAGAGTCAAAATTGCTCTTACTTGATGCAATTTTTTTTCTATGAGCTGGATTATCGTATTATAATACCAATTGTAATGATGATTATTTTATTAATGATGATTATCGTATTAGAATACCAAATGATACTGATTGACTGACTTATATGATAGTATTAATACCTACTTGTGATCGAGATGCCTTAGTAAATCATGGCATACTCTCTTCGTGTAAGCGATGCTTTACTAGGGCTTTGAATTGTTTGTAAGATTTCGTGAATCAATAACACGCAACGCAACATAACGGTTCAAAGTCGCTTTTATGCGTATTCCGGTGGAAAGGAACCCATTAAATTTATTTGAACGTTCAATTATATTTTTCAAATACATAAGAATGTTTTGCTGGATTGGTACAGAGTATGTTTTTATATTTTTACTATCTGGCCCAGCAAACGTTGTTTTGCCGGTAAGGGATATATGAAATAGATAACAACCTGCTCTCAGATTCCGGAATGACCCACCAAACATTTCATAACAATCGTTTCGGAGGAGTTCGGTTACAAAGATTGGCACAACAATTTTATATATTAGAAGATTATACCTTGAAACGACGTTTACCCAATAGCAACAAAAGACGTTGACATGTTACGTTGATGAATCTCTCATCTCTTGTACAAGCAGCTTTATACTCATAGGTCCTTTTAGTGGCTTTGACAATCCAATATTGAATATAAACTATAAATTATGATGATTAATTATTCTACTCGTATTGATATTGCATTTAAGCAATTTATTCTGTGTCCCAAAAAAATTAAATTATAATGTTTATCCGCCTACGAACGTAATACTTCGTAGGCGGAAACACGCCTACTGATTTATGTAATGTCAAAGATACTTTGAGATGTTCCAATGTTTCACGAATCAATTTCACTTCTCATAAAAGGAGACACTATTATATTAACTCTCGCAAAATAATTTCTGTTCCCAAAAATAATTTTGAAGTGTCTGTCTGCTAATTAATAACTGAGTTTAATTATAATCTTCTTTTTTCATACCAAGAAATAAGAAATTGTTTCCTGTAAGGGGTTTCTTCCTCCTTCCAAGTTAGTACGATACAGTAGTACATCTTCGACTGCATCGTCACTAACCTCTTTTTTTTTGCAGTCAAGTACTTATAACTTGAAGTGTGACTAAGTACTACTTGAAGTGTATAAAAAAATAGCATAGGGATCAAAAGTTATACTTACTCGCAGCTTAGTTCCAACTTCTAGGTGGAACTCGTGTGTAAAAAAATACTCCTTCCAAGTTAGTACGATAACATCTTAGGCTGGAACGTCACTTACCCTCAGGTGAGATCACAATCAAGTACTAATTTGAAATGTATAAAAAATATTACAAGGATAGAAAAATATACTTACTCGTAGCTTATTTCCAACTGGTTCAGGGGTAGTTTGTGAAAGCAATGTCTTCAATATAATACTTTATTTTTCCGTGTTACTTCAATACTCGTTTGTTCACATAATGGGCTCTGGGACACTATAGAGGGCGTTTCCCGAGATTTTACTTGAGAACATAACGGGAACTGCAATTTCCCCTGAGGGAATACTGTACGTGCTCCCAATATTTCTAACGTTCGAACCATACTAACATTTCTAGCCGCAGTCACTTCAATTGCAAAATGTTATAGTTCAGATTGTAGATGAAAATTATGGTTTAAATTTTAATAATTTGTTAAATAGGGGTTAGAAAACGATCGCTACGTCTCGCCATCATCTTGTACTCGGTGACGTCTCGATAACGGCAGCCATGGCCTTAGGCCCTTTACACCTGGCTCGTAAGCGTAAGCGTAGCGTAATCTTCGCGTATGATAAGCAGTACGAGCACTTTCAAAAGACGTCCGCAGACGAAGCGGTGTTACAGCAAATCGTAGAAGGCAAAATTGTCATATTATTATGCGTAGCGTCTTAACGATACGCTTACGTTTACGAGTCGTGTGTGAAGGGGCTTAGGGTGCGTTTTTACTGAATCGGCCAATCATATTACCCGAAAATTCCGCACCACATCAGTGGAAACAGTGTACCTAAGCAAAGCGGAGCGGTGCTGAGTAGACTAAAACTACATCGAGCCGTGTCCTGATTAGTTCTGCCATTTCCAATTCGCCCCGCGGAGCGGTCCAATAGAAACACTTGCCACTTTCCACTGCTCTTCTCCGCTCTACTCCGCTCAAATTTGCTTCAGTGGAAACGTACCACGTTGAAGTATAAGCTTAAGGATTCTTCAAATCTGTTTCGTAGGTAGTTTAATACTCCCGTGGAAAATTCACTCTCTAAATCCTAAGTGAAATTTGAAAACGAGTTGCGGAAATTCAATTGTTTGGTCGCTGCCATCACGTCTGTGTGGTAATGCCATATTTATTGTCCAATCTAAGTTCGCCCGTTTGTTTCGTACGTGCACAACAAATTCTCAGAGCTTTCACCACTTTGATTCTTAAAACATCGTTAGTTACCAACATGCATTGGCATATAAATCTATGGACCCCGGGTGTAACAAAAAATTCACGTAGAAGTATCTTGGAGAAAACTAGAAATGAATTTATAAACAAACTAAAACATTTTAATTTTTGTCTTAAACCTTTACCGAACAACCTAATTTTGCTTAAGTGCGATTGGAACTCTTGTCGCTTTCATTAGGTTCGGACACTTTCTAGCGCTGACCCGAAATCCTTAGTTTATATATCAATGCTATTGATTATGTTAGTGATTTCCCTAAAACAATTTAAATTCTGGAGTTTGAAGTAAGAAAGTCCTTACTTGCTTTATGCCTCTGAACGTACGTACTTACAAAACTAATTACTTACTATGAAAACGAAGAGAATAATAAATAATCATAGTAATCAGCAGCTGTAGCCATAATACACTATCTATTCTATTTCTACGGTTGCTATCGGATTTAAAGCTAAGTCACGTAATCAACATTTCGACGGTTCGGATATCATTCCCATATTTTTTTAGTTTTCGACCCGATAGCAATCATAGAATAGCAAAATAGAATACCTTACATTTATATAGGTAACATGCTTAAGGCTAGAGGACCTATTTAGAGATATTTCTGAAATACACAAACTGGGGTCGACATTAGAGCAATATTAATATGAAGGAAAAGTTTTGTAAAAAAAATCTCTGAATTTATTAAAGCCGCGAGTAAAACTAATTTCGTTTCACAAATAACACGTCTCGTTCACAACCCTGTAGGGACGGGCGTTTAAAAATCCATCATACGTGTAATAAGAGGCAAGTCAGCACAACTTCATTTACATACTGTGAAAATATAAGACCTTATTTCACTCGTGTCATAATTTACATTAAAATTAACCATGTACAGCGTTACGATGGTATAACGAGCATGAGGTGGTGGGGGTACACATGGGGTACACCATCAATTTGGGGGAACTCGCACGAGCAATTAATGGACCCCCAAAAACGGCCACGATAATGAGGTAACAACATTAGCAAGATTTCTATGAATTTTTGCCATGTAGATTTTTTACACAATATAGTCCCGATTCCAGATGTGTCAGATATTTCCCCTTAAATTACTCCAGATTCAAATTGTTTCAGTTTGAAGAATGTTGAAGCCGATGACTTTGCAGGGCATAAAGGCTCAGGCCCGGTTTCCATCAAAGCGGAGCGGAGCTTAGCTGTTTTTGAGTAATGAATCAGATTTCGTCATTACGACATCTCCTCTCCCCTCAGTTTCTCAGTTTCGAAGATGTCAAAATAATGACATCTGATTGGTTACTCAAACACAGCTCCGCTTTGGTGGAAACCGGCCCTAAAGATACGATGACATGCGTAGTGCACTGAAACGTTCGACATTACAATATAAATTGAAGGGTCGTAAACAAAGGGCACCTGGAGATAGTTATCACCGGCAAAGTGGAAGGAAAGAGACCTCGATGACGAAGCTGGATGCGTTGATCAGGTCAAAGCCGCACCGCAATTGACCAAAAAAAAAGTCCAAGATGCTCTACATGTTGCAACCAACTGTGCAACATAGCGCGACATTGTCTTGAAGAAAGTCGCCAGTGGAAAAGGTTATGACGAAGAGAGGGTCGTAAACTGCTTCTCACGTCTCTTTAAATTAGGTAAAAGTCTTGCGTTACTCATTTACATAAGTAGAAAACAAAAACGTAAGTTCCCACACTGAAATAGTTGCAGACATACTTACGAGGAAACTAAATGCGTAAGCGTAGTCTTGTCTTGTCTTGTCTTGTAGAACTTGTCTGTTAAAGCTGAAACAGATATGATAAAATCAAATTATAAGCTTGTTAATATTCAATTAACGTACCCTTCCAACACATGTGAACGCTTAGCCTTATTTTATAATTTTCTAAATTAGTTCAGGTGTTGTCTGGGAACAAACTTCGGTCGAGGCTGATTACCTCTAAAGAATAGAATAAAAAATTCTTGATTACAGGCCTAGCAAACAGAGGCTCTAATGACAAGTCATTTCACGACTTAAAACTAAGTTTACGAGGGTTCACAAACGCGCTCTGCCGCTGAGAAGAAGCCCACAACAAAACTCGGCCCAGTAAATTTTTCGGGTTCGTCGTCTATAGACAAAGAGGTGCCGCGATAAGCAATTTAAAAACTTGGTTTGACCAATCAGAGTAAAAATTCATCAGAAGAATTTACAATCAAAGGTTGTGAATAAAAAATCTACCTATTTATAACCTCTAATTTACTGAAAAATGTATTAATCAAAAAGTTACATATATCCCACCGGAAAATATAAAATTCAAAAAGGCAACTGATAAAGATAACCGGGATATTGCCTGACAAATGAGTTAGAGGTCATACGGCCATTTATCTTTTTTTTTGTACCTTCCCTCGCAACAAAGAGCAATGATAAATTGCTGGAAGACTACACTTGAAATTTTCCGAGGCTCAATATTTCGGGACACTCCTGAAAATGTGGCGCTTCATGGACATGATATATTTTGGCTAGCTGACCTAGCAAACGTTTTGCTATATACTAGTGGACGCCCGCGACTCCGGCTGCATGAATTTCTGCTTAATCCGCGGGAACTATAATTTTTCCCAGTTAAAAAACAAAAAATCATTATACCTATTCACTTTTTTCCAATCAAGATTTCGGGAGAGCGTTCCAAACCCTAGCCATCATAGATATAACAAGAAAAAAAGAGACTATTATATTCAATGCTATCCATGCGTATGACGAAGCGAACCGCTTTGTACGCACAGATGGTACAGCGACGACATGACGTGGAAACCCGCTCGGTGTCTTGCGGTGCGGTGAAGGAGGTTTCAAACAGCTCCTGTGCACACTATCCGAAATATATCCTATAAAATATCGAGACGCACACACGGACAGGCAGACGGGGTGACACAGTGTTTGTAACATAACCCTGTAACATAAGCCTGTTACAAACATTGTGACACGAGTATTTTACATAATGTATGCAGTGTCTTCAAATCTTTGGCCATCTACGAGAAGCTCGGTGGTTCAATGTTTTTGAACCTATCCTTTTCTATCGCTTGCTTGGCAGCGATAGAAAAGGGTATAAGCATATTATATAACCTTCTCATTTCAAGATGGTACTCGGAGCCTCCTCCGGTTTTCCTCATGCCCAGTTATCCGCCTTAAAGGGTAGGGTTGTGGAGCTTATCATATCGTACCTATACGCTGTTGTTTATGGGAAACAATTTGTTAATTTTTTTTTCATGAAAATAATTATGAAAAAGTTAAAAATATTGCTCAAAATTTTTGTTTGAACGGGATGATGAAAATAATTTAATGAATTTCAAATTAATATTGACTTAATTGTTTGATAAAATATTTCAGTATTGTTTGTTTTATGAGTGCAACTTCATTCCATTAATTCAAAACTAAATATATGGAAAAACAAATAAGTGAGCTTGTATTATGTAAGTGATAGCTTACATCGTTTAGTATATCGTGTACTAATCGGGATCGGGAACTCTTGCAATGCATGCACCTGTTAAGTTTTATGGCAATTAAATATCACTTGGCTATTGGTTAAAATAAACATCGTAATATAATAACTCGAAATAGCATGCAATAAATTTTGCATGCAAATGTGCGTGTGAAGCTTGCAACCCGCACTAGACCAATTTGGTGGACCAGCCATACACGCCTCGTTCTAAGAAAAGACCCTTAATGGCCTTAAAAAAAGATTGCTTTTATTATTATCTATCCTTAAAATGTTTTTAGCAAAAAAAATCAAGAGTGTATAAGAATTTCCTAGGTAAGCGCGCTCCTTCATTTTAATATACAGACAGTCAAGCTGATGGAATGAGGGATAACGACACAGCCATACCATGGACGCAGCGGACTGCGACAAAAATTGTCGACAGTTTACCGGTGCCAAAGACGTTTGTTTTGACACCAACTGCGTCAATAGTAAGCCGACTGCAGTATGGTTACAGTTCTACACAGACCGCGGTCTCCGCCACAGATCACTAGCTTGTTTCAACTGTCCCAAGATTGTGTAAGAAAAACGTATTTATCGTATTTCCATCAGCCAATCAAGGGGCAGAATTTGCACACGATTACGATAAGGATGAATACGTTTTTCTTACGCAATCAGGCCCCTGATGTCTGCACGCATGTGTCCATGGAGACGGTTTCCGCCATATTGTGGCGTGCAAGTGGGAAATTTTGACAGACGGCGCTACTATTTTCTTGTATGAAGAAGCTTTGCGTAAATGTTCTTCAAACCATATCCTCAGGGTCCTTATCGGTGGAAATAACCCATATATCACATCCTATAACACAAGTCCTTGAAAGAGCAAGGCTTGATATTGCTAAAAATTTCCATGAAAATCGGTAAACTATTGATTGTCGTCAATTTTCGCTTGAATAGAATGTTATCTGGTTTAAAACTAACAAACTATATCGAACGAACGTAGTAACGGTTTCAATGGGAATTTTGATTCATTTGAATAAAAGCCGATTCAATTAAAATGTGGTTTGCTATTGAATATACATATTGAAATAAAGCGCAAAAGGTTAAAGGATAAAAATATTAGGTACTCAAGCTCCAAAGGTAAATATTTGACTTCTACTATTTGGGACGTTATTATGTCCAGACATAAAGAGTGATTATTGTAGCTCTCACACAATTCTGAATAATTTTGGAATACTTTCGGAGGCATCAATTTATTCTGTCTGTCGAATGACAGACCATTTCATAATTAAGTATCTTTTTTATATTATCGTACAGAATGTCATAATCTTTTCGTTTCTTTACTTAACTTTCTTAATTAAAGTTAGCCATCAAAACATCGGCAATGAAACTTTGGCTGTTGTTCTATTACCATCGTCGACAAAAATAGTGACAATACCACAACCTCAAAACTTATCTGCAATATAAAATGCAACATGCTTTGCCATCAAATTCAAAGTTACGATCTTTGTTATTAGCAACTTAACAAGTTAATTCTAGGCAAGTTTCCAACTCGATTACATGCGCCTAACCTCTGCCTTTTTATGGCCAATAAAGACCATGTTATTATTCAATACGGGGATTTTATAAGGAAAGTTTTCTCGTTAGTTGTCCCAAGTTGAGGACTGCCGCTACATGTATGAGTTAAGGCGGCTTTTCACGAAGGCTAATAATAAGAGTGGCAATTTGAAATTGCAGCTTGAACGCGAACAAAGGCTAAGCAGTGTTGTGTTGTAAACTATGAAATAATGTTACTTTGAAGCCAAAGAAAAGGAAGCAGAACCATCATATTACTAAGATTACATATTACTAGATATTCTATTGCAGTCATTTGTCAATTATTACGAGTAAGTAACGACGAAGGCTCTCATTGACGCGCCAATAAAAAATACTACTTTAGAGTGCTTTTCTGCTAAAGGACTAAAACTAAAAACACCTTAAGATTAAAAAAGAATAAGATTTTATAGTATGTCCAATCTCTGAGATAAGACAATTATAGTCTAACTGTAAAATTGTAGAATGTAGGTGTATCTACGTACTACATTCCATTCTACAGTGATAGATAGGTAAACTTGTAAACAGAAGTAGGTACTCTACGCATATATTTATAGAACCTTGGATATCTATGGTAGCGTCGCTTACTAGGACGAGCACTAACGCTCAACAAGATTCAACGATGTTTGTATTATCACGGCTCGTGAGAAGCTTGCTTAAGGGCTGTTACGCGACACGTGTTGGGTCTTTGCAATTAGTTATTTTCGCGACGTGACCAACATTTTCAATAGTTTGAGAAGATTCGAGACGGTTTTAAAATTATTGGATTGTTGTTCTTTCTTGTTTGGGAAATGAAAAGTGGCCTTAAAGTTTCACGAGTTATGGTTATGACTTAAACAAGCTGTTACTCACGATTTTGGAAGAGTAAAATTTAGTCTTAGAAATTGCTGATATTATAATATGAGAAGTTCCATAAATCATGGAGTTATTCATGTACAAATTGATAACATGACGTTATGTGTATGCTATGACTAAAGCATCTCCCATGGGTCATTCAAAGATTTTAAAACATCTTTTTTAAGGAATATATGTGGATGGTGGATACTATAAGTAAAGTCAAGCGTATGCCCGGGAGATTCCGATTCAATACTGATTTGAAGACGCCCAAATTATTGTGGATAGTGGAAAAGACGGAGACCAGGAGAGTATTTTATCTATACCTTTATTTTTTTAAACAAATAAAAATGAATTAATTCAGTACAATAAATCATTTAATCTTTTAACAGTGTGGTCCGTTGAACTGTTGCTATGGCAATTATAAAGATGAATTAGCTGGGGTCCCATTGTATCAAATCTATTTGTGGCTTGAATTGGTTAATCCCAATTTACCCTTTTGTAATGAATTTAAATACTCGTAAATGTTTCAATAAAGTGGGGCCCTTTATCATATTATTCATTGAGTCTATTTAAAAGGTTTTTATATGATTTTTGTGTGTTCATAGTTTTTACATCCATTTTATTTGCATTTTATCCAGTTACGATTTTTAAAAAATATAACGATGAATTTACTAGAAAAATAATGACTTTTAAAGCAAAATGCTTGCAAGAAGGATATTTGGTAGTTAGTGTAAGTTTTAATGAAGAAAAAGTACTGTTTGTTCGTTGCTGTCGGAAAGTGGCATAGACATTCTATTTATCCCGGAAAAATGAATGATGAAAAATTGAAAAAATGATTTTTTCATTTTTTTTTTCAATTTTTTATAGTAGTTTTAGTAGTAACTAGTTTTGAAAATATGCTTTATTAAAAATATGTATGAATCTATAAAATACGTTTTAGAATGTACGTATTCTATAAAAATTGCCGGGAAAATATCTCCAGGTGGCTAACTAAATGCTTGAATGACATAATATAGTGGACAATACATAATAGGGTGGACGAGTCTAAGCTACCATATTGAAGATATACCAATTGAAAGAGGCGGCAAAAAATAGACGGGCTTTTCGAAAGTTGACCTCCAAACTTCGATTTGTAGAAAGGCATAAGATGACGATAATAAATAAATTCTAACAGCACTTATGCTTCACCGCTCTCCAAACCCAAGCTAAACTCTAACTGCAGCAAGAGACCTACTCGTAAATGGATTTTGTTTGCAGGAATCCTCTGCAGGATTATTGTGCAGCTAACTTGCGGTTAGAACTCCGCAAAGTTCTCATCTGGTTTAAAGTCGTGTTTGCATACACAGTCTGTGTTGGCAGCGAAATCATAAAATTAGTAAGTATAGAAAGTGCTGCCTCTTTGCATGTTTGAAAGTGGGTATCGAGGTCCTGCAGTGATAACTCAGTGGTCCTGACCTCTGCTTCTGATAAAGAGGTCGCGGGTTCGAATCCTGGGTACGCACCTCTGACTTTTCCGAGTTATGTGCGATTTTAGCAAACTAAATATCACTTGCTTAGCGGTGAAGGAAAACATCGTGAGGAAACCTGCATGCCTGAGAGTTCACAAAAATGTTATCGAAGATGTGTGAAGCCCGCCAACCCGTACTTGGCCAGCGTGGTGGGCTATGGCCAAACCCCTCTCAGTATGAGAGGAGACCCGTGCCCAGCAGTGGGACATAAAAAGGGGGTTCGATTCCCTCTACTGGCCACATTGGAATTTTATAATTTCTGATTTGGCTCAGGTCTGGTGGGAGGCTTCGATCGTGGCTAGTTACTACCCTACCAGTAAAGACAAGTACAGCCAAGCGCTTTAGCGTTCCAGTGCGATGTTGTGTAGAAGCCGTTGGGTTGACTTTACTTACCCCTCTAAGTTAGTACGTTAACATCTTCGGCTGCATCATCACTTACCATCAGGTGAGATCGCAGTCAAGTACTAACTTGTATAGTGCAAAAAAAAATCCCAGGTAGGATGTGTATTGTTAGTTGTTATAACTTCTCTCTGCTGTAATTTTGACACTTCCAGTTATGATCTCTGTTGCACTAGCGTGTTAAGAATCACTACATTTTTTTTCAAACACTCGTTGAAAAGCATCCATGATAATATGATCGGCCGTATCATAAAATGATCAATTCTAATGCATGGTCACGACGTATATATATATATTTATTTTTTATTGTTTTAATTTATTTAATCTAATAAAGTTTTTTGGCTTATTACACAACGGATTTCATAGAAAAAATTAAAATTACCTTACCAACCGCTTTCATGAATTAAAGTGCTGAAAACTACGTTTCGAAATAGCGTTTCCTTAGAGTAAGGTGGTAGAAGGTAGCTTTAATGGCATCACGTAGATAAGATAGTGAATGATGTTATTATTACGAGGGTAATAATGTTTTACGTGGTTTTTATTGCTTTATAACTTAGTAGCGTAATTTCGCCAACGTTGTAGCCATCTATAATTGTTCTTAAATCTACTTGCAATAGTTTACATACGATCTAGATTGTAGTTCGCGTACGCTTTTGTGGTAATATTACACTAATATTCTCTCAACCTTTTTTTTTTTACGTCCCACTGCTGGGCACGAGTCTCCTCTCAGACTGAGAGGAGTTTGGCCATAGCCCACCACGCTGGCCAAGTGCGGGTTGGCGGGCTTCACACACCTTCGAGAACATTTTTTGTGAACTCTCAGGTATGCAGGTTCCCTCACGATGTTTTCCTTCACCGCTAAGCAAGTGATATTTAGTTTCCTTATTACACTAATATAACAATGGCAAATGTAAATGTGTGTGTGTGCGTGTGTGTGTGTGTGTGTATGTATGTGTGTGTGTGTGTGTGAATAAGGTTCGAAGATTATACCTTTGATTAACATTTCCTATCACAAATATTTTGTATTTGATACGTCAATTATTTATTTTGTTTCCAAAAATTTGACGTGAATCGCTTTTTTTATTGAAAACCGAATCACTGAAATGAAATGATGATCGTTGGCAAAAATAAACCGCTGCATCTGCATAAGCCGTCTAAATCCAGAGTTTTCCGAAAGCATTGTAAATGGATTCGCTGCGGGCGTTTGGTTTCGTTTTTAAAGCCTCTTTTATTCTATTCCAACCGACATACTCGTAGGCCATGAAAACTTTTAATATGGTTTACTAGCTGTTGCCCATGGCTCCGCCCGCGTGAATTTTGGTTTTTCACTAATCCCGTGGGAACGATGGCTTTTTCCGGAAAAAGTAGCTTATGTGTTATTACGGGTTATAAGGTATATAATGTTATAAATTTCAGGCAAATCGGTTCTGCAATTGCGGCGTGAAAGGGTAACAAAATCCATCCATCTATATTCATTTTATTAATTGTAACCCAGTTAATAATAAATAAATTTTCATTTTCATTCATTTTCATTTTCATATTCTATACTTACAAACTTTCGCGTTTATGACCGCACGCATCTTAGGCTCCACTGAAAATCAGCGCTGCAGCTTGCTGCAGCTTAATGCTGAGTGGAGACCTATGTTTGGTCACGCCCTTGTGTTAATTAGTTATTTAAGTCTTTTGTTATAGTCATAAGTATTATTTTGTGACCACTAAGTTGTGACCAAATAAAAAGTATTTCTTTCTTTCTTTCTTTCTTTCTTTATAATATTGATAGGATGTCGTCGTTTTTCAGTAATTATTCTACTAATCATTTAAGCTCTAATCGAAAATAAGCACGAACGCGTCATTTGTATAGATATCCCGAATGTATCGACTGTAATATCGGCCCTCATCAATATAGATTCGGTAATTTACACTACCGCATTTAAATTAATTTTCATTAATCGGGATCGGGTTCAAAATTCGAGCCAATCATTCACGAAGCATACGTGGATGGGGATTAAAATATATCGGGCCACAAATTGAACCCCGAATCTGTAGGTAGTTAGCGTAATCCATCTTTGTAATTGATTTTGTGGTGGTGTAACAATCGAATGTGGCGCGACTGACGTTCGCAGTCTACATTTCAATCGGAATAATGTTGTTGGAAACGGATGGTGGAAATTTCTCACTTATATTACACTACAAGCACGAAATACTTAATAGTACCAAACGGCTACATATAAATCTCACCTGATGGTAAGTGTGAGTAGTGAGTATTGATGCAGTCCAAGATATTATCATAACTAGCAGTGCCCGCGGACTCCGTTCCGCGTTAAAAATAGTTTTATCCCGGCCCGTTTGTCCCGCATAAGGCCCGGTTTCCACCAAAGCGGAGCGGAGTGGAGCTGTGTTTGAATAACCAACCAGATTTCATCATTTCCACATCACCTCTCCCCTCAGTTTCGGAGACGTTAAAATGACGAAATCTGATTGGTTACTCAAACACAGCTCCGCTCCGCTTCGCTTTGGTGGAAACCGGGCCTTATACGTGCTTATAACCACAGCCACGAAACACCTAATAGTATGCCACAGCCCACAGCGCTGGACGCGAGCGAGGCATACGCATAGATCACACGCAACGGCCGGGGCGGCGCGTTTTTATTCTGCTAATATCTTTGAAGATATTTATTTAAACTGTATAGCGTAAAAGGCACAAATATTCTACATAAAATTTCCGCGCTAAAAAACATATTTACAAAGATATAAATTAATACCATATGGGCTAAATACGCTTCACAAAAAATATTTATTATTTAACCACAATTTTAACACTAAAAGCCGTTATTGTGACTTACCCGTAGGAGATAGGCATATGCCATCGCGGACTTTTTTACAGATTTTGATACGTTCTTGAATATTGTACAACATTGTTTTGTTCTATCCTCAATAGTTTCCGCGGCGTACGCGATGAAAGCAATTTTTTTACGACTTGGATTACATTATTCAAGTTTAAGTAAAGATGCGTAATTAATTTTGGAATTTATTATAGCCTATGACACTCCACAATAACGTAGCTTTCTATTGGTGAAAGAATTTTGAAAATCGGTTCAGTAGATCCAAAGATTACCCCTTACAACGTCACAAACTCACAAACATCGTTACGCTACCTCTTTATAATATTAGTATAGAAGTATAGATAAATTATTAGAAAGGGTAGTAGACCCTTCCAAGACAAGCTTTTTAAAGTTCCATACCAAAATGGTAAGAATGGAACCCTTATGGTGAGACTTTCTCCGTCCGTCTGTCACACTCGATTATTTCAGTATCCATTAAAGCTATCGACCTGAAATTTGGAATATTTGTAGGTAATTGCGGCGCGACATTATTGCGTTCATAAAAAATTGAAAATCTTTTTTATTTTTATTTAAAACCGGGTCGTCAAAATTTAAAAATGAGATAACAATATTGAATAGGTTATCATATGAAAGGGCGCTACTTGTGTATTTTAAAACCGATTTTTTTTTTATGCCTGATAGTTTTCGATTTATTGGGCAAAAAGTACTACATGAAAATTATACTCGTAAATTCATGAACCAAAGTGATTCTTTTAATGTTTAACTTCTTTTATAGTATGGAACACTCGGTGCGCGAGTCCGACTCGCACTTGGCCGTTTTTTTTACTATAGATAGGCTTGCGCTTGACTATAATCATGTATGATGGACAGAACTGATGAGGTCTAGGATGGAGCGCGCTTGCCTAGTTATTACTATTTTTATTACTTAGGTTATACTTGGCTGGGAACACAGAAGTTGGAAGGGTGGTCGACACCTTAGCGGTACATCTGGACATCACCACATTAGGATGCCACTTCTTTCGGCGTCATTCGGTTCTGTGCATAGGCTTATAAATCGTTCTGTGTCATAAAAAACACAAAAATGTAAAGACACAGGTTACCGTGCGTACCCAGGATTCGCTCCCACGACTTCTTGATGAGAGGCAAAGGCCTGAACCATTGGGCTGTCATTGCTATAACTCTATACACGGATAGAAAGTAGGCCACTTTCCCGTTCATGCAACTAATTTTATTATGAATCCACATAGCTGGACTGTCACTCCATCTGACAGCATATAAATGGCGCGGCAGTGACTTGCCACTTACCATGATGGATTTTTAAATGCTAGCGACACATTTACGTAGAAAGGGGATAATTTATTAATGCTAGAACATAGCTCCGAACTGCAGCGTTATTTCGCTTAATGAACTTAACATAGTCCATTAAAATTAATCATATCACTAGATGATGCCCGCGGCTCCACCTGCGTGAATTTCGGTTTTTACGAACTCCGCAGGTATCCTAGTATTTCCCAGGATCAAAAGTGTTCCTGTTCCCTTTTTACCCGACTGCAAGAAGGGTTACGTTTTTCGCGTGTTCCTATCGTGTATATTGTTTGTAAATGTCGTCATTAGGTACCTTGTTACCGTCGAGTATCTTTAGATTTGTCTCAAAAATATAAATAGGTACGTTTTATTTAGAATAACGCAAAAATGGCGGATTTTTAACGCGAAAATGAAAGTCGTCATCAATTTAAAAAAATTAACCAAATGATGTGGGGGGTATTAAAATGAAGGATAGGTATTAGTTAAAAGAATATATAATATCGATAATCGAAAATCCAGATGATCTATATTCTACTGTGCTTACAGGCGATAATATTATAGTGTAGGCAATTTAATATTATGATCTTGGCTATTAATACAGTTTACCAGGTAAGTACCTAGATTAATTATTATTAAGAAGGATTATTCTTGTAGAGTCTGTCTAGATGGCCGATGGGTAGGTACCATCGGTATTCTACTAAGTAGCAAATGCGAATCATTATCTTCCTTAAAGGGGAATCTCGCCACTGAAATAAAACACCTAGATTCTATTTCAGTTTTTTTCAAAGACGCAATTATTCTCAGACACGGGAGCATATAGAATCAGGGTGGCTATGCGACCCGTTTCAAAAGTCAATCTCTTTAAGTAGAGTGCTGTACTCTACCAACAGAATGGAAATTGGGTAGTTGACTGAAATAAAAATATTGAATTTCTTTCATTTACTGAAACAAGAGTTATTGACAAATAAGATGATAAAATAGAATTAATCGATCACAAACCAATACAGTTGTAAGCTTTTTAATATTTCTGATTATACAGAGACAGCTTGAACTAAGACGTTAAAGTGTGATATGCTATAGTAGCTGCACGTAGCTCTACATAAATTTTCATTCTGCGATAAGGTATTATTTTTATTATAGTTTACAAAAAAGTAGTAGAGGTAAATTTTCAATTACTCAATTATGAGGATGAACCTGCCATGGCACGCGTTGCATTCATCAGTTTTATTATTATGACGGGTATGATTGTCAGTTTTGTCTATTTTGGTAAAGAAGCGGGCTCGTCTTTGCCACTCCTATTCGCCGGGGTATTGAAGGTTGAGAGGGCGTAAAATGTCACATGCAAACAGTGTTCATGACATTTCAGAGATGGCGAAATATTTAAAGGTTGCCAAAATTTTCCTATGATTTATGTCAGTGTCATTTTGCGTAGAATGTTATTTCATGAAAAGGTCAAGACGTCATATTATTTTCTCTCCATTTTGTGATAATTTGATCATACCTTCATTTTATTGACAATTTGCGAGTGTCCAAATGAAAGAATTTTCACATGATGAAATTATAAAACTGGCCAAGTGCCACTTGGACTCACGCACCGAGGATTCCGTACTACTATGGAAAATGTAAAATTTCCCAAACACTTTCCTTACCGAACCGAAATTAATTGTTAGTACCAAAAAAGTAGCACTGAGTTAATTTTATTCTTCCTACATCTTGAATAGTTACTGAAATAAAGGGTCGTGACAGACAGACAGAAGGAAAAATTGACCTTTTTTTTTCTCCCTCGAGGTGCCCTAAAAATACCTTAATTGGGGTAATTAATTTAATTTCTGACAAATTCTAGCTTGTTTTAATATTGGAAGTGCGGGATTCAAACCAACGATTAACTTTTTCTTGATGAAAGTACTGAATTTTTATAATGTTTTCAAAGAAGTGTGAAGTTTGACAATCTGCCTTTGGAATAGGTTCGTCAAAAGCCATATGCAGAAGAAAACATTATCAAAATTCAAAATAGTTTTCAGTAAAGCCCTTTTACTGGTACGAACTCCTCAGAATTATACATCTCTCATCCGAATGCTTCAGGAAAATGGCTTTATATTTTTGAAATCATATCAAGTTTTATGCCTTCCCCTGAGTTATGCGGGCTGATTAAATTTCAAGGGCTCTTAATGGCCTCGTAAATCAGTACCATCCATAGACCACATACATTTAATAGACTCCCAGTGACAGACGAGCGGTTTAACGGCCATTTTCAGTCTACGACTATCCATCTACGTCTATTCTTCTTATAAAAAAAAATTACATAGGCTTTATAATCGTTACGTAGAATTTTAATCACTAGTAAAAAAATGATGTTAGAGTAATGACGGCCCATCTGGCTGGGCGAGTTCACATGAGTTTTATGTCTTTTAAAGTTAGTTGATTTGGCCCTAAATTGCTATCATGACAAGGTAACTCATCAAGCCACTACAAGAAATCAAGGCAAGTAAAAAGATAAAGACAATATCAGTGCCTGTCAGAACTTTTCTGTGTGACCTCTGCTAATACTCGAACTAGGAGTGGATCTTTTGTAAAACCATGATATTATTATGGGTAACAAAGCATTGTGGGGTACGCAAAAAATTTGCTACTCTCTAAACACACACACACACACACACACACACACATACACACACACACACACACATCATTATTGGTGTATCTAGAGTAAAATTATTAATTTAAGTTTCGGAGGTGGGCATGACGACTGGAACGCAGTTTTAACTTTTCCAGTCGTCATCGATCCTTTAAATTAAGAATAAATGTAAATAATCATCATTAATCTCTATAAAACCAAATCGCTATTTATTAGCGCTCAGCTAGTTGACAGAATATTTTAATAATAAGGTGTCTACTGGGTATGTGGTTGTTGGTATTTGGTCGCTCTATTTCTGATATGGAGTGAGATGATTCCTTGGGCGGAAATGATAATAAATTTATCATGTTCTTGCATTTATTAAGCTTTCTTTTGTAGAGAAGACGCGGAAAGGTTCATCTGTCAACAGTTTAGCAATGTTGTTGAACTAAACTTTCATAAATATAGAGACAAGTTTTTATTGAAATATCATTAATTCTGTTTCTTATAAGTGATCTTTCATTAATTTAAAACAACATTAAAAACTGACGTTTATTATCAACATATATAGGTACAAAAAGATTTCTGAATATTTTTACGTACTTACATCAGTATTTAATATGCACAATGTATCTCTGTATCTTTCTAATATATAATATATATAAATCTCGTGTCACAATGTTTGTCCTCAATGGACTCCTAAACCACTTAACCGATTATAATAAAATTCGCACACCATGTGCAGTTCGATCCAACTTGAGAGATAGGATAGTTTAAATCTCAATTTATCTATTTTTTACTACCCCTAAGGGCAAAACAACGTTTGCCAGGTCAGCTAGTATAATATATGAAATCATTCTCGTGCCAATTTTTGTTACCAAACTCATCCAAAACGGCTTGATCGTTTTTTATGAAATTCTGTGTATTTTTGGTAGGTCTGAGAATAGCTGGTCGTAAGCTATAACTTTATATCCCTGATGGAAAAACATCGTTTGCTGGGTCAACTAACTGCAAGCATTATTATTGGTTGTATTGATGAATTCAAATCCGAAAACATAAACTGAGTAAAATGAGAAAAGTAATAATAAAAAGCCAGAATAAAAAGAACATCGGTATTATTTACCTATTCATCCCCCACCAATAGCTCAAACATAAATTGCAATCACAGACCACGTACTAGAATAATTAATTTGCGTTAATCGATACCGAATACCGAATTCAAATATCGAGCCGATCATTCATGGTGTGTACGTGAACCGGGATTAAAATATTCGGTATAACAAATTGGAGCACGAATCTGTACGCAGTTAGTGTAATCCATCTTTGTGATTGGTTTTTGCGGCAACGCGCGGTACATTTATCAAAATATGGGGTGGGTTTATTCAGAGACATGTACTGAAATAGAATAACTTTTATTTTAATCAGTGAAGTGCTCATTGCTCATCCGCGTTTTGTTTGCCACTTCTGAGCACGGCTCTCGTCTACACTCTATATATTTTGAATTTTGATAGGTAAAACCTTCATGTTTAGATAAAAGGACATAAGTAACAGTTTTGAAGTATGACATACAGCAAAGGCAAATTGTTGACGTATTTCTTTAAAATGAAAAACAATAGTAAAATATTAATATTTTATTTATAAAATTAGGACATAAAGGAAGTTTGCGAGTTCCGAGAGCAAAATATTCTTGCTGTTAAGGTGATGGGAGCTAGGCAACTGCTGGCTGCACCGATTAACACAAACGTGGTTTGACGTGATCGTCGTGGTTGCACTTACGAGTGTTTTGGGAGCTTCTGCAAGCAAGCCCATGTAAGAAACATGACGCCTGCATCGCGAATTCATCATCTGAATTGTATTAATCCTCTGGTGAGCGTTATTCTTTATGATTGCCAAAGAAAGTGTTCGTACCCACATAAGACTAGAGAATCGGGACTGTAGGAAACCTGACAAGGATCATACCAGTGGCTAAGACTCGCAGTGTCATGATACCTACTATTATAATTATTAATAATATAATGCCTAAATTCAACCCTTGGAATTAGGTTCACAGCTGAACAGGCGTGTCTGTTTTTTTTGGGTAGGTAGGTAAGACTTGTGCATACGCGATGGCTTTAGCGCGCCTTAGGGCGCCCCTGCGAAGCCCTAGCACTAAGTTCGAATTTAACTTCACGAATTTCCGAAACATTAATTTCTCTTTTCACTTCCAGGACACCGTAGACGATCGAGAGTATCGGAAACAGCACGACGTGGCCAGTGACCACACAAGCCGGGAAGGCCGAGATTGCAACCGAGAATACTTCGCGACTTGATACATGGCGCATGATAATGTGTCCGGTGGATGTGCCGAGGCCCTGCGTCTTCGGCTGCGATCACAGAACAGCCCGCGTAGCTATAGGAAAATCCTGTATAGCCATAGCCATCGCTTTTTCGTTCCATTCGTTGTATCAGGCATATAATGGTCAGCAATTAAAGATTTCATATGACGGTATTTTATTTATGAAAGGAAAACATAGACCTATTTCATGTATTAGTGTCACTGTCACGTCATGTCGTGTCACAAGTGCCTTGGCTGTCAAGCTGATTAACTGTCAGATCTTTTATTTTCCATTGCAGACGATATACTTACAAAGCTGCTTTTTTGAGGTTTTTTCCTTCAAAATGCAGAAAACATTATTAAAAAAAATAAAAAAAGCGATAGCAGTAAAAAAAAGTGGATTCAAAATTTTTAAAATTTTCACAGGATACGAACATACATCTAACTACCCTTTTTTCTTATTACTCTTAATTCAAACTACCTTTAATTCTAACTACTCTTATTTCTAATTACCCTTAATCCTAACTACCCTTAAATCCTAACTACCCTTACACTAAATACTCTTACTCTAAGCTACTCTTATTAACTACTGAGCACTCGTGGCCTACACTACAGCGCTTCTACAGAATACGCCACGAGCCCTCCGGGGGGATACTGCGAAAATCTTTATCGTATTCTACTTGAAGTGGTGCATTCGAATCCTGTGCAAATTTTTTGTATCAACTTTTTTTTACTGGTATCATTTTTTTTATTTTTTTTAATCATGTTTTCTGCATTTTGAACGAAAAAAACCTGAAAAAAACATATTTTTTAAGTACTATGAAAATATCCCATTTGACAGTAAACTGATGTGACAGTGTCACTTATAATCATGACATGACAGCTCTGTGTTCCAAGCTTTACTTTTATTATAGAGTGTAATTTTGTTCTTCTCACCTCTACACTCTATATATTTTGAATTTTGATAGGTAATGGTACAACCTTCATGTTTAGATAAGCGGAAAAATAAAAATATATAAGTAACAGTTTTAAAGTATGACATACAGCAAAGGCAAATTGTTGACGTATTTCTTTAAAATGAAAAACAATTGTAAAATATTAATATTTTATTTATAAAATTAGGACGTAAAGGAAGTTTGCGAGTTCCGAGAGCAAAATATTCTTGCTGTTAAGGTGATGGGAGCTAGGCAACTGCTGGCTGCACCGATTAACACAAACGTGGTTTGACGTGATCGTCGTGATTGCACTTACGAGTGTTTTGGGAGCTTCTGCAAGCAAGCCCATGTAAGAAACATGACGCCTGCATCGCGAATTCATCATCTGAATTGTATTAATCTTCTGGTGAGCGTTATTCTTTATGATTGCCAAAGAAAGTGTTCGTACCCACATAAGACTAGAGAATCGGGACTGTAGGAAACCTGACAAGGATCATACCAGTGGCTAAGACTCGCAGTGTCATGATACCTACTATTATAATTATTAATAATATAATGCCTAAATTCAACCCTTGGAATTAGGTTCACAGCTGAACAGGCGTGTCTGTTTTTTTTGGGTAGGTAGGTAAGACTTGTGCATACGCGATGGCTTTAGCGCGCCTTAGGGCGCCCCTGCGAAGCCCTAGCACTAAGTTCGAATTTAACTTCACGAATTTCCGAAAAATTAATTTCTCTTTTCACTTCCAGGACACCGTAGACGATCGAGAGTATCGGAAACAGCACGACGTGACCACACAAGCCGGGAAGGCCGAGATTGCAACCGAGAATACTTCGCGACTTGATACATGGCGCATAATAATGTGTCCGGTGGATGTGCCGAGGCCCTGCGTCTTCGGCTGCGATCACAGAACAGCCCGCGTAGCTATAGGAAAATCCTGTATAGCCATAGCCATCGCTTTTTCGTTCCATTCGTTGTATCAGGCATATAATGGTCAGCAATTAAAGATTTCATATGACGGTGATTTTATTTATGAAAGGAAAACCTAGACCTATTTCATGTATTAGTGTCACTGTCACGTCATGTCGTGTCACAAGTGCCTTGGCTGTCAAGCTGATTAACTGTCAGATCTTTTATTTTCCATTGCAGACGATATACTTACAAAGCTGCTTTTTTGGGGTTTTTTCCTCAAAATGCAGAAAACATTATTAAAAAAAATAAAAAAAGCGATAGCAGTAAAAAAAAGTGGGTTCAAAATTTTTAAAATTTTCACAGGATTCGAACATACATCTAACTACCCTTTTTTCTAATTACTCTTAATTCAAACTACCTTTAATTCTAACTACTCTTATTTCTAATTACCCTTAATCCTAACTACCCTTAAATCCTAACTACCCTTACACTAAATACTCTTACTCTAAGCTACTCTTACTAACTACTGAGCACTCGTGGCCTACACTACAGCGCTTCTACAGAATACGCCACGAGCCCTCCGGGGGGATACTGCGAAAATCTTTATCGTATTCTACTTGAAGTGGTGCATTCGAATCCTGTGCAAATTTTTTGTATCAACTTTTTTTTACTGGTATCATTTTTTTATTTTTTTTAATCATGTTTTCTGCATTTTGAACGAAAAAAACCTGAAAAAAACATATTTTTTAAGTACTATGAAAATATCCCATTTGACAGTAAACTGATGTGACAGTGTCACTTATAATCATGAAATGACAGCTCTGTGTTCCAAGCTTTACTTTTATTATAGAGTGTAATTTTGTTCTTCTCACCTCTACACTCTATATGAGCTCTATATATTTTGAATTTTGATAGGTAATGGTACAACCTTCATGTTTAGATAAGCGGAAAAATAAAAATACATAAGTAACAGTTTTGAAGTATGACATACAGCAAAGGCAAATTGTTGACGTATTTCTTTAAAATGAAAAACAATAGTAAAATATTAATATTAATTAATTACTATATATATAGCTACTCGTGCTGATTCACTGACTGACTGACTGACTGATTATCACCTCTCCTGAAAAATTTTGTATGAAAAATTTTTTTTTCACGGATGGGGTCTTATAGAAGAAAAAAAAACAATCCGAGGAAAAATACGGAGAGAGCTGATGATTGAGGATTTCGAAGACGGGTGAAGAGCACGGGGAGAGTATTAAAGATAGGTGGGGGGTGCTCGACCAAATGTCATTCGAAATGTCATGCAATTGACAGATAGCTGAAAAAAAATTCAAAATGGCGGATTCAAGATGGCCGCCATACAAACTTCATCGGTCTCTAACTCGGAAAGTATAAAAGATGGAAGAACGGTTTCTTAACAAGAAGTGATCAGGACCCGAAGGTCTATTTGATGGATACAAAAAAATTCAAAATGGCGGAATTTTATTTTCCCATAGAAAATGTATGGGGAATGTTGAAGAGACTAACAGTTGGTAATTATGCAAGGTTATGATGCGGTTTTTCGGAGAGTTACTAGAGAAAAATATGGAGAGAGCTGATGATTGAGGATTTCGGAGACGGGTGAAGAGCACAGCCAGGGTATCGAAGATAGGTGGGAGGTGCTCGACCAAATGTTACTCGAAACGTCATCCAATTGGCAGTTACCTGAAAAAAAATTCAAAATGGCGGATTCAAGATGGCCGCTATACAAATTTCGTGTGTTTCTATCTCGGAAAGAATAAAAGAGTGGTTTCTTTGCAAGACGTGATTAGAATCTTAAGGTCTACGGGATGAATGAAAAAAATTCTAAGTGGTTGATTTTATTTTTCCATGCAAAATGTGAATGTGAATGCCGAAAACAAGGCCTATGAAAAAATAAGAAAAGTATGAAAAGAGATTATGGTCTACGATTTGGATGATGATTGAGGAGCACGGTCATGGATTTAAAGATAGGTAAGGGCTGTTTGAATAAAAAATACACTGAACCTCATCGATGAGGTTCAGTGTATTTTTTATTCAAACAGCCCTTAACTATCTTTAAATCCATGACCGTGCTCCGAGGTAATTCTTTTAGCCCTCTACCAATCGGATTCCAATTGGCGATGGAGATGACGGCGATTCTTTTATAGGTGAGAAGACAGCCCGCGGGCCACATGTGGCCCGCGCTCCCACGCGCCCTACTAGTAATATATATATAGCTACTCGTGCTGATTGGCCACTGACTGACTCATTGATCACCTCTCCTGAACAATTTTGTATGAAAAAATTTTTTTTGAAGGACGAAGTTGTATAGAGGGGAAAAATTCATGAGGAGGAAAAATACGGAGAGAGCTGATGATTGAGGGTTTCGGAGACGGGTGAAGAGCACGGGAAGGGTATCGTAGATAGGTGGGGGGTGCTCGACCAAATGTCATTCGAAACGTCATGCAATTGGCAGTGAGCCGAAAAAAATTTCAAAATGGCGGATTCAAGATGGCCGCCATACAAACTTCATCGGTGTTCATCTCGAAAAGTATAAAAGATGGAAGAACGGTTTCTTGACAAGAATTAATCAGGACTCAAAGGTCTACGTGATTAATAGAAAAAAAATCCAATATGGCGGAATTTTTTTTTCGATAGAAAATGTAGGGGGATTATTGTCAGCCTATATAGGCGGGAAGACAACACGCGGGCCACATGTGGCCCGCGCCCCCACGCGCCCTACTAGTTACTATATATATAGCTACTCGTGCTGATTCACTCACTCACTCACTCACTGATTGATCACCTCTCCTGAACAATTTTGTATGAATTTTTTTTTTCACGGATGGGGTCGTATAGAAGAAAAAAATTCATTCGGAGGAAAAATACTGACAGACCTGATGATTGAGGATTTCGGAGACGGGTGAAGAGCACGGGGAGGGTATTGAAGATAGGTGGGGGGTGCTCGACCAAATGTCATTCGAAATGTCATGCAATTGGCAGTTAGCTGAAAAAAAGTTCAAAATGACGGATTCAAGATGGCCGCCACACAAAATTCATCGGTGTCTAACTCGGGAAGTATAAAAGATGGAAAAGTGGTTTCTTGACAAGAAGTGATCAGGACCCGAAGGTCTACTCGATGAATGAAAAAAAAGTTCAAAATGGCGGAATTTATTTTTCTATAGAAAATGTACATGGGGAATATTTAAGACACCACAAGTTGTGAAACATGCAGTACTTTGATGCGGTTTTTTGAGAATTACTAGACAAAAATATAAGAAGAGACGATGATTGAGGGTTTGAAGATGGATTATGAGCACGGGCAAGGTATTATAGTTAGGTGGGGACTGCTGAAACAAAAAATACTCGGAACTTCAGGCAATTGGCAGTGAGCTGAAAAAAAAAACAAAATGGCGGATACAAGATGGCCGCCATACAAATTTCGTGTTGTTCTATCTCGGAAAGTATAAAAGATAAGAGAGTGGTTTCTTAGCAAGAGGTGATCAGGATCTCAAGTTCTACGGGATGCATGGAAAATAATTCACTGTGGCGGAATTTATCTTTTCATGGAAAATGTACATACTATGAGAAGAGACAATGATCTAGAATTTGGATAGTGATTGAGGAGCACTGTCATGGTTTTAAAGATAGTTAAGGGCTGTTCGAACAAAAAATATTTTTTTTCTTCGAACTGCCCGTAACTATCTTTAAAACCATGACAGTGCTCCTTGGTAATTTATTCAGCTCACTGCCAATCGGATTCCAATGGACGATGGAGATGACGGCTATACCTTTATGGGCGGGAAGACTGCACGCGGGCCACATGTGGCCCGCGCACACACGCGCCCTACTAGTTTTATTTATAAAATTAGGACGTAAAGGAAGTTTGCGAGTTCCGAGAGCAAAATATTCTTGCTGTTAAGGTGATAGGAGCTAGGCAACTGCTGGCTGCACCGATTAACACAAACGTGGTTTGACGTGATCGTCGTGGTTGCACTTACGAGTGTTTTGGGAGCTTCTGCAAGCAAGCCCATGTAAGAAACATGACGCCTGCATCGCGAATTCATCATCTGAATTGTATTAATCCTCTGGTGAGCGTTATTCTTTACGATTGCCAAAGAAAGTGTTCGTACCCACATAAGACTAGAGAATCGGGACTGTAGGAAACCTGACAAGGATCATACCAGTGGCTAAGACTCGCAGTGTCATGATACCTACTATTATAATTATTAATAATATAATGCCTAAATTCAACCCTTGGAATAAGGTTCACAGCTGAACAGGCGTGTCTGTTTTTTTTGGGTAGGTAGGTAAGACTTGTGCATACGCGATGGCTTTAGCGCGCCTTAGGGCGCCCCTGCGAAGCCCTAGCACTAAGTTCGAATTTAAATTCACGAATTTCCGAAAAAATAATTTCTCTTTTCACTTCCAGGACACCGTAGACGATCGAGAGTATCGAAAACAGCACGACGTGACCACACAAGCCGGGAAGGCCGAGATTGCAACCGAGAATACTTCGCGACTTGATACATGGCGCATAATAATGTGTCCGGTGGATGTGCCGAGGCCCTGCGTCTTCGGCTGCGATCACAGAACAGCCCGCGTAGCTATAGGAAAATCCTGTATAGCCATAGCCATCGCTTTTTCGTTCCATTCGTTGTATCAGGCATATAATGGTCAGCAATTAAAGATTTCATATGACGGTGATTTTATTTATGAAAGGAAAACATAGACCTATTTCATGTATTAGTGTCACTGTCACGTCATGTCGTGTCACAAGTGCCTTGGCTGTCAAGCTGATTAACTGTCAGATCTTTTATTTTCCATTGCAGACGATATACTTACAAAGCTGCTTTTTTGAGGTTTTTTTCCTTCAAAATGCAGAAAACATTATTTAAAAAAAAAAAAAAAGCGATAGCAGTAAAAAAAGTGGATTCAAAATTTTTAAAATTTTCACAGGATTCGAACATACATCTAACTACCCTTTTTTCTAATTACTCTTAATTCAAACTACCTTTAATTCTTACTACTCTTATTTCTAATTACCCTTAATCCTAACTACCCTTAAATCCTAACTACCCTTACACTAAATACCTAAGCTACTCTTACTAACTACTGAGCACTCGTGGCCTACACTACAGCGCTTCTACAGAATACGCCACGAGCCCTCCGGGGGGATACTGCGAAAATCTTTATCGTATTCTACTTGAAGTGGTGCATTCGAAAACTGTGCAAATTTTTTGTATCAACTTTTTTTTACTGGTATCATTTTTTTTATTTTTTTAATCATGTTTTCTGCATTTTGAACGAAAAAAACCTGAAAAAAAAAAAGATATTTTTTAAGTACTATGAAAATATCCCATTTGACAGTAAACTGATGTGACAGTGTCACTTATCATCGTGACATGACAGCTCTGTGTTCCAAGCTGTACCTTTATTATAGAGTGTAAATTCCATTATTGTAAACTCTTATGTATGTAGGCATCACTGCTAAGCAAGTAATATATTCTAGTTTCCGCCCCTTAGCAGAACATAATAATACAAAGGTCGGAATTAATGGACACTACACATACTTGGAATATGTGAAACAGTAAAGGAGCATCAGAATAGCCGACTGCAGAAGGGGTTAAGTTTTTCGCGCGTATCTTGTATATTTGTTTGTTTGCAAACTTTATTACTTACTTCGTATCTTTCAAAGAGATGAATGGATTGTTACAGTCAATATATCTTTGCAGTCCTTTTTTGAGCTGATTTTTCAATCGCTAGATAATATAATCGTTGACTAAGGAATAAATATGAAATTTTAACAGATTTTGTATGGCTTATGTTTGAAATTTATTCCACAGATAGTTTATCTGACGATTAAAAACTCGGCCCTAAGTAATGTTGTTTTAGTGTTCTGGTTGGCTTTTATTCCTGATTAATTATGCTCTCTCTAACACAGTGTAAACAAAACGAAGAGACAAAAAAGAGTTGATAAAGTACAACATAATGTAGCAAAAGCTACAGTCAAACTCAGAGCCGGCATCAGAAGAAATCAGACTCATTTTTGTTTTTTGTCTCAACCCCCTATTTGAGCCTAGTCTTAACACCGAAAGTAAGAGGTTAGTCTATAGAACCTTACCTTATTAGGGTTCCATATCAATTTGGTAAAAATGGAACCCTTATGGTGAGACTTTCTCCGTCCGTCCGTCCGTCCGTCCGTCTGTCACACTCGATTATTTCAGTAACTATCAAAGCTATCGACTTGAAATTTGGAATACTTTTAGGTAATAGTGACCCGACGCCATTGCAATCATAAAATATTGAAAATTGTTTTAATTTTTATTTAAAAAGGGGGGAAAACCGGTACTTCGAATTTTCAAAATGAGATAACAATATTGAGTGGGGCATCATATAAAAGGGCGTTACTTGTGTATTCTAAAACCGATTTTTATTTATTTTTATGCTTGATAGTTTTCGATTTATTGGGCAAACTGTCGAAAAAAATACCGTTCCACCCCCCTTATCTCCGAAGTTTACCAATCGAAAAATCTGAAATAATTATGATCGATAGAAGTTAACGTATATTTTACAGGAAAAATAAAATCAATTCTCTTACTATTATAATTTTTGTGATAATAACAATAAACCGGCAAAAACAAAGTTACGTTTGCGGTTTGCCAACAAAAGTACCTACATGTAAATTATACTCATGTGTACAAATTCATGAAACAAAGTGATTCTTTTAATATTTAACTTCTTTAATGGTATGGAACCCTCGGTGCGCGAGTCCGACTCGCACTTGGCCGGTTTTTTTTGCAGGGTACCCACCACCGTTCCCAAGGGACTTTGGAGACTTTCAGATCGCATTGCTTGAAAAATTGTACCAACTTAAATCTCCCTAAAAGCGAATATTTTGTGCGTAGCGTGAATCTCAAGCGTGTAATAACGGACAGTGCCACAGCATTACACAGCCACCGAGCAGCATTATCCGCGACTATTAAACATGATTTACAAACCGTGACGTCACCATTTCTAACTCCAGAGCAGTTTAAATCGGCGCCCAGGGAGGTTGAGTAAAATAAGGAACAAAATTTTGGAATTTTAACCAGTTTCAAAAGTATAAGATTGCTGATGTTAAATACCAGGAATATGCCAATGTCTTATGTCCTTAGCGTTATAAGTAACTGTTTGTTAAATACAATAGCATTACAAGTTTGTAGACTGATATGAGTACCTTAGGATTTCAGGCAGGAACAGCTTAACCACAACTCAACCACAACTTTGTGTTTTCGCAAAAATACTTATATCATCGGCGAGGTTGATTATGCCAAGGCGCCAATTGGCTGATTATGGTTGCGTTGCTATGATTACCGGCAATGGTTGGCCGATGCCCGTACCTACAATTTTACTTTCGAGAATGGGACCATTCAACTTTTGAGATGACGAATAAGATTATCTGAAATAAAAATTGCGCATTTTTTACCTCTCAATTTAAAATTTACACGTGTTTGCACTTGAAATCAGTGATGACAATCCGAAATGCTGGTGAATTATAACGTGCAAATTAGAACCTGGCTACCATCAGATTGAAGATGTACAAACTAGAATATTTTGACACACGCAAATTGTTAAATTCCACAAGAGAATAATCAGTAATTTCATGCTTTCTGTCTCCAGAACGTGTTTCAAATTGACTCTCAAATCTCGTGACGTCACGGCTTATAAATCATATTTAATCGTCGGAAATAAACCTACGGGGCTGCTACGTAATCTCGTAGCACTGTTCATTATTATACGCTTGAGGATCGCGTTACGCTCAGAATATTCGGTTCAAAGCCTTTGCACGGAATTCTGGGCCCCTGTATTACGTTTCAGCGGTTTCGAATTACATAATTGCTACCCGAATATCTTCTTCATAATGAAATAAAACATTAATTTATGCCGTGTGGTCGGGAAGGTAGAGGTTTCAAAGCTCACCAAATAAACTCCTTAGGAACTTGTATTAAAAGGACTAGTACCTATACAAACAGGTATTAAGTAGTATTTGTATTAAATCAAATCTTACTACTGGCTTTTCCTCACAACTTCGCTCACATCAATAATATTTAGGTCGAGATCACTTCAATTTTAAATTCTTGCCCATAGGTATATAAAAAGTACTTTAGGTATTTGTTACACAAGCATGTGATAGTCACAGGATTTTACAGGCTTTGCCTTGCCTGTAATGATCCGATCCGATGTAAAAGACCCGTCAAAAAATAAATGTCCTAGAATTTAAGCATTTTTTTTTTTTCAGTTGAATAGCTATTATTATTTAAAAAAAAAATCAAAAATTTTACTCAACAATATAAGTTTAAGGAGTAATAATAATATTGCGGTTATTCTAAAACAGGGCCTTTATAGGCCCTGTTTTAAATATTTATCGCATACTCTCGAAGTTTTGTGCCAACAATCTTTGATTTTAAAAGTTGTTCAGTACTTCGCGGGCAGAATAAACAAATACAAAATCCGTAAAAATCTTAGCTAGTAGAATGTTTTTTTTTAATAATACAGGGTTAATATTGAATAGAAACAGGCGTTTTTTTTTGCGGTAATTCATCTACGATTTCGCATTTTAAAGTCAAAATCTCCTTACGATGTCTCGGTGTCGGGACGAAACGTGCGTCGAAGAAAGTCTTTGAAAATTGTGTTGTGTTTGCAGTGTTCCTGCATATTGTACCATACATAATCTTTTTAATAGAGGCTTCACCCGAGTGGAATTCGGTTTTTGGAATCTCGGGAGATTGGCGACTATCCCGTTCTTATTCTCGTTCCAGCTCCCTTTCCCAACCCAGTAATATGGAAGTTTTGAAATTATTGCAAGAAACCTTTGTCCAAGTAGACGTCCATCATCGGAAACGTCATCATCATCAGATTGAATAATAATAATATGTTCTCGCCAATGCCACTTTTGCTAAACACGATTTAGTAAAGAAAATTAAAAAAGATGAAAATGTAAAACTTTATTATTCACATAAGCCTACCTCAGAGGCTCATAAAAAAACTAAACTTTACCGCCAAGTTCAGTACGCAGGATTGCACCGAGAAGAACGGTAAAGAAACTCGGCACATGCTCTTTCCAAAATGGCATCATACGAGTTTACAATTTTTCTTACACAATATAATATATCTTACGTTATTTCGTTAGCAGACGGAAGCGTATCCCTAAACCCTATCCATATTATTATAATTCCAAGAATATCTGTCATTAAGAAAAATTTCAATCGTATTAATATATTATTATTACGTAACTCTGATTTTAGATGTTTTTAAAAGTTACTTTAAACATGTGCAATGGTAATCCCAGTAAGCGAGTAAGAATGCTGAACCATAAAAAATATTGTTGATAAACTCGTGCGAAATTGTCTGATTTGTTATAGGACAAAATTGCTATAATATGAGTATGTTCACGCCTAGTGCCTATTAGATCAAATTTCAATTAAGCTTCTACAAAGCAAGTAGGCTATTAGTACCTATTTGATACGCTAGTAAACAATAATAATTCGAGTCAAATAGAAATATTCTTGACAAAATAAAAAGTCGAACCTCAGTTTTTAGCTTTGAAAATTGTCTTAGTCGCTATGAAAAAAGAGAGTCGTACATCCAATATCAACAATTACATTAAAAGAAGCAGAAAAAGAAAATCATCAATAACAGTAAATTTCCAAGTGTAAACATTTACTTTATTCTGAGTAAAGCGTTTAATCATTCGGTAACTGCAGCGATCGTAATCACGTTGAATGTAAGCGCATGATCCCAAAATAAATGGCTGCACCGCTGATACAAGTTAATCAAAGATACACTATTCTCAGATATAATTGAATTTTAATACTTTCTCAAGAATAAGAACAACATTGGTACAACAAAAGTCGATTTACAGAAACCTACTTACATTGTTAAACTGTTCGCATTCAACTGATTAGAATATGGAAAAACATTTCAAGCTAAAATATAAAATTCAATATCATGTTCGGATTTCGGAGTCAGATGGAATAGATGGATTATTCTTCGAAATACTTCCTTTTTTTGTAGTGGCTGATATCGATAATTGGCATAAGGATTTAGTCTTTTGCTGTCAATACCTATTGGCAGATTTAATGACAGACACAATGATTACGAGTACTTTGAATATTTTTGCTTCTGATATGGACTGGTAAATAACAAGCTCGTCCTGTAATTTTTTTTTCGTTGAAAGATAAAGTTTTTCTTCTTTACTTTTAAGTGAAGTAAATGAAGTCAGTCTTGTAAAGTTTAAATGCAGCTTAAAGTAAAACAGTAAACAAGTAAATAATTTTAAAATAAAAACACAACTGCCCTAGTGTGGTAAACGTCTTTTTCCAAAAAAAAATAGCCTATGTTACTCGGAATGGTGTAAGGATTCTAACGATACCTACCCCATAATATTATGTCCAAATCTATTCAGCCGTTCGGAAGTTATGGTGGAATAAAGAAATTCACATACATACATACATACATGAACCTTAAAATAATACACTCCTTTTTTGGGCAGTCGTGTAAAAAAGTATGTCTAATATCTGAAAATATCTATTCACTATAAGAGATGTGTTTAACCCAATCTCACTAAATCTGTGAGTATAGGGAAACTTTAATATCTTTTTTCATAATATCAATGGGCAGCACGCATCAATCAACACGGGAGTAATGAACCGCGAGCGGGTTTAATATGCCTTTTGTAATGAACGTAAGAATGAAAAGAACACAAATAATATAATAAAATGAAAACAAAGGTAATAACAGATACGTAACAATTTACAAAAAAAAACAATTATTTTCACCCAAATAAAGATTTTAAGTACTTATTTATAGTCGAGAATAAAAGTGAGCTAGTGAATAATTATAAAGTATATAAATTATAAATCATGTGCATACTCGTATGGTGAAAATAAATTTTCATTTCATTTCATTTCAGTATCAACCAAAAACCATCCAACGGAAATACTAAATTCTTACGCGATACGAAAATCGGTGATGACTGATAAAATTATTCTATGAGCTGAGTCAATATATTTAATAATAATTAAATTCCAAATCCTGACCTCTACCTACCTACCTACACGAAAGTCATGTATTTACTCGTATCACGCTTTTGTTACAACTGCAAAGTTATTAAAAACCGTTGATAATAAAATATAACTTTGAAATAATCAACGATTTTATTATTCCTAGAATAATATTCCTACTAATCACAACCTCGTACATACGAGAAAGTTGATATTTTGTAATATCAAATAAATTTAACACAACTTTTAGTTGTTATTTATGTTTCAATATTTATGTTTCAATACACTATAGTAAATATTTACATAATATTTTCATCTAACTGTAGATTCAAATTGTAAATGTAGAGATTAATGTATTAATTTATACAGAATCAACTAATTAGCAATTAAACAGAAATAATATCGACGTAAGCTTTTAAAATGTTAATACAAAACACTGTAACATTATCTTTCTTGTACACTGTGCCGATGATTTTCATTTTAAATGAGCCAATTAATGGAATTTGTTACGTAGGTAGGTACTACAATTATGTAATTCACACAGTATGAAAGGCTTGGAATTAAGTTTAAGTATAATTGCTACAAAGTCGTAATTTGTAAAGTAATTGAAGCCATGATTGCGTCAAGGAAATTAACCAAGGTACCTATGTAATAGGTATTAATTTACACGAAATTAGGACAAAATGATCAAGTTCAAATAATGAATACTTTGATGTATAGTTATACTGTTGTTGACATTTGGTAGTTCTGCGTGATTATTGATTTCTGTGATAAGCATTGCTTTCAACAGTATAAATAAAATCGGCAAGTGCGAGTTGGACTCGCACACCGTGGGTTCCGTACTACATAAGAAAAAGTAAAACCATTAGAAACGCTTTTCTTACCGAACCGCAAACTTAACTTTTTTTTGAGGTTAATTATTAATATTGAAAAGTACAACCTGTTTTCCCCCTTTTTAAATAAAAACAAAAAGAATCTTCAATTTTATGATTGCAATGACAGCGGGCCATTATTACCTACAACTATTCTCATGTCGATATCCTTAATACCTGTTTAGTTACTAAAATCGTGACAGACAGACAGACAGAAGGACAACAAATAGTGATCTTACATGGGTTCCGTTTTTTTCTTTTGAGGTATGGAACCCTAAAAAAATAACATATTATATCGCCAGGTCTTTGAAATTGAAAATTCACTTTTATGTACTAATCAATTACTCCGAATTGTTCCGGATTGAAGAACATCAAGAAAACAAACAGTCTGATATCTGTCCTTCGTTATCGTTTTTTAGGGTTCCATACCAAAATGGTAAAAATGGAACCCTTATGGTGAGACTTTCTTCGTCCGTCCTTCCGTCCGTCCGTCCGTCCGTCCGTCCGTCTGTCACACTCGATTATTTCAGTAACTATTCAAGCTATCGACTTGAAATTTAAAATAAGTATAGGTAATAGTGACGCGACGTCATAACAATCGTAAAAATTTGAAAATTGTTTTTATTTTTATTAAAAAAGGGGGGAAAACCGGGTCGATAAATTTTCAAAATGAGATAATAATATTGAGTGGGGTATCATATGAAAGGGCGTTACTCGTTACTTGTGTATACTAAAACTAATTTTTATTTATTTTTATGACTGATAGTTTTTGATTTATTGGGCAAACTGTCGAAAAAAATACCGTTCCCCCCCTTATCTCCGAAGTTTACCAATCGAAAAATCTAAAATAATTATAATCAATAGAAGTTAACGTATATTTTACAGGAAAAATAAAATCAACTCACTGACTAATATACTTTTTTTGATGATAACAATAATCCGCCAAAAACAAAGTTACGTTTGCGGTTTGCCAACAAAAGTACCTACATGTAAATTATACTCGTAAATTCATGAACAAAAGTGATTCTTTCAATGTTTTACTTCTTTTATGGTATGGAACCCTCGGTGCGCGAGTCCGACTCGCACTTGGCCGGTTTTTTTATTTAGTGTTCACCTCAGACTGCATTATTGTTCAGTGTTCACTATCTGATGTGTCACAATATAATGTTCTGGGCATTATGCAGGTGTCTTTAAGTAGATTTGAAAAAAAAAACATTTTTTTACAAGAGTCCACGAACTTCGCAGGCTTTGCAACCGGACAAATACTAGATTTTGGACAACGGTAGTTATTTCTTAGTATTCTCGAATCTGTAAATATTATGTTAATCAATATCTACACACATTATTTTCCAAAAAAAAAAACAGTTTCAAAGATGAGTTGTAAAGATAAACAGATTAACGTATATTCAAATGGCGGAGGCTTAATTACGGATAAGTAAGGATTATAATATAAGGGAAAAGGAAAAATGAATAATATACAGGAAAAGAAATCAATAATAAAAAAAATCCATGATCATGATTAATATGGGGTACCATAGAATATGAGTGCAGTATCAATACACGATCAGTAATAAAGACAGTATAAATCACATGGAATTAAGCCGTCGATACATGCATCGAGATAAACTACCAACCTTCGGTAGGCGTTTGCGATCACGACTTACAATTACTGTCTCATGTTTTGTTGATTGAGGATAGTAACATTTTTATTACTGAATGGTTCGATCCATGGATTCTCCCGGGGCAAAGCTCGAAGGAGTTAGGTGTATATTTCCTCTCTAAATTTCAACCTAATCGGTTCAGTGGTTGCGGTGTGAAACAGTAACAATCGTATAAATAATACAATAATTCCAAACAAACAATCTTTTGCCTTTATGCTTTATTTTATATTTATGCTACATATTTTTATTGTACCACCTGCCTCATATTTTCCAATAGCCGCTTCTTACCCCGATGGTTGCTTGGAAGAGATCGCTGTGTAGAGATAAGGCCGCCATATTGTACATTTGTTTTTCTGTTTATTGTATTTGTTTTTCTTTCTTCTTGTAATGGTGTACAATAAAGTATTTTCTATCTATCTATTTATCTATCATTGTTTTAAGAACTATTTTGTAAACTAAACACCCCTGCCCACCGAATTCAAAAACGAGCAAAAAAGCACGTTTGTTGTATGGGAGAATACCCCCCCCCCCCCTCCCCCTCTTATTTTTTTAAACTAAATGTTGTTTTTAACTTTCATGTACGGAACCCTAAAAATGAACTGTAACTAGGTTTTTAACTTTTGTATTGCTTTTTTATCCCTATTCACAAGAAATAATTGCCCTTATCATTTCTCCGGTGATCAAAATTTGAAAGGATATTATTTATGTTTATTTATGAAGTGACTTATGTTAAAAATAAAGACAAGGCCTTCCTTTGAAAACGTTAACTCATGTTTTCCTAATGCATGTTTCCTTATACGAGTTTAAAATTTTTCCTTAAAACTTTTCTTAAGATCTTGTAACTTGGCATACGAAACGTAACTATGTCTAGGGCACTTCTGTTTCCGCCCAAAGAGTTACTTATCCTAGATATTTGAAAAACGACTAGTTTTATTTTGTTTTACAAAAATGTTTAGTTTACAAGAATTTAAGTATGTTTTGAACAAGCGAGTATGCTTTTGTCAGCAATAGAAAGTGAATTTAATACTTTTCGTTCTAGAGTAATAACAAAGCGTTCATCAAATTCTTATATGTTAACTACGTCTAGCAAATTGTCTGCCAAATATACCTACGTTTTAGTTCATTCCTTCCATAATTAACTTAAATCCGTACTTATATGCGTAGTTGAATATAATATATGCATGTATGTATGTATGTGAGTTTCTTTATTCCGCCATAATTCTGATCGGCTGAATAGATTTGGACATAAATGGGTTATCGTTAGAATCCTTACATGATTCCGAGTAACAAGTTATATTTTTTTGGAAAACGGGGCAGTCTTGTTTTTTATTAATTATTTTTATTTGTTGTTGTTGTCCAATAATGTTTGCAAAATAATTATGTTGAATGTTGTCTTTTCATTTCAAATTGAATAGGCGTACTGTAGATACATATTTTTTTGTGCTTTAGTTACCAAGTGTTTGCTGACAACACATTTAACAAAGAGGGCAATAATCTTAACTATTTGTAGTTATTTTGATTTTAAGTTTGAATCCAAGGTCATAAACAATATCTGGTGCTGCAAGATATGATAGAGACATTTTTTTATCCAATTCAAATCATTTGGCGTAATATTTCTCATCGAAAAGAATGGGATTTCAACTTTAACGTGAAATCAACGGGTCTGCCCGCGAAATTCAAAATTTTCGTGGTTTTTTGCAATTTGTACGCTAATTAGACATGATAGGCTTATGGCAATTAATTTGCGAGAATGGCAGTATCATCTTTACATGATTTTATCAAAATCTTTGCATAAAAATGTGTATCCTAGGAAATTAGTCCGTGTAACGAGTTTTATGTGAGTAACTCGCAAATCTTGGAATAATTTCTTTAACTCGACACTTTCGAGCAGAGATTTTTATATAAACACGTGAAGCAGATATTGGGATTATCGCAATTTGACGGCCATAAGCCTATTATGTCTTATTAGCTTAAAAATCGCGAAAAACCACGAAAAATTTGAATTTCGCGGGCACACCCATGGTGTGCTCCTTAATTATAAGATGACATCCATTAACAGTCTAGTGTATCTGTACCCTCGAATAAAATATAACGGAATACAGATCGATAAGTACGTATAAAGGATGAATTAAACAAGTGTATTTTCCAAGTTATCAGTATGTTTTCATCTTATTGTCCTAGATATTACTTCTCGATCCGGCTTCGTATTGAATGTATTTATCAAAACAAGTTTTGTATTGCCCTAACGATGAAATACTGTGGGCCATTATTAACATTGCCCTTAATAAATTAATTATATCCGTAGGGCCTTGGGCGTACGTTTGAAGAACTGCCGGCGAAATTGATATAAATTTAAAATTATAGTTTCCGGAGAATGTTTAGCTGTTAATTCGTAATTGGCATGTAATTTATTATCTTCAAACCAATTTCTCTTCAATAGATATCTATAAGTTATTAGAGAGGCGAGAGTCAGCACTTATGTGAGTGCAATACGGTACTTTACTCATTTTTCAACAGAATGCAAAATAGGAGAAGGTTCTCAGTTCGATTATATTTTTTATGTTTATTAGAAGTGACTGGGTGAATCGATTGTGATGATTCCTTTTTAATTTGGAAGCTGGTGCGTCCCTTGTGTTTCTTATTCAATTTGCATTAAGTATGTACGCGACAAATGGAAGAATAACTCAATAATGCCAACCGTTGTCGATGTTTTTTTATTGGAAATGTTGTACTTCTACAGTAGTCTGAAGAGGGTTGAACACAAAAATAAATTTAATAAATCAATATTTTAATTTGCGTAAAATACCTTATTCTAAAGCGTTTCTTTAAACTTCAATAAATAAGTTCGCACTTGGCCGTAATTTAAATACATTATGTTATTATTATGAAAGTATCTAAACATGATTTAAATGACACTTCGAGACACATTTGATAGTGAGTAAAGTGGCGCTTCGCCAGAATTGCTTTGTATTGCTTCTACTTGAATAAAACAGTGCTATTCGTACTAACAAGCCTTATGCCTTAGCCTAAACTTAATCAACGTAAAAACACATCAGCGTAACATGGATTTGGGTTATGTGATAATAAATTATTATACCATCCCGATCAATCGGTCAATCTTATATTAAGTCCAGCGTAATAAAATTAGTGGTTGGACTATACTCGTATTAAAGTGTTTTCATAGTCCAACGTACAATTTTCTTACGCAGGACCAATCTTAGTGCTCTCTATGACATAGAACATGTAGAGCACTTGTTTGTTAATCTGATATTGTTAATGCTCGGAGTATTAGAGATACTGATCAAATCAGAAATGAGGAATCCGTAGATGAATTAAAGCCACCAACAATAGTAGCTCAATGTATCGGCTTTTGTCCAGCTGTGGACGTCAGCTGAACCGAACGAAAGGACGAAATAAAAATAAAAATAAGATTTTTTCTTGCCTATAGGCCTAAATTACACGCATTTATGAAATGTCAAACTCTATCACCGCGTTTGGAGAGCAATAAAATTCACTGAGAAGAACGCGAAAGAAACCTGGTGCTTGCTTTGTTATAAAGTTATATAGATTATTTATAATAGCATCTTGTGAGCAGCCGGAATATATACACTTTTCACTAATTATATACACGTTCCAAGTCTGAGACTTTGTCATTTACAACGCCAATTACATTCATGCCATGCTCCAGTAATACGCACCCGTTCTAGCTCAGAACAGCTTCGGAATAAATTTAAATTTCCAAGAATCGTATATCAGCTAATTAGACGCTTAAGGCTGTTTCTTGTTGCATAAAACAACACATAGCAAACTTTAATTAATTCGACATCCTTTCGATTTTAATTATAATTAGGCACAGGTACAAAATAAATTACCTAATTACAAACCGGAATAAAGCAAAAACTTCATAATATATGCTAAGCGTGTAATTTGATCGTTTTAATTCCATGTTAATCATAATACCAGCTAGGTTTGCCTGTTTTATTTATGCCACAAAAATGTCTTTCCTTTGGATTCTGATCAAGAATTATAATCAAATACAATGAAACGGATACAATGATATAGTACTGAATTACAATATTCACCTTCTTTAAACCAAAACTACAAACAAAAGTACCTACTCGTAATAAAACAAACATGTATCATGAAGACGTCAAAAAATTTTACACGCCATTTCCCCGAGATAAGTTTGGCGCACAGATCTAAGAAACAATATGAACTGGCCCCATCTATCAAATTAGCGTGAATATTTTTAATCTGTCAAGTGGCGTATAAGATGGCGTCACTCAATACATATAAATATTTGACAACAAATCTTGGCGCTCGTCATGGCTTCACATAACACGCAAGGCTAGCCTAGAATAATGCATCCTCCATAGTTTTGTTATCTCTGTGATTTGGCGCATCTCGCATAAAAATAAACAGTGGTTAAGCCACAGCCGCTCGTGGTTATGATTTCATTTTCAGTACTTATGTCTGTCAAACAATAATAAATATTGACGAAATGCAAATAATGAGTTTTTTAAGTATACCTACTTACAAAACTTATTATTAATTGCATGCTCACATCCTAAAAGTACCTTTATAATATGAGGACTTGATAAATGATGTCATGGACAGGCCAGATGCTGTTGCAGGATCAAGTCAAGTTGTTCTTTCAATAATATCATTAAAATAATCTGTGACGTCGAATCGAACAACTCGTACATTACACACAAGAATTAGGACGTTTTTTTAACAGTACATATCTGTAAGTTTACCTATCATCACATCGTCTTGATGTAATTTTGTTTATAGAGCTCTAAGCAATGATTTTTAACCTAATTTTTTGCTACAAAATATTAACGATATAAATCTTTGCAAAATATCGATAATTTGTAGCATAACAGTTGGTTAAAAATAACTTACGGACAGTTTCAGACAGAACTTCACATTTTGCAGAAAAAACAGGGAGGGAAATTTTGCCCAAAAATCTACAAAAAGACAAATGTGTTAGTTAAATAGGTATCACCACTTCGTAGGGTGACGTAGGTATACCTACGATAAGAAATACGCATACTTGTAGTGTGAAAAAATAATATACTGGTGAATATAGAAACGTGCTTGGGAGGCCTGATCTCAGTGTTACGGGTATAATAAAGTTAGGACAGAATATCTTTAAACTGTGGTAAAGTATAGGTTGGTTAAAATTTAACAACCAAAGCGACGTGATGGATGATCACTGAATTACTATAATTGCTCGAAAAGAAGTTGGAATTAAGTCAACCCAGAATTCGAAACCGCATTTTAAAAAGATATTTTTAAAAATATATAAATTTTACACACATACGGCTACTATACAAATCAAAGCTGCATAGAAGCCCACGCAAACGAACGTGAAGATTTGAAGTAGGTACCATTTTATCGTGACTGTACCAATGATAATTAATATTCATGAATTCCTAGTACAACACGCCCAAAGTAAACCCTAAAGTCTAACTATAAATACTTCCGAGTAAAACAATGGGCTCGATATTCTAATAGATCTAACTGAATGATAATACAATTAGAAATGCGTCTATATGTATCAGAAATCAGAATAATAGGAGGTGCGCCAAAGGAAATGCATCACTCCTTTATGAGGTTGAGTGGAGCTCAGTTTACGATGTGATAGCTTAGTTATTAGGTTTCAGAATACGATATCGATTTTAGCTCGACTCCTTTACGCCCATTTACTTGTGTGCCTTTGATGTAGATATAATATTATGGTTATACGTGGAATGATTACAATAATTAATAATCGTATTAATAATACTCAAAATCTTGAGTTTGTTCGATTAATTCTTTTGAAACTGAAAATTGAGTACTACAGACTGTTCGCAAAGTAAAATTTTATTTGGTTTGTCCTAATTTTAATAAAATAACACAATGTCACTAAAATTTGTGGAATGACAATATCATACGTTTATATCACGAAATCCAAAGAAAGTTTGAATTTGACGAGCATTTCGTTCACCTCTATTATTAATAGTTTTTGAGGAACTCTTTATAATTTAATTTAATTTAATTTAACTGTATGTCAAAAAAAAAATATGAATCGCTTTAACAAGGTTTAATAAAATCTAAATTCCCCGTCACATCAGACCCTGGTAATTCGCTTACCCGCATTATGCTCATGTAAGCCTAATGCCTCGATAATGCCATGATTAACTTCGCCTCATTCGCGTCTCGTAACTCACACTATCGCTGCGTAAGCCATGTTAGCGCTGCTGAGTAAGTATGCTCTCCTGGTACCGTGATAGGTATGAGCAGCCAAGAGTAGAACACAATGCAGCCAAAAATGTAATCGTAGGAATTTGGAAGATATAGCCACTATACAGCATCGCATCGGATATTCAAATCTCTTGGAAATCTTTACCGGTATAATCGTAACGAGCCGCTACCGAAGCCTTCCAGAGCAAAGGGAATCGAACTTGGGACCTTTTGCTTAGATAGATACTATTAATGCATCAACTACGCTAGGGAGGACGAACGGAATCCGAAGGATATTTTTAATCGGCTTAGTTGTCAAGGACCGATGTGAAAAAAATTTACTCGTTAAACTACCAAGTATAGAAATACGAAAGTTTATGCTACTGCCACAGAAAAGAGACATAAACATACTATTTAGCATTGTTAATCATGAATATGCTACTACTATGAATTACCTATTATGATGTTCTAGTACTACTGCAACGATATCGATATTATGATATCAGTACGTAGTCGATACGTATAGTTAGACTGGGAGGTAGGTATAATAGCCCAAGACTGTAACGCTCTAAGCTAATATCTTCAAAGGTACACAAGATTGGTTCGAGTCTGAATGAAGTGGCACTCTGCCAGAACAGCGTCAGTTGCTTGCGGCGTAGGGTGGCCATGTTACTGTGTTTGGTTTACGGGAACCAGTATCGATGTTACGATTGCAACTTTGTTTGTACATCACTGTTGTCCTTACAGTACTTTATTCAAAACCGATATTCGAAAATACAGTCGTTTATTACTGTTTCACTTTTGGACTAACAATCTGAAACCTTTACACATTCCCGTTCGATTGAACATTGTAAAGCTATCTCTGTAGTCAAATAATAAATACATAATAGCTGACTTGGCAACCGCCGTTTTGCCATAAGGGGTATAAAATAGGTCAGACCTACCGAACATACACAAAAACTTCATTACAATCGGTCGAGCCGTTTCGGAGTTATTTGGTAACAAACACGGGACACGAGAAATGTATATATTGAAGATTAGGATATTATATTACACACGTTGTAATCTAGTCCCAAAGTACCTAAGTTTCCTAGAGAAAGCGGTATCTTGTGATATGGGTACTAGAGAATTGATAAATATATTATTATGTATATTGTGTTTTACAAACGTAAACACACAAAATAACGCCTGCTTCCATTCAATACTTATAATATAATATTTGGAAAAACACAAGGACACTCGAAAAAATAAATTCATACTCATCAATTTCCAGTTGTGGAGATCAAACCCACAATATCCATCGCAGATCACATAAATTTTCAAGATCTAACACTTATTAATTCTTAATCACAATATTGATTGATAAACTTTTAAGTATTATTTTCCATCTTATTCTTTCTTTATATTCTATCTAATGCTTTCTTGGTGAAAAATTGGTCAGTTTTCAACGACAAACAATATTATTAAATTGTTCATCTCCTCAAAAAATATTGACTGGTAGGTTAGAAATAACCGTTTCCGCGAATAGTATACGGTCATTAACACATGGTGAATTTCATGTTTGACTAGAAAATACATCTAATCACAAATCCGTTCTTACATTATAGCCCTACAATAACACTAGAAAGCACCAAATAAATAAGTAAAATCATTATAAAATTCACTTGCGAAATAAGTAGCACATGGTTTATGATAGGTTTATGATGCAATATCTCTGAGATAGGAGCTCTTTTCAAATAATCCGCGTTGCGCAGAAGCCGTAATATATTAGCGGGAAATACGATCGGAAAGTCTATTTGAGGATTATGGTTCTAGAAATCAGTATCTTTACAACGAATACTGCAATCGGCGTACGCCAATCGCAGTCGGATCTAATTTCTAGCACAATGGGAAACTCTCTATTATTCCTTGACATTAATAATAGAAGCTTTTGGAATTTCTGCATTATAAGTCGTTACAGTAGACGAGATAAAAATAATACAGAAAACTAAAATTTCCAGTATTCTTTGGTGAATCCAATTAGCTTATTGGAACTAAAGAAAAAACTTCTTCAATAATAATTGGTCAATTCCAACTAAAACGTCTGTACCCAAGTGCCCACCATTAGTCAAAAACGGACGGACGGGCGGACGGACAGGGGAGTCTCAATAATCGTTTTCACCTTTTGGTTACGGAACCCTAAAAAAGAAATTATGAAAGAATTATATTCTACGCATGCCCATAAATGACATATTTTTTACAATTAATACGCATAAATGAAACGAAATTCAAAAATGTATAAGAATGAAGTAGACGTATACGATCGCTAAATTGATCACGTGATATTTGTGCAGACAACTTTCGTTCTGACGCGATTTTCGTTCCATTTCAGCGAATCGAATCGAATTGAAATGTCATCTGGCTATATTAGAAGACTTTCTAACCCTTCTTTCTATTCTTCTTATTTTAATGTTTTAAGCTTTTGCTTTGTATAGATATAGGTAATCCAGACTATTACACAAACGTGTAATCGCATTAAGCTCGTATGAGTAATGTGGTGATTTGTCCAGCAGGTCTAGCATAAGACAGAATTTTTTTTATTAATTACAAGTTACGAACTTGACTACAAACTCATCTAATAATTAGTAAATAGGAAGCTACATGATATGCTACCGTACTAACTTATGCGTAAAAATATAAAGGTTGCCACACAGTATCGCACCGGAACCTCGCTTTCCAGTAGAGTGGTAGGTACAGCTAGCTGCGGATGTAGTCTCCTACAAGAACGTAGCTCAATAAGATTATGAATAATTTTAACGGCCCATGCAGAGGGAATTGTAATAATACGTAGGTACTTTTTACCATTTTGTATGGCAATGACATATTAAATCCTAAGTTTTGTGCTGACTAGGACGTATGCATAGCAACTGAAATCCTATACCTTTAAATGAGCAATTCTTGTATATATATTTCTATATAATCTGGATCTCGAAAACGGCTCTAACGATTTTCATGAAATTTAGTATACAGGGGGTTTTGGGGGCGATAAATCGATCTAGCTAGGATTCATTTTAAAAATCCAAAAAAAAAAAAATATGACTACTGGTGCCATCTATTTGCCACCGAGCGAAGCTCGGTCACCCAGATATTGTTTTAGTATATCAGTAGTAGGTAATTCATTTGTCTATGCTAAAACGATATATCTAGCGAGATAGCTTTGCCTTGACATCGATTTCCGCTAGCCGCTTCTGTCTGTATTATTGTCTCGGGCCATAAACTAAGCTATCATCTGTTATTGCTATAATATGGACAAGGGACATACATACAGGTTACCTTTAAACGAGCAATTCTTGTATATATATTTCTATATAATCTGGATCTCGAAAACGGCTCTAACGATTTTCATGAAATTTAGTATACAGGGGGTTTTGGGGGCGATAAATCGATCTAGCTAGGATTCATTTTAAAAATCCAAAAAAAAAATATGACTACTGGTGCCATCTATTTGCCACCGAGCGAAGCTCGGTCACCCAGATATTGTTTTATTATATCAGTAGTAGGTAATTCATTTGTCTATGCTAAAACGATATATCTAGCGAGATAGCTTTGCCTTGACATCGATTTCCGCTAGCCGCTTCTGTCTGTATTATTGTCTCGGGCCATAAACTAAGCTATCATCTGTTATTGCTATAATATGGACAAGGGACATACATACAGGTTATTGTTTCATATTATATATCTCACAATATGTAGGCACGTAGGTATTATTGTCTCGTCTAGACTAGACATTATTTTATTACTAGGAGCACAATATGAAATTGCTTTCACGATTTTTATTAGTGGAAAGAGACCTCGGTATATATAATAATGGCGATCAAATGAGATATCCAAAATTCATAGTTTTGGAACAAGATTTTATTGTATGATCAAAGCATTAGTTAATTCAAAGCTATAATTTTTTAAGATTCCGTATCTCAAATGAAAAAACGGCACCCTACTAGGATCACTTTGTTATCCGTAAGTCCACCTGTCCCACTTATGACCCTTTTTCTCAGATAAACGTAAAGCTATCGATTTCAAATTCATACCGAATACTAAGTTCTACGGTTCCTTGCATTTAAAGTTACGGCCTTTTTCAAAAACTCATAACCTATCATTTACTTCCCGCTGTCTGAAAATCAAGATCGTCACATTCAAAATCGATCGATTTCATGAAAATCGATTATTGTTGTATCAGAAAAAAAATACAAACAAAAAAAAATTATAATAATAATAAATATAAATTATATGCGTTTTTCGCATATTTTGCAACGACGTAACAACGTCACACTAGCACTTTTGAGAATAGTTGCGTACGGAACACTCAGTGCGCGAGCCCAACTCGCACTTAACTTGATTATTTTGAAAACACAGACTAAAGCTAATGGTACAAAGTACAAACACTCTTTATATTTCCAAAACAAAGATGTGCAACCTTAGCTTTACAGTTTTCATATACCTTACAATTAATTAATTTTATTAAGAAAAAAATGTGTTTTAAATAATGTAACACTAATAAAATCTTGTAATACCAAGTATAAATCAAATTCAGCTTCTCTGTTTGTACGCTATTGAATGATAAACCAACAAAAACACAGTCTCGCATTATAACACATTGTTCTCAAGTACAGATTTTTGTACGAGTTTCGAGTCAACTCGCATTGCAGAAACGAATCGAATTCCTCCATACATTTACAGCCAGCGCCATCTATGGACAGTCGCTGACATGCGGCCGGTAATAGATTGCGCTGGCTCATGTATTTAGGAATTCGATTCGTATTGTGCCATACGAGTCGACTCGAAATTCGTACAGAAGTCTGTACTAACTTATCTGAGTTTAAATCAATCCCGTATTAAAACATGATAGCACAAGTCTATTTTGCATACAAATTAAAACTTCGCGATTGGCTGCCCGACACTAAGATCCAATGGCGAATATTGCTTTCAGTTACGGCTTCAAAGTCCATTAATATTTAATGATCCCGCATTTGATATGGTCCATAATAATTGGTCATCTTGGGTCGTAGGATTCATTAATTTTGCAGGAGATATAATTATTGCCTATGAGGATATTAATTTGATAAATGGCAGAACTGTCAGTCTCGGTTATAATTATCAATTACTGGGTAAAGCCGGGTACTGAATGCAGTACTTTCAGATTGAATGTCAGTAATTGAAATTCGTTGGAGTCGCTGGTCGGTATAATTTAATCGAACTTCAAAATCAGAATATTATCTTTATTGTAAATATAAAATATAATACCTGTAAATAAAATAAAACATAATCTTGCCACATAGTAAGCGATAGCTTGTGTTATGTATACTAGAAAACTGATAATTATACATAATATTAATATCATCTCATCTCAACCCCTATTTTATGTCCCACTGCTGGGCACGGGTCGCCTCTCAGACTGAGAGGGGTTTGGCCCACCAGGCTGGCCAAGTGCGGGTTTGCGGGTTTCACACACCTTCGAGAACATTTTTGTGAACTCTCACGATATTTTCCTTCACTGTTAAGCAAGTGATAACTATTTAGTTTCCAAAAAATAACTCGGAAATTTCAGAGGTGCGTGCCCAGGATTCGAACCCGCGACCTCCTTATGAAAGGCAGAGGAACCACTGAGCTATCACTGATTGGTAATATGAATATATATAAATATTATACGACGATATATTATACTGACGAAGACGGCAGGTTTTCTACCACTACGACATTCGGCCGTTGAACTATATTTCAACTATGCCTACCTATGCCTACCTATTCACATATGCCTACCGTACAATCGTACAATATGCCTTTGTTAAAAGGTCAATATTATGATAGTACTGACTTATGATTGTAAGTACGACTTAAAACTAAGTCAACCGCAGTGGCAGAAGGTCTGGTATTTTTTTGTACAACAAATCAGCCCATCTAATAAGACTGGCGATATTAACCTAGCATTTAACAAAAATCAAACAGAATTCAAAAGACATACGACCATCTTTAAATCTTCCATACCTGATGTTACCATCACTTCTGCATTACGTTTTGACAGATTTTGTATGGCATAGTATGTTTCAAAGCGATTGAAAAATCGGCCCTTAGTAAATATAGGGCAAAAGTCTTCACTGTTAAGCTATAAAAGCTATTCTAAATATTTCTATCAAATATGCCTGAGAGTTCGGAGTTTACAAACGTATAACGATATCGAATTCTAAACGTTATTGTATCCGGCACGAGCACAGCTGTCCTGATTTTACAGTGACAGAAATGGTCGCCCCACAATAATGTTAAATTGGATATTAATTTCAATGGCCTGCGTACACCGATATAAAGGGAAATGGTCCCTCCTGTCTTGTTAATGTGCACAAGTGCACACAGTGTTATTGTATTGCATCCTGCTCTAACATGGTAGTCTTGTGTCCTTTGATTGTACCCATAAAATCTAATAGGTGCCCATATAGATACAGTCTCATAAAGCTGTAGATTCAGCCATTTGTGGAAGTGTGTACGTATTTATCATAAGAGTAGTTTGATGGAATTGCACCTTTCAATCTACTTTCCAAAAAAGGTTGTCTATAATTCGACATCTAATATTTTTGCAATTGCTCTGTGATAATATTATTTTGATATACTTAAGTATTTTATTAAGTTATTTTATTTTTGTCTATGGCCAACAATGCTCATAGTGTTATGGCGAAGTCCGCGAACTTTAAATTTTTAATAAGTGTTTCACAAATATTAGACTACACACTATAGGCAATGAGTTTTGCAAGCATAATATTTATAAATCTCATTATTGTTCATAAAAACATTGCTCAAAAATTCCCATTCGCCTCATATTGGTTCCCGAAAGATTATTTTCTGCAGTTTCCCATATTTCGAGAATAAGCTTACAATTATTAGCCTTTTATTTTACGAAGAACTAAAAATTAAATGTTACCCGTCCACCTTTAAGTCTGTAAAACTATGACATTATGCCTCAAATTCGGACCATGTTTTGTTCGGAAAAAATTTAAATACATCGACTATCGTTATAGGTGAAATAATGTCTGAAAAGTCAGCTAGTATGCAGAATAAATATTTTTTACGCAATGTTTGTTAAATTGGTGTACCAATTGTGTGTAGATGTGCTTCCTTGATAAAGTAAGTATTTGAACCAAGTTCAAAAATATACATCTTGCTTTTTTATAAGACTGAATAGACTCTAACATTTGTTTTGATTATTTACATAAAGAATTCATTGAACTTGACTTAAAACGAAACTTTTGACAATCTAGCCATAGTTATTGAAGACCATCCTAAAGCAAAAAACTTTTATACTATAAATATGAATTTTGCACATAATTAGGATCTTTTAATAATTATGGCAACGACAAGTATCTAATGAAGGATTCAGCAAGGACAAGATATTACCTACGGGTTTACGAAAGTAAAGCAGAGGCGAGTTAGCTAGTCTATAATAATTAATTTGACATAACAAGGCGTTACTGAGTCAAACTATTAAATACAATTAAGCGTTGAATATTCAGACCTCAGATCCAGTTGTAGATAATTATAATTAGAAACTTAGTAATGGAAGGCGTGGCGTCGGAAATGCGTGCAACACTCATGATGCATTTAGGACAACTCAATGTTACTTAACCCTGTGGGTGATAGGACATTGTATTAGTTAATTAGTTAGGTCACACCCATAATGTGAGTTCATTGCGTAACTGTTATAAATACCTATATGAAGTAATAACAAATAAGGCTTTGGAAATAAACTGCAATCCGAGAGATCGCAACTTACACTTTTATCTCTTTATTACTTTAAGTAAATACGCGATTTTGGTTCAGTTTTTTTAATAGAGCATCACATGATTTTTACCAAATAAAAAACTAAAAAAAATGGCGACCCTAAGTTCGTTAAATTAGTAATTAACGAACACAGACATAATATTTTTTGTGTCTGTATACACACTTACATTTTACTTTATAGTTCGGCCTGCTATGGATACATCATACAATACCTAATAACTGTTTTCTAACTTAAAATAATTATAAGTCGTTTCAATATCTATAGTGCCATTAATTACTATGAATTTTAAAGTTTTTACGTGTATCATTGCACAATATATCTACAAATAGTCGAAAAAACTATAATATTACCAAAATTGACGCGTCTTTCATTAATTTTTCAATAATCCTCTCATTAAATCATAATAAAGTGTCTTACTTTATTATGATATGGAAGAATGACAGAAGTGTTAAACATTCTTCTTATATCCACGTGACGTTGGCGAAATGCTTAGTGCTGCTTTGGCACAAACAAAAGCCATAAACGAAATGAACAACAACAATTCTTCTTATATTAAAAATACTCCCCACACTCAAATTGTTAATCATTTGTCATGAGGAATGAACGCACTTTTCATTTTACGATATAAAATGCTGTAGTGCGAAAAACCTCACATTACGAAAGGATTTAAAACTTAATCCACTAAGCATATAACAGATTGACTAGTTAATGCAGATTTATACAGATGTTCGCCGTGTTTCTTTCTTCTTTCGCCATCGAAATCTATTATTATACGAAATAAATTTTTTTTGTACCTACTTATCATAATTTACTGGGTAATCGATCATCTTCTGTATATTCCTGATTTAATTTTGTTTTGCATTCAACTGATTTCGTATTCATAAATAAACTTTATTATTATTAATATTGTGTTACAAACCTAAAAATAAAAATACGCCCAAAAAATATTACACTATTGAAATACGCAAAAGTTGCCTGTAATATCTAACCTACAAATTCTAATTTAAATAAAACTACTTACATCAAAATCGGTTCAGGCGTTAAGAAGTTACAGTGAAATAAAGAACTCACATACCAATATAGTCAGTCCCATCCATTTCCGCTTTAAAAAAGTAAGATATTATATCACTTCAAAAGCAACAATATACAATGAAATGCAACTTCGCAAAACACCGCATAAAATAAAAGTCAACAAAACCATTTTACATTTTTTTTTAAATAAAGCCGTTGATATAAAGCGTATTATATATGCGATGCGAGTCTCTCATGAATAGTGTATTCAGCTGCATAGCAAATTTTATTAGATGCAGAAGCGACGGGTAATAATTTTTTTCTCGGTACAGCTTTGTAAATTCTTGAGAGTTGGATTTACCCACATTTACCTGTGTAAAATAGTCATGATATTATAAAGAAAGATATTGCATTTCTATTTGTTAAATATCTGTACTCAATCATAGTACAATGATAGTACACTACGTAAAATGATTGAGGTTTATTAAAAATACTATTCGTTCTAGTATAATAACTCTAAAATTAAAATTATAGACCAAAAAAATAATAACAAAATGTGTTAATAACAATTATTTAGTTGATGTAGCAAAACTCTACCTCAGTACTAGGATGGGAAATATTGAAATGAAATAAATTATCCAAACCACACTAGCCAATATTAAAATAATTATCCTCCAGCTTGTTAGAAACGTTTAAATTATTGCAATATTATACAGAACTAGTAGGGCGCGTGAGTGCGCGGGCCACATGTGGCCCGCGTGCAGTCTTCTCGCCCATAAAGGTATCGCGGTCATCTCCATCGCCCATTGAAATCCGATTGGCAGTGAGCTGAAAAAATTACCAAGGAGCACTGTCATGGTTTTAAAGATAGTTAAGGGCAGCTCGAACAAAAAAATACGCTGAACCTCATCAGATGAGGTTCAGCGTATTTTTTGTTCGAACAGCCCTTAACTATCTTTAAAACCATGACAGTGCTCCTTAATCATCATCCAAATCCTAGATCATTGTCTCTTCTCATAGTATGTACATTTTCCATGGAAAGATAAATTCCGCCACAGTGAATTATTTTCCATGCATCCCGTAGAAATTGAGATCCTAATCACCTCTTGCTAAGAAACTACTCTCTTATCTTTTATACTTTCCGAGATAGAACAACACAAAATTTGTATGGAGGCCATCTTTAATCCGCCATTTTGTTTTTTTTTCAGCTCACTGTCAATTGAATGAGTTTCCGAGTATTTTTTGTTTTTTTTTTTTTATTATTTGGTCTCTTTAAGACTCCCCATACATTTTCTATGGAAAAATAAATTCCGCCATTTTGATTTTTTTTTCAATCCATCAAATAGACCTTTGGGTCCTGATCAGTTCTTGTCAAGAAACCGTTTTTCCATCTTTTATACTTTCCGAGAAATCGACGAAATTCGTATGGCGGCCATTTTGAATCCGCCATTTTGAATTTTTTTTCAGCTAACTGCCAATTGGACGACATTTCAAATGACATTTGGTCGAGCACCCCCCACCTATCTTCAATACCCTTGACTGTGCCCTTCACCCGTCTCCGAAATCCTCAATCATCAGCTCTCTCCGTATTTTTCCTCCGAATGAATTTTGCCCTTCTATACGAAATGGTCATTGAAAAAAAATTTTTTCATACAAAATTGTTCAGGAGAGGTGATCAATGAGTGAATGAATGAATCAGCACAAGCAGCTATATATATAGTAACTAGTAGGGCGCGTGGGTGCGCGGGCCACATGTGGCCCGCGTGCAGTCTTCCCGCCCATAACGGTATCGCCGTCCGTAAGCTGAAAAAATGACCAAGGAACACTGTCATGGTTTTAAAGATAGCTAAGGGCAGTTCGAACAAAAAAATACGCTGAACCTCATTGGATGAGGTTCAGCGTATTTTTGTTCAAACAGCCCTTAACTATCTTTAAAACCATGACAGTGCTCCTCAATCATCATCCAAATCCTAGATCATTGTCTCTTCTCATAGTAAGTATATTTTCCAAGGAAAGATAAATTCCGCCACAGTGAATTATTTTCCATGCATCCCGTAGAACTTGAGATACTGATCACCTATTGCTAAGAAACCACTCTCTCATCTTTTATACTTTCCGAGATAGAACAACACGAAATTTGTATGGCGGCCATCTTGAATCCGCCATTTTGATTTTTTTTCAGCTAACTGCCAATTGGATGACGTTTCGAGTTACATTTGGTCGACCACCCCCCACCTATCTTCGATACCCTGGCTGTGCTCTTCACCCGTCTCCGAAATCCTCTATCATCAGCTCTCTCCATATTTTTCTCTAGTAACTTTACGAAAAACCGCATCACAACCTTGCATAATTACCAACTGTTAGTCTCTTCAACATTCCCCATACATTTTCTATGGAAAAAAAATCCGCCATTTTAAATTTTTTTTTCTATTCATCGCGTAGACCTTTGGATCCTGATTAACTCTTGTCAAGAAACCGGTCTTCCATCTTTAATACTTTCCGAGATATCGACGAAATTCGAATGGCGGCCATTTTGAATCCGCCATTTTGAATTTTTTTTCAGCTCACTGCCAATTGCATGACGTTTCGAATGACATTTGGTCGAGCACCCCCCACCTATCTCCAATACCCTGGCTGTGCTCTTCACCCGTCTCCGAAATCCTCAATCATCAGCTCTCTCCGTATTTTTCCTCCTCATGAATTTTTCCCCTCTATACGAAACAATCAGTAAAAAATTTTTGTTTCATACAAAAATGTTCAGGAGAGGTGATCAATGAGTCAGTCAGTCAGTGAATCAGCACAAGTAGCTATATATATATTAATATGCAGCGGTAAGTTGCAAACTAGTTTCATAATTTCCCATAATAATTTTCACACCCAAGCACTTTTCAGGTAGAGTGGAAATGTCGAGCTTACCGAAATAATCTATGTCGTCTGAGCTTATCTGTCAAATCCGATACGACAGTTTGTCATTTTTAACTGTTTGGAGCATATTATAATACAGCCAATGACCGAATGTCCTTGAATCTTGAGAGATAATCAATGTTTAATGTTTTTTATGGAAAAAATTCAAAACAAAGTAGATACAACGGGCATGTCGCACGTCTGCGAGAAGCCTTTAACATCATTCATTTACATGATGTTAATTCAGCTATGTCGGACACACATTAACAATTAAATTCGTGGCATGTTACAATGGAATTAAAGTTTACCGGTGTGGAGCACAATGACTGATTGTGAATTCATGTAAATACGGCTCTAATCATTAGGGTGTCCCGATTTGGAAACATTGTGCACAGACCCGCAAAAGCAAGATAGTTTTATTTAGCTCCTAACAATAATTTTGTACTGAAAGCGTTCTAATTCTACACCATACATTTAAAATTGTTAATACCTCGATCCTCCACCTACTTAAACGGAGTTTCTTCAAAAACTTCATAGAATCATGTTATATAAATTCAGGGGATAAAATACTCGTATCTACTCTAAATTTCAATCAAATCGTTTAAAAATACACATTTGTGTTTGTGTATGTTTAAACAATTACCCACAAATCGTCTCCTATATAATGACAGTACCTCTTTATTCTGTACTTATTTCACGTACGTTATTAATATTATTATGATTTCGTAAAATTCACACCGTCATGACTCAATGTGGTAACAATAGTAGTAATATTCTTATTTATTATCATTGCTTGAAGTATAGTATAGTTTTGAAATATGTATACCATAGGCGTATGTACTACACTGCTTATAAATAATTCCTTTATATGATGAAAAACATCATTCCAGGAAAAGTAAGAATAGGAAAGTACGATGAGGCATGTCCTTGGGCACGAAAAGACTCGATAAAAGCAATAGAATTGTAAATAAGACGATTTTCATGTTTTATTGATGATAAACAGCTGTGAGCAATCAATGTTGAATGGTATTACGTGAATTTTATAGGAGCGCATTACAATTTCATGAACGGTCCTTTAAATAATCGGAAAGTCGATTTTATTACGGGCTTTATTATTTTAAGCGGAACATTTGGGTATTCTGGTTTCAGTGAGTATTATTGAAACCAATTCATCTGTCCATTGAAGCCCGTTGACACACAATAATTAATTAATGCACCTTTGGGAATTATGTCAATGGTGATTGCAGGGAAATGAAATTTACATTGACTAGAGTTTCAAATAGAGTAACTTATGGACATAAACCAGAATTATTATTAAGGGCGATGGGTACCATCCGGGCGCGAAAATTCAAATATTATTTAGTTTTTCGCTCATAGTGGGCTTATTATACATCGAAGGCTAATGACAATTCGTTTTGCGGGCACAACATTTATGCATCTACATGTTTTTAATAAAAACTCTGCTCAACAATACTCATTTACTTCATATTGGTTCCCGATAGCTCGAAATCTGGGAAACTGCAAAAAAATATCTTTCGGGAACCAATATGAGATGAGTGGGAACTTTCGAGCAAAGTTTCTATTAAAAACATGTAGATGCATAAAATGTATGCCCGCAAAATGCATTGCCATAAATCTACAATGTGAAGTTAGTCTAATATTTGCGAAAAACTAATAAAATTTGAATTTCGCGGGCTGGTAGGGCCGCAACACAAGCTACTTTAAATGCGCGTGGGTCTGTATGTTTATCACTCTTTCACGCAATAACTACTAACTGACGTATACGTATCGATGCACGAGTCGATATCCTAGGAAACAAAATATTTATTCGCAACTAAAGCGAAAACCGTCCGCTTTGAACGCAAGGTTTACGTAAACTTTTGTAAGGACCTCGTAAACTTATTTTTAACCGACTTCAAAAATTCTCAATTTACTAGAGGACTTATGTTTTTTCTTTGATACCTCAGAACTTTTGACTGGGTGAATCGATTTTGATGATTTTATTAGAAAACTGACGCTTTGCGTGTGGTTCAATTTCAATTTAGTCCTTATCCATGAAAAACTTAACCATACAAGTCTTAAATTTTTAATTGGAAGTAGTTTGAAGAGAGTTGAGGTCATTTTTTGATAATTATTTAACGTAATCGTGAAGTAGTTATCGCCTTGAAATAAGTATAATCCTCTACTGACTTTTTTAGGTATCTGCTTTTATTTCAGGACTATACAGTTGTATATAACAAGAAATCAAAAACTAAAACTATCAATCTTAATATTTACAATATATATCTTCTTAATATATATAAATCACGTGTCACGTTGTTTGTCCGCGATGGACTCCCAAACTACTGAACCGATTTAGTTCAAACTTCGTGAATATCTGTCATTTGGTCCAACTTAAAAGATAGAATAGTTTTTATCCCACGTGGACGAAGTCGCGGGCATCAGCTAGTAGACCTATATATTTAGAATTTTTGATTGTTGACTTTAGAAATTGTTTTATTCAAGTAGATACGCTTTCATGAGATCTTAATTTGAATTGTCTCTGTCTTGCTAACGACTCTACTACCGTTTCTGAATGCAAAATAATACTACCAAGAAGAAGCTAGCAATATAATTGAAAGGAAAATTTAATAAAGACAAAGGCCGTCAGTAAAAACTGAGCAACTGCCTCGCTTGAATGGAGGCATTTAAAAACATGACTAATCTTCGTCAGCCCTGATGCCCTGATTCTCATAATTAAGTATAGTTCCTTACATGTAGGCAATCAATCAAATTTAAATGATATCAACGCTGTGACCGTTTGGATGATAAATTAACATTAATAGATTCACTCGCCCCCTTCATTTGACTTAACCAATTTTATGTGAACGATAGCTCGAATTAATTTCATTTTATGTTCATTCGCTCAAAATGGCTGTAACAGATAATATTATGTTTGGTAATGGGAGCATAAAATTAATAATTGAAATTAATGTCAAGTAATGTTCATGTTAATGTTCCTAAATCTGAGTTATGTTTGAATAAAAGATCGTAAAAAAGTTCTTTATTATTTGAACTTTGTGTGAAAAAGATTAAGACTAATTTTATTAGTTCTTTGATACTATAAGTCACTACACTTACCACCTTTCAGTGAATTTTATTTATTTTTCAACACAGAAAGAAATTAAAACTTTAATTGATACATTATTATTTCTCAACAGTAATTATTTTCTACCATAACACTAGGCTACCGATTACTTCGGGGCTAAATTGTGATTTGTGTAATGACCTGAAATATTTATTGTTTTTATTTATTTAATTTTTTCTTTTGCATTTTGAACTCTAAAAAATAACATTTTACATTGAAAAAAGCTATAACTTTGTTTATTATAACGAATATAATCATCTATGTACAATTTTTTTCATCTTCCGTAAAAAATACTCAATGTAAATTATGGTTATCACATTCGACTCCATAAGTTACATTTTGACGTAAGTGCATGTAAAAACAAATGCATTATCATCAAGTGCAGGAGCTCCGAGTGTTTGCCTCGCAGTAATCGTCAATCATGTCAGTAAATTTGAAAGGCGATAACGAACGCGGCTTGATGCATGAAGTGCATTGTTTGATTTACCTACTTATCTTTCAATTCAGAGTAAAGGTTCAAGATCGGTTAATTTTAGGAACCTATTTCGATAACTAACTTAAATCTATATATCTTTAGTAGAAAGCAAATTCATGAGTATTATAATATCAAATACCTACATGAGAAAAATTTAAGGATGGATCATTATTGTCCATTCGGGATGAATTAAATCATTGAGTTGAATAGATTGAATGATTTTATGGTGATTTTGAATCACTCAGAATGTTCAACATTCTGAATGACAGATTTTTGCAAGAAAATTAATTTATTTTATTATTTTACGCTATAATGAAATTGATACAAGTAAATTCTTATCAATATAAAACAATTAAACTACAGCTATACGAATAGTAAATAATATGACCTCAAGAAATGCTTTATTGTGTCCTTATTATTTTATCAAAGTACATAACATTGCAATTAATGGTTTCTAGGTTCCAAGATGTCCCGTTTGATAGAATGCTGCGTTTATGAGTAATTTAGTTGCTGTTAATAAATGTGAAGTAACAGAGTTCCTGTGGGAAACTACTGCCGTTATTGTTTCGTAGGACTGAATAAAAGTTTGCCTTCTTTCAATGATATTTTTTCTAGACCGAAGCGGCCACAATGAATACAAAATAATTTGGCGTTCCTAAGGATATCCTTCAATTCCTATCATGTCTTAGCTAGGCAATCGATGCTCCGACAAAGCAAGGTGTACTCTAGTGAAAACTTCGAAAATTAAATCAGTAAGAAAGTATTTATTATTTCACGAGCATAATAACGAGATTTCATTTCATATTCGGCGCATTTCATCGCATTAACATGTAAGACGGTAAAATTGTGTGTGTTTATATCATTTGAATATCAAATCTGTATTTTCTTTGTTGCAGATTAATGCCCAGTTAACATTCGTCCAGTATCAATCCAATCTAGTAACTATAAGCTAGATTCTTACAATACAAATTTATATTAGCGAAGTACATGAGCATTTAATTATCATAATGATAAAAAGTTTATAATTCCAACTAGCGCCCCACGCTTCTTATTGAGTGCGGTGAGAATTTCCATCCCATCTTTAACCTTTGTTAATATAATAAATGAAATATATCTGTTTTCCAGTCAGTGTTTGGACTGGATAATGAGTCAGTGATTGATTTGACTGAATGATCAAATAAGTCATGTTATACATTTTTTTATTAAAGAGCAAATAATTTGTTCAGTATTTAAAATTAACTAAAGATTGTCATCAGATTCACGTAGAGTAAAGTTTTTAATTTCGACTAGAAAGATATATACGAGTAGGTATGATAAGTGTTACCATAAAGACTCCGAGGCTTGAATAAATCTGTACCGGCAATAATTCACAGGCCGCAGTCGCCTATAAAAATAATGAAGGGCATTACCGGAAATCGTAAAAACGGTAGCATTGTATCAATGGATAGCAGGTACGTATGAACCGTTAAGTTATAAAATAAGTCGAACCGATAATATTTTATCTTATTAGCTGTATAGGAATATGAATCTTCTCATTATTGAACTGTTGCAACCTCGAATGAGACATGAATTTCAATTCATTGGGAAAGAAAACCGACAGGGTAATAAATAAAGTGAGGTGAAAATTAACAACGGTATAAATTTAAGTTCTTAGGCAGATTTTGAACATGTTATCTGGACATGTTGACGTGACATGATCAGCTTATTCACTCATCCATAATTCAATACCTGGAAATTAGCCTTCTTCCTAATTCACTAGAAACTTTTTTCAGGTCGTTGGTCCAACAGATAAGAGATCGTATGCATATATGGTCTGCATACTTCACCGCTTGACAATTCAAGGATATATACGACCAGTTGGTCAAAGCACAACTTGGCTTCCCAGTTACATCATTGGTTTCTGAAAGAAGCTAGGCTAGCTCAAATGATTCAGTAGGGAGCCAGATCGGAGCCTCTCAGAGCCGCAACGGAGGAAGACTTCAAGTTTTACCTTTACCTTGCTTATTATCCTTAGGCTGAGTGAGAAACAAAGTTCTCATCTACTTTGAAACTTCGAAACTTCAGAGAAACTTCTCATAGAAGGGGCTCTCCTCACGTCTCTATATTGCACTCAGTGACTTCAAACTTGTCGACGAGGCATATATTTAGATACAGTCACCGACATGAACCTGAGGATGAGCCTATTGAACATTTTACGTCAACCATTCTTCATACATGAAAAAAGTAGCGCCATTTGACAAAATTTCCACTAATACGTCGCAACATGGCGGAAATCGTGCCTGTGGAAACTCGCGTGTGGACTAATAACAAGAAAAGTGATCCGTGGTGTGGACTGTAGTCCATAGACAATACTGCGGTCGGCTTACATGACGCTGATGGTGTCAAAACAAACATTTTTGACACCAGTAAACGGGCGACAATTTTTCGCGCAGTCTTCCGGGTCCCGTGTATACGTCTACTGATACTGTCAATGTCCTGCATGTTTTTGCTCAATATTATGTCACAAGCGGTAAGACGCAGGCGTGGAATATTGCGGACGTACAAATAAATATTCACATCCGTAAATGCGGATTTTTTGTACCTCGCATTCGCGAATGTTGACAGAGATGAGAATATCTCCAGTTCAATCTTACGACTAACGACTGCAGTAAGTAAGTATTTATTCCCAAATATGCATTGCCAACGACGCGTTGATTATATTGCAATGCCGGCTAAATCATGCAGTACGGCAATTTTGGATGCGCATGCATTCTTACTGTATATTTCCGCAACATTCCTAATTTATGTCTAATTTATGTGGTTTTATTAATGTCTCAAAATTAAAAAAAAATATTATGGCACTAGTTGATTGTGATAGTAAATAATAGGTTTAGTTCTGGTACATGACAGATAGTCGAATCATTATCATTTTGGGATAGAAGATATTAATATAGGTACTATACTTACCTAATCTACTAACTATCTCTATTATAGAGTAAAATATTTTTAGTTTAGTTCCTTTGACAAATAATATGTCCCAGTTAGGATACTTAACAATAGGACTAGGTATATTAACTTACTTTGACTGCTACTTATAAGCACACCTACACTTCTAAAATACAATATTCGGAATGATTTTACCTTGTGATTCAGTGACAGATTGGTCCAAATCCTGTTTCTAGACAAGGCACAATACCTACCTAATTCAATAAAACCAAAATCACGCCTAGATTTTGTTATTTTAAGCCGTATCAATAATAGTTTCTGTAGGGTAAGCATAGACTCATTTTATTTATTGACATAGAGAAGTTAATAATTATTTTGTATTTACTAAAATATTATAGTTCAGACAATTACTATTTATACAGAAATGATAATTTTTTAAAATTCGATAAACGATTTATTATAATTATAATATCTTCGCTTTGAATCTTAATATATTGATTGCATAGCCAATTTACCTGTTTTATCTACAGGTAAGGCCTATCAAGGAAAACTGAGGCGTTATGTGGGGCTTGTACCCACTTAAATCTATGCTTTGCCACGACGGACTACCTTGGCAGGAGTACGGGGTTCACTTTCCTAACTAATAATAATTTATCGTTGACTTTTTATCTCATAATTCACAACTTACCTTTGAAATTCAGCATTACATTAACTAATCCTTAATTTAAATTATCGAATTAAACGCGATATATTATTTATAGCAACTTGTGCTAGCCCTTCTGCGTTCCTAATACTCCTAGACATAAAACGAACGATTAGAAATGATCCGACACGACGTGGGTAGTAATTATGTCAACACTGTGCCTTTCATAATAATTATAGATTGTTCTATAGTCGAGTACGGGTTCTCGCTTACTACACACATTAATTGTAAAACAAAGGACACCACCAAACGAACAACGTAACAAAATATTTTTTTAAGAAAAATAATAATTACATTTCACTATTAGATATAGGACTGCGTGTAAGTAGTCAATCCCATTATTACCGCATTCACAATATAATAATTATTCTGTTCAGTAATTCAGTGGGTTCATACTTTATATCTATTACAAAGTTAGTCGGAATACCTCTTTGTCGGATACTTGGTTTCCACTGTGATAAGTACCTAACTTTTATCTAATCCATGCCCTAAAGGCACAGCCTTTTACATTATGCAATGCTCTGCAGCAACCGATTATAGTGACTAATATATCCTACCTATTGGTTGAGATTACACTCGAGCACTAACTTGCAATTTCCTTATTAGCAAACAATTATGACAGAAGTAAACCTGTGTTTAGGTGATACATCTAGTATAAGTAGTTCAATCCCCCTCAAATAAAAGGCGTTACTTAAACCAATTTTTATTTATTTTAATGCCTGATAGATTAGGTTTAAAAAAATACCATTCCTACCCCTTTATCTTCGAAGTTTACCGAAAGAAAAATCTGAAATAATTATTTATGATTAATAGATTAGTTATGTAGAGTTTACGGGAATAATAACTATGTAGGAACAAATTTTTTCTTTTAAAAACAAAGTTAAGTTGCGGTTCAGTAAGAAAAAATTATTTCTTATGGGTTTAACTTTTTCCAAATCATTTTTGGAAGAGATCGCTTATTAGTGAAAAGGCCGTGCTTGGATCTTCATAGATGTTTGTCTTTTTAGATGTGGCTTTCATTTCATTTAACAACTTGAACAAATACTGCAGTGAGCGGGTACCATAAATCGATTAGTATTAACACCTCGCTGTACTAACAAGAATCGTGTCCATAAATAATGGACTCACGCCAACAATCTCGATGATACACCGGTATTACTTAATACACAGATATTATGGGTAGCTGTTTCGGAATGTATGAAATATTCATGAGCTTTCAATAAAATCGATAAAGTAGAAAGGAACGCACTAATGATTAATTATTGTTGTTTTGCATTTAGCTTTAGTTGCAGTCAGTATTATTATCACGACGACTATGTTGTTTTGCATTTAGCTTTAGTTGCAGTCAGTATTATTATCACGACGACTATGTTGTTTTGCATTTAGCTTTAGTTGCAGTCAGTATTATTATCACGACGACTATGTTGTTTTGCATTTAGCTTTAGTTGCAGTCAGTATTATTATCACGACGACTAATATTATTGAGACAACTGCGGATTCTAATGAAAGGTCGCGGATTCAATCCCGCCACGCGCCAGTCACTTTACTTATCTCATTTGACTCAGCCGTGCTATTCTGCAAAACAGCGACGAGCATACATCTCTGCATCTATGAATTTGTCAGTTGTAATAGAGTACAATTTTGCATGCCATATTCGGGTTGGCAGCTGTCTGGCAGCTATTTCATTTTGTAGAATAGCACAGCAGGTCTGGTCCACTCTACCAACAAACGTATGCCGCCAAGCGATTTAAAGTTCCGGCCCTATATTGTGTAGTAATTATGGTAGGTTTAGGCACGAAATACATAATAGTAGGTACCTAACAGTACAGAAGGCTCACTCCGCAAGATGATTTAAAGAAATAGCGACTCTAGCGCTGACACAAAAAGTGCAATTCAGTTCGCAATAGCGCCTGGCCACGCCAATGCAAACAACACGCAACAAATGAAAAGTTGTGGTCTCTTTCTATCGTGTAACTTTAAGTTTCTCATTAGACGTACTAAGGTCGCCTTGTAATCAGGCGCACGCAGCGCGTGAAATAGATCGTACAAGAACTATCGCGAGCAAAGTAGCCGGCGCGTGGCGGCCGTCTGAAATTAGTCCGTCGAGACGGCTACCTGTAGTTTCACGATCACGTGATAAGTGACCTGGCCTAGTTTCGGTGGAATTAGGAACTTAACGACACGACATGAGGTGAAAATATAGATAAGAAACAGAAGAAACCTATCACTCATCCCTGTCGGTAATAAATACTCCTTCTCTGCTTCACACCTTTTTTTATAACCCCTGTAAACGTTTTCTGTCTACTTTCAAAGCGGTTACACTTACAAGGGAAATATTTAAAGTCAACGGCCACATACCTCCGTGTTATCATAGTTTATTTCGCACGGTTTCCAAACTGTGCTAGCTGTGACCAATATCACGAGACCTCCTTACGTCCTTTCGCAGTATACGAAATGGAGCTTAACAGTATGAGCTGGGTTCCAAGTAACGTTGGAAGCTACTTGGCTCGCAGGGTAAGGAAGTACATCTTTACGATCCTTGAGGCGACCGCAGCGTCCGTAAACATATTTGATGCCCGATTTTACGTCCTCGCGAACTATGTAGGTGTAAATTTGGTTAATAATTTAATTTAAATGTAGCCTCAAGGGGTTTGCTGTTATAAACAAATTGCAACTAATCTAACTTGCAGACTGTTTATGTAGGCAAATAAGTATTTAAAGTAAAAAGTTGACTGGTAGGTAATAAATTATAGAGAATGAGTCCAGCCGTGATCAGAAGAGTCAATTTTGCATGCCATATTCGGGTTGGCAGCTGTCTGGCAGCTATTTCATTTTGTAGAATAGCACAGCTGTTTCAGACCTTAAAATTTCGTGCTCACAGCGAGCTATGTACATTGTACGTTCGTGGAAAAACATCACTAAAATGTAACGTAACGATAAAGAAAAATATCAACAGAAAATGTGCTCGGCCAAAACTCTCACAGGTTTGTTAATTTGGCCATCCGTGATGGGATGATTTATTAGGCTATGACCAAACTTCTCTTATCCACAGAGAAGACCTGGGAGTGAAATAGGGATCTTTCAACTGTAAAATAAAATAATCTCTAAGACCGATGTTTAGGCCAAAAGCTTGCATACCTTTGTAGATAACGCACTGAGAGTATGTACTATGTACACACTACATAACTAGGAACTGCAGTCGTGTCGCAACATTGTTTCTTGGCACGTATAAGCTGTCTTTGTTAAAATTTAACTAGCATCAAGATTGTCAAAATGTCACGTCGTTAGTTTTGGGTCGATAGAGTCAAATTATATTCATGCATCTTACGAACATTATGCAAGCCATTCTTCAAACGTATGCGCACAATGTTTGTTAATATTAATATCGTTGCGTTATTGGTATTTAATAAATCATTTGTTTTGGTTCAGCAATGAATTTTATGACGAGCTTTAAAATTAAATTATTTTAAGAGATAACATTCCATTAGTTTTTTAAAAGGCAAAAGTTTTTTATTACCTTTTCAGAATCTGAAAACAGGAAGTATTGCACTAAATTGCAATTATTTGGGAGTAGGTTCTATGAAAAATACAATATTAACTTAATTAAATGCATTTCATTTAATTTAATTTTTTAAAGTTGGTGCTGAAATAAGTTATGTTGTTTTGTGCACCAATTCTAGATTATTCTAAACGATAAACCTCTTCGTAAAACAATAAGTTACTTTATATGAACATAGAATTTTATACGATGGGCATAATATAATATCTGTATCTATATCCCCAAAATAATTTCCTATACTGACATTTATGTTCACAAGAAAAGTTTACGAACACGCTCACATAACGTTGATTGCCGAGAGCGATCTCAAGGGAACTTTCAACATGTACCAAATTATGGTAAAGAAGGATAACATCCAACAACCCGCCAAACAAAATATTAAATTAGAAATGGGTTGGGAAAGAGTTAGTACATTAATCTTATTGTTTACACATTTACCACTTTCTTCTAAAATTAAGTAGGTACGAGTGGTAAATCATAATGAAAATTGAAATCCTTAATACGTCTGTCTTCATCTAACTTTGCATTTCTAGGTATAGTGCCTTCAATCCACAAAGACGCGCCCTACTTCTTCCGGAATTTAATTTTACGTTAGTACAATAAGTAATATTTATGAATACAGGGTAAAAAATATCCAGGAAAATCCAAATGAACGGTAAAATCTCCCTCCATCCCTATTTAAACAATACCGACTTCGTATAATAAAATAATATAAAAAAATATCACTCTTCATTTCAGCTCGTTATCTTATACCGTGCTAGGCAAAGCGCATCTTGAAACATTTTGCATATTTTTAAATATAAAATTTTATATTCTGTACAATTTTAAAGCATACATTTGAAATTTTGTATTTAGCATAATATAAATGTTATTTTTGCGTAAAAACCTCATGCGCTCGGTGGTCTCATGCAAACAAATTTTGCGAAATTTTCCCACGTAGCGTGTAGTAATTGCATGTAGCTTTTTTATGCGAAAACTTGTTTTGCTGGAGGTTTCGTGTCGGTTTGCTGAAACGGCCCAATATACATAATTATCTCTATTCTTTAATATGCACCGACCAGTTGAAACCTTTATTATATACTTCAAAATTTTTCCTAAGATTTATTTCAAAATGTTACCATATTCCAGCAAATTGTCTTATTACTCAGTACTTCTTGTGATATGAATCTATACATGCAGCGATCATGACATAATTTTACTTTTCCCCTGTGAATGAAATATTTTTAGTATATAAAACATGGTATATAAAAAAAGAAGAAAGGGAATTTCGATATTTACCCATTATTTTCAAAAATTAAATATAGAGCTGGTGCTATAAGTACAGCAATAGTCAAAGTAGGAAATCACGAAGACGCGCCCCACTCTTTCAAAATCGCTTATTCGCTTATTCGATTCGTATGGAGTTTGACAGAGTGGTGCGCGTCGTCGTGGATTGAAATATCTGTAATCAGGTGAGATTGAGTATGGTCATCATCATCATCATCATCTCAACCCCTTTTTACGTCCCACTGCTGGGCACGGGTCTACTCTCAGACTGAGAGGGGTTTGGTCATAGCCCACCACGCTGGCCAAGTGCGGGTTGGCGGGCTTCACACACCTTCGAGAACATTTTTGTGAACTCTCAGGCATGCAGGTTTCCTCACGATGTTTTCCTTCACCGTCAAGCAAGTGATATTTAGTTTCCTAAAACGCACATAACTCGGAAAAGTCAGAGGTGTGTGCCCAGGATTCGAACCTGCGACCTCCTTATGAGAGGCAGAGGACAGAACCACTGAGCTATCACTGCTTATGGTATGAGTATGGTATTATGCATTTGTCCATGCCCCAAATTTGTGCAAATCTCAGCCAATGCAGAAAAATATTATATCGTGTCGTGGAGCTCTACGTTAAATAGGTCCTCAAATCAATTATAAAGATAAATAATTTCCACCAATATAGTTTTGTTAACCCGTAGACTGCAAACAGCTCTGTTTAGCCTAGCCAAGTCTAATTACACTAGACATCAAACAAACCAGCAAACGCAATTACGAATGCATTCACAAAAGACGCTCCCGACGCAAATTCCTATAAACGAACCACATGCAGCGCTCGTCGGCTGCGACATGTTTCAACGCGGCAATCTAAATTGTAATTATGTACCAGGCTAGTGAAAAGGCAAATTACAACGTCCTTTCCAGTGTGACGTGGGGGTTGGCGTTGCGAGGTTCAACTTTGAACGATATCCCGTTACTTGAAAAGCTTTTGCTGAAAATTGGGACAAGAGTTCCAGAAGGTCCCAATTTTATTCAACATACTTTATGTAGTGCAGTAGACAACGTGGGACATGTTAGTGGGAGGTCCCGGGTTAAACTTCCTACACGGGTAATCTATACTTATAATAAAACTGTAAAGGGTCGAATTCTGTACATTGAAGATATTTTGAAAATTTTTGTTGGAGGACACTATTTAGTCGATACTGAAGCCAAAACTGTAATTTGTTTAATTTTTGTCTGTCTGTCTGTCTGTCTGTCTGTCTGTTTCACGACCGGGCATCACGGCTAATCCGCTGGATGGATTTAAATGAAACTTGACATGATTATAGTTCATACCCCGAGGTAGGACATAGGATACTTTTTGTCCCGAAATTCATCATGGTTTCCCTGAAAGACGGCATCAAAGTCCAAACGGTTTTTAGTTATAATTCATTAACGCGTTGTCCGATTCCATTCATTCTTTTTTGTTAGAAAGGAGGTTTTTTAAAGATTATTTCATACAAATCTTATCATCATCACTTTTGTAGTTCAGAAATTACAGACATCAGAACCTTTAAGTTCAAGTAGGTAGGTGACTTGAAACTCGGAATGCACAAAGAACCTAGGGCTAGGACGTAGGGCTCAAGTAAGACTGGAGTACCCTTACAGCCGTAAATAAATAGGCTTAGCAGGAGATTTCATATGGTTTAAAATTTTTCACTTTTAGGGTGAACGAAAATCATGTAACTGGCGTTATCGCTACGTTATACCGTATAGCGCCATCTCTACAATTTATGTGGAACTTGAATGTAAAACTCTGAGATAGGTACTACCGAATTTTTTTAAATAAAAATTAACTGTCATGTTATTTACTGTTTCCTGACTTTATATTAAGATGGCACTGTTAACACATGAACAGATTTAAACTTTATCATCCGCAATATGGAAAGGGTAAGATAATGGTTCACAAATATTTTTAACTCTTAGGTCTTATCGATCCTAACCGACTGACTGTCATCTAAGGTATTTTTATACGTAAAGAAATATATAGCCATTGTCCATTCTGATGTTTTGGATTGTATTGAGATGAAGCAAAGATTTTTAAAAGACTCTTATATTATGTTGGGCTCCCCGGAATATTGTTAGTAGAGTAATTTATCCCAGTGTTACCTACCCGGCCGAACTCTGAAAGAAGAGTTCTACCACCAGTACAACTTTTCACATGGTTTAATAATTTTTGACATATTTCGTGGTTTCAGAATCACAATGAAAAGGACGATTTTAACTGTCGATATTTCGATACATTGGTACAAGTCGTGGTCACGTAGTGACGACGTCCTGTGCCACTGGGTCGAAATATCGACAGTTAAAATCGTCCTTTTGATCTTTCAACTACGTATTAATGCAACTTTATATTATTATTAAGAAAAAGGAGTTCTCAAAATCACCACAAGATAACCCCTGCAAAGTAAAAACAGGTTTCTGTACAACATCACACCAGAATCCCGCGAAAAATCAAGGAATTCCAGTAGGAAGGTATATTATGTAAAAAAATCGTAATTCACGCGGGCGGAGCCGCGGGCAACAGCTAGTTTAATAATAATTTCTAATTTGGCTTAGTGGGTTAGTGAGGGTTGCTAAGTAACAAATCTGCATTCTGATTGCGTAAGAAAAATGTATCGTAATCGTTTCGAGTTCTTGCGCTTGCCCAAATTCTTCTGGGTTTTGTTTTCTTGATGATTTCTATAAAGAACACAAAACAACACAAAAATAGAAACTACAACTAAACGACCAAAATACTACGATATGACGATTGTCGATGAGCAAAATTGCGGAGCTCCCAATCATAAAGCCCTCCTAAAATTTGGACCAGTGCTTTGTCCAACCTGTTTTACGAAGCCGCAACAATTGGACTTGTAATTGGCAGCTATAGGGGGTCCGGTGACACAGCAAATGACACATCTTTTGATGACAAAACGTAAGTGAATCTCTGTGACGCTGGACTGGACGCAATTTCGCAAATGAACACCGTCTCTATATCACGAGAACTATTTTTCACGTGAAAAAAGGGACAAGGAGTTTAATCATTTTAGCTGATATGTATGTATGCTAGTCATCCTCCTTATATCATGATTTTACAAATAGGATGCTGATTTTAGGCTGTATAACATCTCACTTTTTATATGTTAAGTTGGGTTTGAGTGTTTAAACTTATTTCCTAGTAGATGGTAAACATTGTCAGCTGCTTCCCAATTAATTAAACTACACTAAATTAAAAATTAGAGATAGCATTGTGACATAAGCTCCATACAAGTTACGTCAAATTTCTATCTCTAGTAAGGCAAACCATGGATAGATTGAATATTGGGAGCCGCCAAGTGAAGGAGAGTCTCCAAAGATGGTTTTCCTTTAGCTTTAATGGTTAAGGTAGTATGTTGCAAGTATCTACCCTGTGTCTATCTACAGGGTAGATTTTTGAGGCTTGATATTAGTATAAACAAATAGATAGAAAGATTTATAGATAAACACTTTATTGCACACCACAGAATAAAATATAAATAATTGATCAGGTGCAAACTGAAAAAGGGGTCGTGACACACAGACTGGCACACAGACAGACAGACGGACAACAAAGTGATCTTATAGGGGTTCAGTTTTTTTTCTTTTGAGGTACGGAAACCTAAAAATAAATAAATATTAATGTAAGTAATCATAGTGGTATAAGGAGTTATTTTCGAACTGGTAACACTAAGCAAGACATTTTTTATGGACATTGGACCCCCCTGAAAAATTTTCACGAGCCGCCTCTGCTAGCTAAAATCCATACCTGTGCAAGTGTACACCAGAGATCAAAACACCCCAGGGGTGGCGACTGGCGAGTCGTGTATCGTAGTTACAAAAGGCGTACAGCTAACGGACGCAAATTCGCATAAACGAAGCCCATTTGGCGCTCACAGCCGTGACACGTTTCATACTGGTTGGCGGCCGCAGGAATCAAAGTTGTAATTAGCAGCTAGTGAAACAGCAAATTAAACGTCCTTTCATGTGACAAATTTACGTGAGACTCATTCCGAGGCGCCCGGGGTGCTATTCGGTAACCGGACCCAATTGGGCGACGAAACTAATTACCGTCTACGTCTAACTGATCTAGAATTTTAACGAGTGGAAGGAGCAAGTGGCGACGACATGGGAATTACAAAATAGAACGTAATCTGTTCTGTTACAGACGTTCACATCATAGTGTTGGACAAAGTTTGTCGTGCGATCTAAAACGGAAATAATATATGTGGTAAGTTTGTCTCAACTTATTAAATTTTTAAACCACAGTTCTGGACACGCCTTCCTCTTCAAATGAGCCTTCTATGGCTAGCCATTGAGCTAAATACTTATTACATCAATGATGCTAGCCATAGCTTAGCCATGCTAGCCAAGACAGGTTGGTTGGAACTATACACATTATTATTGAGAGAACCACAAGACGTATCACCTCTATTGAAATGACAAAAAGACCATAAGAGGACCTTCCTGCACCGTAAGTGTCCAACAGACTAACGGCATTTTCCTGCTGTATGATGGACAACCAGGACCAGGAAGTCACCAGTCAAACATGTCCCAATGTCGCGTACTCCTTCACTTCCCCTCTCCAGCAACCCGTTGTCTCCACCACCAACAGGACTAAGAGGTAACGATCTAGTTACTAGTAGATCTGTGGGGTTAGTACAGGTTTTTGTACGAATTTCGAGTCAACTCGTATCGCACGATCGAATCGAGTTCCTCGATACATTTACAGCCAACGCCATCTATGAACAGTCACTTACATGAGGCTGTCAATAGATGGCATTGTGTGAGGCAAATCGACTCGAAATTCGTTCAAAACCTGTACTAACCCCTCTGCTATTTAATGATGTATTTTGCTTTAATTCAAAATTCAATTTAGCTCAGTAGCTTGTCGCATCAAGAACTCTTTGAGTTCAATCTTCGAATCCATTGCGTCACAAACCTGTGGCTTGAACATAATTAATAATCATATTATATTGTACTTTTGGAGCACAAAATTTCACCTGAACACATACATACGCGGTCCTGTGCCGCTTTCAAATTTAGTTTCTGAGGTCGGAAACAGGGAAATTAGAAACCCATTTCGCACAACGCTTTGTTCCGTGTGACGAGTATCGGTTTTATGTTTTGCGGGCGATAATTAAACAGATAATTAAGCAATCATTTGCGAAGCGAGGGGCGGTTTGTGGTACATTGTGACAAACAGTTAATACGAATTGTGTCGATCGTGGTACAAGGAATAAATTACCTTTGAATAAATTATTATCGCTCGATTGTTCACACTGTTTATTATATTATGTTGCGCTTTTAATAAAGGAGGATGACCAAAAATGGTACCAAAATGTCTCATGCATCAAAACCAAATCATTATTGTAAATATTCCCATATTTTTTTATAGCCTCTTGCATCAGGGATTTGATTTTCGTACCCAACTTTTAAGTTTAACTAAAAAAAGTTAGGTACTTTCATATTTCCGTAATCATTCTAAAATGCTTCCTTTAGTGACGCCAAACTGCCCGAAATGCTATCTCGAATCTCGAACTCAATAGAATCGATTTTCGATAAAATTGACTAACTGGTCTTGGTTTATTTTACCTTATTTTTATAGCAGAGATAGGTAAGTACATATTATATTAATAGGTTTGATTTAGGTCGGATTTCGTGTAATAGTAACCACAAATAAATGATTCGTGTCTATTGAGTTTAGCGTAACGTATCGATTATTCGAATCGATTTCTTAACATTTTTCGATCGTAGATCGATATCACGTCCTTAACCGATCATTGTCTATGACACTTGACAGTTGACAGTTTGTTCATACAGGTAGTTCTGACGTCCGTCTTGTGTCTCTACTGTGGGTTGTCTATGGTCTTGTGAATTGTGGTGAAAACCGTGAAACTGAAATTGAATAAAACGTCAGTAATTGTTGAGAAGTGCTTGTTTGTATTTTACAGTATTGTGTATTTTATAGTTAATGCAAAAATGTCAAGGCGTGGCTCCGACCTTTTTCCACTGATGATAGTCAGTCGGCGAAACCGATGTATCAATTGTTTTCTAGTTAGTTTATTGTTTTTAGGTTACCCTTGATATTCTAAAATTACTGCAGAACTTGGGTTTTATTCTCAAAAGTGATAATTGCAGGAGTTAATGCGATAAATGTACTAGATAAAAAACAAAGTTTGATTTTGATGCAACATGGTACAGGATTCCATACATCGATGATCATTGTCCTTTGTCCGTGTTTGTGTCTGCGTGAATTTTGATGGGTCAGATTTAGAGCTGGGCTCAGTCACCTAGAATATATTACGAGGATAATTCATTGTTGGTGCTGTTCAGACAAGGAAAGCCATTTTTCCGAACAAGAAATATTTTTTCTACCTCTAAAAGTTAGTAGGTAACTACTCACCTAATGGTCAGTGACAATGCAGACGAAGTTGCCGTCATTCTAACTTGGAAGGGGAAAGTAATCTTAAAAGAGTTTCTACACAGAACCGGCGCCGAAACGCTTTTTCTTGGCGGTTCATTTTTTCTGGTAGGATGGAAACTAGCCGCGAAAAGATTAGAAGATGTATTAAGAAAAAATGAACCTTCCATAGTCGCTTTAGAATGCAAGAGTCATGTTTGTAAACACGACTTAATTAATAACAATAATTATCAACGCCATTACACTGCAACTATTAATAGAAAAAAATCAAACATCATTATACATCAGTGGCCTTTACAAACGCTTGGCTTACTGACCCGCGGGTCGCTCCGTGCCGCTCCGTATTCACGTATTGCACACATTCTATGCCGCTCAAACAGTCTCCACTCTCCGCTCGGCAATGTTTGCTCTTCCCTTTCAATAAACCCGCTCTTTGACGTAAGAAAAACATGGTTGTAACCGTGGAGATAGGATATACGTTATACGTAGTGGTATCATTCGTGCCTGCCAATGATATGCAACCTGAAAGAATTGTATTTTTCTGTTTTACGGACTAGTATGGATTCGTTTACCTACAACAACTGACGAAAATGTCTTTAGTATACCAATTTGCATCGTAGTAGCGGGATTTCGCACGTTTCTGATACCAACCACTGTGTGGGACTGGGAACACTCTCCCAGCTTCCAAGATGAACCTGCTGGCGGGAGTCCTAACAGTCAATCGGTTGCTCAATATGAAATTTATGACATTCCTATTTGGAATTTGGAAATTTGGAACAGCTAGTTGTTGATAAAGGACTTGTAGATTTTATTCGTGCTGGAATTTTCATCACGCAAAAAATCCATTTATCTTTCGCCTAGCTCCTGTGCGAAAAAAATAAAATAAAAAAACTTTGTTCCAAAAGACAAACTAATACCGAATTTGTTAGGTACCTATATTTACGATAGATACGAATATGTTTTACCTTTTTCTCAAACAACTAGGTGATGGATTAGGAAAAACGGCGTGATAATAATATATTTAATCAGCTGGCGAGTTTAATTGAAACTTTACTGAAAATATAAATTGAACATTCCCTGAATGATAAAATGTACCCATAACAGCTTTTTTCGGGGAATATATTGTCTTCTTCTGCAAATTCTTATCTTTTGATTTGTATATCAGTGTTTCCAATATAACAATTCAATGCACAAGTCACCATCCACAAAAGCGTTCAATGGAGCACATTTCAAAATCCTCTCAAATAAAACAATAGGCACCCGAAAGAAGCGAGAAACCGAGAAACTTTTTCAATATCCCCTTATAACAATAGCCTTACTTTTTATTCCCGTCCCAATCCTCCGACGCACGCGGTGCACCAGAGATACAGGCTGATTAAAAAATACGCTACCCGTTATAATATATGGGTCGCGTGGAATTGGGCGAAAATAAAACCACAATGCACTTTTCATTTCCTCGGCCCATACAGGCACGCATCTACGCACACTAGACGACAGTACGAAAATACTCTGTGTGTATCGTCCCATATTCTAGCTCATCTCGCTGTGCCCACCGAAGCTCCAGGGGAAATTGCGTCTAATCGTGCCGGGAGAAAGTCGCTTTTCCGAAACGGCCGCAGGGCGTTGGAAGGGCGTCGCGTAAGCTACGGGCCACGTGCACCTCCACAACTTGCGCTTAGTTCTTCACGAACAGTGTGGGAGGTTAGTACGCTACATGAATAATATGTTCCCTCGATGTCATGCGCTTTAGCGCTCGCGAAAAACCGTTTTCGCTGACGGCCCGCGGGTGTGTGCCGGCCACGTGATTTTGACAGACGAAAGCCGGTCTTTCCATTTTGTTGTGAAGCGCTGTGCGAGTGATTATTTCCCCGATTTCCCCGGTATAGCTATAAACGGCGATGTTTTGGACGATGTCCGTGTAAGATCAAAGGAGCTACATCAAGGGTGTCAATTAAGTATTACCAGGGCGATCTACTTTCGAGATGGAGTGTTCTCGGTGAGTACGCAACGCAACGTTTAAATAATGGGCTAAAGCTTTTAGATTTTATTGGCTGTTTATAGCGTTTATAATACGATACGATTAATAGCTCTACATTAGTCTCGCGCTTTATACGATTGTGCTGATAGTTGTAATTAAGTTTCGTAGATTTCTTGAATAGATATTCAGTATTTTCGTTGCACTGTATGGTTTTATAACCGTACTTTACTACAAATAACTTTAAGTTTTATCGTCTTTATCTTTTACGGTATGTTCCATGTCTTGGAACGAAACCTTTGATACGGTAAGATTGGTTGCGTTATTATGAATCGAATACTGCTTATCCTCATTTGTTACCTACATACATGCACCTGCCAATTGCTTATACTATGTACTAATATTGACGTAGCAGAATCTACTAGTATTCAAGGTAAGTTTCTATACACCATTCAATTTATTTTGTTTAATTTGGTCAAAATATCGTATTTTTTATCTGCAAAATACCTTTGACTAAAAACATGAGTGTACGAACCTATTTCAGCCAAAAAATATTTACTCGACAAATAAATTCGATTTCGGCAATCTTTTGAATATTCGATAAGCGATATTACCCAACTATTGTAGTTTGTAAGTACATATAGATAACGTATCTATTTGTGGTACAAAGAGTGTAATGAGCCATTCCGCATTGTTTATGTATAGATAGTGCTCTGCGCATGCTCGGATGTGACATGTCAACAAACTCAAGACATCGGCTGCTATCGTTGCTATGCAACTGTTAAATTATTCACACGGTGCTAGTTGCTACTGGAGTAGCAATTGATTTTATATATACTTTATTCAATCGCTTATATTCAAAAAGTAGGATATAAAAAAAAACTTATTTCGGATGTCAAATCAAAGTACTTATTTATTGTTTCTCATACGCGTTGCTTAGTCTCACTTACCGCGCCGCCCAGGTTAGTGTTTTTACTAAGAGTTAACACGCTAAATCACACCACCCAGGATAAAGTTGTCAAAAATAACCAATGAGAGACTCTTGTTTAAACATGGAAATAATTAACCCACCGTTTTGCGCATGTGGACCTAACAATGACCTAACAGGCACTTTTGAAATGTCAGACTCTACCGCAACGTTCGGAAAATTACTAAACTCGCCGGCATATTTAGCGGAACATAAAAAAAAGGTCCATAATTAAAAAATTATGGTTTTATTTTAAAATCTACCTACTACACTTCTTTTGTTATTTAAAGTTTCATTTGTTTTTACTTAAAATGAGATCACATTAAGAACAGATTTTGCGAGTAAAGGGTATTTGTGAAAAATGGTACATTTTTGAACTTTTCATGTAACCTGGAAAAGTGAAATTTAATATTAAAATTACAATTAATTAAATTAGAAAAATGGTGATTAATATCGCGTATTTCCTTCACGTGCTCTTATTAAAGTTTCTACCCGTCTATGCATACTGAGAAAGATGTTATCGATGGTCTCCTGGGATAGTCTCCGCCATTCCTCAACTACGGCGATTCGCAGTTCTCCCACGTTGGCAGGAGCTGGAATTCTGGACTTAACGGCCCATTATCCCGGTTTTTAGCGACTACGCCACTTTTCAAAGCAATTCAAAGTCATGAAAAAATTGTTTTTTTTTTCACTGTTAAAAATACATATTAAAGATACATGCTTTATCTCTATAATGGCCTCATGAAAACACGATAAGTTAAACTTGCCTCGATCATAAAAATTTTTGAAAACAGGTCGTTTTTGTTCATTTTTTTAATGGTATTTCCAAAGCTTTGGACTAAATTTCATAAAAATTATACGTAAAGTAAGCTCATTGTATTGCCTATCCATTGCGCAGACAGATATTAAATAAAAAAATTGCTGCAAAATTTCGCCTAACAGAAGTCATAAAATGGTCTAACGCACCGAATAAACGATGTACTCAGTGGCTCACGAGCCTCCATACGAGACGGACCTGCGCAAGTTTTCACGACTCACGCTCCTTTCGCGCTAAAATTATTTATTTTTTAAATGCGCTGGAAAAAAAAACTATCTGACAGGAAGCGAAGGAGAATTTAAAAAAATTATATAGTAAGTGTTTCTTGAGTTTATCAAAATACCTAGTCCTCAAAAGCTCCGAAGAAACTCTGATACGAACTAAGAAAATTATGGTAGGTAGTGTAAATTCCACCACGTGCAAATACCATCACGCGTAACCACAGTTTAAATACTGTTACTGTTTATCTGTTCAACTAAAATAACTCGTTTTTTACTTTTTACACGACTGCTCAAAAAAAGGAGTGTAATGTTTTTAGGGTTCATGTATGTATGTACGTATGTATGTGTGTATGTATGTATGTATGTATGTATGTATGTATGTATGTATGTATGTATGTATGTATGTATGTATGTATGTATGTATGTATGTATGTATGTATGTATGTATGTATGTATGTATGTATGTATGTATGTATGTATGTATGTTTGTATGTATGTATGTATGTATGTATGTATGTGATGTTTCTTTATTCCTCCATAACTTCTGAACGGCTGAACAGATTTGGATATATGGGGTATCGTTAGAATCCTTGGATCCTCCCGAGTAACAAAGACTATATTTTTTTGGAAAAATCAATATGGCGGATGTGAGGCGCCATTTTCAAAAGTGGAAAAAAAATTTTTTCTTCAACTATCATAATATGGGTATCAAAATGAAGGTATTGGAGAGTAGTAACAGAAAATACCTTCACATAACTGCTGACCATCAGTAAAAAACATAAAATAAAAATAAGTAATTAAAAAATGAATGAAAAACATAAAAAAAAACCGGCCAAGTGCGAGTCGGAGTCGCGCACCGCTTCCATACTATAAAAGAAGTAAAACATTAAAAGAATCACTTTTGTTCAAGAATTTACGAGTATAATTTACATGTACCTAGGTACTTTTGTTGGCGAACCGCAAACCTAACTTTGTTTTCGGCGGTTTATTGCTATTATCAAAAAAATTATAAAAGTTAGGGAGTTGAGTTTATTTTTCCTGTAAAATATACGTTAATTTCTATTGATCATACTTATTTTAGATTTTTCGATTGATAAACATTGGAGATAAGGGGGGGGGGGGCTGGTATGTTTTTCGACAGTTTGCTCAATAAATCAAAAACTATCGGGCATAAAAATAAATAAAAATCGGTTTTAGAATATACAAGTAACGTCCTTTCATACCCCACTCAATATTGTTATCTCATTTTGAAAATTCAAAGCCCTGGTTTTCCCCCCTTTTTAAATAAAAATAAAATCAATTTGCAATGTTTTATAATTGCATTGGCGTTGGGTCACTATTACCTAAAACTATTTCAAATTTCAAGTCGATAGCTTTGATAGTTGCTGAAATAATCGAGTGTGACAGACGGACGGACGGCCGACGGACGGACGGGCGGACGGAGAAAATCTCACCATAAGGGTTCCATTTTTACCAAATTTGTATGGAACCCTAAAAACACGAGTGCCCTGTTATAAAACGAACTAAAAAGTAAAAAACGAGTTATTACTTCGTTTTATAACAGGGCATTCGTGTTTTTTAATTGTTGAAACTGAAATTATTTTTTTTAGAAGGCTTCTATTTCGATGAACGGTCTCATTTACAACATTGGAGATCACACAATGATTGGAGATAAATGTCGACTCGACATATGTAAGGATACTCAATGCCAAACCATATGAAAATCAAAATGTAAGCGTTGAAAAAATTGAGTGTCGCAATCACATATTACGCAACTTTTGTAAAAAACTACGCAGACTGGCAGCAGAAACAAATGCCCTGAGACATCGAAAAACACTTACCAACATAAGAATTATGATAATGAGAAAAGCTATCGTGAAATATATAAAACTAGCAGTGCCCGCGGACTCCGTTCCGCGTTAGAAATATTTTTGTCCCACGTAAGGCCCGGTTTCCACGAAAGCGGAGCGAAGCGGAGCTGTGTTTGGATAACTAACCAGATTTCATCATTTAGACATCCCTCAGTTTCAAAAATATCAAAATGACGAAATCTGATTTGTTACTGAAATACAGCTCCGCTCCGCTTCGCTGTGGTGGAAAACGGGCCTTATACCCAAAGCCCACAGCGCTGGACGCGAGGCATTCAGATAAATGAATGATAAATGCCTATCCTATCGCCACGCAACAACCGAAGCGGCTGCGGCGCGCTCCTGCATACCGCGCGTTTTTGTTTTGCTAATATCTTTGAAGATATTTATTTAAACTGTATAGAGTAAGGGGCAGAACTATTCTACATTAAATTTCCGTTCTAAAAAACATATTTACAAAGATATAAATTAATACCATATGGGCTAAATAAGCTTCACAAAAATTATTTATTTTTAATCCACAATTTTAAAGTAAAAGCAGTTATTGCGAGTTACCCATAGGAGATAGGCATATGCTATTGCGGACTTTTTTGCAGATTTTGATACTGATTTGATGATTTTGATTTTGTTTTGTTCTATCCTCAATCGCAGCGTACGCGATGAAAGCAATTTTTTTGCGACTTGGATTGCATTATTCAAGTTTTAGTAACAATGCAAAGTTTATTTTTGAAATTATTATAGCCTATGACACTCCACGATAATGTATTGGTGAATGAATTTTGAAAATCGGTTCAGTAGATCCAGAGATTACCCCTTACAACGTCACAAACTCACAAACATCGTTACGCTACCTTTTTATAATATTAGTATAGATATCACAAAATATCTGGGAACCCTAAAAACGTTGCCATATCAGTTCTGCACAACGATATTGTTAAACTCAATGCCGCACTCTTATGGTGATCACAGAATGTGTCAAAACTACTACTGTGAAAAGAAAGATGCGGACGGTAGCAAAGAAGATTAAAAAAAATATAAAACTCTTCATTTCCCTAATATGTACAAGAAAAATTTCTACAGATCCTGCTACTTTAGTAATACATAATTATTATAAATAAATACCTCGGTTGATATTATCGTTTACCATAAAAAAGTCAAAATATACGTAAAAAACGCAACTTCCAGCATATATTTCGTGAAGCGAATTATAATGACAAATAGTCCAACTGTAACAGCACACTACTGCACAGTACTGTGACGCAAATATTTATGAATAGGTTCACGGAGTTCATTCTAACTTCTCGGCTCACGACAATGGTCGCTAGGTATCGTAGAGCGAGTCTGAGTGTGCGACAAATACCTAAAGTGCTGGGATATAGTCGCCTTAACTTTTCTTTTCAGCAAGTCCCAAACGTGCTCTATTGGGTTCATATCCGGTGATCTCGCCGGCCACTCCATAACAGTGATATTCATATCATTAAGATAAGCTTGAGTTACCCGAGCGGTATGCGGCAGAGCATTATCCTGCATAAAAACAAAATCGTCACCGATATATGGGGCAAACGGTACGACATTTTCTTCTAAAACTTCTCTGATATAGCGGTCTGCAGTCAGACTCCCTCTGTCAATCACTACCAAGTCTGTGCGAGCTCCCAAACAAATGCCCGCCCAAACCATTATTGATCCACCACAGTATGCAACTGTAGTTTCAAAATTTGTCTGAATGTATCGTTCTCCTTTGCGTCTGTATATTCTTTGCCTGCCGTCAATTTGATTTAAGAGAATTCTGCACTCATCACTAAACAATACCTTACTCCATTAGTCCGCATTCCAAAGTCGATGTTCCTGAGCAAAAGTTAACCTGTTTCTACGATGATTTACCTCGAGCCTTGGAGCCTTGGCGGACACAAATGAACCCAAACCAGCTTCTTCGAGCCTTCTTCGTACCGTACGCTCACTTACGGTTACACCCCGCACTGCTTCTAACTCATGTCGGGCTTGGACGGCCGTCAAACGGGGGTTCCTACGTACACGAAGCCGAATGAAACGATTATCCCTACTCGAAGTGCGTCTTTTTCTGCCTTGTCCTGCTCTTCTCACATAAGTACCGGTCTCCCTGAACCGTTGGATACTGCGATGGATCGTTGAAACTGGTCGACGAAGATCTCTGGATATCACTCTGTAGGTTTGACCATTTCTTCGCATTTCGAGTGCCCTGGCAATCTCCGTTGGGGCTAAGTCAGGCATAATTCAGTCATCAACTCCAGGAAGATACGCGATTAAAAAAAACTAACAAAAAACAGTATTTCAATGAAATTTTAAATCAAACTCAGAAGGAAGAAATACTCGAAGTTCGCTCCAGATATAAATAGACCTTGTATTTGAATAAAATTAAAACAATTGCATAAAATGTGATGTTCAGTTGTTTTCTTAATTTGAAAATATTTCTTTTTAAATTAAATAACGTATAAACCAGCCAGCAACTTTATATGATACTGATATCACACCTTTTTTTTATGTTCCGCTAAATATGCCGGCGAGTTTATTTTGCACTGAAAAGAACGGGCAATTGATTTTCAGAACCTAATCAACTTTTCTTCGAAAAGAAATATGACTTAAATCAATTATGCTGCCTTTCTCTAATTAATTATTAGAGTTTTTTTCTACATAACTTAATAGGTTACTACTACATAATATTTCTATACAAAAAAAAACTATAGGTAAAAGGTCTGTACCTACTTGTCTGAAATCTCATCTGGTGGTAAATTAAGATGCAGCCGAATTGATTTCTACTTGTTACACAGCATCGCGACGGTACGCTAAGTCGCTTTGGCGGTAGGTTGGTAGCTAGTATCCGCGGCCGAAGCCAGGTGGCAGGCCTGCCAAATTTAGAAAAGAAAAACCGGATACTAGAATTTCGCGGAACAATCAATACGTACTAAAGAAATAATATAAACAGTAAATTATAGCGAATTTGCATACATTGAATCATCACTCAATGCCTCTTACATCACAGACACTATTCTTGGTAGCTGCAAAGTCAATAAGCGAATTCAGTAAGACCACTTAGCATTACAATAAAGCTATTTGTATTCATTGCCTATCTCTTTATTATGAAAAGCAACCTCCCTTTATGATGTGAGAGTCCGAGACGTAGATTTATGATTGTTGTACTCGTATTTCACAAGGTAGCTATATTGATTGCTAAGTAGGTGAGTTAATACTTAATAGCTAAGTTAAGACAGTAAATCAATGCGGTTGTATCGACAACTGTGTCAGGGTAATATTGCGCAACTAAAAGTAAGTGCGGGTAATAAGGCTAAGGAAGACTTGGAATAAAATGAAATCAAAAATCATATAAAGTCGCGCGGAGCAACAACACCGAAACCTTATTCGAGATTAGTCATGGAATGAGCAATGAGCATGCGAAATTTTTGGTAGTAGATGCCTATAGATATAGTAGATAGATTACACTTAATCATACATAATATTACGTTACGTAACTATAGGTTATTGCGTTGACAATGATTAACCAAGGCAACGCCCCACACAAAAATAGTCCCTTAAAATAAATGCAAATGAAAATCTTTATTTTTCTCATCCAGATATACTATATACTCCATATGTATAGAGAAAGTGAAAAGACGAATCACTTCAAAAAACTCTTCAGAGCACTCTCCATTGAACAACCGATAGAATACAACTAAAGAGCTTACGTCTCTACGGTGTTCTAAAAGGTTCCAGCTTGATACTGAGACTGGGGTCATCAACAAGTCGTATACTGCCCACCTTTGGATCCGGTCAGTTGGAAGTAGTTGGTAACCAGGTGCTCCCACCCAAAGGTGGGAGTAGTACTCTATAAGAAGAGATTTTCATTTTTATTTTCAAAAGTCGCTTGGTAGCAAGTAAGAAATGTCTATGAAGAGTTTGTAAGGTCTCATAAACCTGGCTGGTCGAGACCTGACCGAAGCGCGGTGAATATGGCAGTGAATCCTATACTTCCTCCAGAGGGGCTTTCGTGGAAACAGACACTTTAGTGGGTGTAAGCCCCATATAACCCTGACGACGTCTGGAGTATGCGTTAAACATTTTCTTAAAAAAAAGCTCTTACAAACCTCGCTTCGTAAAGCTCACGCCACGCAAGTTAAAACAGATAGCACTATATATTTACATTACTTTTTAATTTAATTAAGGAGAAAGTAAGTCATCTCTCGTTCAAAGTTCGCTCCATTCGTAATATGGGCCTTTGAGTTGGTGAAACCGTAGTTTCACAATAAATGGCTCCGCGGTTGGCCTATGACTGGAAAAACAATGTGTATCGAAATTATCGTGCCAACAGTATTCGCTACCATAGCTCAATTGGATGAGCGTCCACTCGCGACAGGTGGTGGTCACGGGTTCGAATCCCGTTGGCAGCGTTAATTTTGATACACTTTTCATTTATAAGGAGTAATCATTTAAAACTATATAAACATTTATCGTATTCGTTGCTAATTCAATGTAAATTCCAAGTCAACGGCAATTCAACATCAATAATTATGTGAAACTAGATAGAGATAGAATCGGATCCCGCTTATCTTCCGACCACCCGGAAAATCTCAACATGCAAGATTCCACAGAGCAATGCATACACAGCAGTACCACTTTGTACTTGAGTCACGGAGATTGCCACAGTGTAATTAATGTAACCGGTATCACAGTCAATGAAAACTGTTAATCTTTAATTCGATATTTATGGCCCCATACATATTTTTCATAAGCAATCCATCAAATATTTTCTTAATTGCATTAGAAGTTTTGAATGTGTTTGGCATCATTTTCTTATTTTATTCTTCAAGCAAACGATGAGCTTACTTTTAAAACTTCTTGTTCAAATCATTTTCTTGGAGTTGGACCAAGAATTTGGAATAATTTTGTACAGAGATTCCTTGTATATGAATTTTACGTAGAGAAGAGATAAGGAAGGATTTTTACAATAATCCTTCTTTATCTCTTCTCTACGTCAAATTTCAAAATTCATATACGAGGAATCTCTGTACAAAATTATTTCAAATTTCTTGGTCCAACTCCAAGAATATAAAGCGAGCGAAGTGTGAGTGAAGAAAACAGGTAAATTATATAAGAATAAGCAGAATTTTAAAGGGTTAAAGAATCAACAAACATAAATTGACTTATTAATAAATAATAAAAATTAGTTTGAGCTAGCATCACTCGACCAGATACATATAAAACAACAAAGTAAAACAAACAAATTACACCACCTTTTGTCATTTCTATTAATTAGGTAGAGCGCGAGGTAATGAATGACTCTGTAAAACATTGTTTATTATAATATCTACATCCACACGGTGCTTAACTGTCAAACAAAGGCTGACATCTACATTTTATACATGCCATTAATTTTATTGGAGATACGTCTAACAACGCCTTAAATATAACACTTGAGAGATACGTTCCAGATGGACACAAAAGTATTTTTGTATTAATGACTCTAACTAAAATTTGGTAGAAACTATTCTAAAAGACGCATATTCTGTTAACGATTGATATAATACTCGTTTGTCAAAATGATACCTTTTTATGCGGATTTTGTGGCAATTTCGTTATTTCAATTTTTGCTCTGAATCTCCTGTTTTTTAGGGTTCCCTAAAAGAATAAAAACGAACCCCTTTAAAAGATCACTTTGTTGTCCGTCTGTCAGTCTGTCTGTCTGTCCCCACCATTTATTTCAGAAATTTTAAAGCTATCGACATCAAATTTGGAGTGGTTGTAGGCAATAGTAGTCCACAGTCAATGCAATCATAAAAAATGAAAATCGATTTCATTTTTATTTAAAAAAAGGGGGAAAATTTTAATTAAAAAAATTTATGCCTGATACTTTTTGATTTATTGGGCAAACTGTTGAAAACAATACCGTTATCACTATCTCTGAAGTATACCAATTGAAATACTGAATTAATTAATTATGATTAATAGGGATTTATGTGTATTTTACGGGAAAAATAAAATCTACTCAGTATCTATTATACTTTTTTTTTGGTAGGAACAATAAACCTCAAAAAACAAAGTTAAGTTTGCGGTTCGGTAAGAGAAGGGATTTTTTTGATTTTACTTTTTCTATAGTAGTACGGAACCCTAATTGCGCGAGCCCGTCTCGCACATGATCAACTATTTAAAACTCCACCGCACTATCCCAGTTAAAAAAAAACACTGTACAATGACCAGCTTTTCAATTTAATTAATCACTTGGCGTAAGATATTTACTATAATAAAAATAAGTCGGGTTTTCCTTCATGACGCTATAACTCCAGAACGCACGAACCGATTTCCACGGTTTTGCATTTGTTGGAAAGGTCTCGCGGGCTCCGTGAGGTTTATAGCAAAGAAAATTCAGGAAAAATTAAAAAATGTTACATAAAACGAAGCCATCTGGTGGCGAAACGGAGTTCGCCGGGTTTGCTAGTTTACTATAATTATTATCTATGGTCATGTCGTTTATGTCGTTCATTTTGAATGCGGCTGCCCCACAATTCGTCAACAGTTAATTTCCCACGGGCGATTCTGCGCGTAATCACAATTATTGTTTCAGAAACAACAAAACGTTCGTCCTAATGAAAATTAATAATTTTTTCGTTTCGCTTGTTTATTTACTTGTATTGTAAGGTTGGTTAATTATTATTATTGATACAAATGAAATAAAGAGTAAGTCTTTTGTTTAATTTTTTACTATTTTTTTTGTGGTAAAGTCAACTTCATTAGGGAATTTACCATAGATTTGTGTAACTTTTTCTAAAATTCTCCTTTTGACGATAAAACGACGAGATTGTGACGGAAAATCCAATGTTTCATTACACAAAAGGAATAAAGAAAACAATACAATTTAGTTGTATACCTATGAGAGTTATTTATAAAACCTTTGTTGAACAATTTGTCATCTGTTACATTTCACACGGGGTTGTTTGCCTGTTATTATTACAGTGGCTTAAATTAGAGACGCTGGGAAATCTCCAAATGAAAAACAGGAGGCCCTAATGAAATATTAAAACAATGAAATATTAAATTTCAAACTATGTTATTGTTATTAAGCATTACATATTGAAGCAAAGTTAACATCTGATGAAATTGATTCAAAAATATCACATCGCTTTCATCAGGTTACCTATAATAATATTCTGCTTTGATTGATATTTTTATAAATTAGTATATTTAACAAGTTTTTGACTTTTGGGCTTCGTTATAACAAATAATTAATTAATAGAAGCGGGATATAAAATCAGCCAATAAAACAGCCAAATAATTAAATGACTTTTCTGAATTTTTCAGCTTTTACTTTACAATAATTACATTGTTATCGATGCAAATGAATCATTAATTCGCTTTCCTTTATCTGTTTACGCTATGCAGTCAAGGTAGGTTGATGAACTCGGAAGAATTAAATTCAGGGTCATTAGTAATCCATCACTCTCGTAAGTCGTGTTTTGACTTTAAGTTTTAAATAAACACCAGGAATCCGGTAGTTTGTAATTATTCAATTTATAACCCTTTCTTACAATCGTCCGCATAATTGAGTCCATAAAATAGCCTAGTAATTACCAGGAATGTCCTGTTCTTATAATAGGAAATTGCCCCAAATGAGAGACTAAGTTGCAGTAGGATTAATTTCGGAGTTAAAATTACGTAAAATAGGCATTATTTATGTATAAAACTTTAATTGTGTCAATGTATCTATTATTTTGATCTTACTTAGATCCCTGACTATTTGTAACTTCGGTAATCTTACACAACCTCTGTTTTACCCCCTTCGCAGCGATTATTTCAAGAGCCCTTTCTTAACTGACGCCTATACGTTATTTTAGTTTTCTGTGTGCCAATCTGCCCGATATGTTCAGTCTCAGATAAGCTGACGCCTATAAAATGATTTGGATTATGTGCCTCATTTTTAGAGGATGAATTTTTCTTTTTAGATTATGGTAATCTTTATAATAACAACCTGTTTACCCAATCCGATCCGTTTTGAGCTATGAGTAGGTATGCGTTGAAAGTCAGACATCAGTCAAACACTGTTTATACTATTTTCAAGAACACCGTATATGAGTTTTTAGGGTTCCGTAGCCAAATGGCAAAAACGGAACCCTTATGGATTCGTCATGTCTGTCTGTCTGTCTGTCTGTCCGTATGTCACAGCCTCTTTTTAACCGACTTCAAAAAAAGGAGGTTCTGTATTCGACCCGTATGTTTGTATGTATGTATGTTGTATGTTGTTTGTATGTATGTTTGTATGTTGTTTGTCCGCGATTATTTTTAAGATAAAACTTTGACAAGATAATATGTGATGCGAGTTTGGTAATACATATTATATTGACACCGAATATAATAAAAAAAATATAATTGTACACGATATTGGTAAGTTTTTAGATTTTAGATTTAAGTAAAACATCTTTATGTCACAACTAATTATGCACCACGATATTATGTACTACTGGGAGCGTATATAAATATACCCACCTGATAATATTATTTCGAGAGTAAAACTACATAATTCTATTATTCTACCGTTCTAGCTCTAGAAAGACGTGTTCCTGATCGGAAATAGGATAAAACAAAAGCTTGTCTATTTTTACTGCCTATTCCATCAGCCGAAGACGATTCATGTTTGTTTGGACACCTGTTATAGATCATCAATTTTATGGTGGTATAAGAAATATAAAAACTTATAAAAGGCATTGGCCTCACCGTACTATCGATAGATATCTCTTAGGCGCATTGATTTATAATAATTATTATGTACTGCAAACAATAAAAGGGAAAGAGTAGGCATGCAAAATGTGAGAGCTTAGCTAACGTTCTCGCCTAACTGCATTAAATTTGTGAGGAGAGTCTATGGTCTAAATCCATTTTCTATAATATGGGAATATATATCTCGAAAGGAAAAAAAGATATACTTAGAGCATAGACTGCGTACGCCCAGCTGATGATGATTAAATGGGATTTTTGTAAAATGGTCTTCAAATTACGCATATTAATCAAAGCACGATGACCGAACTTTTTGCTTACGATTCAAAATCAGCAAATTAAATAATTCCGAGAATATTCGCAAAGCCTGTCTAATCTGTATCATCGACACTTTTGGAGGCTGCCGGCCAAGGTCAGCGCTTGGTCAATGTATCTCCACATTTTTATCAGACAGCTGAGATTGAAGGTTTACATTGAGAACCCTGAACTGATTAAGCTGATAAAAAAACAGGCACACAAAAATAGCTCTATTTCGATATGAATTAAAGTGTATTTTTGTTTACCCATGCTGTAGATAAAATATCTGTAAGAGATGATTGGTTATGTGTTTTTATCGCAATGTAAATGTCAATTTTAATTAAAAAAACTTCAATGTTAATGATTTAGGTATTTGTCGAATGTAACGCGCTTGCGCGTAAAAATCAGAAACCTTATACGGATTACTATACACATCAATAATTTAAAAGTAATTTTAGCTAAAAATAATGTAAGTACGTACTGAGAGTTTAAAATTAGCCTGACCTTAACTTACCTTATAACATTGTACCTTATCTTAGGTAACATAAATTACGGAAAGGTGACCTTTACCGTAACTTTATGTTTCGGATTATACACAAGCTTTCTAAGTTCAAACTGGTGACGATTTTTTTCATATTATATCTACTTATTTAATCCATCTTTACATTAGCTCATCTAGCTGTAGCTTGCTTGAGCTTTGTTGGTTGCTTAGATTCTTTAACTAGTATTATATGAAACTCAGCATTTGCTCTTTTAAAAAATGACATTTTATAATACATCTAGCTGATGCCCGCGACTTCGTCCACGTGGGATAAAAACTATTCTATCTTTTAAGTTGGACCAAATGACAGATATTCACGAAGTTTGAACTAAATCGGTTCAGTAGTTTAGGAGTCCATTGAGGACAAACATTGTGACACGAGATTTATATATATTAAGATTTTCTTAAAGTACGAAAAATTATTACATAATATGTTTAAGGTATCTCGTGAGGAGATGGAAGCATATTCCCATCATTCCAAGACTTTTTGTAGTTAAAAAATTCTTCAAAGTAACCCTGATGTGTTTTTAAACCGGTAAACCTACGCAAAGGTAAGTCCATAACAGATTTCGGGATCATATTGTACAAGCGTACACTCAACTTCACAAAGGACCTCTGTACCTTACGCAATATATGGTATGCTCTACATAATGAAACCAAACACAGTTACACATCACATTAGGCGTTCCGGGTTCGATTCCCGTTGGGACGTGTCACGCGTACACACTAACGACACATTTTAAATGCAACACACAGGAACACCGTTAAGCTATTACCATATACGTGTACTACATTCGACATAAATCTTATTCGTTTCCTGAAAAGACTGACATGCGAGCATTAAAATGGTGCCAAGTAGGAACTCGATGTTGTATGATAATTTTATGAAACAAAGATCGTTATTGTTTTTATACAGCGTCGAGCGAACCCTAAAACTATCTTATGTTTAAACAATTATGTTCACCTTAACAGTCTGCACTTACGTATTCTAATGGGCTATATCAAAACTCGTATTATTCCGGAAGAAAGGTGGCTAGGTAAATAATATTGGGAACAAATGTGGATTGACATAAAGATTTATTAGGTAGTCTTTCCAGCAGCGTTGTTTTCTCCATCAGGAAAAATATCTAGTTAAACCTCCCTGGCGATATGTCGCGAGGGTGGTAAGGTCTCTCGTTGTTGGTATTTAAGCCCCCTGGTTAGGGGGCTAAGGACCTCGCCATCTTGGCCCCCTGCGGGTGGGGTTAGGTACACAACCTATTTAACTTCCTTAGCTTATGAGCTTGATGACATTTCTGGAGCAGATTTAAAAATTCCGGGGTTCGATTATGCAGGGCTCATACGAATAAGTTTGGGGTTGGATAATTTCTAAATTAGCTTGGTTTCTAAGTCTGGTCTGGTGCTGTTGGAGGACTTTGCCCGTGGGACTAGTCTACCAACTAAGTCGTACCTACCGCTTAGTTATTTAGAGTTCCGTTGTGATGCGGTGTATGAACCGTTAGAGATGATTTACCCATTCCAAGTTACATCTTCCGCCTTTATGTACATTAGTTACTATAGCATACGAGTAAGAATATGGGTTAGATAATCATGAGAATCAAAGAATCTTGAAGTGAAAACTGACTTACTCGTACCTTACCTTAAACTTGGAAAGGAATCTTTACGACAAGCATCCTTGACACTAATTTCAAATATCTGGACATCTTCTAGGTCATTAACTAACTGTCGTTGTAATTTCTCCCGCCGTCAAGCACGTGATCAATTTTGAGTAGCCGAAGAAAAAAATCGTTTGTCAATCCCGTTTCTTTATGTAACAGTAATTTCCCTTCAAGAAAATTCCGGGGAACGAATAATATCAAAGGCTGGTGCTTCTTTTATGTCCCTGATGTTAAAATGTCGGAACTCGGCCTAGACGATGATTTATTACATTGTGCTTTCGATATTGTAATAAAAACATTCCCATGGTGTAATCCTTATGGTGCTCTTGTAACAGGGGATATGGGAATTTGTCATAGGGATTACGTTAGAGCTGACGAAATTAGTCACGAAGATATTATATTTTACGAGGTATTGTACAGCATCATAAAAAATCATCAATCACAAAATTAACATAATTATAATACATTTTATTAGGATGCATAATCTTAAACATTCTCGTAACATGGGTTTTAAAGAAAAGGAAGTCGAATGTAAGAGAATGTTGAAATATAAGAGCTGATCTGTGGTAGATATTTGCCTAATTTCAGAAATTAGTAGTTTTTAAATATTCAAGTAAAAGAAGCATTTTGTTCTCTTCCAAGTTCCAACTTACTTTTGTATGGTGTATTTTATACCATCGTAGAGTATGGATGGGTTGGGTAATTAAATGAACAATTTACTTATATGGTAATTTTACCCATTCGTTTTTCCGGACTAAAAAGAAGCCTTCATCCAAATTCTCCAAATGAACGAAGTAGTTGATCGAAAGGAGTGGTCTAAAATGACCGCCTGAAACTAATTTAGAACATCGTCTCATAGGAAAGATGTCAGTTAATTACCTCCAACTAAGTTGTGATATAGTGTTCATTAGATCATAGCACTGCACTAAAATAGTCTTGCGTCACAAAGATGATACATTTCACGCTATTAGGAGATTAGTCATAGATGTTATTAACTGGACGACTGGGGACGTTTCATTTTGCTGTGCAGTAAACACTTTAGAAATAGCAAAATAGGTTAATGTCGTGCGACAGATCTTTGTGTTTAACGTTTATTTTGCTAAATTAGATTTAAACGCAATACGTTTTGTGGTGGTAATGCAATATGTTTTAGTGTTTAACATATCTAAAGCATAAAGCCATGAACCGTGTGTTTTTAACGCTTTGAATCTAGTAATTTTATTTCTATGCACATTGGATTTACGTTAGTTAATGGTAGCTCGAAGGTTTTTGTATGTGATGTTCCTAGCAAAATACGAGTACATCACAAAGATCATTAAAGTTAAACGAACTTAGAACAATTTATGTTAAATTTCCATTTTTAGACCAACATTTCGAATGGGTGCCCTTTTAGATTGATTGGATTGCCGGCTTCACTCATTTTTTGAGATAATTTTGGAGATCGGTCATGCATGCAAATTCCGCTCAAAGTGTTTTCATTCGCCATTACCACAAGTGACTTATTTCGTTTTGACGTTGCCTTCATAACTCCAAAATATCATAGAGGTGTGAGCCTGGGGTCCAACCCAAGACCTTCAAGCGAAAACTATGCTACACTAGTCCTTCAGTAGTATATCATTGCCATTCATTATTTATTTATTAAATTCCATTGCGTTGTCACAAAGAGTTTGCACAATGAAACAAACGGAAAACCACTATAAATATTTAAAAACCAGAATGCCTCTCCCGTAGAAGCAATACCGTATTTCACCCTTAAACATACCGTTAAATAACTTAAAAGGGTTCTATATTCAAAGTGGGTCATATAAAAGTAAAACTCATTACGGTCTTCCACTAAAAACAGGTTTTTATAGGCTGTTCCTTGGATGCCAAAGACGCGGCGCATTCGCGTCACGTCTTGAATTGACCACCTGACTCATCTCGGTGGGACGCCAGTAGGTTTAGTTCAGGTTTTTGTGCAACTTTAGAGTAGACTCGCTTCGAATAAACGGAAAGGATTTCTCCATACATCTAGTCACCGGGGCTGTGTTTGTTGCTGTATTCCATGGGGAATGAGTCCTCACGGGGTACGGGCCACAATGCTTGCCTCCTTATTTGGGTTTTGTGTCACGAGGAAGCCGCGCTTCCCCGGTGTTGTCCTTTTAGCCCCGTTAAGGGAATAAGGCCTCGCCGTCTTGTCTTGTGGATGGTTTAGTGGGTCTGGTAGCCCCGCGCGGTCAACCATAGAAAGCTTAGTACACAATGTTTCCTCTTGGGACGCCGGGCTGTTGAGTATAGAGAAATCCGTTCCGTTTATTCGAAGCCAGTCGACTCGAAAGTCCAAAAACCTGTACTAACCCTAGGATATTTAAATTCGTAACGTTGCTTTATGTTCATAGTAATATGTAACAATAACTAAGGCTGATAACTTCCAAGGCGACGTCGTCTTGTTAAAATGTCTATTAAAAATTAAATGAGATTTTTTGAGTAACACAAAACCACAGATTTTACACAAAACCTTGCGTGGAGGACAACCCTAGTTTAAAATTGTTGATTGTGCTTTGTTTTTTTTATCCTGTGGAATACTATCCATGCACTCTATGATTATTTTCGGAAAATAATATTTTAGGCCCTCTATATAATAATTTTTATACCTTTTCTAATTTTATATTTTACTAGCAGTGCCCGCGGACTCCATTCCGCGTTAAACATAATATTTTTGTCCCGGCCCGTTTGCCAAGGCCCGGTTTCCACAAAAGCGGAGCGGAGTGGAGCGGTGTTTGAATAACCAACCTAACCTAATAATATTGTAGAACATTGTTTGAAAGCAATTTTTTTACGACTTGGATTACATCATTCAAGTTTAAGTAAAGATGCGTGATTAATTTTGGAAATTATTATAGCCTATGACACTCCACAATGACGTAGCTTTCTATTAGTGAAAAAAAATTTGGAAATCGGTTCAGTAGATCCAGAGATTACCCCTTAGGTACAACGTCACAAACTCACAAACATCGTTACGCTACCTCTTTATAATATTAGTATAGATTATTGACAGTCTACAAAACAAAATTAATGTGATTGTAAACTTTTTCGAAAAATAACTAATAGAGAAGATTATTCTTGTATGCACTATTTGTTTTTTTTTCTTCATTTTCATTGCTTCATTGGCCACATACGTACAAGAACGTACACCGTTCGGAACTCAAATTTTCACACTACCATAGGTGCTGAGAGATTAATTGATGATAGAACGCAATATCATTATGGTTTCTAAGTTGTTCTGTACCATTTAGATAAGCATTTCACCAAAATACTATCGTTGACATATTGCTTACGATTATAACAGAAGTAAAAGACTACGATTTAGATAAAACTCGAGTCATTCCAATCAATTCACCGTTACCAGTTAATTTCATATCTTTATTCCTACGCCTAATGGGTGTTCGCAGCATTACTTAAGTTATAATCATTTTCTCTTAACAAATTTTAATGGAATCCCTAATTTATTTTAAGCGGTAACTCCGTTTGATTGGTCGTTTGTTTTGTCTGAAGAAATTAGGGGCCACAATGGTTAATTAAAAATTATTTCATTATCAAAGCTCGTTGAATTGCATCCATAACTAGACACTTTAATATCTATGCGTATAATTTAAAAGCTGTGCAATGTATACTCAAAATGTTCCCAACATTTCGATAATATCAAATTTCGACTTGATCATTGAAAGTTAGAACAGCAGCCTTGTACCTATTTTATGAAGCCGTAAGAGCCTTATGATTATGAAACTTAAAACCTTATGTCTCTGAAGGCAAGCACAGTGCATCTGGAATCTGGGACATTGCACCTGACACGTTGTCTTGTCCTTCTTTTCTATAAAAGCATTCGCGTAGTTTTAATACCACCAACCGTTATATTGATATCTCTTACAATAAGAATGATTACATGAGGAGTCTGAGGACACTTATCGTTTCAACGCTGTATAAAGCAGTAACAAGCAAACCTAACGATGTGGAACGACCCGGGTGACAAATGAGAGCACGCGTCCCCAAAGCGTCCCGGAATTCGTGATACGCTTCCCTTGCTTGTTTTAAAGTAGGATCATTCCGACACTCATTAAGAGCGAAGGTAGGATCTTCTCATAATTGGGAGTTTAATTCTGTAAACAAACGTGTGTAAGATGTTCTATTTTTGTTAGCTGTAGCAACGTCTCTCTTACATAATTACTAACAATATTTAATTAATAAATAGAGCAATGATACCGCATGTTTGGAGTCCAGACCAGGCTTCTTGCACCTGTAACTTTTCGTAGTTAAATACGAGTATATTTGAATAAATACTTATTAATTGCCAATATAAATACTTCTACCATGCACGCTAGGAAGTTCTTTCTTATTTCCAAAAGTTCTTTGATCTTTCTTATTTTAAAAGGGACGGTGTTGTCTGCACACTCATATTTGTATCAGCATAGTATGTGCTATGTTCAATGTCCATGCTATTTTCATTTTGAGAAATACGAAGTAGTGTCATTAACAAGAATTGGAATTCCTAAATCCATGTTAACAAATCATTCTAATGATCTTATATGTATTTAAAAGCGTCACGGGGATAAGAAACCTCTTTCTCCTAAAACTCGTTGAAGAGTTGTTTTACAGACATTTCCATAAAGTAGGTGCTTAATTATTTTTTGCCTGTTTGGATGTCGAATCCAGGATCATAATAAATAAGCCACTAGACCATTAGGTAGTTTCGCATTTTATAGTTACCAGGAGCTCAGAAAAAATAGGTCTTGTACATTTTTTGTTATGTTCATCCTGTGGTTCAGTGCTCCTCTTGACCAAACATTTTCCATGGGAACTAATGAGCTTGCACCAAATATGCACGCAGGTCACGTACGAGTGAATTGCTGAAATATACTATTTTGTATGGGTATGTTGTTCGCCAAGTTCTTTTGATCCCGGGACAATGGATAGATTGTGGAAACTATTGTTATTCGAATGTTGTATGAATTTTTAATGTGTTATCAAGTTTCGCTTTTATTGTTGACGAGCTTGCGGGTCTTTTAATTGCGATTTTATGAACTTTGGTTTTTAGGTTAGTTTTGCTTCAAGCTAACTACCAGTTTTTTTTTAACTTTGTTATTTTCATTCATTAATTTGATAGTAATTACAGTCACTGTACCGTCTGATATGAAACAGTGGCATTCTGAGTTTAAATTAATTTGATCTTTGTATTGTTTCTTGTTATGGTAATTTCAATTAGCATAAACTGAGAATATTTCGGGTTTGAATAGTTCTACTCAATAGGCTCACATTTAAGCAAGACATTTATTTATGAGTTAGTCATGTACCTATAATGAAACTTCTATTTCGAAATTAGTTGATAGTACCTATCTATGCCAAAACAAATAAGTACTACATGATTCCCAGTTCTCACCAATGTTGGAGTTGTTGAGTGTACGCAGGTATACCTATTCTTATTAAATTACTGATGTAGTAAATGATGTATCTAGGTCAAGAATGTATAATCCTAAGTATTATCGTGGAACTGAACCGGCTCAGCGAATTATTAGTATTTTAAATGTTATATGTGTCTTTACACAAAGTTGTACTGTAAAGACCTTTCTTTCTTTTTACATTTTTGAAGCAAATATATTTATGAGCATTATAGTGTGGCTGTTTATAATGGAAACAAAATATCCTAAAATTAAATCAGCAAATCAAGCGCTGACAAAAATAGCACTAATTCTCGGATAATCTATAACGTCAATCAAGTCATTGATCTCATGATCCATCGTAATCAAATGAAACACAATTTGCGTCATCGGAAATGTTTTGCGGTATTGACTCATAAAAATTTTAAAGATTTTTTATTGGTAATTATCATGACTAGAGCTATAATTTCGACGTTTGCTAGGAAAGTTGCTGTGGGTGATGCACCGAGAATGAACCTGAGGATGAGCCTTTTGGATAATTTTACGTCGACTTTCTTCATACAAGAAAAAACTAGCGCCACTTGTCAAAATTTCCACTATACGCAACATGGCGGAAATCGTCCCTGTGCAAACTCACTAATAACAAGTTTAGTGATTTGTGGCGTGGATTGCGATAGATAGACAATACCGCGGTCAGCTTACAAGTGACGTTGTTGGTGTCAAGACAAACACTTTTGACACCAGTAAACTGGCGACTTTTTTGCGCGGTCTACCGGCTCCTGTAGGTATATCGTTGTCTATTGGATGATGTTCAAAAGTTAATGGGATCTGAAAAGTAAGTATGAAAAGCTCATTTCAATTGGTCTACTTTATGTATTCTTTCCTTGGTTTATAGTAATGATGCGTTGCCAATAATGACATTTATGGAGCCCGTAGATCCATATGTCATTCCAGTCATTGATTGTTCTTTTGGGTCCTCATAAGAAAGCTTAAAGTCATAAATGGTCGACGGAGATTGTAAGTATATTAGGAATGTCGATGTTGAAAACATTTTGTGTGAACACTAAAAAAATAATTTTACGACTATTGACAGAGCGTAAAATTTAATGAAGTTTAAAACGCAAAATGGTCTTCAATCGTGAAAGTAAATTTACTTTGCGCTATAAGGTTGAAAGATTGTACCTATTTTGTGTGTTGAAATACATTCAATTTTACACTCTAAACCATTATACGTAAAGTTAACTTTTCAGTGTTATTTTTTCATTTAATTTCTTGATTCACATCACTCAGCGTCTGCAAACGTTACGCAAATAGCTCCCCAGATGAATTATTACTTTATTAAGCCATGGTATGCTCGATCCAAGCAATGCAAGAGATCCCTGTTGAGTTGACCTTTGTCTAGAGGACGACGCATCCGTTGTCCATCAGTTGAAACGGATGAAAAAATTGGTATTGCACACTTTAGCTGTAAACAACTTACACGAGCCTCGATTTCATGTAACAGGGCTTGCCCTGTCCACGCAAACAAACGGGCGAAGTGCGTGATAAATGTAAGTAATGGCCACATTTTCTCATATCATGTGTTAATAGGGCGTTACACAAGAACTATATTATTTTGAACGCTTCGTGCCCTGATTGTACAGTCTAGTAATATTGAATTATTATTGTTGCTGTTAACCAGCAAAGCTTATTTTAGATTTCATAATTTTCATTAGGTACACATATAAGAAGCTGTGGTACTCTATTCTCGATAGAATATTAGTTATATTTAAAAATATTATTATGTTTGTTACTCGACCCACAATTCTGCACCAAATTAACAAAAATTTTGATTTGAAATAGATTGCGCCTTTCTCTGATTTGTTAATCCATATTAGTCCATAATCTATCTTAAATCCGGACTTGTAAATATGCGAACAAAACTTACTTTCAAAAAAAGAACAGTGTAGTCAACATTATATTTATTTATCATCTACAATATGTAATACATAAAAATCATATACACATAAAAATTGGAACTACTGAGCTCTTTACGCCATATAAATACAGTTAATTGGCCACACTAGGCCTTAATGTGAGTTGCATGACTCGTTAGTATAACAGTGTAATGAATAATCAAGTTCTCATTAGAGACAATAATGAAGGTTGGGCTAAGCTTAAAAGCTCTGTGGCTTTATACACCTACGAGTATCTTAATAGTACGTGTGGGAGTTGCCTATGAAGTGTGGACTGTAGGTTTACTGAAATAATTACCTACACTATGTGCTTATTTGTTATTGTGCGTGTGAATGAGGTATTTTGAATATTAAATTATCGGATTTATCGTGGGAACATGAAGAGGGTATTGCTCTTAGTTACGACATTATTGTATTAATGTTCATACTTGGATAGTTTATACTTCATGCCCATGTATCTACCCGTACTTGTATACTGTAAGATAGATAGCTAGAAAATTCTGCTAAAAAGATGCACAAATATGGCAGCCTTATCGCTACACAGCGATCTCTTTCAGGCAACCATCGGGGTAAGAAGCGGTATTATATTTTGTAGCAAATGGAAGTTCCGTTCATCTAAAGGTTACATTGACGAGCTCCAGTAGTGGGCGCTTTCGAGAACGAGGTCGCAGTATCGATTCCCGTAACAGAACTCTGTCGAATTTTATAATTTCCAAATTGGCTCAGGTCTGGTCTGTTGGCAGGCTTCGGCCGTGGCTAGCTACCAACTTACTATCAAAGATAAGTGACATCCAAGCGATTTAGTGTGAGTTTAGTTACCCCTTCCAAGTCCCAATTTAGTACGATCACTTCTATTAGGTAAGATCGCAGTCAAGTACCTACTTACTCATAGAGTGTTAAGAAGTTCATGTCAAAACTTGTCATCGTAACTATATAGGGTTACGACTTACGACGATTTACGAAAAAGGACTCTTGGTATATCAGTAGCTGTTAAAGTGTAACAGAAGCTTCAATGGTCGGGATATAAGACCACGATGTAAACGCCGTATACTTTTAATGACCATAAAGTTCATTGGCTTTCCAGTTTATTGCTGGTCGTTTTGCAGATGGAATTTTTTTATGAGATCTAATTTAGAAGTTTGCTATTTCAGCGGTGGACTGGGAAGTCGGCCGTTTGATGAAAAACCGCGAAAGTATCGAAGAGTTTCCGAAAGTTTTGATTTATTGAGTTCTTGGAAATCGTGTTAAAGCCTAAAGTATAGGTACAGTTTTTTTCACGTTTTAATCAAAACCAAATCTAAACATACGTACTTACTATTTTTTTAAAGTATTTAGTTCACTACTTTACGATTTTTTTTATGAGAATATTATTCTTGATTCTATTTTATGACTATTTTATTTTATTTTCTGTTATTATTTATAGAATTAGGTACTTACTTAAAAAATTTTCTTCCTTTATTTTTTGTAGTGATTTATTTCGTTATTTTTAGCTTATAATATTTTCTAAACTTCTATATTATACGTGTAATTATATTAGAGTTATAATTAGAATTAAAACTTAACTGTATGTTACATTTATAACTTGTTTTAGTTGCCAAATAAACAAATAAATAAATTTTAAAGACTTTTTTTGTATAAAATGGTAAAATCTTCTAAATAACTTACTAGAAATGAAGGATTTCAGAATTCACACGCCCACGTTCAAAGCTTGGACGATCGGGTCGATACCTTTAATTAGGTATCGGTGTATACAAATGGGAATTCATCCCACGCGTTTCGTACATTCATTAAAGGTATCCGATTATTGAATTATTACTCTATCAATCTTTCTAAACGAATTTCTTGTTTGTAGCACGTGGGCCGTTTAAACATTTCATTGATAAATTGACAAAGATTACCGTACGACGAATGGTTCTACAGTCCGACAAGGTTCTCTTGGCACATGCATGACATTGTCAGGAGGGCGATGTCATAGAACAAAGGCAGCCAGAAAATAAAATCTCCTCAATTTTAATTCAATTTCAGTTTTATTTTAGTTAATATTAAGCAAAAACAACAAGATACAAAAGCAAAATACCGACAGTGCGAAATGTCAAACAGTATCACAAGATAGCGGCGCTAGTTCCGATTTTAGTCACGGGCAAAGAATAGCTTTGTCGCACTGTAGTACGCTCGGACGTAAAAATGAAACATGACGGTTTTTTAAAGAAAAATGAATTTTAGAAATGTTTCGGACATGAGTGATATATTTTTACTCGTACGAACAGAAGTTTTATGGCTTAGAAAAATTCCGTTCATGAGCTTTTGGAATTTTTTAAAATTCCATTTCAATGCGAGGAGCCAAGAATGTGTAAAGTTTAAAGTTATTATCCGACCATAATTTAAGTACTTTTTACGTTTTTAGGTATTTGATTAAAAATTCAATGGTATTTCTGTTTAAATTTTTTTATATTAAAACACACTTTACAATAGGGTATTTGACTCCAATTTTTTTATTACTTTATTATAAAGTAGAATTAAAATAATGACGTGCACTGAAAGAACTAATTAAATCGATCAAATAACAAAAAAGTTATAAGCATTTAAAGATTTGTGATTAGACAGAGATAGCAACATGAAATTGTGACGTCACACCTTACCAATGCCATAGTAGCTTCGTGCGGCTTCATACAAATTTTCGTTTTGCGAGAAAGGGATAGAAGATCCCCCCACTCCAAAGTTTAAACGCCTGTAACTTTGTAAATCTTCGTTGGATTTTAATATTTCTTTCACTGCACGGTATTATTTTTATCCTAGTTTATAATAAAGTAATATTTTTTATCAAATTCAAAAGCAGTGTAAGACCCAATTCTACCAAAACGTGACGTGAACATTTAAATAATACAATAAAAATATTAATAAGCGAATATAAAAGTATCTTTACTAATAAATTTAAGGAAAAAAGCTAATGTTTTTCTATAATGTTTTCAACTGAAACGAATGCTTGCTATGAGCTACCTTATTATCGACTTACTTACAGGCCTTAGGACGTATCGTTGAAACATATAAGTACTTTAAATTTGTAATATCAATATCAATTATCATTAAATATTACGATATTTGAAGCATTGGGAACGTGCCGAGCAATATTTGTACATGTCGGCCATAAAACAAAATGGCGTTAACAAGTCCAAAACTCAATATTATAGTGTAAGCAAACATGTCGGAAAATGTTTTAGATTGTGTAAACATGTCGGAAAATTAAATACATTTCCCCGACGTTTATGATCAGTAGGCGAATCATGTTTTACCTAAATAGTATTCTCAATGCAGGTTTTTATTGAAAAGCTAGTGCCGAGTTTCATGCCCGTTCTTCTCGGTGCAGTGCTACTTTCCGAACGAGGCGGTAGAGTCTCCTTCCCCCTCGGCTTTCGTCAAGAACAGACGTGTAATGTGTTACAGAAATTATTTTCTTAAAATGTATTTATAAAGTAAATTTGTCATCATTAAATCCGACTGAGTACTAGGCTTGCATAAAAGTTAACAAGTGTCGGCTAATGTGAACTGGTGTGCGTGCGTATTTGTATCTAACTGCAACGCGCACGCTCTGACCGATTGAACTGAGGACCAATCAGGTACGTCCTGCTGCAGTGTTTGTCACGTCATCTTGCAAACGATTAACGATGCCTCATACACCGCTCCACACTACGACGTCCGCTTCCCCGTGTGAACCGCGGACTTTGCCCCGGCGTCGTTCATCTGAATCGGATCTAAGCACAGAAAACATTGAATCGGATCGTATTGACTATGATTTACCTACGCACACTTCTCGTATTTACAAAAGAAAACGTTCCGAGTCTGTGGAAGACGACAAATTAGATGTTTTTATGAAGGAATTAAGACACATGTTCGATGAACTAAAAAATCATCAAGAAAAAAAAATCGAGACGCTTTGCACGGCAGTTGCCGACATTCGCTCCTCCGTCGAGTTTTTGGCACAAAAATACGACACACTCATCGCTAGGTTTGATAAATTGGAATCGGAGCGCAGTAATGATGCCAAGTACATTCGATCCCTAGAGGATCGACTGGAATACCTAGAACGCGGCTCGAGATCATCGTGTTTAGAGATCAGGAATATTCCCGCTCCAAAATCTGAAACCAAGCAGGACCTTTTAAAAGTTGTCACGAACATGGGTGACGTCCTCGGAACAACGATCCAGTCTCACGAAGTTAAGGATATATACCGTATAAAAAGTAAGGATCCGGCTAACAAGACGATAATTGTTGATCTTACTAGTAACATTTTAAAGGAAAACATAATCACTTCACTCCGTAAATTCAACAAATACAATAATGGTTCTAATAAATTATCCACTGAACACCTCAAAATCTCAGGACCATCTAGGCCGGTATTTATCTCAGAAAACCTCTCTTCCAAAATGAAACGGGTATACTTTCTGTCCAGAGACTTCGCTAAAACAAATAACTACAGATTCTGCTGGCTTTCTCATGGAAAAATCTTTCTAAGAAAAAAAGAAGGGGATTCATTTATTCGGATAGACTCCGAATCTGACTTGGATAAACTCAAAGGGCAGATATGACTACCCACGATGCTCAGCAGTGTGTGTGCTTACTGGCACATTCTTGAAGAAAAAATTCCTTGCCGGCTGTATACTGATTTCTGTATTAGTCTCTTGAAAATAATTTTGATATTGTACTGTAATTACTCAACACTGTACCAAACATACACTCAATATACTACACTTACACTATTACTTACCAACTCACATACAAACCTCAGACTCTGCAGGTGTGATTTAACCGATTTTACTGCAGGTACCTCAACTTTTTTAACTCATGATATAATACTATCATTTATGCCTTGGACAAAAGTGAAACATTTTATTCAGTTTATTTTTATAGTACCCACTTTTCCTACGCACACTTGTTCAATTCTAATTTTTTATGAATATGGATGACACATTGACTTTAAATAGCGATTTGGAACGACTCTCTGTATCTAAGTCATATAGTTGCTTGCCAGAACAAATTGACAGGTACATACAAAATGATAGTGTGTCTCTTAAACTTCTCCACTTAAATATCCGAAGCATAAACCGTAATTTTAATAGTTTGCTGGTTTTGTTACACAGAATTAAGTATACGTTGGATATTGTTGTACTATCGGAATGTTGGCTTAGTAAGTCCCCCACGATTCCATCCTTGGATGGTTTTCAGTCATTTTCTTCTACATACTCGAACCAAAATGAAGGCGTAGTAGTGTATATTAGATCTAATCTGATATGTTCATTGCAATCCATAAAAATTGATGAAGCGAATAGTCTAATCATAAAACTTGCCAATGAGGTTGTTATTTTAGCCTTGTACAGGTCACCATCATATAGAAATATTAACGTTTTTCTTAACAGCATGGACCAAGCGCTTAAAATCCTAAATGTTTACAAAAATATTATCTTGGTTGGTGATATAAATATAAACCTACTTCCCGGCGGTAATGATCCAAATGCAGATTCTTACCTAAATCTACTGGCATCTCACGGTATGCTCCCAGGTCACGTTCTCCCCACCAGGTCTAACAGCTGTCTGGACCATGCAATTTTCAAATCCTCAAATTCTGTAACTACTTTGGTCCTTGATGTTGATATCACTGATCATTCCCCTATTTTAATTTTCTGTGAGTCTAATATTAAATCGCAACCTTCAAACCGTACAACTATTCGTACAGACATTAGAGCCATTGCCTCGCATCTAGAAAAGGCTGATTATTCCGCTATTCTAACATCGTGTGATCCTGACCATGCTACTAATATGCTTGTTAAATTGATTTCGGATACCGTAAAAAATTATTCTAATACCGTCACTATTCCAAGCAAAAAGAGAATACTAAAACCATGGATAACTCCTGGCCTCCTGAGATGTATTCGCCACCGTGATAACTTATACCGTAAATTCAAAAAACAATCGAATGATGTAACCTTAAAGACAACGTTTACCCGATATCGTAACTTTTGCAATAATCTCCTAAAAAAATTGAAACGCGAATACGAACGTAATGAATTTATGAAAGTACAGAATAATACAGCTAAAACGTGGAAACTTGTCAAGAGGGTCGCAAATATGAAATCTGAGAAGTCATATTCTCCTGACTTGCTAAAATTGTGTAACAATCCTTTAGATTCGGTTAATGCAGTGAACGACTTTTTTGCAAATGTAGGAAAGAACCTCGCTGCAAAAATAATTCAGCCACCAATTGATGAGATAAATAAAGTTTGTCCACCCATTCCTTCGCGCGCTTAAATTCAATGTCACTGCTCAACGTCGACAACAGTGAAGTTGAACTCATAATATTAAATCTAAAGGAAAAATGTGCTGTTGGTTGGGATTCCATCTCTTCTTCTATTGTTAAAGCTGCCGCCAAAAGCCTAATTCCTGTTCTGACCTATATTTATAACTTATGCTTGGCTCACGGCGTTTTTCCAAGTGCCTTTAAAAAGGCTTTAGTGTACCCTATCTATAAAAGTGGAGACAGAGGCAGTGTCAATAATTATAGGCCAATATCGGTGCTCACTACTTTATCCAAGATTTTTGAAAAAATTTTAAACAAAAGATTGGTTAATTATATGACTGGAAACAATATTCTATCCGACAATCAATTCGGGTTCCGGACGGGTAAATCTACGGAAGATGCTGTAGTGACACTTACTGATAATATTATAAAAAAATTTAACACTAAACTTAAAACTGTAGGAATCTTTTTAGATCTTTCTAAAGCCTTTGACACTGTCTCTGTCCCAAACCTACTAAACAAGCTTGAACGTATTGGCATCAGAGGAATAGCCCTTAAGATTTTTGAAAGCTACCTGTCCGATCGTACCCAATCTGTTGCCATTGATAATTTTGTCAGCGAAACGGAATCCGTTTATTTTGGAGTTCCTCAGGGTAGCGTCCTCGGACCTACTCTATTCTTAATCTATATTAATGATTTGTGTTCACTTCGGCTTCCAAATTGTAAAATTGTCAGCTATGCTGATGATACAGCACTTATTATAAGTGGAAAAAACTGGAAGGAAGTCAGCGAATATTCGGAACTTGCTATGAGAGCCGTTATAAATTGGTTAAACTGGAACCTTCTAACGTTAAACGTAGATAAAACTAAGTTTATCACATTTACCGCAAGCAGAGCCACACAACCTCCTGCCTCCTTTACTATTTGTGCCCACAGATGTAGTAACATAAGTTCGAATTGCTCCTGTCCAGCCCTCGAACGTACCTCTTGTATTAAGTACCTTGGTGTTCTAGTAGATTGCTCCTTGTCTTGGAAACAACATATTGAATCTGTTGCTTCACGAACTAGAAAGTTAATGTTTGTTTTTAGGAACATAAGGAATGTTGTTGACCTACAGTGTCTAAAGACAGTATATTATGCCCTTGCACAGTCAGTCTTATCTTATTGTATAACTGTTTGGGGTGGATCTCAGAAAACGCTCATGCTAAGAGTTGAAAGAGCCCAAAGGGCAGTTCTTAAAGTTATTCTCAAAAAACCCATTCTTTTTCCTACTGTTGAATTGTATTCGATATGTCAGCTGCTCACTGTCCGCCAACTATTTATATTACAAACAATTCTACGCAAACACTCTGAACTATCCTACAACCCTCAAGGAAACTTAAAAAGGAGATCTGATATGGTGTGTACCTACAGACCTCGTCGAACTGCTATTGAGAGTCGCCATTATTATCACATCAGTTCTTCATTGTACAACCGAATCAACAAAATTCTACACATATATCCCTTGACAGCGGCAAGAGCTAAAAAGATATGTACTCAATGGCTTTTAACTCAGTCCTATGATGAGTCGGAGCAGCTTGTAAAGTCTTGGTCTTAAAATAAAGGCACATAGAACACACACTCACACACAAACACACACACACACACACACACACACACACACACACACACACACACACACACACACACACACACATACACACACACACGCACACACAATAACCACAAATCTTACAGCATGCATTTGTAATAATATTTTGTAACTAGTTACAATTGTTTGTCACTTCAGACATTGTGATATTGTATGAGGAGGGCGTTGATCACTGCAACACAGTTCATACTTATGCAGGATCATCGTTCCCATTTGTTACTGTATCTAAATCATAAGTTTCAAATAAAGCAATTTAATTTATTTATTTATTTATTTAGTTTATATTTTTTCCAGCCAATAAGGTGTCATAATAATATGTTGACGATTTCGATAGCATATAATATGTTTCTCTTATACAACTTATGTACACACTTGTACAGCTAACTGCCCTCTCGGGTGATCACCTACCTACACGGAAATTAAAAAAACATTCCTTATCTTTTAACAAAAAAATAAAATGGAAAATTCTTTTCAAAAAAACCGACTTCAAATGCGAAAACGACTACAAAGAGTGAAATAATTTTTCAATGTAGGTACACCAATTCAAAGTCGGGCGATTAATACGAAGGTCAATGATTGTACGAATTGCCCGACTTCGAATTGGTGTACCTACATTGAAAAATTATTTCACTCTTTGTAGTCGTTTTCGCATTTGAAGTCGGTTTTTTTGAAAAGAATTTTCCATTTTATTTTTTACTTTTTAGTGGAAAACAACAGATGCACAAGGCATCGTAAAAAATGCCCAAATCGCTGGAAGTGTGCTTATAAAATCTGAACAGCTCCCTCAATTTTTCCAAGATCCTATCATCAGAACCTGACTTGATGCGTATAGTCATTAAGTCAGCATCTGGCAAGCAAATGCACTAGAAACTATAAAAAATACCCAAATCGCTGAAAGTATACTATCAAAATTTGAAGAGTTCCCTCGATTTCACCGAGATCCCATGATCAGATCCTGACCTGATGACCATAGGATAACCTGGAAAATATTATTCTTTCAAACAGTACCCAAATTGTTCCAAGTATCCATATAAAATTTGAAGAGTTCCCTCGACTTCTCCAGGATCCCATCATCAGATCCTGACCAAAAAAAATGGGACCATCTGGGAAGTATACCCTTTCAAACAAAAAAAGAATTTTCCAAATCGGTTTACGCGTCTTCGAGTAATCGGTGAACATACATAAAAAAAAAAAAAAAAGATTCCGACGAATTGAGAACCTCCTCCTTTTTTTGAAGTCGGTTAATTACCAAAATGGACCCTCTACCTACTTTCTCGAACGAAGGGCCTGGGCGTATCAATTAATATTTTTTATTAGGTATACCTACTACTACTACTAGCTCTATTCCCAAGGCTCCACCCACTTGGAATCATAAAAACCCTTGGATTTTTTGGGATAAAAAGTAACCCCTACAACATCCATTACAAGATGTCCTGATAATACAACACGAAGGAATGGCTTAAATATATTCGATGATAAAACAGGTTTGTGACTTAATTAATCGTTCTTAATTTGTGAGTATAATTTTATACTCCCTATGTACAATGTATAGTGTATATTGAAATCAATGTTGTTATCCAATAAACCAGAGATAAACGAGAGTGGCTGTACGCAGTTAATTATCTAGGTAATGTGTAATCGTGACCATTAACGTTTTGAGGTACAGCGATAATCTGAGGTGATTACGGCGTTGTCGGGTTATATCGAGTATCGGGTTAAAGAGCAATTGAGTCGCGCTAGTTAATATATGGGTTGCCGGTTGCGGGAACGATATTGGTTTTCACACAGCTAACAGTACATAACCCACAATGATATTTACAAGATCAATGAGATGGTTCTGTTTCGTTCAGTTGCTGGTTAGTAAGCCTCAAGTCACTGGGTTATTAACTAAGAAAACGGAGGCAAAAATTGCACAAATTACCAACCTAGATTGATAATATGTCATCATACCATTCTAATTGCTAACTTGTGAAAAATAATACAAAAACAGAATTTTTGCCTCCGTTTTCTTAGTAACTCAGTGCGAGTTGCTAACTAACGATACAGAATAAGCCCACTGATTTAGAAGTTTTAGAATTCTAAATAAGTGATGGGAATCGGAACCCGTGACTTCTCACTTGAATCCGAACGCATTTTACTACGCAAGGTAATCATAAGTGTTCATGCTATCGACAATAAGCGTGAAAAATTGTGACTGCATCCGATTCCGCACATACCGGTGCACTATAATATTTCCTCCATAGATGTTTCGACTCTGGTGAAATTAGATGCCAAATGGTTAAGGTAGTAAGAAATATCACAGTGCCTAGCACTGTGATATTTCTTCCGTAGAAGTTAAGTCTTTGGTTAAACTACATGCCAAAAAATTTAAAATAGATAGACTTTTTTTTCTCTTCACTGTTAACTTTAGCGAAAATAATTTCAAGTAAACTAATTTCATTTTGAATGGTTTCTGAAAACACAAAATGTTCCTATGAAAGATTAATGTGTATAATCGCATATTATCTTCTAAGTAAATACCTACTGCTTGTAAGATTAATTTCAAGTAGGTAAAAGGCTAAAAGGCCGCTTGAATAAGATAATAATTATAATGCAAAGTGTAAGCCTTGTACTTAATGATCTTGTTGAATCAGTGTGAGAGAAGTAAAACTTATAAAGCCACAACAAAGGCCCCTTCTAATGAGTACGCCGAGTTGGTAAATCCATCGCTAATTACATAAAATTTAACTGAAGAAAAATGTTATGGCCCGTTTACACGCGGTCGGTAATTGGCGCCAGTTAAAAGGAAACCATTGTGATGAGTAGCCTCGAATTTATTTGCTGCTAAGTGTGAACGACGTGCTGTTAAGTTTTGACTTCAGAGGATATAACTTCCATTAAATCTGGTATATAATAAAGTGGAAATGTTTATTTCATCTCACCCGCTCGGAAAAGAGATTCCCTAGGCATTTCCAAATTCAAACATCGCGAATTCCCGGGCCTCACTTCGCTTAGGATCATATTCTTTTAACTGCGAATGGTTCAACCCTAGATTCCTTCGCTACTTAGCATCAATAGAAGAAATTCTGCACAAAAACTAACTTAGCCACGTTCCATAACAATTAACTTTTTTTATTCTAAGTGCTTAGTCAGACATGATAACCGAATTATATGGCCATTTACAAATCAATAATATAATTAATTACGAACGTAAATCACACATCATACTGACAATGGTAAATTATTTATTTATAGTGTATCAAAATTATCGCTACCAACGGGAATTGAACCACAGCTATCGCGGCTTGGTGCTCTGTCAATTGAGCTATGGGATAATTCAAGCCTTTAACAGCTTATTTTAATGTAACTGATCGATTACTAATTATATCTACGTGACTGAAGGAAAAACAAACTAAAACATCAACAAAAGGCAACACCCGAAAGCTCACTGGCAAATTGAATAAAATACTAGTTACTCGTGTTACTGGAAAGTTATACCTATCTTCAACTTATATTTACCACAGCTGAAAATTTGCGATCAACTCGTTAATTAATATAAACAAGGCTAAGCTTTCGAAACCACTGCGCAGATTCTGACGCTTTGCGAAAGCTTATACTCAGTTTTACAAACTAAATATTACACCAGATTTACACTAGGAGACTCGTTTTAACTTGTAATTAGTATGTTCTCGTACCTACATACCTAATATAATTAATAAATTTTGCAACCAAGAAATATTTGTACAGTAAAGTTTGGTTTTGTACGATAAGAGTAAGTATTTTTATGGTCTCTCAAAACCATCGATATACCACAGCTCAAAACTCAAAGGGTTTGAAACCTTGTATGGAAGCCGCCTTAAATATTTATATCTGGGTGACCGAGCTTCGCTCGGTAGTTTAACTACTGGCTAATAGATGGCAGCAGAAGTCATATTTAAATTTTTTGGTAAATTCGACATTTTCTAAAAATGAATCCTAGCTAGATCGATTTATCGCCCCCAAAACCCCCTGTATACTAAATTTCATGAAAATCGTTCGAGCCGTTTCCGAGATCCAGATTATATAGAAATATATATATATACAAGAATTGCTCGTTTAAAGGTATAGGATTTAATCCTAGTTTTTAAGCTATTGCATAGCTTCTATCGCGGGCTTTGACGGTCAGACCTAATCCAGAAATTCCGTAACGAAAATAACCTGGCACTCCTAAAGTAGAACTTTTGGTACCAGGCTAGCATTAAAGCAGGGAGCGCAACTCCACAACTTTTTAATTTTTAGTTTGCCATCTATCGAAAAATAGCAGAACTTTTTAATGACTTTTTGAAATATCACCTGCGTGATACTTTTCTATTGATGGCAAAACTAAAAATAACTTAAAATTCTATGCAATAGCTTTACCACGGCAGTCTCCGAGTGCCACACGCCTTTTTTACAGACAAGCGTGATATTTCAAAAAGTCATCGAAAGTTCTGCTATTTTTCGATAGATGGCAGAGCTAAAAAATAAAAATAACTTTAAATTCTATGCAATAGCTTTACCGCGGCAGTCTTCGAGTGCCACACGTCTTTTTTGTGTATTTTTCGTTTTATCGACAACAGAACTACATTGTGTGTGAAAATTTCAGGAGTCTAACTATCACGGTTCAAAGATAAGGAATGGTGGCAGACGGACGGCGAAGTCTTATTAATAGAATCCCGTTTTTACTCTTTGGGTACGGAACTCTAAAAATTAGTATTTTTGATATCAACTTACGATACATGGGTTGTAATTTTGGGCTGGGACAATAACTCTAACAAAAACATTAAAAGAAAATACGAAGCGTGTAAGAAGTCCTGATGCCAATACATACCTTCCAAAATTAGATGCATCATGGTTTGTATTGCAATATTGTCAGATTCAGAAATTAAACTATGTGGCTTTATTATTTTTAACCGACTTCAAAAAAAGGAGGAGGTTCTCAATTCGTCGGAATCTTTTTTTTTTTTTATTTTATTTTTTTATCTATGTATGTTCACAGATTACTCGAAGACGCGTGGACCGATTTGAAAAATTCTTTTTTTGTTTAAGAGGGTTTTGTTTCCAGATGGTCCCATTTTAATCAGGTCAGGATCTGATGATGTGATCCTGGAGAAATCGAGGGAACTCTTCAAATTTTATATGGACACATGAAATTATTTGAGTATTATAATAAGAAAGAGTAATATTTTCCAAGTTGTCCTATGGTCATCAGGTCAGGATCTGATCATGGAATCTTGGTGAAATCGAGGGAACTCTTCAAATTTTGCTAGTATACTCAAAGCGAGTTGGGTATTTTTTATAGTTACTGGTGCATATGCTAGCAGATACTGATTTGATGACTAAAGTCATCAAGTCAGGGTCTGATGATGGGATCTTGGTGAAATCGAGGGAACTCTTCAAATTTTGCTAGTATACTTGAAGCGACTTGGGTATTTTTTATAGTTACTGGTGCATTTGCTAGCAGATACTGATTTGATGACTAAAGTCATCAAGTCAGGGTCTGATGATGGGATCTTGGTGAATTTGGGGTATCTCTTCAGATTTTATGAACACACCTCAAGCAATTTGGGTATTTTTACAACGCCTTGTGCATTTTATTGTTTTCCACTAAAAAGTATAAAATAAAAATGGGAAATGCTTTCCAAAAAACCAACTTCAAATGCCACTACAAAGAGTGAAATAATTTTTATTTAAATTTTAGGTACCTACACCAATTCGAAGTCGGGCGATTGTCTATGACTTCGTCATTTCTTCGCACATCAAGTAAGTAAGAAGGACTATTAGGAATTGTATGAAACATTGCCCGACTTCGAATTGGTGTAGGTACCTAAAATTTAAATAAAAATTATTTCACTCTTTGTAGTGGCATTTGAAGTTGGTTTTTTGGAAAGCATTTCCCATTTTATAAGCCCCTATAATCTCCTGCTCACAATAAACTTATAGTCACCTACTCGTACATTCACATCATTGGAACGTCACGATAAAAAATGTTTTACTATCACTAAAGCATCGGATTGTAAGTTTGTTTCTTCATGCTTACAAAAAAAATTAAACGCTTCCTAAACTCAAAGCCATCCAGCTTATCTAGACATGATCACTAATTGAATTTCTCGTCGCTGCAAGTGCTTGTTTACATCTAGCTAATCAAGAACGTTTACTGGACCCATAAATTAATTTAAATTGATGGATGAACTTTTGGTGTGCGGTTGAATTAGCTAGTTAGAATAGCTGAGAGTGATTCACTAAAATATAATAGACAAACAGGCTTTGCAGTGTGCACCAATACGCTACGCTAAGAGGACGGGAACGATGTGACGTATGTTGAAGCCAAAAATTTCTCAAAAATGGAGTCACACTTAGTACATTTCGGTACCACTGACACCACATACCACTGTCGATCGCTTACGCTTGCGTCATATTACAGTTTTGACAAATTTAAAAATTCGGCTTCAGGGCGGAGCCTAAAAATACATGCGTGACGTCACTTAGTGCTAAATAATACCCCGTTAAGGAGCACACCACGGGTGTGCCCGCGAAATTCAAATTTTTCGTGGTTTTTCGCGATTTTTAAGCTAATAAGACATAATAGGCTAATGGCCGTCAAATTGCGATAATCCCAATATCTTCTTCACGTGTTTATATAAAAATCTCTGCTCGAAAGTGTCGAGTTAAAGAAATTAGTCCAAGATTTGCGAGTTACTCACATAAAACTCGATACTTGGACTAATTTCCTAGAATACACATTTTTATGCAAAGATTTTGATATAATCATGTAAAGATGATACTGTCACTATCGCAAATTGATTGCCATAAGCTTATCATGTCTAATTAGCGTACAAATTGCAAAAAACCACGAAAATTTTGAATTTCGCGGGCAGACCCGTTGATTTCACGTTAAAGCTCAACTGTTAAAAAAAAAGTTATTCATCGTTATCATAATCGCAAATAATTTTTGCCCACTTATTAAATCCGATGTTTATTTTTTTCAACCATTCAGGGAACATAATTTGTTTATAATTCCAATAACGATGAATACGTTTTTCTGTATGAATAAGTATCTTTGAGGAACATCAATTTAATTGTAAGTTTTTTATTATTATGTAATTGGTCCACTTTCAATTTACAGCTCTCTAGGTTTACTCGTCATAATATAAAACACTTACTTTAAAAAACTATTATGTCGAAAAACAAAATCCTTTTAGGCGATCGTGGGGCGTGCCTAAAGCTAAGCTTATGTCTCTGCCTTATTTCTAGATTTAATGTGTAAGACTAATAAGTTATGATTAATCTTAAGAGGTAGATTCAAGTACTTACTTCACTGCAAACTAATTAACTTTACTCACTTTAGCAATTTAGAATGTCAATATAACTCAGATAATTAATACCGGTAGGTACAAATATTAGCAATGCAGATTAGCACCTCGCTCGAAATTACTTTTACAGACAATGACAAATCGTCTGTCCGTCTGTCATCTCACTATCTGCGAAATTAAATTCCTCCGAAGCCTTAATGCTGATCACGTTTCTTATTGTTAAATTGTTACACTTGATGTATTTACTCAACACAATTTAGATAATTATATTTATACGGGTATTTGCCATTTTCTGAACAGAAAACGCAGGAATTTTTTATCTCCCTCCGTGCCTTGAAAAGCAAGTTTATTTTTCAATATTATCACTACTAGGCGTTTGATTAATAAGAAAAACTATTAGACGCACTGTATATTATATGAAAGTTAACATCAGATAAACTTATTGCTCGCCATTATCATTCTTTTGTATCAAAAAAGTTTTATCGAAATAATAATATAATTTGTCCTAAACGTATTCCTTTTTTCTTCAATTAATTAATTTTTAACTATCTAGGTTTTTTATTCCATTTAATTAGGATTGGAAAACACTGTAATACCTCTTTAATTCATGGCTGTGTTTTCGAGGAATCTTCCTCTTCAACTTGTTTTGAAATTACTTTATTTTTTACCTTAAAATCTTTATGATTACATTATAGACGTATTCCTTTGCATTGTAATATAATATTCTAAGGTATACAAAAGAAGGTAATCTACAGTTAGAGACAAAGCCGTGGCTTATATTAATGGAAAAGCAACGAGGTTTCTATTCAAAAATAGCAGCTCTAGACCTAATTTACATAAATGGCAAGTGCCGTCGTTCTTTTGTCTTTAAAATACTTTAAAGTTGAAATTAATTATTCTACTTTATGTAAATAAAACCATGGACGGTGGACGCTTTAGCGGTGTTCGCACCAGTCTCTGTTTTTGTGGAAACTGTAAAGTATAATGTACCTCCTGCTTATATTCTCGCCAAAAAGGAAACTTTATACGTGTCTTTGGGAATAAATAAAACATTATGTTTTGTAACACTCTACTTCTGTCCTGAATTTTGTGTTAGGTAGGTATTATTAAAATATGAAAAAACACTAAAAATATTTAGGTGAATGTTACTGATTCTAAAATTTATAATTATTTATTGTAAAAATGATGAGTACTTATAGGATTCAGAATATCGAAAACCCTTCAATTGAATGTTTACTCTAGTTTTGGTGACTATACTAATGTGTTGCCTATGATGCTCATTTTATTTTAGGACTTACCTTGTCCTATTTCCTCATTTTATTGCACCTCGGGCAGCGTGCGCTTAGCACTATTTGAATTATTGCTCACTTAGAGTTATGAACAATACTCGAAGTTGTCGTCCTATTCTCAGACCTACCATCTCTCAAGCCGAAGAGTTTTGTAATTGTTGTCGCCCATAACTGGCGTGCTTTGTTTACGGTCGCGTAGATGGCAGCAATTGGGCCAGCAGCGCCACTTACGCGCGCGGCGGCGCCACTTACGCGCTCAGTGTCGCCACTTTCGCGCGCAGTGGCGCCACTTCCGTTTATTTACTTGTAAAAAGGATAGTACGAATGTATAAAAAGGGCGAAACGGGGAGAACCGAGTCAGTCTGTTTCGAGTCTTGTTCGAGTCTTGTTTTAGTCTTGATCGAGTCTTGTTTTAGTAATGGCAGTCTTATTTTAGTAACGCGAGCAGTAACGGTTAAGTAAAAGTGCAAAGTGAGAAGTCAACGCGGTATCTCGTAATATAATAATCACTGAGGCACGATAATCATTAAAGAGCAAGAGCCCAGGCCTGCCTGACCTTCGTTATTTTATAAAAGCTGAAAGTTTATCTGTACATGTCCCCTATATGTACATATAGGCAAGAACGACCAGCGACTATAGAGTTTGGGTTGTGGTTACTTGGGCAGGTAACATGTAGGTATTGATTAATAATATAAATAGTGGACTATTAAAATAAAATTTACTTGTTTGGGTCCATTAATCTTCATTCACCATTTTTGGCAGAGAGCAAAGACAATTCTCTTTCTTACAGACCAAAGACTATAACTACTACAACCAAAATCACAGACTACATTAACACAGCCCCTCAATTTATAGAGCTTTATATTAAACCGCTTTTAAATAAAGATCATAAATTGCACACAATAATACAGTAAGATACTTAGGTAATTAATATTACTGACAAATGCCTTTGACATGTAACATTTCAGTCATTTATAGAAAGATACAAAGATATGTACTAGTTTAGTAAAAACAAATGTCTGGTTATAATATATTCTACATAATAAGAATTGTTGTTTTATTTAATACTTCAATTTATAGTCTAATAATATTAAGTATTAAGATATCCTACATAGACAGATAATTTGTCATAAGCTCTAACAAAAATAATTTTAACATAGAATAAGAGTTTCCTACTTATTACTACAAACATATTACTAGGAACTTAGATTAAGTTTTTGACAAAAATATATGTGACGATTAGCTGGCAATGCTTTAGTAAAAATATCAGAGATATTTTCATCAGTAGGTACATAAGAAATAGTAACTTCACTTTTATTAATAACATCTTTTATGTAGTGATATTTAATTGAAATATGTTTAGAAGCTTTTGTGTTTACATGGTTTTGAATTAATTTGATTGTGCTTTGATTGTCTATGTAAATATGAGCATAAATAGGTTCAGGCTTTAGCAAATCAGAGAGAAGACCTTTCAGATGTATGAGTTCACTTACTGCATGTGCTCCGGCAACATATTCAGCCTCAGCTGTTGACAACGCAACGCATGTCTGTTTTCGAGAAAACCAAGTAATTAAATTATTACCTTGATATATAACACAACCACTGATGCTCTTCCTGTCTGTTTTATCCGCTGCCCAATCAGCATCTGAAAATGCCTGAAGTTTGTGAATATTACCTGAATTAGTATAAATCAGCCCCTGTTCCTGAGTTTGTTTGAGATACCGCAGCACTCTTTTTCCAGCCTTCCAAAGATGTATAGTTGGTTTATCAAGAAATTTGCTTAAATATGATGTAGCAAAGGTTATATCTGGTCTCGATGTCATTGACAGATATGTGAGACTACCTATTAATTCTCTGTATGGTACGTCGATTATGTCATCATTTGTAGAAGCAGCTGTAAAGTCTTTTTCCATAGGTGTTCTTACTCCTTTGCAATCCTCCATGCCAAATTTATTTAATATTTTCTTTATTAATTTTCCTTGTTTAATTTTGAGTGTGTTTTCTTCTCTATAAATTTCCATTCCCAAGTATTCTTTTACATATCCTAAATATTTTGTATTGAATTCCCGTTTTAATTTTTCTATAATAATTTCTCCAGAACCAAGTATCAATATGTCATCTACAAAAATGAGTATCCATGTTTCTCCATTATAGTATAAACAGGAATCATATTTTGATTGTTTAAAGTCATTATCCAAGAAAAATTTGTGAATCCTTTCATTCCAGCAACGTGGTGCTTCTTTAAGACCGTAAAGTGCTTTTCTTAATCTTAGAACTTTTCCTTTTTCTGATTTAATCCCTTCAGGATATTTTATGTATACTTCATTGTTTAACTCCCCATTTAAGAATGCTGTAGGTACATCTAATTGATGTAGTGGTTTATTTTGTTGCACTGATATACTTAGTAACAATCTGACTGTAGTTATTCTAGCGACTGGCGCATACACATTATATACATTTTCCTCTTGAAATCCTTTAGCTACTAATCTAGCTTTCTTTGTTCCATCTGGTTTGCATCTGAAAATCCATTTTGTATCTATAGCTTTTTGTCCTTCAGGTAATTCCGCTGTTTCCCATGTATTTAATTTTTGAAGTGCTTTTATTTCCTTATCTATTGCAAATCTCCATTCTTCATTTTTCACAGCATCTTTGTAGCTACTAGGTTCAATTCCATGCATTATATTTAAACAATACACTATATTAGTCTCTATATTTTCTAATCCTTCTTCATAGTTCCTGAGATAAGTTGGCTTTTTCACTATTCTTCCCGATCGTGTCCTCATCTCTGGTTCCTCTGCTCCTCCTTCAGTATCTTCATAATCACTTTGACTTTCTGTCTCATCATCTTGATACTCCTTCATTTCTTTTTCACTTTGTACCGGCTTCTTTTCCATTTGACTGCTTTGCGGATTCTTCTCAATTTGTTCTATTACATTTTCTTGCAAAATATTTTCCTCATTATTATCATTGTTCTTTACTTTGTACTGTACTTGTGTTTCATCAAATCTTACATCTCTAGACACAAATATCTTGTTACTTTCCGGATCCCATAGTCTGTATCCATTTTGATGATACCCAACAAATCTCATTTCTTTTGCTCTTTGTAAAAGTTTATCCTGTTTTGGTAGAATATGTACCCATGCCTTGCATCCAAATACTCGCAATCTTGACAGATTTTTATTTCCGAACATTTTCTCTGCAGGTGTCTGGAAGTTAATAGCTGTTGATGGACATCTGTTAATTTGATAGACTGCACACCTGACTGCTTCACCCCACAGTGTTTTTGGCAAACCTGTCTCAATCAACAATGTTCTTGCTCTGTTATAGATTGTTCTATTCATCCGTTCTGCTACGCCATTTGACTGAGGACTGTAGGCAGATGTATACTGTATCACTATACCCTTTTCTTGACAAAATGTCTGAATTTTCTCATTTTTAAATTCACCACCATTATCTGACCTTATTTTCTTGACTTTATTTCCTGTCTGTGTTTCTATTCTTTTAATGTATTCAATCAACCTATCTGTTGCTTCACTTTTCCTCTTTAATAAATATACTTCGCAAAAATGTGTAAAATCATCAATTATTGTTTGATAATAAATCTCACCTGTTATAGTAGGCTCACTTACCGGTCCGGAAATATCTGTATGGGTCAGTTCACCAACACATGTTGAACGTGGTCTCGGCACTGAACTAAATGGTAATCTTGTTGACTTACCTTTCATGCAGGGTTCACACGGAGTCTGGCTATATGGTAGTTGAAGTAGTTTCAGCTGATTTCTATTAGCATGGCCTAACCTTTGATGCCATAAGTTGCATGAATTTAAACATGTTTCAGATTTAAGTTTCATATCTATAACATATAATCTACCTCTCAGTCTACCTATAACTTTCTTGTTTGACTTGCTTGTTACACATACACAATTATTATAAAATTGAACATAATTTCCTTTTTCTAACAATTTTGAAACTGACAAAAGATTGTGAGACAAATTTGGAACAATTAACCCTTCAATATCAACTGTTATTCTATCATCATAAATTAAAGTAAGTTTACCCTTCTTTCTACAAGTTAAGTACTGTCCATTAGCAACATAAATTTTAATTTCTTTATCCAGTTTTTCAATATTCGTCATATACTGTTCATATTTAGCCATAAGCAAATTTTCCGTGGCACCAGAGTCTACGACTAGGCTTATACAATCACTTGCACACAATAGACTTATTTCACTTGCACTCAATAGACTTAATTCACTTGCACTGAACGCTGTAAATGACACTGGGGTCTCGTCGCCCTCCTCTGTTGTCTGCGCAACCTGGCCCGAATGCCACGAAGTCCTGTAGGAGCTTGCACCTCTTCCTCTGCTGTAGTTGCCACCTCGGGTATGGTCTTGATGCCCTCTTACAAATCGACCTCTATGAGTACCTCTTACGGGTGTTGACTGTCCTATTCTGCACCGGAATGATTTGTGGCCTCTTCTTCCACATTTGTAACAAGTAAGGAAGCTGTTCTGGTCATTATCCGAGACTGTACTCTCCGTCCCTTTGATCTTAAGTTCTGCATCTAATAATCTTGATTTAACAAAGTCCACTGTCAGTACTGTGTCTATAGTTTCTAAAGTTGTAATCACCGTGTCATATTCACTGGGTAATGTAAGCAAGAGATGACATACCTTGTCACTGTCTTGTAAAGTAGCACCTGTTGACTCCAAACTTGCGATTATTGTATCGAACTTGAAAAAATGATTTTGCAGTTTTTCAGAAGATGTAGCTTTCATAGATAACAATTTCTTTCTCAAGTAAAGTTGATTGAAAACGCTTTTTCTTTCGAAAACTTCTTCCAGATGTTTTAACATGTCGGCCGCCGTAGAACATTTTTTAATTATTTCAATGAATTTATCCGAAACACACTGCGCAATCAAACTCCGCGCTTTAACGTCCGCGTGTAACTCTTCCGTAGTTTTAGGTATTGTTGGTTTTACTTCAAGTCCCCGTTCTTCTAACAACAATTTCATCCTGAATTTCCATGTAGAAAAATTTCCGCCATCTTGCAGCTTTGGTAAAATATTCACGTTTGAAGTAGTAGCTGTGGACATCTTGTGCCTTTTATACTATTTTCACTTTTACTCAACTTTTTATATCACTTCGACATCTCGTGTCTTTTCTTCACTTTATATTTGCGCAGTGGAAGCGTATTAAAATAAAATTTACTTGTTTGGGTCCATTAATCTTTATTCACCATTTTTGGCAGAGAGCAAAGACAATTCTCTTTCTTACAGACCAAAGACTATAACTACTACAACCAAAATCACAGACTACATTAACATGGACAACATCACATACATTGCTCCGATCCCTTAGTAAGTAGCTTATGCACTTGTGCTAAGGAAATCAGAAACAATGAAGGTACCACAACACCCAGACCCAGGTCAGGGCAATTTAGAAAACTTAGTTTTCTACATTGCCCTGACCAGGGATCGAACCCGGAACCTCAGAGATGGCGACGCCACGGACACTCAACCACGGATGTCATAAAGGTGTACAAAATAGCACATAAAATTCGTTATAGTATAAAGCAGAAGTCAAACGGTATAGTCGCTGGTAGTTTTTACCTGTATAGGGGACATGTATAATAGACAAACTTTCAGCTTTTATAAAATGACAAACGTCTGGCCGTCGTGGGCTCTTAGGCTATTATGATATTACACTTGTCAGTGCAATTTTCATTCCAAAAATCCTCTCTTATTTTTAGATCATCTGTCCCTATGGGCTGTGTATCTCAGGAGTACACGACGATTGCGCGACTTAAAACTGAATAGCGCCACCTAGTTTAAATTAGATTGAACTCAGCTCTATAAAAGCGAACGTGAGTTAGTTATTGACCGCTGCCCAGTGACTCCTCGATAACAGATGACATAGAACGGCTGATTTATGATCGCCGCTAATTATTTAGCGGCGATAATCGTGACATACTGCAGGAAACATTGCGCCCAATTGACCGAATTATCTGTCGGTGTACAAATTTATAGTGTAGTGCTAAGTGTTATCTGTTAATTAGTTACCTACGAGTACTAATTAGCTATTACTACGAGATTTTTAAGGTTACCTTTCATTTGGTACCCTTATTGTAGGAGTACATTAAAAATAACTAGTCCGCCATCTTGGTTGTTCCGCCATGTTGGATTTAGAGTGACGTCATACTGCTAACAATGCATCTGAACAAAACGTGTATACTTATACCCGTTCGCAGAAGCTTTGCTCATGGCTTTTCTCCCACTTCGTAGTACCGCGACCTGCGCTCGTCCGTTATCATGAGATGAATACGGGCCTCGGTAGTATGACGTGAGAGGCTAGAGCGGAAGTCACCGGTAAAGCTTCTGCAAACGGATAATACAAAATTTCAGCTGAATTGGTTAAAGATATCCTTACTTTAAAATTAAGTTGCGAGATTCTACCTCAACAAAATACATACAAATACATATACATTGCAAGTTAAATAAAAGCTTTAAAAAAGGAGGTTGGGTTGATAGTAATATAACATTCGAGTCATTGATATTTATTACAGATGACATCGAAGTAAAACTGCTGCGCTCTGCGGTGTCGACGAAATTTTTAATTACGAAATAATTAATTTGGAACTCATACTACCGAGACCTTGAGTACTTAGTCAACAGTACTGGAAAATATGAGCCTGAAATTATCTCTATCATAACGGATGAAACTAGAAGTCATACCTATAGCGTAAACGTAGTGTTAGCGTATCGTTATGACGCTACGCATAACAACATGACAATTACGCCTCCTACGATTCGCTGCAACACTGTTTCGTCTGCGGACATGTTTTAAGTTGTTCGTGCTCATACTGCTCTTGTCTTACGCGAGGATCACGCTACGCTTACGAGCCGTGTGCGAAGGACCTAAATTGACTGCCATGAGTATGTTTCGCCTTCACCGTGGTTAAATTTGGAATAAATTAGTACTCGCTTCCGCTCTTGTAGTCGGAGTAATAAATGTACTAAGATGCATTGAAGAGAAAACCACAGGTTAAAAAATATCAAAATATCGAGTGTGATTTCGAGGCGTGAACGCCGCTACGACTTAATGTTATGTTCTAAACTATATTTTGTTGGCTTGAATGGTCTGGTGGCTAGCGTGTCTGCGTAGGAATAGAGATAATCAAGAGAGAAATTAATTACGTAAGGATTAAATATATATTGGGCATAAAATAAAGCAAGAACAAATGTCTATTAGGCTAATATCGACATTAAAGTCGTATTTTTGAAATGAAACTTGAAAATGATCATGAAACCTTACAAATTGACCAATCCGAAAACGAAAATTGACTTCGGAGGAGAGCTGACTAAGATTCAATGTGATTTGTGTGTCTGAACTTAAGAATTTCAAATACGTAGGGTACTCCTTTTATTTTTTCATAAGTCCTAATCATTAATGATGAAAAATAGTGTGTTTCACTCGGTGTCGAACTATTTTGTTTTCGGACGTCGTATAGGTACCTTTGAGGTAATAACAAAATTTCACTTAGAGCTCCTTGTATTACAAATACCTAACTATTAATGATTAATTAAAATTTTGTAAAATATAAAACACGTTTGAGAGCTTTTATTCATCAGCTTTTTCTATCTTAATATCTTTTGTTCTTTTATTTCTTCATTCATTATCTTAGTTCTGTCTAGTATTTTTATTTATGAAGGCATCACTCATCATCATGGTATTTTTTAAATTACAAATTGAACAAAAATAATAAAAGAAGTGTCCATTCCTCTTTTACATTTAACTGCATAGAAATTATACTTATTGAATTGTTAATTCGGACACGGCGAGGGAATTGCCATAAACCTACTTTAATATTCTCCGCCAAGTCTATATGTAGTTAAACGGACCACCCATTGTGCAATTTCAAAGAAAAGCTCTTACAAGGCACATTAAAAGTCAGATTTTTAGGCGATTTCTAGACGCAATTGAGTAGCCGGCTAGGTAACATTTCTTAGGCATATATTTTTTTACGAAAATCGTAGTCATATTTAAGCTCAAAACTATTTGGCAAGAGAGCAATCTTTCTTTACTTTGCTTTGTAATTTGAAGCTGACAAAAACCGACTTTTAACTTCAGAATATATAAAGCAACGAAAACTCAAGAATCCTCATTGGTGCAAGAGTTTTAAAAGCTTATAGGTAAAGATTAAAGACCCACCACGCTGTTGTATATAGGTTAGCCGATATGTATTAATTGCTCTAATCCTTAGCAAGATTTATAGCAACTCATATAGCCCGTCTACACGATCTTGACGAAAGTAAACAAAACAACAAAATGAGAAACGATCCGTTCCGTATTATTAGGGTGTGTCCACATTCTTCCCGCTCGATCGGCGAGTCAATAGCTCTGAGCTATTTGTGTATCGCTCCGGAAGATATATTGTATGTTTGTTAATAAAATCAAAATACAATGCATTGTATGAGGTAGGCATGCTCCTTTTACCATCCGTTGCAGTGGTATAAAGTACACACTTACTATTCTGAATTCATGACTAGTAGAATAAAAATAAAAATAGATTCTTTCAATTAGATCAATATCGGTATTTAGAAAATACACTGCGGAGCATTAAAATGGGTACAGTGATGTGACATGACTTATCAGTAATGACAATCTCCCTACATTTTCTTTAATGACAAGCTGATAGGGAATCGTCAAGGCTTATAGTTACGAGTAGATTTTTAGTTGACATTTGCATGCTGTCTGATCAATCTGAAACATAATTATGCTGGTGTGCTTTTCTTGATGAGATGCCCTTGCGTTCACAACCTTGCTCGTAATTTTTTTATTATAATATATTCGAATGATTGATATACAACCTATATTTTGAATCTTTCACGCGATTATGCTTGGCATTGATGTCATATAAGATGGAATGGAAAGTCTATAAATTGCGCTGACGTAGAGAATAGCTACGCATTCTTTATATTCAGAGCAGATAAATTATAAATTTTACTTACATTTCGTTGTTCAAACTATTTCCCAAAAATTATTGGGACTGTTGCAGAATGATGCTAATTGTTTCAAACTCGATCCATAACGAGAGGCGATTAAAAGAATACAGACGTTGGAAGTGTAATTTTACACTATTTTGAAAAATAATTTGTAATGAAGATATTATGTACCAACAAAGAAGTAAGCCTACTAAAATCTTTACGAGTTTCCGTCTATAGAAATAATAATATGCATTCAACCTAAAACTCCAATGAAAACCCTTTTGATCTCCAATGTTTTGATTGAAATGTACTTGCTAAGAGAGTGGGCGATTGTTTTGACGCTGAGTGTATCTCTTTTAATGGATCTTGCATGTCATGTGAGTGTGCGTCTATCTTTACGCCGTTACTGACGAGAGCAGACTGATCTATTTCGGGTAATAGTTTCAAGTTATATCGGCATGATCGAGCTTCACTAGACGGCTTATATCCCAGATGTTTCGTAGTAGAATAGAGTGTAGTATTTTAATAAGAACGTAAATCAGAACTTGAAATCCGATGGAGTAATCTTCAGAAAACTGGCCAAGTGCGAGTGGACTTGAACTCAACTAATAGTAATAGTAGTCTCTACTAGTTCTACTACACTAGTACTTTATCTGATTCTCATTGTTTGTCCTTTAGAAATTATATTATTTTTGTGAATTATCATTCTTCAATTTTTATGGCACTTATTTAAATAATTACCTACAATAATTATTATCAAGGTTCGAGGAATATAGGCAATTGCTATGGTCTAACAAGAGGATCTCTAAATATTTCATTTTTATGGCAACCCCCAAAATATTTTTTTGCCAGTTTAGAGCGTAGCTCGGCAACATAAATAAATTCGGAGAAAATATGCAAATTAAATCGGCGTATTTGAAGTCGACGAAATAATTGTTTAGACGACGACGACGAATATTTGTTTAATAAACACGTGTGAGCAGGTGGTCTGATCATCAATATTAGTTGACCTCGAATAAATCTAAGCAATCATATTACTATGTGTATACTTTTCTCTCAATATTAACTTCAATAGTTTAATATATGACATGACATGATAAACGATTGCCTTGACATACGAGTATATCATGACCTTATTACTTAATTGCAATTAAGTACGTGTACATACTTGACTACAATCTCACTAGATGGTATTACCAGTAGGCGTTCGTTAAATTGATGACGTGACTAATCGCAGGCAACTATCATTCTCATACATTTTTTAAATTTCGTTCCATTTGATCGTTGGACAGCCCTTTGATTTTCCAAAAATATTTAAAGCAGCGACGAGCTATATCTTATATCTATGCGCTGATTGGTTAATGCTTCCATTAATTACACAGCTAAGACGACAATTGGCTGGTGATGGTTGCATTGGTATGGTAACCGTCGATGGCTTTGGACTTACCTTTACACAGGTTTAAAGTCACTGTCAAAAAATATATTCTAATATAGGTCCAGGGTTACTATACCATTGATCAGGGGGCACGGCAGTGCCCCCGCCAAAGTCAAAGCGCGAAGCAAAACTGCCGTACCATCTTTACAGGAACCATTTCGCCGTTTTTCGGGCTCCTATTTGAGAACCTCTGGATAAGACCAGAATGCTGAAATTTTCGCTATCCAGTAAGCTATAATCACATACTTAAAACCCAAAATTATATATATATATAATTATAGTTCCGAAGTTATGCGAAAGCGAAGTTTCGCATTTTCGACACTGACTGACTGACTCATGATCATCAAAATAGAACTAGTACTTCCCATAAACTCAGAGAGCTGAAATTTGGTACAGAGTTAGGGTTTAATGGCCACATAAAGGGAAAACTATAAAAACTAGGATATTCGAAGATCTGGAGTACCTACCTGGTGATCACTGCATTAATAACTTTGTAATTCCATATAAATTATATGAGATTACAAAGTTATTTATGCAGTTAATGTATCTAGAAAAACGGACAGAAATATTTTGTAATATTTTGAAGTTTCTACAAAAAGAAGTGAAATCCCACCAAAAACATTCTGTAAAAAACTAGCCAAAGTCAAAATGGAGCTGCTTGTTTATCTCTAAAAGGTACTGAAATCTAGACAAAGTCGTGCCAAGTCTAAGGTTCCTTACTGCGATTTCTTTAATATTATAGTTAATGTTGTGTGACTTGGCCGTTGAAGACCAAGAACCGCTACTCATTGACGATGAATTCTGGCGACAGATTGGTGCAATGGTGTCATGGAGCACCTGGTTTGAACCCTTGTGTACCCTTCAACGGCCAAGTCACGCAACATTAACTATAATAATAAAGAAAGGGAACTAATTTTTTGAGCTGTTATTTAAATATTCGAGATGTTATTATGATCAGTTGGAAAACATATTGAGCAGTTATTTAATTTAATGGCGGTTGATTAATTATTGCGACAGTAAAACATGAACAGTAATAAAGAATCAATTAGTCGGTTATTTTATCATACAATATCAATTCTAAAAATAATTTAGCAGTCCAATAACTGAATGAGCGGTAAAAATGATGGAATGAGCGGTTCCTTTTCTCTTAAAGGTTCTCTGAAGTACGCAGTACCTCCAGTTGAAGCTAAAAACATTCCACTCGGACAAAAAAGGAAGTTTTTGTCCGAGTGGTATTTTCACGAAAGTTTTTTATGTAATACACTTCACAATGTCACTAGCTTTCGTAAATAACTCAAATTAACGAGAAATAATAAGAAAAATTATTATTATAAATCACATTTTTTTAGGTTATGTTTACGTATTTTTTGCCAGTTTGCTAATATTTTTACGAAAGATTTGTATCACACTGTCACTAACTTTCGTAAATCACTGCACAAACGACTTAGGGTCCAGGAGCGAGCGAAGCGAGCTCGGGACTTGAGGGCACCCCGACTCGGCTGGGTTAGGTGACGAAGAGGATGGCGGGGCCTGCAAGGCCCCGCCATCCTTCTGAGTGGTTATTTTCTTTTATGACCACCCAGAAATAGGAGCCCCGCGAAGCGGGGCTCCGTCGACTGGCCTTTAAGAAGATTAAAGACATAAATAATGAGAAGAGGTGAAGATTTTTTAATTTCAAAAAAATATTTCTCGAAAAGTATTAGGCCTCGTACGATTTGGCTTGGGGGGTAGACTCCCCCTACCCCTCCCCTCCCCCTCACCCCCCTCCCATCCCCCCCCGCAACGGGTCCCGTGTCCTAGACCTACCATTCCTTCAGTCAAAGCAAAAGTAATTTAATTTTTCATTACTATTTAAGTACTGTTTTTTTTATTGTATTTTACCACCTCATTGTTTATAGAATTGCTTAGAATGAGATTTCTTACCGACAAATTCCGATTTCTTACTGCCCACGCGTAACCGCTCGTTCAATTTTTTTTACCACCCATTTAATTATTTTCCTGCTCAATTATATATTCACTGATCCAGTTCATTATTTTTTATTACTCATTTTTGTTTACTTTACTGCTTAGTTTTAACTGCTGAACTAGGTTATTAAACATGCCATTTTTAATTTTTAACTTATCAAAACTGCTATTTAGAACTGCCTCTTTAAATCAGTGCCATAAAGAAATCGTAGTAAGGAACCTTAGACTTGGCACGACTTTGTCTGGATTTCAGTACTTTTTAGAGATAAACAAGCAGCTCCATTTTGACTTTGGCTAGTTTTTTACAGAATGTTTTTGGTGGGATGAATTTTTCAATGACAAGGATTCTATGAATGATAGGGATATGATTCGATCTCCTCACATCATAAAAATTATGAAATATTTTTCATATTATGTAAGAAAAATGTTATAAAGACATTTTTTGAAAAGAGCAGATGCCGAGTTTCTTGCCAGTTGTTCTCGGTGCAAACCTGCTTTCCGGCGGTAGAGTTTCGCCTTTTGACTTTTCGTGAGAGCCTATAATTTAGGCCTATGTGAAAATAAAGATTTGAACTTTTGTTTTCAATCATGCATACTAGACAATACTATGATTAATAAATAATTGAATAATAACATTTATGATTCGACCTAAGATAAACCTATTCAATATAACAGTGTGTCCACGGAAAGTCTGAAACCTCAATTGCAAATGGAATACTACAAAATAATTACTGTATTGAATTAATTAGTGATAAGGTTTGAGACGTATGCGCATTATTGTTATCAATTAATACACCAACTTCAAGTCATCAACAACCGTCCATAAATTAATCGTTATATTATTATGAAGGTACGAGTTATTATGTACTTAGTTTGAAAAATATGGTTTCAACTTTTTTGGCAAACTCTTAATTTGTGGTGGTTAGCCAAAATAATTGGTCAGGTGCGATTCGGACTTGCGCACAGCGGGAACCGTATCTGCTATCAAGGTCCATTCTCAATAATATTAAAGTAAACCAAACACCCCTGCCTACCAAATTCAAAAACGAGCAAAATAAATCACGTTTATTGTATGGGAGCCCCCTTAAATATTTATTTTTTTCTAGGTTTTAGTTTTTGTTGTTATAGCGGCATCAGAAATACATCATCTGTGAAAATTATAAGTCTATAATATCACGGTTCAAGAGATACAGCCTGGTGACAGACGGACGGACGGACAGCGAAGTCTCCGTAATAGGGTTCCTTTTTAGGGTTCCATACCACTTTGGAAAAAATGGAACCCTTATGGTGAGACTTTCTCCGTCCGTCCGTCCGTCCGTCCGTCCGTCCGTCCGTCCGTCCGTCCTTCTGTCACACTCGATTATTTCAGAAACTACTCAAGCTATCGACTTGAAATTTAGAATAGTTATGGGTAATAGTGACCCGACGTCATAACAATCGTAAAAATTTGAAAATTATTTTTATTTAAACAGGGGAGAAAACCGGATCGACAAATTTTCAAAATGAGATAATAATATTGAGTGGAGTATCATATGAAAGGGCGTTACTCGTATATTCTAAAACCTTATTATTATTTTTATTTTTATGCCTGATAGTTTTTGATTTATTGGGCAAACTGTCGAAAAAAATACCGTTCCCCCCCCCCTTATCTCCGAAGTTTACCAATCGAAAAATCTGAAATAATTATGATCAATAGAAATTAACGTATGTTTTACAGGAAAAATAAAATCAACTCTCTGACTAATATACTTTTTTTGATAATAACAAAAATCCGCCAAAAACAAAGTTACGTTTGCGGTTTGCCAACAAAAATACCTACATGTAAATTATACTCGTAAATTCATGACAAAAGTGATTCTTTCAATGTTATACTTCTTTTATGGTATGGAACCCTCGGTGCGTGAGTCCGACTCGCACTTGGCCGGTTTTTTTAGCTTTTGGGTACGGAACCCTAAAAACTATTTCGTTTTATATATGTTACGCGTCTGCATAAATAACATTAGATTTATCCATTTTCTTTTTAAAAAGCATACCACAAGAAGTCGATTCCGATTTGAAACTAGGAAATCAGTGTTGCCTTCGATAAATAAATTCGAGCCAGCCATTTGTCTTGTGTCTGAAGTCGGAGGAAACCTGTTGGCACCCGTCCAACTTTTTGCGGTTCCCCTTTACAGCACAATTGCTTGGAAAAGAATTTTAATCTCCCGTCTCACCTTTTGCCCGATTGTTTAACAATTTATATCGACGTTAAAGCTATGACCGCTTTTTCTTGTGTAATTATGGTCCGTGCTGCATTTAATTGCAGATAAGTAAGTACCTCCAACGACGATATATGTAACCAAAGACACATGGTTTATAGAAAGAAGAGTCTCCCAACAAAATCGGCCAAGTGCGAGTCAGACTTGCGCGCGAAGGGCTTCATACCATTAAATATATAACCCCCCGTTAATCTCTATTTTATATTCAATTTTTTCCGCCATCCATCGCATACATCGTCTGTGAAAAGTTCAAGTTATCACGGTTCAAGAGATACAGCCTGTTAACAGACGGACGGATAGACGGCGACGACGGAAGTCTCAGTAGGTAGTAGCAATAGTAGGGTATCTTTTTACCCGTTGGGTACCTAAAAATGACTTCGAATAAAAATAATTATTCCAATGAGATCATGTAATTTCTTATATTACTTATTTCTAGTTTATAATATAATGCAAACGCTCTGCTCTTATACGAGTAGGGATACTTTTAACCTGAGCTTTTAATGTGTAAGTACTGAGTCTCAGTATATCTTAGCGTTTTAGAATATCAATGGCGTAGATACATCTTAAGATTCCTTGCAAATTGCGAAACGCAATAATATTTTTATCCTTGATGCATTCTTTTTTATGCCTTAACATATTTTTTTGTGTATATTAAAGAGATTCAGTACTTACGATGGATTGGAAACATTTTATAAGCAAATATTTTTCTTGTTTGGATTATGCAAGCGAGAGGAATTATTTAATGGCATTGCAATAATATTATTAAGTGTTTATTATTGTTCGAATTGCGTGAGATTGGTCTCTAAAATAGGCATTGATTTCAAAACATTCGTAACATCCGGGCGAATGGTTTGTTTCTTACTCCTACACATACCGAAACAACAATAATTTACAATCACACGTATTTTGCAAAGGTTACCTTAATTGCATCTCCGAAAGATATACGATTGGATAATATTTCCTGCGGAATTAATGCTAAGTGTTACCTAGCATTGATATTTATTATAGGATTTAGAGAATTTTAATGTGGTATGTGCATTTGATTGTCTTATTAAGGCACTGAATTATTACCTATCCCTCAGAAGTCAGAGAACAAAAATAATTTTATCTTGATTGTATCAATGCTTTATTGATTTTATATTTTATTCTTAAAACGAGGTGAAAAATTATTAAGAATAGTTAACAGGATGCCTGCAGCTTGGCCGGTGTGGACTCACTCCTTTTCCATACTTATTGATTTCCATTATTGTCTTTTTTAACCGACTTCAAAAAAAGGAGGAGGTTCTCAATTCGTCGGAATCTTTCTTTTTTATCTATGTATGTTCACCGATTACTCGAAGACGCGTGGACCGATTTGAAAAATTCTTTTTTAGTTTAAAAGGGTATAGTTTCCAGATTGTCCCATTTTAATAAGGTCAGGATCTGATGATGGGATCCTGGAGAAATCGAGGGAACTCTTCAAATTTTATATGGACACTTGCAACAATTTGGGTATTATTTGAAAGACTAATATTTTCCAAGTTGTCCTATGGTCATCAGGCCAGGATTTGATCATGGGATCTTGGTGAAATGGGGGGAACTCTTCAAATTTTGCTTGTATACTTGAAGTGAGTTGGGTATTTTTTATAGTTACTGGTGCATTTGCTATAGCAGATACTGATTTGATGACTAAAGTCATCAAGTCAGGGTCTGATGATGGGATCTTGGTGAAATCGAGGGAACTCTTCAAATTTTGCTATTATACTTGAAGCGAGTTGGGTATTTTTTATAGTTACTGGTGCATTTGCTAGCAGATACTGATTTGACGACTAAAGTCATTAAGTCAGGGTCTGATGATGAGATCTTGGTGAAATTGAGGGATCTCTTCAGATTTTATGAACACACCTCAAGCGATTTGGGTATTTTTTTACAACGCCTTGTGCATTTTGTTGTTTTCCACTAAAAAGTAAAAAATAAAAATGGGAAATGCTTTCCAAAAAACCAACTTCAAATGCCACTACAAAGAATGAAATAATTTTTGATGTATTATGTAGGTACCTACACCAATTCGAAGTAGGGCGATTGTCTATGATTCCATCATTTCTTCGCACATCAAGTAAGTAAAAGGACTATTAGGGATTGTATGAAACATTGCCCGACTTCGAATTGGTGTAGGTACCCACATAATACATCAAAAATTATTTCATTCTTTGTAGTGGCATTTGAAGTTGGTTTTTTGGAAAGCATTTCCCATTTTTATAGGAGTTTTATTGGGTGCAAGTTCCAAATAATCCTTCCGTTTCTCCCTTTGGCGAGTATGCTTTAGGTATTTAAATAATGAAGCAGTGATAGCTCAGTGGTTCTGACCTCTGTCTCTTATAAGGAGGTCGCGGGTTCGAATCCTGGACACGCACCTCTAACTTTTCCGAGTAATATGTGTTTTTAGGAAACTAGATATCACTTGCTTCACGGTGAAGGAAAACATCGTGAGGGAACCTGCATGCCTGCAGAGAGTTCACAAAAATGTTCTCGAAGGTGTGTGAAGCCCGCCAACCCGCACTTGGCCAGCGTGGTGGCCTATGGCTTAACCCCTCTCAGTCTGAGAGGAGACCCGTTCCCAGCAGTGGGACATAAAAAGGGGTTTAGCTGATGAGATGATGATGATTTAAATAATTAAAATTTAAAAAAAATATTTATTCCAACCATTAAAGTATCATAAAATTAGTTGAAGAGGCAGAACATGGTGTTCAATTGAAAAATTTCAAACGTCTTGTTTTAACGAAGGTGCAAAAATATGTGAACAATACAGATCTTATAATTTCTAAAAATACGCCACGAAATTAAATTAAAATAGACACAAAGACTCCTTTCCTAAGGCAATTAAAGCGTCCTACGTATATTTACCGGAATAGTGTGCACTAATCATTATAAAGGCATTTAACGTCGTCGCTGCAGGAAACTGCAGTACTTTATAAATTACACACTGCCGTTTAAGCTCTGGCAAATAAAATTTTCATTATTCGTAATATTAAGCGTGTTATTACCATGGACAGCAACGTTTAAAGATTCAGTTGCGTTACAGCTTCAGAGACAATTCTTCATTACAAATTCACTTAAATATTATAAGCAATATCAAGGATTCCTAGCTATACTTAGTTCCAGACCAATTTCCAGACATCTGAATAAGCTAAAGTGCTTTCAAGTCACGATAGCGGTTTATCGAACGCGGTTCCCCGATTGAATTATTTATTGGAAAGCATTTTCAGTGGTTAAGGTTCCAGGAGTTCATTAAATGTTGAAGTGACAATAGCTTTAGTTTGTGAATTATTGAGTTCCATAAAACTTATACTTAATTGTATTTTACAAGGAAATAGTGGGCAAACTAGAACTGGGGGTCTGGTATTTGAATTGCCGGGCCTCCTGCATCCTTTTGTAATGTATCAGGGCACGGAATATCTAGTAGTACCTGACGGTACAGAAGGCTCATTCGGCAAGCTGATTTAAAAAAACAGCAACTCTAGCGCTGACACAAGAAGTGCAATCCAAAAAGAACTTCTCTTTCTATCGCGTAACTTTATCGCATTCGACCATTGACTTATACTCTAGACGGGGCGGACCGCGCGAAAAAATGTCGCCAGTTTATGGGAGCGCGAAAAAATGTCGCCAGTTTATGGGAGCAAAACCCCCTCCGGCGTCAGTAGTAAGCTGTAAGCTGTAAGCCTAACGCAGTATTTCGCAGGAGTTTCGACACAATATGGCGCTAAATTTTCTTGTATGAAGAAGGTTTACGTAAAATGTTCAGATGGGCCTATCTTGACTATTATTATCAATGCATTCGACGTACTAGGGCTACCTCATGGCTCATCATCGGGCGTACGCGTGAAATAGACCGTACCCGAACTAACGCGAGCAAAGTATCCGGCGCGTGGCAGCCGTCTGAATTCCGAAAGTATTACGTCGAGACGCCTACCTGTAATTTCTCGATCACGTGATAAGTGGACCTGGACTGATCAGGATATAAAAACATATCTTGATAACTTGCTGCGGTGATCGAAACCGAAAATAACGCAAGAGTTTTATTTCAAACTTATCGCGAAGAATTAACGCATGCAAACGGGGTGCCTATATCAAATTAGCCTAGAAAATCAGTGCATGTTATTAAAATCTAGGATAAGCAAGAGATACGTGCGGAGTAACTTGTACCGCTTTTATAACGAGTAGGTGTTATCTTGAAACCCTGCGCTTAAGTAAAGCGGAATATGAAAACCTCGTTGAAGGAAGCCATTTTGCTAACACTTCATGTAAATGAAGTGAAGGAGTGAATTCATTATGCCGGGATTTTACGATACGATAACGTCGTTTCAGACACTGAGCGAAGAATGATGGAAACTTCTGTAATACCTTACCAATTTTTTATAGCTAATATCATTTTTGTTTCAATTTACCTGCGACATAAAATATGTTCTTGCTTCTTTACACTAATATTATAAAGTTCTGTGTACCTACTTTCATATGCGTGTAGGTATATTTGTTACTCTTTCAAGTCACAAGTACAAAACCTATTTGACTTTAAAATGGAGATATGGGCACTTTTTATTCCGGAAAATCCATAGTAAGAGTTTATTCAAAATCCAACTTTCACGTGGGTGGAGTAATTCCATACGATAACACCTACTTTACAAAATTCAAATTTGCAGGACAGATTAATTTGTTTTGCTATAATCCGCTCCATGAAAAATACTCTGTATGGTACTATATGCAGGAACACTGCCCACATGAAACACCACACACAATTTTCTAACACTTGAAAAGATTCTGTATGGTACCATATGCAGGAACACTACCCGCATGAAACTACACCACACACAATTACACCGCGGATTATAGCGAAACAAATTAATCTGTCCTGCTAATTATCCGATTTCCGCAAAATAACGCCTGCTTCCATTCAATTCAAATTAATTTCAGATCTTATTTTGCAGGTACCTTTTCTATGTCCTGAAGAGGAAAAACCTAAACGATTTACTGCTATCGTAGTTACGATCCATCGCGCTGCAAAACTAAATAATAAGGGCAGGACACCCTGGGTAATAATTTACATGATAGGTGCATCATGACAATCGAATACTCGTAAACCTAATTATTCGACCGGCTTTGGTAATATTTTCGAAATAAGTACCTAGGTATCAACTTCAAACATCTGAAAATTCATCAATTCTTTTATAGCACTTCGCTGTTATTAGGTCAACTCTGTCTACGTGATGTCACAACATGTTTAAGTGTATTTATTTAAGCCCTTGCCACCACTTTAATTTAACCCTTAATACAACAACAAATACTACGGTTATATAGCTCATCTTTATCTGGCCGGAATTTATAAACATTCCCGCGGTTTTATAATCTCATTAAACAGTTTACTGGTGTTTTTAACTGCCCGTTAAGAATTCACAACGAGCCTCTATTCGTCCTTAAAGAAGTATAAAAAGGAGGTTTATTTACAATGAAGTTTACGACAATCCTTTTTTTGTTTTATATTAGAAACATAAATTAACTTTTAATATCCTAACTTTAATATTGGTTACTAATAACTATTAATCATTATACATTTTTAAATAGTTGAATAAGGTAAACAGGAAACTTATCAGTTAAAGATGAATGGAAACATCCGGCCGCGAACACTTAAAAATTATTTGGTTTTTCGAAAATAGTAATATGGCAATAAGTTTTGTGAGCATGATGCATTTTATAACGTTTAACTCTGTTCGAAAGTATTGCATAATTTTAGTCGTACAAACGCGGATGTATCTATTCCACTTTTAATTAAAAATGAGACCGGACCCGGCGAATCAGCTAGAGTAATTAGTTCATGCATATTTCCGCTCTAATATTTATTCAAGTTTTATAAAGAAGTGGGATTAAATTCAAAACGTTTTGAAGATTAATTGTCTATGGATCGGAAGCATAGGATTGTGTTATTTGCAGTCTGATATCTATTCATATCTATATTAATATAATTATTGCTAGCCACCAACTGGTCTCTAAGCTACGATGGATGGAACAAAAAGTACGATACTAATAATACATAAGCTTTTATCCTGATACTGAGTAACAAATCAAAATACATGTACCTACATCAATCTGCCACCGTGCTCCCCTCCCGTGGTAGAGTCATGGTAATAGTTGGAAGAGTTTTGGCAAAAATCTCTTCCAACTGTTACCATGACTCTACCACATTTTTATCTAACGATTTCCTGACCAAGGTTAATCCAGCCACCTCCTTATTTTGGCAATCCATCATTAAATGATCTCCCTCTTTTTCTATCCCGTATGCCAATTCATTACAGTTTTAGTCAACTTTTCTGTTCCACTCAGCCCATTTCCATTTCAATTTTTTGATACTTAAAATACGATTGCTGGTCACCAATTACAGGTTTGAGTTTCACAAACATCTTCGTCTCTCTTCAACTTTCCTTAAATGCGAAGGGGCATGCGAAGGATGTGCCTGCGAAATTCAAAATTTTTTGTTGATTTCGCGATTTTTAAGGTAATAACAGGCTTACGGCAGGAATTTTTTTGCATAAAAATGTCCAATTATAAATTATTTGTTATAGGTTAATTATACTCGTTGATTTGGCTTTAACGCATCACATGAAAATAATGTCGCTAGGGCGCTTGCAATTCAAAATGCAGACGGAAGCTTCGATGCTACGCCGAACGCTAAGTTGTTTCGGTTTTTAGTTAACTTGAAAAACATATGAAGTGTGTATTTGAGCTGAATTTCGGCGCCGTATTTACGCAGGTCTGTCCCAACACTAACGAGTATGTGCAAAAAACCATCATCGAAAAATCATTATTACTTTATTATAAACTCTCTTTTCAATAATTTCTCTTTTCAGATAATCTTCACCATTCAGCAAAATACCTCAAACTCCGATGATTCCATAATTCAGAAGGCTGAAACTTTAGTTATACGCTTTCGAGGAAGTTGATAAACATTTAAAAACGTTGTTGTTGATAATTCAAACAAAATATCATCAATCAATCAATCATCAATCAATCAATACATATAATAAATCTGTAGAGGTCGAATTTCTGTACAAATAAAAAAAATGTTCAAAACCGAGTCAGGGGGATGTAAGAAGTGAAATAGAACAAATTTAAATTTTTTTCAAATTTTTTGTTTCTCTGTTTGTCTGTTTGTCTGTTTGTCTGTCTGTTTGTACGGGCTAATCTTTGGAACGGCTGGACCGATTCCAATGAAATTTTGTGTGGTGGTAGCTTATGTCCCTGGTCAACATATAGGATACTTTTCATCCCGGTAAAATAAAGAGTTCCCGTGGGATAGTTAAAAAACTGCAATTAATTTAACAGCTTTGTAAACAACAACTAATGAACTTAATTTAGTAAAATTTGTTATGCTGATACCTTATGTTGCCTCTTTAACAAAATATATATATAGTAAAACTTATTAATCCAATCGAGTTCCCGCGGGAAAGAAAACATTCCAAAAACAGGCAAAGCAGGCGTCTTTCAAGTGACGGATTTATATGAAATTTTATGATCCCACTTTATACATATATATGCCCGGTCAACATTTAAGATACTTTTCATCCTGAAAAATTTGAGAGCACCCGTGGGATGTTTAAAAAAACCTATAGCTACTTATCTACGTAGCACAATCAAAACGGGGTCGAAATATCGACAGTTTAAATCGTCCTTTTGATCGTGCAACTAGGTATAATTATACAAGATAACCCGTACGTAGCAGGAACGGGTTGCTACGTACACAGCAGCGCATCAGAATGCTTAATTACAATATCTGGGCGTTGGTATCATCTCAGAATAAGATAAGTTTGGTAAGTATAGATATTACAATCCACGATGACACGCCCCACTCTGTCTTACTCCATGCGAATTGAGTAACATAAGCGATTTCGACAGAGTGTATAAGTAGAGGAAGACCAAAGAAGATATAGGTAAATTGTGTGAAAGAAGATAGCACGTTGACAGGAGCGATTGGAAGAAGACTCCTTTACGGGTCCATCGAACCCAGGGACCACTTATTTATCTTGGGAAAAATTAAGAAATTCCACGGGAAACATTTTTGTAAAAAAAACGAACTGCACGCGGGCGGAGCCGCGGACAACAGCTAGTTTCACAATATTTTCAATTGTAAAGATTTTATTGAACTCATCGCACACCTAACAGATAGCGACCTATTTATTAAAAAATAAGCAAAATATACCTATTTTAAGACGGTAATTAGTTACACAGATACTTATTTTTTTTTTTCAATACATATTGCATATTTTATTATTCGACGCAGAGCTTGAATTTAATCGTCAGCAACAGATGTATTAATTTCTAACTTTAAAAGCTTTTAGGCACTAAAACTTCATTAAATTTTCGAGAGCTATACCAAATTAAAGTCCAGACTAGGCATTGACCGACCCGGTGATCAAACCTTATAACCTTGTCCTTGATGCCTTTAGTACTATGTTTTAATTGTTTTGGATGAAGTTATCGTTAAGAGTTATCGTTCATTCCGTTAAGATTGTTGGGATATACTTATCAAGCAATGCGCATTTTGTGCACTGTATTTAAAACATTACCCCTACACAGTTAATTGGTAAATAAGTAATTTCAATAGATTTATCGATGCGTAGATGAAAAAAATAAGATGTTTGTAGCAGGAACATACTATAGTTTTCTGAATCGTAAAATATTAGATATTCATTCACAAAACGTACTTTATAAGGAACTAGCTGTTGCCCGCGACTCCGCCCGCGTGAATTACGATTTTTTTTACATATACCGTAGAATTCCTTGATTTTCGCGGGATTCTGGTGTGATGTTGTACAGAAACCTGTTCTTACTTCGCACGGGTTATCTTGTGGCGATATTTGAATACGTAGTTAAAAGATCAAATGGGCGATTTTAACTGTCGATATTTCGACCCAATGGCACAGGGGCCTTATTCTGTATCGTTCACTTAGTTAGTTAGTAACCCTAACTGGGTTATTAAGGAGCACACCACGGCTGTGCCCGCGAAATTCAAATTTTTCGTGGTTTTTCGTGATTTTTAAGCTAATAAGATATAATAGGCTTATGGCCGTCAAATTGCGATAATCCCAATATCTTCTTCACGTGTTTATATAAAAATCTCTGCTCGAAAATGTCGAGTTAAAGAAATTAGTCCAAGATTTGCGAGTTACTTACATAAAACTCGATACTCGGATTAATTTCCTAGGATACACATTTTTATGCAAAGATTTTGATATAATCATGTAAAGATGATACTGCCAATGTCGCAAATTGATTGCCATAAGCCTATCACGTCTAATTACCGTACAAATTGCAAAAAACCACGAAAATTTTGAATTTCGCGGGCAGACCCGTTGAGTTCACGTTAACTAAGAAAACGAAGGCAAAAATCCTATTTTTGCACAAATTACCAAGCTAGGTCGGTATGGTATCATATCAGTATACCGTGCTAGTTGATATCTTGTACAAAAAGAATACAAAAATAGGATTTTTGCCTCCGTTTTCTTAGTTAATAACCCAGTTTGGGTTACTAACTAACTATGTGAACGATACAGAATCAGCACACAGGTCGTGGTCACTACGTGATCACGACTTGTACCAATGTATCGAAATATCGACAGTTAAAATCGTCCTTTTCATTGTAATTTTTATTCTGAAACCACGAAATATGTCAAAAATTATTAAATCATGTAAAAAATTGTACTGGTGGTAGAAATCTTCTTTCAGAGTTCGGCCGAGTAGGTACCACTGGGATAAAATACTCTACAAATAATATTCCCCAGCCTAACATAAGAGTCTGTTAAAAATCTTCTTCATCTCAATACAATCCCAAGTATCAGAATGGGCAATATTTCTTTACGTATAAAAATACCTATGACGGTCAATCGGTCAGTTAAGACCTAAGAGTTAAAAATATTTGTGAACCATTATTTTACTCTTTCCATGTTGCGGATGATAAAAAAAGACGTGGCACTCTGGGAATGTCCACAAAAGTGAAAACTTTAATCTGTTCATGTCTCAACAGTGCCATCTTAATATAAAGTCAAGGAACAGTACATTACATGACAATTAATTATTATTAACAAAAATTTGGTAGTACCTATCTCCAAGTTTTACATTCAAGTTCCACATAATTTGTAGAGATGGCGCGATACGGTATAACGTGGTGATAAATTCATGATTTTTGTTCACCTTAAAAGTGAAAAATCTTAAACCATACAAAATCTTCTGCTAAGCATATTTATTAACGGCTGTAAGGGTACTCCAGTCTGACTTGAGCCCTTACGTCCTAGCCCTAGGTGCTTGTCCATTCCGAGTTTCAAGTCACCTACTTGAACTCATCGATAAAGGTTCTGATGTGTATAATTTCTGAACTACAAAAGTGATGATGATAAAATTTATACGGAATAATCTTTAAAGAACCTTCTTTCTAACAAAAAAAGAATGAATGAAATCGGACAACGGGTTAATGAATTATAACTAAATACACATTTTGACTTTGATGTCGTCTTTCAGGGAAACCATGATGAATTCCGGGACAAAAAGTATCCTATGTCCTACCTCGGAGTATGAACTATAATCATGTCAAGTTTCATTTAAATTCATCCAGCGGATTAGCCGTGATGCCCGGTCGTGAAACAGACAGACAGACAGACAGACAGACAGACAGACAGACAGACAGACAGACAGACAAAAATGAAACAAATTACAGTTTTGGCTTCAGTATCGACTAAATAGTGTCCTCCAACAAAAATTTTCAAAATATCTTCAATGTACAGAATTCGACCCTTTACAGTTTTATTATAAGTATAGATAATTGTATTCTTTTTTTTGAGATGCCGTTGCTTTAATGTTTTTTATATTTACATATATCTACAAGTACGTCTAACCTGTAAGCATTGATTATGGATAAATGTATTTATTATTTTATTTCATCCTCGATGCATTCCAGAATTATCCAGAACAGCGTTTAGTGCTTTCTTGGTGCGCGGTGTATCGACCTGGAGCGTTATTTGAATTATTTATTACTATCACAAAGCCATTTTATCGGTTGCTATTGTATCAATTTGCCACGTGCATTGCCATTATTACTCTAGACAACTGTTCATTGTACTAATATTATAATTTTCAAACTATATCTGATCACTGGGTGTGATATGCTATCATTACTGTCTTTATCTAAAGTTAAACAAACTTCGTTTTATTAAGATTGTAAGTCTGGATTAGTCAACAGACTTACAGTCTTAATAAAACGAAGTCAAACCCAAAATCAGCATTTTCATAAAACAATCACCTTGCTTACTAGTAGGACACCCAAGAGGTCCATTATGGAATGCGCCTTATGGTCCGCCGAAGTAAACGAGACATAAAACCAGCCGATAGTTACATTTATATTCGGCGGTCTCTCCAAAGCGTAATGGCGCTTAATGGCTGCCATGCGTCCGGGTTTCCCCAGACATGTACCTATAATGTCCTAGTACCTACTATAAAGGACGTCCGGTGGTTTTTCAAAAAGTGTTTTCTAAAAGTGTCCAGGCTAAATCCAAACATATTACGTATCAGGGGAAAATGTAAGCAATAAAACAAATTTTGTCTCTTCGAAATCATTAGCAATTAGTAAATCTAAGCTAACTTCTGCGCTGCAAACGAAGATCGCCGAAGTCTGTATTCTCCCCGCCGAGCACCAACGACCCCACAAATGCTGTCCGGAGATTAAAAGGTTGCACTGACTTTATTTTTGTCCTTCTCAATCATACAAATAAGTTGGTGGGTGCGACATGCAGAGTTGCGGAAGAATATAAAAGAAAAACGACGTTTTACCTTAGTAATTAAAAACTAAGGGAGTTATCAAAGATCCGTTCTGAGCGTTTTTGGATATTATTATACTTAATTTCACTCAAATGTCCGGGGTTACGTAATTTTTGTCCGGCATCAGCAATTTAGGTGATGGCAGCCCTACTTAAACGCGAAAACGTCAGGCCCGAACGCGGCAATATTCCAGCACCTCGCAATAGATAAAATTTTACTACATCGTTGTCTCATTCCCGATTGGCCTTTTTTAAAATTCACGCTCTCTTTTCACGTCCTGCCAATTTCCTCTACGGGTTTTACCGAACCTCTTTTTTGTAGTTGCAATAACATTATACCGGATACGGTTGGTTTATATTTTTCAATGATATCATGACTTGGAATGAAAGCAGGTACCTGTGACTGACTGACCTTATGTACCGAATTTAACGAAATGGTTACATATTTTGGACTTATAAATTGTAAGATGTCTATCAGACTCGGCCCTGCTTGGCAAGGATGGTCTCATGGAAATTTTGCCTCTTATATTTTTTGTCTCCATTGTGAAAGTAAGCAAAATCTTATGTTTCTAGGAATAGATGAGTCACTTAGTGAGCTCAGTGAGGAACGGTGTGCCTCCCTTTATATGGTTTTTCGGAACCACTCTATCTGCATATCTTTTAAACTATATGACATTATTTCGAGTATGTATTGTTGTACTATTATTGTATTATCTTTATTCCACGTATTAATTTCCTCATCTTCAGCCCTATGCCACTATTCCGTTTTACTTTTCTAAAGCCATTGTGTTTTGTGTATATTTTTTGTAATGTTTGGATGCAATGAAGTGTTTCTTCTGCTTCTGCTATTTTCAAATATAGTACATGTTATGTATTCTATCGAACCTTACACCGAACGACGTCAAAAGTAAAACCAAGGTTCCTGGCAGCCATACAATTTGAGATCATCTCAGCGATTTCCTTACATCACCGTTTATGGCACAGCAAACATCGGTTACCGAGCACGCCATTCTGTTGAACAAGATAACCCGAATTCCGGGCTACGCGCAACTTTATATGGATATTTATAACCGTGCCGTTAGCACCCAGTTTGTGTATTCACCGTGTATGGAGGAAATTTCGGACCAAATTTTCTTATCATGCATTCTTTAGAGAATTCGTAAGGCGTGGCTTTCATGAATATCTTCATGAATTATTTCATATTTATCTTGATTTTTTTTGTTATAAGTTGATTCTCTATCAATGGTATTGTAGGTACATACCTATACCGTTAGTAATATTATATATTCGGTTAGTTTTGCTCAAATTCAAAAACGGTTTGACTGATTTCAATATTTTTTTCTGTGTTTTGTAAGGTAACGTAGTAAATTTAAAACTAATTGGAATAACCTTTATACTTCTGGTCCGGATTACCAGCACCGGCACTATAACATGTGAAAGCCTGTTACTACCTTGTTTGGCAAACGAATTCGTTATAATCCACGCCAGAAGCACCTTTTATGCGACTTTCTACTTAGAATCTATATTTATTAGGTAGGACAAGCCTGCATGTGCGAGCTTTCAGTATAATATTACAAACAATTTATAAACTGTGTGTGTGTGTTTATGTATATCGGTGACGATGGAGAGCAGTATCTGCTTTCATAGGAAATGATTCGTATTCGGAACTAGTTTACACATTTCTTAAAATGAGTAAACTAGTATTGAGTATTGACACATTTCATCGACGTTGTCTCAGACGAAGGAATGTCTGCTGGACATAGGCATGGTAAGGTTTTTGTCACAACGTTTTCCATAGCATGGTCACCATTCCAGTACCTTGGATCACCCATTCCCTAACGTCCATCAGTTCTACAAGCAGTGAGCCTCGCCCATTACTTCGTCAACTTCGCAACAGGATATTCAGTCACTTTGGTTGTTTTGCGAATCTCTTCATTTCTAATTTAATCGCGCAAAGACACTTCAAGCTTAGTGCTCTCCACCTTTGTACAACTCTGAGCTATTTGAGGCAACATCCATATTTTGTCTCAAGTTCAGGAACTCGAAGGTTATCATACCAACAACGTTGCTCATTTAAACTTAACAATTGCTGTACAACCGATGCAAACATTAAACAGCCAGTGCCTCCGCGGTTCGACCGATGCAAGTATTGACTAATCAGTGCGCAAAATGTAACTAATTTACTTGCTTGCAGAATCACACAGCTGAAAATTTTTAAAAAGAGTAAACCATAGACATAATATAGACACTAAAAAGTACATAAGTAGAGTTATTGATACATTAATTACTCGACTTTCATTTAACTGCCTCTTTAGTCAAGTAATAAGCTTACCTAGCTGCACATTAGCACGAGGATTTGTGATCAAATCTGCGGTCAAGATAAAAAAGTTTCTCCGGATTGGATATTATTAATACAAGAACCCAATATTAAAGATTGAGTAAAATCGAATGTCTATGGATCCATAAAATCAAATAAGGTACCTTTCCCTCGGAATTTTATTATAAAACCTTTTATTCGCCCCGTTTACCTTCAGTCCTGTTTGGTTGGCTAATGCTGATCAAATTATTTCTTTGTTCTATTGATAATTTCCGATTGAGCCTACATCCAGAAGCAATACCTACTGTATTGTAGTAAATTTTAATTAACAATGTTTTTTTTATTAAAATGTTACAATAAAACTTATTATTAGCTTATTCTAATTACTATACAAATCTTGCCCGCGTGGAATGGTGCCAAGAATACTGGCTGCATTTCCGCGTTGAATAGGATTAACAATTGCAATAAACTCACAACGCTATTAATTTTCAATTGGGTACATTTCGTGGGTTTTACCATTTATTAAGGATGCTCCTGTGTTGGACCGCAACGTATTTAAAGAAAGCCCTTTGATTGAGATATTTTGTTAGAAATTATTATGACTTGAGATTCAGTGTTTGACGTAAAATTATAGTTAGATATTTTATAGTAGTAGAATAGGTTGAAAGAATATGTTATTTTCACAATGATTCACTTATGTAATTTTATTATTGTGATAAAAATTACACACAATTTCGTGAAGCGATTTCATTAAACAGCTTAAAAGCGATCAAACAGTTTAAAGAGCTTTAAGTAATTTTCGATAATTCAATTAACTTTTACGCACTTTACGTTGTCATTCAATTAGCTACTAATTTTATGGATCGCCATTAACGTTGTATTGAATGAATTTTCGTCCACGGTGTGAGATTTTTGTTCATTTACCTATTTATAGTAATTTACATTTAATATTTGAATGAACATTGTTGTAAGGAATATCAAAACAATTCATATTATCATTGTTATTTATATAGCTGTGTGTGTGGATTTTATTCCATAAATTGAGTAGAATTCAAATTTTTCAGATAAAGGTTGGGTATAACCTTTATCAAACCTATAACAGACAAGAAAATAAGTATAAAGTTAAGTTTGGTATACCCGTCCCTTCAAAGAAAACCCCGTTAAATTACCTGATATAACATGTAAAAATACTTATTTCTTCTTTAAACTCAAAATTAAAATGTTAACTTTTTCATAAGCCTAACTTACATTCACTTTGAAAGCCACTCTGCTTCAATTTTCAAAAAGCTGTTTTTCACCGAGAAGAGCTGGCAAGAAATTTGACAACGAGCAAGAAACAGACCCAGAGAGCTTTATGAGAAGAATATTTTTTAAATTATTTTTTATTCGAGTAGCGTCATAGATTCATCGTTTTCTAAAAATAACTGAGCCCACTTACCTATTATAGTTTGTTCTTAGCACTTTATTAAAGTTCTATTAAAACAAGTCTTTCAAGAAAGAAAGTCGGAAAAGTGAAACTTATTATAGTACCTGCAATGCTCCAATTTACCAAATAGGTGTCGACTACTTTAGGAGGAGCCCCTAACAGTAAAAAGTTTGAAAGCCGCCGAATTCCATCGGAATGGAACGGAAATGCTAACAATTTGCGCGACAGCGTGAATAAAATTTTTGTTATCAGTAAACACAAGCGCGGATGGCGTTAAATGTCTAATACAATTTGAACTTGCACCACCTCCGACGGTTTTAGACTGGCTACACACGAGCAACAATTAAATAATTTGATTAAAATACAATAAAAAATAAAATAAATAAAATAAAAAAACTTTTAATCTGATACGCTACATAATATAATAATTTGACATTTCAACAGTGAGATTCACATAATTTGCATTACTTAATATTATTATTCGTGTTTCATATATAAATTATGTTTTTGTTATATGATACAAATGATTTTTATGCAAATTTTGAGTCGCTGACATGTGACTGTCCATAGATGGCGCTGAATGTAAATGTATGGAGAAATTGGGTTCGTTTGTGCGAAGCGAGTCGACACAAAAACGGGCCCCAAGTCTGCTATGACAATTTTATCTCGATCGTCCAATAATTACACAATTATTACCGATTTTTGTGATTTTGGTAGTCTGCTAGGTCGATCGTTTACTAATTGTGTAAAAATTACACGACTCACCTACAATATACATCTCAATGAACTTTTGCTAGTCTGTTAACACAATCACATCTCAATTGTCGAATATATCCTAGTCTGCTAATTTTTTGACAGTTCGAAATGGCAATCGACCTGCAATTTTAGATAATTAAGCAGTAATAGCTAAATCAGTGAATTTCTATCATTGCATGTGGATTATTAGTGTTTTTTTTCTAATCTATTGATGATTAGAGCAAGGTGGAACATTCTCCAGCTAGCTAACGGGGTTAATATTGAACGGAACAAGCATTTGGATTTAAATTCTGTGCGTTTGGAGAATAGAAACCGCCGTCGCCGCCGTTAAGGATATTTCCGAGGCTGAATTTGTTAAAACATTTCGCCTCGGGAAGGAAACTATTAGGGGTCTAGTTGAGGAGCTCTGTTAATTCCCAGACTGTGTCGGAGTGACGGAATATCAGCGGAGATGAAGGTAAACTCTTGTCTAAGTATTAGGTACCTACTAAAGTATTAATAATTCATGATGATGGTTTGATGTGCCTAATGCCATCATTTCTGTTGCAGATTCTGATAGCGTTATCATTCTACTTATCAGGATCTTACCAAACTACAATTAGGTACACTGAGGACTGTGTCAAGAGCTGCGAGGCATGCGGTGGAGAACATGGGTTTTTATTAGGTAAGTATTGCAATCATTATTTAATGAAAGCAATTTAACACTTAATGTCCATACACTGCCATGGGTTCAATTCAGTATATGGATTTTCAGAAGACAGTGGCTATCTTCTTTGGAGAACGATGACCTCAATTGTTAACACCACAACGGAGACGCTGCAGCTCGTGTTTTATTTGAAGCACACAACTGAACTGAATACAGTTGAACATTGTATAGGAGTTTTCAGGCAAAGTAAACAAAATCCTGTTAATCTGATCTAATACGTATAGGTACCTATAGTAGTTTTAGTGGCAATAGTCAATCCTACAATCCTGTCACTGCAAACAATATTTTTGATGGATGTTGTCTTTTGTATTTTAACAAAGCATTTATTTTTTATTTATTTATTTAAAGCATATAAGAAAGCCAGCCAAGTACAAGTAAAACTTACAAAGTTTCATACCATTACCTAAAAAAACTGCAAAAAATCACATCTGTTGCATGGGAGCTCCCAATATTTTTTATTTTCTATTATTCGTTTTGTTAGTAGAGTATTGTTATTGCAGCAACATTATATTATATCTGTGTAAATTACAACTGTCTATCATAGTTCATGAGATACAGCCTATTCAGTGACAAACAGATACACAGCGAAGTTTTAATAGTAGGGTCCTCTTAAACCCTTTGGGTACGGAACCCTAGCAAATGCACTTGTCCCTCCACTGACACCATAGAAAGCCTTTTGTTTATTAATTCTTTTAGAAAATGCATGTATAGATGGGTCATATTTAAATAGAATGCAACATTTGGATACATTGATTTATTTAATTTTTAAAAGTTATACATAAATTTTGTTTTGTTTGCAAATTCAGGATGTGAAGAACACACTTCGTGGGCAGAGTTGGAAAATGCTCTGGAATTACATTATTACAAAGTCTTCAAGTGAAACAAAGTCTGCTTCAAAATAGAACACTGCAGGAGTCTCTACTCCATAGGCTCTGGAAAAATGCATGAAAATGAATGAATAGTATATTAGTACCCAACTTCATATATAATTGTTACTCTTTTAATATACTAATTTCATTAGAAAAGTTTTGTATTATACAGCTTTGGTTGCATGAAATGTCATACATTCATCTTAATGTAAATAATATAGTATAGCCTCTCCCCCTCAGTCCAGTTGGTCACTGCAAGGGGGTCATGACCAAAACCTTTCAGTTTTCAGTTATTAACCTCATTTAAAAGTATTTAAATCTGAAATGACAAGCAACTGAAAGAGGCCTGTACTCCATAAGGCGGACTGAACACCAATCTTTTTTGTAATTAATAGTAGGTATTGTTTTGTAACATTAAACAACTAGGTAACTATGGTATCTTGCATAAAAATCCTGTAAAAAAATCATGGTTTATACCTATGCATAATCAATTCTCCTGTTATTTTGGTATTATCAGTTGTAGTAAGTAGTTGAAATAAGCTATATTCTATTGTATGTTAGTGAGTATTGAAAGTCTTTCAATTGAATTTATGAAAATAAATATATGAAACTATCTGTAAAATTAAAATAATTTTTAGTGTAATAGGCATTCTATTAGCAAAGAAAAACTTCATACTTAAAATTTTTGCCATAAATTTGTAAACATGGTAGTATATAGAACTGAAAAGAGAACTTATTTGGCTATTTCCATGTAAAAAATCAATATTACTGTAAATTAATCAATTAACAATGTTTCTGGAACTCACTAAGCTATCATTGTACTTCTTACATAGGACCTACTTATAGCAAAGAATTATAAATTTCAATAGGTAAGGTATAGGGTGAAACTATAACTTGAATGGATATGGAATAGATTTATTAAAGTTAATGCAAACATTGGTAAAATACCTAAAACATACCTATTTTGTAGATCTTGATAAAAAATTATATTAAAAAATATTACATACAAACTTATCAAATAAAATTATAAAATAGATACAGTACCTACTATATTTATCTGTATTTTTGTAGTTTTTATAGCAATAAGTAATAATATAAGTTAAAATTTAAAAGGTGTTTCATTAGTAAAGGGCTTATTTATTTATTTTATTTATTTTGACTTCATAAAATATACAGTCTACCTCAAATCTAGTATAATTTTTCCTAATTATGTATTAATAACAATATTAGACTATATTAACAACTACTATTTTTGTATTTTGTATAAAATATTGATAAATGGTTATCTGAAATCTAATTTTGATTGATTAATTTATAGAGTAACTACGTTTTTAGACTGATTTTAATTATATTTCATTAGGATTTAACAATATTAATGATACTAATAAAAAAAGCTTGATTTAACATACATTTTTTTTGCCATACCTATTATTCTCTGAACCCCTTTTTATGTCCCACTGGTAGGCACGAGTCTCCTCTCAGGCTGAGAGGGGTTTGGCCATAGCCCACCACACTGGCCAAGTGTGGGTTTGCGGGCTTCACACACATTCAAGAACATTTATGTTAACTCTCAGGCATGCAGGTTTCCTCACAATGTTTTCCTTCACCGTTAAGCATTTAGTTTTAGAAAAGTCAGAGGTGCGTGCCCATGCTTCGAACCCAGGACCTCCTTATGAGAGGCAGAGGTCAGAACCACTGAGCTATCACTTCTTACCTGCCTTAATTACCTACCAACCTAAGGTAATAATGGCTGGCACAAAATCCTTAATAATATAGGGTGTCTTGCCTTTTCCTCTAAATGTCCGGGCAAACTGGATGGTCTGTCCAGTTGTTATCAAACCATTATGTTGACAGACAGGCTGTGATCTGGGTTGGTATTATTGAGTTGTTAGAATTTATCTAACAGATGGATACAGAGGACACACAAGTACACCTGTGCAACCTATATGCAGTAAATAATTAAAACAAAGTTTCACTTTTATCCTGCCCTTTATTTTTCTTACAAGTTGTTGTAGCAACCAATTACATACAACCTATCAATAAAGTGCGATTTTAATTTAATCATCTGTATCACTCCCCTTCACTATTCACCTTGGGATTCGTCCAAAGATGGAGCAGTATCCAATCTCATCTTCCGCAATATTAATAATCTCGGAAGAAAGCTTCTGTTAGGACTAAGGAGGTCTGCCTCCTTGTGTTTTAATAATATTCTAAACTCCTTAAGTATTAAATAATATTCTTAACTCTTGAGTGTTAGAATTCCCTGATGAGATGTTCTTTATACTTATATTTTTAGACCTCTTTTAGGTTTGCTGACTTTTGTACAGCCAAATTAACATTGTACTTAAATTATGTCTGCGGTTTGCTAGGTTCTCCATAATACAATTGTTTTAGATGTCAGGCTTCTTTTTTGCTTCTGTTAGCGACATGTAGGTACTTGATGCTTCAGATGTGGATGTGATGTTTGTGACTGTTGCAACCCTTTGCTTTGATTGCGTACCGAGCTAATTAAATCCTTCTCCATACACTGGCTTTGTTTACAAATATCTTTTATCCAGTGTTATTTGATTTTACACTCAGATCACTCTAGCCAGCCCAGCTTCCTCAAGAATACAGAACACATAGCTCTCTAACGAGAAGCCCATCGTAACTAAAAATTGTTTGGAAGGTCTCTTCTTTAATTCCATCCACAAAATAGAATTATTCGCCAGCACAAACTTTCTGTTGCAGTTTGTTTATTTCTGTGGTTTATTTTGTAATTTATATGTAGAAATGTCAAAATTCCAAAGACAAAGTAAAATGTTACAGATGAAATATAGTTTATTTGACGCTTATTTGACGTTAGTTGTGCCAACTTGTCATAAGTTGGACGTAAAATTTTATTTCGGGAAACGCATTTTATGGTAATGGCAATACCGATTACAATCCAAGTATTGTTCAATTAAGTTATCAATTAATTACATTGAGATCCAATTTAAAAGTTTGCAGACTAGGTCATTTCGGAACTATTACAATTGCATGATAGTTTTATCGTAGATTATGTTAAATTAGCAGACTTGGGCGTACTAACGCTTAAAACTGAAACTGTAATCCTTGGAAACTACTTTAAAGTTTCCAAAAAACACTGCAACACTCACTTAAAACAAAATTTATTTAGCAGTATATTATAATATTAAACTGACACGCGATTTCGATACAGATTGCAAAATTCGTGGCACCAACTCCGTATCTCTGCGTTGGTGCAGTGGTTTGAGCGCCAGGTAAAAATCTTTTAAGACTGAGTGCAAACCTCACTCGGAACAACATGTCTTTCTTTGAAATTATCTTTAAATTGAAACAATTTCTGTTTGACCAAAAATATTTTATCTTAGGAAACCATGTCAAAGCATAATTAAAAAAAAATTAAATCAAATTGGTAATTTTGTGTATTATTTTGACTGCTGCGTACATTACATTCATATTTAAAAAAACGGTTTAACAAAAACTACTGAAAATATACTTGCAGTCAAACGATGTATTAATATTATTACAGAATCTAATACTTTATATACAAAGTACGTGCAATAGTATTTTTAAATATGGCCCGTGTACAGGCAGCATTAACAAGCACACAGTGAACGGAACAAATATTAGTGTAGACACCCGTTCTCCATCGAACACCCGGCCGCAAGCTCGGTTGGCATCGACCACATTTTTCACGCTACAATAAACCTTATTTCATGCATTATAGATACAAAAATGCCGCATGTAAATCCGAGTTATTTATGCATACGATAGAGTCTGGAAGAAAGTGGCAGAGAGTGTTTGTCGCTTCCAGTCAACGAGACTTGACGTGTGACAATAACACATATCCTATGCGGAAAGTGTTTTGCCTTTTCTTGCTTGTGAACTCTGGTATTGATATTAAATATAAATGTAGGTCAGAAATAAATACTGATAAGTAAGATGTCAGCATATAATAGATTTATATAAGGTCGTCGCTTGCGGTACCTTTATAGATGTCTGGTTATATTTGGTCGACTTTGTGAAATTCTATGACGCATCTTAATAAAATTGATCAGTGATTGATGCCGCTGTTTGTTTTAAACCGTGCCTTATGCCTAGTTAATGCCTACATTACAGATCACATGATGAGTTTACAGGGAAACCATAAAAAGCGCACGTACCACGTATGAGAATTTTAAAAAGATTTTCTTGATAATTATTATCTACGTGTTCAAAATAATTAAGTCAAAAACTCCACATAATATATTAGGTATGTACTTATTTTGTTTGTTGATCGTTGGTAACAAAAGTACCGTTACAAACAGAAATTCGAACCCATCACACGAGACAAAGTGTTACAAGACATGCAATAGGAACAGATCATAATGCAGACGTGTTTAATCCAAACAATAGACGATAATGCCTCTAAAATGCATACCAATGCGTAGGTGCGAACGTTTGATTTGTAAACAACATAATATTTTGTTTAACTAGCTGTTGTCCATGACTTTGACCGCTTGGATTTGTATTTAATTTTATATTAAGTATTATACTGATTTCATAGGACTAGATGAACATATTCATACAAACTTTCGCCTTTTTGATAACAGTGTGATAAGTATAGTTCCTAGATAGTAGGTATAAAAATTGGGGAAGGGAGCTGGAAAGGGAAATCCACGAGTCGTTGGTGTTTCGTGGAAAACTGAAATTCGCGCGGGTGGGTCCGCGGATAAAATCTAATAGAGATATTAATCTCATTTAGGGCTGATTTTCCAATCGCCAGATAATCGTTAACTAAGGAATAAATATTAATTGACTGTAACTATAACTAACTAACAATTAAACTTTAACTATAGGAATAAATATGGACGTTTTGATAGATATTGGATGACATAATATTATGTTTAATTCCTCAGATAATTTATCTGGCGATTGAAAAATCAGCCCTTAAATAAAAAGTATGACTTACAATAAAATTATCCATGCCAAATTCCAATCCCTGGAGTCTAGTGGATACCTACAAAACTTGACGTAAGTTCCCAGCTATTAGCTATCAATGTTATCATATAATTTCATCAGATCGATAGAGCGTCTGCAAATTGCAATTTAGCAAAGTCAGCACAAGGCATTATTAATTCTCCATATCTGGCTTTGTGAGGCGGAGGAACACGGCAGGTGTGGTAGCTCACAAAGGAATTGCGCCCCTTGAGCTGCTTATTAATTCAGTTAGCAGGGAATTGAGGTTTCAATTCCACGTCCGATACAGGCTGCACCTACAGGAAGCGACTATTATTTTATCTTTAGTACAAGCAGTGATAGCGCAATGGTTCTCACCTCTGCCTCTCATAAGGAGGTCGCGGTTTCGAACCCCGAATCTGTGACTTTTCCATGTTATGTGCGTTTTTAGGTAAGTAAATATCACTCGCGTAACGGTGAAGGAAAACATCGTGAGGAAACCTGCATGCATGAGAATTCACAAAAATGTTGAAATAAATGAGGTTATATTTTGAAGTTTACTATTTCAGTGGTGGGGAAAGCTAATACAGGTTTCAAAAAATCAAAGAAAAAAATCTGTCCATGAAAGTATACTCGAACGCAATATGAAATCGGCAGATTAAGAAAACTCCTCAATATAATTGTCAGATTATGAGGTCAGGACGACAAGCACATCAAGATGTAGCGTCAGCATAAAAATCAGACGCGCTCGAAGGAAAAATTACAGTCACGATTTTTTTCATCATCCACAATCTTGGTCCTTTGCACCACTGTGTAACATAGGACTAAAAATCACATATATTTAAAATCACCTTCTCTGTTTCTAGCCAAGTACAATCTGAATGCCTTCAAGAGAATAGTGAATAGGCATTTTCTAGGCAAGCGCGCTCCAAACTAGATTTCATCATTGCTTTTCATCAGGCATGACTGTCGTCAAGCGCGAACCTGTATTATACCTACAATAAAAAAATAGCAAATCTGCAAGTATAATATCTAAACAGTTATATAGCACTATAGTCGACGGGTTTATAGTCCGCAGTGTTGGGAGAGATGGAGTTACGCGACAGAAAGAGAGGCAAGGTGTAGGTTAACACAACTTTAGGTAATACGTGCTGTTCCGACTTAGAATACACGTTGTTGTGTCGCAGGCAGTGATGCTCATTATAAGTTTTTGCAGGGTTAATCTTCTGTATCTGTAAAGGATATTGGGTAGTCGGTGTAACTGGATAAAACAATGGTATTTGTTTACATAACATTTGAGGTTGAAGGTAGGTACAATAAACCGTGTAATGTGACCAAGTTTAAGCGGTGGCTGCGGTTGCTGGCAACATTTAATACGCACTTAATTTCCTGTACAGACGGCTGGGCTGGGGGTAAACAGCGACTCCCCATTTATATGGTTTCCGTTACTACCCGTACTAGTCTACCCACTATCCTTTTCGAGTAAGGGCTAGAATTTATGGGTGGCGTTTTAATTACTTGTGTGAAATTTACTAAGCGTCTTAACACAAAGATATGCCATTGCCAACGGGCATTTTTAAAACAAAGTTTCTTTTCTGACGGTATTGTGCCGGCGAAAGTAGATTTTTTGTGTGACGAAAAACAGCCACGTAGAAATCACGAAAATGTTCCGAAATCTAGAACGCAACACGCAATTAGGTTTAGATTTGGTATGTTGAACTCGTCAACGCGAGCTAACTTAAGACAGCGCGGCCATCTATCGAGCATGGGTAAAATCACATAATATGAAAAAATAAAATCGAGTTTTGTTATAGGTGTTATTCCAAACTTTGTTCCACCGAGTGTTTCACGACAATTACGTGTTTTTTATACTGGCAAACTGTCTAACCCAATATTCTCTTTTAAAATATTAGTACGTTACAATTTCATCCAATTTTCAAAATATTATTCAGGAAGCTCTATTCATAAAGAATAGCTAAAAGTTAAGATACTTGACTAAATTATATTCGAATTTAAGGTACAAGTTAATGTAACTTCGAATATCAGTTTCAGTCATCAGGACAACAGGAGATTGACTTCCTTATCTTAAAAGACGGAAAATTGGTTCCAAAAACCAATCTCATTGCGTAAAGTACGAGTAAAAAAACGTAAAGGCGATTTTGTATTTCTCATATTCGCCATTGAAGAAAACGTTACCCAATCTTTAAGCACTGCACAAACGGAGTAACTTCATGCATACATTAACATTATCGTGAAATTCTTAAATTTGTGTGTGTAAACTGCCAAATGGTGGAGGACTATGGCCATTTTTCTTATCATTGGTGAGGAGACTCTTGTGGGCTTGGACTCTTATGATGATGATGAGGAAAGAGACTGTGATCATCACTAAACGAAAATGAAATATCTCATGACCAACCAACTCGTACGATATTCATTGTTGCTGTATTGCGTAAAATAAAATACTTATTTGTTCATAGAAAATATTTATGTATCGAATACCATTGGCACAAGAAATTTGTTTTTCATATCCGAAATTTAATTTTGCATACAAAAAGTTACTTTCTTTTCAATACACGGTTCCTGTCATACAGATTTTATTGAGAAATACAACTTGTCTTTACTGTGGAACACGGATGTTAATGAAAAAAGACAAATGTAGGAGTTAATGTTTACCTTATAGTCTATAAAAAAGTTTGGATCTGACTCAGCTCGATACGGGATTCTATACATCCATGGTTTTTGTAGTATAATAATAATAAAAGTTGTGCATTGTCTATAAAGTTGATAGTCATCATACATGTGTGTATAACGCCGGCGTACAGTAAAAATATTCAGCCGCGGAGCTTTCACGGGCTCGAATGCGGAAAATCAGTTTAGGCTGCATTCGTATGCAGCGATCGCGCACGAACGAGCGGTTACGAAACATTAAAGTTATCATTCATCTTTCGTAAGAGTGTCTATCGTTAGAATCTGGCAAATATACGCATTTATTTTTAACGATATTTAAAAAAAAACGTTATAATGTAGAAGTTAGTAAGTAAAGGTAAGAAGTTTAGTTGTATAAACAACCAACTACTCCTGTGTTATATTATATTAACATCTGTTTCCCGCGGCTCCGCCCGCGTTATTTTCGGGTTTTTAAATCTAAATCCACCAACCAAGGATTTTTGCGGGATAAAAAGTAGCAGCGGTGCTCAGGGTACCTATATGATTATGTATCTATCTCCATTCCAAAAGTTTAACAACGGTTCAGTAGTTGCGGCGTGAAGGAGTAACAAGAATACACGCTACATTTTTGCATTTGGAATATTAGTTTGATATTGGTGATGGGTCCGGAAAAGGTCATTGTTTGCCACTTTAGCTAATTGTGGATTAGTAGGAGTTATTTAAACGAGTGAGCCGAATACATAACCCCACAGATTTTACATATTATCCTCTTCATAATTTTGTTTAATTTAATATAAAACAATAACACGAAATGCAGCGTTACTCTGCTCTGTCTGAAATGTGCCTAAAACACTAAACCCCGTAAAGGCCATTCGGCACAGCAATAAATAGCTCATTTCAATCTTAATGAGGATTGTAATGTACAACACAAATGTTTGCAATGTTTTGTTTGCCACCATAGGTTAGTGTAATCCCGTTAAATGTGTGTCGAAATAATACTTAAATTAATACCTTTAATAATAACAACCGAAAGTTATTTTACTGTTAATGTTAAAACAATATAATCAGAGCGTTTGTTGGTACTAATTTGCATTTATGAACATTAGTGTGTCGGGGTAAATATACACCTTCCTATATGTACTGCCCTAATATCGATACCTTGCTCTTGTGAATATTTAGTCCTACTTTCAGATAGCGAGCGATCAAGAAAAATAGATTCGAAAAATTATTAACATTCTTTATTAAAATAGAAACAGTAACAGAACTAAAGTGACCCTACAATCACCAGAAGCAGAAGTGGACGTCCATTGATAAAATTTAATGACGAAGATGTCTACTCTCTTTGGCTCCAAGACATATTTCTCAAATAATTAAGAACTGGCTCATGGCATCTTGAAAATGGCATCAACTTCTTGGTGCCTATGCTGTAAAGCGGCAATGTGAAGTCAGTAAGTCAATAAATTGATTGTTGTCAGTGGATTTCGCTATCTTAAGTTCATTTCTCAGGCTGAATTAAGGCTTAATCACCTGAGTGAAAAAATCCATACTACCCGGCTTTTTATTATTAATGGTGTACAGAATGTATCATCTCTTCAGCTTGATGAACAGGCAAAGCCATTTTTTCATATTTTCAGGCTGCAAATTATAATAACCATTAAATTTTGAGTGACACCTCATCTGATGCAGTGCGTTGCAGTTTGAACGTTATATTTCGGAACGAATGGAATTTTCGCATATTCGAAAAGAATTTTTGATGTGTGAAATATTGGCTAGTAAACAAGATACGGTAGCTTTCGGAATAATACCTTTTTGCTATATAATAACCAACTTTTTAAATCTTTATCGACGATGATTGTAGAACGAAGATTTAAAAACACACGTATACAGCCATTATTTAATTATTTACCACCCGAGCCGAAGGCGAGTAGATATCAAAAGACAGGTGATGATAAAATTAAAAAAGGCGTGTGGCACTCGGAAACTGCCGCGGTAAAGCTATTGCATAGAATTTAAAGTTATTTTTAGTTTTGCCATCAATAGAAAAGTAGAACTTTTGGTACCAGGCTAGCTTAAAAGCAGGAAGTGCAACTACACAACTTTTTAGTTTTAAGTTTGCCATCTATCGAAAAATAGCAGAACTTTTTAATGACTTTTTGAAATATCACGTGCGTGATATTTCAAAAAGTGATTAAAAAGTTTTAGTTGCGCTCCTAGCTTTCATGCTAGCCTAGTACCAAAAGCTCTACTTTAGGAGTGCCAGGTTATTTTCGTTACGAAATTTCTGGATTAGGTCTGCACCGTCAAAGCCCGCGATAGAAGCTATGCAATAGCTTAAAATCTTTTCAGATGCGCTTACATATAAAATTCTAGAGAAATTTTTGTTAACAAACTCTTAACTCTTCCAAAACGGCTCGACCGATTGTTTTGAAATTTTCTCTGTACCTATGTTCGGTAGATCTGAGAGTAGATCGTAAACTATTTTTTTACACCTATCTCTAATGGTAAAACAACGTTTGTCGGGTCAGATAGTGTTATCGTGTTATTATACAATAGAAATTACTTTCTCATTAATTAATTATTGGAAGTGTTTTATTGTAACAAATGACGCCATCATGGTCAGGGAGCAAGAAAACGTAAGTAACAAATGGATCCTAATCAAAACGCCCTCATGTGAATTCAAACGCAATCGCGTTTATAGAACGTCATTGACGCGTGTCGATTGAATCACCGTCGGAGAACACGAACGTCGTAAAGTGGGCTCTACACTTGCGGCGCGAACGGCCGCGAATGCCCGCGACAACTACGAATCACGAGTGTACTTGTATTTGTAGTTCACGCCTTCGCATTCGCGCTTCGTGCCTTTCCCCGATCAGTGTCGGTTTTTTGGTCCGTGATAAAGGGTTTGCGGCGCGTATCACGTCGTCGTCGTACATAGTCATGAACAAGTGGTTTGTGGTTTAAGATTTTTATTAGTTTCATAAAAAATTTAACAATTCAGTTCGATGAAACTTACAGGCTAATGGTACAAAACAAGATTGTAAAGATTTGCGAGTGTAGAGGGACACAGTTCCCGCGTGGATCGCGGCATACATTCACGGTGTGAAATAACGGCGCGACTTCACAATCATTCACATGCGAGTGTAGAACCGGCTTACGATCTACCTTCGACGACAAATGTAGATGTCATTTGCATGATAAAATTGTGAAGACATTATTACATAGAAGATGCATGTAAATGATGACGATACCTTGGTCAATACGCTTTGAGAATTGTAATCAGGGGTGTGATTCTTGAAAATAAAATTGAACATCCGGCAATCATCACTAACACAGTGCAACACAACCATCACCAGCCAATTGGCACCTTGGCTGCATACGCGACTCAGATACCAATCAGTGCCTGCGTGATGACCGATGCAAGCACTAACCAATCAGCTGCATAGATAAATAAGCTCGTAGCATCTTTGCACAATCGAGGAGCAGTGTAGTGAATTAGTGACTCTTAGTCATACACGCAAATGACTGTGTTTAATCCTATACCTTTAAACGAGCAATTCTTGTATATATATTTCTATATAATCCGAATCTCGGAAACGGCTCGAACTATTTTCATGAAATTTAGTATACAGGGAGTTTTGGGGGCGATAAATCGATCTAGCTAGGATTCATTTTTAGAAAATGTCGAAATTACCAAAAAAATATGATCTCTTCTGCCATCTATTGGTGGGTAGATATACTACCGAGCAAAGCTCGGTCACCCAGATATTTTATTTATAAAGGAGCACATAAGTTGTACTAAACTACTAACCCCCAAGGCATGATGAATGGAACGAAGTTCAAAAAATGTATGAGAATTATCGCTTGATTAATATCTATGTCACGTGATCAGTTTAGCGATAAGTCATATGGCTACGGCTCATAACACACAGAAAGGCTCTAAAATTTTACTGTGTAATAAAAATGACCGTTTGCGTTCCGTGCTACGGGCACTTTCCTGGATAATTTATTATCGCTGTATTTTGATAATCACTCGAGATCAGATGACAATCGCCGGTTAAAAACTGGTAAATTGTCAATTATGGGTAAGTAATAAGAAGACTCTGGTTTAATATTGGGAGTGTGCTCTGTCGAAGAAGTTTTTCGAGTTATAATATACCATCCCACGCCCCAACCCACATCGTATATTTAATGGGAGAAAATATTATACCAGATCGATGAACGATAATCGATTTTTTATCACCGTATTTATTACGCTTTACAATACAGCTGTCAATTCGATTATTGTAAAATGCGTAAGTATGGACATTTTGTAGAAATGTTGTTATAGTTTTGTGTCATTTTTCGTTTTAGACCTGTTTATAGTATTTACATAACATCATTGTATATATCGATTTTATAGCTTGTTCCATTTAATATTTTTATAGCAATATCGGATACGGCGTGTGTAATATATCTTGATATTTTGACATCGATATAAGAAATTTTATTTTAATAGTTGTGATGGTTTTGAAAATAAAAATCAAAATATCGACAGTAGTACAGTGGATCTAAACACGAATTGCTAGAAACATATTCAAAAATTCAAGTGACTTTTAAAATTTGCGAAACAATATAACAGAAAAACGACGTTTTTTCCTAATTACTAAAAGAAATAAGCCGGGTATCATAAATCCGTTCTGATATTTTTGGATATTATTATTACATTAAAACAAAAAATACAATCACATTTGTATAGTAGTTTGCGATAAAAATTTGAAAAATAGAGACTTTGGAGCAACTTTCGGAAGAACTTTCTAACGAGAAAATTTTATCTAATCTTGTTTCTGCTTCAATACATGACGTTTAAATTTTAAAGTAAATGTGGTTTATAGTTTTCAAATTGCACGTCACTAAAAATCGCTTAACCACCGTTTACGCCGTTAACAGGAATCGAATGTAATACTACGCACCAGGGAGGTCGATCAGCATGACTGGAGTTATAACATCACAGGGGGTCACATGTCGAGTCTAACAGACCAGTTATTACCATCAAGAAGAGAGTTTATTTTATTTAACCTATTTTTTATATAGTTTAAAGGTATAATAATGAGATAGTACAGACACACCTAATCTTTAGTAACTTATTTTTACTGTCTTATTACTGACTTAGCATATACTGCCTCCGTTGGAATATTCTTTAAAATAAAAACTGTTAATACGGTTCAGTAAAGTTCTGAAATAGATTATGAACAATAGGAGCAAGATCATAGTTAGTACGATAACATCTTCATCTGTATCTACATTTACCAGACAATAATGTTTTATTCAATATTTAATAGTAGGTGCTCAACAATCTACCTTATAACAATAGCGAGTGAAAGATTGTACTGAGAAAATGTCAATGTTAATAAAATTGTACGAGGAACCGTAATGCGAGGAACATAACATTTTCCACTACAGTAGTGAAACCATGTTTTATAAAAGAAGACATGTCGATGAGCGGTGTAATCTTATCTCGGATGCGGTTCGTACTCCGACCCTATTTCCATACTTTCATTTCCTCCATGAAAATAGCATATAGCGTGAAAGTGACGTTTGATTTAGTAGCTGCTCGAGTTTGTGCAGCAATGTGAAAATTGTGAAGCTCAACCTTTTACTTGAAAAAATTTAATGAAATTTGATGTGTGAAGTCTTAGTAGAGTAGTTTTTAGGATTCCGTACCCAAAAGGTAAAACGAGACTCCGTTACTTAGACTCTGCTGTCCGTCTGTCCGTCTTTATGCCCATCTGCCTCTCGGCTGTATTTTTATAGGTGAGTGAAGATGAAGATGATTTAAAACGTTTTTAGCATTAATCCTCATCTATTTAGTGAAATTAACAATGAATACCTATACAGGGTTTTTAATATTTATTTAGAGCAAACTTAACATAATTCAAAACAATAGAATAAAATTTTAATATTTCTATAAAATATGTACACCATCCATCTGGTGCCCAAAACGCTGGCGCTATTACTTATTCGTATGGCTAAACTTAGTCGCTGAACTAAGTAAGCGTCAGTACTTAGGTCACTATAACAGTCTGTACCTATCTGTATTACAAAGAACTCAAGATTTAAGAATAACATCAAAAAGTAAAAGCTATAAAACGCGCATTACTAATAAAAATAATCTCGGCATTACCAAATTAGTACATTACGTTACCGCTTTAAAGAATAATAATCAGACTAATAAAATGCCCGTAGATAACCGTAATGGCTTTTTAATACAGTTTATTGAAACTAATTTCACATATTTCCAATGCGCCCATGCGCGCACGCATCCCTATAATAGATCCCGCATTAAACGAAGATTGAAAGTTCATAGGATCTGAACGGTGCGAGATAAACGGTGAACGTTACAATAATGATTTCTTCATTACTATCGGAAATAACGCTATTAAAATGCAGTCACTTGTTGGGACGCTTTTAAGGTTTGAAACGCACGTTGCTACATTTGAATTTTATTATTCAAGATATTCGCGTCATGCTTGTAGCATTAATTGTTTACTCAGTTATACTGTTCTATTTTTAATGCAAGTTGGCTGAGCACCGTTTACATATTATAGTGCAAACATATAGATAAGTTATGTCGCTATACACTTTATATACGCGTTCTGGAAACGGTTTGAAAAATAGAAGTAATGTAGGGTGCATAAAATAATTTCAAATAAGGTGAGGAACATAAAATAAATTCAAGTAAAATAAAAATCCAGAAATACCTTTTGGAACGTCAAATAATATCAATATTTGAACCAAATTTGAACTTACTTTTTCACAACGTTTTGAAACAGATTTTATGCTGAGAAGGACCAACAATTAACTCGGTGTGTGCGTATTTCGTTCAAGGAACTTTATGGGGATGTGTGTAGTGTAATCAACTCATCAGCATTATGATTCATTATAATCTTATTACATAAAATAAATGTCCTGAATCCACTCACTGACTCATCATCATTCATCACCCTGCCTAAAAAACCCTTTGACTAAAACAGCTGAAATTTGCACAGCAGTTTCTTTTATGATGGTGCAAAGGGTTTAGAAAGTGGATTTTCGTTAATTCCACGATTTTTCGAACTTAGTAATGTCAGCTCATCATCAAAATACTTGATCACTGATTGTCTGTGACGAATGCACAGACATAATCTGCGACGCAAGCAAGTCTAGCATGTAGACGGGGTCTAAACGCAATTATACCGGTAGTCGAAGGTTAACAGCAGAGTCATCCATCAGCCATTATCAACGGGACGGGTTCTGCATTCAAGGGGTCACGGCGAAGCATTGATTTAAAACATTCTCGAGATCTGAATGAAATAATTATTAGATTATAAGGGCAGTGCGTTAATTGAGATTACTTCCGCAAAATAATTGCATAACAGAACAACAAGTTATTATTTTTATATATATATAGGAATCTTTATCTGAAGTAATCTTTATCAGTGTAGTATTGAATTTCCATGTACTTAGTTGTTTAATTACATTAGAAATTGCAAGCACACAAACTCCTTTACAAGTATACCAAAGATATAATAGAGTCCATAAATCGAGACGATAGTTCATCAGAAATTTATATAATAAATTTTTAAAATATGTGAAAACATAGAAACTATTATTTCAGGAGTTGTGACGTTATTGAATAACAAATATCCTAATAGCTTATACCGTTGATTTATTCAAAGTCTGCCTTTTATAGCGCAAAAAATCAATGTTTCTTATAAAAATCGAAATAGACTGACGCCTATTTGCGGGCAAACAGTAGTGGTTAAAGTAACTATCATTGTTAGAAACAATTCTTATTAAAACTAACCTAACCATAATGCGCTTTTCTTGATCAACATAAAATTGTCACCGAATCCCGATACTGTGCCAAAGTCCATTAAAGAAGTTACGAGTAGATATGAATTCATATGATATGATGAGACTAGGGATTTGCACAATAAGAATAACCGTTAGGAAGTTTGTCGATTTCAAGATCATAGTGAACAAAATTTCCTTGACAAGCACGAAATCTTGCGCGCTGGCTCTCAGCCAGTCCACAAATAAAAGTCCCTTATCATCGTTTAGGTACTTGATACCGTGGTATACGTGGGTGGCCCACACTTTCCTAAATTGCACCATGAGAATCTCATCGTCATGATTGATCTACTGTTATTTCGATTAGTTGCGTAAATAGGAATCAGCCATATCTAATATCATTCGTATTGCTGACAGTGTTTTATGTTCGGAGATGGAATGTGCTCTTAGCATAATCGATATGGATTATAGAGTATATTATTTTAACGCTAAATACGAGTACAACTTCGGTAGAAAAACAGAGCTCGGTATGTTTTTAGGTTATCAAAACCCGTGATTGTTTTTACGCTTTTAAGTATGGAAAACAACCTAAATATACTTACGAACGAAGTAGCAGACAACAGCTAGTAAAATATAAATATTGAAAGTGAAAACAATGGATCATTGAAAAGCAGAGATAGCCAATTTTTTTGACCTCGGTCGTTCAGTAAGGGTCGAGGTGCCGATTTCGTAAATGCGCTTCTGATTTTGCTTTTTGGGATACAGGAAAATCATTAGCTTTACGAAAACACCGATATCCCGCACTTGGCTAGAAAATGGTCAAATCCTCCTGAGAGGAGACTTGTGCCAAGCTGAGGAACTCAAAAAAGATTCAGAATTAAAAAAGCGTTGTTTCATTCACTTCATATGAGCTTTTCCTCAACATTTAGAATTAAATATGAGCTTTGACAATATTATAATGAACTATTTTCATGGTAAATCTGAATAAAGAACGAATTAAGTAAAGCTCCTATTTTGAGGTCTTAATCCATAAATAAAGAAATTGAATCATTTGTTTTGACGGTGCAGTAAAAAATCGTACCCAATTGAGAGAATTCTCCATAATATTTGGAGCCTGATGATACGAATCCTAAACTAACCTAATCCTGCGCAAATTTAGAGAGATGGTACTTTACAGACCCATGCTTCTTAGTCGTGTGTCGATATTATACAGTTGTCGTTGGCCCATAACCTGAACATGAATAAACTTATCACCAAGTGCAGACCATCAGCAATTAATTATCTTACAGTGACAACGACCAATGTCACCAGCTGAGAGAACGTTGTAAAACCCAAATTCACATATCACTCGGAAAAATAATTTTCATAGTAAAATAACCCTTATGTCGTTGGAATAAGGTATATATCCCTAAAAGCCGACCTCTGAAGTTGTTGTAGAGTATAAATCTTAAGATATCTCAAATTGTGTACAATGTACATTGACCGTGTTGGTAAATTCGCTGTATGGAACTCAGAGATAAATCTTTTACTCATAAAGGTGTTATGGACGTGTTTTCAGTTATCCCTGTGTCAAGTTCATAATATTTTTTATGTACCAAAAAAATATGAGGTTGTTCTCAACAAAATCGCAATGGTGCTTGGATAGATATGATTTTATGAATAAGCTAGTGAAATATGATTGATGATTCGACGAATCTATATAAGAAAACTACTTTGACCTTATTCATATAAAACTTTTCTAAGTAAGTTGGATCAAAAGTTGGTTTGTTGTAGTTAGTACAAAGTTTGCACTAACTGCAACAAATCCCTTTTTTAAATAAAATTAATTTTCGACGAATTAAGTTAAGCAGAATAATAGTTATTCTACGAAGCATTTGTATTTCCTTTATGATCACTATTTTGTTTTTCTGTTTCAGATTACATTCCTTCCTACTATGTCGGCTGACTTTTAAGTGAGTATACAAGTTTTGCCTCATCTTCTGTGGCGCCAAAGTGTTGAATGATCAAATTACCAACTATATAGTTCTTTTGTCAGAAGTAGAGGATTACCTAAATACAGTTTATAATAAATAATTAATATAATGTAGTTTGGCTATATTCACGCATAACCTTTACCTAACGTTTCCCTAACGATGTTCTTCTCCCTGGATTTTTTTTCTCTATGCAAGTTAGTACTTGACTGCGATCTCACCTGATGGTAAGTGATGATGCAGCAGAAGATGTTAACGTACTAACTTCGAAATTGTAAGTAAAGTCACCCCCACGGTTTCAACACAGCATCGCACCGGAACGCTAAACCGCTTGGCGGTACGTCTGCTGGTAGGGTCGTAACTAGCCACGGCCGAAGCCTTCCACCAGACCAGACCAGTGGGCTGATTCTGTAACGTTCACTTAATTAGTAAGTAACCCTAACTGGGTTATTAACTAGGAAAACAAAGGCAAAAATCCTATTTTTGCACAAATTACCCACCTAGGTCGGTATGGTATCATGTCAGTATACCATGCTAGTTGCTATTTTGTACAAAAAGAATACAATAAAAATGGGAAATGCTTTCCAAAAAACCAACTTCAAATGCCACTACAAAGAGTGAAATAATTTTTATTTAAATTTTAGGTACCTACACCAATTCGAAGTCGGGCAATGTTTCATACAATCCCTAGTGCGAAGAAATGACGAAGTCATAGGCAATCGCCCGACTTCGAATTGGTGTAGGTACCTAAAATTTAAATAAAAATTATTTCACTCTTTGTAGTGGCATTTGAAGTTGGTTTTTTGGAAAGCATTTCCCATTTTTATTTTATACTTTTTAGTGGAAAACAATAAAATGCACAAGGCATTGTAAAAATACCCAAATCGCTTGAGGTGTGTTCATTAACTCTGAAGAGATACCTAAAATTCACCAAGATCCCATCATCAGACCCTGACTTGATGACTTTAGTCATCAAATCAGTATCTGCTAGCAAATGCACCAGTAACTATAAAAAATACCCAACTCGCTTCAAGTATACTAGCAAAATTTGAAGAGTTCCTTCGAATTCACCAAGATCCCATCATCAGACCCTGACTTGATGACTTTAGTCATCAAATCAGTATCTGCTAGCATATGCACCAGTAACTATAAAAAATACCCAACTCGCTTTAAGTATACTACCAAAATTGGAAGAGTTCCCTCGATTTCACCATGATCCCATGATCAGATCCTGACCTGATGACCATAGGACAACTTGGAAAATATTACTCTTTCTAATAATACTCAAATAGTTTCATGTGTCCATATAAAATTTGAAGAGTTCCCTCGATTTCTCCAGGATCCCATCATCAGATCCTGACCTGATTAAAATGGGACCACCTGGAAACAAAACCCTCTTAAACAAAAAAGAATTTTTCAAATCGGTCCACGCGTCATCGAGTAATCGGTGAACATACATAGAAAAAAAAAAAAAAAAGATTCCGACGAATTGAGAACCTCCTCCTTTTTTTGAAGTCGGTTAAAAATAGGATTTTTGCCTCCGTTTTCTTAGTTAATAACCCAGTTAGGGTTATACTAACTAACTAAGTGAACGATACAGAATCAGCACACTGAGCCAATTTAGAAAATATAAAATTCCAAAGTGGCCCGTGGCGGGAATCGAACCCGCGACCTCGTATCTGAGCGCGCGTCCCTCGGGCCAGGGAGGTCGTCAAAATTTGAACATTTTAACCTGTTAATGACAGTATATGGGTGGGTGCTCATACTTTTCCATCTGTAATCGAATTTATCACTCCGTCGAAGTCATTGGTGACAAATTTTGTTCCAAGATTGTTCATCGGACTCAATTTGTGGTGAAATTAACGGGAAACTCCATTCAGAAAGTTGTCAAGTTCGGCAACATCTAAGGGTCAGTTCACAGTAACGATATGACGAAGAGATTAAATTTCTGAACAATATTATATACTGTTTTCGGCCGTAAAGATTGACACTTTCGGTAATTGACGTCTCTGCAGTCATATCTGGATAATATGAGTGACGGAGATTATGCTAAGTGCTAAATATATTTATAGAATTAATTGAACCGACGGGATTTTCAGGGGGTAAAAGAAACAGGACCTTGTAAAAGGATCCAAATTTACAGGGAAAATGAAATTCCTTGCCGAAGAAGTTACTTACTAATGCAACTTGCTAGTCAATTTTTTTCTTTAGTCCACACTCCACAGTCAAACTTTGTGATAAACACAATTGTTTAACGCCACAAGTAATCACAAAACAAGGTACAGCTAAGTACATAATGGTGTCGATTCTGTTGGCGTTTCTCTAAACTAAAAATCGTTAAAATTAGAGTTAGAGAGGTGTGCTATTCAGAAGACACACTAAATGACAGATCTAACTTAAAATTTAGTTTGACAGCTCCAAACTATTCAATTTAAATTTTAGAGAGCAAAAGCTATTCTGTTGTACTCGCTAACTTTCCAAGTTAAGAAAAGTCAACCTAAAATTCTTTAAATTAAGAGAGGACCTCAGGAGGTGCCGACTAAATTTAACTCGTCAGCCGTAAAGTCGTAAACCACGGATTTTTTATTTAATATTGCAAGAAATATTTTTAATACGATTCAAATTTAATATTATTAAGTGAGAAAATTAGAAAAAACTAGTAATTTTATTTATTAATTTTTACTTGCTGGTGTGATAACCTCAAAATTATAAATTTAAAAATTTAAATCGTCTCAAAATGGAAGAATAGGTACGTGATTGCAGCTCTGATTGATTACAAAGAAAGGTAATTTTATTTTGTAATATTCTTATTCTTAGGTAAATAAGTACCTAGGTAGTATTGTGAAGAGGAAAGATAGGTCTGCACCTACTACTGACCTTCCTTTCCTTACTTCCTAGACTGTGTAGTCTCCTCTAGGAATATACCTCTGGGCCACTAATTACGAGACACTCAAGGAATGTGAATGTAAAAATGTATACTTAAGCTGTATGTACCATTATTAATTGATTAAAACAAAAACAACATTGATCATCACTGCAAGTGTTACAGACTATAAACCCAGAACCTCTGATGTATAAAATCACTGTATTTTGCAGATAGTGAAGAAGATGCAGATCCAGGTAATGCAGATGACACCCTACCATACCTGGACCCTCATGAGAGAAACAGATTTCCTCAATGAGGCACGATTAATACGAGAAAATTATATTATTAATCATTTTAATCAATAAAATATGCTTTTCAGATATAATTTTTTTATTTCAAAGCTATAACTTTTGTTTTAACAATCAACCAATGACCAAATTTTTAAAACGTTCCTATTATAATTAAAGTCAGGCACACAATAATTAACGATATATGTAAAGCGGTTTATCACAACTGGTGGACAGGGAAGGCGATTAGGTCTTGCTCTTCTTTGCGGTGGCAGTCTTCTTGGTTGTGGTGTTCTTGATTGTGGTGTTCTTGGTGGTGGTGTACTTGGTGGTAGCGTTGGCAGTGGTGGGGACACCACCCCAGAACTTGATAGCAAGCCCTAAAAAAGAGTTGCAGTTTCTATACTATAATAATTATAAAGAAGTAATATTTGTATGCTTGTATGTAATCAAAAATAATTGAACTGATTTAACCATTATTAGAAATTAACTTCATCCAGAAGTAACAGACTATAAATTACATAGGTACCAAGCCAGGTCAGGGCAAAAGCTATATTATTACTGTTATTGTTTATATAATATAAATCCACCTAAGCAAAGCCAGGAAGATCAAGCCGTCTGCGTCGGAGGTCATGGGATTTGATTCCCACTACTGGTAAATGCTTGTGTGCTGAGCATGAATGTTTTCAAGTGTCTGGGTGTTTTCCTATACATTATATTTAGTATGTATATATAGCTGTTATTTAGTACCCATAACACAAGCTATCGCTTACTTTGGGGCTAGATTGTGTTGAATGTAATGTCAAGATATATTTATTATTTATATAATATATTATTATTATACTCCTTTTGAAAATATTAAGTAAGCTTACCGCTTCCAGATTGGTGAATCCATCTACAGAAGCAGACCCCACAATATCTAGGATTTTCGTTTCAATATCTGTGAGGCCTGCTCCTGCTGGCCCGCCACCAGTTCCTTGTATGGTGTCCCGCACCTTTCGGGCCTTAGTTTTTACTTTTGCCACCCACAAGGTCCAAATCTATAAAACAAGAAAGAAAATAAAGATAATATTATATATGAGAGTTGATGATAATATTGATTTCATGAGTTTGAAAGAACTAACAAAATATGTAGTCTCAACTTACATGCTTCCACTGCTCCACAGTGCGGCTGCATCCCAGTGAATTCAGTTGCACACACAGAGACTCCCAAAGTTCTAGGACCTCTTGTCGTGCTGAGTTATCTATGGGGAAGAAATGAATGTAAATACCGTGGGTAGATTATACTCTTATAAATCCTATCCTATATATATCATCATCATACTTGAAAATGTAATTAGGAACATAAGGTTATAACCACACTGATTGAATGAATTAACACTTGGACTTTTAATCCCGGAAGTTTTCGCAGAATTTTGAAAACCCTTGGTAGGTTGGAAAATGGTATAGGAACTTCACGATCTCCTCTTGCCTTTCGAAAACTGTAATTCACGATGGCGAAGCCTGGTTTATTTGTATATTTTTACCAGGTTTATCACAATAACAAAGTATAATATAAAGACGATAACTTACTTACCACTTTTTTTAATTATTTTTTCAAATAAGTAGTTATTATAAAAGCTTAAAATACAAGGACTTACCCCTTACAAATGTCCATATTGGCGTGGAGCTTCTCCACAAGAAGCTCCTGTTGCTTTTTGTTTGCTCTTTTCCTAATATTATTATTTATCTTGTAGTTTTTAAATCTTTATTATTATAACCTCAGACCAGGAACCGAAAATTATAACTGACAATTGACAACCGTGATATGAGTATAGACAAGGTATAGATAATTAATCAAAGATAATAGGCCTAATTCACGTGAAGAACTAAACAAAATATCAATTTTCGACACTTTGTAAGGAGATTAGACCAAAACAAATCAATAAAATTATTACTTTTGTATTTTGAGTAACTTATTTTGATATTTTTAGCTCAAATTATTTTAAAAATTAATAGAATAAATAAAAAAACAACATTTGTGGAGTTTGTTTATCATAAATGGCAACACTACACTAATCACGTGTAACTAAATTTAAACGTCAGTTTAGCGAGCCTTTTAGAGATTCTTAATTTAGTTGAAGCTGCCAAGCGAATGCCACTTAGCGATACAGACACCTAAATTAAAATATTTTAGTTTAGTTTAGGTTTAGAGATTTTGCACAACAGAATCGACACCAATATCTGCTTTATCTACAGCTTCGATTGTACAATGTACTGTGCTTTAAAAAGTCTGTTGTTCTGAGCGCATCAATAAAACTTTTAGATGAAGTGAATATGGCTTTGCTGTCCAAATTCATTTCATTAAAGCGTTAATTTTATTTTTATAAATTAAGAAAATCAAATATTTATTTTTGTTAGTATGGATTTACATTATCGTTAGTATGGATTGAGCCTTAGCTAATGGATTTAACGCCCACGACGTCCTATCTGTAAGACAAAGGATCCATTGTTTCTTAAGTGAAAATTGGTTTGCATCTGCGCGAAACTGACAGTTTTCATGTGATTTCAGTGCTTTCCTTTGACTGGACTGTGAATGTTTGTGGACTACCACATCCAATTCTCAGCTCTGAGTGTCGGGACACACCCACTGATAGTTCAGCTGCGGGGCCAGGATGTGCGTGTAGCAATAATTTTATCTTCTTTCGTCTCTCAACTGTTTTTTCTTACTTATCGACAAAGTTTAAAAAATATATCTACGTTACATTCTGCATAGGATGGTGGTAAACATTTTTTTTTATTAGGTATATTATATACATCGTGCATATCTCGTTGGACTTTAGAACTATTTTTTTTACGCTATACAAGTTAGTACTTGACTGCGATCTCACCTGATGGTAAGTGATGATGCAGCCGAAGATGTTAGAGTACTAACTTGAAAGGGGTAAGTTATGTCACCCCAGCGGTTTCTACACAGCATCGTACCGGAACGCTAAATCGCTTGGCGGTACGTCTTTGCTGGTAGGGTGGTAACTAGCCACAGCCAAAGCCTCCCACCAGACCAGACCTGAGCCAATTTAGAAATTATAAAATTCCAAAGTGGCCCGTGGCGGGAATCGTTCCCGCGACCTCCCACTCGAATCCGAGCGTGCGTCCCCTGCGCCTCGGAGATCGTCGAACTCACCTTAACTTACTTATCGCTTGTCTACATCATGGAGATAATCTCTGACCACAAAATTTCGGATTTCTAGATTAAGGTTGAGCAATGTTGAGTCAGTGAATAATTTAATCAGGAGTTCTCTTTTGCCAGAATGTGCTAAAAACTCAAACTGGCTTGGATAGATCAAACCCAAGAGTTACTGCTTGAAAATAACATCAAGATAATAGTCGTCGAAACGCCAACTTGTTTCGCAACTCATGCGTGCATTAGAATAACACTTTAATCATCGACGTATACTCTAGACGGGGCGGACCGCACGAAAAAATGTCGCCAGTTTATGGGAGCAAAAATGTCTATTGTGACTCCCTCCGGCGTCAGTAGTAAGCTGTAAGCCTACGCAGTATTTCGCAGGAGTTTCGACAGATGGCGCTACATTTTCTTGTATGAAGAAGGTTTACGTAAAATGTTCGGAAGGGCCTATCTTGACTATTTTTATCAATTACTTTAATAGATATTTTAATACACGATGACGCTCCATACGAATCGAATGAAACATAAGCGATTTTGACAGAGTGGGGCGCGTCTTCGTGGATTGAAATATTTATAGCTTGTGATAACATTTCTATATCTACGACCAACGTACTTTCAAAGAGTCCCTTTTTTCAAGAGTTCATAACGAGAAACAGGTAATAAAGCTGATCCTGTAAGTCTGTAGTTCCCGAGCAAGACCAAAACCACCTCTTATAAACTGATTTACCGCCAAAGTCACGGCGTCAAAGTTGGGAGATTGTTCGTCGGACTCAATTTGTGAGGAAATCACCGGGAAAATCCATTCACGAAGTTGTTCAATTCGGGAATGCCTAACTTGTTTGCCACCTTGTGCATTTATTACACAAAATCATATAATATTCTGTCTTTAGCGTACGAAATCATTGTCTTTTTCTACTTCTTTAAATGCCATCTCATTAGATTCTCATCTCTGGAGATTAGCACTCAGCTACATAAGCTACTTCTTGTTGATAGTTAAACGGAATAGTTCTCCGATCGTTTTTAATCCGGTCCATTACAAATAAAGAAGAAGAGACTTCGTAATGTATAGGATATTAAGAAGAAGTCTCTACTTCTTTCTTCCTCTGACCCCTTTTTTCCCAATTTACTCATTATATTTGCTTGCAGCCTATACAAGTACATAATATAGTGTCGTAATATAATTCCATCGCTGATATGAACCACAGGATAAGCCCAACTGAACATTTAACCGTCAACCTTCTTATAATAAGAAAAATAAGTTACGCTATTTGACAAAAATCCCGTTAATATTTATGCCACAAAATGGTAAAAAACAGTTCCTGTGGAAACGCGAATAACATAGTAAAGTGATCTGTGGACTGTGACGCGGATCGCTTTCCATAAACAATACTGCGGTCGGCTTACTACTGATGCCGTTAGTGTTAAAACAAACTTTTTTGACACCAGTAAACTGGCTACATTTTTTCGCGTAGTCCGCCGCGTCCTGTGTATATATGTCTATTTTCATGGGCCTCATGAAAAGGGTCAAAATCGCACAGTGAGGATTGGAGTGATCTTTACTCAAATTGGAAACAAGGACATCTTAAAGGTACCAGAACCGTGAAGCAGAAATTGTAATGAGTAGGACATGATATAGTGCATATGACCAATGGACCGAGATGTTTGAATAGTGAACGTTCCCTGGCTTTACCCAGCAGTCTTTATAGACACCCACTAGGTGGACAAACGACATCATAAAATGTGGAAATTCGCTAGCTTTTATTTCGAAATATCTACTGCAGAGCAATAATTAAGACTCTGAAAGATATACTTGTAAATTTCTTTAAGTTAAATGTATCATGACGAAATAAATTGCTGGAACTGCTTTGCTACATACACGTAGTAATTTATAAAGGAAACACGTGGCGTTAATCATGCAGCGGAAATAGTTTGTTATTGGCTCTTAAGCGTCATTTAGTTGGCAAGTAGGTACTGGCAGTGGTAGAGATATTATAATAACGCAGAGCGCATTCGGCACTTCCGCAGTTTTTCGCCGATTATGTGAAGTTAAAAAATGAAATTATTACAACTATGAGTATTTAGTCAGCCAGATTGTATAGGATCGATGTTGAGTCAGGCCAGGTTCACTTATCACGTGATCGAAGAAACTACCGGTAGGCGTCTCGTCGTACTAATTTCAGACAGCCGCCGCGCACCGGCTAGGGCATATATATAGGACAGGGCGGACGACATGAAAAAATGTCTCCAGTTTGTCGGTGCCAAAAATGCTTGTTTTGTCACCAACAGTTAAGCCACGATGTATTGTAAGCAGACAGCTGAGAGAACTATACGTCATATAGAACGTCATATGGAATTTTGACAGATGGCCCTACTATATTGGCTTGTACGCAAAAGGTTTTGGTAAATGGTTGGGATGCTCATATCCTCTGGTTTCTTATCGGTACTACTTGGTATAATTTTTGCAAGTTACCCAAGTACGTCAGCGAAAGCTGAAAACAAAATCTAGTACGAACATAAAGTCTGCCAATAAAATATTCAATTATGTATTTAATTAAAACAATAATAATATAGAAAGAAAATTACTCCAATATAGCTGTGTTATAGGTATGAAGTATGAACCCTAATTAAATCAAATTAAATCGGTCCATTTAGCGTTACATCTCATCTTGAACTACAGGAAGCGTTCTCTAATTTATTTTCTATTAGGAACATTGGTAAATTTAAAGCCGGTCTCTATGATGCACAGACATAATATGCACAGTCTGGTACTAGATCTATTGTATAAATTAATCATGTATAACTACTTATTTTTCAGAAGTTTATCCCACAAAAGGAATAAATAATAATACAATTTTTCTTATAATTAAGTTAATAAAACATAGAGTGTATCATAGATCACCAAGATACGTTACGTTCATAGTAAATTGAGTTTTAAATCTGTGCCGAACTGCCACTCACTGATAAATGGAACAAAAGATACGAAACAGCACGCAAACGAAAGAGACAACAATAATGCTTGCGCTCGACGCAGACTAACTACGAAACTTACAATTGTAGGATTTTTAAGTCTTCACAACGCGCGCGCTTGTCACATATCTGCTCCTTTTTATATATTATATATCATTGGAGTGTATATTATATTTGTTTTATAACAATTTAGAAAATAATAATTTCAACTACGTTGGACTTGTGGACTAAGTGGACTGCATCTTTGTTCATCTGTCTATCCGCAACTTACGACCAACACTTATTGATTTTGTATGTTATTCCTTTCCTCATAATTGACCAGTGAAAACCTGTCACCTGTCCAGTCATAAAACGTAAACTATTTTGACTAATTCGGACTTTACTTTAAACTGGAACCCCACGAGGGGGAAAACATTCTGAATTCAACGTCAGGTCAAAGCATACATTAATCTAAACCGTCCACACGACATCGCGGACAAGGATGATTTGACATAAGATATAGCTACTTTAAATAGAGCTATTTTCATTGCACTTTCGGAAATAAATCACCGTCAAGATAGAATAAACTGCGCGTCTGTGCAAATATACATGAAGCGCATCATGGGGAAAAAGTAAAAGATTTTCAGTTGAAAACATCTATTTTTAATTTTAAAAAATCCCAACCTAAAAGGCAGGCCATGTTCCAAATCACCTAGCAGTGACACTGCTAGGCCAAGAATGGAAGTAAAATTCAAAAGCGAAGCACCATTTTTTAAAGCCAATATTAATCTTAGTCAATAAACTTGTTTTATTTATGTAGTCATAATTAGGAGTTATATTATCATCTCATAACGCCAGCTTCAGCACTAAATTATGTAATTAGTCTACTGAGCGCAAACTAAACTAAGTAAATAACTTTACTAATATAAGTAGGACTAAAAACTTGTGTAATTTTAAGTACTTATCACCATATAGTATATTCGGTGGAATCACTGTCATGTTATCATTACTAAATTATATCATGAAATGGTCGACCAAATCAAAAGTCAAAAGTCAAAATATCTTTTTCAATACAGTTGTATGGTATGGCGCACTTTCAGAGGCTGTCATTAGTATTCGAAAGTTAAATCTTACGCACAGGCATCTTTCTTTTTCATGGTCGTAACTTACTTTTACAAGCTCGATCATTACTTTTGCAAAATGTTTGATACCAAGGAGTTTTCATTGTACAATAAAATGGGATGGACATTGGGATGGGATGGACACAGAAGGAATTTTTTTTTCGTTTTCTTTTATCTTTTACCTTTTATCTTTTATCTTTTATCTTTTATCTTTTATCTTTTATCTTTTATCTTTTATCTTTTATCTTTTATCTTTTATCTTTTATCTTTCATCTTTCATCTTTCATCTTTCATCTTTCATCTTTCATCTTTCATCTTTCATCTTTCATCTTTCATCTTTCATCTTTCATCTTTCATCTTTCATCTTTCATCTTTCATCTTTCATCTTTCATCTTTCATCTTTCATCTTTCATCTTTCATCTTTCATCTTTCATCTTTCATCTTTCATCTTTCATCTTTCATCTTTCATCTTTCATCTTTCATCTTTCATCTTTCATCTTTCATCTTTCATCTTTCATCTTTTATCTTTTATCTTTTATCTTTTATCTTTTATCTTTTATCTTTTATCTTTTATCTTTTATCTTTTATCTTTTATCTTTTATCTTTTATCTTTTATCTTTTATCTTTTATCTTTTATCTTTTATCTTTTTATCTTTTATCTTTTATCTTTTAACTTTTATCTTTTATCTTTTATCTTTTATCTTTTATCTTTTATCTTTTATCTTTTATCTTTTATCTTTTATCTTTTATCTTTTATCTTTTACCTTTTATCTTTTATCTTTTCGATTGCGAATTCGAAGTCGCCTTGGACTTCGATCTTCGATATTTTATTTAAGGTAAAAACCAAACAAGATGGAAATTGGCCCCCAAAATCTTGAGCAAACATATTATCTCTCTTTCTCATATTATCTCTTTGATTTGTTTTTTTACTAATTCTCACAACTGTATTGAAAAACGTCGTGTGATACACGGGTGTATAGGTTTTTGCAAACTCGTGACATTAAAAACCCTCGCCTTCGGCTCGGGCTTGTTAATGACAGCTCGTTTGCAAAAACCTACTTTCCACCCTTGTATCACAATGTACTATATTTCACATAGGCCTAATATACAGGCACTTGTAACAAGTCGGATGACATTTGCCCATGAAATGGGCTCGCCACGACAAGTGCCTAAATACACATTAGTTGAAACGGTAGTCAATTTGTTAATAATGTACGACATAGCATAACAGAAGTCCTTACTTATTATAATATCTCGAATACAATAAATTAAAGAACCAGTTAATATCTTACACAGGTAGCAAGGAGATATTACTGCACTCAGAGTAGTTTACGTCTTTTGCACTCGCACTGAAGAATAATGTCTTTGTTAAGTTAAGTTTGCAGAAACTAATCATGTCTGAATTACTCCAAGGAGAGCTTTAGTCTCTGAGGCATTTATCTAAATGAGTAGAGGCATACATCATGTTGAGCGTGGGGCTATAGAATTAAATCAAAGAGAAGCTTATGACGGGGGCATGCTAATTAGATGAGTTCAAAAGCTTCGCTTCCACATGAGATGAAAGCTTGCCTTGAATAGTGATGCGTAGGTTACGCTTCTTTATGTGATTTCCTTTAGAATTTTTGTATTGGCGTTTACTTGAAAATCAGGACTAAAATATCATTTATGCTCTATTAGAAAAATTGTGAACTATACGCGTCGATACATATAGCGTCGCTCGTAAGATATTTTTTTTGTAAAATAGTGAATGCTATGACGCTTGGAAGTAAACGCAGTACCAAAGACACCTATACTATAGACCTGGCGGACCGCACGAAAAAATGTCGCCAGTTTATGGGAGCAAGAATGACTATTTTCACCTCCCCTGGCGTCAGTAGTCAGTAGACCGCGGTCCCCGCCACAGATAATGACGCTTACAGCACGTTTCCATAGAGACGGTTTCCGCCATATTAGATTCTTAGTAGCAGGAAAATGGAATATAACTTAGTGGGAAATTTAACTAAAAAACATCAAAATACCTAATTGCATTGTAAAAAGCTGCAAAAATTGCAGTTTTAAATTTAAAAAGGAGCATGGGATAACGTATCATCGGTAAGTAACATCTAGTAATATTACATGACTTTGATGGAATTAAATTATTATGTACAGTTTACCAATAATTGTAAATGGCAATGCAATAGTTATAACCACATAATAACCACATAAATATTATAGGATCACACATGTTCTTGCATATAAATAAAATAAATTATTTTGATTTTCAATAATTACTACCGAACTGCCATTTCCGAAGTGACTTTGTAAAGACGTCATTTTTATTTGTTTTATTTTTGTCTCAGGAACTTAGATTAATTTTATTAAGTAGGTATACTAAATATATCTGCATGATTATTTTTTATAGGCGTGCTTTTTATTTCTGTATTTATTAACAATCAGCTGTTGCTCGCTGTGAGGCTTTTTCAATGTTCCACGTTTTTCTTCAAAACAATATTAGTCAAAGAGAAGTAAGATTTAATATTAGACAAAATATAAAGTTAATAAGTCGTGGAACAAGCGCTATTAATTTTAATGACAGAAATACCCAACATTTTCCGTCCAAGAACATCTTGGTATTTTAGGTGCTTTTATATCTTAGAGATACAGGCAAACTCTATTAGGATACATGGAACCGATTTTAAATGTAAAAATATTTTATAGTTGTTTTTAGTCAAGCTTGAGTTCTGCACAAAAATCCATAGCATTTTTTACTGTGATCTAATCGACTAAGTTTTATATGTGCAAGCAATATTTCATTGTATTTGAAAAAAGAATCCTGCCAGTGGAAGTTGGTCAAATTTTATAAAGTATTATTTTTCATAATTACTAACAAGCTGAATTCAATATGTGTAGTAGGTACTTGCTCGTGGTCAAAAGTAAAATCATTCAGAAAGTATTATTACAGATTTCCAAGAGATCCCATAAGTGAAGAGATTTGGAGTCGCATTATTAGGGCACAAGAAAATCAGCCTTATTTTAAGCCCACTAAAAACACAAGAGGATGCTCTGCTCATTTTAGTGACGAGGATTTTGTTATCTCAAAAGCTGGACTGCGAAAGCACTTTAATGTAGTCTGAGTGCGAAAGCTAAAAGAATCAGCTGTACCGCAATTTCATAATACCTATATACAGGTACTGACCTCATATAAACTCATCTATACTAAAAATAAAATGTATTTTTAACATAAAAGTTTTTTATTTACTCATAATTTATTAAAGTAAATGTTTAGCGATCACTGATGAATTCTGAATTGTAAGTAAAAATACATTTAAATTATATCGGTATGCCACTAACTTTTTTACCATTAATTTATACGATTAAAACAGGAAGTACGTCCTATTCCCGAACAAGGTTACCTCTACAACCTGTGCAGCATTGCAGGCAAGGTGACCACAGACATAGATTAAAAAAAAAAGTTTTTCGCTGGAGTTTCCACAGATGGCGCAACATTTTCTTGTATGAAGAAGGTTTACGTAAAATGTTCGGATGGGCGTATCTTGATATTTGTATCTATTCGTAGTACCTATTTTTCTTTCTTATTCAAAACTCCAAAAAACAAATACATTACTCAATTAGTGAGCGTTTATTTTTAGTGTCTTAGGTCAAATATCTCCCCACATCTAGATAGATATTATCTATATATATATGATAGATATTATAATATAGATAATATAGATATTATCTATATTATCTATGAACTATGCCCATGAGTCATAGATCTGAGTACAATATGTTAAAAATATTTAAAATAATTAAATCATACTTATGATGGTACAATTTAAAAATAAAACTAAGACATTCATAATCTCAGATAAAGCTGTAAACGCAGCGTATAATGTCTTTCTTGCTTAAAAAACACTGGTACATTAAAAATGTATTAGCGACCCAGATACTGTATGATTAATGTCGCTGTATTCATTCCGAGACCAGGTAATTATTAACATAATAATTATCCCCCCATGCTCGCGTTGTCCCAAAAACAATAGAGGCGTGTGTCTGGCACTCCATTAAGCAGGTGCTATCAAACGCGGCCCGATACCGGTTTATTAATGACCCACGGACGAAAATGTATGGGCGTATTATTTTGCACCTCTGGCTCCGTTTTCATAACGACTCATTAAACTTTAATCACGTATGCCCGTTATCATTTGTTTGATTCACAATCGTTCTAATATTAAACTAGAAGCACAGTTAAGGTTTGTATGTGCATACGATTTTTTCGATTCAAAGCAGGAATTTGATATTGGCGTCCCCTCTTACTGCTTGACTGATATCACATAGCGACCAAACATAGCTAAGGACCACCGAAAGGAAACTGGCTTTCAAATGAAAAAAACCGCATCGAAATCGGTCTATCTGTTTGACACACACACACATACACAGACAGTCATCTACGTCAATCTTATAACACCCTCTTTTTGCATCGGGGATTTAAAACCATTAATGACAATTATTTAAAAAAAAATTGAAAATAGTCAAAATTATGGGTACCAATACCCTGACATCTGGTACAAAATCAGTTGAAACTCTGAAAGGGACTCCAAAACAGTGGCAGCACTTTCATAAATCCTAAACCAGCTTATGCCGGGAATGCAAACCTCGAACTCTCACCTAATGAAGCAACAAACCGTCTACAAGTTATTCATGAATATAAAACAAATATTTTTAAAATATTAAACAGACCAACTAAAACAGTCAATGCTGGGGTTACCGATAGAACCGGTTACAATATTCTATTTGCAATATATCCCGAACACATTTCTGTATAAAATACGATTTCAATACCGTTTCAATTGAGGATTCCCCTTCATCGAAATCCAGAGCAAATCTCTCGGGGTGCAAAGAAAATTTTATATGCTTTTCCATTGTACAGTCATCCGAAATCGTTCGATTGAAATAGTAATGCGTCGTTGGATACATGAGGAAATATGCGTTTCAGCGGAATTGGTTTATGCATTGTTTCCTCGTACAATTTCTATATTCAGTCTTTTATTGTAAGTACCGGCGGATTTTCGGTTCCCATTTATTATAGTACGTACCTACTTAGCTTCAATATTTATTTACTACATTGAAAAGGTAAATAAAAATGGGAAATGCTTTCCAAAAAACCAACTTCAAATGCCACTACAAAGAGTGAAATAAATTTTAATGTACACCAATTCGAAGTCGGGCGATTGTCTATAACTTTGTCGTTTCTTCGCACATCTAGTAAGCAAGAAGGACTATTAGTGATTGTACGAAACATTGCCCGACTTCGAATTGGTGTACATTAAAATATATTTCACTCTTCGTAGTGGCATTTGAAGTGGGTTTTTTGGAAAGCATTTCCCATTTTTAAATTATTTACTTGTTTTAAACTTGATACCTTAATTATTTATATGTCTACTGTAGCAATGGTGTTCCAGTTTCCTGTCTACAACGTCATTATCTGATATTTTGCGTAGTATCTGATATTTTGCGATAATAGTATAATGTTTAAACTATAGCAGATTGAATAAATGACAAACTTTTATACGTTGAAATAATCTCATATTACCCCTTGTGTACGGAACCCTAAAACAGAGCATTAACAATTACTGTATACAGAAACTACTGCACTATAAATCTTTAAGCTATTAAGAATTGTCTTAACAGTTAATTCTAACAAGCAATGATAATAGCTTAATTGTCTCATGATTTACGATGCCCCAGACAAGTGACTTAAGTGTTGAAAGTGATATTCCTAACATTTATATTTTAATATCTGGGTGACCGAGCTTCGGTCGGTAGTATAGCTACTGGCTAATAGATGGCAGCAGGAGTCATATTTTTTTTTCGTAAATTCGACATTTTCTAAAAATAAATCCTAGCTAGATTGATTTATCGCCCCCAAAAACCCCTGTATACTAAATTTCATGAAAATCGTTCGAGCCGTTTCCGAGATCCAGATTATATAGAAATATATAATATACAAGAATTGCTTGTTTAAAGGTATAGGATTTCATGCGCACTGTAGACAAAAGATTAAAGCTAATCTAAGCTAACTGACAACCGAATGGCACAGCGATAGCCCTCTGCGTCGGAGGTCGTGGGTTCGAGCTCTACAACTAAAAAAATTTGGTGCGATATACTAAAAAAGTTTGTTTGAACTATTACAAGCACACAACACAACACAAGCTTTTACTTACATTGAGGTTAGATAGCGATGTATGTAATGTCCTGATTTATTCATTTTATTAGGTGCGTAATTAAAAATACTCTTGCAATTTTGTCTTATAAGTGACGTTTTTAAATCCGGAACAGTTACAATTTTTTAAATTATTTGAATCCAAAATTACAAATGAAGTAAAATCTCATAAGCTCTATTCGCAACATATAATATAATGAATACATTAATTTATGTTCATTTCATTCATACGACATGTAATATTATATGTCTTGAAAGCTCTGATACCGACCGCACTTGCGAAGGCAACTTAGAAATAGACGGTTCCCATCACTCTAAATTAAGAACCGTCTATAAAGCACTTTGATCTTTGAAAATAAATAAAAATCCTCGGGCAGCGCAAACATTATTACCGCTTAATCATAAATCTAAATGTGCTCGCAGTAATCATCCTCGTACTATACGCTGAGGGTTGCCACATGGTCGGGAATTCTGGGAAGTCCCGGAATTTTACGTGTGGTCCAGCAACGGTGTCCAGTAATTACACTTTACTGTCCCGGAATTCATGAACACTAGTTTTTTTCCACAAAGTTAAGTACGACACCACCACGGGGAGGCGCGATTCTAGCTCCAAAGTGGCTAGATATGCTTCGAAAATGGCAAAATCTAGTGATAAATATTTGAAAAAGTAGTTGAATAGGATTTCCTTTGAATAAATATGATAATGATGATGTAGGTACGGTTCAACAGCAAACATTTGTAGTTGGATTTGGACTTTTAAACTCCAACTCCGTTTGTAACCCCAGAAATGTCCAGGGAATGATAAGCGTGTATCTGGCAACCCTAGCTACGCAGCTGCTGTTAATTTGTCTGCGCGTTTCACACTGCACCCTGCACTCGTATAAAGGAACCTCTTGACTGGACTCTTTCCTTTTTAATCTCAAAAGTCTCAGTTTCTTGCCCTTTCGCATCGTGAGCGTTGATTTGAGATGTAATTGGAACTGATAGCTGGGTATGGGCGCGTGATGTATGGAATTACAGAAGAGTTGTTACTTTTTTTTTTCTCTTAGACTACGCTTACGAGTGGTGAGTACCGTCAGGTGATATTGCAATCGACTGTAGTCTTTATTATATGTTTACATAGTATAAATTTTTTAATACTTAACCGGCAACGAATGCATTGAAATTTAGTGAGAGAACACTATTTTGAATGGTCACCATCTTAGCTTACAATGTTACGTTTCACAAGCTTACTTTCGTGCAAACTTGGCCTAGTCAATATTTCCGTGTGATGCTTCGGTGTTAGAGTGGCAGGAAAAAGCGACAGGAGTACCTAAGTATGTCCCGAATTATAAAAAATGTTTTGCCGAATGCAGCAAATCAATGTTTTAGTAACATGCTTCAATCCAACATTTTGCTATCAATAAAATAATCGTGCTTGTCGATTAAGAAACTATATAGTTTGCAAGCCTTAAACAGATAACGTGAATGGCTATATATTATGACACTCAATTGTGTTTACTCAGAATCTTGAATGATGTAGGTACAGCTCCAAGGAACTTGAATCGAAACATAAAACTATAATATCATTAGAGTTTGATTATGATATCACTTCTTAATCATTTCCTGAGAAAAGAACTTAAAAAAGTGAACGGATAACAAAGTGAATTAGATCCTCCTTCCTGTTTTGTAGTCTATAAAAATAGCTACTACACCTAAGTGGGGCAAAAACATCAAAGTAAGACATAATGGAGACAGGTGTACAATTGTTTATCATCGCCCCTCTATTTAATTACAGTTATCAGAGCAGTTTACGGTTCGTCAACTCCTAGGTAAAGTTCACAATGAAGCGTTAATGAAGTTTAGTTTGTTCGCTGGAAATATTGACCCAAATGTTGAACGCCTCTCCATGAACGGGGTAAAAGGGGGACCGAATCTCGAAGTCTCCCGAAGTATAAGTACTTACGCGAGATTCGTGAACATGCGATGTTGCAAACACAAGTTGACATTTGGTAAAGTATATGTTTTAGTGAACGCCGTAAAAAAAGCCATGAAAATAAACATTATTTTTTTGAATTAAATAAAATTTTCACTTTAAAAATGTAATCTTTTTAACTGTGCTTTTTAATAAAAACAACGTAAACGTTAAGTAACAAACAAAAATTTTTTAACAAAATGACGAAGAATATTTTATCAAATTTTTATTAAATTGAAAATACTTAGTTACTGCTACATTTAGTATGAAAACCAATCATAACCCGTTAACCAATTCAAAACTCATCTTTTTCATACTTTTTGCATTGTTTTCAGATTTTATGAATTAATGTTAATATTATATCGATTTAATACTTAGAACTTTAGCTATTTTTAGCGCCTTCCTGTAGGTAAATTGTATTTGTTATTGCCCAACTGCTTAGAAGAATTACCGTCTCAGTGGCCAACAGTCTGGAAGGATTGTCGTGTTTTCTTCACTCGTCCTTTAAAATCTTTTTCTTCTATGTTTTGAGAGAAACTGGGTATTATACTGGACTAAGAAGTTTCAAGAGATTCCGGGTGTTAAAATTGACTACGGTTTTTAAAATTTTGGCTTTTTGCTTTTTTCTGAAGCCTTAAGGCTTTAAGCGATAGTCGTCCATATGTCCTTAAAGCATGGTTTTACATCAGCCTCTATATTACGAGGTCTATGATTCGATGCCCAAGTTGGATCATAATTTGGTGCCGAGTATTCTCAGGAACTCCATATCCTTATAGCTCTTCCATCGCTCTTCAATAGAACGGCAAGACTACGAGTGCGATGCCATCTTTAAGTAGGACATCCGACAAACTCGCACAAAACGTTTTTCTTCAGGCTGATACGAACCACCGGAACATCTTTGTTCCAGCATCATTCGTGTTCCCAGCAAAGTACTATTTAGGTGCCAAGAGAATATATAGGCATTTGTAGGCAAGCGCGCTTCAACCTAGACTTCATCATTTCTCGTCATCAGGCATGATTGTCGTCCAGCTCAAACCTTTAAAATATCTGATAATAAATTCCTAGAACCCCCTAAAATGACGTTTCATCGTTGTTTATAGATTGCATTGTAGAGCACGTAGTATATTTATCTTCTCTCAGTCTACCACAAGGCTTTGTGGTAGAGTAGAATATAATAAGCTGAGAATATGGATGATGATGAACGATTATTGAAGATGGACCAGCTATTAACAGAAGCATTAATCTGTTCAATTACACATTTGATTCGCGCAGCAATTACCTACTGACATCAAAGGGTTCGACTATTTCCGGGCGACTACCTCCGTTTAATAGTGTTAATTTCAAGGTAATTGACCGTAATCAATACGTTATGCTAACTTATAATTAGTAAGTCTGCAAATAGTAACATGATTATTGATTAATATGCAAAAAATAATACGAAAATGTATTTAGTTTGTCCCGTAATATCATGCTTGAAAGCAATAACTATTTTTTTCATAACGATATCTCTTTTAAGGTTGTTGTTTTTTTGTTCACTTATTTCAAATTTTTATTTCGATGATCCCTGCTTATAGACCCATGGGCAGAAATGTACACAAACAAAGTTTAGCGTCTGAATGTAACATTTATTACAAGACGATTCTAGTAAATAACTGAATTTTTTCAAGGTATCACCAGTTATTGTAAAGGACGGGTCAAAAAATAAAATATTAAAAGAAATTCAATTGATTACTGATAGGTTCCGTTTCCACATTCCTGACAGCTAGTGTTGCCGGATGCAAGACTTTTCCACTTTTATTCTACATCTTTTTGACGATCGGTCCACTTTTGTACGAGAACAACATGTAACAGACTATACTAAAGATAAACCTATTTTCAAGTACTACGTTAATTCTTAGATCAGAATTTAGAATACAAGACAATAATAACTGTGCGCATTTCAATCGTTCTTTTTTTGCATTTTATTTTACTCGAATATATATTTACATAAAAAGATTCAATTAGTTTAGGGTTTTCCATTGCGTTGGAGTAAAACTGAATATTATTTTTCCGTGTGAGCCAGTCTCACTTAAATAAACTGTTTGAATATTTGTGATTATTTGTCAGAAAACTACACCTATTACTAATACTGAAATCTATTACAACCGATTATTTTGAGGATAGATTATTTTGTCTTGGTAGTTTAGCATTTCCGAAATACCCTTGTAATTCAATATTAATTTATTAACTCAATTAGTTTTTTCTTTCAGTCGATTGGAGTTTTTTAATTCCGGCATCTCGCAACATTGTCCGACAGCTACATGATGGCTACATGGTCTCAACTGTCGACAGTGACAAATTCTGGGACAAGTGACAAATATTTATCAAAGAGTATATAGTGTATTGTCTATGCTCTCAGATGCTTCATGGCGGAGGTCGCAGTTGTTATAATACTCAGATACAATATTTTGAAAATAAATATAAATTTTTCTCCACTTTTTTGTAAGAAAAATCTTTTAGCATTGAGTTCAGGCTTGCAGGCCCAACCAAAAAAATATTTTTTCATTTATAGTTGCAATAGCGTAACGTGAGCGAAAGCGATGTATGGGCCCACACCATTGTTCTCAACTCACTCACAACTTTACCAATTCTATTTGCTCTAAAACCAGTAAATGAGTCAAGGTAAAGCAGTGGCGTAGTAACAGACCATATCCGATATGCCTGCCGAAGACGGTTACAAATTCCAGACCGGAAGTGGTCACCGGGACGCAGCATTCCTTTAAACTGGGCATCATTCCCGGTCGGGAAGTGAAACCGCATTCTACGCTAAACCATTTTACACGACTGCACAAAAAAGGAGTGTAATGTTTTTAGGGTTCATGTATGTATGTATATATGTGAGTTTCTTTATTCCACTATAACTTCTGAACGGCTGAATATATTGGGACACAACTGGTATCGTTAGAATCCTTATATACCTAGGTATATGAAATGAGATATGGAATGAGCGATCAACAGTTTTCTATGACAATTGTAGATAATTCATAAGTACTGTCTGAGTTTTCTCTAAACTCGTCAAGCTTTGTTAACAGAGTCCGCTTATCCACGATGTCTCCCATACATTCGTAATACCAAAATCATTTGTAATTCGTGCAAATTTCGATCATGTTGTGGTGTTATTCGGGTATTTTAATTTTCTTTATTAACTGGTGTTTTTACTTTAGCTGGATAATAAAAATTGTGCTTCGAACTAATGCGACGTGAGAAAGCTTGTTGTTTTTATTACAAAACAAATAAGCAGAAAACATGTCCTCTTTGACATAAAAATAAGCAAAACTAAATTCGTTTAACAAAAGTATTTCTGAACCAAATATGGCCAGGTGCATAGATTATTACTAAATGAATCCGAATAGCACCACAACATGATTGAAATATGCACGAATTAGAAATGATTTGCTATTTCGAATGTATAGGGACATTATAGTTAACAGGACTCTTAAGTCTTTCTTATTTTACACCTACTAGGTCACCTAGTGTAATAAATTAATAAATTATAAGTCCTTGCCAGCTGGATTTATATCTAATACTTCGTGCAATTAATATTTTTCTAGTAGCTAGAAAATTGATGGAACCGAAGTTCATTGAACAGTCTCCTTAACGTTCCTAATAGCTATCTCTGCTCTTTGCCCCGTTTGTCAATTATTAATAACAGAAGATTGTTCTCGTCTGGAGATTTTTCAATGAGTCATTTAGCCGAGACTTTGAGCTTATGAGAGAAAAGTAATATCTTCCACTCAGAGCTTAGTGTTAGGTTAAAAACGTTTAACTTTAAATGAAGAAATGGAATGAATTCTTTTCTTGAGCAGTATGAATTGAGCACTAGCAATTCGTTTATTTAAAACAAAGCATCGAATTAAAAGTCTTGTGACAATGAAGATCGGAGGATGTATGATTTAATCTGGAACAATAGTATTAAGTATTTTAATAAATAAATACATAAAAATGACACAGAAACACATTATTAACATTGAAAAATACTTCTTAAACCGTTGCCTGATCACTTTCGAGCACGGGTCTCAAGAAAATTTTTGAGGACCTTTTTGAGAATTATCTTATTCACATTTATATTAAGTTCTATGTAGTCTCAAATTGCACACAAGGAAAACGTTACTTCCAAAAATCAGATCAATATAAGTTATTTCATTGAAGTTATTCATTTTCAGTAATCCAATTGCTGGTAGATTGTTCTTCAACGTTAATAGTAAACTAAATTGTAATTTAATTTAGTCATTTATTATACTAAATTGTATTGATATCAATAATAACTAAAATATAAGTACAACTAAGCTCCAAAAATCCAAAACAATGGAATGCCTTAGATTTAAATCTTGAACTGTGAACACGAGAGCAAAGCCTTTACAATGAATCTATCAATAAGACAAATAACAGCGAGATACTGAATCAGGCATTATTTACGGAAATATATAATTATTGTTTTGCTATAATCCGCTACCTACTCGAAAAGATTCTGTATGGTACAATATATAGGAACACTGCCCACATGAAACATCGTACCCAATTTTCTAATACTTTGACGTACGTTTCGTCCCGACACTGGGACATCCTCAGGAGATGTGACTTTACAATGCGACTTCGCAGAGTTCTTTACGATTTCGCATTGTGAAGTCAACATCATGTTCATATAGAATTTTTTTAAGTAGCGGATTATTGCAAAACAAATTAATCAGTCCTACTAACAGCGAGATACGTTTTACCATTGTGAGTTGTGGGACAGTTGAATACTTAGTGCAATATTTACACGTACAGTGACAGAGTTCCTGCTTTGTAACCTGCAAGGGTCAGGTTGGGCCAAACGTTGGCCTTTGATCTGTACTGTGCGAAAGTTGTAGCAATTAATTACTATGGGCGAAATATTTAAACTAGCTTACGTAAGATGTTCACGTTATTCAATTCTTCTTCGACTTACAGAGAACAAAGTAGAAAGTTTATGAACGTCTGTGTAAAAAATAGGAGGCTTAGTACTTATATACATATTTCAATACACGAAGACGCGCCCTACTTTATGAAAATCGCTCAAGTTTCATTCGATTTGTATGAAGTTTGACAAAGTGGGGCGCGTCATCGTGGATTTAAATATATAAAGCGTGAAGCTATTTATATTTATCTTAATCTGAACTACATATTATCACAAACTTCTTGCTACTAACCAGGACGTTAAATCCTGGGGCCTATTCACGTAACGTTTTCACACTGAGTGATGTGAAACTTGTAAAAGAAAAAAAATGACATTGAAAAATTAACTTTCCGTTTATGGGTTTAGAGTGTAAAATTGAATGCGTTTCATCATAGGAAATACAATGCTTGACTTCGACGCGTTTAAGTAAATTTAATAAATTTAATCTCACAATTGTCGACCATTTTGGGTTTTGGACTATATTCAATTTTACGCTCTATGTCAATAATGGTAAAATCAATTTTTCAGTATTCGCATAAAATGTTCTGATTTCAATATACACTGCGGCTGTAAATGCCATCACGTACGTCAGTACATAGTATCTCTATGGCCATCACCTTTTTAAACATTTCGCATCACGAAATGTTGCTTACGCGTTTCGTGAATTCATCACCTATTGCTAATAAACAGGAAGTTAAATCCTCATCATCAAAAAATCAGTTACCGAATTACCAGTAAAGTAACAATGATACCAACTCATATTGTACATTTGGGTCATCGTTGTAAAGCAATGCACTAGCCAGACCACGCCACCCTTAATAGATAGTAAGGACATCGATAGTCGATAAATCAGAGAGCAACTGCAGATCGACAAATCAAGTCGTAATCTCGTCTGCCCCAATAGCCGGGATTCCCCTATTCCGTAATCGGTATTCGTGTCACGACTAATAGGTTCCAGCGATAACCAGGTTCGCTTGCAAACTACATGATGATAAAATTATATTGTTATCAGTTATCACACTCCTTGCTAAACCTTGTTAGGAGTACATTTGTAACGGAGTTTTGAACTACTTCTATTTTATATTAAAGGTTTTTTTTAATTGTAGATAAGCTTGTGCTTGACGACAGTCATGCCTGATGGTCAGCAATGATGAGGTCTAGATTGGAGCACCTTGCCTAGAAAATGCCTATTCTATCTTCTCTTGCAGGCATCCAGATTGTACTTGGTTGGCTTTAATAATGTTGTGAGTGCCTATATTCACGATTATACATACTGTAAATTAAAGTGCATGAGTTTGTACTCGTAGGTACTCACTGTGTTTTTATGTTTGGATATTTGTCACGCCCCAACAGCTGAATACTATCCTATATTCACGATTATACATACTGTAAATTAAAGTGCATGAGTTTGTACTCGTAGGTACTCACTGTGTTTATATGTTTGGATATTTGTCACGCCCCAACAGCTGAATACTATCCTATGTTCACGATTATACGTCATACTGTAAATTAAAGTGCATGAGTTTGTACTCGTAGGTACTCACTGTGTTTTTATGTTTGGATATTTGTCACGCCCCAACAGCTGAATACTATGATATGTTAACTTTTTATCCACATTACCCGTTTAATCTTGTAATGACCGAAATTTTCTATAATAGCCTACAGCAATATGTAGATTGCTATGACAAACTTCCTTCAATGTACATACAAAAATAGAAAAATATAGTACAAAAAATAATTGAGGTCACAGGTAACTATGTAGGGCTATAATATTGCATTCCTTTCTTTATCTTAATTTTATAAAGAAAGCCAGAAAATATTACAAACATTAGTATTTTTTCAGTATTGACACAGATACATCTTGTGAGAGCTTATAAAATAAGCTCAGGAATGGCCATACATCTACGATTGGAATTCCTCTTGAATTCCAAGCGTTTGATATCCCATCAAAGAGGCGTGTAGACGTCGTTTAACGTGCTTAAATGCCTAATTTTAGACTTGATTGTTCTTGCGAGTGGTATTTGAAGTATTTTATGTTTATGTTGAAGCATTCTCCTATTGAATTATGCTTAAAACGAACATAAGTAGGTAAGAGTATTAATTCGCATACTTTGAGAAAGCTTTTGACAACGGCTGTCTATGGATGAGTACCATAGTAGCCTTCAAAACAAGGAAAACATACGTAAATTTTTCATTTATTAGGTGTAATGGGTAGATATACTTAGAGTAGGTACATTATAACAACATAATATTTCAATGTTCTATTTCATATTAATCCAAGCTCTTTAATCGATATTTAGAAAATTATATGTTGGTAGTGTAGGTAGGATATAAGTTAACATCATATTCATCTGCAGAATTATTTTAATTACAATTGGGTCTTACACTACTTTTGAATTTGATAAAAAATATTACTTTATTATAAACTAGGATAAAAATAATAACGTGCAGTGAAAGAAATATTAAAATCCAACGAAGATTTACAAAGTTACAGGCGTTTAAACTTTGGAGTGGGGGGATCTTCTATCCCTTTCTCGCAAAACGAAAATTTGTATGAAGCCGCACGAAGCTACTATGGCATTGGTAAGGTGTGACGTCACAATTTCATGTTGCTATCTCTGTCTAATCACAAATCTTTAAATGCTTATAACTTTTTTGTTATTTGATCGATTTAATTAGTTCTTTCAGTGAACGTCATTATTTTAATTCTACTTTATAATAAAGTAATAAAAAAATTGGAGTCAAATACCCTATTATTTAAGTTCCACCCATATGCTTCTTCACAAATTCCTCCGAAAAAAGTAATTTCTTCATTTTCATTAGTGTAAACAGTTAAAATGGGCCTAAAATACTTAAAACAGTTATAATTATCTCAAAACGGTGACTCAGTATTTAGCACAAGTATAATTCAAGGAACTTCAACACAAGATAAGGGAAACTTTGCGATTGATTGCGAGTTGACACGAAAACTGGGCAGCAGGCACGTTCCAGACTAAGAAAGTAGCGCTAATTGGCGTTTACTTAGTGAAGGCGAACTAATAACTTGCATAGATGGTAATTGCATCCCTTGACTTGACGACGTATTGTATAGCTCTGTTTACCGTAAATTAGTAAAAGCTCACGAATCATGAGTTTTTATAAATACGTAGAGAAAAAACTCTTGGTAGTTTTTTGTAAAAAAATTCGAAGCATCCGATCCAAATATGGCCCTCTGCTATTGGAATGGACACCATGCACCGGTCCCAGAAACGTCGGTGGACAAATTTCATACAAAAATCTTAAGGAAATCGCGAATAAGAGTAGATCCAAAACACATAAAATGACGTGCTTAGGAAGGGGCATATTATGTCCAACATAAGATAAAAGAGGCTACTAAAGAGAGAGAGAAGGAGAAGACGAAAAATCAAGATACCCTTATAAGAAGAAACTCTGTCAAAAACCTCAGCTTTCAAGTCCAAGATTTTGAGGCAAACAATTAAGAGTCCTATGAATTACGATGTCTCCGTACATGCAAAATACCAAATTCTAAAAGTATTGAGGTTAAGCTGTACAAGTAAGTTTATTTAACTCTGATTATGTCAAACACTTAATCTCAGTTGTGGGTTTTATCAGGTAATCTGATGGTTAAACCCGATAATCATAATGGATTGCTGCGATTAACATATTGATTGACAGTTTTACTTACTACAACTTTCGTGTAGCTCGTAATTATTTATATTTAGTTTTATTTGAAGAGAACCCTGATGCATTCTGGAGGTGAAAGATAACCGCTTCAAAGGTACTCGTAGCTGGTGGACCTTTGGCTTTTAAACTTTTGAAGTAAAGTTAGTGAAGAGAAATCAAATATCATTGCGTAGTGAGACACAAACAACTTGTCATTTTTAGATCTTAGATTTTTTTCCTAAAATATGCACTTTTATAAAATCTAAATATAAAGGTAAAGAGGATATTCAGTTAGTATCGTCGTGTTATGAGTTATTTAAATAATATAAGATTTACTACTGTGGAAGTAATAGCTGGTATTAGTCATGTCAGTAAGGTATATCCAACTCTTGGCAAGCTATCGTGTACCAAAACGATATCGCTATAGATGTTTGTTGTATAATGCCACTGGCTAGTGGCTACATTGGCTCGGCTTGAATTATTATGCTAATACGCTGATTGAGATAAACAGCTTGTTATCCCGTTTAAATGCTGTTATGATTGGCTTGCCGTGTTATGATAGAGCCACTAATGCAATGTGCATGTCTGAATTATTTTAATAGGCTAAGTTGAATTAAGCAAAAATGTCCTATTTTTAAGGAATTATATAATCAACTAGCTGTTGCCCGCGGCTCCGCCCGCGTGCAGTTCGTTTTTTTTACAAAAATGTTTCCCGTGGAATTTCTTAATTTTTCCCAAGATAAATGAGTGGTCCCTGGGTTCGATGGACCCGTAAAGGAGTCTTCTTCCAATCTCTCCTGTCAACGTGCTATCTTCTTTCACACAATTTACCTATATCTTCTTTGGTCTTCCTCTACTTATACACTCTGCCGAAATCGCTTATGTTACTCAATTCGCATGGAGTAAGACAGAGTGGGGCGTGTCATCGTGGATTGTAATATCTATACTAACCAAACTTATCTTATTCTGAGATGATACCAACGCCCAGATATTGTAATTAAGCATTCTGATGCTCTGCTGTGTACGTAGCAACCCGTTCCTGCTACGTATGGGTTATCTTGTATAGTTATACCTAGTTGCACGATCAAAAGGACGATTTAAACTGTCGATATTTCGACCCCGTTTTGGTTGTGCTACGTAGATAAGTAGCTATAGGTTTTTTAAAACATCCCACGGGTGCTCTCAAATTTTTCAGGATTAAAAGTATCTTAAATGTTGACCGGGCATATATATAAAGTAGGATCATAAAATTTCATTTAAATCCGTTACTTGAAAGACGCCTGCTAACTGTTTTTGTAATGTTTTCTTTCCCGCGGGAACTCGATTGGATTAATAAGTTTTACTATATATATATATTTTGTTAAAGAGGCAACATAAGGTATCAGCATAACAAATTTTACTAAATTAAGTTCATTAGTTGTTGTTTACAAAGCTGTTAAATTAATTGCAATTTTTTTAACTATCCCACGGGAACTCTTTATTTTACCGGGATGAAAAGTATCCTATATGTTGACCAGGGACATAAGCTACCACCACACAAAATTTCATTGGAATCGGTCCAGCCGTTCCAAAGATTAGCCCGTACAAACAGACAGACAAACAGACAAACAGACAAACAGATAAACAGACAAACAGAGAAACAAAAAATTTGAAAAAAATTTAAATTAGTTCTATTTCACTTCTTACATCCCCCTGACTCCGTTTTTAGCATTTTTTTTATTTGTACAGAAATTCGACCTCTACAGATTTATTATATGTATTGATATTGATTTTGATTTAGGATCCAAAGGCAAACTTAAATTCGAAATCTCGAAGAAACTGGTGAACGTTAAGAATAAAAAGAAACGGACTGAATTGAGAATCCTACTTCTACTGATTTTTTTCCCTTACCCTTTTCCCACATTATGCGAGGTTGGCACAACACGTTTTCTTCTCTAACTTATACTTCTATCAGCTGGCTACATACAATCCACTCCTTTTACATGCATATCATATCCACTTTTATCTTATCTTTCCTCTATTTGTTCTTTTTCTATTTTTCGAAGTCGTAAATACAAAGTCATGATGAAAAAATTGTTTTCCATAAAAATAAGAATTAGTAAAAAAATCTACAGTTTATTTTTATCATGATGCCGACATTTTTAAATATAAATTAAACATACTGGTATCTATTAATAGTAATGAGCATGTACTACCGTTTCACAAGATTCCATTTTTGAACTAGAATCTGTCCCGTGATTTGTTCCAGATACCGTATTTGGTCGAACTTGATTATAATCGTGAAGTTTTAATAACATAATAATGATTTATCTTGCGATTTAGTTCACGATCTAATATGTTATTGTCGTGCAACAATCTTTTCATAATGCCTTATACGTGGAACCAATAAATAAGCTTATAATAACCTTACGAAGCTGTATATTTTCTTTAATATAGTCGTTCGTATAAAATGAAAATCTCATAGGCCAGAGTTATTTCAAAACCTTGGATGAAATGATTTACTGTTACATACTGTAAGCCATAAAAACTTATAAGTGTTTGAGTTGTTTTGGGAGGTACGATGCTTTAAAATATGAGTATAACTTACTGATGAACATGTTTTTCAATCTTTAAAAAATAAGAAATATTTTAATAAATTGGTTTCTATATTTATTCAGTTGTGCAATTCTGCGAAAATACAGACACCGACGAAGTTACATCTTGGTTACTGATTAACCATGCATCGTTTGAGCCACGTATGCACTGATTGGTCAATGTTTGCATCAGTTGTGCAGCCAAGGCATTGATTGGCTGGTGATGATTGCGTTGCTGATTGGTGATTGATGATTGGTGAGCAGCGATGTTTCAGCGATGTAAAAATTTATTTACGAGAATCCCTGCCCGTAAAACTTATATTACAAAATATTTATTCAAATGTTGTGCCAGGAACCGAACCCTCCGGAATTAATTACAACAACCAACATACATTAAAACAATAATTATTGATTACTACAACAAGAATTTTTCGTTCCATGAAACGCAAGAAACATTAATTGTGTAAAATATTTCTTGCTTTTTCATGGAACGAAAAAATTTTGTTTTAAAATCAATCAGTATTCAATAGGATCGACGTGTTAAAATGTTGTTTTGTAAGCGATACACGGCGATGCAAACGGTACGTGTACCCAAGTGAAGTGAAATGGTGCATTGTGTACAAACAATGCCCTGCGGCGTTGTTTCATCGTTTTTTCAACCGAGGCGACGGACTGGAATCGGTAAACGTTCCCAGACTTTGGCATAGGAGGTTTTTTATTGATTGACGTACGGCGAGCTTAGCTTTATCCCTAGCAAAATTTAACTCTTTTATTTTTGTTCTGCTGTTCGGCCTCAAAATTGCTCAGCTTACAAGTCTCTTTGGCCATACTTAACTGTATTGATGAGGCCTACACTGCAGTAAGTGTAGTTGGGTATGTGTATAGTGCACAACTTAAATAAACAGTACAAAATTTTGAAAATTCTTCCCTATCTAAATTTGATTTGAAAAAAAAAGATTGACATTTTTCTTTCATGGGAAGAGAAACCCATAAATAGCCTGTAATAAACAAATTGTCTTTGGAGTATCAATCGTAGACGCAGTTTTTTAAATGCCGCCTAATCTAGCTGTGCTTCCCTAGGACCTCCTTTGTTGTAATTGTTCCTATCCAACTTTATATTCGGTATACACTGTATATGTAGAATGTAGAGAAAGGTGCTCTTTGAAAAATTCAACAACATACGCACCGATAAGAAATCTCATCATAATGGGCATCCGAACGATTTACGTAAACTTTTGTCGTACAATCACACAGTAGCGCCATCTGTAGAATTCTATAGGTGGCTGCTGTGCGAACTACACTCTGCCTTACTGTTGGTAGCAAAAGAAGCGTTTTTGGCACATCGACATTTTTTCGCGCCGAACGCTCTTTCAAGGGTATAATAATATATGTCTAATAACATAGATAAAACTATTTTACTAATTAATCTATTCCCATATTGTAATGAAAAAACCTTTACAAAGTGCCCTAACCTGACAAACCGTTGCTGAGTAGGCGGTAATGGCGTCGAATACGATTTTTTTTCCTGAGTATACTTTGTCATGTGTGGTCTAAACTCATTTGTCTCAATTTGTATGCACCAGCACTGTGCATAACTTATTCAACATTCCAAAAATAAAATCTTTTTATTAGCTGTTGTTCGTGAATAGGTTAAACACCTACATGTTTGTTTTATTTATACTCTGAGCTAATTCTTACGTAAATACTTGAAATTGAGGAAGTTGTATCAAAAATTCAAGATCAATTAATGGTTTGTTCAATTAGTTCTGATTTCACTTATTCATAAACTGTATTAATTTAAATTATTCTGTGAAAAGATGGTGTTGGATAGATAATATCCATAGGCTTAGAATGTTCGTTAATTGAGCGTAGCGAAAAAATCCTATGGTAAGTCACTCATGCTCTGCACTTAATTTAGTTACTTTACTAGGTTAAACCCTTGGCTCCGCCCGCGTGTATAGCCTCCTTGTGTATATAATTTATTTCAGGAACCTGCCAGTCAACGCATCCTTTACATTATTGGGATAACTTTGAACTTAATAACAAGAAATAGTAATAACAGTAGGTAACATCGAAAATGCTCGTAAAGTTTGTTTCAACTGAAAACCATTTCGCATTTTATTTTCAATCGGGTTGATATTTTTGTAGCAAAAAGTACAATTAAAACGCCGAGCCTTCATTGATCCGGATTAAGCATAAATTAAACATGAATATCGCGACCGCATGTAAAATACTATTGAGTGGCTTAATGTTTTAATATTTCAATCCAGATGTATTCTGTAATGATAGCACTGGAAGTTGAGCGCGCGTCCGACATTTCGTTGATTTTGCATTAAAATGGCTTGTAAAGCCATCGGGTCTAACGACCAATGGCCCTGACATCGTGGATGAAATTCATTTAAAAAAAAACGTAAGTAGGATATCGTCTGAAAAAAAACCATTAAGAACCGTTTTCACCAACACTCTAAGAAACGCCTAAGCCGATAGGTGACAGTTTTCACTTACAACAACAGTCACCTAAGGTGCTTAGGTGTCTCTTAAAAAGTTGGTGAAAACGAGCAAATGTCGCGTTGTCTTACTATTTGTTGACGTATTTGATCGTACTATCGACTTTTGTGATGTTTTTGGCCATGTGATGTTTTTGCGATGTCCACAGAAAGCTGACGGCAGCGGCTGAAATAAATGTATTAGAACGACATGATATACAATCGTTGAATTGACCACGTAACTTCTGCGCATAAAACTGTTAATCTAAATTTTTTTAATTTCATTCCATTCTGTGGCGATTGGAAATATTTCGTGTGACTTGAGGTTTTGATACCTAGGCACGCTTACGCCCCTAATTTATATGGAGGGAAACATAATGTTCTTAACGTTGTTTGAACCCTTCCAATCCGCACTTGATCAGTGTGGTATGGTTGCGATAGCCCTTGAATTCTCACTAATGAACCTATCTCATGCGTCTCATAGTAGAGTGATTTCTTTTCGGAGCTATAAGGTCCTCATTTTATCGAAGTCAACGCAGTAACATCTTGTAATTGTTCAAAGACTTCGTTTGCTATTGTTGGCTATTGGGATGTTTAAGCAGATCTGTGTTGCGGATCAAGCCCCATTGAATATCCGTAGTAATTTGATCGAGTGGGCCTCCTAATCTCGAGTTATATACTACGGCTGGGTCAAGTACACATTCAATAGCAAGATTAGGTCAAGAACTATTAATACAAACAATCCTTTATAACTATTCATCAATAACTTGTGAGTGATTCTGTGTCTTGGCAAGAAGCTTGGTGACTTAATTGATAATAAATTACCATGATAACTAAGTATGTGACACCTTCTTGCTTTCAAGGTGTTTACCTGATATGGGATTAGCCTTTGTTGGGACTATCATATCCGTCTGACCGTTTAGTTGGGCTGACCTACTAAAGAAAATAGTGGAATCTAGTAGAATAATGCTCGTTTTCACCAACATTTTAAGAGACACCTAAGCCCTTAGGTGACAGTTGTTGTTAGTAAAAACTGTCACCTATCAGCTTAGGCATTTCTTGAAACCTGACCTAATTAAGTAGGCCTATATTTCTCAATAAAAAAAATAAGAAACTTCGATTCTAATTTATTTAAATATTATGAAGGATGCCCACAGTTGCTCACATAATTCTTTATTTTCTATCCGTAGAATTTTTTAAATCCTTTTCTATAGGTTTATTTTAGTCATCAGGCACCTATTTTAATTTGCAAAGAGGTGTATTTGTCTCTAAGTGATTTATGTGGTTAAAAAAATTAGTGTAACGTTCCCAGTAGAAACCTTATATAACAAATAACTTAACACAAAAGATACGTTGATAATGTTAACTTTTACCTTCCCATGTTCATTTGAGCTTGATATATTACGAATATGTTTTTGATTTAGTGGAAGGTGAGGTATAATCTTTCATCTCCTACTTAGACATGTAAAATGAGAAATAGGTTTAATAGATCAATAGTTACCATGTGTATATAGAAGGTATATAATATTACTATAACTGTAGTTAGAATCCTAATCTATTTACCATAATCTAAATATATAAAAGAAGAAACTGACTGACTGACTGACTGACATATCAACGCACAGCCCAAACCGCTGGGTCTAGAGACTCCAAATTTGGCACACGTATTCCTTGTGAGGTCTAGGGGTGCACTAAGAAAGGATTTTTCAAATTTCACCCTCTAAGGGGGTGAAACGGGGGTCCGAAGTTTGGATTTTATCATGTTAAAATACGTCTTCACGCCGCAACTACTGTACTGATTTGGCTAAAATTTGGAATGGATGTATATTATATCTTGCATTACCACATAGGCTACTTTTCACCCCGAAAAAATTCATGGTTCCCGTGGGATAAGTTAAAAACCGATATTCACGCGGAAAAAAAATCTCACGCCGCAAGTACACAACCGATTTGGATGAAATTTGGAACGGAGGTAGATTATATCCTGGGTTAATAAATAGGGTACTTTTTATCCCCGAAAAATCCATGGGTTTTGCAGGAGAAGGGAAAAACAGATATTCACGCGGGAAAAATACTACTTCCCGCCGTAATTACTGAACTGATATGGCTAAAATTATGAATAAAGATAGATTATATATTGGATTAATACGAAGGCTACTTTTCATCGCGAAAAAATTCATGGTTCCCGTGGGATTAGTTAAAAACCGAAATTGACGCGGAAAAAAATCTTCATGCCGCAAGTGCACAACCGTTTTGGCTGGAATTTGGAACGGAGATAGATTATATCCTGGGTTAATAAATAGGCTAATTTTTATCCCGGAAAAATCCATGGTTTTTGCAGGAAAAAAGGAAAACAGATATTCATACGCGAAAAATACTACTTCACGCCGTAATTACTGAACTGATATGGCTGAAATTCGGAATAAAGATAGATTGTATCCTGGATTAATATAAAGGCTACTTTTCATCCCGGAAAAATCCATGGTTTCCGCGGGAAACCTGAAACATTGATGTTCACACGCGAGAAATACTACTTTACACTGTAATTACTGAATTGATATGACTGAAAATCGGAAAGGAGATAGATTTTATTCCAGATTATTACAAAGCCTACTTTTCATCCAGGAAAATTCCGTGGTTTCTATGATTATAGTGAAAAACAGAAATCCACGCGTGAAAAATATTCCTTCATGCCGTAATTACTCAACTTATTTGGCTGAAATTTGGAATAGAGATAGATTTTATCCTGGACCAATACGAAGGCTACTTTTTATCCCGGAAAAATCCATGGTTTCCGCGGTAAAACTGAAAAACTGACATTCAATATAAATACTACTTGACGCTGTAATTACTGAACTGATATAAATGGAATTCGGAGAGGAGATAGATTTTATCCTGGATTAATACATAGGCTACTTTTCATCCCGGAAAATTTCATGGTTTCTATGATAATAGTGAAAAACAGAAATCCACGCGGGGAAAATATTCATTCACGCCGCAACTACTGAACCGATTTAGCTCAAATTTGGAATGGAGATAAATTATATCCTGGATTAACACATAAGCTACATTTTATCCCGAAAAAATTCAAAGTTCCCGTGGGATTAGTTAAAAACCGAAATTCACGCGCAAAAAATTATTCACGCCGCAACTTCTGAATCGATTTGGCTGAAATTTGTAATGGAGATAGTTTATATCCTGAATTGATGCCTAGGCTACTTTATATCCTGGAAAAATTCATGGTTTCTATGATAGGAGTGAAAAACAGATATCTACGCGGGAAAAATATTCCCTCACGCCTTACTTTCTGAACTGATGTTGCTGAAATGCGGAATGAAGTTAGATTTTATCCTGGTTTAATACAAAGGCTACTTTTTATCCCAAAAAAATCCATGGTTTCCGCGGGAAAACCTATGCACAACTCTGCATAAATCAGCTATGCACGCGGAAAAAATACTACTTCACTCTGTAATTACTGAACGGATATGACGGAAATTCAAAGAGGGGATAGGTTTTATCTTGGATTAATACATAGGCAAATTTTTATCCCGGGAAAATCCATGGTTTATAAGAAAATAGTTAAATAGCAGATATTCATGCGGGAGAAATACTCCATCGTGCCGTCACTTCTGAACCGTTCGGGCTGAAATTTGGAATGGAAATAGATTATATCCTAGAATCAACTACTTTTTTCTCGGGGTAATCCATTGTTTTCGTGATAATAGGGAAAAACAGATATTCATGCGGGAGAAAATTTATTCCTTCACGCATAACTACTGTAAATGAACACAAAGGGTACTTTTTATTCCGGAAAATGGATGGTTCCCGTAGAACAGTTAAAAACTAAAATTTACGCGTGCGAAGCCGCGGGTATCTGCTAGTATAATATATCTCGCGTGGATAAAAAACTAGACCCTTTTCACTCTCTAATAGTTTTCTTTAAACATGGGCGGAAAATGCGTATAATAAAATCATTAACGTAACTTCATGTTTAGAGTAGGTAATGTTTTTAGTTTGGTATGTTTAAAATAGGTGCTATTTTGTGTAGTTTGTTCAGAATAGGTGCTGTGTTTGTGGTGTGATTATAATACGTACCGTTTTTGTGTTGTATATTATGAACACTTCTAGAACTTACATTGTATAATGGAGTTTCAAATATTCGATGCTTGTATGCAATGAGTCGTTTTATTTAGCTCTTGGCCGCTATCGCTGCACCGGGTGTTATGTTAACGATTCTTCAAATGTATATGCAGCGACCATTGATTAATAGTAGTTTATGAAACGGATGCATAATGGGGGGTATTAAAACATGAGTGTGAGTTTAAAAAACGAGCCGCAGGCGAGTTTTTTAATAGTATCACACGAGTGTTTTAATACCTAATTATATAGAGTTTCATACACTACTTTATCTACGCTCAAATTATCATAAATCCAAACCATAAAATCTTGCTAACGTTTGTCGTAAATCCTTCACTTTGTTGGTAAAAGATTGTGGGTAATTTTTGTTGCATTACTAAAATGTCAGGTGGAGTTAAATTTTCTTTAGTAAGTTTCACTGCTAGACATTTTTCCGCGCTAAGTTTTGACTAAGTAACAAAAATAACACATTGAAATGTTAAAAGTTAGGTATGGCGCCAAAATTCAGTTGCAAACTGCGTATAGTCTGTTAAAAAAGTCATGAAACAAAAAAGAGTAGAAAAATATTTATGCAAGTCAGATAAACTATATTTTTAGTGGATAATTAAATAATCAAAAATTATACATAATTCTTTTCAATATTCTGTATGAACACACTTTTTAATCAGTCATATAAGGCAGGGAAAAATTATTGTTTCCGTGAATTAATTGTTGTCTATGGTCGATCATGACTACCAACTAAATGTTGTCTGTGGACTCCTTATATAAAAAAAAAAAAAAAAACAAAATTGAGGATTGGCTCTACACTCTCTTTTGGCTATGACGACCACAGAGAAAAGAAAGTTATTCCCTGGTCTGTGATGACGACACACAAAAATACAGGAACCCAGAGCCGCGTATCGTAATAGAAATTATTCAACAATCAAGAGATATTTCCATAGTACAGCTATGTTATAATGAATAACTTTTTAATAATTATAGAAGTCTGTGAATAAAGTAGGTCAATATGTGACACATTTTGATTTCATAATTCGAACTTTAAGCAATGAGCGTAGATAAACATATTAAAGGATCAGCACTTACTGACATCACGCATACATTTTTAGGCTCCGCCCTGAAGCTGGATTTTTAAGTTGTCAAAACTGTAAAATGGCGCTAATGTATGCGACCGACTGACAGTACTGTCAGCTAAACCTAGTATAGTATTATATTATCTGTGGCTGTACCAATATGTATGAAGCGCCACGCCATATTTGAGAAATTTTTGGCTTCAACATAGTCACATCTTTCCCGTCCTCTTAGCGTATTTCGTCGCCGCGTTGACGCGACGTCAGCGTTGAGTCTCTGGCGTTGAGAAACTGACGTTGGAGAAACGCCGACGCTCGCATAACGCCCAGTGGGATAGCGGCCTTAGTATGACGTTTGACGGCTAGTATCGCTAACAAAACTACAGTTCAACAACCAGCTAGCTAATAAATTAATTAGAATCGTCTCTGATCTGGATAATTGATACTGTCTAGGTTTATTGTCTGTGTCTGATCTCAGTTAACTGCCGGGTAATTGGCATTTGCATCTGAAAAGGTCATTAACACTGAAGTCAGAAAACGGTATGCTGAATGGATCATTTAATTTGCGTAATGGCATTAATCATTACTCTATATGTATAAGTGTTAACTGATAAAACTTAAATGAACTTTTAATTTTAATTAAAAAAAAATATACTTAAAATTTAATAAGTGTGGATCAAAAACTCCATTACTTTTCAATTTCTTTAGTCAATATTTTCTTCCTACTTTTAACTAAATTTTCTTACTCATCCACTTGAAATAAAGAAGAATATTATCAATTCTAAATTTAAAGCTTCCCGCTTTCCAATTGCACCAGGGAGGTCGCTAGCATTTGATAGAATTTTATAAGTTCTCATTTGGTTTAAGTTGCTCTGGTGCCAGTAAGTACATCATCGGCAGCATTTTCACTTGACTTTCGGGTGAGATACAGGTTTGTAAAATTTATTAATACGTATTTTCACGTTTTTCTCTGAAACTAGAAGCCGATTTGAAGTGAGTACATTTTATCATTTTAAATACTTCAGCTAGACAGTCTGTGCTAGTTTCATTAAAATCGGTTCAGTCATTTTCAAGATATTTTGTGTTTTAATGTTTAGTGTGGATAGAAATCGAGTACTTAGTTAGTGATTTAAAAATTGAGAAGTCAACTTCTGCAAGTTTTGGTGCTTATCAAACCTATCTGTCGGCTCAGCTGGAATATAATTTGCAACTAATTGTTTTACAGCTAGCAAATATATGGATCTTTTAAAGGTTCCGTCCGTGTTTGGTCTTATCGTACGATACCCTAAAAAGGCTTAGCTTATTTATTTAACGTTAATGGGTCGTTAATCACAGACTCTTTTACGAAACGTTAACGAAGATGGATTACAATTTACAACACAACACATTTCTCAGCACATCTCGGGATGCGTCCAAAACATACAGACTGTAACTGGAGATTCTCTGACGTAATACCTTACGTTACACCGCTGTCAAACCCCCTTCAATGTTTACTCTGATGGATGTAGGTAGTCAGAAGTTTCCTCCTCTCCGGAATAAGTTTAAAGAGAATTTACATTATAGAGTCACACAGAGGTTTAGCTTTAGGGTATCCCATTTTGTTGTTAAGTGTTCTATAAAGTGTTATTTTTAATTATATTGTTGTAAAAATAAAATGCGCCTATTGTGATGTCCTAAAGAAATAATCTCTCTGTACACTTGGTCAAGAATAAAATTGTAGAGTTTAAAAATTAAAATGAAATTACTATTTTTCATTTCTTTTGGTTCTTTTATGTACTTTTATTTAGTGTTAGGTTTGGAACCCCCCGTGAAATAGTTATCGCCAGGGCGATAATTTTCTCTCTCTCTCTCTTTATAAGTGCCTGTAAGTTAGCCGTACGTGAAATAAAGTTTATTTGATTTGAATTGACTTTGCAAAGTATTAACAGATATGTATCGAGGAACAAAGCAAGAATTTCTATAGCAACAAGAATATATAAATATTTTTGTTGACTCGGCAAACGCTGTTTTCTTATAAAGTGGTTTGAAACGACCTATGCAAAAAAAACATAAAAATCGGTCAAGCCGTACGAAAACGATGCTCCGCTAGGAGTAGGTAATAATGTCCTGTGAAACGGTGACAGGATATACATAAGATATTTTTTAGGCTACTTCATATTCAGAGGGCTACTTATATTTCTCGGTTCTCCACGTATACCACGCAATCATTAAATGAATCCCGCTGTCAAACCTACAAGGTTCAAAGAGCTGTGATGCATTGGAACTTAGGGCTTTTGTTCACTCCTCGCAATTATTGATCTACAATTTGCACTGGTCTACCAAAAAAACTTTTGGAGTAACATGAGAAGTTTGTTCTGGTGAGAATTTAGGACATTTTTTGACAATACTAGTGACCCCCCAGGAGTGGGGGCGCCACTCTTGGTGATACGTCGTGAGATTTTTGTACAAAAATACAAAACTTACCATGTTTGATTAAAATAATTACAAGGATTTACATAAACACCATAATCGTTAAGCAACCGAGTGAATTTGCTGCAAATTGGCTTATACAAACAAACGGCTAGTCATGAAAGCAAAGGTCGGGACGCTGAACTGAGATTATATGAAAGGAAATTAAGTAATAGCAACGTAATGTCCGTGAATAAGCTTAAATTTAAACGAAAATAAGCGTGAAACGAAATATCATTATGATGACAGTTTTACCTTTGTCTTTAGCTATAAACAGTCAAAATTAGTTCTCTACTCATGGTCTGTGCTTTGTATAGGCAACGAATATATAATATTACTAACGTAAAGAAGGGACATTCACACCCTCCCGTCAATGTATTACCCCAGAACGGCGAGCGCGACGCGTCGGGTGGTACTCGTGGGCGCTGTCTCGCGAGTGCGTTATTTCAATAGGTTTGCCACAAATTCATAACTTTATCATCATAGGGCTACTGTTTGTAAATAAAAGCATACCTTTTTAGATGTCAATTTTTTTATTTGTAAAATTTATGAAAAAACCGGAGGATTAATAAAGTTTTCTCAGATTGTGCTTGAAAAAATCATATGGGCAAGGAACTGTAATTAATTATTTTTGCAGTGATTTTTATAAGTATCCCATTATAATATCCTTTTGTTTAATGAATATGAATTATATGAAAGCTTGTGGGTTTGAATGTTTGTAACTCTTTCATGCCGCAACTAGCTACGTACAGTACCGATTTGGCTGCAAATTGGAATAAAGATAGATTAACTTTCATACTATCTTTTTATCCCTAAAAATCCATAGTCCATACGGAATTTGTGAAACTCCAAAATTCAGGTGGGTGAAGCCGCGGAAAAAAGCTATGTACATATGAAAATATGAAAATAAATATATGTTTCTGGTTTAATTTTATCCTTAGAAATTAATAAAATTATAGATAAACACAATGAAAAGTAATTAGTTTTCATGAAATAACTAAGTATTGCATTTGTACCAAAATTCTAATGTTTTACAGTGGGCTGCAAGTTGTCACCGTTTCATTGTGCATCGATCGCGTCGTCGCCACGTACATGTCGAGTTTTGCCAGCCCTATCGGGCTGCGATGACATTTACTCACACATAGAAATGAATGCTTATAGGGCCGGCATTTTAGTAGTAGTGTAGGTAGTTAAGTCATGTTATTTGTTCTGAGTGTCACGGGCCTGGTATAGGTAAGATTTATTTTAGACACTTTAGGAACAATATTGATCATTAAATAAGATTTTGGAAATAATCCTGATTAGACAGAGACAGCTATATTGGATATTATGTCACTATCACTCATGTGTAACTCAATACTCATGCCAAAGTAACTCGTAACTCCATACAAATTTTCTTTTTTGCGAAAAGGGTACAGAAGAGAAATTCAAATGCTTGTAACTTATGATTTCCAGTCGGATAAGAATTTTATTTTCAATGGATGTAATTATTTCTTACCTAGTTTAAAATAAAGCAATAACAAAAATGGAGTACCGGAAATACCGTTTTGCTGCGCGCCGTGCGTGTGTTTGTGTGTGCGTGCCTGTATGTACTATGTTAGATACTTGTGTACGTAATACATATTATTATGTATTCTTTTGCAAGATCCCGCTACTTTGTATTACTTCTCAACCAATATTCATAGGATCAAAAATGTATGGTCCAACAGTTCAATACGAGTACGTATCAATTAAAAGGCACTTCATCCCAGTGTTCCTGAATAAAATCTGAATTGCAGATCCACACTTCTTTTACCTCGCTACGCGGGATAAATGGACTTGATTGAGATTCATCATTCCAACTGCCCGAAGTGATGAATCTTTCACCTTTATTTTATACTAGCTGTTGCCCGCGGCTCCGCCCGCGTGAATTACGATTTTTTTTACATATTATACCTTCCTACTGGAATTCCTTGATTTTTCGCGGGATTCTGGTGTGATGTTGTACAGAAACCTGTTCTTACTTTGCACGGGTTATCTTGTGGTGATTTTGAAAACTCCTTTTTCTTAATAATAATATAAAGTTTCATTAATACGTAGTTGAAAGATCAAAAGGACGATTTTAACTGTCGATATTTCGACCCAGTGGCACAGGTCGTGGTCACTACGTGACCACGACTTGTACCAATGTATCGAAATATCGACACTTAAAATCGTCCTTTTCATTGTGATTTTTATTCTGAAACCACGAAATATGTCAAAAATTATTAAACCATGTGAAAAGTTGTACTGGTGGTAGAACTCTTCTTTCAGAGTTCGGCCGGGTAGGTACCACTGGGATTAATTACTCTACTAACAATATTCCCCAGCCCAACATAATATAAGAGTCTTTTAAAAATCTTTGCTTCATCTCAATACAATCCAAAACATCAGAATGGACAATGGCTATATATTTCTTTACGTATAAAAATACCTTAGGTGACAGTCAGTCGGTTAGGATCGATAATACCTAAGAGTTAAAAATATTTGTGAACCATTTTATCTTACCCTTTCCATATTGCGGATGATAAAGTTTAAAACTGTTCATGTGTTAACAGTGCCATCTTAGTATAAAGTCAGGAAACAGTAAATAACATGACAGTTAATTTTTATTAAAAAAAATTCGGTAGTACCTATCTCAGAGTTTTACATTCAAGTTCCACATAAATTGCAGAGATGGCGCTATACGGTATAACGTAGCGATAACGCCAGTTACATGATTTTTCTTCACCCTAAAAGTGAAAAATTTTAAACCATACAAAATCTCCTGCTAAGCATATTTATTTACGGCTGTAAGGGTACTCCAGTCTTACTTGAGCCCTACGTCCTAGCCCTAGGTTCTTTGTGCATTTTGAGTTTCAAGTCACCTACCTACTTGAACTTAAAGGTTCTGATGTCTGTAATTTCTGAACTACAAAAGTGATCATGATAAGATTTGTATGGAATAATCTTTATAAAACCTCCTTTCTAACAAAAAAAGAATGAATGGAATCGGACAACGCGTTAATGAATTATAACTAAAAAACGTTTGGACTTTGATGCCGTCTTCCAGGGAAACCATGATGAATTTCGGGACAAAAAGTATCCTATGTCCTACCTCGGGGTATGAACTATAATCATGTCAAGTTTCATTTAAATCCATCCAGCGGATTAGCCGTGATGCCCGGTCGTGAAACAGACAGACAGACAGACAGACAGACAGACAGACAGACAAAAATTAAACAAATTACAGTTTTGGCTTCAGTATCGACTAAATAGTGTCCTCCAACAAAAATTTTCAAAATATCTTCAATGTACAGAATTCGACCCTTTACAGTTTTATTATAAGTATATAGATTTCGATGTTTATATTTTATTCTCATTCATACACAAACACTCATAATCCACTCACACATGTTTGCAAGTAACTATATTTTTAGGGTGCAATACAATTTTGGTGAAAATGGAACCCTGAAAAAAATTTAAACGGACAGAGACGGCCAGATAAAGTCTCACCACAGTGAGACTTTATCTGGCCGTCCGTACAGCACAAAATATATTAATAATAATAAAATAGTAGATATTACATTTAACATATTTTTTTGTTAAATGTCATATAATAGACCCGCTTGGACCACTCATCTTCAGCCTCAGTATTCAAAAAGCTCTGCAGGATCTCGAATCACCCCTTAACGTCTGGTACCTTGATGACGGTACCATAGGGGGAAAACCTGAAGTCGTGGAACGAGACCTACACCTTCTATTGCCACGCTTGAAGGAGCTGGGGCTGGAGGTGAACACATCAAAATGCGAGTTCTTCTCCTGTAGTCCAGATTCCCACCACCTGTTCCTCCATTTTGAGGGACTTACACCTGGACTTAAGGAGTTGGACGTCGAAATTTTTTTCCTTTTAGGATCCCCTATCTTCCCATCTGCGATCCCTGAAGCCATTAAGAATAGGGAGCTGCTCCTTGCCGCTGCGGAAGAGCGTCTTAAAAAACTTTCGGCCCACGTTGCCTTAATCCTCTTGCGAACTTGCTTTGCCATCCCTAAGGTAACTTATCTCCTAAGAACCTCCCCAACTTGGCTCAACCCGGAGTCGATCTCGTCATTTGACGGTATTCTGAAAGTCACTCTGGAGTCCGTCCTCAATGTTTCTTTAAATAAAAACCAGTGGAGACAGGCCGCCCTTCCTATCCGTCTAGGAGGGCTGGGAGTGAGGCGCATGCGGGATGTGAGCCTGCCGGCATTCCTGGCGTCGGCTCATGGAGTTGCGAACCTGGTTGCTAGTATACTACCTGTTAATGGTGATCCAGTTCGCATTCCCTTTCTAACCGACGCCTTGAAGGCCTGGTCTGCTCTCAACCCGGACATGCCTCCTCCTCAGGCTTCACACGCCCAGCGTCAGTGGGACAACATATCCTCAGAGGCCATATTAAAACAACTTGTGGACCAGGCAGCGGGTGCGGATCTCGCAAGACTTAGGGCGGTATCGAAGTCAGAGTCTGGGGCTTGGTTACAGGCCTTACCATCACCGAACCTGGGCACGCTCCTTGACAGTGACTCTCTACGTGTTGCGGTGGCTTTCCGACTTGGCTGCAATGTTTGCGAACCCCATCGATGCATTTGCGGCTCCATGGTTGAAGCCAATGGCCATCATGCATTGAGTTGCTGTCGTTGCTCAGACAGATTCCCTCGTCACCACGCCTTAAATGATATCGTCCGCAGAGCCCTCATATCGGCAAACGTACCCTGCACGCTCGAACCGCCAGGTCTGAGCCGAACAGACGGTAAGCGTCCTGATGGCTTAACTCTTGTTCCCTGGCAAAAGGGTAAATGACTTCTTTTTTTTTTTTTTTTTAATTTATTGTACAAAACCAAATACAACAATCAATATGCATACATCTTGCTATCCTCTTAAACTCAAAGAGTTTATGTGAGGATGGCGAGTTCACATAGATACATGAATATAAATAAAGAAATCTAAATTCTACGTAAATTATGCAACAGTCACTTCCTAGACAATGCTTTCATAGGAATAGGCACCTATGTCCAGGAAGTGCCTCTTACATTGCCTTAAAAATAAGTGTTTTTTATGTTTTATAATTAGAAGGGAGTGTGGAAGTTTGTTTAATATTTTAGGTAATGCGTATTTATAGTTTCTTTTGCCGTGGATATTGTTAGTTCTAGGTACATAATATTTTTTGTAATTTAATAGTTTACGTAAGTTCTTGTTTCTTTCTATACTTATAAGATCTTTGATATTATCGTACTCTTCCCTCAGAACTGCCAGCTGGAACTTTACTGTGCACTGGCAGCAGTTTACAGTATTTGAATAATTCGGTATAATCATTTGAGAATTTACATTTAATTTTTTTAGGTACTATGGTTTTAAGTAGTCTTAGTTGTAAGTTGAATATCCGTGCAAGGTAGCTTTTAAAAGTTCTTCCATAACTGCTAAGGCCGTAATCAATAATTGAGTCTGCCAGTGCCAAGTATAGTAATCTCAGCGTACCGTAGGGAAGTTTAAATTTAAGAACATATAATCTACTCAGGATAGCTCGTAATTTGTCACAAATGTAATCGATATGAGGTTGCCAGTTAAATCTATGATCAATTTTAAGACCAATATACATATGTTCATTGACCTGTTCAATTGGCGGGCAGATACACGTCTTTATGTTGCCATGAAGGCAGTCATGTGTATGCGCCACTATTGATGCGTTATAAGTTGTTTTATTATGGGCCGTATGTATATGCATTGCTTTAGTTTTTTTTGTATTTATAACTAAACCTACATCATGCGCCCATTTACATAGGGTGTCAAAGTTAGTTTGCATAAGTCGTTCGGCCGCCCGCAGATCCTTCTTGGCAACAATCAGACATGTATCATCCGCGAACTGATACACGGATCCCTCCCCGAATATATTACACATCTGATTGACGTACATTAAATATTCGGTAGGGCCAAGAATCGAACCCTGGGCTGTTCCTTTGGTCGTTCGAATACCGTCACTAATCGTATTATCAATTTTAACATGTGTTAGTCTGTTTCGGTGATAGTCTCTAAACCAATCGAGGAGGGCTCCCTGTATTCCACTGTTTTGTAGTTTTAAATATAACGTATCATATACCAATAAATCGAACGCTTTGCTAAAATCAATAAAAACAACGAGTACATGCTTTTTTTCATTCATGTACTCGTTGATTTCATTTGTAAATTGACATAAAAGTTGTGAAGTATTTCTATTTTTTTGGAAACCAAATTGTCTATGGGATGCGACATGCGCCTGTACATTGGCACCAAGCCATCTGAGCCGTACTTCACGCGTAGCCGGTTCCGCTGCAGAATCCGCTGCCATGAGGAAAAAGGCCAAGTATGCGCCACTCTTGGGCAATTACTTATTCGTCCCACTCGCAGTGGAAACCATGGGATGTTGGGGTGTAGAAAGTAAAACCTTTATAAGAGAAATCGGCCGTCGTTTAAGAGAGAGGGGCTACGATCCACGCTCTGGAGCCTACCTGGTCCAAAGGTTATCCATCGCCATTCAGCGTGGCAACGCTGCAAGCTTGATGGGTACCTTTGGCTCAGGTGCAACCAGGGGTGGCCTTTTTGATTAGGTCCCTTTCATGTATTTTTTAGGATTTAGTTTTAACGTATTTTATAGTTTATGTAGTTTTATTATTTTAGTTTTTAATTGTATATTTTTATTTAAGATATTTTATAAGAATTTGAACTACGATATCATATAATATTTATGTTATTTATTAATAGCTAGTTAAAGTATTTTCTCTGAATCAGAAGGGTAATGACCTTGAAATATTTGGGTAATCCATATTCCATAATATGTACAGATGCTTTGTATGTTTATATGTTTATGAAATTGTGTTCATGTTTATTAATTTCAGGTACATATGGCTCACGATTGTATTCTGGTCGACTACTTGTTCAGCTAACGACGGGCTTTTTGGTTCCAAATATCCAAACGGTAAGTTTATTATTCTTAGTTCAATTTAACAATATGCGTTACTAATATGTAATAATGTGATGTGTAATGTAGGAATGCTAAAGAAAACGATCGCAGGTAATAATGGATTCTCCTACACAATACACATGTCTTAACACGAAATTAATAAGTAAAAAATGAATTTCACTATTCATTTTTTACTGGCTTTACAAAAAATTGCGACTGTTTGTACAGGTTCATAAAGCTAAACGCAATAACAAAGTAACTGTTATGAAATTAAAACTTGTAGTTTTAAATTACTTCCATAGTTATTTTGATCGCTGCTCAGGTTTGCCAAGATTTAGTTTGTCTGCAATCGTCTGCTCGTTTTATTATTTATTTATTTACTATCGCCACAGCCTTGTGAACATTATTTTACACTTATGGCCTGCTTCACAATCACCAGATAAACCTTTCTAAGGAATAAACTTGACATTTTGACAGATTCCCAATACAAATAAAAAATTGTCACAACATGAAATATATTTGCTGGATAAAGTTTATCCGGTGATTGTGAAACAGGTCCTTATAATAATAAAATATTAGTGTTCACCTTTCTTATCAATCAAATCAACTAATTTTTTATCAATTTTATTCATCGCTCATAGAATACAATTTGAATTCTGCACTTTGAAACCAATGTAACCTATTTTGTAACAGTTTCCCACACTATAACATGTAAATGTACACATTGTAGACATACGAGTACCTATACAATTAGGTAGCAAACGATGTGGGTTTTAGAATACACCCGCATACTGCTTTGTGAGACTATAAAACCACAAAAGCTTTTAAAAATGATCCACTTCCACTATAAACCGGTGTACTAAAGCTTTTTAAAATAATTTTAAATTTCCAGAGGTATCACGCTACCTTATAAATTCAAGGCTTGCAAATCTTCATCGTGGATCAAAGAAAAAGCATGAACTTTTTTCCTCCCGCTTTCCATATGGATCTAATTAAACATGTTTAGTTTCTTCAGTTCTTTGGGACGCATAAAAACTTTATCTCTACCCACGTCGTACAATAAATCTTTTGTAGTACAACAAACCGCAATAAAACAAACTTGCAGCGTAACCTAGTTGTAACAATAAATTTCCCCTGAACTAGTTAAGAAATTAACAAACGGCAGACACTGAGAGTGAACTAAAAGGAGCGGTGTAAAATGCCCATTAAATACAGGCTTATATAATAACTAGTAGGGCGCGTGGGTGCGCGGGCCACATGTGGCCCGCGTGCAGTCTTCCCGCCCATAAAGGTATCGCCGTCATCTTCATCGCCCATTGGAATCCGATTGGCAGTGGGCTTAAAAAATGACCAAGGAGCACTGTCATGGTTTTAAAGATAGTTACGGGCAGTTCGAAGAAAAAAATACGCTGAACCTCATCGGATGAGGTTCAGCGTATTTTTTGTTCGAACAGCCCTTTACTATCTTTAAAACCATGACAGTGCTCCTCAATCTTCATCCAAATCCTAGATCATTGTCTCTTCTCATAGTATGTAAATTTTCCATGGAAAGATAAATTCCGCCACAGTGAATTATTTTCCATGCATCCCGTAGAACTTGAGATCCTGATCACCTCTTGCTAAGAAACCACGATCTTATCTTTTATACTTTCCGTGATAGAACAACACGAAATTTGTATAGCGGCCATCTTGAATCCGCCATTTTGATTTTTTTTCAGCTTACTGGCAATTGCCTGAAGTTCCGAGTATTTTTTGTTTCAGCAGTCCCCACCTAACTATAATACCTTGCCCATGCTCCTTGACTGTCTTTAAAATCCTCAATCATCACCTCATTCCATATTTTTCACTGGTAGTCTTCCAAAAAACCGCATCAAAGCACTTCGTGATTTACAACTCGTAATCTCCTCAATATTCCTCATATATTTTCTATGGAAAAATAAATTCCGCCATTTTGATTTTTTTTTCTATCCATGGAATAGACCATGGGGTTCTGATCACTTCTTGTCAAGAAACCACTCTTCCATCTTTTACACTCTTCGAGATGGACACCGATGAAGTTTGTATGGCGGCCATCTTGAATCCGCCATTTTGAACTTTTTTTCAACTCACTGCCAATTGCATGACATTTCGAATGACATTTGGTCGAGCACCCCCCACCTATCTTTAATACCCTCTCCGTGCTCTTCACCCGTCTCCGAAATCCTCAATCATCAGCTCTCTCCGTATTTTTCCTCCGGATGAATTTTTTTCTTCTATACGACCCCATCCGTGAAAAAAAAAATTTTCATACAAAATTGTTCAGGAGAGGTGATCAATCAGTGAGTCAGTCAGTCAATCAGTCAGTGAATCAGCACGAGTAGCTATATATATATTAACTAGTAGGGCGCGTGTGTGCGCGGGCCACATGTGGCCCGCGTGCTGTCTTCCCGCCTATAAAAAATCCCTTCAAAATTCCCCATACATTTTCTATGGAAAAATAAATTCCGCCATTTTGAATTTTTTTTCTATCCATCGAATAGACCTTCGAGTCCTGATCAGCTCTTGTCAAGAAACCATTCTTCCATCTTTTATACTTTCCGAGATATCGGCGAATTTCGAATGGCGGCCATTTTGAATCCGCCATTTTGAACTTTTTTTCAGCTCACTGCCAATTGCATGACGTTTCAAATGACATTTGGTCGAGCACCCCCCACCTATCTACGATACCCTTCCCGTGCTCTTCACCCGTCTCCGAAATCCTCAATCATCAGCTCTCTCCGTATTTTTCCTCCGAATGAATTTTTCCCTTGCATACGAAATGGTCATTGAAAAAAAAATTTTTCATACAAAATTGTTCAGGGGAGGTGATCAATCAGTGAGTCAGTGAATCAGCACGAGTAGCTATATATATAGTAACTAGTAGGTCGCGTGAGGGCGCGGGCCACATGTGGCCCGCGTGCCGTCTTCCCCCCTATTTGCCTTCCAACTTTTAGTCTCTTCAATATTCCCCATACATTTTCTATGGAAAAAAAATTCCGCCATATTGGATTTTTTTTTTCTATTCATCACCTAGACCTTCGAGTCCTGATTAGCTCTTGTCAAGAAACCGTTCTTCCATCTCTTATACTTTCCGAGATATCGACGAAATTCGAATGGCGGCCATTTTGAATCCGCCATTTTGAATTTTTTTTCAGCTCACTGCCAATTGGATGACGTTTCAAATGACATTTGGTCGAGCACCCCCCACCTATCTGCAATACCCTTGGCTGTGCTCTTCATCCGTCTCCGAAATCCTCAAGCATCAGCTCTCTCCGTATTTTTTCTCCGAATGAATTTTTCTCTTCTATACGAAATGGTAATTGAAAAAAAAAATTTTCATACAAAATTGTTCAGGAGAGGTGATCAATCAGTCAGTCAGTGAATCAGCACAAGCAGCTATATATATATTAATACCAAATCGCTTTCGGCCTGTAGGAACTAGGAACCTCCTCCTTTTTTTGAAGTCGGTTAAAAAAAAATATTTCTGTAAAGTGACATTAACTACACTGTTGCGAGTTAGAGCGCCTCGCCATTGCCACTTGCCGATGTTACATTACAGAGTAGGAACAATAGTAGAGTAATACCCTACTAATAAATAATAATAAGACAGTAATAGTAATAAGACAGTAATAGTAGATTAATTAATTTATAATTATACCTAGTGTGTGAAGCACTATAACAAAAAAGTAAATTGTAAAAAGAGCAAGGAATCTCTCGTTCAAAGTTCGCTCCATTCGTAATATGGGCCTTTGAGTTGGTAAAACCATAGTTTTCCAATAGATGGCTCCGCGGTTTGCCTATGACTGGAAAACAATGTGTATCAAGATTATCGTGTCAGCGGTATTCGCTACCATAGCTTAGTTGGAAGAGCGTCCACTCGCGACAGGTGGTTGCCACGGGTTCGAATCCCGTTGGCAACGTTAATTTTGATACACTTTTAATTTATAATAGTAGAGTATCTCTATAAAATATTGAATATTTGATTAGATATTTCTCTAAATATCGAGATGATAGATCCTGCGTAGATGTGTTTATCGCTTTACAGATATCCCGGAATACGACCTGCTACACGCAATTGGGGTGCCGTTTAGTAATCCGAAGACTCAGTATTTCGACGAGGGCCTGGACGGATTCCCAGCCTACGGCCTGAAACCGGGGTCCGATATTAAATCGCCGTACAGGCTCTTCATGCCGGAGAAGTTGTATGCGGAATTTTCGATAACCGCAACCGTGAGGCCAGCGAACAAGGACGGCGGGTTTCTCTTCTCTGTCGTCAACCCTTTAGAGACTGTAGTCCAATTGGGCGTTCAATTAATACCTTCCGGCCCTGGACTTACCAACATCTCGCTTCTGTACACCGACGCGAATATATACGCTCTCAGTCAGACCATAGCTTCCTTTGTAGTCCCTTCTTTCGCTAAGAAATGGAGTCGATTTGCGTTAAAGGTTACGTCGGATAATGTGACTTTATTTTTGAACTGCCACGAGTTTGATACTTTGGTTGTGAAGAGAAACCCGCAAGAATTGGTGTTTGATTCAGCGTCGACACTGTACGTGGGGCAAGCTGGACCGCTGATAAGAGGAGCTTTTCACGTGAGTAATTTTTAAATTATGTAATTTTATCCTTCACCCTTGAAACGGTTTAAAATACGCTTTTTTTCAAATGGTAAAATTTAAAGTAAAGACAGTGCAATTCGGGTGTAAGATTTGAAAAAGGGTTTTGATATCATATTGTTACTGTTAGAACACTGCTAGAGTAAAGTATTGAACACTATTTATTTCATAATTCTTATAAAGGTACTGTATGTTTCTTATTTATATTATAATTAAGGCGACTATATCCCAGCACTTTAGGTATTTGTCGCACAGTCAGACCCGCTCTACGATACCTAGCGACCATTGCCGTGCGCCGAGAAGTTAGAATGAACTCCGTGAACCTATTCATAAATATTTGCGTCACAGTACTGTGCAGTAGTGTACTGTTACAGTTGGACTATATTTTGTCATTATAATTCGCTTCACGAAATATATGCTGGAAGTTGCGTTTTTTACGTATATTTTGACTTTTTTATGGTAATCGATAATATCAACCGAGGTATTTATTTATAATAATTATGTATTACTAAAGTAGCAGGATTTGTAGAAATTTTTCTTGTACATATTAGGGAAATGAAGAGTTTTATATTTTTTTTTAATCTTCTTTGCTACCGTCCGCATCTTTCTTTTCACAGTAGTAGTTTTGACACATTCTGTGATCACCATAAGAGTGCGGCATTGAGTTTAACAATATCGTTGTGCAGAACTGATATGGCAACGTTTTTAGGGTTCCTAGATATTTTGTGATATCTATACTAATATAATAAAAAGGTAGCGTAACGATGTTTGTGAGTTTGTGACGTTGTAAGGGGTAATCTCTGGATCTACTGAACCGATTTTCAAAATTCTTTCACCAATACATTATCGTGGAGTGTCATAGGCTATAATAATTTCCAAAATTAACTATGCATTGTTACTAAAACTTGAATAATGTAATCCAAGTCGCAAAAAAATTGCTTTCATCGCGTACGCTGCGATTGAGGATAGAACAAAACAAAATCAAAATCATCAAATCAGTATCAAAATCTGCAAAAAAGTCCGCAATAGCATATGCCTATCTCCTATGGGTAACTCGCAATAACTGCTTTTACTTTAAAATTGTGGATTAAAAATAAATAATTTTTGTGAAGCTTATTTAGCCCATATGGTATTAATTTATATCTTTGTAAATATGTTTTTTAGAACGGAAATTTAATGTAGAATAGTTCTGCCCTTTACTCTATACAGTTTAAATACATATCTTCAAAGATATTAGCAAAACAAAAACGCGCGGTATGCAGGAGCGCGCCGCCGCCGCTTCGGTCGTTGCGTGGCGATAGGATAGGCATTTATCATTCATTTATCTGAATGCCTCGCGTCCAGCGCTATGGGCTGTGGGTATAAGGCCCGTTTTCCACCACAGCGAAGCGGAGCGGAGCTGTATTTCAGTAACAAATCAGATTTCATCATTTTGATATTTTTGAAACTGAGGGATGTCTAAATGATGAAATCTGGTTAGTTATCCAAACACAGCTCCGCTTCGCTCCGCTTTCGTGGAAACCGGGCCTAACGTGGGACAAAAATATTTCTAACGCGGAACGGAGTCCGCGGGCACTGCTAGTTTTATATATTTCACGATAGCTTTTCTTATTATCATAATTCTTATGTTGGTAAGTGTTTTTCGATGTCTCAGGGCATTTGTTTCTGCTGCCAGTCTGCGTAGTTTTTTACAAAAGTTGCGTAATATGTGCTTGCGACACTCAATTTTTTCAACGGTTACATTTTGATTTTCATATGGTTTGGCATTGAGTATCCTTACATAATATGTCGAGTCGACATTTATCTCCAATCATTGTGTGATCTCCAATGTTGTAAATGAGACCGTTCATCGAAATAGAAGCCTTCTAAAATAATTTCAGTTTCAACAATTAAAAAACACGAATGCCATGTTATAAAACGAAGTAATAACTCGTTTTTTACTTTTTAGTTCGTTTTATAACAGGGCACTCGTGTTTTTAGGGTTCCATACCAATTTGGTAAAAATGGAACCCTTATGGTGAGACTTTCTCCGTCCGCTCGTCCGTCCGTCCGTCCGTCTTTTACACTCGATTATTTCAGCAACTATCAAAGCTATCGACTTGAAATTTGGAATAGTTTTAATTAATAGTGACCCAACGCCAATGCAATTATAAAACATTGCAAATTGATTTTATTTTTATTTAAAAAGGGGGGAAAACCGGGGCTTTGAATTTTCAAAATGAGATAACAATATTGAGTGGGGTATGAAAGGACGTCACTTGTATATTCTAAAACCGATTTTTATTTATTTTTATGCCCGATAGTTTTTGATTTATTGAGCAAACTGTCGAAAAACATACCAGCCCCCCCCCCCTTATCTCCGAAGTTTATCAATCGAAAAATCTAAAATAATTATGATCAATAGAAATTAACGTATATTTTACAGGAAAAATAAAATCAACTCCCTAACTTTTATACTTTTTTTGATAATAGCAATAAACCGCCGAAAACAAAGTTAGGTTTGCGGTTCGCCAACAAAAGTACCTAGGTACATGTAAATTATACTCGTAAATTCTTGAACAAAAGTGATTCTTTTAATGTTTTACTTCTTTTATAGTATGGAAGCGGTGCGCGAGTCCGACTCGCACTTGGCCGGTTTTTTTTTAATTTTTTAATTACTTATTTTTATTTTATGTTTTTTACTGATGGTCAGCAGTTAGGTTACTACTCTCCAATACCTTCATTTTGATACCCATATTATGATAGTTGAAGAAAAAAATTTTTTTCCACTTTTGAAAATGGCGCCTCACATCCGCCATATTGATTTTTCCAAAAAAATATAGTCTTTGTTACTCGGGAGGATCCAAGGATTTTAACGATACCCCATATATCCAAATCTGTTCAGCCGTTCAGAAGTTATGGAGGAATAAAGAAACATCACATACATACATACATACATACATACATACATACATACATACATACATACATACATACATACATACACACATACATACGTACATACATACATACATACATACATACATACATGAACCCTAAAAACATTACACTCCTTTTTTTGGGCAGTCGTGTAAAAAGTAAAAAACGAGTTATTTTAGTTGAACAGATAAACAGTAACAGTATTTAAACTGTGGTTACGCGTGATGGTATTTGCACGTGGTGGAATTTACACTACCTACCATAATTTTCTTAGTTCGTATCAGAGTTTCTTCGGAGCTTTTGAGGACTAGGTATTTTGATAAACTCAAGAAACACTTACTATATAATTTTTTTAAATTCTCCTTCGCTTCCTGTCAGATAGTTTTTTTTTCCAGCGCATTTAAAAAATAAATAATTTTAGCGCGAAAGGAGCGTGAGTCGTGAAAACTTGCGCAGGTCCGTCTCGTATGGAGGCTCGTGAGCCACTGAGTACATCGTTTATTCGATGCGTTAGACCATTTTATGACTTCTGTTAGGCGAAATTTTGCAGCAATTTTTTTATTTAATATCTGTCTGCTCAATGGATAGGCAATACAATGAGCTTACTTTACGTATAATTTTTATGAAATTTAGTCTAAAGCTTTGGAAATACCATTAAAAAAATGAACAAAAACGACCTGTTTTCAAAAATTTTTATGATCGAGGCAAGTTTAACTTATCGTGTTTTCATGAGGCCATTATAGAGATAAAGCATGTATCTTTAATATGTATTTTTAACAGTGAAAAAAAACAATTTTTTCATGACTTTGAATTGCTTTGAAAAGTGGCGTAGTCGCTAAAAACCGGGATAATGGGCCGTTAAAACCTGAATATTATCCTTGTCTGGACACTCGAATCAACATTTTTTTTTAATCAATGAACATTTTACTTTAATTTACTGCATCAAATTGTTGTAGGTACCTATAATCATGTACTTACTTATTTTTATCAGCTTAAAATAAACTTTTTTAAACTTCATTTAGTTAAGCATTTAATTAGTATGGTAATTAAGCCGCATTGCCACTCCACAAGAAAACAGTTAATAGAAATGCAAATGCTCGCACGTAATCTATACCAACTGCACTGAAATCGTAGGATTAGGATTAAAGCTACTCGTATGCAGTGAAACTAACTACGAATCTACTCGATCCGAAAACTCAAACAAAATATTTACGTAAACTAGAATTGTATTAACAAATGCAGAAATCTTATAAAACTTTATTTTGTACTATTTGACTGTTCACAATGCAATGTGGCAAAGCGACTTTATGCCAAACTAAAAACTACTCTTTCAAATCGTCTTGATAATTCATCGATCGTATTTAACCATACAATTGTTTATAATAATAATGTCTATTTATGTCTATTAACGTACATATAAAAATGAACATACTCGTAAGTACTTAAAATGTTATTTTAAATGTTTCATGTGGAAAATAGTACCTACTAATTTAAGATCTTTCAGTGTAAATTGAAATTTACTTTCAGCCAAATAAGAACCAATATGACTTCACAGATATCCTATAAACAAATAAAAAAATTAAATCGAACGGGGATAAATCAGCTTAAATCCGAAACAAGCGTTTTCGTTAAAAACTTTTGACGAAGAAGGTGCCCTTTTTAGGGTTCCATACCAAAATGGTAAAAATGGAACCCTTATGGTGAGACTTTCTCCTTCCGTCCGTCCGTCGATTATTTCAGTAACTATTCAAGCTGATTTGAAATAGTTACAGATAATAGTGACCCGACATCATTGCAATCGTAAAAATTTTAAAATTGTTATTATTTTTATTTAAAAAGGGGGGTAAACTTGGTTGTCGGAATGTCAAAATGAGATAACAATATTGAGTGGGGTATCATAAGAAAGGGCGTTACTTGTATATTCTAACCTGATTTTTATATATTTTTATGCCTGATAGTTTTTGATTTATTGGCCAAACTGTCAAAAAAATACCGTTCCCCCCCCCTTATCTCCAAAGTTTATCGTTCGAAAAATCTGAAATAATTATGATCAATAGGAATAAACGTAGTTATATTTTACAGGAACAATAATTTCAACTCTTTAACTATACTTTTTTTAATAATAACAATAAAACACCGAAAACAAAGTTAGGTTTGCGGTTCGCCAACAAAAGTACCTATATGTCAATTATACTCGTAAATTCATGAACGAAAATGGTTCTTTTAATATTTACTTCTCTTATAGTAGGGAACCATCGGTGCGCGAGTCTGACTCGCATTTGGCCGGTTTTATTTTATTATAGTTTTGTGTTCCTATTTATTTCTGCTCTGTCTTCTCAGTAGATTTAACTTGTTTAAGTAGGTGCTTAGAATCGTTACTAAAAGACATTGTGTCAACACGACTTAATTTACACGGCCGTTAAACACAAATCTTAATTTAGTAGAGCGGTATAAGATTATTTGAAAGGAAAAGTAAATGGTCTATGAATTCGTGGATAGTAAAAAAATAATGAAGCCTCACGATGTATAATAAACAAAATGTAAATATGTAAATATATATATATCGGTTTATTCGTTGAGTTTCGTAACAGGAGGATCAATGGTTCGAATAATATTCCCAAAAGTGTATAGAGACTGCCAATCCGCAATTGGACGATGTGGTAGGCGGTTCAACCCATCTCAAAGATTAAAACTATTAGTAGCTTCTTTTTTTTCTGATAAAAATAAAACCAGTAAACAAAGGAGCTAAAGAATCCGTATTAAGAATTCTTTGGTTAGTCTCTACATACAACTGTTGAAGATGAACTTTTTTTTAATGTAATTATCGAATGAAATAATATTAATCATAATCATCATAATTTATATTTACGTTTTTTTTTTTCAAAGACAGAACACCGCATCTCGATTTTAATTTAAATAATAACTTCCACATCCACAAGCGCCTAACGATTTATTGATCGTAAAAATTATAATCGTCGATTCAATGGATTGACGGTCATCTTATAATTATCACCAATCTTTAACTTTACTACGGTAATAAACAGCTTTGTCTCAGGGGGAATAAAACTTTCCTTTGAAATGAAAATGTTTTACATTTACGAGTGTTACAGCCACGAAGCTAGTGGCAAAATCTGAACAACAATTTTAAATGATTATAAATAGGCAAAAATTCTTTTAAAAAAACCGACTTAAAGCGCTACAAAGAGTGAAATAATTTTTAATATACACCAATCAAACACCAAAATCATCAGATCCTTACTTGATGACCATGGGACCATCTGGGAATTATTGAAACAAAAAAATAATTTTCTAAATCGGTCCATGCGTCTTCGAGTAATCGGTGAACATACATAGATAAAAAAAAATCCGATGAATTGAGAACCTCCTCCTTTTTTGAAGTCGGTTAAAAATGCTTCGCCAAAAATTAATTAAAAGCCAATTTCAAGGTTCGAAATGAAAAACATTTTTCTCAGTCCTTTCCAGATACATGGAAACTAAAAAAATAATTATATTATCTTAAAGATATCTTATCATAATTTTAATATTTGAGGCATAAACATTGTAAAAATAAAAAAAACCTTACATATAAAGTTGCCAAGAGACTCTCTTATCGAAAGGATATCAATTAAAGTTGGAAACTTTTCTATTAAGACCGAGTCAGGAACTAAGAAAGAAACTTTTTCGTGTCCACCAACTACTTTATGTGATTACGTTATGTCTAGGTGTTTGCGACAAAAATTTCTTAGTTGTTAGCAAACTATCATCAATCACTTAACTACTGGGCAAGTCTATGTAGCAAAAAATGTTTTAAGAAATAATAAACACACAAAACTTACTATGCTTACGAAATCAACAAACAAAGTAAAGAATACTACAAAAGTAAATTAAAGTAATTAAGACATTTTATTTAGTACCATTACCTTATTTATACCAGAGTTGGATGAATAATTTAGAGTTGTAAATTAATAGAATTATAGAAATGCAACTCAAAACTTTTTTGGAAAAATTAAAATGAACTTTCATTTCGAACGGTACCGCCCAGGCGAAAAGATGATTTTTTTGCGTGACGAAAATCTAGTCAAAATTTAAAAAATCTAAAAATCACGAATTAAATTTTTTCTTACACGTCAAGAGAATGGGCACGCATGCAATCACGTATAGAGGTTTAATACAAGAACTCATTAGCCCGAACTAACTGACGACAGTGCCATCTATTGAGCGATGAGTGAAGTCACACATGAATATTCCAAACTATTCACAGGTTATTCCAAACTTTGTTTGTACCAATTTTCCCATGACACTCATGCTCGTTTTCACCAACACTTTAAGAAACGCCTAAGCCGATAGGTGACAGTTTTCACTTACAACAATTCTCACCTAAGGGCTTAGGTGTCTCTTAAAATGTTGGTGAAAACTAAAATCACATCTTTTCTTTGCTGACTGTACAAGAGGCCTCACCTCGTTAAGTGCACATTAAATGTGGCGCTATTAGAACAAGCTTCAAAGCAGCAGTTCAAAACAAACTGTCCCCAGGGGTCCCAAATTACGTATTTGTCCAACGAGCGAGCTACACGCGGCCCGAACTGTTTTGTGTAATAAACTAGGAGATAACGACACCATCAATCATGGTAGTTAGAACACAAATAATCCTTTGCCACGGTCCTTAAGGAAGCTTGTTACGTTGGTACATAGTTTTATAACCCGCGTAAGGACATAGACTATCAGTTTAAATTTAGAATAAGCAGTCGCAGAGGCCGTGGTAAATTTTATTATAAGTTTACGTCGCCGCTTTTTAAGTTGGAGAGACACTAATAAGAAGCCCAGTAGAACTCTTAAAAGAACGTTAGAACTTCAAATGTATGAGTATGCCTTTATGTATATTGTGTAATAAAACAAATGGTAAATGTCCCGGATATCGAGGCAAAACATTAAAAAGCTTGAAACCTACACCTATTTCAACCTACCATAGCAGATATGCCATCATTATATTGTTTGAAACTGCGCACTATATCTACCTGAAATCTCACCATATTTGTCTATTTTCATGGTGCTTACCTACATTGTATTTTCACCTAAAATACTTTTATTTTATATACAAAAATCAAGCCTTATAAATCGTCATTTCACTCACTGATTGAACATCGCCCTACTTAAACCTCATGATGTAGATAAGGAATAAGAAAATACTTTTTTGAATTTATACGAGAACATCAGAGTAGAGCAGGGGTTATCTGTCAGTCTACGTTATTTACTTCAAAATTTTTTCGTTCCTTATTCTCGTGTGAGAAACGAATAAAAATTCATTCATTATTTTCTTTAAACAGCTATTTACATTATCCACTTAATTAAATAGATAATATATAATTAGGTAACAGCTGCCCGTTCTTAAAACTCCAGATAACAAGGATAATCTTTTCCCAACTAGAGAGAGAGCTAGGGAAAAATTTCCATTCTGAATCTTACTAAGTAAATTTTTCCTCTCCGTCCTAGATTTTATACAGTGAGAGGTTTTAAAAGAGACGCTTTTAAATTAATATGCTTCGCTTGACACCGAACCAGTGAATATTCAGTTCATGTGGATTGTCACTTCGTTTTTGTAACTGTCTGAGTACCGGAGAAGAAAACGTAATATGGGTCCGTACCCGTTACATTGTTTACAAAATAATTTATTTTGATAGCTTATCCCAAGATGATATAGCAATATCTAACAAAGTATTTGATAGTTCTAATTCTGCATTACAGTCATACAAACAACATAACTAAAAGGTAAGCAAAGTGTCAAGAAATATAATGTCTGTAAAAGTTTCATATATTACAAAGGTCAACAGCAGTTTGATAAGAAGCCCAACTGTGCATTTTAGTCATACGGCGTGCATACGGCTTATAAACCCGAAATTTGCCAAAATGCCTTTGGCACATAAAAACCGTGTTTTATGTCTCCACAGCTACAGATATACTTACCTTTAAGTTTTAATTCTTATTAACCACTAATCACATTAAAGCTAAGTTACCTACATGAAATTGAGGATTCAGCTAACTTATCCAATGCAATTTGGGAGTGACCTCATAAACTTTAGGATGTGATATGCAAACGCGATCTTGTTTGGAGTTAGAAACTCCACCTCAACTTGGATAGCTAGTGAGCACTAAGAAAAACAAACTCAGTTCCGACTTTGTTACAAAGTTAAGGCGTTATTATAGATCCCCTATCTATAAATAGATGTTTGGTAAACAATCAATTTTGTTATCTTAGTAGCGTTATTAAAATTACGCCTTACACTTGTAAAACATTTTTCTGAAATACTGGGACCAGTATGAGAGACAGCTCTACGGGGCGATTCAACATGAGGTCCTTCTTTGATTGATATCTATCTAAGAATAGACTAATTTATGAGTAACGTAATCAGAAACTAGTACCAAATAAAAAATTGAACATTTTATAGATGTCCCTATAAAGTTGCTAAGCAATTGATAGACACCCAGTCTGGCTGAAAAGCGACATGCGATATGCTTGGAATATGTACTAATGGGTACAAAAAATGTCATCAAAATCGGTCTAATTTATCAAATCTCGTATACCTGAATTATTAATATATATATAGCTACTTGTGCTGATTCACTGACTGACTGACTCATTGATCACCTCTCCTGAACATTTTTGTATGAAAAAATTTTTTTTTACTGATTGTTTCGTATAGAGGGGAAAAATTCATTAAGAACAAAAATATGGAGAGAGCTGATGATTGAGGATTTCGAAGACGGGTGAAGAGCACGGCCAGGGTATCTAAGATAGGTGGGGGGTGCTCGACCAAATGTCATTCGAAACGTCATGCAATTGGCAGTGAGCTGAAAAAAAGTTCAAAATGGCGGATTCAAGATGGCCGCCATACAAACTTCATCGGCGTCCATCTCGAAGAATATAAAAGATGGAAGAGTGGTTTCTTGACAAGAAGTGATCAGGATCTGAAGGTCTATTCGATGGATAGAAAAAAAAATTCAAAATGGCGGAATTTATTTTTCCGTAGAAAATGTATGGGGAATGTTGATGAGACTAAAAGTTGGAAACTATGCAAGGTTTTTACTAGAGCAAAATATGGAATGAGGTGATGATTAAAGATTTTAAAGATTGTCAAGGAGCATGGGCAAGGTATTATAGTTAGGTGGGGACTGCTGAAACAAAAAATACTCGGAACTTCACGCCATTGACAGTGAGCTGAAAAAAACAAAATGGCGGATTCAAGATGGCCGCCATACAAATTTCGTGTTGTTCTATCTCGGAAAGTATAAAAGATAAGAGAGTGGTTTATTAGCAAGAGGTGATCAGGATCTCAAGTTCTACGGGATGCATGAAAAATAATTTAATGTGGCGGAATTTATCTTTCCATGTAAAATGTACATACTATCAGAAGAGACAATGATCTAGGATTCGTATTGTTCGAACAAAAAATACGCTGAACCTCATCCGATGAGGTTCAGCGTATTTTTTTGTTCGAACAGCCCTTAACTATCTTTAAAACCATGACAGTGCTCCTTGGTAATTTATTCAGCTCACTGCCAATCGGATTCCAATGGGCGATGGAGATGACGGCGATACCTTTATAAGCGGGAAGACTGCACGCGGGCCACATGTGGCCCGCGCACTCACGCGCCCTACTAGTCATACTATACAATTAATTATTCCATCACTCCTACGAACACAATATTAACTTTACAGAGTCGCAGAAAACTTGTGCGATGATGGTGCAATATAATTTGAAAGTGACACACACTCGTAATTGGATTTGACTGAGGCTTCAGATTCGCAGATACGATTTTGACTGAGGCTTCAGATTCGCAGATAGGATCGGTTTTCGTCAGGTCATTGAAATCTATCAGATTTTTTTCAGGATTAAGAGAAGCTTAGTGTTAATCCCGGTAATAAGCTAAGCACAAGCTAAAAGACATCATTCACGATCATATACTCGTAGTTTATGTCCAAAAGTGAGAGAGCCGGTCATAAAAATTCTGCTGTATTCGTTTGAATTTGACCACTTAATTTTTTTTTTTATTATTACAACGAAACCGTACCGGAGCCCTTGGTTCTTATAAGTTCTTAAGACGTTTAAAGATCTCTGTTTTTCTTAGATGAGTGAAAACATAAGGTGGCGTCGTAAGTCGTAAGTCATAAGAAATTCAAATTACAAAGGTAGGTATTACAAAGCTTTTGTTGAAAATAATATTACGACTCTATTAAGTCGTAATTGCTTACTACGCAAATCCGACTTACGCTTGACAGGTACTCCTGATCTCGAATAAACAGCCTCTAACTAGATAAGTGTAGTACAGGTTTTTTATGAATTTATAGTTCACTCAAATCGCACAAACGAATCGAATTTCCCCATACATTTACAGCCAACGCCATTTATGGACAGTCATTTACATGCGGCTGTCAATAGATGGCGCTAGCTGTAAATTAATGGAGGCATTCGATTCGTTTGTACGATGCGAATCGACTCGAAATTTTTACCAAAACTTGTACTAACCGCAAGATAATAACTGCAAGCGGTAATGTCTGTATTCACCGCAGCCGTCTTCCACCGCAATTTGTGCCCGAGGCAACTTGTCTGTACTATTTTCTAAGTATTCTTTTAACCTGTTCCCCGTATAGGAAAATTGCGAAATATAATAGGTGTCTGGAGTTAAGTAGGTATCGTTAACTTGTCTTAAAAAAAAGTTCTCTATCCGCTGTTTTTTTTCTATTCAATGACGATGATAGTTTGTATTGTAAGTTGAGATTTTTGTTAGTCAGTAACGCTACAACTATACCAATTTGGCTATGATGGGATTGTAGATAGTTTATAATACTTATTCTTTAACAAAAAAAAGTGATACCGTGAGTTTTCCGGGATAAAAAGTGCTCTTTTTGCTAACTTACAAGGTTTTTTAAGGTAGCAATTTTTTATAGAAAAAAAAAGGTTTTTTGTAACAATTGTTTCATTGAATGCATTGATTTATATAGGCCGTCGCTCGCACTCAGTGAATTTGTAATATTATTTTTTTTTTGTAATATTATTTTTTTTAATATTTGTGGGTTGTGTGAAAAACCGAAATACTCTTGCCTTGTTCCTTTGTATGTCTTTTCACATATACAACAATTTTCTAGTAGGTACTATCTACCGGAATGATAAAAACAAATACGAAAACAGAAACAAGTACCATCATGAATTCATTCGAATAAGCGGTATAACTCCTACCTACCGGTTGCAAAATAATTCTGTACCTTTTTCATTGATATCAATAAATTGATTTTAATAAATTAGTAGAAAGTGAGGCTGTGGGTTTACAAAACAACACTGCATCAATATGTGTGGGAGGTTAAGTACGAGTACATTCTAAAAGGCACAGTATACCTGCTCTATTCAAATGAGTTTACTACTACGCCTCTTCATCACTTGCAACCAGCCCAATCAATTTTACATTCATTAAATTAAACAGAAACCTTATAGTCGTTAAGAATAAATACTATTTTAGAATTCTATTAAGTTTTGTAGCTGAATGAAAACATAAACAGACATTGCGGGCGTCTGAGCTCACTAACCAACACCTTTTACGTCCCACTGCTGGGCACGAGATCATATCATTTTTGAAAAAACCTCATCGTGCTTCATCACTAGACCATAGTCTTAAGAGTGTAAAAAAAATAAGATTTATTTTTTTTACTGTCAATATCCGCATTGCTAGCTTGGTACGTAACTACGTACTCGTAGAAAGTTGCCAGATAACAAACAATGTCACTTATCATTCCAACTTCGTAAAGTAGTTCGAAGTTTACTTTGCTTGGTTTCCCCACTTGCCGTTAACTATCGCAGTAGTTCAGGTAAACTTTTCTGAAGTTCGCTAACCAGGTCACCTTAGCAAAACGCATCGTTCATTTTATTTGAACCAACGTTGGCTCAAAATTCAATTTTTTTTTTATTTCATCTGGGCTTAAACCATTGTACATTGTACATTGTACATATTATGAAACACCCCATAAAACACCACAAGTATTTTTTTAAAAACCACGTTTTGTCCCGACACCGCGACAACCTCAGGAGATGTTGACTTCACAATGTGTGATCATAGAGTGACTCTATCTTATATGTGGGCGGTGTTCCTGTATATTGGACCATAGAGATTATTTTCAAGTACTTAGCGGATTATAGAAAAACAAATGAAACTGTCCTGTTTTTAAGATTTATTTAAATGATTGAAAATTCATTACACCTTTGATTAGGTATTAATCAAAGCATTAGACTAAAGAAAATTGGCTGCTCTCCGCAATATGAAGTACTTAACATATCCTATATCTTTAAACGAGCAATTCTTGTATATATATTTCTATATAATCTGGATCTCGGCAACGGCTCCAACGATTTTCATGAAATTTTGTGTACAGGGGGTTTTGGGGGCGATAAATCGATCTAGCTGGGATTCATTTTTAGTAAATGTCGAATTTACCAAAAAAAATAATAAAAATATGACTTCTGCTGCCACCTATTAGCCAGTAGTTAAACTACCGAGCGAAGCAATTCTGCTGCCATCTATTATCCAGTAGTTAAACTACCGAGCGAAGCTCGGTCAACCAGATATTTCATTGATAAAACATATAAAGGATCAGCACTTAGCGACGTCACGCATGTATTTTTAGGCTCCGCCCTGAAGCCGGATTATTAATTTATCAAAACTGTAAAATGGCGCTAATGTAAGCGACTGACAGCGGTATGTGCAGTTTTCGGTACCGAAATGTACAACTTGCGACACCATATTTGAGAAATTTTTGGCTTCAACATACGTCACATCTATCCCGTCCTCTTAGCGTAGCATATTTCGTCATTGTGTGACATATATTTGTGTCGTATGACACACATTCCAGTACCTATCACATAAATCTTCCAAAGTATTGCTCTACGTTCTGCGTACGTTTTTCCCGACACCGCATCATCAGGCTGATGTTGATTCGACAATATTTTTGGTCTCTTTAATATTATTATGTCAGAATGTCTGTACGTAAATAGGCTAAGGATGATTCTAAAAAGATGAACTTTGAAAAGCTTTTTGTTCAGACGGTGAGAAAGCTCTATAAATTCTCTTTTATTGCGCCTATTTAAGCTACGCAAGTATGTAATGGGATAATAGCAGATATGCAATGGCTAGCGAGCGCCTGTACCTACCCAAGTTTTCAAGGAAACTCCCACTATGGTTGCATTACATAGTCTTATGTAGCCGCGGGCACTTTCAAACGAGTCCTCCCTGCATTCTGCTCTTTGTAAATGCATATTTGACTGCATTAATGGCTCAGTAGCTTCCTTTGGAACACTTCATGTTGAATATTTTAATTATCTTTATGAGATTCTTAGGTAAGGAATAACTGACAATTATATATAATTTAAATAACTATTTTTGAAACAACCTCGCGCACCCCATACGCAATACCCTCGGATGAATGGACGGATGGACGGAAAGCGAAATTTCAGAAATAGGTGTTTTTTACGCTCTGGGTAGGGAACCTTAAAAGTCGTATGTTTGTGTTCTACGTTGTATGTAAAAAATGTATGTGTATTGTAAAAAAATAATTAGCTCTAATAAAGCTTGCTAGAAACTATCATACTTAATAATAATAACTGAAAACTACCGAGCGAAAAACTCGAAACTACCTATATTTAAGTCTATTTTAAGCCAATTTCCGGAATTTCTAATGGTTTTTCCAATAATTTTCTTTATTAATTTTGTGACGTATTTACATAATATTATGTTATTCAGTCAAAGTTCAAAATTGGCAAAGTTTAAATCAAGATTGCTATTTTGATCGAGTCCCAACAAATTTTAATCAGTTTTCATTAATAAACAAGGGAGTGCCGAAAGGTAAGACTTATTTACTTGAACTTCCAAGGATAGCTTTCTTCTGTAGGGAAATTATATTATTTAGATGATAATATTATTAACATCATCAATTAACGTTTAGGCAAACATCTTTTTACCTTATACCAACCATTACGATTCAACCATACGTGAGTTTTTGTACCCAAAGGGTAAAACGAGACCCTATTAGGTACTAAGCCTCCGATGTCCATCCGACTGCCGGTTGTCACCCGGTTGTATCTCAGGAACAGTGATAGTTAAGACTTGAAATTTTTGCATATTATGAAGATTTTCGGTTGCCGCTATAACAATCAATGCTAAAAATCAGAATAAGAGTTATAGAAATGCCTTCAGTTTGCTAGCGATAACGAGTTCAGTTCCAAATCCATATACGTGATTGCAAAGAGAATTCCTCCGAAAAAAAACTTTGTTTCAAAATAACCGGTCCCGTAGAAATATGAAAACTGAAAAAAATCTACGCGAGTAACGCGTAGATTTCAGATTTCATGTTTCTGTAGCTGTAGGCAAAACACGTAATTAAAGGCACATCTGCGCTTTAAAACAGGCTCTGTTTTTGATCAGACTGTAATCAAATAAATGAGTACCAATTAAAACGTAAATAAATTAAGAATTATAATATGTGCTTACTCGTACTGCCTTTACGTGAAATCTTATGAGTGTGCGCCACCCACGTTAACTCGATAACTGTTAACTTCTTCGTACGTATCTAAGCACCTACCTACTTCGTTACGAGGAGACGTCAATTCAATTTACGATGTAGAGATTGGCAACCTTTGTATTATTTTATACGCCCTATTGGAAATAAACCTTTTTTTATATCGGAAACACAATAAAATTTTCTGTTTCTCTGTCACACGAAATTATTAATTAGAGTTTATTTATCTCTTCATTTTCATAGATCTCAATTTTAATAATAATTATTATTGTAATGTAGGAATATAAACGGGAGGCAATTAAAACCTTCAGACACGTCTGACTTTTATTAAGACGCAGGTACTTAATTAAGGACGAAATTAAGTGCGGGAGGCTTTTGATTTCGTTGAAACTTTTGGATGGGTACTTTATGTTCTTGCTAGCTGAATTTTTAAACTTGTATTTTTGCCAAATGTGAAGCTTGGGTATCATCTCAGTCTAGATCGGCCGGCTGTACCGCTAGCACGTGTAATGTCATTACACGTAGCTTTTTGCGAACGTCATAACTCTTAAGCGTAAGTCTTGCGACGTAACTTTGTCGTGACGTACTGTGACGTTGAGCGCGCTATAAGCAAACCACAGACAAACGCACGTGGTCGTGACGTCATCGAGTTGTGGTTACTATAATGAAGTTTCAAATACTGTGAATGCTTGGAAGTTTTTGTGAATAGTAAGCTTTTTATACCCAATATACGCAAGTATTTATAATACTTGATAGTTTAAAATCAAAAATGTTTATTCTATATCACATAGGCCTAACTTATAAGTACTTATGAAACTTGTTCGGTAGATGTGTTGTGAAGGAGTAACAAACATACATTCTCATACAAACTTTCACCTGTGACTAGAGTTCACCATACAATTAACCATTGTTTAGAAAGAAAGACACAAAAAATGTGTCTTGACACACTATAATATTAGATCTTTTCTTTCTTGAAAATTGCTTGTCATTAGCCAAAATGAATGTTCAACTAAACATAATTTAAATGCTTGGTGAAATTAGGGATGAATGTGATAACTTGATAAGTACAGATAAAATCTGTGAGAACAGATTATTATTTTGTTTTTCATCATTTTCTCTTAGATATAACATTCAAAATATGGCATTAAAGTTTCGCCTGACCTACTTACTCGTACATATTCTATAATAATACTACAACTACGGCCTCATTACCATCCTTTACTATAACTTTGTAAAGTAAGCTGAACTGAAATTATAATGATAATAATATTCTGAAAATATAAAATTTGAATAACCCATTAGCAAAAGCTTTTCTGATTCTGTGTCAGCTCAGAAGTTAGTTTCGTTTTTGCCTCCGCGTTGCGCTGTCCAAAGCGTTGTTACATAACTGACAGTTAGTGTGCACTTCTGACGTTTGCGCTGGTACGATCTGAATAGCGCTTGGCAAGAGCTGGCAATTGCGACCTATCTTATGAATTTATTATTCGGCCAGAAGAGAAAAAACCTATAACGTAGGTATATAACCACGATAAATGTTTGAGCGATTTTTCTTTCAAATAGGTCAACAGCTATGACGGAGTTTCTTTGAAACGCTATATTTGGTATTTTATTAAGGGGTTTTATGCTCATTTTCACTAACACTTTAAAATCCACTTGCGCGAAACGCGAGTTAAATATTTACATTTTTAACCCTAGAGTCAACGTCTCTCATTGAACAATTTTGACAACTGACTCTGGGTTAGCGTGCTAACTCTGAGTTAAAGCACTAACCCAGGCCGACGCAAGTGGGCCTCAGAAACGCCTAAGCCGATAGGTGACAGTTTTCACTTACAATAACTGTCACCTACAATAAGGGCAGTGACCTAAATGTTGGTGAAAACTAGCAGTAGTGTCATTCGATCAATTGATTTTAATATGTGTTATTTAATCAATTTCTTATGTATTTTCTTCATTCTGGGATCTATCTTTTCAGAGCAATATAAATAAAAAGATAAGTTATATACACCTAGGTATTGTGCATCGTGTTTATTGTGCATATATCGTGCATCGTAAAACTATACTTATTATCGTATTGAATGGAAGAAGGCGTTATTTTGCAGAAATCCATAATAGGTAATTAAGAGGAGGAATTATCGTAGAGGGACTCTACGATTTCGCATTGTGAGGTCAAAATTGAGGATGTCCCGGTGTCGGGAAGAAACGCGCGTCAAAGAAAGTGTTAGAAGAATTTTGTATGGTGTTTCAAGTGGGCGGTGTTCCTGCATTTTGGACCATACAGATTCTATTCAAAGTAGCTTTTCAATCTCTCCTGCTATATTATATTAATATAGTGTTTCAGTCGATAACTATGGGTATCTGTTTTATATTCTACTGTCAATGTACGAGTAACGTTGCGGCGGCGCCGTACTGTCTGTGGGCCCGACCTTGATCTCATGCGCCGCAACGAAGCAAGTGCGTGTTCCGAAGACAACTACGGTTATTAATTAATTGTTTATTATTAACTAGAACTACCCCCGATTGTTGCGTATTATCCAAATCCCGTGGAAACCATGTATTTTCCGAGTTTAAAAGTAGATTATTATTTGTTAAGCCAGGATATAAATCCATCTTCTTCATTGAATTAAATTGAATATAAATGAAAACAAATTCATTGCTAATGTTATTGATTTATATAATAGGTACTGAAACATTATCTATACTTTTTGTAGTAGGTACAGTCGACCTGAATAAGTGAAAACTGGGTAAGCGAAAAAACTCTGTTAATGAGAGTATTTGCCAATTTCCCCTCCTAACTCCGAAACTTGTGTTAGTGAGAAACCTCTGTAAGATAAAAAGAGATCTCGGTCACTTGAGCTCTCAGTTAACCAGGTTTGACTGTAGTGGATTTTGTAAAATCGGAAATAAGCATAATATGCTTATTTCCGATTTTACAAATTTGAAATGCAGCATGTTTTGCATATATTATATGCAAAACATGCTGCATTTCAAAGTTAGAGTGTATTGTATAGCAAAATTTTCATTCTAAACCAGCTAATATAGCCTACTGCTACCGAAAATTGAGTAGTTCTAGTCGTTAAGTTATTATACTTCTAGTAACAAACGTGGTATTTTTGTAGCTCAGTCAACAACATTTCAAAAGTTCATTGAATAAAAATTTCTAGGTTATTTTTCCAAACTATGTTGCTTCAGCTGGGTACGTAGGTACCTACTACAAGATAGCTTTGATTACATTTTCTCTAATTTTTCTCGTAGACTGTTTACACTAAGCGAAAGAAGATCCTTAATTAAAATTGTATAAATGAAGATGGATATTAAAATAAAACAATTAGGCTCGAATTAATTGGGTCCCTACTACATTGTTAATTATATATTCGGTAGGTACTTCTACGATAATTCAGATATTTAATTTCATTTTATTTCTTTTAAAAAAGTGACAGTAGACGCAGGTAGATACAATGTAGTGATGATATCAGAGATTTTGGATGTACCTACTATAGTTACACTACCTATGTTCTTTTTGCTGTCCAACAGCAGTGAACGGAAAAACAATTAGATAACTAGAAAATACTCAGTGCGTCATACCTCTATGGGTGCGTCTTATAATGTTTTCCTAGACACGGAAGTAAACACCACCTAATTCCAAACGCCTAATTATCGATTTATTATTTGTTATTATTTACGTATTAAAATTACCCCTATCTTGTAGCTCGACCGATTGTGATTATATTTCTGTGTATGTTCAGTGAGAGAATCAGCACGAACAGGCCTACCTATATATTGTAAAAGAATGGCATGGCAGGGACTAAGCTCCCCTAAGGAAAATAAAATCTGCAAAGCCCCTGCGAGTCTGTTCAGCGTAGCCATTGGGATAACGAGGTCAGCCTCGCAGACTAGACGTCGCCAGAGTTATCGACTCCAACAGCTGATGCTGCCAGATCCCGCTCACTTGTAACTAGTAGCTACTCTGTGATCGGGCGAAGTGCTGTGCCGAAATATTTCTCCCGATTTTCGCGCGGTTTTAATGTAAATATCGCGTTTTCACGAGCTGAGTGTCGAATAAAATTAAGGAGATCTACTTATATCACTTAAAAATCAATAAAATAAACTGTTCATTTATTTATATTATCTCCATCGACGGTCGTCCACTCCTGGTAATAACATTGTTCTGTTAAAGAAAGCACCTATATTCCATAGTATAGATCACTACTGTATTTTATTAGTACAAACATGGCAATTACCTAAGTAAATACATAAAAATTCTTTACATTTGGTCATAATTGTAGGAAGTTTTAAATTGTGTGATTCCTACGAAACGTTTTATTAAGATACAGAAAATTAATAATAATATTTTTTTAATATTAACAATAGGTATCCGGATCATAAGTATAGTAAGAAGCTAGACTAAACTATAACAGCTGACAGGCGATATTGTTTTGCTGTCAAGCTATAAAGTAAAGAACAGCATCTGAAGCTCGCAGAACAGTTACTAAAGCTTTAGTTAACTGTTCTTAGGTAAAGCTGCAATGTAGACGGTTAATCTGGGGACACGGTAGTGTCCCCGCCAAGACGAGCCAAGCGAAGCGCGAGGGCACTACCTATCTTTTCTCGAAGTGTTTCGCCGTATTTTTAAACCCTTATAACTTAGGTAATACTATTCCTTTACTATCAAATTGTTCTGAAAGCTGCAGAGTAGACTTTTGACAGTAAAACGAACTTATAGATTTTAAGATTTGTATGTACCACCTTTAATTTGTTACTGGATAACATATAAACGTATAGCCAAACCGCTGGGTTTAGAAACTCCAAATTAAGCAAATAATTAAAGTATTTTAATATGTATGTTTAAGTATTCTTTATGAAGTCTAGGGGTGCACTAAGAAAGGATTTTTTAAAAGTCATTACCTAAGGTGGTGAAACTGGAGTCCAAAATTTGTATGGAAAAATACTCCTTCACGCCGGAGCTACAAAACCATTATGGTTAAAATTTGAAGTGAGATAGATATGAGTATACATATTATGGGGCACAGCGGGCGGGGGCTGCACTCCCTCCGCGCCTCCGGCTTAAAAAACACTCTAGGGGTAGGACACAAGACTGCATGGTGTCGGGGTTAGGCAGTTCGATTCTATGACTATTTCGACCTAAGTCAATCCATTTCGATTCTGTAACTCTACGGGTCCTATACAGGACTATTTCCACCTAAGTTAGTCTAAGTTATGTACATCAAAAATCTATTGACGTTCTTTTTTCTTGACACATTTCCTAGGGCCGTTTAGGAATTGTATAAATATCCTAGAAAATGTGTAAAATAGATTTTTTCACACATTTTTTATAGATTTCCTAGGAAATGTATACATTTCCTGATTTCACACATTTCCGGTGACATATAGTATATTTTAAAGTAGGTAGGTGCCAACTGCCTCGTTTCTAGAGGTATGCAAACATGTCCTTAAATATTCTTTTAATAATAAAAGATTCCGACGAATTGAGAACCTCCTCTTTTTTTGAAGTCGGTTAATCGGATGAATAAGGATTTAAATTCATAATCGGGACAGAACAGAACGATCACGAAGTATTCCAAGCGCGTCAAGTAGCTCGGTGCAGTTTGCCGGAGTTAGGGGTGGACTTGGCGTGGCTCCATTGCATTGTGCTAAGTGGAACTAAACTCCTGTTAAGAGACCCACAAACACTCGGACGATCTTGAACTTTGAGTCTAACGATCGTGACATTACGTCGCGTAGCCTGAACGAATAAAGATTAAGGACAACTTTTACCTATTTTCTTATTTTCCTTCTGATACTGTACAGTCACGGTACAGTGGACAATGCAGCTTCGAACCATCGCGATTGAGACTATAGCATAAAGCATTGCCTTTATCATTTACCTCGAGGGTTAAAAACGAATTTAACATGTAGGTGAGTTAAGGATGAAGGTTCGACGACCACATTACTGTCATCTTATCAATTGGCTACCTTCGTACATTTCTTCGATTTTTATAGAGACAAAACATTTCAATATGACTTTGCTATACATTTTCATGCAGGCGCTAGCTTTAATTTTTCCACCATAGTTCGATGCAACTTGGATGTAGGCCTGTAAAAGTTTTTAGGGTTTCATTGGAATATGTAGCAGATGCCGAAATTGTGAGTTAATGAGAACTCAAAAGATACACGCATAGAAGTCACCAAACAGAAATTCTTTATGATGTATACCTACCAACTTTATCAAGTTCTAGAATACGGATAAAAAGAAGTCAGTCCCGCATTTTGCTCGGCCTGTGTGCAAATCGTTTGATGGTTCACTTCCCGAATGTCAAAGCGAAATATTGTGCAGTTTGTTGTTTGCAATGATTGTACGTACGAGTACCTACAAGTAGAAATATGGGAATGTTTTGACAAAGAGTTTTATCATTTTTGACCTGACCACTCGGTAAAGAGTATCAGGATATTAAACTTTTAGGGTAGGTACTGTTGATGTCCCACCGAATCCTTGGCGGTGAATGTGTGAAAATATAGGTTTTATTTTAGATCTCTCTAGGTAACTTATGTGGACATCCATTGGCTGCGACCACTATAATTGTAGGTAGGTACATCTACGATTTTCATTTCCATTTTAAGTATATTTATTGACTAAAAGAATAAATTAAGTAACTACTTTAAATTTAATAATTAATTAACAAAACCATAAATTGAAAATATAACTAAAACTGTTAGTGAAAATCAAATGGTGCAGACAAAATAAATAAACAGAAATTAACAAAGTGTGCGAGTGGTTAAAAGTGAGTTCACTTTAAAATGGCAATGGTGGTGTCATGCAAAACGAAACTGTGCCTGCTTTCGTTGTTTCTGTTGGTGTTTCTGGGCGTCGGACTGGCTGTCGTGTCTTCGCTGGTGCTGTTGAACCAGGAGGACGGGGAAATCCATGTGCTTGGGGCCGCTGAAAAGTACAGCCAGCCTGCACCTCACATTGTCGACCGTGTAAGTACCTTGTAGACGATAGGGTCAATTTACACCGCGGCGGAATGGAATGAAAGCGTAAAAAAATCCGTAGTCAAGTAAGTAGTAAAATATGTAACGCACTGTTAACTCTAAAATAAGAGATATGATGTACATTACTATGCAAACTTCCACCGAAAAATGCTTGGTGCGAACGCTCGGTGTGCGAGTCCGATTCGCACTTGGTCGGTTTTTTTACATAGCATGATGAATTTTACGTCAATTTCAAAAGATACAAACTTAATAGGAGCCAAAAAAGATCGTGCGTCTTCCAGGGAACCCTAGCGCATTCTCACGCATTAATTATTTTGTATGTTATACAAGTGACATAAAGTTCATTAAGCTATGTAAAAAAAGTCGCTTCCATTCCATTCCGCCGCCACGCCAGTGTAAATTAGACATAATGTTAATGATAAGCGATTATACAACTGACAAAATATAGCTTATACCTACACAGTTTTGTCCTTATTCATAAACATCGGTACTAAACTTAAACATATGAATAAAGGTAAGGTGAACGTTGTGTTACTTATGAGTTGCAATGGCAAGGAATAACTTATACCTGTAAGCAACGGTTGTTCACCAAGGCACAACGGAAATTGTATAATGTGTCATACACAGAGGTTGTGCGACGTGTCAACTATTTAATCCAGAGAAAATGACATAAAGAAGAAATTTTTGACTTCTATTAACGAAGAATATATTTATTACAAAGGTGTACATAGGAACACTCGAGGCGTGTTACAATGAGAATAAGATTGTTCATATTGAAGATCATGCCACTAGATACAACGTGGAGAGACAGAACTACATGTGATAAAGCGAAATTTTAATGTCACGATTCTAAACTCAGACTCTGCCAGGAGTCAGGACATATCGAAACTTTAGAACGTGTAACAACGAAGGATATAGGTATCCCATGTGCCCCAACAGATTATTTATATTCAAGGTTCGTTTTCCAATATAGTTGTATACCTACAGAATTGGATCATGTTTAAAATCCACTAACAATTCAGTTCTAAGGGATATCAATTGAACTATCTATTACATAAAAAAATTCCGAGTAATTTCTATTAGACCACTTACAAAAATAAATTACCTCCTCACGTCCTAGTAGTATTTTATTGTACCCGAAACCCACAGGAGAATTACATTGAATAAGATTTTGTGGATTGGATATCTACAAAAATGCAATAATGTCGGATCGGCACTCGGTCCGGACCTTCGCCCGGATCACTATTATGCGAAACAAATGACCGAGGATCCTTATAAATTGGTACAATCAAATGCGAATAAAACCAGAAGTATTTGAGGCACAACGATAACTCTGTCAGCGGAACGACCGTTCTTTATTATTATACCTGTACAAGAAAGCCAATATTATGCTCATAGCTTTAATAATTTTCTATTCGGTTTTGTGTTTACAGATACATACAAAAGTCAATGAATAGGCTTTTATTGATAACGTAGGTAAGCCCTTTCGGATTACTATGTTTTTAGACTGTATTATACTTAAATATCACCTATTGGTGGGTTTTTTTTTTTAATAATCGGAATGTATTCTTTCTGGTTAAAAAATCATGGACTTATAATAATTTTCATTTTATTATTTTACTTTTAATTCTTTCCTCGATTTTGTATCACGATATCAGATATTTACGTTTGTAGTGTATTGGTCTTTGATGTCGCAGATTGTCTATGTTGTCCTTTGACAGTTGTCATGCGACACTTAACAGTGATTGTTATTGTCTATATATTTGGAGTTCCGATGGATGGTCGGCCATTGCTATACGAGTCAACGGCGAGAGCAGAGCAGTTATATACATAGTATAACCATATAGTGTGAGGTAATAATTAAGGTGTTTCCACGTAAGTGTACAGTGTTCAGTGTGGGAACATCACAATGGCGACGAGGATAAACTGTAAGTCATTTAAATTTTTAAAGAAAAGGAGGAAACAGTGTTAGTTCATCATGCATGATAATGTTTCGAATCATTGTCAAAAGTGGTATTTTACTTTTAAAAGCAGTGAGGGTTATCTGCAGTTACACGTTTTTACCATGCAATTGAAAATTTTCTCCAATTAAAAAAAAAAACCTGCGGGTAGTTGAATAATACTAAAATTGCAAACGTAACAGGAAAAAGGGCACGTGGTTTCAAATCTGTTTCCATCCTGACTATGTTCATTAATTTTCGGTATAAAACCATTCGGCAACGCCTGCATACAGCTTAACTATCGAGTCAAAACTTTATTTTGAACGGATAATATCAGGAATGTGTTTTCAAATCTGTTTTCATCCTGACCGTGTTAATTCATTTCGTTTATAAAACTATTCGAGAATGCTTGAATACCGTTTAACTATCGAATCAAACCTTTATTTCGAACCAGAATACGTCAAACAACATAAAATCAATAACAACAGTATAGTGCTAATTGCTTCAGGTTTTGATCAAGATCAAGGAATAGTGTAGTGTTAGTCTTTAGAGATAATTATCACCCGAGCCATCGTGTATAAATACGATTAGTATGATGATATTTCACGTTATTGAGACAGGGGTTAAAAATAATCCTCAATTTTCAAATACAGGTTGCTTTCACGAATAGTCCAAAATTGTGTGAAATTTTTATTGAATTTCGCTTTCAAACGGAATTTAAAGATTTTATTAGTTGAAAAATGCTTAAGTTGATATGTGACGATAAATAATAATGAAATGAAATGGTAAAATATAATCAATTGGATACAAGTACTAATTTTGGTGAGCATATCTGTGTAAAAATAAAATTTGTTTACTTGTGATGATATAAAATTGGTATGAAGTCCAATTTTATGTAGGGTGTGAGCGGTCGGTCAGGTGTAAGTGCTAAAATGGATCATTGCCAGGTCATTGTGAAGCGTAAGTGCCAGGTGTGCCAGCTGTGAATGCAATTAGTGGCAGGCCTTCTGACCGATTGGCTCCCTCGTGTATCTAGTGGAGCCTTGGCATCTAACCTACAGTGGTGAAGACGGGCATGTGCGTCCATAGATCACGAGGATGCTTCGTAGCAGGCCTTGGCATCTAGCCTACAGTGGTGAAGACGGGCATGTGCTTGCTACGCGTGAGTTCCCGCCCCGTTGGGCCAGTAACGGCATGTTATCTGCCGGAGTGGTGACGGGCATGTGCAGTGCTGGGCGACGGGGGTTCTGGTTTAAAGTATCAACTAGTTGAGACTTGAGTGAAGTTTACACACCTATGCTAAACCATACACGGATGTTGGAATTGGACAGTAGTGTCCAAACTGTTATAACGATCGTTGTCATATATAAAATTATGAATTTATAAGCTATATTATAATTACATATAAGCTACTACAGAGATCGGTAGGATCTGTTGTCTGATCTGTAGATCTGTTATTTAACGTCACATTTCACATTATTTCCGTTTATTTGAATATAACAGAGAAGATAAAATGTATACTATTTTGATTATTAAAATAGTCTGTTCTAGGTTAGAGTCCTGGGTGGATTGGGTACTGAGATTATTCAATACCTGATCTAAGAGTTGAGATAAGTGTTAATTTTACTTATACTGGATACTATTTTCGATAGGTTTCGGTTAAAGAGGTTAAAACTACTATTAGTTACCGTGTATCATGGCGTTATAGGTTTTATATTCATCGTTTCTGATTAAAAGTTATTTATTTAGCTTTCGGTGTAAATAAGTCTTAATAATAATATAAAATAGGCCCAATAGCTTGACGATTAAAGCATGGAAAGAACGTAGATTACGAGGGGGTTCCGGGTTCGAGTCCCGATGGGAGATTGGTTGCATTGCTACAAACAGGTGCATTCACTATAATTGCTGGAAGTACCAAGGCCATCCTAACACCACTACTACTGCTACAGTAATGCTGGGTAAATGCCTATTAACTAATTATACCTACACATAGAATTAAGAGAAACAGGAACTGGCCGGGCTTGCGTGACATGCGGTGCCGTTTTGGGCGCCGAGATTTGCTGACAAATGTTCGTGTACTGATTTTGCTTTCCTAGGTGACGCCACCTTGTGCGCCGCTTTACTGATTGGAGATAGTCACGCTTATTTTGTAGACGGGGCCCATCCATATTGTTTCCTAGATCTGTGTAACTACCTACAAGACTCGCTGAGTTGACGGTTCGTCAGTTCAGTAGACAGAAGGTAAGTCTACGAATATTTTTCGATAAGCAATCTGCTTTAAACAAATTCGCCCGAACAGTCATGTTCACTTAACACGTTACTACAGCAATAAATTCCGCTACCGTTTAGGTAGGTTGTATCGTCGATACAGACATTTTTGAGATTAGGTCGACACAAACATTTTTGGGATTAGCTATTCCATCAAAAGTATGATTTTGCAATGATGTTTAAAAGTAAAAGTAAAGTTTAGCAGGCAGACAGGCGTACTGTTTTTGTTTTAAAATTGTTATGACTAAGAAAATTAATTGTAAAATTAATTGAAAATTATTCAATGTAAAACATAAGATCTCGTTTTGTTGCTTTTACATTCTCACGGCATCAAAATGGGTAAATTATTTAATATATTTCAAACAAATATGCAAAATAGGGAACGTCAATGCAGTCGTACAATATCACCTTTAGTATGACAGGGGTCCTTTCTGAAGGTATACTAGCTTCCCCAAAACCATAAAAAAAATCAAAAATGGGTTATACACGGGGTTACAACTTGGTCCTAAGTTACAGCGGCAACGGTATGGGCGTACATTTTTATCTGTCTCTGCTGCATATGACGACTTGACAATCAATGTGGAGCTGCGATCTGCGACGGCAACAGTAAGATGCAAAATAGTTAACTTTCTTAAGTCAAGGATACGTCTATGTCTTCAATACTGGCAACGTTCGGGTTAGTTCAAATCTATTTGTTTGATGGTTAGGACCGCTGTTACTGTGACTAGGGTACGCTAACTACCATATTATGAGCGTGATAGAATTTACTTCGTCAAACATCCAATAGTACTTTTTATTGGGTAGGTATTGATATGAAGTTTACCAAACTTATATGTACTCGTAAGTAAGTATGAGATTCGGTTTGGGTATTGTTTGCAAATTAAACCAATGACATGATTATAGTAAATATTTCCAAATCAAGTCCTAAACGAGTAAGTAATGGGCAAAGATTACGATGTAACCTTTTATATTTGTGAAAGGTTTAAACAATATTAATACTCATCGTTATTCAACAAAATACTCAAACTTCATTTACCTAGAATATTTGCCTCGGTATTTGGCTTCAATAAATTGGTTTTTGTCAATAAGTATACCATACTACGAACGTTAGACTTCACTAAATAAAAATTTATTATTACATAATATTATCTGTAAATAAAGTTTAAATAAGCAGACACAGGATTACCATTGTAGGAAGTAAGTGCCTGCTGTTGTTTTATCATGTAGAGTCGAGTACTAAATTATAGATGTTGTCCAAGAGTCAAGGGTCAATGATATAAAATATATAAAAAGGGGTTTGCGTGCTGTTTTATATTTTTTGTTCTATTTATCAGTGAGTAGCATTTGGGCACAGTTTTAAAACGCAATTTACTATGAACGTAACGTATCTTGGTGATCTGTGGTTGCGGTGGAAAAACAGTCAGTCTGCCGGTCGTGAACGCGATTTCATTGTTGAAGCATTATTTCTAACTTGCAAGCCTAAGGAGTTAGGAATCCTTACTATTTACAATACTTGATAAGATTATTGGTATTGTTATTTTAAATTTTAAATTAGTTTTTAGTCAAATATTTATTATTGTCACAAAATAATTAATTTATAATTTCTTTGATATTATACTTACTTCATTGGTTTGCTTGTGGACTTTGCAATGCATAATAAAATCGTTAATATATTTTCATGAGTGTCTGAGTACTCTAAGGTACTTTTTACTGCAATTATTTTCAATTTAGCTAGTTTCAAACGTATTGGACATCATAATGTACAACCATAGGAAACGTTACTACTTGGATTTAATGTGTCTGAAGAAACAAGTTTTATTACTTACTTGATTTTATTCATTACAGAAATTAAGGTTCTAAATACAATCAATTTGTAAATGGTAAACAGTGACACATCCCAAACAATTTCATTGGGATGAAAAATTGAATTACTAAATATATTTTTATGTTTAAACCAAACTGAAGTGAGGCTCGGCGCGATAGAAAATGACCTATGATACAAATGTGTCTAAAAGTTAAACTGCGAATCCATAAATGCTTCGTTCAGTGGCAGTAACGGTCACAGTTATTCCCTGGTATGTGGTAACAATGCTAATTTATGAAATTTTGATAGTTCGTAAAATACTACCACATTCAGAAAGCACTCCTTAGTCATCCAAACGGTTACTCAAGTAAGCATTTCCGGACAACTTTATTACGAGTAATTATGAATTTTGATTTTAGTTGTTTGTGTGTGTGTGTGTGTGTGTGTAGTAAAAGTTGCGAGTGATAATGTTATATGTTACAAAAAAGGAGGAGACTAAATTGTCAGCATATTATAATATAAGAGTTCCCAAGTACAAGTGCAGAACTTATGAGATATCATTGTCCTTGGGAGGTAGTAGATGAGGTGTCGTTTTAGTTTCTTAAGCATTACTCCTTATTAAAGAAAACTGTGTTCTGAACTAGCTGAAAAATGATTTCGGTTCAATTGGACTTTATTTGCGAATTTGGGTTATTTAATAGGTAGGTTAAATAGACAAGTCCCGATCCAAAGTTAGCCTTTTTGAAAATGTTGATAATACACTATGTAGATAAACAAGTTAACTCAAGCTTTATGGACATACAAAAATGTATGTAGTTTATATTAAATATTTACGATTATTTTCCACAAAAATGGCTTGGTCCGTTTTTCTAGGTTTATACTGTGTGGTAATTTTATTTTTCGCCAGTTTTTAAATGTTGTTTTCGACATCGTCCTGTCGCTTATTTTCGTATGTAAGCGAAAATGATGGCGAACTATTTTGATTATGCCTAGTAACTAGTATGTTATTTTTGAGCGTAATTGGTTAAATTTCATTAACAGAAAAAAGGGGAAGGAATGATCGGTTGAGTTTATTGTCTGTGGCTGTGGCCTTGTGAGCTTTGTTGTGCGCCATTAGGTATTATGTATGTATACTCAACTACTTAACTCCGAATTACTGTAGGTCGAGCTTGAATAGGGTGACCAGTTTAAATGTAGGAATTGGGAATCTGTGAACCCTTTAAAAATGGGAAAAGCAATATGAAGTGGATAATGAGTTATATAAAAAAAAAATTACAAAAAGGGAGGGATGTAGTGTATTGGTCTTTGATGTCGCAGATTGTCTATGTTGTCCTTTGACAGTTGTCATGCGACACTTAACAGTGATTGTTATCCTAATAATATTATAAAGGCGAAAGTTTGTGTGTATGTTTGTTACTCCTTCACGGCTCAACTACTGAACCGATTTAGCTGAAATTTGGAACATAGGTAGCTTATAGCCCGGATTAAAACATAGGCTACTTTTTATCCTGGAAAAATCCGTAGTTCCCGTGGGATACTCAAAATACCAATATTTCTAGAGCAATCTATAGCTACATCTATAGATAGATTGTATAAGCGAACTTGCTTGAAAGCATGTTTAAAGGTTGGAATAGGGAACGATAACGGGAAAATGACGTTTCCCTTAGGATTCATGAAAAAGCGAATTTGACGTGGGCGGGGCCGCAGGCAAAAACTGATGATATTATCACTATAAATGTGAAAATGGCCACTATGTAGGTTCTGAACATAGCACTGTACGCATTTAACAAGTGTGTTTTAGTTAGTTAAGAACAAGGGGATATGGGATAATAATGCTATAATTAATAATGCTATAATGCTATAAATAATGCATCCTAATCCTAATCCTAATCCTAATCATACTAATAATATTATAAAGGCGAAAGTTTGTGTGTGTGTATGTTTGTTACTCCTTCACGCCGCAATTGCTGAACCGATTTGGCTGAAATTTGGAACATAGATAGCTTATAACCCGGATTAAAACATAGGCTACTTTTTATCCCGGAAAAATCCATAGCTCTCATGGGATATTTAGAAAACCCAAATTTCTGCAGCTATCCATAGCTACATCTATATCTAGATTGCTTAAGAAAACTTCTTTGATAGTAGGTATTAGATATGAATAGGGAATGGGTACGGAAAATTTACGTTTCCCTCAGGATTTGTGAAAAAGTGAATTTAAGACGCGTGCGGGCCCCGTATACCGCGTATACCGCGGTACCTACGGTTCTGAAATTGCAACAACTCCAGGTTAGGTAACATTGGGATAGGTTATTATAAAGCGTCGCAGAAGAATATATCAGGATAACGACGTTTACCTAATTACTAAAATACTAAGCCAGTCATCAAAAATTCGTTCAGAACTTACAAATGTTTCGCTTTTAAAAAAAGGTGTTTTAGATGAGCAATGTGATATGGGATAGTAAATTGTAATGCTGTAAATGTGAAAATAGGTACCTTTACAGGTTCTGAAATTACAACTGTTTCGCTATTTACTGTCTGTATTTACAATGTGACAATACACCTTCTGAGAGAACATGTTTTTCATGAGTAAACAGCGAATGTACATAAAAAATACTTTTAAATATCAGGTATTTTGGGTCTTCAGTATAAATTCACTCTAAGTAATTGTCTTTGTAGTTCTAAAACTGCAGATCACTAATAAGTAACGTTTACAATGTGTGTTTTAGTTGAGACCCGTAGTTGAACCTATACTGATTAAGGAAGGGAACGGGAAGAGAAAATACTAAGCCGATGTGTGTATTAATTGAGCCCCGTAGTTGACTGCTTAGAACAAAGTAAGGTTAGGTTAGATTAGGTTACATTTGCTACTTTTTATCCCAGAAAATCCATGGCTCCCACCGCCCACGGTATTTGTAAAAGCCCGAAATTCACGCGGGCGAAGCCGCGGGCAAAAGCTAGTGAAAAATAATTACATAATTTTAAGATGTCTCGTGAAGAGATTGAAGCATATCATATTATCATTCAAAGAATCCTTGTCATCAGTGCTCGAATTGGACCGGAACGCACCGGAACGGCGTTCCGGTTCGTAAAATCACCGTTCCGGTTCGTGAAATCAGCGTTCCGTTTCGTGAAATTTGAGTTCTTTTGAGTGAATAATTGAGATCTTTTTGGCAGGAGCACTACTAAAAATGTATCTGTACCCTCAGGATTGAGGAGTAGGTACTGTGAAGGCATAGCGTTCCGGTTCGTAAAAAAGTCCAAAAAAATAGAAGCACTGAAGATACAGCGTTCCGGTTCGTGAAAATGTTCAATTCGACCACTGCTTGTCATTGAAAAATTCCACAAGATTTATTAGATATGTTTTTGACAGTGGCTTTAAACCTGTGTGAAGGTAGGTAAGTCCAAAACCGACCTCAGGTTCATAATCGTAGAAGCGTACACTCATGCTGGTTTTCACCAACATTTTAAGAGACACCTAAGCCCTTTAGGTGACAGTTGTTGTAAGTGAAAACTGTCACCTATCGGCTCGGCGTTTCTTAAAGTGTTGGTGAAAACGAGCATCAATACGTTAGTACATAGTATCTCTATGCATCAACCCCACAAAGGATGTAGGTACCTTACGCAAACAGTATAGCACTATAACTGACTTGTGTCCTCCATTTCTAATTGGACGGTTATTTAATAGTAATTTAGAGTCTACTGATCCACGATGTCTCCCATACAAACGTAATACCAAAATCATTTGTAATTCGTGCAAATTTCGATCATGTTGTGGTGTTATTCGGGTTCATATAGTAATAATCTATGCTCCTGGCCATATCTGGTTCCGAAATACTTTTCTTAAACGAAATTGTAGGTAAACGAATTTATTTTTGCTTATTTTTATGTCAAAGAGGACATGTTTTCTGCTTATTAGTTAAGTGCACAGTTTTTATTGTCCAGATAAAGAAAAACACCAGTTAATAAAGAAAGTTACAAGTTTTCATTCATAATTTTTGGTATTACGGAACTCGACCAAAGTTATAAAAATTTTGATCAAAATTGATTACTATTTCTTTTTAAAAAAGTATTTCCAAACCAAATATGGCCAGGAGCATAGATTCTTACTATATGAATCCGAATAACACCACAACATGATCCAAATATGCACGAATTACTAATGATTTGGTATTTTGAATGAATGGAGACATTGTACTTCACAGGCCCCCAACGTATCTTCATACTTTTCTTTTTTCTAATTACTATACAAGTCATGCCCGCGTGGAATGGTGCCAAGAAATTTGAAATGGTGCCGAGAATACTGGCTGCATTTCCGCTTTGAAAAACTAAGTAGGCTGATAAGTTGCGCAAAAATGCCAATCCTTTTCACCAGTTGAGCTCTCGACAGAATTTATACGTTATACATACGTTGGTAATTATTATTAATATTCTGACGTAAAAATAAATCCGATATGGCAAAGCAAAGGTACTCAATGAAGAAGAAAATCTCCATCATAGCCACTTGGTTAGAAGCGTAAATTGCACCTCATTATTTCGCAGGCGGTACTCGTGTGTCAAACGCCCGGCTCGCTTGCACGCGGCAGCAATAAATTCACCTGCACGTTGATGGTCTGGTGCATTTGGAACTTTTTCCGCAACTATAAGCGTTTTTGAGAGTCCTTGTAAAAGTGCCTCGTGAGCATAACGTGTCAGGTATCTGCGTGATTTATTACGATTTTGGTGGTTGATAGCTGGACGTTGCTTGCAAAATGGAAGTTTTACAACATTATTTCACTGACCTAAATGTATTGGAGTAATCTACAAATATCCTCAATGTTACTTTCGAAACAATACCTTCCTTATAGACCAGACTGTACCATAATATTATCCCTCTACTATCTAATCATCAAGAAACCCTTCTTGCTGATTAGATCAGATTGTGTTGGACAACAGTGGAATTAAACTGGGGATGATGATGAAGATAATACAAAGGAAGCAGTGATAACCCAGTGGTTTATAAGTCTTACTACTTACTCAAATTCCGGGCTATGGCTAAACCCTTTCATTCTGAGAAGTACTTAGGTAATCAATGCTCGGAGCTTAAGATCAATAAAGACTAAAACATAATATATAAGCTATGAAGTATATTAAATGCACTAAAGTTAATAAAAATAAAGCATTAATATTACAATTACGTTTAAATTTTAATTCTCGTGCCAATTTTTGTTACCGAACTACCGACCGATTGTTGTTTGGTAGGTCTGACAGAAATTAGGTCATAAGCTATTTTTCATACCTACGTGAGAAAAAATGCAATCAAAACAAAGTTTGCTGGGTCAGCTAGTTGTCTATATATTTGGAGTTCCGATGGATGGTCGGCCATTGCTATACGAGTCAACGGCGAGAGCAGAGCAGTTATATACATAGTATAACCATATAGTGTGAGGTAATAATTAAGGTGTTTCCACGTAAGTGTACAGTGTACAGTGTGGGAACATCACAACGTTATAAAACTTATCCGAAATCAAAATGAAATACTGTATACGCTAGGTACTCTTAAACCAAAGAAAAGACCTTAGATCGCTCTATTTGTATGATCTGACGCAAAGACGTCTTATCTGGTGTTTGAGACGTTGTGAAACAAACTGGAGTAGGTATCACCGATATGAGACTAAGGATGAATCTGAACATTTTACCGTAAAACTTCATTATACAAAAATTGTAGCGCCATCTGACAAAAGTCACAATTATTACGGAAGAAACCGTCCCTGCGGAAACGTGCGTGATTACATAACATAGAAGTGATCTGTGGCGGGGACCGCGGTCCATAGACGATACTGCGGTCGGCTTAGTACTGACGCCGTTGGTGTCAAAACAAACGTTTTTGACACCAGTAACTGGCGATATTTTTTGCGCGGTCCGCCGGGTCCTGAGAATAATAATGTCTATTAATTATTACGAATTTCTACGACACTATCTGCATTTTGCGTTGAAAGTGCTATCTGTAATAATAAGGGTGTGCAATAATAAGGGACTAATTAGTAACACAGATCTCTAAGCAAAAATTACCGAACAATTACGTCAAGGATACCTACTTGGTTATAGTATAATATACAACCTATCACAGACCTGGCGCGATCCCTAGTAATCTGTCACGTCCCACCCTGTCTCGGGATTCATTAGTATTACTCACGTCGATTCGGCGCCAGCCTTCAGCATCCCAGTTCTATGACAAGATGAGTAATTACTGAACGGGGTTAGTTGCGTGTCGGGGATAAACTCCATACTGCACGAATACATAGAGTTCAGTTGATTGATATTACGTATCTATTGCCTAAACTTCAAATAAAACAATAGTATGCTGGAGTTGGAGGTATATTGCTTTCTTTTACCCATTGTAGTTTTTTAAGCTACTTTATACCTATGCTTTCCTTATACCTAAATATTCTTATACTTATTTATAGTAAAAAATATATCGTCGTTTAAAAATTTAGGTATATTTTTAGTGGTACCTATAAAATAATCTTTTTACACTTTTGATTCTACAGTGTACTGTTATAGAGTACTGATATTATATCATCTTTGATGCTAAGTTGTTACTTGGTACTCTAGGTACTCTAAAGTATACATTTGACTTTGCAGTATTAACTTTGATAGTGCATAATACCCAAACTAAAACATAGAAGGTCGGTCTACACCAGTCTTTCTCAAATAGGGCGATAACGCCCCCTTGTGGATGTTGGACACCTAGAAGGGGGCGTTAAGGGGCCCAGAAAAAAATTGGGTGCAATAGAGTGGTTTAGGGGGGCGATGGTAGATTTGTAATTTCTTTTAGATACCTATTGGTATACTATACTATAGAAAGTATAATTACTACAGTAGTTTATATTTTAAAATTTACAAAAATTAAAACCTACCTAGGTACTACTACTCAATATCGAATAATTAGTTTAGGTATGATGGTATAAAATCTAAAATAATCATAATCAATAAGTTAAGTTTTTAAGGAGTGTATAAAAATTGGGGGCGCTGAAAAAAATTGATTTTCAAAGGGTAAAGAAATAAGTTTAAGAACCTCTGGTCTACACTAAGGGGGGAGGGGGATAATTGGGTGAAGTTCCTCTGCAATTGAGCTATGCTGTGTCAAAGAGGGCAGGCGCGGACTGACTCTTAATTACTGCTGCAGATCGAACTTACTGTTTTAGCACTCGGGCTTGGGTTACTTGAATTACAGACGTAAATTTTAATCCTGTTTATTTTGGGAACTTGATCCACTAAGCAACTTGGTTCTGGCTATTCGGCTTCTTACTTAAGGGGTTTCGGCACAAGTCGCCCGCGAAATTCTAATTTTATTTAGTTTTTCGCAAATATTATAATACGCTGATTATACATAACTTATAGCTATGACTTTTGCGAGTATAATACTTACTTATGCATCTACATAATATTTTTCATAAAAACTTTGGTCAATAATACTCATTTACTTCAAGATTAAAGATTATTTTCTCCAGTTTCCCAAATTTGGAGCTATCAGTATACTTGCAAAACTCATTGCCATAAGCCTTATGATGTATCCACTTTTGCGAGAAAATAAATGTTTAATCTTCGGGACCGGATGATACCCTTAAGTAACTCTTCAACCGTTTGACAGGGTAGGTATATGGGGAGACTACAGATCCCTCAATAGGTAAAAAAAATCCTATAATGCGATAAATAGTTTTTGAGCAAAAGGCGAGGCGATATAAACGATATAATATGTATAGATGGATAGCCACAGGCCCACAGTACTCTAATTCTAGTAATTATTGTGAAGAGTTACTGTGTTATGGTTTAAAGGAACCAAAACTAGCAATATTACAGACACATCACACAGTGCATAATGATTACAAGGATGACAAGTACTGCAGTATGCCTTATAGCCGCAGTGCAGTTTCTAACAATGACGACGATGTACCAATTTATAGCTACGTGAATCTGAAAAAGGTTCAAGCATAATTTTCGAGCGGTAGGCCTAGTTGCTTTCGAAATTTTGAGTTATGAAATCAAGTTGCCAATTAGTGGTCAGAAACCATTCACGAGCTCTGAAAGTACGAAACGGGTTGTAAACAACCTATCTGGAATTGTACTCAATCGGGAAATTGTAGCTTATTTTGTAACCAGGCTTTTAAAAGTTCAGGCAACAACTCTTGGTTGTTAATGTAAATGTATTAAGGGTTTCGTAAAACTATGTTTCTAAATTCATTTAGTTCTATTCAGCTCAGCTCAATTTTAACTACCTTTTGGAATCTTTTGCAAAAAGAGCCAAGAGACAATAATATAAACAGATTTGACGTTTCCTAAGGTTTTTGTACTACTGTAAAAATCTAAATATACACTAGGTATAGTTTAGGTGTGGATGACGATAAAAAAAGCTATTCTAAATTACGTAAAAGTTATAGAGTTTCAAGGAATTTCCAATAAATTACATTAAATTATTTTAGGAAGAGCCGCGGGCTTAACCCTTTTATCAACGTGTTCACCCTCAAATGAAATATTTCTAGTGGGGTCCCTTCGACCCTGGCAGAATAAAAAGATCCTTTACCTATATTGCAAAAATAATACTAATTTCACCACGTACGTACATGATTTATTAAGGTTCGAACGGTGGTTTTCACAATTCATGCCTTTCACAATGGGTTTGACATGTAAATAAAATTGATGGCCCGTCGGTTTTTAGTAGATAATTCTAAAATTGAAGATTTATGAAGAGTTTTCTGGATTTATTAGCATAGACTTGGTTAGTTAGTAAAAAAACTAGACGTTTTGTTCTTTGATTTTTTTATATTACAAATCTAGAATCTTCCTATCTACTAGTGGTGTATTGTATGACGTAATAATTATAATCCTAATGATTATTCTTCAAAAATACTCAAATTTATTTTGCGTTTCTTTAAGTATTAAACTTTATGAAAATGACAATAATGTTCAATAATAAAATAAACGTGCTTCTTCGCGAGAAATCGTGTAATTTTATTAAAAATTGTAAATCTTGATATTTAACAAGCTTTTTTTTAATTTACAAGTGGTACTGCGTTTCTTACCAGTGCAACTCTGCTTTCTGAATTTGGTGATAATTCCGCTTTTCATGAATCAAAACTCTAACACCGTAAGTTAGACAGACCTATGTGAAAAATTAAGATTAATTTGCATTTTCATGTATTAAAGTAATACTTTCACACTTGGGTTTTGTAATCTCAAAATATAATAATAAGTAACTTATAACTAACACAATGAACCCCCTAACCTTTTCAATACCCTAAATACACTTACAAATGCCTTCTTCATGAAACAATTTCAGATATGGTTTCAATGGATTTATGATTGAAATTCTAACAGAAATGAACGTTTCATTTGGAAATTCTTGGTCAAATTACAGGGGTTTTAAAAGGCAAGCCGCCTTTGTGTCTTTGTGAAACATAAAGCTTTATAAAAGCATAAACAAAGCCACTTCAGAGAGGTCGAGTTGATAAAGTTTTAAAATTACTTACATAAGAAAGTATTTTATGTACCCTACTTTCAAAATATCCTGTAAACAAATGTGACTATTATACTTGTCAAGGAAACACAAATTTCTAAGCTTATATTCATTATTCTAGTGAGGTTCTAGTGAACGTCGAAAGGTGCGATTCCCACAATTGAAAAATGTTTGTGCGAAGATCATGAATGTTTTCCAATATCTGGATGTTTTTCTACGTGTATTTATCAGTTATCTAGTAACTAAAGCTAAGCTTACTTTGGAGCTAGATTGCGTGTGTAATGTCCTGATACCTATACGAGTATATTTTTTTACAACTGGAAAGCCACCTTTCTCTTTGAATCAACCCCAAGATACATTATCATAACGAATCCATGGAATGCTACCAATCCTTAATTTTGACAGTAATACCAAACAGGTATGGAATGGATATTGTGACCAGTTTTGAAAACCCCTTAAGCTTGGGGCAGTGGTTGAAGTTAAAATGATATCCAGGTAGCAAATTAAACTGGTCAGTGCAGTGTTCCCGTAACTTAGGTCGGTTTAAAGTTAGTGCATCGCCGGGTATTCTTTGATTGACACGCACTCGCTCGCACATGCGTGAAATCTTTAATGTGGTTGACTGAGTGGAACATAAATTAATTGCTTTTGTTACTTATTTAGTAACACTATTTAGTAAAAAAAAAACTATTTTTATGTCAAATATAATATTAATGCATTATGTAGTTATAATAATATTGTTGTTTGGAATGATAACGTAATATTAATTGAAAAAAAAAAATTAAAAAAAATGTTATTAAATCCTACAATAGCACAAGAGTTTAACAGTTGAAAACGTATTAATTATTTGCTCTCTTTTACAAAATATTTAAAATATATTTTCTTTTTTGATTGGCGTGGCGTTACGCTTCTTCACATACATGCGCATTGCGTAATTACGGGTTATTTCAATTTCACATTACTTGTAAATATTTATAAATTTTATTCGCATCTAATCCAACACCTCAACCAACTTGCAAAGTTAAAACACACTTGTAACATAATTAAATTACGAACGTTTAAATATCTCTAAGTTCTAAGTGGGTACAGTTAAATGCAAAAAGCTTTAAAATAATCCTTGAAAAGTTTTACAAAGTGTATGAAACAATACGATCGATGAATTATCAGGCGGTATGGAGTGGATATGGATACGTGTTTTAACCCTACTTGTGGTACAGGGAGCCTTTCAAGAACTGAAGCTGTACGGGTCACCTTCTCAAGCTGAAGTACAGTGCGTGAATACTTATGAGGTAAGACTCTATCTTAAGTTTATTTAACATTTTATTAATCAGACCATTACTGAGGCCTGGACAGTACTTAGTTTAATACCATAATTAATTGCTATTATTGTCGCAGTTATTTTATTCATTTTGTTAAGTTTTGTACAGTTAAAACTGATTGACTATTCCCATTTCACTGCTAGAGCCTAAATCAACGGTAAATTAGTATTAAACTACATATCTACTATATAAAAATAAGTCGGGTTTTCCTTCCTGACGCTATAACTCCAGAACGCACGAACCGATTTCCACGGTTTTGCATTCGTTGGAAAGGTCTCGGGCTCCGTGAGGTTTATAGCAAAGAAAATATACTTAGGAAAAATTAAAAAAAAAATTAAAAAAATGTTACATAAAAGGAACCCGTGGCGAAACGGAGTTCGCCGGGTTTGCTAGTTACTAATATATACCCACAGTAATATACAAGATCTTTAACAAAAGTAGGCTATCTATTAAAATAATGATAGATTTCATATACAGAAACACTCACTTAGTACATCAAGTATATAGTTAAAGATTTACTATATTTTAACAGGATTTTGTACAAGGCGGCGACAACGAGGAGATAGATATTGACAATAATTTTTTGGTGATTATTTTAATTTGTTTATTTTATTGTTTTTCACATATTAACATTGTACTGCGATGTTCCTCAACACATTTGTCATTGACGATACCTACGATGTTCCCCACACACATTTATGAATAGAATAACTTCTTTATTTTTTTATATTTTATTTACAGCAGAACCAACCGTTTATAAAAAAAAAATTAAACCCTTAAATTTAAAACTCACTCAAGAATTTTTAGAAGTCATTCAATATTTACTAAGTCTTGTTTTCATTTATTAAAATGACCTTAAATTATTTTAGTTTAAAATATTTTCATTACTCTGTTAGCCATAAAATTGTAAGACAAGATTGTGTTTTTCTTGGTAATATTAAAAATTATTTAATGTCATAATATGTGTTGTAGAACACCGACAGTTTCACGAAACTGTGGCGTGCACTAACACAATGCATCTGTGAATGTCTAAAATTAACCTGGGATTAACAGTTTGTGTGGTTATGTTTTGTTTTTCATTTCCGTTAATGTGTTTACTATGGGGTGTGTTTTATGTGTTCCTACTGACTCGTAAATACGAGTAAAATTAATGCTAAACAATCTACTAAATCAATTACTAAACAAGTATATTTTTAATTGAATATTTAGAATTAATAAATCCAAAATCTATTTTACTATTTTTTAATGTGTGGGTCTCTGAGACCTACATTTCTAGAGGGTCAAATTATTTATCAAAAATCAAAGATTTAAATCTTTGTCAAAAATCTCCTTGACAAAATGTGAAAGTTTCATAAGCCCATATGTGACAATTTTTACTCACACTAACTGTCACCTAAGGGCTTAGGTGAGTAGTTAGTATTTATATTGCAAATGTAAGTTAAGACGATAAAATGACTTAAGTGGCCAAAGAACGCGGCAAAGTTCTTGACAGTTAAGCAGTCATAAAGACAAACATTCTTTATCAAGAAAATATGCTTTCTTTAGTGAAGATAAGCGCTGTACAAAGATCAACGAACGCTTTGTATGACCTAACTTATCCGACTGATGCATTTTTGCAATTAGCCACCATTCTTTATTGTAAGATAACCCTTTTATTATTTGATGGCCTTCTTATTATAGTTATTTCACTATCGATAGTTTATTTTTCAATTATCACTCAATAATTAAATTATTTTGTACTGTCAGTTTGAATGTGTTTTCTTACTAAAAATCAGGTACAGGTTAAAAGGTATAGGTGAGTAGGGATTAAAGGTGCAAAATTGTGTAGAAACCATATTATTTCCGATGCATAAGAATTGTAACTTACTTAATAGATAAAATGTAATTAATTAATTTTGGAGACTGCTAAGGATAAATAGGTACATGACGCTTTTTAAACTAGATTAAAGTTACATGACGTAATATTATAGTCTCTAAAAATTTAGCAAAATATTCATACAAGGCTGTTAATATGTTGTATCTTGTAATAACACTTATAAGACTACAAAATATTTTCAATAGCCAAGGTATTAATATTGACTTTGGCACGAAAATCAAATAAACCAGATCGTTTTCCAAACAAATTTTAATACACGAAGGAAGTCAGCAATACTAAAGCAGTGTGCACACTGAATGCAGATAGCTGACTCCTCCAACTTTTTTCTTCCTTTTTTGTTTTTGTCCTTTACACGGAGGATTTAACCTCTATTATGTCTTAACTTTTTTAGCATTTTCATTTACATTTCGTGTTTGCCCTTGGGTCAGTTTTGCTGGGCCGTCCGTTTTGTCATAACTCGCACTTAAGCTTAAGCACAAGAAGATGCTAACATCCTTTCTATAGGACCCTTCCATTGAAAATCTTGTTATTTACAGTGTCATACTACATTGACAATTGACATACAACATAATAAACAAATTCTTATATGTACGTAAAAAATTAAAATTTTCAACGGCTGAGGTCTTTTATACCCCACCTCGTACTCGGAAGGTTAACAAGTAATCGAACCGAAAAGAATTACCCAAATATTTTTTTCCATTATAATCACGGCCTTATAGTGTGTAAACACGAAACATCCTGTGTTATATCTTTATTTACCTCCGAAGTAGATAGTGAAGCTTATCTACCCGGAGTGCCCCCTATTTGCAGTGTATTGACCGGCAAAATTCGCAAACCCAATCGTACTTGGATTGATAAAAAAAAAGTACCTATCGAATAAGTTAATCCGTATGTAGATAGGTAATCGTTATAGTATCTTTTAATAATTTTGTTATGGTTGTAAGTTTTAATATGGTATCTTCATATTTTTGTTTTGATGAGCTACATTCCTATTGAAACTTCAACTATTATTTTATTAGAAACTTAAATTCGCAAAATGTTCTTCATACAATATGAAGACACTATTAGGCTATTCAAGTTATCCATCATAAAAAAACTAAATAATCTCAGGACTTTTTTCTTCTATGTATATCCGTCTTCCGATCCAGTTTTTTATTTATCTTAGTACTAGCTTTTGCCCACGGCTTCGCCCGCGTGAATTTCGGGGTTTTACAAATCCCGTGGGTGTCCTGGATTTTCTGGGAAAAAACCTTCAGAAACACGATTGGATAAAAATTTCTCGCCAAAAAGTTCTCCCAAAAATTGCTCCAAAATCTCCATTTTTCTTATTTCCATCGCAAACTACGATGGTCATAATTGTAATTTTTGTTTTAATTTATCGGTAAAAAATAATTCCCAAAAACGCTCAGAACGACATTTAAATAACAGGCTTAGTTTTTGAAGTAATTGGGTAAAACAACGTTTTTACCTAATTACTACAATAGCGAAACAATTGTACTTTCAGAACCTTTATGGGTAGGTTCCCATTTCCACATTTATAGCCTTACTAATTAGGTAGGTACTATACCATATCTCATAGCTCAACTAAAACATTCATTGTCAGTAACGAAACAGACGTTAGTTCAGAACCTATATCATATAGGTAGCCGTTTTCATAGTTATAATATTATTAACCTGTATCTCATTGCTCAAATAAAACACAAAATGCTAATAGTGAAACAGTTGTAATGTCGGAACCTATAATACAGGTAGCACATTACCCATTTCCACATTTATAGCATTATTATCCCATATCCCCTTGTTCAACTAAAACACACTTGTTAAATGCGTGCAGTGCTAAGTTCAGAACATACATAGTGCCCGTTTTCACATTTATAGTAATAATAGATTCAGTTTTTGCCCACGGCCCCGCCCGCGTCAAATTCGCTTTTCCATGAATCCTAAGGGAAACGTCATTTTCCCGTTATCGTTCCCTATTCCAACCTTTAAACATGCTTTCAAGCAAGTTCGCTTGAACAATCTATAGATGTAGCTATAGATTTCTGTAGAAATTTTGGGTTTTTTCAATATCCCACGGGAACGGTGGATTTTTCCGGGATAAAAAGTAGCCTATGTTTTAATCCGGGTTATAAGCTACCTATGTTCCAAATTTTAGCTAAATCGATTCAGTAGTTGAGCCGTGAAGGAGTAACAAACATACACACACACAAACTTTCGCCTTTATAATATTATTAGGATTAGGATTAGGATAGGATATTAAGTATTTTTTTTTTATTTGACGAACAAATAGTAGTTTAACATTTTTGTATCTCTAAATTAGTAAAATCAGAAGGCATTTTCATAAGCGTACGTTTTGGCTCAAATTTCATCAATATAATTACGTGGAAATTCTGAACAGGTTATACAAGTGACGTCACCATCCTTTGTTCCATGTTGACACTTGTACTGTTCCTACCTTCTAATAGCTCCTTTACAGATGAATGCTATTGTTTGCTTTTGTATAGACGTCTACGAGGATAGGTTACCTAACTACTCTAATGCTTTCTTAATATCTCTATTCTCTATCAAATTTATTATATAGAATAAACATATTATGCCTAACTACACTGGCCTGCAAAAGTAAGTATAACACTTTTAAAAAATTTAATTTGAAAAGTGTGATACTTACTTTTGCAGGCCAGTTTATATACTAACCGGTACATATGCGCAACTCACAATAATTGCCGTATTAAAAAGCTTACAAATTTTAATACACCGCATAACACAAAAATCCGGGATAAGATGTGGGATTTAACACCGCTTAGTTACAAAAAAACACATGGGATAACGCCGCCTTTATAACAAAAAAGCACATGGGATAACACGGCTTTATTACAAAGCAACACGTGTGTTCCACGTCACTGTATAATTAATTGTTGGACACAGGTGGACCAAGAAGAAGGCGACGCGGAAGGATCCGGGAGGTACGGAACCATACCGCCCTTCCCCCCACCTCCGCCTGGCCTGGATGGTAATACATCTTGTCTCATTCACTACTTAGCTAACACAAAGGGAATTAAACACTTTTTAAGAACTGAAAATATCTAGGACTTTCTTCCTCCAAGAGAAACGGAGGGGTTGTGCCAGCCTTCTTGATTAGGGATACAAATAGCTTTTTAGCCCCCGACGCAACAATGTTATAAGTTAGACGTCAATATCTGTCTATCTGTCTGCGTGTGTGTTTATCTGTCTGTGAATTGTATAGCTCTCAAACAAATAGACCGATTTCGATGCGGCTTTTTTCATTTGAAAGCCAGTTTCCTTGCAGTGGTTCTTAACTATGTTTAGTTAATATCAGTTCGGCTGTGTGAGTATCAGCTCTTTTCCAAAATGATGTAAGGCGTTTTTGTCATATAATACAGTCGTAGGTGTTGTTAAAAGACAAGCGTAGTTTTTTTTTTAATTTTATTAGTTATTTTGCTATTTTAATTAGTTATATATACTATATCCATACTCTAATAAACATACTATATAGTTGTATTCATTTTCCCGAATACCAAAGCCTATTTCGGCCTGTACAGACAAATAAACTACCGTATCGTTATACGTTAAGTAGTACTACAAGTTATATCAAAAACCTATTAAGAGGGAAGGTCCTAAGGGGTAGAGACCGTGCGGTTATGGTGTTCGTCGGGATTAACGACTGTTTGCTTTACGATACGAAATTACGGCGTGACTTATGAACCCGACTGAGCTATGAACAACTTTCTGTTTACATCTTAAGGGTGTTTAGTACTGTGTTACGTTAAAGTTTGATAGGGCCCTGAACTACGATTGTTAACAATTCCGAAATGCAGGATTGTTAAGCATCTGGTGTATTTTTAACCTTTTATTCGGATTAATTAGATGATAGTTTAATAACGTTATACCTACTACGTTCGGTTTTGAAAAGAGTCTTTTGCTTCTCTATACAAAACTTATTGACATGACATAATCAGAAAACCAGTAATCATAATCATAAACACAAGACTATCGTAGCTTTAACTTGAAACTTTTTTTAATTTTTTTTAGATAATTTATTTTTATTTTCAGGCTACCCGCTGCGTCTCAGAGGCGAAAAAGGAGAAAGGGGTCCAAGGGCAAGAACGCTTTTATTTATAATAATTATTATTATTTACTTTTACCTTATAAATATCATATATCATAGTATGTACAGTAATAATCTTTGTAGTAAGGATTGAATGCCACTAGAATACGCATTATCAATATTTTCATATTTATTCAAAAGACAATTCCAGAAAGAGATAAATTTACAAAGTTTTCAAATACATGTCCACTAGAAAGTTTCCATTGTATTTTTAAACGTGCAGAGATTTCTAGATTATTACAGCAGCGCTTTATAAATCCGTTGCGAATGTGAATTAATCCGGGAGCAAATAAAAAGCTTACGAATGAAAAAAGAGAGAAAAAGAGACGTGTTCGTTCGCTTGTTAACAAACATGTGGGATTTGAACGCAGAATTCGCAGTTTTCGCACAAAGGGAGGCCTCCATTGTTTTGCCACTCGATTTATTGTGTGTGGCGCCGCCCACCGTTGACTTCGTTTGGATATCACGGATAAGACACGACTTAAAATAATGAAAAGGCCTGAAAACCTGACCTGAGGGCCTACCACCGTGACTTAAAGCAATATTATTGCAATATTGTTTTGACATTTTCATACACTATCAGTATGGAAATTTTAAAACAATATTACAATAATATTACATTAGGTCACGGTGGTAGGCCCCCTGGAACATTTAGAGAGCGACGAAGGGAGGCAAGTCCGTCATTGGGTTGTCCAGCTCCAAAATACACGAGGACGAGGAACGAAAGAAAGAACTTGTAGGGAAGTAGAAGGAACCTCGGAGACACGCCAAGAGTAAGTACCGAGTGTAGGTACCCCTTCCGCAATTCGCAACTAAGCGCCTCATAATTACTGCGAGGTTGATGCCACAGCATGAGCACAAAACAACAATGAATGAAAGGAAGAAACTTGTATGGAGTGAAAATTAAATAAAATTAATAAATAATTCGAGAAGGCACCTCGAGGACCCCCTAAATGCAAAGCTCTTATAACTGGAAGGTCAATGCCATGAGTAATAGGGGGTTGTCCCTATTTCTAAAGTCAGATAGACAGTCAATGGTCATGTCTACTGGACCGTAGCGCCTGACAAACATTTACCAAAGCAGCAGCGTCAACTAGACGCCAATTTGGTGTGAATCTGTGTAATAACCAGTAGGTGTATAAAGTTACAACGATATTATCTTTGTCTGCATAAACACCTTACATCAAGTGAGATTGCAAACGGCCCCTAGATTGTCTAGAAGTAAGTTTAAAAGTATTCCTACTTATCGTAATTGTTTACCAATTCCGCCCGCTGATTGGGTTCCTGATTTGCGTCAGCCAGTCGCGGGGCAGAATTCGCTAGCAATAACGATGATAGATACGTTTTTCTTGCGCAATCAGACCACAGGTGATTGACTATGTTTAGTATGAAAGTTGTCGTGTCTGATGCCTCGTGTCGTATGCCTGTAAAGAGACTCTCCACGCCCGTACCATGGTATAGAGTCATTATACAGCACTTAACACTGTTTTGATCATCCGTGCCTGATGGTGCTCGTGCGGAGCCCCCTCGAATAGGTTTGTAGCATGATTGAGTTTACGATGAGCATTGCTGATATTATCAAGCACAATCATGCGCAACTTTTGGATTGTAATAAAACAAGGTAATATGCGACTTTTGTTCCAAAGTACACACACAGTACACACACACACACACGTCTACTACAATCAACTGTAGTGAGGTCTCTGTCGACTTGTATCTAAGAGAATAATTGAGTGCGAAACATACTACAATTTTACTACAGTTTTGGCATGTTTCGACCATCCTACTTAACAGTAGACCTACGTCCACTCACTGCTCTGATTGCGGTTTTACTATGAAACCGCATTTAATTTTATACGAAGGATTACCCACGCTGTATGTTCAACGTCCACTGCTGGACACGGGGATTTCCCTGGGCGTACCGATGATTCACCCGATATAACGGACTATTTTTAGGTCGTCAGTTCAAAGATTTTTTTGATTATATTATTTATATTAATTAATGTTTCATTACAGGGTCCACCAGGGGAGTCTATACGGGGCCCACCAGGACCGCCAGGCCCGCCTGGGCCTCCGGGTCAACCAGGCTCTACCGCTCTTGCAGAAATATCGGGATCTGGAGATGATGTAAGTTAAGTGCAGGGACCCCGGCAGTGATATTTGGGCAGTGCGTATATCTAGCTGCAGTCTGTTCTTACCTTACACAAATAACTTAAACGAACCATTGAAATATGATAGAAAAGAAATAGAGAATTCAAAATGCATATGCAGCGTGCATCTCTGGACACTCCTTTTTGCTCTATAATCCTCGTATATCCTTACGTACGTACGTCTAGATATCCCTGTAGGGTTGGTCGGCGAAGCCGTAATCAAATTTGCTCTCAAGAGCGGTAGGCGTAGGAATTTTCCGGCCAATTTGTGCACGTTATTTGACCCTTTCCGAAATATTCGCACCAATTTCCCGAGTGTTACTTCCAAACGTAGCAAAAAAATGCGGTTCAATAATTTAGTGGAATCATAACTTAGTATAATATGCGTTTGGCACCACTCCAGCTGAACTGAGATAATCGATTCATTTACTCTTCGATGGTTCTTGTCACAGATCTCATAGCGGGTTTCACATTGACAAGGTTTATGATCATAGTTTTTTTACACACACACTAGCTATACAAGTTAGTACTTGACTGCAATCTCACCTGGTGGTAAGTAATACCGAATACCGTGATGGTAAGTGCGGCCGAAGCCCCCCACAAGACCAGACCTAAGCCAATTTAGAAATTATAAAATTGCAAAGGGGCCCGTGGCGGCATGTCATTGTTTCATTTATTTAAAACATGATTTTCGTCAAGTACAAGCTTCTTTTTTTCTTGCAAAACATCTCGGAATCTCTTTTTGAGGGAAATAAAATTCACACTCATGCTTCGTTCTCTCTAATAATTATCACCAATTTCTGTAAGCTGCTTAGTAATTAGAGAGTTATTTGATAATTACAATTTCCACCTAAAAGTAAGACGGAAATTTCCTGTGCTAGTGCATTATACCGAATGTAATCTAATCTATGGCCTTAAATTGACTTTGACTATAAAATAAAATAAAATAAAAATAGCCTTTATTGCTGATTTTACATTTGCTTTTTACTTATATCTAATATACACTTATTGATCAGCGTGTCCCTTGACATAGGCCTCCTCTAAACTCTTCCATATATGCCTGTCTCTTGCCAGTCTGGTCCACGTTTTCCCCACCAACCTTGAAATGTCATCTTCCCATCTTTTCGTTTGTCTGCCCCTTTTCCTTTTTTTGTGTCTAGGATACCACTCTGTTACTTTTTTAGTCCACTTTTCGATGTTCTCTCTAATCATATGGCCGGCCCAACGCCATTTTTGTCGTTTAATAATTTCATTTACTTTTTTGAATTTTGTTTTTTCTTTTATCATTTGTAGTTTTACTCTGTCCCTTAACTTTACACCAATCACGCTTCGCTCGATTGAGTTTTGACAAGTTTTAAGTGTGGTTAGGTTCTTTTCCGTTAGAGCCCATGTTTGTGAAGCGTATGTGAGACATGGTAATATACAAGTATTGAAGACTTTTCTTTTGTCTCTTATCGGTATTTGATTGTTTTTCATTATTTCACTAAGAGACCAGTATTTTTTCCATGTGTTTATGACCCTCCTATCAATTTCTCTTGTCATGCAGTCTTTAGTTGCAAGTAGATGTCCCAGATAAACATATTCATTAACGTATTCAATAATTTTTCCGTTTACTGTTATTTCTTTTTCTTCGGAGTTCGTCATTATTTTTGTTTTGTTGGTATTCATTGTAAGGCCTACCTTTGCACTCTCATCTGCAAGCTGTTGCATCATATTTTCCAACTTTTTTGGAGACTCTGCAAATATTACAAGGTCGTCCGCGAAACGTAAGTGGGTAAGCTTTTCTCCATTAATATTGAGCCCTTCGTTTTCCCAATCCAGGTTCCTGAATATCATTTCTAATACCGCTGAGAATAATTTAGGAGATATTGGATCTCCTTGTCTGACTCCTTTTTTGACTGGGAACTCTTCACTCGTCTTATCTAACTTTACACAGGCAGTGGTTTTAGAATATATATTTTTCAGTATGTTTATAACTTTAACTTGAACACCTTGCAATTTCAATGATCTCCATATCGCGTCGTGCTCCAAGGAGTCGAAAGCCTTATTGTAATCAACAAAACCTAAATAATATACACAGTCATATTCCTTAGACTTTTCAAGTATTTGTTTAACCGTATAAATGTGATCTATGGTAGAAAACTTTTGTCTGAAACCTGCCTGTTCCTTAGGTTGATTTTCATCAAGTATTTTAGAAATTCTGGATAGCATTATTTTTGAAAATACCTTATATATGTTGCTCATTATGCTTATTGGTCTATAGTTTCCAATATCGCTTCTGTCCCCTTTTTTATAAATTAATGTTATGGTTGATTTTGTCCAATCTTCTGGAATAGATTCCGTTCGTATTATCTCGTTGAAAATTTCTGTTAACTTTGGAGCTATGACAGGCAAGGTAGCTTTGAGCATCTCATTTGATATTTGGTCAGGTCCCGGTGCTTTATCGTTTTTTTGTGATTTAATAGCTGCTATAGTCTCACTTATTAAAATTTCTGGTAGAGGTTCTTCTTCAAGAATAGGACGTTCTTTTTCTGCTGGGCTTTGGTATTTTTTTGAGCTTTTGTATAGGTTGCGGTAAAACTCAGACTATATTAACCTTTAAATGTGCATCTATGACGTTTTTAATTGCAACAAAAATGTGTTACTATGTGTAAAAATTTAAATCTCTCCGTGAAAAAAAGAATATTTATTTGCTAGAATTTACTTACATGGTCTTACTTACCTATTAAATAACTCTTAAAACAGTCTAGGCTAGTCAGATGTAAATTAGCAAACATAATTAAATAAATTTAATTCGTATCAATAATGTTTCAAATATTACAAGGTGCAAACTGCAAACATATCAATTATTATTTGAACCATATTCTTCAAGTTTCTGTGGTGTGTGGAAGTAATCAACCAGGGATAAATAATAATATTTAATATATGAACAATTATTTTTTGTATTAAAGTATGCATTATTAATTTCACGCAAACATTCTAGAGGACTGTTGTAAAGGTTCGTATTTATATTTAACCATATAAATATTTTATAGGTAGGTATATAATACATACTGAAGTTTGATGTTCTTGAAGAATGTCTGGAGTTAGTCGTGATTTAGGAGTTTATCACGCATTGAAAAAAATTTCAACAGTTTGGCAACTCTCTATGTAGAAAAATGGACGTGCCATCAATAAATGTTAAATGGAGCAATGGCGCAATACTGAGCATAAAAACATGAACTCTTACATTTTACAAGTTGCTTGACTGCGATCTTACCTGTTGGTAAAAGTGACGATGCAGTTGAAGTAAACTTGGAAGGGACAAGTAAGCCCCTAACGGTTTCTATACAGCATCGCGCCATACCACTAAATCGCTTGGCGTCGTGTCTTTGTTGGTAGAGTGGTAACAAGCAACGGCCGAAGCCTTCTACAAGACCAGTGTGCTGATTCTGTATCGTTCACTTAGTTAGTTAGTAACCCAAACTGGGTTATTAACTAAGAAAACGGAGGCAAAAATCCTATTTTTGTATTCTTTTGGTACAAGATAGCAACTAGCATGGTATACTGTTATGATACCATACCGACCTAGGTTGGTAATTTGTGCAAAAATAGGATTTTTGCCTTCGTTTTCTTAGTTAATAACCCAGTTAGGGTTACTAACTAACTAAGTGAACGATACAGAATAAGGCCCCAGAACTGACCTAATTTAGACATAAAAAAAATCTAAAGTAGCCCGTGGCGGGAATCGAACACGCGACTTCCCACTAGAATCCGAGCGCGCACCACTGCGCCATTAGGGAGGTTGTCAAACTCCTCCTAAAATTAGTTAAAAGAGAATGACCAAAGGTGGTATCAAGTTTTCTCATGAACCAAAACTAAAAATAGTCTAGGAAAATAAAATAGGGTTTTTAAGAACTATGGGCACTAAGAATTTGTTTTTCATATCCGGAATTTAATTTTCCGTACAAAAAGTTACTTTCTTTTCGATGCACAGTGTCACACTGATTTTACTAAGAAGTAGGTACTACTTGTTTGTTTGCCTATAACTTTAGAATCCGTATATTAATTAAAAAAGTAATAATTGTAGGAGTTGATATGGAGACCGTAGTCTATAAAAAATAAATTTTAGGTTTGATTCAGCTTGATACGGGAATCCATACATCCATGGTCATTGTCCTTTCGAGACATTTTTGCCAAGCCATCCTTTTCTATTTTCAGCAAATCTTCGGCGAGAACTACGCGTCTCTCGGCCAGTGCGGCTGCAACTCCAGCGTCATTGTATCACTGCTGCAGACGCATCCTGAGCTGCAAGGACCGCCTGGCCCTCCCGGCTTGGTCGGTGCTGACGGCCGAACAGGGGCACCTGGAATCGCTGTACGTATTGTTGACAATAGACTAATGATCCACGTAACGCGTCGGCTGTATTTTGTGAAGTGAAATCATTCACATATAAAAATAGTGGTTTATGGTACAAGTGAGTAAAGTTGATGATTACCGCTGAGGCCCGAGCCGTTAGGTTAAGATAGCCGAGGACGGTAATCATCAATACTCACGGATATCATACGACGTTTTTCAACACACTCGTTAATAAAATAATACTTAAATTAATTTTATTTAGTAATTAAATTAAAAAGAACTGTGTAACTCACTAGGGAATAATAGTTATGAAAAAGTCACAGTTTGCGATTATAGGTGTCAGTATATGTGTAATTGCGGTGAAATTAGAGCCACTTTATGAGCAAGTATGTGTTGAAAAAACTTTTACACGTTTTGTCCGTATTCTTCTCGGCACTAGACCCTGCTTATCATCTAGCACCAAAGTATAAATACTCGTCAAGGTGGATCAAACGCGTCGATTGGGTCGTGTCGTTTAACTATCGAGGTTCTAAAATCACTTTTCGGTCCATCCTGCGGGGCTAGGCAAAGAAACAGCCTTCTTTTAGCGTTCACGACAGCAGATAAAAATGTATGGACAAATAAAATCTGTGGGACAAACCACATGACTGTAGAAAAATCACGTGACCGAATAGAGGAAAACCAAGGAAAACACGCTGTATTTGAAAATCTAGTACGACAGTTTGAACGCTCCCTGGCGTTCTCGCAGACTTGTAGATGATCGACAGCAATAGCAGCAGCAGTAAACAACGCGAAGCATAGACACATATGATAGTACATTCTGCTTTCATTTGCTTTCTACTGGTGTTCACGTGGTTTTTCTGCTGTCGTCAACGCTTAACGCCAAGTCACTTTGTCTGGCACGCAGATCAGCTCCATGTGATAATAAATTTGCATTTTCTTCCAGTTCCCACCATGCACGCAAATTTTTAGCTCAATCGATAATCGGGAAGTACGTCAAACATTACTGACAAACAAACATTGGGACAGGTAAAACTAAATTATAGGTAAATATTGTAAAAAACGTCGCGGCGTTCACGCAGACTACACGTGAACCCCCTCGCCTTCCGTATCCCCCATTCACGTCTACTACGTGAAGTGAGTGAAATGAAATGAAATGAAATGAAATTCTTTATTTCACATAGGCTTAGAGTGGCCACACTCTATGTGACCAAAATATACGTGAATTGCTAGGTAATGCTGGAATAGCGACCCGCGTTGGAAAAGGTAGTATTGTGCCCAACAGGTGGACTGATGACATTAAGAGCCATATTATTAACGTTTAACTACTAACGTTAGTTGAAGCATTAATTTTTACTTTTGAGGATTTAACTTCTTGAAACCAGGGTCAGCCAGGAGTGCCAGGGGAGCGTGGACCAATGGGGCTAAGAGGGGAAAAGGGCGACAGAGGGGACGATGGACCTCGAGGGCCGGAAGGTCAACCGGGTCCAAAAGGAGAACCGGGTGTCGACGGACGACCCGGCGGACCGGGACCACCCGGACCCCCCGGACCTCCGGGGACCTCTGACTACAGTAACTTTGAGGTACGGTATTATTATTTGCACCTGTTTGATGGGATTGTCTATCAAGTTACAGTTAGGCAAAAAATAGTAGAAAATGGAGATACCTCTGATGCTATATGCACACTGCACAGTCGATTGAGATTCAAGTACAATACTGAACATAGAAAGAACTGTTTTACTATAGAAGAATAGATATACTATATTTGCCAAAATATACTCAATTTTTTAGAAGATATATTCATATTCATATATCAGTGGGATTCTTTATGGATTTAATATGGCTTAATATAGTCATCATGAACTGTAAAAAATATTATTAAAACGTATTTACGCATATTAGCCGATTAATTTTATCAGCCGTATCTAGCCCCCCAAGAATGCTGATATCTACTATTTTCTTAGTACCTACGAGTCATTTTAAAATTATATTATTATTTTTTTTCAAAACTAAGCTATATAATTTTACTTTTTTGTCCTTGCGCAGTCAAATTGGAAACCTAGACAAATATATAAGGTAAGATAATCGTGAAGATGTTTTCTTGTAAGCATGCACCATGCATGCACGCACCCATAAATTTCCAGTTTTTATGGTTCCGTATCCAAGGAGTAAAAACGGAACCCTATTACTGAGACCATTTGTCCATCCGTCTGTCTGTCACCAGGCTTTATCTCTTGAACCTTGATAGTAACACAGCTGAAATTTTCATAGATAAAGTATTTCTGTTGCCAACAACACATCTAACAACACAACAACAATCCTAAAAAATGAATAAAATCAGAGAGAGGCAGAGATCGCTGCTAAGCGATAAGGCCGCCTTTTGTGCCTAAAATTAGTTTATTATGTATTTCTGTTTTGTACAATTTCTTGTGTGGTGCAAATAAAGTGTATTTATTATTATTATTAAAATATAATTTATAAAGATCACGTTTGTTGTATGGGAGGCCCTCCCATACAACAAACGTGATCTCTTTGCTCGTTTTTGCTCGCTATTAATAATGAAAATAGGTAGACGCTTGAAATACTCGAAGAGTATTTTATAATATGTATATTCACTTAAATTCACTTCAATAATTAAAATAAATCACTAACTGTTTATGCATGTACTATGTAGTGATATATTAGGAGTCATTTTAGGAAGACAAATCACTTGCCAACAAACTTTGAATGACTTTCGTTGTTCATAGATATACATCGTGGAAGGAAGAGATAAGAAAATTTATTAGAGCTTTCGTCGCTAAAAGTTTGTTCGTATTTGAGAATAATTTCTGTTTTGTCGAGAAATAATTTTAAACTTCGAACAGAATATCTGTTGTTTTACAAACAGTCTCCATCATAACAAACAAACAAAATCTTTAGCTATTTTATTTTTTCATAGTTATTAGTCCGCACCATGTAGCTTTATGGTCTAGACATTGAATTTTATTCATAGTTGCATCTTGTTTAAAAAAAATTAAATTGCTATTAACAACAAATTGAACAAGAATTAACATTAAATTATGAACAAGAAATAACATTTTATAGCCTGTTGGAACGGTAGATTTCAATTTTAGGGCAATGGGTAACATCCGGGCGCGAAAATTCAAATTTTATTTAGTTTTTCGCTCATAGTGGGCTTATTATACATCGAAGGCTAATGACAATGAGTTTTGCGGGCACAACATTTATGCATCTGCATGTTTTTAATAAAAATTCTGCTCAACAATACTCATTTACTTCATATTGGTTCCCGATAGCTCGAAATCTGGGAAACTGCAAAAAATATATCTTTCGGGAACCAATATGAGATTAGTGAGAACTTTCAAGCAGTTTCTATTAAATACATGTAGATGCATAAAATTTAGGCACGCAAAATGCATTGCCATAAATCTACAATGTGAAGTTAGTCTGATATTTGCGAAAAACTAAATAAAATTTGAATTTCGCGGGCTGGTAGGACCGCAACACGATGATCTTCTCCTACTGTTTAATCCACTGGCAATGAGCATGGGAGATAATATCTCCTGTGGATAAAACAATGGAAAAACTTATCCTTTCCTGTTTTGACGTTCCTTAGCCGGCACATTTTTTTTATTCCTGTCAGAGCATATTATAATCGGGGGATATAAAATATATTCGCTGCCCATGATATGAGGTCAGGAATATGAGAACATAGATTCAAGTAGTATTTTACTCCCACTGTACCTATAGGTCTATATTATCAATCTGTATAAATTACTCCCATCTTTGGCATACGCACAGATGGATACAAAGAAAGGGTACCTTTTAGCTTTGACACCTTACAAAATATATTAGTTCCAATATGCATAAAATATAATAGGGATAAAATAGTTTCCATATTAAATTATAGGAATCACTACTGGGATCGTATGGAGGAGCTATTGGCAGGCCAGGTGCTCCAGGACCTAAAGGTGACGCCGGTCAGCCAGGCCCTATTGGTTTACAAGGCGAAAGGGGATTCCCCGGTCAAAAAGGCGAAAGAGGTCATCCAGGACTCACTGGACCTAAAGGTGATCGTGTAAGTCATAGCGCATAAGCATCAAAAACGTATTAACTTAATGTATTTTTGATGGACCAACACACTCGATTTCAAATTGGTATGGTTATTGAAAAACGCTTTTTGACCCTCAAACGGCCATCAAAATCATATTACTGCTATTAAACAGCATAATGTTAAACAACTTGAAGGGCAATAACATTTTTGAAATTGCGGAGAAAATTATAAGTTGTTGAAAATTACTTTAGGAGAAGGCAAAATTATAGGAAATAAATAATGTTTACTATGTTTGCAGGGTTATACTGGACCTAAAGGTGATCGAGGAATTAAAGGCGATCGTGGCACTTCTGGACTAGATGGTCGGCCTGGTCTACCAGGAGCAAACGGTCGTTTTGGTGAAAAGGGGGAAAAAGGTAAAATTCTTAAGGAAGTTTTATAATATAGGTTGATTAAAATCTGTGAGGTTGATTTTGTTGTTGTATTAAGCAATGAGAAGACCTATTTCCCGTCATTTATTCACCTTTCTCATAAAGGTACCCAAATAAATAATACCTACAAAGCAGTCAATGAGAGAATTTGCCACCCTGGCAATTTGTATTAGGTATATGGAATACTTTTGTGCAAATACTTAAGATGTAGAGATTCAAATATTAGATGCTTACAATGTCAGTGTTTGCAGTTTTATTAAAAGAAAGTGTTTTACATTAATCTGTAGGAGAACAAGGGCTGCCCGGCCCGCCAGGCCCTCCAGCTTTACCAGTGGGAGTCCTCGGAGAAGAATCCGAATTTCTAACAGCTGGTAGGTACGAAATTACCAATCATATGATGGAATTTATACTTGTGATGAAGTTATATGGCAGTTACAAGATCAAATTATTTCAGGTCGCCTACAAGTGACAAAAGGTGAAAAAGGTGAAAAGGTTCGTAAAGCATAATATTATGATTATAAGAATTTACGTTGCAGATTACCTAATATTATTTCTGTTTATCCAATATCAGATGAGTCTGCAACTTTCTCAAAAGTATAATACGCAAGTTCCATTCTACTCCTAGGATGTACACAGTAGATATTGCCTTTTCATAAATTTACAGTAAAGTGTGGAATTTACTGACTTATTTTATATTTCATAGGATATTTCTTTATTCTACTTTTAGGGAGAAAAAGGAAGTAACGGCAATGATGGGACTCCCGGTTTTCCTGGCAAAGATGGGAAGCCTGGTGAGCGTGGCGATATTGGTCCATCAGGGATGCCTGGTATCGCTGGCCCATCTGGGCCACCAGGCTTAAAAGGAGAAAGGGGAGAACGTGGACCACCTGGCCCTATTAGCATTACATCTGCCGGCTCAGACATTATGACTATCAAGGTATAAATACCAAATACGCCAACGCCTTTGATTTCATAAAGCATGTGCCTTTAGCTTAATCGTATTCTATTTGTCAGAATTAATTTTAATTTAAATTGAGCTTTCAAATAAGTCAGAATATAGTGGTGGTGTTCCGCAAGGGAACGTATTAGGCCCCTGTTTTTAAACTTTGATGATGATGTGGTTAATTTTGAAGATAAAACAGTAAATTAGATAGTTAAGATAGGGGAACAGAATGTGAGATCAATAGACCTCCGTTTTACTCTTACATGGACGTGGACATAGTGTAATGTAACCATTGAAAGAATTTAAACTAAAGTCAGTTATTTTTAGGGCGAAAAGGGTGAACCGGGCTTAAGAGGTCGAAGAGGAAGACCTGGACCACCAGGGCCGCGTGGACCACAGGGCTTGCAAGGGATACCTGGGATACCTGGTAAACCTGGTGAGAAAGGTGACGTTGGTTTACCCGGATGGATGGTACGTTGAAAGTATGATTTTCAATGATGAATATAGAAATTAATAACGTATATTAAATTTTTTTCATTTTTCTTACATGCTAATCAGAACGTTAAGGTATTTCATACTGATATTATATTCAGCTATAATACATTGAACTAAAGTCTTGATAAATAACGCAACTTTAAATTAATTGTAGGGTCGTCCAGGTACATTAGGACCTCCTGGTGTTCCAGGACTCATCGGACCAAAAGGAGAAAAAGGTGATCCAGGAATAAACATGTTAGACCTAGCTTTGGTGAGTTTTTTTTGTATTTTTCTTAATTCAGTAGGCCAACGCTGTTCTAATAAAAATAGCTGGGCGTTATAGTTATTTAAAAGTGGCTCCACGTTTGTATATTTCTTTTATAAACCAAATCAAATATTTTCAAGGCATTTAAAACTTCAGTATGATATATAAGGGATTTAACTGAGACCTCTGATGTAGTTCAAAGGCGAGAAAGGGGACAGAGGCTACGATGGTCTGCCTGGCCCAAAAGGAGATCAAGGCCCACCTGGACCAGCTGGACCTCCCGGTCCTAAATCGGATCCAGTTCAGTATGTTCCCGGACCTCCAGGACCACCAGGTCCTCCAGGAGCACCAGGAACCCCTGGAATATCAATCGTTGGACCCAAAGGTGAACCCGGTGTCAGCTTCGTTGAAGAATATCCGGTACATGGAAGACCTAGTTTCTATGGTAAACAAGGTATGATGTTTAAGCTAAGTACTAAATAAAATAACTCTCCAAATTAATTATTTGTGGGGTTTAATTCATAACTTACAATTTAATTCACGCTGCTGGATCATACTCGTAGTGACGATGAGTGCAATTGACCAATTGAAGGCCCTTAAAGATTTAAAAGGCCCAAGAGACAGAAATAAGGAACAAACATGTGAGTATTTTATTACAACAGCCATACATTTTATCCACACTTTATCGAGTAACATGTTTATGACGCATTTAGGTACTTTATTTGGTGATAATATTATTCAACTTGAGTTTAAACTAATAATAATATTAAATTTTCTCTGTCTTCAGTTCTGATTTTTAAAAATAATTCTCGTTTGTAGCGATTATTCGTAAGTATGTATGATCGATGTTGACATTGATTAATCCTATCATATCAAACTTGTACGGATTATTAAAGGCAATGGTTTGTGAGTTTGAATCAGTCATGGCTGTTGTAATATTTATATGTAAACTATTTTTATGTACCTATTAGATTTGATATGACGTGATGATGTTAGAAAAAGTATAAAAAATAAATGTCAGATATGAACTGAACTCTGGTTTCATTGTAGCAATAATTTTAATTCAAATATTAATAAATACAAATATAACATGGCGCAGTCGGTAAAAGGTATTTAATTATAAATAATATTATTATTTAATAGAAAATTACATAAATATTATACAATGGAGAAAAAAGTAGTGACGGCAAATGGATCGATAAATCTGCCAACAGAAATTAGTTGGCACGGGTCAATGTCCGAAAACTGGAGATTCTTTAGACAAAAATATGAAATCTTTATTATTGCATCCGGAAATGAAGCAAAGGACGGAAAAACAAAAACTGCTTTGCTATTAAATGCCATAGGGGACAGGGCAATAAAAGTATATAATGGATTTATTTTTGAGAAACCAGAACATCGTTTCGACTTTGATAAGGTGATCAGAAAATTCGAAGAGCATTTTAATCCTGAAAAGAATGAAATTTTCGAAAGATATAAATTTTTCACCAGGAATCAAAATGAAGGAGAATCCTACGAGGATTATTCAGTGGCTCTGAGAGATCTTTCAAGTACGTGTAACTTTGATTTTTTAGCAGATAGCTTAATAAGAGATAGACTAGTGTGTGGAATTTCTGACATAACAGTAAAGGATAGATTGTTACGTACGAAAGATTTGACCTTAGCTAAAGCTATTGACATATGTCGTACTTCGCAAGAAACAAAAAAGCAACTTGAGGAAATTTGTACGTCTTCGACTAATACTTCATACAATATAAATGATGTAGATTATAACATACATAAATTGAAGAAAAAAGTGGCTAGTACTGGAAAGAATGCAAAGGAAAATTTAAATACGAATTACACACGTGAATGTCAAAGGTGTGGTTATATTCATCCAGTGAAAAAATGTTTAGCGTTTGGCAAGCGTTGCGTTCGCTGCAATGGCTACAATCATTTTGCAAGTCGTTGCAAATATCGTTTTGTTCATAATGTGGAAGATAATAACGATGACAATGGAGGAAGTGAAAATATGGAGGAGACTGTTAAGACTATATATTTTGGAGCAGTTTTTATAAACGCTCTGAAGAATGATATGAAGGATTGGACAGTAGTTGTTGGATCTAATAATGTGCCTCTTGATTTAAAAGTAGATACTGGTGCTCAGGCAAATATATTATCAGGAAAAAACTTATTAAGTTTGGGATTAGACAAACATAATCTTTTAGAGTGTAAGGCCAGGTTGACAACATATACAGGTCAAGTAATAAACTGTCTTGGAAAGTGTTCATTGCCTATTAAGTATGAAGGCAAAAACTACGTATTCGATTTCTATGTAGTAGAATCAGATGAGGTATGTAACATATTAGGGTTACAGTCAGCTATTAAAATGAATTTAGTTAATCCGTTTAAAAATCCAAAGTTAAAAGAAATCAATGAAATTAAAATATTATCTGAGTATAAGGATTTATTTGAAGGTTTAGGGTGTATGAAAGATGAATATGATATTAAATTAAAACCTAATGCTACTCCAGTTGTTCATGCGAGTAGACGAGTTCCTCTGGCAATTCAACCAATTTTAAAGAAAAAACTTGATGAACTAGAGAAAATAGGAGTGATATCTAAAGTGTCACATCCTACAGAGTGGGTTAATTCTTTAGTAATTGTTCACAAACCTAATGGAGATTTGAGGTTATGCTTAGACCCTAAGGACCTGAATGAGGTTATTAAAAGGCAACATTTTGAACTCCCTACTCTTGAGGAGATTACAAGTAAACTTTCAGGTGCAAAATATTTTAGCACTCTTGATGTGAAAAATGGGTTTTGGAATATTAAGTTATCTACAGCGAGTTCGGATTTATGTTGTTTTAATACTCCATTTGGTAGATACAAATTTCTTAGAATGCCTTTTGGGATTTGTAGTGCATCTGAAGTTTATCAACATCGTATGCGTCAAATACTAGATGACTTAGATGGCGTGGATGTATATATTGATGATATTTTGATATGGGGTAAAACGAAAGAAGAACATGATAAACGACTAAAAAATGTATTTGATAGATTAAGACAGGAGAATGTAAAACTAAATAAAGATAAATGTAAGATTGATGTACAACAGTTAAAATATTTAGGACATATTATAAGTAAGGATGGCGTTACACTTGATGACAGTAGGATAAAGGCAATAGTATCTATGACGAGTCCAAAGGACAGGAAGGAATTAGAAAGATTTTTAGGAGTAGTTAATTATGTTTCTAAGTTCATTCCAAATTTTCAAAATTTATTTTCACCTCTAAGAAGTTTGTTGAAAAAGGATGTCAATTTTATCTGGTTAGAGCAACATGAAAAAGTATTTAAGGAGTTAAAACAAATTCTAACTGAGAAACCCGTATTACAATTTTTTGATGAAAAGTTACCGGTAGTTCTTTCCGTTGATAGTTCTAAGGATGGATTAGGTGCTGTATTATTACAAAATGGATTACCAGTGGCTTATGCATCAAAAGCTTTAAGCGAATGTCAGCAGCGCTACGCGCAAATTGAAAAGGAGCTATTGGCAATTTTGTTTGGTTGTGAAAGATTTAATCAATTCATATTTGGTAGACATATAACTATTGAAACTGACCACAATCCTTTAATAGGTATAATAAAAAAACCATTGAATTCCACGTCGCCACGTATACAACGTATGTTAATAAAATTGCAAAAATATGATTTTAATTTAGTTTATAAGCGTGGCAAAGAATTGTATATAGCAGACACGTTATCCAGATCATTTGATATGGAAAACAGTGATCATATAGATTTAGATGAGAGTAATATTGAGGCTAATATTGATATAGTGATAGGATCATTAAATATTAGTGAAAAACAATTAAATAATGTTCAAAATTTTACGAAAAATAATGAAGAAATGAAGTTGTTAAAGGAATTCATCCTTAAAGGTTGGCCAAACCATAAAATCTCAGTACCAGAGATAATAAGATCGTATTGGCATGTGAGAGAGAGCTTGACATTTAAGTCAAATTTGATATTCAAAGGCAATTGTTTAGTAGTACCGCCTGAATTAAGAAAAGAAATGTTACAAAGGGCGCATTTTCCACATTTAGGCATAACAAAAACGTTGTTGCGAGCAAATGAAGCTATGTATTGGCCCAGAATGGTACATGAAATCACAGATTTAGTATCGCGGTGCGAAACATGTAAGCTTTTCAGTAATAATAATAAAAAAGAGACTTTAATTCCTCATGCGGTGCCACAGTTACCATGGCAAAAAGTGGGTATTGATTTATTTCATTTATATGGTACTGATTATTTAATTGTTATAGATTATTTTTCCAAATTTCCAGAGATAACTGCCTTAAAAGAGATTAGGAGTGAGGACATTATTGATAAATTAAAACAAATATTTAGTAGACACGGCATTCCACTACAAGTATGCAGTGATGGTGGTCCGCAGTTTTCTAGCATAAGTTTTAAAGAATTTGCTAATCAATATAATTTTGAGCATATTCTGTCTAGTCCAGAATATCCCCAATCAAATGGCATGGTAGAAAGAGAAATACAAACTATAAAGAACTTGTTTAAAAAGGCTATTCATGATAAAAAAGACCCATACCTAGTATTATTAGAATTCCGTAATACACCCATTTCTAATTCGATTGCTTCTCCTGCAGAAAACTTATTCAATAGAAAAATAAGGGGTATTGTACCCATTAATCAGAAATGTTTTTATCCAAAAGTTAACAAAAACTTAAGAGAAAAATTGGTGGAAAAACAATATAAAGACAGATATTTTTATAATAGGGGCAAAAGAGATCTAAGACCGCTAGAATTTGGAGAAGGCGTGTTATTTAGGATGGGGAGATTTTGGAAAAAAGGTATAATCAAAGGGAAAACAAATGATAGGACATACAAGATAGTTAATGAAAATGGTAGGATATTTATAAGAAATAGGTTTCACATAAAGCCTCTAAATATGGTTCCATTTTACATTCCTGATGTTGATAATCAGGAAGAAGCCACCATCCAACCATCACTACAACAGCGATCACAATCACCATCGACATCCTACTATACTACATCTTACGGTCGTGAAGTTCGGCCTCCGATTAGGTACGGTCAATTGTAAGAAAGGGAGATGTTGTAATATTTATATGTAAACTATTTTTATGTACCTATTAGATTTGATATGACGTGATGATGTTAGAAAAAGTATAAAAAATAAATGTCAGATATGAACTGAACTCTGGTTTCATTGTAGCAATAATTTTAATTCAAATATTAATAAATACAAATATAACAATGGCGCAACTACTAAACCGATTTAGCTGAAATTTGGAATGGAGTTATAATATACCTATTGGATATAATAACCTGGACTTACATTTACTTCAGCTACTTTTTATCCCAGAAAAATCCACATTTCCCTTGGGATTTATAAAAACACAAAATAGGCTAAATAATCTATATCTAAAGTCATAGGTAGATTTCTACAGGAAAGGTTCTTGAAATTATACATGAAAGTTCGTAAATGGAGCGGGAATGGTATTAGGAAATTCAAGAAACCTTGAGAATTGGGAAATAGCGAAATTGATACGGGCGAGTCTGCAGGCCAAACCTACTTAGGCAATATTTCAATAGCTATTACTTTTCAGCATCCTCTGGTACGGAGTCCAGGGCACACCACGATGAATCTAACGCCAATAAGAATATGCTTGGTGCTGCAGTTTTCCCAACTACCACTGATTTGATGAAGGTAAGATACCTACTCATATATTCTGATTTTAAGCGGCCTAATATTGAAGAAAACATGTAATGCGACTGACTGACTCATCTATGCAATTTCTTAAATTGCTTTTGCACGAAATTCAAAAATGTATGGAAGAAAATGTTTTTGTTATGGATTCATATAGCTAGAGCTACTCTGAGACGTGATCTTGAATGAAACATAGAAGGTGACTAATTGTGACCATTATATTTTTTTTTGCAATTTTTCTAGCTAGCGTCAACAAGCCCTGTAGGTGCACTCGCATACGTCGTTGAAGAACAGGCTTTGTTCGTAAAAGTCAACTCCGGCTGGCAGTATGTTTTGGTAAGGTTCCAATAAAATCACCTTTTTTGTACTCAAACTCCGCTTGGATAAACGTAACGACACCAACCCGGGAGACTCCTGGCAGCTATTTTCGGGGAAGCAGTTAGTTACCTATGTTAACCCCGAGGAACTAAGGCTAGCAAGTTCCGGAATTTGTAAGCGTTCCCGAAACATGATAGCCACCAGAGATTGAGGTGGAATCTTGTACCCTGTGGGTTCTTGCAAAAGAACAGCACTGAGCTTCTTTCCTATCCCCAAAAAAAATGTGCAGAGTTATCTCCGGATTGGCAGAGATGCAATAAGTTATTATTTAAACATTAGTTAGATATATATATCGTATAATGATTCAACTTTAAAAGAGGGTTTTTAAACACGTTACGGTAAGTATTTTGATCATTTATTTATTTATTTATTTTATTTAAAAATAATTATACATATACAAATTACAATTTTTGCAAATTTCGCACAGTGTCACAAAAACCTTACGGTTTATCCGTACACTGGCCTTCCACGTGTACCGCTCGAGAATACCTAAAACTAATAATATTATATAAAACAAAACATATTTCAGATCAGACACAATACATACGCAGATTATACACAAAATGTGGGTAGTTTGGAGTTAATGCGATTACCTCAGCGTGAGTAACCAAGTACAAAACTATGACGATCCAGTACGCAAAAAACTACAAACCTGTTTCATATACGGGATGCTCCATTTTTAGCTTACTATTTAATTAATTATTGTAGAAAGTAATTTTTAAGTTTCTCTTTTATGTTTTTCACGGTGATTTCTTGTTTTAAATTGTACGGCAGGCTGTTTATAAGCGTAGGAACTAGACATTCTAACGTCTGTCTGCCGTACAAGTTGTTACTTCGTGGGATGACTAGTTTACGTCGTGTTACGCTGCGCGTTAATTTGAAGGGATCTCTTAATTTTTGTATATTGGTATTAAAAAAGTTTTCAATAAGTAGTAGATATTTAATTCTCTGGTGTATAGGCATTATTTTACAATAATTGAAGAGTTTATGGTACTCATCTTTAAACTGATTTCTAATTTTGTATGGTACTATTGTTTTAAGCAAACGTATTTGTAATTTATATATACTATCCAAGTGAGATTTACATGTTCTTCCATAGCTACTGAGACCATAAGATATTGTGGACTCTGCAAGAGCTTTATACAGCATCAACCGGGTTGCGTATGGAATTTTATTTTTAATTAGAGAAAATTTTGCCAGAATTGAACGTAATTTATCAGTTACTTTGTTTATGTGGTCTTTCCACTTGATGCGATCGTCAATGATAAGGCCCAGATACTTATGACTATTAACCAGCTCCACTGCTGCACATGTACATGAGTTGAGATTCGCTTCGATTATAAACATATTATGTATACGGAAGAGTATAATCCTTGACGTGCAATAGAAAAGGAGTACAAACCGCCAATAACTAATTACTGAAATACACTAGACTTTTTCTTTATACCTTTATTTTACATTTCTAGAGATAATAGCGTATGACGTAATAATACTGTATTGTTTCTAGCTGGGGTCGCTGGTGGCTCAAAATATACCTGTCACCGTCGCCCCGACACCGGCCACACCTCCGATGCCTGCGGCCAGTCTGGTGCATACGCCACAAATATCCAACCTGATTGACAACTCCATACCGATGGGACCCAGTGTAAGTACCCTACCGTCTGGTTTTGCTTTCACTTTGGAGAACGCGTAGACAGATCTCGTCAAACCCCGTAAGATTCTTCTCTCGTTTCTGGGACTTTTTCGCGATTGGCCGAATATTTCGCCCAATGCGCGTGGAGTCGCCGACGCACTCCAGCCAGCCGAGCTCACTTCAGAATCCGAAGAGGCCTCCCAGGTCGCACAGATTAGAGTGTTGTCACTGTTGCTAAAGATCCCAATTAGGGCTCGCGTTGGCCCGACACTCCAGTGCGTCTTGGTAGCACGTGTGCCAGGGTTTATTCCTATCATTGACTTATACTCTAGACGGGGCGGACCGCGCGAAAAAATGTCGCCAGTTTATGGGAGCAAAACCCCCTCCGGCGTCAGTAGTAAGCTGTAAGCCTACGCAGTATTTCGCAGGAGTTTCGACACATGGCTCTACATTTTCTTGTATGAAGAAGGTTTACGTAAAATGTTCGGATGGGCCTATCTTGACTATTATTATCAATGATTCCTATTCATATTTTTGTTCTCCTTCCCGCTTCCTTTTCTAGCTACCTAAAATAAATAATCAAGTGTGACAGTTGGACGGACGTACGGACGCAAGGAGAAAGTCACACGATAAGCGTTCCATTTTTACCATTTTTGTTTGTAACCCTAAAAAGATCTATTGTTATAAACTAAAATATAGCCAATGTCGGTTTTTACAAAATCTCAAGGAAACCATGGGATAAATGCTGCATTTCAAATTTCAGCCAAATTATTTAAACGTTGTGCTGTCTGTCTCTGTTATTGTGTGTCGCGTTACTTATCGCCCATGTATCTCTTTCCGGTTCGCTACAGGGGTCCCGATAAAACCGCTGAGCGGTCGGTGGTATGCACTTGTGGTACAATGCCAGTGAAACCCCCCGTTACAACGACTATTCTTATTACAACATCCAAGGCTTCCTTACACAGTTGTGTACACGTGAATCCAATTAAATCGTAATAAAAAATTATTCGATTAGTTTATTATACAAGCACTTGTTTCTATTTTACTTTTTATCACATAATTATCGGTTATTTAGAAGTCCCTTGTTTCATTAACTCATTCATTGTATTACTTTTTGCTATTTAAATAAATTAGTGGTTTATCAGCGCAGGCAGGCGTGTTTTTGCTGTATTTAAAACATGGGTTCAAAACTAACCAACGAGTTTTCTGTATGTATACCTAAAAGGCTGACTGTCTGACTGAATGATTGGCATGTATTTATAATTACACAATACTGAGCATAAAAATTTAACAATATTATTGATTAGCTGATATTAATCAATTAATCAATAATATAAGTTTTTACCAGAAAACAAAAAAATCACATAGTCCGGGTTGCCAGGTCGACAAACACAATACCCGGACAGACCAGCCAGTTTTTCCGGACACTTCTTTAAAAAGCCGGATCCTTGCATTACTGAGGATTTTATGTCTAATTATTAATATTATGTTGGGACAAAAATATTGTAAAATTAAGCTTTTAATTATATGGACTGGGGCTGCAGCAGCGACCGACAGTCGACTCGCCTGCGCCATGCTCGGCACTCGCTCGTTTGTTAAATGAAATAAGACAAAGACCGGACAAGCCAGACACCGTTTATTGTGGCCGGACACGTAATCAAAAAGCCTATCTATACTTATAATAAAACTGTAAAGGGTCGAATTCTGTACATTGAAGATATTTTGAAAATTTTTTTGTGTCAAAACACACGACCGCGGTACATGGCCTTGACACTTCTTTATCTCGCATCTTTAGCAACAAGATAAGGAACTTACAACTTTAGCCGCGGTCAACGATATCTCGTGCAATAAATTGGTAAACCAGCAGGGCGATCGGCTAAAAATATATCAATCTTTAAAGAACTGTATCAATGTCAAAACGTGATTTTTAAGCATTGTGATTGGTTAAAACCCATGTTTTGATGTTGATACAGTTATTTAATGATTGATGCATTTTTAGCCGATCGCTCTGCTGATCGCCTCTTGCGCTCTCCGTCGCACCTACTAGTTCCCCCATTTTATTGCAACGCCGGCAGCGAGATGTTACACTGACTATACTAACGACATCTAATTTATTTGCCCATAATATCAGTAGAGTCTCTTTAGAGTTCCACTATCATAAAAGGGCAAAGAAAACATAAGTAAATGATTAACATATTATGAGATTAAAATTATAATTTAATAAAATGCATCTTTATACAGCTCCGACTGATAGCTCTAAACGAGCCGCTGTCTGGAAACATGCACGGCGTTCGTCGAGCTGATTACGCTTGTTACAGACAAGCGCGGCGAGCTGGATTGAAAGGGACTTTCAGAGCTTTCCTAACTAGCAGGTAATATACTCCTAATATAATCTATCATGTAACCATTAAATAGGTCGTTGCTTACACAACATAGTACAATCATCATAGAAACTTGTTGTCAATCGATAATAAACCGAAGGAACGAAATTAAAAATATACATGAGAATAACACTTGTATACGATAATCGTGGATAATAGATCGTCATATTATAATAGTAGTTTATGAAACGGATGCATAATGGGGGGTATTAAAACATGAGTGTTAGTTTAAAAAACGAGCCGCAGGCGAGTTTTTTAATAGTATCACACGAGTGTTTTAATACCTAATTATGTAGAGTTTCATACACTACTTTATCTACGTTCAAATTATCATAAATCCAAACCATAAAATCTTGCTAACGTTTGTCGTAAATCCTTCACTTTGTTGGTAAAAGACTGTGGGTCATTTTTGTTGCAATTAGTAAAATATCAGGTGGAGTTAAATTTTCTTTAGTAGGTTTCACTGCTAGACATTTTCTGCGCTAAGTTTTGACTAAGTAACAAAAATAACACATTGAAATGTTAAAAGTTAGGTATGGCGCCAAAATTCAGTTGTAAACTGCGTATAGTCTGTTAAAAAAGTCATGAAACAAAAAAAAGTAGATAAAAATTTATATACAAGTCAGATAAAGTATATTTTTAGTGGATAATTAAATAATCAAAAATTATACATATAATTCTTTTCAATATTCTGTATGAACACACTTTTTAATGTCATATAAGGCATGGAAAAATTATTGTTTCCGTGAATTAATTGTTGTCTATGGTCGATCATGGCCCAACCAACTAAATGTTGCCTGTGGACTCCATATATAAAAAAAACAAAATTGAGGATTGGCTCTACATTCTTTTGGCTTTGACGACCACAGAGAAAAGAAAGTTATTCCCTGGTCTGTGATGACGACACATACAAATACAGGAACCCAGAGCCGAGTATCGTAATGGAAATTATTCAATTATCTAGACTCTAGATAATTGAATAATTATCTAGAGTCTAGATAATTGAATAATTATCTAGAGTCTAGATAATTGAATAATTCTAGAGATATTTTCATAGTACAGAGATGTTATAATGAATAACTTTTTAATAATTATAGAAGTCTGTGAATAAAGTAGGTCAATATGTGACACATTTTGATTTCATAATTCGAACTTTAAGCAATGAGCGTAGATAAAAATATATATAGCTACTCGTGCTGATTCAACACTGACTGACTGACTGATTGATCACCTCTCCTGAACAATTTTGTATGAAAAAATTTTTTTTCAAGGATGATGTCGTATAGAGGGAAAAAGAGGAGGAAAAATACGGAGAGAGCTGATGATTGAGGATTTCAGAGACGGGTGAAGAGCACGGGGAGGGTATTAAAGATAGGTGGGGGGTGCTCGACCAATGGAAATGACATCCAATTGGCAGTTAGCTGAAAAAAAATCAAAATGGCGGATTCAAAATGGCCGCCATTCGAATTTCGCCGATATCTCGGAAAGTTTAAAAGATGGAAGAACGGTTTCTTGACAAGAGTTGATCAGGACAAAAAGGTCTATTTGATGGGTTGAAAAAAAATCCAATATAGCGGGTTTTTTTTTCATAGAAAATGTATGGGGACTTTAAAAGGGAATTTTATAGGCTGGAAGACAGCACGCGAGCCACATGTGGCCCGCGCACACACGCGCCCTACTAGTTACTATATATATAGCTGCTTGTGCTGATTGGCCACTGACTGACTGATTGATCACCTCTCCTGAACAATTTTGTATGAAAAAATTTTTTTTCAAGGATGATGTCGTATAGAGGGTAAAAATTCATGAGGAGGAAAAATACGGAGAGAGCTGATGATTGAGGATTTCGAAGACGGATGAAGAGCACGGGGAGGGTATTGAAGATAGGTAGGGGGTGCTCGACCGAATGTCACTCGAAATGACATCCAATTGGGAGTCATCTAAAATTTTTTTCAAAATGGCGGATTCAAGATGGCCGCCATACAAACTTCATCGGTGTCCATCTCGAAAAGTACAAGAGATGGAAGAGTGGTTTCTTGACAAGAGTTGATCAGGACCCGAAGGTCTACCCGATGAATGGAAAAAAAATCAAATATAGCGAAAAATTTTTTGCCATAGAAAATGTATGGGGAATGTTGAAGAGACTAAAAGTTGGTAACTATGCAAGGTTTAGATGCCGTTTTTCGTAGGAATAATATAGAATGAGATGATGATTGAGGGTTTTGAAGACAGTCGAGGAGCATGGGCAAGGGATTATAGTTAGGTGGGGACTGCTGAAACAAAAAAATACTCGGAACGTCATGCAATTGGCAGTGAGCTGTTAAAATAGCGGACTCAAGATGGCCGCCATACAGATTTCGTGTTGTTCTATCTCGGAAAGTATACAAGATAAGAGAGTGGTTTCTTAGCAAGAGGTGATCAGGATCTCAAGTTCAACGGGATGAATAAAAAACTAAATGGAGGAATTTATTTCTCCATGGAAAATGTACATGCTACAATAAGTAGGGAACTATCCAAGGCATTGACGCAGTTCTTCAGAGAACTGCCAGAGGAAAATATGAGAAGTGATGATGATCTAGGATTTGGATGATGGTTAAGGAGCACGGTCATGGTTTTAAAGATAGTTAAGGGCTGTTCGAGCAAAAAATACGCTGAACCTCATCTGATGAGGTTCAGCGTATTTTTTTTGTTCGAACAGCCCTTAACTATCTTTAAAACCATGGCAGTGCTCCTTGGTCATTTTTTAAGCCCACTGCCTATCGGATTCCAATTGGCAATGGAGATGACGGCGATACCTATATAGGCGGGAAGACTGCACGCGGGCCACATGTGGCCCGCGCACTCACGCGCCCTACTAGTTAATATATATATAGCTACTCGTGCTGATTCACTGACTGACTGACTCAATGATTGATCACCTCTCCTGAACAATTTTGTATGAAAAATTTTTTTTTCACGTATGGGGTCGTATAAAAGAAAAAAATTCATTCGGAGGAAAAATACGGAGAGAGCTGATGATTGAGGATTTCGAAGACGGATGAAGAGCACGGGGAGGGTATTGAAGATAGGTAGGGGGTGCTCGACCAAATGTCACTCGAAATGACATCCGATTGGCAGTCAGCTGAAAAAAAATTCAAAATGGCGGATATAAAATGGCGGCCAAATGAATTTCGCCAATATCTCGAAGAGTATAAAAGATGGAAGAACGGTTTCTCGACAAGAACTGATCAGGACCCAAAGGTCTATTTGATGGATTGAAAAAAAAATCAAAATGGCGGAATTTTTTTTTTACCATAGAAAATGTATGGCGGATGTTGAAGAAGCTGAAAGTTGGACGGCAAATAGGGGGAAAGACGGCACGCGGGCCACATGTGGCCCGCGCCACCACGCACCCTACTAGTTATAGATATACTCGTAAAGATGCTTGTTGTTGCTATGTTTCAGATACACCGAATTACCGACACTTTCATAAAGCCGTTTGATACATTTCGATACGAATTTTCATACTATTATATTTCAACTTAATATTACTTTTACTGCACACATTTTGATGTAGGTATAATATACTTGTAGGCGATATGAATAAATTCATTTTTTCAGAATTCAAAACCTGGACGCGACCGTAAAGTATTCCGACAGACACTTGCCTGTTATTAATATACAGGGTGATATGCTGTTTAAATCTTTTGCGGACATATTCGACGGAAATGGCGGCGCTATGATTGGGCCTCTGAAAATTTACAGCTTCAGTGGGAAAAACATTATGATGGACTCGAATTGGTAAGCAAGCGTGTTTTATTTATTTTTTACCCCGAGTGTCTGAAAAGGAGGATACAATTTTTGGCATGGATTTCTTCGTGTAATATTTTTATCAGATTATGCAAGGTTTAACTGTTTTAGAATAATAATAATAGTTGGCCAAGTTGGAGTCGTTGCTGTCATGCATTTATAATTATAATTATATCTCAAAAAGTCTGTATAACTTCATTAGTCTCCGTGTAAAATGGCCGAGAAACTTTATCAAATGCATTACGGTGGGCCACATAATATTTCCTGCTACTTACCGCACACAGTCCATATAAAATGTATGAAAACTATAGAAAATATTATCAGTCGATCTAAGAAACAAACGAAGCAGTTATTCACCTTACCTGTACCTTAGCAGATACCTACTATACTTGTAGAATACACTCGTTGCTCGCGATGTAATAAGCACCTGTTACCCGACAGGCCTGCCAAAAGTCTGTAAGTGCAACAGAGATCGCAATAATCATTTTTTTTGTTGCCTCACGGGCGGCAACTATTTGTTACAGGTATAGTAATGAGTAGGTACGAAGTAGTAAGTTACTGTTGTAGAAATAGTAAGTTACTGTTATAAAATTTCAGGCCTCAAAAGCTAATATGGCACGGGTCGCATGCGAGCGGTGAACGAGCGCTCGACTCGTTCTGTGAAGAGTGGCAGAATGGCGAGCCGACTAGCAGGGGCATGGCGGCCTCGCTGTACTCCCACAAGCTGCTCTCGCAGGAAAGGTGACTTATTCTCTGCTTTAATAAGTAGGATTTAAGCATTAGTTGTTCGAAGAAATGGCAAGAATCTTTAATATGTTTAATCCGTTTTCTTAATTGGGGATTTTTTGCTTGTGATAGTTAAATTATGTCCTCTACCAAATTCCCAACTTCTTGTAGGACTAAGGTTTATTTTTCAAATCAAGGGCAAATCATAATTTCTTCCTATAAATTACCTTAGGTATATGTAGGATGTCGTCACAGCCAAATTGAATCAAAAGTCGTGCCCTGAAGGAGGAAAAAATATCCAAATACCTATACAAACATACGTAATAAATATCAGTGAGATCAGAGTAGTAAAAACTTAAAAAAAAAAACAATCATTTTAAATGATTATTTATGATAAGACGATAATAATATCAGCTAAAAGTAGTATGTGTTTCGCCGGTTCTGCCCCACTGAACCACCCTCCAACCCCCCACCCGCCGGCGCTCCCCCCGCTTCGTGTTTGGCTAACTTACCAAACCTAAAAAAAAAAAAAAAAAAAAAAAAAAAAAAAAAAAAAAAAGGTTTTGCCCCCCATTTGAATCGTTTGCGAGCACTCCCAGAGTCCTATCTATCGTAGTTTTAGAGATAGCTTTTTTAAAGCAAACGTCCTAGTTCGTTAACTAATCGCTTCATTACTCCAACGCTAATCACCTCACCTCATGTACAATGGACATGGTCTCGAGGCTCGAACGCCGCTAATGACAGGCTCATTACTAATCACCTTAAACGATTGCAGGGTGCGTTCAAAGGAAAGATTTTATTATGATAACTTAGTATTTATTTTTCTTTAAAAATAGTTTTAAATAATCTATACACTAACATATCATTCTCTAGCGTGTTGTTATTGAATACATTCCAAAAATTTCTACTGTTATAACCCATGAACATGTAAAACAAGTATGTAATACAATATTCACCACATACTGAAGTGAAATCATTTTGTATTCTTCTCGTGTTGTACTGCCACCTCCTCGAATTTCTTTTCAGAAACTGCAGATGATATTTTGTTGGTGCTCGCCCATACGAATCAAAATATTGACCAATGCCATTCCTGTCTATATACATGGCTATCCAGTGGGATCCTGGTTTATTATCAGTATCAAGATTGCTTATTATATAACTTGGAGTTGAAACATAAATAGGCAATCGGTTCGCAGCGTATACATTGTGTTCAATACTTGGGTGGATTTTGCTTAGATACGATTTTATATCTAAGGTATTCATGTTACCTACGTGACAGATCTTAACGTTGCAATGGATCATAGATGAATGTGATTATAGAATGTACTTTAATCTTATAACTTAATAAATGAAAGATATAAATATTTATTTTACAAGTGTTTTATTACATATAAATCTTATTATTAAAATACAACTTTTGACTTAACCTATTTACAATATAGTGTTACTTAACTACTATAGTCTACGCTTACATTGCGGTTTTTATCAATTTCAATAACATTATCAAACTCTGCATATACAATACAGTTTATTGTTTCATGAATAGCTGTATCAAAACGAACTTCTAGCCTCACACTACCGTGCTTTATAAGATTCCAATGACTAGAGTGAGCTGATAGATCAGGAGTTAAATCAAATGCTAAGAGACAATAGCCTTTTGCGTATTGTTCCCTAGATATTCCGTTCCCTTCATTAAAAAAATGGATGCCTGTCCCTGAGAATAACGTATGATAGGCTGAACTGAATGTATTATTATCGAATGATGGCTGCAAAGCTTTTGAAGGTATTTGTTGACCGTCAATATATAAACAAAATGTATTCATATGATAATTTTCAAAGTTGAATGGATTTTTCGTAAGAGTTCCATTAAATGCGGCATTGTTAACAAATCCAACGATACATCTTTTAGGAACTTGACCAAGAAAAATATTATCGAGTGTTTTACCCTGAACCCCTGAAGGAATTGTTAAAACTTTAACTTCCGCTCGAGTTATGGGATACTTTGCTGTAGTAGAAGCCAAGACTTTTTGATGTGCTAGTAATACAGTCGGATTGATCCGCGCGCGCCGAACTATAAGGGTTGCATCTGTGATACACACTTTAAGTTTTAAATCTGTTGAAGAAGCCATAAGACTAAAAGTTTCCCGTGAGCGAACTAATTTTACACACATTTCGACACCATTAATCAAAAATTTTTCCTGGTTAAATATATCACCATGTAAGTGTCCAATCATTTCTATTTCCTTGCTTTCTGATGCAAGAGTCTGTCTTTTAATAAAACCTGTATTATTTTCATCTACCGAATCCATACTCCCCGCAGTATCTTCATACCAAAGACCACAAGTCAGGTGAGATTCTTTTGCTGCTGGCGCATAGTTTAGTAATGTCTCAATATAAGCACGGTAAGCGTATGTATTGTTTGGTGGTGAAATAAGTTTTTGATTCAAATATACATCCAGCTGACTAAAGACTGAATGTAACCAATTGTTGATTGTAACGTATATTTCATAATATATTTTATCAAGAAGCAATCATTAAGTAGATATTCGTGGTAAATAAATTATCGTTAGGAACAAGAAGTTAATTACTACACTCATTAGAAATGAACTTTTACTGATGTTGCAATTTCCACCTAATCTATCTACTGGTTTCTTTATCGTCACATCGTTAGTTTAAACTAGTTTGTATTGGCTTCTATATAAGACAAAAAATGTATTGATTCAATCATATTATCAGTTCTTCACTGTAACTATTAAGTACTATTCTTGGTTTTATAATCTGAGTTGTTTTGTGTGTGAAAGTTTGTGTTATATACTGCAGAGATGGAGGTAAGTTATTTTTATTTTATGTTTTTATTCTTATTTTCATACGCTGTCCCTTATTTTAAAAAATCAGTCTAATATTTACTTTATATTGTTACAGAATAAATTATACAGTCTTAGTAGTCAAGAAAATAATACTTATAAACAATATTATTTTCCTACCAGTGATTGCCCTGAAGAGGAAACACAAGAACTTTATATTGAACAGGAAATGCCATCAAAGAAGAGAAAATCAGAAACTTTAGACAACTTTTTTGATTCCCCCACGAAAAACAAAAGAAAGCTAAATTGTTCTACAGTATCGAGAATAAATAAAGATGATGGCAGATCATACATTTCCACAAACACTGATGATGCAGCAACAGCAAGCTATCTTATAAAAATTGAGTTATATGATTTGAAAAAAATATCTAAAATACCTCCTTCTCAACACTGGAAACATGCTAACGTTAGAATAAAATATTACACTCAGAAAACAAGTACAGTTCTCGCGAACACTAATGATATTATTTATAATATTACTAAAGAAATCGCGCAAACAGATGGCTCTAAGAAATACTCTTATAATAGTTAATTTGTTAAAATCATAATTATTAAACTACCTATTATTTTAAAGTGTTCTCTGTAATGTAATTAGTAAACAAGGTATCCATCAATTAATGAATAATCTTACATGACTATATTAAAACTCGTTGAAGCTATGGAAGTTGAATTAGTAAGTGTCTTAACGCTTTACCTGTAAAGATCTCTCTCAATAGTCTTTTCACCAAAAAATTAGTTATGGAAAGTGTAAGAGAATTGGTTGTTAGCAGTTTTTTCAACTCTACGGAAGAAGTCCTTGAATTGTGTGATAATTTTGAAACGAATTCTGAAGAGTGTAAAAATATATTCTGTGACTCAATAGACGACAATCAATTAAATGAATTGTGTACGCGAGTTGAAAGAGAAGAATATGAAAAAGCTTTCTGTGACTCTATTGACAATGACCAACTCAATGAACTCTTTGAGGAGTTGGAAAGAAACAATATTATGTAAGTATTTTTTATTTGTTTCTTTTTTTTTGCATTAATTTTTTTCATTTTCCTATTTTTAACATGTTTTTTTTTTCTTATATGTAGTCAAACGAACCAAACTTTACAAACTGGAGGAGCTCTCAAACGACGGAATATTACCTCAGAAAGAAATAGTCCTACGAAAAGGATGAAAGTAAATGAAGGAGCCTCTACATCATCTAGTGAAAGCCTGAACAATACACATTCGGATTCATCAGCAGAACATATAGGTAATAAAATTAAATGCGATATTTGTCAAGTTTACATAAGCAAAAAGTACTTTACAAATCATTTAAAAAGTAATTTTCACAAAAATAATCACTTAAAATCACATTCCTCGTTGCCAAATGTGTCAGTAATAGAGTCAGCTTTTGGACAAAGAATAAAAACCTACAAGATAAACAGTAAAGCTAATATTACATCTGATTTAATTTTTAAGACACCTGAATCATTTTTTAACTCTATAAAAGATGATATCTTACTCCTTATCCAAGAGTCGATTAAAGAACATAGTGTTTTAAAGATAAATTTCATTTTACATGCTGATTTTGTACAAGAAACTAAAAAACTATCGAACTCTTTTGATTTTCAAACATGTAATTATGTAGTTTTTACTGGAGATGATTTAAATATATTCATGTCATCTTTATGTGATACTTTAACAAATAAAATAAGTGCCTTTGAGAGAAAAGATAGTGGTTGGAGCCTTGCTAACATAAAATGTTTGGATATGAATGTGAATAAATTTAATCCACTCCGTGGTACATCGTACATCGATTTACCTCGAGATATCAAAACTAAAAAGGCTGTTATAAACGTAAAAAATGCAGATCATATGTGTTTTAAATGGGCATTACTTTCGGCTTTATATCCCCCTACTAATAATAAGACTGACAGAGTCTCATCATATAGTATGCATTCAAATAAGCTTAGGTTTGACGGTGTGTCTTTTCCAGTTAAATTAACAGATATACCTAAAGTAGAAAAACAAAACAACATAAGCATAAATGTGTTTGGTTTAGAATATAACAAAGAAAGTAAACAGCACAGTATCATAGGTCCGTTATATTTTACAAAATCTTGTCAAAGCACTCATGTTAATTTACTATTGATATCAAATAAGACAAATTCACACTATTGTTATATAAAAAATATGTCACGTCTAGTTAGTAAGCAAATTTCTAATCAAGAACATGCTATTCACATATGTGATGGATGCTTACTACATTTTCCAACACTTGAGAGATTAGATAATCATCGAAAAAATGATTGTTCTCATATCGTTACAGAGTTACCGAATAGTGAACTCAAAAAAAAGAATTGGTTTGGTCATCCATCATCAAACAATAAAATAAAGTTTGATAAATTTAGTAAAAAATTAAAAATACCATTTGTAATATATGCTGATTTCGAGGCATTTATAAAACCTTTAAATTCATGTTCAAATGATCCCTCCAAACCGTTTACGGAAAATATTCAAAAACATGAGGTATATAGTTTTGGTTATTACATAAAATGTTCTTATGACGAAAGTCTTTCAAAATATGAGACGTATAGTGGTCCAGATTGTACCAAAGTATTCATGGAACGACTCTATGAGGATATTAAATTAATATGTAAAAAGAATAGTTATCATACACGCCCAAACCCTCTGACGAAGGAAGATGAAGCGCATATCGCATTTTCAAATAAATGTCATATATGTGAAACAAGTTTTAATAGTGAATACGTTCTCGATTATGATTGGCATACTGGAAAGCTAAGAGGCATTGCTCATGAAGCTTGTGCTGAAAAATATCGTGCTCCGCGTTATATACCTGTGTTGTTACATAATCTTAGTAACTATGATGCCCATTTCATTGTCCATTCTTTAAATTTTGTGGAGGGTGAAATTGAAGTAATACCCCAAAACAAAGAAAAATATATTTCTTTCTCAAAGAAAATAAATGTTAATAATCAACAAGTAAGTTTGAGATTTGTAGATTCTTTTAAATTTTTGTCATGTAGTCTCGATCAATTAGCTAAAAATCTAAATGACGATCAGTTTGAATCTCTAAAAAAGTGTTTCCCAAGTTCTGATGATTTTAATCGTTTAAGAAGAAAAGGTATTTATCCTTATGAATTCATGAGTTCTTATGACTGCCTAAAATTATCATCACTACCATCTCAACAACAATTTTACAGTTCTTTAACTAATACCCATGTTTCTGATGAGGAGTATAATCGTGCAAAAGATGTCTGGAAACATTTTAACTGTAATACTATGCTGGATTATTCTAATCTCTACCTTAAAACTGATGTTATGTTACTAACAGATATTTTTGAGAATTTTCGCAAACTTTGTCTCAAAACATATGGTTTGGATCCAGCTCATTATTACACAGCTCCTGGATTAAGCTGGGATGCTATGCTTAAATATACACAAATAGAATTAGAATTGTTGACAGACTTTGATAAAATAGCATTTATTAAATCAGGCATCAGAGGAGGTATATCTCAGTGTAGCAATCGCTACGCAAAAGCAAATAATCAGTTCATGGATGATTTTGATAAAGAAAAACCTATATCTTATTTGACATATTTGGATGCAAATAACTTGTATGGCTGGGCAATGTCCCAATATTTACCAACAGGAGGATTTGAATGGGTGACAACTGATACAAATTTTGAAGTGTCAGAAACATCAGAGATTGGATTTATTCTTGAAGTTGATTTGGAGTATCCTGATGATTTACATGATTCCCATTCAGATTTACCTTTATGTCCAGAAAATGTTATAATTGGAAATTCTAAAGATGTAAAGCTGGTACCCAATCTAAATAATAAAAAAAATTATAAAATTCATTACAGAAACTTGAAACAATGCATTAACATCGGTATGAAGTTGACTAAAATTCATAGAATATTAAAATTTAATCAAAGTCCTTGGTTGCAAAGATATATAGATTTAAATACAAATTTACGAACTTTAGCTACATCAGATTTTGAAAAAGATTTTTATAAATTAATGAACAATTCCGTTTTTGGTAAAACTATGGAAAATATTGAAAAAAGAGTCAACGTTAAAATGTTAACGCATTGGGAAAATCGTGGTAAAGTCTTAGGCGCACAAGACTTGATTGCTAAACCTGAATTCCATAGCTTAGCTGTTTTCTCTGAAAATTTAGTTGCAATACAATTACGTAAAACAAAATTAACTTATGATAAACCTATTTATTTAGGATTTTGTATATTAGACATATCTAAAACTTTAATGTATGACTTTCACTATCATTACATGTTAAAAAAATTTAAAAACAATATAAAACTATTGTATACGGATACAGATAGTTTAATTTATCAAATTTTTACAGAAAATTTTTATGAAGATATAAAATCTGATCTCATAAATTATTTTGACACATCTGACTATCCAAATGATAATATATATGGATATCCAAGAGTCAATAAGAAAAAACTTGGGTTTTTTAAAGATGAAAACAATGGAAAAATTTTCAAAGAATTCGTAGGTTTACGATCAAAAATGTATGCATTAAATATAGACGATAAAACTGTGGCAAAAGCAAAAGGTGTAAATAAATGTATCACAAAAAGAATGACAATGGAAGATTATAGATCATGTTTATTTGAGAAAAAAAATCAGTATTGTAATATGTTAAGATTTCGATCTATTAAACACACGATTTTCACACAAAATATTAACAAAACTTGTTTGTCACATAACGACACAAAACGTTTTATTTTAGAAAATAACGTTGATACATTGGCTTGGGGTCATTATAAAATTACGAATAAGTAGGTAGTTTTGTAAATTGTAAATATTAGTTTAAGATAATGTCATTGTAATTATTATATCGTGTTCATAATTTTTTCTTTTTGTCAATATTTTATAAATCTTTTGTAATTTTAAGTTTTCTTTTTTGTATTTAGAATAGGAATTTAAAATGTAAATTAAAATTAAAATTATTTGCTTTGTATTTTTGTTAAATTATTTTTCAATAAAAATAAATGTAAGATTTTAAATTTATTTTATTTCAGTTCTTTATAAGTACCCTATTTAATCTAGTTTAAACTAATGATGTAGTGATGAAACGAAACCAGTTGATAGATTGTACTTAAATATTTCTACGAAATTGCAACATCGGTAAAATTTCACATCTAATGAGAACACTCATTAACTTCTTGTTCATAACGATTACTTATCTACCACAAATATCTACTGAATGATTCATTCTTGTTAAAAACATATTACGAAATACACGTCACAATGTTTTATTTTATTCATCCTTTTACTGCAATTGTAGCTGGGCCTAGTGGTTGTGGAAAATCAAATTTTGTTACAAATTTCATAAAATATTTGAAAGACATTTGTAATACAGAATTCGCTCAAATAATTTGGTGTTTTGATGAAATGCAACCACTTTACAATTTACCAAATGTCATCTATCATGAAGGGATTCCGGATCTGTCTATGTTTGATGGAAAAGATGCTCAACTTGTTATTATTGATGATCTCATGAGGGAATCTGATGGTCGTGTTGTTGATATTTTTACTAAGGGGAGCCATCATAGAAACTTAAGTGTCTTTTACATTACTCAAAATTTATTTCATCAGGGAAAAGGTCAAAGAGATATATCTTTGAATTCCAGTTACATAATTTATTTTAAAAATCCAAGAGATAAAACACAAATACGATACTTGGCCCGACAAGTTTCACCGGATAGTTCAAAATTTATTGAAGATGCCTATAAAGATGCAACAAAAGAAGCACATGGCTATTTAATGATTGATCTTAAACAGGATACTAATGATATGTGTCGAATTAAGTCAAAAATATTTCCTCCCGACGAATACTGCGTAGTTTATGTCCCCGCAAAAGAGTATAAATATTTAAAGAATCATCAAATTTCTATCAGTTACAAATAATGCATCAACGTTTAAAGACTCATAAAGAGCTGCTAAATGCATTACATACACTTAAACCTAAATATAGAAAAGCTTTATTGAAATCTTGTGAAGAAGAAGAAATAAATTGCATTTGTGAATGTATTCATAACGTTTTACAAGGTAAAGTTCCAATAGAAGATAGACACAAGAAAAAGTTACAAAAATATAAAAAAATATTACGTAACTTGGTTCGTAAAGGAAAAAATAAAATAAGAAAAAATATACTAATACAAAAGGGAGGAGCATTTTTACCTTTGATTTTGGGATCTATTTTAAGCGGGCTAGTGTCCTCTTTAGTTTAAGATGGAAAATGCTAAGAAAATGGTGTTAGTTGACCCAAGTGTCATAGAAAAACTAAAACAACATACTAATGTTGAAAATCCTAAGTCTCGATTAGATGCAGAAATGCAAAAGATCTTAAAAAGTAACATGGAAGATACAAAAAAGTGTATTTTATATCTACAAATTTTACAAAGATACCTACATTTTACCCAGGAGGATCGTCAACCTATTGAATTACCAATTATAACTGAAAATATTAATAATATAGAATATAAAAATAGTGACACGAAAAATAAAAACTTAGTTTCAACTGAGACACCATCACATGAAGTAAAAGAACAAAATATATTAAATAATAAGACACGTTACACTTCAACTGAAATATTAAGTTTAATACCTAAGTCATATTTGAAAAAAGGTGAGTTGTTACTGAACTTAATCTCTTTGAGTAAAAATACAATTGACTGGGATGATGAAGGTACAGTTATAATTAATAACGAGAAAATTCCTGGGAGTAATATTGTCGATCTCATAAATGACTCCCTGAGATCACTTAAAAGAAGTGATCCCATAGGTTGGGAAAAATTTGCAGAAGCTTTAAATTCAATTAAAATACCATTGTCTTACATCGGTAATCCTAAGAGATCTGAGTTTATTCATCAACTTCAATTGAATAAGCTCGAAGGTTACAATAAAGAAACCTTAATCACACCTAATTCAAGAGGTGATAGACATATGACAAAGATTAAGAAGAAAATTGATTGGGAAAAATGGACCCCTTATTAGAAATAAATAATATATATTATGATCCAAAACATCCTGCTGGATTCAGTAGCATAGAGAAATTATCAAATACCATGAGAGGTAAAATGTCAAAAAAAGATGTTAGGAAATGGTTGGAGGCACAAGATACTTACACTCTTCATAAACCTGTGCAGCGGAAGTTTGCTCGAAACAAATACATATTATCAAATCTAAACGAATTATGGCAAGCTGATCTTAGTGACATGAGAACTTACTCTAAATATAATAATGGTTTTAACTATATATTGTGTGTTATTGATGTCTTTAGTAAATATGCTTATGCCAGGGCAATGAAAAAGAAAAATTCTGAAACAATAATTGAATGTTTTGATAGTATATTTAATGAATCTAATGTAACTCCTACACACATACAATCTGATAAAGGTACTGAATTTGTTTCTAAAGATGTAAAAAAATATTTTAAAAGTAAAAATATTAATTATTACACTACAAATAATCCTGATATAAAAGCGAGTATTGTAGAAAGGTTTCAAAGAACTCTGAAATCTAAAATGTGGCGCTATTTTACTTTTAAAAATACATATAAATATATAGATATTTTACAAGACTTGATATATTCATATAACCATAGTTTTCATTCTAGTATTAAAATGTGTCCTTGCGATGTTAGTTCCAACAATATAATGACAGTTTGGAGAAACTTATATGATAGGAAAACAACTAATAAACCATCATCACAATACTCACTACCTAAATTTCACATTGGTGATAATGTGAGAATTTCAAAATATAAACACATTTTTCAAAAAGGTTATGAATCTAACTGGAGTGACGAAATATTTGTTATATCTTCAATAATAGACAGATCTCCACATGTAGTTTACACATTAAAAGATTTACAAAACGAACCTATAGTTGGAACTTTCTATGAAAAAGAATTACAGAAAGTATTTTATAACCCCTCCTCAAATTATAAAATAGATAAAATCATTGGTTCTCGATTCTCTGGCAACAGAAAAGAAGTGTTAGTGAAGTGGAAAGGTTATCCTGATAAATTTAACAGTTGGATTTTAGAGTCTAGTTTAAATCAAATATGATAAAAGAAAGCTTTTATTTAACTTTACTTAGCAATAGTTCAATGGACTACTTCCCAGAAAACAAAACAACTATGTTTTCAACGAAGTTACCAAAATCTCTTGTATTAGAAGGTGAATGGTTTGTTGGAGTTGTAGAAATTCAATATCCTTGTACCATATTTACTGTCCAAGAAAATGAAAATGTTATTAAAACTTCTAAGTGGGTTTTGATGCCTGATGATGAAAAACATTCATTAGTGCACTATAGAGGACATATTCCTGCCATGAACTATGACAGCATTCAACATGTGATAGCAACTTTAAATAGAAATACTTTTGATGATATAATATTTAAGTATGATGAAATAACTAAACAAGTATCAGTGTCAATTTTGGATAACTACATTGATACACTTACGTTGTCAACCAAATTATGTTTACAACTTGGGTTTGAACCAGACAAAAATCTTGTAGTTAACAAAATTGGGACTTATCCTTCAAATTTAAAATTAGGGTTGCCATCTCAATTATTTGTTTATTGTGATATAATAGAACCACAAATTGTGGGGGATGTGATGGCTCCGCTTCTCAGAATTGTACCATTAGATACAGCAGCATATGTATATGGAGCAAATAAAATGCATATTTTCTCACCGCCTCACTATTTACCTGTTATGCGGCGGGAGTTTGATACTATTGAAATAGATATAAGGTCAAGCACAGGCAATAAAATCCCATTCCAGTTTGGAACTGCGTGTATTAAACTTCATTTTAGAAAATTATAATGGATCCTTATCACAACAAGATGACATGTCCTTATGAGCAATATTATTCACATCAGGCTGGATCAGGTATTGGAGTAATTTATAAAGGTGTACCATATCAACGTGGTCATGGGATTGGTAGTTTTCTTGGAGGATTGTTTAGGTCTATTTTACCACTTCTCTCCAATGGTGCTAAAGCTATAGGAAAAGAGGCATTAAATACAGGTGTCGGCCTTTTATCGGATATGGTTAGTGCCCGACCTATGGAAGATTCTATTAAAACTCGTCTTAAGGAAGCTAGTTCTAATTTAAACAGAAAAGTACATGACAAGATAGACAGAATTAATATGTCTGGCTCAGGATATATAACCAAAAGAAAACGGCAGTCTTCATTCATTCAACCGCTGACAGCTAAAGTGAAAGCTATTAAAAAATCAAGGCTCAGTCAAAATAAAATAAAAGACATATTTTCTAATTAATTAATTATGTCTTTTTTACATAATCATTCATGTGAGTGTATCAAATCAGAGTTAGATTTGTTTGCTTTACCATCAACACAAACAAGTATAGAAAATGGACTATGGATTCATTACAAGCCCATTTCATCCCTTGCTGATGATGGTCCTATAGAATTTCAAATACCTGGAACGAGCGATGACTACATAGATTTGTCTCATACATTGATCCATTTAAAAGCTAAGGTAGTGAATCAAGACTTATCAAAACTTAATTCATCTACTGTTGTAGCTCCAATCAACAATTGGTTACATTCAGTCTTTAGTCAGCTGGATGTATATTTGAATCAAAAACTTATTTCACCACCAAACAATACATACGCTTACCGTGCTTATATTGAGACATTACTAAACTATGCGCCAGCAGCAAAAGAATCTCACCTGACTTGTGGTCTTTGGTATGAAGATACTGCGGGGAGTATGGATTCGGTAGATGAAAATAATACAGGTTTTATTAAAAGACAGACTCTTGCATCAGAAAGCAAGGAAATAGAAATGATTGGACACTTACATGGTGATATATTTAACCAGGAAAAATTTTTGATTAATGGTGTCGAAATGTGTGTAAAATTAGTTCGCTCACGGGAAACTTTTAGTCTTATGGCTTCTTCAACAGATTTAAAACTTAAAGTGTGTATCACAGATGCAACCCTTATAGTTCGGCGCGCGCGGATCAATCCGACTGTATTACTAGCACATCAAAAAGTCTTGGCTTCTACTACAGCAAAGTATCCCATAACTCGAGCGGAAGTTAAAGTTTTAACAATTCCTTCAGGGGTTCAGGGTAAAACACTCGATAATATTTTTCTTGGTCAAGTTCCTAAAAGATGTATCGTTGGATTTGTTAACAATGCCGCATTTAATGGAACTCTTACGAAAAATCCATTCAACTTTGAAAATTATCATATGAATACATTTTGTTTATATATTGACGGTCAACAAATACCTTCAAAAGCTTTGCAGCCATCATTCGATAATAATACATTCAGTTCAGCCTATCATACGTTATTCTCAGGGACAGGCATCCATTTTTTTAATGAAGGGAACGGAATATCTAGGGAACAATACGCAAAAGGCTATTGTCTCTTAGCATTTGATTTAACTCCTGATCTATCAGCTCACTCTAGTCATTGGAATCTTATAAAGCACGGTAGTGTGAGGCTAGAAGTTCGTTTTGATACAGCTATTCATGAAACAATAAACTGTATTGTATATGCAGAGTTTGATAATGTTATTGAAATTGATAAAAACCGCAATGTAAGCGTAGACTATAGTAGTTAAGTAACACTATATTGTAAATAGGTTAAGTCAAAAGTTGTATTTTAATAATAAGATTTATATGTAATAAAACACTTGTAAAATAAATATTTATATCTTTCATTTATTAAGTTATAAGATTAAAGTACATTCTATAATCACATTCATCTATGATCCATTGCAACGTTAAGATCTGTCACGTAGGTAACATGAATACCTTAGATATAAAATCGTATCTAAGCAAAATCCACCCAAGTATTGAACACAATGTATACGCTGCGAACCGATTGCCTATTTATGTTTCAACTCCAAGTTATATAATAAGCAATCTTGATACTGATAATAAACCAGGATCCCACTGGATAGCCATGTATATAGACAGGAATGGCATTGGTCAATATTTTGATTCGTATGGGCGAGCACCAACAAAATATCATCTGCAGTTTCTGAAAAGAAATTCGAGGAGGTGGCAGTACAACACGAGAAGAATACAAAATGATTTCACTTCAGTATGTGGTGAATATTGTATTACATACTTGTTTTACATGTTCATGGGTTATAACAGTAGAAATTTTTGGAATGTATTCAATAACAACACGCTAGAGAATGATATGTTAGTGTATAGATTATTTAAAACTATTTTTAAAGAAAAATAAATACTAAGTTATCATAATAAAATCTTTCCTTTGAACGCACCCTGCAATCGTTTAAGGTGATTAGTAATGAGCCTGTCATTAGCGGCGTTCGAGCCTCGAGACCATGTCCATTGTACATGAGGTGAGGTGATTAGCGTTGGAGTAATGAAGCGATTAGTTAACGAACTAGGACGTTTGCTTTAAAAAAGCTATCTCTAAAACTACGATAGATAGGACTCTGGGAGTGCTCGCAAACGATTCAAATGGGGGGCAAAACCTTTTTTTTTTTTTTTTTTTTTTTTTTTTTTTTTTTTTTAGGTTTGGTAAGTTAGCCAAACACGAAGCGGGGGGAGCGCCGGCGGGTGGGGGGTTGGAGGGTGGTTCAGTGGGGCAGAACCGGCGAAACACATACTACTGCTAAAATATTTTGATGAGTCACTTTTTTGTGTCGCAATAAAATTGTACACGTGTAACAAAATAAAAGAGCTTCTAAGTATGTATTTTCGACGGTAATTTCCTCCTTCTTATACCTAGATACATCTATTTTTGCAGATACGCGTGTAACAACCACTTTGCAGTACTCTGCATAGAGGCCACATCGCACATGAATGTACGAAGAAAACGAAATACGTTAAGGTATAGTTTTTCTTCTTAAAACCGTATACCTTATGTCCTAAATCACTAGACGCTAGAGCATCACCATACAGAATAATGGTTTCCATTATTTCCTAAATTTTACTTGTAAGAGGAGTTCTAAAAACCACTTTACCTGCTCCATACTGACGAGGTGACCTTCCGAATTGATTTAGCGTTCCGCTGTGAGGCTGTGTAGCAACCGTTTAGATAGGGTTACTTTATTCTTCGAAGTAAGTATAGGAAAACATCTTCGGCTGCATCGTCACACCTTCATGTGAGACTGCAATCAAGTACTTACTTATTGTGTGTAAAAAAGGCGCCACTTATGCTAAAATCAAAAATCAAAGATTTAAAAACCATTTTTCATGTAGACGTTTAGTCCTTTATTTAGTTGCTTCAAATATTTCTTTAACCAAAATTTAATTTTGCAGGTTTAACTTGACGTCGGTAATGGATGACGAAGACTATCTGTACAATGCAGATGAGTATCAACAACTGCTAAACGATATATTTGCTCAACCTTTTAGGGAAAATTAAGACTTAAACAAATTTTTCCTATGTTATTACATTCATAATATTATTGCCTCGACAGTCCATTGTATTTATGCATAGTCCAAATAGGAATGTCAATTCCACTTTAGCTCTGAGTTAATAAGAAACGAGGCATTGCGAAGATGGTAAAATTACTTACGTATTTGATTTTTGTATGGGATTTAAAAATTAAGCTTGGTATTCATATGAGATTCCTATTAAAGTAGCTCGTATTGCGAAAATTAGTACACAATTTTTATTAGTACAACTTATTTAGATTGATAGAATGAGGCTTATTTATAGCGGCATTGCACGCGATTACAAAATACCATTTAAAAAAACATATAGGTACAATTTGTACGAGTATCAGTGTGACTGAAACTATTAAATTTAACCTTGCGTACTACTGTAATGTCGACGGATCGCTTATCAGGCAATTGTGATAAAGTAAAATATTATGTCACCCAAAACATAGCATTATCGGTGATATTATGCTATGTATTAAGCAACGCGTTGTGATGTAACAGTCGACAGAGCATGATGACAACGCTCAGTAATGATTATAATAACTATTCAAACAACCTGGATTAGTTCTGATTTGAATTTACCTATTTACGTATTTAAAGAAAATTATAAAAAGGCCATAATAACCACCTGTATGATAATTTTATTTGACTTGTAGCTTCTTTATAAATAAAATTGTTCTTTGTAAAATTCACCGCGTGATTGACAATCTTATTCGTTAATTTATAAAAAAAAAGTATGAATGTTTAAGATATTATGGAAGTTGCCGAATTTATGCTACTTATCATATAAAATTATTAAAAAAAATTAAATAATACATTAATAATTAAATTAATTAATAATATATTAATAATTGTCCTACATACAATTTAATATTTTATTCATCTTTGTTCAGTGCTTATTCAAAGTAGGCCATTATATGGATGCTAGTAAAAATTCGGTAATATACTTAAAATGAATTTGTAATTTAATAATTGTATTAAATTTTTGTGATAATATTAGCTTATCCAAGTTTTATTCGAGACTGTAAATACTTATTAAGTTTTAATGTGCTAATATTAGTTTACGACGATAGCATAATATATAATTATTATTACATATTTGTAAAGTTAATGAAAAAAAGCTTAGATCGCATGTCTAAATAAATAAATAAATAAAATTTTAGTTTCCCTCAAAACATAAACCTGCCTAAATGATGTCCTGAAACTAAAATTGATTGAATTTGAACTAAGCGATCCAAAGTGGACACGCACTATTATGAAAGATCGGTAAAATTTCTTATATCCAGTGCTCGAATTGGACCGGAACGCACCGGAACGGCGTTCCGGTTCGTGAAATCACCGTTCCGGTTCGTGAAATCAGCGTTCCGTTTCGTGAAAATTGTTCTAAGAGCGTTCCTAACACTGGTTTTTAAATAATTGAGATCGGACATTTTTATTGCAAAGTTGTGGCTCTTCCAATAGATAAAAACTACTTTTTCCAAATAGTTAAAAGACCTAATATTAAAAAAATGCATAGGAGTACTGTAAAGGGTACTGTAATAGCGTTCCGGTTCGTAAAAAAGTCCAAAAAATAATAGAAGCACTGAAGGTATAGCGTTCCGGTTCGTGAAAAAGTTCAATTCGACGACTGCTTATATCTAATACAGTATTAAACTCAGTACTCGTGTTTTATACGTGTTTACTATAAAAAACACAAAAGATTAGAAAAAAAAAATGATATCTTCAAAAAATGTTGTTTATCAACTTTTCTTATCAAATGATTTTTGAACGAGTTAAATGACGTATGTTCACCATTTTAGTAGTTTTATTATTTGATAAGCACTAGTCGATAGGTGTAAGCTGTGTTACTGTTTTTATACAAAATGGCTGTTGCTCGTGACTTGTCTGCATGAATATCATTTTTTTTACAAATGTGGGCAAAAATACTCAATTACTTAATATCGCCAAATTTTCATAGCTCCAAATCTGGTAAACTGCAGAAAATAATCTTTCGGGAACCAATATGTGGTGAATGTTTATGAGCCTATAATGGCCTATAATAGGTTGAGCACTTACCATGAAATTTTGTGATACAATTCACAAAATTTCATGGTAAATATCTATTGTATGAAATGAATGTATCAACTGTTGGCTATCCTAATGATAAATAAATAAATAAAGTTTTTATCTAAAACATGTAGATATGCCACGTTATGCTCGTCAATTTTATTGCCATTATGCTACGATGTATGTATAATTAGTTTGGTATTTTCGAAAAAAAAACTAAATAAAATTCGAATTTTCACGCCCTGATGAACCCATCCACCTTAATAGTTTATTATGCTATATTTACTATCTCACCATACACTTCGTTATTCAAGCGAGCTTCAAATACCTATTTAGAAAAAACGTTTTTAATATTTAAGCTATAATATTTAAAAATTATAAAATTGTTAATTAGGCTTTATTTATAGGAGATAAAATATATTATACCATATTTACGTTTTCTTACAAAATATCTGTTCCAAACTAATATTATTTTATTTTCGTCAATCGCAAGTATAGTTATTAATAATAGTTGCTCTACCAAGTACGATATACGTATTTAGCAAAATATTAAGTATATAAAAGGTCACGATATAATCACAATTAAAACCAAAGAAAAGTTATAAATTTTAATATTATTTACTGTATCGTATAAAAATAGTAATACCGCCAGTTATAATAAGACATGACATACCAACAAGCATTTATTTAAGTATTTAGGTAATTATACGCTTTGTTTGATTCGACTAAGCAGTGTAATGTAATATATTAAACTGACTGTATTTATACAAGAGTAAAAGTTTTCACGTCAAATGTGTTTTATTTACATGGACCTAGTAAACTTACTAGAAATAATTATAATACAATAATCATGCGGTATTTAATTAACCTACACTACGCCAAAAGTTGATTTATGAAATTATAGGTACATAATTATAATTAAACTGACATCCACTTTAATTAACTTCAACCGCACACTTAGGTTTACACGTACCAAATGATTAAAGGAATCCAAACGAATCTAAACTGAATTGTTATATTATTATCATTATTAATACTAATATACTGAAAAGTACCACTATTAACTTACAGTATACACCATCAGACCTTGGACATCAAAATCCCATAACTTGGGGTTACTGAAAGGATCATTGATGATATCCAGTCCATTTTCCATTTCCTGATTATGATCAATCGTTATCGGGTTCTCTGGAGCTATCTAATAGCTTTATAGAAACAAATTAATAAATCTTCGTAGTCAATATTGCTTACACAAAAATATGGGCATTACATTAATTACTAAGTTTCATATCGATACTCGTACATCACATTGTCCTTTTGACTTCCAAGAATGCTGTTATCTTACGCTTGGCATGTCGCTAATACACGGACGTGAAGCGAGCTACATAATATGACTTAAATGCAAAGATTTAAGGTGTTGCGGCCCTATCAGCGAGCGAAATTCAATTTTTTTTTAGTTTTTCGCAAATATTAGACTAACTACACATTGTAGATTTATGGCAATGTATTTTGCGGGCCTACTTTTTATGCATCTACATGTTTTTAATAGAAACTTTGCTCGAAAGTTCCCACTCATCCCGATTCCCGAAATCCCGAAAGATTCGATTGGTTCCCGAAAGATATTTTTTTGCAGTTTCCCAGATTTCGAGCTATCGGGAACCAATATGAAGTAAATGAGTATTGTTGAGCAGAGTTTTTATTAAAAACATGTAGATGCATAAATGTTGTAAAACTCATTGCCATTAGCCTTCGATGATTAATCATGATTTGATCATTGAAAATTAGCCCACAATGAGCAAAAAACTAAATAAAATTTGAATTTTCGCGCCCGGATGGTACCCATCGCCCTTAAATCGCTAAAAACGTCTACGTTTTTGTCTTGTGAGCGACACGTTGTCACAAATGCAACTACAGTATGCTGAGAGCACTCACTTAGCATGTTTTTAGACCTTTTAGATGTGCGACTTAGGGCGCATCTTGCGATTTAAATCTTTGACTAAATAGTACCGATTGGTGCTTATGTCAGCGTCCCAAGCGAAGTGTTATTTCCTACCTATATAGGTAGTTACGTAATAATATCGTTGATAATATGGCAGCTAATAAGATATAACACCGACTGAATTACAGATATTTTAGATCATGCCACTGAATTTCGTCTCCTCAGTTTGAGTGGCAGTCCACCAATGAAGCTCTCGGATACTATGCCCATAGGATCGGGCGAGGGTTCGTATTTGCTTTTTTCACAGGGCTCCACGTTGAACTTCTGAAGAACTGCGGCAATTCCAGCCATTGCTAATACTTTTCCTAGTCTGGCAGCTGAGAAAACAGAAAAGTTACCGTTAATAATATTTCAAAACAGTTCTGCGTTCTTGATAACAACTTTAACGCGGATGTATAGATATTTCAATCCACAATGACGCACCCCACTCTGTCTAACTCCATAGAATCGAATGAAACATTAGCAATTTTGACAGAGTGGAGCGCATTGTCGTGGATTGAAATATCTATAGTCTGAAATTCCACACGTGCCTAGCTTAGGCCTATGTGAAAAAATAAACATTTCAAACCACATCGAAGTTCAGACTATCAATAAATTAAGCATTATTTTAGTCACACTCGTATCTTTACGTATCCAGGTAATCCGCACCACATTATGATATCTGTTTTCGCCACAGAAGTACTTTTGCACCCATTTTTAAATAATGAGAAAACGAAAGATTGACCGGAAAATTTTAATTTCAACCTACATCGGAAAAGCTACTTTGTTATTGTAATGACCTGCCACGACTGTCTTTTATTTGTAAGTGAATCGGTCTATCTTATCACTTATTAATTCCCTAATATCCGACAGAATCCAGTTTAATAAGGTAGTTTAATAGTAAGTAGGGGATTTAGTCATTGGGAGCACAAAAACTAATCCTTAACAAAAGTGAATAAACAGTGTAAGAAATACCATTCTGGCGAAAAATATAACTTACCAATGCAAGCACGAGGACCTTCACCAAATGGCAAGAAATAATTGGTTTTAAAGTCTTGAGCATCGGTAAATCTTTCAGGATTATAGACATCGGGATCCGGGAAAAATCTTTCATCTCTATGAAACGCTTGGGTAGGTATAATGACATTCACACCTTCGTCTATAGTCAGTCCTATTTCTGGAAACGTGTAATTCGGTGTGGTACATTTCCTCATCAAAAATCCAACCGACGGATATATCCTCATGGCTTCGTAAAAAGCTTTTTCCAAATAATGCATTTCGTTTACAGCATCATACGTAATTTTGTTGTTATGTTTTAGAAGGACCCTATCTATTTCTTCTTGTACCTTCCTCTGACAATCTGGATTAAACGCTAGCTGGTGTAAAGTAAAACTAGAAGTTGTTGAAGATGTTTCAAATCCGGCCCCGAAAAATACGAACACTTGCGCCGTCAGCAACAAATCGTCAAGTTTAAGCTCAACTAATTTTGCTTTGCCATTTTCATCTTTAAGTTCTAAAGATTCAATTGGAATATTTCCTTTTTCCTGTAACTGCAATAACAAATCTATAAAATCATTACTTCCGCATGGAGTGTAGTTTCGTGCATGTAAAACCTTCTGCACTAAGCCATTTACTGATGACTCTATATCTGGTGCCAAAAAATGCACATTTTTGCACAGTTCAGGAAATATGTATTTCAAAGCAGCCGCCAAAGCGTCTCGGGGTGTTCTGTGAAATATTCTTTTTCCGAGCCTTCTAAACTCAGAATTTTCGTTATTTAAAGTATCCATATTTATTCCGAAACCACAAGCTCCAATAAAATCGGTAGTGTATCTCGCCATAAGTTCTCTTACATCATAAAATTCTAAATTCACAACTTCATCAGCTAATAATTGGAGTTTTTCTGCTCTCTCGGTTATGAAGGGAAACATCGCCTTAATTTTACCTGTGCTAAAAGCGGTGCCGAATTTCTGTCTGATCAATCGCCACAAATCTCCATCGGCGAAAAATAAATTCTTCAACAGAGGCTCGATCACTGTTTTGTGAGTATTAAACCCCCTAGCATAAAAGTGCTGGAAGTCGGTAACTAATATCCGTTTTACTAAATCAGGATCTCTTATAATAAGTTCCGGTGCGGTGCCTCTGAAGAATCCAACAACTTTCTCATTTGGATATTTTTTATACATCTCTGTTGCAGTCATAGCGTAGCTGCTTCTTTGAGAAAATTGTTTCAAATTATTCCCGACGTACGGTAGAGGCTGATCATTTTTAACGCCACGTTTCTTCCAATAACCGAAATTTCTTACACCATACCAATAAATTAAAATTATAATAAAAATAATTATTAAGTAAATCATTTTATTTTATAGAATAGAAATTGTCGCTACACTGTTCAGTCACTCACTGTGATGGACTACACTATAAGCTGGTAAGAATGATACCGCTCTGAGTATGATATTACAAAAATACCTACTGCACAAGAACACGATCCAAGAAAAACTGTCTTGAGTTCCGTACAAGGATTGTTTTTTAAAATTAAAAAAATAGCGCTTCGTCATTCCCTACTATCTTAAAAGGTAAAAATTTTATCACTAATCTAAATCTTTTGTGAATTTACTTCTAAACGTACGTACTTATCTCGGACACAATACTAGTTCTATTAAAAGAAAATGTAGGGGGGAGAAGAAAAACTGAAATAACAGAACTTCTCCCCTGTCTCCCCCCCCCCCCAAACCCGACGCTGTCTGGGCTGTAACTTTTTACCAAACAATATGTGAACTGCATAGGACAATTTGGCATTGCAATAATACTTAACTTTGGATGTGCGGGTTCGGTCGTTTTTTTTTGACATATTGGACCGTACTTATAAGGGACATTGAAAATGGAAGATTATGGCCCTTTGCCAAATTCCGATGTTTGGTTCCCAGAAACTGTCACTTTCTTAAAAGTCTGGACTTCTCTGTGTAGTTCACTTAAAAAAGAACCTCGTATTTATATATTATTATCATACATTTTATATAGTATATTCAAATATTTTACCGAGATTTTATAAATTACTCTACATTTGGTCTACGTGTAAAATAAAGAAATTGAATCTTTGAATCTAGATCAAACATATTTTAAAGTCTTTAAGAATCAATCTTTCGAGCACTTCTTGAGTGTTCTTGAGTTGCCTGAACATCTTTAGACATTATACAAGGTAATGGTTAATTCGTATTGTGAGCCCGCAGCTAACCTTTTAACTTGATCCTAGTAACATTAATGTTCTCATTTTTGGGCTATTTGCTGCCAACCTTGAGGCTATGGACCCGGTTTTAAGCCTGCCGGCCTCATCATCATCAAGGTGCAGCTCCGGCTCTATAAAATCCCTTCTCCAGGGACCTATAGTGTATATGGATAATCCAAGTGTGCTCCCATGTCACCGAAAACTGAATAAAAATCCAATGTTAAAATTGGTGTTTCCTTGCCACCGGCAACCGGACCTAACATCTGGAAGACCCAATTATTTTGTTTTATTTTCAATACACAACTTATTATTTAATTTAGAATTTAAGTTGTTTTTAGCAACCCTAGCTGTGATGTCAACAAAGCGTAATACTTTTCATTATTTCCAGTTCATTCATATTGAATGAGCCGTTTTTAGGGATGTCACATAAAATTTAAGGACAGGATTTCTCTCCTATAGAGAGTTCAAAAATGTTCCCTCAGGATATGAGCTAGACTTCTTATGATATTTTTTCAGGCATTTATGATATTTTTTGGCTAGTAACGGCAAGTAACACGTTGTATAAACAAGAGTAAGCTTGCCCTCGGCGTCCGCGCGTGATTTTCAATGTTCCATAAATCCCGTGGAAAACATTAAGTATGCCGGGATAAAAAGTAGTTTTTTTAATAAGCCTGACAAAAAATCACGTTGCTCCAAAAACGTGATTTAAGGACTTACAAACCAAAAAACTCACATTTAAGTTTAAATCGGTATTAGAAAGAACTACTTATTCTATACCTTTAAACGAGCGACCAAAAAAATATACCAGATAATTATTGTTTTCTTTACATAAATATGGCAACATGGATATAATTAAAATCTGTGGATATAATTTTGCTCTTTTATTTATTAAGGTTCACAAAAAACGACACCAGTAGGTGTCTTATACAAGAGTTTTACATATAACTAATATAACCCTAGCGTCAACTACGTTAACCACATTCTAAACTAGATACATATTGAGTAGACAGTAAAATATTAATTACGTGTAGAATAGGTATGTACAACAATATTGTGCTGTTGCAAATTTATATTTTTTATTATTCAATAGTCTTAAAATTTAAGGTCATGGTACACCGATATGAAACTGATAATGAGCCTATCGGAACATTTTACGTCAACCTTCTTCATACAAGAAAAAAAAACCGGCCAAGAGCGAAATTGGTTTTAGAATGTACACAAGCAACGCCCCCCAATATTACCCCACTCAATATTATTTTCTCATTTTGAAATTTCAACGACCCGCTTTTTAAATAAAAATAAAAAGGATTTTCAATTTTTTATGATTGCCATGACGGCGCGCCGCAATTACCTACAACTATTCTTTTCAGGTCGATAGCTTTAATAGTTACTGAAATAATCGAGTGTGGCAGACGGACGGACGGACGGAGAAAGTCTCACTATAAGGGTTGATATTTACCATTTTGGTATGAAACCCTAAAAGTAGCGTCATTAGTCAAAATTGCCGCGTTTACGCCCCAACATGGCGGAAATCGTCCCTGTGGAAACTCGGGGGCGGACTAATAACAAGTATATTGAGCTGTGGCGTGGACCGCAGACAATACTGCAGTCGGCTTACAACTGATGTTGTCGGTGTCAAAACAATCATTTTTGACACCAGTAAACTAGGAACATTTTTTCGCGCGGTCCGCCGGGTCCCGTGTCTATTATCCCGTGTCTATTATGCCGTGTGGGCGCACCAACTTGCTTCAGAAGGCGCCGCTGACGCGTGCCCTCCGCACCCTTAACCTTATTGCAGAGAGCGTGGATATTTTTAGTTGCTCTTTGAGTGAATTCACAATAAGAGCAATGTGGATTATTTCTTATACCTAAGTAGGAGTAGTGTAGGTTAAGATTAGGTTTAAATAAATAGACATGTATAAGTAGGTATAAATAAGTATAACAAGATGGATGTTTAGATAATAACTTCACTATCGCATTGGATATCTGTAATGATAGTGTAAGATGGTGTGAAAATAAATAAATAAATAAAATCCTGTCACACACTTCCGCTCTTTTATAAAGCGATGTAAAGTGAATAAATGCACGCTAAAAAGTCTTAATACCGTGAAGTTTTAAAATTTTTCCGTTGTACTCTAATAGCTGATAATAATAGTTTATTGTCGCCAATCTGTTTTTATATACCTACCTAAATAATGACATGACGCTTTTAAATCAAATATACCTACAATTCATTTAGCAAATAATATGCGGAGATTCGTAATCGTACTGTTGTAGAGTTGCTTTGCCAAAGGAAGTAGGAGCCTTTTATAGTCCTTGTGTCTGACTTCCTCTCTGCCATGTCCTGCTTTTTTTATAAAATCAAAAATGTTTATGAGGCCTGGCTACAATGGTTTTGGTAAAAACTATGAGGTAGACGGATCAAGTGAAGGTTGCAGCGGACGTTCCTTTACACGTGTGTGCTCAAGAAAAGCAGCTGTCCGGGAAGAGCGGAGACGGACTCGGACGGACGGGACTGCAAAATGCACGACCGCTCTGACAAGAGCGCAACGAAAAAGATGATGATTGATTATTGTATAGTCAAAGGTAATGGAAAAACTTATTTCCTTGGTCTGTGGTTTTGAACGTCAGCCTTAAACTTGTCCGATTGCACGATGGATATTGCACGATGGATATGGGAAGCTCATTCCCTAGGCAAATTAACTAAAAAAGTCCTTAGAGCATAATATTGTTGAATAATTTTGAATAAAGCTTTTATTGCACCTTATAACGATCCCTCAATGCATGTACCCGACTCGTACTTAAGCGATTTTTACCGAAATAGGCAGGTACTAAGTAACTACACGTGCCAAGACCAAACTGGTTATAAAATTTTAGCGTATAGATATTATAATATAGCTTCACGTTGAAATAAGATCATAGCAAAAACTCTTTTTTAACTCTTAAGGCTGATTTTCATAGGTCCAGTATTTTGAATCCAGCCTAGCAATTCAGTGGCATGGATCGGCCAAGGTACTGGGTCCGCGCGTTTATATTAGTCCAGTAGTTATTTTCAAATTGTTTAGGGTGACTACCTACACGTTAATATCTCACGGGTTGATAAGCGAAGGCGACTGTAGCCATTGTGTAAAAAGGAAGAACTATACAAGAAAAAGCAAACGTAAATTAGAAAGTTGATAGATTACCGAGGTTTTTCTGAACTTACTTACTGATTTCTCGAGATTTTACTAATCCAGCGCTGATTACTGGATTCTGGACTGGATTGCAAAGTGTTTACATTGGTCAAATATCGATCCAGTCCACTGAATTGCTGGGCTGGATTCAAAATACTGGACCTGTGAAAATCAGCCTTTAATCTTGAAATTCTTATGGATCGAAGCATTAGTGAGTTTTACTTAAACTTTCTTTCTTATAATAGCTATATACAAGAATTCTCGTGCCAATTTTCGTTACCCAATTCATACACATGCATACGTGCTTCAGACGCAGAGTGACGCAAATCTAGCCCATTTTCTGGCATTCTCCTTTGCACAGGGGTTTTGGTGAAGATTTTCTGATGATGACAACGGGACTTTCGTTGCAAAATAAAAATAGTTTGTAATTGGTAACTGTTCGTAGAACTACTAGCAAGTAAAAAAATAATAATATTCCAATCCTCAACGCCTGGCAGATATAGGTAGGTACTATTGGTAAATAGGGTAGATACATACCTACATAGGAACTCCAAACTTGGTAGAAATTACGTAGGAAAAACCAATTAAGTTTCCACTTATCAAAAAAGTAGTTTCAAACTGGACTCTCTGGCTCCTAATTTGAAAGGATTTCAAGTTTCAATTAAGTTGAAAACGCCAGCGGTTTAGAGATACCGTCTCAGTTAATTACATTTGCACTTCAAGCATAAAGTTCCCACTTCGACATTAAATTGTATTTTAGTTGACAATAATCTTTTTTTGTTCCTTTCTCCAACAAGTAGATTGGCCCTTAAGTTACCTAAGCAGGTGGATAATTATAGACCATTTAGCTAGTATTGCGTGAGAACAGAGAACAGATATTACATTATAATTATTGTACTGCAAAATACTTAAATATAATAATATACGTACCTACTTTTAGATTGTTAAAATGTAGACGAATACGTATTAAGTTAGGACTTAATGACATAATAAGACAGCAGAATGCTTCAATATTATAATGGTCATAAAAGCATCAATTATACACATGTCGTGGTAATTTCAGTTTCATTGTTATTTTCTATTTCTGCTCACACAAAAATATCAAGCTTTGCATTTTTGCCCCTAGTACTAATAAAATGTACTAACATAGAGAACAAATACTAAAAATCACAAGTCAAACTCGAGCCACGGTTTCGAGTAGCGGAGTAGGTATTGTAATCATACATCATGCATTTTAATTGCTTCGTTGGTACATACAGATTGGTTCGTTGGTCTTGTAGACGACCCCAGTCTCAAGTCTATCAAGCTGGAACCTTTAAAACATCGTAGAGACGTCAGCTGTCTATGTGTGTTCTATCGGTTGTGCAATGGGAAGTGCTCTGAAGAGCTGTTTGAAGTGATTCCTCCTTTCACTTTCTCTATGCATACACTCCGGCGTAGAAACATGTCCCATTCATTCCATCTAGATGGTTGGCAATCCACGACCACAAGGTATGATCTTTCTTCCCGCGCACATTCAAACTATGGAACCACCTACCAGCAACAGTGTTCATTCAAAACTATAACATGGGTTTATTCAAGGGGCGGATAGTTAAACTTTCGTAAGAGCCGGCAACGCATTTGCAGTTCCTCTGGTGCTGCAAATGTCCATCAGGTGCCCGCACATTTGCTCGCGTTAACTATTAAAAAAAACTACTTGATAAAAAAACTTACTAAACTTATCGTCATGGTTTACTATTGTCGATATTAATCTGAATCATGCCTAATGGAAATAAAAGATCAAATTTGGGTTGGAGCGCGATTGCCTCGGCTACACCTTATACTGTTTTCAGCAATCAAGACCCGAGAATGCTCATTATGTATAAGTTAGACATAGATATGTGACGATGCTGCCGAAGATGTTATAAATTATAATACTATCTTGGAAAAAGAAAATAACCCTTTACGTTTACGGTACCACACAGCATCGCATCTAAACCGCTAAACGCGATAGGTACGTCTTTCCCGATAAGATGGTAACCAGATATGGCCGAAGCTTCCCACAACTAAGCTGAGCCAATCTAGAAAACATGCCTTCTATAGGACTAACTACTATAAATACTCCTAAATTCATCAGGCGTGTGTTGATCGCATGTCCAAACATATAACTAAAACGTCTTCGCTGGCAAAAATTAAGGCCGGACACCCACAACTTTTATTAGTTACTTTTATCCATTAGTCTTCCTATGGAGGCTAAGCTTACATGCTCATTGAAAGTGAAAATGAAAATCTTTATTCTTCACATAGGCCTAAATAAAAGACCAATATGAAAAGCCAAAAACTTTACTGCCAGGTTCAGAAGGCAGGTTTGCACCGAGAAGAACTGGCTAGAAACTTGACACTTGCTCTTTTCAAATAAATATGTCATTATATACAATTTTTCTTACATAATATCCTAATATCCTAATCCTAATCCTAATAATATTATAAAGGCGAAAGTTTGTGTGTGTGTATGTTTGTTACTCCTTCACGGCTCAACTACTGAACCGATTTAGCTGAAATTTGGAACATAGGTAGCTTATAACCCGGATTAAAACATAGGCTACTTTTTATCCTGGTAAAATCCGTAGTTCCCGTGGGATACTCAAAATACCAATTTTTCTAGAGCAATCTATAGCTACATCTATAGATAGATTGTATAAGCGAACTTGCTTGAAAGCATGTTTAAAGGTTGGAATAGGGAACGATAACGGGAAAATGACGTTTCCCTTAGGATTCATGAAAAAGCGAATTTGACGTGGGCGGGGCCGCAGGCAAAAACTGATGATATTATCATTATAAATGTGAAAATGGCCACTATGTAGGTTCTGAACATAGCACTGTACGCATTTAACAAGTGTGTTTTAGTTGAACAAGGGGATATGGGATAATAATGCTATAATTAATAATGCTATAATGCTATAAATAATGCATCCTAATCCTAATCCTAATCACACTAATAATATTATAAAGGCGAAAGTTTGTGTGTGTGTATGTTTGTTACTCCTTCACGCCGCAATTGCTGAACCGATTTGGCTGAAATTTGGAACATAGATAGCTTATAACCCGGATTAAAACATAGGCTACTTTTTATCCCGGAAAAATCCATAGCTCTCATGGGATATTTAGAAAACCCAAATTTCTGCAGCTATACATAGCTACATCTAAATATATCTAGATTGCTTAAGAAAACTTCTTTGATAGTAGGTATTAGATATGAATAGGGAATGGGTACGGAAAATTTACGTTTCCCTCAGGATTTGTGAAAAAGTGAATTTAAGACGCGTGCGGGCCCCGTATACCGCGTATACCGCGGTACCTACGGTTCTGAAATTGCAACAACTCCAGGTTAGGTAACATTGGGATAGGTTATTATAAAGCGTCGCAGAAGAATATATCAGGATAACGACGTTTACCTAATTACTAAAATACTAAGCCAGTCATCAAAAATATGTTCAGAACTTACAAATGTTTCGCTTTTAAAAAAAGGTGTTTTAGATGAGCAATGTGATATGGGATAGTAAATTGTAATGCTGTAAATGTGAAAATAGGTACCTTTACAGGTTCTGAAATTACAACTGTTTCGCTATTTACTGTCTGTATTTACAATGTGACAATACACCTTCTGAGAGAACATGTTTTTCATGAGTAAACAGCGAATGTACATAAAAAATACTTTTAAATATCAGGTATTTTGGGTCTTCAGTATAAATTCACTCTAAGTAATTGTCTTTGCAGTTCTAAAACTGCAGATCACTAATAAGTAACGTTTACACACATGTGTGTTTTAGTTGAGACCCGTAGTTGAACCTATACTGATTAAGGAAGGGAACGGGAAGAGAAAATACTAAGCCGATGTGTGTATTAATTGAGCCCCGTAGTTGACTGCTTAGAACAAAGTAAGGTTAGGTTAGATTAGGTTACATATGCTACTTTTTATCCCAGAAAATCCATGGCTCCCACGGTATTTGTAAAAGCCCGAAATTCACGCGGGCGAAGCCGCGGGCAAAAGCTAGTGAAAAATAATTACATAATTTTAAGATGTCTCGTGAAGAGATTGAAGCATATCATATTATGATTCAAAGAATCCTTGTCATTGAAAAATTCCACAAGATTTATTAGATATGTTTTTGACAGTGGCTTTAAACCTGTGTGAAGGTAGGTAAGTCCAAAACCGACCTCAGGTTCATAATCGTAGAAGCGTACACTCATGCTGGTTTTCACCAACATTTTAAGAGACACCTAAGCCCTTTAGGTGACAGTTGTTGTAAGTGAAAACTGTCACCTATCGGCTCGGCGTTTCTTAAAGTGTTGGTGAAAACGAGCATCAATACGTTAGTACATAGTATCTCTATGCATCAACCCCACAAAGGATGTAGGTACTCGTACCTTACGCAAACAGTATAGCACTATAACTGACTTGTGTCCTCCATTTCTAATTGGATTAGAAATGGAGTTATTTAATAGTAATTAAGAGTCTACTGACCCACGATGTCTCCCATACAAACGTAATACCAAAATCATTTGTAATTCGTGCAAATTTCGATCATGTTGTGGTGTTATTCGGGTTCATATAGTAATAATCTATGCTCCTGGCTAAGGGGTTAATATTAATATTTTGACGTACAATAAATCCGATATGGCAAAGCAAAGGTGCTCAATGAAGAAGAAAATCTCCATCATAGCCACTTGGTTAGAAGCGTAAATTGCACCTCATTATTTCGCAGGCGGTACTCGTGTGTCAAACGCCCGGCTCGCTTGCACGCGGCGGCAATATATTCACCTGCACGTTGATGGTCTGCTGCATTTGGAACTTTTTCCGCAACTATAAGCGTTTTTGAGAGTCCTTGTAAAGTGCCTCGTGAGCATAACGTGTCGGGTATCTGCTTGATTTATTACGATTTTGGTGGTTGATAGCAAAAATGGAAGTTTTACAACATTATTTCACTGACCTAAATGTATTGGAGTAATCTACAAATATCCTCAATGTTACTTTCGAAACAATACCTTCCTTATAGACCAGACTGTACCATAATATTATCCCTCTACTATCTAATTATCAAGAAACCCTTCTTGCTGATTAGATCAGATTGTTTGGACAACAGTGGAATTAAACTGGGGATGATGATGAAGATAATACAAAGGAAGCAGTGATAAGCCAGTGGTTTACAAGTCTTCCTACTTCCTAAAATTCCGGGGTTGATGACTTTTTGGAATTAAGTGTCTGCTAACGCTCCTTTGGTCAGTGCGACGGTCTATGGCTAAACCCTTTCATTCTGAGAAGTAGGAAATCAATGCTCGGAGCTCAAGATCAATAGGGACTGAAACATATTTGGTATGAAGTATACTAAATGCACTAAAATTAATGCATTAATATTACAATTACTTACGTTTAAATTTTAATTCTCGTGCCAATTTTTGTAACCAAACTACCGACCGATTGTTGTGTTTGGTAGGTCTGACAGTACTTTGGTCATAAGCTATTTTTCATACGTGAGAAAAAAATGCAGGGCAAAACAAAGTTTGCTGGGTCAGTTGGTTTATTATAAATTTTTCGTACTCCTGCTTTGAATGACAAATTGTAAATAACCGCAGAGCATATTACGCTCGATAGGCAGAAATCTCTCAATGAAAGTTTTCCTACTTAGACAAGTAGAAATGAAATGAAATTGTCACACTTCCTTAGTTACATTAATTAAACTTATTTTAATACTATACCTATATACCTTAAATTAAGTCACCTTAAATTTCATAAAACTAAGACAAGTAGAAACAATGTTATCAGAAAACGGTAGGACGGGGACCACATGTGGCCCACGGGAAGTGCACTGCATTTGAGTAGGTATCACTTAATATCAGGCGAACGTCTCGACAGACTCATAATGACAACATTTTTTCTAAAAAAAAGGTACTTTTTTGGTTATGTACATTGTAGGTACAATAATTAAAACACACACTTTAACATGCAGATTTTAAAATACGTTTTCATTTGAAGTCCGCTTAACTTAGCAAGCAGTGGGTAAGTAGTTTTCACCAACTTTACATCTGATCCAGCAAACTCCGACATCCGAGTGAACGAGTTGTCGAAACTTAAATGTAAATGGGTAAGTTTCAAGTGTGAAAAAGGAACCTTACGCTCAATGAGACTTTTCACGAAAATACGAAAGCACCAGTTAGCGCCACTTTCAAAAAAGGTTTTCTATTGATATTGTAATCCTTGGTATTTTTTTTAATGTTACAATAAATCTTATTATTAGCTTATTCTATTTACTATACAAATCTTGCCCGCGTGGAATGGTGCCGAGAATACTGGCTGCATTTCCGCGTTGAACAGCTAGGCTGATACGTTGCGCAAAAATGAGCCAGCCCTTCTGTCACCAGTTGAGGCTACTATCCGCTTGGAAAACTTTCGAAGAAATTTTTTGGCACTATGACTCCATGGCCCTAGGGTCTCCACGGCAAACGGGACAAATATGTAACTCTTAATATTATGATATAAGGGAGTATCTATATTGTAATCCTTGTTGTAAATAAATAAAAAATTGCGTGAGGTGTCGGTTACGGTAACGTTGACGCGAGTTCAATATTTTTCCCATCTCTAAAATGTGCAACGCGCCTTAAGAAATTGTCATCACAAATAAACTCAGCCTCGCTAGAAATATTTAAGCGCTTTTTGGAGGTCGGTAGTTCGAATTTCAGGCATGCAACCCCTGTATTTTGAAAGTTATAATGTGTTTTAAGAAACTTGACTACCCGTTTGCAGAAGCTTTGCCGATGAATTCCATCCCACTACCGCAAAACCGGATTCGTCCGATATCAGAATATGAAAACGGGTCGCGGTAGTACAAAGTGTGTTTAACGGTGAGATAACCTGTATGCCTGAGTGTCAACCACAATGTTTCACAGGTGTGCGAAGCCCGCCAACCTGGAATTGGCCAGTGGTGGGCTATGGCCCCCTATTTAGGGGCTCAACCACTCTGAGAAAAGACCCGTGTCCAGCAGCGGGACGTAAGAAGGACGTAAAGATGGTAAGTGAGATGACGATGTACGAGTCATACAACGTCAACCTAAGCCTGGTCAGAGCCTCACAGGCGCCCTTAGAAAGATGTTACCCCCGAGGTCTTCTCGAGAGATTCTCGAAGAGGTACGTGAGGGATCGAGCCCTAGGGATGTGAGCCCTAGGAATTTTCATATCCTGGCGGTGTTTCTACGCCCGCCTAGCACGCCCCGTGACGCTTTAATGGTCGCTACGCATAGTGCATACACCATCTTAAAAAAACCGGCCAAGTGCGAGTCGGACTCGCACACCGAGGGTTCCATACAATAAAAGAAGTAAAACATTAAAATAATCACTTTTGTTCGTGAATTTACGAATATAATTTACATGGTAGGTACTTTTGTTGGCGAACCGCAAACCTAACTTTGTTTTTGGCGGTTTATTGCTATTATCAAAAAAAGTATAAAAAAGGGAGTTGACTTTATTTTTCCTGTAAAATATACATTAATGTCTATTGATCATAATTATTCCAGATTTTTCGATCGATAAACTTCGGAGATAAGGGGGGGGGGGACGGTATTTTTTTCGACAGTTTGCTCAGTAAAATATCAAAAACTATCGAGCATAAAAATAAATAAAAATTGGTTTTAGAATACACAAGTAACGCCCTTTCATATGATACCCCACTCAATATTGTTATCTCATTTTGAAAATTCGAATTCCCGGTTTTCCCCCCTTTTTAAATAAAAATAAAAACTATTTTCAATGTTTTATGATTGCAATGGCGTTGAGTCACTATTACCTAAAACTATTCCAAATTTCAAGCCGAGAGCTTTGATAGTTACTGAAATAATCGAGTGTGACAGACGGACGGAGAAAGTCTCACCATAAGGGTTCCATTTTTACCAAATTGATATGGAACCCTAAAAAAAACGATCTATCTTTTTATTTGCCCGCGTGGGTTTACTTCTTTAGTTTTAATACGGAGGAATTTTAAGATTCTTTAATGTTTTGTTTAATTTTTATGTTTCCCTGGCGTTATTTTTCGCATATTTGCGAATTTCCTTGCTTCATAATTACAACTGGTAAAAGATATTGGTATATTTTTAAATAAAATCAATAAGCAAGCACTTGATAAGATAAGACTATGATAATACAAATCGATAATCAATGTCCAACAGTGTTCGCATTTCCTTCATTATTATCGCAATGTTAGGACGTATGTAGATTTTTCTGATAATAAATGGATACAAAAACAACATTGCACCCAATTTATCAGAAACAGTTCGCTAAATTTCATGAAAAAATCCAAAACAAATACAATGAAATGCAAAGAAAACTCGAGAAATCCAGATCTATCGATACGTTAACTACTTTGAACGATGATCATCATTACATTGAGAAGAAGTATATCAGTGTCAGTGATTTAAGTAATGTAGTCAATCATTTGTATACTAATGAAATTGGAACAAAACGAAATCTTCGTGTTACATATTTGGATAAGCACAAAGATGTTACTTTTCAAAAAATAATCTCAAAGGAAGCAGTTGTTACTGAATCTGAATCATTACTAAGTATTAATGATAAATTTGATAGTGAAAATGAAGGCGATAGTCTAGTTGATAGCAATCAAAATTTAAATTTCTTCGGACGTAATGAATTTAATTTCAAAACAAGCCTTGAATCGTAAGTATTAAACAACATCTTCAAATTTTGTATTTACTATGGCTTAGTAATATTATTATTATGTTAAATGTTATAAAAATAAATGGAATTTTGAAGGTTAAATGAAACAAAAGAGAGTGATGGATCGTCTGAGCCCGGTACGCCAACTACTAAATCAATTCGGAGTAAAATTAAGTCAAGACTACAAAAGCGGCAAATCGAAAAGGAACTGAAGGAAAAAGAACAAAAGCAAAAAGAAAAAGAACAAAAGGAAAAATTAAAAAGAAAACAAACTCAGGACAAAGTTGATAAGGTATGTACATACAAGCTATGAAATACTATTCATAATTAACCACTACCAATTTTAATAGGATAAAAATATTAATAGGGTAAACTACTATTAATAAATTTTTTTACAGTACGTTTTGTCGAATACCACAAAATATAGCGCAGTCAGATCTAACAAGAAAGTTAAGATTGCTACAGTTACTATAGCATTAATTGAAGTCACAGGATTAGATGAGATAGTTGATGAAAAGACACGTGTCTTATTATTTCGATTTAGGTAAGGAATCATTCTGTCAATATTAAAATGTAAGAGTATTCCGCTGCGAAATTTATGCATAAATTTGAATTTATTCTTGTTTTAGGTTAGGTGCAGATAAACGCAAGTCAAAAACCGTTAAAAGTGACAGTGCACTTGTTAAATTTCAAGAATTATTTAATTTTAATTTATTTGAGGATGATAACATACTAGAAATAACATTATGGGATAAAGAATTACTCATCGGCAGGTAATTAATTATTTCTACTCGTAACCAAAGAGCTATTGTTTAAATCCTGTAATATTAGTCATTCGTATGAGATAACAACAACTTTTGGTTTTGTTAAATATCTTTTAAAGTTAAATTGAAAACTTTAGAAGTCTTGCTTTGTTAAGAACATTTCAATATTTCAGAAGTGTATTGGATCTGTCTAAGCTGGAAAAAGAACAAACACATAAGATGAAAATGACTTTAGAAGGTGGAGAGCTCAAAAACCTTCAAGTTTTAATTCTACTAACTATAAGCGGGACAAGTTCCTTAAACACTCTTTATAATGATGACGAAGCAGAAAAGAAAAGGAGAAAATATTTATTAAATAAAAAATATGTAAGAATTAATCATTATTTACTTTGCTATACATTAAGTAGATACCGTATAACTTGGATCGTATCAAATGTTTTAAATGAAAGTAATTTTATTTATCAGTGTTTTATATTTTTGATGGACTTATTCTTTTCAGCTATGGTACCAGCTTTGTGATGACTTTTCAAATATAGGTTTCCTTCATATTATTGTGTATGGAGCAAAAGGTCTTGCTGGGAACGATTGTTTTTGCATAGTCAAACTCAACTACCAAAGAGTGCAAACCCAAACAGACTACAAAACAAATGATCCCAGTTGGATGAAGATATTCTCATTGTAACTATTTCTCTTTATATTTATATTAAATAGAGTGTAGTGTAGAGTTTACCGATTATGATAGGTATCAAGAGCTGACGTAACGGTACTTTACATGACGATAAAGGGATGCGGATGGTGTATGTGGGAGGAGTGATCATCAGCAATGTAGAGCACAAATAATACTTGATATCAGCCATGTTAATGACGTCAGTTTAGATAATATCAACATTACGAGTATTTACAATTAGCAATCAGGTGGAATGTACCTAATTTTAATGACTAATGTTTATGTTACAGTACTATAACAGATATAACTTCTATTTTAGAAGTTATAGTGGTTGATGAGAAAAAATGCGAAGAAATTGGAAAGATTTCCAAACCATTACTCAAAATACAACCCGGCAAAAAATGGTATGCACTTAAGGACAGCACACTTAAAGAAAGAGCTAAAGGCCAAAACCCAAGGATTTTGCTGGAATTAAATGTAGCTTGGAATGTTGTAAGTATTTTAAAATTAGCAATTGGACTCTATCGCTACAATTTGTATCTAATTCTTTACTGGTCAACTTTTTAGATTAAAGGTGCTGTACGTGCAATAAATCCAAAAGAGCAGAATTATTTAGAGACAGACGAAAAAATAGATAGGCATGTGTTTACAAAGAATCTTTCAAGGGCCAAAGTTGTTGCAACGTGGATTATAGATACTTTCAAAATTTACAAGTGAGTAGGTGAATTAATGGTCTATAGTTAAATAATTCGGAAAAATTGGAGTTGGACGCTTGTTTTATAACATTCCCAATAACATAGCTGTTATCATTGTGATATTTTTTGTAAAAAAATTAACTAGTTCAATGTTCATTGTTCATCTCATTTTTAATTTCTTACATTATTTATTGTAAGTTCTAACTAACCCTGACATTATAGTGCTACCTAACAATTACCCTCATCTAACGGCCATTGCTCTCGTAAGGCTAACTAGTTTCTTACATTGAATTGAATCTACTAATTAAATAAATTCATTACATTTACAGAACCTGCTTTGAATGGGAATCAACGAAACTGAATGTGGTGTCCCTAATAATTTGGTTGATATTCTGTTTTTATGCAAAAATTTGGATGATGCCTCTTTTGTTACTAATACCATTCTTTTGGTATAAGCCAAAAGAATATACTTTAACAGACTGTAAGACTCTTTATAATAAACTTTACCTGTCTATTGCTATTTTTAAACAGTATCGTTGTATTTTGTTTACAATACAGCCGAATTTGTCTGCAGGGAAATCAAAAATTATACATGAAGTTACCCCAGAAAGTACGAATAACTCTGATCTTAAAAATGAAAAGGTATACTATCTCAAAATTTTAAAATTTGTACTGCAGTTAAAAGATAAATCCATATTTAAATACCTTTGTTAAATCTATTCCAGGAAGGAAAAAACCCATCTTTAAGACAAAAAATAAACAGTATCCAGGAAATAATACAATCAATACAGAACATAATAGGGAAATTTGCAAGTATTGGAGAAAGTATTAAGAAGTAAGCGTTTTATATTAGAATACAAAAAGTTTCTCTTGAATTCCTTAGTAAAGGAACCGAGTACATTCTCTATGAATAAAAGTAAAAATAAGCGATAAAAATCTTCTGTTTCAGTTTATTCAATTTCACAGTACCCTTTGTTAGTTTTTTGGCAATAATGTTGATCATGGTTATTGCGTTTGTCATGTATTTGATACCTTTCAACTACATCTGCATGATTTGGGGTATGTCTATTAGTATTAGTTATACAGTTTTAATGTTAATGATTTGGGATTTACAATATTTGCTAATTATCAGCTCTTCTCTATCTTTTACAGCTGTCAATAAATTTGGAAAAAATATATTTCATCCGGATAGAATACGCAACAATGAAATCATTGATTTGCTCTCCAGAGTCCCTGATGATGTGACTTTGGTATGTATATATATAATTCTATTATATTTAATATACAATTTAAAACTATTTCGTTGCTCATTAGGTAGTTGGCAAATGGCAGGCTACTTATACAAACTAAAAAAGGACATCCCATAAAAAAAAATTCTTATACATAGTTATGTACTTTTGTATTCCATAATAATTGTATGTTAACATGTACAAACTAAATGATTGGAGATATTATTTAAACCATACTATTTTTTAGATGGAATGTGAAGAACTATCCCTCGGTCATATATCAGATGATGATGATGATGATGATGAAGATAAATAGAAAGATCTGAATATATATCTAATAGAATCTTATATGCATAAATTATACGCAGTATAAAATATTTATTTAATAAAATGTAGTTAAATAAAAATAAATGTAATGTGACGGCTAAAAGCTATTAAATATTATCTGGTGACTTATTTATTTTTTTATCTTGATAATCCTGACTTTAACAATAGATGAATTAATTGCAAAGGAGTGTCTAAACCCAAGGGAGAATATTATGTTATGATGAAAATGGTAAAAACGTTTAAATACTATTTTGCTATTTATTTATCATAATAATTTATGAAATTATAACATTATGATATTAAATAAACTAACACATACAAAGGCTAATTCATAAATAAAAATCACAGGCTAGGTACATGTTATTGAAATAGCACAAAATAAATATTTTTACAAGGTTATGCACAATTCCAAATATAGTATTTCCATAAACGTCTAAAGAATTATATCCGATCCAAGTCTCTCGAACTCGTTTGCGAAGTAAATCATGTCTTTGTGATCGAGCGCAGAGTTTTGAAAAACAATGCGGAAAAAGTTGACGAGGTTGCCTTGCGGCTGATACGTGACCATCATACTACCTTCCTTTATCATTCGTTCCTTAATTTTGGGCGCGACTTTATGTAACCTTTCGTTATAGTCGGGCTCATTCTCGCAGCCTCTGAGACTCTTGGGGATATACCAGAACATGATGTTCGTGCACTCTGGTTTCGGGATTACCAAACGAAAGCCTTCCCTCTGTCTGATATGTTCGAGGAAGTAGCTGGCGTTGTCGAAGAGTTTGTCGATATGCTTCTCGAATCCTTCACTTCCTTTCGCCTTCCACATGAACCAAAACTTTAGAACGTCGGCTCTGCGTCCGCATTGGATATGTTTATCGCCAGTGTCATAGGAGGTGTCATAGAATTTATCCTTTTGGAAGAGATACTGTGCGTTTGATGAATGCGCATCTTTTAGGACATGCTTGTGTTTGGTTAGGAATGTAGAGCATTGTTGTGGAGCTGCCAACAACTTGTGAGGATTCCACGTCACTGAGTCTGCTCTGGAAAATATAGGTACATACAAAATTTTAGTAACTACTCCTTTACCACCAAGACTTTTGTTAGTACTACTTACTCCAAATGTCGTAGCATATCAAGATAATGTAAAGTACTTCGAATCTTTAAAATTGCAAAGGTAAAAACATAATGCCACACTTCTATAGTTTATCAATGTAATCTAATCAATGAAATTTAAAATTAATTAAGTGTTAATAATTGTTTTCCAATTATTCAAACCATACTTACAACTCAATTCCATTTAATAAATTCCTATGTTTCCTCGACATTAACGCACCGCCTCCCCAAGCCGCGTCCACATGAAGCCACAGATTATATTTCTTGCATAAATTAGCTATAGGTACTATGGGATCAAAAGCACCATAAACTGTGGTACCGGATGTAGAAGTCACCATAAATGGCGTGGCTCCATCTTCGATAGCTTCGTTTATCTTCCTCTCTAAGTCATTGACGTCCATTTTGCCATTTTCGTCGGCTTTGACTAGAATGCAATTGTCACTACCAATTCCCATGAAAACAGCCATCTTTTTTGTGGAATAGTGAGCTAATTCTGACGTGAAGAGTACTAGCTTCGGCACTGCATATACGCCTTTACTCTGTAACATAAACGTGGACAAATTAAAAAATAAAAATATGTAAATTAAAATTGTTTTTTATTTTTATTTTATTAATAGCTGATTTTTCAATGGCCATATAAACTATCTGAGGAATAAGAAACAGATGCCATACAAAATTTGTCAAAACGTTATATTTATTCCCTAACACCCCAACGATTATATCTAACGATTGAAAAATTGGCCCTTAATGAATGTTGCCAATGTTGATTGAATTATTAAACAAATAAAGCAGGTCTTTAATATTTTCAATTCCCTTTATTGACATATTACTACACCAAGGTTTATAAGGCACGCGATAAATGAATAACCAGAAATCGGGGTTAAGGTAACCAATGATCACCAAACGCTTCCTTTAAAACAATAAAATTTTAATGAGATAAAATAACTAGAGATAAAAGGAAGATTTTTTGATTAACTTTCAAAACGATTTTAATATTGATTATAACATTCAAAATACTGCGTGAGTAAATCGATACAGAGAATGTACTAGCTCAATCTAATGTACTAGCAGAAGGATTCTGTATATAAAATATTTCGCAACCCATTACAGTCTTTATAATATCATTATGTATAGATAAATAAAAAACCAACGGACCATAATGAACAGCTGCGAAGGACAAACATAATTGATTGTTGCGCATTTTTTCGTTATGAATGTTCTATAGTAACTTCCAATTTTTAATATTTACGCACTATGCGATTAAATGCATGCCAAATAATGCCTTAAATAAACTAAGCCAGTTATCAAAAATCTGTTTCTCGAAGTTTTTAGATATTATTATTACCGACACATTAAAACAAAAATTACAATGAAATTCATTGTAGTTTCCGATAAAAATGAAAAAAACTGAGATTTCAGAGCAACTTTTAGGAGAACTTTCTATCGAGAAAAATTTTATACAATCGTGTTTCTTCTCAACTTCTCAACGATTTTAGATTAAAGACCCAAAATACATGACGTTTGTATTTAAAAGTAATTGTCTTTATAGTTTTTAAACTAAACTTCACTAAAAATCGCTTAAATACGGCTTCTACGCCGTTAAACTTTTGTCGCTACGTATTCTTCTACATATTGGTCGACGATTAAAAATAACGAATTTATAGGGGATACAGTTTGACGGTGCAGCTCTGTATCCCTTATTACTAATTCAACTCTATGAGTAAAAAAAATCCAACAATCCAATTAGATGTGTTCACGTAAAAATATCTTAGCTACGGTACTACCTACATTACGGTATTATTTAATAAGTATTTTGGATCTATTTCATAGATGACAGGAACAGAATTTACTGAAGTTTACTCTTACGTTATTCATTGCAAATTGGTGCGTGCACTGGAACCACAGTTAATCATTATTTACTTGAAGATACAGTCATGTTAAATTGTAGAAATTACTGACCTTAATTTCCGGGTAATAGTAAAACCGAGCACAACTTATAGCATAGCCGTTAGCTATGGAACCTCCAGGACAGAAAATGCCATCGCCATTGCCTTCTGGCCACCCAACGATCGATCTCATCTCTCGAAGAACCTCTTCCTCCATCAAGGTAAACACCGGAGCAACTTCGAAGGTGTAAACGCTTGGATTCAGAGCATCAGTTAACCACTGTCCGATGAGACCGTAAGGATCGACTGAGGAGAAGAGCTGGTTCACGAAGTATGGGTGTGCCGTGTTCACAGAGTAGCGGGCAACCTATAAAATGATAAACAAAATAGATATTTCCATGCATTTCATATTTTATGTTAGGTAGATCTGGCAGATGCCTGCAAGCTCTTTTAAAGCTTTTTTTTTTAATTCATGCCACCAAAACCATCCAGGATACACTGCACGAATTCTTGTTTTTTTTTCTATATCATTTAAATCCGTGCCTGAGTTTAGGAAAAATTATAACAAGGGTAATTTACGGAATTAAGTACGCGTCATTATTTGAAGTTACTGAAAATATGTAAATAGAATAGAATAGAATAGAAAAATTATTTATTTCATATAGACCTAGCATACAAAGGCTCTTATGACACGTCGTTTTATTTTACATGGTCACTACTAATATTCCTACATAATTACACTAGTAGGTACACTTTTAATTGATTTTGTTATATTTTCTTTCTTTATTTCTGAGCAGAAAATTTAATAAAGACATCTAGTATTCCATCTTCTAATAAGCATAGGTTAGCAACAAGTACGGTACGTTGAAATGAAACCATACCAACCTAGGTTTACACTTTGTGCAAAGTGAATACAAAAATAAGATTTTTGCCTCTGTTTTGTTATTAACAACCGAGTGAGGGTTGTTTACTAACAAACAGAATGATACAGAATCAGCTCACTGCCCTTGAACTGAATGTAAGGAATTTTCTTATTACAAGCTTTTATACATATAAGTAACTTGCAGTGTTTGTGTCTCGTTTAGGTAAAATCTTGTAAACTGAACAGTAAAAGAACTCTTCTTATCCTACGGAGTTGAATTTTTCCTTTTTGGTTCAATTTCAGCCTACTACCTATGAATTTTCTCCAGGTAAAGGAACTCTTTCACGGACAATAGTATATAACTACGATTTTTGACCACATTTAATATTAATTCATTCAAAATCCAAATTGGCTAGACAACACCAGATTTTAATTTAATTGGGATTGGAAAAGAATGAAATTTATATTTTCGTGAATTTTTATTTCTTAATCATCTTGCAGCTTAAGTTGCGGGAAACATAGGTAATTATTTTCATTCACAGTATTGCAATTTCAACTTGTGCGAGTCGGACTCGCGCACTAATAGTTGCGTAAGATTATCCATAAAAATATTTTATTTTTGTAAATTATCTAGATCGATATTGAGCAAAATAAATATTGATTGGGGCTTCTGCATCTCACGAACTCAAATGCTAAAAACGAAATACACCCAAGGAAAAATTTGCCATAGAAGACGGATAAAGTAACTTGAAGAACGAACTAAGTACCTAACTTAATTTTGTTGTGTGATTGTATCTACGGCACTAATTATTTTTAAATAACATTTAACACATACTTAAAAATTTTGTACATAAATTCATTGTTTGTATTCACATTAGCAACCCTTAAATAATTCATTGTTTGTACTCACATTGGCCATGAACGCCAGCAGTTCCTCATGAGTCGCTGGACCACGTCTTGGCTTCAGATCTATCGCTCTCTTGATATCCTCCGGAGCCGACCACTCAACTACTTTGGACGTCCGCGACGCCCGACCAAAAACCACTCTCTCTACCAGCAAATCAACCGCCCGCCGCAGAAAATCTTCATGTTTCGATCTCTCACTGAGACTTTGAAACAGGATTTCTCCCTTTTCTTCCCCCGCTACAATAATATTTGAATCGGCAGGCATATTTTCTTTTTTTTTTTATTATATAAAATAAAACAAAACTAAACTAACTGTTGTTTGTGGATTGGCGATTGCGGGCGGCCGCTGCCATTAGACGTGCGATTTTGGTCCGTACCTCCACGAGCAGCCTTCTTAAATACTACGCGTCAGCACCAATTCACTTTATAAGGTTATTATGGTTTAGTTAGTGCAGCTACAGATTAAATAATTCAGTAATAACTGCTTTGGAATAGGGTTCAAGTGGACATGGTTGGAATTGATTCAGATACCTGAAAAATCTGTTGTCCACCCAAATCAGGCACAAACACTCTTTCTTACGACAGCAATATTATTGTCTATCGCCACAGGATTGAAAATGTTGAGAAAATCTGATTCATAAAAATGTTTTATTTACAGTTAAAATCGGCCAAGTGCGAGTCAGACACGCAAAAAAAAATACGTTTTTTATGAGAGCCCCTTTTAATGTTCGCTAAATTCGCTACTTGAAAATAAAATTTACCTGTACAACACTTTCTCCGACGCACGTTTCGTCCCGATATCGACACCGTGAGAAATTGTTGAAATATTTTTTGTTTGTGGTGTTTCATTTGCGCGATGTTCCTGCGTATTGGACCATATACAGATTCTTTTCATGTAGCGGATTATAACAAAACAAATTAATCTGTCCTATTATTTTATTCTGCTTCTTAGTATTTGTTGTTGAAGCGGCAACAAAAAATACATCATCTGTGAAAATTTTAACGGTTGAAGAAATACCTCCTGGTGACTGACGGTCAAACTGATCCATGGACGTATAATCCAGACGTTGGATCTTTCTAAAACGATGGTTTAAATTAAGCACCTTTATACAAAACGGAAATGCTAATTTATTTAATTATAATACGTACCTACTTGTTGCAAATCCGGAAATTTTCATCAGCCAATTAATCTTACACCAATGAATTATTTTTTGCCTTGACTAGTTAAAACTAGTGTAACGGTAAATTAGTTGCACTATGGGTCCAAAATGACCTTTGATACATGGTTAGTCAACTGAAAACGGCCATCCGATAAATTATATTTTAAAGAACATGCATTTTTAATATAAATAAGTATTTTATAATTGTTTTGCATTGCTTAGGAAATGGTCTGCTTCCAAAAACTTGACAATTAGTTAAAGCTAACTTTAATTTAAAGCTAGCTTTCCGTGATAATTTGGGTTCTTGCAATTTGTATCTACTCGTAAGTTGATAAAACATAAGGAATAAGTACTTACGAGTGAATATCGAGTTTGAAGTGAGTACCCATCTCACAATCTGTGCTCACAATGTTCATAATATTTTTCTTTTCTGAACACTTTCAAGCAAAGACCTTTCAAGCAAAAATATAACCTAGTGAAGATAAACTTGCCACTGTCATAATTTTACTACCGTAAAGCTACAATAATTTTTAGCTGACAAACTGCAATAAACCAAATAATATTTGAATTTCGTGGTTAGACCCTTGATAGAAAGCCCCCCTAACACAAGAAACGTTATTTCTGTAAGTACCAAAATTCAACTTAACAATGGAACAAAATCTTTCTATTATTTTTTGAGAAAAATGTTTGTAATTTTATACAGAGTAAAATTAAATCCGCTTACACAAGTTTGGTGCGCCTAATAAATAAACTTGACAAAAACGAGTAAATGAGGAAGCAAATTAAGTAAATAGAGTCACTTCTGGTTAAATTGCTAGTAGCAATTTGCTACGTGTAGCCTCCGTTTTGTCACTTAAAACTTGTTCTTTGTAACTTTGAACTTCCAGTTTTGACTTGAGCACTTTTCTGCATTAGACGCAACGTCTAACGTTTTATTAGCCTGATTAAAATACCTACCCCTGGATTTCTGTCATCCGGAATATCATGTCATGTCACCATCATTTTCTCCCAGCCGATGAACGACACCTCAGGTGCATAATACCTGACATAGAACCTTATACTTACTCGAACCCATGATTAGGTGGCAGAAATAAAGTATGAAAATGTCAAAACAGTAAGAACCATTATTGCTTTAAGAGGTGGTGGTACGGTCCCAGGGGGCGTTCGCTACCTCGCGAGTTTCTACGGTCTTCATCCCCTGTGCGCTTGCGTGTGAGCGGTGATGGAGACGAAGACGAGAATGCATGCATGCGGGGTGGGGTCCGGACACCATCATCTCTGCGCAGGGCTGCGACCATGATCGCTGACCGCGCTGGGCCTGAAAAACCACAATCCACATCGCTGACAGAACAGGCCACAAGTCAAAAAAGCATCAAGGTGGCCCGTACTCCTGTGTGGGTAAGAATAGGTAGAGCTAGTTAGGTACTAGGTAGGAATTTTTCCTGTAGGTATTTTTTCCCGTTAACCAGTTAAGTCATGATTTATTATTATATTAATTTATTTTATTTTATTGTTGTTTATAATTATCTACTTAAGTATGGTTATACGTACCTATGTCTTATATTTACTTAGTTAGTGCTTATAGCTACAAGCTTTTCTTTTTGCATCCAGCTTTATCTACCAAAAACAAAGGTAGCGCTTGACTGTGATTAAGTAGGTACACGAATGAAATGATTATATTACAGGCTAAAGTAGACCGCGCTCGTCTAGAAAATGCCTAATCAATCTTTTTGTAGGCGCCCAAGTTGTAAGTGTTGAGAAACAGTGCCTGGGAGGGTAGGTATTCACTATTCGAGACCTTACCTGCAGTTTCCAGTGCATATCACTTATCAGGAACGAGGAATCAAGCCGCTTCGTATATGATTGTGTCTTGTAAGCCTTTTCGATGCCTTGTCGCTCTATGGTAAAGAGGTGAGGACAAACCAAATTATTAATCTGTAGCTACTTACTCTTATGGCTGAGAAAGAATACAAAAACAAACCCTAATAGTTTAGCGTGCATGGTTAATGGTGGCGGTCACTTTTCCAATTGACATTGAATTGGCCGATTCCTCAATTAAGCGCAGTTCATAACTCACTACATTTATGTCGTATGCGACTCTCTTTCAATCAACAAATTCACTACCAAGGCCTTTTCGAAAGTACGTACCTAAGCGTTTGAGTTGTTACCTTGATACGGTCTAAAGCTTACCTTAAATTTTAGGTACCTAGGTAATTACTTAGTTAGGTTGGTACTTTTACGTGACGCCAATGCAGGTACCTATACTGTTATTATTATGTACTATACATATACTATATTATTATTAAGTAAATATACCTAAGTAAGTATGTACTCTCTTATTTTTTAGCTGATCCATCTCCGATTATATTATATAGGTTGCTTAAAGGGTATTTCAAAACATCCTCATTCAACGATTTGACTGGATGTTGATGAGTTAGTGAGCTGGTGATGAAGTTCAAGTATAACGACATTTCTATCAAGCTTTTCAAAGAGCTAGAATCAAGAGCCGTCGGTATTAAAGGGTCACTGTCAAGTCACAAGTGTGTCAACGTCAAACAGAAAACTCAAAAGTGGCGAAGCGAACAGTGTGACCGTTTGTGGAAGATTTCTGCCATTTGGGCAGACTTAGCTCCTAAATTTTAAATCTGGCAGAATAAGCTGACGATTTAAGAAAGTAGCAGAAGTTGACATATTTCAAGGGAATCCTTATTATCTTTGAAATAAAATTAAAAACTCATGTTATTATGTCAAATTACTTATTTTTGTATGATTTAGTTACTCGGAGTAAGGAGTGAGGAGTTAAGTTCGGTACTTAGCTGGAAACTTCTGTCTTTTGTCGATAAACAACTTTTGTTCCGACATCAAAACGACTAGGCTATCACTTTTTGTATAGTAACTGTACTCTTACAGTTCAGAAATCGAGTTGGCAGATTTTTTTGGCAGTGTTTGGCAGATTCGCCTATTTTGAAACGGTCACACTAAAAGCGAACGAAGTCAACGAACACATGTGTCTGACGTCTGCTGTTTCGAATCGTGCATTTTTGAATAAAACTTAGAGGTTTTTAACCGGTTTTAATAAAATTTCTATATTTATGATTGGAATGAAAGTGCTATTATTAATATCAGTTCATAATTCATAGTTAAAAATGAGTGATGACCAGATAAGTGACTATGAAGAAGACCTATCAAAGAAGGTTAAGACAGTCCGAGTACGTGTTATTTTATTACTGTTTTAAATTGTTTTTTTGTTATAAAACTGCCTCCAACAGTTCACGTGAATTCTTTGGCGCATCATACAGTACTATCGTGATTTTAGAATGGAATACCTTCAAAATGTCATTTTGAACTGGCATTTTGTCTGCTCACCTTACACGGTTTCCAATTAGGTGGAGAAGGTATCATAGCGGAGACAAAAACAATATTATTACATAATATTGTCTTCTTTGATAAATCACTATAAGAAATAATAAAAAAAAGGATGTCGGGTAAGGCTTTACATAGAGTTGGAGGTCACCCTGACTCGGATAATGGATAGGTGACGAAGAGGATGTTAGGCCATCATCTGAGTGGTTATTTTCTTTTATGACCACCCAGAAATAGGAGCCCGTCGACCGAGCTTTTAAGAGGGTTTAAAAAATATTTATCTAAAACTATTATGCGTCATACGGTTTGGCTTGGGGTATAGTTTGGTTGCTGTCAGTAAAATTAAAAATACATAATTTGATTAGTTGCATTTTGGATACTTGATGGGAAAAAAACAAAATCAGTCTTTCTGTTTAATTAATGTGTTTTTTCACTCAGTTTGCAGAGACCCCAGAGTATAAGAAGCTAAGCAGCGACGAAGAAGAGCTTGATTCAGACGATTACTTCTATGATTCAGATGATGAAAATGGAAGTTCAAAGAAGGAAAACATAAATGCCCAAAATCCATCAACAAAAGTCTCTTCATACCAGCCTACAGAGAAACTGTTCAAGAAATACATAAATAAAATAAATATAGATAGGTATGAGCCCACAATAAATGATAGTGCACAGAAATTCATGGATCTAAATGATCGTAAGAGTGATAACGTAAGGATAAGAATAAAGGATAAACATGATAGAGCTACTGCTGAACAGGTTATGGACCCTCGCACCAAAATGATTCTATTCAAACTCTTAAACAGAGGTATCATTAACGAAATTAATGGCTGCATTTCCACAGGAAAAGAGGCTAACGTTTATCACGCTACTTCAAAAGACGGAAGAGATTATGCTGTGAAAATTTTCAAAACATCAATCCTTGTCTTTAAGGACAGGGACAAATATGTCTCTGGAGAATACAGGTTCAGAAATGGTTACTGTCGCTCTAACCCACGTAAAATGGTGAGGACATGGGCTGAAAAGGAGATGAGGAATCTGGTAAGACTTTATAACGCCCACTTGAATGTCCCGGAACCTATTATTTTACGTAGTCATGTTTTAGTCATGACATTTATGGGTGAAAATGGTTGGCCATCCCCTAAACTTAAAGATGTAGAGATATCTCAATCTACAGCTAGGTCGTTGTACAGGGATTGCATAACGATGATGTGGAAAATGTTCAATATCTGTAAACTTGTGCATGCAGATTTGTCGGAGTTCAATCTACTGTATCACGAAGGAAACGTAGTAGTGATAGATGTATCTCAGTCGGTTGAACATGATCACCCTCATGCATTTGAATTTTTAAGAAAGGATTGTACAAACATCAGTGACTTCTTCCGGAAGAAAGGTGTTGCAACTTTAACAGTTAAAGAGTTGTTTGATTTTATCACGGATGCATCGATCAATGAAAGCAACCTAGAAGAGTGCTTAGAGAAGATGTCAGAGAAAGCAGCGTCAAGAAACTTTAAAGAGATGACAGCTCAAGAACAGATTGAAGAAGAGGCCTTCAAGAATATATATATTCCAAAACGATTGACTGAGGTAACTGTTTTTTATTGTTTCATGCACACTGAAATGGAAATAGCCTCATAGATTTAGTTCTAGAGTATCGCTGCAAGTGTGTTCAATGACATCTTTGCATCTCTCATGCTCTTTGATCGGAAGGCCCCAGATTCGATTTCCGGCATTTCACTCAGACAGACAGTCAATTTGGGGTAGGAGGCTTTGCCAGTGACTGGGTATCAGTTATCTACCTCCTGGCAAACACACACTGCCTATTTAGCATTCCGATGTGATGCTGAGTAGTATCTGTTAGGGGTTCTGGGTTACTAACCCCTTACAAGTTAGAACAATAATCTTTGGCTGCATCATTACTTACCATAGTATATGGTTATGTAGTTAAGGGAGTGAGTAGGTTAGTTTCTTTTTTGCTATTGCTTTGGCAAACTGTGATGTTAGATTTAAGATGTAAATAAATAAATAAACAGCAGCTGAAACTGACAAAGTTGTTGTATATAAGAAATCTTTTCAACACACTTGCTCATAAAGTGGCTCTAATTTCACCGCAATTAGGCACATAATGACAAACATACAACATTGTGACTTTTTCATTACTATTATTCACTAGTGAGTTAGACAGTTTTTTTTTAATTTTATCTACTAAATAAAACTATTTTTAGTATTATTTTATTCACAAGTGTGTTGGAAAACGTTGTATGATACACGTGAGTATTGATGGTTATCATCCTCGGCTATCTTAAGACCCTCACCTAACGGCTCGGGTCTTAATGGAGCCTCAGCGGTAATCACCAACTTTACTAACTTGTACCATAAACTACATATTATTCTGTATTCGATCCCTATTCTACAGAACCTCTAATATATATTTTTGCAGTCGTCAATCTGATCTTCTGCATTGAAACAGTGTGGAAGTCATAATTCATCATATTAAGTAATATTTTCTCAGATTGAGCTCCTGTGCCTAACGGAAGGACTTTAAAAAGCTGAAGGCAGGAATCAATGTTAATAAATGACATGTCGCTTTGTAAATTTTCCAGGTAATCAACTATGAACGCGACATCAATAAAGCAAAGAAAGGTGAAACAGCAGACCTTGCATACAAAAAGATTGCAGGTTTTAATGAAGACCTGACAGGAACTGTGGACCGGCCAGAGATTCTACAGGAGGATGATCTATCTGACAGTGGATCTGACAACAGTTCTGGTGATGAAGATGATGAGAACAGTATGTATTGACTTTGTTTGTTCTTGGACTTTTTAAAATTGCTTTTTCAGTTCTTGCAACATTCAAAAAATGTATAAGAAGGCACCCCTCGTGTGACCAATTTAGCTATCATTTTCCATATGGCTAGAAGTGCAGGTCTTCCCGCGAAATTCAAAATTTATTTGGTTTATTGCAATTTAATTGACGATCTCCCTGGTCACGTGTTCGACTGCCGCCACGAACTGAATAGAATTTTATAATTTCTAATTTGGCTCAGGTCTGGTCTGGTGGGAGGCTTCGGCCGTGGTTAGTTACCACCAGCAAAGACGTACCGTTCGTAGTACGTAAGTGCGTCAACTATGTATGTAGAGGTGAAAGCTTTAATTACAATGCCATGAACCCTGATTGCGTAAGAAAAACGTATTCATCGTTATCGTAAATGTTAGCGAATTCTGCCCGCTAATTGGGTTCCCGATTTGCGTCAGCCAATCGCGGCGCAGAATTCGCTAGCGTTTACGATAACGATGAATACGTTTTTCTTACGCAATCAGGGGACAGTTCTATGGTAAAAAGGTGACATGGCACCCAAATCAGATGACTCCTGAGCACACTCTATAATTTCCTCAATCTAACCAATAAATTAGTGTTCTTTAGTTCAACAAGCTCACCCTTGACTTACCACCGCTGAAAGAGAAAAACTTAGCCAGAACTAATTAATGATTAATAATTTCAGAGACAAAGTTCAAGAACAGCGCGAGGCCTCGCGACGAATCGCCCGACAGCAAAAAAGCCAGGAAAAAAGCAGTCAAAGAAGAAAAGGCGGAAAAGAGGAAAACTAAGACAAAGAAACACGTAAAAAAGAGACGGGACAAAGGTTGCGGTAAGAAATAATATCTACAGAATACATAGTATATTATTATAAATGTTTTTACACATAATATACAAAGTTTATATAGATTTGCTGTATTATTTTTATATCTCACTTCCTCACTTCCACACAGAGAGGAAAACTTCAACGTGGAAAATATCCAGATGTCTCATTTATTGATGAAAAAAAGATAAGGAAAATGTAGCAAAAAGTAAAAGTATTAATCATATTAATACTTTTTTAGGGTTTTGTACCTACCTCAAAAAAAAGGAACCCTTATCACTTTGTTGTCCGTCTGTCTGTCACAACCCTTTATTTCAATAACTATTAGATATCGACATGAAATTTACAATGGTTGTAGGTAATGATGGCCTGCTGTCCACCGAATATTGCTGCTGTCTTTGCAGTCATAAAAAAATGAACTGTCACCAGACTTGACCTTGATAGAAAAGACAGTTTAAATGTTCACAGATGATGTATTAAAATAAATATTAAGGGGGTTCCAATACAACAATCAATCTCAAATAGTAGGTTCTATAAGGCACTGGAAATTGAATGAAATATACAAATCAAAAGCATTTCACGTTTCGAACTTTTCTTTATTTGTAAACGTAGAAAATGTTTATCTTATCTTTTCAATAAGTTTTATCTTCAAAGATAAATTGTTATGTTGAATTAAGTTTTGTGTCCGTAGGAACATTAATATATCGGCATTATTAAAGACTATAGTAGTCTGAAACATGGTGCGTTCGGTATCGTCTTAAACCAGTTTTCACAGCTTTTAAGCTATCGAACTAATGCACAATATGACCCAGATGTCCTTTCTCTTAAATGCACGATATTTACTATTCATACAAACGCAAAATTAATACAACTGTAACAAAATACATACCTAACCTTCTTTATAAGTCGGTTAAAAATTACATAAGTAATATTTTTAGACGGAACCATGTATACAAAGTATGGTTAGCAAAAATAATATTAAATACTTAAAAGTAAGGCATTATAAATACATTTCCTACAGGCTACATCATAATAAATTAATAACTACTTGTATGATGCTTGTACAGCACTAGATATTAAAATAATAATGTTGAGATGCTTAGATATACCTTTCATTAAAATTAATTTGTATAATATTAATGTATCACTGAATTATAATGTATCAGATCACAAACAAGGCAATCAGATATAATTATATATTACTAAACATCAAACCTAGTTTGCACCAAAATAATTTGTACCAAAGTAAATTTTAACTACTTGTCTGATCGTTACAAAATAAATAAAATTATAGTTAAGTTTGGAATGCAATATTTCACTTCATACTTCTTATAAAACTTGAGAGTTTTCCTAATGGACCCCACCATTATTCATTACCAGCAACCCCAGCATTATTCGTTAATTATTTTTATTAGTACTGATCTTAAAAGAGATGTCTTTGGCTAGAAAAATCTATTCCTTACATGCATTGAATCGCCTGTAACCAAATATCTCTAGTCAAACCAATTTATCAAGAATAATAATTGTTATTAAATAAAACTTATCACATTTTAGTAGGTAATTGTAATTTGTACCACATACCTTTTTGACTTCTAATATCAAACAAATGGTTTCTGACAACATAATATTATATTTATATGTGATGGACCAAATAAATATTATATACCCAACGATTTAAATCGCTAGATGAGCCCTAAGCTCTCGAAAACGTCCACGTTTTTGTCTTGCGGGCAACGCGATACTTCGATCCATGATATCTATACCAGAACAAGTCAACAAACTTTCAGTCAAGCCGTTTTAAGCATAAGTAATACAATTTGGCTCCTATGCGCTAACAAAAATGTTTATCACGATATAACAAATCCCATAAACACAAAGTGTTAAAAAACTATTCATGTTGAAAAACGCCACTTGAGGCCGATATAGCACAAGGATCTGACGAAGACCATAATGCCGACCATTATGCCGATTTCGAACCACAGCGAGTTGTTTTCGATATCGAGATATCGAATCAACACGTCCGGTTTCGCGAAGTGGCAGTACACGTCTTTGCAGTCGAGAGGTTTTCTGCCGAAGCCGAACACGGTGAGGACCATGGCGACTACGCCGCACCTGATGAAGGAGGTCTTCATGATGATGTTCATGATGAGGGGAATTCTGTGCGCGAAGTCGAAGCCGTAGATGGCCAGGCCAAGGAATGGGGCGATCGCCGCTGGACCAATGGCGCATCCATTCTGAAATGAGAGATTATAATCTATGTTGAAGTTATATTTTGATTGAGATGCAACATGTAGGCTTCACGCTGTTAACACGTTAAATGTTTAAGGACACTGGATTAATTTTGATTCCTGATTCGCACTTCAAGGGTCTGAACTCTGGAAAATCCTCCCTTACCTACAACTTGGATACCTTAAAATCAAGAGTGAATAACCCTTGATTGATTCTGATTCCTGATTCGCACTGCAAGGGTCTGGACTCTGGAAAATCCTCCCTTACCTACAACTTGGATACCTTAAAATCAAGAGTGAATAACACTTGATTGATTTTGATTCTTGATTCGCACTTCAAGGGTCTGGACTCTATAAAATCCTCCCTTACCTACAACTTGGATACCTTAAAATCAAGAGTGAATAACACTTGATTGATTTCGATTCCTGATTCGCACTTCAAGGGTCTGGACTCTGGAAAATCCTCCCTTACCTACAACTTGGATACCTTCAAATCAAGAGTGAATAGGCATCTCATAGGCAAGCGACCTCCACTTTGAGTGTGTCATCCACCTATTGCGAATATGGCGTTATACTATACTGACCCTGACACTAAACACTGATCCGATCGCCATCCCGAAGCCCTCCGACACCAGCGAGGTGACGTTCCCGATGGCGCAGAACACCGCGAAGCGCGCCAGCCCGAACGGCACGCCCACCATGAAGAACACGATGGTGCAGAACACCATGTTGAGTGTCAGCTGCACCGGCAGCTTGGACACCGTCAGCGCAGCGTAGTACGGGAACAGCGCGTACCAGCCGTTGAAGTGTTCCTTTTTCACCAGCTTCACTTCCTGGGGATCTGGGGATAAAGGGAAGGCGTGTGAAGTTGAAGAATTGTGTCTTGAAAACCTTTAATGTGGTTCAAAGACACTCAAAAACAGACATAGCACTTTCTATCTCTTTCACAACTGTCTCTGTGGAAAGAGTTAGATTTTTTTGTTACCAGATTTAGGCATCAATGCTGTGTTCGAGTTAAGAGAACCTCTGAACTCATTTAACGGGTTTAAAAAATTGTGTTATTAATTTCACTGGAAGCATTTTGGTAAGGATAGCAAATAGCAATATTTTCTGGCGTGTTAAATTAGATATTGTAAATGCGAACAGGCACCCGCCCATTTGGACTGTTAAATATATTATTTAAATTTCATACAAGTTTTCATCAAAAATATTTACTTTACGGGTAAGTTACAAAATTGAAACATCGATAAAGTTGCGGGTTTCTAATAACGAAGAAATTCATATTTCCAAAACCTTTTTTTTCACTTAATTTTATCATTAAATCTATATGATAAAGTATAAAAAATATACATAAAATACTTACAAACTAAAACTGGCACCATAATTTGCGTATAGGCGAAGAAAATGACGAGTCCGACGCACATCTTGAGGTGGTTGAACATCTGGCTGCCGTCGTTGGCGGTGCCGAAGAAACACAGCCCCACCAGAACAGCGCACATGATGTGATGCACCGTCTGGATCCAGAGTGCTGGAAATTAGGATAAACAAACTTAATTTAAGTTCGTTTGGTTCAGGCGACGAACGTCCACTGCTGGACTAAGGCCTCCTGCAATGATTTCAAGCCAACACGGTCCTGCGCTACTTGCGTCCAGCGACTCTTCTAATGTCCTCAGTCCAATTATGGTCGGAGGTCCTGCAGCATTGCGCTTTCCCGTGTTTTGGTCGCCACTTCAGCACCTTGGGTCCCCAATATTACATTTTGCACTTTACAGCTATCGGAAATACGATAAATCGGTTTAGTTTTTTGGGTCAACATTTAGGGCGGAAGATGTAGAGAAAGTTAAAGATCGCCACTGCAAGGTACCACATAACGTAGGCAGGTAGTTATAGTTGCTATCACTATCTAATCTTGCGAAACATGGCGAATTACATGGATTCCCCCATGGAAAGTATCTAGTAAGTACTTACTAAATACGTATGATCCATCATCCATATGACACATATACATGTTATGATGTGTCACAGCTCACAGTAATCAAGTACCTATATTAGAAGGAATGTTCAAGACTTCAAGATATATACCTAACCGCATGGGTGGGCTTGGCGTTCAAGTAGATACGTATTTGCGCTGACAGAAATGTCGTTATTTTTATGTAGGTATAATGTTTTGTATGGAATACAAAAGTATATTATGTTGCTGGAGTACCGTAAAGTATGACTGGCGATCACCGATCAAGCAGTTTGTATGCAAATACAACAAAAGAACTAATGCAGCGATAGACTACAAATAGGTTACATTGCCTCCGTGATTCATCAGTTATACTTCCTAGCTAATAACATCCAAACTCATCCAATTTGTTTTAATAAGTAAGCACTCAATAACCCATTGGTCGGTATAATCAGAGAATTGGGGGAACGAATTTCGGGAACACACCTTTGACTTTTTGGAGCTATGAGCATTTTAGGAAACTAAAATATCACTTTGTCACCTACTTAGATACAAATAAAATCTAACGGTTTATTAACAATACCTACTTAGATACAAATAAAATCTAACGGTTTATTAACAATATTCTGCTAAATTGTTGATAAAATACACTATCCAATCCACGAAAAGAAACTTTTTTTTTGTATGAAATAAATCTGCAATGGATTCTAAAACTCAAACAAAAATAACTACTTTTATATACTTAGTGTGCATAAAGACTTTATGACCTTAGTATCCTATTTACCTACTTTCATTGAAAAGTAGGTAAATAGAATTAATGTACAAAAATAGAAGTGTGTTCTTAGACCTGTGAATGTGACACACCTACTTAGATACAAATAAAATCTAACGGTTTATTAATATTATGCTAAATTGTTGACGGTGAATTTTTTGTCCTTTTAGAAGTCGGCTTAAAAATAGATAACTAAGTACGAGTACCTATCTACATTCTTCAACACATAAATACCTGTCCAATTTTTTGCATACAAAGTAAGAAGGTTGACTCATTCAACATCAGTTTTATAGTTGTGTTACGCCCAGCATCAGCGACGTTCCGTAAAACGGCCAAGTTAAAATAAATCCAAATTTTAGGTTCGTACATATAAAACATGTATAAAACCATACTGATATCTGGGGCCGTACCAGTTACTGCAATATTACTGCTTTAAGGGATGTTGGTACAACCCCTGATCATTCCCTGACTTGTGCTATAACCTCCGCACGATTAGTAGGTACTTCTTCCCTACTGTGATAATGATCACAACAAGCTCCTTATATTATCGAAAAAATTAACGTACATTGCCAAAGAAAATTATGCCCACTTTGTCGATTCCTCGATATTTGCACCAACATTCTCACAAGCAATATCGAGAACTGCTGGAAGTTCGTCGTAGGGTACCAACGCGACGTGGTCTCCTGGATCTTCATCCACGACAATGAGGAGTCTTGCCTCAACGTCTGACGCAGTGACGCGGTCGAGTCACTCACTTCGTTCTACTGTTCTAACCCAACTAAATGTGCAAAGAAAATTGTACTAACCTTGTCGATTTCTCGATATTTGCACCAACATTCTCACAAGCAATATCGAGAACTGCTGGAACTTCGTCGTAGGGTACCGACACGACGTGGTCTCCTGGATCTTCATCCACGCCAGCGACGAGTCGTCCCTCGACATCTGGCTCAGCGACGCGGTCGAGTCACTCACTTCGTTGTACTGTTTCACTTTGTAGGTGCATTTCTCGTTGGATAATACTATCTCAGTTTCCCCGCATTCGTCTTCTATCTGGTAACAGACTTTCAATTGCATGTTATTGATGGGCTCTGTAGGAACGGTGTCGAATTTCGCTGATTTGTATATTTTCCCATTCAATATTTCGTCGCACAACATCGTTATGTTCCGAGGGTCTTCCGTTGTTTCCATTACTGTAACAGAAAACGACATTTAAGAATCCCCTTTTGAAAATCAGTTTTCCATCAGATGAGAGGCATAAGCTTCGTGTCCACTTTGTCTGATAGGAGGCTTCTGACCTGGCTGAAACGCTGGCAAAAACGTACCGCCGAGCAATTTAGAATTCCGGTGCGATGCTGTTTAGAAACCGTACACAGCATCGCACTAGTATAAGTGTCCTTCGGTTACATCTTCACTTATCATCAGTTGAGATCAGTCAAGTACTAACTTGTTGCCAATTCTCCGCTTTATGGTTTGGACTTGCTAAAATTTGAATGGAAATAGATATACCTACCCATAAATACATAGACAATTTCCAGCATAAACCACGGTTTTTTCCTTTGTGGGATTTCCAAATCATGGGCACAGCCCGGTTGAGTTTGTAATGGACTCATGCAAGGCGCTTTGGGAGTCTCATAGCTCAGTTTCAAGCCGTTTTTTAAGATCTTGGAAAAAGTATTTCGTGTACGCTTACTAAAGTCTGCGGGGTTGTGATGACGCGGGCAGGTGAGGCCGACGCTCTGCAGGTGGGGCACCATCGCGTCGGTGTCCCCCTGGTAGATGCAGCGACCGTCCGCCAGTATGTAAGCCTGGAAACAAACAACCGCAGTTTTTAACAAACAACAAACACAACAACCGTTTTAAGATCCTAATAACCTTTCCTTTAGATAAATGATCGTTTAGATCCTTTATTACAGTCAGAAGACTTAAAAAGTAAGGTAAGTGAGGTGTACTAAGTATACTAAGGCTACGACGACTTTAAAAATTAAAATAAAAAAAACTAAACCTGATTTCTGTTTGAAAGTTTTTTTTTAAAGAACATTGGTCTTTTGCCAGCTAATACGTGCATGAATTAAGTGATTTTAGTTAGAATTTTCTTTTTAAATAATTTATTGGTAGACCTCTTTTTTCCTTCTTATTTCGTGATAAAATTTGGCTCAGCATTTTAATTCGTGAATGCAGGGTTTTTATTTCGGGATAAACTTTTGTGCAATAATTTTATGATATTATATTAAAACATTTTAAATAAAAATATAACAGGAGTTTAATAAATTAATATAGCAATAAAGATATTCGATTTCTAAAGGAAAAACATGTTACATTAAGCTCAAATTCAGCTTTAAGTACAAACTGTTCCCTAATCATAACTGTTTTCCACGATATCGCTTGCATACCTTAGGAACAATAGATTTTTTCGAGATAAAAAGTAGCCAATATCCATCCAGGATAATGTAGCTCTCCATTAGTGAAAAAAATATCAAAATCGGTTCAGTAGATTTTAAAATAAAAAAATAGTAAAAAATAACCCTTAAAAGTAAACAATTATTCATTGTTAATACCTAATTATAAACTGTAGAGATTACTCAAATATCTCTTATATAATTGGAATCTCCAAAATTCAAATACCAATTTCTTGAAAAAAAAAATTGGAGTCAAAACTTAATGATTTTTGATTTAACATGGATACAAATGATTTTGTTGCTATTATTTCAACATGAAATTTTCGCGTAAAAGTTTTAGTTTCAAATAACTTCCTTTATTATAAAAATAAACTAAAAATTTTGAAAAACTAAACCATCTTTAATAGTAAGTAATTTCAGCAAGTTTGAAGTCTTCTAAGCTCGATTCAATTTATTAATATTCAAGATAATTAATTTAAGACAGATGATTTTTTGTACGGTATATCTCATTATTCCATGTGGCTGAAACATAACAAAATAACTTTAATTCTTTCCTACTAATCACAAACCTTTACAAAGTATTTAGCCTGCAGGTATTTGATGGGAACAGTTACTTTTTTATCTTACAGAGAATTTTGAATTGAGTACCTAAGTGAGGTTTGTAATGAAACTTGAAATATAGAACTTCATGTTTATTAACCTAAGACATATTTCATCACTAAAATAATAAATTGATATGCATACGTTAATACTTAAGTTTAAGTTCCTTATCACGAAATTCAAAGTGAGTGCTAAAATAAAAACATCTTATTTCGTGATACTTATTTTGGAAAAGTCCTCTACTTAAGTTTATAAATCATTCAAAAACCATTTAAAGTAACTATTAAATATCCTGAATATAAAGATATTATATGAAAATAAATGAAGCAAAACGAACTAAAAATAAAACCATGCTACTAGTACCTATGCGAGTTCACCTTAAAAATTCAAATTTAGGTTTAGTTCAAACTCGTATTTTAAGAATTTTATTGAAAAAATCATATACCGAATTTAGCTCATAAGAAAGTTCATTACTTTCAAATTATGATTTTGATTTTATATTTAAAATATCTTGATTAAAAAATTAATACACTAGCTTTAAAAAAGAAACTCATAAATTCTTAATTCGGTAGTGATACGAAATACGCAACCTAAGAAAAATAAGATGCCGGCTATTTCGTGAGTCGATTAATTGCAATTTTAAGTGAATTTAGTACATGTATTTATCTCTGTCCTATATTATATTAATTGTAAAGAAACACAAATTTACACTATAAAAAACTTAATTCAAATAGACTTACCTTTGTCTTTCTGTAAGCTTATAAAGTATGATGTTTAAGCTTACGGTAAATACAAGCGCGCAGGTGTACTACAGCGGTTTGCGGCCAACTTAGGTTTTAAAGAGTCGTATTGGTCTGAGCTTTTTCACCAAAATTCTCATACTCGATTTTTTAACGGGTAATATGATGAAGATTTAGAATTTACGTTTAATTTATTTATAACATGTCTTTATTGCTTATTTTTACGCCAGAAGCAAAAACTAACGAAATAACCAGACATACCGAATTACCCCTCACTTACCTTAGGTTTGGTGCATTAAAAAGGCCTATATATTATAGCTTTTTGAGGAAATTTGATGTCCAAGCTTAGCTTACTATTAATGATTAGGTCGCGTCGTCCATCATGACACTTCGTTCTGCCTAAGCCTCAACGCTTTTGAGATTGTGATGGGCGATGACTTGTTCCTCTCGGTTGCTGGATATTTGTGGGAGTGATTTGGAAAAGGGACTGAAATACTTCTATGCTCAGAGGGTGGATAAAACTGTAGGATAACCATTTTAACCTTCTCTCGTGGAGATATTGTCCTAGACCCATGCCTGGAGTTTAAAGAAGTACCTAATATGTACCTAATAAATAATAATAATATGGTTTAGAAACACGCCATACTTAGATACTAATTCGTGAATGTCAAAACAATGGAGCTCTGGTTATTATTAAATCATCTTTAGGTACCCAAAATGAAACCCAACACTTAGATCAAATGGGTTCAATTATTAGATTAACCTATCCGTATACCGTTATCTTTCGAATTATCATTGACGGCTTAAGCACACTAAATTATTGTTAAAAATGGTCCTTTTAAATTTTTTATGATTTACGTGGATGCAAAACATATGCCCAACGACACGAAAATTGTTATTTAATAAGCATACCTTGGAAATTTTTAAAGACTAATTACGATGTTTTACGTGTAAGATTTACCTATAAAACTACGAGTAGGTACATGATACATTATCGTTATGTACCTAGGTAATCGTAACCTACCTAAGATACTTTTCCCTGTTATTGATTACTTTGATTATGCTTCTTTGCTGGTACGATAAAATTTTCTGCTTGAACTAATATATTTCAGGTGGTCTATGCTTCGTGGTGTTTGACAATCACAGATTTTATTGACAATCATTTCAGGAGAGCTATTCTTCGTGAAACCAAACACTGGGTTGTTTGACAATCATTTCAGGAGGTCTACGCTTCGTGGAACCAAACACTGTGCTGTTTGACAATCATTTCAGGAGGTCTACGCTTCGTGGAACCAAACACTGTGTTGTTTGACAATCATTTGAAGATGTCTTTGCTCCGCGGAACCATACATCGTGGTGTTTTGCCAATCATTTCAAGAGGTCTATGCTTCGTGGAACAAAACACCGTGTCGTTTGACAATCATTTCAGGAGCTCTACGCTTCATGGAACCAAACACCATGTTGTTTTGCCAATCATTTCAGGAGGCCTATAGGTACTTCGTGAAACCAAAAACCGCGATGTTACTAAACTAAATAAACTTTTAGTAAACTTAGGTCAGAACTAATAATTCGTGCAATGCAATTAAACGTCAGTCAAACAATACAAGAAACTAGATAGGTAGGTATTAAGTAGGTAGTCAGTAAATCACCAACCCTGATTTATCTTTTATCTTAATTATGTAAATGAAGCCTCTGGGAGTCTGATCATTGCACGCTATCTATCACGTCAATCTGAAGAGCTGGGTCTAAGTACCTACTGACTACTGTTATGTACCTATCTTAAGAGTAATTTATATCCTACCTGATAATATATTATTACATTTGTAATAAATAATAATCCATAATAACATCCTTCTCCGGCAAAGGTGTCTATTATATTTTTTGTATAAGATACAATTGCATACTGCACCTATTATAGTGCAGTTCAGTATGAAATTTTATCCAACTTCCTTGAATCCTTGCCAACTATGTAGATTTACCTAATGTATAATATTATAATTGTAAATACCTACCACTGTTGCAGTATGCAATGACGATTTACTTGAGTACCTATATGGCAAAGGTCGACTCCAGATGTTCGTCATATCACTTTCATTGCCAAAAGATCTTATATTAGATCAAATGAAAGCTAAGTCCATTGCTCTACAAGAACTCTAAGTATAATCGATATCTCAAGATCAAAATTCAAATGTACTACATAATTTTATTACAACAGTCAACAATCATCTGGATTACCTACCCATATTGCTATTTAAATGTAGATAAGTATATTATTATAGTAATTAAATAAATACTATGCAAAATTTTATCTCAATTATCATACGTTGGTAGATACTCATTATCAAAAGTCAATGCACTTAATTCAACTAACTTTAATTATGTAAAAGAATTAATCTTTTTTTTTGTCGTCCTCGCTTTTACGAGTAGGGTGCGACAGGCAGCATTGCGGGAAAATATCACAAAAAACTTTTTAATTACATAATCACCAAAAAAATGGGAAATGCTTTCCAAAAAACCAACTTCAAATGCCACTACAAAGAGTGAAATAATTTTTATTTAAATTTTAGGTACCTACACCAATTCGAAGTCGGGCAATGTTTCATACAATCCCTAATAGTCCTTCTTACTTACTTGATGTGCGAAGAAATGACGAAGTCATAGACAATCGCCCGACTTCGAATTGGTGTAGGTACCTAAAATTTAAATAAAAATTATTTCACTCTTTGTAGTGGCATTTGAAGTTGGTTTTTTGGAAAGCATTTCCCATTTTTATTTTATACTTTTTAGTGGAAAACAATAAAATGCACAAGGCGTTGTAAAATTACCCAAATCGCTTGAGGTGTATTCATAAAATCTGAAGAGATACCTCAAATTCACCAAGATCCCATCATCAGACCCTGACTTGATGACTTTAGTCATCAAATCAGTATCTCCTAGCAAATGCACTAGTAACTATAAAAAATACCCAACTCGCTTCAAGTATACTAGCAAAATTTGAAGAGTTCCCTCGATTTCACCAAGATCCCATCATCAGACCCTGACTTGATGACTTTAGTCATCAAATCAGTATCTGCTAGCATATGCACCAGTAACTATAAAAAATACGCGACTCGCTTTAAGTATACTAGCAAAATTTGAAGAGTTCCCTCGATTTCACCAAGATCCCATGATCAGATCCTGACTTGATGACCATAGGACAACTTGGAAAATATTATTCTTTCTAATAATACTCAAATAGTTTCATGTGTCCATATAAAATTTGAAGAGTTCCCACGATTTCTCCAGGATCCCATCATCAGATCCTGACCTGATTAAAATGGGACCACCTGGAAACAAAACCCTCTTAAACAAAAAAAGAATTTTTCAAATCGGTCCACGCGTCTTCGAGTAATCGGTGAACATACATAGAAAAAAAAAATAAAAAAAAAAGATTCCGACGAATTGAGAACCTCCTCCTTTTTTTGAAGTCGGTTAAAAAAACCTGCGCCAGTTACTTATCAACAAAAAATCTGTGCAATTTTAGAACTTATTTACTGTCGAAATTAATTTAAAAAAATAAGACAAAGGCCCAAAATAAGTACATGGTGTTTAAGTTTGAAACTTTTTTAATCTGCAAGTCACTAAAAATCGCTTAAAATCCCGTTCAGCCCAATGAATATCCCACGAACTTAAACAAAGTGCAAATAGATTGCATTATAGGTGTACTTCGGGTTGTTTAATCGAAATAAACTACTTATATGACACATATGGTATGCAGTGACTAACGATCGAGAATAAATTGAACTGATGGATGCAATCACTGTTTATAAAACACTGATTACCTACACTGTGAATTCATTACACAATGTTGATGGAAAGTCATTAACGCCGACAAACTGTTGGTGACTAGTCACCAAAGGAGTCTTGATAAGTTTTAAACACTAAAAAGTTGAGGAGATTTGCTCGTTTATCTAAAGACGATGACTACCATCAGATTGAGATATCATATGCTAGGATCACCAAAGTAAAAACGTGTAATCTATTTGTAATCTATTTTTTTTTTATTTTTTACTGAAAAATTTCCATACGAATCGTGCGAGTTGTCAAACGGCTGAAATTCATTACCTATCTATTAACCTATCTATATCTTATCCATATTTTTCTTAGCTTATGTCTTTCTATCTCGAATAGGATAAATCTGGATAAGTTTGTCCAGGAAGAACGGTAGGACATGTGGATATTTTTACGTATGCTAGGATCACCAAAGTAAAAACGTGTAATCTATTTGTTATCTATTTTTCCCTGAAAAATTTCCATACGAATCGTGCGAGTTGTCAAACGGCTGAAATTCATTACCTATTAACCTATCTATATCTTATCCATATTTTTCTTAGCTTATGTCTTTCTATCTCGAATAGGATAAATCTGGATAAGTTTGTCCAGGAAGAACAGTAGGGCATGTCATGTGGATATTCTTTACGACATACCTGATTGAACAGTTCGAACAGCGACGCTGCCGGCTGATGAAAGATGCACACTGCACACCACTGCCCTTCCCTGGCTCGCCAGTTGCTTGAGTAGCTTCACACTCACACACTGCACAGTCGTTACGTTGTCTAAGTTGCTCCTTTGTTCGTCCAGGAAGGACAGTGGGGCATGTGGATGTTGTGTACGTCATACCTGATCGAACAGTTCGAACAGCGACGCCGGCGGCTGGTGAATGGTGCACACCACTGTCCTCCCCTGGCGCGCCAGTTGCTTGAGCAGCTTCACACACTGCACAGTCGTGACGTTGTCTAAACCACTCCTTAGCTCGTCCAGAAAGGACAGTGGGGCATGTGGATGTTGTGTACGTCATACCTGATCAAACAGTTCGACCAGCGACGCCGGCGGCTGGTGAATGGTGCACACCACTGTCCTCCCCTGGCGCGCCAGTTGCTTGAGCAGCTTCACACACTGCACAGTCGTGACGTTGTCTAAACAACTCCTTAGCTCGTCCAAGAAGGACAGTGGGGCATGTGGATGTTGTGTACGTCATACCTGATCAAACAGTTCGAACAGCGACGCCGGCGGCTGGTGAATGGTGCACACCACTGTCCTCCCCTGGCGCGCCAGTTGCTTGAGCAGCTTCACACACTGCACAGTCGTGACGTTGTCTAAACCACTCCTTAGCTCGTCCAGGAAGGACAGTGGGGCATGTGGATGTTGTGTACGTCATACCTGATCAAACAGTTCGAACAGCGACGCCGGCGGCTGGTGAATGGTGCACACCACTGTCCTCCCCTGGCGCGCCAGTTGCTTGAGCAGCTTCACACACTGCACAGTCGTGACGTTGTCTCAACCACTCCTTAGCTCGTCCAGGAAGGACAGTGGGGCATGTGGATATTGTGTACGTCATACCTGATCAAACAGTTCGAACAGCGACGCCGGCGGCTGGTGAATGGTGCACACCACTGTCCTCCCCTGGCGCGCCAGTTGCTTGAGCAGCTTCACACACTGCACAGTCGTGACGTTGTCTAAACCACTCCTTAGCTCGTCCAGGAAGGACAGTGGGGCATGTGGATGTTGTGTAGTCATACCTGATCAAACAGTTCGAACAGCGACGCCGGCGGCTGGTGAATGGTGCACACCACTGTCCTCCCCTGGCGCGCCAGTTGCTTGAGCAGCTTCACACACTGCACAGTCGTGACGTTGTCTAAACCACTCCTTAGCTCGTCCAGGAAGGACAGTGGGGCATGTGGATATTGTGTAGTCATACCTGATCAAACAGTTCGAACAGCGACGCCGGCGGCTGGTGAATGGTGCACACCACTGTCCTCCCCTGGCGCGCCAGTTGCTTGAGCAGCTTCACACACTGCACAGTCGTGACGTTGTCTAAACCACTCCTTAGCTCGTCCAGGAAGGACAGTGGGGCATGTGGATATTGTGTACGTCATACCTGATCAAACAGTTCGAACAGCGACGCCGGCGGCTGGTGAATGGTGCACACCACTGTCCTCCCCTGGCGCGCCAGTTGCTTGAGCAGCTTCACACACTGCACAGTCGTGACGTTGTCTAAACCACTCCTTAGCTCGTCCAGGAAGGACAGTGGGGCATGTGGATATTGTGTACGTCATACCTGATCAAACAGTTCGAACAGCGACGCCGGCGGCTGGTGAATGGTGCACACCACTGTCCTCCCCTGGCGCGCCAGTTGCTTGAGCAGCTTCACACACTGCACAGTCGTGACGTTGTCTAAACCACTCCTTAGCTCGTCCAGGAAGGACAGTGGGGCATGTGGATGTTGTGTACGTCATACCTGATCAAACAGTTCGAACAGCGACGCCGGCGGCTGGTGAATGGTGCACACCACTGTCCTCCCCTGGCGCGCCAGTTGCTTGAGCAGCTTCACACACTGCACAGTCGTGACGTTGTCTAAACCACTCCTTAGCTCGTCCAGGAAGGACAGTGGGGCATGTGGATATTGTGTACGTCATACCTGATCAAACAGTTCGAACAGCGACGCCGGCGGCTGGTGAATGGTGCACACCACTGTCCTCCCCTGGCGCGCCAGTTGCTTGAGCAGCTTCACACACTGCACAGTCGTGACGTTGTCTAAGCCGCTCGTCGGCTCGTCCAGGAAAAACACTGGTGGGTTGTTCACTAGCTCGAGGGCGATAGCTAACCTGGAAATTAAAGAAACATTGCAGTTGCCGGTACCGGGCAAGACAAAAAATTCCCATCCTGCCCGTTGTGCACCGTGCAATCGTTTGCCGGGATACTTTTCTGACCAATTTTTCCCATCTGCCCCGTAACATTTAGTTATGAAAAAGAAGCCTTTATTCTTAGAAGAACTTATTTGTATTTATTAATTTTTTACCATTCAAAAGTAAAGTTACCGAAAAGTAATGTCTAGAAATGAAAAGATTGTACACGTATATATATCATAAAAAAATCCATTGATTACATTTAAACATTTTAAATGATCATCACTTAGTGACGTCATTTTTAGTACACAGCGGTATGTGCTATCAGCGGTACTGAAATGTACGACGCGCGACGCCATATTTGAGAATTTTTTAGCTTCACGGACGTCACATATTTCGTGTCTTCTTAGCGTAGCAACAGCACGTTTAAAAGAGTCGATTCGGTTAATTAAAAGTTAAAGTCGGTTTCGGTTAAAGTCAGGTCAAGCAACCGAGTCTTACTCGTATATGCCTGCCTACGATTGTATACGTTGGTATCAGCTACCCGCATATTCTTTAGATAACCTAGTTGAAACGTTAGAACGTTAGAAAACGTTCTTTCTAACAGTCATTGCCATTTCATGATAGGGGATCAGTCTCCTAATCTACTGTGGACCATCATGGTAGGTACGTACGAGTAATTATGCCTGACTAAATAATATTTTCGAGATTTACTAACCATTGAATAAGTATTTATTTATTTATTAATTTAATACCTATGTTTGTAATAATTGACCTTTTTACATTGCTTTGTCATATTTTGTAACTGTATGCAAGTGGTTGAATAGTAAAACAATAGTTAATTTAACCGATTGATTATTGATTTGCTATTGCGCCAGCCATTATGGTAATAACTTGGACAATAGATACAACACTGGACATGTAACTCCGGCGTGATTTTACAAGCTTATATTCTGAACCTGCATTGCTATATTATGCTTGTTCGGGTGAAATCTTGCAAGTTGCAACTTATTTTTGATGAAGATATACTTCTTCAACTTCGAAAAATGAAATTGCATGGATAGCTGTGTGATGTCATTCTAAATTCAATATGGCGCAACTACCAAGATGGCGGACTAGTTATTTTTAATGCACTTTTACAATAGGGGTACCATAATATGAAAGAGATGTTTAAAAAAATATTAGGTACGTGGTATTTTCATTCAGTACCTACCGAACAGTAATTTAGTAACTTAGCTAATTTCAGTCAGTCTTCCTAACATTATCTGTAAATAGGGTTATAACTGCTTTACAGGGTTGCGTTATAACCCAGGAAAAAGAGTAACTTTTCACAAGATTTAATAAACTTTCCACGACTTAGGATTGCTCTTGATTCAAGATTAAAAGTTGAAACTTGAATCTGTAAGTAAATCGATTAGAGCTTGGCAACTTCGTAGGACTCCGGGGGACACGGTAACGCATACATGCAGAGAAGTGTCCCCTTCCCCGCTTCCTAAGTTCCTTGCCTCCCCCACCGTCTGTCACCCTGCAGTAGGGTCCCGCACAAAGTTGCCAATCTATAGAGAGTTGTGTAGTTTTTGAGAACTATATCTCGAGCTGAAAAATTCGTCGGCTTCTCACCTCTTCTTCTGTCCTCCAGAGAGCTGATCAGTCTTCGTGTGTTGGTGTTCCAGCAGACCAAGTTGCTGCAGGATCTCCTCTGAGGGGATCTTGGCGCCCTTGGGCAGCTTGAACTTCGCAGCCACGTCCATGGTCTCGCGCACCGTCAGCAGCGGCTGCAGAAGATCCTCTTGCGTGATGTAGCACGAGGATCGTTGGAACTGCTGCTCGTCGCGGATCTGGCCGTTTACCAGAAGCTCGCCCGTAACTCCTCCGGATCTGATGAGACGTCAGATCATTCATCTTCTTTGTCTTGAAGCCACTACTTACTAAGCACGGGACTCAGATAAGACGAACATTTAAAAAATAAAAAAACACGACAGACCTGTGTGGTATAACTACTTTTTCCAAAAAAACATAGCCAACGTTACTCGGAATGATGAAGGATTCTTACGATTCCCCAAATGTTCAGATCTCTTCAGTGGTTTAGAAGTTATGGTAGCATAAAGAAACTCACATACATAATATATACACATACATACATACACGAAGTCTAAAAAACATTACACTCTTTTTTTGGGACGTCGTGTAAAAAGAATTTAAAAGAAGAAGTCATTATGCGCAGAGGTTCCAGTTTATTTGTAAGATGTAGACAAGAGATAAGGATAATTTACAATTTTGTAAATTCCTATGGAATTGATCGATCGAAGCCAGGAGGGGTCGCTACTCGCTGTTCCTTGATATTTTCATATTACTATAATTATTGTACATTCGAAAAGTTTGAAGTCAGTGTCTGGAATTTGAACCTAAGTTTTGATGTTTCACAGGCCTTCTATGTTTGGAGGAGGCTAGGTACTTACTTGAATCCTGAAATAACATTGAGGAGAGAGCTCTTGCCGGCACCAGAAGGTCCCATGATAGCTATGAGCTGCCCGGACATAAACCGGCCACTGACGCCTTTGATTACTTGTTTACCGGGCCCTGGGAAAAGGAAACAAAACATAATTTATTAAATCGACATAATATAAAGAACAAACCAGTTTATTTGCGTACGCGGAAATCTTATCTTTATAAACTCAAAACAGAAGCTTCTGACATTTTGAACGACAAAAATAGCATTTTAAAATGTGATACATTTTAAAATGTTATTTTACATTACTGTCCTTTTTTAGCCATCTGTAGGTCTACCCACTATAAAGTTATTCCTTGGTCTGTGGGTCTGCCCCTATACTTTGACAGGTACCTAAATCTTCATAAGATTATTTTGCTTTTTGAGTTTGCGAGTCTTGGCAATTAATTTTACATAATTCTTTTACCAGAGTTGGGACCAGTCTAATCTTATATCTAACCTAGGTATATACTATACCTATACATACATTGTATTAACACATAAACCATGAAAGTTTTTTTGGTCTGGTGGCAAAACAAGCATTTTTGGCACCGGTAAACTGGCAACATTTTTTGTGCCGTCCGCCCTGTCCACGGTGTATGTCTATTGCGATACTGCAATATAAGCATAATCTGCAAGTCTGCCACAGCTAGGGGGACTGGTTTGACCGTTAGTGAACTTGCCCCTGCGCGAAGCGAGAATTCGATTTCATAACCAGTTCTACAGTATGAGACCTACCTCTTAGTTCAGGCCTGGATCAAGGACTTGAGAACCTGGTCTGAACTGAACCATAACCGAATGTTAATAAGCCTCAAAGTGGCATTTAAAGTTTCTGGCTAAAGGTACAATAAAAATGGTTATTCCAAAAAAAGACTATAACTCCAACATACAAGAAGTTTGTACTGAAGTAGGTATTTTTAAACAATAATGTCAGTGGAAATAAATATCAGTTGCTTTTAAAGGTGAAGGGAAATGTCGCGAGAAAATCTGCAGACTGCATACAAGAGAGAGTTTCAAAATCTGAAATGGGATGAACCCTGGTATTCCGAACTTGCATCTTGACCACATAGTAATGACCCGGAAAACAATAGTAGTACTTAACGCTACGGAAGGTTTACTCCGCAATATGATTCAAAGTAATAGCGAACCTAGCGCTGAAACAAAAAAGTCCAATTCAGTTCGCAATAGCGCCTGGCACCGCCTCCGCTAAGCACCTAAAATGCTCTCTTTCTATGGCATAACTTTATCTCTTTCGACGTACTAGAGCTGCCTCGTAATCGGGTACACACAGCGCGTAAAATAGACCGTAGAACTAACGCGTGCAACCTAGCCGGCGCGCGACAGCCGTCTGAAATCGGTCCGTCTTAACGGCTAGCTGAAGCGCTCTTGATCACGTGATAAGTGAGCCTGGTAACATACGTAGTGGGCCGTTAAAATGGTTGGGACATGACTATTTGTCTGCTTTTCAAGATGTATCATTACTTTAGCGAATAAGCCCAAAATTAAAGACAAGGTAAGGTCAAAGGTGTGAATCGGGCTCAGTGTGACAGTTCACAGTATCTTTCTACATTTACTGTTATTGACAGGGGATCCTGATGAACTTTTTGAGTTCATTAGGATCGTCTTAAGGGATCCTGGTGGACCAACCTATAATAACCATAGAAGTTCCACCATGCTTAGATGCTCGTCCTATACTTCAACTTGTACATCATAACTTCAGCGCGAAAGAACAAAATTATACGTCATCGGTATTATGTTCAGTTATTAGATACGAATATGAGACACAAGTTGTTAAAAATAACTTCGAGAAACACCGAAGTGAAGTCATAAAAACATTGACTGCAACTTTTCAATCAACGCTACTGTTTTAAACGTAGGTACTCTTGAAACAGCTGGCCTCATAAACATTGCATTCAGAATGCATCCGAGACGGCCTTAATTTACTGGCTAGGGTTTAACGCCCTAGCTGCATCGGTCATTCGCTTGCAGCTCAGGTATGCCTATATGCACTAGAATAACTAGAATAATCGGTCGAGTGTGAGTCGGGCTCGCGCACTGAGAGTTCCGTACTATCAAGACCAATTCCAATAGAAACACTCTAATATAAAAGACCCCTTGAATATTTGTTTCATAATAATTAATGAAATATTTTTTAAAGAAAAATTACTAAATAGTGAATGGGAGCCCCCTTAAATATTTATTTTATTCTATTTTTAGTATTTGTTGTTATAGCGGCTACATATATAGGCACGAGTACATCATCTGTGAAAATTTCGAGTGTCTAATTATCACGGTTCAAGAGATACATCCTGGTGACAGACGGACGGACGAACAGCGAAGTCTTAGTAAATGTTTTTACTATTTGGGTACGGAATCCTAATAAAATACGTCGCACAAAGCCGAGTGATCTTTAAATACCAGCTAGGCGACCAAGAAAATATAAAACCTTTTTTCCCGATTGCCATGCAGGAAGGGTTATGTTTTTCGCGCAAACTTTATTTGTAAACTTTATAAGGCATCTCGTATATTCCAAACGTCTGGATGGATCTTAACAGAAAGTTAAAGCAAAGATTATTATGGTTAAGGTACATCGGTATAGGTTTAAAACAAGTGAATTTATGGCCTAACATTAAGTCGTTAGTTAAAAAATTAACCAAACCTAATTTATTTATTAAAAAGATATAAAATACGTCATTAGAATCCCCTGTTTTGTAAATATCACATCCTTCCATATTGATACGAAAATTAAAAATTCTAATTTTGACAAGTCTCCACTCGAAAGAACTAAGTTCTAACTGAAGGAAATTAAAAAGAGTTTAAAAATGAATTGCATTCAAATTGATGTATTTGTAGTTGTGTGTGTCGCGAGACCTTGAATTACGCATTTTTAACCGGCATGCAGTCGGATTTTTTTCATTACGTGGACTAGAACAACACATTACATTATTTAAAGAACAAAAAATGATATCGAAAAACAAAAATAAATAATTAATTTACAGGCACTTAGGTATAAAATGTCAAACTTACGCGTTCGGAAAGCAGTGTGTACTGAGAAATACGGGCAAGAAACTCGGCAATTGCTCTTTTCAAAATGTCATCAATCATATTAAACCTTCTTCGCATCATTAATTCATTATTAAAATGACGTGAGATGAACATTGATTTCTTGTGTGGAAGCGAAACTACAAACATCTTCCGAGAATCTTTTGCATAAGTACCTATACAAATTCCGCAATTATAGGTTAGTTACCCCGCATTTTGGATATTTTTATTTTAGCTGACTTAACGGCTATTTAATTATTATCAATACATATTATTACATATCACATATAGGGGAATTTATCTTTATTGCAAAATACAAATTACAGAATACAAGCTTAATTAAAATAACAACTTAAAAATTAAAATAACTAAAACTAAGAATTATTAAAATACATATACAAATTTAAAGGGCACAAGCCCTAGGAGATAAATTATTATTATATTAACTGCTATTTAAGCTATTTTTAGTAACCTGTAATTTAAAAACGTTTACAGGATACCTATACTTTGGTGAGTGTGCTCAGAAACTACATATTATTAACCTTATACCATTGAGATACTATGTACTATGCCTTGTACCTCCTTTCTAGCATAGATAGGTATAAGATGCCGAGAGCGGTGGCATCCTCAAATGGTTGACATCCAACAAACTCGCACGAAACGTTTTTCTTCCACGTCCCTGATATGAACCGCTAAGGTATGGAACACCCTTCCAACGTCCTTGTTTCCAGCCAAGTACGATCTGGGTACCTTCAAGAGAAGAGTAAATGGGCATTTTCTAGGCGCGCGCTTCAACCTAGACCCGATCATTGCTTTCCATCAGGCATGATTGTTTTTTTTTACGCTATACAAGTTAGTACTTGACTGCGATCTCACCTGATGGTAAGTGATGATGCAGTCGAAGATGTTAGCGTACTAACTTGGAAGGAGTAAGTTATGTCACCCCAACGGTTTCTACGCAGCATCGTACCGGAACACTAAATCGCTTGGCGGTACGTCTTTGCTGGTAGGGTGGTAACTAGCCACGGCCAAAGCCTCCCACCAGACCAGACCTGAGCCAATTTAGAAATTATAATATTCCAAAGTGGCCCGTGGCGGGAATCGAACCCGCGACCTCCCACTCGAATCCGAGCATGCGTCCCTTGCGCCACGGAGGTCGTCAAGATTGATTGTCGTCAAGCGCAAGCCTATCTACAATAAATGAATAAAAAATCGATAAGTAATATTTTTTTATTAAAATGTAAAGTAATTGCAAAAAAATCAAAAACCAATATCACGCGGGCAAATTAAAGTTAGTTTTTTTATGTCGATAATGAGTTACAGGGTTTTATCAACAAAAAATATACTTAATGGAAAAAAACAAACAATGATCTACTTACGCACATGAACTAACAAATTACGCATTGTTATTTGTTGTTATCTATAATCTATAACCATAAACTAAGTACATTGATCGTGACAAAAATATGATGATTAATAAACGTGAAAACACTATATTTCCACACATTCTGGTAGGTTAGTTAATTCTATTTTTAGGGTTCCATCGCAGAATACATAACAGTGCAGTCTCATTCCCGAAGTGCGTTTACAAATTGTAAACAAAGGATGCATTGTAACGCTCAGTAACTCGGAGAGGTAACCACAAAAGCACGTTTTGTGATTATAGAACTATGGTAATGTCGCAAACACACCATAGAAAGCTATACCAAAGATTACTTATTAATATTGGTAGGATATACTTAGTACCATTGACATATTATACCTACTCTAGACGGGGCGGACCGCGCGAAAAAATGTCGCCAGTTTATGGGAGTAATTTTTACTCCCATAAACTACGTCTATTGTGACCCCCTCCGGCGTCAGCTGTAGTAAGCTGTAAGCCTATGCAGTATTTAGCAGGAGTTTTGACTGATGGCGCTACATTTTCTTGTATGAAGAAGGTTTACGTAAAATGTTCGGATGGGCTTATCTTGACTATTATTATCAATTCTTAGTACTATTATTAATCCGTGACCATATAGGTACTATTGTCGTAAGCGGCTGCTGCCCAAGAATTTATGTTGCTATAATCTTTCGTTGCTCTTGTGGTAATTAAAAGATCCTTCGTATTTTGATGAAGAAAAAAGTGTACATGAAAAATCTATGAATTTTGAAACTCAACGGTATGAATTTTAGCTTTCTAGGAACGCTATCTTAGATTGAGCGACGATAATCTTTTCCCTTTATATTTAGCAAAGGTCGACATCAAAACATTTCAAACAAAAGCTGTTAAAAATTGTTGCTTTATAATATTTAAAATAAAAATCGATAAAGGATACGCGAATCACTTCAGAACGGCTACCTACTAATTATTTAGCTATTTTTTATTGTTACCTATGTTTGTAATTGTCAGGACAAAGTTGGTAGGTTAATTCATATAAAGTTATTATTTTTAAATTACGGATAATGACGGGACACCAACAAAGTCGCGGGCAATACTTAGTATAAGATAATTATAACTATACAAGCATTGAGGTAATTTAACATAGACTTGATAATTTAAAAAACATTTTTTATGACCTGGGACAGCCTATGTCCCATAATTATTACCTATAGTAAAGTAAATGAAACAAGTAACATAAGAGGATTTCTCCGTTTATAATAATAAAGATTTTCATCTCCATAATTTAAACAACTCTTAAATATGAGTGCATCAAAAGATTCCCATCAGATAAATCTCAACTATCATGTAAGTATATTTGGGATTTAGTTGTATAGCGTAAAGTAATTACAATGTTATTAAGATTCAAGGAAGTTGGTATGACGTATTTATTATTTTTTTGTATTTCAAATATTTTTGGATGTCCGATCTCTACAAGCAGCAGCTTTCCAAACGATAATGAATTGTAAATTAAAAAAATCTTTACAAACAGCCCAATAATAAATAAATAAAAGATGAATTCTATGTTAAATTCCTTAAACAAAGCAAGCAGAGAAGTTGGGTTGGAAATAAACTTTCACAAGCCAAAATTAGTGACTAACCGTTCAGAACAGAAATTCCAATAATTATTGAAGGCACGCGGATAGAATACGTTCAGGAACAGCCCAATATCTAGTATTAATTAAATTAATAATGTATTAATTGAATCCGAACAGACTCATTCTCTGACTCATCAACTATCAGTCTTAGCCCATCCTTGACATTTGGACTAATGAATTGTGATTTTGCATCTAGATTTCTTGTAAATAAGACAAGAAATATGGAAGGATTTTCAAAATTGCGAAAAGATATGAAATATAAATTGAAGGAAAAACTGTAATAAGTACCTACCTATTTAAAAATATTGCGTAATAAGTACATAATCTTATATCTATAAACGAGCAATTTTTGTGAATGTTTTCATAAAACTAAGTATACAGGGGGTTACAGGGCCAATAAATCGATCTAGCTAGAATTTATCTTATACCTTTAAACGAGCAATTCTTGTATATATATATATTTCTATATAATCTGGATCTCGGAAACGGCTTCAAGGATTTTCATGAAATTTAGTATACAGGGGTTTTTGGGGGCGATAAATCGATCTAGCTAGGATTCATTTTTACAAAATGTCGAATTTACCAAAAATAAAATAAAAATATGACTACTGCTGCCATCTATTGGCCACCGAGCGAAGCTCGGTCACCCAGATATTTTTATATAAAATGTAATACATTATATTTACAAAAAAAAAATAGCGAGCAAAGCTCGGTCACCCAGTAATGTTTTGTAGTTTAAATGTTAAGAAGTGCAGAAATCTAAAATTAATAGAATACAGTCGAATTTCGATTAAAGGGAGAGCTTCTTTTACGGAGATACAATACTAGAATAGTAGGTACCTTTCGCTTACTTCAAAGTTCCGATCTAACAGTTAGTTAAACCGATACCGATTTTTTTTCACTTAACTGAAATTGAAAACACTTCTTTATAAAAAATAAACATTTAATTAATTGCGAAGACAAGAAATAATAATATTATACGAGTAGGTACTACCTACCTTAAAATATGTTGGTGGTTCCTGATAGAATTTGAATAATAACATCAATCTAGTTTTTTGTTTCCGTTATCTAACAAGTAGGAATTTTTTATTTCCGTAGTCGGTAATAATTGATTAACAAATTTTTTATCTATTATAAGTAGGTATAACTACTACTTTATCAGGCCTATAATTTTATTACCAGTCGTGATGATTACTTAAAGCAAATAAAAACCCTTGTATGAGATTCACGAACCAATATTAATACTAGAATTTATTTCATCTCTCACATTAAAAGGATTTCATAATTATAGTCTTAGAGGCCATAAGCAATTTAGATGGGGGTGATAGGTAAAACTTACTTGGCGTTCTAACTTGTAAGGTTAAGACTTTAACCTATCTGATAAAGACAAGCCAGACAATAATGTTAACTAGATATTGATACATATATTATAAACATATTATAAGTCGTGTGTACTGTATAACGTGTAGGTATATTATAATTTGTGTGTGTCAAAATTAGATATTATATGACCGCAACTTCAGTTTCCCACTAAAAACGAATTCCATAAAACTAGCTCTAAATATTACAGCAATTATTCTAAGATTCGGTACCTACCCTATATTATCCGAGCAATGACCTTGATAAATTAATACTAATCTGTTCTCACAGAAATACATCGTGCTTAAAATCTACTTGTTAACTTAATCCTATACCTTTAAACGAGCAATTATTGTATATATATATATATATATATATATATATATATATTTCTATATAATCTGGATCTCGGCAACGGCTTCAACGATTTTCATGAAATTTAGTATACAGGGGGTTTTGGGGGCGATAAATCGATCTAGCTAGGATTCTTTTTTAGAAAATGTCGAATTTACCAAAAAAATAATAAAAATATGATTTCTGCTGCCATCTATTAGCCAGTAGTTAAACTACCGAGCGAAGCTCGGTCACCCAGATATTAAAATTATAAATTACTCGATTTGTTATTTCAAGCGGTCTCTTAAGTTAATATTAAATCTCTAAAAATAATTTGAACAATAAAATACGAGTTGCGAGCGTATTTTTCGTACATGAGAGTCCTCAAAATAAAATAAAAAACCGGCCAAGTGCGAGTCGGACTCGCGCACCGAGGGTTCCATACCATAAAAGAAGTAAAACATTGAAAGAATCACCTTTGTTCATGAATTTACGAGTATAATTTACATGTAGGTACTTTTGTTGGCAAACCGTAAACGTAACTTTGTTTTTGGCGGATTATTGTTATTATCAAAAAAAGTATATTAGTCAGCGAGTTGATTTTATTTTTCCTGTAAAATATACGTTAACTTCTATTGATCATATTTATTTCAGATTTTTCGAATGGTAAACTTCGGAGATGAGGGGGGGGGAACGGTATTTTTTTCGACAGTTTGCCCAATAAATCAAAAACTATCAGGCATAAAAATAAATAAAAATTGGTTTTAGAATATACAAGTAACGCCCTTTCATATGATACCCCACTCAATATTGTTATCTCATTTTGAAATTTCGGCGACCCGGTTTTCCCCCCTTTTTAAATAAAAATAAAAACAATTTTCAAATTTTTACGATTGCTATGACGTCGCGTCACTATTATCTATAACTATTCTAAATTTCAGGTCGATAGCTTGAATAGTTACTGAAATAATCGAGTGTGACAGACGGAGGGACGGACGGAGAAAGTCTCACCATAAGGGTTCCATTTTTACCAAATTGGTATGGAACCCTAAAAATAGTTTGAACCAGTCAGAGAACTGCAACGTATAAATATGTTATGTAGATATTTTGGGTCTAGACCAAAATAAAAATTGCATGATTTCTTATTATTATTTCAAGAAAACCTATGAATTATATTTTCTCAATCCTTATACCTATTCATTACCTTTATTTTTTACATTATTACCTTTAATTTTTAATACTTTACATCTCACCTACCGCTCATAAATTATAATATTTTACCACATAGTTAAACAATATAATCGCACTCGAGCATATTTGCCCGTACCCTAATTCAGATTTAACAGATAATGCCTAAGATAAGATCTCGTAAATAGGTATGCGCAAAAAAAGTTATTCTTATTGCCTTGAAGTGCTAGACTCAGACTTAACCTAAATTTTGGATTTCCCAAGTTATTAGGAGTTCAGATAGGCTAAAATTTATTAAACTAATTATTTTGCTTAACGAACTAAAACATTAGAAAAATATGATAATTGAGGTTTGGCATTAACAACTATTTATACTTGAAATTCCAATTTTTTTACTTGACTTTTACTGACAGAAGTACCTATAATAATTTATAAAATAAAATATAGTTTAAGTACCTATAGTACTGCTTCCATTGTTTTAATGTACTTTAAAAAAGCGAAATGCCGACCGACATATTTAAATAAAATACATAACGTTCTTATAGATAACAAATATCGCATTGTTAGAATCATGTATTATCAGCTGTAATCGTCAATCATATTTCAATGCCAATAATTGATTTTGCCAGCAATGACCGATTTGGGATTTTTGTTTTAGATTGTTCGCTAAAAATATCAATGTCTAAGTACCAAGTCAATGTGTAATAAGACAAGATCTTTTTAACAATATTAGCTCTAACACCCCTTGAAAATTAGTCACTTACTCTCTGTTGTAAGTATGCAGATACGCACTATCAAAATTAAAAAGTGTTTCAATGTCGAATTAATCACACGTAAAATAGAGCATTCGATACTTTTGCCCCAATTAATTATTATTTATACTTATTGGAATAAAACAATTAATAAATATTGCAACACAATTATATCGCGCGTTGACAATACAAACGGATGCCACCACAGATTTTCGATGCAACGTCCAGCTTCAACGAAATAGGTACGAATTTAAAAAATTGGTCAAGTGCGAGTCGGGCTCGCGCACTGAGGGTTCCGTTCTATCAAGACATCCCAATACAATAGTATTGAGTGAAACTAAACACCTATATGCGGGCTATGCCCATCAAATTCAAATACTACGTACTACTATAATTCACGTTTGTACCTTAGATATTTTTTTAATTTTAATTTAACTATTAATTTTTAAAGTATAACTAAATATTCTGAGAACATTTGAAGGTCTTTGGTTTTTACCGTTATTGAGCAAAAACAAGCTTAAAAATCACGTTTGTTATGGAGCCCCCTTAAATATTTATTTTATTCTATTTTTTAGTATTTGTTGCTAGAGCGGCAACAGAAATACACCATCAGTGAAAATTTCATGCTTTCTGTAGCTATCACGGTACAGAGATACAGACTGGTGACAGACGGACGGACAGCAAAGTAATAGTAGGGTTCCGTTTTTACCATTTTGATACGGTACCCTGAAAACAAATAGAAGTTAATCATAGGGCAAGTTCACACAAATAGGTCTTGTCTGGTCACAGGCCTTGAGACTTGGCGATAACATTATTTGGGTCACCGATTAATGATAGACCGTCCATCAATATAATATCTCCATAGCTTACTTTAGTTCACGTGAATTTACGTATTGACTGACTGATTGACAACACAAGTGACACCTACTTCAATACTGTTTTAATAAATTACTGAACTAATTTGGTTAAACCTTTTCTCTTCCTTATGTTGGAATTTGAATTACATACTTAAGTACTTAGGTAGGTATTTGTATTCAGTTATTTTCTGAGAAATAAAGATGCTCTACCTAGTTAGGGAGACTGTAATCTGTATATTGTTCTAACTAGGCCCTACTTACGAAATTATCCGTGTATTCCTATACTTATTATGGAATACGTAGGTCATTAAAATTAAGTCAATACACAAACATGGCCACACGAAAATACAAATGGGCATTTTTTGACATTTTCCGAGTTTGAATAGATGGATAGTTTGGTGATTTAAATATTTGGATAGAACCTATGATAATAACATCAAGATAGGCCCATCCGAACATTTTACGTAAACCATCTTCATACAAGAAAATGTAGAGCCATGTGTCGAAACTCCTGCGAAATACTGCGTGGGCTTACAGTTTACTACTGACGCCGGAGGGGGTTTTGCTCCCATAAACTGGCGACATTTTTTCGCGCGGTCCGCCGGGTCTATAGTATAGGTGTCTTTGGATAGAACAGATAGTGTTTCCAGTTTAGGTACCTAGTTTCGTGATATTTATTAAGTTGAAAGCTCTAGTCTTTATTTTTTAAACTTTTGTATATTCAATACATGAACGGGTATCTCCCATTACAGGAACTAAATCCAAGAATCATGATCGGATATTCCAATTTCCACGAATAAGACTTTACAGTTGACGAATTATAAACTGATCACCCAAAATCCATATATTAAGTAAGTGAAATGAATGACTACTAGACCATAGTCCCTGACTTCTACAGGGCATCGTATCAGAATCTGCGTAACATAAAATTGTGTAAGGGAATTCCATAGATCGAGCAACATTTCCATTTGAATTTGAAAGAGATTGGTCAATAAGCGGTTATTGGCGCAATTTTATCAATAAGGCTGTTACATTACAACTTTAAAGAAAGTCAATTTCAAGACCTTGGTACGTTAAAATCCGTCCTCTACTCCAAACCCTTCTCTATGTCTATAGTACCTACTATTAAAGCAAAAATATTCCCATTCTAGGTTTATAGGCTAAGCAAAAAACATCAGTAGTTTCGCAAGTTTTGCTTACAGCTGAAATTCCTAGTATAAATTTGAAAATTTTCCACGGAAGTAGTAAAAAAAGTGTTGTAGGATATTAATCCAGGGTCTATATTAATTATCCACTCTCAATTTCGACCAAATCGGTTTAGTAGTTGCGGCGTGAAGGGAATCTCCATACTTCTGCATTTATAATAATAAAAATATCTGGGTGACCGAGCTTTGCTCAGTATTTTTTTTGGTAAACATGTGTATGATACTTCTGTTCCTGCAATTTTTACATACTGCGAAAAACCCAATAATCGCGGGCAGACCTAATTTGTATAATAGGATTACTCATCCCCAATAGATGACAGCAGGAGACATATTTTTTTTGGTATACCTATTCGACATTTTCTAAAAATGAATCCTAGCAAGAACTAATTATCGCCCCCAAAACTCCCTTGTATACAAAATTTCATGAAAATCGTTCTAGCCGTTTCCGAGATTCAGATTGTATAGAAATATAAGAATTGCTCATTTAAAGGTATGGGATATATTATGTCTTATTATTAATTATTACTACAGTCGTTACATACCTATACGAAAACTAAAATATTCCATACTAATATTGTAATAACACGTTCACAGTGGATGCACTACATATTAGTCATTTGGAAGTTTGTGCACCTCATATGAGCCATTGAATCTATTAACAGTTCTATACGATTTACACGAGTGATTTGTTTTACGCACATATACTAATCAATACTGAAACACGAAATTGGCCAAGTACGAGTCAAACTTGCGAACGAAGGGATCCGTACCATTATCTATAAAAGAAACAAAAAGTCTGTTTTTGACGTGACAACGTCTTATAAGTAAATTGGTTTGCCGGGTGACACTTCAAGAAACTGCGTTACGCTCCGCTCACGTTATGCGCTCACAATGAGAGCGAGTGAGAGGCACGCGTCCCTTCCACTCGGGCATGGTTAGCCCGCCTAAGAGCGAGAGAGACAGACATACGTTGTCACGTAAAACTTTCGCCCGTATACCGACTTTACAGGCAACCAATTTTTGTACAGGAGCTCCTCTTAAATATTTTTTTAACATTTGTTGTTATACATGTAGCAGTAAAGATATACATCATCAGCTGTGAAAACTTCAACTGTCTAACTGTCGTGATTCGAGAAATACAGCCTGGTGACAGACGGACGGACGGACACCCGTCCGTCCGTCCGTCTGTCGGACAGACAGCGAAGTCTTAGTAATAGGGACTCACTTTACCCTTTGACTACGGAACCCTAAAATGGCACGAAAACCGGGAATTAATGTTGTTGTTATAGAGTACATAATAAAGTGTTGTTTTTACTTTTAGTTGTTTATTTACATGTGAGGGATTCAGTATTCTCCTTATGTTTAGTAATATGCGAAAATGTTGCAATTTGTTTTGAGCATCGTTTGTTTTCAATTAGTTATTTTATATTTCCAGCTTACCTATAAGCAACAGAATAAAGACTTCTTGCGGTAATTTTGCAAAACGTAACTACATTAATTCGTGTAAAGACCTACAACAAGAATATTATGTACCCTTATCATCAGTTTTCAAGAATTAAAATAAATATTTTATTTGTGCAAGTTACATCGAATAATCCGGTCAAACTGCTGCGACCTAATAAATAATGATTCCAAAGTCACTATAATCACTAATTGTGTATTTAGCTACAAATAAGGTCATTGTTAACAACTTGTAGGTTATCTACGCCAGACTAAAGTTAAAATACTGTTTATTATTTTTAAAAAGAATACTAAAGAGCAATAATAATTGGAGTGCACTATAAGTTATGAGCTTTTTTCACCAAGAATATGATAGTAAAAATGAAATTTTTTCGTCCTTTTCCATCAAAAACTGTTTTAGAAGGTCATTTAAAGCCCCTTTTATATTATGATAACTACTCCATTATACTTATAGATTTCACACCTCACTTCGCAATTACAACCTCCTGATTTTCCCCCTTATAGACAAACGGACAGACCATAAGATAGCCCCTTATTAGTAGGAAGTCCCTCCATACCATAAACTTTTATTTTCCTCGATGGTACGGAAACCTTTTGCTATCCCGACTCACACTTGGGACGCTTCCTAACGTATCCTCTATTCTTTAGAATCTTAATCAATCAATCAACCTATAGTCGTCCACTGCTGGACATAGGCCTTTCCGAGAGCGCGCCACCACACACGGTCCTCCGCCTTCCTCATCCACCCGCTACCAGCGACCTTTTTCAGGTCGTCGGTCCAACGGGCAGGAGGTCGTCCTACGCTGCGCTAAGCGCTTACCGGTACGCGGTCTCCACTCCAAAAACAAAACACAGGTCGAGTGTGAGTCGTGCTTGCGCAATAAGGGTTCCGTACTATCTGCCCCAACGGCCGTCGCTCCTGCGACAGATATGGCCCGCCCACTGCCACTTCAGCTTGCTAGTCCGTTGTGCTATGTCGGTTACCTTGGTTCTCCTACGGATGTCCTCGTTGCGGATTCTATCCTTCAGAGAAACACCCAACATAGCCCTCTTCATAGCACGCTGAGCGACTTTGAACTTGTGGACAAGGCCTACTGTGAGTGTCCACGTTTCTGCTCCGTATGTCATGACTGGTAGGACGCAGGCGTTGAAGACTTTTGTCTTTAGGCATTGAATCTTAATATCTACTCGTTATTAAATCTTTGACTCGTTACGAAAATAATCTCGGTAGCTTTTTCCCCTAAAAGTCAATCAACCTTCATGCATTGCTAAGCTGCCCTGCAAAGGTTTTACAAAAAACGTAATTTGCTGTTCAATGTACCTAAAAGTCCTTCAATCAACCTTCATGCTAAGCTAAGCCCTGCAAATGTTTTACAAAAAACCTAATTTGCTGTTCAATGTACTCGTATATAAGGTACCTACTTGTTATATTGTATCAAAAATTACATCAGTAATTTTTTTAGGATGCCGGAAAAGTCTTAAAACATAAATTATATGATTGTAATGAACATAATTTGGCTTAAGTGATTAAATAGTGTTTTAGTTTTTACTGAACAGCATAATTTCATACGGTAAAAACGCGTTACTTTATATCCGCAATAACTGAAGTGAGCTTTTGGAATGGTTGTTTTTAATGACTACCTGACTGCGTCAAAGACCTGTCTAAGACCTGCCTTTAATTTATGTGTTTCGCCCATTTCGCCAAAAACAAAACACAGGTCGAGTGTGAGTCGTGCTTGCGCAATAAAGGTTCCGTAATGTCGATCGAGACAAATAAAATTGTTGCATCATGTGGCGTCTTCGTTGCTTATCTGTGCGGTTTTAGAGCCATATTTTAAATTGAAAATTTACTTCTCCAAGTGCTTTGAGCATTTTTAAGATGGGATCAAACCATTGATCGCGCGATAGTGTTACCACACACCGTGTTATATTAATTGTAACTTATTATCTCAGACACTGTTAAGTAACCTTCTTCAAACTGAAAACTTCTTTAGGCGTTTGGGCATTTTTGGAGATGAGGCAACTTACACTGTTACTGTAACGTAACTGACACCTAATACTGTTACCGTAACCAACGCGTCTGTATTTTTTTGAGTTTACACCTAATAGAGTTTACACTTCTGTCGGCATTCCCTGAGAGCACGTCTTTCTTTACGCAATATTTAACTTTCAAATTTCTTCCTTCACTTGTGGTATGAGAACTTGCTCTCGGTAGAGCTCAATATTTGGTATACCAATTTAAATATCAAGTTCAAATTGGTATACCGTATATTGAGTTCTACTCGTTCCTGAGAAAAAGGGTCACAACTCACAAGTCTGGGGCAGACGGACAGAAGAACGACAAGGGTTTTTTTCCTCATTTGAGAAACGGAGCCCTAAAAATGTGAAACTACATTGTAATATGATGGTCAATCTTTGATGTATATATATATATATATTTTTTTTTTATCGTTTTAGCTAATGACGAAATACGCTTCTTACATCCATGGTAGTAGCCCATTATTATCTATTATTATATTTATTAGAACTCCGTACCGATGACGCTGTAAAAGCGTTCGCTCAATCAAACTAACACTAAGTAATTGTCGATTTTTTTACATTTATACCTACGGAAATTTACTACGTGATTCTTAACAAGCCCTGGGCTAATAAAATATATACAAAGTAGTTACTAATTGGGTATATTATTGTGAGTTACAAAGTGAGAAATAATAATGTTGGCATTATCGTGGCGATAAATTATTTTTAGTGCCCATAGTTAAAGTAATGCCAAAAGGATGCGCGCGCGCGCCATACACGTGGACAATTTTCACGTGTGTCTAACATACAAATTATATATCTTGAATGCGTGAGTTTGTCTGTTTGTCTTTTGGTTCCGAAACAAGCAAAAAAAACTTATGATTTTTTTTATAATACCCTTTCAGTTACAGTAGGTAATTTTAATTACAGTAGGTAGTGTTAAGAAATATGGAATCCTTTACCAAGCTGATTTATATCCAAACTTTATTTTTATAGACTCTACATTAACTCCTACAGTTATTATTTTTTTAATTAACATCCGGATTCAAAAGTTATAAAACAAGTAATACTTACTTCTCCACAGATTTTATACTTCTCAATGTGCATTGAAACAGGAAATGTGCATTGAAAGATAGTATAACTTTTTGTATGCAAATTAAATACGGATACGAAAAACAAATCCCTAGTGCCAATGGTTCTTAAAAAGCACTATTTCTATTTTTAACCGACTTCAAAAAAAGGAGGAGGTTCTCAATTCGTCGGAATCTTTTTTTTTCTAGAATATCATGGTTTTGGTTCATGAGATAATGCCGCCTATGGTCATTCTTCTCTGTTGCTATAGCACCAACCTGTGGCACCAACAAACATAATATTATATACTGTGAAAATTTTAAGTGTCTAAAACGTTCACGAATAAAAAAGCTAGATTTCCTCGATTGAAGTCCGGGAACATTACTCTTAGGCCAAAGGAACAAGGCCCTTCATAAAAGGGACTGACAGAATAAGTACTCATGAAATACTCATGTCTTGATATTGGGTTATTCAGTACAATGTCCCCGTTACATAAAAATACAAGTACTTACGTGTCTATCATTACTGGGCTACATATGCGGCCCTGTTATTTTAGGGCGCCCTAAATATAGTTGAACGTGACTTTATAAATAGCTTTTGGTATTGGGGGCGACAAACGGGAGCGGCTGAAACTTTTTTGTTAGATTTTAAACAATAGGTACATGCACTAGATCTAAGGAATTTTACGAAAGAAGTTCATATAGCTAATACAGTATTACAGTATCTCTTTATGGACCATGGTTTCGTTTCGGCAGATGTTAGTAGATGCCCAAGTGGTAATAATCATTGATTAAACATATTGAAGGATCAGCACTTACTGACGTCATGCATACATTTTTAGGCTCTGCCTTGATTTTTTATTTGTCAAAACTGTAAAATGGAGTTAATGTATGCGACCCACAGCGATATGTGCTGTCAGCGGTACCGAAATGTACGACACGCGAAGCCATATTTGAGATTTTTTAGCTCCAACATATTATGTCACATCTTTCCCGTCCTCTTAGCGTAGCGTATTTCGTCATTGGTAATTGTACTGAAAATACCTACGTCAGGAGAAATAACAGGAGTTACTGAATAAAATAAATCTAAAGTGACTAATTCAAGAGAAAGTGGTTTATTGGTTTCATGATATAGATTATATCTTACTCTACTACTTAATATACGTCTGAAACTGAGCGAGCTTATCTCGAATTACTTAATTAAGAATTGTTCCATAAAAAATAACATGTACTTCAGTGCCAATTTTTTACGTTGATAAATTAATTAACTTCCGCTCTCATTGAAATTTTAGCATTTAATTACATACAATACATGTGATATTATATTGACATAATAATATTAAATCGCGGGAAGTGGATTGTTCGGAAACTATAACAGCACTTCCGGCACACGATCGTTTCACTCGTAGGCTTCGAATTTTTTCGTAGATCGACTTCCCTTTTGCAAATACCTACTTGCCAAATTAAAAATATATATAAAGAATTGTTTTTAATACCTATTTATAAAAAAATTAAAATTGTGAAATTAGCAGGACAGATTAATTTGTTTTGCTATAATCCGACTTCACAATGCAAAATCGTAGAGTCGCATTGTGAAGTCACCATCCCCTGAGGATGTCCCGGTGTCGGACGAAACGTGCGTCGAAGAAAGTGTTAGAAATTGTGTGTGGTGTTTCATGTGGGCAGTGTTCCTGCATATTGTACCATACACTTTTCAAGTAGCGGGTTAGGTACCTATAGAAAAACAAATTAATCTGTCCTGCTAATTATTGATTTCCGCAAAATAACGCCTGCTTCCCAGAGGCGTCTTTACCTATAGTGCAGGGTGTGCGGCGCACACGGGCGCCGGGTCTAAAGGGGGCGCCGCGCGCCGAGCGCCCTTGCGACACATCCGAAGATGCGTCGCTCTCAAAGACCCTGCGCCCGCCGTGGCCGACGCCGGGCGCGCGGTAGCAAAGCAAAACTACTCCTTTTCCTACCTACTCTATTTATATTTACACAATTACTTTTGTTTCAACATGAAAGCAGCCTTAAAACAGATAATAAAAGATTAAATTGGCGTAATGTCGCATCGCTACGAAAGGCGGGTGCCGGCATCGGCACCTGTTTGTTTTGATTCGTTTGACAACACGCCGCGGCCGACAATCATTGCTAACTCGGCTGTATTAGAATGCTATAAAGTTCAAATTAAATTTCCCAGGGACGTGCGGCGGTCATTTTCAAAGGCTTGTGTACGCGTGCCGCAATTTTTGTTTTACCGCTACATCGTAGTTTTGCGAAATAAGCCTTGATGCAATTGGATTAAGTATCATCTTTGAGTAAACATGTAAATATGAAGTAAATCGGCTTTTCTTTTGCTAAAAATTATATAAAAGGTAAGATTTGGTTAATTGCTTTCACAATTATTGCGACATGCCTCGAGGTCGGAGGTCATCAAAAATAGCTAGCGAAATTCATGAAAACAAAACATCGGTGATAGATAGTAATATCGAAGTTAAATAGGTACTCGTACCTATACGACCTAGCATTTTTCATTTGTTTATCCTACTGCAGTGCGGAACAAACAACGGTAAGTTTCAAGTGTAATATGTTCCTACTAGTATAAGTACTTAGGTACCTATTTATTTATTTAGGTCTTACTTGTACCTAACCGTTGAACAACGAACTACCTACTTTTAAATTTTATTTATTTATTCTGAAATGATGATGATTATAAATGCGAAAGTAGGTAACTCTGTCTGTCTGTCTGTGTGTTACGCTTTCACGGCCTAACCGCTGAACCGCTGATCCAAATCGGATGAATTTTGGTATGGAGATAGGATAGCTTGCGTCCTGGGGAAGGACATAGGCTAATTGCTATCCCGGAAAAGTGCACAGATCCCGGGGGAATCGCGATATACCTAAGAATTCCTCGCGGACGAAGTCGCGGGAAGAAGCTTGTAATAAATAATACTCCAAGTCCTAGTCCAAGTTGCAGCTTTTTCTCTGGACCTAGGTATATTAATTTATTTACATTGATAGTTCTTTTAGGTGCCTAGGTATACTAAGTTTATTATTTATTTTAGATGTCTGATGGCGATGGAAAAAAGAAACTGTCTGGTGCACAGAGTCGAAAAAGAAAGCTGGAGAAGGAAGTGTCTCTGAAAAAGAATACAAGTTCTATTAAAAAGTTTTTTGTTCGACCCGGTCCATCCTCGGACGAACACCTGGAGATAGAGACATATGAAAACCAAGATAATTCTACAGCAGAACTCGTCACTTCTAAGTCACCGCCGCCGCCGCCGCCGCCGCTGCTGTCTTTGTCGTCGGTAGTCGAAGAAGACGAAGAACCCCCTAGTGCCGAAGCGTCCCCGGAGAATATACTTCGAGAAGATATAATGAATGATCTCGCGTTATGGCCACAGGTGTTATCCGATAAACAGAGAATATTTTTGATGGAGCGTGGGCCCGTGCAGGTAAAACTGGGTTCATATCCTTCAAATAGTTCGAAAAGATCTTTTTCAAATGCTTATTATACTAAAAAGATGTTAAATAATGAAACCGTTTTAAGAGACTGGCTGGTTTACTCTAAGTCAACTGATTCTGTTTATTGTTTTTATTGTAAACTGTTTCATGCTGATGCGAGTCTGACTCCTTTTAATGGTGAAATAGGTTACAAAGATTGGCAGCATTTGTCTACTGCTATAGAACGTCATGAAAAGAGCTTAGGGCACCTATCATGTCTTAAGAAACAAATTACATTGAAAACTGTTATTTTAAAAGAAAAGTCAGTAGATTTCTTGCACCAAAATGAAATTGATCGGGAAAAAAAACGTTGGGTTGCAGTACTCGAGCGAATAATCAACCTAATTCATTTTTTAGCGAGGCAATGTCTGGCTTTTCGGGGAAGATCTCAAAAACTTTACGATTCTGATAATGGTAATTTTTTAAAGCTGGTTGAATATACCTCTAACTTTGATAATGTGCTTGCGGAACACATTGCCCTTATTCAAAAATCCAAGTCACGCCTAACTCATTATCTTGGCCATAATATTCAGAACGAAATAATACAATTGTTGGGAGAAAGAATAAAAAAAACTATTGTTTTGGAATTGAAACAATCTAAATATTTTTCCATTATTTTAGATTGCACTCCAGATATTGCACACGAAGAACAAATATCGGTTGTCGTACGGTACGTTCTTTTAAATGCAAGCAACGACAAGGCTGAAGTAAAAGAACACTTTCTGGGTTTTTTTCCTATTACAGACACTACTGGCCTGGGTTTAACTCAATTTTTGTTAGATTTTTTAATCTCAAACGAAATTGACATACAAGATATTCGTGGTCAAGGTTATGATAATGGTGCAAACATGAAAGGGAAAAATATAGGTCTACAAAAACGAATTTTAGATTTAAACCCGCGCGCATTTTATGTACCTTGTGCGGCACACAGCCTTAATTTGGTAGTGAATGACGCTGCTAAAAGTTCATTAGAAATTGTCAATTTCTTTTCAATTGTGCAGGAAATTTATGTTTTTTTTTCTGCGTCAACAGCACGTTGGCAAATACTTGCTAAAGAAGTGCCAACTTTAAGTCTAAAACCACTCTCAAATACTCGATGGGAGAGCAGGGTTGAAGCCGTAAAAGCTCTACGTTTTGAACTGGGAAAAGTGTATGATGCCTTGTTTACTATATATTCCGATAGGAGCAAAGATGCAGAGTCAAGAAATATGGCAAATTCATTGCTGGCAAAAATTAAGTCCTTTAAATTTATCTGCTCTCTGCTTATTTGGTTTGAAATTTTAAGCAAGATAAATATAGTTAGCAAGGCCCTTCAAAAGTCAGACGTTGTATTGTCAGAAGCGGTGAAAATGATTGATAATGCAAAAATAAGTTTGTCTGAATTTCGTAATGAGTCTGCTTTTGAGGAGCTCCTTAACAGGGCGAAAACTGTAGCGGAAGAAGTCGAGGCAATAGTAGAATTTCCCACACCTGCACGCCCTCGCGCTCGTAAAAGGTTTTTTAATTATGAGGCGGAGGATGAACCGATAGCAGATGCGAAAACAGATTTTAAAGTAAATTTTTACTACTATTTGTTAGACACCGCAATCACTAAGTTCGACGAACGGTTCGAACTTTTGAAAGAAAATAATGTAATTTTTTCATTTCTTCAAAAATTGAAAAACTGGAAAGATTTGGACACTGATACAAAAAAAACACATTGCTCTAATTTAGAAAATAAACTTTGCCATGCTGGCTCTTCAGATGTGGAACAGTTCGAGCTCTATAATGAAATCGAATTATTACCAATGTTTATTGATGATTCCACTACGCCGTTGGATATTTTAAATTACTTATTTACGAATAAATTAATTTCAGTGTTCCCAAATCTGTCCACAGCACTGAGGATATACCTGACACTTCCAGTCACGGTCGCACATAGCGAAAGGTCATTTTCTAAACTAAAAATAATTAAAAACTACCTTAGATCAACATTGTCGCAAAGTAGATTGACAAATTTATCGTTAATAAGTATTGAACACGAAATCAAAATTGAAGTTAATGACATTGTTAATGATTTCGCTAATGCAAAAGCTCGAAAAGTAACTTTTTTGTAAATACATTTGTGTGTTATTATATTATTTGTGTGAACGACCGTCCTGTTACGTAACTATAATAGTTTTTAAATTAAATATTTTTGAAAGAACTACAAAGTTGTGATTTTTTATTCTTATAACCCCTTCTTTCCTAAAAAACTTTTTGCTTCCTGACATCATTTAAAATTGCACCATTTGCATCCGAATTTCCGTTTGAAAATACAGGGTGTTAGGTAAAATAGAGCAAATCTCTTGAGGGGTGTTTCTACTCATGAAACTGAACAACTTTCCCCAAGGAACTCATATCGAATTCTCAAAAAAAAAAATTGGACTTTGTATGGATATTTGGCCAATCAGCTGACCGCTCCGATACAAAGTACTTGTATGGGAGCGGTCACTTGTATTCCATTTTGACCCCGCTCGAGGGCGTCAGGTTACTGGCTGCACACGGGCGCCACTAGGGCTAGAGACGCCTCTGCTGCTTCCATTCAATAATTGAAAATTGACCAAAAATTTGGTCAAGTGCGAGTCGGGCTCACGCGCCGAGGGTTCCATACTATCAAGGCCACTAAAATTCTCAATAGTATTCAAGGAAACTAAACACCTCGATGCCAGCCAAGATCAAAAATTATAATAAACAGCGTTTTAATATTATTCTGTTTTTAATATTTGTAGTTATAACGGCAAAAGACATACATCATCTGTGAAAATTTCAATTGTCCAACTATTACGGTTCATGGGAGCGTGACAGCGTGACAGACGGACGGACATAGAGTCCCGTGTTACCCTTTGGGTACGCAACCTTAAAAAGAGTAAAATGTTTTCAGGGTTAGTATGTATGCGTGCACATTAAGTATGGATATTTGTCTTTAAACATATCTGTATAATTTATATGTACGAGTATTACGAGTAAAGATAAAACGAGTTCGCTGTAGGTGGGTACGAATCTCTCTTGCGTGAACGACCGATCTTAACCGTGACAGTGCTTTCCCTTTTGCGACTTGGAAGTTGGTACCATTGATACCAACTAAGGATTTTGGGTCAGCGCTAAAAAGTGTCCGAACCGAATGAAATCCAAAACGCGAAAAGAGTTCCAATAGCACTTAAGCAAAATTAGGCTGTATAGTATAGTGATGGTTTACCTAAGACATAAATTACAATGTTTTAGTTTGTTTATAAAAATACACATGTACCCTCGTTTATATAGGTTTTCTCGGGACACTTTTTTCGTGAATTTTGTATTACATCCTAGGTCCATAGATTTATATGCCAATGGTTGGAACATAAAACTAAAAGCACCTACATTTCATACAAATTACTCCAATAGTCTCCAAGCGAAAATTGCTGTGTCATTAAAACTGACGGACATTTGGATAAGACAATTTAGGATAGGGAAAATTCCACTTAATCAAAGGAAAATTCCGTATTATAGAATTCGAAATATTTAATGACGTTCAAAGTAAATACCTTTTTTGTTTTCTATACCACCTAAAAAAAATAATGCGAAACATTGTTTCCCTTGTCACCTAGATAAAATTATTTTATTGTATTAATTGTACAGAGAAATTTTTACCTCTAACTAATCTGCTTTGCACCGTGTAGGTAATGTTCCGAAACTCCAAATCCATTTTGATGTGGCTGAAACAAAAACAAATAGTTGTTAGATTTCTCTAATTTATATAAAATTCTCGTGTTTCGTGTTTGTTACCAAACTCCTCTGAATCGGCTCGACCGATTGTCATGAAATTTTCTGTGCGTGTTCGGTAGGTCTGAGAGTAGGATGTAAGTTATTTTTTATGTCCGTAGTGGAAAAACAACGTTTTTCGAGTCAGCAAGTATTTTTATATAAAAATTGTTTATTACGAACGGACTATAATATTGCCCTTGCGTGATGCGTCGCTCGGTCCTTGGATGACCCACAGGGAATTTTGATGTCGTTTTTTTGTCTCTGGTGTACAACATGAAAGGAAGGAATTTTAGGAAGGAATTGAAAGTTTGCACTGGTATGCAAACTGCAAACTGTCAGCATTCTAGAAAGGGTTTTTGGCTGATTGCAGATAGTTAAAAAAGTAGTCATTTCTTTTTATGTAGATTTTTATCTAGTGATATTTTTCACTATCTGGTGTTTTGTTTACTAACTTCCAAATTCCAATTAGTACGATGAGATCTTCACCTGTATCGTCAAATTAACATCAAGATTGTGGTCAAGTTATTATAAAAAAAAGTTTGTATGTTTCTCGACCTGTCCATAAAAGTCTCATCAAAATCAGTCCAACCCGAAGATATTCGAATATTCGGTACACAAAGCCCTGTATCTCATTTATTCCGAGCATTATAAAATGAAAGACTAAAATGTATTATATAATGTATTATATAATGTATTATGCGGCAAAGATGCTTTTTTTCAGTTTATAATTTCCCGGATTCTCTAACAAAAAAAAATATTTTAGGCACAGGTCACAAATCAGAAAACCGGAAGGACCTTCAATTCGAGTCCAGTCTAAAACTAGAATGTATAATATATTTTTAGAACATTCTAGAATTATTAATCATAAATTTTTATCGTTTGATCTGTTATACTCGTACTATTGCGAACGAATCTCGTAACAGACTTGAACGTTTTCTTTTTTACTACCTATTTTTTTTTAACTGGTTTGGGCGACCACGCACTAAGATAAATCATGACATTCGAAATTGGAACTAGTTGTTTGCAAAACGGATCATTTTATATTCGATTTATCCTTGCAGCTACAGCTATAGCTATTACTATGACTCATCTTGTCAATCATCTAGAATATATTTAGGAGTATGCTCAGGAACTAGGTATTTAGATAATTTGGTTCCGCCGTTATCTTTTTACAATAGAACAGCAAGACAAAAAAAGCTTTCAACTCTACATAATTGACGTACCAAAGACACCTACGAAGCATAGATTGATTCCTTATTCCCATTTGCGTATAAATCTATGGCCCCGGGTGTAATACAAAATTCACGAAAAAAAGTGTCCCGAGAAAACCTATATAAACGAGGGAGGCCATATAAACAAACTAAAACATTGTAATTTATATCTTAAACCATTATCATACAGCCTAATCCTATATCCTATACCTTTAAACGAACATTTCTTGTATACATATGTGTATAAATATTTCTATATAATCTGAATCTTGGTATACCTACAGGGGGTTTTGGGGGCGATAAATCGATCTAGCTAAGATTCATTTTTAGAAAATGTCGAATTTACCAAAAGATTTGCGAGTTACTCACATAAAACTCGATACTCGGACTAATTTCCTAGGATACACATTTTTATGCAAAGATTTTCATATAATCATGTTAAGATGATACTGCCGTTCTTGCAAATTGACTGCCATAAACCTCTGATGTGTAATTAGCGAACAAATTGCAAAAAACCATGAAAATTTTGAATTTCGCGGGTAGCATCGTTGATTTCGCCAGTGCTACTTATTTATTGGAAATCTTTTCGCGTTTTGGCTTTTGTTTGGTTCGGACACTTTCTACCGCTGACCCAAAATCCTAAGTATTTAATTTATTTCTTTCTTTTTTATATTTTTATTCTGTGGTGTGCAATAAAGAGTTTATCTATCTATCTATTATATATCAATGCTCGTTCCTGTCACACTGATCGCACTGCTAAGGTCTGGACTACACTCCCAGAAACTCCTACAACCTGGGCGCCTTCAATCAAGAGTGAATAGTCATTTCCTAGGCAAGCGCGTTTCACCTTGGACTGTATATATGTTACAGTCATAGTGATTAAACAGCTATTATTAATAATGACTGGTTACTATGGATAATAGCCAAATTGACTAGACAATTTGATAAATTAATCACTTTATCTGGATATTATTCATAGGCGCTGGTCACAGTTGGCGAAAGTGATAATACGGTCTATTTGGCTTGTAAAACCCCCCCCGTTCTTCATCCCGCTGCCGCGTGGCGTGATCCGTGGCTCACTGAATTGTTGTTACGATGATTCTTAAAATAATTAAAATTCTTAAAATACTAATTAAAGTAAAAGTTTTAAAAGAAATAATTTTTTTAAGTTTTAAAATTTTAAGGTTAATAATTTAGTTTTCCCTTACACTTTTCAAGGATCGTTCGACGGAGCCCCGCTTCGCGGGGCACCTATTTCTGGGTGGTCATAAAAGAAAATAACCACTCAGAAGGATGGCGGGGCCTGCAAGGCCCCGCCATCCTTCTCACCTTCTCACCTTCCCACCTTCGTCACCTAACCCAACCGAGTCGGGGTGCCCTCAAGTCCCGAGCTCGCTTCGCTCGCTCCTAGACCCTGTATTGATACTATTATTTCATTAAAATATTAGCAAACTGGCAAAGAAATACGTTAAATGTCGTCTGAAATAACCTAACAAATTATGATTTTTAATAATAATTTTCTTATTACTTCTCGTTAATTTGAGTTATTTTCGAAAGCTAGTGACATTGTGAAGGGAATTACATAAAAACATTCATAAATAAGTTAGTAAACAGGTAAATAATCTTTATCCATACTTGTTTTATTACATTATCCAAGTCTTCGAAGATGGTATAAAAAATAGCTGGTTAATGTGATTAATTCTATGTCAATTATCACTTTAACCAAATTGAGTTGATATTATTAATAATGGCCAGATGATATGTATAATATCCGGATTAATCGCTTTGGCTGTGACATATACATCCACTCGACTTTCCATCCAGTGCGAAAAAAGAAATTCTATCAATGTTTCGAACAAAATTAAAAAAATGTATAGGAATGACATATCCGCTTGCAAAAAAGATCACGTGACTTCCAAGCAGACAACTGTGATTCACATACATTTTTTTGGAATTTAAATCGAAGATTTGAGTCATATTATGGCTAAAGCTGCTGAGTTTGAATTTTCTGCTTGAATAAATAATTCAAATCGGCTTTTATTTAATGTGAACTTGGTCAAGAGCGTGACTATAGGTAGACATTATTGTTGGGTAAGGTTATGTATGTATGGTCAGGTCATTCATTATTTGCCTTTCATTTCAAAAGAGGAATGTAAGAGAATTCCATCAATTTGTCTTTATTTTATAGATGTTAGATACAAATACTGTGAATAATTTCTAGTAAATCACTTTATCAGCATAATATTTTGTAGATACAAATCGTACAACCTAAAAAAAGAACGCCCTTCCAGTAGATATACTCGTAAATCTTCTACTCCAAGAAAGGACATGTTTACGCGTTGAAAGAAAAATGTAGTGCAGGGGCGTTCATTTTTAAATGAGACGATCTATACTCGAAATTACACGCATCTTGTATGGAAAGTCACGGCAAGATTGATGTTTGCACACCAAGCGCTTTTGTAGAAGATCTAAAAAGTACAACAATTTTGAGGAACAATACAACTGCTCAATTCTCAACAGCTGCATGACATGACCTATAATATGTAATCGTGTTAATATTTTACACTAAGGTCAACAGCAGTGTCACAAAAATGCTAATTGCATTAATTTCGTAACCTTATAGCTAAAAGTAAGTTCATGAACATATCCTCAGACAGTTCAATGACAGGTAAGTCTGCTCTTTATTCTTTAATCTGTTGGTGGCACACTGCCTCAGGACCCGCAGCACGAAGATCTCTGCGGCAGATCGGTAACCAGCAACAGTCAGCACAAATTCTACGGATAGGGCTACTCTCATACTGTAAATTATTAAATAAAACATACTTTGTGACAGATATTTCCTTAGATTTTTTCAGCACATGGCTTAGAGCTTTGACATTGAAATAACTAATTATAGAATCTAAATCAAATGTTTAATCAAACTCCATTCACTAATCACTATTCTACAAAATGTCCATCTTTCAAAATTGTACTCTATTACAACTGACGAATTCATAGATGCATAGATGTACGTATGTAGGTATAATATGAGAATGACAGTTTACGCGGAAACCATTTGATGAATTTAACGATAGGATATATCTTTTTCATACATTTACACATATATTTAGATAGGTACATCTTTTTCAAACAGTTTCTGAAACATTGACTTCGAGGATATAATAGTTAGTTAGGGGTTTGTACTCAAAATACATTTTTCAGTAAGTAAGTATTGAAATTATTGATATCTACTAGGAAAGAATCTATAATAATGCAGTTCTCCGATTCTTGTGTCTCATGGAAAAGGTAATTGCAGCTGTCTGCAAATGACTGTATTCTAGGAAATGAATTCAATAATCATAATAGTCAGTAGTACAATAATCGATTATTCATATTAATTGCATATCGATTATGCAAATAACCCTAAATGCATTAATTTTTTATCCAATCACGGAGGTAATCCGGTTTTGACGCGATTACAAAGCTCAACAAAGCTTCCAGAACTTGCAGTTATAGTAACGTACCCGCCAGTTGTTTCTCCTTCAATTTTTACTGACAACGTATTTTATTTTTTTTGCTTAGTTCCAAGTATAAAGGTAGTTTGACACGTGAGTCGTACCTATATGTAAGAATTCCAAATATATATAGGTTTAGAAAAATTTTCAGATGATGGTACGTAGGTTTGTATGTATATCCACGCATTTCGCTGAAACTGCCAATCAGATTGTGACAAGACATTCTTTCTTAAAGCGAAACGAAATGAACTCTAATAAGTTTTGCTTCACTCATAGTACCTACTATGATGGCCTTCATTTAACTCACTGCAAGCTCATAAGTGGTTATGGTCTCGCCATGTAGCAGTACGTCTATGGCTGCGCTCCCACTCAGGCTGAGCTAAGCGGAACGGAGAATGAGATACCTACTGACTTGCAGGAATTAAACAATCACATGGATTTTGACTAATAATCACTCTTCCATGTCAATGAAAAAATCCATAACGGAGTTGCGAAATACTTTACCAAATTACAGTCCGTAAGATATAAGACACCTACCATTTTCATAGCTCCGCGACATTCATAGTCATCTAACAACCATCTCATTAGTAGAAACACTCTCCACTTTATAATGGACTGCGCTACGCGAAGATTCTTTAGTCCCGTAAATTATAATATTGCAGACCCCTATCTCTAGGTAATGGTTCGGCAGGATTTTTATTATCATCTTTGTTGCATATCGTTATTACTTCTATTTTAATGCATTTTTTACCAATATGCTTGATATGGCGGTCTGTGGCGTCATTTAATAAATTATTATTTATCATTAGTAGTTTTCAAGAGAAAAAATGTTTGAGATAACCGTAGCACATAAGTAACACGTTTTAAATTTTTTGGTCGGGTTTCTCGTTATCCTAATTGAATTTCCGTTGCGCTGTTCCCCGCACAGTGTCAAGTGGCACCGCTCCCTAAGCCCTATAACAACGGTGGCGTAATAGTCGTCAGAGTTCATTGGCACGAGTAATCGATTCCAACACATTGTCTTTTGCCCATATATTACTCTTATGTTTTATACATAACAAAATTCTCAATTAACTTCAGTGGATAATTAAGTTTGCAATTATTTCAAGCTAATTGGTATAATAAAAAGAATAATACATAGGTACATAATATCTAAATGCATCCGTATCGTTACACAAAAAACTATTAAGGTAGAAGATATACCTACTGGATCTCAATCTTTCGGTAGGTAGGTATCATTTAGATGAGTATTTATTATTTAGATTTTAGATGATTGTTTCATCTTTAGTGTCTAATTATAGTGTTATGTAAAAAATAAATTGGTTAAGTGCAAATCGGATTCGCAACGAAGAGTTTTATTGCGAGATTTTTAATGGATTTGAATATTAAAAATAAAATTGTGTATTTTATTTTTATTTAGGTAATGATATTCCTTACATCCTACGGGCCATAAATACATCGTTCTAGTATTAGGTACTCGTACGTAAGCATGTGCGTTAGAAATAAAAATCCCACCAAAAACATTTTCATGTAAAATGAAGCCAAGAATAGAGTACATATTAGTGTGTCACACTCTCAAAAAGTTATCAGATCTAATGTAGAGCAGGACTTCTAACTTTACACGCCCTAACTCTACAAGCCCTAACTTTACAAAGTCTACACTTTATACAAAATATTATGTCTTGCCTGTTTACAATATATGTATATGTATTGACTATAATGACGTCAGTCGTGTGCCTGACAGTTGCACACGAATGACGTCATCAGTAAATTATTGCGATCAGTGTTAATACTGAACATACTTACGTCCTACCTTATCTTGATTTCACCACTCGCTTGGTCGCTTTCACTATCTCGCAAGTGCACTGTAGTTACACTTACTCGTACCTAATCTTGACACTATGGTATTACCAACAGAAGAGATATAGGATTACCGCACTTTCAGATAAAGTTTACATTAAAATTTTCTTTTAAAAATCTAGGTACCTACGTACTAAAAGACCCATTACCTAAGTAAAATCAGTTTGACCGTAGAGTACCTACCTACCTATATAGTTTAATCGACGCATAATGCAAAATGCTACTAAACTCCATAATTGGGACCTGAAAATCTGCCTCGATTTGGTGTCTGCCGGTTTAATACAAGTCAAACTCATATCAAATGGAATAGGTATGTAACTTTTATGTATTGTTTTAAGGATATTAACTTCGAGTCGGTACCTTTTGTTATATCTATAATATTCTTTATATGTAATTATGTCCAAATTTTCCTTTGTTTCTGAGTATCCACATAAATAGCTGTTCTCAAAACATACCAAGGTTGACCTTGCCTTCATTATGGTTACCAAGTAAATATACAACGTTTTTGTAAGACGAAATTAAAAACATTTCAATTATTTTCGTCCTTGAACTCTACTCACAGAAATACTCAAGTAGGGGCATTGATAAGATAGTACAAAAATTCTACTGAATTACTCAGATATATAATAAGTAGGTACCTATTTTATAATATCTAGATTTTACTTCATAATAATCGAAAATCGAAATAGATAGAAGTTACCTAGGTACCTAGTAGGTACCTATGTACCTTTATTGAGCGTGGAATCTCTATATAACACAAAAACCACTGCGTGATTATTCCCAATAGATCCCAAAGACATTAATTAATTGTTGTGCGAGTTGCTTGTAAAATTTTTAAAAGTCTAAATACATAAATCCCTACTCCTACCCATTCTGATGGCAAGCATTCCACGACCACTCGCTATGGCAGATCCTTCTCCCCATGCATCATGCAAACTATTGGTTCCACAGTTTCTGCAGCAGTTTCTCTCAAAGCTCATCATGTTATTCAAGGGTTGGATAATATACGTTAATTAATTAATAAAAAAACTTTTTTTTCCATCATCCATTCCAATTTAAAAATTTGAGACTTATATATGGTTTTCTCATGGAGACCATTATAAGAACTGGACTAATTTGAAATGGGACCAACGGGAAGCATCGGCTTTCTAATAAAAAAAGAACAATCGATTCACCCCGTCAAAAGTTATGAGGTAACAAAAATAAAATCAACGTACAGTCGAATTGAGAACCTCCTCCTTTTTGAAGTCTGTTGATAAACAAACTCCTACTTAAAGAATTGATAACACATTGACAGTTTCTCTGGTCGTTCCTAAGCGGAGAATAATATACCTACTATCTTGCATGTCATAAGATAGAAACAAAAATAAACAATCGCACGCATTCACATTTATAATATTAGTATGCATCTGTGTTATGGTTCTTTCTAGAAGCCAAGCACAAGGTGTTATTACAACACGAAGATTATCATTCTTTTCATAATCACTGTGACCCCCTTACGATGAGCCCTGCCAAAGCTACAGGTGTTTGAATAGTGTTGAGAAAAACCAAACATTACTCAAATTCTGGTTTTGTAACCCATAATCACTTGAATAGATAGGTATTGCACGGCAGTCGGAGACATAAATATTATGTTCTTGTAAACATGCATATTTTTTTTTTTTTTTTTTTTTTTTTAATTTATTTATCTTAATAAATACAAATATTACAATAATAATAGTTCCGTCAAACTGCAAAGCAGTTTGTTGACGGATCCATTGCTCTCACTGCTATTCTAACAATATTTATTATTTATTAGACATAACGCACATCATGTATTTATGGCTGAACTGTAGGCATATACCTACAGTTCAGCCATAAACACATCTTTAAGTTTCTTTTTAATTAACTTGCTGGATGCAGGACCTGCAGAGTCCCGGGACACGTACATGGGAACATAGGCGTCCCTGAACTCTGCAGGTAGTGCATTCAGCAAAGTAGGTAATAGGTATCGCGTTGTCCAACTTCCATAATAATTAATTTTAGTGGGCACAATCAATTTTCTCTCAATTTTCCTTCTTGTTAGAGCTCTTTCCTGTGAGCGTTCCTTATAAATTCCAACATTTGCTTGCTCTGCTAATAATAATAATTTAAATTTACAACTGACAGGTAGAATTTTACAAATTTTGAACAATTGCTCGTAATCTTCCTTACAGTTATTTTTTACATTTAAGCTAACCAAAAATTTTAAAAACCGAACTTGAATTAATTTGATTTTATCTAAATTAGTCTTAAAAGTACGCCCATACGTGCTGAGGCCATAAGTTATAATAGATTCAACAAGGGCGTAATACAAAGTATATAATGTGCCTGTGCTGACAACGCCCTGAAGATGGAAGAACTGGCTTAGTACTGATCTCAGTCTGGTGCATACGTCGTTTATATGATGCTTCCATGTCATGTTTGTATCCACAGTTAGACCCAAATATCTATATCTATCAACAATTTGTAGATTATTATATAAAATAATATTAAATATATTATATTATGAAAATAAATATTTAAACTAAAAGGTTAAGTTGTTCAAAAATTTAATATAGCTTGTCAATTCGTACAGCCTGAAAATTATAAAGAAAACTAGCTGTTGCCCGCGGCTCCGCCCGCGTGAATTACGATTTTTTTTTTACATAATATACCTTCCTACTGGAATTCCTTGATTTTTCGCGGGATTCTGGTGTGATGTTGTACAGAAACCTGTTCTTACTTTGCACGGGTTATCTTGTGGTGATTTTGAAAACTCCTTTTTCTTAATAATAAGATAAAGTTTCATTAATACGTAGTTGAAAGATCAAAAGGACGATTTTAACTGTCGATATTTCGACCCAGTGGCACAGGTCGTGGTCACTACGTGACCACGACTTGTACCAATGTATCGAAATATCGACAGTTAAAATCGTCCTTTTCATTGTGATTTTTATTCTGAAACCACGAAATATGTCAAAAATTATTAAACCATGTGGAAAGTTGTACTGGTGGTAGAACTCTTCTTTCAGAGTTCGGCCGGGTAGGTACCACTGGGATAAATTACTCTACTAACAATATTCCCCAGCCCAACATAATATAAGAGTCTTTTAAAAATCTTTGCTTCATCTCAATACAATCCAAAACATCAGAATGGACAATGGCTATATATTTCTTTACGTATAAAAAGACCTTAGATGACAGTCAGTCGGTTAGGATCGATAAGACCTAAGAATTAAAAATATTTGTGAACCATTATCTTACCCTTTCCATATTGCGGATGATAAAGTTTAAATCTGGGCCCATATTCTGTATCTCGGTGCCTATCAAAAAATGATAGCCACTGCCATAGGTTTTTCGTCCACTGAAGGTTTGCTTCAAAAACGTTATTCTTATTTCACAGCGAACCTTCAATGGATAAAAAACAAATGCCAGTGGCTATAATTTTTTGATAGGCACCGAGATACAGAATACGGGTGCTGTTCATGTGTTAACAGTGCCATCTTAATATAAAATCAGGAAACAGTAAATAACATGACAGTTAATTTTTATTTAAAAAATTCGGTAGTACCTATCTCAGAGTTTTACATTCAAGTTCCACATAAATTGTAGAGATGGCGCTATACGGTATAACGTAGCGATAACGCCAGTTAAATGATTTTTGTTCACCCTAAAAGTGAAAAATTTTAAACCATACAAAATCTCCTGCTAAGCCTATTTATTTACGGCTGTAAGGGTACTCCAGTCTTACTTGAGCCCTACGTCCTAGCCCTAGGTTCTTTGTGCATTCCGAGTTTCAAGTCACTTACCTACTTGAACTTAAAGGTTCTGATGTCTGTAATTTCTGAACTACAAAAGTGATGATGATAAGATTTGTATGGAATAATCTTTAAAGAACCTCCTTTCTAATAAAAAAAGAATGAATGAAATCGGACAACGCGTTAATGAATTATAACTAAAAAACGTTTGGACTTTGATGTCGTCTTCCAGGGAAACCATGATGAATTTCGGAACAAAAAGTATCCTATGTCCTACCTCGGGGTATGAACTATAATCATGTCAAGTTTCATTTAAATCCATCCAGCGGATTAGCCGTGATGCCCGGTCGTGAAACAGACAGACAGACAGACAGACAGACAGACAGACAGACAGACAGACAGACAGACAGACAGACAAAAATTAAACAAATTACAGTTTTGGCTTCAGTATCGACTAAATAGTGTCCTCCAACAAAAATTTTCAAAATATCTTCAATGTACAGAACTCGACCCTTTACAGTTTTATTATAAGTATAGATATAGATAGATAGTTTTCGCCCCCAAAATAAAAATGTATGAGAGTCCGCTTCCGTCCGTGTCAACGAACTTTTTGTAGAAATTCAGTCAGTGATTTCATCGAATTGCTTCAAGGCCACAAAAAAAAAGTGTAAATCGTATATCTATTCTTGTATATATGAATATATTATATATTTCTATATAATCTGGATCTCGGAAACGGCTCGAACGATTTTCATGAAATTTAGTATAAGTACAGGGGGTTTTGGGGGCGATAAATCGATCTAGCTAAAATAGATTCATTTTAAGAAAATGTCGAATTTACCAAAATAAATATAAAAATATGACTCCTGCCATCTATTGACCAGTAGTTAAACTACCGAGCGAAGCTCGGTCACCCATATAATTGTGTGTTTATATGGGTAGGTAAGTACGTGCATGTAATGCGAAGAGGGCTACATTTTTTCTTGAAATTTAGAAAAGCAACCATTAATAATTCATCATGATAATAATATTATGGTCAGCAACACCGTGAAATGATCCATTTAAAGATCCGGTTACAATATACAGATATATTAAACTATCAAACATAGTTAGTTACTTGAATTAAATATATCAATAATTAATAATGCGTGAAGACTGAAGACATCTTTCAGCTTTCACAGAAGAAAATAGCACGTAGGTAGTAGGTACGACAACGAAATCACTAACTAAATTAACTAAAGTAGTAAAAAAAAACAATTGGTTTCTTGGTAGAAATATCTATCTAGCGATAAGGCCGCCAAATTGTTCTCCCAAGTTTGTTTGTGATTTGTTGTTTTGTTTTTTATATTTTTATTCTGTGGTGTGCAATAAAGAGTTTATGTATCTATGATTCTATCTATGTAAAAAAAACCGGCCAAGTGCGAGTCGGACTCGCGCACCGAGGGTTCCATACCATAAAAGAAGTAAAACATTGAAAGAATCACTTTTGTTCATGAATTTACGAGTATAATTTACATGTAGGTACTTTTGTTGGCAAACCGCAAACGTAACTTTGTTTCTGGCGGATTATTGTTATTTTCAAAAAAAGTATATTAGTCAGCGAAATGATTTTATTTTTCCTGTAAAATATACGTTAACTTCTATTGATCATAATTATTTCAGATTTTTCGATTGGTAAACTTCGGAGATAAGGGGGGGGAACGGTATTTTTTTCGACAGTTTGCCCAATAAATCAAAAACTATCAGGCATAAAAATAAATAAAAATTAGTTTTAGAATACACAAGTAACGCCCTTTCATATGATACCCCATTCAATATTTTTATCTCATTTTGAAATTTTATCGACCCGGTTTTCCCCCCTTTTTAAATAAAAATAAAAACAATTTTCAAATTTTTACGATTGTTATGACGTCGGGTCCCTATTACCTATAACTATTCTAAATTTCAAGTCGAAAGCTTGAATAGTTATTGAAATAATCGAGTGTGACGGACGGACGGACGGACGGACGGAGAAAGTCTCACCATAAGGGTTCCATTTTTACCAAATTGGTATGGAACCCTAAAAAGGGTTATTGACAATTATCCGTTTATACATATCCTGTTATAATGGGTCAAACATAAAAGATGGATATATTGTGGTGTCGATGTCGCGGACCTTTTTAGAACTTTGAACAAAAAATGTATGAGAACGACAGTTGATTCTCAACTTTACGTGATCAATTTAGCTATCAGATATGTCACTATCACCGTATTTTTTATTTATTTCATTCCATTTAAGAGACGCGACAGGTTTCTGCGACTATCGCAGATAAGTCAATGTGGTAAGGCTGCTGGTGGAGCAAGGGCCTTAGAGAGGCTACTAAACGAGTTTCAAGATGATGTATGATTAAACTTGTCCTAATAAAAATCTCTGTAAAAACCGCAAGAACTGCGACCCCTTTTCGTTTTATGGACGGCGACCACTGACAGTATCATTATTATATTACTAGCTGATGCCAGCGGCTCCACCCGCGTGAATTCTGGTATTTTTTTTACTTTTAAAGAAGAACAATTCCATCATACATGATTTTTGCGTAACTTTAACCGTTTATGCAGCGCATGCAACGAAAGCCTTTCAAAAAGCTTAATTTTTCCCGTTTTTGTAACACGCGGTATTGGTCGCGTTTAAAACTATAGTTTTCCTCGATAAATGGACTGATTCAAATCATTTATTTCATATAGGCCACTTTTTAGCACTTACGAAATGTCAGTAAAAATAATTCGAAAAAGTAGTTCGACTATCCAACACAAGAAGATTTTTTTATTTGTATTTCCCAAGATTCGTTCAATCAAACAAAAAAACAAACAACCAAATACTTATAATATTAGTACAGATCCATTTTTAGGGATCCGTACAAAACGAAATCCTATATTACCAACTAGCTGACCCGCGCTCGCTTCGCTCAGATGATCTCGTGTTTTTTTATATTACATTACTATTTACTAAGCCAAAAATGTTTCTGAGAATAAAAATATACTCTATCCACTGAATTATCGATAGATGATGAGATTTACAAGTTTAATTAATTAATTTAGTTTTTTTATCGACAGTAAACCTACCAGTATCCACTTGATATTTATGGTTTAAAGATTTCGCACTGTTTATGACAACTCATTATTCAAAATCGAGATATTAATGTGTTTTGACTATAAAACAGGGTTGTTAAACACACAATACTAGATTAATATTTATTCCTCGTGGTTAACACAAACACGAGATAGTAAATAGTTTAATTTTTACGCACCTGCAAATACATTCTTAACACATTATTCACTTAATTCGACTGTGTGTTTTTTTATGTTTGTTACCTCATAACTTTTGACTGCGTGAATCGATTTTGATGATTCTTTTTTACCACAAGCTTCCCGTGTGGTCCCATTTTAATTTAGTTCAGTTCTGATAATGATATCCATGAGAAAACCATATACGAGTAAGTCTTATATTTTTAATTGAAAAGGATGTATTTATTCAATAGTAGTTTGATGAAAGTTGAAGATGTTTTTTTTGTTAGTTAATTAACGAATATTATTCTTAAAATACTTAATAAAATTTGAAATAAGTTAGCGTCGCGTAAAATCTGTGAAAGCTCGCATTTTGATGAAAGTAACCAAAAATTTTAAAAGAATTTAGGTGCAAAGAAGTTTGTAGTGGAAAATAAAGGCTTGGTTACAAACGATAATAACCTTTAAATTAACTAAAAAAAACCTTCCAAACCTAACTTTTAAACTAGAGTTTGACATTTCATAAATGCCGTTAATTTTAGCCTATGTGAAAGAATAAAATATATATTTGTATTTTTTTAATATATATACAGGTAATGTAAAAACTATCGTATGTAAATATCGTCTTTTGAGCTATAACGGTACAAAAATACGCACCTACGAAGGCAAGCTGTCAGGAACTTTTGCTTATTGCAAATGTTACAACCCACTGAATCATATTCCGCAAACCCGAGACGCGGAAAAAATTTAAAACCGGTACCATTAGGAAAGGATACATGTTTTGTATGCAAAAGAAGTGGTTTGAAATAATTAACCAAATTACCTGCTATACCTACATATAATATTATTTTACACTGGCATTTATTGTACCACATTTAAATTTAAATAAGTTTCCATATACCTAATGTAGTTGGTAGTTGGTAGGTATTTAATCAATCGAAATACGGGTTTTTATGTACGCTTTCCTCAGGATTAGAATTTATTAGGGTTCCATATTGCAAAGGTAAAAGCACCGGAACTTAAGAATGTAATACATTTGATTATAATAATATGTACAGACTAGCTGTTGCCCGCGGCTCCGCCCGCGTGAATTATGATTTTTTTACATATGCCGTAGAATTCCTTGTTTTTCGCGGGATTCTGGTGTGATGTTGTACAGAAACCTGTTCTTACTTCGCACGGGTTATCTTGTGGTGATTTTGAAAACTCCTTTTTTTTAATAAAAAATATAAAGTTTCATTAATACGTAGTTGAAAGATCAAAAGGACGATTTTAACTGTCGATATTTCGACCCAATGGCACAGGTCGTGGTCACTACGTGACCACGACTTGTACCAATGTATCGAAATATCGACAGTTAAAATCGTCCTTTTCATTGTGATTTTTATTCTGAAACCACGAAATATGTCAAAAATTATTAAATCATGTGAAAAGTTGTACTGGTGGTAGAAATCTTCTTTCAGAGTTCGGCCGGGTAGGTACCACTGGGATAAAATACTATACTAACAATATTCCTCAGCCCAACATAAGAGTCTATTTAAAATCTTTGCTTCATCTCAATACAATCCAAAACATCAGAATGGGCAATGGCTATATATTTCTTTACGTATAAAAAGACCTATGACGGTCAATCGGTTAGGACCAGTTAAGACCTGAGACTTAAAAATATTTGTGAACCATTATCTTACCCTTTCCATATTGCGGATGATAAAGTTTAAATCTGTTCATGTCTTAACAGTGATGCCATCTTAATATAAAGTCAAGGAACAGTACATTACATGACAATTAATTATTATTAACAAAAATTCGGTTTTAACTATCTCCAAGTTTTACATTCAAGTTCCACATAATTTGCAGAGATGGCGCGATACGGTATAACGTGGTGACAAATTCATGATTTTTGTTCACCCTAAAAGTGAAAAATCTTAAACCAAACAAAATCTTCTGCTAAGCATATTTATTTACGGCTGTAAAGGTACTCCAGTCTGACTTAAGCCCTTACGTCCTAGCCCTAGGTGCTTGTCCATTCCGAGTTTCAAGTCACCTGTACTTGAACTCATCGATAAAGGTTCTGATGTCTATAATTTCTGAACTACAAAAGTGATGATGATAAAATTTATACGGAATAATCTTTAAAGAACCTCCTTTCTAACAAAAAAAGAATGAATTAAATCGGACAACGGGTTAATGAATTATAACTAAATACACATTTTGACTTTGATGCCGTCTTCCAGGGAAACCATGACGAATTACGGGACAAAAAGTATTCTATGTCCTACCTCGGAGTATGAACTATAATCATGTCAAGTTTCATTTAAATCCATCCAGCGGATTAGCCGTGATGCGCGGTCGTGAAACAGACAGACAGACAGACAGACAGACAGACAGACAGACAGACAGACAAAAATTAAACAAATTACAGTTTTGGCTTCAGTATCGACTAAATAGTGTCCTCCAACAAAAATTTTCAAAATATCTTCAATGTACAGAATTCGACCCTTTACAGTTTTATTATAAGTATAGATAGTAGTCAAATAAAATATTTATTGTAAAAAAATCTTATATTATGGAAGTTATAGACGTTTTCAAAGCACTGCAACAAACGTTTGCCTTGACCGAGGAGGCAATGAACTTAGATGTAGCGGAATAAGTACATCTATAAGTACATAATATTACTGTAAACCGTTATGTTGCATCTTGCAGTTTGATAACGTCGTGCGATAACTGCAGTAGGACGGCTAGACCTATCCTGTCTGGGTACCCCTGGCACTGATATGGCACTAGGCCCTAGGTTCATTGTTCTAAAAATAGTCTCAGAAATGGTTACATTCGTATTGTCATAAATTCGTAAGCAGAGCTTACAAATATGTTAAATTTTGAGAGTTTTTCGGTGCCTTTTATGGTTAAAGTATACTTAATAAATGAAACTAGGTACTGATCGCTAAAATAAATAAGTCCTTAATATCCAATCGATATATAATATAATCTCCAATCGATAATAAAAACCAGTTTATTATGAAAATCATTTTCCTTCCTATCAAAACAACGATTTTCCGTAGCCTCTACACCAAAAAGTAACGATTTAGGTTCGACTTTCGGTACATTTACCGCCTATATCGTATAAATTTTATTCTTCACGAAGTTTACAATTGAGTAATATGATCTAACAACTACTGAACCCTACACTTGACACAAACTTGATCGCTATTTTTTTATTTCGATTTGATTAGGTACATATCTGTTATAGGTTCATAGTGAAAGTCTAAAAGATTCTTTATGTAAAGTCAAACAAGTTTTATAATTCAAATAATTCAATCATTCATTCACAATGAATTTTATTATTGCTAATATTTCGTGTTTCCCGTATTTATTATTCAACTTGAATATAAATGAAAATTAAGTAGGTATTGTGTTTAATTAATAGTCTCTGTTGTAATAATACATAATGTTTTTAGTATTTAACAAAATAATTTAATTAATAAAAATATCTTTAATTTTATCTGTGGTATTATTTCGTAGGGGGAAATCTTTAACTCCGAAAACCCAACTTTAATTTTTCGACTAAGTAATTTGGTCCTAATCGAATAGGTATTGATAACATAATTATACTTACTTTAATCGCGAAATATTATTGTAAAATTCTATTACAGAGTAAAGTAATGTGAAACATTGTACAAAGGACGGCCTTACCGCTAAGAAGCGATTCCAGGCAACCCAGGAAGAACTACACACCTTACGGGAGCGCGGTGAATACGACAGTGAATCCCGTACTCCCGCCAGCAGGTCCGCAGTGGAAACAGACAGTTTTTAGTGGATGCAAGCCCCACGTAACCCCTGACGGAAGGGTATGCGTTACTCTTGTTAATCACTTTTGTATCCCACACGATATACGAGTACTTAGTTCTCTCACTTTGAAATTTACCTGAGCCAAATTGATTGCTAAATTGGCTCTCAGATCTGGTCTAGTGATTACCACCAGCAAAATTCCACCGCCAAATAATTTAGCGTTCCGGCGCGATTCTGTGTAGAACCCTAGGGGTTACTGACTTACTCCTTCCAAGTTCGTACGATATATGGCTGCATCGTCAGTATAACCTTTAGGTGGGATCGCAATCAAGTACCTACTGACTAGGAGTGTGAAATAGTACATTTCAATATAAGTGCGGAAAGTTTGTTATTTCTTTACGAGTCCCGGGTCGTTGCCGAAGGCGTTATGAAATAATTATATTACTGTCATTTAATACAATAATTTTTTACAGATTTTTTTTTCAATTCATGCATTTGCATGTGGATCCAATGCAGGTCAAAAACAAATATTATAGTGCGGGAAGGAATAACTTTACGCATCCCTGCAAATGTCAACTTTTTGAGCAAATGTATTAAAAAAAATATGCTTGTAATGCAGAAGACAAAACCTAATTAAATTGCGGTTGAATTCGACCATTACCATTATATTATTTAGGCCAATGTTATATAAACAATAATAAAATTAATAAGACCAACAAAGGACCAATACCAGCCGCGGGTCACTGTCAACTTCCAAGTATGTTATCAACTCAATATGACGATAAATAACTTATAAAAAAACAATGTAAGTATTGAAAAAAAAATTTTAGTTCCATCGAAGTTCCATAACAAATGTTGCTGTTTTCCCTTACACCAAAATGAACTTACGCTCCGACTTGTAAATTCGATGCAGAAAAATGACGTTTTGACTCTAAAATTAGAGTCAAAAACGTCATTTTTCAGATTTTTTTATGTTTACTTAATTTCCCAAATGGGAAATTAAGTAAACATAAAAAAATCAGCGTATAAGTCACTTCTCTGTGCTTCTCTCATATAATATTTTAAATTACTTTGGAGAAATGTAGCAGCGGAAAAAGATATCTAAGATAGTAAGATCTAATCGATGTCACAGTGTTTGTAACCGAACTCCTCCGAAAAGCTTGACAGATTTTAATGAAATTTTTGTGTAGGTATTATTCGGTAGGTCTCTATATATGGCAAAGCAATATTTGCCTGATCAGCTTGTTTCGTTATTATATATAATTTGAACCAATTTCGATTTATTATAAATTCCGCGAGAATTGAGAATCTTATCGGGATAAAGCTAAAATTATTAAAATATTCGTATGTGGAGTTTCACATTTATAATATCAATAAGATAACCATGAGGATCAACGTTCTGAATGCATAAACATTGATTGCTCTATGGCTCTTTACTCTCTCTATACTCATAGATGATAACAGTTAATAAGCTCCTACAATTATTAATAATAATAAAAGTTTGTAGGTATAAAAACATCAGCTTTAATACGATAAAAATGCATTAAAATATTTCAAAAAAATTTGATTCCATGGTCAATCTAATAATGTGCTACAGTTACCTAAATAAATAAAAAACTGGTCAAGTTTGAGTCATGCTCGCCCATCGTAGGTTCCGTACTATCAAGACCACTTCCAACCAAATTCAAAACGAGCAAAAAATCACGTTTGCTGTATGGGAGCCCCCTTTAAATACCTATAGCCCCGTTACATCATCTGTGAGTGTCTAACTATCACGGTTTGAGAGATACCGTTGTGAGTTGTGACAGACGTAGGTACGTCCGTCCGTCTGTCACCAGGCGGTTGGAAGACGGACGACGGACGGCGACGGACGGTTGGAAGGACGGACAGACGGACGACGGGTCCTGTTTTTACCCTTTGGGTACGGAACCCAAAAAAAGAAACAATGAAATCGGCGGTTTACAATATTTTACACCGCTCACTGAACAAAGAACAAAGACATTAAAGAATTCGCTAATTTAGGACATGGCTGCAACTGTAAAGTCAACTTTTACTGTTAATATTAATATAATCTTTCGACACAAGTGAAGTAAGTAAACCATGTCATGTTTAATAAAACTGGACCTGAAAGTTAATATTTTATTTATTTTATAAAATATTAAAGATGATTTTTTTATAATAACAATATTTTTAATAAAAACCACCAAGTTCACGCATTTTTTCAAATCTAAATTAGAATGCATTTAAATTAAGTATTCAAAAATCATTATAGGTAGGTACATATTGTAGGTAGGTATATAAATTATTAAAGGTACTTAAATTGATTTTTCCGAAAATACAACCTTTACCTACTCAGATGGTGCGGAACAGGTTTTCAGTTTTTTCCACCGCAAAAAAAACTCGATAAACTTTTAATGGGATTGTGATCTTTTATTTTAACAGCGTGAGTTTCATTAAAATCGGTTCAGTACTTTTCCAGATATTAACTGATTATCTAACTTCTTATTCTTATTATTATTGAGTTATACTCAGGATGTAAGAAGCACTAAATCAATGGCCTAGAGAATCTCCATGATTTTCTGACTATTTGCAAAAAAACGAATAACCTAAGGAGGCTGTTTATAAGTAAGGATAAAAAAAATTGAATGAAACAGGTAGGTATTTATTTGTCGCCAAATAAATACCTAGGTAGTTAATTAAATAATAACGAGAATTTTATGACCGTTAATTATTTAAATTAGATTAATATTTACATTGAAAGCCGGGACTTTCTGAACCGAATTTAAATGTACGTCAAGAAATTTAAATAATAAATTTAAATTTTGATGAGCTACGGTTCCAATTAGCAGAAAACATACCTTTTATTTTATTATTTTATTGAACGGGTATTTTATCATTCTTGTACACTTGTAAACTCCTTTGACCGGTCCTAAATCAATCGGAAAATAGCTACCATGCCATGATGATTGATGGGTTTGTACTTGAAATGGCTATACCCATCACAGTAAACAGTTGCACTGGTGATGAGATTTAGGTAAGTAGGTATATGCTTCACTTCACTAAGACCGTGACCATAACCTAAAACCAGAGACCACATAGACTCAGAAGCTGTAATTGAATAATTTTCATCCCCTCTTAAGTCCAAATAGTTAGAATAGGGGATGAAATTTGGGAAGAATCAACACATTCGATTTTAACAATCTTATGCAAAATCCCTAGAATAATATAATACAAACAGAAAATAATATCCCTACCTGGATGAGCTAAATAATATAAAAAGACAATTATGAAACTCATATGAAATCAGAGTGAAAGAAATTTCTTACCTTTCGAACCGCTATAAAATTCACTATCACGAACAATATAACAATAAACGAACAAAAATATGCACCAAATCTTATCAAAGAAAACGATGCACACTTTTTGTTGTTAACGCACTATTTTTCCGCACGATTCGAAAACTGAACTTTCGAAATTCGAACGCGCGGCAAAAAAGCGCGGCGTCACTCGACTATGTTCCAAATTCGAATGCGCACTACCAACGCTTGCACGCGCTGTGGCTGACTGGCCGTGGATGTGGCTCGGAGCTTCACAACCACCACATCCCTCCCATCCCCACAGCTCGGAACACGGAAATATTCATCCGAATAATAAATAAAAATTAAACCGGTAAATTAAGGTTATAAGTACTCGTAAACAACCGGCCAAGCTAAAAGAAGCAAAATGGGAAAAAAACCCTTAATTAAATTGGTAAGGTTTGATATTGAAATAAATATTTAATTTATTCTGTTTGTTTAGTAGGTATTTGTTGTTAATCTATCTACATAACATCACTTGTGAAAACTTCTACTATATAACTTTCACGGTTTATGAGATAGATAAAGTCTAGTGACGGACGGACAGACACTTTGGGAACGGAACCGTAAAAAGGGAGTTAAAAATTTTAACCCCCTTATTCACCCCCTTCCATAAGCTGATAGATAGATGATTAGAGATTTTCCAGAGTAGAAAGCTTGATCTGCAAAGTTTCTAGATTTTGTAAAGACCTCTGACCTCATTACAGTCTTTCCAAAGTCGGTTACTTTCTTTCACTCTGAAAAACAATAAGAAAATTAGCTATAATAGCGCCGGGCGCGCTTTCTATAAATATTTATCATGAAATATATAACATGAAAATAAAAAGCTGGATTTGCTGTACTTAAATATTGATCCTACTTACTGGTACCTAATCGATACTCTTACGTAAAAGTAAGTAGGTACCTAGGTACTAGGTACAAAGTTCCATATGATTTTTCACTTTTATTAATAGGTACTTACTTTTATTGGACTTTTCAGCTCAGGTTTAGTAATACATATATTATGCTAATGCATCCATAAAGTTATCTTAGTCCATACCTACCCTGCTCAGTTTCAAAACTAACTGTCAGTTAACTGCATGCTCCGCAAACAATCCGTAATTTAAAATTAGATAACATAACAAGGTGTTCCTGTAATTGAAGTAGAATAAGATAAGACATAATTGTTATCAAAATATCGCTTCGTAATTATAATCGTAGATAAACGACATCGGTGGCAATGTGTATTAATTTTATCAAATACCGCATTACTTATTTGCGTAACTAACAATGCAACATTTTTCTTACGTAGCTTATGGTACAATTTACAAACACACAATATTGGTATGAGTAATCTGCTCGTAATTACTATCATTTTATTTTGTAAATAAACATAAAAGCCATAATTATGTACCTAACAAAAACATGACTTTTCTACGAAACCGGAGAGATACGAAACAAGGAGATCCCACATAAGTGAAATCCATATAAAAACAGATTGATAGACAGACTGGATCCTGAATGGATCCCTCCGTTTCCCCTGACGGACGGAGTGATAGAGTTTACTGTCACTAAAAAAAGACCAACAGATAGACCAAAATTACTAAGATCCTCAATCTCATATTGTGTAAAAATCTAAATGAAAGAAAAGAATAACGTTTGTCTGGAGTCACTCTGGATCTCACTTTTTCAGCGTATGTTCACCCGGTTTCCACCAAAGCCGAGCGGAGCGGAGCTGTGTTTGAGTAACCAATCAGCATTTCGACATCTCCTCTTCCCTCAGATTCGGAGATGTCAAGAAGACGAATCCGCTCCGCTCCACTTTGGTGGAAACCGGGCCTAAACTTAGTTCAGGCCGCACTCGCAATCCCTATCAAACGCTTTATGTTCAATGTCCGTACTAAGTATTTAAGCGAATGTCGATGCGTGACCTCATGATAATTTTATTTCAGTTCAAGGAAACAGCCGTTTTTACATGAACTATATTATAGCCAACAGTTTACTAATACTTACATACCTACTACTCTATTATGCCTTAAAACTTAGACCCGCTATAAGTAATTCAATTCACGATGACTTGCCCCACTCCATCAAATTCCGTACCAATCGAATGAAACATAAGCAATTTTGACAGAGTGGGGTACGTCATACGACGATACATACGACGTATTTTATAAATTATTTATACTTAGTTTATCAAAATTCTACTGCGGAGCCATATTGGGAAATTAGGTACGGTTCCGATCAACAGTCCGCTATGATTGAGAAACAATGTCACGTATCGAAATTATCGTGTCAACGCTTCCATAGCTCAATTGGCAGAGCACCCAGCCGCGATAGCTGGGGGGATATGGGTTCAAGTCGCGTTGGCAGCGAAGATTTTGATACACTATAGATAATTTATCTATACATTATTGGAAGTTATAACCTAACCCACATAGCACTGAAGCGGCAATGCTGCGGAGTATTAGAACGCGTTTCCACTGTAGCGGAGAGAACCGTGAAACGTCTAATCCATCGCAGATTGATTGATTTTGAGCACTAGGGTTGGCCCATTCACGGTTCGGTTTCAGTGGAAACGCACCCTTAAGCTCGTTCCCAAGGTGCAGTGAGCAGGAAATACGCCCGCACAATGGTAAACAGTACCTATATATTTTAGTCTATAGTACATAGCTAGATCTTGGCAGATCTTTCACATGAGAGTTGCAAGGAGCTCCTGAGCTGGATCCAAGCGGTGGGTTATTCCTTCCTACAGAGGCCCCAAGTATAGGCTAAAATGAGGATGAAAATGATATCCAGCAGATCGTCTTTTTTTCTGAAGCCTTGGTATTCATTTTATCTTCACATTGCTCTCAAGTCTCTACAATGATAATATCTTTGCGTACAATACTCAACAGTACCTAGACTACCTACTATCTAATATACGTATACAGTACCTACACTCTTTTTTAACATCGACAGGCTAGGAGGTTGAGCGCAAAGAAGGCGTGAGGCACGCCTTTTATAGACGGTTTCGCTCGGCAATGGCCACAGGCCAGGCAACCGACGATGATGGGACCTGCTGCTGACTGCTGAGGTTACTGGCGGGAACGCGGTGAATACGATAAAGAATCCCGTACTCCCGCCAGCGGGTTTATTAAAGGAACAGATAGTTTTTAGTGGGTGAGAACCCCACATAAGCACTTTGTTTTTCTGCCTATAAAAAAAGCTTTCTTTTGAATACGTAAGCTTCGCTGGGTCAGCATTTCAAACGCCTCGTGTATGAAAAACAAATCAATTCCAATCGCGAATAATGCGAACGGAAACAAAAGAATACCGCAACAGCTAACAGCGCAACTGTGCACTACATCCGATTACTATACACTATACTGATTACTTTATATTATGCCACGTTATTTTCAAATTATATATAATTTTTTTCTTGCAGGATCTGCCCAGATTGGTAGGTAGAGGTACTATAACAGGCCAACACTGTAGGTATGAGATTTTCTGATGCGAAGAGATAATTAAAGTATTGCATAGTATAAATGTTTTTCGGGTTAAATGACACTGAGAAGAGACGCTCAATTGCCCGCGTGACGTATCAATTAAGCTCTAATTCAGAAACATTCTACGATTTCGCATTATGAAGTCATCATCTCCTGAGGATGTCCCGGTGTCGGCACAAACCGTGCGTCGAAGAAAGTGTTGGAAGAATTGTGTGTGGGCGGTGTTCCTGCATATTGTACCATACAGATTCTTCTCAAGTAGCGAAACTAATTGATCTGCCCTGCTCATAAACATTTGTTGATTTTTTTTCATTCTATGCTAAGCATAGTAACGTAATTTTTTTAAGTAGACTCTAAAATGCCTTAAGTATCTATAACATACTTTTAAAATTAGGATACCTCTTTTATTAAGGATTTATTGGATTTTTCATCAGCAATAGCAGCCCCTATTAAATGGTGAGCAAAACCAATTATAGTTTCCTTGCATTTTCCTTGCACTGTACCTACTGTATCGGATTAAGGTTGGATGAAGTGCACAATTGCTCGCTCCTGCAGTCGTGTAAATTGTTTATTATGTGCAAATGGTTTGATATGCAAAACAACTGTAGTAATCATCAATATCAATCAATACATATAATAAATCTGTAGAGGTCGAATTTCTGTACAAATAAAAAAAATGCTAAAAACGGAGTCAGGGGGATGTAAGAAGTGAAATAGAACTAATTTAAATTTTTTTCAAATTTTTTGTTTCTCTGTTTGTCTGTTTATCTGTTTGTCTGTTTGTCTGTCTGTTTGTACGGGCTAATCTTTGGAACGGCTGGACCGATTCCAATGAAATTTTGTGTGGTGGTAGCTTATGTCCCTGGTCAACATATAGGATACTTTTCATCCCGGTAAAATAAAGAGTTCCCGTGGGATAGTTAAAAAACTGCAATTAATTTAACAGCTTTGTAAACAACAACTAATGAACTTAATTTAGTAAAATTTGTCATGCTGATACCTTATGTTGCCTCTTTAACAAAATATATATATAGTAAAACTTATTAATCCAATCGAGTTCCCGCGGGAAAGAAAACATTACAAAAACAGGAAAAGCAGGCGTCTTTCAAGTAACGGATTTAAATGCAATTTTATGATCCTACTTTATATATATGCCCGGTCAACATTTAAGATACTTTTCATCCTGAAAAATTTGAGAGCACCCGTGGGATGTTTAAAAAACCTATAGCTACTTATCTACGTAGCACAATCAAAACGAGGTTGAAATATCGACAGTTTAAATCGTCCTTTTGATCGTGCAACTAGGCATAACTATACAAGGTAACCCGTACGTAGCAGGAACGGGTTGCTACGTACACAGCAGCGCATCAGAATGCTTAATTACAATATCTGGGCGTTGGTATCATCTCAGAATAAGATAAGTTTGGTTAGTATAGATATTATTACAATACACGATGACACGCCCCACTCTGTCTAACTCCATGCAAATTGAGTAACATAAGCGATTTCGACAGAGTGTTATAAGTAGAGGAAGACCAAAGAAGATATAGGTAAATTGTGTGAAAGAAGATAGCACGTTGACAGGAGAGATTGGAATAAGACTCCTTTACGGGTCCATCGAACCCAGGGACCACTCATTTATCTTGGGAAAAATTAAGAAATTCCACGGGAAACATTTTTGTAAAAAAAAACGAACTGCACGCGGGCGGAGCCGCGGGCAACAGCTAGTGAGTTATAATATACATACTAGAAAAAAAGAACAAAGCAATTCCAATGCTATTTCCCGTTAACTGAGTCATTTGAGATACGCGGACAGCACATGGACTGTTTATTATGTTTTCTGTGATACGGCATAGATGCATACCTACCACCGATATATGAACCTCGTAAACATGAGCCCATCTGAACATTTTACGTATACCTTCTTCATACAAAAAAAACCGGCCAAGTGCGAGTCGGACTCGCGCACCGAGGGTTCCATACCATAAAAGAAGTAAAACATTTTACAAGTATAATTTACATATCGACACTTTTGTTGGCAAACCGTAAACGTAACTTTGTTTTTGGCGAATTATTGTTATTATCAAAAAAAGTATATAAGTTAGCGAGTTGATTTTATTTTTCCTGTAAAATATACGTTAACTTCTATTGATCATAATTATTTCAGATTTTTCGATTGGTAAACTTCGGAGATAAGGGGGGGGAACGGTATTTTTTTCGACAGTTTGCCCAATAAATCAAAAACTATCAGGCATAAAAATAAATAAAAATTAGTTTTAAATCATTAAATCATATGAAAGGGCGTGACACAGGTCACGCCCTTTCATATGATACCCCACTCAATATTGTTATCTCATTTTGAAAATTTGTAGACCCGGTTTTACCCCCTTTTTAAATAGAAATAAAAACAATTTTCAAATTTTTACGATTGTTATGACGTCGCGTCACTATTACCTATAACTATTCTAAATTTCAAGTCGATAGCTTGAATAGTTACTGAAATAATCGAGTGTGACAGACGGACGGACGGACGGAGAAAGTCTCACCATAAGGGTTCCATTTTTACCAAATTGGTATGGAACCCTAAAAAATGTAAAGCCATCTATCCCCGCAAATACGTCACAATATGGCGGAAACCATCCCTGTGGAAACGCGCATCTAAGTCTAACAAGGTATCTAAGTGATTATAATAAATGCTGCGGTCGCCTCACTACTGCCACCGTGGTGTCAAAACAAACATTTTTGACACCAGTAAACTGGCGACATATTTGCGTCGTTCGCAGGGTCCTGTGTATTATACCTACACTCCCGTGATAGCCAACCATCGCTTCGTACATGGGTATGGGGTTTGAATCCACGGCACCTCTGACTTTTAAAGGTCTGGGCAAACCGCGCGCCAGGGCAGCGACAGGTAACAGGACAGGATTTGAAAGACGGCACACAGGACTGCTCTGCCTGGCAGGATATGATCTATCCTGCCGAGAAGGGGTGTCGAGAAGTATGAGCTGACCACCAGCTTTTTCTTTACAAACAAGTTGGACTTGTATATCTTCATACGTGATATACGGTTATCTTCTCTTCTTAACATTTTAAATCTCATGCTTGCTACCATACTCCTCGGGAACGTCTCACCCGATTCTTATGAAATTTTCTTTATAACTTGGGTGGGTCTGAGAGTAGGTCGTATGCTAAATTTATTAGTTTTTTTAGATTCCTAATAGCAAACCAACGTTTGCTGGGTCAGCTTAGTAATAATGTAAAAGAATGTTTCAATTTAGAAAATTAGGCCGAGAATAGAATGAGTTATCTCTCACGTCAAACTCTATAGTCAATTTAAAATCGCTGAAGAGTGTTGAACAACGGTTTAATCCTCAGATCACTCAAGTGATCTGAGGTTTAATCGCTGAAGAGCAATCTCCTCCAGACAACCTGCTAGTGAAACATTGAGAAGTAAGATAGTGCAATATGGAGAATTGAAGAATGTTTTGAAGATCATGCTACTAGCCTCAGTCATAACAACAAGAAGCCATAGACAATATAACACCGTGGAAGTACAAACACGCCATGTTTCAACATCACAGTGCCTTGTATGTCTTCAAAGGCATAAGCAATCGAGCGCAGTTTACATACAATAAATGCTGTTTAACATATTAGAATATGGCAAAAATACTAGTGAACTAAAACCCAATAACTAACCTAAAATAACTCGCTAGGTACCTATAACTGTAACTGTAACCTGATAAATAATAATAAATTTAATGTGGTACTGAGTGTGGTACTTACCCAAAGTGTAGGTATTCCAATCCGAAAACGGATCCCAAAAAGTCGTCCTTACTGCTTACCTTACCACAAATTAGAAAAAAACTTCCTGAAATTGGAATCCAATAGGAAGGTAGGTACTTATTTTAAATACAAATAATCATTCAATGTCTTATTGGCGAATTTAGTTTAATTACAATAAGGTACAATAATTACAATAATGCATCTTAGCATCCATTATCCAAGGATCCGATGGAAATTACAATTGGTTAAAAACTTTTTTATTAGGAACTGATTTTGGATTTGGGCTCAGTATGATGACTATCCAAGTCATTTCCAAGACAGTTTTTTTTTTAAACAAGTACGTGTTAATTTCTTATAGTTTGTACTCCTAAGAATACTGTACCTAATAGATTTAGACGATCATTAAAAGTTTAATAAAACATAAATTGATGGATCAGGATATAAAAATGTAGGAACCAGTAATCAGCATAAAGTTTTATGAGTACTAATAACAGAATTACATTCTACCGTAAAATATCTAACCCACAGTCTAACCTACCGATCCGACTACATACCTACATATTTTAGGTGATACCTACCTACCCACCAGACTTAAAAATATAGTCTCCAAAAAACTCGGGAAAACTTATCATGACGCCTTATGTCTTAATTGCTACTTATACATACAGTAAATTCATAAAAGTAATCCGGAAGCAAGGTTTACAAGGAAATATTATAATACTTAATTCGCGCGCGATATTTAAGCAATTTTTTTCTCAATAAGTATCTACCTATTTCAGTATACATCCAATGTGTGATCCGGAATCGATTTAAATTTAAAAGCAAACCAGTTTTACGACATTTTAATGGTGACAAGTTTACATTTTGGCAACTCCCATAAGAGGAGTCACAAACTTACAATCTATGTGACCTGTTTTAACCCAAAAAAATAGAATAGAGAATCTTCTTTTACTTTTTTATGTTCCTAATGTTTTTGTAGTTCTTTCACTTTTTACAATTATACCCAAATATCGATAGTCTGGTTGTAAATACGACGAGAACCGGTCCCAGGAATTCCGAATTATTTTTTCAAAGTGAATTGAAATATAAAGCAGAAGATAAAATTGAACTAACTGAACTATAAACGTGTTCAATATAGTCACGTAATTTATGTAACTTCCTTCCTTTATCTTTAAAGTGGGTATCTATGTATTCTCCTAAAGTAGAGATTGTATTAAAGATAGAGTTCGGTCCAAGGATCTACATGTTTCTTTGTCGTAGTTAGTTGTTTTTGTCTAACATGTGTGAGAAACATCTAGAAGTCAACAATTAAATTTCGTTAATTGTAATTGAGTGTTTTAACTTTTCAAGTCGTGGAATTTTCCTACTCCTAGACAAATTATAAACCAATGCTCCATTCTCTGCAAATTGACTTTTGAAGGTCGTAACAGTGTTGATTGTTTTTTCTTTTCATGCAAAGAACTAGTTTTGCAGATATCAGATGGTTTGAAATATACTTAACTATTAACTAATTAAGCTGTCAAAATGTGATGGCCACTCGAACGCGTAGCAGAGTAAAAAAATCTTAAATTATGCCCGGTTTCCACCAAAGCGGGGCGGAGCGGAGGAGTACCAATCAGATTTCATCATTTCAACATCTCCTCTCCCCTCAGTTTAGATGTCAAAATTACGAAATCTGATTGGTTACTCAAACAGCCTTAACCGGACCTTATTGAACGATGTGGTGATAGTACTTTACATGTTATATACCTAGTATGTTTTAGGCGATTGGGAGAAAGCCAGGTGCATTTCTACTGAAACTAACAAATTTTAGGAAGCACTGTGGCCTAGTCCAAGAAAGAATTTGCACCCCTAAATGTAGATTTATTTGCAGGCTCCAATAGCTAAACAAGGGTAATATTATAGGTAATATTATTATGTTCTTGGTATTTTATCAAACATGGACTGGTTTAGTATGTAAACTTAAAAGCAAAGCAAATATAACCGGTCAAGTGCGAGAAAAAATTGCACTCAAAGGATTCCGTAGCACTTTACAATAAAATTTTGCGAAGGGCAAAATAGTTGCGCAGGAGTTTAATTCCGTACTCCCGATATCGACAGCCGGTTCGTCAAAGGAAAGTAAGGAATAAGGAGGACATAAGCTTTCCATTTCTCCTGATAAAGGATGCCCATCTAAATATATAAAAGAAGAAACTGACTCACTGACATATCAACGCACAGCCAAAACCGCTGGGTCTAGAGACTCCAAATTTGGCACACAGATACCTTATGAGATCTAGGGGAGCACTAAGAAAGGATTTATCAAAATTCACCCTCTAAGGGGGTAAAACGGGGGTCCGAAGTTTGGATTTTATTAAGATAAAATACGTCTTCACGCCGCAACTACGGTACCGATTTGGCTAAAATTTGGAATCGAGGTATATTATATCTTGCATTACCACATAGGCTACTTTCATCCCGAAAAAATTCATGGTTCCCGTGGGATAAGTCAAAAACCGAAATTCACCCGGAAAAAAAATCTCACGCCGCAAGTACACAACCGATTTGGATGAAATTTGGAATGGAGATAGATTATATTCTGGGTTAATGAATAGGGTACTTTTTATCCCGGAAAAATCCATAAGTTTTGCAGGAGAGGGGAAAAACAGATATTAGCGCGGGAAAAATACTACTTCCCGCCGTAATTACTGAACTGCTATGGCTGAAATTATGAATAAAGATAGATTATATATTGGATTAATACGAAGGCTACTTTTCATCGCGAAAAAATTCATGGTTCCCGTGGGATTAGTAAAAAACCGAAATTAACGCGGAAAAAAAATCTCCATGCCGCCAGTGCACAACCGATTTGGCTGGAATTTGGAACGGGGATAGATAATATCCTGGGTTAATAAATAGGCTAATTTAGATCCCGGAAAAATCCATGGTTTTTGCAGGAAAAAAGAAAAACAGATATTCATACGCGAAAAATACTACTTCACGCCGTAATTACTGAACTGATATGGCTGAAATTCGGAATAAATATAAATTGTATCCTGGATTAATATAAAGGCTACTTTTCATCCCGGAAAAATCCATGGTTTCCGCGGGAAACCTGAAACATTGATGTTCACACGCGAGAAATACTACTTTACACTGTAATTACTGAATTGATATGACTGAAAATCGGAAAGGAGATAGATTTTATCCCGGATTATTACAAAGCCTACTTTTCATCCAGGAAAATTCCGTGGTTTCTATGATAATAGTGAAAAACAGAAATCCACGCGTGAAAAATATTCCTTCATGCCGTAATTACTGAACTGATTTGGCTGAAATTTGGAATCGAGATAGATTATATCCTGAATTAATACAAAAGCTACTTTTCATCCCGGAAAAATCTATGGTTTCCGCGGGAAAACTGAAAAACTAACATTCACGCGCGAAAAATACTACTATACGCTGTAATTACTGAACTGATATGAATGGAATTCGGAGAGAAGATAGATTTTATCCTGGATTAATACATAGGCTACTTTTCATCATCCCTATGATAATAGTGAAAAACAGAAATCAACGCGGGGAAAATTTCATGGTTTCTATGATAATAAATGAAAACAAAGCCTACTTTTCATCCCGGAAAATTCCATGGTTTCTATGATAATAGTGAAAAGAAATCCACGAATAAATATTCCTTCATGCTGTAATTACTGAACTGATTTGGCTGAGATTTGGAATCGAGATAGATTATATCCTGTATTAATACAAAAGCTACTTTTCATCTCGGAAAAATCTATGGTGTCCGCGGGAGAACTGAAAAACTGATATTCACGCGGTTAAAATACTACTTCACGCAGTAATTACTGAACTGATATGACTGAAATTCGGAAAAAAGATATTATCCTGGATTGAATATGTAGACTACTTTTTTTCTCGGAAAATTTCATGACTTCTACGAGTATGATCATAGTGAAAAACAGAAATCCACGCGGGAAAAATATTCGTTCACGCCGCAACTACTGAACCGATTTAGCTCAAATTTGGCATATACATGGCATATACATTTGGCAAAAATACATAGGCAAATTTTTATCCCGGGAAAACCCATGGTTTCTAAGAAAATAATTAAATAGCAGATATTCATGCGGGAGAAATATTCCATCGTGCCGTCATTTCTGAACCGATTGGGCTGAAATTTGGAATGGAGATAGATTATATCCTAGAATCAATTAATTTTTTTCTCGGGAAAATCCATTGTTTTCGTGATAATAGGGAAAAACAGATATTCATGCGGGAGAAAATTTATTCCTTCACGCACAACTACTGAAAATTTTTGGTTTTAAGTTGAAATGAAGATAGATTTCATGTAATTAACACAAAAGGTACTTTTTATTCCAGAAAATGGATGGTTCCCGTAGAATAGTTAAAACTAAAATTTACGCGTGCGAAGCCGCGGGTGTCTGCTAGTAATAATATAATAATGCATATAGTATTAGGCATCTATTAATTAAAAGTTTTCACCCTATGGGTTAAGAACTATTTTGATTTTGTGTTGTGTGGTAGAGACGGAACCCTATTATTTGCACTTTGTAACCAGTTTAAAGTGTATAAAAACTAAAACGTTTACATCATTAATTTTAACATAGTATCTTTAGACATACCTACGTAGCCATGTAAGTAGTCATAAATTTTTTTAAGAGGAATAGATTTTATATTTCCGTATGAATATGGTGAAAATTTAAGCCGTTTGTCCATCACAGCCGTCACTAGAATGTCACCGAAAAAGGTTTAAATACATAAAATATACAGAACCAGACCTGTTTAGAAAATATTAAAATAAAATTGGTCAAGTGCGAGTCGGGCTCGCGCACTGAGGGTTCCGTACCATCAAGAGTAGATCATTCTCAATAGTATTAAAGTAAACTAAACATCCCTACCCACTAAATCAAAAAACGAGCATATAAATCACGTTTATTGTATGGGAGCCCCCTTAAATATTTATTTTATTTTAGTTTTTAGCAAAGACTTCTATGTAGGTATCCCTGTTTTTAGTACTTATTTGTTGTTATAGCAGCATATATAGCGGCAACAGAAGTACATCATCTGCGAAAATTTAAAGTCTGTAGCTATCACGGTTCAAGAGATACAGCCTGGTGACAGACGGACAGACGGACGGACGTACAGCGAAGTCTCCGTGATAGGGTTCCTTTTTTACCCATTGCGCACGGAACCCTAAAAAGCAAATTGGCAAGTGGCGGGAATCGAACCCGCGACCTCCCACTCGAGTCCAATTCGCCACTGCACCCGGGAGGTCATCAAAACCAGGTACCATACTAATTACATTATTCCCTTGATATTTTGGAGTACCCTAACTACGCAACAAATTAATAATGGGGCACCTGGTAACAATGCCGAATCAAAAAAGCATTCTGTATTTAAAATGATTACGGATTATTTTTTATCTAAAGTAGAAACTCGATTATTAACCGGAGTTGGACCTAATTGTTGTGGTTAGACATTCGGGCTATCGAGGAGGATAAGAAAGTACGTAACCCTCGGTGCGCGAGTCCGACTCGCACTTGACCATTTTTTCAATTTCTTCATAATTTTCCGAACTATCCCGATATGAGCCCGATATGGTTATTACTTTAGTAGTCCGGATAATCTCGAATCCGTATAACTGACAGCCGGATAGTCGGGTCACAGATAATATAATACTAGGTATACTATCTACTGTCCTATCTACCTATAACAAAATATGCATCAGTTCATTTTGCAGTCTCTTTTTCCAATGTTAACTCCCTTTCCCACTATCTCGATACGGTTGGTAGTCCGGTTAATCCGTAGAACCGAGGGCCGGATACCTAATAGGGTTTCTACTGGATATAAATTCTATATAAAATGTATCGCTGACTCCCATGTTCAGGAAGAAACATAAGTAAGTTGTTCAAGAAATTATGCGTAGTTTGTCCGATTAGTGATTACAACTTGTTTTTCAAAGGCATTTTAATTTGCTCACATACATACCTACCTTGTAAAGGTTAATCTGAAATTATAGTAACAATGGTGCTCAAACCGGCTAAAATCTCACGACCCGGCCTGGCTATGTTTGTAATCACGTCCTTACATAGGTAAGTACGTAAGCGATTTATAAATCACTCGCATGTCTTGTTTTAATTACGTTTCCGATGAAAATGAGAATGACAATGTTCTTTCGCAAAAATGGGAAACCCAGTAGGTATGTATCTATTAATATGTCAATACTAGCTGTTGCCCGCGGCTCCGCCCGCGTGAATTACGATTTTTTACATAATATACCTTCCTACTGGGATTCCTTGATTTTTCGCGGGATTCTGGTGTGATGTTGTACAGAAACCTGTTCTTACTTTGCACGGGTTATCTTGTGGTGATTTTGAAAACTCCTTTTTCTTAATAATAATATAAAGTTTCATTAATACGTTGTTGAAAGATCAAAAGGACGATTTTAACTGTCGATATTTCGACCCAGTGGCACAGGTCGTGGTCACTACGTGACCACGACTTGCACCAATGTATCGAAATATCGACAGTTAAAATCGTCCTTTTCATTGTGATTTTTATTCTGAAACCACGAAATATGTCAAAAATTATTAAACCATGTGAAAAGTTGTACTGGTGGTAGAACTCTTCTTTCAGAGTTCGGCCGGGTAGGTACCACTGGGATAAATTACTCTACTAACAATATTCCCCAGCCCAACATAATATAAGAGTCTTTTAAAAATCTTTGCTTCATCTCAATACAATCCAAAACATCAGAATGGACAATGGCTATATATTTCTTTACGTATAAAAAGACCTCAGATGACAGTCAGTCGGTTAGGATCGATAAGACCTAAGAATTAAAAATATTTGTGAACCATTATCTTACCCTTTCCATATTGCGGATGATAAAGTTTACATCTGTTCATGTGTTAACAGTGCCATCTTAATATAGTCAAGAAACAGTAAATAACATGACAGTTAATTTTTATTTAAAAAAATTCGGTAGTACCTATCTCAGAGTTTTACATTCAAGTTCCACATAAATTGTAGAGATGGCGCTATACGGTATAACGTAGCGATAACGCCAGTTACATGATTTTTGTTCACCCTAAAAGTGAAAAATTTTAAACCATACAAAATCTCCTGCTAAGCCTATTTATTTACGGCTGTAAGGGTACTCCAGTCTTACTTGAGCCCTACGTCCTACTTGAACTTAAAGGTTCTGATGTCTGTAATTTCTGAACTACAAAAGTGATGATGATAAGATTTGTATGGAATAATCTTTAAAGAACCTCCTTTCTAACAAAAAAAGAATGAATGGAATCGGACAACGCGTTAATGAATTATAACTAAAAAACGTTTGGACCTTGATGCCGTCTTCCAGGGAAACCATGATGAATTTCGGTACAAAAAGTATCCTATGTCCTACCTCGAGGTATGAACTATAATCATGTCAAGTTTCATTTAAATCCATCCAGCGGATTAGCCGTGATGCCCGGTCGTGAAACAGACAGACAGACAGACAGACAGACAGACAGACAGACAGACAGACAGACAGACAGACAAAAATTAAACAAATTACAGTTTTGGCTTCAGTATCGACTAAATAGTGTCCTCCAACAAAAATTTTCAAAATATCTTCAATGTACAGAATTCGACCCTTTACAGTTTTATTATAAGTATATATAGATAAATCGATATCTTTGGTCATTTCGACCTATACCATATAAGTTTACGGCAGATTGTCGCAAGGTGCTTTTAGTATTATTTTGTTATAGCAGCAACAGAAGCCGTTTTATTATAACCTTTTATGGGTTTACAATGAAAACTTAGGCACACGGCCGGCCTACATTATAGTCATTCGGTAGATAAGGGATCCGTAGTCATGTCACCTGATCGACTACTTATGTTATGCTTTTTAATCTGCCGGTTTGTTTATTTTTATCTCGGCAGATTAAGAAATTCCTCGACATATTGTCTGACTATGGGTCCGGACGACAAGCATTTCTAAATATGTCTGTATTAAAATCTGGCGCTCTCGAGTATATTTTTGAGGCCAGATTTTTTTTTCTTTAGGAGACTTGTACAAGGTCCGCTCACTGAAATAGCAAATATAATATATAAGTAACCTTTTTTCACTTGGCCACGTAATCTTTTCAATGCAATAGGTGCTCAGGACGCTCGAGTAAGTTCTACCGATTAAGAATCGTGGGCTCCCTACTATTACGTTCTGTGCGATAATCTACGATCAATCGTCTCATGATAATGACGTAATACTTTTCAACAAGAGCATAATAATTCACTACGACATTCAAATTACAGCGCACACGTTTCCGCAACTTGTGACGTCAAATTATAGTTACAACGTACGATTTCAATGTCATAATAATGTCATAATCAATGTATAGCTTGGCAACTTCATGCGGGACCCTCCTGCGGGGTGACAGACGGCCAGGGAACGCGGTAACGCATACATGCAGAGAAGTGTCCCCTTCCCCGCTACACCGCCCGCTAGCCGCTGATATCTAAGTTACTTGCCTCCCCCACCGTCTGTCAGGAAGGTCCCGCACGAAGTTGCCAAGCTATAGTTTAAGCATTGCTCTTGTGAGAGCGTTTGCTGACCGATCAATATCTTATATCTTTTTAGTAGGACTTATATTGAATTTGTTTTGCTATAATCCGCTACTTACTTGAAAAGATTCACACACAATTTTTCAATACCTTTTGCGACGCACGTTTCGTCCCGACACCGGAACAGCCTCAGGAGATGTTGACTCCACAATGCGAAATCGTAGAGTCTACCATCTTTTTAAGTAGCGGATTAAAGCAAAACAAATTTAATAAGTCCTACTAATTAAATCTTCTATTTTTATTGGAAATTCGAATGGTAATATTAGAGAAGAATCGAGTGGGAATATTAGAGAATTAAAAAAAAAATTGATTGTTTTTGGGGGTAATGTCCCCTGTGAACTTCTTCGAACCTGTAGGTATAGCGCGACCTATGAAGTCAAAACTCAAGAACAAGACATTTCAGATTCTAGGTCGAAGAATTTAATACAAAATTCTCCTGTCGTTGCCTTGCTCACGTGGAAATGTTATACATATTAATTACTTCCAATTCCAAATTGGTTAATTTTTTTATTGTCGTTTCCGTTTTGGTACTCGGACTTGATTTTTTTATGACGGCAATAATAGTATTAATTTTGAGGTGAGTTATTTACTTTTTGTTACAGATATAAAGTGCATAACTGGATTTATTTTTTCGATGTAGCAGCTAATCTCCGATGCATCTTCTCGAACTTGTCTCCTAGTTGTTGCTGAGAAGTTTAGATTAGGTACATCCATAGCTGGGCATTAACTCGTTAATCCGTTAATCGTTAATTAACGAAGTTAACATTTTGATTAACGGATTAAATTTTAAGTTAATTAACTTCCGTTAATATGCAGAAGTCCGTTAATCGTTAATCCAATGCCTACCATTTGCATTATAAAATGTGAATGTGAGTTTGTTACGCTTTTACGAAGAAACTACTTAGCCGATCAAACTGAAATTTTGTACACATATTTTTAAAGTTATTGCGAAGTACATTAATTATAATTATTATTAATTATTTTTTATCTTCATGATGAATTGTGAACTTTAACATGTTAGTGTTCATGAAGGGCAATATGCACCCTATGCCCGACGAAGCACACATTTGAATTATACAAGTAAGTAATGTGTTTATTCCTAACCAACCTAACTTCCAGACCCTAAACCAACAAGTTTTATTAGTTCACTAACGCAACGATATAGGTACTTAAAAAGGCAATTTTACATAGGTGTATTAACGGATTAAGGTGATTTATTGAATTTATTTTTGTCTTTGTCACTCTCACGGATACGTTGATGGGTGCGACATGCAGCGTCGCGGAAGAATATTATGTCAGAAATACCTTTTACCTAATTACTCAAAAACTAAGCCAGTTATCAAAAATCTGTTTTTCAACGTTTTTAGATATAATTATTATTATATTAAAACAAAAATTACAATTACATCCATTTCAGTTTCCGATAAAAATGAGAAAAACTGAGATTGTCGAGCAACTTTTGGGAGAACTTTCTATCGAGGAAATTTTATCCAATCGTGTTTCTGCTTCTCAACGATTTTAGATTAAAGACCCAAAATACATGACGTGTAAATTTAAAAGTCATTGTCTTTATAGTTTTTATACAAAACTTCACTAAAGATCGCGTAAATACGGCTTCTACGCCGCTTGCGTTAATTCTTCCGAAATGTAACGCATTAACGTTTAACGAAGCTAACTTTTTTTGTAACGGATTAACGATTAACGAAGTTAACTATTTGGTTAACGGTGCCCAGCTATGGGTACATCCTAGAAATGTACCTATATTTTGGCAAAAAAGAAAATAAATAAATCGATAAATCTATCTATTAATCCTAGATTGATTTGTTGAAAATGTCTTATTTACCATAAAAATATGACTCCTGCTGCCATATATTGGCCAATAATAAAACTAAACCGCGAAATTCAATTTTTTTCAGTTTCAGGGTTTTCGCAGTTTGTAAGTTAACTCATAATAAAATCTGTGCTCATAATAGTAGGCCTGCAACAGTAAAATTGCGGGAGGAGAAGTATCATCTTCAGATGTTGAACTAGGTCACCCAGGTATTGTAAATTGTGTTTAAGTACCTATTGGGTAGGTATCACAGACTAGCGCATTTAGGTTAGGTACATTACCTTGCTTCGATTAACATTTAGCGAAATGTCGATGTCGATACGATGTTTATTATTTCGAGGCAACAGGCACGCATGACATTAATATACTTACAGGAAATAAAATTAAAAACTGTTATTATTCATGAACCCACTGCAAATAAAGAACAAAAGTTGAATAAACTTTTATTAATTCTTTTAAACGCCGCCGCTCCGCCACCGACCTATTTGCATACATTTGTTACAACCACAGACCAGGGAATTACTTTATATCTTTTCTCTGTGGTTACAACTATCCAAGTGACGATAAAATAAAATTGATCAAGTGAGAGTCGGGTTCCGTACCTTCAAGACCAATTCCAACTAAAACATCTCTGCCCAAGTGCCCGACTGTCAACCAAATTCAAAAACGAGCAAAAAATCACGTTTTCATCTCACCCACTCGGAAAAGCGTTTTTTAATGCCCGAAATGTGGGCGGGAAATGCTGTTATATTCCCTAGGTCGCCAAAGCATTTTCATTTTCCCAAGGGAGACAAAGTAGTATGAAAATCCGGGAGCCCCCTTACGATTTTTTTTATCTTAATTTAACTATTTACATAAAATTAAATATTCCGTGAACATTTGAAGTGTCTACCTTTTACCGTTAACAAGCAAAAAAAACACGTTTATTGTATGGGAGTCCCCTTAAATATTTAATTTAAGTACTTTTTAACCGACTTCCAAAAAAGGAGGAGGTTCTCAATTCGTCGGAAACTTTTTTTTTAGTAGGTATTTGTTGTTATAGCGGCAACAGAAATACATCATCTGTGAAAATTTCAAGTCTGAAGTTATCATATCACGGTTCAAGAGATACAGCCTGGTGACAGACGGACGCAAGGACGAACAGCGACGTTTTATTAATAGGGTTCCGTTTTTACTCTTTGGGTACGGAACCCTAAAAACCGGACAAGTGCGAGTTAAACTCGAGCACCGAGGGTTCCATCCTACTATAAAAGAAGTAAGAAGTGAAACTTCAAAAGATTCACTTTTAAAATTCCCTAAGTTTATTGATTCAAATTATTACTATAGTGGCTTTCAAAACTTTAAAGCGAATATGTGGCGAATAGAGATCCATGAAAAGAACTACGGAGTACCGATAGGTATTTATTTTGTAACAGGAAAACTTGTGGATCGATCGAAGACTAGGAAATGCTGATTGAATGATGATATCATTTCCCATTACGAATTTTAAGCACATACCTATTTAATTTAAATTAATTTCCTAGAAATGGTAAGTAAAATATACATATTCATTACTTTACTTAGTATACGCCTTTACATCAGGTTCCTACATATGAAATAAGCATTTTATAACGGAATAAAGTAAGATGGATACAAAATACTCAGACTAGATACATTAAATAAAGGACAAAATATTATGAAAAAAAGATACAAAAATGTCGCGAAACATTATTATTCTCGGTTTAACGACACTGTGGCCGGTAAAATCACTGGGCACAATAAAATGTCACCGTTGTATCAAGATATGCGGGCGCAGTGCAGTTCGTGCTAATGTTAATGTAAAGTCCAGAGACTGACGTCTGACATGAGCAATCAGCATGACATCAGATACGATCCGTGGAATGGAATCAAAAAATGTATGAGAATTATTGATATTTCATTCCACGAAGACGCGCCCCACTCATATCAAAATCGTTTATTTGCAAGAATTTATTTGCAAGAAACATTGTACATAAGATGTTCACATAAAATTAATAATTTCCAGTATGTTTCGTCAATTGACATGCAAAATATGTGTGTTATGAATTGTCTAAGTACATGATCATTCCCTTTTTGCACAATTTCGTTAATTAGGTATATTAAACTATGCTCAAAGTACCTGCACATTACAGTCATACTGAGACATGCCTGATTTCACAATGCCACAATTGTTTTTTAATTCGATTCATATGGAGTTTGACACAGTAATCGAGTAGAATATCGCTAAATTTATAAGTCACGTGATCAAGCCAAGCTGTGGAACGTTCCGCTGCCGAAAGTTTCGTCGAATTAGCCGCATAGTGAAGCGCGCTAGGTTTGAGAATTGTAGTGTTGTACATAGTTTCACGATGGACTCTGACGAAAAAACACTGCTCGAATCTCGATTTGTACAAAAAAATACATGCGCGCAGCATCGACTAGCGATCGATGATCGGCCGCGTGTTATTTATTTTCTTACATAGATTTACAAAGCAGCGCGGCTGTGGCGCTGCAGACGCGCTTCACTTTGCGGCTAATTTGAAGGCGCCCTACGCTCGCAATGTTTTTAGGGTTTCATACCAAAATGGTGAAAAATAGAACCCTTATGGTGAGACTTCTGTCACACTCGATTATTTCCTATCGAACTAGCAACAAATGTCAATTTGGAACGCGGACATTCGAGGGGAGCGCTTCAAATCGGCTCAAAAAATGTGTACGTATTACTGATAACTTATAGCCTAGGATCCCGCTATACAACGACCTTCACCGAGCTGCTTATTGGATGAAAACATGATGAAAACTATTTTATATCCAATTAAATATGTCAATAAATATATCGCAAGTGGGTTGCCTAAAAAATTTCAGTCCAGGGTATGATTAATTAAGAATTAAAAAAAAACATTGTAACATGGACTCCTATTTGTTACAGTTTAGTTGACATCGTAGTTCAAATTAGATTGGATGTTATAAAATAGTGCTTTTTGCCAGAAATACTTTCCTGGCTGAGGAAAGTATTTCTGTTCTATATTTTTTGGCAAAAGAAAGTTAACGGATAATAAAATCGTAGGTTTTATGCACAATTATGCACAATTGCAATTTGCGACCTGAATCGCTCATCCAATCTAATTTGAACTAAGATGCCAACGGAACTCTAACAAATAGGAGTTCATGTTACAATGGTTTTTTTTAAATTCTTAATTAATCATATCCTGGACTGAAATTTTTTAGGCAACCCACTTGCAATATATTTATTGACATATTTAATTGGATATAAAATAAATAGTTTTCATCCAATAAGCAGCTCGGTGAAGGTCGTTGTATAGCGGGATCCTAGACCATTAAAAGTTATCTGTGGTACGTATAGTTTGATCCAGCATAGAGATCAGTGTTTTCATTCCTTTCCACGCACACGGCTTTATATTGTACTACGTATAATTAGTAACTTTAAAAAGCACGCAAAAATTAAATAACTTGAATCACTTTGCAACTTGTATATTTATTTTATTACATTATACAATTTAACTTAGCCTGATATCCTAACCTATAACAACCCCTCCATTTCCTTCATGAACTGCATGTACGCGTCGTCCTTGCTGGGCGCCTGCTTGGGCTGCTCGGCGGGTCGCTGCAGCGCGGACTTCGCCTCTGGCTTGGTCCTCTTGTCCTCGCGCTTGACTCGCAGCGCGGAGGGCACGAAGCGCGTCACGTCGGCCGACAGGTTTCTGATTTGGGGCTTCGCGCTTATGGTTGCACCTGTGGAACATTATATCTTAAGATTTTGTTCGTTTACTACACGTTGGGTTGGAACAAGGGGGCAAACATGCTACGGACAATTATGAGAAAAAACAGTAAAGGACGAACTGGATAGGCAAAGAGCAAACCACCTTGAGCGGCGTCCTTCTTGGATATGAGCTGCGGCGCGGCGGACAGCACGGACACGTGCGGCGGCGGCACCAGCGGCCGCAGCAGGCGCGGCGGCGCGCCGGGCGGCGGGCCGGGCGGCCGCAGCGCGCCGCGCGTGAGCAGCCCGGGCGTGGTGTGGTGTACGCACCTTGAGCGGCGTCCTTCTTGGATATGAGCTGCGGCGCGGCGGACAGCACGGACACGTGCGGCGGCGGCACCAGCGGCCGCAGCAGGCGCGGCGGCGCGCCGGGCGGCGGGCCGGGCGGCCGCAGCGCGCCGCGCGTGGGCAGCCCGGGCGGCGGGCCCGGCGGCGCGCCCGCGGGCATCACGGGCACGCCGGGGTGACCGGCGCCTGGTTGACAAATGAGAATGGTATGTTACAAATTCATGGTCTTCCTTTTACTCATGATCTACCTATATGAACGTAAGGATGAGCTCATGTCAACATTTATACATAACACTTCTTAAAATACAAGAAAAAGTAGTGCGATCTTACAAAATTCCTGTTAATACCCCACAATATGGAAGAAACCATCCCTGCGGAAACGCACGTGCGGACTTATATACATAGATAAGTGATCTGTGGAGTGGACCGCGGTCCATAGACGATACTGCGATCGGCTTACTACTAACGCCTTTGGTCTCAAAACAAACATTTTTGACATCAATAAACTGGCGCGTCCTGAGTGTATGTATTTTGTCATCCTTTTATTCCTAATCCTACGTTATTTAGTAAGAAATGATCCTTATTAAGTCACTTCAGGAGCAAAAATTTGACATGTTTGTTTGAAAACATTTGTTGTATTTCAATCTGGTAAAAATCTAGTATTTCAACGGAGCCACGTTGTGTAATAAGTAACCTGGCATTCCAAGAGGCGGTGGTCCCGGATGAGGTCCGGGCGGCGGTCCGGGTGGGCCGCCGTGAGGTATGCCCGGGGGAAGACCCGGTGGCGCGCCGGGCGGAGCTCCCGGAGGCGCACCGGGCGGCCGCAGCATGGGTGGCCGGAGCCCTAAAAATCGAAAAAAAAAATAGTAATTTCTATCGACAAAGTGATTAGCTAGCGCATCCAGGCCATCTGCGACTCCAAAATTCCTGAACGAACGTAAGCCACATTACCAAGCCACCACGCCATAACCATGACGGGTGTCCGGTGCGCTTCACGTCTCACCTGGCGGCAGTAGAGGCGGCGGTATCTGCCTGATCTCTGCGCCGGGCGGCTCCAGCGCGAAGTCGTGGTGGTTGTGATGGTGCGCCGCGTGCGGCTCCGTGTCGCTGTCGGAGTCGCTGTCCCGGGCGCCGTGTCCGGTGCGCTTCACGTCTCACCTGGCGGCAGTAGAGGCGGCGGTATCTGCCTGATCTCTGCGCCGGGCGGCTCCAGCGCGAAGTCGTGGTGGTTGTGATGGTGCGCCGCGTGCGGCTCCGTGTCGCTGTCGGAGTCGCTGTCTCGGGCGCCGTGTCCGGTGCGCTTCAGTGCGCTCAAACTATAAACAAGAATTAGATTTATCATTATAAAGGCCACCAAACAAAATATATCAAGCGCACTACCCTTGCGTCAACGTATAGATAACTCACCGTGCAGTTAAATCAGCCGCTCTGTCCCTTTCCCTCTTCCTGTGTACTTCCTCCATCTCCTTCATGAAGTCGTCTATGTTCTGCCCGGAGAGCGCCAACATTCTCTGCTGCAGCGAGGTCGGCTTGGGGGCGTGCGGCGCGGCGGGCGGCGGGGACGACTCGTGGTCCTCGTCCATGGCTTCTCCGTCCAGGTCCTCGTGCTCCGGGTCGTGATGGGGATCCGGTTGGTGGACTGCTTGTTGAGGTGGTTGGGCCGGTCTCTAGATCATTATGAGAGGAAATGTACAATGAAATTATTTTTGAAGTAAATTTGAGTAGATTTCCACACAAGGTATCCAGATACACTCGTACTTCCTACATGTAGAACCACGTGACGTAGTAGGAATTGTTATGTTATGTAAATAAAAATTTACAATAAGGTACCGCAAACAATTAAAAAGCTTAGTAAAACGTTTTACTTGTTTGTTTTAATTGTTTGAAAAGAAAGCTAATTTTTCTTTTTAATTGTTTGTAAAGATTAGCTATGTGAGTGGCTCATGGACTATTATAGATAAGCGATTATATGCAAGACAAAATTAATGTTACAAATTAAATTATAATTAATTTTATTAATATAACATTATTATTATTGAATCTAGGTTAATTTATAAGCACAATTAATATTTGCACACACTTTTGTGGGTAAAACGCATTGACGCCTTTGTTTGTATTCTATCTGTATTTTCGTATTTTATGCAAATAAATGATATTTTACTTTTTTAAGTGATACGGCAATGTAGCTGTTATTTTTGAGATGGGTTTTATGTGGTGCTTATGTGGTACCCTATAGCTTGACCGCTATAAACCGACCTCCCTGCATGGTCTGCGGGACGCGGGGCGGGTGTGCGATTGGCTACACACGATACGATGTAATGACTCGCATCTTGAGAATTCGCCAATGGTATTTTCTTGAGTATGTATCATTATCCACGTCGCAAGATTAATATCATCGTGTGTAGCGTAATTCACGTCAGTCTCTAACAGCTGATTAGTAGAGTGCACTGATCCCTATTCTATGGATCCACAGTGAACCTAGCCTGAATTGAATGTTTAATCCATAGAATAGAGATCAGTGGTTGAGTAGCTCCCGCCCGCGTCCCGCAGACCATGGGAGGGCCAAGTTTATAGCGGTGTAGCAATAATAAGGATATAATGTTGATGAAGACTCACGGGTTCCCCGGGCGGGCCCTCGTCGGGCAGGTCGGAGAAGCGCAGCGTCTTCTTCTCCTTGTGCGGCGGGTCAGGCGGCGCGGCGGCGGCTTCCTTCAGCAGCGCCTCGTAGTCGGGCGGCGGCCCGGGCGGCACGCCGGGCGGCTCCGCTCCAGACGCTCTCTCCTTTACAATCATAGAACAGAATAGAATAGAATAGAAAATTATTAATTTCATATAGACCTAGCATGCAGAAGCTTTTATGTTAAGTCATCTCATTTTACACGGTCTCTTAAAGGCCCGATTTCCACCAAAGCAGAGCGGAGCGGATCTGTGTTTGCGTCATTTCAACATCTCCTGTCCCCTCAGTTTCGGAGATGTCAAAATGACAAAATCTGATTGGTTAATTGGGATGAATTAATAATTACTTAACGACACAAAACCACGCAGAAGAAATTTCTCTTCAGAAGGCCTATGTCCAGCAGTGGATGTCCATCAACTGATTGAATATTACACAGTAGCCCACAGGCCACTTTGGAATTTTATAATTTCTAAATTGGCTCAGGTCGGTCTGGTGGGAGGCTTTGGCCGTGGCTAGTACCAACTACCACCCTACCAGCAAAAACGTAAACGCCAAGCGATTTAGCGTCCGGTACGATGCTGTGTAGAAACCGTTGTGGTGTCATAACTTACCCCTTCCAAGTTAGTACGCTAACATCTTGGGCTGCATCATCACTTACCATCAGGTGACTTCGCAGTCAATTACTCACTTGTATAGGGTAAAAAAAAAGGCTAGATCGTTCAAGCCCGTGGAGTAACCTTTAGTTAATGGTACTTCATAACTATTACAAAAATATGTTGCCCACTTTTAGTAATCTATTGTGTTGGGGTAGCTCATCTATTGTGATCACCTTTAAGTTATTTTGCGCTGTTGCTTCTGGTTACGTACAAAATAAAATTCTTACTTTATACACAGAGTCCTTTTTCAGAATAGGTCGTACAGGCAGATTGGGATGCACTGTGTCCAAAGGTAGAGGGATCTGGGATGGCACATTGCCATAAATGATGTTTTCAGGAACCTGTAAAAACAAAATATTATGGGTAATAATCTCAAATATTATTTGTTATTAATATCCATTAAATTATACAATCATTGAAAAAAATTCTACTACCAATATACAGCTCGACTGATCGTTATGAAATTTTCTTTGTACGTTCAGTAGGTCTTAAGATCAAATAATACTGGAATTTGGCAGGATATCTCAGTAAATGCACATTAAATTGTAAGTCCATAAGTATAATTTATACCTGTTGAATTATCAAATATGTTCTAATTCCAATGGCTGTAAATCACGCGTGAGTGGCAGGACATCTTACTTGTAATGTAGGCAAAGGAATGTCATCGACTTGCACCGACTGGGCGTGCTTGACGGACTCGTAGTAGGATATCAGGTGCGCTCTCCTCTTTTCATACTCCATCTCTTGGCGTTTCAACTCAACCCACTTCTCAGAATCATCCTTGTCCTGAAATTAAGGTTTTTTAAATGAATTTAGTAATTTGCAATGATAAGAGCTTTTCTAAGAAAACTTACCTACTACTTGATTCTTTTTAAAGCCACTGTTATTGTTATACTTACATACATCTTCAAAACCCTATCAAATGTTTCTCTCAACTTTTTTCTCTTCTCTTTCAGTACTTTTTCATTGAGCGGTGAAGGTTGCAGCACATTGTATTCTGAAATACATTTGATAAGATAAATTACAAACGTAAATATCTGGTGTTACTTAATATTGCACAATATTTTAATACAAAGATGAGACTTAATACAAAGAAAAGATATCTTCCAGTGTTTATGATGGTAGTAACAATGGTCTGGTGGTACTACCAGATGTAGCTGGAGCTGATAAGATTATAGACCAAACTAAGAACTGATGTCGCAGACTTCTTTATTTATTTATTACATAATATCCTTCCCAAACTTACAGCTTGCCCCAAAACGTTTAGCAAGTCACTTGTGTATTGATACTTTTTGTTACACAATCACCTAGCTATTATATATTTGGTTATTATAATAAACATACCCATTTCATCAATTTTCTGCAATTCTTCTAGAATTTGTGTGGGATCTTTCATTTTAAGTACAGCTGCTCTCACCATCTGCCGTTGCCGTTTATTTTTCTTCAATTCTTTCTTACGAGCTTCCTTTCCTGTAAATGATCATTAATAAGTATCTTTTAATGGCACATTTAAATATACAAGATACAATTCATGGCCAATATTCAATGTCCTTTCTAGTGTTAAGCTGTCAACAAGTATGACAGAATTTTAAAAAGTGGGTTTGGTTTTATTAAGTGATACCATTCTTGACGAGGAATGAATATCAGTATGGTGTCAGAAATAAAGCAAAAATTGAGACAAAAAGATCTATTAGGAGACTGTGTAAGAAAAACGTTATTAAGCAAATGCTGTCCACTGATTCACATAATGATGAATATGTTTTCTTACACGATCAGGTAGACCATAGTAGGTATCATCAGTTGTAGGATGTTGATAAGTGTATTACTGTGCATCTGACATGGAAAGGCTTCACTTCTTGCCTTTATCATCATTGTTTTCCATTATGTCCTACTTATTTTGCGGGCTCGATTATAATACCTGTAGCAGTCGCTGCCCGGGGGACAATAGAATGGGGACAGGACTGCGCATGTTACCCGGCAGGCATGCCGTAAGTGTGACAGAGACCGCAACAGACGATCTGCTTCACCCATCTTATTGTCCCACGGACAGTGACTGTTAACTGTTTGCCACAGTAAGTCAGTAGATCAAGCAACAAGCACCTAGGTTATGGTGCGAATCCTATAATGTTAAACTTGTATGCCTGGTCCATAAAAATCATATTTCGTCCACTTTCCAGTATGTAACAATACTTCTATTTAAATATTAGGTATCTCTACTTACTTGCTTGATCCGTGGGATTCATATATTTACCACTCTTGGTGGTATTTATGGATCGCCGACCCATCTCGGCGGTTTTTTTTGTTCAGCTTATATCCACAAAAATAAAAACACACATAAATGTTATGTATTTTAAATGAATTATAAGTAAAAATCGAAATAAAGCCGCAAAAAATCGAAGAATAATTTTGCCTTGCGCCAGTTCAATCAAAGTTAATGTCATTGTCAATGTCAAATGTTAATGTCGAGCTGACAGAGACAGATCAATGACAAAGACATTGGCAAAAGATTTGACGGTTGACAACACGTTGATAAATTGACCTTATTGGAATATATAACATACCGCATATCTAAATACCGTTAAGAAATCGTCAAAAAATTGGATAAAGCCATTATTATTATTATTATTAAAACTCTTTATTTGCACCACACAACAGATATAACAAAGACAAAAACACATAATATTAAAGCAAGTGATGGTCCAAAAGGCGGCCTTATCGCTAGCCAGCGATCTCTACCAGGCAACCTTGAGATCAGGAAAACTGAAGAAACACAAGACTGCAGGTGGTGTGAAATATATATTATAAAACATACATCCAAATAACTACATACTAATACATAAACAATCCTACACAAATAAAACGATGATATTTATTAATAAATATATATTAAAATATAGACTAATATATACAATATAACTATATACTACATGACATAGAAAAGATAAATAAATAAGATGGTAGAGTATAAGGTGGGAGATTAGGCCAATCAACCCTGGCGATCATCCCAGGGCTACCAATGATAATTGCTTGGGATTTGGTAGGGTTGACCTTAAGACCAAATTGACTACTCCAAGCAGTTATAGCAGCAAGATCACTGTTGACAGCAGAGATTGCAGAGCTAATCTCTCCAATAGCTGCTGAGCGATATATTTGGATATCGTCTGCATACATGTGATAGAGAGAAGTGATGTTACGTGTGATAGAGTTAATGAATATAGCGAAAAGTAAAGGAGACAACACGCCACCCTGAGGTACCCCAGCCGTAACATCACACCAGGACGAAACGGTATCATCAACCCGAATGCGCTGTCGGCGACCTTTGAGGTAACTCCGAAACCAGTCTACCACTGATGGAGATATGTTATTAGAACACAGCAGCCTCAGCAAGATATCAGAATCAACAGTGTTAAATGCATTACTGAAATCAAGCAAAGTGAGAACTGTGAGCTGCTTATTGTCCATCGCCCAACGAATGTCATCAGTAACCTGGACAATTGCCGTGACAGTGCTGTGCCCAGACCGAAAACCAGACTGTAGGGGACTGAAGAGTAAATGTTTATCAAGAAAAAGTCTCAACTGTTGATAAACAAGCTTTTCAAGAACTTTGGAAAGGAAAGGTAAGATGGAGATTGGACGGAAGTCAGTAACGGAAGCAGGTTTAGCTTTTTTGGGAAGAGGAATAATTTGTGCACTTTTCCATGCTTCCGGAAATACGCTAGAGGAGATGGAATAGTTCAGGATGTTAAACTTCAGCCATTGTTAAACTTCATCATTGGATGAAACGGCACTGGATCGATACGGTGCGTTAAAGTTTTTTTTTCTCTTTTAGTTAGTTAGTACATTGTAATAAGATATACAATACTGTAAAATTGACACTTCCAGTGGTAATCACTGTTGTCTATGGTTCTTTATACATTGCTGCTTTTGTGACACTAAAATAATACCTACTATTGTGGCAAACCTTCAATGGATTAAAAAATAAATGTCAAAAAACTTCGTTGAAGGTGATCACCAGTCTCAATCATCGTGCTATGATACAAATACAAAATTAATCTACTTTTTTTCTTATTGTATAATATTATCAGTTTCACATTTTTGGCGTCTTTGTATATTGGGCTCTCCAGACTTACGTTTGCGCAACCGCAAAATATTTCGCTTGGCAATTCACTCCTTGTAAATTCCATCAAAAATTGTATAGGTAGTAGCATGAAGCATCTTCTTTTATGCTTTCTGGACTGGACAGTTAGGGAAGGGTGCCTTTACTAGTAAAAATGCTTATATTATAAATGGAACGTGCCGGAGCGAAGTCTAAATGTGGTAACTAGGTATGTCCTGACGACCGAATTTACAATTGTCTATCCAAGACATCCCAGGATTGTAGTTGCATCGTCTTATACCAGGTGCCTCTCATCCAGTGGGAGTGGCGTAGCATAGGGGGGCTAGAAAAGTCATGGATTTAATTACATTACTTTTGTAATTAACGTGAAATCAACGAGTGTACCCGCGAAATTCAAAATTTTCGTGTTTTTTTTGCAATTTGTACGCTAATTAGACACTTAATATGCTTATGGCAGTTAATTTGCGAGAATGGCAGTATCATCTTCACATGTTTATATCAAAATCCTTGCATAAAAATGTTTTTCCTAGGAAATTAGTCCGAGTATCGAGTTTGAACTCAGATCACTCAAACACTTGAGTGATCTGAGAGTTTGAAGTAAGTAACTCGCAAATCTCGGACTAATCTTTCTAGCAGAGATTTTTATATAAACACGTAAAGATGATACCTACTGGGATTCCGCAATTTTATTGCCATAATCCTATTATTTCTTATTAGCTTAAAAATCGTGAAAAACCACAAAAAATTGAATTTCGCGGGCACACCCGTGGTGTGCCCCTTAATAAAACTAAATACCTCGGAGTTATTATTTTAATTAATATTCTAAGAAAAAGTTAAAACAAAAAAATAGTTATTTGTTATGCAAGGGCGCAAAGTGGATTTTTGGGCCGAGTGTCAAATTTGAATGCTGAGCGGCGAAGGATTCTAGGGTTGAACCCTGAGCGCAGCGAGGGGTTCAAAGAATAGAATCCTGAGCATAGCGAGGCATTCAAAGACACGAGACCCAAAAAAATTTGCGCCCGTCCATAACACAAAATTTTTCATCTCACCAGCGAGGAAAATCACCAGAAGAACACTTTAGATCGGCATTGCGATTTATGTTAAATGTTGTTTTTGGTAACTCTGAATAATTTCACTTACTGAAACCACCTTCAATCATCACTCACCTTATTTCAAAGTTAAAACAAAAAAATAATGAATAAAGTAATAAAAAAATATTAGGTATTTTCATTTAATCACGATTGGAAACATAGACAACTATCACTAGACCAGAAAAAAAAATTGAGAAACTTTTTTTTTACTTTTTTTTTTTAATGCGTTCTGAAATAGGAATTTCTAAGAACCAAAGATAATATAAAATTTTATAAATATTTTAACAATAATTACATAAAAAACGAGGAAAAATCATGGATTTAATTATATTTCTTTAAAATTAATAAAACTAAATAGGAGTTATTATATTTATTGATATTCTAAGAAAAAGTAAAAATAAAAAAACTAATGTACCTATACAAACTCTAAGGTCGAACTTTTTTACTGAATGTGTGTGTTATTAGAAAAAAAAAAGAAGTCTTCAGCTTTGACATTGACATGACACGTAATTCGAGTTTGACGTTGGAAATGCTTTTCGGCCCAAGGGCCGGAAGGGATTTTCATACTACTTTGTCTCCCTTGGGAAAAATGAAAATGCTTTGGCGGCCTAGGGAATATAATAGCATTTTCCGCCCGCATTTCGGGCATTAAAAAACGCTTTTCCGAGCGGGTGAGATGAAAAACTAATTTATTTTTAAGTAGGTACCTATATCTACTTGAAACTCAAAGTGAAACTCTAAGTTCGAATTTCGTTACTGACTGTATGTGTTGTTAAAAAAAAGAAGTCTTCAGCTTTGACATTTGACATTGACATGACACGTCGCAATACGAGTTTTGGAAATGCTTTCCAGCCTAGGGCCGGAAAGAATTTTCATGCTACTTTCTCTCCCTTGGGAGAATGAAAATGCTTTGGCGGCTTAGGGAATATAATAGAATTTCCCGCCCGCATTTCAGATCGCTTTTCCGAGCGGGTGAGATGAAAAGTACATTTATAATATATTCGCGCCGCGAGCAAGGTAGAGCCAAATGCAGCGGATGTACAGTACCTGGATGACCGAGCTTCGCTCGGTTTTTTTTTGTAAATTGTAATTTGGAGTAGAAACTATATAAAAAATATGAATTACATAGGTACTAAGTAATGATGAAATATGAAAAAATATTTTTCGATCTTATCGACATAATAATAAAAAAAATATATGAACTCGTAAGTATGGTTAAGGAGCACACCACGGGTGTGCCCGCGAAATTCAAATTTTTCGTGGTTTTTCGCGATTTTTTAGCTAATAAGACATAATAGGCTTATGACCGTCAAATTGCGATAATCCCAATATCTTCTTCACGTGTTAATATAAAAATCTCTGCTCGAAAGTGGCGAGTTAAAGAATAAAATCCAAGATTTGCGAGTTACTCACATAAAACTCGATACTCGGACTAATTTCCTAGGATACACATTTTTATGCAAAGATTTTGATATAATCATGTAAAGATGATGATACTGTCATTCTCGCAAATTGATTGCCATAAGCCTATCATGTCTAATTAGCGTACAAATTGCAAAAAACCACGAAAATTTTGAATTTCGCGAGCACACCCGTGGTGTGCTCCTTAAATAAAAATCACGAGTGTAATTAGTTTAATATTTATATATTATACTAATACTTAATTTTTTAACATTACATCAACCAATTACGTAAGTTATTTTATTTCGAGTGTTTAAAATTATCGCTGCCAACGGGACTTGAACCCGTACCCCCTAGCTATCACGGCTGAGTGCCCTGCCAATTGTGCCATGGATTATCTTGCTCTGTGGATGGCACGATAATTTTGATATTGGGAAACTACGATTAAAAACCAATTTCAAAGGCCCATTATTTCGAATGGAGCTAACTTTGAACGAGAGAATACCACCTTGCCCCTTTTAATGTTGTGCCCGCAAAACTCATTGCCATAAACTTACGATGTATAATTATTAGCCCACTATTAGCAAAGACTAAATAAAATTTGAATTTTCGCGCCCAATTCGTTGACTCCATAAAAAAAATTAGTATTAAGTACTTCTCGTCAATAGATGTCAGCAGAAAAAGTCACATTTATTCAGTTGGATGCCTGGGCCATTATAATAGTATTGCTATTGGCCAATAGATGTCACGTTGTTTCCTAGTTTTCAATATATCGAGAAACAATATGAGGTAAATGAGTATTGTTGAGCAGAGTTTTGATTACAACTATGAGATGCATAAATGTTGTGTATAAACTATATAAACTTAGGATGTATAAGCCCACTAAACCAGAAAACTAAATAAAATTTGAATTTTCGCGCCCAGTTCGTTGACTCCATAAAAAAATTAATATAACTTCTCGCCAATAGATGTCGGGAGAAGTCATATTTTACCTTTAGCATTATAATATTATTCTCGTTAAAACAAATGCCGGCTGCGGTCATTAAAATTCGTTTCACTATTCTCTAATAGATGTCATGTAGTTTCCCAGATTTCAAGCTATCGGGAAAAAATATGAAGTAAATGATTATACCTGGTTGATCAAGCTTTGCTTGGTAATATCACAGCTACTCACCAATAGATGGCAGCAGGAAATTACTGTAATAGTTTAACTTTATGCCAATAGATGTCAGGTATAGTAATATTTTTTTTATTGGTAAATACGACATTTAAAAAAAATGAATCCTAGCTAGATCGATTTATCGCCCCCAAAACCCCTTGTATACCAAATTTCATGAAAATCGGTGCAGCCGTTTCCGAGATCCAGATTATATAGAAATATATATACAAGAATTGCTCGTTTAAAGGTATAGGATTTTTAATCATACCTACTCGTAGAAAGCTCTAGCTCAGGGATCAGTTTCATAAAAATAGGGTGACGGATTTACATTAGTACCTAGTTAAATCCGTCAACTATTTTGATGAAACTCTGATGTGGATGTTAAGTGGAAATGTGGTCAGAGAGACTTTTAAACATTAGGTATTTTAGAAAACTATTGCTGTCGCTCTGCGACGTTGCCGTGTCAGGTCCGGCAGCCCTATCCATGTGTGTGTAAGTTGACAAAGTGTGCGTGTCCGCGATGCGCGTTGCCGCTCCGCAGTCCGCACTCGTTCCTGCTATTTTCTGGTGTTCGCATCATTCTTTACTTACGCATTGACGAAAAGTGATTGATCTCTAATAGTTTTGGCTTGTTTATTGGAATTGTTCTCCCTGCTACGCTATTGATTTAATATTGACCAACAAAAATATTGAATCGTGAGCGTGGCAGCAATTCAAAGTACTTACTGCAAGAAAAAGCAGCAGTACCTACTTAAACTCCGAAAGTATTAGTATTGAAAAAGAAACTTCCTGACTGAGTGACTGACATATTATCAACACACAGCCCAAACCGCTGGGTCTAGAGACTCTAAATTTGGCACACAGGTTCTTTATGAGGTCTAGAGGTGCACTAAGAAAGGATTTTTCAAAATTCATTCCCTAATTGGGTGTGCATCGGGGCTCCAAATTTTGTATTTTACCAAACTTAAATACTCCTTCACGCCGCAACCATTAAACCCATTTGGCTCAAATTTGGAAAGGACTGTATATAAACTGTATCCTGGAATAACACATAAGCTACTTTTTATGCCGAAAAATCCATGGCTCCTTCGGGAACAGTAAAAAACAGATATTCAACCGGATGAAACACTCTTTCACGGCGTAACTACAAAACAGATTTGGCTGAAATTTAGCACGGAGATAGATTTTATTCTGGATTAATACAAAAGCTACTTTTTATCCCGAAAAATTCATGGTTTCTATGATAGAAGTGAAAGACAAATATCCACGCAGAAAAAATATTCCTTCACGCCGTAATGACTGAACTGATTGGCTGAAATGCGGAATGAAGATAGATTATATCCCGGATTAATGAAAAAGCTACTTTTTATCCCGAAAAAATCCATGGTTTCCGCGGGAATACTCAAAAACAGATATTCACGCAGGAAAATATTATTTCACGCTGTAATTACTGTACTGATGCGACTGAAATTCGGAAAAGAGATAGATTTTATCCCGAATTAATACATAGGCTACTTTTTATCCCGGAAAACTCAATGGCTTCTATGATAGTAGTATAAAACAGAAATTTCTCGCGGTAAAATATTCCTTCATAGCGTAATAACTAAACTGATTTGAAATTTGGAAAAAAGAAAGATTTTACACTGGTATAACAAATCTTGGTGTACCTTGAAATAATTTAGGCTACTATTTATCCCGGAAAAATTCATAGTTTCTAAAATAATAGTGAAAATCACATATTCATGCGAGAGAAATACTACTTCGCGCCGTAACTACTGAACCGATTTGGCTGAAATTTGGAATGTAGAAAGATTATATCCTAGAGTAATAACATCAACTACTTTTTTCTCGGGGAAATCTATTGTTTCTATGCATTTTCTTTGATAATAGTAAAAAAAAGGTCAAGAGAGAGTTGGGCTTGTGCACTGAGGGTTCCGTACCATCACGACCCATTCTCTATACTATTAAAGTAAACTTAACACTCGTGCCCACTTAATCAAAAACGAGCATAAATATCACGTTTGTTGTATGGGAGCCCCCTTAATTTTTTATTTTATTTTAATTTAATTATTTATTTCTACAGTAAGCATATAACTAAATATTTTGTGAAAATTTGATGCGTTTACCTGTTAGCGTTATCAAGGTCGAGCAAAAACAAGCAAAAAAATCACGTTGTATGGGAGCCCCCTTAAATATATATTTAATTCCATTTTTTAGTATTTGTTGTTAGCGGCAACGAAAATACATCATCTATGATAATTTCAAGTCTGTAGCTATCACGATTCAAGAAATACAACCTAGTGACAGACGGATGGACGGACAGCGATCAGAAGTCTCGCTAATAGGGTTCCTTTTTTACCCTTTGGGTACGGAACCCTAAAAACAGATATTCATGGATCTATTTATATAACATACAAACTTTCAACTTTATTATATTACTATGATGGTACGGAACCCTGCGTACGCAAGTCCGTCTCGCACTTGGCCAGTTTTTTATAGACACGACATACGGACACACAACAAAGTGATTCCTATAAGGGTTCCTTTTTCCTTTTAAGATACAGTACCCTGAAAATGTAAATGCTTTTATCGATAGCTGTTAACAACACTAGTTTATCGATATTATTATCAACTACTACGCATCACTTCAATCTGTGTACTATGCGTGCCAAATGAGAATAGGACTGTCAAGACGCCATTTTGTTCAGAAATACGCGCAAACTTCATTACTAAAGTGTATGGTGTGCAAAAAAATCAGTAAACAAATTATATTCCGTTTAAATGTTTAATGTACGCTTTTTTGGTATTTCTAATACATTTCACACCAAATTAAATATAAATGATTAGGAAATGAAATATACATAAAATAAATATTTTTTTTTTCATTGTTGGTACTTCTTTGTGTGCCAAATAAAAAGAGTTTATTATATTGCTTACAGCACGTAAGTCGTAACTATCCAAAACCAATGTCTTGCCACGTGTTTTTTTTCGGTGTTGTTACTTTGCCCTGGGTACTCGGGCATATTAGGGTGACCAGTAACATTAATTATGTATTTGTTCATTTTTTTAAGTGTTTCCATACCTGTAGAATTAATTTATCCAAAATTATCCATTAATAAAATTCAAGACTAGTATTTTTAAATGAATATAATGATTATACAATAATTAAATCTATACTATAATATGAACAATAAAAAATATATGAAATTCCTGTTTTGCACTTTTTTTGCTAGCAGTACTATTTTGACAGTTATCGTGTGAAGTTGGCAGCAAGCGCGGTCCTATTCTTAGTTGGCACGCATAGTACGTATGATCAGACCGTCCCGCGTCCCCGCCCGCAAATTCGTGCAATAAGGACAACTGCAGATCCGACACAATAGGCCCTTGTAAAATGTTATATTTCGGGGTTTTGTTCTCGACTATTTCCTCCTCCAAAACTGGACCAATTTAAAAGATATTTCGTAAACTGAATATAGAGAATATATACTGTGTCGCTATGTTTTTCTTTTTTCGGTAATAGTTGTCAAATTCGTACACTAGGCATCTGTTAACAGCGAGTCCAAATAGGCAATTTTGAGCATTTTCTAAGGCTTCTAGTGCTTATAAAGATAATGTATTATCAAAAAAGAAAACATAGAAACATAGAAAAGATTGATATTTATTTTACTGTAAAAAATCATTGCTTTAAGTTCATAAACCAGAAAGAAAACAGACGAGAACGTTTGTATGGAGAAAAGACCACTATCGTTTCCTCTTAAGTCTACCCTGCAGTCTGCAGTGGGTCTATAACTATAACTAGTAGGGCGCGTGTGTGCGCGGGCCACATGTGGCCCGCGGGCTGTCTTCTCACCTATAAAAGAATCGCCGTCATCTCCATCTCCAATTGGAATCCGATTGGCAGTGGGCTGAAAGATTTACCTCGGAGCACGGTCATGGATTTAAAGATAGTTAAGGGCTGTTTGAAAAAAAAATACACTGAACCTCATTGGATGAGGTTCAGTGTATTTTTTATTCAAACAGCCCTTAACTGTCTTTAAATCCATGACCGTGCTCCTCAATCAGCATCCAAATCGTAGACCATCATCTCTTCTCATACTTTTCATAGTTTTTCATAGGCCTTGTTTATTGTAGCATTCACATTTTCCATGGAAAAATAAATTCAACCACAGAATTTTTTTTTATTAATCCTGTAGACCTTGAGATTCTTATCACGTCTTGCAAAGAAACTACTCTCTTATCTTTTATACTTTCCGAGATAGAACAACACGAAATTTGTATGGCGGCCATCTTGAATCCGCCATTTTGAATTTTTTTTCAGCTAATTGCCAATTGGATGACGTTTCGAGTTACATTTGGTCGAGCACCCCCCACCTATCTTCGATACCCTGGCTGTGCTCTTCACGCGTCTCCGAAATCCTCAATCATCAGCTCTCTCCATATTTTCTCTAGTAACTCTCCGAAAAACCGCATCACAACCTTGCATAATTATCAACTGTTAGTGTCATCAACATTCCCCATACATTTTCTATGGAAAAATAAATTCCGCCACTCAGATTTTTTTTTCTATCCATCAAATAGACCTTCGAGTCCTGATCACTTCTTGTCAAGAAACCATTCTTCCATCTTTTATACTTTTCGAGATGGACACCGATGAAGTTTGTATGGCGGCCATCTTGAATCCGCCATTTTGAACCTTTTTTTCAGCTAACTGCCAATTGGATGATGTTTCGAGTGACATTTGGTCGAGCACCCCCCACCTATCTTCAATACCCTCCCCGTGCTCTTCACCCGTCTTCGAAATCCTCAATCATCAGCTCTCTCCGTATTTTTCCTCCGAATGATTTTTTTTCTTATATACGACTTCATCCGTGAAAAAAAAATTTTTCATACAAAAATGTTCAGGAGAGGTGATCAATGAGTCAGTCAGTCAGTGAATCAGCACAAGTAGCTATATATATATTAATGTCAATTTTAATAAATCAATATTTCAATTGTTGTTTTAAAAGTCACTTATTCCCGGCTAAATCCAGGGCATAATATTAGGCCGTTTCCGAGGTCCGCGATTTACGGTGGGGCGGCGTATTTAAGGAGCACACCACGGGTGTGCCCGCGAAATTCAAATTTTTCGTGGTTTTTCGCGATTTTTAAGCTAATAAGACATAAAAGGCTTATGGCCGTCAAATTGCGATAATCCCAATATCTTCTTCACGTGTTTATATAAAAATCTCTGCTCGAAAGTGTCGAGTTAAAGAAATCAGTCCAAGATTTGCGAGTTACTCACATAAAACTCGATACTCGGACTAATTTCCTAGGATACACATTTTTATGCAAAAATTTTGATATAATCATGTAAAGATGATACTGTAATTCTCGCAAATTGATTGCCATAAGCCTATCATGTCTAATAAGCGTACAAATTGCAAAAAACCACGAAAATTTTAAATTTCGCGGGCAGACCCGTTGATTTCACGTTAAGCTCGGCCCCGGGCGGCGAAATATCACGCTATGCCACTGCTCTCATATTCTCTCAACTAATTTCTGCACTTCTTTTTAACTAAACGAACACATCCGAGTAGTAAGGAGTCACGTTTATGGGGATTCCATCTCTACAAGCCTGCGTAGTGTAAACCGTAAACGTCTACCATCTCATTACCTAAATATTGGTATTACTTTCTTCTCGCAATCGGCAATACCAAGTTTCAATAATTGTAATTCGTAGGTATTAATGTATCCCGTAGGCCGTATATAAATAACTAATATCTTCGTTCTTGTTTGCCCACTTTGCCTAGGTTTTTGCTGAGCCATTATCATCGTATTTGTATGTACCTACCTACCTACAGGAGCGGCAAAACTGAGCAAAATAACGTCCCAGTTTCCACCAAAGCGGAGGGGAGCGGAGCTGTGTTAGAGTAACCAATCAGTTCCGTTATTTCGACATCTCCTCTCTTTTCAGTTCCGGGCCTAAGTAGGAGCATTTGTATGTCTTGTTTTTATAGCTTTTTTTGAACGGATAACGAATTGTACCTACATCTCCTCTCCCCTCAGTTTGGGAAATGTCAAAATGACGAAATCAGCAGGGCGATCGGCTAAAAATGTGATAATCATTAAATAACTGTATCAATGTCAAAACACGGGCGTTGACCAATCACTATGTTTGAAAATCACGTTTTGACATTGATACAGTGATTTAATGATTGATACATTTTTAGCCGATCGCCCTGCTGATTCGTTACTCAAACACAGCTCCGCTCCGCTCCGCACCGGTGGAAACCAAGCCTTATTGTTTTTTTTTTTAAATTGATGAGTTTACTCCTCTCCGTCTATCGGTCTGTCAAACTTTAACGAATTCACCAATTTAATAATTAATTGGCCAAACACTATTTAAAACAACAAAGTTTTCAGGTGGTACGAAACCCGATGCGAAAATCCAATTCACACTTGATCAATTTTCGTGAGTCTAGAATCTAGATGTATAGCGATAAGACACGTGGTGTGTGTTATTCTCATACGAAATGCAGTAATAATCAGGCATAACTCATAAAACGTTGCATTTTCTCACAGTTCTGTGTGAACCCGAGATGGGAAAATAAATAAAATAGTAATTTTTCATCAATGAATACTTCATTCATAGTTTAATATTGACGTCATGTACAATTACAATAGGATGTTTAGGGGAAGGTTGTGAACATTGGACCAGCGCTTTCATCGGACCACCATGATATTTCAAACCCCATAAAACCAGCACGGCGATCGGCTAAAAATGTTTCAATCATTAAATAACCTGTACGTTTACTTGAAATATCACCCTTAACTGAAATGTCTGTGAATGAATGAAAATATTCTGCGTGCAGGAACGTTGGTGAACGTTGGTTGGTGAGTATGTTTATCTGGCTATCAAATTGGTATGGACTTCCAAAGCGACCATGGTCCAAAGAAGGCAACTTCCAAAAAAGTAGTTTTATTTATGTATCTCGAAAATCAGTGATTTCTTTTTGTTACGTGTTTCTTATAAATACAGCTTATCTCAAGAATTAAATCTGGTTTAATTTTATCTCTTGTACTGTAAATAATTTCCAGTCGCAAAGTTTTGTGGTCCAATCATAGCAACCTTCCCCTCCTTATTATTTTATTCTCTTCGGAAAATCTTTCGCGTTACGTGTACGGTGTGACAATCAATTATTTCAATGTTTGTTGAATATAATATTTTGTAGATATGTAAGTATATTCAATAATTGTACTTCGTAATTCCGGCATAGAATACCTAATTCGTACCTATTTGTAGCATTTCCAGTTATGAGAGTAAAAATTCAAAAATTCAAATTTCAAAATATCTTTATTTCACAAAGGCCTAGTATACAGGCTCTTATAACAGGTCAGTATTATATGTATTTGTCACATTTGTAGGTATGGCGATAACTCCAGTAGTTAGGTTTTTTGCAGTTTGAGTAGGTAAATGTGGTCAGTCACGTAGAGTGTAGACTTGTAGAGTCACAGAATATCAGTCAGAAATGCTACTTTGTATTGTTTCAGTTACATAATACATATAATATTATGTACTTAGGCAGGTTCATGGTAGGTAGGTTCCTGTAGGTATAGATCGTCTAATCTAAAAATGAACACCCATGCACGTGTTTACGCTTATACACGTTTAATCAATAATTTAGTAGACATCATAGTCATACTTACTTACATGACATTTTAAAACTGGCCCTTGAAACTGAAAGTGACTGTCCTAAATTCAAGTGGTATACCGTATAGGTATATATTTATGGATTCTAGAGTCGCTCTACCAAGATTCCTGACTTCCTGAAAAACCATTTTACTTTTTTTTTGAGGCCCATATGGCAAATACAGCCAATTCCTCTTTTTATACGTAAAAGGTACTAGGTATTATAGTAGTATTATTATTTTATTCTCTTACAGCGAAGTTTCTAGTACTAAATTCTGTCCCTGGTAATGCCGTCATTCTGATTGCAACATGACGGAATCCCGACCTTCTATTGAGTCGCTTTTCAACCTACGTAATCTTTCGTGACTTATTTATAGCCACTCAAAGGTTGTAAATTTGTTGCATCTTCAATCATAATTCATTAATCATTCATTACGTAATCCCATGGCGGGTTGTATATAGTACCTACGACAGTAGCTACTACAAGTTTTTACGTGTATTGTCTAGGTACAGGTAGGATAGGACTGAGGTAGGTAAGTACTGCAATTTGTGTGCACATGTCTACATAGTATTTTACGCGAGACGGGCGGCGGCGGCGACGCTTGTATTACGTCGTATCCACGTACTACGCACACACACAGCAGCATGTTTACGAGACATCCACTACATCGGCGCGCAGACTTTTGTATTCACTACTCACTGATTTCATTCATAACAGAAACTGGACCTCTCTTTCTATCTCATACATGCTAACGGCAGCGTCGTAGGTGCGAAGGCGACGGGCGATGTCGCGTACGAAATGGCGTTTGTTGAACCGAATCGCCGCGTCGTCGCGTCGGTCGAAGCGAACTCGCTCGAAGTGTTGCTCCCTCGCGCAGTAGCGAACAACGTTCGAGGCGTGCGTCGGACTCGCGGGACGCGCTTCGCTTTATTTATTGATGCTAAACTTCCACGATGGTCGATCACAACGAGAAACTGTTGCAGGAGTTGCTAAAGAAGCCCGGGAACAATGTGTGTGCCGATTGTGGGAGCGAGGGTATGTCATAGTGCTGTTCTAGTGATTTACCTTGTAAGCGTGGTATTTCCATGGGGTGGCTCGCGGGGGGAGGGCGCGAGTGCGTCCATGCCGGAGTTCAGTGACCTCGACGTAAAATGCATTCAATGAAAACAAATCATCGGCATTGAGCGCAATAACAATGAAATCAAGCGGATATAGTAAGTAGGCAGCGTAGGAATACGCCTGCGAGGCACATTCCGGTTATGTAGTCTCCGGAAAACATTGGATCTCCTACTATAATTGAAAATTTATTTACTCGTAGTGACTAACAACAGTCACGCCATCGGACGGCGTGCTTTTACGCGCTATTTTCGACAGAATGAGCTTTACAATTTGCCATTGAAGCTTTTCGACATATTTTCCCATTATAGGAATTTAATAACTTTGTAAACTTTAATACTCCTATGATATAATCTATGCATTATGATTACATTTTTATGTTCTGTTTATTTTAATTGAGTTTAAAAAGGAGGTTATTATTTCAACTCATTACATAATATACATCTACATACTATATTATGATTTATGTCTTTTCCACAAAAAAGTAATAGAAAATAAAATAGGTAAGTCCTACCTATCTATGTTTTCTTTTAGTTTTGGGTGGTGCTGGTGTACCTATCTAGACAGAGTTTTCTATTTTTTAGTTTTTCTAAGTATACTCGTAATGTGTTTATTCAATTAATAATACATCGATACACTTTTACCTACACGAATATTATAATACCAGTAGGTACCACTGTTTGAAATATTTACTTATGTTTATTTAAAAATGCTTTGATTTACCTACCTACTGAAAACCGATTTACTGAATGATTTGTACTTATTAATTATTAAAGAATATTACTCATTGAATAGTTAATATTTCTTTCAATCGACATAAGGTCTCTTAGAAGTGAGTGGCGGCACAACACTATTCTGAAAATTTTACAGGTATCTACCTATTGCAGAAAAATTAAAATTCAGAATTGTCATTTTTAATCTACTAATTTGTGTTTATACCTAGGTAATACCTAATGTATAACTATGGTATTACCTATTTAGGTAAGTACCTACACAGATAGTCGAAACAAAAGAAATATGTAAAGCCAATTCACAAAAATAGAGAAATAATAATAATATTATGTAGAGCCGCCAAAAATTTTTTTTAAATAAAAAATAATATAAAAAAGTTATTATATTAACTTATTATTTATTTAGTTTAAAGACATAATAATTAATTAGGTTCTCTACCTAAGTTCAATTAGTTACCTACTATACCTATCTAATTTCAATTTGGGATGAAGGTATACTTTCCTGGCATTACCTGCCTACCTGTCTTTTCTCTTTAAAATCCTATTTTCTAACTCGATAAAGGCACCAGTAAAATATTCTGTGAATAATAGACAGGGGTCGACCTACAATTTTTATCGTTTTATTACTCTATCTAGCTTAGTTAGGCACCTCTTTTCTTCATAATTTGCAAAGGAGAATGCCAGAAAATGAGCTAGATTTGCGTCACTCTGCGTCTGAAGCACGTATGCATGAAGAATCTTCTTTCAAATTTTAATATCTCATATATTTATTTTAGTGAAATGTGAACAGGGGTTCAAAAGTATTATAAAAAAGTAATTCAACGTTTCGAAACATGTGGAACCGCCATGCCACTTATAAAACTTAGAAAATTAACCACTTAGAAAATCAGATTATTACAAATTTCCTGTTAATATCTTACTCATCTTTTGTTTACATAAATATTGATCATCATTTAATATCTCCTTTTTAAAGTATGGGTCAAATTCAGGGAAAAAACTGGTGTCTGTGTAGCTAAGTACTTAATAGCAATTCATGCATCATGAGTCATGAGTCATGAGATTTCTGAGTTATCTACGTGTTGAGCTATTTTTTTCGTGGCAAAGCGGGCTACGGAATTTGTATTTAATTAAATAAAAAATATTAAAAAAAAATAGAATTAATAAATTATTTTTTCGATGAAAGTTTAATTATCTGCATAAAATTAACACACATAATAGAGACATTTTATTGGATAAAAAGAAGAGACTGGTTTGAATATAATGACAATGATATTATCTTTTTCTTTAATTAAAACAAGTAGGTAAATAGATATCTATAAGGGTTCAACCGTAGGAAAGCGGGACTTCTTGGTATAGCGGGGCAAACAGCTTGAAAGCGGGACAATCCCGTCCAAAGCGGGACGTATGATTACATAACTCGTCATGGGTCACGGATGATCATGTTTTGTTACAAACAATATTTATTATAGATATCCAGATATTATTTATCAAAGAATTTCAATTCATTGATAAGTAGCTATTTATCATTACTACCTAACATGAATGAAGTTAAAAAGTAAAGGTACAAATTAATGGGCAACTTACTGCATAAAATTCATCATGTTTATATGGTTTTTACATATTCGTAATATTACTTAAGTAGGTATATTTAAAAGGTTTATAATTTCAAAGAGACTCAAAGAAACATAAAAAGAACATAATAAAAGACATAATAAAAGATAACTAACTTTATAAATAACTGTAACAATAACTGAGGAACTCAAGAAATTATATTATTTTACTTTTACGACGCTTTTAATATTTAAATATCTGGTTGACCGAGCTTCGCTCGGTAGTTTAACTACTGGATAATAGATGGCAGCAGAAATGCTTCGCTCGGTAGTTTAACTACTGGCTAATAGATGGCAGCAGAAGTCATATTTTTATTATTATTATTTTTGGTGAATTCGACATTTTCTAAAAATGAATCCTAGCTAGATCGATTTATCGCCCCCAAAACCCCCTGTATACTAAATTTCATGAAAATCGTTGAAGCCGTTGCCGAGATCCAGATTATATAGAAATATATACAGGGTTACTTGTAATTTATTAACAACCTCCTACAGGCAACTTCTATGCACCAAAGTAAGTAACTTTTGTTCCAGGACATTTTAAAATTCCTAAAAAAAAAAAATTTTTTTTTTCTTACAAAAATAAAAATATTTATAATTTCTGTTCTAAAATTTTAATAACTCTACGGCCAACGGCGGCACGTGTAAAGGAAATGGGCGGCGCGCAAAGGTAAGTATGTAGGTTCGTTGAGCCGTATGGGAAAGTACTTACCTACCAATGACCTTTAGTTGGTACATCAATGGAAAGTAACAGAGATGCTTAAATTTAAGTCTCGAACAGATACCTACACCTAGGTGTTAGGTTTGTAGGTAGGTAAGGTGGTATTTTAAGTGTTGGTTAGATTGGTAGGTATCTGAAGCATAAGGTAGCCTGTTCGTGTTGACTGTTTTGTAGGTAGGTACCTACCTAGGTTAGGTGTGAAGAATGTAGGTACTTATGTAGGTGAATAAACTAATAGGGATTGATAGGTAGTAATTTTGCCCATCCGTAAAAAGCGCGGGAAATGGCCAAGTAAACAACATGCTTATCATGTTTGCGTATGGTACTTAGGTACCTACTTAATGACTGTCCGACACTTACGTCTGTCGCCGCGAGAAGTTTTTTTGTTGTTCACGACAATCGCTAGTGTAGGAAGAAATTATTGACCTGCAGACGATAGCTCAGCCCGATGTTAGTAATTTACGTCGCAAAGCATTTTTAAATACGACAGAGAAGCGATATCTTCGGATGTTAATTGTTGCGCGGTTAGTAGTCGGCGCTTCATCACGCAGGTGTGGAACAGCATTACATAAATTGACCATAGAGTTAAAACACTGACAGACTTTTCAACAAAAACTTATAATTTTTTTTTTGGTTAATTTATTGAGTTATGTGAAAAGTCGTTGAACAAACGTTGTTCAGCATCATGTATAGAAGTTATATGTAGGAGGTTGTTAATAAATTACAAGTAACCCTGTATACAAGAATTGCTCGTTTAAAGGTATAGGATTTGTAAACCGTAAGGGCAAACCAATTTATTACACAATATAAACATAGGTACATACTTACCTGTTTAGAAGAAATGAAATACAAGTTACGAAAAAAAAAATTGATATACATAGGTATTGTATGTTCTTTGGCCCATTACCACGTATACCCACGAAAAATAAGCTAAAACTGAAAATTTATGTTATTTTACCTATTATCTCTACCTAGTATTTACATCGAATACGATAATATAAACCTGCTATGATTTTTTAAATTATGCAGTGATAGCTGAGTGGATCTGACCCCTGCCTCTCATAAGGAGGTCGCGGGTTCGAATCCTGGGCACGCACCTCTGACTTTTCCGAGTTATGTGCGTTTTAGGAAACTAAATATCACTTGCTTAGCGGTGAAGGAAAACATCGTGAGGAAACCTGCATGCCTGAGAGTTCACAAAAAAATGTTCTCGAAGGTGTGTGAAGCCCGCCAACCCGCACTTGGCCAGCGTGGTGGGCTATGGCCAAACCCCTCTCAGTCTGAGAGGAGACCCGTGCCCAGCAGTGGGACGTAAAAAAGGGTTGAGAGAGATGATTTTAGGTTTTTATAGACGCAATATTTTTGACACCATTGCCAATGGTTGTTATTTTGCACTGCGATTTACAGTACGAGTATATTATTATCAAAATATTAAGTAAAGGTAGATAGTGCATTTTTTAATAAATTGCATAGGTAAGGTAGGAAACAAAAAAAGGACACTTAACTTTACAAATTTTAGTTGTCATAAAATTATAAAAAAAACAACCTTCCTAACAAAAATGTGAAACGGATTTGGCAAGATCTCCGGACATTTTGGCATAAAACAGGGCAATATAGGATTTTTCAGTGTTGTATTTGCCATGAAGTTGTCTAGTTGCGAACCTAATAACTCCACATTAAATATAATTTACGACTTTTGACTTTTATTACGTACGCTGTAGATATGGCCAGGAGCATAGATTATTACTATATGAACCTGAATAACACCACAACATGATCGAAATTTGCACGAATTACAAATGATTTTGGTATTACGTTTTTATCGTTTTTATGGTAGGTATCACGGTGGTAGGCCCCCTGAGCCAATTTGGAAATTAATTTGTAAGAATTTAATTATAAAGTCTTGAATGGCAGTAATAATATCACCTTTGCATAAATCAAAGTTTTTATAAGTGTCCAAATTAATCCGAGAAATGAGAATCGACTTCAACAAGCCTAAATCGCAAAATCATAGAGGTCCAAGAGATCGGCCTCTACTTCAAAAGTGCGGCAAAAAATACTCTGCCTAAGCTGACAAACCCGAGTCGCTACACAATTTTTCACGCACACTAGCATCCGCTCACCATACTTATTACCAACTTATTACTTTCAAATTGTCACACTCTCTCTACAAAAAAGTTGCCGCACTCACGGAGCTGTCGTTGTTAGGTTAGGTTAGGCTCTATCTAGTCGGAGCGCAAGCGACGTTCTATTTATAAATCTATGCACAAAATATACCTACGGACGGATTTCTGTTTCTGTCTCTACTGATATACGGACTTCTGTTTCTACTGTTATTTTACTGCCAACTGTGATATCATTTTTGCAGTAAATTTGCGGGAATGACTTAATAAATATTATCTACTTACTCTTTCAATCAATCAATCAATCAATCAATGTCTTTATTTGCGAATTTGGGTGAGTTACAAAAGGTCTTATTCAATATTGTTAGTATTTCCAAATTCAGCCTAATAGCATGCAAAATAGTCTAGAGTCACATTTACAAAAAATAATTAATTAAGTACAATCAATCTGTTACAATTTTTTCATTTTTACTATTTGAGCATAAAACATTTGGTAAGGGCGTGCAGTGTGCCTTAATACAATTTAAACAAGGAATATATGTACAGAACGATTTTTACGGGAGTAAAACACTAGCTTAGTGTTCATAAACATAGGTCATGGTTTTAATAACATGAAGAAAAACTTGTTTTCCTACTGTACGTTCTGTACCATTATAGGCATGTTTACCATTACCACGTAATTAATTACGCGTATATTGTACATAAAATCATAATTACGAATACTGCATTATACATACTTATGTATATCATACTAACAAATCTATACAAATATTATAAAGCCTTCAGCTTTAGTTTGTTTGTTTATTTATTTCAACGCGCTAATCTTAGGAACCGAATTCCGAAGTATATGGTCCGAATTAGTTATCCAGGAAGGTTTAGGTATAACATTATACGCTATGAACAATAGGAGCGTAGCTAAATAAAATCGACCAAGTGCGAGTCGGACTTGCGCACGACAATTACTTTTTTTTACCGAACCGCAAACTTAACTTTGTTTTTTGAGTTTTTTCCTCGTAAATTATATACCTATTTAAATAGTTTGTAATTGAATTTTGTTTCACGTATTTTCAAGTACTTAGATTTATTATTATAACGGTTCTGTTGATAATAACGGCGTTGCTCTATGGCTTTTATTGTCCCGGTTAGTGTTATCGGTACTGTAACGAAAGTAAACGGATTAAGCTCCACGGCAGTTATTTTGATTTTTCAAGTACAGTAAATATAGTAGGGGAGCCCACGATGCTAAATCGGTATTCGGTAGTTACTCGAGCGAGCGTCGTGAAGACCTATAGCACTGTAAATGTTAGGTGCTGAAATAAAAAGAGGTTATATGAAGTTTCTTATTTCAGTGGTGGGGAAAGTTATTACAGATTTTCAAAAAATCTAAATTAAAATCTTTCCTGGAATTTCCGTAATCTGCCGGGTTAAATATAAAATCAATCAAACCGGCACATTAAGAAAACTCCTCGACATAATTGTCAGATGATGGGGTCAGGACGACAAGCATATCAAGATGAAGCGTCTGTATAAAAATCTGACACGCTCGATAAAAAATTTTCAAAGTCAGGATTTTTTTTTCATCCCTACCTACTTACTAACTGAAATAGCATACTGCATACATCATATTATAACCTCATTTTTTTCAGCATATAATTAATATTTAAATCTTATAGGTCCCCAAACTCCCCACTTCCTACGACGCTCGAGTAACTACCAAAATCGACCCCTCTTGGGCTCCCTTACTAATTAACAGTTCATAGCGGTTTAAATCGCGCCAAATTAATATGGTTTTCCTAATAGCTTGACTGAGTCATCAATACCAAAGCACGTCTGTTCGTGGGGTGTGGACATCTATACAATATAGTAGGAAGTAGGTAGATACTTGTTAAGCTATAGGTAGTCCATTTTCATACTTTCGAATGAGTCACAGTGGGAAAACAGTCTGACGCATTGAAAGTCGTTTAAAGGAATGGTAATAGATCCAGGTAAAGCCTCATTCGTTAGGGGGGATGGGTATAATCTGGGCGCGAAAATTCAAATTTTATTTAGTTTTTCGCTAGTGGGCTAATTATTATACATTATAGGCTTATTTATGGCAAATAGTTTTGCGGGCACAACATTTATGCATCTAAATGTTTTAATAAAAAAACTGCTCAACAATAGGTACTCATTTACTTCATATTGGTTCCCGATAGCTCGAAATCTGGGAAAGTGCAAAAAGTTATTATTTTTCGGAAACCAATATGAGGTTAGTGGAAATTTTCGAGAACAGTTTTTATTAAACACATTAAGATGCATAAATATTATGTCCGCAAAATTCATTGCCACAAATCTACAATGTTTAGGTAGATAGTCTCTATAATATTTGCGAAAAACAAATTAAAATTTGAACTTCGCGAGTTGGTAGGGCCGAAACACCTTGAAGTGAGTGCATTTTCTAATAATACGTAAGTACCTATTTATTTATGGTCAGTGGGCTGATTCTGTATCGTTCAATTTGTTAGTTAGTAACCCTCACTGGGTTATAAACTAAGAAACCTGAGGCAAAATTTTTATTTTTGTATTATTTTTGCACGAGTTCGCAACTAGCATGGTATGTTGACATGATACCATACAAATCTAGGTTGATAGTTAGTAACCCTCACTGGGTTATGAACCCAGTGAGGGTTACTAACTAACAAACTGAACGAGACAGAGTCAGCCGGCTGATCACTGAAACGGGAAAACTGAAAGTTAAAGTACCGAAAACATTGAGATTGTTGATTGAAAGAGTGATTTGATATCAAACTTTTCCTCCTATTGGATTGAAATTTAAAAAATGTATGAATAAGGGTCATAAATCCGACCGATAAATTACCAACAGCTGCAGAACAGAAAGTATAAGAGGATTACAAAAAATGCAAGAAATGTCAACAATTTGAAATAAACAGCATACTTCAAACCTGATATATAGCCTTGAACACTTTCACTTGCAACGAATGTGACAGTATTTTTGAATGGAGTGAATGCGATGACCCACTTTGATTGTCAAATTCACAAGTGTCGGAGAGTATCACATACCTACTCATAGTTACTGGTGTCGAGTGTTCCGAGGTCTGGGAAGAGAGACTGAGGGCTATGAATAACTTTATGAGGGTATTCGATTTCAAATGTGACAGTATTTTTGAATGGAGTGAATGCGATAGCCCATGGCCCACATTGATTGTCAAATTTACAAGTGGAAGAAAGTATCACATACTCGTAGTAACTTTTGCTAAGTGGATGTTTAGTCTATATGGACGAACTGCAGACTGAATGGATGGTGTGTGGCCGGCATAACGAATTTCCATAAACATGACCTGCGGATTTCCTCAAACTTGAACGCCACCATAATATTCAAAAATCGAACCTATCTAGCCGAAGTGGCAATGGCTCGTAGAACCGACGGACGTATGGGGACCCAAAGATCTGGAATGGCGACCCCGCACGGGAAAGCCACTGCGCTTTCCCTTTAGTACTGCTGCGTTTAGCGGCTGAAACGAACGAACGAATGAACGAACGAAACTATGTAAGGTCAAGGCAAAAACATTGGAAAAGGAAATATTAATTAGAGTAATTTATGTAAACTATTTGTTATTCGTTAGTAATAGTTTTGCTGTTTATGTTATTTAAACTCTTTTTGCGGTTTGTAGCTTGTTGAATATAATGCGCTATTTTATTTAGGTAGGTACACATATAAAACAGTTAAGTAGTTGCCTAAATTGTAATGGTACAATTTCATGAAAATATACAATTAAATTAATATGGATTGTGTAAATATAATTTTGTATTCCGATTACTTTTGCTGGTTATTTAAAGCAAATACAGCTGAATAATACTTGAAACACTAGGTATAATACATCCTGTGTAATGCCTATTTTCATAACTTTCAAGTTCTTATTTGAATTACAAAAGGAGGATGGGCAGTTTAGCACCTCTGTTAAATTTAAAATTTTCTCAAAAGATTTTTCATTATTATGAAATGCTGCATCGGAATAATATAATTATGTACATCATAAAGCTAGGCCTGCTGCATTCTGGCCACTAATGACCACAAACATTTTAAGTATTATTTAGTAAACAAAAGTCACTTCACGCTATACGCTTTGCGGAGGCAATCAAGGAAAAATATTATTTGCAAAGATCCGTGGAATTAAACGTGTAAAATTATTCGCTTACCATACAGGGCGAGTTAATAGTCCCGCAAAAAACCATTGATAGCATTATCGAAGCGTTACAAAGACTAGGTTTTGACCACCTCCTTATTTGAGATTACTTAGAACTAGAAGTCGGAACTTAGAAAACTTAGATGCATAACCCTATAGTGATAGCTTTTTGTTATAATATAGTTAATCCGTAAACCTAATGTAAGTAGGTATGTTGTAGCTTTTGAATATCCTCCTCCTAGGATTCATTAATCCTGAAGATCGTGTCCGCTCTGAAGTGCCTGTGCTATTTTTTGAATGTCGAAAGCTATGCAGAAGCAAACTTGGTGGTCAGACCACCGGTAGCTAATCGGCCGCGTGGTCTTTTTAGGTTTCCGTACCAAAGGGGTAAAAAGGGGACCCTATTACTGAGACCTCGCCTAGCCCCTTTGCGAGAGAATAGTCTAATAAACAAATAGTTAAGGGGGGTTATATGTAATGTTCTTGATAGTACGGAACCCTCATTGCGCGAGCCCGACTCGTAATTGACCAATTATTCCCTCCACCCTGCACACAACTGCAAGTTTATCTAAGTTTTTCATTATGAAGTTAAAAGTTACGAGTACCTATTACTAAATAGGAAGTATAAGGATACCTTTATATGACTAGTGAAACTTTCAAACCCACAGAGGCCAAAAACTTACGTAGACAAACAAAATCAGAGGAAAAAGTGTTCTAGCGTTACATTATGATGAAATTATGGTGTAATTCTAACTGAAGGTCATTGCCCTCATCGCATTGTTTCAACTAGTTGTGTATTTCTATGCTCTTATCAGTTTTCCGAGTGACAAAAGTGTTTATGAGTTATGAGTATCATATACGACGAGTTTTTAGGGTTCCGTATCTAATCACTGTTATACAATCAGCTTGTTGTCCGCGTCTGTACGTCTGTCTATTAGTCTATCCGCCTCTGACTTTTTTCTCAACAACATTAGAGACATCAGATAATTTTAAATTGTCAAGAATCAAAACTAGTCAACAACACAATCAAAAGTTATTTCCGGCTCTTTTAGTCACAAGTTTCACAAGAAATTGTAGTTACCTATATCACTTAACTCTTGTTTTGTTATGTTAGTGTTGTTGCAAGGGGAAGTTTGAAATTTACGCTTGTGACAGAAAAGATGATGAGGAGTCAAAGGTTAGCGTTGTATCGGCTTGTAATGCGGATGAAAATCATGTTACTAACTAAAGGAATGATGAGTATGCATGTGGAGGGAGAAAGAAGAAGAGGAAGACAAAGAAGAGTCGGGTGGATTGCGTGAAATAGAATATGCGTGGGAAGGAGTGGATTGCACTTTGACAACTAATAGGAGACAATGGAAGAAGAAGATTTGTGTCGATGAATGTAAGAAAAAGAAGAAAAAAATACGTAAGTTTAAATACTTACGATAGATAAGTTGCACGGACTTGTAAATCAATTGTTTTGCCCTACATTTGCCCTAACCACATAGTCTCATCAATAATTATGCACAATTTTCTTAACTTAGAAGTGTAATAGGTTCTTAAATACGATTTTTTCATATTCTACCAGAAGATTCTTGGGGGTCAACTTATTGACGCTCGAATTCAATGTTACCTACGAGGTACCTTTTACTACCCGTTCCTTACTTCAAACAGAGTCGTTAAGCATTACCTAGCAATTAGCATTAAGAGTATGATTCAATTAATTATTATACCTACTTAACGTTATTGAGTATAGGTGCTACGAGTACATTGTTAGCTGTTGTATTTACATATTTTCTAACTAATATTGTGTCTTCGATGTATGTTGATTATTATTATTATCGGTTGTTTTATTTATGTGAGAATGTTTACTATCAGTCGACTTGTTTACGAAGGAATCGAGCTGTTATTTATAAGTACGAGCATTGATGTTAACCTAATTTTCTATTCTTTAGATACATTTACATACAATGATGGATATGTATTTCTTTAATATTAATATTTTGATTCACTTTATTAACTTATGAATAGGGACTGTGGAAAAATCTAGCTTGTAGCCTCAATAGGACTAAAACATTTCTATCATAAGTCCTATTAATATACTGTTTGATTTTTTTTTATATCTAAGTAATCCGTGGTTCCTATACTCAACTAGGTATCCCCTTTCTTTTAGATCTGAGCGCTCATTACTCGCCCAATTTTTAAAAAACTAAACCAGTCTATTGGGACTTAGCTTTACTCGCTCTTTTAAAAGGGCATCAATATCACCTTAACTAATAGCTACACTTACATCACAATAAAAATAATATATCCGTATGTTAGAATGTTCTCACGAAATATACAACTTAAAAGTCACACGAGAAGATTCCTCTAGTACCAATGACTGTTGGACCAAAACATAGCGTTTTATTTACGTTAGAGAGAGGCCATCGCGCGTGCGCGTGAGTCGTGTCCTAGTAAACACATACTATTGTAACGGTGACGCAAAGCTATATTTTGAGTAACACTAAATTTGCGTCGAGTCTGACGATACAAAACGAATCTTTGCGGGAGTTGTGGACTGTTAGACTGTAGTTCTATAATGAACGGACCCTCGCGAAGTTACAATTTTAATTTTATTTTGCTCACGTCTGTCTGGCCGCATTGCTCGGTCGCACGTAGGGTTGCCAGTTGCCAACCATAAACTCGAACGAACGACCAAATGGAAATATCTACTCATATCTCTAAATACATACAATGAATCATTAAAATGTGCATACGTTTCGGTGATTCATCCACGCACATATCTGAAAATAAAATAAATAATTCATATGATAAATTTAGCCTATGTTACTCGGAAGGATGTAAGGATCCTAACGATACCATACGTCCAAATCTGTTCAGCCGTTCAGAAGTTATGGTGGAATAAAGAAGCATCACATGCATACATACATACATGAACCCTAAAAACATTACACTCCTTTTTTTGGGCAGTCGTGTAATGAAAATCTTTATTTTTTCACATTTTTCGCCAGGTTCGGAAGGAAGGTTATCAGGCAGGTAACTGCTGCTTTCGCGTGGGCGAAAACACCTTGAAAAGCTATTCGTAGTTGATAATATTTACGAAAAATTAAGGCATCATAAAACATCATTAATAGAGAATAAGCACGCTCCATCCTAGACCTCATTGTAAAAAAGCCTATCAATAATAAAAAAAAATTGCGGTTCTGAGTCCGTCTGTAGAGCGAGCAAAAGCACAATGCCCCACATCTTTCGATCGCATGTGTTACACAATAAGATGTATGGATGGGCTAATATCATGAAACTTTGGCAACCTTAGCAATACGTCACTATAATCGCTTCATTCATAGGTAAGGTAGGTCCCTAGTACCTAGTCGCACACGTGGAGCCAGGCGGATGTGGGTTGCGTATGCGCTCACTTTTTTTATTGATTTGTTATTTGCAAAGTTATCGCAAGTGGCAGTTTCTTCTGTTGACGTCACGCAATACTCGCATGTTATTGTAGATATCGGCGAATGATACGATAACCACACCAGTAAACCTATCGCACAAATTCATTATTTATTTTGAACAATGTACAAACGTTAAAATACATACGGACCTACTACAGATAAAAAACAAATACGTCCCCAATCAGTTTATCATGGTGTGAGGCTTCAGGCTGGTGCCCAGTGCCTAGTGGTATAGTCTTCATTAGATTCACATTATACTACAACTTAGTTTGTGTGAAAATGTGAAATGTTTCGGTGCACAATATACTTAGATTTGATCGATGGGAGATCGCATAAAATTAGCAACCTATAGAAAATTCTTCGCAATCAGAGTTATGGTTAATGCATTAAATGAATTCATATGATCTTTTCGAATTATAGTCCAAAGTTTATCACAAGAAAAATTCTAAAGATTTCTCAAGAATAAAACGCGCATCCTCCATTTAATAAACGGTCTCGAAAACTACCTATTACTGGCGTACGTAGCTGAGTCGTCCAAAACGTTAATTATTGTGTTTGTAGATCGCGATTAGATGTCGACAGTGCGATAATAAACATAAATAACACTAAGCACGTCTGCGGTAAACAAACATCGTGACGTGTGCGCATTCCATTGTTTCCGGCCGATATGCGCACGCGCAGCGCCACAGTGACGCGAACGGTTCTCATTACAACAGGGCCATTCACTAAAATGCCTACACGAAACCGAAGCTGCACTCTTGTGAGACTTTACTAGAAACAGACACGACTTGCGCGATGACAAAATAAGAAAGTTCAAAACTGTCACTGACGAGTGTCGAGTTGCTAAAAAAAAACCGGCCAAGTGCGAGTCGGACTCGCGCACCGAGGGTTCCATACCATAAAAGAAGTAAAACATTAAAAGAATCACTTTTGTTCATGATTTTACGAGTATAATTTACATATAGGTACTTTTGTTGGCAAACCGCAAACCTAACTTTGTTTTCAGCGGATTATTGTTATTAGCAAAACAAGTATAATTGTTAGAGGGTTGATTTTATTTTTCCTGTAAAATATACGTTAACTTCTATTGATCATATTTATTTCAGATTTTTCGAATGGTAAACTTCGGAGATAAGGGGGGGGGAACGGTATTTTTTTCGACAGTTTGCCCAATAAATCAAAAACTATCAGGCATAAAAATAAATAAAAATTGGTTTTAAAATATACAAGTAACGCCCTTTCATATGATACCCCACTCAATATTGTTAACTCATATTGTTAAGCAGTAATAGCTAAATCAGTGAATTTCTATCATTGCATGTGGATTATTAGTGTTTTTTTTTCTAATCTATTGATGATTAGAGCAAGGTGGAACATTCTCCAGCTAGCTAACGGGGTTAATATTGAACGGAACAAGCATTTGGATAAATTCTGTGCGTTTGGAGAATAGAAACCGCCGTCGCCGCCGTTAAGGATATTTCCGAGACTGAATTTGTTAAAACATTTCGCCTCGGGAAGGAAACTATTAGGGGTCTAGTTGAGGAGCTCTGTTAATTCCCAGACTGTGTCGGAGTGACGGAATATCAGCGGAGATGAAGGTAAACTCTTGTCTAAGTATTAGGTACCTACTAAAGTATTAATAATTCATGATGATGGTTTGATGTGCCTAATGCCATCATTTCTGTTGCAGATTCTGATAGCGTTATCATTCTACTTATCAGGATCTTACCAAACTACAATTAGGTACACTGAGGACTGTGTCAAGAGCTGCGAGGCATGCGGTGGAGAACATGGGTTTTTATTAGGTAAGTATTGCAATTATTATTTAATGAAAGCAATTTAACACTTAATGTCCATACACTGCCATGGGTTCAATTCAGTATATGGATTTTCAGAAGACAGTGGCTATCTTCTTTGGAGAACGATGACCTCAATTGTTAACACCACAACGGAGACGCTGCAGCTCGTGTTTTATTTGAAGCACAAAACTGAACTGAATACAGTTGAACATTGTATAGGAGTTTTCAGGCAAAGTAAACAAAATCCTGTTAATCTGATCTAATACGTATAGGTACCTATAGTAGTTTTAGTGGCAATAGTCAATCCTACAATCCTGTCACTGCAAACAATATTTTTGATGGATGTTGTCTTTTGTATTTTAACAAAGCATTTATTTTTTATTTATTTATTTAAAGCATATAAGAAAGCCAGCCAAGTACAAGTAAAACTTACAAAGTTTCATACCACTACCTAAAAAAACTGCAAAAAATCACATCTGTTGCATGGGAGCTCCCAATATTTTTTATTTTCTATTATTCGTTTTGTTAGTAGAGTATTGTTATTGCAGCAACATTATATTATATCTGTGTAAATTACAACTGTCTATCATAGTTCATGAGATACAGCCTATTCAGTGACAAACAGATACACAGCGTATAATACGTATAATACACAGCGTATATAACAAGTTTTAATAGTAGGGTCCTCTTAAACCCTTTGGGTACGGAACCCTAGCAAATGCACTTGTCCCTCCACTGACACCATAGAAAGCCTTTTGTTTATTAATTCTTTTAGAAAATGCATGTATAGATGGGTCATATTTAAATAGAATGCAACATTTGGATACATTGATTTATTTAATTTTTAAAAGTTATACATAAATTTTGTTTTGTTTGCAAATTCAGGATGTGAAGAACACACTTCGTGGGCAGAGTTGGAAAATGCTCTGGAATTACATTATTACAAAGTCTTCAAGTGAAACAAAGTCTGCTTCAAAATAGAACACTGCAGGAGTCTCTACTCCATAGGCTCTGGAAAAATGCATGAAAATGAATGAATAGTATATTAGTACCCAACTTCATATATAATTGTTACTCTTTTAATATACTAATTTCATTAGAAAAGTTTTGTATTATACAGCTTTGGTTGCATGAAATGTCATACATTCATCTTAATGTAAATAATATAGTATAGCCTCTCCCCCTCAGTCCAGTTGGTCACTGCAAGGGGGTCATGACCAAAACCTTTCAGTTTTCAGTTATTAACCTCATTTAAAAGTATTTAAATCTGAAATGACAAGCAACTGAAAGAGGCCTGTACTCCATAAGGCGGACTGAACACCAATCTTTTTTGTAATTAATAGTAGGTATTGTTTTGTAACATTAAACAACTAGGTAACTATGGTATCTTGCATAAAAAATCCTGTAAAAAAAATCATGGTTTATACCTATGCATAATCAATTCTCCTGTTATTTTGGTATTATCAGTTGTAGTAAGTAGTTGAAATAAGCTATATTCTATTGTATGTTAGTGAGTATTGAAAGTCTTTCAATTGAATTTATGAAAATAAATATATGAAACTATCTGTAAAATTAAAATAATTTTTAGTGTAATAGGCATTCTATTAGCAAAGAAAAACTTCATACTTAAAATTTTAGCCATAAATTTGTAAACATGGTAGTATATAGAACTGAAAAGAGAACTTATTTGGCTATTTCCATGTAAAAAATCAATATTACTGTAAATTAATCAATTAACAATGTTTCTGGAACTCACTAAGCTATCATTGTACTTCTTACATAGGACCTACTTATAGCAAAGAATTATAAATTTCAATAGGTAAGGTATAGGGTGAAACTATAACTTGAATGGATATGGAATAGATTTATTAAAGTTAATGCAAACATTGGTAAAATACCTAAAACATACCTATTTTGTAGATCTTGATAAAAAATTATATTAAAAAATATTACATACAAACTTATCAAATAAAATTATAAAATAGATACAGTACCTACTATATTTATCTGTATTTTTGTAGTTTTTATAGCAATAAGTAATAATATAAGTTAAAATTTAAAAGGTGTTTCAGTAGTAAAGGGCTTATTTATTTATTTTATTTATTTTGACTTCATAAAATATACAGTCTACCTCAAATCTAGTATAATTTTTCCTAATTATGTATTAATAACAATATTAGACTATATTAACAACTACTATTTTTGTATTTTGTATAAAATATTGATAAATGGTTATCTGAAATCTAATTTTGATTGATTAATTTATAGAGTAACTACGTTTTTAGACTGATTTTAATTATATTTCATTAGGATTTAACAATATTAATGATACTAATAAAAAAAGCTTGATTTAACATACATTTTTTTTGCCATACCTATTATTCTCTGAACCCCTTTTTATGTCCCACTGGTAGGCACGAGTCTCCTCTCAGGCTGAGAGGGGTTTGGCCATAGCCCACCACACTGGCCAAGTGTGGGTTTGCGGGCTTCACACACATTCAAGAACATTTATGTTAACTCTCAGGCATGCAGGTTTCCTCACAATGTTTTCCTTCACCGTTAAGCATTTAGTTTTAGAAAAGTCAGAGGTGCGTGCCCATGCTTCGAACCCAGGACCTCCTTATGAGAGGCAGAGGTCAGAACCACTGAGCTATCACTTCTTACCTGCCTTAATTACCTACCAACCTAAGGTAATAATGGCTGGCACAAAATCCTTAATAATATAGGGTGTCTTGCCTTTTCCTCTAAATGTCCGGGCAAACTGGATGGTCTGTCCAGTTGTTATCAAACCATTATGTTGACAGACAGGCTGTGATCTGGGTTGGTATTATTGAGTTGTTAGAATTTATCTAACAGATGGATACAGAGGACACACAAGTACACCTGTGCAACCTATATGCAGTAAATAATTAAAACAAAGTTTCACTTTTATCCTGCCCTTTATTTTTCTTACAAGTTGTTGTAGCAACCAATTACATACAACCTATCAATAAAGTGCGATTTTAATTTAATCATCTGTATCACTCCCCTTCACTATTCACCTTGGGATTCGTCCAAAGATGGAGCAGTATCCAATCTCATCTTCCGCAATATTAATAATCTCGGAAGAAAGCTTCTGTTAGGACTAAGGAGGTCTGCCTCCTTGTGTTTTAATAATATTCTAAACTCCTTAAGTATTAAATAATATTCTTAACTCTTGAGTGTTAGAATTCCCTGATGAGATGTTCTTTATACTTATATTTTTAGACCTCTTTTAGGTTTGCTGACTTTTGTACAGCCAAATTAACATTGTACTTAAATTATGTCTGCGGTTTGCTAGGTTCTCCATAATACAATTGTTTTAGATGTCAGGCTTCTTTTTTGCTTCTGTTAGCGACATGTAGGTACTTGATGCTTCAGATGTGGATGTGATGTTTGTGACTGTTGCAACCCTTTGCTTTGATTGCGTACCGAGCTAATTAAATCCTTCTCCATACACTGGCTTTGTTTACAAATCTCTTTTATCCAGTGTTATTTGATTTTACACTCAGATCACTCTAGCCAGCCCAGCTTCCTCAAGAATACAGAACACATAGCTCTCTAACGAGAAGCCCATCGTAACTAAAAATTGTTTGGAAGGTCTCTTCTTTAATTCCATCCACAAAATAGAATTATTCGCCAGCACAAACTTTCTGTTGCAGTTTGTTTATTTCTGTGGTTTATTTTGTAATTTATATGTAGAAATGTCAAAATTCCAAAGACAAAGTAAAATGTTACAGATGAAATATAGTTTATTTGACGCTTATTTGACGTTAGTTGTGCCAACTTGTCATAAGTTGGACGTAAAATTTTATTTCGGGAAACGCATTTTATGGTAATGGCAATACCGATTACAATCCAAGTATTGTTCAATTAAGTTATCAATTAATTACATTGAGATCCAATTTAAAAGTTTGCAGACTAGGTCATTTCGGAACTATTACAATTGCATGATAGTTTTATCGTAGATTATGTTAAATTAGCAGACTTGGGCGTACTAACGCTTAAAACTGAAACTGTAATCCTTGGAAACTACTTTAAAGTTTCCAAAAAACACTGCAACACTCACTTAAAACAAAATTTATTTAGCAGTATATTATAATATTAAACTGACACGCGATTTCGATACAGATTGCAAAATTCGTGGCACCAACTCCGTATCTCTGCGTTGGTGCAGTGGTTCGAGCGCCAGGTACAAATCTTTTAAGACTGAGTGCAAACCTCACTCGGAACAACATGTCTTTCTTTGAAATTATCTTTAAATTGAAACAATTTCTGTCTGACCAAAAATATTTTATCTTAGGAAACCATGTCAAAGCATAATTAAAAAAAAATTAAATCAAATTGGTAATTTTGTGTATTATTTTGACTGCTGCGTACATTACATTCATATTTAAAAAAACGGTTTAACAAAAACTACTGAAAATATACTTGCAGTCAAACGATGTATTAATATTATTACAGAATCTAATACTTTATATACAAAGTACGTGCAATAGTATTTTTAAATATGGCCCGTGTACAGGCAGCATTAACAAGCACACAGTGAACGGAACAAATATTAGTGTAGACACCCGTTCTCCATCGAACACCCGGCCGCAAGCTCGGTTGGCATCGACCACATTTTTCACGCTACAATAAACCTTATTTCATGCATTATAGATACAAAAATGCCGCATGTAAATCCGAGTTATTTATGCATACGATAGAGTCTGGAAGAAAGTGGCAGAGAGTGTTTGTCGCTTCCAGTCAACGAGACTTGACGTGTGACAATAACACATATCCTATGCGGAAAGTGTTTTGCCTTTTCTTGCTTGTGAACTCTGGTATTGATATTAAATATAAATGTAGGTCAGAAATAAATACTGATAAGTAAGATGTCAGCATATAATAGATTTATATAAGGTCGTCGCTTGCGGTACCTTTATAGATGTCTGGTTATATTTGGTCGACTTTGTGAAATTCTATGACGCATCTTAATAAAATTGATCAGTGATTGATGCCGCTGTTTGTTTTAAACCGTGCCTTATGCCTAGTTAATGCCTACATTACAGATCACATGATGAGTTTACAGGGAAACCATAAAAAGCGCACGTACCACGTATAAGAATTTTAAAAAGATTTTCTTGATAATTATTATCTACGTGTTCAAAATAATTAAGTCAAAAACTCCACATAATATATTAGGTATGTACTTATTTTGTTTGTTGATCGTTGGTAACAAAAGTACCGTTACAAACAGAAATTCGAACCCATCACACGAGACAAAGTGTTACAAGACATGCAATAGGAACAGATCATAATGCAGACGTGTTTAATCCAAACAATAGACGATAATGCCTCTAAAATGCATACCAATGCGTAGGTGCGAACGTTTGATTTGTAAACAACATAATATTTTGTTTAACTAGCTGTTGTCCATGACTTTGACCGCTTGGATTTGTATTTAATTTTATATTAAGTATTATACTGATTTCATAGGACTAGATGAACATATTCATACAAACTTTCGCCTTTTTGGTATCAGTGTGATAAGTATAGTTCCTAGAAAATATGTATAAAAATTGGGGAAGGGAGCTGGAAAGGGAAATCCACGAGTCGTTGGTGTTTCGTGGAAAACTGAAATTCGCGCGGGTGGGTCCGCGGATAAAATCTAATAGAGATATTAATCTCATTTAGGGCTGATTTTCCAATCGCCAGATAATCGTTAACTAAGGAATAAATATTAATTGACTGTAACTATAACTAACTAACAATTAAACTTTAACTATAGGAATAAATATGGACGTTTTGATAGATATTGGATGACATAATATTATGTTTAATTCCTCAGATAATTTATCTGGCGATTGAAAAATCAGCCCTTAAATAAAAAGTATGACTTACAATAAAATTATCCATGCCAAATTCCAATCCCTGGAGTCTAGTGGATACCTACAAAACTTGACGTAAGTTCCCAGCTATTAGCTATCAATG